>CM045999.1:26969040-31969040 GCA_025175895.1 Wurfbainia villosa
TGATAGGATGAGCCGTAAAGTATGGCCTCACTGGGCAAGTGCTAGCACTAAGATATATGCCACTTCTCTAACTCAGATAACGGAATTCCGCCTCTGTAATACGTAGGTATAGTAAATAGGTAGCTGGTGAGAACCTTCTTGTTTCAGTAATACCGAACTAACGGCTCCTTCTGAAACGGCCAGAAACATCTATAATGGTTCTCCATGTATTGGTTTAGCCAGTAATGGGAGTCCGGCCAGATATCTCTTCAACTCTGGAAAGCTTGTTCACATTGATCGTCCCCAATCAAATTTAGTAGCTTTGCGCAAGATCTTGAAGAAAGGTAGCCCTTGTCCGCCGATCCGCTATGAATCGAGATAAAGAAACAATCCTGCCCACTAACTTCTGGGTCTCTTGCAGATTAGTAGGTGATTTCATGTTGCATAAGGCCTTCACCTTCTCGGGGTTGGCTTGCAACCCCTTCTCAGTCACAATGTACCCCAAGAACTTGCCACTTTTTACCCCGAACAAGCATTTGTTAGGGTTTAGCTTCATATTAAATCGCCTTAACGTAGCGAAGGTTTCATTCAAGTCCTTGACTAAATCCCGAGTGACCTTCGACTTGACCAGGATGTCATCCACGTAGACCTCCACATTCTTCCCTTTCTGTTCCGCAAAAATTTTATCCATAAGGCGCTGATATGTAGCCCCGGTGTTCTTCAATCCAAACGGCATGACCACATAGGCATATAATCCCCCTGCAGTCACAAAGCTAACCCTCTTTCGATCCTCTTCGGCCAAAGGTATTTGATGATATCCCTGATAGGCATCCATTAGGGAAACCACTTCATATCCTACAGTAGAATCCACCAATTGATCAATACGAGGCAAGGGGTAGCAGTCTTTAGGGCATGCTTTATTCAAATCACGGAAATCGATACACATCCTCCATTGTCCAGAAGTCTTGGGGACCAAGACTACATTAGAAATCCATTCGGGAAACTGGATTTCCTTTACATGGCCCGCTTTTAGTAGCTTATCCACCTCCTCAGCTATGATCTTGTCTTTCTCGGGTCCAAAATGTCGCCTCTTCTGTTGGACGGGTCGGGCTCCTCTAATGATGTTGAGGTGGTGTTCCGCTACTTGAGGATGGATACCCGTGAGATCATGCACATCTCTTGCAAAGATGTCCTCATTCTCCTTTAAGCAGGCCACCAGCTCTCCTTTGATATCCAACTGTTGTGCTATCCGTGTGGCCTTTCCCGGAGCGATCTCCACCAGTTCTCCCTCCTCTATCTTATCAGCCTTGGGGGGAAATTCCTCCAGGACGCAGACGTCGGTAGCGATGACAGCTTTGCCTTTTAGGTCTTCAGTTCTGGCCTTCTTTTGATCGTCCCGAACCATTTGCACATAGCGACTCAGAGGCCTTACATTTCTCCACGAACTTCTCCCACCAATTGTCCCACTGGAAATTTGACGGTGGTGCGGAAGCCACGGCACTGAAAAAGGGTGAGGAAAGGCGCCAAGAATATGCGTTATAAGTGGATGGAGCATCCACGATAAGGAAAGGGATTATACTAGTTTTTGGCGGGCTTTTCACCCGAGAGTTAAAGGCAATGAAATCACTGTCGGGTGGACCATGTGCCTCGCGAATCCGAAAAGGAGTGGACACATCTCTAGCCGGGCATTTCAGCCAGATCCGCTCAAGGCCTCTGAAGAGGATGTTGACAGAGCTCCCGAATCAACTAGCACCGCCACTTCATAATTAGCCGTGATATACGGATAACCAAGGCGTCAGATGAGGCGCAGAACACCTGCAGATCTTCCGCCCCGAAACGGCGGCGCGGCGCGGCTACTCGTCGATGATGATGGCCAAACTCTCCATAAGACGGGCGTATGACTTCTGTGCCCGGTTAGAGTCCCCGTCAGTAGGTCCTCCGGCTATCACATGGATAACTCCCCGAGGGGGAAGGTCATCTGAAGCGGAGGAAGGGCCCTCACCTGATGGACCTTCTTGAGAGACCACCTCTCGGGACGGCGTTTGGGGGAAAGTGACCCGAGGTTGTTGATTATTGACGGGCGACATTGGTTCGGGGGCCTCGCCGTGCCGTCCCTCCGGCTTGATACCTCAATTGCGGATATGCAACATGGAGGCGATCTAGTTCTTCTTGTAGCTTGAAACATCGATTGCTACTGTGACCGTACTCTGTATGATATTGGCAAAAGAACGGGGCTGGGGGATTACGCGGGATCCCTCTATGTCCCAAGGGTCGTTGTAGTAGACCCTGTTGATCGTAGAACTCCATTTCACGTTCTTTCCAAGTCCTCACAGGAGGAAGCACTTCAGCAGCCATGATTTGCAATGGCGGGGCGGGGCGAACTCCCTGTAGCATCGGACGAGGCCTCGGAACCTCCTGCCGAAAAGGTCTTGTATACTCCCGCCGAGGGGGGGCTTGAAGAGCAGCGGGACGAACTCTTTCAGTGGGGACTGCTGTGGCAGTCCGTTCGGCCCTCCGTACCTTTAATCCTTCTTCTTCGCGGATAAACTGCTCCGCACGGCTCAGTAGCTCTTCGTAACTATCCGTAGGTTGTCTTAACAAGGAACTGAGGAAGGGGCCCTCCCGCAGCCCATGCTGAATAGCGCCTCTGAAAGACTCAGATCGGGTGGCGGGGATCCCCCGGGCTGCAGAAGTGAATCGATGAATATACCCCCTAAGGGATTCCGAAGGTCCCTGGGTGATATGCATTAACATAGAGGCATCTTGTTTATACGCCTTGCAGCTGACAAATTCTCGACTGAACATTCTCTGGAAGTCAGTGAAACAGGTGATAGACCCCGGGGGCAGAGTAGTGAACCACTTTTGCGCCGAGCCAGTCAGGGTGGTTCGGAAGACTCGGCACTTGAGAGCGTCTGTATAACAGTGAAGCGAGGCCGCTCCATCGAATTGTGATATGTGCTCTTCCGGATCCGTCGAACCATCGTACTTACAGACCTGAGGATTTCGGAAGTAGGATGGAGGGAGCTCCGAAAGAATGTCCATCGTGAAGGGGCTAGGCTCGTAGAATTCCGGAGGTCTGGTTGATTGACTTTCACCCTGTTCCTCCCGGCGCGTTTGGGTGAAGGGCATAGTATTCTGGGGTGTTCTTCCCCCGAGTCCGCCTCCAGGCAACACATCACCATGGGCGGCTGTACGAGAGGGAGGAGGCATTTCTGGGAGGGGATCTCTAGAAGAAGGTTCCTTGGAGTGCGGATGCAGATATCCTTCTCCTTTCTCTAGCGAGGGCTTCTGTGATAGCATCATCCATTAAGGCCTTTAGTTGCGATGGTAGAAGGGTGATGGGGCGCTCCTCCGCCGCAGAGATATCAGGTTGTTGCATTTCTTCGGGTTGCATCTCAACGTCCAGCTCAAATGTTCCCACAGACGGCGCCAACTGATGCGGGTGCGGGGGAAAAATCCGTTCGCTCCGTTTTCAAGGCGATGAAGCGATGAGGGAGGTCTCGGAATATTCTCCCCCGGCAGCGATCAGTAAAGAATAAGAAAATGAAGTAGACGAAACGCGAAAACCCGACACCAGCAATCGAGATTCAGACACGAGATGTAACGTGGTTCGGAATAAGGATTCCTACTCCACGGGGGTGAGGTTTCTCACCAGATGCGGTGCCTAAGCACTTTCACTATGAAGATCCTCCTTTACAGAAAGCAAGTTTCCGAAGGTGGAGGAGAAAGGACCTCTTACAATGATGTTACAAGATGAGGAAAATACAAGAGACTTAACAAACAGCAGATCTCCGTCCTCCTTCTCCGGCGAGATCGTTCTTCGTTTTCTCTCGTCTTCCCTTCTCTCTTGCTGGATGCGAATGATTGCGGATCGATCTCCCCTCTTTTTCTCCTTCCTCTCTCCCTTTTATCTTCCCTCCTCCTTCAACGTAACGTCGTGGATTATCTCCATCGTACACGTGGCCACCACCTCCTCCTGGAGAATAATTCTGTTACAAATATGAGGAACGAGGACTCCCCCGAATATTGCGTGGGGCCCCCCAAGCCGTTGCATAGCACCTTTCCCTTTACTTTTCAGGCAACGAGGTTAAACTGTCCCCCTCACCCCTCTGCTTTGGGTGAAGTTAACTTAGACCCCTATACCCTAGGTGACCTAGCCTTAGGGTTTCTCCTCAAACCGAACCAATTCTCCTTTTTCCCGTACCAAACTTCTTTCGCGTCGATTAGGTTGAGTTGACCCTTCCTCCATCCCATTGGCTTCGGGAATTGCCTAGTTGAACCAGTTCCTATTCCTCTGTTAGCGAAGTGCCTTCCGCCTCTTTTCCACCTGCGTCCCTTGCTTCTAGCATTCGCCCGTGCCGATGGCTCTCGCTACTTGTCCGTGCCGATGACCTCTGGTACTTGCGCCCGTGTCGATTACTTCCGATAACTCTCGCCCGTGTCAATGGCTTCGTCTAACTCTCGCCCGTGCCAATGGCTTCTGATAACTCTCGCCCGTGCCAATGACTTCTGATAACTCTCACCCGAACTGTTTCTCCTTTTCCCCTTTGGCTGAACCAGGTGTTTTGGGGACGGGTCACGGGTCACCTGCTAACTCTTCTATTGGGAATTAGGTAGAAAATGTACCAGTAGTATCACTTAGCATTTTCATCGCAACAGTACATTGTCTCTAAACATGATAATTCGATGAACATAAAATGGTATATGCAGGATGCTTTTTGAAAACATATAGTTTATATACTTAAACATAATCTCAACATTAGGGCCCAACATTGTATCAATGACTCGGCCCAGCCCATTTGGCGGTCCATTCGGTGACCCATTTGGCGACCCCTTGTGGTCATCGATCGTATCGACCGTCAAGACGTCGCGTGTCATTACCACTAGGCCCGTACTTCGACCTAGGGGCAACTTTGGATACAAGCCATGTATAAAGTAAAAGAGCATACATGTTCTTTGACATAACATAAAGAGTGTTCTTGTCCCCACTCTTAGGGAAACATTTCTTAACCAATTCATATTCATAAGTCTTACGTAACCATAGCATAGGGTGCCTATCGCTTCATGAACATAAACAGGTACATCATGATAAAATGAGCAAAACTTAACATATACATTATGATACAATGGTCCTATTAACATGATCATCAAGAGGCATATAGACTTAGCATTCAAAATTCATGAGTAAAGCAATCCGTGACGTGATCATCTAGGATATGTATCCCCCTGGCATTTTTATCACAATAACATAACATCTCGTAATAACATAGACATGAAATAGTTATATGCAGAATGCTCTTTGGAAACATATACTTCCATAAGTACTTAAACATAATCTCAACATTAGGGCCCGACATTGTATCCATGACTCGGCCCAGCCCATTTGGCGACCCCTTGTGGTCGTCGGCACGTCGACCGTGTCATTACCACTAGGCCCGTACTTCGACCTAGGGACAACTTTGGATACAAGCCATGCATAAAGTAAAATAGCATACATGTTCTTTGACATAACATAAAGAGTGTTCTTGTCCCCACTCTTAGGGAAAACATTTCTTAGACATTTCATATACGTGAGTCATGCCTAACATGGGTGAAAACATAAGCATGTAGCATAGCATAAATCGTGGAAGAATTTCAACAAGAATAATTTCTCTAATCCTACTACTAGAACCTTCTACACATAGTTCTAGATTCTTTCGTTCAAAATCAAGCATACAACATTACATCGTAAGCACTTATATTGCAGGTGAGGGGATACTTACCTATAAATCTAAACACACCTATATAATCTGATCAAAACATATTATTTATCATTTGTCAAGATTTTAATATGATCATACTCCCAAAACTCATATAGGAATCCTTTCAAGACTTGCAATCATGCTCTTTGTCCCCAAAACTTATAGGGTAAGCATCTTTGCGATCTTATGTCTTGATTCAACACGAAATATACTTAAATACCTAAAAATCTAAACAAACATAATCTGGACACAACATATAAATTTGAATAAAACATGCTGATAGAAGTTAAATGAGCATATTAAAGAGTTACTTACGCTATTGGTGAGAGATATCATCTTTGTGATCTTATATCTTGCTTAAAAACACATATACCTTAACTATAGATCTGAACACACACATATATCATTTGATCCAAACATATAATCTATCAAAACATAAGAAAATAAGCTATATAAAATGATCGAAGCAACTTGTACTGCAGGTGAGGGGATTACTTACTACGAATAGGATCAGAAACCCAAGGTAAAGAAGCCTAAAGATTACTCCTTTCTGTTATCAGCGTGCTCGAGGAAAAACGAGAGAGAGACTAATGAAACGGGCGGCTAAAAAACAATAAGAGAGAGAAGGGGAGTTCGGCGTTGGTGGAAGGGGTTTCGTGAATATGCGGATGAATGATATATACAGAGACATAAGGCAGATGCCTCCCTAAAATCAGTGGTGAGCCCAACAAAGTTGAGTAGACTGAGTCCCGGGGAGTTGTCTTCTCAAATAGCTATAAAGGTTGTGCTGTCTTATCAAATAATTATGCTGTCAAGCTAAGTGTGAGCTGTAAAGAGTTTTTTTTTAGGTGTGTGTCACTGTAAAAGTCCTTTATGATAGAAAGGGTAGTGGAAATGAAAGACGATGGAGACCAAATGATCACCCGCTTCAATTCCAATACAACCTTCCTCCCCAAATCCCAAATTTGCGAGAGAGAAACTAGGGTACGATTTATTGGAGAGGTCGGCGTTGGAAATAAAAACGAGAGGAGAGAGAGAGATTGACGTGAGATTTATAGAGAGCAAGAAATAAAAAAATATATATACATATAAATTAGGGTTTTTCCTTAACCTAATTATCCCCTTTAAATGATTAGTCAAATTAACCAATCTCTCTTTTTTTTTCTACCAATAGATATATTCTGTTATATCCTACTCATTGGTAATCTTATGACTTAGTGGTGGGAAGCCTATTCTCCCAAACCAACGGTTCATGGTTCAAGCCTCGGCTAAGGAACCAATTATTTCTATTCTTTTTATTATTATTATTATTATTATATTCCTATTTTTATTATTTCTATTCTTATTCTTATTTCTATTTTCCTCTAATAAAAATAGGAATAAAAATTTGGGATGTTACACACACAAAGTGTACTAGTGTAATTCTATAGTCAAGATAAATCAATATCAAATCACACTATAACCGTACCAATTGTTTGTCCAAAATCATCTTGGTTGTGAGCCTCTACTTATACTCTACAAGAAATTGATAACATGATCTTCTGTGTGACACCACACACCATGTTATCTACAATGTTAAGTATTAGACAAGAAGCATACATATAACAAATATAAAATACAAACAATGATCATGTGATTTTTATTCTAAAATGAAGATGTTCATACAAAGACTAGGCTTTCAGTATACATCCCAACAATCTCCCACTTATACTAAAAGACTATGCTGCCCTAAAACTTCCATACATCTGATTCCCATTCCCTTCACATGCCTATCAAAAGCTCTCTCTGGAAGGGTTTTAGTGAAATGATCTACCAGGTTATCCTCTGATGCATCTTGGCAACAATAACTTCTCCTCACTTTACGATCTCTTGTATCAGGTGGTACTTGCGCTTTATGTGCTTACACGTCTTATGGGCTCGTGGTTCCTTCGAGTTTGCAACTGCACCACTGTTATCACAATAAATTGGGATAGTTCTGGGCAAACCAGGAATCACATCCAAGTCCATCAAGAAGTTCCTAAGCCATACAGTTTCTTTGTCTGCCTTAGAGACTGCCACATACTCAGCTTCCATGGTAGAGTCTGCCATGCATTTCTGCTTGACACTCCTCCATACAATGGCTCCACCTCCCAAAGTAAACACAAAACCCAAGGTAGACTTACTATTATCCCTATCTGATTGGAAGTCAAAATCTGTGTAACCCACAGGAAGTAATTGATCTGCCTGGTATACAAGCATATAATCCCTTGTCCTTCTCAGGTACTTCAATATATGCTTTATCGCAGTCCAATGTCCTTGTCCGAGATTACTCTGATATTTTCTAATCATGCCCACAGTAAAACAGATATCCAGCCTTGTACATAACATAGCATACATGAGGCTTCATACTACCAAACATAAGGAACCGCCATCTCCTCTATCTCCTTTGATGTTCTAGGACACATCTCTTTAGATAAACGTACTCCATGCCTAAAAGGTAGAAAACCTTTATTGGAGTTCTGCATGCTAAAACGAGGTAAAATAGTATCTACATATGAAGCTTGAGATAAGCGCAACATCCTTTCTTGCGATCCCTTATAACTTTGATCCCAAGGATGTGTCCCACTTCCCCCAAGTCCTTCATATCAAATTGTTTGGATAACCATACTCTTACATCTGATAACACTTTGACATTGTTTCCAATTAGCAAAATGTAATCTATGTATAGTACAAAAATACCACTACTTTCCATCACATCTCTTGTATACACAAGACTCAATCCGGACTTTGAATAAATCCATAAGACTTGATTATCACAGTAATCGCCCAGTTGACTCGAGTTTGACTCGAGCGGACTTTGATGATATTTTGATGATAGACAAAACTCATGACATGGGATTGTCATGGGAAAGTCCAACATGGGTTGGCATGGAAAATCCAAGCATGGAGCTTAGTGTGGAAGTCCAAGGGGGAAGCCTTGGCATGGGAAAGTCCAAAGCATTACGAAGCCGTGCGCTTGGTGCTTGGCATGGAAAATCCAAGCATGGAGCTTGGTGTGGAAGTCCAAGGGGGAAGCCTTGGCATGGGAAATCCAAAGCATTGCGAAGCCGTGCGCTTGGTGCTGGCATGGGAAATCCAAAGCATTATGGCCGTGGCGCTTGGTGCTTGGTGAGAAATGCATTTACCATTTGGAAAGTCTTGAGAAATTGGCAAGTTCACTAGGCTTGGGTCCTTGAGTCGGTAAAGGATGGCATTGCGAAGCCGTGCGCTTGGTGCATCCGAGGGACCGCCGGACGGGGAGAGAATGGAGTGAGCCCAAAGGGAAGCATACTTCTAGGGCATGAGACGCGAAGGATGGCGCGGCCGCACTTGGCGATCCGAGGGACGAGGCCGAGGAAGAAAGCCGGTGGGGAAATCCATGAGGATAAGGTGGACTTGGCCAAGTGGCATAAGTGCGCCCGACCGCTCTAGGTCGTATGGGTTCGACCGTTCGATCAACCAAGTCTCGAGCCGATCGCCGATCGCCGAGGGAGGCGGCAATGATCGTTAGGATCGATCACCGCCGAGGGATGGCAATGATCGATGACACCGCACGGCACGTATGAGTCGAGCTCGCCAACACTCGACTGATGGATGATTAGTCGACTGATGGGTGCCATCAGTCGACTGATGTGTGATCCATTGGAACTTAACCAACGTGGATCTGTCCGTTGTGAGACAACGGCTACGGGACCAGTCGACTGATGGTCACGATCAGTCGACTGATGGGCGCAAAAATAGCTTGATGTAGGTTATAAATGCAGCTCGAGTTGGAGGATTTCGCCAAGCCTTTTTTGGAGCTATTGGAGGGGAATTGCTGCTGCATTCCAGTCCTTCAAGAGTCAATCAAAGCAAGCAACAAACAAGTGATCAAAAGCAATCGGTGAAAAGTGTTTCTTTTGTATTGTATTTGTATTCTTATTTGTATTTGTATATTACTGTTGTAATTGCTTGTGAGAGGTTTCTCCACCTCCGACGTGTAGTCGAGAAGGAGTTTGAGTATTGTCGTGTGCATCTCTAGAGCTCGAGGAGCTCGCCCGTGGAGTAGGAACCATTCGGTTCCGAACCACGTATATGCTTGTGTATATGGTGTGCTTGTATTGTTGTTAGTATTATTGTTATTTCTATTGTTATTCCGCTACGTATATTAACGATAATTGTAGACGAGCACACGAGAACGAACGAATTACGACATCCAACGAACGAGGGCTATTCACCCCCCTCTAGTCGGCCAATCGATCTCCCAACAAGTGGTATCAGAGATGAGGTCGCTTTTCAAGGACTAACCGCCACGAGAGCACTACAAATGACCGGCTTCATCCATCCACAAAAATTCGATGGAGATTTTGTATGGTGGAGAAGAAAAATGGAGGTATACCTAGAAACCGATTTTGATTTTATGATTATTATAGAAAACGGTTTTGAAATGCCTAGGGACAAGTACAACAAGACAATTGAGAAGTCAAAATGGACCCAAGACCAAATCAAAGACTTCAAGACAAATCTCAAGGTAATCAAGTTGATTAGTGATTTGTTACCTAACACTATTTGGTCTAGATTGGGTGATTATAGGGATACAAGGGAATTATGGAATAAGGTAATGAAATTCCAAGAAAATTCCCAATCGGCACAAGTAGAGGAGAATGCCGAAGAAGAATCACCATCCACTTTTGAAGATGTGGATGACTTGGTGGAGACCTCCACCTCTAGCGTTGAGGGGGAGGAAAGGATTTCAACTCCGGAGCCAAGCCAAAATGAAGCATCTACCTCCGGAAGAAATGACCAAGAGGCTTCCACCAACTCCCTAGGTGACTCATGTATTATAATTAATCGTAAAGATTATATTATTTGTTTTGAGTGTAGGGAGAAAGGGCATTACAAGAGCAAATGCCCTAAATTGGCTAAGAAGAAGGCATCGACACCAAAAGTCAACCCAAAGTCAAACGATGCCAGTGTTCCCAAAATCAAGAGCAAAGAGCACATTGTGTGCTTCAAATGCAATCAAAAGGGACACTACCGAAGCCAATGCCCTAGGGGGAGGAAGAAAGGGCAAGAAGGTGCAACTCATGTAGGGGGAGCTTCTAAAGCTAACCCTAAGGTACATTTACTTAATGCACCTTTAATTCCTAGCGTTAAAAAGCATGCTAAGAATTATTTTAGCTCTCTTGCTATTATCAATGAAAAGCATGCTAAGAGAAATAATAAGGTTTATTGCTTAGGTGCCAAGCATGTTAGTTTCTCTAAGGACAAACCTAGGACTCAAAGCACTAGATCTATTTTACCTAGGGAGTCAATTAGGAGAATTGAAGAAAACTTGGGTGTTAATCCCAAGAAATCTAGGCATATGCCTAAGAAGAAGAACATTTCCCCTAAACCTAATGAAAATTCAAAATTGAGGAAATTAGAGGTGGAGAACCAAGCCTTGAGGTCAAGGCTAGAAAAATTAGAGAAGACCCTAGCAATAATATCAAACTCGGTTAAGGGGTCTAATGCACAAAAGTCAAGACCTAGGAAACAAGAAACATTTAAGGGCAAGAAGGGTTTGGGTCACAAACCTATGTCCTACCATAATGTTCCATTTAATTATGGAACCACATCTAGGTCTAGGAAAACCAAGGCTAATAGGGAACCCATCCCTAAGTCTAGCCATGGTATGTGTTTAGTGGCTAACACCTCAAAGAAATCAAATGTAGCCACTAAGAAGGTCAATGGAGGAGTCACCTCTAGAGTTAACCTAGGAAAGACCCAAAAGACTATGGCTTCAAAGTCTAAAAGGGTCATTAGGAAGGTATCTAGGGAAGTTATCCCTAGGGAATACCTTGTTAACCCAAGGAGTTCTAATAGATATTGGGTTCCTAAGAGCGTGATTGATTCACGCTAAATGGGTTAGGGTGTGTCAACCCTAAGTGGATGAGTAGTTAACCTAGCCATTGTGAGTTGACACATTAGGGTGTGCCAATAGGGTTTGAGAAGTTAAAAATGATTTAAATTGGCACAATTAGGTCTTAGAGGTATTTGTGTGCCATTTTGGGTTTTTGGCACACTAGGGAAATGAATGGCAATAAGGCAAAATAGAATTAATCCCTAAAAATGGCAAATTGATTTTCACACTTAGGTATTCTATACCTTAGTATATTTTACTTGCCATGTTTTGTTTGTCTTGCCATGTCATGACATCATTTTCATTTTTATCTATAAAATGTCATGATCATGTTTAGAATTATGTTTAGATGTCATGAATGCCTAGATCTCACTTACATGCCATGACATCATGATATTGGCATATGTTTTTACCTATATCATATCTATGCCATAATCATATCATGCATATAAATAAAATGAAATTATGGACTATGGCATGATTTGATGGGAGTCAAAGAATATTGCCTTAGAAATATGCATGAGAACATAAACAAAACAAAACCCACATCTCACAAAAATTTGACTTGTATGTGGTTTACACATCTAGATATTGGTGAGATGTTTAGGAAAAAGAATATAAAGGTTTGAAAAACATTTTGAAAAACCTTGGTGAAGTCTATCTTTTGATAGCTATCACCATTGAATGGGATGATACAAAGATGACTCTTTTTTGAAGCTTTTCTTAAATTTTGAACTTTGTATCAATCTCCTAATTTAATGGGTAAAATAAATTTCCAATATTTTTCACCCATAGTGTTTAGGATAAGTATTATACGTATGCATTTTCAAGATTTTTAGAATTACGTATATTTACTTATGGATTTCGATAATCCAATTTTCTGAAACTAAAAACTACAGAATGATTATCGATCGACTACGTAATGTCGATCGGTGATGGTAAAAATCGATCGGGTATCCGTGAGACGATAGGCACTGGCTGATTTCGGGTAAACTTGATAGTTAGGCCCATGTTTAGCCATGTTTTGGTCCCCTAACCACTCCTAACCCTAGGATATGCTTGGGAGAGCATTAGAGAGGGTGGAAATCCATTGGATATGGATTAGGAGTTGGGTTGAGGGTGAGTATCAATTTTAAGGTGGAAGAGAGTTCATTGTTGAACTTTGCCTTAATTTTGATTTGGTTAATGTTCCTATTAGCTTAGGGACTCTCCAAGGACATTGTTGGTGCAATGGTCAAGGGGGAGCAAGCCTCTAGGGGGAGGTATTCATCATGGGAAGATGGATGTGTATTTCCTCATGGGAGGAAAATTGGGTTGTCTCTCTTTAAGTGATATGGGATCACTAGAAAGATGGTAGGCATGTGTTCCTCCAAGGGAGAGATTGTAAGATCTCACTGGGATATGAGACATTCATACCCTTGGGGAGGACCTTTTTGATGTAATGTCAAAACGGGGGAGAAGTTACCAAGTTACCAATTAGGGTTCGTTGGAATTCTCATTGGGATATGAGAATTGCCAATATGGGAGAATTGGTAGACTTGAGATGGTAGTTTTGTCAATCATCAAAAAGGGGGAGATTGTTGGTGCAATCGGCCCAGGTTGACTCGAGTTTGACTCGAGCAGTACCTTGATGATATTTTGATGATAGACAAAACTCATGACATGGGATTGTCATGGGAAAGTCCAACATGGGGTTGGTATGGAAAATCCAAGCATGGAGCTTGGTGTGGAAGTCCAAGAAGCCTTGGCATGGGAAAGCATTGCGAAGCCGTGCGCTTGGTGCTTGGCATGGGAAAATCCAAGCATGGAGCTTGGTGTGGAAGTCCAAGGGGGAAGCCTTGGCATGGGAAAGTCCAAAGCATTGCGAAGCCGTGCGCTTGGTGCTTGGCATGGGAAAATCCAAGCAGGGCGCTGGGTGTGGAAGTCCAAGGGGAAGCCTTGGCATGGGAAAGTCCAAAGCATTGCGGCCGTCGCTTGGTGCTTGGCATGGGAAATCCAAAGCATTGCGGCCGCGGCGCTTGGTGCTTGGTGAGAAATGCATTACGGCCGCGGCGCTTGGTGCATTTGGAAAGTCTTGAGAACTTGGCAAGTTCACTAGGCTCGGGTCCTTGAGTCGGTGAAGGATGGCATTACGAAGCCGTGCGCTTGGTGCATCCGAGGGACCGCCGGACGGGGAGCGAATGGAGTGAGCCCAAAGGGAAGCATACTTCTAGGGCATGAGACGCGAAGGATGGCGTTGCGAAGCCGTGCGCTTGGCGCATCCGAGGGACATAGGCCGAGGGAAGAGAGCTTCGGTGGGGAACTCCATGAGGGATAAGGTGGACTTGGCCAAGTGGCTAAGACTGAGTGTCGGAGGCTCAAACATCGTTATATTTGAGGGGTTAGCCGACATCGGGCCGATCGCATAAGTGCGCACCGATCGCTCTAGGTCCTATGGGTTCGACCGGTGTTCGATCAACCAAGTTCAGTTGATCACCGACCGCCGAGGGAGGGCAATGATCGTTAGGATCGATCCGCCGAGGGATGGCAATGATCGATGACACCGCGGCACGCAGAATGGAGTCGAGCTCGCCAGCACTCGACTGATGGATGATCAGTCGACTGATGGGTGCCATCAGTCGACTGATGTGTGATCCGTTGGAACTTAACCAACGTGGATCTGGCCGTTGTGAGACAACGGCTACGGGACCAGTCGACTGATGGTCATGATCAGTCGACTGATGGGCGCGAAAATAGCTTGATGCAGGTTATAAATGGAGCTCAAGTTGGAGGATTTCGCTAGCCTGCTTCGTTTCAGTTACGTATGTGCTATATGTCATCTAGGACCCGAACATCTACTAATAAAGTGAGCACCATTTCATTGAGACATCCTCAGCCAGAGTGTTTCTTTTGTATTGTATTTGTATTCTTGTTTGTATTTGTATATTCTTTGTAATTGCTTGTGAGAGGTTTCTCCACCTCCGACGTAGTCGAGAAGGAGTTTGAGTATTGTCGTGTGCATCTCTAGAGCTCGAGGAGCTCGCCCGTGGAGTAGGAACCATTCGGTTCCGAACCACGTATATGCTTGCGTATTTGGTGTGCTTGTATTGTTGTTAGTATTATTGTTATTTCTATTGTTATTCCGCTGTGTATATTAACGACAATTGTAGACGAGCACACGAGAATGAATGAATTATGACATCCAACGAACGAGGGCTATTCACCCCCCTCTAGCCGGCCAATCGATCCCCCAACAATTACCACATCAAAGAAGATGTTCCAAGATCTCGAAGCTTGCTTCAATCCATAAATGGACCGATTAAACTTGGACACAAGATGCTCTTTGCCCTTTGCAAAGAATCCCTCTGGTTGCTCCATATAGATGTTTTCCTCAAGACTTCCATTAAGGAAAGCTGTCTTGACATCCTACATCACACCTCATAATCCATATGAGCAGCAATAGACAAGAGAATCCAGATAGACTTAAGCATGACTACCGGCGAAAAGGTCTACTCATAATCGATACCCTCTTTCTGAGTATACCCTTTCGCAACAAGCCTTGCTTTGAAGGTCTCAACCTTCCCGTATGTTCCTCTCTTTCTTTTGTAGATCCACTTGCATCCAATGGTTTTTACACCATTGGGTGGTTCTACTAGCTCCCAGACCTAATTTGAATCCATAAATTCTATCTCAGAATTTATCGCCCTTTGCCAAGATACCTCATCTTTATCTTGGATTGCCTCATCAAATGTTATGGGATCAGATTCATGTTTGCCAGGGACTAAATCATAAGATTCTTCCTAGAACATAAATCTCTCAGGTTGTCTAACAACCCTCTGTTAGTAATATATGAGAGATGTCCTAAGGCAATCGCCTTATGTGTGAACCATTTATATGATAAATGAAGATTCACTATTTGAGTATACATGTTTATGTATTTGATTGGATCTTAAACTCATTTACTGAATGTCCACGATACGATTCACAACATGAGAGAATTTGTGATTGGATCACAACTAGTGAGTATCTCTACATGTGTAATTGTGATGTATCGGAATTATCCTAGTCGATGAATTGATGGATTTGGACACCATCAGATTACATGAGACTAACGAGGTATACTCCTTGGTGTATCAAGCGGTGATTCTCAGCGGGTGATGTCGGAGTTAATCGTGGATGCTAGTTATGGTAACTAGTTCATTGGAGTGACCAGCCGTAAGACTTCATATGGTTCTCTGCATATATAGATATGTCAATGAAGTTCTTACTGTGGCTTAAGTGCGATGTTCCTTTGACTTGCGGTATTCAAGTCATCTTGATCATGGAGACTTATGCTTTGACATCTTAAGCAAGCATCTCTAAGGAGATGTGGACCCGGGATGATTGGGTATAAGTCGAAGTGATCGAAGGTGTTTGAATAGCCTATAAAGGATTCACCACTCCTTGCGAGGAGATGTATACCCATGGCCTCTCGTCGGATTATTACTAAAGTCTTTGGCCAAAGCATTACATGTTTAGAGTAAGGTACTCTTCGATACATGTGGAGTAACTAGAATCCGTGGGACGAGAAATGATACTTGGGCTAGGTGTGGCGTAGTCGACCTAGTGAGGCCCGACACAATAGACCATGTCACGAACCAAGTGGGTATAAGATGAGTGAAGGAATGGGGCACGATTCATTCAGCTCTTGAAGGGTTTGAGAAATAGTTACGGATCAGCGTTGATCTTTTGGTTAATTGGGGATCATGATGTACTACTAGGTGCCACTCATGATCGTTCTATAATTAATGGTTAATTATAGGCGGCCAACATAAGCGAGAACCTATTTGGTCACACGCTGTGAGTGTAATCGAAGGATTTAAAGCGAGCTTGAGAATGGGATTCTCGGCCGAGAAACTATGTTTGGTTGGACCAAACATAAGCGAGCATGAAATTGTTTGATCGCAATGGAGCGTGGATGGGCCGTGTCTTATGAAGACATAATGGATGAACCAAAATGGTTTGGTTCTAATCCAATGGAGGAGAATAAACCAAAGGGTTTGGTTTATTTTAAGCGAATGAACCAAAGTTGGTTGGTTCGTTTTAACTTAAAATAAACCATCATGGTTTGGTTTATTTTAACTTATCTTAATGGAGGCGGGTTAGCGGGCCTTATGGATTATGATCAAATAACCATTAAGAGAATTAGTTCTCTATAAAGAGGGCTTAAGGGTTTGTTAAGCCTAATCCAATTCTCTAACCTAGTTGCCGCCCAAGCCTCCTCCCTCTAGTTGGCGCCAAGTTGTTGCCGCCCAGTCTCAACGGCGTCAGCTTGCTTGCGTTCCCATTGCGGCGTCGAGCTGCTCGGAGAGCTCGGTGATCTCCTTTGGTTTGGCATCAAGGTGAGCTTCCTTCCTTGTTTGGCGGCGCCTACTCCTCCACCAAAGCTGTCCAGTTTTACGGACAGCTTCTTCTCTCGTCGGGCGTCGTTTGGATTACGGTTGGAGCTCGACAGCGCTAACTTACGGGGATTTGATCTCCGGTAATCCTCTAGGTGGAGGGCGAAGGATTCATCAAGCGGTTGTGAATACCTCTCGGAGAAGCGAGTTTTGAGGACTCGTCTTTGGATCCGAATTTGGATTCGGATAGTGATCATCTCTCGATCACGTCGTCTTCAACACGAGGCTAGTAACCCGTGCGAAGGCGAAGCTCATGACTTAAGCGAAGTCATCCGAGATACTCGGCGTGGATACGGATAGAGGCGATTCTAACGAGGATCGTTCCGGTTGATGCGTTCCGCTACATGTCATCTGAAGGTATCGTAGTTAAATCCTTTTATTGCAAATTTAAATTTACGGTTATGTCTACACTTGTTGTAATATGCATGCGTGTGTTGTGTGTGTTGTAATAAATGTAGATTTATTATTTTTATTGCTTCATTTGTGCTCATGTTACGAAACATGATCGAACACACACTGTGATCTTAGGAAACCAGATGGTATCGAGCCCGGGTTGTGTTTCGACATAATCGTAAAATGGTTTTGCGATAGTCATAATGTATTTCTGGAAATTTTCTAAATTTTGGAAATTTAGAAGTATTTATGGAAATTTTTCAATTTTGGAAAGTCTAGAAGTATTTATGGAAATCTTCCACTTTTGGAAAGTTGGAAGTATTTATGAAAATTGATATTTTCCATAAATAAAATATTTGATTAGATTCTGGAAATTTGTTTCCTAATTTAATCATGATTTGATTTGAAATCAAATCTTAAAATATTTTATTTCCATAAGTAGTTTTGATGATTTAGGAAATTGGTTTCCTAAATTGACTTTCTTAATCAAATTTCCATAAATAAAATATGTGATTAGATTTGGAAATTTGTTTCCTAATTTAATCATGATTTGATTTGGAGAATCAAATCTTAAACATATTTTATTTCCATAAATAGTTATGACATATAAGGAAATATATACATGACATAATTGTATGCCATGTAATTGCATTAGATGCATAACATTATGCCATGCGTGTCGTGACATGTAGATATATGCCATGTATGCCATGCCATGTAGATAATAGTTATTTGCATGCAAAGAGGATGAGACATAAAAACCCTCAATATTAAAGCCTACACCTTCCATTAATATGGTTAGAACCAGAGTTCCGTTTCTTGTTTGGGTTGTTGGACTCTCTCCATGCCCGGCTCGAACCCGAATATGTTCAAACCATGGAATAGTTTAATACTAATATGGTAAGAGTCAGAGGTCAATCGTTAGCTTTGGTTGTTGGACTCTCTCCAAGCTTGGCTAATTGGTTGAATGCGCTCTAACCATATTAAAACTATGTCCCGATTAATGGGTTGGCTTTAACCTGGAGCATCGGCTTGTTGGACTCTCTCCAAAGTCGATGTAAAGGGAGGTGAAGTTGGGTGCTATGCATATGATGCATACTTGTTAATGTGTTAACAACCCGATGTATGTGTGAACATTCAATTAGTTGATAGCACATTGTGATAGTTGCATATACGTGATATGCAATCGGTATAGTTGATACCTACCATCGTAGTTATGAATGGCTTGTTGGACTCTCTCCAAGGTTGTTCATAACTATGATGGATATCAGCCCATTCGGAGATGGACCTATGATCTCCCGAAGTGATTTTGGGGTTTTTGAAATTCAAAAAATGAATGAGATTTATAAATGTATATTGATGCATTTTAAAATCATCTTTCTCATATATGCTCATTTTGTATTTCTAGGTCAATAAATTGATCATAGCGTCTTTGAATTTGCGCACATTTTGGATTCAAACAAGTAGTGGGCCTAACTTCTTGGTGGCTTAGAAACACGAGAATTGTTCTCAAGGCGGAAAAGCTAGCATATGTCCTTGAAGAGCCTCTTCCCGTCCTAAGGGCGATGCAACTCGGACCAAATGTTGGTCTATCGAGAAGCATGTGGCGGTTGTGGCGAGTTGCATCATGCTAGCGGCGATGGTACCTGAGCTGCAAAAGCAGCATGAGCAGATGGATGCTAATACTATGGTCTTCCATCTTCATGAGTTGTTCGATGAGCAAACGAGACCCGAAAGGTTCGAGGTCTCTAGGCTCCTCTTCACCACGACTATGAAAGAAGGTTCGTCTGAGTGCAATTTTTGCTAAAGATGAGCGGGTACATCGGCGGCTAGCTACACTCGGGTTTGTGATTGATCATGATTTAAGTATTGAATTAATTCTGCATTTTTTGCCAAAGAGTTTCTCACAATTTGTGATTAACTATCTGATAAACAAATTAGAATCCACTATTCAGAGCTCCTCAATATCTTTGAAGCTGTGGAGCCTTACGTGAAGCATGAGAGAAGGCGGTTCTGTTGTTGATTCCTCAAAGAAAGGTTCTAAGAGGAAGGCAAAAGAAACGAGAAGAAAGGGAAGAACAAAAAGGCAAAGAAGCGAGAACCGGCAAAGGGCACTTGCCATCATTGTGGCAAGGAAGGTCCCTTTGGCGAAGAAGCGCAAGATTTATCTTGAGTCCATGAAGAAGAAGAAGGCATCAGATGCCCCATCCTCTTGGTATCTTAGTTATTGATTGTCATTCTATTTCCTTAGACACTTGGGTATTGGATCGGTGTGGCTCACATATATGTAATGACATACGGGGCTAAGGAATAGAAGAAGACTTCGTCGGAGAGTCAAATTTGCGAGTTGGCAATGGAGCAAAGGTTCTTTGCTGATCGCCAAACTTATTTCTTTGAAGCTCCTAGTGGACTAGTCTTGGGCTGGACAATTACTATTATGTTCCTTCTCTAATAAAGAACATTGTTTCTATTTCTGTTTAAATAGAAATGGTTTCCATTTGATGTTTAGTAACAATTGTTGTTATATAACTTTGAATGGCGTACTTTATGGGCTGGAACTTTGAGTAATGACATTTATCGTTGGGCGTATCGGTGACATTTTCAATATCGAAGCGAGCAACAGCGTGCTCGAAAGGATAATCAATTAGACTCCTATATGTGGCATTGTCGTCTTGGCCATATAAGCAAGAAAGCATGTCCGAATTACACGATGTGGAATTCTTGAATCGAATTGGATTCATATGATACATGCGAATCATGCTTAAAAGGCAAGATGACTAAGTTACCTTTTCTTTGGATAAGGTGAAGAGTGGGAGAGTTACTAGGTCTAATACATATTGATGTATGTGGACCTATGTCAACTCAAGCTTTAGGAGGCTATAGCTACTTCATTACCTTCACCGATGATCACTCACGGTTTGGGTATGTGTTCTTGATGAAACACAAGTCTGAAGCCTTTGAAAGGTTCAAGGAATTCAGAAATGAAGTAGAGAAACAACATGACAAGAGTATTAAAATACTTGATCGGATCGAGGTGGTGAATACTTGAGTCAGAGTTTCTTGATTACCTAAGAGACAATGGTATATTGTCTCAATGGACTCCGCCCATATACACCACAACATAATGGTGTATCGAGGCGTAAATAGGACCTTGTTGGACATGGTCAGGTCAATGATGAATCATGCGAATCTTCCCAAGTCCTTTTGGGGCTATGCACTTCAGACAGCTGTTTACTTGTTAAATAGAATGCCTACCAAGGTAGTCTCTACTACTCCATATGAGATATGGAATAGTAAGAAACCTCATGTATCTTACTTGAAGATATGGGGTTGTCTTGCTTATGTGAAGCGGACAGTATCAGACAAATTGGATGCTAAATCTAATAAATGTCTATTTATTGAATACCCTAAGGAAACAAGAGGTTACCAATTCTATCATCCTGTGGAACAAAAAGTGTTTGTTTCAAGGCATGCTATTTTTCTAGAGAAAGAGTTTCTCTTGCAAGAAAACAGTGGGAGTGTCGTCGAGCTTGAGGAGGCTCGAGAGACTCAAATATACATTGATGAGATACCTGGTGAAGCCTGAGGCAACTCATAGTGATGAGCAATCAATTTGGACCTATTGTAACACCACATCTTCGTAGATCACGGTAGAACACAATATTCCTGAGAGATATGGATTTCTCATTAGTGAATCGAACGACGTGTTACTCATTGATGATGAGGAGCCTACCAGTTATGAAGAAGTGCTGACAAGTTCAGAAAGGGATAAGTGGCTTGGTGCCATGAAGTCGAAAATGGATTCCATGTATGAAAACAAAGTTTGGAACTTGGTTGACCCACCTGAAGGCATAAAGCCTATAGAGTGGAAGTGGGTTTTCAAGAAGAAAACTGACATGGATGGTAATGTGATTACCTATAAGGCTAGATTGGTGGCAAAAGGATATCGTCAAAAGCAAGGTGTTGATTATGACGAAACCTATTCGCCTGTAGCTATGCTTAAATCCATTCGGATGCTCTTGGCCATAGCGGCTCATTATGATTATGAGATATGGCAGATGGATGTGAAAACAACTTTCCTTAATGGAAACCTGCTCGAGGATGTGTATATGATATAGCCTAAGGGTTTCACATCGGTTGATAAAACCAAGGTATGTAAATTGCGACGGTTCATTTATGGATTGAAGCAAGCATCTAGGAGATGGAATATCTGTTTTGATGAGACAATCAAAAAGTTTGATTTCTCACAAAATCCAGACGAACCTTGTGTGTACAAGAAGGTTAGTGGGAGTGTAGTCGTGTTCCTAGTATTATATGTCGATGACATATTACTTATGGGAAACGATGTTTCAATCTTACAGTCAGTTAAGGTTTGGTTATCCAAGACATTCTCCATGAAAGACCTGGGAGAAGCAACCTACATCCTTGGGATTAAGATCTATAGAGATAGATCGAAACGGTTGCTTGGTCTTTCACAATCTACATATATAGAACGAGTGCTAAAGAGGTTTAGCATGTTGAAATCCAAGAAAGGTTTCCTACCCATCAGGCATGGGGCACACCTTTCGAAGTCTATGTGTTAGCGCACAGAAGACGAGAGAATTTGCATGAGTAAGATTCCCTATGCATCCGCAATAGGATCTATCATGTATGCTATGTTATGTACAAGGCCCGATGTATCGTATGCTCCGAGTGTGACCAGCAGATACCAGTCTTATCCAGGAATGGATCATTGGGTGGCTGTTAAGACGATCCTTAAGTACTTAAGAAGAACTAAGGATGTGTTCCTAATATATGGAGAAGGGGACATGATGATACGCGGGTATACGGATGCGGCTTCGATGAGACAAGGATGATTCTAGGTCTCAATGCGGATCGTGTTCACCTTGAATGGGGAGTGCGATGATTGGAAAAGTTCCAAACAAGACAACTGAGTGGATTCTACCCGAGGCGAGAATACATTGCGGCCGGGCGAAGAAGCGGTTTGGATCAAGAAGTTCATTTATGAACTTGGTGTGATTCACCATTGTTGAAGCAATACTTGGTCTCTTTGCGACAACAATGGAGCAATTACTGACGAAAGAGCTAAGGTCTCATCAATGATCCAAACATGTGCTTCGCCGCTATCATCTTATCAGATAGATCATCAGTAGGAATGAAATACAAATCGAGAAAATTTCCACTGAAAGGAACTTAGCTAATTCTTTGACTAAAGCATTACCTCAAAGTAAGTTTGAGGGTCATGTTAGAGCTTATGGTATTGGATACCGTAGCGATTAGCATTAGGCCAAGTGGGAGTCTGTTAGTAATATACGAGAGATGTCCTAAGGCAATCGCCTTATGTATGAACCATTTATATGATAAATGAAGATTCACTATTTGAGTATCTATGTCTTCATGTATTTGATTGGATCTTAAACTCATTTACTGAATATCCACGATACGATTCACAACATGAGAGAATTTGTGATTGGATCACAACTAGTGAGTATCTCTACATGTGTAATTGTGATGTATCAGAATTATCCCTAGTCGATGAATTGATGGATTTGGACACCATCAATTCTGTTGAGACTAGCACGAGGTATACTCCTTGGTGTATCCAAGCAGCTGATTCTCACTGGCTGGAGACATTGTGATATCTGGAGTTAATCGTGGATGCTAGTTATGGTAACTAGTTAATTGGAGTGACCAGCCGTAAGACTTCATATGGTTCTTTGCATATATAGATATGTCAATGAAGTTCTTACTGTAGCTTAAGTGCGATGTTCCTTTGACTTGCGGTATTCAAGTCATCTTGATCATGAAGACTTATGCTTTGACATCTTAAGCAAGCATCTCTGAGGAGATGTGAACCCGGGATGATTGGGTATAAGTCAAAGTGATCGAAGGTGTTTGAATAGCCTATAAGGGATTCACCACTCCTTGCGAGGAGATGTATACCCATGACCCCTCGTCGGATTGTTACTAAAGTCTTTGACCAAAGCATTACATGTTTAGAGTAAGGTACTCTTCGATACATGTGCAGTAACTAGAATCCGTAGGACGAGGAAATGATACTTGGGCTAGGTGTGACGTAGTCAGCCTAGTGGGGACTGACACTATAGACCATGTCCTGAACCAAGTGGGTATAAGATGACTGAAGGGAATGGGGCACGATTCATTAGAGCTGCTGAAGGGTTTCAGAAATAGTTCTGGATCAACTGTTGATCTTTTGGTTAATTGGGGATCATAATGTACTACTAGGTGCCACTCATGATCGTTCTATAATTAATGGTTAATTATAGACGGCCAACATAAACCGAGAACCTATTTGGTCACACACACAACCAGCGTAATCTGAAGGATTTAAAATGAGCTTGAGAATGAGATTCTCAAACTGAGAGAAACAAAGTTTGGTTGGACCAAACAAGAAGCGAGCATGAAATTGTTTTAGTCGCAATGGAAGCATGGATGGGCCGTGTCTTATGAAGACATAATGGATGAAACAAAATGGTTCGGTTCTAATCCAATGGAGGAGAATAAACCAAAGGGTTTGGTTTATTTTAAACGAATGAACCAAAGTTGGTTCGGTTCGTTTTAACTTAAAATAAACCATCATGGTTTGGTTTATTTTAACTTATATTAATGGAGCGGGTTAACGGGCCTTATGGTTATGATCCAATAACCATTAAGAGAATTAGTTCTCTATAAAAGAGGGTTTAAGGGTTTGTTAAGCCCTAATCCAATTCACTTGACCTAGAGTTGCCGGCCAAGCTCTCCCTCCCTCTGGTCGGCGCCAAGTTATTGCCGCCGCCCACCTTCTCCAACCGGTGACCTGCTGCTGCCGTTTTCTCCCATTGCCGGTGTCGATCTACTGCCGGAGGAGCTCCGGTGATCTCCCTTGGGTTCGGTAATAAGGTGAGCTTCCACCTTTCCTTTGGCCGGCCCTTACTCCTCCACCAAAAGCTGTCCAGTTTTCTGGACAGCTAGTTTCCTTCTCGTCGGAGCGTCATTTGGACAACATTTAGAGCTCCGACAGCGCCTTACTTACCGGGGATTCGATCTCCGCTAATTCTCATAGGTGGAGGATGAAGGATTCGTCAAACGGTTGACGAATACCTCTCCAGAGAAGCGAATTTTGAGGACTTGTCTTTCGATCCGAATTTGGATTCGGATAGTGATCTTCTCTCGATCACATCTTCTTCAACACGAGGCTAGTAACCCGTAAGAAGACGAGGCTCGTAACTTAGAGAAGTCATCCCGAAGATACTCGGTGTGGATACAGATAGAGACGATTCTAGCGAGGATCATTCCGGTTGATGTCGTTCCCGCTACACGTGATACGAAAGGTATACGTAGTTAAATTTCCTTTTATTGCAAATTTAAATTTACGGTTATGTCTACACATATTGTACTATGCATGCGTGTGATGTGTGTGTTTTAATAAATATAGATTTATTATTTTTATTTCTTCCACTGTGCACATGTTTGCGAAACATGTTCGAACACACACTCGCTGCGGTGCCGGAAACCCAACACCCTCCCACTACGATGAGGTATCACCTATGTATCATTTATGACACGCAGTGCAGTCACTTGTGGTATATCATCTTATACCATTGGTACTGATGTAGTGACTTCCCCTCTCAATTCCTCTAGAACAATCTTGCTCATGGGCTTGTGATTCATCACATAGTCTTCCTCTAAAACTCTGGCGTTCGTGCTAACGATCACCCTTTGATCTCTAGGATTATAGAACAAACCACCTTTCGTTCCTCTAGGATAGCCTACGAACAAGCACACTTCTGTATGAGGTTCCAACTTACCAGCATCTACCTTCAGCACATGTACTGGACTCCCCAAAATCTGAATATGTCTTAGACTAGGCTTTCACCCAGTCCACAATTCTGTGAGAGTAGAAGGCACTGATTTAGATGGTACCAATTTCAGAATATACACTACCATATCCAGAGCATACCCTCAGAACGATTCTAGTAGCTCAGAATAACTCATCATCGATCTAACCATCTCCATAAGAGTCCTATTCCTTCGTTCCGCTATACCATTCTGCTGGGGTGTGCCAGGTGCAGACAATTGGAATTTAATCCCAACCTCTAATAAGTAATTCGTAAACTCTTCCAAGAGGTACTCACTACCACAATTAGATCATAGTGTCTTGATACTTTTACCTTGATGTTTCTCCACATCAGCCTTGTATTCTTTGAACCTATCAAAGCATTCAGACTTGCGGTGCATCAAGTAAATGTATCCATATCTTGAATAATTGTTTATAAAAGAGAAGAAATATTCAAAACCACCTCTAGCCTAGATAGAAATAGGACAACACAAATCAGAATGAACCAATTCCAACACATCTTTGGCTCTATACCCCTTGGCCTTAAAAGGCCTCTTGGTCATTTTAACTTCCAAGCAAGAGGTTGGGAAATCTTCCACGACTAATGAACCCAAAGGTCCATCACCTATCAACCTTTGAATTCTACTTAGGTTAATATGACCTAACCTTAGATGCCAAAGATACGTTTGGTTCATTTTCGAAGGTTTTTTTCTCTTATTAGATTTAGAAGATGAGTTATTTACTTCTATTTGCATCGTGGGAGCCTTTGGTTCAAGAGTATATAAATTACCTACCAACGCACCAGAACAGATAATCTCCCTATTCCTTTTTATAACAACTCTGTCATTAAAAGAAATACAATATCCATCCAAAAATAATTTAGAAACTGAAATCAAATTCTTTCTAAATGAAGGTACATAAAGGCAATTTCTCAGAACCAATGTTTTATTTCTATCAAAAGATAAATAAACATCTCCCACTGTAATAGCTGCCACCTAAGTAGCATTGCCCATGTAGACGGTAATCTCCCACTCAGCTAGTCATCTGGTTTCCTAGAACCCCTGCAAAGTATTGCAAACATGATCAGTAGCAACCATATCTACACACTAGGTACTGGTAGATAACATTGTTAAACATGTTTCAATGACTAAACCAAAATATATACCTTTGTTACCTTGGGTTGGGCGATCGACCTTCCAATGTCGGTCACTTGCAAGTGAAGCACTTGCCTTTCGACTTCTTCACTCCACCCTGAGATCCTCCCACCACCTTTGTTGCACCTTGTTTCGTGTTCTTCTTGCCTTTCGACTTAAAAGTAGAAACCTTCTGGGCAACTAAAGCCTGAGAACTCTGACGAAAAAGCCCTCCTTGCCAGTATTTTGTCAAGCTTCTTATTCATGTTGTAGTTCAGGAAAAATTGCTAAAAACTCCTAGGTAGAGATTGGAGAATGATATCGACCTGGGTTTCTCCATCAATCTCAGCTCCAAGGACTTCCAACTCATTTAAATGACCCATCATCTTGAGAACATGATCCCTCATGGGTGTTCCCTCAATAATGGTGGTCGTCATCAAGTTTCTCATGGCTTCATGCCTAGCAGCCCGATTCTGGTGTCCTAAAAGTTCCTTGAGATTGAGCATCATGTCATAAGCAGTTTTCATGGCCTGATGCTGATGTTGATGTTGCAATACATTTGACATAGAAGCCAAAATGTAACGCTGCGCCATCTCATCAGCCTTAATCCACTTCTTATAACTCTCTTTCTCCTTTTCCCCAAAATCATCCGTAGGCTTAGGAGGACACTCCTCGAGAAGTACATACTTGTACTCCTCAGCAGTCAAGACTATGTCCAGATTCCTTTTCCAATCCACATAGATAGGTCCAGTAAGTTTATTTTCCTTTAGTATCACAACAAGTGGGTTGAAAGTCATTTTGAAGAAACTTAAGAATCACATAGATAAAAAACATTTAGATTTTAAAAAATTATTGATTCCTCAAACAATAAAATTTCAAAATCAAACAACACCTCAAAACACTGAGAATATCGTATGCCACTATAGTGTGGACGTATACGAATTCTACATTTGTAAGAGGAGGTTTTACTCATTAATTTTATTATCCTGTCAACCTTACTTTTTGACAAATAAAATTAATAGTTGGTTCCTCTTCGACCCTAAAAATAAAAGCAGTGACTCCGATGGGGAGGATACTTTTATTTACATCTAAGTGTTCACCATTACCCGATACTAAGGCAATTATCTCAGATTATGTGCCTTCCGATGGGGAAGTACACACGCTCCTAAATAATTTCCTATATATTTTACCTAGTGATCCAAAAAACAAACTCATCCGATATGGAGGAAGACACTCAGAGCCAATGCGCAAGTTTGTTCGCATCACATGTCAAATTGTAATGGAGGTCGCGATAATTTAAAAAAAAAATCCCTCTCCCACTTAGTAATTTAAAATTGAAGAATTTTAACTATGCAAGCACAACAAGCATATAAATCAAAAGCAATAAATATGAAAAACAAATTTTCCAACTATTATGGCTTTTGTTCTCCAATATGCCTCGATCGTATGTTGCCACCTCGTCCGCTCCTCCCTACGCCATGTACAAGCCATTCGGAGATCCGAGCCGAGAAAAATTATTTTAATTTACATCCATCGATCCTATACTCCACAAAGGAGTGTACATGAAATCTAGATCGAAAGTAAACTAAAATAAAAGGGTGGCTAAATAATGCCATACTTAATTACAAAAATTAAATACTAGCCTCGTCAACCCCGTGAATTCAAATAATATTACAATTATACACATCAATCACATACACAAACATATGGTCATAATAGTTAGATCTTATGCCTGCAACCAAAAAATGCCTATGCACATCCTACTATTATCCGGAACACATAATATATGATAAGTGCATAAAAGTAACCAAATCCTAAACACACAAAACCAGAAACCGTGGCTCTGATACCACTTGAAGGTTGAAGCTTCGCTTCTCGCTTCGCCTTGGTTGCTTGTGCATGGCGATCCTATCTACGTCCCCGGATTAAAACAATTAATCCTTGACGAAGACGGATTACCCAAGCAACCGATCCATCATCGTGCTATTCGATTAGAGTGGTCGCTTGAACAAACTTGTTGTTCAAGCAACCTAACTCTTTTCCTCAATTAGCCGCGGAATAGATGATGTATGGATCATCGGTTTTTGTGTTTATCTTCGGGGTCCATGATCATACAATTACAAACAAATTGCATAGAATAAGAAAGAAACTTAAACAAGAATTATACCTCTTGTTTACCTCTTGATCTTCTATTGTATGTCCTATCCTCTTCTTGGACGTTGTGTGGGCAACGATCCTCCAAGAATTGAATCCTCCTAGATCGTGTTCTTCCTTTCCTTGCTAGCTTTGAACAAAAGGAAGAATACCAAACTCTTCTTCTCCTATCTAGAGCCGACCACCAAGCCACCCAACTTGGTTGTTGCCACTGGCCAAAGAGAGGAAGGAAGAGAGGTGGGGACCGGCCAAGAGAGTTCTCTTGTTGTCGCCGGCTAAAGGAGAGAGAGAGAGGGAGGAGCCGCCAGCCAATCTAGAGAGAGAGAGGGAGGCGCCGCTAGCCAAGTCAAGAGCCAAACCTTCTTGTGTTGCCGCCGCCCAATAGAGAAGCACAGCCCTAGGTTGCCGCCCAAGCCACTCTAAAGCCAACTCCAAAACCCTAGCACAACTCAATACCATCCTCCTTGCCGCCCAAGACTTGGAATCTTTATATAGATTTCACCCAAGCCTCCATTTAATCCTGTCCGTTGGATCTAGGTTTCAAGAGGGTTTTAATAATCTAAAATAGGGACCATGAGGAGGAGTTGGATCTTGGCCACCTAATGGATCCGACCCACATAAGATCCGATCCATTAATGATAATCCATTCCACTAGAGGATTATCATTGATCTACCTCACCAACCCCCATAATTAAATATGGGCTTCATATATTAATTGTTCAAATGTCTCCCCGTGTTTAAGATATCGAATGCCCGTTAATTAATTAATTTAATGATAATTAATTAATCAACATCTAACAACATGAGTAGTACCACTCAACCTTATCATCATGTTGGACCAAGTCCATCTGCAGGATTTACATGATGAACCTTATGAGCTCCTCAAGGGAACATCATCATCCTAATATATCAGACACAGTTTCCTCCTATAATTAACGGCACACCATGTAAATAATATCATTTCCCAACTTATCGGGCATATCGATTTAATGCATAAATCTGCCCATTGGTAAATCAAAGTAATAAATATTATGTACATGTGCCAGTTATTATATCGGGAATAAGAGCATGTACACCATAATATCCGATGTCTGATTCAATTATGTAGTCAGCAATAAATTGAATCACTTCTAAATCGGTCCTGCTCAATACACACAAAGTGTACTAGTGTAATTCTATGGTCAAGATAAACCAATACCAAATCACACTATAACCGTGCCAATTGTTTGTCCAAAACCATCTTGTTTGTGAGCCTCTACTTATACTCTACAAGGAACTGATAACATGATCATCTGTGTGACACCACACACCGTGTTATCTACAATGTAAAGTATTTGACAAGATGCATACATATAACAAATATAAAATGCAAACAATAATCATGTGATTCTTATTCTAAAATGAAGATGTTCATACAAAGACTAGGCTTTCAGTATACATCCCAACATGACTACCCTCTATGGCAGTCGACTAATCAAGGCCAGTCAACTTCCAAAATATGGAAGTCGACTGCCAAGGCCACTTGGCCACAGTCAATCACTAGTCGACTCCTGATTAGTCAACTGTCCAATACCCCAACAATGTGGTTTACCCTAAGTATCATGCTCTCATACTTGTTAGACCACCCTTAGCCTAAATCTACGCCTTTTAGCCAACTCCACTAGACTCGCACCTATCGGATCCCTCCAAGTCATCCATGACTTGTTCATCGATATGCAGATCCCTCCCAGTCAGCCTTGACTTGTTTATCTATACACTAGCCTCCAGGTGCTTCCATCGGCTTTTGTCTTGCTAACAGTGTCTACACTACCAAGGCACATCATTGGACTTCCCAAATGCCAAGCTCCATGCTTGGACTTTCCATGCTAAGGCTACAAACTTAGACTTCCCTTTCCAACTCCATGTTGAACTTTCCATACCAAGGCTACACACTTGGACTTCCCATGCCAACTCCATGTTGGACTTTCCAATTGCAAAGCCCATGCATGGACTTTCATCGCCAAGGCTACACACTTGGACTTATGTGGCCAAGGCTACACACTTTCATACGTTTTGTCAAACATCAAAATGTTGGGATGTATACTGAAAAGTCTATCTTTTGTATGAACATCTTTATTTTTGAAATAAGAATCACATGATCATTGTTTGCATATTTATGGTTATGCATATTGTCTCATACATTACATTTTAGATAACATGGTGTGTAGTGTCACACGGTAGATCATGTTATCAGCTCCTTGTAGAGTATAAGTAAAGGCTCACAACTGATAAACCATTGGTATGGTTGTAGTGTGATTTGATATTGGTTTGTCTTGACCATAGAATTACACTATTACACTTTGTGTGTATTGAGCAGGACCGACATAGAGGTGATTCGATTTTTGCTGACTACATAATTGAATCGGACCTCAGATATTATGTTGTACATGCTCTTAATCGATATAATAGCGGCACATATACTTAGTATTCATTTCTTTGATTTACCAATGAGCGAGATTTATAGAGTAAATCGATAGGTTCGGTAAGTTGGGAAATGATATTATTTATATGGTGTGTTGTTGATTATAGGAGGAAACTGTGTCCTATATATTAGGATGATGATGTCCCCTTGAGGAGCTCATAAGGTTCATCATGTAAACTCTTTAGTGGACTTGGTAAGCAAGATGATAAGGTTCAGTGGTACTACTCATGGAGTTAGATGTTGATTAATTAATTGTCAGTAAATTAATTAATCGACGGACATTCGAGATCTTAAATACAGGGAGATATATGTACAAAAAATATAAGGAGCCCATATTAACTTATGGGGGTTGGTGAGGTATATCAATGATAATCCTCTAGTGGAATGGATTATCATTAATCGATCAGACTTTATGTGGGTTTGATCCATTGGGTGGCTAAGATCCAACTCCTCCTCATGGTCCCTATCGTAGCCTATTAAAACCACATAAAGCCTAGATCCGATGATGGAAATTAAAACTCTAGATCCGACGGTGGAGATTAAATCTCTAGATCCGACCGTTGAGATTAAATCTCTAGATCTGACGGTTGAGATTAAATCCCTAGATCCGATGATGGAAATTGAAACTCTAGATATGACGGTGGAGATTAAATCTCTAGATCTGACGGTTGAGATTAAATCTCTAGATCCAATGGTTGAGATTAAATCACTAGATCCGATGATGGAAATTAAAACTCTAGATCTGACGGTAGAGATTAAATCTCTAGATCCGACGGGTGAGATTAAATCTCTATATCCGACGGTTGAGATTAAATCCCTAGATCCGATGGTGGAGATTAAAAGGAGGCTTAAGCCTAACTCTATAAAAGGAGGCCAAGGCTTGGGCATGGAGAACAAGATTAGGGATTAGGGTTTTAGGGATTGGCATTAGAGGAGAGGTTGGCAGGGGCAACCCTAGGGTTTGTCCTTCCTTGTGGGCAGCGGCAAACAAGACTAGGGTTTGGTGTTTTCCTTGGCCGGCGGCATCATCACCACCCTCTCTCTCTCTAGTTCAGCGATAGCTCCTCCCTCTCTCTTTCTCTCTCTAGGTTGGCCGACAACAACCTTCCTTCAAGGTTGGCCGGCACTCCTACACCTCTCTTTGGGTCGGCGGCAAGCATCAAGCTTGGAGCTTGGCTGTTGGTCCTAGATAAGAGAAGAGTTTTGTTTCTATACTTCCTCTTGTTCGGAGTGAGCAAGGAAAGAAGATTGTGATCTAGGAGGCTTCATCTCTTGGAGGATTGTTGCCCACACAACGTCCAAGAGGAGGATAGGACATACGATAGAAGACCTTGAGGTAAAGAAGAGGTATAAATCTTGTTTGCTTTCCTTTTGTTTATTTGTATGGTGTATGTTTTGTTATGTGGCTAAATTTACTTGGACCCCGAATACAAATGCAAAAACCATCGATCCGTACATCATCTATTCCGCAGCTATTCGAAGAATAGAAGTAGGTTACTTGAACAACAAGTTTGTTCAAGTGACCACTCTAATCGGATAACACGACGATGGAACGGTTACTTTGGTAATCCCTATTTGTCATGGATTAATTTTTTAATACGGGGACGAAGACGGGATCACCATTAACAAGCTACCGAGTTGAAGTGGGAAGCGAAGTTTCCTACCTTCAAGTGGTATCAGAGCCACGATTTCCGGTTTTGTGTGTTTAAGATTCGGTTATTTTATGGACTTATCATATATAGTATGTGTCGGATGATAGTAGTGTTGGTGCAATCGGCCCAGGTCACGATTGACCAGGACTTGAGTTTGGCTCGAGTGATGTTTTGATGTGTTTTGATGTTTCGACAAAAACATATGACAATATAATTGTCAAGGAAAGTCCAAGCATGGGTCTTGGCAAATGGAAAGTCCAACATGAGTTGGCAAGGAAAGTCCAAGCATGGTCTTGGCATGGAAAGTCCAACATGGGTTGGCATTTGAAGTCCAAGGGGATTAATATTGGCGGCGTAAAGTCCAAGCGGTAGTCTTGGCAGCATAAGTCCAATGGTTGGCGGCGTAAAGTCCAAGCGGAGTCTTGGCGGCGTAAGTCCAATGTGCCTTGGCGGTGTAGATACCGTTAGCATGACATAGCCGACGGAAGCACCTGAAGGCTAGCGCGATGGATGAACAAGTCATGGATGACTTGGAGGGATCCGAGAGGCGTGAGGATGATGGAGGTGGCTAGAAGGCTTAGGTCTAGGCTAAGGGTGGTCTAGCAAGTATGGGGGAACCATACTTGAGTTAAAACCTCATGTTTGAGGTGTGCCAGTCGACTGGTGCCATGTGGCAGTCGACTGGACCGACCGAAATCAACTAGGGTTTGATGCGGGTTATGGCCTGCGATCATTGCTATAGGTTAGCGATCGATGCCGATCGAGCGATCGAGCAATGACCGATCGCGGTGATCACCGACCGGCTCGAGTATTCGCCACGTATCGGAGTCGAGACTTAGTCGAGTGAGGACTCCATCGATCGATTGATGGTCACAATCCGATCGATGGTAGTTCCGTTGGACTTATCGCGTGGAACTAGCCGTTGTCTCACGACAACGATGACATCGATCGTGATGGTCCCGATCGATCGGTGATCGACTTTTTCGGCCACAGTTGAAGCTATATATGGAGCTCGTGATGGAGGAAAAAGCAATCGGTTCTTGAGGACTATTAGGCGATTTGTTGGTGCAAATCAGGTCTCAAGTGCAAGCAAGCAACCAAGCATTCAAGCAATCAAAAAAAGTGTTGTAAAGTCTTTTCTTTACTTGTATTTCATATTCATTATTGTAATTGCTTGAATGTATCTTATTGTTGTAAGATTACTTGTAAGGGGTTTCTCCACCCTTGACTTGTGTCAAGAAGGAGTTTTATTGGTTAGTGGTGTTTGTGGCATCGCTAGGGTTCGTACGAACCCAATTCGTGGAGTAGGAACCGGTTCGGTTCCGAACCACGTTATATGCTCTTGTTGTGATTTGTGTTGTGTCCATTTCGCTATTGCTTTTATCATTATATATATTCCAGCTCTTCTTGAAATTGTAGACCTGAGCGAGATCGAATTCCATCCACGATCGGGCGGCGCTATTCACCCCTCTCTAGCCGTTCAATATTCCTAACAAGTGGTATCGAGCCAGGGGCTCTTCTACGGATTAACAGCAGGAGCTAAGGCAAAAGGCTAGAGGGTGAAGATGGAATTCCAAGACAAGCTTGGATGGGAAATCAACACTCCACCTCCATATGATCCAGAAGATTTTCCGGCATGGAGAGCAAGAATGGAAACATTCTTGATGATGAACATAGAGGATTGGTTCATCCTTATTGAAGGCCTTGAACCCCCTAGGGATAAGAAGGGGAATGTCCTAAAATTGAAAAAGTGGACCCAAGAGCAACGCCAAAAGCTCAAGACCGAAGTTAAGGTAACGAAACTTTTAGAAGATTTAATCCATAATGATGTTTTGTGCAAGCTAGGGGATTACATGTATGCCAAGGAGCTATGGAGAAAATTGGCAAGATTCCATGAGGAGAGTTCATCCTCAAGTGAAAGTGAGGAATCGGAAGTTGAGATGGAGTCAACTTCCGAATCGAAGAAAGAAGAAGTAGAAGAGGTGGAAGAAGCATCTACTTCTAGGATTGAGGAGGAGAGACCATCCTCTACACCGGAGCAACCTCAAGAAGAGCTTTCAACATCCGATCAAGATGAGGAAGCTCAAAATTCAACTCCGGCACCTACCACCACCTTAGGTAACTCAAACACTTCACTTTCAAATAAAAATCATATTATGTGCTTTGAGTGTAGGGAGTATGGGCATTACAAGAGCAAATGCCCAAAGAGGATCAAGAAAGCTCCTCCGGCGCCTAAAAGTCAACAAAAGTCAACGGACGCCGGTTCTCCAAGTCTAAAGAGCAAGGAGCATGTCATTTGCTTCAAATGCCGACTACCGGGTCATTAAGTGTCAATGCCCAAAGAAGAAGAAGAAGGGGCAAAGGGGAGCATCACAAGTAGGGGGAGCCACTAAGGCAAACCCTAAGGTATATTTAAATAATGCTCCGTCTAATTTAAACATTAAAAAGCATGCTAGAACTAATTTTAGCAATTTTGTTATGTATCATAAAGAGCATGCTAGAAATAACAAACATATTTGTTTAGGAGCTAAGAATGTTCACCTTAAGAATAAGGAGAAATTTGGGACTAATGTCCCTAGAAAAATAATACCTAGGGAATCTATTAAGAAAATACAAGAACATCTAGGTTTTAATCCAAAATGGACTTGGCATTTGCCAAGAAAGTCCAATGCCCAAGATTTAAGTAAAAATTCTAAAATTGGGCAATTAGAATTAGAGAACCAAGCCTTGAGGTCAAGGCTTGAGAAATTGGAAAAGACCCTAAACAAAATACAAAATCAATTTCAAGGGTCAAATTGTCAAACTCTTAGGTCAAGAAGTCAAAATCAACATCTAGGACCTAAGAGTCAAAAGTCAACCAAGGGCAAGAATGGTTTGGGTCACAAACCTAAGTCCAAGGTGACTTACCATAGTGTTCCATTCGACTATGGGACACTAACTAGGTCTAGAAAGACCAAGGTCAATGGGAAAGTCATTCCTAGAGTTGACCAAGGTTTGTGCCTAATGGCCAAGGTTTCGAAGAAACCTAGGATGGCCACTAATAAGGTTGTTAGGGAGGCAATCCCTAAGGTTAACCTAGGCAAGACCAAAATGACCAAGGCTAATAAGCCTAGGAGGGTCATTAGGAAGGTATCTAGGGAGGTTATCCCTAAGGAATACCTAATTAACCCTAGGAGCTCAAATCGATTTTGGGTTCCTAAGAGCGTGATTGATTCACGCTAAGATGGGTTTAGGGTGTGCCAACCTTGATTGGATGGGTAGTTAACTCAACCATGATAAAGGTGGCACTTTAGGTTACTTTCAAGGTTATGGTTACCTTGGAAATATCTTTGAGCCTTAATTTCAAAGAATTTTAGGTTGTGTCAATATATATCTTGAAAACATGAAAATCAATAAAATTGACACAATCTAGATTTAGAGGTCATAGTGTGTAACTTTGATTATTGGTACACTTTGGAAGGTCATGTATCAAGAGATGTGTGGTTAAGATGTAAAGGTAACATCTAGAGTGATACTCAAGTGCCACACAACTTGATGTCTTGTATTCACCATGCTTCATATGTTTTACCATATTTTTGCATGGAAGGAATGTCTAGGATAGATTACATCTCACAAAACAAGTCTTTTACCTTGATTGTGTATTTTAAAACTTAGAAAGGGTGAGATGTTAGGTTTTGGAAATCATTGAATGTTAATGTTTGCAAAAATGAAATAAAACATTAAAATACATTAACAAATACATGAATAAAAGTATAACTTCAATACATTCGATATACAAGACCTAACGTGACAAAATTGAATAATTAAGATGATGAAATCGAGATCCTCTGATTTTCAGAACTGGAAATCGATATCGATCGCCAATCTGATTATCTTGATCGATAACATCAGAAGCGCAATACGATACGGCCATCAGTCGAGTGCTAGCTTCATGACTCGACTGATTGAACATCGGCCGATCGTGAGGACATCGATCGAGGTATCTTCACCGTAGAAGGCCATCGATGAGTGCTCGGCGAGCGATCGAGTGATGTGCACATCGATCGTGATGCTCGTAGACGTTCTGAAGGTTCGTGATCGATTGCGAGCGGATCGATCACTGCCGGCTCAGTAAACCCGATAATAAACCGCTATCAGTCGACTGATGCTCCACATCAATCGACTGAATCACATTTTTATAACGCCGAACTGCTAGGGTTCGGCGCCTTCACGCGACGAGCTTCTTCTTCTCCCTTCCTTCTCCGATCGCCGTCTCCCTCTCCGACCAACTCTTCCGACCGTGCCAACCTCCCAAGTGTTAGGTTTGATAGACGAGTTTCTCCTCTTCCATTTTCCACCTATTTGGAGCCCTAGTTCATGCGATTTAGGGCTTATTTTTCGGTGTTCCAATTAGGGTTTCGGCGTCTGAAGCTCTCCGATGACTTTTCCGGCGATCCCCAGCAACATTTGAGTCTTCCCTCCGGCCACACATTCAAATGGCGCCTAAGTAACGATTTTTTTTCCGAGCCCTAATTTTCATCTCCATTACAATTTAGGTTTATCTAATCGTGTACTTTTGCCATTGCATGCCATATCATTACATTGCATTCATAATAGGAGAGCCCGTAGGAATGATACACCCGAGGGTGAATCTCGATTGTACCAACCTATGTTGGTTAGGTACATCGATAGAGATTTTTTCAATCGACATTGTAGTGATGTCATTGAATTAATTGCATACTACAATCTAATGAAAATCGTCTTATGCACGCATCCAATTAATGATGACCTTGTTAAGGAATTCTATCAAAACCTTAAAAAGGTGGATGATGACCCTACTTACACTACTCGTGTTGCAAAACGCGAGTTAGAGTTCACTCCTGCGATACTGCAGGAGTTTCTCGAGTGTAGGCCTTCAGATGACACCTTTATCTTTTACCCTACCATGGATTTTCCTTTACCTGAGCCTTTTGACCATATCTCTATGGAGTCCATGCATGAGCATATCTTTGGTCATCCTCGTCCACCGGCCCAGAATCTATTTCCTATCACTGAGTTATCTGCACCTAACAATGTCCTTTACAAGGTCATTGTTGGGTGTTTTCTTCCCATCATCACTCGGGGTCTGGCCAAGATTCGGCCTCCCCATCTCTTTCTTCTATATGCCATGCGTCATAGGTTAGACATTAACTTTGCACTAAACATGTTTTATTGCATTCTGCATTTCACCTCCCCTGTACAAGGGAAAGTGCATATGCCATTTGGTCATATCATCACAGCATGGCTCGACTACGTAGGCGTCAACATCCACAGGGGCTCTCTGCGAGTGCTATCGGAGGTGTACGACTGTATATCAGTTCGTAACTTCTCGTTAGCAAAGCTAGGGATGGGCGCTGGACAGATGGAGTTGGCGCCACGACCACCACCCAGGGCACGCAGACAGCATCCTTCGGTACCCAGAGAGGCGACAGAGGACCACGAGGATCACGGATACCAGCGATGAGGATGACGGATCTTGGCGAGACACATCGGCCGGGAATCCATCGGATCGCCGTGGGTGGTTGGAGTCCAGATTGGGACTACTCGGATCGGTGGACTCTAAGGTCGAGCTATTGGCAGGCTAGGCGTCCTTCGGCGCACGTCTCGATAGGATGGAGGAGACCCAGGGCCGCATAGAGCAGCATCAGCTCGATATGCTAGAGATGATGCGGGCCTGGACCCTGAGTCAGCAGCCTCCTCCACCGCCACCTCCTGCGGACGATTAGAGGATATTAGATTTTTTTTGGTTGTCAGTTTTGGTAGTGAGATTGAGCATAGCCAATCTCCATTTTGGATGTAAAAGACAAGTTTTAAGTTAAATGAAATCTTTGTTTCTAAAAATCTTGTGTGTATGGATGAATATTTGTAGAATTGTATTGCATCCTATCATATACCATGTCATGACATTGTTTAGGGTTATTTTAGATGTCATGCGTTCTTAAATTTCATCATATGTCATGACATCATGATCATTGGCCATGTTTTAATAATGCTATTATTTATGCCATGATCATACATTCATGCATTAACTTGATTAAAATTGATTTAAGGACTATGGCATGACTTGGAGTCCCAGTAATAAGGGAATCAAGTAGAGTTGCTTTAGAAAATGCATGAAACCCTAGTTTAGGGAGAACAAAACCCACATCTCACATCTAATTGACATGTATGTGTATGTATACACCCTAGATACATGTGAGATGCTAGGATATGAGTTAAGTTCAAGGTGCATAGTTTTTGCATCTAGATGAACTAAAACTCATCTAATTTTAGTCAGGATCATCGAGAGCTTGTGTACAAGTCACGTACATAGAGCCCAAGGAATATGATCCAAGATAAGGTTTTGAAAACATTTTAAAATCATTTTGAAAAACCTTGGTGAAGTCTATCTTTTGATAGCAATCACCATTGATGAAGTTGATACAAAGTAGGGCCAAAACATTGAAAATTTCAATGGTTTTGAACTTTGTATCAATTTCACTATTTAATGGGTAAAATAATTTTCAAACATTTTTCACCCATTTGTATTAGTCATAAGTATTATACGTATCAAATTTCATGATTTTTCGATATACGTATAATTAGTTATGATTTTTCAAAACTCATTTTTTATAACTAAAAATCGGGATTTTCAGTTATTAGTCGACTGCCCTGGGTGGCAGTCGACTGATGGAGGTTCCAGTCGACTGATTTCTGAATCACTCGACTGGTAGCCTGATTTCGGGGTAAACAAGGTTGTTTAACCCGATTTCAGCTACGGTTATGGTCCCTAATCACTCCTAACCCTAGGATATGCTTTGGGAAGCATTATAAAGGGTGTAAATCCATTGAATATGGATTAGGAGAAGTATTTGGGGTTTGTATCAATTTTAAGGTGTTGGAAAGTTTAATGTTGAATTTCTAACCTTAATTTTGATGGTTTAGAGTTCCTATTGGCTTAGGGACTTCCCAAGGACATTGTTGGTGCAATGGTCAAGGGGGAGCAAGCCTTTAGGGGGAGGTATCTATCTTGGAATGATGGATGTGTTTTTCTCCTTGAAAAGGAGAAGTTATTGGGAGAATATGACATCAATTGGGAAATTGATGGGGACTTTTGAGAGACCCAATTTGGAAATTGGGAGAGTAAATAGGATTGTCTCTCTTGAGTGATATTGGAAATTGATGGGGACTTTTGAGAGACCCAATTTGGAAATTGGGAGAGTAAATAGGATTGTCTCTCTTGAGTGATATTGGACTTATCACTAGGAAGATGGTAGGCATCCTAAGTATTTTTGGACCAAGGGGGAGATTGTAAGATCTCATTGGGACATGAGACATTGACCCTCTTGGGGAGACAACTTTTTGCTGTTAGTCAAAAAGGGGGAGAATGTTTGGGGGAAAACATTTGGAGATTTACCAACTTGGGATAATTGGTAAAGGATTGGAGTTAGTATTCTAACTCAATTATTTGTTTGGTTTTTGTCAAACATCAAAAAGGGGGAGATTGTTGGTGCAATCGGCCCTGGTCACGATTGACCAGGACTCGAGTTTGGCTCGAGTGATATTTTGATGTGTTTTGATGTTTCGACAAAAACATATGACAATATAATTGTCAAGGAAAGTCCAAGCATGGGTTTTGGCAAATGGAAAGTCCAACATGAGTTGGCAAGGAAAGTCCAAGCATGGTCTTGGCATGGAAAGTCCAACATGGGTTGGCATTTGAAGTCCAAGGGGATTAATATTGGCGGCGTAAAGTCCAAGCGGTAGTCTTGGCAACATAAGTCCAATGGTTGGCGGCGTAAAGTCCAAGTGGAGTCTTGGCGGCGTAAGTCCAATGTGCCTTGGCGGTGTAGACACCGTTAGCATGACATAGCTGACAGAAGCACCTGAAGGCTAGCGCGATGGATGAACAAGTCATGGATGACTTGGAGGGATCCGAGAGGCGTGAGGCTGATGGAGGTGGCTAGAAGGCTTAGGTCTAGGCTAAGGGTGGTCTAGCAAGTATGGGGGAACCATACTTGAGTTAAAACCTCATGTTCTGCGGGTTATGGCCTAGCCGACCGTGCTATAGGTTGGCGGTGATGGCCGATGCCTCAGATCGATCGGTGATCGTCGATCGTGATCACCGACTGGTGCTCGAGAATTTGACCACAGAATGGAGTCAAGACTCGACTGGTCGAGTGAGGACTCCATCAGTCGACTGATGGTCATAATCAGTCGACTGATGGTAGTTCCGTTGGACTTATCCAACGTGGAACTAGCCGTTGTCTCACGACAACAGTGACATCAGTCGACTGATGGTCCCGATCAGTCGACTGATTGACTTTTTCCAGCACAGGTTGAAGCTATATATGGAGCTCGTGATAGAGGAAAAAGCAATCGGTTCTTGATGGCTATTGGGGCGATTTGTTGGTGCAAATCAGGTCTCCAAGTGCAAGCAAGCAACCAAGCATTCAAGCAATCAAAACAAGTGTTGTAAAGTATTTTCTTTACTTGTATTTCATATTCATTATTGTAATTGCTTGTATTTGTATCTTATTGTTGTAAGATTACTTGTAAGGGGTTTCTCCACCCTTGACTTGTGTCAAGAAGGAGTTTTATTGGTTAGTGGTGTTTGTGGCATCGCTAGGGTTCGTACGAACCCAATCCATGGAGTAGGAACCGGTTCGGTTCCGAACCATGTTATATGCTCTTGTTGTGATTTGTGTTGTGTCCATTTCGCTATTACTTTTATCATTATATATATTCCGCTGCGCTAACGAAATTGTAGACACGAACGAGATCGAATTCCATCCACGATCGGGCGAAACGCTATTCACCCCCCCCCTTTAGCCGTTCCAATATTCCTAACAAGTAGGATGTGCGTAGGCTAAATCTTTTGTTGTCGGCATAAGATCCAACTATTATGGCCATGTGTGTATGTGATTGCATGTGTGTAATATTATTTGAATCCTCGGGGTTGACGAGGCTAGTATTTAATTTTTGTAATTAGATACGACATTATTTAGCCACTCATTTTATTTTAGTTTACTTTCGATCTAGATTTCATGTACACTCCTTCATAAAGTATAGGATCGATGGATGTAAATTAAAATAGTTATTGTCGGCTAGGATCTCCGGATGGCTTGTACATGGCGTATGGAGGAGCAGACAAGATGACGACGAGACAGGAGGTATATTGGAGAACAAAAGCCATAATAGTTGGAAAATATTTTTTTTTCATATTTTTTTTTGTTTGATATGCATGTCATAGGCTAGGAAAATTCCTCAATTTAAAATTGCTAAGTGGGAGAGGGATATTTTAAAAATTCCCACGGCCTCCATTACGATTTGACATGTGATGTAAACAAACTTGCATGTCGGCTCTGAGTGTCATCCTCCCCATCGGATGAGTTTGTTTTGCAGACCACAGGGTCGAATAGGGTTTTAGGAAATTATTAAGGAGCGTGTGTACTTCCCCATCGGAAGGCACATAACCCGAGGTAATTACCTTGGTACCAAGTAATGGTGAACATTTAGATGCAAATAGGAGTATCCTCCCCATCGGAGTCACTGCTTTTATTTGTAGGGCCAAAGAGGAACCAACTATTAATTTTATTTGTCAAAAAATTAGGTTGACAAGATAATAAAATTAATGGGTAAAACCTTCTCTTACAAATGTAGAATTCGTATACATCCACACTATCGTGGCATACGATATTCTCGGTGTTTTGAGGTGTTGGTTGATTTTAAAATTTTATTGTTTGTGGAATCAATAATTTTTTGAAATCTAATGTTTTCATTTATGTGATTCTTAGGTTTTTCAAAATGACTTTCAACCCGCTTGCTGTGATACTGAAAGAAAATAAACTTACTGGACCCAATTATGTTGATTGGAAGAGGAATCTTGAAATTGTCTTGACTGCTAAGGAGTACAAATATATACTCTTTGAAGAGTGTCCTCCTAATCTTGCGGATGATTATGGGGAAAAGGAGAAGGAGAGTTATAAGAAGTGGATTAAGGCTGATGAGATGGCGCGATATTACATTTTGGCATCTTTGTCAAATGTACTGCAACATCAGCATCAAGCCATGCCCACTGCTTATGACATGATGCTCAATCTCAAAGAGCTTTTCGGACTCCAGAATCAGGCTGCTAGAAAGGAAGTCATGAGGAACTTAATGACGACCACCATGATCAAGGGAACACCCGTGAGGGATCATGTTCTCAAGATGATGGCTCATTTGAATGAGCTGGAAGTCCTTGGAGTTGAGATTGATGGGGAAACCTAGGTTAATATCATCCTCCAGTCTCTACCAAGGAGTTTTGAGCAATTCTGCCTGAACTACAACATGAACAAGAGGTTGTATTCGTTGGAGGAGCTTCTGGCAGAACTCCAGGTGGCAGAGGGGCTTTTTCATCAGAGTGCTTAGGCGCAGGCCATGGTTGCCCAAAAGGTTTCTACTTCTAAGCCCAAAGGCAAGAAGAAGAAGAAACAAGCTGAGGAAAAGGTGGCGGGAAGAACTCAGGGAGGAGTGAAGAAGACGAAAGGCAAGTGCTTCACTTGCAAGTAGACTGGACACTGGAAGAAGGACTGCACCAACCGGAAGAAGAACAAAGGTATATATTTTGGTCTAGTCATTGAAACATGTTTAGCGGTGTTATCTACTGGCACCTGGTGTGTAGATACGGAAGCCACTGATCATGTCTGCAATACTTTGCAGGGGTTCCATGAAACTAGACGACTGGATGAGGGGGAGATTACCGTATACTTGGGCGATGCCACAAAAGTGTCGGCTATTGCAGTGGGAGATGTCTATTTGTCTTTTGAGAGGAATAAATTTTTGGTTCTTAAAAATTTTGGTGCAGTAGGCACCTAAGTCAAATATGGGTTTTGATTATAGCAAACGATACAAAGTTAAGCTCATATCGTTATCTCACGAGCTGAATCAAGTATGCAGAAAAGTTCTATAGCTGGAGCTAAAGGCTAGTGACACCCAGAGGAAGACACGGTGGTCGGGCGACACTCGAGTGACTTCGGAGGGAGCTGAAGGAATTGAGTGGAAGGCTGGAAGCGAAAGTAAAACAGTAAGTATCGAGGTAACCTCGTGTGAGTGCAAGTGTAAGTGAGGTCGTATCCTCTTTACGGAGATAGACTTAAGCGTAGATCCGACCCAAGACATCTCATCGGTGGTCTAGGTCGAGATCGGATGGTTGGAGGGCATCAAAATAATGTTATTATTTAGCTAACTTATCATCTTGGAGGACTCGACACTATCAATCGATCATGCCTATAGTCGACATTCGATCGATCTGCCATCACGATCGTGATGAGGGCTATCAGTCGACTGATGGTCAAGGATCAGCTTCGAGGAGTCAAGGCTTATCACCTCATTTCATGAGGAGTGGTGCTCAAATGTGATTGGCTAGGGTTCCTCTCGAAAAGGGGCTCAAAGGCTATAAAAGGAGGGTCTATCATAGGGTTTCTTCATCAATCCTAAGCTTCCAAAAAGCCTCCGCAATGCTACGACTCTCCGACAATGAAGTTCTACTTCTCCGACATCTAGGTTTAATTGTTTATATTTTTATTTCATCGGTATAATCTTCATTTCAGTTTATATTTTTCATATCAATTGTCTCAGAGTTTTTATCGTTACGAGGAGAGGGAGAATGTCCCTCTACCTCAAAGCTTTGTGGTTTTTCTTGTACTCGATTAACTTCTACCTCCAACAAGGAGGAGTTCTTTAGTGATTTGCCCTCCATACGTGATCAAGGATCACTAGGGCCTTGGAGTAGTAGCCGAAGGCTACGAACCTAGTAAAAAACCATTCGTCTTCTTTGTGTTTGATTTTACTTTCCGCTGCATTTAATTGTCTTGAAACGAACTCAAAAAAAAGGGTTTATCGCTATTCACCCCCCCCTCTTTAGATCCGCTTCGATCCAACAATTGGTATCAGAGCCAGTGGTGATAAGATCTGGTGAAACCACCAATCTAGCATTTTTACAGATTTTTCTCTCTTTTTTATTGTGTTTATTTCGAATTTATTTTGTTCGTTTAGTTTTTCTACCGCACTACTAATCCAAGACGCGAGTCTTGGTACTTTTCGATTGTTTGTGTTGTTGTTAGGTTTTTCATCTCCGTTCTCTTGTTTCTTTTTGTTTCAATGTCCCATCTCGAGGGTTTTAGCACCGTCCAATCTCCGTTTTACAATGGAGATGACTTTCGTTATTGGAAGGGTCGGATGGAATGCTTTCTTAAAACCCATATCGAGATGTGGATCATAATCCAAACGGGATTTACAGTTCCGACTAATGAAGTGGGTGAATCCTTGGATTATGACCAATGGACCAATGCGACAAAAAGACAAGTTGAAGCCAATGCCAAGGCAACTCAAATCCTCCAATGTGACTTGTCCAAGGAGGAGCTTAATCGCGTCGGCCCCTTCATCAGCGCAAAGGACCTTTGGACAAAGCTAGTTGAGCTACACGAAGGGACCGATGAAGCAAAGGTATGTAAGTGCGATCTTTTGTTTAATAAATTTTATAATCTAAAAATGTAGGAACATGAAAGGATGACTCAACTTCACGCTCACATTCAAGACATAGTCAATAATCTACATGCGATCGGGCAAAAGGTCGAAAATCGCGACCTTATAAGGTATGTTCTTAACTCCTTTCCGAGGACTACCTTGTGGGCATCAATGGTCGATGCCTACAAGGTCTCCAAGGATGTTTCAAAACATAGGTTAGATGAATTATTTTCCGATTTTGAACTTCATGAGCAGTCTAACTCGGAACCCGAGAAGGGTATAGCACTTTTTGCAGGTTCAAGGAAGAAAACCGCAAGCAAGCCATCCCCGAAGGAAGAAGAGGATGAGTCCGATTCGGAGGTCGACTCGAAAATGGAGGTCGAACTAGTCAACCTAGTTCGGAGGATAGTCAAGGGCCGAAAATGAACCATCACTCGACCCAACGAAGGTAAGCCTAAAAGTTCAAATATTAGATGCTACAAATGCAACAGGTTTGGACATATTAAGTCCGAATGCCCAAAACTCAAGAGCAAAGCACCAAAACACAAAAAGGCACTCAACGCTACTTGGGAAGAAGCATCCGAGAAGAAGATAATGATTGCATCCTCATGGCTAAACCAATTGAATTGGAGACGAAGTCGGAACCATAACATGAATCGAAAACCGAAGATGAGTCGGACTGCGAAGCACTATTCAAGACAAGCCACGGATACACATCCGATTCAAAAGATACACTCAAGTTAAGTCGATCTCTCATTAGTACACTTTATAGTGCAATTAAGTTTTTAACATGGAAATTAGCTAAGTCCGAGTCCAAGGTCGAGACCCTGGTTGAGGAAGTTAAACTCCTCAAACACGAGGTCTCCCTAACCTCTTCGACTAGTCGAGTTCGAGAGGAGGACTCAACTAGGTTTGAAAAGCTCGAAGTTAACTCACTCTTGAAGAGTCATGTCAAAGATCTTAGGAACACGTTGGAAAGGTTTACTTTGGGATCCAAAAGACTTGACCTCCGACTTGGATCGCAAAGGGCCGTGTACAACAAGGTCGGGTTAGGGTTTAGCTCAAATACAACCAACAAGTCGTATATGTCGATTGTAAGTCGACATAAAAAACATGTCCAAGCATGGGTCCCTAAGACCACCTTGATTTCAAACTTAGGATCAAACCAGTACTGGGTTCCAAAGGACCAAATCCACTATGTGGAGAGACCGAACCGATTCAACGGTCCAGGGGGAGCTAGTACTATGTGGACAAATATATACTCTTCGAAGAGTGTCCTCCTAATCTTGCGAATGATTATGGGGAAAAGGAGAAGGAGAGTTATAAGAAGTGGATTAAGGCTGATGAGATGGCGCGATATTACATTTTGGCATCTTTGTCAAATGTACTGCAACATCAGCATCAAGCCATGCCCACTGCTTATGACATGATGCTCAATCTCAAAGAGCTTTTCGGACTCCAGAATCAGGCTGCTAGAAAGGAAGCCATGAGGAACTTGATGACGACCACCATGATAAAGGGAACACCCGTGAGGGATCATGTTCTCAAGATGATGGCTCATTTGAATGAGTTGGAAGTCCTTGGAGCTGAGATTGATGGGGAAACCTAGGTTAATATCATCCTCCAGTCTCTACCAAGGAGTTTTGAGCAATTCTGCCTGAACTACAACATGAACAAGAGGTTGTATTCGTTGGAGGAGCTTCTGGCAGAACTCCAGGTGGCAGAGGGGCTTTCATCGAGTGCAAGTAGCGAGGCCATGGTTGCCCAAAAGGTTTCTACTTCTAAGCCCAAAGGCAAGAAGAAGAAGAAACAAGCTGAGGAAAAGGTGGCGGGAAGAACTCAGGGAGGAGTGAAGAAGACGAAAGGCAAGTGCTTCACTTGCAAGTAGACTGGACACTGGAAGAAGGACTGCACCAACCGGAAGAAGAACAAAGGTATATATTTTGGTCTAGTCATTGAAACATGTTTAGCGGTGTTATCTACTGGCACCTAGTGTGTAGATATAGAAGCCACTGATCATGTCTGCAATACTTTGCAGGGGTTCCATGAAACTAGACGACTGGATGAGGGGGAGATTACCGTATACTTGGGCGATGCCACAAAAGTGCCGGCTATTGCAGTGGGAGATGTCTATTTGTCTTTTGAGAGGAATAAATTTTTGGTTCTTAAAAATGTTGGTGCAGTAGGCATTTAAGTCGAATATGGGTTTTGATTATAGCAAACGATACAAAGTTAAGCTCATATCGTTATCTCACGAGCTGAATCAAGTATGCAGAAAAGTTCTATAGATGGAGCTAAAGGCTAGTGACACCCAGAGGAAGACACGGTGGTCGGGCGACACTCGAGTGACTTCGGAGGGAGCCGAAGGAATTAAGTGGAAGGCTGAAAGCGAAAGTGAAACAGTAAGTATCGAGGTAACCTCGTGTGAGTGCGAGTGTAAGTGAGGTCGTATCCTCTTTACGGGGATAGACTTAAGCGTAGATCCGACCCAAGACATCTCATCGGTGGTCTAGGTCGAGATCGGATGGTTGGAGGCCATCAAAATAATGTTATTATTTAGCTAACTTATCATTTCAGCTAGCATCAGTCGACTGCTAGCTTGGAGGACTCATCGCTATCAATCGATTGTCTATAGTCGACATTCGATCGATCTTGCCATCGATCGATCGATGATGGCTATCGATCGATCGATGGTCAACGCGATCACCGAGAGTCAAGGCTTATCACCTCATTTCATGAGGAGTGGTGCTCAAATGTGATTGGCTAGGGTTCCTCTCAAAAAGGGGCTCAAAGGCTATAAAAGGAGGGTCTATCATAGGGTTTCTTCATCAATCCTATGTTGGGTTTCCGGCACCGTGGCGTGTGTGTGTTCGATCATGTTTCGTAAACATGAACACAGCGGAAGCAATAAAAATAATAAATACTCCTATTTATTACAACACACACAACACACGCATGCATATTACAACAAGTGTAGACATAACCGTAAATTTAAATTTGCAATAAAAGGAAATTTATCTACGTTATACCTTTCGTATGACGTGTAGCGGGAACGGCATCAATCGGAACGATCCTCGCTATAATCGTCACTATCCGTATCCACGCCGAGTTCCTCGGGATGACTTCGCTAAGCCACGAGCTTCGTCTTCGTATGGGTTACTAGCCTCGTGTTGAAGACGACGTGATCGAGAGATGATCACGATCCGAATCCAAATTCGGATACAAAACGAGTCCTCAAAACTCGCTTCTCCTGAGAGGTATTCGTCAACCGATTGACGAATCCTTCATCCTCTACCTCAGAGGATTACCGGAGATCGAATCCCCGGTAATTTAGCCGCTGTCGGAGCTCTAACCGTCGTCCAAACGACGCTCCGACGAGAGGAGAAGAAGCTGTCCAGAAAACTGGACAGCTTGGTGGAGGAGTAGGCGCCGGCCAAAACAAGGAAGCCAAGTGCTCACCTTTTCACCGAGGCCTAGGAAGATCACCGGAGGGTCGCCGGAGGGTTCATCGGCTGAAGCTTGGTCGCCGGCAACAACTTGATCGGCGGCACAATGGGTTGGGCGGCAAAGGAGGTTGGCGCCAACTTAAAGAGAAGATGAGGTGGGCGGCAACTTGATTAGGGTTAAAGATTAGGGTTTAAGCCCTATTTTATAGAGAACTAATTCTCTTAATGGTTAATGGATCATATCCATTCAGCCCGTTAACCCGCTCCATTAAGATAAGTTAAAATAAACCAAACCATGATGGTTTATTTTAAGTTAAAACGAACCGAACCAACTTTTGATTCATTCGTTTAAAATAAACCAAACCCTTTGGTTTAATCTCCTCCATTGGATTAGAACCAAACCATTTTGGTTCGTCCATTATGTCTTCATAAGACACGGCCCATCCACGCTTCCATTGCGACTGAAACGATTTCATGCTCGCTTTATGTTTGGTCCAACCAAACCTAGTTTCTCTCGGTCTGAGAATCCCATTCTCAAGCTCGTTTTAAATCCTTTGGATTACGCTCGTTGTGCGTGTGACCAAATAGGTTCTCGGTTTATGTTGGCCGTCTATAATTAACCATTAATTATAGAACGATCATGAGTGGCACCTAGCAGTACATCATGATCCCCAATTAACCGAAAAGATCAACAGTTGATCCAGAACTATTTCTGAAACCCTTCAGTAGCTCGAATGATTCGTGCCCCATTCCCTTCACTCATCTTATACCCACTTGGTTCAGGACATGGTCTATAGTGTCAGTCCCCACTAGGCTGACTACGTCACACCTAGCCCAAGTATAATTTCCTCGTCCTACGGATTCTAGTTACTCCACATGTATCGAAGAGTACCTTACTCTAAACATGTAATGCTTTGGCCAAAGACTTTAGTACCAATCCGACGAGAGGCCATGGGTATACATCTCCTCGCAAGGAGTGGTGAATCCTTCATAGGCTATTCAAACACCTTCGATCACTTCGACTTATACCCAATCATCCCGGGTCCACATCTCCTTAGAGATGTTTGCTTAAGATGTCAAAGCATAAGTCTCCATGATCAAGATGACTTGAATACCGCAAGTCAAAGGAACATCGCACTTAAGCCACAGTAAGAACTTCATTGACATATCTATATATGCAGAGAACCATATGAAGTCTTACATTTGGTCACTCCAATGAACTAGTTACCATAACTAGCATCCACGATTAACTCGGACATCACTATGTCTCCACCCGGAGAATCACCGCTTGGATACACCAAGCCTCGTGCTAGTCTCGGCTGAATTGATGGTGTCCAAATCCATCAATTCATCGACTAGGATAATTCCGATACATCACAATTACACATGTAGAGATACTCACTAGTTGTGATCCAATCACAAATTCTCTCATGCTGTGAATCGTATCGTGGACATTCAGTAAATGAGTTTAAGATCCAATCAAATACATAAAACATGTATACTCAAATAGTGAATCTTCATTTATTATATAAATGGTTCATACATAAGGCGATTGCCTTAGGACATCTCTCATATATTACTAACATCCTAAGCTTCCAAAAAGCCTCCGCAATGCTACGACTCTCCGACAACGAAGTTCTACTTCTCCGACGTCTAGGTTTAATTGTTTATATTTTTATTTCGTCGGTATAATCTTCATTTCAGTTTATATTTTTCATATCAATTGTCTCGGAGTTTTTATCGTTACGAGGAGAGGGGGAATGTCCCTCTACCTCAAAGCTTTGTGGTTTTTATTGTACTCGATTAACTTCTACCTCCAACAAGGAGGAGTTCTTTAGTGATTTGCCCTCCGTACGTGATCAAGGATCACTAGGGCCTTGGAGTAGTAGCCGAAGGCTACGAACCTAGTAAAAAACCATTGGTCTTCTTTGTGTTTGATTTTACTTTCCGCTGCATTTAATTGTCTTGAAACGAACTAAAAAAAAGGGTTTATCGCTATTCACCCCCCCCTCTATAGATCCGCTTCGATCGAACAATTGGTATCAGCGCCAAGGGTGATAAGATCTGGTGAAACCACCAATCTAGCATTTTTACAGATTTTTCTCTCTTTTTTATTGTGTTTATTTCGAATTTATTTCGTTCGTTTAGTTTTTCTTCCGCACTACTAATCCAAGACGCGAGTCTTGGTACTTTTCGATTATTTGTGTTGTTGTTAGGTTTTTCATCTCTGTTCTCTTGTTTCTTTTTGTTTCAATGGCCCATCTCGAGGGTTTTAGCACCGTCCAACCTCCGTTTTACAATGGAGATGACTTTCGTTATTGGAAGGGTCGGATGGAATGCTTTCTTAAAACACATATCGAGATGTGGATCATAATCTAAACGGGATTTACACTTCCGACTAATGAAGTGGGTGAATCCTTGGATTATGACCAATGGACCAATGCGACAAAAAGACAAGTTGAAGCCAATGCCAAGGCAACTCAAATCCTCCAATGCGACTTGTCCAAGGAGGAGCTTAATCGCGTCGGCCCCTTCATCAGCGCAAAGGACCTTTGGACAATGCTAGTTGAGCTACACGAAGGGACCGATGAAGCCAAGGTATGTAAGTGCGATCTTTTGTTTAATAAATTTTATAATCTAAAAATGTAGGAACATGAAAGGATGACTCAACTTCACGCTCGCATTCAAGACATAGTCAATAATCTACACGCGATCGGGCAAAAGGTCGAAAACCGCGACCTTATAAGGTATGTTCTTAACTCCTTTCCGAGGACTACCTTGTGGGCATCCATGGTCGATGCCTACAAGGTCTCCAAGGATTTTTCAAAACATAGGTTAGATGAATTATTTTTCGATTTTGAACTTCATGAGCAGTCTAACTCAGAACCTGAGAAGGGTATAGCACTTTTTGCAGGTTCAAGGAAGAAAACCACAAGCAATCCATCCCCGAAGGAAGAAGAGGATGAGTCCGATTCGGAGGTCGACTCGGAAATGGAGGTCGAACTAGTCAACCTAGTTCGGAGGATAGTCAAGGGCCGAAAACGAACCATCACTTGACCCAACGAAGGTAAGCCTAAAAGTTCAAATATTAGATGCTACAAATGCAACAGGTTTGGACATATAAAGTCCGAATGCCCAAAACTCAAGAGCAAAGCACCAAAACACAAAAAGGCACTCAACGCTACTTGGGAAGAAGCATCCGAGAAGAAGATAATGATTGCATCCTCATGGCTAAACCAATTGAATTGGAGACGGAGTCGGAACCATAACATGAATCGGAAACCGAAGATGAGTCGGACTGCGAAGCACTATTCAAGACAAGCCACGGATACGCATCCGGTTCAAAAGATACACTCGAGTTAAGTCGATCTCTCATTAGTACAATTTATAGTGCAATTAAGTTTTTAACTAGGAAATTAGCTAAGTCCGAGTCCAAGGTTGAGACCCTGGTTGAGGAAGTTAAACTCCTCAAACACGAGGTCTCCCTAACCTCTTCGACTAGTCGAGTTCGAGAGGAGGACTCAACTAGGTTTGAAAAGCTCGAAGTTGAGAACTCACTCTTGAAGAGTCATGTCGAAGATCTTAGGAACACGTTGGAAAGGTTTACTTTGGGATCCAAAAGACTTGACCTCCGACTTGGATCGCAAAGGGCCGTGTACAACAAGGTCGGGTTAGGGTTTAGCTCAAATACAACCAACAAGTCGTATATGTCGATTGTAAGTCGACATAAAAAACATGTCCAAGCATGGGTCCCTAAGACCACCTTGATTTCAAACTTAGGATCAAACTAGTACTGGGTTCCAAAGGACCAAATCCACTATGTGGAGAGACCGAACCGATTCAACGGTCCAGGGGGAGCTAGTACTATGTGGACAAATATATACTCTTCGAAGGGTGTCCTCCTAATCTTGTGGATGATTATGGGGAAAAGGAGAAGGAGAGTTATAAGAAGTGGATTAAGGCTGATGAGATGGCGCGATGTTACATTTTGGCATCTTTGTCAAATGTACTGCAACATCAGCATCAAGCCATCCCCACTGCTTATGACATGATGCTCAATCTCAAAGAGCTTTTCGGACTCCAAAATCAGGCTGCTAGAAAGGAAGCCATGAGGAACTTGATGACGACCACCATGATCAAGGGAACACCCGTGAGGGATCATGTTCTCAAGATGATGGCTCATTTGAATGAGCTGGAAGTCCTTGGAGATGAGATTGATGGGGAAACCTAGGTTAATATCATCCTCCAGTCTCTACCAAGGAGTTTTGAGCAATTCTGCCTGAACTACAACATAAACAAGAGGTTGTATTCGTTGGAGGAGCTGCTGGCAGAACTCCAGGTGGCAGAGGAGCTTTTTCATCAGAGTGCTTAGGCGCAGGCCATGGTTGCCCAAAAGGTTTCTACTTCTAAGCCCAAAGGCAAGAAGAAGAAGAAACAAGCTGAGGAAAAGGTGGCGGGAAGAACTCAGGGAGGAGTGAAGAAGACGAAAGGCAAGTGCTTCACTTGCAAGTAGACTGGACACTGGATGAAGGACTGCACCAACCGGAAGAAGAACAAAGGTATATATTTTGGTCTAGTCATTGAAACATGTTTAGCGGTGTTATCTACTGGCACCTGGTGTGTAGATACGGAAGCCACTGATCATGTCTGCAATACTTTGCAGGGGTTCCATGAAACTAGACGACTGGATGAGTGGGAGATTACCGTATACTTGGGCGATGCCACAAAAGTGCCGGCTATTGCAGTGGGAGATGTCTATTTGTCTTTTGAGAGGAATAAAGTTTTGGTTCTTAAAAATGTTGGTGCAGTAGGTACCTAAGTCGAATATGGGTTTTGATTATAGCAAACGATACAAAGTTAAGCTCATATCGTTATCTCACGAGCTGAATCAAGTATGCAGAAAAGTTCTATAGCTGGAGCTAAAGGCTAGTGACACCCAGAGGAAGACACGGTGGTCGGGCGACACTCGAGTGACTTCGGAGGGAGCCGAAGGAATTGAGTGGAAGGCTGGAAGCGAAAGTGAAATAGTAAGTATCGAGGTAACCTCGTGTGAGTGCGAGTGTAAGTGAGGTCGTATCCTCTTTACGGGGATAGACTTAAGCGTAGATCCGACCCAAGACATCTCATCGGTGGTCTAGGTCGAGATCGGATGGTTGGAGGCCATCAAAATAATGTTATTATTTAGCTAACTTATCATTTCAGCTAGCATCAGTCGACTGCCAGCTTGGAGGACTCGACTGCTATCAATCAGTCGACTGTCTATAGTCAGCATTCGACTGATGCTGCCATCAGTCGACTGATGATGGCTATCAGTCGACTGATGGTCAAGGATCAGCTTCGAGGAGTCAAGGCTTATCACCTCATTTCATGAGGAGTGGTGCTCAAATGTGATTGGCTAGGGTTCCTATCGAAAAGGGGCTCAAAGGCTATAAAAGGAGGGTCTATCCTAGGGTTTCTTCATCAATCCTAAGCTTCAAAAAAGCCTCCGCAATGCTACGACTCTCCAACAACGAAGTTCTACTTCTCCGACGTCTAGGTTTAATTGTTTATATTTTTATTTCGTCGGTATAATCTTTATTTCAGTTTATATTTTTCATATCAATTGTCTCAGAGTTTTTATCGTTACGAGGAGAGGGGGAATGTCCCTCTACCTCAAAGCTTTGTGGTTTTTCTTGTACTCGATTAACTTCTACCTCCAACAAGGAGGAGTTCTTTAGTGATTTGCCCTCCGTACGTGATCAAGGTTCACTAGGGCCTTGGAGTAGTAGCCGAAGGCTACGAACCTAGTAAAAAAACCATTGGTCTTCTTTGTGTTTGATTTTACTATCCGCTGCATTTAATTGTCTTGAAACGAACTCAAAAGAAAGGGTTTATCGCTATTCACCCCCCTTCTATAGATCCGCTTCGATCCAACAATTGGTATCAAAGCCAGGGGTGATAAGATCTGGTGAAACCACCAATCTAGCATTTTTACAGATTTTTCTCTCTTTTTTATTGTTTATTTCGAATTTATTTCGTTCGTTTAGTTTTTCTTCCGCACTACTAATCCAAGACGCGAGTCTTGGTACTTTTTGATTGTTTGTGTTGTTGTTTGGTTTTTCATCTCTGTTCTCTTGTTTCTTTTTGTTTCAATGGCCCATCTCGAGGGTTTTAGCACCGTCCAACCTCCGTTTTACAATGGAGATGACTTTCGTTATTGGAAGGGTCGGATGGAATGCTTTCTTAAAACCCATATCGAGATGTGGATCATAATCCAAACGGGATTTACACTTCCGACTAATGAAGTTGTATGTAAGTGCGATCTTTTTTTTAATAAATTTTATAATCTAAAAATGTAGGAACATGAAAGGATGACTCAACTTCACGCTCGCATTCAAGACATAGTCAATAATCTACACGCGATCGGGCAAAAGGTCGAAAACCGCGACCTTATAAGGTATGTTCTTAACTCCTTTCCGAGGACTACCTTGTGGGCATCCATGGTCGATGCCTACAAGGTCTCCAAGGATTTTTCAAAACATAGGTTAGATGAATTATTTTCCGATTTTGAACTTCATGAGCAGTCTAACTCGGAACCCGAGAAGGGTATAGCACTTTTTGCAGGTTCAAGGAAGAAAATCGCAAGCAAGCCATCCCCTAAGGAAGAAGAGGATGAGTCCGATTCGGAGGTCGACTCGGAAATGGAGGTCGAACTAGTCAACCTAGTTCGAAGGATAGTCAAGGGCCAAAAATGAACCATCACTCGACCCAACGAAGGTAAGCCTAAAAGTTCAAATATTAGATGCTACAAATGCAACAGGTTTGGACATATCAAGTCCGAATGCCCACAACTCAAGAGCAAAGCACCAAAACACAAAAAGGCACTCAACGCTACTTGGGAAGAAGCATCTGAGAAGAAGATAATGATTGCATCCTCATGGCTAAACCAATTGAATTGGAGACGAGTCGGAACCATAACATGAATCGGAAACCGAAGATGAGTCGGACTGCGAAGCACTATTCAAGACAAGCCACGGATACGCATCCGGTTCAAAAGATACACTCAAGTTAAGTCGATCTCTCATTAGTACACTTTATAGTGCAATTAAGTTTTTAACTAGGAAATTAGCTAAGTCCGAGTCCAAGGTCAAGACCCTGGTTGAGGAAGTTAAACTCCTCAAACACGAGGTCTCCCTAACCTCTTCGACTAGTCGAGTTCGAGAGGAGGACTCAACTAGGTTTGAAAAGCTCGAAGTTGAGAACTCACTCTTGAAGAGTCATGTCGAAGATCTTAGGAACACGTTGGAAAGGTTTACTTTGGGATCCAAAAGACTTGACCTCCGACTTGGATCGCAAAGGGCCGTGTACAACAAGGTCGGGTTAGGGTTTAGCTCAAATACAACCAACAAGTCGTATATGTCGATTGTATGTCGACATAAAAAACATGTCCAAGCATGGGTCCCTAATACCACCTTGATTTCAAACTTAGGATCAAACCAGTACTGGGTTGCAAAGGACCAAATCCACTATGTGGAGAGACCGAACCGATTCAACGGTCCAGGGGGAGCTAGTACGAAACTTGTTTGTATTTTAACTTAGAAATTGCATGCTTAGGTTTTTTATTTATTTAGGTTTTTCTTTTTAGAATGGTTAGATAGTACTATAACTCGTCAATACTTGATAACATAGTACCAGGATGCGGCGAGATGATAGTATGCTAGGAAAGCAGAGTCTTGTGTATTCGGGCTAGATAAGGCATATATAGTTCGGTGCACTTGACCGAGTGGAACTAGCTGAAGTTGCCTCGCCATATTCTAGACTAGTTAGACCAGGAAGTGGTTTTAGGTGAGTTAAGTCTCTATTTTCTTAAAAATGGCTTTGTCTAAGGAAGTGGTCGTTGTTTCGATCAAAGAAGGCCTCTGTGCCTCGCCACGACTTGGAAGCCATGATCTTGAAAAGGTGACTTGATGAGCCTAAGGTCAAATCCGAACCTAACACAAGGTTGATAAGTATTAAAGTCATTAAATTTAATTCAAGTAAAATTGGAAGTCATCTCACAAGAACATATAGGGTTAACGTGTTTGATCATGTAGACATGGGTGAGATGATTTAGGTTAATAATTTTCAACCAATATCCGATCCAACTACCTTGAGTGTAGGATCAATGGATGTTGGATAGTGGTTGCTCCCGACACATGACCGGGGATCAACTCAAGTTTTCAAAGCTTCGATTCAAATGACAAGGATCGGTAGGCTTCGAAAACAACGACAAGCTTAAAATCATCGGATCAGGTGATATTGAGCTCAACTCTAACTTTATTATTCAAAATGTCTTATTGGTAGAAAATTTTCAATATAATTTACTTAGTGTAACCCAATTGTGTGATAATAACTATAAGGTCATATTTCTAGAAAATCAATGCTTAATTAATACAAATGAAACTTCTAAAACAATCCTTAAGGGAACTAGAAATAACAATATTTACACTATTAATTTAACTAACTCCTCAACCAAGTGTCTTATGACACGGCAAGAGGAATCATGGTTGTGGCACCGACGACTCAGTCACTCACACCAAAGACTCGTCCACAAGATGAGTCAGAGTGACTTAGTCAGAGGTTTGCCTAACCTCAATAACTTGGATAATAAAATATGTAATGTTTGTCATCAAGGTAAAAAATCTAGGACACAACATCAACTAACTAATCAAGAACGAACCAAAAGTGTTCTTGAGCTCCTACACATGGATCTATTTGATTCACACGGAGCTAAGTCACTTAATGGTAGTAAATTCTGCTTAGTCATAATTGATGACTATTCTAGATTTACTTGGGTTAGGTTCATCAAACACAAAAGTGATACCCTAGATCAATTAATCAACCTATTTAAGTTAATGGAAAATCAACAAAGCATTTTAAAATCAAGAGACTTAGGACTGATCATGGTGGTGAATTCAAGAACCACAGGTTTACAGAATTCTGTAATCTAAATGGATACCACCATGAGTTCTCTTGCCCTAGAACCCCACAAAAGAATGGCCTAGTAGAACGTAAGAATAGAACCCTACAAGAAGCCGCTAGAACAATGTTAAATGAGTATAATCTACTCGATAGGTTTTGGGCCGAAGTCGTGAGTACAACATGCTATGTCCAGAATAGGATCCTTATGGTAAAGAGGCACCATAAGACCTCATACGAGATTTATCATGATAAAATACCTAACATCAAGTGTTTTAGGGTATTTGGGTGTAATGTAATGCTCGTAAAATTCCTAGTAATTTTACAAGAATTTTTGCATGATTATAATGGGCTTTATGTGGGCTCTTTCAAAAAAAAAATAAAAGAAATAGAGCCAAAAAGGATGCATGGCCTAGGAATTGAACCCCAAACCTCTAGTAGGTAGCTAAGCCCTAAGATGCATTCAATAACAAGAAGCCCAGCAAGGTTGTGCTATTAGAGGGATATGGGAAATGATAGTTAAGGGTAAGGGAGGCTAAGGGACACCTTCAAGTGAATAAATAGGGAATGAGGAGACAAGAGAAAACCCATTTTTCATTCTCCACTTCTCCTCTTCTTCTTCCTCACCAAAAACCCTAGGCTCTCTCTTCCATTTTTCGAAAGATAGCCAAGCAAGAAGAAGGCTCTAGGTTTGGCATCCCTTAGGGTATTTTCAAACTATTAACAAAGCGAAGGATGTAAGTATCCCCTCACCTGCAAACAAGTTGTTTCGATTGATGTTATTATGTAAATCCCTTCATGAAACATTCGGCTAAGACCCTTACTTGTGTTTTCAATAATGAACCATGCCATACCTTGTAAGAATATGATGATGATAGGTTGCTAGATAGGTTTGGTTAAGCGTTTGATCTTAAAAACTCCAAGAAACTTTCGGCCAAGACCATTACTTGTGCTCTCCATGATAATCTATGCTATACCTTGTATGAATATGATGATGATAGGTTTCTAGATGGGTTTGGTTATGTTGTTGATCTTCAAACCCTCCTAGGACTCTCTGCCAAGCCCCTTTGGACCCCTAATGTGTTTTTCTATGCCATGCTCTAGATGAGTTCATGATATGTTTTGATGTTAAATGAAGGTAACATGTTCTATGCTAGGCTTTAAATGAGTTCATGCCATGTTTTGATGTTAGATGAAGATAACATGTTCTATGCCATGCTATAGATGAGTTCATGCTATGTTTTGATGTTAGATGAAGGTAACATGTTGTTGGCTAACCTAAATTTAAGTGGTTGATCCTTTAAGTTCCTTGAACCATTCGGCCAAGGCCCATTTAGGTCTATTATGCTATGATCTATAAGTTGGCATGCTATGTTATGAATATAGATGAAGGTAACATGTTGTTAGCTAACCTAAATTTAAGTGGTTAATCTTTTTAGTTCCTTGAACCATTCGGCCAAGACCTATTTATGTGTATCATGCTATGATCTATAAATTGCCATGCTATGTTTTGAATGTAGATATAGGTAACATGTGAAATCTAAGCTAGATTTAAGAAATGGATCTTAGGTTTTCTTGAAACTCTCGGCCAAGACTTATCTAAACTCCTAAGTGCCTCCCAGTTATTTAGGGTTTAAAACTTTGGTATAACTCCATGAAGTTTAGATCACTCTATGTATGCTTATTCATAATGTTAATGTCATGCCCTATATGTGTGTGATGTTAACATGATGTTAAGTAGTCCTTGCTCAAGTGGTTTAGCATGATTGGTTTATGTCACTACCATATGTCTATGTTAATAGTAGGGATGCATGATAAATTTCTGCTCATTACCATGTTAAATGTTTGATCATGTTATGCTCATTGCCATGTGAATTGTGTGAATGAATGATGTGTTATAAAGAAGGAACTTGATATGTATGAAAAGAATATGATATGTTATGAAGAAGGAATATGATATGTTATGAAAAGAAAAATGATATGTTATGAAGGAACATGATATGCTATGAAGAAGGAATATGATATGCCATGATAAGGAACATGATATGTTTATGAAAAGAAATATGATATGTTATGATATGAAGCATGATATGTATTTTACTTTCTGCATGGCTTTTACCAGGACCCTAACAAGGTCCAGGGGATGGGCTCCCAGATGCCCTAGGCCGTCGGTCATAAGTACGGGCTTAGGATGGGCTTCTATGTTATGTTGCCCCTAGGTCGACGGGCATAGTACGGGCCTAGTATGATGATGATGATGTGGTACAATGATGGGCTCAATATGTTGAGATTATGTTTAATTACCTATAATATATGTTTTCAAAGAGCATCCTGCATATATCCTTATTTCATGTCTGGATCATTATAATGTTATATGCATGTTATGCTTGCTTATCTTCTTGTATGTTTACATGTTATGCTTGCTTATGTTCTTGTATATTTACATGTTATGCTTGCTTATGTTCTTGTATGTTTACATGTTATGATTGCTTATGTTCTTGTATATTTACATGTTATGCTTGCTTATGTTCTTGTATGTCTACATGTTATGCTTGCTTATGTTCTTGTATGTTTATATGAATGTTATGTTCATTTATATGTCGTTGTATGTTTTTATGAATGTTATGCTTATATGTGTTATATGATCATGTCACTACTCTATGCTTAATGTTTGACATATGGTTTTTGTGAGTAGGAGAGGATCTTACTAAGCCTATGTGCTTATAGTTTATGTTCCCTTGTACTACAGATAAGGGTAAAGGGTGGCTAAACTAAATGAAGCAGCAGGAGGGGCAAAGTGTGTGTGGTAGTGGCATGGTGGAGGAGATCTGTTATGTTTCCTTATGCATGTTTTCCTTTAAGTTGATTTTTATGAACTTGAACTAAGTACTTATGAAATGATGATGCATGCTCTATGTTTAAAAAGAAGTATTTATGAAATGATGACGCATGTTTATGTTTTAAAGAAGAAAAAAAAAAGTCTAAAGTCTTCCGCTGTAAGAAGTATATGTAGTCTTCCACTGTAATGCATGTATGTACCATTGCGTCGTGCCACCCCTCCGAACCCCTGGAAAGGGCGGGCGCATGTATGTACGATCGCGTCGCGCCGCCCCTCCCAACCCCTAGAAAGGGCGGGAGTGATAGGTTGGTATCAGAGCAGATCTGCCTTTCCACTACACACACATCAAGCTCCAAATCCTGCCGCTCCAAGTAAGAATTTCTATGCCTACTCTATTTTGTTCATGTATGATAAGAAATGCTTCTAGCTTAAATATGCATGAAAATATGTATGATAACCTTATGCTAGCCTTTAGTTTAACTATGCATAGATAAATGAATGATAATCTTATACTAGCCTTATTCTAATATTTGAAGATAAACATGGCTGGAAGACGTAGTAATAGGGTCGATGGGATAGTAATATATGGATGACATAGTAATAGGGTCGATGAGATAGTAATATAGGGAAGACGTAGTAATAGAGTCGATGAGACAGTAAGTCGCTCTCCATGGGGAGCTCTAGTACTGTTGGTGAAGAAGAAAGATGGGTCTATACAAATGTGCATAGACTACCGAGCGCTAAATAATGTGACGATCAAGAACAGGTACCCTTTACTGTGGATTGACGACCTATTCGACCAGCTAAAGGGTGCCACCGTCTTCTCTAAGATTGACCTAAGGTCTGGCTATCATCAAGTTAAAGTGAAACCAGATGATATACCAAAGACGGCTTTTCGAACAAGATACATACATTAAGAGTTCGTAATTATGCCCTTCGGAGTGACGAATGCACCTGCTATGTTCATGGATTTGATGAATCAGGTATTCTCGGCATTCCTCGACAAATTTGTAATCGTTTTCATCGACGATATACTGATATATTCGAGAACCCAAGAAGAGCACACAGAACACCTGAATATGGTATTACAGATTCTTCGGGAAAAGCAGCTGTATGCAAAGTTCTCCAAATGCGAATTCTGGCTCGATCAAGTATCATTTTTGGGTCACGTTATATCCAAGCACGGAGTGATGGTAGAGCCAATAAAGATTGAAGTTGTGAGTAACTGAAACCGACCAAAGAATGCCAGTGAGATCAGAAGCTTTCTTGGGCTAGCAAGCTACTACAGGAAGTTTGTAGAGAATTTTTCTAGAATTGCAGCCCCAATGACAATCCTCACCAGAAAGAACAAAAAGTATGAATGGGCGGATGCCTGCGAGAAGAGTTTAATAGAATTGAAAAAGATACTGACCAGTGCTCCAATCCTTGCTCTTCTGGACAGTAACGAAGGCGTCGACATGTACAGCGATGCTTCCAAGTTGGGACTCGGAGCTGTACTCATGCAGAACGGCAAGGTCATTGCCTACGCCTCTAAGCAACTCAAAGAACATGAAAGGAATTATCCCACTCACGATCTAGAGCTTACGGTCGTGGTCTTTGCTCTAAAAATATGGAGGCATTATCTATATGGAGCTCAGTGTAGGATTTATACATACCACCAGAGTATGAAATATTTCTTCACACAGAAGGACCTGAACATGAGACAACACAGATGGCTCGAGCTCGTCAAGGATTATGATTGCGAGATCTTCTACCATCCAGGAAAAGCGAACAAGGTGGTCGATGTGTTGGTGCAGTAGGCACCTAAGTCGAACCTGAGTTTTGATTATAGAAAACGATACAAAGTTAAGCTCATGTGGTTGTCTCACAAGCTGAATCGAGTGTGCAGAAAAGTGCTAAAGCTGGAGCTGAAGGCTAGCGACACCCGGAGGAAGCCGCGGTGGTCGGGCGACACTCGAGTGACTTCGGAGGAAGCCGAAGGAATCGAGTGGAAGGCCGGAAGAAAAAGCGACATGTAAGTATCGAGGTAAGCTCGTGTGTGCGAGCGTAAGTGAGGTCGTATCCTCCTTACGGGGATGGTCTTAACCGTAGATCCGACCAAAGACATCCCATCGATGGTCTAGGTCGAGATCGGACGATCGAAGGCCGTCAAAATAATGTTTTCTTTGAGCTAACTTTGACTTGCAGCAAGCATCAGTCGACTGCCAGCTTGGAGAACTCGACTGTCGTCAATCAGTCGACTGCCGGAGGTCAGCACTCGACTGATGCTGCCATCAGTCGACTGATGATGGCCATCAGTCGACTGATGGTCAATGATCAGCTTCGAGGAGTCAAGGCTTATCACCCCATTTCAAGGAGATTGGTGTTCAATTGTGATTGGCTAGGGTTCTTCTCGAAAAGGAGCTCAAAGGTTATAAAAGGAGGGTCAAACATAGGGTTTCATCATCAATTCTAAGCTTCAAAAAGCCTCAGCAAAGCTACAACTTCTCCTACAACGAAGTGCTTCTTCTCCGACATCTAGGTTTATTTGTTTTCATTTTATTACATCGGTTAGAGTTTTATTTCAGTTTAGTACTTTCATTTTCGGAGCTTTTATCGTAACGAGGAGAGGGGGAGTGTCCCTCTACCTCAAGCTTTGTGCTTTACTTGTATCGATTAAACTCCTACCTCTAACGGGGAGGAGTTCTTTAGTGGTTTTGCCCTCCGTACGTGGTCAAGGACCGCTAGGGCCTTGGAGTAGTAGCCGAAGGCCACGAACCAAGTAAAGCTCCTTTGTCTCTTTTTACTTTACATTTACATTTCCGCTGCAAAAAAAATTATCTACTCGGTTTTTTATACGAACTCGAAAAAAAAGGTTTTATCGCTATTCACCCCCCCCTAGCGATCCGCTTCGATACAACAATTGGTATCAGAGCCGGAGGTGCTAAGATTTGGTGAAACCCCAATCTAGCATTTTCACAGATTTTTTTTCTTTTTTTTTATGTTTATTTCAAATTTAATTCGTTTGCTTAGTTTTTCTACCGCACTACTAATCCAAAACGCGAGTCTTGGTACTTTCTTGTGTGTTTTTGTCATTGCTAGTTTTTGTCTACTTGTTTCTTTTGTTCTAATGGCCCATCTCGAGGGTTTTAGCACCGTCCGACCTCCATTTTACAATGGAGATGACTTCCGTTATTGGAAGGGTCGGATGGAATGCTTTCTCAAAACCCAAATCGAGATGTGGATCATAATGCAAACGGGTTTCACACTTCCGACTAATGAAGTGGGTGACTCCTTGGATTATTATCAATGGACCATTGCGACAAAACGACAAGTCGAAGCCGATGCCAAGGCAACACAAATCCTCCAATGCGACTTGTCCAAGGAGATGTTAAATCGCATCGGCCCCTTCATCAGCGCAAAGGACCTTTGGACAAAGCTAGTGGAGCTACACGAAGGGACCAATGAAGCCAAGGTATGTAAGCGTGATCTTCTATTCAATAAAATATATAATCTAAAAAATCTGAAACACAAGTCCGCGACGCAACTTCACGCCCGAGTTCAGGACATCGTCAACAATCTACACGCAATCGAGCAAAAGGTCGAAAACCGCGATCTTATAAGGTATGTCCTAAACTCCTTTCCATGGACTACCTTGTGGGCATCCATGGTCGATGCCTACAAGGTCTCCAAGGATCTTTCTAAACTTATATTAGATGAACTTTTTTCTGATTTTGAACTTCATGAGCAGTCTAATTTGGAACCCGAGAAAGGTATAGCATTATTTGCAGGTTCAAAGAAGAAAACCGCTAGCAAGCCACCTCCGAAGGAAGAAGAGGATGAGTCCGATTCGGAGGTCGACTCGGAAATGGAGGCCGAACTAGTCAACCTAGTTCAGAGGATAGTCAAGGGCCAAAAATGAGCCGTCACTCGACCCAACAAAGGTAAGCCTAAAAGTTCAAACATAAGATGTTATGAATTCAACCGGTTTGGACACATTGAGTCCGAATGCCCAAAACTCAAGAGCAAGGCACCAAAATACAAAAAGGCACTTAACGCTACTTGGAAAGAAGGTTCCGAGGAAGAAGATAACGATCGAGTCCTCATGGCTAAACCGGTGGAATCGGAGATGGAGTCAGAACCGAAACTTGAATCGAAAACCGAAGACGAGTCGGACTGCGAAGCACTATTCAAGACGAGCCACGGATAAGCATCCGGTTCAAAAGATACACTCAAGGTAAGTCGGTCTCTTATTATTACACTTTATAGTGAAATTAAGTTTTTAAATAGAAAGTTAGCTAAGTCCGAGTCCAAGGTCGAGACCCTGGTTGAGGAAGTTAAACTCCTCAAACATGAGGTCTCCCTAACCTCTTCGACAAGTCGAGTTCAAGAGAAGGACTCAACTCGGGTTGAAAAACTCGAAGTTGAGAACTCACTCTTGAAGAGTCAAGTCGAAGATCTTAGGAATATATTGGAAAGGTTTACTTTGGGATCCAAAGGACTTGACCTCCTACTTGGATCGCAAAGGGCCGTGTACAACAAGGCCGGGCTAGGGTTTAGCTCAAACACGACCAATAAGTCATATATGTCAATCGTAAGTAGACATAAAAAATGTGTCCAAGCATGGGTCCCTAAGACCACCTTGATTTCAAACTTAGGATCAAACCAGTACTGGGTTCCCAAGGACCAAATCCACTATGTGGAGAGACCGAATCGATTCAACGGTCGAGGGGGAGCTAGTATGAAATTTGTTTGTGTTTTACCTAGAAATTGCATGCTTAGGTTTTTATTTTTCTTTTTAGAATGGTTAGATAGGACTATAACTCGTCAATACTTGATAACATAGTACCAGGACGCGGCGAGATGATAGTACGCTAGGAAAGTGGAGTCTTGTGTATTCGGGCTAGATAAGGCGTATCTAGTTCGGTACACTTGACCGAGCGGAACTAGCTGAAGCTACCTCGCTGTATCCTAGACTAGTTAGACCAGGAAGTGGTCTTAGGTGAGTCAAGTCTCTATTTTCTTGAAAATGGCTTTGTCTAAGGAAGTGGTCGTTGTTCCGATCAAAGAAGGCCTCTGTGCCTCGCCACGACCTGGAAGTCATGATCTTGAAAAGGTGACTTGATGAGCCTAAGGTCAAATCCGAATCTAACGTAAGGTTGACAAGTATTTAAGTCATTAAATTTAATTCAACTAAAATTGGAAGTCATCTCACAAGAATATATAGGATTAACATGTTTGATCATGTAGACATGGGTGAGATGATTTAGGTTAATAAATTTTTAACCAATTTTTAATAAATCCAATATCCGTTCCAACTACCTTGCATGTAGGATCAATGGATGTTGGACAGTGGTTGCTCCCGACACATGACCGGGGATCAACTCAAGTTTTCGAAGCTTCGATTCAAACGACAAGGATCAGTAGCCTTCAGAAATAACGGCAAGCTCAAAATCATCGGATCAGGTGATATTGAGCTTAACTAAAATTTTGTCATTCAAAACGTTTTATTAGTAGAAAATTTTCAATATAATCTTCACAGTGTAAGCCAATTGTGTGACAATAACTATAAGGTCATCTTTCTAGAAAATGAATGCGTAATTAATACAAATGAAACCTCTAAAACAATTCTTAAAGGGACTAGGAATAACAACATTTACACTGTCAACTTAACTAACTCCTCAACTAAGTGTCTTATGACACGGCAAGAGGAATCATGGTTGTGGCACCGACGACTTGGTCACTCACACCCAAGACTCATCCACAAGATTAGTCAGAGTGACTTAGTCAGAGGTCTGCCTAACCTCAATAACTTGGATAGTAAAATATGTAATGCTTGTCAACAAGGTAAACAATCTAGGACACAACATCAACTAACTAATCAAGAACGAACAAAAAGTGTGCTTGAGCTCCTACACATGGATCTATTTGATTCACACGGAGCTAAGTCACTTAATGGAAGTAAATTTTGTTTAGTCATTATTGATGACTACTCTAGATTTACTTGGGTTAGGTTCATCAAACACAAAAGTGATACCCTAGATCAATTAATCAACTTTTTTAAGTTAATAGAAAATCAACAAAACATTAAAATCAAAAGACTTAGGACTGATCATGGTGGTGAATTCGAAAACCATAGGTTTACAGAATTCTGTAACCTAACTGGATACCACCATGAGTTATCTTGCCCTAGAACTCCACAACAAAATGGCCTAGTAGAACGCAAAAATAGAACCCTACAAGAAACTGCTAGGACAATGCTTAATGAGTATAATCTACCCGATAGGTTTTGGGCGGAAGCCGTGAGTACGACATGCTTTGTCCAAAATAGGATTCTTATGGTAAAAAGACACCTTAAGACCTCATACGAGATTTATCATGATAAAATACCTAACATCAAGTACTTTAGTGTATTTGGGTGTAAGGTACATATCCTAAACACTAAAGATTACCTAGGGAAATTTACATCCAAAACCACGACCGAAATCTTTCTAGGATACTCGACTACAAGTAGAGCTTATAGAGTATATAACCATGACACCCTTAGAGTCGAGGAAACTATAAAATGTAGTATTCGATAAAGGACACGAACCTACAAAACCCCCGGCAACCCCAATTAGCGAGCCGATTCATACTAGACCTAACTCTAATCCGGAGATCAGGTCTAGTGTTAATCCTAACCTAAGTCAACCAAGTCACTCTATTGATCAAGTGATAGATGACTCCAACCAAACTAGAACTCAAACAAGCCATCATATGGATCAAGTTGCAGACTCAAACCCAAATCCAACTAGGACTCAAACGAATCATCCTATCGACCAAGTGATAGGTGATCCAAGTCTAGGAGTTCGAACTAGAGCCTCATACAGAAACCTTAGTCAAATATCTTTGATTTCTAAAATTGAACCCAAAACTATTGACCAAGCTCTTCTTGATCCCGATTGGATTATTGCAATGCAATAAGAGTTGGCTCAATTCACTAGGAACGAAGTATGGGAATTAGTACCACCACCTAAAGATAAAACAATCATTGGAACAAGGTGGGTGTTTAGAAATAAAATTGATGATAAAGGTGAAGTAGTTAGAAATAAAGCTAGACTAGTTGCTAAAGGGTTTAGTCAAGTCGAAGGTTTAGATTACGACGAGACCTATGCCCCAGTAGCTAGATTAGAGTCCATTCGAATGCTATTAGCATATGCAACACATCGAGGATTTAAGTTGTTTCAAATGGATGTGAAATCTGCGTTCTTAAATGGATACATTAAAGAAGAAGTTTATGTTAGTCAACCCCCCGGTTTCGAAAGTTTAGACAAACCCGACCATGTCCTTAGGTTAAAGAAAGCTCTCTATGGACTTAAACAAGCTCCTCAAGCTTGGTACGAGAGACTTTCGATTTATCTTAAGTCCAAATATTTTAACCAAGGTGTAGTTGACCCAACCCTTTTCGTAAAAACCTTAGGTAAAGACATATTCATAGCCCAAATCTACGTAGATGATATCATTTTCGGAACCACCAACTCAATCCTACTAAATGAGTTTATTTCATTTATGGAAAGTGAATTTGAAATGAATTTAGTAGGCAAATTAAGTTTCATCTTAGGATTACAAATTAAACAAACTAAAGATGGAATATACCTACATCAACGCAAATATACTAGGGAATTAATTAAATGCTTTGGAATGCAAGACGCTAAAATTATTAATACCCCAATGGCAACAAATGTTAATATAGAAGAAGATATAATCGGAAACCAAATTGATTTAAAATACTATAGGAGCGTAATAGGGAGTCTCCTGTACTTAACTGCAAGCCGACCTGATATCTTATTTGCAGTAAGTATGTGCACCAGGTTTCAAACCTGTGCCAAGGAGTCTCACCTAACTCTAGTCAAGCGCATCCTTAGATATCTAAAGGGTACACTTAATGTCGGTATTTGGTATCCTAGATCTACCGAGTTCGAACTAACCGGCTACTCCGATTCGGACTAGTAAGCTCGATAGAAAGAGTACGAGTGGTTGTTGTCAACTTTTTGGCTCAAGTCTAGTGAGTTGGTGTAGTAGGAAGCAACACTGTGTTGCCTTATCTACCACCGAAGCCGAATTCATCGCGATGGGTGAGTGTGTCACTCAGCTTCTTTGGATGAAGCACACTCTCCGTGACTTTAAGTTAGACTTTACGAACACAAAACTCCACGTAGATAACATTAGTTCAATTAACCTTACTAAAAATCCTATATGTCACTCTAGGACCAAACATATAGAGGTTAAACACCATTTCATTCGAGAACATGTGGCCAACGGAGCCATACAACTCGAATACGTCGAATCGAAGTCTAACTTAGCAGACCTATTTACTAAAGCCCTACCCGAAGCCGAATTTAGTCTATTAAGATGAAAATTGGACATGTGCGTAGTAGAATAGGAACTTGCAAATTATATTTTCTTACTACTATTTCTTAATTTTCATTTTTATGGAACTAGCATAGGACATACCTTAGATATCATGCACCTATAGATTTAAGGAGCCAATACATCTCACAACACATAGGACTAATGTGTTTGTGTACTTAGCCACGTAGATGGGCGTGAGATGTTAAGACCTTACTCCTGGTTCCAGATGTAGAGCTAGTGCATCGCCATGAACCATGGAGTATAATCATACATACTAACCGACTCTAACAAGGACTGGTTGATCTTTTATATCAATCAAGCCAAATATGAGTTGAACATTTTATAGATGAACTTATTTTTAGTATATTATTTTCAAAATTATGTGGAACATGCTTGGACTTCAAATTTAACACTTATTTTTGTTTTCCATACACACACTCACTCTTTTCGATATATGGCAAAAGGGGGAGAAAAGGCCAAAGTTAAAAAGTTAAGGGGTCAAATTTTTTTTTTTTTGATAACTTAACTCTTACTTTATATTTAAACCAAAAGTTATTACTTATTTGTGCCATCAACGTTTTACTTATTTATGCCGTCAACGCTTTACTTAAACATTATGCCCTTAATGTTTTACTTAAGGGGGAGTAAGGGCCAAGTTAAGAAGAACTCTTAACTTAAACGTTTTATTAAGGCCAACTTTAAGTAATGTTAATTACTTAAAGCAACCCTCAAAGGGGAGGATTAAGGTCTTTCTTCAAGACTCACCCTCGGTCAAGGGGGAGGTTTCCTCAAGGGGGAGTACTTGAATAATATCCTTACTACTCCAACTTAATCTTTTGTTTGTTTCTAATGCACATTATTCTTCATGCTTGCTATTTACTTAACTTTGTATGTGGGTTTTCCATAAATCAAAAAGGGGGAGATTGTTGGTGCAGTATGCACCTAAGTCGAACCTGAGTTTAGATTATAGCAAATGATACAAAGTTAAGCTCATGTCGTTATCTCACGAGTTGAATCGAGTGTGCAGAAAAGAGCTAAAGCTGGAGCTGAAGGCTTGCGACACCCGGAGGAAGCCGCGGTGGTCGGGCGACACTCGAGTGACTTCGGAGGAAGCCGAAGGAATCGAGTGGAAGGCCGGAAGCAAAAGAGACATGTAAGTATCGAGGTAAGCTCATGTGTGCGAGCGTAAGTGAGGTCGTATCTTCCTTACGGGGATGGTCTTAAGCGTAGATCCGACCAAAGACATCCCATCGATGGTCTAGGTTGAGATCGGACGGTCGAAGGCCGTCAAAATAATGTTTTCTTTGAGCTAACTTTGACTTGCAGCAAGCATCAGTCGACTGCCATCTTGGAGGACTCATTGCGATCGATCGATCGGCTGCGGAGGTCGGCACTCGGCCGATCTTGCCATCGATCGTGATGGTCAATGATCGACCAGTCAGGTTTATCACCCCATTTCAAGGAGATTGGTGTTCAATTGTGATTGGCTAGGGTTCCTCTCGAAAAGGGGCTCAAAGGCTATAAAAGGAGGGTCAAACCTAGGGTTTCATCATCAATTCTAAGCTTCCAAAAGCCTCCGCAAAGCTACAACTTCTTCAACAACGAAGTGCTTCATCTCCGACGTCTAGGTTTATTTGTTTTCATTTTATTACGTAGGTTAGAGTTTTATTTCAGTTTAGTACTTTCATTTTCGAAGCTTTTATCGTAACGAGGAGAGGGGGAGTGTCCCTCTACCTCAAGCTTTGTGCTTTACTTGTATCGATTAAACTCCTACCTCTAACGGGGAGGAGTTCTTTAGTGTTTTTGCCCTCCGTACATGGTCGAGGACCGCTAGGGCCTTGGAGTAGTAGCCGAAGGCTATGAACCAAGTAAAACTCCTTTGTCTCTTTTTACTTTACATTTACATTTCCGCAGCAAAAAAAAATACCTACTCGGTTTTTGATACGAACTCGAAAAAAAGGTTTTATCGCTATTCACCCCCCCTCTAGCGATCCGCTTCGATCCAACACGATGCACTCAGCAGGAAGTCTTGCGCCACCTTGATGTCTCTATCAGTATTATCTCAACCTTATAAAAGGAAATTATGTGTTACAGGGCTGAAATCATTTCCGGACAGCTCTCGACTATGACAATAGCATTGACACTGTTCGACAATATATTGGAAAAGAAAACCCGTGACCCGAGCATTCAGAGGATCAAGCAAGAGGTCCTAGAAGGAAAGGATGATGGGTTTGGTATCTCTGATAGTGGAATACTCTACCTCAGGGATCGCTTGTGTATTCCCAATGATCCAGAATTACAGAAGAAGATATTTGAGGAAGCTCACAGAACTCCTTATGCGATGCATCCTGGAACCACCAAGATGTACCAAGATCTGAAAAGAAAATTCTGGTGGTTCGGTATGAAAAGAGATGTGGCTCAGTATGTCAGTACCTGCTTGACCTGCCAAAGGGTTAAAGCAGAACACTAGAGACCTGGAGGAACACTGCAGCCGATCCAAATTCCAGAAAGGAAATGGGAAGATATTTCTATGGATTTTATATCAGGATTGCCCAAGACAACAAACGGATATGATGCTATATGGGTAATTGTGGACAGATTGACGAAGTCTGCCCACTTCTTAGCAATCAAGATGACCTATTCGACTGAGCAACTGACTCAATTATATGCTAAGGAAATTATCAGATTACATGGGATTCCTAAGACCATCATTTCTGACAGAGATGGTCATTTTATTTCCCATTTCTGGGAATGTGTTCAGAAGGTCCTTGGCACGAAGCTATTATTCAGTATTGCCTTCCATCCTCAGACAGAAGGACAGACCGAAAGGGTAAATCAAGTACTGGAGGATATGTTACGAGCTTGAGCCCTGGATTTCAAAGGGAGCTGGTGCCGATACTTATGCTTGGCAAAATTCGCCTACAACAATAGCTACCAAGCTACTATTGGAATGGCGCCCTATGAGGCTCTGTACGGGAGGAAATGTAGATCTCCTATATGCTAGTACGAGGGTGGTGAAAAGAAGGGGATGGGACTCCAAACAGATTTCATTGACGACACCACCCGAGCTATACAGAACATCCGCCAAAGAATTGAAACTACTTAGAGCTGGCAAAAGAGCTATGCAGATATGCGGCGTAGACCGTTAGAATTCGAAGTCGGGGATCTGGTATTCCTCAAAGTGGCCCCTATCAAGGGAGTGATGAGATTCGGAAGGAAGGGCAAGCTAAGTCCGCGCAATGTGGGACCGTATCCGATATTGAAGAGAGTTGGCAAGGTAGCTTACGAGCTAGAGCTACCTCAAGAGATGTCGGCAATTCACAACGTGTTCCATGTTTCGATGCTCAAGAAGTGCATTTCCTGTACGGACCAAGTGATCGAGCCACAAACAGTGCAAGTTCAAGAGGACCTGAGTTATGAAAGTCAACCTATCCAGATACTAGACTGAGAAGTCAAAAGGCTAAGGAATAAAGAGGTGCCCTTAGTGAAGGTCCTGTGGCAAAATCAATGGTACGAAGAAGCTACCTGGGAACGCGAGGAGGACATGAAACAGAAGTACCCAAAGTTATTCTAAGTTTTGAGGATGAAACTTTTAAAAGGTATGAAGGATTGTAACGCCCGTAAAATTCCTAGTAATTTTACAAGATTTTTTGCATTATTATAATGGGCTTTATGTGGGCTCTTTCAAAAAAATAAAAGAAATAGAGCCAAAAAGGATGCATGGCCTAGGAATTGAACCCCAAACCTCTAGTAGATAACTAAGCCCTAAGATGCATCCAATAACTAGAAGCCCAGCAGGGTTGTGCTATTAGAGGAATATCAGAAATGATAGTTAAGGGTAAGGGAGGCTAAGGGACACCTTCAAGTGAATAAATAGGGAATGAGGAGACAAGAGAAAACCCATTTTTCATTCTCCACTTCTCCTCTTCTTCTTCCTCACCGAAAACCCTAGGCTCTCTCTTCCATTGTCCGAAAGCTAGCTAAGCAAGAAGAAGGCTCTAGGTTTGGCATCCCTTTGGGTTTTTTCCAACTATTAACAAAGCGAAGGATGTAAGTATCCCCTCACCTGCATACAAGTTGTTTCGATTGATGTTATTATGTAAATCCCTTCATGAACCATTCGGCCAAGACCCTTACTTGTGTTTTCAATGATGAACCATGCCATACCATGTAGGAATATGATGATGATAGGTTGCTAGATAGGTTTGGTTAAGTGTTTGATCTTAAAAACTTCAAGAAACTTTTGGCCAAGACCATTACTTGTGCTCTCCATGATTATCTATGCTATACCTTGTATGAATATGATGATGATAGGTTTCTAGATGGGTTTGGTTAAGTGGTTGATCTTCAAACCCTCCTAGGACTCTCAGCCAAGCCCCTTTGGACCCCTAATGTGTTTTTCTATGCCATGCTCTAGATGAGTTCATGATATGTTTTGATGTTAGATGAAGATAACATGTTCTATGATTGGCTTTAAATGAGTTCATGCCATGTTTTGATGTTAGATGAAGATAACATTTTCTATGCCATGCTATAGATGAGTTCATGCTATGTTTTGATGTTAGATGAAGGTAACATGTTGTTGGCTAACCTAAATTTAAGTGGTTGATCCTTTATGTTACTTGAACCATTCGGCCAAGACCCATTTAGGTCTATTATGCTATGATCTATAAGTTGTAATGCTACGTTATGAATATAGATGAAGGTAACATGTTGTTAGCTAACCTAAATTTAAGTGGTTGATCTTTTAAGTTCCTTGAACCATTCGGCCAAGACCCATTTAGGTGTATCATGCTATGATCTATAAATTGCCATGCTATGTTTTGAATGTAGATATAGGTAACATGTGAAAGCTAAGCTAGATTTAAGAAATGGGTCTTAGGTTTTCTTGAAACTCTCGGCCAAGACTTATCTAAACTTCTAAGTGCCTTCCATGCCATGCTTTATATGTGAAAGAGTTAATATGTCATTAGTTAGATCATATATAAGTTGTTTATGGTTTAAAACTTTGGTATAACTCGATGAAGTTTAGATCACTCCATGTATGCTTGTTGATGATGTTTATGCCATGACCTATATGTGTGTGATGTTAACATGATGTTAAGTAGTCCTTGTTCAGGTGGTTTAGCATGATTGGTTTATGTCACTACCATATGTCTATGTTAATAGTAGGGATGCATGATAAATTTATGCTCATTACCATGTTAAATGTATGCTCCTGTTATGCTCATTGTCATGTGAATTGTGTGAATGTATGATATATTATAAAGAAGGAACTTTATATGTATGAAAAGAATATGATATGTTATGAAGAAGGAATATGATATGTTATGAAAAGAAAAATGATATGTTATGAAGAAGGAACATGATATACTATGAAGAAGGAATATGATATGCCAAGATAAGGAACATAATATGTTTATGAAAAGAAATATGATATGCTATGATATTTTACTTTCTGCGTGCCTTGTTCCAGGACCCTAACAAGGTCCAGGGGATGAGCTCCCAGATGCCTTAGGCCGACGGTCATAAGTACGGGCTTAGGATGGGCTTCTATGTTATGTTGCCCCTAGGTCGACGGACATAGTACGAGCCTAGTATGATGATGATGATGTGGTACAATGTCGGGCTCAATATATTGAGATTATGTTTAAATACCTATAATATATGTTTTCAAAGAGCATCTTGCATATATCCTTATTTCATGTCTAGATCATTATGATGTTATATGCATGTTATGCTTGCTTATGTTCTTGTATGTTTACATGTTATGCTTGCTTATGTTCTTGTATGTTTACATGTTATGCTTGCTTATGTTCTTGTATGTTTATATGTTATGCTTTCTTATGTTCTTGTATGTCTACATGTTATGCTTGCTTATATTCTTGTATGTTTATATGCATGTTATGTTCGTTTATATGTCATTGTATGTTTATATGAATGTTATGCTTATATGTGTTATTTGATCATGTCACTACTCTATGCTTAATGATTGACGTATGGTTTTTGTGTGTAGGACAGGATCTTACTAAGCCTATGTGCTTATAGTTTATGTTCCCTTGTATTGCAGATAAGGGTAAAGTGTGGCTAAACTAAAGGGAGCAGCAGGAGGGGCAAAGTGTGTGTGGTAGTGGCATGGTGGAGGAGATCTCTTATGTTTCCTTATGCATGTTTTCCTTTAAGATAATTTTTATGAACTTGAACTAAGTACTTATGAAATGATGATCCATGCTCTATGTTTAAAAAGAAGTATTTATGAAATGATGAAGCATGTTTATGTTTTAAAGGAGAAAAAAAATAAGTCTAAAGTCTTCCGCTGTAAGAAGTATATGTAGTCTTCCGTTGTAATGCATGTATGTATGATCGTGTCGTGCCTCCCCTCCGAACCCTTGGAAAGGGTGGGCGCATGTATGTACGAACGTGTCGCGCCGCCCCTCCGAACCCTTGGTAAGGGCGGGCGTGACATGTAAGGTACATATCCTAAACACTAACGATTACCTAGGGAAGTTTACATCCAAAACAACGACCGAAATCTTTCTAGGATACTCGACTACAAGTAGGGCTTATAGAGTATATAACCATGACACCCTTAGAGTCGAGGAGACCATCAATGTAGTATTTGATGAAGGACACGAACTTACAAAAACCCCCGGCAGCCCCAATTAGCGAGCCAATTCATACCAGACTCAACTCCGATCCGGAGATCAAGTCTAGTACTAATCCTAACCTAAGTCAACCAAGTCAGTCTATCGACCAAGTGGTAGATGACTCTAATCAAACTAGAACTCAAACGAGTCATCCTATTGTCCAAGTAGTAGACTCAAACCCAAACCCAACTAGGACTCAAACAAATCACCCTATCGACCAAGTGATAGGTGATCCAAGTCTAGGAGTTCGAACTAGAGCCTCATACAGAAACCTTAGTCAAATCTCCTTGATTTCCAAAATTGAACCCAAGACTATTGACCAAGCTCTTCTTGATCCCGATTGAATTATTGCAATGAAAGAAGAGCTGGCTCAATTCACTAGGAACGAAGTATGGGAATTAGTACCACCACCTAAAGATAAAACAATTGTTGGAATAAGGTGGGAGTTTAGAAATAAACTTGATGACAAATGTGAAGTAGTTAGAAATAAAGCTAGACTAGTCGCTAAAGGATTTAGTCAAGTCGAAGGTTTAGATTACGACGAGACCTATGCCCCAGTAGCTAGATTAGAGTCCATTCAAATGTTGTTAGCATATACTGCACATCGAGGATTCAAGTTGTTTCAAATGGATGTGAAATCAGCATTCTTAAATGGATACATTAAAGAAGTGGTTTATGTTAGTCAACCCCTAGGTTTCAAAAGTTTAGACAAACCCGACCATGTCCTTAGGTTAAAGAATGCTCTCTATGGACTTAAACAAGCTCCTCGAGCTTGGTACGAGAGACTTTCAATTTATCTTAAGTCCAAAGGTTTTAACCAAGGTGTAGTTGACCCAATTCTTTTCGTAAAAACCTTAAGTAAAGACATGTTCATAGCCCAAATCTACGTAGATGATATTATTTTCGGAACCACCAACTCGATCCTACTGAATGAGTTCATTTCACTTATGGAAAGTAAATTTGAAATGAATTTAGTAGGAGAGTTGAGTTTCTTCTTAGGTCTACAAATTAAACAAACTAAAGATGGAATATACCTACATCAACGCAAATATACTAGGGAATTAATTAAATGCTTTGGAATGCAAGATGCTAAAATTATTAATACCCCCAATGGCAATGAATGTAAATATAGAAGAAGATGTAATCGGAAATTCAATTGATTTAAAATACTATAGGAGCATAATAGGGAGTCTCCTTTACTTAACTGTGAGCCGACCTAATATCCTATTTGCAGTAAGTATGTGCGCAAGGTTCCAAACATGTGCCAAGGAGTCTCACCTAACTCTGGTCAAGCATATCCTTAGATATCTAAAGGGTACACTTAATGTCGATATTTGCTACCCTAGATCTACCGAGTTCGAACTAACCGGCTACTCTGATTCGGACTATGCCGGTAGTTAGCTCGATAGAAAGAGTATGAGTGGTTGTTGTCAACTTCTCGATTCGAGTCTAATTAGTTGGTGCAATAGGAAGCAACACTGTGTTGCCTTATCTACTACCGAAGCCAAATACATTGCGATGGATGAGTGTGTCACTCAACTTCTTTGGATGAAGCACACTCTCCGAGTCTTTAAATTAGACTTTACACACACTAAACTCCACGTAGATAACATTAGTTCAATTAACCTTACTAAGAATCTGATATGTCACTCTAGGACCAAACATATAGAGGTCAACCACCATTTCATTCGAGAACATGTGGCTAACGGAGCCATACAACTCGAATATGTCGAATCGAAGTCTAACTTGGCAGACCTATTTACTAAACCCCTACCCGAAGCCCAATTTAATCTATTAAGATGAAAATTGGGCATGTGCGTAGTAGAATAGAACTTACAAATTATGTTTTCTTAATACTATTTCTTACTTTTCATTTTTCATGGAACTAGCATAGAACATACCTTAGATATCATGCACCTATAGATTTAAGGAGCCGATACATCTCACAACACATATGACTAATGTGTCTGTGTACTTAGCCACGTAGATGGGCGTGAGATGTTAGGACCTTACTCCTGGTTTCATATGTAGAGCTCGTGCATCGCCATGAATCATAGAGTATAATCATACATACTAACTGACTCTGACCATGACTGGTTGATTTTTCATATCAATCAAGCCAAATATGAGTCGAACATTTTATAGATGAGCTTATTTTCAATATATTATTTTCAAAATAATATGGAACATGCTTGGACTTTAAATTTAATACTTATTTTTGTCTTTCACACATCCCCACTCTTTTCGATATATGGCAAAAGGGGGAGAAAAAGGCCAAAGTTAAGGGATCAAAATTTTGTTTGTGATAACTTAACTCACTTCATATTTGTTCACATGGCCAAAAGTTAAGTAAATGCTTACTTAACTTAAACATATTGCTAAGTAATTAACATTCAAGTAATGTTAATTAATTAAACTCTTCCTAACTAACAACCCTCAAGGGGGAGGATTAATGGTTTCCTTCAAGACTCACCCTTGGTCAAGGGGGAGATTTCCTCAAGGGGGAGTACTTGAAGAAAATCCTTACAATTCCTACTTAATCCTTTTATTATTATTTCTCATGCACATTTACAATTATATTTCTCATGCACATTTACAATTCCTACTTAATCCTTTTATTATTATTTCTCATGCACTTTATTATTCTTCATGCATGCTATTTTCTTAACTTTGTATGTGGTTTGCCATAGTCCAAAAAGGGGGAGATTGTTGGTGCAGTAGGCACCTAAGTCGAACCTGAGTTTTGATTATAACAAACGATACAAAGTTAACCTCATATCGTTATCTCACGAGCTAAATCAAGTATGTAGAAAAGTGTTATAGCTGGAGCTGAAGGCTAGCGACACCCGGAGGAAGCCGCGGTGGTCGGGCGACACTCGAGTGACTTTGATGGGAGCCAAAGGAATTGAGTGGAAGGCCAGAAGCGAAAGTGAAATAGTAAGTATCGAGGTAAGCTCATGTGAGTGCGAGTGTAAGTGAGGTCGTATCCTCTTTACGAGGATAGACTTAAGCGTAGATCCGACCCAAGACATCTCATCGGTGGTCTAGGTCGAGATCGAAGGTTAGAGGTCGTCGAAATAATATTATTGTTCAGCTAACTTGTCATTTCAGCTAGCATCACCAACCGCCACTGGAGGACTCGATTGTTGTCAATCGGGCCGATCGTTACGATCATTCGATCGAAAGCCGCAATCATCAATCGATGATGGCTATCAGTCGACTGATGGTCAAGGATCATCTTCGAGGAGTCAAGGCTTATCACCTCATTTCAAGGGGAGTGGTGCTCAAATGTGATTGGCTAGGGTTCCTCTCGAAAAGGGGCTCAAAGGCTATAAAAGGAGGGCCTATCCTAGGGTTTCTTCATCAATCCTAAGCTTCCAAAATGCCTCCGCAACGCTACGACTCTCTGACAACGAAGTTCTACTTCTCCGATGTCTAGGTTTAATTGTTTATATTTATGTTTCATCGGTATAATCTTCATTTCAGTTTATATTTTTCATATCAATTGTCTCGGAGTTTTTATCGTTACTAGGAGAGGGGGAGTGTCCCTCTACCTCAAAGCTTTGTGATTTTTCTTGTACTCGATTAACTCCTACCTCCAACGAGGAGGAGTTCTTTAGTGATTTGCCCTCCGTGCATGATCAAGGATCACTAGGGCCTTGGAGTAGTAGTCGAAGGCTACGAACCAAGTAAAAAACCATTTGTCTTCTTTGTGTTTGATTTTACTTTCCGCTGCATTTAATTGTCTTGAAACGAACTCGAAAAAAAAGGGTTTATCGCTATTCACCCCCCCTCTAGCGATCCGCTTCGATCCAACAAAAAATTCCCTTTATGTTGATTTATTTAGAAAGAATTTGATTTCGGTTTCTAAATTATTTATGGATGGATATTCTATTTCTTTTAATGACAGAGTTGTTATAAAAAGGAATAGAGAGATTATCTATTCTGGTGCATTGATAAGAAATTTATATACACTTGAACCAAAAGATCCTACGATGCAAATAAAAGTTAATATCTCATCTTCTAATTCCAATAAGAGAAAAGAACCTTCGAAGATGAACCAAACATATCTTTGACATCTAAGGCTTGGTCATATTAACCTAAGCAGAATTCAAAGGTTGATAGCTGATAGACCTCTGAGTTCGTTAGTGGTGGAAGACTTCCCAACCTACGAGTCTTGCTCGGAAGGTAAAATGACCAAGAGTCCTTTCAAGGCAAAGGGGTATAGAGGCAAAGATGTGTTGGAATTGGTTCACTCTGATTTGTGTGGTCCTATGACTATCCAAGAAAGAGGTGGTTTTGAGTATTTCGTCTCTTTTATAGACGATTATTCAAGATATGGATACATTTACTTGTTGTGCCACAAGTCTGAATGCTTTGACAAGTTCAAAGAATTCAAGGCTGATGCGAAGAAACGTCAGGGTAAAAGTATCAAGACACTACGATCTGATCGTGTTGGTCAGTACCTATTGAAAGAGTTTAGGAATTACTTATCACAGGCTGAGATTAAATCCCAATTGTCTACAGCTGGCACATCCCAACAGAATGGTGTAGCAGAGCGAAGGAATAGGACTCTTATGGAGATGGTTAGATCAATGATTAGTTATTCTGAGTTGTCAGATTCGTTCAGGGGGTATGCTCTGGATACGGCGATGTATATTCTGAACTTGGTTCCATCAAAATCAGTGTCTTCTACTCCCACATAATTGTGGATTGGGCGAAAGCCTAGTCTGAGACATATTCGGATTTGCGGGAGTCCAACACATGGGCTGAAGGCAAATACTGGTAAGTTGGAACCTCGTATAGAAGTGCACATATTCGTTGGCTACCCTAGAGGAATGAAAGGTGGTTTATTTTATAGTCCTAGAGATCAGAGGGTGATCATTAGCACGAACACCAGATTTCTAGACGAAGACTATGTGATGAACCACAAGCCCATGAGTAAGATTGTTTTGGAGGAATTGAGAGGGGAAGTCACTACTTCAGTACCACCGGTACAAGAGGATATACCACAAGTCACTACACCGCGTGTCATAGAGGATACACAGGTGATACTTCGTCGTAGTGAGAGGGTTGTTATACAGCCTGATAGATTCATGTTCTTGGGTGAATCTTCTGATTTGGTCCTTGGTGAACATGAACCTGATCCCTGAACATATGACAAGGCAATCCAAGATAAAGATGCGGAATCTTGGCAAAGTGCAATGAATGCTGAGATTGAATCTATGGATTCAAATCAGGTCTGGGAGCTTGTAGAACCACACAATGGTGTAAAAACCATTGGATGCAAGTGGATCTACAAAAGAAAGAGAGGAATACACGTTAAGGTTGAAACCTTCAAAGCGATGCTTGTTGCGAAGGGGTATACTCAGAAAGAGGGCATCGATTATGAGGAGACCTTTTCGCCGGTAGCCATGCTTAAGTCTATCCAGATTCTCTTATGTATTGTTGCTCATATGGATTATGAGGTATGTCAGATGGTGTCAAGACAGCTTTCCTTAATTGAAGACTTGAGGAAAACATCTATATGAAGCAACCAGAAGGATTCATTGCAAAGGGCAAAGAACATCTTGTGTGCAAGCTTAATCGGTCCATCAATGGATTGAAGCAAGTTTCGAGATCTTGGAACATCCGTTTTGATGAGGTAATCCAGTCTTATGGATTTATTCAAAGTCCGGATGAGTCTTGTGTATACAAGAGATGTGACGGAAATGTAGTGGTATTTCTTGTACTATACGTAGATGACATTTTGTTAATTAGCAACAATGTCAAGGTGTTATCAGACGTAAGGGTATGGTTGTCCAAACAATTTGATATGAAGGACTTGGGAGAAGTGGGATACATCCTTAGGATCAAGGTTATAAGTGATCGCAGGAAAAGGATGTTGTGCTTATCTCAAGTTTCATACATAGACACCATTTTGGCTCGCTTTAGCATTTAGAACTCCAAGAAAGGTTTTTTACCTTTCAGACATGGAGTTCCTTTATCTAAGGAGATGTGTCCTAGAGTATCTGAGAAGATAGAGGAGATGAAGGCGGTTCCTTATGCTTCAGCAGTAGGAAGCCTCATGTATGCAATGCTATGTACGAGACCGGATATCTACTTTGTCGTTGGCATGGTTAGAAGATATTAGAGTAATCCAGGATAGGGACATTGGACAACGGTAAAGCATATGTTGAAGTACCTGAGAAGGACTAGGGATTATATGCTGGTCTACTAGGCAGACCAAATACTCCCCGTGGGTTACACAGATTCTGACTTCCAATCAAATAGGGATAACAGTAAGTCTACCTTAGGTTTGGTGTTTACTTTGGGAGGTGGAGCCATTGTATGGAGGAGTGTCAAGCAGAAATGTGCGGCGGACTCTACCATGGAAGCTGAGTATGTGGCAGCCTCTGAGGCAGCCAAAGAAGTTGTATGGCTTAAGAACTTCTTAATGGACTTGGATGTGATTCCTGGTTTGCCCAGAACTATCACAATTTATTGTGATAATAGTGGTGCAGTTGCAAACTCGAAGGAACCACGAGCCCATAATGCAAGTAAACACATAAAGCGCAAGTACCACCTGATACGAGAAATCGTGGCCAAGATTGAATCGGAGGATAACCTTGCATATCCTTTCACTTTGGCCCTTCCGGCGAGAGCTTTTGATAGGCATGTGGAGGGAATGAGAATCATATGTATGGCAGTTTGAGAACAACATAGTCTTTTAGTATAAGTGGGAGATTGTTAGGATATATACTGAAAAGTCTATCTTTTATATGAACATCTTTATTTTTGAAATAAGAATCACATGATCATTGTTTCCATATTTATGGTTATGCATATTGTCTCATACATTACATTGTAGATAACATGGTGTGTAGTGTCCCACGGTAGATCATGTTAACAGCTCCTTATAGAGTATAAGTAAAGGCTCACAACCAAGATGGCTTTGGACGAACCATTGGTATGGTTGTAGTGTGATTTGGTGTTAATTTGTCTTGACCATAGAATTACACTAGTACACTTTGTGTGTATTGAGCTGGACCGATTTAGAGGTGATTCGATTTATTGTTGACTACCTAATCGAAACGGACCTCAGATATTATGTTGTACATGCTCTTAATCCAGATATAATAACGGGCACATATACTTAGTATCCATTTCTTTAATTTACCAATGGGCGAGATTTATAGAGTAAATCGATAGGCTCCGTAAGTTGGGAAATGATATTATTTAAATGGTGTGTCGTTGATTATAGGAGGAAACTGTGTCCTATATATTACGATGATGATGTCCCCGTGTGGAGCTCATAAGGTTTGTCATGTAAACCCTGCAGGTGGACTTGGTCCATCATGATGATAAGGTTGAGTGGTACTACTCATGGAGTTAGATATTGATTAATTAATTGTCAGTAAATTAATTAATCGACGGACATTCGAGATCTTAAACACGGGGAGATATATGTACAAATAATATATGGAGCCAATATTAACTTATGGTGGTTGGTGAGGTAGATCAATGATAATCCTCTAGTGGAATGGATTATCATTAATGGATCGGACTTTATGTGGGCTTGATCCATTGGGTGGCCAAGATCCAACTCCTCCTCATGGTCCCTATCGTAGCGTATTAAAACCCTCATGAAGCCTAGATCCGATGATGGAAATTAAAACTCTAGATCCAACGTTTGAGATTAAATCTCTAGATCCGACGGTTGAGATTAAATCCCTAGATCCGACTGTGGAGATTAAAAGGAGGCTTAAGCCTAACTCTATAAAAGGAGGCCAAGGCATGGGCATGGAGAACAAGATTAGGGATTAGGGTTTTGGAGCTTGATTTGAGAGGAGAGGTGGGCGGCGGCAACCCTAGGGTTTATCCTTCCTTGTGGGCAGCGGCAAACAAGACTAGGGTTTGGTGTTTTCCTTGGCCGGCGGCATCATCACCACCCTCTCTCTCTCTAGTTCGGCGGCAGCTCCTCCTTCTCTCTTTCTTTCTCTAGGTTGGCCGGCGGCAACCTTCCTTCAAGGTTGGTCGGTACTCCTACACCTCTCTTTGGGCCAGCAGCAAGCATCAAGCTTAGAGCTTGATAGTTAGTCCTAGATAAGAGAAGAGTTTCATTTCTATACTTCCTCTTGTTTGGAGCGAGCAAGGAAAGAAGATCGTGATCTAGGAGGCTTCATCTCTTGGCGGACCATTTCTCACACAACGTCCAAGAGGAGGATAGGACATACAATAGAAGACCTTGAGGTAAATATTGGAGATTGAAACGGCCGGCTAGAGGGGGGGTGAATAGCCCTCGTTCGTTGGATGTTGTAATTTACTCGTCTACAAAAGGTTAGCGCAAGCGGAATATAATAAGACAAGACAAGTAAATATACAAGACAAGAATCAAAACGCTAATGCAAGATGTAACGTGGTTCACGGCTACGCCGCTAATCCACGATCCTGATTTGTCCGAGGTGAATCACTCCTTCAAAGCCAATCACTATTGGTCTCTCCTTTGCACCAAGCTAGGTGGAGGTAACCTTTACAATCAAGATCACTCTTCTTACAATAAGAATGGAGTAAAAGCAAGTAAGAAGAGTTTAGAGCTTGTGGGGCACTAGGATGGTCGTTTGAAGTAAGAGCATTAGCCCCCCAAAGCTCCACACCCTCTCTTTTTATAGAGAGGAGGCTTTTCTTCACGTTGGCCGCCACCAGTCGACTGCTGCCCTTGGAAGTCGAATGCCGCCACTCCAACGGCCTCCGAACACGTCGGATCCCGACCGTTGTAGTCCAACGGAACACTTGGCGATAATCGATGGACCTCATCGATCGGCTCGCCTCCATAGTCGATCGCCGAAGTCGGCTACGAGCCGTGGCTAAACCCGACCCGACCATCGCCTTGAGGTCGATCGGGTAGTCTTGGCGATCTTGCCCACATATGGCGAATGATCGCTGGCCTCAAAACACTTAGTCGAATACCAGTCGAACTATGTTCGACTAAGAGCAGTCGACTGCCATTCCATGGCAGTCGACTGGTATTGGGAAATTCCATTTGACACTTAGCCAAATGGCCAAGTTTCACCGAAGAGCTACGCCTTCCCGGGTTACATTCGCTCACTCTCATCTCTCGAAGTCCCTTGCCTTCGAAGTTCTCTTCGTTCGCAGCCACGTCCCTCGGCAACATCAGGTGCACGACTCTGCAATGCTCCTTCACGTCTCTTGCCTCGAAGTCTACTTCCTCCGACTTCACTCTAAGCTCCTCGTCCGGCGGTCCCTCGGATGCTCCAAGTGCACATCTTCCGCAAAGCCATCCTTCACCGACTCAAGGACCGAGTCATGAGATGTGAACCTCGCCACGGCTCCATGTGCGAATTACTAAGTCCTGCACGACTTCAACGCACATATCAAATCAACATAACAAAGCTAACTTAAACCCTTTGCCACACACATCAAAACCTTATCATGGCAAGAGATTGCCCTAACAATCTCCCCCTTTTTGATGTGTGGCAATCCTTTTAAGTTAGGTAGAAACATTTGATATAAATTTCTAAGGTAAGAAAGCATGGAAACATAAACATGATATTGCAACATGCAACTCCCCCTTAATCCATGAAACTCCCCATACAAATTTCTCCCCCTATCATAATTAACTTAAACATAATTATTTCTCCCCCTTTGACATCATCAAAAAGATTAACCCTAAGTTATAAACTCATGGCATCAAGTCTAATAGGAGGAAAATTCCAAAAATTGTTTTAAAACCTGAAATCAGCCTTTACTATTCGGAATATCAGGTCACCAGTCGACTGGTTCAGACTACCAGTCGACTGGTACACTATTTTCAGAAATTCTGATTTTCGGGGTGAAATTCAGAAATGCATTAAAAATTCCAAAAAATTCAAAAAATCGTGAAATTTGGGGAATATATTTCTTGTAAGATTCTTCATCAGTGAAAAATAATTTTTCATGAAAATCATTATATTTTCTGATATTTGCCAAAAATCCAAAAGCTTTAAAAACAACTAGGTTTTTGATCATTCTAGTATCAAGTTTAACACCTAGTTTTGCATCCAATTGTTTCAAAACATAAATACATGTATTTTAAGGTAAGAAATTGTTTTGAAAACATATGAAATATCCAACCCTGATCTTTGGGCAATATGTCTATGAATTAAACATAAGCCTTCCCCATGATTGGTCTATTATTGCTATTTTGATACTTTAAATGACCATCTAAATGCCATAGGCATTAGTGGACATTTGTATCATCTCACTCATGCTAAGTTTTCAATCAAGGTAACCTATGGTGAGTGTGAGATGCATCCTAGGGGGTATTTATACATACTTATCCATTATATTTGTGCAATTCTATCAAGGTTAAGTATCATCCTAACAATCAACATAATCATAATGACATATATGAACTAATTTCACATTATGATCATGAAATGCATGTATTCATCAATTTTTAATCATGCATTAGGTATTATATCATGATAATAAGCAAATATTATCTAAAGCATGATTTAACCCTATTTCTCATGATGATGTGCCAAATTTCAAAATCATAAATCATGATTGCACATATACATAGAAATTACATTAATTATCAAGATTTAAACATTATTAACTATTTATAGGCACGTTATCATCACCTAACACTATTTAAAAATGTTGTCCCACCATCCTAAGTCAACCAAAATATGATATAGGTCAATTGCATATGGTTGACTACCCTAGGGGTTTTCTAACCCTTAAGGATGGATTTTGGAACCCAAAATAGATTCTTGCCTATGGGGTTCACTAGAAATTCCTTAGGAATCCATTTCCTAGCAATTACTTTCTTCTTATCTTGTCCCCTAGCAATTAGGCATTTATAGGCCTTTTCATTTTTCTTTGCTTTCTTCTCCTCTTCCTTTTTCTTCTTGCTCCCCTTTTTCTTCTTCTTTTCTTCCTTCTTTTTCTTCTCCTCCTTGCTTTAGTTCAAGAGGGGACAATTGTCCCTTATGTGTCTCTCTCCTTGACAATTGTAGCAAATGATTTTCCCCCTTTGTCTTCTATTCCTATCATTAGATTTATTAAATCTAAAACCTTTTAAAGCATGTCTTACCCTCCTTACCATATAAGCTTCTTCCGTGCTATCCATGGAGGAGGAGGAAGATGATTCATCATCATCGGAGGAGGGGATCTCCATCTTCTTCTTCCCCTTATTTGCCATCAATGCTACTCCCCTTGAAGGTTGGATTCTAGGCTCTTCTTGTATTCCTTCAAGCCTTGTTTCGTGGAGCTCCATTGTTGAGAAGAATTCCTCCAAGGTGCTTACTTCTAAGTTCTTGGAGATATAAAATGAGTCCACCATGGAGCTCCATTTTGAGGATCGCGGAAAGGCATCTATAGCCTTCATAACCATATCCTGGTTTGATAGTTTCTCACATACACTTGACAAACCGGTTATAATTTCCTTGAAACGAGAATGTAAGAAAATTACCTTTTCTCCCTTTTCTAGTTTAATGTTGTTGAGTTGGGAGCGGAGGAGGTCTCTCCTTGCTAGCTTCGCCTCGGATGTGACTTCATGAAGCTCAATTAGCTTCTCCCACATCTCCTTGGCACTTAGGCATTCTCTAATTCGGTTGATCTCTTGTTGAGGGAGCACATTGAAAAGATGATGCTTGGCTTTTGAGTTTGCAAGGTGCTCTTCCCTTTGCTTTTTGGTCCACCTAGATTTCTCTATTGGCTTCCCTTCTTCATCCCTAGGCAAAATGAAACCAGATTCCATTGTAATCATAATATCAAAATTCGTTTCGAAAAATACCTCCATTCTCTTTTTCCACCAAGAGAATTCGCCGTCGAACTTCGGTGGGTGGATGTTGGAGCCGGCCATTTTGAAAGTTGCTTGTTGTGGCGGTTAGTCCTCGACAATCTTTCCTTGGCTCTGATACCACTTGTTGGGGATTGAAACGGCCGGCTAGAGGGGGGTGAATAGCCCTTGTTCGTTGGATGTTGTAATTTACTCGTCTACAAAAGGTTAGCGCAAGTGGAATATAATAAGACAAGACAAGTAAATATACAAGACAAGAATCAAAACGCTAACACAAGATGTAACGTGGTTCACGGCTACGCCGCTAATCCACGATCCTGATTCGTCCGAGGTGAATCACTCCTTCAAAGCCAATCACTATTGGTCTCTCCTTTCCACCAAGCTAGGTGGAGGTAACCTTTACAATCAAGATCACTCTTCTTACAATAAGAATGGAGTAAAAGCAAGTAAGAAGAGTTTAGAGCTTGTGGGGCACTAGGATGGTCATTTGGAGTAAGAGCATTAGCCCCCCCAAAGCTCCACACCCTCTCTTTTTATAGAGAGGAGGCTTTTCATCCCGTTGGCCGCCACCAGTCGACTGTTGCCCTTGGCAGTCAACTGTCGCCACTCCAACGGCCTCCGAACACGTCGGATCCCGACCGTTGTAGTCCATACGAAACACTTGGTAGTCGACTGATGGACCTCATCAGTCGACTGCTGCCTTCGTAGTCGACTGCCGAGTTGGCTACGAGCGGTTTTGTGGCCAAACCATTTCGACGATCATTCGCGCGCTTGATCGGTAGTGGCAATGATCGCCCACATATGGCGATCGTTGGCCTCAAAACACTCAGTCGAATACCAGTTAAACTACGTTCGACTAAGAGCAGTCGACTTTCATTCCATGGCAGTCGACTGGTGTCGAAAAATCCCATCCGACACTTAGCCAAATGGCAAAGTTTCACCGAAGAGCTACCCCTTCCCGGGTTACATTCGCTCACTCTCATCTCTCTAAGTCCCTTGCCTTCGAAGTTCTCTTCGTTCGTGGCCACGTCCCTCGGCAACATCAGACGCATGGCTCTGCAATGCTCCTTCGCGTCTCTTGCCTCGAAGTCTACTTCCTCTGGCTTCACTCCAAGCTCCTCGTCCGGCGGTCCCTCGGATGCTCCAAGCGCACGGCTTTCACAAAGCCATCCTTCACCGACTCAAGGACCGAGTCATGAGATGTGAACCTCGCCACAGCTCCATGTGAGAATTACTAAGTCCTGCATGACTTCAACGCACATATCAAATCAACATAACAAAGCTAACTTAAACCCTTTGCCACACACATCAAAACCTTATCATGGCAAGAGATTGCCCTAACAGTAAACAAAAGGTATAAATCTTGTTTGCTTTCCTTTAGTTTATTTGTATGGTGTATGTTTTGTTATGTGGCTAAATTTACTTGGCCCCCGAATACAAATGCAAAAACCGGCGATCCGTACATCGTCTATTCTGTGACTATTCGAAGAATAAAGGTAGGTTGCTTGAACAACAAGTTTGTTCAAGTGATCACTCTAATCGGATAACATGACAATCAAACGGTTGCTTTGGTAATACCTATTTGTCATGGATTAATTTTTTAATCCGGGGACGAAGACGGGATCGCCATGAACAAGCGATCGAGTTGAAGTGGGAAGTGAAGTTTCCTACCTTCACAAAATACCGCTCGAGTCAAACTCGAGTCTGGTCAATTGTGACCTGGGCCGATTGCATCAACAATCTACCCCTTTTTGATGTTTGATAAAAACCACAAATACCTTTGAGTTAGGCCACCTAACTCAAATCTTCCAATTGTCCCAAATTGGTAAATCTCACATTCTCTCCCATTTTGACGTACATCAAAAATGCTCTTCCCAATGGTGTTGATGTCTCATATACCAATGAGATCATACAATCTCCCCCTTGGTCCAAAAACATCTAAGATGCCTTCACTCTTCCTAGTGATAAGTCTCATATAAGTAAATTAGAGGCAATCCTCATTCTCCCTCTCATGAGGAAAAACACATCCATCATCCCATGATGGATAATCTCCCCCTACAGGCTAGCTCCCCCTTGACCATTGCACCAACAATGTCCTTGTAGAGTCCCTAAACCTATAGGAACACTAACCAATCGAAATTAAGGGCAAAGATTCAATATTGAACTTTCACCTCTCTTAAAATTCGATACACACCCTAAACAATTCTCCTAATCCATATCCAATGGATCTTCATCATTCTAATGCTTTCCAAAGTATATCCTAGGGTTAGGAGCAATTAGGGGACATAGAAATAGCTGAATATGGGCTAAACAAACCTTGTTTAATCAAAATCAGCACTTGGTAGTCGACTTTGTCAGCTACCAGTCAACTGCCTTTAAAGCCAGTCGATTGCCATCCATGGCAGTCGACTGATTTCTGCACTGTGCAGAAATTAGAATTTAGAAATGAAATTCAGAAATTCATAAGTAATTATACATAAATTGAAAAATCACAAAAATTCATATGTATAATACTTAAGTCAATCATTATGGATAAAAAATATTTGAAAAATAAAATACCCATAAAATAGTGAGATTGACACAAAGTTCAAAATAATTGAAAATTTTCAATGGTTGACCCTATTTTGTATCACCTCCTTCAATAGTGATTGCTATCAAAAGATAGACTTCATCAAGGTTTTTCAAAATGATTTTGAAATGATTTTAAAACCTTAATTCATTTGCCTAACATCTCATTTGTATCTAAGGTGTACGAAAATACATAGAAGTCAAGTGTTCTTGTGAGATGTTGGTTTTGGTTATTTAGGGTTTCATGCATTTTCTAGGCAACTCTATTTGATTCCTTTATACATGGGACTTCAAATCATATCATAGTCCTTGAATCAATTTTAATTAATGCATGAATGATGATTATGACATAAATGATAACATAAATATGAACATGTGACAATAATCATGATGTCATGACAAGATTCTAACTTAAGCATAACATGACACTAAAAATTAACCCTAAGCTTGATCATGACATTTTATATGATTAAAATGAAATATGACGTCATGACATGGTAATGGCAAACAAGGTATGACAAATAAAAGGTAAAGGTATAAAAATACCTAAATTTTAGTATTAATTGCTATTTGTTATGATTAAATTCATTTTTGTCATATTACCACTTATCTCCCAAATGTGCCAAAAATCCAAAATGGCACACCATGACCTCTAAACCTAAGTTGTGCCAATTTGATCAAATATTTTTTCAAACTTCTCAAATTTAATTGGCACATCCTAAAATCTTTTAGGATATAAATTCTAATATTATTTCCAAGGTATCCATAACGCTGAAAATGACCTAAAGTGCCACCTTTACAATGGTTAGGTTAACTACCTATCCTTTCAAGGTTGGCACACCCTAACCTATCTAGCGTGAAGAGATCACGCTCCTAGGAACGCAATACCTATTGGAGCTCTTTGGGTTTATTAGGTATTCACTAGGATAACTTTCCTAGATACCCTCCTAATGACCCTCCTAGGCTTAGAAGCCTTCATCATTGTGGTCTTACCTAAGTCAACTCTAGGGGTAACTCACCTTGTAAACTTCTTAGTGGGTTCCCTAGGTTTCCTTGAAACCTTAGCCACTAGGCACACACCATGGTTAACCTTAGGGATGACCTCCCTAGTAACCTTGGCTTTCCTAGACCTACAAATAGTTTCATAATCGAATGAAACATTATGATAGGTCTTCTTGGGGTTAGATTTGTGACCCAAACCTTTCTTGCCCTTATGTTAGTGCCTATTGAAGGGTTTTGCTTATCGAGTCCATGAGGGGAAACTTCGCTTCCCACTTCACCTTGGTTGCTTGTTCATGGCGATCCCATCGATGTCCCCAGATTAAAAAAAAAATTAATCCTAGACAAAAGGGATTGTCCAAACAACCAAGTCATCGTCGTGCTATTCGTTTAGAGAGGTCACTTGAACAAACTTGTTGTTCAAGCGACCAACCTGTATTCTACGAGTAGTCGTGGAATAGACGATGTCCAGATCGCCGGTTTTTGTGTTTATGTTCGGGATCCAAATATTATTTAACCACAAAACAGAATATATAAAGTAAACAACCTCATATAACATGCATATAATTGAGAAACAATTATAAACATAATACAAAAGAACACTAATCAAAATAAACAAGATTATACCTCTTGTTATACCTCTTGATCTTCTATTGTATGTCCTTCCTCCTTTCAGACGTCGTGTGGGCGACGATCTACCAAAAGTTGAAGCTCCTAGATCGCCAATCTTCCTTCCTTATTCAGTCTGAACAAAGGAAGATCATAAAACAAAACTCATCTTCCTATCTAGAACCGGCCACCAAGTCAATAAACTTGATGTTGCCGCTGGCCAAGGAAGAGAACATAGAGTATGGAAACCAGCCAAAAGGAGAATCAAGGAGGGCATGGGCGCCAGCCAACACATGGAGAAGAGAAAGGAAAGCAATCCTCCTCCTTGTTGCCGCCTAAACCCTAAACTAAGCTCTCCTAATTTCCGACCAAGGATTAAGGGAAGAAGAATAGGTTGAGCTCCAGTCAAGGTAGAGGGAAGAAGGAAGGGAGTCGGCCAAACCTTAGGAAGAAGAAGAAATGAGCTTCATCTTATTGTTGCCGCCCACCCTAATCCCAAAACCCTAACCCTAGTCGCCCAAGCCCAATCCTAATCTAATTAGGATTGGTTGCCGCCCAAGGGACAAGCCCTAATCCCCATCGATCATTAGCCATAGATGAAAGGGAGAATGTTGGACGTCGGCCAAACCAAGGAGAGAAGAGGGAAGAAGGGTGTCGGCCACCTAAGGAAGAAGAAGAAGAAGAAACATCTTTCCTTAATTGTGGCCACCCAAAACCCTAAGTCACCCTTTCCCTAGCCGCCCAAAACCCTAGCTCCCTTTCCTCTAATTGTTATCTTGCCGCCCACCCCTATTCCATCCTTTTATAGAATTAGGGATAAGCCTTGGTTTAATCTCCACCATTGGTTCTAGGGATTTAATCTCAACCGTCAGATCTAGAGATTTAATCTCAACCGTCGGATCTTAGAGATTTAATCTCTACCTTTGGATCTAGAGTTTTGTTTCTATCCATTGGATCTAAGCTTCATGAGGTGTTAATAGGCTACAATAGGGACCATAAGGAGGAGTTGAATCTTGACCACCCATGGATCAAGCCCACATAAAATCCGATCCATTAATGATTATCCATTCCACTAGAGGATTATCATTGATCTACCTCACCAACCCCCATAAGTTAATATGGGCTCCATATATTATTTGTACAATTTCTCCCCATGTTTAAGATCTCGAATGTCTGTTGATTAATTAATTTACTGACCATTAATTAATCAACATCTAACTCCATGAGTAGTACCACTCAACCTTATCATCATGCCAGACCAAGTCCACCTGTAGGGTTTACATGATGAACCTTATGAGCTCCTCAAGGGGACATCATCATCCTAATATATAGGACACGGTTTTCTCCTATAATCAATGGCACACCATATAAATAATATCATCTCCCAACTTACCGAGCCTATTGATTTAATCTATAAATCTCGCCCATTGGCAAATCAAAGAGATGAATACTAAGTATATGTGCCCGTTATTATATCGGGATTAAGAGCATGTACTAAATAATATCTGAGGGACGATTCGATTATGTAGTCAGCAATAAATCGAATCACCTCTAAGTCGGTCCTGCTCAATACACACAAAGTGCACTAGTATGATTCTATGGTCAAGACAAACAAATACCAAATCACACTACAACCATTCCGATGGTTTGTCCAAAGTCATCTCGGTTGTGAGCCTTTACTTATACTTTACAATGAGCCGATAACATGATCTCCCGTGTGACACCACACACCATATTTTCTACAATGTAATGTATTAGACAATATTGCATAACCATAAAAATATAAACAATGATCATGTGATTCTTATTTCAAAATAAAGATATTCATACAAAAGATAGACTTTTCAGTATACATCCCTACACCTTTAAGAATCATATATCTCCACAATGATATGATATTGTCCACTTTGGGCCAAAGCCCTCATGGTTTTATTTTTTGGCTTTACCCAAAAGGCCTCATGCCAATAGAGATATCTTTTCATCTTATAAGCACATAATATTTTTCATTTCTTACCAATGTGGGAATTTGATTGTATTCTCAATACTCCAACAATCACCCCCTCAAATGAAGGACAACATTGACCCTCCCTCAAGCCTATCCTTCCTCAAAGGACATCCTCTGCTTGATGTCCGATCTTCAACCTACCAGGACTTCCTACCAACTGTCTGGTCCTCCTGACTCAGCTGGACTTCCTGCCAGTTGTTCAACCTTTCTAGCCCAACTAGACTTCCTGTCAGTTGTTCGATCCTCCCGACCCAACTGGACTTTCTGCATGTTGTCTGGTTCTCTTGATCTGGACATGGGAGCTCAACTTCCTTCGTTCGAGGTTCATGGCTTGACATGGACCATGACTCTAATACCAATTGTTAGTGCCTATAAGAATCATATATCTCCACAATGACATGATATTGCCCACTTTAGGCCTAAGTCCTCATGGTTTTATTTTTGGGCTTTACCCTAAAGGCCTCATGCCAATAGAGATATCTTTTCATCTTATAAGCACATGATCTTTTTCATGTCTTACTAATATGGGACTTTGATTGTATTCACAATACTCCAACACCATAAACGGTTCTTGCCTCTTAGGTCTTAGATTTTGTCCCTTTGACCCTATAATTGAGTTTGTCATTTTTGCTAGGCTCTTCTCTAGTCTTTTAAGCCTTGACCTCAAGTGTTGGTTTTCTAACTCTAATTTTCCCAATTTTGATTGTTCATTGATCTTTTAGGAATGGTTCTTCTTCTTAGGTATATGCCTAGACTTCTTAAGGTTAATTCCCAAATGATCCTCTACCTTCCTAATGGTTTCTTTAGGTAAAATTCTTCTAGGATTATCCTGTTGGGATGTATACTGAAAGCCTAGCTCTTTTGTATGAACATCTTTATTTTGAAAAAAGAATCACATGATCATTGTTTGCATATTTTTATAGTTATGCAAAATTGTCTAGTATTTTACATTGTAGATAACATGGTGCTTGGTGTGGCACAGAAGATCATGTTATCAGTCCCTTGTAGAATATAAGTAGAGGCTCACAACCAAGATGGTTTTGGACAAACCATTGGCATGGTTGTAGTGTAGCTTGGTATTGTTTTGTCTTGAACATAAAGTTACACTAGTACACTTAGGTGTATTGAGCAGGACCGACATAGAGGTGATTCAATTTATTACTGACTGCATAATTGAATCGGACCTCGGATATTATGTTGTACATGCTCTTAATCACGATATAATAACGGGCACATGTACTTAATACTTATTTCTTTGATTTACCAGAGGGTGAGATTTCTATGGATTAAATCAATATGCCCGGTAAGTTGGGAAATGATATTATTTACATGGTGTGTCGTTGATTATAGGAGGAAACCGTGTCCTATGTATTAGGTTGATGATGTCCCCTTGAAGAGCTCATAAGGTTCATCATGTAAACCCTGCAGGTTGACTTAGTCAACATGATGATAAGGTTCAGTGGTACTACTCGAGGATTTAGATGTTAATTAATTGATGGTCAGTAAATCAATTAATTTACGGACATTCGATATCTTAAACACGGGGAGATGGATGTACAAATAATATATGGGGCCCATATTGATTTATGGGGGTTGGTGAGGTAGTTCAATGATGATCCTCTAGTGGAATGGAACATCACTGATGGATCAAGTTTGTGTTGTTCCGATCCATCGGGTGGCCAAAACCCAACTCCTCCTCATGGTCCCTATCGTAGCCTAATATAAACCTCATGAAGTCTAGATCAAATGATGGAAAACAAATCTCTAAATCCGACGGTTGGGATTAAATCCCTAGATCCGACGGTTGAGATTAAATCTCTAGATCCGACAGTTGGGATTACAACCCTAGAACCGATGGTTGAGATTAAATCTCTAGATCCGACGGTTGAGATTAAAACCCTAGAACCGACGGTGGAGATTAAACCAAGGCCTAAACCTAACTCTATATATAAGAGAGCATGGGTTGGGCGGCAATAAGTTTTTTTGGATGATGGAAATTAGGGTTTAGCCTCTCTTTGCTTGGGCGGCAAGAAACCCTAAGGAGGAAACCCTAATTAGGGTTTGGCTCCTTGGGTTGGGCGGCCATGGTGAGGAAAGGAGAGTGGGCGGCAACTTGTGGAAGAGTTCTTCTTCTTCCTAGGGAAGGTGGCCGGTTCAAGTTCTCCTCCTTCCACCATGGTTGGGCGGCAAGAAATAGGAAGAGGCTAGGGTTAGGGTTTAGTCCATGATGGTGGGCGGCAACCCTTCTTCCTCCTTCCTCCTTGGTTTGGCCGGCGCCCAAGCTTCACCCTTCTTTCTATGGATTAGGTTGGTTTGGGAAATTAGGGTTTGCCCTTCCATTAGTGGGCGGCAAGAAACCCTAGAGTTTTCCTTTCCTTGGTTGGGCGGCTAGGTTATGGAGGGGAAAGTGGGCGGCAACTATAGGAGAGGATATCTTCTTCTTCTTCCTAGGGTGTTGCCGGCTCCTAGATCTTTTCCCTCTACCTTGGTCGGCACTCAACCTATTCCTCTCATCCTCTACTTGTTCTCTTTGGACCGGCGGCAAACATCATGCTTGGAGCTTGATGGTTGGTCCTAGATAAGAGATGAGTTTTGTTTCCATTTTGTTCTCTCTATTCTTGGGGCCGGCGACATCAATCCTTTGTGGATTGGTGGTTGGCTCAAACAAGAAGGGAAAGAGAGTTCTTCTTTCTTTGGATTGAAGAAGATCTAGGAAGCTTCAACTTGTGGAGGATCTTCGCCCACACGAAGTCTACAAGGAGGTTAGGACATACGATAGAAGATCAAGAGGTATAAAAGTTTTATAACTTTTATTATTGTTCTTTGCATGTTCTTATTGATATGCTAGCTTATGTTCTTTATGTTAGTATATGTTGATTATACTAGTTTACATTTGTATGTATTTGTATAATCATGGACCCCGAAGATAAACACAAAAACCGGCGATCCGTCCGTCGTCTCTTCCGTGGCTAACCGACTAGAAGAGTTGTGTTGCTTGAACAACTAGTTTGTTCAAGCGATCGCTCATGTTGTTAGCATGACGACGAATTGGTTGTGCTTAGGAAACTCATCTCATCCGGATTAGTTTTCATTAGTGAAAATTTTAATCCGGGGACATGGGAGCCGATGAGCATTCCGAGGAGTAGCACGTTGCCAACAAATGGTATCAGAGCCACGGTTTCCGGTTTTGTGTGTTTTGGATTCGGTTACTTTCATGCACATATCATATATTGAGTATGCCAGATAATAGTAGGATGTGCGTAGGCTAACTTTTTGGTTGCAGGCATAAGATCCGACTATTATGGCTATATGTGTGTATGTGGTTGTGTGTGTGTGATTGTATATTATTTGAATCCTTAGGGTTGACGAGGCTAACTTAGTATTTAATTTTTGTAATTGAATACGGCATTGTTTATCCACTCTTTATTTTATTTTACTTTCGATCTAGATTTTATGTACACTCCCTCATGGAGTATAGGATCGATGGATGTAAAATAAAATAGGTTTTATTCTCGGATCGGATCTCCGGATGGCTCGTACATGGCGTAGGAGGAGCGGACGAGGTGGCGACACGACGGAACGCATATTGGAGAACAATGCCATAATAGTTGGAAAAATTCTATTTTTTCCATATTTATTGCTGATTTGTTTTATATTCATGTTGTGTGTGCTTGAAAATTCCTCATTTTCAATTTACTAAGTGGGAGAGGGATATTTTAATTAATTCCCTCGGCCTCTATTACAATTTGACGTGTGATGCAACAAACTTGCGTGTCGGCTCTGAGTGCCTTCCTCCCTGCGAATGAGTTTTTTTGTGGATCACTAGGTCAAATATTGGTTATAGGAAATTATCTAGGAGCGTGTGTACTTCCACAGCGGTAAGGCACATAATCCGAAATAATTCCCTTAGTATCGTGTAATGGTGCACACTTAGATGCAAATATAATGTATCCTCCCCATCGGGGTCACTGCTTTTATTTGTAGGGCCAAAGAGGAACCAACTATTAATTTTATTTGTCAAAAAGTAAGGTTGACAAGATAATAAAATTAATGGGTAAAACCTCCTCTTACAAATGTAGAATTCGTATACGTCCACACTATCGTGACATGCGATATTTTCGGTGTTTTGAGGTGTTGGTTGATTTCAAAATTTTATTGTTTGAGGAATCAATAATTTTTTGAAATCTAAAGTAATGATCTATGTGATTCTTAGGATTTTCAAAATTTACTTTCAGTCCACTTACTGTGATACTAAAGGAAATAAACTTACTGTACCTAAATAATGTTGATTGGAAAAGATTCTAGATATTGTCTTATCTGCTAAGGAGTACAAGTATGCACTCTTCAAAGAGTGTCCTCAAGCCATCATTGCTCAAAAAGGTTTCTACTTCTAAGCCGAAAGGCAAGAAGAAGGAGAAACAAGGTGGAGAAAATGTGGTGGGAGGATCTCAGGGAGGAGTGAAGAAGTCGAAAGGCAAGTACTTCACTTACAAGCAGGATGGACATTGGAAGGAGGATTGTCCCAATCCAAAATAGAACAAAGGTATATCTTTTGGATTGAAACATGATTAGCGGTGATATCTACCGGCACCTGGTGAGTAGATACGGGAGTCGCTAATCATGTCTGCAACAATTTGCAGGGGTTCCAGGAAACCCGATGACTAGCTAAAGTGGAGATTACCATTTACTTGGGCAATGCCATGATGGTGGCGGCTATTGCAGTGGGAGAAGTTTTATTTATCTCATGAAAATAATAAAACTTTGGTTCTGGAAAATTCCCTTTATGTACCTTTATTTAGAAAGAATTTAGTTTCAGTTTCTAAATTATTATGGATGGATATTCTATTTCTTTTAATGACAGAGTTGTTATAAAAGGAATAGGGAGAATATCTATTCAGGTACATTGAAAGGAAATTTGAACCAAAACCTCCCACGATGCAAATTGAAGTTAATAACTCATCTTCTAATTCCAATAAGAGAAAAGAACCTTCGAAGATGAACCAAACATATCTTTGGCTTCTTAGGCTTGGTCACATTAACCTAAGCAGAATTCAAAGGTTGATAGCTGATGGACCTTTGGGTTCATTAGTGGTGGAGGATCTCCCAACCTACGAATCTTGCTTGGAGGGTAAGATGACCAAGAGGCCTTTTTAAGGCCAAGGGGTATAGAGCCAAAGATGTGTTAGAAATGGTTCATTCTGATTTGTGTGGTCCTATGACTATCTAGGCAAGAGGTGGTCTTGAATATTTCTTCTCTTTTATAGACAATTATTCAAGATATGGATGACACTACGATCTGATCGTGGTGGTGAGAACCTCTTGGGAGAGTTTAGGAACTACTTATCAGAGGTTGGGATTCAATCCCAATTGACTGCACCTGGCACACCCCAGCAGAACGGTGTAGCAGAGCGAAGGAATAGGACTCTTATGGAGATGATTAGATCGATGATGAGTTATTCTCACTTGTTTTATAGTCCTAGAGATCAGAGAGTGATCGTTAACACGAACACCAAATTTCTAGAGGAAGACTATGTGATAAGCCACAAGCCCAAGAGTAAAATTGTTCTGGAGGAGTTAAAAGGGAAGTCACTTCTTTAGTACCACCGGTACATGAGGATATACCACATGTCACTGCACCGTGTGTCACAAAGGATACACAGATGATACCTCGTCGTAGTGGGAGGGTTGTTAGACAGCCTCTTAGATTCATGTTTTTGGACGAATCTTCTGATTTAGTCCCTAGCAAACATGAACCTGATTCCTAGACATACGACGAGGCAATCCAAGATATAAATACAACATCTTGGCAAAGTGCAATGAATACTGAGATTGAATCTATGGATTCAAGTCAGGTCTGGGAGCTCTTATGCATTGCATCTTATATGGATTATGAGGTGTGATAGATGGATGTCAAGACAGCTTTCCTTAGTGGAAGTCTTGAGGAATCCATCTATATGAAGCAACCAGAGGGATTCATTGCTAAGGACAAAGAGCATCTTGTATGTAAGCTTAATCGGTCCATTTATGGATTGAAGCAAGCTTCGAGGTCTTGGAACATCCACTTTGATGAGGTAAATCCAGACTTATGGATTTATTCAAAGACCGGATGAGTCTTGTGTATACAAGAGATGTGACGGAAATGTAGTGGTATTTCTTGTACTATACGTAGATAATATTTTGGTAGTTGGAAACAATATCAGAGTGTTATCAGACGTAAGGGTATGGTTGTCCAAACAGTTTTGAAGGACTTGGGAGAAGTGGGTCACAACCTTAGGATCAAGGTTGTTGTGCTTTTCCCAAGCTTCATACATAGACATGATTTTGGATCACTTTAGCATGCAGAACTCCAAGAAGGGTTTTCTACCTTTCAAGTATGGAGTAACTTTATCTAAAAAGATGTGTCCTAGATCATCTGAGGTGATAAAGGAGCTGAAGACGGTTCCTTATGCTTCGACAGTAGGAAGCCTCATGTATGCTATGTACGAGACAAGATATCTGCTTTGCCGTGGGCATGGTTAGCAGATATCAGAGTAATCCAGAACAGGGACATTGGACTGTGGTAAAAGCATATATTGTAGTGCCTGAGAAGGACTAGGGATTATATGCTAGTTTACTGGGCAGACCAATTACTCCCTGTGGGTTGAATGGATTGCGATTTCCAATCAGATAGGGATAACAGTAAGTCTACCTCAGGTTTTGTGTTTACTTTAGGAGGTGGAGCCATTGTATGGAGGAGTGCCCAGCAGAAATGCGTGGTGGACTCCACCATGGAAGCTGAGTATGTGGCAGCCTGTGAGGCAGCCAAAGAACTTGTGTGGCTCAGAAACTTCCTGATGGACTTGGATGTGATTCCTGGTTTGCCCAGAACTATCACAATTAATTGTGATAATAATGGTGCAATTGCAAACTCGAAGGAACCACGAGCCCATAAGGCCAGTAAACACATAGAGTGCAAGTACCACCTGATATGAGAAATCGTAAAGGAGGTAGAAGTTGTTGTCGCCTAGATTGCATCAGAGGATGACCTGGTAGACCCTTTCACTAAGTCCCTTCTAGCGAGAGCTTTGATAGGCATGTGGAGGGAAGGGGAATCAGATGTATGGCAGTATGATGACAGCATAGTCTTTTAGTATAAGTGGGAGATTGTTGGGATGTATACTGAAAGCCTAGCTCTTTTGTATGAACATCTTTATTTTGAAATAAGAATCACATGATCATTGTTTGCATATTTTTATAGTTATGCAAAATTGTCTAATATTTTACATTGTAGATAACATGGTGCTTGGTGTGGCACAGAAGATCATGTTATCAGTCCCTTGTAGAATATAAGTAGAGGCTCACAACCAAGATGGTTTTGGACAAACCATTGGCATAGTTGTAGTGTAGCTTGGTATTGTTTTGTCTTGAACATAAAGTTACACTAGTACACTTAGGTGTATTGAGCAGGACCGACATAGAGGTGATTCAATTTATTACTGACTGCATAATTGAATCGGACCTCGGATATTATGTTGTACATGCTCTTAATCCCGATATAATAACGGGCACATGTACTTAATACTTATTTCTTTGATTTACCAGAGGGTGAGATTTCTATGGATTAAATCAATATGCCCGGTAAGTTGGGAAATGATATTATTTACATGGTGTGTCGTTGATTATAGGAGGAAACCGTGTCCTATGTATTAGGTTGATGATGTTCCCTTGAGGAGCTCATAAGGTTCATCATGTAAACCCTGCAGGTTGACTTAGTCAACATGATGATAAGGTTGAGTGGTACTACTCGATGATTTAGATGTTAATTAATTGATGGTCAGCAAATCAATTAATTTACGGACATTCGATATCTTAAACATAGGGAGATGGATGTACAAATAATATATGGAGCCCATATTGATTTATGGGGGTTGGTGAGGTAGTTCAATGATGATCCTCTAGTGGAATGGAACATCACTGATGGATCAAGTTTGTGTGGTTCCGATCCATCGGGTGGCCAAAACCCAACTCCTCCTCATGGTCTCTATCGTAGCCTAATATAAACCTCATGAAGTCTAGATCAAATGATGGAAAACAAATCTCTAAATTCGACGGTTGGGATTAAATCCCTAGATCCGACATTTGAGATTAAATCTCTAGATCCGACAGTTGGGATTACAACCCTAGAACCGACGGTTGAGATTAAATCTCTAGATCCGACGGTTGAGATTAAAACCCCAGAACCGACGGTGGAGATTAAACCAAGGCCTAAACCTAACTCTATATATAAGGGAGCATGGGTTGGGCGGCAATAAGTTTTTTTGGATAATGGAAATTAGGGTTTAGCCTCTCTTTGCTTGGGTGGCAAGAAACCCTAAGGAGGAAACCCTAATTAGGGTTTGGCTCCTTGGGTTGGGCGGCCATGGTGAGGAAAGGAGAGTGGGCGGCAACTTGTGGAAGAGTTCTTCTTCTTCCTAGGGAAGGTGGCCGGTTCAAGATCTCCTCCTTCCACCATGGTTGGGCGGCAAGAAATAGGAAGAGGCTAGGGTTAGGGTTTAGTCCATGATGGTGGGTGGCAACCCTTCTTCCTCCTTCCTCCTTGGTTTGGCCGGCGCCCAAGCTTCACCCTTCTTTCTATGGATTAGGTTGGTTTGGGAAATTAGGGTTTGCCCTTCCATTAGTGGGCGGCAAGAAACCCTAGAGTTTTCCTTTCCTTGGTTGGGCGGCTAGGTTATGGAGGGGAAAGTGGGCGGCAACTATAGGAGAGGATATCTTCTTCTTCTTCCTAGGGTGTTGCCGGCTCCTAGATCTTTTCCCTCTACCTTGGTCGGCGCTCAACCTATTCCTCTCATCCTCTTCTTGTTCTCTTTGGACCGGCGGCAAACATCATGCTTGGAGCTTGATGGTTGGTCCTAGATAAGAGATGAGTTTTGTTTCCATTTTGTTCTCTCTATTCTTGGGGCCGGCGGCATCAATCCTTTGTTGATTGGTGGTTGGCTCAAACAAGAAGGGAAAGAGAGTTCTTCTTTCTTTGGATTGAAGAAGATCTAGGAAGCTTCAACTTGTGGAGGATCTTCGCCCACACGAAGTCTACAAGGAGGTTAGGACATACGATAGAAGATCAAGAGGTATAAAAGTTTTATAACTTTTATTATTGTTCTTTGCATGTTCTTATTGATATGCTAGCTTATGTTCTTTATGTTAGTATATGTTGATTATACTAGTTTACATTTATATGTATTTGTATAATCATGGACCCCGAAGATAAACACAAAAACCGGCGATCCGTCCGTCGTCTCTTCCGCGGCTAACCGACTAGAAGAGTTGTGTTGCTTGAACAACTAGTTTGTTCAAGCGATCGCTCATGTTTTAGCATGACGATGAATTGGTTGTGCTTAGGAAACTCATCCCATCCGGATTAGTTTTCATTAGTGAAAATTTTAATCCGGGGACATGGGAGCCGATGAGCATTCCGAGGAGTAGCACGTTGCCAACATATCCTTAATCCTAAAGTTGTCACTCTTAGTACCTAGGAAAAAGTATTTATTTCTAGCATGCTCCTTATGATTATGCACAATTGCAAGTGAATTAAAAGCATGCTTTTTAACCTTATAACATGAAGGTGCATTAATAAACGATACCTTAGGGTTTGTTTTAGAACCTCCCCCTATATGTGATGCTCCTTCTTGGGTTTTCTTCCTCCCCCTAGGGCATTGACTTCTATAATACCCCTTTGGATAGCACTTGAAGCACACCACATGATCCTTGCTCTTCCTAATCAGGTCTCCGACTTCATTGGTCTTTTCTTAAACTTTTGGCGCCGGTTGAGTCTTCTTGACTCTTTTAGGCCACTTACTCTTGTAATGCCCGACTTCCCTACACTCAAAGCATATAATGTGATCTTTATTCTTAATTAAAAGTGCATGAGTTACCTAGGTCGGTAGAGGCTATATGAGAAGGTTCTTCACTTCTTCCAGAGGTGGATGCTTCCTCTAATTCTTCCACTTCTTCTACCGATCCGGATGTGGATCCCTCTTAATCTCCAAATTCTCATGGGCTTGAGAAGATGAGTATTCTTCCTCGGCTTCCTTCTATACTTGTGTCGTTCAGGATTTTTGTGGTTTTTGACCAACTTATTCCACAACTCCTTAGCATCCCCATAGCTCCCTAATATATACAAAATATCATAAGGTATCAATTTTATTAACATTTTCATTACAATAACGGTTGTCTTGAATTGTTGTCGTTGCTCCTCCGTCCATCTTAATTTTTCTATTAGCTTTTTGTCTTCATCCCTAGGTACCTTGAAACCATTCTAAATTATTAGCATCATATCAAAATCAGTTTCGAAAAATACCTCCATTCTTTTCTTCCACCAAGAAAAATCTATTTCGAATTTTGGTGGGTGAATGTTGATGCTGGCCATTTGGAGTGCTTATCCCGACGATGAGTCCGATGAAAAGAGTCTTGCTCTGATACCACTTGTAGGGGATCGATGGCCTGACTATAAGGGGGATGAATAACCTAATCGTGATCGATGATGGAATTCGCTCATGCTTGATTTTCTACACACTTGTTAGCGCAGCAGAATAATGATAAGGACAACACAAATACAAACATGAGTACAATCACAAAAGACAATCGATATAACATGATTCAAAACCTTAGGGTTCCTACTCCACGGGGCGAGCTCAATGATCCCTAGTGATGCACACACCACTAACAAATCTCCTTCTCGACAATACGTCGGAGGTGAAAAAACCTTGTACAACCAATTACAATAGTAATACAAATATGTACAAGAAAATACAAAGATAATAATGAAAAATAAGTAAAGAACACTTTACAACATTTGCTTTGAACTCTTACTTGTTGCTTGCATTGGTTTGCTCTTGAAGGTCTAGAATGCAACAGTAATTCCCCTTCTAAATCTCTCTAAAAATCGCTACAAAATTCTCCAACAAGAGCTCCTTTTATAACCTGTATCAAGCTGATTTCGTGCCTGGTAGTTGACTGTCATAAGTCCCCAGTCGACTGCCACTGTAGTTGTTGTCTCAAAACGACTTAATTCTCGTTGGCATCCCAGCCAACGGATACACTGGCAGTCAACTTCTATTACCGTCAGTCGACTGCCAAAGTCCGTAGTCGACTGCTCAGTCAGCCACCAAGCTTTCTATCCTCGTGACCAAAACCAGCAGTTGACTGCCCTCCATGGTAGTCGACTGATCAAGGCTAGTCAACTGCCCAAAGATGGTAGTCGACTACCAAGGCCACTTGGCCGTAGTCGATCACCAGTTGACTCCCGATCAGTCAACTGTCCAATACCCCAGTCAACTGATAAACCTCAACAATGAGGTTTACCCCAAGTACGATACCCTCATACTTGCTAGACCACTCTTAGCCTAGACCTAAGCCTTCCAGCTACCTCCACTAGCCTTGCGCCTATCGGATCCATCCAAGTCGCCCATGACTTGTTCATTCATATGCGGATCCCTCCAAGTCATCCATGATTTGTTCATCCATACGCTAGTGTCTAGGTGCTTCCATCGGCTATTGTCATGCTAATGGTGTCTACACTACCATGGAACATTCTTGGACTTCCCAAATGCCAAGCCCCATACTTGGACATTCAATGCTAAGGCTACACACTTGGACTCTCTTGCCAACTCTATGTTGAACTTTCCATTCCAAGGCTACACACTTGGACTTTCCATGCCAACACCATGTTGGACTTTCCAATTGCCAAGCCCCATGCTTGGACTTTCACCGCCAAGGCTACACACTTGGACTTATGTGGCCAAGTATACACAGTTGGACTTCCCATGATAATTTCATTGTCATACATTTTGTCAAACATCAAAATACTGCTCGAGTCAAACTCGTGTCTGGTCAATCGTGACCTTGGTCGATTGAACCAACAGAAGTCTCATAGAAGGTCACTCCAATGAACTAGTTACCATAACTAGCTTCCACATGTTCATTCTCAGCATCCCTATGCTTCCATTTAGTGAGTATCAAATGCTTGGATAAACCAAGGAGCATAACATGTGCTAGTCTCACAGAATTAATGATGTTCAATCTCATCAATTCATTGATTAGGGATAGTTTCAATACTTGCATGATTACACATGATAAGATACCCACTAATTGTGATCCAATCACAATTTCTATCATGTCATGCATCGTATTATGAACTTCAGTACATGAGTTTAAGATCCAATCAAATACATAAATAATGTATACTCAATTAGTGAATTTTATTAATAACTTCTAAGGCGATTGCCTTAGGACACCTCTCAATTACATCAAAAGAGGGGTTTGGGAATAGGAAGGGGAAGACCTCCTTCTAGTTGGCTTGTGAAGAAGGTGCTAGTGCCGGTTGGGGGTTGATGGGGTCGTTGATGGGGGGCAGGGATGATGGTGGTGAAGCCCTCAGAAATATATTTGGGCTCGTGAAGGAAGAAAGGGTGATCAAGAGTTTGTTGGCTAGAGGTCTTTTCATACCAGGGGTGGGGGTTGGAGGAGGAAGAAGGCATTAGGGGAAACTTGTCGCAGAAGGATTGAAGGCGTCGGGGAAGAAGGAAGCTAGGGTTTTCTATAAAAGCAAAGGGGAGTTAATGGTTAAGTGTGAAAGTGTGGCGGTACCCTTTAAAGGAGAAGGGAAAAGTGAAGTTAAGGGAGAATGATTTGTATTCCTCTCAATTTTTTCTCTGGAAGAGGTTAAAAATATTTTTTCTAAGGCATTTTGCGCCTAATACATAGCTTGAGGATTAACTAATACTCTTTTGCAGGGGTCAATGGTTTTTTCTAAGGCATGTTATGCCTAATAAAGAGCCTAAGGGCTAACTAATATATTTTTGTAGGGGTTATTAATATTTCTAAAGTTTTTGACACTTAAATCAAATTCTCTTTGCGGTAATCAATGGCATTTTTTCTAAGGGTTTTTATGCTTAATCGGAATTTCTTCTTGCATACATCAATGATATTTTTTCTAAGGTTTTTCAAGCTTGGTATAATTTTCTTGCAGGATTAGTAGTATTCATTCTAAGTGTTATGGAGTGCAAAAATAATTCAAGGCTCTTTCGCCTCATATAATAGCCTATAGGATAGTTAGCTACATTCCCCCAGGGGACTATAACGCCACCTATTGGCATATGTACAATGTTCTCAAGGTTCTTATGCCTCCTATAACAGCCTATGGGCTAGGTAGCTACATTCCGCCACGGGGACTATAATGCCACATATATGGCATATGTATAATATTCTCAAGGTTCTTATGCCTCCTATAACAGTCTATGGGATAGGTAGCTACATTCCTCCATGGGGAACTATAATGGCAACTTTAAGGGGCAAGTAAATTGCTAAAATTCATGGGCCAGTGCCTCATATAACATTCATAGCCCTACGCCTCATATGATAGTTTAAGGCCCTGTGCCTCGTATGATAGTCTAAGGCCCTACACATATTATGATAGTGATGCATGCGAAGGCGACCTCAAATCTCACAACGGAGACCGTCAAGGACTTGAAGAGCGTGTTCACGCTCAACGCCCGCAAGTGTACGGATGACGTCAAGTAAGAAAAAGATTATTGATCCCATAGGGACTGAGATTCGAGTACCGATTTGGTAAGTGAAGGTTATTATTTGGAATTCAGATCTAAGGGTTGTGATTGCGAGGGTTGACGGCGGTCCCAACTCAATACGGTGTCACACAAAAGAAGAAAGAAACTAGTTGCGAGTCTTTGGAAGGGATTTTATTATTTCGATTTCATTTGTGTGTCACAGAACAGATTGTCAATTGGGTTTCGTCTAGGTTTCTAGCTACGATGTTGTGGAAAGGACATCATACACTCTCCCGATGAGCCTTCGCATATATCAAAATCTACCTCTACCAATACCATGTCAACCCCTGGATTTAGGATTGGATAGTCGGTACAAGGATGTTGAATCAATCCCTGCGACAAGTCAAAATGGGGTGCATTTCCTACTCTATCACATCTTTAAACCCACGGTTACGAGAGATGAGGCCAACCCCTAGGTTCCTCCTTAATTCTCCCAAATCTTAGATAAGAAGGTTGTCACCCCTCATATCAGCTAACACAGTAGATCGAAAACCAAAATAATAATTATAGCTCTAAACCAAATGCCAATTGCAAATATAAATTGAAGAACGAAAAGATATTTGAACCAACATGTTCTAACTCAACACAAACTACTCCCTAGTCCTAGAATCGAAGTGTCTACTCCATAAATAAGAGATGAGAAACACAAAGCATGATCATGTTCATTTAAACAATGGAAATTATGTAAAGAACAGAAATGACAATGTGATGTGACTCTTTTCTCTGACGTTGAAGTGAAGAATTTGGATCTCCAGCGGCTTTCTTCCTCCCTATTGTGAGTTCCCAAAGCTTTTTAGGGTGTCGGAGTGTCGTCCCGGTCATCATGCCTCTTTCCTAGGGTTTGGGCGTAGCCTCCCTTATATAGACATCAGCCTGGATCTCCATAAAACCTAAAAAATAATCGAATCACATTAGAATCATGCATCGCCACACGACCGTGTGTTTCCACATGGCCAAGTCGTGTGTGGCATCATGGTAGCCAATTTTGGCCCTTGGACACGGCCGTGTGTAGCCACATGCCCTGGTCGTGTCCCCTTTTGCATCCAGCTACAAAATGCCCTTCTTTTGCTCCGAAAGTGCATCTTTTTCCCCATGAAATACTATCTTGCAGACAAAAGTACAAAGAGCAGATCTTCGAACCAGAAAATAGGAAATGTTGTTGGGATGTATACTGAAAGCCTAGCCTTTGTACGAACATCTTTATTTTTGAAATAAGAATCACATGATCATTGTTTACATATTTATAGTTATGCATATTGTCTAATACTATACATTGTAGATAACATAGTGTGTGGTGTCACACAAAAGATCATGTTATCAGTTCCTTGTAGAGTATATGTAGAGGCTCATAACCAAGATGATTTTGGAAAAACCATTGACATGGTTGTAGTGTAATTTGGTATTGGTTTATCTTGACCATAGAATTACATTAGTACACTTTGTGTGTATTGAGCAGGACCTATTTAGAGGTGATTCAATTTATTATTGACTACATAATTGAATCGGACCTCAGATATTATGGTGTACCTGCTCTTAATCCCGATATAATAACGGGCACATGTACTTAGTATTTATTTCTTTGATTTACCAATGGACGAGATTTATGGATTAAATCGATAGGCTCGGTAAGTTGGGAAATAATATTATTTACATGGTGTGTCGTTGATTATAGGAGGAAACCGTGTCCTATGTATTAGGATGATGATGTCCCCTTGAGGAGCTAATAAGAATCATCATGTAAACCCTGTAGGTGGACTTGGTCCGACATGATGATAAGGTTGAGTGGTACTACTCATGGAGTTAGATGTTGATTAATTAATTGTCAGTAAATTAATTAATTAATGGATATTCGATATCTTAAACACGGGGAGATATTTGTACAATTAATATATGGAGCCCAAATTTATTTATGGGGGTTGTTAAGGTAGATCAATGATAATCCTCTAGTGGAATGGATTATCATTAATGGATCAGATTTTTTATGGGTCGGATCCATTAGGTGGCCAAGATCCAACTCCTCTTCAAGGTCCCTATTGTAGCCTATTAAAATGCTCATGATGCCTAGATCCAACGAACACAATTAAAAGGGAGGCTTGGGCGAAATCTATAAATATGCCTCCAAGGCTTGGGCAGCAAGAGTATCAAAGAGATTTTTGGTGTTAGGGTTTTGCTTTTTTGGCTTGTGTGGCAACACATCAATTAGGGTTAGGGTTAGGAGTTGGCTTTGGCTTGGGCAGCAAGGGTGCGCTAGGGTTTGTTTCCTAGGGCCGGCGGCACAAGGAAGTTGAGGTGTTCCTTCTCCTTTTCTTCATTGTCGGTGCCACCCTCTCTCCCTCTCCTTTGGCCGGCGGCACCACCCTCTCCCCATCTTCTTTGGCCAGTGGCAAGAGTTAGGTTTTCTTCCCTTTTAGTTCTTGGCCGGCGCCCATATTCCTTCTTCCTCTCCTTGACCAACAACAACAACCTACCTAAGAGCTTGGTGGTCGGCACTAGATAGGAGAAGAAGGGTCCGGTCATTCTTCACTTTATTCGGAGCGAGCAAGGAAGGGAAGAACGTGATCTAGGAGGCTTCATCTCTTGGAGGATCGTTGCCCACACAACGTCCAAGAGGAGGATAGGACATACAATAGAATATCAAGAGGTAAACAAGAGGTATAATCTTGTTTGTTTTGATTTAGTTCTTTTGTATTATGCATGTGGTTAATTTACTTGGACCCCGATGATAAACACAAAAATTGGCGATCGTACATAATCTATTCCATGGCTAATCGAGGAAAAGAGTTAGGTTGCTTGAACAATAAGTTTGTTCAAGAGACCACTCTAATCGAATAGTACGATAATGGATCGGTTGCTTGGGTAATCTATTTTTGTCCGGATTAATTTTTTTAATCCTGAGACGTAGATAGGATCTCCATGCACAAGCAACCAAGTTTAAGTGGGAAGCGATGCTTCTACCATCAAGTGTTATTTGAGCCACGGTTTCCGGTTTTGTGTGTTTAAGATTCAGTTACTTTTATGCACTTATTATATATTATGTGTGCCGGATAATAGTAGGATGTGGGTAGGCTAACTTTTTGGTTGCAGGCATAAGATCCAACTATTATGGCCATATGTGTGTATGTGATTGGATGTGTGTAATTATAATATTATTTGAATCCTCGGGATTGACGAGGCTAGTATAATTTTTGTAATTAAGTACGACATTGTTTAGCCACACTTTTATTTTAGTTTACTTTCGATCTAGATTTCATGTACACTCCTTTGTAAAGTATAGGATCGATGGATGTAAATTAAAATAATTATTCTCAGCTCAGATCTCCGGATGGCTTGTACATGGTGTATGGAGGAGCAGATGAGATGGTGACACGATGGGAGGCATATTGAAAAACAAAAGACATAATAGTTGGAAAATATTTTTCATGTTTATTGCTTCTTGTTTGATATGCATGTTGTGTGCTTGGAAAATTCCTCATTTTAAATTACTAAGTAGGAGAGGGATATTTTTTTAAATTCCCATGGCCTCCATTACAATTTGACATATGATGCAAACAAACTTACGTGTTGGCTTTGAGTGCCTTCCTTCCCATCAGATGAGTTTGTTTTGACGATCACTAGGTCAAATATGGTTATAGGAAATTATTTAGGAGCGTGTATACTTTTTCATCGAAAGGCACATAATCCGAGATAATTGCCTTAGTATCGGGTAATGGTCAACACTTAGATGCAAATAAGAGTATCCTCCCCATCGGTGTCACTACTTTTATTTGTAGGGTCGAAGAGGAACCAACTATTAATTTTATTTTCCAAAAAGTAAGGTTGATAGGATAGTAAAATTAATGGGTAAAACCTCCTCTTACAAATGTAGAATTCGTATATGTCCACACTATCGTGGCATACGATATTCTCGGTGTTTTGAGGTGTTGGTTGATTTTAAAATTTTATTATTTGAGGAATCAATAAATTTTTGAAATCTAACATTTTGATCTATGTGATTCTTAGGTTTTTCAAAAATAACTTTCAACCAACTTGCTGTGATACTAAAGGAAAATAAACTTACTGGACCTAACTATGTGGATTGGAAAAGGAATCTGGATATAGTCTTGACTGTGGAGGAGTACAAATAAGTACTTCTCGAGGAGTGTCCTCCTAAGACTATGGAAGATTCTGGGGAAAAGGAGAAAGAGAGTTATAAGAAGTGGATAAAGGCTTATGAGATGGTGCGGTGTTACATTTTGGCTTCTATGTCAAATGTATTGCAACATCATCATCAAGCCTTGCCTACTGCTTAGACATGATGCTCAATCTCAAGGAACTTTTCGGACACCAGAATCGGACTGCTAGGCAATAAGCCATGAGGAACTTGATGGTGACCATCATGGCTGAGGGAACACCCGTGAGGGATCATGTTCTAAAGATGATGGCTCATTTGAATGAGCTGAAAGTCGTTGGAGGAAAGATCGATGGGGAAACCCAGGTCGATATCATTCTCCAATCTCTACCTAGGAATTTTGAGCAGTTTCGCCTGAACTACAACATGAATAAGAGGTTGTATTCATTGGCGGAGCTTCTGACATAACTTCGGGCAGCAGAGGGGCTTTTTCATCAGAGTGCTCAAGCTCAGGCCATGGTTGCTCAAAAGGTTTCTACTTCTAAACCGAAAGGTAAGAAGAAGAAGAAACAAGATGGAGCAAAGGTGTCACGCCCGCCCTTTTTTTCCAAGGGTCAGGAGGGGCGGCGCGTGACGCAACCGTACATACATACACTTCTTACTACTTACAGCGGAAGACTTTGGATACATTTTTTTTTCTTTTCTTTAAACATAAACATGCATTGACGTATATAGATACTTCTTCTTAACATAGAGCATGCATCATAACATATATAGATACTTCTTCTTAACATAGAGCATGCATCATAACATATATAGATACTTCTTCTTAACATAGAGCATGCATCATTATTTCATAGGTACTTAGTGCTTAGTTCTAGTCCATAGACATCATCATCATAAGGGGACATAATAAGGACATCCATAAACATCATCATCATAGGGAAACATATATAAAAGGACATAACAGATCTTCTCCACCATGCCACTACCACACATATTTGGCAACTCCTGCTGCTCCCTTTTAGTTTATCCATCCCTTACCCTTATCTCTGCGATCTGAGGAAAGATAAACTATAAGCACATAGGCTTAGTAAGATCCTGTCCTACTCACAAAAACCATACATCGACATTAATCATGGCATGTAACATTCATAACATATAAGCAACATAACATGTAACATACATGGCGTAAGCAACTTAACATGTAGCATAAGTAACATAACATGTAACATACATATCATAGCAGCATATCATGTAAATATATGACTTAATCAAACATAAACATACAACATATGTAACATAGCAACATATACATGTCATATCAACATAACATACAACCTATATATGACATATCAAACATAACATACATCACATGTAACATAGCAGCATAAACATGACATATCAAACATAACATGCAACATATATATATGACATATCAACATAGCATGTCAACATAACAATCAAATCATGTAAACATATGCAGGATGCTTTTTGAAAACATATAGTATAGGTACGTAACATATATCTCAACATATTTGGGCCCGGCATTGTACCACTTCTTTTTTATAATAGCGTGCATCCCTAAATAGACCCGAGGTAGCAAGTCTCGAACCTACTAGGTTACTAGGCCCGACTTTAGTCCGTCGACCTAGGGCAATCGTCATAGCGTAGAAGCCCATCCTAGGCCCGAGTCTTACTCCATCGACCTAGGGCATCTTGGAGCCCATCCCGTACTAGGCCCGATCTTAGTCCGTCGACCTAGGGGCAATCATACATAGGAGCCCATCCTAGGCCCGATCTTAGTCCGTCGACCTAGGGCATCGTAGGAGCCCATCCCTTTGGACCTTGTTAGGGTCCTGGTACAAGCCATGTAGAAGGTAAAATACTTATATGCTTTTATTATAACATATCTTATTTCATTTTGCAAACATAGCATACTTCATTTCATAACATATCATACTTCACTTAATGAACATATCATTTTTCATCTCATAAACATATCATACTTTATTTCATAATCATATCATATTCATTTCATGAACATATCATTTTTCATTTCATGATCATATCGTATTTCATTTCATAACATATATTAAATATCACATACATATAGGTCATGGCATAGGCATAAACATCAAGAATAAGTAAACACTAACCCAAAGCATGTTATCTTCATCTAGCATCATTTAATATCACAAGTCCACATGAATTCACTTAAACATAAAACACATATTAACTTAACCTAGAGCATGGAACAATGGTTGGCCGAATGGTTCAAGGGGCTTTTAGGGTTAAACCCTTAACCTAATCCAACAAACATACTAACATCATCATATGCATACAAAACATAGTATAAAACTTCATTGAAACTTCAAACCAAGGGGTGGCCGAATGGTCCATGTAGGCTTTTAGGGTTAGTCTTTTAACCTAATTCATTCTACATCCTAACATCATCATGTGCATGTAGAAAAAGATATAGGACTTCAATAAAACACCAAAAACCCATGATGGCCGAATGGTTTATAGAGGTTTCTAGGGTTAACTTTTAACCTAATTCATTCTACATCTTAACATCATCATATGCATATAAAACAAGGTATAGAACTTCAATAAAAACACTCAAAAATATATGTTGGCGAATAGTCCATAGGGGTTTCTAGGGTTAACTTTTAACCTAATTCATTCTACATCCTAACATCATCATATGCATGTAAAACAAGGTATAGAACTTCAATAAAACACCCAAAAACATGTGTTGGCCGAATAGTCCATAGTGGTTTCTAGGGTAAACTTTTAACCTAATTCATTCTACATCCTAACATCATCATATGCATGTAAAACAAGGTATAAAACTTCAATAAAACACCCAAAAACATGTGTTGGCCGAAGAGTCCATAGGGGTTTCTAGGGTTATCTTTTAACCTAATTCATTTTACATCCTAACATCATCATATGCATGTAAAACAAGGTATAGAACTTCAATAAAACACCCAAAAACATGTGTTGGCCGAATAGTCCATAGGGGTTTCTAGGGTTATCTTTTAACCTAATTCATTTTATATCCTAACATCGTCTTCTTCTTACAAAACATGATATAGAACTTCCTTGGAACATCAAAACTAAGCTTGGCCGAATATATCATAGGGATTTTTTTTTAAAAACATCAACCGAAAGCTACTCGTATGCAGGTGAGGGATACTTACATCCTTCGCTTTGCTTTTTGGTTGGAAGATGACCTAAGGGAAACAAAACCATGCCTTCTCCTTGCTTGGATGGGGTTCGGCCAAAGGATGAAAATGGAGAGGGAGAGGAATAGATTTCGTTGAGGAAGAAGAAGAGAAGAGGGAGAAGTGGAGAAGTGGCTTTTCTCTTGTGCCTTCATTCCCTATTTATTCTCTTGAAGTGTCCCTTAGCCTCCCTTACCCTTAACTATCATTTTCCCTATTCCTCTACTAATAACATCTCATTGGGCTTCTGGTTAGTGGATGCATCTATAGGGTTTGGCTATCTCTAGAGGTTTGGGGTTCAATTCCTAGGCCTTGCATCCTTTTTGGCTTATTTTCTTTCATTTTTGAAAATCCCACATAAGGCCCATCATAATCAAGCCAGAAATTCTTGTAAAATTGCTAGAAATTTTACGGGCGTTACAATCCTTCATACATTTTAAAAGTTTCGTCCTCAAAACTTAGAACAATTCTGGGTACTTCTGCTTCATGTCCTCCTCGCTTTCCCAGGTAGCTTCTTCGTACCGTTGATTCTACCACAGGACCTTTACTAAGGGCACCTCTTTGTTCCTTAGTCTCTTGACTTCTCGGTCTAGTATCTGGATAGGCCAACTTTCATAACTCAGGTCATCTTGAACTTGTACTGTTTGTGGCTCGATCACTTGGTCCGCACTGCAAATGCATTTCTTGAGCACAGAGACATGGAACACGTTGTGAATAGCCGACATCTCTTGAGGCAGCTCCAGCTTGTAAGCTACCTTGCCAACCCTCTGCAATATCGGATACGGTCCCACGTAGTGTGGACTCAGCTTACCCTTCCTTCTGAATCTCATCACTCCCTTCATAGGGGCCACTTTGAGGAATACCAGGTCCCCCACTTCAAATTCTAACGGTCTACGTTGCATATCCGCATAGCTCTTTTGTCGGCTCTGAGCAGTTTCAATTCTCTGACGGATGTTCTGTATAGCTCGGGTGGTGTCATTGATGAAGTCCGTTTGGAGTCCCATCCTCTTCTTTTAACCACCCTCGTACCAGCATATGGGAGATCTACATTTCTTCCCATATAGAGCCTCATAGGGTGTCATTCCAATAGTAGCTTGGTAGCTATTATTGTAGGCGAATTCTGCCAAACATAAGTATCGACACCAGCTACCTTTGAAATCTAGGGCGCAAGCTCCTAACATATCCTCCAGTACTTGATTTACTCTTTGTCATCCGTCTGCGGGGATGGAAGGCGATCTTGAACAATAGCTTCGTGCCTAGGGCCTTCTGAACACATTCCCAGAAATGGGAAATAAAGCGACCATCTCTGTCAGAAATGATGGTCTTAGGAATTCCATGTAGTCTGATAATTTCCCTAGCATATAACTGAGCGAGTTGCTCCGTCGAATAGGTCATCTTGATTGCTAGGAAGTGGACGGACTTCGTCAATCTGTCCACAATTACCCATATAACATCATAACCATTTGTTGTCTTGGGCAATCCTGAGATGAAATCCATAGAAATGTCTTCCCATTTCCATTCTGGAATCTGGATCGGCTGCAGTGTTCCTTCAGGTCTCTTGTGTTCTTCTTTAACCCTCTGGCAGGTCAGGCAAGTACTGACATACTGAGCCACATCTCTTTTCATTCCGAACCACCAGAATTTTCTTTTCATGTCTTGGTACATCTTGGTGGTTCCAGGATGCATCGCATAAGGAGTTCCATGAGCTTCCTCAAATATCTTCTTCCGTAATTCTAGATCGTCGGGAATACACAGGCGATCCCTGAGGTAGAGTACTCCACTATCAGAGATATGAAACCCGTCATCCTTTCCTTCTAAGACCTCTTGCTTGATCCTCTGAATGCTTGGGTCACGGGCTTGCTTCTCCAGTATATCATCGAACAGCGTCGGTGCTATCGTCAAGGTCGAGAGCTATCCGAAAATGATTTCAACCCCATAACGCATAATCTCCTTTTCTAAGGGCCGAGGTAACACTAATAGAGACATCAAGGTGGCGCAGGACTTCCTGCAGAGTGCATCCGCCACCTTGTTTGCTTTCCCCGGATGGTAGAAGATCTCGCAGTCATAATCCTTGACGAGCTCGAGCCATTTGCATTGTCTCATGTTCAGGTCCTTATGTGTGAAGAAATATTTCATACTCTGATGGTCAGTATAAATCCTACACTGAGCTTCTTATAGATAATGCCTCCATGTTTTGAGAGCAAAGACCACGGCCGCTAGCTCTAAATCGTGGGTGGGATAATTCCTTTCATGTTCTTTGAGTTGCCTAGAGGCGTAAGCAATGACCTTGCCATTCTGCATGAGTACAGCTCCGAGTCCCAACTTAGAAGCGTCACTGTACATGTCGAAGCCTTCGTTACTGTCCGAAAGAGCAAGGATTGGAGTGTTAGGGCAATCTCTTGCCATGATAAGGTTTTGATGTGTGTGGCAAAGGGTTTAAGTTAGTTTGTTATGTTGATTTGATATGTGCGTTAAAGTCGTGCAGGACTTAGTAGTTCGCACATGGAGCCGTGGCGAGTTTCACATCTCATGACTCGGTCCTTGAGTCGGTGAAGGATTGCTTTGCGGAAGCCGTGCGCTTGGAGCATCCGAGGGACCGCCAGACGAGAAGCTTGGAGTGAATCCGGAGGAAGTAGACTTCGAGGCAAGAGACGCGAAGGAGCATTGCAGAGCCATGCGCCTGATGCTGCCGAGGGACGTGGCCGTGAATGAAGAGAACTTCGAAGGCGAGGGACTCCGAGGGATGAGAGTGAGCGAATGTAACCCAGGAAGGGGTAGATCTTAGGTGAAACTTTTCCATTTGGCCAAGTGTCGGATGAGTTTTCCTGACACCATTCAACTGCCATGTCATGGCAGTCGACTGCTCTGAGTCGATGGTTCGATCGACAGGTTTAAGTCAGTTGAATCAAGTTGATCAGTCAACTGTCGGCATGGGCTGATCGATGGCGATCGATCGACCGCCAAGGCGGACGATAAATAATCGATGGCACCGCACGCGAATGGAGTCGACCTCATTGAGCACTTGACTGATTGACATCAGTCGACTGATGGGTGCCATCAGTCGACTGATGCCAATACCGTTGGATGGGATCCAACGTGAAAAGCGGTCGTTATTGGGCAACGGCTACGGGATCAGTCGACTGATCGAGGGCATCAGTCGACTGATCCTGTGTCAACGGGAAGAAACCCTCTTCCTCTATAAAAAGGAAGGGGATGGGGCTTTGGGAGGCTAATGCTTGAGCTCTAAACTTCTCCCAAAGTGCCATACACGATTCACTACTCTTCTTACTTGCTTTTACTTCAATCTTATTGTAAGAAGAGTGATCTTGATTGTAAAGGTTACCTCCACCTAGCTTGGTGCAAAGGAGAGACCAATAGTGATTGGCTTTGGCGGAGTGATTCACCGTGGACGAATCGGACCGTGGATTAGCGGCGTAGCCGTGAACCACGTTACATCTCGGTGTTTGTATTGTTTGTTTATCTTTTGCTTTGTCTTTATTTATATTTGCATATTCCGCTTACGCTAACGTTTTGTAGATGAGCAAAATATGACATCCAACGAACGAGGGCTATTCACCCGCCTCTAGCCAGCCGTCACGATCCCCCAACAAGTGGTATCAGAGCCATGCTTATTATGGAAAATGGTTTCGAGTTGCCTAGGGATGAAAGGGGTGAACAAATTGAAAAATCACGATGGACGAAAAAGCAAAGGGAAGAGCACCTTGCAAATTCAAAAGCCAAGCACCATCTCTTCAATGTGCTCCCCCAACAAGAGATCAACCGAATTGGGGAATGCTCAAGTGCCAAGGAGATGTGGGAGAGATTGGTTGAACTTCATGAAGGCACTTCGGAAGCCAAACTTGGAAGGAGAGACCTCCTCCATTCCCAACTATCAAATATCAAATTAGAAAAGGGAGAAAAGGTAACATCATTACATTCTAGGTTTAAAGAAATATTAATTGGGCTAACAAGTGTAGGAGAAAAGCTCTCCAACCGGGATATGATAATGAAGGCCATAGATGCCTTTCCGCGGTCCTCAAGATGGAGCTCCATGGTGGATTCGTTTTACATCTTCAAGAACTTGTAAGTAAGTACCTTGGAGGAGTTTTTCTCAACAATGGAGCTCCACGAAATGAGGCTTGAAGGAATACAAGAAGAGCCAAAGTTTCAATCTTCAAGGGGAATGGCACTAATAGCAAACAAGGGGAAGAAGAAGATAGAGATCCCCTCCTCCTCCGATGACGAAGCGTCTTCCTCCTCCTCCATGGATAGCACGGAAGAAGCGTATATGGTAAGGAGGGTAAGACGTGCATTAAAAGGTTTTAGATTTAATAAGTCTAATGATAGGAATAGAAGACCAAGGGGGAAGGTCATATGCTACAATTGCCAAAGAGAGGGGCACATAAGGGACAATTGTCCTCTCCTAAACAAGAGAAAAGAAGAGAGGAAGAAGAAAGAAGAAAAGAAGAAGAAAAAGGGGAGCAAGAAGAAAGAGGAAAAGAAGGCAAAAGAAAAGGGGAAGGCCAAAGCATTCAAAGCCAAGACATGGGATGATCTTTCTGTTAGGGCAATCTCTTGCCGTAATATGGTTTTGATGGTGTGGCAAAGGGTTTAAGTTAGTTTGATATGTTGATGTGATATGTGCGTTGAAGTCGTGCAGGACTTAGTAATTCGCACATGGAGCCGTGGCGAGTTTCACATCTCATGACTCGTGCCTTGAGTCGGTGAAGGATAGCTTTGCGGAAGCCGTGCGCTTGGAGCATCCGAGGGACCGCCGTACGAGAAGCTTGGAGTGAAGCCGGAGGAAGTAGACTTCGAGGCAAGAGACGCGAAGGAGCATTGCAGAGCCGTGCGCCTGATGCTGCCGAGGGACGTGGCCGAGAATGAAGAGAACTTCGAAGGCGAGGGACTCCGAGAGATGAGAGTGAGCGATTGTAACCCGGGGAAGGGTAGCTCTTAGGTGAAACTTGGCCATTTGGCCAAGTGTCGAATGGGTTTTCCCGACACCGCCGATCGCTAGCGGTCATGGCGCCGATCGCTCGAGTCAGTGTAGTTCGACCGTATACGACCGACCGATTGGCGCAGCCGATCGCCATACGCGGGCCGATCGCCAAGATTATCACCGATCATTCTGGCGCGAATGATCGGTAGATAAGGGTTCGCTTACCGTCGTGAGCCGATCGATCGCGGAGGCGATCGTGATGAGGCCATCACGAGGTCCATCGCCGCCAAGAGTTCCGCTGACTACCCGGATCCGACGTGTTCGGAGGCCGTTGTAGTGACGGCAGTCGACAGCCCAGGGCGGCAGTCGACGGATGGCGGCAAACGGGAAGAAGTTAGCCCTCTCTATAAAAAGAGAGGGTGTAAGCCTTTGAGAGGCTAATGCTTATACTCCAAACGATCTTCCTAGTGCCCCACAAGCTCTAAACTCTTCTTACTTGTCTTTACTTCAATCCTATTGTAAGAAGAGTGATCTTGGTTGTAAAGGTTACCTCCACCTAGCTTTGTGCAAAGGAGAGACCGATAGTGATTGGTTTTGGCGGAGTGATTCACCGTGGACGAATCGGACCGTGGATTAGCGGCGTAGCCGTGAACCACGTTATATCTCGGTGTTTGTATTGCTTGTTTATATTTTGCTTGTCTTTACTTATAGTTGTATATTCCGCTTGCGCTAATCCTTTGTAGACGAGCAAAATACCGCCATCCAAACGAAAAGGGCTATTCACCCCCCTCTAGCCGGCCATATCGATCCCCTACAAGTGGTATCAGAGCCGAGGTTGCTTGTCACCGGACTAACCGCCGCAACAAGCCCTACATCAAAAATGGCCGGCTCCAACATCCATCCTCCGAAGTTTGAAGGAGAATTCGCTTGGTGGAAGAAGCGAATGGAGGTATTTTTCGAAACGGATTTTGATATAATGATTACAATGGAATCCGGTTTCGTTTTGCCTAGGGATGAAGAGGGGAAGCCAATAGAGAAATCTAGGTGGACCAAGAGGCAAAGAGAGGAGCACCTTGCAAACTCCAAAGCCAAGCACCATCTCTACAATGTGCTCCCTCAACAAGAGATCAACCGGATCGGAGAATGTGCTAGCGCCAAAGAGATGTGGGAGAAGCTTATAGAACTCCATGAAGGCACATCCGAGGCCAAGCTAGCAAGGAGAGACCTCCTCCGCTCCCAATTATCCAATATAAAACTAGAAAAGGGAGAAAAGGTAACCTCACTACACTCTAGGTTTAAAGAAATTTTAATTGGGCTAACAAGTGTAGGTGAGAAGCTATCAAACCGGGACATGCTCATGAAGGCTATAGATGCCTTTCCCCGGTCCTCCAAGTGGAGCTCCATGGTGGATTCGTTCTACATCTCCAAGAACTTGGAAGTAAGTACCTTGGAGGAATTTTTCTCAACAATGGAGCTCCACGAAACTAGGCTTGAGGGAATACAAGAGGAGCCTAAAATTCAACCCTCAAGAGGAGTAGCATTATTGGCAAGTAAGGGAAGAAGAAGATGGAAATCCTCCTCCTCCGATGTGAGCATCTTCCTCCTCCTCCATGGATAGCACCGAAGAAGCCTATATGGTAAGGAGGGTAAGACGAGCATTTAAGAATTTTAGATTTGATAAATCTAATGATAGGAATAGAAGACCAAGGGGGAAGGTCATATGCTACAATTGCCAAGGAGAAGGGCACATAAGGGACAATTGTCCTCTCCTAAACAAGAGCAAGGAAGAAAGGAAAAAGAAAGAAGAAAAGAAGAAGAAAAAGGGGAGCAAGAAAAAGAAGGAAGAGGAGAAGAAAACAAAGGAGAAGGGAAAGGCTAAGGCTCTCAAGGCAAGGACTTGGGATGATCCATCCTCATCCTCCTCCTCATCATCGGATGAGGAGAATGCCTTTGTCACCAATTTGGCCTTGATGGCCTTTGATGACTTGGATTGCTCTTCATCCGAAAATGAAGGTTCAAGCTCAAGAGGAGAGAGCTCAAGTGAAGAAGAAGGAGCTTCTACATCCTCATCATCCAAAGAAGAAGAGGACATGGAAACTATGGTAACCAATCTCTCACCTAGTAAAATAGTTTCTATGATTTCTAGTTTAACTAAGGATTTATTTAGGGCAAAGAAGAAAAATAAATGCATGCTTGAACAAATTAAGGAATTAGAAAAAAAATTAGAAAAGGCATGCTTAAATGATAATATTTCTTCTTGCCATGATGATGCATGCTCACATGATCTTTATATGCCTTTGGATGTTAGTGATGCATGTATAAATGAAAATAGGGCATTAAGGGAAAAGGTAGATTATTTAACCAAAGCCCTAGAGAAATTCACTATTGGCTCCAACACCCTGAACATGATCTTAGGGAGCCAAAGAGCTAGTTTCAACAAGAAAGGCCTAGGATACAAAGAAAAGAAAAATGAAAAGGCCTATAAATGCCTAATAGCTAGGGGACAAGACAAAAACAAAGTAATAGCTAAGAAATGGGTCCCCAAAGAATTTCTAGTGAACCCCATAGGCAAAAATCTATTTTGGGTTCCAAAATCCATCCTTAAGGGTTAGAATAACCCTAGGGTAGTCAACCATATGAACTTGACCTATATCATATTTTGGTTGACTTAGGATGACGGGACAATATTTTTTAGATAGTGTTGGGTGATGATAACGTGCCCATAAATAGGTAATAATGCTTAAATCATGATGATTGATGTAATTCCTATGTATGTTTTAAATCATGATTTATGATTTTGATATTTGGCATGTTATCATGAGAAATAAGTTTAAATCATGCTTTAGGTGATAATTTGTTTATTATCATCACATATTACCTAATGCATGGTTATAAATTGATGAAAACATGTATTTCATGATCATAATGTAGAATTAATTGATATATGTCATTATGATCATGTAGGATGTTAGGTTGATACTTAACCATGATAGAATTGCATGAATATATGGGTTAAGTATATACAAATACCCCCTAGGATACATCTCACACTCACTATAGGCTACCTTGATTGCAAACTTAGTATGGGTGAGATGTTAGGATGATACAAATGTCCACTAATGCCTATGGCATTTAGATGGTCATTTAAAGTATCAAAATAGCAATAATAGACCAATCATGGGGAAGGCTTATGTTTAATTCATAGACATTTTGCCCAAAGATCATGGTTGGATATTTCATATGTTTTCAAAACAATTTCTTACCTTAAAATATGAGTATTCATGTTTTGAAACAATTCAAACTGAAACTAGGTGTTAAAATGGATACTATCATGATCAAAAACCTAGTAGTTTTTAAAGCTTTTGGATTTTTGGCAAATATCAGAAAATATAATGATTTTTCATGAAAAATTATTTTTCATTGATAGATATACTTACAAGAAATATGTTCCCCAAATTTCATGATTTTTCAAATTTTTTGGAATTTTTAATGCATTTCTGAATTTCGGTCCGAAAATCAGAAAGTTCTGAAAATCGAGTGCCCGGTCGTAGTAGTCCGAACGATCGTGATGGCACGAAAATCGAGCGATAAAGGTGAATTCAGGTTTTAGACTAATTTTTGGTATTCTCCTTCCATTAGACTTGATGCAATAAGTTTATAACTTAGTATTTATCTTTTTGATGGTGTCAAAAGGGAAGAAAATATTATGTTTAAGTTAATTATGATAGGGGGAGAATTTGTAGAGAGAGTTTCATGGATTAAGGGGGAGTTTCATGTTGCTAAATCATGTTTATGTTTACATGCTTTCTTACCTTAGAAATTTTTATCAAATGTTTTTACCTAACTTAAATGGATTGTCATACATCAAAAAGGGGGAGATTATTAGGGCAATCTCTTGCCATGATAAGGTTTTGATGTGTGTGGCAAAGGGTTTAAGTTAGTTTGTTATGTTGATTTGATATGTGCGTTGAAGTCATGCAGGACTTAGTAATTCGCACATGGAGACGTGGCAAGTTTCACATCTCATGACTCGTCCTTGAGTCGGTGAAGGATTGCTTTGCGGAAGCCGTGCGCTTGGAGCATCCGAGGGACCGCCGGACGAGGAGCTTGGAGTGAAGCCGGAGGAAGTAGACTTCGAGGCAAGAGACGCAAAGGAGCATTGCAGAGCCGTGTGCCTGATGCTGCCGAGGGACGTGGCCGTGAACAAAGAGAACTTCGAAGGCGAGGGACTCCGAGGGATGAGAGTGAGCGAATGTAACCCGGGAAGGGGTAGCTCTTAGGTGAAACTTGGCCATTTGGCCAAGTGTCGGATGAGTTTTCCTGACACCAGTCGACTGCCATGTCATGGAAGTCGACTGCTCTGAGTCGATGGTTCGATCGACTGGTTTAAATCAGCTGAATCAAGTTGATTCATCGACTGCCGGCATGGGCAGTCGACTGATGATAACCGATCGTCAACGAGGGGCGGACGATCGATGGCAATGCATGGGCACAGAATGAAGTCGCCCTCGTTGAGCACTCGACTGATTGACATCAGTCGATTGATGGGTGACATTAGTCGACTGATGGGTGCCATCAGTCGACTGATGCCAATACCGTTGGATGGGATCCAACATGGAAAGCGGCCATTATTGGGCAACGGCTACGGGATCAGTTGACTGATCGAGGGCATCAGTCGACTGATCCTGTGTCAATGGGAAGAAACCCTCTTCCTCTATAAAAAGGAAGGGGATGGGGCTTTGGGAGGCTAATGCTTGAGCTCTAAACTTCTCCCAAAGTGCCATACACGATTCCCTACTCTTCTTACTTGCTTTTACTTCAATCTTATTGTAAGAAGAGTGATCTTGATTGTAAAGGTTACCTCCACCTAGCTTGGTGCAAAGGAGAGACCAATAGTGATTGGCTTTGGCGGAGTGATTCACCGTTGATGAATCGGACCGTGGTTTAGCGGCGTAGCCGTGAACCACGTTACATCTCGGTGTTTGTATTGTTTGTTTATATTTTGCTTTGTCTTTATTTATATTTGCATATTCTGCTTGCGCTAATGTTTTGTAGACGAGCAAAATACGACATCCAACGAATGAGGGCTATTCACCCCCCTCTAGCCGGCCGTCACGATCCCCCAACATGGAGCGCTGGTCAACCTCCTTTTCAATTTTGTGAAACTCCTCTCGTAGGCGTCCATCCACTCATATTTCTTGTTCTTTCTGGTGAGGACTATCATAGGGGCTGCAATCCTGGAGAAGTTCTCTACAAACTTCATGTAGTAGCTTGCTAGCCCAAGAAAGCTTCTGATCTCGCTGGCATTCTTTGGTCGGTTCCAATTACTCACGACTTCAATCTTTATTGGGTCTACCATCACTCCGTGGTTGGATATAACATGACCCAAAAACGATACTTGTTCGAGCCAGAACTCGCATTTGGAGAACCTTGCATACAGCTGCTTTTCCTGAAGAATCCGATTCAGCAGATCATAGCAGGTGCATTCGTCACTCCAAAAGGCATAACTACGAACTCATAACGTCCGTATCTTGTTCGAAAAGTCGTCTTCAGTATATCATCTAGTTTCACTTTCACTTGATGATAGCTAGACCTCAGATCAATCTGAGAGAAGACGGTGGCACCCTTTAACTGGTCGAACAGGTCGTCAATCCGTGGTAAAGGGTACCTATTCTTGATTGTCACATTATTTAGCGCTCGATAGTCTATGCACATTCGCATAGACCCATCTCTCTTCTGCACCAACAGTACTGGAGTTCAGTAATCACATGCATAAGAGCAGGTGGGGGTACTGTCTCATCGACTCTATTACTACGTCTTCCATATATTACTATCTCATCGACCCTATTACTACGTCTCCCAGCCATGGTTATCTTCACATATTAGAGTAAGGCTAGTATAAGTTTATCGTTCATTTATCTATGCATAATTAAACTGAAAGCTAGCATAAGGTTATCATTCATGTTTTCATGCATATTTTAAGCTAAAGGCTTTTCATATCATACATGAACAAAATAAGCTAAAGGCATCTCATATCATACAAGAACAAAATAAGCTAAAGGCATTTTATATCATACATGAACAAAATTAACAAAATTAGAGTAGACATAGAATTCTTACTTGGAGCGGCAGGATTTGGAGCTTGATGTGTGTGTAGTGGAAAGGCAGATCTGCTCTGATACCAACCTGTCACGCCCGCCCTTTTTTTCCAAGGGTCCGGAGGGGAGGCGCGTGACGCGACCGTAGATACATACACTTCTTACTACTTACAGCGGAAGACTTTGGATACATTTTTTTTTCTTTTCTTTTAAACATAAACATGCATTGACATATATAGATACTTCTTCTTAACATAGAGCATGCATCATATCATATATAGATACTTCTTCTTAACATAGAGAATGCATCATAACATATATAGATACTTCTTCTTAACATAGAGCATGCATCATTATTTCATAGGTACTTAGTGCTTAGTTCTAGTCCATAGACATCATCATCATAAGGGGACATAATAAGGACATCCATAAACATCATCATCATAGGGAAACATATATAAAAGGACATAACGGATCTTCTCCACCATGCCACTACCACTCACATTTGGCCCCTCCTGCTGCTCCCTGTTGGGAATCGATTGGCCGGCTAGAGGGGGGTGAATAGCTCTTTTCGGTTGGATGTTGGTATTTATTCGTCTACAAAGCATTAGCGCAAGCGGAATATACAAATACAATTAAAGACAACACAAAATATAGACAAGCAATACAAATACGATGGTATAACGTGGTTCACGGATACGCCGCTAATCCACGGTCCGATTCGTCCACGGTGAATCACTCCGCAATCTATCCACTAGATCTCTCCTTTGCACAAAGCTAGGTGGAGGTAACCTCTTTACACAAAAACACTCCTCTTACAAATATAATGGAAATAAGCTTGAGTAAGAGGATGGAAAGCTTTAGGGAACTTTGGGAGAGTATTAGAACATAAGCATTAGCCTCCCAAAGCCCCACCCCCTTCCTTTTTATAGAGGAAGAGGGTTTCTTCCCGTTGACACAGGATCATTCGACTGATGCCCTCGATCAGTCGACTGATGCCCTCGATCAGTCGACTGATCCCGTAGCCATTGCCCAATAACGGCTGCTTTCCACGTTGGATTTCATCCAACGGTATTGGCATCAGTCGACTGATGGCACCATCAGTCGACTGGTGCTCGATCAGTCGAGTCCTCAACGAGGTCGACTCCACTCTGTGCCCGCGGTATGACATCGATCGTATGTCCCTTAGCGGTCGGTGATGTCGGCAATGATCGGCGCGGTCCAAGGCGATCGGCGGCTAAATGCCCATGAGTCAGACACCAGTCGAACCCAATCGACTTAGAGCAGTCGACTGCCATTCCATGGCAGTCGACTGGTGTCGAGAAATCTCATCCGACGCTTAGCCAAATGTCCAAGTTTCACTCACGAGATACTACCCCTTCCCGGGTTACATTCGCTCACTCTCATCCCTCGGAGTCCCTCGCCTTCGAAGTTCTCTTCGTTCTCGGCCACGTCCCTCGGTAGCATCATGCGCACGGCTCTGCAATGCTCCTTCGCGTCTCTTGCCTCGAAGTCTACTTCCTCCGGCTTCACTCCAAGCTTCTCGTCCGGCGGTCCCTCGGATGCTCCAAGCGCACGACTTCCATAAAGCTATCCTTCAACGACTCAAGGCACAAGTCATGAGATGTGAAACTCGTCACGGCTCCATGTGCGAATTACTAAGTCATGCACGACTTCAACGCACATATCAAATCAACATAACACACTAACTTAAACCCTTTGGCACACACATCAAAACCTTATCACGGCAAGAGATTGCCCTAATAAATCTCCCCCTTTTTGATGTGTGGCAATCCGTTTAAGTTAGGTAAAAATATTTGATAAAAATTTTAAAAGGAAAGAAAGCATGTAAACATAAACATGATATAGCAACATGCAACTCCCCCTTAATCCATGAAACTCTCTCTACAAATTCTTAATTTTCTCCTCCTATCATAATTTACTTAAACATAATCAATTCTCCCCCTTTGACACCATCAAAAAGATTAAAACTAAGTTATAAACTCATGGCATCAAGTCTAATAGAAGACAAATACCAAAAATTAGTTTAAAAACTGAATTCAGCCATTATTGTTCTGATTTACAGGCCACCAGTCGACTGGTTCAGACTACGATCGGGTATACCTTGATTTTAAAATTCGATTTTAATGCGTTAAAAATTCCAAAAAATTCGAAAAATTATGAAATTTTGGGAACATATTTCATGTAAGGTTATTTATCAGTGAAAAATAATTTTTCATGAATAATCATCATATTTTTACGTTTTTGCCAAAAATCCAAAAGGTTTAAAAATCACTAGGTTTTTGACCATTCTAGTATCAAGTTTAAAACCTAGTTTTGGTTCCAATTGTTTCAAAACATGAATACATAGATTTTAGATTAAGAAATTGTTTTGAAAACATATGAAATATCCAACCATGATCTTTGGGAAATATGTCTATGAATTAAACATAAGCCTTCCCCATGATTGGTCTATTATTGCTATTTTGATACTTTAAATGACCATCTAAATGTCATAGGCATTAGTGGACATTTGTATCATCCTAACATCTCACTCATGCTAAGTTTTAATCAAAGTAGCCTATGGTGAGTGTGAGATGCATCCTAGGGGGTATTTGTATATACTTAACCATTATATTCATACAATTCTATCAAGGTTAAGTATCAACCTAACAATCCTCATGATCATAAAGACATATATGACTTAATTTCACATTATGATCATGAAACACATGTATTCATCAAAAAATAATCATGCATTAGGTATAATATGATGATAATAAGCAAAGTATCACCTAAAGCATGATTTACACCTATTTCTCATGATTATGTGCCAAATATCAAAATCATAAATCATGATTACAAGCATGCATAGCAATTAACCATCATGATTTAAGCATTATTAACTATTTATAGGCACGTTATCATCACCTAACACTATTTAAAAATGTTGTCCCGCCATCCTAAGTCAACCAAAATATGATATAGGTCAATTGCATATGGTTGACTACTCTAGGGGTTTTCTACCCCTTAAGGATGGATTTTGGAACCCAAAATAAGTTCTTGCCTATTGGGTTCACTAGATACTGCTTGGGGATCCATTTCCTAGTTATTACTTTCTTCTTATCTTGTCCCCTAGCAATTAGGCATTTATAGGCCTTTTCATTTTTCTTTTCTTTATATCCTAGGCCCTTTTTGTTAAAGCTTGCCCTTTGGCTCCCTATGATCATGTTCAAGGTGTTGGAGCCAATAGTGAATTTTTCTAGGGCTTTGGTTAAATAATCTACTTTCTCTCTTAAATCCCTATTTTCTTCTATACATGCATCACTAACATTCAAAGGCATATAGTTATCATGTGAGCATGCATCATTTAAGCTAGAAGAAATATTATCATCATTTAAGCATGCTTTTTCTAGTTTATTTTCTAAGTCCTTAATTTGATCTAGAATGCTTTTGTTCTTCTTCTTAGCTCTAAATAAATCCCTAGTTAAGCTAGAAACCATGGAAACTATTTTCTTAGGAGTTAGATTCTTTACCATAGTTTTCATATCCTCTTCTTCTTCTTCGGATGAGGAGGATGTAGAGGAGGCTCCCCCTTCATTTGAGCTCTCCTCACTTGTGCTTGATTCTTCATTAGAGGAGGAAGAGCAATCCAAGTCGTCGAAGGCCATCAATGCAAGGTTGGAATAGACATGCTCTTCTTCTTCGGATGAGGATGAGGAAGCAAGGTCATCCCATGTCTTTGCTTTGAGAGCCATGGCCTTTCCTTTTTCCTTGGCCTTCTTTTCCTCTTCCTTCTCTTTACTCCCCTTTTTCTTCTTCTTTTCTTCTTTCTTCTTCCTTTCTTCCTTGCTCTTGTTTAGGAGTGGACAATTATCCCTTATATGTCCCTCTCCTTGGCAATTGTAACAAATCACCTTTCCTCTTGGTCTTCTCCTCCTATCATTAGATTTATTAAAATGAAAACCTTTTAAAGCACGTCTTACCCTCCCTACCATATATGCTTCTTCCGTGCTATCCATGGAGGAGGAGGAAGAGGCTTCATCATCGGAGGAGGAGGGGATCTCTATCTTCTTCTTTCCCTTGTTTGCCATCAATGCTACTCCCCTTGAAGGTTGGATTCTAGGCTCTTCTTGTATACCTTCAAGCCTAGATTCATGCAATTCCATAGTGGAGAAAAATTCATCTAGAGTACTTACCTCTAGATTCTTTGAAATATAAAATGAGTCCACCATTGAACTCCACTTGGATGATTGGGGAAAAGCATCTATGGCTTTTATTATCATATCCCGGTTGGATAGCTTCTCTCCTACACTTGTTAGCCCAATTAATATTTCTTTAAACCTAGAATGTAATGATGTTACCTTTTCTCCCTTTTCCAATTTGATGTTTGATAGTTGGGAGCGGAGGAGGTCTCCCCTTGCAAGATTGGCTTCCGAAGTGCCTTCATGAAGTTCAACCAATCTCTCCCACATCTCCTTGGCACTTGAGCATTCCCCAATTCGGTTGATCTCTTGTTGGGGGAGCACATTGAAGAGATGGTGCTTGGCTTTTGAATTTGCAAGGTGCTTTTCCCTTTTCTTTTTGGTCCACCAAGATTTCTCTATTGGCTTCCCTTCTTCATCCTTAGGCAAAATGAAACCGGATTCCATTGTAATCATGATATCAAAATCCGTTTCGAAAAATACCTCCATTCGCTTCTTCCACCAAGCGAATTCTCCTTCAAACATCGGTGGATGGATGTTGGAGCCAGCCGTTTTGATGTAGAGCTTGTTGCGGTGGTTAGTCCGGTGACAAGCAACCTGCTCTGATACCACTTGTTGGGAATCGATTGGCCGACTAGAGGGGGGTGAATATCCCTTTTCGGTTGGATGCCGATATTTGCTCGTCTACAAAGCGTTAGCGCAAGCGGAATATACAAATACAAATAAAGACAACAAAAAAGATAGACAAGCAATACAAACACGATGGTATAACGTGGTTCACGGCTACGCCACTAATCCACGGTCTGATTCGTCCACGGTGAATCACTCCGCAATCTATCCACTAGATCTCTCCTTTGCACAAAGCTAGGTGGAGGTAACCTCTTTACACAAAAACACTCCTCTTACAAATATAATGAAAATAAGCTTGAGTAAGAGGATGGAAAGCTTTAGAGAACTTTGGGAGAGTATTAGAACATAAGCATTAGCCTCCCAAAGCCCCACCCCCTTCCTTTTTATAGAGGAAGAGGGTTTCTTCCCATTGACACAAGATCAGTCGACTGATGCCCTCGATTAGTCGACTGATCCCGTAGCCGTTGCCCAATAACGACTGCTTTCAATGTTGGATTTCATCCAACGGTATTGGCATCAGTCGATTGATGCCACCATCAGTCGACTGGTGCTCGATCAGTCGAGTCCTCAACGAGGTCGACTCCACTCTGTGCGTGCCGCGGTGACATCGATCGTATCGTCCCTTAGCGATCGGCCGATGTCGGCGCGATCGACTACCGATCAAGGCGATCGGCTTGGGCCAAATGCCCATGAGTCAGACACCAGTCGAACCCAATCGACTCAGAGAAGTCGACTTCCATTCCATGGCAGTCGACTGGTGTCGGGAAATCTCATCCGACGCTTAGACAAATGGCCAAGTTTCACTCACGAGCTACTACCCCTTCCCGGGTTACATTCGTTCACTCTCATCCCTCGGAGTCCCTCGCCTTCGAAGTTCTCTTCGTTCTCGGCCACGTCCCTCGGCAGCATCAGGCGCACGGCTCTGCAATGCTCCTTCGCGTCTCTTGCCTCGAAGTCTACTTCCTCCGGCTTCACTCCAAGCTTCTCGTCCGGCTGTCCCTCGGATGCTCCAAGCGCACGGCTTCTGCAAAGCTATCCTTCACCGGCTCAAGGCACGATTCATGAGATGTGAAACTCGCCACGGCTCCATGTGCGAATTACTATGTCCTGCACAACTTCAACGCACATATCAAATCAACATAACACACTAACTTAAACCCTTTGCCACACACATCAAAACCTTATCACGGCAAGAGATTGCCCTAACACTCACTTTTAGTTTATCCATCCCTTACCCTTATCTGCAGTACGAGGGAAAGATAAATTATAAGCACATAGGCTTAGTAAGATCCTGTCCTACTCACAAAAACTGTACATCGACATTAATCATGGCATGTAACATTCATAACATATAAGCAACATAACATGTAACATACATGGCGTAAGCAACTTAACATGTAGCATAAGTAACATAAGTAACATAACATATAACATACATATCATAGCAGCATATCATGCAAATATATGACTTAATCAAACATAACATACAACATATGTAACATAGCAACATATACATGTCATATCAACATAACATACAACCTATATATGACATATCAAAAATAACATACATCACATGTAACATAGCAGCATAAACATGACATATCAAACATAACATGCAACATATATATATGACATATCAACATAGCATGTGAACATAACAATCAAATCATGTAAACATATGCAGGATGCTTTTTGAAAACATATAGTATAGGTACGTAACATAAATCTCAATATATTTGGGCCCGACATTGTACCACTTCTTCTTCATAATAGCGCGCATCCCTAAATAGACCCGAGGTAGCAAGTCTCGAACCTACTAGGATACTAGGCCCAATCTTAGTCCGTCGACCTAGGGCAATCATCATAGCGTAGAAGCCCATCCTAGGCCCGAGTCTTACTCCATCGACCTAGGGTATCTTGGAGCTCATCCCGTACTAGGCCCGATCTTAGTCCGTCGACCTAGGGGCAATCATACATAGGAGCCCATCCTAGGCCCAATCTTAGTCTATCGACCTAGGGCATCTTAGGAGCCCATCCCTTTGGACCTTGTTAGGGTCCTGGTACAAGCCATGCAGAAGGTAAAATACTTATATTCTTTTATTATAACATATCTTATTTCATTTTGCAAACATAGCATACTTCATTTCATAACATATCATACTTCACTTCATGAACATATCATTTTTCATCTCATAAACATATCATACTTCATTTCATAATCATATCATATTCATTTCATGAACATATCGTTTTTCATTTCATGATCATATCGTATTTCATTTCATAACATATATTAAATATCACATACATATAGGGCATGGCATAGGCATAAACATCAAGAATAAGTAAACACTAAGACAAAGCATGTTATCTTCATCTAGCTTCATTTAATATCACAAGTCCACATGAATTCACTTAAACATAAAACACATATTAACTTAACCTAGAGCATGCTATGGAACAATGGTTGGCCGAATGGTTCATGGGGCTTTTAGGGTTAAACCCTTAACCTAATCCAACAAACATACTAACATCATCATATGCATTCAAAACATAGTATAAAACTTCATTGAAACTTCAAACCAAGGGGTGGCCGAATGGTCCATGTAGGCTTTTAGGGTTAGTCTTTTAACCTAATTCATTCTACATCCTAACATCATCATGTGCATGTAGAACAAGTTATAGGACTTCAATAAAACACCAAAAACCCATGATGGCCGAATGGTTTATAGAGGTTTCTAGGGTTAACTTTTAACCTAATTCATTCTACATCCTAACATCATCATATGCATATAAAACAAGGTATAGAACTTAAATAAAACACTCAAAAACATATGTTGGCCGAATAGTCCATAGGGGTTTCTAGGGTTAACTTTTAACCTAATTCATTCTACATCCTAACATCATCATATGCATGTAAAACAAGGTATAGAACTTCAATAAAACACCCAAAAACATGTGTTGGCCGAATAGTCCATAGGGGTTTCTAGGGTTAACTTTTAACCTAATTCATTCTACATCCTAACATCATCATATGCATGAAAAACAATGTATAGAACTTCAATAAAACACCCAAAAACATGTGTTGGACGAATAGTCCATAGGGGTTTCTAGGGTTATCTTTTAACCTAATTCATTTTACATCCTAACATCATCATATGCATGTAAAACAAGGTATAGAACTTCAATAAAACACCCAAAAACATGTGTTGGCCGAATAGTCCATAGGGGTTTCTAGGTTTATCTTATAACCTAATTCATTTTACATCCTAACATTGTCTTCTTCTTACAAAACATGATATAGAACTTCCTTGGAACATCAAAACTAAGCTTGGCCGAATATATCATAGGGATTTTTTTTTAAAAACATCAACCGAAAGCTACTCGTATGCAGGTGAGGGATACTTACATCCTTCGCTTTGCTTTTTGGTTGGAAGATGACCTAAGGGAAACAAAACCTAGCCTTCTCCTTGCTTGGATGGGGTTCGGCCAAAGGATGAAAATGGAGAGGGAGAGGAATAGATTTCGGTGAGGAAGAAGAAGAGAAGAGGGAGAAGTGGAGAAGTGACTTTTCTCTTGTCCCTTCATTCCCTATTTATTCTCTTGAAGTGTCCCTTAGCCTCCCTTACCCTTAACTATCATTTTTCCTATTCCTCTACTAATAACATCTCATTGGGCTTCTAGTTAGTGGATGCATCTATAGGGTTTGGCTATCTCTAGAGGTTTGAGGTTCAATTCCTCGGCCTTGCATCCTTTTTGGCTTATTTTTTTTCATTTTTGAAAAGCCCACATAAGGCCCATCATAATCAAGCCAGAAATTCTTGTAAAATTGCTAGAAATTTTACGGGCGTTACAATCCTTCATACCTTTTAAAAGTTTCGTCCTCGAAACTTAGAACAATTTTGGGAACTTCTGCTTCATGTCCTCCTCGCGTTCCCAGGTAGCTTCTTTGTACCGTTGATTCTGCCACAGGACCTTTACTAAGGGAACCTCTTTGTTCCTTAGTCTCTTGACTTCTCGGTCTTGTATCTGGATAGGCCGACTTTCATAACTCAGGTCCTCTTGAACTTGTACTGTTTGTGGCTCGATCACTTGGTCCGCACTGGAAATACATTTCTTGAGCACAGAGACATCGAACACGTTGTGAATAGCCGACATCTCTTGAGGTAGCTCCAGCTTGTAAGCTACCTTGCCAACCCTCTGCAATATCAGATACGGTCCCACATAGCGCGGACTCAGCTTACCCTTCCTTCCGAATCTCATCACTCCCTTCATAGGGGCCACTTTGAGGAATATCAGGTCCCTGACTTCGAATTCTAACGGTCTACACAGCATATCCGCATAGCTCTTTTGTCGCCTCTGAGCAGTTTCAATTCTCTGGCGGATGTTCTGTATAGCTCGGGTGGTGTCATCGATGAAGTCCATCTGGAGTCCCATCCTCTTCATTTCACACCCTCGTACCAGCATATGGGAGATCTACATTTCCTCCCGTATAGAGCCTCGTAGGGTGTCATTCCAATAGTAGCTTGGTAGCTATTGTTGTAGGCAAATTCTGCCAAACATAAGTATCGACACCAGCTACCTTTGAAATCCAGGGTGCAAGCTCGTAACATATTCTCCAGTACTTGATTTACTCTTTCGATCTGTCTGCGGGGATGGAAGCGATCTTGAACAATAACCGTGCCTAGGGCCTTCTGAACACATTCCCAGAAATGGGAAATAAAGCGACCATCTCTGTCAGAAATGATGGTCTTAGGAATTCCATGTAGTCTGATAATTTCCCTAGCATATAACTGAGCCAGTTGCTCCGTCGAATAGGTCATCTTGATTGCTAGAAAGTGGGCGGACTTCGTCAATCTATCCACAATTACCCATATAGCATCATAACCATTTGTTGCCTTGGGCAATCCTGAGATGAAATCCATAGAAATGTCTTCCCATTTCCATTCTGGAATCTGGATCATTGCGGTGTTCCTCAGTCTCTGAGTATTACCTTTAACCCTCTGGCGGTCGTAATCTTGACATACTGAGCCACATCTCTTTTCATTCCGAACCACTAGAATTTTCTTTTCAGGTCTTGGTACATCTTGGTGGTTCCAGGATGCATCGCATAAGGAGTTCCGTGAGCTTCCTCAAATATCTTCTTCCGTAATTCTAGATCGTCGGGAATACACAGGCGATCCCTGAGGTAGAGTACTCCACTATTAGTGATACGAAACCCATCATCCTTTCCTTCTAAGACCTCTTGATTGATCCTCTGAATGTTTGGGTCACGGGCTTGCTTCTCCAGTATATCATCGAACAGCGTCGGTGCTATCGTCGTGGTCGAGAGCTGTCCGGAAAGGATTTCAACCCCGTAACGCATAATCTCCTTTTCTAAGGGCCGAGGTAACACTGATAGAGACATCAAGGTGGCACAGGACTTCCTACTGAGTGCATCCGCCACCTTGTTTGCTTTCCCCGTATTGTAGAAGATCTCGTAGTCATAATCCTTTACTAGCACGAGCCATCTGCATTGTCTCATATTTAGGTCCTTCTGTGTGAAGAAATATTTCAGACTCTGATGGTCTGTATAAATCCTACACTGAGCTCCATATAGATAATGCCTCCATGTTTTGAGAGCAAAGACCATGGCCGCTAGCTCTAAATCATGGGTGGGATAATTCCCTTCATGTTCTTTGAGTTGCCTTGAGGCGTAAGCAATGACCTTGCCATTCTGCATGAGTACAACTCCGAGTCCCAACTTGGAAGCATCACTGTACATGTCGAAGCCTTCGTTACTGTCCGGAAGAGCAAGGATTGGAGTGTTAGGGCAATCTCTTGCCATGATAAGGTTTTGATGTGTGTGGCAAAGGGTTTAAGTTAGTTTGTTATGTTGATTTGATATGTGCGTTGAAGTCATGCAGGACTTAGTAATTTGCACATGGAGTCGTGGAGAGTTTCACATCTAATGACTCAGTCCTTGAGTCGGTGAAGGATTGCTTTGCAGAAGCTGTGTGCTTGGAGCATCCGAGGGACCGCCAGACGAGGAGCTTGGAGTGAAGCCGGAGGAAGTAGACTTCGAGGCAAGAGACGCGAAGGAGCATTGCAGAGCCGTGCGCTTGATGCTGCCGAGGGACGTGGCCGCGAACGAAGAGAACTTCGAAGGCGAGGGACTCCGAGGGATGAGAGTGAGCGAATGTAACCCGGGAAGGGGTAGATCTTAGGTGAAACTTGGCCATTTGGCCAAGTGTCGGATGAGTTTTCCCGACACCAGTCGACAGCCATGTCATGGCAGTCGACTACTCTGAGTCCATGGTTCGATCGACTGGTTTAAGTCAGCTGAATCAAGTTGATCGATCATTGCCGGCATGGGCGATTGGTGATGGCACCTTGTCTGCACGTGAGTTGACCTCGTTAAGCACCACGGATTGACATCGATCGATGGGTGCCATCGATGCTTCCAACATGGAAAGCGGTCGTTATTGGGCAATGGCTACGGGATCAGTCGACTGACCGAGGGCATCAGTCGACTGATCATGTGTCAACGAGAAGAAACCCTCTTCCTCTATAAAAAGGAAGGGGATGGGGCTTTGGGAGGCTAATGCTTGAGCTCTAAACTTCTCCCAAAGTGCCATACACGATTCCCTACTCTTCTTACTTGCTTTTACTTCAATCTTATTGTAAGAAGAGTGATCTTGATTGTAAAGGTTACCTCCACCTAGCTTGGTGCAAAGGAGAGACCAATAGTGATTGGCTTTGGCGGAGTGATTCACCGTGGACAAATCGGACCATGGATTAGCGACGTAGCCGTGAACCACGTTACATCTCGGTGTTTGTATTGTTTGTTTATCTTTTGCTTTGTCTTTATTTATATTTGCATATTCCGCTTGTGCTAACGTTTTGTAGACGAGCAAAATACGACATCCAACGAACGAGGGCTATTCACCCCTCTAGCCGGCCGTCATGATCCCCCAACAAGTGGTATCAGAGCCAGGTTGCTTGTCACCGGACTAACCGCCGCAACAAGCTCTTCATCAAAAGATGGCCGGTTCGAACATCCACCCACCGATGTTTGACGGCGAATTCTCTTGGTGGAAGAAGAGAATGGAGGTATTCTTCGAGACCGATTTTGATATTATGCTTATAATGGAAAATGGTTTCGAGTTGCCTAGGGATGAAAGGGGTGAACAAATTGAAAAATCACGATGGACGAAAAAGCAAAGGGAAGAGCACCTTGCAAATTCAAAAGCCAAGCACCATCTCTTCAATGTGCTCCCCCAACAAGAGATCAACCGAATTGGGGAATGCTCAAGTGCCAAGGAGATGTGGGAGAGATTGGTTGAACTTCATGAAGGCACTTCGGAAGCCAAACTTGCAAGGAGAGACCTCCTCCGTTCCCAACTATCAAATATCAAATTAGAAAAGGGAGAAAAGGTAACATCATTACATTCTAGGTTTAAAGAAATATTAAATGGGCTAACAAGTGTAGGAGAAAAGCTCTCCAACCGGGATATGGTAATGAAGGCCATAGATGCCTTTCCCTGGTCCTCAAGATGGATCTCCATGGTGGATTCGTTTTACATCTCCAAGAACTTGGAAGTAAGTACCTTGGAGGAGTTTTTCTCAACAATGGAGCTCCACGAAACGAGGCTTGAAGGAATACAAGAAGAGCCAAAGTTTCAATTTTCAAGGGGAGTGGCACTAATAGCAAACAAGGGGAAGAAGAAGATAGAGATTTCCTCCTCCTCCGATGACGAAGCGTCTTCCTCCTCTTCCATGGATAGCACGGAAGAAGCGTATATGGTAAGGAGGGTAAGACATGCATTAAAAGTTTTAGATTTAATAAGTCTAATGATAGGAATAGAAGACCAAGGGGGAAGGTCATATGCTACAATTGCCAAGGAGAGGGGCACATAAGAGACAATTATCCTCTCCTAAACAAGAGCAAAGAAGAGAAAAAGAAGAAAGAAGAAAAGAAGAAGAAAAAGGGGAGCAAGAAGAAAGAGGAAAAGAAGGCAAAAGAAAAGGGGAGGGCCAAAGCATTCAAAGACAAGACATGGGATGATCTTTCCTCCTCATCCTCATCCGAAGAAGAGGAACAAGTCTATTCCTAGGCCTTGCATCCTTTTTGGCTTATTTTCTTTCATTTTTGAAAATCCCACATAAGGCCCATCATAATCAAGCCAGAATTTCTTGTAAAATTGCTAAAAATTTTACGGGCGTTACAAAAGGTGGCAGGAGGATCTCAGTGTGGAGTGAAGAAGCCGAAAGGCAAGTGCTTCACTTGCAAGTAGACTGAACATTGGAAGGAGTGCCCCAACCGGAAGTTGAACAAAGGCATATCTTTTGGTCTAGTCATTGAAACATGTTTAGCGGTGTTATCTACCGGCATCTGGTGTGTAGATACGGTAGCCACTGATCATGTCTGCAATACTTTACATGGGTTCCAGGAAACCAGACGACTAGCTAAGGGGGGTATTACCATCTACATGGGCAATTCTATGAAGGTGGCGGCTATTGTAGTGGGAGATGTTTATTTATCTTTTGATATGAATAAAACTTATGTTCTTAGAAATTTCCTTTATGTACCTTCATTTAGAAAGAATTTAATTTCAATTTCTAAATTATTTTTAAATGGATATTTTATTTCTTTTAATGACAGAGGTGTTATAAAAAGGAATAGGGAGATTATCTGTTCTAGTACGTTGGTAGGTAATTTGTACACTCTTGAACCAAAAGCTCCGATGATGCAAATAGAAGTAAATAACTCATCTTCTAAATCTAATAAGAGAAAAGAACCTTCGAAAATGAACCAAACATATCTTTGGCATCTAAGGTTAGGTCATATTAACCTAAGTAGAATTCAAAGGTTGATAGCTGATGGACCTTTGAGTTCATTTGTGGTGGAAGATTTCCCAACCTACGAATCTTGCTTGGAAGGTAAAATGACCAAGAGGCCTTTTAAGGCCAAGGGGTATAGAGCTAAAGATGTGTTGGAATTGGTTCATTCTAATTTGTGTGGTTTTATGTCTATCTAGGCTAGAGGTGGTTTTGAATATTTCGTCTCTTTTACAGACGATTATTCAAGATATGGATACATTTACTTGATGCGCCACAAGTCTGAATGCTTTGACAGGTTCAAAGAATTCAAGGATGATGTGGAGAAACGTCAAGGTAAAAGTATTAAGACACTATGATCTGATCGTGGTGGTGAGTACCTCTTGAAATAGTTTAGGAATTACTTATCACAGGTTGGGATACAATCCCAATTGTCTGCACCTGGCACATCCCAACAGAATGGTGTAGCGGAGCGAAGGAATAGGACTCTTATGGAGATGGTTAGATCGATGATGAGTTATTCTGAGTTACCAGATTCGTTCTGGGGGTATGCTCTTGATATGACAGTGTATATTCTGAACTTATTACCATCTAAATCAATGCCTTCTACTCCCACAAAATTGTGGACTGGGCTAAAGCCTAGTCTGAGATATATTTGGATTTGGGGGAGTCTATCACATGTGATGAAGGCAGATGCTGGTAAGTTGGAACCTCGTACAGAAGTGTGCTTGTTCGTAGGCTGCCCTAGAGGAACGAAAGGTGGTTTTTTTATAGTTCTAGAGTGTTAGGGCAATCTCTTGCCGTGATATGGTTTTGATGGTGTGGCAAAGGGTTTAAGTTAGTGTGTTATGTTTATTTGATATGTGCGTTGAAGTCGTGCAGGACTTAGTAATTCGCACATGGAGCCATGGCGAGTTTCACATCTCATGACTCGTGCCTTGAGTCGGTGAAGGATAGCTTTGCGGAAGCCGTGCGCTTGGAGCATCCGAGGGACCGCCGGACGAGAAGCTTGGAGTGAAGCCGGAGGAAGTAGACTTCGAGGCAAGAGGCGAAGGAGCATTGCGAGCCGTCGCTGATCTTTGCGAGGGGCGTGGCGAGCGAAGAACTCGGCGAAGGACTCGAGAAATGAGTGGCGATTGTAACCCGGGAGGGGTAGCTCTTAGGTGAAACTTGGCCATTTGGCCAAGTGTCGGATAGTTTCGACACGGTCATTGCCATGGAATGGCGATCGTACTAATCGAGTGTAGCTCGGTGGTATCTATTGGGTTTGTGGCGTGATCGGCATCGTTAGCGATCGGGCCAAGACTAACGATCGGCTGCTGGCGGCGATCGGTAGTCAATAGGGTTTTAGCCCAGAACCGCTCGTAGCCGGAGGCGGTCGACTCTGAGTCGTGATCGGCGGTGAGGTCCAGGTGATCGCCAAGAGTTCCGTTGGACAACAGCGGTCGGCATCCGGCGTGTTCGGAGGCCGTTGTAGTAACGTGATCATTGCCATGGCGTGATCGTGATGGCGGCCAACGGGAAGAAGTTAGCCCTCTCTATAAAAAGAGAGGGTGTGAGCCTTTGAGAGGCTAATGCTTAAGTTCCAAACAATCTTCCTAGTGCCCCACAAGCTCTAAACTCTTCTTACTCGCTTTTACTCCATTCTATTTGTAAGAAGAGTGATCTTGGTTGTAAAGGTTACCTCCACCTAGCTTTGTGCAAAGGAGAGACCGATAGTGATTGGTTTTGGCGGAGTGATTCACCGTGGACGAATCGGACCGTGGATTAGCGGTGTAGCCGTGAACCACGTTATATCTTGGTGTTTGTATTGCCTGTTTCTATTTTGCTTGTCTTTATTTATATTTGTATATTCCGCTTGCGCTAACATTTTGTAGACGAGCAAAATACCGCCATCCAAACGAAAAGGGCTATTCACCCCCCTCTAGCCGGCCATCCGACCTCCTACAAGTGGTAAAAATATACTTGATGCCACCAACAAATGGTACCCAATTTTTTTTAAATCAATTTGACATATTTTTCCTCCATTATACTTGATGCCATGAACTTATAACTTAATGTTAATCTTTTTGATGGTGTCAAAGGGGGAGAAATAAGTATGTTTAAGTTAATCACATTAGGGGGAGAAATATATGTAGGGAGAGAAATATATTGTAGGGGGAGAAATATATGATAGGGGGAGAAAATTTGCATAGAGAATTTCATGGATTAAGGGGAATTGCATGTTGTTATATCATGTTTATCTTTACATGCTTTCTTACCCTTAGAATTTATATCAAGTGTTTTTACCTAACTTAAACGGATTGCCACACATCAAAAAGGGGGAGATTGTTAGGGCAATCTCTTGCCGTGATATGGTTTTGATGGTGTGGCAAAGGGTTTAAGTTAGTGTGTTATGTTTATTTGATATGTGCGTTGAAGTCGTGCAGGACTTAGTAATTCGCACATGGAGCCATGGCGAGTTTCACATCTCATGACTCGTGCCTTGAGTCGGTGAAGGATAGCTTTGCGGAAGCCGTGCGCTTGGAGCATCTGAGGGACCGCCGGACGAGAAGCTTGGAGTGAAGCCGGAGGAAGTAGACTTCGAGGCAAGAGACGCGAAGGAGCATTGCAGAGCCGTCGCTGATCTTTGAGGGCGTGGCGAGAACGAAGAGAACCTTGGCGAAGGACTCAGAAATGAGTGAGCGATTGTAACCCGGGGAGGGGTAGCTCTTAGGTGAAACTTGGCCATTTGGCCAAGTGTCGGATGGGTTTTCAGGACACGCGATCATTGCCATGGAATGGCGATCGGCTACTAATCAGTGTAGCTCGACCGTATCTATTGGCCCGGTTTGTGGCGTGATCGGCCGCCATCGTTAGCGATCGGCCCAAGACTCGATCATTCGCTGGCGACGATCGGTGAGTCAATAGGGTTTTAGCCCGAACCGCTCGTAGCGAGGCGATCGACTCTGGTCGTGATCGGGGTGAGTCCGGATCGCGCCAAGAGTTCGTTGGACAACAGCGGTCGGCATCCGGCGTGTTCGGAGGCCGTTGTAGTGATCGGTCGCCATGGCGTGATCGGTGATGGCGCTCGGAAGAAGTTAGCCCTCTCTATAAAAAGAGAGGGTGTGAGCCTTTGAGAGGCTAATGCTTAAGTTCCAAACAATCTTCCTAGTGCCCCACAAGCTCTAAACTCTTCTTACTCGCTTTTACTCCATTCTATTTGTAAGAAGAGTGATCTTGGTTGTAAAGGTTACCTCCACCTAGCTTTGTGCAAAGGAGAGACCGATAGTGATTGGTTTTGGCGGAGTGATTCACCGTGGACGAATCGGACCGTGGATTAGCGGCGTAGCCGTGAACCACGTTATATCTTGGTGTTTGTATTGCCTGTTTCTATTTTGCTTGTCTTTATTTATATTTGTATATTCCGCTTGCGCTAACGTTTTGTAGACGAGCAAAATACCGCCATCCAAACGAAAAGGGCTATTCACCCCCCTTTAGCCGACCATCCGACCTCCTACATAGAGATCAGAGGGTGATCGTTAGTACAAATGCCAGATTTTTAGAGGAAGACTATGTGATGAACCACAACCTCATGAGCAAGATTGTTCTTGAGGAATTGAGAGGGGAAGTCACTACTTCAGTACCACCGGAACAAGAGGATATACCACAAGTGACTGCACACCGTATCACAGAGGATACATAGGTGATACCTCGTCGTAGTGGGAGGGTTGTTAGACAACCTGATAGATTTATGTTCTTGGGAGAATCTATTTATTTGTTCCCTGGCGAACATGAACCTGATACCTGGACATATGACGAGGCAATCTAAGATAAAGATGTGGTATCTTGGAAAAGAGCAATGAATTCTGAGATAGAAACTATGGATTCAAATCAGGTCTGGGGGCTAGTAGAACCACCCAATGGTGTAAAAACCATTGGATGCAAGTGGATCTACAAAAGAAAGAGAGGAATAAATGGGAAGGTTGAGACCTTCAAGGCAAGGCTTGTTGCACAAGGGCATACTGTTAGGGCAATCTCTTGCCGTAATATGGTTTTGATGGTGTGGCAAAGGGTTTAAGTTAGTTTGATATGTTGATGTGATATGTGCGTTGAAGTCGTGCAGGACTTAGTAATTCGCACATGGAGCCGTGGCGAGTTTCACATCTCATGACTCGTGCCTTGAGTCGGTGAAGGATAGCTTTGCGGAAGCCGTGCGCTTGGAGCATCCGAGGGACCGCCGGACGAGAAGCTTGGAGTGAAGCCGGAGGAAGTAGACTTCGAGGCAAGAGACGCGAAGGAGCATTGCAGAGCCGTGCGTCTTTGATGCTGAGGGGCGTGGCGAACGAAGAGAACGGCGAGGACTCAGAAATGAGTGGCGGTTGTAACCCAGGGAAGGGTAGCTCTTAGGTGAAACTTGGTCATTTGGCCAAGTGTCGGATGGGTTTTCCCGACACCAGTCGACTGCCATGTCATGGCGATCATTGCTAATCGAGTGAGTTCGGGTATCTGACCGTGGATTGGATGATGATCATCATCGATAGCGATCATTGCCAAGATTCATCGATCACTGAAAGCGCGGATCGGATCAATAGGGTTTCGACCATTGATCGTAGCCGAGGCGATCGACTACGGAGGCATCGATCGTGATGAGGTCCATCGATCGCCAAGAGTTCCGTTGGACTAGCAACGGGATCCGGCGTGTTCGAGGGCCGTTGTAGTGGCAGTGATCGGCCAAGAAGCGGCGATCGGTAGTGGCGGCTAACGAAGAAAACAGCCCTCTCTATAAAAAGAGAGGGTGTGAGCCTTTGAGAGGCTAATGCTCATACTCCAAACGATCTTCCTAGTCCCCCACAAGCTCTAAACTCTTCTTACTTGTCTTTACTTCAATCCTATTGTAAGAAGAGTGATATTGGTTGTAAAGGTTACCTCCACCTAGCTTGGTGCAAAGGAGAGACCATTTAGTGGATTGGTTTAACGGAGTGATTCACCGAGGATGAATCGGGGACCATGGATTAGCGGCGTAGCCGTGAACCACGTTATACCATCGTGTTAGTGTTTGTTTTATTGTTTGTCTTTTGCTTTGTATTTGTATATTCCGCTTGCGCTAATCTTTTGTAGACGAGCAATTTACGACGTCCAACGTATGAGGGCTATTCACCCCCCTCTAGCCGGCCATACCGATCCCCTACAAGTGGTATCAGAGCCGAGGAAAGCTTGTCGAGGACTAACCGCCACAACAAGCAACTTTTAAAATGGCCGGCTCCAACATCCATCCTCCGAAGTTTGAAGGAGAATTCGCTTGGTGGAAGAAGGGAATGGAGGTATTTTTCGAAACGGATTTTGATATAATGATTACAATGGAATCCGGTTTCGTTTTGCCTAGGGATGAAGAAGGGAAGCCAATAGAGAAATCTAGGTGGACCAAAAGGCAAAGGGAAGAGCACCTTGCAAATTCAAAAGCCAAACATCATCTCTTCAATGTGCTCCCCCAACAAGAAATCAACCGAATAGGAGAATGCCTAAGCGCCAAGGAGATGTGGGAGAAGCTAATTGAGCTTCATGAAGGCACATCCGAGGCAAAGCTAGCAAGGAGAGATCTCCTCCGCTCCCAACTATCCAACATCAAATTAGAAAAGGGAGAAAAGGTAATTTCTTTGCATTCTAGATTCAAAGAAATTTTAAATGGACTAACAAGTGTAGGTGAGAAGCTATCAAACAGGGATATGGTAATGAAGGCCATAGATGCCTTTCCCCGGTCCTCAAAGTGGAGCTCCATGGTGGACTCATTCTATATCTCAAAGAATTTAGAAGTGAGCACCTTGGAGGAGTTCTTCTCAACAATGGAACTCCACGAAACTAGGCTTGAGGGAATACAAGAGGAGCCTAAAATTCAACCCTCAAGAGGAGTAGCATTGTTGGCAAATAAGGGGAAGAAGAAGATGGAAATCCCCTCCTCCTCCGATGACGAAGCGTCTTCCTCCTCCTCCATGGATAGCACCGAAGAAGCCTACATGGTAAGGAGGGTAAGACGAGCATTTAAGAATTTTAGATTTGATAAATCTAATGATAGGAATAGAAGACCAAGGGGGAAGGTCATATGCTACAATTGCCAAGGAGAAGGGCACATAAGGGACAATTGTCCTCTCCTAAACAAGAGCAAGGAAGAAAGAAAAAAGAAAGAAGAAAAGAAGAAGAAAAATGGGAGCAAGAAAAAGAAGGAAGAGGAGAAGAAAACAAAGGAGAAGGGAAAGGCTAAGGCTCTCAAGGCAAGGACTTGGGATGATCCATCCTCATCCTCCTCCTCATCATCGGATGAGGAGAATGCCTTTGTCACCAATTTAGCCTTGATGGCCTTTGATGACTTGGATTGCTCTTCCTCCGAAAATGAAGGTTCAAGCTCAAGAGGAGAGAGCTCAAGTGAAGAAGAAGGAGCTTCTACATCCTCATCATCCGAAGAAGAAGAGGACATGGAAACTATGGTAACGAATCTCTCACCCCATAAGATAGTTTCCATGATTTCTAGCTTAACTAAGGACTTATTTAGAGCTAAGAAGAAAAACAAAAGCATGCTAGATCAAATTAAGGACCTAGAACAAAAATTAGAAAAAGCACGCTTAAATGAAAATGAAAATATTTCTTCTTGCCATGATGATGCATGCTCACATGATCTTTATATGCCTTTGGATGTTAGTGATGCATGTATAAATGAAAATAGGGCTTTAAGGGAAAAGGTAGATTATTTAACAAAAGCCCTAGAAAAATTCACTATAGGCTCCCTTAAATATGATCTTAGGGAGCCAAAGAGCTAGTTTCAACAAGAAAGGCCTAGGATACAAAGAAAAGAAAAATGAAAAGGCCTATAAATGCCTAATAGCTAGGGGACAAGATAAGAAGAAGGTAATTGCTAGGAAATGGATCCCCAAGGAGTATTTAGTGAACCCAATAGGAAAGAATTTATTTTGGGTTCCAAAATCCATCCTTAAGGGTTAGAATAACCCTAGGGTAGTCAACCATATGAACTTGACCTATATCATAATTTGGTTGACTTAGGATGACGGGACAACATTTTTTAGATAGTGTTGGGTGATGATAACGTACCCATAAATAGGTAATAATGCCTAAATCATGATGATTAATGTAATTGCTATGTATGTTTTAAATCATGATTTATGATTTTGAAATTTGGCACGTTATCACTAGAAATAGGTTTAAATCATGCTTTAGGTGATAATTTGTTTATTATCATCACATATTACCTAATGCATGGTTATAAAATTGATGAAAACATGTATTTCATGATCATAATGTAGAATTAATTCATATATGTCATTATGATCATGTTAATTGTTAGGTTGATACTTAACCATGATAGAATTACATGAATATATGGGTTAAGTATATACAAATACCCCCTAGGATACATCTCACACTCACTATAGGCTAACTTGATTGCAAACTTAGCATGGGTGAGATATTAGGATGATACAAATGTCCACTAATGCCTATGGAATTTAGATGGTCATTTAAAGTATCAAAATAGCAATAATAGACCAATCATGGGGAAGGCTTATGTTTAATTCATAGACATATTGCCCAAAGATCATGGTTGCATATTTCATATGTTTTCAAAACAATTTCTTACCTTAAAATACATGTATTCATGTTTTGAAACAATTGGATGCAAAACTAGGTAGCTAACTTGATACTAGAATGATCAAAAACCTAGTGGTTTTTAGAGCTTTTGGATTTTTGGCAAAAACAAGAAAATATAATGAGTTTTCATGAAAAACTATTTTTTCTTGATAGATATACTTAATAGAAATATGTTCCCCAAATTTCATGATTTTTTGAATTTTCTGGAATTTATAATGCATTTCTGAAATTCGTCCAGAAAATCAAAAATTCGGATTCCTTTGTGCCAGTCGACTGCCATACTGATAGCAGTCGACTGGTGGCCTGTAAATCAGAATATTGAAGGCCGAATTCAGTTTGTAAACCTACAACAAGTGGTAGAAATATACTTAATGCCATCAACAAGTGGTACCCAATTTTAAATCAACTTGTCATATTTTCCCTCCATTATACTTGATGCCATGAGCTTATAACTTAGTGTTAATCTTTTTGATAGTGTCAAAGGGGGAGAAATAAGTATGTTTAAGTTAATTACTTTAGGGGGAGAAATATATTTTAGGGGGAGAAATATATGATAGGGGGAGAAAATTTGCATAGAGAGTTTCATGGATTAAGGGGGAGTTGCATGTTGCTATATCATGTTTATCTTTACATGCTTTCTTACCTTAGAGTTTATATCAAATGTTTTTACCTAACTTAAACGGATTGCCACACATCAAAAAGGGGGAGATTGTTAGGGCAATCTCTTGCCGTAATATGGTTTTGATGGTGTGGCAAAGGTTTTAAGTTAGTTTGATATGTTGATGTGATATGTGCGTTGAAGTCGTGCAGGACTTAGTAATTCTCACATGGAGCCGTGGCGAGTTTCACATCTCATGACTCGTGCCTTGAGTCGGTGAAGGATAGCTTTGCGGAAGCCGTGCGCTTGGAGCATCCGAGGGACCGCCGGACGAGAAGCTTGGAGTGAAGCCGGAGGAAGTAGACTTTGAGGCAAGAGACGCGAAGGAGCATTGCAGAGCCGTGCGCGATCTTTTAGGGGCGTGGCGAGAAGCGAAGAGAACTTGGCGAGGACTCAGAAATGAGAGTGAGCGATTGTACCCCCGGGAAGGGTAGCTATTAGGTGAAACTTGGTCATTTGGCCAAGTGTCGGATGGGTTTCGACACGGTCATTGCCATGTCATGGCGGTCATTGCCTCTAATCAGTGAGTTCGTGGTATCTGATTGGGGATTGTAGCGGATCGGCCATCGTGGGCGGTCGATCGCCAAGACCATCGATCATTCTTGAAAAGCGGCCGATCGGTGATCAATAGGGTTTCGACCCGCAGAACCATTCATAGCCGGTAGGCGGTCGACTACGGAGGCATCGGATCGTGATGAGGTCCATCGATCGGCGCCAAGAGTTCCGTTGGACTACAGCGGTCGGGATCCGGCGTGTTCGGAGGCCATTGTAGTAATGGTCATCGCCAAGAGCGGCGATCGGCAGTGGCGGACCCTCTCTATAAAAAGAGAGGGTGTGAGCCTTTGAGAGGCTAATGCTCATACTCCAAACGATCTTCCTAGTTCCCCACAAGCTCTAAACTCTTCTTACTTGTCTTTACTTCAATCCTATTGTAAGAAGAGTGATATTGGTTGTAAAGGTTACCTCCACCTAGCTTGGTGCAAAGGAGAGACCATTTAGTGGATTGGTTTAACGGAGTGATTCACCGAGGACGAATCGGGGACCGTGGATTAGCGGCGTAGCCGTGAACCACGTTATACCATCGTGTTAGTGTTTGTTTTATTGTTTGTCTTTTGCTTTGTATTTGTATATTCCGCTTGCGCTAATCTTTTGTAGACGAGCAATTTACGACGTCCAACGTACGAGGGCTATTCACCCCCCTCTAGCCGGCCATACCGATCCCCTACACATACTCAGAAAGAGGGTATCGATTATGAGGAGACCTTTTCGCCGATAGCCATGCTTAAGTCTATACGGATTCTCTTATCTATTACTGCTCATAAGGATTATGAGGTGTGGTAGATGGATGTCAAGACAGCCTTCCTTAATGAAAGTCTTGAGGAAAACACCTATATGGAGCAACCAGAGGGATTTATTGCAAAGGGCAAAGAGCATCTTGTGTGCAAGCTTAATCGGTCCATTTATGGATTGAAGTAAGTTCGAGATCTTGGAACATCCACTTTGATGAGGTAATCCAATCCTATGGATTTATTCAAAGTCCGGATGAGTCTTGTGTATACAAGAGATGTGACGGAAACGTAGTGGTATTTCTTATACTATACGTAGATGACATTTTGTTAATTGGCAACAATGTCAAAGTGTAATCAGACGTAAGGGTATGGTTGTCCAAACAGTTTGATATGAAGGACTTGGGAGAAAGGGGGCACATCCTTGGGATCAAGGTTATAAGGGATATCAGGAAAAGGATGTTGTGCTTATCTCAAGCTTCACACATAGACACTATTTTGGCTCGTTTTAGCATGCAGAACTTCAAGAAAGGTTTTCTACCTTTTAGGCATGGAGTACCTTTATCTAAAGAAATGTGTCCTAGAACATCAAAGGAGATAGAGGAGATGATGGTGATTCCTTATGCTTCGATGGTAGGAAGCCTCATGTATGCTATGTTATGTACGAAGTCGGATATCTGCTTTGCCGTGGGCATGGTTAGCAGATATCAGAGTAATATAGGACAGGGACATTGGACTACGGTAAAATATATATTGAAGTACCTGAGAAGGACTAGGGATTATATGCTAGTATACCAGGCAGATCAATTACTCCCTATAGGTTACACAAATTCCGACTTCCAATCAGATAGGGATAACAATAAGTCTACCTTAGGTTTTGTATTTACTTTGGGAGGTGGAGCCATTCTATGGAGGAGTGTTAAGCAGAAATGCATGGCGGATTCCACCATTGAAGCTGAGTATGTGCCAACCTCTGAGGCAACCAAAGAAGTTGTATGGCTCAAGAGCTTCTTGATGGACTTGGATGTGATTCCTTGTTTGGCCAGAACTATCACAATTTCTTGTGATAATAGTGGTGCAGTTGCAAACTCGACGGAACTACGAGCCCATAAGGCAAGTAAATACATAGAGCGCAAGTGCCATCAGATACGAGAGATCTTAAAGTGAGGAGAAGTTGTTGTTGCCAAGATTGAATCAGAGGATAACCTGGCAGATCTTTTCACTAAGGCCCTTCCAGCGAGAGCTTTTAATAGGCATGTGGAGGGAATGGGAATCAGATGTATGGCAATTTGATGGAAACAGAGTCTTTTAGTATAAGTGGGAGATTGTTGGGATGTATACTGAAGGCCTAGCCTTTGTATGAACATCTTTATTTTTGAAATAAGGATTACATGATCATTGTTTGCATATTTATAGTTATGCATATTGTCTAATACTTTACATTGTAGATAACATGGTGTGTGGTGTCACACATAAGATCATGTTATTAGTTCCTTGTAGAGTATATGTAGAGGCTCACAACCAAGATGGTTTTGGACAAATCATTGGCATGGTTGTAGTGTAATTTAGTATTGGTTTATCTTGACCATAGAATTATATTAGTACACATTGTGTGTATTGAGCAGGACCGATTTAGAGGTGATTCAATTTATTGCTTACTACATAATTGAATCGGACCTTGGATTTTATGGTGTACATGCTCTTAATCCCGATATAATAACGGACACATGTACTTAGTATTTATTTCTTTGATTTATCGATGGGAGAGATTTATGGATTAAATTGATAGGCTCAGTAAGTTGAAAAATAATATTATTTATATGGTGTGTCATTGATTATAGGAGGAAACCGCGTCCTATGTATTAGGGTGATGATGTCCCTTTGAGGAGCTCATAAGGATCATCATATAAACCCTGCTAGGGACTTGGTCAGGCATGATGATAAGGTTGAGTGGTACTACTCATGGAGTTAGATGTTGATTAATTAATTGTAGGTAAATTAATTAATTTATGAACATTCGATATCTTAAACACAGGGAGATATTTGTATAATTAATATATGGAGCTCATATTTATTTATTGGAGTTGGTGAGGTAGATCAATGATAATCTTCTAGTGGAATAGATTATCATTAATGGATCAGATTTTATGTGGGTCGGATCCATTTGGTGGCCAAGATCCAAATCCTCCTCATGGTTCCTATTATAGCCTATTAAAACCCTCATGAAGCCTATATCTAACATACACGATTAAAAGGGAGGCTTGGGCCAAATCTATAAATATGCCTCCAAGGCTTGGGCGGCAAGAGTATCAAAGAGATTTTTGGTGTTAGGGTTTTGCTTCCTTGGCTTGCGCGGCAACACATCAATTAGGGTTAGGGTTTGGAGTTGGCTTTGTCTTGGGCGGCAAGGGTGTGCTTGGCTTTGTCTCCTAGGGTCGGCGGCACAAGGAAGTTGAGGTGTTCCTTCTCCTTTTCTTCATTGCCGGCGCCACCCTCTCTCCCTCTCCTTTGGCCGGTGGCGCCACCCTCTCCCCCTCTTCTTTGGCTGGTGGCAAGAGTTAGGTTTTCTTCCCTTGGAACTCTTGGCCAGTGCCCATATTCCTTCTTCCTATCCTTGGCCGACGGCAACAACCTAGCTTGGAGCTTGGTGGTCGGCACTAGATTAGAGAAGAAGGGTTCGGTCATTCTTCCCTTTGTTCGGAGCGAGCAAGGAAGGGATGAATGTGATCTAGGAGGCTTCATCTCTTAGAGGATCATTGCCCACACAATGTCCAAGAGGAGGATAGGACATACAATAGAAGATCAAGAGGAAAACAAGAGGTATAATCTTGTTTGTTTTGATTTAGTTCTTTTGTATTATGCATGTGGTTAATTTACTTGGACCCCGATGATAAACACAAAAACCGATGATCCATATATCATCTATTCCACGGCTAATCGAGGAAAAGAGTTAAGTTGCTTGAACAAAGAGTTTGTTCAAGCGACCACTCCAATCGAATAATACAATGATGGATCAGTTGCTTGGGTAATCCATTTTCGTCCGGATTAATTTTTTTAATCCGGGGACGTAGATAGGATCGCCATGCACAAGATGAAGGTTGAAGCTTTGCTTCCCGCTTCAACTTGGTCACTTCTGCATGGCGATGCCATCTATGTCCCCGGATTAAAAAAAATTAATCAAAGATAATGACAGATTACCCATGCAACTGATCCATCATCGTGTTATTCGATCAGAGTGGTCTCTTGAACAAACTAGTTGTTCAAGCAACCTAACTCTTTTCCTCGACTAGCCATGGAATAGATGATGTATGGATCGTTGGTTTTTGTGTTTATCTTCGGGGTCCAAGTAAATTAGCCACATGAAATTACATACATAATACAAAAAAAACAAAAGGAAACAAAAACAAGAATTAAACCTCTTGTTTACCTCATAGTCTTCTATTGTATGTCCTATCCTCCTCTTGGAAGTTGTGTGGGCAACGATCCTCCAAGAGTTGAAGCCTCCTAGATCACGTATCTTTCTTTCCTTGTTCGCTCCGAACAAAGGAAGATAATAAGCTCCCTTCTTCTCCTATCTAGTTCCAGACACAATGCCTTTGGAAAAAGATCAAACCTCCTTCTCTTCTTTGTTGTTGTCGTCGGCCACCAAGGAGAAGGAGATGGAATATGAATGCCACAAAGAGTTGAGCTCCAAAGATTAAAGATGAAGAACCGCCAGCCAAGCTTCAAGGAAGGAACGCCGACCCTTAGGGAAGGAGAAGAGATGCCGGCTCAACCTTAGGAAGAGAGGAAAGAAAACCCTAAACCACTCCTCCACTTCTTGCCACCGACCAAGCTAACTCCAAACCCTAAACCTCTTCTAATCTTGCCGCCTAACAATTTGGAAGAAAACCCTAGAATCCTTGATTCATTGTTGCCACCCAAGCCCTAGCACTCTTTTTATAGAGTTAGGCTTAAGCCTCCTTTCAATCTCAAACCGTCGGATCTAGAGATTCAATCTCCACCGTCGGATCTAGGGTTTCATTTTCCACCGTCGGATCTAGGCTTCATGAGTAGGGACCATGAGGAGGAGTTGGATCTTGGCCACCCAATGCATCCGCACCACATAAAATCTGATCCATTAATGATAATCCATTCCACTAGAGGATTATCATTGATCTACCTCACCAACCCCATAAATAAATATAGGCTCCATATATTAATTGTACACATATCTCCCCATATTTAAGATCTCGAATGTCCGTCAATTAATTAATTTACTGGCAATTAATTAATCAACATCTAACTCCATGAGTAGTATCACTCAACCTTATCATCATGTCGGACCAAGTCCACCTGCAGGGTTTACATGATTATCCTTATGAGCTTCTCAAAGGGACATCATCATTCTAATATATAGGACATGGTTTCCTCCTATAATCAATGACACACTATGTAAATAATATCGTTTTCCAACTTATCGAGTCTATCGATTTAATCTAAAAATCTCGCCCATTTGAAAATCAAAGAAATAAATACTAAGTACATATGCCCATTATTATATCGGGATTAAGAGCATGTACACTAATATTCGAGGTCAGATTCAATTATGTTGTCAGTAATAAATTGAATCACCTCTAAGTCAGTCCTGCTCAATACACACAAAGTGTACTACTGTAATTCTATGATCAAGAGAAACCAATACCAAATTACACTACAATCATACCAAAGGTTTTTCCAAAACCATCTCGGTTGTGAGCCTTTACTTACACTCTACAAGGAACTGATAACATGATCTCCCATGTGACACTACACACCATGTTATATACAATGTAATGTATTAGACAATATGCATAACCATAAATATGCAAACAATGATCATTTCATTCTTATTTCAAAAATAAAGATGTTCATACAAAAGATAGACTTTTCAATATACATCCCAACAATCTCTCACTTATACTAAAAGACTATGTTGTCCTCAGCTGTCATACATCTGATTCCCATTCCCTCCACATGCCTATCAAAAGCTCTCGCTGGAAGGGCCTTAGTGAAAGGATCTGCTAGGTTATCCTCTGATGCAATCTTGGCTACAACAACTTCTCCTCGCTTTATGATTTCTCGTATCAGGTGGTACTTGTACTTTATGTATTTACTTGCCTTATGGGCTCATGGTTCCTTCGAGTTTGAAACTGCACCACTGTTATCACAATAAATTGTGATAGTTCTGGGCAAACCAGGAATCACATCCAAGTCCATCAAGAAGTTCTTGAGTCATACAACTTCTTTGGCTGCCTCAGAGGCTGCCACATACTCAGCTTCAATGGTAGAGTCCTCCATACATTTCTGCTTGACACTCCTTCATACAATGGCTCCACCTCCCAAAGTAAACACAAAACCTGAGGTAGACTTACTGTTATCCCTATCTGATTGGAAGTCGGAATCTGTGTAATCCATAGGGAGTAATTGATCTGCCTGGTATACCAGCATATAATCCCTAGTCCTTCTCTGGTACTTCAATATATGCTTTACCATAGTCCAATGTCCCTATTCTGGATTACTTTGATATCTTCTAACCATGCCAACTACAAAGCAGATATTCGATTTCATACATAGCATAGCATACATGAGGCTTCTTAATGCCGAAGCATAAGGAACCGCCTTCATCTCCTCTATCTCCTTTGATGTTCTAGGACACATCTCTTTAGATAAAGGTACTCCATGCCTAAAAGGTAGAAAACTTTTCTTGGAGTTCTGCATACTAAAACAAACTAAAATAGTGTCTATGTATGAAGCTTAAGATAAGCACAACATCCTTTTTCTGCGATCCCTTATAACCTTGATCCCAAGGATGTGCCCCACTTCTCCCAAGACCTTCATATTAAACTGTTTGGACAACCATACCCTTACGTCTGATAACACCTTGACATTGTTGCCAATTAAAAAAATATCATCTACGTGTAGTACAAGAAATACCACTACGTTTCCATCTCATCTCTTGTATACACAAGACTCATCCGGACTTTGAATAAATCCATAAGACTGGATTACCTCATCAAATCAGATGTTCCAAGATCTCGAAGCTTGCTTCAATCCATAAATGGACCAATTAAGCTTGCACACAAGATGCTCTTTGCCCTTTGCAATGAATCCTTTTGGTTGCTTCATATAGAATTTTTCCTCAAGATTTCCATTAAGGAAAGATATCTTGACATCCATCTGCCACACCTCATAATCTATATGAGCAGCAATGCATAAGAGAATCTAGATAGACTTAAGCATGGCCACTGCCGAAAAGGTCTCCTCATAATCGATACCGTCATTTTGAGTATACCCTTTCGCAACAAGCCTTGCTTTGAAGGTCTCAACCTTCCCATCTATTCCTCTCTTTCTTTTGTAGATCCACTTGCATCTAATGGTTTTTACACCATTGGGTGGTTCTACTAGCTCCCAGATCTTATTTGAATCCATAGATTCTATCTTAGAGTTCATTGCACTTTGCCAAGATACCGCATCTGAAACTAGGAAACTTCGCTTCCCACTTCAACTCAGTCACTTGTTCATGGTGATCCCTTCTACGTCCCTGGATAAAAAAAAATTATCCTTGACAAGAGGGATTACCCAAGCTACCGTTTCATCATCGTGTTATTCGATTAGAGTGGTCACTTGAACAAACTTGTTGTTTAAGCAACCAACTTCTATTCTAGATTAGCCGTGGAATAGACAATGTACGGATCGCTGATTTTTGCGTTTGTATTCAGGGTCCAAGTAAATTTAACCATAAAATAGAATATACAACATGTATATGATTGAAAATCAATTATAGACATGTTACAAAAGAATATAAACAAGCGTTATACCTCTCGATCTTCTACTGTATGTCCTTCCTCCTTTTGGACGTTGTGTGGGAGACGATCTTCCAAAAGTCGAAGCCTCCAAGATCACCAATATTCCTTTCTTTGCTCGCTCCAAACAAGAGGAAGAATAAGAAACAAAACTCTCCTCTATCTAGGACCAACCAACAAGCTCCCAACTTGAAGCTTACCGCCAGTCTAAAGAGAGGGAAAGGTTGGCGCCGGCCAAGAGCTCCAAGGAATCATTCTAACCCTTGTTTCCACCAGCCAAGGAGAAGAGAAGGAAGAGCTTTGGATGCCGACCAAAGAAAGGAGAGGAGAGGATGGGCGCCGACCACCAAAGGAAGAAGAAGGAAAGAAATTTTCTAATTTGTGGCCGCCCAACCTCCAAGCTCCTTGCCGGCCAAAACCCTAACCCGTCCTTGCCTCCAATTGTCCTTGCCACCCACCCTAATCCCTCCTTTTATAGAGTTAGGCTTAAGCCTTGTTTTAATCTCCACCATCGGTTCTAGGGATTTAATCTCAACTGTCGGATCTAGAGATTTAATCTCAACCGTCGGATCTAGAAATTTAATCTCTACCATTAGATCTAGAGTTTTGTTTTCCATCATTTGATTTAGGCTCCATGAGGTTTTAATAGGCTACAATAGGGACCATGAGGTGGAGTTGGATCTTGGCCACCCAATGGATCAAGCCCACATAAAGTCTGATCCATTAATGATAATTCATTCCACTAGAGGATTATCATTGATCTACCTCACCAACCCCCATAAATTAATATGAGCTCCATATATAATTTGTATATTTTTCTCCCCATATTTAAGATCTCGAATATCCGTCGATTAATTACTTTACTGACAAATAATTAATCAACATCTAACTCCATGAGTAGTACCACTCAACCTTATCATCATGCCGGACCAAGTCCACCTGCAGGGTTTACATGATGAACCTTATGAGCTCCTCAAGGGGACATCATCATCCTAATATATAGGACACGGTTTCTTCCTATAATCAATGGCACACCATATAAATAATACCATTTCCCAACTTACCGAGCCTATCGATTTACTCTATAAATCTCGCCCATTGGTAAATCAAAGAAATCAATACTAAGTATATGTGCCCGTTATTATATCGGGATTAAGAACATGTACAATATAATATCTGAGGTCCGATTCGATTATGTAGTCAGCAATAAATTGAATCACCTCTAAGTCGGTCCTGCTCAATGCACATAAAGTGTACTAATGTGATTCTATGGTTAAGACAAACCAATACCAAATCACACTACAACCATTCCAATGGTTTGTCCATAACCATCTTGGTTGTGAGACTTTACTTATACTTTACAATGAACCGATAACATAATCTCCTATGTGACACTACACACCATGTTATCTACAATGTAATGTATCATACAATATGCATAACCATAAATATGCAAACAATGATCATGTGATTCTTATTTCAAAAATAAAGATGTTCATACAAAAGATAGACTTTTCAGTATACATCCCAATAGAATCTTTATCATGGATTGCCTCATCATATGTCTAGGGATCAGGTTAATGTTCACCAAGGACCAAATTAGAAGATTCTCCAAATAACATAAATCTATCAGGCTGTCTAACAACCATCCCACTACGACGAGGTATCTCCTGTGTATCCTTTGTGACATGCGGTGTAGTCACTTGTGGTATATCATTTCACTAAGGCCCTTCCGGCGAGAGCTTTTGATAGGCATGTGGAGGGAATGGGAATCAGATGTATGGCAGTTTAAGGACAGCGTAGTCTTTTAGTATAAGTGGGAGATTGCTGGGATGTATACTGAATAGTCTATCTTTTGTATGAATATCTTTATTTTGAAATAAGAATCACATGATCATTGTTTGCATATTTATGGTTATGCAAATTTGTTTGATACATTACATTATAGATAACATGGTGTGTAGTGTCACACAGGAGATCATGTTATCGGTTCATTGTAAAGTATAAGTAAAGGCTCACAATCGAGATGATTTTGGACAAACCATTGACATTGTTGTGGTGTGATTTGGTATTGGTTTGTCTTGACCATAGAATCACACTAGTACACTTTGTGTGTATTTCGCAAGACTGACATAGAGGTGATTGAATTATTGCTGACTACATAATCAAATTAGACCTCAAATATTATGTTGTACATGCTCTAAATCCCGATATAATAACGGGCACATATACTTAGTATTCATTTCTTTGATTTACCAATGGGCGAGATTTATAGAGTAAATCGATAGGCTGTTAGTGATATATGAGAGATGTCCTAAGGCAATCGCCTTATGTATGAACCATTTATATGATAAATGAAGATTCACTATTTGAGTATACATGTTTTTGATGTATTTGATTGGATCTTAAACTCATTTACTGAATGTCCACGATACGATTCACAGCATGAGAGAATTTGTGATTGGATCACAACTAGTGAGTATCTCTACATGTGTAATTGTGATGTATCGGAATTATCCCTAGTCGATGAATTGATGGATTTGGGCGCCATCGATTACACGCCGAGACTAGCACGAGGTATACTCCTTGGTGTATCCAAGCGGTGATTCTCACTAGCCGGAGACATTGTGATGTCCGAGTTGATCGTGGATGCTAGTTATGGTAACTAGTTCATTGGAGTGACCAGCCGTAAGACTTCATATGGTTCTCTGCATATATAGATATGTCAATGAAGTTCTTACTGTAGCTTAAGTGCGATGTTCCTTTGAGTTGCGGTATTCAAGTCATCTTGATCATGGAGACTTATGCTTTGACATCTTAAGCAAGCATCTCTAAGGAGATGTGGACCCGGGATGATTGGGTATAAGTCGAAGTGATCGAAGGTGTTTGAATAGCCTATAAAGGATTCACCACTCCTTGCGAGGAGATGTATACCCATGGCCTCTCGTCGGATTGTTACTAAAGTCTTTGCCCAAAGCATTACATGTTTAGAGTAAGGTACTCTTCGACACATGTGACGTAACTAGAATCTGTAGGACGAGGAAATGATACTTGGGTTAGGTGTGACGTAGTCAGCCTAGTGGGGACTGACACTATAGACCATGTCTTGAACCAAGTGGGTATAAGATGAGTGAAGGGAATGGGCCACGATTCATTCGAGCTGCTGATGGGTTTCAGAAATAGTTCTGGATCAACCGTTGATCTTTTCGGTTAATTGGGGATCATGATGTATTACTAGGTGTCACTCATGATCATTCTATAATTAATGGTTAATTATAGACGACCAACGTAAACCGAGAACCTATTTGGTCACACGCACAACGAGCGTAATCCGAAGGATTTAAAACGAGCTTGAGAATGGGATTCTCAGACCGAGAGAAACTAGGTTTGGTTGGACCAAACAAGAAGCGAGCATGAAATCGTTTCAGTCGCAATGGAAGCGTGGATGGGCCGTGTCTTATGAAGACATAATGGATGAACCAAAATGGTTTGGTTCTAATCCAATGGAGGAGAATAAACCAAAGGGTTTGGTTTATTTTAAATGAATGAACCAAAAGTTGGTTCGGTTCGTTTTAACTTAAAATAAACCATCATGGTTTGGTTTATTTTAACTTATATTAATGGAACGGGTTAACGGGCCTTATGGTTATGATCCAATAACCATTAACAGAATTAGTTCTCTATAAAAGAGGGCTTAAGGTGTTGTTAAGCCCTAATCCAAAAAGCCCTAACCTAGTTGTCGCCCACCTCCTCTCCTTGGTGAATTCGGCGCCAACACCCTTGTGCCGCCGCCCAACCCCTTGTGCCACCGTCCAACTTGTTGCCGGTGTCCAAGCTTCAGCCGGTGATCCTCCGGCAACTCTCCGGTGATCTCCTTTGGGTTCGCCATCAAGGTCAGTTTCATCTTACCCTTTTTGGCCGACGCCTACTCCTCCACCAAAGCTGTCCAGTTTTCTGGACAGCTTGTTTTCTTCTCGTCGGAGCGTTGTTTGGATGACGTCTGGAGCTCCGACAGTGCCTTACTTATCGGGGATTCTATCTCTGGTAATCCTCAGAGGTGGAGGATGAAGGATTCGTCAAACGGTTGACGAATACCTCTCCGGAGAAGTGAGTTTTGAGGACTCGTCTTTGGATCCGAATTTGGATTCGGATTGTGATCCTCTCTCGATCACGTCGTCTTCAACACGAGGCTAGTAACCCGTACGAAGATGAAGCTCGTGACTTTGTGAAGTCATCCCAAAGATACTCGGCGTGGATACGGATAGAGACGATTCTAGCGAGGATCGTTCCGGTTGATGCCGTTCCCACTACACGTGATACGAAAGGTATACGTAGTTAAATTTCCTTTTATTGCAAATTTAAATTTACTGTTATGTCTACACATGTTGTACTATGCATGCGTGTGATGTGTGTGTTGTAATAAATGTAGATTTATTATTTTTATTTCTTCCGCTGTGCACATGTTTACGAAACATGTTCGAACACACACTCGCCGCGGTGCCGGAAACCCAACAGTGGTATCAGAGCCCAGGTTGTGTTTCGACATAATCGTAAAATGGTTTTACGATAGTCATAATGATATTTCTGGAAATTTTCTACTTTTGGAAAGTTAGAAGTATTTATGGAAATTTTTCAATTTTGGAAAGTCTAGAAGTATTTATGGAAATCTTCCACTTTTGGAAAGTTGGGAGTATTTATGGAAATTGATATTTTCCATAAATAAAATATTTGATTAGATTTTGGCAATTTGTTTCCTAATTTAATCATGATTTGATTTGGGAAATCAAATCTTAAAATATTTTATTTCTATAAGTAGTTTTGATGATTTAGGAAATTGGTTTCCTAAATTGACTTTCCTTAATCAACTATTTCCGCAAATAAAATATGTGATTAGATTTGGAAATTTGTTTCCTAATTTAATCATGATTTGATTTGGAGAATCAAATCTTAAACATATTTTATTTCCATAAATAGTTATGGCATATAAGGAAATATTGTACATGACATAATTGTATGTCATGTAATTGCATTAGATGCATATCATTATGCCATGCGTGTCGTGACATGTAGATGTATGTCATGCCATATAGATAATAGTTATTTGCATGCAAAGAGGATGAGACATAAAAACCCTAACTCAATATTAATGCCTACACCTTCCATTAATATGGTTAGAACCAGAGTTCCGTTTCTTATTCGGGTTGTTGGACTCTCTCCAAGCCCGGCTCGAACCCGAACATGTTCAAACCATGGAATAGTTTAATACTAATATGGTAAGAGTCAGAGGTCAATCGTTAGCTTTGGTTGTTGGACTCTCTCCAAGCCGGGCTAATTGGTTGAATGTGCTCTAACCATATTAAAACTATTTCTTGATTAATGGGTTGGCTTTAACCTGGAGCATCGGCTTGTTGGACTCTCTCCAAGGTTGATGTAAAGGGAGGTGAAGTTGGGTGCTATGCATATGATGCATACTTGTTAATGTGTTAACAACCCGATGTATGTGTGAACATTCAATTAGTTGATAGCACATTGTGATAGTTGCATATACGTGATATGTAATCGGTATAGTTGATACATACCATCGTAGTTATGAATGGCTTGTTGGACTCTCTCCAAGGTTGTTCATATCTATGATGGATATCAATCCATTCGGAGATGGACCTACGATCTCCTGAAGTGATTTTGAGGTTTTTGAAATTCGAAAAATGAATTGGATTTATAAATGTATATTGATGCATTTTAAAATCATTTTCTCATATATGCTCGTTTTGTATTTTTAGGTCAATCAATTGATCATGACGTCTTTGAATTTGTGCACTATTTTGGATTCAAACAAATTGACTGGGCCCAACTTCCTGGACTGGCTTAGAAACCTGAGAATTGTTCTCAAGGTGGAAAAGCTAGCATATGTCCTTAAAGAGCCTCTTTCCAACCGTCCTAAGGACGATGCAACTCCAGACCAAATGTTGGTCTATCAGAAGCATGTGGCAGATTCTGAGCTGGCGAGTTGCATCATGCTAGCGGAGATGGTACCTGAGCTGCAAAAGCAGCATGAGCATATGGATGCTAATACCATGGTCTTCCATCTTCATGAGTTGTTTGATGAGCAAGCGAGATCCGAAAGGTTCGAAGTCTCCAGGCTCCTCTTCACCACGAAGATGCAAGAAGGTTCGTCTGTAGTGCAGTTTGTACTAAAGATGAACGGGTACATCGAGCGGCTAGCCACCCACGAGTTTGTGATGGATCATGAATTAAGTACTAACTTAATTATGCATTGTTTGCCCAAGAGTTTCTCACAATTTTTGACGAACTATCGGATGAACAAATTAGAATCCACTATTCCTGAGCTCCTCAATATGCTGAAGACTGTGGAGCCTTCTGTGAAGCATGAGGAGAAGGCGGTTCTGTTAGTTGATTCCTCAAAGAAGGGTTCTAAGAGGAAGGCAAAAGAACAGAAGAAAGGGAAGAACAAAAAGGCAAAGAAGGCAGAACTAGCACAAAAGGGCACTTGCCATCATTGTGGCAAGGAAGGCCACTGGCGAAGAAACTGCAAGATTTATCTTGAGTCCATGAAGAAGAAGAAGGCATCTAATGCCTCATCCTCTTCAGGTATCTTCGTTATTGATTATCATTCTATTTCCTTAGACACTTGGGTATTGGATACTGGGTGTGGCTCACATATATGTAATGACATACAGGAGCTAAGGAATAGAAGAAGACTCGTCAGAGGGGAGTCAAATTTGCGAGTTGGCAATGGAGCAAAGGTTGTTGCGGTCGCCATCGGAACTTATTTGCTGAAGCTCCCTAGTGGACTAGTCTTGGAACTGGACAATTGCTATTATGTTCCTTCTCTAATAAACAATATTGTTTCTATTTCCTGTTTAAATAGAAATGGTTTCCATTTGACGTTTAGTAACAATTGTTGTTATATAACTTTGAATGGCGTACTTTATGGAACTGAAACTTTGAGTAATGGCATTTATACGTTGGACGTATCTAGTGACATTTTCAATATCGGAGCGAGCAACACGCGTGCTCGAAAGGGTAATCAATTAGACTCCTATATGTGGCATTGTCATCTTGGCCATGTAAGCAAGAAACGCATGTCTGAATTACACATATGTGGAATTCTGGAATCGTTTGAATTGGATTCATACGATACATGCGAATCATGCTTAAAAGGCAAGATGACTAAGTTACCTTTTACTGGAAAAGGTGAACGAGTGGGAGAGTTACTAGGTCTAATACATACTGATGTATGTGGACCTATGTTAACTCAAGATTTAGGAGGCTATAGCTACTTCATTACCTTCACCGATGATCACTCACGGTTTGGGTATGTGTTCTTGATGAAACACAAGTCTGAAGCCTTTGAAAGGTTCAAAGAATTCAGAAATGAAGTAGAGAAACAACATGACAAGAGTATTAAAATACTTCGATCAGATCGAGGTGGTGAATACTTAAGTCAAGAGTTTCTTGATTATCTAAGAGATAATGGCATATTGTCTCAATGGACTCCGACATATACATCACAGTATAATGGTGTATCTGAGAGGCATAACCGGACCTTGTTGGACATGGTCAGGTCAATGATGAATCATGCGAATCTTCCCAAGTCCTTTTGAGGCTATGCACTTCAGACAACTGTTTACTTGTTAAACATAATGCCAACCAAGGTAGTCTCTACTACTCCATATGAGATATGGAATGGTAAGAAACCTCATGTATCTTACTTGAAGATATGGGGTTGTCCTGCTTATGTGAAGCAGACTGTATCAGAAAAATTGGATGCTAAGTCTGATAAATGTCTATTTATTGGATACCCTAAGGAAACAAGGGGTTACCAATTCTATCATCCTGTGGAACAAAAGGTGTTTGTTTCAAGGCATGCTGTGTTTCTAGAGAAAGAGTTTCTCTTGCAAGAAAACAGTGGGAGTGTCGTCGAGCTTGAGGAGGCTCGAGAGACTCAAATAGACATTGATGAGATACCTGGTGAAGCACAACAACCGAAAACTCATAGTGATGAGCAATCGGCTGGACCTATTGTAACACCACATCTTCATAGATCTGGTAGAACACACAATATTCTTGAGAGATATGAATTTCTAGTAAGTGAATCGAACGACTTGTTACTCATTGATGATGAGGAGCCTACCAGTTATGAAGAAGTGCTGACAAGTTCAGAAAGGGATAAGTGGCTTGGTGCCATGAAGTCAGAAATAGATTCCATGTATGAAAACCAAGTTTGGAACTTGGTTGACCCACCTGAAGGCATAAAGCATATAGTGTGCAAGTGGGTTTTTAAGAAGAAAACCGACATGGATGGTAATGTGATTACCTATAAGGCTAGATTGGTGGCGAAAGGATATCGTCAAAAGCAAGGTGTTGATTATGACGAAACCTATTCGCCTGTAGCTATGCTTAAATCTATTCGGATGCTCCTGGCCATAGCGGCTCATTATGATTATGAGATATGGCAGATGGATGTGAAAACAGCTTTCCTTAATGGAAACCTGCTCGAGGACGTGTATATGATACAGCCTGAGGGTTTCACATCGGTTGTTAAAATCAAGGTATGCAAATTGCGACGGTCCATTTATGGATTAAAGCAAGCATCCAGGAGCTGGAATATGCGTTTTGATGAGACAATCAAAAAGTTTGATTTCTCACAAAATCCAGACGAACCTTGTGTGTACAAGAAGGTTAGTGGGAGTGTAGTCGTGTTCCTAGTATTATATGTCGATGACATATTACTTATAGGAAACGATGTTTCAATCTTACAGTCAGTTAAGGTTTGGTTATCCAAGAAATTCTCCATGAAAGACATGGGAGAAGCAACCTACATCCTCGGGATTAAGATCTATAGAGATAGATCGAAACGGTTGCTTGGTCTTTCGCAGTCTACATATATAGACCGAGTGCTAAAGAGGTTTAGCATGTCAGAATCCAAGAAAGGTTTCCTACCCATCATGCATGGGGTACACCTTTCGAAGTCTATGTGTCCGCGCATAGAAGGCGAGAGGATTTGCATGAGTAAGATTCCCTATGCATCCGCAATAGGATCTATCATGTATGTTATGTTATGTACGAGACCCGATGTATCGTATGCTCTGAGAGTCATGAGCAGATACCAGTCTGATCTAGGAATGGATCATTGGGTGGCTGTTAAGACGATCCTTAAGTACTTAAGAATAACTAAGGATGTTTTCCTAATATATGGAGAAGGGTACATGGTGATACGTGGGTATACGGATGCTAGCTCCAGACAGACAAGGATGATTCCATGTCTCAGTCGGGGTATGTATTCACTTGGAATGGAGGCGCAATAAGTTGGAAAGGTTCCAAGCTTGACACTATAGCGAATTCTGCCACTAAGGCAGAATACATTGCAGCTTTGGAAGCAGCAAAGGAAGCGGTTTGGATCAAGAAGTTCATTTTTGAATTTGATGTGGTCTCATCAATGATCCAAACATGTGCTTCGCCGCTATCATCTGATCAGAGAGATCATTAGTAGGAAGGAAATACAAATCGAGAAAATCCCCACTGAAAGGAACTTAGCAGATCCTTTGACTAAGGCATTACCTCAAAGTAAGTTTGAGGGTCATGTTAGAGCTTATGGTATTGGATACCGTAGCGATTGACATTAGGCCAAGTGGGAGTCTGTTAGTGATATATGAGAGATGTCCTAAGGCAATCGCCTTATGTATGAACCATTTATATGTTAAATGAAGATTCACTATTTGAGTATACATGTTTTTGATGTATTTGATTGGATCTTAAACTTATTTACTGAATGTCCACGATACGATTCACAGCATGAGAGAATTTGTGATTGGATCACAACTAGTGAGTATCTCTACATGTGTAATTGTGATGTATCAGAATTATCCCTAGTGGATGAATTGATGGATTTGGATGCCATCGATTCTGTCGAGACTAGAATGAAGTATACTCCTTGGTGTATCCAAGCAGTTGATTCTCACTGGCTGGAGACATTGTAATGTCCAGAGTTAATCGTGGATGCTAGTTATGGTAACTAGTTCATTGGAGTGACCAGCCGTAAGACTTCATATGGTTCTCTGCATATATAGATATATCAATGAAGTTCTTACTGTAGCTTAAGTGCGATGTTCCTTTGAGTTGCGGTATTCAAGTCATCTTGATCATGGAGACTTATGCTTTGACATCTTAAGCAAGCATCTCTAAGGAGATGTGGACCCGGGATGATTGGGTATAAGTCGAAGTGATCGAAGGTGTTTGAATAGCCTATAAAGGATTCACCACTCCTTGCGAGGAGATGTATACCCATGGCCTCTCGTCGGATTGTTACTAAAGTCTTTGGCCAAAGCATTACATGTTTAGAGTAAGGTACTCTTCGACACATGTGCAGTAACTAAAATCTGTAGGACGAGGAAATGATACTTGGGCTAGGTATGACGTAGTCAGCTTAGTGGGGACTGACACTATAGACCATGTCCTGAACCAAGTGGGTATAAGATGAGTGAAGGGAATGGGGCACGATTCATTCGAGCTGCTGAAGGGTTTCAGAAATAGGTCTGGATCAACCGTTGATCTTTTCGGTTAATTAGGGATCATGATGTACTACTAGGTGCCACTCATGAGCGTTCTATAATTAATGGTTAATTATAGACGGACAACATAAACCAAGAACCTATTTGGTCACACACACAACGAGCGTAATCCGAAGGATTTAAAACGAGCTTGAGAATGGGATTCTCAGACCGAGAGAAACTAGGTTTGGTTGGACCAAACAAGAAGCGAGCATAAAATCGTTTCAGTCGCAATGGAAGTGTGGATGGGCCGTGTCTTATGAAGACATAATGGATGAACCAAAATGGTTTGGTTCTAATCCAATGGAGGAGAATAAACCAAAGGGTTTGGTTTATTTTAAACGAATGAACCAAAATTTGGTTCGGTTCGTTTTAACTTAAAATAAACCATCATGGTTTGGTTTATTTTAACTTATATTAATGGAGCGGTTTAACGGGCCTTATGGTTATGATCCAATAACCATTAAGAGAATTAGTTCTCTATAAAAGAGGGCTTAAGGTGTTGTTAAGCCCTAATCCAAAAAGCCCTAACCTAGTTGCCGCCCACCTCCTCTCCTTGGTGAATTCGGCGCCAAAACCCTTGTGCCACCGCCCAACCCCTTGTGCCGCTGTCCAACTTGTTGCCGGCATCCAAGCTTCAGCCGGTGATCCTCCGGCAACTCTCCGGTGATCTCCTTTGGGTTCGACATCAAGGTGAGTTTCATCTTACCCTTTTTGGCCGACGCCTACTCCTCCACCAAAGCTGTCCAGTTTTCTGGACAGCTTGTTTTCTTCTCATCGGAGCGTCGTTTGGACGACGTTTGGAGCTCTGACAGCGCCTTACTTATCGGGGATTCGATCTCCGGTAATCCTCAGAGGTAGAGGACAAAGGATTCGTCAAATAGTTGACGAATACCTCTCCGGAGAACCGAGTTTTGAGGACTCGTCTTTGGATCCGAATTTGGATTCGGATCGTGATCCTCTCTTGATCATGTCGTCTTCAACACGAGGCTAGTAACCCATACGAAGACGAAGCTCGTGACTTTGTGAAGTCATCCCGAATATACTCGGCGTGGATACGGATAGAGATGATTCTAGCGAGGATCGTTTCTGTTGATGTCGTTCCCGCTACACGTGATACGAAAGGTATACGTAGTTAAATTTCCTTTTATTGCAAATTTAAATTTACGGTTATGTCTACACATGTTGTACTATGCATGCATGTGATGTGTGTGTTGTAATAAATGTAGATTTATTATTTTTATTTCTTCCGCTGTGCACATGTTTACGAAACATGTTCGAACACACACTCACCGCGGTGCCAGGAACCCAACATAGGCTCGGTAAATTGGGAAATGATATTATGTATATGGTGTGTCATTGATTATAGGAGGAAACCGTGTCCTATATATTAGGATGATGATGTCCCCTTGAGGAGCTCATAAGGTTCATCATGTAAACCCTGCAAGTGGACTTGGTCCGGCATGATGATAAGGTTGAGTGGTACTACTCGTGGAGTTAGATGTAAATTAATTAATTGTCAGTGAATTAATTAATCAACGGACATTCGAGATCTTAAACATGTGAAAAAATATGTACAAATAATATATGGAGCCCATATTATCTTATGGGGGTTGGTGAGGCAGATCAATGATAATCCACTAATGGATTGGATTATCATTAATGGATCGGACTTTATGTGGGCTTGATCCATTGGGTGGCCAAGATCCAACTCCTCCTCATGGTCCCTATTGTAGCCTATTAAAACCTCATGGAGCCTAGATCCAATGATGGAAAACAAAACTCTAGATCCAACGGTAGAGATTAAATCTCTAGATCCGACGGTTGAGATTAAATCTCTAGATCCGATGGTTGAGATTAAATCCCTAGAACCGATTGTGGAGATTAAAACAAGGCTTAAGCCTAACTCTATAAAAGGATGGATTAGGGTGGGTGGAAAGAGCAATTAGAAGCAAGATAGGATTAGGGTTGGGTGGCAAGAGCTTGGAGGTTTTGGGCGGCCACAATTAAGGAAAATTTTTCCTTTCTTCTCTTCTTCCTTAGGTGGCCGGCGCCCATCATCTTCTCCTCTCTCTTTGGCCGGCATCCAAAGCTCTTCCTTCTCTTCTCCTTGGCCAGTGGAAACAAGGGTTAGGGTGATTCCTTGGAGCTCTTGGCCTACGCCCACTTTTCCCTCTCTTTAGGTCGGCGGCAAGCTTCAACTTGGGAGCTTGTTGGTTGGTTCTAGATAGAGGTGAGTTTTGTTTCTTATTCTTCCTTTTGTTTAAAGCGAGCAAAGAAAGAAAGATTGGTGATCTAGGAGGCTTTGACTTTTGGAAGATCGTCGCCCACATGACGTCCAAAAGGAGGAAGGACATACAATAGAAGATCGAGAGGTATAACGTTTGTTTATATTCTTTTGTAACATGTCTATAATTGTTCTTCAATCATATACATGTTGTTTGTTATGTTTTATGGTTTAAATTACTTGGACCCCGAATACAAACACAAAAACTGTAGGGATGTATACTGAAAAGTCTATCTTTTGTATTAACATCTTGATTTTGAAATAAGAATCACATGATCATTGTTTGTATATTTTTATGGTTATGCAATATTGTCTAATACTTTACATTGTAGATAACATGGTGTGTGGTGTCACACAGAAGATCATGTTATTGGCCCCTTGAAAAGTATAAGTAAAGGCTCACAACCGAGATGGCTTTGGACAAACCATCGGAATGGTTGTAGTGTGATTTTGTGTTGGTTTGTCTTGACCATAGAATCACACTAGTGCACTTTGTGTGTATTGAGCAGGACCGACTTATAGGTGATTCGATTTATTACTGACTACATAATCGAATCGGACCTCAGATATTATTTAGTACATGCTCTTAATCCCGATATAATAACGGGCACATATACTTAGTACTCATCTCTTTGATTTACCAATGGGCGAGATTTATAGATTAAATCGATAGGCTCGGTAAGTTGGGAGATGATATTATTTATATGGTGTGTTATTGATTATAGGAGGAAACCATGTCCTACATATTAGGATGATGATGTCCCCTTGAGGAGCTCATACGGTTCATCATGTAAACCCTGCAGGTGGACTTGGTCCGGCATGATGAAGAGGTTGAGTGGTACTACTCAAGGAGTTAGATGTTGATTAATTAATCGTCAGTAAATTAATTAATCGACGGACATTCGAGATCTTAAACACGGGGAGAAAATGTAAAAATAATATATGGATCCCATATTATCATATGGGGTTGGTGAGGTAGATCAATGATGAACCTTTACTGGATTGGATCATCATTAGTGGATCGGAATTTATGTGGGCTTGATCCATGGGTGGCCAAGACCCAGCTCCTCCTCATGGTCCCTAATGTAGCCTATTAACACCACATGATGCTTAGATCCAATGGATAGAAACGAAAGTCTAAGATCCATTGGTAGAGATTAAATCTCTAAGATCCGACGGTTGAGATTAAATCTCTGGATCCGACAGTTGAGATTAAATCTCTAAAACCAATGGAGGAGATTAATTCATGACTTATCCCTAACTCTATAAAAGGAGGGCATGGGGAGTTGGCATGGATGACAATTGAAGAGAGCTAGGGTTTGGGCGGCAAGAAGGTGAATCCTAGTTGAGATAGGATTAGGGTTAGGGTTTTGAGGCTAGGGCGGCACCAAATAAGGCAAGGTTTCCTTTCTTCTTCCTTGTCTTGTGGTCAGCATCCAGCTCTTTTCCAGGCCCTTCCCATCCCTTGGTCGGCACCCAAAAACTCCCTTCTCCCTCTCCTTAGGTGGTGGAAACAAGATATAGGGTTTCCCTTGGTGTCTTGATTGTTTTCCATCATCTTCTCTACCTTCTAGTTGGTCGGTGGCAAGGAGATTGTGTACTCCTTGTTGGTTGGTTTTAGGGAGAAGGAAAAGCTTGTTTCTACTCTTCCTCTTGCTTTGGAAGAGAAAGGAAGGAAGATTTGTGATATAGGAGCTTCGACTTTTGGTAGATCGTCGCACACATGACGTCCAAAAGGAGGAAGGTCATACATTAGAAGATCGAGAGGTATACCTATTCTACTTTCTTCTTTTGTTTGTTGCTTATTTTTGTTTTTCAATTATAAGCATGTTATAAATCTGTAAATGGATAAATAATACTTGGATCCCGAGCATAAACACGAAAACCAGCGATCTGGACATCGTCTATTCCGCGGCTACTCGTAGAATAGAGGATGGTCGCTTGAACAACTAGTTTGTTCAAGTGACCTCTCTAAACGAATAGCACGACGATGACTTGGTGGTTTGGGCAATCTCTTTTGTCTAGGATTAAATATTTTTTAATCCGGGGACATCGAAGGGATCGCCATGGACAAGCTACCGAGGTGAAGTTGGAAGCGAAGTTTCCCCTCACGGACTCGACAAGCAAAACCCTTCAATTGGTATCAGAGCCAGGTTTCCGGTTTTGTGTGTTTAGGATTCGGTTAACTTTTATGCACTTTTTCATATATTATATATGCCGGATAATAGTAGGATATGCTTAGTTTAACTCTTTGGTTGCAGGCATAAGATCCGACTATTATGGCCATATGTGTGTATGTGATTGTATGTGTGTAAATGTTTATTTTGTTGAATCCTCGGGGTTGACGAGGCTAGTATTTAATTTTTTTTGTAAATTAGATACGACATTGTTTAGCCACTCTTTATTTTAGTTTACTTTCGATCTAGATTTCATGTACACTCCCTAGTGGAGTATAGGATCGATGGATGTAAATTAAAATAGGTTTTAGTCTTGGCTTGGATCTCCGAATGGCTCGTACATGGCGTAGGAGGAGAGGACGAGATGGCGATGTGACGGGAGTCATATTGAAGACAAAAGCCATAATAGTTGGAAAATAATTTATTTTTCATATTTATTGCTTTTTGTTTGATATGCATGTCGTAGGCTAGGAAAATTCCTCAATTTCAAATTACTAAGTGGGAGAGGGAATTTTTAAAATTCCCACAGCCTCCATTACGATTTGACAAGTGATGCAAACAAACTTGCGCGTCGGCTCTGAGTGTCTTCCTCCCCATCGGATGAGTTTGTTTGTGGATCACAAGGTCGAATATGGTTATAGGAAATTATTAAGGAGCGTGTGTACTTGGCCATCGTAAGGCACATAACCCGAGATAATTACCTTGGTACCGAGTAATGGTGAACACTTAGATACAAATATAAGTATCCTCTCCATCGGAGTCACTGCTTTTATTTGTAGGGCCAAAGAGGAACCAACTATTAATTTTACTTGTCAAAAAGTTAGGTTGACAAGATAGTAAAATTAATGGGTAAAACCTCCTCTTACAAATGAAGAATTCGTGTACGTCCACACTATCGTGGCATACGATATTCTCGGTGTTTTGAGGTGTTGGTTGATTTTAAAATTTTATTGTTTGAGGAATCAATAATTTTTTGAAATCTAATGTTTTGATTTATGTGATTCTTAGGTTTTCTTTTAAAATGACTTTCAACCCACTTACTGTGATACTAAAAGAGAACAAACTTACTGGACCCAACTATGTAGATTCGAAAAGGAATCTAGACATTGTCTTGACTGCTGAGGAATACAAATATGTACTCCTCGAAGAGTGCCCTCCTAAGACTACAGATAATTCTGGGGAAAAGGAGAGAGAGAGAGCTATAAGAAGTGGATCAAGGCCGATGAGATGGTGCGGTGTTACATTTTGCTATCTATGTCAAATGTACTGCAACATCAGCATCAAGACATGCTTATGATATGATGCTCAATCTCAAGGAGCTTTTCAGACACCAGAATCGGGCTGCAAGGCAAGAGGCCATGAGAAACTTGATGACGACCACCATGATCGAGGGAACACCCGTGAGGGATCATGTTCTCAAGATGATGGATCATTTGAATGAGATGGAGGTCCTAGGAGCTGAGATCGATGGGGAAACCCAGGTCGATATCATACTCCAGTCTCTACCTAGGAGTTTTGAAGAGTTTCGCCTTAACTACAACATGAACAAGAGGTTGTATTCGTTGGAGGAACTTCTGACAAAACTCCAGGCGGCAGAGGGACTATTTTGTCAGAGTGCTCAGGCGCATGCCGTGGTGACCTAGAAGGTTTCTGCTTCTAAGCCGAAAGGCAAGAAGAAGAAGAAACAAACCGGGGCGAAGGCAGTGGGAGGTACTCAGGGAGGAGTGAAGAAGCCGAAAGGCAAGTGCTTCACTTGTAAGCAGACTGGACACTGGAAGAAGGACTGCCCCAATCGCAAGAACAAAGGTATATCTTTTGGTCTAGTCATTGAAACATGTTTAGCGGTGTTATCTACCGACACTTGGTGTGTAGATACGGGAGCCACTGATCATGTCTGCAATACTTTGCAGGGGTTCCAAAAAACCAGACGATTGGCTGAGGGGGAGATTATCATTTACTTGGGCAATGCCATGAAGGTGGTGGCTTTTGCAGTGGGAGAAGTTTTATTTATCTCTTGAGAAAAATAAAACTTAGGTTCTGAAAAATTCCCTTTGTGTACTTTTATTTAGAAAGAAATTAGTTTCAGTTTCTAAATTGTTTATGGATGTATATTCTATTTCTTTTAATGACAGAGTTGTTATAAAAGGGAATAGGGAGAATATCTGTTCAGGTACATTGATAGTAAATTTGTACACACATGAACCAAAACCTCCCACGATGCAAATTGAAGTTAATAACTCATCTTCTAATTCCAATAAGAGAAAAGAACCTTCGAAGATGAACCAAACATATCTTTGGCATCTTGGGCTTAGTCATTTTAACCTAAGTAGAATTCAAAGGTTGATAGCTGATGGACCTCTGGGTTCATTAGTGGTGGAAGATTTCCCAACCTGTGAATCTTGCTTGGAGGGTAAGATGACCAAGTGGCCTTTTAAGGCCAAGGGGTATAGAGCCAAAGATGTGTTAGAATTGGTTCATTCTGATTTGTGTGGTCCTATGTCTATCCCGACTAGAGGTGGTTTTGAGTATTTCATCTCTTTTATAGACGATTACTCAAGATATGGATACATTTACCTGATGCGCCGCAAGTCTGAATGATTTGACAAGTTCAAAGAATTCAAGGCTGATGTGGAGAAACGTCAAGGTAAAAGTATCAAGACACTATGATCCGATCATGGTGCTGAGTACCTCTTGGGAGAGTTTAGGAAGTACTTATCAGAGGCTGGGATTCAATCCCAATTGATTGCACCTGGCACACCCCAGCAGAACGGTGTAGCAGAGCGAAGGAATAGGACTCTTGTGGAGATGGTTTGATCGATGATGAGTTATTCTGACTTGCCAAATTCGTTATGGGGATATGCTCTAGACACGACGGTGTACATTCTGAACTTGGTTCCATCTAAATCAGTGCCTTCTACTCCCACAGAGTTGTGGACTGGGCGAAAGCCTATTCTAAGACATATTCAGATATGGGGGAGTCCAGCACATGTGCTGAAGGTAGATGCTGGTAAGTTGGAACCTCGCATGCAATGCAGCTTGTTCGCTGGCTATCGAGAGACGAAGGGTGGATTGTTTTATAGTCCTAGAGATCAGAGGGTGATCGTTAGCACGAACGCCAGATTTCTAGAGGAAGACTATGTGATGAGCCACAAGCCCAAGAGTAAAATTGTTCTGGAGGAGTTTAAAGGTGAAGTCACTTCTTTAGTACCACCGGTACAAGAGGATATACCACATGTCACTGCACCGCGTGTCACAGAGGATACCCAGGTGATACCTCGTCGTAGTGGGAGGGTTGTGAGACAACCTGATAGATTCATGTTCTTGGGATAATCTTCTGATTTGGTCCCTGGCGAACATGAACTGATCCCTGGACATACGACGAGGCAATCCAAGATATAGATGCAGCATCTTTGCAAAATGCAATGAATACTGAGATTGAATCTATGGATTCAAATTAGGTCTGGGAGCTCTTATGCATAGAAGCTCATATGGATTATGAGGTGTAGCAGATGGATGTCAAGACAACTTTTCTTAATGGAAGTCTTGAGAAAAACATCTATATGAAGCAACTAGAGAGATTCATTGCTAAAGGCAAAGAGCATCTTGTATGTAAGCTTAATCAGTCCATTTATGGATTGAAGCAAGCTTCGAGGTCTTGGAAAATCAGCTTTGATGAGGTAATCCATTCTTATGGATTTATTCAAAGTCCGGATGAGTCTTGTGTATACAAGAAATGTGACGGAAACGTAGTGGTATTTATAGTACTATACATAGATGACATTTTGTTGATTGGTAACAATATCAAGGTGTTATCGGACATAAGGGTATGGTTGTCCAAACAGTTTGATATGAAGGACTTGGGAGAAATGGGACACATCCTTGGGATCAAGGTTATAAGGGATCACAGGAAAAAGATGTTGCGCTTATCCCAAGCTTCATAAATAGACAAAATTATGGATAGTTTTAGCATGCAAAACTCCAAGAAGGGTTTTCTACCTTTCAGGCATGGAGTTCCTTTATCTAAGGAGATGTGTCCTAGATCATCTGAGGAGATAGAGGAGATGAAGGTGGTTCATTATGCTTCAGCAGTAGGAAGCCTCATGTATGCGATGCTATGTACGAGACTAGATATCTGCTTTACCGTGGGCATGGTCAGCAGATATCAAAGTAATCCAAAACAGGGACATTGGAATGCGGTAAAGCATATATTGAAGTGCCTGAGAAGGACTAGGGATTATATGCTTGTTTACCGGCCAGACCAATTACTCCCTATGGGTTATATGGATTGCGACTTTCAATCATATAGGGATAACAGTAAGGCTACCTCAAGTTTTGTGTTTACTTTGGGAGGTGGAGCCATTATATAGAGGAGTGTCCACCAGAAATGCGTGGCGGACTCCACCATGGAAGCTGAGTATATGGCAGCCTCTGAGGCAGGCAAAGAAGTTATGTGACTCAGGAACTTCCTAATGGACTTGGATGTGATTCTTGGTTTGCCCAGAACTAGCACAATTTATTGTTATAATAATGGTGCAGTTGCAAACTCGAAGGAACCACGAGCCCATAAGGTGAGTAAACACATAGAGCACAAGTACCACCCGATACGAGAAATCGTAAAGGAGGTAGAAGTTGCTATCGCCTAGATTGCATCAGAGGATGACCTGGTAGACCCTTTCACTAAGGCCCTTCTAGTGAGAGCTTTGATAGGCATATGGAGGGAAGAGGAATCAGATGTATGGCAGTGTGAGGACAGCATAGTCTTTTAGTATAAGTGGGAGATTGTAGGGATGTGTACTGAAAAGTCTATCTTTTGTATGAACATCTTTATTTTTAAATAAGAATCGCATGATCATTGTTTGTATATTTTTATGGTTATGCAATATTGTATAATACTTTACATTGTAGATAACATGGCGTGTGGTGTCACATAGGAGATCATGTTATCGACCCCTTGAAAAGTATAAGTAAAGGCTCACAACCGAGATGGCTTTGGACAAACCATCGGAATGGTTGTAGTGTGATTTGGTGTTGGTTTGTCTTGACCATAGAATCACACTAGTACACTTTGTGTGTATTGAGCAGGACCGACTTAGAGGTGATTCGATTTATTGCTGACTATATAATCGAATCGGACCTCAGATATTATTTAGTACATGCTCTTAATCCCGATATAATAACGGGCACATATACTTAGTACTCATCTCTTTGATTTACCAATGGGCAAGATTTATAGATTAAATCGATAGGCTCGGTAAGTTGGGAGATGATATTATTTATATGGTGTGTCGTTGATTATAGGAGGAAACTGTGTCCTATATATTAGGATGATGATGTCCCCTTGAGGAGCTCATAAGGTTCATCATGTAAACCCTGCAGGTGGACTTGGTCCGACATGATGAAGAGGTTGAGTGGTACTACTCAAGGAGTTAGATGTTGATTAATTAATGGTCAATAAATTAATTAATCGAAGGACATTCGAGATCTTAAACATGGGGAGAAAATGTACAAATAATATATGGAGCCCATATTATCATATGGGGTTGGTGATGTAGATCAATGATGAACCTTTAGTGGATTGGATCATCATTAGTGGATCGGACTTTATGTGGGCTTGATCCATGTGTGGCCAAGACCCAACTCCTCCTCATGGTCCCTAATGTAGACTATTAACACCTCATGATGCTTAGATCCAATGGATATAAACAAAAGTCTAAGATCCATTGGTAGAGATTAAATCTCTAAGATCTGACGGTTGAGATTAAATCTCTAGATCCAACGGTTGAGATTAAATCCCTAGAACCAATGGAAGAGATTAATTCATGACTTATCCCTAACTCTATAAAAGAAGGGCATGGGGAGTTGGCGTGGATGACAATTGAAGATAGCTAGGGTTTGGGTGGCAAGAAGGTGAATCCTAGTTGAGATAGGATTAGGGTTAGGGTTTGGAGGCTAGGGCGGCACCAAATAAGACAAGGTTTCCTTTCTTCTTCCTTGTCATGTGGCCGGCGTCCAGCTATTTTCCAGGCCCTTCCCAGCCCTTGGCTGGTGCCCAAAAGCTCCCTTCTCCCTCTCCTTAGGTGGTGGAAACAAGATATAGGGTTTCCCTTGGTGTCTTGATTGTTTTCCATCATCTTCTCCACCTTCTAGTTGGCCGGAGGCTAGGAGATTGTGTGCTCCTTGTTGGTTGGTTTTAGGGAGGAGGAAAAGCTTGTTTCAACTCTTCCTCTTGCTTTGGAAGAGCAAGGAAGGAAGATTTGTGATCTAGGAGCTTCGACTTTTGGTAGATTGTCGCCCACACGACGTCCAAAAAGAGGAAGGTCATACATTAGAAGATCGAGAGGTATACCTATTCTACTTTCTTCTTTTGTTTGTTTCTTGTTTTTGTTTTTCAATTATAAGCATGTTATAAATCTGTAAATGGCTAAATAATACTTGGATCCCGAGCATAAACACAAAAACCGGCGATCCGAACATCGTCTATTCCGCGGCTACTCGGAGAATAGAGGATGGTCGCTTGAACAACTTGTTTGTTCAAGTGACCTCTCTAAACTAATAGCACAACGATGACTTGGTGGTTTGGGCAATTTCTTTTTTCTAGGATTAATTTTTTTTTAATCTGGGGACATCGAAGGGATCACCATGGACAAGCTACCGAGGTGAAGTGGGAAGCAAAGTTTCCCCTCACGGACTCGATAAGCAAAACCCTTCAAAAACCGGCGATCCGTACATCATCTATTCCATGGCTATTCGAAGAATAGAGGTATGTTGCTTGAACAACAAGTTTGTTCAAGTGACCACTCTAATCGGATAGCACGACGATGAAATGGTAGCTTGGGTAATCCCTCTTGTTAAGGATAAATTTTGTTTATCCGGGGACGTAGAAGGGATCGCCATGAACAAGCGACCGAGTTGAAGTGGGAAGCGAAGTTTCCTACCTTCAAAAAATTCTTCAAGAACCAATTTTGTCCTACTATGGACTGTCACCCATTAAATCACAAGAAGCTCATTCTATAGGTAAGTTTTACTTAACTAGACATTTACTGAAGTTACCTCTAAATGCATATTGATATCTTATCTTGCATGCCTACTGAATTTTCCTTTAAATGTATACTAATACATTATTTGGCAAAGGATATGATGCACATTGCCATTGCAAGGACTCTGGCAAAACCCCAATAGAAAGAGAGCTTAAGCAGCCTCCACATCCACTTCCATCCCCGAGCCCTCTTTATCAATAATTAACCCTTACTCATCCACTATTTCTTATTTTAATTATCTTGATTCAATTTCAAAAAGAGTTATTTATACTTCTATGTCACAGGTTCTTTCTGAACCTCCCCCAGTCCCCATTATAACCATTGTCGAGCCAAACCAACCAATCCTCACTCTAATTACCACTGATCTTATTCCTCTTCCCCCTTAACCACTTCAAAAATCTTTTCCCCCTTTTGATACTTTAGAGCCCTCATCTTCATCTCCCCAAGAACCATTTCCTCCCTTTGATACGCTTACTCATAGTCCACCTCTCGATCCCTCCAATGATCCTATTGAACTTTCTTCATCTCTTTCTCACTCCTCCTCTACTGATGACCTTCCCTTAGCCTCCTTATTTGCAACTAGAAAACAACAGTAGCCCTTACCTCCAACAAGCCGCAAAGTTCCAGAATTCACTACCTCCTCCCCCTTGGATCTTCTATTAGTGATATATGAGAGATGTCCTAAGGCAATCGCCTTATGGTTGTACCATTTATTTAATAAATGAAGATTCACTATTTGAGTATACATGTTTTCATGTATTTGATTAGATCTTAAACTCATTTACTGAATGTCCGCATTACGATTCACAACATTAAAGAATTTGTAATTGGATCACAACTAGTGAGTATCTCTACATGTGTAATTGTGATGTGTTAGAATTATCCCTAGTCGATGAATTGATGTATTCGAACACCATCAATTCTATTGAGACTAGCACGAGTTATACTCCTTGGTTTATCCAAGCAGCTGTTCCTCACTAGCTGGAGAAATTGGGATGTCTGGAGTTAATCGTGGATGCTAGTTAGGGTAACTAGTTCATTGGAGGGACTAGCTATAAGACTTCATATGGTTCTCTACATATATGGATATGTCAATGAAGTTCTTACTACAGCTTAAGTGCGATGTTCCTTCGACTTGCTGTATTCTAGTCATCTTGGTCATGGAGACTTATGTTTTGACATCTTAAGCAAGCATCTCCAAGGAGATGTCGACCTAGGATGGTTGGGTATAAGTCGAAGTGCCCGAAGGTGTTTCAATATCCTGCAAAGGATTCACCACTCCTTACAAGGATATACCCTTGGCTTCTCATTGGATTGTTACTAAAGACTTTGGCCAAATCATTACATGTTTAGAGTAAGGTACTCTTTGATACTTGTGCAGTAATTAGAATCCGTAGGATGAGGAAATGATACTTGGGCTAGGTGTGACATAGTCAACCTAGTGGGGACTGACACTATAGACCATGTTCTTAACCAAGTGGGTATAAGATGAGTGAAGGGAACGGGGCACGATTCACTGTGGCTGCTGAAGGGTTTCAGAAAAGGTTTGTGGGATCAACCGTTGATTTTATGGTTAATTAGGGATCATGATGTACTACTAGGTATTACTCATGATCGTTCTATAATTAATGGTTAATTATAGATGACCAACATAAGCCGGGAATCTATTTGGTCACACGCACAATGACCATAATCCGAAGGATTTAAAATGAGCTTGAGAATAGGATTCTCATATCGAGAGAGACTTGGTTTGTTTGGACCAAACAAAGAGCGAGTATGAAATTGTTTCAATCACATCAGAAATATGGATGGGCTGAGTCTTATGAAGACATATTGGATGAGCCAAATTGGTTTGGTTCTAATCCAATGGTGGAAAATAAACCAAAGTGGTTTGGTTTGTTATAAACGAATGCACCAAAGTTGGTTTGGTTCGTTTTAACTTAAAATATACCAATGCGGTTTGGTTTATTTTAACTTAAGTTATTCGAGCGGATTAATAGATTTTGGTTATGAACCAATAATTATTAGGAGAATGTGTTCTCTATAAAAATATGGATTAAGGGTTTTTCGTGGAGAATTAATTGGTTCAAGTCTTTTGGAAACCCTAGCCTCCTCTCCTCTTCCTCCTCTAGGGTTCCTGCCCATCTCTTGTGCCACCGCCTAAGCCTGTTGCAGCTCCTCCTCCTCACCGTCGGCCACCCACCAGCTGCCGATGATCCTCCGAACATCCTCCCTTCGCCGCTGGAGACCAAGGAGCAACCAACCATTGAATGGTTGGCCATCTTCTCCACCACCACAAGCTGTCCAATTTTGGACAGCTTGTTTCTCTCTTTGTAGAGAGGTTATTTGGTCGGCATTTTGCACTCCGACAGCGACCTACTTGCTGGGGATTGAATCTCCAGCAATCCTCATAGGCGGAGGACCAAGGTTTCTTCAATTGGTTGATGAAAATGGCTTCCGAGAAGCGAGTTCGTGGATCTCATTTTTAGATCCGAATTTTGATTTGGATTGTGATAGTCTCATGGATCACAACGTCTTCGACACGAGGCTAGTAACTCTTGCGTAGATGGGACTCATGGCTTTGTGAAGCTATCCCGAAGATACTCGGTGTGGATACGGATAGAGGCAATTCTAGTGAGGGTTGCTACGATTGATGTCATTCCTGCTACACGTGATGTGTCAGGTATAACTAGATATAAAGTTTCCTTTATTGCAAAAATTTAAATATGCGATTATGTCTACACTTGTTGTATCATGCATGTGTGTGGTGTGTGTGATGTTATAAATTAGTTTATTACTTGTTTTTGCTTCTGCTGTGTGCATGTTTATGAAATGTGTTCGAACACAACCCACGTCGGTGTCAGGGAAACCCAACAGTGGTATCAGAGCCCGACTGTGTTTCGACATAATCGTAAAATTATTTTGCGATAGTCATAATTGTATTTATGGAAATATTCTACTTTTGGAAAGTTTAGAAGTATTTATGGAAATCTTAATTTGCAAAGAAATTCAAATTAGAAGTTTTATAATACAATTTATGAAATTTGTTTCATAAATTAGATTTGACTTTTCTTAATTAACACTTTCCATAAATAAAATATGTGATTAGATTTGGAAATTTCTTTCCTAATTTAATCATGATTTGATTTGAGAAATCAAATCTCAAACATATTTTATTTCAAAAATAGTTATGACAAATAAGGAATTTTTTGTACATGTCATAATTGTATGCCATGTAATTGCATTAGATGCATATCATTATGGCATGCATGTCGTAACATGTAGATGTATGTCATGTGTGTCATGCCATGTAGATAATAGTTATTTACATGAAAAAGAGGATGAGACTTTAAAACCCTTACACAATATTAAAGTCTACACCTTCCATTAATATGGTTAGAACCAGAGTTTTGTTTCTTGTTTGGGTTGTTGGACTCACTCCAAGCTCGGCTTGAACCTTAACATGCTCAAATCATTGGAATAGTTTAACACTAATATGGTAAGAGTCAGAGGTCAATCGTTAGTTTGGGTTGTTGGACTCACTCCAAGCCTGGCTAATTAGTTGAATGCACTCTAACCATATGAAAACTATTTCACGATTAATGAGTCAGCTCTAACTTTGAGCATCGATTGTTGGACTCACACCACCGTCGATGTGAAGAGAGGTGAAGTTGGGTGCTATGCATATAATGCATACTTGTTAATGTGTTAACAACCCAATGTATGTGTGAATATTCAATTAGTTGATAGCACATTGTGATTGTTACATATACGTGATATGTAATTGGTATACTTGGTGTAGGGAATTCTTTATGCCAAATGGCATATGCGCAACGGAAAAATTAGGATCCCTTCCAAGTGATCCATGCGAAAGCAAACTCGTATAAAATAAATTTCTCTAGACCAAACCTATCTTATAGGAGAGGATTACCTTTGTTGCGTGCCCTTGTTAATCCCGCTTCTTCCTTTTGTTTGTTGGATCTTTAGCACGTTCAAGTGTCCGTGCCTCTATATGTATCCACACGAGCAAGCTCTTGTCTCACAAAAGAAAAACTAGAGGAGCTCTCCTTTACTTCTTGCTAGAGAAGTCCCTAAAGGAGAGGAAGAGAGGGAAAAGGAGAAAGGAAGAAGAAGACTCCTCTTCTTGCTAGCCTACACTCACAAACCCACACAACCAAAGCTTCCACCAAGCTCTCTCACAACCACAACAACACATCCAAAGCTTCCACCAACAACAAATCCAATGCTCTCTTTTGGCCGGCCACTTGAGGTGTCTTTTATAGGGTTGGAAAAACCCTTTCACCTCCACACATTCAATGCAATCCATTGCATTGAGACATATCCTTGTTTGGCCGGCCACTTAAGGAGACAAAACCATTTTGTTTCCTTCCTACGTATTGCTAAATAATTCCCTTAGTATCGTGTAATGATGCACTTAGATCTGAATAAAAGAAATATCCTCCCCATCAGCATGTTGAATTAATCTTATTAATTGATTAAGCTTATGTTATCATATTGAATTAATCTTATTAATCCATATTGAATTAATCTTATTAATTCAATTAACTTATGTTATCATATTGAATTAATCTTATTAAATCAATAAGGTAACATATTGAATTAATCTCATTAAATCAATTAGCTAAAATTCTCATTAAGCTTAAAGTCCAAAAACCATTTTGTACTTAAGCTTATTCCCAGTATTCTAGTCAAACTAGAATACTCTAATTCCTCTAATTATCATGCTCTTTGTGTGTGACCCTATAGGCTCTCATAGCGTTGGCGGTGGATCTAAACTCTTTTAGATACACAAGCAATGGCGACATCTAGCAATACATCATTGCTACCCAAGTTCTGAGATAAGTCAAGATCAGGCTAACCTTTCGTGACTACTATAATATATGGCCGTGTCCTTCTATCCTTGATATCAGTTGATCAATGAGGCATAGGCCGTGTCATCCTCGATCAATCTATGTGTTTCTTGATCCACTGAGTAAACTAACTCAAACAAATGAGCTCAATATCTCATATTGACTCATTCGAGCATGGCCATGCGTTTTAGTAGTTCTACTCAATCAAAGCCCACCGATATCACTCTCGTCATATGAGAGGATAGATCCCATCTACATCACTCACATCCCTCCGCATAATTTGTTATATACCCGATGTCGCCTTTATGGTCCACCCTGTTACGGGTGACGTTTGACGATACCAAAGTACATAACTCCTTATGTAGGGAACCGTAGTGACTTCAGGTCTGAGGACTATTCATACCAATAGTCACATGAGAAAGTTTATGACACTCATATAACGATCCATGAAACTTTCTCATGGCGGGTCAGTTCAATATATATTCTCTAATATATACCCATGTGTCAACTTGATATCATATATCCATGACTTGTGAGATCAAGTCATCAATTGACCTACATGCTAGTCTTTATGTATTAATATTGCCCTTGCATATTAATACTTGACTAGGAACATTTAGAAAGTGTTCTCTACAGCTTCTCATAATCAATTCTGCCAATTGATGTGCTGTAGATAAGAACCTACTTTTCTAGGGCATTACTATATTTAATTTAGCTGGCACAAGCAAGACTTAAATATAATAACCAATCCTTTGCCTTTATAGAATATGATACAAAATGTTCCCTATTCAACCATCACATGATTGGTTCTTAGGGCTATAACTAACAATTGGTACCTACCATCATATCTAAGAATGGCTTGTTAGACTCACTCCAAGGTTGTTCTTATCTATGTTGGATATCATCCCATTCAGAGATGGACCTACGATCTCCCAAATTGATTTTGAGGGTTTTTGAATTCGAAAAATGAATGGGATTTTGTAAAAGTATGTGGATGTATTTTAAATCATCTTTCTCATATATGCTCAATTTTTATTTCTAGGTTAATCGCTTAACCATGACGTCTTTGAATTTGCGATCGATTTTGGATTCAAATAAATTGACTGGGCTGAACTTCTTGGACTGACTTAGAAACCTGAGAATTATTCTCAAGGCAGAAAAGCTTGCGTATGTCCTCGAAGCACCTCTTCCCGCCCATCCTAGTGATGACGCAACTCCGAACCAATTGTTGGCCCATCAAAAACATGTGAGTGATTCTGAACTAGTGAGTTGCATCATGCTAACCATAATGGTACCCAAGCTACAGAAGCAGCATGAGCATATGGATTCTCATACCATAGTTTTTCATCTTTATGAGTTGTTTGATGAGCAAGTGAGATTCGAAAGGTTCGAAGTCTTCAAGCTCCTCTTCACCTCTGAGATGCAAGAAGATTCATCTGTGGTATTGCTCAACATGCTGAAGATTGTGGAGCCTTCTGTGAAGCATGAGCAGGGGATGGTGTTGTTAGTTGATTCCTTAAAGAAAGGTTCTAAGAGGAAATCAAAGAAACAACATAAGGAGAAGAAGAAAGCAAGGAAGGCAGAACCAGTTCAAAAGGGCACTTGCCATCATTGCAGCAAGGAGGGTCATTGGCGAAGAAATTGCAAGATTTATCTTGAGTCTGTGAAGAAGAATAAGGCATCTGATGCCCCATCTTCTTCAGATATCTTCGTTATTGATTATCATTCTATTTCCTTAGACACTTGCGTATTGGATAACGGGTGTGGTTCGCATATATGTAATAACATACATGGGCTAAGGAATGGAAGAAGACTCATCAAGGGAGAGTCAAATTTATGTGTTGGGAATGAAGCAAAGGTTGTTGCACTCGCCATCAGAACGTATCGGTTGAAGCTCCCGACAGGACTTGTCCAATAACTGGACAATTGCTTTTATGTTCCTTCGTTGATAAAGAACATTATTTCTATTTCTTGTTTAAATGGAAATGGATACCATTTAAATTTTTGTAACAATTGTTGTTACATAACTTTGAATGGTGTTCTTTATGGGATTGGAACTTTAAGCAATGGTATTTATAAGTTAGACGTATCCAGTGACATTTTCAATATCGAAGTGAGCAACAAGCATGCTCGAAAAGATAATCAATTAGACTCCTACATGTGGCATTGTCGTCTTGGCCATGTGAGCAAGAAATGCATGTCTGAATTACACCAATGTGGAATTCTGGAATAGTTTGAATTAGATTCATACGATATATGCGAATCATGCTTAAAGGGAAAGATGACCAACTTACCTTTTACTGGAAAAGGTGAACCGGTGGGAGAGTTGCTTCGTCTAATACAATTCTTAAGTACTTGAGAAGGACTAATGAATATTTCTTGATATTTGGAGGTGATAAGGAACTAGTTGTAAAGGGTTACAATGATGCTAGCTTCCAAACTGACCAGGATGATTATAGATTGTAGTCAGGGTTCATGTTTTGCTTGAATGGTGGCACTGTGAGCTGGAAGAGTTCGAAGCAGAACACAGTTGTTGATTCTACAACAGAGGCCGAGTATATTGCTGCATCAGAGGTAGCAAAGGTGGCTGTTTGGATCCGCAAGTTCATTACTAAGCTTGGGGTGGTTTCTAACATAGCAGATCCTATAGAGCTCTATTGTGACAACAACGGAGCAATTGCGCAGGCTAAGGAACCTCGCTCATACCAGTGGACCAAACAAATACTATGGAACTTCCATCTCATTTGAGAGATTATCGATAGAGGACATGTGAAGATTTACAGAGTACCCACAGAGGCTAACATCGCAGATCCCTTGACCAAGGCTTTAGCATAGAAAAAGCATGATGGTCACACTAGGTCTTTGGGTATTAGATACTACAGTGATTGGCACTAGTGCTAGTGGGAGATTGTTAGTGAAAGCCCTAGAGTCGATCATGTGATGATTGTTGTATGGACTTGTTGTATCATATTCCTATATATATTTATAAAGGCATTTCTTTATGGTTATTATACTTACTTGTATTGGTTCCAAATAACTAAGTATAATAACGTCATTGAGTAGAAGGTTCTTATCTATATCAATCGATTGGTAGAATCGATAATGAGATGATATAGAGAATACTACTCTTAATCATTCCTAGTCAAGTATTAATATTCAGGAACAATATTAATGTGAAGAGACTAGCATGTAGGTTAACTCGATGACTTGATCTCACAAGTCATGGTTATGAGATATCAAGTTGACACATGGGTATGCATAGGAGAATGTATATTGAATGACCCGTCATTGGAAAGTATCATAGATCGTTATATGAGTGTCATATACTTTCTCATGTGACTATTAGTCCTTGGACCTGAAGTCACCATGGTTCCCTATATAAGGAGTTGCATACTTTGGCTTCGTCAAACGTCACCCATAAATGGGTGGACTATAAAGGCGATTACTGGGTATGTAACAAATTATGCAGAGGGATGTGAGTGATGTAGATGGGATCTATCCCTCCTATATGACGAGAGTGATATCATGATTCTTGATAGAGTGAGACCACTAAGTGCATGGTCATGCCCAAATGAGTCAATATGAGATATTGAGCTCATTTGATTAGAGTGAGTCTACTTAGAGTTTAAGATATAGATTGTACAGAGGATGACACAGTCTATGCCTCAATTGTTCAATCTAGATGTCAAGGATAGAAAGACATTGTCACATATTGTAAGAGTCACAATTAGTAGTCACTGTTGGGATGTATACTGAAAGCCTAGCCTTTTGTATGGACATCTTTATTTTAAAATAAGAATCACATGATCATTGTTTGCACTTTATATTTATTCTATGTGTGCATATTGTCTAATACTCTACATTGTAGATAACGTGGTGCTTGGCGTGGCACAGAAGATCATGTTATCAGTTCCTTGTAGAATATAAGTATAGGCTCACAACCAAGATGGTCTTGGACAAACCATTGGCATGGTTGTAGTGTGATTTGGTATTGGTTTATCTTGACCATAGAATTACACTAGTACATTTTGTGTGTATTGAGCAGGACCGACATAGAGGTGATTCAATCTATTGTTGACTATATGATTGAATCAGACCTCGGGTATTATGTTGCACATGCTCTGAATCCTGATATAATAACGGGCACATGTACTTAGTATTTATTTCTTTGATTTACCAATGGGTGAGATTTATAGATTAAATCAATAGGCCCGGTAAGTTGGGAAATGATATTATTTACATGGTGTGTCGTTGATTATAGAAGGAAACCATGTCCTATATATTAGGTTGATGATGTCCCCTTGAGGAGCTAATAAGGATTATCATGTAAACCCCGCGTGTTGACTTAGTCAACATGATAATAAGGTTGAGTGGTACTACTCGAGAAGTTAGATGTTAATTAATTGATGGTCAGTAAATCAATTAATTGACGGACATTCGATATCTTAAACACGGTGAGATAGTTGTGCAAATAATATATGGAGCCCATATAAATGGGGGTGGGTGAGGTAGATCAATGATGATCCTCTAGTGGAATGGAACATCATTGATGGATCAAGTTTGTGTGGTTCCGATCGATCGGGTGGCCAAGATCCAACTCCTCCTCATGGTCCCTATCGTAGCCTTATTAAAACCTCATGGAGCCTAAATCCAATGATGGAACATAAAACTTTAGATCCGACGGTTGGGATGAAACCCTAGATCCGACGGTTGGGATGAAACCCTAGATCCGATGGTTGGGATGAAACCCTAGATCCAAGAGTTGGGATGAAACCCTAGATCCGATGGTTGGGATGAAACCCTAGATCCGACGGTTGAGATGAAACCCTAGATCCGACGGTTGGGATGAAACCCTAGATCCGAGGGTTGGGATGAAACCCTAGATCCGAGGGTTGGGATGAAACCCTAGATCCAACGGTTGGGATGAAACCCTAGATCCGACGGTTGGGATGAAACCCTTGATCCGACGGTTGGGATGAAACCCTAGATCCGACGGTGGAGACTAAGTCTCTAGATCCGACGGTGGAGATTGAAAGGAGGCATAAGACTAACTCTATAAAAGGAGGGCTAAGGGTTTGGGCGTGGAAAAAAAAAAGATACATATCTAGAAGGAGATTAGGGTTTTTGGCTTGACCAGCTAGGGTTTGGGAAAAGGTTTGGGCGGCAATCCTTGGAAGGATTAAGGTTTGTTTCCTTCTCTTCCTAATTGGTAGCCGGCGCCCATCTTCTTCCTCCTTGCTTTGGCCGGCGCCCATACCCATTATTCCATCTCCCTCTCTCCTTGGTGGCCGGCGGCAACCTTTTTTCAAGGTTGGCTGGTGCTCAATTATCTACTCCTTGGCCGGCGGCTATATCAAGCTCCTTTGCTTGGTGGTCGGTTCTAGGTAGGAGAAGGAGTTTTTGTTTGGTTCTTCTCTTTGTTTGGAGTGAGCAAGGAAGGGAAGAACGTGATCTAGGAGGCTTCAACTCGTGGAGGATCTTCGCCCACACGACGTCCATGAGGAGGACGGGACATACGGTAGAAGACCAAGAGGTATAAAAGTTTTACAAACTTTATTCCTGATCCTCTTATGATAAGATATGCTAGCTTATGTTCTTTATGTTAGTATGTGTTGATTATACTAGTTTGCATTTGTTTGTATTTGTATAATCATAGACCCCTATAAGAAACATAAAAACCGGCGATCCGTTCGTCGTCTCTTCCACGGCTAACCGACTAGAAGAGTTGATTGCTTGAACAACAAGTTTGTTCAAGCGATTTCTCAAGTCATTGGCACGATGACGAAATGGTTGTGCTTCGGAAACTCATCCCGTCCGGATTAGTTTTAGTTGATAAAATTTTAATCCGGGGACATGGGAGGCAATGAGACTCCGACGCAACCAATGTCACTCCCTATAATTGGTATCAGAGCCAAGGTTTTCGATTTTGTGTATTTTGGATTCGGTTACTTTCATGCATATATCATATATTGAGTATGCCGGATAATAGTAGGATGTGCGTAGGATAACTTTTTGGTTGCAGGCATAAGATCCGACTATTATGGCTATATATGTGTATGTGATTGTTTGTGTGTGATTGTATGTATATCATTTGAATCCTCGGGGTTGACGAGGCTAGATTAGTATTTAATTTTTGTAATTAAATACGGCATTGTTTAGCTGATCATTCTAGTTTACTTTCGATCTAGATAGTTTGTACACTCCTTCGTGGAGTATAGGATCGATGGATGTAAATTAAAATGATATATCTCGGCTCGGACCTCTTTTGTGGCTTGCGCACGGAAAAGGTGGAGCGGACGAGGTGGAGACACGGCGGGACGCATATTGGAGAACAAAGCCATAATATTTGGAAAAATTCTGTTTTTTTTCCATATTTATTGCTGATTTGTTTTATATGCAAGTTGTGTGTGCTTGAAAATTCCTCATTTTCAATTTACTAAGTGGAAGATGGATATTTTAATTAATTTCCACGGTCTCCATTACAATTTGACGTGTGATGCAACAAACTTGCGTGTCGGCTCTGAGTGCCTTCCTCCCCATCGGATGGGTTTGTTTGCGGATCACTAGGTCAAATATGGTTATAGAAAATTATTTAGGAGCGTGTGTACTTCCCCATCGGTAAGGCACATAATCCGAGATAATTGTCTTAGTACCGAGTAATGGTAAACACTTAGATGCAAATAAAGGTATCCTCCCCATCGGAGTCACTGCTTTTATTTGTAGGGCCTAAGAGGAACCAACTATTAATTTTATTTGTCAAAAAATAAGGTTGACAAGATAATAAAATTAATGGGTAAAACCTCCTCTTATAAATGTAGAATTCGTATACGTCCACACTATCGTGGCATGTGATATTCTCGGTGTTTTGAGGTGTTGGTTGATTTCGGAATTTTATTGTTTTGAAAAATCAATAATATTTGAAATCTAATATTTTGATCATTGTGATTCTTAGGATTTTCAAATGGTTTTCAACCCACTTGCTGTGATACTGAAAGAAAATAAACTTACTGGAATAAAATATATTGATTGGAAAAGAAATTTGGATATTGTCTTAACTGTCGAGGAGTAGAAGTATGTGCTCTTCGATGAGTGTCCTCCTAAGCCTGCGGATGATTCTGGGGAAAAGGAACTTTTCGGATACCAGAATCGGGATGCTAGGCAGGAAGCCATGGTTGCTCAGAAGGTTTCTACTTCTAAGCCGAAAGGCAAGAAGAAGAAGAAACAAGGTGGAGCAAAAGTGGCAGGTGGACCTCAGGGAGGAATGAAGAAGTCGTAAGGCAAGTGCTTCACTTGTAAGAAGACTGGACATGGGAAGAAAGACTGCCCCAACCTAAAGCAGAACAAAGGTATATCTTCTGGCTTAGTCATTGAAACATGTTTAGTGGTGTTATCTACCGGTACCTGGTGTGTAGATATGGGAGCCACTGATCATGTCTGCAATTCTTTGCAGGCGTTCCAAGAAACCCGATGACTAGCTGAAGGAGAAATTACCGTCTACATGGGCAATGCTACAAAGGTGCCGGCTATTGCAGTGGGAGACGTTCATTTATCGTTTGATAGAAATAAAGTTTTGGTTTTGAGAAATTGTCTTTATGTACCTACATTTAGAAAGAATTTGATTTCGATTTCTAAATTGTTTATGGATGGATATTCTGTTTCTTTTAATGACAGAGTTGTTGTAAAAAGAAATAGAGAGATTATCTGTTCAGGTACATTGGTTGGCAATTTGTATACTCTTGAACCAAAAGCTCCCACGATGCATATAGAAGTTAATAACTCATCTTCTAATTCCAATAAAAGAAAAGAACCTTCGAAGATGAATCAAACATATCTTTGGCATCTAAGGCTTGGTCATATTAACTTGAGTAGATTTCAAAGGTTGATAGCTGATGGACCTTTGGGTTCATTAGTGGTGGAGGATCTCCCAACCTGCGAATCTTGCTTGGAAGGTAAAATGACCAAGAGGCCTTTCAAGGCCAAGGGGCATAGAGCCAAAGATGTGTTAGAATTGGTTCATTCTGATTTGTGCGGTCCTATGTCTATCTAGGCTAGAGGTGGTTTTGAATATTTCGTCTCTTTTATAGATGATTATTCAAGATATGGATACATTTACTTGATGCGCCGCAAGTCTGAATGCTTTGACAGGTTCAAAGAATTCAAGGCTGATGTGGAGAACCGTCAAGGTAAAAGTATCAAGACCCTATGATCTGATCGTGGTGGTGAGTACCTCTTGGGAGAGTTTAGGAATTACTTATCAGAGGCTGGGATTCAATTCCAATTGTCTGCACCTGGCACACCCCAACAGAATGGTGTAGCGGAGCGAAAGAATAGGACTCTTATGGAGATGGTTAGATCGATGATGAGTTATTCTGAGTTGCCAGATATGTTCTGGGGGTATGCGCTAGATACGGCAGTGTATATTCTGAACTTAGTTCCATCTAAATCAATGCCTTCTACCCCCATAGAATTGTGGACTGGGCGAAAGCCTAGTATGAGACATATTCGGATATGGGGGAGTCTAGCACATGTGCTGAAGGCTGATGCTGGTAAGTTGGAACCTCGTACAGAAGTGTGCATGTTCGTGGGCTACCCTAGAGGAACGAAAGGTGGTTTGTTTTATAATCCTAGAGATCAGAGGGTGATCGTTAGCACGAACGCCCGATTTCTAGAGGAAGACTATGTGATGAACCACAAGCCCAAGAGTAGGATAGTTCTGGAGGAATTAAGAGGGGAAGTCGCTACTTTAGTACCACCGGTACAAGAGGATATACCACAAGTCACTGCACCGCGTGTCACAGAGGATACACAAGTGATACCTCGTCGTAGTTGGAGGATTGTGAGACAGCCTGATAGATTCATGTTCTTGGGAGAGTCTTCGTACTTGATCCCTGGCGAACATGAACCTGATCCCTGGACATATGACGAGGCACTCCAAGATGAAGATGCGGTATCTTGGCAAAGAGCGATGAATTCTGAGATAGAATCTATGGATTCTAATCAGGTCTGGGAGCTAGTTGAGCCACCTGATGGTGTAAAAGCTATTGGATGCAAGTGGATCTACAAAAGAAAGAGAGGAGTAGACGGGAAGGTTGAGACCTTCAAAGCTAGGCTTGTTGCGAAAGGGTATACTCAGAAAAAGGGTATCGATTATGAGGAGACCTTTTCGTCGGTAGCTATGCTTAAGTCTATCCAGATTCTCTTATCTATAGTTGCTCATATGGATTATGAGATTTGGCAGATGGATGTCAAGACAGCTTTCCTTAATGGAAGTCTTGAGGAGAACATCTATATGCAGCAACCAGAGGGATTCATTGCTAAAGGCAAAGAGCATCTAGTGTGTAAGCTTAATCAGTCCATTTATGGATTAAAGCAAGCTTCGAGATCATGGAACATCCATTTTGATGAGGTAATCCAGTCATATGGATTTATTCAAAGTCCGGATGAGCCATGTGTATACAAAAGATGTGACAAAAACGTAGTGGTATTTCTTATACTATACGTAGATGACATTTTGTTAGTTGGCAACAATATCAAAGTGTTATCAGAAGTAAGGGTATGGTTGTCCAAACAGTTTGACATGAAGGACTTGGGAGAAGTGGGACACATCCTTGGGATCAAGGTGATAAGGGATCGTAAGAAAAGGATGTTGTGCTTATCTCAAGCTTCATACATTGACACTATCCATGCTCATTTTAGCATGTAGAACTCCAAGAAAGGTTTTCTACCTTTTAGGCATGGAGTACCTTTATCTAAAGAGATGTGTCCCAAAACATCAAAGGAGATAGAGGAGATGAAGGCGGTTCTTTATGCTTCGGCAGTAGGAAGCCTCATGTATGTTATGCTATGTATGAGACCAGATATCTACTTTACCGTAGGCATGGTTAGCAGATATCAGAGTAATCCTGGACAGAGACATTGGACTGCGGTAAAGCATATATTGAAGTACCTAAGAAGGACTAGGGATTATATGCTGGTTTACCGGGCAGATCAATTAGTCCCTATGGGTTACATGTATTCTGATTTCCAATCAGATAGGGTCAACAGTAAATCTACCACGGGGTTTGTGTTTACTTTTGGAGGTGGAGCCATAGTATGGAGGAGTGTCAAGCATAAATGCATGGCGGACTCTACCATGGAAGCTGAGTATGTGGTAGCCTCTGAGGCAGCCAAGGAAGCTGTATGGCTCAGAAACTTCTTGATGGACTTGGATGTGATTCCTAGTTTGCCCAGAACAATCACAATTTATTGTGATAACACTGGTGCAGTTGCAAACTCGAAGGAACCATGAGCCCATAAGGCGAGTAAACACATAGAGCGCAAGTACCACCTGATACGAGATATCGTAAAGCGAGGAGAAGTAGCTATCGCCAAGATTGCATCAGAGGATAACCTGGCAGATCCATTCACTAAGGCCCTTCCAGCGAAAGTGTTTGATAGGCATGTGGAGGACATGGGGATCAGATGTATGGCAGTGTGATGACAGCATAGTCTTTTAGTATAAGTGGGAGATTGCTGGAATGTATACTGAAAGCCTAGCCTTTTGTATGGACATCTTTATTTTGAAATAAGAATCACATGATCATTGTTTGCACTTTATATTTATTATATTTGTGCATATTGTCTAATACACTACATTGTAGATAACGTGGTGCTTGGTGTGGCACAGAAGATCATGTTATCAGGTCCTTGTAGAATATACGTATAGGCTCACAACCAAGATGGTCTTGGACAAACCATTGGCATGGTTGTAGTGTGATTTGGTATTGGTTTATCTTGACCATAGAATTACACTAGTACATTTTGTGTGTATTGAGCAGGACCGACATAGAGGTGATTCAATCTATTGTTGACTATATGATTGAATCAGACCTCGGGTATTATGTTGCACATGCTCTGAATCCCGATATAATAACGGGCACATGTACTTAGTATTTATTTCTTTGATTTACCAATGGGTGAGATTTATAGATTAAATCAATAGGCCCGGTAAGTTGGGAAATGATATTATTTACATAGTGTGTTGTTGATTATAGAAGGAAACCGTGTCCTATATATTAGGTTGATGATGTCCCCTTGAGGAGCTCATAAGGATTATCATGTAAACCCCGTGGGTTGACTTAGTCAACATAATAATAAGGTTGAATGATACTACTCGAGGAGTTAGATGTTAATTAATTGATGGTTAGTAAATCAATTAATTGACGGACATTCGATATCTTAAACACGGGGAGATAGTTGTGCAAATAATATATGGAGCACATATAAATGGGGGTTGGTGAGGTAGATCAATGATGATCTTCTAGTGGAATGGAACATCATTGATGGATCAAGTTTGTGTGGTTCCGATCCATCGGGTGGCCAAGATCCAACTCCTCCTCATGGTCCCTATCGTAGCCTTATTAAAACCTCATGGATCCTAGATCCAATGATGGAACATAAAACTCTAGATTCGACGGTTGGGATGAAACCCTAGATCCGATGGTTTGGATGAAACCTTAGAACCGACGGTTGGGATGAAACCCTATATCTGACGGTTGGGATGAAACCCTAGATTCGACGGTTGGGATGAAACCCTAGATCCGACGGTTGGGATGAAACCCTAGATCCGACGGTTGGGATGAAACCCTAGATCCGACGGTAGAGACTAAGTCTCTAGATCCGACGGTGGAGATTGAAAGGAGGCCTAAGCCTAACTCTATAAAAGGAGGGCTAAGGGTTTGGGCATGGAAAAAAAAAGATACATATCATGAAGGAGATTAGGGTTTTTGGCTTGGGCGGCTAGGGTTTGGGAAAAAGTTTGGGCGGCAATCCTTGGAAGGATTAAGGTTTATTTCCTTCTCTTCCTAATTGGTAGCCGGCGCCCATCTTCTTCCTCCTTGCTTTGGTCGGCACCCATACCCATTATTCCTTCTCTCTCTCTCCTTGGTGGCCGGCGGCAACCTTTCTTCAAGGTTGGCCGGCGCTCAATTATCTACTCCTTGGCCGATGGCTATATCAAGCTCCTTGGCTTGGTGGTCGGTTCTAGATAGGAGAAAGAGTTTTTGTTTGGTTCTTCTCTTTGTTCGGAGCGAGCAAGGAAGGGAAGAACGTGATCTAGGAGGCTTCAACTCGTGGAGGATCTTCGCCCACACGACGTCCACGAGAAGGATGGGACATTAGGTAGAAGACCAAGAGGTATAAAAGTTTTACAAACTTTATTCTTGATCCTCTTATGATAAGATATGCTAGCTTTTGTTCTTTATGTTAGTATGTGTTAATTATACTAGTTTGCATTTGTTTGTATTTGTATAATCATGGACCCCGATAAGAAACACAAAAACCGGCGATCCGTTCGTCGTCTCTTCCGGGGCTAACCGACTAGAAGAGTTGATTGCTTGAACAACAAGTTTGTTCAAGCGATCGCTCAAGTCGTTGGCACGATGACGAAACAGTTGTGCTTCGGAAACTCATCCCGTCCGGATTAGTTTTAGTTGATAAAATTTTAATCCGGGGACATGGGAGGCAATCAGACTCCGACGCAACAAATGTCACTCCCTACAGTCACAAAGGTGATGTTGGATCTCAACATTCTTGTAACTTGGGTAGGAATGATGTGTTTCTAGATACTTCTCATTGCTTATGTTTCTAAATCAGTTTAGAAGCATTGCTAACGTTACAAGAAACTATAGGGTCACACACAAAGGGCAATTAGATGGAGATTAGGTTCATATGATGGACCAAGAGGATTAGGTTCATGTGATGAGCCAAATTGGATTAAGAGTAATCCAATTTAGACTAATTGAGTTGGACTCAATTTGATTCAAGTGTTGAATGAGTCTAATTTAGATTTGATTCATTGAGTCAATTTAAACTAATGAATAGAGATTCATTAAATTAAATTGACTTGAATCAAAGGTTAGATTTTATCAACCATGGGAGATAAGAGGTCAAGTTTAACTTGACTTGAGAGGGAAGATGAATGGTCATGTTTGACTTGACTAAGTGCCACTTTATGGTGACTTGGCATCGAACTGGCTAATGATGATGTTCCACATCATCATGGACACATCATGGTGTGCCACCTCATGAGGAAGACCAAGAGCCATGGCTCTTGGTATTGCATGGATGTTTATAACCCCCTCCTTAAGTGGTCGGCCTATTGATGAGTAAGGTTAATTGATTGCTTCTTCTTCCTTCACCTATCTTCTTCTCTGCCTCTCCTCCATAGTCGTGTAACGCCCGTAAAATTTCTAGAAATTTTATGAGAATTTTTGCATGATCATATGGGCTTTTATGTGGGCTCTTCCAAAAATAAAAGAAATAGAGCCAAAAAGGATGCCTGGCCCAGGAATTGAACCCCAAACCTCTAGTAGATAGCTAAACACTAAGATGCATCCAATAACCAGAAGCCCAGCAGGGTTGTGCTATTAGAGGGATATGGGAAATGATAGATAAGGGTAAGGGAGGCTAAGGGACAACTTCAAGTGAGTAAATAGGGGAATGAGGAGACAAGAGAAACCCCAATTTGCATTCTCCACTTCTCTTCTTCTTCCTCACCGAAACCCTAGGCTCCCCTCTTCCATTTTCCGAAAGCTAACCAACCTAGGAGAAGGCTCTAATCTTGGCACAACCTAGGGTATTTTCCAACTATTAACAAAGCGAAGGATGTAAGTATCCCCTCACCTGCATACAAGTTGTTTCGATTGATGTTATTAAGTAAAACCCTTCATGAACTTTCGGCCAAGACCCTTCCTTATGCTTTCAATGATGATCCATGCCATACCTTGTATGAATATGATGATGATGGGTTGCTAGATAGGTTTGGTTAGGTGTTTGATCTTAAAAACTCCAAGAAACTTTCGGCCAAGACCATTCCTTGTTCTTTCCATGATGATCCATGTTATACCTTGTATGAATATGATGATGATAGGTTGCTAGATAGGTTTGGTTAAGTGTTAGATCTCAAAAACTTCAAGAAACTTTCGGCCAAGACCATTCCTTGTGCTTTCCATAATGGTCCATGCTATACTTTGTATGAATATGAAGATGATAGGTTTCTAGATAGGTTTGATTAAGTGGTTGATCTTCAAACCCTCATAGAACTCTCGGCCAAGCCCCTTTGGACCCCTAATGGTTTTTCTATGCTATGCTCTAGATGAGTTCATGCCATGTTTTGATGTTAGATGAAGGTAACATGTTCTATGCTATGCTCTAAATGAGTTCATGCCATGTTTTGATGTTAGATGAAGATAACATATTCTATGCTATGCTCTAGATGAGTTCATGCCATGATTTGATGTTAGATGAAGATAACATGTTCTATGCTATGATCTATATGAGTTCATGCCATGTTTGATGTTATATGAAGATAACATGTTCTATGCTATGCTCTAGATGAGTTCATGCTATGTTTTGATGTTAGATGAAGATAACATGTTGTTAGCTAAACTAAATTTAAGTGGTTAAACTTAAAGCTCCTTGAGACATTCGGCCAAGACCCATTTAGGCCCCTAATGGTCTATCATGCTAGGACCTATAAGTTGTCATGCTATGTTTTGATTGTAGATAAAGATAACATGTTGTTAGCTAACCTAAATTTAAGTGGTTGATCCTTAAAGTTCCTTGAAACATTTGGCCAAGACCCATTTAGGTCTATCATGCTATGATCTATAAGTTGTCATGCTATGTTTTGAATGTAGATGAAGGTAACATGTTGATAGCTAAGCTAGATTTAAGAAATGGATCTTAGGATCCCTTGAAGCTCTCGGCCAAGACTCATTTAAACTCCTAAGGGACTTCCATGCCATGATTTATAGGTGATAGAATTAATATGTGGTTAGTTAGATCATGTACAAGTTGTTTTGGGTTTAAAATTTTGGTAGAACTCCATGAAGTTTAGATCACCCCATGTTATTCTTGTTCATGATGTTTATGCCATGCCCTATATGTGTGTGATGTTAGCATGATGTTAAGTAGTCCTTGCTCAAGTTGTTTAGCATGATTGGTTTATGGCACTACCATATGTCCATGTTAATTGTAGGAATGCATGATTATGTTCTGCTCATTACCATGTTAAATGTATGATCATGTTATGCTCATTGCCATGTAAATTGTATGAATGTATGATATGTTATAAAGAAGGAACATGATATGTATGAAAAGAAATATGATATGTTATGAAGAAGGAACATGATATGTTCTGAAAAGCAATATGATATGTTATGAAGAAGAAACATGTTATGCTATGAAGAAGAAACATGATATGCCACGATAAGGAACATGATATGTTTATGAAAAGAAATATGATATGTTATGATAAGGAACATGATATGCTATTTTACTTTTTGCATGTCTTGTACCAGGACCCTAACAGGGTCCAAGGGATGGGCTCCTACGTGCCCCTGGGTCGACGGTCATAGTACGGACTCAGTATGGTATGGGCTCCCAGATGCCCTAGGCCGACGGTCATAACTACGGGCTTAGGATGGGCTTCTATGTTATGTTGCCCCTAGGCCGACGGACATAGTACGGGCCTAGTACTCTAGTGGGTTCGGGATTAGCTACCTCGGATCTATTAGGGATGTGCGCTATGATGATGATGTATGTAGTACAATGTCGGGCCTAATATGTTGAGATTATGTTTAAGTACCTATAATATATATGTTTTCAAAGAGCATCTTGCATGTGGCTTTATTTCATGTCTAGATCATTATGATGTTATAAGCATGTTATGCTTGTTTATGTTCTTGAATGTTTATATGAATGTTATGCTTATGTTCTGGTATGTTTATATGCATGTTATGCTAGCTTATGTTCTTGAATGTTTATATGAATGTTATGCTTATGTTCTGGTATGCTTATATGCATGTTATACTTGCTTATGTTCTTGAATGTTTATATGAATTCTATGCTTATATTCTGGTATGCTTATATTCATGTTATGTTTGTTTATGTTCTTGAATGTTTATATGAATGCTATGCTTATGTTCTGGTATGCTTATATGCATGTTATGCTTGCTTATGTTCTTGAATGTTTATATGAATGTTATGCTTATGTTCTGGTATGTTTATATGCATGTTATGCTAGCTTATGTTCTTGAATGTTTATATGAATGCTATGCTTATGTTCTGGTATGTTTATATGCCTACTATGCATGCTTATATGTTCGTGTTGTTGGAATGTATACTGAAAGCCTAGCTCTTTTTGTATGAACATTTTATTTTGAAATAAGAATCACATGATCATTGTTTGCACTTTATATTTATTATATGTGTGCATATTGTCTAATATTTTACATTGTAGATAACATGGTGCTTGGTGTAGCACAGAATATCATGTTATCAGTCCCTTGTAGAATATAAGTAGAGGCTTACAACCAAGATGATTTTGGACAAACCATTGGCATGGTTGTAGTGTAGCTTGGTATTGTTTTGTCTTAAACATAGAGTTACACTAGTACACTTAGGTGTATTGAGCAGGACTGACATAGAGGTGATTCAATTTATTGCTGACTACATAATTGAATCAGACCTCGGATATTATGTTGTACATGCTCTTAATCCTGATATAATAATGGGCACATGTACTTAGTATTTATTTCTTTGATTTACCATAGGGTGAGATTTAGATGGATTAAATCAATATGCCCGGTAAGTTGGGAAATAATATAATTTACATGGTGTGTCGTTGATTATAGGAGAAACCGTGTCCTATATATTAGGTTGATGATGTCCCCTTGAGGAGCTCATAAGGTTCATCATGTAAACCCAGCTGGTTGACTTAGTCAACATGATGATAAGGTTGAGTGGTACCACTCGAGGAATTAGATGTTAATTAATTGATGGTCAGTAAATCAATTAATTGACGGACATTCGATATCTTAAACACGGGGAGATTCATGTAAAAATAATATATGGAGCCCATATTAATTTATGGGGGTTGGTGAGGTAGTTCAATGATGATCCTCTAGTGGAATGGAACATCATTGATGAATCAAGTTTGTGTGGTTCCGATCCATCAGGTGGCCAAGATCCGACTCCTCCTTATGGTCCCAATCGTAGCCTAATATAATCCTCATGAAGCCTTGATCCAAGGATTTAAAACAAAACTCTAAAACCAACGGTTGGGATTAAATCCCTAGAACTGATGGTTGAGATTAAATCTCTAGATCCGATGGATGGGATGAAACCCTAGAACCTACGGTTGAGATTAAATCCCTAGATCCGACGGTTGGGATTAAATACCTAGATCCGACGATTGGGATGAAACCATAGATCCGACGGTTGGGATGAAACTCTAGATCCGACTGTTGGGATAAAACCATAGATCCGACGGTTGGAGATTAAATCCCTATATCCGACGGTGGAGATTATAGGAGGCTTAAGCCCAATTATATAAATAGAGGGCTAAGGCTTGGGCGGCAAGAATGGTTTCTTTGGATTAGGGTTTTGCCTCTCAAGAGTTTAGGCGGCTAGGGTTTTGGTGTGTGGTTTGGGCGGCAACAAAGAAGGAGATTAGGGTTTCCTCCTTTGCTCCTTGGTGGCCGGTGCCCACTCCATCCTCCTCCTTGTTTTGGCCGGCTCTCTTCCTCATCCTTTTCTCCTTGGTGGCCGGTGGTTCTCCATACATTGGTGGTCGGCGCTTCTCCCATTCATTGGTGGCCTGCGGCAACATTGCCACAAGGTTGGCCGGTGCTCAACCATTCACTCCTTGGCCGGCGGTTACATCGAGCTCCTTGGCTTGGTGGCTGGTTCTAGAAAGGAGAAGGAGCTTTGTTTGGTTCTTCTCTTTGTTTGGAGCGAACAAGGAAGAGAAGAACGTGATCTAGGAGGCTTCTACTCGTGGAGGATCTTCGCCCACATGACGTCCATGAAGAGGATAGGACATACGGTAGAAGATCGTGAGGTATAAAAGTTTTATAACTTTATTTTCTGATCTTAGCATGTTTTTATGCATGATTGTACTAGTTCGCATATGCATGTATTTGTATAATCATGGACCCCGAAGACAAACACGAAAACCGGCGATCCGTCCATTGTCTCTTCCGCAGCTAACCAACTAGAAGAGTTGTGTTGCTTGAACAACTAGTTTGTTCAAGCGATCGCTCAAGTTGTTAGCACGACGATGAATTGGTTGTGCTAAGGAAACTCATCCCATCCGGATTAGTTTTTTCATTAGTGAAAATTTTAATCCGGGGACATGGGAGCCTTTGAGCCTCCGAAGCAACCACCTACAAGTGGTATCAGAGCCACGGTTTCCGGTTTTGTGAGTTTTGGATTCGGTTACTTTCATGCACATATCATATATTGAGTATGACGGATAATAGTAGGATGTGAGTAGGCTAACTTTTTGGTTGTAGGCATAAGATCCGACTATTATGGCTATTTGTGTGTATGTGATTGTTTTGTGTGTGATTGTATGTATATTATTTGAATCCTCGGGGTTGACGAGGCTAGATTAGTATTTAATTTTTGTAATTAAATATGGCATTGTTTAGCCACTCATTTTAGTTTACTTTCGATCTAGATTATTTGTACACTCCTTTGTGGAGTATAGGATCGATGGATGTAAATTAAAATAGTTTATCTCGGCTTGGATCTCTTTGGTGACTTGCGCACGGGAAAAGTTGGAGCGGATGAGGTGGCGACACGACGGGATGCGTATTGGAGAACAATGCCATAATAGTTGGAAAAATTCTATTTTTTCCATATTTATTGCTGATTTGTTTTTATATGCATGTTGTGTATTCTTGAAAATTCCTCATTGTCAATTTACTAAGTGGGAGAGGGACATTTTAATTAATTCCCGTGGCCTCCATTACAATTTGACGTGTGATGCAACAAACTTGCGCGTTGGCTCTGAGTGCCTTCCTCCCCATCGGATGGGTTTGTTTGCAGATCACTAGGTCAAATAATGGTTATAGGAAATTATTTAGGAGCGTGTGTACTTCCCCATCGGTAAGACACATAATCCGAAATAATTCCCTTAGTATCGTGTAATGGTGCACACTTAGATGCAAATAAATAGTATCCTCCCCATCGGAGTCACTGCTTTTATTTGTAGGGCCAAAGAGGAACCAACTATTAATTTTATTTGTCAAAAAGTAAGGTTGACAAGATAATAAAATTAATGGGTAAAACCTCCTCTTACAAATGTAGAATTCGTATACGTCCACACTATTGTGGCATGCGATATTCTCAGTGTTTTGAGGTGTTGGTTGATTTCGGAATTTTATTGTTTTGAGTAATCAATAATATTTGAAATCTAATATTTTGATCATTGTGATTCTTAGGTTTTTCAAATGGCTTTCAACCCACTTGCTGTGATATTAAAAGAAAATAAACTTACTGGAACAAACTATATTGATTGGAAAAGAAACTTTGATATTGTCTTAACTACAGAGGAGTACAAATTTGTACTCTTCGAGGTCTGTCCTCCTAAGCCCACCGATGACTCTGATGAAAAGGAGAAAGAAAGTTATAAGAAATGGATCAAGGCAGATGAGATGGTGCGGTGTTACATTTTGGCATCTATGTCAAATGTGCTGCAACATCAGCATCAGGCCATGGCCACAGCTTATGACATGATGTTCAATCTCAAGGAACTTTTCGGACATCAGAGTAGGGCGGCTAGACAGGAGGCGATGAGAAACTTGATGACGACCACCATGATCGAGGGAACACCTGTTAGGGATCATGTTCTCAAGATGATGGCTCATCTTAATGAGATGGAAGTCCTCGGAGCTGAGATCGATGGGGAAACCCAGGTCGATATCATTCTCCAGTCTCTGCCTAGGAGTTTTGAGTAGTTTTGCCTCAACTACAACATGAACAAAAGGTTGTATTCGTTGGCGGAGCTTCTGACAGAACTCCAGGCGGCAGAGGGGCTTTTTCGTCAAAGCGCTCAAGCCATGGTTGCTTAGAAGGTTTCTTCTTCTAAACCGAAAGGTAAGAAGAAGAAGAAGCAAGGTGGAGCAAAGAAAGTGGCAGTGGGACCTCAGGCAGGAGTGAAGAAGCCGAAAGGCAAGTGCTTCACTTGCAAGCAGACTGGACATTGGAAGGCGGACTGTCCTCGCCGAAAGAACAAAGGTATATCTTCTTGTTTAGTTGTTGAAACATGTTTAGCGGTGTTATCTACCAATGCCTGGTGTGTAGATACAGGAGTCACTGATCATGTCTGCAAAACTTTGCAGGGGTTCCAGGAAACCCGACGACTAGCTGAGGGAGAGATTACCGTCTTCATGGGCAATGCTTCAAAGGTGGCGGCTATTGCAGTGGGAGACGTTTATTTATCTTTTGATAGGAATAAAGTTTTGGTTTTGAGAAATTGTCTTTATGTACCTACTTTTAGAAAGAATTTAATTTCAGTTTCTAAATTGTTTATGGATGGATATTCTATTTCTTTTAATGACAAAGTGGTTATAAAAAGGAATAGGGAGATTATCTGTTCTGGTACATTGGTTGGCAATTTGTATACTCTTGAACCAAAAACTCCCACGATGCATATAGAAGTAAATAACTCATCTTCTAAGTCTGATAAGAGAAAAGAACCTTCGAAAATGAACCAGACGTATCTTTGGCATCTAAGGCTTGGTCATATTAACCTGAGTAGAATTCAAAGGTTGATAGCTGATGGACCTTTGGGTTCATTAGTAGTGGAGGATCTCCCAACCTGCGAATCTTGCTTGGAAGGTAAAATGACCAAGAGGCCTTTCAAGGCCAAGGGGTATAGAGCCAAAGATGTGTTAGAATTGGTTCATTCTGATCTGTGCGGTCCTATGTCTATCCAGGCTAGAGGTGGCTTTGAATACTTCGTCTCTTTTATAGACGATTATTCAAGGTATGGATACATTTACTTGATGCGCCGCAAGTATGAATGCTTTGACAGGTTCAAAGAATTCAAGGCTGATGTGGAGAACCGTCAAGGTAAAAGTATCAAGACACTACGATCTGATCGTGGTGGCGAGTACCTCTTAGGAGAGTTTAGGAGTTACTTATCAGAGGCTGGGATTCAATCCTAATTGTCCGCACCTGGCACACCCCAGCAGAATGGTGTGGCGGAGCGAAGGAATAGAACTCTTATGGAGATGGTCAGATCGATGATGAGTTATTCTGAGTTACCTGATTCATTCTAGGGGTTTGCTCTGGAAACGGCAGCACACATTCTGAACTTGGTTCCATCTAAGTCAGTACCCTCTACTCCCACAGAATTGTGGACTGGACGAAAGCCTAGTCTAAGACATATTCGGATTTGGGGTAGTCCAGCACATGTGTTGAAGGGAGATGCTGGTAAGTTGGAATCTCGTTCAGAAGTACGCTTGTTTGTTGGCTACCCTAAGGGAACTAAGGGTGGTTTGTTCTATAGTCCTAGAGATCATAAGGTGATCGTGAGTACGTATGCCAGATTTCTAGAGGAGGACTATGTGATGAACCACAAGCCCACGAGTAGGATTGTTCTTGAGGAGTTGACAGGGGAAGTCCCGACTTCAGTACCACCGGTACAAGAAGAGATACCACAAGTCACTGCACCGCGTGTCACAGAGCATACACCGGAGGCACCTCGTTGTAGTGGGAGGGTTGTTAGACAACCCGAGAGATTCATGTTTTTGGGAGAGTCTTCGGACTTAGTCCCTGGTGAACATGAACCTGATCCCTGGACATATGACGAGGCACTCCAAGATAGAGATGCGATATCTTGGCAAAGAACAATGAATTCAAAGATAGAATCTATGGATTCTAATCAGGTCTGGGAGCTAGTAGAACCACCCGATGGTGTAAAAGCCATTGGATGCAAGTGGATCTACAAGAGAAAGAGAGGAGTAGACGGGAAGGTTGAGACCTTCAAAGCTAGGCTTGTTGCGAAAGGGTATACTCAGAAAGAGGGTATCGATTATGAGGAGACCTTTTCGTCGGTTGCTATGCTTAAGTCTATCCGGATTCTCTTATCTATAGCTGCTCATATGGATCATGAGATTTGGCAGATGGATGTCAAGACAGCTTTCCTTAACGGAAGTCTTGAGGAGAACATCTATATGCGACAACCAGAGGGATTCATTGCTAAAGGCAAAGAGCATCTTGTATGTAAGCTTAATCGGTCCATTTACGGATTGAAGAAAGCTTCTAGATCTTGGAACATCCACTTTGATGAGGTAATCCAGTCATATGGATTTATTCAAAGTCCGGATGATCCTTGTGTATACAAGAGATGTGACGGAAACGTAGTGGTATTTCTTGTACTATACGTAGATGACATTTTGTTAGTTGGTAACAATATAAGAGAGTTATCAGACATAAGGGTATGGTTGTCCAAACAGTTTGACATGAAGGACTTGGGAGAAGTGGGACACATCCTTGGGATCAAAGTAATAAGGGATCACAAGAAAAGGATGTTGTGCTTATCTCAAGCTTCATACATTGACACTATCCTTGCTCGTTTTAGCATGCAGAACTCCAAGAAAGGTTTTCTACCTTTTAGGCATGGAGTTCCTTTATATAAAGAGATGTGTCCCAAAACATAAAAGGAGATAGAGGAGATGAAGGCGGTTCCTTATGCTTCGGCAGTAGGAAGCCTCATGTATGCTATGCTATGTATGAGACCGGATATTTGCTTTGTCGTGGGCATGGTTAGCAGATATCAGAGTAATCCTGGAAAGGGACATTCGACTGCGGTAAAGCATATATTGAAGTACCTGAGAAGGACTAGGGATTATATGCTGGTTTACCGGGCAGATCAATTAGTCCCTGTGGATTGCACGGATTCGGATTTCCAATCAGATAGAGACAACAGTAAGTCTACCTCGGGGTTTGTGTTTACTTTTGGAGGTGGAGCCATAGTATGGAGGAGTGTCAAGCAGAAATGCGTGGCGGACTCTACCATGGAAGCTGAGTATGTAGCAGCCTCTGAGGCAGCCAAGGAAGTTGTATGGCTCAGGAACTTCTTGATGGACTTGGATGTGATTCCTGGTTTGCCCAGATCTATCACAATTTATTGTGATAACAGTGGTGCAGTTGCAAACTCGAAGGAACCACGAGCCCATAAGGCAAGTAAATACATAGAGCGCAAGTACCACCTGATACGAGAGATCGTAAAGCTAGGAGAAGTAGCTGTCGCCAAGATTGCATCAGAGGATAACCTGGCGGATCCATTTACTAAGTCCCTTCCAGCGAAAGCATTTGATAGGCATGTGGAGGACATGGGGATCAGATGTATGGCAGTGTGATGACAGTATAGTCTTTTAGTATAAGTGGGAGATTGTTGGAATGTATACTGAAAGCCTAGCTCTTTTTGTATGAACATTTTTTTTGAAATAAGAATCACATGATCATTGTTTGCACATTATATTTATTATATGTGTGCATATTGTCTAATATTTTACATTGTAGATAACATGGTGCTTGGTGTGGCACAGAAGATCATGTTATCAGTCCCTTGTAGAATATAAGTAGAGGCTCACAACCAAGATGGTTTTGGACAAACCATTAGCATGGTTGTAGTGTAGCTTGGTATTGTTTTGTCTTGAACATAGAGTTACACTAGTACACTTAGGTGTATTGAGCAGGACTGACATAGAGGTGATTCAATTTATTGCTGACTACATAATTGAATCAGACCTCGGATATTATGTTGTACATGCTCTTAATCCCGATATAATAACGGGCACATGTATTTAGTATTTATTTCTTTGATTTACCATAGGGTGAGATTTAGATGGATTAAATCAATATACCCGGTAAGTTGGGAAATAATATTATTTACATGGTGTGTCGTTGATTATAGGAGGAAACCGTGTCCTATATATTAGGTTGATGATGTCCCCTTGAGGAGCTCATAAGGTTCATCATTTAAACCCAGCTGGTTGACTTAGTCAACATGATGATAAGGTTGAGTGGTACTACTCGAGGAATTAGATGTTAATTAATTGATGGCCAGTAAATCAATTAATTGACGGACATTCGATATCTTAAACATGGGGAGATTCATGTACAAATAATATATGGAGCCCATATTAATTTATGGGGGTTGGTGAGGTAGTTCAATGATGATCCTCTAGTGGAATGGAACATCATTGATGGATCAAGTTTGTGTAGTTCCGATCCATCGGGTGGCCAAGATCCAACTCCTCCTTATGGTCCCTATCGTAGGCTAATATAATCCTCATGAAGCCTAGATCCAAGGATGTAAAACAAAACTCTAAATCCAACGGTTGGGATTAAATCCCTAGAACCGACGGTTGAGATTAAATCTCTAGATCCGACGGTTGGGATGAAACCCTAGAACCTACGGTTGAGATTAAATCCCTAGATCCAACGGTTGGGATTAAATCCCTAGATCCGAAGGTTGGGATTAAATCCCTAGATCCGATGGTTGGGATGAAACCATAGATCCGACAGTTGGGATGAAACCCTAGATCCGACCGTTGGGATAAAACCATAGATCCGACGGTTGGAGATTAAATCCTTAGATCCGACGGTGGAAATTAAAGGAGGCTTAAGCCCAATTCTATAAATAGAGGGCTAAGGCTTGGGCGGCAAGAATGGTTTTTTTGGATTAGGGTTTTGCCTCTCAAGAGTTTAGGCGGCTAGGGTTTTGGTGTGTGGTTTGGGCGGCAACAAAGAAGGAGATTAGTGTTTCCTCCTTTGCTCCTTGGTGGCCAGTGCCCACTCCATCCTCCTCCTTGTTTTGGCCGGCTCTCTTCCTCATCCTTTTCTCCTTGGTGGCCGGCGGTTCTCCATACATTGGTGGCCGGCGCTTCTCCCATTCATTTGTGGCCGGCGGCAACATTGCCACAAGGTTGGCCGGCGCTCAACCATTCACTCCTTGACCAGCGGTTTCATCAAGCTCCTTGGCTTGGTGGCCGGTTCTAGAAAGGAGAAGGAGCTTTGTTTGGTTCTTCTCTTTGTTCGGAGCGAATAAGGAAGCGAAGAACGTGATCTAGGAGGCTTCTACTCGTGGAGGATCTTCGCCCACACGACGTCCACGAAGAGGATAGGACATACGGTAGAAGATCGTGAGGTATAAAAGTTTTATAACTTTATTTTCTGATCTTAGCATGTTCTTTATGCATGATTGTACTAGTTCGCATATGCATGTATTTGTATAATCATGGACCCCGAAGATAAACACGAAAACCGGCGATCCGTCTGTCGTCTCTTCCGCGGCTAACCAACTAGAAGATTTGTGTTGCTTGAACAACTAGTTTGTTCAAGCGATCGCTCTAGTTGTTAGCACGACGATGAATTGGTTGTGCTAAGGAAACTCATCCCATCCGGATTAGTTTTTTCATTAGTGAAAAGTTTAATCCCGTGACATGGGAGCCAATGAGCCTCCGAAGCAACCACCTATACGTGTATGTTTATATGAATGTTATGCTTATATGAGCTTATATGATCATGTCACTACTCTATGCTTAATGCTCGACGTATGGTTTTTGTGAGTAGGACAGGATCTTACTAAGCCTATGTACTTATAGTTTTTATGTTCCCTTGTACTGTAGATAAGGGTAAAGAATGGCTAAACTAAAGGGAGCAACAGGAGGGGAAAAGTGTGTGTGGTAGTGGCATGGTGGTGGAGATCTGTTTATGCTTTCCGTACTTATGCACGTTTTCTTTAAGTTGAATGTCATGAACTGGAACTAAGTATTTATGAAATGATGATGCATTCTTATGTTTAAAATAAAGAAAAAAAAGTTTAAAGTCTTCCGCTGTACGAAGTATATGTAGTCTTCCACTATAATGCATGTATGTACGATCGTGTCGCGCCGCCCCTCTAACCCCTGGAAAGGGCGGGCGTGACAGGCCGAAACCTCCCAAAAGTGCTAGCACACTCTAAGTGGTTCTCTCCACCTTTTGTCCGTGTGGATACATGTAGAGGAGTGTACACTTGACACTCTACGAGATCTAGCAACCTTTGGACGAGCTGGATAAGCGAAGGGCATTGCTACAAGGGTAACGTTCTTCTCATGTAGATCTAAGGTAGATCTAGTGTAGATAAACATGTACATGAATTCTTATTTATCTTCACACGGATCCGTGGTCGGCTTCTGAGGTTTCTGCAACGCAAAAAGCGATTTTTGTGCCTCGGATAGTCTAACAGTGCGAAAGCTCAAGTTTGAACTTTTGCCGTTACTTTTGATGGTTTTGTGTTCCTATAGGCTTAGGGTCTCTCCAAGGACATTATTGGTGCAATGGTTAAGGGGGAGCTAGCTTTTAGAGGGAGGTCATCCATCATGGGATGATGGATGTGTATTCCTAAAAAGGGGGAGACATGAAGGATTTTGGAAACCCTCATTGTGCTCACCAAAGGGGGAGAATTGGAGAAGTAAGGATTGACTCTCATTTAATTATATGAGACTTATCACTAGGAAGAGTGAAGGCATCCTAAATGTTTTTGGACCAAGGGGAAGATTATAAGATCTCATTAGTATATGAGACATTGATACCCTTGGAGAGTCTTTTTTATGTATACCAAAGGGGGAGAAGTGAGGTTTAAGTTAGGTAAACATTCACTATGCTTTTGCATTGGAAGTGTATAAGTTTAGGTTATTGTTAGCCTAACTTAATGTTATTGACAAACATCAAAAAGGGGGAGATTGTTGGTGCAATCGGGCTAGGTCACGATTGACCAGACTCGAATTTGACTTGAGTAATATTTTGATGTTTGACAATGGGTTGACTATATGGTTGACATGGGGTTGACCATATGATGGAGAAGTCCAAGTGGGACACTTGGCATGGAAAGTCCAAGTCTTGTGTACTTGGTATGGAAAGTCCAAGTCTTGGGTACTTGGCATAGAAGTCAAAGCATGGGTCTTAGCAATGGTAAAGTCCAAGTCATGCATACTTGACATGGAAAGTCTAAGCATGGGTCTTGGCAACTAGAAAGTCCAATATGGAGTTGGCATGGGAAGTCCAAAAGTGTGATATTGGCAGCGTAAAGTCCAAGCATGGGTCTTGGCAACATAAGTCCAATGTTTGAAAGTGTAAAGTCCAAGCGTGGAGTCTTGGCGGCTTAAGTCCAAATGGATCTTGGCATTTGGGAAGTCCAAGGGTGTAATATTGGCGACGTAAAGTCTAAGTTGTAGTCTTGGCAGTATAAGTCTAATGTTTGGCTACGTAAAGTCCAAGCGTGTGTCTTGGCAATGTAAACCCAAATGTACCTTGGCAATGTAGACCCAAGTAGCATGACAATAGTCAATCGAAGCACCTGAAGGCTAGTGCATTGATGAACGAGTCATAGATGACCTAGAGAGATCTGTTAGTCATGAGACTGATGGAGGTGGCTAGAAGGCTTAGGTTTAGGCTAAGGGTGGTCTAACAAGTATGAAGGGCTCATGTAGAAGGCTCATGTTTGAGGTTCATCAGAAGACTAGAGATTTTGCTTAGTCGACTTGTCAATATGGCTTACTAACACTGTGTGGCTTGACATTCAGACTGACTACTCGGCACTATGTGGCTCGGCATTCAGACTGAGTACTTGGCACTGTGTGGCTCGGCATTCAGTATGACTACTCGGTACTGTGTGGCACGATATTCAGACTGACTACTCGGCACTATGTGTCTCAGCATTAAGACTGATTGCTCGACAGAGTGTGGCTCGACTTTCAGGCTGATTGTTTGGCACAATGCAGTTCGAGAAAGAAATTGACTTGTCCATCAGTCAACTGCCATGAAGGGAAGTCTATTGTTGTTTGCGGCCACGAGTATAGAATGTTCCATAGTCAATCGAGCGATCATGGACGATGGGCAAACCTTGATCGAATTTTTTATGTGTAGATTGAGCTGTTGTGAGACAACGACTACAGGAGCAGTCGACAGCTAAGTATGGGCAGTCGATTGCGAGGCAAAAATCAATCCGAGTTGCAACTTTATAAGCAGCATGAAGGGGAGGTTCTTGACAGTGGTTATTGGAGAGATTTAAAGGAGAATAGTTGGTGCTTTCCAGTCCTTCAAAGCCATTCCAAAACAATCAAATCATCAAGCAAGCAAAGCTCACTTCGTGTAAAGTGTTTAGTTCTTTGTTTTCGTATTTTATTTGTATTTGATTGTTTCTTCTTGCTTATTATTGTAAGCTCACATTGTTAGGGGTTTTCTCCACCTCTGACTTGTTGTCGAGAAGGAGAGGTTTATTAGTGGTTTGTACATCACTAGAATCGCTATTGACCTCGCCTTGTAGAGTAGGAACTAGGGTTCTGAATCACATTACATCATGTGTCTTTGTTCTTGTGTATTCTTGTGTGTATTTGTTATTGCTATTCTATATTTCGCTGCAATAACAAGTATTGTAGACAAGCATACAAGCGATCGAATTCCAAACGATGCAAAACCGCTATTCACCCCCCCCTCTAGCGATTATCGATTCCTCTACAAAGACCCACCCAAGCACGAACCCTAGGACAATGCCCCTGCTGTGCGACCGACGTAAAAGGGGAATCGGCGTGGGAGGACCATCAATTGGCCCTATCATTCTATCAACAAAGAAGGGGCATCGACAAGGGAGATGGCCCAGAAGAAAGCACGACCGACGCACGCGTCAAGAGTGTTGGCCCTTTCACAGAATGCGCGTGGTAGGGGCAACACCCCTGCCCCGAGCACCACGCGGCAGGGGTGACACACCTATCGCGAGCACCACACCATAGTTGTTGCATTACCGCGGTAGGGGTGACGACAGGGAAGACACCCCTGCCGTGTGATGTAGGCGGCAGCTGCTGCGGCGACGTTGGATCTATGCAGATTCGACGTCGGCTCCGACATTGCAAGAGGGAGGGAAAAGTACCAGGAGGAAGTGGAAGATCGCGAATGTGAGAAGGGGAAAAGGAGGCTGACTATGTTAATTCGGGCAAATTATATGACAATTTAAAATTCTTTGCAAATGTCGTTGCAAATATGCGACCAATGTGATATTCATCGCCAATTCTACGACGAATTAAATATTCGTCGCCAATTCTATGACAAATTAAATATTCATCACAATATTTAAGTGATGATAATTAAAATGAGTTGCAAATTCTACGACGAATTTAGTTTTCATCGCAACTTTAGCGACGAAAGATAAATTCATTGCAAATTTTACCTCATTTTTTTATCCAAATAATTTAAAAAATGCTACGAAATCTTTTCGTCGCTAAATTTATCGCAAAATTTGCAATGAATTATTAAATCATTGGAAATTCTTTGATGAATTAATATTTCATTGCAAAATTTTGCGACGAATTAGATTTTCGTCGTAAATTTGGCAACGAAAGATAAATTCGTTGTAAAATTAGCAATGAATATGAAATTCGTCACAAAATTTCCTTTCCCGCCGAACCAGCCACGATCGTATTTTTTTCCAAATAATTGAAATGTCTGATGAAATTATTTCGAGTGAAATTTGTCAGAATATTTGCAATAAATTCTTGATTTGTTGCAAAATTTTGTAACGAAATTGATTTTTCGTCACAAATTTGCAACGAAAAATCGAATTCGTTACAAAAGAGCGACGATATTTGCGATGAAATTTAATTTGTTACAAATTTTGATATGTTTGCAACAAAAAAAAATTGTTGTAAATTTCGTTACTAATTTGCAACGATTTAATAATTCATCACAAAATTTGTTGCAAATTTGCAACAAATTATTTTTCTTTGCTAAATTTCATTTCTATTTTAATGTATTTTTGTAGTGACAAAGCATTATTGTGACATTTAAAATAATCATATGGAATATAATATCATGACATGACATGGCAAATAAAGTTTGACAATTTTATAATATCAAGGTATAGAAATACCTAAGTTTCAAGCCTAATTGTCATTTCCTAGGATTTTGTTCATTTAGCCATAATGCTAATTTTCCCTCAATTGTGACAAACATCAAAACTTGACACACCATGACTCTTGATCAATTTTTCAAATTTCATGATTTTGATTGGCACATCCTAAAATATTTTAAGATAAATTTCTAATCTCATTTCCAAGGTATTACATTATCTTGAAAATATCCTAAAGTGTCAACTCTACAATGGTTAGGTTAATTACCCATCCATTTAAGGTTAACACACCCCAAACCCATCTAGCGTGAGAGAATCACACTCCTAGGAATCCAAAACCGATTTGAGCTCCTTGGGTTAACTAGGTACTCTCTAGGGATATCTTCCCTTAATACCTTCCTAATGATCCTTCTAGGCTTGGAAGCCTTGGTCATTTTGGTCTTGTCTAGGTCAACTCTAGGGATGACTTCCCTTGTGACCTTCGTAGTGGCTTTCTTAGGTTTCCTTAAAACCTTAGCCACTAGACACCTACCATGGTCAACACTAGGGATGACTTCCCTTGTGACCGTGGTTTTTTTAGACCTAGGTTTTGTTCCATATTTATATAGAATATTATGGTAGGTTGGCATACCCTCTTTGGACTTAGGCTTGTGACTCAAGCCTTTCTTGCCCTTACAACTCTTGTCTCCTAAAACCAAGATTTTAACCATTTGACCCTTTAATTGAATTTTCCATCTTCCTAAGGGTATTTTCCATTTTCTAAAGCTTTGTCCTCAAAGCATGATTTTCTATTTCTAATTTCTCAATATTTGAATTCTCATTTTTCTTTTGAGAATTTCTCTTCCAAGGCATATGTCTAGATTTATTAGGATTATTGCCTAGGTTCTCTACCTTCCTATTCATAGGTTTTATGGTTCTTGAATTGTCCATAGATAAATTAACATGTTTGGCACCTAAGCAATAATATTTATTTCTAGCATGCTTTTTATTATGATGAATAGTAAGAAAATTATTAACATGTGATACCTTACTAGCATGCTTCTTGACATTAAAATTTGATGATGCATTATTAAAATATACCTTAGCCTTAGGAGTTCCCCCTACATTTGAGCTCTCTCCCTTGTATTTCCTAGGGTGACTCCCCTTCGGACATTGGCTTCGGTACCCTTTTATTGCATTTGAAGCACACTATGTGCTCCTTAATCTTGTGTATCGGGGCACCGACTTCCTTTACCTTCTCCTTCATCTTAGGTGTCACTTTAGCCTTTTCCTTGATTTTTCTTGGACATTTGCTCTTGTAATATCCTTTCTCCCTACACTCAAAGCATATTGTTAGGGCAATCTCTTGCCATGATAAGGTTTTGATGTGTGTGGCAAAGGGTTTAAGTTAGGATGTTATTATGGTTTGATATGTGCGTTAGAGTCTTGCAGGACTTAGTAATTCGCACATGGAGTCTTGGCGGGTTCACCACTCACTACCTCGTGCTTGAGTCGGAGAAGGAGCATTGCAGAGTTGTGCGCTTGATGTTGCCGAGGGACCGCGGGACGAGATGACTTGAAGTGAAGCCAAGGAAGCAGACTTTGTAGGGGATCGAACGGCCGGCTAGAGGGGGGTGAATAGCCCTCTTACTATGGATGTTGGAATTCTCTCGTTCGTTTGCTCGTCTACACAATCGTTAGCGCAAGCGGAAGCATAAACAATAAACACAAAGCAATAAATGAAAATACAAACACTAACAAAGAAGATATAACATGGTTCACGGCTACGACGCTAATCCACGATCCAGATTCGTCCGAGGTGAATAACTCCTCCAAAGCCAATCACTATTGGTCTCTCCTTTGCACCAAGCTAGGTGGAGGTAACCTTTACAATCAAGATCACTCTTCTTACAATAAGAATGAAGTAAAAACAAGTAAAAAGAGTTTAGAGCTTGTGGGGCACTAGGAAGATCACTTAGAGCATAAGCATTAGCCTCTCAAAGGCTCACACCCTCTCTTTTTTTAGAGAGGGCTGATTTCTTCCCGTTGGTTGCCACCAGTCGACTGCTGCCCTTGGCAGTCGACTGCCGTCACTACAACGGCCTCCGAACATGTCGGATCCCGACCATTGTAGTCCAACGGAACTCTTGGCGATCGGATCGATGGACCTCACCCGATCAGCTTCCATAGTCGACGCCTACGGCTACGAGCGTTTTGTGCCCGTGATATCTCTTCGGCAATCATTGTCATTCCATGGCGATCATTGCATAAACCCATCAGTTGGATACTAGTCAAACTACATTCGACTCAGAGCAGTCAACTGCCATGACATGGCAGTCGACTGGTGTCGGGAAAACCCATCCGACACTTGGCCAAATGGCCAAGTTTCACCTAAGAGCTACCCCTCCCCGGGTTACAATCGCTCACTCTCATCTCTCGGAGTCCCTCGCCTTCGAAGTTCTCTTCGTTCTCGGCCACGTCCCTCGGCAGCATCAGGCGCACGGCTTTGCAATGCTCCTTCGCGTCACTTGCCTCGAAATCTACTTCCTCCGGCTTCACTCCAAGCTTCTCGTCCAGCGGTCCCTCGGATGCTCCAAGCGCATGGCTTCCGCAAAGCTATCCTTCACCGACTCAAGGCACGAGTCATGAGATGTGAAACTCACCACGGCTCCATGTGCGAATTACTAAGTGTTGCACGACTTCAACATACATATCAAATCAACATAACACACTAACTTAAACCCTTTGCCACACCATCAAAACCATATTACGACAAGAGATTGCCCTAACAATCTCCCCCTTTTTGATGTGTGGCAATCCGTTTAAGTTAGGTAAAAACATTTGATATAAACTTTAAAGGGAAGAAAGCATGTAAACATAAACATGATATAGCAACATGCAACTCCTCCTTAATCCATGAAACTCCTCCTTAATTTCTCCCCTATCATAATTAACTTAAACATAGTCATTTCTCCCCCTTTGACACCATCAAAAAGATTATCACTAAGTTAAAAGCACATGGCATCAAGTCTAATAGAAAGAAAATACCACAAGTTGATTTAAAATCGGAATTCAGCCTTTACTGGTCTGATATTCAGGTCATCACCATCGTCGTACTACGATCGACTAATCGCTTTCGGATTTCGATTTGGTGAATTTCAGAAATGCGTTAAAAATTCCAGAAAATTTGAAAAATCATGAAATTTGAGGAACACATTTCTTTTAAGTATATCTATCAGTGAAAAATATGTTTTCATGAAAAATCATTATATTTCCATGTATTTGCCAAAAATCCAAAAGCTTTAAAAACTACTAGGTTTTTGATCATAAGAGTATCCATTTTAACACCTAGTCTTGCTTTGAATTGTTTCAAAACATGAATACATAGATTTTAGATTAAGAAATTGTTTTGAAAACATATGAAATATCCAACCATGATATTTGGGCAATATGTCTATGAATTAAACATAAGCCTTCCCCATGATTGGTCTATTATTGCTATGTTGATACTTTAAATGACCATCTAAATGCCATAGGCATTAGTGGACATTTGTATCATCCTAACATCTCACCCATGCTAAGTTTGCAATCAAGTTAGCCTATAGTGAGTGTGAGATGCATCCTAGGGGGTATTTGTATATACTTAACCCTTGTATTCATGCAATTCTATCATGGTTAACTATCAACCTAACAATCATCATGATCATAAAGGCATATGCCAATTAATTTTACATTATGATCATGAAATACATGTATTCATTGAATAATAATCATGCATTAGGTATCATATGATGATAATAAGCAAAGTATCACCTAAAGCATGATTCAACCCTATTTCTCATGATTACGTGCCAAATATTAAAATCATAAATCATGATTTCAAACATACATAGCAATTACATGATTTAAGCATTATTATCTATTTATGGGCACGTTATCATCACCCAACACTATTCTAAAAATGTTGTCCCGCCATCCTAAGTCAACCAAAATATGATATAGGTCAATTGCATATGGTTGACTACCCTAGGGGTTATCCTAACCCTTAAGGATGGATTTTGGAACCCAAAATAAGTTCTTTCCTATTGGGTTCACTAAGTATTCCTTGGGGATCCATTTCCTAGCTATTACTTTCTTCTTATCTTGTCTCCTAGCTATTAGGCATTTGTAGGCCTTTTCATTTTTCTTTTCCTTATAGCCTAGGCCCTTTTTGTTGAAGCTAGCTCTTTGGCTCCCAATAATCATATTTAATGTGTTGGAGCCAATTGTGAATTTTTCTAGGGCTTTGGTTAAATAGTCTACCTTTTCCCTTAGGGCCCTATTTTCATTTATACATGCATCACTAACATCTAATGGCTCATAAAGATCATGTGAGCATGCATCATTTAAGCTAGAAGAAATATTATCATTTAAGCATGCATTTTCTAGCTTATTTTCCAATGCCTTAATTTGATTAAGCATGCTTTTATTTTTATTTTTCATTCCAAATAAGTCCTTAGTTAAACTAGAAATTATGGAAACTATTTTCTTAGGAGAGGCTTTCGTTACCATAGTTTCCATGTCCTCTTCTTCTTCGGATGATGAGGATGTAGAAGCTCCCCCTTCATTTGAGCTCTCCCCACTTGAGCTTGATCCTTCATTTTCGGATGAAGAGCAATCCAAGTCATCAAAGACCATCAAGGCCAAATTGGTGACAAAGGCATTCTCCTCATCCGACAATGATGAGGAGGATGAGGATGGGTCATCCCAAGTCCTTGCCTTTAGAGCTTTGGTCTTCCCCTTCTCTTTTGTCTTCTTCTCCTCTTCCTTCTTTTTCTTGCTCCCCTTTTTCTTCTTCTTTTCTTCTTTCTTTTTCCTCTCTTCCTTGCTCTTGTTTAAGAGAGGACAATTGTCCCTTATGTGCCCCTCTCCTTGGCAATTGTAGCATATGACCTTCCCCCTTGGTCTTCTATTCCTATCATGAGATTTATCAAATCTAAAATTCTTAAATGCACGTCTTACCTTCCTTACCATATAGGCTTCTTCGGTGCTATCCATGGAGGAGGAGGAAGATGCTTCGTCATCGGAGGAGGAGGGGATTTCCATCTTCTTCTTCCCCTTGTTCGCTATCAAAGCTACTCCTCTTGAGGGTTGAATTCTAGGCTCTTCTTGTATTCCTTCAAGCCTAGTTTCGTGGAGCTCCATTGTTGAGAAAAATTCCTCCAAGGTACTTACTTCCAAGTTCTTGGAGATGTAAAACGAATCCACCATGGAGCTCCATCTTGAGGTCCGGGGAAAGGCATCTATGGCCTTCATTACCATATCCCGGTTGGAGAGCTTTTCTCCTACACTTGTTAGCCCAATTAATATTTCTTTAAATCAAGAATGTAGGGAAGTTACCTTTTCTCCCTTTTCTAATTTGATGTTTGAGAGTTGGGAGCGGAGAAGGTCTCTCCTAGCTAGCTTGGCCTCGGATGTGCCTTCATGGAGTTCTACAAGCTTTTCCCACATCTCTTTGGCGCTAGCACATTCTCCGATCTGGTTGATCTCTTGTTGAGGGAGCACATTGAGAAGATGATGTTTTGCCTTTGAGTTTGCAAGGTGTTCCTCTCTTTTCTTCTTAGTCCAACGTGATTTTTCAATTGGTTCACCCCTTTCATCCCTAGGAAACTCGAAACCATTTTCCATTATAAGCATAATATCAAAATCGGTCTTGAAGAATACCTCCATTCTCTTTTTCCACCAAGAGAATTCGTCATCGAACTTCGGTGGGTGGATGTTTGAGCCGGCCATTTTTGATGTAGAGCTTGTTACGGCGGTTAGTCCGGTGACAAGCAACCTTGCTCTGATACCACTTGTAGGGGATCGAACGGCCGGCTAGAGGGGGTGAATAGCCCTCTTACTATGGATGTTGGAATTCTCTCGTTCGTTTGCTCGTCTACACAATCGTTAGCGCAAGCGGAAGCATAAACAATAAACACAAAGCAATAAATGAAAATACAAACGCTAACAAAGAAGATGTAACGTGGTTCACGGCTACGCCGCTAATCCACGATCCCGATTCGTCCGGGGTGAATCACTTCTCCAAAGCCAATCACTATTGGTCTCTCCTTTGCACCAAGCTAGGTGGAGGTAACCTTTACAATCAAGATCACTCTTCTTTCAATAAGAATGAAGTAAAAACAAGTAAGAAGAGTTTTGAACTTGTGGGGCACTAGGAAGATCACTTAGAGCATAAGCATTAGCCTCTCAAAGGCTCACACCCTCTCTTTTTATAGAGAGGGCTGATTTCTTCCCGTTGGCCGCCACCAGTCGACTGCTGCCCTTGGCAGTCGAATGCCGTCACTATAACGGCCTCCGAACACGTCGGATCCCGACCGTTGTAGTCCAACGGAACTCTTGGCCGATCGATGGACCTCACGATCGCCGCCTCCGTAGTCGATCGCGCAGTACGGCCATGAGCGGTCTGCTGCGATATCCTTCCGGCGAATGACTACCATTCCATGGAGCCGATCGCTGCATAAACCCATCGCCGGATACCACCAAACTACATTCGACTAGAGCGAACGCCATGACATGACATGGCAATGATCGGGTGTCGAAAACCCATCCGACACTTGGCCAAATGGCCAAGTTTCACCTAAGAGCTACCCTCCCGGGTTACAATCGCTCACTCTCATCTCTGAGTCCTCGCCCCGAAATTCTCTTCGCTTCGCCACGCCCCTCGGCAAAGATCAGCGACGACTGCAATGCTCCTTCGCGCCTCTTGCCTCGAAGTCTACTTCCTCCGGCTTCACTCCAAGCTTCTCGTCCGGCGGTCCCTCGGATGCTCCAAGCGCACGTCTTCCGCAAAGCTATCCTTCACCGACTCAAGGCACGAGTCATGAGATGTGAAACTCACCACGGCTCCATGTGCGAATTACTAAGTCCTGCACGACTTCAACGCACATATCAAATCAACATAACACACTAACTTAAACCCTTTGCCACACCATCAAAACCATATTACGGCAAGAGATTTCCCTAACAGACTTCGGAGGCAAGAGACGCGAAGGAGCATTGCAGAGTCGTGCGCCTGATGCTGCCGAGGGATGTGGCCGCAAACGAAGAGATATTCGACAAGGTACTTCGAGTGAGATGAGAGAATGAGTGAATTGTAAGTAGCTCATTAGGTCAACTTGGCCGAATGGCTAAGTGTCGGATGAGTTTTCCCGACATTAGTCGACTGCCATGGAATGGAAGTCGACTGCTCTGAGTCGAATGGGTTCGACTGGTATCCGACTGATGGGTTTATGCCTGCAGCCGATCGCTATGGAATGGCGCCCATCGCGAAGATGTCACGCACAAAATCGCCAGAGCCGATCGCGCCGACTACGAGGCGGCAATGATCGATGAGGTCCATCACGATCGCCAAGTGTTCTGTTGACTACAACGGCCAGATCCGACGATTCAAGGTCGTTGAGGTGGCGACCCGATCGCCAAGGGTAGCAATGATCGTGGCGCCAACGGAAGAAAAGCTTCCTCTCTATAAAAAGAGAGGGTGTAGGACTTTGAGAGGTTAAGGCTTCAACTCTAATCTTCTCCCAAAGTGCCATAAGCATCTTCCCACTCTTCTTACTTGCTTTTACTTTATTCTTATTGTAAGAAGAGTGATCTTGATTGTAAAGGTTACCTCCACCTAGCTTGGTGCAAAGGAGAGACCATTAGTGGATTGGTTTTGGCGGAGTGATTCACCGAGGACGAATCAGGGACCGTGGATTAGCGGCGTAGCCATGAACCACGTTATACTATATTGTTAGCATTTGTTTTCTTGTCATTTCTATTTGCTTGTCTTGTTTTGTTGTTTCCGTTGCGCTAATTAGTTTTGTAGACGAGAAAAATCCACCATTCAACTAAAGAGGGCTATTCATCCCCCTCTAGTCGATCGATCGATCCCCTACAAGTGGTATCAGAGCCAAGGAAAGCTTGTCGAGGACTCACCGCCATAACAAGCACATTCAAGGATGGCCGACTCAAACATTCACCCACCAAAATTCGAAGGCGAATTCTCTTGGTGGAAAAAGAGAATGGAGGTATTTTTTGAAACCGACTTTGAAATTTTATTAATTATGAAAAACGGTTTCGAGTTGCCTAGGAATGAAGAAGGGGAGCCATTGGAGAAAGCAAGGTGGATCAAGAGGCAAAGAGAAGAATACTTGGCAAATTCAAAGGCCAAGCACCACCTCTACAATGTGCTTCCCCAACAAGAGGTGAATAGGATAGGGGAATGCTCTAGTGCAAAGGAGATGTGGGAGAAGCTAGTAGAGCTCCATGAAGGTACCTCGAAGGCCAAGCTTGCAAGAAGAGACCTCCTCCGCTCCCAAATTTCAAATATCAAGCTTGAAAAGGGAGAAAAGGTAACTTCCTTACATTCTAGATTCAAAGAAATTTTAATTGGACTAACAAGTGTAGGAGAAAGGCTCTCCAACCAGGACATGCTCATGAAAGCAATTGATGATTTTCCCCGGTAATCAAAATGGAGCTCAATGGTGGACTCCTTCTATATGTCCAAGAACATGGAGGTAAGAATTTTGGAGGAGTTCTTCTCAACCATGGAGCTCCACGAAACAAGACTTGAAGGAATACAAGAAGAGCTAAAGCTTCAACCTTCAAGAGGAGTAGCATTTTTGGCAAACAAAGGGAAGAAGAAGATAGAGATCCCCTCCTCCTCCGATGAAGCGTCCTCCTCCTCCTCCATGGATAGCACGGAAGAAGCCTATATGGTAAGGAGGGTAAGACATGCTTTAAAAGGTTTTCAATTTAATAAATCTAATGATAGGAGGAGAAGACCAAGGGGAAAGGTCATTTGTTACAATTTCCAAGGAGAGGGACACATAAGGGACAATTGTCCTCTCCTAAACAAGAGCAAAGAAGAGAGAAAGAAGAAAGAAGAAAAGAAGAAGAAAAAGGGGAGCAAGAAGAAAAATGAAGAAGAAAAGAAGGCAAAAGAAAAAGGGAAGGCCAAAGCATTAAAAGCAAGGGCTTGGGATAACCCTTCCTCCTCCTCATCATCATCATCCGAGGAAGAAAACACATTTGTCACCAACTTAGCATTGATGGCATTTGACGACTTGGATTGCTCCTCCTCCGAAAATGAAGGATCAAGTTCAAATGGAGAGTGCTCAAGTGAAGGGGGAGCCTCCTCTACCTCCTCATCCGAAGAAGAGGACATGGAAACTATGATAACTAATCTTTCACCTAGTAAAATAGTTTTTATGATCTCTAGCCTCACTAAGGATCTATTCAGAGCAAAGAAGAAAAATAAGAGCATGATAGATCAAATTAAGGATTTAGAAAATAAGCTAGAAAAAGCATGCTTAAATGATAATGATAATATTTCTTCTAGCTTAAATGATGCATGCTCACATGAATATATGTCATTTGTGTTGGGTTTCCGGCACCGCGGCGTGTGTGTGTTCGATCATGTTTCGTAAACATGAGCACAGCGGAAGCAATTAAAAATAATAAATCTATATTTATTACAACACACACAACACACGCATGCTATTACAACAAGTGTAGACATAACCATAAATTAAAATTTGCAATAAAGAAAATTATCTACGTTATACCTTTCGTATGACGTGTAGCGGGAACGGCATCAACCGGAACGATCCTCGTAAGAATCGTCTCTATCCGTATCCACGCCGAGCTCCTCGGGATGACTTCGCTAAGTCACGAGCTTCGTCTTCGTACGGGTTACTAGCCTCATGTTGAAGACGACATGATCGAGAGATGATCACGATCCGAATCCAAATTCGGATCCTAAAACGAGTTCTCAAAACTCGCTTCTCCGGAGAGGCATTCGTCAACCAATTGACGAATCCTTCGTCCTCCACCTCAGAGGATTACCGGAGATCAAATCCCCGGTAAGTTAGCCGCTGTCGGAGCACTAACCGTCGTCCAAACGATGCTCTGACGAGAGGAGGAGAAGCTGTCCAGAAAACTGGACAGCTTGGTGGAGGATATAGGCGCCGGCCAACCAAGAAAAGAAAAGCCTCACCTTGATGCCAAACCTATAGGAGATCACCGGAGGGTCGCCGGAGGTTCACCGGCTGAAGGTTGGTCGCCGGCAACAAGTTGGAAGGCTGCACCACAAGCTGGGCGGCAATAAGATGTTGGGCGCCGAATTTTCCAACAAGGGGTGGGCGGCAGCTTTTTGTTGGGCGGCAACTAGGTTTAGGGTTTTGGATGATTAGGGCTTAACAATCCCTTAAGCCCTCTTTTATAGAGAACTAATTCTCTTAATGGTTAATGGATCATATCCATAAAGCCCGTTAACCCGCTCCATTAAGATAAGTTAAAATAAACCAAACCATGATGGTTTATTTTAAGTTAAAACGAACCGAACCAACCTTTGGTTCATTCGTTTAATATAAACCAAACCCTTTGGTTTATTCTCATCCATTGGATTAGAACCAAACCATTTTGGTCCATCCATTATGTCTTCATAAGACACGGCCCATCAACGCTTCCATTGCGACTGAAACAATTTCATGCTTGCTTTATGTTTGGTCCTACCAAACATAGTTTCTCTCGGTCTGAGAATCCCATTCTCAAGCTCGTTTTAAATCCTTTGGATTACACTCGTTGTGCGTGTGACCAAATAGGTTCTCGGTTTATGTTGGCCATCTATAATTAACCATTAATTATAGAACGATCATGAGTGGCACCTAGTAGTACATCATGATCCCCAATTAACCGAAAAGATCAACGGTTGATCCAGAACTATTTCTGAAACCCTTCAGTAGCTCGAATGAATCGTGCCCCATTCCCTTCACTCATCTTATACCCACTTGGTTCAGGACATGGTCTATTGTGTCAGTCCCCACTAGGCTGACTACGTCACACCTAGCCCAAGTATCATTTCCTCGTCCTACGGATTCTAGTTACTCCACATGTATCGAAGAGTACTTTACTCTAAACATGTAATGCTTTGGTCAAAGACTTTAGTAACAATCCGACGAGAGGCCATGGGTATACATCTCCTCGCAAGGAGTGGTGAATCCTTTATAGGCTATTCAAACACCTTCGATCACTTCGACTTATACCCAATCATCTCGGTCCACATCTCCTCGTGAGATGTTTGCTTAAGATGTCAAAGCATAAGTCTCCATGATCAAGATGACTTGAATACCGCAAGTCAAAGGAACATCGCACTTAAGCCACAAAGAAGAACTTCATTGACATATCTATATATGCAGAGAACCATATGAAGTCTTACTACCGGGTCACTCCAATGAACTAGTTACCATAACTAGCATCCACGATTAACTCGACATCACAATGTCTCCCGGAGAATTAGCCGCTTGATACACCAAGGAGTATACTTTAGTCTCGGCGTAATTGATGGTGTCCAAATCCATCAATTCATCGACTAGGGATAATTCCGATACATCACAATTACACATGTAGAGATACTCACTAGTTGTGATCCAATCACAAATTCTCTCATGCTGTGAATCGTATAGTGGACATTCAGTAAATGAGTTTAAGATCCAATCAAATACATTAAACATGTATACTTAAATAGTGAATCTTCATTTATCATATAAATGGTTCATACATAAGGCGATTGCCTTAGGACATCTCTCTTATATTACTAACAGACTCCCACTTGGCCTAATGCCAATCGCTACGGTATCCAATACCATAAGCACTAACATGACCCTCAAACTTACTTTGAGGTAATGCTTTAGTCAAAGGATCCGCTAAGTTCCTTTCAGTGGGAATTTTCTCGATTTGTATTTCGTTCCTACTGATGATCTCTCTGATAAGATGATAGCGGCGAAGCACATGTTTGGATCATTGATGAGACCGCATCAAGTTCAGAGATGAACTTCTTGATCCAAACCGCTTCCTTTGCTGCTTCCAAAGCTGCAATGTATTCTGCCTTAGTGGCAGAATCCGCTATAGTGTCAAGCTTGGAACCTTTCCAACTTATTGCGCCTCCATTCTAGGTGAATACATACCCAGACTGAGACATGGAATCATCCTTGTCTGTTTGGAGCTGGCATCCGTATACCCACGTATCACCATGTACCCTTCTCCATATGTTAGGAACGTATCCTTAGTTCTTCTTAAGTACTTAAGGATCGTCTTAACAGTCACCCAATGATCCATTCCTGGATCAGACTGGTATCTCGCCGTGACACTCGTGAGCATACGATACATCGGGCCTCGTACATAACATAGCATACATGATAGATCCTATTGCGGATGCATAGGGAATCTTACTCATGCAAATCCTCTCGTCTTCTGTGCGCGGACACATAGACTTCGAAAGGTGTACCCCATGCCTGATGGGTAGGAAACCTTTCTTGGATTCCGACATGCTAAACCTCTTTAGCACTTTTCGATCTATATATGTAGATGCGAAAAGACCAAGCAACCATTTCGATCTATCTCTATAGATCTTAATCCCGAGGATGTAGGTTGCTTCTCCTGTGTCTTTCATGGAGAATGTCTTGGATAACCAAACCTTCACCGATCAGAAGATTGAAACATCGCTTCCTATAAGTAGTATGTCATCGACATACAATACTAGGAATACGATCGCACTCCCACTAACCTTCTTGTACACACAAGGTTCGTGCGGATTTTGTGAGAAATCAAACTTTTGATTGTCTCATCAAACGGATATTCCAGACTCGGATGCTTGCTTCAATCCATAAATGGACCGCCGCAATTTGCATACCTTCGCTTTATCAACCAATGTGAAACCCTCAGCCGTATCATATACACGCCCTCGAAAGGTGTTTCCATTAAGGAAAGCTTCACATCCATCTGCCATATCTCATAATCATAATGAGCCGCTATGGCCAGGAGCATCCGAATGGATTTAAGCATAGCTACAGGCGAATAGGTTTCATCATAATCAACACCTTGTTTTTGACGATATCCTTTCGCCACCAATCTAGCCTTATAGGTAATCACATTACCATCCATGTCGGTTTTCTTCTTGAAAACCCACTTGCACCCAATAGGCTTTATCCCTTCAGGTGGGTCAACCAAGTTCCAAACTTGGTTTTCATACATGGAATCCATTTCCGACTTCATGGCACCAAGCCACTTATCCCTTTCTGAACTTGTCAGCACTTCTTCATAACTGGTAGCCTCCTCATCATCAATGAGTAACACGTCGTTCGATTCACTTACGAGAAATCCATATCTCTCAGGAATGTTGCGTGTTCTACCAGATCTACGAAGATGTGGTGTTACAATAGGTCCAGCCGATTGCTCATCACTATGAGTTGTCGGCTGTTGTGCTTCACCAGGTATCTCATCAATGTCTATTTGAGTCTCTCGAGCCTCCTCAAGCTCGATGACACTCCCACTGTTTTCTTGCAAGAGAAACTCTTTCTCTAGAAACACAGCATGCCTTGAAACAAACACCTTTTGTTCCACAGGATGATAGAATTGGTAACCCCTTGTTTCCTTAGGGTATCCAATAAATAGACATTTATCGACTTAGCATCCAGCTTTGTCTCGACATACCCGCTTCACATAAGCAGGACAACCCCATATCTTCAAGTAAGATACATGAGGTTTCTTACTATTCCATATCTCATATGGAGTAGTTGAGACTACCTTGGTTGGCATTCTGTTTAACAAGTAAACAGCTGTCTGAAGTGCATAGCCCCAAAAGGACTTGGGAAGAGTTGCATGATTCATCATTGACCTGACCATGTCCAACAAGGTCCGGTTACGCCTCTCAGATACACCATTATGTTGTGGTGTATAGGGCGGAGTCCATTGAGACAATATGCCATTGTCTCTTAGATAATCAAGAAACTCTTGACTTAAGTATTCACCACCTCGATCCGATCGAAGTATTTTAATACTCTTGTCATGTTGTTTCTCTACTTCATTTCTGAATTCTTTGAACCTTTCAAAGGCTTCAGACTTGTGTTTCATCAAGAACACATACCCAAACCGTGAGTGATCATCGGTGAAGGTAATGAAGTAGCAATAGCCTCCTAATGCTTGAGTTGACATAGGTCCACATACATCAGTATGTATTAGACCTAGTAACTCTCCCACTCGTTCACCTTTTCCTGTAAAAGGTAACTTAGTCATCTTGCCTTTTAAGCATGATTCGCATGTATCGTATGAATCCAATTCAAACCATTCCAGAATTCCACATCGGTGTAATTCGGACATGCGTTTCTTGCTTATATAGCCAAGACGACAATGCCACATATAGGAGTCTATTTGATTATCCTTTCGAGCATGCTTGTTGCTCGCTTCGATATTAAAAATGTCACTGGATACGTCAAACGTATAAATACCATTGCTTAAAGTTCCAGTCCCATAAAGAACTCCATTCAAAGTTATGTAACAACAATTGTTACTAAAAGTCAAATGGTAACCATTTCTATTTAAACAAGAAATAGAAATGATGTTCTTTATCAACGAAGGAACATAAAAGCAATTGTCCAATTTTAAGACAAGTCCTGCAGGGAGTTTCAACAAATACATTCCGATGGCGAGTGCAGCAACCTTTGCTCCATTCCCAACACGTAAATTTGACTCTCCCTTGACGAGTCTTCTTCTATTCCTTAGCCCATGTATTTCATTACATATATGTGAGCCACACCCAGTATCCAATACCCAAGTGTTTGAGGAAATAGAATGACAATCAATAACGAAGATTTCTGAAGAAGATGGGGCATCCGATGCCTTATCCTTCTTCACGGACTCAAGATAAATCTTGCACTTTCTTCGCAAATGGCCCTACTTGCCATAATGATGGCAAGTGCCCTTTTGAGCTGGTTCTGCCTTTTTAGCCTTTTTCTTCTTCCCCTTCTGTTGTTCCTTTGACTCCCTCTTAGAACCTTTCTTCGAGGAATCAACTAACAACACCATCCATTGCTCATGCTTCTCAGAAGGCTCCACAGTCTTCAGCATGTTGAGCAGTACCACAGATGAACCTTCTTGCATCTCAGAGGTGAAGAGGAGCTTGGAGACTTCGAACCTTTCGAATCTCACTTGCTTATCAAACAACTCATAAAGATGAAGAACTACGATATGAGCATCCATATGCTCATGCTGCTTTCGTAGCTTGGGTTCCATCGCGGCTAGCATGATGCAACTCATTTGTTCAAAATCACTCACATGTTTCTGATAGGCCAACAATTGGTCCAAAGTTACATCGTCACTAGGACGGGCGGGAAGAGGCGCTTCGAGGACATACACAAGCTTTTCACCTTGAGAACAATTCTCAAGTTTCTAAGCCAGTCCAAGAAGTTTGGCCCAGTCAATTTATTTGAATCCAAAATGGAACGCAAATTCAAACACATCATGATCAATATATTAACTTAGAAATACAAAATGAGCATATATGAGAAAGATGATTTTAAAATGCATCAATATACATTTATAAATCCCATTCATTTTTCGAATTTCAAAAACCCTTAAAATCACTTCGAGATCAGAGGTCCATCTCCGAATCGGTCGATATCCATCATAGATAAGAACAACCTGGAGTGAGTCCAACAAGCCATTCTTAGCTATGATGGTGGGTATCATATACCGATTACATATCATGTATATGTAACTATCACAATGTGCTATCAACTAATTGAATGTTTACACATACATTTGTTAACACATTAACAAGTATGCACATCATGCATAGCACCCAACTTCACCTCTCTTTACATCGACCTTGGAAGAGTCCAACAAATCGATGCTCCAAGTTAAAGCCGACCCATTAATCGCGAAATAGTTTTAATATGGTTAGAGCGCATTCAACCAATTAGCCAGGCTTGGAGTGAGTCCAACAACCCAAACTAACGATTGACCTCTGACTCTTACCATATTAGAGTTAAACTATTCCAATGATTTGAACATGTTCAGGTTCGAGCCGGGCTTGGAGTGAGTCCAACAACCCAAACAAGAAACAGTACTCTGGTTCTAACCATATTAATGGAAGGTGTAGGCTTTAATATTGAGTTGGGTTTTTATGTCTCATCCTCTTTGCATGCAAATAACTATTATCTACATGGCATGGCATACATGGCATACATCTACATGTCACGACACGCATGACATAATGTTATGCATCTAATGCAATTACATGGCATACAATTATGTCATGTATATAATTTCCTTATATGTCATAACTATTTATGGAAATAAAATATGTTTAAGATTTGATTCTCCAAATCAAATCATAATTAAATTAGGAAACAAATTTCAAAATCTAATCATATATTTTATTCATGGAATTATTTGATTAAAGAAAATCTATTTAGGAAACCAATTTCCTAAATCATTAAAACTACTTATGGAAATAAAATATTTTTTTAAGATTTGATTTCCCAAATCAAATCATGATTAAATTAGGAAACAAATTTCCAGAATCTAATAAAATATTTTATTTATGGAAAATATCAATTCCCATAAATACTTCCAACTTTCCAAAAGTGGAAGATTTCCATAAATACTTCTAGACTTTCCAAAATTGAAAAATTTCCATAAATACTTCTTAATTTCCAAAATTTAGAAAATTTCCAGAAATACATTATGACTATCGCAAAACCATTTTTACGATTATGTCGAAACACAACCTGGGCTCTGATACCACTGTTGGGTTTCCGGCACCGCGGCGTGTGTGTGTTCGATCATGTTTCGTAAACATGAGCACAGCGGAAGCAATTAAAAATAATAAATCTATATTTATTACAACACACACAACACATGCATGCTATTACAACAAGTGTAGACATAACCGTAAATTAAAATTTGTAATAAAGAAAATTATCTACGTTATACCTTTCGTATGACGTGTAGCGGGAACGACATCAACCGGAACGATCCTCGTAAGAATCGTCTCTATCCGTATCCACGCCGAGCTCCTCAGGATGACTTCGCTAAGTCACGAGCTTCGTCTTCGTACGGGTTACTAGCCTCGTGTTGAAGACGACGTGATCGAGAGATGATCACGATCCGAATCCAAATTCGGATCCTAAAATGAGTTCTCAAAACTCGCTTCTCCGGAGAGGCATTCGTCAACCAATTGACGAATCCTTCGTCCTCCACCTCAGAGGATTACCAGAGATCAAATCCCCGATAAGTTAGCCGCTGTCGGAGCACTAACCGTCGTCCAAACGACGCTCCGACGAGAGGAGGAGAAGCAGTCCAGAAAACTGGACAGCTTGGTGGAGGATATAGGCGCCGGCCAACCAAGGAAAGAAAAGCCTCACCTTGATGCCAAACCTATAGGAGATCACCGGAGGGTTGCCGGAGGTTCACCGGCTGAAGGTTGGTCGCCGGCAACAAGTTGGAAGGCTGCACCACAAGCTGGGCGGCAATAAGATGTTGGGCGCCGAATTTTCCAACAAGGGGTGGGCGGCAGCTTTTTGTTGGGCGGCAACTAGGTTTAGGGTTTTGGATGATTAGGGCTTAACAATCCCTTAAGCCCTCTTTTATAGAGAACTAATTCTCTTAATGGTTAATGGATCATATCCAAAAAGCCCGTTAACCCGCTCCATTAAGATAAGTTAAAATAAACCAAACCATGATGGTTTATTTTAAGTTAAAACGAACCGAACCAACCTTTGGTTCATTCGTTTAATATAAACCAAACCCTTTGGTTTATTCTCATCCATTGGATTAGAACCAAACCATTTTGGTCCATCCATTATGTCTTCATAAGACACGGCCCATCAACGCTTCCATTGCGACTGAAACAATTTCATGCTCGCTTTATGTTTGGTCCAACCAAACATAGTTTCTCTCGGTCTGAGAATCCCATTCTCAAGCTTGTTTTAAATCCTTTGGATTACACTCGTTGTGCGTGTGACCAAATAGGTTCTCGGTTTATGTTGGCCGTCTATAATTAACCATTAATTATAGAACGATCATGAGTGGCACCTAGTAGTACATCATGATCCCCCCTTAACCAAAAGATCAACGGTTGATCCAGAACTATTTCTGAAACCCTTCAGTAGCTCGAATGAATCGTGCCCCATTCCCTTCACTCATCTTATACCCACTTGGTTCAGGACATGGTCTATTGTGTCAGTCCCCACTAGGCTGACTACGTCACACCTAGCCCAAGTATCATTTCCTCGTCCTACGGAGTCTAGTTACTCCACATGTATCGAAGAGTACTTTACTCTAAACATGTAATGCTTTGGCCAAAGACTTTAGTAACAATCCGACGAGAGGCCATGGGTATACATCTCCTCGCAAGGAGTGGTGAATCCTTTATAGGCTATTCAAACATCTTCGATCACTTCGACTTATACCCAATCATCCCGGGTCCACATCTCCTCAGAGATGTTTGCTTAAGATGTCAAAGCATAAGTCTCCATGATCATGATGACTTGAATACCGCAAGTCAAAGGAACATCGCACTTAAGCCATAGTAAGAACTTCATTGACATATCTATATATGCAGAGAACCATATGAAGTCTTACGGCTGGTCACTCCAATGAACTAGTTACCATAACTAGCATCCACGATTAACTCCGGACATCACAATGTCTCCAGCCAGTGAGAATCACCGCTTGGATACACCAAGGAGTATACCTCGTGCTAGTCTCCGGAATTGATGGTGTCCAAATCCATCAATTCATCGACTAGGGATAATTCCGATACATCACAATTACACATGTAGAGATACTCACTAGTTGTGATCCAATCACAAATTCTCTCATGCTGTGAATCGTATCGTGGACTTTCAGTAAATGAGTTTAAGATCCAATCAAATACATTAAACATGTATACTCAAATAGTGAATCTTCATTTATCATATAAATGGTTCATACATAAGGCGATTGCCTTAGGACATCTCTCATATATTACTAACAATTTGATGTTAATGATGCATGCATAGAAGAAAATAGGGCTTTAAGGGAAAAGGTAGATTATTTGATCAAAGCCCTAGAAAAGTTTGCTATAGGCTCAAACACTTTGAACATGATCATAGGGAGCCAAAGAGCAAGTTTTAACAAAAAATGCCTAGGATATAAGGAAAAGAAAATTGAAAAGGCCTATATATGCCTAATTGCTAGGGGACAAGATAAGAAGAAAGTAATAGCTAGAAAATGGATTCCTAAGGAATTTCTAGTGAACCCCATAGGCAAGAATTTGTATTGGGTTCCAAAATCCATCCTTAAGGGTTAGAAAAACCCTAGGATAGTCAACCATATGGACTTGACCTATATCATACTTTGGTTGACTAAGGATGGCGGGACAACATTTTTAAAATAGTGTTAGGTGATGATAATGTGCCTATAAGTAGATAATAATGCTTAAATCATGATAATTAATTAAATTGCTATGTATGTTTGCAATCATGATTTATGATTTTGATATTTGGCACATAATCATGAGAAATAGGGTTTAAATCATGCTCTAGGTAATATTTGCTTATTATCATGATGAAATACCTAATGCATGATTATTATTTGATGAATACATTTGTTTCATTATCATAATGTGAAATTGATTCATATATGTCTTTATGATCATGAGGATTGTTAGGATGATACTTAACCTTGATCTAATTTCATGAATATAATGGTTAAGTATATACAAATACCTCTAGGATGCATCTCACACTCACCATAGGCTACCATGATTGAAAACTTAGCATGAGTGAGATGTTAGGATGATACAAATGTCCACTAATGCCTATGGCATTTAGATGGTCATTTAAGGTATCAAAATAGCAATAATAGACCAATCATGGGGAAGGCTTATGTTTAATTCATAGACATATTGCCAAAAGATCATGGTTGGATATTTCATATGGTTTCAAAACAATTTCTTACTTTAAAATCTATGAGTTCATGTTTTGAAAATATTGGATGCAAAACTAGGTAGTAAACATGATACTAGAATGATCAAAAACCTAGTGGTTTTTAAAGTTTTTGGATTTTTGGAAAATCTCTGAAAATACAATGACTTTTCATGGAAAACTATTTTTCTTTGATAGATATACTTAAAAGAAATATGTTCCCCAAAATTTTACTATTTTTCAAATTTTCTGTAATTTATAATGCATTTCTGAAATTCATCCAGAAAATCAGAAATTCAGATTTCTTGTACCGATCGATCATTGCCATACGATAAGAATGATCATTGACTAAAATCAAAGGCTGAATTCAGATTTTTAAACCAATTGTTGGTATTTTCCTTCTATTAAACTTGATGCCATGAGTTTATAACTTAGTATTGATATTTTTTGATGGTGTCAAAGGGGGAGAAATGATTATGTTTAAGTAAATTATGATAGGGGGAGAAATATGTATGGGAAGTTTCATGGATTAAGGGGGAGTTGCATGTTGCTATATCATGTTTATGTTTACATACTTTCTTACCTTATAAATTTCTATCAAATGTTTTTACATAACTTAAACGGATTGCCACACATCAAAAAGGGGGAGATTGTTAGGGCAATCTCTTGCCATGATAAGGTTTTGATGTGTGTGGCAAAGGGTTTAAGTTAGAATGTTATTATGGTTTGATATGTGCGTTGGAGTCTTGCAGGACTTAGTAATTCACACATGGAGTCTTGGTGGGTTCACCACTCACTACCTCGTGCTTGAGTCAGAGAAGGAGCATTGCAGAGTCGTGCGCTTAATGCTGCTGAGGGACTGCCGGACGAGATGACTTGAAGCGAAGCCAAGGAAGCAGACTTCGGAGGCAAGAGACGCAAAGGAGCATTGCAGAGTCGTGCGTCTGATGCTGTCGAGGGACGTGGCCGCGAATGAAGAGAGCTTTGGCAAGGGACTTCGAGTGAGATGAGAGAATGAGTGAATTGTAAGTAGCTCATTAGGTGAACTTGGTCGAATGGCTAAGTGTCGGATGAGTTTTCCCGACATCAGTCAACTGCCATGGAATGACAGTCGACTGCTCTGAGTCGAATGGGTTCGACTAGTATCCGACTGATGGGTTTATACCCAGTAGTCGACTGCCATGGAATGGCAGTCGACTACCAGAAGATGTCGCGGGCATAGAACCGCTCGTAGCCGACTGGGCAATCGACTACGGAGGCGGCAGTAGATTGATGAGGTCCTTCAGTCGACTGCCAAGTGTTCCGTTGGACTACAACGGTCGGAATCCAATGTGTTCGAAGGTCGTTGGAGTGGAGGCAGTCGACTGCCAAGGGCAGCAGTCGACTGGTGGCGGCCAACGGGAAGAAAAGCTTCCTCTCTATAAAAAGAGAGGGTGTGGGACTTTGAGAGGTTAATGCTTCAACTCTAATCTTCTCCCAATGTTCCATAAGCATCTTCCCACTCTTCTTACTTGCTTTTACTTAATTCTTATTGTAAGAAGAGTGATCTTGATTGTAAAGGTTACCTCCACCTAGCTTGGTGCAAAGGAGAGACCATTAGTGGATTGGTTTTGGCAGAGTGATTCACCGAGGACGAATCAGGGATCGTGGATTAGCGGCGTAGCCGGGAACCACGTTATACTATATTGTTAGCATTTGTTTTCTTGCCATTTCTATTTGCTTGTCTTGTTTTGTTGTTTCCGTTGCACTAATTAGTTTTGAAGACGAGAAAAATCCACCATTCAACTAAAGAGGGCTATTCACCCCCCTCTAGCCGGCCGATCGATCCCCTACACATATGATATGGTCTTTATTTTTACAAATAATGATTGAGTTACCTAGCTCAGTGATAGGAAAGTGGTGGTCTAGTTCTTCATTTCTTCCGAAGGTAGATTGCTCCTCTTGCTCTTGCTCCGGAGTTGAGTGTCTCTCCTCCCCCTCAATCCCAGAGGTGGAAACTTCCTAAATTTTTTCTTCGGATGTTCAACCCTTATCAACTTCCGAATCTTCATTCTCTTGAGAGGATGAGCATTCCTCTTCTTTGGACTTGTCCTTATCTTCTTGGGTCAGTGAGGGATCTTCATGGAACTTGACCAATTTATTCCATAAATCCCTTGCATCCTTATAGCCACCTATCTTGGGCAAAATATCATTAGGTATTAATTTAACTAACATTTTTCCTACCTTATCATTGATCTCAGATTTTCGAAGTTTCTCCTCAGTCCATCTTTTCTTCTTGAGAAATCCATCCTTCGGACCTCTTGGCCATTCGAACCCGTCTACAAGGAAAAACCAATCTTCTATGTTACATATAAGAAAATGCATTATTCTACCTTTCCAATGTTGAAATCCTCGTGGTCGATGATGGGTGGAATGGTGATGTCATAGCCCAATCCAGCATTGGGCAACTTCATCTTCTCTCCTTTTAAACCTCTAGTGCTTTGCTCCCTCAGTTGTTAATCCTTGAAGAGCATTGTCTCTTTGATACCAATTGTAGGGACCGATTTGTGCACTAGAGAGAGGTGAATTGCGATTCTTGATTCATTTGACTGGGTTCGTGATTGTCTCTACAAAAAATTACCAACGGAATATTAAACAAAAGAAATACAAATACAACACAAGACGACACACGCAATACACAAGATTTTACATGGTTAGAAACTAGGGTTCCTACTCCACAGGTCGAGCTCTAGTGATGCACACCACCACTATATCTTCACATTCTCGGAAATAATTTGGAGGCGAAGAAATCTCTTGCAATGTCTTACAACAATAAGAACATGAGATACAACCAAATACAAACAAATATAATAAGAATAAAAATACAAATGTAAAGAACACTTTACAAAGAGAACTCTTGAATGCTTGTTGATGTGGTTGCTTTGAATGGCTTGAAAGGTTTGGAATGGAACAGCAAAACCCCTCCCAAATGCTCAAGAACTGAATGACATCTCCTCCCCATCACAACTCCTTATAAAGCATGCCACGAGTTGATTTCCCATCGTCCAATCGACTGCTCTTACCTAGCAGTTGACTGATCATAGTATCATTGTCTCACAATGGCTTAATCAATATTAGATAAGTCAAATAGTCAACTGCCCTAACCTAGCAGTCGACTATCATGGGAACCAATCACTACCATAAGTCAGTAAACGACTACAAAATATTCCGTGATCTGACCACTTAATTCCAGTCGACTGCTAGTGGTCAGCCGGTTGCTAAACCCTAACAGTCAACTACTAGAGCCCAGATAGCAATTGAGCGTTAGTCAATTACATGACCAGTCGACTGGTCGTAATCCCAATCGATTACTCGAGTCAAACTAGACTCCCAAGTGGCGTGCACTTGTCCAGTCAACTAGTCCATAACCCTAGTCGACTGGTAAACTTCAAATATGAGGTTTAACCCAAGTATAATCCCCTCATACTCAATCACCCACTCTTAGCCTAGACCTAAGCCTTCTAGCTAATGTAATTGAGAGGTTTCCTAAGGCAATCGCCTTAGAAGTTATTAATAAAATTGACTATTTGAGTGCACATTATCTATGTATTTGATTGGATCTTAAACTCATGTACTAAAGTCCACAATACGATGTTAGGGCAATCAACCCATGTGATATGGTTTTGATGTGTGTGTGCCAAAGGGTTTAAGTTAGGTTTGATATGGATTTGATATGTGCGTTGGAGTCTTGTAGGACTTAGTAATTCGCACATGGAGCATTGGCGAGTTTCACCTCTCATGACTCGGTCCTTGAGTCGGTGAAAGATGCATTGGGGAAGTCGTGCACTTGGTGCATCCGAGGGACCACTGGACTAGGAGCATTGGAATAAAGCCAGAGGAAGTATACTTCAGGGCGAGATGTGAAGGATGGTGCTGCAAAGCCGTGCACTTGATGCATCCGAGGGACATGGCCGAACGAAGACAACTTCAAAGGAGAGGGACTCCAAGGGAATGAGAGTGAGCGATTGTAACCCGGTATGGGGTAGATCGTAGGTGAAACTTGGCCATTTGGATATGTGTCAGATGAGATTTCCCAACATCAGGTGACTGCCATGACATGGCAGTCGACTGCTCCAAGTTGACTATGACTCGACTAGTGTTCGAGTCAGGTTTGTGTTCTAGCAGTCGACTGCCAAGGGTTGACAGTCGAATGGCGAAACCATCAGTTGACTATTGATGGAAGCAGTCGACTGATCGCAAGGGTTTCAGGAATATAATGTTGATCAGTCGAGTGCTCGCTTCCGGCACTCGACTATTAGCTCCATCAGTCGACGGATGGGATGATCAGTCGACTGATGTGGGAGCCATTGGATAAAATCCAACGTAGAAAAAGCCGTTATTGGGCAACGACTACAGGAGCAGTCGACTGATCGGGCCATCAGTCGACGACCATGTGCTCAACAGGAAGAATGAGTTCTTCTCTATAAAATGGGGCCTTTGGACACTTAGGGAGGCTAATGCTTTAACTCTAAACATCTCCCAAAGTTCCCAAACGAATTTCCTCCTCTTCCTTGTACTTATATTCATCTTATTGTAAGATGAGTGATTTTGTAAGAAAAGGTTACCTCCACCTAGCTTTGTGCAAAGGAGAGATTAGTGGAAGTTTTAAGACATGATTCACCTTGGACGAATCAGGTCATGGATTACCGGCAAGGTCGTGAACCACATTACATCGTCGTGTTAGAATTGCTCTTTACTTTGTGTTGTTCTTAATTGTCTTAGCTTTATATTTCCACTTGCGCTAATCATATTTGTAGACAATTAAGAACGTATTCCACCATACGACGATTGAGGGCTATTCACCCCCTCTAGTCGGCCACCTACGTTCCAACATATGATGCATAGCATGAGAGAAATTATGATTGGATCACAATTAGTGGGTATCTCATCATGTGTAAATATGCAAGTATTGAAACAATCCCTGGTTGATGAATTGATGAGATTGGACATCATCAATTCTATGAGACTAGCACATGTTATGCTCCTTGGTTTATCCAAGCATTCGATACTCACTGAATGGAAGCATAGGGATGCTGAGAGTGAATATGTGGATGCTAGTTATGGTAATTAGTTCATTGGAGTGCCCTGCCATGAGACTTCATATGGTTTTATATGTCATTGAAGATCTTATTGCAGCTTGAGTGCGAGCTTCCTTAGACTTGAGGTATTCAAGTCACCTTTATCATGGTGCCTTGTACTTTGACTTCTTCGCAGCCATCTACATAGTAGGTGTAACTCTGGGATGATTGGGTATAAGCTAAAGTGATAGAAGGTGTTTGAATAACCTACAAAGGATTCACCACTCCTGATAAAAAAGATGTATACTCTAAGCCTCTTGTAACGATTGTTACTCAGAACTCTTTGGCCAGAGCAAGCATGTTAAGAAGATGCTCTTCTTGGGAACATCTAGGAGTAACTTAAATCCATAAGACAAGGAAAATAACTTGGGCTAGGTGTGATGTAGTCAGCCTAGTGGGGACGAACACATAGACCATGTCCGTAACCAAGTGGGTATAGGATGAGTGAAAGGAACAAGGCACGAATGACTGAAGTAGTTGAAGGGTTCAGAAAATGTTTTGAAGTCGATTTAGACTTTCCAATCAATTGGGGGTCATGATAACAGCTAGGTGCCACTCATGATCTATTCATAATTAAGGGGTTAATTATGAATGACTAACATAACCGGGAACCTATTGGGTCACACACACTATAGGTGATCTCGAGATGTAAAACAAGTTTGAGAATGAGATTCTCGTTGAGAGAGAATATGTCTTGTTGGACCAGGCCAAGGGGGTGCGAAATGGAGGCTATGGAACCTCTTATGGCATTGTCGGACTTAGCACAGTTATATCGCACTTAAACGAAATCAAATGGACCATACAGAGCCTCACACGACCGTGCCTAACCTGGCACGAGTCGTGCCTGGCTTTGGCCAAAAATTGCCAAAGTCTAGGTTGCGGCCAAAAGGACACTCGACCAGGCCATGTGAATCTACACGGGCAGGCCATGTGAATCCACACGGTCATGTCACATCTCCAATGATTTTTGAGATTTCTCTTTATATAAATTTCCTAGGTTGTTCTTACCTTAATTATGGGATAATTATGGTAAGATATATTTCGTTTAAGCCTCATAAGATGACCTAATCAAGAGATCTATAAATAGATCCCTTGATAATCTTTGGCTAAGGTTTTGTTTAGGTTTTCCCTTGGTAGCCATTTTTTCTCTCTCCTCTTCTCTTGTCTCCGCTGGTTGGCTAGCACCAATCGGAGACAAAGGCTTGCTTCTATAAGAGTCGTCTCGAGTGATCCCAGTGTGGATACTGATAGAGGCAAGACCCATTTGTCTTGCTTGTGGTTTCGACGGATTCAAAAGAATCCCGAAGGTATAACTTCTCCTTCTCCTTGGGTGTTTTTAAGCGATTATGCCAAAGCAAGTTTTCCTGGCCCCCAGGGGATGTCTGGGATAGAATAAAATTATTTTATTTGCTTTATTCTGCTACACATGATCTTGAAATATCCAACAAGTGGTATCAGAGTCACCTTGTTCATTTGGCATAGATTGCATGTTGTAGGAGAATATTTAAAGCATGTTTGATGTTTTAATATACCTGTGCCATGTTTATCTATATGATAGATTAAAGTATGCTTGATTTTATATATAGGATATGTTTGTAACCTAAAAAGGAAATACCGAGGATGCGCCTAGAAACACTGAAGGTGTTGGCCGCATCGGTAGAGCCTGAGCATAGACTTACATTCACATCAGGAAATTTATTTCCTAATGTGACCTTGGTTTTTTCATATTTAGGTTTATTTCCTTTTATAGATGAGACCCATAATAACCTGAAATCCTTCATGCAAATATTAGGGCGAACACCTTCCATTAATATGGTTGAACTAGAGGTCTTTTTCATTTTTGGGTTGTTGGACTCTCTCCAAGCCTGTCATGACATCAATCATGTTCAATTCATACGAGATTCGATGTTTATTTTAAATGGTAAGGACCATAGGTCAATTTCAAGTTTGGGTTGTTGGAATCTCTCCAAGCCTGACTTGTAAATTGGATGTGTTCAAATCATTTAAATTTGATCTCACGATTAATGGGTGAACCCTAACTAAAAGCATTGATTTGTTGAACTTTCTCCAAGGTCAATGTGGACAAAGGTGCAATTAGGTGATATGCATTGGATGTATATATGTTAATGAGTTAACAACCTAATGTATATGTGGACATTCAATTAGTTGATAGCATAAAGTGATAGTTATATATTTGATATATAATGGGTACTGTTGATACCTAACATTATGACCATGAATGACTTGTTGGACTCTCTCCAAAGTTGTTCTTAGTCATAATGGATATCAACCCACTAGGAGATCACCTATCATCTCTTGAACTCAAAGTCAGGGCTATTGAATTTGATAAAAATAGTGAGAGTTTCTTGTTAATGTAAATTGTTTATATTACTATAAATTCATCTCTCTTATACACCTCTATTTGTATGTCTATTTACTAATTAGAATAGCATGTCAACCTCCATTAATTTACGTTCGATTTTGGACAACAACAAATTGACTGGGCCAAACTTCTTGGACTGGCTTCACAACCTGAGAATTGTTCACAAGACTGAAAAGCTAGCTTATGTCCTTGAAGAGGTTCTTCCCAAACCTCCTACAAACAATGGATCTAGTGACCAAAAGTTGGCTTACCAAAAACATGTTGCTAACTCTGAGATGGCGAGTTGCATTATGCTAGCGTCGATGTCTCCTGAGTTACAGAAGCAACATGATTATATGGATGCTAATACAATTGTCTTTCATCTTCGAGAGTTGTTCGATGAGCAGGCGCGATCTGAAAGGTTCGAGGTCACCCATCTTCTCTTTCGCTCGAGGATGCAGAAGGGTTCATCTGTAGTGCAGTTTGTGCTAAAAATAAATAGCTATATTGAGCGATTGGGATCATTAGGGTTTTTCATGGACCATGAATTAAGCATTGACTTAATTCTTCACAATATGACTAGTAGTTATTCACAATTTGTGATGAACTGTCAGATGAATAAGATTGAGTCCATGATTCCAACATTGATCAATATGCTTAAAACAGTGGAGTCATCTGTTGCGAAAGAACAGAAGGCATAAAAGACAACGCTTTGTAAGAAGTGTTGTCTATGAGGATTTTTTTAGTTTCTACCACTTAGAAATTTGGAGGTATGATTTAGTTTCTTAATGGTTAAAAAAAAATTTAAATATAAAATTTTTTTAAATAAATTATGAAAATATAATTGCATTTCATTAAAAAAATGAATGAAATAAAACATTAGCTTAATTTTATTAATATTATTTTTTTTCCATTTTTCCCTTTCGTTGATTTTTTCCCATGGGTTTTCATTTAAAAATTATCTTTATTTTATTTATATTATTTTATTTATTTTCTTTTTTTTCCCTTCAACCTCTCCTAATTAAACCCGCGATTCGACTTCTCCTCTCCGTATCCCATCGACGGTCGCGATCCATATCTTCTGCTTTGTTAGGGTTTTGCTCCGCTAGCCATCGCCGCACCGACATTGAAGCATCTGTCGGCACCGACGCACCGAGCCTTTGTCGGTGCTCAAGCAAAAGATGATAGCTGGCGAAGCCACAGCGAGCAGCAAGCGAAGCCAGGCATCGCCGATCAAACCATTCGTCACCGATCAAGCATTCCATCGCCACTCTGCCCTTCCATCGTCGCTCCGTCCTTTCGTCGCTGCTTAAGTATCCATCATCGAAGTGGAAGCCGATCCAGCTATTTGTTAGTTATGGTTACCATTTAACTATATTTCACTATATTGTATCTGTTTATTATACTCCATAATGCTTATGAAGGAACCTCAACCATGTTATTCCATTAAAAAAAAATACAATAGCAGCGAGAATGGATATACTGGCCATATACTGGATATACTGGCAACAATTTGTTTTTTTTCAGTTTGTAGGTTTTAAGGATTACTACAGATATACTAGCCATAACAATAGCCATGGGAGTTTTAAGGATTACTACATATATACTGGCCATAAATTTGTCTTTTTTCAGTTTGTAGGTTTTACCTATGAATTTAAAGGCATTTTAATTTCACTGAAGATATTGATTTTTTTTCCTTTAAATTTATCATAGTCATTTGTTAGAACTCTAAATATTGTATTCTAGTCAACAATATTGTCACGAATGTAACTTTTTTTTGATTGAATACTTAATTACCCATATGAAGATTACAACAATAATCGTCGAAGACGCTCCGAACATACATCGTGAAATATAGTTAATTTTAGTTTCTTTCATTTATAGCCTGACTATAGAAGGATAACCATAATAATTTTTTCTTTTGATAAAATAACATTATTTGCTCCTCAACTTCAATTTTGTGCCAGAGTGGATCTACATGCACGATTACTAGCACACACTGGGTTCACTCCCCATACCTATTGGAGGCTTAATCTGATAATAAAATCATGTTTATGTCCTACAAGTTGATGCATTTGATATTGTATGTACAATTGTTTGTTATATTTTTAATTAATGAACAATGAAGCTAGTAATTAAATTATTTGATTGTTTTGTTATTGTATTTGTCTTTAAGATTTTGTTATATTATTTTCAATTATTTTGAAGGTGTCGGTTCATTGTCAGTTGATTAATTGTAATAATAATGGATAAAAATTGGATGTCAAAGAATAAACTATCATGCGAATATGAGTTTGAAGTTGAGTCTTTCTTGCAATGTGCAATGAAAAACGCTAATGATCCGGATGCAATACCTTGTCCATGTGCTAAATGTGGTAATCTAAAGAAGACAAATACATCAACTATAAGGGCTCATATGTATTGTAATGGTATAGATTTAACATATCATACATGGATATGGCATCGAGAAAGATCTATGATAGGAAACTCAAAGAATGATAGTGATCAAGTGGGTCTAGATGAAAAAAATCTATTGCTGAGGAACCTGTAGATATGGTACATGCTGCATATGATACTTATGCTGAGAATCCAACCCAATTCAATAAGCTACTTGAAGATGCAAAGAAACCTTTATATTCTGGATGCACTAAATTTACAAAGTTATCTGCAGTTGTGAAATTATTTAACTTGAAGCCCAAATATAGTTGAAGTGATAAAAGTTTCACTGACCTACTCAGTTTGATTGGAGAAATGCTTCCATATGACAATGAGGTTATATATTTGTTGGATTCTTTAAATCATCGCATTCACGATGAGGATTGGAAATATGTAGTGGAAATGTGAGCTCATATGATTTTTTTCTTAAGTATTTAATTTAGTAAATAAAACACTTATATATCAAATATTATTAATGTATGAAGGGCTTTAAGATTGTTTAATTCAAACAAGGAGAGGAAAGGTAGAAAAAATATTGTATGGGAAGTAGTACAGGTATGCATTAATTACATTGAAGATATATTTTAATGTATATAAATTTTATTAACAATTTGTTTCTAATTAACATATGCTCCTAGACAGCCAGATGTTGGGATGTATACTAAAGAGTCTATCTTTTGTATGAACATCTTTATTTTTGAAATAATAATCACATGATCATTGTTTGCATATTTATGGTTATGCATATTGTCTAATACATTACATTGTAAATAACATGGTGTGTGGTGTCACACGGGAGATCATATTATCAACTCCTTGTAAAGTATAAGTAAAGGCTCACAACCGAGATGACTTTGGACAAACCATTGGTATGGTTGTAGTGTGATTTGGTATTGGTTTGTCTTAACCATAGAATCATACTAGTGCACTTTGTGTGTATTCAGCATGACCGACTTAGAGGTGATTCGATTTATTGCTGACTACATAATCGAGTCGGACCTCAGATATTATATTGTACATGCTCTTAATCCCGATATAATAACGGGCACATATACTTAGTATTCATTTCTTTGATTTACCAATGGGCGAGATTTATAGATTAAATCGATAGGCTCGGTAAGTTGGGAAATGATATTATTTATATGGTGTGCTGTTGATTATAGAAGGAAACTGTGTCCTATATATTAGGATGATGATGTCCCCTTGAGGAGCTCAGAAGGTTCATCATGTAAACCCTGCAGGTGGACTTGGTCCGGCATGATGAAAAGGTTGGGTGGTACTACTCATGGAGTTAGATGTTGATTAATTAATTGTCAATAAATTAATTAATCGACGGACATTCGAGATCTTAAACACGGGGAGAAAAATGTACAAATAATATATGGAGCCCATATTAATTTATGGGGGTTGGTGAGGTAGATCAATGATAATCCTCTAGTGGAATGGATAATCATTAATGGATCAGACTTTATGTGGGCTTGATCCATTGGGTGGCCAAGATCCAACTCCTCATGGTTCCTATTGTAGCCTATTAAAACCTCATGAAGCTTAGATCCAATGGATGAAAACAAAACTCTAGATCCAACGGTAGAGATTAAATCTCTAGATCTGACGGTTGAGATTAAATCTCTAGATCCAACGGTTGAGATTAAATCCCTAGAACCAATGGTGGAGATTAAAAGGAGGCATGAACCCAACTCTATAAATATAGGATGATGGCATGGGTGGAAAAAGAATGGAAGGGGATTAGGGTTTGCTTCCCTTGGCCAGCTAGGAATCCTAGTTAGGTTAGGATTAGGAGTGGGCGGCTAAGGTTTGGGTGTTGGATTGGGCGGCAACAAGAGGAGAAGTTCTTTTCTTCTTCTTCCTAAGGTGTTGTCGGTAACCTATCCTTCTTCCCTCTACTTTGGCCGGTGCTCAACCTATCCTTCTTCCCCTCTTCCTTGGCCGGCAACTAGGAGAGCTAGGGTTAGGGTATTGGGTGGCTTCAAAGTGAAGATTGGTTTCCTTTTTCTTCTCCAAGTGTTGGCCGGCGCCCATGCTCTCATTGATTCTCTTTTGGTCGGTTCCCATACTCCATGTTCTCTTCCTTGGCCGGCAGCAACATCGAGTCTATTGACTTGGTGGCCGGTTCTAGATAGGAAGAAGAGTTTTGTTTTATGATCTTCCTTTGTTCGGAGTGAACAAGGAAAGGAAGATTGGTGATCTAGGAGGCTTCGACTTTTGGAAGATCGTCGCCCACATGACATCCAAAAGGAGGAAGGACATACAATAGAAGATCAAGAGGTATAATCTTGTTTATTTTGATTAGTGTTCTTTTGTATTATGTCTATAATTGTTTTTCAATTATATGCATGTTGTATGTGGTTGTTTACACTATGTATGTGGTTAAATATACTTGGACCCCGAACATAAACACAAATGCCGATGATCCGTACATTGTCTATTCTGCGGTTATTCGTAGAATAGAGGTTGGTTGCTTGAACAACAAGTTTGTTCAAGTGACTACTCTAATCGAATAACACGACGATGAAACGGTTGCTTGGGTGATCCCTTTTGTCTAGGATTAAATTTTTTTAATCCGGGGACATCGATGGGATCGCCATGAACAAGCGACCGAGTTGAAGTGGGAAGCGAAGTTTCTCCACCTTCATGTAGAATAAGTGCTTCGGTTCCAGGACAAAAACCCTTCACCAGATGCGAAACAATGTGGTTATTATGTGATGAGATTTATGAGACAAATTATTGAAGAAGTCGAAACTATCAAGAGAGATTCACTACGATCAATAATAAGATTATCTTGTTTATCATAAAAAATTTGAAATAAAGTATTTATGTGATTGTTGTTTTCATTAAGACTTGGTATTTTTTGTGTATGTTCACAATTTATAAAAATGTCGTACTCTCGAGAAGAAATTGATGAGGTGCGGTCTGAATTGGCAGAATGTATACAAGATCATATTTATGAGTAGGTATGGAATGCTAAATGACATAGTTTCATAGCTATCTTTTTCCATTTTGTTAAAATTATATACATAAATTGCATTTACTTCGATTTTTCATTATTCATAATTGCATTTTTTTTAACATATTACATTAATTTTCCACATGAATTATATTGCATGATAAGTGAATTGTGCAATTTTGACAACTATCTTATAAAGTATATAGCATAGAAGGTCATTGCTCCAGATTGCCTAATTCCAATTCATCGAATCAATATTCCAGAAATGTTAATAATAAAAAAAAATTAGCATAGAAGGTCCTGTTGGTTTCTACTATTTATATTGTATGGTATTGAACTACGAGATTAAAAGCAAACTTCATTTGATTTAGTATTCTCAGGTTCTAGCATTTGAACAACAAGATTTACCTGTAATCATACCATGAAAGATATTACTCAGATGAGGAATAGGAAAATGGCTGAATTTGACCTGTTGATTTTTGGATAAAATACTTTGCAACTTGTATCAGGTTCCATCCTTTCATAATTTTGCAGTTAGATGATTCAACTCTAAGGTTGATGCATTAGATCTATGAGATTCTTAATGTTGATTGACCTATATATGATAAAAGGTTGTTGTACTCAAAGTGGGTCTCTGATCTACCAAGTACCAACTCATTTTGGATTTCTCAAGATTAATGATTTTGTGGTTTTCGAATGGAGATTTTGCAGTTAGATGATTAGACTACAGTTTGTTGCTATTCATATACAAATAACTTCTTTTTCTTTCTTCATATATTTAAAAGTTCATCAAATGCATTTTGTTCATAGATTCAGCACCGCATCAAGAAAAAACCTACAAGAAACACGTTGGTTGAATGCTTTTTCTTGTAAACAATTGAACCAAAATTTACCTTGAGAAACCTGGAAGCCTTCTATCTTCATCGTGCTTTATGATTTTGCACTCGAGTCTCCTCTTTGAGTTACGAGTTCATCATCCATATGCATGGATAGCTAAAAGTAGCATATTATTATTGTTACAACTCACGGTTTTTTTTCCCTGCACCTTTGTAAGAGTGATTCAGATTAAACCTTCATGAAGCATTACTTCTCATCTTTTGCGAGATAGAGGAAGAATAGCTTTTGACCAACAGTACTACTACTTGCACGGATAGGTTGGTATCCATGTGTGTATACATGCCTCCTCGTACATGCATGCACTGTCACAGGTATAAATCAAGCATCAAAAGGGTTAGAATCATTGAAAGTTAACTTATAGTCTGTAATACAGATGTAAAGTAGGTAAAATGACCATATTTACCCATTCATATGCATGTGGAACTGTTTTTTCTAGGATTTCTTTTCTTCTACAGTACTTGGTGATCTTCTATGATTAGTTTCTTTTTTTTGTAGATGTTGCCTTCATTGATGGCATTGAAGTTGAAGAAAATTTAAGGGAAATAGATTTTTGTAAGTTTTACTCTGTGTCCAAAATTCAACTAGTATTTTGATGCTTGTATCATATATTTCTTCTGTGCAAAAGACTTCAGTTCACTCGTAAAACCATAGCTATTCTTCGCTTGATAGAATGCAAATTTCAGCTTGTGCCCCAACAATTATCTTTATGTTGGCTCTTTTGTTGAGATACGATCGAATTGTTGATAGGAATCTGTGCAAGATTTATTTTGATCATTTTAATTATAATATAATAATTCTTTTCCTCGTAGATGAATATGGAACGAAACTCAAAGGAGGATTTTTTGGCAAGATGCAATCCCGAAAGTTTCAATCTAAGAAGCAAGATAGGTTGGAACTAATATGCATATCTAGTATATAGGTTTTTTGTTTAATTTTGTAAACATAACTTGGATCCCAAGTTTATGGATTATGACTTCACACTTTTCATTTTTTTATTATTTGTCGATTATGCACTATTTATGTTTCAATTGTATGGAGATTGATTAGTTATACTTTAATGATATTTTAATTGGTGTTATTTATAAGTGTTTAATTAAGTAGTTCTTTGTGTAATATAATAAACAAAGTTTTTGTAGATATAAAAGACAATGGTTTTTATTTATTGATAAAATTTGATATTTCATTTCAAACAACAACGCTTTTTATCCATTGCAAAAAACATTGTATATGCTAAAAGACAACACTTTTAAACCACTGCAAATTCGCTATATGTGCTAAAAAGACAAAGCTATAATTCATTGTAAAAACGTTGTCGTTTCTAACAACGACAATACTTTTTATTTGTTATAAAAGCATTGTCTTTTCTAGCAAAGACAACACTTTTTATGGGTTGCAAAAGCGTTGTCATTGCAAAACACTACAATGCTTTTTTTTCCGTTGCAAAAGTGTTGTCTTTGCTAGAAAACACAACGCTTATTCTCTGTTGCAAAAGCATTGTATTTGCGAGAAAAGACAATGTTTTTCTCCATTGCAAAAGCATTATCTTTTCTAGAAAAGAAAATGCATTTTTATCCATTGTCATTAGTCGGACTTTTCACAACAGTGGCTTTAACAACTTTTTTACAGCCACATATACAACGAATAAAAAGCGTTGTCTATGAGCTTTTTTCTTGTAGTGTTGGGAAAAGTATTAAAGTACTTCGATCAGATCGAGGTGGTGAATACTTAAGACAAGAGTTTCAAGATTATCGAAGGGACAATGACATCTTGTCCCAAAGGACTCCACCTTACACACCACAACATAATAGTGTGGCTGAAAGGCGAAACCGAACCTTGTTGGACATGGTTATGTCAATGATGCAGCATGCAAGTCTTCCAAAAACCTTTTGGAGTTACACACTCTAGACCACTGTTTACTTGTTAAATAGAGTCCCGAATAAGGCAATTTCTACTACTCCATATGAGATGTGGAATAGTAGAAAACCTCATTTATCTTATTTGAAGATATGGGGTTGTCCTGCTTATGTGAAGAGGACGGGATCAAACAAGCTAGAGGCTAAGTCTGATAAGTGTCTATTTATCGGTTATCCTAAGGAAACGAGGAGTTACCAATTCTATCATCTCTTGGAACAAAAGGTGTTTGTTTCAAGGCATGCTGCATTCCTAGAGAAGGAGTTTCTCTTACAGGAAATCAGTGGGAGTGAGGTTGAACTAAGTGTAGTTCAAGAGACTTCGATAGACACAAAAGAGATGCCTAGTCAAGAAGCACAACTGATTACTCATTCGGATGAAGGAATAGCTGAACCTGATAATACACCACCTCCTCGTAAATCTAGTAGGACACATAGGATTCCTGAGAGATATGAATTTCTCATAAGTGAATCTAATGATGTGTTGATCATAGATGATGAGGAACCTACTAGTTACAATGAGACATTGAATAGTTCAGACAGGGATAAATGGCTAATAGCCATGAAATTAGAAATGAATTTCATGTATGAGAACAAGGTTTGAAACTTGGTAGACCCACCCGAAGGCATAACACCTATAGGGTGCAAGTGGGTTTTCAAGAAGAAAATCGACATGGATGGTAATATTATTACCTATAAAGCTAGATTAGTGGCAAAAGGCTATTGTCAAAGACAAGGTGTTGACTATGACGAAACCTTTTCACCAGTAGCTATGCTTAAATCCATTCGGATACTCCTAGCCATGGTGGCTCATTTTGATTATGAGATATGACAGATGAATGTGAAAATAGCTTTTCTTAACGGAAACTTGTCTGAGGATATATATATGATACAACCTGAGGGTTTCACATCCATTGACAAGAACAAAGTAAGCAAGCTTCAACGTTCCATTTATGGATTGAAGCAAGTATCCAGGAGTTGGAATATTCATTTTGATGAGGCAATCAAACAGTTTGATTTTTCATAAAATCCTGAGGAGCCCTGTGTGTATAAAAAGGTAAGTGGGAGTGCAATCGTGTTCCTAGTATTGTATGTCGATGATATATTAATTATAAGAAATGATATTCCTATTTTTCAAACAGTCAAGGTCTGGTTGTCCAAAATATTCTCCATGAAAGACATGGGAGAAGCAACCTATAATTTGGGGATTAAGATCTATAGAGATAGATCGAATCGGTTGCTTGGTCTTTCACAGTCTACATACATAGACAAAGTGCTAAAACGGTTTAGCATAGAAGAATCCAAGAGAGGTTTTATTCCCATGAGGCATGAGATTCATCTTTCAAAGTCTATGTGCCCGCGCACTAAAGACGAGAGGATTCGCATGAGTCAAATCCCATATGTGTCAGCTATAGGATCGATCATGTATCATACTCTTTGAGCATTACTTGTAAATACTAGTCGGATCCTGGTATTGAACATTGGGTGGCTGTCAAGACAATTCTTAAGTACTTGAAAAGGACTAAGGATTTGATCTTGGTATATGGAGGAGGTGATATGGTAGTAAGCGGGTATACTGATGTCAGCTTCTAGAAAGATAAGGATGATTCCAAATCACAGTCTGGATACATATTCATCTTGAATAGAGGTGCGGTGAGTTGAAAAAGTTCCAAACAAGATACCGTTGTCGATTCTACTACAGAGGCAGAGTACATTATAACTTCTGAAGCAGCAAAGGAGGCAGTCTTGATCAAGAAGTTCATTACTGAACTTGGAGTAGTTCTGAGCATTATTGTAGTATTACAAGTTTACTGCGACAACAATGGCGCCATTGCATAGGTGAAGGAACCACAGTCTCATCAGCGATTCAAGCACATATTACACCATTACCATTTGATCAGAGAGATCATTGGTAGAAGAGATGTACAAATAGAGAAAGTTCCCATTGATAGGAATCTAGAAAGTTCCCATTAACAAAGCCTCTTCCCCAAGAAAAGTTTGAAAGGCATATAGAAGCCTATGGTATTAGATATCAAAGCGATTGGTTGTAGGCCAAGTGGGAGTTTGATATAATTGAGAGGTGTCCTAAGGCAATCACCTTAGAAGTTATTAATAATATTTACTATTTGAGTGTACATTGTCTATGTATTTGATTGAATCTTAAACTCACGTACTGAAGTCCACAATACGATGCATAGCATGAGAGAAATTGTGATTGGATCACAATTAGTGGGTATCTCATCATGTGTAAATATGTAAGTATTGAAACTATCCCTGGTCGATGAATTGATGAGATTGGACATCATCAATTCTATGAGACTAGCACATATTATGCTCCTTGGTTTATCCAAACATTCGATACTCACTTAATGGAAGCATCGGGATGTTGAGAGTGAACATGTGGATGCTAGTTATGGTAACTAGCTATGAGACTTCATATGGTTCTATATGTCATTGAAGATCTTATAGTAGCTTGAGTGCGAGCTTCCTTAGACTTGAGGTATTCAAGTCACCTTAATCATGGCACCTTGTACTTTGACTTCTTCACAGCCATCTATATAGTAGGTGTTACTCCGGGATGATTGAGTATAAGCCAAAGTGATCGAAGGTATTTGAATAGCCCACAAAGGATTCACCGCTCCCGATAAAGGAGATGTTTACCCTAGGCCTCTTGTAAGGATTGTTACTCAGAAGTCTCTGCCCAGAGCAAGCATGTTAAGAAGATGGATGTAAAATACCCCAAATGGATGGATAAAGGAGTAATATAATTGTGGAATATATATATATATATATATATATATATATATATATATATATATATATATCATGGTGAGGGATTTAATAGAACCAAACCTTGGCTTAAATGATAAAGGGGTTTAAGTGGATCTGGGTTTATTTTATAGGGTTTTAAACCAACCCGTTAGCTAACCTGATCCGCTTCTCTCCTTAATGTCGAACGTCGATCGCGAGCTTCCACCTCGCGCGATCTCATCCTTTCCTCACCGCAGTGCGAACTTGTTTTCTCCTGTGCATTACTTCAAGCCACCTTCCCTTAAAGCCAACCCATTTTCTCACCGTCCATCTTTATTCCCCGCCATTCTATTCTCCTTGAAGCGTTTCTGAGCAGCAGTTCTTTTCCCCATTCACGCGACCTCTCTGCTTCGTCGCTCAGATCCCGTTGGTCTTTCCCATCCCAACTCCTCCACCTCCTCGCGTGATCGGATCAGTGGCATTGTCACCGCGACAAGAAGCTTCTACCACAGTTGGTGCTCTTGAGGTGAAGTGCAGCGATAGGTTTTCGGTGAGCAGAGCAATTGTGGGAGTAGAGGCACCGGTAAAGTTGAAATCGTTGGTATATCTCATGGCTTCTTTTCCCTTTCTTTCGTGGGTTTCGATCGCTAGATTTCTCATCGGATCAAGCGGTGGGATAAATTCTTGTTTATATCCTTATGCATCTTCTTTCCATCGTTGCAGCGATGTTCTATTTGACTCGGGTCAGTGGCTGCGATTGATTTAGAAGGTATGTGTCGGTGTTAGATTCAATTTCGGGTATACTATCTAACCTTAGTATTCCAAACTGGTGATTTAGTGTGTTTTGTGATCCTTTTAGATAATCGGGGTTGTTCTTGATCTCATTCAATATTTGGTTGTTTTAATTAGGTTATTGGATGTTGTTTTAAGTGTTTTATAGAACTCTCTTTCGTGATTTACCAACGATCTACCTAAGCTGAGAAGTAAGTCACTTTAGGAGTTTATATGATCATCAATTGAATGTAGATAGTGTTTAAAATTATTAGGTTTTAAGTAGTAAGTATGTTTGCACTTGTCAAGTGAGAGAATTGGTTTCTAGGGTTTCCAGGGCTAAATCTAGATATTCTATTGTTCTTAGAGAACAAGAGCTATGACTCATATAGGTTTGGAGTTCGACTCTAGCTCTGATACCATCTTATATTCAGCACACTCAATTGGGATTTCGGAAAATAGCAAAAGTAGAGGGTGATGTTTTGTTTAACTAAGTGTGAATGATCTCTATTCACTGTCGTGATTTAGCTTATCAGTTTTCAGTGGATATCACTGATGGTTTTCCCCTGTTTGGTGTGGATCTAAGCATTTGTGACTGGGGGATTGAAGGGTGAGTTCAATTATCTTTATGCTACATGTTGGGTAATTTAATTTAGGAAATAAGGTGACTTATGATGTGATTGGATGTCTATTTGTGAATGTCCTGTTGGTGTTCTGTTGTGGACCTGTGATCGGTCTGGGTGTGCGCTGATGCTATGGGAATGAATACGATTTGTGTGAATAAGACTTTAATTCTTATGTGGAAAATTAATTGGATACGGTATCAATGTAAGAGTTGATTTAATGGACGTCGTGTATGTGAACTTAATGCTGGTTATATTGTGTGCAGGACGTGGTTACGAGACAGGTCTGTGGGCATAAAGACTTTATTATTACGAACTTCATAGCAGGTGGGTAATTTCCTATCCTGGTCAGGTAGCAACTAAACCCTGAAGTATATAACTTCATATTATTGTCACTTTGACCTTGACTCCACTCTAGTTTTTCTGATGCTTGATACTTTTGCCTTTGAACTTAAATACTCTATTATTGTTGTTATCTATTCATTCATCTTTGTTATGAATTATAGATTGTTATGGTAAGTGGACCTGTAGTGGATTACCTATGTGTACATAGCTAAATTCGATTGTAAAACTGAATTGTGCAATCTAGATAAATCATCTGAGGATGAGTAGGATTCTAGAAGTAAAGTTGAGTTTCCATGTTATATCCTGATTATGTGTACATACCCACTATGGATCACGTAGTCGTGTAAGTACATGTAATTGTCGATACAGCATCGCTACGGACCTGTGGTCCTAGCTTGGTTGGGATCAATTGAGTATAACTCTTTGCAGGATAGAGAGTGTGTCGATCAGTCGAGTATGACTCTCTGCAGGATAGAGTGTTATGATCAGTTGTGTGTGACTCTCTACAGGATAGAGTGCATTGATCAGTCGAGTATGACTCTCTACAGGATTGAGAGTGTTATGATCAGTTGTGTATGAGTCTCTGCAGGATAGAGTGTGTTGATCAGTCGAGTATAACTCTCTGCATGATAGAGAGTGTTATAATCAGTTGTGTATGACTCTCTATAGAATAGAGAGTCTGTGATGGATGTCTGTATGTGTGACTATGCATTCATGTCATTTACATGCATGTTGGCGACTTGGTCTCCCTTGTGGTTGAGAGGGTCATCAGTCATCCTGGTTACTCATGGAGGAATAACTGGTGAGAGGGAAGAGCATTGTTTTGTCGCACTCTACCACTATAGACGGTGGTAGTTGGAGTTGCATGCAGTTGTCCTGTGTGTGTGGCACTCAACCACTCATGGGTAGTGACTGTCAGAGTGGCCAACAATAGGGACCCCCGTCGTATAGCTAGCTCTTTATGCTTATCTATATGTATGCTTATTATGATGTTGCATTTGTTTGTACTATGCTTGCTGTATTTGTTTGTACATCATCATATATGCTACTGCGTTTGCTATATGATAGTGTATGGGATACCTGTGTATGAGTTGGTCAGACTGTAGTATACCTTTGACCAGTACCTTGAGATGATACGGGATGGACCTGGTTCATCGTTGTATTTGCTATAGGATGTTAGTATGGTGGTTTGTCGCTTATAGAGTTAGATTTATTCTACCATGTTGTAGGTGTTATATTATGTTACTTATACTCAAGTGGTATGAGTTGCACCGTTGCCAATCTTCAGGTATGTCAGTACCCTATGATATTATTGTTGATCAGTTTAGTATACAGTTGTATTATCATGCTAGTGTATACCTGTTATACCATTAGACAACATATTATTGACTCGCATGTGATATATATAAATTATGCATGCACTTTTATTCTTATTACCGCTGAGTAATACTCACCACCACAGACCTTGGGTTTCTTGTCGCCCAGGTAACAAGTACTCGACTCCGAGATGGGCTTGGAGCTTTGCAGGCTGGCAATATCTCATCTCATCTCCAAGGGTTCTAGCATGGATTTATGTTTTTTTTTTATTTCAGATGTTTCTTATTTCGATCTGGATTTATGTGTTGGACTTGTTATGTGATGTACACACTTGTGGATTCGGGTTTTGTCGATGTTTCCTTTATGTCGTGGTGTCAGTCATACCGGTATGCACTGTGTGTAGTTTGTGATATCGTTGTATTAGTTTTCGCTGTGTTTTATTGTATTTAAATTTATATGTTGTTGTGATTGTAGCCAAATGGCCTTGTATAAACAGGATATGTTGCCATGTACAGGGGAGATGCTATCCATTTGTTTTTTGGCTCGGCATACTATCAGGGCGTGATAATGGTCTTCTTGGGTGTTGGGTTTCCGGCACCGCGGCGAGTGTGTGTTCGAACATGTTTCGTAAACATGTGCACAGCGGAAGAAATAAAAATAATAAATCTACATTTATTACAACACACACATCACACGCATGCATAGTACAACATGTGTAGACATAACCGTAAATTTAAATTTGCAATAAAAGGAAATTTAACTACGTATACCTTTCGTATCACGTGTAGCGGGAACGACATCAACCGAAACGATCCTCGCTAGAATCGTCTCTATCCGTATCCACGCTGAGTATCCTCGGGATGACTTCACTAAGTCACGAGCCTTGTCTTCGTACGGGTTACTAGCCTCGTGTTGAAGACGATGTGATCAAGAGATGATCGCGATCAGAATCCAAATTCGGATCCAAAAATAAGTCCTCAAGACTCGCTTCTCCGGAGAGGTATTCGTCAACCATTTGACGAATCCTTCGTCCTCCACCTCAGAGGATTACCGGAGATCAAATCCCCGGCAAGGCTACCGCTGTCGGAGCTCTAAACGCCATCCAAATGACGCTCCGACGAGAAGAAAACAAGCTGTCCAGAAAACTGGACAGCTTTGGTGGAGGAGTAGGCGTCGGCCAAAAAGGGTAAGATGAAACTCACCTTGATGCCGAACCCAAAGGAGATTACCGGAGAGTTGCCGGAGGATCACCGGCTGAAGCTTGGACGCCGGCAACAAGTTTGACGGCGGGACAAGGGGTTGGACGGCGACACAAGGGTGTTGGCGCCGAATTCACCAAGGAGAGGAGATGGGCGGCAACTAGGTTAGGGCTTTTTGGATTAGGGTTTAAGCCCTCTTTTATAGAGAACTAATTCTCTTAATGGTTATTGGATCATAACCATAAGGCCCGTTAACCCACTGCATTAATATAAGTTAAAATAAACCAAACCATGATGGTTTATTTTAAGTTAAAACGAACCGAACCAACTTTTGGTTCATTCGTTTAAAATAAACCAAACCCTTTGGTTTATTCTCCTCCATTGGATTAGAACCAAAACATTTTGGTTCATCCATTAAGTCTTCATAAGACACGGCTCATCCACGCTTCCATTGCGACTGAAACGATTTCATGCCCGCATCTTGTTTGGTCCAACCAAACTTAGTTTCTCTCGGTCTAAGAATCTCATTCTCAAGCTCGTTTTAAATCCTTCGGATTACGCTCGTTGTGCGTGTGACCAAATAGGTTCTCGGTTTATGTTGGCCGTGTATAATTAACCATTAATTATAGAACGATCATGAGTGGCACCTAGTAGTACATCATGATCCCCAATTAACCGAAAAGATCACCGGTTGATCCAGAACTATTTCTGAAACCCTTCAGCAGCTCAAATGAATCGTGCCCCATTCCCTTCACTCATCTTATACCCACTTGGTTCAGGACATGGTCTATAGTATCAGTCCCCACTAGGCTGACTACGTCACACCTAGCCCAAGTATCATTTCCTCATCCTACGGATTCTAGTTACTGCACATGTATCGAAGAGTACCTTACTCTAAACATGTAATGCTTTGGCCAAAGACTTTAGTAATAATCCGACGAGAGGCCATGGGTATACATCTCCTCACAAGGAGTGGTGAATCCTTTATAGGCTATTCAAACACCTTCGATCACTTTGACTTATACCCAATCATCCCGGGTCCACATCTCCTTAGAGATGCTTGCTTAAGATGTCAAAGCATAAGTCTTCATGATCAAGATGACTTGAATACCGCAAGTCAAAGGAACATCGCACTTAAGCTACAGTAAGAACTTCATTGACATATCTATATATGCAGAGAACCATATGAAGTCTTACGGCTGGTCACTCCAATGAACTAGTTACCATAACTAGCATCCATGATCAACTCCGGACATCACAATGTCTCCAGCCAGTGAGAATCAGCTGCTTGGATACACCAAGGAGTATACCTCGTGCTAGTCTCGACAGAATTGATGGTGTCCAAATCCATCAATTCATCGACTAGGGATAATTCTGATACATCACAATTACACATGTAGAGATACTCACTAGTTGTGATCCAATCACAAATTCTCTCATCGTGAATCGTATCGTGGACATTCAAGAAATGAGTTTAAGATCCAATCAAATACATGAAACATGTATACTCAAATAGTGAATCTTCATTTATCATATAAATGGTTCATACATAAGGCGATTGCCTTAGGACATCTCTCATATATTACTAACAGACTCTCACTTGGCCTAATGTCAATCGCTACGGTATCCAATACCATAAGCACTAACATGACCCTCAAACTTACTTTGAGGTAATGCTTTAGTCAAAGGATCCGCTAAGTTCCTTTCAGTGGGAATTTTCTCGATTTGTATTTCGTTCCTACTGATGATCTCTCTGATAAGATGATAGCGGCGAAGCACATGTTTGGATCATTGATGAGACCTCGGCTCTTTCGCCTGTGCAATTGCTCCATTGTTGTCGCAGTAGACCGGTATTGCTTCAACAATGGCAGGAATCACACCAAGTTCATAAATGAACTTCTTGATCCAAACCGCTTCTTTTGCTGCTTCCGAAGCTGCAATGTATTCTACCTCAGTGGTAGAATCCGCTACAGTGTCTTGTTTGGAACTTTTCCAACTCACTGCGCCCCCATTCAGGGTGAACACGTATCCAGACTGAGACTTGGAATCATCCTTGTCTGTCTGGAAGTTGGAATCCGTATACCCGCGTATCACCATGTCCCCTTCTCCATATATTAGGAACACATCCTTAGTTCTTCTTAAGTACTTAAGGATCGTCTTGACAGCCATCCAATGATCCATTCTCGATCGGGATCGTATATGCTCGTGACACTCAGAGCATATGATACATCGGGCCTCGTACATAACATAGCATACATGATAGATCCTATTGTGGATGCATAGGGAATCTTACTCATGCAAATCCTCTCGCCTTCTGTGCGGACATAGACTTCGAAAGGTGTACCCCTATGCCCGGCGGTAGGTAACCTTTCTTTGATTCGACATGCTAAACCTCTTTAGCACTTGGCCTATATATGTAGGCGCAAAAAGACCAAGCAACCGCTTTGATCTATCTCTATAGATCTTAATCCCGAGGATGTAGGTTGCTTCTCCTGTGTCTTTCATGGAGAATGTCTTGGATAACCAAACCTTAATCGATCAGAAGATTGAAACATCGCTTTCCTATAAGTAATATGTCATCGACATACAATACTAGGAACACGATCGCACTCCCACTAACCTTCTTGTACACACAAGGTTCGTCGATTTTGTGAGAAATCAAACTTTTGATCGTCTCATCAAACGGATATTCCAGCTCTGGATGCTTGCTTCAATCCATATATGGACCGCCGCAATTTCATAATTTTGGTTTTATCAACCGGCGTGAAACCTCGTGTATATCATATACACGCCCTCGAGGTGTTTCCATTAAGGAAAGTTGTTTTACATCCATCCGCCATATCTCATAATCATAATGAGCCGCTATGGCCAGAGCATCCGAATGGATTTAAGCATAGCTACAAAGTAATAGTTTCGCCATAATCAACACCTTGTTTTTGACGATATCCTTTCGCCACTAATCTAGCTTTATAGGTAATCACATTACCATCCATGTCTTTTCTTGAAAACCCACTTGCACCCTATAGGCTTTATGCCTTCAGTGGGTCAACCAAGTTCCAAACTTGGTTTTCATACATGGAATCCATTTCACTTCATGGCACCAAGCCACTTATCCCTTTCTCAACTTGTCAAGACTTCTTCATAACTGTAGGCTCTCATCATCAATGAGTAACACGTCGTTCGATTCACTTACGAGAAATCCATATCTCTCAGGAATATTGCGTGTTCTACCAGATCTACGAAGATGTGGTGTTACAATAGGTCCAGCCGATTGCTCATCACTATGAGTTGTTGGCTGTTGTGCTTCACCAGGTATCTCATCGATGTCTATTTGAGTCTCTCGAGCCTCCTCAAGCTCGACGACACTCCCACTATTTTCTTGCAAGAGAAACTCTTTCTCTAGAAACACAGCATGCCTTAAAACAAACACCTTTTGTTCCACAGGATGATAGAATTGGTAACCCCTTGTTTCCTTAGGGTATCCAATAAATAGACATTTATCAGACTTAGCATCCAATTTGTCTGATACGGTCCACTTCACATAAGCAAGACAACCCCATATCTTCAAGTAAGATACATGAGGTTTCTTACCATTCCATATCTTATATGGAGTAGTAGAGACTACCTTGGTTGGCATTCTATTTAACAAGTAAACAGTTGTCTGAAGTGCATAGCCCCAAAAGGACTTGGGAAGATTCGCATGATTCATCATTGACCTGACCATGTCCAACAAGGTCTGGTTACGCCTCTCAGATACACCATTATGCTGTGGTGTATATGGCGGAGTCTATTGAGACAATATGCCATTGTCTCTTAGATAATCAAGAAACTCTTGACTTAAGTATTCACCACCTCGATCTGATCGAAGTATTTTAATACTCTTGTCATGTTGTTTCTCTACTTCATTTCTGAATTCGTTGAACCTTTCAAAGGCTTAAGACTTGTGTTTCATCAAGAACACATACCCAAACCGTGAGTGATAATCGGTGAAGGTAATGAAGTAGCTATAGCCTCCTGAAGCTTGAGTTGACATAGGTCCACATACATCAGTATGTATTAGCCTTAGTAACTCTCCCACTCATTCACCTTTTCCAGTAAAAGGTAACTTAGTCATCTTGCCTTTTAAGCATGATTCGCATGTATCGTATGAATACAATTCAAACGATTCCAAAATTCCACATCTGTGTAATTCGGACATGCGTTTCTTGCTTACATGGCCAAGACGACAATGCCACATATAGGAGTATAAATGATAATCCAATCCACTAAAGGATTATCATTGATCTACCTCACCAACCCCTATAAGATAATATGGGCTCCATGTATTATTTGTACATTTTCTCCCCGTGTTTAAGATCTCGAATGTCCGTCGATTAATTAATTTACTAACCATTAATTAATCAACATCTAACTCCATGAGTAGTACCACTCAACCTTTTCATCATGCCAGACCAAGTCCACCTGCAGGGTTTACATGATGAATCTTATGAGCTCCTCAAGGGGACATCATCATCCTAATATATAGGACACGGTTTCCTCCTATAATCAACAACACACCATATAAATAATATCATTTCCCAACTTACCGAGCCTATCAATTTAATCTATAAATCTCGCCCATTGGTAAATCAAAGAAATGAATACTAAGTATATGTGCCCATTATTATATCAGGATTAAGAGCATCTACAAAATAATATCTGAGGTCCGATTCGATTATGTAGTCAGCAATAAATCAAATCACCTCTAAGTCGGTCCTGCTCAATACACACAAAGTGCACTAGTGTGATTCTATGGTCAAGACAAACCAATACCAAATCACACTACAACCATTCCGATGGTTTGTCCAAAGTCATCTCGGTTGTGAGCCTTTACTTATACTTTACAAGGAGCTGATAACATGATGTCCCGTGTGACACCATACACCATGTTATCTACAATGTAATGTATTATACAATATTGCATAACCATAAAAATATGCAAACAATGATCATGTGATTCTTATTTTAAAATAAAGATGTTCATACAAAAGATAGACTTTTTAGTATACATCCCTACAATCTCCCACTTATACTAAAAGACTATGCTATCCTCATACTGTCATACATCTGATTCCCCTTCCCTCCAAATGCCTATCAAAGCTCTCGCTAGAAGGGCCTTAATGAAAAGGGTCTACCAGGTCATCCTCTGATGCAATCTAGGCGACAGCAATTTCTACCTTCTTTACGATTTCTCGTATCAGGTGTTACTTGCGTTCTATGCATTTACTAACCTTATGGGCTCGTGGTTCCTTCAAGTTTGCAACTACACCATTATTATCACAATAAATTGTGATAGTTCTGGGCAAACCAGAAATCACATCCAAGTCCATCAGGAAGTTCTTGAGCCATATAGCTTCTTTGGCCGCCTCAGAGGCTGCCACATTCTCAGCTTCCATGGTGGAGCCCGCCACGAATTTCTGCTTGGCACTCCGCCATACAATGGCTCCACCTCCCAAAGTAAACACAAAACCTGAGGAAGTAATTGGAAGTCTAAATCCGTGTAACCCACAGGAAGTAATTGGTCTGCCAAGTAAGCTAGCATATAATCCCTAGTCCTTCTCAGGCACTTCAATATATGCTTTACCACAGTCTAATGTCCCTGTCCTAGATTACTCTGATATTTACTGACCATGCCCACGGCATAGCAAATATCTGGTCTCGTACATAGCATCACATACATGAGGCTTCTTACTACCAAAGCATAAGGAACCGCCTTTATCTCCTCTACCTCCTCAGATGATCTAGAACACATCTCCTTAAATAAAGAAACTCCATGCCTGAAAGGTAGAAAACTCTTCTTGGAGTTCTGCATACTAAAATGATCCATAATCGTGTTTATGTATGAAGCTTGGGAAAAGCACAACATCCTTTTCCTGTGATCCCTTATAACCTTGATCCCAAAGATGTGTCCCACTTCTCCCAAGTCCTTCATATTAAACTGTTTGGACAATCATACCCTTACGTCTGATAACACCTTGACATTGTTTCCAATTAACAAAATGTCATCTACGTATAGTACAAGAAATACCACTATGTTTCTATCACATCTCTTGTATACACAAGACTCATCCGGGCTTTGAATAAATCCATAAGACTGGATTACCTCATCAAAGCGGATGTTCCAAGACCTCGAAGCTTGCTTCAATCCATAAATGGACCGATTAAGCTTACACACAAGATGCTCTTTGCCTTTAGCAATGAATCCCTCTGGTTGCTTCATATAGATGTCTTCCTCAAGACTTCCATTCAGGAAAGTTATCTTGACATACATCACACCTCATAATCAATATGAGCTGCTATGCATAAGAGAATCCGGATAGACTTAAGCATGACTACCGGTGAAAATGTCTCCTCATAATCGTGTTAGTGAAAGCCCTAGAGCCAATCATGTGATGATTGTTGTATGGACTTTATTGTATCATATTCCTATTTATAACGGCATGGTTATTATATTTACTTGTATTGGTGCCAAATAACTAAATATAATAATGTCCTTGAGTAGTACGTTCTTATCTATATCAATCAATTGGTTGAATCGATGATATAGTGAACACTACTCTTAATCATTCCTAGTCAAGTATTAACATTCAGGGACAATGTTAATGCATAGAGACTAGCATGTAGGTCAACTCGATGACTTGATCTCACAAGTCATGGATATGAGATATCAAGTTGACACATGGGTATGCATTGGAGAATGTATACTGAATGACCCACCATGAGAAAGTATCATGGATCATTATATGAGTGTCATATAATTTCTCATGAGGCTATTAGTATGACTATTAGTCCTTAGACCTGAAGTCACCATGGTTCCCTACATAAGGAGTTGCATACTTTGGCTTCGTCAAATGTCACCCGTAAATGGGTGGACTATAAAGGCGATTACTGGGTATGTAATAAATTATGCGGAGGGATGTAAGTGATGTAGATGAGATCTATCCCTCCTATATGACGGGGGTGACATCGATATTCTTGATAGAGTGAGACCACGAAGTGCATGGCCATGCCCAAATGAGTCAATATGAGATATTGAGATCATTTGATTAGAGTGAGTCTACTCAGAGTTCAAGATATAGATTGTACCAAGGATGACATGGTCTATGCCTCAATTGGTCAATCTAGATCTCAAGGATAGAGGGACATTGTCACATATTGTGAGAGTCACAATTAGTAGTCACAAAGGTGATGTTGGAGCTCAACATTCTTGTAACTTGGGTAGCAATGATGTGTTGCTAGATACCGCTCATTGCTTATGTTCCTAAATCGGTTTAGGGACATTGCCAACATTACAAGAACCTATAGGGTCACACACAAAGGGCAATTAGATGGAGATTAGGTTCATATGATGAACCATGAGGATTAAGTTCATGGGATGAACCAAATTGGATTAAGAGTAAACCTAATTAGACTAATTGAGTTGGACTCGATTTGATTCAAGTGTTGAATGAGTCTAATTTAGATTTGATTCATCAAATCAATTTAAATTAATGAATAGAGATTCATTAAATTAAATTGACTTGAATCAAGTGGTTAGATTTGATCAACCATGAGAGATAAGAGGTCAAGATTGACTTGACTTGAGAGGGAAGATGAAAGGTCAAGTTTGACTTGACCAAATGCCATGTCATGATGATGACTTGGCATGGCCGACCAATGATGATGCTCCACATCATCATGGACACATCATGGGGTGTCACCTCATGAGGGAGACCAAGAGCCATTGGTTCTTGGAGTTACATGCATGCATGTAACCCCCTTATAGTGGGTTATGAAAGTGTGAAGTTAAGTTGTGTAACTTCATTTTCTTCCTTGGTTCTTCCTCTCTTGCTCTCCCAATCCTTCTTGGACAAAATTTCCATGAGTGCTAGCACACTCTAGGTTGAGTTTCTCCACCATTTGTCCGTGTGGATACCAATAGAGGAGTGTACACTTGACACTCTTGAGTTCCGGCAAGCTTTTGGACAAGAGGGATAAGTGAAGGGCATCGCTACGAGGGTAACACTCTCAACTTCTAGATCTAAGGTAGATCTAGGTTTACTTAGCACATATATGTTTTTATTTTAATATATCTTCGCACGGATCTGTGGCCGGACTTCCGGGGTTTCCGCAATGCAAAAAGCGGTTTTTACGGCTCGAAAAAACCCAACAGTGGTATCAGAGCCACGTGCGAAGCATGTATGTGTTTCATTTTTGTGGTTTTTATATTAGATATAAAAATTACAGATTTTTATGTTTCTATAAATTTCCTATTTTTATATAATTTTTTGGGTATTTTTCTCGAAGAGTCGAAGCAACGAGTGTTGGGACACTTGTCGGCTTCAACCACCGAGAAATACTCTCCGAAACGGTGAGTTCTCGCTTTAGGTTTTTGGGACAGCGACTTAAGTTGCTGTAAGATCGTAGTAGCGACACTCGAAAAGTTTATTTTGCGAGTAGGGGCGCTGCCCCTATCCCCGAAAGGGGTCTTGTCCCGCGATCGCGCCCGGAAACCGCTTAGCGGGACCGTTACAGAGAGGTGACTCATAAAATTGAAAATAAAATAGGAAAAATTATAGAAATGTTCTGTAAAAATACATAATTTAGAATTATGTATAATTCTGTGATTGTCATGGCCCAATGACCCCAATTTGATTGGATTATGATGTGTTGTAATTCATAATACGGCCTGCGTGCCATTTTTATGGTTGTGCGTGTTGTATAGTGTATGCGACCTGCGCGTCGTACCTCTTCTTTTGAAATCCTAGTTGTAAATAGTTTTAGACTCGAATGTAACTCGAGTTTCATATTTGTAATGTACAAAATGGAGCGGTGGAAAGTCCACTTGTAGACGAAGTTACGAGAAGGGTGCCGACGACACATGGCGGTCAAAGGAAGCGCTTGGAGAAGCCGCTAGCCTTAGGTTAACCGTCTTATATATATATATATATATATATATATATATATATATATATATATATATATATATATATTTGATTTTGCTTGTATGTATGTGATGCATGCTAGTAGAATAATGCTTGTATGTATATGATGCATGCTAGGATAATTTTCTTGTATGTATATGATGCACGCTATAATAATGTATGTATGTATGTGATGCATGCTAATATAGGATAATAAAGGCCTTAATGCGTATATGATACACATTACGATTAGATTAAAACTTAATCGAATCAACTCGTAAATGCCTACCAGGTCCTTGATACCCATCACTACCTCGATCATTTGTAGTTGTTGAATCTGTCAAAGCAGAACAACGCATATTATCTTGGTAGGGTGCGGAGGGACAATCTTGGTCCCGCCTATCACGGCTTGGGTTAGAGAAAGCTTAATTAGATTGAGTAAAGCTAGTTAACTCAATTGGATCAAGTAGAACTATAGGCATATTCCAATCGTTGGAAAGATAGGATAAGATCGCATTTACACTAAATCTTGGGTGATTTAGCCAAAGCTAACTCAAGGTCTTTTGTAAATGTGGGTGATTTATAGGACAAGATCCTATAAACAAGAGTTTCATATAGATGTAATCGGTAATGTGTTACCCACCGATCGTACTAAGTCTTGGGCGATTTAGCCAAAGCTAACTCAAGGCTTAGTACGATGTGGATCTTGTCCCGCAAGAATTATAGCTAGTTTGTTGTTGGATCGAGAAGCGTCGCTAGAGGGGGGGGGGTGAATAGCGATCGTAAATCTTTTCGACATTTCGTTCGAGTAGACAATTAAACGAGTAAGAGCAGCTGAAAATAAAGGAACATGTTTATTTTTACTTGGTTCACAACCCAGCGGTTTCTACTCCAAGGCCCTATCGGTCCTAGACCGCGTACGGAGCGCAAAGCACTATAACGTCTCCTCCTTGTTGGAGGTAGGAGACAACGATCACAAAAACCGAATGTACAAGGATGAGGCAACAAGCCTACCTCACCTCGTTACGATTAAAATAAGGAATACAATAAAAATAATTACTTGCTACTGCTGCCGACGAAGGAGATTTGAACTTGTCGTCGCGTCGGCGTTATGACGGCATTGGAGCATTGGCGTTGTAGGAGCACTTGATGAATAAACTTGATGATGATTGGAGTTGGAATCCTCCCCTCCTTTTATAGATTTTGGCCTCTGAATATGTCTCCTCTTTTTTCGAAACAGATCACGAAGTTGTCCAAATTTTATCGCGAAGTGGCCGCGTCAAACCTTATCCGTTTTGACCTAGCGCAAAGGCTGATTCGTCGCCATCAGTCGACTGATGCCTCCCATCAGTTGACTAATGAGCATCAGTCGACTGCTTGATGTCCAGCAATCGACGGCCAGCCTGGCCACTTCCCTGCAGTAAGAGGTTAGCTCGGAAAATGATAAATGCTACGGTTTCTAACCGTCCGATCTCGACCTAGACCTTCCACAGGAAGTCTTAGTCGGATCGCCGCCTACGGTCATCCACGTAAAGAGGACACGACCTTACAATCTCTCACTCACACGAGCTTTCCTCGATAATTACCTTGTTGCTCTCGCTTCCGGCCTTCCACTCGATTCCTTCGGCTCCCTCCGAAGTCGCTAGCCTTCAGCTCCAGCTTTAGTACTTTTATGCACACTCGATTTAGCTCGTGAGATAACGATGTAAACTTAACTTTGTGTCTTTGCCATAATCAAAACACAGGTTCGATTATCTAGTGCCCCTACACCAACAATCTCCCCCTTTTTGATCTATGGCAAACCAACACAAAGTTAAGGAAATTAAAGCATAAAACTAGTAGATGATGAATGCCATTTCCACATTTCCAAAAACTCCCCCTTAACCAAAACTCCCCCTTAACTTTCGCTCTTCTCCCCCTTTTGCCATAAATAAAAAAAAAATTGGGGTTTTTGTATAAAATAGGGTTTTAAAAACAATATCATATATGCATGCATCTAGATAAATCAAATATGAGTCCAAACATGCGTCTAGCAATAGTTAGATAGATTGGTTCGAGGTGTGTCCCTCTGCACCAATAATCTAAAGGTTTATAATATAACCCTTAGAGTTATTTTTCTTTCCCCCTTAGTCAAATATATGAAGTATAAGAGATGTATGAGGCGCTAAACTTTGGCCTAAATAATCATTAAGTACAATAGTTGAGAAAATAAGTAGTATTTTGAGGATTGTTTTAAGTATATTTCAATTATCCTTAACATCTCACCCATTCTATGTGTCTTAGAATTTGTTCACCTTATATGTTTTGTGAGATGATTTTAAATTGATTAAAGATAGTCAACCTTGGGTTAGATTCGGATTGAATCTTTAGATCATTAAGTAACTTTTCGAGAAACTGGCTTCCAGGTCGTGGCGAGGCACAGAGGCCTTCTTTGATCGGAACAACGACCACTTCCTTAGACAAAGCCAAATTCAAGAAAATATCACTTAAGTCACTTAGGGTTACTTCATGGTCTAACTAGTTTAGGATACGGTGAGGTAGCTTCAGCTAGTTCCACTCGGTCAAGTGCACTAAGCTAGATACGCCTTATCTAGCTCGAATACACGAGACTTTGTTTCCCTAACGTACTATCATCTCGCCGCATCCTGATACTATGTTGTCAAGAGTTGACTAACCATTTACCCTATCTAGCCATTCTAAAAATTAAAGTAAAATATGCAATGGTTTTGCTAAGTAAGCGGGTATACTATTTTAGTGTTAGCTCCCCCTGGACCATTGAACCAATATGGTCTATTCAAATAATGAACTTGATCCTGGGGAATCCAAACCTTATTAGTCCTTATATGTGAGTTCAATAAAACCTTTGGGACCCATGCTTGGACTCTTTGATGACTATGATTTACGATAGACATATAAGACCTATTCGTAGTCTTTGACTTAAATCCGAGTCCGACTTTGTTGTACACGGCTCTTTGGGTTCCAAGTAGTCGATTAAGGTTCTTAGATCCCAATGTGAACCTTTCCAACCTAGCCTCAACCTCTTGAACTCGGTCTTTCAAGAGAGAATTCTCCTCCTCAAGTTTTTCAATTTGGGTTGAGTTTCCCTCTTGAACATGACTAGTTGAAGAGGTTAGAGTAGCCTCTTGCTTGAGGGTTTCAACCTCCTCAAGTAACGACTCAACCCTAAACTCGGACTTAGTTAATTTCCTATTAAGCGTTTTAATTGTATTGTAAAGTATATGAATTAGTGAGCGGCTAACCTTAATTTTCTCTTTTGGTCTGGCTTTGAGTTGCTTCTCGAAGTAGTCCTCGAGTTCGGAGTCGGTGTTATAGTTGGACTCGGCTTCGGATTCTGACTTGGACTCCTCCGGTCTTGCCATGTAAGCTATGTCTTCTTTGTTGTCCCAAGTTGCATGGAAGGCTTTCCTTGCTCCCTTTTTCTTTTTGTTCTCGTACTTCAATTTCCTTCTTTCTTTTCGAACTATTCTCCACACAACATTCACTATTGCTTCCACCTCTTCTGATTCGGACTCTGATTCGTCTTCGGGTTCGAGTTTATCTAGTTGCCTATTAGGTGGCTTGCTTCTTTGTCCTGCAAGTAGAGTAATACCTCTCTCGGCCCGGACCACGTTAGTTTGCTCGTGAAGTTCAAACTCGGAAAATAATTCGTCTAACCTAAGCTTTGAAAGGTCCTTAGAGACCTTGTAGACATCGACAATGGATGCCCACAAGGTAGTCCTAGGAAAAGAATTTAAAGCGTAACTTATAAGGTCCCGGTTCTCTACGGCTTGCCTGATCGAGTGAAGACCATTAATGATGTCTTGGATCCGCGCATGTAATTGGGTGGCGGTCTCGCGATCCTGCATCTTTAGATTGTACAGTTTATTTAAAAGTAAATCTCTTTTACATACCTTAGCATCGGGAGTCCCTTCGTGTAGATCAATCAATTTGTTCCAGAGGTCTTTGGCGCTAATGAATGGACCGATGCGGTTGAGCTCCTCCTTGGACAAGCCACATTGTAATATTTGAGTTGCTCTTGCATCGGCTTCGATTTGCCTCTTGGTTGTATTTGTCCACTTATTGAAATCCAAGGGCTCTCCTTGATTATTGGTGAGTAGAGCAAAGCCGGTTTGGATTATTATCCAAGTTTCGACTTGTGTTTTCAAGAAACACTCCATCCGACCTTTCCAATAACGGAAATCATTTCCGCTAAAGAACGGAGGTCGGGTGGTGCTATACCCCTCAATGTGAGCCATTAAGTCTCTTGCAAAAACACGAATAAAAACCAAAGAGAATTCCAATATGTGGTCTTGGATTAGTAGTGCGGGAAATAATAGGAAATAAACAGAAATAAATAAGAAGAATAAGAAACTAAGAAAAACTAGAAACTTACGACCTTCGGTGTCCCCGAAAGGCTACTGAACGTTGGATTTTGGGGCTGGAAACAGCTTGTTACGAGGATAAACCCTCATAAGAAATGTAGATCTCTCAGAGGGCTTCGATTTGGTAGGTAGATCGTTACGTGAGTCCACTTGTGCGAAAAGTTATGGTCATTTTACCGTCGGCTACTCCAAGGGAGAATACTTGCAAGCACACAACCAAAAGAAACGTACCAAGACTTCGTCTTGGATTAGTAGTGCGGGAGGAATAAAAACCTAAGAAAGATACGAATCGAAAAATACGAAAAGAAAACCAAAACGTGCTAGATTGGTGGTTTCACCAAATCTTAGCGCCCCCGCTCTGATACCAATTGTTGGATCGAGAAACGTCGCTAGAGGGGGGGGGGTGAATAGCGATCGTAAATCTTTTCGACATTTCGTTCGAGTAGACAATTAAACGAGTAAGAGCAGCGGAAAATAAAGGAACATGTTTATTTTTACTTGGTTCACAACCCAGCGGTTGCTACTCCAAGGCCCTATCGGTCCTAGACCGCGTACGGAGGGCAAAGCACTATAACGTCTCCTCCTCGTTGGAGGTAGGAGACAACGATCACAAAAACCGAATGTACGAGGATGAGGAAACAAGCCTACCTCACCTCGTTACGATTAAAATAAGGAATACAATAAAAATAATTACTTGCTACTGCTGCCGACGAAGGAGATTTGAACTTGTCGTCGCGTCGGCGTTATGACGGCGTTGGAGCGTTGGCGTTGTAGGAGCACTTGATGAATAAACTTGATGATGATTGGAGTTGGAATCCTCCCCTCCTTTTATAGATTTTGGCCTCTGAATATGTCTCCTCTTTTTTCAGAACAGATCGATGTCTAGCAATCGACTGCCAGCCTGGCCACTTCCCTGCAGTAAGAGGTTAGCTCGGAAAATGCTAAATGCGACGGTTTCTAACCGTCTGATCTCGACCTAGACCTTCCACAGGAAGTCTTAGTCGGATCGTCGCCTACGGTCATCCACGTAAAGAGGACACGACCTTACAATCTCTCACTCACACGAGCTTTCCTTGATACTTACCTTGTAGCTCTCGCTTCCAGCCTTCCACTCGATTCCTTCGGCTCCCTCCGAAGTCACTAGCCTTCAGCTCCAGCTTTAGTACTTTTCTGTACACTCGATTTAGCTCGTGAGATAACGATGTAAACTTAACTTTGTGTATTTGCCATAATCAAAACACATGTTCGATTATCTAGTGCCCCTGCACCAATAGTTTGTATGAATCTAGTAATGTGGTTTGACCACATCCATAACTCGATTCTACAAAATTTCTATAATTCAGTGGGAGCATCATTTGATTAAAGGCCTAATTAAATGATAAAAGGAATATGATATTAATTCTCTTCATTGTATGTTGTAGATTACTATGTCGACAAACACGAACACTCTCTCTCTGCGTTCTGTCCTTCAGAAGGACAAGCTCAATGGAGCAAATTTCCTGGACTGGTACAGCAACCTAAGAATTGTTCTCACCCAAGAAAGGAAGTTGTACATCCTGGAGCAACCCATTCCGGAGGCACCTCCTGCCACTGCCTCGCGAGCTGACAAAGATGCTTACAAGAAGCATCAAGATGATGCATTAGATGTGTCATGTCTAATGCTCGCGACCATGAAATCTGAGCTTCAGAAGCAACACGAGTTCATGAATGCTTATGATATGGTTGGACATCTTCGTCAACTATATTAAGGACAAGCAAGGCATGAGAGATATAAAGTCTATAAGGCATTGTTTGGGTCCAAAATGCAAGATGGGACTCTCGTAGGTCCATATGTACTCAAGATGATTGGGTACGTAGAAAACCTACAAAGGCTGGGATTTCCACTTGGCCAAGAGCTGGCCACTAACCTGATCTTGCAATTTTTGCCACAAGCCTACAATCAATTTGTCATGAATTATAACATGAATGAAATTGATAAGTCACAGCCTGAGATGCTCAACATGTTAAGAACTGCTGAGCTCAACCTTAAGAAGGGAAAATCTAACGCCATTTTGATGGTGCAAAAGAAGAAAGGCAAGGGCAAGCCTAAAGGTAAGGGGAAGTCCCAAGCCAAGGGCAAGGGCAAGGAACTAAAACCCAAAGGAGGGGTAGCCAAGGAAGGGGCTTGCTTCCACTGCAAGGAAGCTGGACACTAGAAGCGTAACTGCGAGGCATACCTAGAATATCTTAAGAAGAAGAGAAGTGAGACTTCTACTTCAGGTATAAATGTTATAGAAGTCAATCTATCTATTTTTTCATCTTGGGTATTAGATACCGGATGTGCATCTCACATTTGTACCAATGTGAAGGCGCTGAGAAATAGCAGGGCATTGACAAAGGGCAAGGTGGACCTACGAGTAGGCAATGGAGCAAGAGTTGCTGTTGTTGCTGTAGGAACTTATGATCTATCTCTGCCCTCTGGGCTTGTACTAGAATTAGATGAATGTTGTTATGTACCTGCTTTGACAAAGAACATAATTTCGGTTTCTTGTTTGGACAAGAAAGGATTTACATTTATAATAAAGAACAAATGTTGTTCAGTCTATTTAAATGATATGTTCTATTGTAGTGCACCTCTAATGAACGGACTCTACTTTCTAGACTTAGAGAGCCCTATCTATAACATAAGTACCAAAAGGTTCAAGTCAAATGAGTTGAACCAAACCTATCTCTGGTATTGTCGCTTAGGTCACATAAATGAGAGTCGCTTATCTCAGCTCCATAAGGATGGGCTGCTAGACTCATTTGATTTTGAATCATATGAGACATGCGAGTCTTGCCTTTTAGGCAAGATGACCAAGACTCCCTTTAGTCGACACAGCAAAAGGGCAATAGACTTGTTAGGACTTATACATAGTGATGTATGTGGCCCTTTCAATGTTGCTGCTAGAGGTGGTTGCAGATACTTCATTACATTTACTGATGACTTCAGTAGATATGGTTATGTGTATCTTATGACACATAAATCAGAATCCTTTGAAAAGTTCAAAGAATTCAAGAATGAAGTACAAAACTAGCTTGGCAAGACTATTAAGATACTTCGATCAGATCGAGGTGGTGAATACCTTAGCCATGAGTTTCGTGACTATCTAGCTGAGTGTGGGATTCTATCCCAACTCACTCCTCCTGGAACACCACAGTGGAATGGTGTATCTGAAAGGAGGAATCATACCCTATTAGATATGGTACGATCTATGATGAGTCACACAGATCTTCCTATATCCTTTTGGGGATATGCTCTAGACACAACAGTCTTTACCCTTAACCGTGTATCATCCAAGGCTGTGATAAAGACACCATATACGATATGGACAGGGAGAAATCCCAAGATGTCTTTCATGAGGATTTGGGGTTGTGAGGCTTACGTTCGACGTCAAGTCTCAAACAAACTGGGACCCAAATCCGATAGGTGCTATTTTGTTGGATATCCCAAGGATACAAAGGGATATTACTTCTACATTCCCAGTCAGCACAAAGTGTTTGTGGCAAAGACTGGGGTTTTTCTAGAAAGGGATTTTGTTTCTAGAAAAACTAGTGGGAGTACGTTCGATCTTGAAGAAATTCAAGATAAGGACCGTAACACTGAGGCCTTGATGGAGATTGAATAGGAACCAAAAAGTGTTGTGGGTGATGAGGTTGTTGCACAAAGAGTTGTGGAACAACCACCTGTTCAGGTAGACCTACTGATGTGTGTAAATCATGCTATGTTTTCACTACTCCATATACATGCATTTTATCTCATTTCATGTCTTAGGCATGTATTTTATCATGATTTAGTTAAGTTTAGCATATTTTGGACAAAGAGACTGCTTTTGGGTGTTTTTTGTGTTAACAGGGCAAAGAAGCAGGCGTATCAAAACAACACAGGCGTGTCATCAGTGACACGCCTGTGTCAGGAGTTCCAGCCTTCAACACGCCCAGTTCAGCCTTCGACACGCCCCAATTCAAGCGCAACACGCTCGGTGGGAAGCCCGCGACACGCCTGTGCCCTCATTTGGCATGGGCGTGTTGGCCTGATTCCAGATTTCCTTTTCTGCGAGCAACTCGACGAAGCCGCGATCTTCGTCTCAATTAAAGGAAAATCTTTTACCTTAATTAAAGAGGAGGCCAAGGCTATAAAAGAGGAGATATTCTAACCCTAAAGCAGAGGACGACGGGTGGTTAAAAGGACGACAGAAGAAGGAGGAGAAGGAAGGAGTCGACGACAGAGGAACACAGATGGCACTAAGTATCGTAATTTCTTTCTCTAGCAATTCTTGCCAGACTATGGAGTAGTGTCTTGTAATCTTAGGTTGGGGGAGTAGCCCTTGACGATTTATGATGGATGATGTAATCTATACTACTTGAATTATTGTTTGTTTTGATCTGGTTTTTGGATTATTATTGATAAACTTAAGGAGCTAAGGAAAAGTACCTAATAGTGAACCCAAGTTCCCAAAACCCAGAACCAATTAGGGATTAACTCCTGCCAAGTAGCGGTAGTGTATCTATGAGGGCTTGCGGGGGTCTCGTGATAGGTCCCCTTAGCTGATTATGGTCCCGTGTGCAAACCTACCGTGAAAAGGAAATTTAGACTCTAAAGGAACTCTTATGGACTTAATGGATCTATCAAATCCAGTTTTTACCAAGTAACGGAGGTAAGACTAGGGAGGTTTGCGGGGGTCTCGTGACAGGTCCCCTTAGCTGATTATGATCCCCTACGCTCGAATACCATGACAGGTAAATTGAGTTTGATTGATACCGTTAGCGTAGACCTCGAAAGGGGTCGTTGATTTACCTTAGGATAGGTTCCATCAAAACAACTCTAATAGGGGTAGGAAATAATTAAATCACCTTAAAAATCGTCGACGTGGTGAAACCCATATCCTGAGATTCTCGTCAACTATTGACTTTTAGCTCGTTCTTCTAATTCGTTGTTCTTGACTGCTCAGTGTCTTTCTTAATCCACAAATTGATTGACTAGATAACTTGGTATCACGATCATTCGGTAATTGTCCCAATCCCTGTGGGATCGATATTTTTATTACTTGATGACAACCGTGCACTTGCGGAAAATAACACATCAAGTTTTTGGCGCCGTTGCCGGGGATTGGCACTCAATATTGAATTGAACGTGATTTAGTTAATCTAGATTTCTGTTTTTGTTCCTATTCTTTGTGTCTGTTCTGAATTATTATTTTGGGAGCCTCTCTTGTTGTTGCATGCATAGACTTAATAGGGAAATTCTCGATATTGATCCTGAGGTAGAGAGAACGTTCCTCGCTAAAAGACGATTTCAGCAACGTCCGGAAGACAATCTGACCTCCAACATGGCTGATCAGAACGAGAATAAACCTTTAAGGGATTATGCAGCACCTAGTACAAGGGGATTGAGATCGAGTATTAGAAGACCCCCTATTGAAGCGAACAATTTTGAATTAAAACCGGCTCTACTATCCAAGGTCCAACAGCATCAATTCGGAGGAGCACCCACTGAAGATCCAAATCTGCACTTGGAAGTATTTTTGGAATTTTGCGAAACTTTAAAATTGAATGGAGCCTCAGCTGATGCTATTAGATTGCGCTTGTTTCCTTTCTCATTGCGGGACAAAGCTAGAGCCTGGCTACACTCTCTTCCAACAGATTGCATAACTACCTGGGATCAGCTGGAGCAAAGATTTTTAGACAAGTATTTTCCACCCAGCAAAACTGCAAGTCTTCGTCATCAAATCACTAATTTTGCACAAAAGGATGGAGAAACATTATTTGAAGCATGGGACAGATTTAAGGGATTACTACAGCAATGCCCTCATCATGGGCTGGAGAAGTGGCTCATTGTTCATACTTTCTACAATGGAATCTCGTATGCTACTAAAGTTTCTCTTGATTCTGCTGCAGGAGGAGCTCTTATGAACAAAACATTGGATGAAGCTTTTGAGATCATTGAGAATGTGGCAATGAATTCTCACCAATGGGCTACAGAATGAGGATATCAAACTAAAATGCCAGGTAAGTTTGAGGTAAGTACCCTTGATCTACTCAGTGCAAAAGTCTATGCGTTAACTCAAAAGCTCGAACATTTTAATGTATCAGCTGTAAACTCATCTAATGTCACTTGTGAGATCTGTGGTGTAACAGGACATGTAGCGATGAATTGCAAAATTCTACACGCACCATCTGCAGGAGCTGGGATTAAGCAAGTAGATGTGCTAAATAATTTTAATCAGAAGCCTAATGGTGGCAACCCTTACTCGAACACGTACAATCCCGGTTGGAGGAATCATCCCAACTTTTTGTATAGAGCCAACCAAAATTCTTCTGGACAGAACAGTTTTGGAGCACCTTCGGGATTTCAGCCAGGACCCAAGTCGAGCTTAGAAAAGATGATGGAAAATTTTATTACGTGTCAGGGGAAGATAAATGATGAATTTCGACAACATATTGTAGAATCAAATCGGCAACATCAAAATAATACCAAGGCAATCAAGCAATTGGGAGGCAAGGTTGATAATTTGACTAATCACACAAGAATGCTGGAAAATCAAATTTCCCAAATTGCCATCTCAGCATTAAGGACGCCGGGCAGATTTCCTAGAAATTCAGAAGTAAACCCAGCTGAGCATTGTAATTCCATAAGTTTGAGAAGTGGAAGGATTTTAGAAGGAGACAGAGCTCAACAAGCGGCCCCTATGCTAAAGGACACGAGCGTGTCAGAGTTGGAAGAAGACAGCAGCATGCCTGGGATGAATAGAAAAGGAAGCCGACACATCCTGACCCAGGGCGTGTTGTTCAACATGCCTGAGGGAGAGAATGCCCATGAGCGCGTGTCAGTCGACACACCCATGTCGGGTCACTCCAGCAGCCAACACGCCCAGCCTATGCCGAACGACACAGGCGTGTCGAATAAGGAACCAAGAACATATAAAGCCCCCTATCCCGTTCCCTCAGAGGCTGATTAAGGAAAAATTAGATGAACAATTTGGTAAGTTTCTTGAGGTAATTAGGAAGCTATATATCAATATACCTTTTACAGAAGCTCTTCAACAAATGCCTACATACTCCAAGTTCTTGAAGGACATCTTAACCAATAAAAGAAAAGTCGAGGAGCATGTAATAGTGGCTCTTACTGAGGAGTGCAGTTCTTTAATTAAGAACATGGTACCTCCCAAACTAAATGATCCGGGTAGCTTTTCTATCCCTTGCATAATTAATGACTCAAATTTTGATAAGGCTTTTTGCGATTTGGGCGCCAGTGTCAATCTGATACCTCTTTCCATATGCAAGAAATTGGATTTGGGAGAAATGAAACTAACTACTATGGCCTTGCAGTTAGCCGATCGCTCCATTAGATATCCTTTGGGAATCTTAGAAGATGTACCAGTGCAGGTGGGAAATTTTATTATTCCTGCCGATTTTGTAGTGCTTGACATGGATGAAGACACATGCATTCCACTCATTTTGGGGAGACCTTTCTTGGCTACTGCAGGGGCAATGATAGATGTCAAGAACCACAAACTCTCACTTGCATTTGGAAATGACAAAATTAAATTCGACCTTTCAAAAGTTGTTAAACAACCTTCTGTTCTTGATGATTGTTGTAGGATTGACTGTTGGGTTTTTTCGAGCCGCAAAAACCGCTTTTTGCGTTGCGGAAACCTCGGAATCCCCGGCCATGGATCCGTGCGAATATATATTAAAATAAAACATGTATGTGCTTACTAAAAACCCTAGATCTACCTAAGATCTAAGAGATGAGATCGTTACCCTCGTAACGATGCCCTTCGCAAATCCCGCTCGTCCAAAAGGTTCGCCGGAACTCGAGAGTGTCAAGTGCACACTCCTCTATTGGTATCCACACAAGCAATAGGTGTTGGAATGTATACTGAAAGCCTAGCTCTTTTTGTATGAACATTTTATTTTGGAATAAGAATCACATGATTATTGTTTGCACTTTATATATTTATTATATGTGTGTGCATATTGTCTAATATTTTACATTGTAGATAACGTGGTGCTTGGTGTGGCACAGAAGATCATGTTATCAGTCCCTTGTAAAATATAAGTAGAGGCTCACAACCAAGATGGTTTTGGGCAAACCATTGGCATGGTTATAGTGTAGCTTGGTATTGTTTTATCTTGAACATAGAGTTACACTAGTACACTTAGGTGTATTGAGCAAGACCGACATAGAGGTGATTCAATTAATTGCTGACTACATAATTGAATCGGACCTCGGATATTATGTTGTACATGCTCTTAATCCCGATATAATAACGGGCACATATACTTAGTATTTATTTCTTTGATTTACCAGAGGGTGAGATTTAGATGGATTAAATCAATATGCCCGGTAAGTTGGGAAATGATATTATTTAGATGGTGTGCCATTGATTATAGGAGGAAACCGTGTCCTATATACTAGGTTGATGATGTCCCCTTGAGGATCTCATAAGGTTCATCATGTAAACCCAGCTGGTTGACTTAGTCAACATGATGATAAGATTGAGTGGTACTACTCGAGGAGTTAGATGTTAATTAATTGATGGTCAGTAAATCAATTAATTGACGGACATTCGATATCTTAAACACGGGGAGATGAATGTACAAATAATATATGGAGCCCATATTAATTTATGGGGGTTGGTAAGGTAGTTCAATGATGATCCTCTAGTGGAATGGAACATCATTGATGGATCAAGTTTGTGTGGTTCCGATCCATCGGGTGGCCAAGATCCAACTCCTCCTTATGGTCCCTATCGTAGCCTAATATAATCCTCATGAAATCTAGATCCAAGGATGTAGAACAAAACTCTAGAACCAACGGTTGGGATTAAATCCCTAGATCCGATGGTTGGGATGAAACCCTAGAACCAACGGTTGGGATTAAATCCCTAGATCCGATGGTTAGGATGAAACCCTAGAATCGACGGTTGGGATTAAATCTCTAGATCCGACGGTTGGGATAAAACCCTAGATCCGACGGTTGGGATGAAACCCTAGATCCGACGGTTGGGATGAAATCCTAGATCCGACGATTGGGATGAAATCCTATATCCGACGGTTGGGATAAAACCCTAGATCCGACGGTGGAGATTAAATCCCTCGATCCGACGGTGGAGATTAAAGGAGGCTTAAGCCCAATTCTATAAATAGAGGGCTTAGGTTGGGCGACAGGTGATGGTTCAATTGGATTAGGGTTTTGCCTCTCAAGTGCTTTAGGCGGCTAGGGTTTTTGGATTTGGTTTGGGCGGCAACTAGAAAGGAGATTAGGGTTTCCTCCTTTGCTCCTTGGTGGCCAGCGCTCACTCCTTCCTTCTCCTAGCTTTGGCCGGCCCTCTTCCTCCTCCTTTGCTCCTTGGTGGCCGGCGGTTCTCCAACTCCTTGGTGGCCGACACTTCTCCAACTTCTAGGTGCCCGGTGGCAAGATTGCAACAAGTTGGCCGGCGCTCATCCATTCATTCCTTGGCCGGCGGTTACATCAAGCTCTTTTGATTGGTGGTCGGTTCTAGAAAGGAGGAGTTTTTGTTTTGTTCTTCTCTTTGTTCGCAGCGAACAAGGTAGGGAAGAACGCGATCTAGAAGGCTTCTACTCGTGGAGGATCTTCGCCCACACGTCGTCCACGAGGAGGATAGGACATACGGTAGAAGATCGTGAGGTATAAAAGTGTTACAACTTTATTTTCTGATCTTAGCATGTTCTTTTATGTGTTGATTATACAAGTGTGCATTAGTATATATTTTGTATAATCATGGACCCCGAAGACAAAAACAAAAACCAGCGATCCGCCGTCGTCTCTTCCACGGCTAACCAACTAGAAGAGTTGTGTTGCTTGAACAACTAGTTTGTTCAAGCGATCACTCAAGTTGTTAGCACAACGACGAATTGGTTGTGCTTAGGAAACTCATCCCATCAGAATTAGTTCTTTCATTAGTGAAAATTTTAATCCGGGGACATGGGAGCCAATGAGCCTCCGAAGCAACTCCCTACAATAGGTGGAAAAACACACCCTTGAGTGTGCTAGCACTCTATGGATGGTTCAGCGAGATGAGGAAGGAGAGGGAGAGCTTGAGGGAAAATTGATCCAAGGTTGAAGATGATGGAATGAGTAACTCACCAAAATGAATTCCTCCCTAATGGTGTTGGCCGGCCACATTATTGCTTGGGAGGTTACATGCATGTAACTCCAATGCCTCTTGGTCTCCCTCAGGATGTGGCACCAATTGACAAAGTCAATGATGATATGGATCATCATCATTGGCCGGCCATGCCAAGTCATCATCATGACATGGCATTTGGTCAAGTCAAACTTGACCTTTCATCTTCCCTCTCAAGTCAAGTCAAACTTGACCTCTAATCTCCCATGGTTGATCAAATCTAACCACTTGACTCAAGTCAATTTAATTTAATGAATCTCTATTCATTAATTTAAATTGATTTGATGAATCAAATCTAAATTAGACTCATTCAACAATTGAATCAACTTGAGTCTAACTCAATTAGTCTAATTTGAATTACTCTTAATCCAATTTGGTTCATCCCATGAACCTAATCCTCATGGTTCATCATATGAACCTAATCTCCATCTAATTGCTCTTATGTGTGTGACCCTATAGGTTCTTGTAACGTTGGCAATGTCCCTAAACCGATTTAGGAACATAAGCAATGAGCGGTATCTAGCAACACATCATTGCTACCCAAGTTACAAGAATGTTGAGCTCCAACATCACCTTTATGACTACTAATTGTGACTCTCACAATATGTGACAATATTTCTCTATCCTTGACATCTAGATTGACCAATCGAGGCATAGACCGTGTCATCCTCTGTACAATCTAAATCTTGAACTCCAAGTAGACTCACTCTAATCAAATGAGCTCAATATCTCATATTGACTAATTTGGGCATGGCCATGCACTTCGTGGTCTCACTCTATCAAGAATATCGATGTCACTCCCGTCATATAGGAGGGATAGATCCCATCTACATCACTCACATCCCTCCACATAATTTGTTACATACCCAGTAATCGCCTTTATAGTCCACCCATTTACGGGTGACGTTTGACGAAGCCAAAGTATGCAACTCCTTATGTAGAGAACCATGGTGACTTCAGGTCTAAGGACTAATAGTCATACTAATAGCCACATGAGAAAGTATATGACACTCATATAACGATCCATGATACTTTCTCATGGCGGGTCATTCAGTATACATTCTCCAATGCATACCCATGTATCAACTTGATATCTCATATCCATGACTTGTGAGATCAAGTCATCGTGTTGGCCTACATGCTAGTCTCTACGCATTAACATTGTCCCTGAATGTTAATACTCGACTAGGAATGATTAAGAGTAGTATTCTCTATATCATCTCAATATCGATTCAACCAATCGATTGATATAGATAAGAACCTACTACTCAAGGACATTATTATATTTAGTTATTTGGCACCAATACAAGTAAATATAATAACCATACATTTATAAATAGGAATATGATACAATAAATTCCATACAACAATCATCACATGATTGACTCTAGGGCTTTCACTAACAATCTCCCACTAACACTAGTGTCAATCACCGTAGTATTTAATACCCAATGACCTAGTGTGACCATCATGCTTTTTCTATGCTAAAGCCTTGGTCAAGGGATCTGCGATGTTAGGCTCTGTGGGTAGTCTACAAATCTTCACATCTCCTCTATCGATAATCTCTTGAATGAGATGGAAGCGCCGTAGTATGTGTTTGGTCTGCTGGTGTGAGCGAGGTTCCTTAGCCTGTACAATCGCTCCATTGTTGTCACAATAGAGCTCTATAGAATCTGCAATGCTAGGAACCACCCCAAGTTCAGCAATGAACTTGCGGATCCAAACTGCCTCCTTTGCTGCCTCAGATGCAGCGATATACTCAGCTTCTGTTGTAGAATCAGCAACTATGTCCTGCTTCGAACTCTTCTAGCTCACAGCGCCACCATTCAAGCAAAACACGAACCCTGACTGCGATCTATAATCATCCTGGTCAGTTTGGAAGCTGGCATCGCTGTAACCCTTTATAGCTAGCTCCTCATCGCCTCCAAATATCAAGAAATATTCTTTAGTCCTTCTCAAGTACTTAAGAATATTCTTGACTACTATTCAGTGACGCTCACTTGGATCTGACTGGTATCTACTCGTCATGCTCAAAGCATACAAGACATCAGGACGAGTACACAGCATGACGTACATGATAGATCCTATAGCAGATGAGTAAGGGATCTTATCCATGCGGTCTTTCTCCTCTCTAGAAGAGGGAATTTGAGTCTTCGAAAGACTCACACCATGTGACATCGGCAGAAGTCCTTTCTTGGAATTCTGCATGGTAAACCGAAGTAATACCGTGTCAATGTATCTACTCTGACTTAGGCCAAGCAATCTCTTAGATCTATCTCTATAGATCTTGATGCCTATAATATAGGCTGCTTCACCTAAGTCCTTCATTGAGAAGCACGTCCCGAGCCAAGTCTTCACAGACTGTAGGGAAGGGATGTCATTCCCAATGAGCAGTATGTCATCCACATACAATACAAGGAAGACAACTATGTTCCCATTAACCCTCTTGTAGACACAGGGTTCATCTTCATTCTTGATGAAACCAAACTATTTGATCGCATCATCGAATCGAAGATTCCAGCTCCAAGAAGCTTGCTTTTGCCCATAAATGGACCTTTGCAGCTTGCATACCTTCCCAGTATGCTGTGGATCTTCAAAACCCTCAGGTTGTGTCATGTACACATCCTCGAGTAAGTTTCCATTCAGAAATGCAGTTTTGACATCCATCTACAAGATCTCATAATCGTGGTATGCTGCAATAGCAAGCAAGATCCGAATGGACTTAAACATCGTCACTGGAGAAAAGGTTTCATCATAGTCAATACCATGGATTTGCTTGAAACCTTTAGCCACCAATCGGCCCTTATAGGTATGCGTAAGTCCATCCATGTCAGTCTTTCTCCTAAAGACCCACTTACACCCAATGGGTTTGACCCCTTCAGGTGGATCAACCAAAGTCCATACTTGGTTGGTGTACATGGATTCCATCTCGGATCTCATGGCCTCTAGCCATTTCTCAGAATCTGGGCTCATCACAGCTTCCTGATAGGAGGTAGGCTCATTCTCAATGAGCATAACGTCATCATGGTCAGACAAGAGAAATGCGTATCTCTCAGGCTGACGACGTACCCTATCAGACCTGCGAAGAGGTAAGTCTACATGAACAGGTGGTTGTTCCACCACTCTTTGTGCAACAACCTCATCACCCACAACACTTTGTGGTTCCTGTTCAACCTCCATCAAGGCCTCAGTGCTATGGTCCTTATCTTGAATTTCTTCAAGATCGAAGGTACTCCCACTAGTTTTTCTAGAAACAAAATCCCTTTCTAGAAAAACTCCAGTCTTTGCCACAAACACTTTGTGCTGATTAGGAATGTAGAAGTAATATCCCTTTGTATCCTTGGGATATCCAACAAAATAGCACCTATCGGATTTGGGCCTCAGTTTGTCTGAGACTTGACGTTGAACGTAAGCCTCACAACCCCAAATCCTCATAAAAGACATCTTGGGATTTCTCCCTGTCCATATCGTATATGGTGTCTTTATGACAGCCTTGGATGGTACACGGTTAAGGGTAAAGGCTGTTGTGTCTAGAGCATATCCCCAAAAGGATATAGAAAGATCTGTGTGACTCATCATAGATCGTACCATATCTAATAGGGTACGATTCCTCCTTTCGGATACACCATTCCACTGTGGTATTCCAAGAGGAGTGAGTTGGGATAGAATCCCACACTCCGCTAGATAGTCACGAAACTCATGGCTAAGGTATTCACCACCTCGATCTGATCGAAGTATCTTAATACTCTTGTCAACATGGTTTTGTACTTCATTCTTGAATTCTTTGAACTTTTCAAAGGATTCTGATTTATGTGTCATATGTAAGGGATCGATATGGCCGGCTAGAGGGGGGTGAATAGCCCTCGTACGTTGGACGTCGTAAATTGCTCGTCTACAAAACGTTAGCGCAAGCGGAATATACAAGTATAAGTAAAGACAAGCAAAATATAAGCAAGCAATACAAACACCGAGATATAACGTGGTTCACGGCTACGCCGCTAATCCACGGTCCGATTCGTCCACGGTGAATCACTCCGCCAAAACCAATCACTATCGGTCTCTCCTTTGCACAAAGCTAGGTGGAGGTAACCTTTACAACCAAGATCACTCTTCTTACAATAGGATTGAAGTAAAGACAAGTAAGAAGAGTTTAGAGCTCAGGGGCACTAGGAAGATCGCTTTGGAGTATGAGCATTAGCCTCTCAAAGGCTTACACCTCTCTTTTTATAGAGGGCTAACTTCTTCCGCTTGCGCCATCACCGATCCGCCCTTGGCGCCGATCGCCATTACTACAACGGCCTCCGAACACGCCGGATCCCGACCGCTGTAGTCCAACGGAACTCTTGCCACCGACCGATGGACCATCACCGATCACGCCCGGTCGATCGCCGATGGCTACGAACGGTTCTGGCCGAACCCTTATCTACTACCGATCACGCTTCGCCGGCCGATGATGGTGGTCTTGGCAACGCCGACGATGGCGGATCAGCCACAATCCGCCAATCGATACCAATCGAACTACACTGATTGGGAAGCGATCGCGCCATGACATGGCAATGACCGGTGTCGAAAACCATCCGACACTTGGCCAAATGGCCAAGTTTCACCTAAGAGCTACCCTTCCCGGGTTACAATCGCCACTCATTTCTGAGTCCTCGCCGGTTCTCTTCGTTCTCGCCACGCCCCTCGGCAAAGATCAAAGACGGCTCTGCAATGCTCCTTCGCCTCTTGCCTCAAGTCTACTTCCTCCGGCTTCACTCCAAGCTTCTCGTCCGGCGGTCCCTCGGATGCTCCAAGCGCACGGCTTCCGCAAAGCTATCCTTCACCGACTCAAGGCACGAGTCATGAGATGTGAAACTCGCCACGGCTCCATGTGCGAATTACTAAGCCCTGCACGACTTCAACGCACATATCACATCAACATATCAAACTAACTTAAACCCTTTGCCACACCATCAAAACCATATTACGGCAAGAGATTGCCCTAACAATCTCCCCCTTTTTGATGTGTGGCAATCCGTTTAAGTTAGGTAAAAACATTTGATATAAATTCTAAGGTAAGAAAGCATGTAAATATAATCATGATATAACAACATGCAACTCCCCCTTAATCCATGAAACTCTCCAAGCAAATTTTCTCCTCATTACAATATATTTCTCCCCCTAATGTGATTAACTTAAACATACTTATTTCTCCCCCTTTGACACCATCAAAAAGATTAACACTAAGTTATAAGCTCATGGCATCAAGTATAATGGAGGGAAAAATATGTCAAGTTGATTTAAAAATTGGGTACCATTTTTTGATGGCATCAAGTATATTTCTACCACTTGTAGGAGGTTTACAAACTGAATTCGGCCTTCAATATTCTGATTTACAGGCCACGATCAGCTATCGATGTATGGCGATGATCGGCACAAATGAATCCAAATTTCTGATTTTCTGGACGAAATTCAGAAATGCATTATAAATTCCAAAAAATTTGAAAAATCATGAAATTTGGGGAAACATATTTCTTTTAAGTATATCTATCAATGAAAAATAGTTTTTCATGAAAACTCATTATATTTTCTTATTTTTGCCAAAAATCCAAAAGTTCTAAAAACCACTAGGTTTTTGATCATTCTAATATCAAGTTAGCTACCTAGTTTTGCATCCAATTGTTTCAAAACATGAATACATGTATTTTAAGGTAAGAAATTGTTTTGAAAACATATGAAATATCCAACCATGATCTTTGGGCAATATGTCTATGAATTAAACATAAGCCTTCCCCATGATTGGTCTATTATTGCTATTTTGATACTTTAAATGACCATCTAAATGCCATAGGCATTAGTGGACATTTGTATCATCCTAATATCTCACCCATGCTAAGTTTGCAATCAAGTTAGCCTATCGTGAGTGTGAGATATATCCTAGGGGGTATTTGTATATACTTAACCAATATAATCATGCAATTCTATCATGGTTAAGTATCAACCTAACATCCTACATGATCATAGTGACATATATCAATTAATTCTACATTATGATCATGAAAACCATGTTTTCATCAAATTATAGTCATGCATTAGGTATTACACGATGATAATAAACAAATTATTACCTAAAGCATGATTTAATCCTATTTCTCATGATAACATGCCAAATATCAAAATTATAAATCATGATTTAGAACATACATAGGAATTACATCAATCATCATGATTTAAGTATTATTACCTATTTATGGGCACGTTATCATCACCCAACACTATCTAAAAAATGTTGTCCCGTCATCCTAAGTCAACCAAAATATGATATAGGTCAAGTTCATATGGTTGACTACCCTAGGGTTATTCTAACCCTTAAGGATGGATTTTGGAACCCAAAATAAATTCTTTCCTATTGGGTTTACTAAATACTCCTTGGGGATCCATTTCCTAGCAATTATTTTCTTTTTATCTTGTCCCCTAGCTATTAGGCATTTATAGGCCTTCTCATTTTTCTTCTCTTTATATCCTAGGCCCTTCTTGTTAAAACTTGCCCTTTGGCTCCCAATTATCATGTTAAGGGTATTGGAGCCTATAGTGAATTTCTCTAGGGCTTTTGTCAAATAGTCTACCTTTTCCCTTAAAGCCCTATTTTCATTCATGCATGCATCACTAACATTAAATGGCATGTATTCATGTGAGCATGCATCATCATGGCAAGAAGAAATATTATCATTTAAGCATGCCTTTTCTAATTTTTGTTCTAATTCCTTAATTTGTTCAAGCATGCATTTATTTTTCTTCTTTGCCCTAAATAAATCCTTAGTTAAACTAGAAATCATAGAAACTATTTTACTAGGTGAGAGATTGGTTACCATAGTTTCCATGTCCTCTTCTTCTTCGGATGATGAGGAGGATGATGATGTGGAGGAGGCTCCCCCTTCACTTGAGCTCTCTCCTCTTGAGCTTGATCCTTCATTTTCGGAGGAGGAGCAATCCAAATCATCAAAGGCCATCAAGGCCAAATTGGCGACAAAGGCATTCTCCTCATCCGATGATGAGGAGGAGGATGAGGATGGATCATCCCATGTCTTGGCCTTGAATGCTTTGGCCTTCCCCTTTTATTTTGCCTTCTTTTCTTCTTCCTTTCTCTTGCTCCCCTTCTTCTTCTTCCTTTCTTCTTTCTTTTTCCTTTCTTCCTTGCTCTTGTTTAGGAGAGGACAATTGTCCCTTATGTGCCCTTCTCCTTGGCAATTGTAGCATATAACCTTCCCCCTTGGTCTTCTCATCCTATCATTAGATTTATCAAATCTAAAATTCTTAAATGCACGTCTTACCCTCCTTACCATATAGGCTTCTTCGGTGCTATCCATGGAGGAGGAGGAAGACGCTTCGTCATCGGAGGAGGAGGGGATTTCCATCTTCTTCTTCCCCTTACTTGCCAATAATGCTATTCCTCTTGAGGGTTGAATTTTAGGCTCCTCTTGTATTCCCTCAAGCCTAGTTTCGTGAAGCTCCATGGTTGAAAAGAATTCCTCCAAGGTGCTTACTTCTAAGTTCTTGGAGATATAAAATGAGTCCACCATGGAGCTCCATTTTGAGGACCGGGGAAAGGCATCTATGGCCTTCATTACCATATCCCGGTTTGATAGCTTCTCACCTACACTTGTTAGTCCATTTAAAATTTCTTTGAATCTAGAATGCAAAGAAATTACCTTTTCTCCCTTTTCTAATTTGATGTTGGATAGTTGGGAGCGGAGGAGATCTCTCCTTGCAAGCTTTGCCTCGGATGTGCCTTCATGAAGCTCAATTAGCTTCTCCCACATCTCCTTGGCGCTTAGGCATTCTCCTATTCGGTTGATTTCTTGTTGAGGGAGCACATTGTAGAGATGGTGCTTGGCTTTGGAGTTTGCAAGGTGCTCCTCTCTTTGCCTCTTGGTCCACCTAGATTTCTCTATTGGCTTCCCCTCTTCATCCCTAGGCAAAACGAAACCGGATTCCATTGTAATCATTATATCAAAATCCGTTTCGAAAAATACCTCCATTCGCTTCTTCCACCAAGCGAATTCTCCTTCAAACTTCGGAGGATGGATGTTTGAGCTGGCCATTTTTGATGTAGTGCTTGTTGCGGCGGTTAGTCCGGTGACAAGCAACCTCGGCTCTGATACCACTTGTAAGGGATCGATATGGCCGGCTAGAGGGGGGTGAATAGCCCTCGTACGTTGGACGTCGTAAATTGCTCGTCTACAAAACGTTAGCGCAAGCGGAATATACAAGTATAAGTAAAGACAAGCAAAATATAAGCAAGCAATACAAACACCGAGATATAACGTGGTTCACGGCTACGCCGCTAATCCACGGTCCGATTCGTCCACGGTGAATCACTCCGCCAAAACCAATCACTATCGGTCTCTCCTTTGTACAAAGCTAGGTGGAGGTAACCTTTACAACCAAGATCACTCTTCTTACAATAGGATTGAAGTAAAGACAAGTAAGAAGAGTTTAGAGCTTGTGGGGCACTAGGAAGATCGTTTGGAGTATGAGCATTAGCCTCTCAAAGGCTTACACCCTCTCTTTTTATAGAGAGGGCTAACTTCTTCCCGTTTGCCGCCATCACGATCGCCGCCCTTGGCGATCATTACTACTGACCTCCGAACACGCCGGATCCCGACCGCTGTAGTCCAACGGAACTCTTGGCGTCGATCGATGGACCTCATCGGCCGATCGCTGCTCCGATCGCCGATCGGCCCGTTCAATTTACGTATTGCTGTATTCTTGCTACAATAATCCGAATTCAAAGTAAATGATCGAACTACACTCGGCTCGAAGCGATGTCGACATGCCCGGTCGTGGTGTCGGGAAAACATCGCTTGGCTGAGCGATTTCACCTAAAACTACATTCCACAGTTGTCGCTAATCATCTATTTCATCAGTCCCTCGCCTTGAAGTTCTCTTACGTTCTCGGCCGCGTCCTCGGCGGCGCCAGTGCGGCTCTGCAATGCTCCTTCGCGTCTCTTGCCTCGAAGTCTACTTCCTCCGGCTTCACTCCAAGCTTCTCGTCCGGCGGTCCCTCGGATGCTCCAAGCTCACGGCTTCCGCAAAGCTATCCTTCACCGACTCAAGGCACGAGTCATGAGATGTGAAACTCGCCACGGCTCCATGTGCGAATTACTAAGCCCTTCACGACTTCAACGCACATATCACATCAACATATCAAACTAACTTAAACCCTTTGCCACACCATCAAAACCATATTACGGCAAGAGATTGCCCTAACATCATAAGATACACATAACCATATCTACTGAAGTCATCAGTAAATGTAATGAAGTACCTGTAACCACCTCTAGCAGCAACATTGAAAGGACTACATACATCACTATGTATAAGTTCTAACAAATCTATTGCTCTTTCGCTGTGTCTACTAAAGGGAGTCTTAGTCATCTTGCCTAAAAGGCAAGACTCGCATGTCTCATATGATTCAAAATCAAATGAGTCTAGTAGCCCATCCTTATGGAGCTGAGATAAGCGACTCTCATTTATGTGACCTAAGCGACAATGCCAGAGATAGGTTTGGTTCAACTCATTTGACTTGAATCTTTTGGTACTTATGTTATAGATAGGGCTATCTAAGTCTAGAAAGTAGAGTCCGTTCATTAGAGGTGCACTACAATAGAACATATCATTTAAATAAACTGAACAACATTTGTTCTTTATTATAAATGAAAATCCTTTCTTGTCCAAACAAGAAACTGAAATGATGTTCTTAGTTAAAGCAGGCACATAACAACATTTATCTAATTCTAGTACAAGCCCAGAGGGCAAAGATAGATCATAAGTTCCTACAACAACAGCAGCAACCCTTGCTCCATTGCCTACTCATAGGTCCACCTCGCCCTTTGTCAATGCCCTGCTATTTCTCAGCGCCTGCACATTGGTACAAATGTGAGATGCACATCCGCTATCTAATACCCATGATGAAGAAATAGATATATTGACTTCTATAACATTTATACCTGAAGTAGAAGTCTCACTTCTTTTCTTCTTAAGATTTTCCAGGTATGCCTTGCAGTTACGCTTCCAGTGTCCTACTTCCTTGCAGTAGAAGCAAGCCCCTTCCTTGGCTACCCCTCCTTTGGGTTTAAGTTCTTTGCCTTTTCCCTTGGCTTGGGACTTTCCCTTACCTTTAGACTTTCCCTTGCCTTTCTTCTTTTGCACCATCAAAATGGTGTCAGATTTTCCCTTCTTAAGGTTAAGCTCAGCAGTTCTCAACATGTTGAGCATTTCAGGCAATGGCTTATCAATTTCATTCATGTTATAATTCATGACAAATTGATTGAAGTCTTGTGGCAAAGATTGTAAGATCAGGTCAGTGGCCAGCTCTTGGCCAAGTGGGAATCCCAACCTTTGTAGGTTTTCTACGTACCCAATCATCTTGAGTACATATTGACCTACGGGAGTCCCTTCTTGCATTTTAGACCCAAACAATGCCTTAGAGACTTCATATCTCTCATTCCTTGCTTGTCCTTGATATAGTTGACGAAGATGTCCAACCATATCATAAGCATTCATGAACTCATGTTGCTTCTGAAGCTCAGAGTTCATGGTCGTGAGCATTAGACATGACACATCTAATGCATCATCTTGATGCTTCTTGTAAGCATCTTTGTCAACTCGCGAGGCAGTGGCAGGAGGTGCCTCCGGAATGGGCTGCTCCAGGACGTACAACTTCCTTTCTTGGGTGAGAACAATTCTCAGGTTTCTGTACCAGTCCAGGAAATTCGCTCCATTGAGCTTGTCCTTCTCAAGGACAGAACGCAGAGAGAGAGTGTTCGTGTTTGTCGACATAGTAATCTACAACATACAATGAAGAGAATTAATATCATATGTTGGATCGAAGCGGATCGCTAGAGGGGGGGGTGAATAGTGATAAAAACTTTTTTTTTTGTTCGTTAAAAAACCGAGTAGATAATTAATTTGCAGCGAAAAAGATAAGCAATATAAAGAGAAGACAAATGTTTTACTTGGTTCGTAGCCTTCGGCTACTACTCCAAGGCCCTAGTGGTCCTTGACCACGTACGGAGGGCAAAAGCACTAAAGGAACTCCTCCTCGTTAGAGGTAGGAGTTAATCGATACAAGAAGGAACAAAAACATGAGGTAGAGGGACACTCCCCCTCTCCTCGTATACGATAAAAGCTCCGGAAAAGTAGATGAACAACTGATAAAAACTAATACCGACATACAAAAATAATAAAGAAAGTTAAACCTAGACGTCGGAAAGGAAGGACTTCGTTGTTGGAGAGTTGTAGCTTTGCGGAGGCTTTTTGGAAGCTTAGAATTGTTGTGTAAACCCTAGGTTAGGACCTCCTTTTATAGCCTTTGAGCCCCTTTTCGAGAGGAACCCTAGCCAATCATATTTGAGCATCATTCCCCTTGAAATTTGGTGATAAACCTTGACTCCTCGAGGCTGATCCTTTGACCAGAATGACCGATGGCCATCACTCACCGATCATTCTTTGGCGATCACGATCGAGTGCTAGCCGTAGTCACCCGACTGATGGACGACAGTTGAGTCCTTCAGGTTGGCAGTCGACTGATGCTGGCTGCAAGGCAATGTTAGCTTAAAGAAAACATTATTTCGACGGTCGTCGACCGTCCGATCTCGACCTAAACCACCTATGAGATGTCTTGGGTCGGATCTACGCTTAAGTCTTTCCCCGTAACGAGGATACGACCTTACTTACACTCGCACACACGAGCTTACCTCGATACTTACGTGTTGCTTTTGCTTCCGGCCTTCCACTCAATTCCTTAAGCTCCCTCCGAAGTCCCTTGAGTGTCGCCCGACCACCGCGGCTTCCTCCGAGTGTCGCTAGCCTCCAGCTCCAGCTATAGCAATTTTTTGCACACTCGATTCAGCTCGTGAGATAACAACATGAGCTTAACTTTGTATCGTTTGCTATAGTCAAAACTCAGGTTCGACTTAGGTGCCTACTGCACCAACATCATATTCCTTTTATCATTTAATTAGACCTTTAATCAAATGATGCTCCCACTGAATTATAGGAATTTTGTAGAATCGAGTTATGGATGTGGTCAAACCACATTACTAGATTCATACAAACTAGCTATAATTCTTGTGGGACAAGATCCCCATCATACTAAGCCTTGAGTTAGCTTTGGCTAAATCGCCCAAGACTTAGTACGATCGGTGGGTAACACATTACCAATTACATCTCTATGCAACTCTTGTTTATAGGATCAAGACCCACATTTACAAAAGACCTTGAGTTAGCTTTGGCTAAATCGCCCAAGATTTAGTGTAAATACGATCTTAACCTATCTTTCCAACGATCGGAATATGCCTATAGTTCTACTCGATCCAATTGAGTTAACTAGTTTTGCTCAATCTAATTGAGCTTACTCTAACCCAAGCGTGATAGGCGGGACCAAGATTGTCCCTCCGCACCCTACCAAGATAATATGCGTTGCTCTGCTTTGGCAGATTCAACAATAACAAATGATCGAGGTAATGATGGGTATCAAGGCTCGGTAGGCATTTTTCGAGTTGATTCGATTATGATCTAATCTAATCGTAATGTGTATCTCATACGCATTTAGGCCTTTATTATCCTATATTAGCATGCATCACATACATACAATCATTATTCTAGCATGCATCTTATACATACAAGAAAATCAAATATATATATATATATATATATAATTAAATGTGATATAGTCATGGCCCTACTACGATCTTCTCAAGCCAATGTGAAGATCGGACGGTCAACCTAAGGCTAGCGGCTTCTCCAAGCGCTTCCTTTGACCGTCATGTGTCGTCGTCACCCTTCTCCTAACCTCGTCTTCAAGTGGACTTTCCACCGCTCCATTTTGTACATTACAAATATGAAACTCGAGTTACATTTGTGTCTAAAACTATTTACAACTAGAATATCAAAAAGGAGGTACGACGCGCAGGTCGCATATACTATACAACACGCACAACCACAAAACATCACGTAGGTCATATTATGAATTACAACACATCACATCCAATCATATTGGGGTTATTGGGCCATGACAATCACAGAATTATACATAATTATAAATTATGTATTTTTACAGAAAATTTCTATAATTTTTCCTTTTTTTTTTCAATTTTATGAGTCACCTCTTCATAACGGTCCCGCTAAGCGGTTTCCGGGCGCGACCGCGGGACAAGGCCCCTTTCGGGGATAGGGGCAGCGCCCCTACTCGCAAAATAAACCTTGAGAGTGTCCCTACTACGATCTTACAGCGACTTAAGTCGCTCTCGAAAAAACCTAAAGCGAGATTTCGCCATTTCGGAGAGTTTTTCTCGACGGTTGAAGCCTACAAGTGTCCCAACACCCGTTGCTTCGACTATTCGAGAAAATTACCCAAAAATTCTATAAAAATACGAAATTTACAGAAACATATAAATCTGTAATTTTTATATCTAATACAAAAATTACAAAAACGAAGCACATACATGCTTCGCACGTGGCTCTGATACATCGCTTGGTTTTTTTCCGAGCCGCAAAAAAATTGCGTTGAAACCTCTAATCCCGGCCACGGATCCGTGCGAAGATATATTAAAATAAAACATGTATGTGCTTACTAAAAACCCTAGATCTACCTTAGATCTAAGAGGTGAGATCGTTACCCTCGTAGCGACACCCTTCGCAAATCTCGCTCGTCCAAAAGGTTCACCGAAACTCGAGAGTGTCAAGAGCACACTCCTCTATTGGTATCCACACAAGCAATAGGTGGAGAAAACACACCCTTGAGTGTGCTAGCACTCTATGGATGGTTCGGCAAGATGAGGAAGGAGAGGGAGAGCTTGAGGGAAAATTGATCCAAGGCTGAAGATGATGGAATGAGTAACTCACCAAAATGAATTCCTCCCTAATGGTGTTGGCCGGCCACATTATTGCTTGGGAGGTTACAGGCATGAATGTAACTCCAATCCCTCTTGGTCTCCCTCATGATGTGGCACCAATTGACAAAGTCAATGATGATGTGGATCATCATCATTGGCCGGCCATGCCAAGTCATCATCATGACATGGCATTTGGTCAAGTCAAACTTGACCTTCCATCTTCCCTCTCAAGTCAAGTCAAACTTGACCTCTAATCTCCCATGGTTGATCAAATCTAACCACTTGACTCAAGTCAATTTAATTTAATGAATCTCTATTCATTAATTTAAATTGATTTGATGAATTAAATCTAAATTAGACTCATTCAACAGTTGAGTCAACTTGAGTCTAACTCAATTAGTCTAATTTGGATTACTCTTAATCCAATTTGGTTCATCCCATGAACCTAATCCTCATGGTTCATCATATGAACCTAATCTCAATCTAATTGCTCTTTTGTTAGGTTCTTGTAACGATGGTAATGTCCCTAAACCGATTTAGGAACATAAGCAATGAGCGGTATCTAGCAACACATCATTGCTACCCAAGTTACAAGAATGTTGAGCTCCAACATCACCTTTGTGACTACTAATTGTGACTCTCACAATATGTGACAATGTCCCTCTATCCTCGACATCTAGATTGACCAATCGAGGCATAGACCGTGTCATCCTCGGTACAATCTAAATCTTGAACTCCAAGTAGACTCACTCTAATCAAATGAGCTCAATATCTCATATTGACTAATTTGGGCATGGCCATGCACTTCGTGGTCTCACTCTATCAAGAATATCGATGTCACTCCCGTCATATAGGAGGGATAGATCCCATCTATATCACTCACATCCCTCCGCATAATTTGTTACATACCCAGTAATCGCCTTTATAGTCCACCCATTTACGGGTGACATTTGACGAAGCCAAAGTATGCAACTCCTTATGTAGGGAACCATGGTGACTTCAGGTCTAAGGACTAATTGTCATACTAATAGCCACATGAGAAAGTATATGACACTCATATAACGATCCATGATACTTTCTCATGGTGGGTCATTCAGTATACATTCTCCAATGCATACCCATGTGTCAACTTGATATCTTATATCCATGACTTGTGAGATTAAGTCATCGTGTTGACCTACATGCTAGTCTCTACACATTAACATTGTCCCTGAATGTTAATACTCGACTAGGAATGATTAAGAGTAGTGTTCTCTATATCATCTCAATATCGATTCAACCAATCGATTGATATAGATAAGAACCTACTACTCAAGGACATTATTATATTTAGTTATTTGGCACCAATACAAGTAAATATAATAACCATGCCTTTATAAATAGGAATATGATACAATAAAGTCCATACAATAATCATCACATGATTGGCTCTAGGGCTTTCACTAACATTGATAGTTTCCAGTCAATAGCACTAGAAGGAGCACCAGAACAAACTTATCTTAATAAGCTCGAAAGGGATTTTGAGGATAAAGAGCTGGAGATTTCCGACCCCAACCTAACACCACAGAGGGGCAGAGCACACTCCTCGAGCCATATCCCCAAAACTAGGGAGTAACTGACGGGTCAAGCTAACGACCTTAAACAAGCGCTTCTTGTGAGGCAACCCAAGCTATTTTCGTTTTTTTTAGTCATTTTATTTTATTTTATTTTTTATTCTATTTTTATTTTTTTTAGGTTTACAGGACACGACATGTTAAACGTGCCACTGCGTGCCAAATTGACACGACCCGCCTATGCTGAACGACACAGGCGTGTTGAGCTTACCCGAAGATAACACAGGTCGAGCATGCTGCTGGGCATGCCCGTGTCGCACATTTCTCAATTGCGCCACGCTTGGGTCGGACTGTGGCACGCCTGGGGAGGCCCAAGCACGCCCTAATTTTCCACTCGAGAGAGACCGACGTAGGTGGGCAGAGGAGGATGCTAGTATCGAAGACGATGACCATTGACCACCTTGAACTATTTTGTGAGTTTCGATGCACATCCTTTACTGCTTATGCTGTTTCTACTTAGATTTTTAGTTTGGTTAGTGCTATTTTGTTTGCATCTTTTCATATATCATAACATTGCATTTTTATATCTTCTAGCGTAATACAACCGAACATTGGTCGGATCATGATATTCCTTTTTGCCTATTTGATAAGAACCCTATTTCACTTCTAACACGGTCTATAGGTCTAAGGTATCCAAAAAAAGATTTAAATCCCCCATATCGGACGAGTACTCGATTTTCCATTGGAGACTTGCCTGCGCAACTTGGTTACTGGAGAAACACTTTCACTAGAAGTATGAAAAAAAAAATGAAAACTAGAATTTTTTTCAAGCACCCCTTTGAGACCAAGTAGTTACTGGGGAAACACCTAAAAGGTGCCCCTTTGAGACTAACTAGTTACTGGGGAAATGCTCTCTATAAATTCCTTTCTTTCTTTCTTCTTAGAAAGTGCTCCTTTGAGACCTTTTGATGATAGGTAAGGATGATCCATGCATTAAGGCAGGTAAGTGCCTCTATGCCAGAAATAAGAATGCTCTACGATAGAAGGGATGTCAAATCCGGATTGGTGTCCAATGACTTTAGTCAACTTTTCACATGCACTATATAGGGATCTTTCAAACTTGGCAACAAGGAATGATTTGAAAAGATTAAGATCAGATTGTATACCTCTGGATGGTGTCAAGCATTCCCACAAATAAGTTGTCTTTTGAGTTTTCTTTGCTTGAGGACAAGCAAAAGTTTAGGACTAGGGGATTTTGATGTGTGTAAATCATGCTATGTTTTCACTACTCCATATACATGCATTTTATCTCATTTCATGTCTTAGGCATGTATTTTATCATGATTTAGTTAAGTTTAACATATTTTGGACAAAGAGACTGCTTTTGGGTGTTTTTCATGTTAACAGGGCAAAGAAGCAGGCGTATCAAAACAACACAGGCGTGTCAGGAGTTCCAGCCTTCAACACGCCCAGTTCAGCCTTCGACACGCCCCAGTTCAGCCTTCGACACACCCCAATTCAAGCGCAACACGCTCGGTGGGAAGCCCGCGACACGCCTGTGCCCTCATTTAAGCAGGCGTGTTGGCTGATTCCGCATTTCCTTTTCTGCGAGCAACTCGTGAGCGCGATCTTAATTAAAGGAAAATCTTTTACCTTAATTAAAGAGGAGGCCAAGGCTATAAAAGAGGAGATATTCTAACCCTAAAGCAGAGGACGGCGGGTGGACAAAAGGACGACAGAAGGAGGAGAAGGAAGGAGTCGATGACAGAGGAACACAGATGGCACTAAGTATCGTAATTTCTTTCTCTAGCAATTCTTGCCAGACTATGGAGTAGTGTCTTGTAATCTTAGGATGGGGGAGTAGCCCTTGACGATTTATGATGGAAGATGTAATCTATACTACTTGAATTATTGTTTGTTTTGATCTGGTTTTTGGATTCTTATTGATAAACCTAAGGAGCTAAGGGGAAGTACCTAACAGTGAACCTAAGTTCCCGAAACCCAGAACCAATTAGGGATTAACTCCTGCTAAGTAGCGGTAGTGTATCTATGAGGGCTTGCGGGGGTCTCGTGACAGGTCCCCTTAGCTGATTATGGTCCCGTGTGCAAACCTACCGTGAAAAGGAAATTTAGACTCTAAAGGAACTCTTATGGACTTAATGGATCTATCAAATCCAGTTTTTACCAAGTAACGGAGGTAAGACTACGGAGGTTTGCGGGGGTCTTGTGACAGGTCCCCTTAGCTGATTATGATCCCCTACGCTCGAATACCGTGACAGGTAAATTGAGTTTGATAGGTACAGTTAGCATAGACCTCGAAAGGGGTTGTTGATTTACCTTAGGATAGGTTCCATCAAAACAACTCTAATAGGGGTAGGAAAGAATTAAATCACCTTATAAATCGTCGACGTGGTGAAACCCATATCCTGAGATTCTCCTCAACTATTTACTTTTAGCTCGTTCTTCTCATTCGTTGTTTTTGACTGCTCAGTGTCTTTGCTTAATCCATAAATTGATTGACTAGATAACTTGGTATCACGATCATTCGGTAATTGTCCCAATCCCTGTGGGTTCGATATTTTTATTACTTGACGACAACCGTGCACTTGCGGAAATAACACATCACCTACCTCTTCGTAAATCTGATAGGGTACGTCGTCAGCCTGAGAGATACTCATTTCACTTATCTGACCATGATGATGTAATGCTCATTGAGAATGAGCCTACCTCCTATCAGGAAGCTGTGATGAGCCCATATTCTAAGAAATGGCTAGAGGCCATGAGATCCGAGATGGAATCCATGTACACCAACCAAGTATGGACTTTGGTTGATCCACCTGAAGGGGTCAAACCCATTGGGTGTAAGTGGGTCTTTAGGAGATAGACTGACATGGATGGACTTACGCATACCTATAAGGGTCGATTGGTGGCTAAAGGTTTCAAGCAAATGCATGGTATTGACTATGATGAAACCTTTTCTCCAGTGGCAATGTTTAAGTCCATTCGGATCTTGCTTGCTATTGCAGCATACCACGATTATGAGATCTGGCAGATGGATGTCAAAATTGCGTTTCTGAATGGAAACTTACTCGAGGATGTGTACATGACACAACCTGAGGGTTTTGAAGATCCACAGCATACTGGGAAAGTATGCAAGCTGCAAAGGTCCATTTATGGGCTAAAGCAAGCTTCGCCGAATCTTCGATTCGATGATGCGATCAAACAGTTTGATTTCATCAAGAATGAAGATGAACCCTGTGTCTACAAGAGGGTTAATGGGAACACAGTTGTCTTCCTTATATTGTATGTCGATGACATACTGCTCATTGGGAATGACATCCCTTCGCTACAGTCTGTGAAGACTTGGCTGGGGACGTGCTTCTCAATGAAGGACTTAGGTAAAGCAGCCTGTATTCTAGGCATCAAGATCTATAGAGATAGATCTAAGAGATTGCTTGGCCTAAGTCATAGTACATACATTGACAAGTATTACTACGGTTTGCCATGCAGAATTCCAAGAAGGGACTTCTGTCGATGTCACATGGTGTGATTCTTTCGAAGACTCAAAGTCCCTCTTCTAGAGAGGAGAGGGACCTCATGGATAAGATCCCTTACGCATCTGCTATAGGATCTATCATGTACGCCATGTTGTGTACTCGTCCTGATGTCTCGTATGCTTTGAGCATGACGAGTAGATACCAGTCAAATCTAGGTGAGCGTCACTGGATAGCAATCAAGAATATTCTTAAGTACTTGAGAATGACTAAAGAATATTTCTTGATATTTGGAGATGATGAGGAGCTAGCTGTAAAGGGTTACAGTGATGCCAGCTTCCAAACTGACCAGGATGATTATAGATCACAGTCAGGGTTCGTGTTTTGCTTGAATAGTGGCGCTGTGAGCTGGAAGAGTTCCAAGCAGGACACAGTTGTTCATTCAACAATAGAGCTCGAAAATATCGGTGCTTCCATCTCATTCGAGAGATTATCGATAGAGGAGATGTGAAGATTTGCAGAGTACCCATAGAGGCTGACATCGCAGATCCCTTGACCAAGGCTTTGGCACAGAAAAAGCATGATGGTCACACTAGGTCATTGGATATTAGATACTACGGTGATTGACACTAGTGCTAGTGGGAGATTGTTAGTGAAAGCCCTAGAGCCAATCATGTGATGATTGTTGTATGGACTTTATTGTATCATATTCCTATTTATAAAGGCATGGTTATTATATTTACTTGTATTGGTGCCAAATAACTAAATATAATAATGTCCTTGAGTAGTACGTTCTTATCTATATCAATCGATTGGTTGAATCGATGATATAGAGAACACTACTCTTAATCATTCCTAGTCAAGTAATAACATTCAGGGACAATGTTAATGCAAAGAAACTAGCATGTAGGTCAACTCGATGACTTGATCTCACAAGTCATGGATATGAGATATCAAGTTGACACATGGGTATGCATTGGAGAATGTATACTGAATGATCCGCCATGAGAAAGTATCATGGATCGTTATATGAGTTTCATATACTTTTTCATGTGGCTATTAGTATGACTATTAGTCCTTAGACCTAAAGTCACCATGGTTCCCTACATAAGGAGTTGCATACTTTGGCTTCGTCAAACGTCACCCATAAATGGGTGGACTATAAAGGCGATTACGGGGTATGTAACAAATTATGCGGAGAGATGTGAGTGATGTAGATGGGATCTATCCCTCCTATATGATGGGGGTGACATCGATATTCTTGATAGAGTGAGACCACGAAGTGCATGTCCATGCCCAAATGAGTCAATATGAGATATTGAGCTCATTTGATTAGAGTGAGTCTACTTGGAGTTCAAGATTTAGATTGTACCGAGGATGACACGGTCTATGCCTCAATTGGTCAATCTAGATGTCAAGGATAGAGGGACATTGTCACATATTGTGAGAGTCACAATTAGTAGTCACAAAGGTGATGTTGGAGCTCAACATTCTTGTAACTTTGGTAGCAATGATGTGTTGCTAGATACCGCTCATTACTTATGTTCCTAAATCGGTTTAGGGACATTGCCAACATTACAAGAACCAATAGGGTCACATACAAAGGGCAATTAGATGGAGATTAGGTTCATATGAAGAACCATGAGGATTAGGTTCATGGGATGAACCAAATTGGATTAAGAGTAATCCTAATTAGACTAATTGAGTTGGACTCGATTTGATTCAAGTGTTGAATGAGTCTAATTTAGATTTGATTCATCAAATCAATTTAAATTAATGAATAGAGATTCATTAAATTAAATTGACTTGAATCAAGTGGTTAGATTTGATCAACCATGGTAGATAAGAGGTCAAGTTTGACTTGACTTGAGAGGGAAGATGAAAGGTCAAGTTTGACTTAACCAAATACCATGTCATGATGATGACTTGGCATGGCCGGCCAATGATGATGCTCCACATCATGATGGACACATCATGGGGTGTCACCTCATGAGGGAGAACAAGAGCCATTGGTTCTTGGAGTTACATGCATGCATGTAACCCCCTTATAGTGGGTTATGAAAGAGTGAAGTTAAGTTGTGTAACTTCATCTTCTTCCTTGGTTCTTCCTCTCTTGCTCTCCCAATCCTTCATGGAAAAAATTTTCATGAGTGCTAGCACACTCTAGGTTGAGTTTCTCCACCATTTTTCTGTGTGGATACCAATAGAGGAGTGTAAACTTGACACTCTTGAGTTTCGACAAACTTTTGGACGAGCGGGATAAGCGAAGGGCGTCGCTATGAGGGTAACACTCTCAACTTCTAGATCTAAGGTAGATCTAGGTTTACTTAGCACATACATGTTTTTATTTTAATATATCTTCGCATGGATTCGTGGCTGGACTTTCGGAGTTTCCGCAACACAAAAAGCGGTTTTTGCGGCTCGGAAAGTCCAACAAATCGATACCCTCTTTCTGAGTATACCCCTTCGCAACAAGCCTTACTTTGAAGGTCTCAACCTTCCCATCTATTCCTCTCTTTCTTTTGTAGATCCACTTGCATCCAATGATTTTTACACCATCAGGTGGCTCCACTAGCTCCCAGACCTGATTTGAATCCATAGATTCAATCTCAGTATTCATTGCACTTTGCCAAGGTGATGCATCTATATCTTGGATTGCCTCGTCATATGTCCATGGATCAGGTTCATGTTCGCCAGGGACCAAATCAGAAGATTCTCCCAAGAACATGAATCTATCAGGCTATCTAACAACCCTCCCACTATGATGAGGTATCTCCTGTGTATCCTTTGTGACACGCGGTGCAGTGACTTGTAGTATATCTTCTTGTACCGGAGGTACTGAAGAAGTGAATTCCCTTTTTAATTCCTCGAGAACAATTTTACTCTTGGGCTTGTGGCTCATCACATAGTCTTCCTCTAGAAATCTAGTGTTTGTGCTAACGATCATCCTCTGATCTCTAGGACTATAAAACAAACCACCTTTCGTTCCTCTAGGATAGCCAACGAACATGCGTGCTTCTGTACGAGGTTCCAACTTACCAGCATCTGCCTTCAGTACATGTGATGGACTCCCCCATATCCGAATATGTCTTAGATTAGGCTTTCATCCAATCCACAATTCTGTAGGAGTAGAAGGCACTAATTTAGATGGAACCAAGTTTAGAATGTATATGGTTGTATCTAGAGCATATCCCCAGAACAATACTGAGAATAACTCATCATCGATCTAACCATCTCTATAAGAGTCTAATTCCTTCGCTCTGCTACACCGTTCTGCTGGGGTGTACTAGGTGCAGACAATTGGGATTGAATCCTTGCCTTTGATAAGTAATTCCTAAACTTTCCCAAGAGGTACTCACCACCACGATCAAATTGTAGTGTCTTGATACTTTTACCTTGATGTTTCTCCACATCAGCCTTGAATTCTTTGAACTTGTCAAAGCATTCAGACTTGCGGCGCATCAGGTAAATGTATTCATATCTTGAGTAATCGTCTATAAAAGAGATGAAATACTCAAAACCACCTCTAGCCTAGATAGACATAGGACCACACAAATCAGAATGAACCAATTCTAACACATCTTTGGCTCTATACCCCTTGGCCTTAAAAGGCCTCTTGGTCATTTTACCTTCCAAGCAGGATTCCCAGGTTGAGAGATCCTCCACCACCAATGAACCCAAAGGTCCATCAGCTATCAACATTTGAATTCTGCTTAGGTTAATGTGACCAAGACTAAGATGCTAAAGATATGTTTTGTTCATCTTCGAAGGTTCTTTTCTCTTATTGGAATTAGAAGATGAGTTATTAACTTCAATTTGCAACGTGGGAGGTTTTGGTTCAAGTGTGTATAAATTTCCTATCAATGCACCCGAACAGATAATGTCCCTATTCCATCTTATAACAACTCTGTAATTAAAAGAAATAGAATATCCATTCATATACAATTTAGAAACTGAAGTTAAATTCTTTCTAAATAAAGGTACATAAAGGGAATTTTCCAGAACTAAAGTTTTATTTTTCTCAAAAAGACAAATAAAACTTCTCCCACAATAATAGCCGCCATCATTATGGAATTGCCCAAGTAAACGGTAATCTCTCCCTCAGCTCATCGTTTGGTTTCCTGGAACCCCTATAAAGTATTGCAGACTTAATCAGAGGCTCCTGTATCTACATACCAGGTGCCGGTAGATAACACCGCTAACCATGTTTCAATGACTAGACCAAAGGATATACCTTTGAGCTGATTTGGATTGGGACAGTCCTTCTTCCAATGTCCATCCTGCTTGCAAGTGAAGTACTTGCCTTTCGGCTTCTTCACTCCTCCCTGAGATCCAGTTACATGTTGCTCTAAATTAAATTCATTTTTGCCTTAATGCCAATTATTTCCTTAGTGTGCAAAAACCCAAAATGATGGAAAATATGGGAGCATTGACAAAGGCGAGAAGAACCTGTCGACTGTTTCCCCATCGATCTCAACTCCAAGGACTTCCAGCTCATTCGCAGGCTTAGGAGGACCCTCTTTGAAGAGTACATATTTGTACTCCTCAGCAGTTAAGACAATATCTATATTCTTTTCCAATCAATATAATTTGGGTACAGTAAGCTTATTTTCTTTTAGTATCACAAGTGTACTGAAAGTCATTTTGAAAATCCTAAGAATCACATAGATCATTACTTTGGATTTCAAAAAATTATTGATTCCTCTAACAATAAAATTTTAAAATCTACCAACACCTCAAAACACCGAGAATATCGTATGCCACGATAGTGTGGACGTATACGAATTCTACATTTGTAGGAGGAGGTTTTACCCATTAATTTTACTATCTTGTCAACCTAACTTTTTGACAAGTAAAATGAATAGTTGGTTTCTCTTCGACCCTACAAATAAAAGAAGTGACTCCGATGGGGAGGATACTTATATTTGTATCTAAGTGTTCACCATTACTTGGTACCAAGCTAATTATCTCGGGTTATGTGCCTTACGATGGGGAAGTACACACGCTTCTTAATAATTTTCTATAACCATATTTGAACTTGTGATCCGCAAACAAACTCATCCGACGGAAAGGAAGGCACTCAGAGCCGATGCGCAAGTTTGTTTGCATCACTTGTCAAATCGTAATGGAGGTCGTGGGAATTTATAAAAATTTCCCTCTCCCACTTAGTAATTTGAAATTGAGGAATTTTCCTAGCCTACGACATGCATATCAAACAAAAAGCAATAAATATGAAAAATAAATTATTTTCCAACTATTATGGCTTTTGTCTTCAATATGTCTCCCGTTGCAACGCCTTCTCGTCCGCTCCTCCTACGCCATGTACAAGCCATCCGAAGATCCGAGCCGAGACTGTAACCTATTTTAATTTACATCCATCGATCCTATACTCCACGAGGGAGTGTACATGATATCTAGATTGAAAGTAAACTAAAATAAAGAGTGGCTAAATAATGTCGTATCTAATTTACAAAAAATCAAATACTAGCCTCGTCAACCCCGAGGATTCAACAAAATATACACATACAATCACATACACACATATGGCCATAATAGTCGAATCTTATGCCTGCAACCAAAGAGTTAAACTACGCATATCCTACTATTATCCGGCACATATAATATATGAAAAGTGCATAAAAATTAACTGAATCCTCAAACACACAAAACCGGAAACCTTGGCTCTCATACCAATTGTAGGGTTTTGCTTATCGAGCCCGTGAGGGGAAACTTCGCTTCCCACTTCACCTCGGTCATTTGTTCATGGCAATCCCATCGATGTCCCCGGATTAAAAATTTAATCCTAGACAAAAGTGATTGCCCAAACAACCAAGTCATCGTCGTGCTATTCGTTTAGAGAGGTCACTTGAACAAACTCATTGTTCAAGCGACCAACCTCAATTCTACAAGTAGCCGCGGAATAGACGATGTACGGATCACCGGTTTTTGTATTTATGTTCGGGATCCAAGTATTATTTAGCAACAAAAAGAATTTATCATGCTCATAATTGGAAAAACAAATACAAGCAAGTAACAAAAGAGAATAGATAATAGGTATACCTCTCGATCTTCTAATGTATGACCTTCCTCCTTTCGAACGTCGTGTGGGCAACGATCTACCAAAAGTTAAAGCTCCTAGATCGCCAATCTTCCTTCCTTGCTCATTCCAAGCAAGAGGAAGAATAGAAACAAAGATCTATTCCTTCTTTCAACCAACCAACAACCTCCAAGGAAGGAGCTTGCCGCCGGCCAAGAAGGAGGGAGAGATTATGGTGGAAACCGGCCAAGACACCAAGGGAAAGCCCTATATCTTGTTTCCACCACCTAAGGAGAAGGAGAAGAGAGTCTTTATCTACTGGCCAAGGGTTGGAAAGAAGGTTGTGGGCGCCGGCCACCAAAGGAGAGGAAGAAGAAAGGAAAATACTTCCTTATTTGGTGCCGCCCAAGCCTCCAAAACCCTAAGCCTCTAAACCCTAATCCTATCTCTCCTAATGGCTGGCCATGGAAGAGGGGAAGAAGAATAGGATGAGCACCGGCCAAGGTAGAGGGGAGAAGTTTATGTGCCGGCAACAACATGGGAAGAAGAAGAAAAGAGCTCTTCCTCATGTTGCCGCCCACCCCTATCTCTCAAACCATAGCCGGCCAAACCTAATCCTAAACAAACTAGGATTCCTAGCCTCCAAAGGAAGAAAACCCTAATCCCCTAAGCCATCATCTTGTTGCCACCCACCACTATCACATCCTTTTATAGAGTTAGGGATAAACCATGATTTAATCTCTAACATAGGTTCTAGGGATTTAATCTCAACCGTCGGATCTAGAGATTTAATCTCAACCGTCGAATCTAGAGATTTAATCTCTACCTTTGCATCTAGAGTTTTGTTTTCATCCATTGGATCTAAGCTTCATGAGGTGTTAATAGGCTACATTAGGGACCATGAGGAGGAGTTGGATCTTGGCCACCCATGGATCAAGCCCACATAAAGTCCGATTCATAAATGATAATCCAATCCACTAAAGGATTATCATTGATCTACCTCACCAAGCCCATAAGATAATTTGAGCTCCATATATTATTTGTACATTTTCTCCCCGTGTTTAAGATCTCGAATGTCCGTCGATTAATTAATTTACTGACCATTAATTAATCAACATCTAACTCCTTGAGTTGTACCACTCAACCTTTTCATCATGCAGGACCAAATCCACCTGCAGGGTTTACATGATGAACCCTATGAGCTTCTCAAGGGGACATCATCATCCTAATATATAGGATACGGTTTCCTCCTATAATCAATGGCACACCATATAAATAATAACATTTCCCAACTTACCGAGCCTATCGATTTAATCTATAAATCTCGCCCATTGGTAAATCAAAGAAATGAATACTAAGTATATGTGTCCGTTATTATATCGGGATTAAGAGCATCTAGAAAATAATATCTGAGGTTCGATTCGATTATGTAGTCAGCAATAAATCGAATCACCTCTAAGTTTGTCCTGCTCAATACACACAAAGTGCACTAGTTTGATTCTATGGTCAAGACAAACCAATACCAAATCACACTACAACCATTCCGAGAGTTTGTCCAAAGACATCTCGGTTGTGATCCTTTACTTATACTTTACAAGGAGCAGATAACATGATCTCCCGTGTGACACCACACACCATGTTATCTACATTGTAATGTATTAGACAATATTGCATAACCATAAAAATATGCAAACAATGATCATGTGATTCTTATTTCAAAATAAAAATGTTCATACAAAAGATAGACTTTTCAGTATACATCCCTACAATCTCCCACTTATACTAAAAGACTATGCTGTCCTCATACTGTCATACATCTGATTCCCCTTCCTTCAACATGTCTATCAAAGCTCTCACTAGATGTTAGTGAAAGCCTTAGAGCCAATCATGTGATGATTGTTGTATGGACTTTATTGTATCATATTCCTATTTATAAAGGCATGGTTATTATATTTACTTGTATTGGTGCCAAATAACTAAATATAATAATGTCCTTGAGTAGTAGGTTCTTATCTATATCAATCGATTGGTTGAATCGATATTGAGATGATATAGAGAACACTACTTTTAATCATTCCTAGTCAAGTATTAACATTTAGGGACAATGTTAATGCGTAGAGACTAGCATGTAGGTCAACATGATGACTTGATCTCACAAGTCATGGATATGAGATATCAAGTTGACACATGGGTATGCATTAGAGAATGTATATTGAATGACCCACCATGAGAAAGTATCATGGATCGTTATATGAGTGTCATATACTTTCTTATGTGGATATTAGTTTGACTATTAGTCCTTAGACCTGAAGTCACCATGGTTCCCTACATAAGGCGTTGCATACTTTGGCTTCGTCAAACGTCACCCGTAAATGGGTGGACTATAAAGGCGATTACTGGGTATGTAACAAATTATGCGGAGGGATGTGAGTGATGTAGATGGGATCTATCCCTCCTATATGACGGGAGTGACATCAATATTCTTGATAGAGGGAGACCACGAAGTGCATGACCATGCCCAAATGAGTCAATATGAGATATTGAGCTCATTTGATATGAGTGAGTCTACTTGGAGTTCAAGATTTCGATTGTACCGAAGATGACACGGTCTATGCCTCGATTGGTCAATCTAGATGTCAAGGATAGAGGGACATTGTCACATATTGTGAGAGTCACGATTAGTAGTCACAAAGGTGATGTTGGAGCTCAACATTCTTGTAACTTGGGTAGCAATGATGTGTTGCTAGATACCTCTCATTGCTTATGTTCCTAAATCGGTTTAGGGACATTGCCAACGTTACAAGAACCTATAGGGTCACACACATAAGAGCAATTAGATGGAGATTAGGTTCATATGATGAACCATGAGGATTAGGTTCATGGGATGAACCAAATTGGATTAAGAGTAATCCAAATTAGACTAATTGAGTTAGACTCAAGTTGATTCAAGTGTTGAATGAGTCTAATTTAGATTTGATTCATCAAATCAATTTAAATTAATGAATAGAGATTCATTAAATTAAATTGACTTGAGTCAAGTGGTTAGATTTGATCAACCATGGGAGATTAGAGGTCAAGTTTGACTTGACTTGAGAGGGAAGATGAAAGGTCAAGTTTGACTTGACCAAATGCCATGTCATGATGATGACTTGGCATGGCCGGCCAATGTTGATGATCCACATCATCATTGACTTTGTCAATTGGTGCCACATCATGAGGGAGACCAAGAGGCATTTGAGTTACCTGCATGCATGTAACCTCCCAAGCAATCATGTGGTCGGCCAACACCATTAGGGAGGAATTCATTTTGGTGAGTTACTCATTCCATCATCTTCAACCTTGGATCAATTTTCCCTCAAGCTCTCCCTCTCCTTCCTCATCTTGCCAAACCATCCATAGAGTGCTAGAACACTCAAGGGTGTGTTTTCTCCACCTATTGCTTGTGTAGATACCAATAGAGGAGTGTGCACTTGACACTCTCGAGTTCCGGCGAACCTTTTGGACGAGCGGGATTTGCGAAGGGCGTCGCTACAAGGGTAACGATCTCACCTCTTAGATCTAAGGTAGATCTAGGGTTTTTAATAAGCTCATACATGTTTTATTTTAATATATCTTCGCACGGATCCATGGGCGGGGATTCCAAGGTTTCCGCAACGCAAAAAGCGGTTTTTGCGGCTCGAAAAAACCCAACAGTGGTATCAGAGCCACGTGCGAAGCATGTATGTGCTTCGTTTTTGTAATTTTTGTATTAGATATAAAAATTACAGATTTATATGTTTCTGTAAATTTCCTATTTTCATAGAATTTTTGGGTATTTTTCTCAAATAGTCGAAGCAACGGGTGTTGGGACACTTGTAGGCTTCAACCGTCGAGAAAAACTCTCCGAAACGGTGAAATCTCACTTTAGGTTTTTGGGACAGCAACTTAAGTCACTGTAAGATCATAGTAGGGACACTCGCAAGGTTTATTTTGCGAGTAGGGGCACTGCCCCTATCCCTGAAAGGGGCCTTGTCCCGCGGTCGCGCCCAGAAACCGCTTAGCGGGACCGTTACGGAGAGGTGACTCATAAAATTGAAAAAAAAAAAAAAAATAGGAAAAATTATAGAAATTTTCTGTAAAAATATATAATTTAGAATTATGTATAATTCTGTGATTGTCATGGCCCAATAACCCCAATATGATTGGATGTGATGTGTTGTAATTCATAATACGGCCTGCGTGCCGTTTTGTGGTTGTGCGTGTTGTATAGTGTATTCGACCTGCGCGTCGTACCTCCTTTTTGATATTCTAGTTGTAAATAGTTTTAGACTCGAATGTAACTCGAGTTTCATATTTGTAATGTACAAAATGGAGCGGTAGAAAGTCAACTTGAAGACGAGGTTACGAGAAGGATGACGACGACACATGACGGTCAAAGGAAGCGCTTGGAGAAGCCGCTAGCCTTAGGTTGACTGTCTGATCTTCTCATTGGCTTGAGAAGATCATAGTAGGGCCATGACTATATCACATTTAATTATATATATATATATATATATATATATATATATATATATATATATATATATATATATATATATATATATATATATATATATATATATATATATATATATATATATATATATATGTTGATATATATATATATTTATTTGATTTTGCTTGTATGTATGTGATGCATGTTAGTAGAATAATGCTTGTATGTATATAATGCATGCTAGGATAATTTTCTTGTATGTATATGATGCATGCTAGAATAATGATTGTATGTATGTGATGCATGCTAATATAGGATAATAAAGGCCTAAATGCGTATGAGATACACATTACGATTAGATTAGATCATAATCGAATCAACTCGAAAAATGCCTACCGAGCCTTGATACCCATCACTACCTCGATCATTTGTTGTTGTTGAATCTACCAAATCAGAGCAACGCATATTATCTTGGTAGGGTGAGGAGGGACAATCTTGGTCCCGCCTATCACGCTTGGGTTAGAGTAAGCTCAATTAGATTGAGCAAAACTAGTTAGCTCAATTGGATCGAGTAGAACTATAGGCATATTCCAATCGTTGGAAAGATAGGTTAAGATCGCATTTACACTAAATCTTGGGCGATTTAGCCAAAGCTAACTCAAGGTATTTTGTAAATGTTGGTCTTGATCCTATAAACAAGAGTTGCATAGAGATGTAATCGGTAATGTGTTACCCACCGATCGTACTAAGTCTTGGGCGATTTAGCCAAAGCTAACTCAAGGCTTAGTATGATGTGGATCTTGTCCCACAAGAATTATAGCTAGTTTGTATGAATCTAGTAATGTGGTTTGACCACATCCATAACTCGATTCTACAAAATTTCTATAATTCAGTGGGAGCATCATTTGATTAAAGGCCTAATTAAATGATAAAAGGAATATGATATTAATTCTCTGCATTGTATGTTGTAGATAACTATGTCGACAAACACGAACACTCTCTCTCTGCGTTACGTCGCCTTGAGAAGGACAAGCTCGATGGAGCAAATTTCTGGGTGATGCAGGGAACACGAGAGTGTTCTCACCCAAGAAGAAAGGAAGTTATGCGTCTGGGCGGCCCATTCGAGGCACCTCACCTTGCTTGCCTCGCGGTGACAAAGATGCTTACAAGAAGCATCAAGATGATGCATTAGATGTGTCATGTCTAATGCTCGTGACCATGAACTCTAAGCTTCAGAAGCAACATGAGTTCATGAATGCTTATGATATGGTTGGACATCTTCGTCAACTATATCAAGGACAAGCAAGGCATGAGAGATATGAAGTATCTAAGGCATTGTTTGGGTCTAAAATGCAAGATGGGACTCCAGTAGGTCAATATGTACTCAAGATGATTGGGTACGTAGAAAACCTACAAAGGCTGGGATTCCCACTTGGCCAAGAGTTGGCCACTGACCTGATCTTGCAATCTTTGCCACAAGCCTTCAATCAATTTGTCATGAATTATAACATGAATGAAATTGATAAGTCATTGCTTGAAATGCTCAGCATGTTGAGAACTGCTGAGCTTAACCTTAAGAAGGGAAAATCTAACACCATTTTGATGGTGCAAAAGAAGAAAGGCAAGGGCAAGCCTAAAGGTAAGGGAAAGTCCCAAGCCAAGGGCAAAGGCAAAGAACTTAAACCCAAAGGAGGGGTAGCCAAGGAAGGGGCTTGCTTGTATCACGCAAGGAAGCGAGACAACTGGAAGCGTAAGAATCGCAAGGCATACCTGGAAGATCTTAAGAAGAAAAGAAGTGAGACTTCTACTTCAGGTATAAATGTTATAGAAGTCAATCTATCTATTTCTTCATCATGGGTATTAGATACCGGATGTGCATCTCACATTTGTACCAATGTGCAGGCGCTGAGAAATAGCAGGGCATTGACAAAGGGCGAGGTGGACCTACGAGTAAGCAATGGAGCAAGGATTGCTGCTGTTGCTGTAGGAACTTATGATCTATCTTTGCCCTCTGGGCTTGTACTAGAATTAGATGAATATTGTTATGTGTCTGCCTTAACTAAGAAAATCATTTCAGTTTCTTGTTTGGACAAGAAAGGTTTTTCATTTATAATAAAGAACAAATGGTGTTCAGTTTATTTAAATGATATGTTCTATTGTAGTGCACCTCTAATGAACGGACTCTACTTTCTATACTTAGAGAGCCCTATCTATAACATAAGTACCAAGAGGTTTAAGTCAAATGAGTTGAACCAAACCTATCTCTGGCATTGTCGCCTAGGTCACATAAATGAAAGTTGCTTATCTCAGCTCCATAAGGATGGGCTGCTAGACTCATTTGATTTTGAATCATATGAGACATGCGAGTCTTGCCTTTTAGGCAAGATGACCAAGTCTCCCTTTAGTGGACACAGCGAAAGAGCAACAGATTTGTTAGGACTTATACATAGTGATGTATGTGGTCCTTTCAATGTTGCTGCTAGAGGTGGTTACAGGTACTTCATTACATTTACTGATGACTTCAGTAGATATAATTATGTGTATCTTATGACACATAAATCAGAATCCTTTGAAAAGTTCAAAGAATTCAAGAATGAAGTACAAAACCAGCTTGGCAAGAGTATTAAGATACTTCGATCAGATCGAGGTGGTGAATACCTTAGCCATGAGTTTCGTGACTATCTAGCGGAGTATGGGATTCTATCCCAACTCACTCCTCCTGGAACACCACAGTGGAATGGTGTATCGGAAAGGAGGAATCGTACCCTATTAGATATGGTACGATCTATGATGAGTCACACAGATCTTCCTATATCCTTTTGGGGATATGCTCTAGACACAACAGCCTTTACCCTTAACCCTGTACCATCCAAGGCTATCATAAAGACACCATATACGATATGGACAGGGAGAAATCCCAAGATGTCTTTTATGAGGATTTGGGGTTGTGAGGCTTACGTTCGACGTCAAATCTCAGACAAACTGGGGCCCAAATTTGATAGGTGCTATTTTGTTGGATATCCCAAGGATACAAAGGGATATTACTTCTACATTCCCAGTCAGCACAAAGTGTTTGTGGCAAAGACTGGAGTTTTTCTAGAAAGGGATTTTGTTTCTAGAAAAACTAGTGGGAGTACCTTCGATCTTGAAGAAATTCAAGATAAGGACCGTAGCACTGAGGCCTTGATGGAGGTTGAACAGGAACCACAAAGTGTTGTGGGTGATGAGGTTGTTGCATAAAGAGTTGTGGAACAACCACCTGTTCATGTAGACTTACCTCTTCGCAGGTCTGATAGGGTACGTCGTCAACCTGAGAGATACTCATTTCTCTTGTCTGACCATAATGACGTTATGCTCATTGAGAATGAGCCTACCTCCTATCAGGAAGCTGTGATGAGCCCAGATTCTGAGAAATGGCTTGAGGCCATGAGATCCGAGATGGAATCCATGTACACCAACCAAGTATGGACTTTGGTTGATCTACCTGAAGGGGTCAAACCCATTGGGTGTAAGTCGGTCTTTAGGAGAAAGACTGACATGGATGGACTTACGCATACCTATAAGGGCCGATTGGTGGCTAAAGGTTTCAAGCAAATCCATGGTATTGACTATGATGAAACCTTTTCTCCAATGGCGATGTTTAAGTCCATTCGGATCTTGCTTGCTATTGCAGCATACCACAATTATGAGATCTGGCAAATGGATGTCAAAACCACGTTTCTGAATGAAAACTTACTCGAGGATGTGTACATGACACAACCTGAGGGTTTTGAAGATCCACAGCATACTGGGAAGGTATGCAAGCTGCAAAGGTCCATTTATGGGCTAAAGCAAGCTTCTCGGAGCTGGAATCTTCGATTCGATGATGCAATCAAACAGTTTGGTTTCATCAAGAATGAAGATGAACCCTGTGTCTACAAGATAGTTATTGGGAATACAGTTGTCTTCCTTGTATTGTATATGGATGACATATTGCTCATTGGGAATGACATCCCTTCGCTACAGTCTGTGAAGACTTGGCTCGGGACGTGCTTCACAATGAAGGACTTAGGTGAAGCAACCTGTATTCTAGGCATCAAGATCTATAGAGATAGATCTAAGAGATTGTTGGCCTAAGTCAGAGTACATACATTGACACGGTATTACTTTTGTTTACCATGCATAATTCCAAGAAAGGACTTTTGCCGATGTCACATGGTGTGAGTCTTTCGAAGACTCAAAGTCCCTCTTCTAGAGAGGAGAGAGACTGCATGGATAAGATCTCTTACGCATCTGCTATAGGATCTATCATGTACGCCATGCTGTGTACTCGTCCTGATGTCTCGTATGCTTTGAGCATGACGAGTAGATACCAGTCAGATCCAGGTGAGCATCACTGGATAGCAGTCAAGAATATTCTTAAGTACTTGAGAAGGACTAAAGAATATTTCTTGATATTTGGAGGCGATGAGGAGCTAGATGTAAAGGGTTACAGCGATGCCAGCTTCCAAACTGACCAGGATGATTATAGATCGCAGTCAGGGTTCGTGTTTTGCTTGAATCGTGGCACTGTGAGCTGGAAGAGTTCGAAGCAGGACACAATTGCTGATTCTACAACAGAAGCCGAGTATATCGCTGCATCTGAGGCAGCAAAGGAGGCAGTTTGGATTCGCAGGTTCATTGCTGAACTTGGGGTGGTTCCTAGCATTGCAGATCCTATAGAGCTTTATTGCGACAACAATGGAGCGATTGCACAGGCTAAGGAACCTCGCTCACACCAGCGGACCAAACACATACTACGGCGCTTCCATCTCATTCGAGAGATTATCGATAGAAGAGATGTGAAGATTTGCAAAGTACCCACAGAGGCTAACATCGCAGATCCCTTGACCAAGGCTTTGGCACAGAAAAAGCATGATGGTCACACTAGGTCATTGGGTATTAGATACTACGGTGATTGGCACTAGTGCTAGTGGAAGATTGTTAGTGAAAGCTCTAGAGCCAATCATGTGATGATTGTTGTATGAACTTTATTGTATCATATTCCTATTTATAAAGGCATGGTTATTATATTTACTTGTATTGGTGCCAAATAACTAAATATAATAATGTCCTTGAGTAGTAGGTTCTTATCTATATCAATCGATTGGTTGAATCGATATTGAGATGATATAGAGAACACTACTCTTAATCATTCCTAGTCGAGTATTAACATCCAGGGACAATGTTAATGCGTAGAGACTAGCATGTAGGTCAACACGATGACTTGATCTCACAAGTCATGGATATGAGATATCAAGTTGACACATGGGTATGCATTAGAGAATGTATACTGAATGACCTGCAATGAGAAAGTATCATGGATCGTTATATGAGTGTCATATACTTTCTCATGTGGCTATTAGTATGACTATTAGTCCTTAGACCTGAAGTCACCATGGTTCCCTACATAAGACATTGCATACTTTGGCTTCGTCAAACGTCACCCGTAAATGGGTGGACTATAAAGGCGATTACTGGGTATGTAACAAATTATGTGGAGAGATGTGAGTGATGTAGATGGGATCTATCCCTCCTATATGACGAAAGTGACATCGATATTCTTGATAGAGTGAGACCACAAAGTGCATGACCATGCCCAAATGAGTCAATATGAGATATTGAGCTCATTTGATATGAGTGAGTCTACTTGGAGTTCAAGATTTAGATTGTACCGAGGATGACACAGTCTATGCCTCGATTGGTCAATCTAGATGTCAAGGATAGAGGGACATTGTCACATATTGTGAGAGTCACGATTAGTAGTCACAAAGGTGATGTTGGAGCTCAACATTCTTGTAACTTGGGTAGCAATGATGTGTTGCTAGATACCGCTCATTGTTTATGTTCTTAAATCGGTTTAGGGACATTGCCAACGTTACAAGAACCTATAGGGTCACACACATAAGAGAAATTAGATGGAGATTAGGTTCATATGATGAACGATGAGGATTAGGTTCATGGGATGAACCAAATTGGATTAAGAGTAATCCAAATTAGACTAATTGAGTTAGACTCAAGTTGATTCAAGTGTTGAATGAGTCTAATTTAGATTTGATTCATCAAATCAATTTAAATTAATGAATAGAGATTCATTAAATTAAATTGACTTGAGTCAAGTGGTTAGATTTGATCAACCATGGGAGATTAGAGGTCAAGTTTGACTTGACTTGAAAGGGAAGATGAAAGGTCAAGTTTGACTTGACCAAATGTCATGTCATGATGATGACTTGGCATGGCCGGCCAATGATGATGATTCACATCATCATTGACTTTGTCAATTGGTGCCACATCATGAGGGAGACCAAGAGGCATTGGAGTTACATGCATGCATGTAACCTTTCAAGCAATCATGTGGCCGACCAACACCATTAGGGAGGAATTCATTTTGGTGAGTTACTCATTCCATCATCTTCAACCTTGGATCAATTTTCCCTCAAGCTCTCCCTTGTTGGAAGATTGTTGGTGCAATCGTCCCAGGTTGACTCGAGTTTTGACTCGAGCAGTACCCTGATAGTATTTTGATGACAGACAAAACTCATGACATGGGATTGTCATGGGAAAGTCCAACATGGGGTTGGCATGGAAAATCCAAGCATGGAGCTTGGTGCGGGAAAGTCCAACATGGGGTTGGCATGGAAAGTCCAAAGCATTGCGAAGCCGTGCGCTTGGTGCATATGGGAAGTCTTGAGGACTTGGTAAGTTCACTAGGCTCGGGTCCTTGAGTTGGTGAAGGATGGCATTGCGAAGCCGTGCGCTTGGTGCATCTGAGGGACCGCCGGACGGGGAGCGAATGGAGTGAGCCCAAAGGGAAGCATACTTCTAGGGCATGAGACGCGAAGGATGGCGTTGCGAAGCCGTGCGTTTGGCGCATCCGAGGGACGTAGGCCGAGGGAAGAGAGCTTCGGTGGGGAACTCCATGAGGGATAAGGTGGACTTGGCCAAGTGGCTAAGACTGAGTGTCGGAGGCTCAAACATCGTTATGTTTGAGGTTTTAGCCGACATCAGTCGACTGGCATAGGTGCCAGTCGACTGCTCTAGGTCGTATGGGTTCGACCAGTGTTCGACTGAACCAAGATTGGTTGATCGATCGCCATGGGAAGCGATTGGTGATGGGACATCGATCGCCGCCAATGGGTGGCGATCGGTGATGACCTTGCTGCAGACGCGAGAATGGAGTCGACTTTCGGTGATGGATGATCGGTCGGTGATGGATCCGTTGGAACTTAACCAGCGTGGATCCGCCGTTGTGAGACAAACGGTTACGATATATCGTGATGATGGTCACGATCGTGATGGGCGCGAAAATAGCTTGATGCAGGTTATAAATGGAGCTCAAGTTGGAGGATTTCGCAAGGGCTTTTTGGGTGACTTTGGAGGGGAATTGCTGTTGCATTCCAGACCTTCAAGAGCAAGCAAAAGCAAGCAACAAGAAAGCGATCAAAAGCAATCGGTGTAAAAGTTATCTTTTGTATTGTCTTTGTATTTCTTGTTGTATTTCATTACTTAGTGTAATAGCTTGTGAGAGGTTTCTCCACCTCCGACGTGTTGTCGAAAAGGAGTGTTATAGTTAGTGCCGTGAGCATAACTAGAGCTCGAGGAGCTCACCCGTGGAGTAGGAACCATTCGGTTCCGAACCACGTATATCGTTGTGTTTTGTTTGTGTGTATTTGTGTTTCTTGTTAGTATTATTATTGTTATTCCGCTGCGCTAACAAGAATTGTAGACGAGAACGAACAAAATACGACGGACAACGAACGAGGGCTATTCACCCCCCTCTAGCCGGCCAACCGATCTCCCAACATCCCTCTCCTTCCTCATCTTGCCGAACCATCCATAGAGTGCTAGAACACTCAAGGGTGTGTTTTCTCCACCTATTGCTTGTGTGGATACCAATAGAGGAGTGTGCACATGACACTCTCGAGTTCTGGCGAACCTTTTGGACGAGCGGGATTTGCGAAGGGCGTCGCTACGAGGGTAACGATCTCACCTCTTAGATCTAAGGTAGATCTAGGGTTTTTAGTAAGCACATACATGTTTTATTTTAATATATCTTCGCACGGATCTGTGGGCGGGGATTCCGAGGTTTCCGCAACGTAAAAAGCGGTTTTTGCGGCTCGGAAAAACCCAACACTAGAAGGGCCTTAATGAAAAGGGTCTACCAGGTCATCCTCTGATGCAATCTAGGCGATAGCAATTTCTACCTTCTTTACGATTTCTCGTATCAAGTTGTACTTGCGCTCTATGCATTTACTTACCTTATGGGCTCGTGGTTCATTGGAGTTTGCAACTGCACCATTATTATCACAATAAATTGTGATAGTTCTGGGCAAACCAAGAATCACATCCAAGTTCATCAGGAAGTTCCTGAGCCATACAACTTCTTTGGCTGCCTCAGAGGCTGCCACATTCTCAGCTTCCATGGTGGAGCCCGCCACGCATTTCTGCTTGGCACTCCTCCATACAATGGCTCCACCTCCCAAAGTAAACACTAAACCTGAGGTAGACTTACTGTTATCCCTATCAGATTGGTAGTCGGAATCCGTGTAACCCATTGGGAGTAATTGGTCTGGCTGGTAAACTAGCATATAATCTTTAGTTTTTCTCAGTCACTTCAATATATGCTTTACCATAGTCTAATGTTCCTGTCCTGGATTACTCTGATATCTGCTGACCATGCCCACGACATAGCAGATATCTGGTATCGTACATAGCATCGCATACATGAGGCTTTCTACTGCCGAAGCATAAGAAACCTCCTTTATCTCCTCTATCTCCTCAGATGATCTAGGACACATCTCCTTAGATAAAGGAACTCCATGCCTGAAAGGTAGAAAACTCTTCTTGGAGTTCTGCATGCTAAAATGATCCATAATCGTGTCTATGTATGAAGCTTGGGATAAGCACAACATCCTTTTCCTACGATCCCTTATAACCTTGATCCCAAAGATGTGTCCCACTTCTCCCAAGTCCTTCATATCAAACTGTTTGGACAACCATACCCTTACGTCTGATAACACCTTGACATTGTTGCCAATTAACAAAATGTCATCTACGTATAGTATAAGAAATACCATTACGTTTCTGTCACATCTCTTGTATACACAAGACTCATCCGGACTTTGAATAAATTCATAAGATTGGATTACCTCATCAAAGCGGATGTTCCAAGACCTCGAAGCTTGCTTCAATCCATAAATGGACCGATTAAGCTTACACACAAGATGCTCTTTGCCTTTAGCAATGAATCCCTCTGATTGCTTCATATAGATGTCTTCCTCAAGACTTCCATTCAGGAAAGCTGTCTTGACATCCATCTGCCACACCTCATAATCCATATGAGCTGCTATGCATAAGAGAATCCAGATAGACTTAAGCATGGCTACCGGCGAAAAGGTCTCCTCATAATCGATACCCTCTTTCTGAGTATACCCCTTTGCAACAAACCTTGCTTTGAAGGTATCAACTTTCCCATCTATTCCTCTCTTTCTTTTGTAGATTCACTTGCATCCAATGGTTTTTACACCATCGGGTGGCTCTACTAGCTCCCATACCTGATTTGAATCCATAGATTCAATCTCAGTATTCATTGCACTTTGCGAAAATGCTTCATCTATATCTTGGATTGCCTCGTCATATGTCCAGGGATCAGGTTCATGTTCACCAGGGACCAAATCAGAAGATTCTCCCAAGAACATGAATCTATCAGGCTGTCTAACAACCCTCCCACTACGACGTGGTATCTCCTGTGTATCCTCTGTGACACGCAGTGTAGTGACTTGTGGTATATCCTCTTGTACCTGTGGTACTGAAGAAGTGACTTCCCCTTTTAATTCATCTAGAACAATTTTACTCTTGGGCTTGTGGCTCATCATATAGTCTTCCTCTAGAATCTGGCGTTTATGCTAACGATCACCCTCTGATCTCTAGGACTATAAAACAAACCACCTTTCGTTCCTCTTGGATAGCCAACGAACATGCGTGCTTCTGTATGAGGTTCCAACTTACCAGCATCTACCTTCAGTACATGTGCTGGACTTCCCCATATCCGAATATATCTTAGACTAGGCTTTCGCCTAGTCCACAATTCTGTGGGAGTAGAAGGCACTGATTTAGATGGAACCAATTTCAGAATGTACACCACTGTATCTAGAGCATATCCCCAGAACAAATCTACTCAGAATAACTCATCATCGATCTAACCATCTCCATAATAATCATATTCCTTAGCTCTGCTACACCGTTCTGCTAGGGTGTGCCAGGTGCAGACAATTGGGATTGAATCCCAGCCTCTGATAAGTAATTCCTAAACTCTCCCAAGAGGTACTCACCACCACGATCATAACGTAGTGTCTTGATACTTTTACCTTGACGTTTCTCCACATCAGCCTTGAATTCTTTGAACTTGTCAAAGCATTCAGACTTGTGGCGCATCAGGTAAATGTATACATATCTTGAGTAATCATCTATAAAAGAGACAAAATACTCAAAACCACCTCTAGCCTGGATAGACATAGGACCACGCAAATCAGAATGAACCAATTCTAACACATCTTTGGCTCTATACCCCTTGGCCTTAAAAGGCCTCTTGGTCATTTTACCTTCCAAGCAGGATTCACAGGTTGGGAGATCCTCCACCACTAATGAACCCAAAGGTCCATCAACTATCAACCTTTGAATTCTGCTTTGGTTAATGTGACCAAGCCTAAGATGTCAAAGATATGTTTGATTCATCTTTGAAGGTTTTTATCTCTTATTGGAATTAGAAGATGAGTTATTAACTTCAATTTGCATCGTGGGAGGTTTTGGTTGAAGTGTGTATAAATTTTCTATCAATGCACCCGAACAGATAATGTCCCTATTCCTTCTTATAACAACTCTATCATTAAAAGAAATAGAATATCCATCCATAAACAATTTAGAAACTGAAATTAAATTCTTTTTAAATAAAGGTACATAAAGGGAATTTTCCATAACCAAAGTTTTATTTTTCTCAAAAAGATAAATAAAACTTCTCCCACTGCAATAGCTGCCACCATTATGGCATTGCCCAAGTAAATGGTAATCACTCCCTCAGCTCGTAGTCGGGTTACCTGGAACCCCTGCAAAGTATTGCAGACATGATCAGAGGCTCTTGTATCTACATACCAGGTGCCGGTAGATAACACCACTAACCATGTTTCAACAACTAGACCAAAGGATATACCTTTGTTTTGATTCGGATTGGGACAGTCCTTCTTCCAATGTCCATCCTGCTTGCAAGTGAAGTACTTGCCTTTCGGCTTCTTCACTCCTCCTTGAGATCCTCCCACCACCTTTGCTTTGTCTTGTTTCTTCTTCTTCTTGACCTTCGGCTTAGAAGTAGAAACCTTCTGAGCAATGATGGCCTGAGCTTGAGCAAGCCTTTATGTCGACTGAAAAATAATATCGACGTGGGTTTACCCATCGATCACAGCTCCAAGGACTTCCAGCTCATTCGCAGGATTAGGAGGATCCTCTTCGAAGAGTACATATTTGTACTCCTCAGCAATTAAGACAATATCTAAATTCTTTTCCAATCAATATAATTTGGGTACAGTAAGCTTATTTTCCTTTAGTATCACAACAAGTGTACTGAAAGTCATTTTGAAAATCCTAAGAATCACATAGATCATTACTTTGGATTTAAAAAAATTATTGATTCCTCTAACAATAAAATTTTAAAATCAACTAACACCTCAAAACACTGAGAATATCGTATGCCACGATAGTGTGGACGTATACGAATTCTACATTTTTAAGAGGAGGTTTTACCCATTAATTTTACTATCTTGTCAACCTAACTTTTTGACAAGTAAAATTAATAGTTAATTTCTCTTCGGCCCTACAAATAAAAGTAGTCACTCCGATGGGGAGGATACTTATATTTGTATCAAGTGTTCACCATTACTTGGTACCAAGGTAATTATCTCGGGTTATGTGCCTTACGATGGGGAAGCACACACGCTCCTTAATAATTTCCTATAACTATATTTGACCTTGTGATCCGCAAACAAACTCATCCGATGGGGAGGAAGGCACTCAGAGCCGACGCGCAAGTTTGTTTGCATCACTTGTCAAATCGTAATGGAGGCCGTAGGAATTTATAAAAATTTCCCTCTCCCACTTAGTAATTTGAAATTGAGAAATTTTCCTAGCCAATGACATGCATATCAAACAAAAAGCGATAAATATGAAAAATAAATTATTTTCCAACTATTATGGCTTTTGTCTTCAATATGTCTCACGTCGCAACGCCTTCTCGTCCGCTCCTCCTATGCCATGTACAAGCCATCCAGAGATCCGAGCCGAGACTGTAACCTATTTTAATTTACATCCATCGATCCTATACTCCACGAGGGAGTGTACATGATATCTAGATCGAAAGTAAACTAAAATAAAGAATGGCTAAACAATGTCGTATCTAATTTATAAAAAATCAAATACTAGTCTCGTCAACCCCAAGGATTCAACAAAATATACATTTACAATCACATACACACATATGGCCATAATAGTCGGATCTTATGCCTACAATCAAAGAGTTAAACTACGCAAATCCTACTATTATCTGGCACATATAATATATGAAAAGTGCATAAAAATAAATCGAATCCTTAAACACACAAAACCGAAAACCTTGGCTCTGATACCAATTGTAGGGTTTTGCTTATCGAGTCCGTGAGAGGAAACATCGCTTCCCACTTCACCTCGATCGTTTGTTCATGGCGATCCCATCGATGTCTCCAGATTAAAAATTTAATCCTAGACAAAAGGGATAGCCCAAACAACCAAGTCATCGTCGTGCTATTCGTTTAGAGAGGTCACTTGAACAAACACGTTGTTCGAGCGACCATCTTCTATTCTACGAGTAGCCGTGAAATAGACGATGTATGGATCGCCAGTCTTTGTATTTATGTTCAGGATCCAAGTATTATTTAGCCACGAACAGAATTTATCATGCTCATAATTGGAAAAACAAATACAAGCAAGTAACAAAAGAGAATAGAGAATAGGCATACCTCTCGATCTTCTAATGTATGACCTTCCTCCTTTCGGACGTCGTGTGGGCGATGATCTACCAAAAGTTGAAGCTCCTAGATCACCAATCTTCCTTCCTTGATCATTTTGACCTAGAGGAAGAATAGAAACAAAGCTCTATTCCTTCTTTCAACCAACCAACAACCTTTAAGGAAGGAGCTTGCCGTCGGCCAAGAAGGAGGAGGAGATTATGGTGGAAACTGGCCAAGTCACCAAGGGAAAGCCCTATATCTTGTTTCCACCACCTAAGGAGAAGGAGAAGAGGGTCTTTGGATACCGGCCAAGGGCTGGAAAGAAGGTTGTGGGAGCCGACCACCAAAGGAGAGGTAGAAGAAAGGAAAATACTTCCTTATTTGGTGCTGCCCAAGCCTCCAAAACCCTAAGCCTCCAAACCCTAATCCTATCTCTCCTAATGGCCGCCCATGGAAGAGGGGAAGAAGAATAGGATGAGCACCGACCAAGGTAGAGGGGAGAAGTTTATGTGCTGGCAACAACTTGGGAAGAAGAAGAAAAGAGCTCTTCCTCATGTAGCCGCCCACCCCTATCTCCCAAACCCTAGCCGCCCAAACCTAATCCTAAACAAACTAGGATTCCTAGCCTCCAAAGGAAGCAAACCCTAATCCCCTAAGCCATCATCTTGTTGCCGCCCACCCCTATCACATCCTTTTATAGAGTTTGGGATAAGTCATGATTTAATCTCCACCATAGGTTCTATGGATTTAATCTTAACCATCGGATCTAGAGATTTAATCTCAACCGTCGGATCTAGAGATTTAATCTCTACCTTTGGATCTAGAGTTTTGTTTTCATCCATTGGATCTAAGCTTCATGAGGTGTTAATAGGATACATTAGGGACCATGAGGAGGAGTTGGATCTTGGCCACCCATGGATCAAGCCCACATAAAGTCCGATCCATAAATGATAATCCAATCCACTAAAGGATTATCATTGATCTACCTCACCAACCCCCATAAGATAATATGGGCTCCATATATTATTTGTACATTTTTTCCCCGTGTTTAAGATCTCGAATGTCCGTTGATTAATTAATTTACTGACCATTAATTAATCAACATCTAACTCCATGAGTAGTACCACTCAACCTTTTCATCATGCCAGACCAAGTCCACCTGCAGGGTTTACATGATGAACCTTATGAGCTCCTCAAGGGGACATCATCATCCTAATATATAGAACACAGTTTCCTCCTATAATCAACGGCACACCATATAAATAATGTCATTTCCCAACTTACCGAGCCTATCGATTTAATCTATAAATCTCGCCCATTGGTAAATCAAAGAAATGAATACTAAGTATATGTGCCCGTTGTTATTTTGGGATTAAGAGCATGTACAAAATAATATCTGAGGTCCAATTCGATTATGTAGTCAGCAATAAATCGAATCACCTCTAAGTCGGTCTTGCTCAATACACACAAAGTGCACTAGTGTGATTCTATGGTCAAGACAAACCAATACCAAATCACACTACAACCATTCTGATGGTTTGTCCAAAGCCATCTCGGTTGTGAGCCTTTACTTATACTTTACAAGGAGTCGATAACATGATCTCCCGTGTGACACCACACACCATGTTATCTATAATGTAATGTATTGGACAATATTGTATAACTATAAAAATATACAAACAATGATCATGTGATTCTTATTTCAAAATAAAGATGTTCATACAAAAGATAGACTTTTCAGTATACATCCCTACAAAGTTGTCTCAGGTGATTCCGGCATGGATACTGATAGAGGCAAGGCACGTTCATCTTGCTTGTGGTTTCGACGAATTCAAAAGAATCCTGAAAGTATAACTTCTCCTTCTCCTTGGGTGTGTTTATGCGATTATACCAAAGGCAGTTTTCTTGGCCCCCAGGGGATGTCTCGGATGGAATAAAATTATTTTATTCGCTTTATTCCACTGCGCAAGATCTCGGAATCTCCAACACTAGCCACCTCCATCAGTCTCACGTCCTCAGGCTCCATCTGAGTCCTCCATGACTCCTTCACCCTTCACATTAGCCTTCGGGTGCTTCCATCGGATATGTCATAGGAACCGGGTCTCCTTTGCCAAGGTTCATTTGGACTTATGCCGCCAAGACTACATGCTTGGACTTTACGCTGCCAAAGACCTCACCCTTGGACTTTTGGATTGCCAAGCCTCAATGCTTGAACTTTCATCCGCAAGACTACACACTTGGACTTACGTGACCAAGACTTCAAACTTGGACTTTCCAAGCCAAGACCATTCTTGGACTTTCCATGCCAAGTATCCAAACTTGGATTTCCATGTCAAGACCATTCTTGGACTTTCAATGCCAAGACCTTTCTTAAACTTTCCATGCCAAGTATCCCAACTTGGACTTCCATGCCAATACTATTGCTTGAACTTTCCATGCCAAGATCATTCTTGGACTTCCCCTCGAGTCTAGTCAACCTTGACATGAGGTTTTATTGCTCTAATAATTTTTCTTAAATAATCTCTCCCATATGACTTTGAATATTCTAAACATTCACTTATCATATGGTCAACATATGGTCAAACCATAATATCAACCAATGGTCAAACCCATTATCAAACATTAAAATCCTTCTCGAGTCCCACTCGAGTCTAGTCAATTGTGACCTGAGTCAATTGCACAAACAACTGAGGCATTTGGTGGTGATAATCTGCCAAGATAACTGGCGAGGTATACCACCGAGGCATGTCCTTGAGTCGAGGCATGTCCTTGAGCCAAGGCAGAGACATCTTACCGAGGCATTTGGTGGAGATAATCTACCGAGATAACCATTGAGGTATACCATCAAGGTATGTCCTTCAACCGAGGCAGAGGCATCTTGCCGAGGCATTTGGTGGATATAACTATCGAGATAACCATCGAGAAATACCACCAAGGTATGTCCTTGAGTCGAGGTAAAAACATCTATTGTTTTGGGTTGACTTAGGTCGCCCTTGACTTAGGTCCAACCAAAAGCTCCACCTCAGTCTGATTGTTGACTTAACCCGGCTAGTAGGTTGCCACTTGGTGGGGGTAATTTCCTCCACATTAGCATGGCTGAGACTTGATTTGTGGATTAGTAAGGTTGATTCATTCTTGTGATCATCCTTCAGACAATGAACTCGCGATCAAAAGACTTCTTCTCTATAGAACGGCAAAGACAAAGAATATCGATGAACATACTGTAAATTTATTTTATAGTATTTATTTATAATTTTTTTAAATTCATCTAAACTTCATTATAAATCCTACAAGACTCCAGCAAATCACGAGCAACATGTGGTAGAGGATCTTATTGCACTCTAAATGAAGACAGATGATTGGAGTTGGGCGAGATCCAGGAAGAAAGGGAAAGCTCTCTCAATCAAGAGAAGAGATCGGGAGTGCGATGAGATTCCGTGTGAAAGGGCAGCTTGGGTTAAGAAATATAAATGTCATTAGAGATTGTTAATTGATTACGCCATATTAAAATAACTCGCTAATGATGCTTATTGCCAGATATTTTAATTAAATTGGCAAAGCTATTGCTATCAAATGGATTGATCTATGGTGGGACGGATCAACCCATCATAAATTTAACATTTAGTAAGGAGGAGCAGGTCAATCGACGGATTGAGAAATCTCCAATCCAACTCAATTGAAGACAAGTTGCATATTAAGCGGACGAATCTACAGGCCACAAAAAATAAAAAAAATATTAAAAATTACTGAGCCGTTGAGACCTTAAGGCGACAACAAACAAGATGGATGGGGTACCATGATAAAAAAAGTAAGCATTTGAAGTAACTAAAATCTTGTAATTGAGATCCAATTACCGACTGATAAAATTGGATACCGATTCTTTTGATTCTTTCCATACTCTAAAATATCCAAATCTTGATAATATACAAATTCATGTTTTGGCTTCTTCAAATAAAGATTTAATTCAAATTTTTTAACACTTTTAATTATTTGACTTTGATATGTTATCATTTCTTATATTAATGATACTCCTACTACCTTTTCCTGCGAGCGAAATGAAAGAACCCGTGCATAAAGGCATTGTCCGAACCAAAGAGTTGGTTCGGCAGAGGGGGTCTGAGAAAACCGGTTCAGTCACATAGGTCTGGGTGAAAATGGCTCAGGAAAGCGGTTCAAGGGAATTGGCTCGGTCGAGCGGATTTGGAGATTGGCTCGGTACGGAGAATAAAGGAATCGACTTGGCAGAACGAGCCTGGAGATTAGTTCTGTAAGGAGAGGATAGGAGTTGGTTTGGGTTATTATAAGAAGTCTAAGAGTTATGCTACACTTAAGTAGTAGGTCTAGGTTAGCTTTATGAAGGGCAAGTGGGTGAAAGGGATGAGCTAGGATGTTTCCCAAAATATTGGTGAGGAGTTTGTTATACAACAGATTAGGACCCCACCTAATATTCAGAGGAGTCTCCACTCCACATTTCTGTAATAGAATGATTCTCCAAGTAAGCAAGGTGGCCACGTGTACGGTGATAAACGAGGTTCATTATGCGACAACTGGTCGGGGGGAGGAAGAGGAATATAAAAAGGTAGAGGAAAGGTGAGAACAGGGGATCCGCAACTTCCAACAGCGAGAGACGAAGACACACTTGAAGGGGAGAGTGACCACATCGCCAGGGGAGGAAGGAAGAAGGAGAGAAGGAGAGTAGCGAGTTCTATTCTTTCAAGATATGTGTATTAAGCTAACTGTAAGAGGTTTCTTTCCTCCGCCTGCAGAAGCTTTTTTCCGCGAAGGAGGAAGTTCATAGTGAAAGTGCTTTGGCACCGTAGCTCGTGGGAGAGCTCACCCCCATGGAGTAGGAATCCTCATTTTGAACCACGTTAAATCTTGTGTCTCTGCTCTTTGCTTTGGTTGTGCATGTTTTTCTTTTACGTATTTCATTACTGTTGTGGCCGGAGAGAACCCCAAGCTTCCCGCACGCACCTTAGCGTCGCACGGAGGTGAGAAAATCCATCTACGACTGCATCAGTTGGTGTCGTCTGTGGGAACTACTGAGCAAGACGTTGAGATGCAACCAGAGGAGATACGCTACCCAGCAGCCTCCTCCTCGGAAGAAAATCCCATTACCTTGCTACCGTCGCAGCTGAGGGCCATGGTGGACACAACCGTGGCTGAAGTCCTAGCCAAAGAGAGGATAAGGACTGGGTACCTCCATCCTCATTATGATGAACCTTCTCCTCGAGGACAGCAACAGGAGATGCCCCCTCCGCTTCGCACAACTACAAACGTCGAAGTGTTGCCCAAGGACGGGCTAGGGGGAAGAGGAGTGCATCAGACTAATATACCGATGACCCAGATCCGGCAAGAAGAACAGGGCGAGAGCTAGTCAACTAGGGTTCTGGAGACCTACGAGCCCAGTCCTTTCACCATCGACATTCTTTCTGAACTGCCGTCTTCGTATTTTAGAAATCCCCAGGTGGGTAAATATGATGGCATGACTGATCCTGAAGAACACTTGTCGCAATTTGTAGGAGTCACCTCGCTTCATTGCTATTATGACGCTCTCAAATGCCGGGTTTTCCATACCACCTTAACCAGCTCAGTGCGGAAATGGTTCAACACCCTCCCCCCAGGGTCTATTACTTGTTTTGCTAATTTTCAAGGGGTGTTCCACCAGGAGTTCGCCAGCTGCAAGATGTACAAGCATGACACCTCTATCCTACTACACATTAGGCAGGAATTCTCAGAATCACTTAGAGGGTACCTTCATTGGTTCACTTCTACTGCCTGGAATATCCCCTCAGCAAAGTCAGACGCGTTGATGGTGGCCATCCTACATGGGCTAAGAGAGGGGCGTTTTATTAGCTCCCTATTAAGAAAACCGGCGGCTAGCTACGAGGAATTGCTAAGACACGTGGAGAAATACATCAATGAAGAAGAAGGACTAAAGGTTCGGCGGGCCGAATAGACATCTACAATGGCTTTCGAGGAAAGAAGTCGTCGTGCCGCTCCCCGAGCTCCTCCACGAAGAGAATATGTGCGGCCTTTCAAACCAAAAGCTCCCAGGCCCTAGTTATTGATGCAGTGAGCTCGCCCCCACCCCTCCTTTGCAGATCATGGCTGCCAATGCAGTCCCTCCCCCAAGAACTTGGAAAGAGCGGGAGATGGAGTTTTATGACCAGCAAGGTCTTCTGCAACGGCCAATGGGCTATCAGGGAGTGCCTCGTAATCCTCCAACTCCTTTCTTCTGTCAATATCACATGGAGTATGGCCACCTTAGTGGCCGATGTTTCAAGTTGCAAGAAGGGTTGGAGCACATCCGAGCTGCCTACCCACATCTGCAACCTCAGACGGGAGGACCAGTGAGGCAAGGCCAATGACCTAACGTGGCTCGCCCGGGGCCCTACAACCAAAGACCTCAGGTTACTTTCCCTCCAGACCCACAAGTTCCCATCCAAGATGTTGTTTAACAGGGAGGGCCATCGGGTGAAGGTCCATCATCTGATTTGAATGACATCCCCATACAGGGAGTTATTCACGTTATTGCAGGAGGACCTACTGATGGAGACTCTAATAGGGCTCGGAAGTCTTATGGCCGCCTCATGGAGAAATTAGCTGTTGTGACAGATCAGGCTATCCAGACTACGCCACCAGTTTCATTTGGGCCAGAAGATCTCCGAGACATTCTGCTACCTTATACTGATGCTCTGGTAATCCATATTTCTCTTGCTAACTATGAGGTGGCTCAGGTCCTAGTCGATTCGGGAAGCTCTATTAATATCCTCTTCCAAGAGGCCTTTAGACAGATGCAGTTGAGAAATGCACAGTTAGAGGATGTGGTTACTCCTCTATTCGAATTCGCAGGACATATGGTGCATCCCATAGGGCAGATATCATTGCCCCTCACTCTGGACATAAAGCCCAGCCAAAAAACTAATATTGTTCCTTTCCTCATAGTGGATGCTCCGTCCACTTATAATACAATTCTGGGTCATCCTTGTTTGTCTATTTTTTAGGCGGTGGCTTCCCCTACCACCAGAAGGTGAAGTTTTCAATCGTACAGCTAATCGGGGAGGCCAAAGGTGAACAGAAGGCTGCTCGGAGTTGCTAAGTACAGATGGTTAGAGAAGACCAAAAGAAAGCTAGAGCATACGACCCTAAGGGAAAAGTCATCATGATCTCCGAGGTATGTGTGCTTAAAGAGTCTCTCCCCAAAGCGGGAAAAATAGAAGAGGGGGAACTTGTAGAGATAGCTCCTGGAAAAGTCACTCGAGTAGCTCAAAAGCTCGAGGTTAAGGAACAACTGGTAGTTTTCTTAAAGAAGAATGAAGATATCTTTGCTTGGGATGTGCACAATCTTACAGGGATAGATCCTCGTGTTGCTGAGCATCATCTCAACATCCCCAGAGGAGTCCGACCCGTCTAGTAGAAGCGGTGGCATTTTGGGCCCGAGAAAGATAAAGTTATAGCTGAAGAAGTAGATAAGTTGTTGCAAGTGGTCATGTTAAGAAAATTCAATTCTCTGAGTGGATGTCTAATGTAGTTTTGGTCCCCAAGCCTTCTGGGAAGTGGAGGATGTGTATTGACTTTCACGATTTGAATAAAGCGTACCCTAAAGGCTGCTACCTCTTGCCTTGCATTGATCAGTTGGTAGATTCTACCGTGGGATATGAAGTAGTGTCCCTAATGGATGCTTACCAAGGATATCATCAGATACCATTGGCCAAAGAAGATCAGAAGTGAGTCAGTTTCATGATGGCAGGAGGACTATATGCATATGTGGTGATGCCCTTCGGCCTAAAAAATGTTGGGGTCACATATCAGCGGCTCATGGACAAGATTTTTGCGGAATAAAAGGACAAAAATATGGAAGTTTATGTCGACGACATCCTAGTTAAATCAAAGACCACTCGGGATCTAGTTACAGATCTAAATGAGACTTTTGCTACCCTGAGGAAATATAACATGAAACTGAACCTAAAAAAATGTTTGTTTGGAGTAAAGAGCGGGAAGTTTCTGGGGTATATTGTAACTGAGAAGGGACTGCAGGTCAATCCAGAGAAAGTGCAGGCATTATGCAACATGAAGTCACCTACTAATCTACGAGAAACTCAAAAGCTGGTAGGGAGGAGTGTTTCCTTGTCCCGATTTATAGCCAGATCAGCATACAAAGGACTACCTTTCTTCCGGATTCTGTGCAAAGCCGCTAAATTTCAATGGGATGGTCAATGTGAGAAGGCCTTCCAAGAATTAAATAAATATTTAGCTGAACTACCTCTGCTAGCCAAACCAGTCGTAGGAGAGACCCTGTGGATGTATTTAGCTGTTTCAGAAGGAGTCATCAGTTCAGTATTATTAAAGTAGAAAGGTTCTCATCAGCAACTTATCTACTACACCAGTCATATCTTGAAAGGAGTAGAATCATGATACACCGAGCTAGAGAAGTTGGCATATATTATAGTCTTGATAGCCCGCAAGTTGAGGACATATTTCCTAGCTAACCCAATTAATGTTTTGACTCACAGTGAGTTAGGCAAGGTGGTGACTAAGCCTAATTTCTCGGGTAGGCTTACTAAATGGGCGGTAGAGCTGAGCGAGTTTGACATTCATTATCATCCTCGAACCGTCATCAAGGCTCAGGCTCTAGCTGATTTTTTGGTAGAGGTTTCTATTGGTTCAGAAAATAGTTCGACTAAGAAAGAAGAAGGGTTGGAGGTATGAAACGTCTTTGTGGATGGTTCTTCTAGATCTACGGACAGCGGGGTGGGGGTAGTGTTAATATCCCCCAAAAAGGATGAAACTCGCATAGCCATGCACCTGGGATATCGAGCATCAAATAATGAGGCAGAGTACGAAGCCATCCTAGTTGGGTTACAAGCTGCTAGAGCTGTGGGGGCAACTTCGTCACGTGATCATTCAGATTCCTGGGCTAGGTTGTAATAACCTGTGGTTCTTTACAGTCAAATAAAGATTGCAAAAATATTTAGTGGCCTTTGAGAAAGAGAAGGTTCATTTTTAGCAAGTTCTTTTGCAATAGATTCCAAGAGAAAATAATTGGAAGGCGGATGAGTTGGCTCAGCTAGCTAGTGCTATGGAGGGGGTAAAACAACCTGAAACGATCTACATGGAATTCCCCACTTCTTTAGTAATATATAATGTGGAGGAGGCCATATCAGGAGGGGATCAGACCCCTGACTGGAGGACTGACATCATGGCATACTTGCAGGAAGGGAAGGTTCCAGAAGAAAGATAAGCGACATCTGTTTTGATGACCAGGGCAAAGTGGTTCACCATCGTAGAGGGAGTCCTATATAAGGTGTCTTTTGGGCAGCCCCTGTTGAAATGCTTAGGAAAGGAAGATGTTGAATAGGTACTCCAAGAAATACATGAGGGTTGTTGTAGTAACCATTTGGGAAGAAGAGCTTTGGCACGGAAAGTATTGTTAGCAGGGTACTTTTGGCCCACTCTCCAGCAAAACTCAGCTCATATAGTATAGATTTGTTTGGCTTATCAAAAGCACAACAACCGGTCCAAATGACCGACCGAGCTGATGAGAGCTATTGTTGCTTCTTGTCCCTTTGATCAGAGGGGAATGGATATAGTGGGCCCCATACCTGTGGTACCTTTACAGAAGAAATTTTAATTGGTGTCGGTGGATTACTTCTCCAAGTGGGTGGAAGCATAGTCCCTCGTTAAAATCACTGAGAATGCAGTAATATAATTTCTATGGAAGAACATTATCTGTCGGTATGGAATCCCAAGGAGATTAGTCAGTGACAATGGGCATCAATTTCAGGGAAAGAGGATCAAGGAATGGTGTCAGACTCTCAATATCTAGCAAGCTTTCACTTTTGTAGTTCATCCTCAAGCTAATGGGCAGGTCAAAGTGACTAATAGAATCCTCATGCAGGGGTTGAAGACTAATTAGGGGCTCAGAGGGGAAACTGGGTGGATGAATTGCCAGGGATCTTGTGGGCCTACCGAACTACTCCAAAGACGGCAACGGGAGAAACTACCTTCAGCTTGGTGTACGGAACGGAGGTTGTTATTCCAGTAGAGGCCCTTTTGAGTAGTGCTCACATAGAAGTTTATGAGCCAGAGCAGAATCAAATCATCCGAGGAACTGAGCTGTATTTGCTAGAAGAAAAATGAGAACATGCACGGAGACGAGTGGAGTTTTACAAGCGAAGGGTACAACAAACCTTTAATAAAAGGGTAGTGCCCCGAAGATTTCAAGAAGGGGATTTAGTTTTGCACAAAGTCCGCCCTACAGGAGATCTGAAGAAGTTGGCTCCAAATTGGGAAGGACCCTATGTGGTTACATGTCGTGTGGCAAGATCAGCTTATTATTTGAAAGATGATCAGGGCAGGGAACTCCCTCAACCCTGGAATGCTATACATTTAAAGCATTTTCATACCATGTAAGGGGCAAGGGATGAAGGAAAGAGTTAGTGGGTCCCTTATGGAATATACATGATGTTTAATATGTCATTTAATATATGACAGACACGAACACAATTGGCGAATCATTAGCATTAAAAATAATTTTGCCCCTACGGACTATGAAAAGAATGAAAATAAAAAAGGGAAGTATATTCAGTGACCAGTATCCCTTAACAATGGACATTCTAAAGTGATGTCTTGAATTACAATTTGAAATGGTCCGAAGGGTAGCTCCTGAAGCTAGTCTCCCAGTGCAAAAAGAGTGCAAGCTGGTTAGTAGGAGGTAGTCCTTGGTCGGCATATTGCCGAAATACTTTGTTGAATCCATCCTGGAAAGTGTCCCGCATCAGAGCTATCAGGAATTCTCGTTGACTCGGATTGTCAGGACTTCGATCTTGATGAAGCCTGCGGCAATTTTCCTCATGCTCGCAACGGGATCGATGCATTTCACTATACCATTGAGATATTTCCATGATGACATCAACCAGGAAAGATATGTCGTCTGCTCGGGAGGTATAATCTTGTTGTAGGAACCTCATCATTTCCATCATATCTTGGCATATGGAGGTTGAAATCCCCTCTACAGTCTCCGTATGGGATTTGGTGCGGATGAGCTCGCTACCCAGTCTCCTGAGGGATGCTTCCAACTTGCATATACGGGCGTGAGCATGCACCCTAGAAGTTATTAAGGATGAGTTTTCCTGTACCTCCTTGCATAAGCAGGTGCGAAGGTCCGTTATTTTATCTTCAACTCTTTGGTGTTGGACTCCAAGATTTGCTATGATTTCAGTGTCTCTTTACTTTTCACGGAGAGGTTTAGCTATCAGTTCCTGAAGATCAACCAATTCTTGGGGTGTAGGAGCTGTTCTATTAGTATATTCTTGCTGGGTGTTTAATACTTTACATTGTAGATAACATGGTGTGTGGTGTCACACGGGAGATCATGTTATTGGCCCCTTGAAAAGTATAAGTAAAGGCTCACAACCGAGATGGCTTTGCACAAACCATTGGAATGGTTGTAGTGTGATTTGGTATTGGTTTGTCTTGACCATAGAATAACACTAGTGCAGTTTGTGTGTATTGAGCAGGACCAACTTAGAGGTGATTCGATTTATTGCTGACTACATAATCGAATTGGACCTCAGATATTATTTAGTACATGCTCTTAATCCCGATATAATAACGGACACATATACTTAGTACTCATCTCTTTGATTTACCAATGGGCGAGATTTATAGATTAAATCGATAGGCTCGGTAAGTTGGGAGATGATATTATTTATATGGTGTGCCGTTGATTATAGGAGGAAACCGTGTCCTATATATTAGGATGATGATGTCCCCTTGAGGCGCTCATAAGGTTCATCATGTAAACCCGACAGGTGGACTTGGTCCGGCATGATGAAAAGGTTGAGTGGTACTACACAAGGAGTTCGATGTTGATTAATTAATGGTCATAAATTAATTAATCGATGGACATTCGAGATATTAAATACGGGGAGAAAATGTACAAATAATATATGGAGCTCATATTATCATATGGGGGTTGGTGAGGGAGATCAATGATGAACATTTAGTGGATTGGACCATCATTAGTGGATCGGACTTTATGTGGGCTTGATCCATGGATGGCCAAGACCCAACTCCTCCTCATGGTCCCTATTGTAGCCTATTAACACCTCATGATGCTTAGATCCAATGGATAGAAACAAAACTCTATGATCCATTGGTAGAGATTAAATCTCTAAGATCCGACGGTTAAGATTAAATCTCTAGATCCGACGGTTGAGATTAAATCCCTAGAACCAATGGATGAGATTAATTCATGACTTATCCCTAACTCTATAAAAGGATGGCATGGGAGTTGGCATGAATGACATTGAAGGAGAGCTAGGGTTTGGGCGGCAAGAAGGAATCCTAGTTGAGATAGGATTAGGATTAGGGTTTGGAGGCAAGGGTGGCACCAAATAAGGAAGGTATTCTTCTCTTCTTCTTCCTCTTTTGGCCAACGTCCAGCACCTCTCCAGCCTCTTTTCTAGCCTTGGCCAGCATCCAAAAGCCCCCTACTCCTTCTCCTTAGGCGGTGGAAACAAGATATACGGCTTCCCTTGGTGTCTTGGTTTTTTTTCCACCATCTTCTCCTTCACCTAGTTGGCCGGCGGCAAGGATAGTTTTAGTTCCTTGTTGGTTGTTTCTAGTGAGGAGAAAAACCTTGTTTCTATTCTTCCTCTTGTTTTGGAAGGGCAAGGAAGGAAGATTTGCGATCTAGGAGCTTCAACTTTTGGTTGATCGTCGCCCACACGACGTCCAAAAGGAGGAAGGTCATACAATAGAAGATCAAGAGGTATACCTATACTACTTTCTTCTTTTGTTTGTTGCTTGTTTTTGTTTTTCAATTATAAGCATGTTATAAATCTGTAAATAGCTAAATAATACTTGGATCCCGAGCATAAACACAAAAACCGGCGATCCGGACATCGTCTATTCCGCGGCTACTCGTAGAATAGAGGATGGTCGCTTGAACAACTAGTTTGTTCAAGTGACCTCTCTAAACGAATAGCACGACGATGACTTGGTGGTTTGGGCAATCCCTTTTGTCTAAGATTAAATTTTTTTAATCCGGGAACATCGAAGGGAGCACCATGGTCAAGCTACCGAGGTGAAGTGGTAAGCGAAGTTTCCCCTCACAGACTCGATATGCAAAACCCTTCAACTGGTATCAGTGCCAAGTTTTCCGGTTTTGTGTGTTTAGGATTCGGTTAATTTTTATGCACTTTTTCATATATTATATGTGCCGGATAATAGTAGGATATACGTAGTTTAACTCTTTGGTTACAGGCATAAGATCAGACTATTATGGCCATATGTGTGTATCTGATTGAATGTGTGTAAATATTTATTTTGTTGAATCCTCGGGGTTGACGAGGCAAGTATTTAGTTTTTGGTAAATAAAATATGGCATTATTTAGCCACTTTTTATTTTAATTTACTTTCGATCTAGATTTCATGTACACTCCCTCGTGGAGTATAGGATCGATGGATGTAAATTAAAATAGGTTTTAGTCTCGGCTCGGATCTCGGGATGGCTCGTACATGGCGTAGGAGGAGCGGACGAGATGGCGATGTGACGGGAGACATATTGAAGACAAAAGCCATAATAGTTGGAAAATTATTTTATTTTTCATATTTATTGCTTTTTGTTTGATATGCATGTCGTAGGCTAGGAAAATTCCTCAATTTCAAATTTCTAAGTGGGAGAGGGATATTTTTATAAATTCCCGTGGCCTCCATTACGATTTGACAAGTGATGCAAACAAACTTGCGCGTCAGCTCTGAGTGCCTTCCTCCCCATCGGATGGGTTTGTTTGCGGATCACAAGGTCGAATATGGTTATAGGAAATTATTAAGGAGCGTGTGTACTTGCCCATCGTAAGGCACATAACCCGAGATAATTACCTTGGTACCGAGTAATGGTGAACACTTAGATACAAATATAAGTATCCTCCCCATCGGAGTCACTGCTTTTATTTGTAGGGCCAAAGAGGAACCAACTATTAATTTTACTTGTCAAAAATTTAGGTTGACAAGATAGTAAAATTAATGGGTAAAACTTCCTCTTACAAATGTAGAATTCGTATACGTCCACACTATCGTGGCATACGATATTCTCGGTGTTTTGAGGTGTTGATTGATTTTAAAATTTTATTGTTTGAGGAATCAATAATTTTTTGAAATCTAATGTTTTGATTTATGTGATTCTTAGGTTTTCTTTCAAAATGACTTTCAACCCACTTGCTGTGATACTGAAAGAGAACAAACTTACTGGACCCAACTATGTAGATTAGAAGAGGAATCTAGACATTGTCTTGACTGCTGAGGAATACAAATATGTACTCCTCGAAGAGTGCCCTCCCAAGCCTGCAGATAATTCTGGGGAAAAGGAGAGAGAGAGCTATAAGAAGTGGATCAAGGCCGATGAGATGGCGCGGTGTTACATTTTGGCATCTATGTCAAATGTACTACAATATCAGCATCAAGTCATGTCCACTGCTTATGATATGATGCTCAATCTCAAGCAGCTTTTCGGACACCAGAATCGGGCTGCGAGGCAAGAGGCCATGAGAAACTTGATGACGACCACCATGATCGAGGGAACACCCGTGAGAGATCATGTTCTTAAGATGATGGCTCATTTGAATGAGCTGCAGGTCCTAGGAGCTGAGATCGATGGGGAAACCCTGGTCGATATCATACTCCAGTCTCTACCTAGGAGTTTTGAGCATTTTTGCCTGAACTACAACATGAACAAGAGGTTGTATTCGTTGGCAAACTTCTAACAGAACTCAAGGCGGCAGAGGGACTATTTCGTCAGAGTGCTCAGGCGCATGCCGTGGTGACCCAGAAGGTTTCTACTTCTAAGCCGAAAGGCAAGAAGAAGAAGAAACAAAGCGGGGCGAAGGCAGTGGGAGGTACTCAGGGAGGAGTGAAGAAGCCGAAAGGCAAGTGCTTCACTTGTAAGCAGACTGGACACTGGAAGAAGGACTACCCCAACCGCTAGAACAAAGGTATATCTTTTGGTCTAGTCATTGAAACATGTTTAGCAGTGTTATCTACTGGCACCTGGTGTGTAGATACGAGAGCCACTGATCATGTCTGCAATACTTTGTAGGGGTTCCAGGAAACCAGATGACTGGCTGAGGGGGAGATTACCGTGTACTTGGGCGATGCCACGAAGGTGGTGGCTGTTGCAGTGGGAGATGTTCATTTATCTTTTGAGAAAAATAAACTTTTGGTTCTTAAGAATTGCATTTATGTACCCTTATTTAGAAAGAATTTAATTTCGGTTTCTAAATTGTTTATGGATGGATATTCTATTTCTTTTAATGATAGAGTTGTTATAAGAAGGAATAGAGACATTATCTGTTCGGGTGCATTGATAGGAAATTTGTATACACTTGAACCAAAACCTCTCACGATCCAAATTTAAGTTAATAACTCATCTTCTAATTCCAATAAGAGAAAAGAACCTTCGAAGATGAACCAAACATATCTTTGGCATCTTAGGCTTGGTCACATTAACCTAAGCAGAATTCAAAGGTTGATAGCTGATGGACCTTTAGGTTCATTAGTGGTGGAGGATCTCCGAACCTGTGAATCTTTCTTGGAGGGTAAGATGACCAAGAGGCCATTTAAGGCCAAGGGGTATAGAGCCAAAGATGTGTTAGAATTGGTTCATTCTGATTTGTGTGGTCCTATGTCTATCCAGGCTAGAGGTGGTTTTGAGTATTTCGTCTCTTTTATAGATGATTACTCAAGATATGGATACATTTACCTCATGCGCCGCAAGTCTGAATGCTTTGACAAGTTCAAAGAATTCAAGGCTGATGTGGAGAAATGTCAAGGTAAAAGTATCAACACACTACGATCTGATCGTGGTGGTGAGTACCTCTTGGGAGAGTTTAGGAACTACTTATCAGAGGCTGGGATTCAATCCCAATTGACTGCACCTGGCACACCCCAGCAGAACGGTGTAGCAGAGCGAAGGAATAGGACTCTTATGGAGATGGTTAGATCGATGATGAGTTATTCTGACTTGCCAGATTCGTTCTGGGGATATGCTCTAGATACGGCGGTGTACATTCTGAACTTGGTACCATATAAATCAGTGCCTTCTACTCCCATAGAGTTGTGGACTGGGCGAAAGCCTAGTCTAAGACATATTCGGATATGGGGGAGTCCAGCACATGTGTTGAAGGCAGATGCTGGTAAGTTGGAACCTGGTACAGAAGTATGCATGTTCATTGGCTATCCAAGGGGAACGAAGGGTGGATTGTTTTATAGTCCTAGAGATCAGAGGGTGATCGTTAGCACGAATGCCAGATTTTAGAGGAAGACTGTGATGAGCCACAAGCCCAAGAGTAAAATTATTCTGGAGGAGTTAAAAGGGGAAGTCACTTCTTAAGTACCACCGGTACAAGAGGATATACCACATGTCAATGTACCGCGTGTCACAGAGGATACACAGGTGACATCTCGTCGTAGTGGGAGGGTTGTGAGATAGCCTGATAGATTCATGTTCTTGGGAGAATCTTTTGATTTGGTCCCTGGCGAACATGAACCTGATCCCTGGACATATGACGAGGCAATCCAAGATAAAGATGCAGTATCTTGGCAAAGTGCAATGAATGCTGAGATTGAATCTATGGATTCAAATCAGGTCTGGGAGCTAGTAGAAGCACCCGATGGTGTAAAAACCATTGGATGCAAGTGGATCTACAAGAGAAAGAGAGGAATAGATGGGAATGTTGAGACCTTCAAAGTGAGGCTTGTTACGAAGGGGTATACTCAAAAAGAGGGTATCAATTATGAGGAGACCTTTTCGCCGGTAGCTATGCTTATGTCTATTCGGATTCTCTTATGCATAGCAGCTCATATGGATTATGAGGTGTGGCAGATGGATGTCAAGAAAACTTTCCTTAATAGAAGTCTTGAGGAAAACATCTACATAAAGCAACCAGAGGGATTCATTGCTAAGGGCAAAGTGTTGGTGGAGGGGCACTAGATAATCAAACCTGTGTTTTGATTATGGCAAAGACACAAAGTTAAGTTTACATCGTTATCTCACTAGCTAAATCAAGTGTGCAGAAAAGTGCTAAAGTTGGAGCTGAAGGCTAGCGACACCCGGAGGAAGCCGCGGTGGTCGGACGACACTCGAGTGACTTCGGAGGGAGCCGAAGGAATCGAGTGGAAGGCCAGAAGCGAGAGCTACTATCGAGGTAAGCTCATGTGAGTGAGAGATTGTAAGGTGGTGTCGTCTTTACGGGGAAGACCGTAGGCGGTGATCCGACTAAGACTTCCTATGGAAGGTCTAGGTCGAGATCGGATGGTTAGAAACCGTCGCATTTATCATTTTCCGAGCTAATCTCTTCGCAGGAAGTGCGGTGGCCGGCTGAGCCGGACGTTAGGCCGATCGATGCTCATCGGCCGATCGATGGGAGGCATCAGTCGACTGATGGCGACGAATCAGCCTTTACTCTACGTTAAAACGGATAACGTTTGATGCGGCCACTTCGCGATAAAACTTGGACAACTTCGTGATCTATTCCAAAAAAAAGGGAGACAAATTCAGAGGCCAAAATTTATAAAAGGAGGGGAGGATTCCAACTCCAAGCATCATCAATTTTATTCATCAAGTGCTCCTACAACGCCAATGCTCCAACGCCGTCATAATGCCAACGTGACGACAAGTTCAAATCTACTTCGTCGGCAGCAGTAGCAAGTAATTATTTTTATTGTATTCTTTATTTTAATCATAACGAGGTGAGGTAGGCTTGTTGCCTCATCCTCGTACATTCGGTTTTGTTGATCGTTGTCTCCTACCTCCAATGAGGAGGAGACGTTATAGTGTTTTGCCCTCCGTACGCGGTTTAGGACCGATAGGGTCTTGGAGTAGCAACTGCTGGGTTGTGAACCAAGTAAAAATAAATGTGTTCCTTTATTTTCCGCTGCTCTTACTCGTTTAATTGTCTACTCGAACGAAAAGTCAAAAAGATTTACGATCGCTATTCACCCCCCCCCCCTCTAGCGACGCTTCTCGATCCAACAATTGGTATCAGAGTAGGGGCGCTAAGATTTGGTGAAACCACCAATCTAGCACGTTTGGGTTTTCTTTTCGTATTTTTCGATTCTTATCTTTCTTAGGTTTTTATTCCTCCTGCACTACTAATCCAAGACAAAGTCTTGGTACGTTTCCTTTGGTTGTGTGCTTGCAAGTATTCTCCCTTAGAGTAGCAGACGGTAAAATGGCCATAACTTTTCGCACAAGTGGACTCATGTAACGATCTACCTACCAAATCGAATCCCTCTGAGAGATCTACATTTCTTATGAGGGTTTACCCTCGTAACAAGCTGTTTCCATCCCTAAAATCCAACGTTCAGTAGCCTTTCAGGGACACCGATGGTCGTAAGTTTCTAGTTGTTGTTAGTTTCTTATTCTTCTTATTTATTTCTGTTTATTTCTTATTATTTCCCGCACTACTAATCCAAGACCAAGTCTTGGAATTCTCTTTGGTTTTTATTCGTGTTTTTGCAAGAGACTTAATGGCTCACATTGAAAGGTATAGCACCACCCGACCTCCGTTCTTTAACGGAAATGATTTCTGTTATTGGAAAGGTCGGATGGAGTGTTTCTTGAAAACACAAGTTGAGACTTGGATAATAATCCAAACCAGCTTTGCTCTACCCACCAATGATCAAGGAGAGCCCTTGGATTTCAATAAGTGGACAAATACAACCAAGAGGCAAATGGAAGCCGATGCAAGAGCAACTCAAATATTACAATGTGTCTTGTCCAAGGTGGAGCTCAACCGCATCGGTCCATTCATTAGCGCCAAAGACCTCTGGAACAAATTGATTGATCTACACAAAGGGACGCCCGATGCTAAGGTATGTAAAAGAGATTTACTTTTAAATAAACTGTACAATCTAAAGATGCAAGATTGCGAGACCACCACCCAATTACATGCGCGGATCCAAAACATCGTCAATGGTCTTCACTCGATCGGGCAAGCCGTAGAGAACCGGGACCTTATAAGGTACGCTTTAAATGCTTTCCCTAGGACTACCTTGTGGGCATCCATTGTCGATGTCTACAAGGTCTCTAAGGACCTTTCAAAGCTTAGGTTAGACGAATTATTTTCCGAGTTTGAACTTCACGAGCAAACTAACGTGGTCCGGGCCGAGAGAGGTATTGCTCTACTTGCAAGACAAAGAAACAAGCCACCTACTAGGCAAGTAGATGAACTCGAACCCGAATATGAATCACAGTCCGAATCAGAAGAGGTGGAAGCAATAGTGAACGTTGTGCGGAGAATAGTTCGAAAAGAAAGAAGGAAATTGAAGTACGAGAACCAAAAGAAAAAGGGAGCAAGGAATGCCTTCCATGAAACTTGGGACAACAAAGAAGACATAGCTTACATGGCAAGACCGGAGGAGTTCGAGTCAGAATCCGAAGCCGAGTCCAACTATAACACCGACTCTGAACTCGAGGACTACTTCGAGAAGCAACTCAAAGCCGGACCAAAAGAGAAAATTAAGGTTAGCCGCTCACTAATTCATACGCTTTACAATACAATTAAAATGCTTAATAGGAAATTAACTAAGTCCGAGTCTAGGGTTGAGTCGTTACTTGAGGAGGTTGAAACCCTCAAGCAAGAGGCTGTTAGTTATAGCCCTAAGAACCAATCATGTGATGGTTGAATAGGGAACATTTTGTATCATATTCTATAAAGGCAAAGGATTGGTTATTATATTTAAGTCTTGCTTGTGCCAGCTAAATTAAATATAGTAATGCCCTAGAAAAGTAGGTTCTTATCTACAAAGACATCAATGGCGTAATTGATTACGAGAGGTCAGAGAGAACACTTTCTAAATGTTCTTAGTCAAGTATTAATATGCAAGGGCAATATTAATACATAAAGACTAGCATGTAGGTCAATTGATGACTTGATCTCACAAGTCATGGATATATGATATCAAGTTGACACATGGGTATATATTAGAGAATATATACTGAACTGACCCGCCATGAGAAAGTTTCATGGATCGCTATATGAGTGTCATAAACTTTCTCATGTGACTATTGGTATGAATAGTCCTCAGACCTGAAGTCACTACGGTTCCCTACATAAGGAGTTATGTACTTTGGTATCGTCAAACGTCACCCGTAACAGGGTGGACCATAAAGGCGATTACTGGGTATATAACAAATTATGCGGAGGGATGTGAGTGATGTAGATGGGATCTATCCCTCTCATATGACGAGAGTGATATCGGTGGGCCCCTTGATTGAGTAGAACTACTAAAACGCATGGCTATGCTCGAATGAGTCAATATGAGATATTGAGCTCATTTGTTTGAGTTAGTTTACTCAGGGATCAAGAAACACATAGATTGATCGAGGATGACACGGTCTATGCCTCATTGATCAATCTGATATCAAGGATAGAAGGACACGGTCATATATTATAGTAGTCACGGAAAGGTTAGTCGGATCTTGACTTATCTCATAACTTGGGTAGCAATGATGTATTGCTAGATGCCGCTCATTGCTTGTGTATCTAAAAGAGTTTAGGTCCACTGCCAACGTTATGAGAGCCTATAGGGTCACACACAAAGAGCATGATAATTAGAGGAATTAGAGTATTCTAGTTTGACTAGAATAATTTGGGAATAAGCTTAAGTACAAAATGGTTTTTGGACTTTAAGCTTAATGAGAATTTTAGCTAATTGATTTAATGAGATTAATTCAATATGTTACCTTATTGATTTAATAAGATTAATTCAATATGATAACATAAGCTTAATTGAATTAATAAGATTAATTCAATATGATTGAATTAATAAGATTAATTCAATATGATAACATAAGCTTAATTGAATTAATAAGATTAATTCAACATGCATGAATGCCACATAAGAATGCCATAAGAATGCCACATAAGCATGCCACCTAAGCATCCACCTAAGCTAGTTAAGGTGGAAGGAAACAAAATGGTTTTGTCTCCTTAAGTGGCCGGCCAAACAAGGATATGTCTCAATGCAATGGATTGCATTGAATGTGTGGAGGTGAAAGGGTTTTTCCAACCCTATAAAAAACACCTCATGGCCGCCAAAGTGAGCATTGGCTTTTGTTGTTGGTGGAAGCTTTGGTTGTGTTAGTGGTGAGAGAGCTTGGTGGAAGCTTTAGTTGTGTGGGTTTGTGAGTGTAGGCTAGCAAGAAGAGGAGTCATCTTCTTCCTTTCTCCTTTTCCCTCTCTTCCTCTCCTTTAGGGACTTCTCTAGCAAGAAGTAAAGGAGAGCTCTTCTAGTTTTCCTTTTGTGAGACAAGAGCTGCTCGTGTGGATAATAGAGGCACTGACACTTGAACGTACTAAAGATCCAACAAACCAAAGGAAAAGCGGATTGCAAAGGGCACGCAACAAAGGTAGAACTCTCCTATAAGATAGGCTTGGTTTAGAGAAATTTATTTTATACGAGTTTGCTGCATGGATCACTTGGAAGGGATCCTATTTTCAGCGCATATGCCATTTGGCATACGAGAATTCCCTACAAAGGGTATCGAGAGCCACTTATAAAGATCGTATAAAAATAGGTTTTCTCTATTTTATATGTGATATAGAAGTAGGATAAATTTTATTATGAGTTGATAATTGCATTAGCAAATTTTCAAACATAATAAAATATCCAATGTCTTTTAAAAGTTAAAATGACATGGTGCATGGTTATGGCCTAGTCCCAAAAAGTTTGTGATTGTGTGTTGTAATTCTTAATACGGCTGCGTGGTCGTGCCTTTCTCCTAATATTCTTGTTGTAAAATTAGTTTTAGACTAAGAATGTAACTCGAGTATTTCTCCTTTTGTAATGTACAAAACAAGGATGGAGGGTCCATTGGAAGATGAGGTTACAAGGAGGAAGTCAACACAAGACAACCAAAAGGAAGCACTTAGGAGAAGATGCTATCCCTAGGTTGACCAATCAATCTTTCATTGGCTTGAGAAGATTGTAGAATAAGGGCCATAACCATGACACGTTAGTTTAATATGTATGTGATGCATGTTAGTTTAGCTTGTATGTGATGCATGATTAGTTTAGCTTATATGTGATGTATGCTAATATGTATATGATACATGTTTATTTCTTAATAAGTCTAAACGATATGCCTACCAAAGTTGGTACTCCCTACTTCCTCGATCATTTGTTATTGGGTCCAAAGCAAAGCAATGCATTTTATCTTGAAGAGTGCGAGTGGACAATCGTGATGTCCCGCTATCAGTCTTGGTTAAGACTTAATTAAGTGTTTTCTTAATTGGTTAAGAAAGTAGAGGCATATATTAGCTTTGAACATGTTAACATTAGTTTTGTGTGATTTCAACATCACTTTGTCTTAGGAAGTGGTCGCGTCTGATATCCAAGAAGGCCCTGGCTCGCCACACCGAAGTCGGTTTAGGAATAAACACTAAACTAATCTAAAACTTAACCAAAGCTATTAAAGAGTTACATCAGATGTAATTGGCAAAAGATTGCCTACCTAATTATACTACGCCTTGGGCGATTAGCCAAAGCTAACTCAAGACTAATTATGATGTGGATCTTTATCCCATATAAATTTATAGCTAAATAGTAGCTATGAGAATTTAGTGGGAGCCTCATTTAATTAAAGGCCTAATTAAATGATTTAGGTATGATACTTAACTTTGCATTTTAATGTTGTAGATCACCATGTCATCTAACACGACACACCCTCAATCTGCGATCCGCCCTGAGAAGGACAAGCTTTAATGGAGCGAACTTTCTGATCGGTATAGGAACTTGAGGATTATCCTCAAGCAAGAACGCAAACTATATGTCCTAGAGCAGCTACCCTCAAATACCCGCCTACGGGCCACTGCAGGCCGGAAAAGGATGCTTATAAGAAGCATCAAGATGACGATTAGATGTGTCATGCCTTATGCTTGCCACCATGAACTCGAGCTTCGAAGCAACATGAGAACATGGATGCCTATGATATGGTTGAGCATTTGAAACAACTATATCAAGGACAAGCTAGGCACGAGCGCTTTTGAAGTGTCTAAGGCTCTTTTGCATGCAAGATGCAAGAAGGAACACTGAGGAACTCACGACTAAAATGATTGGGTACGCTGAGAACCTTGAAAGACTAGGTTTTCCATCGAGCCAAGAATTGGCAATCGATGTTATCCTCGCAATCGCTGCTTAAGCATACAATCAATTCGCCATGAATTATAACATGAATGAAATTGATAAACCTTTGCCCGAGATTCTCAAAGATGTTGAGAATCACAACCAAATCTCAAGAAGAAAGTTAGTAATGTACTAATGGTCAAGAAGGACAAAGGTAAGCGCAAAGGCAAGGGTAAGACCCAAGCCAAAGGCAAGGCCAATTCATCCACTTCAAAGGGTAAAGGTAAAGTACCTAAGGAAGGGGACTGCTTCCATTGCGGTGAGACTGGACACTGGAAGCGGAACTGCAAAGTCTACCTTGAGGAAGTAAAGAACAAGAGAAGTGGGACTTCTGCCTCAGGTATACACGTTATAGAAGTTAATCTATCTATTTCTTCTACATGGGTATTAGATACCGGATGTGCATCTCACATTTGTACTAATGTGCAGGGACTGAGAAATAGTAGAATAATGGCAAAGGGTGAAGTGGACCTACGAGTAGGCAATGGCGCAAAAGTTGTCACTGCCAGAGTCAGAGGAACATATTCTTTGTCTTTGCCCACTGGGCTTATCTTAGTACTAGAGGAGTGCTTCTATATACCCGCATTAACAAAGTACATAATTTCTGTATCTTGTTTAGACAAGAAAAACTTTTCTTTTATAATAAAGGACAAATGTTGTTCCATTTATTTAAATGAAATGTTCTATTGTAATGCACCACTTATGAATGGTCTCTATGTTCTAGATTTAGATAACCCAATTTATAACGTAAATACCAAACGGTTCAAATCGAATGATTTGAACAAGACATATCTCTGGCACAGTCGCCTAGGTCACATAAATGAAAAACGCATATCCCAACTCCATAAAGATGGATTATTGGACTCATTTGATTTTGAATCATATGAGGTATGCGAGTCTTGTCTTTTAGGAAAGATGACTAAAACTCCATTTAGTGGACATGGCGAGAGAGCGACGGATTTGTTAGGACTCATACATACTGATGTATGTGGCCCTTTCAATGTCGAAGCCAGAGGAGGCTATAAGTACTTTATTACTTTCACTGATGATATGAGTAGATTTGGCTACTTATATTTGATGAGACATAAGTCAGAATCCTTTGAAAAGTTCAAAGAATTCAAGAATGAAGTACAAAACCAACTTGGTAAGCGTATTAAGCTACTTCGATCAGATCGAGGTGGTGAATACCTTAGTCAAGAGTTTCGTGATCACCTGGCTGAGTGTGGGATAATATCCCAACTCACTCCACCTGGAACACCACAATGGAATGGTGTATCTGAGAGGAGAAATCGTACTCTATTAGATATGGTACGATCAATGATGAGTCAGACTGATCTACCTACTTCCTTTTGGGGTTTAGCTCTAGAGACAGCCGCTTTCACACTTAATCGCGTGCCATCAAAAGCCGTAGAAAAGACACCATATACGATATGGACCGGGACGAGTCCCAAAATGTCTTTTATAAAGATTTGGGGTTGTGAAGCTTACGTTAGACGTCAAGTCTCAGATAAACTAGGACCCAAATCAGATAAGTGTTATTTTGTAGGATATCCCAAGGAAACTAAGGGATATTACTTTTACAATCCCACACTTGGCAAGGTGTTTGTTGCCAGAAATGCTGTATTTCTAGAAAGAGAATTTATTTCTAGAAATACTAGTGGGAGTAAAATTCATCTTGAAGAAATTCAAGATGAAGATAACACTAAGGCTTCGATGGAAAATGAACAGGCACCACAAGGTGTTGTGGATGAGGAAATTATTGCCCAAAGAGTTGTGGAGCAAACACCTGTTCAAGTAGACTAACCTCTTCGTAGATCTGATAGGATCTGTCGTCAACCCGAGAGATATTCTTTTCTCTTGACTGACAACGGTGAGGTATTGCTTGTCGATCTTGACGAGCCTACATCCTATCAAGAAGCTATGATGAGCCCAGATTCCGAGAAATGGCTAGAGGCCATGAGATCCGAAATGGAATCCATGTACACTAACCAAGTATGGACTTTGGTTGATCCACCTGAAGGGGTAAAACCTATTGGGTGTAAGTGGGTCTTTAAAGTAAAGACTGACATGGATGGTAATAAGCATACCTATAAAGGTAGATTGGTGGCTAAAGGATTCAAACAAATTCATGGTATTGACTATGATGAAACCTTTTCACCAGTTGTGATGCTTAAATCCATTCGGATCATACTTGCTATTGCAGCCTACCACGATTATGAGATCTGGCAGATGGATGTCAAAACCGCTTTTCTGAATGGAAAGCTACTCGAGGATGTGTACATGACACAGCCTGAGGGTTTTGAAGATCCAAAGCATCCTGGAAAGGTATGCAAACTGCAAAGGTCCATTTATGGACTAAAGAAAGCCTCTCGAAGCTGGAATCTTCGATTCGATGATGCAATCAAAGAGTTTGGTTTCATCAAGAATGAAGATGAGCCTTGTGTCTACAAGAGAAATAGTGGGAGCGCAGTTGTATTTCTTGTCTTGTATGTAGATGACATACTTCTCATCGGAAATGATATTCCCTCACTCCAGTCTGTGAAGATATAGTTAGGGAATTGTTTCTCGATGAAAGACTTAGGTGAAGCTGCCTATATTCTAGGCATCAAGATCTATAGAGATAGATCTAAAAGATTACTTGGCCTAAGTCAGAGTACATACATTGATAAAGTGCTAGATCGTTTTGCTATGCAAAATTCCAAGAAAGGGTTTCTGCCTTTATCACATGGTGTAAGTCTTTCGAAGACTCAATGTCCCTCTTCTAAGGAGGAGAGAGACCGCATGGATAAGATCCCTTATGCATCTGCTATAGGGTCTATCATGTACGCCATGCTTTGTACTCGTCCTGACATCTCGTATGCTTTGAGTATGACGAGTAGATACTGTGATCCAGTGAAAGTCATCGGATAGCGATAAAAATATTCTTAAATACTTAAGAAGGACGAAAGAATATTTCCTGATATTTGGAGGCAATGAGGAGCTAACTGTAAAGGGTTACAGTGATGCAAGCTTCCAAACATACAAGGATGACTATAGATCGCAATCGGGGTACGTGTTTTGCCTGAATGGTGGAGCTGTGAGCTGGAAGAGTTCAAAGCACACAGCTTGCGATTCTAAAATGGTTCGAGTATATTGCAAAGATCCGATGCAAAGAAAGGAGGTCGTTTTGGCCCGCAAGTTCATCTGAACTTGGGGTAGTTCCTAGCATTGCAGATCCAATAGACCTCTATTGTGACAACAATGGGGCTATTGCACAGGCTAAGGAACCTCGATCACATCAACGGACCAAACACATACTGCGGCGCTTCCATCTCATTCGAGAGATCATCGATAGAGGAGATGTGAGGATATGCAGAGTACCGACAGAAGCTAACATCGCAGATCCATTGACCAAGGCTTTGGCACAAAGGAAGCATGATGGTCACACTAGGTCACTAGGTATTAGATATCATAGTGATTGGTACTAGTGCTAGTGGGAGATTGTTTGTTATAGCCCTAAGAACCAATCATGTGATGGTTGAATAGGGAACATTTTGTATCATATTCTATAAAGGCAAAGGATTGGTTATTATATTTAAGTCTTGCTTGTGCTACCTAAATTAAATATAGTAATGCCCTAGAAAAGTAGGTTCTTATCTCTGACACATCAATTCGCGTAATTGATTATGAGAGGTCAGAGAGAACACTTTCTAAATGTTCCTAGTCAAGTATTAATATGCAAGGGCAATATTAATACATAAAGACTAGCATGTAGGTCAATTGATGACTTGATCTCACAAGTCATGGATATATGATATCAAGTTGACACATGGGTATATATTAGAGAATATATACGAATCGAATTCGCCATGAGAAAGTTTCATGGATCGTTATATGAGTGTCATAAACTTTCTCATGTGACTATTGGTATGAATAGTCCTCGGACCAAGTCACTACTACGTTCCCTACATAGGAGTTGTGTACTTTGGTATCACAATCACGTAGCAGGTGGACCATAAAGCGATCTTGGGTATATAACAAATTATGCGGAGAGATGTGAGTGATGTAGATGGGATCTATCCCTCTCATATGACGAGAGTGATATAGGTGCGCCCCTTGATTGAGTAGAACTACTAAAATGAATGGCCATGCTCAAATGAGTCAATATGAGATATTTAGCTCATTTGTTTGAGTTAGTTTACTCAGGGATCAAGAAACACATAGATTGATCGAGGATGACACGGTCTATGCCTCATTGATCAACTGATATCAAGGATAGAAGGACACGGTCCATACATTATAGTAGTCACAAAGGTTAGTCGGATCTTGACTTATCTCAGAACTGGGTAGCAATGATGTATTGCTAGATGCCGCTCATTGCTTGTGTATCTAAAAGAGTTTAGGTCCACTGCCAACGTTATGAGAGCCTATAGGGTCACACACAAAGAGCATGATAATTAGAGGAATTAGAGTATTCTAGTTTGACTAGAATAATTTGGGAATAAGCTTAAGTACAAAATGGTTTTTGGACTTTAAGCTTAATGAGAATTTTAGCTAATTGATTTAATGAGATTAATTCAATATGTTATCTTATTGATTTAATAAGATTAATTCAATATGATAACATAAGCTTAATTGAATTAATAAGATTAATTCAATATGATTGAATTAATAAGATTAATTCAATATGATAACATAAGCTTAATTGAATTAATAAGATTAATTCAACATGCATGAATGCCACATAAGAATGCCACATAAGCATGCCACATAAGCATGCCACCTAAGCATCCACCTAAGCTAGTTAAGGTGGAAGGAAACAAAATGGTTTTGTCTCCTTAAGTGGCCGGCCAAACAAGGATATGTCTCAATGCAATGGATTGCATTGAATGTGTGGAGGTGAAAGGGTTTTTCCAACCCTATAAAAGACACCTCAAGTGGCCGGCCAAAGTGAGCATTGGCTTTTGTTGTTGGTGGAAGCTTTGGTTGTGTTAGTGGTGAGAAAGCTTGGTGGAAGCTTTAGTTGTGTGGGTTTGTGAGTGTAGGCTAGCAAGAAGAGGAGTCTTCTTCTTCCTTTCTCCTTTTCCCTCTCTTCCTCTCCTTTAGGGACTTCTCTAGCAAGAAGTAAAGGAGAGCTCTTCTAGTTTTCCTTTTGTGAGACAAGAGCGTGCTCGTGTGGATACGTATAGAGGCACAGACACTTGAACGTGCTAAAGATCCAACAAACCGAAAGGAAAAGCGGGATTGCAAAGGGCACGCAACAAAGGTAGAACTCTCCTATAAGATAGGCTTGGTTTAGAGAAATTTATTTTATACGAGTTTGCTTTCGCATGGATCACTTGGAAGGGATCCTATTTTCCGTTGCGCATATGCCATTCGGCATACGAGAATTCCCTACAGAGGCTACTCTAACCTCTTCAACTAGTCAAGTTCAAGAGGGAAACTCAACCCAAATTGAAAAACTTGAGGAGGAGAATTCTCTCTTGAAAGACCGAGTTCAAGAGGTTGAAGCTAGGTTGGAAAGGTTCACATTGGGATCTAAGAATCTTAATCGACTACTTGGAACCCAAAGAGCCGTGTACAACAAAGCCGGACTCGGATTTAAGTCAAAGACTACGAATAGGTCTTATATGTCTATCGTAAATCGTAGTCATCAAAGAGTCCAAGCATGGGTCCCAAAGATTTTATTAAACTCACATATAAGGACTAATAAGGTTTGGATTCCCCAGGATCAAGTTCATTATTTGAATAGACCATATTGGTTCAATGGTCCAGGGGGAGATAACACTAAAATAGTATACCCGCTTACTTAGCAAAACCATTGCATATTTTACTTTAATTTTTAGAATGGCTAGATAGGGTAAATGGTTAGTCAACTCTTGACAACATAGTATCAGGACGCGGCGAGATGATAGTACGTTATGGAAACAAAGTCTCGTGTATTCGAGCTAGATAAGGCGTATCTAGCTTGGTGCACTTGACCGAGTGGAACTAGCTAAAGCTACCTCGCCATATCCTAAACTAGTTAGACCAGGAAGTAACCCTAAGTGACTTAAGTGATATTTTCTTAAATTTGGCTTTGTCTAAGGAAGTGGTCATTGTTCCGATCAAAGAAGGCCCCTGTGCCTCACCACGACCTGGAAACCAGTTTCTCGAAAAGTTACTTAACAATCTAAAGGTTAAATCCGAATCTAACCCAAGGTTGACTATCTTTAATCAATTTAAAATCATCTCACAAAACATATAAGGTGAACAAATTCTGAGACACATAGAATGGGTGAGATGTTAAAAATAATTGAAATATACTTAAAACAATCTCTTCAAAATACTACTTATTTTCTCAACTATTGTACTTAACAACTCTTAGGCCAAAGTTTAGCGCCCCCTACATCTCTTATACTTCATATATTTGACTAAGGGGGAAAGCAAACTAACCCTATGGGTTATATTATAAACCTTTAGATTATTGGTGCAGAGGGACACACCTCGAACCAATCTATCTAACTACTACTAGACGCATGCTTGGACTCATATTTGATTTCTCTAGATGCATGCATATACGATATTGTTTTCAAAACCCTATTTTATACAAAAACCCCAAATTTTTTTTTTGATTTATGGAAAAAGGGGGAGAAGAGCAAAAGTTAAGGGAGAGTAACATAAAATTTAATTTTGAAAATTAAATTATCTCTTTCAAAACTCACCTAGGGTTAAGGGGGAGTTTTGGTTGAGGGGGAGTTTTTGGAAATGATATTCATCTTCACATTCATCTTCTACTATACCTGTTTTATGCTTTAATTTTCCATAACTTTGTGTTGGTTTGTCATAGATCAAAAAGGGGGAGATTGTTGGTGCAGGGGCACTAGATAATCGAACTTGTGTTTTGATTATGGCAAAGACACAAAGTTAAGTTTACATCGTTATCTCACGAGCTAAATCAAGTGTGCAGAAAAGTGCTAAAGCTGGAGATGAAGGCTAGCGACACCCGGAGGAAGCCGCGGTGGTCGGGCGACACTCGAGTGACTTCGGAGGGAGCCGAAGGAATCGAGTGGAAGGCCAGAAGCGAGAGCTACTATCGAGGTAAGCTCGTGTGAGTGAGAGATTGTAAGGTCGTGTCCTCTTTACGAGAATGACCATAGGCGGTGATCTGACTAAGACTTCCTATGGAAGGTCTAGGTCGAGATCGAACGGTTAGAAACCGTCGCATTTATCATTTTCCGAGCTAATCTCTTACTACAGGGAAGTGGCCATACTGGCAGTCGACTGCTGGACGTTGGGCAGTCGACTGATGCTCATCAATCGACTGATGGGAGGCATCAGTCGACTGATGGCAACGAATCAGCCTTTGCGCTAGGTCAAAATGGATAACGTTTGATGCGGCCACTTCGCGATAAAATTTGGACAACTTCGTGATCTGTTCCAAAAAAAAGGGAGATAAATTCAGAGGCCAAAATCTATAAAAGGAGGGGAGGATTCCAACTCCAAGCATCATCAAGTGCTCCTACAACGCCAATGCTCCAACGCCGTCATAACGCCGACGCGATGACAAGTTCAAATCTTCTTCGTCGGCAGCAGTAGCAAGTAATTATTTTTATTGTATTCCTTATTTTAATCGTAACGAGGTGAGGTAGGCTTGTTAGATCATCCTCGTACATTCGGTTTTTGTGATCGTTGTCTCCTACCTCCAACGAGGAGGAGACGTTATATTGCTTTACCCTCCGTACGCGGTCTAGGACCGATAGGGCCTTGGAGTAGCAACCGCTGGGTTGTGAACCAAGTAAAAATAAATGTGTTCCTTTATTTTCCGCTGCTCTTACTCGTTTAATTGTTTACTCGAACGAAAAGTCAAAAAGATTTACGATCGCTATTCACCCCCCCTCTAGCGACGCTTCTCGATCCAACACAAAGAGCATCTTTTATGTAAGCTTAATCGGTCCATTTATGGATTGAAACAAGCTTTGAGGTCTTGGAACATCCGCTTTAATGAGGTGATCAAGTCTTATGGATTTATTCAAAGTTCGGATGAGTCTTGTGTATACAAGATATGTGAAAGAAACATAGTGGTATTTCTTGTACTATACGTAGATGACATTTTGTTGATTGGCAACAATATAAAGGTGTTATTGGACGTAAGGGTATGGTTGTCCAAACAGTTTGATATAAAGGACTTGGGAGAGGTGGGACACATCCTTGGGATCAAGGTTATAAGGGATCGCAGGAAAAGGATGTTGTGCTTATCCCAAGCTTCATACATAGACACGATTATGGAGCGTTTTAGCATGCAGAACTCCAAGAAGGGTTTTCTACCTTTCAGACATGGAGTCCCTTTATCTAAGGAGATGTGTCCAAGATCATCTGGGGAGATAGAGGAGATGAAGGTGGTTCCTTATGCTTCGACAGTAGGAAGCCTCATGTATGCGATTCTCTGAACGAGACCAGATATCTACTTTGTCATGGGCATGGTCAGCAGATATCAGAGTAATCCAGGACAGAGACATTGGACTGCAGTAAAGCATATATTGAAGTACCTGAGAAGAACTAGAAATTATATGCTGGTTTACCGGGCAGACCAATTACTCCCTGTTGGTTACACGGATTCCGACTTCCAATCTGATAGGGATAACAGTAAGTCTACCTCAGGTTTTGTGTTTACATTGGGAGGTGGAGCCATTGTATGGAGGAGTGTCAAGCAGAAGTGCGTGGCGGACTCCACCAAGGAAGCTGAGTATGTGGCAGCCTCTGAGGCGGCCAAAGAAGTTGTATGGCTCAGGAACTTCTTGATGGACTTGGATGTGATTCTTGGTTTGCCCAGAACTATCACAATTTATTGTGATAATAGTGGTGCAGTTGCAAACTCGAAGGAACCACGAGCCCATAAGGCTAGTAAACACATAGAGCGCAAGTACCACCTGATACGAGAAATCGTAAAGAGAGGAGAAGTTCTTGTGGCCAAGATTGCATCAGAGGATAACCTGGCAGATCCTTTCACTAAGGCCCTTTTGGCGAGAGCTTTTGATAGACATGTGCAGGGAATGGGGATCAGATGTATGCCAGTTTGAAGACAGCATAGTATTTTAGTATAAGTGGGAGATTGTAGGGATGTATACTGAAAAATCTATCTTTTGTATGAACATCTTTATTTTGAAACAAGAATCACATGATCATTGTTTGCATATCTTTATGGTTATGCAATATTGTCTAATACTTTACATTGTAAAAAACATGGTGTGTGGGGTCACACGGGAGATCATATTATCGGCCCCTTGAAAAGTATAAGTAAAGGCTCACAACCGAGATGGCTTTGGACAAACCATCGGAATGGTTGTAGTGTGATTTGGTATTGGTTTGTCTTGACCATAGAATCACACTAGTGCACTTTGAGTGTATTGAGCAGGACCGACTTAGAGGTGATTTGATTTATTGCTGACTACATAATCAAATCGAACCTCAGATATTATTTAGTACATGCTCTTAATCCCAATATAATAACGGGCACATATACATAGTACTCATCTCTTTGATTTACCAATGGGCGAGATTTATAGATTAAATCGATAGGCTCGGTATGTTGGGAGATGATATTATTTATATGGTGTGACGTTGATTATAGGAGGAAACCATGTCCTATATATTAGAATGATGATGTCCCCTTGAGGAGCTCATAAGGTTCATCATGTAAACCCTGCAGGTGGACTTGGTCCAGCATGATGAAAAGGTTGAGTGGTATTACTCAATGAGTTAGATATTGATTAATTAATGGTCAGTAAATTAATTAATCGATGGACATTCGAGATCTTAAATATAGGGAGAAAATGTACAAATAATATATGGAGCTCATATTATCATATGGGGGTTGGTGAGGTAGATCAATGATGAACCTTTAGTGGATTTGATCATCATTAGTGGATCGGAATTTATGTGGGCTTGATCCATGGATGGCCAAGACCCAACTCCTCCTCATGGTCCCTATTGTAGCCTATTAACACCTCATGATGCTTAGATCCAATGGATAGAAATAAAACTCTAAGATCCATTGGTAGAGATTAAATCTCTAAGATCCGACGGTTGAGATTAAATCTCTAGATCCGATGGTTGAGATTAAATCCCTAGAACCAATGGATAAGATTAATTCATGACTTATCCCTAACTCTATAAAAGGATGGCATGGGAGTTGGCGTGAATAACATTGAAGGAGAGCTAGGGTTTGGGCGGCAAGAAGGAATCCTTGTTGAGATAGGATTAGGATTAGGATTTGGAGACAAGGGTGGAACCAAGTAAGGAAGGTATTCTTGTCTTCTTCTTCCTCTTTTGGCCAACGTCCAGCACCTCTCCAGCCTCTTTTCCAGCCTTGGCCAGTGGCCAAAAGCCCCCTTCTCCTTCTCCTTAGTTGGTGGAAACAAGATATAGGGCTTCCCTTGGTGTCTTGGTTGTTTTCCACCATCTTCTCCTTCACCTAGTTGGCCGGCGGCAAGGATAGTTTTAGTTCCTTGTTGGTTGTTTCTTGTGAGGAGAAAAACCTTGTTTCTATTCTTCCTCTTACTTTGGAAGATCAAGGAAGGAAGATTTGCAATCTATGAGCTTCGACTTTTGGTGGATCGTCGCCCACACGACGTCCAAAAGGAGGAAGGTCATACATTAGAAGATCGAGAGGTATACCTATACTACTTTCTTCTTTTGTTTGTTGCTTGTTTTTGTTTTTCAATTATAAGCATGTTATAAATCTGTAAATGGCTAAATAATACTTGGATCCTGAGCATAAACACAAAAATCGGCGATCCGGACATTGTCTATTCCGCGGCTACTCATAGAATAGAGGATGGTCGCTTGAACAACTAGTTTGTTCAAGTGACCTCTCTAAATGAATAGCACGATGATGACTTGGTGGTTTGGGCAATCCCTTTTGTCTAGGATTAAATTTTTTTAATCCGGGGACATCGAAGGGATCTCCATGGTCAAGCTACCGAGGTGAAGTGGGAAGCAAAGTATCCCCTCACGGACTCGATAAGCAAAACCCTTCAACTGGTATCAGAGCCAAGGTTTCCGGTTTTGTGTGTTTAGGATTCGGTTATTTTTTATGCACTTTTCATATATTATATGTGTCGGATAATAGTAGGATATGCGTAGTTTAACTCTTTGGTTGCAGGCATAAGATCCGACTATTATGGCCATATGTGTGTATGTGATTGTATGTGTGTAAATATTTATTTTGTTGAATCCTCGGGGTTGACGAGGCTAGTATTTAGTTTTTGGTAAATTAAATACTGCATTGTTTAGCCACTTTTTATTTTATTTTAATTTAGATCTAGATTTCATGTACACTCCCTCATGGAGTATATGATCGATGGATGTAAATTAAAATAGGTTTTAGTCTCGGTTCGGATATCCGGATGGCTCGTACATGGCATAGGAGGAGCGGACGAGATAGCGATGCGACGGGAGACATATTGAAGACAAAAGTCATAATAGTTGGAAAATAATTTTATTTTTCATATTTATTGCTTTTTGTTTGATATGCATGTCGTAGGCTAGGAAAATTTCTCAATTTCAAATTACACATGGGAGAGGGATATTTTTATAAATTCACGTGGCCTCTATTACGATTAGACAAGTGATGCAAACAAACTTGCGCGTCGGCTCTGAATGCCTTCCTCCCCATCGGATGGGTTTGTTTGCGGATCACAAGGTTGAATATGGTTATAGGAAATTATTAAGGATCGTGTGTACTTGCCCATCGTAAGGCATATAACCCGAGATAATTACCTTGGTACCGAGTAATGGTGAACACTTAGATACAAATATAAGTATCCTCCCCATCGGAGTCACTGCTTTTATTTGTAGGGCCAAAGAGGAACCAACTATTAATTTTACTTGTCAAAAAGTTAGGTTGACAAGATAGTAAAATTAATGGGTAAAACCTCCTCTTACAAATGTAGAATTCGTATACGTCCACACTATCATGGCATATGATATTCTTGATATTTTGAGGTGTTGGTTGATTTTAAAATTTTATTGTTTGAGGAATCAATAATTTTTTGAAATCTAATGTTTTAATTTATGTGATTCTTAGGTTTTCTTTCAAAATGACTTTCAACCCACTTGCTGTGATACTGAAAGATAATAAACTTACTGGACCCAACTATGTAGATTAGAAGAGGAATCTAGACATTGTCTTGACTGCTGAGGAATACAAATATGTACTCCTCGAAGAGTGCCCTCCCAAGCCTGCAGATAATTCTGGGGAAAAGGAGAGAGAGAGCTATAAGAAGTGGATCAAGGCCGATGAGATAGCGCGGTGTTACATTTTGGCATCTATGTCAAATGTACTGCAACATCAGCATCAAGCCATGTCCACTGCTTATGATATGATGCTCAATCTCAAGGAGCTTTTCGGACACCAGAATCGGTCAGCGAGGCAAGAGGCCATGAGAAACTTGATGACGACCACCATGATCGAGGGAACACCCATGAGGGATCATGTTCTCAAGATGATGGCTCATTTGAATGAGTTGGAGGTCGTAGGAGCTGAGATCGATGGGGAAACCCAGGTTGATATCATACTCCAATCTCTATCTAGGAGTTTTGAGCAGTTTTGCCTGAACTACAACATGAACAAGAGGTTGTATTCGTTGGCGGAACTTCTGACAGAACTCCAGGCGGCAGAGGGACTATTTTGTCAGAGTGCTCAAGCGCATGCCATGGTGACCCAGACGGTTTCTACTTCTAAGCCGAAAGGCAAGAAGAAGAAGAAACAAACCGGGGCGAAGGCAGTGGGAGGTACTCAGAGAGGATTGAAGAAGTCGAAAGGCAAGTGCTTCACTTGTAAGCGGACTGGACACTAGAAGAAGGACTGCCCCAACCGCAAGAACAAAGGTATATCTTTTGGTCTAGTCGTTGAAACATGTTTAGTAGTGTTATCTACCGGCACCTGGCGTGTAGATACGGGAGCCACTGATCATGTCTGCAATACTTTGCAGGGGTTCCATGAAACCAGACGACTGGCTGAGGGGGATATTACCGTGTACTTGGGCGATGCCACGAAGGTGGCGGCTGTTGCAGTGGGAGATGTTCATTTATCTTTTGAGAAAAATAAACTTTTTGTTCTTAAGAATTGCCTTTATGTACCCTTATTTAGAAAGAATTTAATTTCTATTTCTAAATTGTTTATGGATGGATATTCTATTTCTTTTAATAATAGAGTTGTTATAAGAAGGAATAGGGACATTATCTGTTCGGGTGCATTCATAGGAAATTTGTATACACTTGAACCAAAACCTCCCACGATGCAAATTGAAGTTAATAACTCATCTTCTAATTCAAATAAGGGAAAAGAACCTTCGAAGATGAACCAAACATATCTTTGGCATCTTAGGCATGGTCACATTAACCTAAGAAGAATTTAAAGGTTGATAGTTGATGGACCTTTAGGTTCATTAGTGGTGGAGGATCTCCCAACCTGTGAATCTTGCTTGTAGGGTAAGATGACCAAGAGGTCTTTTAAGGCCAAGGGGTATAGAGCCAAAGATGTGTTAGAATTGGTTCATTCTGATTTGTGTGGTCCTATGTCTATCCAGGCTAGAGGTGGTTTTGAGTATTTCATCTCTTTTATAGACGATTACTCAAGATATGGATACATTTACCTGATGCGCCGCAAGTCTGAATGCTTTGACAAGTTCAAAGAATTCAAGGCTGATGTGGAGAAACGTCAAGGTAAAAGTTGTTAGTAATATATGAGAGATGTCCTAAGGCAATCGCCTTATGTATGAACCATTTATATGATAAATGAAGATTCACTATTTGAGTATACATGTTTTATGTATTTGATTGGATCTTAAACTCATTTACTGAATGTCCACGATACGATTCACAGCATGAGAGAATTTGTGATTGGATCACAACTAGTGAGTATCTCTACATGTGTAATTGTGATGTATCGGAATTATCCCTAGTCGATGAATTAATGGATTTGGACACCATCAATTCTGTCAAGACTAGCACGAGGTATACTCCTTGGTGTATCCAAGCAGCTGATTCTCACTGGCTGGAGACATAGTGATGTCCGGAGTTGATCGTGGATGCTAGTTATGGTAACTAGTTCATTGGAGTGACCAGCCGTAAGACTTCATATGGTTCTCTGCATATATAGATATGTCAATGAAGTTCTTACTGTGGCTTAAGTGCGATGTTCCTTTGACTTGCGGTATTCAAGTCATCTTGATCATGGAGACTTATGCTTTGACATCTTAAGCAAACATCTCTAAGGAGATGTGGACCCGGGATGATTGGGTATAAGTCGAAGTGATCGAAGGTGTTTGAATAGCCTATAAAGGATTCACCACTCCTTGCGAGGAGATGTATACCCATGGCCTCTCGTCGGATTGTTACTAAAGTCTTTGGCCAAAGCAATACATGTTTAGAGTAAGGTACTCTTCGATACATGTGGAGTAACTAGAATCCGTAGGACGAGGAAATGATACTTGGGCTAGGTGTGACGTAGTCAGCCTAGTGGGGACTGACACAATAGACCATGTCCTGAACCAAGTGGGTATAAGATGAGTGAAGGGAATGGGGCACGATTCATTCGAGCTCTTGAAGGGTTTTGAAATAGTTCTGATCAACTGATCTTTTGTTAATTGGGGATCATGATGTACTACTAGGTGCCACTCATGATCGCTCTATAATTAATGGTTAATTATAGACGGCCAACATAAACCGAGAACCTATTTGGTCACACGACAACGAGTGTAATCCAAAGGATTTAAACGAGCTTGAGAATGGGATTCTCGAAGAGAAACTATGTTTGGTTGGACCAAACATAAGCGAGCATGAAATTGTTTGATGCAATGGAAGCGTGGATGGGCGTGTCTTATGAAGACATAATGGATGGACCAAAATGGTTTGGTCCTAATCCAATGGATGAGAATAAACCAAAGGGTTTGGTTTATATTAAACGAATGAACCAAAGGTTGGTTCGGTTCGTTTTAACTTAAAATAAACCATCATGGTTTGGTTTATTTTAACTTATCTTAATGGAGCGGGTTAACGGGCTTTATGGATATGATCCATTAACCATTAAGAGAATTAGTTCTCTATAAAATAGGGATTAAACCCTAACCCTAAATCCAATCTATTTTTGGCCGCCCAACATCAAGAGTTGCCGCCAACCTCCTTGGTGAAGTTGGCGCCCAGCTTGTGTTGCCCTTGACCCAGCTCCTCAACGCGTCAGGCGGCTTCCTTCCTCCTCGCCGGCGTCGAGCTGCTGCCGGAAGAGTTCCGGTGATCCCCTAAAAGGTTCGGCATCAAGGTGAGCTTTTGTCTCCTTGTTTTGGCCGGCGCCTATCTCCTCCACCAAGCTGTCCAGTTTTCTGGACAGTTTCTTCTCCTCTCGTCGGAGCGTCGTTTGGACGACGGTTAGTGCTCCGACAGCGGCTAACATACCAGGGATTTGATCTCCGGTAATCCTCTGAGGTGGAGGACGAAGGATTCGTCAATCGGTTGACGAATACCTCTCCGGAGAAGCAAGTCTTGAGGACTTGTTTTAGGTCCGAATTTGGATTCGGATCGTGATCATCTCTCGATCACGTCGTCTTCAACACGAGGCTAGTAACCCGTACGAAGACGAAGCTCGTGGCTTGGCGAAGTCATCCCGAGGAGCTCGGCGTGGATACGGATAGAGATGATTCTTACGAGGATCGTTCCGGTTGATGCCGTTCCCGCTACACGTCATACGGAAGGTATAACGTAGTTTAATTTCTTTTATTGCAATTTTAATTTACGGTTATATATACACTTGTTGTAATAGCATGCGTGTGTTGTGTGTGTTGTAATAAATAGGAGTATTTATTATTTTTGTTGCTTCCGCTGTGCTCATGTTTACGAAACATGATCGAACACACACACGCCGCGGTGCCGGAAACCCAACAGAAGTATCAAGACACTACGATCTGATCGTGGTGGTGAGTACCTCTTGGGAGAGTTTAGGAACTACTTATCAGAGGCTGGGATTCAATCCCAATTGACTGCACTTGGCACACCCCAGTAGAACGGTGTAGCAGAGCGAAGGAATAGGACTCTTATGGAGATGGTTAGATCGATGATGAGTTATTCTGACTTGCCAGATTCGTTCTGGGGATATACTCTAGATACAGCGGTGTACATTCTGAACTTGGTACCATCTAAATCAGTGCCTTCTACTCCCACAGAGTTGTGGACTAGGCGAAAGCCTAGTCTAAGACATATTCGAATATGGGGGAGTCCAGCACATGTGCTGAAGGCAGATGCTGGTAAGTTGGAACCTCGTACAGAAGTTTGCATGTTCGCTGGCTATCCTAGGGGAACGAAAGGTGGATTGTTTTATAGTCCTAGAGATCAGAGGGTGATCGTTAGCACGAATGTCAAATTTCTAGAGGAAGACTATGTGATGAGCCACAATCCCAAGAGTAAAATTGTTCTGGAATAGTTAAAAGGGGAAGTCACTTCTTTTGTACCACCGGTACAAGAGGATATATCACATGTTACTGCACCGCGTGTCACAGAGGATACACAGGTGACACCTTGTCGTAGTGGGAGGGTTGTGAGACAGCCTGATAGATTCATGTTCTTAGGAGAATCTTCTGATTTGGTTCCTGGCGAACATGAACCTGATCCCTGGACATATGACGAGGCAATCCAAGATAAAGATGCAGTATCTTGGCAAAGTGCAATGAATGCTGAGATTGAATCTATGGATTCAAATCAGGTATGGGAGCTAGTAGAACCACCTGATGGTGTAAAAACCATTGGATGCAAGTGGATCTACAAGAGAAAGAGAGGAATAGATGGGAAGGTTGAGACCTTCAAAGCGAGGCTTGTTGCGAAGGGGTATACTCAGAAAGAGGGTATCGATTATGAGGAGACCTTTTCACCGGTAGCCATGCTTAAGTCTATCCGGATTCTCTTATGCATAGCAGCTCATATGGATTATGAGGTATGGCAGATGGATGTCAAGACAGCTTTCCTTAATGGATGTCTTGAGGAAAACATCTACATGAAGCAACCAGAGGGATTCATTGCTAAGGGCAAAGAGCATCTTCTATGTAAGCTTAATCGGTCCATTTATGGATTGAAACAAGCTTCGAGGTCTTGGAACATCCGCTTTGATGAGGTGATCCTGTCTTATGGATTTATTCAAAATCCGGATGAGTCTTGTGTATACAAGAGATGTGACAGAAATATAGTGGTATTTCTTGTACTATACGTAGATGACATTTTGTTGATTGGCAACAATATCAAGGTGTTATCGGATGTAAGGGTATGGTTGTCCAAACAGTTTGATATAAAGGACTTGGGAGAGGTGGGACACATCCTTGGGATCAAGGTTATAAGGGATCGTAGGAAAAGTATGTTGTGCTTATCCCAAGCTTCATACATAGACACGATTATGGAGCGTTTTAGCATGCAGAACTCCAAGAAGCGTTTTCTACCTTTCAGGCATGGAGTCCCTTTATCTAAGGAGATGTGTCCTAGATCATCTGGGGAGATAGAGGAGATGAAGGCAGTTCCTTATGCTTCGGCAGTAGGAAGCCTCATGTATGCGATGCTCTGTACGAGACCAGATATCTGCTTTGCCGTGAGCATGGTCAGCAGATATCAAACTAATCCACGACAAGGACATTGGACTATGGTAAAGCATATATTTAAGTACCTGAGAAGGACTAAGGATTATATGCTGGTTTACCGGGCAGACCAATTACTCCCTGTGGGTTACCCGGATTCTGACTTCCAATCTAATAGGGATAACAGTAAGTCTACCTCAGGTTTTGTGTTTACTTTGGGAGGTGGAGCATTGAATGGGGGAGTGTCAAGCAGAAGTGCGTGGTGGACTCCACCATGGAAGCTGAGTATGTGGCGGCCTCTGAGGCGGCCAAAGAAGTTGTATGGATCAGGAACTTCCTGATGGACTTGGATGTGATTCCTGGTTTGGCCAGAACTATCATAATTTATTGTGATAATAGTGGTGCAGATTTCAAACTCGAAGGAACCATGAGCCCATATGGCTAGTAAACACATAGAGCGCAAGTACCACCTGATACGAGAAATCGTAAAGAGAGGAGAAGTTGCTGTGGCCAAGATTGTATCAGAGGATAACCTGGCAGATCCTTTCACTAAGGCCCTTCCGGCGAGAGCTTTTGATAGGCATGTGAAGGGAATGGGGATCAGGTTTATGGCAGTTTGAAGACAGCATAGTCTTTTAGTATAAGTGGGAGATTGTAGAGATGTATACTGAAAAGTCTATCTTTTGTATGAACAATTTTATTTTGAAACAAGAATCACATTATCTTTGTTTGCATATTTTTATAGTTATGCAATATTGTCTAATACTTTACATTGTAGATAACATGGTATGTGGTGTCACACAGGAGATCATGTTATCGGCCCCTTGAAAAGTATAAGTAAAGGATCACAACCGAGATGGCTTTGGACAAACCATCAGAATGGTTGTAGTGTGATTTGGTATTGGTTTGTCTTGACCATAGAATCACACTAGTGCACTTTGTGTGTATTGAGCAGGACCGACTTAGAGGTGATTCGATTTATTGCTGACTACATAATCGAATCGGACCTCAGATATTATTTAGTACATGCTCTTAATCCCGATATAATAACGGGCACATATACTTAGTACTCATCTCTTTGATTTACCAATGGGCGAGATTTATAGATTAAATTGATAGGCTCGGTAAGTTGGGAGATGATATTATTTATATGGTGTGTCGTTGATTATAGGAGGAAATCGTGTCCTATATATTAGGATGATGATGTCCCCTTGAGGAGCTCATAAGGTTAATCATGTAAACCCTACAGGTGGACTTGGTCCAGCATGATGAAAAGGTTGAGTGGTACTACTCAAGGAGTTAGATGTTGATTAATTAATGGTCAATAAATTAATTAATCGACGGACATTCGAGATCTTAAACACAGGGAGAAAATATACAAATAATATATGGAGCTCATATTATTATATGGGTGTTGGTGAGGTAGATCAATGATGAACCTTTAGTGGATTGGATCATCATTAGTGGATCGGACATTATGTGGGCTTGATCCATGGATGGCCAAGACCCAACTCCTCCTCATGGTCCCTATTGTATCCTATTAACACCTCATGATGCTTAGATCCAATGGATAGAAACAAAACTCTAAGATCCATTGGTAGAGATTAAATCTCTAAGATCCGACAGTTGAGATTAAATCTCTAGATCCGACGGTTGAGATTAAATCCCTAGAACCAATGGATGAGATTAATTCATGACTTGTCCCTAACTCTATAAAAGGATTGCATGGGAGTTGGCGTGAATGACATTAAAGGAGAGCTAGGGTTTGGGCGGCAAGAAGGAATCCTAGTTGAGATAGGATTAGGATTAGGGTTTGGAGGCAAGGGTGGCACCAAATAAGGAAGGTATTCTTCTCTTCTTCTTCCTCTTTTGGCCAACGTCCAGCACCTCTCCAGCCTCTTTCCCAGCCTTGGCCGGCTCCCAAAAGCCCCCTTCTCCTTCTCCTTAGGTGGTGGAAACAAGATATAGGGCTTCCCTTGGTGTCTTGGTTGTTTTCCACCATCTTCTCCTTCACCTAGTTGGCCGGCGGCAAGGATAGTTTTAGTTCCTTGTTGGTTGTTTCTAGTGAGGAGAAAAACCTTGTTTCTATTCTTCCTCTTGCTTTGGAAGAACAAGGAAAGAAGATTTACGATCTAGGAGCTTCGACTTTTGGTGGATCGTCGCCCACACGACGTCCAAAAGGAGGAAGGTCATACATTAGAAGATCGAGAGGTTTACCTATACTACTTTCTTCTTTTGTTTATTGATTGTTTTTGTTTTTCATTTAAAAGCATGTTATAAATCTGTAAATGGCTAAATAATACTTGGATCCCGAGCATAAACACAAAAATCGGTGATCCGGGCATCGTCTATTCCACAGCTACTCGTAGAATAGAGAATGGTCGCTTGAACAACTAGTTTGTTCAAGTGACCTCTCTAAACGAATAGCATGACGATGACTTGGTGGTTTGGGCAATCCCTTTTGTCTAGGATTAAATTTTTTTAATCCGGGGACATCGAAGGGATCGCCATGGTCAAGCTACCGAGATGAAGTGGGAAGCGAAGTTTCCCCTCACGGACTCGATAAGCAAAACCCTTCATTTGGTGAGGAAGATATGGAAAGCATCGGGATTAAAGGTTCTTCGTGGGTAAGAGGAAGAACAGGGAAGTCATGGTCTATATCCAATTGGGGAGAAAGACCTCCCGAATTTTGGGTAGCAGGGGGTGGCAGCGGGGAGGTGATCAGGAGATGTAGAGGTGAAGATGGATGAATCTTAGCCATCGTGGGTTTGGATGTTGATGAAGGCTTCGAAGAAGGAGAAAGAGTGGTAGCAGGGATGTCCTCTACCTGCAGACACAGGCGTGCAATGCCCCTCGATTCAACCTGACATTGTAAGGAAGGAAGAGGTGATTTACGGATTCCCAGGACATAAGGTGAGGAGATGGGAGAGCTAGGGTTTTCAAGTGACATCGGAGGTGCGGATGGACAGGTTACACTAAGCGCATTTGGCGCTATTAAGGAGGTTTCGAAAGAATAAGGAAGAGAGGGGGGCGCTGGAATAGGAGCGGCGGGAACGGATGAAGGCAAAATAGGGGATGAAGGTGGAGGTGTTGTAAGCCGTTGACCCTCGCTTCGCCCAGACCCTTGGTGGTGCTTCACTAGCGCTTGTTGAAAAAGAGAATACATCCTGCCTCTTGAGGAAGGAAAGAAACACAGAACCTATTCAATGGAACACCGAGGAATAGTTGCTGGCGGAGAGGAAGAAGAAGATTGAAAGTCAGAAGAAGAAGATGGAAATGGAAAAGAGAGAAGATGAAAAGTCTTATATGGGGCACCAGATGGGATTATGGTGTTAGTTGGGCTTCAAAGCAAAGAGGTGAGCCCATTATTCTTCTTACTATCCATTATCCGCTGGGACCGTTGTCTCTGCATGGCAGAAGAACAAAAGTATCTAACTTCAGAGCAAAGAGATGACCCCTAAAGGTATACTTCTCATTTTTTTCTTTGAAGTTTGGCCTCGACCAAAACCATTGTCCCCATTTAACAGATGAGCGAAGAAATCATGGCAGTGTGAAAAAATACTTCTGACCTGAGGGGGCCGAGCCTTAGGTCAGATTATCATATTTTTATGTGGCTCGGAGTTATCCGAAGTCGTTATCCCCGTGCGATGGTGGAACGGAGGAGTAGAGTTTAAGGTAAAAACACCTATGAAGAATGGCAGAGTGAAAAAGTTTCTTTTGACCTGAAGGGGCTAAGCCCCATATCGGGTCGTCACACTGTTTTATGGCTCGACGCTAGCCGAAGCCGTTATCTTCGTGCGGTGGTGGAACGGAGGAGTAGGGTTTAAGGTAAAAACACCTGTGAAGAATGGTAGAGTGAAAAAGTTTCTTTTGACATGAAGGGGGCAAAGCCTTGAATCTGGTCGTCACACTCTTTTATTGCTCGACGTTTGTCGAAGTCGTTATCCCCGTGCGGTGGCGGAATGGAGGAGTTAGGTTTAAATGCACTAGAGAATACAGCGGCGGAGTAAAAAATTCTTCTGACCTAACCAGGAAAAGCCCTAAGTCTAGTCGTCACTATTCTTATTGTTTGCCTGCATGACAAACAGATATCCCCGTATGGTGGTGGATCGGAGGAGTTGGGTTTAAGGTAGATGCACTTTTGAAGAAATACATCGGCAGAGTAAAAAATTCTTTCAACCTGACCAGGCAAAACCCTAGTCTAGGTCGTCACTATTCTTATTGTTTGCCTGCAAGACAAGCAGATATCCCCGTATGGTGTTGGATCGGAGGAGTTGGGTTCAAGGTAGATGAAAAATAGAAGATATAGCAACAAATGGGAAGAGATGAATCTGTGTGCAATGATATACATTATTTTATCCCCGTACGGTGGCGGATCGGAAGAGGTGAATTTCGTCTCAGCTATATATATTATTTTATCCTCGTGTGGTGGCGGATCGGAAGAATTGAGGTTTCACTCAACTATATATTATTTTATCCCCGTGTGGTGGCGGATCGGAAGAGTTGAGATTTTACTCAACTATATATTATTTTATCTCCGTGTGGTAGCTGATAGGAAGAGTTGAGGTTTTACTCAACTATATATTATTTTATCCCCGTGTGGTGGGAGATCGAAAGAGTTGAGGTTTCAATCAAATATATATTATTTTTTCCCCATGTGGTGGCGGATGGGAAGAGTTTGAGGTTTCACTCAACTATATATTATTTTATCCCCGTGCGGTGGTGGATCGGAAGAGCTGAATTTCGCTTTAGCTATATATATTATTTTATCCTCGTGTGGTGGCGAATCAAAAGAGTTGAGGTTTCACTCAACTATATATTATTTTATCCCTGTGCGGTGGTGGATCGAAAAAGCTGAATTTGGCTTCAGCTATATACTTTATTTTTATACCCGTGCGGTGGTGGATCGGAAGAGCTAAATTTCGCTTTAGCTATATACTTTGTTTTTTATCCCCGTGCAGTGGTGGATCGGAAGAGCTGAATTTTGCTTCAGCTATATACTTTATTTTTATCCCCATACGATGGTGGATCGGAAGAGATGAATTTCGCTTCAGCTATATACATTATTTTATCCCCGTGAGGTGGTGGATCGGAAGAGCTGAATTTTGCTTCAGCTATATACTTTATTTCTGTCCCTGTGCAGTGGTGGATCGGAAGAGCTGAATTCTATATACATTATTTTTATCCCCGTGCGGTGGTGGATCGGAAGAGCTGAATTTTAATTCAGCTATATACATTATTTTTATCCCTGTGCGATGGCGAAATGGAAGAGCTAAATTTTAATTCTTCTATATACATTATTTTATCCCTATACGGTAGTGGATCGGAAAAGCTGAGTTGTATCTTAGCTATACATATTTTCTTTATCCCTGTGAAGCAGAGGAGGTAGGTCCTCACCCTGTTGTATATATTTCTTCTGCATTATAAAGAAGTGGAGGAGTTGTATTTTTATTTGATTCTTATACAGTAAAGAGGAGTTGAGGCCTCACGGAGAAGGGAGAAGGCTAGAAGGATGGGTGAGTTGAGAAGGATACTGGCGGAAACTCGGTGAGTTTTATTTGCCAATGGAGTTATTGCATTTTAATTTGTTATTTATATAAGATGCATGTGGTACGAAAGGGGCACATACAACTTGTAGAGGTGAAAAAGTTCATTAATAAAGAAGAGCTACATAACACAACCCTCATAAGGAAGAAAATAAAAATGAGGCCCCTGTTCCAGAGGGATTAAGACTCTCCTTGAGGAAGTACTGAAGGAGCTTCTTTGCATGGTTGGGGTTGACATCGTAGTTGCCGAAGGTAGGATTTTTGCAAGAATATGTGTTTGGACAGATTTTTTCGGGATACCACTAGTTCTTGACAAAGAGAGTAGTTGCTAGTGGAAGCCACCCGCAAGCGTCGCTTTAGATCTAGAACTTGCCTTTCCAATTCTTCAATGTAGCGTTGTTCTTCGGTTTGCCCCTCTAGAAGAGGAGAGTTGCTATCTTGTTAAGATGAAGGTTCCATGGCACAAGGGGGAAAAGGAAAAAATGGATACAAATCAAATGGCGATTTGGAGTTTTTATAGACATGGAAGAAGGATATTAATGGGCCCTCGGGGAGAGTAGGGACAATAAATACAAATAAATAAGGGAAAGCGTAAAGACAGTAGTTGGGGGTGGTTGAATGCAGTAATTCTGGAAGGATTGTTTGGGTTTCATGAAAGCAGTAAGGGTGTGATGGAATGGCTTGCTCGGAGGCTCGTCGGCTCCCATGTCCCCGGATTAAAATTTTAACTAATGAAAACTAATCCGGATGGGATGAGTTTCCTAAGCACAACCAATTCGTCATCGTGCTAACGACTTGAGCAATCGCTTGAACAAACTAGTTGTTCAAGCAACCAAACTCTTCTAGTCGGTTAGCCGCGGAAGAGACGACGGACGGATCGCCAGTTTTTGTGTTTATCTTCGGGGTCCATGATTATACAAAAACATACAAATGTAGACATGTATAATCAACACATACAAACATATAAATAAGAACATGCAAAGATCAATAATAAAACTTGTAAAAGTTTTATACCTCTCGATCTTCTATCGTATGTCCTAACCTCCTTGTAGACTTCGTGTGGGCGAAGATCCTCCACAAGTTGAAGCTTCCTAGATCTTCTTCAATCGAAAGAAAGAAGAACTCTCCTTCCCTTCTTGCTTGAGCCAACCACCAATCCACAAAGGATTGATGTCGCCGGCCACAAGAATGGAGAGAATAAAATGGAAACAACCAAGGAACCGAACAAGGGAACAATCCCTAGCTCCTTTGTGCCGCCAGCCAAGAGGAAAAGAAGAGGAGAAGAGGAATAGATCGAGAGCCGACCAAGGAAGAGGGAAGAGATCTAGGAGCTGGCCACACCCTAGGAAGAAGAAGAGATCTTCTCCTATAGTTGCCGCCCACTCTTCCTTGCAAACCCTAGCCGCCCAACCAAAGAGCCAAACCCTAATCTAATTAGGGTTTCCTCCTTAGGGTTTCTTGTCGCCCAAGCTATTGATAGGCAAAACCCTAATCTCCAAAACCAACCAACATCTTCCCTTGCCGCCCACCTTAAGCCACCTTATATAGAGTTGGGCTTAAGCCTTGTTTTAATCTCCACCGTCGGTTCTAGGGTTTTAATCTCAACCGTCGGATCTAGAGATTTAATCTCAACCGTCGGTTCTAGGGATTTAATCTCAACCGTCGGATCTAGAGATTTAATCTCCACCGTCAGTTCTAGGGATTTAATCCCAACCGTCGGATCTAGAGATTCAATCTCCACCGTCGGTTCTAGGGATTTAATCCCAACCGTCGGATCTAGAGATTTATTCTCAACCGTCGATTCTAGAGAATTAATCTCCACCGTCGGTTCTAGAGATTTATTTTCCATCATTGGATCTAGACTTCATGAGGATTATATTAGGCTACGATAGGGACCATGAGGAGGAGTTGGATCTTGGCCACCCGATGGATCGGAACTACACAAACTTGATCCATCAATGATGTTCCATTCCACTAGAGGATCATCATTGAATTACCTCACCAACCCCCATAAATTAATATGGGCTCCATATATTATTTGTACATCCATCTCCCCGTGTTTAAGATATCTGTTGGTGCAGGGGCACTAGATAATCGAACCTGTATTTTGATTATGGCAAAGACACAAAGTTAAGTTTACATCGTTATCTCATGAGCTAAATCGAGTGTGCAGAAAAGTACTAAAGCTAGAGCTGAAGGCTAGCGACACCCGGAGGAAGCCATGGTGGTCGGGCGACACTTGAGTGACTTCGGAGGGAGCCGAAGGAATCGAGTGGAAGGCCAGAAGCAAGAGCTACAAGGTAAGTATCGAGGAAAGCTCGTGTGAGTGAGAGATTGTAAGGTCGTGTCCTCTTTACGGGGATGACCGTAGGCGGCGATCCGACTAAGACTTCCTGTGGAAGGTCTAGGTTGAGATCGGACGGTTAGAAACCGTCGCATTTATCATTTTCTGAGCTAACCTCTTACTGCAGGAAAGTGGCCAGGCCGGTAGTCGACTACTGGACGTTGGGCAGTCGACTGATGGGAGGCATCAGTCGACTGATGGCGACGAATAAGCCTTTGCGCTAGGTCAAAACGGATAACGTTTGATGCGGCCACTTCGCGATAAAAATTATACAACTTCGTGATCTGTTCCAAAAAAAGAGGAGACAAATTCAGAGGCCAAAATCTATAAAAGGAGGGGAGGATTCCAACTCCAAACATCATCAAGTTTATTCATTAAGTGCTCCTACAACGCCAACGCTCCAACACCGTCATAACGCCGACGCGACAACAAGCTCAGATCTTCTTCGTCGGCAGCAACATCTAGTAATATATTTTAATATTTTTTTCGTTGTTTTTATTCGTAACGAGGTGAGGTAGGCTTGTTGCCTCATCCTCGTACTTCCGGATTTTGTGATCGTTGTCTCCTACCTCCAACGGGGAGGAGACATTATAGTGCTTTGCCCTCCGTACGCGGTCTAGGACCGATAGGGCCTTGGAGTAGCAACCGCTGGGTTGTGAACCAAGTAAAATAAACGTTTCACTTTATTTTTCGCTTTTCTTACTCGTTTACTTGTGTCTCAACGAACAAATTCGAACGAAAGATTTACGATCGCTATTCACCCCCCCCCCACCCCCCTCTAGCGATGCTTCTCGATCCAACAATTGGTATCAGAGCGGGGGCGCTAAGATTTGGTGAAACCACCAATCAAGCACGTTTTGGTTTTCTTTTCGTATTTTTCGATTCGTATCTTTCTTAGGTTTTTATTCCTCCCGCACTACTAATCCAAGACGAAGTCTTGGTATGTTTCTTTTGGTTGTGTACTTGCAAGTATTCTCCCTTGGAGTAGCCGACGGTAAAATGGCCATAACTTTTCACACAAGTGGACTCATGTAACGATCTACCTAGAAAATCGAAGCCCTCTGAGAGATCTACATTTCTTAAGAGGGTTTGCCCTCGTAACAAGCTGTTTCCATCCCCAAAATCCCACGTTCAGTAGCCTTTCGGGGACACCGAAGGTCGTAAGTTTCTAGTTTTTGTTAGTTTCTTATTCTTCTTATTTATTTCTGTTTATTTCCTATTATTTACTGCACTACTAATACTAGACCAAGTCTTGGAATTCTCTTTGGTTTTTATTCGTGTTTTTGCAAGAGACTTAATGGCTCACATTGAGGGGTATAGCACCACCCGACCTCCGTTCTTTAACGGAAATGATTTTCGTTATTGGAAAGGTCGGATGGAGTGTTTCTTGAAAACACAAGTCGAGACTTGGATAATAATCCAAACCGGCTTTGCTCTACCCACCAATGATCAAGGAGAGCCCTTGGATTTCAATAAGTGGACAAATACAACCAAGAGGCAAATCGAAGCCGATGCAAGAGCAACTCAAATATTACAATGTGGCTTGTCCAAGGAGGAGCTCAACCGCATCGGTCCATTCATTAGCGCCAAAGACCTCTGGAACAAATTGATTGGTCTACACGAAGGGACGCCCGATGCTAAGGTTTGTAAAAGAGATTTACTTTTAAATAAACTGTACAATCTAAAGATGCAGGATCGCGAGACTGCCACCCAATTACATGCGCGGATCCAAGACATCATCAATGGTCTTCACTCGATCGGGCAAGCCGTAGAGAACCGGGACCTTATAAGGTACGCTTTAAATGCTTTCCCTAGGATTACCTTGTGGGCATCCATTGTCGATGTCTACAAGGTCTCTAAGGATCTTTCAAAGCTTAGGTTAGACGAATTATTTTCCGAGTTTGAACTTCACGAGCAAACTAACGTGGTCCGGGCTGAGAGAGGTATTTCTCTACTTGCAGGACAAAGAAGCAAGCCACCTACTAGGCAAGTAGATGATCTAGAACCCGAAGATGAATCAGAGTCCGAATCAGAAGAGGTGGAAGCAATAGTGAACGTTGTGCGGAGAATAGTTCGAAAAGAAAGAAGGAAATTGAAGTACGAGAACTAAAAGAAAAAGGGAGCAAGGAAAGCCTTCCATGCAACATGGGACAACGAAGAAGGCGGCGGCATAGCATGCATGGCAATACCCGAAGAGTCCGAGTCAGAGTCCGAATCCGAATCCAATTACAACACCGACTCCAAACTCGAGGACTACTTCGAGAAGCAACTCAAAGCCGGACCAAAAGAGAAAATTAAGGTTAGCCGCTCACTAATTCATATGCTTTACAATACAATTAAAATGCTTAATAGGAAATTAACTAAGTCCGAGTCTAGGGTTGAGTCGTTATTTGAGGAGGTTGAAACCCTCAAGCTAGAGGCTACTCTAGCCTCTTCAACTAGTCAAGTTCAAGAGGGAAACTCAACCCAAATTGAAAAACTTGAGGAGGAGAATTCTCTCTTGAAAGACCGAGTTCAAGAGGTTGAGGCTAGGTTGGAAAAGTTCACATTGGGATCTAAGAATATTAACCGACTACTTGGAACCCAAAAAGCCATGTACAACAAAGCCAGACTTGGATTTAAGTCAAAGACTACGAATAGGTCTTATATGTCTATCATAAATCGTAGTCATCAAAGAGTCCAAGCATGGGTCCCAAAGGTTCTATTGAATTCACATATAAGGACTAATAAGTTTTCGATTCCCCAAGATCAAATTCATTATTTGAATAGATCATATTGGTTCAATGGTCCAGGGGGAGCTAACACTGAAATAGTATACCCGCTTACTTAGCAAAACCGTTGAATATTTTACTTTAATTTGTAGAACGGCTAGATAGGGAAAATATTTAGTCAACTCTTGAAAACATAGTATCAGGACGCGGCGAGATGATAGTACGTTAGGGAAACAAAGTCTCGTGTATTCGAGCTAGATAAGGCATATCTAGCTTGGTGCACTTGACCGAGTGGAACTAGCTGAAGCTACCTCGCCGTATCCTAAACTAGTTAGACCAGGAAGTAACCCTAAGTGACTTAAGTGATATTTTCTTGAATTTGGCTTTGTCTAAGGAAGTTGTCGTTGTTTCGATCAAAGAAGGCCCCTGTGCCTCGCCACGACCTGGAAGCCAGTTTCTCGAAAAGTTACTTAACGATCTAAAGGTTAAATCCGAATCTAACCCAAGGTTGACTATCTTTAATCAATTTAAAATCATCTCACAAAACATATAAGGTGAACAAATTCTGAGACACATAGAATGGGTGAGATGTTAAGGATAATTGAAATATACTTAAAACAATCTCTTCATGATACTACTTATTTTCTCAACTGTTGTACTTAACAACTCTTAGGCCAAAGTTTAGCTCCCTCTACATCTCTTATACTTCATATATTTGACTAAGGGGGAGAGAAAACTAACCTTAAGGGTTATATTATAAACCTTTAGATTATTGGTGCAGAGGGACACACCTCGAACCAATCTATCTAACTACTGCTAGACGCATGCTTGGACTCATATTTGATTTATCTAGATGCATGCATATATGACATTGTTTTTTAAAAACCCTATTTTATACAATAACCCCAAATTTTTTTTTTGATTTATGGCAAAAGGGGGAGAAGAGTGAAAGTTAAGGGGGAGTAACACAAAATTTGATTTTGAAAACTAAAGTATCTCTTTCAAAACTCACCTAGGGTTAAGGGGGAGTTTTGGTTAAGGGGGAGCTTTTGGGAATGACATTCATCATCTACTGTACTTGTTTTATGCTTTAATTTCCTTAAATTTGTGTTGGTTTGCCATAGATCAAAAAGGGGGAGATTGTTGGTGCAGGGGCACTAGATAATCGAACCTGTGTTTTGATTATGGAAAAGATACAAAGTTAAGTTTACATCGTTATCTCATGAGCTAAATCGAGTGTGCAGAAAAGTACTAAAGCTGGAGCTGAATGCTAGCGACATCCGGAGGAAGCCGCGGTGGTCGGGCGACACTCGAGTGACTTCGGAGGGAGCCGAAGGAATCGAGTGGAAGGCCAGAAGCGAGAGCTACAAGGTAAGTATCGAGGAAAGCTCGTGTGAGTGAGAGATTGTAAGGTCGTGCCCTCTTTACGGAGATGACCGTAGGCGGTGATCTGACTAAGACTTCTTGTGGAAGGTCTAGGTCGAGATCGGACGGTTAGAAACCGTCGCATTTATCATTTTCCGAGCTAACCACTTACTGCAGGAAAGTGGCAAGAATGGCAGTCGACTGCTGAACGTTGGGAAGTCGACTGATGCTCATCAGTCGACTTATGGGAGGCATCAGTCGACTGATGGCGATGAATCAGCCTTTGCGCTAGGTCAAAATGGATAATGTTTGACGCGGCCACTTCGCGATAAAAATTATACAACTTCGTGATCTGTTCCGAAAAAAGAGGAGACAAATTCAGAGGCCAAAATCTATAAAAGGAGGGGAGGATTCCAACTCCAAACATCATCAAGTTTATTCATCAAGTGCTCCTACAACGCCAACGCTCCAACACCGTCATAACGCCGTCGCGACAACAAGCTCTGATCTTCTTCGTCGGAAGCAACATCTAGTAATATATTTTAATATTGTATTCGTTGTTTTTATTCGTAACGAGGTGAGGTAGGCTTGTTGCCTCATCCTCGTACTTCCGGATTTTGTGATCGTTGTCTCCTACCTCCAACGAGGAGGATACATTATAGTGCTTTGCCCTCCGTATGCGGTCTAGGACTGATAGGGCCTTGGAGTAGCAAGCGCTGGGTTGTGAACCAAGTAAAATAAACGTGTCACTTTATTTTCCGCTGTGCTTACTCGTTTACTTGTGTCTCAACAAACGAATTCGAACGAAAGATTTATGATCGCTATTCACCCCCCCCCCTCTAGCGACGCTTCTCGATCCAACAATATCGAATGTCCATCAATTAATTGATTTACTCACCATCAATCAATCAACATCTAACTCCTCGAGTAGTACCACTCAACCTTATCATCATGTTGACTAAGTCAACCTGCAGGGTTTACATATGAACCTTATGAGCTCCTCAAGGGGACATCATCAACCTAATATATAGGACACGATTTCTCCTATAATCAACGACACACCATGTAAATAATATCATTTCCCAACTTACCGGGCATATTGATTTAATCCATAGAAATCTCACCCTTTGGTAAATCAAAGAAATAAATACTAAGTACATGTGCCCGTTATTATATCGGGATTAAGAGCATGTACAACATAATATCCGAGGTGCGATTCAATTATGTAGTCAGCAATAAATTGAATCACTTCTATGTCGGTCCTGCTTAATACACCTAAGTGTACTAGTGTAACTCTATGTTCAAGACAAAACAATACCAAGCTACACTACAACCATGCCAATGGCTTGTCCAAAACCATCTTGGTTGTGAGCCTCTACTTATATTCTACAAGGGACTGATAACATGATCTTCTGTGCCACACCAAGCACCATGTTATCTACAATGTACAATATTAGATAATATGCACACATATAATAAATATGAAGTGCAAACAATGATCATGTGATTCATATTTCAAAATAAAATGTTCATACAAAAAGAGCTAGGCTTTCAGTATACATCCCAACAGGGTGAAGTCTGTTCAGATGAGGTTGCTATCATTTTTAGTTAAAATAGTTTTCAACCTACAAAAAAATGACAAAAACAAGTACCAGTATCCTTTACCTTTTTATTAGCATGCCCAACAGTGGTCACATCAATTAAACTACTGGTCATACAGGCTTTTTATTGTTATTGTTGCTAGGGGAGCTGGCAGAGGACTCCTTTGGAGGGGGAGGTGCCAGAATGACCCTGTAGAGGTCGCCTTGAGCTGGAGGTATAGCGGGTAGAGCTCCAGCGAGGGGGGGGCGGAGGAATCTCAGCTGGAGGGACTAGAATGAAAGCTAGGCCGAGGAAAGATGAGGAAGTCCAACGGAGGCTCGAGGATCTCCTACGGTATATTCCCATGTCATGGGGGGGGGGGGGGGTTCCAAACCCCGGTTGCGAAAGGAAGGAAAAGGGGCTCGGAAGGACCTCCCCACATTGGGAGGCAAGGCATCAGTCGATGCGGGAGGAGGAAGAGGCCAGTATGCCGAGGTCGTAGTGGATTGTGTGGTGGATTCCTCAACGGGGCCTGTAGTCAAGTCATGTAACTCGAAAGAGTCAGAATCCAAGGATATGTTAATAGGGTGTTCAGCAGAAGCCATGGAGGTGGGATAGAAGACAGGGGGCATTCACAATGGCAATTTATAATCGAAAGAGGGAGGGTCGCGTTCATCCTTGGGAAGGGAGAGAAGATGAAAGGGCGAAGGAAGTAATGGCATCAGCATGAGAAATAATCGAGACACTAGTTCTGAAGCGGGCAATTATCTTGAGAATACAAAGTGGAAAAACTATTTAATTTTTATCGAGCAAGGAATTGATTTTGGCAAGGTGAGGGTAAAGCCTAGGATGGGCCAAGCGGGTGCCCAAGTAAAAAATTTTATCAATCGACTGACACCCTGAAAGATGAAGAATCCATAGTGATAGAAAGGATACAAAGGAATCCCACATGAATGCTTTTGAACATTCTTAAACATTAGCAGTTCATACATGAGGGAGCAGCATTTAGTAGACAAAAATATCGTTATAGTTAACATTTCTTCACAACTCGAAGAGTTCCGGAGGACATTTGGCTAGGGCCACTTCAGGGTCAAGATAGCTGGTGTCAACGCCCGACGGAAGGTAGCCTTGGGCAGCGTTTAAGGAGGAGGATCCATCGAAGCCTAGTGTAAAAAATTCCATGCCCTTTTAAACGTATCTCATCTTCAAGTCCGCCTCCTGCTCCTTCAATTGGGCTTGGCAGGAAATTAATTGTGTGGCCAGCGCATCCCTCTCTTGTGTCATCGTCACCGCCTGGTGGCCTAGGGAAGATAGGGCCTCAGCATGTTCCTTCAGAAGTTCTTGCTGTTGTTGGGCCATGGAGGTCAGCATCCCAGGAAGGTTGGCTGTAATAGAAGAGAGATTTTTACACTTCTCCAGGAAGGACCTTTGAGTAGCTTCCCAGGCTTGACGCTCTTGTCGAAGCTGGAGAATAGTTGCTGAAGAGTCAGCAGCTTTAATGTATGCCTCTGCAAGTTGCCTTTTGTACCGCTCCAATTCATGGGCGAGGAGACCAATTTGCTGAAGTTGGCTAGACTGTAGAAACAACTAGTGCTGAAGATCTTCGTTCTTTTTCTGGAGCTCCTCTTTTTCACTCTGCACCATCGCCAAGTGGGTCATCAAATCTTCACATTGGGCGATCAGAGTGACCTCCCTCTGCTTACCCTCCTTCAGCTGTTATGTAAGCTTCTTCTGTTGGGCCAGGGAGGCAGAATGACGGGCCTCCACATTGGACTGGTAATTCACTATGCGAGGTGTCGTCTCATTATAGGTGGCAGCTATCTGGGGAGGAAGGTGGATGTTACAAGAATAAACACTGATACACATATACTAAGAGCTAAGGAAGGAAGAAGCTTACCTCGGCCAAGAGTTTGCCCATATGATCATAGGGACATTGTACACCATACTGGTTGAAGAATTTCACTTCTCCCACATGGCGAATTTTGAGAGAGGCTCCCAGAGTCGTAAGTGAAGGATCTAGGGGGGGAAGATCCTCTCCCACTAAAAAGGGCTCCGCTGTCGACATGGAGGGTATGGAGGGATCCATAGCCTGAGACAAAGCGGGAGAAGAAGGTATGTCAGTAGGAATATTTATAGGGAAAGAATAGACTGGGGAAACAATTTGGGGGTCAGGTTGAATGAGAGATGAAACAGGAGAGGAAGAAGGAGAAAGTTCTTCTTGAGGGGAGGAGAGTGGGACAGCTAATGTGGTATCTTCCACCCGAGGTTTGTAAATAACTAGGTGTTGGTACCTATTCATCTTTAAGGGGAAAGGTTGAAGAGAAGAATGTGAAGAAGAGGATGTGAGAATAGAGGAAGAGTTAGGGAAGCCTTCCTTGGGGGGACACAACTTCTTATGAGGTGAGGATGGAGCTGCTGTAGACTTGCCTTTGCTACATTTCTTGGAAGTCTTTTTCTTTGCTGCTGCAATCTCCTCCCCTTACAAGATGGCATCCTACATTAGGTTATCTGCAAAGTCTATTGTTAGAAAACAGGCTGGCCAAGAAATTTAATTGTGACAAAGTCTAAACAACATCCTATCTATGGCGTCCGGGTCGGTCAGTGGAAAAGGGGACAACCCATGGCGATTGAAGAGGGGAGGTTTCATCAGATGGTCCAAGCTATAGTGATATTCTCTTAATACTCTGTAGACCTTTAGAAAGGGGCACTGAGCCATAACCTTGTGAAAGGAGGGTAACTCAGGGAGATCTAGTTTCTAAGTATTCGAATATGGAAGGGTCGTCGGAAGTTGAGCAAAGAAGTAGAGCACTTCCCATCCCTTATGGGAAGAGGGCATGTTTACTAGAAATTGACAATCCGAGCAACTGGATAAATAGAAGAGGCCCTCCTTAGAATACTTTAACTGGAAGAAGCAATGAAACAGTTGTGGGGACAAAGTAAGATCTAGATGTCGGAACACTATGATGGCCCCTGATAGTATGCGGAAGGAGTTAGGAGTAAATTGGTTGATGGGCAACTTATAAAAGTCCAAAATTTCTAGGTAGGAAGGAGGGATGGGCAAATATAAACCATTTAGCAGTTGTTCAGAAAAGAAGCAATGTAAGCTTAGAGGAGGAAGATGCAGTCGATAAGATGTAGTGTTGAAACGGAAAAGCACGGACGGGTCTATGTATTGCTGCCTAATGTTGAAGAAATAATGCTTACTATCTAGCTAAGTGATAGTGTGTTCATACCAAGGGGTTAGGTTCGGGTTATTTAGGGCCATAGGTGCAAGAGGAGGAGCACTTAGTTGAGGGTCAAAGGGGGAAAGCTTGCAAGAGAGGAAGCTAGGGCACCTAACTACCGTCAAAGAAAATCAGGGGAGGAGGGAGAAGAAAAGGCTAAATCACTGAGAGAGTTAAGTTGTTTGTAGAAAGGGAGAGGAAGGGGATTTATATAGGGTTTTGCGACTTTTCGACTACCTAGTAAAAAAAGGAAGGAGGGTCCCATGGGCCCAATAAACTGCTTCAAGCGTATGTGGTAAGGTAACAGGGAAAGGTAAATTTGAATTGGTAAGGGAATGATAGATAAGAAACGTTATACTTAGAAAGTCAAACTCAGTACCTCATTTGACTATTTTTTAGGGGTTGGCTAATGATACTACTGCTACCTTTTCCCGTGAGTGAAACGAAAGAACTCGTGCATAAAGGCACTGTTCGAACCAAAAAGTTGGTTCGGCAGAGGGGGTCTAAGAAAACCGGTTCGGTCACATAGGTCTGAGTGAAAATGGCTCGGGAAGGCAGTTCAAGGGAATTGGCTCAGCCGAGCGGGTTTGGAGATTGGCTCGGTACGAAGAATAAAGGAATCGGCTCGACAGAACAGGCAGGGAGATTGGTTCTATATGGAGAGGATAGGAGTTGGTTCGAGTTATTATAAGAAGTCTAAGATCTATACTACACTTAAGTAGTAGGTCTAGGTTGTTGGACTATCCGAGCTGCAAAAACTACTTTTTGCATTGCGGAAACCCTGGAAGTTGGCCACGGATCCGTGCGAAGATAAACAAAACTACATGTACATGTTTAAAACCTTAGATCTACATGTTAAGAGTTTTACCCTTGATGCGACACCATTCGCTTATCCCGCTCGTCCAAATGGCTTGCCGGAACTCGAGAGTGTCAAGTGTACACTCCTCTATCGGTATCCACACAAGCAATAGGTGGAGAAAAGCAACCTAGAGTGTGCTATCACCCCTTGGAGGCTCACGGCAAGATGAGGAATAGGGAGCTTGAGGGAAGAGAGGAGGAAGAAGATGAAGTTACACAACTTAACTTCACACTTTCATAACCCACTATAACGGGGTTACATGCATGCATGTAACTCCAAGAGCCAATGGCTCTTGGTCTCCCTCATAAGGTGGCACCCCATGATGTGTCTATGATGATGTGGAGCATCATCATTGGCCGGCCCCATGTCAATTCACCATGACATGGCAATTGGTCAAGTCAAAATTGACCATTCATCTTCCCTCTCAAGTCAAGTCAAACTTATCTCCCATGGTTGATCAAATCCAACCATTTGATTCAAGTCAATTTGATTTAATGAATCTCAATTCATTAGTTTAAATTGACTCAATGAATCAAATCTAAATTAGACTCATTCAACACTTGAATCAACTTGAGTCCAACTCAATTAGTCTAATTTGAATTACTCTTAATCCAATTTGGTTCATCCCATGAACCTAATCCTCATGGTTCATCATATGAACCTAATCTTTATCTAATTGCCCTTTGTGTGTGACCCTATAGGTTCTGGTAACATTGGCAATGCTCCTAAACCGATTTAGGAATATAAGGAATGAGCGGTATCTAGCAACACAACATTGCTACCCAAGTTACAAGAATGTGGAGATCCAACATCACCTTTGTGACTACTAATTGTGACTCTCACAATATGTGACAATGTCCCTCTATCCTTGACATTTAGATTGACTAATTGAGGCATAGACCGTGTCATCCTCGGTACAATCTATATCTTGAATTCCAAGTAGACTCACTCTAATCAAATGAGCTCAATATCTCATATTGACTCATTTGGGCATGGCCATGCACTTAGTGATCTCACTCTATCAAGAATAACGATGTCACTCCCGTCATATAGGAGGAATATATCCCATCTACATCACTCACATCCCTCAGCATAATTTGTTACATACCCAATAATCGCCTTTATAGTCCACCCATTTATGGGTGACGTTTGATGAAGCCAAAGTATGCAACTCCTTATGTAGGGAACCATGGTGACTTCAGGTCCAAGGACTAATAGTCATACTAATAGTCACATGAGAAAGTATATGACACTCATATAATGATCCATGATACTTTCTCATGGCAGGTCATTCAGTATACATTCTCCAATGCATACCCATGTGTCAACTTGATATCACATATCCATGACTTGTGAGATCAAGTCATCGAGTTGACCTACATGCTAGTCTCATTGTATTAACATTGTCCCTGAATATTAATACTTGACTAGGAATGATTAAGAGTAGTGTTCTCTATGTCATCTCATTATTGATTCAACTAATCGATTGATATAGATAAGAACCTTCTACTCAAGGACTTTCTTATACTTAGTTATTTAACACCAATACAAGTAAATATATTAACCATACCTTTATAAATAGTAATATGATACAACAAAGTCCATACCACAATCATCAAATGATTAACTCTAGGGCTTTCACTAACAATCTCTCACTAGCACTAGTGACAATCACTGTAGTATCTAATACCCAATGACCTAGTGTGACCATCATGCTTTTTATGTGTCAAAGTCTTGGTCAAGGGATCTGTGATGTTAGCCTCTATGGGTACTCTACAAATCTTCACATCTCCTCTATCGATAATCTCTCGAATGAGATGGAAGCGCTGTAGTATGTGTTTGGTCCGCTGGTGTGAGCGAGATTCCTTAGCCTGTCCAATCGCTCTATTGTTGTCACAATAGAGCTCTACAGGATCTGCTATGCTAGGAACCACCCCAAGCTCAGTAATGAACTTACGGATCCAAACTGCCTCCTTTGCTGCCACTGATACAGCGATATACTTGGCCTCTATTGTAGAATCAGCAACTGTGTCCTGCTTCGAACTCTTCCAGGCTCACAACGCCTCCATTCAAGCAAAACATGAACCCTGACTATGATCTATAATCATCCTGGTCAATTTGGAAGTTGGCATCGCTATAAGCCTTTACAGCTAGCTCCTCATCGCCTCCAAATATCAAGAAATATTCTTTAGTCCTTCTCAAGTACTTAAGAATATTCTTAACTGCTATCCAGTGATGCTCTCCTAGATCTGACTGGTATATACTCATCATGCTCAAAGCATACGAGACATCAGGATGAGTACATAGCATGACATACATGATAGATCCTATGATCGATGCATAAGAGATCTTATCCATGCGGTCTCTCTCCTCTCTAGAAGAGGGACTTTGAGTCTTCGAAAGACTCACACCATGTGACATCGGCAGAAGTCCCTTCTTGGAATTCTGCATGGCAAACCATAGTAATACTGTGTCAATATATGTACTCTGACTTAGGCCAAGCAATCTCTTAGATCTATCTCTATAGATCTTGATGCCTAGAATACAGGCTGCTTCACCTAAGTCCTTCATTGAGAAGAACGTCCTAAGCCAAGTCTTCACAGATTGTAGCGAAAGGATGTCATTCCCAATGAGTAGTATGTTATCCACATACAATACAAGGAAGACAACTGTGTTTTCATTAACCCTCTTGTAGACACAAGATTCATCTTCATTCTTGATGAAACCAAACTATTTGATCACATCATCGAATCGAAGATTCTATCTCCGAGAAGCTTGTTTTAGCCCATAAATGGACCTTTGTAGCTTGCATACTTTCCTAGCATGCTGTGGATCTACAAAACCCTCAGATTGTATCATGTACATATTCTCAAGCAAGTTTCCATTCAGAAATACGGTTTTGACATCCATCTGCCAGATCTCATAATCGTGGTATACTACAAGAGCAAGCATGATCCGAATGGACTTAAACATCGCCACTGGAGAAAAGGTTTCATCATAGTCAATACCATGAATTTGCTTGAAACCTTTAGCCACCAATCGGCCCTTATAGGTATACGTAAGTCTATCCATGTTAGTCTTTCTCTTAAAGACCCACTTACACCCAATGGGTTTGATGCCTTCAGGTGAATCAACCAAAGTCCATACTTGATTGGTGTACATGGATTCCATCTCGGATCTCATGGCCTCTAGCCATTTCTCATAATCTGGGCTCATCAAAGCTTCCTGATAGGAGGTAGGCTCATTCTCAATGAGCATAACGTCATCATGGTAAGACAAGATAAATGAGTATCTCTCAGGCTGACGACGTACCCTATCATACCTGCGAAGAGGTAGGTCTACCTGAACAGGTTATTGTTCCATAACTCTTTGTGTAACAATCTCATCACCCACAACACTTTGTGGTTCCTATTCAACCTCCATCAAGGCCTTAGTGCTATGGTCCTTATCTTGAATTTCTTCAAGATCGAACGTACTCCCACTAGTTTTTCTAGAAACAAAGTCTCTTTCAAGAAATACCCCAGTCTTTGCCACAAACACTTTGTGTTGACTGGGAATGTAGAAGTAATATCCCTTCGTTTCCTTGGGATATCCAATAAAATATCACTTATCGGATTTGGGTCCCAGTTTGTCTGAGACTTGACATCGAACGTAAGCCTCACAACCCCAAATCCTCATGAAAGACATCTTGGGATTTCTCCTTGTCCATATCATATATGGTGTCTTTATCACAACCTTGGATGGTACACAGTTAAGTGTAAAGGCTGCTGTGTATAGAGCATATCTCCAAAAGGATATAGGAAGATCTATGTGACTCATCATAGATCGTACCAGATCTAATAGGGTACGATTCCTCCTTTCGAATACACCATTCGACTGTGGTGTTCCAGGAGGAGTGAGTTGGGATAGAATCTCACACTCAGCAAGATAGTCACGAAACTCATGGCTAAGGTATTCACCATCTCAATCTAATCGAACTATCTTAATACTCATGTCAAGCTGGTTTTGTACTTCATTTTTGAATTCTTTGAACTTTTCAAAGGATTCTGACTTATGTGTCATCAGATACACAAAACCATATCTATTGAAGTCATCAGTAAATGTAATGAAGTACCTGTAACCACCTCTAGCAGCAACATTGAAAGGGCCGCATACATCACTATGTATAAGTCCTAACAAGTCTGTTGCTCTCTCGCTATATCCACTAAAGGGAGTCTTGGTCATCTTGTCTAAAAGGCAAGACTCACATGTCTCATATGATTCAAAATCAAATGAGTCCAGCAACCCATCCTTATGGAGCTGGGATAAGCGACTCGCATTTATGTGACCTAAGCGACAATGCTAGAGATAGATTTGGTTCAACTCATTTGACTTGAACCTTTTGGTACTTATGTTATAGATGGGGCTCTCTAAGTCTAGAATGTAGAGTCCATTCATTAGAGGTGCACTACAATAGGACATATCATTTAAATAAACTGAACAACATTTATTCTTTATTATAAATGAAAAGACTTTCTTGTCCAAACAAGAAACTGAAATTATGTTCTTAGTCAAAGTAGGAACATAACAACATTAATATAGTTCTAGTAAAAGCCCAGAGGGCAGAGATAGAAAATAAGTTCCTACAACAATAGCAACAACCCTTGCTCTATTGCCTACTCGTAGGTCCACCTTGCCCTTTGTCAATGCCCTATTATTTCTCAGCGCCTATACATTAGTACAAATGTGAGATGCACATCCGGTATCTAATACCCATGATGAAGTAATAGATAGATTAACTTCTATGACATATATACCTGAAGTAGAAGTCTCACTTCTCTTCTTCTTAAGATCTTCCAGGTATGCTTTACAGTTACGCTTCCAGTGTCCAGCTTCCTTACAGTGGAAGCAAGTCCCTTCCTTGGCCACCCCTCCTTTCGGTTTCAGTGCCTTGCCTTTGCCCTTGGCTTGGGACTTTCCCTTACCTTTTGGCTTGCCCTTGCCTTTCTTTTTTTGCACCATCAAAATGGAGTCAGGTTTATCCTTCTTAAGGTTAAGCTCAGTAGTTCTCAAGCAGTGGCTTATCAATTTCATTCATGTTGTAATTCATGACAAATTGATTGTAGCTTTGTAGCAAAGATTGCAAGATCAAGTCAGTGGCCAACTCTTGGCCAAGTGGGAATCCCAACCTCTGTAGGTTCTCTATGTACCCAATCATCTTGAGTACATATGGACCTACGGGAGTCCCATCTTCCATCTTATACTGAAACAGTGCCTTAGATATCTCATATCTCTCGTGCCTTGCTTGTCTTGATACAGTTGACGAAGATGTTCAACCATATCGAAAGCATTCATGAACTCATATTGCTTCTAAAGCTAAGAGTTCATGGTCGCGAGCATGAGGCATGACACATCTAATGCATCATCTTGATGCTTCTTGTAATCATCTCGGTCAGCTCGTGAGACAGTGCCAGGAGGTGCCTCCGAAATGGGTTGCTCTGTTGGGATGTATACTGAAAAGTCTATCTTTTGTATGAACATCTTTATTTTTGAAATAAGAATCACATGATCATTGTTTGCATACTTTTATGGTTATGCATATTGTCTAATACATTATATTGTAGAAAACATGGTGTGTGATGTCACACGGGAGATCATGTTATTGGCTCCTTGTAAAGTATAAGTATAAGCTCACAACCGAGATGGCTTTGGAGAAACCATTGGTATGGTTGTAGTGTGATTTGGTATTGGTTTGTCTTGACCATAGAATCACACTAGTACACTTTGTGTGTATTGAGCAGGACCGAATTAGAAGTGATTCGATTTATTGCTGACTGCATAATCGAATTGGACCTCAGATATTATATTGTACATACTCTTAATCCTGATATAATAATGGGCACATATACTTAGTATTCATTTCTTTAATTTACCAATGGGCGAGATTTATAGATTAAATCAATAGGCTCGGTAAGTTGGTAAATGATATTATTTATATGGTGTGTCATTGATTATAGGAGGAAACTGTGTCCTATATATTAGGATGATGATGTCCCCTTGAGGAGCTCATAAGGTTCATCATGTAAACCCGGCGGTGGACTTGGTCCGGCATGATGAAAATGTTGAGTGGTACTACTCATGGAGTTAGATGTTGATTAATTAATGGTCAGTAAATTAATTAATCGACGGACATTTGAGATCTTAAACACGGGGAGAAAATGTACAAATAATATATGGAGCCGATATTAACTTATGGGGGTTGGTGAGGTAGATCAATGATAATCCTCTAGTGGAATGGATAATCATTAATGGATCGGACTTTATGTGGGCTTGATTCATTGGGTGGCCAAGATCCAACTCCTCTTCATGGTCCCTATTGTAGCCTATTGTAGCCTATTAATACCTCATGAAGCCTAGATCCAATGGATGGAAACACAACTCTAGATCCAAAGGTAGAGATTAAATCTCTAGATCCGACGGTTGAGATTAAATCTCTAGATCTGACGGTTGAGATTAAATCCCTAGAACCAATGGTGGAGATTAAAACAAGGCTTATCCCTAACTTTATAAAAGGAGAGGAGGGGGTGGGTGGCAAGAGAATCCCATTAGAAATAGGATTAGGGTTAAGGTGGTCGGCAAGCTTGAGGGTTAGGGTTTGGAGTTGGCGGCACTAAATAAGGAAACTTATTCCTTATCTTCTTCTTCCTCAAGGTGACCGGCGCCCATACATCCCTTTCCAACCCTTGGCCGGCATCCAAAGCATCCCTTCTCCCTCTCTTTGGCCGGTGGAAACATAGCTTAAGGTCTTCCCTTGGAGCTTGTGGCCGGAATCCATCTTTCTCCTTCTCCTTGTTGGTCGGCGGCAAGCAATTTGCTTGTTGCTTGTTGGTTGGCTAAAGGAAGGAGAAGGGTCTTTTTTCTATTCTTCCTCTTGCTCGGAACGAGCAAGGAAGGAAGATTGGTGTTCTAGGAGCTTCAACTTTTGGTAGATCGTCGCCCACACGACGTCCGAAAGGAGGAAGGTCATACAATAGAAGATCGAGAGGTATATCACTTATCTATCTTCATGTGTAACATGTTTATATTTGGTTTTCAATTATATGAATGTTATATTCTGTTTTGTGGCTAATATAACTTGGACCCCGAACATAAACACAAAATTCGGCGATCCGTACATCGTCTATTCCGCAGTTATTCGTAAAATAGAGGTTGGTCGCTTGAACAACAAGTTTGTTCAAGAGACTACTATTATCGAATAGCACGACGATGACAAGGTTTCTTGTTCAATCGCTCTTGTCAAGGATAAATTTTTTTTTATCCGGGGACGTAGAAGGGATCGCCATCAACAAGGGACCGAGTTGAAGTGGGAAGCGAAGTTTCCTACCTTCAAGTGGTATCAGAGCCACGGTTTCCGATTTTGTGTGTTTAGGATTCGATTACTTTTATACACTTTTCATATATTATATGTGTCAGATAATAGTAGGATATGCGTAGGTTAACTCTTTGGTTGCTGGCATAGGATCTAACTATAATGGCCATATGTGTGTATGTGATTGTATGTGTTTAAATGTATATTTTGTTGAATCCTCAGGGTTGACGAAGCTAGTATTTAATTTTTATAAATTAGATACGATATTGTTTAGCCACTCTTTCTATTTTAGTTTACTTTCGATCTAGATTTCATGTACACTCCCTCGTGGAGTATAGGATCGATGGATGTAAATTAAAATATTTTTTTCTCAGCTCGGATCTCCGGATGGCTCGTACATGGCGTAGGAGGAGCGGACGAGATGACGATACGACGGGAGACATATTGAAGACAAAAGCCATAATAGTTGGAAAATAATTATTTTTCATATTTATTTCTTATTTTTTGAATATGCATGTCGTAGGCTAGAAAATTCCTCAATTTTAAATTACTAAGTGGGAGAGGGAAATTTTTATAAATTCCTACGGCCTCCATTACGATTTGACAAGTGATGCAAACAAACTTTCGCGTCGGCTCTAAGTGCCTTCCTCCCCATCGGATGAGTTTATTTACGGATCACAAGGTTGAATATGGTTATAGGCAATTATTAAGGAGCGTGTGTACTTCCACATCGGAAGGCACATAATCCGAGATAATTAACTTGGTACCGAGTAATGGTGAACACTTAGATACAAATATAAGTATCCTCCCCATCGGAGTCACTACTTTTATTTGTAGGGCCAAAGAGGAACCAACTATTAATTTTACTTGTCAAAAAGTTAGGTTGACAATATAGTAAAATTAATGGGTAAAACCTCCTCTTACAAATGTAAAATTCGTATACGTCCACACTATCGTGGCATACGATATTCTCGATGTTTTGAGGTGTTGGTTGATTTTAAAATTTTATTGTTTGAGGAATCAATAATTTTTTGAAATCTAATGTTTTGATCTATGTGATTCTTAGGTTTTCTTTCAAAATGACTTTCAACCCACTTGCTGTGATACTGAAAGAGAATAAACTTACTGGACCCAACTATGTTGATTGGAAGAGGAATCTAGACATTGTCTTGACTGCTGAGGAATACAAATATGTACTCCTCGAAGAGTGCCCTCCTAAGCCTACAGATGATTCTGGGGAAAAGGAGAAAGAGAGTTATAAGAAGTGGATAAAGGCCTATGAGATGGTGTGGTGTTACATTTTGGCAGCTAGGTCAAATGTACTGCAACATCAACATCAAGTCATGCCCACTGCTTATGACATGATGCACAATCTCAAAGAGCTTTTCAAACACCAGGGAGGTACTCAGGGAGGAGTGAAGAAGCCGAAAGGCAAGTGCTTCACTTGTAAGCAGACTGGACACTGGAAGAAGGACTGCCCCAACCGTAAGCAGAACAAAGGTATATCTTTCAGTCTAGTCGTTGAAACATGTTTAGCGGTGTTATCTACCAGCACCTGGTGTGAAGATACGGGAGCCACTGATCATGTCTGCAATACTTTGCAGGGGTTTCAGAAAACCAGACGACTGGCTGAGGGGGAGATTACCGTATACTTGGGCGATGCCACGAAGGTGGCGACTATTGCAGTGGGAGACGTTTATTTATCTTTTGAGAAAAATAAAGTTTTGGTTCTTAAGAATTGCCTTTATGTACCTTTATTTAGAAAGAATTTAATTTTGGTTTCTAAATTATTTATGGATGGATATTCTATTTCTGTTAATGACAGAGTTGTTATAAAAAGGAATAGGGACATTATCTGTTCTGGTGCATTGATAGGAAATTTGTATACACTCGAACCAAAAGCTCCCACGATGTAAATAGAAATTAATAACTCATCTTCTAATTCCAATAAGAGAAAAGAACCTTCGAAGATGAACCAAACATATCTTTGGCATCTTAGGCTTGGTCATATTAACCTAAGCAGAATTCAAAGGTTGATAGCCGATGGACCTCTGAGTTCATTAGTGGTGGAGGATTTCCCAACCTGCGAATATTGCTTGGAGGGTAAAATGACCAAGAGGCCTTTTAAGGCCAAAAGGTATAGAGCCAAAGATGTGTTAGAATTGGTTCATTCTGATTTGTGTGGTCCTATGTCTATCCCGGCTAGAGGTGGTTTTGAGTATTTCATCTCTTTTATAGATGATTATTCGAGATATGGATACATTTACTTGATGCGCCGCAAGTCTGAATGCTTTGACAAGTTCAAAGAATTCAAGGCCGATGTGGAGAAACGTCAAGGTAAAAGTATTAAGACACTACGATCTGATCGTGGTGGTGAGTACCTCTTGGGAGAGTTTAGGAATTACTTATCAGAGGCTGGGATTCAATCCCAATTGTCTGCACCTGGCACACCCCAGCAGAACGGTGTAGCAGAGCGAAGGAATAGGACTCTTATGGAGATGGTTAGATCGATGATGAGTTATTCTGACTTGCTAGATTCGTTCTGGGGATATGCTCTAGATACGGCGGTGTACATTCTGAACTTGGTTCCATCTAAATCAGTGCCTTCTACTCCCACAGAATTGTGGACTGGGCGAAAGCCTAGTCTAAGACATATTCGGATATGGGGGAGTCCAGCATATGTGCTGAAGGCGGATGCTGGTAAGTTGAAACCTCGTATAGAAGTACACATGTTCGTTGGCTATCATTGAGGAACAAAGGGTGGTTTGTTTTATAGTCCTAGAGATCAGAGGGTGATCGTTTGCACGAACGGCAGATTTCTAGAGGAAGACTATGTGATGAACCACAAGCCCATGAGTAAAATTGTTTTGGAGGAATTAAAAAGGGAAGTCACTTCTTCAGTACCACCAGTACAAGAGGATATACCACAAGTCACTGCACCGCATGTCACAGAGGATACACAGGTGATACCTCATCGTAGTGGGAGGGTTGTAAGACAACCTGATAGATTCATGTTGTTGGGAGAATCTTCTGATTTGGTCCCTAGCGAACATGAACCTGATCCCTGGACATATGACGAGGCAATCCAAGATAAAGATGCAGTATCTTGGCAAAGTGCAATGAATACTGAGATTGAATCTATGGATTCAAATCAGGTCTAGGAGTTAGTAGAACCACCCGATGGTGTAATAACCATTGGATGCAAGTGGATCTACAAAAGAAAGAGAGGAATAGATGGGAAGGTTGAGACCTTCAAAGCGAGGCTTGTTGCGAAGGGGTATACTCAGAAAGAGGGTATCGATTATGAGGAGACCTTTTCGTCGGTAGCCATGCTTAAGTCTATCCGGATTCTCTTATGCATTGCAGCTCATGTGGATTATGAGGTGTGGCAGATGGATGTCAAGATAGCTTTTCTTAATAGAAGTCTTGAGGAAAATATCTATATTAAGCAACCAGAGAGATTCATTGCGAAGGGCAAAGAGCATCTTGTATGTAAGCTTAATCGGTCCATTTATGGATTGAAGCAAGCTTCGAGGTCTTGGAACATCCGCTTTGTTGAGGTAATCCAGTCTTATGGATTTATTAGAAGTCCGGATGAGTCTTGTGTATACAAGAGATGTGACGAAAACATAGTGGTATTTCTTATACTATACGTAGATGATATTTTGTTGATTGGCAACAATATCAAGGTGTTATCGGATGTAAGGATATGGTTGTCCAAACAGTTTGATATGAAGGACTTGGGAGAAGTGGGACACATCCTTGGGATCAAGGTTATAAGGGATCGTAGGAAAAGGATGTTGTGCTTATCTCAAGCTTCATACATAGACACGATTATGGATCGTTTTAGCGTGCAGAACTCCAAGAAGGGTTTTCTACCTTTTAGGCATGGAGTTCCTTTATCTAAGGAGATGTGTCCTAGAACATCTGAGGAGATAGAGGAGATGAAGGAGGTTGATTATGCTTCGGTGGTAGGAAGCCTCATGTATGCGATGCTATGTATGAGACCAGATATCTGCTTTGTCGTAGGCATGGTCAGCAAATATCAGAGTAATCCAGGACAGCGACATTGGACTGCAGTAAAGCATATATTGAAGTACCTGAGAAGGACTAGGGATTATATGCTAGTTTACCAGGCAGACCAATTACTCCCTGTGGGTTACACAGATTCTGACTTCCAATCATACAGGGATAACAGTAAGTCTACCTCAGGTTTTGTGTTTACTTTGATAGGTGGAGCCATTGTATGGAGGAGTATCAAGCAAAAATGTGTGGCGGACTCCACCATGGAAGCTGAGTATGTGGTGTCCTCTGAGGCGGCCAAGGAAGCTATGTGGCTCAGGAACTTCCTGATGGACTTGGATGTGATTCCTGGTTTGTGTTGTATCGAGAAGCGTCGCTAGAGGGGGGGTGAATAGCGATCGTAAATCTTTTCGACGTTTCGTTCGAGTAGACAATTAAACGAGTAAGAGCAGTGGAAAATAAAGGAACACATTTATTTTTACTTGGTTCACAACCCAGCGGTTGCTACTCCAAGGCCCTATCGGTCCTAGACCGCGTACGGAGGGCAAAGCACTATAACGTCTCCTCCTCGTTGGAGGTAGGAGACAATGATCACAAAAACCGAATGTACGAGGATGAGGCAACAAGCCTACCTCACCTCGTTACGATTAAAATAAAGAATACAAAAAATAATAACTTGCTACTGCTGCCGACGAAGGAGATTTGAACTTGTCGTCGCATCGGCGTTATGACGGTGTTGGAGCATTGGCGTTGTAGGAGCACTTGATGAATAAACTTGATGATGCTTGGAGTTGGAATCCTCCCCTCCTTTTATAGATTTTGTCCTCTGAATGCTCTTTATTGAAGCTTTTCTTAAATTTTGAACTTTGTATCAATCTCCTAGTTTAATGGGTAAAATAATTTTCTAATATTTTTCACCCATAATGTTTGTGATAAGTAGTATACATACCAAATTTCAAGATTTATCTACTTATGTATATTTACTTATGAATTTTGGAAAGTCATTTCTGAAATTCAAAAAATTGCATTTGCAGTTATCAGTCGACTGCTAGGGAGGCAACTCGACTGATGAGGGTGTCAGTCGACTGATTTCTGACGCTGTCGACTGACAATGCTGATTTCGGGTAAACCTTGTTGGTTAGGCCCATGTTCAACTGTGTTTTGGTCCCCTAACCACTCCTAACCCTAGGATATGCTTGGGAGAGCATTAGAGAGGGTGGAAATCCATTGGATATGGATTAGGAGTTGTGTTGAGGGTGAGTATCAATTTTAAGGTGGATGAGAGTTCATTGTTGAACTTTGCCTTAATTTTGTTTGGTTCCTATTGGCTTAGGGACTCTCCAAGGACATTGTTGGTGCAATGGTCAAGGGGGAGCAAGCCTCTAGGGGGAGGTATCCATCATGGGAAAATGGATGTGTATTTCCTCATGGGAGGAAAATTGGGTTGCCTCTCTTTAAGTGATATGGGATCACTAGAAAGATTGTAGGCATGTGTTCCTCTAAGGGAGAGATTATAAGATCTCATTGGGATATGAGACATTCATACCCTTGGGGAGGACCTTTTTGATGTAATGTCAAAAAGGGGGAGAAGTTACCAAGTTACTGTTAGGGCAATCTCTTGCCGTAATATGGTTTTGATGGTGTGGCAAAGGGTTTAAGTTAGTGTGTTATGTTGATTTGATATGTGCGTTGAAGTCGTGCAGGACTTAGTAATTCGCACATGGAGTCGTGGCGAGTTTCACATCTCATGACTCGTGCCTTGAGTCGGTGAAGGATAGCTTTGCGGAAGCCTTGCGCTTGGAGCATCCGAGGGACCGCCGGACGAGAAGCTTGGAGTGAAGCCGGAGGAAGTAGGCTTCGAGGCAAGAGACGCGAAGGAGCATTGCAGAGTCGTGCGCCTGATGCTGCCGAGGGACGTGGCCGAGAACGAAGAGAACTTCGAAGGCGAGGGACTCCGAGAGATGAGAGTGAGCGATTGTAACCCGGAGGGGTAGCTCTTAGGTGAAACTTGGCCATTTGGCCAAGTGTCGGATGGGTTTTCCGATACCGCCGATCGCAGAATGTCATGGCAATGATCGCTCGAAGTCGAATGTAGTTCGATCGTATCCGATCGATCGATTGTGGCTAGCGCCGAAAGTGCCATACGTGAAGCCGATCGCAGAAGACATCGATCGATCACCAAGCGCGCAATGATCGTCAATAGGGTTTTGCCACGTAACTGCTCAGAAGCGATTAGGCGGGCCGACCGATGAGGTCCATCACCGACCGCCAAGTGTTCCATTGATTACAACGGCCGGGATCCGACGTGTTCGTGAGGCCGCTGAGGGCGGAATGACCGCCAAGGGCGTGATCGTGGCGCCAACGGGAAGAAATCAGCCTTCTCTATAAAAAGAGAGGGTGTGGAGCTTTGGGAGGCTAATGCTTATGCTCTAAGTGATCTTCCAAGTGCTCCACAAGTTCTAAACTCTTCTTACTTGCTTTTACTCCATTCTATTTGTAAGAAGAGTGATCTTGATTGTAAAGGTTACCTCCACCTAGCTTGGTGCAAAGGAGAGACCATTTAGTGGATTGGTTTAGCGGAGTGATTCACCGAGGACGAATCGGAGACCGTGGATTAGCAACGTAGCCGTGAACCACGTTACATCCTTTGTTAGCGTTTGTATTTTCGTTTATCGCTTTGTCTTTATAGTTTATGCTTCCGCTTGCGCTAACGATTGTGTAGACGAGCAAACGAACGAGAGAATTCCAACATCCATAGTAAGAGGGCTATTCACCCCCCTCTAGCCGGCCGTAATCGATCCCCTACAAGTGGTATCAGAGCCAAGGAAAGCTTGTCGAGGACTAACCGCCACAACAAGCAAGTTTCGAAATGGCCGGCTCCAACATCCATTCTCCGAAGTTTGAAGGAGAATTCGCTTGGTGGAAGAAGCAAATGGAGGTATTTTTCGAAACGGATTTTGATATTATGATTACAATGGAATCCGGTTTCGTTTTGCCTAGGGATGAAGAGGGGAAGCCAATAGAAAAATCTAGGTGGACCAAAAGGCAAAGGGAAGAGCACCTTGCAAATTCAAAAGCCAAGCATCATCTCTTCAATGTGCTCCCCCAACAAGAAATCAACTGAATAGGAGAATGCCTAAGCGCCAAGGAGATGTGGGAGAAGCTAATTGAGCTTCATGAAGGCACATCCGAGGCAAAGCTAGCAAGGAGAGATCTCCTCCGCTCCCAACTATCCAACATTAAATTAGAAAAGGGAGAAAAGGTAACTTCTTTGCATTCTAGATTCAAAGAAATTTTAAATGGATTAACAAGTGTAGGAGAAAGGCTCTCCAATCGCGATATGATAATGAAGGCCATAGATGCTTTCCCCCGATCATCCAAGTGGAGTTCAATGGTGGACTCATTTTACATTTCAAAGAATCTAGAGGTAAGTACTCTAGATGAATTTTTCTCCACTATGGAATTACATGAATCTAGGCTTGAAGGAATACAAGAAGAGCCAAAAATACAACCTTCAAGGGGAGTAGCATTGTTGGCATATAAGGGAAAGAAGAAGATAGAGATCTCCTCCTCCTCCGATGACGAAGTGTCTTCCTCCTCCTCCATGGATAGCACCGAAAAAGTCTATATGGTAAGGAAGGTAAGACGTGCATTTAAGAATTTTAGATTTGATAAATCTCATGATAGGAATAGAAGACCAAGGGGGAAGGGCATATGCTATAATTGCCAAGGAGAGGGGCACATAAGGGACAATTTTCCTCTCCTAAACAAGAGCAAGGAAGAGAGGAGAAAGAAAGAAGAAAAGAAGAAGAAAAAGGGGAGCAAGAAAAAGAAGGAAGAGGAGAAGAAGACAAAAGAAAAGGGGAAGACCAAAGCTCTAAAGGCAAGGACTTGGGATGACCCATCCTCATCCTCCTCATCTTCATCGGATGAGGAGAATGCCTTTGTCACCAATTTGGCCTTGATGGCCTTTGATGACTTGGATTGCTCTTCATCCAAAAATGAAGGATCAAGCTCAAGAGGAGAGAGTTCAAGTGAAGGGGGAGCTTCTACATCCTCATCATCCGAAGAAGAAGAAGAGGATATGGAAACTATGGTAACGAAAGCCTCTCCTAAGAAAATAGTTTCCATAATTTCTAGTTTAACTAAGGACTTATTTGGAATGAAAAAGAAAAATAAAAGCATGCTTAATCAAATTAAGGCATTGGAAAATAAGCTAGAAAATGCATGCTTAAATGATAATATTTCTTCTAGCTTAAATGATGCATGCTCACATGACCTTTATGTGCCATTAGATGTTAGTGATGCATGTATAAATGAAAATAGGGCATTAAGGGAAAAGGTAGATTATTTAACAAAAGCCCTAGAAAAATTCACAATTGGCTCCAACACATTGAACATGATCTTAGGGAGTCAAAGAGCTAGTTTCAACAAAAAGGGCCTAGGTTATAAAGAAAAGAAAAATGAAAAGGCCTATAAATGCCTAATTGCTAGGGGACAAGATAAGAAGAAAGTAATAGCTAGGAAATGGATCCCCAAGGAATACTTAGTGAACCCAATAGGAAAGAACTTATTTTGGGTTCCAAAATCCATCCTTAAGGATTAGGAAAACCCTATGGTAGTCAACCATATGGAATTGACCTATATCATATTTTGGTTGACTTAGGATGGCGGGACAACATTTTTAGAATAGTGTTGGGTGATGATAACGTGCCCATAAATAGATAATAATGCTTAAATCATGATGATTAATGTAATTGCTATGTATGTTTGTAATCATGATTTATGATTTTAATATTTGGCACGTAATCATGAGAAATAGGGTTGAATCATGCTTTAGGTGATACTTTGCTTATTATCATCATATAATACCTAATGCATGATTATTATTCAATGAATACATGTATTTCATGATCATAATGTAGAATTAATTGACATATGCCTTTATGATCATGATGATTGTTAGGTTGATACTTAACCATGATAGAATTGCATGAATACAAGGGTTAAGTATATACAAATACCCCCTAGGATGCATCTCACACTCACTATAGGCTAACTTGATTGCAAACTTAGCATGGGTGAGATGTTAGGATGATACAAATGTCCACTAATGCCTATGGCATTTAGATGGTCATTTAAAGTATCAACATAGCAATAATAGACCAATCATGGGGAAGGCTTATGTTTAATTCATAGACATATTGCCCAAAGATCATGGTTGGATATTTCATATGTTTTCAAAACAATTTCTTACTTTAAAATACATGTATTCATGTTTTGAAACAATTGGATGCAAGACTAGGTGTTAAAATGGATACTCTTATGATCAAAAACCTAGTAGTTTTTAAAGCTTTTGGATTTTTGGCAAATACGTGGAAATATAATGATTTTTCATGAAAACATATTTTTCACTGATAGATATACTTAAAAGAAATGTGTTCCCCAAATTTCATGATTTTTCAAATTTTTTGGAATTTTTAATGCATTTCTGAAATTCACCCTAAATCGAAATCCCAAAATGAATATACGATCAGTAGTCCAACTCGATCGATGACCTGAATATCTTTAAATCAACTTGTGGTATTTTCTTTCTATTATACTTGATGCCATGTGCTTTTAACTTAGTGATAATCTTTTTGATGATGTCAAAGAGGGAGAAATGATTATGTTTAAGTTAATTATGATAGGGGGAAAAAATAAGAGGGAGTTTCATGAATTAAGGGGGAGTTTCATGGATTAAGGGGGAGTTGCATGTTGCTATATCATGTTTATGTTTACATGCTTTCTTTCCTTTAAAATTTATATCAAATGTTTTTACCTAACTTAAACGGATTGCCACACATCAAAAAGGGGGAGATTGTTAGAGCAATCTCTTGTCGTAATATGGTTTTGATGGTGTGGCAAAGGGTTTAAGTTAGTGTGTTATGTTGATTTGATATGTGCGTTGAAGTCATGCAGGACTTAGTAATTTGCACATGGAGCCGTGGCGAGTTTCACATCTCATGACTCGTGCCTTGAGTCGGTGAAGGATAGCTTTGCGGAAGCCGTGCGCTTGGAGCATCCGAGGGACCGTCGGACGAGAAGCTTGGAGTGAAGTCGGAGGAAGTAGACTTCGAGGCAAGAGACGCGAAGGAGCATTGCAGAGTCGTGCGCCTGATGCTGCCGAGGGACGTGGCCGAGAACGAAGAGAACTTTGAAGGTGAGGGACTCCGAGAGATGAGAGTGAGCGATTGTAACCCGGGGAGGGGTAGCTCTTAGGTGAAACTTGGCCATTTGGCCAAGTGTCGGATGGGTTTTCCCGACACCCCGATCGCTATGTCATGGCGCCGATCGCTTCCGAGTCGAATGTAGTTCGACCGTATCCGATCGATCGATTGTGGCTAGCGCCGATCGCCATACGTGAGCGCCGATCGCCAAGGCGCAGCGGATCGTCAATAGGGTTTTGGCCATTAATCGCTCGTAGCATCGGGCGACGATTATGAGGAGCAATGATGATCGGCGAGGTCCATCACCGACGCCAAGTGTTCCGCTGATTACAACGGTCGATCCGACGCGTGAGGCCGCTGGAGTGGCGAATGATCGAGCCCTCTCTATAAAAAGAGAGGGTGTGGAGCTTTGGGAGGCTAATGCTTATGCTCTAAGTGATCTTCCAAGTGCTCCACAAGTTCTAAACTCTTCTTACTTGCTTTTACTCCATTCTATTTGTAAGAAGAGTGATCTTGATTGTAAAGGTTACCTCCACCTAGCTTGGTGCAAAGGAGAGACCATTTAGTGGATTGGTTTAGCGGAGTGATTCACCGAGGACGAATCGGGGACCGTGGATTAGCGGCGTAGCCGTGAACCACGTTACATCCTTTGTTAGCGTTTGTATTTTCGTTTATCATTTTGTCTTTATAGTTTATGCTTCCGCTTGCGCTAACGATTGTGTAGACGAGCAAACGAACGAGAGAATTCCAACATCCATAGTAAGAGGGCTATTCACCCCCCTCTAGTTGGCCGTAATCGATCCCCTACAGTTACCAATTAGGGTTCGTTGGAATTCTCATTGGGATATGAGAATTGTCAATATGGTAGAATTGGTAGACTTGAGATGGTAGTTTTGTCAATCATCAAAAAGGGGGAGATTGTTGGTGCAATCGGCCCAGGTTGACTCGAGTTTGACTCGAGCAGTACCTTGATAGTATTTTAATGATAGACAAAACTCATGACATGGGATTGTCATGGGAAAGTCCAACATGGGGTTGGCATTAAAAATCCAAGCATAGAGCTTGGTGTGGAAGTCCAAGGGGGAAGCCTTGGCATGGGAAAGTCCAAAGCATTGCGAAGTCGTGCGCTTGGTGCTTAGCATGGGAAAGTCCAAAGCATTGCGAAGCCATGCGCTTGGTGCTTGGCATGGGAAATCCAAGCATGGAGCTTGGTGTGGAAGTCCAAGGGGGAAGCCTTGGCATGGGAAAGTCCATAGCATTGTGAAGCCGTGCGCTTGGTGCTTGGCATGGGAAAGTCCAAAGCATTGCGAAGTCGTGCGCTTGGTGCTTGGCATGGGAAATCCAAAGCATTGCGAAGCCATGCGCTTGGTGCTTGGTGAGAAATGCATTGCGAAGCCGTGCGCTTGGTGCATTTGGGAAGTCTTGAGAACTTGGCAAGTTCACTAGGCTCGGGTCCTTGAGTCGGTGAAGGATGACATTGTGAAGTCGTGCGCTTGGTGCATCCTAGGGACCGCCGGACGGGGAGCGAATGGAGTGAGTCCAAAGGGAAGCATACTTCTAGGGCATGAGACGTGAAGGATGGCGTTGCGAAGTCGTGCGCTTGGCGCATCCGAGGGACGTAGGCCGAGAGAAGAGAGCTTCGGTGGGGAACTCCATGAGGGATAAGGTGGACTTGGCCAAGTGGCTATGATTGAGTGTCGGACGCTCAAACAACTTTGTGTTTGAGGTTTTAGCCGACATCAGTCGACTGGAATAGGTGTCAGTCGACTGCTCTAGGTCGTATGGGTTCGACTCGTTCGATCAACTAAGTTCGGCCGACCGATCACCGATCACGAGGGAGGGAAGTCGACTGTTGGGAGAATCAGTCGACTGCCGAGGGATGGCAGTCGACTGATGACACTGTGCACGGGCACAGAATGGAGTCGAGCTCGCCAGCACTCGACTGATGGGTGTCATCAGTCGACTGATGTGTGATCCGTTGGAACTTAACCAACGTGGATCTGGTCGTTGTGAGACAACGACTACGGGACCGATGACCGATGGTCGATCACCGATCGATGGGCGCGAAATCAGCTTGATGCAGGTTATAAAAGGAGCTCAAGAGGGAGGATTTCGCTAAGACTTTTGTGAAACTATTGGAGGGGAATTGCTGCTGCATTCTAGACCTTCAAGAGCCATCTAAAGCAAGCTACAAGCAAAGGGTTCAAAGAAAGCGTTGTAAAGTGTTCTTTATGTGTATTTTGTATTTGTCTTTGTATTGCTTGTATTTTATATATTACTTGTTTTAATAGCTTGTGAGAGGTTTCTCCACCTCCGACGTGTAGTCGATAAGGAGTGTTGTTAGTGTCGTGTGCATAACATGAGCTCGTTGAGCTCACCCCGTGGAGTAGGAACCATTCGGTTCCGAACCACGTATATACTTATATATTGATTGTGCTTGTGTTGTTATTATTTCTATTGTTATTCCACTGCATATATTAACGACACTTGTAGACAAGCACACGAGAACGAACAAATTCCACCATCCAACGATCGAGGGCTATTCACCCCCCTCTAGCCGGCCATTTCGATCTTCATCAAAGTTTCCTACCTTCCTGCTCCAGGATGTACAGTTTTCTTTCTTGGATGAGAACGATTCTCAGATTCCTGTACCAATCCAGGAAATTAGCTCCATTGAGCTTGTCCTTCTCAAGGATAGAATGCAGGGAGAGAGTGTTCGTGTTTGTCGACATGGTAATCTACAACATACACAATGCAAAAAATTAATATCTTATTCCATTTATCATTTAATTAAACCTTTAATCAAATGATGCTCCCATTGAATTATAGAACTTTTGTAGAATCGAGTCATGGATGTGGTCAAACCACATTACTAGATTCATACAAACTTGCTATAATTCTCGCGGGACAAGATCCACATCATACTACGTCTTGAGTTAGCTTTGGCTAAATCGCCCAAGACTTAGTATGATCGGTAGGTTACAAATTACCGATTACATCTCTATGCAACTCTTGTTTATAGGATCAAGATCCACATTTAGAAAAGACCTTGACTTAGTTTTTGCTAAATCGCCCAAAATTTAGTGTAAATGTAATCTTATCCTACCTTTCCAACGATTGGAATATGCCTATAGTTTTACTCGATCCAATTGAGTTAACTATTTTACTCAATCTAATTGAGCTTATTCTCACCCAAGTTGTGATAGGCGGGACCAAGATTGTCCCTCCGCACCCTACCAAGATAATATGCGTTGCTCTGCTTTGGCAGATTCAACAAGAACAAATGATCGGGGTAGTGATGGGTATCAAAACTTGGTAGGTATTTTCGAGTTGATTCGATTAAGATCTAATCTAATCGTGAATGGGTATCATATACGCATTAAGGTCTTTATTACCCTACACTAGCATGCATCACATACATACAAGCAAAATATACTAGCATGCATCATATACATACAAGCACAATATCCTAGCATACATCATATACATACAAGCAAAATTTACTAGCATGCATCACATACATACAAGCAAAAACAAATATATATATATATATATATATATATATATATATATATATATATATTATGATAAGGTCATGGCCCTACTACGATCTTCTCAAGCCAATGAGAAGATCGGACGGTCAACCTAGGGTTAGCAGCTTCTCTAAGCACCTCCTTTGACCGCCATGTATCGTCGACACCCTCCTCGTAACTCCGTCTACTAGTGGACCTTCCACCGCTCTATTTTTGTATATTACAAACATGAAACTTGAGTTACATTCGAGTCTAAAACTATTTACAACTAGAATATTAAAAATAGAGGTACGATGCACAGGTCGCATACATTATATAACATGCACAACACAAAAATGGTGCGCAAGCCGTATTATGAATTACAATATATTTATCCAATCACATTGGGGTTCTTGGGCCATGACCATCACAATATTATACATAATTCTAAATTATATATTTTACAGAAATTTCTATAATTTTTCCTTTTTTTTTTCAATTTTTATGAGTCACATCTCCGTAATGGTCCCGCTAACCGATTTCCGACCACGATCGCGGGACAATGCCCCTTTCGGGGTTAGGAGTAGCACCCATACTCGCAAAATAAACTTTGTGAGTGTCCCATCTTGATATTACAGCGACTTAAGTCACTATCCCAAAAACCTAAAGTGAGAATTCGCCGTTCCGGAGAGTTTTTCTCGGTGGTTGAAGCTTACAAGTGTCCCAACACTTGTTGCTTCGACTCTTCAAGAAAAATACCCAAAAAATCTATAAAAATAGGAAATTTACAGAAACTTACAAATCTGTAATTTTTATATCTAATAAAAAAAACTACAAAATTAAATACATTCATGCTTCACACGTGGCTCTGGAACCACTGTTGGACTATCCGAGCCGCAAAAACCGTTTTTTGCGTTGCGGAAACCCCGAAAGTCGGCTATGGATCTGTGCGAAGATAAACAAAACTACATGTACATGTTTAAAACCTTAGATCTACTCTAGATCTACATGTTAAGAGTTTTACCCTTGATGTGATGCCCTTCGCTTATCCCGCTCGTCAAAATGGCTTGTCAGAACTCGAGAGTGTCAAGTGTACACTCCTCTATCGGTATCCACACAAGCAATAGGTGGAGAAAAGCAACCTAGAGTGTGCTAGCACCCCTTGGAGGCTCATGGCAAGATGAGGAAGAGAGAGCTTGAGGGAAGAGGGGAGGAAGAAGATGAAGTTATACAACTTAACTTTCACACTTTCATAACCCACTATAAGGGGGTTACATGCATGCATGTAACTCCAAGAGCCAATGGCTATTGGTCTCCCTCATAAGGTGGCACCCCATGATGTGTCTATGATGATGTGGCACATCATCATTGGCCGACCTTATGTCAAGTCACCATGACATGGCAATTGGTCAAGTCAAAATTGACCATTCATCTTCCCTCTTAAGTCAAGTCAAACTTGACCTCTTATCTCCCATGGTTGATCAAACTCAACCATTTGATTCAAGTCAATTTGATTTAATGAATCTCAATTCATTAGTTTAAATTGACTCGATGAATCAAATCTAAATTAGACTCATTCAACACTTGAATCAACTAGAGTCCAACTCAATTAGTCTAATTTGGATTACTCTTAATCCAATTTGGTTCATCCAATGAACCTAATCATCATGGTTCATCATATGAACCTAATCTCCATCTAATTGCCCTTTGTGTGTGACCCTATAGGTTCTTGTAACGTTGGCAATGCTCCTAAACCGATTTAGAAACATAAGCAATAAGCGGTATCTAGTAACACAACATTGCTACCCAAGTTACAAGAATGTTGAGATCCAACATCACCTTTGTGACTACTAATTGTGACTCTCACAATATGTGACAATGTCCCTCTATCCTTGACATTTAGATTGATCAATTGAGGCATAGACCGTGTCATCCTCAGTACAATGTATATCTTGAATTCCTAGACTCACTCTAATCAAATGAGCTCAATATCTCATATTGATACATTTGGGCATGGACATGCACTTAGTGATCTCACTCTATCAAGAATAACGATGTCACTCTCGTCATATAGGAGGGATATATCTCATCTATATCACTCACATCCCTCTGCATAATTTGTTACATACCGAGTAATCGCCTTTATAGTCCACCCATTTACGGGTGACGTTTAACGAAGCCAAGTATGCAACTTCTTATATAGGGAACCATGGTGACTTCAGGTCCAAGGACTAATAGTCATACTAATAGTCACAAGAGAAAGTATATGACACTCATATAACGATCTATGATACTTTCTCATGGCGGGTCATTCAATATACATTCTCCAATGCATACCCAAGTGTCAACTTGATATCACATATCCATGACTTGCGAGATCAAGTCATCGAGTTGACCTACATGCTAGTCTTGTTGCATTAACATTGTCCCTGAATGTTAATACTTGACTAGAAATGATTAAGAGTAGTGTTCTCTATATCATCTCATTATCGATTCAACCAATCGATTGATATAGATAAGAACCTTCTACTCAAGGACGTTATTATACTTAGTTATTTAGCACCAAAACAAGTAAATATATTAACCATGCCTTTATAAATTGGAATATGATACAACAAAGTCCATACCACAATCATCACATGATTGACTCTAGGGCTTTCACTAACATAGGTTAGCTCTACGAAGGGCAAGTGAGTGAAAGGGATGGGCTAGGAAGTTTCCCAAAATATTGGTGAGGAATTTGTTATACAACAGATTAGGACTCCACCTAATATTCGGAGGAGTCTCCACTTCTCATTTCTGTAACATAATGATTCTCCAAGTAAGCAAGGTGTTCACGTGTACGGTGATAAAGGAGGTTCGTTATGCGACAGCTGGCCGGGGGGAGGAAGAGGAAGATAAAAAGCCAGAGGACAGGCGAGAATAGGGGATCCACAACTTCCAACAACGAGAGACGAAGACACACTTGAAGGGGAGAGCGACCACATCGCCGGGGGAGGAAGGAAGAAAAAGAGGAGAGTAGCGAGTTCTATTCTTTTAAGATCTGTGTATTGAGCTAACTGTAAGAGATTTTTTCCCTCCGCCTCCGGAAGCTTTTTTCTGCGAAGGAGAAATTTCATAGTGAAAGTGCTTTGGCACCGTAGCTCGTGGGAGAGCTCACCCCTATGGAGTAGGAATTCTCATTCCGAACCACGTTAAATCTTGTGTCTCTGCTCTTTGCTTTGGTTGTGCGTGTTTTTCTTTTTCGTATTTCTTTACTATTGCGGCCGAAGAGAACCCCAAGCTTCCTGCACGCACCTTAGCGTCGCACGGAGGCGAGAAAATCCATTTACGACCGTATCAGTAACAATATAATATAAATTAATTAATATATATATATATAAATATTAGAGTATTTACTTCAAAAATTCTTTTGTTCTTTTCTTTTATTTCTTCTATACTTTGCCGAGATATATGTGTGATAAAAAATGTATAGTTGTAAAGAACTTGTCTTATTAGTACTATTAGAATGTTGATAAAAAAACGTATACAATTTTACTTTCACAAGTAATTTAATCTTCTTTTGACATTTCTCAATCAATCCGAATCTACCACGAGTCGATCAGTCTAGATCCACAATCCAAAAGGATTGATCCATTTACACCCACTAAAGCGACGGTCTGATAAATTTTAAACATAATCTGCTTAAATTATTTGATGGATGAACCCATCCGACGAGTCAATCCATTTTGATAGCTCTAGGCAAATTTAAAATGCCAATGACATTTATCTCTTCGTTCTCTTTTGGAATAAAGGGGGAATTGTGCACGTCAAGGCTAGTTTAAATTTGCATTGGGACTTTTCCTTGTAAACTCCATTTAAAACAAAAGCTATGCCCAAAATTATATTGAAAAACTCATAACCTATGGAGTCGAGAACTAATCTATCAGTCCGATCCCCAAAAAGTCTATAAAGGGAACGTTTTTTCTTGGATGATTTTCCTCATTATGTTCAAATCTTCGACCAGCAGCCTCATCGCCTGCATCCATTCCGCATCCATATAGTACTTTGCCATCGAACTCGGAGTCTAATCTGTGAGAATCAAACTGAGCAGTTCCCTTGATGTTGTGGAGCTGAGAGTTTCCAGATGCGTTTGGTTGTAGAAAATGGATTCTGGGACCGGTAAAGGTTCTCGAAAGTCCCGTAAAACAAGAATTCGACGGCGAAGATGTGCCCATATTGTTGTCTCCTTCCCTCGGCGCCGAAAAGGAAGTGAAGAGGCAGTTGGCAGTGCCGCCAAGATGACTCTGGCCGTGGCGGGCGGTTCTCCGCCTGAACAGATTCGCCTTCTCGCGGTGGCAACGAGCCATGATGACGTGCCAATGGTTCTTGACGGCGTTGTCGGTTCTCCCAGGGAAGAGTCGCGCGATGAGCGCCCACTTGTTGCCGTGCACGCGCTGAGCCCCCACCAGCCGCACTTCCTCCTCTTCCGTGAAGGGTCGCTTGTTGATCCTCGGGTCGAGTTGGTTAAACCACCTCAGTCTACAGCTCTTACCTACAGAATTTAAAGAAACCAATAGCTTGTATGAAATCAAGGTAGCTCAAATTAAAGATTACATGACGTTTTGTAAATTAGGAGGGATCGCATACTAACCTGATCGTCCTTTGAGTTTCTCAGCGATCGAGTTCCAGTTCTGAGGGCCAAACTTCTCCACAAGTTGTCGTAGCTTCTCATCCTCGCCAGGCCGCCAGTGCCCACGAGGGCATGTCTTTGTATCACTTCCTGATCCGGTGGAGTCCGACGTCGAGGCCATAGCTAAGCTAATTAACTTATCTCGGTGAGGAAGAAGAATGCAGTATTAATCAAATTAAACGAAGGGATAGAGAGAAGAAGAGCTTGGTCGATGCATATGGGCCGGGGTTGAAGGGGAAGGAGGTATATTAATTATATGATTGGCTAACTAGTCCATGTTACGTTGCATTTTTGGTCATTGGCCCATCACTTTCTCCTCTCCAATTGCACCAATCCGATCTTTATCCCATGAAGCAGTATTGCACACACATCGTTTCTGTTCTATAACTTCCTCTACAATACACTATAATAAAAGGTATACTAGTGTTCGGAATAAATTAATTAATTAATTTAAACTCAGTTGGTAGGAATATTAAGCGCCAAGAATTGGTTATAATTAATTAAAGCGATGAGAACAAAGATAAAAATTTGGACTGGTGGTTAGTTGGAGCACACGGTACTTGAATAGATGAAAGTTGCGGAGTTGTTAGTCTTTATTTTACATATGCATGCATGGCAAACAGATACTGCATCCCGCAAAAATTCTGAGCTACTTTTCTTGAAGATGACAAGCGGTTTCCCCATCGGATGGACGACCACCACCATTCTGCGCAAGCCTATAGCATTAGCATTAATAAAGTAATTACAATTAAAAACAAAATTAATTCAGATATTGTTCTAATTTGGCAGAGACGGGTGGAGAGAGGTTTAGAAAATGAATCGATCTCATTTTACATGTTGCGACTAAAATGACTTATTTATAGGAAATACTTTATAAAATAATTGTTTTCTTTGTGTTTAAATGTGTTAAAAAATTTGTTTAAAATATATATATATATATATATATATATATGACTAGTAATTTAACTAAACCTTTCTAATTGAACCCACTAACCTAACTACCAAGACCGACCGACCAAATTAGGTTGGCGGATTCCAATCTTTTGCACCAGAAGACCGACCGATCAACTTATCATGTCTAACTGGCTTGCATTATTTAATCGACCCAACATTGACTCAACGAATTTTGCTTAACTTATCCATTTCAATAGTGCAAACCGACTCAACTAGATAGGTCAATCCATCTTGACCGATGTAATTGGTCGAACTATCTATCCCAGCCAACTCAACTAGCCAAATTGAATTAACTATATTGATCAATGAAAATCAATTTTATCCTAATTACTAAAATGTTCATCTTACAAGCTTATTAAAAAAAATGTGGAACCGTCACATTAGCGGCCCCCTCCGGCTGCCCCTACCGGTGAAGGAGGTAAATCAGGATCCATGTGGTAAGTGCAAAAGAGAAGGTCGGTCGATGTCCCAGAGTCATGACCTCCCCGAGAATTGATCTCTGCCCACCTAAGAGTTACTCCTTTGCACTTACCAACTGGGCTAGCCCTGGGGCCTTTACAAGCTTATTAAAAAATCTTATCTATCGATGACTTCTTCTTCAACTAACTCAAATCCATTTTAGTTAAATCAAACTTATCAATTAACTCAACTAGTTAAGTTTATCACCTCGGCGAATATTCCTCCTAGCGACCACCTTCTATTTGTCCCCTAACTGATTATAGTTATGATATAAGTCTTGTCTATGTGGAACACCACATGGAGGTTTGGTGCAAAATTTGTCCCCTAATGACCTGCCCAAAAGATATGGCAAAGGGGGATCGTGGGGAGGAAAAAGACATCTTTTGGCCTCTACATAAGGAGGACGACGAGGTAACAAAAGGAGAGGGTCCTCTAAACACTCTTTCCATCTTTTTTCGACTGTACACCGCTCTTACAATTTCTTTTTCTACATGTTCTCCCTATCTGACTTAAGCATCGGAGGGTCGTAGTCGAAATCCTGATAGTCATCTAACTCGTGTTTACTTCGATAGGGAATTACTATTGCGGATTGTGATGACCTACCCTTCTCCTAGTCTTCCGTGGAAGGGAATCGTAAGTGAGCCACATCAATGCATGTTAGTCATTTCATTTGGATAAGTTTATCACTTTTTGTATTGATGACTTAAGACAACTCCAAGTAGTAATTAAATCTTATAAATATGAACTTTATTTTTTTACAAATAACTCTGCTCACGATGCATTAATCTTGTCATGGTTGATTCCAAGTCCGGATAAATGAAAAGGGTTGTGTTAGATTGTCAGCCAACTTTAAACTAAAGTAAATCCATTAAGCTATTATACTAATGTTTAGTTGCTCTCTGAAAAAATACATTACAGAATCCAACTATAACATCTCAGCAAAGACCACTACATCTCTAGAAATTGAGTGTAGTAATAAATATGTAAGAGTTCACATTGTAAGATTTGACTATAATGTTTAAGCAAGGACCGCTACATTTTCATGAAAATTTGAGTGTAGTATTAAATAGGCAAGAGTTCTCACATCATTGGTTGGATAAAGATAAATATTATATCAAACTAATAGTCTAAGATTTGAAATATGGAATATAAAAATCGTCATTGGTAAAAAATGAAAGTAGTAGATATGATGATTAGAAGAATAATTAATATTTTGTGTGTACAAAAGACAAAATGGGTAGGGAGAAAGTAAAGATGATAGAGAATTCAGATTTTAAGTTATGGTGTATAAGAAAGAGTAACATAAGAAATAGAGTAGGTATTATTATAGATAATTCATTAAAGGATAAAATTATAAGAGTAGTTAGAAAAGAAGATAGAATTATAGCTCTCAAGCAAATAGTGGAGAAAAAGGTATGAATATAATTAGCGTACAACTTAGATGAAGTATTAAAAAATATTCCATCAAATGAAATAATTTTAATAGGAGGCGATCTAAATGGACATGTCGGAGTGAAAAATGAAAAATATGAGAAGGTGCATGAGGGTTATGAGTTTGGAACAAAAAATGAAAAAGGAAAAATAATATTGAATTTTGCGATAGCATATGACCTTTTGCTATATCTAATATTATTTTTTTTTAAAAGAGAAGAACACATAGTCACGTTCAAAAGTGAGAATAATAAATTACAAATTTACTTTTTTATTGTTAAGAAGAGTGATAGAAAAATTTATAAAGATTGCAAGATCATTCCTGGAAAATTAAAGCTTAACTACCCAATATAGGTTAGTAATGTTGGATATATACCTCAAGCATAGTATCAATAGAAGAAAAATATATATGATACTACTATAATATGACTTCAGAGTTGAAGAAAGAAATTACGAGCAATAAGATAAAGTATGAGGAAGGGAATGTAGTGTAGGATATGCGACCTGGTCCGAGTAGACTTAACTCGGGGAAATAAATTGAGTTGATGAGGTGGTAACCCAGGGTAGGACGAAGAAGTCAAATGTATATATATATATATATATATATATATATATATATATATATATATATATATATATATATATATATATATATATATATATATATATATATATATGCCTCTCCTCACATGTAGCCCGTGAGGGAACTGCTAACATGGCATTTGGTTATTTAATAGGATTTTTTGGATAAAAATTGTTAGTGATGTAGATACGTGAATTTTCTCACCTCCGTTTAGCGTAAAAAACATCTAAGAGGCTTAGGGTTCTCTTCGGCTGTAACAGTGATAGAGAATGAATAGATGATAAGAAGAACAACACAAAGAATGAAGGTACAAGGTTTTATGTGGTTCAGAATCCTAATTCCTACTCCACAGAGTGAGCTCTAAAAATAAAGAGATAGAGCTGGCTCCCAACAATCGTCTTCTCCTACTTCCTCTCCCTTTTTCCGGCAACTCCCCCCCTCCTTTTGATAGGATGGTATCCTCTTGAAGTTGAAGTCTGATTAGGATCTGAATCCTCCTCTTCTCTCCTTCTGTTTTTGCTTTTATCTCCTTCTCTCCATGCCAGCTGTGATTTAACGAACTATTCCCATCCTCGCCCACGTGGAGGGCTCCGTTTCCTAGAGAATCATTCTATTAAGAAGATAAGGAGTGGAGGCTCTTTCAAATATTGTGTGGGGTCCTAGTTTGTTATATAACAAACTCTCATAAATAAATGTCTCGAGAAACATTCTGCCTCTCTTCTTCACCCTCTCTTCCTTCGCTAGGTAAACTATTGACTCGGTCTTTCTCTCGGCAAGATTCTCCTAAAGTATTGCCACCAAGGCATACATACCTAGGTTTACTCTAGTTCTAAGAATTAGTACCTCATGCTTTTTGTAACTACCCGAGTCAATCCCCGATTCACTTACTGAGTCAACCTCCATACCTATACCCCGTGCCGCTCATCTGATCTCCTTTTAACCCTAGAGTTTACCTTTTTATTCCTACATCTCCATCCTACCTATAACGCTCGGGGGAAAAAAAATAAAAAAATAAAAAAAAATAAAATATGGTTTGTTATAGCTAGGATTCGAAGCATGAACCTTCAAATTGTTAGATTGCCTTGATACCACTAGGTCATAGGATAATTCTTGGCTAGGATATATAAAGAATATATAGGAGAAGATGAGGGGTTGTTTTCATTTCCCCATGAGAGGATGAAGAGTGTTCATCTCCCTAGGTATTAAAGAGGGAATTAAGAGAAGAGAGGAAGAATAACCCCACCTTCCTTCTTCATTCTTCCTCCTTCCTCATCCTTGGCCGAAGCCTCTCCTCCTCCTTCCTCCCTCACCATCCCAAGCTTTAGGACTCCTTGTGTTGGGATTCTCAAGAGGGTTTTTCAAGGGGAGTTTCTCACAAGTCTTGGTATTTACTAGAGGATCAAACTCCAACTTCTTCCTCCTCCACCGAAATTCCTCATCCTTCCTCTCTCTCCATCCGAAACCCTAAGGCTCTTGGTTGGGGTTCTCAAGGGGGTTTCAAGGGGATACAAAGGCTTAGTATATGCTAGAGGATCACTCCTAAGGCTAAGGAACAAGGGAAGGTCTTCATCTCACAAAAAACCTAGCGGTATATTAGTAAGATAAACGAGAGGATGTAAGTATTTCTCACCTGCAGTAAAAGTAGCCATTCAATTAGTTTATCTAGATTCTTTTCCATGTTTTATTTAGATTATATGTTTTGTTCAGATTGTATTTGTTCATATTTATAGGCATTATATGTATATTTCTTTGGAAGCAAGATATAAGATCGCAAGGATGCTTCCCCTACGAGTTTTAGGGACAGAGAGCATGATCAAATGTCTTGAAAGGCTTCCTATATGAGTTTTTGGAGTATGATCATGTTAAATGTTTGTTATATGACAAAATCAGTAGGTCATATATAAAAAAAGTATTTTACTTTAAAGTGGCATGTACCGGGCCCTTAGATCGCCTACGGGCCCTAGACCGCCCTTAGTAAGTTGCCCTAATAAGTTTGGTGGCTAGCTTCCCTGAATTCTATTAGGGTTACGCGCAAATTGGTACTATGCTGGGCTACCCAAACAAGGATGTTTACTGATTTTAAAGTATATATATATATATATATGGTTTCTAAAGTTAACCAAAGCACAAGGTTCACAAGCTTAATTATATCTCATGTGCATGTTTCTACAAGCAAAGCATATTTCAAAATCATGTATTGCAAGTTGTGTATTTCAAGTTCATGCATTGTGTTATATACAAATGTTTCTATATGTTTAATGTATAAAGTTCATACATTTCAAGTTTAATCATTGTGTTATGTACAAGTGTTTCTAAATGTTAAATGCAGAATTTTCTTAATGGCAAGTATGAGCATATGTTTGCATGCAAGTATTCTAATAGTATGTTTTTCTTATAATGCGATGTTTTGTGAGAATAAGATGTACTTATGATGCACATGAATGTGACTTCAAATCTCGCGACGAGACCGTCGAGGACTTGAAGCGCGCGCTCACGCTCAACGCCTGCAAGTGCATGGATGTCATCAAGTAATAAAAAAATTATCGATCCCACAGGGACTGAGATTCGAGTACCGATTTGTTCAGTGGATGTTATTGTTCAGAAGTCAATCTAAAGGTTATGATTGTGAGGGTTGTCGGTGTAGGGGATCGTTGGAACGCTAGAGGGGGGGTGAATAGCGTCGTGCTTGTACGTTGATCGAATTCGTTGTGTGCTTGTCTACAAATTGTGTTAGCACAACGGAAATAGAAATAATAAAATAAATACAATACAAACACAAGCACTACACAATCATATAATGTGGTTCGGAACCGAACGGTTCATACTCCACGGATCGAGCTCTAAAGAGCTCTAACGATGCCACAAACACCATTAAGCAATAAACTCCTTCTCGACAACACGTCGGAGGAGGAGAAACCTCGTACAAATGTTTACAATAATAAACAAAAGAAATACAAGCAAATACAAGGGAAATGTAAAGAACACTTTACAAAACTAGGGTTTGAGCGCTTTGCTTGTAGGTTGCTTGGATGAGGTTGAAGGACCCTGAAATGCACCTACAAATCGCCTTCAAATCGCCTCAAGTAAGCTCCCAAAGAACCAATGTCAGAATCTCCATGAACAACTCCCTTTTAACCTGCATCGGGCTCGATTTTCGCTGACCAGTTGACTGCCATAAGTCACCAGTCGACTGATGCCACTGTTGCTGTGAGACAACAACTCAATCCACGTTGGAAAAGTTCCAACGAGACTCTCACCAGTCGACTGCCAACATTGGCATTCGACTACCAGCGCCCATAGCCGATTGCCCAGTCGACTATGGAGCATTTTGTGCTCGCAATTAAACTGGCAGTCGACTGTCATCCATGGTAGTCGACTGCTCCAATGAGCAGTCAACTGCCAAGGCAATTTCATCCCTAAATGGTAGTTGAGCTCTAGTCGACTCACGGCAGTCGAACCGGTCATAATGCCTGTCGACTGTCAACCTCAAACATGAGGTTTTAACCCAAGTATGGTGTCCCCATACTTGCTAGACCACCCTCAGCCTAGCCCTAAGCCTTCTAGCCACCTCCGTCAGCCTCGCGCCTATCGGATTCCTCCAAGTCATCCATGACTTGTTCATCCATATGCTAGCCTTCAGGTGCTTCCGTCGGCTATTATCATGTTAAGTCGGTCTATACCGCCAAGGTATATTGGACTTACGCTGCCAAGACTCCGCTTGGACTTTATGCCGCCAAACATTGGACTTATGCTGCCAAGACTTCACCCTTGGACTTTACGCCGCCAATATCAAACCCCTTGGACTTTCCAAATGCCAAGACTCAAACTTGGACTTTCCCTTGCCAACCCATGTTGGACTTTCCGTGCCAAGACCCATGCTTGGACTTTCCCAAATGCCAAGTGTCCCATTTGGACTTTCCATGCCAAGATGCATGCTTGGACTTTCTATGACATGGTCAACTCTGTAGGGGATCGGATGGCCGGCTAGAGGGGGGTGAATAGCCCTTTTCGTTTGGATGGCGGTATTTTGCTCGTCTACAAAACGTTAGCGCAAGCGGAATATACAAATATAAATAAAGACAAGCAAAATAGAAACAAGCAATACAAACACCGAGATATAACGTGGTTCACGGCTACGCCGCTAATCCACGGTCCGATTCGTCCACGGTGAATCACTCCGCCAAAACCAATCACTATCGGTCTCTCCTTTGCACAAAGCTAGGTGGAGGTAACCTTTACAACCAAGATCACTCTTCTTACAATAGGATTGAAGTAAAGACAAGTAAGAAGAGTTTAGAGCTTGTGGGGCACTAGGAAGATTGTTTGGAACTTAAGCATTAGCCTCTCAAAGGCTCACACCCTCCCTTTTTATAGAGAGGGCTGTTTTCTTCCCGTTGGCCGCCATCGATCACGATCACGCCCATAGCGATCATTGCCAACTAACGGCCTCGAACACGTCGGATGCCGACCGCTGTTGTCCAACGGAACTCTTAGCGATCGTGATGGACCTCACGCGATCATTCGACTTCCATCAATCGAGCCCGATCGGCTACGGCGGTTCTGGCCAAAACCCTATTGACTACCGATCCGCGCCAGCCGATCGCGGTCTTGGCAATCGATCGCGTACGATGGCGCGATCGCGCAAACCGGGCCGATCGTATACCGGTCGAGCTACACTCGACTCGATCAGCCATTCCATGGCCGACACTTGGCCAAATGGCCAAGTTTCACCTAAGAGCTACCCCTCCCGGGTTACAATCGCTCACTCTCTCATTTCTGAGTCCTTCGCCTTCTCTTCGCTCGCCACGTCCCTCGCAGCGATCCGCGCGCTCTGCAATGCTCCTTCGCGTCTCTTGCCTCGAAGTCTACTTCCTCCGGCTTCACTCCAAGCTTCTCGTCCGGTGGTCCCTCGGATGCTCCAAGCGCACGGCTTCCGCAAAGCTATCCTTCACCGACTCAAGGCACGAGTCATGAGATGTGAAACTCGCCATGGCTCCATGTGCGAATTACTAAGTCCTGCACGACTTCAACGCACATATCAAATAAACATAACACACTAACTTAAACCCTTTGCCACACCATCAAAACCATATCACGGCAAGAGATTGCCCTAACAATCTCCCCCTTTTTGATGTGTGGCAATCCGTTTAAGTTAGGTAAAAACATTTGATATTAATTCTAAGGGTAAGAAAGCATGTAAAGATAAACATGATATAACAACATGCAACTCCCCCTTAATCCATGAAACTTTCTATAAAAATTTTCCTCCCCCTATCATATATTTCTCCCCTTTTATAATTAACTTAAACATAATATTTTCTCCCCCTTTGACACCATCAAAAAGATTATCACTAAGTTAAGAACCCATGGCATCAAGTCTAATGGAGGGAAAATATGACAAGTTATAAAATTAGGTATCACTTGTTGGTTTACAAACTGAAAACAGCCTTCAATATTCTGATTCTATAGCCACCAATGATCAGCTATCGATGGCAAATGACCGCACAAGGAAGTTTAATTTCGATTTTCTGGATGAAATTCAGAAATGCATTAAAAATTCCAGGAAATTCTAAAAATCATGAAATTCGAGGAACATATTTCTCTTAAGTATATCTATCAAGGAAAAATAGTTTTTCATGAAAAATCATTATATTTTACAAGATTTGCCAAAAATCCAAACACTTGAAAAACCACTAATTTTTGAGTATGTTGGTATCCATTTTAACACCTGGTTTTGCATCCAATTGTTTCAAAACATGAATACATGTATTTTAAGGTAAGAAATTGTTTTGAAAACATTAGAAATATCCAACCATGATCTTTGGGCAATATGTCTATTTATTAAACATAAGCCTTCCCCATGATTGGTCTATTATTGATATTTTGATACTTTAAATGACCATCTAAATGCCATAGGCATTAGTGGACATTTGTATCATCCTAATATCTCACCCATGCTAAGTTTGCAATCAAGTTATCCTATAGTGAGTGTGAGATATATCCTAGGGGGTATTTGTATATACTTAACCCATATATTCATGCAATTCTATCATGGTTAAGTATCAACCTAACATCCTACATGATCATAATGACATATATCAATTAATTCTACATTATGATCATGAAATACATGTTTTCATCAAATTATAGTCATGCATTAGGTATTATACAATGATAATGAACAAATTATCACCTAAAGCATGATTTAAACCTATTTCTCATGATAAGGTGATAAATATCAAAATCATAAATCATGATTACACATATACATAGCAATTGCATCAATCATCATGATTTTAGCATTATTGCCTATTTATGGGCACGTTATCATCACCCAACACTATCTAAAAATGTTGTCCCGTCATCCTAAGTCAACCAAAATATGATATAGATTAGGTTCATATGGTTGACTACCCTAGGGGTTTTCTAACCCTTAAGGATGGATTTTGGAACCCAAAATAGATTTTTGCCTATGGGGTTCACTAGAAATTCCTTGGGGATCCATTTCTTAGCTATTACTTTGTTTTTGTCTTGTCCCCTAGCAATTAGGCATTTATAGGCCTTCTCATTTTTCTTCTCTTTATATCCTAGGCCTTTTTTGTTGAAGCTAGCCCTTTGGCTCCCTATGATCATATTCAAAGTGTTAGAGCCAATTGTGAATTTCTCTAGGGCTTTGGTTAAATAATCTACCTTTTCCCTTAATGCCCTATTTTCTTCTATGCATGCATCACTAACATCTAAAAGCACATAATTATCATGTGAGCATGCATCATCATGGCAAGAAGAAGTATCATTATTATTTAAGCATGCATTTTCTAACTTATTTTCTAAGTCTTTAATTTGACTAAGCATGCTTTTATTTTTCTTTTTCATTCCAAATAAGTCCTTAGTTAAACTAGAGATTATGGAAACTATTTTACTAGGAGAAGCTTTCATTACCATAGTTTCCATATCTTCTTCTTCTTCTTCGGATGATGAGGAGGATGATGATGTGGAGGAGGCTCCCCCTTCACTTGAGCTCTCTCCTCTTGTGCTTGGTCCTTCATTTTCGGAGGAGGAGCAATCCAAGTCGTCAAAGGCCATCAAGGCCAAATTGGCGACAAAGGCATTCTCCTCATCCGATGATGAGGAGGAGGATGAGGAAGGATCATCCCATGTCTTGGCCTTGAATGCTTTGGCCTTCCCCTTTTCTTTTGTCTTCTTCTCCTCTTCCTTCTTTTTCTTGCTCCCCTTTTTCTTCTTCTTTTCTTCTTTCTTTTTCCTCTCTTCCTTGCTTTTGTTTAGGAGAGGACAATTGTCCCTTATGTGTCCCTCTCCTTGGCAATTGTAGCATATGACCTTCCCCCTTGGTCTTCTATTCCTATCATTAGATTTATCAAATCTAAAATTCTTAAATACACGCCTCACCTTCCTTACCATGTAGGCTTCTTCGGTGCTATCCATGGAGGAGGATGAGGCTTCATCATCGGAGGAGGAAGGGATCTCTATCTTCTTCTTCCCCTTGTTTGCCATCAAAGCTACTCCTCTTGAGGGTTGAATTTTAGGCTCCTCTTGTATTCCCTCAAGCCTAGTTTCGTGGAGTTCCATTGTTGAAAAGAACTCCTCCAAAGTGCTCACTTCTAAATTCTTGGAGATGTAGAAGGAGTCCACCATGGAGCTCCACTTTGAGGACCGGGGAAAGGCATCTATGGCCTTCATTACCATATCCCGGTTGGAGAGCTTTTCACCTACACTTGTCAAACCGGTTAGAATTTCCTTAAATCTAGAGTGTAGAGATTTTACCTTCTCTCCCTTTTCGAGTTTGATATTGGACAATTGGGAGCGAAGGACATCTCTCCTTGCTAGCTTTGCCTCGGATGTGCCTTCATGGATCTCTATTAATTTCTCCCACATTTCCTTGGCGCTAGCACACTCTCCTATCCGGTTGACTTCTTGTTGAGGGAGTACGTTGTATAGATGGTGCTTGGCCTTTGAATTTGCCAAATACTCTTCTCTTTGTCTTTTGCTCCATCTCGATTTTTCCAAAGGCTCCCCATCTTCATTCCTAGGCAACTCGAAACCGTTTTCCATAATTAACAATATTTCAAAATCGGTTTCGAAGAATACCTCCATTCTCTTTTTCCACCAAGAGAATTCGCCGTCGAACTTCGGTGGGTGGATGTTGGAGCCGGCCATTTTTAAATGTTGCTTGTAGTGGCGGTTAGTCCTCGACAAGCTTTCCTTGGCTCTGATACCACTTGTAGGGGATCGGATGGCCGGCTAGAGGGGGGTGAATAGCCCTTTTCGTTTGGATGGCGGTATTTTGCTCGTCTACAAAACGTTAGCGCAAGCGGAATATACAAATATAAATAAAGACAAGCAAAATAGAAACAAGCAATACAAACACCGAGATATAACGTGGTTCACGGCTACGCCGCTAATCCACGGTCCGATTCGTCCACGGTGAATCACTCCGCCAAAACCAATCACTATCGGTCTCTCCTTTGCACAAAGCTAGGTGGAGGTAACCTTTACAACCAAGATCACTCTTCTTACAATAGGATTGAAGTAAAGACAAGTAAGAAGAGTTTAGAGCTTGTGGGGCACTAGGAAGATTGTTTGGAACTTAAGCATTAGCCTCTCAAAGGCTCACACCCTCCCTTTTTATAGAGAGGGCTGTTTTCTTCCCGTTGGCCGCCATCAGTCGACTGCCGCCCATGGCAGTCGACTGCCGTCACTACAACGGCCTCCGAACACGTCGGATGCCGACCGTTGTTGTCCAACGGAACTCTTAGCAGTCGACTGATGGACCTCACCAGTCGCCGACCGTAGTCGATCGCCTATCGCTACGAGCGCCTGTGGCTAAAACCCTATTGACTACCGATCACGCCTGATCACTGGTCTTGGCAATCGACCGCTAACGATCGGCGCCGTATGGCGATCGCTACAAACCGATCGATCAGATACGGTCGAGCTACACTCGACTCGAGCGATCATTGCCATTCCATGGCGATCGGCGGTGTCGGGAAAACCCATCCGACACTTGGCCAAATGGCCAAGTTTCACCTAAGAGCTACCCCTCCCCGGGTTACAATCGCTCACTCTCATTTCTCGGAGTCCTTCGCCTTCGAAGTTCTCTTCGTTCTCGACCACGTCCCTCGGCAGCATCAGGCGCACGGCTCTGCAATGCTCCTTCGCGTCTCTTGCCTCGAAGTCTACTTCCTCCGGCTTCACTCCAAGCTTCTCGTCCGGCGGTCCCTCGGATGCTCCAAGCGCACGGCTTCCGCAAAGCTATCCTTCACCGACTCAAGGCACGAGTCATGAGATGTGAAACTCGCCATGGCTCCATGTGCGAATTACTAAGTCCTGCACGACTTCAACGCACATATCAAATAAACATAACACACTAACTTAAACCCTTTGCCACACCATCAAAACCATATTACGGCAAGAGATTGCCCTAACAAACTCCAGTCAACCATAAAAATCCTCCTCGAGTCAAACTCGAGTCCGATTAAACCTAACCCGGGTTGATTGTATAAATAATCTCCCCAAAATATCAACAGACATTAATGTCAAACATCAATGTCAACTCACTTTGTCAAACATCAAAATATCACTTGAGTCAAACTCGAGTATGGTCAATCGTGACCTGGGCCGATTGTACCAACAATCTCCCCCTTTTTGATGTTTGACAAAACAAAACTTGAGTTAGGGCTCTAACTCAAATTCCCTTACCAATTTTCCAAATTGGTAATTTCACTTTCTCCCCCTTTTTGACAACAACAACAACAACAACAACAAAGCCTTATCCCACTAGGTGGGGTCGGCTATATGGATCCTTCTACGCCATTGGACTCTATCCCCTACTATATCATCATCTATATTTAAATAAATTTTATCTTGTTTTATTGTTGCTAACCAAGTATTTTTTGGTCTTCCTCTTCCTCGTTTGATGTGTATATTTGGTATCATTTCACATCGCCTAACTGGAGCATTTATTGGCCGTCTAAGTACATGTCCGTACCACCTTAAACGTGTCTCTCGGAGCTTTCCTTCAATAGATGCAACACCAACTTTTTCTCTAATGCTCTCATTTCTTATTCTGTCCATCCTCGTATGTCCACACATCCACCTTAACATCCTCATCTCTGCAACTCTCATCTTTTGCTCATATGCTCGAGTCGTAGCCCAACATTCAGCTCCATATAACATAGCAGGTCTAATTGCCATTTTGTAGAACTTCCCTTTAAGTTTTAGAGGCACTTTACGATCACATAAAATACCCGATGCTTTCCTCCATTTCAACCATCCTGCTTGTATTTTATGTAAGACATCTCTCTCAATCCCTCCATCATCTTGCAAAAATAATCCTAAATATTTAAAGCTCTCAATTCCAGACAACTCATCATCTCCTATCTTAACACTTGTCTCATTACATCTAATATTGCTAAATTTAAATTCCATATATTCTGTCTTTACTCTACTAAGCTTAAAACCTTTCACTTCTAGTGTTTCCTGCCAAGATTCTAATTTAGCATTTACTCCTTCACGTGTCTCATCTACTAAAACAATATCATCTGCAAACAACATGCACCACGGTAATGTGTCTTGAATGTGTCCAGTGAGTTCATCCATGATTAGTGTAAAAAGATAGGGACTTAAAGCTGATCCTTGATGTAACCCTATCTTTATTGGAAATGCTTCAGTTAATCCACCTGAAGTCTTCACTCTGGTCGTTACTTCCTTATACATATCCTTAATTAGTTCAATATATGTTACACTAACACCTCTTTTTTCTAAAATTCTCCATATTATTTCTCTTGGAACTCTATCATAAGCTTTTTCTAAATCAATGAATACCATGTGTAGATCCTGCTTTTGCTCTATATACTTTTCAATTAGTTGTCTGAGAAGATGTATAGCTTCTATTGTCGACCTTCCTGGCATGAATCCAAATTGATTTTCGAGAACCATGGTCTCCTTCCTTAATCTTTTTTCTATTACTTTTTTCCAAAGTTTCATGGTATGACTCATTAGTTTAATACCCCTATAGTTTTCACAAGTTTGTATGTCTCCCTTATTCTTATATAAGGGAATTAGGATACTTACCCTCCATTGATCAGGCATCCTTTTTGTTTTCAATATCATGTTAAATAATTTTGTAAGTCATTCAATACCTTGTTTCCCTAGACACTTCCATACCTCTATCAGAATATCATCTGGTCCAACGGCTTTTCCATTTTGCATTCCATTTAAAGCTTGTTCTACTTCTGAAATTTGAATTCTACGATAAAAATTTAAATTTCTATACTCATTTGACCTACTTAAATTACCTAAATTAAGTTGGTCTCCTAAACCTTCATTAAAAAGTTGATAAAAATATCTTTTCCACCGCTCTATTATTTCTTCATCATTTACTAGTACCCTATTGCATTCATCTTTAATACATCTTATTTGATTAAGATATTTTGTCTTCCTCTCTCTCAATTTAGCTATTCTATAAATGTCTCTTTCCCCTTCTTTTGTATCTAATTTTCGATATAACCATTCAAAAGTTTCAGTCTTAGCTTCATTCACTGCTTTCTTAGCTTCTTTCTTGGCTATTGTATATTTTTTCAAATTTTCCTCATTTTTACAAATATTTAATTTCTTATATGCTATTCGTTTTTCCTTGACTTTCTCTTGCACTTTTTCATTCCACCACCAAGATTCTTTACTTGGTGGTGCATGCCCCTTTGACTCACCGAGTACACTCTTAGCTACTATTTTCAATTTTGATACCATCTTATCCCACGTCGTATTAGGGTCACTGTATATGTCATCTAATACTTGTACTCCTACCTTCTCTTTGAATATATTTAGTTTCTCATCCTTTAACTTCCACCACTTAATTCTAGGGGTCGTGTATATTTTCCTTCTATTAATACTATGTTTGAGGCGTATATCCAATACTACTAACCTATGTTGAGTAGTTAAAATTTCTCCAGGAATAACCTTACAATCTTTACAAATCTTTCTATCTCTCTTCCTAACCATAAGAAAGTCAATTTGTGATTTATTATTTCCACTTTTGAACGTGACTAAGTGTTCTTCTCTTTTCTTAAAAAATGTATTAGCTAGTATAAGATCATATGCTATTGCAAAATCCAATATAGTTTTACCTTCTTCATTTCTTGTTCCAAACCCATAACCCCCATGCACCCTCTCATATTCTCCCCCTTTTTGACATACATCAAAAAGGTTATCTCACTAAGGAGGTCAATGTCTCATGTCCAAATGAGATCTTACAATATCCCCCTTGGCTCAAAAATACCAAGGATGCCTACCATTCTTCCTAGTGATAAGTCTCATATCACTCAAGAGAGGCAATCCTATTCACTCTCCCAATTTCCAAATTTGGTCTCTCAAAATTCCATCAATTTACCCAATTGATGATATTTCCCCATAACTTCTCTCCTTCAAGAAGAAAAATACATCCATCATCCCAAGATGGATATCTCCCCCTAAAGGCTTGCTCCCCCCTTGACCATTGCACCAATAATGTCCTTGGGAAATCTCTAAGCCAATAGGAACTCTAAACCATTAAAAATAAGGTTAAAAGTTCAAACATGAAATCTCCCCACGTTAAATTTGATACATTATCCTAACACCTCTCCTAATCCATATTCAATGGATTTTCACCCTTTATGATGCTTCCCAAAGCATATCTTAGGGTTAGGATTGGTTAGAGACCTTAATCGCAGCTAAACACAGGCTAAACAATCCTTGTTAACCCGAAATCAGTTTAGCAGTCGACTCGATAAATGCGATCAATCGCTTGCCCTTACACATCGATCGCCAAGAAGTTAGCCGATCGATAAGCAAAATTCTCGAATTTCAGCTATCAGAATCGAATTTTGAAAAAGCATAAGTAATTCTACGTATTTTGAAAAATCGTGAAAATTCATATGTATATTACTTATAGTCAATACAATAGGTGAAAAATGATAGAATAATATTTTACCCACAAAATATCAAAATTGATACAAAATTCAAAAGTAAAGAAAAACTTTTATGTTTTGGCTCACTTTGTATCAATTTCATCAATGGTGATTGTTATCAAAAGATAGACTTCACCAAGGTTTTCTAAAATGATTTTAAAATGTTTTTAAAAAACTATATTGGATCATGTTCGTTGGGCTTAATGTACATGACTTGTACACAAGCTTTTCCAATGATTCACAAATGAAATTAGATGAGTTTTTAGTTTATCTAGATGCAAAAACTATGCACCTTGAACTTAACTCATATCCTAACATCTAACATGTATCTAGAGTGTATAAATACACATACATGTCAATGTTATGTGAGATTTGGATTTTGTTCATCCTAATCTAGGGTTTCATGCATTCTCTAAGGCAACACTACTTGATTCCCGTATAAATGGGACTCCAAGTCATGCTAAAGTCCTTAAATCAATTTTCATTAATTTAAATGCATGAAGTATGATCATGGCATAAATGATAGCATAATAGAGCATGGCCAATGATCATGATGTCATGACATATGATTAAATCTAAAAACACATGACATTGAATCCTTAATCCTAAACATGATCATGACATATAAATGATAAAAATAAATATGATGTCATGGCATGTTATATGGCAAACAAAACATGACAAATAAAATATATAGGTATAATAATACCTAAATTTTAATATTAATTGTCATTTGATATAATTAAATATATTTTGCCATATTATCACTAATCTCCCAAGTGTGCCAAAAACCCAAAATGACACACTAACTTCTAAACCTAAATTGTGCCAATTCAATTGATTTTTTATAATTCCAAAAATACATTGGCACATCCTAAAATATTTTAGGATCACACTATCAATTCTATTTCCAAGGTATCCATAACCTTGAAAATGACCTAAAGTGCCACCTTTACCATGGTTAGGTTAACTACCCATCCAATCAAGATTGGCACACCCTAAACCCATCTAGTGTGAATCAATCATGCTCTTAGGAACCCAAAACCTATTTGAGCTCCTAGGGTTAATTAGGTATTTCCTTTGGGATAACCTCCCTAGGCTTGGTAGCCTTGGTCATTGTGGTCTTACCTAGGTTGACTCTAGGGGTAACTCCCCTTGCAACCTTCTTAGTGGCCACCCTAGGTTTCCTTGAAACCCTAGCCACTAGGCACACACCATGGTCAACTCTAGGGATGACTTCCCTTGTGACCTTGGCTTTCCGAGAACTAACTTGTGTTCCATAATCAAATGGAACACTATGATAAGCCACCTTAGGCTTAGGTTTGTGACCCAAACCCTTCTTGCCCTTGGTTGACTTTTCTCTCTTGGGCCCTAGGTGTTGACTTTGACTTTTGGACCTAGACTTTTGATCATTTGACCCTTTAAATAGATTTTGTATATTCCTAAGAGTCTTTTCTAATTTCTCAAGCCTTGACCTCAAGGCTTGGTTCTCTAATTCTAATTGCCCAATTTTAAATTTTTGATTTAATCCTTGGGCATAGTTCTTTCTAGGCATATGCCTAGTCCATTTAGAATTAAAACCTAGGTGCTCTTTCACCTTTTTAATTGTCTCCCTTGGTAAAATTGGTCTAGTGTTATTTGACCTAGGTTTGTCCTTAGATGAATTATTTTTAGGGACATTAGTCCCAAATTTCTTCTTATTTTCAAAATGAAAATTCTTAGCTCCTAAACAAATGTACTTGTTCCTATTAGCATGCTTTTCATAAATTGCAAGAGAATTAAAATTCCTAGCATGTTTTTTAACATTTAAATTAGAAGGAGCATTATCTAGATATACCTTAGGGTTTGTCTTAGAGGCTCCCCCTACTTGTGATGCTCCATTTTGCCTCTTCTTTTCCCCCTTCGGGCATTGATTTCGGTAATGTCCCGGTTGTCGACATTTGAAGCAAATAACTTGCTCCTTGCTTTTAGTTGTTGGGAGACCGACATCCTTTGATTTTTGTTGACTTTTAGGCACCAGAGAAGATTTCTTTACTCTCTTTAGGCACTTTCTCTTGTAGTGCCCGGCTTCCCTACACTCAAAACATATGATATGAGTTTTATTACAAATTGATATGTTTGAGTTACCTAGGGCCGTGGTGGAAGCTTGAACTTGCTCTTCTTCTTGACCAGAAGTAGAAGCTTCTTCTTGACTTTGCTCTTGCTCCGAAGTGGATAGTCTAACTTCCTCCCCCTCAATCCTAGAGGTGGAGGTCTCCTCCACTTCTTCCACCGATCCAGAAATTGATTCCCTATCAACTTCCAAATCCTCAATCTCTTTAGATGACGATGTACTTGCTTGAGCTTGAGAGGGTGAGCACTCCTCTTCTTCTTGAACCGATGATGAATTTTCATGGAGCTTTGTGTTGGGATGTATACTGAAAAGTCTACCTTTTGTATGAACATCTTTATTTTTGAAATAAGAATCACATGATCATTGTTTGCATATTTATGGTTATGCAAATTGTCTAATACATTACATTGTAGATAACATGGTGTGTGGTGTCATACGGGAGATCATGTTATCGGCTCCTTGTAAAGTATAAGTAAAGGCTCACAACCGAGATGACTTTGGACAAACCATTGGTATGGTTGTAGTGTGATTTGGTATTGGTTTTTCTTGACCATAGAATCACACTAGTGCACTTTGTGTGTATTGAGCAGGACCGACTTAGAGGGGATTCGATTTATTGCTGACTGCATAATCGAATTGAACCTCAGATATTATATTGTACATGCTCTTAATTCCGATATAATAACGGACACATAAACTTAGTATTCATTTCTTTGATTTACCAATGGGCGAGATTTATAGATTAAATCGATAGGCTCGGTAAGTTGGGAAATGGTATTATTTATATGGTGTACCATTGATTATAGGAGAAAACCGTATCCTATATATTAGGATGATGATGTCCCCTTGAGGAGCTCATAAGGTTCATCATGTAAACCCTGCAGGTGGACATGGTCCGACATGATATAAAGGTTGAGTGGTACTACTCATGGAGTTAGATGTTGATTAATTAATGGTCAGTAAATTAATTAATCAACGGATATTTGAGATCTTAAACACGGGGAGAAAAATGTACAAATAATATATGGAGCCCATATTAACTTATGAGGGTTGGTGAGGTAGATCAATGATAATCCTTTAGTGGATTGGATTATCATTAATGGATCGGACTTTATGTGGTCTTGATCCATTGGGTGGCCAAGATCCAACTCCTCCTCATGGTCTCTATTGTAGCCTATTAATACCTCATGAATCTTAGATCCAATAGATGAAAACAAAACTCTAGAACAAATGGTAAAGATTGAATCTCTAGATCCGACGGTTGAGATTAATTCTCGAGATCCGACGGTTAAGATTAAATCCCTAGAACCAATGGTGGAGATTAAAACAAGGTATATTCCTAACTCTATAAAAGGACAGCATGGGGTGGGCGGCATCTTGATGGGAGGAGATTAGGGTTTGCTTCCCTTGGGCGGCAAGGAATCCTAGTTAGGTTAGGATTGTGTTTGGGCGGCTAGGGTTTGAGTGTTGGAGTGGGCGGCAACAAATTGGAGAAGGTCTTCTTCTTCTTCCTTGGTGGTCGGCGCCTATCACTCTCCAATATTCCTTGGTCGGCGCTCAACCTATTCGTCTTCCCCTCTTCTTTGGCCGGTGGAAACTAGGAGAGCTAGGGTTAGGGTTTTGGGCGGCTACAAGGTGAAGGATTGGTTTCTTTTCTCTTCTCCAAGAGTTGGTCGGCGCCCATCACCCTCCTTGATTCTCTTATGGCCAGTTTCCATACTCCATATTCTCTTCCTTGGTCGGTGGCAACATCGAGTCTATTGACTTGGTGGCCGGTTCTAGATAGGAAGAAGAGTTTTGTTTTATGATCTTCCTTTGTTTGGAGTGAACAAGGAAAGGAAGATTGGTGATCTAGGAGCTTCAACTTTTGGAAGATCGTCGCCCACACGACGTCCAAAAGGAGGAAAGACATACAATAGAAGATCAAGAGGTATAACAAGAGGTATAATCTTGTTTATTTTGATTAGTGTTCTTTTGTATTATGTCTATAATTATTTTTCAATTATATGCATGTTATATGTTTTATTTTGTGGCTAAATATACTTGGACCCCGAACATAAACACAAAAGCCGGCGATCCGTACATCATCTATTCCGCGGCTATTCGTATAATAGAGGTTGGTTACTTGAACAATAAGTTTGTTCAAGTGACTACTCTAATCGAATATCACGACGATGAAACGGTTGCTTGGGTGATCCCTTTTGTATAGGATTAAATTTTTTAATCCGGGGATGTCGATGGGATCACCATGAACAAGTGACCGAGTTGAAGTGGGAAGCGAAGTTTCTCCACCTTCATGTGAAATAAGAGCTTCGTTTCCGGACAAAACCCTTCAATTGGTATCAGAGCCACGGTTTCCGGTTTTGTGTGTTTAGGATTCGTTTACTTTTATGCACTTTTCATATATTATATGTGTCGGATAATAGTAGGATATGCGTAGGTTAACTCTTTGGTTGCAGGCATAGGATCCAACTATTATGGCCATATATGTGTATGTGATTGTATGTGTGTAATTGTATATTTTGTTGAATCCTCGGGGTTGACGAGGCTAGTATTTAATTTTTTTAATTAGATATGGCATTGTTTAGCCACTCTTTTTTTATTTTAGTTTACTTTCGATCTAGATTTCATGTACACTCCCTCGTGGAGTATAGAATCGATGGATGTAAATTAAAATATTTTTAGTCTCGGCTTGGATCTCTGGATGGCTTGTACATGACATAGGGAGGAGCGGACGAGATGGCAATACGACGGGAGATATATTGAAGACAAAAGCCATAATAGTGTTGGGTTTCCGGCACCGCGGCGTGTGTGTGTTCGATCATGTTTCGTAAACATGAGCACAGCGGAAGCAATTAAAAATAATAAATCTATATTTATTATAACACACACAACACACGCATGCTATTACAACAAGTGTAGACATAACCGTAAATTAAAATTAGCAATAAAAGGAAATTAAACTACGTTATACCTTTCGTATGACGTGTAGCGGGAACGGCATCAACCGGAACGATCCTCGTAAGAATCGTCTCTATCCGTATCCACGCCGAGCTCCTCGGGATGACTTCGCTAAGTCACGAGCTTCGTCTTCGTACGGGTTACTAGCCTCGTGTTGAAGACGACGTGATCGAGAGATGATCACTATCTGAATCCAAATTCGGACCTAAAAACAAGTCCTCAAGACTCGCTTCTCCGGAGAGGTATTCGTCAACCGATTGATGAATCCTTCGTCCTCCACCTCAGAGGATTACCGGAGATCAAATCCCCGGTATGTTAGCCGCTGTCGGATCCCTACCCGTCGTCCAAACGACGCTCCGACGAGAGGAGAAGAAGCTGTCGAGAAAACTGGACAGCTTGGTGGAGGAGTAGGCGCCGGCCAAAACAAGGAGAGAAAAGGCTCACCTTGATGCCGAACCTATAGGAGATCACCGGAGGGTCGCCGGAGGTTCACCGGCTGGAGCTTGGACGCCGGCAAGGGTCTTGGACGGCGGCACAAAGCTGGGCGGCGGCAGCTTGTAGTTGGGCGCCGAAAATTCCTCCAAGGGGTGGGCGGCAACTTCAAGCTAGGGTTTTGGATGATTAGGGTTTAACAATCCCTTAAGCCCTCTTTTATAGAGAACTAATTCTCTTAATGGTTAATGGATCATATCCATAAAGCCCGTTAACCCGCTCCATTAGGATAAGTTAAAATAAACCAAACCATGATGGTTTATTTTAAGTTAAAACGAACCGAACCAACCTTTGGTTCATTCGTTTAATATAAACCAAACCCTTTGGTTTATTCTCATCCATTGGATTAGAACCAAACCATTTTGGTCCATCCATTATGTCTTCATAAGACACTTCCCATCCACGCTTCCATTGCGACTGAAACAATTTCATGCTCGTTTTATGTTTGGTCCAACCAAACATAGTTTCTCTCGGTCTGAGAATCCCATTCTCAAGCTCGTTTTAAATCCTTTGGATTACACTCGTTGTGCGTGTGACCAAATAGGTTCTCGGTTTATGTTGGCCGTCTATAATTAACCATTAATTATAGAGCGATCATGAGTGGCACCTAGTAGTACATCATGATCCCCAATTAATGAAAAGATCAGCGGTTGATCGAACTATTTACGAAACCCTTGATGGCTCGAATGAATCGTGCCCCATTCCCTTCACTCATCTTATACCCACTTGGTTCAGGACATGGTCTATTGTGTCAGTCCCCACTAGGCTGACTACGTCACACCTAGCCCAAGTATCATTTCCTCGTCCTACGGAATCTAGTTACTCCACATGTATCGAAGAGTACTTTACTCTAAACATGTAATGCTTTGGCCAAAGACTTTAGTAACAATCCGACGAGAGGCCATGGGTATACATCTCCTCGCAAGGAGTGGTGAATCCTTTATAAGCTATTTAAACACCTTCGATCACTTCGACTTATACCCAATCATCCCGGGTCCACATCTCCTCGGAGATGTTTGCTTAAGATGTCAAAGCATAAGTCTCCATGATCAAGATGACTTGAATACCGCAAGTCAAAGGAACATCGCACTTAAGCCACAGTAAGAACTTCATTGACATATCTATATATGCAGAGAACCATATGAAGTCTTACGGCTGGTCACTCCAATGAACTAGTTACCATAACTAGCATCCACGATTAACTCCGGACATTACTATGTCTCCAGCCAGTGAGAATCAGCTGCTTGGATACACCAAGGAGTATACCTCGTGCTAGTCTCGACAGAATTGATGGTGTCCAAATCCATCAATTCATCGACTAGGGATAATTCCGATACATCACAATTACACATGTAGAGATACTCACTAGTTGTGATCCAATCACAAATTCTCTCATGCTGTGAATCGTATCGTGGACATTCAGTAAATGAGTTTAAGATCCAATCAAATACATAAAATATGTATACTCAAATAGTGAATCTTCATTTATCATATAAATGGTTCATACATAAGGCGATTGCCTTAGGACATCTCTCATATATTACTAACAGACTCCCACTTGGCCTAATGCCAATCGCTACGGTATCCAATACCATAAGCTCTAACATGACCCTCAAACTTACTTTGAGGTAATGCTTTAGTCAAAGGATCCGCTAAGTTCCTTTCAGTGGGAATTTTCTCGATTTGTATTTCGTTCCTACTTATGATCTCTCTGATAAGATGATAGCGACGAAGCACATGTTTGGATCGTTGATGAGACGGCCGGAATCACACCAAGTTCATGAACGAACTTCTTGATCCAAACCGCTTCCTTTGCTGCTTCCGAAGCTGCAATATATTCTGCCTTAGTGGTAGAATCCGCTACAGTCTCTTGTTTGGAACTTTTCCAACTCACTGCGCCCCCATTCAAGGTGAACACGTATCCAGACTGAGACCTGGAATCATCCTTGTCTGTCTGGAAGCTGGCATCCGTATACCCTCGTATCACCATGTCCCCTTCTCCATATATTAGGAACACATCCTTAGTTCTTCTCAAGTACTTAAGGATTGTCTTAACAGCCGCCCAATGATCCATCCCTGGATCGGATTGGTATCTGCTCGTGACACTCAGAGCGTACGATACATCGGGCCTCGTACATAACATAGCATACATGATAGATCCTATTGCGGATGCATAGGGAATCTTACTCATGCAAATCCTCTCGTCTTCTGTGCGCGGACACATAGACTTCGAAAGGTGTACCCCATGCCTGATGGGCAGATAACCTTTCTTGGATTCCGACATGCTAAACCTCTTTGCTTTTCGGTCTATATATGTAGACTGCGAAAGACCAAGCAACCGTTTCGATCTATCTCTATAGATCTTAATCCCAAGGATGTAGGTTGCTTCTCCCAGGTCTTTCATGGAGAATGTCTTGGATAACCAAACCTTAACTGAATGTAAGATTGACACATCGTTTCCTATAAGTAATATGTCATCGACATACAATACTAGGAACACGACTGCACTCCCACTAACCTTCTTGTACACACAAGGTTAAATGCGATTTTGTGAGAAATCAAACTTTTTGATCGTCTCATCAAAGCGGATATTCCGACTCTGGATGCTTGCTTTAATCCATAAATGGATCGTCGCAATTTGCATACCTTGGTTTTATCAACGATGTGAAACCCTCAGTGTATCATATACACGTCCTCGGCGAGTTTCCATTAAGGAAAGCTGTTTTCACATCCATCTCGCCATATCTCATAATCATAATGAGCGCTATGGCGGGAGCATCCGAATGGATTTAAGCATAGCTACGAATAGGTTTCGTCATAATCAACACCTTGTTTTTGGCGATATCCTTTCGCCACCAATCTAGCCTTATAGGTAATCACATTACCATCCATGTCGGTTTTCTTCTTGAAAACCCACTTGCACCCTATAGGCTTTATGCCTTGGTGGGTCAACCAAGTTCCAAACTTGGTTTTATACATGGAATCCATTTCCGACTTCATGGCACCAAGCCACTTATCCCTTCTGAACTTGTCGGCACTTCTTCATAAGCTGGTAGGCTCCTCATCATCAATGAGTAACACGTCGTTCGATTCACTTACGAGAAATCCATATCTCTCGGGAATACGTGTTCTACGGATCTCTGAAGATGTGGTGTTACAATAGATCCGACGATTGCTCATCACTATGAGTTAGTAATTGTGCTGTATCTCATTAATGTCTATTTGAGTCTCTCGAGCCTCCTCAAGCTCGGCTGACACTCCCCTTTATTTTCTTATGCAAGAGAAACTCTTTCTCTAGAAACACGCATGCCTTGAAACAAACACCTTTTGTTCCAGATGATAGAATTAGTAACCCCTTGTTTCCTTAGGGTATCAATAAATAGACATTTATCGGACTTAGCATCCGGTTTATACGTCTGATCGCTTCACATAAGCAGACAACCCCATATCTTCAAGTAAGATACATGAGGTTTCTTACCATTCCATATCTCATATGGAGTGGTTGAGACTACCTTAGTAGGCATTACATTTAACAAGTAAACAGGTATGAGTGCATAACCCCAAAGGACTTGGGAAGAGTTGCATGATTCATCATTGACTGACCATGTCCAACAAGGTTGATTCGCCTCTCGGATACACCATTATCTTTGTGGTGTATAGGGCGGAGTCCATTGAGACAATATGCCATTGTCTCTTAGATAATCAAGAAACTCTTGACTTAAGTATTCACCTCCTCGATCCGATCGAAGTATTTTAATACTCTTGTCATGTTGTTTCTCTACTTCATTTCTGAATTCTTTGAACCTTTCAAAGGCTTCAGACTTGTGTTTCATCAAGAACACATACCCAAACCGTGAGTGATCATCGGTGAAGGTAATGAAGTAGCTATAGCCTCCTAATGCTTGAGTTGACATAGGTCCACATACATCAGTATGTACTAGACCTAGTAACTCTCCCACTCGTTCACCTTTTCCAAAGAAAAGGTAACTTAGTCATCTTGCCTTTTAAGCATGATTCGCATGTATCGTATGAATCCAATTCAAACGATTCCAGAATTCCACATCGGTGTAATTCGGACATGCGTTTCTTGCTTATATGGCCAAGACGACAATGCCACATATAGGAGTTTATGTGATTATCCTTTCGAGCATGCGTGTTGCTCGCTTCGATATTGAAAATGTCACTGGATACGTCCAACGTATAAATGTCATTACTCAAAGTTCCAGTTCCATAAAGTACGCCATTCAAAGTTATATAACAACAATTGTTACTAAACGTTAAATGGAAACCATTTCTATTTAAGCAGGAAATAGAAACAATGTTCTTTATTAGATAAGGAACATAATAACAATTGTCCAGTTCCAAGACTAGTCCACTAGGGAGCTTCAGCAAATAAGTTCCGATGGCGTACTGCAACCTTTGCTCCATTGCCCGACTCATGAAATTTGACTCCCCTCGACAAGTCTTCTTCTATTCCTTAGCCCCTGTATGTCATTACATATATGTGAGCTACACCCAGTATCAATACCCAAGTGTCTAAGGAAATAGAATGACAATCAATACGAAGATACGAAGAGGATGGGGCATCGGATGCCTTCTTCTTCTTCATGGACTCAAGATAAATCTTGCGATTTCTTCGCGGTGGCCTTCCTTGCCACAGTGATGGCAAGTGCCCTTTTCTTGGTTAGTTCCGCCTTCTTTGCCTTTTTCTTTCCTTTCTTACATTCTTTTGCCTTCCTCTTAGAACCTTTCTTTGAGAATCAACTATGAGAACCGCCTTCTCCTCATGCTTCTGAAGAAGGCTCCACAGTCTTGACATATTGAGGAGCTCGGGAATGGTGGATTCCAATTTGTTCATCCAGATAGTTCATCACAAATTGCGAGAAACTCTTGGGCAAACAATGCAGAATTAAGTCAATACTTAACTCATGATCCATCACAAAACCGAGGGTAGCTAGGCTCGATGTACCCGTTCATCTTTAGCACAAAGCTCTGAGGCGAACCTTCTTGCATCTTCGTGGTGAAGAGCCTAGAGACCTCGAACCTTTCGGATCTCGCTTGCTCATCGAACAACTCATGAAGATGGAAGACCATAGTGTTAGCATCCATATGCTCATCGCGCCTGCGGCTCGGGTACCATCGCCGCTAGCATGATGCAACTTCGCCCGGCTCGAGAATCGCCACATGCTTACGATAGACCAACATTTGATGCAGGTTGCATCGTCCTTAGGGCCGGATCGGGAAGAGGCTCTTCAAGGACATATGCAAGCTTTTCCGCCTTGAGAACAATTCTCGAGTTTCTAAGCGATCCGGAAGTTAGGCCCAGTCAGTTTGTTCGAATCCAAAATAGTGCGCAAATTCAAAGACGTCATGATCAATTTATTGACCTAGAAATACAAAACGAGCATATATGAGAAAGATGATTTTAAAATGCATCAATATACATTTATTAATCCCATTCATTTTTCGAATTTCAAAAACCCCAAAATCACTTCGGGAGATCGTAGGTCCATCTCCGAATGGGCTGATATCCATCATAGTTATGAACAACCTTGGAGAGAGTCCAACAAGCCATTCATAACTACGACGGTAGGTATCAACTATACCGATTGCATATCACGTATATGCAACTATCACAATGTGCTATCAACTAATTGAATGTTCACACATACATCGGGTTGTTAACACATTAACAAGTATGCATCATATGCATAGCACACAACTTCACCTCCCTTTACATCGACCTTGGAGAGAGTCCAACAAGCCGATGCTCCAGGTTAAAGCCAACCCATTTTTCTGGACTTAGTTTTATTATGTTTAGAGCGCATTGATCCAATTAGCCCAGCTTGGAGAGAGTCCAACAACCAAAGCTAACGATTGACCTCTGACTCTTACCATATTAGTATTAAACTATTCCATGGTTTGAACATGTTCGGGTTCGAGCCGGGCTTGGAGAGAGTCCAACAACCCAAACAAGAAACAGAACTCTGGTTCTAACCATATTAATGGAAGGTGTAGGCTTTAATATTGATTAAGGGTTTTTATGTCTCATCCTCTTTGCATGCAAATAACTATTATCTACATGGCATGACATACATGACATACATCTACATGTCACGACACGCATGACATAATGTTATGCATCTAATGCAATTACATGGCATACAATTATGTCATGTTTATAATTTCCTTATATGTCATAACTATTTATGGAAATAAAATATGTTTAAGATTTGATTCTCCAAATCAAATCATAATTAAATTAGGAAACAAATTTCCAAATCTAATCACATATTTTATTCATGAAATTATTTGATTAAGGAAAATCTATTTAGGAAACCAATTTCCTAAATCTTTAAAACTACTTATGGAAATAAAATATTTTAAGATTTGATTTCCCAAATCAAATCATGATTAAATTAGGAAACAAATTTCCAGAATCTAATCAAATATTTTATTTATGGAAAATATCAATTTCCATAAATACTTCCAACTTTCCAAAAGTGGAAGATTTCCATAAATACTTCTAGACTTTCCAAAATTGAAAAATTTCCATAAATACTTCTAAATTTCCAAAATTTAGAAAATTTCTAGAAATACATTATGACTATCGCAAAACCATTTTACGATTATGTCAAAACACAACTGAGCTCTGATACCCTTTGTTGGGTTTCATGGCGTGTGTGTGTTCGATCATGTTTCGTAAATATGAGCACAGCGGAAGCAATTAAAAATAATAAATCTATATTTATTACAACACACACAACACACGCATGCTATTACAACAAGTGTAGACATAACCGTAAATTAAAATTAGCAATAAAAGGAAATTAAACTACGTTATACCTTTCGTATGACGTGTAGCGGGAACGGCATCAACCGGAACGATCCTCGTAAGAATCGTCTCTATCCGTATCCACGCCGAGCTCCTTGGGATGACTTCGCCAAGCCACGAGCTTCGTCTTCGTACGGGTTACTAGCCTCGTGTTGAAGACGACGTGATCGAGGGATGATCACTATCCGAATCCAAATTCGGATCCTAAAACGAGTTCTCAAAACTCGCTTCTCCGGAGAGGTATTCGTCAACCGATTGACGAATCCTTCGTCCTCCACCTCAGAGGATTACCGGAGATCGAATCCCTGGTATGTTAGCGCTGTCGGATCACTAACCGTCGTCCAAGCAGCGCTCCGACGAGAGAAGAAGCTGTCAGAAAACTGGACAGCTTGGTGGAGGAGTAGGCGCCGGCCAAAACAAGGAGAGAAAAGGCTCACCTTGATGCCGAACCTATAGGAGATCACGGAGGGTCGCGGAGGTTCACGGCTGGAGCTTGGGCGCCGGCAAGGGTCTTGGGACGGCGGCACAAAGCTGGCGGCAGCTTGTAGTTGGCGCCGAAAATTCCTCCAAGGGGTGGGCGGCAACTTCAAGCTAGGGTTTTGGATGATTAGGGTTTAACAATCCCTTAAGCCCTCTTTTATAGAGAACTAAGTCTCTTAATGGTTAATGGATCATATCCATAAAGCCCGTTAACCCGCTCCATTAGGATAAGTTAAAATAAACCAAACCATGATGGTTTATTTTAAGTTAAAACGAACCGAACCAACCTTTGGTTCATTCGTTTAATATAAACCAAACCCTTTGGTTTATTCTCATCCATTGGATTAGAACCAAACCATTTTGGTCCATCCATTATGTCTTCATAAGACACCGCCCATCCACGCTTCCATTGCGACTGAAACAATTTCATGCTCGCTTTATGTTTGGTCCAACCAAACATAGTTTCTCTCGGTCTGAGAATCCCATTCTCAAGCTCGTTTTAAATCCTTTGGATTACACTCGTTGTCGTGTGACCAAATAGGTTCTCGGTTTATGTTGGTCTATAATTAACCATTAATTATAGAGCGATCATGAGTGGCACCTAGTAGTACATCATGATCTCAATTAACCGAAAAGATCAGCAGTTGATCGAACTATTTACGAAACCCTTGATGCTCGAATGAATCGTGCCCCATTCCTTCACTCATCTTATACCCACTTGGTTCAGGACATGGTCTATTGTGTCAGTCCCCACTAGGCTGACTACGTCACACCTAGCCCAAGTATCATTTCCTCGTCCTACGGATTCTAGTTACTCCACATGTATCGAAGAGTACTTTACTCTAAACATGTAATGCTTTGGCCAAAGACTTTAGTAACAATCCGACGAGAGGCCATGGGTATACATCTCCTCACAAGGAGTGGTGAATCCTTTATAGGCTATTCAAACACCTTCGATCACTTCAACTTATACCCAATCATCCCGGGTCCACATCTCCTCGGAGATGTTTGCTTAAGATGTCAAAGCATAAGTCTCCATGATCAAGATGACTTGAATACCGCAAGTCAAAGGAACATCGCACTTAAGCCACAAGAAGAACTTCATTGACATATCTATATATGCAGAGAACCATATGAAGTCTTACGGCTGGTCACTCCAATGAACTAGTTACCATAACTAGCATCCACGATTAACTCCGGACATCACTATGTCTCCAGCCAGTGAGAAACAGTTGCTTGGATACACCAAGGAGTATACCTCGTGCTAGTCTCGACAGAATTGATGGTGTCCAAATCCATCAATTCATCGACTAGGGATAATTCTGATACATCACAATTACACATGTAGAGATACTCACTAGTTGTGATCCAATCACAAATTCTCTCATCTTTGTGAATCGTATCGTGGACATTCAGTAAATGAGTTTAAGATCCAATCAAATACATAAAACATGTATACTCAAATAGTGAATCTTCATTTATCATATAAATGGTTCATACATAAGGCGATTGCCTTAGGACATCTCTCATATATTACTAACAAATAGTTGGAAAATTTTTATTTTTCATATTTATTGCTTATTGTTTGATATGCATGTCGTAGGCTAGAAAATTCCTCAATTTTAAATTACCAAGTGGGAGAGGGATATTTTTATAAATTCCCACGACCTCCATTATGATTTGACATGTGATGCAAGCAAACTTGCGCGTCGGCTCTGAGTGCCTTCCTCCCCATCAGATGAGTTTGTTTGTGGATCACAGGGTCAGATATGGTTATAGGAAATTATTTAAGAGCGTGTGTACTTTCCCAATGGAAGGCACATAACCCAAGATAATTTCCTTGGTATTGAGTAATGGTGAACACTTAGATGCAAATAAGAGTATCCTCCCCATCGGAGTCACTGCTTTTATTTGTAGGGCCGAAGAGAAACCAATTATTAATTTTATTTATTAAAAAGTTAGGTTGACAAGATAGTAAAATTAATGAGTAAAACCTCCTCTTACAAATGTAGAATTCATATACGTCCACACGATCGTGGCATACGATATTCTCGGTGTTTTTTAGGGTTTGGTTGATTTTAAAATTTTATTGTTTGAGGAATAAATAATTTTTTGAAATCTAAAGTAATGATCTATCTGATTCTTAGTGTTTTTTCACAATGTCTTTCAGTCCACTTGCTGTGATACTAAAGGAAAATAAACTTACTATACATAATTATGTTGATTGGAAAAAGGAATCTTGATATTGTCACAACTGCTGAGGAGTACAAGTATGTACTCTTCGAAGAGTATCCTCCTAAGCCTGCGAATGAGCTGGAAGTCCTTGGAGCTGAGATCGATGGGGAAACCCAGGTCGATATCATTCTCCAGTCGACAGAAAGGCTTGCTCAGGCTCAGGCCATGGTTGCTCAGAAGGTTTCTACTTCTAAGCCGAAAGGCAAGAAGAAGAAGAAACAAGGTGGAGCAAAGCTGGTGGGAGGTTCTCAGGGAGGAGTGAAGAAGGCGAAAGGCAAGTGCTTCACTTGCAAGCAAACTGGACATTGGAAGAAGGACTATCCTAATCCGAAATAGAATAAACGTATATCCTTTGGTCTAGTCGTTGAAACATGTTTAGCGGTGTTATCTACCGTCACTTGGTGTGTAGATACGGGAGCCACTGATCATGTTTGCAATACTTTGCAGGGGTTCCAGGAAACTCGACGACTAGCTAAAGGGGAGATTACCATTTACTTGGGCAATGCCACGAAGGTGGCGGATGTTGCAGTGGGAGACGTTTATTTATCTTTTGAGAAAAATAAAGTTTTGGTTCTTAAGAATTGCCTTTATGTACCTTTATTTAGAAAGAATTTAATTTTAGTTTCTAAATTGTTTATGGATGGATGTTCTATTTCTTTTAATGACAGAGTTGTTATAAAAAGGAATAGGGACATTATCTGTTCGGGTGCATTGATAGGAAATCTATACACACTTGAACCAAAAGATCCCACGATGCAAATAGAAGTTAATAACTCATCTTCTAATTCCAATAAGAGAAAAGAACCTTCGAAGATGAACCAAACATATCTTTGGCATCTTAGGCTTGGTCATATTAACCTAAGCAGAATTCAAAGGTTGATAGCTGATGGACTTCTGAGTTTATTAGTGGTGGAAGATTTCTCAACCTGTGAATCTTGCTTGGAGGGTAAAATGACTAAGAGGCCTTTTAAGGCCAAGGGGTATAGAGCCAAAGATGTGTTAGAATTGGTTCATTCTGATTTGTTTGGTCCTATGTCTATCCAGGCTAGAGGTGGTTTTGAGTACTTCGTCTCTTTTATAGACGATTATTCGAGATATGGATACATTTACTTGATGCGCCGCAAGTCTGAATGCTTTGACAAGTTCAAAGAATTCAAGGCTGATGTGGAAAAACATCAAGGTAAAAGTATCAAGACACTACGATCTGATCGTGGTGGTGAGTACCTCTTGGGAGAGTTTAGGAATTACTTATCAGAGGCTGGGATTCAATCCCAATTGTCTGCACCTAGCACACCTCAGTAAAATGGTGTAGCAAAGCGAAGGAATAGGACTCTTATTGAGATGGTTAGATTAATGATGAGTTATTCTGACTTGCCAGATTCGTTCTGGGGATATGCTCTAGATACGGCGGTGTACATTCTGAACTTGGTTCCATCTAAATCAGTGCCTTCTACTCCCACAGAATTGTGGACTGGGCGAAAACCTAGTCTAAGACATATTCGGATATGGGAGAGTCCAGCACATGTGCTGAAGGCAGATGCTGGTAAGTTGGAACCTCATACAGAAGTACGCATGTTCATTGGCTATCCTAGAGGAACGAAAGGTGGATTATTTTATAGTCCTAGAGATTAGAGGGTGATCATTAGCACGAACGCCAGATTTTTAGAGGAAGACTATGTGATGAACCACAAGCCCATGAGTAAGATTATTCTGGAGGAAATAAAAGGGGAAGTCACTTCTTCAGTACCACCGGTACAAGAGGATATACCATAAGTCACTGCACCGCATATCACAGAGGATACACAGGTGATACCTCGTCGTAGTGGGAGGGTTGTGAGATAGCCTGATAGATTTCATGTTCTTGGGAGAATCTTCTGATTTGGTCCTTGGTGAACATGAATCGGATCCCTGGACATATGACGAGACATTCCAAGATAAAGATGTAGTATCTTGGCGAAGTGCAATGAATGCTGAGATTGAATCTATGGATTCAAATCAGGTCTGAGAGCTAGTAGAACAACCCGATGGTGTAAAAACCATTGGATGTAAGTGGATCTACAAAAGAAAGAGAGGAATAGATGGGAAGGTTGAGACCTTCAAAGCAAGGCTTGTTGCAAAGGGGTATACTCAGAAAGAGGGTATCAATTATGAGGAGATCTTTTCGTGGGTAGCCATGGTTAAGTCTATCCGGATTCTCTTATGCATTGCAGCTCATATGAATTATGACGTGTGACAGATGGATGTCAAGATAGCTTTCCTTAATGGAAGTCTTGAGGAAAACATCTATATGAAGCAACCAGAGGGATTCATTGCAAAGGGCAAAGAGCATCTTGTATGTAAGCTTAATCGGTCCATTTATGGATTGAAGCAAGCTTCAAGGTCTTAGAACATCCGCTTTGATGAGGTAATTCAGTCTTATGGATTTATTCAAAGTCCGGATGAGTCTTGTGTATACAAGAGATGTGACGGAAACGTAGTGGTATTTCATGTACTATACATAGATGACATTTTTTTAATTGGCAACAATGTCAAGGTGTTATCGGACGTAAGGGTATGGTTGTCCAAACAGTTTGATATGAAGGACTTGGGAGAAGTGGGGCACATCCTTGGGATCAAGATTATAAGGGATCACAGGAAAAGGATGTTGTGCTTATCTCAAGCTTCTTACATAGACACCATTATGGATCATTTTAGCATGCAGAACTCCAAGAAGGGTTTTCTATCTTTCAGGCATGGAGTTCCTTTAAGGAGATGTGTCCTAGAACATCTGAGGAGATAGAGGAGATGAAGGCAGTTCCTTATGCTTCGGCAGTAGGAAGCCTCATGTATGCGATGCTATGTATGAGACCAGATATCTACTTTGCCGTGGGCATGGTCAGCAGATATCAGAGTCATCCAGGACAGGGACATTGGACTGCGGTAAAGCATATATTGAAGTACCTGAGAAGGACTAGGGATTATATGCTAGTTTACTAGGCTGACCAATTACTCCCTATGGGTTATACGGATTCTGACTTCCAATCAGATAGGGATAACAGTAAGTCTACCTCAGGTTTTGTGTTTACTTTGGGAGGTGGAGCCATTGTATGGAGGAGTGTCAAGCAGAAATGCGTGACAAACTCTACCATGGAAGCTGAGTATGTGGCAGCCTTTAAGGCGGCCAAAGAAACTATGTGGTGTTGGTGCAACAATGCCCCAAGCATTTATATATATTTTGATGTTTGGTTAAATCATCTAAGTTAGGCAATGCTTTGTGATCTAATTGTGCACATGTTTAAGTGATAGGGAAATCCAAGGATGAAGACTTGGTAAAAGAGAAGTCCAAGTATGATCTTGGCAAGGAAAGTCCAAAGGACGGACTTGGCAGCATAAGACCAAGCTTGTAATCTTGGCAGCGTAAAGTCCAAGTGAACCTTGGCAAAGAAAGTCCAAGGGATGGACTTGGCAGCGTAAGACCAAGCTTGGAGTCTTGGCAGTGTAAAGTCCAAGTGAACCTTGGCAAAGGAAGTTCAAAGTAAAGTCTTGGCAGCATAAGTCCAAGCTTGTAGTCTTGGCGGCATAAAGTCCAAGCATTTGGCAACCCAAGACATGACGAGGCCGAAGGAAACTCTTGAAGGCGGGTGCAAGGCTGAAGGAAGAGTTAGAAGGTCAAGTATAGGTCTAGGGAGTCAATTCAAGTATGAATTATTCATACTTGACTAGTATTAGTCGGCGATCGATGTATCGATCGGTAGTCAATCTTTCGGTAGTCGAGGATGAAACCACGACTATCGATCATTGCTTAATCGTAACGGTCGTGATGAGGCAATCGATCTTGAAAATGGGCACAGAATGGAGTCTCACTTGACTCCTCACGGCGATCACTCGATTGATCGCCTCATCAGTCGACTGATGAAGTGATCAGTCGACTGATAGGCCTCCCGTTGGAAATGGCGATTGTGATTCCCCATGGATCGGCTTTGTCAGAGGCCGTTAGCTTCGATGGCAGTCGACTGATGGTGATCATCAGTCGACTGATCAAAGCCCAACGGGAAAAACATCCCTTCTTCTATAAGAAGGGGCCTTGGGGAGCTTGGTGAAGTTAGTGCTCTCATTCCAAACTACACCCTCATGCTCACCATGCTTTCTCCAAGTGTTTTTGTGATTCTAAACCTCCTCTTCTCGAGTCTTTATCTTCCATCATTGTAAAGAAGAGGAGTGCATTGTAATACAAGGTTTCTCCACCTTGGTTCATCCAAAGGAGGATATAGTGAAGCTTGGCTAGGGCTAATCCACCTTACGGATTACCGTGGAGTAGGAGCGTCATCTCCGAACCATGTACATCGGGTGTTAGCATTGTTTTTCTTGTTTCTTATTCTTATTCGTATTTGTATTGCTTTCGCTAACGTATTTGTAGAAACAAAGAAAGGCTAATCACCCCCCCTCTAGCCGTTACAAAGATCCAACAAGTGGTATCAGAGCCCGGATAGCTTGGAAGATTTCACCATCAACCAAGGCATCAATGGCTCTTCAAGAGGGATATATCACCGCCAAGCCACCGCTCTTCGATGGGAGTCACTTTGCGTATTGGAAAGGTAGGATGAAGTATTATCTAATGAGTAATATTGAGATTTGGCATAGCATTGTAGATGGCTTTGAGGAACCGGTGGATGAACATGGAAACCCTATTCCAAGCAAGGATTGGACAAGGGAAATGAATAGGAGGTTCGAATCAAATGCAAAGGCGGTACTCACCATCCAATGCGGTATTACAATGGAGCAACTCAACAAGGTGGGGCCTTTCGAATCCGCCAAGGAATTATGGGAAAAGCTCATTGAGCTAAATGAAGGATCCAAGGAGTCAAAGAGGGCCAAGAAGGACTTGCTAATTGGACAACTTCAAGCCTTCCAAATGAAGATGCATGAAACCGTAAGCCAAATGCATGGAAGGTTTAAGGAGATTGTGAATGAACTCCACATCATAGGTGAGCGAGTTGACAACCGGGATTTGGTAAGGTATATTCTCCAAGCATTTCCTAGAACTTCTCTATGGACTTCTATAGTTGATGCTATTAAGGTAACTAGGGATCTTTCTCAAATTAAAATTGATGAATTATTTTGTGAGTTTGAATTGCATGAGCAAACAAACATGTCCTCTAAGGAAAAAGGGTTAGCTCTATTTGTTGAAAAGAAGGAAAAGAAGAAGAAAGGAAGGAAAGAAGTGTCATCATCATCCGAGTCGGAGCATGATTCAAGTAGTGATGGAGACTCATCTAGTGAGATGGCCAACTTTGTCAAGAAGCTCTACAGAAAATCAAAGGACTTCAAGAATAGAGAAGCAAGGAAGGGGTCCCATTCTTCAAGAGGTAAGTTTAGTGGTAATTCAAATTTTAATAATAATGTGATTTGCCATGCTTGCAATAAGAAGGGGCACATAAAGCTAAATTGCCCGGAGCTAAAGAAGAAGGAGGAAAAAGAAAAGAAAAAGAAGGATAAGAAGGAAAAGAAGAAGAAGGAGGCCATGATAGCTCAAACCACATGGGACACACCGAGTGTTGAAGATTCCTCCTTCGATGATGAGATTTGCCACATCACATGCCATGTGGCACTCATGGCCCAAGGAGATGACTCCGGTACATCAAGTCAAGAAGAAGACTCTTCAAGTGATGAATCGTCATCTAGTGACGATGAGGTAATGAATTCTCCTAAAGTTAAGCTTCTTTATAAATCAATTTCTTATCTTAAAGAGGCTCTAGATAAGTCTAAATCTAAGGTTAGAAGCATGAAAGTAGATCTAAAGGCCATTAGGAATGAAAAACCTTCACATGTTGATTCTTGCATACTTAAGGAAGAGAATGACAAACTTAAGGATGAGGTTAGTAACCTAAAGGCATGCTTAGAGAAATTTACGAATGACTCAAAATATCTCGACATGATCCTTAGCCGACAAAGAGCCGTTTACAACAAGGCCGGTTTAGGATATAAGCCAAAAGAAAAAGAAGTTGCTTATATCTCATTGATTAATAGAAAAGCAACCACTAAGGGTAAGGTTAAGAAAGCATGGGTACCTAAGAAGTTTTTACTTAATGTTACCGGTCCAAATGTTTGGGTACCAAAAGTTTGTGTTTTTCATGTGATTTAGGTAGGAGAGCAAGGTATGTGAATTGTAGATAGCGGTTGCTCAACACATATGACCGGGGATGTGAGCAAGTTCTCCACAATTAAGTATGTGAAGAAGGGAGCGGTGTCTTTTGGAAATAGTGGAAAACTCAAGATATTAGGTAGAGCTACAATTGAGGTATCCCCCAAAATTGTCATTCACAAAGTTTTACTAGTTGAAAATATGAAATTTAATTTATTAAGTGTTAGTCAACTTTGTGATGCAAGCTACCATGTTTCTTTTGAATCTTCTAAATGCATGATTAGACACAAGGAATTAAATGATTGTATGTTAGTTGGATATAGGAAATCAAATATTTATTATGTTGATCTTTCATATGCTTCTAACATTTCTACTAAGTGTCTTGTTGCAAAAGAAGAAGAAAGTTGGCTATGACATAAGAGATTGGGGCACATCAACATGAAAAACATAGCCAAGGTAGCCAAACTAGAGTTGGTCAAAGGGCTACCAAAGATCAAGTATGTCAAGAACAAAATGTGTGATGCATGCCAAGAAGGAAAACAAGCAAAGGCATCACACAAAGGTAAAACCTTAACTAATACCTCTTTACCTTTAGAACTATTGCATATTGACTTATTTGATTGCCATAGTACTCCTTCTTTAAATGGTAACAAATATTGTTTAGTCATAGTAGATGATTTTTCTAGGTACACTTGGGTCTATTTTATGAAACATAAGGATGATACCTTAAAAATACAAATAGGATTTAGTAAAAGAGTTGAAAATGAAAAGAGTCTCAAAATCAACCGGATCCATAGTGATCATGGTGGTGAATTTGAGAACTCTAAATTTTCACAATTTTGTTTAGAGCAAGGGTACAAGCATGAGTTCTCTTGTCCTAGAATACCCCAACAAAATGGGGTGGTGGAAAGGAGAAATCGTGCCCTACAAGAGGCGGCTAGGACTATGCTTAATGCATATTCTCTACCTAGCTACTTGTGGGCGGAAGCAGTTAATACCGCTTGCTATATCCAAAATAGGGTTCAAATCCATAGGTTTTTAGGAAAGACACCATTTGAATTATGGAATGGGACTATTCCCACAATTCATTATTTCAAAGTCTTTGGAACACCAAAGATAACTTAGGAAAATTTGAATCCAAAGTGGATGAGGGAATCCTAGTTGGATACTCATCTATGAGTAGAGGATATAGAGTCTACAATAAGAGAACCCAAGGGATTGAGGAGTCCTCAAATGTTCAATTTGATGAAACCACTAGTATCTAGCCTAGAAAGTCCTCCATTGATAAGGATATTAATGACAATAATCAAGACATTACCCAAAAACTTCAAAAATTGACCATAAGGGGTAATGATCAAGGGGGAGGAAGAGGAGATTCCGATGATGAAAGAAGGGTAGAAGATAACAATGATCAATTTGTATCTAGAACCCTAAGAATTCATCAAGATCATCCACTTGACCAAGTAGTAGGAGATCTATCTCAAGGAGTAAGAACTAGGTTATTTCATAGAGTTTCTACTAGTCAAGTTGCTCTTATTTCACAAATTGAGCCCAAATCGATCAATGAAGCATTACATGATCCGGATTGGATTTTGGCAATGAAAGATTAATTGGCTCAATTTGAGAGGACTCAAGTATGGGAGTTAGTTCCTAGACCCAATGATAGCACCATAATTACTACAAGATGGGTCTTTAGGAATAATCTAGATGACCAAGGAAATATCACTAGAAATAAGGCTAGGTTGGTTGCTAGGGGATTCAATCAAGTTGAGGGGCTTGACTATGATGAGACTTATGCCCCGGTTGCTAGGTTAAAGTCTATTAGAATTCTTTTAGGATATGCTTCATATATGAGATTTAAACTTTATCAAATGAATGTTAAATCGACATTCCTAAATGGTTATATTAAGGAAGAAGTATATGTAGAACAACCACCCGGGTTTGAAAACCTAGATTATCCAAACCACGTATATAAGCTTAGGAAAGCGTTATATGGGTTAAAACAAGCTCCCCGGGCATGGTATGAAAGATTGTCATCCTTCTTAATTTCTAAAGATTTTAGAAGAGGTCAAGTAGATCAAACATTGTTCATAAAGTCAACATTAAAGGATATCTTCATAGCCCAAGTATATGTTGATGACATTATTTTTGGGTCAACAAATGATGATCTTCTTCAAGACTTTATAAAAAACATGGAGAATGAATTTGAAATGAGTTTAGTTGGAGAGCTTAACTTTTTCCTAGGGTTACAAGTCAAGCAAACCAATGAAGGGATTCATATTTATCAAACCGAATATGCAAATGAAATGATCAAGAAATTTGGTTTGGAAAATGCCAAAATTGTAACCACTCCTATGGCCACTAGCACTAGAATAGATAGTGATCATGATGGTAAATCAATTGATCTTAAACTTTATAGGAGTATGATTGGTAGCCTACTATACCTAACCGCTAGTAGACCCGATATCTTATTTACGGTAAGTATGTGTGCAAGATACCAATCTTGTGCCAAAGAATCACATTTAGTAGCCGTTAAGTGAATTTTAAGATATATTAAAGGCACCCTAAATGTAGGACTTTGCTATCCTAGGACTAGGTCTTTTGAGTTTCTTGGCTATACTGATTCCGATTATGCCGGTTGCAAATTGGATAGGAAGAGTACTAGTGGTGGATGCCAATTTCTTGGGTCCTCCCTAGTTAGTTGGAGTAGTAGGAAGCAACATTGTGTTGCTTTATCAACCACCGAAGCCGAATATGTGGCTATGAGTGGTTGTGTAGCTCAATTACTTTGGATGAGACATACTCTTGAGGACTATGAGCTACACTACTCTAATATTAAAGTTTATTGTGACAATGTGAGTACCATCAACTTGACCAAAAATCTAGTACATCACTCTAGGACCAAGCACATTGAAGTGAAACATCACTTCAAAAGAGATCATGTGGCAAGAGGAGACATTGAACTTAATTATGTAGAATCTAAGTCTAACCTTGCCGATATCTTCACCAAAGCTCTTCCGGAAACCGAATTTTCATCATTAAGGAGAGAGCTTGGTATGTGCTTTGTAGAGTAAAATTCTAGGTTTGCATGATCCCATATTCATAATGTTTAACCTTATACCTCGATGCATCTCACAAAAAGCCTTTAGAAACCTTGATTTTTGTATTGAGACACTTAGGAACATGTGAGATGATAGGGAAGATGTACTTGGCTCATCATGCTTGTTATGATGCATTACTATGAGCCAATGACACACCTAGAAACATGAATACTTCATGGACCAATCATTGGGAAGACTTGTATTCAAGTAATGAATACATAGCTCTAAGAACAAGGTTGGAAATTCCAAATCATATATATTTTAAACTATGTTCAACATATTTTGAAAAACAGTTTTCAAGAGGAAGACAAAAGTGATACAAAGTTTGCCAAATTTTTAGAACTTTTGTTAGTTTCCAAGTTTGTATCAATCTTGGAATCTGGAAAAAATAAAATTTTCAAATTATTTTTCCTTGATAGATAATGATTCCAGAAATGTGTACGCCAAATTTCGTGATTTTTCACTATTTCTAGATTTTCTAACGCATTTCTGAAGTTGGGATGAAAAGGTTGCAATTCGGATTTCAGGCATAGCAGTCTACTGGTTCAACAACCAGTCGACTGATACACTGTGTTTTCTGATAAATAGGTTCATTTTCTGATATTTAGTGTATCTTTGATGTCCTAAAACTATAGCATGATAATATTGAGTATAAACAAACTATTAGGATTGCTTAATGCAGTGTTTTAGGGGGAGTTTCATAAAATATATCTTTTTCATCCCCAAACTTACATTGTTGGTGCAAAGTTAGGACTTAACTTTTGAACTTTTGCTATGCTTTGCTTCAAATGTTATTCACACATCATGAAGCATATCTTGGATTAAGGGGGAGCTTAATATCAATCTTATACCTTAGTCCAAGATACAACAAACTTTAATTCTTTCATAAAATTTATGAATCCTTCTCTTTTTGATGCATGTCAAAGGGGGAGAAGGAATGTTTAAGTTAGAATTCATATTATGATTATGTAAAGACTTAACTTAAATGTTTGCCAAACATCAAAAAGGGGGAGATTGTTGGAGCAACAATGCCCCAAGCATTTATATATGTTTTGATGTTTGGTTAAATCATCTAAGTTAGGCAATGCTTTGTGATCTAATTGTGCACATGTTTAAGTGACAGGGAAATCCAAGGATGAAGACTTGGTAAAAGAGAAGTCCAAGTATGATCTTGGCAAGGAAAGTCCAAGGGACGGACTTGGCAGCATAAGACCAAGCTTGTAGTCTTGGCAGCGTAAAGTCCAAGTGAACCTTGGCAAAGAAAGTCCAAGGGATGGACTTGGCAGCGTAAGACCAAGCTTGGAGTCTTGGCAGCGTAAAGTCCAAGTGAACCTTGGCAAAGGAAGTCCAAAGTAAAGTCTTGGCAGCATAAGTCCAAGCTTGTAGTCTTGGCGGCATAAAGTCCAAGCATTTGGCAACCCAAGACATGACGAGGCCGAAGGAAACTCTTGAAGGCGGGTGCAAGGCTGAAGGAAGAGTTAGAAGGTCAAGTCTAGGTCTAGGGAGTCAATTCAAGTATGAATTATTCATACTTGACTAGTATCAGTCGACTGATACGATGTATCAGTCGACTGGTCAGGTGCTCGACTGAGTCAGGATGAAACCCTGACTATCAGTCGACTGCTTGGTCGTAGCAGTCGACTGATGAGGCAATCAGTCGACTGCCAATCCAGGCAGTCGACTGATCGAGTCGAAAATGGGCACAGAATGGAGTCTCACTCGACTCCTCGCGGCGATCACTCGACTGATCGCCTCATCAGTCGACTGATGAGGTGATCAGTCGACTGATAGGCCTCCCGTTGGAAATGGAGGCTGTGAATTCCTGTGGATCTGCTTTGTTAGAAGTCGTTAGCTTCGACGGCAGTCGACTGATGGTGATCATCAGTCCACTGATCAAAGCCTAACGGGAAAACAACCCTTCTTCTATAAGAAGGGGCCTTGGGGAGCTTGGTGAAGCTAGTGCTCTCATTCCTAACTACACCCTCGTGCTCACCAAGCTTTCTCCAAGTGTTTTTGTGATTCTAAACCTCCTCTTCTCTAGTCTTCATCTTCCATCATTGTAAAGAAGAGGAGTGCATTGTAATACAAGGTTTCTCCACCTTGGTTCATCCAAAGGAGGATATAGTGAAGCTTGGCTAGGGCTAATCCACCTTACGGATTATCGTGGAGTAGGAGCGTCATCTCCGAACCACGTACATCGGGTGTTAGCATTGTTTTTCTTGTTTCTTATTCTTATTCATATTTGTATTTGTATTGCTTCCACTAACGTATTTGTAGAAACAAAGAAAGGCTAATCACCCCCCTCTAGCCATTACAAAGATCCAACATGTGGCTCAGGAACTTCATGATGGACTTGGATGTGATTCCTGGTTTGCCCAGAACTATCACAATTTATTGTGATAATAATGGTGCAGTTGCAAACTCGAAGGAATCATGAGCCCATAAGGCAAGTAAACAGATAGAGCGCAAGTACCACCTGATATGAGAAATCGTAAAGGAGGTAGAAGTTGTTGTCGCCTAGATTGCATCAGAGGATGACCTGGTAGATCCTTTCACTAAGGCCCTTCAAGCGAGAGCTTTTGATAGGCAAGTGGAGGGAATGTGAATCAGATGTATGGCAGTTTGAGGACAACATAGTCTTTTAGTATAAGTGGGAGATTGTTGGGATGTATACTGAAAAGTCTACCTTTTGTATGAACATCTTTATTTTTGAAATAAGAATCACATGATAATTGTTTGCATATTTATGGTTATGCACATTGTCTAATACATTACATTATAGATAACATGGTGTGTGGTGTCACACAGGAGATCATGTTATCGGCTCCTTGAAAAGTATAAGTAAAGGCTCACAACCGAGATGGCTTTGGACAAACCATTGGTATGGTTGTAGTGTGATTTGGTATTGGTTTGTCTTGATCATAGAATCACACTAGTGCACTTTGTGTGTATTGAGCAGGACCGACTTAGAGGTGATTCAATTTATTGCTGACTACATAATCAAATCGGACCTCAGATATTATATTGTACATGCTCTTAATCCCGATATAATAACGGGCACATATACTTAGTATTCATTTCTTTGATTTACCAATGGGCGAGATTTATAGATTAAATCGATAGGCTCGGTAAGTTGGGAAATGATATTATTTATATGATGTGTCGTTGATTATAGGAGGAAACCGTGTCCTATATATTAGGATGATGATGTCCCCTTGAGGAGCTCATAAGGTTCATCATGTAAACCCTACAACTGGACTTGGTCCGGCATGATGAAAAGGTTGAGTGGTACTACTCATGGAGTTAGATTTGATTAATTAATGGTCATAAATTAATTAATCGACGAACATTCGAGATCTTAAACACGGGGAGAAAAATGTACAAATAATATATGGAGCCCATATTAACTTATGGGTGTTGGTGAGGTAGATCAATGATAATCCTTTAGTGGATTGGATTATCATTAATGGATCGGACTTTATGTGGGCTTGATCCATTGGGTGGCAAAGATCCAACTCCTTCTCATGGTCCCTATTGTAGCCTATTAATACCTCATGAAGCTTAGATCCAATTGATGAAAACAAAACTCTAGAAGCAATGGTAGAGATTGAATTTCTAGATCCGAGGGTTGAAATTAATTCTCGAGATCCGACGGTTGAGATTAAATCCCTAGAACCAATGGTGGAGATTAAAACAAGGCATATCCCTAACTCTATAAAAGGAGAGCATGGGGTGGACGGCAACTTGATGGGAGGAGATGAGGGTTTGCTTCCCTTGGACGGCAAGGAATCCTAGTTAGGTTAGGATTGTGTTTGGGCGGCTAGGGTTTGGGTGTTGGAGTGGGCGGCAACAATTGGAGAAGGTCTTCTTCTTCTTCCTTGGTGGTCAGCGCCTATCACTCTCCAATATTCCTTGGTCGGTGCTCAACCTATTCGTCTTCCCCTCTTCTTTGGCCGGTGGCAACTAGGAGAGCTAGGGTTAGGGTTTTGGGCGGCTACAAGGTGAAGGATTGGTTTTTTTTCTCTTCTTCAAGAGTTGGCCGGCGCCCATCACCCTCCTTGATTCTCTTATGGCCGGTTCTTATACTCCATATTCTCTTCCTTGGCCGGTGGCAACATCGAGTCTATTGACTTGGTGGCTGGTTCTAGATAGGAAGAAGAGTTTTGTTTTATGATCTTCCTTTGTTCGGAGTGAACAAGGAAAGGAAGATTGGTGATCTAGGAGCTTCAACTTTTGGAAGATCGTCGCCCACACGACGTCCAAAAGGAGGAAGAACATACAATAGAAGATAAAGAGGTATACCAAGAGGTATAATCTTGTTTATTTTGATTAATGTTCTTTTGTATTATGTCTATAATTATTTTTCAATTATATGCATGTTATATGTTTTATTTTGTGGCTAAATATACTTGTACCCCGTACATAAACACAAAAGTCGGCAATCCGTACATCGTCTATTCCGCGGCTATTCGTAGAATAGAGTTTGGTTGCTTGAACAACAAGTTTTTTCAAGTGACTACTCTAATCGAATAGAACGACGATGAAACGGTTGTTTGGGTGATCCCTTTTATATAGGATTAAATTTTTTAATCCGGGGACATCGATGGGATCACCATGAACAAGCGACCGAGTTGAAGTGGGAAGCGAAGTTTCTCCACCTTCATGTGGAATAAGAGCTTCGGTTCCGGAAAAAACCCTTCACTTTGCCACTTGGCTTCATAACTCCTTAGCATCCATATAATCCCCTAACATACACACAATATCGTTAGGGATCAAATCAAAAATAAACTTTACTACCTTCATGTTTTTCTCGAAGGCTTGAATTTGATCTTCACTCTATTTCTTCTTCTTGAGGAAACCACCCTTTGGTCCTTTTGGATATTCGAATCCATCTATTAAAATAGACCATTCCTCAAAATCTCTCATCATAATAAAATCTTCAATTCTTCTCTTCCAAGAATTTAAGCCTTCTCGTCCGTATAGGGTGTAGGGCACCGGTGTATTGATGTCCCATCCTAGTTGTCCTTGGACTTCTATCTTCACTCTCTAGCATGTTCACTTAGTTGTTAAGCCTTAAAGAGCGGCCTCGCTCTGATACCACTTGTAGGTGATCATTGGAACACTAGACGGGGGGGGGGGGGGGTGAATAGCGTCGTGCTCGTACGTTGATGGAATTTGTTGCGTGCTTGTCTACAAATTGTGTTAGCGTAGTGGAAATAGAAATAATAAAATAAGTACAACACAAACACAAGCACTACATAATCATATAACGTGGTTCAGAATCGAACGGTTCCTAATCCACAGATCGAGCTCTAAAGAGCTCTAGCGATGCCATAAACACCATTAAGCAATAAACTCCTTCTCGACAACACGTCGGAGGCGGAGAAACCTCGTACAAATGTTTACAATGATAAACGAAAGAAATACAAGCAAATACAAGGGAAATGTAAAGAACACTTTACATAACTAGGGTTTGAGCGATTTGCTTGTAGGTTGCTTGGATGAGGTTGAAGGACCTTGAAATGCACCTACAAAACGCCTTCAAATCGCCTCAAGTAAGCTCCCAAAGAACCAATGTCAGAATCTCCATGAATAGCTCCCTTTTAACCTGCATTGAGTTGGATTTCCGCTGATCAGTCGACTGCCAGTCGACTGCCAGTCGACTGATGCCACTGTTGATGTGAGACAACGATTCAATCCACGTTGAAAAAGTTCCAACGGGACTCTCACCAGTCGACTGCCAGTGCCCGTAGCTGACTGCCCAGTTGGCTACGGAGCATTCTGTGCTCGCGACTAAATTGGCAGTCGACTGCCATCCATGGCAGTCGATTGACAAGGCAATTTCAGTCATAAATGGCAGTCGAGTTCTAGTCGACTCATGACAGTCGAACCGGCCATATTGTCAGTCGACTGCCAACCTCAAACATGAGGTTTTAACCTAAGTATGGTGTCCCCATACTTGCTAGACCACCCTTAACCTAGACCTAAGCCTTCTAGCCACCTCCGTCAGCCTCGCGCTTATCGGATTCCTCCAAGTCATCCATGACTTGTTCATCCATACGCTAGCCTTCAGGTGCTTCCGTCGGCTATTGTCATGCTAAGTCGGTCTATACCGCTAAGGCACATTTGACTTACACTGCAAAGACTCCGCTTGGACTTTACGCCGCCAAACATTAGACTTATGCTGCCAAGACTTCACCCTTGGACTTTATGCCGCCAATATCAAACCCCTTGGACTTTCCAAATGCCAAGACTCAAGCTTGGACTTTCCCTTGCCAACCCATGTTAGACTTTCCATGCCAAGACCCATGCTTGGACTTTTCCAAGACCCATGCTTGGACTTTTTCAAATGCCAAGTGTCCCACTTGAACTTTCCATGCCAAGACGCATGCTTGGACTTTCTATGACATGGTCAACTCCAGTCAACCATCAAAATCCTCCTCAAGTCAAACTCGAGTCCGGTTAAACCTAACCTGAGTTGATTGTATAAACAATATCCCCAAAACATCAACAAACATTAATGTCAAACATCAATGTCAACTCACTTTGTCAAACATCAAAATATCATTCGAGTCTGGTCAATCATGACTTGGGCCGATTGCACCAACAGTCGATGGACTAAACTCTAGTACGGTGTCACACAGAGGAAGAAAGGAGCTTGTCGTGAGATCTTTAAAAGGGATTATAGGACTTCGGTTTCGCTTGTGTGTCGCAAAACATGCTATCAACTGGGCGTTGTCTAAACGTCTAACTATGGTCTTGTGGAAGGGACATTATACACTCTCCCAAAGAGCCACCGCATCTATCGGGAGCTATCTCTTCCTTACAAGGATGGAATAGGTGGTACGAGGATGCCAAATCAATCTCTGCGATGAATCGTTTCAAGTTCTATCGCATCCTTCTACCCACGGTTACAGGAGATTAAGTTTACCCCTAGGTTCCTTGTATAAATCCCCTAAATCTTAGATACGAGGGTTGTCACCCCTCGTATCGCCTAACCATAGTAGATAGAAAACCAAATACACATAGATATTTGTATAAACAAATCCCAATTGCAAATTCAAACTCAAAAATAGAATTCAATTTGTAGCAACATGTCATACGCATACAAGCTACTCCCTAATCCTAGAATCGATGAAACTACTCCATAGATAGGAGAGGAGAATCACAAGGCATATTCATCAAATTAGTCATAAATAAAATGCAAGAACAGGATGTTACAATGCCGATGTGGTCTTCTCTCTGGCGTTGAAGTACAGAACTTAGATCTCCAGCGGCGTTCTTCCTTTGCATTCCGAGTTCCCGAAGCTTTTTAGGTCTTCGGTGTGTCATCCCAGTCATCGTGCCTCCTCCTTAGGGTTTGGGCGGAGCCATCCTTATATAGACATCACATCGGATCGCTACGAAATCCGAAAAAAAAACCTTAGCCACGTCAATCTGCTGGGCCGCCACACGGTCATGTGTTTCCACACGGCCACGCCATGTGCAGCCCTGGGGTGGCTAATCTCACCCATTGGACATGCCTTGCCCGTGTCCCTTTCTGTGTCTAGCTGTAAAATGCCCTTCTTTTGCTTCGAAAGTGCGCCTTTTCCCCAGAAATGCTATCCTGCACACAAAAGTAAAAAGAGAAGACCTCCGAACTAGAAAATAGGAAATGTATGCAAAACAAAGTGACATATGCATGAAACTAACATAAAATGTAATGAGATGTGAGATAAAACTACTACTAAAATCCTATATGTTTTGCTCACATCACTTCCCCCAGACGTAAATCTTTTCTTGTCCTCAAGCAAACCTCAGCTCCATGAAATTTTAAAAGGATATTGCTCCATGCTTAGCATGTTAACTAAATTTATCAAAGCAAAATAAATATGTTCTAGAAATTCACAAAGTTATCTCCTCGTGCTCGTGCTAAGCGAATCATTCTTAGGGGATACTCGTTCCATGGTGAGTTAAGTTGTCATCCTATAGCTTTCCTAATGTCTTCGACTCTTAGGCACTTACCTATCCAAAGCGAGGGGCGTTCCCTAAATCTAGCACAAAGTCTCAAAGGTGTGCTCGGAATTGAGAGAAATTGGTAGGTATTTCCCCAGTAACCTAACTTGGTCTCAAAGGGGCACCTAGCCATTTTCACTTATGACAACTATTTTTTTTATCCCTCATAATCTCTTTTTTTTTTCATTTCTTTTTCTCTCTCTCTTTTATTTTTTGGCTCACTGGGATTTTGATTTTTCTAAATGGGCTTACACAATTCGAGCATCTCCAGTAACTAAAATGCCAGTCTTAGGGTCACTTGTGGATTCCAAAGTACTAGACTACTGAGATGAATCATAACTAGGTATGTACTAGACTCTCCCTTTCAGAGTGTTCGACATGTGTAGGTGTAAAAATAGAAGCTAACCAGTGTAAGTCTAGAATATTCATTCATAGCCAATAAAATAAAATCCCACGAGGTAAATTAAGTTACACTACTCATGGAAACAACTCATGAAGAAGACTTTAAAAATACTACTGAGACAACTTTACAGATAACAAAAACTAAGTGCTGAAAGAAACTTAACAACCTATGCATGAACAAATGAATGCTAACAATAATGCAAATATCAGGAAAGAAACTACTGCTAGAAACAAAATAAAATTTGGGGCCCCCCCATAATTAAATGAAAGTATACCTCTAGTATGATGGATGAGGTGGAAAGTCTGGAAGCCTCGGTATCTCAGAATCCTGGGAGAACCTGCTGCTGAGCCGCTGATGCCACATGTACATGTGGTTCATCTGAGAGCTGGTGGATGCAGTGGCTGCTTGGTGCTCCTCCTCCCTAGCCCACTATGCCTATTGGGCATGCATGTGCTGTCGCATCTCCTGGCGGTAGGCGGCCTCATCCTGGCGACGGGTAGCCTCATCCTGGAAGTAGATGCGGGCCTCATCGTAGAACTCCTCAGCCCACTGGAAGTGCTCCTGAAAGCCCTGGAACTCCACCTACGTGCAGGCGCTCTGCTCCTCCCATTGCTGCCTCTGCATCTGCTACTCGGCGTATATATCGTCGAGGCACGATCGGAACTCTGAGAAATCATAAGCCGATGTACCTACATCCTGCTCAAAAGTTGAAAAAGGCGGTGGTGGAGGTGGAGGCTCATGTCGACGTGGACTAGGTAGGCTCCTATGCATGTGTGGACTAGAGGGAGAGTGATGCAAAGAGGAAGAGATGGGCATCGATGTGGATGTTCCCTCATGTGGCAAGGACTGTACTATCAGGTCCAAGCGCCAGTTGGCACGCATAGTGATGGTGGTACGATCAGGGTCGGGGAGCCTAAGGGTCGTCATGTTTTTCCTTATAAAGCATAAGGAGTGTCCCTCTCTTACAATCATCTTCATTGCCATACACACTCCTAGGTCAATCCTAGGGCTTCCCTCTATACTCTCTAATGCAGTGTAATTGTACCCCATCCTATGGCAAATATGGGTAAATAGGCCTCCCAAATTAATCTCTCCTCTCGCTGCTTTGCCCATCTTCACTAAGTGTCTGATGAAATGGGACCCTACATCAATACTAATCCTTTCTTGTAGCATGTCCCAGAGGCAAAGCAGCTCGCTAGATCCTACTACACCGTCACTCTCCTCACAACCAAATATAGTACTGGACAAGATGCGGTAGAGGTATCAAAAAATGGGGTTATGGAGGCACGACGCTTTGGACCTAGAAGGGTCATAAGCGTGCTCCCCTGTCAACTCGGTCCAAAATATTCGAGAGTTAAACCCCATAGGGGTTCTTCTCTCTCCTCCACTTGGCAAGCCAAAGCATGAATTCCATTTGTGGAGGGTCCATTCATGCTCAATGTTAAATATCCTAAAAGTTATCCTACCCTCCTCGCTCTCTCTACCCGTTATAATTTCCGCCTCTAAGGAACTCAAAAATTCTAGAACTATCCTAGGGTAGGTTGGGTGGTTTATTCCCATTATCTCTTCCCACCCCATTTTTACAAATAGGGCTTGAACGTCACCCAACAACCCTAAGGACTCTAGCAAATCTTCATCAAAGGTACCAGTAGTAGTGAGTTTATGAGTAGAAAGCATATTATATCTATCTCTATATTCATTGTTGCGAAAAAGAAGGGTTGGTAGAGCGTTACCCTCCTCCAGAGCTTGAGGGGCGTCGGTGCTCCTTGCTCGTCGCTCCGAAGCACCGGATCGAGATGCCACTTGTTTGGTCCTCCTCATCCTTGCTTCTTTTGGCTTCCTTGAAGGTTGGAAAAGCTTATAGGTGGTGGGGAAGAAGAATCCACACTACTAGGGCAAGAAAAATTGAAGCACACGGTGCAAATGGGGCGAAAACACATGGCATGCCCTACTTAACCCTTACGCAACATGGCCGTGCGAAAACACATGGCCAGGACATGTGCACCTCGGGTTGATGGGGCATGACCATGGGAAAACACACGACCAGACCGTGTGTCCTCTTTTTTCTCCCCTTTTTGCACAACGGTTTGAATTTTCTCATACGCTTTGCCGTGTAAGCTAATATGGATTTTATTTTTACCTAGAAAAGTTCTTTTCTGGTCATAATGCTAATCGTAATGGAAATCAAAGTTCAAATTAACTAAATGCATGCAATACAATCAAAGGGAAACCTAAAAACAAAACTTGGGTTGCCTCCTAAGAAGCGCTTTGTTTAAGGTCTTTTAGCTCGACCATCCTCCATTATCAACTTGGTTCTGGAGGTTCAGTGAACCTCCATTCATCCGTCTCTGTTTATTCATATATGGTTTCTTTCTGAACTCTAGCTGGAATCACGTGCTTGCCCGACGTGGGTTCGTGATTTCTTGTTCCAACAGGCTCAAATTCCATCTTATCCTCTCCCACTTTCAGGGTCAGCATGTGATTCTTTACGTTAATGACCATTCCTGCAGTTGCTAAAAATGGGCAACCAAGGATGACGGGTATCTTTGGATCCTCTTCCATTTCCATGACCACAAAGTCAGTTGGCAGTGTTGGTGCAATCAACTCAGGTCACGATTGACCAGACTCGAGTTTGACTCGAGCGATGTTTTGATGTTTGACATAGAGGTTTGACATTGATGTTTGACATTGATGTCTGATAATGTTTTGGGGAGATTATTGGTGTAATCGACCCGGGTCATGATTGACTGGACTCGAGTTTGACTCGAGGGGGATTTTGATGGTTGACTGGGTTTACCATGTCATAGAAAGTCCAATGTCTTGAGTACTTGGTATGTGAAGTCCAAACATGGGTCTTGATAAGGAAAAGTCCAAGCATGGGTCTTGACATGTAAAGTCCAATATGGGTTGGCAAGGGAAAGTCCAAGCTTGAGTCTTGACATTTGGAAAGTCCAAGGGTGTAGTCTTGGCCATGTAAATCCAAGGGTGTAGTCTTGGCGGTGAAAGTCCAAGTCATGAGTACTTAGCATTTGGAAAGTCCAAGGGGTTTGATATTGGCGGTGTAAAGTCTAAGCGGGAGTCTTGGCAACATAAGTCCAATGGTTGGCGGTGTAAAGTCCAAGCGGAGTCTTGGCAGCAGAAGTCTAATATGCCTTAGCGGTGTAGACACCGTTAGCATGATATAGCTGATGGAAGCATCTGAAGGCTAGCGTATGGATGAACAAGTCATTGATCACTTGGAGGGATCCGATAGGCGTGAGGCTGACGGAGGTGGCTAGATGGCTTACGTCTAGGCTAATGGTGGTCTAGCAAGTATGGGGGCACCATACTTGGGGTAAAACCTCATGTTTGAGGTGTACCAGTCGATTGGGACCTATGGTCGATCATTGGGTGGAGTAGTCAACTAAAGTTTAAGCGTAGGGGAGTGCCTAGCGAATGTCATTTGCGGTGGGCGGGCCGATCGTTAGCTCAGCGATCGTGATCTGGTGATTAGTCGACTAGTGCTTGAGAATTCGAGCACAGAATAGAGTCGGACTTGATTGCTAGGGTTAATAGTCGAGTGAAGGCTTTATCAGTCGACTGATGAGTATGATCATTCGACTGATGTCCTATCCGTTGGATTTTTTCAGCGTGGATCGCACCGTTATCTCACAACAATAGAGTCATCAGTCGACTGATGGTCCCGATCAGTCAACTGATAGGCAAAATCCAGCCCAGGAAACAACTTTAAAGGGAGCTCGTGGAGGAGATTTCGATCATGGTTCCTTGAGGAGTTTTTGGGGTGAATTGCTGGTGTAATTCAGTGTCTCCAAGTGCAACTCAACCAACCAAACAAGCAAGCTTCCAAAAGATTTTTGTAAAGTTTTATTGGATTTCTTTTGTTGTATTCATTTATATTTGCTTGTTGTTTACTTGTATTACTGTTGTAATATCTTGTAAGAGGTTTCTCCACCTCCGGATTGTTCTGAGAAGGAGTTTATTTGATTAGCAGTGCGTGTTTGCATTGCTAGGGTTCTTACAAGCCCAATCTATGAAGTAGGAACCATTCGGTTCCAAACCACGTTATATCTCGCATTGTGGTTGTGTATCTTGTTGTTTATATTTGTTATTATCAGTCCGCTATGCTAATAACATTGTAGACGATCAAACACGAACAAATTCCATCTAGCATCAACGACACTATTCACCCCCTTCTAGCAGTCACAACGGTCCCAACAATTGGTATCAGAGCCCGGGGCTCTTCTACGGATTAACAACCCGCAACTAAGACGCTAGAGGGTGAAGAGGAACAAGATGGAAATTCACGAGAATTTGGGTTGGGACATCAACACCCCAATCCCATATGCATTCTATGGATGAGAAGGCTTCAACCAATGGAAGACAAGGATTGAAGACTTCTTGATGATGAGGGACTTTGAAGAATGGTCCATGTTGATGGAGGGATTTAATTATCCAGGAGGACCAAAGGGAGGCTTCCTCAAGAAGAAGAGATGGACCGAGGAGCAACTCCAACAATTCGATAAAAATAAGAAGGTAGTCAAATTTATTTTTGATCTAATTCCTAATGATATCTCGTGTAGCCTAAGGGATTACATGGATGTCAAGGAGCTTTGAAGCGAATTGAAAAAATATCACGGAAATCCATCACTGGTCCAAGAAGAAGAAGAAGAAGAAGAAGAGGAGTTTTCATCCTCTCAAGCTCAAGAAGAAGCAAGCACTTCCTCATCACAAGAGCTTGAGGATTCGAATGGTGATAAAGAGTCGACATCCGAATCGTTAGAGGAGGTGGAATTGGAAGAAGTCTCCACCTCTAGGATTGAGGGGGAGGAGATTAGACCTTCCACATCGGAGGAACCTCAAGAAGAGCCATCCACCTCCGGTCGAGAGGAAGAGGAAACTCGGGACTCCGCTACCGTGGAAGGTAACTCAAACACACTGTTTCAAAATAAAATTCATATAATATGTTTTGAGTGTAGGGAGTTTGGGAACTATAAGAGCAAGTGCTCAAAGAAGGTCAAGAAAAGTCCACCGGCACCTAAAAGTCAAGAAAAGTCAAACGATGCCGATGTCCCCGCCAAGAAGACCAAGGAGCTCGTAGTATGCTTCAAGTGCAATAAGAAGGGGCACTATAGAAGTCAATGCCCTAGGAAGAAGGAAATCAATGATAAGGAAGGAGCATCACATGTAGGAGGAGCGAAGGCTAACCCTAAGGTATACTTTAATAACGCACCTTCTAGTTTAAATGTCAAAAAGCATGCTAGGAATAATTTTAACAATCTTGCTATTGTACATGCTAGGAACAATAAATATTTTTGTCTAGGTGCTAAGAGTGTTAATTTTTCAAATAAGGAGAAATTTGGGACTAATGTACCTAGAAAGACTTTACCTAGGGCAAGCATTAAGAAAATTGAGGATCACCTAGGTTGTAATCCTAAATGGACTAGACACATGCCTAGGAAGAACAATTCCCAAAAGACACATGAAAAATCTATTTTGAGAATATTAGAGCTAGAAAATCAAGCCTTGAGGTCAAGGCTTGAGAAATTAGAGAAGACCCTTAAGAATATACAAAATTCAATTAAAGGGTCAAATGGTCAAAGCCTAGGGTCTAGAAGTCAAAGTCAAAGACCTAGAAAACAAGAACAATCCAAGGGCAAGCTTTAGCCCAAAAAGACCTACCACAATGTTTTATTTGACTATAGAACTAAACCTAGGTCTAGAAATACCAAGGTCACAAGGGAAGTCATCCCTAGAGTTGACTATGGTGTGTGCCTAGTGGCTAGGGTTTTAAGGAAATCTAGGGTGGCCACTAAGAAGGTAACAAGGGGAGTTACCCCTAGAGTTAACCTAGGCAAGACCACCATGACTAAGGCTTCAATGCCTAAGAGGGTCATTAGGAGGGTATCTAGGGAGGTCATCCCTAAGGAATACCTAGTAAACCCAAGGAGCTCAAATAGGTTTTGGGTTCCAAGGAGCGTGATCGATTCACACTAAATGGGTTTAGGTGTGCCAACCTTGAATGGATGGGTAGTTAACCTAACCATAGTAAAGGTGACACTTTAGGTTATTTTCAAGGTTATGGATACCTTGGAAATAAATTTGATCTTATTATCCTAAAAGATTTTAGGATGTGCCAATATATTTTTAGAATTATGAAAAATCAATCAACTTGGCACAATTTAGGTTTAGAGGTCTTAGTATATCATTTTGGATTTTTGGCACACTTTGGGAAATAAGTAATAATATGGCAAAATGGACAAAATAATATGAAATGGCAATTAATGCTAAAATTTAGATATTATATATCTTTACTTTTTATTTGCCATGCTTTGTTTGCCATATAACATGCCATGACATCATATTTATCTTTATCATATAAAATGTCATGAGTATGTTTAGGATTAGAGTTAAATGTCATGTGTACTTAGATTCCATCTTATGCCATGACATCATGATCATTGGCCATGCTTTATTTATGTTATCATTTATTCCATGATCATTCATGCATTTAAAATAATTAAAATTGATTTAAGGACTATGACATGACTTAAAGTCTCATGCATAAGAGAATCAAGTAGTGTTGCCTTATAAAATACATGAGGCCTTAGTTTAAGATAAACCAAAACCCACATCTCACATCTAAATTGACATGTATGTGTATTTATACACCCTAGATACATGTGAGATGCTAGGATATGAGTTAAGTTCAAAGTGCATAGTTTTTGCATCTAGATGAACTCAAACTCATCTAAAATCATGTTGTGGATTATTGGAAAAGCTTATATTCAAGCCATGTACATTAAGCCCAAAGAATATCATCCAATATAAGGTTTTAAAAATATTTTAAAATCATTTTGAAAAACCTTGGTGAAGTCTATCTTTTGATAGCAATCACTATTGATGAAGTTGATACAAAGTGAGATAAAATATTGAAGTTTTTCTTCACTTTTGAACATTGTGTCAATTTCACTATTTTATGAATAAAATATTTTTCACCCATTGTATTTGTCATAAGTATTATACGTATTAAGTTTCATGATTTTTCGAATTACATATAATTATTTATGAATTTCTAAAATTTGATTCTGATAATTGAAATTCGAAAATTTTAGTTATCAGTCGACTGCCCTAGTTAGCAGTCTACTAATGAGCATGGCAGTCGACTGCTTTCTAATAGAGTCGACTATCAGGCTAATTTCGGGAAAAACAAGGTTATTTAGCCCATTTTTAGCTAAGGTAAAGTTTCTTAACCACTCCTAACCCTAGGATATGCTTTATAAAGCATTATAAAGGATGAAAATCCATTGGATATGGATTAAGAGAGTTGTTAGGGTAATGTATCAAATTTAAGGATAGGAAAAATCTATGTTTAGCTTTGAACTTTTTTTTTGATGGTTTAGAATTCCTATTGGCTTAGGGACTTCCCAAGGACATTGTTGGTGTAATGATCAAGGGGGAGGAAGCCTTTAGGGGGAGGTATCCATCATGGGATGATAGATGTTATTTTTCCTCATGAGGGGGAGAAATGGGTTTTGAGATACCCAATTTGGAAATTGGGAGAGTTTGTAGGATTGCCTCTCTTGAGTGATATGAGACTTATCACTAGGAAGATTGTAGGCATCCTAGATATTTTTGGACCAAGGGGGGGATTGTAAGATCTCATTGGGACATGAGACATTGACCTCCTTGGAGAGGACCTTTTTTATGTTAGACAAAAAGGGGGAGAATGTTTGGGAGAATTATTGGAGGAAGTTATGGGATTACCAATTTGGGATAATTGATAAGGAGATTTGAGTTAGTGTTTTAACTCAAAGATATGTGGTTTGTCAAACATAAAAAAGGGGGAGATTGTTGGTGCAGTCGGTCCAGGTCATGATTGACTGGACCCGAGTTTGACTCGAGCGATGTTTTGATGTTTGACATTGAGTTTTGACATTGATGTTTGACCTTGATGTCTGATAATGTTTTGGGGAGATTATTGGGGTAATCGACTCGGGTCATGATTAACCGGACTTGAGTTTGACTCGAGGGGGATTTTGATGGTTGTCTGTGGTTGACCATGTCATGGAAAGTCCAAGTCTTGAGTACTTGGCATGTAAAGTCCAAGCATGGGTCTTTGTAAGGAAAAGTCCAAGCATGGGTCTTGGCATGTAAAGTCCATCATAGGTTGGCAAGGGAAAGTTCAAGCTCGAGTCATGGCATTTGGAAAGTCCAAGGGTGTAGTCTTAGCGGTGAAAGTCCAAGTCATGAGTACTTGGCATTTGGAAAGTCTAAGGGGTTTGATATTGGCGGCATAAAGTCCAAGTGGGAGTCTTGGCAGCATAAGTTCAATGGTTGGTGGCATAAAGTCCAAGCGGAGTCTTGGCAGCATAATTCCAATGTGCCTTAGCGGTGTAGACACCATTAGCAAGACATAGCCGATGGAAGCACCTGAAGGCTAGCGTATGAATGAACAAGTCATGGATGACTTGGAGGGATCCGATATGCGCGAGGCTGACGGAGGTGGCTAGAAGGCTTAAGTCTAGGCTAAAAGTGGTCTAGCAAGTATGGGAACCATACTTAGGGTAAAACCTCATATTTGAGGTGTACCAGTCGACTGGGACCTATGGTCAGTCGACTGGAGTGAGTCAACTAGGGTTTGACTGTGGGGAGTGCCCTAGAAGTCGACTGCCAGAGGTGGGCAGTCGACTGCTGGCTAGAGCAGTCGATTGATCTAGTGATCAGTCGACTGGTGCTCAAGAATTCGGGCACAGAATGGAGTCGGACTCGACTGCTGGAGTTAACAGTCGAGGGAAGTTTCTATCAGTCGACTGATGAGTATGATCAGTCGATTGATGTCCTATCAGTTGGATTTTTTCAGCGTGGATCACACCGTTGTCTAACAGCAATAGTGTCATCAGTCGACTGATAGGTGAAATCCAGCCTAGGAAGTAGCTTTAAAAGGAGCTCTTGGAGGAGATTTTGATCATGGTTCCTTGAGAAGTTTGTGAGGCGAATTGCTGGTGTAATTCAGGGTCTCCAAGTACAACTCAACTAACCAAACAAGCAAGCTTCCAAAAGATTTTTGTAAAGTGTTCTTGGATTTCTTTTGTTGTATCCATTTATATTTTCTTGTTGTTTACTTGTATTACTGTTGTAATATCTTGTAAGAGGTTTCTCCACCTCCGGATTGTTCCGAGAAGGAGTTTATTTGATTAGTAGTGCATGTTTGCATTGCTAGGGCTCTTACGAGCCCAATCTGTGGAGTAGGAACCATTGTGTTACGAACCATGTTATATCTCGCATTGTGGTTGTGTATCTTGTTGTTTATATTTGTTATTATCAGTCTGCTGTGCTACAAGATTGTAGACGATCAAACGCAAATAAATTTTATCTAGCATCGACGATGCTATTCACCCCCTCTAGCGGTCACAACGGTCCCAACAGGTAGTGTAAAATTTCCCACCTTTACAAGAACATCTTCTAAAATCCCCAATGGGTATCGGTATGTGTGGTCAGCTAGTTATAGTGTCATAGTAGTGACTTTTAAATTTCCTAACCCTAGCTTTTTGCATAAGGTATACCGCATAACGCTCACATTCGCGCCCAAGTCACATAAGGCTTTGCTAATCAATGATGTCCCTATATAACATGGAATATAGAAGCTCCCCGGATCATTTAGTTTATGAGTGGTCTCATTCCGGAGATAAGTGCTTGATTCCTCTATGAGGGCCACTGTTTCAGACTTTGCGACCTTCCTACGATGCGCCAGAATATCTTTCATGAATCTTGCGAACTGGGGAATTTGGTGCAGTGCTTCGAGTATCGGTACCTCTACTGAGATCGACTTCAACATGTCCAAAAATTTACCAAACTCAACATCCCTTTTTGTGTTAGTTAGCCGCTATGGGAACGGTACAGTAAGGGGTGGTTGAGTCCTTGCGGTGGGCTCCCGGTTTATTCCTACGACTTCTTCCTTCTCGGTCTCCCCCAAAGGTTCTCGTATTTCAGGTCCTAGGTCCCCTTCAACATCCGACTGACACGACATCTCTTTTAGAACCCTCCCACTTCATAGCATTACTGCCTTGCACTGCTCTACCGGATTGACCTCTGCTTTCCCTGGCAGCTTCCCTAGTACCCTGGAGATTTAGTTTGCAATCTGAGATACTTGAATCTCTAGCGATTTTTGCTTATCGGCAAGATCCCTTATAGATGATCCCAACCCTTTAATCATCGTATCTGTCAGCGAATGTCTCCGCTCAAATTCAGTATTTGTCTCCCGTTGTGTTCGGATGAAGCTCTCTAGCATATTCTCCAGACGGGTGTTAGGTGGTTGTGGCTGCCCATTTTCTCCCGGCTATTGGAACCTTCCCAAGTTATTCTTATAGGGAAAATTTGAGTGGTTCCTCCATCCGGGATTGGAAATGCTGGAGTATGGGTTATTAGCCTTTTTATTTAGGTCACCAACTACATCACAATGCTCAATCTACTTTGTTAAGCCATCCTTCCCTCCACAATAGTCCTCCTGATACACTGCTGCTCCTTCTCCATAGTCAATGGGCGCGCATGCAAATGTAGGATTCAAAGAGTCAAAACGTATGCTAAGCGCGTCCATCCTTGTTGTTAAGTGGTCAATGGAGTTGACAACATATTGTCTTGCCGCATGAGCTGGGTGACCACGTTCGGAAGCCCATTGATGGTGGTTCTGGGCCACCTCTTCCATTAGCTCTTCTGCTTCTTCTATGGTCTTATTCATAAGTGCTCCTCCTACAGCAGAATCCAGGGACATCTTCGTGGCTTACGCGATCCCATTGTAGAAGATGTGGATCACCAGCCACCTTTCCAATCCGTGGTGGGGGCATTAGTAAAGTAGCCCCTTCTAGTGATCCCAAGCTTCGAATAAAGACTCCTCCTTCTGACGGAAGCTTGTGATAAGATGGCGCATGTGAGCAGTCTTTGTTAGTAATATATGAGAGATGTCCTAAGGCAATCGCCTTATGAATGAACCATTTATATGATAAATGAAGATTCACTATTTGAGTATACATGTTTAATGTATTTGATTGGATCTTAAACTCATTTACTGAATGTCCACGATACGATTCACAGCATGAGAGAATTTGTGATTGGATCACAACTAGTGAGTATCTCTACATGTGTAATTGTGATGTATCGGAATTATCCCTAGTTGATGAATTGATGGATTTGGACACCATCAATTCTGTCGAGACTAGCACGAGGTATACTCCTTGGTGTATCCAAGCAGCTGATTCTCACTGGCTGGAGACATTGTGATGTCCGGAGTTAATCGTGGATGCTAGTTATGGTAACTAGTTCATTGGAGTGACCAGCCGTAAGACTTCATATGGTTCTATGCATATATAGATATGTCAATGAAGTTCTTACTGTGGCTTAAGTGCGATGTTCCTTTGACTTGCGGTATTCAAGTCATCTTGGTCATGGAGACTTATGCTTTGACATCTTAAGCAAACATCTCCGAGGAGATGTGGACCCGGGATGATTGGGTATAAGTCAAAGTGATCGAAGGTGTTTGAATAGCCTATAAAGGATTCACCACTCCTTGCGAGGAGATGTATACCCATGGCCTCTCGTCGGATTGTTACTAAAGTCTTTGGCCAAAGCATTACATGTTTAGAGTAAAGTACTCTTCGATACATGTGGAGTAACTAGAATCTGTAGGACGAGGAAATGATACTTGGGCTAGGTGTGACGTAGTTAGCCTAGTGGGGACTGACACAATAGACCATGTCCTGAACCAAGTGGGTATAAGATGAGTGAAGGGAATGGGGCACGATTCATTCGAGCTACTGAAGGGTTTCAGAAATAGTTCTGGATCAACCGTTGATCTTTTCGGTTAATTGGGGATCATGATGTACTACTAGGTGCCACTCATGATCGTTCTATAATTAATGGTTAATAATAGACGGCCAACATAAACCGAGAACCTATTTGGTCACACGCACGAGTGTAATCCAAAGGATTTAAAACGAGCTTGAGAATTGGATTCTCAGACCGAGAGAAACTAGGTTTGGTTGGACCAAACATAAAGCGAGCATGAAATCGTTTCAGTCGCAATGTTAGCGTGGATGGGCTGCGTCTTATGAAGACGTAATGGATGGACCAAAATGGTTTGGTTCTAATCCAATGGATAAGAATAAACCAAAGGGTTTGGTTTATTTTAAACGAATGAACCAAAAGTTGGTTCGGTTCGTTTTAACTTAAAATAAACCATCATGGTTTGGTTTATTTTAACTTATCTTAATGGAGCGGGTTAACGGGCTTTATGGATATGATCCATTAACCATTAAGAGAATTAGTTCTCTATTAAAGTGGGCTTAAGGGATTGTTAAACAATAATCATCCAAAACCCTAAATCTTGGCCGCCCAACATAGTTACCGCCCACCTCCTTGGTGATTTCGGCGCCCAGCTTTGTGCCGCCGTCCAAGACCCTTGCCGGCGTCCAAGCTCCAGCCGGTGAACCTCCGGCGACCCTCCGGTGATCTCCTATAGGTTCGGCATCAAGGTGAGCTTTTTCTCTCCTTGTTTAGGCCGGCGCCTACTCCTCCACCAAGCTGTCAAGTTTTCTGGACAGCTTCTCCTCCTCTCGTCGGAGCGTCGTTTGGACGACGGTTAGTGCTCCGACAGCGGCTAACTTACCGGGGATTTGATCTCCGGTAATCCTCTGAGGTGGAGGACGAAGGATTCGTCAAACGGTTGATGAACACCTCTCCGGAGAAGCGAGTTTTGAGAACTCGTTTTGGATCCGAATTTGGATTCGGATCGTGATCATCTCTCGATCACGTCGTCTTCAACACGAGGCTAGTAACCCGTACGAAGACGAAGCTCGTGACTTAGCGAAGTCATCCCGAGGAGCTCGGCGTGGATACGGATAGAGACGATTCTTACGAGGATCGTTCCGGTTGATGTCGTTCCCGCTACACGTCATACGGAAGGTATAACGTAGTTTAATTTCCTTTTATTGCAAATTTTAATTTACGGTTATGTCTACACTTGTTGTAATAGCATGCGTGTGTTGTGTGTGTTATAATAAATATAGATTTATTATTTTTAATTGCTTCCGCTGTGCTCATGTTTACGAAACATGATCGAAAACCCAACAAAGGGTATCGTGAGCCTGTGTTGTGTTTCGACATAATCGTAAAATGGTTTTGCGATAGTCATAATGTATTTCTGGAAATTTTCTAATTTTTGAAATTTAGAAGTATTTATGAAAATTTTTCAATTTTGGAAAGTCTAGAAGTATTTATGGAAATCTTCCACTTTTGGAAAGATGGAAGTATTTATGGAAATTGATATTTTCCATAAATAAAATATTTGATTAGATTCTGGAAATTTGTTTCCTAATTTAATCATGATTTGATTTGGGAAATCAAATCTTAAAATATTTTATTTCCATAAGTAGTTTTAATGATTTAGGAAATTGGTTTCCTAAATAGATTTTCCTTAATCAAATAATTCCATGAATAAAATATGTGATTAGATTTGGAAATTTGTTTCCTAATTTAATTATGATTTGATTTGGAGAATCAAATCTTAAACATATTTTATTTCCATAAATAGTTATGACATATAAGGAAATATAGACATGACATAATTGTATGCCATGTAATTGCATTAGATGCATAACATTATGCCATGCGTGTCGTGACATGTAGATGTATGCCATGTATGTCATGCCATGTAGATAATAGTTATTTGCATGCAAAGACGATGAGACATAAAAACCCTTAATCAATATTAAAGCCTACACCTTCCATTAATATGGTTAGAACCAGAGTTCTGTTTCTTGTTTGGGTTGTTGGACTCTCTCCAAGCCCGGCTCGAACCTGAATATGTTCAAACCATGGAATAGTTTAATACTAATATGGTAAGAGTTAGAGGTCAATCGTTAGCTTTGGTTGTTGGACTCTCTCCAAGCTAGGCTAATTGGTTGAATGCGCTCTAACCATATTAAAACTATGTCCCGATTAATGGGTTGGCTTTAACCTGGAGCATCGGCTTGTTGGACTCTCTCCAAGGTCGATGTAAAGGGAGGTGAAGTTGGGTGCTATGCATATGATGCATACTTGTTAATGTGTTAACAACCCGATGTATGTGTGAACATTCAATTAGATGATAGCACATTGTGATAGTTGCATATACGTGATATGCAATCGGTATAGATGATACCTACCGTCGTAGTTATGAATGGCTTGTTGGACTCTCTCCAAGGTTGTTCATAACTATGATGGATATCAGCCCATTCGGAGATGGACCTACAATCTCCCGAAGTGATTTTGGGGTTTTTGAAATTTGAAAAAATGAATGGGATTTATAAATGTATATTGATGCATTTTAAAATCATCTTTCTCATATATGCTCGTTTTGTATTTCTAAGTTAATATATTGATCATGATGTGTTTGAATTTGCGTTCCATTTGGATTCAAATAAATTGACTGGGCCGAACTTCTTGGACTAGCTTAGAAACTTGAGAATTGTTCTCAAGATGAAAAGCTTGTGTATGTCCTCGAAGCGCCTCTTCCCGCCCGTCCTAGTGACGATGCAACTTTGGACCAATTGTTGGCCTATCAGAAACATGTGAGTGATTCTGAACAAATGAGTTGCATCATGCTAGCCGCGATGGAACCCAAGCTACAAAGCAAAGATGAGCATATGGATGCTCATATCGTAGTCCTTCATCTCTGTGAGTTGGTTGATGAGCAAGTGAGATTCGAAAGGTTCGAAGTCTCCAAGCTCCTCTTCATCTCTGAGATGCAAGGAGGTTCATCTGTGGTACTGCTCAACATGCTGAAGACTGTGGAGCCTTCTGAGAAGCATGAGTAGGGGACAGTGTTGTTAGTTGATTCCTCGAAGAAAGGTTCTAAGAGGGAGTCAAAGGAACAATGAGAAGGGAAGAAGAAAAGGCTAAAAGGCGTAACCAGCTCAAAGGGCACTTGCCATCATTATGGCAAGGAGGGTCATTGTGAAGAAATTGCAAGGTTTATCAAGAGTCCGTGAAGAAGGATAAGGCATCGGATGCCCCATCTTCTTCAGAAATCTTCTTTATTGATTGTCATTCTATTTCCTTAGACACTTGGGTATTGGATACTGGGTGTGGCTCACATATATGTAATGACATACATGGGCTAAGGAATAGAAGAAGACTCGTCAAGGGAAAGTCAAATTTACGTGTTGGGAATGGAGCAAAGGTTGCTGCACTCGCCATCGGATCGTATTTGTTGAAACTCCCTGCAGGACTTGTCTTAGAACTGGACAATTGCTTTTATATTCCTTCGTTGATAAAGAACATCATTTCTATTTCTTGTTTAAATAGAAATGGTTTCCATTTGACGTTTAGTAACAATTGTTGTTACATAACTTTGAATGAGGTTCTTTATGGGACTGGAACTTTAAGCAATGGTGTTTATACGTTGGACGTATCCAGTGACATTTGCAATATCGAAGCGAGCAACAAGAGTGCTCGAAAGGATAATCAAATAGACTCCTACATGTGGCATTGTCATCTTGGCCATGTAAGCAAGAAACGCATGTCCGAATTACACCGATGTGGAATTCTGGAATCGTTTGAATTGGATTCATGCGATACATGCGAATCATGCCTAAAAGGCAAGATGACTAAGTTACCTTTTATGGGAAAAGGTGAACGAGTGGGAGAGTTACTAGGTTTAGTACATACTGATGTATGTGGACCTATGTCAACTCAAGCATTAGGAGGCTATAGCTACTTCATTACCTTCACCGATGATCACTCACGGTTTGGGTATGTGTTCTTGATGAAACACAAGTCTGAAGCCTTTGAAAGGTTCAAAGAATTCAGAATGAAGTAGAGAAACAACATGACAAGAGTATTAAAATACTGACGGACGAGGTGGTGAATACTTAAGTCAAGAGTTTCTTGATTATCTAAGAGACAATGGTATATTGTCTCAATGGACTCCGCCCTATACACCACAGCATAATGGTGTATCTGAGAGGCGTAACCGGACCTTGTTGGACATGGTTAGGTCAATGATGAATCATGCAACTCTTCCCAAGTCCTTTTGGGGTTATGCACTTGCATACCGCTTACTTGTTAAATGTAATGCCTACCAAGGTAGTCTCAACTACTCCATATGAGATATGGAATGGTAAGAAACCTCATGTATCTTACTTGAAGATATGGGGTTGTCTCGCTTATGTGAAGCGGATCAGACGTATAAACCGATGCTAAGTCCGATAAATGTCTATTTATTGATACCCTAAGGAAACAAGGGGTTACCAATTCTATCATCCTGTGGAACAAAAGGTGTTTGTTTCAAGGCATGCTGTGTTTCTAGAGAAAGAGTTTCTCTTGCAAGAAAACAGTGGGAGTGTCGTCGAGCTTGAGGAGGCTCGAGAGACTCAAATAGACATTAATGAGATACCTGGTGAAGCACAACAGCCGACAACTCATAGTGATGAGCAATCGGCTGGACCTATTGTAACACCACATCTTCAGAGATCCGGTAGAACACGCAATATTCCCGAGAGATATGGATTTCTCGTAGTTTAATCGAACGACGTGTTACTCATTGATGATGAGGAGCCTACCAGTTATGAAGAAGTGCTGACAAGTTCAGAAAGGGATAAGTGGCTTGGTGCCATGAAGTCGGAAATGGATTCCATGTACGAAAACCAAATTTGGAACTTGGTTGACCCACCTGAAGGCATAAAGCCTATAGGGTGCAAGTGGGTTTTCAAGAAGAAAACCGACATGGATGGTAATGTGATTACCTATAAGGCTAGATTGGTGGCGAAAGGATATCGTCAAAAGCATCTTGGATGCCTTCACTCGTCCTAGTGATAAATTTCATATCACTAAATGAGAGACAATCCATAATGAAAGTTTATCAAACCCTCACGTCTCCCACTTTGGTTAAAATTGCATCTATCATCCCTTGATGGATACACTTCTCTTAAAGGCTTGCTCCCCTTTGACCATTGCACCAACAATGTCCTTGGAGATTTCATAAACCTATAGGAAACTTAAACCATCGAAAATAAGGATAAAAGTTCAAACTTTAACCTTCCTAAAAATTTGATACTCTATCCTAAATAACTCTTCTAATCATTTTCAATGATTATTTTACCCTTCCAATGCTTTCCAAAGTATATTTTAGGATTAGGAGACGTTAGGGTAACCTAGGGTAGTTGATACATGGGTAAACAAATCTTGTTCAGTCGAAATCTACACCATCAATCGACTGAAATAAAAAATCAATTGACTGCCTTACCAACAGTCGACTAGTTTCTACAAAATATAGAAATTAGATTTCAGAGTCGGATTTTGATAAATCATAAGTAAATATATATATTTTGAAAAATTATAAAAATTCATACGTACATCACTTACATGAAATACAATGAGTGGAAAATATTTTTATAATAAAGTACTTATTAAATTGTAAAATTGATACAAAGTTCAAAACCATTGATAACTTCAATGTCTTTGCCTAACTTTGTGCCAACTTGTTCAATGGTCATTGCTATCAAAAGATAAACTTTACCAAGGTTTTTCAAAATAATTTTAAAATGTTTTCAAAATCTTATTTTGAACCGTGGTCTATGGGTTAGATGTACATGACTTGTACATTAGCTTTCTTTATGATTCATTAATGTCATATTATGGGTTCGAGTTCAACTAGATGGAACATCTAAGCACCTTGAATTTAACTCATTTTCCTAACATCTCACATGTCTAAGATGTATCAATACATACACAAGTCAATTTATAGTCCTTGTGAGATGTGGGTTTAGGTTCTTTCCTAATCTAATGTCTCATGCATTTTATCTAGGCAATTCTATTTGATCCCTTATCATGAGACTTCAAATCATATCATTGTTCTTAATTCCATTTTAATTATCCTAAATGTATGAATGATGATCATGGCATAAGAATGTGCATAATTTAAATCATTTGTCAATAATCATGTGTGGGTACAATCGACCCAGGTCACGATTGACCAGAATCGAGTGAGACTTGAGTTGTATAATGTTTGACAATGAGTCGATCATATGGTTGACATGAGTTTGACTATATGAGGAGATAACTTTATAGGAAGATTGTTGAGACAATCTACCTTAGGTTATGGTTGACCTAGCTCGAGTAGAACTCGAGAGAAGTCTAAGTTTGGATACTTGGCATGAAAAGTCAAAGTCTTGGGTACTTGACATGAAAAGTCCAAGCAGCTCATTATGATTATGAGATATGGCAGATGGATGTGAAAACAGCTTTCCTTAATGGAAACTTGCTCGAGGACGTGTATATGATACAGCCTGAGGGTTTCACATCGGTTGATAAAACCAATGTATGCAAGTTGCGACGATCCATTTATGGATTGAAGCAAGCATCCAGGAGCTGGAATATCCGTTTTGATGAGACAATCAAAAAGTTTGATTTCTCACAAAATCCAGACGAACCTTGTGTGTACAAGAAGGTTAGTGGGAGTGTAGTCATGTTCCTAGTATTGTATGTCGATGACATATTACTTATAGGAAATGATGTGTCAATCTTACAGTCAGTTAAGGTTTGGTTATCCAAGACATTCTCCATGAAAGACCTGGGAGAAGCAACCTACATCCTTGGGATTAAGATCTATAGAGATAGATCGAAACGGTTGCTTGGTCTTTCGCAGTCTACATATATAGACCGAGTGCTAAAGAGGTTTAGCATGTCGGAATCCAAGAAAGGTTTCCTACCCATCAGGCATGGGGTACACCTTTCGAAGTCTATGTGTCCGCGCACAGAAGACGAGAGGATTTGCATGAGTAAGATTCCCTATGCATCCGCAATAGGATCTATCATGTATGCTATGTTATGTACGAGGCCCGATGTATCGTATGCTCTGAGTGTCACGAGCAGATACCAGTCTGATCCAGGAATGGATCATTGGGCGGCTGTTAAGACGATCCTTAAGTTCTTAAGAAGAACTAAGGATGTGTTCCTAATATATGGAGAAGGGTACATGGTGATACGTGGGTATACGGATGCCAGCTCCAGACAGACAAGGATGATTCCATGTCTCAGTCTGAGTATGTATTCACCGGGAATGGAGGCGCAATAAGTTGGAAAGGTTCCAAGCTTGACACTATAGCGGATTCTCGCTTAATCGAGCGTAATACATTGCAGCTTTGGAAGCAGCAAAGGAAGCGGTTTGGATCAAGTAGTTCATCTATGAACTTGATGTGGTCTCATCAATGATCCAAACATGTGCTTCGCCGCTATCATCTTATCAGAGAGATCATCAGTAGGAACGAAATACAAATCGAGAAAATTCCCACTGAAAGGAACTTAGCAGATCCTTTGACTAAAGCATTACCTCAAAGTAAGTTTGAGGGTCATGTTGGTGCTTATGGTATTGGATACCGTAGCGATTGGCATTAGGCCAAGTGGGAGTCTGTTAGTAATATATGAGAGATGTCCTAAGGCAATCGCCTTATGTATGAACCATTTATATGATAAATGAAGATTCACTATTTGAGTATACATGTTTAATGTATTTGATTGGATCTTAAACTCATTTACTGAATGTCCACGATACGATTCACAGCATGAGAGAATTTGTGATTGGATCACAACTAGTGAGTATCTCTACATGTGTAATTGTGATGTATCGGAATTATCCCTAGTTGATGAATTGATGGATTTGGACACCATCAATTCTGTCGAGACTAGCACGAGGTATACTCCTTGGTGTATCCAAGCAGCTGATTCTCACTGGCTGGAGACATTGTGTTGTCCGGAGTTAATCGTGGATGCTAGTTATGGTAACTAGTTCATTGGAGTGACCAGCCGTAAGACTTCATATGGTTCTCTGCATATATAGATATGTCAATGAAGTTCTTACTGTGGCTTAAGTGCTATGTTCCTTTGACTTGCGGTATTCAAGTCATCTTGGTCATGGAGACTTATGCTTTGACATCTTAAGCAAACATCTCCGAGGAGATGTGGACCGGGGATGATTGGGTATAAGTCGAAGTGATCGAAGGTGTTTGAATAGCCTATAAAGGATTCACCACTCCTTGCGAGGAGATGTATACCCATGGCCTCTCATCGGATTGTTACTAAAGTCTTTGGCCAAAGCATTACATGTTTAGAGTAAAGTACTCTTCGATACATGTGGAGTAACTAGAATCCGTAGGACGAGGAAATGATACTTGGGCTAGGTGTGACGTAGTCAGCCTAGTGGGGACTGACACAATAGACCATGTCCTGAACCAAGTGGGTATAAGATGAGTGAAGGGAATGGGGCACGATTCATTCGAGCAACTGAAGGGTTTGTAAATAGTTACGGATCAATCGTTGATCTTTTCGGTTAATTGGGGATCATGATGTACTACTAGGTGCCACTCATGATCGTTCTATAATTAATGGTTAATTATAGACGGCCAACATAAACCGAGAACCTATTTGGTCACACGCACAACGAGTGTAATCCAAAGGATTTAAAACGAGCTTGAGAATTGGATTCTCAGACCGAGAGAAACTAGGTTTGGTTGGACCAAACATAAAGCGAGCATGAAATCGTTTCAGTCGCAATGGAAGCGTGGATGGGCCGCGTCTTATGAAGACGTAATGGATGGACCAAAATGGTTTGGTTCTAATCCAATGGATAAGAATAAACCAAAGGGTTTGGTTTATTTTAAACGAATGAACCAAAAGTTGGTTCGGTTCATTTTAACTTAAAATAAACCATCATGGTTTGGTTTATTTTAACTTATCTTAATGGAGCGGGTTAACGGGCTTTATGGATATGATCCATTAACCATTAAGAGAATTAGTTCTCTATAAAAGTGGGCTTAAGGGATTGTTAAACAATAATCATCCAAAACCCTAAATCTTGGCCGCCCAACATAGTTGCCGCCCACCTCCTTGGTGATTTCGGCGCCCAGCTTTGTGCCGCCGTCCAAGACCCTTGCCGGCGTCCAAGCTCCAGCCGGTGAACCTCCGGCGACCCTCCGGTGATCTCCTATAGGTTCGGCATCAAGGTGAGCTTTTTCTCTCCTTGTTTAGGCCGGCGCCTACTCCTCCACCAAGCTGTCCAGTTTTCTGGACAGCTTCTCCTCCTCTCGTCGGAGCGTCGTTTGGACGACGGTTAGTGCTCCGACAGCGGCTAACTTATCGGGGATTTGATCTCCAGTAATCCTCTGAGGTGGAGGACGAAGGATTCGTCAAACGGTTGACGAACACCTCTCCGGAGAAGCGAGTTTTGAGAACTCGTTTTGGATCCGAATTTGGATTCGGATCGTGATCATCTCTCGATCACGTCGTCTTCAACACGAGGCTAGTAACCCGTACGAAGACGAAGCTCGTGACTTAGCGAAGTCATCCCGAGGAGCTCGGCGTGGATACGGATAGAGACGATTCTTACGAGGATCGTTCCGGTTGATGCCGTTCCCGCTACACGTCATACGGAAGGTATAACGTAGTTTAATTTCCTTTTATTGCAAATTTTAATTTACAGTTATGTCTACACTTGTTGTAATAGCATGCGTGTGTTGTGTGTGTTGTAATAAATATAGATTTATTATTTTTAATTTCTTCCGCTGTGCTCATGTTTACGAAACATGATCTAACACACACACGCCGCGGTGCTGGAAACCCAACAGTCTTGCTTGGTGGGAAGTATTTGTTCAAGGACTTCTGCTCACATTGCTCCCATGTAGTAATGCTTCCTGAAGGCAGGGAGTGAAGCAATGCCTTAGCCTTATCCCGCAATGAGAACAGGAATAGGCTAAGGTGGATCTCGTCTGCAGGGAGTCCATTTATCTTCATTGCTGAACAGATTTCTAAGAATGTCTCTAGGTGCCAGTTCGGGTCTTTAGTCGCAGCTCCCTCGACTTGACTCTGCTGGACCATATTTATCATTGTTGGTTTCAGTTCAAAGTTGTTGTCAAAATGGATGGTCCAGCTATACTCGGCCTAAATCCTCTAGCGCTAGGAACTGCTTAATCCCGTAAAGGTCGGCTACCTATATGTACTTTGGATGCAACTTGGTCCTCCATCCTCTTCTGCTCTTCTTTTCGACGATAATAGGTTCGTTCGATTTCTAAATCGATCGGAATCAGACCTTCCGATCCTAAGCATCTAAGCATACGAAGAACCGAGCCACAAAAATTAGGAGTGCTACCTAATTCTATTAAATAGAAAATAAACAAATCTAGCTAACAAAATCAAAGAGGCAATAAGGAAATAGAAAACTACTGCTAAAATAAAAATAAAAATAAAACTAAATCTAAATATGGAAAATATAAAACTAAAGTAAATGAAGCAAACTAAAAAGAAAATTAAACAAGTAAATAAATCTAATCCGAAGTCCGATCCAATTATCCACTTCTCGATTCGATATCGAATCGATCAGTCCCCGGCAACGGCGCCAAAAACTTAATGCACACGAATGCGACATCAAATCTCGTGACGAGACCGTCGAGGATTCGAAGCACGTGCTCGCGCTCAACGCCTGCATGTGCACAGATGTTGTTAAGTAATAAAGAGATTATTGATCCCACAGGGACTGAGATTCGAGTACCGATTTGTTCTGTGGATGTTATTGTTCGGAAGTCAATCTAAAGGTTCCGATTGTGAGGGTTGTCTGTGGACTAAACTCTAGTACGATGTCACACGGAGGAAGAAAGGAGCTTGCCACGAGATCTTTAAAAGGGATTCTATGACTTCGGTTTCGCTTGTGTGTCGCAAAACATGCTATCAACTGGGTGTTGTCTAAACGTCTAACTATGGTCTTTTGGAACGGACATCATACACTCTCTCGATGAGCCACCGCATATATCGGGAGCTATCTCTGCTTTACAAGGACAGGATAGGCGGTACGAGGATGCCAAATAAATCCCTGCGATGAACCATTTCCAGTTCTATCACATCCTTCTACCCACGGTTACAGGAGATCAGGTTTACCCCTAGGCTCCATGTATAAATCCCCTAAATCTTAGATACGAGGGTTGTCACTGTAAGTGAAAGCCCTAGAGGCGATCATGCGATGATTGTTGTATGGACTTGTTGTATCATATTCCTATATATATTTATAAAGACATTTCTTTATGGTTATTATACTTACTTGTATTGGTGCCAAATAACTAAGTATAATAGCGTCCTTGAGTAGAAGGTTCTTACCTATATCAATCGTTTGGTTGAATCGATAATGAGATGATATAGAGAATACTACTCTTAATTATTCCTAGCCAAGTATTAATATTGAGGGACAATGTTAATGCGAAGAGACTAGCATTCAAGTCAACTCGATGACTTGATCTCACAAGTCATGGATATGAGATATCAAGTTTGTAGGAACGTTGGTGGCCGGCTAAAGAGGGGTGAATAGCCCTCAATCATCATACGGTGGAATACGATCGTTCTTGCATGCTTGTCTACAATTGTCGTTAATATACACAGCGGAAACAATGGAAATAATAACAATAATACAATCACATGAAATACACAAAGATATATGTGGTTCGGAACCAAATGGTTCCTACTCCACGGGCGAGCTCACCGAGCTCTAGTTATGCACACGACACTAACTAAACTCCTTCTCAACAACACGTCGGAGGTGGAGAAACCTCGTACAAGCAATTACAACAGTAATATAGAAATACAAACAAGAATACAAATATAATACAAAATAACACTTTTCACCGATTGCTTTTGATCACTTATTTGTTGCTTGCTTTGGTTGGCTCTTGAAGGACTGGAATGCAGCAGCAACTCCCCTTCAAAGTCCACCTTAAAGTCTTGGTGAAATCCTCCCTCTTGAGATCCATTTATAACTTACATCAAGATGATTTTGCGCCCATCAGTCGACTGATCATGATGATCAGTCGACTGGTCCTATAGCCATTGTCTCACAATAGCTAGATCCACGTCGGTCAAGTTCCAACGGATCACCCATCAGTCGACTGATGATACCATCAGTCGACTGATTATCCCATCAGTCGAGTGCTAGCACGAGCACTCGACTAGAAACCATTCTGTGGCTGAAAACACCCGATCACCGATCGATCTCCTCATCGCCATCGATGGTGTTATCGATCGCCATCCTCGATACCAATCGACCGACCGCTGCACTCGCTCGGCTTGAACACCATTCGAACCCTAATCGACATAGAGCAGTTGACTGTCACCTATGCCAGTTGACTGATGTCGGGTAAAACCTCAAATACCGAGTTGTTTGAGCATCTGACACTCAGTCTTAGCCACTTGACCAAGTCCACCTCATCCCTCATGGAGTTCTTCACCGAAGCTCTCTTCCCTCGGCCTACGTCCCTCGGATGTGCCAAGCACACGGCTTCGCAATGCCATCCTTCACGTCTCTTGCCCTCGAAGTATGCTTCCCTTGTGCCTCACTCCATTCGCTCTCCCGTCCGACGGTCCCTAGGATGCACCAAGCGCACGGCTTCGCAATGCCATCCTTCATCGACTAAAGGACCCCAAGCCTAGTGAACTTGCCAAGTCCTCAAGACTTCCCAAATGCACCAAGTGCTCGACTTCACAATGCATTTCTCACCAAGCACCAAGCGCACGGCTTCGCAAGCTTTGGACTTTTCCACACCAAGCCCCATGCTTGGATTTTCCATGCCAACTCCATGTTGGACTTTCCTATGACAATCCCATGTCATAAGTTTTGTCTATCATCAAAATACTGCTCGAGTCAAACTCGAGTCAACCTGGGCTGATTGCACCAACAATCTCCCCCTTTTTGATGATTGAAAAAACTACCATCTAAAGTCTACCAATTCTCCCATATTGGCAATTCTCATATCCCAATGAGAATTCCAACGAACCCTAATTGGTAACTTGGTAACTTCTCCCCCTTTTTGACATTACATCAAAAAGGTCCTCAAGGGTGCCAATGTCTCATATCCTAATGAGATCTTACAATCTTTCCCTTGGCATCCCCTCAATCTTTCTAGTGATAATCCCATATAACTTAAGAGAGGTGCAATCCCTCAATTTTCCTCCTATGAGGAAAAATACACATCCATCTTTCCATGATGGATACCTCCCCCTAAAGGCTTGCTCCCCTTTGACCATTGCACCAACAATGTCTTTAGAAAGCCCCTAAGCCAATAGGAACAAAAAACTATCAAAATTAAGGCAAAGCTCAACAATGAACTCTCACATACCTTAAAATTGATACAAATCCTAAACAAACCTCCTAATCCATATCCAATGGATTTCCACCCTTTCTAATGCTCTCCCAAGCATGTCCTAGGGTTAGGAGTGGTTAGAGGACCAAAACATAGCTGAACATGGGCCTAACAACCAAGGTTTACTTGAAATCAACAGTATCAGTCGACTCCTTCCCACATCAGTCGACTGGCCTCCCTGTTAGTCAACTGATAACTGCATTTGCAGTTTTTTGATTTTCAGAAATGAATTTCTGAAATTCGTAAGTAAATATACATAAGTTGAAAAATCTTGAAATTTTATATGTATATTACTTATTACAATCATAATGGGTGAAAAATATTGGAAAATTATTTTACCCACAAATTAGTGAGATTGATACAAAGTTCAAAATTTTAGAAAAGCTTCAATATTGAGCCCTCTTTGTAACTCCCATTCAATGGTGATTGCTATCAAAAGATAGACTTCACCAAGGTTTTTCAAAATGTTTTCGAAATGTTTTTGAAACTTTTAATTCCTTTTTCCTAAACATCTCACTTGTATCTAGATTTGTAAAACACATTCAAGTCAAATATTCTAGTGAGATGTGGGTTTGTGTTCTCTAATGGTCTCATGCATATTCTAAAGCAACTCTACTTGATTCCCTTATGCATGGAACTTCAAGTCATGCCAATGATCCTTACATCAATTTTATTTTATGCATGATATGATTATGGCATATGTATGATATAACTAAGCATGTGCCAAAATCATGATGTCATGGCATGTGAATGAAATTTTAGCATACATGACATATAAAACTAAGTCTAAAACATGATCATGACATTTTTAGAGATAAAAATGAAAATGATGTCATGTCATGGCAAGGAAAATAAATCATGGCAAGTAAAATAGACTAAGGTATAAAATACCTAAGTGTTAAATCCAAATTGTCATTTCTAGGAATTAATTCTATTTTGCCTTAATACCATTATCTCCCAAGTGTGCCATAAACCCAAAATGACACACCAATACCTCTAGACCTATTTGTGCCAATTTAATTATTTTTCAACTTCTTAAAGCATATTGACACATCCTAATGTGTCAACTCACCATGGCTAGGTTAACTACCCATCCACTTAGGGTTGACACACCCTAACCCATCTAGCGTGAATCGATCATGCTCCTAGGAATCTAATACCTATTGGAGCTCCTTGGGTTAACAAGGTATTCCCTAGGGATAACTTCCCTAGGTACCTTCCTAATGACCCTTTTAGGCTTTGAAGCCATGGTCTTTTGGGTCTTTCCTAAGTCAACTCTAGGGGTAACTCCCCCTTTGACCTTCTTACTGGCTACATTTGATCTCTTTGAAGCCTTAGCCACTAGACACTTACCATAGTTAGTCTTAGGGATAACTTCCCTATTAGCCTTGGTTTTTCTAGACCTAGAAATTATTCCATAATCAAATGGAACATTATGATAAGTCTTCTTGAGCTTAGGTTTGTGACCCAAACCTTCCTTTCCCTTAGAACGTTTTTGAACCTTAGGTCTTGACTTTTGGGAATTTGACCCTTGAATAGAATTTTCTATAATCTTAAGGGTCTTTTCCATTCTCTCAAGTCTTGACCTCAAGACTTGGTTTTCTAACTCTAATTTTTCCAATTTTGATTTATCATTAGATTTTTGGGAAGGCCTCTTCTTCTTAGACATGTGCCTAGACTTTTTGGGATTAATACCCAAATTTTCTTCTATTTTCCTAATTGATTCCCTAGGTAAAATAGTTCTAGTGTCATTGGTCCTAGGTTTATCCTTAGATAAATTTACATGCTTAGCACCTAAACAATAAACCTTATTATTTCTACTAGCATGCTTTTCATTAATAATTGCAAGAGAACTAAAATAATTATTAGCATGGTTTTTAACTTTAGAAATTGAAGGTGCATAATTTAAATATACCTTAGGGTTATCTTTGGAAGCTCCCCCTACATGAGATACACCTTCTTGCCCTTTCTTCCTCCCCCTTGGGAATTGGCTTCGTTAATGTCCCCTTTGATTGCATTTAAAGCACACAACGTGCTCTTTGCTTCTAGTTGTGGGGGCTCCGACATTTTTGACTTTTGGTGCTGGTTGAACTTTCTTCACCTTCTTAGGACACTTACTTTTATAGTTCCCTCGTTCCCTACACTCAAAGTATGCTATATGATCTTTGCGATTAATTATGATGCATGAGTTACCTAGGGAGGTGGTGGAAGCCTCTTGATCATTTCTCCCGGATGTGGATGTTTCTTGTTCTTGCTCCGGGATGGAAGATTGCCTCTCCTCCCCCTCAATACTAGAGGCGGAGGTCTCCACCAAATCATCAACATCATCGTAGGTGGATGGGCTCTCTTCCATGACATCTTCCTCTACTTGTGCCGGTTCGGGAATTTCTTAGAATTTGATTACCTTATTCCATAACTCCCTTGCATCCCTAAAATTACCTAGCCTAGACCAAATGTTGTTAGTAATCAAATCACTAAGTAATTCGATTACCTTGAGATTTGTCTTGAAGTCCTTGATTTGGTCTTGGGTCCACCTTGACTTCTCAATTTGCCTATTTCTTTCATCCCTAGGCAATTCGAAACCATTTTCTAAGATTAGCATGAAATCAAAATCGGTTTCTAGATATACCACCATTTTTATTCTCCACCATTGAAAACCTCCTTCAAATTTTGGTGGTTGGAGATTGTAGCCGGCCATCTTGTAGTGCTTGTGTCGGCGGTTAGTCCTCGACAAGCTCCTAGATCTGATACCACTTGTAGGAACGTTGGTGGATGGCCAGAGGGGGTGAATAGCCTTCAATCATCGTACGGTAGAATACAATCGTTCTTGCATGCTTGTCTACAATTATCGTTAATATACGCAACGGAAATAATAGAAATAATAACAACAATACAATCACACACAGTACACAAAGATATATGAGGTTCGGAACCGAATGGTTCCTACTCACCGGCGAGCTCACCGAAATCTAGTTATGCGCACGACACTAACTAAACTCCTTCTCGACAACACGTCGGAGGTGGAGAAACCTCATACAAGCAATTATAACAGTAATATAGAAATACAAACAAGAATACAAATACAATACAAAAGAACACTTTTCACTGATTGCTTTTGATCACTTGTTTGTTGCTTGCTTTGGTTGGCTCTTGAAGGACTGGAATGCAGCAGCAATTCCCCTTCAAAGTCCCCCTTAAAGTCTTGGCAAAATCCTCCCTCTTGAGCTCCATTTATAACCTGCATCAAGCTAATTTTGTGCCCATCAGTCGACTGATCTTGACCATTAGTCGACTAGTCCTGTAGTCGTTGTCTCACAATGGCCAGATCTACGTCGGTCAAGTTCCAACAGATCAACCATTAGTCGACTAATGATACCCATCAGTCGACAGATTATCCCATCAGTCGAGTGCTGGCACGAGCACTTGACTGGAAACCATTTTGTGGCTGAAAACACCCCGATCAGTCGACTGATCTCCCTTATTTATCGACTGTGATCCCTCGACAGTCGACTGATCAGCAAGACCCTATTCAGTCGAACACCGATCGAACCCTAGTCGACTTAGAGTAGTCGACTGGCACCTATGCCAGTCGACTGATGTCGGGTAAAACCTCAAACACTAAGTTGTTTGAGCATCCGACACTCAATCTTAGCCACTTGGCCAAGTCCACCTCATCCCTCATGGAGTTCCCCACCGAATCTCTCTTCCCTCGTCCTACATCCTTCGGATGTACCAAGCACACGGCTTCGCAATGCCATCCTTCGCGTCTCTTGCCCTCGAAGTATGCTTCCCTTGGGCCTCACTCCATTCGCTCCCCGTCCGACGGTCCCTTGGATGCACCAAGCGCACGACTTCGCAATGCCATCCTTCACCAACTCAAGGACCCCGAGCCTAGTGAACTTGCCAAGTCCTCAAGACTTCCCAAATGCACCAAGTGCATGACTTCACAATGCATTTCTCACCAAGCACCAAGCGCACGGCTTCGCAATGCTTTGGACTTTTCCACACCAAGTCCCATGCTTGGATTTTCCATGTCAACTCCATGTTGGACTTTCCTATGACAATCCCATGTCATAAGTTTTGTCTATCATCAAAATACTACTCGAGTCAAACTCGAGTAAACCTTGGCCGATTGCACCAACAATGTTGACACACGAGTATGCATCGGAGAATGTATACTGAATGACCCACCATGAGAAAGTATCATGGATCATTATATGAGTGTCATAAAATTTCTCATATGACTATTAGTATGACTATTAGTCCTTGGACCTAAAGTCACCATGGTTCCCTACATAAGGACTTGCACACTTTGCCTTCGTCAAACGTCACCCGTAAATGGGTGGACTATAAAGGCGATTACTGAGTATGTAACAAATTATGCGGATGGATGTGAGTGATGTAGATGGGATCTATCCCTCCTATATAACGGGAGTGATATCATGATTCTTGATAGAGTGAGACCACTAAGTGCATGGTCATGCCCAAATGAGTCAATATGAGATATTGAGCTCATTTGATTAGAGTGAGTCTACTTGGAGTTCAATATATAGATTGTACCGAGAATGACATGGTCTATGCCTCAATTGTTCAATCTAGATGTCAAGGATAGAAGGACATTGTCACATATTGTGAGAGTCACAATTAGTAGTCACAAAGGTGATGTTGGATCTCAACATTCTTGTAACTTGGGTAGCAATGATGTGTTGCTAGATACCGCTCATTGCTTATGTTTTTAAATCAGTTTAGGAGCATTGCTGACGTTACAAGAACCTATAGAGTCACACACGAAGGGCAATTAGATGGAGATTAGGTTCATATGATGGACCAAGAGGATTAGGTTCATGTGATGAACCAAATTGGATTAAGAGTAATCCAAATTAGACTAATTGAGTTGGACTAAATTTTATTCAAGTGTTGAATGAGTCTAATTTAGATTTGATTCATTGAGTCAATTTAAACTAATGAATAGAGATTCATTAAATTAAATTGACTTGAATCAAAGGTTGGATTTGATCAACCATGGGAGAATAAGAGGTCAAGTTTGACTTGACTTGAGAGGGAAGATGAAGGGTCAAGTTTGACTTGACCAAATGCCACTTCATGGTGACATGGCATAGGGTTGGCCAATGATGATGTTCCACATCATCATGGACACATCATGTTGTGCTGCCTCATGAGGAAGACCATGAGCCATGGCTCTTGGTATTACATGGATGGTTTTAACCCTCCTTAATGTGGCCAGCCAAAAACAAAAGTGTGGAATTGATTGCTTCTTCTTCCTTCTCCTATCTTCTTCTCTCCCTCTCCTCCATGGCCGAAACCTCCCAAGAGTGCTAGTACACTCTAAGTGGTTCTCTCCACCCTTTTGTCCGTGTAGATACATGTAGAGGAGTGTACACTTGACACTCTACGAGATCCGGCAATCTTTTGGACGAGCGGGATAAGCGAAGGGCATTGCTACAAGGGTAACACTCTTCCCATGTAAATCTAAGGTAGATCTAGTGTAGATAAACATGTACATGATTTTTTATTTATCTTCGCATGGATCCGTGGCCGACTTCCGAGGTTTCTGCAACGCAAAAAGTGATTTTTTCGGCTCGGAGAGTCTAACAGTGGTATCAGAGCCACGTGCGAAGCATGTACATGTTTGTATTTATAATTTTTTTATTAGATACGAAAAGTAACATATCTATAAGTTTCTGTAATTTTATTAATTTTATAGATTTTGTGAGTATTTTTCTCATAGAGTCGAAGCTGTTGGATCGAAAGTGTCGCTAGAGGGGGGGGGTGAATAGCGATACGATGTCGTTAAAAAACTTTTGCAATAAGTAAAAAGCAAGTAGAGAATGCACAGCGGAAATATAAAGTAGACAAGATATTTTTACGTGGTTCACAATCTTTCGATTGCTAATCCACGGCCCTAGTGATCCTTGATCACGTATGGAGGGCAATTCACTAAAACCACTCCTCCTCGTTGGAGGTAGGAGCAACGATTACAAAAAGAAATCAAGGCAAAGGGACACTCCCCCTTTCCTTGTTACGATTAAAGCACAAAGACAATTTAAAGAAGTAGAACTTAAATAAATATACCGACAACTCTTATAAGTAGAAGATGTAGCTTTCGTTGTCGGCGGCACTTCGTCGTAGCAAATGTGAGTAGTAGTAGCGGCGTTACGACGGCGTGTTGAGAGCTCTTGAATTCTTGTGATTTGCTTGGCTTGAACATGTCTATTTATGGATATTGATCTATGAATTTAGACATAGGTAGTGTCCAAGGTGAGGTTCTTATCCCAACTCAAGGATGAGGTGTTTCATCCAACCACCTTGTGCCACCTCCAACCTCCTTGGGCGCCAACTTGAGGATGAGGTGTTTCATCCAACCACCTTGTGCCACCTCCAACCTTCTTGTGCGCCAACTCAAGGATGAGGTGTTTCATCCAACCACCTTGTGCCACCTCCAACCTCCTTGGGCGCCAACTTGAGGATGAGGTGTTTCATCCAACCACCTTGTGCCACCTCCAACCTCCTTGGGCGCCAACTTGTTGGAGCCATTCAACTTGTGCCACATCATGGGAGCCAACCATCTTGTGCCAACTCACCTTATTTTGGCCCACCACAAGGAAGCTTGGTGATGGTTTGATGTCCACCTTGATGCCACATCACCCTTTGTACCAAAACACGAGTCAAGTCCAAATTCACCCCTTGAAATTCGAGCTCTTCTCGAGGTGGAACTTGACTAGCTTGATCTGTAGTCAAAGGGTTTTGGACCGATACAAGTTAGCTTAAAATATAAAGTACGATGGTTCTAACCATCCGATCTCGACCTAGACCTTCCATTGGAGGTATTGGGTCGGATCTACGCTAACGACCTTGCTTTCACACGAGCTTACCTTGTAGCCTCGCTTCCGGTCTTCACCCGAGTACCTCGGCTTCCTCCGTCCTCTGGCGTTCGACCACCTCGGTTCCCACCGGTGTCGCAGACCTTCCGGCCAACTTTAGCATTTACGCACACTTAATTGAGCTCGTAAGATAACAAATATACCCTTAACTATTGAGCCTTTTGCCATAATCAAAATACCGGTTCGACTTTGGTGCCCACTGCACCAACAATCTCCCCCTTTTTGATTCATGGCAAACCAACACAAAAGTTAAGGAAAAATTAAGCATAACAGTAAGCTAGCATAATGATTAAGCATGAATGAGCTAGCATAAAGATTAAATATGAATGAGCTAGCATAATGATTAAATATGAATGAGCTAGCATAATGATTAAATATGAATGAGCTAGCATAATGATTAAGTATGAATGAGCTAGCATAATGATTAAATATGAATGAGCTAGCATAATGATTAAGTATGAATGAGCTAGCATAAAGATTAAGCATGAGTGAGCTAGCATAAAGATTAAGCATGAGTGAGAAATATTATTGTTTCAAGTTCTCCCTTTGAGGTAACCTCCCTTGACAAGGTGAGTTCTTGAAAAATAATTTTACTCCCCATAATAGTTGCTTAAGTAAACGGAATTACTTAATATAAAAGGTAATAATTTTGTTTACTTTCTTCCTTACTTTTGTGACTTTCTCCCCCTTTTGCCTTAACTCAAAAAGTTTGTAAATATATTTTAAGGTTTGTAAGTCCAAGCAAGTTCCCAATATAAATATATATATATATATATATTTTTTAAAATAATAATAAGCTTGAAAATATGTTCATCTAAAATGTACAACTCCGGTTGGACTTGATTGATATAGAATGATCAATAAGTCTTGAAGGAGTTGATTAATTTTAAATAATTATACTCCATGGTTCATGTCGATGCGAATCTACATCTGGAACTGTGAGTAAGGTCCTAACATCTCACGCCCGTCTACGTGGCTAAGTACACAAACACATTAGTCCTATGTGTTGTGAGATGTGTTGGCTCCTTAAATCTATAGGTATATGATTTCTAAGGTAAGACTTAGGCTAATTTCATAAAAAGAAGCAAAAGTAGAGTACATATATAGAAAAATTTAAATCCTACTCTATTACGCACATACCTAACTTTCGTCTTAATAAACTAAATTCGGCTTCGGGTAGTGGTTTGGTGAAGATGTCCGCTAGGTTTGATTTGGACTCAACATACTCTAGTTGTATAGTTCCATTAGTTACATGTTCCCTAATGAAGTGGTGTTTAACTTCTATATGTTTTGTCCTAGAATGACATATTGGATTTTTAGTTAAATTAATTGAACTAATGTTATCTATGTAGGTTTTAATGTTGTTAAAGATTAAGCTAAAGTCTTGGAGAGTGTGCTTCATCCACAGGAGCTGAGAGACACACTCACCCATCGCAACGTATTCGGCTTCGGTGGTAGATAAGGCAACGCACGTCGCTTCCTCATCGCACCAACTTACTAGACTCGAGCCGAGGATTTGACAACAACTACTCGTGCTCTTTCTATCGAGTTTACTACCGGCATAGTCGGAGTCGGAGTAGCCGATTAGATTAAACTCGGTAGATCTAGGGTACCAAATACCTACGTTTAGCGTGCCCTTTAGATATCTAAGGATACGCTTGACTAGGGTTAGGTGAGACTCCTTGGCACAGGTTTGTAACCTTGCGCACATACTTACCGCGAATAAAATGTCGGTCGGCAAGCGGTTAAGTAAAGGAGACTTCTATTGCGCCCTATAGTATTTTAGGTCAACGGGTTTTCCTTCTACATCTTCGCTTATATTAACATTAGTTGCCATAGGTGTATTGATTATTTTAGCATCTTGCATTCCAAATCGATTTATTAAGTCCTTAGTATATTTTTGTTGATGTAAATATATTCCATCTTTAGTTTGTTTAATTTGTAAACCTAAGAAGAAACTTAACTCTCCTACTAAATTCATTTCAAATTCACTTTCCATAAGTGAGATGAATTCGTTTAGCAGATCGAGTTGGTAGTTCCAAAAATTATATCATCTACATAGATTTGGGCTATAAAGATTTCTTTTCCTACGGTTTTACGAATAAGGTTGGGTCGACTAAACCTTGGTTGAATCCTTTGGACTTAAGATAGATCGAAGCCTTCGCATCAAGCTCTTGGGGCTTGTTTGAGTCCATATAGGGCTTTCTTAAGTCTAAGGACATGGTCAGTTTATCTAGATTTTGAATCGGAGGTTGACTGACGTAAACTTCTTCCTTAATGTATCCATTCAAAAATGCTGACTTGACATCCATTTGAAACAATTTAAAACCTCGATGTGCAAGATATGCTAACAACATTCGGATGGACTCTAGTCCAGCTCACGGGCGTAGGTCTCATCGTAATCTAAACCTTCGACTTGACTAAACCCTTTGCGACTAACCTAGCTTTATTTCTAACTACTTCACCTTTATCATCAAGTTTATTTGAAATACCCACCTTGTTCCAATAATTGATTTTTCTTTAGGTGGTGGTACTAATTCTGACTTCATTTCTAGTGAATTGAGCTAGCTCTTCTTGCATAGCAATAATCGATCGGGATCAAGAAGTGCTTGTTCAATAGTTTTGGGTTCGATTTTGGAAATTAACGAGATTTGACTAAGGTTTCGATATGAAGCTCTAGTTCGAACCCCTAAATTGTTGGATCGCCTATAACTTGATTGATAGGATGATTTGTTTGAGTCTTAGTGTGACTCGGGTTAGGGTCATCTATCACTTGGTCGATAGGATGACTTGGGTGAGTTCTAGTTTGACTTGGGTTAGAGTCATCTATCACTTGGTCGATAGGATGACTTGGTTAGGACGAGATTCAAGTTCAAGATCGAGTCGGGTTCGCTATAAGTTGATTTGCTAGTTGGTTTTGTTAAGGATTGAGCGGTTCGTGTCCTTCGTCGAAAACTATATTAATGGTTTCTTCGACTCTAAGAGTGTCGTGATTGTATACCCTATAAGCTCATCTTGGTGGTTGAGTATCCTAGAAAGGTTCCAGTAGAGGTTTTGGATTTGAATTTCCCTAGGTAATCCTTAGTGTTTAAGATATGTACCTTGCATCCAAATACCCTAAAGTATTTGATGTTCGGTATTTTATCGTGATAAATCTCGTACGAGGACTTTTGGTGCCTCTTTACCTTAAGGATCCTATTTTGGACATAGCAAGCCGTACTAACGGCCTCTGCCCAAAATCTATCGGGTAGGTTATACTCGTTTAACATTGTCCTAGCGGCTTCTTGTAGGGTTCTATTTTTCCGTTCGACTAACCCATTTTGTTGTGGGGTTCTAGGACATGAAAACTCATGGTGGTATCCGTTTAGGTTACAAATCAGAAACTGTGGTTTTTGAATTCACCACCATGATCGCTTCTAAGTCTTTTAATCTTAAGGTTCTTTTGATTTTCGATTAACCTACAAAGATTGATTAGTTGGTCTAGGGTATCATTTTTATGTTTGATAAACCTAACCCAAGTAAATCTAGAATAGTCGTCAATTATGACTAAGCAAAATTGACTACCATTGAGTGACTTAGCTCCATGTGAATCAAATAGATCCATGTGTAGGAGCTCAAGAACACTTTTGGTTCGTTCTTGATTAGTTAATTGATGTTGTGTCCTAGATTGTTTACCTTGTTGACAAGCATTACATATTTTATTATCCAAGTTGTTTAGTTTAGGCAAACCTATAACCAAGCCACTCTGACTCATCTTGTGGACGAGTCTTGGAGTGCAGTGTCCGAGTCTTGGTGCCATAACCAAGATTACTCTTGTGTCATAAGACACTTGGTTGAGGAGTTGGGTAAATTTATTGTGTAGATGTTGCTACTCCTAGTTCCTTTAAGTATTATTTTAGATGTTGCATTTATTTTGATTACGCATTCATTTTCTAGAAATATGACCTTATAATTGTTATCACACAATTGGCTTACACTAAGTAAATTATATTGAAAGTTTTCTACTAATAAGACATTTTGAATTGTAAAGTTAGAGTTGAGCTCAATATCACCGATCCGATGATTTTGAGCTTGCCGCTATTCAAGGCTACCGATCCTTGTCGCTTGAATCGTAATCAAAATTTGAGTTGATCCCTGGCCATGTGTCGAGCAACCACCGTCCCAACATCCATTGATCCTACACATAAGGTAGTTGGATCGGATATTGGAATTACTAAAGGGTTGTTTGTAAGTTTTAAACCTAAATCATCTCACCAATATCTACATGATCAAAACATGTTATTCCTATGTGTTATTGTGAGATGACTTTCAATTTTACTTGATTAATTTTAATGAATTTAAATTAACCAACATTAGGTTAGATTCGATTTAGTCTAAGCTCATCAAGTAATCTTTTCAAGAGATTAGCTTCCGTGTCGTGGCGAGGCACGAGGCCTTCTTTGATCGGAACAACGACCACTTCCTTAGACAAAGCTAATTTCAAGAAATTGATAACTCGACTTACTTGAGACTACGTCTTGGTCTAACTAGTTATTTTTGAAAAGAGGATCCCCGAGGCTCAATCTTTTCGTAGGATTTTAGTTGGTTTATTTTTGAAAAGAGGCTCCCCGAGGCTCAATCATTTCGCAGGATTTTAGTTGGTTATGAGACCTATCTAACCATTCTAAAAATAAAGGAAAAACTAAGCATGCAATTTCTAAAACTTAACAAAATACATTTTGTATTGGCTCCCCTGGACCATTGAATCGAGTGGGTCTATTCACATAGTGAATTTGGTCCTTGGGAACCCAATACATGTTAGATCCTAAAGTTGAAATCAAAGTGGTCTTAGGGACCCATGCTTGGACATTTTTCTTATGTTGGTTTACTATAGACATATATGACTTATTGGTTGTATTTGAGTTAAACCCGAGTCCGGCCTTGTTGTACACGGCCCTTTGTGATCCAAGTAAGAGGTCAAGTCCCTTGGATCCCAAAGTGAACCTTTCCAACGTGTTCCTAAGGTCTTCGACTTGTGTTTTCAAAAGCGAGTTCTCAACTTCAAGCTTTTCAACTTGAGTTGAGTCCTCCTCTTGAATACGAGTAGTCGAAGAGGTTAGGGAGACCTCATGTTTGAGAAGGTTAACCTCCTCAATTAGGGTCTCGACCTTGGACTCGGACTTAGCTAGTTTCTTATTTAAAAATTTAATTGCACCATACAAAGTATTAAGTAACGACCGACTTACCCTTAATGATTCTTTTGAACCGGATACGGATCCGTGGCTTGTCTTGAATGGAAGCTCATCATCGGATTCGGACTCGGAATCTTCTTCGGTTTCGGAGTCGTGCTCGGTCGGCTTGGCCATTAGAGCTTTGATATCGTCTTCTTCCTCCGACAACTCCTCCCAAGTAGCGTTTAGCGCTTTCTTGGTCTTTGATGCGTTATTCTTTAGCTTTGGGCACTCGGACTTGATGTGACCGAACCTGTTGCACTCATAGCATCTAAAATTAGAAGTATTTGAATTAGGTTTAGGCTTACCTTGAGTTGTTGGTCGTTTTCGTCTCTTGATCATCTTCCGAACTAGATTGACTAGTTCGGATTCTATTTCGTAGTCTACTTCCGATTCGGACTCGTCTTCTTCCTTCGGTGGTGTCTTCCTTGCGGGCTTCTTCTTCTTGGAACACGCAACTAGCAATACTCTTCTCGGCACTGGACCACGTTAGTTTGCTCATGTAATTCAAGTTCAAAACAATTGCCTAACCTAATTTTAGAAAGGTCCTTGGAGACCTTGTAGGCATCGACCATGGATGCCCACAAGGTGGTCCTAGGAAACGAGTTAAGAGAATACCTGATAAGGTCGCGATTCTCGACCTTTTGTCCGATGGCATGGAGTTGGTTGACGATGTCTTGGATACGAGCATGTAGTTGAGTTGCGGTCTCGTTTTCCTGCATTTTCAAGTTATACAATTTATTTAAAAGTAAATCTCTTTTACATACCTTCGTGTCGTCGGTGCCTTCGTGTAGTTCCACTAGCTTGGTCCATAAGTCCTTTGCACTAATGAAGGGGCCGACGCGGTTGAGCTCTTCCTTGGACAACCCACATTGCAAGATTTGAGTTGCCTTGGCATCGGCTTCTACTTGTTTTTTCATGGAATTTGACCATTGATCGTAACCCAAAGATTCACCATCTTTATTAATAGGAAGTGTGAAACCGGTTTGGATTACGATCCACATCTCGATTTGGGTTTTAAGAAAGCATTCCATCCGACCCTTCCAATAACGAAAGTCATTACCGTTGTAAAACGGGGTCGGGCGTGCTAAACCCTTCGAGATGGGCCATTTAAAAACAAGAAGAAGAACGAAAAAAGAATCTTGCAAAACACACACGAAAGAATATTCCAAGACTTTCGTCTTGGATTAGAAAAGGGAAGTAAAAAGATATATAAAATGTAACTTGCAAAAAGAAATAAACAATCAAATGCGAATGTCGTTGAAGTTCCGGAGGACAACCTTACTCGGGATCTAACCCGAAGGACAACCTTATCCGGATCCTAAAGCCTCTAATGCAATTCTATATGTAGGAGAAGATAAGCAAGTGAAATGATTATACGAAAACAGAAATAAATAAATAAAAAATCTGTAAAAAAAAAAAAAAAAACAAAGCTAGATTGGTGGTTTCACCGAATCTTAGCGCCCCCGGCTCTGATACCAATTGTTGGATCGAAGTGTCGCTAGAGGGGGTGAATAAGCGATACGATGTCGTTAAAAAACTTTTGCAATAAGTAAAAAGCAAGTAGAGAATGCACAGCGGAAATATAAAGTAGACAAGATATTTTTACGTGGTTCACAATCTTTCGATTGCTAATCCACGACCCTAGTGATCCTTGATCACGTACGGAGGGCAATTCACTAAAACCACTCCTCCTCGTTGGAGGTAGGAGCAACGATTACAAAAAGAAATCAAGGCAAAGGGACACTCCCCCTTTCCTTGTTACGATTAAAGCACAAAGACAATTTAAAGAAGTAGAACTTAAATAAATATACCGACAACTCTTATAAGTAGAACGTTGTCGTGACGCCGTCGTAGCAAATGTGAGTAGTAGTAGCGGCGTTACGACGGCGTGTTGAGAGCTCTTGAATTCTTGTGATTTGCTTGGCTTGAACATGTCTATTTATGGATATTGATCTATGAATTTAGACATAGGTAGTGTCCAAGGTGAGGTTCTTATCCCAACTCAAGGATGAGGTGTTTCATCCAACCACCTTGTGCCACCTCCAACCTTCTTGTGCGCCAACTCAAGGATGAGGTGTTTCATCCAACCACCTTGTGCCACCTCCAACCTCCTTGTGCGCCAACTCAAGGATGAGGTGTTTCATCCAACCACCTTGTGCCACCTCCAACCTCCTTGTGCGCCAACTCAAGGATGAGGTGTTTCATCCAACCACCTTGTGCCACCTCCAACCTCCTTGGGCGCCAACTTGAGGATGAGGTGTTTCATCCAACCACCTTGTGCCACCTCCAACCTCCTTGGGCGCCAACTTGTTGGAGCCATTCAACTTGTGCCACATCATGGGAGCCAACCATCTTGTGCCAACTCACCTTATTTTGGGCGTCCACCACAAGGAAGCTTGGTGATGGTTTGGATGTCCACCTTGATGCCACATCACCCTTTGTACCAAAACACGAGTCAAGTCCAAATTCACCCCCTTGAAATTCGAGCTCTTCTCGAGGCTGGAACTTGACTAGCAGTTGACTGTAGTCAAAGGGTTTTGGACTGCAGTACAAGTTAGCTTAAAATATAAAGTACGATGGTTCTAACCATCTGATCTCGACCTAGACCTTCCATTGGAGGTATTGGGTCGGATCTACGCTTAACGACCTTGCTTCGCTTTCACACGAGCTTACCTTGTAGCCTCGCTTCCGGTCTTCACCCGAGTACCTCGGCTTCCTCCGAAGTCCCTCTGGCGTTGCCCGACCACCTCGGTTCCCACCGGGTGTCGCAGACCTTCCGCTCAACTTTAGCATTTCTGCACACTTAATTGAGCTCGTAAGATAACAAATATACCCTTAACTATTGAGCCTTTTGCCATAATCAAAATACCGGTTCGACTTTGGTGCCCACTGCACCAACAGAAGCAACAAGTGTTTGGACACTTGTAGGCTTCAACCACCGAGAAAAACTCTCCGAAATGACAAGGTCTCATTTTTATTTTTTGGGGCAGGGAATTAAGGCACTGTAAGATTGGTATGGGACACTCGCGAGATTCATTTTGCGAGAAGGGGCGCTGCCCCTAACCCCGCTAGGGGAATTATCTCGCGATCGCGCTCGAAAATCGCTTAGCGGGACCGCTGCGGAGTTGTGACTCATAAAATTGAAAAAAATGGAAAATTATAGAAATTTATGTAAAATACATAATTTAGAATTATGTATGATATTTTTATGGTAATGGCCCAAAAACCCCAATGTGATTGGATAAAATTGTGATGTAATTCATAATATGGCTTGCACGCCATTTTTAATATTGTGCATGTTGTATATGATATGCGACCTGCGCGTCATACCTCCCTTATTATATTCCTGTTGTAAATAGATTTTAGACTCGAATGTAACTCGAGTTTCATGTTTGTAATGTACAAAATGAAATGGTGGAAGGTCCACTCGTAGACGGAGTTACGAGGAGGGTGCCGACGACACATGGCGGTCAAAGGAGGCACTTGGAGAAGCCGCTAACCCTAGGTTGACCGTCCGATCTTCTCATTGGCTTGAGAAGAGATCGTAGTAGGGCCATGACCTCATCATAAATTAATTAATTGTATATATATATATATATATATTTGTTTTTGCTTGTATGTATGTGATGCATGCTAGTATAGGGTAATTAATGCCTTAATGCGTATATGATACACATTCATGATTAGATTAGATCTTAATCAAGTCAACTCAAAATTCCTACCAAGTTTTGATACCCATTACTACCTCGATCATTTGTTGTTGTTGAACCTGCCAAAGCAAAGCAACGCATATTATCTTGGTAGGGTGCGGAGGGACAATCTTGGTCCCGCCTATCAAAGCTTGGGTGAGAATAAGCTCAATTAGATTGAGTGAAACTAGTTAACTCAATTGGATCGTGTAAAACTATAGGCATATTCGAAAATTTGGAAAGATAGGATAAGATTACATTTTCACTAAATCTTGGGCGATTTAGCCAAAGCTAACTCAAGTTTTTTTGTAAATGTGGATCTTGATACTATAAACAAGAGTTGCATAGAGATGTAATTGGTAATTTGTTACCTACCGATGATACTAAGTCTTGGGAGATTTAGCCAAAGCTAACTCAAGGCATAGTATGATGTGGATCTTGTCCCGCAAGAATTATAGCTAGTTGGTATGAATCTAGTAGTGTGGTTTGACCTCATCCATGATCCATTCTACAAAAGTCCTATAATTCAGTGGGAGCATCATTTAATTAAAGGCCTAATTAAATGATAAATGGAATATGATATTTACTTTCTACATTATTTATGTTCTAGATTGTGTTGGGATGTATACTGAAAAGTCTATCTTTTGTACGAACATCTTTATTTTTGAAATAAGAATCACATGATCATTGTTTGCATATTTATGGTTATGCATATTGTCTCATACATTACATTGTAGATAACATGATGTGTAGTTTCACACGGTAGATCATGTTATCAGCTCCTTGTAGAGTATAAGTAAAGGCTCACAACCGAGATGGCTTTGGAAAAACCATTGGTATGGTTGTAGTGTGATATAGTATTGGTTTGTCTTGACCATAGAATTACACTAGTACACTTTGTGTGTATTGAGCAGGACCGACTTAGAGGTGATTCAATTTATTGCTGACTACATAATCGAATTGGACCTCAGATATTATGTTGTACATGCTCTTAATCCCGATATAATAATGAGCACATATACTTAGTATTCATTTCTTTGATTTACCAATGGGCGAGATTTATAGAGTAAATCGATAGGCTCAGTAAGTTGGGAAATGATATTATTTATATGGTGTGTCATTGATTATAGGAGGAAATTATGTCCTATATATTAGGATGATGATGTCCCCTTGAGGAGCTCATAAGGTTCATCATGTAAACCCTACAGGTGGACTTGGTCCGGCATGATGATAGGGTTGAGTGGTACTACTCATGGAGTTAGATGTTGATTAATTAATTATCAATAAATTAATTAATCGACGGACATTTGAGATCTTAAACATGGGGAGATACATGTACAAATAATATATGGAGCCCATATTAACTTATGGTGGCTGGTGAGGTAGATCAATGATAATCCTCTAGTGGAATGGATTATGATTAATGGATCAGACTTTATGTGGGCTTGATCCTTTGGGTGGCCAAGATCCAACTCCTCCTCATGGTCCCTATCATAGCCTATTAAAACCCTCATGAAGCCTAGATCCGATGATGGAAATTAAAACTCTAGATCCGACGGTGGAGATTAAATCTCTAGATCCGACGGTTGAGATTAAATCTCTAGATCCGACGGTTGAGATTAAATCTCTAGATCCGACGGTTGAGATTAAATCTCTAGATCCGACGGTGGAGATTAAAAGGAGGCTTAAGCCTAACTCTATAAAAGGAGGCCAAGGCTTGGGCATGGAGAACGAGATTAGGGATTAGGGTTTTGGAGCTTGGCTTGAGAGGAGAGGTGGGCGACGGCAACCCTAGGGTTTGTCCTTCCTTGTGGGCGGAGGCACACAAGACTAGGGTTTGGTGTTTTCCTTGGCCAGTAGCATCATCACCACCCTCTCTTTCTCTAGTTCGACGGCAGCTCCTCCCTCTCTCTTTCTCTCTCTAGGTTGGCCGCCGGCAACCTTCCTTCAAGGTTGGCCGACACTCCTACACCTCTCTTTGGGCCGGTGGCAAGCATCAAGCTTGGAGCTTGATGGTTGGTTCTAGATAAGAGAAGAGTTTCATTTCTATAATTCCTCTTGTTCGGAGCGAGCAAGGAAAGAAGATCGTGATCTAGGAGGCTTCATCTCTTGGAGGACCATTGCCCACACAACGTCCAAGAGGAGGATAGGACATACGATAGAAGACCTTAAGGTAAACAAGAGGTATAAATCTTGTTTGCTTTCCTTTTGTTTATTTGTATGTTTTATGTTTTGTTATGTGGCTAAATTTACTTGGACCCCTAATACAAATGCAAAAGCCGACAATCCGTACATCGTCTATTCCGCGACTATTCGAAGAATAGAGATAGGTTGCTTGAACAACAAGTTTGTTCAAGTGACCACTCTAATCGGATAGCACGATGATGGAATGGTTGCTTTGGTAATCCCTATTTTTCATGGATTAATTTTTTAATCCAGGGACGAAGACGGGATTGCCATGAACAAGCGACCGAGTTGAAGTGGGAAGCGAAGTTTCCTACCTCCAAGTGGTATCAGAGCCACGATTTCTGGTTTTGTGTGTTTAGGATTCGGTTATTTTATGCCCTTATCATACATTGTACGTGCCGGATGATTGTAGGATGTGCGTAGGCTAACTCTTTTGTTGCAGGCATAAGATCCAACTATTATGGTCATATGTGCATGTGATTGCATGTGTGTAATATTATTTGAATACTCGGGGTTGATGAGGCTAGTATTTAATTTTTGTAATTGGATATGACATTGTTTAGCCACTCATTTTATTTTAGTTTACTTTCGATCTAGATTTCATGTACACTCCTTCGTGGAGTATAGGATCGATGGATATAAATTAAAATAGTTATTGTCGGCTCGGATCTCCGGATGGCTTGTACATGGCGTATGGAGGAGCGGACGAGATGGCGACGCGATAAGAGGCATATTGGAGAACAAAAGGCATAATAGTTGGATTTTTTTTTTCATATTTATTACTTTTGTTTGATATGCATGTCGTAGCCTAGGAAAATTCCTCAATTTTAAATTACTAAGTGGGAGAGAGATATTTTAAAAATTCCCACGACCTCTATTACGATTTGACATGTGATGCAAACAAACTTGCACGTTGGCTTTGTGTGTCGTCCTCCCCATCGGATGAGTTTGTTTTGTGGATCACAGGGTCAAATAGGATTATAAGAAATAATTAATGAGCGTGTGTACTTCCCCATCGGAAGGCACATAACCCGAGATAATTTCCTTGGTACCAAGTAATGGTGAACACTTAGATGCAAATAGGAGTATCCTCCCCATCGAAGTCACTGCTTTTATTTGTAGGGCCGAAGAGGAACCAACTATTAATTTTATTTGTCAAAAAGTTAGGTTGACAAGATAATAAAATTAATGGGTAAAACCTCCTCTTACAAATATAGAATTCGTATACGTCCACACTATCGTGGCATACGATATTCTCGGTGTTTTGAGGTGTTGGTTGATTTTAAAATTTTATTGTTTGAGGAATCAATAATTTTTTGAAATCTAATGTTTTGATCTATTTGATTCTTAGGTTTTTCAAAATGACTTTCAACCCACTTGCTGTGAGACTGAAAGAAAATAAACAAACTGGACCCAATTATGTTGATTGGAAGAGGAATCTTGACATTGTCTTGACTGCTGAGGAGTACAAATATGTACTCTTCGAAGAGTGTCCTTATAAGCCTGCGGATGATTCTGGGGAAAAGGAGAAGGAGAGTTATAAGAAGTGAATTAAGGCTGATGAGATGGCGCGCTGTTACATTTTGGCATCTATGTCAAATGTATTGCAACATCAGCATCAAGCCATGACCATAGCTTATGACATGATGCTCAATCTTAAAGAGCATTTCGGACACCAGAATCGGACTGCAAGGCAGGAAGCCATGAGGAACTTGATGACGACCACCATGTTCGAGGGAACACCCGTGAGGGATCATGTTCTCAAGATGATGACTCATTTTAATGAGCTGGAAGTCCTCAGAGCTGAGATCGATGGGGAAACCCAGGTTGATATCATTCTACAGTCTCTACTTAGAAATTTTGAGCAGTTTTGTCTGAACTACAACATGAATAAAAGGTTGTATTCGTTGGCGAAGCTTCTGACAGAACTCCAGGCGGCAAAGGGGCTATTTCGTTAGAGTGCTCAGGCGCAGGCCATGGTTTCCCAAAAGGTTTCTACTTCTAAGCCGAAAGGCAAGAAAAAGAAGAAACAAGGTGGGGCAAAGGTGGCGGGAGGAACTCAGGGAGGAGTGAAGAAGTCGAAAGGCAAGTGCTTCACTTGCAAGTAGACTGGACACTGGAAGAAGGACTGCCCCAACTGGAAGCAGAACAAAGTTATATCTTTTGGTCTAGTCGTTGAAACATGTTTAACAGTGTTATCTACCGACACTTGGTGTGTAGATACGGGAGCCACTGATCATGTCTACAATACTTTGTAGGGGTTCCAGGAAACTAGACGACTGTTTGAGGGGGAGATTACCATATATTTGGGCGATGCCATGAAAGTGGCGGCTATTACAGTGGGAGATGTCTATTTGTCTTTTGAGAGGAATAAAGTTTTGGTTCTTAAAAATTGCCTTTATATACCTTTATTTAGAAAGAATTTGATTTTGGTTTCTAAATTATTTATGGATGGATATTCTATTTCTTTTAATGACAGAGTTGTTATAAAAAGGAATAGGGAGATTATCTATTCTGGTGCATTGATAGGAAATTTATATACACTTGAACCAAAAGCTCCCACGATGCAAATAGAAGTTAATAACTCATCTTCTAATTCCAATAGGAGAAAAGAACCTTCGAAGATGAACCAAACATATCTTTGGCATCTAAGTCTTGGTCATATTAACCTAAGCAGAATTCAAAGGTTGATAGCTGATGGACCTCTGAGTTCATTAGTGGTGGAAGACTTCCCAACCTGCGAGTCTTGCTTGGAAGGTAAAATGACCAAGAGGCCTTTCAAGGCAAAGGGGTATAGAGCCAAAGATGTGTTGGAATTGGTTCATTATGATTCGTGTGGTCCTATGTCTATCCAGGCAAGAGGTAGTTTTGAGTATTTCATCTCTTTTATAGACGATTATTCAAGATATGGATACATTTACATGATGCGCCGCAAGTCTGAATGCTTTGACAAGTTCAAAGAATTCAAGGCTGATGTGGAGAAACATCAGGGTAAAAGTATCAAGATACTATGATATGATCATGGTGGTGAGTACCTCTTGGGAGAGTTTAGGAATTACTTATCAGAGGTTGGGATTCAATCCCAATTATCTGCACCTTGCACACCCCAGCAGAATGGTGTAGCAGAGCGAAGGAATAAGACTCTTATGGAGATGGTAAGATCAATGATGAGTTATTCTGAGTTGCCAGATTCGTTCTGGGGGTATGCTCTGGATACGACAGTGTATATTCTGAACTTGGTTCCATCTAAATCAGTGCCTTCTACTCTCACAGAATTGTGGATTAGGAGAAAGCCTAGTCTGAGACATATTCGGATTTGGGGGAGTCCAGCACATGTGCTGAAGGCAGATGCTGGTAAGTTGGAATCTCGTACAGAAGTGCACATGTTCGTTGGCTGCCCTAGAGGAACGAAAGGTGGTTTTTTTTTATAGTTCTAGAGATCAGAGGGTGATCATTAGCACGAACGCCAGATTTTTAGAGGAATACTATGTGATGAACCACAAGCTCATGAGTAAGATTGTTCTGGAGGAATTGAGAGGGGAAGTCACTACTTCAGTACCACCGGTACAAGAGGATATACCACAAGTCACTGCACCATGTGTCACAGAGGATACATAGGTGATACCTTGTCGTAGTGGGAGGGTTGTTAGACAGCCTGATAGATTCATGTTCTTGGAAGAATCTTCTAATTTGGTCCTTGGCGAACATGAACCTGATCCCTTGACATATGACGAGGCAATCCAAGATAAAGATGTGGAATCTTGGCAAAGTGCAATGAATGATGAAATTGAATCTATGGATTCAAATCAGGTATGGGAGCTTGTAGAACAACCCAATGGTATAAAAGTCATTGGATGCAAGTGGATCTACAAAAGAAAGAGAGGAATAGATGGGAAGGTTGAAACCTTCAAAGCGATGCTTTTTGCGAAGGGGTATACTCAGAAAGAGGGCATCGATTATGAGGAGACCTTTTCGTCGGTAGCCATGCTTAAGTCTATCTGGATTCTCTTATGTATTGCTGCTCATATGGATTATGAGGTATGACAGATGGATGTCAAGACAGCTTTCCTTAATGAAAGTCTTGAGGAAAACATCTATATGAAGCAACCATAAGGATTCATTGCAAAGGGCAAAGAGCATCTTGTGTGCAAGCTTAATCAGTCTATCTATAAATTAAAGCAAGTTTCGAGATCTTGGAACATCCTCTTTGATGAGGTAATCCAGTCTTATGGATTTATTCAAAGTTTGGATGAGTCTTGTGTATACAAGAGATGTGATGGAAACGTAGTGATATTTTTTATACTATACGTAGATGACATTTTGTTAATTGACAACAATGTCAAGGTGTTATCAGACATAAGGGTATGGTTGTCCAAACAGTTTAATATGAAGGACTTGGGAGAAGTGGGACACATCCTTGGGATCAAGGTTATAAGGGATCGCAGGAAAAGGATGTTGTGCATATCTCAAGCTTCATACATAGACACCATTTTGGCTCGCTTTAGCATGCAAAACTCCAAGAAAGGTTTTCTACCTTTCAGACATGGAGTTCCTTTAACTAAGGAGATGTTTCCTAGAATATCTGAGGAGATAGAGGAGATGATGGCGGTTCCTTATGCTTCAACAGTAGGAAGCCTCATGTATGTCATGCTATGTACGAGATCAGATATCTGCTTTGCCATTGGCATGGTTAGCAGATATCATAGTAATCCAGGACAGAGACATTGGACTGTGGTAAAACATATATTGAAGTACCTGAGAAGGACAAGGGATTATATGTTGGTTTACCAGGCAGACCAATTACTCCCAATGGGTTACACAGATTCTGACTTCCAATCATATAGGGATAATAGTAAGTCTACCTCAGGTTTTGTGTTTACTTTGGGATGTGAAGCCATTGTATGGAGGAGTGTCAAGCAGAAAATGCGTGGCAGACTCTACCATGGAAGTTGAGTATGTGGCAGCCTCTGAGCCAGCCAAAGAAGTTGTATGGCTCAGAAACTTCTTGATGGACTTGAATATGATTCCTGGTTTGCTCAGAACTATCACAATTTATTGTGATAATAGTGGTGCAGTTGCAAACTCGAAGGAACCATGAGCTCATAAGGCAAGTAAACACATAGAGCGCAAGTACCACCTGATATGAGAAATCGTAAAGCGAGGAGAAGTTGTTGTGGCCAAGATTGCATCGGAGGATAACCTGGCAGATCCTTTCACTAAGGCCCTTCCGGCGTGAGCTTTTGATAGGTATGTGGAGGTAATGGGAATCAGATGTATAACAATTTGAGGACAACATAGTCTTTTAGTATAAGTGAGAGATTGTTGGGATGTATACTGAAAAGTCTATCATTTGTATGAAAATCTTTATTTTTGAAATAAGAATCACATGATCATTGTTTGCATATTTATGGTTATTCATATTGTCTCATACATTACATTGTAAATAACATGGTGTGTAGTGTCACTCGGTTGACCATGTTATCAGCTCATTATAGAGTATATGTAAAGGCTCACAACCGAGATGACTTTGGATAAACCATTGGTATGGTTGTAGTGTGATTTGGTATTGGTTTGTCTTGACCATAGAATTACACTAGTACACTTTGTGTGTATTGAGCAGGATCGACTTAGAGGTGATTCGATTTATTGTTGACTACATAATCGAATCGGACCTCAAATATTATGTTATACATGCTCTTAATCCCGATATAATACTGAGCACATATACTTAATATTCATTTCTTTGATTTACCAATGGGGGAGACTTATAGAGTAAATCGATAGGCTCGATAAGTTGAGAAATGATATTATTTATATGGTGTGTCGTTGATTATAGGAGGAAACTGTGTCCTATATATTAGGATGATGATGTCCTCTTGAGGAGCTCATAAGGTTCATCATGTAAACCCTGCAGGTGTACTTGGTCCGACATGATGATAAGGTTGAGTGGTACTACTCATGGAGTTAGAAGTTGATTAATTAATTGTCAGTAAATTAATTAATCGATGGACATTCGAGATCTTAAACACGGGGAGATATATGTACAAATAATATATGGAACCCATATTAACTTATGGGGGTTGGTGAGGTAGATCAATGATAATCCTCTGGTGGAATGGATTATCATTAATGGATCGGACTTTATGTGGGCTTGATTCATTGGGTGGCCAAGATCCAACTCCTCTTCATGGTCCCTATCGTAGCCTATTAAAATCCTCATGAAGCCTAGATCCGATGATGGAAATTAAAATTCTAGATCCGACGGTGGAGATTAAATCTCTAGATCCGATGGTTGAAATTAAATCTCTAGATCCGACGATTGAGATTAAATCCCTAGATCCGATGGTGGAGATTAAAAGGAGGCTTAAGCGTAACTCTATAAAAGGAGGCCAAGGCTTGGGCATGGAGAACGAGATTAGGGATTAGGGTTTTGGAGCTTTGCTTGAGAGGAGAGGTGGGCAGTGGCAACCCTAGGGTTTGCCCTTCCTTGTGGGCGGCGGCAAACAAGACTAGGGTTTGGTGTTTTCCTTGGCCAGTGGCATCATAACCACCCTCTCTCTCTCTAGTTCAGTGGCAGCTCCTCCCTCTCTTTCTCTCTCTAGGTTGGCCGGCGACAACCTTCCTTCAAGGTTGGCCGACACTCCAAGACATCTCTTTGGGCTGGCGGCAAGCATCAAGCTTGGAACTTGATGGTTGGTCCTAGATAAGAGATGAGTTTCGTTTCTATACTTCCTCTTGTTCGGAGCGAGCAAGGAAAGAAGATTGTGATCTAGGAGGCTTCATCTCTTGGAGGACCATTGCCCACATAACGTCCAAGAGGAGGATAGGACATACGATAGAAGACCTTGAGGTAAACAAGAGGTATAAATCTTGTTTGCTTTCCTTTTTTTTATTTGTATGTTGTATGTTTTGTTATGTGGCTAAATTTACTTGGACCCCGAATACAAACGCAAAAACCGGCGATCCGTACATCGTCTATTCCGTGGCTATTCGAAGAATAGAGGTAGGTTGCTTGAACAACAAGTTTATTCAAGTGACCACTCTAATCGGATAGCACGACGATGGAAATGTTGCTTTGGTAATCCCTATTTGTCATGGATTAATTTTTTTAATCCGGAGACGAAGACGGGATCACCATCAACAACGACCGAGTTGAAGTGGGAAGCGAAGTTTCCTACCTTCAGATTGCCATGTCATCAAACACGAATACTCTCTCCCTGCATTCTGTCCTTGAGAAGGACAAGCTCAATAGAGCTAATTTCCTTGACTAGTATAGGAATCTGAGAATTGTTCTCACATAAGAAAGAAAACTGTACATTCTGGAGCAGCCCATTCCAAAAGCATCTCCTGCTACTGCCTTGCGAGCTGATCGAGATGCTTACAAGAAGCATCAAGGTGATGCATTAGATGTGTCATGCCTCATGCTCGTGACCATGAACTTTGAGATTCAGAAGCAACACGAGTTGATGAATGCTTTTGATATGGTTGAACATCTTCGTCAACTCTATCAAGGATAAGTAAGTCACGAGAGATTCGAGATCTCTAAGGTACTGTTTCAGTGCAAGATGAAAGATGGGACTCCCGTAGGTCCATATGTACTCAAGATGATTGGGTACATAGAAAACCTACAGAGGTTGGGATTCCCACTTGGCCAAGAACTGGCCACTGACATGATCTTGCAATCCTTGCCAGAAAGTTTCAATCAATTTGTCATGAATTACAACATGAATGAAATTGATAAGCCTTGCCTTCTAGGCAAGATGACCAAGACTCCCTTTAGTGGACACAGCGAAAGAGCAACAGACTTGTTAGGACTTATACATAGTGATGTGTGTGGCCCTTTCAATGTAGCTGCTAGAGGTGTTTATAGGTACTTCATTACATTTACTGATGACTTCAGTAGATATGGTTATGTGTATCTGATGACACATAAGTCAGAATCCTTTGAAAAGTTCAAAGAATTCAAGAATGAAGTACAAAGCCAGCTTGGCAAGAGTATTAAGATACTTCGATCAGATCAAGGTGGTGAATACCTTAGCCATGATTTTCGTGACTATCTAGCTGAGTGTGAGATTCTATCCCAACTCACTCCTTCTGAAACACCATAATGGAATGGTGTATCCGAAAGGAGGAATCGTACCCTATTAGATATGATACGATCTATGATGAGTCACATAGATCTTCCTATATCCTTTTGGGGATATGGTCTAGACAAAACAACCTTCACACTTAGCCGTGTTCCATCCAAAGCTGTGATAAAGACATCGTATACGATATGGACAGGGAAAAATCCCAAGATGTCTTTCATGAGGATTTGGGGTTGTGAGGCTTATGTTCGACATCAAGTCTCAGACAAACTGGGACCCAAATCTGATAAGTGCTATTTTGTTGGATATCCAATGGAAACGAAGGAATATTACTTCTACATTCCCAGTCAGCACAAAGTGTTTGTGGCAAAGACTGGGGTATTTCTAGAAAGGTACTTTGTTTCTAGAAAAACTAGTGGAAGTACGTTTGATCTTGAAGAAATTCAAGATATGGACCATAGAACTGAGGACTTGATGGAGGTTGAACAGGAACCACAAAGTATTGTGGATGATGAGATTGTTACATAAAGAGTTGAGGAACAACAACTTGTTCATGTGGACCTACCTCTGCGAAGGTCTGATAGGGTTCATCGTCAGCCTGAGAGATACTCAGTTCTCTTGTCTAACCATAATGATGTTATGCTCGTTGAGAATGAGCCTACCTCCTATCAAGAAGCGGTGATGAGCCCAGATTCTGATAAATGGCTAGAGGCCATGAGATCCGAGATGGAATCCATGTACACCAGCCAAGTATGGACTTTGGTTGATCCACTTGAAGGCGTCAAACCCATTGCGTGTAAGTGGGTCTTTAAGAGAAAGACTGACATGGATGGACTTACGCATACCTATAAGGGTCGATTGGTAGCTAAAGGTTTCAAGCAAATTTATGGTATTGACTATGATGAAACCTTTTCTCCAGTTGCGATGTTTAAGTTCAATTGGATCATGCTTGCTATTGCAGCGTACCACGATTATGAGATCTGACAGATGGATGTCAAAACCGCATTTCTGAATGGAAACTTACTCGAGGATGTGTACATGACACAACCTGAGAGTTTTGTAGATCCACAACATACTGGCAAGTATGCAAGCTGCAAAGGTCCATTTATGGGCTAAAACAAGCTTCTCAGAGCTGGAATCTTCGATTTGATGATGTGATCAAACAGTTTGATTTCATTAAGAATGAAGATGAACCCTGTGTCTACAAGAGAGTTAATGAGAACACAGTTGTCTTCCTTATATTGTATGTGGATGACATACTACTCATTGGTAATGACATTCTTTTGCTATAACCTGTGATGACTTGGCGGGGGAATTATTTCTCAATGAAGGACTTAGGTGAAGTAGCCTATATTCTAGGCATCAAGATCTATAAAGATATATCTAAGAGATTGCTTGGCCTAAGTCAGAGTATATATATTGATACGGTATTACTACGGTTTGCCATGCAGAATTCCAAGAAGGGTTTTTTTGCCAATATCAAATGGTGTGAGTCTTTCGAAGACTCGAAATCCCTCTTCTAGAAGTCTTAGGTCTAGGCTAAGGGTGGTCTAGCAAGTATGGGGGAACCATACATGGGTTAAACCTCATGGTTGAGGTTAAAACCTCATGTTTGAGGTGTGCCAGTCGACTGGCATGAGTCAACTAGGGTTTGACTGTGGGAATTGGCCTAGCAATCGACTGCCAGAGGAGGGCAGTCGACTGATCTTGTGATCTGTCGACTGGTGCTCAGGTTTTGAAGCATAAAAGAGAGTCTCACTCGATCGCTGCAGTCAGCAGTCGAGTGATGGCTTGATCAGTCGATTGATGATGGATTCATTGGATTTTTCCAGCGTGGATCTAGCCATTCTCTCACGACAATAGTGGCATCAGTCGATTGATGGTCTCGAGCAGTCGACTGATCGATTTTTTCCAGCACAGGTTGAAGCTTTAAATGGAGCTCGTGAAGGAGGAAAAAGCAAGCGATTTCTTAGACATTCTTGAGGAGATTTGCTGCTGCAAATCAGGGTCTTCAACCACGGTTCAAGCGATCAACAAGCAAGCAATCTAAAGCCATTTGTAAAGCATTTTCTTTACTTGTAGTGCATTGTATTTCATCTTATTTGCTTGTTGTTATTAGTTTATTGTTGTAAACTATTGTACGAGGTTTCTCCGCCTCCGACTTGTGTTGAGAAGGAGTATTTGTGATTAGTGGTTGCATGTGCATCACTAGAGCTCGTAGTGCTCGATCCATGGAGTAGGAACCATTTGGTTCCGAACAACATTATATGCTTGTGTTCGTGTGATTGTTTATTTCGTTATTGTTATTATTATCTATATTCCGCTGTGCTAATGAAAATTATAGATGAACACGCAAATGAATTCCATCGACGTATAGAACGATACTATTCACCCTCCCTCTAGTTTTCTAATGATCCCCTACAAGTGGTATCAGAGCAAGGCCGCTCTTCAAGGATTAACAACCAAGGGAGCACCGCTAGAGAAAGAACAAGATGGAATTCAAGGAGAGATTGGGTGACGACATCAACGTTCTGCCTTCCTTCGACCGCGAAGATTTCGCATATTGGAAAGGTAGAATGATGCATTTTCTAATGTATGACTTTGAAAATTAGAATAGTGTCTTAGTAGGCTTTGACACTCCAAAAGATGAAGAAGGAAGAAAAATCAAGAAGAAGAATTGGAGCCAAGATAAACTCCGATACTATAACATCAACAATAAGGTAATGGGTATTTTGCTTAATATAATCCCTAATGATATTTTGATCAAGATAGGGGATTGTAAAGACGCCAAGGAGGTATGGAACAAATTGGCAAAATTCCATGAAGAGCCTCACTCAATCCAAGAAGATAAGGAGGATGAAGAAGAGAGCTCATCCTCAAGTGAAAGTAAGGAGTTGGAAGTTGAGATGGAGTCAACTTCCGGATCAGAAGAGGAAGAGGAAGAAGTGGAAGAAGAAGCCTCCACCTCTAGAATTGGCAGGGAGGAGAGACCATCCACACCAGAGCCGGAGCAAAATCAAGGAGAAGCCTCAACCTCCAGGAGGGTTGAAGAACCCACTCCGACCAACACAACCACCCTAGGTAACTCAAGCAATTTGATTTTAAACAAAAATCATATAATTTGCTTAGAGTGTAGGGAATCCGGGCACTATAAGAGCAAGTGCCCAAAGAGAGTAAGGAAAGCTCCACCGGTGCCAAAAGTCAATGAAGCCGGTGTTCCCACCAAGAAAAGCAAGGAGCAAATCACTTGCTACAAGTGCCGACTACCGGGACACTACCGGAATCAATGACCAAAGGGGGAGAAGAAGACTCAAAGGAGAGCATCACAAGTAGGAGGAGCTAAGGCTAAACCTAAGGTATATTTTAATAATGTACCTTCAAAATTTAAAAGTCAAAAGCATACTAGGAATTTTAAATCTCTTGCAATTCATCATGAAAAGCATGCTAGAGATAAATATTTTTGTTTAGGAGCTAAAAGTGTCCACTTAGGAAATAAGGAGAAATTTTGGACTAATGTCCCTAGAAAAGTTTTACCTAGGGAGTCTATTAGGAAAATAGGAGAACACCTAGATCTTAATCCTAAATGGACTAGGCATATGCCTAGAGAAAATGGTAATGCCCAAAAACTTAATCAAAAATAAAAAATTGGGCAATTGGAGATGGAAAATCAAGTCTTGAGGTCAAGACTTGAGAAATTAGAAAAGACCCTCAAGAAGATGCAAAATCAATTTCAAGGGTCAAATAGTCAAAGTCAAGGGTCTAGGACTCAAGGTCAACATCTAGGACCTAAGAAACAAAAGTCAACCAAGGGCAAACAAGGTTTGGGTCACAAACCTAAGCCTAAGGTGGCTTATCATAGTGTTTCATTTGATTATGGAACACAAACTAGGTCTAGGAAGACGAAGGTCAATAGGGAAGTCATCCCTAGAGTTGACCATGATGTGTGCCTAGTGGCTAGGGTTTCAAGGAAACCTAGGAAAGCCACTAAGAATGTTGCAAGGGGAGTTACCCCTAGAGTCAACCTAGGTAAGACCCAAATGACCAAGGCTACCAAGCCTAGGAGGGTCATTAGGAAGGTATCTAGTGAGGTTATCCCTAAAGAATACCTAATTAACTCTAGGAGCACAAATAGGTTTTGGGTTCCTAAGAGCGTGATTGATTCACGCTAGATGGGTTTAGGGTATGCCAACCTTGATTGGATAGGTAGTTAACTCAACCATGATAAAGGTGACACTTTAGGTAATTTTCAAGATTATGGGTACCTTAAAAATAGATTTGATCTTATGATCCTAAAAGAATTTAGGATGTGCCAATACATTTTTGGAATTATGAAAAATCAATTAAATTGGCATATTTTAGGATTAGAGGTCATAGTGTGCCATTATTGGGTTTTTGGCACACTAGGGAGAAAAGTGATAATATGGCAAAATATATTTAATTATATCAAATGACAATTAATATTAAATTTTAGGTATTATTATACCTATACATTTTATATGTCATGCTTTGATTGCCATATAACATGCCATGACATCATATCTATTTTTAATCATTTAAAATGTCATGATTATGTTTAGGATTAGGTTAAATGTCATGTATCTTTAGTTTATATCATATGCCATTACATCATGTGTTAGTAATATATGAGAGAGATGTCCTAAGGCAATCGCCTTATGTATGAACCATTTATATGATAAATGAAGATTCACTATTTGAGTATAAATGTTTTATGTATTTGATTGGATCTTAAACTCATTTACTGAATGCCCACGATGCGATTCACAGCATGAGAGAATTTGTGATTGGATCACAACTAGTGAGTATCTCTACATGTGTAATTGTGATGTATCGGAATTATCCCTAGTCGATGAATTGATGGATTTGGACACCATCAATTCTGTCGAGACTAGCATGAGGTATACTCCTTGGTGTATCCAAGCAGCTGATTCTCACTAGCTAGAGACATAGTGATGTCCGGAGTTAATCGTGGATGCTAGTTATGGTAATTAGTTCATTGGAGTGACCAGCCGTAAGACTTCATATGGTTCTCTGCATATATAGATATGTCAATGAAGTTATTACTGTGGCTTAAGTGTGATGTTCCTTTGACTTGCGGTATTCAAGTCATCTTGATCATGGAGACTTATGCTTTGACATCTTAAGCAAGCATCTCTAAGGAGATGTGGACCCGGGATGATTGGGTATAAGTCGAAGTGATCGAAGGTGTTTGAATAGCCTATAAAGGATTCACCACTCCTTGCGAGGAGATGTATACCCATGGCCTCTCGTCGGATTGTTACTAAAATCTTTTGCCAAAGCATTACATGTTTAGAGTAAGGTACTCTTCGATACATGTGGAGTAACTAGAATCCGTAGGACGAGGAATTGATACTTGGGCTAGGTGTGACGTAGTCAGCCTAGTGGGGACTGACACTATAGACCATGTCCTGAACCAAGTGGGTATAAGATGAGTGAAGGGAATGGGGCACGAATCATTCGAGCTGTTGAAGGGTTTCAGAAATAGTTCTGGATCAACCGTTGATCTTTTCGGTTAATTGGGGATCATGATGTACTACTAGGTGCCACTCATGATCGTTCTATAATTAATGGTTAATTATAGGCGGCCAACATAAACCGAGAACCTATTTGGTCACCGCGCTGAGCGTAATCAAGGATTTAAAGCGAGCTTGAGAATGAGATTCTCGGGCCAGAGAAACTATGTTTGGTTGGACCAAACATGGAGCGAGCATGAAATCGTTTCAGGCGCAATGGAAGCGTGGATGAGCCGTGTCTTATGAAGACATAATGGACGAACCAAAATGGTTTGGTTCTAATCCAATGGAGGAGAATAAACCAAAGGGTTTGGTTTATTTTAAACGAATGAACCAAAAGTTGGTTCGGTTCGTTTTAACTTAAAATAAACCATCATGGTTTGGTTTATTTTAACTTATCTTAATGGAGCGGGTTAACGGGCCTAATGGTTATGATCCAATAACCATTAATAGAATTAGTTCTCTATAAAAGAGGGCTTAAGGGATAATTAAGCCCTAATCCAATCCAAAACCCTAAGTTGCCGCCCACCTCTCCTTGGAGAAATTCGGAGCCAACTCTCCTCCTCCTTGCCGCCGCCCACCTTGAGGCTCCAACCGGCGTCCAAAAGGTGCTGACCTTCCCCCTCGCCGGCGTCGAGCTGCTGCCGGTTAGTGCTCCGGTGATCTCCTTCAAGTTTGGCATCAAGGTGAGCTCTATCTCCCTTGGTTGGCCGGCGCCTATCACCTCCACCAAAGCTGTCCAGTTTTCTGGACAGCTTGTTCTCCTCTCGTCGAAGCATTGTTTGGACGATGGTTAGAGCTCCGACAGTGGCTAACTTACCGGGGATTGGATCTCCGGTAATCCTCTGAGGTGGAGGACGAAGGATTCGTCAATTGGTTGACGAATACCTCTCCGGAGAAGCGAGTTTTGAGAACTCGTATTAGGATCCGAATTTGGATTCGGATCGTGATCATCTCTCGATCACGTCGCCTTCAACACGAGGCTAGTAACCCGTACGAAGACGAAGCTCGTGGCTTAGCGAAGTCATCCCGAGGAACTCGGCGTGGATACGGATAGAGACGATTCTAGCGAGGATCGTTCCGGTTGATGTCGTTCCCGCTACACGTCATACGAAAGGTATAACGTAGATAAATTTCCTTTTATTGCAAATTTAAATTTACGGTTATGTCTACACTTGTTGTAATATGCATGCGTGTGTTGTGTGTGTTGTAATAAATGTAGATTTATTAATTTTATTGCTTCCGCTGTGTTCATGTTTACGAAACGTGATCGAACACACACACGCCGCGGTGCCGGAAACCCAACAGTTGTATCAGAGGCCAGGTTGTGTTTCGACATAATCGTAAAAATGGTTTTGCGATAGTCATAATGTATTTCTGGAAATTTTCTAATTTTGGAAATTTAGAAGTATTTATGGAAATATTTCAATTTTGGAAAGTCTAGAAGTATTTATGGAAATCTTCCACTTTTGGAAAGTTGGAAGTATTTATAGAAATTGATATTTTCCATAAATAAAATATTTGATTAGATTCTGGAAATTTGTTTCCTAATTTAATCATGATTTGATTTGGGAAATCAAATCTTAAAATATTTTATTTCCATAAGTAGTTTTAATGATTTAGGAAATTGGTTTCCTAAATAGATTTTCCTTAATCAAATAATTCCATGAATAAAATATGTGATTAGATTTGGAAATTTGTTTCCTAATTTAATTATGATTTGATTTGGAGAATCAAATCTTAAACATATTTTATTTCCATAAATAGTTATGACATATAAGGAAATTATATACATGACATAATTGTATGCCATGTAATTGCATTAGATGCATAACATTATGCCATGCATGTCGTGACATATAGATGTATGCCATGTATGTCATGCCATGTAGATAATAGTTATTTGCATGCAAAGAGGATGAGACATAAAACCCTAACTCAATATTAAAGTCTACACCTTCCATTAATATGGTTAGAACCAGAGTTCTGTTTCTTGTTTGGGTTGTTGGACTTACTCTAAGCCCGGCTTGAACCTGAACATTTTCATATCATTGGAATAGTTTAACTCTAATATGGTAAGAGTCAGAGGTCAATCGTTAGTTTGGGTTGTTGGACTCACTCCAAGCCTGGCTAATTGGTTGAATGCACTCTAACCATATTAAAACTATTTCGCGATTAATGGGTCGGCTCTAACTTGGAGCATCGATTGGTTGGACTCACTCCAAGGTCAATGTGAAGAGAGGTGAAGTTGGGTGCTATGCATATGATGCATACTTGTTAATGTGTTAACAACCCTATGTATGTGTAAACATTCAATTAGTTGATAGCACATTGTGATAGTTACATATACATGATATGTAATCGGTATACTTGATACCCACCATCATAGCTAAGAATGGCTTGTTGGACTCACTCCAAGGTTGTTCTGATCTATATTGGATATCAGCCCATTCGGAGATTGACCTACGATCTCCCGAATTGATTTCAAGGGTTTTTGAATTCGAAAAATGAATGGGATTTATAAATGTATATTGATGCATTTTAAAAATCATCTTTCTCATATATGCTCGTTTTGTATTTCTAAAATTGATCATGTTGTCTTTTAATTTGCGTTCCATTTTGGATTTGAATAAATTGACTGGGCCGAACTTCTTGGACTGGCTTAGAAACTTGAGAATTGTTCTCAAGGTGAAAAGCTTGCGTATGTCCTCGAAGCGCCTCTTCCCGCCCATCCTAGTGACGATGCAACTCTGGACCAATTGTTGGTCTATCAGAAACATGTGACTGATTCTGAACTGACAAGTTGCATCATGCTAGCCGCGATGGAACCCAAGCTACGAAAGCAGCATGAGCATATGGATGCTCATATCGTAGTCCTTCATCTTTATGAGTTGTTTGATAAGCAAGTGAGATTCGAAAGGTTCGAAGTCTCCAAGCTCCTCTTCACCTCTGAGATGCAAGAAGGTTCATCTGTGGTACTGCTCAACATGCTGAAGACTGTGGAGTCTTCTGAGAAGCATGAGCAGGGGACGGTGTTGTTAGTTGATTCCTCGAAGAAAGGTTCTAAGAGGTAGTCAAAGGAACAACAGAAGGGGAAGAAGAAAAAGGCTAAAAAGGCAGAACCAGCTCAAAAGGGCACTTGCCATCATTATGGCAAGTAGGGTCATTTGCGAAGAAAGTGCAAGATTTATCTTGAGTCCGTGAAGAAGGATAAGGCATCGGATGCCCCATCTTCTTCAGAAATCTTCTTTATTGATTGTCATTCTATTTCCTTAGACACTTGGGTATTTGATACTGGGTGTGGCTCACATATATATAATGACATATATGGGCTAAGGAATAGAAGAAGACTCGTCAAGAGAGAGTCAAATTTACGTGTTGGGAATGGAGCAACGGTTGCTGCACTCGCCATCGAAACGTATTTGTTGGAACTCCCTATAGGACTTGTCTTAGAACTGGACAATTGCTTTTATGTTCCTTCGTTGATAAAGAACATCATTTCTATTTCTTGTTTAAATAGAAATGGGTACCATTTGACTTTTAGTAACAATTGTTGTTACATAACTTTGAATGGAGTTCTTTAAGGGACTGGAACTTTAAGCAATGATGTTTATACGTTGGACGTATCCAGTGATATTTTCAATATCGAAGCGAACAATAAGCGTGCTCGAAAAGATAATCAATTAGACTCCTACATGTGGTATTGTCATCTTGGCCATGTAAGCAAGAAACGCATGTCCGAATTACACCGATGTGGAATTCTTGAATCGTTTGAATAGGATTCATATGATACATGTGAATCATGCTTAAAAGGCAAGATAACTAAGTTACCTTTTACTGGAAAAGGTGAATGAGTGGGAGAGTTACTAGGTCTAATACATACTGATGTATGTGGACCTATGTCAACTCAAGCTTTAGGAGGCTATAGCTACTTCATTACCTTCACCGATGATCACTCACGGTTTGGGTATGTGTTCTTGATGAAACACAAGTCTGAAGCCTTTGAAAGGTTCAAAGAATTCAGAAATGAAGTAGAGAAACAACATGACAAGAGTATTAAAATACTTCGATCGGATCGAGGTAGTGAATACTTAAGTCAAGAGTTTCTTGATTATCTAAGAGACAATGGCATATTGTCTCAATGGACTCCGCCATATACACCACAGCATAATGGTGTATCTGAGAGGCGTAACCGGACCTTGTTGGACATGGTCAGGTCAATGATGAATCATGCGACTCTTCCCAAGTCCTTTTGGGGCTATGCACTTCAGACATCTGTTTACTTGTTAAACAGAATGCCTACCAAGGTAGTCTCAACTACTCCATATGAGATATGGAATAGTAAGAAACCTCATGTATCTTACTTGAAGATATGGGGTTGTCCTGCTTATTTGAAGCGGACAGTATCAGACAAATTGGATGCTAAGTCTGATAAATGTCTATTTATTGGATACCCTAAGGAAACAAAGGGTTACCAATTCTATCATCCTGTGGAACAAAAGGTGTTTGTTTCAAGGCATGATGTGTTTCTAGAGAAAGAGTTTCTCTTGCAAGAAAATAGTGGGAGTGTCGTCGAGCTTGAGGAGGCTCGAGAGACTCAAATAGACATTGATGAGGTACCTGGTGAAGCACAACAGTCGACAACTCATAGTGATGAGCAATCGACTGGACCTATTGTAACACCACATCTTCGTAGATCTGGTAGAACACGCAATATTCCTGAGAGATATGGATTTCTCGTAAGTGAATTGAACGACGTGTTACTCATTGATGATGAGGAGCCTACCAGTTATGAAGAAGTGCTGACAAGTTCAGAAAGGGATAAGTGGCTTGGTGCCATGAAGTCGGAAATGAATTCCATGTATGAAAACCAAGTTTGGAACTTGGTTGACCCACCTCAAGGCATAAAGCCTATAGGGTGCAAGTGGGTTTTCAAGAAGAAAACTGACATGGATGGTAATGTGATTACCTATAAAGCTAGATTGGTGGCGAAAGGATATCGTCAAAAGCAAGGTGTTGATTATGACGAAACCTATTCGCCTGTAGCTATGCTTAAATCCATTCGGATGCTCCTGGCCATAGCGGCTCATTATGAATATGAGATATGGCAAATGGATGTGAAAACAACTTTCCTTAATGGAAACCTGCTCAAGGACGTGTATATGATACAGCCTGAGGGTTTCACATCGGTTGATAAAACCAAGGTATGCAAATTGCGACGATCCATTTATGGATTGAAGCAAGCATCCAGGAGATGGAATATCCATTTTGATGAGACAATCAAAAGTTTGATTTCTCACAAAATCCAGATGAACCTTATGTGTACAAGAAGGTTAGAGGGAGTGCAATCATGTTCCTAGTATTATATGTCGATGACATATTACTTATAGGAAATGATGTTTCAGTCTTACAGTCAGTTAAGGTTTGGTTATCCAAGATATTCTCCATGAAAGACCTGGGAGAAGCAACCTACATCCTCGGGATTAAGATCTATAGAGATAGATCGAAACGGTTGCTTGGTCTTTCGCAGTCTACATCTATAGACCGAGTGCCAAAGAGGTTTAGCATGTCAGAATCCAAGAAAGGTTTCCTACCCATCAGGCATGGGATACACCTTTCGAAGTCTATGTGTCCGCGCACAGAAGATGAGAGGATTTGCATGAGTAAGATTCCCTATGCATCCGCAATAGGATCTATCATGTATGCTATGTTATGTACGAGGTCCGATGTATCGTATGCTCTGAGTGTCACGAGCAGATACCAGTCTGATCCAGGAATGGATTATTGGGTGGCTGTTAAGACGATCCTTAAGTACTTGAGAATAACTAAGGATGTGTTCCTAATATATGGAGAAGGGTATATGGTGATACATGGGTATACGGATGCCAGCTCCAGACAGACAAGGATGATTCCATGTCTCAGTCTGGGTATGTATTCACCTAGAATGGAGGCGCAATAAGTTGAAAAGGTTCCAAGCTTGATGCTATAGCGGATTCTGCCACTAAGGCAGAATACATTGCAGCTTTGGAAGCAGCAAAGGAAGCGGTTTGGATCAAGAAGTTCATCTCTGAACTTGATGTGGTCTCATCAATGATCCAAACATGTGCTTCGCCGCTATCATCTTATCAGAGAGATCATCAGTAGGAACGAAATACAAATCGAGAAAATTCCCATTGAAAGGAACTTAGCGGATCCTTTGACTAAGGCATTACCTCAAAGTAAGTTTGAGGGTCATGTTAGAGCTTATGGTATTGGATACCGTAGCGATTAGCATTAGGCCAAGTGGGAGTCTGTTAGTAATATATGAGAGAGATGTCCTAAGGCAATCGCCTTATGTATTAACCATTTATATGATAAATGAAGATTCACTATTTGAGTATACATATTTTATGTATTTGATTGGATCTTAAACTCATTTACTAAATGCCCACGATACGATTCACAGCATGAGAGAATTTGTGATTGGATCACAACTAGTGAGTATCTCTACATGTGTAATTGTGATGTATCGAAATTATCCCTAGTCGATGAATTGATGGATTTGGACACCATCAATTCTGTCGAGACTAGCACGAGGTATACTCCTTGGTGTATCCAAGCAGCTGATTCTCACTGGATGGAGACATAGTGATGTCCGGAGTTAATCGTGGATGCTAGTTATGGTAACTAGTTCATTGGAGTGACCAGCCGTAAGACTTCATATGGTTCTCTGCATATATAGATATGTCAATGAAGTTATTACTGTGGCTTAAGTGCGATGTTCCTTTGACTTGCGGTATTCAAGTCATCTTGATCATGGAGAATTATGCTTTGACATCTTAAGCAAGCATCTCTAAGGAGATGTGGACCCGGGATGATTGGGTATAAGTCGAAGTGATCGAAGGTGTTTGAATAGCCTATAAAGGATTCACCACTCCTTGCGAGGAGATGTATACCCATGGCCTCTCGTCGGATTGTTACTAAAGTCTTTGGCCAAAGCATTACATGTTTAGAGTAAGGTACTCTTCGATATATGTGGAGTAACTAGAATCTGTAGGACGAGGAATTGATACTTGGGCTAGGTGTGACGTAGTCAGCCTAGTGGGGACTGACACTATAGACCATGTCCTGAACCAAGTGGGTATAAGATGAGTGAAGGGAATGGGGCACGAATCATTCGAGCTGCTGAAGGGTTTCAGAAATAGTTCTGGATCAATCGTTGATCTTTTCGGTTAATTGGGGATCATGATGTACTACTAGGTGCCACTCATGATCGTTCTATAATTAATGGTTAATTATAGACGGCCAACATAAACCGAGAACCTATTTGGTCACACGCACAACGAGCGTAATCTGAAGGATTTAAAACGAGCTTGAGAATGGGATTCTCAGACTGAGAGAAACTATGTTTGGTTGGACCAAACATGGAGCGAGCATGAAATCGTTTCAGGCGCAATGGAAGCGTGGATGAGCCGTGTCTTATGAAGACATAATGGACGAACCAAAATGGTTTGGTTCTAATCCAATGGAGGAGAATAAACCAAAGGGTTTGGTTTATTTTAAACGAATGAACCAAAAGTTAGTTCGGTTCGTTTTAACTTAAAATAAACCATCATGGTTTGGTTTATTTTAACTTATCTTAATGGAGCGGGTTAATGGGCCTAATGGTTATGATCCAATAACCATTAAGAGAATTAGTTCTCTATAAAAGAGGGCTTAAGGGATAATTAAGCCCTAATCCAATCCAAAACCCTAAGTTGCCGCCCACCTCTCCTTGGAGAAATTCGGAGCCAACTCTCCTCCTCCTTGCCGCCGGCCACCTTGAGGCTCCAACCGACGTCCAGAAGGTGCTGACCTTCCCCCTCGCCGGCGTCGAGCTGCTGCCGGTTAGTGCTCCGGTGATCTCCTTCAAGTTTGGCATCAAGGTGAGCTCTATCTCCCTTGGTTGGCCGGTGCCTATCACCTCCACCAAAGCTGTCCAGTTTTCTAGAAAGCTTGTTCTCTTCTCGTCGGAGCGTCGTTTGGATGACGGTTAGAGCTCCGACAGCGGCTAACTTACCGGGGATTCGATCTCCGGTAATCCTCTGAGGTGGAGGACGAAGGATTCGTCAATTGGTTGACGAATACCTCTCCGGAGAAACGAGTTTTGAGAACTCGTATTAGGATCCGAATTTGGATTCGGATCGTGATCATCTCTCGATCACGTCGTCTTCAACACGAGGCTAGTAACCCGTACGAAGATGAAGCTCGTGGCTTAGCGAAGTCATCCCGAGGAACTCGGCGTGGATATGGATAGAGACGATTCTAGCGAGGATCGTTCCGGTTGATGTCGTTCCCGCTACATGTCATACGAAAGGTATAACGTAGATAAATTTCCTTTTATTGCAAATTTAAATTTACGGTTATGTCTACACTTGTTGTAATATGCATGCGTGTGTTGTGTGTGTTGTAATAAATGTAGATTTATTAATTTTATTGCTTCCGCTGTGTTCATGTTTACGAAACGTGATCGAACACACACACGCCGCGGTGCCGGAAACCCAACATCATGATCATTGGCCATGCTTTACTTATGTTATCTTTTATGCCATGATCATTTCATGCATTTAAATTCATTAAAATTGATTTAAGGACAATGACATGACTTGGAGTCCCATTATAAGGGAATCTAGTAGAGTTGCCTTAGAAAAATGCATGAAACCCTATATTAGGGAGAACAAAACCCAAATCTCACATCTCATTGACGTGTATGTGTATTTATACACCCTAGATACATGTGAGATGCTAGGATATGAGTTGAGTTCAATGTGCATAGTTTTTGCATCTAGATGAACTAAAACTCATCTTAATTCAAAGATGAATCATTGGGAAAGCTTGTGTACAAGTCATGTATATTGAGTCCAAGGAATATGATTCAAAATAAGGTTTTGAAAACATTTTAAAATAATTTTGAAAAACCTTGGTGAAGTCTATCTTTTGATAGCAATCACCATTGATGAGATTGATACAAAGTGAGCTAAAACTTTGAAGTTTTTCTTCACTTTTGGATTTTGTATCAATTTCGATATTTTATGGATAAAATATTTTTCAAAAATTTTTCACCCATTGTATTGACGATAAGTAATATACGTATGAATTTTCATGATTTTTCGATATACATAGAATTACTTATGATTTTTTGAATCTCATTTCTGATAACTAAAATTCTGATATTTCAATTATCAGTCGACTGCCCTGGATGGAAGTCGACTGATGAGGGTGGCAGTCGACTGGTAGCTGAGAGAGTCGACTGCTAATGCTGATTTCGGGAAAACAAGGTTTGTTTAGCCCGTGTTCAGCTGCGGTTAAGGTTCCTAACCACTCCTAACCCTAGGATATGCTTTGGAAAGCATTATAAAGGGTAAAAATCCATTGGATATGGATTTGGAGAGAAGTTAGGATAATGTATTTAAGGATGGAAGAGTTCATGTTTGAACTTTGAACCTTATTTTTGATGGTTTAGAGTTCCTATTGGCTTAGGGACTTCCCAAGGACATTGTTGGTGCAATTGTCAAGGGGGAGCAAGCCTTTAGGGGAAGGTATCCATCATGGGATGATGGATGGTATTTTTCCTCATAGAGAGGAGAAAAAGGGATATTGAGATACCCAATTTGGAAATTGGGAGAGTGTATAGGATTGCCTCTCTTGAGTGATATGGAACTTATCACTAGGAAGATGGTAGGCATCCTAGGTATTTTTGGACCAAGGGGGAGATTGTAAGATCTCATTGGGACAATAGACATTGACCTCCTTGGAGAAGACCTTTTTGATATTAGTCAAAAAGGGGGAGAACATTTGGGGGAGAATGTTTGGGATTACCAATTTGGGATAATTGGTAAGGAGTTTTGAGTTAGGTGTTCTAACTCAATGGTTTGTTTGGTTTTTGTCAAACATCAAAAAGGGGGAGATTGTTGGTGCAATCAGCTAAGGTCACGATCGACCAGGACTCGAGCTTGACTCGAGAGATGTTTTGATGTTCGACAAAAACATATGACAATGTGATTGTCATGGGAAAGTCCAAGTCTTGGATACTTGGCATGGAAAGTCCAAGTGGGACACTTGGCATTTGGAAAAGTCCAAGCTTGAGTCTTGGCAATGGAAAGTCCAACATGGGCTGGCAAAGGAAAGTCCAAGCTTGAGTCTTGGCATTTAAGAAAGTCCAAGGGGTTTGATATTGGCGGCGTAAAGTCCAAGCAGGAGTCTTGGCAACATAAGTCCAATGGTTGGCGACGTAAAGTCCAATCGGATTCTTGGCAGCGTAAGTCCAATGTGCCTTGGAGGTGTAGACATCGTTAGCATGACATTGCCGATGGAAGCACCGGAAGGCTAGCGCGATGGATGAACAAGTCATGGATAACTTGGAGGGATCCGAGAGGCATGAGGCTGATGGAGGGGGCTAGAAGGCTTAGGTCTAGGCTAAGGGTGGTCTAGAAAGTATGGGGGCACCATACTTGGGTTAAACCTCATGGTTGAGGTTAAAACCTCATGTTTGAGGTGTTCCAGTCGACTGGTGCCATATGGAAGTCGACTGGCATGAGTCAACAGGAAGGCAATATCGATTGGTAGCAATGATCGGCCGATTGGTAAGCGATGATCGATCTTGTGATCAGTCGATTGGTGCTCGGGTTTTGGAGCACATAAGGGAGTCTCACTCGACCGCTGCGGTCAGCAGTCGAGTGATGGCTTTATCAGTCGACTGATGATGGATCCGTTGGATTTTTCCAGCATGGATCTAGCCGTTGTCTCAGGACAACAGTGGCATCAATCGACTGATGGTCCCGAGCAGTCGACTGATCGGCTTTTTCTAGCACAGGTTGAAGCTTTAAATGGAGCTCGTGAAGAAGGAAAAAGCAAACGATTTCTTGGATGTTCTTGAGGCAATTTGATGCTACAAATCAGGGTCTTTAACTACGGTTCAAGCGATCAACAAGAAAACAATCTAAAGGCATTTGTAAAGCATTTTTGTTACTTATAGTGTGTTGTATTTCATCTTATTTGCTTGTTGTTATTAGTTTATTGTTGTAAACTATTGTACGAGGTTTCTCCGCCTCCGACTTGTGTCAAGAAGGAGTATTTATGATTAATGGTTGCGTATGCATCACTAGAGCTCGTAGAGCTCGATCCGTGGAGTAGGAACCGTTCGGTTCGAACCACGTTATATGCTTGTGTTCGTGTGATTGTTTATTTCATTATTGTTATTATTATCTATATTCTGCTACGCTAACGAAAATTGTAGACGATCACGCGAACGAATTACATCGACGTATAACACAATGCTATTCACCCCCTCTAGCGTTCTAACGATCCCCTACATAGAGCTCTATTGTGACAACAATGGAGCGATTGTGCAGGCTAAGAAACCTCGCTCACACCAACGGACCAAACACATACTACGACGCTTCCATCTCATTCGAGAGATTATCGATAGAGGAGATGTGAAGATTTCCAAAGTACCCACAGAGGCTAATGTTGCAGATCACTTGACCAAGGCTTTGGCACAGAAAAAGCATGATTGTCACACTAGGTCATTGGGTATTAGATACTACAGTGATTGGCACTAGTGCTAGTGGGAGATTGTTAGTGAAAGCCCTAGAGTCGATCATGTGATGATTGTTGTATAGACTTGTTGTATCATATTCCTATACATATTTATAAATCCATTTCTTTATGGTTATTATACTTACTTGTATTGGTGCCAAATAACTAAGTATAATAGCGTCCTTGAGTAGAAGGTTCTTATCTATATCAATCATTTGGTTGAATCGATAATGAGATGATATAGAGAATACTACTCTTAATCATTCTTAGTAATGTATTAATATTCAGGAACAATGTTAATACGAAGAGACTAGCATGTAGGTCAACTCGATGACATGATCTCACAAGTCATGGATATGAGATATCAAGTTGACACATGGGTATGCATTGGAGAATGTATATTGAATGACCTGCCAAGAGAAAGTATCATGGATCATTATATGAGTGTCGTATACTTTCTCATGTGACTATTTGTATGACTATTAGTCCTTGGACCTGAAGTCACCATGGTTCCCTACATAAGGACTTGCATACTTTGGCTTCGTCAAACGTCACCCGTAAATGGGTGGACTATAATGGCAATGATTGGGTATGTAACAAATTATGCGGAGGGATGTGAGTGATGTAGATGAGATCTATCACTCATATATAACGGGAGTGATATCATGATTCTTGATAGAGTGAGACCACTAAGTGCATGACCATGCCCAAATTAGTCAATATGAGATATTGAGCTCATTTGATTAGAGTGAGTCTACTTGGAGTTCGAGATATAGATTGTACAGTGGATGACAAGGTCTATGCCTCAATTGTTCAATCTATATGTCAAGGATAGAAGGACATTGTCACATATTGTGAGAGTCACAATTAATAGTCACAAAGGTGATGTTGGATGTCAACATTCTTGTTACTTGGGTAGCAATGATGTGTTGCTAGATACCGCTCATTGCTTATGTTTCTAAATCAGTTTAGGAGCATTGCCAACGTTACAAGAACCTATAGGGTCACACACGAAGGGCAATTAGATGGAGATTAGGTTCATATGAGGGACCAAGAGGATTAGGTTCATGTGATGAACCAAATTGGATTATGAGTAATCCAAATTAGACTAATTGAGTTCGACTCAATTTTATTCAAGTGTTGAATGAGTCTGATTTAGATTTGATTCAATGAGTCAATTTAAACTAATGAATAGAGATTCATTAAATTAAATTGACTTGAATCAAAGGTTGGATTTGATCAACCATGGGAGATAAGTGGTCAAGTTTGACTTGACTTGAGAGGGAAGATGAAGGGTCAAGTTTGACTTGACCAAATGCCATTTCATGGTGACTTGGCATAGGGCCAGCCAATGATGATGTTCCACATCATCTTGGACACATCATGTTGTGCCACCTCATGAGGAAGACCAAGAGCCATGGCTCTTGGTATTACATGGATGGTTTTAACCCTCCTTAATGTGGCCGGCCAAAAACATAAGTGTGGAATTGATTGCTTCTTCTTCCTTCTCCTATCTTCTTCTCTCCCTCTCCTCCATCGCTGAAACCTCCCAAGAGTGCTAGCACACTCTAAGTGGTTCTCTCCACCCTTTTGTCCGTGTGGATACGTGTAGAGGAGTGTACACTTGACACTCTACAAGATCCGACAATCTTTTGGACGAGCGGGATAAGCGAAGGATATCGCTACAAGGGTAACACTCTTCCCATGTAGATATAAGGTAGATGTAGTGTAGATAAACATGTACATGAATTTTTATTTATCTTCGCACGGATCCGTAGCCAGCTTCCGAGGTTTTCGCAATGCAAAAAGCGGTTTTTGTGGCTCGGAGAGTCTAATAGTCACCCCTCGTATCTCTTAAGCACAGTAGATAGAAAACCAAATACACAGATATTTGTATAAACAAATCCCAATTGAAAATTCAAACTCAAAAACAGAATTCAATTTGTAGCAACATATCATACGCACACAAGCTACTCCCTAATCCTAGAATCGAAGAAACTACTCCATAGATAGGAGAGGAGAATCACAAGGCATATTCATGTTCGAATTAATCATAAATAAAATGCAAGAACAGGAAGTTACAATGCCGATGTGGCCTTCTCTTCGGCATTGAAGTGCAAAACTTAGATCTCCGGTGGCGTTCTTCCTCCCCGTTACAAGTTCCCGAAGCTTTTTCAGATTTCGGTGTGCCGTCCCAGCCGTTGTGCCTCCTCCCTAAGGTTTGGGCGGAGCCATCCTTATATAGACATCACATCGGATCTCTGTGAAATCCAAAAAAGACCCTAGTCGCGTCAATCTGCTAGGCCGCCACATGATCGTGTGTTTCCACACAGCCAGGCCGTTTGTGGCCCTGGGTGGCTGATTTTGCCCATTGGACACGACTATGTGTAGCCACACACCCTGGCCGTGTCCCCTTTTGTGTCTAGCTACAAAATGCCCTTCTTTTGATCCGAAAGTGCGCCTTTTCCTCCGAAATGCTATCCTGCACACAAAAGTACAAATAGCAGACCTCCAACCAGAAAATAGGAAATGTATGAAAAACAAAGTGACATATGCGTGAAACTAACATAAAATGTAATGAGATGTGAGCTAAAACTACTCCTAAAATAGTATATGTTTTGGTCACATCAACTTACTAAGCTTCATTGCTTATAGTTTGCATTCCTTATACTGCAGATAAGCGTAAAGCAAGGCTTGAGTAAGAGGGTGCAGCGGATGAAGTGCTTGGCGTGTGTGGCGGCGGAACAGTGGATTATGATCTTGAACTTGCTAGTATTATATTATGTTAAGACCTTTGAACTTGCTAGTGCGCTAGTGTTCATGTTATGTACTTGATTATGTTGTGGCTAAGAATGTCGAATTGCTAGTATTATGGTATGTTAAGACCTTTGAACTTGCTAGTGTGCTAGTGTTCATGTTCGATGCTAGTGTTGATGTTATGTATTATTGTTCATGTTTATTTTTATGTCAAGATGCATATCTTTACTATCGCCATGCATGAGGTTGAGTTACTTAAGAATGTTTTATGTTAGAACTCTAGTGAATGTCTATGCTTAGATATGTTAAGAACTTGTGTAATATCCCTGTGTCAACATGCCAATGTAGTTGATTTATTTTGCTTCAATTTGAGTTAAGAGTTTGAATTATGATACTTGTTTAGAAACCATGTTTAGATCTTGTTACGAGTTGTTGATACTCTTCTGTTTTAAATCTGGTATTAGTTAATTTATGAATAGTGTAAGTGAGTTTAAGGGATAATTGAGTCATGTTTGGCTTTTGGATGTAAAGAAAAAGAAAAAGTATGATGGTAACACCTCCTTTACTAGAGTAAGCAGGTTCTGCCCTTCCGCCACACGCACATTGAGCATCAAATCCTATCGCTTCCAAGTAAGAAAGTACATATATGTTTTACTTTCTTCTATGCTTAGTAAAGAATGTTTTTTTTTGTTAAACATGCTTACATATGTAGGTTATGATGATAGAAAGTAAGTAATAGTAATAGTCTTATATTGGTCTAACTTTATGAAGAAAAATGCCTAGAAGACAGACCAATGGAAATCTGAGGGAAAATGAAGCAGTACCACCACCTGACTTGATGTAGGTAGTCACTCAGCTTCAGCATCAAGTTGCAGAGCAGCAACAGGTTATCAATACCTTGATGATGGACCAATAAGATAATCCTGTTACTCCACCAGTTGCTCAGAATGTCATACTGGCTACACCCCTTGCACCACCAGTTCCCCCAATAGCCCCAGCAGTGGGGGTGAGGCAAGAGGCGTACTTAATTCAATGGCTAAAGCTGAAGCCAGAGAGTTTTGCTAGTACAAGTCAACCATGGGATGCTCAGGCCTAGTTCAAGACATTAGAAAGTATTGTAAAACTGCTAGATTGGCCTGAAAATGAGAAAATCAAATGTGCATCATTCTTCTTGACTGGAGATGCCAGAATGTGGTGGGAACGAGTAAAGGCAAAAAGAGTGATTAATCAAATGACATGGGATAACTTCGAAATAGAGTTCTTTGAGGAGTTTTTCCATATGCAAGTGATGAATAAGCACTATGATGAGTTCATGGAATTCCGACAAGGGGACTTGTCAGTTAATGAAGCCATGAATAAATTCAATAGACTAGCTCGTTTATGTCCCAAGCTAGTTAGCACTGAACGAGAAAGGGTTAGAGTTATGCTCAAAATGCTGAGACCTAAGATAGCTCTGAATGTGGCCAGTGAAATTAATAGACTACAGACTGCAGAAGAGTTAATAAGGAGTGCTTTAATCACGGAGCATTACTTGAACAACATCAAGCAACAGAAACAGGCCTCGACTGAAAACAGAAGTCATGGAAGTTACGGAAGTGAGGTCAAGTCACAGGAGCAATAATTTAATCGAAAGGAAATAATAAATCTAAAAGGAAACAATGGAATAACCCAAAGGGAGGTTCAGCAAGTAAGCAGCCTAAGTATCCTACCTCTTCTAAATGTGGGAAGATGCATCTAGGAGTTTGTCGCCAGGGCATGAGTGGGTGTTATACATATGACTTAGAGGGACACTTGGCCAGATATTGCCCTACCAGGACCTATCCACCTCCACCACAGTCAAATCAATATGGGGGTAAATCTGCTCAGTTACACCAAATGCAAGTAGCACTGGAGGGTCCTCACATTAGTCAAGGAAGATCAGAGGCCCCACTAGTTACACCAAATGCTTGGATCTTTTCTCTCACTAAAGAAGAGGTAGCAAATGCTTTTACTGTTGTCACAGGTCAAATACTTATCTTTAATTAGTATGCTACTGTGCTAATTGATTTTGAGGTAACCCATTCATTTATTTCCATAATATTTGCTAAGAAGATAGATATACCTCCGGATGTCCTAGATCTTAAGTTTGTAAAGCCATTGCCTTCGGGAGAGGTAATGACATCTATGCATTGGTTACGTGTCGCGCCAGTGAGGATTTCAGAAAGAGGACTTTATAGTGATCTGATAATGCTGGACGTGCATGATTATGATGTCATTTTGGGAATGGACTTTTTGAGCAAGTACGGTGCTTCCATTGAGTGTCGTAAGTGAAGAGTCGTATTCCAACATGAGGCAGAGCCTATGTTTGAATTTATAGGAGAACCAAAGAAAAGAACTAAGAAGTTCTTATCTACCCTAAAAGCTCAAAAGATGTTAGTCAGTGGATGCATTGGGTATTTAGCACATGTGGTGGATACAAAGCAAGAAAGAGGCCAAAAGCTCGAAGAAATCCGAGTTGTATGTGACTACCCAGAAGTATTCCCTGATGAGTTGCCAGGGTTTGCTCCTAAAACAGAAATCAAGTTTTAGATTGAACTTATTCCTGGTACCAAACCAATCTCAAAAGCACCCTATCTTATGGCTCTGGTAGAATTGAAAGAGCTTCAGGAACAATTACAGGAGTTACTCAACAAGGGATTCATTCGCCCTAGTCACTCACCGTGGGGAGCTCCGGTATTGTTCATGAAGAAGAAAGATGGGTCTATGAGAATGTACATAGATTATCGAGCACTAAATAAGGTGACAATCAAAAATAGATACCCCTTGCCAAGGATTGATGATCAGTTTGATCAATTGAGGGGAGCCATAGTTTTCTCCAAGATTTACTTGCAGTTCGGATATCATCAAGTAAAAGTTAAAGAGGATGATATACCGAAAATAGCTTTCTGAATGACGTATGGACACTATGAGTTTGTGGTCATGCCTTTCGGAGTGACAAATGCTCCAGCAACAGTTATGGACTTAATGAATCGGGTATTTAAGGCATTCCTTTACAAGTTTGTGATTATCTTCATTGATGATATCCTTATTTACTCAAGAACATAGGAAGAATATGTTGAACACTTGAATACAGTGTTACAAACCCTTCAGCAGAGACAATTGTATGCAAAGTTCTCCAAGTGTGAATTTTGGCTTGATTAAGTATCTTTCCTGGGTCACATTATTTCAAAAGATGGGGTTATGGTATATCCGAAAAAGATAGAAGCTGTTAGTAACTGGAGTCGACCAAAGAATTCCAGTGAAATCAAAAGTTTCCTTGGTTTAGCAGGGTACTATAGAAAATTTGTAGAAGACTTCTCAAGGATAGCTTCACTATTGATGGTTCTTACCAGAAAGAACAGGAAGTTTGAATGGACCGAGGATTGTGAGAAGATTTTCATTGAACTAAAGAGGAGACTAACAAGTGCTCCAATTCTTACTCTTCCCGAAAGTAATGAAAGCTTTGATATGTATAGTGATGCATCTAAAATGGGACTCGGAGCGGTGCTTATGTAGAATGGGAAAGTCATTGCCTATGCATCTAGACAGCTCAAGGATTATGAAAAGAATTATCCCAATCATGATCTTGAGTTGGTAGCAGTGGTCTTCGCTCTCAAAATTTGGAGACATTATTTGTATGGAATCCAGTGCAAGATTTATATAGATCACCAGGGTCTGAAATATTTCTTCATTCAGAAGGATTTAAACATGAGACAACGTAGATGGCTTGTGCTGGTTAAAGATTATGACTGTGAAATCTTCTACCATCCTGGAAAGGCAAAAAAAGTAGCATATGCACTGAGTAGAAAATCATGCGCCACCTTAATGTCCTTATCTTCATTATCCCAACCATTGGAGAAAGAGATGTTGAACTTTGGGGTTAAGATCATTTCTAGACAACTTTCTACCCTGACAATATGTTAGTGAAAGCCCTAGAGCCAATCATGTGATGATTGTTGTATGGACTTTATTGTATCATATTCCTGTTTATAAAGGCATGGTTATTATATTTACTTGTATTGGTGCCAAATAAACTAAGTATAATAACGTCCTTGAGTAGAAGGTTCTTATCTATATCAATCGATTGGTTGAATCGATAATGAGATGATATAGAGAACACTACTCATAATCATTCCTAGTCAAGTATTAACATTCAGGGACAATGTTAATGCGTAGAGACTAGAATGTAGGTCAACTCGATGACTTGATCTCACAAGTCATGGATATGACATATCAAGTTGACACATGGGTATGCATTAGAGAATGTATACTGAATGACCCGCCATGAGAAAGTATCATGGATCGTTATATGAGTGTCATATACTTTGTCATGTGACTATTAGTCCTTGGACCTGAAGTCACCATGGTTCCCTACATAAGGAGTTGCATACTTTGGCTTCGTCAAACGTCACCCGTAAATGGGTGGACTATAAAGGGGATTACTGGGTATGTAACAAATTATGCGGAGGGATGTGAGTGATGTAGATGGGATCTATCCCTCCTATATGATGGGAGTGACATCGTTATTATTGATAGAGTTAGACCACGAAGTGTATGGCCATGTCCAAATGAGTCAATATGAGATATTGAGCTCATTTAATTAGAGTGAGTCTACTTAGAGTTCAAGATATAGATTGTACTGAGGATGACACGGTCTATGCCTCAATTGGTCAATCTAGATGTCAAGGATAGAGGGACATTGTCACATATTGTGAGAGTCACAATTAGTAGTCACAAAGGTGATGTTGGATCACAACATTCTTGTAACTTGGGTAGCAATGATGTGTTGCTAGATACCGCTCATTGCTTGTTCCTAAATCGGTTTAGGAGCATTGCCAACATTACAAGAACCTATAGGGTCACACACAAAGGGCAATTAGATGGAGATTAGGTTCATATGATGAACCATGAGGATTAGGTTCATGGGATGAACCAAATTGGATTAAGAGTAATCCAAATTAGACTAATTGAGTTAGACTCAATTTGATTCAAGTGTTGAATGAGTCTAATTTAGATTTGATTCATTGAGTCAATTTAAATTAATGAATAGAGATTCATTAAATCAAATTGACTTGAATCAAGTGGTTAGATTTGATCAACCATGAGAGATAAGAGGTCAAGTTTGACTTGACTTAAGAGGGAAGATGAATGGTCAATTTTGACTCGACCAATTTCCATGTCATGGTGATATGATATGGGGGGCGGCCAATGATGGTGTTCCACATCATCATGGACTTATCATGTGGTGCCACCTCATGAGGGAGACCAAGAGCCATTGGCTCTTGGAGTTACATGCATACATGTAACCCCTACCCAAATAAGTGGCCGACCACTTTCTTGATGGTGAGAAGTTATTTTTGTGAGTAACTCCATCTTCTTCTTCCTTGGTTCTTCTTCCTCTCTTGCTCTCCAAAAATCCTCATCTTGCCATGGACATCAAGGGTGCTAGCACAGTCTAAGGTGTCTTCTCCACCATTTGTCCGTGTGGATACTTGTAGAGAAGTGTACACTTGACACTCTTCGAGATTCGACAAAGCTTTTGGACGAGCGAGATAAGCGAAGGGCGTCGCTACGAGGGTAACGCTCTCATCTTGTAGATATAAGGTAGATCTAAGGTTTTAAACACATACATGAATTTAGTTTTTGTTATACTTCGCACGAATCCGTGGCCGGGCTTCCGAGGTTTCCACAACGCAAAAAGCGGTTTTTGCGGCTCGGAAAGTCCAACAGTGGTATCAGAGCCACGTGCGAAGCATGTATGTGTTTTTAAATTTGTAATTTTTGTATTAGATATAAAAATTACATATTTTTAAGTTTCTGTAAATTTTCTATTTTTATAGATTTTTTGGGTATTTTTCTTGAAGAGTAGAAGCAACAAGTGTTGGGACACTTGTAGGCTTCAACCACCGAGAAAAACTCTCCGAAATGGCGAGTTCTCACTTTAGGTTTTTGGGAAAGCAACTTAAGTCGCTGTAAGATCAAGTAGGGATACTCGCAAAGTTTATTTTTGCATGTAGGGGCGCTGCCCCTATCGCCGAAAGGGGCCTTGTGTTGGGGATCGATTGGACGCTAGAGGGGGGGGGGTGAATAGCGTCCTGCTATACGTCGATGGAAATCGTTCGCGTGCTTGTCTACAATTTTCGTTAGCGTAGAGGAAACAAAGATAATAAAGAAATAATGAAAACACAAGCACACGAACACACGGATATAACGTGGTTCGGAACCGAACGATTCCTACTCCACGGATCCAGCTCTAAAGAGCTCTAGCGATGCCAATGCAATCACTAATCACAAATACTCCTTCTCGACACAAGTCGGAGGCGGAGAAACCTCGTACAAATGTTCTTACAACAATAAGAAATGAATACAAGAAAAATACAAGAGAGAAATACAATGTAAGTAAAGAAAACTACTTTACAAGAGCTTTTGATTTGTTTGATTTTGGTTGCCTTGAACTAGCCTTGAAGGACTGAAAAAGCACCAACTATTCCCCTTCAAATCGACCAAGAAAAACTCTGTTTTGAGCCTTCCATGAACAGCTTCTTTTATCCTCCATCGGGCTGGATTTCCGCCTGGCAGTCGACTGCCAACACTGTAGCTGTGAGACAACGACTCAATCCACGTTGAAAAAGTTCCAACGGGACTCTCACCAGTCGACTGCCAACATTGGCAGTCGACTGCCAGCCCCGTAGTCGACTGCCCAGTCGGCTACGGAGCATTCTGTGCTCGCAACTCAACTGGCAGTCGACTGCCATCCATGGCAGTCGACTGCCAGTAGTCAACTGCTCCAATTAGCAGTCGACTGCTAGCAGTCCACTGCTCCAATGAGCAGTTGACTACCAAGGTAATTTGAGCCCTAAATGGTAGTCGAGCTCTAGTCAACTCATGGCAGTCGAACCGACCATAATGGCAGTCGACTGCCAACCTCAAAGATGAGGTTTTAACCCAAGTATGGTGCCCCCATACTTGCTAGACCACCCTTAGCCTAGACCTAAGCCTTCTAGCCACCTCCATCAGCCTCACGCCTCTCGGATCACTCCAAGTCATCCATGACTTGTTCATCCATCGCGCTAGCCTTCAGGTGCTTCCATCGGCTATGTCATGCTAACGGTGTCTACACCGCCAAGATACATTGGACTTATGCCGCCATTACTCCACTTGGACTTTACGCTGCCAACCATTGGACTTATGCTGCAAAGACTCCACCCTTGGACTTTACGCCGCCAATATCAAACCCCTTGGTCTTCTCAAATGCCAAGACTCAAACATGGACTTTCCCTTGTCAACCCATGTTGGACTTTCCATACCAAGACCCATGCTTGGACTTCCCTTGTGCCAAGTACTCAAGACTTGGACTTTCCCAAATGCCAAGTGTCCCACTTGGACTTTCCATGCCAAATACCCATGACTTAGACTTTACCTTGCCAAGACCCATGCTTGGACTTTTCCATAATCACATGGTCAACCCTAGTCAACCATCAAAGAATCCCTCGAGTCAAACTCGAGTCTGGTCAATTATAACCTGAGTCGATTGTATAAACAATCTCCTCAAAACATTAACCGACATCAATGTCAAACATCAATGTCAACTCACTTTGTCAAACCACTTTGTCAAACATCAAAACATCACTTGAGTCAAACTCGAGTCTGGTCAATCGTGACCTGGGCCGATTGCACCAACAATCTCCCCCTTTTTGATGTTTGACAAAACAAACCTTGAGTTAGGCCCCTAACTCAAACTCCCTTACCAATTTCCCAAATTGGTAATTTTACTCTCCCCCATTTTGAAATACATCAAAAAGGTTCTCCCTAACGAGGTCAATGTCTCATATCCAATGAGATCTTACAATCTCTCCCTTGGTCCAAAAATACCTAGGATGCCATCAATCTTCCTAGTGATAAGTCTCATATCACTCAAGAGAGGCAATCCTATTTACTCTCCCAATTTCCAAATTGGGTATAAAAAACCCATCAATTTTCCCAATTGATGACACTCTCCCAATAAGTTCTCCCCCTTCAAGAAGAAAAAACACATCTATCATCCCATGATGGATACCTCCCCCTAAAGGCTTTCTCCCCCTTGACCATTGCACCAACAATGTCCTCGGGAAGTCCCTAAGCCAATAAGAACTCTAAACCATCAAAAATAAGGTTCAAAGTTCAAACTTGAACTTTCCACACCTTAAATTTGATACATCGACCTAACACCTCTCCTAATCCATATCCAATGAATTTTCACCCTTTATAATGCTTCCCAAAGCATATCCTAGGGTTAGGTGTGATTAGGAACCCTTACCATAGCTGAAATCAGGCTAAACAAACCTTGTTAACCCGAAATCAGACCTGACAATCGACTCCTAACAGTAATCAGTCGAACTGCCCTTCATCAATCGACTGCCATGAGGTGGCAGTCGACTGATAACTGAAATTCTCGAATTTCAACTATCAGAATCAAATTTTGAAAAGTCATAACTAATTCTACGTATTTTGAAAATTCATGAAAAATCATACGTACATTACTTATAAGAAATACAATGGATGAAAAATGTTTGAAAAATATTTTACCCATAAAATAGTGAGATTGATATAAAATTCAAAAGTGAAGAAAACTTCTAAGTTTTGGCTCACTTTGTATCAACTTCATCATTGGTGATTGCTATCAAAAGATAGACTTCACCAAGGTTTTCTAAATTGATTTCTAAATGTTTTTGAAAACCTATTTTGGATCATATTCCTTGGGCTCTATGTACATGACTTGTACACAAGCTTTCCCAATGATCCACTATTGAAATAAGATGAGTTTTATTTCATCTAGATGCAAAAACTATGCACCATGAACTTAACTCATATCCTAGCATCTCACATATATCTAGGGTGTATAAATACACATACATGTCAAGTTAGATGTGAGATGTGGGTTTTGGTTTATTTAATCTAGGGTTTCATGAATTTTCTAAGGCAACCCTACTTGATTCCCTTATAAATGGGACTTCAAGTCATGCCATTGTCCTTAACTCAATTTTAATCAATTTAGATGCATGAAATGATCATGGCATAATGATAGCAAAATAAATCATGGCCAATGATCATGATGTCATGGCATATGATATAAAACTAAAGCACATGACATTTAATCCTAATTTCTAAACATGATCATGACATATAAGTGATAAAAATAAACATGATGTCATGTTATGACATATGACAAACAAATCATGGAAAATAAAAAGTATAGGTATAATAATACCTAAATTTTAATATTAATTGCCATTTGACATAATTAAATATATTTTACTATATATTCACTTTTCTCCTTAGTGTGACAAAAACCCAAAATGACACACTATGCCCTCTAAACCTAAATTGTGCCAATTTGATCATTTTATCAAACTTCTCAAATAATATTGGCACATCCTAAAATCTTTTAGGATCATAATTCAAAACTATTTCCAAGGCATCCACAACCTTGAAAATTACCTAAGGTGCCACCTTTACCATGGTTAGGTTAACTAGCCTTCCATTTAAAGTTGGCACACCCTAAACCCATTTAGCGTGAATCGATCACACTCTTATGAACCCAAAACCTATTTGAGCTCCTAGGGTTTACTAGGTATTCCTTAGGGATAACCTCCCAAGATACCTTCCTAATGACCCTCCTAGGCTTGTTAGCCTTGGTCATTGTGATCTTACCTAGGTTGATTCTAGGGGTAACTCCCCTTGCAACCTTCTTAGTGACCACCCTAGGTTTCCTAGAAACCCTAGCCATTAGGAACAAACCTTGGTCAACCTTAGGGATGACTTCCCTATTGACCTTGGTCTTCCTAGACCTGATTTGTGTTCCATAATCGAATGGAATACTATTATAAGCCACCTTAGGCTTAGGTTTGTGACCCAAACTATTCTTTCCCTTGGTTGACTTTTGTTTCTTGGGTCCTAGATGTTGATTTTGAGGTTTTGACCCTTGACTTTGACCATTAGACCCTTGCATTTGATTTTGCATAATTTTGAGGGTCTTTTCTAATTTCTCAAGCCTTGATCTCAAGGCTTGGTTCTCTAATTCTAATTGCCCAATTTTAGAATTTTGATTTGGTCTTTGGGCATGGGACTTCCTAGGCATGTGTCTAGTCCATTTAGGACTAAGGTCTAAGTGTTCTCCTATTTTCCTAATAGACTCCCTAGGAAAAACGTTTCTAGGGACATTAGTCCCAAATTTCTCCTTCTTTGAAAGGTAGACATTTTTGGCTCCTAAACAAAATTCTCTATTTCTAGCATACTCTTTATGATAAATAGCAAGACTATTAAAATTATTCCAAGAATGCTTTTGACTAAAATTTAAAGAACAAGCATTGTTTAAATATACCTTAGGGTTAGCTATAGAAGCTCCCCCTACTTGTAATGCTCCTTCTTGCCCCTTCTTCTTCCCCCTAGGGCATTGACTCCGGTAATGCCCCTTTGAGTTGCACTTGAAACATATGATATGCTCCTTGGTCTTTTGACTTGGGGCACCGACATCCTTGACTTTTGGAGCCGGTTGAGCCTTCTTGACCCTTTTTGGACACTTACTCTTGTAGTGTCCGGATTCCCTACACTCAAAGCATATTATATGAATTTTATTATTAATTGACATGCTTGAGTTACCTAGGGTGGTTGTAGGTGCCGGAATCGGATTTTAAGCTTCTTCATCTTGACCGGATGTCGAAGCTTCTTCTTGATGTTTCGGTGTGGAAGTTCTCTCCTCTCCCTCAATCCTTAAGGTGGATGCTTCTTCCACTTCCTCCACCGATCCGGAAGTTGACTCCCTATCAACTTCCGACTCCTCAAGCTCTTTAGATGGCGATGTGCTTGCTTGAGCTTGAGAAGGTGAGCACTCCTCTTCTTCTTCTTTTTTTTGGACCGATGATAAATTTTCATGGAGCTTTGCCACTTGGCTCCATAGCTCCTTGGCATCTACATAATTACCTAACATACACAAGATATTATTAGGCATTAAATCAATTAAAATTTTTATCACCTTATCATTTTTCTCGGATGCTTGGACTTGCTCTTCGGTCCATCTCTTCTTTTTGAGGAATCCACCTCTTGGTCCTCTTGGATATTCAAATCCATCCATCAAAATGGACCATTCCTCAAAATCTCTCATCATAATAAAATCTTCAATTCTTCTCTTCCAAGAATTGAAGCCTTCTCGTCCATATAGGGTGTAGGGCATCGATGTGTTGATGTCTCGACCAAATTATTCTTGGACTTCCATCTTCACCCTCTAGCGTGCTCCCTTAGTTGTTAAACTTCAAGAGCGGCCTCACTCTGATACCACTTGTTGGGGATCGATTGGACGCTAGAGGGGGGTGAATAGCATCATGCTATACGTCGATGGAAATTGTTTGCGTGCTTGTCTATAATTTTCATTAGCGCAGTGGAAACAAAGATAATAAAGCAATAACGAAAACACAAGCACACGAACACACGGATATAATGTGGTTCGGAACCGAACGGTTCCTACTCCACGAATCGAGCTTTAAAGAGCTCTAGCGATGCCAATGCAATCACTAATCACAAATACTCCTTCTCGACACAAGTCGGAGGTGGTGAAACCTCGTACAAACGTTCTTACAACAATAAGAAATGAATAAAAGCAAAATACAAGAGAGAAATACAATGTAAGTAAAGAAAACTACTTTACAAGAGCTTTTGATTTGCTTGCTTTTGGTTGCCTTGAACTAGCCTTGAAGGAGTGGAAAAGCACCAACTATTCCCCTTCAAATCGCCCAAGAAAAACCTTGTTTTGAGCCTTCCACGAACAACTGCTTTTATCCTCCATCGGGCTGGATTTTTGCCAGGCAGTCGACTGCCATAAGGCCCCAGTCGACTGCCAACACTATAGCTATGAGACAACGGCTCAATTAACGTTGGAAAAGTTCCAACGGGACTCTCACCAGTCGACTGCCAACATTGGCAGTCGACTTCCCAGTCGACTACGGTGCATTCTGTGCTCACAACTCAACAGCTTTGATCGCTATCCATGGCGCCAATCGCTAGCACCCATCGCTCCAGTAGCTGATCGTCATGCCCATCGTTTAATGAGCAGCTGATCGCCAAGGCAATTCAGCCCTAAATGGCAAATGAGTTTAGTCAACTCTCACGGCAATGAACCGCCATAATGCCAGTCGACTGCCAACCTCAAAGATGAGGTTTTAACCCAAGTATGGTTCCCCCATACTTGCTAGACCATCCTTAGCCTAGACCTAAGCCTTCTAGCCACCTCCATCAGCCTCACGCCTCTCGAATCCCTCCAAGTCATCCATGACTTGTTCATCCTTCGCGCTAGCCTTCAGGTGCTTCCATTGGCTATGTCATGCTAACGGTGTCTACACCGCCAAGATACATTGGACTTATGCTACCATTACTTCGCTTGGACTTTACGCCGCCAACCATTGGACTTATGCTGCCAAGACTCTACCCTTGGACTTTACGCCGCCAATATCAAACCCCTTGGACTTCTCAAATGCCAAGACTCAAACATGGACTTTCCCTTGTCAACCCATGTTGGACTTTTCATACCAAGACCCATGCTTGGACTTCCCTTGTGCCAAGTACTCAAGACTTGGACTTTCCCAAATGCCAAGTGTCCCACTTGGACTCTCTATGCCAAGTACCCATGACTTGGACTTTACCTTGCCAAGACCCATGCCTGGACTTTCCCATAATCACATGGTCAACCCTAGTCAACCATCAAAGTCTCCCTCGAGTCAAACTCGAGTCTGGTCAATTATAACATGAGTCAATTGTATAAACAATCTCCCCAAAACATTAACCGACATCAATGTCAAACATCAATGTCAACTCACTTTGTCAAACCTCTTTGTCAAACATCAAAACATCACTCGAGTCTGGTCAATCGTGACCTGGGTCGATTGCACCAACACCTTGTCCCGCGATCATGCCCGAAAACCGCTTAGCGGGACCATTACGGAGAGGTGACTCATAAAATTGAAAAAAATAGGGAAAATTATAGAAATTTATGCAAAATACATAATTTAGAATTATGTATAATTTTGTGATGGTCATGGTCCAAGAATCCCAATATGATTGGATGATAATGTGTTGTAATTCATAATACGACCTGCGTGCCGTTTTTGTGATTGTGCATGTTGTATGGGGTATGCGACCTGCGTGGCGTGCCTCTTCTTTTGAAATTCTAGTTGTAAATAGTTTAGACTCGAATGTAACTTGAGTTTCATGTTTGTAATGTACAAAAATGGAGCAGTGGAAGGTCCACTTGTAGACGGAGTTACGAGGAGGGAGCCGACAACACATGGCGGTCAAAGGAGGCGTTTGGAGAAGTCGTTAACCCTAGGTTGACCATCCGATCTTCTCATAGGCTTGAGAAGATCGTAGTAGGGGCATGACCTAATCACAATTAATTTATATATATATATATATATATATATATATATATATATATATATATATTTGTTTTTGCTTGTGTGTATGTGATGCATGCTAGTAAATTTTGTTTGTATGTATATGATGCATGCTAGGATATTTTACTTGTATGTATATGATGCATGCTAGTATAATGCTTGTATGTATGTGATGCATGCTAGTATAGGATAATAAAGGCCTTGATGTGTATATGATACACATTCACGATTAGATTAGATCATAATCGAATCAACTCGAAAAATGCCTACCAAGTCTTGATACCCATCACTACCTCGATCATTTGTAGTTGTTGAATCTGCAAAAGCAGAGCGACACATATTATCTTGGTAGGGTGCGGAGGGACAATCTTGGTCCCGCTTATCATGGCTTGGGTTAGAGTAAGCTCAATTGGACTGAGTAAAACTAGTTAACTTAATTGAATCGAGTAGAACTATAGGTATATTCAAACCGTGGGAAAGATAGGATAAGATCGCATTTACACTAAATCTTGGGCGATTTAGCCAAAGCTAACTCAAGGTCTTTTGTAAATGTGGGTCTTGATCCTATAAATAAGAGTTGCATAGAGATGTAATCGGTAATGTGTTACCCACCGATCATACTAAGTCTTGGGCGATTTAGCCAAAGCTAACTCAAGGCTTAGTATGATGTGGATCTTATTCTGCATGAATTATAGTTTGTTTGTATGAATCTAGTAATGTGGTTTGACCACATCCATAACTCGATTCTACAAAAGTCTTATAATTCAGTTGGAACATCATTTGATTAAAGGCCTAATTAAATGATAAAAGGAATATGATATTAATTTTCTGCATTGTGTATGTTGTAGATTACTATGTCGATAAACACAAACACTCTCTCCTTGGGTTCTGTCCTTGAGAAGGACAAGCTCAATGGAGCAAATTTTTTGGACTGGTACAAGAACCTGAGAATTGTTCTCACCTAAGAAAGGAAATTGTACGTCTTGGAGTAGCCCATTCCGGAGGCACCTCCTGCCACAGTATCGCGAACTGACAAAGATGCTTACAAGAAGCATCAAGATGATGCATTAGATGTGTCATGTCTCATGCTTGTGACCATGAACTCTGAGCTTCAGAAGCAACACGAGTTCATGAATGCTTATGATATAGTTGAACATCTTCATCAACTATATCAAAGACAAGCAAGGCACGAGAGATATGAAGTCTCTAAGGCATTGTTTCAGTCCAAGATGCAAGATGAGACTCCCGTAGGTCCATATGTACTCAAGATGATTGGGTACATAGAAAACCTATAGAGATTGGGATTCCCACATGGCCAAGAGTTGGCCACTGACTTGATCTTACAGCCCTTTCCAAAAGCTACAATCAATTTGTCATGAATTACATCAAGAATGAAATTGATAAGCCACTGCCTGAGATGCTCAGCATGTTGAGAACTACTGAGCTCAACATTAAGAAGTGAAAAATCTGACTCCATTTTGGTGGTGCAAAAGAAGAAAGACAAGGGCAAGCCTAAAGGTAAGGGAAAGTCCCAAGCCAAGGGCAAAGACAAAGAACTGAAACCCAAAGGAGGGGTGGCCAAAGAAGGGGCTTGCTTCCACTGCAAGAAAGTTGGACACTAGTGTTGGGATGTATACTGAAAAGTCTATCTTTTGAATGAACATCTTTATTTTTGAAATAAGAATCACATGATCATTGTTTGCATATTTTTGTGGTTATGCATATTGTCTAATACATTACATTGTAGATAACATGGTGTGTGGTGTCACACGGGAGATCATGTTATCGGCTCCTTGTAAAGTATAAGTATAGACTCACAACCGAGATGGCTTTGGACAAACCATTGGTATGGTTGTAGTGTGATTTGGTGTTGGTTTGTCTTGACCATATAATCACACTAGTACACTTTGTGTGTATTGAGCAGGACCGACTTAGAGGTGATTTGATTCATTGTTGACTACATAATCGAATCGGACCTCAAAATTATATTGTACATACTCTTAATCCCGATATAATAACGGACACATATACTTAGTATTCATTTCTTTGATTTACCAATGGGCGAGATTTATAGATTAAATCGATAGGCCCGGTAAGTTGGGAAATGATATTATTTATATGGTGTGTCATTGTTTAGGAGGAAACTATGTCTTATATATTAGGATGATGATCTCCCCTTGAGGATCTCATAAGGTTCATCATGTAAACCCTGTAGGTGGACTTGGTCTGGCATGCATATTAACTTATGGAGGTTGGTGAGGTAGATCAATTATAATCCTTTAGTGGATTGGATTATCATTAATGGATCGGACTTTATGTGGGCTTGATCCATTGGGTGGCCAAGATCCAACTCCTCCTCATGGTCCCTATTGTAGCCTATTAATACCTCATGAAGCCTAGATCCAATGGATGGAAACAAAACTCTAGATCCAAAGGTAGAGATTAAATCTCTAGATCCGACGTTTGAGATTAAATCTCTAGATCTGACGGTTGAGATTAAATCCGTAGAACCAATGGTAGAGATTAAAACAAGTCTTATCCCTAAACTCTATAAAAGGAGGATTTAGGGTTGGCGTGGAAAAAAAAGAATCAAGGGGAGAGGCTAGGGTTTTGGGCGGCAAGGAGCATAGGGATTTGACGACACCAAATAAGGAAACTCTTTCCTTATCTTCTTCTTCCTCAAGGTGGTCGGCGCCCATACAGCTTTTCCAGCCCTTGGCCGGTGTCCAAACCAGCCTCTCCTCCTCTCTTTGGCCGGTGGAAACATAGCTTAAGGTCTTCCCTTGGAGCTTTTGGCCGCTATTCATCTTTCTCACCCTTTTCCTTGTGTGCCGGCGGCAAGCAACTTGCTTGTTGTTTGTTGGTTGACTAAAGGAATGAGAAGGGTCTTGTTTCTATTCTTCCTCTTGCTCAGAATGAGTAAGGAAGGAAGATTGGTGATCTAGGAGCTTCGACTTTTGGTAGATCATCGCCCACACGACGTCCAAAAGGAGGAAGGACATACGATAGAAGATTGAGAGGTATAACACTTATCTATCTTCATATGTAACATGTTTGTAATTGTTCTTCAATTATATATGCATGATATATTCTATTTTGTGGCTAAATATACTTGGACCCCGAACATAAACACAAAAGTCGGCGATCCGTACATCGTCTATTCCGCGGCTATTCGTAGAATAGAGGTTGGTCGCTTGAACAACAATTTTGTTCAAGTGACTACTCTAATCGAATAACACGACGATGACAAGGTTGCTTGGGCAATCCCTCTTGTCAAGGATAAATTTTTTTATCCGGGGACGTAGAAGGGATCGCCATGAACAAGCGACTGAGTTGAAGTGGGAAGCGAAATTTCCTAACTTCAAGTGGTATCAGAGCTTCCGGGCAAAACCTTCAAGTGGTATCAGAGCCATAGTTTTCAATTTTGTGTGTTTAGGATTCGGTTACTTTTATGCACTTTTCATATATTATATGTGCTGGATAATAGTAGAATATGCGTAGGTTAACTCTTTTGTTGCAGGCATAGGATCCAACTATTATGGCCATATGTGTGTATGTGATTGTATGTGTGTAATTGTATATTTTGTTGAATTCTCGGGGTTGACGAGGCTAGTATTTAATTTTTGTAAATTAGATACAACATTGTTTATCCACTGTTTCTATTTTAGTTTACTTTCGATCTAGATTTCATGTACACTCCCTCGTGGAGTATAGGATCGATGGATGTAAATTAAAATATTTAGTCTCGGCTCGGATCTCCGGATGGCTCGCACATGGCGTAGGAGGAGTGGACGAGATTGTTGGATCGATTTGAAATGCTAGAGGGGGGGGTGAATAGCGTTAAAACTTTCTTTTTGTTTGTTCGTTTAAAAACCGAGTAGATAATTAATTTGAAGCGGAAAAGATAAGTAATAAAAAGAGAAGACAAATATTTTACTTGGTTCGTAGCCTTCGGCTACTACTCCAAGGCCCTAGTGGTCCTTGACCACGCACGGAGGGCAAAACACTAAACGAACTCCTCCTCGTTGGAGGTAGGAGTTAATCGATAAAAGAAAGAACAAAAGTTGAGGTAGAGGGACACTCCACCTCTCCTCGTATACGATAAAAGCTCCGAAACAAGTAAATAAACAACTGATATAAAGCTAATACCGACGTACAAAAAATAAAGAAAATTAAACCTAGAAGTCGGAGAAGAAAGACTTCGTTGTCGGAGAGTTGTAGCTTTGCGGAGGCTTTTGGAAGCTTGGAATTGATGAAGAAACCCTAGGATTGGCCCTCCTTTTATAGCCTTTGAGCCCCTTTTCGAGAGGAACCCTAGCCAATCACAATTGAGCACCAATCTCCTTGAAATGGGGTGATAAGCCTTGACTCCTTGAAGCTGATCATTGACCATCAGTCGACTGATGGTAGCATCAGTCGAATGCTAACCTCCGACAGTCGACTGTTTGACTCCAGTCGAGTCCTCCAAGCTGGCAGTCGACTGATGCTAGCTACAAGGCAAAGTTAGCTTAACAAAAATAGTATTTTGACGGCCTCCGACCGTCCGATCTCGACCTAGACCACCTATAGGATGTCTTTGGTCGGATCTACGCTTAAGATCATCCCCGTAAAAAGGATACGACCTTACTTACTCTCACACACACACGAGCTTACCTCGATACTTACTGTGTCGCTTTTGCTTCCGACCTTCCACTCGATTCCTTCAGCTCCCTCCGAAGTCACTCGAGTGTCGCCTGACCACCGCGGCTTCCTCCGGGTGTCTCTAGCCTTCAGCTCCAGCTATAGCAATTTTCTGCACACTCGATTCAGCTCGTGAGATAACGACATGAGCTCAACTTTGTATCGTTTGCTATAATCACAACTCAGGTTCGACTTAGATGCCTACTGCACCAACAATCTCCCCCTTTTTGATTTATGGCAAACCCATATACAAAGTTAAGAACATAGCATGTATGAAAAATAAATAGCATGTATGAAGAATAATAATGTGCATGAAAAACAAAAATAAAGATTAAGTTGGAGTAGTAAAAATTTTCTTCAAGTACTCCCCCTTGAGAAAACCTCCCCCTTTACCGAGGGTGAGTCTTGAAAGAAGACCTTAGTCCTCCCCCTTGAGGATTGCTTTAAGTAATTAACATTACTTAAAGTTGGCCTTAGTAAAATGTTTAAGTTAAGAGTTCTTCTTAACTTGGCCCTTTCTCCCCCTTAAGTAAAACATTAAGGGCATAATGTTTAAAAATAAGTAAAACGTTGATGGCACAAATAAGTTTAAGTTAAGAATTCTCTTAACTTGGCCTTTAATAAGTTTTCAAAACTTAAAGTTAACTTTTGGTTTAAATATAAAGTAAGAGTTAAAAATTTTTTTTTTACCCCTTAACTAAGTAAGAGTTAAGTTATCAAGAAAAATTTTGACCCCTTAACTTTGGCCTTTCTCCCCCTTTTGCCATATATCGAAAAGAGTGAGGGTGTGTGTGGAAAACAAAAAAAAAGTGTTAAATTTAAAGTCCAAGCATGTTCCACATTATTTTGAAAATAATATACTGAAAATAAGTTCATCTATAAAATGTTCGACTCATATTTGGCTTGATTGATATAAAAGATCAACAAGTCCTGATCAGAGTCGGTTAGTATGTATGATTATACTCCATGGTTCATGGCGATGCACTAGCTCTACATCTGGAACCAGGAGTAAGGTCCTAACATCTCACGCCCATCTACGTGGCTAAGTACACAAACACATTAGTCCTATGTGTTGTGAGATGTATTGGCTCCTTAAATCTATAGGTGCATGATATCTAAGGTATGTCCTATGCTAGTTCCATAAAAATGAAATTTAAGAAATAGTAGTAAGAAAATATAATTTGCAAGTTCCTATTCTACTACGCACATGCCCAATTTTCATCTTAATAGACTAAATTCGGCTTCGGGTAGGGGTTTAGTAAATAAGTCTGCTAAGTTAGACTTCGATTCGACGTATTCGAGTTGTATGGCTCCGTTGGCCACATGTTCTCGAATGAAATGGTGTTTGACCTCTATATGTTTGGTCCTAGAGTGACATATCGGATTCTTAGTAAGATTAATTGAACTAATGTTATCTACGTGAAGTTTAGTATTCGTAAAGTCTAACTTAAAGTCGCGGAGAGTGTGCTTCATCCAAAGAAGTTGAGTGACACACTCACCCATCGCGATGTATTCGGCTTCGGTGGTAGATAAGGCAACACAGTGTTGCTTCCTACTACACCAACTCACTAGACTCGAGCCGAGAAGTTGACAATAACCACTCGTGCTCTTTCTATCGAGCTTACTACCGGCATAGTCCGAATCGGAGTAGTCGGTTAGTTCGAACTCGGTAGATCTAGGATACCAAATATCGACATTAAGTGTACCCTTTAGATATCTAAGGATACGCTTGACTAGAGTTAGGTGAGACTCCTTGGCACAGGTTTGAAACCTTGCACACATACTCACTGCAAATAAGATATCAGGTCGGCTTGCAGTTAAGTAAAGGAGACTCCCTATTATGCTCCTATAGTATTTTAAATCAATTGGGTTTCCAATTACATCTTCTTCTATGTTAACATTAGTTGCCATTGGGGTATTAATAATTTTAGCGTCTTGCATTCCAAAGCGTTTAATTAATTCCCTAGTATATTTGCATTGATGTAGGTATATTCCATCTTTAGTTTGTTTAATTTGTAATCCTAAGAAGAAACTTAATTCGCCTACTAAATTCATTTCAAATTCGCTTTCCATAAGTGAAATAAACTCATTTAGTAGGATTGAGTTGGTGGTTCCGAAAATAATATCATCTACATAGATTTGGGCTATGAATATGTCTTTACCTAAGGTTTTTACGAAAAGGGTTGGGTCAATTACACCTTGGTTAAAGACTTTGGACTTAAGATAAATCGAAAGTCTCTCGTACCAAGATCGCGGAGCTTGTTTAAGTCCATAAAGAGCTTTCTTTAATCTAAGGACATGATCGGGTTTGTCTAAACTTTTGAAACAGGGGGGTTGACTAACATAAACTTCTTCTTTAATGTATCCATTTAAGAATGCAGATTTCACATCTATTTCAAACAACTTAAATCCTCGATGTGCTTCATATGCTAATAGCATTCGAATGGACTCTAATCTAGCTACTGGGGCATAGGTCTCGTCGTAATCTAAACCTTCGACTTGACTAAACCCTTTAGCAACTAGTCTAGCTTTATTTCTAACTACTTCACCTTTATCATCAATTTTATTTCTAAACACCCACCTTGTTACAATGATTGTTTTATCTTTAGGTGGTGGTACTAATTCCCATACTTTGTTCCTAGTGAATTGAGCCAACTCTTCTTGCATTGTAATAATCCAATCGGGATCAAGAAGAGCTTGGTCAATAGTTTTGGGTTCAATTTTAGAAATCAAAGATATTTGACTAAGATTTCTGTATGAGGCTCTAGTTCGAACTCCTAGACTTGGATCACCTATCACTTGGTCGATAGGATGATTCGTTTGAGTCCTAGTTGGATTTGGATTTGAGTCTACAACTTGATCCATAGGATGGCTTGTTTGAGTTCTAGTTTGGTTGGAGTCATCTATCACTTGATCAATAGAGTGACTTGGTTGACTTAGGTTAGGATTAACACTAGACCTGATCTCCGGATCAGAGTTAGGTCTAGTATGAATCGGCTCGCTAATTGGGGTTGCTGGGGGTTTTGTAGGTTCGTGTCCTTCATCGAATACTATATTGATAGTTTCCTCGACTCTAAGGGTGTCATGGTTATATACTCTATAAGCTCTACTTGTAGTCGAGTATCCTAGAAAGATTCCGGTCGTGGTTTTGGATGTAAATTTACCTAGGTAATCTTTAGTGTTTAGGATATATACCTTACACCCAAATACCCTAAAGTACTTGATGTTAGGGATTTTATCGTGATAAATCTTGTATGAGGTCTTAAGGTGCCTCTTTACCATAAGGATCCTATTCTGGACATAGCATGCCGTACTCACGGCTTCCGCCCAAAACCTATCGGGTAGGTTATATTCATTAAGCATTGTCCTAGCGGCTTCTTGTAGGGTTCTATTTTTACATTCTACTAGGCCATTTTATTGTGGAGTTCTAGGGCAAGAGAACTCATGGTGGTATCCATTTAGGTTACAGAATTCTGTAAACCTATGGTTTTCGAATTCACCACCATGATCAGTCCTAAGTCTTTTGATTTTAATACTTTGTTGATTTTCTATTAACTTAAATAGGTTGATTAATTGATCTAGGGTATCACTTTTGTGTTTGATGAACCTAACCCAAGTAAATCTAGAGTAGTCATCAATAATGACTAAACAGAATTTACTTCCGTTAAGTGACTTAGCTCCGTGTGAATCAAATAGATCCATGTGTAGGAGCTCAAGCACACTTTTGGTTCGTTCTTGACTAGTTAGTTGATGTTGTGTCCTAGATTGTTTACCTTGTTGACAAGCATTACATATTTTATTATCCAAGTTGTTGAGGTTAGGCAAACCTCTGACTAAATCACTCTGACTCATCTTGTGGATGAGTCTTGGGTGTGAGTGACCGAGTCATCGGTGCCACAACCATGATTCCTCTTGCCGTGTCATAAGACACTTAGTTGAGGAGTTAATTAAGTTGATAGTGTAAATATTGTTATTTCTAGTTCCTTTAAGAATTGTTTTAGAGGTTTCGTTTGTATTAATTACGCATTCATTTTCTAGAAATATGACCTTATAGTTATTATAACACAATTGGCTTACACTGAGAAGATTATATTGAAAATTTTCTACTAATAAAACGTTTTGAATGACAAAATTTGAGTTAAGCTCAATATCAGCTGATCCGATGATTTTGAGCTTGCCGTTATTTCCGAAGGCTACTGATCCTTGTCGTTTGAATCGAAGCTTCAAAAACTTGAGTTGATCCCAGGTCATTGTTGGGTTTCCGGCACCGCGGCGTGTGTGTGTTCGATCATGTTTCGTAAACATGAACACAGCGGAAGCAATAAAAATAATAAATACTCCTATTTATTACAACACACACAACACACGCATGCTAATTACAACAAGTGTAGACATAACCGTAAATTTAAATTTGCAATAAAAGGAAATTTAACTACGTTATACCTTTCGTATGACGTGTAGCGGGAACGGCATCAACCGGAACGATTCTCGCTAGAATCGTCTCTATCCGTATCCACGCCGAGTTCCTCGGGATGACTTCGCTAAGCCACGAGGTTCGTCTTCGTACGGGTTACTAGCCTCGTGTTGAAGACGACGTGATCGAGAGATGATCACGATCCGAATCCAAATTCGGATCCTAAGACGAGTCCTCAAAACTCGCTTCTCCGGAGAGGTATTCGTCAATCGATTGACGAATCCTTCGTCCTCCACCTCAGAGGATTACCGGAGATCAAATCGAAGTTAGCTGCTGTCGAGCTCTAACCGCCGCCCAAACGACGCCCGAAGAGAAGAAGCTGTCCAGAAAACTGGACAGCTTGGTGGAGGAGATAGGCGCCGCCAACAAAGGAAGTACTCACCTTTTCACCGAAGCCTAGGAAGATCACCGGAGGGTCGCGGAGGATCACCGGCTGAAGCTTGACGCCGGCAATGACTTGACGGCAGCACACAAGCGGGCGCAGCCTTTGGTTGGCGCCAAAACCAAGGGTGGAGGTGGGCGGCAACTCAAGAGGCTAGGGTTTTGGATTAGGTTTTAATTATCCCTTAAGCCCTCTTTTATAGAGAACTACTTCTCTTAATGGTTATTGGATCATAACCATTAGGCCCGTTAACCCGCTCCATTAGGATAAGTTAAAATAAACCAAACCATGATGGTTTATTTTAAGTTAAAAAGAACCGAACCAACTTTTGGTTCATTCGTTTAAAATAAACCAAACCCCTTTGGTTTATTCTCATCCATTGGATTAGAACCAAACCATTTTGGTTCATCCATTACATCTTCATAAGACGCGGCCCATCCACACTTCCATTGCGACTGAAACGATTTCATGCTCGCTTTATGTTTGGTCCAACCAAACCTTGTTTCTCTCGGTCTGAGAATCCCATTCTCAAGATCGTTTTAAATCCTTTGGATTACGCTCGTTGTGCGTGTGACCAAATAGGTTCTCGGTTTATGTTGGCCGTCTATAATTAACCATTAATTATAGAACGATCATGAGTGGCACCTAGTACTACATCATGATCCCCAATTAACCGAAAAGATCAACGGTTGATCCAGAACTATTTCTGAAACCCTTCAGTAGCTCGAATGATTCGTGCCCCATTCCCTTCACTCATCTTATACCCACTTGGTTCAGGACATGGTCTATTGTGTCAGTCCCCACTAGGCTGACTACGTCACACCTAGCCCAAGTATCATTTCCTCGTCCTACGGATTCTAGTTACTCCACATGTATCGAAGAGTACCTTACTCTAAACTTGTAATGCTTTGGCCAAAGACTTTAGTAACAATCCAACGAGAGGCCATGGGTATACATCTCCTCGCAAGGAGTGGTGAATCCTTTATAGGCTATTCAAACACCTTCGATCACTTCGACTTATACCCAATCATCCCGGGTCCACATCTCCTTAGAGATGTTTGCTTAAGATGTCAAAGCATAAGTCTCCATGATCAAGATGACTTGAATACCGCAAGTCAAAGGAACATCGCACTTAAGCCACAGAAGAACTTCATTGACATATCTATATATGCAGAGAACCATATGAAGTCTTACTGGTCACTCCAATGAACTAGTTACCATAACTAGCATCCACGATTAACTCGGACATCACTATGTCTCCACCGGAGAATCACCGCTTGGATACACCAAGGAGTATACCTGCTAGTGCCGGAATTGAATGAGTGTCCAAATCCATCAATTCATCGACTAGGATAATTCCGATACATCACAATTACACATGTAGAGATACTCACTAGTTGTGATCCAATCACAAATTCTCTCATCTTTGTGAATCGATCGTGACATTCAGAAATGAGTTTAAGATCCAATCAAATACATGAAACATGTATACTCAAATAGTGAATCTTCATTTATCATATAAATGGTTCATACATAAGGCGATTGCCTTAGGACATCTCTCATATATTACTAACAGACTCCCACTTGGCCTAATGCCAATCGCTACGGTATCCAATACCATAAGCTCGAACATGACCCTCAAACTTATTTTGAGGTAATGCCTTAGTCAAGGGATCCGCTAAGTTCCTTTCCGTGGGAATTTTCTCGATTTGTATTTCGTTCCTACTGATGATCTCTCTGATAAGATGATAGCGGCGAAGCACATGTTTGGATCATTGATGAGACCACATCAAGTTCATAGATGAACTACTTGATCCAAACCGCCTTCTTCGCCTAAATTGCAACGATTCTCGCCTTAGTGGCGTAATCCGCTATAGTGTCAAGCTTGGAACCTTTCCAACTTATTGCGCCCATTCTAGGTGAACACGATCCGCATCGAGACACGAATCATCCTTATCCGTCCGAAGCCGCATCCATATACCCGCGTATCACCATGTCCCCTTCTCCATATATTAGGAACACATCCTTAGTTCTTCTCAAGTACTTAAGGATCGTCTTAACAGCCGCCCAATGATCCATTCCTGGATCGGATTGGTATCTGCTCATGACACTCAGAGCATACGATACATCGGGCCTCGTACATAACATAGCATACATGATAGATCCTATTGCGGATGCATAGGGAATCTTACTCATGCAAATCCTCTGCCTTCTCGTGGCGGACACATAGACTTGAAGGTATATCCCATGCCCGATGGGTAAGAATCCTTTCTTGGATTCCGACATGCTAAACCTCTTAGCACTCGGTCTATATATGTAGACTGCGAAAGACCAAGCAACCGTTTCGATCTATCTCTATAGATCTTAATCCCGAGGATGTAGGTTGCTTCTCCCAGGTCTTTCATGGAGAATGTCTTGGATAACCAAACCTTCACTGACTGTAAGATTGATACATCGTTTCCTATAAGTAGTATGTCATCGACATACAATACTAGGAATACGACTGCACTCCCACTAACCTTCTTGTACACAAAAGGTTCGTCTGGATTTTGTGAGAAATCAAACCTTTTGATGGTCTCATCAAAATGGATATTCCAGCTCCTGGATGCTTGCTTCAATCCATATATGGACCGTCGCAATTTGCATACCTTGGTTTTATCAACCGATGTGAAACCCTCAGGCTGTATCATATACACGTCCTCGTGCAGGTTTCCATTAAGGAAAGCTGTTTTCACATCCATCTGCCATATCTCTTAATCATAATGAGCCGCTATGGCCAGGAGCATCCGAATAGATTTAAGCATAGCTACAGGCGAATAGGTTTCGTCATAATCAACACCTTGTTTTGACGATATCCTTTCGTCACCAATCTAGCCTTATAGGTAATCACATTACCATCCATGTCGGTTTTCTTCTTGAAAACCCACTTGCACCCTATAGGCTTTATCCCTTCAGGTGGGTCAACCAAGTTCCAAACTTGGTTTTCATACATGGAATCCATTTCCGACTTCATGGCACCAAGCTACTTATCCCTTTCTGAACTTGTCAGCACTTCTTCATAACTGGTAGGCTCCTCATCATCAATGAGTAACACGTCGTTCGATTCACTTACGAGAAATCCATATCTCTCAGGAATATTGCGTGTTATACCAGATCTACGAAGATGTGGTGTTACAATAGGTCCAGCCGATTGCTCATCACTATGAGTTGTCGGCTGTTTTGCTTAACTAGGTATCTCATTAATGTCTATTTGAGTCTCTCGAGCCTCCTCAAGCTCGACGACACTCCCACTATTTTCTTGCAAGAGAAACTCTTTCTCTAGAAACACAGCATGCCTTGAAACAAACACCTTTTGTTCCACAGGATGATAGAATTGGTAACCCCTTGTTTCCTTAGGGTATCCAATAAATAGACATTTATCAGACTTAGCATCCAGTTTGTCTGATACAGTCCGCTTCACATAAGCAGGACAACCCCATATCTTCAAGTAAGATACATGAGGATTCTTACCATTCCATATCTCATATGGAGTAGTTGAGACTACCTTGGTAGGCATTCTGTTTAACAAGTAAACAGTTGTCTGAAGTGCATAGCCCCAAAAGGACTTGGGAAGAGTCGCATGATTCATCATTGACCTGACCATGTCCAACAAGGTCCGGTTACGCCTCTCAGATACACCATTATGCCTTGGTGTATATGGCGGAGTCCATTGAGACAATATACCATTGTCTCTTAGATAATCAAGAAACTCTTGACTTAAGTATTCACCACCTCGATCCGATCGAAGTATTTTAATACTCTTGTCATGTTGTTTCTCTACTTCATTTCTGAATTCTTTGAACCTTTCAAAGGCTTCAGACTTGTGTTTCATCAAGAACACATACCCAAACCATGAGTAATCATCGATGAAGGTAATGAAGTAGCTATAGCCTCCTAAAGCTTGAGTTGACATAGGTCCACATACATCAGTATGTATTAGACCTAGTAACTCTCCCACTCGTTCACCTTTTCCAGTAAAAGGTAACTTAGTCATCTTGCCTTTTAAGCATGATTCGCATGTATCATATGAATCCTATTCAAACGATTCCATAATTCCACATCGGTGTAATTCGGACATGCGTTTCTTGCTTATATGGCCAAGACGACAATGCCACATATAGGAGTCTATTTGATTATCCTTTCGAGCACTCTTGTTGCTCGCTTCGATATTGAAAATATCACTGGATACGTCCAACGTATAAACACCATTGCTTAATGTTCCAGTCCCATAAAGAACTCCATTCAAAGTTATGTAACAACAATTGTTACTAAAAGTCAAATGGTATCCATTTCTATTTAAACAAGAAATAGAAATGATGTTCTTTATCAACGAAGGAACATAAAAGCAATTGTCCAGTTCTAAGACAAGTCTTGCAGGGAGTTTCAACAAATACGTTCCGATGGCGAGTGCAGCAACCTTTGCTCCATTCCCAACACGTAAATTTGACTCTCCCTTGATGAGTCTTCTTCTATTCCTTAGCCCATGTATGTCATTACATATATGTGAGCCACACCCAGTATCCAATACCCAAGTATTTGAGGAAATAGAATGACAATCAATAACGAAGATATCTGAAGAAGATGGGGCATCCGATGCCTTGTTCTTCTTCACGGACTCAAGATAAATCTTGCACTTTCTTCGCAAATGGCTCTCCTTGCCATAATGATGGCAAGTTTCCTTTTGTGCTAGTTCTACCTTCTTAGCCCTTCTCTTTTTTCCCTTCTGCTGTTCCTTTGACTTCCTCTTAGAACCTTTCTTCGAGGAATCAACTAACAGAACTGTCCCCTGCTCATGCTTCTCAGAAGACTCCACAGTCTTCAGCATATTGAGCAGTACCACAGATGAACCTTCTAGCATCTCAGAGGTGAAGAGGAGCTTTGAGACTTCGAACCTTTCGAATCTCACTTGCTCATCAACCAACTCACAAAGATGAAGGACTACGATATGAGCATCCATATGCTCATGCTGCTTTCGTAGCTTGGGTTCCATCGCGGCTAGCATGATGCAACTCATTTGTTCAGAATCACTCACATGTTTCTGATAGGCCAACAATTGGTCCAGAGTTGCATCGTCACTAGGACGGGCGGGAAGAGGAGCTTCGAGGACATTTGCAAGCTTTTCAACCTTGAGAACAATTCTCAAGCTTCTAAGCCAGTCCATGAAGCTCGGCCCAGTCAATTTATTCGAATCCAAAATGGAACGCAATTCAAAGACATCATGTTCTCTCTTAGAAATACAAAACGAGCATATATGAGAAAGATGATTTTAAAATGCATCAATATACACTTATAAATCCCATTCATTTTTCAAATTTCAAAAACCCCAAAATCACTTCGGGAGATCGTAGGTCCATCTCCGAATAGGCTGATATCCATCATAGTTATGAACAACCTTGGAGAGAGTCCAACAAGCCATTCATAACTACGACGGTAGGTATCAATTATACCGATTGCATATCACGTATATGTAACTATCACAATGTGCTATCAACTAATTGAATGTTCACACATACGTTGGGTTGTTAACACATTAACAAGTATGCATCATATGCATAGCACCCAACTTCACCTCCCTTTACATCGACCTTGGAGAGAGTCCAACAAGCCGATGCTCCAGGTTAAAGCCAACCCATTAATCGGGACATAGTTTTAATATGGTTAGAGAGCATTCAACCAATTAGCCCAGCTTGGAGAGAGTCCAACAACCAAAGCTAACGATTGACCTCTGACTCTTACCATATTAGTATTAAACTATTCCATGGTTTGAACATATTCAGGTTCGAGCCGGGCTTGGAGAGAGTCCAACAACCCAAACAAGAAACAGAACTCTGGTTCTAACCATATTAATGGAAGGTGTAAGCTTTAATATTGATTAAGGGTTTTTATGTCTCATCCTCTTTGCATGCAAATAACTATTATCTACATGGTATGACATACATGGCATACATCTACATGTCACGACACGCATGGCATAATGTTATGCATCTAATGCAATTACATGACATATAATTATGTCATGTATATAATTTCCTTATATGTCATAACTATTTATGGAAATAAAATATGTTTAAGATTTGATTCTCCAAATCAAATCATAATTAAATTAGGAAACAAATTTCCAAATCTAATCACATATTTTATTCATGGAATTATTTGATTAAGGAAAATCTATTTAGGAAACCAATTTCCTAAATCATTAAAACTACTTATGGAAATAAAATATTTTAAGATTTGATTTCCCAAATCAAATCATGATTAAATTAGAAAACAAATTTCCAGAATCTAATCAAATATTTTATTTATGGAAAATATCAATTTCCATAAATACTTCCAACTTTCCAAAAGTGGAAGATTTCCATAAATACTTCTAGACTTTCCAAAATTGAAAAATTTCCATAAATACTTATAAATTTCCAAAATTTAGAAAATTTCCAGAAATACATTATGACTATCGCAAAACCATTTTTACGATTATGTCGAAACACAACCTGGGCTCTGATACCACTGTTGGGTTTCTGGCACTGCGGCGTGTGTGTGTTCGATCATGTTTCGTAAACATGAACACAGCAGAAGCAATAAAAATAATAAATACTCCTATTTATTACAACACACGCATGCTTATTACAACAAGTGTAGACATAACCGTAAATTTAAATTTGCAATAAAAGGAAATTTAACTACGTTATACCTTTCGTATGACGTGTAGCGGGAACGACATCAACCGGAACGATTCTCGCTAGAATCGTCTCTATCCGTATCCACGCCGAGTTCCTCGGGATGACTTCGCTAAGCCACGAGGTTCGTCTTCGTACGGGTTACTAGCCTCGTGTTGAAGACGACGTGATCGAGAGATGATCACGATCCGAATCCAAATTCGGATCCTAAGACGAGTCCTCAAAACTCGCTTCTCCGGAGAGGTATTCGTCAACCGATTGACGAATCCTTCGTCCTCCACCACAGAGGATTACCGGAGATCAAATCCCCGGTAAGTTAGCCACTGTCGGAGCTCTAACCGTCGTCCAAACGACGCTCCGACGAGAGGAGAAGAAGCTGTCCAGAAAACTGGACAGCTTGGTGGAGGAGATAGGCGCCGGCCAACAAAGGAAGCCAAGTGCTCACCTTTTCACCGAAGCCTAGGAAGATCACCGGAGGGTCGCCGGAGGATCACCGGCTGAAGCTTGGATGCCGGCAATGACTTGGACGGCACACAAGCTGGGCGTGCAGGTTGGCGCGAAAACTCCAAGGGTGGAGGTGGGCGGCAACTCAAGAGGCTAGGGTTTTGGATTAGATTTTAATTTTCCCTTAAGCCCTCTTTTATAGAGAACTACTTCTCTTAATGGTTATTGGATCATAACCATTAGGCCCGTTAACCCGCTCCATTAGGATAAGTTAAAATAAACCAAACCATGATGGTTTATTTTAAGTTAAAACGAACCGAACCAACTTTTGGTTCATTCGTTTAAAATAAACCAAACCCCTTTGGTTTATTCTCATCCATTGGATTAGAACCAAACCATTTTGGTTCATCCATTACGTCTTCATAAGACGCGGCCCATCCACGCTTCCATTGCGACTGAAACGATTTCATGCTCGCTTTATGTTTGGTCCAACCAAACCTTGTTTCTCTCGGTCTGAGAATCCCATTCTCAAGCTCGTTTTAAATCCTTTGGATTACGCTCGTTGTGCGTGTGACAAAATAGGTTCTCGTTTTATGTTGGCCGTCTATAATTAACCGGTTACGTATTGCTAGAATTGGCCATTTCCTTTGGGGTCTTGTAGTTTATTTTGTTGGCAAGGTTCTAGCGGTTGATCCGAACTATTTACGAAACCCTTGATGGCTCGAATGAATCGTGCCCCATTCCCTTCACTCATCTTATACCCACTTGGTTCGAGGACATGGTCTATTGTAGCCGATCCCCACTAAGTGACTCGTCACACCTAGCCCAAGTATCATTTCCTCGTCCTACGGATTCTAGTTACTGCACATGTATCGAAGAGTACCTTACTCTAAACATGTAATGCTTTGGCCAAGACTTTAGTAACAATCAGCGAGAGGCCATGGTATACATCTCCTGCATGAGAGTGGTGAATCCTTTATAGGCTATTCAAACACCTTGATCGCCGACTTATACCCAATCATCCGGGTCCACATCTCCTTAGAGATGTTTGCTTAAGATGTCAAGCATAAGTCTCCATGATCAAGATGACTTGAATACACAAGTCGAAGAACATCGCACTTAAGCCCGCAGATAAGAACTTCATTGACATATCTATATATATGCGAGAGAACCATATGAAGTCTTACGGTGGTCACTCCAATGAACTAGTTACCATAACTAGCATCCACGATTAACTCGGACATCACTATGTCTCGGCCCGGTGAGAATCGGTGCTTGGATACACCAAGGGTATACCTCGTGCTAGTCTCGTGAATTGATGGTGTCAAATCCATCAATTCATCGACTAGGGATAATTAGATACATCACAATTACACATGTAGAGATACTCACTAGTTGTGATCCAATCACAAATTCTCTCATCTTCTTGTGTGAATATCGTGGACATTCAGTAAATGAGTTTAAGATCCAATCAAATACATGAAACATGTATACTCAAATAGTGAATCTTCATTTATCATATAAATGGTTCATACATAAGGCGATTGCCTTAGGACATCTCTCATATATTACTAACAGTCATGTGTCGGGAGCAACCACTGTCCAACATCCATTGATCCTACACGCAAGGTAGTTGGATCGGATATTGAATTTATTAAAAATTGGTTGAAAATTATTAACCTAAATCATCTCACCCATGTCTACATGATCAAACATGTTAATCCTATATGTTCTTGTGAGATGACTTCCAATTTTAGTTGAATTAAATTTAATGAATTAAACACTTGTCAACCTTGCGTTAGATTCGGATTTGACCTTAGGCTCATCAAGTCACCTTTTCAAGATCATGGCTTCCAGGTCGTGGCGAGGCATAGAGGCCTTCTTTGATCGGAACAACGACCACTTTCTTAGACAAAGCCATTTTCAAGAAAATAGAGACTTGACTCACCAAAGACCACTTCCTGGTCTAACTAGTCTAGGATACGGTGAGGTAGTTTCAGCTAGTTCCGCTCGGTCAAGTGCACCGAACTAGATACGCCTTATCTAGCCCGTATACACAAGACTCCATTTTCCTAGCGTACTATCATCTCGCCGCATCCTAGTACTATGTTATCAAGTATTGACGAGTTATAGTCCTATCTAACCATTCTAAAAAGAAAAATCAAACTAATTAAAAACCTAAGCATGCAATTTCTAAGTTCAAACACAAACAAATTTCGTACTAGCTCCCCCTGGACCGTTGAATCGATTCGGTCTCTCCACATAGTGGATTTGGTCCTTGGGAACCTAGTACTGGTTTGATCCTAAGTTTGAAATCAAGGTGGTCTTAGGGACCCATGCTTGGACACGTTTTTTATGCCGACTTACAATCGACATATACGACTTATTGGTCGTGTTTGAGCTAAACCCTAGCCCGGCCTTGTTGTACACGACCCTTTGCGATCCAAGTAGGAGGTCAAGTCCTTTGGATCCCAAAGTAAACCTTTCCAACGTATTCCTAAGATCTTTGACTTGACTTTTCAAGAGTGAGTTCTCAACTTCGAGTTTTTCAACCCGAGTTGAGTCCTTCTCTTGAACTCGACTAGTCGAAGAGGTTAGGGAGACCTCGTGTTTGAGGAGTTTAACTTCCTCAACCAGGGTCTCGATCTTAGACTCGGACTTAGCTAACTTTTTATTTAAAAACTTAATTGCACTATAAAGTGTAGTAATAAGAGACCGACTTACCTTGAGTGTATCTTTTGAGCCGGATGCGTATCCGTGGCTCATCTTGAATAGTGCTTCGCAGTCCGACTCGTCTTCGGTTTCCGATTCAAGTTTCGGTTCCGACTCCGTCTCTGATTCCACTGGTTTATCCATGAGGACTCGATCGTTATCTTCTTCCTCGGAAGCTTCTTCCCAAGTAGCATTAAATGTCTTTTTGTGTTTTGGTGCCTTGCTCTTGAGTTTTGGGCATTCAGACTTAATGTGTCCAAACCTGTTGCATTCATAACATCTTATGTTTGAACTTTTAGGCTTACCTTCGTTGGGTCGAGTGACGGCTCATTTTCGGCCCTTGACTATCCTCCAAACTAGGTTGACTAGTTCGGCCTCCATTTCCGAGTCGACCTCCGAATCGGACTCATCCTCTTCTTCCTTCGGGGGTGGTTTGCTGGCGGTTTTCTTCTTTGAACCTGCAAATAGTGCTATACCTTTCTCGGGTTCCGAGTTAGACTGCTCATGAAGTTCGAAATCAGAAAAAAGTTCATCTAATCTAAGTTTAGAGAGATCCTTGGAGACCTTGTAGGCATCGACCATGGATGCCCACAAGGTAGTCCTCGGAAAGGAGTTTAGGACATACCTTATAAGGTCGCGGTTTTCGACATTTTGCCCGATTGCGTGTAGATTGTTGACTATATCTTGGATGCAAGCGTGGAGTTGCATTTCCGTTTCATGTTCCTATATTTTTAGATTATATAATTTATTAAATAAAAGGTCGCGCTTACATACCTTGGCTTCATCGGTCCCTTCGTGTAGCTCCACTAGCTTTGTCCATAGGTCCTTTGCGCTGATGAAGGGGCCGACGCGATTTAACTCCTCCTTGGACAAGCCGCATTGGAGGATTTGTGTTGCCTTGGGATTGGCTTCGACTTGTCGTTTTGTCGCAATGGTCCATTGATCATATCCCAAGGATTCACCCACTTCGTTAGTCGGAAGTGTGAAACCCGTTTGGATTATGATCCACATCTCGATTTGGGTTTTGAGAAAGCATTCCATCCGACCATTCCAGTAATGGAAATCATCTCCGTTGTAAAACGGAGGTCGGACGGTGCTAAAACCCTCGAGATGGGCCATTGGAACAAAAAAAACAAGGAGACTAAAACGAAAACCTAGCAATGACAAAAACACACGAAAGTACCAAGACTTGCATCTTGGATTAGTAGTGCGGAATAAAATCTATCAAAAAGAGATAAAACAGAATTAAAAAAATAAAAAAAAATCTGTAAAATGGCTAGATTGGTGGTTTCACCAAATCTTAGCAAACCCCGGCTCTGATATGAATTGTTGGATCGATTTGAAACGCTAGAGGGGGGGGTGAATAGCGTTAAAACTTTCTTTTTGTTCGTTCGTTTAAAAACCGAGTAAATAATTAATTTGCAGCGGAAAAGATAAGCAATAAAAAGAGAAGACAAATATTTTACTTGGTTCGTAGCCTTCGGCTACTACTCCAAGGCCCTAGTGGTCCTTGACCACGCACGGAGGGTAAAACACTAAACGAACTCCTCCTCGTTGGAGGTAGGAGTTAATCGATACAAGAAAAACAAAACTTGAGGTAGAGGGACACTCCCCCTCTCCTCGTATACGATAAAAGCTCCGAAACAAGCAAATAAACAACTGATATAAAGCTAATACCGACGTACAAAAAATAAAGAAAATTAAACCTAGATGTCGGAGAAGAAAGACTTCGTTGTCGGAGAGTTGTAGCTTTGCGGAGGCTTTTGGAAGCTTGGAATTGATGAAGAAACCCTAGGATTGGCCCTCCTTTTATAGCCTTTGAGCCCCTTTTCGAGAGGAACCCTAGCAATCACAATTGAGCACCAATCTCCTTGAAATGGGGTGATAAGCCTTGACTCCTCGAAGATGATCATTGACCATCAGTCGACTGATGGACATCATCAGTCGACTGATGGACATCATCAGTCGACTGATGGTAGCATCAGTCGAATGCTAACCTCCGGCAGTCGACTGTTTGATGGCAGTCGAGTCCTCCAAGCTGGCAGTCGACTGATACTAGCTGTAAGGCGAAGTTAGCTTAACAAAAATATTATTTTGACGGCCTCCGACCATCCGATCTCGACCTAGACCACCTATAGGATGTCTTTGGTCGGATCTACACTTAAGATCATCCCCATAAAGAGGATATGACCTTACTTACTCTCGCACACACACGAGCTTACCTTGATACTTACTGTGTCACTTTCGCTTCCGGCCTTCCACTCGATTCCTTCGGCTCCCTCCGAAGTCACTCGAGTGTCGCCCGACCACCATGGCTTCCTCCGGGTGTCGCTAGCCTTCAGCTCCAGCTATAGCAATTTTCTGCACACTCGATTCAGCTCGTGAGATAACGACATGAGCTTAACTTTATATCGTTTGCTATAATCAAAACTCAGGTTTGACTTAGGTGCCTACTGCACCAACAGAGATGGCGATACGACGGGAGACATATTGAAGACAAAAGCCATAATAGTTGGAAAATTTTTATTTTTCATATTTATTGCTTATTGTTTGATATGCATGTCGTAGGCTAGAAAATTACTTAATTTCAAATTACTAAGTCGGAGAGGGATATTTTTATAAATTCCCACAGCCTCCATTACGATTTGACATGTGATGCAAACAAACTTGCGAGTCGGCTCTGAGTGTCTTCCTCTCCATCAGATGAGTTTGTTTGCGGATCACAAGGTCAAAAATGGTTAAAGAAAATTATTAAGGAGCGTGTGTACTTCCCCATCGGAAGGCACATAACCCGAGATAATTACCTTAGTACCGAGTAATGGTGAACACTTAGATACAAATATAAGTATCCTCCCCATCGGATTCACTACTTTTATTTGTAGGGACAAAGGGGAACCAAGTATTAATTTTACTTGTCAAAAAGTTAGGTTGACAAGATAGTAAAATTAATGGGTAAAACCTCCTCTTACAAATGTAGAATTCGTATACGTGCACACTATCGTGGCATACGATATTCTTGATGTTTAGAGGTGTTGGTTGATTATAAAATATTATTTTTTGAAGAATCAATAATTTTTTGAAATCTAATGTTTTGATCTACGTGATTCTTAGGTTTTTTCAAAATGACTTTCAACCCGCTTGCTGTGATACTGAAAGAGAATAAACTTACTGGACCCAACTATGTTGATTGGAAGAGGAATCTTGAGATTGTCTTGACTGCTGAGGAATACAAATTTGTACTCCTCGAAGAGTGCCCTCCTAAGCCTGCGGATGATTTTGGGGAAAAGGAGAAGGAGAGTTATAAGAAGTGGATCAAGGCCGATGAGATGGCGCGGTGTTACATTTTGACATCTATGTCAAATGTACTGCAACATCAGCATCAAGCCATGCCCACTGCTTATGACATGATGCTCAATCTCAAAGAGCTTTTCGAACACGAGAATTGGGCTGCGAGGCAGGAAGCCATGAGGAACTTGATGACGACCACCATGATCGAGGGAACACCCGTGAGGGATCATGTTCTCAAGATGATGACTCATTTGAATGAGTTGAAAGTCCTTGGAGCTGAGATCGATGGGGAAACCCAGGTCGATATCATTCTCCAGTCTCTACCTAGGAGTTTTGAGCAGTTTCGCCTGAACTACAACATGAACAAAAGGTTGTATTCGTTGGCGGAGCTTTTGACAGAACTCAAAGCGGTAGAGGGGCTATTTCGTTAGAGTGCTCAGGCGCATGCCATGGTGACCCAAAAGGTTTCTACTTCTAAGGCGAAAGGCAAGAAGAAGAAGAAACAAACTGGGACGAAGGCGGTTGGAGGAACTCAGGGAGGAGTGAAGAAGCCGAAAGGCAAGTGCTTCACTTGTAAGCAGACAAGACACAAGAAGAAGGACTGCCCCAACCGCAAGCAGAACAAAGGTATATATTTTGGTCTAGTCGTTGAAACATGTTTAGCCGTGTTATCTACCGGCACCTTGTGTGTAGATATGGGAGCCACTGATCATGTCTGCAATACTTTGCAGGGGTTCCAGGAAACCAGACGACTGGCTGAGGGGGAGATTACTGCATACTTGGGCGATGCCACGAAGGTGGCGGTTGTTGCAGTGGAAGACGTTTATTTATCTTTTGAGAAAAATAAAGGTTTGTTTCTTAAGAATTGCCTTTATCTACCTTTATTTAGAAAGAATTTAATTTCAGTTTCTAAATTGTTTATGGATGGATATTCTATTTCTTTTAATGACAGAGTTGTTATAAAAAGGAATAGGGACATTATCTGTTCGGGTGCATTGATAGGAAATCTATACACACTTGAACCAAAACCTCCCACGATGCAAATTGAAGTTAATAACTCATCTTCTAATTCCAATAAGAGAAAAGAACCTTCGAAGATGAACCAAACATATCTTTGGCATCTAAGACTTGGTCATATTAACCTAAGCAGAATTCAAAGGTTGATAGCTGATGGACCTCTGGGTTCATTAGTAGTGGAGGATTTCCCAACCTGCGAATCTTACTTGGAGGGTAAAATGACCAAGAGGCTTTTTAAGGTCAAGGGGTATAGAGACAAAGATGTGTTAGAATTGGTTCATTCTGATTTGTGTGGTCCTATGTCTATCCAAGCTAGAGGTGGTTTTGAGTATTTCGTCTCTTTTATAGACGATTATTTGAGATATGGATACATTTACCTGATGTGCCGCAAGTCTGAATGTTTTGACAAGTTCAAAGAATTCAAGGCTGATGTAGAGATACGTCAAGGTAAAAGTATCAAGACACTACGATCTGATCTTGGTGGTGAGTACCTCTTGGGAGAGTTTAGGAATTACTTATCAGAGGCTGGGATTCAATCCCAATTGTCTGCACCTAGTACACCCTAGCAGAATGGTGTAGCAGAGCGAAGGAATAGAACTCTTATGGAAATGATGAGATTGATGGTGTGTTATTCTGAGTTGCCAGATTCGTTCTGGGGATATGCTCTAGATACGACGGTTTACATTCTGAACTTGGTTCCATCTAAATCAGTGCCTTCTACTTCCAAAGAATTGTGGACTGGGCGAAAGCCCAGTTTAAGACATATTTGGATTTGGGGGAGTCCAGCACATGTGCTGAAGGCGGATGCTGGTAAGTTGGAACCTCGTACAGAAGTACGCATGTCCGTTGGTTATCCTAGAGGAACGAAGGGTGGTTTGTTTTATAATCCTAGAGATTATAGGGTGATCGTTAGCACGAATGCCAAATTTCTAGAGAAAGACTATGTAATGAACCACAAGCCCATGAGTAAGATTGTTCTGGAGGAATTGAAAGGGGAAGTCATTTCTTTAGTACCACCGGTACAAGAGGATATACCACAAGTCACTGCACCACGTGTCACAGAGGATATATAGGTGATACCTCGTCGTAGTGGGAGGGTTGTTAGACATCCTGATACATTCATGTTCTTGGGAGAATCTTCTGATTTGGTTCCTGGCGAACATGAACCTGATCCCTGGACATATGACGAGGCAATCCAAGATAAAGATACGGTATCTTGGCAAAGTACAATGAATGCTGAGATTGAATCTATGGATTCAAATAAGGTATGGGAGCTAGTCGAACCACCCGATGGTGTAAAAACCATTGAATGCAAGTGGATCTACAAAAGAAAGAGAGGAATAGATGGGAAGGTTGAGACCTTCAAAGCGAGGCTTGTTGCGAAAAGGTATACTCAGAAAGAGGGTATCGATTATGAGGAGACCTTTTCGCTGGTAGCCATGCTTAAGTCTATCCTGATTCTCTTATGCATTGCAGCTCATATGGATTATGAGGTGTGGCAGATGGATGTTAAGATAGCTTTCCTTAATGCAAGTCTTGAGGAAAACATCTATATGAAGCAACCAGAGGGATTCATTGCGAATGGCAAAGAGCATCTTGTATATAAGCTTAATTGGTCCATTTATGGATTGAAGAAAACTTTGAGGTCTTGGAACATCCGCTTTGATGAGGTGATCCAGTCTTATGGATTTATTCAAAGTCCGGATGAGTCTTGTGTATACAAGAGATGTGACAGAAATGTAGGGTATTTCTTGTACTATACGTAGATGACATTTTGTTAATTGGAAACAATGTCAAGGTGTTATCGGACATAAGGGTATGGTTGTCCAAACAGTTTGATATGAAGAACTTGGGAGAAGTGGGACACATCCTTGGGATCAAGGTTATAAGGGATCGTAGGAAAAGGATGTTGTGCTTATCCCAAGCTTCATGCATAGACACGATTATGGATCGGTTTAGCATGCAAAACTCTAAAAAAGATTTTCTACCTTTCAGGCATGGAGTTTCTTTATCTAAGGAGATGTGTCCTAGAACATCTGAGGAGATAAAGGAGATGAAGGCGGTTCCTTATGCTTCGGCGGTAGGAAGCCTCATGTATGCGATTCTATGTACGAGACTAGATATCTGCTTTGCCGTGGGCATGGTCAGCAAATATCAGAGTAATCTAGGATAGGGGCATTGGACTACGGTAAAACATATATTGAAGTACCTGAGAAGGATTAGGGATTATATGCTAGTTTACCAGACAGACCAATTACTCCCTGTGGGTTACACAGATTCCGACTTCCAATCAGATAGGGATAACAGTAAGTCTACCTCAGGTTTTGTGTTTACTTTGGGAGGTTGAGCCATTGTATGGAGGAGTGTCAAGCAGAAATGCATTGCGGACTCCACCATGGAAGGTGAGTATGTGGAAACCTCTGAGGCGGCCAAAGAAGTTGTGTGGCTCAGAAACTTCCTGATAGACTTGGATGTGATTCCTGGTTTGCCCAGAACTATCACAATTTATTGTGATAATAGTGGTACAGTTGCAAACTCGAAGAAACCACGAGCCCATAAGGCAAATAAACACATAGAGCGCAAGTACCACATGATATGAGAAATCGTAAAGAGAGGAGAAGTTGCTTAGCCCAGATTGCATCGGAGGATAACCTGACAGATCCTTTCACTAAGGCCCTTCCGACGAGAACTTTTGATAGGCATGTGGAGGGCATGAGGATCAGATGTATGATAGTTTGAGGACAACATAGTCTTTTATTATAAGTGAGAGATTTTTGGGATTTATATTGAAAAGTCTATCTTTTGTATGAACATCTTTATTTTTGAAATAAGAATCACATGATCATTGTTTGCATATTTTTGTGGTTATGCATATTTTCTAATATATTACATTGTAGATAACATGGTGTGTGGTGTCACACGGGAGATCATGTTATCGGCTCCTTGTAAAGTATAAGTATAGGCTCACAACCGAGATGACTTTGGATAAACCATTGGTATGGTTGTAGTGTGATTTGGTGTTGGTTTTTCTTGACCATAGAATCACACTAGTACACTTTGTGTGTATTGAGCAGGACCGACTTAGAGGTGATTCGATTCATTGCTGAATACATAATCGAATCGGACCTCATATATTATATTGTACATACTCTTAATCCCGATATAATAACAGGTACATATACTTAGTATTCATTTCTTTGATTTTCCAATGGGCGAGATTTATAGATTAAATCGATAGGCTCGGTAAGTTGGGAAATGATATTATTTATATGGTGTGCCGTTGATTATAGGAGGAAACCGTGTCCTATATATTAGGATGATGATGTCCCCTTGAGGAGCTCATAAGGTTCATCATGTAAATCCTACAGGTGGACTTGGTCTGGCATGATGAAAAGGTTGAGTGGTACTACTCATGGAGTTAGATATTGATTAATTAATGGTTAGTAAATTAATTAATCGACGGACATTCGAGATCTTAAACACGGGAGAAAATGTACATATAATATATGGAGCCCATATTAACTTATGGAGGTTTGGTGAGGTAGATCAATGATAATCCTTTAGTGGATTGGATTATCATTAATGGATTGGACTTTATGTGGGCTTGATCCATTGGGTGGCCAAGATCCAACTCCTCCTCATGGTCCCTATTGTAGCCTATTAATACCTCATGAAGTCTAGATCCAATGGATGGAAACAAAACTCTAGATCCAAAGGTAGAGATTAAATTTCTAGATACAACGGTTGAGATAAAATCTCTAGATCCGACGGTTGAGATTAAATCCCTAGAATCAATGGTAGAGATTAAAACAAGGCTTATCCCTAAACTCTATAAAAGGAGCCTTTAGGGTTGGCGTGAAAAAAAAAAACAAGGGGAGAGGCTAGGGTTTTGGGCGGCAAGGAGCATAAGGAGTTGGCGACGCAAAATAAGGAAACTCTTTCCTTATCTTCTTCTTCCTCAAGTTGGCCTGCACCCATACAACTTTTCCAACCCTTGGCCGACATCCAAACCAGCCTCTCCTTCTCTCTTTGGCCAGTGGAAACATAGCTTAAGCTCTTCCCTTGGAGCTTTTGGACGGTATTCATCTTTCTCACCCTTTTCCTTGTGTGCCGGCGGCAAGCAACTTGCTTGTTGTTTGTTGGTTGACTAAAGGAATGACAAGGGTCTTGTTTCTATTCTTCCTCTTACTCAGAATGAGTAAGGAAGGAAGATTGGTGATCTAGGAGCTTCGACTTTTGGTAGATCGTCGCCCACACGACGTCCAAAAGGAGGAAGGACATACGATAGACGATTGAGAGGTATAACACTTATCTATCTTCATATGTAACATGTTTGTAATTGTTTTTCAATTATATATGCATGATATATTCTGTTTTGTGGCTAAATATACTTGGACCCCGAACATAAACAAAAAAGCCGGCTATCCGTACATCGTCTATTCCGCGACTATTAGTAGAATAGAGGTTGGTCGCTTGAACAACAAGTTTGTTCAAGTGACTACTCTAATCGAATAGCACGACGATGACAAGGTTGCTTGGGCAATCCCTCTTGTCAAGGATAAATTTTTTTATCCGGGGATGTAGAAGGGATCGCCATGAACAAGCGACCGAATTGAAGTGGGAAGGGAAGTTTCCTACCTTCAAGTGGTATCAGAGCTTCTGGGCAAAACCTTCAAGTGGTATCAGAGTCACGGTTTCCGGTTTTGTGTGTTTAGGATTCGGTTACTTTTATGCACTTTTCATATATTTGAAGGGAATTCTTTATGCCAAATGGCATATGCGCAACGGAAAAATAGGATCCCTTCCAAGTGATCCATGCGAAAGCAAACTCGTATAAAATAAATTTCTCTAAACCAAGCCTATCTTATAGGAGAGTTCTACCTTTGTTGCGTGCCCTTTGCAATCCCGCTTTTCCTTTCGGTTTGTTGGATCTTTAGCACGTTCAAGTGTCCGTGCCTCTATACGTATCCACACGAGCACGCTCTTGTCTCACAAAAGGAAAACTAGAAGAGCTCTCCTTTACTTCTTGCTAGAGAAGTCCCTAAAGGAGAGGAAGAGAGGGAAAAGGAGAAAGGAAGAAGAAGACTCCTCTTCTTGCTAGCCTACACTCACAAACCCACACAACTAAAGCTTCCACCAAGCTTTCTCACCACTAACACAACCAAAGCTTCCACCAACAACAAAAGCCAATGCTCTCTTTGGCCGGCCACTTGAGGTGTCTTTTATAGGGTTGGAAAAACCCTTTCACCTCCACACATTCAATGCAATCCATTGCATTGAGACATATCCTTGTTTGGCCGGCCACTTAAGGAGACAAAACCATTTTGTTTCCTTCCACCTTAACTAGCTTAGGTGGATGCTTAGGTGGCATGCTTATGTGGCATGCTTATGTGGCATTCTTATGTGGCATTCATGCATGTTGAATTAATCTTATTAATTCAATTAAGCTTATGTTATCATATTGAATTAATCTTATTAATTCAATTAAGCTTATGTTATCATATTGAATTAATCTTATTAATTCAATAAGGTAACATATTGAATTAATCTCATTAAATCAATTAGCTAAAATTCTCATTAAGCTTAAAGTCCAAACACCATTTTGTACTTAAGCTTATTCCCAAATTATTCTAGTCAAACTAGAATACTCTAATTCCTCTAATTATCATGCTCTTTGTGTGTGACCCTATAGGCTCTCATAACGTTGGCGTGGACCTAAACTCTTTTAGATACACAAGCAATGAGCGGCATCTAGCAATACATCATTGCTACCCAAGTTACTGAGATAAGTCAAGATCCGACTAACCTTTCCGTGACTACTATAATGTATGACCGTGTCCTTCTATCCTTGATATCGATTGATCAATGAGGCATAGATCGTCATCCTCGATCAATCTATGTGTTTCTTGATCCCTGAGTAAACTAACTCAAACAAATGAGCTCAATATCTCATATTGACTCATTCGAGCATGACCATGCGTTTTAGTAGTTCTACTCAATCAAGGGGCCCACCGATATCACTCTCGTCATATGAGAGGGATAGATCCCATCTACATCACTCACATCCCTCCGCATAATTTGTTATATACCCAGTAATCGCCTTTATGGTCCACCCTGTTACGGGTGACGTTTGACGATACCAAAGTACACAACTCCTTATGTAGGGAACCGTAGTGACTTCAGGTCTGAGGACTATTCATACAAATAGTCACATGAGAAAGTTTATGACACTCATATAACGATCCATGAAACTTTCTCATGGCGGGTCAGTTCAGTATATATTCTCTAATATATACCCATGTGTCAACTTGATATCATATATCCATGACTTGTGAGATCAAGTCATCAATTGACCTACATGATAGTCTTTATGTATTAATATTGCCCTTGCATATTAATACTTGACTAGGAACATTTAGAAAGTGTTCTCTACAGCCTCTCATAATCAATTCTGCCAATTGATGTGCTGTAGATAAGAACCTACTTTTCTAGGGCATTACTATATTTAATTTATCTGGCACAAGCAAGACTTAAATATAATAACCAATCCTTTGCCTTTATAGAATATGATACAAAATGTTCCCTATTCAACCATCACATGATTGGTTCTTAGGGCTATAACTAACAATCTCCCACTAGCACTAGTACCAATCACTATGATATCTAATACCTAGTGACCTAGTGTGACCATCATGCTTCCTCTGTGCTAAAGCCTTGGTCAATGGATCTGCGATGTTAGCTTCTGTCGGTACTCTGCATATCCTCACATCTCCTCTATCGATGATCTCTCGAATGAGATGGAAGCGCCGCAGTATGTGTTTGGTCCACTGATGTGATCGAGGTTCCTTAGCCTGTGCAATAGCCCCATTGTTGTCACAGTAGAGGTCTATTGGATCTGCAATGCTAGGAACTACCCCAAGTTCACAGCCAAATGACCTCCTGCATCGGATCTCGCAATATACTCGGCCTGTGTAGAATCAAGAATCGTCACGCTTCGAACTCTTCCAGCTCACAGCTCCACCATTCAGGCAAAACACGTACCCCGATTGCGATCTATAGTCATCCTTGTCTGTTTGGAAGCTTGCATCACTGTAACCCTTTACAGTTAGCTCCTCATTACCTCCAAATATCAGGAAATATTCTTTCGTCCTTCGTAAGTATTTAAGAATATTTTTGACTGCTATCCAGTGACTTTCACCTGGATCTGACTGGTATCTACTCGTCATACTCAAAGCATACGAGATGTCAGGACGAGTACAAAGCATGGCGTACATGATAGACCCTATAGCAGATGCATAAGGGATCTTATCCATGCGGTCTCTCTCCTCCTTAGAAGAGGGACATTGAGTCTTCGAAAGACTTACACCATGTGATAAAGGCAGAAACCCTTTCTTGGAATTTTGCATAGCAAAACGATCTAGCACTTTATCAATGTATGTACTCTGACTTAGGCCAAGTAATCTTTTAGATCTATCTCTATAGATCTTGATGCCTAGAATATAGGCAGCTTCACCTAAGTCTTTCATCGAGAAACAATTTCCTAACCATATCTTCACAGACTGGAGTGAGGGAATATCATTTCCGATGAGAAGTATGTCATCTACATACAAGACAAGAAATACAACTGCGCTCCCACTATTTCTCTTGTAGACACAAGGCTCATCTTCATTCTTGATGAAACCAAACTCTTTGATTGCATCATCGAATCGAAGATTCCAGCTTCGAGAGGCTTGCTTTAGTCCATAAATGGACCTTTGCAGTTTGCATACCTTTCCAGGATGCTTTGGATCTCCAAAACCCTCAAGTTGTGTCATGTACACATCCTCGAGTAGCTTTCCATTCAGAAAAGCGGTTTTGACATCCATCTGCCAGATCTCATAATCATGGTAGGCTACAATAGCAAGTATGATCCGAATGGATTTAAGCATCGCAACTGGTGAAAAGGTTTCTTCATAGTCAATACCATGAATTTGTTTGAATCCTTTAGCCACCAATCTACCTTTATAGGTATGCTTATTACCATATCCATGTCTTTACTTTAAAGACCCACTTACACCCAATGGGTTTTACCCCTTCAGGTGGATCAACCAAAGTCCATACTTGGTTAGTGTACATGGATTCCATTTCGGATCTCATGGCCTCTAGCCATTTCTCGAAATCTGGGCTCATCATAGCTTCTTGATAGGATGTAGGCTCGCCAAGATCGATAAGCAATACTTCACCGTTGTCACCAAGAGAAAAGAATATCTCTCGGGTTGTGACGGATCCTATCAGATCTACGAAGAGGTTGGTCTACTTGAGCAGTGTTTGCTCCACAACTCTTTGGGCAACAATTTCCTCATCCACAACACTTTGTGGTTCTGCTCATTTTCCATCGAAGCCTTAGTGTTATCATCATCTTGAACTTCTTCAAGATGAATTTTACTCCCACTAGTATTTCTAGAAATAAATTCTCTTTCTAGAAAGACAAAGATTTCGGCAACAAACACCTTGCCAAGTGTGGGATTGTAAAAGTAATATCCCTTAGTTTCCTTGGGATATCCTACAAAATAACACTTATCCGATTTGGGTCCTAGTTTATCCGAGTCTTGACGCCTAACGTAAGCTTCACAACCCCAAATCTTTATAAAAGACATTTTGGGACTCTTCGGTCCATATCGTATATGGTGTCTATTCTACTGACTTTTGATGGAACGCGATTAAGTGTAAGCGGTACATCTCTAGAGCTAAACCCCAAAAGGAAGTAGGTAGATCATCGGCTCATCATTGATCGTCTACCATATCTAATAGAGTATGATTTCTCCTCTCGGATACACCATTCCATTGTGGTGTTCCAGTGGAGTGAGTTGGGATATTATCCCACACTCAGCCAGGTGATCACGAAACTCTTGACTAAGGTATTCACCACCTCGATCTGATCGAAGTAGCTTAATACGCTTACCAAGTTGGTTTTGTACTTCATTCTTGAATTATTTGAACTTTTCAAAGGATTCTGACTTATGTCTCATCAAATATAAGTAGCCAAATCTACTCATATCATCAGTGAAAGTAATAAAGTACTTATAGCCTCCTCTGGCTTCGACATTGAAAGGGCCACATACATCAGTATGTATGAGTCCTAACAAATCCGTCGCTCTCTCGCCATGTCCACTAAATTGAGTTTTAGTCATCTTTCCTAAAAGACAAGACTCGCATACCTCATATGATTCAAAATCAAATGAGTCCAATAATCCATCTTTATGGATCGTTTTCATTTATGTGACCTAGGCGAAGGTTGCCAGAGATATGTCTGGTTCAAATCATTCGATTTGAACCGTTTGGTATTTACGTTATAAATTGGGTTATCTAAATCTAGAACATAGAGACCATTCATAAGTGGTGCATTACAATAGAACATTTCATTTAAATAAATGGAACAACATTTGTCCTTTATTATAAAAGAAAAGTTTTTCTTGTCTAAACAAGATATAGAAATTATGTTCTTTGTTAATGCGGGTACATAGAAGCACTCCTCTAGTTCTAAGATAAGCCCAGTGGGCAAAGACAAAGAATATGTTTCTACAGCTACAGCAGCAACTTTTGCGCCATTGCCTACTCGTAGGTCTACTTCACCCTTTGCCATTATTCTACTATTTCTCAGTCCCTGCACATTAGTACAAATGTGAGATGCACATCCGGTATCTAATACCCATGTAGAAGAAATAGATAGATTAACTTCTATAACGTGTATACGCGTAAGTCCCACTTCTCTTGTTCTTTACTTCCTCAAGCAGACTTTGCGCCTAAAGCTTCCGGCCTCACCGCAATGAATGGAAGCCCCTTCCTTAGGTACTTTACCTTTACCCTTTGAAGTGGATGAATTGGCCTTGCCTTTGGCTTGGGTCTTACCCTTGCCTTTGCGCTTACCTTTGTCCTTCTTGACCATTAGTACATTACTAACTTTCTTCTTGAGATTTGGTTCAGCAGTTCTCAACATGCTGAGAATCTCAGGCAAAGGTTTATCAATTTCATTCATGTTATAATTCATGACGAATTGATTGTATGCTTCCGGCAACGATTGCAGGATAACATCAGTTACCAATTCTTGGCTCAGTGGAAAACCTAGTCTTTCAAGGTTCTCAACGTACCTAATCATTTTGAGTACGTGAGTTCCTACAGGTGTTCCTTCTTGCATCTTGCATGCAAAAAGAGCCTTAGACACTTCAAAACGCTCGTGCCTAGCTTGTCCTTGATATAGTTGTTTCAAATGCTCAACCATATCATAGGCATCCATGTTCTCATGTTGCTTCTGAAGCTCAGTGTTCATGGTGGCAAGCATAAGGCATGACACATCTAATGCGTCATCTTGATGCTTCTTATAAGCATCCTTTTCAAAGACGAGTGGCCGTAGGGGCGGTATTTCAAGGGTAGCCTGCTCTAGGACATATAGTTTATGCTTCTTGCTTGAGGATAATCCTCAAGTTCCTATACCGATAAGAAAGTTTGCTCCATTGAGCTTGTCCTTCTCAAGGACAGATCGCAAGTTGAGGGGGTGTGTCGTGTTAGATGACATGGTGATCTACAACATTAAAATGCAAAGTTAAGTATCATACCTAAATCATTTAATTAGGACTTTAATTAAATGAGGCTCCCACTAAATTCTCATAGCTACTATTTAGCTATAAATTTATATGGGATAAAGATCCACATCATAATTCGTCTTGAGTTAGCTTTGGCTAATCGCCCAAGACGTAGTATAATTAGGTAGGCAATCTTTTGCCAATTACATCTGATGTAACTCTTTAATAGCTTTGGTTAAGTTTTAGATTAGTTTAGTGTTTATTCCTAAACCGACTTCCAGTGTGGCGAGGCACGGGCCTTCTTGGATATCGAGCAACGACCACTTCTAAGACAAAGTGATGTTAAATCACACAAAACTAATGTTAACACTTATGTTCAAAGCTAATATATGCCTCTACTTTCTTAACCAATTAAGAAAACACTTAATTAAGTCTTAACTAAGACTGATAGGCGGGACATCACGATTGTCCACTCGCACCCCTCCAAGAGAAAATGCATTGCTTTGCTTTGGCAAACCCAATAACAAATGATCGAGGAAGTAGTGAGTACCAACTTTGGTAGGCATATCGTTTAGACTTATTAAGAAATAAACATGTATCATATACATATTAGCATACATCACATATAAGCTAAACTAATCATGCATCACATACAAGCTAAACTAACATGCATCACATACATATTAAACTAACGTGTCATGGTTATGGCCCTTATTCTACAATCTTCTCAAGCCAATGAAAAGATTGATTGGTCAACCTAGGGATAGCATCTTCTCCTAAGTGCTTCCTTTTGGTTGTCTTGTGTGTTGACTTCCTCCTTGTAACCTCATCTTCCAATGGACCCTCCATCCTTGTTTTGTACATTACAAAAGGAGAAATACTCGAGTTACATTCGAGTCTAAAAATAATTTTACAACAAGAATATTAGGAGAAAGGCACGACACGCAGGCCGTATTAAGAATTACAACACACAATCACCAACTTTTTGGGACTAGGCCATAACCATGCACCATGTCATTTTAACTTTTAAAAGACATTGGATATTTTATTATGTTTGAAAATTTGCTAATGCAATTATCAACTCATAATAAAATTTATCCTACTTCTATATCACATATAAAATAGAGAAAACCTATTTTTATACGATCTTTCGCAAGTGGCTCTGATACCACTGTAGGGAATTCTCATATGCCGAATGGCATATGCGCAACGGAAAATAGGATCCCTTCCAAGTGATCCATGCGAAAGCAAACTCGTATAAAATAAATTTCTCTAAACCAAGCCTATCTTATAGGAGAGTTCTACCTTTGTTGCGTGCCCTTTGCAATCCCGCTTTTCCTTTCGGTTTGTTGGATCTTTAGCACGTTCAAGTGTCCGTGCCTCTATACGTATCCACACGAGCATGCTCTTGTCTCACAAAAGGAAAACTAGAAGAGCTCTCCTTTACTTCTTGCTAGAGAAGTCCCTAAAGGAGAGGAAGAGAGGGAAAAGGAGAAAGGAAGAAGAAGACTCCTCTTCTTGCTAGCCTACACTCACAAACCCACACAACTAAAGCTTCCACCAAGCTTTCTCACCACTAACACAACCAAAGCTTCCACCAACAACAAAAGCCAATGCTCTCTTTGGCCGGCCACTTGAGGTGTCTTTTATAGGGTTGGAAAAACCCTTTCACCTCCACACATTCAATGCAATCCATTGCATTGAGACATATCCTTGTTTGGCCGGCCACTTAAGGAGACAAAACCATTTTGTTTCCTTCCACCTTAACTAGCTTAGGTGGATGCTTAGGTGGCATGCTTATGTGGCATGCTTATGTGGCATTCTTATGTGGCATTCATGCATGTTGAATTAATCTTATTAATTCAATTAAGCTTATGTTATCATATTGAATTAATCTTATTAATTCAATTAAGCTTATGTTATCATATTGAATTAATCTTATTAATTCAATAAGGTAACATATTGAATTAATCTCATTAAATCAATTAGCTAAAATTCTCATTAAGCTTAAAGTCCAAACACCATTTTGTACTTAAGCTTATTCCCAAATTATTCTAGTCAAACTAGAATACTCTAATTCCTCTAATTATCATGCTCTTTGTGTGTGACCCTATAGGCTCTCATAACGTTGGCAGTGGACCTAAACTCTTTTAGATACACAAGCAATGAGCGGCATCTAGCAATACATCATTGCTACCCAAGTTACGAGATAAGTCAATATGCGACTAACCTTTCCGTGACTACTATAATGTATGACCGTGTCCTTCTATCCTTGATATCAGATTGATCAATGAGGCATAGACCGTGTCATCCTCGATCAATCTATGTGTTTCTTGATCCCTGAGTAAACTAACTCAAACAAATGAGCTCAATATCTCATATTGACTCATTCGAGCATGACCATGCGTTTTAGTAGTTCTACTCAATCAAGGGGCCCACCGATATCACTCTCGTCATATGAGAGGGATAGATCCCATCTACATCACTCACATCCCTCCGCATAATTTGTTATATACCCAGTAATCGCCTTTATGGTCCACCCTGTTACGGGTGACGTTTGACGATACCAAAGTACACAACTCCTTATGTAGGGAACCGTAGTGACTTCAGGTCTGAGGACTATTCATACCAATAGTCACATGAGAAAGTTTATGACACTCATATAACGATCCATGAAACTTTCTCATGGCGGGTCAGTTCAGTATATATTCTCTAATATATACCCATGTGTCAACTTGATATCATATATCCATGACTTGTGAGATCAAGTCATCAATTGACCTACATGCTAGTCTTTATGTATTAATATTGCCCTTGCATATTAATACTTGACTAGGAACATTTAGAAAGTGTTCTCTACAGCCTCTCATAATCAATTCTGCCAATTGATGTGCTATAGATAAGAACCTACTTTTCTAGGGCATTACTATATTTAATTTAGCTGGCACAAGCAAGACTTAAATATAATAACCAATCCTTTGCCTTTATAGAATATGATACAAAATGTTCCCTATTCAACCATCACATGATTGGTTCTTAGGGCTATAACTAACAATATTATATGTGTCGGATAATAGTAGGATATGCGTAGGTTAACTCTTTGGTTGCAGGCATAGGATCCAACTATTATGGCCATATGTGTGTATGTGATTGTATGTGTGTAATTGTATATTTTATTGAATCCTCAGGGTTGACGAGGCTAGTATTTAGTTTTTGTAAATTAGATACGGCATTGATTAACCACTGTTTCTATTTTAGTTTACTTTCGATCTAGATTTCATGTACACTCCCTCGTGGAGTATAGGATCAATGGATGTAAATTAAAATATTTAGTCTCGGCTCGGATCTCCGGATGGCTCGTACATGGCGTAGGAGGAGCGGACGAGATGGTGATACGACGAGAGACATATTGAAGACAAAAGCCATAATAGTTGGAAAATTTTTATTTTTCATATTTATTGCTTATTGTTTGATATGCATGTCGTAGGCTAGAAAATTCCTCAATTTCAAAATTACTAAGTGGGAGAGGGATATTTTTATAAATTCCCACGGCCTCTATTACGATTTGACATGTGATGCAAATAAACTTGTGCGTCGGCTCTGAGTGCCTTCCTCCCCATCAGATGAGTTTGTTTGCGGATCACAAGGTCAAATATGATTATAGGAAATTATTAAGGAGCATGTGTACTTCCCCATCGGAAGGCACATAACCCGAGATAATTACCTTGGTTCCGAGTAATGGTGAACACTTAGATACAAATATAAGTATCCTTTCCATCGCAGTCACTGCTTTTATTTGTAGGGGCAAAGAGGAACAAAGTATTAATTTTACTTGTCAAAAAGTTAGGTTGACAAGATAGTAAAATTAATGGGTAAAACCTCCTCTTACAAATGTAGAATTCGTATACGTCCACAGTATCGTGGTATACGATATTCTCGGTGTTTAGAGGTGTTGGTTGATTTTAAAATATTATTGTTTGAGGAGTCAATAATTTTTTGAAATCTAATGTTTTGATCTATGTGATTCTTAGGTTTACTTTCAAAATGACTTTCAACCCGCTTGGTGTGATACTAAAAGAGAATAAACTTACTGGACCCAACTATGTTGATTGGAAGAGGAATCTTGACATTGTCTTGACTGTTGAGGAATACAAATATGTACTCCTCGAAGAGTGCCCTCCTAAGCCTGCGGATGATTCTGGGGAAAAAGAGAAGGAGAGTTATGAGAAGTGGATCAAGGCCGAAGAGATGGCGTGGTATTACATTTTGGCATCTAAGTCAAATGTACTGCAACATCAGCATCAAGTCATGCCCACTGCTATGACATGATGCTCAATTTCAAGAATTTTTCGGACTCCAGAATCGGGCTGCAAGGCAGGAAGCCATGAGGAACTTGATGACGACCACCATGATCAAGGGAACACCCGTGAGGGATCATGTTCTCATTTGAATGAATTGGAAGTTCTTGGAGCTGAGATCGATGGGGAAACCTAGATCGATAACATTCTTCAGTCTCTACCTAGGAGTTTTGAGCAGTTTCGCCTGAACTACAACATGAACAAAAGGTTGTATTCGTTGGCGGAGCTTTTGACAGAACTCCAGGCGGCAGAGGGGCTATTTCGTCAGAGTCCTCAGGCGCATGCCATGGTGACCCAAAAGGTTTCTACTTCTAAGCAGAAAGGCAAGAATAAAAGAAACAAACTAGGACGAAGGTAGTGGGAGGAACTCAGGGAGGAGTGAAGAAGCCGAAAGGCAAGTGCTTCACTTGTAAGCAGACTGGACACGGGAAGAAGGACTGCCCTAACCACAAGCAGAACAAAGGTATATCTTTTGGTCTAGTCGTTGAAACATGTTTAGCCGTGTTATCTACCGGCACCTGGTGTGTAGATACTGGAGCCACTAATTATGTCTGCAATACTTTGCAGGGGTTCCAAGAAACTAGACGACTGGCTGAGGGGTTGATTACCGTATACTTGGGCGATGCCACGAAGGTGGCGGTTGTTGCAGTGGAAGATGTTTATTTATCTTTTGAGAAAAATAAAGGTTTGTTTCTTAAGAATTTCCTTTATGTACCTTTATTTAGAAAGAATTTAATTTCAGTTTCTAAATTGTTTATGGATGGATATTCTATTTCTTTTAATGACAGAGTTGTTATAAAAAGGAATAGAGATATTATCTATTCGAGTGCATTGATAGGAAATCTATACACACTTGAACCAAAAGCTCCCACGATGAAAATTGAAGTTAATAACTCATCTTCTAATTCCAATAAGAGAAAAGAACCTTCGAAGATGAACCAAACATATCTTTGGCATCTAAGACTTGGTCATATTAACCTAAGCAGAATTCAAAGGTTGATAGCTGATGGACCTCAGGGTTCATTAGTAGTGGAGGATTTCCCAACCTGCGAATCTTGCTTGGAGGGTAAAATGACCAAGAGGCCTTTTAAGGCCAAGGGGGATAGAGACAAAGATGTGTTAGAATTGGTTCATTCTGATTTGTGTGGTCCTATGTCTATCCCGGCTAGAGGTGGTTTTGAGTACTCCATCTCTTTTATAGACGATTATTTGAGATATGGATACATTTACCTGATGCGCCGCAAGTCTGAATGTTTTGATAAGTTCAAAGAATTCAAGGCTGATGTGGAGAAACGTCAAGGTAAAAGTATCAAGACACTACGATCTGATCGTGGTAGTGAGTACCTCTTGGGAGAGTTTAAAAATTACTTATCAGAGGATGGGATTCAATCCCAATTGTCTGCACCTGGCACACCCCAGTAGAATGGTGTAGCAGAGCGAAGGAATAGGATTCTTATGGAGATGGTGAGATCGATGGTGAGTTATTCTGAGTTGCCAGATTTGTTCAGGGGACATGCTCTAGATAGGGCGGTGTACATTCTGAACTTGGTTCCATCTAAATCACTGCCTTCTACTCCCACAGAATTGTGGACTGGGCGAAAGCCTCGTCTAAGACATATTTTGATTTGGGGGAGTCTAGCACATGTGCTGAAGCCGGATGCTGGTAAGTTGGAACCTCGTACAGAAGTATGCATGTTCGTTGGCTATCCTAGAGGAACGAAGAGTGGTTTGTTTTATAGTCCTAGAGATCAGAGGGTTATCGTTAGTACGAACGCCAGATTTCTAGAGAAAGACTATGTAATGAACCACATGCCCATGAGTAAGATTGTTCTGGTGGAATTGAAAGGGGAAGTCACTTCTTCAGTACCACCGGTACAAGAGTATATACCACAAGTCACTGCACCGCGTGTCACAGAGGATACACAGGTGATACCTCATCAAAGTGGGAGGGTTGTTAGACAGCCGGATAGATTCATGTTCTTGGGAGAATCTTCTGATTTGGTCCCTGGTGAACATGAACCTGATCCCTGGACATATGATGAGGCAATCCAAGATAAAGATGCGGTATCTTGGCAAAGTGCAATGAATGTTGAGATTGAATCTATGGATTCAAATCAGGTCTGGGAGCTAGTAGAACCACCCGATGGTGTAAAAACCATTGGACGCAAGTGGATCTATAAAAGAAAGAGAGGAATAGAAGGGAAGGTTGAGACCTTCAAAGCGAGGCTTATTTTGAAGGGGTATACTCAAAAAGAGGGTATCGATTATGAGGAGACCTTTTCGCCGGTAGCCATGCTTAAGTCTATCCGGATTCTCTTATGCATTGCAGCTCATATGGATTATGAGGTGTGGCAGATGGATGTCAAGATAGCTTTCCTTAATGGAAGTCTTGAGGAAAACATCTATATGAAGCAACCAGAGGGATTCATTGCGAAGGGAAAAGAGCATCTTGTATGTAAGCTTAATCGGTCCATTTATGGATTAAAGCAAGCTTCGAGGTTTTGGAACATCCGCTTTGATGAGGTGATCCAGTCTTATGGATTTATTCAAAGTCCGGATGAGTCTTGTGTATACAAGAGATGTGACGGAAATGTAGTGGTATTTCTTGTACTATACGTAGATGACATTTTGTTAATTGGAAACAATGTCAAGGTGTTATCGGACGTAAGGGTATGGTTGTCCAAACAGTTTGATATGAAGGACTTGGGAGAAGTGGGACACATCCTTGGGATCAAGGTTATAAGGGATCGTAGGAAAAGGATGTTGTTCTTATCCCAAGCTTCATACATAGACACGATTATAGATAGTTTTAGCATGCAAAACTCCAAGAAAGGTTTTCTACCTTTTAGGCATGGAGTTACTTTATCTAAGGAGATGTGTCCTAGAACATCTGAGGAGATAGAGGAGATGAAGGCGGTTCCTTATGCTTCGGCAGTAGGAAGCCTCATGTATGCGATGCTATATACAAGACCAGATATCTGCTTTGCTGTGGGCATGGTCAACAGATATCAGAGTAATCTAGGACAGGGACATTGGACTGCGGTAAAACATATATTGAAGTACCTGAGAAGGACTAGGGATTATATGCTAGTTTACCAGGCAGACCAATTACTCCCTGTGGGTTACACAGATTCCAACTTCCAATCAGATAGGGATAACAGTAAGTCTACCTCAGGTTTTGTATTTACTTTTGGAGGTGGAGCCATTGTATGGAGGAGTGTCAAGCAGAAATGCGTGGCGGACTCCACCATGGAAGCTGAGTATGTGGAAGCCTCTGAAGCGGGCAAAGAAGCTGTGTGGATCAGGAACTTCCTGATGGACTTGGATGTGATTCCTGATTTGCCCAGAACTATCACAATTTATTGTGATAATAGTGGTGCAGTTGCAAACTGGAAGGAACCACGAGCCCATAAGGCAAGTAAACACATAGAGCGCAAGTACCACCTGATACGAGAAATCGTAAAGAGAGGAGAAGTTGTTGTGACCAAGATTGAATCGGAGGGTAACCTGGCAGATCCTTTCACTAAGGCCCTTCCGGTGAGAGCTTTTGATAGGCATGTAGAGGGAATGGGGATCAGATGTATGACAGTTTGAGGACAACATAGTCTTTTAGTATAAGTGGGAGATTGTTGGGATTTATACTGAAAAGTCTATCTTTTGTATGAACATCTTTATTTTTGAAATAAGAATCACATGATCATTGTTTGCATATTTTTGTGGTTATGCATATTATCTAATACATTACATTGTAGATAACATGGTGTGTGGTGTCACACGGGAGATCATGTTATCGGCTCCTTGTAAAGTATAAGTATAGGCTCAAAACCGAGATGGCTTTGGACAAACCATTGGTATGGTTGTAGTGTGATTTGGTGTTGGTTTATCTTGACCATAGAATCACACTAGTACACTTTGTGTGTATTGAGCAGGACCGACGTAGAGGTGATTCGATTCATTGCTGACTACATAATCGAATCGGACCTCAGATATTATATTGTACATACTCTTTATCCCAATATAATAACGGGCACATATACTTAGTATTCATTTCTTTGATTTACCAATGGGCGAGATTTATAGATTAAATCGATAGGCTCGGTAAGTTGGTAAATAATATTATTTATATGGTGTGTCGTTGATTATAGGAGGAAACCATGTCCTATATATTAGGATGATGATGTCCCCTCGAGGAGCTCATAAGGTTCATCATGTAAACCTTACAGGTGGACTTGGTCTGGCATGATGAAAAGGTTGAGTGGTCCTACTCATGAAGTTAGATGTTGATTAATTAATGGTCAGTAAATTAATTAATCGACAGACATTTGATTAATTATTTGGGGACATAGAAGGGATCACCATGAACAAGCGACTGAGTTGAAGTGGGAAGCGAAGTTTTCTACCTTCAACTGGAAGCATTACTGCAAAGCTTACTTGGAAGATCTTAAGAAGAAGAGAAGTGAGACTTCTACTTCAGGTATAAATGTTATAGAAGTCAATCTATCTATTTCTTCATCATGGGTATTAGATACCGGATCTGCATCTCACATTTGTACCAATGTGCATTGACAAAAGGCGAGGTGAACCTACGAGTAGGCAATGGAGCAAGAGTTGCTTTTGTTGCTGTAGGAACTTATGATCTATCTCTGCCCATCGGGCTTGTACTAGAACTTGATGAATGTTGTTATGTGCCTGCTATAACTAAGAACATAATTTCAGTTTCTTGTTTGGACAGGAAAGGATTTACATTTATAATAAAGAACAAATGTTGTTCAGTTTATTTAAATGATATGTTCTATTGTAGTGCACCTCTAATCAACGGACTCTACTTTCTAGACTTAGAGAGTCCCATCTATAACATAAGTACCAAAAGGTTCAAGTCAAATGAGTTGAACCAAACCTATCTCTGGCATTGTCGCTTAGGTTACATAAATGAGAGTCGCTTATCTCAGCTCCATAAGGATGGGCTGCTAGACTCATTTGATTATGAATCATATGAGACATGCGAGTCATGTCTTTTAAGCAAGATGACCAAGACTCCCTTTAGTGGACACAACAAAAGAGCAATAGACTTATTAGGACTTATACATAGTGATGTATGTGACCCTTTCAATGTTGCTGCTAGAGGTGGTTACAGGTACTTCATTACATAGTGATGTATGTGGCCCTTTCAATGTCTGATAGGGTACGTCGTCAGTTTGAAAGATACTCATTTCTCTTGTCTGACCATGATGACATTATGCTCATTGAGAATGTGCCTACCTCCTATCAGGAAGCTGTGATGAGCCCAGATTCTGAGAAATGGCTAGAGGCCATGAGATCCGAGATGAAATCCATGTACACCAACCAACTATGGACTTTGGTTGATCCACCTGAAGGGGTCAAACCCATTGGGTGTAAGTGGGTCTTTAAGAGAAAGACTGACATGGATGGACTTACCCATACCTATAAGGGCCGATTGGTGGATAAAGGTTTCAAGCAAATTCATGGTATTGACTATGATGAAACCTTTTCTCCAATGGCGATGTTTAAGTCCATTCGGATCATGCTTGCTATTGCAACATACCACGATTATGAGATCTGGCAGATGGATGTCAAAACTGCGTTTCTGAATAGAAACTTACTCGAGGATGTGTACATGAGACAACCTGAGGGTTTTGTAGATCTACAGCATACTAGAAAAGTATACAAGCTGCAAAGGTCCATTTATGGGCTAAAGCAAGCTTCTCAGAGCTGGAAGCTTCGATTCGATGATGTGATCAAACAGTTTGGTTTCATCAAGAATGAAGATGAACCCTGTGTCTACAAGAGGGTTAATGGGAACACAGTTGTCTTCCATGTATTGTATGTGGATGACATACTACTCATTGAGAATGACATCCCTTTGCTACAGTCTATGAAGACTTGGCTGGGGACGTGCTTCTCAATGAAGGACTTAGGTGAAGCAGCCTGTATTCTAGGCATCAAGATCTATAGAGATAGATCTAAGAGATTGCTTGGCCTAAGTCAGAGTACATATATTGACACGGTATTACTACAGTTTGCCATGTAGAATTCCAAGAAGGGACTTCTGTCGATGTCACATGGTGTGAGTCTTTTGAAGACTCAAAGTCCCTCTTCTAGAGAGGAGAGAGACCGCATGGATAAGATCCCTTACACATCTGCTATAGGATCTATCATGTACGCCATGCTGTGTACTCATCCTGATGTCTCATATGCTTTGAGCATGACGAGTAGATACCAGTCAGATCCAAGTGAGCATCACTGGATAGCAGTCAAGAATATTCTTAAGTACTTGAGAAGGAATAAAGAATATTTCTTGATATATTGAGGCGATGAGGAGCTAGCTGTAAAGGGTTACAGCGATGCCAGCTTCCAAACTGACCAGGATGATTATAGATCATAGTCAGGGTTCGTGTTTTGCTTGAATGGTGGCGATGTGAGCTGGGAGAGCTCGAAGCAGGACACAATTACTGATTCTACAATAGAAGCCGAGTATATCGCTGCATCTGAGGCAGCAAAGGAGGCAGTTTGGATCCGCAAGTTCATTACTGAGCTTGGGGTGGTTCCTAGCATAGCACATCCCATAGAGCTCTATTGTGGCTACAATGGAGCTATCGCACATGCTAAGGAACCTCGCTCACACCAGCGGACCAAACACATACTATGGCGCTTCCATCTCATTTGAGAGATTATCGATAGAGGAGATGTGAAGATTTGCAGAGTACCCACAGAGGCTAACATCGCAGATCTCTTGACCAAGGCTTTGGCACCAAAAAAGCATGATGGTCACAGTAGGTCATTGGGTATTAGATACTACGGTGATTGACACTAGTGCTAGTGGGAGATTGTTAGTGAAAGCCCTAGAGCCAATCATGTGATGATTGTTATATGGACTTTATTATATCATATTCCTATTTATAAAGCCATGGTTATTATATTTACTTGAATTGGTGCCAAATAAACTAAGTATAATAATGTCCTTGAGTAGAAGGTTCTTATCTATATCAATCGATTGGTTGAATTGATAATGAGATGATATATAGAACACTGCTCTTAATCATTCCTAGTCAAGTATTAACATTCAAGGACAATGTTAATGCGTAGAGACTAGCATGTAGGTCAACTCGATGACTTGATCTCATAAGTCATGGATATGAGATATCAAGTTGACACATGGGTATGCATTAGAGAATGTATATTGAATGACTCGCCATGAGAAAGTATCATGGATCGTTATATGAGTGTCATATACTTTCTCATGTGACTATTAGTATGACTATTAGTCCTTGGATCTGAAGTCACCATGGTTCCCTACATAAGGAGTTGCATACTTTGGCTTCGTCAAACGTCACCTGTAAATGGGTGGACTATAAAGGCGATTACTGGGTATGTAACAAATTATGTGGAGGGATGTGAGTGATGTAGATGGGATCTATCCCTCCTATATGACAGGAGTGACATCGTTATTCTTGATAGAGTTAGACCATGAAGTGTATGACCATGCCCAAATGAGTCAATATGAGATATTGAGCTCATTTGATTAGAGTGAGTCTACTTGGAGTTCAAGATATAGATTGTACCGAGGATGACACGGTCTATGCCTCAATTGGTCAATCTAGATGTCAAGGATAGAGGGACATTGTCACATATTGTGAGAGTCAAAATTAGTAGTCACACAGGTGATGTTGGATCTCAACATTCTTGTAACTTGGGTAGCAATGATGTGTTGCTAGATATCGCTCATTGCTTATGTTCCTAAATCAGTTTAGGAGCATTGCCAATGTTACAAGAACCTATAGGGTCAAACATAAAGGGCAATTAGATGGAGATTAGGTTCATATGTTGAACCTGTTAGGGCAATCAACCCGTGATATGGTTTTGATCTGTGTGGCAAAGGGTTTTAGTTAGGTTGTTATTGTGATTTGATATGTGCGTTGGAGTCGTGCAGGACTTAGTAATTCGCACATGGAGCCTTGGCGAGTTTCACATCTCATGACTCGGTCCTTGAGTTGGTGAAGGATGGCTTTGCGGAAGCCGTGCGCTTGGAGCATCCGAGGGACCGCCGGACGAGGAGCTTGGAGTGAAGCCGAAGGATGTAGACTTCAGGGCGAGACACGAAGGATGGTGCTGCAAAGTCGTGCACTTGGCGTATCCGAGGTACGTGGCCGGACGAAGACAACTTCGAAGGCGAGGGACTCCAAGGGATGAGAGTGAGCAAATGTAACCCGGGAAGGGGTAGTGCTCTTAGGTGAAACTTGGCCATTTGGCTAAGCGACGGATGAAATTTCCCGACACCAATCGACTGCCATGAAATGGCAATGATCGCCTGAGTCAAACGAGGTTCGCGTATCCGATGATGGGTTTTGGCCCTGAATGATCAAGGTTTCCGGCACCGCGGCGTGTGTGTGTTCGATCATGTTTCGTAAACATGAGCACAGCGGAAGCAATTAAAAATAATAAATCTATATTTATTACAACACACACAACACACGCATGCATATTACAACAAGTGTCGACATAACCGTAAATTATGATTTGCAATAAAAGGAAATTAAACTACGTTATACCTTTCGTATGACGTGTAGCGGGAACGGCATCAACCGGAACGATCCTCGTAAGAATCGTCTCTATCCGTATCCACGCCGAGCTCCTCGGGATGACTTCGCCAAGCCACGAGCTTCGTCTTCGTACGGGTTACTAGCCTCGTGTTGAAGACGACGTGATCGAGAGATGATCACGATCCGAATCCAAATTCGGATCTAAAACAAGTCCTCAAGACTCGCTTCTCCGGAGAGGTATTCGTCAACCGATTGACGAATCCTTCGTCCTCCACCTCAGAGGATTACCGGAGATCAAATCCCCGGTATGTTAGCCGCTGTCGGATCACTAACCGTCGTCCAAACGACGCTCCGACGAGAGGAGAAGAAGCTGTCCAGAAAACTGGACAGCTTGGTGGAGGAGTAGGCGCCGGCCAAAACAAGGAGAGAAAAGGCTCACCTTGATGCCGAACCTATAGGAGATCACCGGAGGGTCGCTGGAGGTTCACCGGCTGGAGCTTGGACGCCGGCAAGGGTCTTGGACGGTGGCACAAAGCTGGGCGGCGGCAGCTTGTAGTTGGGCGCCGAAAATTCCTCCAAGGGGTGGGCGGCAACTTCAAGCTAGGGTTATGGATGATTAGGGTTTAACAATCCCTTAAGCCCTCTTTTATAGAGAACTAATTCTCTTAATGGTTAATGGATCATATCCATAAAGCCCGTTAACCCGCTCCATTAGGATAAGTTAAAATAAACCAAACCATGATGGTTTATTTTAAGTTAAAACGAACCGAACCAAGCTTTGGTTCATTCGTTTAATATAAACCAAACCCTTTGGTTTATTCTCATCCATTGGATTAGAACCAAACCATTTTGGTCCATCCATTATGTCTTCATAAGACACTGCCCATCCACGCTTCCATTGCGACTGAAACAATTTCATGCTCGCTTTATGTTTGGTCCAACCAAACATAGTTTCTCTCGGTCTGAGAATCTCATTCTCAAGCTCGTTTTAAATCCTTTGGATTACACTCGTTGTGCGTGTGACCAAATAGGTTCTCGGTTTATGTTGGCCATCTATAATTAACCATTAATTATAGAACGATCATGAGTGGCACCTAGTAGTACATCATGATCCCCAATTAACCGAAAAGATCAACGGTTGATCCAGAACTATTTCATAAACCCTTCAGTAGCTCGAATGAATCGTGCCCCATTCCCTTCACTCATCTTATACCCACTTGGTTCAGGACATGGTCTATTGTGTCAGTCCCCACTAGGCTGACTACGTCACACCTAGCCCAAGTATCATTTCCTCGTCCTACGGATTCTAGTTACTCCACATGTATCGAAGAGTACTTTACTCTAAACATGTAATGCTTTGGCCAAAGACTTTAGTAATAATCCGACGAGAGGCCATGGGTATACATCTCCTCGCAAGGAGTGGTGAATCCTTTATAGGCTATTCAAACACCTTCGATCACTTCGACTTATACCCAATCATCCCGGGTCCACATCTCCTCGGAGATGTTTGCTTAAGATGTCAAAGCATAAGTCTCCATGATCAAGATGACTTGAATACCGCAAGTCAAAGGAACATCGCACTTAAGCCACAAGAAGAACTTCATTGACATATCTATATATGCAGAGAACCATATGAAGTCTTACTAGGTCACTCCAATGAACTAGTTACCATAACTAACTAGCATCTACGATTAACTCCGACATCACAATGTCTCCACCCGGTGAGAATCACCGCTTGGATACACCAAGGAGTATACTCGTGCTAGTCTCGCGAATTGATGGTGTCCAAATCCATCAATTCATCGACTAGGATAATTCCGATACATCACAATTACACATGTAGAGATACTCACTAGTGATCCAATCACAAATTCTCTCATGCCGGGAATCGATCGTGGACATTCAAGAAATGAGTTTAAGATCCAATCAAATACATTAAACATGTATACTCAAATAGTGAATCTTCATTTATCATATAAATGGTTCATACATAAGGCATTGCCTTAGGACATCTCTCATATATTACTAATAGACTCACTTGGCCTAATGCCAACAATACCATAAGCTCAACATGACCTCAAACTTATTTTGAGGTAATGCCTTAGTCAAGGGATCCGCTAAGTTCCTTTCTGGGAATTTTCTCGATTTGTATTTCGTTCCTACTTATGATCTCTCGATAAGATGATAGACACATGTTTGGATCGTTGATGAGACCTTGGCTCTTTCGCTGCAATTGCTCCATTGTTGTCGCGATGAGATTTGCTTCAACAATGGCCGGAATCACACCAAGTTCATGAACGAACTTCTTGATCCAAACCGCTTCTCTGCGCCGCTGCAATGTATTCTGCCTCAGTGGTAGAATCCGCTACAGTCTCTTGTTTGGAACTTTTCCAACTCACTGCACCCCCATTCAAGGTGAACACGTATCCAGACTGAGACCTGGAATCATCCTTGTCTGTCTGGAAGCTGGCATCCGTATACCCACGTATCACCATGTCCCCTTCTCCATATATTAGGAACACATCCTTAGTTCTTCTCAAGTACTTAAGGATCATCTTAACAGCCGCCCAATGATCCATTCCTGGATCGGACTGGTATCTGCTCGTGACACTCAGAGCGTACGATACATCGGGCCTTGTACATAACATAGCATACATGATAGATCCTATTGCGGATGCATAGGGAATCTTACTCATGCAAATCCTCTCATCTTCTGTGCGCGGACACATAGACTTCGAAAGGTGTTCCCCATGCCTGATGGGTAGATAACCTTTCTTGGATTCCGACATGCTAAACCTCTTTAGCACTCGGTCTATATATGTAGACTGCGAAAGACCAAGCAACCGTTTCGATCTATCTCTATAGATCTTAATCCCAAGGATGTAGGTTGCTTCTCCCAGGTCTTTCATGGAGAATGTCTTGGATAACCAAGCCTTAACTGACTGTAAGATTGACACATCGTTTCCTATAAGTAATATGTCATCGACATACAATACTAGGAACACGACTGCACTCCCACTAACCTTCTTGTACACACAAGGTTCGTCTGGATTTTGCGAGAAATTGAACTTTTTGATCGTCTCATCAAAACGGATATTCCAGCTCCTGGATGCTTGCTTCAATCCAAAAATGGATCGTCGCAATTTGCATACCTTGGTTTTATCAACCGATGTGAAACCCTCAGGCTGTATCATATACACGTCCTCGAGCAGGTTTCCATTAAGGAAAGCTGTTTTCACATCCATCTGCCATATCTCATAATCATAATGAGCCGCTATGGCCAGGAGCATCCGAATGGATTTAAGCATAGCTACCGGCGAATAGGTTTCGTCATAATCAACACCTTGCTTTTGACGTTATCCTTTCGCCACCAATCTAGCCTTATAGGTAATCCAATTACCATCCTTGTGGGTTTTCTTCTTGAAACCCACTTGCACCCTATAGGCTTTATGCCTTCAGTGGGTCAACCAAGTTCCAAACTTGGTTTTCGTACATGGAATCCATTTCCGACTTCATGGCACCAAGCCACTTATCCCTTTCTGAACTTGTCAGCACTTCTTCATAACTGGTAGGCTCCTCATCATCAATGAGTAACACGTCGTTCGATTCACTTACAAGAAATCCATATCTCTCAGGAATATTGCGTGTTCTACCAGATCTACGAAGATGTGGTGTTACAATAGGTCCAGCCGATTGCTCATCACTATGAGTTGACTGTTGTGCTTCACCAGGTATCTCATCAATGTCTATTTGAGTCTCTCGAGCCTCCTCAAGCTCGACGACACTCCCACTGTTTTCTTGCAAGAGAAACTCTTTCTCTAGAAACACAGCATGCCTTGAAACAAACACCTTTTGTTCCACAGGATGATAGAATTGGTAACCCCTAGTTTCCTTAGGGTATCCAATAAATAGACATTTATCAGACTTAGCATCCAATTTGTATGATACAGTCCGCTTCACATAAGCAGGACAACCCCATATCTTCAAGTAAGATACATGAGGTTTCTTACTATTCCATATCTCATATGGAGTAGTTGAGACTACCTTGGTAGGCATTCTGTTTAACAAGTAAACAGCTGTCTGAAGTGCATAACCCCAAAAGGACTTGGGAAGAGTCGCATGATTCATCATTGACCTGACCATGTCCAACAAGGTTCGGTTACGCCTCTCAGATACACCATTATGCTGTGGTGTATAGGGCGGAGTCCATTGAGACAATATGCCATTGTCTCTAAGATAATCAAGAAACTCTTGACTTAAGTATTCACCACCTCGATCCGATCGAAGTATTTTAATACTTTTGTCATGTTGTTTCTCTACTTCATTTCTGAATTCTTTGAACCTTTCAAAGGCTTCAGACTTATGTTTCATCAAGAACACATACCCAAACCGTGAGTGATCATCGGTGAAGGTAATGAAGTAGCTATAGCCTCCTAAAGCTTGAGTTGACATAGGTCCACATACATCAGTATGTACTAGACCTAGTAACTCTCCCACTCGTTCACCTTTTCCAGTAAAAGGTAACTTAGTCATCTTGCCTTTTAACCATGATTCGCATGTATCGTATGAATCCAATTCAAACGATTCCAGAATTCCACATCGGTGTAATTCAGACATGCGTTTCTTGCTTACATGGCCAAGATGACAATGCCACATGTAGGAGTCTATTTGATTATCCTTTCGAGCACTCTTGTTGCTCGCTTCGATATTACAAATGTCATTGGATACGTCCAACGTATAAACACCATTGCTTAAAGTTCCAGTCCCATAAAGAACCCCATTCAAAGTTATGTAACAACAATTGTTACTAAACGTCAAATGGAAACCATTTCTTTTTAAACAAGAAATAGAAATGATGTTCTTTATCAACAAAGGAATATAAAAGCAATTGTCTAGTTCTAAGACAAGTCCTGCAGGGAGTTTCAACAAATACGTTCCGATGGCGAGTGCAGCAACCGTTGCTCCATTCCCAACACGTAAATTTGACTCTCCCCTTGACGAGTCTTCTTCTATTCCTTAGCCCATATATGTCATTACATATATGCGAGCGACACCCAGTATCAAATACCCAAGTGTCTGAGAAAATAGAATGACAATCAATAAAGAAGATTTCTGAAGAAGATGGGGCATCCGATGCCTTATCCTTCTTCACGGACTCAAGATAAATCTTGCACTTTCTTCGCAAATGGCTCTCCTTGCCATAATGATGGCAAGTTTCCTTTTGTGCTAGTTCTACCTTCTTATCCCTTCTCTTCTTTCCCTTCTGCTGTTCCTTTGACTTCCTCTTAGAACCTTTCTTCGAGGAATCACCTCTCGCCATGCTTCTCGTAAGACTCCACAGCCTTTCAAAGATATTGAGCAAAGACTCACAGATGAACCTTCTAGCATCTCAGAGGTGAAGAGGAGCTTTGAGACTTCGAACCTTTCGAATCTCACTTGCTCATCAACCAACTCACAAAGATGAAGGACTACGACATGAGCATCCATATGCTCATGCTGCTTTCGTAGCTTGGGTTACATCGCGGCTAGCATGATGCAACTCATTTGTTCAGAATCACTCACATATTTCTGATAGGCCAACAATTGGTCCAGAGTTGCATTGTCACTAGGATGGGCGGGAAGAGGCGCTTCGAGGACATACGCAAGCTTTTCCACCTTGAGAACAATTCTCAAGTTTCTAAGCTAGTCCAAGAAGTTCGACCTAGTCAATTTATTTGAATCCAAAATGGAACGCAAATTCAAACACATCATGATCAATATATTAACTTAGAAATACAAAACGAGCATATATGAGAAAGATGATTTTAAAATGCATCAATATACATTTATAAATCCCATTCATTTTTCGAATTTCAAAAACCCTTAAAATCACTTCGGGAGATCGTAGGTCCATCTCCGAATGGGCTTATATCCATCATAGATAAGAACAACCTTGGAGTGAGTCCAACAAGCAATTCTTAGCTATGATGGTGGGTATCAAGTATACCGATTACATATCATGTATATGTAACTATCACAATGTGCTATCAACTTATTGAATGTTTACACATACATTGGGTTGTTAACACATTAACAAGTATGCATCATATGCATAGCACCCAACTTCACCTCTCTTCACATCGACCTTGGAGTGAGTCCAACAAATCGATGCTCCAAGTTAAAGCCGACCCATTAATCGCGAAATAGTTTTAATATGGTTAGAGCGCATTCAACCAATTAGCCAGGCTTGGAGTGAGTCCAACAACCCAAACTAACGATTGACCTTTGACTCTTACCATATTAGAGTTAAACTATTCCAATGATTTGAACATGTTCTGGTTCGAGCCGGGCTTGGAGTGAGTCCAACAACCGAAACAGGAAACAAAACTTTGGTTCTAACCATATTAATGGAAGGTGTAGGCTTTAATATTGAGTTAGGGTTTTTATGTCTCATCCTCTTTGCATGCAAATAACTATTATCTATATGGCATGGCATACATGGCATACATCTACATGTCACGACACGCATGGCATAATGTTATGCATCTAATGCAATTACATGGCATACAATTATGTCATGTATATATTTCCTTATATGTCATAACTATTTATGGAAATAAAATATGTTTAAGATTTGATTCTCCAAATCAAATCATAATTAAATTAGGAAACAAATTTCCAAATCTAATCACATATTTTATTCATGGAATTATTTGATTAAGGAAAATCTATTTAGGAAACCAATTTCCTAAATCATTAAAACTACTTATGGAAATAAAATATTTTAAGATTTGATTTCCAAAATCAAATCATGATTAAATTAGGAAACAAATTTCCAGAATCTAATCAAATATTTTATTTATGGAAAATATCAATTTCCATAAATACTTCCAACTTTCCAAAAGTGGAAGATTTCCATAAATACTTCTAGACTTTCCAAAATTGAAAAATTTCCATAAATACTTCTAAATTTCAAAAATTAGAAAATTTCAAGAAATACATTATGACTATCGTAAAACCATTTTACGATTATGTCGAAACACAACCTGGCTCTGATACCACTGTTGGGTTTCCAGCACCGCGGCGTGTGTGTGTTCGATCATGTTTCGTAAACATGAGCACAGCGGAAGCAATTAAAAATAATAAATCTATATTTATTACAACACACACAACACACGTATGCATATTACAACAAGTGTCGACATAACCGTAAATTATGATTTGCAATAAAAGGAAATTAAACTACGTTATACCTTTCGTATGACGTGTAGCGGGAACGGCATCAACCGGAACGATCCTCGTAAGAATCGTCTCTATCTGTATCCACGCCGAGCTCCTCGGGATGACTTCGCCAAGCCACGAGCTTCGTCTTCATACAGGTTACTAGCCTCGTGTTGAAGACGACGTGATCGAGAGATGATCAAGATCCGAATCCAAATTCGGATCTAAAACAAGTCCTCAAGACTCGCTTCTCCGGAGAGGTATTCGTCAACCGATTGACGAATCTTTCGTTCTCCACCTCAGAGGATTACCGGAGATCAAATCCCCGGTATGTTAGCCGCTGTCGGATCACTAACCGTCGTCCAAACGATGCTCCGACGAGAGGAGAAGAAGCTGTCCAGAAAACTGGACAGCTTGGTGGAGGAGTAGGCGCCGGCCAAAACAAGGAGAGAAAAGGCTCACCTTGATGCCGAACCTACAGGAGATCACCGGAGGGTCGCCGGAGGTTCACCGGCTGGAGCTTGGACGCCGGCAAGGGTCTTGGACGGCGGCACAAAGCTGGGCGGCGGCAGCTTGTAGTTGGGCGCCGAAAATTCCTCCAAGGGGTGGGCGGCAACTTCAAGATAGGGTTTTGGATGATTAGGGTTTAACAATCCCTTAAGCCCTCTTTTATAGAGAACTAATTCTCTTAATGGTTAATGGATCATATCCATAAAGCCCGTTAACCCGCTCCATTAGGATAAGTTAAAATAAACCAAACCATGATGGTTTATTTTAAGTTAAAACGAACCGAACCAAGCTTTGGTTCATTCGTTTAATATAAACCAAACCCTTTGGTTTATTCTCATCCATTGGATTAGAACCAAACCATTTTGGTCCATCCATTATGTCTTCATAAGACACTGCCCATCCACGCTTCCATTGCGACTGAAACAATTTCATGCTCGCTTTATGTTTGGTCCAACCAAACATAGTTTCTCTCGGTCTGAGAATCCCATTCTCAAGCTCGTTTTAAATCCTTTGGATTACACTCGTTGTGCGTGTGACCAAATAGGTTCTTGGTTTATGTTGGCCGTCTATAATTAACCATTAATTATAGAACGATCATGAGTGGCACCTAGTAGTACATCATGATCCCCAATTAACCGAAAAGATCAACGGTTGATCCAGAACTATTTCTGAAACCCTTCAGTATCTCGAATGAATCGTGCCCCATTCCCTTCACTCATCTTATACCCACTTGGTTCAGGACATGGTCTATTGTGTCAGTCCCACTAGGCTGACTACGTCACACCTAGCCCAAGTATCATTTCCTCGTCCTACGGATTCTAGTTACTCCACATGTATCGAAGAGTACTTTACTCTAAACATGTAATGCTTTGGCTAAAGACTTTAGTAACAATCCGACGAGAGGCCATGGGTATACATCTCCTCGCAAGGAGTGGTGAATCCTTTATAGGCTATTCAAACACCTTCGATCACTTCGACTTATACCCAATCATCCCGGGTCCACATCTCCTCGGAGATGTTTGCTTAAGATGTCAAAGCATAAGTCTCCATGATCAAGATGACTTGAATACCGCAAGTCAAAGGAACATCGCATTTAAGCCACAGTAAGAACTTCATTGACATATCTATATATGCAGAGAACCATATGAAGTCTTACGGCTGGTCACTCCAATGAACTAGTTACCATAACTAGCATCCACGATTAACTCCGGACATCACTATGTCTCCACGGAGAATCACCGCTTGGATACACCAAGGAGTATACCTCGTGCTAGTCTCGGCTGTAATTGATGGTGTCCAATCCATCAATTCATCGACTAGGATAATTCCGATACATCACAATTACACATGTAGAGATACTCACTAGTTGTGATCCAATCACAAATTCTCTCATGCTGTGAATCGTATCGTGGACATTCAGTAAATGAGTTTAAGATCCAATCAAATACATTAAACATGTATACTCAAATAGTGAATCTTCATTTATCATATAAATGGTTCATACATAAGGTGATTGCCTTAGGACATCTCTCATATATTACTAACATCGACTGCCATATGTTGGCAGTCGACTGCCAAGACCATTAGTCGACTGCTGATGGTAGTAGTCGACTGGTCGAGAGGGTTTTGGGCACAGAACCTCTCGTAGCCGACTCGGAAATCGACTACGAGGCATCAGTCGACTGATGGATACATCAATCAACTGCCAAGGGTCTCCATCGACTATAAATTGGCCGGATCTGGACGTGTTCAAAGGTCGCTAGTGGGTCAAGTAAAGGTCGACATTACTAAGGGCAGCAATGACCGTGGCGTGATTTACTAACGAAGAAATCAACCCTCTATAAAAAGTGAGGGTGTGTGCTTTTTGATGGCTAATGCCTAAATGATCATCCAAGTGCCCCACAAGCTTTCAACTCCTTCTCCTTGTTTTCTTTCACATTTATTGTAAGAAGGAGTGTTTGGGTTGTAAGAAGGTTTACCTCCACCTTGCATTGGCTAAAGGGAGAGACCAATAGTGAATTGGTTGCGGAGTGATTCACCATGGATGAATCGAACCGTGGATTAGCGGCTAGGTCATGAACCATGTTATATTTTGGTGTTAGCATTGTTTAGTATCTTGCTTGTCTTTATTATTGTTCATTTGTATTTTCCGTTGCGCTAATATTATTTGTAAACAAGCGAATTCCACCATCGTACGAAGATAGCTATTCACTCCCCCCCCCCTCTAGCTGCTAATACATACACATCGATCGACCCTACAAGTGGTATCAGAGCGAGGAAAGCTTGTCGAGGACTAACCGCCACAACAAGCATATTCAAGAATGGTCGGCTCAAACATTCACCCACCAAAGTTTGAAGGAGAATTCTCTTGGTGGAAAAAAAGAATGGAGGTATTTTTCGAAACCAATTTTGAAATTCTTTTAATTATAGAAAACAATTTCAAAATGCCTAGGAATGAAGATGGGGAGCCATTGGAGAAATCAAGGTGGAGCAAGAGGCAAAGGGAAGAGTACTTGGCAAACTCAAAAGCCAAACATCATCTCTACAACGTACTCCCCCAACAAGAAGTGAATAGGATAGGGGAGTGTGCAAGTGTCAAGGAGATGTGGGAGAAGCTAGTAGAGCTTCATGAAGGCACTTCGGAGGCCAAGCCTGTAAGAAGAGACCTCCTCCGCTCCAAACTAACAAATATCAAGCTTGAAAAGGGAGAAAAGGTAACCTCCTTACATTCTAGATTCAAAGAAATTTTAATTGGGATAAAGAGTGTAGGAGAAAGACTTTCGAACTGGGACATTCTCATGAAAGCAATTGATGCCTTTCCCTGGTCATCAAAATGAAGCTCAATGGTGGACTCCTTCTACATGTCCAAGAATTTAGAAGTGAGCACCTTGGAGGAGTTCTTCTCAACTATAGAGCTCCACGAAACAAGGCTCGAAGGAATAGTGAAAGAGCCAAGGTTTCAACCTTCAAGAGGAGTAGCCTTGATGGCTAACAAAGGGAAGAAGAAGATGGAGAACCCCTCCTCCTCCGATGAAGCATCCTCATCCTCCTCCATGGATAGCACGGAAGAAGCTTACATGGTAAGGAAGGTAAGGCGTGCTTTAAGAAATTTTAAATTTAATAAATCTAATGATAGGAGGAGAAGACCAAGGGGGAAGGTGATTTGTTATAATTGCCAAGGAGAGGGACATATAAGGGATAATTGTCCCCTCTTGAACAAGAGCAAGGAGGAGAAGAGAAAGAAGGAAGAAAAGAAGAAGAAGGAAGAAGAAAAGAAGGCCAAAGAAAAAGGGAAGGCCAAGGCACTAAAATCAAGGACATGGGATGACCCCTCTTCATCATCTTCATCATCATCGGAAGAGGAGAATACTTTTGTCACCAACCTAGCTTTGATGTCCTTTGACGATCTAGACTCCTCCTCCACCGAAAATGAAGAATCATGCACAAGTGAGGAGAGCTCTAGTGAAGGGGAAGCTTCTTCACCATCCTCCAAATCCGAGGAAGAAGACATGGAGACTATGGTAACGAATCTCTCACCTAGTAAAATAGTTTCCACGATTTCTAGCCTCACTAAGGACTTATTTAGAGCTAAAAAGAAAAATAAATGCTTACCAGATCAAATTAAGGACTTAGAAGAAAAATTAGAAAAAGCATGTTTAAATATAAATGATAATATTTCTTCTAGCCTAAATGATGCATGCTCACATGATTATATGCCTTTCAATATTAGTGATGCATGTATGGATGAAAATAGGGCTTTAAGGGAAAAGGTAGATCATTTGACCAAAGCCCTAGGCTCCAACACTCTTAACATGATCATAGGGAGCCAAAGGGCAAGCTTCAACAAGAAAGGCCTAGGATATAAAGAAAATAAAAATGAAAAGGCCTATAAATGCTTAATTTCTCGGGGTCAAGATAAAAAGAAGACAATTGCTAGAAAATGGATCCCTAAGGAGTATTTAGTGAACCCCATAGGAAAGAACTTATTTTGGGTTCCTAAATTCTTCCTAAAGGGTTAGGAAAACCCTAGGATAGTCAACCATATGGAATTTATCTATATCATATTTTGGTTGACTTAGGATGGCAGGATAAATTTTTGAAATAGTATTGGGTGATGATAATGTTGTTGGGTATTTCCGAGCCGCAAAAACCGCTTTTTGCGTTGCGGAAACCTCGGAAGCCCCGACCACGGATCCGTACGAAGTATAAAAAATTATAAAAACATGTATGTGCTACAAAAAACCCTAGATCTACCTTAGATCTAAGAGGTTAGACTTTACCCTCGTTGCGACGCCCTTCGCTTATCCCGCTCGTCCAAAAGTTCGCCGGAACTCGAGAGTGTCAAGCGCACACTCCTCTATGGTATCCACACAAGCAATAGGTGGAGAAAAAGACACTTGAGTGTGCTAGCACTCCTCTATGGTGTCTCGGTAAGATGAGGTTGGAGAGGGAGAGCTTGAGAGGAAAAATTCCAAGGAAGAAGATGAAGTAATGGAGAGTTACTCACAAAATGAATTTTACCCATGAAACCCCTAAAGTGTTGGCCGGCCACATTATGGAGAGGGGGTGACATGCATGCATGTAACTCCCATGACCCTTGGTCTCCCTCATGATGTGGCACCAATTGACCAAGTCAATGATGATGTGGAGCACCATCATTGGCCGGCCATGCCTAGTCATCATCATGACATGGCATTTGGTCAAGTCAAACTTGACCTTTCATCTTCTCTCTCAAGTCAAGTCAAACTTGACCTCTAATCTCCCATGGTTGATCAAATCTAACCACTTGACTCAAGTCAATTTAATATAATGAATCTCTATTCATTAATTTAAATTGATTTGATGAATCAAATCTCAATTAGACTCATTCAACACTTGAATCAACTTGAGTCTAACTCAATTAGTCTAATTTGGATTACTCTTAATCCAATTTGGTTCATCCCATGAACCTAATCCTCATGGTTCATCATATGAACCTAATCTCCATCTAATTGCTCTTATGTGTGTGACTTATAGGTTCATGTAACGCTGGCAATGTCCCTAAACCGATTTAGGAACATAAGCAATGAGCGTATCTAGCAACACATCATTGCCAAGTTACAAGAATGTTGAGCTCCAACATCACCTTTGTGACTACTAATTGTGACTCATAATATGTGACAATGTCCTCTATCCTTGACATCTAGATTGACCAATCGAGGCATAGACCGTGTCATCCTCGTACAATCTAAATCTTGAACTCCAAGTAGACTCACTCTAATCAAATGAGCTCAATATCTCATATTGACTCATTTGGGCATGGCCATGCACTTCGTGGTCTCACTCTATCAAGAATATCGATGTCACCCTCATATATGGGAAGGGATAGATCCATCTACATCACTCCATCCCTCGCATAATTAATTTGTTACATACCCGTAATCGCCTTTATAGTCCACCCATTTCACGGGTGGCGTTTGTGAAGCCAAAGTATGCAACTCCTTATGTAAGGAACCATGGTGACTTCAGGTCTAAGGACTAATAGTCATACTAATAGCCACATGAGAAAGTATATGACACTCATATAATGATCCATGATACTTTCTCATGGCGGGTCATTCAGTATACATTCTCCAATGCATACCCATGTGTCAACTTGATATCTCATATCCATGACTTGTGAGATCAAGTCATCTTGTTGACCTACATGCTAGTCTCTACGCATTAACATTGTCCCTGAATGTTAATACTCGACTAGGAATGATTAAGAGTAGTGTTCTCTATATCATCTCATTATCGATTCAACCAATCGATTGATATAGATAAGAACCTACTACTCAAGGACATTATTATATTTAGTTATTTGGCACCAATACAAGTAAATATAATAACCATGCCTTTATAAATAGGAATATGATACAATAAAGTCCATACAACAATTACCACATGATTGGCTCTAGGGCTTTCACTAACAATCTCCCACTAGCACTAGTGCCAATCACCGTAGTATCTAATACCCAATGACCTAGTGTGACCATCATGCTTTTTCTGTGCCAAAGCCTTGGTCAAGTGATCTGCGATGTTAGCCTCTGTGGGTACTCTGCAAATCTTCACATCTCCTCGATCGACAATCTCACGAATGAGATGGAAGCACCGATATATTCGGCCTCTATTGTAGAATCAATAACTGTATCCTACTTGGAACTCTTCCAGCTCACAGTGCTACCTATTCAAGCAAAACACGAACCCTGACTGCGATCTATAATCATCACAGTGTTTGGAAGGCTGGCATCACTTTGTAACCCTTCTGACTAGCTCCTCATCGCTTCCAAATATCAAGAAATATTCTTTAGTTCTTCTCAAGTACTTAAGAATATTCTTGACTGCTATCCAGTGACGCTCACCTGGATCTGACTGGTATCTACTCGTCATGCTCAAAGCATACGAGACATCAGGACGAGTACACAGCATGGCGTACATGATAGATCCTATAGCAGATGCGTAAGGGATCTTATCCATGCGGTCTCTCTCCTCTCTAGAAGAGGGACTTTGAGTCTTCGAAAGACTTACACCATGTGACATCGGCAGAAGTCCTTTCTTGGAATTCTGCATGGCAAACCGAAGTAATACCGTGTCAATGTATGTACTCTGACTTAGGCCAAGCAATCTCTTAGATCTATCTCTATAGATCTTGATGCCTAGAATACAGTTGCTTCACCTAAGTCCCATTGAAAACACGTCCCGACCAAGTCTTCACAGACTGTAGCGAAGGGATGTCATTCTCAATGAGTAGTATGTCATCCACATACAATACAAGGAACACAACTGTGTTCCCATTAACCCTCTTGTAGACACAGGGTTCATCTTCAATCTTGATGAAACCAAACTGTTTGATCGCATCATCGAATTGAAGATTCCAGCTCCGAGAAGCTTGCTTTAGCCCATAAATGGACCTTTGCAGCTTGCATACCTTCCCAGTATGCTGTGGATCTACAAAACCCTCAGGTTGTGTCATGTACACATCCTCGAGTAAGTTTCCATTCAGAAACGTGGTTTTAACATCCATCTGCCAGATCTCATAATCGTGGTATGCTGCAATAGCAAGCAAGATCCGAATGGACTTAAACATCGCCACTGGAGAAAAGGTTTCATCATAGTCAATACCATGAATTTGCTTGAAACCTTTAGCCACCAATCGGCCCTTATAAGTATACGTAAGTCCATCCATGTCAGTCTTTCTCCTAAAGACCCACTTACACCCAATGGGTTTGACCCCTTCAGGTGGATCAACCAAAGTCCATACTTGGTTAGTGTACATGGATTCCATCTCGGATCTCATGGCGTCTAGCCATTTCTCAGAATCTGGGCTCATCACAGCTTCCTGATAGGAGGTAGGCTCATTCTCAATGAGCATAACATCATCATGGTCAGACAAGAGAAATGAGTATCTCTCAGGCTGACGACGTACCCTATCAGACCTGCGAAGAGGTAGGTCTACTTGAACAGGTGGTTGTTCCACAACTCTCTGTGTAACAACCTCATCACCCACAACACTTTGTGGTTCTGTTCAACCTCCATCAAGGCCTCAGTGCTATGGTCCTTATCTTGAATTTCTTCAAGATCGAAGGTACTCCCACTAGTTTTCTAGAAACAAAATCCCTTTCTAGAAAAACCCGGTCTTTGCCACAAACACTTTGTCTTGTGGGAATGTAAATAATATCCCTTTGTTTCCTTGGGATATCCAACAAAATAGCACCTATCGGATTTGGGTCCCGGTTTATGCGAGACTTGGCGTCGAGCGTAAGCCTCACAACCCCTACCCCTCATGAAAGACATGATGGGATTTTTCCATGTCCATATCGTATATGGTGTCTTTACCACAGACTTGGATGGTACACTGTTAAGGGTAAAGGCTGATGTGTCCAAAGCATATTCCCAAAAGGACATAGGAAGATCTGTGTGACTCATCATAGATCGTACCATATCCAATAAGTACGATTCCTCCTTGGATACACCATTCCACCGTGGTGTTCGGGAGGAGTGAGTTGGGATAGAATCCCACACTCAGCTAGATAGTCACGAAACTCATGGCTAAGGTATTCACCACCTCGATCTGATCGAAGTATCTTAATACTCTTGCCAAGCTGGTTTTGTACTTCATTCTTGAATTCTTTGAACTTTTCAAAGGATTCAGATTTATGTGTCATAAGATACACATAACCATATCTACTGAAGTCATCAGTAAATGTAATGAAGTACCTGTAACCACCTCTAGCAGCAACATTGAAAGGACCACATACATCACTATGTATAAGTCCTAACAAATCTGTTGCTCTTTCGCTATGTCCACTAAAGGGAGTCTTGGTCATCTTGCCTAAAAGGCAAGACTCGCATGTCTCATATGATTCAAAATCAAATGAGTCTAGCAGCCCATCCTTATGGAGCTGAGATAAGCGACTCTCATTTATGTGACCTAAGCGACAATGCTAGAGATAGGTTTGGTTCAACTCATTTGACTTGAACCTCTTGGTACTTATGTTATAGATAGGGCTCTCTAAGTCTAGAAAGTAGAGTCCGTTCATTAGAGGTGCACTACAATAGAACATATCATTTAAATAAACTGAACAACATTTGTTCTTTATTATAAATGAAAAACCTTTCTTGTCCAAAAAATAAACTGAAATGATTTTCTTGGTTAAGTCAGGCACATAACACCATTCATCTAATTCTAATACAAGCCCGGAGGCGAGATAGATCATAAGTCTTGGCCAAAGAACAAAGAAGAACCCTGCTCCATTGCCTACTCAGAGGTCCACCTCGCCTTTGTCAATGCCCTCGCTATTTCTCACCGCATGACATTGGTACAAATGTGAGATGCACATCCTAGATCTAATACCCATGATGAAGAAATAGATAGATTGACTTCTAACATTTATACCTAGAAGTCTCACTTTCTTCTTAAGATCTTCCGTATGCTCAGCAGCTACGCTCCAAAGTTGTCCCGCTTCCTGCAAGAAGCAAGCCCTTCCTCGGCTACCCCTCCTTTGGGTTTAAGTTCTTGCCTTTGCCCTTGGCTTGGGACTTTCCTTACCTTTAGGCTTGCCCTTGCCTTTCTTCTTTGCACCATCAAAATGGTGTCGATTTTACCCTTCTTAAGGTTAAGCTCAATAGCTTCAACATGCCGAGCATTTCAGTAATGACTTATCAATTTCATTCATGTTATAATTCATGACAAATTGATTGAAGGCTTGTGGCAAAGATTGCAAGATTAGGTCAAGGGCAGCCTTCTTGGCCAAGTGGGAATCCCACCTTGTAGGTTTTCTACGTACCCAATCATCTTGAGTACATATGTACCTACGGGAGTCCCTTCTTGCATTTTGGACCCAAATAATGCCTTAGAAACTTCATATCTCTCATGCCTAGCTTGTCCTTGATATAGTTGACGAAGATGTCCAACCATATCATAAGCATTCATGAACTCGTGTTGCTTCTGAAGCTCAGAGTTCATGGTCGCGAGCATTAGACATGACACATCTAATGCATCATCTTGATGCTTCTTGTAAGCATCTTTGTCACCGCAAGGCATTGCGGAGGTGCCTCCTAATGGGCTGCTCCAGACGCATACTTCCTTTCTTGGGTGAGAACACTCGTGTTCCCTGCATCACCAGAAAATTTGCTCCATTGAGCTTGTCCTTCTCAAGGACAGATCGCAGAGAGAGAGTGTTCGTGTTTGTCGACATAGTTATCTACAACATACAATGCAGAGAATTAATATCATATTCCTTTTATCATTTAATTAGGCCTTTAATCAAATGATGCTCCCACTAAATTATAGGAATTTTGTAGAATCGAGTTATGGATGTGGTCAAACCACTTTTACTAGATTCATACAAACTAGCAATAATTCTTGCGGGACAAGATCCACATCATACTAAGCCTTGAGTTAGCTTTAGCTAAATCGCCCAAGACTTAGTACGATCGGTGGGTAACACATTACCGATTACATCTCTATGCAACTCTTGTTTATAGGATTAAGACCCACATTTACAAAAGACCTTGAGTTAGCTTTGGCTAAATCACCCAAGATTTAGTGTAAATGCGATCTTAACCTATCTTTCCAACGATTGGAATATGCCTATAGTTCTACTCGATCCAATTGAGTTAACTAGTTTTGCTCAATCTAATTGAGCTTACTCTAACCCGAGTCGTGATAGGCGGGACCAAGATTGTCCCTCCGCACCCTACCAAGATAATATGTTGCTGCTTTGTGCATTCAACAACGACAAATGATCGAGGTAGTGATGGGTATCAAGGCTCGGTAGGCATTTTCGAGTTGATTCGATTATGATCTAATCTAATCGTAATGTGTATCTTATATGCATTTAGGCCTTTATTATCCTATATTAGCATGCATCATATACATACATTAATTATTCTAGCATGCATCATATACATACAAGAAAATTAACCTAGCATGCATCATATACATACATTAATTATTCTACTAGCATGCATCACATACATACAAGCAAAAATCAATTAAATATATATATATATATCAACATATATATATATATAATTAAATGTGATATAGTCATGGCCCTACTACTATATACTCAAGACAATTAGAATATCGGATTGTCTACATAATGCTATCAGATTCTCCAAGCGCTTCCTTTGACCGCCATGTGTCGTCGTCACCCTTCTCGTAAGCTCGTCTTCAAGTGGACTTTCCACCGCTCCATTTTTGTACATTACAAATACGAAACTCGAGTTACATTCGAGTCTAAAACTATTTAAAACTAGAATATTAAAAGAAAAGGTGCGACGCGCAGGTCGCAAACACTTTACAACACGCATAACCACAAAACGGCACGCAAGCCGTATTATGAATTACAACACACTTAATCCAATCCAATTGGGTTATTGGGCCATGAAAATCACAGAATTATACATAATTCTAAATTATGTATTTTTACAGAAATTTCTATAATTTTTCCTAATTTATTTCAAATTTATGAGTCAACTCTCCGTAACGGTCCCGCTAAGCGGTTTCCGGGCGCGATCGCGGGACATGGCCCCTTTCGGGGATAGGGGCAGCGCCCCTACTCGCAAAATAAACTTCGCGAGTGTCCCTACAATGATCTTACAGTGACTTAAGTCGCTGTCCCAAAAACCTAAAGCGAGAACTCGCCGATTCGGAGAGTTTTTCTCGATGGTTGAAGCCTACGAGTGTCCCAACACTCGTTGCTTCGACTCTACGAGAAAAATACCCAAAAATTCTATAAAATAAGAAAATTTACAGAAACATATAAATCTGTAATTTTTATATCTAATATAAAAACTACAAAAATGAAACACATACATGCTTCGCACGTGGCTCTGATACCACTGTTGGGTTTTTCCGAGCCGCAAAAACCGCTTTTTGCGTTGCGGAAACCTCGGAAGCCCCGGCCACGGATCCGTGCGAAGTATAAAAATTATAAAAACATGTATGTGCTACAAAAAACCCTAGATCTACCTTAGATCTAAGAGGTTAGACTTTACCCTCGTTGCGACGCCCTTCGCTTATCCCGCTCGTCCAAAAGTTCGCCGGAACTCGAGAGTGTCAAGCGCACACTCCTCTATGGTATCCACACAAGCAATAGGTGGAGAAAAAGACACTTGACTGTGCTAGCACTCCTCTATGGTGTCTCGGCAAGATGAGGTTGGAGAGGGAGAGCTTGAGAGGAAAAATTCCAAGGAAGAAGATGAAGTAATGGAGAGTTACTCACAAAATGAATTTCACCCATGAAACCCCTAAAGTGTTGGCCGGCCACATTATGGAGAGGGGTGGGTTACATGCATGCATGTAACTCCCATGACCCTTGGTCTCCCTCATGATGTGGCACCAATTGACCAAGTCAATGATGATGTGGAGCACCATCATTGGCCGGCCATGCCTAGTCATCATCAAGACATGGCATTTGGTCAAGTCAAACTTGACCTTTCATCTTCTCTCTCAAGTCAAGTCAAATTTGACCTCTAATCTCCCATGGTTGATCAAATCTAACCACTTGACTCAAGTCAATTTAATATAATGAATCTCTATTCATTAATTTAAATTGATTTGATGAATCAAATCTCAATTAGACTCATTCAACACTTGAATCAACTTGAGTCTAACTCAATTAGTCTAATTTGGAATACTCTTAATCCAATTTGGTTCATCCCATGAACCTAATCCTCATGGTTCATCATATGAACCTAATCTCCATCTAATTGCTCTTATGTGTGTGACCCTATAGGTTCTTGTAACGTTGGCAATGTCCCTAAACCGATTTAGGAACATAAGCAATGAGCGGTATCTAGCAACACATCATTGCTACCCAAGTTACAAGAATGTTGAGCTCCAACATCACCTTTGTGACTCTCACAATATGTGACAATGTCCCTCTATCCTTGACATCTAGATTGACCAATCGAGGCATAGACCGTGTCATCCTCGGTACAATCTAAATCTTGAACTCCAAGTAGACTCACTCTAATCAAATGAGCTCAATATCTCATATTGACTCATTTGGGCATGGCCATGCACGTGGTCTCACTCTATCAAGAATATCGATGTCACCCCGTCATATAGGAGGGATAGATCCCATCTACATCACTCACATCCTCCGCATAATCTGCTACATACCCAAGAATCGCCTTTATAGTCCACCCATTTACGGTGGCCAAAGTATGCAACTCGTTATGTAGGGAACCATGGTGACTTCAGGTCTAAGGACTAATAGTCATACTAATAGCCACATGAGAAAGTATATGACACTCATATAACGATCCATGATACTTTCTCATGGCGGGTCATTCAGTATACATTCTCCAATGCATACCCATGTGTCAACTTGATATCTCATATCCATGACTTGTGAGATCAAGTCATCTTGTTGACCTACATGTTAGTCTCTAGGCATTAACATTGTCCCCGAATGTTAATACTGACTAGGAATGATTAAGAGTAGTGTTCTCTATATCATCTCATTATCGATTCAACCAATCGATTGATATAGATAAGAACCTACTACTCAAGGACATTATTATATTTAGTTATTTGGCACCAATACAAGTAAATATAATAACCATGCCTTTATAAATAGGAATATGATACAATAAAGTCCATACAACAATCATCACATGATTGGCTCTAGGGCTTTCACTAACAAATGCACCCATAAATAGATAAATCATGCTTTAGGTGATATTTGCCTTATTATCATGATGTAATACCTAATGCATGATCACAATTTGATGAATACATTTGTCTCATGATCATAATATGAAATTTATACATATATGTCTTTATGATCATGTGGGATGTTAGGATGATACTTAACCATGGGTAGAAATGCATGAAATTAATGGTTAAGTGTATACAAATACCTTTAGGATACATATCACACTCACCATAGGCAACCTTGATTGAAAACTTAGCATGGGTAAGATGTTAGGATGATACAAATGTCCACTAGTGCCTATGCCATTTAGATGGTCATATAAAGTATCAAAATAGCAATAATAGATCAATCATGGGGAAGACTTATGTTTAGTTCATAGATATTTTGCCCAAATATCATGGTTAGATATTTCATATGTTTTCAAAACAATTTCTTACTTTAAAATCTGTGTGTTCATGTTTTCAAACAATCCAAAGCAAAACTAGGTGTTAAAATGGATACAAACTTGATCAAAACACTAGTTGTTTTTGAAGCTTTTGGATTTTTGGAAAATCATTGAAAATATAATGATTTTTTATGAAAATATATTTTTCATTGATAAATAACCCTAAAAGAAATGTGTTCCCCAAATTTCACTATTTTTTGAATTTTTTGGAATTTATAGTGCATTTCTGAATTTCGTCAAGAAAATCAGAAAATCTAATTTCCTTGTGCTAGTCAACTGCCATACTGATAGCAGTTGACTGATGTACTGTGCATGGGTACAGTAAACTGATTTTATCAGTTTTTTGAGTGATTTTGATTTTTGCTTCTCTCTAGACTTGATGCCATGTCATATAAACCTTGTTGAATCTTTTTGATGGTGCCAAAGGGGGAGAAAGATATATGTTTAAGTAAAGGGGGAATGCATTTAGGGGGAATTTCATGTATTAAGGGGGAGAGTTGCTAATCATGTTATTCACATGCTTTCTTTCCTTAATATTTTATCAAATGTTTTTACCTAACATAAACGGATTGCCACACATCAAAAAGGGAGAGATTGTTAGGGCAATCAACCCGTGATATGGTTTTGATGTGTGTGGCAAAGGGTTTTAGTTAGATGGTTATTGTGATTTGATATGTGCGTTGGAGTCTTGCAGGACTTAGTAATTCGCACATGGAGCCTTGGCGAGTTTCACATCTCATGACTCGGTTCTTGAGTCGGTGAAGGATGGCTTTGCGGAAGTCGTGCGCTCGGAGCATCCGAGGGATCGTCGGACGAGGAGCTTGGAGTGAAGCCAAAGGAAGTAGACATCAGGGAGAGACGCGAAGGAATGCGTTGCAGAGCCGTGCGATTGGCGCATCCGAGGGATGTGGCCGGACGAAGACAACTTTGAAGGCGAGGGACTCCAAGGGATGAGAGTGAGCAAATGTAACCCGGGAAGGGGTAGTGCTCTTAGGTGAAATTTGGCCATTTGGCTAAGTGTCGGATGAGATTTCCCGACACGAGTCGACTGCCATGAAATGGCAGCCGACTGCTCTGAGTCAAATGAGATTCGATTGGTATCCGACTGATGGGTTTTTGGCCTAGCAGTCGACTGTCATATGTTGGCGATCGCCTAAGACCATCGATTGATTTGCTAATGGCGTGATCGGTAGTCGAGAGGTTTTGGGCGTAACCTCTCGTAGGCACGGCTGGCGATTGACTACGAGGCATCAGTCAACTGATGGATACATCAGTCGACTGCCAAGGGTTCTGTTCGACTACAATGGTTGGGATCTGACGTGTTCAGAGGCCGTTGTAGTGGCGGCAGTCGACTGCCAAGGGCAGCAGTCGATTGGTGGCTGAAGGGGATCGATTAAACGCTAGAGGGGGGTGAATAGTACGTGCTAGTACTGATGATGGAATTCGATCGTGATTGCGTCTACAATTTTCGTTAGCGCAGCGGAAACAAAGATAATAAAGCAATAACGAAAACACAAGCACACGAACACTTGGATATAACGTGGTTCGGAACCGAACGATTCCTACTCCATGGATCGAGCTCTAAAGAGCTCTAGCAATGCCAATGCAATCACTAATCACAAATACTCCTTCTCGACACAAGTTGAAGGCGGAGAAACCTCGTTCAAATGTTCTTACAACAATAAGAAATGAATACAAGCAAAATACAAGAGAGAAATACAATGTAAGTAAAGAAAACTACTTTACAAGAGCTTTTGATTTGCTTGCTTTTGGTTGCCTTAAACTAGCCTTGAAGGAATGGAAAAGCACCAACTATTCCCCTTCAAATTGCCCAAGAAAAACCTTGTTTGGAGCCTTCCACGAATAGCTGCTTTTATCTTCCATTAGGCTGGATTTCCACCTGGCAGTCGACTGTCATAAGTCCCCAGTCGACTGCCAACACTGTAGCTGTGAGACAACGGCTCAATCCACATTGGATAAGTTCCAACGGGACTCTCACCAGTCGGACTGCCAACATTGGCAGTCGATTGCCAACCCCGTAGTCGACTGCCCAGTCGGCTACGGAGCATTCTATGCTTGCGACTCAACTGGCAGTCGACTGCCATCCATGGCAGTCGACTGCCAATAGTCTACTGCTCCAATGAGCAGTTGACTGCCAAGGCAATTTCATCCCTAAATGGTAGTCGAGATCTAGTCAACTCACGATAGTAGAACTAGCCATAATGTCAGTCGACTATCAACCTCAAATATGAGGTTTTAACCCAAAGTATGGTGTCCCCATACTTGCTAGATCACCCTTAGCCTATACCTAAGCCTTCTAGCCACTTCAATCAGTCTCACGCCTCTCGGATCCCTCCAAGTCATCCATGACTTGTTCATCCATCGCGCTAGCCTTCAGGTTCTTCCATCAGCTATGTCATGCTAACGGTGTCTACAACGCCAAGACACATTTGACTTACGCTGCCAAGACTCCGGTTGGACTTTACGCCGTCAACCATTGGACTTATTCTGCCAAGACTCCACCCTTGGACTTTACATTGCCAATATCAAACCCCTTGGACTTCTCAAATGCCAAGACTCAAGCTTGGACTTTCCCTTGCCAACCCATGTTGGACTTGTAGGGGATTTGAGGCCGCTAGACGGGGGGTGAATAGTGTCACGCTTGTTTGATAAAAAAATTCGTTGCGTTTGTCTCTACAATTTCGTTAGCGCAGCGGAAAAAAAAAGTAATACAATAACAAAATATGACAAACACAAAAAGAACACAAGTATGTAACGTGGTTCGGAACCGCACGGTTCCTACTCCACGGATCGGGCTCTAAAAGCCCTAGTAATGCAAACACGCACTACTAATCACAATAACTCCTTCTCGACACAAGTCGGAGGTGGAGAAACCTCATACAAATGATCTTACAATAGCAAGAATGAAATACAAGCAATATACGATGCAAATACGAAATACAAGTAAAGAAAAGGCTTTACAACACTTGTTTTTGATTGCTTGAATGCTTGCTTGCACTTGGAGACCTGATTTGCAGCAACAAATCACCCCAATGGCCCTTAAGAACCGGATGCATTTTTCTCCATCACGAGCCCCTTTTATAGCTTCAACCTATGCTGGAAAATGTCGATCAGTCGACTTCTCGGGACCATCATCGGTGATTACCATTCTTTGCATCAAGCGGTAGACAATCCATCCATGCCGAAAAATCCAACGGCTAGGACATCAGTCGACTGATCTTGAGCATCAGTCGACTGTTCAAGCATCACTCGACTGCTCATCCCAGTGGTCGAGTGAGACTCCATTCTATGCCCTAAAATCCGAGCATCAGTCGACTGATCACAAGATCAGTCGACTGCTCGTCTAATCAGTCGACTGTCCATCTACGGCAGTCGACTGCTAGGGCAATTCCCACAGTCAAACCCTAGTTGACTACGCCAGTCGACTGCCACATGACACCAGTCCACTGGCACACCTCAAACATGAGGTTTTAGCCCAAGTATGGTGCACCCAAACTTGCTAGACCACCCTTAGCCTAGACCTAAGCCTTCTAGCCATATCAATCATCCTTACGCCTCTCGGATCCCTACAAGTCATCCATGACTTGTTCATCCATCGCGCTAGCCTTCAGGTGTTTCCATCAGCTATGTCATGCTAACGGTTTCTACACCGCCAAGGCACATTGGACTTATGCCGCCAAGACTCCACTTGGACTTTACGCCGCCAACCATTGGACTTATGCTGCCAAGACTCCCGCTTGGACTTTATGCCACCAATATCAAACCCCTTGGACTTCTCAAATGCCAAGACTCAAGCTTGGACTTTCCCTTGCCAACCCATGTTGGACTTTCCATGCTAAGACCCATGCTTGGACTTTCCCAAATGCCAAGTGTCCCACTTGGACTTTCCATGCCAAGTACCCATGACTTGGACTTTCCATAACCACATGGTCAACCCTAGTCAACCATCAAAGTCTCCCTCGAGTCAAACTCGAGTCCAGTTAAACACAACCCAGATTGATTGTATAAACAATCTCCCCAAAACATCAACCGACATTAATGTCAAACATCAATGTCAACTTACTTTGTCAAACATCAAAACATCTCTCGAGTCAAACTCGAGTCTGGTCAATCGTGACCTGGGTCGACTGCACCAACAATCTCCCCCTTTTTGATGTTTGACAAAACAAACCTTGAGTTAGGCCCCTAACTCAAATTCCCTACCAATTTTAGAAATTGGTAATTTAATATTCTCCCCCTTTTTGACATACATCAAAAAGGTTATCTCTCCAAGGAGGTCAATGTCTCATGTCCCAATGAGATCTTACAATCTCCCCCTTGGTCCAAAAATACCTAGGATGCCTACCATCTTCCTAGTAATAAGTCTCATATCACTCAAGAGAGGCAATCCTATATGCTCTCCCAATTTCCAAATTGGGTCTCTCAAAATCTCATTTTCCTCCTCATGAGGAAAAATACTATTTATCATCCCATGATGAATTCCTCCCCCTAAAGGCTTGCTCCCCCTAGACTATTGAACCAACAATGTCCTCAGGAAGTCCCTAAGCCAATAGGAACTCTAAACCTTCAAAGATAAGGTTAGAAATTCAACATTGAACTTTCCAACACTTTAAATTTGATACAAACCCTAAACACCTCTCCAAATCCATATCCAATGGATTTTCACCCTTTATAATGCTTCCCAAAGCATATCCTATAGTTAGAAGTGATTAGGGACCTTAACCGTAGCTGAAATCGGGCTAAACCAACCTAGTTTTCCTGAAATCAGCATTGGCAGTCGAATCAACTACCCGATCGACACTCACATCGATCATGCCACCAAGGGTAGTCGATATATCAAATTTCCAATTTGATTATCGAATCAAATTTCAGAAAATCATAAGTAATTCTACGTATATCGAAAAATCATGAAATTTGATACATATAATACTTATCACACATACAATCGGTGAAAAATCTTGGAAAAATATTTTAACCATTAAAATAGGGGATTGCTACAAAGTTCAAAAACTGTTAAAACTTTAAAGTTTTTGATCTACTTTGTATCAACTTCTACAATGATGATGGCTATCAAAAAATAGACTTCACCAATGTTTTCTAAAGTGATTTTAAAACATTTTTGAAAACCTATTTTGAACTATGATTTATTGGCTAAATATACATAACTTGTATATTAGCTTTCCTCATAATTCTTAGTGATGATTGAAATAAGTTTAACTTCATCTAAATGCACTACCTATACACCTTGAACCTAACTTATTATCCTAACATCTCACATATTATCTAAGATGTAAACACACACATACATGTCAATTTTGATGTGAGATGTGGAGTTAGGATTATTATGGTCTCATGCATTTTCTAGGCAACCCTACTTGATTCCCTTATAAATGGGACTCCAAGTCATGCCATTTTTCCTTAAATCAATTTTAATCAAAATAAATGCATGAATGATCACGACATGAATGATATCAATAATAACACATGACCAATGATCATGATGTCATGGCATATGATATAATCTAAAAACAAACATGACATCTAAAATTATCCTAAACAATGGCATGACATATTATATGATAAGATGAAATTTCATGTCATGATATGGAAATTTTCCATAAACCAATACATTAATACAAGCACATAATCAGACACAAATGATTTTCATAAATGGAATATTTCATTCAATTTAAGAAAACTTCAGTTTTTACATCCAAAATAGAGATTTGAGGCGCTCAATCTCACTACAAAAACTAAAAACAAAAATCCTAACATCCTCTAGCTCTAATCATCTACAGAAGGTGGAGGTGGAGGAGGTTGCTGGCTCAAGGTCCAGGCTCGCATCATCTCGTACATATCGAGTTGACGCTGCTCAATGCGGCTCTGGGACTCCTCAATCCGAATGTAGTGCTCCTCCATCCGACTGAGATGCTCGCCCATGGAGGATTGCCCCACTAAGAGCTCTGACAGCCGAGAGTCGACTGTTTGCTGGTAGTCCTGAAATCTGGTCTCCAGCTGTCCAAATCAATCTGATGGACCTGCTGCTGATGCATCTGCTGGCATCTGGTCCTCCTCATCAGCAACATCTAGATCCTCATATTCCTCTGCAGTCTCTCTAGGCACTAGAGGTGGCTCCCCACGTGCCCTGGGCGGAGGTCGAGGTGCTAGCTTCATCTACCCATGTCCCATCCGCAACTTCGCCAATGAGAAGTTACGAATCGAGCATTCAACTTGTAAACTTTTAGATAGCGCCCTCACGATCCTCAAGTAATGTTAATGCCTAAAGACTCTAACCATGCAGTGATGATGTGGCCAAAAGGCATATGCATTTTCCCTTGTACAGGGGATATGAAATGTACAATGCAGTGAAACATGTTCAATGCAATGTTTATATCTAGTCTATGATGCATGACGTATAGGAGAAAGAGATGGGGAGGCCGAATCTTGGCCAGACCCCGAGTCACAATCGGGAGAAGGCACCCAACAATGACTTTGTAGAGTACATTGTCGGGCGCAAATAGCTCATTGATGGGAAATAAGTTCTGAGCTGGTGGGCGAGGATGGCAAAATACATGCTCATGCATGGAGTCCAAGGAGATATGATCAAAGGGCTCAGGTAGAGGGGCATCAAAGGTAGGGTAGAAAATGAAAGTATCAGCTAATGGCTTACACTCAAGAAACTTCTGCAATATCGTAGGAGTGAATTCTAAGTCGCATTTTGCAACGCGGGTAGTGTAGGTAGGACCATCGTCTACCTTCTTTAAGTTGTGATAGAACTCCATAAGGAGATCATCATTTATGGCATGAGTGCATAATACTATCTTCATGAGATGATAATATGATAAAATTTCCATGACGTCACCACAGTAACGATTAAAGAAATCCCTATCAATGTACCTAACCAACATGGTTTGGTACAATCGTGATTCAACCTCAATCGGGTCATTTCTACGGGATCGCCTATATGAATGCAATGCAGTGACATGAAATGCAAAGACACAAATGCATGATTAGATCATAATGAGTTATAATAAAAAAATTAGGGTTTTAGAGGAGTAAAAAGTTATACTTTGGTGCCATTGAGGATGATGAGGAGAGGGTACTCAGACACCGCTGAAGAGAGTGTCGGAGAGTTCGCCAGAGCAGTGGTTTCGCCGGAACCCTAATCGAAGAAGAAAACATCGCCAGAAATGAGTAGATTAGGGCTATGAGATGCTAAAAATGTGAGTGGAGGAGTTTGGCTGTCAAACCTAGGGCTTAGGTGGCCGGCGCGGTCGGAAGAGTTGGTCGGAGAAGGAGGCGACGACCGGAGAGGAGGAAGAAGGTGAGAGATCGATGCGTGAAGACGCCGAACCCTAGCGGTTCGGCGTTATAAAATTGCGACTCCAGTCGATTGATGTGCAACATCGATCGACATGCGACTTATGAGCGATTTCTTATCAACCGGCAAGCGATCGGCTTGCGGCTCAAAGAATCGATCGTCGAGCATTCTATATCGTGCTCTACATCGATCGTGATCACGATCATCACTCATTGCTCGGCGACCACTCGATTGATGATCCTCCGCCTCGATGAGCGATTACCATCGATCGATGTATCCTATCAGTCGACTGATGTACAAATAGTCGAGTCCTGGAAACAACACTCAACTGTTGGACGCATCGTATCGTGCTACAGTAGTAATTGTCGACTGATATCTGATTTCCAGATCTGAGTTTCAGAAAATCTCGATTTCTTTATCCAACTTGTTTCATTTTCTCATGTTTAATCTTGTATATTGAATATATTAATGTTGTACTTATATTCATGTATTCGTTAATGTATTTTGATATTTTGTTTCATTTTAGCAAACATTAACATCCAATGGTTTCAAAATCCTAACATCTCACCCCTTCTAAGTGTTGAAATACACAATCAAGGTAAAAGACTTGTTTTGTGAGATGAAATCCACCCTAGACATTCCTTCCAAGCAAACACATGGTGAAACATATGAAACATGGTAAGTGCAAGACATCAAGGTGTGTGACACTTGAGTATCACTCTTGATGTAACTTCTACACCTTAAAAACGCTTCTCTTGATACATTAATTCCTAAAGTGTGCCAAAGATCAAAATGACATACTATGACCTCTAAATCTAGATTGTGCCAATTTTATTGATTTTTCATGATTTCAAAAATATATTGGCACATCCTAAAATCTTTTAGGATAGAATATCAAACCTATTTCCAAGTTATCTATAACCTTGAAAATAACCTAACATATCAACTTTGCTATGGTTGAGTTAACTACCCATCCAATCAAAGTTGACACATCCTAACCCATTTAACGTGGATCAATCACGCTTTTTGGAACCCAAAATCTATTTGAGCTCATTGGATTAATTAGGTATTCCTTAGGGATAACCTCCCTAGATACCTTCCTAATGACCCTTCTAGGCTTATTAGCCTTGGTCATTATGGTCTTGCCATAGTTAGTCTTAGGGATTGCCTCCGTAATAACCTTCTTAATGGCTTCCTTAGGTTTCTTAGAAACCCTAGCCACTAAGCACACACTATGGTTGGCCTTAGGAATAATTTCCCTAGAGACCTTGGTTTTCTTAGATCTAGGTTTAGTTCCATAATCAAATGGAACATTGTGATAAGTAGGCATTACTTTCTTAGACATAGGTTTGTGACCCAAACCTTGTCTCCTAGATGATTCTTGCCTCTTACACCCTTTTTGTTGGCTTCTAGATCCTAGAGTTTGACACTTTGACCCTTTAAATTGATTTTGCATATTTGCAAGAGTCTTTTCCAATTTCTCAAGCCTTGACCTCAAGGCTTGATTTTCTAACTCTAATTGCCCAAATGATTTTTGATTAGGTTTTTGGGCATTACCATTCACTTTAGGCATATGTCTACCCTTATTGGGATTGATGCCTAAATGGTTTTCGATTTTTTAAATTGTTTTCTTAGGAAGGACATTTCTAGGGACATTAGTCCCAAATTTCTCCTTCTTTGAAATAGACTTAGAGTTATCATTTCTAGATTTCTCCTTAGTCCTAAAACCAACATGTTTAGCTTCTAGACAACCATAATTATTATTTCTAGCATGCTTTGATTCATGAGTAATAGCAAAATTATTTGAATTAATTCTAGCATGCTTTTGCTTAGAATTTAAAGAATGAGCATTATGAAAATATACCTTAGGGTTAGTCTTAGAGACTCCCCCTACTTGTGAAGCTCCCTCCTTTCTTCTAGGACATTGGCTCCTATAGTGTCCCAGTTGTCAGCATTTGAAGCACACCACATGCTCCTTGCTCTTCTTGGTAGGGACACCGACATCCTTGACTTTTTCATTGACTTTTGGTGCCGGAGGAGCTTTCTTAACCCTTTTTGGACACTTACTCTTGTAGGGTCCGGATTCCCTACACTCAAAGCATATTATATAAATTTTATTATTAATTGACATGCTTGAGTTACCTATGGTGGTGGTGAGGTTCTCTTGAACTTGCTCTTCTTCTCTATCGGATGTAGTTAATTCTTCTTGAGATTGTTCCGGTGTAGATGCTCTAATCTCCTCCCTCTCAATCCTAGAGGTGGAGGTCTCCTCTTCTTCCACCAATCCGGAAGTTGATTCCTTCTCAACTTCCGAGTCCTCACTCGATTGTGAAGATGATGATGATTCTTCCTCGACTTCTTCCTCTTCTTGAGCCGATGAAGATTCTTCTTCTACTACTTGTTCCAAGTGAGGCTTCTCATGGAACTTGGCCAATTTGTCTCATAGCTCCTTGGCATCATGAAATTCACCTAAACTAGACAAAATGCCATTAGGTATCAAATCTTCTAAAAGCTTTGTTACCTTGACTTCGGTCTTAAACTTGAGACGTTGCTCTTGTGTCCACTTCTTCAATTTCAAGACGTTTCCATTCTTATCCCGTGGAGGTTCAAATCCTTCTACGAGGATGAACCAATCCTCTATATCCATCATCAAGAATGTCTCCATTCTTGTTCTCCATGCAGAAAAGTATTCTCGATCATATGGCGGTGGAGTGTTGATGTCCCATCCAAGCTTGTCTTGGAACTCCATCTTCCCTCTAGCTTCTTTAGCTCCCGGTGGTTAATCGGTAGAAGAGCACCGGGCTCTGATACCAATTGTAGGAGATTTGAGGACACTAGAGGAGGGGGGTGAATAGCGTCGCGCCCGTTCGATAATGGAATTCGTTGCGTTTGTCTCTACAATTTCGTTAGTACAATAGAAATATAAGTAATACAATAACGAAATATGACAAACACAACAAGAACACAAGTATGTAACAAGATTCAGAACCGCACGGTTCCTACTCCACGGATCGGGCTCTAAAAGCCCTAGCAATGCAAGCACGCAGTACTAATCACAAAACTCCTTCTCGACACAAGTTGGAGGTGGAGAAACCTCGTACAAATGATCTTACAACAGCAAGAATGAAATACAAGCAATATACGATGCAAATACGAAAGACAAGTAAAGAAAAGACTTTACAACACTTGTATTTGATTGCTTGAATGCTTGGTAACTTGCTTGCACTTGGAGACCTGATTTGCAGCAACAAATCACCCCAATAGCCCTCAAGAACCGGATGCATTTTTCTCCATCACGAGCTCCTTTTATAGCTTCAACCTGTGCTGGAAAATGTCGATCAGTCGACTGCTCGAGACCATCAGTCGACTGATCACACTGTTGCTGTGAGACAACGGTGTAATCCACGGTAGAAAAATCCAATTCCTAGGACATCAGTCGACTGATCATGAGCATCAGTCGACTGTTCAAGCATCACTCGACTGCTCATCCCAGCGGTCGTGTGAGACTCCATTCTGTGCCCCAAAATTCGAGCATCAGTCGACTGATCACAAGATCAGTCGATTGCTCGTCCAATCAGTCGACTGTCCATCTATGGCAGTCGACTGCTAGGGAAATTCCCGCAGTCAAACCCTAGATGACTATGATAGTCGACTGCCACATGGCACCAATCGACTGGCACACCTCAAACATGAGGTCTTAGCCCAAGTATGGTGCCCCTATACTTGCTAGACCACCCTTAACCTAGACCTAAGCCTTCTAGCCACCTCCATCAGCCTTACGCCTCTCGGATCCCCCCAAGTCATCCATGACTTGTTCATCCATCGCGCTAGCCTTTAGGTGCTTCCATCGGATATGTCATGCTAACGGTGTCTACACCGCCAAGGCACATTGGACTTACGCCACCAAGACTCCGCTTGGACTTTACACCGCCAACCATTGGACTTATTCTTCCAAGACTCCCGCTTGGACTTTACGCTGCCAATATCAAACCCTTGAACTTTTCAAATGCCAAGACTCAAGCTTGGACTTTCCCTTGCCAACCCATGTTGGACTTTCCATGCTAAGACCCATGCTTGGACTTTCCCAAATGCCAAGTGTCCCACTTGGACTTTCCATGCCAAGTACCCATGACTTGGACTTTCCATAACCACATGGTCAACCCTAGTCAACCATCAAAGTCTCCCTCGAGTCAAACTCGAGTCCAGTTAAACATAACCCGGATTGATTGTATAAACAATCTCCCCAAAACATCAACAAACATTAATGTCAAACATCAATGTCAACTTACTTTGTCAAACATCAAAACATCTCTCGAATCAAACTCGAGTCTGGTCAATCGTGACCTGGGCCAATTCCACCAACAGGACTTTCCATGCCAAGACCCATGCTTGGACTTCCCTTGTACCAAGTACTCAAGACTTGGACTTTCCCAAATGCCAAGTGTCCCACTTGGACTTTCCATGCCAAGTACCCATGACTTGGACTTTACCTTTCCAAGACCCATGCTTGGACTTTCTCATAATCACATGGTCAACCCTAGTCAATCATCAAAGTCTCCCTCGAGTCAAACTCGAGTTTGGTCAATTGTAACCTAGGTCGATTGTATAAACAATCTCCCCAAAATATTAACCGACATCAATGTCAAACATCAATGTCAAACATACTATGTCAAACATCAAAACATAACTCGAGTCAAACTCGAGTCTGGTCAATCGTGACCTGGGCTGATTGCACCAATAATCTCCCCCTTTTTGATGTTTGACAAAACAAACCTTGAGTTAGACCCCTAACTCAAATCCCCTTACCAATTTCCCAAATTGGTAATTTTACTCTCCCCCTTTTTGACTAACATCAAAAAGGTCTACTCCAAGGAAGTCAATGTCTCATGTCCCAATGAGATCTTAGAATCTCCCTCTTGGTCTAACAATACCTAGGATCCCATCAATCTTCCTAGTCATAAGTCCCATATCACTCAAGAGAGGCAATCCTATACACTCTCCCAATTTCCAAATTGGGTTTCTTAAAATCCCATTTTCCTTCTCATGAGGAAAAATATCATTCATCATCCCATGATGAATTCCTCCCCCTTGACCATTGCACCAACAATGTCCTTGGGAAGTCCCTATGCCAATAGGAACTCTAAACCATCAAAAATAAGGTTCAAAGATCAAACATGAACTTTCCACACCTTAAATTTGATACAAATCCAAAACCACTCTCCTAATCCATATCCAATGGATTTTCATCCTTTATAATGATTCCCAAAGCATATCCTAGGGTTAGAAGTGGTTAGGTAACTTTACCATGGCTGAAAACGGGCTAAACAACCTTGTTTTTCTCAAAATCAGCTTGGCAGTCGACTCCTAACAAGAATTAGTCGAACTTCCACCCTTATCAGTCGACTGCCACTAAGAGCAGTCGACTGATAACTGAAAATCTCGATTTTTAATTATCAGAAATGAGATCTGGAAAAGCATAAATAATTATACGAAATTCAAAAAATCATGAAATTTGATACGTATAATACCTATGACCAATACAATGGGAGAAAAATATTTTAAAAATATTTTACCTATAAAATATTGAAATTGATACAAAATTCAAAAGTGAAGAAAAACTTCAATTTTTTAGCTCACTTTGTATCAACTTCATCATTGGTGATTGCTATCAAAAGATAGGCTTCACCAAGGTTTTCTAAATTGATTTCAAAATGTTTTTGAAAACCTATTTTGGATCATATTCGTTGGGCTCTATGTACATGACTTGTAGACAAGCTTTCCCAATGATCCACATATGATTTTAGATGAGTTTTAGTTCATCTAGATGCAAAAACTATGCACCTTGAACTTAACTCATATCCTAGCATCTCACATATATCTATGGTGTATAAATAGACATACATGTCAAGTTAGATGTGAGATGTGGGTTTTGGTTTATTTAATCTAGGGTTTCATGCATTTTCTAAGGCAACCCTACTTGATTCCCTTATAAATGGGACTTCAAGTCATGCCATTGTCCTTAACTAAATTTTAATCAATTTAGATGCATGAAATGATCATGGCATAATGATAGTAAAATAAATCATGGCCAATGATCATGATGTCATGGCATATGATATAAAACTAAAGAACATGACATTTAATCCTAATTTCTAAACATGATCATGACATATAAGTGATGAAAATAAACATGATGTCATGTCATGACATATGGCAAACAAATCATGGCAAATAAAAAGTATAAGTATAAGAATACCTAAATTTTAATATTAATTGTCATTTAACATAATTAAATATATTTTGCTATATATTCACTTTTTGACCTAGTGTGCCAAAAACCCAAAATGACACACTTTGACCTCTAAACCTAAATTGTGCCAATTTGATCATTTATCAAACTTCTCAAATAATATTGGCACATCCTAAAATCTTTTAGGATCATAATTCAAAACTATTTCCAAGGCATCCACAACAAATTACCTAAGGTGCCACCTTTACCATGGTTAGGTTAACTACCCTTCCATTTAAAGTTGGCACACCGTAAACCCATTTAGCGTGAATCGATCATGCTCTTAGGAACCCAAAACCTATTTGAGCTCCTAGGGTTTACTAGGTATTCCTTAGGGATAACCTCCCTAGATACTTTCCTAATGACCCTCCTAGGCTTGTTAGCCTTGGTCATTGTGATCTTTCCAAGGTTGATTCTAGGGGTAACTCCCCTTGCTACCTTCTTAGTGGCCACCCTAGGTTTCCTAGAAACCCTAGCCACTAGGTACAAATCTTGGTCAACCTTAGGGATGACTTCCCTTTTGACCTTGGTCTTCCTAGACTTAATTTGTGTTCCATAATCGAATGGAACATTATTATAAGCCACCTTAGGCTTAGGTTTGTGACCCAAACCATTCTTGCCCTTGGTTGACTTTTGTTTCTTGGGTCCTAGATGTTGACTCTGAGGTTTTGACCCTTGACTTTGACCATTAGACCCTTGCATTTGATTTTGCATAATTTTGAGGGTCTTTTCTAATTTCTCAAGCCTTGATCTCAAGGCTTGGTTCTCTAATTCTAATTGCCCAACTTTAGAATTTTGATTTGGTCTTTGGGCATGGGACTTCCTAGGCATGTGTCTAGTCCATTTAGGATTAAGGTTTAAGTGTTCTTCTATTTTCCTAATAGACTCCCTAGGAAGAACATTTCTAGGGACATTAGTCCCAAATTTCTCCTTCTTTGAAAGGTAGACATTTTTGGCTCCTAAACAAAATTCTCTATTTCTAGCATGCTCTTTATGATAAATAGCAAAACTATTAAAATTATTCCTAGCATGCTTTTGACTAGAATTTAAAGAACAAGCATTGTTTAAAACCTTAGGGTTAGCTATAGAAGCTCCCCCTACTTGTAATGCTCCTTCTTGCCCCTTCTTCTTCCTCCTAGGGCATTGACTCCGGTAATGCCCCTTTGAGTTGCACTTGAAGCATATGACGACATCCTTGACTTTTGGAGCCGGTTGAGTCTTCTTGACCCTTTTTGGACACTTACTCTTGTAGTGTCCGGATTCCCTACACTCAAAGCATATTATATGAATTTTATTATTAATTGACATTCTTGAGTTACCTAGGGTTGTTGTAGGTGCCGGAATCAGATTTTGAGCTTTTTCATCTTGACCGGATGTCGAAGATTCTTCTTGATGTTCCAGTGTGGAAGTTCTCTCCTCTCCCTCAATCTTTGAGGTGGATGCTTCTTCCACTTCCTCCACCGATCCGGAAGTTGACTCGCTATCAACTTCCGACTCCTCAAGCTCTTTAGATGGCGATGTGTTTGCTTGAGCTTGAGAGGGTGAGCACTCCTCTTCTTCTTCTTCTTGGACCGATGATAAATTTTCATGGAGCTTTGCCACTTGGCTCCATAGCTCCTTGGCATCTACATAATTACCTAACATACACAAGATATTATTAGGCATTAAATCAATTAAAATTTTTATCACCTTATAATTTTTCTCGGATGCTTGGACTTGCTCTTCGGTCCATCTCTTCTTTTTGAGGAATCCACCTCTTGGTCCTCTTTGATATTCAAATCCATCCATCAAAATGGACCATTCCTTAAAATCTCTCATCATAATAAAATCTTCAATTCTTCTCTTCCAAGAATTGAAGCCTTCCCGTCCGTATAGGGTGTAGGGCACTAGTGTGTTGATATCCCAACCTAATTGTTCTTGGACTTCCATCTTCACCCTCTAGCATGCTCCCTTAGTTGTTAAACTTCAGGAGCGACCTCGCTCTGATACCACTTGTAGGGGATCGATTGGATGCTAGAGGGGGGGGGGTGGGTGAATAGCGCATGTTAGTACCGACGATGGAATTTGATCGTGATTGCATTTACAATTTTCATTACCGCAGCGGAAATAAAGATAATAAAGCAATAACGAAAACACAAGCACACGAACACACGGATATAACGTGGTTTGGAACCGAACGGTTCCTACTCCATGGATCGAGCTCTAAAAAGCTCTAGCGTTGCCAATGCAATCACTAATCATAAATACTCCTTCTTGACACAAATAGGAGGTGGAGAAACCTCGTACAAACGTTATTACAACAATAAGAAATGAATACAATCAAAATACAAGAGTGAAATACAATGTAAGTAAAGAAAACTACTTTACAAGAGCTTTTGATTTGCTTGCTTTTGGTTGCCTTGAACTAGACTTGAAGGACTGGAAAAGCACCAACTATTCCCCTTCTAATCGTCCAAGAAAAACCATGTTTGGAGCCTTCCATGAACAACTGCTTTTATCCTCTATCGGGCTAGATTTCTGCCTAGCAGTCGACTACCATAAGGTCCTAGTCGACTACCAACACTGTAGCTGTGAGACAATGGCTATATCTACGTTGGAAAAGTTCCAACGGGACTCTCACCGATCATTGCCAACATTAACGATCATTGCCGGCTCGAGTAATTCGTCGATCGATGCTCGGGCATTCTACCAGCGACTCAATTGGCGATCGGCGCCATCCATGAGTCATTGCCCGTGATCGCTCCAATTACGATCATTGCTCCAATGAGCAGTTGACTGCCAAGGCAATTTTAGCCCTAAATGGTAGTCAAGCTCTAGTAAACTCATGACAGTGGAACCGGCCATAATGCCAGTCGACTGCCAACCTCAAATATGAGGTTTTATTCCAAGTATGGTGTCCCCATACTTGCTAGACCACCCTTAGCCGAGACCTAAGCCTTCTAGCCACCTCCAGCAGCCTCATGCCTCTCGGATCCCTCTAAGTCATCCATGACTTGTTCATCCATCGCGCTAGCCATCAGGTTCTTCCATTGGCTATGTCATGCTAACGGTGTCTACACCACCAAGGCACATTGGACTTACGCTGCCAAGACTTAACTTGGATTTTACGCCGCCAACCATTGAACTTATACTGCCAAGACTCCACCCTTGGACTTTACGCTGCCAATATCAAACCCCTTTGACTTCTCAAATGCCAAGACTCAAGCTTGGACTTTCCCTTGCCAACCCATGTTATACTTTCCATGCCAAGACCCATGCTTGGACTTCCCTTGTGCCAAGTACTCAAGACTTGGACTTTCCCAAATGCCAAGTGTCCCACTTGGACTTTCCATGCCAAGTACCCATGACTTGGACTTTACCTTGCCAAGACCCATGCTTGGACTTTCTCATAATCACATGGTCAACCCTAGTCAACCATCAAAGTCTCCCTTGAGTCAAACTTGAGTTTGGTCAATTATAACCTGGGACGATTGTATAAACAATCTCCCCAAAACATTAACCGACATCAATGTCAAACATACTATGTCAAACACCAAAACATCACTCGAGTCAAACTCTAGTCTGGTCAATCGTGACCTGGGCCGATTGCACCAGTAGTGGCGGCCAACGGGAAGAAATCAACCCTCTCTATAAAAAGAGAGGGTGTGGGCTTTTGGATGGCTAATGCTTAAGTCCTAAATGATCATCCAAATGCCCCACAAGCTTTTAACTCCTTCTCCTAGTTTTCTTTCACATTTATTGTATGAAAGAGTGTTTGGGTTGTTAGAAGGTTTACCTCCACCTTGCATTGGCTAAAGGGAGAGACCAATAGTGAATTGGTTGCGGAGTGATTCACCGTGGACGAATCAAACCGTGGATTAGCGGCGAGGCCGTGAACCACGTTATATTTTGGTGTTAGCATTGTTTAGTATCTTGCTTGTCTTTATTATTGTTCGTTTGTATTTTTCGTTGCACTAATATTATTTTTAGACAAATGAATTCCACCATTGTACGAAAGAGGGCTATTCACCCCCCTCTAGCCGGCCAACACATACACATCGATCGACCCTACAAAACCATGAGGATTAGGTTCATGCGATGAACCAAATTGGATTAAGAGTAATCCAAATTAGACTAATTGAATTTGACTCAATTTGATTCAAGTGTTGAATTAATCTAATTTAGATTTGATTCATTGAGTTAATTTAAATTAATGAATAGAGATTCATTAAATCAAATTGACTTGAATCAAGTGGTTAGATTTGATCAACCATGGGAGATAAGAGGTCAATTTGACTTGACTTGAGAGGGAAGATGAATGGTCAATTTTGACTTGAGCAATTTCCATCTCATGGTGACATGGTATGGGGGCTGGCCAATGATGGTGTTCCACATCATCATGGACTTATCATGTGGTGCCACCTCATGAGGGAGACCAAGAGTCATTGGCTCTTGGAGTTACATGCATGCATGTAACCCCCACCCAAATAAGTGGCCGGCCACTTTCTTGATGGTGAGAAGTTATTTTGGTGAGTAACTCCATCTTCTTCTTCCTTGATTCTTCTTCCTCTCTTGCTCTCCAAAAATCCTCATCTTGCCGTGGACATCAAGGGTGCTAGCACACTCTAAGGTGTCTTCTCCACTATTTGTCCGTGTGGATACTTATAGAGGAGTGTACACTTGACACTCTTCGAGATCCGGCAAAGCTTTTGGACGAACGGGATAAGCGAAGGGCGTCGCTACGAGGGTAACACTCTCATCTTGTAGATATAAGGTAGATCTAAGGTTTTAAACACATACATGAATTTAGTTTTTGTTATACTTCGTACGGATCCATGGCCGGGCTTATGAGGTTTTCGCAACGCAAAAAGAAGTTTTTACAGCTCGGAAAGTCCAACACAATATTGCCAACACTGTTTGATGATATACTAGCAAAGCAAGATGAAGATCCAACCATCCAAAGGATCAATCAAGAGATCCAAGAAGGAAAGGATGAAGGATTTCGTGTCTCTAATAGTGGGGTAATATATCTTGGTGAACGCTTATGTATTCCCAATGATCCAGAATTAAGAAAGAGAATTTTAGAAGGAGCTCATGGGACCCCATATTCAATGCACCTGAATCTACCAAGATGTATCAAGATTTGAAAGAAAAGTTCTGGTGGTTCGGTATGAAAAGGGATGTGGCTAAATATGTCAGTACCTGTCTGACAAGTCAAAGAGTCAAAGCAGAACATCAGAGACCTGGAGGAGTTCTGCAGCCTATTCAGATCCCAGAATGGAAGTGGGAGGATATAGCTATGGATTTCATAGTAGGACTACCCAAAACCACTAATGGTTATGATGCTATTTGGGTTATTGTTGATAGAGTGAAAAAATCTGCTCATTTTCTGGCAATCAAAATATCTTACTCAATGGAACAACTAGCTCAGTTGTATGTTAAGGAGGTGATAAGATTGCATGGAGTTCCTAAGACCATCATTTCTGATACGGATAGTCGATTTACTTCACACTTTTGGGAGTGTGTTCAGAAGGTCCTTGGCACCAAGTTACGATTCAGCACAATATTTCATCCTCAAACAGATGGGCAAACCCAATGAGTAAATCAAATTCTAGAGTATATGCTATGAGCTTGTGCCTTATATTTTAAAGGAAGCTTGTGCAAATACCTATGTTTGACAGAGTTTGCTTACAATAACAGCTACCAAGCTACAATTGGAATGACACCCTATGAAGTTTTATATGGAAGAAAGTGTAGGTCTCCTATTTGTTGGTATGAAGGTGGTGAGAAGAAAGAAATGTGGCTCAAGATAGACTTTATAGATGACACCACCAAAGTGATAAAGAGCATCCGCCAAAGAATAGAGACTGCCCAGAGTCGATAGAAAAGTTATGCCGATGTACGATGTAGACCGCTTGAATTCGAAGTTAGGGATTATGTATTCCTCAAAGTAACTCCTATTAAAGGAGTGATGAGGTTTGGCAAGAAAAGTAAACTGAGTCCACACTATGTAGGACCTTACCTGATCACGAAAAGAGTTGGCAAAGTGTCCTACGAGTTAGAGCTACCTCGAGAAATGTCAGCTATTCACAACGTATTTCATGTCTCCATGCTGAAAAAGTACGTTCCTAATGTAAACCATGTGATTGAGCCACAGACGGTACAAGTTCAAGAAGATTTGAGTTATGAAAGTCAACCTATTCAGATAATAGATCGAGAAATCAAGAAATTGAGGAACAAAGAGGTACCCTTAGTGAAAGTCATATGGTAAAATCAAAGGATTGAAGAAGTAACTTGGGAACGCGAGGATGACATGAAACAAAAGTATTTAGAGTTGTTCTAAGTTTTGAGGAAGAAACTTTTATAAGGTACGAAGGAATGTAATGCCCAATAAAAAATAAAAATAAAAATAAAATAAAATAAAATATGGTTCATTATAGCTAGGATTCGAACCGTGAACCTTCTAATTGTGAGATTGCCTTGATACCACTAGGTCATAGGATAATTCTTGGCTAGGATATATAAAGAATATATAAAGAACATATAGGAGAAGATGAGGGGTTGTTTTCATTTCTTCATGAGAGGATGAAGAGTGTTCATCTCCCTAGGTATTAAAGAGGGAATTAAGAGAAGAGAGGAAGAAAAACCCCACCTTCCTTCTTCATTCTTCCTCCTTCCTCATCCTTGGCCGAAACCTCTCCTCCTCCTTCCTCCCTCTCCATCCCAAGCTTTACGACTCCTTGTGTTGGGATTCTCAAGAGGGTTTTTCAAGGGGAGTTTTGTTAGTAATATATGAGAGATGTCCTAAGGCAATCGCCTTATGTTTGAACCATTTATATGATAAATGAAGATTCACTATTTGAGTATACATGTTTTCATGTATTTGATTGGATCTTAAACTCATTTACTGAATGTCCACGATACGATTCACAGCATGAGAGAATTTGTGATTGGATCACAACTAGTGAGTATCTCTACATGTGTAATTGTGATGTATCGGAATTATCCCTAGTCGATGAATTGATGGATATGGACACTATTGATTATGTCGAGACTACCATGAGGTATACTCTTTGGTGTATCCAAGCAGCTGATTCTCACTGGCTGGAGACATTGTGATGTCCGGAGTTAATCGTGGATGCTAGTTATGGTAACTAGTTCATTGGAGTGACCAGCCGTAAGACTTCATATGGTTCTTTGCATATATATATATATATATGTCATTAAAGTTCTTACTGCAACTTAAGTACGATGTTCCTTTGACTTGTGGTATTCAAGTCATCTTGATCATGAAGACTTATGCTTTGACATCTTAAGCAAGCATCTCTGAGGAGATGTGGACCCGGGATGATTGGGTATAAGTCAAAGTGATCGAAGGTGTTTGAATAGTATATAAAGGATTCACCACTCCTTGCGAGGAGATGTATACCCATGGCCTCTCATCGGATTGTTACTAAAGTCATTGGCCAAAGCATTACATGTTTAGAGTAAGGTACACTTCGATACATGTACAGTAACTAGAATCCGTAGGATGAGGAAATGATACTTGGGCTAGGTGTGACGTAGTCAATCTAGTGGGGACTGACACTATAGACCATGTCTTGAACCAAGTGGATATAAGATGAGTGAAGGGAATGGAGCACGATTCATTGGAGCTGCTGAAGGGTTTCAGAAATAGTTCTGGATTAACCGTTGATCTTTTTAGTTAATTGGGGATCATGATGTACTACTAGGTGCCACTCATGATCGTTCTATAATTAATGGTTAATTATAGACGAACAACATAAACCGAGAACCTATTTGGTCACACGCACAATGAGCGTAATCCGAAGGATTTAAAACAAGCTTGAGAATGAGATTCTCAGACCAAGAGAAGCTAGGTTTGGTTGGACCAAACAAGGAGCGAACATGAAATCGTTTCAGTCGCAATGGAAGCGTGGATGGGCCGTGTCTTATGAAGACATGATGAATGAACCAAATTGGTTTGGTTCTAATCCAATGGAGGAGAATAAACCAAAGGGGTTTGGTTTGTTTTAAACGAATGAACCAAAGTTGGTTCGGTTCGTTTTAACTTAAAATAGACCAACATGGTTTGGTTTATTTTAACTTAAATTAATGGAGCGGGTTAACGGGCTTTTGGTTATGATCCGATAACCATTAAGAGAATTTGTTCTCTATAAAATAGGGCTTAAGGGTTTTGTTAAGCCCTAATCCAAGTAATCCACAAGTTGTCGCCCACCCCTCCTCTCCTCTAGGGGTCGGCGCCCAACCCTAGCAAACACCTAGCTTTGTACCATGGTCCAAGCTAGTTGCCGGCATCCAAGCTTCAGCCGGTGATCCTCCGGCGACCCTCCGGTGATCTCCTTTGGGTCCGGCGACAAGGTGAGCATCATGCTTCCTTATTTGGTCGGCCCCTATTCCTCCACCAAAGCTGTCCAGTTTTCTGGACAGCTTGTCTTCTTCGTGTCGGAGCGTCGTTTGGACGACGTTTGGAGCTCCGACAGCAGCTTACTTGCCGAGGATTTGATCTCCGGTAATCCTCATAGGAGGAGGATAAAGAATTTGTCAAACGGTTGACGAATACCTCTCCGGAGAAGTGAGTTTTTGAGGACTCATTTTGGATCCAAATTTTGATTCGGATCGTGATCTTCTCTCGATCACATTGTCTTCAACACGAGGCTAGTAACTCGTACGAAGACGAGGCTCGTGACTTTGTGAAGTCATCCTGAAGATACTCGGCGTGGATATGGATAGAGGCGATTCTAGCGAGGATCGCTCTAGTTGGTGTCTTTCCTGCTACACGTGATACGTCAGGTATACGTAGTATAAATTTCCTTTTATTGCAAAATTTTAAATTGCGGTTATTTCTACACATGTTGTACTATGCATGTGTGTGGTGTTTGTGTTGTAATAAATTAGATTTATTATTTTTATTTCTTTCGCTATGCACATGTTTACAAAACATGTTCGAACACACACTCACCGCAGTGTCAGAAACCCAACAAGTTTCTCACAAGGCTTGGTATTTGCTAGAGGATCAAACTCCACCTTCTTCCTCCTCCACCAAAATTTCTCATCCTTCCTCCCTCTCCATCCGAAACCCAAAGGCTCTTGGTTGGAGTTCTTAAGGGGGTTTCAAGGGGATACAAAGGCTTAGTATATGCTAGAGGATCACTCCTAAGGCTAAGGAACAAGGGAAGGTCTTTATCTCACAAAAAACCTAGCGGTATATTAGTAAGATAGCGAGAGGATGTAAGTATTTCTCACCTTTAGTATAAGTAGCTATTTGATTGGTTTATCTAGCTTTTTTTTTCATGTTTTATTTAGATTATATGTTTTGTTCAGATTGTATTTGTTCATATTTATAGGCATTATATGTATATTTCTTTGGAAGTAAGACATAATATCGCAAGGATGCTTCCCCTACGAGTTTTGGGGACAAAGAGCATGATCAAATGTCTTGAAAGGCTTCCTATATGTGTTTTTGGAGTATGATCATGTTAAATGTTTGTTATATGGAAAAATCAGTTGGTCATATATAAAGAAAGTATTTTACTTTAAAGTGACATGTACCAGGCCCTTAGATCACCCACGGGCCCTAGACCGCTCTTAGTAAGTTGCCCTAATAAGTTCGGTGGCTAGCTACCCCGAATTCCATTAGGGTTGCACGCAAATTGGTACTATGCCGGGCTGGCCAAACAAGGATGTTTACTTATTTTAAAGTGTATATATATATATATATATATATATATATATATATATATATATATATGATTTCAAAAGTTAACCAAAGCAGAAGGTTTACAAAGTATATCTCATGTGCTTGTTTCTACAAGCGAAGCATATTTCAAAATCATGTATTGCAAGTTGTGTATTTCAAATTCATGCATTGTGTTATGTACAAATGTTTCTATATGTTTAATGGAGAAAGTTCATGCATTTCAAGTTGAATCATTGTGTTATGTACAAGTGTTTCTAAATGTTAAATTCAGAATTTTCTTAATGGCAAGAATGAGAATATGTTTGCATGCAAGTATTCTAATAGCATATTTTTCTTATAATGCGATGTTTTGTTAGAATAGGATGTACTTACTAAGCTTCATTGCTTATAGTTTGCATTCCATATACTGTAGATAAGGGTAAAGCAAGGCTTGAGTAAGAGGGGGTAGCGGATGAAGTGCTTGGTGTGTATGGCGGCACAACAGTGGATTACGATCTTGAACTTGCCAGTATTATGTTATGTTAAGACCTTTGAACTTGCTAGTGCACTAGTGTTCATGTTATGTGCTTGATTATGTTGTGTCTAAGAATGTCGAATTGCTAGTATTATGGTATGTTAAGATCTTTGAACTTGCTAATGTGCTAGTGTTCATGTTAGGTGCTCGTGTTGATGTTATGTATTATTGTTCACATTTATTTTTATGTCAAGATGCATATCTTTACTATCGCCATGCATGAGGTTGAGTTACTTAAGAATGTTTTATGTTAGAACTCTAGTGAATGTGTATGCTTAGATATGTTAAGAACTTGTGTAATATCCCTGTGTCAACATGCCACTGTAGTTGATTTATTTCTTTAGTTTCCGCTGTTTCAGGTTAAGAGTTTGAATTATGATACTTGTTTAGAAACCATGTTTAGATCTTGTTACGGTTGTTGATACTCTTCTATTTTAAATCTGGTATTAGTTAATTTATGAATAGTGTAAGTGAGTTTAAGGGATAATTGAGTCATGTTTGGCTTCTGGATGTAAAGAAAAAGATAAAGTATGATGGTAACACCTCCTTTACTAGAGTAAGGAGATACCAGTTCTGTTAGGGGGGGGGGGGTGTTACCCTGCTAACCTAGTCGGCCCTCTTGGATCGTGTCCCACCGATTCAGTTAGTGTTTCACACATGCCCTTTTTCATTTTAATCCCTAAATCAGGCCACAACAGTATCATTAGCCACCCCCTAAAAATAGTCAAACGAAGCGTTGAGTTTGACTTTCCAAGTGAAACACACTGCTCTATCCTTCTCCCTATTGATGTCATTACATCTAAGTGGCCCGCCTCTCCTACTTTATCATATCCTCCCCGGAGTGGCTTATTGGGCCCATGGGCCCCGCCTTCTTTCTTTCACAAGGAAGTTTAAAAATTGCCAACACTGTGTGAGCCATTCTCCATGCGACCCCTTCAACTCCTTAGCTGCGACTCTCCTTATTCCCTCTTCGGTGGTTCCCATTGGCGACGATCCTTCCTTTCTAACTCTCAGCACCTAGGAGTTCCTCTTCCTTCTCAAGTGCCTCTTTTCTACCCTCAGTAAGTTTCTCATCCCTAACTCCTCTTATTCCCTTTTCTTTCACCCCTAGCCGTCCTTCCCTTACACAACTATGGCATCAAAAAACCCTAAGCCGACCCCCTGGTATGAAAAAACTGTTACTCGTCTGAATGCCCAAAGTTCCTTCTTCGCCACTAAAGATCAATACAAAGATCACTCCATACCATGTCGTTTCACTATGCCTTCATTTAGGCCCCATAGTCCCCCTCCTAGCATCCATTGTTTTTTCTCCGACCAATTAATGAACGGTCTGCGTTTGCCAATACCTTCTGTCTACAATGATATCTTAGATTTTTACCAACTACCTCTTAACCAACTGGCCCCTAATGCTTTTCGTATATTAACAGGGGCAGTAATAATCTTTCGACACCTAAATCTTAATCTATCCCCCCTACTATTTCACTGTCTTTTTCAACTAAAGTCTTCAAAAGAAGGTATTTTTTACTTCGTTAATCGACAAGATTACCAATTTCTCATAAACATGCCATCCTCCCATAAGGGTTGGGAAGATTTATACTTTATTGCCCAACTTCCCACTCCAATACCCCATTCGGAAACCTGAAAAACTACTCTCCCCAACTTGCCCCCCCCCCTTTTCAAGAGAGTAGAACTCAGGGCTCTTTCCAGGAAGTCTTTCAAGTGTTGAGGGAGTGCCCCTATAATTCTGATGATTTACTGAAGCCCTCTCTCTTAAGTCACTATGGGCTATCTCCATTCCCCCTGGTTGATCCAGGCATCATAGGTAGGATATTGCTCCTTCCTGCACATATTACCTACAATATCTTTGGTTACTACTAACTATTGTTCTCACTATTTGATATTGTAGATGGTATGATGCAAGATGCTATGGTCAAAGGGGAGCAAATTGTGGCAGCCAAGAAGAAACCTTCCAAGAAGCGAATTAGGGGCAAATCCCCTATTATTCCTTCATCCCCCCACAAGAGGCTTCGCCCTCATAGGAAGGATGCCCCCAGTTCCTCTACCCTTCCTATATCTTCTTCCTCTCACTCTTCTTCTCCTCCCCCTCCCCTAAATCTAAATAGGCCTTGACACCTAATTATCTCTGAACACACAGAGAAGGAGGTTGTGGACGCACGTAAACACAACCTCAAATCTCGCGATGGAGACCGTCGAGGACTCGAAGTGCACGCTCGAGCTCAACGCTCACAAGTGCACGAATGTCATCAAGTAATAAAGAATATCGATCCAATAGGGACTGAGATTTCGAGTATCGCTTTGTCCAATAGATGTGTTGTTGTTCGGATTGGTAATCCTAGGGTTAACGAATGAGAGGTCATCGATGGTCCGAACTCAGTACGGTGTCACATGGAAGAAGAGAAAGGTTTCTACGAGGATTTGGATGGGATTCTAGGACTTCAGTTTCATTTGTGTGTTACAAAACATGCTATCAATTGAATGTAACCAGATTTTCTAACTAAGGTTTTGTGGAAAGGACATAATACACTATGGTACGAGGATGCCGAATCGATCCCTCCGATGAGCTTGAAATGACACACATTACAGACTCTATTGCATCCTTCTATCCAGAATTGCAAGCAATGAGGCCAACCTCTAGGTTCCTCCTAATATTCTCTAAATCTTAGATACGAGGACTGTCACTCCTCGTATCGTCTATGCACAGAAGATAGAAAACCAAAAAACAAATATATAGATCTAAACAATCATTCAACTGCAAATATGATTTCAAAAATGAAAACATATTTGAAATAACAATGTTCTACTCAACACAAACTACTCCCTAATCCTAGAATTGGAGAATCTACTCCATGAATACGAGAAGAGTCACAAATAATTATGGAATTCATTAATATAATAATAAACATGTAAGATATATGAATTACAATGTAAATTCAGCTCTTCCCTTTGGCGTTGTGGTACAAATCTTGATCCTCGAGCGGCTCTCTCCTTCCCCGATGCGAGTTCTCAAAGCTTTTTAGGGTTTCGGAGTGTTGTCCCAGCTAGCGTGCCTCTCCTAGGTTTTTGGGCCTAGCTTTCCTTATATAGACATCACACCGGATCACTGCGAATTTTGAAAAAAAAACCTGGTTTCGTCAAATTGCTTGGCTGTCATACGACCGTGTGAAAACACATGGCCTGGCTGTGTGTCAGGCTGTGGTGGCCAGTTTTGCCCCCCTGAACACGGCCATGTGTAGGATCATGCCCTGGCCATGTTCCCTGTTACGTCCAGCTGCCAAATGTCTTCTTTTTTCTCCGAAAGTGCGCCGTTATCTCCATAAAATGCTATCCTGCACACAAAAGTATACAGAGTATATCTCCGAACTAGAAAATAAGAAATTCATAGAAAACAAAGTAAAATATGCATGAAACAAACATAAAATGAAACGAGATGTGAGCGAAAACTACTCCTAAAATCCTATATGTTTTGCTCACATCAATTCTCCCAGACTTAGAACTTTGCTTGTCCTCAAGCAAACCTCAGTGCCATGAAATTTTAAAAATGTATTGTTCCATACTTATCATGTTAACTAGATTTATCAAGTGGTATTTGCAATCAAAGGAAAATAGATATGTTCTAGAAATTCACTAAGTTAACTCCTCGTGCTCGTGCTAAGCGAATCTTCTTAAGGGACACTCATTCCATGGTAAGTTAAGTCATCATCCTATAGCTTTACTAAGGTCTCTGGCTCTTAGGCACTTACCTGCCCAAAGCGAGGGTTGTTCCCTAGATCTAGTATAAAGTCTCAAAGGCGTGCTCATTATTGAGAGAAATTGGTAGGTGTTTCCCCAGTAACCTAACTCAGTCTCAAAGGGGCACCTAACCATTTCCACCCACGATAACTATTTATTTATCCCTCATAATCTCTTTTTCCTCTTTCTTTTCTTTTTCATTTCCTTTTCTCTCTGTTTTTCTTTTTCTTTTCTCTCTTTTATTATTTTAGCTCACTGGGATTTTGATTTTTCCGAATGGGCTTACACAATTCGAGCATCTCTAGTAACTAAAATGCTAACCTTAGGGTCACCTGTGGATTCTAAAGTACTAGACTACTGAGATGACTCATAACTAGGTATGTACTAGACTCTCCCTTTCAGAATGTTCGTCATGTGTATGTGTAGAATAGAAGCTAACCAGTGTAAGTCTAGGACATTCATTCAGAGCCAATAAAATAAAATACCATGAGGCAAATAAAGTTACACTACTCATGGAAATAACACATGAAGAAAACTTTTAAAAATACTACTGAGGCAGCTTATAGGTAGCAAAAACTAAGTGCTGAAAGAAACTAAAACAACTAATGCATGAATAAATGAATGCTAACTAAAATGCAAACATTAGGAAAGAAACTACTGCTAGAAACAAAACAAAACAAAATATGGTGTCCTCCCAGACTTAAGTGAAGCATACATCTAGTATGGTGGACAAGGTGGAAAGTCTGGTAGCCTCGGTATCTCGGGATCCTGGGAGAACCTACTGTTGAGCCGCTGATGCTACATGTACATGTGGTCGATTTGAGAGCTGGTGGATGCAGCTGCTGCTCGGTGCTCCTCCTCCCTAGCCCACTATGCATGCTGGGCCCGCATATACTGCCACATCTCCAGGTGGTAGGCGGTCTCTGCCTGGCGACGGGTAGACTCCTCCTAGAAGTAGACGTGGGCCTCTTCGTAGAACTCCTTGGCGCACTGAAAGTGCTCTCGGAAGCCCCGAAACTCCGCCTGTATGTAGGCGCTCTGCTCCTCCCATCGTTGCCTCTGTGTCTGCTGCTTGGCATATATATCATTGAGGTGTGATCGTAACTTTGAAAAATCATAGATAGATGTACCTGCATTCTTCTCAAAAGTAGAAAAAGGTGGTGGTGCAGGTGCAAGCTCATGTCGATGTGGACTAGGTGGGCTCCTATGCATGTGTGGACTGGAGGGAGAGTGATGCAAAGGGGGAGAGATGGGTGCCTATGTGGATGGTCCCTCATATAGAGGGGACTCCACTATCAGGTCTAAGCGCTAGTTGGTGCGTGTGGTGATGGTGGTACGATCAGGGTCGGGGAGCCTAAGGGCCATCAGGTTTTTCCTTACAAAGCATAGGGAGTGTCCCTCTCTTACAATCATCTTCATGGCCATACACACTCCTAGGTCGATCCTAGGGCTCCCCTCTATGCTATCTTGTGCAGTGTAGTCGTACCCCATCCTATGGTAAATGTGGCTAAGTAGGCCCCCCACATTAATCTCTCCTCTCGATGTTTTACCCAGTTTCACTAAGTGTCTAATGAAATGGGACCCTACATCGATGCTACTCCTTTCTTGTAGCATGTCCAATAGGCAAAACAGCTCGCTAGCTCTCACTACACCGTCACTCTCTCCAAGACCAAAAATAGTACTTGCCATGATTTGGTGGAGGTATCAAAAAATGGGGTTTTGGAGGTGTGATTCTTTGGCCCTAGAAGGGTCGTAAGCATGCTCTCCTATCAATTCTATCCAAAAGATTCAAGAGTTGAACCCAATAGGGGTTCTTCTCTCTCCCCCACTAGGCAAGAAAAAGCATGAGTTCTATTGGTGAAGTGTCCATTCATGCTCAATGTTAAATATCCTAAAGGTAATCCTACCCTCTTCGCTCTCTCTACCCGTTAAAACTTCAACTTCTAAAGAACTTAAAAACTCTAAAACTACCCTAGGGTAGGTTGGGTGTCTTATCCCCATTATCTCTCCCCACCTTATTTTTGCAAATATGGCTTGAATGTCACCCAACAACCCTAAGGATTCTAGTTAATCTTCATCAAGATACCTAGTTGGAGTGATTTTATGTGTAGAAAGCATGTAATATCAATCCCTATGCTCATTGTTGCGAAAAAGAAGGGTTGGAAGAGCGTTACCCTCCTCTGGAGCTTGAGGGGCGTCGGTTCTCCTTGCTCGTTGCTCGAAGCACCGGATCGAGATGCCACTTGCTTGGTCCTCCTCATCCTTACTTCTTTTAAGCTTCCTTGAAGGTTGGAAAAGCTTCTAGGTGGTGGGGACAAAGGATCCACACAGCTAGGGCAAGAAAAATCAAAACACACGGTGCATTTGGGGTGGAAATGCACGGCGTGACCTTTTTAACCACGCGTGACATGGTCGTGCGAAAACACACAGCCAGGCCATGTGCACCTTGGGTTAGTCGAGCATAGCCATGGGAACACACACGGTCAGGCTGTGTGTCTCTTATTTCCCTCCTTTTGTGCACAATGGTTCAAATTTTCTCGCACACTTCGCCGTGTAAGCTAAAAATTGATTTTATTTTTACCTAGCAAGTTCTTTCTGTTCCTAATGTTAAATGAAATGGAAATCAAAGTTCAATTTAACCAAATGAGTGTGATACAATTAAAAGAAAACCTAAAAAAAAACTAAACTTGGGTTGCCTCCCAAGAAGCACTTTGTTTAAGGTCGTTTCGCTCGACCACACTCCATTATCAACTTGGATATGGAAGTTTTGTGAACCTCCATTCATCCGTCTCGGTGTCTACATTCGGTGGGCTCGGCTTTATCCTACTGAAAGTAAAGTCATCTAGGTAGAGAGCTCTACACTCTGATAGGCTGATGAGGATGATCTCCCCATCTACCTTTAAGGAGATCTGGTGTGCCTTTACATCTATGCACGCCCCTGCAGTTGCCAGAAAGGGCCTTCCCAGGATGATGGTATTATGGGGATCTAGCCCTGTGTCGAATATAATAAAATTTGTATGTATCACAAAGTTCTCCACGACCACAGGCACATGTGTTAGCATGTCGATGGGTTCCTTGACTGAGTCATCCCCCATACGAATACCAAGGTTCGCTGGTTGGAGCCGATTCAGTCCCATCTTCAAATAGTATGCATAGGGCATCACACTTACTGATGACCCCAAGATGCATAGCGCTTCATCGAAGCTTTCCTGATAAATCGAGCAGGGGATAACAAAATCACTAGGGTCCTCCAGCTGGGGTGGAATTTTATCTTCAATTTCAGCTTGGTTTGGTAGGGAGGAAATCATCGCTGCACACCCCTTGGTGAATCTGTTTCACTATGCTACTCTCTCACTGCACACTCCTTCCTCCTTAGCTTGACTCATCTCGGGTAATGACGGAGAATTATCTATAGGTTGCGACACGGTTTGGGCTATCTGGGTCATTTGTGTCTCCAACATCCTTGTGTGACTTGCAAGATCGTCAATAGTGGCCTTCAAGTCCCTGAGTGACTCCTCTATTTTCTGATGTTGGCGACGGAACTCTTCATTGGCATTTGTTTGGGCAGCAATGCAGTCTTCCATCATCAATTCTAACCTAGACTTCTGTGGTTGCTTTTGCCCATTGCCATTCTGTTGCCCATACCCTCCTGATGGTTGGAAGTTCCCCGAGTTATTCCGATAGGAAAAGTTCGGGTGGTTCTTTCATCCGGGGTTATAAGTACTGGAGTATGGGTTGTTGGGCCTTTGATTATAGTCCTCAACCACATCGACATGCTAAATCTGCTCTTCTAAGTCACCCTGCCCTCCATAGTAGTCCTCCTGATAAGCTGCTGCTCCTTCTCCAAAGTCAATGTTCACACATGCAGATGCAAAATTTAAAGAGTTGAATCGTCTGCTAAGCGCATCCATTCTCGGTGCCAGGTGGTCCACAGAGTTGATAACATATTGTCCCACTACAGGAGCTAGGTGACCACGTTCAGAAGCCCATTGATGGTGGTTTTGGGCCACCTCTTCTATTAGTTCCTCCGCTTCCTCTATAGTCTTATTCATAAGTGCTCATCCTATGGCAGAATCGAGGGACATCTTTATGGCGTACGTGGTCCCATTGTAGAAGATGTGGATCACCAACCACCTTTCTAATCCATGGTGGGGGCATTGGTAAAGTAGCCCCTTGTAGCGATCCCAAGCTTCAAATAGGGGGTCCCTTTCCTTCTGACGGAAGCTTGTGATTAGATGGCGCATGTGAGCAGTTTTTCTTGGTGGGAAGTATTTGTTCAAGAACTGCTGCTCACATTGCTCCCATGTAGTAATGCTTCCTGAAGGCAGGGAGTGAAGCCATGCCTTAGCCTTATCCCGTAATGAGAATGGGAATAGGCTCAGGCGGATCGCGTCCGCAGGGACTCAATTTATCTTCATCGTCGAACAGATTTCCAAAAATGTCTCCAGGTGCCAGTTCAGGTCTTCAATCACAGCTCCCCCGAATTGACTCTGCTGGACCATATGTATGAGTGCTAGCTTCAGTTCAAAGTTGTTTGCTGAAATGGATGGTCCAGCTATACTCGGCCTAAATCCTTTAGCACTAGGAGCTGCGTAATCCCGCAAGGGTCGGCTACCTATATTCACTTCGAATGTAGCTTGGTCCTTCATCCTCTTCTGTTCGGCTCTTCGACGATGATGGGTTCGTTCGATTTCTAAATCGATCGAAATCAGGCCTTCCAATCCTAGGCGTCTAAACATACGAAGAACCGAGCTAAAAAATTAGGAGTATTACCTAACACTAAAAATAACAAGAAATAGACTAATCTAGCTAACTAATTAAGGGCCAATAATAAATAGATAATCACTGCTAAAATAAAAACTAAATCTAGAAATGGAAAATCTAAAAATTCAAATAAAATAAAAATAAAAATAACCAAGTAAATAAATCTAACCTAAGTCCGATCCAACTATCCACTTCTTGATTCGATATAGAATCAATCATTCCCCGACAACGGCGTCAAAAACTTGATGCACGCAAACGCGACCTCAAATCTCGCGACGGAGATCGTCGAGGACTCGAAGTGCGTGCTCACACTCAATGCCTGTAAGTGCATGGATGCCATCAAGTAATAAAGAATATCGATCCCATAGGGACTGAGATTTTGAGTATCGGTTTGTCTAGTGGATGTGTTGTTTTCGGATTGGTAATCCTAGGGTTCACAAATGAGAGGTCGTGGGTGGTCCGAACTCAATACGATGTCACACAGAAGAAGAGAAAGGTTGCAATGAGGTTTTGGATGGGATTCTAGGACTTTAGTTTAGTTTGTGTGTTGCAAAACATGTTATCAATTGAATGTATCCAGATTTTCTAGCTAGGGTTTTGTGGAAAGGACATCATACACTATGGTACTAGGATGTCGAATCGATCCCTGCGACGAGCCAGAAATGAGACACATTACCCACTCTATCGCATCCTTCTATCCACAACTGCAGGTGATGAGGCCAACCTCTAGGTTCCTACTAATATCCCCTAAATCTTAGATACGAGGACTGTCACTCCTCGTATCGTCTATGCACAGAAGATAGAAAACCAAAACACAAAGCTATATATCTAAACAATCATTCAACTACAAATACGATTTCAAGAATGGAAACATATTTGAAATAGCAATGTTCTACTCAACAAAAACTACTCCCTAATCCTAGAATTGGAGAATCTACTCAATGAATACGAGAAGAGAGTCACAAAACATTATGGAATTCATGAATATAATGATAATCGTGTAAGAAATATGAATTACAATGTAAATGCAGCTCTTCCCTCTGGTGTTGTGGTGTAGATCTTGATCCTCGAGCAGCCTCTCCTACCCCGATGCAAGTTCCCGAAGATTTTTAGGGCTTCGGAGTGCCATCCCGGTCGGCGTGCCTCTCCTAGGGTTTGGGGCATAGCTTTCCTTATATAGACATCACGCTTGGCTGTGTGTGAGGCTGTGGAGGCCATTTTTGCCCCCTGAACACGGTCGTGTGTAGGCACACGGCCTGGCCATGTTCCCTTCTACGTCCAGCTACCAAATGTCTTGTTTTTGCTCTGAAAGTGCACCGTTATCCCCACAAAATGCTATCCTGCACACAAAAGTATACAGAGCAGATCTCCGAACCAGAAAATAGGAAATGCATGGAAAACAAAGTAAAATTTGCATGAAACAAACTTAAAATGATATGAGATGTTAGCGAAAACTATTCCTAAAACCCTATATGTTTTGCTCACATCAGCTGCCCCTTTAACTCCTACTTCATCCCTTCAGGAAGAGCTTTCTCCTTCCCCTTCTCATCATTCATCCCCATTCCAACCTATCCAGAAAATTAACTCCCCCCTCAACTCTCCTATTCTGCCTATCCATACAGATTTACCTTCTTCTCCCCTTCCTACTCTGATTGAGGATTCTTCTGCGCCTCATACATCCACAGAAGAACCCTTTTTGATAGAGGGGGAGGGATATTCCCCTCTTAAACCCCCATCCACTTCTTTAGGATCTTCTCTTAGGATCCACAGCACAGAAGAGGTATGCCTCTTTAATCAATCCTGTCTATAAAGCCCTTACAAACGCCTGTGCAAGCTGGTGTCAGAGGTATGCTCTTCTTTTCTTCGTAGTTGATACTTACTAGTATTTATTCCTGTAACACCCCGTCTTCCTCCCCAGGTAGTTATCGATTGCAATGAGACAACTCCTAACATTGTAAACTATCAGTCGACCATGGTCGCATGCCACAGTGCCTCCCTTTCTCACCAGAAGAAGCTGACCCAACAGTTGGCTGAGAGCAAACAGAAGGAGGTCACTCTGACCACTCAATGCGATGATTTGATGATGCAATTGGTGATGGCTCAAAGTGAGAAAGAAGAATTTTCAAAGAAGAATGCTGACCTCTACCAATAGTTATTTCTGCAATCCAGTCAGCTCCAATAGGTTGACATCATTACTCAGGATCTAGTGGGTCAGAAGATGCAACAAAAAAAGGAAAAGACCTAAGCTTCTCAATCTTCGACGGCTCTCCTTTAACTTCAGAACAACAATAAAGCATTGGAGGTCGCTCTGACGTCCAACCAACAACAATTGGAGAACTTTTCTTTGACTATCTCCACTTTCCTTGGATGCTGGCTGAGGTTGAAGAACAACATTGGGAACTCTAGAGGGAGCAATCCGAGGCCATGGCTTCCCTGGGCCAGCAAGCTGTAGCAGCGACTAAAGGCAGAGACACCCAGGCTGCTCAACTAGCAGATCATCAAGCCAAGTGGAAAGAGTGGGAAGAGGACTTGAAGATGCAATACGCTCAAAAATGAGTGCAGCTATTCATCTTGTGCTTTGAAGGGTCCTCCACTCTGAATGCTGCCAAGAGCTATCCTCCACCAGGTGCAGATACAAGCCATTTAGATCCTGAGGTTGCCCTGGCCAACTACCCCTCAGTGATCATCGAATTGTAATTGCCATACTTTTCATGATGTATTAACCAACTGTTATTAATGAGAATCTTTAAGTTGTAATGTTTAACACTCTCTATAATGTATGAACCATTGTTATCAATAAAAAATATTCAAGGGCCACTCTTGCTTTCTTACCTTTTCCTTGAAAAAAATTAAATTTATTCTATCCATCACTCAAGATCACCCCTCCCCCATGGTGTCAGTCGACTGCCACTGTCTTCCCCTCGGGGATTCATTCGGGCTATCATAGCCACTATTCCTCACACTCCAGAGTCACTTCCCAGGTGGTGAAATGCACTACCAACTATTAAGCCAAATCAATTCTCCTAACCTAGATGGGGATGTAATCGCCTTTTTCGGGATTAATACCTTTATTATTTCTCATACCAATGCCATTACTTCCTTCGACCTTTCACCTTCTCTTCCCCTTCACAAGGAAGAATGTGAACCTTCCTTCCTTTCTATAAATTACTACTACGAGTCTGGCTATTCTTATTCTACTTCCATAGCTAACATCCCATCAACTTAATCTCGGGCTCCGACTCCTTTGATTTAGATCATTTTGACACGAGCTTCTTTGACGACTCTGATACTCAGTCCACGACCACTTCTGTGTACCAACCTCTTCCTCCTCTGACTCCAGCCTGTTAGTAATATATGAGAGGTGTCATAAGGCAATCACCTTATGGTTGTACCATTTATTTGATAAATGAATATTCACTATTTGAGTATATATGTTTTCATGTATTTGATTGGATCTTAAACTCATTTATTGAATGTCCACAATACGATTCACAACATGAGAGAATTTGTGATTGGATCACAACTAGTGAGTATCTCTACATGTGTAATTGTGATGTATTGGAATTATCCCTAGTCGATGAATTGATGCATTCGGACGCCATCAGTTCTATTGAGACTAGCACGAGGTAAACCCTTTGGTTTATCCAAGCAGCTGTTCCTTATTAGCTGGAGACATTGGGATGTCCAGAGTTAATTGTGAATGCTAGTTATGGTAACTAGTTCATTAGAGTGACCAGCTATAAGACTTCATATGGTTCTCTGCATATATGGATATATCAATAAAGTTCTTACAGCAGCTTAAGTGCGATGTTCCTTCGACTTGTGGTATTCAAGTTATCTTGGTCATGAAGATTTATACTTTGACATCTTAAGCAAGAATCTTTACGGAGATTTAGACCCGGGATGATTGGGCATAAGTCAAAGTGGACGAAGGTATTTGAATAGCCTACAGAGAATTCACCGCTCCTTGTGAGCAGATGTATACCCTATGGCCTCTCGTCGGATTGTTACTAAAGTCTTTGGCCAAAGCATTACATGTTTAGAGTATCATACTCTTGGATACATGTGTAGTTACTAGAATCCAAAGGACGAGGAAGTAATACTTGGGCTAAGTATGACTTAGTCAACCTAGTGGGGACTGACACAATAGACCATGTCATGAACGAAGTGGGTATAAGATGAGTGAAAGGAATGGGGCATGATTCATTGTAGCTATTAAGGGTTTCAGAAAAGGTTCTGGGATCAACCGTTGATTTTTCGGTTAATTGGGGATCATGTTTTACTACTAGGTGCCACTCATGATCGTTCTATAATTAATGGTTAATTATAGACGACCAACAGAAATCGGAAACCTATTTGGTCACATGCATAACGAGCGTAATCTCAAGGATTTAAAATGAGTTTGAGAATATGATTCTCAGATCGAGAGAGACTAGGTTTGGTTGGACCGAACAAAGAGCGAGTGTGAAATGGTTTCAGTCGCATCGGAAGCATAGATGGGCCGTTTCTTTTGAAGATATGATGGATGAACCAAATTGGTTTGGTTCTAATCCAATAGTGGAAAATAAACCAAAGTGGTTTGGTTTGTTTTAAACGAATGAACCAAAATTGGTTTGGTTCGTTTTAACTTAAAATAGATCAACGCGGTTTGGTTTATTTTAACTTAAGTTATTGGAGCGGGTTAACGGGTTTTGGTTATGAACCAATAATCATCAGGAGAAATAAGGGTTTTGTGGATGATCGATATAACTTTGCATTGGAAAACCCTAGCCTCCTTTCTGTTGGTGCAGTAGGCACCTAGGTCGAACCTGAGTTTTGATTATAGCAAACGATACAAAGTTAAGCTCATGTCGTTATCTCACGAGTTGAATCGAGTGTGCAGAAGATTGCTAAAGCTGGAGCTGAAGGCTAGCGACACCCAGAGGAAGCCGGGTGGTCGGGCGACACTCGAGTGACTTTGGAGGGAGCCGAAGGAATCGAGTTGAAGGCCGGAAGCAAAAGCGACACAGTAAGTATCGAGGTAAGCTCGTGTGTGCGAGCGTAAGTGAGGACGTATCCTCTTTACGGGGATGATCTTAAGCGTAGATCCGACCAAAGACATCCTATAGATGGTCTAGGTCGAGATCGGACGATCGAAGGCCGTCGAAATAATGTTTTCTTTGAGCTAACTTTGCTTGAGGACTCGACGCCACAATCGCCGATCACGGAGGTCGACTCAACCGATTCTCGCCATCACGATCGATGATGGCCATCAGTCGACTGATGGTCAATGATCAGATTCGAGGAGTCAAGGCTTATCACCCCATTTCAAGGAGATTGGTGCTCAATTGTGATTGGCTAGGGTTCCTCTCGAAAAGGGGCTCAAAGGCTATAAAAGGAGGTCCTAACCTAGGGTTTTCTCATCAATTCTAAGCTTCCAAGAGCCTCCGCAAAGCTACAACTCTCCGACAACGAAGTTCTTCTTCTCCGACGCTAGGTTTAATTTTCTTTTAGTTTTTGTACGTCGGTTTTAGATTTATTCGTTGTTCATTTACTTTTTCGAAGCTCTTTTTCTATCATAACGAGGAGAGGGGGAGTGTCCCTCTACCTCAAGTGTTTGTTCTTGTATCGATTAACTCCTACCTCCAACTAGGAGGAGTTTGTTTAGTGTTTTGCCCTCCGTGCATGGTCAAGGACCACTAGGGCCTTAGAGTAGTAGCCGAAGGCTACGATCCAAGTAAAAAGAATTGTCTCATTTATTTATTGTTTATATTTCCGCTGCAATTTATCTACTTGACTTTCATAGAACAATTTCGCAAAAAGCTTTTTGTTTCGCTATTCACCCCCCCTCTAGCGAACCGCCTCGATTCAACAATTGGTATCAGAGCCGGGGGTTGCTAAGATTTGGTGAAACCACCAATCTAGCTATTTTACAGATTTTTTTCTTTTTAATTCTATTTATTTCAGATTTATTTCACTTTGTTACTTTTTCTCCTGCACTACTAATCCATGACGCAAGTCTTGGTACTTTTTGTGTATTTTTGTCATTGCTAGTTTCTTCGTCTTCGTCTTCTTGTGTCTTTTGTTCTAATGGCCCATCTCGAGGGTTTTAGCACCGTCCAACCTCCGTTTTACAACGGAGATGACTTTCGTTATTGGAAGGGTCGGATGGAATGCTTTCTCAAATCCCAAATCGAGATGTGGATCATAATCCAAACAGGATTCACACTTCCGACTAACAAAGTTGGTGAATCCTTGGATTATGACCAATGGACCATTGCGACAAAAAGACAAGTCGAAGCCGACGCTAAGGCAACTCAAATCCTTCAATGCGGATTATCCAAGGAAGAGCTAAATCGCGTCGGCCCCTTCATAAGCGCAAAAGACCTTTGGACAAAATTAGTGGAGCTACACGAGGGGACCGATGAAGCCAAGGTATGTAAGCGTGATCTTCTATTCAATAAACTATATAACCTAAAAATGCAAGAACATGAGTCCGCAACGTAACTCCACGCCCGTGTCCAAGACATAGTCAACAACCTACACGCAATCGGGAAAAAGGTCGAAAACCACAACCTTATAAGGTATGTCCTAAACTCTTTTCCGAGGACTACCTTGTCGGAATCCATGGTCGATGCCTACAAGGTCTCCAAGGATCTTTCTAAAATTAGGTTAGATGAACTCTTTTCCGATTTCGAACTTCATGAGTAGTCTAACTTGGAGTCCGAGAAGGGTATAGCACTTTTTGCAGGTTCGAGGAAGAAAACTGCAAGCAAGCCACCCCCGAAGGAAGAAGAGGATGAGTCGGATTCGGAGGTCGACTCGGAAATGGAGGCCGAACTAGTCAACCTAGTTCAGAGGATAGTCAAGGGACGAAAATGAGCCGTCATTCGACCCAACGAAGGTAAGCCTAAAAGTTCAAACATAAGATGTTATGAATGCAACAGGTTTGGACACATTAAGTCCGAATGCCCAAAACTCAAGAGCAAGGCACCAAAACACAAAAAGGCACTTAACGCCACTTGGGAAGAAGCTTCCGAGAAAGAAGATAATGATCGAGTCCTCATGGCTAAACCGGTGGAATCGGAGATGGAGTCAGAACCGGAACTTGAATCGGAAATCGAAGACGAGTCGGACTGCGAAGCACTATTCAAGACGAGCCACGGATACGCATCCGGTTCAAAAGATACACTCAAGGTAAGTCGGTCTCTTATTACTACACTTTATAATGCAATTAAGTTTTTAAATAGAAAGTTAGCTAAGTCCGAGTCCAAGGTCGAGACCCTAGTTGAGGAAGTTAAACTCCTCAAACACGAGGTCTCCCTAACCTTTTCGGCTAGTCGAGTTCAAGAGAAGGACTCAACTCAGGTTGAAAAACTCGAAGTTGAGAACTCACTCTTGAAGAGTCAAGTCGAAGATCTTAGGAATACGTTGGAAAAGTTTACTTTGGGATCCAAAGGACTTGACCTCCTACTTGGATCGCAAAGGGTCGTGTACAACAAGGTCGGGCTAGGGTTTAGCTCACGACCAATAAGTCGTATATGTCAATCATAAGTCGACATAAAAAACGTGTCCAAGAATGGGTCCCTAAGACCACCTTGATTTCAAACTTAGGATCAAACCAGTATTGGGTTCCCAAGGACCAAATCCACTATGTGGAGAGACCGAATCGATTCAACGGTCCAGGGGGAGCTAGTACGAAATTTGTTTGTGTTTTAACTTAGAAATTGCATGCTTAGGTTTTTATTTAGTTTGATTTTTCTTTTTAGAATGGTTAGATAGGACTATAACTCGTCAATACTTGATAACATAGTACCAGGACGCGGCGAGATGATAGTACGCTAGGAAAGTGGAGTCTTGTGTATTCGGGCTAGATAAGGCGTATCTAGTTCGATGCACTTGACCGAGCGAAACTAGTTGAAGCTACCTCGCCGTATCCTAGACTAGTTAGACCAGGAAGTGGTCTTAAGTGAGTCAAGTCTCTATTTTCTTGAAAATGGCTTTGTCTAAGGAAGTGGTCGTTGTTCCAATCAAAGAAGTCCTCTGTGCCTCGCCATGACCTGGAAGCCATGATCTTGATGAGCCTAAGGTCAAATCCGAATCTAACGCAAGGTTGACAAGTGTTTAAGTCATTAAATTTAATTCAACTAAAATTGGAAGTCATCTCACAAGAACATATAGGATTAACATGTTTGATCATGTAGACATGGGTGAGATGATTTAGGTTAATAATTTTCAACCAATTTTTAATAAATCCAATATCCGATCTAACTACCTTGCGTGTAGGATCAATAGATGTTGGACAGTGGTTGCTCCCGACACATGACCGGGGATCAACTCAAGTTTTCGAAGCTTCGATTCAAACGACAAGGATCGGTAGCCTTCGGAAATAATGATAAGCTCAAAATCATCGGATCAGGTGATATTGAGCTTAACTCAAATTTTGTCATTCAAAACGGTTTATTAGTAGAAAATTTTCAATATAATCTTCTCAGTGTAAGCCAATTGTGTGATAATAACTATAAGGTCATCTTTCTAGAAAATGAATGCGTAATTAATACAAACGAAACCTCTAAAACAATTCTTAAAGGGACTAGAAATAACAACATTTACACTATCAACTTAATTAACTCCTCAACTAAGTATCTTATGACACGACAAGAGGAATCATGGTTGTGGCACCGACGACTCGGTCACTCACACCCAAGACTCATCCACAAGATGAGTCAGAGTGATTTAGTCAGAGGTTTGCCTAACCTCAATAACTTGGATAATAAAATATGTAATGCTTGTCAACAAGGTAAACAATCTAGGACACAACATCAACTAACTAGTCAAGAATGAACCAAAAGTGTGATTGAGCTCCTACACATGGATCTATTTGATTCACACGGAGCTAAGTCACTTAACGGAAGTAAATTCTGTTTAGTCATTATTAATGACTACTCTAGATTTACTTGGGTTAGGTTCATCAAACACAAAAGTGATACCCTAGATCAATTAATCAACCTATTTAAGTTAATAGAAAATCAACAAAACATTAAAATCAAAAGACTTAGGACTGATCATGGTGGTGAATTCGAAAACCATAAGTTTCTGAGTCTGTAACCTAAATGGATACCACCATGAGTTCTCTTGCCCTAGAACTCCACAACAAAATGGCCTAGTAGAACGCATAAAAATAGAACCCTACAAGAAGCGCTAGGACAATGTTCCAGTTACGTATTTGCTCACAGATGGGTTTGGTGAGCCAGTGAGTGCGACATGCTATGTCAAAATAGGATCCTTATGGTAAAGAGGCACCTTAAGACCTCATCACGAGATTTATCACGATAAAATACCTAACATCAAGTACTTTAGGGTATTTGGGTGTAAGGTACATATCCTAAACACTAAGATTACCTAGGAAATTTACATCCAAAACCACGTAGGAATCTTTCTAGGATACTCGACTACAAGTAGAGCTTATAGAGTATATAACCATGACACCCTTAGAGTTGAGGAAACTATCAATGTAGTATTCGATGAAAGACACGAACCTACAAAACCCCCGGCAACCCCAATTAGCGAGCCGATTCATACTAGACCTCACTCTGATCCGGAGATCAGGTCTAGTGTTAATCCTAACCTAAGTCAACCAAGTCACTCTATTGATCAAGTGATAGATGACTCCAACCAAACTAGAACTCAAACAAGCCATCCTATGGATCAAGTTGCAGACTCAAACCCAAATCCAACTAGGACTCAAACGAATCATCCTATCGACCAAGTGATAGGTGATCCAAGTCTAGGAGTTTGAACTAGAGCCTTATATAGAAACCTTAGTCAAATATCTTTGATTTCTAAAATTGAACCCAAAACTATTGACCAAGCTCTTCTTGATCCCGATTGGATTATTGCAATGCAAGAAGAGTTGGCTCAATTCACTAGGAACGAAGTATTGGAATTAGTACCACCACCTAAAGATAAAACAATCATTAGAACAAGGTGGGTGTTTAGAAATAAAATTGATGATAAAGGTGAAGCAGTTAGAAATAAAGCTAGACTAGTTGCTAAAGGGTTTAGTCAAGTCGAAGGTTTAGATTACGACGAGACCTATGCCCCAGTAGCTAGATTAGAGTCCATTCGAATGCTATTAGCATATGCAGCACATCGAGGATTTAAATTGTTTCAAATGGATGTGAAATCTGCATTCTTAAATGGATACATTAAAGAAGAAGTTTACGTTAGTAAACCCCCCGATTTCGAAAGTTTAGACAAACCCGATCATGTCCTTAGATTAAAGAAAGCACTTTATGGACTTAAACAAGCTCCGCGAGCTTGGTACGAGAGACTTTCGATTTATCTTAAGTCCAAAGGCTTTAACCAATGTGTAGTTGACCCAACCCTTTTCGTAAAAACCTTAGGTAAAGACATATTCATAGCCCAAATCTACGTAGATGATATTATTTTCGGAACCACCAACTCAATCCTACTAAATGAGTTTATTTCACTTATGGAAAGTGAATTTGAAATGAATTTAGTAGGCGAATTAAGTTTCTTCTTAGGATTACAAATTAAACAAACTAAAGATGGAATATACCTACATCAACGCAAATATACTAGGGAATTAATTAAACGCTTTGGAATGCAAGACGCTAAAATTATTAATACCCCAATGGCAACTAATGTTAATATAGAAGAAGTAATTGGAAACCAAATTGATTTAAAATATTATAGGAGCATAATAGGGAGTCTCCTTTACTTAACTGCAAGCCGACCTGATATCTTATTTGCAGTGAGTATGTGCGCAAGGTTTCAAACCCGTGCCAAGGAGTCTCACCTAACTCTAGTCAAGCATATCCTTAGATATCTAAAGGGTACACTTAATGTCGGTATTTGGTATCCTAGATCTACCGAGTTCGAACTAACCGGCTACTCCGATTCGGACTATGTCGGTAGTAAGCTCGATAGAAAGAGTACGAGTAGTTGTTGTCAACTTCTCGGCTCGAGTCTAGTAAGTTGGTGCAGTAGGAAGCAACACTGTGTTGCCTTATCTACCACCGAAGCCGAATACATCGCGATGGGTGAGTGTGTCACTCAACTTCTTTGGATGAAGCACACTCTCCGCGACTTTAAGTTAGACTTTACGAACACAAAACTCCATGTAGATAACATTAGTTCAATTAACCTTACTAAAAATCCTATATGTCACTCTAGGACCAAACATATAGAGGTTAAACACCATTTCATTCGAGAACATGTGGCCAACGGAGCCATACAACTCGAATACGTCGAATCGAAGTCTAACTTAGTAGACCTATTTACTAAACCCCTACCCAAGCCGAATTTAGTCTATTAAGACGAAAATTGGGCATGTGCGTAGTAGAATAGGAACTTGCAAATTATATTACTACTAGTTCTTAATTTTCATGGAACTAGCATAGGACATACCTTAGATATCATGCACCTATAGATTTAAGGAGCCAATACATCTCACAACACATAGGACTAATATGTTTGTGTACTTAGCCACGTAGATGGGCGTGAGATGTTAGGACCTTACTCCTGGTTCCAGATGTAGAGCTAGTGCATCGCCATGAACCACGGAGTATAATCATACATACTAACCGACTCTGACCTGGCCTGGTTGATCTTTTATATCAATCAAGCCAAATATGAGTCGAACATTTTATAGATGAACTTACTTTCAGTATATTATTTTCAAAATTATGTGGAACATGCTTGGACTTTAAATTTAACACTTATTTTTTTTTCCACACACACACTCACTCTTTTCGATATATGTCAAAAGGGGGAGAAAAGGCCAAAGTTAAAAAGTTAAGAAAAGGCAAAAGTTAAAAGTTAAGGGGTCAAAATTTTTTGATAACTTAACTCTTACTTTATATTTAAACCAAAAGTTATTACTTATTTGTTCCGTCAACGTTTTACTTATTTGTGCCGTCAACGTTTTACTTATTTATGCCATCCACGCTTTACTTAAACATTATGCCCTTAATGTTTTACTTAAGGGGAAGTAAGGGCCACGTTAAGAAGAACTCTTAACTTAAACGTTTTATTAAGGCCAATTTTAAGTAATTACTTAAAGCAACCCTCAAAGGGGAGGATTAAGGTCTTTCTTCAAGACTCACCCTCGGTCAAGGGGGAGTACTTGAAGAAAATCCTTACTACTCCAACTTAATCTTTTGTTTGTTTCTAATGCACATTATTCTTCATGGTTGCTATTTACTTAACTTTGTATGTGGGTTTGCCATAAATCAAAAAGGGGGAGATTGTTGGTGCAGTAGGCACCTAGGTCGAACCTGAGTTTTGATTATAGCAAACGATACAAAGTTAAGCTCATGTCGTTATCTCACGAGCTGAATCGAGTGTGCAGAAGATTGCTAAAGAAGGAGCTGAAGGCTAGCGACACCCGGAGGAAGCCGGGTGGTCAGGCGACACTCGAGTGACTTCGGAGGGAGCTGAAGGAATCGAGTGGAAGGCCGAAAGCAAAAGCGACACAGTAAGTATCGAGGTAAGCTCGTGTGTGCGAGCGTAAGTGAGGTCATATCCTCTTTATGGGGATGATCTTAAGCGTAGATCCGACCAAAGACATCCTATAGATGGTCTAGGTCAAGATCGGACGGTCGAAGGCCATCGAAATAATGTTTTCTTTGAGCTAACTTTGACTTGCGGCCGATCGCGATCGCGCACTGGAGGACTCGATTGCCAATCAATCGATCGGCTGAAGTCGACTGACGATCGCCATCGATCGACTAATGAAGGCCATCAGTCGACTGATGGTCAATGATCAGATTCGAGGAGTCAAGGCTTATCACTCCATTTCAAGGAGATTGGTGCTCAATTGTGATTAGCTAGGGTTCCTCTCGAAAAGGGGCTCAAAGGCTATAAAAGGAGGTCCTAACCTAGGGTTTTCTCATCAATTCTAAGCTTCCAAGAGCCTCCGCAAAGCTACAACTCTCCGACAATGAAGTTCTTCTTCTCCGACGCTAGGTTTAATTTTCTTTTAGTTTTTGTACGTCGGTTTTAGATTTATTCGTTGTTCATTTACTTTTTCGAAGCTCTTTTTCTATCATAACGAGGAGAGGGGGAGTGTCCCTCTACCTCAAGTTTTTGTTCTTGTATCGATTAACTCCTACCTCCAACGAGGAGGAGTTCGTTTAGTGTTTTGCCCTTTGTGCGTGGTCAAGGACCACTAGGGCCTTGGAGTAGTAGCCGAAGGCTACGAACCAAGTAAAAAGAATTGTCTCATTTATTTATTGTTTATATTTCCGCTGCAATTTATCTACTCGACTTTCAAAGAACGATTTCGCAAAAAGCTTTTTGTTTCGCTATTCACCCCCCCCCCTCTAGCGAACTGCCTCGATCCAACAATTTTTTTCTCCTCCACTTCTCCTTGCCGCCACCCAAGGTGTTATCGCCGCCCACCTTTGTGCCGCCGCCGCCCAAAGGAGTTGCTGCCTCTCCTCGTTACCGGTCATCCACTAGCCGCCGACGTCCCTTGGGCCACTCTCAGCCACTGGGCAACCTTCCTTGGCCGCCGGCGACCAAGGAGTAACTGGCCAAGCCTTTGGCCGGCCCCTTCTTCCTCCACAACAAGTTGTCCAGTTTAAGACATCTTGATCTCCTTCACATGGAGAGGCTGTTTGGTTGGTGTTTTGTGCTCCGACAACGGTCTACTTTCCTGGGATTGGATCTACGATAATCCTCATAGGTGGAGGGTTATGTTTTCGTCAAACGGTTGACAAAAACTCCTTCCGACAAGCGAGTTTGTGAAACTCGTTTTTGGGATCCGAATTTATTTCGGATTGTGATCATCTCTCAGATCACATCGTCTTCGTCTCGAGGCTAGTGACTTTTGCAAAGACAAGGCTCGTGGCTTTGTGAAGCTATCCCAATGATACTCAGCGTGGATACGTATTGAGGTGATTCTAACGAGGGTCGCTACGATTGATGTCATTCTTGCTACACGTGATCAGTCAAGTATACCTTGTATAAGTTTCCTTTTATTGCAAAATTTTAAATAGCGATTATGTCTACACATGTTGTATCCTCCATGCGTGTGATGTGTCTGTTATAATAAAATTAGTTTTTTTATTTGTTTTTGCTTCCGCTGTGTGCATGTTTACGAAACGTGTTCAAACACACACTTGCCGCGGTGTCAGAGAAACCCAACACAATCGATACTCCAACCCCCAATGTGAGAAGGTCCTTTCGGGCTCCCTTCCCCTCCTTTGGCAACCGTGTCTGTAACCCTCCGATAACCTAGGAGTACACTATGGGAAATACCCTGGCTTCAGTTGAAATTCCTCCACTTCCTCTAGCCCTTGCCTTTATTCCGGTCCTTCCAAATGAGGTTCCTCCCTTCCCCCTGGTCGAAGTTCCGCCTCCTGCACCTCCAATACAAAGTAACTTCCTTAGGGTTATTTTGGCACCTCATCCTGCAGAGGAGTCCTCTGTTGGCTCTAATAAACCTGTATGAATAGCAATTTAACTCATGCAACAACTATTTTTCATATAAAAAGAATAAAATATTTTTATAGGCCTAGTTTATTTTTCTTTTTCTTGCGTCGGGTACTCTGATCGAGACCCCTGGTATCACACTTGATCCACTCCATAGGGCTGACCCCACATAACAACATTAACGAATGTCACCATAGGATAATCATATCCGAATCAAATGAGATCCGCTTTTCTCTACGGAATATGACTAGTTTCTTTAGAATTACTGCATTCAACTACCCCAACTACTACCCTACATCTTCCCATCTCATTTGCATTTACTACTTCTATTTCCCAAGAGAATTAATTGATACCTCTCTTTTTATCTATAAAATCCCTCATAATTACCTTTACTTAACACATCCCTTGGTTCTTCTGCTTCTGTTGGTGTACTTTCCTCCCTTCTCCTATTCGCACCATGGAATACATATCAGAGCAGGATAGCAATTCTCCATCTCGGGAGAGGCAGACTGAAGAGCAACGTCGTATCATGGAATTAGATGAAAAGGTCCAAGACCTGAAGCGACTCCTGAGGATGGTCTCTACTCACAAATGTTCCCTACACCTAGAGTTGGCGGTGGCCGAGAGGAACCTGTCCAAGCATATATTCATACAACAGTGTTATCTCAAACAACTGCACCACCGCCTGCGTATACATAAAGAAACTCCGTCGCTATCGCCAGGGAAAAACCTTAACCCCCCATGGGGGGGTCTTGCTTGTTATTTTACTTTTCCAGAAAGTTGTGTTATGTACTCTTCCCCTATCAATGAAATCTCTTCACAAAAGATTGCATGTGGTGTTGGATCGATTTGAGCGCTAGAGGGGGGCGAATAGCGCAAAACAAATTTCATTCGTTCTTTCGATATAAAACAATCAAAAGAGAGAGAATGCAGCGGAAATATAAAAGACAAGGTTTGTTTTTACTTGGTTCACAGACTTCGACTGCTAATCTAAGTCCCTAACGGTCATATACCATGTACAGAGGGCAATCTACTAAAATACTCCTCCTCGTTAGAGAAAGGAGTGAATGATTACAAGAAAAAATAAAACTCAAGGTAGAAGGACACTTCCCCTCTCCTTGTTACGATTAAAGATCCGAAAACAAAAACAATGCACAATTAAGACTCTAAATAAAGATATTTATATCAATGACGAAGAAGACCTTGAGCTAAGGTTGAGTCATCGTCGTTCCGGCGGCACTTAAGCGTAGTAGAGTCGTCGTAAGAGAGCGGTGTTGCGAGAGAATTTTGGAGCACTTAGGATTAATGAAATGGTGAGGAATGGACCTTCTTTTATAACCCTAGAAGTCCCCTCCTCGAGCACATCAAGATCCTACATCAATGGCCACCTCACCCTTGAAGATAGGGATGAGTTTTGACTCATCTCGAAGCTGTAATTCAAACAACAGTTGAACTGGTCGATTGAACTGGCCTGGTTGAACTGGCTAGTTGAACTGATGGCTAGGATTTTTTACTACAATAAAGAGTTAGCTCGAAATATAAGTGAATTCGACGGCAACTTGCCGTCCGATCTCGATATTGACCTTCCATGGGAAGTCTTTGTCGCATCGTCGCCTAAGGACATCCTCGTACGAAGGACACGACCTCACTTCACTTTACTCACTCGAGATTACCTCTGTTGGGTTTCCGGCACCGCGGCGTGTGTGTGTTCGATCACGTTTCGCAAACATGAACACAACAGAAGCAATAAAAATAATAAATCTACATTTATTATAACACACACAACACACGCATGCATATTACAACAAGTGTAGACATAACCGTAAATTTAAATTTGCAATAAAAGGAAATTTATCTACGTTATACCTTTCGTATGACGTGTAGCGGGAACGGCATCAACCGGAACGATCCTCGCTAGAATCGTCTATCCGTATCCACACCGAAGTTCCTCGGGATGACTTCGCTAAGCCACGAGCTTCGTCTTCGTACGGGTTACTAGCCTCGTGTTGAAGACGACGTGATCGAGAGATGATCACGATCCGAATCCAAATTCGGATCCTAATACGAGTTCTCAAAACTCGCTTCTCCGGAGAGGTATTCGTCAACCAATTGATGAATCCTTCGTCCTCCACCTCATAGGATTACCGGAGATCGAATCCCCGGTAAGTTAGCCGCTGTCGGAGCTCTAACCGTCGTCCAAACGATGCTCCGACGAGAGGAGAACAAGTTGTCCAGAAAACTGGACAGCTTTGGTGGAGGTGATAGGCGCCGGCCAACCAAGGGAGATAGAGCTCACCTTGATGCCAAACTTGAAGGAGATCACCGGAGCACTAACCGGCAGCAGCTCGACACCGGCGAGGGGGAAGGTCAGGACCTTCTGGACACCAGTTGGAGCCTCAAGGTGGGCGGCGGCAAGGAGGAGGAGAGTTGGCTCCGAATTTCTCCAAGGAGAGGTGGGCGGCCACTTAGGGTTGTGGATTAGGGCTTAATTATCCCTTAAGCCCTCTTTTATAGAGAACTAATTCTCTTAATGGTTATTGGATCATAACCATTAGGCCCGTTAACCCGCTCCATTAAGATAAGTTAAAATAAACGAAACCATGATGGTTTATTTTAAGTTAAAACGAACCGAACCAACTTTTGGTTCATTTGTTTAAAATAAACCAAACCCTTTGGTTTATTCTTCTCCATTGGATTAGAACCAAACCATTTTTGTCCATCCATTATGTCTTCATAAGACACGACCCATCCACGCTTCCATTGCGACTGAAACGATTTCATGCTCGCTCCATGTTTGGTCCAACCAAACCTTGTTTCTCTCGTTCTGAGAATCCCATTCTCAAACTCGTTTTAAATCCTTTGGATTACGCTCGTTGTGCGTGTGACCAAATAGGTTCTCGGTTTATGTTGGCCGTCTATAATTAACCATTAATTATAGAACGATCATGAGTGGCACCTAGTAGTACATCATGATCCCCAATTAACCGAAAAAGATCAACGGTTGATCCAGAACTATTTCTGAAACCCTTCAGCAGCTCGAATGATTCGTGCTCCATTCCCTTCACTCATCTTATACCCACTTGGTTCAGGACATGGTCTATTGTGTCAGTCCCCACTAGGCTGACTACGTCACACCTAGCCCAAGTATCATTTCCTCGTCCTACGGATTCTAGTTACTCCACATGTATCGAAGAGTACTTTACTTTAAACATGTAATGCTTTGGCCAAAGACTTTAGTAACAATCCGACGAGAGGCCATGGGTATACATCTCCTCGCAAGGAGTGGTGAATCCTTTATAGGCTATTCAAACACCTTCGATCACTTTGACTTATACCCAATCATCCCGGGTCCACATCTCCTTAGAGATGTTTGCTTAAGATGTCAAAGCATAAGTCTCCATGATCAAGATGACTTGAATACCACAAGTCAAAGGAACATCGCACTTAAGCCACAGTAAGAACTTCATTGACATATCTATATATGCAGAGAACCATATGAAGTCTTACAGCTGGTCACTCCAATGAACTAGTTACCATAACTAGCATCCACGATTAACTCCGGACATCACTATGTCTCCAGCCAGTGAGAATCAGTTGCTTGGATACACCAAGGAGTATACCTCGTGCTAGTCTCGACGGAATTGATGGTGTCCAAATCCATCAATTCATAGACTAGGGATAATTCCGATACATCACAATTACACATGTAGAGATATTCACTAGTTGTGATCCAATCACAAATTCTCTCATGCTGTGAATCGTATCGTGGACATTCAGTAAATGAGTTTAAGATCCAATCAAATACATAAAACATGTATACTCAAATAGTGAATCTTCATTTATCATATAAATGGTTCATACATAAGGCGATTGCCTTAGGACATCTCTCATATATTACTAACAGACTCCCACTTGGCCTAATGCCAATCGCTACGGTATCCAATACCACAAGCTCTAACATGACCCTCAAACTTACTTTGAGGTAATGCCTTAGTCAAAGGATCCGCTAAGTTCCTTTCAGTGGGAATTTTCTCGATTTGTATTTCGTTCCTACTGATGATCTCTCTGATAAGATGATAGCGGAGAAGCACATGTTTGGATCATTGATGAGACCACATCAAGTTCAAAGATGATCTTCTTGATCCAAACCGCTTCCTTTGCTGCTTCCAAAGCTGCAACGTATTCTGCCTTAGTGGAAAAATCCGCTATAGTGTCAAGTTTGGAACCTTTCCAACTTATTGTGCCTCCATTCTAGGTGAATACATACCCAGACTGAGACATGGAATCATCCTTGTCTGTCTGGAGATGGCATCCGTATACCCACGTATCACCATGTACCCTTCTCCATATATTAGGAACGCATCCTTAGTTCTTCTTAAGTACTTAAGGATCATCTTAACAGCCACCCAATAATCCATTCCTGGATCATACTGGTATCTGCTCAAGACACTCAGAGCATACGATACATCGGGCCTCATACATAACATAGCATACATGATAGATCCTATTGCGGATGCATAGGGAAGCTTACTCATGCAAATCCTCTCGTCTTCTGTGCGTGGACACATAGACTTCGAAAGGTGTACCCCATGCCTGATGGGTAAGAAACCTTTCTTGGATTCCGACATGCTAAACCTCTTTAGCACTCGGTCTATATATGTAGACTGCGAAAGACCAAGCAACCGTTTCGATCTATCTCTATAGATCTTAATCCCGAGGATGTAGGTTGCTTCTCCCAGGTCTTTCATGGAGAATGTCTTGGATAACCAAACCTTCACTGACTGTAAGACTGAAACATCATTTCCTATAAGTAATATGTCATCCACATACAATACTAGGAACACGACTGCACAAGGTTCGTCTGGATTTTGTGAGAAATCAAACTTTTTGATTGTCTCATCAAAACGGATATTCCAGCTCCTGAATGCTTGCTTTAATCCATAAATGGACCATTGCAATTTGCATACCTTGGTTTTATCAACCGATGTGAAACCCTCAGGCTGTATCATATACACGTCCTCGAGCAGGTTTCCATTAAGAAAAGCTGCTTTCACATCCATCTGCCATACCTCATAATCATAATGAGCCGCTATGGCCAGGAGCATCCGAATGGATTTAAGCATAGCTATAGGCGAATAGGTTTCGTCATAATCAACACCTTGCTTTTGACGATATCCTTTCGCCACCAATCTAGCCTTATAGGTAATCACATTACCATCCATGTCGGTTTTCTTCTTGAAAACCCACTTGCACCCTATAGGCTTTATGCCTTCAGGTGGGTCAACCAAGTTTCAAACTTGGTTTTCATACATGGAATCCATTTCTGACTTCATGGCACCAAGCCATTTATCCCTTTCTGAACTTGTCAGCACTTCTTCATAATTGGTAGGCTCCTCATCATCAATGAGTAACACGTCGTTCGATTCACTTACTAGAAATCCATATCTCTCAGGAATATTGCGTGTTCTACTAGATCTATGAAGATGTGGTGTTACAATAGGTCCAGCCGATTGCTCATCACTATGAGTTGTCGGCTGTTGTGCTTCACCAGGTATCTCATTAATGTCTATTTGAGTCTCTCGAGCCTCCTCAAGCTCGACGACACTCCCACTGTTTTCTTGCAAGAGAAACTCTTTCTCTAGAAACACAGCATACCTTGAAACAAACACCTTTTGTTCCACAGGATGATAGAATTGGTAACCCCTTGTTTCCTTAGGGTATCCAATAAATAGACATTTATCAGACTTAGCATCCAATTTGTCTGATACTGTCCGCTTCACATAAGCAGGACAACCCCATATCTTCAAGTAAGATACATGAGATTTCTTACCATTCCATATCTCATATGGAGTAGTTGAGACTACCTATATAGGCATTCTGTTTAGCAAGTAAATAGCTATCTGAAGTGCATAGCCCCAAAAGGACTTGGGAAGAGTCGCATGATTCGTCATTGACCTGACCATGTCCAACAAGGTCCGGTTACGCCTCTCAGATACACCATTATGCTTTGGTGTATATGGCGGAGTCCATTGAGACAATATACCATTGTCTCTTAGATAATCAAGAAACTCTTGACTTAAGTATTCACCACCTCGATCCGATCGAAGTATTTTAATACTCTTGTCATGTTGTTTCTCTACTTCATTTCTGAATGCTTTGAACCTTTCAAAGGCTTCAGACTTGTGTTTCATCAAGAACACATACCCAAACCATGAGTGATCATTGGTGAAGGTAATGAAATAGCTATAGCCTCCTAAAGCTTGAGTTGACATAGGTCCACATACATCACTATGTATTAGGCCTAGCAACTCTCCCACTCGTTCACCTTTTTCCTATAAAAGGTAACTTAGTCATCTTGCCTTTTAAGCATGATTCGCATGTATCATATGAATCCAATTCAAACGATTCCAGAATTCTACATTGGTGTAATTCGGACATGTGTTTCTTGCTTATATGGCAAGACGACAATGCCACAGTAGGAGTCTATTTGATTATCCTTTCGAGCACGCTTGTTTCTCGCTTCGATATTGAAAATATCACTGGATACGTCCAACGTATAAAGACCATTGCTTAATGTTCCAGTCCCATAAAGAACTCCATTCAAAGTTATGTAACAACAATTGTTACTAAAAGTCAAATGGTATCCATTTCTATTTAAACAAGAAATAGAAATGATGTTCTTTATCAACTAAGGAACATAAAAGCAATTGTCCAGTTCTAAGACAAGTCCTATAGGGAGTTCCAACAAATACGTTCCGATGGCGAGTGCAGCAACCTTTGCTCCATTCCCAACACGCAAATTTGACTCTCCCTTGACGAGTCTTCTTCTATTCCTTAGCCCATGTATGTCATTACATATATGTGAGCCACACCCAGTATCCAATACCCAAGTGTCTGAGAAAATAGAATGACAATCAATAACGAAGATATCTGAGGAAGATGGGGCATCCGATGCCTTATTCTTCTTCACAGACTCAAGATAAATCTTGCACTTTCTTTGCAAATGGCTCTCCTTGCCATAATGATGGCAAGTTTCCTTTTGTGCTAGTTCTACCTTCTTAGCCTTTCTCTTCTTTCCCTTCTGATGTTCCTTTGACTTCCTCTTAGAACCTTTCTTCGAGGAATCAACTAATAGCATCGTCCCCTGCTCATGCTTCTCAGAAGACTCCACAGTCTTCAGCATATTGAGCAGTACCACAGATGAACCTTCTAGCATCTCAGAGGTGAAGAGGAGCTTTGAGACTTCGAACCTTTCGAATCTCACTTGCTCATCAACCAACTCACAAAGATGAAGGACTACGATATGAGCATTCATATGCTCATGCTGCTTTCGTAGCTTGGCTTCCATCGCGGCTAGCATGATGCAACTTGTCAGTTCAGAATCAGCCACATGTTTCTGATAGGCCAACAATTGGTCCAGAGTTGCATCGTCACTAGGACGGGCGGGAAGAGGCACTTCGAGGACATTTGCAAGCTTTTTCACCTTGAGAACAATTCTCAAGTTTCTAAGCCAGTCCAAGAAGTTCGGCCCAGTCAATTTATTCGAATCCAAAATGGAACGCAAATTAAAAGACAACATGATCAATTTTAGAAATACAAAACGAGCATATATGAGAAAGATGATTTTTAAAATGCATCAATATACATTTATAAATCCCATTCATTTTTCGAATTCAAAAACCCTTGAAATCAATTCAGGAGATCGTAGGTCAATCTCCGAATGGGCTGATATCCAATATAGATAAGAACAACCTTGGAGTGAGTCCAACAAGCCATTCTTAGCTATGATGGTGGGTATCGAGTATACCGATTACATATCATGTATATGTAATTATCACAATGTGCTATCAACTAATTGAATGTTTACACATACATTGGGTTGTTAACACATTAATAAGTATGCATCATATGCATAGCACCCAACTTCACCTCTCTTCACATCGACCTTGGAGTGAGTCCAACAAATCGATGCTCCAAGTTAGAGTCGACCCATTAATCACGAAATAGTTTTAATATGGTTAGAGCGCATTCAACCAATTAGCCAGGCTTGGAGTGAGTCCAACAACCCAAACTAACGATTGACCTCTGACTCTTACCATATTAGAGTTAAACTATTCCAATGATTTGAACATGACATGTTCGAGGTTGGCCGGGCTTGGAGTGAGTCCAACAACCCAAACAAGAAACGGAACTCTGGTTCTAACCATATTAATGGAAGGTGTAGGCTTTAATATTGAGTTAGGGTTTTATGTCTCATCCTCTTTGCATGCAAATAACTATTATCTACATGACATGACATACATGACATACATCTATATGTCACGACACGCATGGCATAATGTTATGCATCTAATGCAATTACATGGCATACAATTATGTCATGTACATAATTTCCTTATTTGTCATAACTATTTATGGAAATAAAATATGTTTAAGATTTGATTCTCCAAATCAAATCATGATTGAATAAGGAAACAAATTTCCAAATCTAATCACATATTTTATTTATGAAAATAATTGATTAAGGAAAATCAATTTAGGAAACCAATTTCCTAAATCATCAAAACAACTTATGGAAATAAAATATTTTAAGATTTGATTCTCCAAATCAAATCATGATTAAATTAGGAAACAAATTTTCAGAATCTAATCAAATATTTTATTTATGGAAAATATCAATTTCCATAAATACTTCAACTTTCCAAAAGTGGAAGATTTCCATAAATACATCTAGACTTTCCAAAATTGAAAAATTTCCATAAATACTTCTAAATCTCCAAAATTAGAAAATTTCCAGAAATACATTATGACTATCGCAAAACCATTTTTACGATTATGTCGAAACACAACCTGGGCTCTGATACCACTGTTGGGTTTCCGGCACCACGGCGTGTGTGTGTTCGATCACGTTTCGCAAATATGAACACAGCGGAAGAAATAAAAATAATAAATCTATATTTATTACAACACACACAACACACGCATGCATATTACAACAAGTGTAGACATAACCGTAAATTTAAATTTGCAATAAAAGGAAATTTATCTACGTTATACCTTTCGTATGACGTGTAGCGGGAATGACATCAACCGGAACGATCCTCGCTAGAATCGTCTCTATCCGTATCCACGCCGAGTTCCTCGGGATGACTTCGCTAAGACACAAGCTTCGTCTTCGTACGGGTTACTAGCCTCGTGTTGAAGATGACGTGATCGAGAGATGATCACGATCCGAATCCAAATTCGGATCCTAATATGAGTTCTCAAAACTCGCTTCTCCGAAGAGGTATTCGTCAACCAATTGACGAATCCTTCGTCCTCCACCTCAGAGGATTACCGGAGATCGAATCCCCGGTAAGTTAGCCGCTGTCGGAGCTCTAACCGTCGTCCAAACGACGCTCCGACGAGAGGAGAACAAGCTGTCCAGAAAACTGGACAGCTTTGGTGGAGGTGATAGGCGCCGGCCAACCAAGGGAGATAGAGCTCACCTTGATGCCAAACTTGAAGGAGATCACCGGAGCACTAACCGGCAGCAGCTCGACGCCGGCGAGGGGGAAGGTCAGCACCTTCTGGACGCCGGTTGGAGCCTCAAGGTGGGCGGCGGCAAGGAGGAGGAGAGTTGGCTCCGAATTTCTCCAAGGAGAGGTGGGCAGCCACTTAGGGTTGTGGATTAGGGCTTAATTATCCCTTAAGCCCTCTTTTATAGAGAACTAATTCTCTTAATGGTTATTGGATCATAACCATTAGGCCCGTTAACCCGCTCCATTAAGATAAGTTAAAATAAACCAAACCATGATGGTTTATTTTAAGTTAAAATGAACCGAACCAACTTTTGGTTCATTCGTTTAAAATAAACCAAACCCTTTGGTTTATTCTTCTCCATTGGATTAGAACCAAACCATTTTGGTCCATCCATTATGTCTTCATAAGACACGACCCATCCACGCTTCCATTGCGACTGAAACGATTTCATGCTCGCTCCATGTTTGGTCCAACCAAACCTTGTTTCTCTCGGTCTGAGAATCCCATTCTCAAGCTCGTTTTAAATCCTTTGGATTACGCTCGTTGTGCGTGTGACCAAATAGGTTCTCGATTTATGTTGGCCGTCTATAATTAACCATTAATTATAGAACAATCATGAGTGGCACCTAGTAGTACATCATGATCCCCAATTAACCGAAAAAGATCAACGGTTGATCCAGAACTATTTCTGAAACCCTTCAGCAGCTCGAATGATTCATGCCCCATTCCCTTCACTCATCTTATACCCACTTGGTTCAGGACATGGTCTATTGTGTCAGTCCCCACTAGGCTGACTACGTCACACCTAGCCCAAGTATCATTTCCTCGTCCTACGGATTCTAGTTACTCCACATGTATCGAAGAGTACTTTACTCTAAACATGTAATGCTTTGGCCAAAGACTTTAGTAACAATCCGACGAGAGGCCATGGGTATACATCTTCTCGCAAGGAGTGGTGAATCCTTTATAGGCTATGCAAACACCTTCGATCACTTTGACTTATACCCAATCATCCCGGGTCCACATCTCCTTAGAGATGTTTGCTTAAGATGTCAAAGCATAAGTCTCCATGATCAAGATGACTTGAATACCGCAAGTCAAAGGAACATCGCACTTAAGCCACAGTAAGAACTTCATTGACATATCTATATATGCAGAGAACCATATGAAGTCTTACGGCTGGTCACTCCAATGAACTAGTTACCATAACTAGCATCCACGATTAACTCCGGACATCACTATGTCTCCAGCCAGTGAGAATCAGCTGCTTGGATACACAAGGAGTATACCTCGTGCTAGTCTCGACGGAATTGATGGTGTCCAAATCCATCAATTCATCGACTAGGGATAATTCCGATACATCACAATTACACATGTAGAGATACTCACTAGTTGTGATCCAATCACAAATTCTCTCATGCTGTGAATCGTATCGTGGACATTCAGTAAATGAGTTTAAGATCCAATCAAATACATAAAACATGTATTCTCAAATAGTGAATCTTCATTTATCATATAAATGGTTCATACATAAGGCGATTGCCTTAGGACATCTCTCATATATTACTAACAACCTCAACATTTACCTTTGAAGCCTTGCTTCTGGTCTCCACCTGATTCCTTCGGCTCCCTCCCAAGTCCTCCCGGTGTTGCCCGACCACCACGATTCTCTCCTGTTGGTGCAGTAGGCATGTAAGTCGAACCTGAGTTTTGATTAGAGCAAACTATACAAAGTTAAGCTCATGTCGTTATCTCAAGAGCTGAATCGAGTGTGCAGAAAAGTGCTAAAGCTGGAGCTGAAGGCTAGCGACACCCAGAGGAAGTCGCGGTGGTCGAGCGACACTCGAGTGACTTCGAAGGAAGCCGAAGGAATCGAGTGGAAGGCGGGAAGAAAAAGAGACATGTAAGTATCGAGGTAAGCTCGTGTGTGCGAGCGTAAGTGAGGTCGTATCCTTTTTACGGGGATGGTCTTAAGCGTAGATCCGACCAAAGACATCCCATCGATGGTCTAGGTCGAGATCGGACGGTCGAAGGTCATCTAAATAATGTTTTCTTTGAGCTAACTTTGACTTGTAGCAACCATCAGTCGACTGCCAGCTTGGAGAACTCGACTGCCATCAATTAGTCGACTACCGGAGGTCAGCACTCGACTGATGTTGCCATCTGTCGACTGATGATGGCCATCAGTCGACTGATGGTCAATGATCAGCTTCGAGGAGTCAAGGCTTATCACCCCATTTCAAGGAGATTGGTGTTCAATTGTGATTGGCTAGGGTTCCTCTCGAAAAGGGGCTCAAAGGCTATAAAAAGAGGGTCAAACCTAGGGTTTCATCATCAATTCTAAGCTTCCAAAAGCCTCCGCAAAGCTACAACTTCTCCGACAACGAAGTGCTTCTTCTCCGACGTCTAGGTTTATTTGTTTTCATTTTATTACGTCGGTTAGAGTTTTATTTCAGTTTAGTACTTTCATTTTTGAAGCTTTTATCGTAACGAGGAGAGGGGGAGTGTCCCTCTACCTCAAGCTTTGTGCTTTACTTGTATCGATTAAACTCCTACCTCTAACGGGGAGGAGTTCTTTAGTGTTTTTGCCCTCCGTATGTGATCGAGTACCGCTAGGGCCTTGGAGTAGTAGACAAAGGCTACGAACCAAGTAAAACTCCTTTGTCTCTTTTTACTTTACATTTACATTTCCGCTGCAAAAAAATTACCTACTCGGTTTTTGATACGAACTCGAAAAAAAAGGTTTTATAGCTATTCACCCCCCCTCTAGCGATCCGCTTCGATCCAACAATTGGTATCAGAGCCGGGGGTGCTAAGATTTGGTGAAACCACCAATCTAGCATTTTCACAAATTTTTTTTCTTTTTTTTCTGTTTATTTCGAATTTAATTCGTTCGCTTAGTTTTTCTACCGCACTACTAATCCAAGACGCGAGTCTTGGTACTTTCTTGTGTATTTTTGTCATTGCTAGTTTTTTTTTCTACTTGTTTCTTTTGTTCTAATGGCCCATCTCGAGGGTTTTAGCACCGTCCGACCTTCGTTTTACAACGGAGATGACTTCCGTTATTGAAAGGGTCGGATGGAATGCTTTCTCAAAACCCAAATCGAGATGTGGATCATAATCCAAACGGGTTTCACACTTCCGACTAATGAAGTGGGTGACTCCTTGGATTATGATCAATGGACCATTGCGACAAAACGACATGTCAAAGATGACGCCAAGGCAACACAAATCCTCCAATGCGGCTTGTCCAAGGAGGAGTTAAATCGCGTCGGCCCCTTCATCAGCGCAAAGGACCTTTGGACAAAGCTAGTGGAGCTACACGAAGGGACCGATGAAGCCAAGGTATGTAAGCGTGATCTTCTATTCAATAAACTATATAACCTAAAAATGCAGGAACACGAGTCCGCGACACAACTTCACGCCCGAGTCCAGGACATCGTCAACAATCTACACGCAATCAGGCAAAAGGTCGAAAACCGCGATCTTATAAGGTATGTCCTAAACTCCTTTCCAAGGACTACCTTGTGGGCATCCATGGTCGATGCCTACAAGGTCTCCAAGGATCTTTCTAAACTTAAATTAGATGAACTTTTTTCTGATTTTGAACTTCATGAGCAGTCTAATTCGGAACCCGAGAAAGGTATTGCATTATTTGCAGGTTTAAAGAAGAAAACCGCTAGCAAGCCACCTCCGAAGGAAGAAGAGGATGAGTCCGATTCGGAGGTCGACTCGGAAATGGAGGCCGAACTAGTCAACCTAGTTTGGAGCATAGTCAAGGGCCGAAAATGAGCCGTCACTCGACCCAACGAAGGTAAGCCTAAAAGTTCAAACATAAGATGTTATGAATGCAACAGGTTTGGACACATTAAGTCCGAATGCCCAAAACTCAAGAGCAAGGCACCAAAATACAAAAAGGCACTTAACGCTACTTGAGAAGAAGCTTCTAAGGAAGAAGATAACGATCGAGTCCTCATGCCTAAACTGGTGGAATCAGAGACGGAGTCGGAACCAAAACTTGAATCGGAAACTGAAGACGAGTCGGACTGCGAAGCACTATTCAAGACGAGCCACGGATACGCATCCGGTTCAAAAGATATACTCAAGGTAAGTCGGTCTCTTATTACTACACTTTATAGTGCAATTAAGTTTTTAAATATAAAGTTAGCTAAGTCCGAGTCCAAGGTCGAGACCCTGGTTGAGGAAGTTAAACTCCTCAAACATGAGGTCTCCCTAACCTCTTCGACTAGTCGAGTTCAAGAGAAGGACTCAACTCGGGTTGAAAAACTCAAATTTGAGAACTCACTCTTGAAGAGTCAAGTCGAAGATCTTAGGAATACGTTGGAAAGGTTTACTTTGGGATCACAAGGACTTGACCTTCTACTTGGATCGCAAAGGGCCGTGTACAACAAGGTCGGGCTAGGGTTTAGCTCAAACACGACCAATAAGTCATATATGTCAATCGTAAGTAGACATAAAAAACGTGTCCAAGCATGGGTCCCTAAGACCACCTTGATTTCAAACTTAGGATCAAACCAGTACTGGGTTCCCAAGGACCAAATCCACTATGTGGAGAGACCGAATCGATTCAACGGTCCAGGGGGAGCTATTACAAAATTTGTTTGTGTTTTAACTTAGAAATTGCATGCTTAGGTTTTTATTTTTGGTTTTAGAATGGTTAGATAGGACTATAACTCATCAATACTTGATAACATAGTACCAGGACGTGGCGAGATGATAGTACGCTAGGAAAGCAGAGTCTTGTGTATTCGGGCTAGATAAGGCGTATCTAGTTCGGTGCACTTGACCGAGCGGAACTAGCTGAAGCAACCTCGCCGTATCCTAGACTAGTTAGACCAGGAAGTGGTCTTAGGTGAGTCAAGTCTCTATTTTCTTGAAAATGGCTTTGTCTAAGGAAGTGGTCATTGTTCCGATCAAAGAAGGCCTCTGTGCCTCGCCACGACCTGGAAGCCATGATCTTGAAAAGGTGACTTGATGAGCCTAAGGTCAAATCCGAATCTAACGCAAGGTTGACAAGTGTTTAAGTCATTAAATTTAATTCAACTAAAATTGGAAGTCATCTTACAAGAACATATAGGATTAACATGTTTGATCATGTAGACATGGGTGAGATGATTTAGGTTAATAAATTTTTAACCAATTTTGAATAAATACAATATCCGATCCAACTACCTTGCATGTAGGATCAATGGATGTTGGACAGTGGTTGCTCCCGACACATGACCGGGGATCAACTCAAGTTTTCGAAGCTTCGATTCAAACGACAAGGATCGGTAGCCTTCGGAAATAACGGCTAGCTCAAAATCATCGGATCAGGTGATATTGAGCTTAACTCAAATTTTGTCATTCAAAACGTTTTATTAGTAGAAAATTTTCAATATAATCTTCTCATTGTAAGCCAATTGTGTGATAATAACTATAAGGTCATCTTTCTAGAAAATGAATGCGTAATTAATACAAATGAAACCTCTAAAACAATTCTTAAAGGGACTAGGAATAACAACATTTACACTATCAACTTAACTAACTCCTCAACTAAGTGTCTTATGACACGGCAAGAGGAATCATGGTTGTGGCACCGACAACTCGGTCACTCACACCCAAGACTCATCCACAAGATGAGTCAGAGTGACTTAGTCAAAGGTCTGCCTAACCTCAATAACTTAGATAGTAAAATATGTAATGTTTGTCAACAAAGTAAACAATCTAGGACACAACATCAACTAACTAATCAAGAACGAACAAAAAGTGTGCTTGAGTGTGAGTGATGCTTGCTAACTTTGACTTGCAGCAAGCATCGATCGCCCGGCTTGGAGGACTCATTGCTCAATCGATCATTGCCGGAGGTCGCGATCTGCGATGTCGCCATCACCGATCGATGATGGCCATCAGTCGACTGATGGTCAATGATCAGCTTCGAGGAGTCAAGGCTTATCACCCCATTTCAAGGAGATTGGTGTTCAATTGTGATTGGCTAGGGTTCCTCTCGAAAAGGGGCTCAAAGGCTATAAAAGGAGGGCCAAACCTAGGGTTTCATCATCAATTCTAAGCTTCCAAAAGCCTCCACAAAGCTACAACTTCTCCGACAACGAAGTGCTTCTTCTCCGACGTCTAGGTTTATTTGTTTTCATTTTATTACGTCGGTTAGTGTTTTATTTCAATTTAGTACTTTCATTTTCGGAGCTTTTATCGTAACGAGGAGAGGGGGAGTGTCCCTCTACCTCAAGCTTTGTGCTTTACTTGTATTGATTAAACTCCTACTTCTAACGGGGAGGAGTTCTTTAGTGTTTTTGCCCTCCGTATGTGGTCGAGGACCGCTAGGGACTTGGAGTAGTAGTCGAAAGCTACGAACCAAGTAAAACTCCTGTCTCTTTTTTACTTTCAATTTACATTTCCGCTGCAAAAAAATTACCTACTCGGTTTTTGATACGAACTCTAAAAAAAAGTTTTATCGCTATTCATCCCCCCCCTCTAGCGATCCGCTTCGATCCAACACCTCCGGGTGTCACTGACCTTCAGCTTTTGTTGGGATGTATACTAAAAAGTCTATCTTTTGTATGAACATCTTTATTTTTGAAATAAGAATCACATGATCATTGTTTGCATATTCATGGTTATGCATATTGTCTAATACATTACATTGTAGATAACATGGTGTGTAGTGTCACATGGGAGATCATGTTATCAATTCCTTGTAAAGTAAAAGTAAAGGCTCACAACCAAGATGGTTTTGGACAAACCATTGGTATGGTTGTAGTGTGATTTGGTATTTGTTTGTCTTGACCATAGAATTACACTGGTACACTTTGTGTGTATTGAGCAGGACCGACTTAGAGATGATTCGATTTATTGCTGACCACATAATTGAATCGGACCTCGGATATTATGGTGTACATGCTCTTAATCCCGATATAATAACGAGAACATATACTTATTATTTATTTCTTTGATTTACCAATGGGCGAGATTTATAGATTAAATCAATAGGCTTGGTAAGTTGGGAAATGATATTATTTAAATGGTGTGGCATTGATTATAGGAGGAAACCGTGTCCAATATATTTGGATGATGATATCCCCTTGAGGAACTCATAAGGTTCATTATGTAAACCCTACAGGTGGACTTGGTCCGGCATGATGATTAGGTTGAGTGGTACTACTCATGGAGTAAGATGTTAATTAATTAATGGATGGACATTCGAGATCTTAAACACGGGGAGATATTTGTACAATTAATATATGGAGCCCATATTTATTTATGGGGGTTGGTGAGGTAGATCAATGATATTCCTCTAGTGGAATGAATTATTATTAATGAATCGGACTTTATGTGGGCTAGATCCATTGAGTGGCCAAGATACAACTCCTCCTCGTGGTCCCTATTGTAGCCTATTAAAACCCTCATGAAGCCTAGATCCGATGGTAGAAAATGAAACTCTAGATCTGACGATTGAGATTAAATCTCTAGATCCTAAAGGTGGAAACTTCACTTCCCACTTCAACTCGGTCACTTGTGCATGGCGATCCCATCTACATCACCAGATTAAAAAAAAAACAATCCTTGACGAAGAGGGATTACCCAAGGGACCGATCCATCGTCGTGCTATTCGATTAGAGTGGTCACTTGAACAAACTAGTTGTTCAAGCAACCCACCTCCTTTCTTCAATTAGCCACGGAATAGACAATGAACTGATCACTGGTTTTTGTGTTTATCTTCGGTGTCTAAGGAAATTAGCCACATATAATTGTAAATAATTATATACATAATACAAAAGAACACTAATCAAAGTAAACAGGCTTATAACTCTCGTTATACCTCTTGATCTTCTATTGTATGTCCTTCCTCCTTTTGGACATCTAGTGGGCGACGATCTTCCAAAAGTTGAAGCCTCCTAGATCACGATCTTTCTTTCCTTGCTTGCTCCGAACAAAAGGAAGAATAAAACAAAACTCCTTCTCCTATCTAGAACTGAACACCAAGCTCCAAGCTTGATGTTGCCGCCGGGAAGGAGTGGATGTAGGAGCGCCGACCAACCTAGAGAGAGAGAGAGAGAGGGAGGAGTTGCCGCCGATCTAGAGAGAGAGAGGGTAGTTGAGATGTCGCCGGCTAAGAGGAGCCTCAAACCCTATAATTTGTTGTCGACGCCCAATAGGAAGAGGAAACCCTAGGGTTACCGCCCACCACTCCTCTCAAGCCAACTCCAAAACCCTAACCCTTGTCTCTTCATCTCCATGCCCAAGCCCTAAGCCCTTATTTATAGAGTTAGGCTTGAGCCTCCTTTTAATCTCCACCGTCGGATCTAGATATTTAATCTCAACCGTCGGATCTAGAGATTTAATCTTCATCCGTCTGATCTAGAGATTTAACCTCCACCGTTGGATCTAGAGTTTCATTTTCCATCATCGGATCTAGGCTTCATGAGGGTTTTAATAGGCTACAATAGGGACCATGAGGAAGAGTTGGATCTTTGCCACCCAATGGATCAAGCCCACATAAAGTCCGATCCATTAATGATAATCCATTCCACTAGAGGATTATCATTGATCTACCTCACCAACCCCTATAAATAAATATGGGCTTCATATATTAATTGTACAAATATCTCCTCGTGTTTAAGATCTCGAATGTCCATCAATTAATAAATTTACTGACAATTAATTAATCAATATCTAGCTCCATGAGTAGTACCACTCAACCTTATCATCATGCCGGACCAAGTCCACCTACAGGGTTAACATAATGAACCTTATGAGCTCCTCAAGGGGACATCATCATCCTAATATATAGGACACAGTTTCCTCCTATAATCAACGACACACCATGTAAATAATATCATTTCCCAAATTACCGAGCCTATCGATTTAATCTATAAATCTCGCCCATTGGTAAATCAAAGAAATAAATACTAAGTACATGTGCCTGTTATTATATCGGGATTAAGAGCATGTACACCATAATATCCGAGGTCCGATTCAATTATGTAGTCATCAATAAATCAAATCACCTATAAGTCAGTCCTACTCAATACACACAAAGTGTACTGTTGGATCGAAGCAGATCGCTAGAGGGGGGGGGGTGAATAGCGATAAAAAATTTTCTTTCGTTTCGTTCGTTAAAACCCGAGTAGACAATTAATTGCAACGGAAAGATAAATGATAAATAAAAGGAGACAAATGTTTTTTTACTTGGTTCGTAGCCTTCGACTACTACTCCAAGGCCCTAACGATCCTAGACCGTGTATGAAGGGCAATTCACTAAAACACTCGTCCTCGTTGGAGGTAGGAGTTAGACGATTACAAAAACCTTCGAAAGCAAAAGATAGAGAGACAAACCCTCTCTTCTATTAATGTAAAAAGCAATGATAGAAAACCTCGATAAAAAAGAATTGCAATATTAAAGAGATGACAAAATAAGATTATACCAACAACTAGGAAATATAAATTAAGCTAGGGTTGTTGGCAGCACTTCGTTGTTGTAGAGTCATCGGAGAGTTGTAGCATTGTGGAGGCTTTTGAGCACTTAGAGATTGATGAAAAACCCTAGGAGAGGCCCTCCTTTTATATTCCTTGAGCCCCTTTTTGAGAGGATCTTCAACCAATAGGAATTGGGCACAAGACTCCTTGAAAAATGGTGATAATGCTTGACCCCTCGAGGCTGATTATTGACCATCGGTTGAACTGATTTCTTGGTCGGTTGAATTGATGGCTTAGCAGTTGAACTTATCCTTGGCCGGTTGAACTGATGGCTCAGTAGTTGAACTGATCCTTAGTCGGTTGAACTGATTGCCAGACTTTTCGACTGTAATAAAGAGTTAGCTCAAAATATAAATGAATTTGACAACCACTTGCCATCTGATCTCAACATAGACCTTCCATGGGAAGTCTTGGTCGGATCGTCGCCTAAGGATGCCCCCGTTTGGAGGACTCGACCTTATTTACGCTCACTCACACGAGCTTACCTCGATAATTACTGTGTCGCTTTCGCTTTCGGCCTTCCACTCGATTTCTTCGGCTCCCTCCGAAGTCACTCGAGTATCGCCCGACCACTATGGCTTCCTCCGGGTGTCGCTAGCCTTCAGCTCCAGCTTTAGCACTTTTTTGCACACTCGATTCATCTTGTGAGATAATGATATGTCCTTGACTTTGCATCTTTTGTCATAATTAAAATACAGGTTCGACTTAGGTGCCCCTTCACCAACAATCTCCCCCTTTTTGATCCTATGGCAAATTTATACAAAGTTAAGGAAAAATATAAAGCTGAAAATGAGTAAGATAAACGTTACGCTGATTTGTAGTGAACTCCCTCTTAACCTTCGGTGAGTTTTAAAACAAAAGTTTAATTTTCAAAAATTTAAATTTTGTTCTCCCCCTTAACTTATGCTCTTCTCCCCCTTTTTCCATGAATCAAAAAAGCTATGGGGTTTTATATAAAGAGTAGGGGTTTTTAATAGAAAAGGTAGCATGCATAAAGATTATCTAACATGAGTCCAAGGATGTGTCTTGATTTAATTTGGTTCGAGGTATAGCCCTCTGCACCAACAATGTAAGTTTTTTGGAAACTAAGTTTGATTTTCAAAATACTTATAAAATTAGCTTTGAGTTCCACAATACTTATACGCTAATAACTTTTGAAAATATATAACCCTTAGGGTTAGTTTGCTCTCCCCCTTAATCGAATATATAAGGTATAGAAGAGTTAAGGGGCGCTAAACATTGACCTAGAAGGTTGTATATTTAGAGTTTTGTCCGAGATAAATAAATGTTTAAGCTCAATAGTTTGAAAAATAGATAGCATTTTTAAAAACATTATGTAAATTGAAATTGTTCCTTATTCATCTCACCCATTCAAAGTGTCTTAGAATTGGTTCACCTTATATGTTGTGTGAGATTATTCTAATTTTATCTTGATTAAGTTTTAATGATTTGAAACTGGTCAACCTTGCATTAGATTCGGATTTGATCCCAAGCTCATCAAGTCACCTTTTCATGATCTTGGCTTCCGGGTCGTGGCGAGGCACAGGGGCCTTCTTTGATCGAGAAAATGACCACTTCCTTAGACAAAGCCAATTTCGAGAAAATAGTAACTTGACTCACCTAAGACCACTTCCTGGTCTAACTAGTCTAGGATACTGCGAGGTAGCTTCAGCTAGTTCCACTCGGTCAAGTGAACCGAACTAGATACGCCTTATCTAGCTGGAATACATGAGACTCCATTTTCCTAGCGTACTATCATCTCGCCGTGTCCTGGTACTATGTTATCAAGAATTGACGAGTTATAGTCCTATCTAACCATTCTAAAGAAAATAAGAGGTTTAGGTTACCGGATATACTATTTTGGTATTAGCTCCCCCTGGATCATTGAACGGTATGCAGCAGTCAAGTAATGAACTTGATCCTGGGGAATCCAAAACCTATTGGTCCTTATATGTGAGTTTAATAAAGTTTTTGGGACCCACGCTTGGACTCGATGATGACTACAATTTACGATAGACATGTAAGATCTATTCATAGTCGTTGAGCTATATCCGAGTCCGGCTCTGTTGTACATGACTCTCTGAGTTCCAAGAAGTCTGTTAAGATTCTTGGACCCCGTCGAGAACATGTTCAACCGAGCTTCGAGCTCTTGGACTCATCCTTTCAAGAGAGAGTTCTCTTCTTCGAGTTTTTCAACTCGAGTTGAGTCCTCCTCTTGAACTCGACTAGTCGAAGAGTTTAGGGGTGTCTCTTGTTTGAGGGTTTCAACCTTATCAACCAAGGACTCGACCCTAGACTCGGATTTAGCTAATTTCCAAGTTAGCAATTTAATTGTATTGTAAAGCATATGAATTAGCGAGTGACTAACCTTAATTTTCCCTTTTGGTCAGGCTTTGAGTTGCTTCTCGAAGTAGTCCTCAAGTTTGGAGTCGGTGTTGCAATTGGATTCGGATTCAAACTCTGACTCGGACTCTTCGGGTCTTGCCATGCATGCTATGTCGATGCCTTCTTTGTTGTCCCATGTTGCATGAAAAGCCTTCTTTTGATTTGATTTGAAATGTGCCCTCTTTTGGTTCTTTAGTAGCCTCCTTTCCCTCTGAACGATCTTCCGCACTACGTTCACTATTGCTTCCACCTCTTCGGATTCGGACTCTGATTCGTCTTCGGGTTCAAGTCCATCTTCTTGCTTGGTAGATGGCTTTCTTCTTTGTCCTGCAAATAGAGCAATACCTTTCTCGACCTAGACCATGTTAGTCTGCTCGAGAAGTTCAAACTCGAAAAATAACTCATCTAACCTAAGCTTCGAAAGGTCCTTAGAGACCTTGTAAGCATCGACCATGGATGCCCACAAGGTAGTCCTAGGAAATGAATTAAGAATGTACCTTAGAAGGTCACGATTTTCGACCTTGTGTTCGATAGTGTGCAGGCCGTTGACAATGTCCTGGACGCGGGCGTGTAGTTGCGTTGTCGTCTCGTGTTCCTGCATCTTAAGGTTATACAACTTATTGAAAAGAAGGTCGCGTTTACATACCTTAGCATCGGACGTTCCTTCGTGTAGCTTGATTAATTTGTTCCACAGGTCCTTTGCGCTGATGAAGGGTCCGATGCGGTTGAGCTCCTCTTTGGACAGACCGCACTGTAACATTTTGGTCGCCTTTGCATCGGCTTCGATTTGCCTCTTGGTTGCATTGGTCCACTTGTTGAAATCCAAGGGCTCACCTTGATCATTGTGGGTAGAGCAAAGCCAGTTTGGATGACTATCAAAGTCTCGACTTGTGTTTTTAGAAAACACTCCATCCGACCTTCCAATAACGGAAATCATCTCCATTAAATAACAGAGGTCGGATGGTGTTGTACCTCTCAATGTGGGTCATTTGGAAGGAAAACCTTGCACAAAAAATAATAAAAAAAACACAAAAAAGGTTCCAAGACTTTGCCTTGGATTAGCAATGTAGGAAATGAAAAGAAACAAAAGGAATATACGAGAAATAACCAACTAAAATCAAAGATGAGCACTTACAACCTTCTATGTCCCCGAAAGGGTACTAAACATCAGTTTTTGGGGATGAATACAGCTTGTTATGAGGGAAAACCCTAGTAAGAAATGTAGATCTCTCAGAGAGCTTCGTTTTGGTAGGTATCTCGTTTTGTGGGTCAACTTGTACGAAAAGTTATGCACGTTTTACCGTCGGCTACTCCAAAAGCGAATACTTGCAAAACAAAACCAAAAGAAAAGTACCAAGACTTCGTCTTGGATTAGTAGTGTGGGAGAAAGTTTAAACGAAGGAAAAAAGATCTGTAAAATTTAAAAACAAATCTATAAAAAGGCTAGATTGGTGGTTTCACCAAATCTTAGTGCCCCCGGCTCTGATTCCAATTGTTGGATCGAAGTGGATCGCTAGATAGGGGGTGAATAGCGATAAAAACTTTTCTTTCGTTTCGTTCATTAAAACCCGAGTAGAAAATTAATTGCAACGGAAAGATAAATGATAAATAAAAGGAGACAAATGTTTTTTTACTTGGTTCGTAGCCTTCGGCTACTACTCCAAGGCCCTAACGGTCCTAGACCGTGTACGGAGGACAATTCACTAAAACACTCCTCCTCGTTGGAGGTAGGAGTTAGACGATTACAAAATCCTTCGAAAGAAAAAGATAGAGAGACAAACCCTCTCTTCTATTAATGAAAAATGCAATGATAGAAAACCTCGATAAAAAAGAATTGCAGTATTAAAGAGATGACAAAATAAGATTATACCAACAACTAGGAAATATAAATTAAGCTAGGGTTGTTGGCAGCACTTCATCGTTGTAGAGTCGTCGGATAGTCATAGCATTGCGGAGGCTTTTGAGCACTTAGAGATTGATGAAAAACCCTTGGAGAGACCCTCGTTTTATAGTCCTTGAGCCCCTTTTCGAGAGGATCTTCAACCAATAGGAATTGGGCACAAACCCCTTGAAAAATGGTGATAAAGCTTGACTCCTCGAGGCTGATTATTAACCATCGGTTGAACTGATTTCTTGGCCGGTTGAACTAATGGCTTAGCAGTTGAACTGATCCTTGGCCAGTTGAACTGATGGCTCAGCAGTTGAACTGATCCTTGGCCGGTTGAACTGATTGCCAGACTTTTTGACTATAATAAAGAGTTAGCTCGAAATATAAGTGAATTCGACGACTACTTGCCATCCGATCTCAACATAGATCTTCCATGGGAAGTCTTGGTCGGATCGTCACCTAAGGATGCCCCCGTATAGAGGACTCGACCTTACTTATGCTCACTCACACGAGCTTACCTCGATACTTACTGTGTCACTTTCGCATTCAGCCTTCCACTCGATTCCTTCAGCTCCCTCCGAAGTCACTCGAGTGTCGCCCGACCATCGCGGCTTCCTCCGGGTGTCACTAGCCTTCAGCTCCAGCTTTAGCACTTTTCTGCACACTCGATTCAGCTCGTGAGATAATCATATATCCTTGACTTTGCATCTTTTGTCATAATAAAATACAGGTTCGACTTAGGTGCCCCTGCACCAACATGTACTAGTGTAATTCTATGGTCAAGACAAACCAATACCAAATCACACTACAACCATACCAATGGTTTGTCCAAAACCATCTCGGTTGTGAGTCATTACTTATACTCTACAAGGAACTGATAACATGATCTCCCGTGTGACACTACACACCATGTTATCTACAATGTAATGTATTAAACAATATGCATAACCATAAATATGCAAACAATGATCATGTCATTCTTATTTCAAAAATAAAGATGTTCATACAAAAGATAAACTTTTTAGTATACATCCGTACAGATCCGACGGTGGAGATTAAATCTCTAGATCCGACGGTAGATATTAAAAGGAGATTTAAGCCTAACTCTATAAATAAGGCTTAGGGCTTGGGCGGCAATAGGAGAATAAGGGATTCTAGGGTTTGCTCTCCTTTGCTTGGGCGGCAAGAAACCCTAGGAGAATTAGGGTTTGGAGCTTGGTTTGGGCCGCGGCAAGAAGTGGAGGAGGTCCAAGGGTTCTTCTACCTCTCTTCCTAAGGTTTGGACGGCACAACTTCTCCTTCCCTTGGTGGTCGGTGCTCCTTTCTTGAAGGAAAGACCGGTGGTTCTTCTTTCTTCCCCAAGTGGTTGGCTGCAACCTTTCTTCAAGGTTGGCCGGCGCTCCTTCATCCACTCCTTGGCCGGTGCCAACATCAAGCTCCTTAGCTTGGTGGTCAGTTCTAGATAGGAGAAGAAGTTTTGTTTTATTCTTCCCTTTGTTTGGAGCGAGAAAGGAAGGGAAGAACGTGATCTAGGAGGCTTCGACTTTTGGAAGATCGCCGCCCACACGATGTCCAAAAGGAGGAAGGACATACAATAGAAGACCTTGAGGTAAACAAGAGGTATAATTCTTGTTTATGTATGTTTTCTTATTCTATGTAATTTGTATGTATTGTATGTGGCTAATTTACTTGGACCCCGAAGACAAACACAAAAACCGACAATCCGTACATCGTCTATTCTGTGGCTAATCGAAGATAAGAGGTAGGTTACTTGAACCACAAGTTTGTTCAAGTGACCACTCTATTCGAATAGCACGATGATGGATTGGTTGCTTGGGTAATCTATCATCGTCTTGGATTAATTTTATTAATCCAAGGACATAGATGGGATCGCCATGCACAAGCGATCGAAGCAAAGCGAGAAGCGAAGCTACGACCTTCAATTGTTATCAGAGCCACGATTTTTGGTTTTGTGTGTTTAGGATTTGGTTACTTTTATGCACTTATCATATATTGTATGTGCTGGATGATAGTAGGATGTGTGTTAGATAACTTTTTGGTTGCAGGCATAAGCTCCAACTATTATGGCCATATGTATGTGTATGTGATTGGATGTGTGTAATTGTATTATTATTTGAATCCTCGGGGTAGTCGAGGCTAGTATTTAAATTTTGTAATTAAGTACGACATTGTTTAGCCACTCTTTTATTTTAGTTTACTTTCGATCTAGATTTCATGTACACTCCTTCATGGAGTATAGGATTGATGGATGTAAATTAAAATAATTTTTCTCGGCTTGGATCTCCGGATGGCTTGTACATGGCGTAGGGAGGAGTTGATAAGACGACGATACGACGGGAGGCATATTGGAGAACAAAAAGCCATAATAGTTGGAAAATATTTTTTTCATATTTATTGCTTCTTGTTTGATATGCATGTCATATGATAAGAAAATTCCTCAATTTTAAATTACTAAGTGTGAGAGGGACATTTTTTTTTAATTCCCACGACCTACATTACGATTTGACATGTGATGCAAACAAACTTGCGCGTCGGCTCTGAGTGCCTTCCTCCCCATCGGATGAGTTTATTTTGTGGATCACAGGGTCGAATATGTGAGGAGCGTGTGTTCTTCCCCATCGAATAGAAAATTATTGAGGAGCGTGTGTTCTTCCCCATCGGAAGACACATAACCCGAGATAATTGCCTTGGTACCAAGTAATGGTGCACACTTAGATGCAAATAGGAGTATCCTCCCTATCGGAGTCATTGCTTTTATTTGTAGGGCCGAAGAGGAACCAACTATTAATTTTATTTGTCAAAAGTTAGGTTGACACGATAGTAAAATTAATGGATAAAACCTCCTCTTACAAATGTAGAATTCGTATACGTCCACATGATCGTGGCATACGATATTCTCGGTGTTTTGAGGTGTTGGTTGATTTTAAAATTTTATTGTTTGAGGAATCAATAATTTTTTGAAATCTAATATTTTGATCTATGTGATTCTTAGGTTTTTCAAAAATGACTTTCAACCCGCTTGCTGTGATGCTAAAAGAGAATAAACATACGGGACCCAATTATGTTGATTGGAAAAAGGAATCTTGATATTGTCTTGACTGCTGAGGAGTACATGTATGTACTCTTCAAAGAGTGTCCTCCTAAGCCTGTGGATGATTCTGGGGAAAAGGAGAAGGAGAGTTATAAGAAGTGGATAAAAGCTGATGAGATGGCGCGGTGTTACATTTTGGCTTCTATGTCAAATGTATTGCAACATCAGCATCAAGCCATGCCCACTACTTGTTGGGTTTCCGGCACCGCGGCGAGTGTGTGTTCGAACATGTTTCATAAATATGTGCACAGCGGAAGGAATAAAATTATAAATCTAATTTATTACAACACACACATCACACGCATGCATAGTACAACATGTGTAGACATAACCGTAAATTCAAATTTTGCAATAAAAGGAAATTTATACTACGTATACCTGACGTATCACGTGTAGCGGGAAAGACATCAACCGGAACGATCCTCGCTAGAATCGTCTCTATCCGTATCCACGCCGAGTATCTTCGAGATGACTTCATAAAGTCATGAGCCTCGTCTTTGTACGGGATACTAGCCTCGTGTTGAAGATGACGTGATCGAGAGAAGATCACGATCCGAATCAAAATTCGGATCCAAAACGAGTCCTCAAAAACTCACTTCTCTGGAGAGGTATTCGTCAACCGTTTGACGAAGCCTTTGTCCTCCACCTATGAGGATTACTGGAGATCGAATCCCCGGTAAGGAAGGCGCTGTCAGAGCTCCAAATGTCATCCAAATGATGCTCCGACAAGAAGGAAACAAGCTGTCCAGAAAACTGGACAGCTTTGGTGGAGGAATAGGAGCTGGCCAAATAAGGAAGGTTGAACCTCACCTTGTCGCCGGACCCAAAGGAGATCACCGGAGCTCCTCCGGCAGCAGCTCAACGCCGGCAAGGGGAGAGGACGACAGCTTCTAGACACTGGCAAGAGGGGTTGGGCAGTGGTGGGCGGCGGCAAAGAGTTGGGCGCCGATTACACCAAGGAGAGGTGGGTGGCAACTTTAGGGTTGCAAAGATTAGGGCTTAACAAAAACCCTTAAGCCCTATTTTATATAGAACAAATTCTCTTAATGGTTATCGGATCATAACCATAATCCCGTTAACCCGCTCCATTAGTTTAAGTTAAAATAAACCAAACCATGATGGTTTATTTTAAGTTAAAACGAACAGAACCAACTTTGGTTCATTCGTTTAAAACAAACCAAACCCCTTTGGTTTATTCTCCTCCATTGGATTAGAACCAAACCATTTTGGTTCATCTATCATGTCTTCATAAGACATAGCCCATCCATGCTTCCATTGCGACTGAAACGATTTCATGCTCGCTCCATGTTTGGTCCAACCAAACCTTGTTTCTCTCGGGCTGAGAATCTCATTCTCAAGTTCATTTTAAATCCTTTGGATTAAGCTCGTTGTGCATGTGACCAAACAGGTTCTTGGTTTTTGTTAGCCATCTATAATTAACCATAAATTATAGAACGATCATGAGTGGCACCTAGTACTACATCATGATCCCCAATTTACCGAAAAGATCAACGGTTGATCCAGAACTATTTCTGAAACCCTTCCGCAGCTCGAATGAATCGTGCCTCATTCCCTTCACTCATCTTATACCCACTTGGTTCAGGACATGGTCTATAGTGTCAGTCCTTACTAGGCTGACTACGTCACACCTAGCCCAAGTATCATTTCCTCGTCCTACTGATTCTAGTTACTGCACATGTATCGAAGAGTACCTTACTCTAAACATGTAATGCTTTGGCCAAAGACTTTAGTAACAATCCGACGAGAGGCCATGGGTATACATCTCCTCACAAGGAGTGGTGAATCCTTTATAGGCTATTCAAACACCTTCGATCACTTCGACTTATACCCAATCATCCAGGGTCCACATCTCCTTAGAGATGCTTGCTTAAGATGTCAAAGCATAAGTCTTTATGATAAAGATGACTTGAATATCGCAAGTCAAAGGAACATCACACTTAAGCTACAGTAAGAACTTCATTGACATATCTATATATGCAGAGAACCATATGAAGTCTTACAGCTGGTCACTCCAATGAACTAGTTACCATAACTAGCATCCACAATTAACTCCGGACATCACAATGTCTCCAGCTAGTGAGAATCAGTTGCTTGGATACACCAAGGAGTATACCTCGTGCTAGTCTCGACAGAATCAATGGTGTCCAAATCCATCAATTCATCGACTAGGGATAATTCCAATACATCACAATTACACATGTAGAGATACTCACTAGTTGTGATCCAATCACAAATTCTTTTATGCTGTGAATCGTATCAACGGACATTCAGTAAATGAGTTTAAGATCCAATCAAATACATGAAAACATGTATACTCAAATAGTGAATCTTCATTTATCATATAAATGGTTCAGACATAAGGCGATTGCCTTAGGACATCTCTCATATATTACTAACAAACTCCCACTTGACCTAATGCCAATCGCAACGGTATCCAATACCATAAGCACTAACATGACCCTCAAACTTACTTTGAGGTAATGCCTTAGTTAAAGGATCTGCTAAATTCCTTTTAGTGGGGATTTTCTCCATTTGTATTTCCTTCCTATTGATGATCTCTCTGATCAGATGATAGCGGCGAAGCACATGTTTGGATCGTTGATGAGACCTTGGCTCTTTCACCTGTGTAATTGCTCCATTATTGTCGCAGTAAACGAGTATTACTTCAACAATGGCTAGAACCACACCAAGTTCATAAATGAACTTCTTGATCCAAACCGCTTCCTTTGTTGTTTCCGAAGCTGCAATGTATTTTGCCTCAGTGGTAGAATCCGCTATAGTGTCTTGTTTAGAACTTCTCCAACTCACTGTGCCCCATTCAAGGTGAACACGTATCCAAACTGAGACCTGGAATCATCCTTGTTTGTCTGAAAGTTGGCATCCGTATACCTGCGTATCACCATGTCCCCTTCTCCATATATTAGGAACACATCCTTAGTTCTTCTTAAGTACTTAAGGATTGTCTTACCAGCTACGCAATGATCCATTCCTGGATCAGACTGGTATCTACTCGTGACACTCAGAGCATATGATACATCGGGCCTTGTACATAACATAGCATACATGATAGATCCTATTGCGGATGCATAGGGAATCTTACTCATGCAAATCCTCTCGTCTTCTGTACGTGGACACATAGACTTCGAAAGGTGTATCCCATGCATGATGGGTAGGAAACCTTTCTTGGATTCTGACAAGCTAAACCTCTTTATCACTCGGTCTATATACGTAGACTGCGAAAGACCAAGCAACTGTTTCGATCTATCTCTATAGATCTTAATCCCAAGGATGTAGGTTGCTTCTCCCAGGTCTTTCATGGAGAATGTCTTGGATAACCAAATCTTAACTGACTGTAAGACTAAAACATCGTCTCCTATAAGTAATATGTCATCGACATACAATACTAGGAACACGACTGCACTCCCACTAACCTTCTTGTACACACAAGGTTCGTCTGGATTTTGTGAGAAATCAAACTTTTTGATTGTCTCATCAAAACGGATATTCCAGCTCCTGGATGCTTGCTTCAATCCATATATGGACCGTCACAATTTGCATACCTTGGTTTTAACAACCGATGTGAAACCCTCAGGTTGTATCATATACACGTCCTCGAGTAGGTTTCTATTAAGGAAAGCTATTTTCACATCCATCTGCCATATCTTAAAATCATAATGAGCCGCTATGGCCAGGAGCATTCGAATGGATTTTAGCATTGCTACAGGCAAATAGGTTTCATCATAATCAACACCTTGCTTTTGACGATATCCTTTCGCCACTAATCTAGCCTTGTAGGTAATCACATTACCATCCATGTCGGTTTTCTTCTTGAAAACCCACATGCACCCTATAGGCTTGATGCCTTCAGGTGGGTCAACCAAGTTCCAAACTTGGTTTTCATATATGGAATTCATTTCTGACTTCATGACATCAAGCCACTTATCCCTTTCTGAACTTGTCAGCACTTCTTCATAACTGGTAGGCTCCTCATCATCAATGAGTAACACGTCGTTCGATTCACTTATGAGAAATCCATATCTCTCAGGAATATTGCGTGTTCTACCAGATCTACGAAGATGTGGTGTTTTAATAGGTCCAGCCAATTGCTCATCACTATGAGTTGTCGGCTGTTGTGCTTCACCAGGTATCTCATGTTAGGGCAATCTCTTGCCGTAATATGGTTTTGATGGTGTGGCAAAGGGTTTAAGTTAGTTTGATATGTTGATGTGATATGTGCGTTGAAGTCGTGCAGGGCTTAGTAATTCGCACATGGAGCCGTGGCGAGTTTCACATCTCATGGCTCGTGCCTTGAGTCGGTGAAGGATAGCTTTGCGGAAGCCATGCGCTTGGAGCATCCGAGGGACCGCCGGACGAGAAGCTTGGAGTGAAGCCGGAGGAAGTAGACTTCGAGGCAAGAGACGCGAAGGAGCATTGCAGAGCCGTGCGCCTGATGCTGCCGAGGGACGTGGCCGAGAACGAAGAGAACTTCGAAGGCGAGGGACTCCGAGAAATGAGAGTGAGCGATTGTAACCCGGGGAAGGGTAGCTCTTAGGTGAAACTTGGCCATTTGGCCAAGTGTCGGATGGGTTTTCCGACACCGGCCGATCGCTATGTCACGGCCGATCGCCCGAGTCAGTGAGTTCGACCGTATACGATCGATCCGGATTGGCGCCAGCCGATCCGCATACGTGGGCGCCAACGCCAAGAGATAGTCGATCAAGGCGCGATCGATTGGTAGATAAGGGTTCGCCAGACCGCTCGTAGCCGATCGGGCCGATTACGGAGGCGAGCCGATCGATGAGGTCCATCGGGCCGATCGCCAAGAGTTCCGTTGGACTACAACGGCCGGATCCGACGTGTTCGGAGGCCGTTGTAGTAGGACGCAGCTGATCGCCAAGGGCTGCAATGATGATGGCGCAAACGGAAGAAGTTAGCCCTCTCTATAAAAGAGAGGTGTAAGCCTTTGAGAGGCTAATGCTCATACTCCAAACGATCTTCCTAGTGCCCCACAAGCTCTAAACTCTTCTTACTTGTCTTTACTTCAATCCTATTGTAAGAAGAGTGATCTTGGTTGTAAAGGTTACCTCCACCTAGCTTTGTGCAAAGGAGAGACCGATAGTGATTGGTTTTGGCGGAGTGATTCACCGTGGACGAATCGGACCGTGGATTAGCGGCGTAGCCGTGAACCACGTTATATCTCGGTGTTTGTGTTGCTTGCTTATATTTTGCTTGTCTTTACTTATATTTGTATATTCCGCTAACGCTTTGTAGACGAGCAATTTACGACGCCCAACGACGAGGGCTATTCACCCCTATAGCCGCCATATCGATCCCTTACAAGTGGTATCAGCCGAGGTTGCTTGTCACCGGACTAACCGCCGCAACAAGCCCTACATCAAAATGGCCGGCTCCAACATCCATCCTCCGGTTTGAAGGAGAATTCGCAGTGGAAGAAGCGAATGGAGGTATTTTTCGAAACGGATTTTGATATAATGATTACAATGGAATCCGGTTTCGTTTTGCCTAGGGATGAAGAAGGGAAGCCAATAGAGAAGTCTAGGTGGACCAAGAGGCAAAGAGAGGAGCACCTTGCAAACTCCAAAGCCAAGCACCATCTCTACAATGTGCTCCCTCAACAAGAGATCAACCGGATCGGAGAATGTGCTAGCGCCAAAGAGATGTGGGAGAAGCTTATAGAACTCCATGAAGGCACATCCGAGGCCAAGCTAGCAAGGAGAGACCTCCTCCGCTCCCAATTATCCAATATAAAACTAGAAAAGGGAGAAAAGGTAACCTCACTACACTCTAGGTTTAAAGAAATTTTAATTGGGCTAACAAGTGTAGGTGAGAAGCTATCAAACCGGGATATGGTAATGAAGGCCATAGATGCCTTTCCCCGGTCCTCAAAATGGAGCTCCATGGTGGACTCATTCTATATCTCCAAGAACCTAGAAGTGAGCACCTTGGAGGAATTCTTCTCAACAATGGAACTCCACGAAACTAGGCTTGAAGGAATACAAGAGGAGCCTAGAATTCAACCTTCAAGAGGAGTAGCATTATTGGCAAGGGAAGAAGAAGATGGAAATCCCCTCCTCCTCCGATGACGAAGCGTCTTCCTCCTCCTCCATGGATAGCACCGAAGAAGCCTATATGGTAAGGAGGGTAAGATGTGCATTTAAGAATTTTAGATTTGATAAATCTAATGATAGGATGAGAAGACCAAGGGGGAAGGTTATATGCTACAATTGCCAAGGAGAAGGGCACATAAGGGACAATTGTCCTCTCCTAAACAAGAGCAAGGAAGAGAAGAAAAAGAAAGAAGAGAAGAGGAAGAAGAAGAAGGGGAGCAAGAGAAAGGAAGAAGAAAAGAAAACAAAGGAGAAGGGAAAGGCTAAGGCTCTCAAGGCAAGGACTTGGGATGATCCTTCCTCATCCTCCTCCTCATCATCGGATGAGGAGAATGCCTTTGTCACCAATTTGGCCTTGATGGCCTTTGATGACTTGGATTGCTCTTCATCCGAAAATGAAGGATCAAGCTCAAATGGGGAGAGCTCAAATGAAGGGGGAGCTTCCACATCCTCATCATCCGAAGAAGAAGAGGACATGGAAACTATGGTAACAAATCTAACCCCTAAGAAAATAGTTTCCATGGTTTCTAGCTTAACTAGAGATTTATTTAGGGCAAAGAAGAAAAATAAATGCATGCTTGAACAAATTAAGGAATTAGAACAAAAATTAGAAAAGGCATGCTTGAATGATAATATTTCTTCTAGCTTAGATGATGCATGCTCACATGATTATATGCCTTTGGATGTTAATGATGCATGCATAGAGGAAAATAGGGCCTTAAGGGAAAAGGTAGATTATTTAACCAAAGCCCTAGAAAAATTCACTATTGGCTCCAACACCTTAAATATGATCTTAGGGAGCCAAAGAGCTAGTTTCAACAAGAAAGGCCTAGGCTACAAGGAAAAGAAAAATGAAAAGGCCTATAAATGCCTAATAGCTAGGGGACAAGATAAAAAGAAAATAATTGCTAGGAAATGGATCCCCAAGGAGTATTTAGTAAACCCAATAGGAAAGAATTTATTTTGGGTTCCAAAATCCATCCTTAAGGGTTAGAATAACCCTAGGGTAGTCAACCATATGAACTTGACCTATATCATATTTTGGTTGACTTAGGATGACGGGACAACATTTTTTAGATAGTGTTGGGTGATGATAACGTGCCCATAAATAGGTAATAATACTTAAATCATGATGATTGATGTAATTCCTATGTATGTTCTAAATCATGATTTATAATTTTGATATTTGGCATGTTATCATGAGAAATAGGATTAAATCATGCTTTAGGTAATAATTTGTTTATTATCATCGTGTAATACCTAATGCATGACTATAATTTGATGAAAACATGGTTTTCATGATCATAATGTAGGATTAATTGATATATGTCACTATGATCATGTAGGATGTTAGGTTGATACTTAACCATGATAGAATTGCATGATTATATTGGTTAAGTATATACAAATACCCCCTAGGATATATCTCACACTCACGATAGGCTAACTTGATTGCAAACTTAGCATGGGTGAGATATTAGGATGATACAAATGTCCACTAATGCCTATGGCATTTAGATGGTCATTTAAAGTATCAAAATAGCAATAATAGACCAATCATGGGGAAGGCTTATGTTTAATTCATAGACATATTGCCCAAAGATCATGGTTGGATATTTCATATGTTTTCAAAACAATTTCTTACCTTAAAATACATGTATTCATGTTTTGAAACAATTGGATGCAAAACTAGGTAGCTAACTTGATACTAGAATGATCAAAAACCTAGTGGTTTTTAGAACTTTTGGATTTTTGGCAAAAATAAGAAAATATAATGAGTTTTCATGAAAAACTATTTTTCATTGATAGATATACTTAAAAGAAATATGTTTCCCCAAATTTCATGATTTTTCAAATTTTCTGGAATTTATAATGCATTTTCAATTTCAGAAAATCGAATATGGATTCATTTGTGCCGATCATTGCCATCGATAGCAATGATCAGTGGCTATAAATCAGAATATTGAAGGCCGATTTCAGTTTATCGACCTCCTACAAGTGGTAGAAATATACTTGATGCCATCAACAAATGGTACCCAATTTTTAAATCAACTTGACATATTTTTCCCTCCATTATACTTGATACCATGAGCTTATAACTTAGTGTTAATCTTTTTGATGGTGTCAAAGGGGGAGAAATAATTATGTTTAAGTTAATCACTTTAGGGGGAGAAATATACTTTAGGGGGAGAAATATACTTTAGGGGGAGAAATATATTTTAGGGGGAGAAATATATGATAAGGGGGAGAAAATTTGCATAGAGAATTTCATGGATTAAGGGGGAATTGCATGTTGTTATATCATGTTTATCTTTACATGCTTTCTTACCTTAGAATTTATATCAAATGTTTTTACCTAACTTAAACGGATTGCCACACATCAAAAAGGGGGAGATTGTTAGGGCAATCTCTTGCCGTAATATGGTTTTGATGGTGTGGCAAAGGGTTTAAGTTAGTTTGATATGTTGATGTGATATGTGTGTTGAAGTCGTGCAGGGCTTAGTAATTCGCACATGGAGCCGTGGCGAGTTTCACATCTCATGACTCGTGCCTTGAGTCGGTGAAGGATAGCTTTGCGGAAGCCGTGCGCTTGGAGCATCCGAGGGACCGCCGGACGAGAAGCTTGGAGTGAAGCCGGAGGAAGTAGACTTGAGGCAAGAGACGCGAAGGAGCATTGCGAGTCGTGCGCTGATCTTAGGGGACGTGGCGAAGCGAAGAACTTGAAGGCGAGGACTCAGAAATGAGTGGCGATTGTAACCCGGGAAGGGTAGCTCTTAGGTGAAACTTGGCCATTTGGCCAAGTGTCGGATGGGTTTTCAGACACCGATCATTGCCATGTCATGCCGATCGCTCTGATCAGTGAGTTCGGGTATCGATCGATTGGTGTAGCGATCGCATACGGCCGATCGCTCGATCGGCGCCAACCGATCATCGGCTCGAAGCGGCCGATCGGTAGATAAGGGTTCGCGCGGAACCGTTCGTAGCCGGCGGCGATCGACTACGGAGGCAGCGATCGTGATGAGTCCATCCATCGATCGCCAAGAGTTCCGTTGGACTACACGGTCGGGATCAGCGTGTTCGGAGGTCGTTAGTTGTATGCAATGATCGCAAGGCGGAGCCCTCTCTATAAAAAGAGAGGGTGTAAGCCTTTGAGAGGCTAATGCTCATACTCCAAACGATCTTCCTAGTGCCCCACAAGCTCTAAACTCTTCTTACTTGTCTTTACTTCAATCCTATTGTAAGAAGAGTGATCTTGGTTGTAAAGGTTACCTCCACCTAGCTTTGTGCAAAGGAGAGACCGATAGTGATTGGTTTTGGCGGAGTGATTCACCGTGGACGAATCGGACCGTGGATTAGCGGCGTAGCCGTGAACCACGTTATATCTCGGTGTTTGTATTGCTTGCTTATATTTTGCTTGTCTTTACTTATATTTGTATATTCCGCTTGCGCTAACGTTTTGTAGACGAGCAATTTACGACGTCCAACGTACGAGGGCTATTCACCCCCCTCTAGCCGGCCATATCGATCCCTTACATCTCATCAATGTCTATTTGAGTCTCTCGAGCCTCCTCAAGCTCGACGACACTCCCACTGTTTTCTTGCAAGAGAAACTCTTTCTCTAGAAACACAGCATGCCTTGAAACAAACACCTTTTGTTCCACAGGATGATAGAATTGGTAACCCCTTGTTTCCTTAGGGTATCCAATAAATAGACATTTATCAGACTTAGCATCCAATTTGTTTGATACATTCCGCTTCACATAAGAAGGACAACCCCATATCTTCAAGTAAGATACATGAGGTTTCTTACTATTCCATATCTCATATGGAGTAGTAGAGACTACCTTGGTTGACATTCTGTTTAACAAGTAAACAGTTGTATGAAGTGCATATCCCCAAAAGGACTTGGAAAGATTCGTATGATTCATCATTGACCTAACCATGTCCAACAAGGTCCGGTTAAGCCTCTCAGATACACCATTATGTTGTGGTGTGTATGGCGGAGTCCATTGGGACAATATACCATTGTCTCTTAGATAATCAAGAAACTCTTGACTTAAGTATTCACCACCTTGATCCGATCGAAGTATTTTAATACTCTTGTCATGTTGTTTCTCTACTTCATTTCTGAATTCTTTGAACCTTTCAAAGGCTTCAGACTTGTGTTTCATCAAAAACACATACCCAAACCGTGAGTGATCATCGGTGAAGGTAATGAAGTAGCTATAGCCTCTTAAAGCTTGAGTTGACATAGGTCCACATACATTAGTATGTATTAGACCTAGCAACTCTCCCACTCGTTCACCTTTTCCTGTAAAAGGTAACTTAGTCATCTTGCCTTTTAAGTGTGATTCGCATATATCATATGAATCCAATTCAAACGATTCCATAATTCCACATCGGTGTAATTCGGACATGCGTTTCTTGCTTACATGGCCAAGATGACAATGCCACATGTATGAGTCTAATTGATTATCCTTTCAAGCACGCTTGTTGCTTGCTTCGATATTGAAAATGTCACTGGATACGTCCAACGTATAAATTCCATTGCTCAAAGTTCCAGTTCCATATATTATGCCATTCAATGTTATATAACAACAATTGTTACTAAACGTCAAATGGTAACCATTTCTATTTAAACAGGAAGTAGAAACAATGTTCTTTATTAGAGAAGGAACACAATAGCAATTGTCCAGTTCCAAGACTAGTCCGCTAGGGAGCTTCAGCAAATAAGTTCCGATGGCGACCGCAGCAACCTTTGCTCCATTGCCAACTCGCAAATTTGACTCCCCTCTGACGAGTCTTCTTCTATTCCTTAGCCCCTGTATGTCATTATATATATATGAGCCACACCCAGTATCCAATACCCAAGTGTCTAAGGAAATAGAATGACAATCAATAACAAAGATACCTAAAGAGGATGGGGCATCGGATGCCTTCTTCTTCTTCATGGACTCAAGATAAATCTTGCAGTTTCTTCGCCAGTGGTCTTCCTTGCCACAATGATGGCAAGTGCCCTTTTGTGTTGGTTCTGCCTTCTTAGCCTTCTTGTTCTTCCCTTTCTTCTCTTCCTTTGCCTTCCTCTTAGAACCTTTCTTTGAGGAATCAACTAACAGAATCGCCTTCTCCTCATGCTTCACAGAAGGCTGCACAGTCTTCAGCATATTGAAGAGCTCAGGAATAGTGGATTCCAATTTGTTCATCCGATAGTTCATCACAAATTGTGAGAAACTCTTGGTAAACAATGCAGAATTAAGTCAATACTTAATTCATGATCCATCACAAACCCAAGGGTGGCTAGCCGCTCGATGTACCCGTTCATCTTTAGCACAAACTGCACTACAGACGAACCTTCTTGCATCTTCGTGGTGAAGAGGAGCCTGGAGACTTAGAACCTTTCGAATCTCGCTTGCTCATCAAACAACTCATGAAGATGGAAGACCATGGTATTAGAATCCATATGCTCATGCTGCTTTTGCAGCTCAGGTACCATCGCAGCTAGCATGATGTAACTCGCCAGTTCAGAATCTGCCACATGCTTCTGATAGACCAACATTTGGTCTGGAGTTGCATCGTCCCTAGGACGGTTGGGAAGAGGCTCTTCAAGGACATATGCTAGTTTTTCCACCTTGAGAATAATTCTCAGGTTTCTAAGCCAGTCCAGGAAGTTAGGCCCAGTAAATTTTTTTGAATCCAAAATAGTGCGCAAATTCAAAGACATCATGATCAATCGATTAACCTAGAAATACAAAATGAGCATATATGAGAAAATGATTTTAAAATGCATCAATATACATTCATAAATCCCATTCATTTTTCAAATTTCAAAAACCCTAAAATCACTTCGGGAGATCATAGGTCCATCTCCGAATGGGCTGATATCCATCATAGATATGAACAACCTTGGAGAGAGTCCAACAAGGCATTCATAACTACGATGGTAGGTATCAAATATACCGATTGAATATCACGTATATGCAACTATCACAATGTGCTATCAACTAATTAAATGTTCACACATACACCGGGTTGTTAACACATTAACAAGTATGCATCATATGCATAGCACCCAACTTCACCTCCCTTAACATCGACCTTGGAGAGAGTCCAACAAGCCGATGCTCCAGGTTAAAGGCAACCTATTAATCGAGAAATAGTTTTAATATGGTTAGAGCACATTCAACCAATTAGCCCGACTTGGAGAGAGTCCAACAACCAAAGCTAACGATTGACCTCTGACACTTACCATATTAGTATTAAACTATTCCATGGTTTGAACATGTTCGGGTTCGAGCCGGGCTTGGAGAGAGTCCAACAACCCAAACAAGAAACGGAACTCTGGTTCTAACCATATTAATGGAAGTTGTAGGCTTTAATATTGAGTAAGGATTTTTATGTCTCATCCTATTTGCATGCAAATAACTATTATCTACATGGCATGGCATGAATGGCATACATCTACATGTCACGACACGCATGACATAATGATATGCATCTAATGCAATTACATGACATACAATTTTGTCATGTACAAAATTTCCTTATATGTCATAACTATTTATGGAAATAAAATATGTTTAAGATTTGATTCACCAAATCAAATCATGATTAAATTAGGAAACAAATTTCTAAATCTAATCACATATTTTATTTGTGGAAACAGTTGATTAAGGAAAGTAAATTTAGGAAACCAATTTCCTAAATCATCAAAACTACTTATGAAAATAAAATATTTTTAAGATTTGATTTCCCAAATCAAATCATGATTAAATTAGGAAACAAGTTTCCAAATCTAATCAAATATTTTATTTATGGAAAATATCAATTTCCATAAATACTTCCAACTTTCCAAAAGTAGAAGATTTCCATAAATACTTCTAGACTTTCCAAAATTAAAAATTTCCATAAATACTTCTAACTTTCCAAAAGTAGAAAATTTCCAGAAATACCATTGTGACTATCGCAAAATAATTTTACGATTATGTCGAAACACAATCTGGGCTCTGATACCAATGTTGGGTTTCCGACACTGCGACGAGTGTGTGTTCGAACATGTTTCGTAAACATGTGCACAGCAGAAGAAATAAAATAATAAATCTAATTTATTACATCACACGCATGCATAGTACAACATGTGTAGACATAACCATAAAATCAAATTTTGCAATAAAAGGAAATCTATACTACGTATACCTGACGTATCACGTGTAGCGGGAAAGACATCAACCGGAATGATCCTCGCTAGAATCGTCTCTATCCGTATCCATGCCGAGTATCTTCAAGATGACTTCACAAAGTCACGAGCCTCGTCTTCGTACCAGTTACTAGCCTCGTGTTGAAGATGATTTGATTGAGAGAAGATCACAATCCGAATCAAAATTCGGATCCAAAACGAGTCCTCAAAAACTCACTTCTCTGGAGAGGTATTCGTCAACCGTTTGATGAATCCTTCGTCCTCCACCTATGAGGATTACCGAAGATCGAATCCTCGGTAAGGAAGGCACTGTCGGAGCTCCAAACGTCGTCCAAACGACGCTCCAACAAGAAGAAAACAAGCTATCCAGAAAACCGGACAGCTTTGGTGGAGGAATAGGGGCTGGCCAAATAGGGAAGGTTGAACCTCACCTTGTCGCCGGACCCAAAGGAGATCACCGGAGCTCCTCCGGCAGCAACTCGATGCCAGCAAGGGGAGAGGACGACAGCTGCTAGACACCAGTAAGAGGGGTTGGGCGGTGGTGGGCGGCAGCAAAGGGTTGGGCGCCGATTACACCAAGGAGAGGTGGGCGGCAACTTTAGGGTTGCAAGGATTAGGGCTTAACAAAAACCCTTATGCCCTATTTTATAGAGAACAAATTCTCTTAATGGTTATCGGATCATAAACATAAGCCCGTTAACCCGCTCCATTAGTTTAAGTTAAAATAAACCAAACCATGATGGTTTATTTTAAGTTAAAATGAACTGAACCAACTTTGGTTCATTCATTTAAAACAAACCAAACCCCTTTGGTTTATTCTCCTCCATTGGATTAGAACCAAACCAATTTGGTTCATCCATCATGTCTTCATAAGGCACGACCCATCCATGCTTCCATTGCGACTGAAACGATTTCATTCTCGCTCCATGTTTGGTCCAACCAAACCTTGTTTCTCTGTGTCTGAGAATCTCATTCTCAAGCTCGTTTTAAATCCTTTTGGATTATGCTCGTTGTGTGTGTTACCAAATAGGTTCTCGGTTTATGTTGCCTGTCTATAATTAACCATTAATTATAGAATGATCATGAGTGGCACCTAGTAGTACATCATGATCCCCAATTTACCGAAAAGATCAACGGTTGATCCAGAACTATTTCTGAAACCCTTCAGCAGCTTGAATGAATCGTGACCCATTCCCTTCACTCATCTTATACTCACTTGGTTCAGGACATGGTCTATAGTGTCAGTCCCCACTAGGCTGACTACGTCACACCTAGCCCAAGTATCATTTTCTCGTCCTACGGATTCTAGTTACTGCACATGTAGAGATACTCACTAGTTTTGATCCAATCACAAATTCTTTCATGCTATGAATCGTATCACGGACATTCAGTAAATGAGTTTAAGATCCAATCAAATACATGAAAACATGTATACTCAAATAGTGAATCTTCATTTATCATATAAATGGTTCAGAAATAAGGTGTTTGCCTTAGGACATCTCTCATATATTACTAACACTACTTATGACATGATTCTCAATCTCAAGGAGCTTTTCGGACACCAGAAATGGGCTGCTATGAAGGAAGCCATGAGGAACTTGATGACGACCACCATGATCGAGGGAACACCCATGAGGGATCATGTTCTCAAGATGATGGATCATTTGAATGAGCTGGAAGTCCTTGAAGATGATATCGATGGGGAAATCCAGGTCGATATCATTCTCCAGTCTCTACCTAGGAGTTTTAAGCAGTTCCGCCTGAACTACAACATGAATAAGAGGTTGTATTCATTGGCGGAGCTTCTGACATAACTCCAGGCGGTAGAGGGGCTTTTTCATCAGAGTGCTTAGGCTCAGGCCATGGTTGCCCAAAAGGTTTCTACTTCTAAGATTAAAGGCAAGAAGAAGAAGAAAAAAAGTAGGGCAAAGGTGGCAGGAGGATCTCAGGGAGGAGTGAAGAAGCCGAAAGGCAAGTGCTTCACTTGCAAGCAAACTGGACATTGGAAGAAGGACTGCCCCAACCGGAAGCAGAATAAAGGTATATCTTTTGGTCTAGTCATTGAAACATTTTTAGCGGTGTTATGTACCGACACCTGGTGTGTAGATACGAGAGTCACTGATCATGTGTGCAATACTTTGCAGGGGTTCTAGGAAACCAGACGACTGGATGAGGGGGAGATTACCATTTACTTGGGCGATGCTACAAAGGTGGCGGCTATTGTAGTGGGAGATGTTTATTTATCTTTTGAGAGGAATAAAATTTTGGTTCTGAAAAATTGCCTTTATGTACCTTTATTTAGAAAGAATTTGATTTCAATTTCTAAATTATTTATGGATGGATATTCTATTTCTTTTAATGACAGAGTTCTTATAAAAAGGAATAGGGAGATTATCTGTTCTGGTGCATTGATAGGAAATTTATATACACTTGAACCAAAAGCTCCCACGATGCAAATAGAAGTAAATAACTCATCTTCTAATTCTAATAAGAGAAAAGAACCTTCAAAAATGAACCAAACATATCTTTGACATCTAAGGTTAAGTCATATTAACTTGAGTAGAATTCAAAGGTTGATAGCTGATGGACCTCTGGGTTCATTAGTGGTGGAAGATTTCCCAACCTGTGAATCTTGCTTGGAAGGTAAAATGACCAAAAGGCCTTTTAAGGCCAAGGGGTAGAGATCCAAAGTGTGTTGGAATTGGTTCATTCTGATTTGTGTGCTCCTATGTCTATCCAGGCTAGAGGTGGTTTTGAATATTTTGTCTCTTTTATAGATGATTATTCAAGATATGGATACATTTACTTCAAGGCCCCAAGTCTGAATGCTTTGACAGGTTCAAAGAATTCAAGGCTAATGTGGAGAAATATCAAGGTAAAAGTATCAAGACACTACGATCTGATCGTGGTGGTGAGTACCTCTTGGGAGAGTTTAGGAATTACTTATCAGAGGCTGAGATTCAATCCCAATTGTCTGCACCTGGTACACTCCAGCAGAATGGTGTAGCGGAGCGAAGGAATAGGACTCTTATGGAGATGGTTAGATCGATGATGAGTTATTTTGAGTTGCCAGATTCGTTCTAGGGGTATGCTCTGGATACGATAGTGTATATTCTGAACTTGGTACCATCTAAATCAGTGCCTTCTACTCCCACAGAATTGTGGACTGGGCGAAAGCCTAGTCTGAGACATATTCGGATCTGGGAAAGTCCAGCACATGTATTGAAGGCACATGCTGGTAAGTTGGATCCTTGTACAGAAGTGCACATGTTTGTAGGCTATCCTAGAGGAACGAAAGGTGGTTTGTTCTATAGTCCTAGAGATCAGAGGGTGATCGTTAGCATGAATGCCATATTTCTAATGGAAGACTATGTGATGAACCACAAGCCCATGAGTAAGATTGTTCTGGAGGAATTGAGAGGGGAAGTCACTACTTCAGTACCACCGATACAAGAGGATATGCCACAAGTAACTGCACCGCGTGTCAGAGAGGATACACAGGTGATACCTCATCGTAGTGGGAGGGTTGTCAGATAACCTGATAGATTTATATTCTTGAGAGAATCTTCTAATTTGGTCCCTGGCGAACATGATCCTGATCCATAGACATATGACGAGGCAATCCAAGATAAAGATTCGGTATCTTGGAAAAGTGCAATGAATTCAGAAATAGAATCTATGGATTCAAATCAGGTCTGGGACATAGTAGAACCACCCAATGGTGTATAAACCATTGGATGCAAGTGGATCTACAAAAGAAAAAGAGGAATAGACGGGAAGGTTGAGACCTTTAAAGCAAGGCTTGTTGCGAAAGGGTATACTCAGAAAAAGGGTATCGATTATGAGGAGACCTTTTCGCCGATAGCCATGCTTAAGTTTATCCTGATTCTCTTATGTATAGTTGCTCATATGGATTATGAGGTATGACAGATGGATGTGAAGACAACATTCCTTAATGGAAGTCTTGAGGAAAACATCTATATGGAGCAACCAGAGGGATTAATTGCAAAGGGCAAAGAGCATCATGTGTCTAGGCTTAATCGGTCCATTTATGGATTGAAGCAAGCTTCGAGATCTTGGAACATCTACTTTGATGAGGTAATCCAGTTTTATGGATTTATTCAAAGTCCGGATGAGTCTTGTTTATACAAGAGATGTGACGGAAATGTGGTGGTATTTCTTGTACTATACGTAGATGACATTTTATTAATTGGCAACAATGTCAAGGTGTTATCGGATGTAAGGGTATGGTTGTCTAAACAGTTTGATATGAAGGACTTGGGAGAAGTGGGACACATTCTTGGGATCAAGGTTATAAGGGATCGTAGGAAAAGGATGTTGTGCCTATCTCAAGCTTCATACATAGACACTATTTTGGCTCGTTTTAGCATGCAGAACTCCAAGAAAGGTTTTCTACCTTTTAGGCATGGAGTACCTTTGTCTAAAGAGATGTGTCCTAGAACATCAAAGGAGATAGAGGAGATGAAGGTGATTCCTTATGCTTCGGCAGTAGGAAGCCTCATGTATGATATGCTATGTACGAGGCCGGATATCTACTTTGCCATAGGCATGGTTAGCAGATATCAGAGTAATCCAGGATAAGAACATTGGACTGCGGTAAAGCATATATTGAAGTACCTGAGAAGGACTAGGGATTATATGCTGGTATACTAGGCAGATCAATTACTCCTTGTGGGTTACACAGATTGTGATTTCCAATCAGATGGGGATAACAGTAAGTCTACCTCAGGTTTTGTGTTTACTTTGGGATGTGGAGCCATTGTATGGACGAGTGTCAAGCAGAAATGCGTGGCGGACTCTACCATGGAAGCTGAGTATGTGACAGCCTCTGAGGCAGCCAAAGAAGCTATATGACTCAGGAACTTTTTAATGGACTTGGATGTGATTTTTGGTTTGCCCAGAACAATCACAATTTATTGTGATAATAGTGGTGCAGTTGTAAACTCAAAGGAACCACAAGCCTATAAGGCAAGTAAACACATAGAGCACAAGTACCACCTGATACAAGAAATCGTAAAGCTAGGAGAATTTGTGTAGCCAAGATTGCATAAGAAGATAACCTGGTAGATCCTTTAACTAAGGCCTTTCCAGCGAGAGTTTTTGATAGGCATGTGGAGGGAATGAGAATCAGATGTATGGTAGTATGAGGACAACATAGTCTTTTAGTATAAGTGGGAGATTGTTGAGATGTATACTCAAAAGTCTATCTTTTGTATGAATATTTTTATTTTTGAAATAAGAATCACATGATCATTGTTTGCATATTCATGGTTATGCATATTGTCTAATACACAACATTGTAGATAACATATTATGTAGTGTCACACGCGAGATCTTGTTATCAGTTCCTTATAAAGTATAAGTAAAGACTGACAACCAAGATGGTTTTGGACAAACCATTGGTATGGTTGTAGTGTGATTTGGTATTGGTTTGTCTTGACCATAGAATTACACTGGTACACTTTGTGTGTATTAAGCAGGACCGACTTAGAGGTGATTCGATTTAATGCTGACTACAAAATTGAATCGGACCTCAGATATTATGGTGTACATGCTCTTAATCCCGATATAATAACGGGCACATGTACTTAGTATTTATTTCTTTGATTTACCAATGGGCGAGATTTATAGATTAAATCGATAGGCTCGGTAAGTTGGAAAATGATATTATTTACATGGTGTGTCATTGATTATAGGAGGAAATCGTGTCCTATATATTAGGATGATGATGTCACCTTGAGGAGCTCATAAGGTTCATCATGTAAACCCTGCAGGTGGACTTGGTCCGGCATGATGATAAGGTTGAGTGGTACTACTCATGGAGTTAGATGTTAATTAATTAATTAATTGACGGACATTCGAGATCTTAAACACGGAGAGATATTTGTACAATTAATATATGGAGCCCATATTTATTTATGGAGGTTGGTGAGGTAGATCAATGATATTCCTCTAGTGGAATGGATTATTATTAATAGATCAGACTTTATGTGGGCTAGATCCATTAGGTGGCCAAGATCCAACTCCTCCTCATGGTCCCTATTGTAGCCTATTAAAACCCTCATGAAGCCTAGATATGATGGTGAAAAATGGAACTCTAGTTCCGACGGTTGAGATTAAATCTCTAGATCCGACGGTGGAGATTAAATCTCTAGATCCGATGGTTTAGATTAAATCTCTAGATCCGACGGTAGAGATTAAAAGGAGGCTTAAGCCTAACTCTATAAATAAGGCTTAGGGCTTGGGCGGCAATAGGAGAATAAGGGATTCTTGGGTTTGCCTCAATAGCTTTGGCGACAAGAAACCCTAGGAGAATTAGGGTTTGGAGCTAGGTTTGGGCGGCGACAAGAAGTGGAGGAGGTCTAAGGGTTCTTCTACCTCTCTTCCTAAGGTTTGTCCGGCGCAACTTCTCCTTCCCTTGGTGGCCGGTACTCCTTCCTTGAAGGAAAGACCGGTGGTTCTTCTTTCTTCCACAAGTGGTCCGCGGCAACCTTTCTTCAAGGTTGGTCGGCGCTCCTTCATCCACTCCTTGGTCGACAGCAACATCAAGCTCCTTGGCTTGGTGGTCGGTTCTAGATAGGAGAAGAAGTTTTGTTTTCTTCTTCCCTTTGTTCGGAGCAAGCAAGGAAGGGAAGAACGTGATCTAGGAGTTTTCAACTTTTGGAAGATCGTCGCCCACACGACGTCCAAAAGGAGGAAGGACATACAATAGAAGACCTTGAGGTAAACAATAGGTATAATTCTTGTTTATGCATGTTTTCTTATTCTATGTAATTTTTATGTATTGTATGTGGCTAATTTACTTGGACCCCGAAGACAAACACAAAAATCGGTGATCCGTACATCGTCTATTCTGTGGCTAATCAAAGATAAGAGGTAGCTTACTTGAACAATAAGTTTGTTCAAGTGACCACTCTATTCGAATAGCACGATGATGGATCAGTTGCTTGGGTAATCCTTTGTCGTCTTGGATTAATTTTTTTAATCCGGGGACATAGATGGGATCACCATGCACAAGCGACCGAAGCGAAGCTACAACCTTCAGCTTTAGCTTAGTATTTTCTGCACACTTGATTTAACTCGTTAGATAACAAAATAACCTTGACTTTGTGTCTTTGCCATAATCAAAACATAGATTCGATTATCGGGTCACCCTGCACAAACAATCTCTCCCTTTTTGATCTATGGAAAACCAACACAAAGTTCTGAGAAATTTAGAGAATAAGGCATAAAAAAAGTAATAAATGATTAACTCACTTTAAAGAATTCCCCCTTAACCCTGTTGGGATGTATACTGAAAAGTCTATCTTTTGTATGAACATCTTTATTTTGAAATAAGCATCACATGATCATTTTTTGCATTTTTATGGTTTTGCAATATTGTCTAAATACATTACATTGTAGATAATATGGTGTGTGGTGTCACACGGGAAATCATGTTATCGGCTCCTTGTAAAGTATAAGTAAAGGCTCACAACCGAGATGGCTTTGGACAAACCATTGGAATGGTTGTAGTGTGATTTGGTATTGGTTTGTGTTGACAATAGAATCCCACTAGTGCACTTTGTGTGTATTAAGCAGGATCGACTTAGAGGTGATTCGATTTATTGTTGACTACATAATCGAATCGGACCTCAAATATTATATTGTACATACTCTTAATCCCGATATAATAACGGGCACATATACTTAGTATTCATCTATTTGATTTACCAATGGGCGAGATTTATAGATTAAATTGATAGACTCGGTAAGTTGGGAGATGATATTATTTATATGGTGTGTCGTTGATTATAGGAGGAAACTGTGTCCTATATATTAGGATAATGATGTCCCCTTGAGGAGCTCATAAGGTTCATCATGTAAACCCTGTAGGTGGACTTGGTCCGGCATGATGAAAAGGTTGAATGGTACTACTCATGGAGTTAGATGTTGATTAATTAATGGTCAGTAAATTAATTAATCGACGGACATTCGAGATCTTAAACACGGGGAGAAAATGTACGAATAATATATGGAGCCCATATTAACTTATGGGGGTTGGTGATGTAGATCAATGATAATCCTTTAGTGGATTGGATTATCATTAATGGATCGGACTTTATGTGGGCTTGATCCATGGGTGGCCAAGATCCAACTCCTCCTCATGGTTCCTAATGTAGCCTATTAACACCTCATGAAGCTTAGATCCAATGGATAGAAACAAAACTCTAGATCCAAAGGTAGAGATTAAATCTCTAGATCCGACGGTTGAGATTAAAACTCTAGATCTGACGGTTGAGATTAAATCTCTAGAACCAATGGTGGAGATTAAAAGGAGGCTTATCCCTAACTCTATAAAAGGAGAACAAGGGGTTGGAGTAGAGAATTAATTGAGAGAAGCTTGGGTTTTTGGAGTTGGCGGCCAGTGCTTGGAGCTAGGGTTTGGGCTTGGCGGCACCTAATAAGGAAAGTTTTTCCTTGCCTTCTTCTTCTTCCTCAAGCTGCCGACACCCATTGAAGCCTTTCTAGCTCTTGGCCGGCTTCCAAAGTAGGTCCTCTTCTTCTCTTTGGTTGGTGGAACAAAGGCTTAGGGTCCTCCCTTGAAGCTTTTGGCCGGCAACCATTAATCTCCTCTTCCTTCTTGGCCGGCGGCAAGCTCCATTCTTTGAGGTTGTTGGTTGGTTGAAAGAAGGAAAAGAGCCTTGTTTCTATTTTTCCTCATGCTCGGAATGATCAAGGAAGGAAGATTGCCAATCTAGGAGCTTCAACTTTTGGTAGATCGTCGCCCACACGACGTCCGAAAGGAGAAAGGTCATACATTAGAAGATCGAGAGGTATATCAATTCTCTATTCTCTTTTGTAACATGTTTGTTTTTGTTTTTCAATTATGAGCATGGTATAATCTTTTTGTGGATAAATAATACTTGAATCCCGAACATAAACATGAAAGCCGGCGATCCGGACATCGTCTATTCCACGACTACTCGTAGAATAGAGGTTGGTTGCTTGAACAACAAGTTTGTTCAAGTGACCTCTCTAAACGAATAGCACGATGATGACTTGGTTGTTTGAGCAATCCCTTTTGTCTAGGATTAAATTTTTTTTAATCTGGGGACATAGATGGGATCGCCATGAACAAACAACCGAGGTGAAGTGGGAAGTGAAGTTTCCCCTCATTGATTAATCACAAAACCAACAATTGGTATCAGAGCCAAGGTTTCCGGTTTTGTGTGTTTAGGATTCGGTTAATTTTTATGAACTTTTCATATATTATATGTGTCGGATAATGGTAGGATATGCGTAGGTTAACTCTTTGGTTGCAAGCATAAAATCCGACTATTATGGTCATATGTGTGTATGTGATTGTATGTGTATATTTTGTTGAATCTTTGGGGTTGACGAGGCTAGTATTTAATTTTTTGTAAATTAGATATGACATTGTTTAGCCACTCTTTTTATTTTAGTTTACTTTCGATCTAGATTTCATGTACACTCCCTCGTGAAGTATAGGATCGATGGATGTAAATTAAAATAGATTTTAGTCTCGGCTCGGATCTCTGGATGGCTCGTACATGGCGTAGGAGGAGCCGACGAGAAGGCGATGTGACGGGAGACATATTGAAGACAAAAGCCATAATAGTTGGAAAATAATTTATTTTTCATATTTATTGCTTTTTGTTTGATATGCATGTCGTTGGCTAGGAAAATTCTTCAATTTAAAATTACTAAGTGGGAGAGGGATATTTTTATAAATTCCCACGACCTCCATTACGATTTGATAAGTGATGCAAATAAACTTGCGCGTCGGCTCTGAGTGCCTTCCTCTCCATCGAAAGAGTTTGTTTGCGAATCACAAGGTCAAATATGGTTATAGAGAATTATTAAGGAGCGTGTGCACTTCCCCATCGTAAGGCACATAACCCGAGATAATTACCTTTGTACCGAGTAATTGTGAACACTTAGATACAAATATAAGTATCCTCCCATCGGAGTCACTGCTTTTATTTGTAGGGCCAAAGAGGAACCAACTATTAATTTTACTTGTCAAAAAGTTAGATTGACAAGATAGTAAAATTAATGGGTAAAACCTCCTCTTACAAATGTAGAATTCGTATACGTCCACACTATCATGGCATACGATATGTTAGTGAAAGCCCTAGAGCCAATCATGTGATGATTGTTGTATGGACTTTGTTTTATCATATTCCTATTTATAAAGGCATGGTTATTATATTTACTTATATTGGTGCCAAATAACTAAGTATAATAACGTCCTTGAGTAGAAGGTTCTTATCTATATCAATCGATTAGTTGAATCGATAATGAGATGATATAGAGAACACTACTCTTAATCATTCCTAGTCAAGTCTTAACATTCAGGGACAATGTTAATGCATAGAGACTAGCATGTAGGTCAACTCGATGACTTGATCTCACAAGTCATGGATATGAGATATCAAGTTGACACATGGGTATGCATTGGAGAATGTATACTGAATGACCTGCCAAAAGAAAGTATCATGGATCGTTATATGAGTGTCATATACTTTCTCATGTGGCTATTAGTATGACTATTAGTCCTTAGACCTGAAGTCACCATGGTTCCCTACATAAGGAGTTGCATACTTTGGCTTCGTCAAATGTCACCCGTAAATGGGTGGACTATAAAGGTGATTACTGGGTATGTAACAAATTATGCGGAGGGATGTGAGTGATGTAGATGAGATCTATCCCTCCTATATGACAGGAGTGACATCGTTATTCTTGATAGAGTGAGATCGCGAAGTGCATGACCATGCCTAAATGAGTCAATATGAGATATTGAGCTCATTTGATTAGAGTGAGTCCACTTGGAGTTCAAGATATAGATTATACCGAGGATGACACGGTCTATGGCTCAATTCGTCAATCTAGATATCAAGGATAGAGGGATATTATCACATATTCTGAGAGTCACAATTAGTAGTCACAAAGGTGATGTTGGAGCTCAACATTCTTGTAACTTGGGTAGCAATGTTGTGTTGCTAGATACCGCTCATTGCTTATGTTCCTAAATCGGTTTAGGGACATTGCCAACGTTACAAGAACCTATAGGGGCACACACAAAGGGCAATTAGATGGAGATTAGGTTCATATGATGGACCATGAGGATTAGGTTCATGTGATGAAACGAATTGGATTAAGAGTAATCCAAATTAGACTAATTGAGTTAGACTCAAGTTGATTCAAGTGTTGAATGAGTCTAATTTAGATTTGATTCATTTAGTCAATTTAAATTAATGAATAGAGATTCATTAAATCAAATTTACTTGAATCAAGTGGTTGGATTTGATCAACCATGGGAGATAAGAGGTCAAGTTTGACTTGACTTGAGAGGGAAGATGAAAGGTCAAGTTTGACTTGACCAAATGCCATGTCATGATGATGACTTGGCATGGCCGGCCAATGATGATGCTCCACATCATCATGGACACATCATGGGGTGCTACCTCATGAGGGAGACCAAGAGCCATTGGTTCTTGGAGTTACATGCATGCATGTAACCCCCTTATAGTGGGTTATGAAAGTGTGAAGTTAAGTTGTGTAACTTTATCTTCTTCCTTGGTTCTTCCTCTCATGCTCCCAATCCTTCTTGGCAGAAATTTCCATGAGTGCTAGCACACTCTGGGTTGAGTTTCTCCACCATTTGTCCGTGTGGATACCAATAGAGGAGTGTACACTTGACACTCTTGAGTTCCGAGAAGCTTTTGGACGAGCGGGATTTGCGAAGGGCATCGCATCGAGGGTAATGATCTCACCTTCTAGATCTAAGGTAGATCTAGGGTTTTTAGTAAACACATACATGTTTTAGTTTTAATACATCTTCGCATGGATCCGTGGCCGAACTTTCGGGGTTTCCGCAACGCAAAAAGCGGTTTTTGCGACTCGGAAAGTCCAACACGATATTCTCAGTGTTTTGAGGTGTTGGTTGATTTTAAAATTTTATTGTTTGAGGAATCAATAATTTTTTGAAATCTAATGTTTTTATTTATGTGATTCTTAGGTTTTCTTTCAAAATGACTTCCAACCCACTTGCTGTGATACTGAAAGAGAACAAACTTACTGGACTCAACTATGTTGATTGGATAATGAATCTAGACATTTTCTTGACTGCTGAGGAATACAAACATGTACTCCTCGAAGAGTGCCCTCCCAAGCCTGTAGATGATTCTGGGGAAAAGGAGAGAGAGAGTTTTAAGAAGTGTGTAAAGGTCGATAAGATGGCGCGGTGTTACATTTTTGCATCTATGTCAAATGTACTACAACATCAGCATCAAGCCATGCCCACAGCTTATGACATGATGCTCAATCTCAAAGAGATTTTCGGACACCAGAATCGGGCTACGAGGCAAGAAGCCATGAGAAACTTGATGACGACCACCATGATCGAGGAAACACCCGTAAGGGATCATGTTCTCAAGATGATGGCTCATTTGAATGAGTTTGAGGTCCTTGGAGCTGAGATCGATGGGGAAACCTAGGTCGATATCATACTCTAGTCTCTACCTAGGAGTTTTGAGCAGTTTCCTCTAAACTACAACATGAACAAGAGGTTCTATTCGTTGGCGGAACTTCTGATAGAACTCCAGGCGGCAGAGGGGCTATTTCGTTAGAGTGCTCAGGCACATGTCATGGTGACCCAAAAGGTTTCTACTTCTTAGCCGAAAGGCAAGAAGAAGAAGAAACAAACTGGGGCGAAGGCGGTGGGAGGTACTCAGGGAGGAGTGAAGAAGTCGAAAGGCAAGTGCTTCACTTGTAAGCAGACTAGAGACTGGAAGGACTGCCCCAACCGCAAGCAGAACAAAGGTATATCTTTTGGTCTAGTCGTTGAAACATGTTTAGCGGTATTATCTACCCGTACCTGGTGTGTAGATACGGGAGCCACTGATCATGTCTGCAATACTTTACAGGGGTTCCAGGAAACTAGACGACTGACTGAGGGGGAGATTACCGTGTACTTGGGCGATGCCACGAAGGTGGCGGCGATTGCAGTGGGAGACGTTCATTTATCTTTTGAGAAAAATAAACTTTTGGTTCTTAAGAATTGTCTTTATGTACCTTTATTTAGAAAGAATTTAATTTCGGTTTCTAAATTGTTTATGGATGGATATTCTATTTCTTTTAATGACAGAGTTGTTATAAAAATGAATAGGGGCATTATCTGTACGAGTGCATTGATAGGAAATTTATACACACTTGAACCAAAAGCTCCCACGATGCATATTGAAATTAATAACTCATCTTCTAATTCCAATAAGAGAAAAGAACCTTCGAAGATGAACCAGGCATATCTTTGGAATCTTAGGCTTGGTCATATTAACCTAAGCAGAATTCAAAGGTTGATAGCTGATGGAACTCCGGGTTCATTAGTGGTGGAGGATTTCCCAACCTGAGAACTTGCTTGGAGGGTAAAATGACCAAGAGGCCTTTTAAGGCCAAGGGGTATAGAGCTAAAGATGTGTTAGAATTGGTTCATTATGATTTGTGTGGTCCTATGTCTATCTAGGCTAGAGGTGATTTCGAGTATTTCGTCTCTTTTATAGACGATTACTTAAGATATGGATACATTTACCTGATGCGCCGCAAGTCTGAATGCTTTGACAAGTTCAAAGAATTCAAGGCTGATGTGGAGAAACGTCACGGTAAAAGTATCAAGACACTACGATCTGATTGTGGCGGTGAGTACCTCTTGGGAGAGTTTAGGAACTACTTATCAGAGGTTGGGACTCAATCCCAATTGTCTGCACCTGGCACATCCCAACAGAACGGTGTAGCAGAGCGAAGGAATAGGACTCTTATAGAGATGGTTAGATTGATGATGAGTTATTCTGAGTTGCCAGATTCGTTCTGGGGATATGCACTTTTAGTAATATATGAGAGATGTCCTAAGGCAATCGCCTTATGTATGAACCATTTATAAGATAAATGAAGATTCACTATTTGAGTATACATGTTTTATGTATTTGATTGGATCTTAAACTCATTTACTGAATGTCCACGATACGATTCACAGCATGAGAGAATTTGTGATTGGATCACAACTAGTGAGTATCTCTACATGTGTAATTGTGATGTATCGGAATTATCCCTAGTCGATGAATTGATGGATTTGGACACCATCAATTCTGTCGAGACTAGCATGAGGTATACTCCTTGGTATATCCAAGCAGCTGATTCTCACTGGCTGGAGACATTGTGATGTCCGAAGTTAATCGTGGATGCTAGTTATGGTAACTAGTTCATTGGAGTGACCAGTCGTAAGACTTCATATGGTTCTCTGCATATATAGATATGTCAATGAAGTTCTTACTGTGGCTTAAGTGAGATGTTCCTTTGACTTGCGGTATTCAAGTCATCTTGATCATGGAGACTTATGCTTTGACATCTTAAGCAAACATCTCTAAGGAGATATGGACCCGGGATGATTGGGTATAAGTCGAAATGATCGAAGGTGTTTGAATAGCCTATAAAGGATTCACCACTCCTTGCGAGGAGATGTATACCCATGGCCTCTCGTCGGATTGTTACTAAAGTCTTTGGCCAAAGCATTACATGTTTAGAGTAAGGTACTCTTCGATACATGTGGAGTAACTAGAATCCGTAGGACGAGGAATTGATACATGGGCTAGGTGTGACGTAGTCAGCCTAGTGGGGACTGACACTATAGACCATGTCTTGAACCAAGTGGGTATAAGATGAGTGAAGGGAATGGGGCACGACTCATTCGAGCTGCTGAAGGGTTCCAGAAATAGTTCTGGATCAACCGTTGATCTTTTCGGTTAATTGGGGATCATGATGTACTACTAGGTGCCACTCATGATCGTTCTATAATTAATGGTTAATTATAGACGGCCAACATAAACCGAGAACCTATTTGGTCACACGCGACAACGAGCGTAATCCGAAGGATTTAAAACGAGCTTGAGAATGGGATTCTCAGACCGAGAGAAACTAGGTTTGGTTGGACCAAACATAAAGCGAGCATGAAATCGTTTCAGTCGCAATGGAAGCGTGGATGGGCCGAGTCTTATGAAGACGTAATGGATGAACCAAAATGGATTGGTTCTAATCCAATGGATGAGAATAAACCAAAGGGTTTGGTTTATTTTAAACTAATGAACCAAAAGTTGGTTCGGTTCGTTTTAACTTAAAATAAACCATCATGGTTCGGTTTACTTTAACTTATCTTAATGGAGCGGGTTAACGGGCCTAATGGTTATGATCCAATAACCATTAAGAGAATTAGTTCTCTATAAAAGAGGGCTTAAGGACTAATTAAGCCCTAATCCAAGCCCTAGCAAAAGTTGCCGCCCACCCCATTGAAGGAGTTTTTTCGGCGCCAACCCTAAGCTTGCCGCCCAGCTCCTTGTGCCGCCATCCAACTCCTTGCCGGCATCCAAGCTTCAGCCGGTGAACCCTCCGGCGACCCTCCAGTGATCTTCCTAGGCCTCGGTCAAAAGGTGAGCACTTGGCTTCCTTGTTTTGGCCGGCGCCTACTCCTCCACCAAGCTGTCCAGTTTTCTGGACAGCTTCTTCTCCTCTCGTCGGAGCATCGTTTGGACGACGGTTAGAGCTCCGACAGCGGCTAACTTACCGGGGATTCGATCTCCGGTAATCCTCTGAGGTGGAGGACGAAGGATTCGTCAATTGGTTGACGAATACCTCTCCGGAGAAGCGAGTTTTGAGGACTCGTATTAGGATCCGAATTTGGATTTGGATCGTGATCATCTCTCGATCATGTCGTCTTCAACACGAGGCTAGTAACCCATACGAGGATGAAGCTCGTGGCTTAGCGAAGTCATCCCGAGGAACTCGGCGTGGATACGGATAGAGATGATTCTAGCGAGGATCGTTCCGGTTGATGCCGTTCCCGCTACACATCATACGAAAGGTATAACGTAGATAAATTTCCTTTTATTGCAAATTTAAATTTACGGTTATGTCTACACTTGTTGTAATATGCATGCGTGTGTTGTGTGTGTTGTAATAAATGTAGATTTATTATTTTTATTGCTTCGGCTGTGTTCATGTTTACGAAACGTGATCGAACACACACACGCCGCGGTGCCGGAAACCCAACAGTGGTATCAGAGCCCAGGTTGTGTTTCAACATAATCGTAAAAATGGTTTTGCGATAGTCATAATGTATTTCTGGAAATTTTCTAATTTTGGAAATTTAGAAGTATTTATGGAAATTTTTCAATTTTGGAAAGTCTAGATGTATTTATGGAAATCTTCCACTTTTGGAAAGTTGGAAGTATTTATGGAAATTGATATTTTCCATAAATAAAATATTTGATTAGATTCTGGAAATTTGTTTCCTAATTTATTCATGATTTGATTTGGAGAATCAAATCTTAAAATATTTTATTTCCATAAGTTGTTTTGATGATTTAGGAAATTGGTTTCCTAAATTGATTTTCCTTAATCAATTAATTTCATAAATAAAATATGTGATTAGATTTGGAAATTTATTTCCTAATTCAATCATGATTTGATTTGGAGAATCAAATCTTAAACATATTTTATTTCCATAAATAGTTATGACAAATAAGGAAATTATGTACATGACATAATTGTATGTCATGTAATTGCATTAGATGCATAAGATTATGCCATGCGTGTCGTGACATGTAGATGTATGCCATGTAGATAATAGTTATTTGCAAGCAAAGAGAATGAGACATAAAAACTCTTAAACAATATTAAAGCCTACACCTTCCATTAATATTGTTAGAACCAGAGTTCCGTTTCTTGTTTGGGTTGTTGGACTCTCTCCAAGCCTAGCTCGAACCCGAACATGTTCAAACCATGGAATAGTTTAATACTAATATGGTAAGAGTCAGAGGTCAATCGTTAGCTTTGGTTGTTGGACTCTCTCCAAGCTAGGCTAATTGGTTGAATGCGCTCTAACCATATTAAAACTATTTCCCGATTAATGGGTTGGCTTTAACCTGGAGCATCGGCTTGTTGGACTCTCTCCAAGGTCGATGTCAAGGGAGGTGAAGTTGGGTGCTATGCATATGATGCATACTTGTTAAGGTGTTAACAACCCGATGTATGTGTGAACATTCAATTAGTTGATAGCACATTGTGATAGTTGCATATACGTGATATGCAATCGGTATAGTTGATACCTACCGTCGTAGTTATGAATGGCTTGTTGGACTCTCTCCAAGGTTGTTCATATCTATGATGGATATCAGCCCATTCGGAGATGGACCTACGATCTCCCAAAGTGATTTTGGGGTTTTTGAAATTCGAAAAATGAATGGGATTTATAAATGTATATTGATGCATTTTTAAAATCATCTTTATCATATATGCTCGTTTTGTATTTCTAAGATTGATCATGATGTCTTTGAATTTGCATTCCATTTTGGATTCGAATAAATTGACTGGGTCGAACTTCTTGGACTGGCTTAGAAACTTGAGAATTGTTCTCAAGGTGAAAAGCTTGTATATTTCCTCGAAGCGCCTCTTCCCGCCTATCCTAGTGACGATGCAACTCCGGACCAATTGTTGGTCTATCAGAAACATGTGACTGATTCTGAACTGACAAGTTGCATCATGCTAGCCTCGATGGAACCCAAGCTACGAAAGCAGAATGAGCATATGGATGCTCATATCGTAGTCCTTCATCTTTATGAGTTGTTTGATAAGCAAGTGAGATTCGAAAGGTTCGAAGTCTCCAAGCTCCTCTTCACCTCTGAGATGCAAGGAGGTTCATCGTGTGTCTTGCTCAACATCTTTGAAGGCTATGGAGTCTTACGAGAAGCATGAGAGGGGCGGTGTTGTTAGTTGATTCCTCGAAGAAAGGTTCTAAGAGAAGTCAAAGGAACAAAGAAGGGAAGAAGAAAAAGGCTAAAAAGGCGAGAACTAGCACAAAGGGCTTGCCATCATTATGGCAAGGAGGGCCATTGGCGAAGAAATTGCAAGATTTATCTTGAGTCCGTGAAGAAGGATAAGGCATCGGATGCCCCATCTTCTTCAGATATCTTCGTTATTGATTGTCATTCTATTTCCTCAGACACTTGGGTATCGGATACTGGGTGTGGCTCAAATATATGTAATGACATACATGGGCTAAGGAATAGAAGAAGACTCGTCAAGGGAGAGTCAAATTTACGTGTTGGGAATGGAGCAAAGGTTCTTTGCACTCGCCATCAGCGTATTTGTTGGAACTCCTGTAGGACTTGTCTTAGAACTGGACAATTGCTTTTATGTTCCTTCGTTGATAAAGAACATCATTTCTATTTCTTGTTTAAATAGAAATGGGTACCATTGACTTTTAGTAACAATTGTTGTTACATAACTTTGAATGGAGTTCTTTATGGAATTTGGAACTTTAAGCAATGGTGTTTATCGTTGGGCGTATCGGTGATATTTTCAATATCGAAGCGAGCAACAAGCGTGCTCGAAAGATAATCAATTAGACTCCTACATGTGGTATTGTCGTCTTGGCCATGTAAGCAAGAAGCATGTCGAATTACACCGATGTGGAATTGCGGAATCGTTGAATAGGATTCATCGATACATGCGAATCATGCTTAAAAGGCAAGATGACTAAGTTACCTTTCTTTGGAAAGGTGAGCGAGTGGGAGAGTTACTAGGTCTAATACATACTGCGATGTATGTGGACCTATGTCAACTCAAGCTTTAGGAGGCTATAGCTACTTCATTACCTTCAGATGATCACTCACGGTTTGGGTATGTGTTCTTGATGAAACACAAGTGAAGCCTTTGAAAGGTTCAAAGAATTCAGAAATGAAGTAGAGAAACAACATGACAAGAGTATTAAAATACTTGATCGGATCGAGGTGGTGAATACTTAAGTCAAGAGTTTCTTGATTATCTAAGAGACAATGGCATATTGTCTCAATGGACTCCGCCATATACACCCACAACATAATGGTGTCACGAGGAGGCGTACTTAGGACCTTGTTGGACATGGTCGGTCAATGATGAATCATGCGACTCTTCCCAAGTCCTTTTGGGGCTATGCACTTGAGACATTTGTTTACTTGTTAAGCGAATGCCTACAGGTAGTCTCAACTACTCCATATGAGATATGGAATAGTAAGAAACCTCATGTATCTTACTTGAAGATATGGGGTTGTCTGCTTATGTAAAGCGGTGATGTCACACAAATTGGATGCTAAGTCGATAAATGTCTATTTATTGGATACCTAAGGAAACAAGGGGTTACAATTCTATCATCTGTGGAACAAAAGGTGTTTGTTTCAAGGCATCTTTGTGTTTCTAGAGAAAGAGTTTCTCTTGCAAGAAAAGCGAGTGGGAGTGTCATCGAGCTTGAGGAGGCTCGAGAGACTCAAATAGACATTGATGAGATACACGGTGAAGCACCAATGATGACAACTCATAGTGATGAGCAATCATTTGGACCTATTGTAACACCACATCTTCGTAGATCTGGTAGAACACACAATATTCTGAGAGATATGGATTTCGTAAGTGAATCGAGCGTGTTACTCATTGATGATGAGAGCCTACGATTATGAAGAAGTGCTGACAAGTTCAGAAAGGGATAAGTGGCTTGGTGCCATGAAGTCGGAAATGGATTCCATATATGAAAACCAAGTTTGGAACTTGGTTGACCCACCTGAAGGCATAAAGCCTATAGGGTGCAAGTGGGTTTTCAAGAAGAAAACCGACATGGATGGTAATGTGATTACCTATAAGGCTAGATTGGTGGCGAAAGGATATCGTCAAAAGCAAGGTGTTGATTATGGCGAAACCTATTACTTTGTGGCTATCTTAAATCCATTCGGATGCTCTGGCCATAGCGGCTCATTATGATTATGAGATATGGCGGATGGATGTGAAAACATAGCTTTCCTTAATGAAACACACTCGAGGGCGTGTATATGATCTCGACTGAGGTTTCACATCGGTTGATAAAACCAAGGTATCCAAATTGCGACGATCCATTTATGGATTGAAGCAAGCATCCAGGAGTTGGAATATCCGTTTTGATGAGACAATCAAAAAGTTTGATTTGTCACAAAATCCAGACGAACCTTGTGTGTACAAGAAGGTTAGTGGGAGTGCAATCGTGTTCCTAGTATTATATGTCGATGACATATTACTTATAGGAAACGATGTTTTGATCTTCTGATCGATTAAGGTTTGGTTATCCAAGACATTCTCCATGAAAGACCTGGGAGAAGCAACCTACATCCTCGGGATTAAGATCTATAGAGATAGATCGAAACGGTTGCTTGGTCTTTCGCAGTCTACATATATAGAACGAGTGCTAAAGAGGTTTAGCATGTTGGAATCCAAGAAAGGTTTCCTACCCATCAGGCATGGGATACACCTTTCGAAGTCTATGTGTCCGCGCACAGAAGACGAGAGGATTTGCATGAGTAAGATTCCCTATGCATCCGCAATAGGATCTATCATGTATGCTATATTATGTACGAGGCCCGATGTATCGTATGCTCTGAGTGTCACGAGCAGATACCAGTCTGATCCAGGAATGGATCATTGGGTGACTGTTAAGATGATCCTTAAGTACTTAAGAAGAACTAAGGATGCGTTCCTAATATATGGAGAAGGGTACATGGTGATACGTGGGTATACAGATGCCAGATCCAGACAGACAAGGATGATTCCATGTCTTAGTCTGGGTATGTATTCACCTAGAATGGAGGCGCAATAAGTTGGAAAGGTTCCAAGCTTGACGCTATAGCGGATTCTGCCACTAAGGCAGAATACATTGCAGCTTTGGAAGAAGCAAAGGAAGTGGTTTGGATCAAGAAGTTCATCTCTGAACTTGATGTGGTCTCATCAATGATCCAAACATGTGCTTCGCCGCTATCATCTTATCAGAGAGATTATCAGTAGGAACGAAATACAAATCGAGAAAATTCCCACTGAAAGGAACTTAGCGGATCCTTTGACTAAGGCATTACCTCAAAATAAGTTTGAGGGTCATGTTAGAGCTTATGGTATTGGATACCGTAGCGATTGGCATTAGGCCAAGTGGGAGTCTATTAGTAATATATGAGAGATGTCCTAAGGCAATCGCCTTATGTATGAACCATTTATATGATAAATGAAGATTCACTATTTGAGTATACATGTTTTATGTATTTGATTGGATCTTAAACTCATTTCTTGGAATGTCCCACGTCGATTCTGGCATGAGAGAATTTGTGATTGGATCACAACTAGTGAGTATCTCTACATGTGTAATTGTGATGTATCGGAATTATCCCTAGTCGATGAATTAATGGATTTGGACACCATCAATTCTGTCGAGACTAGCACGAGGTATACTCCTTGGTGTATCCAAGCAGCTGATTCTCACTGGCTGGAGACATTGTGATCTCCGGAGTTAATGGTGGATGCTAGTTATGGTAACTAGTTCATTGGAGTGACCAGCCGTAAGACTTCATATGGTTCTCTGCATATATAGATATGTCAATGAAGTTCTTACTGTGGCTTATGTGCGATGTTCCTTTGACTTGCGGTATTCAAGTCATCTTGATCATGGAGACTTATGCTTTGACATCTTAAGCAAACATCTCTAAGGAGATGTGGACCCGGGATGATTGGGTATAAGTCAAAATGATCGAAGGTGTTTGAATAGCCTATAAAGGATTCACCACTCCTTGTGAGGAGATGTATACCCATGGCCTCTCATCGGATTGTTACTAAAGTCTTTGGCCAAAGCATTACATGTTTAGAGTAAGGTACTCTTCGATACATGTGGAGTAACTAGAATCCGTAGGATGAGGAATTGATACTTGGGCTAGGTGTGACGTAGTCATCCTAGTCGGGACTGACACTATAGACCATGTCCTGAACCAAGTGGGTATAAGATGAGTGTAGGGAATGGGGCACGATTCATTCGAGCTGCTGAAGGGTTCCAGAAATAGTTCTGGATCAACCATTGATCTTTTCGATTAATTGGGGATCATGATGTACTACTAGGTGCCACTCATGATCATTCTATAATTAATGGTTAATTATAGATGGCCAACATAAACCGAGAACCTATTTGGTCACACGCACAACGAGCGTAATCCGAAGGATTTAAAACGAGCTTGAGAATGGGATTCTCAGACTGAGAGAAACTAGGTTTGGTTGAACCAAACATAAAGCGAGCATGAAATCGTTTCAGTCGCAATGGAAGCGTGGATGGGCCGAGTCTTATGAAGATGTAATGGATGAACCAAAATGGTTTGGTTCTAATCTAATGGATGAGAATAAACCAAAGGGTTTGGTTTATTTTAAACGAATGAACCAAAAGTTGGTTCGGTTCGTTTTAACATAAAATAAACCATCATGGTTCGGTTTATTTTAACTTATCTTAATGGAGCGGGTTAACGGGCCTAATGGTTATGATCCAATAACCATTAAGAGAATTAGTTCTCTATAAAAGAGGGCTTAAGGAATAATTAAGCCCTAATCCAAGCCCTAGCAAAAGTTGCCGCCCACCCCATTGAAGGAGTTTTTTTCGGCGCCAACCCTAAGCTTGCCGCCCAGCTCCTTGTGTCGTCGTCCAACTCCTTGCCGGCGTCTAAGCTTCAGCCGGTGAACCCTCCGGCGACCCTCCGGTGATCTTCCTAGGCCTCGGTGAAAAGGTGAGCACTTGGCTTCCTTGTTTTGTCCGGCGCCTACTCCTCCACCAAGCTGTCCAGTTTTCTGGACAGCTTCTTCTCCTCTCATCGGAGCGTCGTTTGGACGACGGTTAGAGCTCCGACAGAAGCTAACTCACCGGAGATTCGATCTCCGATAATCCTCTGAGGTGGAGGACGAAGGATTCGTCAATTGGTTGACGAATACCTCTCCGGAGAAGCGAGTTTTGAGGACTCGTATTAGGATCCGAATTTGGATTCGGATCGTGATCATCTCTCGATCACGTCGTCTTCAACACGAGGCTAGTAACCCGTACGAGGACGAAGCTCGTGGCTTTGCGAAGTCATCCCGAGGAACTCGGCATGGATATGGATAGAGACGATTCTAGCGAGGATCGTTCGGGTTGATGCCATTCCCGCTACACGTCATACGAAAGGTATAACGTAGATAAATTTCCTTTTATTGCAAATTTAAATTTACGGTTATGTCTACACTTGTTGTAATATGCATGCGTGTGTTGTGTGTGTTGTAATAAATGTAGATTTATTATTTTTATTGCTTCCGCCGTATTCATGTTTACGAAACGTGATCGAACACACACACGCCGCGGTGCCGGAAACCCAACATGCACTAGATACGGCGGTGTACATTCTAAACTTAGTTTCATCTAAATCAGTGCCTTCTACTCCCACAGAGTTGTGGACTGGGCGAAAGCCTAGTCAAAGACATATTCGGATATGGGGGAGTCCAGCACATGTGCTGAAGGCAGATGTTGGTAAGTTGGAACCTTGTACAGAAGTACGCATGTTCGTTGGCTATCCTAAAGGAATGAAGGGTGGTCTATTTTATAGTCGTAGAGATCAGAGGGTGATCGTTAGCACGAATGCTAGATTTCTAGAGGAAGAGGAGGGTTGTATACTGAAAAGTCTATCATTTGTATGAACATCTTTATTTTTGAAATAAGAATCACATTATCATTGTTTGCATATTTATATGATTATGCAATATTGTCTAATACATTATATTGTAGATAACATTGTGTGTGGTGTCACACAGGAGATCATGTTATCGACCCCTTGTAAAGTATAAGTGAAGGCTCATCCATCGAGATGGCTTTGGACAAACCATTGGAATGGTTGTAGTGTGATTTGGTATTGGTTTGTCTTGAACATAGAATCACACTAGTGCACTTTGTGTGTATTGAGCAGGACTGACATAGAGGAGATTCGATTTATTACTGACTACATAATTAAATCGGACCTCAGATATTATTTTGTACATGCCCTTAATCCCGATATAATAACAGGCACATATACTTAGTAGTCATTTCTTTGATTTACCAATGGGCGAAATTTATAGATTAAATCGATAGGCTCGGTAAGTTGGGAGATGATATTATTTATATGGTGTGCCGTTGATTATAGGAGGAAACCTTGTCCTATATATTAGGATGATGATGTTCCCTTGAGGAGCTCATAAGGTTCATCATGTAAATCATGCAGGTGGACTTGGTCCGACATGATGAAAAGGTTGAGTGATACTACTCATGGAGTTAGATGTTGATGAATTAATGGTCAGTAAATTAATTAATCGACGGACATTTGAGATCTTAAACACGGGGAGAAAATGTACAAATAATATATGGAGCCCATATTATCATATGGGGGTTGGTGAGGTAGATCAATGATAATCCTTTAGTGGATTGGATTATCATTAGTGGATCGGACTTTATGTGGGCTTGATCCATGGGTGGCCAAGATCCAACTCCTCCTCATGGTCCCTAATATATCCTATTAACACCTCATGAAGATTAGATCCAATGAATAGAAACAAAACTCTAGATCCAAAGGTAGAGATTAAATCTCTAGATCCGACGGTTGAGATTAAATCTCTAGATCCGACGGTTGAGATTAAATCCCTAGAACAAATGGAGGAGATTAAATCATGGCTTGAGCCCAACTCTATAAATAGAGATCATGAAGTGGGTGGCAAGATAGAGCTTGGCTTAAGGGGATTAGGGTTTGCTTCCTTTGGAGGCTAGGAATCCTAGTTGGTTTAGGATTAGGTTTGGGTGCCTGGGGTTTTTGGAGCTATGGGTGGGCAGCAACTCAAGGAGGTGTTTTTCTTCTTCCTCCTAAGGTGTGGCTGGTTCCTTCCATCTTCCCTCTACCTTGGCTTGTGCTCATCCTAATCTTCTTCCCCACTTCCATGGCCGGCCATAAGGAGAGCTAGGATTAGGGATTGGAGGCTTAGGGTTTAGGAGGCTTGGGTGGCACCAAATAAGGAAGTAGTTTGCTTTCTTCTTCCTCTCCTTTGGTGGCCGGCGCCCACAGCCCTTTCCCAGCCCTTGGCCAGCATCCAAAGACCCCTTCTCCTTCACCTTAGGTGGTGTAAACAAGATATAGGGCTTTCCCTTGGTGTCTTGGCCGGTTTCCACCATTATCTCCTTCTCCTTGTTGGCCGGCGGCAAGCATTCTCCTTGTTGCTTATTGGTTGGCTATAGGAAGGAGAAGAGCTTTGTTTCTATTCTTCCTTTTGTTTTGGAAGAGCAAGGAAGGAAGATCTGTGATCTAGAAGCTTCGACTTTTGGTAGAGCGTCGCCCACACGATGTTCGAAAGGAGGAAGGACATACATTAGCAGATCGAGAGGTATATCGATTCTCTAATTTTTATATGTTACATATTTGTATTTGTTTTTCAATTATGAGCATGATATAAATCTGTATATGGATAAATAATACTTGGATCCTGAGCATGAACATAAAAACCGGTGATCCGGACATCGTCTATTCCGCGGCTACTCGTAGAATAGAGGATGATTGCTTGAACAACGAGTTTGTTCAAGTGACCTCTCTAAACAAATAGCACGACAATGACTTGGTTGTTTGGGCAATCCTTTTTGTGTAGGATTAAATTTTTTAATCTGGGGACATCGAGGGGATCGCCATGAACAAACGACCGAGGTGAAGAGGGAAGCGAAGTTTCTCCTCACGGACTCGATAAGCTAAACCCTACAATTAGTGGGAGAGCTTCTGGGCAAAACCCTACAGAAGACTATGTGATAGGCCACAAGCCCAAAAGTAAAATTGTTCTAGATGAATTAAAAGGGAAAGTCACTTCTTTAGTACCACTGGTACAAGAAGGCATACCACATGTCACTGCACCGCGTGTCACAGAGGATACATAGGTGATGCCTCATCGTAGTGGGAGGGTTGTGAGACAGCCTGATAGATTTATGTTCTTGGGAGAATCTTCTGATTTGGTTCCTGGCAAACATGAACCTGGTCCCTGGACATATGACGAGGCAATCCAAGATATAGATGCAACATCTTGTCAAAGTGCAATGAATACTGAGATTGAATCTATGGATTCAAATCAGGTATGGGAGCTAGTAGAACCACCCGATGGTGTAAAAACCATTGGATGCAAGTGGATCTACAAGAGAAAGAGAGGAATAGATGGGAAGGTTGAGACCTTCAAAGCGAGGCTTATTGCGAAGGGGTATACTCAGAAAGAGGGTATCGATTATGAGGAGACCTTTTTGTCGGTAGCCATGCTTAAGTCTATCCGGATTCTCTTATGCATAGCAGCTCATTTGGATTATGAGGTGTGACAGATGGATGTCAAGACAACTTTCCTTAATTGAAGTCTTGAGGAAAACATCTATATGAAGCAACCAGAGAGATTCATTGCTAAAGGCAAAGAGCATCTTGTGTGTAAGCTTAATCGGTCCATTTTGTTAGAGATCGTTTGGAAGCTAGAGGGGGGGGTGAATAGCATTTTTCGGTTTCTACAAGAAGATTAGCGGAAGAAAACACAATAATATATGTAAAAACATAATCAAATGCAAACAAGGCCTTTTACGTGGTTCGGAGATAATGCTCCTACTCCACGGCGATCCTTGAGGTGGATCAATCCAAGCAAATCCACTAATGAGCTTTCTTTACACCACAACTCCTCTTCTTTACAAAAGATGAAGATCTAAGCTTAGAGAGAAGAGGAGGAGATTTAAATCACTTAGAAAGCTAAAGAATTCATGGAGGATGTTGAGAAAGATTGGATAATAAGCATTAACCCAAAAAACCTCCACTAGCCCTCTTTTTATAGAGAAGAGGCTGATTTTCCCGTTGGAGCACGATCGATCGGTGATGTACACATCGATCGGTGATGCGTGGTTAACGGCTTACGAACGGATTCATAGGATTGATCGTTTCATCCAGCGACACCTTCATCACCGACCGATCCTCCATCACCGACCGATGGAGGATCACCGAGTGATCACGACCGCAATGAGCGCGACTCCATTCTGCGCGCAATGATCGATCGCAACATCGGGCCGATCGCTTGGTCACATCACCGATCGATGGTCGTGGTTTCACCCCGACTCGGCCGAGCACCGACCACCGATCGATACATCATATTGGGCCGATCGATACTCATCAAATGTGAATATTTCACACTTGATTTCACCCCCTAGACCTAGACTTGACCCCTTAGCTCTTCCTTAAGCCTTGCGCCTCCAGGATCCCTCCGAGTCCGCGACTTGTTCATCCTTTGCGCTTTGCTTCCAAGAGCTTCTTTGGTTTTGTCATGTCTAGAGTTTTCCTTTGCCAAGGCGTGCTTGGACTTTACGCTGCCAAGTCTACATGCTTGGACTTACGCTGCCAAGACTTGCTTTTGGACTCCCTTTGCCAAGGTCCGTTTGGACTTTAATGCTGCCAAGACAACATGCTTGGTCTTATGCTGCCAAACCTTTACCTTGGACTTTTCTTTCACCAAGTCTTCATACTTGGATTTCCCTGTCACTTAAACATCATCACAATTTAGATCACAAATTGTTGCCTAACTTAGATGGTTATCCAAAAATCAAAACATATAAATGCTTGGGGCATTATTGCACCAACAATCTCCCCCTTTTTGATGTTTGACAATCATTTAAGTTAGGTCTTTTAAAGATACGCATATTATCACATCATATATTCAATTCCAATTCTAACTTAAACATTTCTTCTCCCCCTTTGAAATACATCAAAAAGAGAAGAAAGATAAAAACATACATATCATGAAAGAATTGAGTGTGTAACAATCTTAAACTAAGGCATAGATTTTAAGATTGAACTCCCCCTTAATCCAAGATATAGATTATGATGAATAAAATACATGTGGAGCTAAAGTCATCAAATAATTTGAAAGTTTAAATCCTAACTTTGCACCAACAATGTAAATTCTTAGAGGAGAAAGATATATTTTGTGAAACTCCCCCTAAAACATTGAAACAACCATACACGTTGTTTAGACTCAATACTATCATGCTATTGCTTTAGGATATCAACAATATACCAAACCTCAGAAAATGAGACTGATTTTTCGAAAACACAGTGTATCAGTCGACTGGTTTCTGAACCAGTCGACTGCTACACCTGTAACACGAAAATCAGCCTTTTCAGGCCAAATTCAGAAATGCGTCAGAAATTCTAGAAACCTCAAAAAATCATGAAAATTTGTGGACACGTTTCTGAAATCATACTTTATCAAGGAAAAATATTTTGAAAAATATATGTTTTCCAGATATCAATATTGATACAAATTTGGAAACTAGCAAAAAGTTCTAAAATTTTGCAAACTTTGTATCACTTTTGTGTTTCACTTGAAAATAGTTTTTCAAGGTATGATAAACATAGTTTAAAATATGTTTTATTTGACATTTCCAATCATGTTCTTGGAGCTATATGCACATCAATTGTGTATAAGCCTTCCCAATGATTGGTCCAATTAAGGATTAATGTCTCTAGATGACACTTTGGTCCATAGTAATGCATCATAACAAGCATGATGAACCAAGTGCATCTTCCTATCATCTCACATGTTGTCTAGGTGGTTCAATACAAAAATCATGGTTTCTTAGGTATTTTGTGAGATGGTTAAAGGTATAAAACCTAGTATTTCTATAGGATCATGCAAACCTACACCTTCACTCAACAAGCACATTCCAAGTTCTCTCCTAAGTGATGAAAATTCTACTTCGGGGAGAGCCTTGGTAAATATATCGGCTAAGTTGGACTTGGATTCAATATAATTGAGCTCAATATCCCCTTAGCCACATGGTCTCTAATGAAGTGATGCTTCACTTCAATGTGCTTGGTCCTAGAGTGATGTACCGGGTTTTTGGTCAAGTTAATGGTGCTTACATTATCACAAAATACTTTCATGTTGGAGTAAGATAGCTCATAATCTTCTAGGGTATGTTTCATCCATAAGAGTTGAGCTACACAACCACCCATAGCCACATCCCTCGGTGGTGGATAAAGCAACACAAGGTTGCTTCCTACTACTCCAACTTACTAGGGAGGACCCAAGGAATTGGCATCCACCACTAGTACTCTTCCGATCCAATTTGCAACCGGCATAATCGGAATCGGTGTACCCAATTAAATCAAAAGACCTAGTCCTAGGGTACCATAGACCTACATTTAGTGTGCCCTTGACATATCTTAAAATTCTTTTAACGGCAACTAAATGAGATTCCTTAGCACATGATTGATACCTAGCACACATACCAACCGCAAATAATATGTCGCGTCTACTAGCGGTTAAATACAAGAGGCTACCAATCATGCTCCTATAAAGGGTAAGATCTATTTGTTTTCCTTCACTATCACTATCTATTTTGGTATTGGTTGCCATTGGAATTGACACTACCTTAGCATTTTGTAAACCAAATTTCTTAATCATTTCCTTAGCATATTTGGTTTGATAAATGTAAATTCCTTCACTAGTTTGTTTAACTTGCAAACCTAGGAAGAAATTTAATTCTCCAACTAGACTCATCTCAAACTCTTTTTCCATATTTTGAATAAAGTCTTGAAGAAGCTCATCATTTGTTGACCCAAAGATAATGTCATCAACATACACTTGGGCTACAAAGATGTCTTTAGATGTTGACTTTATAAAGAGAGTTTGATCTATACTACCCCTTTTGAAATCCTTAGAGATTAGGAAAGTTGACAATCTTTCATACCAAGCCCGGGGAGCTTGTTTCAAACCGTATAAGGCTTTCCTAAGCTTGTATACATGGTTTGGGTAGTCTGTATTTTCAAAACCGGGAGGTTGTTCTACATATACCTCTTCCTTAATAAACCCATTTAGGAATGCCGATTTGACATCCATTTGATGGAGTTTGAAACCCATATAGGAGGCATATGCTAAAAGTATTCTAATGGACTCTAATCTAGCAACCGGGGCATATGTTTCATCATAATCAAGTCCTTCAACTTGATTAAAACCCCTTGCAACTAATCGTGCTTTTATTTCTAGTGATATTACCTTGGTCATCTAGTTTGTTCCTAAAGACCCATCTTGTAGTAATAATAGTGTTCTCACTTGGTCTAGGAACTAACTCCCACACTTGACTCCTATCAAATTGAGCCAACTCATCTTGCATTGCTAAGATCCAATCCGGATCAAGTAATGCATCTTTAATGTTTTTGGGCTCAATTTGAGAGATTAGAGCTATATGACTAGTGGGATCCCTATGGAATGACCTAGTTCTAACTCCTTGAGATAATTCACCCACAATTTGATCTAATGGGTGACTTTGATGAACTCTTATGGTTCTAGGAGGTGTATCAAGTTGAGTTTGATCATGATTAACTTCAATCCTATGTTCATCATCGGAGTCATCCCTTACTCCCCCTTGATCCAGGTTAAATCTTGCAATTGTTGGGTAATTCCTTGATTTTCATTGTTTATGTCATTATCAATAGGGGATTTCCTAGGGTATGTATTTGAATTTTCATCAAATTGAACATTCGAAGATTCTTCAATCTTTTGAGTCCTTTTATTGTAAACTCTATATCCTACACTAGTGGATGAGTATCCAACTAGGATTCCCTCATCCGCTTTGGACTCAAACTTACTTAGGTTGTCTTTGGTATTTAAGATATAGACTTTACATCCAAAGACCTTAAAATAATGAATTGTTGGAATTGTACCGTTCCACAATTCAAATGGAGTTTTTCCTAAGAACCTATGAATCAATACCCTATTTTGGATATAGCAAGCGGTATTAACCGCTTCCGCCCACAAGTAGCTAGGTAAGGAATATGCATTAAGCATTGTCCTAGCCGCTTCTTGTAGGGCACGATTTTTCCTTTCCACAACCCCATTTTGTTGGGGTGTTCTAGGACAAGAAAATTCATGCTTGTACCCTTGTTCTAAGCAAAAATTTGAAAAATTAGAATTCTCAAATTCTCCACCATGATCACTACGGATCCGGTTGATTTTGAGTTTTCTTTCATTTTCTACTCTTTTGCTAAATCCTATGATTATTCCTAAGGTTTCATGCTTATTTTTCAAGAAAAACACCCAAGTAAACCTAGAAAAATCATCTACTATTACTAAGCAATATTTACTACCAATTATAGATGGGGTACTATGGCAATCAAATAAATCCATATGTAGTAATTCTAATGGTAAAGCGGTACTAAGTAAATTTTTACCTTTGTGTGATGTTTTTGATTGTTTCCCTTCTTGACAAGCATCACACATCTTGTCCTTGAGATATTTGACTCTAGGCAATCCTTTGACTAGCTTCAATTTTGCTATTTTGGCTATATTCTTCATGTTTATGTGACCTAGTCTCCTATGCCAAAGCCAACTTTCTTCCTCTTTTGCAATAAGACACTTAGTGGAAGGGTTAGTAGCATAAGATAAATCAACATAATATGTCACGCCCGCCCTTTTTCAGAGCCAGAATCCGGAGGGGCGGCGCGTGACGCGACCATACATACATACATACATACATACATACAGCAGAAGACTTCAGACATTTTTGTTTCTTTTCTTTTAAAACCTAAACATGCATTGACATATATATATATATACTTCTTCTTCTTCATATGGATCATGCGTCATAGCATACATAGATACTTCTTCTTACTTCTTCTTTACTTCTTCTTATTAACATAGAACATGCATCATAACATAGGTAGATACTTAGTGCTTAGTTCAAGTTCTTAAACGACACCATCATGAGCAGGCATAATAAGGACATCCATAGACATCATCATCATAGGTAAACACATATATATGTAGACCTAACGGATCTTCTCCACCATGCCACTACCACACACATTGGCCCCTCCTGCTGCTCCCTTTAGTTTATCCATCCCTTACCCTTATCTGCAGTACGAGGGAAAGACAACTATAAGCACACAGGCTTAGTAAGATCCTGTCCTACTCACAAAACCATACATCATCTTTAATCATGGCATGTAGCATACATAACATATAAGCAGTATAATACGTAACATACATGGTGTCATCAACTTAACCAGTAGCATAAGTAACATAAGTACATATAACATGTATCATCATAACTTAGCAACATAACATGGATATATGCTTAATCAACATGACATGCATCATATGTAACTAAGTAACATAAACTTCATAGTATATCATCAAATATAACATGTAATGTGTATAACATAAGCATGTAAACATTCCTAACATATCATCAAACATAACTTGTAGACCTAAACATCATATCGTATCATCAAACCTAGGAAGTGACATAGATAACAGAAACATGTAACATTCCTAACATATCATCGAACATAACATGTAAACATAGACGTCATATCATATTATCAAACATAACATGTGACATGTATAATGGGAACATGTAAACATAACAATCAGCAGGTACACATATGCAGGATGCTTTGAAAACATATATTTTAGGTATGTAAACATAAATCTCAACATATTTGGGCCCGCCATTGTACCACTTCTTCATTATCATAGCGCGCATCCCTAAATAGGCCCGAGGTAGCAAGTCTCGAACCTAATAGGTTTCTAGGCCCGAGTCTTATTCCATCGACCTAGGGGAAATCGTTATAGCGTAGAAGCCCATCCTTGGCCCGAGTCTTACTCCATCGACCTAAGGCATCTTGGAGCCCATCCCGTACTAGGCTCGAATCTTATTCCATCGACCTAGGGGCAATCATACATAGAAGCCCATCCTAGGCCCGAGTCTTATTCCATCGACCAAGGGCATCTTAGGAGTCCATCACTTCTTGGACCTTGTTAAGGTCTTGGTACAAGCCATGCAGAAGGTAAAATACTTATATGCTTATTTTTACATCATAACTTATTTCATTAACATAGCATAGCATACTTCGTTTCACAACACATCATGCTTCATTTCATTAACATAGCATAGCATACTTCATTTCATACACATCATGCTTCATTTCATTAACATAGCATATCATACTTCATTTCATAGCATAGCATACTTCATTTCATACACATCATGCTTCATTTCATTAACATAGCATAGCATACTTCATTTCATACACATCATGCTTCATTTCATTAACATAGCATAGCATACTTCATTTCATACACATCATGCTTCATTTCATTAACATAGCATATCATACTTCATTTCATAGCATAGCGTACTTCATTTCATACACATCATGCTTCATTTCATTAACATATCCTAGACATCACATACACATAGGGCATGGCATAAGGCATGTCAACAAAAGTAAGTAAATGCTAACCTATAACATGTTATCCTCATTTAGCATCATTTAATATCATAAGTTCAACATGAATCCACCCCAACATAAAACACATGTTAACTTAATTCATAACAACAACTTCATATGCATATAGAACATGAATTAAACTTCATTTAATCACCCAAAGTTTATGGTGGCCGAATGGTCCATGTAGGGCTTTTAGGGTTGGCCTTTAACCTAATTCAACAACAACATCATAACCCTACAAAACATGGATTGAAACATCATTCGGTCATCAATATCTAGGGGTGGCCGAATGGTCCTTGTTGGCTATTAGGGTTAGCTTTTTGTTCTAATCCACTTTAACCCCTAACATCATCATCTAGTTATAAAAACATGGCATGGAACTTTATTGAAACCCTAAAAGTAGGGTTTGGCCGAATAGGTCTTTAGTGTTTATTAGGGTTAACTTTTGTCCTAATCCACTTTAACCCCTAACATCATCATCTAGTTATAAAAACATGGCATGGAACTTCATTGAAACCCTAAAAGTAGGGTTTGGCCGAATAGGTCTTTAGTGTTTATTAGGGTTAACTTTTGTCCTAATCCACTTTAACCCCTAACATCATCATCTAGTTATAAAAACATGGCATGGAACTTCATTGAAACCCTAAAAGTAGGGTTTGGCCGAATAGGTATTTAGTGTTTATTAGGGTTAACTTTTGTCCTAATCCATTTTAACCCCTAACATCATCATCTAGTTATAAAACATAGCATAAACATAGCATAGAGCTTCATTGAGACCCTAATTCATAGCTTGGCCGAATGGATCATGGAAAAATTGACACAAAACATCAATCGACAAGCTACTCGTATGCAGGTGAGGGGTACTTACTTCCTTCGCTTTGCTTGTAGTGTGAAGAAGATGACCTAACACAAACCCTAGCCCTTTCTTCTTGCTTGGAGGAGTTTCAGCCAAGGGAGGAAGAAAATGGAGAGGGAGAGCTTCTAGGGTTTCAGTGAGAAGAAGGAAAGAAGAGAGGAAGTGACCAAATTCAATCTTCCCTCTTCTTTATAAAGAGGAGGAAGAGAAGTTTCTCTTTTCTTTTCTATGCCTCTTCATTTACCCTTAGTCCTACTTATCTATAGTTTCCCCTCTTCCTTAATCATATAATCCTATTGGGCTTCTGGTTAGTGGGTGCATCTATAGGGTTTGGCTATCTCTAGAGGTTTGGGGTTCAATTCCTAGGTCTTGCATCTCTTTTTGGCTTATTTTTCTTTTATTTTGAAAAAAAAGCCCACATAAAGCCCATTATCATCAAGCCAAAAATTCTTGTAAAATTGCTATGAATTTTACGGGCGTTACAATCCTTCATCCTTAAAAAAGTTTCGTCCTCGAAACTTAGAACAATCCGGTATACATTTCATGTCCTCCTCGCGTTCCCGGTGGCTTCCTCATCGCAGATTGATTACGCCGCAGGGACCTTTACCAAGGGCACCTCTTTGTTCCTTAGCCTCTTGATTTCTCGGCCTAATATTTGGATAGGCCGACTTTCGATACTCAGGTCCTCTTGAACTTGTACGGTTTGTGGCTCGATCACTTGGTCCGTACTGGGAATGCATTTCTTGAGCACAGAGACATGGAACACGTTGTGAATAGCTGACATCTCTTGAGGCCTCTAGCTTGTATGCTACCTTGCCAATCCTCGCAATATCGGATACGGTCCCACGTAACGTGGACTCAATTTACCCTTCCTTCCGAATCTCATCACTCCTTCATGGGAGCCACTTTGAGGAATACTAGGTCCCCAACTTCAATTCTAACGGTTCACGCCGCATATCCGCATAGCTCTTTGTCGGCCTCGAGCAGCTTCAATTCTCCGACGGATGTTCCAGATAGCTCGGGTGGTGTCGTCGATGAAGTCCGTCCTGAGTCCCATCCTCTTCTTTTCACCACCCTCGTACAAAGATATGGGAGATCTACATTTCCTCCGTATAGAGCCTCGTAGGGTGCCATTCCAATAGTAGCTTGATAGCTATTATGAGGCTAATTCTCGCCAAACATAAGTATCGACACTACCTTTGAAATCCAGGCGCTCGTAACATATCCTCCAAGATTTGATTTACTTTCTGGCCTGTCTGTCTGTCTGGGATGGAAGGCAAGATCGAACAATAGCTTCGTGCCTAGGGCTTCAACACATTCCCAGAATGGGAGATAAAGCGACCATCTCTCACGTAAATGATGGTCTTAGGAATTCCATGTAGTCTAATAGCATATAATCGAGCCAATTGCTTGTCGAATAGGTCATCTTGATTGCTAAGAAATGGGCGGACTTCACAATCCCCACAATTACCCATATAGCATCATAACCGTTTTGTCGTCCTTGGGCAATCCCGAGATGAAATCCATAGAAATGTCTTCCCATTTCCATTCGAATCTGGATCACCGCAGTGTTCCTCCGTGTCTCGTGTTCGCCTTAACCCTCTGGCGTCGGGCAGTCGACATCGAGCCACATCTCTTTTCATTCGGACCACGAAAATTTTGTTTTCAGTCTTGGTACATCTTGGTGGTTCCAGGATGCATCGCATAAGGAGTTCTGTGAGCTTCCTCAAATATCTCCTTCCGTAATTCTGGATCGTCGAGAATACATAAGCGATCCCTGAGGTAGAGTACTCCACTATCAGAGATCCAAAACCCGTCGTCCTTTCCTTCTAAGACCTCTTGCTTGATCCTCTGAAGGCTTGGGTCACGGGCTTGTTTTTCCGATTGCTATCGCTATGGTCGAGAGCTGCCGGAAATGATTTCAACCCGTAACGCATAATCTCTCTTTCTAAGGGCCGAGATAACATCGATAGAGACATCAAGGTGGCGCAGACTTCTGCGAGTGCATCACCACCTTGTTAGCCTTCCCGGATGGTAGAGAATCTCGCAGCCATAATCTTGACGAGCTCGAGCCATCTGCTACTGCCTCATGTTCAGGTCCTTCTGTGTGAAGAAATATTTCAGACTCTGGTGGTCTGTATAAATCCTACACTGAGCTCCATATAGGTAATGTCTCCATGTTTTGAGAGCAAAGACCACGGCCGCTAGCTCTAAATTGTGGGTGGGATAATTCCTTTCGTGTTCCTTGAGTTGCCTAGAGGCGTAGGCAATGACCTTGCCATTCGCATAAATACGACTCGAGTCCCAACTTGGAAGCGTCCTTTGCATACATGTCGAAGCTTCCGTTCTTGTCGGAAGAGAAAGAATTGGAGCGGTGGTCAGTCTCCTTTTCAACTCTGTAAAACTCCTCTCGCAGGCGTCCGTCCACTCATATTTCTTGTCCTTTCTGGTGAGGACTGTCATAGGGGCGGCAATCCTGGAGAAGTTCTCTACAAACATCCGGTAGTAGCTTGCTAGCCCGAGAAAGCTCGACCTGCGCCGGGCCTAACCCCTGCCTTCACTCAGTGCTTTCTTTTGCTGATTAATGTTGTTCAGGTAATGCTCGGTAATTAAGGCACTACTGAACAGCTCCTCTGCGGTCTGCGGTCTATGAACTCCGCCGGCCACATTCAGAGCTATTTCCGGTCGAAGCATCTTCAGCATGAGTCTGACCCTTTCTCTTTCCGTGCTGACCAACTCTGGGCACAGACGTGCGAGTCGGTTGAATCTCTTTACGGCTTCGCTGACCGATAGGTCACCTTGTCGGAACCGAGTGAACTCGTCGTAATGCTTGTTGGTCACCCTCATGTGGAAGAATTCTTCGAAGAACTCGTACTCGAAATCTGTCCATCTCATCTGATTTACTTGTCTCTTTGCTTTAACCCGTTCCCACCACATCCGAGCATCTCCCGAAATGCAGAATGATGCACACTTAATCTTCTCGCATTCGGGCCAGTCCAGTAGCTCCACGATGCTTTCCACCGTCTTGAACCAGGCCTGGGCATCCCATGGCTCACCAATACCAGAGAAATTTTCTGGACTTAGTCTCTGCCACTGGATCAGGTAAGCTTCCTGTCGAACCATCGGGCCGGGGCCCGTTGGTGGGGCAGTAGGGTTTCCTCGTTGATTCATTAGGGTATTTATTACTTGTTGTTGTTCTGTGACTTGTCGCTGGAGTTATGTGACTACGTGTGTAAGGTCATGCGGGGGTGCTATCTCATCAGCTCTACTACCGCGTCTTCCAGACATGTTTATCTTCATATATTAAAGTAAAGCTAGTATAAGTTTTTCGTTCGTTTACCTATGCATAATTAGACTAAAGCTATCATAAGGTCGTTTCAAGCTTAAGCTTCATTCACGTTCTAAGGCATAATTTGGCTTAGGGTATTTTACATCATATATGAACAAGCATAAGGGTATCATACATATTTTCATGCATATTTAGCTAGAAACATTTCCTATCATACATGAAGAAAAATTCAACAAAATTAAAGTAGACATAGAATTCTTACTTGGAGCAGCAGGATTTGGAGCTTGATGTGTGTAGTGGAAAGGCAGATCCGCCTTCGCCTTTTCAGACCCAGAATCCAGAGGGGCGGCGCGTGACGCGACCATACATACATACATACAGCGGAAGACTTCAGACATTTTTTTTTCTTTTCTTTTAAAACCTAAACATGCATTGACATATATATATATATATACTTCTTCTTCTTCATATGGAGCATGCATCATAGCATACATAGATACTTCTTCTTACTTCTTCTTTACTTCTTCTTATTAACATAGAACATGCATCATAACATAGGTAGATACTTAGTGCTTAGTTCAAGTTCTTAAACGACACCATCATGAGCAGGCATAATAAGGACATCCATAGACATCATCATCATAGGTAAACACATATATATGTAGACCTAACGGATCTTCTCCACCTTGCCACTACCACACACATTGGCCCCTCCTGCTGCTCCCTTTAGTTTATCCATCCCTTACCCTTATCTGCGATGAGAGGAAAGACAACTATAAGCACACAAGCTTAGTAAGATCCTGTCCTACTCACAAAACCATACATCATCTTTAATCATGGCATGTAGCATACATAACATATAAGCAGTATAATACGTAACATACATGGTGTCATCAACTTAACCAGTAGCATAAGTAACATAAGTACATATAACATGTATCATCCATAACTTAGCAACATAACATGGATATATGCTTAATCAACATGACATGCATCATATGTAACTAAGTAACATAAACTTCATAGTATATCATCAAACATAACATGTAATGTGTATAACATAAGCATGTAAACATTCCTAACATATCATCAAACATAACTTGTAGACCTAAACATCATATCGTATCATCAAACCTAGGAAGTGACATAGATAACAGAAACATGTAACATTCCTAACATATCATCGAACATAACATGTAAACATAGACGTCATATCATATTATCAAACATAACATGTGACATGTATAATGGGAACATGTAAACATAACAATCAGTAGGTACACATATGTAGGATGCTTTGAAAACATATATTTTAGGTATGTAAACATAAATCTCAACATATTTGGGCCCGGCATTGTACCACTTCTTCATTATCATAGCGCGCATCCCTAAATAGGCCCGAGGTAGCAAGTCTCGAACCTAATAGGTTTCTAGGCCCGAGTCTTATTCCATCGACCTAGGGGAAATCGTTATAGCGTAGAAGCCCATCCTAGGCCCGAGTCTTACTCCATCGACCTAAGGCATCTTGGAGCCCAATCATACATAGAAGCCCATCCTAGGCCCGAGTCTTATTCCATCGACCTAGGGCATCTTAGGAGCCCATCCCTTCTTGGACCTTGTTAAGGTCTTGGTACAAGCCATGCAGAAGGTAAAATACTTATATGCTTATTTTTACATGATAGCTTATTTCATTAACATAGCATAGCATACTTCGTTTCACAACACATCATGCTTCATTTCATAACATAGCATAGCATACTTCATTTCATACACATCATGCTTCATTTCATTAACATAGCATATCATACTTCATTTCATAGCATAGCATACTTCATTTCATACACATCATGCTTCATTTCATTAACATAGCATAGCATACTTCATTTCATACACATCATGCTTCATTTCATTAACATAGCATAGCATACTTCATTTCATACACATCATGCTTCATTTCATTAACATAGCATATCATACTTCATTTCATAGCATAGCGTACTTCATTTCATACACATCATGCTTCATTTCATTAACATATCCTAGACATCACATACACATAGGGCATGGCATAAGGCATGGCATCAAAAGTAAGTAAATGCTAACCTATAACATGTTATCCTCATTTAGCATCATTTAATATCATAAGTTCAACATGAATCCACCCCAACATAAAACACATGTTAACTTAATTCATAACAACAACTTCATATGCATATAGAACATGAATTAGACATCATTTAATCACCCAATGTTTATGGTGGCCGAATGGTCCATGTAGGGCTTTTAGGGTTGGCCTTTAACCTAATTCAACAACAACATCATAACCCTACAAAACATGGATTGAAACATCATTGGGTCATCAATATCTAGGGGTGGCCGAATGGTCCTTGTTGGCTATTAGGGTTAGCTTTTTGTCCTAATCCACTTTAACCCCTAACATCATCATCTAGTTATAAAAACATGGCATGGAACTTTATTGAAACCCTAAAAGTAGGGTTTGGCCGAATAGGTCTTTAGTGTTTATTAGGGTTAACTTTTGTCCTAATCCACTTTAACCCCTAACATCATCATCTAGTTATAAAAACATGGCATGGAACTTCATTGAAACCCTAAAAGTAGGGTTTGGCCGAATAGGTCTTTAGTGTTTATTAGGGTTAACTTTTGTCCTAATCCACTTTAACCCCTAACATCATCATCTAGTTATAAAAACATGGCATGGAACTTCATTGAAACCCTAAAAGTAGGGTTTGGCCGAATAGGTCTTTAGTGTTTATTAGGGTTAACTTTTGTCCTAATCCATTTTAACCCCTAACATCATCATCTAGTTATAAAACATAGCATAAACATAGCATAGAGCTTCATTGAGACCCTAATTCATAGCTTGGCCGAATGGATCATGGAAAAATTGACACAAAACATCAATCGACAAGCTACTCGTATGCAGGTGAGGGGATACTTACTTCCTTCGCTTTGCTTGTAGTGTGAAGAAGATGACCTAACACAAACCCTAGCCCTTTCTTCTTGCTTAGAGGAGTTTCGGCCAAGGGAGGAAGAAAATGGAGAGGGAGAGCTTCTAGGGTTTCGGTGAGAAGAAGGAAAGAAGAGAGGAAGTGACCAAATTCAATCTTCCCTCTTCTTTATAAAGAAGAGGAAGAGAAGTTTCTCTTTTCTTTTCTATGCCTCTTCATTTACCCTTAGTCCTACTTATCTATAGTTTCCCCTCTTCCTTAATCATATAATCCTATTGGGCTTCTGGTTAGTGGGTGCATCTATAGGGTTTGGCTATCTCTAGAGGTTTGGGGTTCAATTCCTAGGTCTTGCATCTCTTTTTGGCTTATTTTTCTTTTATTTTGAAAAAAAGCCCACATAAAGCTCATTATCATCAAGCCAAAAATTCTTGTAAAATTGCTAGGAATTTTACGGGCGTTACATAATATATATTTGATTTTCTAAAGCCTACTAACATGCAATCATTTATAGTTTTGTGTCTTATAAAGCATTTTGAGGAATCAAATTTAACATCAAAATTTGCATCACATAATTGGCTTACACTAAGTAAGTTAAATTTCATATTTTTAACTAATAGAACTTTATGAATAGAAAGATTGGGAGATACCTCAATGGTGTCCTTTCCTAGAATTTTAAGTTTACCGCTATTACCAAATGACACTTTTCCTTTGCTAGTATGGTTGATAGTGGAGAATTTTCTCTCATCCCCGGTCATATGCTTTGAGCACTCACTATCAACTATCCATAAGCTTGGTTCTTCTACCTATATCATATGAAAAACACAATCCTTAGGTACCCAAATCTTAGGACCACTAGCATCAATTATAAATTTTTTAGGTACCCATGCTTTTCTCCCCTTGCTTTTAATCATGGATTTTCTACTAACTAGGGATGCAAATGCTACCTCTTTCTCCTTAGGTCTATATCCTAAACCGGCCTTATTGTAAATTGCCCTTTGATCCTTAATAATCATATCTAGATATTTAGAACCATTAGTGAACTTTTCTAGGCATGCTCTTAGTTTACCTATTTCTTTTCTTAACTCATCATTTTCATCCCTAAGAGTACAATCATCATGGTCACTAGATGGTTTATCACATGATGCATCTACATTCTTAAATGATTTGATCTCTAATTTTAGATCCTTAATCCTAGTTTTTGATCTATTTAGAGCATTTTGTAAGTATGCAATAGTCTTATAAAGTAAATCTACTTTGGGTGAGTTGTTTACCTCATCATCATCACTTGATGATGATTCATCGCTTGAAGAGGAAGAAGACTCCTCGCTTGAGCTTCCGGTTTCTTCCAATGCCATGAGGGCTAAGTTCCGGGTTGTATGGCAAACTTCTTCATCGTCGGAAGACTCCTCCATACTTAGAGTATCCCATGTTTGTGCCATCATCGCCTCCTTCTTCTTCTTTTCCTTCTTTTCCTTCTTCTTCTTTTCCTTTTCCTCCTTTTTCTTTAGTTCCGGGCAATTTGGCTTTATATGCCCTTTCTTGTTGCAACCAAAACAAGTCACGTTAGAAATAGAATTTGAATTGTTAGAAGATTTACCTCTTGAGGATTGAAACATCCTCTTCACATCTTTCTTGGTGAGCCTCCTTGACTTCCCACCAAATTTCTTGACATAGTGTGCCACCTCACTCGCTGATAGCTCATCCTCACTACTTGATGAGTCTTCCTCGGATTCGGATGAAGAAGACGCCTCCTTCTTTTCCTTTTTCTTCTTCTCCTTCTTTCCTACAAAAAGAGCTATACCCTTCTCTTTGGATGAAGTGTTAGCTTGTTCATGCAATTGAAATTCACAAAATAGTTCATCTAATTTGACTAATGAAAGATCCCTAGAGACCTTATAGGCATCTACGATTGAGGCCCATAAGGTGGTCCTAGGGAAGGCTTGTAGTACATACCTTACAAGGTCTCAGTTGTCGACCTTTTCACCTATAATGTGTAGTCCGTTGACTACTTCCTTGAAGCACCCATGCATTTGGCTCACGGTTTCATTTGTCTTCATAGTGAAGCTTTGGAGTTGCCCAATCAAAAGATCCCTCTTGGCTCTTCTTGTCTCTTTGGATCCTTCGTTGAGTTCGATGAGCTTCTCCCAAAGCTCTTTTGCGGAGTTGAATGGCCCGACCTTAGAAAGTTGCTCCTTGGATAGACCACATTGAAGTGTGGTCGTTGCTTTTGCATTTGCTTGTGCTTTCTTGGCCATCTCTCTTGTCCAATCTTTTGTTGGTAATGGTGCTTCGAATTCGTCGACCGGCTTCTCAAAACCATCTACAACACTAAACCAATTCTCAATATCGTTCATTAAATAATACTCCATCCTACCTTTCCAATATCCAAAATCGTTGTCGTCGAAGAACGGAGGCCTCGCCGTCCTATACCCCTCTTGAAATGCCATCTTTGCTCCGGTTGATTGCTAGATCTTCCAATGCGATTCGGGCTCTGATACCACTTGTTAGAGATCGTTTGGAAGCTAGAGGGGGGGTGAATAGCGTTTTTCGGTTTCTACAAGAAGATTAGCGGAAGCAAACACAATAATATATGTAAAAACAAAATCAAACGCAAACAAGGCCTTTTACGTGGTTCGGAGATAACGTTCCTACTCCACGGCGATCCTTGAGGTGGATCAATCCAAGCAAATCCACTAATGAGCTTTCTTTACACCACAACTCTTCTTTACAAAAGATGAAGATCTAAGCTTAGAGAGAAGAGGAGGAGATTTAAATCACTTAGAAAGCTAAAGAATTCGTGGAGGCTATTGAGAAAGATTGGAGAATAAGCATTAACCCCAAAAACCTCCACCAGCCCTCTTTTTATAGAGAAGAGGCTGATTTTCCCGTTGGAGCACGATCAGTCGACTGATGTACAACATCAGTCGACTGATGGCGTGGTTAACGGCTTCTGAACAGCCGGATTCGCGGGATTCAGAGTCGTTTCATCCAACGACACTTTCATCACCGATCCGATCCTCCATCACCGACCGATGGAGTGATCACCGAGTGATCACTACCGCAATGAGTGCGACTCCATTCTGCGGCTCGCTTATGTCTATCACCGATCGACATCGCTGGCAATCGATTGCAACATCACGATCGCTTTGGTCACATCACCGATCGATGGTCAGGGTTTCACCTTGACTCAGTCGAGCACATGACCAGTCGACTGATACATCATATTAGTGGACTGATACTCATCAAATGTGAATATTTCACACTTGATTTCACCCCCTAGACCTCTACTTAACCCCTTAGCTCTTCCTTAAGCCTTGCGCCTCCAGGATCCCTCCGAGTCCGCGACTTGTTCATCCTTTGCGCTTTGCTTCCAAGAGCTTCTTTGGTTTTGTCATGTCTAGAGTTTTCCTTTGCCAAGGCGTGCTTGGACTTTACGCTGCCAAGTCTACATGCTTGGACTTACGTTGCCAAGACTTGCTTTTGGACTCCCTTTGCCAAGGTCCGTTTGGACTTTAATGCTGCCAAGACAACATGCTTGGTCTTATGCCGCCAAACCTTTACCTTGGACTTTTCTTTCACCAAGTCTTCATACTTGGATTTCCCTGTCACTTAAACATCATCACAATTTAGATCACAAATTGTTGCCTAACTTAGATGGTTATCCAAACATTAAAACATATAAATGCTTGGGGCATTGTTGCACCAACACATTTATGGATTGAAGCAAGCTTCGAGGTCTTGGAACATCCGCTTTGATGAGGTAATCCAGTCTTATGGATTTATTCAAAGTCCGAATGAGTCTTGTGTATACAAGAGATGTGACGGAAACGTAGTGGTATTTCTAGTAATATACGTAGATCACATTTTATTGATTGGCAACAATATCAAGGTGTTATCGAACGTAAGGGTATGGTTGTCCAAACAGTTTGATATGAAGGACTTGGGAGAGGTGGGACACATCCTTGGGATCAAGGTTATAAGAGATCGCAGGAAAAGGATGTTGTGCTTATCCCAAGCTTCATACATAGACACGATTATGGATCATTTTAGCATGCAGAACTCCAAGAAGGGTTTTCTATCTTTCAGGCATGGAGTTCCTTTATCTAAGGAGATGTGTCCTAAAACATCTGAGGAGATAGAGGAGATGAAGGTGGTTCCTTATGCTTCGGCAGTAGGAAGCCTCATGTATGTGATGCTATGTACGAGACCAGATATCTACTTTGCCATGGGTATGGTCAGCAGATATCAGAGTAATCCAGGACAGGGACATTGGACTGCGATAAAGCATATATTGAAGTACCTGAGAATGACTAGGGATTATATGTTGGTTTACCAGGCAGATCAATTACTCCCTGTGGGTTACACGGATTCTGACTTTCAATATGATAGGGATAATAGTAAGTCTACCACAGGTTTTGTGTTTGCTTTGGGAGGTGGAGCCATTGTATGGAGGAGTGTCAAGAAGAAATGCGTGGCGGACTCCACCATGGAAGCTGAGTATGTGGCAGCCTCTGAGGCGGCCAAAGAAGCTGTGTGGCTCAGGAACTTCCTGATAGACTTGGATGTGATTCCTGGTTTGCCCAAAACTATCACAATTTATTGTGATAATAGTGGTATAGTTGCAAACTCGAAGAAACCACGAGCCCATAAGGCTAGTAAACACATAGAGCACAAGTACCACCTGATACGAGAAATCGTAAAGAGAGGAGAAGTTGTTGTGGACAAGATTACATTAGAGGATAACCTGGAAGATCCCTTCACTAAGGCCCTTCCAGTGAGAGCTTTTGATAGGCATGTGGAGGGAATGGGGATCTGATGTATGACAGTTTGAGGACAGCATAGTCTTTTAGTATAAGTGGGAGATTGTTGGGATGTATACTGAAAAGTCTATCTTTTGTATGAATATCTTTATTTTGAAATAAGAATTACATGATCATTGTTTGCATTTTTATGGTTATGTAATATTGTCTAAATACATTACATTGTAGATAACATGGTGTGTGGTGTCACACGGGAGATCATGTTATTGGCTCCTTGTAAAGTATAAGTAAAAGCTCACAACCGAGATGGCTTTGGACAAACCATTGGAATGGTTGTAGTGTGATTTGGTATTGGTTTGTTTTGACCATAGAATCACACTAGTGTACTTTGTGTGTATTGAGCAGGACCGACTTAGAGGTGATTCGATTTATTGCTGACTACATAATCGAATCGGACCTCATATATTATATTGTACATACTCTTAATCCTGATATAATAACGGGCACATATACTTAGTATTCATCTCTTTGATTTATCAATGGGCGAGATTTATAAATTAAATCGATAGGCTCGGTAAGTTGGGAGATGATATTATTTATATGGTGTGCCGTTGATTATAGGAGGAAACCGTGTCCTATATATTAGGATGTTGATGTCCCCTTCAGGAGCTCATATGGTTCATCATGTAAACCCTGCAGGTGGACTTGGTCCGGCATGATGAAAAGGTTGAGTGGTACTACTCATGGAGTTAGATGTTGATTAATTAATGGTCAGTAAAATAATTAATTGATGGACATTCGAGATCTTAAACATGGGGAGAAAATGTACGAATAATATATGGAACCCATATTAACTTATGGGGGTTGGTGAGGTAGATCAATGATAATCCTTTAGTGGATTGGATTATCATTAATGGATCGGACTTTATGTGGGCTTGATCCATGGGTGGCCAAGATCCAACGCCTCCTCATGGTCCCTAATGTAGCCTATTAACACCTCATTAAGCTTAGATCCAATGGATAGAAACAAAACTCTAGATCCAAAGGTAGAGATTAAATCTCTAGATCCGACGGTTGATATTAAATCCCTAGAACCAATGGTGGAGATTAAAAAAAGGCTTATCCCTAACTCTATAAAAGGAGAACAAGGGGTTGGCATGGAGAATTAATTGAGAGAAGCTTGGGTTTTTGGAGTTGGCGGCAAGAGCTTGGAGCTAGGGTTTGGGCTTGGCGGCAGCTAATAAGGAAAGTTTTTCCTTGCCTTCTTCTTCTTCCTCAAGCTGTCGGCACCCATTGAAGCCTTTGCAGCTCTTGGCCGGCATCCAAAGTAGGTCCTCTTCTTCTCCTTGGCTGGTGGAACAAAGGCTTAGGGTCGTCCCTTGATGCTTTTGGCCGGCAACCATTAATCTCCTCTTCCTTCTTTGCCGGCGGCAAGCTCCATCCTTGGAGGTTGTTGGTTGGTTGAAAGAAAGAAAAGAGCCTTGTTTCTATTCTCTCTCTTGCACAGAACGAGCAAGGAAGGAAGATTGGCGATCTTGGAGCTTTAACTTTTGATAGATCATCGGCCACACGATGTCCGAAAGGAGGAAGGTCATACATTAGAAGATCGAGAGGTATATCGATTCTCTATTCTCTTTTGTAACATGTTTGTTTTTGTTTTTCGATTATGAGCATGATATAATCTGTTTGTGACTAAATAATTCTTGGATCCTGAACATAAACATGAAAGTCGGCGATCCGGACATCGTCTATTCCGCGGCTACTCGTAGAATAGAGGTTGGTCGCTTGAACAACAAGTTTGTTCTAGGGACCTCTCTAAATGAATAGCACGACGATGACTTGGTTGTTTGAGCAATCCCTTTTGTCTAGGATTAATTTTTTTTAATCCAGGGACATAGATGGGATCGCCATGAACAAACAACCGAGGTGATGTGGGAAGCAAAGTTTCCCCTCACGGATTGATCACATAACCAACAAACCCTAGGTGAGTTTTGAAAGAATTAATTTTTAAAATTTTGTGGTACTCCCCCTTAACTTACCCTCTTCCCCCCCTTTTTCCATGAATCAAAAACACGTTTTGGGGTTTTTTTATAAAAGTAGAGGTTTGAAAAAATGTAATATTATAGCATGCATACAAATAATCTAGTATGGGTCCAAGCATGCATCTCGAATTGGTTAAGTTCATTGGTTCGAGGTATATCCCTCTGCACCAACAATAAAAGTATTTTAAAGATAGTTTTGAATTTCAAAATACTTATAAGTTTAGTTTCAAGAAAAACTTTAAAGATTTATAACCCTTAGGGTTAGTTTGCTCTCCCCCTTAGTCAATTATATAAGGTATAAGAGAGTTAGGGGGCGCTAAACTTTAGCCTAGAGAGTTTTATAGTTAACATTGGCCGATTATAATTATTCGTTTAAGCGCAATAGTTGAAAAATAAGTAGCATTTTGAAAACGTTGTTTAAGTTAAAATTATTCCTTAATTATCTCACCCATTCTAAGTGTCTCATGATTTGTTCGCCTTATATGTTTTGCGAGATGATTTGAACTTAATTAAAGTTAGTCAACCTTGAGTTAGATTCGGATTTAACCCTAAGCTTGTCAAGTCAACTTTTCAAGAAATTAGCTTCCAGGTCGTGGCAAGGCACAGGGGCCTTCTTTAATTGGAACAATGACCACTTCCTTAGATAAAGCCATGTTCAGGGAAATGAAAACTTGAGTCACTTAAGACTACTTTCTGGTCTAACTAGTTTAGGATACGGCGAGGTAGCTTCAGCTAGTTCCACTCGGTCAAGTGCACCATGCTAGATATGCCTTATCTAGCTCGAATACATGAGACTTTGTTTCCCTAACGTACTATCATCTCGCCGCGTCCTGATACTATATTGTCAAGAGTTGACTAACTACTTGTCCTATCTAGCCGTTCTAAAAAGTAAAATAAAAGTTTGATCATGCTAAGTTATCAGGTATACTATTTTGGTATTAGCTCCCCCTGGATCATTGAACCAATATGGTCTAGTCAAGTAATGAACTTGATCCTGGGGAATCCAATACTTGTTTGTCCTTATATGTGAATTTAGTAAGACCTTTGGGACCCAAGCTTGGACTTGTTGATGACTACGATTTACGATAGACATATATGATCTATTCATAGTCTTTGAGCTAAACCCGAGTCTGGCTCTGTTGTACACAACTCTATGAGTTCCAAGAAGTCGGTTAAGATTCTTGGATCTCATCGAGAACTTGTCCAACTGAGCCTCGAGCTCTTGGACTTGTCCTTTCAAGAGAGAGTTCTCTTCTTCAAGTTTTTCAACTTGAGTTGAGTCCTCCACTCGAACTTGACTAGTCGAAGAGGTTAGGGTGGTCTCTTGCTTGAGGGTTTCAACTTCCTCAAGCAAGGACTCGAACCTAGACTCGGACTTAGCTAATTTCCAAGTAAGCATTTTAATTGTAAGATACAAAGTACTAATTAACGAACGACTAACCTTTATTTTCTCTTTTGATCCAGCTTTTAGTTTCTTCTCGAAGTAGGCTTCGTGGTTTGAGTCGGAGTCGGAATTGGACTCGTACTCGGCTTCAGACTCTAACTCGGACTCCTCCGGTCTTGCCATGTAAGTTATGCCAAAGTCTTCTTCTTCGCTTTCCCAAGTCGCATGAAGAGCCTTCTTTGCTTGATTTTGTTTTGATATTCTCGTTCCTCAATTTCTCTCTTTCTTTTTGAACTATTCATCGCACTATGTTGACTATCGCGACCTCCTCTTCAGATTCGGATTCGGATTCGTCCTCGGGCTCGGATCTATCTTCTTGCTCGGGATGTGGCTTGCTCTTTTCCTTTCTTCTTTGTCCTGTAAGTAAAGCAACACCTCTCTCGGCTCAGACCACGTTAGTTTGTTCATGAAGTTCAAACTCAGAAAATAACTCGTCTAATCTAAGTTTAGAAAGATCCTTAGAAACCTTGTAGGCATCGACCATGGATGCCCACAAGGTGGTCCTAGGAAAACAATTTAAGGCATACCTTATAAGATCTCGATTCTCGACCTTTTGTCTGATGGCGTGCAAGCTATTGATGATGTCTTGAATACGAGTGTGTAGTTGTATCACCATCTCGTGTTCCTGCATCTTAAGGTTATACAACTTATTGAAGAGAAGATCATGCTTACATACCTTTGCGTCGTCGGTTCCTTCGTGTAGCTCTATGAGTTTAGTCCATAAATATTTAGCGCTAATGAAGGGGCTGATGCGGTTTAGCTCCTCTTTGGACAAGCCACATTGAAGGATTTGGGTTGCCTTGGTGCCGGCTTCCACTTGTCTTTTCATGGCACTAGTCCATTGATCATAATCCAACGATTCACCCACTTCATTAGTAGGAAGCGTTAATCCGGTTTGGATTATGATTCACATCTCGATTTGGGTCTTTAGGAAGCACTCCATCTGACCCTTCCAATAGCGGAAGTCATCTCCGTTGTAAAACGGAGGTCGGACGGTGCTAAACCCTTCGAGATGGACCATTTAGACAAAAGACAAAAGACAAGTACCTCGCAGAAACAAAAACACCAAAATGTACCAAGACTTTCGTCTTGGATTAGTAGTGCAGGAGAACGAATTTAATTTAAACGAAAATTCTCGTAAAACTCGAAATAAATCTGTATGAAATTGCTAGATTGGTGGTTTCACCAAATCGTAGCACCCCCGGGTCTGATACCAATTGTTGGATTGATTTGAGCGCTAGAGGGGGGTGAATAGCGCAAAACAAATTTCGTTCGTTCTTTCGATATGAAATAATTAAAAGAGCGAGAACGCAACGGAAATATAAAAGACAAGGTTTGTTTTTACTTGTTTCATTGCCTTCGGCTGCTAATCCAAGGCCCTAACAGTCCTAGACCATGTACGGAGGGCAATCTACTAAAATACTCCTCCTCTTTAGAGGTAGGACTGAACGATTACAAGATAACAATAAAACTCAAGTTAGAAGGACACTCCCCCTCTCCTTGTTACGATTAAAGCTATGAAAACAAAAAGAATGCACAATTAAGACTCTAAATAAAGATATTTATACCGACGACGAAGAAGATCTTGAGCTAAGGTTGAGTCGTCGTCGTTCCGGCGGCACTTTAGTGTAGTAGAGTTGTCGTAGGAGAGCGGCGTTGCTAGAGTATTTTGGAGCACATAGAATTGATGAAATGGTGAGGAATGGACCTTCTTTTATAGCCCTAGAAGTCCCCTCCTCGAGCACATCAAGATCCTACATCAATGGCCGCCTCACCCTTGAAGAAAGGGATGAGTTTTGACTCATCTCGAAGCTATAATTCAAACAGCAGTTGAATTGGTCAGTTGAACTGGCCCGGTTGAACCGGTCAGTTGAACTAATGGCCAGAATTTTTTACTACAATAAAGAGTTAGCTCGAAATATAAGTAAATTCGACGGCCACTTGCCTTCCGATCTCGACATAGACCTTCCATGGGAAGTCTTGGTCGGATCGTCGCCTAAGGACGTCCCCGTACGAAGGACACGACCTCACTTCACTTTACTCACTCGAGCTTACCTCAACATTTACCTTTGAAGCCTTGCTTCCGGTCTCCACCTGATTCCTTCGGCTCCCTCCGAAGTCCTCCCGGTGTTGCTCGACCACCACGGTTCCCTCCGGGTGTCGCTGACCTTCAGCTTTAGCTTAGCATTTTATGCACTCTTGATTTAGCTCGTGAGATAACAAAATAACCTTGACTTTGTGTCTTTACCATAATCAAAACATAGGTTCGATTATCTGGTGCCCCTGCACCAACATGTGTCTCTTCTCTGCCAAATACACATTACATAAAAATTAATAAAATATTCAAATGCCAACGACAAACAAAACTTATCGACTTTACGCCAATGCTCCCTTCAACCTGTCCATCCATCTGGCCCTCATCCTTCTTGTGCATAATCTCAAACAAGTACAGTTTGATGGAACTACACAAGCCTTATTCCTTCGATCTGCCTTAGTGGGAGAATAGTGATAACGCACCCGAGTGAAGACCCAGTTTTTCCTTACTATACAGGGGTAATGGTAGTACAGTTAAGTGAAAACACAACTCTTCCAATCCACCACCACACAGGGCTAGTAATAATATAACTGAGCGAAGACTCAACTCTTCCAATCCACCACACACACGGGGATAATAATAATACACCTGAGCAAAGACTCAACTCTTCTGATCCACCACCACACGGTGATAATAATAATATAGCTGAGCGAAGAGTCAACTCTTCTGATCCACCACCACACGGGGATAGTAATAGTATAGTTGAGTGAAGACTCAACTCTTCTGATCCACCACCACATGGGGATAATAATAGCATAGCTGAGCGAAGACTCAACTCTTCCGATCCACCACCACACGGGAATAATAATAATACAACTGAGCGAAGACTCAACTCTTTCGATCCACCACCACAAGGGGATAATAATAGTATAGCTGAGCGAAGACACAACTCTTCTGATCCATCACCAGATGAGGATAATAATAATACAGCTGAGCGAATACTATACTCTTCCAATCCACCACCACATGGGGATAGTAATAGTATAGTTGAGTGAAGACTCAACTCTTCCGATCCACCACCACATGGGAATAGTAGTAGTATAGCTGAGTGAAGACTCAACTCTTCCGATCTACCACCACATGAGGATAATTGCTTACCTTGAAGACAAGCAGAAAGAATAGCGACGACCTGACTTAGGGCTTCACCTTGTCGGGTCGAAATTTTTTTACTCTTTCATTGTATTTCTGCAGTGCATCTACTTTGAACCCAACTCCTCCATTCCACCACCATATGGGGATAGTTGCTTACCTTGAAGACAAGAAGAAAGAATACTGACTACCTGACTTAGGGCTTCACCTGGTCGGGTCAGAAATTTTTTACTCCTCCGTTGTGTTTCTTCAGTACATCTACCATGAACCCAAGTCCTCCGTTCCACGACCATACGGGGATTGTTTTTTATCGTGAAGACAAGTAGAAAGAATAGCGACGACCTGACTTAGGGCTTCGACTGGTCGAGTCAGAAATTTTTTACTCTGTCGTTGTATTTCTTCAGTTCATCTACCTTGAACCCTACTCCTCCGTTCCACCACCATACGGGGATAGTTGCCTACCTTGAAGACAATCAGAAAAAATAGTGATGTCCTGCCTTAGGGCATCGCCTGGTAGGGTGAGAAATTTTTTACTTTGCCATTGTATTTCTTCAGTGCATCTACCTTGAACCCAACTCCTCCGTTCCACCACCATACGAGGATTGTTTCTTACCTTGAAGACAAGCAGAAAGAATAGTGACAACCTGACTTAGGGCTTTGCCTGGTCGGGTCAGAAATTTTTTACTCCGCTGTTGTATTTCTTTAGTGCATCTACCTTGAACCCAACTCCTCTGTTCCACCACCATACGAGGATAGTTGTTTACCTTGAAGACAAGCAGAAAGAATAATGATGACCTGACTTAGGTCTTCGCCTGGTCAGGTCAGAAATTTATTACTCCCCCGTTTATCATTAGTGCATTAACTTTGAACCCCAACTCCTCCGTTCCGCCACTGCACGGGGATGATGGCTTCGGTTAATATCGATCCATAAGAAGTGTGACAAACCGATCTAGGACGTTGCCCATCAGGTCGGAATAAATTTTTACTCCATAGTTCTTCACAAGTGTCTTTACCTTAAACCCTACTCCTCTGTTCCGCTACCACATGGGGATGATGGCTTCGGTTAATACCGAGTCGTAAGAAGTGTGATGACCTAATCTAGGGCATTGCCCACTCAGGCCGGAATAATATTTTACTCTGTCGTTCTTCACAAGTGTCTTTACCTTAAACCCTACTCCTCCGTTCTGCCACCGCACGAGGACGATGGCTCTGGGGTAAGACTAGGCCATAAGAAATGTGATGACCTGATCTAGGGTGTTTCCTAATCAAGTCGAAATAATTTTTTACTCCGCCATTCTTGACAGGTGTCTTTACCTTAAACCCTACTCCTCCATCGCACGGGGATGATGGCTCTGGGATAAGACCAATCCATAAGAAATGTGATGACCCGATTTAGGGCGTTTCCCAATCAGGTCGGAATAAATATTTTACTCCGTTGCTCTTCACAAGTGTCTTTACCTTAAACCCTACTCCTTTGTTCTGCCACCACATGGGGATGATGGCTCTGGTGTAAGATTAGGCCATAAGAAATGTGATGACCCGATCCAGGGCGTTGCCCAATCAGGTCGGAATAAATATTTTACTATGCCGCTCTTCACAGGTGTCTTTACCTTAAATCCTACTCCTCCATTCCGCCACTGCACGGGGATGATGGCTCTGGGGTAAGATCAAGCCATAAGAAATGTGATGACCCGATCTAGGGCATTGTCCAATCTGGTCGGAATAAATATTTTACTCCGTCACTCTTCACTGGTGTCTTTACCTTCAACCCTACTCCTTCGTTCCTCCACTACACGGGGATGGTGGCTCCGTCTGATAACGGGTTGTGGAAAAGGCAAATCCTGATTTTGAATCTTCCTGGGGCCCACATCTCTGCTCTGAAGCCCATTTAGCACCATAAGCATACTCTGAACCATATAAAACTCTTCACCTTCTCCCTTCTTCATCTTCGCCCCCCTTTAACTTCCAACCCTTCTCCTCCTTTATCCCCTTGCCAAAAATTCTCTTGCTTCCTTCAGATGACTTCCTTGTGTCCCTTGCTTCCTGAAGGCCAAGATGCAATCTCTTATTCAATGACTGATGGCGGAGTACCGTCAGGGGCTTAAACAGAGCGAAGACCAGCCACCTGCTACCACTACATTTTCGCCCCTTATTTCATCTTCTTCAGTATCCCTCGCCCTTGATTCAACATCTACTTCTTCTCCTTGTTCCTCCACGCCTTCATCCCCCGTTGTCTCACCTTCCCCAATGTAAACCCCCAGTCCTTACAGTCTTCTTCCCTTCCTTATTCTCCATTATTGCCAAACCCTAGCCCACTTTCCTCTTCACCTTCAATTTTAGGTGGCAAGAGGTCACCCCCTCCTCTTTTACAGAGCCAAGAGGAATTGAGGGGAGCTACACGCCAATGGATATAGGGAGAAAGTATTACTTCCCTTGATTCTTCTTCTTCTTCTGAGCTTCCCCCATCATTAGAACCAGTTTCCATTACCTCTCCTCTATCTTCTCCATCACAAATTTCGACCATGTACCCATCATCTTCCCCATCGACCTGTAACGTGAAAAGTCTTTCTCCATAGCCTAGTTTACAATTTGTCTCTAACACATTCCCCTCTACCAATGAAGAACCACTAATAACGGTGCCCTCTTCAGCCACAAATCTTCCATCAACTTCCTCTCCTCTTCCTGTGCCCATATCCTTAGACGCATTTATCCCCCCTATCTTCCCCTCCTTTTCTTCTCCTAGTGGTTCACCTTCCTCCATCATCCATCAGGTGGTTTGTGATATTCTGCCACCACCATCAACCTCCACCTCTTCCTCACCTACTTCCCTGAGCCTTCTGGCGGTGACTCTTTTTGCTGCCCCTATGACATCTCCCCTCTCCTCAGAAGCCCCTTCCATTTTCCAGAGCGTCATCTTTCCTCCACTGGGATTATTAGAACAATCCTTTAGGCTGCCTCCCTTCATACAAGTCATGAGTGAGTCCACTCCTCTAGTGGCCTCCACTCCTTCTTCTTCCTCTGACAGGAATATCCAAATCCTCAACTTAGAGGAGCTCACTCTGCGGATGGAGAGTATGTGCCATAGCTTGGAGTTGGTAGGTTTTCTCGGCTACCTTTGTATATGTTTTCAGTAATAACTTCACTATACACCTATTTTCAGGCGACAACAAATTACCAGGAGCTAGACCGCTTCTTCTCTCACTACCGAGCCCAACTCCAACAGCAAACCCACCAACAATGGGAGGATCAAACTGCCTTTCAGGATAGGGAGCAACACCTACTCCAAGAACTGTCCCGCTGTCAAGACTAACTAGCTGATGGCCACTATTAAAGGCACGAAGATGCTGAGATCATAGCGGCCCTTCAAAATCAATGACAGAGGGATGCCGAGATCATATCCGCTCTTCAAAGTACCCAACAAAGAGATGATCATGCCACTACCTCCAGAGAAAATTCCTTGCCACAAGAACTGGTGGATTGGCATAATCAAATGACTAAAATCCAATGGGAGAGACAGGAGGATGCCAAAACTATAGCGGCCCTGGAAGCTCAACAGTTGAAGGATTCAGATAAAATATCCACCCTCCGCACTTGATTAAGCAAGGTGGTACAAGAGAATTCATCTTTAATAATAGCTAGAGCTTATGCTCACGCTCGACTACCCAGGCAAGAAACTTCTCTTCAGCAGTTGAGTAGTGAAATTGCCCGTACTAGGGCTTATACCGAGGCAGTGGAAGGAATTTCAACTTTCATACACCAAGACATGATGGAGATGTCGAGGGGCATGCAACAAGGCCAAACTCTCTGGTCCAATGATATATCCACTCTGGCCGACGGTATCACTCAGGTATCCCAGCAATACTGTCAAATTCGTCAAGCTCTTCGGGAGCACCGGGAGTATTGTGGCAAGTTTCATCATGATACACGCACGACTGACCCGAACTTACAAGAGCGTATGCTATCTTTAATACGAGCTACATATCAGGACAGATTCAATGAAGTGGTTCGGCACTATGCTGACCAGGGATTCCCTCCGACCAATCGTCCTTCTCTTTTTCTACATTGGGAGACTGGCTTCAGGTGATATCCCCCGTATCATTTTAGATTGTAACTTTCATGTCATTTTAGAATTGTTGTTACTCATAGATAATTGCATCAACGAATTATTTATCCTTGATCTTGCTCTTAACTTTCTTTGTTATGCAAATGAGAAGCTATATTTTAATGATGTTTATCTTTCACCCCTGCTCATATTCATTACTCGTGCTGTTACATACTGGGGGGTCACATAAAACCCATAGGAAAGAGGCCAAATTTTTTCTTTCAACAACCTTCTTCTACATGGTATGAAAATATTTTAAGTGCACAGCATTCCAGGGGCGAGGCAATTCCTTGCCCTTATCGTCTTTTAGGTAATAAGCTGACTCAGCCACTCGACGAACAACAGTGTAAGGTCCTTCCTAGTTAGGAGCTAGCTTCTCCGGGTCTCCTACTGGGTTGACCTTGCGTAACACTAGATCACCTTCTTGAAACCTCCTCGGCACCACCCTCTTGTTAAAGGCTTTCTGTATTCTTTGCTTGTAAAATTATGCTCGCCTTCGGGCTTGCTCCCGTCTTTCTTCCAGTAAATCCAACTCAGTTCTTCTGATGATTTGATTTTGTTCCGACTCGTAAGCTTCGACTCGGGCATTGCTTAGAATTGCTTCCACCTGAATAATAGCTTCGGTCTTGTACACCAAGCTAAATGGGGATTCCCCCATTACCGCCTTAGGAGTAGTTCGATAGACCAATAGAATCCCAAGCAATTCATCTATCTATTTTTCTCTCTGAGCGCCCAGTTTAGTCTTTAACCCCTGAATAAGGATTCTATTAGTTACCTCCACCTATCCATTAGCGTGAGGGTGAGCTACCGAGGTGAAAGCTGTTAGTAATATATGAGAGATGTCCTAAGGCAATCGCCTTATGTATGAACCATTTATATGATAAATAAAGATTCACTATTTGAGTATACATGTCTTCATGTATTTGATTGGATCTTAAACTCATTTACTGAATGTCAATGATACGATTCACAGCATGAGAGAATTTGTGATTGGATCACAACTAGTGAGTATCTCTACATGTGTAATTGTGATGTATCAGAATTATCCCTAGTCGATGAATTGATGGATTTGGACACCATCAATTCTGTCGAGACTAGCACAAGGTATACTCCTTGGTGTATCCAAGCAGCTGATTCTCACTGGCTGGAGACATTGTGATGTCCGGAGTTAATCGTGGATGCTAGTTATGGTAACTAGTTCATTGGAGTGACAAGCCGTAAGACTTCATATGGTTCTCTGCATATATAGATATGTCAATGAAGTTCTTACTGTAGCTTAAGTACGATGTTCCTTTGACTTGCGGTATTCAAGTCATCATGATCATGAAGACTTATGCTTTGACATCTTAAGCAAGCATCTCTGAGGAGATGTGGACCCGGGATGATTGGGTATAAGTCGAAGTGATCGAAGGTGTTTGAATAGCCTATAAAGGATTCACAACTCATTGCGAGGAGATGTTTACCCATGGCCTCTCGTCGGATTGTTACTAAAGTCTTTGGCCAAAGCATTACATGTTTAGAGTAAGGTACTCTTCGACACATGTGCAGTAACTAGAATCCGTTGGACGAGGAAATGATACTTGGGCTAAGTGTGACGTAGTCAGCCTAGTGGGGACTGACACTATAGACCATGTCCTAAACCAAGTGGGTATAAGATGAGTGAAGGGAATGGGGCACGATCCATTCGAGCTGTTGAAGGGTTTCATAAATAGTTCTGGATCAACCGTTGATCTTTTCGGTTAATTGGGGATCATGATGTACTACTAGGTGCCACTCATGATCGTTCTATAATTAATGGTTAATTATAGACGGCCAACAAAAACCGAGAACCTATTTGGTCACACGCACAACGTGTTAGTAATATATGAGAGATGTCCTAAGGCAATCGCCTTATGTATGAACCATTTATATGATAAATGAAGATTCACTATTTGAGTGTACATGTTTTATGTATTTGATTGGATCTTAAACTCATTTACTGAATGTCCACGATATGATTCACAGAATGAGAGAATTTGTGATTGGATCACAACTAGTGAGTATCTCTACATGTGTAATTGTGATGTATCGGAATTATCCCTAGTCGATGAATTGATGGATCTGGACACCATCAATTCTGTTGAGACTAGCACGAGGTATACTCCTTGGTGTATCCAAGCAGCTGATTCTCACTGGCTGGAGACATAGTGATGTCCGGAGTTAATCGTGGATGCTAGTTATGGTAACTAGTTCATTGGAGTGACCAGCCGTAAGACTTCATATGGTTCTCTACATATATAGATATGTCAATGAAGTTCTTACTGTGGCTTAAGTGCGATGTTCCTTTGACTTGCGGTAGTCAAGTCATCTTGATCATGGAGACTTATGCTTTGACATCTTAAGCAAACATCTCTAAGGAGATGTGGACCCGGGATGATTGGGTATAAGTCGAAGTGATCGAAGGTGTTTGAATAGCCTATAAAGGATTCACCACTCCTTGCGAGGAGATGTATACCCATGGCCTCTCGTCGGATTGTTACTAAAGTCTTTGGCCAAAGCATTACATGTTTAGAGTAAAGGTACTCTTGATACATGTGGAGTAACTAGAATCCAGTGGGACGAGGAAATGATACTTGGGCTAGGTGTGGCGTAAGAGTCGACCTAGTGAGGGCCCGACACAATAGACCATGTCTGAACCAAGTGGGTATAAGATGAGTGAAGGGAATGGGGCACGATTCATTCGAGCTCTTGAAGGGTTTGAAATAGTTACGGATCAGCCGTTGATCTTTTGGTTAATTGGGGATCATGATGTACTACTAGGTGCCACTCATGATCGTTCTATAATTAATGGTTAATTATAGGCGGCCAACATAAACCGAGAACCTATTTGGTCACACGCACAACGAGTGTAATCCAAAGGATTTAAAACGAGCTTGAGAATGGGATTCTCAGACCGAGAGAAACTATGTTTGGTTGGACCAAACATAAGCGAGCATGAAATTGTTTCAGTCGCAATGGAAGCGTGGAGGGGCCGAGTCTTATGAAGACATAATGGATGAACCAAAATGGTTTGGTTCTAATCCAATGGAGGAGAATAAACCAAAGGGTTTGGTTTATATTAAACGAATGAACCAAAGGTTGGTTCGGTTCGTTTTAACTTAAAATAAACCATCATGGTTTGGTTTATTTTAACTTATCTTAATGGAGCGGGTTAACGGGCTTTATGGATAGGATCCATTAACCATTAAGAGAATTAGTTCTCTATAAAAGAGGGCATTAGGGTTTGTTAAGCCCTAATGAAGAGGCAAACCTAATTTGGCCGCCCACCTCCTCCTCTTGTTGGCGCCAATTCTATTGCGCCAACCATCTCTTCCAACCGGCGACCGCTGCGTTTCCTCCTCTTGCGGCGATGAGCTGCTGCCGGGAGGGACCCTCGGTGATCTTCCTGGCTGGTGACAAGGTGAGCAAGTCGCTTTCCTTATTGGCGGCGCCTATCCTCCACCAAAGCTGTCCAGTTTTTCTGGACAGCTTGTTCTCTCTCGTCGGGCGTCGTTTGGACGACGGTTAGTGCTCCGACAGCGGCTAACATACCGGGGATTTGATCTCCGGTAATCCTCTGAGGTGGAGGACGAAGGATTCGTCAATCGGTTGACGAATACCTCTCCGGAGAAGCAAGTCTTGAGGACGTGTTTTAGGTCCGAATTTGGATTCGGATAGTGATCATCTCTCGATCACGTCGTCTTCAACACAAGGCTAGTAACCCGTACGAAGACGAAGCTCGTGGCTTGGCGAAGTCATCCCGAGGAGCTCGGCGTGGATACGGATAGAGACGATTCTTACGAGGATCGTTCCGGTTGATGCCGTTCCCGCTACACGTCATACGAAAGGTATAACGTAGTTTAAATTTCCTTTTATTGTAAATTTTAATTTACGGTTATGTCTACACTTGTTGTAATATGCATGCGTGTGTTGTGTGTGTTGTAATAAATATAGATTTATTATTTTTAATTGCTTCATTGTGCTCATGTTCTGAAACATGATCGAACACACACACGCCGCGGTGCCGGAAACCCAACAGTGGTATCAGAGCCCAGGTTGTGTTTCGACATAATCGTAAAAATGGTTTTGCGATAGTCATAATGTATTTCTGGAAATTTTCTAAATTTTGGAAATTTAGAAGTATTTATGGAAATTTTTCAATTTTGGAAAGTCTAGAAGTATTTATGGAAATCTTCCACTTTTGGAAAGTTGGAAGTATTTATGGAAATTGATATTTTCCATAAATAAAATATTTGATTAGATTCTGGAAATTTGTTTCCTAATTTAATCATGATTTGATTTGGGAAATCAAATCTTAAAATATTTTATATCCATAAGTAGTTTTAATGATTTAGGAAATTGGTTTCCTAAATAGATTTTCCTTAATCAAATAATTCCATGAATAAAATATGTGATTAGATTTGGAAATTTGTTTCCTAATTTAATTATGATTTGATTTGGAGAATCAAATCTTAAACATATTTTATTTCCATAAATTGTTATGACATATAAGGAAATTATATACATGACATAATTGTATGCCATGTAATTGCATTAGATGCATAACATTATGCCATGCGTGTCGTGACATGTAGATGTATGCCATGTATGTCATGCCATGTAGATAATAGTTATTTGCATGCAAAGAGGATGAGACATAAAAACCCTTAAACAATATTAAAGCCTACACCTTCCATTAATATGGTTAGAACCAGAGTTCCGTTTCTTGTTTGGGTTGTTGGACTCTCTCCAAGCCCGGCTCGAACCCTAAACCATGGAATAGTTTAATACTAATATGGTAAGAGTCAGAGGTCAATCGTTAGCTTTGGTTGTTGGACTCTCTCCAAGCTGGGCTAATTGGTTGAATGCGCTCTAACCATATTAAAACTATGTCCCGATTAATGGGTTGGCTTTAACCTGGAGCATCGGCTTGTTGGACTCTCTCCAAGGTTGATGTAAAGGGAGGTGAAGTTGGGTGCTATGCATATGATGCATACTTGTTAATGTGTTAACAACCCGATGTATGTGTGAACATTCAATTAGTTGATAGCACATTGTGATAGCTGCATATACGTGATATGCAATCGTATAGATGATACCTACCGTCGAGTTATGAATGGCTTGTTGGACTCTCTCCAAGGTTGTTCATAACTACGATGGATATCACCCATTCTGAGATGGACCTACGATCTCCAAGTGATTTTGGGGTTTTGAAATTAAAAAATGAATGGGATTTATAAATGTATATTGATGCATTTTAAAATCATCTTTCATATATGCTCGCTTTGTATTTCTAAGTTAATATATTTCTAAGATTGATCATGATGTCTTTGAATTTATGCTCCATTTCGATTCAAATAAATTGATCGGGCCGAACTTCATGGATCGCTTAGAAACTTGAGAATTGTTCTCAAGGTTGAAAAGCTTGCAAATGTCCTCAAGCGCTCTTCCCGCCTGGCCCTAGTGATTTATGCAACTCGACCAATTGTTGGCCTATCGTAAACATGTGAGTGATTCTCAACAAATGAGTTGCATCATGCTAGCCACGATGGAACCTAAGCTACGAAAGCAAAGATGAGCATATGGATGCTCATATCGTAGTCCTTCATCTTTGTGAGTTGGTTGATGAGCAAGTGAGATTCGAAAGGTTCAAGTCTCAAAGCTCTTCACCTTTGAGATGCTAGGAGGTTCATCTCGTGGTACTCGCCAATATGTCAAGACTGTGGAGTCTTCTCGAGAAGCATGAGCAGGGACGGTCTTGTAGTTGATTCCTCAAGAAAGGTTCTAAGAGGAAGTCAAAGGAACAAAAAGGGAAAGAAGAGAAGGGCTAAGAAGGTAGAACTAGCACAAAGGAAACTTGCCATCATTATGGCAAGGAGAGCCATTTATAAGAAAGTGCAAGATTTATCTTGAGTCCGTGAAGAAGGATAAGGCATCGATGCCCCATCTTCTTCGAATCTTCTTTATTGATTGTCATTCTATTTCCTCAGACACTTGGGTATTTGATACTGGGTGTGGCTCACATATATGTAATGACATACATGGGCTAAGGAATAGAAGAAGACTCGTCAAGGGAGAGTCAAATTTACGTGTTGGGAATGGAGCAACGGTTGCTGCACTCGCCATCGGAACGTATTTGTTGGAACTCCCTGTAGGACTTGTCTTAGAACTGGACAATTGCTTTTATGTTCCTTCGTTGATAAAGAACATCATTTCTATTTCTTGTTTAAATAGAAATGGGTACCATTTGACTTTTAGTAACAATTGTTGTTACATAACTTTGAATGGAGTTCTTTATGGGACTGGAACTTTAAGCAATGGTGTTTATACGTTGGACGTATCCAGTGACATTTTCAATATCGAAGCGAGCAACACGCGTGCTCGAAAGGATAATCAAATAGACTCCTATATGTGGCATTGTCGTCTTGGCCATATAAGCAAGAAATGCATGTCCGAATTACACCGATGTGGAATTCTGGAATCGTTTGAATTGGATTCATACGATACATGCGAATCATGCTTAAAAGGCAAGATGACTAAGTTACCTTTTACAGGAAAAGGTGAACGAGTGGGAGAGTTACTAGGTCTAGTACATACTGATGTATGTGGACCTATGTCAACTCAAGCATTAGGAGGCTATAGCTACTTCATTACCTTCACCGATGATCACTCACGGTTTGGGTATGTGTTCTTGATGAAACACAAGTCTGAAGCCTTTGAAAGGTTCAAAGAATTCAGAAATGAAGTAGAGAAACAACATGATAAGAGTATTAAAATACTTCGATCGGATCGAGGTGGTGAATACTTAAGTCAAGAGTTTCTTGATTATCTAAGAGACAATGGTATATTGTCTCAATGGACTACCCTATACACCACAAAGATAATGGTGTATCCGAGAGGCGAATCGACCTTGTTGGACATGGTCAGTCAATGATGAATCATGCAACTCTTCCCAAGTCCTTTGGGGCTATGCACTCGCATAATTGTTTACTTGTTAAGCAATGCCTACCAAGGTAGTCTCAACTACTCCATATGAGATATGGAATAGTAAGAAACCTCATGTATCTTACTTGAAGATATGGGGTTGTCCTGCTTATGTGAAGCGGACTGTATCAGACAAATTGGATGCTAAGTCTGATAAATGTCTATTTATTGGATACCCTAAGGAAACTAGGGATTACCAATTCTATCATCCTGTGGAACAAAAGGAGTTTGTTTCAAGGCATGCTGTGTTTCTAGAGAAAGAGTTTCTCTTGCAAGAAAACAGTGGGAGTGTCGTCGAGCTTGAGGAGGCTCGAGAGACTCAAATAGACATTGATGAGATACCTGGTGAAGCACAATAGCCGACAACTCATAGTGATGAGCAATCGGCTGGACCTATTGTAACACCACATCTTCGTAGATCTGGTAGAACACGCAATATTCCTGAGAGATATGGATTTCTCGTAAGTGAATCGAACGACGTGTTACTCATTGATGAGGAGCCTACCAGTTATGAAGAAGTGCTGACAAGTTCAGAAAGGGATAAGTGGCTTGGTGCCATGAAGTCGAAAATGGATTCCATGTATGAAAACCAAGTTTGGAACTTGGTTGACCCACCTGAAGGGATAAAGCCTATAGGGTGCAAGTGGGTTTTCAAGAAGAAAACCGACATGGATGGTAATGTGATTACATATAAGGCTAGATTGGTGGCGAAAGGATATCGTCAAAAATAAGGTGTTGATTATGACGAAACCTATTCGCCTGTAGCTATGCTTAAATCCATTCGGATGCTCCTGGCCATAGCGGCTCATTATGATTATGAGATATGGCAGATGGATGTGAAAACAGCTTTCCTTAATGGAAACTTGCTCGAGGACGTGTATATGATACAGCCTGAGGGTTTCACATCGGTTGATAAAACCAAGGTATGCAAATTGCGACGGTCCATTTATGGATTGAAGCAAGCATCCAGGAGCTGGAATATCCGTTTTGATAAGACAATCAAAAAGTTTGATTTCTCACAAAATCCAGACGAACCTTGTGTGTACAAGAAGGTTAGTGGGAGTGCAGTCGTATTCCTAGTATTGTATGTCGATGACATACTACTTATAAGAAACGATGTTTCAATCTTACAGTCAGTGAAGGTTTGGTTATCCAAGACATTCTCCATGAAAGACCTGGGAGAAGCAACCTACATCCTCGGGATTAAGATCTATAGAGATAGATCGAAACGGTTGCTTGGTCTTTCGCAGTCTACATATATAGACCGAGTGCTAAAGAGGTTTAGCATGTCGGAATCCAAGAAAGGTTTCCTACCCATCAGGCATGGGGTACACCTTTCGAAGTCTATGTGTCCGCGCACAGAAGACGAGAGGATTTGCATGAGTAAGATTCCCTATGCATCCGCAATAGGATCTATCATGTATGCTATGTTATGTACGAGGCCCGATGTATCGTATGCTCTGAGTGTCACGAGCAGATACCAGTCTGATCCAGGAATGGATCATTGGGTGACTGTTAAGACGATCCTTAAGTACTTAAGAAGAACTAAGGATGTGTTCCTAATATATGGAGAAGGGTACATGGTGATATGTGGGTATACGGATGCTACTCGCATGCAAGGATGATTCCATGTCTCCCGGGTATGTATTCACCTAGAATGGAGGCGCAATAAGTTGGAAAGGTTCCAAGCTTGACACTATAGCGGATTCTGCCACTAAGGCAGAATACATTGCAGCTTTGGAAGCAGCAAAGGAAGCGGTTTGGATCAAGAAGTTCATCTCTGAACTTGATGCGGTCTCATCAATGATCCAAACATGTGCTTCGCCGCTATCATCTTATCAGAGAGATCATCAGTAGGAACGAAATACAAATCGAGAAAATTCCCACTGAAAGGAACTTAGCGGATCCTTTGACTAAAGCATTACCTCAAAGTAAGTTTGAGGGTCATGTTGGTGCTTATGGTATTGGATACCGTAGTGATTTGCATTAGGCCAAGTGGGAGTCTGTTAGTAATATATGAGAGATGTCCTAAGGCAATCGCCTTATGTATGAACCATTTATATGATAAATGAAGATTAACTATTTGAGTGTACATGTTTTATGTATTTGATTGGATCTTAAACTCATTTACTGAATGTCCACGATACGATTCACAGCATGAGAGAATTTGTGATTGGATCACAACTAGTGAGTATCACTACATGTGTAATTGTGATGTATCGGAATTATCCCTAGTCGATGAATTGATGGATCTGGACACCATCAATTCTGTTGAGACTAGCACGAGGTATACTCCTTGGTGTATCCAAGCAGCTGATTCTCACTGGCTGGGGACATAGTGATGTCCGGAGTTAATCGTGGATGCTAGTTATGGTAACTAGTTCATTGGAGTGACCAGCCGTAAGACTTCATATGGTTCTCTGCATATATAGATATGTCAATGAAGTTCTTACTGTGGCTTAAGTGTGATGTTCCTTTGACTTGCGGTATTCAAGTCATCTTGATCATGGAGACTTATGCTTTGACATCTTAAGCAAACATCTCTAAGGAGATGTGGACCCGGGATGATTGGGTATAAGTCGAAGTGATCGAAGGTGTTTGAATAGCCTATAAAGGATTCACCACTCCTTGCGAGGAGATGTATACCCATGGCCTCTCGTTGGATTGTTACTAAAGTCTTTGGCCAAAGCATTACATGTTTAGAGTAAGGTACTCTTCGATACATGTGGAGTAACTAGAACTGTAGGACGAGGAAATGATACTTGGGCTAGGTGTGACGAGTGACCTAGTGGGAGACACAATAGACCATGTCCTCGAACCAAGTGGGTATAAGATGAGTGAAGGGAATGGGGCGATTCATTCGAGCTCAAGGGTTTCAAATAGTTCGATCAACCGCTGATCTTTTTGGTTAATTGGGGATCATGATGTACTACTAGGTGCCACTCATGATCGTTCTATAATTAATGGTTAATTATAGACGGCCAACATAAACCGAGAACCTATTTGGTCACACGCACAACGAGTGTAATCCAAAGGATTTAAAACGAGCTTGAGAATTGGATTCTCAGACCGAGAGAAACTATGTTTGGTTGGACCAAACATAAAGCGAGCATGAAATTGTTTCAGTCGCAATGGAAGCGTGGATGGGCCGTGTCTTATGAAGACATAATGGATGGACCAAAATGGTTTGGTTCTAATCCAATGGATGAGAATAAACCAAAGGGTTTGGTTTATATTAAACGAATGAACCAAAGGTTGGTTCGGTTCGTTTTAACTTAAAATAAACCATCATGGTTTGGCTTATTTTAACTTATCTTAATGGAGCGGGTTAACGGGCTTTATGGATATGATCCATTAACCATTAAGAGAATTAGTTCTCTATAAAAGAGGGCATTAGGGTTTGTTAAGCCCTAATGAAGAGGCAAACCTAATTTGGCCGCCCACCCTCCTCCTCTTGTTGGCGCCAACTCTATTGCCGCCAACCATCTCTTCCAACCGGCGACCAGCTGCTGCCGTTTCCTCCTCTTGCCGGCGACGAGCTTCTGCCGGAGGAGCTCCGGTGATCTTCCTTGGCTCCGGCGACAAGGTGAGCAAGTCGCTTTCCTTATTTGGCCGGCGCAAGGTCTCCACCAAAGCTGTCCAGTTTTCTGGACAGCTTGTTCTCCTCTCGTCGGAGCATCGTTTGGACGATGGTTAGTGCTCCGACAGCGGCTAACATACCGGGGATTTGATCTCCGGTAATCCTCTGAGGTGGAGGACGAAGGATTCGTCAATCGGTTGACGAATACCTCTCCGGAGAAGCGAGTCTTGAGGACTTGTTTTTAGGTCCGAATTTGGATTCGGATAGTGATCATCTCTCGATCACGTCGTCTTCAACACGAGGCTAGTAACCCGTACGAAGACGAAGCTCGTGGCTTGGCGAAGTCATCCCGAGGAGCTCGGCGTGGATACGGATAGAGACGATTCTTACGAGGATCGTTCCGGTTGATGCCGTTCCCGCTACACGTCATACGAAAGGTATAACGTAGTTTAAATTTCCTTTTATTGCAAATTTTAATTTACGGTTATGTCTACACTTGTTGTAATATGCATGCGTGTGTTGTGTGTGTTGTAATAAATATAGATTTATTATTTTTAATTGCTTCCGCTGTGCTCATGTTTACGAAACATGATCGAACACACACACGCCGCGGTGCCGGAAACCCAACACAACGAGCGTAATCCGAAGGATTTAAAATGAGCTTGAGAATGGGATTCTCAGACCGAGAGAAACTGAGTTTGGTTGGACCAAACAAGAAGCGAGCATGAAATCATTTCAGTCGCAATGGAAGCGTGGATGGGCCGTGTCTTATGAAGACATAATGGATGAACCAAAATGGTTTGGTTCTAATCCAATGGTGGAGAATAAACCAAAGGGGTTTGTTTTATTTTAAACGAATGAACCAAAAGTTGGTTCGGTTCGTTTTAACTTAAAATAAACCATCATGGTTTGGTTTATTTTAACTTAAGTTAATGGAGCGGGTTAACGGGCCTTATGGTTATGATCCAATAACCATTAAGAGAATTAGTTCTCTATAAAAGAGGGCTTAAGGGATTGTTAAGCCCTAATCCAATTCCCTCTTCCTTGAGTTGCCGCCCCCTCCTCCCTTGAAGTGGTCGGCGCCCATACCCTAGCCGCCGCCCAGCCCTTTGTGCCGCAGTCCAAATTGTTGCCGGCATCCAATCTTCAGTCGGTGATCCTCCGGCAACTCTCCGGTGATCTCCTTTGGGTTTGGCATCTAGGTGAGCTTCATCCTACCTTTTTGGCCGGCCCTATTTCCTCCACCAAAGCTGTCCAGTTTTCTGGACAGCTTGTTCTTTTCTCGTCGGAGCGTCGTTTAGACGACGGTTAGAGCTCCGACAGCACCTAACTTACCGGGGATTCGATCTCCGGTAATCCTCTGAGGTGGAGGACGAAGGATTCGTCAAACGGTTGACGAATACCTCTCCGGAGAAGCGAGTTTTGAGGACTCGGTCTTGGATCCGAATTTGGATTCGGATTGTGATCATCTCTCGATCACATCATCTTCAACACGAGGCTGGTAACCCGTACGAAGACAAGGCTCGTGACTTAGCAAAGTCATCCCGAGGATACTCGGCGTGGATACGGATAGAGACGATTCTAGCGAGGATCATTCCGGTTGATGTCGTTCCCACTACACGTGATACGAAAGGTATACGTAGTTAAATTTCCTTTTATTGCAAAATTTAAATTTACGGTTATGTCTACACATGTTGTACTATGCATGCGTGTGATGTATGTGTTGTAATAAATTAGATTTATTATTTTATTCCTTCCGCTGTGCATATGTTTACGAAACATGTTCGAACACACACTCGCCGTGGTGTCGGAAACCCAACAAGTGGTATCCGAGCCCAGGTTGTGTTTTGACATAATCGTAAAATGGTTTTGCGATAGTCATAATGTTATTTCTGGAAATTTTCTAATTTTGAAAATTTAGAAGTATTTTTGGAAATTTTTCAATTTTGGAAAGTCTAAAAGTATTTATGGAAATCTTCCACTTTTGGAAAGTTGGAAGTATTTATGGAAATTGATATTTTCCATAAATAAAATATTTGATTAGATTCTGGAAATTTGTTTCCTAATTTAATCATGATTTGATTTGGGAAATTAAATCTTAAAATATTTTATTTCCATAAGTAGTTTTGATGATTTAGGAAATTGGTTTCCTAAATTGATTTTCCTTAATCAACTATTTCCATAAATAAAATATGTAATTAAATTTGGAAATTTGTTTCCTAATTTAATCATGATTTGATTTGGAGAATCAAATCTTAAACATATTTTATTTCCATAAATAGTTATGACATATAAGGAAATTAAGTACATGACATAATTGTATGTCATGTAATTGCATTAGATGCATATAATTATGCCATGCGTGTCGTGACATGTAGATGTATGTCATGTCATGTAGATAATAGTTATTTGCATGCAAAGAGGATGAGACATAAAAACCCTTAAACAATATTAAAGCCTACACCTTCCATTAATATGGTTAGAACCAGAGTTCCGTTTCTTGTTTGGGTTGTTGGACTCTCTCCAAGCCCGGCTCGAACCCGAACATGTTCAAATCATGGAATAGTTCAATACTAATATGGTAAGAGTCAGAGGTCAATCGTTAGCTTTGATTGTTGGACTCTCTCCAAGCTGGGCTAATTGGTTGAATGCGCTCTAACCATATTAAAACTATTTCTCGATTAATGGGTTGGCTTTAACCTGGAGCATTGGCTTGTTGGACTCTCTCCAAGGTCGATGTAAAGGGAGGTGAAGTTGGGTGCTATGCATATGATGCATACTTGTTAATGTGTTAACAACCTGATGTATGTGTGAACATTCAATTAGTTGATAGTACATTGTGATAGTTGCATATACGTGATATGCAATCGGTATAGTTGATACCTACCATCGTAGTTATGAATGGCTTGTTGGACTCTCTCCAAGGTTGTTCATATCTATGATGGATATCAGCCCATTCGGAGATGGACCTATGATCTCCCGAAGTGATTTTGGGGTTTTTTTGAAATTCGAAAAATGAATGGGATTTATAAATGTATATTGATGCATTTTAAAAATTATTTTCTCATATATGCTCGTTTAGTATTTCTAAGATTGATCATGATGTCTTTGAATTTGCGTTCCATTTTGGATTCTAATAAATTGACTGGGCTGAACATCTTGGACTGGCTTAGAAACTTGAGAATTGTTCTCAAGGTTGAAAAGCTTACAAATGTCCTAGAAGCGCCTCTTCCCGCCCATCCTAGTGACGATGCAACTCTGGACCAATTGTTGGCCTATTAGAAACATGTGAGTGATTCTGAACAAATGAGTTGCATCATGCTATCCATGATGGAACCCAAGCTACGGAAGCAGCATGAGCATATGGATGCTCATATCGTAGTCCTTCATCTTTAAGAGTTGTTTGATAAGCAAGTGAGATTCGAAAGGTTCGAAGTCTCCAAGCTCCTCTTCACCTCTGAGATGCAAGAAAGTTGATCTGTGGTACTGCTCAACATGCTGAAGACTGTGGAGCCTTCTGAGAAGCATGAGCAGGGGACAGTGTTGTTAGTTGATTCCTCGAAGAAAGGTTCTAAGAGGGAGTCAAAGGAACAACAGAAGGGGAAGAAGAAAAAGGCTAAAAGGCAAAAACAGCTCAAAAGGGCCCTTGCCATCATTTTGGCAAGTAGGGCCATTGGCGAAGAAATTGCAAGATTTATCTTGAGTCCGTGAAGAAGAATAAGGCATAAGATGCTCCATCTTTTTCATATATCTTCGTTATTGATTGTCATTCTATTTCCTCAGACACTTGGGTATTGGATACTGGGTGTGGCTCACATATATGTAATGACATGCATGGGCTAAGGAATAGAAGAAGACTCGTCAAGGAAGAGTCAAATTTACGTGTTGGGAATGGAGCAAAGGTTGCTGCACTCGCCATCCGAACATATTTGTTGAAACTCCCTGTAGGACTTGTCTTAGAACTGGACAATTGCTTTTATGTTCCTTCGTTGATAAAGAACATCATTTCTATTTCTTGTTTAAATAGAAATGGGTACCATTTGACTTTTAGTAACAATTGTTGTTACATAACTTTGAATGGAGTTCTTTATGGAACTGGAACTTTGAGCAATGGCATTTATACGTTGGACGTATCCAGTGACATTTTCAATATTGAAGCGAGCAACAAGCGTGCTCGAAAGGATAATCAATTAGACTCCTATATGTGGCATTGTCGTCTTGGCCATGTAAGCAAGAAACGCATGTCCGAATTACACCGATGTGGAATTCTGGAATCGTTTGAATTGGATTCATACGATACATGCAAATCATGCTTAAAAGGCAAGATGACTAAGTTACCTTTTACTGGAAAAGGTGAACGAGTGGGAGAGTTACTAGGTCTAATACATACTGATGTATGTGGACCTATGTCAACTCAAGCTTTAGGAGGCTATAGCTACTTCATTACCTTCACCGATGATCACTGACGGTTTGGGTATGTGTTCTTGATGAAACACAAGTCTGAAGCCTTTGAAAGATTCAAAGAATTTAGAAATGAATTAGAGAAACAACATGACAAGAGTATTAAAATACTTCGATCGGATCGAGGTGGTGAATACTTGAGTCAGGAGTTTTTTGATTATCTAAGAGATAATGGTATATTGTCTCAATGGACTCCGCCATATACACCACAACATAATAGTGTATCTGAGAGGCATAACCGGACCTTGTTGGACATGGTCTGGTCAATGATGAATCATGCGAATCTTCCCAAGTCCTTTTGGGGCTATGCACTGTTAGGAATCGTTGGAATAGCTAGAGGGGGGTGAATAGCATAGATGAAATTCGCTCGCGTTTGTGTCTACAATTTCGTTAGTGCGCAGCGGAAATAGAAATAATAAAAGCGATAACGAAATAGACAACAAGCTAACACAATGATATAACGTGGTTCGGAACCTCACGGTTCCTACTCCATGGATCGAGCTTTAAAGAGCCCTAGTGATGCACATGCACTCACTAATGATAAACACTCCTTCTCGACACAAGTCGGAGGCGGAGAAACCCCTTACAATAGATCTTACAACAGTAAGAACGAAATACAAGCAATATACAATGTAAATATGAAATACAAGTAAAGAAAAGACTTTACAACACTTGTTTTAATTGCTTGAATGCTTGGTTGCTTGCTTGCACTTGGAGACCTGATTTGCACCAACAAATCGCCCCAATAGCCCACAAGAACCGGTTACTTTTTCCTCCATCACGAGCTCCATATATAGCTTCAACCTGTGCTGGAAAAAGTCTATCAGTCGACTGATCGAGACCATCAGTCGACTGATGCCACTGTTGTCGTGAGACAACGGCTAGTTCCACGTTGGATAAGTCCAACGGAACTACCATCAGTCGACTGATTGTGACCATCAGTCGACTGATGGAGTCCTCACTCGACCATCGAAGTCTCGACTCCATTCTCTGGCGAATTCGAAAGAGCACCGATCGGTGATCGGATGATCGATCGCTGAGCCATCATCGATCGCCAACCTATGGCGGCGATCAGGCCATAACCCCCAAACAACCCTAGTTGACTCGGTCCGGCCGATCGCCACATGGCACTGGGGCCGACCGCACACCTCAAACATGAGGTTTTAACTCAAGTATGGTTCCCCCATACTTGCTAGACCACCCTTAGCCTAGACCTAAGCCTTCTAGTCACCTCCATCAGCCTCACGCCTCTCGGATCCCTCCAAGTCATCCATGACTTGTTCATCCATCGCGCTAGCCTTCAGGTGCTTCCGTCGGCTATGTCATGCTAACGGTGTCTACACCGCCAAGGCACATTGGACTTACGCCGCCAAGACTCTGCTTGGACTTTACGCCGCCAATATTAAACCCCTTGGACTTCAAATGCTAACCCATGTTAGACTTTCCATGCCAAGACCATGCTTGGACTTTCCTTGCCAACTCATGTTGGACTTTCCATTTGCCAAGACCCATGCTTGTACTTTCCTTGCCAACACATGTTGGACTTTCCATTTGCCAAGACCCATGCTTGGACTTTCCTTGCCAACACATGTTGGACTTTCCATTTGCCAAGTACTCAGGACTTGGACTTTCTCAACTGCCAAGTGTCCAACTTGGACTTTCCATGACAATTATATTGTCATATGTTTTTGTCGAAACATCAAAACACATCAAAACATCACTCGAGCCAAACTCGAGTCCTGGTCAATCATGACCTGGGCCGATTGCACCAACAATCTCCCCCTTTTTGATGTTTGACAAAAACCAAACAAATAATTGAGTTAGAATACTAACTCAAATCCTTTACCAATTATCCCAAATGTTCTCCCCCAAACATTCTCCCCCTTTTTGACTAACACCAAAAAGGTTTTCTCTCCAAGGAGGTCAATGTCTCATGTCCCAATGAGATCTTACAATCTCCCCCTTGGTTCAAAAATACCTAGGATGCCTACCATATTCCTAGTGATAAGTCTCATATCACTCAAGAGAGGCAATCCTATTCACTCTCCCAATTTCCAAATTGGGTTTCTAAAAATCCATCAATTTCCCAAATTGATAACATTCTCCCCTTCAAGGAGAAAAACACATCCATCATCCCAAGATGGATATCTCCCCCTAAAGGCTTGCTCCCCCTTGACCATTGCACCAACAATGTCCTTGGGAAGTCCCTAAGCCAATAGGAACTTTAAACCGTCAAAACTAAGGTTAGAAATTCAACATTGAACTTTCCACACCTTAGAATTGATACAAACCCTAAACAACTCTCCTAATCCATATCCAATAGATTTTCACCCTTTATAATGCTTCCCAAAGCATATCCTAGGGTTAGGAGTGGATAGGGATCATAACCGTAGCTAAAATCGGGTTAAACAACTTTTGGTTACCCAAATCTTATCATCGACTGTCGCTACATCGATGTGTCCATCACGATCGGCACGGCGAAACAATGAGTGATAAAGCGCTATCGAGTCCAACGTTGCCATCGATCGCCAGATCAGAGAAGCAATGATCGATAATCGAAAACCTGATTTTTAGAAATCAAAAATGAGTTTTGAAAAATCATAACTAATTATACGTATAACGAAAAATCATGAAATTATATACGTATAATACTTATCACTAATACAATGAGTGAAAAATGTTTGAAAATTATTTTACCCATTAAATAGTGACATTGGTACAAAGTTCAAAAACATTGAAATTTTCAATGTTTTGGCCCTACTTTGTATCAACTTCATCCATGGTGATTGCTATCAAAAGATAGAATTCACCAAGGTTTTTCAAAATGATTTTAAAATGTTTTCAAAACTTTATCTTGGACCATAATTTATTGGCTAAATATACATAGCTTGTATATTAGCTTTCCTTATGATTCTTGGTGATAATTAAAATAAGTTTAAGTTCATCTAGATGCACTACCGATGCACCTTGAACCTAACCTATTATCCTAGCATCTCACATGTATTTAGGGTGTATACATACACATACATGTCAATTAGATGTGAGATGTGGGTTTTGTTCTCCCTAATCTAGGGTTTCATGCATTTTCCTAAGGCAACTCTACTTGATTCCCTTATAAATGGGACTCCAAGTCATGCCATAGTCCTTAAATCAATTTTAATCAAAATATCTTAAATGCATGAGTGATTATGGCATTAGAGATGATATAGATAAACACATGCTCATAATCATGATGTCATGGCATAATATGAAATCTAAGAACACATGACATTTACATTAATCCTAAACAATGTCATGACATGGTATACGATAGCAAAACAATTATATAAATATTCATTTATACACACAAGTTTTTTTTTTTTCAGAAGCAAAGATTTCATTTAACTTAAAATTTGTCTTTTACATTCAAAATGGAGATTGGCTATGCTCAATCTCACTACAAAAATGACAACCACAAAAAAAAATCTAATATCCTCTAATCGTCCGCAGGAGGTGGCGGCGGAGGAGGCTGCTGACTCAGAGTCCAGGCCCGCATCATCTCTAGCATATCGAGCCGATGTCGCTCTCTATGCGCACAGGACTCCTCCATCCTATCGAGTCGTGCGCTGAAGGATGCCTGGCCTGCCAGTATCTCTGACAGCCTAGAGTCCACCGACTGCTGATAATCCTGAAATCTGGACTCCACCCGGCCACGACGAACTGATGGACCAGCCGATGATGTGTCTGCCGGCATCTGGTCATCCTCATCAGTGGACTCTGCATCCTCGTGGTCCTCTGTCGCCTCTCTGGGTGGCGAAGGAGGCCGCTCGCGCGCTCGGTGGTGGTCGTGGCGCCAACTCCATCTGTCAGCGCCATCCGTAGCCGCTAATGAGAAGTTACGAATCGATATCAACAGACACCTCCGATAGCTGTCGCAGAGAGCCCCTATGGATGTTGACGCTTACGGAGTCGAGCCATGCTGTGATGATATGACCAAATGGCATATGCACTTTCCCTTGTATAGGGGAAGTGAAATGCACAATGCAGTGGAAAATGTTCAATGCAAAGTTTATGTCTAACTGATGACACATGGCATATAGAAGAAAGAGATGAGGAGGCCGAATCTTGGCCAGACCCCGAGTGACAATGGGCAGAAAACACCCAACAATGACCTTGTAAAGGACATTATCAGGTGCAGACAACTCAGTGATAGGAAATAGATTCTGGGCTAGTGGACGAGGATAACCAAAAATATGCTCATGCATGGACTCCATAGAGATGTGGGCAAAAGGCTCAGGTAGAGGAAAGTCCATGGTAGGATAAAAAATAAAGGTGTCGTCTGAAGGCCTACACTCGAGAAACTCTTGCAGTATCGCAGGAGTGAACTCTAACTCGCTTTTTGCAACGCGAGTAGTGTATGTAGGGCCGTCATCCACCTTTTTAAGGTTTTGATAGAATTCCTTAATAAGGTCATCATTGATTGGATGCGTGCACAAGACGATTTTCATCAAATTGTAGTATGCAATTAGTTCCATGACGTCACTACAATGCCTATTGAAAAAATTCCTATCGATGTACCTAACCAACATAGGTTGGTACAACCGAGATTCACTCTCGGATGGATCATTCCTACGGGCTCTCCTATTATGAATGTAATGTGATGATATGCAATGCAATGGCAACAATACACGATTAGATAAACCTACATTGTAATGGAAATGAAAATTAGGGCTCGGAAAGAAAAATCGTTACTTAGGCGCCATGTGTGTGCCGGAGGGAAGACTCAAAAGTTGCTGAGGATCGCCGGAAAAGTCACCAGAGAGCGTCAGACGCTGGAACCCTAATCGGAATAGGAGAAATAAAGCCTAAATCACGCGAACTAGGGCTCCAAATAGGTAGAAAATGGAAGAGGAGAGACATGCTTATCAAACCTAGGACTTTGGAAGGTTGGCACACCGGAAGAGCTGGTCGGAGAGGGAGACGACGATCGGAGACCGAAGAAGGAAGAAAGTGTTCGTCGCATGAAATGCCGAACCCTAGCGGTTCGTGTTTTAAAAACACGATTCAGTATACTGATGTGGAGCATCAGTCGACTGATAGCGGTTTATTACTGGGTTTACCGAGCCTAGGATCGATCCGCTCGGCAATCGATCACAACCTTCGTAACGTACGAGTATCACGACCGATCGATGTTGCTCATTAGTCGATCGATGATCACATCACTGACTCGCCGAGCACTCGACCGATGGCCTTCGGTGTGAATAAGACCATCACCGATCGATGGACCTCATCACCGATCGATGTTCGATCACGAGTCATGGAGCTAGCACTCGATCGATGGCCGATCGTATCGGTTATAAGCAGTTATCCGATCGATAATCGACCGATCGATGTCCGATTTAGCTCAAAATCGTAAAATCTCGATTTTATCATCTTAATTATTCCATTTTGTCACGTTAGATCTTGTATTTCGAATGTATTGATGTTATACTTTTATTTATGTATTTGTTAATGTATTTTAATGTTTTATTTCATTTTTGCAAACATTAACATTCAATGATTTCCAAAACCTAACATCTCACCCTTTCTAAGTGTTGAAATACACAATCAAGGTAAAAGACTTATTTTGTGAGATGTAATCTATCCTAGACATTCCTTCCATGCAAACATATGGTAAAACATATGAAGCATGGTGAATACAAGACATCAAGTTGTGTGGCACTTGAGTATCACTCTAGATATTACCTTTACATCTTAACCACACATTTCTTGATACATGACCTTCCCAAGTGTGCCAATAATCAAAGGTACACACTATGACCTCTAAATCTAGATCGTGTCAATTTTATTGATTTTCATGTTTTCAAGATATATATTGACACAACCTAAAATTCTTTGAGATTAAGACTCAAGGATATTTCCAAAGTAACCATAACCTTGAAAGTAACCTTAAAGTGCCACCTTTATTGTGGTTGAGTTAACTACCCATCCAATCAAGGTTGGCACACCCTAAACCCATCTAGCGTGAATCAATCACGCTCTTAGGAACCCAAAACCGATTTGAGCTCCTAGGGTTAATTAGGTACTCCTTAGGGATAACCTCCCTAGATACCTTCCTAATGACCCTCCTAGGCTTATTAGCCTTGGTCATTTGGGTCTTACCTAGGTTGACTCTAGGGGTAACTCCCCTTGCAACCTTCTTAGTGGCCACCCTAGGTTTCCTAGAAACCCTAGCCACTAGGCACAACCTTTTGTCAACCTTAGGGATGACTTCCCTATTGACCTTGGTCTTCCTAGACCTAGTTTGTGTCCCATAATCAAATGGAACACTATGGTAAGCTACCTTAGGCTTAGGTTTGTGACCCAAACCTTGCTTGCCTTTGGTTGACTTTTGTCTTTTAGATCCTACTTGTTGACTTTGATTATTTGACCTAAAAGTTTGACCAATTGACCCTTGAATTTGATTTTGCATAATGTTAAGGGTCTTTTCAAGTTCTTCAAGCCTTGACCTCAAGGCTTGATTTTCCTTTTCTAATATCTCAATTTTTTATTTTTCATTTTCTCTTGAGATATTTCTATTTCTAGGCATATGTCTAGATTCCTTAGCATTAAAGCCTAGATGTTCTCCTATTTTCTTAATTCTTTCCTTAGGTAATATATTTTTAGGGACATTAGTCCCAAATTTCTTCTTATTTCCTAAGTGAACACTCTTAGCACCTAAACAAAAGTATTTATTTCTATTATCATGCTTTTCATGGCAAATTGCAAGAGAATTAAAATTCCTAGCATGCTTTTTAGCATTTAAATTAGAAGATGCATTACTAAAATGTACCTTAGGGTTAGCCTTAGCTCCCCCTACTTGTGATGCTTCTTCTTGGGTCTTTTTGCTCCCCCTAGGGCATTGATTTCGGTAATGCCCCGGTTGCCGGCACTTGAAGCAAATGACTTGCTCCTTGCTTTTCTTGGCATTGGGAACACCGGCTTCATTGACTATTTGTGCAGGTGGAGCTTTCCTAATCTTCTTTGGGCACTTGCTCTTGTAGTGCCCGGTTTCCCTACACTCAAAACATATTTTATGCATTTTATTATTAACACATATGTTTGAGTTACCTAGGGTAGTGGTGGAGGCCGGAGTTGGATTTTGAGCTTCCTCATCTTGACCGGATGTTGAAGGCTCTTCTTGAGGTTGCTCCGGTATAGAGGATGGTCTTTCCTCCTCAATCCTAGAAGTGGATGCTCCTTCCACTTCTTCCACCTCTTCTTTCTCCGATCCGGAAGTTGACTCCATCTCATCTTCCGATTCCTCACTTTCACTAGAGGATGAGGTCTCTTCATGGAATCTTGCCAATTTCCTCCATAGCTCCTTGGCATACATGTAATCCCCTAGCTTGCACAAAATATCATTAGGAATTAAATCTTCCAAAAGTTTCGTTACCTTAACTTCGGTCTTGAGCTTTTGGTGTTGCTCTTGGGTCCACTTTTTCAATTTTAGGACATTCCCCTTCTTATCCCTAGGGGGTTCAAGGCCTTCAACAAGGATGAACCAATCCTCTATGTTCATCATCAAGAATGTTTCCATTCTTGCTCTCCATGTCGGAAAATCTTCTGGATCATATGGAGGTGGAGTGTTGATTTCCCATCCAAGCTTGTCTTGGAATTCCATCTTCACCCTCTAGCCTTTCACCTTAGCTCCCGGTTGTTAATCCGTAGAAGAGCCCCGGGCTCTGATACCACTTGTTAGGAATCGTTGGAATAGCTAGAGGGGGGTGAATAGCGTAGATGAAATTCGCTCACGTTTGTGTCTACAATTTCGTTAGTGCGCAACGGAAATAGAAATAATAAAAGCGATAACGAAATAGACAACAAGCTAACACAATGATATAACGTGGTTCGGAACCGCACGGTTCCTACTCCACGGATCGAGCTCTAAAGAGCCCTAGTGATGCACACGCACTCACTAATGATAAACACTCCTTCTCGACACAAGTCGGAGGCGGAGAAACCCCTTACAATAGATCTTACAACAGTAAGAACGAAATACAAGCAATATACAATGTAAATATGAAATACAAGTAAAGAAAAGACTTTACAACACTTGTTTTAATTGCTTGAATGCTTGGTTGCTTGCTTGCACTTGGAGACCTGATTTGCACCAACAAATCGCCCCAATAGCCCTCAAGAACCGGTTACTTTTTCCTCCATCACGAGCTCCATATATAGCTTCAATCAGGCCGAAAAAGTCTATCACGATCGATCGAGACCATCACGATCGATGCCATCGTTGTCGTGGAGACAACGGCTAGTTCCACGCTGGATAAGTCCAACGGAACTACCATCACCGATCGATTGTGACCATCACCGATCGATGGAGTCCTCACTGACCACGAGTCTCGACTCCATTCTCGCGTGGTCGACTCGAGCACCACCGATCGATCGACGATCACCCACGCCGAGCCATCACGATCGTTAGGCCATAACCCCTACCAAACCCTAGTTGATTCGGTCCAATGACCGCCACATGGCACCGCCGACCGCACACCTCAAACATGAGGTTTTAACTCAAATATGGTTCCCCATACTTGCTAGACCACCCTTAGCCTAGACCTAAGCCTTCTAGTCACCTCCATCAGCCTCACGCCTCTCGGATCCCTCCAAGTCATCCATGACTTGTTCATCCATCGCGCTAGCCTTCAGGTGCTTTCGTCGGCTATGTCATGCTAACGGTGTCTACACCGCCAAGGCACATTAGACTTACGCCGCCAAGACTCCGCTTGGACTTTATGCCGCCAATATTAAACCCCTTGGACTTCAAATGCTAACCCATGTTAGACTTTCCATGCCAAGACCATGCTTGGACTTTCCTTGCCAACTCATGTTGGACTTTCCATTTGCCAAGACCCATGCTTGGACTTTCCTTGCCAACACATGTTGGACTTTCCATTTGCCAAGACCCATGCTTGGACTTTCCTTGCCAACACATGTTGGACTTTCCATTTGCCAAGTACTCAGGACTTGGACTTTCCCAACTGCCAAGTGTCCAACTTGGACTTTCCATGACAATTATATTGTCATATGTTTTTGTCGAAACATCAAAACACATCAAAACATCACTCGAGCCAAACTCGAGTCCTGGTTAATCGTGACCTGGGCCGATTGCACCAACATGCACTTTAGACAGCTGTTTACTTGTTAAATAGAATGACGACCAAGGTAGTCTCTACTACTCCATATGAGAAATGGAATAGTAAGAAACCTCATGTATCTTACTTGAAGATATGGGGTTGTCCTGCTTATGTGAAGCGGACTGTATCATACAAATTGGATGCTAAGTCTGATAAATGTCTATTTATTGGATACCCTAAGGAAACAAGGGGTTACCAATTTTATCATCCTATGGAACAAAAGGTGTTTGTTTCAAGGCATGCTGTGTTTCTAGAGAAAGAGTTTCTCTTGCAAGAAAACAATGGGAGTGTCGTCGAGCTTGAGGAGGCTCGAGAGACTCAAATAGACATTGATGAGATACCTGGTGAAGCACAACAGCCGACAACTCATAGTGATGAGCAATCGGCTGGACCTATTGTAACACCACATCTTCGTAGATCTGGTAGAAAACGCAATATTCCTGAGAGATATGGATTTCTCGTAAGTGAATCGAATGACGTGTTACTCATTGATGATGAGGAGCCTACCAGTTATGAAGAAGTGCTGACAAGTTCAAAAAGAGATAAGTGGTTGGTGCCATGAAGTCAGAAATGGATTCCATGTATGAAAACCAAGTTTGGAACATGGTTGACCCACCTGAAGGCATAAAGCCTATAGGGTGCAAGTGGGTTTTCAAGAAGAAAACCGACATGGATGGTAATGTGATTACCTATAAGGCTAGATTGGTGGCGAAAGGATATCGTCAAAAGCAAGGTGTTGATTATGACGAAACCTATTCGCCTGTATCTATGCTTAAATCCATTTGGATGCTCCTGGCCATAGCGGCTCATTATGATTATGAGATATGGCAGATGGATGTAAAAACAGCTTTCCTTAATGGAAACCTGCTCGAGGACGTGTATATGATACAGCCTGAGGGTTTCACATCGGTTGATAAAACCAAGGTATGCAAATTGCGACGGTCCATTTATGGATTAAAGCAAGCATCCAGGAGATGGAATATCCGTTTTGATGAGACAATCAAAAAGTTTGATTTCTCACAAAATCCAAACGAACCTTGTGTGTACAAGAAGGTTAGTGGGAGTGCAGTCGTGTTCCTAGTATTATATGTCGATGTCATATTACTTATAGGAAATAATGTTTCAATCTTACAGTCAGTTAAGGTTTGGTTATCCAAGACATTCTCCATGAAAGATCTGGGAGAAGCAACCTACATCCTCGGGATTAAGATCTATAGAGATAGATCGAAACGGTTGCTTGGTCTTTCACAGTCTACATATATAGACCGAGTGCTAAAGAGGTTTAGCATGTCAGAATCCAAGAAAGGTTTCCTACCCATCAGGCATGGGGTACACCTTTCGAAGTCTATATTTCCGTGCACAGAAGACGAGAGGATTTACATGAGTAAGATTCCCTATGCATCCGCAATAGGATCTATCATGTATGCTATGTTATGTACAAGGCCCAATGTATCGTATGCTCTGAGTGTCACGAGCAGATACCAGTCTGATCCAGGAATGGATCATTGGGTGGCTGTTAAGATGATCCTTAAGTACTTAAGAAGAACTAAGGATATGTTCCTAATATATGGAGAAGGGGACATGGTGATACGTGGGTATACGGATGTCAGCTTCCAGACAGACAAGGATGATTCCAGGTCTCAGTCTGGATATGTGTTCACCTTGAATGGGGGCGCAGTGAGTTGGAAAAGTTCCAAACAAGACACTGTAGCGGATTCTACCACTGAGGCAGAATACATTGCAGCTTCGGAAGCAGCAAAGGAAGCGGTTTGGATCAAGAAGTTCTTTTATGAACTTGGTGTAATTCCGGCCATTGTTGAAGCAATACCGGTCTACTGCGACAACAATGGAGCAATTGCACAGGCGAAAGAGCCAAGGTCTCATCAACGATCCAAACATGTGCTTCGCCGCTATCATCTTATTAGAGAGATCATAAGTAGGAATGAAATACAAATCGAGAAAATTCCCACTGAAAGGAACTTAGCGGATCCTTTGACTATGGCATTACCTCAAAGTAAGTTTGAGGGTCATGTTAGAGCTTATGGTATTGGATACCGTAGCGATTGGCATTAGGCCAAGTGGAAGTCTATTAGTAATATATGAGAGATGTCCTAAGGCAATCGCCTTATGTATGAACCATTTATATGATAAATGAAGATTCACTATTTGAGTATACATGTCTTCATGTATTTGATTGGATCTTAAACTCATTTACTGAATGTCCACGATACGATTCACAGCATGAGTGAATTTGTGATTGGATCACAACTAGTGAGTATCTCTACATGTGTAATTGTGATGTATCAGAATTATCCCTAGTCGATGAATTGATGGATTTGGACACCATCAATTCTGTCGAGACTAGCACAAGGTATACTCCTTGGTGTATCCAAGCAGCTGATTCTCACTGGCTGGAGACATTGTGATGTCCGGAGTTAATCGTGGATGCTAGTTATGGTAACTAGTTCATTGGAGTGACCAGCCGTAAGACTTCATATGGTTCTCTGCATATATAGATATGTCAATGAAGTTCTTACTATAGCTTAAGTGCGATGTTCCTTTGACTTGCGGTATTCAAGTCATCTTGATCATGAAGACTTATGCTTTGACATCTTAAGCAAGCATCTCTGAGGAGATGTGGACCCGGGATGATTGGGTATAAGTCGAAGTGATCGAAGGTGTTTGAATAGCATATAAAGGATTCACCACTCCTTGCGAGGAGATGTATACCCATGGCCTCTCGTCGGATTGTTACTAAAGTCTTTGGCCAAAGCATTACATGTTTAGAGTAAGGTACTCTTCGACACATGTGCAGTAACTAGAATCCGTAGGACGAGGAAATGATACTTGGGCTAGGTGTAACGTAGTCAGCCTAGTGGGGACTGACACTATAGACCATGTCCTAAACCAAGTGGGTATAAGATGAGTGAAGGGAATGGGGCACGATTCATTCGAGCTGCTGAAGGGTTTCAGAAATAATTCTGGATCAACCGTTGATCTTTTCGGTTAATTGGGGATCATGATGTACTACTAGGTGCCACTCATGATTGTTCTATAATTAATGGTTAATTATAGATGGCCAACATAAACCGATAACCTATTTGGTCACACGCACAACGAGCGTAATCCGAAGGATTTAAAATGAGCTTGAGAATGGGATTCTCAGACCGAGAGAAACTGAGTTTGGTTGGACCAAACAAGAAGCGAGCATGAAATCGTTTCAGTCTCAATGGAAGTGTGGATGGGCCGTGTCTTATGAAGACATAATGGATGAACCAAAATGGTTTGGTTCTAATCCAATGGAGGAGAATAAAACAAAGGGGTTTGGTTTATTTTAAACAAATGAACCAAAAGTTGGTTCGGTACGTTTTAACTTAAAATAAACCATCATGGTTTGGTTTATTTTAACTTAAGTTAATGGAGCGAGTTAACGGACCTTATGGTTATGATCCAATAACCATTAAGAGAATTAGTTCTCTATAAAAAAGGGCTTAAGGGATTGTTAAGCCCTAATCCAATTCCCTCTTCCTTGAGTTGCCACCCCCTCCTCCCTTGAAGTGGTTGGCGCCCATACCCTAGCCGCCGCCCAGCCCTTTGTGCCGCCGTCCAAATTGTTGCCGGCATCCAATCTTCGGCCGGTGATCCTCCGGCAACTCTCCGGTCATCTCCTTTGGGTTTGGCATCTAGGTGAGCTTCATCCTACCTTTTTGGCCGGCCCTATTTCCTCCACCAAAGCTGTCCAGTTTTCTGGACAGCTTGTCCTTTTCTCGTCGGAGCGTCGTTTGGACGACGGTTAGAGCTCCGACAACGCCTAACTTACCAGGGATTCGATCTCCGGTAATCCTCTGAGGTGGTGGACGAAGGATTCGTCAAACGGTTGACGAATACCTCTCCGGAGAAGCGAGTTTTGAGGACTCAGTTTTGGATCCGAATTTGGATTCGGATCGTGATCATCTCTCGATCACATCGTCTTCAACACGAGGCTGGTAACCCATACGAAGACGAGGCTCGTGACTTAGTGAAGTCATCCCGAGGATACTCGGCGTGGGTACGGATAGAGACGATTCTAGTGAGGATCATTCCGGTTGATGTCGTTCCCACTACACGTGATAAGAAAGGTATACGTAGTTAAATTTCCTTTTATTGTAAATTTAAATTTACGGTTATGTCTACACATGTTGTACTATGCATGCGTGTGATGTGTGTGTTGTAATAAATGTAGATTTGTTATTTTTATTTCTTCCGCTGTGCACATGTTTGCGAAACATTTTCGAACACACTCTCGCCGCGGTGCCGGAAACCCAACAAAAGCTTGCTGAATATTAAGGCTTTGACACCATTCTGTAATCTTCTTACCCTGAAATTGTCGCCGATTATCACTTACTAACCTTCGTGGGATTCTGTATCGGCATATGATGTTTTCCACAGAAACTATATTACCACGTTTTCTATGATTTTAGCTAAAGGTTCTGCCTCTACCCATGTAGAAAAGTAATCCACCGCTACCAATAGAAACTTCTTCTGTAAAGGTGCAACAGGCATGGGACCCACTATATCCAACCCCCACTGATCAAAGGGGCAGGAAGAAACTACAACCCTCATCAACTCGATTGGTCGCTCAGATCGATTGCTATGTTTTTGATAAGCTGGACAAGCTTGTACTAGGCGGATTGCATCTTGATGAAGAGTGGGACAGAAATACCCAGCCAACAATATTTTCTTGGCTAAGGCCCTTCCTCCCAAATGATTACTGCAACATCCTTCGTGTATTTCTCGAAGAACCCATTCGACATCTTCCTTTCCTAAGCATTTCAATATGGGGCGCCCAAAAGACGTCTTATATAGAACCCTGTCCACAATTATGAACTGTTTTGTTCTAGTCACCAAGATAGATGTCGCTCCTCTTTCCTCAAGAACTTTTCCTTGTTGCAAATATGTCATAATATCAGTTCTCCAATCAGAGATTGGATCACTTTCCGGTATCACCTCTTCCACATTACATATCGTCGGAGAATTGGGAACTTCCATGCAAATAGAACCTTGCTGCCTTATCCCTTCTAAGGCGCTAGCTAGCCGAGCCAATTCATCCACCTTTCAATTGTTTTCTTTGGGAATTTGCTGCAGGATGACCTCCTGAAAATGAGTATTTTCCTTTTCAAAATTTATCAAATATTTTTGCAGGCTCTCTTCCCGGACAACAAAAGCACCCTGGAGTTGTGATACCGCTAATTGGAAATCTGAATACATAATGATAGAAGTTGCCCCAATAGCTTTGGCTACCTACAATTCGGCCAGAATGGCCTCATACTCTGCCTCATTATTAGATGCCCGATATCCTAGGCGAAAGGCTACACGGGTTTCTTCTTCTTCGAAAGATACCAATAGTACCCCCACTCCGCTGCTTGTAGATCCAGAATATCCATCCACAAAAACATTCCATACCTTCTTCCTTTCTTCTTTTTCGGCCGAACAGTTCCCCAACCCTGCGGGTACTTCTGCTAGGAAATCGGCTAGCGACTGAGCCTTGACAATAGTTCAGGGATGATAGTGGATGTCATATTCACATAGCTCCACAACCCACTTAGCTAATCTTCATGAGAAATTAGATTTAGTGACAACTCTACCCAATTTGCTGTGTGTCAAGACGTTGATTGGATGGGCTAAGAAATATGATCTTAATTTGTGAGCGGTCAGAACTAGGATGTATGCTAATTTCTTCAACTCAGTGTACCATGACTCTGCTCCTTTAAAGATAAGACTGGTATAATAAATGGGTTGCTATTGAGAACCTTCCTACTTTAACAACAATGAACTGATAGCTCCCTCTGAAACTACTAAATACATCGACAATGGCTCTCCTGATACTGGTTTGGCTAATAGAGGTAGTTCAACTAAATACTAGTTTAGTTCTTGAAAGGCTTGTTCACACTGATCATCCCACTGGAATCGAGCGGCCTTGGGTCGAATCCGAAAGAAGGGTAACCCTTTGTCTGCCGACTTGGCTATAAAATAAGACAAGGAAACTATTCTTCCTACAAACTTTTGAGTCTCCCACAGATTAGTAGGTGATTTCATGTTACACAATGCTTGCACTATCTCTGGGTTGGCTTGTAGTCCTTTTTCGGTTACAATATATCCTAGAAATTTCCCACTCTTCACCCCAAATAAATGAAGGGTTTGGTCCGAAACCGAAGATCTTATTCCACATGAAGGTGGAGAAACTTCGCTTCCCACTTCAACTCGGTCACATGTTCATGGCAATCCCATCGACGTCCCCGGATAAAAAAAAAATTAATCCTAGACAAAAGGGATCACCCAAGCAATTGTTTCATTGTCGTGCTATTCGATTAGAGTATTCACTTGAACAAATTTGTTGTTCAAGAAATCAACCTCTATTCTATGAATAGTCGCGGAATAGACGATGTACGGATCGCCGATTTTTGTGTTTATGTTCGGGGTCCAAGTATATTTAGGCACAAAATAAAACATATAACATGCATATAATTGAAAAACAATTATAGACATAATACAAAAGAACACTAATCAAAATAAACAAGATTATACCTCATGTTATACCTCTTGATCTTCTATTGTATGTCCTTCCTCCTTTTGGACGTGGGCGACAATCTTCCAAAAGTTGAAGCTCCTAGATCACCAATCTTCGTTTCCTTGTTCACTCCGAACAAAGGAAGATCATAAAACAAAACTCTTCTTCCTATCTAGAACCGGCCACCAAGTTAATAGACTCGATGTTGCCACTGGCCAAGGAAGAGAATATGGAGTATGGGAACCGGCCAAAAGAGAATCAATGAGGGTGATGGGCGCCAGACAAGACTTGGAGAAGAGAAAGGAAACCAACCCTTCACCATGTAGCCGCCCAAAATCCTAACCCTAGCTCTCCTAGTTGCCGCCGGCCATAGAAGAGGGGAAGACGAATAGGTTGAGCACCGGCCAAGGTAGAGGGAAGAAGGATAAGTGCCGGCAACACCTTAGGAAGAAGAAGAAAGGAACTTCTCTTATTGTCGCCCACACCACCTCCCAAAACCCTAGCCGCCGAACCTCAATCCTAACCTAACTAGGATTGCTTGCCGCCCAAGGGAAGCAAACCCTAATCCCCTTCCATCAAGTTGCCGCCCACCCCATGCTCTCCTTTTATAGAGTTAGGGATAAGCCTTGTTTTAATCTCCACCATTAGTTCTAGGGATTTAATCTCAACCATCAGATCTAGAGATTTAATCTCAACCGTCGGATCTAGAGATTTAATCTCTACCATTGGATCTAGAGTTTTGTTTTCATCCATTGGATCTAAGCTTCATGAGGTATTAATAGGCTACAATAGGGACCATGAGGAGGAGTTGGATCTTGGCCACCCAATAGATCAAGGCCACATAAAGTCCGATCCATTAATGATAATCCAATCCACTAAAGTATTATCATTGATCTACCTCACCAACCCCCATAAGTTAATATGGGCTCCATATATTATTTGTACATTTTTCTCCCCGTCTTTAAGATCTCGAATGTCCGTCGATTAATTAATTTACTGACCATTAATTAATCCGCATCTAACTCCATGAGTAGTACTACTCAACCTTTTCATCATGTTGGACCAAGTCCACCTGCAAGGTTTACATGATGAACCTTATGAGCTCCTCAAGGGGACATCATCATCCTAATATATAGGACACGGTTTCCTCCTATAATTAACGGCACACCATATAAATAATATCATTTCCAAACTTACCGAGCCTATCGATTTAATCTATAAATCTCGCCCATTGGTAAATCAAAGAAATGAATACTAAGTATATGTGCCCGTTATTATATCGGGATTAAGAGTATGTACAATATAATATCTGAGGTCCGATTCGATTATGTAGTCAGCAATAAATCGAATCACCTCTAAGTCGGTCCTCCTCAATACACACAAAGTGCACTAGTGTGATTCTATGGTCAAGACAAACCAATACCAAATCACACTACAACCATACCAATGGTTTGTCCAAAGTCATCTCGGTTGTGAGCCTTTACTTATACTTTACAAGGAACCGATAACATGATCTCCCATGTGACACCACACACCATGTTATCTACAATGTAATGTATTAGACAATATGCATAACCATAAATATGCAAACAATGATCATGTGATTCTAATTTCAAAAAATAAAGATGTTCATACAAAAGATAGACTTTTCAGTATACATCCCAACAATCTCCCACTTATATTAAAAGACTATGCTATCCTCATATTGTCATACATCTGATTCCCCTTCCCTCCACATGCCTATCAAAGCTCTCGCTAGAAGGGCCTTAGTGAAAGGGTCTACCAGGTCATCCTCTAATGCAATCTAGGCGACAACAACTTCTACCTTCTTTATGATTTCTCGTATCAGGTGGTACTTGCGCTCTATGTGTTTACTTGCCTTATGGGCTCGTGGTTCCTTCGAGTTTGCAACTGCACCACTATTATCACAATAAATTATGATAGTTCTGGGCAAATTAGGAATCACATCCAAGTCCATCAAGAAGTTCCTGAGCCATCCAGCTTCTTTGGCCACCTCAGAGGTCGCCACATACTTAGCTTCCATGTTAGAGTCCGCCACACATTTTTGCTTGACACTCCTCCATACAATGGCTCCACCTCCCAAAGTAAACACAAAACCTGAGGTAGACTTACTGTTATCCCTATCTGATTGGAAGTCGAAATCTGTATAACCCACAGGGAATAATTGGTCTGCCTGGTAAACTAGCATATAATCCCTAGTCCTTCTCAGGTACTTCAATATATGCTTTACCACAGTTCAATGTCCCTGTCCTGGATTACTCTGATATTTGCTGACCATGCCCACGGCAAAGCAGATATCTGATATCGTACATAGCATCGTATACTTGAGGCTTCCTACCGCCGAAGCATAAGGAACCGCCTTCATCTTCTCTATCTCCTCAGATGTTCTAGGACACATCTCTTTAGATAGAGGAACTCCATGCCAGAAAGGTAGAAAACCTTTCTTGGAGTTTTGCATGCTAAAATGATCCATAAGAGTGTCTATGTATGAAACTTGAGATAAGCACAACATCCTTTTCCTACGATCCCTTATAACCTTGATCCCAAGGATGTGTCCCACTTCTCCCAAGTCCTTCATATCAAACTGTTTGGACAACCATACCCTTACGTCCGATAACATCTTGACATTGTTGTCAATTAACAAAATGTCATCTACGTATAGTACAAGAAATACCACTACGTTTCTGTCACTTCTCTTGTATACACAAGACTCATCCGGACTTTGAATAATCCATAAGACTGGATTACCTCATCAAATCGGATGTTCCAAGACCTCGAAGCTTGCTTCAATCCATAAATGGACCGATTAAGCTTACATACAAGATGCTCTTTGCCCTTCGCAATGAATCCCTCTGGTTGCTTCATATAGATGTTTTCCGCAAGACTTCCATTAAGGAAAGCTGTCTTGACATCCATCTGCCACACCTCATAATTCATATGAGATGCAATGCATAAGAGAATCCGGATAGACTTAAGCATGGCTACCGGTGAAAAAGTCTCCTCATAATCGATACCCTCTTTCTGAGTTTACCCCTTCGCAACAAGCCTCGCTTTGAAGATCTCAACCTTATCGTCTATTCCTCTCTTTCTTTTGTAGATCCACTTGAATCCAATGGTTTTTACACCATCGAGTGGTTCTACTAGCTCCCAGACCTGATTCGAATCCATAGATTCAATCTCAATATTCATTGCACTTTGCCAAGATATCACATCTTTATCATGGATTGCCTCATCATATGTCTAGGGATCAGGTTCATGTTTGCCAGGGATCAAATCAGAAGATTCTCCCAAGAACATAAATCTATCAGGCTGTCTCACAACCCTCCCACTACGATGAGGTATCGCCTGTGTATCCTCTGTGACACACGGTGCAGTGACTTATGGTATATCCTCTTGTACCGGTGGTACTGAAGAAGGGACTTCCCCTTTTAATTCCTCCAGAACAATCTTACTCATGGGCTTGTGGTTCATCACATAGTCTTCCTCTAGAAATCGGGCGTTCGTGCTAACGATCACCTTTTGATCTCTAGGACTATAAAACAAACCACCTTTCGTTCCCCTAGGATAGCCAACGAACATGCGTACTTCTGTACGAGGTTCCAACTTACCAGCATCCGCCTTCAGTACATGTGTTGGACTCCCCCAAATCTGAATATGTCTTAGACTAGGCTTTCGCCAAGTCTACAATTCTATGGGAGTAGAAGGCACTGATTTAGATGGGACCAAGTTCAGAATATACACTGTCATATCTAGAGCATATCCCCAGAACGAATTTGGCAACTCAGAATAACTCATCATCGATCTAACCATCTCCATAAGAGTCCTATTCCTTCGCTCTGCTACACCATTCTACTAGGGTGTGCCAGGTGCAGACAATTGGGATTGAATCTCAGCCTCTGATAAGTAATTCCTAAACTCTCCCAAGAGGTACTCACCACCACGATTAGATCGTAGTGTCTTGATTCTTTTACCTTGACGTTTCTCCGCATCAGTCTTGAATTCTTTGAACTTGTTAAAGCATTTAGACTTGCGGCGCATCAAGTAAATGTATCCATAACTCAAATAATCGTCTATAAAAGAGAAAAAATACTCAAAACCACCTCTAGCCTGGATAGACATAGGACCACACAAATCAGAATGAACCAATTCTAACACATCTTTGGCTCTATACCCCTTAGCCTTAAAAGGCCTCTTGGTTATTTTACCTTCCAAGCAAGATTCGCAGGTTGGGAAATCTTCCACCACTAATGAACCCAGAGGTCCATCAGCTATCAACCTTTGAATTCTGCGTAGGTTAATATGACCAAGCCTAAGATGCCAAAGATATGTTTGGTTCATCTTCGAAGGTTCTTTTTTATTATTGGAATTAGAAGATGGGTTATTAACTTCTATTTGCATCGTGAGAGCTTTTGGTTTAAGTGTATACAAATTTCCTATCAATGCACCAGAACAGATAATCTCCCTATTCCTTTTTATAACAACTCTGCCATTAAAAGAAATAGAGTATCCATTAACAAACAATTTAGAAACCGAAATTAAATTCTTTCTAAATAAAGGTACATAAAGGCAATTCATAAGAACCAAAACTTTATTTTTCTCAAAAGACAAATAGACATCTCCCACTACAACAGCCGCCACCTTCGTGGTATTGAACAAGTAAATGGTAATCTACCCTCAGCTAGTCGTTGGGTTTCTTGGAACCCCTGCAAATGCAGACATGATCAGCGGCTCGCGTACCTACACACCAAGTGCCGATAGATAACACCGCTTAACCATGTTTCAACGACTAGACCAAAGGATATACCTTTGTTCTGCTTTCGATTGGAACAATCCTTCTTCCAATTGTTGGGTTTCCGGCACCGCGGCGTGTGTGTGTTCGATCATGTTTCGTAAACATGAGCACAGCGGAAGCAATTAAAAATAATAAATCTATATTTATTACAACACACACAACACACGCATGCATATTACAACAAGTGTAGACATAACCGTAAATTAAAATTTGCAATAAAAGGAAATTTATCTACGTTATATCTTTCGTATGACGTATAGCGGGAACGACATCAACCGGAACGATCCTCGTAAGAATCGTCTCTATCCGTATCCACGCCGAGCTCCTCAGGATGACTTCGCTAAGCCACGAGCTTCGTCTTCGTACGGGTTACTAGCCTCGTGTTGAAGACGACATGATCGAGAGATGATCACAATCCGAATCCAAATTCGGATCCAAAACCGAGTCCTCAAAACTCGATTCTCCGGAGAGGTATTCGTCAACCGTTTGACGAATCCTTCGTCCTCCACCTCAGAGGATTACCGGAGATCAAATCCCCGGTAAGTTAGCCACTGTCGGAGCACTAACCGTCGTCCAAACGATGCTCCGACAACAAAGAAACAAGCTGTCCAGAAAAACTGGACAGCTTTTGGTGGAGGAATAGAGGCCGGCCAAAGGAGATGTGGAGCTCACCTTATCACCGAACCCACAAGAGATCACTGGAGGGTCGCCGGACGTTCACCGGCTGAAGCTAGGTCACCGGCAACAAGTTGGAAGGCTGCACAAAAGCTGGGTGGCGGCAGCTTAGGGTTGGGCGCCGAAATCTCCAACAAGGGGTGGGCGGAAACACCAAGGGCTAGGGTTTTGATTAGGGCTTAATTATCCATTAAGCCCTCTTTTATAGAGAACTAATTCTCTTAATGGTTAATGGATCATATCCATAAAGCCCGTTAACCCGCTCCATTAAGATAAGTTAAAATAAACCAAACCATGATGATTTATTTTAAGTTAAAATGAACCGAACCAACTTTTGGTTCATTCGTTTAAAATAAACCAAACCCTTTGGTTTATTCTCATCCATTGGATTAGAACCAAACCATTTTGGTTCATCCATTACGTCTTCATAAGACGCGGCCCATCCACGCTTCCATTGCGACTGAAACAATTTCATGCTCGCTTTATGTTTGATCCAACCAAATATAGTTTCTCTCGGTCTGAGAATCCCATTCTCAAGCTCGTTTTAAATCCTTTGGATTACACTCGTTGTGCGTGTGACCAAATAGGTTCTCGGTTTATGTTGGCCATCTATAATTAACCATTAATTATAGAACGATCATGAGTGGCACCTAGTAGTACATCATGATCCCCAATTAACCGAAAAGATCAACGGTTGATCCAGAACTATTTCTGAAACCCTTGATGGCTCGAATGAATCGTGCCCCATTCCCTTCACTCATCTTATACCCACTTGGTTCAGGACATGGTCTATTGTGTCACCTCACTAGGTCGACTACGCCACACCTAGCCCAAGTATCATTTCCTCGCCCCACTGGATTCTAGTTACTCCACATGTATCGAAGAGTACCTTACTCTAAACATGTAATGCTTTGGCCAAAGACTTTAGTAACAATCCGACGAGAGGCCATGGGTATACATCTCCTCGCAAGGAGTGGTGAATCCTTTATAGGCTATTCAAACACCTTCGATCACTTCGATTTATACCCAATCATCCCGGGTCCACATCTCCTTAGAGATGTTTGCTTAAGATGTCAAAGCATAAGTCTCCATGATCAAGATGACTTGAATACCGCAAGTCAAAGGAACATCGCACTTAAGCCACAGTAAGAACTTCATTGACATATCTATATATGCAGAGAATCATATGAAGTCTTACGGCTGGTCACTCCAATGAACTAGTTACCATAACTAGCATCCACGATTAACTCCGGACATCACAATGTCTCCAGCCAGTGAGAATCAGCTGCTTGGATACACCAAGGAGTATACCTCGTGCTAGTCTCGACAGAATTTATGGTGTCCAAATCCATCAATTCATCGACTAGGGATAATTCCGATACATCACAATTACACATGTAGAGATACTCACTAGTTGTGATCAAATCACAAATTCTCTCATGCTGTGAATCGTATCGTGGACATTCAGTAAATGAGTTTAAGATCCAATCAAATACATTAAACATGTATACTCAAATAGTGAATCTTCATTTATCATATAAATGGTTCATACATAAGGCGATTGCCTTAGGACATCTCTCATATATTACTAATACCAATGTCCATCCTGCTTGCAAGTGAAGTACTTGCCTTTCGTCTTCTTCACTCATCCCTGAGATCCTCCCACCAGCTTTGCTCCACCTTGTTTCTTCTTCTTCTTGCCTTTCGGCTTAGAAGTAGAAACCTTCTGAGCAACCATGGCCTGAGCCTGAGCAAGCCTTTCTATCGACTAGAGAGTGATATCGACCTGGGTTTCCCCATCGATCTCAGCTCCAAGGACTTCCATCTCATTCGTAGGCTTAGGAGGACACTCTTCGAAGAGTACATATTTGTACTCCTCAGCAGTTAAGACAATGTCAAGATTCCTTTTTCCAATCAACATAATTATGTACAGTAAGTTTTTTTTCCTTTAGTATCATAGCAAGTGGCCTGAAAGTCATTTTTGAAAAAAAAAAACTCAGAATCACATAGATCAAAACTTTAGATTTCAAAAAATTATTGATTCCTCAAACAAGTATGGACTTTGGTTGATCTACCTGAAGGGGTCAAACCCATTGGGTGTAAGTGGGTCTTTAAGAGAAAGACTAACATGGATGGACTTACGCATACCTATAAGGGCCGATTGGTGGATAAAGGTTTCAAGCAAATTTATGGTATTGACTATGATGATACTTTTTCTCCAGTGGCGATTTTTAAGTCCATTCGGATCATGCTTGCTATTGCAGCGTACCATGATTATGAGATCTGGAAGATGGATATCAAAACTGCATTTCTGAATGGAAACTTGCTCGAGAATGTGTACATGATACAACTTGAGGGTTTTGTAGATCCACAGCATACTGGGAAAGTATGCAAGATGCAAAGGTCCATTTATGGGCTAAAGCAAGCTTCTCGGAGCTGGAATCTTCGATTCGATGATGCGATCAAACAGTTAGGTTTCATTAAGAATGAAGATGAACCCTGTGTCTACAAGAGGGTTAATGGAAACACAGTTGTCTTCCTTGTATTGTATGTGGATGACATACTACTCATTGGGAATGACATCCCTTCGCTATAGTCTATGAAGACTTGGCTAGGGACGTGCTTCTCAATGAAGGACTTAGGTGAAGCAGCCTGTATTTTAGGCATCAAGATCTATAGATATAGATCTAAGAGATTGCTTGGCCTAAGTCAAAGTACATATATTGACACGGTATTACTATGGTTTGCCATGAAGAATTCCAAGAAGGGACTTCTGTTGATGTCACATGGTGTGAGTCTTTCGAAGACTCAAAGTCCCTCTTCTAGAGAGGAGATAGACCGCATGGATACGATCCCTTATACATTTGCCATAGGATCTATCATGTACGCTATGCTATGTACTCGTCCTGATGTCTCGTATGCTTTGAGCATGATGAGTAGATACTAGTCAGATCCAGGTGAGCGTCACTGGATAACAGTCAAGAATATTCTTAAGTACTTGAGAAGGACTAAAGAATATTTCTTGATATTTAGAGGCGATGAGGAGCAAGCTGTAAAGGGTTACAACGATGCCAGCTTCCAAACTGACTAGGATGATTATAGATCATAGTCAGGGTTCGTGTTTTGCTTGAATGGTAGCGCTGTGAGGTGGAAGAATTCGAAGCAGGACACAGTTACTGATTCTACAATATAAGCCGAGTATATCGCTGCCACAGAGGTAGCAAAGGAGGCAGTTTGGATCCGCAAGTTCATTACTGAGCTTGGGGTGGTTCCTAGCATAGCATATCCTATAGAGCTCTATTGTGACAACAATGGAGCTATTGCGCAGGCTAAGGAACCTCGCTCATACCAGTGGACCAAACACATACTACGGCGCTTCCATCTCATTCGAGAGATTATCGATAGAGGAGATGTGAAGATTTTCAAAGTACCCACAGAGGCTAACATCGCAAGATCCTTGACCAAGGTTTTGGCACAGAGAAAGCACGATGGTCACACTAGGTGATTGGGTATTAGATACTACGGTGATTGGAACTAGTGCTAGTGGGAGATTGTTAGTGAAAACCCTAGAGTCAATTATGTGATGATTGTTGTATGGACTTTATTGTATCATATTCCTATTTATAAAGGCATGGTTATTATATTTACTTGTATTGGTGCCAAATAACTAAGTATAATAATGTTCTTGAGTAGAAGGTTCTTATCTATATCAATCGATTGGTTGAATCGATAATGAGATGATATAGAGAACACTACTCTTGATCATTCCTAGTCAAGTATTAACATTCAGCGACAATGTTAATGCAATGAGACTAGCATGTAGCTCAACTCGATGACTTGATCTCACAAGTCATTGATATGTGATATCATGTTGACACATGGGTATGCATTAGAGAATGTATATTGAATGACCCGCCATGAGAAAGTATCATGGATCGTTATATGAGTGTCATATACTTTTTCATATGACTATTAGTATGACTATTAGTCCTTGGACCTGAAGTCACCATAGTTCCTTACATAAGGAGTTGCATATTTTGGCTTCGTCAAATGTCACCCGTAAATGGGTGGACTATAAAGGAGATTATTGGGTAAGTAATAAATTATGCGGAGGGATGTGAGTGATGTAGATGGGATCTATCCCTCCTATGACGGGAGTGACATCGTTATTCTTGATAGAGTGAGACCACGAAGTGCTTGGCCATGTCCAAATGAGTCAATATGAGATATTGAGCTCATTTGATTAGAGTGAGTCTACTTGGAGTTCAAGATATAGATTGTACCGAGGATGACACGGTCTATGTCTCAATTGGTCAATCTAGATGTCAAGGATAGAAGGGAATTGTCACATATTGTGAGAGTCACAATTAGTAGTCACAAAGGTGATGTTGGAGCTCAACATTCTTGTAACTTGGATAGCAATGATGTGTTGCTAGATACTGCTCATTGCTTATGTTCGTAAATCGGTTTAGGGACATTGCCAATGTTACAAGAACCTCTAGGGTCACACACAAAGAGCAATTAGATGGAGATTAGGTTCATATGATGAACCATGAGGATTAGATTCATGGGATGAACCAAATTGGATTAAGAGTAATCCAAATTAAACTAATTGAGGTAGACTCAATTTGATTCAAGTGTTGAATGAGTCTAATTTAGATTTGATTCATTGAGTCAATTTAAATTAATGAATAGAGATTCATTAAATCAAATTGACTTGAATCAAGTGATTAGATTTGATCAACCATGGGAGATAAGAGGTCAAGTTTGATTTGACTTGTGAGGGAAGATGAATGGTCAATTTTGACTTGACCAATTGACATGTCATAGTGACTTGGCATGGGGGCCGACCAATGATGATGTTCCACATCATCATGGACTTATCATGGGGTTCCACCTCATGAGAGAGACCAAGAGCCATAGACTCTTTGAGTTACATGTATGCATGTAACCTCCCCAAAAGAGTGGTCGGCCACATTAGTTCACATTAGTGTGATGTTATTTTTGGGTGGATTAACTTCATCTTCTTCCTTGGTTCTTCTCTCTTCTCAAGCTCTCCATCGTCTCCTTGGCCGGAACTTCCATGAGTGCTAGCACACTCTAGGTTTATTTTCTCCACCTATTGCTTGTGTGGATACCAATAGAAAAGTGTACACTTGACACTCTCGAGTTCCGGCAAGCCATTTGGACGAGTGGGATAAGCGAAGGGCGTCGCATCGAGGGTAATGCTCTTCTCATGTAGATCTAAGGTTTTAAACACATACATGTAATTTTTGTTATACTTTGCACGGATCCGTGGCCGGGCATCCGAGGTTTTTGCAACGCAAAAAGCAGTTTTTGCGGCTCAGACAGTCCAACAGCAGAACACCTCGCAGATCTTCAGGTCCAAAGGATATTTATGGCACACTCTGAATGGCTTGCCCTGTTTTAATTGATAAACTCTCCATGAGGTGGGCATATGACTTTCGAGTCCTATTGGAGTCCCCATCAGTAGGTCCTCCTGCAATGACGTGAATAACTCCCCGTGTGGGGATGCCATTGAGGGCAACTGAAGGGTTTTCGCCTACTGATCCTCCTTGGGAAGTGCCCTCTTGAGAAGGTATTTGCTACCTCGGCTGGGGGGAGTTTGAGGTCTTCCATTATAGATTCACTGGCGTGTGACATTAGGCCATTGACTTCTTCTTACCGATCTTCTCGTCTAAGGTTGCAAATGTGGATATGTGGCTCGGATGTTCTCCAATTCCTTCTGTAACTTAAAACAACGGCCACTAGTATGGTCATACTCCATATGGTACTGACTGAAGAAAGGAGCTGGGGGGTTATGGGGGACTCCCCTATATCCCACCCGACATTGGAGAAGACGTTGTTGGTCATAAGATTCCATTTCTCGCTCCTTCCAAGTCCTTGAGAGAGGTAAGGCCTCGACGACCATCACTCGTAGAGGAAGGGTTGGGCAAATTTCTTGGGCCAACATTCGTGGCCTAGGTGGTGCAGGTACAAGAGGTCTAGCATATTCACACCTAGGAAGTCCTTGTTGCATAGGGGGAGGGTTCCTCTCTGTTGGAACAGGGGCTAGAGTGTTTTCTGCCCGTCTTACCATCAATCCCTTTTCTTCATTGATATACTCCTCAGCACCACTCAACAGTTCTTTATAATTGACCCCGGGCTTTCACAACAAAGAGATGAGAAAAGGTCCTTCCCTTAACCCATGAGGGAAAACCACCCTCAGAATATCTGACCCCTCGGAGGGAATGTTGCTAGCAGTAGGAGTGAAACGATGAAGATATCCCCTCAAAAACTCTGCAGGTTCCTACCTTATATGCAGCAGTATAGAAGCGTCATGCTTATAGGTCTTACAACTAGAGAATTCTTGTTGAAAATCCCCCTTCAAATTGGCAAAAAAAGTGATAGAACCAAGGGGTAAAGCTTCAAACCACCTCTGTGCTGATCCGGTTAGAGTGATGCGGAAAGCTCTGCATTTGAGGGCATCTGTATAGCAATGCAGAGAAGAAACTATTGGTGTAGGAGCACTAGATAATCGAACCTAGGTTTTGATTATGGCAAAGATCTAAAGTTAAGGTTATATTGTTATCTCATAAGTTGAATTAAGTGTGCAGGAAATAGTTAAGCTAAGCTAAAGGTCAGCGACACCCAGAGAATCCCGAGTCAAAAAAACTGTGGTGGTCGAGAGACACCAGGAAAACTTCGTGGGAGTCGAAGAACCTAGGTGGAAGACCAAAAGCAAAGCGACAAGTCATAAAGGACCATAAGTAAACACGCGTGCGAAGAGAGATGGTAAGGTCGTGTCCTCTATATGGGGACGACCATAGGCGGCGATCCGACTAAGACTTCCAGTGGAAGGTCTAGGTCGAGATAGGACGGTATGAAACCGTCGCATTTACCATTTTTTTGTGCTAAACTTTTACTGTAGGGAAATGGCCAGGTTGGCAGTCGACTGTTGGCCATTGGCAGTCGACTGTTGCACATCAGTCGACTTATAAAGGGCATCATTCGGCTAATGTTGATTAATCAGGCTTTTGTGCTAGGTCAAAAAGGATAATGTTTGACGCCACCACTTCGCAATAAGATAAGGTGTCAACTCGTGATAAGTTCCAAAAGTTGAGGATCTTCATCTAGACTTATTCCAAGACACAAGTCTATAAAAGGAGGGGAGGAATCCAACCCAAAGATTTATCAATCTTAATCTCAAGTGCTCCTACAACCCTAAAGCTCTAACTCCGTCATAACGCCGACTCAATGCCAAGCCTACAACTTCTTCATCGATAGCAGCAAGTTTATTTCTATTTAGTTATTGTATTCGTGGTTTTAAACGTAATGAGGTGAGGTAGGCTTGTTGCCTCATCCTCGTGCTTTCAATTTTTGTGATCGTTGTCTCCTACCTCCAACGAGGAGGAGACTCTATAGTGGATTGCCCCTTCGTACACGGTCAAGGATCGTGGGACGTTGGATTATCAACCGTTGGGTTATGAATCAAGTAAAAATAAACTTGTGTTATTTACTTTTCCACTGTGCATCTCTGTGTTTAATCGAACGAACAAACAGATTTTACGCTCGCTATTCACCCCCCTCTAGCGATGCTTTCGATCTAACAGCGGCTCCCTCGAATTGTGATAAATGCTCCTCCAGGTCAGAGGTGCCATCATACATCCTCGCATGAGGATTTCGGAAATGTAGGGGTGGTAACTCTGACATGATGTCCACGGTGAATGGACTGGGCTTATAAACTTCAGGGGCTCTGGTGGATTGGCTTTCTCCTTGGTCCTCTCACCTGGTTTGCGTCACCAGTATGGTATTTTGATACACTCTTCCCACCGGTCCATCACCTGGTAATACTTCGATGTATGGCGTTGTCATTGGTCAGACTGGAGGAGGCCTATCATGAAGCAGCCCTCGAGGAGAGGGTTCGTAAGAATGGGGATGAAGATATCTCATCCTCCTCCTTTCTTTAGCTAGGGTGTCGGCTATGGTTGTGTCCACCATGGCCCTCAGTTGTGATCGTAATAAGGTAATGGGATTCTCTTCTGTAGAATGGCTGACGGATGTTGTATCTCCTCTAGTTGCATCTCAACATCTTTCTTAGTAATTGTTCCCATAGACAATGCGAACTGATGTAGATACGTGGATTTTCTCACATCCGTTTAAAAAAAAAATGTCCAAGAGGCTTATAGTTCTATTCGTCCACAACAGTGACAGATAATTGTTAGGGCAATCTTTGCCATGATAAGGTTTTGATGTGTGTGGAAAAGAGTTTAAGTTAGGATGTTATTATGGTTTGATATGTGCGTTGGAGTCTTGCAGGACTTAGTAATTCGCACATGGAGTCTTGGCGGGTTCACCACTCACTACCTCGTGCTTGAGTCGGAGAAGGAGCATTGCAGAGTCGTGCGCTTGATGCTGCCGAGGGACCGCCGGACGAGATGACTTGAAGCGAAGCCAAGGAAGCAGACTTCGGAGGCAAGAGAAGCGAAGGAGCATTGCAGAGTCGTGCGCCTGATGCTGCCGAGGGACGTGGCCGCGAACGACGAGAGCTTCGGCAAGGGACTTCGAGTGAGATGAGAGAATGAGTGAATTGTAAGTAGCTCATTAGGTGAACTTGGCCAAATGGCTAAGTGTCGGATGAGTTTTCCCAACATCCCGATCGCCATGGAATGGCAATGATCGCCTGAGTCGAATGGGTTCGATCCGGTATCCGATCGATGGGTTTATGCTCAGCAATGATCGCTATGGAATGGCGCACGATCGCCGAAGATGTCGCAGTACGTAACCGCTCATGGCGCAGATCGGGCACGATCGATAGCGGCAATGATCGATGAGGTCCATCAGTCGACTGCCAAGTATTCCGTTGGACTACAACGGTCAGGATCCGACGTGTTCGGAGGTCGTTGGAGTGGTGGCAGTTGACTGCCAAGGGCAGCAGTCGACTGGTGGCAGCCAACGGGAAGAAAAGCTTTCTCTCTATAAAAAGAGAGGGTGTGGGACTTTGAGAGGTTAATGCTTCAACTCTAATCTTCTCCCAAAGTGCCATAAGCATCTTCCCACTCTTCTTACTTGATTTTACTTCATTTCTATTGTAAGAAGAGTGATCTTGATTTGTAAAGGTTACCTCCACCTAGCTTGGTGCAAAGGAGAGACCATTAGTGGATTGGTTTTGGCGGAGTGATTCACCGAGGACGAATTAGGGACCGTGGATTAGCAGCGTAGCCGTGAATCACGTTCTACTATATTGTTAGCATTTGTTTTCTTGTCATTTCTATTTTCTTGTCTTGTTTTGTTGTTTCCGTTGCGCTAATTAGTTTTGTAGACGAGCAAAATCCACCATTCAACTAAAGAGGGCTATTCACCCCCCCCCCCCCTCTAGCCGGCCGATCGATCCCCTACAAGTGGTATCAGAGCCAAGGAAAGCTTGTCGTGGACTAACCGCCACAACAAGCAAATTCAAGAATGGCCGGCTCAAATATTCACCCACCGAAATTCGAAGGCGAATTCTCTTGGTGGAAAAAGAGAATGGAGGTATTCATCGAAACCGACTTTGAAATTCTCTTAATAATGGAAAACGGTTTCGAGTTGCCTAGGAATGAAGATGGGGAGCCATTGGAGAAAGCAAGGTTGAGCAAGAGACAAAGAGAAGAATACTTGGCAAATTCAAAGGCCAAGCACCACCTCTACAATGTGCTTCCCCAACAAGAGGTGAATAGGATAGGGGAATGCTCTAGTGCAAAGGAGATGTGGGAGAAACTAGTAGAGCTCCATGAAGGTACCTCGGAGGCCAAGCTTGCAAGAAGAGACCTCCTCCGCTCCCAACTTTCAAATATCAAGCTTGAAAAGGGAGAAAAGGTAACTTCCTTACATTCTAGATTCAAAGAAATTTTAATTGGACTAACAAGTGTAGGAGAAAGGCTCTCCAACCAGGACATGCTCATGAAAACAATTGATGCTTTTCCCCAGTCATCAAAATGGAGCTCAATGGTGGACTCCTTCTATATGTACAAGAACTTAGAGGTAAGCACTTTGGAGGAGTTCTTCTCAACCATGGAGCTCCACGAAACAAGACTCGAAGGAAAACAAGAAGAGCCAAAGTTTCAACCTTCAAGAGAGTAGCATTTTTGGCAAACAAAGGGAAGAAGAAGATAGAGATCCCCTCCTCCTCCGATGAAGCGTCTTCCTCCTCCTCCATGGATAGCACGGAAGAAGCCTATATGGTAAGGAGGGTAAGACGTGCTTTAAAAGGTTTTCAATTTAATAAATCTAATGATAGGAGGAGAAGACCAAGGGGAAAGGTCATTTGTTACAATTGCCAAGGAGAGGGACACATAAGGGACAATTGTCCTCTCCTAAACAAGAGCAAAGAAGAGAGAAAGAAGAAAGAAGAAAAGAAGAAGAAAAAGGGGAGCAAGAAGGAAAAGGAAGACGAAAAGAAGGCCAAAGAAAAAGGGAAGGCCAAAGCATTAAAAGCAAGGACTTGGGATGACCCTTCCTCCTCCTCATCATCATCATCCGAGGAAGAAAATGCATTTGTCACCAACTTAGCATTGATGGCATTTGACGACTTGGATTGCTCCTCCTCCAAAAATGAAGGATCAAGTTCAAATGGAGAGAGCTCAAGTGAAGGGGGAGCCTCCTCTACCTCTTCATCCGAAGAAGTGGACATGGAAACTATGGTAACTAATCTTTCACCTAGTAAAATAATTTCTATGATCTCTAGCCTCACTAAGGATCTATTTAGAGCAAAGAAGAAAAATAAGAGCATGATAGATCAAATTAAGGGTTTAGAAAATAAGCTAGAAAAAGCATGCTTAAATGATAATGATAATATTTCTTCTAGCTTAAATGATGCATGCTCACATGAATATATGTCATTTGATGTTAATGATGCATGCATAGAAGAAAATAGGGCTTTAAGGGAAAAGGTAGATTATTTGACCAAAGCCCTAGAAAAGTTTGCTATAGGCTCAAACACTTTGAACATGATCATAGGGAGCCAAAGAGCATGTTTTAACAAAAAAGGCCTAGGATATAAGGAAAAGAAAAATGAAAAGGCCTATAAATGCCTAATTTTTAGGGGACAAGATAAGAAGAAGGTAATAGCTAGAAAATGGATTCCTAAGAAATTTCTAGTGAACCCCATAGGTAAGAATTTGTATTGGGTTCCAAAATCCATCCTTAAGGGTTAGAAAAACCCTAGGATAGTCAACCATACGGACTTGACCTATATCATACTTTGGTTGACTAAGGATGGCGGGACAACTTTTTTAAAATAGTATTAGGTGATGATAATGTGCCTATAAGTAGATAATAATGCTTAAATCATGATAATTAATTAAATTGCTATGTATGTTTGCAATCATGATTTATGATTTTGATATTTGGCACATAATCATGAGAAATAGGGTTTAAATCATGCTCCAGGTAATATTTGCTTATTATCATGATGAAATACCTAATGCATGATTATTATTTGATGAATACATTTGTTTCATGATCATAATGTGAAATTGATTCATATATGTCTTTATGATCATGAGGATTGTTAGGATGATACTTAACCTTGATAGAATTGCATGAATATAATGGTTAAGTATATACAAATACCTCTAGGATGCATCTCACACTCATCATAGGCTACCATGATTGAAAACTTAGCATGAGTGAGATGTTATGATGATACAAATGTCCACTAATGCCTATGACATTTAGATGGTCATTTAAGGTATCAAAATAGCAATAATAGACCAATTATGGGGAAGGCTTATGTTTAATTCATAGACATATTGCCCAAAGATCATGGTTGGATATTTCATATGGTTTCAAAACAATTTCTTACTTTAAAATCTATGAGTTCATGTTTTGAAAAAATTGGATGCAAAACTAGGTAGTAAACTTGATACTAGAATGATCAAAAACCTAGTGGTTTTTAAAGTTTTTGGATTTTTGGAAAATCTCTAAAAATACAATGACTTTTCATGGAAAACTATTTTTCTTTGATAGAAATAATTAAAGAAATATGTTCCCCAAAATTTTACTATTTTTCAAATTTTTTGGAATTTATAATGCATTTCTGAAATTCGTCCAGAAAATCAGAAATTCGGACTTCCTGGTGCCAGTCGACTGCCATACTGATAGCAGTCGACTGTTGGCCTGAAAATCAGAACAGTAAAGGCTGAATTCAGATTTTTAAACCAATTGTTGGTATTTTCCTTCTATTAAACTTGATGCCATGAGTTTATAACTTAGTATTGATATTTTTTGATGGTGTCAAAGGGGGAGAAATGATTATGTTTAAGTAAATTATGATAGAGGGAGAAATATGTATGGGGAGTTTCATGGATTAAGGGGGAGTTGCATGTTGCTATATCATGTTTATGTTTACATGCTTTCTTACCTTATAAATTTCTATCAAATGTTTTTACCTAACTTAAACGGATTGCCACATATCAAAAAGGGGGAGATTATTAGGGCAATCTCTTGCCATGATAAGGTTTTGATGTGTGTGGCAAAGGGTTTAAGTTAGGATGTTATTATGGTTTGATATGTTCATTGGAGTCTTGGAGGACTTAGTAATTCGCACATGGAGTCTTGGCGGGTTCACCACTCACTACCTCGTGCTTGAGTCGGAGAAGGAGCATTGCAGAGCCGTGCGCTTGATGCTGCCGAGGGACCGCCGGACGGGATGACTTGAAGCGAAGCCAAGGAAGCAGACTTCGGAGGCAAGAGACGCGAAGGAGCATTGCAGAGTCGTGTGCCTGATGCTGCCGAGGGACGTGGCCACGAATGAAGAGAGCTTCGGCAAGGGACTTCGAGTGAGATGAGAGAATGAGTGAATTGTAAGTAGCTCATTAGGTGAACTTGGTCGAATGGCTAAGTGTCGGATGAGTTTTCCCGATATCAGTCGACTGCCATGGAATGACAATGATCGCCGAAGATGTCGCAGTACAGTAACCGCCGTAGGCATCGGGCGATCGACTACGGAGGCGCAATGATCGATAAGGTCCATCACATCAAGTGTTCCGTTGGACTACAACGGTCGGGATCTGACATGTTCGGAGGCCGTTGGAGTGGCGGCAATCGACTGCCAAGGGCAGCAGTGGACTGGTGGCGGCCAACAGGAAGAAAAGCTTCCTCTCTATAAAATGAGAGGGTGTGGGACTTTGAGAGGTTAATGCTTCAACTCTAATCTTCTCCCAAAGTGTCATAAGCGTCTTCCCACTCTTCTTACTTACTTTTACTTCATTTCTATTGTAAGAAGAGTGATCTTGATTTGTAAAGGTTACCTCTGTTTGGTTTCCGGCACCGCGGCGTGTGTGTGTTCGATCATGTTTCGTAAACATGAACACAGCGGAAGCAATAAAATTAATAAATCTATATTTATTACAACACACACAACACACGCATGCATATTACAACAAGTGTAGACATAACCGTAAATTTAAATTTGCAATAAAAGGAAATTTATCTACGTTATACCTTTCATATGACGTGTAGCGGGAACGGCATCAACCGGAACGATCCTCGCTAGAATCGTCTCTATCCGTATCCACGCCGAGTTCCTCGGGATGACTTCGCTAAGCCACGAGCTTCATCTTCGTACGGGTTAATAGCCTCGTGTTGAAGACGACGTGATCGAGAGATGATCACGATCCGAATCCAAATTCGGATCCTAATACGAGTTCTCAAAACTCGCTTCTCCGGAGAGGTATTCGTCAACCAATTGACGAATCCTTCGTCCTCCACCTCAGAGGATTACCGGAGATCGAATCCCCGGTAAGTTATCCGCTGTCGGAGCTCTAACCGTCGTCCAAACGACGCTCCGACGAGAGGAGAAGAAGCTGTCCAGAAAACTGGACAGCTTGGTGGAGGAGTAGGCACCGGCCAAAATAAGGAAGCCAAGTGCTCACCTTTTCACCGAGGCCTAGGAAGATCACCGGAGGGTCGCCGGAGGATCACCGGCTGAAGCTTGGATGCCGGCAAGGAGTTGGACGGCGGCACAAGGGCTGGGCGGCAAGCTAGGGTTGGCGCCGAGAGTCTCCAAGGAGAGGTGGGCGGCAACCTTTGCTAGGGTTTTGGATTAGGGCTTAATTATCCATTAAGCCCTCTTTTATAGAGAACTAATTCTCTTAATGGTTATTGGATCATAACCATTAGGCCCGTTAACCCGCTCCATTAAGATAAGTTAAAATAAACCAAACCATGATGGTTTATTTTAAGTTAAAATGAACCGAACCAACTTTTGGTTCATTCGTTTAAAATAAACCAAACCCTTTGGTTTATTCTCCTCCATTGGATTAGAACCAAACCATTTTGGTTCATCCATTATGTCTTCATAAGACACGGCCCATCCACGCTTCCATTGCGACTGAAACGATTTCATGCTCGCTTTATGTTTGGTCCAACCAAACCTAGTTTCTCTCGGTCTGAGAATCTCATTCAAAAGCTCATTTTAAATCCTTTGGATTACGCTCATTGTGCGTGTGACCAAATAGGTTCTCGGTTTATGTTGGCCGTCTATAATTAACCATTAATTATAGAACGATCATGAGTGGCACCTAGTAGTACATCATGATCCCCAATTAACCGAAAAGATCAACGGTTGATCCAGAACTATTTCTGAAACCCTTCAGTAGCTCGAATGATTCGTGCCCCATTCCCTTCACTCATCTTATACCCACTTGGTTCAGGACATGGTCTATTGTGTCAGTCCCCACTAGGCTGACTACGTCACACCTAGCCCAAGTATCATTTCCTCGTCCTATGGATTCTAGTTACTCCACACGTATCGAAGAGTACCTTACTCTAAACATGTAATGCTTTAGCCAAAGACTTTAGTAACAATCCGACGAGAGGCCATGGGTATACATCTCCTCGCAAGGAGTGGTGAATCCTTTATAGGCTATTCAAACACCTTCGATCACTTCGACTTATACCCAATCATCCCGGGTCCACATCTCCTTAGAGATGCTTGCTTAAGATGTCAAAGCATAAGTCTCCATGATCAAGATGACTTGAATACCGCAAGTCAAAGGAACATCGCACTTAAGCCACAATAAGAACTTCATTGACATATCTATATATGCAGAGAACCATATGAAGTCTTACGGCTGGTCATTCCAATGAACTAGTTACCATAACTAGCATCCACGATTAACTCCGGACATCACAATGTCTCCAGCCAGTGAGAATCAGCTGCTTGGATACACCAAGGAGTATACCTCGTGCTAGTCTCGACAGAATTGATGGTGTCCAAATCCATCAATTCATCGACTAGGGATAATTCCGATATATCACAATTACACATGTAGAGATACTCACTAGTTGTGATCCAATCACAAATTCTCTCATGCTGTGAATCGTATCGTGGACATTCAGTAAATGAGTTTAAGATCCAATCAAATACATAAAACATGTATACTCAAATAGTGAATCTTCATTTATCATATAAATGGTTCATACATAAGGCGATTGCCTTAGGACATCTCTCATATATTACTAACAGACTCCCACTTGGCCTAATGCCAATCGCTACGGTATCCAATACCATAAGCTCGAACATGACCCTCAAACTTATTTTGAGGTAATGCCTTAGTCAAGGGATCCGCTAAGTTCCTTTCAGTGGGAATTTTCTCGATTTGTATTTCGTTCCTACTGATGATCTCTCTGTTAAGATGATAGCGGCGAAGCACATGTTTGGATCATTGATGAGACCACATCAAGTTCAGAGATGAACTTCTTGATCCAAACCGCTTCCTTTGCTGCTTCCAAAGTTGCAATGTATTCTGCCTTAGTGGCAGAATCCGCTATAGTGTCAAGCTTGGAACCTTTCCAACTTATTGCGCCTCCATTCCAGGTGAATACATACCCAGACAAAGACATGGAATCATCCTTGTCTGTCTGGAGCTGGCATCCGTATACCCACGTATCACCATGTACCCTTCTCCATATATTAGGAACACATCCTTAGTTCTTCTCAAGTACTTAAGGATCGTCTTAATACCGCCTACGTGATCCATTCATGGATCGGTGAGTATCCGCCGTGACACTCGTGAGCATACGATACATCGGGCCTCGTACATAACATAGCATACATGATAGATCCTATTGTGGATGCATAGGGAATCTTACTCATGCAAATCCTCTCGTCTTCTGTGCGCGGACACATAGACTTCGAAAGGTGTACCCCATGCCTGATGGGTAGGAAACCTTTCTTGGATTCCGACATGATAAACCTCTTTAGCACTCGGTCTATGTATGTAGACTGCGAAAGACCAAGCAACCATTTCGATCTATCTCTATATATCTTAATCCCGAGGATGTAAGTTGCTTCTCCCAGGTCTTTCATGGAGAATGTCTTGGATAACCAAACCTTCACTTACTGTAAGATTGAAACATCGTTTCCTATAAGTAGTATGTCATCGACATACAATACTAGGAATACGACTGCACTCCCACTAACCTTCTTGTACACACAAGGTTCGTCTGGATTTTGTGAGAAATCAAACTTTTTGATTGTCTCATCAAAACGGATATTCTAGCTCCTAGATGCTTGCTTCAATCCATAAATGGATCGTCGCAATTTGCATACCTTGGTTTTATCAACTGATGTGAAACCCTCAGGCTGTATCATATACACATCCTCGAGCAGGTTTCCATTAAGGAAAGCTGTTTTCACATCCATCTGACATATCTCATAATCATAATGAGCCGCTATGGCCAGGAGCATCCGAATGGATTTAAGCATAGCTACAGGCGAATAGGTTTCGTCATAATCAACACCTTATTTTTGACGATATCCTTTCGCCACCAATCTAGCCTTATAGGTAATCACATTACCATCCATGTCGGTTTTCTTCTTGAAAACCCACTTGCACCCTATAGGCTTTATCCCTTCAGGTGGGTCAACCAAGTTCCAAACTTGGTTTTCATACATGGAATCCATTTCCGACTTCATGGCACCAAGCCACTTATCCCTTTCTGAACATGTCAGCACTTCTTCATAACTGGTAGGCTCCTCATCATTAATGAGTAATACGTCGTTCGATTCGCTTACGAGAAATCCATATCTCTCTGGAATATTGCGTGTTCTACCAAATCTACGGAGATGTGGTGTTACAATAGGTCCAGCCGATTGCTCATCACTATGAGTTGTCGGTTGTTGTGCTTCACCAGGTATCTCTTCAATGTCTATTTGAGTCTCTCGAGCCTCCTCAAGCTCGACGACACTCCCACTGTTTTCTTGCAAGAGAAACTCTTTCTCTAGAAACACAGCATGCCTTGAAACAAACACCTTTTGTTCCACAGGATGATAGAATTGGTAACCCCTTGTTTCCTTAGGGTATCCAATAAATAGACATTTATCAGACTTAGCATCCAATTTGTCTGATACTGTCCGCTTCACATAAGCAGGACAACCCCATATCTTCAAGTAAGATACATGAGGTTTCTTACTATTCCATATCTCATATGGAGTAGTTAAGACTACCTTGGTAGGCATTCTGTTTAACAAGTAAACAGCTGTCTGAAGTGCATAGCCCCAAAAGGACTTGGGAAGAGTCGCATGATTCATCATTGACCTGACCATGTCCAACAAGGTCCGGTTACGCCTCTCAGATACACCATTATGCTGTGGTGTATATGGCGGAGTCCATTGAGACAATATACCATTCTCTTAGATAATCAAGAAACTCTTGACTTAAGTATTCACCACCTCGATCCGATCGAAGTATTTTAATACTCTTGTCATGTTGTTTCTCTACTTCATTTCTGAATTCTTTGAACCTTTCAAAGGCTTCAGACTTGTGTTTCATCAAGAACACATACCCAAACCGTGAGTGATCATCGGTGAAGGTAATGAAGTAGCTATAGCCTCCTAATGCTTGAGTTGACATAGGTCCACATACATCAGTATGTATTAGACCTAGTAACTCTCCCGCTCGTTCACCTTTTCCAGTAAAAGGTAACTTAGTCATCTTTCCTTTTAAGCATGATTCGCATGTATCGTATGAATCCAATTCAAACGATTCCAGAATTCCACATCGGTGTAATTCGGACATGCGTTTCTTGCTTATATGGCCAAAACAACAATGCCACATATAGGAGTCTATTTGATTATCCTTTTGAGCACGCGTGTTGCTCGCTTCGATATTGAAAATGTCACTGGATACGTCCAATGTATAAATGCCATTACGCAAGGTTCTAGTTCCATAAAGTACGCCATTTAAAGTTATATAACAACAATTGTTACTAAACGTCAAATGGAAACCATTTCTATTTAAACAGGAAATAGAAACAATGTTCTTTATTAGAGAAGGAACATAATAGCAATTGTCCAGTTCTAAGACTAGTCCACTAGGAGCTTCAAAGAATAAGTTCCGATGGCGTGGCAAAGAACCTTTGCTCCATTGCCAACTCGCAAATTTGACTCTCTCGACAAGTCTTCTTCGATTCCTTAGCCCCTGTATGTCATTACATATATGTGAGCTACACCCAGTATCCAATACCCAAGTGTCCAAGGAAATAGAATGACAATCAATAACGAAGATACCTGAAGAGGATGGGGCATCGGATGCCTTCTTCTTCTTCATGGACTCAAGATAAATCTTGCAGTTTCTTCGCCAGTGGCCTTCCTTGCCACAGTGATGGCAAGTGCCCTTTTGCGCTGGTTCTGCCTTCTTTGCCTTTTTGTTCTTTCCTTTCTTCTGTTCTTTTGCCTTCCTCTTAGAACCCTTCTTTGAGGAATCAACTAACAGAACCGCCTTCTCCTCATGCTTCACAGAAGGCTCCACAGTCTTCAGCATATTGAGGAGCTCGGGAATGGTGGATTCCAATTTGTTCATCCGATAGTTCATCACAAATTGCAAGAAACTCTTGGGCAAAACAATGCAGAATTAAGTCAATACTTAACTCATGATCCATCACAAAATCGAGGGTAGCTAGCCGCTCGATGTACCCGTTCATCTTTAGCACAAACTGCACTACAGATGAACCTTCTTGCATCTTCGTGGTGAAGAGGAGCCTAGAGACCTCGAACCTTTCGGATCTCGCTTGCTCATCGAACAACTCATGAAGATGGAAGACCATAGTATTAGCATCCATATGCTCATGCTGCTTTTGCAGCTTAGGTACCATCGCCGCTAGCATGATGCAACTCGCCAGCTCAGAATCTGCCACATGCTTCTGATAGACCAACATTTGGTCTGGAGTTGCATCGTCCTTAGGACGGTCAGGAAGAGGCTCTTCAAGGACATATGCAAGATTTTCTGTCTTGAGAACAATTCTCAGGTTTCTAAGCCAGTCCAGGAAGTTAGGCCCAGTCAGTTTGTTTGAATCCAAAATAGTGCGCAAATTCAAAGACGTCATGATCAATTTATTGACCTAGAAATACAAAATGTGCATATATGAGAAAATGATTTTAAAATGCATCAATATACATTTATAAATCCCATTCATTTTTCGAATTTCAAAAACCCCAAAATCACTTCGGGAGATCGTAGGTCCATCTCCGAATGGGCTGATATCCATCATAGTTATGAACAACCTTAGAGAGAGTCCAACAAGCCATTCATAACTACGACGGTAGGTATCAACTATACCGATTGCATATCACGTATATGCAACTATCACAATGTGCTATCAACTAATTGAATGTTCACACATACATCGGGTTGTTAACACATTAACAAGTATGCATCATATGCATAACACCCAACTTCACCTCCCTTTACATCGACCTTGGAGAGAGTCCAACAAGCCGATGCTCGTGTTAAAGCCAACCCATTAATCGGAAATAGTTTTAATATGGTTAGAGCATTCAACCAATTAGCCCAGCTTGGAGAGAGTCCAACAACCAAAGCTAACGATTGACCTCGACTCTTACCATATTAGTATTAAACTATTCCATGGTTTGAACATATTCGGTTCGAGCGGGCTTGGAGAGAGTCCAACAACCCAAACAAGAAACGGAACTCTGGTTCTAACCATATTAATGGAAGGTGTAGGCTTTAATATTGTTTAAGGGTTTTTATGTCTCATCCTCTTTGCATGCAAATAACTATTATCTACATGGCATGACATACATGACATACATCTACATGTCATGACACGTATGACATAATGTTATACATCTAATGCAATTACATGGCATACAATTATGTCATGTATATATTTCCTTATATGTCATAACTATTTATGGAAATAAAATATGTTTAAGATTTGATTCTCCAAATCAAATCATAATTAAATTAGGAAACAAATTTCCAAATCTAATCACATATTTTATTCATGGAATTATTTGATTAAGGAAAATCTATTTAGGAAACCAATTTCCTAAATCATTAAAACTACTTATAGATATCAAATATTTTAAGATTTGATTTCCCAAATCAAATCATGATTAAATTAGGAAATAAATTTCCAGAATCTAATCAAATATTTTATCTATGGAAAATATCAATTTCCATAATTACTTCCAACTTTCCAAAAGTGGAAGATTTCCATAAATACTTCTAGACTTTCCAAAATTGAAAATTTTTTATAAATACTTCTAAATTTCCAAAATTAGAAAATTTCCAGAAATACATTATGACTATCGCAAAACCATTTTTACGATTATGTCGAAACACAACCTGGGCTCTGATACCCTTTGTTTGGTTTTGGACGCATGGCGTGTGTGTGTTCGATCATGTTTGTAAACATGAACACAATGAAGCAATAAAATTAATAAATCTACATTTATTACAACACACACAACACTGCGCATGCATATTACAACAAGTGTAGACATAAGCGTAAATTTAAATTTGCAATAAAGGAAATTTATCTACGTTATACCTTTCATTATGGCGATGTAGCGAAGCGGCATCAACCGGAGCGATCCTCGCTAGAATCGTCTCTATCCGTATCCGCGCCGAGTTCCTCGGGATGACCCGCTAAAGCCACGAGCTTCATTTTAAACGTGCGGGTTACTAGCCTCGTGTTGAAGGCGGCGTGATCGAGAGATGATCACGATCCGAATCCAAATTCGGATCCTAATACGAAGTTCTCAAAACTCGCTTCTCCGGAGAGGTATTCGTCAACCAATTGTGAATCGCCGTCCTCCACCTCAGAGGATTACGGAGATCGAATCCCGATAAGTTATCCGCTGTCGGAGCTCTAACCGTCGTCCAAAGCGGCGCTCCGACGGAGGAAAAAGCTGTCAGAAAACTGGACAGCTTGGTGGAAGGAAGTAGCGCCCGGCCAAAAAATAAGGAAGCCAAGTGCTCACCTTTTCACGAGGCCTAGGAAGATCACGGAGGTCGCCGGAGGATCACCGGCTGAAGCTTGGATGCCGGCAAGGAGTTGGGCCAGGCGGCACAAGGGCTGAAGGCGGCAAGCTAGGGTTGGCGTGAGAGTCTCAAGGAGAGGTGGGCGGCAACCTTTGCTAGGGTTTTGATTAGGGCTTAATTATCCATTAAGCCCTCTTTATAGAGAACTAATTCTTAATGGTTATTGATCATAAACCATTAGGCCCTTAACTCCGCCTTCCATTAAGATAAGTTAAAATAAACCAAACCATGATGGTTTATTTTAAGTTAAAACGAACCAACCAACTTTGGTTCATTCGCTTAAAATAAACCAAACCCTTTGGTTTATTCTCTCCATTGATTAGAACCAAACCATTTTGGTTCATCCATTATGTCTTCATAAGACACGCCCATCCACGCTCCATTGTGATCAAACGATTTCATGCTCGCTTCATGTTTGGTCCAACCAAACCTAGTTTCTCTCGGTCTGAGAATCTCATTCTAAAGCTCGTTTTAAATCCTTTGGATTACGCTCGTTGTGCGTGTGACCAAATAGGTTCTCGGTTTATGTTGGCCGTCTATAATTAACCATTAATTATAGAACGATCATGAGTGGCACCTAGTAGTACATCATGTAAGGGATTGATTGGCCGGCTAGAGGGGGGTGAATAGCCCTCGTTCGTTGGATGTCGTAATTCGTTCGTTCGTCGTACGTGCTCGTCTACAATTCTTGTTAGCGCAGCGGAATAACAATAATAATACTAACAAGAAACACAAATACACACAAGCACATGCAATACACAAAGATATACGTGGTTCGGAACCGAATGGTTCCTACTCCACGGGCGAGCTCCTCGAGCTCTAGTTATGCGCAGGGCACTAACTATAACACTCCTTTTCGATTACACGTCGGAGGTGGAGAAACCTCTCACAAGCAATTACACTAAGTAATGAAATACAAGCAATACAAAGACAAATACGAAATACACGTAAAGAACACTTTACAACGCTTGCTTTGAACCCTTTGCTTGTTGCTTGCTTTAGATGGCTCTTGAAGGTCTGGAATGCAGCAGCAATTCCCCTCCAATAGCTTCACAAAAGACTTGGCGAAATCCTCCAACTCGAGCTCCATTTATAACCTGCATCAAGCTGTTTTCGTGCCCATCAGTCGACTGATCGTGACCATCAGTCGACTGGTCCTGTAGTCGTTGTCTCACAACGGCCAGATCCACGTTAGCAAAGTTCCAACGGATCACACATCGGGCCGATCGATGGCACCCATCACCGATCGATCATCCATCGATCGAAAGGCCGGTGAGCTCGACTCCATTCTGCGGCTCTGCAGACGATCATCACCGATCGCCATCCTCGTCGGCCGATCGATCCTCCCAAACGATCCGCTCTCCTTGGCGGTCGGCCGATCGATCACCAGACTTGGTTCACGAACACCGGTCGAACCCATCGACCTAGAGCAATGATCGCACCTATGCTACCGACTGATGTCGGCTAAAACCTCAAACATAACGATGTTTGAGCCTCCGACACTCAGTCTTAGCCACTTGGCCAAGTCAACCTTATCCCTCATGGAGTTCCCCACCGAAGCTCTCTTCCCTCGGCCTACGTCCCTCGGATGCGCCAAGCGCACGGCTTCGCAACGCCATCCTTCGCGTCTCATGCCCTAGAAGTATGCTTCCCTTTGGGCTCACTCCATTCGCTCCCCGTCCGGCGGTCCCTCGGATGCACCAAGCGCACGGCTTCGCAATGACATCCTTCACCGACTCAAGGACCCCGAGCCTAGTGAACTTACCAAGTCCTCAAGACTTCCCATATGCACCAAGCGCACGGCTTCGCAATGCATCTCTCACCAAGCACCAAGCGCACGGCTTCGCAATGCTTTGGATTTCCCATGCCAAGCACCAAGCGCACGGCTTCGCAATGCTTTGGACTTTCCATGCCAACCCCATGTTGGACTTTCCCACACCAAGCTCCATGCTTGGATTTTCCATGCCAACTCCATGTTGGACTTTCCCATGACACTCCCATGTCATGAGTTTTGTCTATCATCAAAATATTATCAGGGTACTGCTCGAGTCAAACTCGAGTCAACCTGGGACGATTGCACCAACAATCTCCCAACAATCTTCCCCTTTTTGATGATTGACAAAACTACCATCTCAAGTCTACCAATTCTCCCATATTGGCAATTCTCGTATCCCAATGAGAATTCCAACGAACCCTAATTGGTAACTTGGTAACTTCTCCCCCTTTTTGACATTACATCAAAAAGGTCCTCCCCAAGGGTATGAATGTCTCATATCCCAATGAGATCTTATATCTCTCCCTTGGAGGAACACATGCCTACCATCTTTCTAGTGATCCCATATCACTTAAAGAGAGGCAACCCAATTTTCCTCCCATGAGAAAATACACATCCATCTTCCCATGATGGATACCTCCCCCTAGAGGCTTGCTCCCCCTTGACCATCGCACCAACAATGTCCTTGGAGAGTCCCTAAGCCAATAGGAACATTAACCAAATCAAAATTAAGGCAAAGTTCAACAATGAACTCTCTTCCACCTTAAAATTGATACTCACCCTCAACCCAACTCCTAATCCATATCCAATGGATTTCCACCCTTTTTAATGCTCTCCCAAGCATATCCTAGGGTTAGGAGTGGTTAGGGGACCAAAACATGGCTAAACATGGGCCTAACTATCAAGTTTACCCGAAATCAGCCTGTGCCAGTCGACTCCGTCAGATACCAGTCGACTGGACTTACCATCAGTCGACTGCCATTACAAGCAGTCGACTGATAACTGCTTTATGCAGTTTTTCAGTTTCAGAAATTGGATTTTTGAAATCCATAAGTAAATATACATAAGTTTAAAAATCGTGAAATTTCATATGCATATTACTTATCCTAAACACTATGGGTGAAAAATGTTGGAAATTTATTTTACCAATTAAATTAGGAGATTGATACAAAGTTCAAAATTTAAGAAAAGCTTCAATAAAGAGCCATCTTTGTATCATCCCATTCAATGGTGATAGCTATCAAAAGATAGGCTTCACCAAGGTTTTTCAAAATGTTTTCAAAATGTTTTTCAAACCTTTAATTTCTTTTTCCTAAACATCTCACCAATATCTAGATGTGTAAAACATATCCAAGTCAAGTTTTTAGTGAGATGTGGGTTTTGTTGTCTTTATGTTCTCATGCATATTTCTAAGGCAATATTATTTGATTCCTTTCAAATTATGTCATAGTCCTTAACTCCATTTTAATTCATGCATGATATGATTATGGCATAGATATTATATAGATAAAAACATATGCTAAAATCATGATGTCATGACATGTGAATGAAAATTAAGCATACATGACATACAAACATAAATCTAAACATGATCATGACATTTTTATAGATGAAAATGAAAATGATGTCATGACATGGCAAGGCAAATAAAGCATGGCAAGAAAAATATACTAAGGTATAAAATACCTAAGTGTTAAAATCAATTTGCCATTTCTAGGGATTAAACTCATTTTGCCTGAATGCCATTATTTTCTTAGTGTGCCAAAAACCCAAAATGGCACACCAATACCTCTAAGACCTAATTGTGCCAATTTAAATCATTTTAAACTTCTCAAACCATGTTGGCACACCCTAATGTGTCAACTCACAATGGCTAGGTTAACCACCCATCCACTTAGGGTTAACACACCCTAACCCATTTAGCGTGAATCGATCACGCTTTTAGGAACCCAATATCTATTGGAGCTCCTTGGGTTAACAAGGTATTCTCTAGGGATAACTTCCCTAGATACCTTCCTAATGGCCCTTTTAGGCTTTGAAGTCATAGTCTTTTGGGTCTTTCCTAGGTCAACTCTAGAGGTGACTCCTCCATTGACCTTCCTAGTGACCTTCTTGGTTTTTCTTAAGTCCTTGGCCACTAAACATACACCATGGCTAGACTTAGGGATAACTTCCCTATTAGTCTTGGTTTTTCTAGACCTAGATGTTGTTCCATAATTAAATGAAACATTGTGATAGGACATAGGTTTGTGACCCAAACCCTTCTTGCCCTTAGATATTTCTTGTACCCTAGGTCTTGACTTTTGTGTATTTGATCCTTGAACCGAATTTTTTATTATTGCTAGGGTCTTCTCCAATTTGTCTAGCCTTGACCTCAAGGCTTGGTTCTCCACTTCTAATTTCCTAAATTTTGAATTTTCATTAGGTTTATGGGAATTGTTTGTCTTTCTAGGCATGTGTCTAGATTTCTTGGGATTAACACCCAAGTTTTCTTGAATTCTTCTAATTGACTCCCTAGGCAAAATATTTCTAGAATTATTGGTCCTAGGTTTGTCCTTAGAGAAACTAACATGCTTAGCACCTAAGCAATAAATCTTATCATTTCTCCTAGCATGCTTTTCATTTATAATTGCAAGAGAACTAAAGTAATTCTTAGCATGCTTTTTAACCCTAGAAATTGAAGGTGCATTATTTAAATGTACCTTAGGGTTAGCTTGGGAAGCTCCCCCTACATGAGTCACACCTTCTTGCCCTTTCTTCCTCCCCGTAGGGCATTGGCTTCGGTAGTGTCCCTTTTGATTGCATTTGAAACACACAATGTGCTCTTTGCTTTTGATTTTGGGAACACCGGCATCCTTTGACTTTGGGTTGACTTTCGGTCTTGATGCCTTTTCCTTAGCCAATTTAGGGCATTTGCTCTTGTAGTGCCCTTTCTCCCTACACTCAAAGCATATTATGTGATTTTTATTTAAAATAATGACACTTGAGTTACCTAGGGAGGTGGTGGAGGCCTCTTCACTTCTTCCGGAGGTAGAAGCTTCATCTTGATCTTTCTCCGGAGTAGAAACCCTTTCCTCTCCCTCAATGCTAGAGGTGGAGGTCTCCACTAAATCATCCACATCTTCGAATGTGGGTGTCAATTCTTCCACGACATTTTCCTCTACTTGTGCCGGTTGGGAGTTTTCTTGAAATTTCATTATCTTCTCCCATAATTCCTTTGCATCCCTAAAATTACCCAACCTAGACCAAATGTTGTTAGGAATCAAATCATTAAGTAATTCGATTACCTTGCGATTTGTCTCGAAGTCCTTGATTTGGTCTTGGGTCCACCTTGACTTCTCAATGGGCTTGTTGTATTTATCCCTAGGCATTTCAAAACCATTTTCTATAATAATCATATAATCAAAATCGGTTTCGAGATATACCTCCATCCGTTTTCTCCACCAAGCAAAATCTCCTTCGAATTTTGGTGGTTGGAGGTTGTAGCCGGTCATCTTGTAGTGCTCTCGCAGCGGTTAGTCCTTGAAGAGCAACCTCAGCTCTGATACCACTTGTAAGGGATCGATTGGCTGGCTAGAGGGGGGTGAATAGCCCTCGTTCGTTGGATGTCGTAATTCGTTCGTTCGTCGTACGTGCTCGTCTACAATTCTTGTTAGCGCAGCGGAATAACAATAATAATACTAACAAGAAACACAAATACACACAAGCACATGCAATACACAAAGATATACGTGGTTCGGAACCGAATGGTTCCTACTCCACGGGCGAGCTCCTCGAGCTCTAGTTATGCGCACGACACTAACTATAACACTCCTTTTCGACTACACGTCGGAAGTGGAGAAACCTCTCACAAGCAATTACACTAAGTAATGAAATACAAGCAATACAAAGACAAATACGAAATACACGTAAAGAACACTTTACAATGCTTGCTTTGAACCCTTTGCTTGTTGCTTGCTTTAGATGACTCTTGAAGGTCTGGAATGCAGCAGCAATTCCCCTCCAATAGATTCACAAAAGACTTGGCGAAATCCTCCAACTCGAGCTCCATTTATAACTGCATCATTGTTTTGCCCATCACCGATGATCGTGACCATCTATCACGATCGTCCTCGTGAGCCATTGTCTCACAACGGCCAGATCCACGTTGGCAAAGTTCCAACGGATCACATCACCGACGGTGATGGCACCCATCACGATCGATCATCCATCACCGAGTGCAGCGAAGCTCGACTCCATTCTCGTGCCCGTCAGATCATCACCGATCGCCATCCTCGTCGGTCCGATCGATCCTCAATGATCGCCCTCCTTGGCAAATCGATCGATCACCGAACTTGGTTCAATCGAACACCGGTCGAACCCATACGATTTAGAGCAATGATCGGCACCTATGCCGATCGATGTCGGCTAAAACCTCAAACATAATGATGTTTGAGCCTCCGACACTCAGTCTTAGCCACTTGGCCAAGTCCACCTTATCCCTCATGGAGTTCCCCACCGAAGCTCTCTTCCCTCGGCCTACGTCCCTCGGATGCGCCAAGCGCACGGCTTCGCAACGCCATCCTTCGCGTCTCATGCCCTAGAAGTATGCTTCCCTTTGGGCTCACTCAATTCGCTCCCCGTCCGGCGATCCCTCGGATGCACCAAGCGCACGGCTTCGCAATGCCATCCTTCACCGACTCAAGGACCCCGAGCCTAGTGAACTTACCAAGTCCTCAAGACTTCCCATATGCACCAAGCGCACGGCTTCGCAATGCTTTGGATTTCCCATGCCAAGCACCAAGCGCACGGCTTCGCAATGCTTTGGACTTTCCATGCCAACCCCATGTTGGACTTTCCCACCCCAAGCTCCATGCTTGGATTTTCCATGCCAACTCCATGTTGGACTTTCCCATGACACTCCCATGTCATGAGTTTTGTCTATCATCAAAATATTATCAGGGTACTGCTCGAGTCAAACTCGAGTCAACCTGGGACGATTGCACCAACAATCTCCCAACACATCATGATCCCCAATTAACCGAAAAGATCAACTGTTGATCCAGAACTATTTCTGAAACCCTTCAGCAGCTCGAATGATTCGTGCCCCATTCCCTTCACTCATCTTATACCCACTTGGTTCAGGACATGGTCTATTGTGTCAGTCCCCACTAGGCTGACTACGTCACACCTAGCCCAAGTATCATTTCCTCGTCCTATGGATTCTAGTTACTCCACATGTATCGAAGAGTACCTTACTCTAAACATGTAATGCTTTGGCCAAAGACTTTAGTAACAATCCGACGAGAGGCCATGGGTATACATCTCCTCGCAAGGAGTGGTGAATCCTTTATAGGCTATTCAAACACCTTCGATCACTTCGACTTATACCCAATCATCCCGGGTCCACATCTCCTTAGAGATGTTTGCTTAAGATGTCAAAGCATAAGTCTCCATGATAAAGATGACTTGAATACCACAAGTCAAAGGAACATCGCACTTAAGCCACAGTAAGAACTTCATTGACATATCTATATATGCAGAGAACCATATGAAGTCTTACGGCTAGTCATTCCAATGAACTAGTTACCATAACTAACATCCACGATTAACTCCGGACATCACAATGTCTCCAGCCAGTGAGAATCAGCTGCTTGGATACACCAAGGAGTATACCTCGTGCTAGTCTCGACAGAATTGATGGTGTCCAAATCCATCAATTCATCGACTAGGGATAATTCCAATACATCACAATTACACATGTAGAGATACTCACTAGTTGTGATCCAATCACAAATTCTCTCATGCTGTGAATCGTATCGTGGACATTCAGTAAATGAGTTTAAGATCCAATCAAATACATAAAACATGTATACTCAAATAGTGAATCTTCATTTATCATATAAATGGTTCATACATAAGGCGATTGCCTTAGGACATCTCTCATATATTACTAACAACCTCCACCTAGCTTGGTGCAAAGGAGAGACCATTAGTGGATTGGTTTTCGCGGAGTGATTCACCGAGGACGAATCAGGGACCGTGGATTAGCGGCGTACCCATGAACCACGTTATACTATATTGTTAGCATTTGTTTTCTTGTCATTTCTATTTGCTTGTCTTGTTTTGTTGTTTCCGTTGTGCTAATTAGTTTTGTAGACGAGCAAAATCCACCATTCAACTAAAGAGGGATATTCACCCCCCCTCTAGTCGGCCGATCGATCCCCTATAATAATGAATAGATGATAAGAAGAACAACACAAAGAATGAAGGCACAAGGTTTTACGTGGTTCTGAATCCTGATTCCTACTCCACAGAGTGAACTCTATATCGAGCTGCAGTGCCAAAGCTCTTCCACTAGAAAACTTCCCCATCCTAGAAATATTTCTAGAGGTGGAGAAGACCTCTCACAGTTCTTACAATGTAAAAAAATAAAGAGATAGAACTGGCTCCCAACAATCGTCTTCTCCGACTTCCTCTCCCTTTTTCTGGCAACTCCCCCCGTTCTTTTGATAGGATGGTCTCCTCTTGAAGTTGAAGTCTGATCAGCATCTGAATCCTCCTCTTCTCTCCTTCTGCTTTTTCTTTTATCTCCTTCTCTCCATGTCAGCTGTGATGTAACGAACTATTCCCATCGCCATCCATGTGGAGGTCTCCATTTCGTGGAGAATCATTCTCTTAAGAAGATAAGGAGTGGAGGCTACTTCAAATATTGCATGGGGTCCTAGTTTGTTATATAACAAACTCTCATAAATAAACACCTCGGGAAACATTCTTCCCCTCTTCTTCACCCTCTTTTCCTTCGCTAGGTAAACTATTGACTCAGTCTTTCTCTTGGCATTATTCTCCTAATGTATTGGCACCAAGGCATACATACCTAGGCTTACTCTAGTTCTGAGATTTAGTACCTCATGCTTTATGTAACTACCCGAGTCAATCCCCGACTCACTTACTGAGTCAACCTCCAGACCTATACCCCGTGTCGCTCATTTGATCTCCTTTTAACCCTAGAGTTTACCTTTTCATTCCTACATCTTCATCCTGCCAGCCCGGTCGACCCTCTTGATCGGGTCCCACCGGTTCAGTTAGTGTTTAATGCATACCCTTTTTCATTTAATCCCTAAATCATGCCACAACGGTATCAGTTAGGACCCAGTTAAAAGAATTAATCAAGTGGATTAATTCGAGGTTTGGTTTATAACAGTTAAAAGAATTAATCGAGATGATTAATTCAGAGCTTAGTTATTAGCTAGCCCTAAAAATTTTAGGACTCCATTAAAAGAATTAATCAAGCTGATTAATTCAATGAAACTTAGGTTATAAATAAGCCTAGGGATTTCAGTATTAATTATTTTTCATTAGCCTCTTCTTCGATACCGACTCCCACCGCGCACCTCCACCCTGCCTCCCACTGCACACGCACCTCCGCGCAGTCTCTCTCGTGCACTCACCACGTGTCCACCTCTGTCGCCGTCACTGCAAGCGTCGGTCGCCTTCCGGTCAATCGCCGCCACCGCGACCTGCCCCTGCCCTGCGCCGCAAAAGCTTGCAGTCGTGCACTGCCCTCCACCGTTGTTGTAGTGCTGCCAGCTGATGGAGTCATATTAGGCATGGACGACCTCACCTCCGGACAACATCGATCTCGCTGATCGATCGTCAATGGAGTCGCGACAGCTGCGCGATTGCCGACCCGCGACAACTATGCCTCCACCTGATCCCACCACGAAATTGTCGATGTGCGGGTTGCCTTCGTCGTCGAAGCCACTTCGGGCACTGCTAGGAACCCGCCGCCGTCTCCCGCTAAGCAGAAGACCCTAATCCGACAATCACTGGTTGACACACCGAAACAGGGGAAGGGATAAGTTCGCCTGATAAGTCGTAGATTTTAATTCCCTTTTTAACTAAGGTGATTGATCAATCAAACGTAATTAATTAAGTAGCGTATGATTAATTAATTTAAACTTGATCAATTGATTGGGTTGGGCTAGTATAATTGAATGTATAATGTTGGGTTAATTAAGGTGGGAAAAGATTTATTAAGCTTGACAATTAAATTAGATAACTAGTGGTCGAGTTAACAATGGTTAAATTATTTAGCAGGGTTGGAAGCGGAAGCACATTCGCAGATTTAGAGATAATTAAGATGCTTTGCCATCAGAGGTGGGTGGTTCTATGACTTCTTTAGAATTTAGTACATGGTTATATTGATTACATTGTTTATATAGGTTATCTTGTAGTTGCACTTTACGTTCTTGCTAGAATTGCTTTAATCCTTTATCTATTGGACCCTTGGATTCTAGGTTGTTTGCTCATCATTAGTATGTAGTTATTGATTGATATTACTGTTATACATGCCTAGCTTTTGCTATGACATAATTGATAGGTATTACTGGTAGATGCTTACCTATTATTTGGATTAGTATTAGGATTGGACTAGTGAGTAGTATGACTAAGATAAGATAAATTCTTAGAAGTTATTTATAGGTTCTATGACCTCTTTAGATTTTAGTGCATGATTATTGTGGTTACATTGCTTACTTAGTTTATATTATATTTATACTTGATGCTCTTTCTAGCATTGCCTTGACCTTGTAGTTGCTTGACCCCTTTTTATACCCTATTTGACTCTGGTCTATTTGATTTCCATTTGTATGTTTATGTTGTTGTTTAATGGGTATGATTGTTATATGTGGTTATTTGCTTAGTTGTTGTTTCGATTAATACCATACTCGAACTTGTAGAAATATTATAATTAAGATGAGATTAAATCCTTAGAGGATATATAACGTTTCGCTTATCTCAGCTGCCAACTATGTCTCTCATTTATGGTTGAGAGAGTCTAGAGTAGAGTTTCCCCACTTTTAAACTATGGTTGCTTTGTATACTTATGGTCTATCATGTCTCCCATTCATGGTAGAGAGAATCTACCATAGAGTTATACTCTTGCACTACCCGTTCGAAGTTAGTGATTGTTGGATTCGTGTGTCGTCAATAGTTAGATAGCTACCTGACATCTTGACTGGCCACGAGACCCGTTCGTGGTAGCATGTTGTTGCGTGTAGTCCATAGCTAGATAGCTATATTCTCTATCTGCCCACGAGTCCCATTCGTGGTAGCATGTCATTGCCCATAGACATTGAGTCTTTTATTGCATGTCTACCCACTAGTCTCATTCGTGATAGCATGTGGTTGAGCATAGATAGTGCTCTATTTATTGCCTATCTGTCCACTAAGTCTTTATATTGCCTGTCTACCCACGAGTGTCGTTCGTGGTAGCATATGGTTGCGTGTAGATAGTTCTTTGTATATTGCTTGTCGACCCACGAGTCCCATTTGTGGTAGCTCGTAGATAGTGTCCCTTTGTTTTACCTCGAGAGCAATGAGGCTTTGTCGCGGTATCTTGATGTGTATTGCTTGTAGATTTAAGTTGGTTGTATCTTGATGGGAGCTCACTTCCTTCGTTCGATAGTACCCTTGGTATTACCTCGAGAGCCATGAGGCTTTGTCACTGTATCTTGATATGTATTGCTTGTAGATTGTAGTTTCTTGTGAATGTTGTAGGTGTATTTTTTATACTGCTAACCAGGTTAGTTGCAGACCGATATTGATACTCTGAGATTTGGGTTACTCTATTTTGTTTCCTTTGACTTCCATTAAGTCTATTATGTCCATTATGATTATGCACTATTTTCTATCCACCCACTAAGTGGTTGTACTCACCCCCTCTTCTCATATCCTCCAGGTTAGCTGATAAAGGACGTGTCCAATTGACTTACCTTCTGATGTGAGCAAAACATATAGGGTTTTAGGAGTAGTTTTCGCTCACATCTCATTACATTTTATGTCAGTTTCATGCATATGTCACTTTGTTTTGCATGCATTTTCTATTTTCTTGTTCGGATATCTGCTCTTTGTACTTTTGTGTGCAGGATAGCATTTCATGGGAAAAGGCATGTTTTTGGAGCAAAAATACAACAATTTGTGGAGCATGGACCTTAGGGAACACGCATTGGCCATGTCCCAAGACTTGGGCATGTTTCCGAAGCGAAACAGATCAAAATGGAGGCTCCAGGAAAAGACACGGCTAGGTCGTGTGAAAACACATAGTCGTGCCTTTTTTCCAGATCAATTTCCAACCGAGATTTCATCTATTTTCCAGCCTTGCACAAGGCCAGGCCGTGTGAAATTCACACGGCCATTTGGCGGCGCCGTGAATTTAAGGAAATAGGGTTTTTCAAATATTTATGGAAAGCCAGAGCCACCTCTATATATAGGAAACTCATCTAAGAAGAGGGGGATGAAGAGGGAGCCTCCCTAGGGCTCCCAAACCCTAGGGGGAGGCACGACGGCTGGGACGACACACCGAAGCCCTAAAAAGCTTCAGGAACTCGCTACGGGGAGAAAGAACACCGCCGGAGATCCAAGTTATGCACTTCAATACCGGAAAGAAGACCACATCGGCATTGTAACCTCTTTTTCTTGCATTTTATTTCTGATATATTCGAACATGAACATACCTTGTGATTCTCCTCTTCTATATATGGAGTAGTTCCTTTGATTCTAGGATTAGGTAGTAGCTTGTGTACGCATGACATGTTGCTTCAAAATGAATTATATTTTTGAGTTTGAATTTGCAATTGGAAATTTTTTATACCAATATCTATGCGTATTTAGTTTTCTACCTATTGTGCTTAGGCGATACGAGGGGTGACAACCCTCATATCTATGATTTAGGGGATTTATACAAGGAAACTAGGGGTAAACCTAATCTTCTTGTAACTGTGGGTAGAAGGATGCGATGAAACTGAAAATGGTTCATCGCAGGGATTGATTTGGCATCCTTGTACCGCCTATCCCATCCTTGTAAGGCAGAGATAGCTCCCGAAAGATGTGGTGGCTCATCGGGAGAGTGTATGATGTCCCTTCCACAAAACCATAGTTAGACATTTTGACAATGCCCAGTTAATAGCATGTTTTACGACACACAAGTGAAACCGAAGTCCTAGAATCCCTCTTAAAGATCTTGGCACGCTCCTTTCTTCCTTCATGTGACACCATACTAGAGTTTAGTCCACCGACAACCCTCACAATCGAAACCTTTAGATTTTACTTTCGAATAATTTCACCCACTGAATAAATCGGTACTCGAATCTCAGTTTCTCTAGGATCGATAATCTTTTATTACTTGACGACATTCATGCACTTCCGGGAATTGAGTGCGAGTGCACACTTCGAGTCCTCGACGGCCTCCGTCGCGAGATTTGAGATTGCATTCGTGTGCATCATGTTTTTGGCGTCATTGTCGGGGACTGATCGATTGGATATCGAATCGAGAAGTGGATAATTGGATCGGACTTAGGATAGATTTACTTTTCTTGTTTTATTTTATTTCAATTTTGTTTATTTAGTTGCTCTTTCCTTATCTATAATTTCCTGTGTATAACGATGCATGCTTTTACTCATGATTATGGTCAATTGAATGTTGTAAGTTTTGGTAATATCTATTGTGAACATTGTGGTGAAACATGGAATACCATTAACGATTGTCCAGATATATTCGAACCTTCACAATTTGAACAAGAAGATGTCACCTACAATTACAACCAGTGGTCACAAGATGATTCCTATTCATATAGTTATGACCCTAGGTACTTAAACCCTCAATATTGTCTACCTAAATCCAGACTTGAGCAGATGATGGAAGATTTCATTTGAACAGAACAAGCGGTGAACACTGAATTCCAACGACGGCATTCGCAGACAAAGACTCAATATTGTTTCCTAAGTGAGAACGAGAGCTATGAAACACCATGCAAATTTTAACTAGAATCAAGTCCCCACTTAGAAGCCTTGCTAGACAATTCTACTAGGGAATGCAAGGAGCATAGTCTACAATTCGCGGAGATTATGCAACGGAAAGAAGAAACCAAACGACTAGAAGGTGCCTTTGATGACTGAATTACACCTAATATGACAGAGACTCACTTTCAGTGAATGGATGAGGAAGACGTAGATGCCATAGAAAGTAAAGAAGAGCAATCCATTCAATCACCACTTGAAGAAGAACTTGAGGATTATATAATGGACACTTTAATCGAGGAGTGCATTGCTTCAATCAAAACACCTCCTAACCTCAAAGATCTAGAAGAGCCTACCTTAATCCTCACTGAAATTTAAGTTACTAATAAAGAACCCTTTTTAATGATTGATAATGATAAAATTTTAGTCGACATATTGGAATCTACTGATCAATCTTTTGGTGGAGATATTTGTTGTGAGTTACATCATTTGTAGCATATGGATGAAATGAAATATTATCATCGGACTTCTGAGAATTCTTTGAGGCTGAGCATCCTCAATTTTGAGCCAAGGAAAGCAGCTAACAAGTATCTTGCCCTTCCACGAGCAAGATTTAAGGGATATAGTGATGGAGGACAAAAAGGCAAGAGGCGAAAAGTGAGTAAATATCTTGCTCCCCCACGAGCAAGATTCTAACATATCAAATGATATGTAGGAATAAGGTCGAGCTAAACGACCTTAAACAAAGCGCTTCTTGGGAGGCAACCCAAGTTTAGTTTTTAGGTTTTCCTTTGATTGCATTGCATGCATTTAGTTAATTTGAACTTTGATTTCCATTTCATTTAGCATTAGGACCAGAAGAGAACTTTGCTCGGTAAAAATAAAATCAATATTAGCTTACACGGCGAAGCGTATGAGAAAATTTGGACCATGGTGCACAAGGGGAGAGAAAAAGGGGACACACGACATGGGCGTGTGTTTTCCCACGATCGTGCCCAACCAACCAGAGATGCACACGGCCTGGCCGTGTGTTTTCACATGGTCATGTCACGTAAGGTTGAAAAAGGCACGCCGTGCATTTTTGCCCCAAATGCACCGTGTGTTTCGATTTTTCTTTCCCTATCCATGTGGATCCTTCTTCCCCACCACCTAGAAGATTTTTCAACCTTCAAGGAAGCCAAAAGAAGTAAGGATGAGGAAGACCAAGCAAGTAGCATCTCGATACGGTACTTCGGAGCGACGAGTAAGGAGAACCGACACCCCACAAGCTCCAGAGGAAGATAACGCTCTTCCAACCCTTCTTTTTCGCAACAATGAACATAGGGATAGATATAACATGCTTTCTACTCGCAAACTCACTGCAACTAGGTATCTTGATGAAGATTTACTAGAGTCCTTAGGGTTGTTGGGTGACATTCAAGCCCTATGTGCAAAAATGGGGTGGGAAGAGATAATGGGAATAAGACACCCAACCTACCCTAGGATAGTTTTAGAATTTTTGAGTTCCTTAAAAGTGGAAATTTTAACCGGTAGAGAGAGCGAAGAGGGTAGGATCATTTTTAGAATATTAAACATTGAGCATGAATGAACCCTTCACCAATGGAATTCATGCTTTGGCTTGCCGAGTGGGGGAGAGAGAAGAACCCCTATTGGGTTTAACTCTCGGATTTTTTAGACTGAGTTGATAGGGGAGCACGCTTATGACCCTTCTAGGGCCAAAGTGTCACACCTCTAAAACCCCATTTTTCGATACCTCCACCATATCATGGCCAGTACTAATATTTGGTCGTGGGAAGAGTGATGGTGTAGTAAGAGCTAGCGAGCTTCTTTGCCTCTGGGACATGCTACAAGAAAGGAGTAGCATCGATGTAGGGTCCCACATCATCAGACACTTAGTGAAGATGGGAAAAGCAGCGAAAGGAGAAATTAATGTGGGAGGTCTACTTACCCACATTTGCCATAGGATGGGGTACGATTACACTACATTAGAGAGTATAGAGGGGAGCCCTAGGATCGACCAAGGAGTGTGTATGGCGATGAAGATGATTATAAGAGAGGAACACTCCTTATGCTTTGTAAGGAAAAACCTGATGGCCCTTAGGCTCCCTGACCCTGATCATACCACCATCACCACACGCGCCAACTGGTGTTTGGACCTGATAGTGGAGTCCCCTCCATATGAGAGACCATCCACATCGATGCTCATCTCTCCCCCATTGCATCACTCTCCCTCTAGTCCACACATGCATAGGAGCACACCTAGTCCATGTCGACATGAGTCTGCACCTGTACAACCACCTTTTTCTACTTTTGAGCAGGATGCATGTACGTCGGCCTATGATTTCTCGGAGTTCCGATCGCGCCTCGACGATATATACGCCGAGCAGCAGACACAGAGGCAGCGATGGGAGGAGTAGAGCGGCTACACGCAGGCGGAGTTTCAGGACTTCCAAGAGCACTTCCAGTGGGCTGAGGAGTTCTACAACGAGGCCCGCTTCTACTTCCAGAAGGAGACTGCCCATCGCCAGGATGAGGCCGCCTACTGCCAGGAGATGCGGCAGCACATGAATGCCCAGCAGGCACAGTGGGCTAGGGAGGAGGAGCACCGAGCAGGCACTGCATCCACCATCTCTCATATCAACCACATGTACATGTGGCATCAGTGGCTCAAGAGCAAGTTCTCCCAGGATACCGAGATGTCGAGGCTTCCAGACTTTCCACCTCGTCAACCGTACTAGAGGTATACTTTCATTTATGTCTGGGGGGACCCCAAATTTTATTTTCTTTCTAACAGTAGTTTCTTTACTAATAATTTGCATCATTGTTGGCATTCATTTGTTTGTGCATAGGTGGTTGAGTTTCTTTCATCACTTTGTTTTTGCTATCTGTAAAGCTGCCTCAGTAGTATTTTTTAAGAGTTTTCTTCACGAGTTGTTTCCATGAGTAGTGTAACTTCATTTACCTCGTGGTATTTTATTTTATTGGCTTTGAATGAATAATCTAGACTTACACTGGTTAGCTTCTATTTTTACACCTACACATGTCGAACATTCTGAAAGGGAGAGTCTAGTACATACCTAGTTATGATTCATCTCAGGAGTCTAGTACTTTGGAATCCACAGGTGACCCTAAGACTAGCATTTTAGTTACTGGAGATGCTCAGATTGTGTAAGCCCATTCGAAAAAATCAAAATCCCAGTGAGCTGAAAAATAAAAGCGAGAAAGGAAAAGAAAAGGGAAATAAAAGAGAGAGAGAAAAAATGAAAAAAAAAAGAAAAAAAAAAAAGAGAAAGAGATTATGAAGGATAAAAAACAGTTGTCCTAGGTGGAAATGGCTAGGTGCCCCTTTGAGACCGAGTTAGGTTACTGGGGAAACACCAACCAATTTCTCTCAATACTGAGCATGCCTTTGAGACTTTGTACTAGATCTATGGAACAACCCTCGCTTTGGGCAGGTAAGTGCCTAAGAGCCAGAGACCTTAGGAAAGCTATAGGATGACAACTTAACTCACCTTGGAACGAGTATCCCCTAAGAATGATTCGCTTAGCATGAGCACAAGGAGCTAATTTAGTGAATTTCTAGAATATATTTATTTTGCTTTAATTGCAAATACCACTTGATAAATTTAGTTAACATGCTAAGTATGGAACAATATACTTTTTAAAATTTCATGGCATTGAGGTTTGCTTGAGGACAAGCAAAGATTTAAGTCTGGGGGAAGTGATGTGAGCAAAACATATAGGGTTTTAGGAGTAGTTTTCGCTCACATCTCATTACATTTTATGTTAGTTTAATGCATATGTGACTTTGTTTTGCATGCATTTCCTATTTTCTGGTTTGAAGATCTACTCTTTGTACTTTTGTATGTAGGATAGCATTTCATGGGAAAAGGCACATTTTTGGTGCAAAAATGGAGCAATTTGTGGAGCACGGACCTTAGGAAACATGCATTGGCCATGTCCCAAGACTTGGGCATGTTTTCGAAGTGAAACAGATCAAAATGGAGGCTCCAGGAAATGACACGGCCAGGCCGTGTGAAAACACACAGTCGTGCATTTTTTCCAGCTCAATTTCCAGCCGAGATTTCATCTGTTTTCCAGCCTTGCAAATGGCAAGGCTGTGTGAAATTCACACGGCCGTGTGCGGCACTACAAATTCAATGAAATAGGGTTTTTCAAGAATTTATGGAAAGTTGGAGCCACCTCTTTATATAGGAAACTCATCTAAGAGGCGAGGGATCAAGAGGGAGCTACCCTAGGGCTCCCAAACCCTAGGAGGGAGGCACAACGACTGGGATGGCACACTGAAGTTCTAAAAAGCTTCGGGAACTCGCAACGGGGAGGAAGAACGCCACCGGAGATCCAAGTTCTGCACTTCAATGCCGGAGAGAAGGCCACATCGGCATTGTAACCTCTTGTTCTTGCATTTTATTTCTGATATATTCGAACATGAACATGCCTTGTGATTCTCCTCTTCTATATATGGAGTAGTTCCTTCGATTCTAGGATTAGGGAGTACTTGTGTACTCATGACATGTTTCTTCAAATTGAATTCTATTTTTGAGTTTGAATTAGCAATTGGAAATTTTTTATACCAATATCTATGTGTATTTGGTTTTCTACCTGTTGTGCTTAGGCGATATGAGGGGCGACATCCCTTGTATCTAAGATTTAGGAGATTTATACAAGGAACCTAGGGGTAAACCTGATCTCCTGTAACCGTGGGTAGAAGGATGCGATGGAACTGGAAACTGTTCATCACAGGGATTGATTTGGCATCCTCGTACCTCCTATCCCATCCTTGTAAGGCAGAGATTGCTCCCGATAGATGCGGTGGCTCATTGGAAGAGTGTATGATGTCCCTTCCACAAAACCATAGTTAGACATTTAGAGAACGCCTAGTTGATAGCATATTTTGTGACTCACAAGTGAAACCGAAGTCCTAGAATCCCTCTTAAAGATCTCGGCACGCTCCTTTCTTCCTCCATGTGACACCGTACTAGAGTTTAGTCCACCGACAACCCTCGCAATCGAAACCTTTAGATTTTACTTCCAAACAATTCCACCCACTAAATAAATCGGTACTTGAATCTCAATCCCTGTGGGATCGATAATTTTTTATTACTTGACGACAACCATGCACTTACGGGCATTGAGCGCACGTGCACTTTGAGTCCTCGATGGCCTCCATTGCAAGATTTGAGGTTGCGTTCACGTGCATCTCCTTTGCGTTGCTCAGAGAGTCCCTTGCTGTGCTAGTCCCACTACATCATCGAGATGCCGCTTTATTTTCCATGTTGTTATCGCATTTTGTTTACATACTTGGATTTTGTCACAATTGGACTTGGTGTCATAAATCTATTTTACTTTTAGTTGATTTATATTTTAGTAGTGCATGCATACAGTTAAGATAATAATTCTATTATTATTTTGGAGTTTTTGCCATAATGGTTCCAGCGATGTATTTTGGAATATTGTCACTAAGAGGTTTCTCCATCATTTGGATGATGAATATGCCCCCGGGCATGACACCCAATGGTTAGAAAGAAATCGGATGATTAACCCGGAGAAGTAAGTCATGAAATGACTCAGAAAATTAAGGGAGTTGTAGATGTAGGGGTTTCATGGCCAAAGCAGGGCAAAATATCAACTCAGCGAACCTAATTGGGTCATATATACATCTCGACCTAAACAAACCAGGAGAGTGGAAGGAAGTAAGTCGATGGAGAGAATAGACTGGGAGCAACATGGGAAATTGGGTTGGAGTGAAATCAGGGCAAGGAGAGGTAACTAGGGAGAATATGTGGCTCAAGGGAAACTATGGATAGATAAAGGGGGAAGGTGCTCTTCGTCATGCTCCTTCACAAGAATTTGTTACACAACATAACAAACTAGGACCCCACATAAGATTCCCAAGGGTTTCCATTTATTGATATTGTAATAGAATTATTCCTCAGGATGGAGGGCCTTCCACGTGGATGGTGATTCAGATAGTTTGTTACATCCCAAACTAGCTCCAGGAGTAACAGAGATAAAAGGAAAGGAAGGAAGGAAGAGGGAGGGGATCGATTCCATTGAAGAAACATCTCTACACACCAGTTCTCGAGCTCATGCTCTTTGGTTCTTGCCCTCACTCACTTGTTGATGGTCGAAGAGCCAAGAGTTTGCTGAATGGAGATCAGCCTTCAGGAGAGGAGGATTGGAAAGGAAGCGAGAGGGCGAATAATACTAACAACTTTACTCACTTTCTCTACATTGTACACCCTTCTTGTTTGTAAGAGGTTTTCTTCACCTCTAGAAGCACTTCTGAGAAGGAGGGATTTGATAGTAAAGGTGTCTAGCACTAGAGCTCATCCTATGGAGTAGGAATTGGAATTCCGAACCACTTTAAACCTTGTGTCATCATTCTCTGTTGTTCATTTCATAGTCATCATCTTCTTTTTTACTGTTGCGGACAGAGAGGACCCCAAGTCTCCTTGACATCATCATTCTCCTACAAAAGGAGATAGAAAATCTATGGCCACATCAGTTGGTACTGTTTGTGGGAATCATTTTGCTGAACAAGATGTGGAGATGCATCTACAAGAGATCCCTCCTCCAATAGCCTCTTCCGTAGAGGAGAACCCTAATACTATATTACCATCCCAGATGATGGTCATGGTGGATACGGTTGTAGCTGAAGCTCTAATAAGGGAAAGGAAAAAGACAAAATATCTTCATCCGCATTCTGGTGAACATTCTTAGAGGGAGTCGCCATTTGAAGAACCATCCCATGTCCCTCCACCTGGTCTCCAAGAGACTGAAATATTGCCAGGTGAAATGCCAATGGGGAGAGTGTTTCAGTAGCCTTTCCCAACGGGGAGAGCTTTTCAGTATCCTTTCCCAACGGCACAAGCGAGATGTGAAGATCATAGGGAGAGTCAGTCCACAAGGGCGCCTGAACCTTACGAGCCCTATCCTTTCACTGAAGATATTATGGTAGAGAAATCGCCGCCACATTTTCGGGCTCCCCAAGTGGGAATGTACAATGGCGCTTTTGATCCAGAGGAACACCTACCTAATTTGAAGGATCAACTTTTCTTCATTGCTATTCTGATTACCTTAAGTGCAGGGTTTTCCCCATCACATTGGTTGCCTCAGTATAAATATGGTTTATGTCTTTACCCCTAGTTCCATTACATGTTTTGCTAATTTTAAGGAAGTTTTTCTTCAATAGTTTGCTACTTTTAAAACCTATAAAAATGATGCTTCTATTTTTCTTCATTTGAAACAAGAATCTTCAGAGTCCCTGAGGATTTACATCCATCACTTCATTGTCACCACTAAGGAAATTGACTCGGTAATGCTTGATATCTTGAGGGTGGCTCTCCCTCATGGGTTGAAGAAGGGACCCTTTCTTAGATCCTTGTTAAGGAAGCCAGCTACTAGTTATGAAGAGCTCCTGGGTTTAGCTGAAGAATATATTAATGAAGAAGAAGGACTGAGAGTGAGAAGGGTAGAGAAGAAGCTTGTTTCTACTCTAGCAGAGAGGAACCCCCCTCCTATCCCACAGGGCCTCCCAGAAGGGAATATGTCGGGCCCTTCCTACTCAAAGCACCTCGACTACGACCACCGACATCGGGAGTTCACCCTCACCTTCCCTTACAAATTATGACTATAGAAGCCTTGCCTCCCCCGCGGACATGGAAGGAATGGGAGATGGAGGTGTATGATCAGTTGGGTATTCTTCAGGGCCCAATGGGACACAAAGGGATCCCCCATAATCTCCCTACCCCATTCTTTTTCCAATACCACATAAAGTATGGGCACACTAGCAACCACATCTTTAAGTTACAAAGTGAGTTGGAGCACATCATAGTGGAATATCCGTATCTACAACCACAGATGGGAGGGCAAGAAAGGAGAGGTCGCCGACCAAATATTGCTCGCCCGAGGCCCTACAATAGAATACCCTAGATTCTTCTCCCACCATGCCCATGGCCATCCCACCAGGAAGGTGTCTCACGAGAAGGGGCAACTAGCAAAAGCGTGTTAGCTACTCGGAGTGACGCCTCCACTCGGGGAGTCATAAATGTTATTGCTAGAGGACCAACTAATGGGGATTCTAATAGAGCCAGAAAATCATACACCCACCTTATGGAGAGTTTAGCTATAGGGGAGGATCGAGCCAATCAGAGCACAGCTCAGATATCCTTTGGACCTAAAGATCTACAAGGCATCCTCCTACCTCACACCGATGCTTTTTTCATCAAGGTCTCCTTGGCAAATTACGAGGTATCCCAAGTCCTGGTGGACTCGGAAAGTTATGTCAATATCCTTTTCTAGGAAGCCTTCAAGCAAATGCAATTGGGGAACGTGCAGTTGGAAGATGTTGCAACTCCTCTATTCGGATTTACTGGGAACTTATCGGGTAGATTTCTTTACCTCTTACGCTGGGTACCAAGCCTAGTCAAAAGACAAGTATGATTCCTTTACTTGTGGTGGATGCTCTATCCACCTATAATGTTATTTTGGATCATCCTTTTCTATCAATTTTTCAGGTGGTGGCTTCTCCCTTCCATTAAAAGGTCAAGTTCCCGGTAGGCCAGCTCATTGGAGAAGTACATGGAGAGTCGAAGGTCGCTCGGAGTTGTTATGTGCAGATGGTGAGGGATGATTAAAAGAAAGACCAGGTAGATGACCCTAAAGGAAAGGTTGTGGCTACTTTAGGGGTGTATGTGCTGGAGGAAGGCTTACCTAAGACTGAGAAGATGGAGGAAGGAGAGCTGGTAGAGATAACCCCTAAAAAATCCACTCGGATAGCCCAGCAAGTGGAAGTGAAGGATGAACTTGTTGCTTGCCTACAGCGAAATGAAAATATCATTGCCAATGATGTGCATGATCTCACGGGGATTGATCCCCGAATTACTGAACACCATCTCAACATTTTTAGAGGAGCTCGGTCGGTCTAATAGAAGAGGCGTCATTTTAGGCCAGAGAAGGACAAGGTCATCGCGGAGGAGGTGGACAAATTGCTTCTAGCTGGTCATATTAGAAAGATTCAATTCTCTGAGTGGGTTTCAAATGTAGTTTTGGTCTCCAAGCCTTCTGGGCAGTAGAGGATGTGTATCGACTTCCATGTTTTAAATAAAGCATGCCCTAAAGACTATTACCCTTTGCCTCATATTGATCATTTGGCATATTCTACGGTAAGGCATGAGGTCGTCTTACTTATGGATGCTTATCAAGGGTATCACCAAATCCCTTTGGCACAGGTTGATCAGAAGTGGGTTAGCTTTATCACGGCAGGAGGGTTGTATGCCTATGTAGTAATGTCCTTTGGGCTAAAGAACGCTGGGGCCACTTATCAGAGGCTCATGGATAAGATATTCGTTGAGCAGAAAGGAAAAAATTTGGAGGTTTATGATGATGATATTTTGGTAAAGTCTAAGTTCACTCAGGATCTAGTGCAGGATCTGAAAGAAACATTTGCCATTCTGAGATGATACAACATGAAGTTAAATCCAAAGAAGTATTTATTCGGGATAAAGAGTGGAAAGTTTTTGAGATATATTGTGATAGAGAAAGGATTGTAGGCTAAATGTAATATGAAGTCACCTACTAATTTGCGGGAAACTCAAAAATTAGTAGGAAGGATAGTATCTTTGTCCCGGTTTATATCCAGATCAGCAGATAAAGGGTTACCCTTCTTCCGAATTCGATGCAAGGCTACCTGATTTTTGTGGGATGAATCATGTGAGCAAGCTTTTCAGGAAGTGAAGAAATATTTAGTAGAACTTTCTTTGTTGGCCAAACCTATCTCTGGGGAACCATTGTGGATATGCCTAGCTGTATTAGAAGGGGCAGTCAGTTCAGTATTATTGAAGCAGGAGGGTTCTCAACAACAACATATCTATTACACAAGTCACATACTAAAAGGGGCAGAATTGTGGTATGCTGAGTTAGAAAAGCTGGCATACATTCTGATCTTAACAGCTCATAAGTTAAGGCCTTATTTCTTGGCTCATCTGGTGAATGTGTTGACCAATAGGGAGTTAGGTCGGGTGGTCACTAAACCCAAATTTTCAGAGAGGTTAGCCAAGTGGGTTGTGGAGCTAAGTGAATATGATATTTATTATCATCCCTGAATTGCCATCAAGGCCCAATCATTAGCTGATTTTCTAGCTAAAATACCGATGGGCTTGGAAAATAGCTTGGCAAAAGAAGAAAAGGGAAAGGGTGCCTGGAACATCTTTGATGATGGATCTTTCAGGGCCAGAGGAAGTGGAGTTGGGGTGGTACTAGTATCTCCTTCAAATGAAGAAACTTGTATAGTCATTCGTTTGGTATATAAGGCATCCAACAATGAGGCAGAGTATGAAGCTATTATGGCTAGATTACAGGCCGCTAAGGCAGTTGGGGCCACTTTAGTCATAATCCATTCAAATTCTCAATTGGTCGTATCACAACTTCAGGGTGCCTTCACCATTAGAGAGGATAGATTGCAAAAATACTTTGCGGCTTTTGAAAAAGGAAAGATGCATTTCCAGGAGTTTATCTTACAACAAATCCCTAAGGAGGAGAATTAAAGGGCAGATGAGTTGGCTCAGTTAGCTAGTGGGTTAGAAGGATGGAGGCCTCAAGACTCTGTTTGTGTTGAAGTTCCTCATTCTTAAGCGGTGCATAATTTAGAAGACGAGGTGAGAGAAGATGACAGTACCTCTGATTGGAGAAATGACATCATGGCTTATTTGCAGCATAAAGACATTCCACCCAAAGAGAGGGCAACATCAACTTTGGTGAAAAGAGTGAAACGATTTTTAATTATTGATGGAACTCTGTACAAGATGTCTTTTGGCCAACCTTTACTGAAATGTCTCGGGGAAGAGGATGTCGAGTGGGTGCTTAGAGAGATACATGAAGGATGTTGCAGTAATCATTTGGGAGGAAGGGCATTAACTCAGAAATTACTGTTAACTGGATTCTTTTGGCCCACTCTTCATCAAGATGCAACACGTCTAGTGAAGACTTGTCCAGCCTATCAAAAGCATAGCAATTGATCAGAATGGCCTACCGAGTTGTTAAAGGTCGTGGCCGCTTCTTGACCCTTTGATCAATGGGGAATGGATATAGTTGGCCCAATGCCCACAACCCCTTTACAAAAAATTTTTTTGCTAGTGGCAGTAGATTACTTTTCCAAATGGGTAGAAGCTGAACCTTCTGCCAAGATAACAAAAAATGTAGTGATACAATTCCTTTGGAAGAATATTATTTGTCGATATGGAGTTACTCAAAGGTTGGTTAGTGACAATGAGCGTCAGTTCCAAGGCCGAAAGAATAGGGAATGGTGTCAAAGTGTTAATATTCAACAGGCCTTAACCTCTCATTCTCAAGCTAATGGCAAGGTGGAGGTAATTAACAAAATTCTCATTCAAGGGTTGAAAACCAAGTTGGGTGCCAAGTGAGGAAGTTGGGTGGATGAGTTGCCTGGGATATTATGGGCCTACTGTGTTATGTTTGAGAGGTGTCATAAGGAAATTGCCTTATGACTATTTATTTGATAAATAAAGATTCACTATTTGAGTGCACATCTCATATCTATTTGATTTGATCTTAAACTTATTTATTGAATGTCCACAATACGATTCATAGCATGAGAGAATTTGTGATTGGATCACAACTAGTGAGTATCTCTACATGCGTAATTATAAAGTATTTAAATATTCCCTATTTGATTAATTGATGAGTTCAGACATCATCGATTTTGTGAGACTAGCGCGGGTTATACTCCTTGGTTTATCCAAGCATCTATTTTTCACTGGCTGGAGACATTGTGATGTCGAGAGTTAAACGTGGATGTTGGTTATGGGAAACTAGTTCATTAGAGTGACCTACTGTAAGACTTCACAAGGTTCTCTACATATAAGACATGGCAGTGAAATTATTATTATAGCTCGAGTGCGAGTTTCCTTCGACTTGAGGTATTCAAGTCATCTCGATCATGGAGACTTATACTTTGACATCTTAGTCGATACATCTCTACGGAGATGTGGGTAAAGGATGATTGGGTATAAGTTGAAATGCCTGAAGGTGATTGAATAGCCAACAAAGAATTCACCGCTCCTTGCGAGGAGATGTATACCCTATGGCCACTCGTTGGATTGTTACTCACAGTCTTTGGCCAAAGCATTGCATGTGAAGAGTATTGTACTCTTGGATACATGTCGAAGTAATTAGAATCCACTGGATGGGGAAGTATTACTTGGGTTAGGTGTGACATAGTCAGCCAAGTGGGGAATGACACAATAGACCATGTCCTAAACCAAGTGAATATAAGACGAGTGAAAGGAACGAGACATGATTTATTGTAGCTGCTGAAGGGTTCAGAAATGGTTCCGAGATCAACCGTTGATTTTTTGATTAATTGGGGATCATGATGTACTACTAGGTGCCACTCATGATCGTTTCATAATTAATGGTTAATTATTGACGACTAATATTGTTAGGGCAATCTCTTGCCGTGATAAGGTTTTGATGTGTGTGGCAAAGGGTTTAAGTTAGGGTGTTATGTTGATTTGATATGTGCGTTGAAGTCATGCAGGACTTAGTAATTCGCACATGGAGCCATGGCGAGTTTCACATCTCATCACTCGGGCCTTGAGTCGGTGAAGGATTACTTTGCGGAAGCCGTGCGCTTGGAGCATCCGAGGGACCGCCGGACGAGAAGCTTGGAGTGAAGCCGGAGGAAGTAGACTTCGAGGCAAGAGACGCGAAGGAGCATTGCAGAGTCGTGCGCCTGATGCTGCAGAGGGACGTGGCCGCGAACAAAGAGAACTTTGAAGGCGAGGGACTCCGAGGGATGAGAGTGAGCGATTGTAACCCGGGAAGGGGTAGCTCTTAGGTGAAACTTGACCATTTGGCCAAGTGTCGGATGGGTTTTCCCGACACCAGTCGACTGCCATGTCATGGCGATCGCTTCCGAGTCGATGGTTCCGATCGACCGTATAAGACCGATTTAGTGCTTGGCGCGATCGATGATGACAGCAATGACCGACCGCTGGGAATGGCTGATCGATGGCACTGCGCAGACGCACAGAATGGAGTCGACTCCATTGATCACTCGACTAATCGAGCATCGGGATCGATGGTAGGATCGATCGATGCACATCGCTGGATGGAATCCAACGTGGAAAGCGGCCGTTATTGGGCAACGGCTACGGGATCAGTCGACTGATCGAGGGCATCAGTCGACTGATCCTGTGTCAACGGGAAGAAATCCTCTTCCTCTATAAAAAGAAAGAGGATGGGGCTTTGGGAGGCTAATGCTCATGCTCCAATTTGCTCCCAAAGTGCTCTAAGTGTTCTTCCACTCTTCTTACTTGTTTTATTTCCATTCTATTGTAAGAAGAGAGATTGTAAAGAGGTTACCTCCACCTAGCTTTGTGCAAAGGAGAGATCTAGTGGATAGATTGTGGAGTGATTCACCGTGGATGAATCGGACCGTGGATTAGCGGTGTAGCCGTGAACCACGTTACATCTCGGTGTTTGTATTGTTTGTTTATTTGCTTGTCTTTATTTATTTGTATTTGCATATTCCGATTGCGCTAACGTTTTGTAGACGAGCAAAATACGACATCCAACGAACGAGGGCTATTCACCCCCCTCTAGCCGGCCAATCGATCCCCTACAAGTGGTATCAGAGCAAGGTTGCTTATCACCGGACTAACCGCCGCAACAAGCTCTACATCAAAAATGGCCGGCTCCAACATCCATCCACCGAAGTTCGACAGAGAATCCTCTTGGTGGAAAAAGAGAATGGAGGTATTTTTCGAAATGGATTTTGACATTATGATTACAATAGAATCCGGTTTCGTTTTTCCTAGGGATGAAGAAGGGAAGCCAATAGAGAAATCTAGGTGGACCAAAAAGCAAAGGGAAGAGCACCTTGCAAATTCAAAAGCCAAGCACCATCTCTTTAATGTGCTCCCCCAATAAGAGATCAACCGAATTGGGGAATGCTCTAGTGCTAAGGAGATGTGGGAGAAGCTAGTAGAGCTTCATGAAGGTACCTCAGAGGCTAAGCTAGCAAGAAGAGACCTCCTCCGCTCCCAACTATCCAACATAAAATTAGAAAAGGGAGAAAAGGTAACTTCATTGCATTCTAGATTTAAAGAAATTTTAATTGGGCTAACGAGTGTAGGAGAAAAGCTCTCCAACCGGGATATGGTAATGAAGGCCATAGATGCCTTTCCCCGGTCCTCAAGATGGAGCTCCATGGTGGATTCATTTTACATCTCCAAGAACTTAGAAGTAAGCACCTTGGAGGAATTCTTTTCAACAATGGAGCTCCACGAAACGAGGCTTGAAGGAATACAAGAAGAGCCAAAAATCCAACCTTCAAGAGGAGTAGCTTTGATAGCGAACAAGGGGAAGAAGAAGATGGAAATCCCCTCCTCCTCCGATGATGAAGCAACCTCATCCTCCTCCATGGATAGCACCGAAGAAGCATATATGGTAAGGAGGGTAAGACGTGCTTTGAAGGGTTTTAATTTTAATAAATCTAATGATAGGAATAGAAGACCAAGGGGGAAGGTCATATGCTACAATTGCCAAGGAGAGGGGCACATAAGGGACAATTGTCCTCTCCTAAACAAGAGCAAGGAAGAGAAGAAAAAGAAAGAAGAAAAGAAGAAGAAAAAGAAAGAAGAAAAGAAAGAGGAGAAGAAGGCAAAGAAAGGAAGGCTTCTTCTTCCTCATCCGATGAAGAAGAGCATGTCTACTCCAACCTAGCACTAATGGCTCTTCATGACTCGAATTGCTCCTCCTCCTCCAAAAGAATCAGAAGCTCAAGTGGGAGGCTCAAATGAAGGGGAGCTTCTACATCCTCCTCATCCGAAGAAGAAGAAGAGGACATGGAAACTATGGTAACAAATTTAACTCCTAAGAAAATAGTTTCCATGGTTTCTAGCTTAACTAGGGATTTATTTAGAGCTAAGAAGAAGAACAAAAGCATGCTAGATCAAATAAAGGACTTAGAAAATAAGTTAGAAAAAGCATGCTTACATGAAAATGAAAATATTTCTTCTTGCCATGATGATGCATGCTCACATGAATATATGCCATTAGATGTTAGTGATGCATGCATAGAAGAAAATAGGGCCCTAAGGGAAAAGGTAGACTATTTAACCAAAGCCCTAGAAAATTCACTATTGGCTCCAACACATTAAATATGATAATTGGGAGTCAAAGGGCAAGTTTTAATAAGAAAGGCCTAGGATACAAAGAAAAGAAAAATGAAAAGGCCTACAAATGCCTAATAGCTAGTGGACAAGATAAAAAGAAAGTAATTAATAGAAAATGGATCCCCAAGGAGTATCTTGTGAACCCAATAGGAAAGAACTTATTTTGGGTTCCAAAATCCATCCTTAAGGGTTAGAAAAACCCTAAGGTAGTCAACCATATGTAATTGACCTATATCATATTTTGGTTGACTTAGGATAACGGGAAAACACTTTTAGAATAGTGTTGGGTGATGATAACGTGCCCATAAATAGATAATAATGCTTAAATCATGATGATTAATTTAATTCCTATGTATGGTTGCAATCATGATTTATGATTTTGAAATTTGGCACATTATCATAAGAAATAGGTTTAAATCATGCTTTAGGTGATACTTTACTTATTATCATGATATAATACCTAATGCATGATTATAATTTGATGAATACATGTGGTTCATGATCATAATGTAAATTTAATTGATATATGCCTTTATGATCATGAGGATTATTAGGTTGATACTTAACCTTGATAGAATTGTATGAATATAATGGTTAAGTATATACAAATACCCCCTAGGATGCATCTCACACTCACCATAGGCTACCTTGATTGAAAACTTATCATGAGTGAGATGTTAGGATGATACAAATGTCCACTAATGACTATGACATTTAGATGGTCATTTAAAGTATCAAAATAGCAATAATAGACCAATAATGGGGAAGGCTTATGTTTAATTCATAGACAAATTGCCCAAAGATCATGGTTGGATATTTCATATGTTTTCAAAACAATTTCTTAATCTAAAATCTATGTATTCATGTTTTGAAACAATTCAAAGCAAGACTAGGTGTTAAAATGGATACTCTTATGATCAAAAACCTAGTAGTTTTGAAAGCTTTTGGATTTTTGGCAAATATGTGAAAATATAATGATTTTTTATGAAAACTTATTTTTCACTGATATATATACTTAAAAGAAATGTGTTCCCCAAATTTCATGATTTTTCAAATTTTCTGGAATTTTTAATGGATTTCTGAATTTCAGTCCGAAAATCAGGAAATCCTGAAAATCATGTGCCAGTCGACTGGTATCTGAACCATTCGACTGATGGCCTGTAAATCAGACTAGTTGAGGCCGAGTTCAGGTTTTAGAGCAACTTTTGGTATTTTTCCTTCTATTATACTTGATGCCATGAGTTTTTAACTTAGTGTTAATCTTTTTGATGGTGTCAAAGGGGGAGAGATAATCATGTTTAAGTAAATTGTGATAGGGGGAGAAATTTAAATTGTATGGGGAGTTTCATGGATTAAGGGGGAGTTGCATGTTGCTATATCATGTTTTATGATTACATGCTTTCTTACCTTAGAAATTTTTATCAAATGTTTTTACCTAACTTAAACGGATTGCCACACATCAAAAAGGGGGAGATTGTTAGGGCAATCTCTTGTCGTGATAAGGTTTTGATGTGTGTGGCAAAGGGTTTAAGTTAGGGTGTTATGTTGATTTGATATGTGCATTGAAGTCATGCAGGACTTAGTAATTCGCACATGGAGGCATGGCGAGTTTCACATCTCATCACTCGGGCCTTGAGTCGGTGATGGATTGCTTTGCGGAAGCCGTGCGCTTAGAGCATCCGAGGGACCGCCGGACGAGAAGCTTGGAGTGAAACCGAAGGAAGTAGACTTCGAGGCAAGAGACGCGAAGGAGCATTGCGGCCGTCTTTGATCTTTGCCAGGGGCGTGGCGTGAACAAAGAGAACTTGGCGAGGACTCAGGATGAGAGTGAGCGATTGTAACCCGGGAAGGGGTAGCTCTTAGGTGAAACTTGGCCATTTGGCCAAGTGTCGGATGGGTTTTCGACACGATCATTGCCATGTCATGGCGGTCGGCGATCGACTAGTATAAGACCGTTTAGTGCTTGGCGATCGGCGCCATGGGCACGATCGGCCGAGGGAATGGCGGTCGATGGCACTTGTGCGCACGACGAATGGAGTCGACTCCATTGAGCACTCGACTGATCGAGCATCAGTCGATTGATGGTAGGATCAGTCGACTGATGCCAATACCGTTGGATGGAATCCAACGTGGAAAGCGGCCGTTATTGAGCAACGACTACGAGATCAGTCGACTGATCGAGGGCATCAGTCGACTGATCCTGTGTCAACGGGAAGAAACCCTCTTCCTCTATAAAAAGGAAGAGGATGGGGCTTTGGGAGGCTAATGCTCATGCTCCAATTTGCTCCCAAAGTGCTCTAAGTGTTCTTCCACTCTTCTTACTTGTTTTATTTTCATTCTATTGTAAGAAGAGAGATTGTAAAGAGGTTACCTCCACCTAGCTTTGTGCAAAGGAGAGATCTAGTGGATAGATTGCGGAGTGATTCACCGTGGACGAATCGGACCGTGGATTAGCAGCGTAGCTGTGAACCACGTTACATCTCGGTGTTTGTATTGTTTGTTTATTTGCTTGTCTTTATTTATTTGTATTTGCATATTCCACTTGCGCTAACGTTTTGTAGACGAGAAAAATATGACATCCAACGAACGAGAACCTATAGGGTCACACGCATAACGAATCTTTCAAAGAGACTTAAAGATGAGTTTGAGAATTGGATTATCAAGATCGTGAGAGATCAAGTTTGGTTGGACAAAATACATGACAAATATGTAAATATTTGTCAAGTCGGAAATGCGAAAGGAGCACGTCTTATGAAGATCGGCTGAGCATTAAAAGGTTTAATTATAAACCAAACTTGTTTGGTTTTAATTAAATGAGCCTTCTTTTGGTAAAGAGCCCAATTAGGGTTTAATGGATAAGATTAAGCATTAATGGCTATGGACTTATAGATTTGATCCACTAACTCATAAGCCATTAGGTTTAGAGCCTATATAAAGATTTATAAAGGCTAAAACCTAATTAATGGTCGTGCTTAATCCCCTCCTCTTCCTTATTGCCGCCTACTCCTTCTTCTCCTTCCTCTTCTTGCTGCCAAAAAGAGTTGTTGGGGTTTTCCTTGCCGCCGACCCTAGGAAGTCCATCTCTTACTTTAGGTCCAGCCAACTCCTCCCCAAGGGAGTGGGGAACTTCGGCTAAGGCTTGGAACAAAGGTTTCTTCCTTTGTGCCCTTGGCCGAACCTAGGAGAGTTGGGTTTTAGAACTTGTCGGCGACCACCAAGGAAAATGTTTGTGTAGGGGCACTAGTTAATAGAACCTTGGTTTTGAGATTGGCAAAGATTCAAAGTTAAGCTATTTTGTTATCTCATATTCTATGCTAAATGTGTAGGTATTGTATTAGACTTTGTCAAAGTCAACAACACCAAGAGAATCTCAGGAAGAGAAACCTCGGTGGTCAATGACATTAGGAGAATCTCGAGATGAGAAATCTTGGTGGTCGGGTGACACTAGGAGAATCTCGGAAGGAGAAACCTCGGTGGTCGAGTGATGCCAGGAGAATCTTGGAAGGAGAAACCTCGGTGATCAAGTGACCAAAAGCTATGTGATGAGTCAGGAGGATCAAAGGTAAGCTTCGGGTGTAGAGCAGTGGAAAGGATGCGTCCTTCATTAGAGGACAATCCTAGGCATCGATCAGACCAAGGCTTCTAGAAGAATGTTAAATTCGAGATCTGACAGTCAATGGACTGTCACACTACATGACATTATGCATCTCTTGTGCTAACCTTGTGTTGTAGGAATTATCAAGTGCACAAGGTCAAAGAGATATAGATTGATGCTGCCACCTCATGATAAGATAAGCCGCCACCTCAAGATAAGATCCATGAGTTTTGGATTTGGATTGGGACATATTCCAAGGCGACAATCTATAAAAGGAGGAGAGGACTCAAACCCATCAATCAATCTATGAACTCCTTAGTCTATCAACTCTCTGTAATCCTTCGTGCTACAACACTACTCCGACCGTGCATCTGCTACAAGTTATTTGTCGGTTTCTTTTACTTCTTAATTATTATTTGCAAAGAGGAGAGGTAAGGTTGTTACCTATTCCTCTACATCATTGTAATCGCTTGTCTCTTACCTCCAACGAGGAAGAGATTTTTAGTGTGTTGCCCTTCGAAAGTGATCAAGGATCACAGGGCCTTGGATTAGCAAGCGGTGGACTGTGAACCAAGTAAAAAATACTTATATTTTGTGTTTTAGTTTTCTGCTGTGTACTTTGTTTTAATTGACAAAAATAAAAGTTTTACAAATGCTATTCACCCCCTCTAGTGTTTTCTCGATCCAACAGAAACAAGAGTTGTTTCCTATTTTGTTGGGTTGACTTTCTTGCTCTCCGATCACCTGACCTTCTTGCTTCATCTAGTAGAGAAAAGAAGGTCAAACTCGTGGCTTAGAGAAGTCGTCCTTCCGAAGATTCATCCTAGACACGAGTTGAGACGAAGCTCCATGAGTGTCGTATGGTTGATGCCCTTCCGGCTCAAAATCATCTGAACCGTATACCTAGGATAAAATTGGTTTTATTCTTAATTTAATGTAAAATTTTATTTGGCAGATATGTCTTCACGTGTTGTAATCTTGCATGAGTTGATGTGTGTGTTGTAATAATTTAGGAAATTATTATATTTTATTCCGCTGTGTTCGTTTATGAAATGACAAAAACACATCTACACATCGGCCACAACCCAACAGTGGTATCAGAGCCAGACCATGCTTTGACATATTCGTAAAATGGATTTTACGAAGTCGTAGTTGGCCATAGAATTATTTTGGAAATTTTCCTATTTTGGAAAATTTTTATTTTTGGAAAGTTTCTTAATTTGTTAGGAAAAATTCCAAATATGGAAATTCCATAATTTAGGAAATTATATTTTGTAAATATTTTATCAAGAAATATTAAGTTGGAAATTTTTTCCTAATTAATTGGATTTTCTTGTTAGGTATTTGTCTCCTTAAATAAAGTATGTGACTAAATTGGAAAATTTTTCCAAATTTAATTTTGGAATTTTGATTTATGGAAATCAATATTCTATAAAATATTTTTATTTTTGAAATTATTTAGCAAATAAAATATGAAATTAAATTCGGAATTAATTCCTTATTTAATTAGAGAATCATGATTTATGGAAATCAAGATTCTAAATCATATTTTATTTCTAATATATTTCCTAGATAAAATATAATATTAAATTTGTTAGATAAAGCCCTAGAGCCAATCATATGATGATTGTTGTATGGACTTTATTGTATCATATTCCTATTTATAAAGGCATGGCTATTATATTTACTTGTATTGGTGTCAAATAACTAAGTATAATAACATCCTTGAGTAGAAGGTTCTAATCTATATCAATCGATTGGTTGAATAGATAATGAGATGATATAGACAACACTACTCTTAATGATTCCTAGTTAAGTATTAACATTCAAGGACAATGTTAATGCATAGAGACTAACATGTAGGTCAACTCGATGACTTGATCTCACAAGTCATGGATATGAGATATCAAGTTGACACATGGGTTTGCATTAGAGAATGTGTATTGAATGACCCGCCATGGGAAAGTATCATGGATCGTTATATGAGTGTCATATACTTTCTCATATGACTATTAGTATGACTATTAGTTCTTGGACCAGAAGTCACCATGGTTCCCTACATAAGGAGTTGCATACTTTGGCTTCGTCAAACGTCACCCGTAAATGGATGGACTTTAAAGGTGATTACTGGGTATGTAAAAAATTATGTGGAGGGATGTGAGTGATGTAGATGAGATCTATCTCTCCTATATGACGGGAGTGACATCGTTATTCTTGATAGAGTGAGACCACGAAGTGCATGGCCATGCCCAAATGAGTCAATATGAGATATTTAGCTCATTTGATTAGAGTGAGTCTACTTGGAGTTCAAGATATAGATTGTACCGAGAATGACACGGTCTATGCATCAATTGGTCAATCTAGATGTCAAGGATAGAGTGACATTGTCACATATTGTGAGAGTCACAATTAGTAGTCACATAGGTGATGTTGGAGCTCAATATTCTTGTAACTTGGGTAGCAATGATGTGTTGCTAGATACCGCTCATTGCTTATGTTCCTAAATCGGTTTAGGAGCATTGCCAATGTTACAAGAACCTATAGGGTCACACACAAAGGGAAATTAGGTGGAGATTAGGTTCATATGATGAACCATGATGATTAGGTTCATGGGATGAACTAAATTGGATTAAGAGTAATCCAAATTAGACTAATTGATTTAGACTCAATTTGATTCAAGTGTTGAATGAGTCTAATTTAGATTTGATTCATTGAGTCAATTTAAATTAATGAATAGAGATTCATTAAATCAAATTGACTTGAATCAAGTGGTTAGATTTGATCAACCATGGGAGACAAGAGGTCAAGATTGACTTGACTTGAGAGGGAAGATGAATGGTCAATTTTGACTTGACCAATTTCCATGTCATGGTGACATGGCATGTGGGCCGGCCAATGATGGTGTTACACATCATCATGGACTTATCATGTGGTGCCACCTCATGAGGGAGACCAAGATCCAATGGCTCTTGGAGTTACATGCATGCATGTAACCCCCACCCAAATAAAGTGGCCGACCAATATTTTGATTGTGGGAAGTTATAGGAAGTAACTTCATCTTCTTTCTTGGTGCTCTCATTCTTGCTCTCTCACATTTTCCTCAACTTGCCGTGGACATCAAAGGTGCTAGCACACTCTAAGGTGTCTTCTCCACCATTTGTCTGTGTGGATACCAATAGAGGAGTGTACACTTGACACTCTTCGAGATCCGGCAAAGCTTTTGGATGAGCAGGATAAGCGAAGGGCGTCGCTACGAGGGTAACGCTCTCATCTAATAGATCTAAGGTAGATCTAGGTTTATTTAAACACATACATGTTTTAGTTTTTTTATATCTTCGCACAGATCCATGGTCGGGCTTCCGAGGTTTCAGCAACGCAAAAAGCAGTTTTTACGGCTCGGAAAGTCCTACAGTGGTATCAGAGCTACGTACGAAGCATGTATGTGTTTCATATTTGTAGTTTTTGTATTAGATATAAAAATTACATATTTTTAAGTTTCTGTAAATTTCCTATTTTTATAGAATTTTAGGGTATTTTTCTCGAAGAGTCGAAGCAACAAGTGTTGGGACACTTGTAGGCTTCAACCGCCGAGAAAAACTCTCCGAAACGGTGAGTTCTCACTTTAGGTTTTTGGGACAACGACTTAATTCACTGTAATATCTAGTAGGGAAACTCACAAAGTTTATTTTTGTGAGTAGGGGCGCTTCCCATATCCCCGAAAGGAGCCTTGTCCCGCGATCGCGCCCGGAAACCGCTTAGCGGGACCGTTACGGAGACGTGACTCATAAAATTGAAAAAAAATGGGAAAAATTATAAATAATTTCTGTAAAATACAAAATTTAGTATTATGTATAATTTTGTGATGGTCATGGCCCAAGAACTCCAATATGATTGGATGATAATGTGTTGTAATTCATAATACGGCCTGTGTGCCGTTTTTGTGGTTGTGCATGTTGTATAGGGTATGCGACCTGCGCATCGTGCCTCTTCTTTTAAAATTCTAGTTGTAAATAGTTTTAGACTTGAATGTAAATTGAGTTTCATATTTGTAATGTACAAAATGGAGCAGTGGAAAAGTCCACATGTAGACAAAGTTACGAAAAGGGTGCCGACGACACATGGCGGTCAAAGGAGGCACTTGGAGAAGCCGTTAACCCTTGGTTGACCGTCCGATCTTCTCATTTGCTTGAGAAGATCGTAGTAGGACCATGACCACATCACAATTATATATATATATATATATATATATATATATATATATATATATATATATATATATATATATATGTTGATATATATTTGTTTTTTCTTATATGTATCTGATGCATGCTAGAAGAATAATGCTTGTATGTATATGATGCATGCTAGTATAGGATAATAAAGGCCTTGATGCGTATATGATACACATTCACGATTAGATTAGATCTTAATCGAATCAACTCGAAAATGCCTACCAAGTCCTTGATACCCATCACTACCTCGATCATTTGTAGTTGTTGAATCTGCCAAAGCAGAGCAACGCATATTATCTTGGTAGGGTGCGGAGGGACAATCTTGGTCCCACCTATCATGGCTTGAGTTAGAGTAAGCTCAATTAGATTGAATAAAACTAGTTAACTCAATTGGATCGAGTAGAACTATAGGCATATTCCAACCATTGGAAAGATAGGATAAGATCGCATTTACACTAAATCTTGGGCGATTTAGCCAAAGCTAACTCAAGGTCTTTTGTAAATGTGGGTCTTGATCCTATAAACAAGAGTTGCATAGAGATGCAATCAGTAATGTGTTACCTACCGATCATACTAAGTCTTGGGCGATTTAGCCAAAGCTAACTCAAGACGTAGTATGATGTGGATCTTGTCCTGCAAGAATTATAGCTAGTTTGTATGAATCAAGTAATGTGGTTTGACCACATCCATAACTCGATTCTACAAAATTCGTATAATTCAGTGGGAGCATCATTTGATTAAAGGCCTAATTAAATGATAAAAGGAATATGATATTAATTTTTGCATTGTGTATGTTGTAGATTACTATATCGACAAACACGAACACTCTCTCCCTGTGTTCTATCCTTGAGAAGGACAAACTCAATGGAGCAAATTTCTTGGACTGGTACAGGAACCTGAGAATCATTCTCACCCAAGAAAAGAAACTGTATGTCTTGGAGCAGCCCATTCCAGAGGCACCTCCTGCCATTGCCTCACGAGCTGACAAAGATGCTTACAAGAAGCTTCAAGATGATGCATTAGATGTGTCATGTCTCATGCTCACGACCATAAACTCTGAGCTTCAGAAGCAACATGAGTTCATGAATGCTTATGATATGGTTGAACATCTTCGTCAACTATATCAAGGATAAGCAAGGAACGAGAGATATGAAGTCTCTAAGGCATTATTTCAGTCCAAGATGCAAGATGGGACTCCCGTAGGTCCATATGTACTCAAGATGATTGGGTACGTAGAAAACCTACAGAGATTGGGATTCCCACTAGGCCAAGAGTTGGCCACTGACTTGATCTTATAGTCTTTGCCACAAAACTAAAATAAATTTGTCATGAATTACAACATGAATGAAATTGATAAGCCACTGCCTGAGATGCTCAGCATGTTGAGAACTGCTGAGCTCAACCTTAAGAAGGGAAAATATGACTCCATTTTGATGGTGCAAAAGAAGAAAGGCAAGGGCAAGCCTAAAGGTAAGGGAAAGTCCCAAGCCAAGGGCAAAGGCAAAGAACTGAAACCCAAAGGAGGGGTGGCCAAAGAAAAGGCTTGCTTCCACTGCAAGGAAGCTGGACACTGGAAGGGTAACTGCAAAGCATACCTGGAAGATCTTAAGAAGAAAAGAAGTGAGACTTCTACTTCAGGTATAAATATTATAGAAGTCAATCTATCTATTTCTTCATCATGGGTATTAGATACCGGATGTGCATCTCACATTTGTACCAATGTGCAGACGCTGAGAAATAGCAGGGCATTGACAAAGGGCGAGATGGACCTATGAGTAGGCAATGGAGCAAGGGTTGCTGCTGTTGCTGTAGGAACTTATGATCTATCTCTTCCCTCTCGGCTTGTACTAAAATTAGATGAATGTTGTTATGTGTCTGCTTTAACTAAGAACATAATTTCGGTTTCTTAATTGGATAAGAAAGGATTTACATTTATAATAAAGAACAAATATTGTTCAGTTTATTTAAATGATATGTTCTATTATAGTGCACCTCTAATGAACGGACTCTACTTTCTAGACATAGAGAGCCCTATCTATAACATAAGTACCAAATGGTTCAAGTCAAATGAGTTAAACCAAACCTATCTCTGGTATTGTCTCTTAGGTCACATAAATGAGAGTCGCTTATCTCAGCTCCATAGGGATGGGATGCTAGACTCATTTGATTTTGAATCATATTCAACATGCGAGTCTTGCCTTCTAGGCAAGATGACTAAGACTCTCTTTAGTGGACACAGTGAAAGAGCAACAGACTTGTTAGGACTTATACATAGTGATGTATGTGGCCCTTTCAATGTTGTTGTTAGAGGTGGTTACAGGTACTTCATTACATTTACTGATGACTTCAGTAGATATGATTATGTGTATCTAATGACACATAAATTAGAATCCTTTTAAAAGTTCAAAGAATTCAAGAATAAAGTACAAAACCATCTTGACAAGAGTATTAAGATACTTCGATCAGATCGAGGTGGTGAATACCTTAGCCATGAGTTTCGTGACTATCTAGCAGAGTGTAGGATTCTATCCCAACTCACTCCTCCTGGAACACCATAGTGGAATGGTGTATCCGAAAGGAGGAATCGTACCCTATTAGATATGGTACGATCTATGATGAGTCACACAAATCTGCCTATATCCTTTTGGGGATATACTCTAGACACAGCAGCCTTCACCCTTAACCGTGTACCATCCAAGGCTTTGATAAAGACACGATATAAGATATGGACAGGGAGAAATCCCAAGATGTCTTTCATGAGGATTTAGGGTTGTGAGGCATACGTTCGATGTCAAGTCTAAGACAAACTGGAACCCAAATCCGATAAGTGCTATTTTGTTGGATATCCCATGGAGACTAAGGTATATTACTTCTACATTCCCAGTCAACACAAAGTGTTTGTGGCAAAGACTGGAGTTTTTCTAGAAAGGGATTTTGTTTCTAGATAAACTAGTGGGAGTACGTTCGATCTTGAATAAATTCAAGATAAAGACCATAGCACTGAGGCCTTGATGGAGGTTGAACAGGAACCACAAAGAGTTGTGAGTGATGAGATTGTTGCACAAAGAGTTGTGGAACAACCACCTGTTCAGGTAGACCTACCTCTTCACAGGTCTGATAGGGTATGTCGTCAGCCTGAGAGATACTCATTTCTCTTGTCTGACCATGATGACGTTATGCTCATTGAGAATGAGCCTACCTCCTATCAGGAAGCTATGATGAGTCCAGACTCTGAGAAATGACTAGAGGCCATGAGATCCGAGATGGAATCCATGTACACCAACTAAGTATGGACTTTGGTTGATCCACTTGAAGGGGTCAAACCCATTGGGTGTAAGTGGGTCTTTAAGAGAAAGAGTGACATGGATGGACTTATGCATACCTATAAGGGCCGATTGGTGGCTAAAGTTTTCAAGCAAATTCATGGTATTGACTATGATGAAACCTTTTCTCCAGTGGCGATGTTTAAGTCCATTCGGATCATGCTTGCTATTGCGGCATACCACGATTATGAGATCTGGCAGATGGATGTCAAAACTGCATTTCTAAATGGAAACTTACTCAAGGATGTGTACATGACATAACCTGACGGTTTTGTAGATCCATAGCATACTGGAAAAGTATGCAAGCTGCAAAGGTCCATTTATGGGCTAAAGCAAGCTTCTCGGAGCTGGAATCTTCGATTCGATGATGCGATCAAATAGTTTGGTTTCATCAAGAATGAAGATGAACCCTGTGTCTACAAGAGAGTTAATGGGAACACAGTTGTCTTTCTTGTATTGTATGTGGATGACATACTACTCATTGGGAATGACATCCCTTCGCTGCAGTCTGTGAAGACTTGGCTGGGGATGTGCTTCTCAATGAAGGACTTAGGTGAAGCAGTCGGTATTCTAGTCATCAAGATCTATAGAGATAGATCTAAGAGATTGCTTGGCCTAAGTCAGTGTACATATATTGACACGGTATTACTACGGTTTTCCATGCAGAATTCCAAAAAGGGACTTCTGCCGATGTCACATGGTGTGAGTCTTTCGAAAACTTAAAGTCCCTCTTCTAGAGAGGAGAGAGACCGCATGGATAAGATCCCTTAGACATCTGCTATAGGATCTATCATGTACGCCATATTGTGTACTCGTCCTGATGTCTCGTATGCTTTGAGCATGACGAGTAGATACCAGTCAGATACAGGTGAGCATCACTGGATAGCAGTCAAGAATATTCTTAAGTACTTGAGAAGGACTAAAGAATATTTCTTGATATTTTGAGGCGATGAGGAGCTAGCTGTAAAGGGTTACAACGATGCCAGCTTCTAAACTGACCAGGATGATTATAGATCACAGTCAGGGTTCGTGTTTTGCTTGAATGGTGGCGCTGTGAACTTGAAGAGTTCGAAGCAGGACACAGTTGTTGATTCTACAACAGAAGCCGAGTATATCACTGCATCTGAGGCAGCAAAGGAGACAGTTTGGATCCGCAAGTTCATTATTGAGCTTGGGGTGGTTCCTAGCATAGCAGATCCCATAGAGCTCTATTGTGACAACAATGGAGCAATTGGATAGGCTAAGGAACCTCGCTCACACCAGCAGACCAAACACATACTACGACGCTTCCATCTCATTCAAGAGATTATCGATAGAGGAGATGTGAAGATTTGCAGAGTACCCACAGAGACTAACATCACAGATCCCTTGACTAAGGCTTTGGCACAGAAAAAGCATGATGGTCACACTAGGTCATTGGGTATTAGATACTACGGTGATTGTCACTAGTGCTAGTGGGAGATTGTTATTTAAAGCCCTAGAGTCAATCATGTAATGATTGTTGTATGAACTTTATTGTATCATATTCCTATTTATAAAGGCATGGTTATTATATTTACTTGTATTGGTGCCAAATAACTAAGTATAATAATGTCCTTGAGTAATAGGTTCTTATCTATATCAATCGATTGGTTGAATCGATAATGAGATGATATAGAGAATACTACTCTTAATGATTCCTAGTCAAGTATTAACATTCAAGGACAATGTTAATGCGTAGAGACTAGCATGTAGGTCAACTCGATGACTTGATCTCACAAGTCATGGATATGAGATATCAAGTTGACACATGGGTTTGCATTAGAGAATGTGTACTGAATGACCCGCCATGAGAAAGTATTATGGATCGTTATATGAGTGTCATATACTTTCTCATGTGACTATTAGTTCTTGGATCTGATGTCACCATGGTTCCGTACATAAGGAGTTGCATACTTTGGCTTCGTCAAACGTCACCCGTAAATGGGTGGACTATAAAGGTGATTACTGGGTATGTAACAAATTATGCGGAGGGATGTGAGTGATGTAGATGGGATCTATCTCTCCTATATGACGGGAGTGACATCGTTATTCTTGATAGAGTGAGACCACAAAGTGCATGTCCATGCCCAAATGAGTCAATATGAGATATTGAGCTCATTTGATTAGAGTGAGTCTACTTGGAGTTCAAGATATAGATTGTACCGAGAATGACACGGTCTATGCCTCGATTGGTCAATCTAGAAGTCAAGGATAGAGGGACATTGTCACATATTATGAGAGTCACAATTAGTAGTCACAAAGGTGATGTTGGAGCTCAACATTCTTGTAACTTGGGTAGCAATGATGTGTTGCTAGATACCGCTCATTGATTATGTTCCTAAATCGGTTTAGGAGCATTGCCAACGTTACAAGAACCTATAGGGTCACACACAAAGGGCAATTAGGTGGAGATTAGGTTCATATGATGAACCATGAGGATTAGGTTCATGGGATGAACCAAATTGGATTAAGAGTAATCCAAATTAGACTAATTGATTTAGACTCAATTTGATTCAAGTGCTGAATGAGTCTAATTTAGATTTGATACATTGAGTCAATTTAAATTAATGAATAGAGATTCATTAAATCAAATTGACTTGAATCAAGTGGTTAGATTTGATCAACCATGGGAGATAAGAGGTCAAGTTTGACTTGACTTGAGAGGGAAGATGAATGGTCAATTTTGACTTGACCAATTGCCATGTCATGGTGACATGGCATGTGGGTCGGCCAATGATGGTGTTCCACATCATCATGGACTTATCATGTGGTGTCACCTCATGAGGGAGACCAACATCCATTGGCTCTTGGAGTTACATGCATGCATGTAACCCCCACCCAAATGAAGTGGTCGGCCAATATTTTGATTGTGGGAAGTTATTGGAAGTAACTTCATCTTCTTCCTTGGTGCTCTCCTTCTTGCTCTCTCCCATTTTCCTCATCTTGCCGTGGACATCAAGGGTGCTAGCACACTCTAATGTGTCTTCTCCACCATTTTTCCGTGTGGATACCAATAGAGGAGTGTACACTTGACACTCTTCGATATCCGGCAAAGCTTTTGGATGAGCGGGATAAGCGAAGGGCGTCACTACGTGGGTAACGCTCTCATCTAATAGATCTAAGGCAGATCTAGGTTTATTTAAAGACATACATGTTTTATTTTTTTTATATCTTCATACGGATCCGTGGCCGGTCTTTCGAGATTTCCGCAACGCAAAAAGCGATTTTTGCGGCTCGGAAAGTCCCACAAAATTCGGATTTAAATCCTTATTTAATTAAAGAATCATGATTTATTAAATCTAGATTCTAAAATATATTTTATCTTTAATATTTTTCCCTAGATAAAAATATGATATTAAATTTGGAAATTATTTCCTAATTTAATCAAGGAATGTTGATTTATAGAAGTCTAATTCCTAATAATATTTTTATTCCAAAATAATATAATGACAATTATGACATAATCATGTTATATCACATGTCATGTAGTATGCCATGATTAGATGCATTTTGGCATGGGTGTGTTGTGACATGTCATCATATATGTCATGCGTGTGATATCATATAGGTAGAACATATGCATGAGGATGAGACATAAAACCCTTATAGAAATTTTAAAGCTTACACCTACCATTAATATGGTAAAAACTAGAGTCTAATTTCTTGTTTGAGTTGTTGGCCCATGTCAAGCTCAACCTGAACTTAGATATGTTTGAACCATAGAGATACACTCGTATGATTAACAGGTTGGCTTTAACTTGAAGCATTGACTTGTTGACCTCATGCCAAGGTCAATGTGGATAGAGGTGAAGTCGGGTGATATACATTTGATGTATACTTGTTAATGTGTTAACAACCCGATGTTTATGAGAACATTCAAATAGTTGATAGCATAATGTGATAGTTATATATACGCGATATATAATTGGTATATTTGATACCTACCACTATAGCTAAAAATAGCTCTTTGGCCTAATGTTAAGGTTGTTCTTATCTATAGTGGATATCAACCCTCTCGGAGAAAACCTACGATCTCCCGAATTCAAAGTAAGGTCTCTTGAATTCAAGAAGTGAGTGGGAGCCTAATATGTAAATTGTTTGCATATCAAATCATCTCTCTTACATTCTCGATTTTGTATTTCTAAGTTATTCATTTGATAATGTCATCTTTTAATCTGGGTTCAATTTTGGAATCAAACAAACTAACTGGGCCTAACTTCTTGGAAATGTTTCAAAACTTGAGAATTGTTCTCAAGGCTGAGAAGCTTGCTTATGTCCTTGAAGAGCCTCTTCCCACTAGTCTTAAACATGATGCAACTCCGGACCAAATGTTGGTCCATTAGAAGCATACGACTGATTATGAGCTTGCCAGTTGCATTATGCTAGCAACGATGACTCCTGAGCTATAAAAGTAGCATGAGCATATGGATGCTTACACGATGATTAACCATCTTCGTGAACTCTTCGATGAGCAGTCGAGATCCAAAAGGTTCGATGTCTCGAAGCTTCTCTTTATCTTGAAGATGGAGGAGGGTTCATCTACAGTACCGTTTGTACTAAAGATCAATGTGTACATCGAGCGACTAGGATCACTAGGGTTTGCGGTGGATCATGTATTAAGTATTGACTTGATTTTGCATAGTTTTCCCAAGAGTTACTCACAATTTGTGATGAACTATCGGATGAACAATCTTGAATCCACCATTCCCGAGTTGATCAATATGCTCAAGACTGTAAAACCTTCTGTGACTAAAGAACAAAAGACGGTGATGTTGGTTGACTCCTCAAAGAAAGATTCTAAGAGGAAGTCTAAGCAACAGGTAAAGGAGAAGCAGAAGAAGGCCAAGATTGAAGAGTCAACTCCAAAGGGCACATGCCATCATTGTGTCAAGATGGGCCATTGCCGAAGGAACTACAAGATCTATCTTGAGTCTTTGAAGAAGAAGCTGACATTTAATGTCCCATACTCTTCAGGTATCTTCGTTATTGACTGTCATGCTATTTTCTTTGATGCTTGGATATTGGATACCAGGTGTGGCTCACATATATGTAATGACATACAAGGGCTGAGGGATAGCAGAAGGGGATGGCAAAAGACTTGTTATGAGAGAAGCGAATCTGCCAATTAGCAATGGAGCAAAGGTTGCAACTATCGCTGTTGGAACATATTTGCAGAAGCTTCCTAGTGGACTTGTCTTAGAACTGGACAATTGTTATTTTGTTTCTGCATTAATAAAAAACATTGTTTCTATTTCTTATTTAAATTTAAAGGGTTACCATTTGACGCTTAATAACAATTGATGTTATATAACCTTGAATGACGTTCTTTATGGCACTGGAACTTTATGCAATGATATCTACGTGTTAGATACATCCAGTGACATATTCAATATCGAAGCGTGCAACAAGCATGATCGAAAAGATGATAAGTTAATATCATGATGCACGCGAATGCGACCTCAAATCTCGCGACGGAGACCATCGAGGAGTCGAAGTGCACGTTCACGCTCAACGCCCGCAAGTGCTCGAATGTCGTCAAGTAATAAATAGATTATCGATCCCATAGGGACTAAGATTCGAGTACCGATCTGTTAAGTTGACATTATTGTTCGGAGTTCAGTTCTAATGGTTGCGATTAAGAGGGTTGTCGGTGGTCCTAACTCTAATACGATGTCACACGGAGGAAGAGAAGGGTTGCTATGAGTTTTTGAGGGAATCCTACAATTTCGATTTCGCTTGTGCGTCGCAGAATACACTACCAATTTAGTATTATCTATATGTCTAACTACAACCTTGTGGAAGGGACATCATACACTCCCCCGATGAACTTTCTCATCTATCGGAAACTACCTCTGCCATACCAGGTCGACCCCTGGCGTTAGGACGGGGTAGGCGGTACGAGGATGCCGAATCAATGTCTGTAGTGAGACAGAACGTATCTCATTTTCGACTCTATCGCATCCTTCTATCTATGGTTACGGGAGACGAGGCCAACCCCTAGGTTCCTCCTTAATTCTTCTAAATCATTGATACGTGGGTTGTCACCCCTCGTATCAGCTTCGCACAGTAAATAGAAGACCAAAGCAAATAGATATAGATTTAAACAATCACCAATTGCAAATATAAAATAAAGAATCATAAATATATTTGGAATAACATGTCCTACGCACACAAACTACTCTCTAATCATAGAATCGATAAATATACTCCATGAATATAAGAGAAGAAACACAAAGTATGATCATGTTCAGATATACAATGGAAATTATGCACGGAAAGTAAATTACAATGCAATAGGGCTCTTCTCTCTGGTGTTGAGGTGTAGAAATTAATCCTGGAGCGGCTTCCTTCCTCCCCGTTGTGAGTTCCTGAAGATTTTTAGGGCGTCGGAGTACTGTCCTGATCGTTGTGCCTTCCCCTAGGGTTTGGGCATAGCTTCTTTATATAACCATGAGGCTGGCTCTTCATGAAATTCGGAAAAAGAACTAATCGTGTCAAAATGGTTGGCTGCCACACGACCGTGTGTTTCCAAACAGTCAGGCCGTGTGTGGTCTTGTGGTAGCCAATCTCGAGCTTCAGACACAGCTGTGTGTCCAGCTGCCAAATGCCCTTTTTTGCTCCGAAAGTGCACTATTTTCCCTATGAAATATTATCCTGCACACAAAAGTACAAAGAGCAGATCTCCGAACTAGAAAATAGGAAATGCATACAAAACAAAGTACTATATGCATGAAACAAGTATAAAATGCAGCAAGATGTGTGCAAAAACTACTCCTAAAACTCTATATATTTTGTTCACATCAATTCTCCCAGACATAAATCTTTTCTTGTCCTCAAGAAAACCTCAGTGCCAATAAATTTTAAAAAATATTGTTGCATACTTAACATGTTAACTAAATTTATCAAGTGATATTTTCAATCAAAGCAAAATAGATATGTTCTAAAAATTCACTAAGTTAGCTCCTCGTGCACGTGCCAAGCAAATCTTCGTAGGGGATACTCATTCCATGGTAAGTTATGCTGAAGGATAGGTGGCCGGCTAGAGGGGGTGAATAGCCCAAATCGCGTATACGGTGGAAATCATCTGTTCGTCACGTGCTCATCTACAATACTCATTAATATGCAGCGGAAATAATAGTAATACGAATACAAGAGACAAGCATACACAAATACAAACGATATATGTGGTTCGAAACCTTAGGGTTCCTACTCCACGGGGTGAGCTCAACGAACTCGTGTTATACGCACAACACTAACAAAAACTTTTCAACAACACGTCGGAGGTGGAGAAACCTCGTACAAGAAATTACACGGTAATACAAAAATACAAGAAAATACAAAGACAATACGAAAGAAAAATTTACACAAATGGCTTTGAACTCTTGCTTGTTGCTTGCTTTGGTTTGCTCTTGAAGGACTGGAATGCAGCAGCAATTCCACTCCAAAATATGCCCGGTGAATGACCAAGGTCCTTCGGCTAAGTCCAGCGAAGCTCAATCGAGACTCCGCAAGTGACAGTGGATGTGGGATGGTGCAAACTCCTGAATCCAGTAATTTGATGGACAATCCGAACTCTCGCGGATCCGGTTGAGCTCGAAGAAGTGTCGTCGGAGTGGAACTTTTCCTCGAATCTGAAAGAGAAGGTGGATGAGTTGTGAGATGGAGGACGTCGCCGAAATCACTCGATGAGGCGGTTCTCCTCGAATCCGAAGGAGAAAAGTGGGTGGAGGCAAGGTGGATGCGGCTGCTAAGGCTCAAGGGAAGAAAAGATTTAACTAACAACCTAATGAAAACATGATTAAAAGAAAGCAATTAAAGTAAAGCATGAAATTAAATCTAATCTAATTAACTACGGCCTAATTACTCTACGAAGCATTTAACCAAACACTACGTGTGCATGAAATCAATTAAATCGAATTCGTGCCATTTAAACATGGAAGATTGAATCTACTGCAGACATTCAACAAGCTAAATTAAAAGACAATCAAAACACATAGACTGAAGGAGAAATTGCTGTCCGATCGATGAAATGCTGGAAACAAGGCTGCCGGAAATCTACGTGAAGAAGCTGGAAATGGAACTGCCGGATCGATGAAGGAGGAGCTGGCCGGACCGGTTGTCGGAGAGGAATCCCGCCTCCGATTGATCGGCAGCGGCTGAGCTCGGAGCGAAGATGGCTGGCGGCAGTGAAATGGCGTCGGGTGAAATCCATGAGAAGGGGAAAATGGAGGAGACCTAGCACCGGTCACCGGAGATTGGAGGGGATCCCCTTCCCTCTCTGGCGACCTGCGAGGAAGGGAAGAGCGCGGCGGTGGTTGGCTTGGCGTCGGACGATTGTCGCGGAAGAAGAACTGTGTCGGCTGAAGCTTTGGTCGGTGATGAGAAAATTAAATGGATTTTTGTAGCCGTCCGATCCAAACAACTTTCAATCTCAGCCGTCCATTAGATCTAGGGCTAAATGAAGCTGATTAATCCAATTAAGGGTTGTCGTCCAACGGTCGAGACTTCACGACTTCGAATGGATGGATCTGATCAATCTGAAAGGCTAATCATGATCGGTCGAATCCGGATGAACGGTCAAGATGTCCAAATCTAAATATATGGACCAGATCACTCCAAATTTAGATGGATGGCTCAGATCAATCAGATCTCATCGGACGATCAAGATTAAATAAATCTGAACCCTTAATTAAATTGCCTCTTATCTTAATGAAGGGCTCAGATTCTTCCAGCTTAAAATGCCCAATATGACCCTTAGATGAAGCCATATTTGATCGACTGAGTCTTGATCTCCTACAAATAAAGATAAAATTATATAAGTCAAAATTTAGGAGAATTTGCAATAAAGGTCCAAAAATATATCCAACTCATAAAATATGCAAATAATCGATAATTAATCACTCGAGAGGATAAAAACAATGATATTAAGGACCAAAATAATCCGACAAAATGACAGTTATCAATTCCCCCACACTTATTCTTGCACGTCCCGAGCAAGTCAATAAAACTAAAAACAACTGAAAGTATATTTCCCTAGCAATTCCCAAGCATACATAGAAAATCGTGAAAGAAAGTTACCTAGGATTGTCAATTCTCAGAAACTCAAGCAATCATGGACTTAAATCTTGCACAGGTTAACAAACATGGTAACTTCAATCCATTATGAATAGACTAAGAATGATTAAGTCTCACAAGGTAAGTGGTGGTTTCTCTCGCTCTCATAAGCATGTAATAGTGGAGTTCACTCAAGCTACTCATGGTTTATGAACTACCATATGCTTGCTTTTCTTCTACCTTCACCACTATATACACATAAGAATGCACAATCACTGAAGGCTTATTAGGAATGTAAGGGAAAAATGAATGAAAGGAAAATGACAATATATGTGAAAGGAAAGAAAGGTAAAACATGAAATAGCTACAGAAATGCAAGGAGATATGGAAATACTTAAATGCTACATAGATGAGTACAAGAAAACAGTGCCCCAAAAGTTTTCATCCAAGCTAGCATTTTACCATCCACTAAACATGTAAACAACCCCTATCACATTCATAATATAAGTCCAAATATGATATCAAATAACTCTCTCAATATTTGTAATAAGGGATGTCTATCACGAAAATACTATCACACAGATAAAAAAAAACTGCACAACATGTCAAAAGTTTTTTTTTTTTGCCAAATGTTCTTTTTTTTTCCAATTTTTTTTTCTTACTTTTTTTTTTCAAAACAATTTTTTTTTCTTTTTTGACATGCAGTACACTTTCATATACTCTAAAACATCAATCTCAGCTATAAAAATAAAAACACGGCTTGTCCATGGTGATAAAGCACGACATGCCTATGCTTACATTAAATTCTCCTGAACTACTCTCTCCCCCACACTTAAACTTTTGTCCATCCCGGGCAAAAACTCATCATGAAATATCCAATATTCCACATCCAAGAATAGAAATGGAGAAGAGAAAAAAAAAATGGCATGATGAAAATGCAGGGATAGAAAGACAATAGAATGAATAATGAAAATAACATGGCGTATGATAAGGAAATTATTTAAGTAGCATGTGACAACAAAAGTAGTGAAGAAAAACTAGTAAGATTGTCTTCATAATAATCATGCAAATCTATGATTGTGTGGTCTCGAAAGAATCAAAGCAAGTTCTAGAGTTACAATAATCACAAGTGCATCACACACAAGCAATAAAAATAGGCTCAATCCTCACTAGGTAAACAAAAACAATCAACTCAGTCTATCAATATAGAATCCATCACCAAGTAGTAACCACATGCAATCAAATAATCCATTCATAACAATAAATCCCCAAAACTCGACAATCATGGACTTAAATCTTGCACAGGTTAACAAACATGGTAACTTCAATCCATTATGAATAGACTAAGAATGATTAAGCCTCATAAGGTAAGTGGTGGTTTCTCTCGCTCTCATAAGCATGTAATAGTGGAGTTCACTCAAGCTACTCATGGTTTATGAACTACCATATTCTTGCTTTTCTTCTACCTTCACCACTATATACACATAAGAATGCACAATCACTGAAGGCTTATTAGGAATGTAAGGGAAAAATGAATGAAAGGAAAATGACAATATATGTGAAAGGAAAGAAAGGTAAAACATGAAATAGCTACAGAAATGCAAAGAGATATGGAAATACTTAAATGCTACATAGATGAGTACAAGAAAACAGTGCCCCAAAAGTTTTCATCCAATCTAGCATTTTACCATCCACTAAACATGTAAACAACCCCTATCACATTCACAATATAAGTCCAGATATGATATCAAATAACTCTCTCAATATTTGTAATAAGGGATGTCTATCACGAAAATACTATCACACAGATAAAAAAAAAACTGCACAACATGTCAAAAGTTTTTTTTTTTTTTTTTGCCAAATGTTCTTTTTTTTTCCAATTTTTTTTTCTTACTTTTTTTTTTCAAAAAAAATGTTTTTTTTCTTTTTTGACTTGCAGTACACTTTCATATACTCTAAAACATCAAGCTCAGCTATAAAAATAAAAACACGGCTTGTCCATGGTGATCAAGTACGACATGCCTATGCTTACATTAAATTCTCCTGAACTACTCTCTCCCCCACACTTAAACTTTTGTCCATCCCGGGCAAAAACTCATCATGAAATATCCAATATTCCACATCCAAGAATAGAAATGGAGAAGAGAAAAAAAAATGGCATGATGAAAATGCAGGGATAGAAAGACAATAGAATGAATAATGAAAATAACATGGCGTATGATAAGGAAATTATTTAAGTAGCATGTGACAACAAAAGTAGTGAAGAAAAACTAGTAAGATTGTCTTCATAATAATCATGCAAATCTATGGTTGTGTGGTCTCGAAAGAATCAAAGCAAGTTCTAGAGTTACAATAATCACAAGTGCATCACACACAAGCAATAAAAATAGGCTCAATCCTCACTAGGTAAACAAAAACAATCAACTCAGTCTATCAATATAGAATCCATCACCAAGTAGTAACCACATGCAATCAAATAATCCATTCATAACAATAAATCCCCAATACTCGACAATCAAATTTAACTAGTTTTCATGACTTCTAAGATGATATAAAGGAATGCATAGGAAATTTATTTGAAAAACTGACAAAACAAAAACTCAACAAACAAAACATAACAACTAAAACAAAAACAAATGAAGTAAAAAAAAACATATATACAAGGAAAAAGAAAAGAGATAAGATGGAACAAACTCCCCTGAGGTCTTGGTGGTTGGAGAAGATTCAGTAAGAGAAGCCACTCAGGCAGTGGAGTGCTCCGAGAGAAATCTCGTCCTGGTGGTTGAAGAAGATTCAGCAAAAGCATCCATACCGGGAGTGGGATGGACTGAATGGGGGTGAGCGCCTTCATGATGTGATCATTATAGTACTGTGTTGCTCCCTCCAACATGATCGCCTTCTCATATGTTTTCTCTGGAGGTCTGAGGCGATTCAGGAAAAGTGTCCACTGGGGATTATTGCATTTTCTCGGGCCTTCATCGCCAGAGGTGTTGGAGACTCGGTTGTGATGGAAGTGTCGATCAGGGAACTCCAATATCCACCACTTCCATGGAAATCACCATCGTAATTGCTTCACGCCATCGCCTCATTTGTCTTTTGGTCTGATTGGCAAGTCTGGGCACTGGTATATGGCAACACAAGGAGTACAACCTCATCTGCAAAAACCTCTGCACTTTCCTCTTCAATAGCATCAGAAAAAGAAACAACATCAATATTCTTATCAGTATCCGAGACATCAACAACTGCATCACCATGATATAAATCAACAGAGGAGTCCTGTAGAGCTGTAGAAGTAGAAGCAAGTGTATCGTCAACTCTGCAATCCATCTCCTCAAGCACATCACTTCCATCAGAAATGATTTCTGAGGAAAACTGGAAGGAATCTTGTGCTTGCATTTGGTTGATAGATGATGCCATTTGATTTAACTGAGTCTGCAAGTTTTGTAACCTTTGTTGTTGTTGCTGATAACTATCGTTCATTTGTTGTTGATATTGATGTAGAAATGATGCTAGTTCTTCAAGTGTCTCTGTATTTTCTTGACTGAGAGCAGGGGTTTCTTCATAGTGACTTGATTGATCTCCCCAACTAGGCATGTAAGTATCAATAGACGGTGGGGGTAGATAGCACTCAGAGGCGCTTTCATCTCAAATCTAAATTGTAAGCATGTGTACCAGAAAAATGAATTATACCATCCTCTGATGAGTACATTGGTGATCTTGAGACATAGGTGATTATCTGAGATCGCATCGAGATGTTGATAGTCAGATTGATAATACTAAGAATATACATCAGTATTACTCCTACCATAATATCCAGTGCTTGGATAATGAATGTCACTGAAGTCTCCAAATGACTGATAATATGGATTCATGCTTGCTACAAAAGAAATTTTCCTGTTCTTATCCTGAAACACCGGCGAATAAAATCAAAAGATACAGGAAACATGCAAAATAGAACGCATGGATATACAAGACATAAAAGAATTAAGCCCTCAACAAAAGTTTTGAATTTTTTTTTTTTTTTAGAAAAATAGGCAAACAATCCTAAATCTACTAAGCATCATTACACTCCCCGGCAACGGCGCCAAAATTTGATAACGATGTTTGTCGTGGTACCGTTTCAAATTAATTACCGAACCCCTTAACTACACTAACATAGCATAGTGAATGGCCTGGATCGTTTCCCAACGAGTGTAATCGACAGAATAGTAAACTTAGGATAACTAATTATTGCTTTTGGTTTTCTAATGAAGATGGGGGTTTGGGATTTGAGATCTAACCTACAATTGCAAGGTAATTAAAATCCTAAACTAATATGCAATAACTAAAACAAACAAAGCAGGAATTAAAGCAATAAAAAAAACTGGAAAAGAAAATAATCTAATCAACCCAAGATATGCCCGGTGAATGACCAAGGTTTTTCGGCTAAGTCCAGCGAAGCTCAATCGAGACTCCGCAAGTGACAGTGGATATGGGATGGTGCAAACTCCTGAATCCAGTAGTTTGATGGACACTCCGAACTTTCGCGGATCCGGTTGAGCTCGAAGAAGTGTCGTCGGAGTGGAACTTCTCCTCGAATCCGAAAGAGAAGATGGATGAGTTGTGAGATGGAGGACGTCGCCGAAATCACTCGATGAGGCGGTTCTCCTCGAATCCGAAGGAGAAAAGTGGTGCGAGGTGGAAGCGCAAAGAAAGAAAAGATTTAACTAACAACCTAATGAAAACATGATTAAAAGAAAGCAATTAAAGTAAAGCATGAAATTAAATCTAATCTAACTAACTACGGCCTAATTACTCTACGAAGCATTTAACCAAACACTACGTGTGCATGAAATCAATTAAATCGAATTCGTGCCATTTAAACATGGAAGATTGAATCTACTGCAGACATTCAACAAGCTAAATTAAAAGACAATCAAAACACATAGACTGAAGGAGAAATTGTTGTCCGATCGATGAAATGTTGGAAACAGGGCTGCCGGAAATCTATGTGAAGAAGCTAGAAATGGAACTGCCGGATCGATGAAGGAGGAGCTGGCTGGACCGGTTGCCGGAGAGGAATCCCGCCTCCGATTGATCGGCAGCGGCTGAGCTTGGAGCGGAGATGGCTGGCGTCAGTGAAATGGCGTCGGGTGAAATCCGTGAGAAGGGGAAAATGGAGGAGACCTAGCACCGGTCACCGGAGATTGGAGGGGATCCCCTTCCCTCTCCGGCGACCGGCGAGGAAGGGAAGAGCGCGGCGGCGGTTGGCTTGGCGTCGGGCGATTGTCGCGGAAGAAGAACTGTGTCGGCTGAAGCTTTGGTCGGTGATGAGAAAATTAAATGGATTTTTGTAGCCGTCCGATCCAAGCAACTTTCAATCTCAGCCGTCCATTAGATCTAGGGCTAAATGAAGCTGATTAATCCAATTAAGGGTTGTGCATCCAACGGCTGAGACTTCCCTGACTTCGAATGGATGGATCTGATCAATCTGAAAGGCTAATCACGATCGGTCGAATCCGGATGAACGGTCAAGATGTCCAAATCTAAATATATGGACCAGATCACTCCAAATTTAGATGGATGACTCAGATCAATCAGATCTCATCTGACGGTCAAGATTAAATAAATCTGAACCCTTAATTAAATTGCCTCTTATCTTAATGAAGGGCTCAGATTCTTCCAGTTTAAAATGCCCAATATGACCCTTAGATGAAGCCATATTTGATCCAACCTGAGTCTAGTCCAGTGGCTCATCTTGATCTCCTACAAATAAAGATAAAATTCGCATATAAGTCAAAATTTTAGGAGAATTTGTAGTAAGGTCCAAAAATATATCCAACTCATAAAATATGTAAATAATCGATAATTAATCACTCGAGAGGATAAAAACAATGATATTAAGGACCAAAATAATCCGACAAAATGACAGTCATAGCCACTTGGCTAAGTCCACTTCAACTTCTCATGGAGTACCCCACCGAAGCTCTCTTCCCTCGGCCTACGTCCCTCGGATGAACCAAGCGCACGGCTTCGCAATGCCATCCTTCACGTCTCTTTCCCTCAAAGTCTGCTTCTCTTGGGCCTCACTCCATTCGCTCCCCGTTCGACGCTCCCTCTGATGCACCAAGCGCATGGCTTCGCAATGTCATCCTTCACTGACTCATGGACCCTGAGCCTAGTGAACTTGCCAAGTCCTCAAGACTTCCCACACCAAGCCTCATGCTTGGATTTTCCATGCCAAGCCCCATGCTTGGACTTTCACCGCCAGAGCTACACACTTGGACTTACGTGGCCAACCCATGTTGGACTTCCCATGACAATCCCATGTCATACGTTTTGTCTAACATCAAAATATAGTTCGAGTTAAACTCGAGTCTAGCCAATCATAACCTGAGCCGATTGCACCAACAATCTCTCCCTTTTTAATGTTTGACAAAACCTCAAACTCAAGTCTATCAATTATCCTCAATTGACAATTCTCACAACCCAATGAGAATTCCAACTAACCTCAATTAGTAACTTCTCCCCCTTTTTGACATACACCAAAAAGGTCCTCCCCAAGGGTATGAATGTCTCATATCCCAATGAGATCTTACAATCTATCCCTTGGAGGAAAACAAATGCCTTCGATCTTTCTAGTGATAAGTCCCATATCACTTAAGAGGGGCAATCCCCAATTTTCCTCCCATGAGGAAAAATACACATCCATCTTCCCATGTTGGATACTGTTGGGTTTCCGGCACCGCGGTGTGTGTGTTTTCGATCACGTTTCGTAAACATGAACACAGCGGAAGCAATAAAAATAATAAATCTACATTTATTACAACACACACAACACACGCATGCATATTACAACAAGTGTAGACATAACCGTAAATTTAAATTTGCAATAAAAGGAAATTTATCTACGTTATACCTTTCGTATGATGTGTAGCGGGAACGACATCAACCGGAACGATCCTCGCTAGAATCGTCTCTATCCGTATCCACGCCGAGTTCCTCGGGATGACTTCGCTAAGCCACGAGCTTCGTCTTCATACGGGTTACTAGCCTTGTGTTGAAGACGACGTGATCGAGAGATGATCACGATCCGAATCCAAATTCGGATCCTAATACGAGTTCTCAAAACTCGCTTCTCCGGAGAGGTATTCGTCAACCAATTGACGAATCCTTCGTCCTCCACCTCAGAGGATTATCGGAGATCGAATCCCCGGTAAGTTAGCCGCTGTCGGAGCTCTAACCGTCGTCCAAACGACGCTCCGACGAGAGGAGAACAAGCTGTCCAGAAAACTGGACAGCTTTGGTGGAGGTGATAGGCGCCGGCCAACAAAAGGAGATAGAGCTCACCTTGATGCCAAACTTGAAGGAGATCACCGGAGCACTAACCGGCAGCAGCTCGACGCCGGCGAGGGAGAAGGTCAGCACCTTCTGGATGCCGGTTGGAGCCTCAAGGTGGGCGGCGGCAAGGAGGAGGAGAGTTGGCTCCGAATTTCTCCAAGGAGAGGTGGGCGGCAACTTAGGGTTGTGGATTAGAGCTTAATTATCCCTTAAGCCCTCTTTTATAGAGAACTAATTCTCTTAATGGTTATTGGATCATAACCATTAGGCCCGTTATCCCGCTCCATTAAGATAAGTTAAAATAAACCAAACCATGATGGTTTATTTTAAGTTAAAACGAACCGAACCAACTTTTGGTTCATTCGTTTTAAAATAAACTAAACCCTTTGGTTTATTCTCCTCTATTGGATTAGAACCAAACCATTTTGGTCCATCCATTATGTCTTCATAAGACACGGCTCATCCACGCTTCCATTGCGCCTGAAACGATTTCATTCTCGCTCCATGTTTGGTCCAACCAAACATAGTTTCTCTCGGTCTGAGAATCCCATTCTCAAGCTCGTTTTAAATCCTTCGGATTACGCTCGTTGTGCGTGTGACCAAATAGGTTCTCGGTTTATGTTGGCCGTCTATAATTAACCATTAATTAAAGAACGATCATGAGTGGCACCTAGTAGTACATTATGATCCCCAATTAACCGAAAAGATCAACGGTTGATCCAGAACTATTTCTGAAACCCTTCAGCAGCTTGAATGATTCGTGCCCCATTCCCTTCACTCATCTTATACCCACTTGGTTCAGGACATAGTATATTGTGTCAGTCCCCACTAGGCTGACTACGTCACACCTAGCCTAAGTATACATGTAATGATTTGGCCAAAGACTTTAGTAACAATCCGACGAGAGGCCATGGGTATACATCTCCTCGCAAGGAGTGGTGAATCCTTTATAGGCTATTCAAACACCTTCGATCACTTTGACTTATACCCAATCATCCCGGGTCCACATCTCCTTAGAGATGTTTGCTTAAGATGTCAAAGCATAAGTCTCCATGATCAAGATGACTTGAATACCACAAGTCAAAGGAACATCGCACTTAAGCCACAGTAAGAACTTCATTGACATATCTATATATGCAGAGAACCATATGAAGTCTTACGGCTGGTCACTCCAATGAACTAGTTACCATAACTAGCATCCACGATTAACTCCGGACATCACTATGTCTCCAGCCAGTGAGAATCAGCTGCTTGGATACACCAAGGAGTATACCTCATGCTAGTCTCGACAGAATTTATGGTGTCCAAATCCATCAATTCATCGACTAGAGATAATTCTGATACATCACAATTACACATGTAGAGATACTCACTAGTTGTGATCCAATCACAAATTCTCTCATGCTGTGAATCGTATCGTGGACATTCAGTAAATGAGTTTAAGATCCAATCAAATACATAAAGCATGTATACTCAAATAGTGAATCTTCATTTATCATATAAATGGTTCATACATAAGGCGATTGTCTTAGGACATCTCTCATATATTACTAACAGACTCCCACTTGGCCTAATGCCAATCGCTACGGTATCCAATACCATAAGCTCTAACATGACCCTCAAACTTATTTTGAGGTAATGCCTTAGTTAAAGGATCCGCTAAGTTCCTTTTAGTGGGGTTTTTCTCGATTTGTATTTCGTTCCTAGTGATGATCTCTCTGATAAGATGATAGCGGCGAAGCACATGTTTGGATCATTGATGAGACCACATCAACTTCAGAGATGAACTTCTTGATCCAAACCGCTTCCTTTGTTGCTTCTAAAGCTGCAATGTATTCTGCCTTAGTGGCAGAATCCGCTATAGTGTCAAGCTTGGAACCTTTCCATCTGATTGCGCCTCCATTCCAGGTGAATACATACCCAGACAAAGACATGGAATCATCCTTGTCTGTCTGGAGCTGGCATCCGTATACCCACGTATCACCATGTACCCTTCTCCATATATTAGGAACGCATCCTTAGTTCTTCTCAAGTACTTAAGGATCGTCTTAACAATCACCCAATCATCCTTTTCTGGATCAGACTGGTATCTGCTCGTGACACTCAGAGCATACGATACATCGGGCCTCGTACATAACATAGCATACATGATAGATCCTATTGCGGATGCATAGGGAATCTTACTCATGCAAATCCTCTCGTCTTCTGTGTGCGGACACATAGACTTCGAAAGGTGTATCCCATGCCTGATGGGTAGAAAACCTTTCTTGGATTCCAACATGCTAAACCTCTTTAGCACTCGGTCTATATATGTAGACTGCGAAAGACCAAGCAATCGTTTCGATCTATCTCTATAGATCTTAATCCCGAGGATGTAGGTTGCTTCTCCCAGGTCTTTCATGGAGAATGTCTTGGATAACCAAACCTTAATCGATCAGAAGATCAAACATCGTTTCCTATAAGTAATATGTCATCGATATATAATACTAGGAACACGATTGCACTCCTACTAACCTTCTTGTACACACAAGGTTCGTCTGGATTTTGTGAGAAATCAAACTTTTTGATTGTCCCATCAAAACGGATATTCCAGCTCCTGGATGCTTGCTTCAATCTTTAAATGGACCGTCGCAATTTGCATACCTTGGTTTTATCAACCGATGTGAAACCCTCAGGCTGTATCATATACACGTCCTCGAGCAGGTTTCCATTAAGGAAAGCTGTTTTCACATCCATCTGTCATATCTCATAATCATAATGAGCCGCTATGGCCAGGAGCATCCGAATGGATTTAAGCATAGCTACAGGCAAATAGGTTTCGTCATAATCAACACCTTGCTTTTGATGATATCCTTTCGCCACCAATCTAGCCTTATAGGTAATCACATTACCATCCATGTCAGTTTTCTTCTTGAAAACCCACTTGCACCCTATAGGCTTTATGCCTTCAGGTGGGTCAACCAAGTTCCAAACTTGGTTTTCATACATGAAATCCATTTCCGACTTCATGGCACCAAGCCACTTATCCCTTTCTGAACTTGTCAGCACTTCTTCATAACTGGTAGGCTCCTCATCATCAATGAGTAACACGTCGTTCGACTCACTTACGAGAAATCCATATCTCTCAGGAATATTGCGTGTTCTACCAGATCTACGAAGATGTGGTGTTACAATAGGTCCAGCCGATTGCTCATCACTATGAGTTGTTGGCTATTGTGCTTCACCAGGTATCTCATTAATGTCTATTTGAGTCTCTCGAGCCTCCTCAAGCTCGACGACACTCCCACTATTTTCTTGCAAGAGAAACTCTTTCTCTAGAAACACAGCATGCCTTGAAACAAACACCTTTTGTTCCACAGGATGATAGAATTGGTAACCCCTTGTTTCCTTAGGGTATCCAACAAATAGACATTTATCAGACTTAGCATCCAATTTGTCTGATACAGTCCGCTTCACATAAGCAGGACAACCCCATATCTTCAAGTAAGATACATGAGGTTTCTTACCATTCCATATCTCATATGGAGTAGTTGAGACTACCTTGGTAGGCATTACATTTAACAAGTAAACAGTATGCAAGTGCATAGCCCCAAAGGACTTGGGAAGAGTCGCATGATTCATCATTAACTGACCATGTCCAACAAGGTCCTATTATGCCTCTCAGATACACCATTATGCTGTGGTGTATATGGCGGAGTCCATTGAGACAATATACCATTGTCTCTTAGATAATCAAGAAACTCTTGACTTAAGTATTCACCACCTCGATCCGATCGAAGTATTTTAATACTCTTATCATGTTGTTTCTCTACTTCATTTCTGAAATCTTTGAACCTTTCAAAGGCTTCAGACTTGTGTTTCATCAAGAACACATACCCAAATTGTGAGTGATCATCGGTGAAGGTAATGAAGTAGCTATAGCCTCCTAAAGCTTGAGTTGACATAGGTCCACATACATCAGTATGTATTAGACCTAGTAACTCTCCCACTCGTTCACCTTTTCCAGTAAAAGGTAACTTAGTCATCTTGCCTTTTAAGCATGATTCACATGTATCGTATGAATCCAATTCAAACGATTCCAGAATTCCACATTTGTGTAATTCAGACATGCATTTCTTGCTTACATGGCCAAGACGACAATGCCACATATAGGAGTCTATTTGATTATCCTTTTGAGTATGCGTGTTGCTCGCTTCAATATTGAAGATGTCACTGGATACGTCCAACGTATAAACACCATTGCTTAAAGTTCCAGTCCCATAAAGAACTCCATTCAAAGTTATGTAACAACAATTGTTACTAAAAGTCAAATGGTACCCATTTCTATTTAAACAAGAAATAGAAATGATGTTCTTTATCAACGAAGGAACATAAAAGCAATTGTCCAGTTCTAAGACAAGTCCTACAGGAGTTTCAACAAATACGCTCCGATGGCGAGTGCAGAACCTGCTCCATTCCCAACACGCAAATTTGACTCTCCTCGACGAGTCTTCTTCTATTCCTTAGCCCATGTATGTCATTACATATATGTGAGCCACACCCAGATCCAATACCCAAGTGTTTGAGGAAATAGAATGACAATCAATAACGAAGATATCAAAAGATGGGGCATCCGATGCCTTATTCTTCTTCACTGACTCAAGATAAATCTTGCACTTTCTTCAAGAATGGCTCTCCTTGCCATAATGATGGCAAGTTTCCTTTGTGCTAGTTCTACCTTTTCTTAGCCTTTCTCTTCTTTCCCTTCTGCTTTGTTCCTTTGACTTCCTCTTAGAACCTTTCTTGAGGAATCAACTAATAACGTGCCTGCTCATGCTTCTCGAGAAGACTCCATAGTCTTGACATATTGAAGCGATACCACAGATGAACCTTCTAGCATCTCAGAGGTGAAGAGGAGCTTTGAGACTTCGAACCTTTCGAATCTCACTTGCTCATCAACCAACTCACAAAGATGAAGGACTACGATATGAGCATCCATATGCTCATGCTGCTTTCGTAGCTTGGGTTCCATCGCGGCTAGCATGATGCAACTCATTTGTTCAGAATCACTCACATGTTTTTGATAGGCCAACAATTGGTCCAGAGTTGCATTGTCACTAGGACGGGTGGGAAGAGGCGCTTTGAGGACATACGTAAGCTTTTCACTTTGAGAACAATTCTCAAGTTTCTAAGCCAGTCCAAGAAGTTCGGCCTAGTCAATTTTATTCGAATCCAAAATGGAACGCAAATTCAAAGACATCATGATCAATCTTAGAAATACAAAACGAGCATATATGAGAAAATGATTTTTAAAATGCATCAATATACATTTATAAATCCCATTCATTTTTCGAATTTCAAAAACCCCAAAATCACTTCGGGAGATAGTAGGTCCATCTCCGAATGGGCTGATATCCATCATAGTTATGAACAACCTTGGAGAGAGTCCAACAAGCCATTCATAACTACGACGGTAGGTATCAACTATACCGATTGCATATCACGTATATGCAACTATCACAATGTGCTATCAACTAATTGAATGTTCACACATACATCGGGTTGTTAACACATTAATAAGTATGCATCATATGCATAGCACCCAACTTCACCTCCCTTTACATCGACCTTGGAGAGAGTCCAACAAGCCGATGCTCCAGGTTAAAGCCAACCCATTAATCGGGAAATAATTTTAATATGGTTAGAGCGCATTCAACCAATTAGACCAGCTTGGAGAGAGTCCAACAACCAAAGCTAACGATTGACCTCTGACTCTTACCATATTAGTATTAAACTATTCCATGGTTTGAACATGTTCGGGTTCGAGCCGGGCTTGGAGAGAGTCCAACAACCCAAACAAGAAACGGAACTCTGGTTCTAACTATATTAATGGAAGGTGTAGGCTTTAATATTGTTTAAGGGTTTTATGTCTCATCCTCTTTGCATGCAAATAACTATTATCTACATGACATGGCATACATGACATACATCTACATGTCACGACACGCATGACATAATGTTATGCATCTAATGCAATTACATGACATACAATTATGTCATGTATATAATTTCCTTATATGTCATAACTATTTATGGAAATAAAATATGTTTAAGATTTGATTCTCCAAATCAAATCATAATTAAATTAGGAAACAAATTTCCAAATCTAATCACATATTTTATTTATGGAATTATTTGATTAAGGAAAATCTATTTAGGAAACCAATTTCCTAAATCATTAAAACTACTTATGGAAATAAAATATTTTAAGATTTGATTTCCCAAATAAAATCATGATTAAATTAGGAAACAAATTTCCAGAATCTAATTAAATATTTTATTTATGGAAAATATCAATTTCCATAAATACTTCCAACTTTCCAAACGTGGAAGATTTCCATAAATACTTCTAGACTTTCCAAAATTGAAAATTTTCCATAAATACTTCTAAATTTCCAAAATTATAAAATTTCCAGAAATACATTATGACTATCGCAAAACCATTTTTATGATTATGTCGAAACACAACCTGGGCTCTGATACCACTGTTGGGTTTCCGGCACCGCGGTGTGTGTGTGTTCGATCACGTTTCGTAAACATGAACACAGCGGAAGCAATAAAAATAATAAATCTACATTTATTACAATACACACAACACACGCATGCATATTACAACAAGTGTAGACATAACCGTAAATTTAAATTTGCAATAAAAGGAAATTTATCTACGTTATACCTTTCGTATGACGTGTAGCGGGAACGGCATCAACCGGAACGATCCTAGCTAGAATCGTCTCTATCTGTATCCACGCCGAGTTCCTCGGGATGACTTCGCTAAGCCACGAGCTTTGTCTTCGTATGGGTTACTAGCCTCGTGTTGAAGACGACGTGATCGAGAGATGATCACGATCCGAATCCAAATTCGGATCCTAATACGAGTTCTCAAAACTCGCTTCTCCGGAGAGGTATTCGTCAACCAATTGACGAATCCTTCGTCCTCCACCTCAGAGGATTACCGGAGATCGAATCCCCGGTAAGTTAGCCGCTGTCGGAGCTCTAACCGTCGTCCAAACGACGCTCCGACGAGAGGAGAACAAGCTGTCCAGAAAATTGGACAGCTTTGGTGGAGGTGATAGGCGCCGGCCAACCAAGGGAGATAGAGCTCACCTTGATGCCAAACTTGAAGGAGATCACCGGAGCACTAACGGGCAGCAGCTCGACGCCGAGGGAAAGGTCAGCACCTTACGGATGCGGTTGGAGCCTCAAGGTGGGCGGCGGCAAGGAGGAGGAGAGTTGGCTCCGAATTTCTCCAAGGAGAGGTGGGCGGCAACTTAGGGTTGTGGATTAGAGCTTAATTATCCCTTAAGCCCTCTTTTATAGAGAACTAATTCTCTTAATGGTTATTGGATAATAACCATTAGGCCCGTTAACCCGCTCCATTAAGATAAGTTAAAATAAACCAAACCATGATGGTTTATTTTAAGTTAAAACGAACCGAACCAACTTTTGGTTCATTCGTTTTAAAATAAACCAAACCCTTTGGTTTATTCTCCTCCATTGGATTAGAACCAAAAAATTTTGGTCCATCCATTATGTCTTCATAAGACACGGCTCATCCACGCTTCCATTGCGCCTGAAACGATTTCATGCTCGCTCCATGTTTGGTCCAACCAAACATAGTTTCTCTCGGTCTGAGAATCCCATTCTCAAGCTCGTTTTAAATCCTTCGGATTACGCTCGTTGTGCGTGTGCCCAAATAGGTTCTCGGTTTATGTTGGCCGTCTATAATTAACCATTAATTATAGAACGATCATGAGTGGCACCTAGTAGTACATCATGATCCCCAATTAACCGAAAAGATCAACGGTTGATCCAGAACTATTTCTGAAACCCTTCAGCAGCTCGAATGATTCGTGCCCCATTCCCTTCACTCATCTTATACCCACTTGGTTCAGGACATGGTCTATTGTGTCAGTCCCTACTAGGCTGACTACGTCACACCTAGCCCAAGTATCATTTCCTCGTCCTACGGATTCTAGTTACTCCACATGTATCGAAGAGTACCTTACTCTAAACATGTAATGCTTTCGCCAAAGACTTTAGTAACAATCCGACGAGAGGCCATGGGTATACATCTCCTCGCAAGGAGTGGTGAATCCTTTATAGGCTATTCAAACACCTTCGATCACTTTGACTTATACCCAATCATCCCGGGTCCACATCTCTTTAGAGATGTTTGCTTAAGATGTCAAAGCATAAGTCTCCATGATCAAGATGACATGAATACTGCAAGTCAAAGGAACATCGCACTTAAGCCACAGTAAGAACTTCATTGACATATCTATATATGCAGAGAACCATATAAAGTCTTACGGCTGGTCACTCCAATGAACTAGTTACCATAACTAGCATCCACGATTAACTCCGGACATCACTATGTCTCCAGCCAGTGAGAATCAGTTGCTTGGATACACCAAGGAGTATACCTCATGCTAGTCTCGACAGAATTGATGGTGTCCAAATCCATCAATTCATCGACTAGGGATAATTCTGATACATCACAATTACACATGTAGAGATACTCACTAGTTGTGATCCAATCACAAATTCTCTCATGCTGTGAATCGTATCGTGGACATTCAGTAAATGAGTTTAAGATCCAATCAAATACATAAAACATGTATACTCAAATAGTGAATATTCATTTATCATATAAATGGTTCATACATAAGGCAATTGCCTTAGGACATCTCTCATATATTACTAACAGATACCTCCCCCTAAAGGTTTGCTCCCCCTTGACCATTCCACCAACAATGTCCTTAGAGAGTCCCTAAGCCAAAAGGAACACTAAAACAATCAAAATTAAGGCAAGTTCAATAATGAAATCTCACACACCTTAAAATTGATACATACCCTAAACAAATCTCTTAATCCATATCCAATGGATTTTCACCCTTTCTAATGCTCTCCAAATCATGTCCCAGGGCCAGGAGTGGTTAGGGAACTCAAACATAGCTGAACATGGCCCTAACAAATATTGTTTACCCGAATCACTGACGATGACTGATAGAAATCATCATTGTCACACCTCATCGATCACCGCCATTAAGTGGAAGTCCACCAATCAAAATCTGAATTTCAATTATTAGAAATGGTTTTCATAAATTCATAAGTAATTATACATACAGTGAAAAATCATGAAAATTCATATGCATAATACTTATAACAATCAATATGGGTGACAAATATTTGAAAATTATTTTACCCACAAAATAGTGATATTGATACAAAGTTCAAAAGTTAAGAAAAGCTTAAATATTTGAGCCCTCTTTGTATTAACATCATCAATGGTGACTTCTATCAAAAGATAGATTGCACCAAGGTTTTTCAAAATGGTTTTGAAATAATTTTAAAACCTTGTATTCAATTTCCTAAACATCTCACTTGTATCTAAATGTGTGAAACACTTACAAGTCAAGTATTTTAGTGAGATGTGGGCTTTGTTCTTTTAGGGTCTCATGCAATTTACTAGGCAACACTATTTGACTCCCTTATGCATGGGACTTCAAATCATGTCATAGTCCTTAAATCCATTTTATTTATGCATGAATGATGATTATGACATAATTGATAACATGAATGAGCATGTGTGAAAATCATGATGTAATGGCATGTGTCAAAATCATGATGTCATGGCATGTGAATGAATTCTAAGCATACATGACATATAAAAATAACCCTAAATATGATCATGACATTTTACATGATAAAAGTAAATATGATGTCATGTCATGGCATATGGCGAGTAAATCATGGCAAGTAAAAGATAAAGGTATAAATACCTAGATTTTAGTATTAATTGCAATTTGATATAATTAAATCCGTTTTTCCATAATACAACCCATTTCCCTATTGTGCCAAAAATCCAAAATGGCACACCATGACCTCTAAACCTAAAGTGCCAATTTTAATCAAATTTAAATTTCTCAAAACACATTGGCACATCCTAAAGTGTCAACTCTACCATTGGCACTACCCATCCACTTAGGGTTGACTCACCCTAACCCATCTAGCGTGAATCGATCACACTTCTAGGAACCCAATATCTATCGGAGCTCCTTGGGTTAACTAGGTATTCACTAGGGATAACCTCCCTATATACCTTTCTAATGACCCTTTTTGGTTTTGAAGCCTTAGTCAATTGAGTCTTTCCTAGGTCACCTCTAGTGGTAACTCCCCCTTTGACCTTTTTGGTTGCTACCTTAGATTTTCTTGAATTTTGAGCCACTAGACACTTACCATGGTTAGTCTTAGGGATGACTTCCCTATTAACCTTAGTTTAGCTTGACCTAGATTTAGTTCTGATGCACGCGAACGCGACCTCAAATCTCACGACGGAGACTATCGAGGACTCGAAGCGCGCGCTCGTGCTCAACGCCTGCAAGTGCACGGATGTCGTCAAGTAATAAAAGATTATTGATCCCACAGGGACTGGGATTTGAATATCGATATGTTCAATGGTTGAATTTTGCTCGGAAGTAAACTCTAAGAGGTTTCAATTTGTGAGGGCAGTCGTGGACTATACTCTATACGGTGTCACGTGGAGGAAGAAGGGAGCATGTCGGGGTCTTCAAAGGTGATTCTAGGACTTCGATTTCGCTTGTGTGTCGCAAAACAATGCTATCAACTGGCGTTGTCTAGACGTTTAACTATGGTTTTGTGGAAGAGACATCATACACTCTCCCGATGAACCACCACATCTACCGGGAGCTATCTCCACCTTAAAAGGATGAGATAGACGGTACGAGGATGCCGAATCTGTTGGTGTAGGGGCACTAGATAATCGAACCTTTGTTTTGATGATGGCAAAGATTCAAAGTAGCCATTTTATTATCTCATGTGATATGTTAAGTGTGCAAGAAGTGTTTAAGCTAAGCCAAAGGTAGAGCGACACCCGGAGAATCTCGAGTCGAGAAACCGTGGTGGTCGGGCGACATCAAGAGAACCTCGGGGAGTCGAGGAACCTCGGTGGTGACCGAAAGATAAGCGATAGGTCAGGAGGACCAAAGGTAAGCTCCGGATGTGGAGCAGTGGTAAGGACGTGTCCTCGGTTAGAGGATAATCTTAGGCATCGATCCGACTAAGGCTTCCGGAGGAATGCTGAAGTCGAGATTGGACAGTTAAAGGACTGTCACACTTCATGGCATTATGCATTTATTGTGCTAACCTTGTGTTGCAGGAATTCTCAAGTGTAGCAGTCGACTAGAGATGTCATCAGTCGACTGAATGTCATTAGTAGACTGTTAAGAGGATTAGTCGACTGATGTCGATGAATCAACCCAGTGCACAACGTCAAATAGATAGAGATTGATGTCGCCATCTCAGGATAAGATAAGCCGCCACCTCAAGATAAGATCCACGAGTTTTGGATCTGAATCGGGACAAATTCCAAGGCACAAATCTATAAAAGGATGGGAGGACTCAAACCCAAATTCATGAATCTCTCAAGTGCTCGTGCTCTCTACAATGCTACTCCGACCGTGCGCCATCTTCTAATTAATTGTCGATATTATTATTATATTTCTGTACTTAATTTGGATAAGGACCGGTAAGGTTTTTACCAGCCTTATAATCATTGTAATCGTCTTGTCTCTTACCTCTAACGCGGAAGAGACTTTTAGTGATTGCCCTTCGGAAGTGATCAAGGATTGTAGGGCGTTGGATTAGCAACAAGTGGGTTGTGAACAAAGTAAAAAAACTTTGTGTCTTTCTTGTATTTATCTTTTAGTTATCCTCTGCGTACTTGGTTTTAACCATCGAAAAAGAAAAGTTTTCACAAATGCTATTCACCCCCCCTCTAGCATTTCATTTCGGTCCAACAATTGGTATCAGAGCGGGGGCGCTCAGATTCGGTGCAACCACCGGTTGAGCATTTTCTTTTCTTTATTTTTATTTTTATTTTTAATTATCTCCCACACTACTAATCCAAGACCAAGTCTTGGGATTTTTTGGTTTGTGTTTTTTTTGCGAGTATTGGAAGATCGTTGACCGAGCTAACCATGGAAGAGTATCACTTAACGCCTAAAGGTAACAATGTCAATTTAAATTTTAAATTCCATATTATTTGCTTCAAGTGCAAGGAGAGAGGACACTATAAAAATAAGTGTCCTACTCGTAAGACTCGAACCACGCAACCGGTGGCAAAGGAGACACCATTGCTAGGAGTCCGGAAGAACAAGGAGCACACCAAGTGCTTCGGGTGTGGAAGATTCAGTCACTACAAGAATCGGTGTCCGGAAAAAAAGGTTAGTAAAATTAATAATTTTGAAAAGTTGAGTTTTAGAATAGTTGATAATTTAGATAAATTGTGTAATTGTTGTCAATTAATTATTACAATTAATAATTCAACTAACAAAAAATTAATTAATTCAAATTTAATTAGTTTAAATAATAATAATAACAATATCATGGAAGAAAATGATCAAATTAATCTAACATTTGATAAAATTAACGAAGAGATTAATCAAATTTTTAGTTTAATCAACATAGACCTAGATCAAGTCAAGGATAAAACCAACCTAAGACTTAATCAGAATAATCAAACCCTTGACCAGAATAATCAAACCATAGGACAAAATCATCAAATCCTAGATCTGATTAATCTAGATAATTTCGAAATAAAAAATTCTGTTTTGAAAAATTCAACCATAAAAAATTTGAAAATAACTTTAAAAAATTACAAAGATAATTTAAATAATTCTAATAATAATTCTACCTTTAAAAACTTTAACAATCTTATCTTAAATAATTCTAATAATAATTCTACCATTAAAAAATCTAACAATCTTATCTTAAACAATTCTAATAATAATTCTACCTTTAAAAACTCTAACAATCTTATCTTAAAAAATTCTAATAATTTTAATAATTCTATTCTTAAAAAGTCTAATAATCTTATATTAAAAAATTCTAATAATTCTACTTCTAAAAAGTCTAATAATCTTATCTTGAAAAAGTCTAATAATATTATTTTGAAAAATTCTAATAATTCTATTTTAAATAATTCACAATCTAACTTAAAAAATTCAAAATTAGATAATCAAACAAATAAAATTAATTATAATAGAGTACCATTTGATTATACACAAATTAATAATCTAGTAATTAAACCTTCAACTTTTAAAAGTTCAACTAATAAGTATGTAGACTTGGGTTACAAGTCTAAGCTAACCAAAAATCAAGACACTAAAATTTATAAACCTAACTATAATAAAGTATCTTATAACTATGGAACAAATAAAAGTCTACCCAAGAAAACAACCATTTCTTTAAATTGATTGAATGTAGATTGCTCATGCATACATATCATTATCATGCTTATTTTGTCATGTCATACATACTAGTTTTAAATTAACTCTCATAGAATGGTTAGATAGGAAATAATTAATTAATCTTGACAACATAGTATCAGGACACGGTGAGATGATAGTACATTAAGAAAACAAAGTCAAGTGTATCTGAGTTGGATAAGGAGTATCTAGCTTGGTGCATTTAACTAAGTGGAACTAACTGAAGCTACCTCACCCCATCCTAAACTAGTTAGACCAGGATGTAACCCTAAGTGAATTAAGTGTGTAATTTCCTAAGTTGGCTTTGTATAAGGAAGTGGTCGTTGTTCCGATCAAAGAAGGTCCCTGTGCCTCGCCACGACCTGGAAGCCATCTTCTGAAATCTTCACTTAACTAACTAAAGGTTAAATCTGAATCTAACCCAAGATTAATTAATTTCTAAGGCATTAAATTAAATTCATCTCACAATACCTATAAGGATAACTTGGTTGATCATGTAGAATGGGTGAGATGGTAAGGACAACAAATTAAAAATGGTTTTGAAAATGATTTCAAAATTTATATACACACATATAGATTCTTAAAACTATTTTTATTGGTTGTCATGATTGTTGTGAGTAGTTATACGTAGTTTTTAAAACAACTATGCTTCTTAAAATGATGGTTAGTTGACCAATATTGAACATCTAAATCCTTAGGTCAACTTTAGACATCTGGACCTTCTGGACACTTAGGTGAGCCTTCCTTGTGGCCAACAAGGATGTCCTAAGTGTTAAGATCCTTGGAATGGCTAGAGGGGGGGTGAATAGCGAAGATGTAATTCGATCTCGTTTGTGTCTACAATTTCGTTAGCGCAGCGGAATATATATAATGATAAAAGCAATAACGAAATAGACAACAAGCTAACACAATGATATAACGTGGTTCGGAACCGCACGGTTCCTACTCCACGGATCGAGCTCTAAAGAGCCCTAGTGATGCACACGCACTCACTAATGATAAACACTCCTTCTCGACACAAGTCGGAGGCGGAGAAACCCCTTACAATAAATCTTACAACAGTAAGAATGAAATACAAGCAATATACAATGTAAATATGAAATACAAGTAAAGAAAAGACTTTACAACACTTGTTTTGATTGCTTGAATGCTTGGTTGCTTGCTTGCACTTGGAGACCTGATTTGCACCAACAAATCGCTCCAATAGCCCTCAAGAACCGATTACTTTTTCCTCCCCCACGAGCTCCATATATAGCTTCAACCTGTGCTGGAAAAAGGTCTATCAGTCGACTGATCGGGACCATCAGTCGACTGATGCCACTGTTGTCGTGAGACAACGGCTAGTTCCACGTTGGATAAGTCAAACGGAACTACCATCAGTCGACTGCCAACCTATGGCAGTCGACTGCTAGGCCATAACCCACAGTCAAACCCTAGTTGACTCGGTCCAGTCGACTGCCACATTGCACCAGTCGACTGGCACACCTCAAACATGAGGTTTTAACTCAAGTATGGTTCCCCCATACTTGCTAGACCACCCTTAGCCTAGACCTAAGCCTTCTAACCACCTCCATCAGCCTCACGCCTCTCGGATCCCTCCAAGTCATCCATGACTTATTCATCCATCGCACTAGCCTTCAGGTGCTTTCGTCGGCTATGTCATGCTAACGGTGTCTACACCGCCAAGGCACATTGGACTTACGCCGCCAAGACTCCGCTTGGACTTTACGCCGCCAACCATTGGACTTGTGCTGCCAAGACTACCGCTTGGACTTTACGCCGCCAATATTAAACCCCTTGGACTTCAAATGCTAACCCATGTTAGACTTTCCATGCCAAGACCATGCTTGGACTTTCCTTGCCAACTTATGTTGGACTTTCCATTTGCCAAGACCCATGCTTGGACTTTCCTTGCCAACACATGTTGGACTTTCCATTTGCCAAGACCCATGCTTGGACTTTTCCTTGACAATTATATTGTCATATGTTTTTGTCGAAACATCAAAATACATCAACACATCAATCGAGCCAAACTCGAGTCCTGGTCAATCGTGACCTGGGCCGATTGCACCAACAATCTCCCCCTTTTTGTTGTTTGACAAAAACCAAACAAATTATTGAGTTAGGACACTAACTCAAATTCCTTACAAATTTTCCAAAATTGGTAAATACTCTCCAAATGTTCTCCCCAATTCTCCCCCTTTTTGACTAACATCAAAAAGGTCTTCTCTCCAAGGAGGTCAATGTCTCATGTCCCAATGAGATCTTACAATCTCCCCCTTGGTCTAAAAATATCTAGGATGTCTACCATCTTCCTAGTGATAAGTCCCATATCACTCAAGAGAGGCAATCCTATTCACTCTCCCAATTTCCAAATTGGGTATCACAAAAACTCATTGTTCCTTTCCATAAGGAAAAAAAATACCATTCATCATCCCATGATGAATTCCTTCCCCTAAATGCTTGCTCCCCCTTGACCATTGCACCAACAATGTCCTTGGGAAGTCCCTAAGCCAATAGGAACTCTAAACCATCAAAATTAATGTTAGAAATTCAACATTGAACTTTCCAACATCTTAAAATTGATACAAACCCAAAATACTTCTCCTAATCCATATCCAATGGATTTACACCCTTTATAATGCTTCCCAAAGCATATCCTAGGGTTAGGAGTGATTAGGGACCATAATCGTAGCTGAAATCGGGTTAAACAACAAATTAGGCTACCAATGAGTGATTCAGAAATCACGATCGAACCTCCATCGATCGATCGCCACCGAGCGATCGATAAAAAATCCCGATTTTCAGTTATCAGAAATGAGTTTTGAAAAATCATAACTAATTATACGTATATCGAAAAATCACAAAATTTGATACGTATAATACTTATGACTAATACAATGGGTGAAAAATGTTTGAAAATTAATTTACCCATTAAATAGTGAAATTGGTACAAAGTTCAAAACCATTGAAATTTTCAATGTTTTGGCCCTACTTTGTATCAACTTCATCAATGGTGATTGCTATCAAAAGATAGACTTCACCAAGGTTTTTCAAAATGATTTTAAAATATTTTCAAAACCTTATCTTGGATCATATTCCTTGGGCTCTATGTACGTGACTTGTACACAAGCTCTCCCAATGATCCACAATGGAATTGGATGAGTGTTAGTTCATCTAGATGCAAAAACTATGCACCTTGAACTTAACTCATATCCTAGCATCTCACATGCATCTATGGTGTATAAATACACATACATGTCAATTAGATGTGAGATGTGGTTTTATTCTCTCTAAACTAGGGTTTCATGCATTTTTCTAAGGCAACCCTACTTGATTCCCTTATAAATGGGACTCCAAGTCATGCCATAGTCCTTAAATCAATTTTAATCAAAATATCTTAAATGCATGAGCGATTATGGCATTAGAGATGATATAGATAAACACATGCTCATAATCATGATGTCATGGCATATGATATAAAACTAAGCATACATGACATTAACCTAAAACCTAAGCATACTTATGACATATAAAATCATAGAAATAGGCATGATGTCATGACATGGCATATAGCAATCAAAGCATGGCATATAAAATATATAGGTATAATAATACCTAAATTTTAATATTAATTGTCATTTCATATAATTAATTGCATTTTGCCATATTTCTAGTTTTCTCCCAAGTGTGCCAAAAATCAAAGGTACACACTATGACCTCTAAATCTAGATCGTGTCAATTTTATTGATTTTCATGTTTTTAAGATATATATTGACACAACCTAAAATTCTTTGAAATTAAGACTCAAGGATATTTACAAAGTAACCATAACCTTGAAAGTAACCTTAAAGTGTCACCTTTATTATGGTTGAGTTAACTACCCATCCAATCAAGGTTGGCACACCCTAAACCCATCTTAGCGTGAATCAATCACGCTCTTAGGAACCCAAAACCGATTTGAGCTCCTAGGGTTAATTAGGTATTCCTTAGGGATAACCTCCCTAGATACCTTCCTCATGACCCTCCTAGGCTTATTAGCCTTGGTCATTTTGGTCTTGCCTAGGTTAACCTTAGGGATTGCCTCCCTAACAACCTTCTTAGTGGTCATCCTAGGTTTCTTCGAAACCATGGCCAATAGGCACAAACCTTGGTCAACTCTAGGAATGACTTCCCCATTGACCTTGGTCTTCCTAGACCTAGTTAGTGTCCCATAGTCGAATGGAACACTATGGTAAGTCACCTTGGACTTAGGTTTGTGACCCAAACCATTCTTGCCCTTGGTTGACTTTTGACTCTTAGATCCTAGAGTTTGACAATTTGACCCTTGAAATTAATTTTGTATCTTGTTTACGGTCTTTTCCAATTTCTCAAGCCTTGACCTCAAGGCTTGGTTCTCTAATTCTAATTGCCCAATTTTAGAATGTTTATTTAAATCTTGGGCATTGGACTTTCTTGGCGAATGCCTAGTCCATTTTGGATTAAAACCTAGATGTTCTTGGATTTTCTTAATAGATTTCTTAGGTATTGTTTTTCTAGGGACATTAGTCCCAAATTTCTCCTTATTCTTAAGGTGAACATTCTTAGCTCCTAAACACATATGTTTGTTATTTCTAGCATGCTCTTTATGATACATACCACAATTGCTAAAATTAGTTCTAGCATGCTTTAAATTAGACGGAGCATTATTTAAATATACCTTAGGGTTTGCCTTAGTGGCTCCCCCTACTTGTGATGCTCCCCTTTGCCCCTTCTTCTTCTTTGGGCATTGACTCCGGTAATGACCCGGTAGTCGGCATTTGAAGCAAATGACATGCTCCTTGCTCTTTTGTCTTGGAGAACCGGCGTCCATTGACTTTTGTTGACTTTTAGGCGCCGGAGGAGCTTTCTTGATCCTCTTTGGGCATTTTCTCTTGTAATTCCCATACTCCCTACACTCAAAGCACATAATATGATTTTTATTTGAAAGTAAAGTGTTTGAGTTACCTAGGGTGGTGGTAGGTGCCGGAGTTGAATTTTGAGCTTCCTCATCTTGATCGGATGTTGAGAGCTCTTCTTGAGGTTGCTCCGGTGTAGAGGATGGTCTCTCCTCCTCAATCCTAGAAGTAGATGCTTCTTCCACCTCTTCTACTTCTTCTTTCTCCGATTCGGAAGTTGACTCCATCTCAACTTCCGATTCCTCACTTTCACTTGAGGATGAACTCTCCTCATGGTATCTTGCCAATTTTCTCCATAGCTCCTTGGCATACATGTAATCCCCTAGCTTGCACAAAACCTCATTAGGGATTAAATCTTCCAAAAGTTTCGTTACCTTAACTTCGGTCTTGAGCTTTTGGCGTTGCTCTTGGGTCCACTTTTTCAATTTTAGGACATTCCCCTTCTTATCCCTAGGGGGATCAAGGCCTTCAACGAGGATGAACCAATCCTCTATGTTCATCATCAAGAATGTTTCCATTCTTGCTCTCCATGCCGGATAATCTTCTGGATCATATGGAGGTGGAGTGTTGATTTCCCATCCAAGCTTGTCTTGGAATTCCATCTTCACCCTCTAGCCTTTTGCCTTAACTCCCGGTTGTTAATCCGTAGAAGAGCCCCGAGCTCTGATACCACTTGTTAAGACCCTTGGATTGGCTAGAGGGGGGGGGTGAATAGCAAAGATGTAATTCGATCTCGTTTGTGTCTACAATTTCGTTAGCGCAGCGGAATATATATAATGATAAAAGCAATAACGAAATAGACAACAAGCTAACACAATGATATAACGTGGTTCGGAATCGCACGGTTCCTACTCCACGGATCAAGCTCTAAAGAGCCCTAGTGATGCACACGCACTCACTAATGATAAACACTCCTTCTCGACACAAGTCGGAGGCGGAGAAACCCCTTACAATAAATCTTACAACAGTAAGAATGAAAGACAAGCAATATACAATGTAAATATGAAATACAAGTAAAGAAAAGACTTTACAACACTTGTTTTGATTGCTTGAATGCTTGGTTGCTTGCTTGCACTTGGAGACCTGATTTGCACCAACAAATCGCCCCAATAGCCCTCAAGAACCGATTACTTTTTCCTCCACCACGAGCTCCATATATAGCTTCAACCTGTGCTGGAAAAAGGTCTATCAGTCGACTGATGCCACTGTTGTCGTGAGACAACGGCTAGTTCCATGTTGGATAAGTCCAACGAAACTACCATCAGTCGACTGATTGTGACCATCAGTCGACTGATGGAGTCCTCACTCGACCAGTCGAGTCTCGACTCCATTCTGTGGACGAATTCTCGAGCACCAATCGACTGATCACACGATCAGTCGACTACCAACCTATAGCAGTCGACTGCTAGGCCATAACCCGCAGTCAAACCCTAGTTGACTCGGTCCAGTCGACTGCCACATGGCACCAGTCGACTGGCACACCTCAAACATGAGGTTTTAACTCAAGTATGGTTCCCCCATACTTGCTAGACCACCCTTAGCCTAGACCTAAGCCTTCTAACCACCTCCATCAGCCTCACGCCTCTCGGATCCCTCCAAGTCATCCATGACTTATTCATCCATCGCGCTAGCCTTCAGGTGCTTCCGTCGGCTATGTCATGCTAACAGTGTCTACACTGCCAAGGCACATTGGACTTACGCCGCCAAGACTCTGTTTGGATTTTACGCCGCCAACCATTGGACTTGTGCTGCCAAGACTACCGCTTGGACTTTACGCCGCCAATATTAAACCCCTTGGACTTCAAATGCTAACCCATGTTAGACTTTCCATGCCGAGACCATGCTTGGACTTTCCTTGCCAACTCATTTTGGACTTTCCATTTGCCAAGACCGATGCTTGGACTTTCCTTGCCAACACATATTGGACTTTCCATTTGCCAAGACCCATGCTTGGACTTTTCCTTGACAATTATATTGTCATATGTTTTTGTCGAAATATCAAAACACATCAACACATCACTCGAGCCAAACTCGAGTCCTGGTCAATCGTGACCTGGGCCGATTGCACCAACACTAAGAGTTTGTCAGACAAAAGGGGAGACCCTCTATTAGGGCAATCTCTTGCCATGATAAGGTTTTGATGTGTGTGGAAAAGGGTTTAAGTTAGTGTGTTATGTTGATTTGATATGTGCGTTGAAGTCGTGCAGGACTTAGTAATTCGCACATGGAGCCGTGGCGAGTTTCACATCTCATGACTCGTGCCTTGAGTAGGTGAAGGATAGCTTTGCGGAAGCCGTGCGCTTGGAGCATCCGAGGGACCGCCAGACGAGAAGCTTGGAGTGAAGCCGGAGGAAGTAGACTTCGAGGCAAGAGACGCGAAGGAGCATTGCAGAGCTATGCACTTGATGCTGCCGAGAGACGTGGTCGAGAACGAAGAGAACTTCAAAGGCGAGGGACTCCGAGGGATGAGAGTGAGCGAATGTAACCCGGGAAGGGGTAGTAGCTCGTAGGTGAAACTTGGCCATTTGGCTAAGTGTCGGATGATTTTCGACACCGCCGACCGCCATGGAATGACAATGATCGCTCTGAGTCGATGGGTCTGATGTCGATGTATAAGATTAGCTTCAAGCAATCGCCATGGATCGGCAATGATCTTGGCCGACATCACCGACCGCCAAGGACGATACGATCGATAACACTGCACGGGCACGTAATGGAGTCGATCTCGCAGCACTGACCGATCGATTGACATCACGATCGATGGGCGCCATCAATCGACCGATGCAATACCGCTGGATGAATCCAACGCGGGAAAGCGGCCGTTATTGGGCACGTTACGGATCACCGATCCGATCGAGGGCATCAGTCGACTGATCCTGTGTCAACGGGAAGAAACCCTCTTCCTCTATAAAAAGGAAGGGGATGGGGCTTTGGGAGCCAAAATGCTTATTCTCTAATACTCTCCCAAAGTTCCCTAAAGCTTTCCATCCTCTTACTCAAGCTTATTTCCATTATATTTGTAAGAGGAGTGTTTTTGTGTAAATAGGTTACCTCCACCTAGCTTTGTGCAAAGGAGAGATATTGTGGATAGATTGCGGAGTGATTCACCGTGGACGAATCGGACTGTGGATTAGCGGCGTAGCCGTGAACCACGTTACACCATCGTGTTTGTATTGCTTGTCTATCTTTTGTGTTGTCTTTATTTGTATTTGTATATTCCGCTTACGCTAACATTTTGTAGACAAGCAAAATACGACATCCAACGAACGAGGGCTATTCACCCCCCTCTAGCCGGCCAATCGATCCCCAACAAGTGGTATCAGAGCAAGGTTGCTTGTCACCGGACTAACCTCCGCAACAAGCTCTACATCAAAAATGGCCGTCTCAAACATCCACCCACCGAAGTTCGACGGCGAATTCTCTTGGTGGAAAAAGAGAATGGAGGTATTCTTCGAAACCGACTTTGAAATATTGTTAATTATGGAAAACGATTTCGAGTTGCCTAGGAACGAAGATGGGGAGCCATTAGAGAAATCGAGATGGAGCAAAAGACAAAGAGAGGAGTATTTGGCAAATTCAAAGGCCAAGCACCACCTCTATAATGTACTCCCCCAACAAGAAGTCAATAGGATAGGGGAATGTTCTAGTGCTAAGGAGATGTGGGAGAAGCTAGTAGAGCTTCATGAAGGTACCTCGGAGGCTAAGCTAGCAAGAAGAGACCTCCTCTGCTCCCAACTATCAAACATCAAATTAGAAAAGGGAGAAAAGGTAACTTCATTGCATTCTAGGTTTAGAGAGATTTTGATTGGGCTAACAAGTGTAGGTGAAAGGCTCTCCAATCGGGATATGGTAATGAAGGCCATAGATGCCTTTCCCCGGTCCTCAAGATGGAGTTCCATGGTGGACTCATTTTACATCTCCAAGAACCTAGAAGTGAGCACCTTGGAGGAATTCTTCTCAACCATGGAGCTCCACGAAACGAGGCTTGAAGGAATACAAGAAGAGCCTAGAATCCAACTTTCAAGGGGAGTAGCATTGATGGTAAATAAGGGGAAGAAGAAGATGGAAGTCCCTTCCTCCTCCGATGACGAAGCATCCTCATCCTCCTCCATGGATAGCACGGAAGAAGCGTATATGGTAAGGAGGGTAAGACGTGCTTTAAAAAGTTTTCGATTTAACAAATCAAATGATAGGAATAGAAGAACAAGGGGGAGAATCATTTGCTACAATTGCCAAGGAGAGAGACACATAAGGGATAATTGTCCCCTCTTAAACAAGAGCAAGGAAGAAAGGAAGAAGAAAGAAGAAAAGAAGAAGAAAAAGGGGAGTAGAAAGAAGGAAGAGGAGAAGAAGGCAAAGGAAAAGGGAAAGGCCATGGCGTTTAAAGCAAAGACATGGGATGACCTTGCTTCTTCCTCCTCATCCGAAGAAGAGGAACAAGTCTATTCCAACCTTGCATTGATGGCCTTCGATGACTTGGATTGCTCCTCCACCGAAAATGAAGAATTAAGCTCAAGTGGAGAGAGCTCAAGTGAAGGGGGAGCCTCCACATCCACCTCATCCGAAGAAGAAGAAGAGGACATGGAAACTATGATAACGAATCTAACTCCTAAGAAAATAGTTTCCATGGTTTCTAGCTTAACTAGAGATTTATTTAGAGCTAAGAAGAAAAACAAGAGCATGCTAGATCAAATTAAGGACTTGGAAAATAAACTAGAAAAAGCATGCTTAAATGATGATAATATATATTCTAGCTTAAATGATGCATGCTCACATGAATATATGTCATTTAATGTTAGTGATGCATGCATGGATGAAAATAGGGCATTAAGGGAAAAGGTAGATTATTTAACAAAAGCCCTAGAAAAATTCACTATTGGCTCCAACACCTTGAACATGATCATAGGGAGCCAAAGGGCAAGCTTTAACAAAAAGGGCCTGGGATATAAAGAAAAGAAAAATGAAAAGGCCTATAAATGCCTAATTGCTAGGGGACAAGATAAAAAGAAAGTAATAACTAGGAAATGGATCCCCAAGGAGTATCTAGTGAACCCCATAGGCAAGAACTTATTTTGGGTTCCAAAATCCATCCTTAAGGGTTAGAAAAACCCTAGGGTAGTCAACCATATGCAATTGACCTATATCATATTTTGGTTGACTTAGGATGGCGGGACAACATTTTTAAATAGTGTTGCGTGATGATAACGTGCCCATAAATAGATAATAATGCATAAATCATGATGATTAATGTAATTGCTATGTATGTTTGCAATCATGATTTATGATTTTGATATTTGGCACATAATCATGAGAAATAGGGTTAAATCATGCTTTAGGTGATACTTTGCTTATTATCATGATATAATAGATAATAATGATTATTATTTGATGAATACATGTGTTTCATGATCATAATGTAAAATTAATTCATATATGTCCTTATGATCATGTAGATTGTTAGGGTGATACTTAACCTTGATAGAATTGCATGAATTTAATGGTTAAGTACATACAAATACCTCTAGGATGCATCTCACACTCACCATAGGCTACTTTGATTGAAAACTTAGCATGGGTGAGATGGTAGGATGATACAAATGTCCACTAATGCCTATGGCATTTAGATGGTCATTTAAAGTATCAAAATAGCAATAATAGACCAATCATGGGGAAGGCTTATGTTTAATTCATAGACATATTGCCCAAAGATCATGGTTGGATATTTCACATGGTTTCAAAACAATTTCTTACATAAAATCTATGTGTTCATGTTTTGAAACAATTGGATGGAAAACTAGGTAGTAAACTTGATACTATCATGATAAAAAACATAGTGGTTTTTAAACCTTTTGGATTTTTGGCAAATACTTGATAATATGATGATTTTTCATGAAAAACTATTTTTCACTGATAAAGAATCTTACAAGAAATATGTTCCCCAAATTTCATGATTTTTTGAATTTTCTGGAATTTTTAATGCATTTTTGAAATTCGGTCCGAAAATCAGAAAGTTCTGAAATTAAGGTGACCGAGTCCGAAGTAACGAACGATCGTGGTGGCCTATAAATCAGAACAGTAATGGCCGAATTCAGTTTTTAAACTAATTTTTGGTAATTTTCTTCTATTAGACTTGATGCCATGAGTTTATAACTTAGTGTTAATCTTTTTGATGGTGTCAAAGGGGGAGAATTGATTATGTTTAAGTAAATTATGATAGGGGGAGAAAATTGAGAATTTGTAGAGAGTTTCATGGATTAAGGGGGAGTTGCATGTTGCTATATCATGTTTATGTTTACATGCTTTCTTTCCTTTAAAATTTATATCAAATGTTTTTACCTAACTTAAACGAATTGCCACACATCAAAAAGGGGGAGATTGTTAGGGCAATCTCTTGCCATGATAAGATTTTGATGTGTGTGGCAAAGGGTTTAAGTTAGTGTGTTATGTTGATTTGATATGTGCGTTGAAGTCGTGCAGGACTTAGTAATTCGCACACGGAGCCGTGGCGAGTTTCACATCTCATGACTCGTGCCTTGAGTCGGTGAAGGATAGCTTTGCGGAAGCCGTGCGCTTGGAGCATCCGAGGGACCGCCGGACGAGAAGCTTGGAGTGAAGCCGGAGGAAGTAGACTTCGAGGCAAGAGACGCGAAGGAGCATTGCAGAGCCGTGCGCCTGATGCTGCCGAGGGACGTGGCCGAGAACGAAGAGAACTTCGAAGGCGAGGGACTCCGAGGGATGAGAATGAGCGAATGTAACCCGGGAAGGGGTAGTAGCTCATAGGTGAAACTTGGCCATTTGACTAAGTGTCGGATGGGATTTCCCGACACCAGTCGATTGCCATGGAATGGCAGTCGACTGCTCTGAGTCGATTGGGTTCGACTAGTGTCTGACTCATGGGCATTTGGCAGCGATATTGCCATGGATCGCAATCGATCGCTGTCGACATCGATCGGCAGACGGCGATCGGTGATAACATTGTGCACGGGCACAGAATGGAGTCGATCTCGCGGAGCACTTGACTGATGGGCGCCATCAGTCGACTGATGCCAATACCGTTGGATGAAATCCAACGTGGAAAGCAGCCGTTATTGGGCAACGGCTACGGGATCAGTCGACTGATCGAGGGCATCAGTCGACTAATCCTGTGTCAATGGGAAGAAACCCTCTTCCTCTATAAAAAGGAAGGGGATGGGGCTTTGGGAGCCAAAATGCTTATGCTCTAATACTCTCCCAAAGTTCCCTAAAGCTTTCCATCCTCTTACTCAAGCTTATTTCCATTATATTTGTAAGAGGAGTGTTTTTGTGTAAAGAGGTTACCTCCACCTAGCTTTGTGCAAAGGAGAGATCTTGTGGATAGATTGCGGAGTGATTCACCGTGGACGATCCAGACCGTGGATTAGCGGCGTAGCCGTGAACCACGTTACACCATCGTGTTTGTATTGCTTGTCTATCTTTTGTGTTGTCTTTATTTGTATTTGTATATTCCGCTTGCGCTAACATTTTGTAGACGAGCAAAATACGACATCCAACGAACGAGGGCTATTCACCCCCCTCTAGCCGGCCAATCGATCCCCAACACCCTCTAGGTAAGCCTTCCTTGTGGCTAACAAAGATGTTAGGCTAAGGGGGAGGTTATAATTGGATAATCATCATCGAAATTGTTAAAAAATATTTAAAAAAAAACAAATCCCAAATACTTTCTAAATTTAAATCCTTATTTTGATATTATGCCAAGGGGAAGAGAAGACTTAAGTTGGACAAACTTAATATCTAGCTTCCTCTAGTTTGGCATAAAACCCAATAGACATGAGCCTTTAAAATGTTTTTTTTAAAAAAAAATTCTTTCTCATAATTTTATAACAGTGTTAAAGGTTAGGGGGTCACATCCTAACCTAGGATATACATTGTTTGTGCATGATCTAGAAACCTAAAGTCTTAAGAATTAAAGGGTGTTGAAAAATTCTATTTCTTAGCAAATGTTAACCTTAACAATGCACCCCTTATAAAGTTATTTTTGATATATGTCAAAGGGGGAGATGTTGGGGGATCGAAACGGCCGTCTAGAGGGGGTTGAATAGCCCTCGTTCGTTGGATGTCTAATTTGTTCGTTCTTCTTGCGTTGGTTGTCTACGATTGTCGTTAGCACAACGGAATAACAATAATAATGAAACTAACAACAATACACAATCACACAACACAAGATATACGTGGTTCGGAACCGAATGGTTCCTACTCCACGGGCGAGCTCACCGAGCTCTAGTTATGCGCACGACACTAACTAAACTCCTTCTCGACTACACGTCGGAGGTGGAGAAACCTCTCACAAGCAATTACAACAGTAATATACAAATACAAACAAGAATACAAATACAATACAAAAGAAACACTTTTCACCGATTGCTTTTGATCACTTGTTTGTTGCTTGCTTTGATTGGCTCTTGAAGGACTGGAATGCAGCAGCAATTCCCTTCCAATAGCTCCACAAAAACCTTGGCAAAAACGTCCATCTCGAGCTCCTTTTATAACTTGCATCGAGCTATTTTCGCGCCTAGCAGTCGACTGCCAAAAGGCCCCAGTCGACTGCCCCTGTAGTCGTTGTCTCACAACGGCCAGATCCACGTCAGATAAGTTCCAACGGATCACGTACCAGTCGACTGATGATGCCCATAAGTCGGGTGAGTAACGCGACCTAGTAGCCGACGCCTGGCCACCGCGCTCGCGACATTCCCATCGGCCGACCGCCATCTCGAGCCGATCGTCATCGACATCGATCGACCACCCATGGCGCCGATCGCCAAGCACAAAACCCTAGCCTTACACAAGTCGAACCCTAGTCGACTTGGATCAGTCGAACCGGCACCTATGCCAGTCGACTGATGTCGGGCAAAACCTCAAACACCAAGTTGTTTGAGCATCCGACCGTTGGGTAAACCCTCAAACATTAAGTTTGAGCCTCTGACACTCAGTCTTAGCCACTTGGCCAAGTCCACCTTATCCCTCATGGAGTTCCCCACCGAAGCTCTCTTCCCTCGGCCTACGTCTCTCGGATGTGCCAAGCGCACGGCTTCGCAATGCCATCCTTCGCGTCTCATACCCTAGAAGTATGCTTCCCTTTGGGCTCACTCCATTCGTTCCCCGTCCGGCGGTCCCTCGGATGCACCAAGCGTACGGCTTCGCAATGCCATCCTTCACCGACTCAAGGACCCGAGCCTAGTGAACTTGCCAAGTTCTCAAGACTTTCCAAATGCACCAAGCGCACGGCTTCGCAATGCATTTCTCACCAAGCACCAAGCGCACGGCTTCACAATGCTTTGGACTTTCCCATGCCAAGGCTTCTCCCTTGGACTTCCACACCAAGCTCCATGCTTGGATTTTCCATGTCAACCCCATGTTGGACTCTCCCATGACAATCCCATGTCATGAGTTTTGTCTATCATCAAAATACTATCAAGGTACTGCTCGAGTCAACCTGGGCCGATTGCACCAACAATCTCCCCCTTTTTGATGATTGACAAAACTACCATCTCAAGTCTACCAATTCTCCCATATTGGCAATTCTCATATCCCAATGAGAATTCCAATGAACCCTAATTGGTAACTTGGTAACATCTCCCCCTTTTTGACATTATATCAAAAAGGTCCTCCCTAAGGGTATGAATGTCTCATATCCCAATGAGATCTTACAATCTCTCCCTTGGAGGAACACATGCCTACCATCTTTCTAGTGATCCCATATCACTTAAAGAGAGGAAACCCAATTTTCCTCCTTTGAGGAAATACACATCCATCTTCCCATGATGGATACCTCCCCCTAGAGGCTTGCTCCCCCTTGACCATTGCACCAACAATGTCCTTGGAGAGTCCCTAAGCCAATAGGAACATTTAACCAATCAAAATTAAGGCAAAGTTCAACAATGAACTCTCTTCCACCTTAAAATTGATACTCTCCCTAAACACCTCTCCTAATCCATGTCCAATAGATTTCCACCCTTTCTAATGCTCTACCAAGCATATCCTAGGGTTAGGAGTGGATAGGGGACCTTAACCTAGCTGAACATGGGCCTAACCAACAAATCGAAATCAGGGCGATTATCACACTCATCACCGATCCACCCATGGCAATGATCGATAATCGATTTAGTTTTCAACATTTCAGAAATGGATTTCCGAAATCCATAAGTAAATATACATAAGTTTAAAATTCTTGAAATTTGGTATGTATATTACTTATCATAAACACTATGGGTGAAAAATATTGGAAAATTATTTTACCCATTAAATTAGGAGATTGATACAAAGTCCAAAATTTAAGAAAAGCTTCAATAAAGAGCTCTCTTTGTATCATCCCATTCAATGGTGATAGCTATCAAAAGATAGGCTTCACCAAGGTTTTTCAAAAAGTTTCAAAATGTTTTTAAAACCTTTATTTTATTTTTCCTAAACATCTCACCAATATCTAAATGTGTAAAACACATACAAGTCAAAAATCTTAGTGAGATGTGGGTTTTTTGTTCTTTATGTTCTCATGCATATTTCTAAGGCAACATAATTTGATTCCCTTCAAATTGTGTCATAATCCTTAATTTCATTTTATTTAATGCATGATATGATTATGGCATAAATATGATATAGATAAAAGCATATGCCAAAATCATGATGTCATGGAATGTAAATGACATTTAAGCATACATGACATATAAAAATAAATCTAAACATTATCATGACATATTTAGAGATACAAATGAGAATGATGTCATAACATGGCAAGGCAAATAAAGCATGGCAAGAAAAATATACTAAGGTATAAAATACCTAAGTGTTAAAATCAATTTGTCATTTCTAGGGATTAAATTCACTTTGCCTTAAACCATTCATTTCCCTAGTGTGCCAAAAATCCAAAAATAGCACACCACGACCTCTATGACCTAATTGTGCCAATTTAAATCATTCTAAACTTCTCAAACACATTGACACATCCTAATGTGTCAACTCTCAATGGCTAGGTTAACTACCCATCCACTTAGGGTTGACACATCCTAACCCATTTAGCGTGAATCAATCACGCTCTTAGGAACCCAATACCTATTGGAGCTCCTTGTGTTAGTGCTTATAAGCTCCACATATCTCCACAATGACATGATATTGTCCACTTTGGGTCTAAGCCCTCATGGTTTTGTTTTTGGGCTTTACCCAAAAGGCCTCATGCCAATGGAGATATCTTTTTTCTTATAAGCACATGATCTTTTCCATGTCTTACCAATGTGGGACTTTGATTGTATTCCCCATACTCCCAACAATCCCCCCCTCAAACGAAGGACCACATTGGGCCCCCCCTCAAGCCTATCCCTCCTCGAAGGATTTTCTCTGCTTGATGTCCGATCTTCAACCCACCAGGACTTCCTGCCAGTTGTTCGGTCCCCCCGACCCAACTAGACTTCCTTCCTGATGTCTGGTTCTCTTGATCCGGACGTGGGAGCTCAACTTCCTTCGTTCGAGGTTCATGGCTTGACATGGACCATGGCTCTGATACCAATTGTTAGTGCTTATAAGCTCCACATATCTCCACAATGACCAATGTGGGACTTTGATTGTATTCCCCATACTCCCAACAATCCCCCCCTCAAACGAAGGACCACATTGGGCCCCCCCTCAAGCCTATCCCTCCTCGAAGGATTTTCTCTGCTTGATGTCCGATCTTCAACCCACCAGGACTTCCTGCCAGTTGTTCGGTCCCCCCGACCCAACTAGACTTCCTTCCTGATGTCTGGTTCTCTTGATCCGGACGTGGGAGCTCAACTTCCTTCGTTCGAGGTTCATGGCTTGACATGGACCATGGCTCTGATACCAATTGTTGGTGCATATAAGATCCACATATCTCCACAATGACATGATATTGTCCACTTTGGGTCTAAGCCCTCATGGTTTTGTTTTTGGGCTTTACCCAAAAGGCCTCATGCCAATGGAGATATCTTTTTTCTTATAAGCACATGATCTTTTCCATGTCTTACCAATGTGGGACTTTGATTGTATTCCCCATACTCCCAACACCTTGGGTTAACAAGGTATTCCCTAGGGATAACTTCCCTAGATACCTTCCTAATGACCCTTTTTAGCTTTGAAGCCATAGTCTTTTGGGTCTTACTTGGGTCAACTCTAGAGGTGACTCCTCTATTGACCTTCTTAGTGGCTACATTTGATTTCTTTGAGGTGTTAGCCACTAAACACATACCATGGCTAGACTTAGGGATGGCTTCCCTATTAGCCTTGGTTTTCCTAGACCTAGATGTGGTTCCATAATTAAATGGAACATTATGGTAGGACATAGGTTTGTGACCCAAACCTTCCTTGCCCTTAGACCGTTTTTGAACCTTAGGTCTTGACTTTTGGGCATTTGAACCTAGAATTGAATTTTCTATGATTCTAAGGGCTTTCTCCATTCTCTCAAGTCTTGACCTCAAGACATGGTTCTCTAGCTCTAATTTTCCCATTTTTGAATTTTCATTAGGTTTTTGGGAAGGCCTCTTCTTCTTAGGCATGTGCCTAGACTTTTTGGGATTGACACCCAAGTTTTCTTCAATTCTCCTAATTGACTCCCTAGGTAAAATAGGTCTAGAATTTTGAGTCCTAGGATTGTCCTTAGATATATGAACATGCTTGGCACCTAAGCAATAAACCTTATTATTTCTCTTAGCATGCTTTTCATTGATAATAGCAAGAGAGCTAAAATAATTCTTAGCATGCTTGTTAACTCTAGGAATTAAAGGTGCATTAAATAAATTTACCTTAGGGTTAGCTTTAGGAGCTCCCCCTACATGAGTTGCACCTTCTTGCCCTTTCTTCCTCCCCCTAGGGCATTGGCTTCGGTAGTGTCCCTTTTGATTGCATTTGAAGCACACAATGTGCTCTTTGCTCTTGATTTTGGAAACACCGGCATCCTTTGACTTTGGGTTGACTTTTGGTGTTGATGCCTTTTCCTTAGCCAATTTTGGGCATTTACTCTTGTAGTGCCCTTTCTCCCTACACTCAAAGCATATTATGTGATTTTTATTTAAAATAACAATACTTGAGTTACCTAGGGAGTTGGTGGAGGCCTCTTCACTTCTTCCGGAGGTAGAAGCTTCATTTTGATCTTGCTCCGGAATTGAAATCCTTTCCTCCCCCTCAACGCTAGAGGTGGAGGTCTCCACCAAATCATCAACATCATCAAAAGTAGATGGTGTTTCTTCTTCTGCATTATATTCTACATGTGCCGGTTGGAAGTTTTCTTGAAATTTCATTATCTTCTCCCATAATTCCTTTGCATCCCTATAGTCACCCAAACTAGACCAAATTTTGTTAGGTAACAAATCACTAAATAATTTTATTACCTCGAGATTTGTCTTGAAATCTTTGATTTGGTCTTGGGTTCATTTTGATTTTTCCATGGGCTTGTTTTCTTTGTCCCTAGGCATCTTAAAACCATTTTCTACAATTAACATAGAATCAAAATCGGTTTCAAGATATACCTCCATCCGTTTCCTCCACCAAGCAAAATCTCCATCGAATTTCGGTGGATGGATGAAGCCGGCCATTTTGTAGTGCTCTCGTGGCGGTTAGTCCTTGAAGAGCGACCTCAGCTCTGATACCACTTGTTGGGGGATCGAAACGGCCAGCTAGAGGGGGGGTGAATAGCCCTCGTTCGTTGGATGTCATAATTTATTCGTTCTTCTTGCGTTGGTTGTCTACGATTGTCGTTAGCGCAGCGGAATAAAAATAATAATGAAACTAACAACAATACACAATCACACAACACAAGATATACGTGGTTCGGAACCGAATGGTTCCTACTCCACGGGCGAGCTCACCGAGCTCTAGTTATGCGCACGACACTAACTAAACTCCTTCTCGACTACACGTCGGAGGTGGAGAAACCTCTCACAAGCAATTACAACAGTAATATACAAATACAAACAAGAATACAAATACAATACAAAAGAAACACTTTTCACCGATTGCTTTTGATCACTTATTTGTTGCTTGCTTTGATTGGCTCTTGAAGGACTGGAATGCAGCAGCAATTCCCCTCCAATAGCTCCACAAAAACCTTGGCAAAAACCTCCATCTCGAGTTCCTTGTATAACCTGCATCGAGCTATTTTCGCGCCTAGCAGTCGACTGCCAAAAGGCCCCAGTCGACTGCCCCTGTAGCCGTTGTCTCACAACGGCCAGATCCACGTCAGATAAGTTCCAACGGATCACCTACCAGTCGACTGATGATGCCCATCAGTCGACTGGTGACCTAGTAGTCGACTGCCCAGTCGGCTACGGAGCGTTCTGTGCTCGCGACACTCCCATCAGTCGACTGCCATCCCTCGACAGTCGACTGCTGTCGACATCAGTCGACTGCCAAGCACAAAACCCTAGCCTTACACCAGTCGAACCCTAGTCGACTTGGATCAGTCGAACCGACACCTATGCCAGTCGACTGATGTCGGACAAAACCTCAAACACCAAGTTGTTTGAGCATCCGACCGTCGGGTAAACCCTCAAACATCAAGTTTGAGCCTCCGACACTCAGTCTTAGCCACTTGGCCAAGTCCACCTTATCCCTCATGGAGTTCCCCACCGAAGCTCTATTCCCTCGGCCTACGTCCCTCAGATGCGCCAAACACACGACTTCGCAACGCCATCCTTCGCGTCTTATACCCTAGAAGTATGCTTCCCTTTGGGCTCACTCCATTCGCTCCCCGTCTGGCGGTCCCTCGGATGCACCAAGCGCATGTCTTCGCAATGCCATCCTTCACCGACTCAAGGACCTGAGCCTAGTGAACTTGCCAAGTTCTCAAGACTTTCCAAATGCACCAAGCGCACGTCTTCGCAATGCATTTCTCACCAAGAACCAAGCGCACGACTTCGCAATGCTTTGGACTTTCCCATGCCAAGCTCCAAGCGCACGACTTCGCAATGCTTTGGACTTTCCCATGCCAAGCTCCAAGCGCACGACTTCGCAATGCTTTGGACTTTCCCATGCCAAGGCTTCCCCCTTGGACTTCCACACCAAGCTCCATGCTTGGATTTTCCATTCCAACCCCATGTTGGACTTTCCCATGACAATCCCATGTCATGAGTTTTGTCAATCATCAAAATACTATCAAGGTACTGCTCGAGTCAAACTCGAGTCAACCTGGGCCGATTGCACCAACAGGAGAGAGGATAAAGTTAAGAGGTTACTTACTTTTATTTCCAAAACGTAATTGTTTTTCAAAACTCACCTGGGGTTAAGGGCGAGGTACCCTTAAGGGGGAGGTTTTGAAAAATGATTGTTTAATGCTTACTCTTTATTTTCTCTTAACTTTGAATTGGTTTGCCACAGATCAAAAAGGGGGAGATTGTTGGTGCAGGGGCACTAGATAATCGAACCTTAGTTTTGATGATGGTAAAGATTCAAAGTTAAGATATTTTGTTATCTCTTGTGATATGTTAAGTGTGCAAGAAGTGTTTAAGCATAGCTAAAGGTCGAGCGACACCCAGAGAATCTCGAGTCGAGAAACCATGGTGGTCGGGCGACACAAGAGAACCTCGGGGAGTCGAGAAATCTCGGTGGTGACTGAAAGCTAAGCGATAGGTCAACAGGACCAAAGGTAAGCTCCAGGTGTGGAGCGATGGTAAGGACGCGTCCTCGATTAGAGGACAATCCTAGGTGTTGATCCGACTAAGGCTTCTGGAGGAATGCCGAAGTTGAGATCGGACAGTCAAAGGAATGTCACACGCATGGCATTATGCATCTATTGTGTTATCCTTGTGTTGCAGGAATTCTCATGTGCAGCAGTCGACTGGAGATGTCATCAGTCGACTGAATGTCATTAGTCGACTGTTAAGAGGATCAGTCGACTGATGTCGATGAATCAACCCAGTGCACAAGATCAAAGAGATAGAGATTGATGTCGCCACCTCAAGATAAGATAAACCGCCACCTCAAGATAAGATCCACGAGTTTTGGATATGGATCGGGACAAATTCCAAGGCGCAAATCTATAAACGGACGAGAGGACTCAAACCCAAATTCAAGAATCTCTCAAGTGCTCGTGCTCTCTACAATGCTACACCCAATCGTGCGCCATCTTCTAATTAATTGTCGGTATTATTATTATATTTCTGTACTTAATTTGTATAAGGACCGGTAAGGTTTTTACTAGCCTTATAATCATTGTAATGTTCTTGTCTCTTACCTCAAACAAGGAAGAGACTTTTAGTGATTGCCCTTCGAAAAGCGATCAAGGATCGCAGGGCCTTGGATTAGCAGCTAGTGGGCTGTGAACCAAGTAAAAAACTTTGTGTCTTTCTTGTGTTTATCTTTTGGTTTTCCGCTGTGTACTTGGTTTTAACTGTCGAAAAAGAAAAGTTTTCACGAACGCTATTCACCCCCCCTCTAGCATTTCATTTCGATCCAACAGAATCAATCCCTACGATTAACCATTTTCGGTTCCATCGCATCCTTCTACCCACGGTTACAGAAGATCAGGTTAACCCCTAGGTTCCTTGCATAAAATCCCCTAAATCTTAGATACGAGGGCTATCACCCCTCGTATCGCTTTAGCACAGCAGGTAGAAAACCAAACACGCATAGATATAGTTTAAACAACTTATAATTACCAAATTAAACTCAAAGATAGAATTTAACATAAACCAACATGTAATGTGCACACAAGCTACTCTATAATCCTAGAATCGAAGGAACTACTCCATGTATATAAAGGAGGAATCACAAAGCTTGTACATGTTCGAATACATCAGAAATAAAATGCAAGAACGAGGGATTACAATGCTTTCGTGGTCTTCTCTCTGGCATTGAAGTGCAAAGCGTGGACCTCCGGCTGCGTTCCTCCTCCCTATTGCGAGTTCCCGAAGTTTTTTAGGGTTTCGGTGTGCCGTCCTAGCCATCGTACCTCCTCCCTATGGTTTGGGCGGAGCCATCCTTATATAGACATCACCTCGGACCGCTGCAAACTCTGAGAAAAACCCTAGTCGCACAAATCTGGCGAGCCACTACACAGCCATGTGTTTCCACATGGCCAAGCTGTGTGTAGCCCTGGGGTGGCTGATCTTGCCCATTGGACACGGCCGTGTGTAGCCACATGCCATGGTCGTGTCCCACTCTACGCTAGCTGCAAAATGTCCTTCTTTTGCTCTGAAAATGCACCTTTTTCACCCGAAATGCTAACCTGCATACAAAAGTACAAAGAGCAGACCTCCCAACCAGAAAATAGGAAATGTGTGCAAAATAGAGTGACATATGTATGAAAACTAACATAAAACATAATGAGATGTGAGCAAAAACTACTCCTAAAACCCTATATGTTTTGCTCACATCAAGTTCCATAAACAATTGGAACATTATGATAGGACTTAGGTTTGTGACCCAAACCTTTCTTGCCCTTAATCGGTTCTTGTCTCCTAGGTCTTAAATTTTGATCCTTTGACCCCATAATTGAGTTTGTTATAATTTTGAGGGTCTTTTCCAATTTTTCAAGCCTTGACCTCAAGGCTCGATTTTCTAATTCTAATTTTCCCAATTTTGATTTTTCATTTATCTTTTGGGAATGACTCTTCCTAGGCATATGTCTATAATTTTTGGGATTAATGCCTAGGTGATTTTTAACCTTCCTAATAGACTCTCTAGGTAAGATAGGTCTAGTGTTATTGGTCCTAGATTTGTCCTTAGACAAGTTTACATGCTTAGCACCTAAACAAAAGTATTTATTCCTACTAGCATGCTTTTCATTAATAATAGCAAGTGCATTAAAGTAATTTTTAGCATGCTTCTTAGTCCTAGAGCTAGAAGGTGCATTAAGATATACCTTAGGGTTTGCTTTAAAAGCTCTCCATACTTGTGTAGCCCCTTCTTGCCCTTTCTTCCTCCCCCTAGGGCATTGGCTTCGGTAGTGTCTTTTTTGGTTGCATTTAAAGCACACAATGTGGTCTTTGCTCTTTCTAGCGAGGACTCCGGTATCCTTTGACTTTTGGTTGACTTTTGACGCTGGTACCTTCTTCTTAGCCAATTTTGGGCACTTACTCTTGTAATGCCCTTTCTCCCTAAACTCAAAGCAAATTATGTGATCTTTATTATTAATTACATTACTTGAGTTACCTAGGGTGGTGGAGGCCTCTTGATCTTCACTTCTTCCGGATATAGATGCTTCTTCTCATTTTGTTCCGGGATGGAAGACCTCTCCTCCCCCTCAATGCTAGAAGTGGAGGTTTCCTCCAAGTCATCCACATCTTCGAATGTTGATGGCATTTCTTTCTCGGCATCCTTCTCTCCTTGTGTCGGTTCGAGAATTTCGTCGAATTTGACCACCTTATGCCACAACTCCTTTGCATACCTATAATTACCTAATCTAGACCAAATATGGTTAGGAATCAAATCACTTAGCAATTTGATTACCTTGAGATTTGTCTTGAAATCCTTGATTTGGTCATTGGACCATCTTGATTTTTCTATTGGCATGTTGTCTTGACCCATGGGCACTTCAAAACCATTTTCAATAGATAGCATTAAATCGAAATCGATTTCAAAGTATACCCCCATGTTTTTCTTCCAGCAAGAAAAGTTTCCATCGAATTTCGATGGATGGATGTTGAAGTCGGCCATCTTGTCATGCTTGTGTTGGCGATTAGTCCGCGACAAGCTCCTTGCTCTGATACCACTTGATGGAAGATTAGTGGCCGGCTAGAGGCGGTGAATAGCCCAAATCGCGTGTACGGTGGAAATCATCCGTTCGTCCCGTGCTCGTCTACAATACTCATTAATTTGCAATGCCATCCTTCACATATCTTGCCCTCGAAGTATGCTTCCCTTGGGCCTCATTCCATTCGCTCTCCATCCAGCGGCCCCTCGGATCCACCAAGCACACGGCTTCGCAATGTCATCCTTCACCGGCTCAAGGACCTCGAGCCTAGTGAACTTGCTAAGTCCTCAAGACTTCTCACACCAAGCCTCATGCTTGGATTTTCCATGCCACGCCCCATGCTTGGACTTTCACCGCCAAAGCTATACACTTGGACTTATATGGCCAACCCATGTTGGACTTCCCATGACAATACCATGTAATATGTTTTGTCTAACATCAAAATACAGTTCTAGTCAAACTCAAGTCCGGTAAATCAAGACCTGGGTCGATTGCACCAACAAGTTAAGTCGTCATCCTATAGCTTTCCTAAGGTCTCCGACTCTTAGGCACTTACCTACGCAAAGTGAGGGTCGTTCCCTAGAGCTAGCATAAAGTCTCAAAGGCGTGCTCGGTATTGAGAGAAATTAGTAGGTGTTTCCCCAGTAACCTAACTCGGTCTCAAAGGGGCACATAACCATTTCCACCCACGACAACTGTTATTTTATCCCTCATAATCTTTTTTTTCAATTATTATTATTATTATTATTTTCTTTCTTTCTTTTCTCTCTCTCTTGGGATTTTGATTTTTCTGAATGGGCTTCTAAATCTGAGCATCTCCAGTAACTAAAATGCTAAATTTAGAGTCACCTATGGATTCCAAAGTACTAGACTATCGAGATGAATCATAACTAGGTACGTACTAGATTTTCCCTTTTAGAATGTTCGTCATGTGCAGGTGTAAAAATAAAAGCTAACTAGTGTAAGTCTAGAATAATCATTAGAGCAAATAAAATAAAATACCACGAGATAAATGAAGCTAAGCTACCCATGGAACAATCTCATGAATAAAACCTTATAAATACTACTGAGGCAGCTTATAGATAGCAAAAACTAAGTGCTGAAAGAAACTAAACAACCTATGCACGAACAAATGAATGCTAACTAAAATGCAAATATCAGGAAAGAAACTACTACTAGAAACAAAATAAATCGAAACTTGGGGTCTACCCCCAGACTTAAGCGAAACATACCTCTATTATGGTGGCCGAGGTGGAAAGTCTGGTAGCCTCACCATCTTGGGATCATGGGAGAATCTAGTGTTGAGACGCTGATGCCACATGTACATGTGGTTGATCTAAGAACTGGTTGATGTAGCGACTGCTCAGTGCTCCTCCTCCCGGGTCCACTGTGCTTGCTGAGCACATATGTGACGCCGCATCTCCTGGCGATAGGTGGCCTCCTCCTGGCAACGGGCAGCCTCCTCCTGAAAGTAGATACGAGCTTCGTCGTAGAACTCTTCGGCCCGCTGGAAGTGCTTTCGGAAGCCCTGAAACTCTGCCTGCGTGTAGGCGCTTTGCTCCTCCCATCGCTGCCTCTGTGTCTGCTGCTCGGCATATATGTCGTCGAGGCATGATCGGAACTCCGAAAAATTATAAGCAAATGTACCTGCATCCTGCTCAAAAGAAGAAAAATGGTGGTGGTGCAGGTGAAGGCTCATGTCGACGTGGACTAGGTGGGCTCTTATATATGTGTGAACTGGAGGGAGAGTGATGTACAGGGGGAGAGTGTTGGGAAATTTTGGATCTTGATGTTCACAACATCGCGGGCGAATACTTAGCACAACCATAGTGGAAACAATATATAAATCGGATCCCACTAGAGATCCATGCAAAACTATATAAGTCATTTCATATCCTACTTTTTCTAGATCTTATCTAGAAGAAGAAGTATACCTTCGATGCATGCCCTTCGCAATCCCACTTTTCCAAATGTTGTCGGATCTCAATACGGTAACGATAACCATATCTCTAAGGTATCCACACTGACACTCAGTTGTTTGGGAGTCACGTTGTGCTACCAACCCTAACAAAATGCCAAGACCACTTGGAAGAAGAAGAAGGAGAGGAAGAAGAGAACTCTTTCTCTTGGCTTTTTGGCTTGCACGCCCAAAACACAAAAGCCACACACAACTCATACACGTTCAACACCAAAAACCTTTTTAAGCCACTAGCAACCATTGCCATCAATTCCTCTTAACTCCTCATTAAGAAGACTCTTAATACCAAGACCCTTGGTATTTTTCCTTCATCCAAATGCATGAACCTCTCATCAAGAATACCTAAACACTTGGTATTCACATGCATGATTAATTACATTAATCATGCATGATGATAGATGACACTTGCATGATTATTTATCTTCCACGGTTTAACATGAGTCTAACTCAAGTTTAACCAATTTGAGTCTAACTCAAGTCTTGGCCATATGCTCAATTGTTCTTTTTATTCCAACTAAAATAAACCATCTCCAAAATAGAATGACATTTGTGTGTGACCCAATAGGCTCTTGTAACGTTGGAAATGTATCTAAAACCATTTTAGATACATAAGCAATGAGCGACATCTAGCAACACATCGTTGTTATCCAAGTTACAAGAAAGTCGAGATCTAACAACCTTTCCGTGACCATTATCATGTATGACGGTGTCCTTCTATCTCTGATATCTTAGATCGATCAATGAGGCATAGACCATGTCATCCCCTTATCGATCTTTATGTTTCTTGATCCCCAAGTAGACTCACTAAATAAATGAGCTCAATATCTCATATTTACTCATTTGAACATGGCCATGCATTTCGTGGTCATACTCTATCAAGAGGCCAAAGATATCACTCCTGTCATATGGGAGGGATAGATCCCATCTACATCACTCACATCCCTCCGCATAATTCGTTACATACCCAGTAATCACCATTATAGTGCACCATGTTACCGTGTGACGTTGGACGATACCAAAGTATATAACTCCTTATGTAGGGAACCATAGTGATTTCAAGCCTAAGGACTATTCATACCAATAGTCACATGAGAAAGTATATGACACTCATATAACGATCCATGACACTTTCTCATGGCGGATCAATTCAGTACATATATTCTCCAATATATATACCCTTGTGTTAATGTGATATCACATATCCATGACTTGTGAGATCAAATCATCCATTAACCTACATGCGAGTCTCAATGTATCAATATATCCCTTTGTTTATTAATACTTGACTAGGAATGTTTAAGAACAGTGTTCTTTACAGCTTCTCATAATCAATTCTACCAATTGATATGCTGTAGATTAGAACCTACTATTTAAGGGCATTATTATATTTATTTACTAGCACACACATAAATTAAATATAATAATCAATATTTGCCTCTTATTAATGAAATATGATACATATGATCCCTAATCAATCATCTCATGATTGACACTAAGGGCTAACACTAACAGAGAGATTTGTGCCAAAGTGGATGGTCCCTCATATGGTGGGGACTCCACTATCAGGCTATGGCAAATGTGGGTAAGTAGGCCCCCCACAATAATCTCTCCTCTCACCGCTTTGCCCATTTTCACTAAGTGTCTAATGAAATGAGACCCTATATTAATGCTACTCTTTTCTTGTAGCATGCCCCATAAGCAAAGCATCTCACTCACTCTCACTACACCATCACTCTTTTGACGACCAAAAATAGTACTTGCCATAATTCGGTGTAAGTACCAAAAAATGGGGTTTTGGAGGCACGATGCTTTGGCCCTAGAAGAGTCGTAAGCGTGCTCTCCTATCAATTCGGTCCAAAAGATCCGAGAGTTAAACCCAATAGGGGTTCTTTTCTCTACCCCACTAGGCAAACCAAAATATGTATTCCATTGGTGTAATGTCCATTCATGCTCAGTGTTAAATAACCTAAAGGTAATCCTACCCTCTTCGCTCTCTCTCCTTGTTAAGATTTCCACTTCTAAATAGCTCAAAAATTCTAAAACTATCCTAGGGTAGGTTGGGTGTCTTACCCCCATTATCTCTTACCACCTCATTTTTGCAAATAGGGCTTGAACATCACCAAACAAACCTAGGGATTCTATGAGATCTTCATCAAGATACCTAGTAGCGGTGATTCTTCTAGTAGAAAGCATATTAAATCTTTCCCTATGCTCGTTATTGTGAAAGAGAAGGGTTGGAAAGGTGTTACCTTCCTCCGGAGCTTGAGGGGCATCTGTTCTCCTTGTTCTTCGCTCTGAGGTAGTAGTTCGGGGCGCTACATGCCTTGTCCTCCTCATCCTTGATTTTATTGGGCTCCTTTAAGGGTTAGAGAGGGTCCTAGGAAGTGGGGAAGATGATTCCACATGGCTAGGGCAAGAGAAATAAAAGCACACGACGCGTTTGGGTTTAAAACACACAACATGACCCTCTTAAACCTCACACTCCATGACCGTATGAAAACACACGGCCAGGCTGTGTGCACCACTGGGGTCGGGCATGACAGTGTGAAAACACATGGTCGGGTCGTGTGCCCCCTGTTTCCTCCTCATTGTGCACAACGGTCTGAATTCTCCTTACTTACTCAGTCGTGTAGGTTCAAAGTGATTTTATTTTTACCTAGCAGGTTCTTTTTGTTAGTGCAATCAACCTGTGATATGGTTTTGATGTGTGTGGCAAAGGGTTTAAGTTAGGTTGTTATTGTGATTTGATATGTGCGTTGGAGTCTTGCAGGACTTAGTAATTCGCACACGGAGCCTTGGCGGGTTCACCACTCACAACCTCGTGGTTGAGTCGGAGAAGGAGCATTGCAGAGTCATGCGCTTGATGCTGCCGAGGGACCGCCGGACGAGATGACTTGAAGCGAAGGCAAGGAAGCAGACTTCAGAGGCAAGATACGCGAAGGAACATTGCAGAGCAGTGCGCTTGATGCTGCCGAGGGATGTGGCTACGAACGAAGAGAGCTTTGGCGAGGGACTTTGAGGGAGATGAGAGAATGAGTGAATTGTAAGTAGCTCATTAGGTGAACTTGGCCGAATGGCTGAGTGTCGGAGGCTCGACCGTAAGGGTTGAGGTTTACCCAACCGTCGGAAGCTCAAACGAATGTTAAGTTTGAGTTTCACACGGCACCAGTCGACTGCCATGAAATAACAGTCGACTGCTCTGAGTCGAACGAGGTTCCACTGGTATTCGACTGATGGTTTTATGTCTAGCAGTCGACTACCATGGAATGGCAGTCGACTGCCAGAGGAAGTCACGGGCACAGAACCTCTCGTAGCCGACTGGGCAGTCGACTACGGAGGCAGCAGTCGATTGATGGTTACATCAGTCGACTGCCAAGGGATCTCTTGGCCTGCAACGGTCGGGATCCGATGTGTTCAGAGGCTGTTGTAGTGGCGGCAGTCGACTGCCAAGGGAAGCAGTCGACTAGTGGCGTCCAACGGGAAGAAATCAACCTTCTCTATAAAAAGATAGGGTGTTGGGGTTTGGGAGGCTAATGCTTCTCTTCTAAACAGCTCCCAAAGTGTCCTAAACATTTTCCACTCTTCTACTTGTGCTAATCATCATTCTATTATAGAAGAGTGATCCTTGTGTAAAAGAGGTTACCTCCACCTAGCTTTGTGCAAAGGAGAGATCTAGTGGATAGATTGAGGAATGATTCACCTTGGACGAATCGGACCGTGGATTAGCGGCGTAGCCGTGAACCACGTTATATATTGTGTTAGCATTGGTTTTATTCGTGTTGTTTTGATTTTCTTGTATTATTTATTAGTATTCCGCTTGCGCTAACGATTTTGTAGACGAGCAAATTCCACCATCAAACAAAAGAGGGCTATTCACCCCCCTCTAGACGGCCACATCCACACTTCATCGATCCTACAAGTGGTATCAGAGCCAAGTCACTTGTCGGGGACTAACCACCACTACAAGCACTACATTCAAGAATGGCCGGCTCGAACATTCACCCACCGAAGTTTGAAGGAGAATTCTCTTGGTGGATGAAGAGAATAGAGGTATTCTTCAAAACCTATTTCGAAATTCTTTTAATCATGGAAAATGGTTTTGAAATGCATAGGGATGAAGAAGGGGAGCCATTGGAAAAATCAAGATGGAGCAAGAGGCAAAGGGAAGAGTACTTGGCAAATTCAAAAGATAAACATCATCTCTACAATGTACTCCCCCAACAAGAAGTAAACTAGATTGGAGAATGCTCTAGTGCCAAGGAGAAGTGGGAGAAGCTAGTAGAGCTTCATGAAGGTACCGCGGAGGCCAAGCTTGCAAGAAGAGACCTCCTCCACTCCCAACTATCAAACATCAAATTAGAAAAGGGAGAAAAGGTAACCTCACTACACTCTAGATTTAAAGATATAATAACCGGTTTATCTAGTGTAGGGGAGAAGCTTTCAAATAGGGACATGCTCATGAAGGATATAGATGCCTTTCCTCGGTCATCAAGATGGAGCTCTATGGTGGATTCTTTTTACATCTCCAAGAACCTAGAAGTTAGCACCTTGGAGGAATTTTTCTCAACCATGGAGCTCCACGAAACAAGACTTGAAGGAAAAATAGAAGAGCCAAGAATTCAACCTTCAAGAGGAGTGACACTTTTGGCCAACAAGGGGAAGAAGAAGATGGAGATTTCCTCCTCCTTCGACGAAGCTTCCTCCTCCTCCTCCATGGATAACACGGAAGAAGCTTATATGGTAAGGAGGGTAAGGCGTACATTAAAAGGTTTTAAATTTAATAAATCTAATGATAGGAGTAGAAGACCAAGGGGGAAGGTGATTTGTTATAATTGCCAAGGAGAGGGACACATAAGGGACAATTGTCCCCTCTTGAACAAGAGCAAAGAGGAGAAGAGAAAGAAGGAAGAAAAGAAGAAGAAAAAGGGGAGCAAGAAGAAAAAGGAAGAAGAGAAGAAGGCTAAAGAAAAAGGGAAGGCAAAGGCACTAAAAGCAAGGACATGGGATGGCCCCTCTTCATCATCTTCATCATCATCGGAAGAGGAGAATGTCTTTGTCACCAACCTTACTTTGATGGCATTTGACGACCTAGACTCATCCTCCACCGAAAATGAAGAATCAAGCACAAGTGAGGAGAGCTCTAGTGAATGGGGAGTTTCTTCACCATCATCGGAATCGAAGGAAGAGGACATGGAGACTATGGTAACGAACCTCTCACCAAGTAAAATAGTTTCCATGATTTCTAGTCTTAATAAGGATCTATTTAGGGCCAAAAAGAAAAATAAGAGCATGCTAGATCAAATTAAGGACTTAGAAGAAAAATTAGAAAAAGCATGCTTAAATGTAAATGATAATATTTCTTCTAGCTTAAATGAGGCATGCTCACATGATCTTTATATGCCATTTGATGTTAATGATGCATGCATAGAGGAAAATAGAGCTTTAAGGGAAAAGGTAGATCATTTGACCAAAGCCCTAGAAAAGTTTACAATTGGTTCAAATACATTGAACATGATAATTGGGAGCCAAAGAGCTAGTTTCAACAAGAAAGGCTAAGGATATAAGGAAAAGAAAAATGAAAAGGCCTATAAATGTCTAATTGCTAGGGGTCAAGACAAAAAGAAGGTAATAGCTAGAAAATGGATCCCTAAGGAATTTTTAGTGAACCCCATAGGCAAGAATTTGTATTGGGTTCCAAAATCCATCCTTAAGGGTTAGGAAAACCCTAGGATAGTCAACCATAAGGATTTCACCTATATCATATTTTTGGTTGACTTAGGATGGCGGGACAACATTTTTGAAATAGTCTTAGGTGATGATAATGCACCTATAAATAGATAAATCATGCTTTAGGTCATATTTGCCTTTTTATCATGATGTAATACCTAATGCATGATCACAATTTGATGAATACACTTGTTTCATGATCATAATATGGAATTCATACATATATGTCTTTATGATCATGTTGGATGTTAGGATGATACTTAACCTTGATAGAATTGCATGAAAATAATGGTTAAGTATATACAAATATCTCTAGGATGCATCTCACATTCACCATAGGCTACCTTGATTGAAAACTTAGAATGAGTGAGATGTTAGGATGATACAAATGTCCACTAATGCCTATGGCATTTAGATGGTCATTTAAAGTATCAAAATAGCAATAATAGATCAATCATGGGAAAGACTTATGTTTAATTCATAGACATATTGCCCAAAGATCATGGTTGGATATTTCAAATATTTTCAAAACTATTTTGTACTTTAAAATCTGCATGTTCATGTTTTGAAACAATCCAAAGCAAAACTAGGTGTTAAAATGGATAGAAACTTGATCAAAACACTAGTTGTTTTTAAAGCTTTTGGATTTTTGGCAAATTCTTGAAAATATAATATTTTTTCATTGATAAAGAACCCTAAAAGATATGTGTTCCCCAAATTTCACTATTTTTCGAATTTTTTGGAATTTATAGTGCATTTCTGAAATTCATCCAGAAAATTAGAAATTCTGATTTCCTTGTGTCGATCATTGATCGCCATAATCGATGCGATATGATGATGAAAATATGATTTTATCAAGTTTTTGAGTGATTTTGATTTTTACTTCTCTCAACACTTGATGTCATACCATATAAACTCTGTTTAATTTTTTTGATGGTGTCAAAGGGGGAGAAAGATATATGTTTTAAGTAAAGGGGGAATGCATTTAGTGGGAGTTTCATGTATTAAGGGGGAGAGTTGCTAATCATGTTATTTACATGCTTTCTTTCCTTAATATTTTATAAAATGTTTTTACCTAACTTAAATGGATTGCCACACATCAAAAAGGGGGAGATTGTTAGTGCAATCAACCCGTGATATGGTTTTGATGTGTGTGGCAAAGGGTTTAAGTTAGGTTGTTATTATGATTTGATATGTGCGTTGGAGTCTTGCAGGACTTAGTAATTCGTACACGGAGCCTTGGCGGGTTCACCACTCACAACCTCGTGCTTGAGTCGGAGAAGGAGCATTGCAGAGTCGTGTGCTTGATGCTGCCAAGGGACCGCCGGACGAGATGACTTGAAGCGAAGCCAAGGAAGCATACTTCGGAGGCAAGAGACGCGAAGGAGCATTGCAGAGTCGTGCGCCTGATGCTGCCGAGGGACGTGGCCGCGAACGAAGAGAGCTTCGGCGAGGGACTTCGAGTGAGATGAGAGAATGAGTGAATTGTAAGAAGCTCATTAGGTGAACTTGGCCGAATTTCTGAGTGTCGGAGGCTCAACCGCAAGGGTTGAGGTTTACCCGACCGCCGGAAGCTCAAACGAATGTTAAGTTTGAGTTTCACACGACACCAGTCGACTTCCATGAAATAGCAGTCGACTACTCTGAGTCAAATGAGGTTCGACTGGTATCGACTGATGGTTTTATGCCCAGCAGTGGACTGCCAGAGGAAGTCGCGGGCATAGAACCTCTCGTAGCCGACTGGGCAGTTGACTACGGAGGCAGCAGTGGACTGATGGTTACATCAGTCGACTGCCAAGGGATCCATTGGCTTGCAACGGTCGGGATCCGACGTGTTCGGAGGCCGTTGGAGTGGTGGCAGTCGACTGCCAAGGGCAGCAGTCGACTGGTGGCAGCCAATAGGAAGAAATCAGCCCTCTCTATAAAAAGAGAGGGTGTTGGGCTTTGGGAGGCTAATGCTTCTCTTCTAAATAGCTCCCAAAGTGCCCTAAATGTTTTCCACTCTTCGACTTGTGCTAATCTTCATTCTATTGTAGAAGAGTGATCCTTGTGTAAAAGAGGTTACCTCCACCTAGCTTTGTGCAAAGGAGAGATCTAGTGGATAGATTGAGGAGTGATTCACCTTGGACGAATCAGACCATGGATTAGCGGCGTAGCCGTGAACCACGTTATATATTGTGTTAGCATTGGTTTTATTCGTGTTGTTTTGATTTGCTTGTCTTGTTTATTTGTATTCCTCTTGCGCTAACAATTTTGTAGACGAGCAAATTCCACCATCGAACGAAAGAGGGCTATTCACCCCCCTCTAGCCGACCACATCCACACTTCATCGATCCTACACTTTCTAGTCCTAATTCATATTCAAAAGTGCTAGATGAATAGAAACCTAAATTCAAATTAACTAAATGAATGCAATAAAATAAAAAGAACACATAAAAACTAAACTTGGGTTGCCTCCCAAGAAGTGCTTTGTTTAAGGTCTTTTAGCTCGACCACACTCCATTATCTTCAACTTGGCTCCGAAGGCTCTGTAAACCTCCATTCATCTGTCCCGAATACTTTATCTACACTATCCTCTTTAGCTCTAGCTAGAATAACATACTTTCCTAGCATGGGTCCTTGACGTGCCACGCTAGCAAGCTCAAATTCCATCTTATCGTCGCCTACTTTTAGGGTCAGCTTGTGATTCTTAACATCAATGACCATCCCGACAGTTGCTAAAAATGGTTGTCCCAGGATGACGGGTATCTTCGGATCTTCTTCCATTTCCATGACCACAAAATCGGTCAAAAGTGTAAAATTCCCCACCTTAACAGGCACATCTTCAAAAATTCCCAATGAGTATCGGTATGAATGGTCGGCCAGCTGCAATGTCATGGTGGTGACCTTCAAATTCCCCAACCCTAGCTTTTTGCATAAGGTAGAGGGCTCAAGCTCACACTAGGACCCAAATCATAGAAGGCTTTGCTAATCAGGGTCATCCCTATATAACACAATATATAGAAACTCCCCAGATCTTTTAATTTCTGAGTGGTCTCGTTCCGGAGGTAAGCACTTGATTCTTCTGTGAGGGCCACTGTCTCAGACTTTTCGACCTTCCTATGATGTGCTAATATATCTTTCATGAATCTCGTGAATTGGGGCATTTGGTGCAACGCTTCAAGTATCGACACCTCTACTGAGATCAATTTTAGCATGTTCAGAAATTTACCAAACTCAGCATCTTTCTTCGCATGGGTTAGTCGCTGGTGAAATGGCACCGTCAAGGGTGGTTGCATTTTTATGGTAGGCTCCCGATTTATGTCTTCGTCTTCTTCCTTTCAGGTTTCCCTCGAAGGTTTCCTTATTTCAAGTCCTGATTCTGGTCCGACAAACACCCGGCTTGGCATCTCTTTTAGCGACCTTCAACTCCGCAACATCAATTCCTTGTACTGCTCTACCGAATTAACCTATGACTTTCCTGGGAATTTCTCCAATACCCTAAATATCTGGTTAGAAATTTGATCTACTTGAATTTCTATCATCTTTTGCCTATTGGTGAGATCCTTTACAGACGACCTTAACTCTTCGATTATCGATTCCGTCTGCGAGCGTCGCCGCTGAAATTCTGCATTTGCTTTCCATTGTGTCTGAATGAAGTTTTCTATCATACTATCTAGATGGGTGTCAGGCAGTTGCGGCTGCCCACTTCCTCCTGATTGTTGGAAATTCCCCGAATTACTCCCATAGGAAAAATTCGGGTAGATCCTCCATCTGAGATTGTAAGTGTTGGGATATGGGTTGTTGATCCTTTGATTATGATCCCCATGTTAGACTATCCGAGCCGCAAAAACCACTTTTTGCGTTGTGAAAACCCTGAAAGTCAGCCACGGATCCATGCAAAGGAAAATAAAAATACATGTACGTGTTAAAAACCTTTAAATCTACACTAGATCTACATGGTAAGAGTTTACCCTTGAAGCGACGCCCTTCGCTTATCCGGCTCGTCCAAATGGATTGCCGGAACTCGAGAGTGTCAAGTGTACACTCCTCTATTGGTATCCACACAAGAAATAGGTAGAGAAAAGACAATCTTGAGTGTGCTAGCACTCCTTGAAGTCCACGGCAAGATGAGGAAGAGAAGGGAGAGGTTGAGGGAAGAACCAAGGAAGAAGATGATGAAGTTACACCAAATAACTTCCCACTTAAGTGGTTGGCCACTTCTTTAGGGGGTTACATGCATGCATGTAACTCCAAGAGCCAATGGCTCTTGGTCTTCCTCATGAGGTGGCACCCCATGATAAGTCCATGATGATGTGGAACATCATTATTGGGTGGCCCCCATGCCATGTCACCATGACAAGGCAATTGGTCAAATCAAAATTGACCATTCATCTTCCCTCTCAAGTCAAGTCAAACTTGACCTATTATCTCCCATGGTTGATCAAATCTAACCACTTGATTCAAGTCAATTTGATTTAATGAATCTCTATTCATTAATTTAAATTGACTCAATGAATCAAATCGAAATTAGACTCATTCAACACTTGAATCAAATTGAGTCTAACTCAATTAGTCTAATTTGGATTACTTTTAATCCAATTTGGTTCATCCCATGAACCTAATCCTCATTGTTCATCATATGAACCTAATCTCCATCTAATTGCCCTTTGTGTGTGACCCTATAGGTTCTTATAACGTTGGCAATGCTCCTAAACCGATTTAGGAACATAAGCAATGAGCGGTATCTAGCAACACATCATTGCTACCCAAGTTACAAGAATGTTGAGATCCAACATCACCTTTGTGACTACTAATTGTGACTCTCACAATATGTGACAATGCCCCTCTATCCTTGATATCTAGATTGACCAATTGAGGCATAGACCGTGTCATCCTCGGTACAATCTATATCTTGAACTCCAAGTAGACTCACTCTAATCAAATGAGCTCAATATCTCATATTGACTCATTTGGGAATGGCCATGCACTTCGTGGCCTCACTCTATCAAGAATAACGATGTCACTCCCATTATATAGGAGGGATAGATCTCATCTACATCACTCACATCTCTCCGCATAATTTGTTACATACCCAGTAATTGCCTTTATGGTCCACACATTTACGGGTGATGTTTGACGAAGCCAAAGTATGCAACTCCTTATATAGGAAACCATGGTTACCTCAGGTTCAAGGATTAATAGTCATACTAATAGTTACATGAGAAACTATATGTCACTCATATAACGATCCATGATACTTTCTCATGGCGGGTCATTCAGTATACATTCTCCAATGCATACTCATATGTCAACTTGATATCATATATCTATGACTTGTGAGATTAAGTCATCGAGTTGACCTACATGCTAGTCTCAATGCATTAACATTGTCCCTGAATGTTAATACTTGTGTTGGGATGTATACTGAAAAGTCTATCTTTTGTATGAACATCTTTATTTTTGAAATAAGAATCACATGATTATTGTTTGCATATTTATGGTTATGCATATTGTCTAATACATTACATTATAGATAACATGGTGTGTAGTGTCACATGATAGATCATGTTGTCAGCTCTTTGTAGAGTATAAGTAAAGGCTCACAACCGAGATGGCTTTGGACAAACCATTTGTATGGTTGTAGTGTGATTTGGTATTGGTTTGTCTTGACCATAGAATCACACTAGTACACTTTGTGTGTATTGAGCAGGACCGACTTAGAGGTGATTCAATTCATTGTTGACTACATAATCGAATCGGACCTCAGATATTATGTTGTACATGCTCTTAATCTCGATATAATAATGGGCACATATACTTCATATTCATTTCTTTTATTTACCAATGGGCGAGATTTAGAGAGTAAATCGATAGGCTCGGTAAGTTGGGAAATGATATTACTTATATGGTGTGCCATTGATTGTAGGAGGAAATCGTGTCCTATATATTAGAATGATGATGTCCCCTTGAGGAGCTCATAAGGTTCATCATTTAAACCCTGCAGGTGGACTTGGTCCGGCATGATGATAAAGTTGAGTGGTACTACTCATGGAGTTAGATGTTGATTAATTAATTATCAGTAAATTAATTAATCGACGGACATTCGAGATCTTAAACACAGGGAAAAAATGTACAAATAATATATGGATCCCATATTAATTTATGGGGGTTGGTGAGGTAGATCAATGATAATCCTCTAGTGGAATGGATTATCATTAATGGATCAGACTTTATGTGGGCTTGATCCATTGGGTGGCCAAGATCCAACTCCTCCTCATGGTCCCTATTGTAGCCAATTAAAACCTCATGGAGCCTAGATCCGATGGTTGAAAATGAAACTCTAGACCCGACGGTGGAGATTAAATCTCTAGATCCTACAATTGAGATTAAATCTCTAGATCTGACAGTTGAGATTAAATCCCTAGATCCGATGGTGGAGATTAAAGGAGGCTTAAGCTTAACTCTATAAATAAGGGCTTAAGGTGGGTGGCAAGGATATAGCTAAGGGATTAGGGTTTGGGCGGCAAGGGGCTTGGAGGCTTGGGCGGCCACAATTTTGGAAAGTTTTTCCTTTCTCTTCTTCTTCTTGGTCGGCGCCCAAACTTGTTTCTCCTCTCCTTGGCCGGTGTCCAAGCTCTTCTTTCTCTTCTCCTTGGCCGGTGGAAACAAGGGTTAGTGTGATTCCTTAAAGCTCTTGGTCGGTGCCCACCTTCCCCTCTCTTTGGGCCAGCGACAAGCTTCAAGTTGGGAGCTTGTTGGTTGGTCCTAGATAAAGGAGAGTTTTGATTATATACTTCATCTTGTTCGGAGTGAGCAAGAAAAGGAAGATCGTGATCTAGTAGGCTTCGACTTTTGGAAGATTGTCGCCCACACGACGTCCAAAAGGAGGAAGGACATACAATAGAAGATCGAGAGGTATAAATTTTGTTTTGTTTTCCTTTTATTCCTTTGTATGTTGTATGTTTATGTTATGTGGCTAATTTACTTGGACCCCGAATATGAACGCAAAAACCGGCGATCTGTACATCGTCTATTCCACAGCTATTCAAAGAATAGAGGTAGGTTGCTTGAACAACAAATTAGTTCAAGTGACTACTCTAATCGAATAGAACAACGATGAAACGGTAGCTTGGGTAATCCCTCCTTATCAAGCATAAATTTTTTCATACGGGGACGTAGAAGGGATCGCCATGGACAAGCGACCGAGTTGAAGTGGGAAGCGAAGTTTCCTACCTTCAAGTGGTATCAGAGTCACGGTTTCCGATTTTGTGTGTTTAGGATTCGGTTACTTTTATGCACTTTTCATATATTATATGTGTCGGATAATAGTAGGATGTACATAGGTTAACTTTTTGGTTGCAGACATAGGATCAAACTATTATGGTCATATGTGTGTATGTGATTGTATGTGTATAATTGTATATTTTGTTGAATCCTCGGGGTTGACGAGGCTAGAATTTAATTTTTGTAATTAGATACGACAATGTTTATCCACTCTTTTTATTTTAGTTTATTTTCGATCTAGATTTCATGTACACTCCCTCATGGAGTATAGGATCAATGGATGTAAATTAAAATAGTTTTTTCTCGGCTCGGATCTTCGGATGGCTTGTACATGGCGTAGGGAGGAGCGGACGAGATGGCGATACAACGGGAGGCATATTGGAGACAAAAGCCATAATAGTTGGAAAATATTTCTTTTTTATATTTATTGCTTATTGTTTGATATGCATGTCGTAGGCTAGAAAATTCCTCAATTTTAAATTACTAAGTGGGAGAGGGATATTTTTATAAATTCCCACGGCCTCCATTACGATTTGACATGTGATGCAAACAAACTTGCGCGTCGGCTCTGAGTGCCTTCCTACCCATCGGATGAGTTTGTTTGCAGATCACAAGGTCGAATATGGTTATAGGAAATTATTAAGGAGCGTGTGTACTTCCCCATCGGAAGGCACATAACCCGAGATAATTACCTTGGTACCGAGTAATGGTGAACACTTAGATACAAATATAAGTATCCTCCCCATCAGAGTCACTGCTTTTATTTGTAGGGCCGAAGAGGAACCAACTATTAATTTTATTTGTCAAAAAATTAGGTTGACAAGATAGTAAAATTAATGGGTAAAACCTCTTACAAATGTAGAATTCGTATACGTCCACACTATCGTGGCATACGATATTCTCGATGTTTTGAGGTGTTGGTTGATTTTCAAATTTTATTGTTTGAGGAATCAATAATTTTTTGAAATCTAATGTTTTGATCTATGTGATTCTTAGGTTTTTTCAAAATGACTTTCAACCCGCTTGCTGTGATACTGAAAGAAAATAAACTTACTGGACCCAATTATGTTGATTGGAAGAGGAATCTTGACATTGTCTTGACTACTGAGGAATACAAATATGTACTCCTCGAAGAGTGCCCTTCTAAGCCTACGGATGATTCTAGGGAAAGGAGAAGGAGAGTTATAAGAAGTGGATTAAGGTGGATGAGATGGCGCGGTGTTACATTTTGGCATCTATGTCAAATGTACTGCAACATCAACATCAAGCCATGCCCATTGCTTATGACATGATGCTCAATCTCAAAGAGCTTTTCGGTCACCAGAATCGTGATGCTAGGAAGGAAGCCATGAGGAACTTGATGACGATCACCATGATCGAGGGAACACCCGTGAGGGATCATGTTCTCAAGATGATGGCTCATTTGAATGAGCTGGAAGTCCTCGGAGCTGAGATCGATGGGGAAACCCAGGTCGATATTATTCTCCATTCTCTACCTAAAAGTTTTGAGCAGTTTTGCTTGAACTACAATATGAACAAGAGGTTATATTTGTTGGCGGAGCTTCTGACAGAACTCCAGGCGGCAGAGGGGCCTTTTCGTCAGAGTGCTCAGGCACAAGTTATGGTTGCCCAAAAGGTTTCTACTTCTAAGCCAAAAGGCAAGAAAAAGAAGAAACAAGCTAGGGCAAAGGCAGTGGGAGGAACTCAGGGAGGATTGAAGAAGCTGAAAGGCAAGTGCTTCACTTGCAAGCAGACTGGACACTTGAAGAAGGACTGCCCCAACCAGAAGCAGAACAAAGGTATATCTTTTGGTCTAGTCGTTGAAACATGTTTAGCGGTGTTATCTACCGGCACCTGGTGTGTAGATACGGGAGCCACTGATCATGTCTGCAATACTTTGCAGGGGTTCCAGGAAACCAGACGACTGGCTGAGGGGGAGATTACCGTATACTTGGGCGATGCCACGAAGGTGGCGGCTGTTGCAGTGGGAGATGTTTATTTATCTTTTGAAAAAAATAAAGTTTTAGTTCTTAAGAATTGCCTTTATGTACCTTTATTTAGAAAGAATTTGATTTTGATTTCTAAATTGTTTATCGATGGATATTCTATTTCTTTTAATAACAGAGTTGTTATAAAATGGAAAAGGGAGATTATCTGTTCTGGTGCATTGATAGGAAATTTATATACACTTGAACCAAATGCTCCCATGTGCAAATAGAAGTTAATAACTCATCTTCTAATTCCAATAAGAGAAAAGAACCTTCGAAGATGAACCAAACATATCTTTGGCATCTAAGACTTGGTCATATTAACCTAAGCAGAATTCAAAGGTTGATAGCTGATGGACCTCTGGGTTCATTAGTGGTGGAAAATTTCCCAACCTGCGAATCTTGCTTGGAGGGTAAAATGACTAAGAGGCCTTTTAAAGCAAAGGGGTATAAAGCCAAAGATGTGTTGGAATTGATTCATTCTAATTTGTGTGGTCCTATGTCTATCCAGGTTAGAGGTGGTTTTGAGTATTTTGTCTCTTTCATAGACGATTATTCAAGTTATGGATACATTTACTTGATGCGCCACAAGTCTGAATGCTTTGACAAGTTCAAAGAATTCAAGGCTGATGTAGGGAAACATCAAGGTAAAAGTATCAAGACACTACGATCTGATTATGGTGGTGAGTACCTCTTGGGAGAGTTTAGGAATTACTTATCAGAGGCTGGGATTCAATCCCAATTGTCTGCACCTGGCACACCCCAGTAGAATGGTGTAGTAGAGCGAAGGAATATGACTCTTATGGAGATGGTTAGATCGATGATGAGTTATTCTGAGTTGCCAGATTCGTTCTGGGGATATGCTCTAGATACGGCAGTGTATATTCTGAACTTGGTACCATCTAAATCAGTGCCTTCTACTCCCACAAAATTGTGGACTGGGCAAAAGCCTAGTCTAAGACATATTCGGATTTGGGAGAGTCCAGCACATGTGTTGAAGGTAGATGCTGGTAAGTTGGAACCTCGTACAGAAGTACGCATGTTCGTTGGCTATCCTAGAGGAACGAAAGGAGGTTTGTTTTATAGTCCTAGAGATCAGAGGTTGATGGTTAGCACGAATGCCAGATTTCTAGAGGAAGACTATGTGATGAACCACAAGCCCAAGAGTAAGATTGTTCTGGAGGAATTGAAAGGGGAAGTCACTACTTCAATACCACCGGTACCAGAGGATATACCACAAGTCACTACACCGCGTGTCACAGAGGATACATAGGTGATACCTCGTCGTAGTGGGAGGGTTGTTAGACAACCTGATATATTCATGTTCTTGGGAGAATCTTCTGATTTTGTCCCTGGCGAACATGAACCTGATCCCTGGACATATGACGAGGCAATCCAAGATAAAGATACAGTATCTTGGCAAAGTGCAATGAATGCTGAGATTGAATCTATGGATTCAAATCAGGTATGGGAGCTAGTAGAACCACCCAATGATGTAAAAACCATTGGATGCAAGTGGATCTACAAAAGAAAGAGAGGAATAGATGAAAAGGTTGAGACCTTCAAAGCAAGGCTTGTTACGAAGGGGTATACTCAGAAAGAGGGTATCGATTATGAGAAGACCTTTTCGTCGGTAGCCATGCTTAAGTCTATCTGAATTCTCTTATGTATTGCTGCTCATATGGATTATGAGGCATGACAGATGGATGTCAAGACAACTTTCCTTAATGGATGTCTTTAGGAAAACATCTATATGAAGCAACCAGAGGGATTCATTGCAAAGGGTAAAGAACATCTTGTGTGCAAGCTTAATCGGTCCATTTATGGATTAAAGCAAGCTTCGAGGTCTTGGAACCTCCGCTTTGATGAGGTAATCCAGTCTTATGGATTTATTCAAAGTCCGAATGAGTCTTGTGTATACAAGAGATGTGATGAAAATGTAGTAGTATTTCTTATACTATATATAGATGACATTTTGTTAATTGGCAACAATGTCAAGGTGTTATCGGACGTAAGGGTATGGTTGTCCAAACAGTTTGATATGAAGGACTTGGGGGAAGTGGGACACATCCTTGGGATCAAGGTTATAAGGGATCGCAGGAAAAGAATGTTGTGCTTATCTCAAGCTTCATACATAGACACCATTTTGGCTCGTTTAACCATGCAGAACTCCAAGAAGGGTTTTCTACCTTTCAGGCATGGAGTTCCTTTATCTAAGGAGATGTGTCTTAGAACATCTGAGGAGATAAAGGAGATGAAGGTGGTTCCTTATGCTTCGATAGTAGGAAGCCTCATGTATGTGATGCTATGTACGAGACCAAATATCTGCTTTGTCATTGGCATGGTTAGTAGATATCAGAGTAATCCAGCACAGGGACATTAGACTGCGGTAAAACATATATTGAAGTACCTGAGAAGGACTAGGAATTATATGCTAGTTTACCAGGCAGACCAATTACTCCCTGTGGGTTACACAAATTTTGACTTCCAATCAGACAGGGATAACAGTAAGTCTACCTCAAGTTTTGTGTTTACTTTGGGAGGTGGAGCCATTGTATGGAGGAGTGTCAAGCAGAAATGTGTGGCGGACTCCACCATGGAAGCTGAGTATGTGGCAGCCTATGAGGCGGCCAAAGAAGCTGTGTGGCTCAGGAACTTCTTGATGGACTTGGATGTGATTCCTGGTTTGCCCAGAACTATCACAATTTATTGTGATAATAGTAGTTCAGTTGCAAACTCGAAGGAACCACGAGCCCATAAGGCAAGTAAACACATAGAGCGCAAGTACCACCTGATATGAGAAATCGTAAAGAGAGGAGAAGTTGCTGTGGCCAAGATTGCATCGGAGGATAACCTGGCAAATCCTTTCACTAAGGCCCTTCCGACGAGATCTTTTGATAGGCATGTGAAGGGAATGGGAATCAGATGTATGGCAGTTTGAGGACAGCATAGTTTTTTAGTATAAGTGAGAGATTGTTGGGATGTATATTAAAAAGTCATCTTTTTTATTAACATCTTTATTTTAGAAATAAGAATCACATGATCATTGTTTGCATATTTATGGTTATGCATTTGTCTAATACATTACATTGTAGATAACATGGTGTGTAGTGTCACACGGTAGATCATGTTGTCAGCTCCTTATAGAGTATAAGTAAAGGCTCACAACCGAGATGGCTTTGGACAAACCATTGGTATGGTTGTAGTGTGATTTGGTATTGGTTTGTCTTGACCATAGAATCACACTAGTACACTTTGTGTGTATTGAACAGGATCGACTTAGAGGTGATTCGATTCATTGCTGACTACATAATCGAATCAGACCTCAGATATTATATTGTACATGCTCTTATTCCTGATATAATAACGACCACATATACTTAGTATTCATTTCTTTGATTTACCAATGGGCGAGATTTATAGAGTAAATCTATAGGCTCGGTAAGTTCAGAAATGATATTACTTATATGGTGTGTCGTTGATTATAGGAGGAAACTGTGGCCTATATATTAGGATGATGATGTCCCCTTGAGGAGCTCATAAGGTTCATCATGTAAACCCTGCAGGTGGACTTGGTTCGGCATGAAAATAAGGTTGAGTGGTACTACTCATGGAGTTAGATGTTGATTAATTAATTGTCAGTAAATTATTTAATCGACGGATATTTGAGATCTTAAACACGGGGAGATAAATGTATAAATAATATATGGATCCCATATTAATTTATGGGGGTTGGTGAGGTAGATCAATGATAATCCTCTAGTGGAATGGATTATCATTAATGGATCGAACTTTATGTGGGCTTGATCCATTGGGTGGCCAAGATCCAACTCCTCCACATGGTCCCTATTGTAGCCTATTAAAACCTCATGGAGCCTAGATCCGATGTTTGAAAATGAAACTCTAGATCCGACGGTGGAGATGAAATCTCTAGATCCGACGGTTGAGATTAAATCTCTAGATCTGACAGTTGAGATTTAATCCCTAGATTCGACGGTGGAGATTAAAGGAGGCTTAAGCCTAACTCTATAAATAAGGGCTTAAGGTGGGCGGCAAGGATATTGCTAAGGGATTAGGGTTTGGGCAGCAAGGGGCTTGGAGGCTTGGGCGGCCACAATTTTGGAATGTTTTTCCTTTCTCTTCTTCTTCTTGGTCGGCGCCCAAACTTGTTTCTCCTCTCCTTGGCCGGCATCCAAGCTCTTCTTTCTCTTCTCCTTGGCCGGTGGAAACAAGGATTAGGGTGATTCCTTGGAGCTCTTGGCCGACGCCCACCTTCCCCTCTCTTTGGGCCGACGGCAAGCTTCAAGTTGGGAGCTTATTGCTTGGTCCTAGATAGAGAAGAGTTTTGATTATACACTTCCTCTTGTTCGGAGCGAGCAAGGAAAGGAAGATCGTGATCTAGGAGGCTTCGACTTTTGGATGATCGTCGCCCACACGACGTCCAAAAGGATGAAGGATATACAATAGAAGATCGAGAGGTATAAATTTTGTTTTGTTTTCCTTTTGTTCCTTTGTATGTTGTATGTTTATTATATGTGGCTAATTTACTTGGACCCCGAATACGAATGCAAAAACCGACGATCCGTACATCATCTATTCCGCTGCTATTCGAAGAATAGAGGTAGATTGCTTGAACAACAAGTTTGTTCAAGTGACTACTCTAATCGAATAGCACGACGATGAAATGGTAGCTTGAGTAATCCTTCCTTATCAAGGATAAATATTTTTATCCGGGGACGTAGAAGGGATCGCCATGAACAAGCGACCGAGTTGAAGTGGGAAGCGAAGTTTCCTACCTTCAACTTGACTAGGAATGATTAAGAGTAGTGTTCTCTATATCAACTCATTATCGATTCAACCAATCGATTGATATAGATAAGAACCTTCTACTCAAGAACATTATTATACTTAGTTATTTGGCACCAATACAAGTAAATATAATAACCTTGCCTTTATAAATAGGAATATGATACAATAAAGTTCATATAACAATCATCACATGATTGTCTCTTGGGCTTTCACTAACAATCTCCCACTAGCACTAGTGCCAATCACCGTAGTATCTAATACCCAATGACCTAGTGTGACTATCATGTTTTTTCTGTGTCAAAGCCTTGATCAAGGGATTTGCGATGTTAGCCTCTGTGGGTATTCTACAAATCTTCACACCTCCTCTTTTGATAATCTCTCGAATGAGATGGAAGCGTCGTAGTATGTGTTTAGCCTGCTGGTGTGAGTGAGGTTCCTTAGCCTGCGCAATCACTCTATTGTTGTCACAATAGAGGTCTATAGGATCTGCTATGCTAGGAACCATCCCAAGCTTAGTAATGAACTTGCGGATCCAAATTGCCTCCTTTGCTGCCTCTGATGCAACAATATACTCAGCCTCTATTGTAGAATCAACAACTGTGTCCTGCTTCGAACTCTTCCAGCTCACTGCGCCACCATTCAAGCAAAACATGAACCATGACTATGATCTATAAACATCCTGGTCAGTTTGGAAGCTTGCATCGTTGTAACCCTTTATAGCTAGCTCCTCATCGCCTCCAAATATCAAAAACTATTCTTTAGTCTTTTTCAAGTACTTAAGAATATTCTTGACTTCTATCTAGTGACGCTCACCTAGATCTGAATGGTATCTACTCATCGTGCTCAAAGCATACGAGACATCAGGACAATTACATATCATGGGATCTTAGCCATGTGGTCTCTCTCCTTTTTGTTGGGTTTCCGGCACCGCGGCGTGTGTGTTCGATCATGTTTTGCAAACATGAGCACAGCGGAAGAAATAAAATAATAAATCTATATTTATTACAACACACACAACACACGCATGCATAGTACAACAAGTGTAGACATAACCATAAATTTAAATTTGCAATAAAAGGAAATTTAACTACGTTATACCTTTCGTATCACGTGTAGCGGGAACGGCATCAAACGGAACGATCCTCATTAGAATCGTCTCTATCCGTATCCACGCCGAGTATCCTCGGGATGACTTCGCTAAGCCACGAGCTTCGTCTTCATACGGGTTACTAGCCTCGTGTTGAAGACGACGTGATCGAGAGATGATCACGATCCGAATCCAAATTCGGATCCTAAGACGAGTCCTCAAAACTCGCTTCTCCGGAGAGGTATTCGTCAACCGATTGACGAATCCTTCATCCTCCACCTCAGAGGATTACCGAAGATCAAATCCCCGGTAAGTTAGCCGCTGTTGGAGCTCTAACCGTCGTCCAAACGACGCTCCGATGAGAGGAGAACAAGCTGTCCAGAAAACTGGACAGCTTTGGTGGAGGAGATAGGTGCCGGCCAACCAAGGGAAGATAGAGCTCACCTTGATTCCAAACCTAAAGAAGATCACTGGAGCACTAGCCGACAGCAGCTCGACGCCGGCGAGGGGAAGGAAGCTTCCTTCTGGACGCCGGTTGGAGTAGCAATGGGCGGCGGCAAGATGTTGGCGCCGAGAACTCCAATGAGGAGGTGGGCGGCAACTTCAACCTAGGGTTTTTGGATTAGGGCTTAATTATCCCTTAAGCCCTCTTTTATAGAGAACTAATTCTCTTAATGGTTATTGGATCATAACCATTAGGCCCGTTAACCCGCTACATTAAGATAAGTTAAAATAAACCAAACCATGATGGTTTATTTTAAGTTAAAACGAACCGAACCAACTTTTGGTTCATTCGTTTAAAATAAACCAAACCCTTTGGTTTATTCTCCTCCATTGGATTAGAACCAAACCATTTTGGTTCATCCATTATGTCTTCATAAGACATGGCCCATCCATGCTTCCATTGTGACTGAAACGATTTCATACTCGCTTCATGTTTGGTCCAACCAAACCTAGTTTCTCTCGGTCTGAGAATCCCATTCTCAAGCTTGTTTTAAATCCTTTGGATTACGCTCGTTATGCGTGTGACCAAATAGGTTCTCGGTTTATGTTGGCCGTCTATAATTAACCATTAATTATAGAATGATCATGAGTGGCACCTAGTAGTACATCATGATCCCCAATTAACCAAAAAGATCAACGGTTGATCCAGAACTATTTCTGAAACCCTTCAGCAACTCGAATGATTCGTGCCTCATTCCCTTCACTCATCTTATACCCACTTGGTTCAGGACATGGTCTATAGTGTCAGTCCCCACTAGGCTGACTACGTCACACCTAGCCCAAGTATCATTTCCTCGTCCTACGGATTCTAGTTACTCCACATGTATCGAAGAGTACTTTACTCTAAACATGTAATGCTTTGGCCAAAGACTTTAGTAACAATCCAACGATAGGCCATGGGTATACATCTCCTCGCAAGGAGTGGTGAATCCTTTATAGGCTATTCAAACACCTTCGATCACTTCGACTTATACCCAATCATCCCAAGTCCACATCTCCTTAGAGATGTTTGCTTAAGATGTCAAAGCATAAGTCTCCAAGATCAAGATGACTTGAATACCGCAAGTCAAAGGAACATCACACTTAAGCTACAGTAATAACTTCATTGACATATCTATATATGCAGAGAACCATATGAAGTCTTACGGCTGGTCACTCCAATGAACTAGTTACCATAACTAGCATCCACGATTAACTCCGGACATCACAATGTCTCCAGCCAGTGAGAATCAGCTGCTTGGATACACCAAGGAGTATACCTCGTGCTAGTCTCGACAGAATTGATGGTGTCCACATCCATCAATTCATCGACTAGGGATAATTTCGATACATCACAATTACACATGTAGAGATACTCACTAGTTGTGATCCAATCACAAATTCTCTCATGCTGTGAATCGTATCGTGGACATTCAGTAAATGAGTTTAAGATCCAATCAAATACATAAAACATGTATACTCAAATAGTGAATCTTTATTTATCATATAAATGGTTCATACATAAGGCGATTGCCTTAGGACATCTCTGATATATTACTAACACTTTCTAGTAGAGGGACTTTGAGTCTTCGAAAGACTCACACCATGTGACATCGATAGAAGGCCCTTCTTGGAATTCTACATGGCAAACCGTAGTAAAACCGTGTCAATATATGTACTTTGACTTAGGCTAAGCAATCTCTTAGATCTATCTCTATAGATCTTGATGCCTAGAATATAGGTTGCTTCACCTAAGTCCTTCATTGAGAAGCACGTCCCCAGCCAAGTCTTCACAGACTGTAGCGAAGGGATGTCATTCCCAATGAGTAGTATATCATCCACATACAATACAAGGAAGACAACTATGTTCCCATTAACCCTCTTGTAGACACAGGGTTCATCTTCATTCTTGATGAAACCAAACTATTTGATCGTATCATCGAATAGAAGATTCCAGCTCTGAGAAGCTTGCTTTAGCCCATAAATGGACCTTTGCAGCTTGAATACTTTCCCAGTATGCTGTGGATCTACAAAACCCTCAGGTTGTGTCATGTACACATCCTCAAGCAAGTTTCCATTCAGAAATGCAGTTTTGACATCCATCTGTCAGATCTCATAATCGTGGTACGTTGCAATAGCAAGCATGATCCGAATGGACTTAAACATCGCCACTGGAGAAAAGGTTTCATCATAGTCAATACCATGAATTTTCTTGAAACCTTTAGCTACCAATCGACCCTTATAGGTATGCGTAAGTCCATCCATGTCAGTCTTTCTCTTAAAGACCCACTTACACCCAATGGGTTTGATGCCTTTAGGTGGATCAACCAAAATCCATACTTGGTTGGTGTACATGGATTCCATCTCGGATCTCATTGTTGGATCGAAAGTGTCGCTAGAGGGGGGGGGGTGAATAGCGATACGATGTCGTTAAAAAACTTTTGCAATAAGTAAAAAGCAAGTAGAGAGTGCACAGCGGAAATATAAAGTAGACAAGATATTTTTACGTGGTTCACAATCTTTCGATTGCTAATCCACGGCCCTAGTGATCCTTGATCACGTACGGAGGGCAATTCACTAAAACCACTCCTCCTCGTTGGAGGTAGGAGCAACGATTACAAAAAGAAATCAAGGCAAAGGGACACTCCCCCTTTCCTTGTTACGATTAAAGCACAAAGACAATTTAAAGAAGTAGAACTTAAATAAATATACCGACAACTCTTATAAGTAGAAGATGTAGCTTTCGTTGTCGGCGGCACTTCGTCGTAGCAAATGTGAGTAGTAGTAGCGGCGTTACGACGGCGTGTTGAGAGCTCTTGAATTCTTGTTATTTGCTTGGCTTGAACATGTCTATTTATGGATATTGATCTATGAATTTAGACATAGGTAGTGTCCAAGGTGAGGTTCTTATCCCCCAAGACTTGTTCATCCACATCCTTTGCGCCAACTCAAAGATGAGGTGTTTCATCCAACCACCTTGTGCCACCTCCAACCTTCTTGTGCGCCAACTCAAGGATGAGGTGTTTCATCCAACCACCTTGTGCCACCTCCAACCTCCTTGGGCGCCAACTTGAGGATGAGGTGTTTCATCCAACCACCTTGTGCCACCTCCAACCTCCTTGGGCCGAGGATGAGGTGTTTCATCCAACCACCTTGTGCCACCTCCAACCTCCTTGGGCGCCAACTTGTTGGAGCCATTCAACTTGTGCCACATCATGGAGCCAACCATCTTGTGCCAACTCACCTTATCTTGGGCGTCCACCACAAGGAAGCTTGGTGATGGTTTGGATGTCCACCTTGATGCCACATCACCCTTTGTACCAAAACACGAGTCAAGTCCAAATTCACCCCCTTGAAATTCGAGCTCTTCTCGAGGCTGGAACTTGACTAGCAGCTTGGCTGTAGTCAAAGGGTTTTGGATATGATACAAGTTAGCTTAAAATATAAAGTGCGATGGTTCTAACCATCTGATCTCGACCTAGACCTTCCATTGGAGGTATTGGGTCGGATCTACGCTTAACGACCTTGCTTCGCTTTCACACGAGCTTACCTTGTAGCCTCGCTTCCGGTCTTCACCCGAGTACCTCGGCTTCCTCCGAAGTCCCTCTGGCGTTGCCCGACCACCTCGGTTCCCACCGGGTGTCGCAGACCTTCCGCTCAACTTTAGCATTTCTGCACACTTAATTGAGCTCGTAAGATAACAAATATACCCTTAACTATTGAGCCTTTTGCCATAATCAAAATACCGGTTCGACTTTGGTGCCCACTGCACCAACAATCTCCCCCTTTTTGATTCATGGCAAACCGACACAAAAGTTAAGGAAAAATTAAGCTAGCATAATGATTAAGCATGAATGAGCTAGCATAAAGATTAAATATGAATGAGCTAGCATAATGATTAAATATGAATGAGCTAGCATAAAGATTAAATATGAATGAGCTAGCATAAAGATTAAATATGAATGAGCTAGCATAATGATTAAATATGAATGAGCTAGCATAATGATTAAGTATGAATGAGCTAGCATAAAGATTAAGCATGAGTGAGCTAGCATAAAGATTAAGCATGAGTGAGAAATATTATTGTTTCAAGTTCTCCCTTTGAGGTAACCTCCCTTGACCAAGGTGAGTTCTTGAAAAATAATTTTACTCCCCTTAATAGTTGCTTAAGTAATCGGAATTACTTAATATAAAAGGTAATAATTTTGTTTACTTTCTTCCCTTTAATTTTGGTTAATTTTGGTTACTTTTGTGACTTTCTCCCCCTTTTGCATTAACAAAAAAAGTATGTAAATATATTTTAGGTTTTGTAAGTCAAAGCAAGTTACCAATATGATTTCTAAGTTAAGACTTAGGCTAATTTCATAAAAAGAAGCAAAAATAGAGTACATATATAGAAAAATTTAAATCATACTCTATTACGCACATAACTAACTTTTAATGTTGTTAAAGATTAAGCTAAAGTCTTGGAGAGTGTGCTTCATCCACAGGAGGAGACACACTCACCCATCGCATACGTATTCGGCCGGTGGTAGGCAACGCAATCTTGCTTCCTCTTGCACAACTCACTAGACTCGAGCCGAGGATTTGACAACAACCACTGTGTGCTCTTTCTATCTAGTTTACTACCTGAATAGTAGGAGTCGGAGTAGCCGATTAGATTAAACTCTGTAGATCTAGGTTACCAAATACCTACGTTTAGCGTTCCCTTTAGATATCTAAGTATACGCTTGACTAGGGTTAGGTGAGACTACTTGGCACAGGTTTGTAACCTTGCGCACATACTTACCGCGAATAAAATGTCGGGTCGGCTCGCGGTTAAGTATAGGAGACTTCCTATTGCGCTCTATAGTATTTTAGGTCAACGGGTTTTCCTTCTACATCTTCGTTTATATTAACATTAGTTGCTATAGGTGTATTAATTATTTTAGCATCTTGCATTCCAAATCGATTTATTAAGTCCTTAGTATATTTTTGTTGATGTAAATATATTCCATCTTTAGTTTGTTTAATTTGTAAACCTAAGAAGAAACTTAACTCTCCTACTAAATTCATTTCAAATTCACTTTCCATAAGTGAGATGAATTCGTTTAGCAGATCGAGTTGGTAGTTCCAAAAATTATATCATCTACATAGATTTGGGCTATAAAGATTTCTTTTCCTACGGTTTTAACGAATAAGGTTGGGTCGACTAAACCTTGGTTGAATCCTTTGGACTTAAGATAGATCGAAGCCTTTCGTACTAAGCTCTTGGGGCTTGTTTGAGTCCATATAGGGCTTTCTTAAGTCTAAGGACATGGTCAGTTTATCTAGATTTTCAATCCGGAGGTTGGTACGTAAACTTCTTCCTTAATGTATCCATTCAAAAATGCTGACTTGACATCCATTTGAAACAATTTAAAACCTCGATGCGGCATATGCTAACAACATTCGGATGGACTCTAGTCAGCTCTACGGGGCGTAGGTCTCATCGTAATCTAAACCTTCGACTTGACTAAACCCTTTTGCGACTAACCTAGCTTTATTTCTAACTACTTCACCTTTATCATCAAGTTTATTTGAAATACCCACCTTGTTCCAATAATTGATTTTTCTTTAGGTGGTGGTACTAATTCCCGGACTTCATTTCTAGTGAATTGAGCTAGCTCTTCTTGCATAGCAATAATCCAATCGGGATCAAGTGCTTGTTCAATAGTTTTGGGTTCGATTTTGGAAATTAACGAGATTTGACTAAGGTTTCGATATGAAGCTCTAGTTCGAACCCTAAATTTGGATCACCTATAACTTGATTGATAGGATGATTTGTTTGAGTCTTAGTGTGACTCGGGTTAGGGTCATCTATCACTTGGTCGATAGGATGACTTGGGTGAGTTCTAGTTTGACTTGGGTTAGAGTCATCTATCACTTGGTCGATAGGATGACTTGGGTTAGGGACGAGATTCAAGTTCAAGATCAGTCGGGTTCGCTATAAGTTGATTTGCTAGTTGGTTTTGTTAAGGATTGAACGGGTTTGTGTCCTTCGTCGAAAACTATATTAATGGTTTCTTCGACTCTAAGAGTGTAGGATCAATGGAATTACTAAAGGGTTGTTTGTAAGTTTTTAAACCTAAATCATCTCACCAATATCTACATGATCAAAACATGTTAATCCTATGAGTTCTTGTGAGATGACTTTCAATTTTACTTGATTAATTTTAACCAACATTAGGTTAGATTCGATTTAGTCTAAGCTCATCAAGTAATCTTTTCAAGAGATTAGCTTCCAGTGTCGTGGCGAGGCACCGAGGCCTTCTTTGATCGGAACAACGACCACTTCCTTAGACAAAGCTAATTTCAAGAAATTGATAACTCGACTTACTTGAGACTACGTCTTGGTCTAACTAGTTATTTTTGAAAAGAGGCTCCCCGAGGCTCAATCTTTTCGTAGGATTTTAGTTGGTTTATTTTTGAAAAGAGGCTCCCCGAGGCTCAATCTTTTCGCAGGATTTTAGTTGGTTATGAGTCCTATCTAACCATTCTAAAAATAAAGGAAAAACTAAGCATGCAATTTCTAAGACTTAACAAAAATACATTTTGTATTGGCTCCCCCTGGACCATTGAATCGAGTGGGTCTATTCACATAGTGAATTTGGTCCTTGGGAACCCAATACATGTTAGATCCTAAAGTTGAAATCAGTGGTCTTAGGGACCCATGCTTGGACATTTTTCTTATGTTGGTTTACTATAGACATATATGACTTATTGGTTGTATTTGAGTTAAACCCGAGTCCGGCCTTGTTGTACACGGCCCTTTGTGATCCAAGTAAGAGGTCAAGTCCCTTGGATCCCAAAGTGAACCTTTCCAACGTGTTCCTAAGGTCTTCGACTTGTGTTTTCAAAAGTGAGTTCTCAACTTCAAGCTTTTCAAGCAGGTTGAGTCCTCCTCTTGAATACAGTAGTCGAAGAGGTTAGGAGACCTCATGTTTGAGAAGGTTAACCTCCTCAATTAGGGTCTCGACCTTGGACTCGGACTTAGCTAGTTTCTTATTTAAAAATTTAATTGCACCATACAAAGTATTAAGTAACGAGACTTACCCTTAATGATTCTTTTGAACCGGATCACGGATCCGGCTTGTCTTGAATGGAAGCTCATCATCGGATTCGACTCGGACTCTTCTTGATTTCGAGTCGTGCTCGGTCGGCTTGGCCATTAGAGCTTGGATATCGCCTTCTTCCTCCGAGGGTGGCTTGCTTGGGGCTTCTTCTTCTTGGAACTCGCAACTAACGCAATACTCTTCTCGGCGACCACGTTAGTTTGCTCATGTAATTCAAGTTCAGAAAACAATTCGTCTAACCTAATCTTAGAAAGGTCCTTGGAGACCTTGTAGGCATCGACCATGGATGCCCACAAGGTGGTCCTAGGAAACGAGTTAAGAGAATACCTGATAAGGTCGCGATCCTCGACCTTTTGTCCGATGGCATGGAGTTGGTTGACGATGTCTTGGATACGAGCATGTAGTTGAGTTGCGGTCTCGTTTTCCTGCATTTTCAAGTTATACAATTTATTTAGAAGTAAATCTCTTTTACATACCTTCGTGTCGTCGGTGCCTTCGTGTAGTTCCACTAGCTTGGTCCATAAGTCCTTTGCACTAATGAAGGGGCCGACGCGGTTGAGCTCTTCCTTGGACAACCCACATTGCAAGATTTGAGTTGCCTTGGCATCGGCTTCTACTTGTTTTTCATGGAATTTGACCATTGATCGTAACCCAAAGATTCACCATCTTCATTAATAGGAAGTGTGAAACCGGTTTGGATTACGATCCACATCTCGATTTGGGTTTTAAGAAAGCATTCCATCCGACCCTTCCAATAACGAAAGTCATTACCGTTGTAAAACGGGGGTCGGGAGGTGCTAAACCCTTCGAGATGGGCCATTTAAAAACAAGAAGAAGAACGACGAAAGAATCTTGCAAAACACACACGAAAGAATATTCCAAGACTTTCGCCTTGGATTAGTAGGGAAGTAAAAAAGATATATAAAATGTAACTTGCAAAAGAAATAAACAATCAAATGCGAATGTCGTTGAAGTTCCGGAGGACAACCTTACTCGGGATCTAACCCGAAGGACAACCTTATCCGGATCCTAAAGCCTCTAATGCAATTCTATATGTAGGAGAAGATAAGCAAGTGAAATAATTATACTTAAAGAGAAATAAATAAATAAAAAATCTGTAAAAAAAAAAACAAAGCTAGATTGGTGGTTTCACGAATCTTAGCGCCCCGACTCGATACCAATTGTTGGATCGAAAGTGTCGCTAGAGGGGTGAATAGCGATACGATGTCGTTAAAAAACTTTTGCAATAAGTAAAAAGCAAGTAGAGAGTGCACAGCGGAAATATAAAGTAGACAAGATATTTTTACGTGGTTCACAATCTTTCGATTGCTAATCCACGGCCCTAGTGATCCTTGATCACGTACGGAGGGCAATTCACTAAAACCACTCCTCCTCGTTGGAGGTAGGAGCAACGAGTACAAAAAGAAATCAAGGCAAAGGGACACTCCCCCTTTCCTTGTTACGATTAAAGCACAAAGACAATTTAAAGAAGTAGAACTTAAATAAATATACCGACAACTCTTATAAGTAGAAGATGTAGCTTTCGTTGTCGTGACGCACGTCGTGTGAGTAGTAGTAGCGACGCGTTACGGCAGTGTTGAGAGCTCTTGAATTCTTGTTATTTGCTTGGCTTGAACATGTCTATTTATGGATATTGATCTATGAATTTAGACATAGGTAGTGTCCAAGGTGAGGTTCTTATCCCCCAAGACTTGTTCATCCACATCCTTTGCGCCAACTCAAAGATGAGGTGTTTCATCCAACCACCTTGTGCCACCTCCAACCTTCTTGTGCGCCAACTCAAGGATGAGGTGTTTCATCCAACCACCTTGTGCCACCTCCAACCTCCTTGGGCGCCAACTTGAGGATGAGGTGTTTCATCCAACCACCTTGTGCCACCTCCAACCTCCTTGGGCGCCAACTTGAGGATGAGGTGTTTCATCCAACCACCTTGTGCCACCTCCAACCTCCTTGGGCGCCAACTTGTTGGAGCCATTCAACTTGTGCCACATCATGGGAGCCAACCATCTTGTGCCAACTCACCTTATCTTGGGCGTCCACCACAAGGAAGCTTGGTGATGGTTTGGATGTCCACCTTGATGCCACATCACCCTTTGTACCAAAACACGAGTCAAGTCCAAATTCACCCCCTTGAAATTCGAGCTCTTCTCGAGGCTGGAACTTGACTAGCAGTTGACTGTAGTCAAAGGGTTTTGGACTGCAGTACAAGTTAGCTTAAAATATAAAGTGCGATGGTTCTAACCATCTGATCTCGACCTAAACCTTCCATTGGAGGTATTGGGTCGGATCTACGCTTAACGACCTTGCTTCGCTTTCACACGAGCTTACCTTGTAGCCTCGCTTCCGGTCTTCACCCGAGTACCTCGGCTTCCTCCGAAGTCCCTCTGGCGTTGCCCGACCACCTCGGTTCCCACCGGGTGTCGCAGACCTTCCGCTCAACTTTAGCATTTCTGCACACTTAATTGAGCTCGTAAGATAACAAATATACCCTTAACTATTGAGCCTTTTGCCATAATCAAAATACCGGTTCGACTTTGGTGCCCACTGCACCAACACTCATGGCCTCTAGCCATTTCTCAAAATCTGGGCTCATTACAGCTTCCTGATAGGAGGTAGGCTCATTCTCAATGAGCATAATGTCATCATGGTCAGACAAGAGAAATGAGTTTCTCTCAGGCTGACGACTTACCCTATCATATCTGCGAAGAGGTAGGTCTACCTGAACAGGTTATTGTTCCACAACTCTTTGTGCAATAATCTCATCACCCACAACACTTTGTGGTTCCTGTTCAACCTCCATCAAGGCCTCAGTGCTATGGTCTTTATCTTGAATTTCTTCAAGATCGAACGTACCCCACTAGTTTTTCTAGAAATAAAATCCCTTTCTAGAAATACTCCAGTCTTTGCCACAAACACTTTGTGCTGACTGGGAATGTAGAAGTAATATCCCTTCATCTCCTTGGGATATCCAACAAAATAGCACTTATCGGATTTGGGTCCCAGTTTGTCTGAGACTTGATGTCGAACGTAAGCCTCACAATCCCAAATCCTCATGAAAGATATCTTGGGATTTCTCCCTGTCCATATCATATATGGTGTCTTTATCATAGTTTTGGATGGTACACAGTTAAGTGTGAAGGCTGTTGTGTCTAGAGCATATCCCTAAAAGGTTATAGGAAGATCTGTGTGACTCATCATAGATCATAGCATATCAAATAGGTTACGATTCCTCCTTTCGGATACACTATTCCACTGTGGTGTTCCAGGAGGAGTAAGTTGGGATAGAATCCCACACTCAACTAGATAGTCACGAAACTCATAGCTAAGGTATTCACCACCTTGATCTGATCGAAGAATCTTAATACTCTTGCCAAGATGATTTTGTACTTCATTCTTGAATTCTTTGAACTTTTCAAAGGATTCTGATTTATGCATTATCAGATACACATAACCATATCTACTGAAATCATCAGTAAATATAATGAAGTACCTATAACCACCTCTAGCAGCAACATTGAAAGGACCGCAAACATCACTATGTATAAGTCCTAACAAGTCTGTTGCTCTCTCGCTATGTCCACTAAAGGGAGTCTTGGTCATCTTGCCTAAAAGGCAAGACTCGCATGTCTCATATGATTCAAAATCAAATGAGTCCAACAGCCCATCCTTATGGAGCTGAGATAAGCGACTCTCATTTATGTGATCTAAGCGACAATGCCAGAGATAGGTTTGGTTCAACTCATTTGACTTGAACCTTTTGGTACTTATGTTATAGATAGGGCTCTTTAAGTCTAGAAGTAGAGTCCGTTCATTAGAGGTGCACTACAATAGAACATATCATTTAAATAAACGAAACAATATTTGTTCTTTATTATAAATGTAAATCCTTTCTTGTCCAAACAAGAAACTGAAATTATGTTCTTAGTCAAAGCAGGCATATAACAACATTCATCTAGTTCTAGTACAAGCCCAGAGGGTAGAGATAGATCATATGTGTTAGGACAATCTCTTGCCGTGATATGGTTTTGATGTGTGTGGCAAAGAGTTTAAGTTAGGTTGATATTATGATTTGATATGTGCATTAGATTCTTGCAGGACTTAGTAATTCGCACATGGAGCCTTGGTGGGTTCACCACTCACTACCTCGTGCTTGAGTCGGAGAAGGAGCATTGCAGAGCCGTACGCTTGATACTGCCGAGGGACCATCGGACGAGATGACTTGAAGCGAAGCCAAGGAAGCAGACTTTGGAGGCAAGAGACGCAAAGGAGCATTGCAGAGCCATACGCCTGATGCTGCCGAGGGAAGTGGCCACGAACGAAGAGAGCTTCGGCGAGGGACTTCGAGTGAGATGAGAGAATGAGTGAATTGTAAGTAGCTCATTAGGTGAACTTGGCCGAATGGCTAAGTGTCAGATGAGTTTTCCCGACATCAGTCGACTGCCATGAAATTGCAATCGACTGCTCTGAGTCGAACGCGGTTCGACTGGTATCCGACTGAGTGGATTTTGGCCCAGCAGTTGTTGGGTTTCCGGCACCGCGGCGTGTGTGTGTTCGATCATGTTTCGTAAACATGAGCACAGCGGAAGCAATTAAAAAATAATAAATCTATATTTATTACAACACACACAACACACGCATGCTATTACAACAAGTGTAGACATAACCGTAAATTAAAATTTGCAATAAAAGGAAATTAAACTACGTTATACCTTCCGTATGACGTGTAGCGGGAACGGCATCAACCGGAACGATCCTCGTAAGAATCGTCTCTATCCGTATCCATGCCGAGCTCCTCGGGATGACTTCGCTAAGTCACGAGCTTCGTCCTCGTACGGGTTACTAGCCTCGTGTTGAAGACGACGTGATCGAGAGATGATCACGATCCGAATCCAAATTCGGATCCAAAACGAGTTCTCAAAACTCGCTTCTCCGGAGAGGTGTTCGTCAACCGTTTGACGAATCCTTCGTCCTCCACCTCAGAGGATTACCGGAGATCAAATCCCCGGTAAGTTAGCCGCTGTCGGAGCACTAACCGTCGTCCAAACGACGCTCCGACGAGAGGAGGAGAAGCTGTCCAGAAAACTGGACAGCTTGGTGGAGGAGTAGGTGCCGGCCAAAACAAGGAGAGAAAAGGCTCACCTTGATGCCGAACCTATAGGAGATCACCGGAGGGTCGCCGGAGGTTCACCGGCTGGAGCTTGGACGCCGGCAAGGGTCTTGGATGGTGGCACAAAGCTGGGCGGCGGCAGCTTTAGGGTTGGCGCCGAAAACTCCAACAATTGGGGTGGGCGGCAACTCTAAGAGGCTAGGGTTTTGGATGATTAGGGTTTAACAATCCCTTAAGCCCACTTTTATAGAGAACTAATTCTCTTAATGGTTAATGGATCATATCCATAAAGCCCATTAACCCGCTCCATTAAGATAAGTTAAAATAAACCAAACCATGATGGTTTATTTTAAGTTAAAACGAACCGAACCAACTTTTGGTTCATTCGTTTAAAATAAACCAAACCCTTTGGTTTATTCTTATCCATTGGATTAGAACCAAACCATTTTGGTCCATCCATTACGTCTTCATAAGACGCAGCCCATCCACGCTTCCATTGCGACTGAAACGATTTCATGCTCGCTTTATGTTTGGTCCAACCAAACCTAGTTTCTCTCGGTCTGAGAATCCAATTCTCAAGCTCGTTTTAAATCCTTTGGATTACACTCGTTGTGCGTGTGACCAAATAGGTTCTCGGTTTATGTTGGCCGTCTATAATTAACCATTAATTATAGAACGATCATGAGTGGCACCTAGTAGTACATCATGATCCCCAATTAAGCAAAAGATCAGCAGTTGATCCGAACTATTTACGAAACCCTTCAAGATCTCGAATGAATCGTGCCCCATTCCCTTCACTCATCTTATACCCACTTGGTTCAGGACATGGTCTATTGTGTCAGTCCCCACTAGGCTGACTACGTCACACCTAGCCCAAGTATCATTTCCTCGTCCTACGGATTCTAGTTACTCCACATGTATCGAAGAGTACCTTACTCTAAACATGTAATGCTTTGGCCAAAGACTTTAGTAACAATCCGACGAGAGGCCATGAGTATACATCTCCTCGCAAGGAGTGGTGAATCCTTTATAGGCTATTCAAACACCTTCGATCACTTCGACTTATACCCAATCATCCCGGGTCCACATCTCCATAGAGATGCTTGCTTAAGATGTCAAAGCATAAGTCTTTATGATCAAGATGACTTGAATAATGCAAGTCAAAGGAACAACTCACTTAAGCCACAGTAAGAACTTCATTGACATATCTATATATGCAGAGAACCATATGAAGTCTTACGGCTGGTCACTCCAATGAACTAGTTACCATAACTAGCATCCATTATTAACTCCGGACATCACAATGTCTCCACCAAAGGAGAATCACCGCCGATACACCAAGGAGTATACCTCGTGTTGTCTCTCAATGTACCGATGGTGTCCAGATCCATCAATTCATCGACTAGGGATAATTCCGATACATCACAATTACACATGTAGAGATACTCACTAGTTGTGATCCAATCACAAATTCTCTCATGCTGTGAATCGTATCGTGGACATTCAGTAAATGAGTTTAAGATCCAATCAAATACATAAAACATGTACACTCAAATAGTGAATCTTCATTTATCATATAAATGGTTCATACATAAGGCGATTGCCTTAGGACATCTCTCATATATTACTAACAGACTCCCACTTGGCCTAATGCCAATCGCTACGGTATCCAATACCATAAGCACCAACATGACCCTCAAACTTACTTTGAGGTAATGATTTAGTCAAAGGATCCGCTAAGTTCCTTTCAGTGGGAATTTTCTCGATTTGTATTTCGTTCCTACTGATGATCTCTCTGATAAGATGATAGCGGCGAAGCACATGTTTGGATCGTTGATGAGACCTTGGCTCTTTCGCCTGTGCAATTGCTCCATTGTTGTCGCAGTAGACCGATATTGCTTCAACAATGGCCGGAATCACACCAAGTTCATGAACGAACTTCTTGATCCAAACCGCTACCTTTGTCAGCTCCGGCCGCAATATATTCGCCTCGGTAGAATCCGCCACAGCCTCTTGTTTGGAACTTTTCCAACTCATCGCGCTCTATTCAAGGTGATTGTACTTCGTTCCAGTTACGTATTGCTCCGATGCGACTAAAGCGCTGTTGGAGCTCAAATGTCATCAAGCAGCTCGGCGAAAACAAGCTGTGTGTGTTCGATCATGTTTCGTAAACATGAGCACAGCGGAAGTAATTAAAATAATAAATCTATATTTATTACAACACACACAACACACGCATGCTATTACAACAAGTGTAGACATAACCGTAAATTAAAATTTGCAATAAAAGGAAATTAAACTACGTTATACCTTCCGTATGACGTGTAGCGGGAACGGCATCAACCGGAACGATCCTCGTAAGAATCGTCTCTATCCGTATCCACGCCGAGCTCCTCGGGATGACTTTGCTAAGTCACGAGCTTCGTCTTCGTACGGGTTACTAGCCTCGTGTTGAAGACGACGTGATCGAGAGATGATCACGATCCGAATCCAAATTCGGATCCAAAACGAGTTCTCAAAACTTGCTTCTCCGGAGAGGTATTCGTCAACCGTTTGACGAATCCTTCGTCCTCCACCTCAGAGGATTACCGGAGATCAAATCCCCGGTAAGTTAGCCGCTGTCGGAGCACTAACCGTCGTCCCAACGACGCTCCGACGAGAGGAGAAGAAGCTGTCCAGAACACTGGACAGCTTGGTGGAGGAGTAGGCGCCGGCCAACACAAGGAGAGAAAAGGCTCACCTTGATGCGAACCTATAGGAGATCACGGAGGGTCGCGGAGGTTCACCTGGAGCTTGGATGCCGAAGGGTCTTGGGCGCGGCACAAAGCTGGGCGGCGGCTAGTAGTTGGGCGCCGATTAACTCCTCCAGGGGGCGTTTTGGATTAGTTAGGGTTTTACAATCCCTTAAGCCCTCTTTTATAGAGAACTAATTCTCTTAATGGTTAATGGATCATATCCATAAAGCCCGTTAACCCGCTCCATTAGGATAAGTTAAAATAAACCAAACCATGATGGTTTATTTTAAGTTAAAACGAACCGAACCAACTTTTGGTTCATTCGTTTAAAATAAACCAAACCCTTTGGTTTATTCTTATCCATTGGATTAGAACCAAACCATTTTGGTCCATCCATTACGTCTTCATAAGACGCAGCCCATCCACGCTTCCATTGCGACTGAAACAATTTCATGCTCGCTTTATGTTTGGTCCAACCAAACATAGTTTCTCTCGGTCTGAGAATCCCATTCTCAAGCTCGTTTTAAATCCTTTGGATTACACTCATTGTGCGTGTGACCAAATAGGTTCTCGGTTTATGTTGGCCGTCTATAATTAACCATTAATTATAGAACGATCATGAGTGGCACCTAGTAGTACATCATGATCCCCAATTAACCGAAAAGATCAACGGTTGATCCAGAACTATTTCTGAAACCCTTCAGTAGCTCGAATGAATCGTGCCCCAGTCCCTTCACTCATCTTATACCCACTTGGTTTAGGACATGGTCTATTATGTCAGTCCCCACTAGGCTGACTACGTCACACCTAGCCCAAGTATCATTTCCTCGTCCTACGGATTCTAGTTACTCCACATGTATCGAAGAGTACTTTACTCTAAACATGTAATGCTTTGGCCAAAGACTTTAGTAACAATCCGACGAGAGGCCATGGGTATACATCTCCTCGCAAGGAGTGGTGAATCCTTTATAGGCTATTCAAACACCTTGATCACTTGACTTATACCCAATCATCCGGGTCCACATCTCCTGAGATGTTTGCTTAAGATGTCATAGAATATGTCTGCATTATCAAGTTGACTTGAATACCGCAAGTCAAAGGAACATCGCACTTAAGCCAGATAGAACTTCATTGACATATCTATATATGCAGAGAACCATATGAAGTCTTACGGCTGGTCACTCCAATGAACTAGTTACCATAACTAGCATCCACGATTAACTCCGGACATCACTATGTCTCCAGCCAGTGAGAATCAGCTGCTTGGATACACCAAGCAGTATACCTCGTGTTAGTCTCGACAGAATTGATGGTGTCCAAATCCATCAATTCATCGACTAGGGATAATTCCGATACATCACAATTACACATGTAGAGATACTCACTAGTTGTGATCCAATCACAAATTCTCTCATACTGTGAATCGTATCGTGGACATTCAGTAAATGAGTTTAAGATCCAATCAAATACATAAAACATGTATACTCAAATAGTGAATCTTCATTTATCATATAAATGGTTCATTCATAAGGCGATTGCCTTAGGACATCTCTCATATATTACTAACATCACCATGTCCCCTTCTCCATATATTAGGAACACATCCTTAGTTCTTCTCAAGTACTTAAGGATCGTCTTAACAGCCGCCCAATGATCCATTCCTGGATCGGACTGGTATCTGCTCGTGACACTCAGAGCATACGATACATCGGGTCTCGTACATAACATAGCATACATGATAGATCCTATTGCGGATGCATAGGGAATCTTACTCATGCAAATCCTCTCGTCTTCTGTGCGCGGACACATAGACTTCGAAAGGTGTACCCCATGCCTGATGGGCAGATAACCTTTCTTGGATTCCGACATGCTAAACCTCTTTAGCACTCGGTCTATATATGTAGACTGCGAAAGACCAAGCAACCGTTTCGATCTATCTCTATAGATCTTAATCCCGAGGATGTAGGTTGCTTCTCCCAGGTCTTTCATGGAGAATGTCTTGGATAACCAAACCTTCACTGACTGTAAGATTGAAACATCGTTTCCTATAAGTAGTATGTCATTGACATACAATACTAGGAACACGACTGCACTCCCACTAACCTTCTTGTACACACAAGGTTCGTCTGGATTTTGTGAGAAATCAAACTTTTTGATTGTCTCATCAAAATGGATATTCCAGCTCCTGGATGCTTGCTTCAATCCATAAATGGACCGTCGCAATTTGCATACCTTGGTTTTATCAACCGATGTGAAACCCTCAGGCTGTATCATATACACGTCCTCGAGCAGGTTTCCATTATGGAAAGCTATTTTCACATCCATCTGCCATATCTCATAATCATAATGAGCCGCTATGGCCAGGAGCATCCGAATGGATTTAAGCATAGCTACAGGCGAATAGGTTTCGTCATAATCAACACCTTGCTTTTGACGATATCTTTTCGCCACCAATCTAGCCTTATAGGTAATCACATTACCATCCATGTCGGTTTTCTTCTTGAAAACCCACTTGCACCCTATAGGCTTTATGCCTTCAGGTGGGTCAACCAAGTTCCAAACTTGGTTTTCGTACATGGAATCCATTTTCGACTTCATGGCACCAAGCCACTTATCCCTTTCTGAACTTGTCAGCACTTCTTCATAACTGGTAGGCTCCTCATCATCAATGAGTAACACGTCGTTCGATTCACTTACGAGAAATCCATATCTCTCAGGAATATTGCGTGTTCTACCAGATCTACGAAGATGTGGTGTTACAATAGGTCCAGCCGATTGCTCATCACTATGAGTTGTCGATTATTGTGCTTCACCAGGTATCTCATCAATGTCTATTTGAGTCTCTCGAGCCTCCTCAAGCTCGACGACACTCCCACTGTTTTCTTGCAAGAGAAACTCTTTCTCTAGAAACACAGCATGCCTTGAAACAAACACCTTTTGTTCAACAGGATGATAGAATTGGTAACCCCTTGTTTCCTTAGGGTATCCAATAAATAGACATTTATCAGACTTAGCATCCAATTTGTTACGTCATCGTCGCTTCACATAAGCGAGACAACCCAATATCTTCAAGTAAGATACATGAGGTTTCTTACTATTCCATATCTCATATGGAGTAGTTGAGACTACCTTGGTAGGCATTCTGTTTAACAAGTAAACAGCTGTCTGAAGTGCATAGCCCCAAAAGGACTTGGGAAGAGTCACATGATTCATCATTGACCTGACCATGTCCAACAAAGTCCGGTTACGCCTCTCAGATACACCATTATGCTGTGGTGTATATGGCGGAGTCCATTGAGACAATATGCTATTGTCTCTTAGATAATCAAGAAACTCTTGACTTAAGTATTCACCACCTCGATCCGATCGAAGTATTTTAATACTTTTGTCATGTTGTTTCTCTACTTCATTTCTGAATTCTTTGAACCTTTCAAAGGCTTCAGACTTGTGTTTCATCAAGAACACATACCCAAACCGTGAGTGATCATCGGTGAAGGTAATGAAGTAGCTATAGCCTCCTAAAGATTGAGTTGACATAGGTCCATATACATCACTATGTATTAGGCCTAGCAACTCTCCCACTCGTTCACCTTTTCCCGTAAAAGGTAACTTAGTCATCTTGCCTTTTAAGCATGATTCGCATGTATCGTATGAATCCAATTCAAACGATTCCAGAATTCCACATCGGTGTAATTCGGACATGCGTTTCTTGCTTACATGGCCAAGATGACAATGCCACATGTAGGAGTCTATTTGATTATCCTTTTGAGCACGCTTGTTGCTCGCTTCGATATTGCAAATGTCACTGGATACGTCCAACGTATAAACACCATTGCTTAAAGTTCCAGTCCCATAAAGAACCCCATTCAAAGTTATGTAACAACAATTGTTACTAAACGTCAAATGGAAACCATTTCTATTTAAACAAGAAATAGAAATGATGTTCTTTATCAACAAAGGAATATAAAAGCAATTGTCCAATTCTAAGACAAGTCCTGCAGGGAGTTTCAACAAATACGTTCCGATGGCGAGTGCAGCAACCTTTGCTTCATTCCCAACACGTAAATTTGACTCTCCCTTGACGAGTCTTCTTCTATTCCTTAGCCCATATATGTCATTACATATATGTGAGCCACACCCAGTATCCAGTACCCAAGTGTCTAAGGAAATAGAATGACAATCAATAAAGAAGATTTCTGAAGAAGATGGGGCATCCGATGCCTTATCCTTCTTCACGGACTCAAGATAAATCTTGTAATTTCTTCGCCAATGGCCCTCCTTGCCATAATGATGGCAAGTGCCCTTTTGAGCTGGTTCTACCTTTTTAGCCTTTTTCTTCTTCCCCTTCTGTTGTTCCTTTGACTCCCTCTTAGAACCTTTCTTTGAGGAATCAACTAACAACACCGTCCCCTACTCATGCTTCTCAGAAGGCTCCACAGTGTTTAGCATGTTGAGCAGTACCACAGATGAACCTCCTTGCATCTTAGAGGTGAAGAGGAGCTTGGAGACTTCGAACCTTTCGAATCTCACTTGCTTATCAAACAACTCATAAAGATGAAGGACTACGATATGAGCATCCATATGCTCATTCTGCTTTCGTAGCTTGGGTTCCATCGCGGCTAGCATGATGCAACTCATTTGTTCAGAATCACTCACATGTTTCTGATAGGCCAACAATTGGTCCAGAGTTGCATCGTCACCAGGACGGGCGGGAAGAGGCGCTTCGAGGACATTTGCAAGCTTTTCAACCTTGAGAACAATTCTCAAGCTTCTAAGCCAGTCCATGAAACTCGGCCCAGTCAATTTATTTGAATCCAAAATGGAACGCAAATTCAAACACATCATGATCAATATATTAACTTAGAAATACAAAATGAGCATATATGAGAAAGATGATTTTAAAAATGCATCAATATACATTTATAAATCCCATTCATTTTTCGAATTTCAAAAACCCCAAAATCACTTCGGGAGATTGTAGGTCCATCTCCGAATGGGCTGATATCCATCATAGTTATGAACAACCTTGGAGAGAGTCCAACAAGCCATTCATAACTACGACGGTAGGTATCATCTATACCGATTGCATATCACGTATATGCAACTATCACAATGTGCTATCAACTATTTGAATGTTCACACATACATCGGGTTGTTGTTAACACATTAACAAGTATGCATCATATGCATAGCACCCAACTTCACCTCCCTTTACATCGACCTTGGAGAGAGTCCAACAAGCCGATGCTCCAGGTTAAAGCCAACCCATTAATCGGGACATAGTTTTAATATGGTTAGAGCGCATTCAACCAATTAGCCCAGCTTGGAGAGAGTCCAACAACCAAAGCTAACGATTGACCTCTGACTCTTACCATATTAGTATTAAACTATTCCATGGTTTGAACATATTGAGTTGGTAGGGCTTGGAAGAGTCAACAACCCAAACAAGAAGCGGAACTCTGGTTCTAACCATATTAATGGAAGGTGTAGGCTTTAATATTGATTAAGGGTTTTATGTCTCATCCTCTTTGCATGCAAATAACTATTATCTACATGGCATGGCATACATGGCATACATCTACATGTCACGACACATGGCATAATGTTATGCATCTAATGCAATTACATGGCATACAATTATGTCATGTATATATTTCCTTATATGTCATAACTATTTATGGAAATAAAATATGTTTAAGATTTGATTCTCCAAATCAAATCATAATTAAATTAGGAAACAAATTTCCAAATCTAATCACATATTTTATTCATGGAATTATTTGATTAAGGAAAATCTATTTAGGAAACCAATTTCCTAAATCATTAAAACTACTTATGGAAATAAAATATTTTAAGATTTGATTTCCCAAATCAAATCATGATTAAATTAGGAAACAAATTTCAGAATCTAATCAAATATTTTATTTATGGAAAATATCAATTTCCATAAATACTTCCAACTTTCCAAAAGTGGAAGATTTCCATAAATACTTCTAGACTTTCCAAAATTGAAAAATTTCCATAAATACTTCTAAATTTCCAAAATTAGAAAATTTCCAGAAATACATTATGACTATCGAAAACCATTTTACGATTATGTGAAACACAACTGGGCTCGATACCCTTTGTTGGGTTTAGCACGCATGGCGTGTGTGTGTTCGATCATGTTTCGTAAACATGAGCACAGTGAAGCAATTAAAAATAATAAATCTATATTTATTACAACACACACAACACACATGCTATTACAACAAGTGTAGACATAACCATAAATTAAAATTTGCAATAAAGGAAATTAAACTACGTTATACCTTCCGTATGGCGTGTAGCGGAACGGCATCAAGCGGGAGCGATCCTCGTAAGAATCGTCTCTATCCGTATCCGCCGAGCTCCTCGGGATGACTTCGCTAAGTCACGAGCCGTCTTACGTGCGGGTTACTAGCCTCGTGTTGAAGGCGGCGTGATCGAGAGATGATCACGATCCGAATCCAAATTCGGATCCAAAACGAGTTCTCAAAACTCGCTTCTCCGGAGAGGTATTCGTCAACCGTTTGACGAATCCTTCGTCCTCCACCTCAGAGGATTACCGGAGATCAAATCCCCGGTAAGTTAGCAGCTGTCGGAGCACTAACCGTCGTCCAAACGATGCTCCGACGAGAGGAGGAGAAGCTGTCCAGAAAACTGGACAGCTTGGTGGAGGAGTAGGCGCCGGCCAAAACAAGGAGAGAAAAGGCTCACCTTGATGCCGAACCTATAGGAGATCACCGGAGGGTCGCCGGAGGTTCACCGGCTGGAGCTTGGGCGCCGGCAAGGGTCTTGGGCGGCACAAAGCTGGCGCGGCAGCTTTAGGGTTGGCGCCAATGGATGATTAGGGTTTAACAATCCCTTAAGCCCACTTTTATAGAGAACTAATTCTCTTAATGGTTAATGGATCATATCCATAAAGCCCGTTAACCCGCTCCATTAAGATAAGTTAAAATAAACCAAACCATGATGGTTTATTTTAAGTTAAAACGAACAGAACCAACTTTTGGTTCATTCATTTAAAATAAACCAAACCCTTTGGTTTATTCTTATCCATTGGATTAGAACCAAACCATTTTGGTCCATCCATTACGTCTTCATAAGACGCAGCCCATCCACGCTTCCATTGCGACTGAAACGATTTCATGCTCGCTTTATGTTTGGTCCAACCAAACCTAGTTTCTCTCGGTCTGAGAATCCAATTCTCAAGCTCGTTTTAAATCCTTTGGATTACACTCGTTGTGCGTGTGACCAAATAGGTTCTCGGTTTATATTGGCCGTCTATAATTAACCATTAATTATAGAACGATCATGAGTGGCACCTAGTAGTACATCATGATCCCCAATTAACCGAAAAGATCAACGGTTGATCCAGAACTATTTCTGAAACCCTTGTCGAATGAATCGTGCCCCATTCCCTTCACTCATCTTATACCCACTTGGTTCGAGGACATGGTCTATTGTGTCAGTCCCCACTAAGTGACTCGTCACACCTAGCCCAAGTATCATTTCCTCGTCCTCACAGATTCTAGTTACTCCACATGTATCGAAGAGTACCTTACTCTAAACATGTAATGCTTTGGCCAAAGACTTTAGTAACAATCCGACGAGAGGCCATGGGTATACATCTCCTGCAAGGAGTGGTGAATCCTTTATAGGCTATTCAAACACCTTGATCACTTGACTTATACCCAATCATCCGGGTCCACATCTCCTTAGAGATGTTTGCTTAAGATGTCAAAGCATAAGTCTCCATGATCAAGATGACTTGAATACCGCAAGTCAAAGGAACATCGCACTTAAGCCACAGTAAGAACTTCATTGACATATCTATATATGCAGAGAACCATATGAAGTCTTACGGCTAGTCACTCCAATGAACTAGTTACCATAACTAGCATCCACGATTAACTCCGGACATCACTATGTCTCCAGCCAGTGAGAATCAGCTGCTTGGATACACCAAGGAGTATACCTCGTGCTAGTCTCAACAGAATTAATGGTGTCCAGATCCATCAATTCATCGACTAGGGATAATTCCGATACATCACAATTACACATGTAGAGATACTCACTAGTTGTGATCCAATCACAAATTCTCTCATGCTGTGAATCGTATCGTGGACATTCAGTAAATGAGTTTAAGATCCAATCAAATACATAAAACATGTACACTCAAATAGTGAATCTTCATTTATCATATAAATGGTTCATACATAAGGCGATTGCCTTAGGACATCTCTCATATATTACTAACTGCGATTGTTGCTATATGATTGGATCGATTACCAGACCATCGATCATTTAGCAATGATTGATCGGTCAAAAGGGTTTGAGCCCCACATAAGCCGCTCATAGCCGATTACGGCGATCGACTATGAAACATCGATCGTGATGGATCCATCGATCAATTGCTGATCCGTTGGACTACAACGGTCGGGATCCATTGGACTACAACGGTCGGGATCCGACGTGTTCGAAGGCCGTTGAAGTGGCGGCGGATCGCGCTGGCGGCAATGATCGTGGCGAAACGGAAGAAATCAGCCTTCTCTATAAAAAGAGAGGGTGTGGGTTTGTGGATGCCTAATGCTTATGCTCTAAGTGATCATCCAAGTGCTCCACAAGATTCAAACTTCTTCTCTTAGTTTTCTTTCACATCTATTGTAAAAGAAGGAGTGTGCTTGAGTTGTATGGGTTACCTCCACCTAGCTTTGTGCAAAGGAGAGACCGATAATGAATTGGTTGCGGAGTGATTCACCGGGGACCAATCGGGGACCGTGGATTAGCGGCGTAGCCATAAATAATGTTACATTTTGGTGTTAACATTGTTTTTATCTTTGCATTGTTTATTTGCTTTTCTTGTTTGTTTCCATTGCGCTAATTAGTTTTGTAGATGAGCAAATTACATCATCGAACGAAAGAGGGCTATTCACCCCCCTCTAGCCGGCCACATCCACACCACATCGAACCTACAAGTAGTATCAGAGCAAAGGAAAGCTTGTCGAGGACTAACCGCCACAACAAGCACATTCAAGAATGGCCAGCTCCAACATTCACCCACTAAAATTTGAAGGCAAATTCTCTTGGTGGAAAAAGAGAATGAAGGTATTCTTCGAAACCGACTTCGAAATTTTATTAATTATGGAAAACGGTTTTGAGATGCCTTGGAATGAAGAAGGGGAGCTATTGGAGAAATCAAGATGGAGTAAAAGACAAAGAGAGGAGTATTTGGCGAATTCAAAAGCCAAGCACCACCTCTACAATGTACTCCCTCAACAAGAAGTGAATAGAATAGGGGAGTGTGCAACTGCCACGGAGATGTGGGAGAAGCTAGTAGAGCTTCATGAAGGCACTTCAGAGGCCAAGCTTGCAAGAAGAGATCTCCTCCGCTCCCAACTATCAAATATCAAGCTTGAAAAGGGAGAAAAGGTAACCTCCTTACATTCTAGATTCAAAGAAATTTTAATTGGGCTAACGAGTGTAGGAGAAAGACTTTCGAACCAGGACATACTCATGAAAGCAATTGATGTTTTTCCCTGGTTATCGAAATGGAGCTCAATGGTGGACTCCTTCTACATGTCCAAGAATTTAGAAGTGAGCACCTTGGAGGAGTTCTTCTCAATCATGGAACTCCACGAAACAAGACTTGAAGGAATAATAGAAGAGCCAAGATTTCAACCTTCAAGAGGAGTAGCACTTTTGGCCAACAAGGGGAAGAAGAAGATGGAGATCCCCTTCTCCTCCGATGAAGCATCTTCCTCCTCCTCCATGGATAGAACGGAAGAAGACTATATGGTAAGGAGGGTAAGGCGTGCATTAAAAGGTTTTAGATTTAATAAATCTAATTATAGGAGTGGAAGACCAAGGGGGAACATTATTTGCTATAATTGCCAAGGAGAGGGACACATAAGGGACAATTGTCCCCTCTTGAACAAGAGCAAGGAGGAGAAGAGAAAGAAAGAAGAAAAGAAGAAGAAGAAGGGTAGCAAGAAGAAGAAAGAAGAAGAGAAGAAGGCCAAAGAGAAAGGGAAGACAAAGGCATTAAAAGCAAGGACATGGGATGACCCCTCTTCATCATCCTCATCATCATCGAAAGAGGAGAATGCTTTTGTCACCAACCTTGCCCTAATGGCCTTTGACGACCTAGATTGCTCCTCCTCCAAAAATAAAGAAGTAAGCTCAAGTGAGGAGAGCTCGAGTGAAGGGGGAGCTTCGTCATCATCCTCCTCATCCGAAGAAGTAGAAGACATGGAAGCTATGGTAACAAATCTAACTCCCAAAAAAATAGTTTCCATGGTTTCTAGCTTAACTAGGGATTTATTTAGAGCAAAGAAGAAAAATAAGAGCATGCTAGATCAAATTAAGGACTTAAAAGAAAAATTAGAAAAATCATGCTTAAATGTAAATGATAATATTTCTTCTAGCTTAAATGATGCATGCTCACATGAATATATGCCTTTTAATGTTAGTGATGCATGTATGGATGAAAATAGGGCTCTAAGGGAAAAGGTAGATGATTTGACCAAGGCCCTAGAAAAGTTTACAATAGGCTCCAATACCCTTAACATGATAATTGGGAGCCAAAGGGCAAGCTTCAACAAGAAAGGCCTAGGTTATAAGGAAAAGAAAAATGAAAAGGCCTATAAATGTCTAATAGCTAGGGGTCAAGACAAAAAGAAGGTGATTGCTAGAAATGGATCCCTAAGGAGTATTTAGTGAACCCCATAGGAAAGAACTTATTTTGGGTTCCTAAATCCATCCTAAAGGGTTAGGAAAATCCTAGGATAGTCAACCATAAGGATTTTACCTATATTATATTTTTGGTTGACTTAGGATGGCAGGACAATATTTTTGAAATAGAGTTAAGTGATGATAATGCACCTATAAATAGATAAATCATGCTTTAGGTGATATTTTCCTTATTATCATCATGTAATACCTAATGCATGATAACAATTTGATGAATACATGTGTCTCATGACATTACTATGAAATTCATATATATATATGTCTTTATGATCATGTGGATTGTTAGGATGATACTTAACCTTGATAGAATTGCATGAAAATAATGGTTAAGTATATACAAATACCTTAGGATACATCTTACACTCACCATAGGCTACCTTGATTGAAAACTTAGCATGAGTGAGATGTTAGGATGATACAAATGTCCACTAGTGCATATGACATTTAGATGGTCATTTAAAGTATCAAAATAGCAATAATAGACCAATCATTGGGAAGGCTTATGTTTAATTCATAGACATGTTGCCCAAAGATCATGGTTGGATATTTTATATGTTTTCAAAACAAATTCTTACCTTAAAATCTTTGTGTTCATGTTTTGAAACAATCCAAAGCAAGACTAGGTGATAAAATGGATACTAACATGATCAAAAACCTAGTTGTTTTTAAAGCTTTTGGATTTTTGGCAAATCTCTAAAAATATAATGATTTTTCATGGAAAACTATTTTTCATTGATAAATAACCCTAAAAGAAATGTGTTCCCCAAATTTCACTATTTTTAGAATTTATAGTGCATTTCTGAAATTTGTTCAAAAAATAAGAAATTCATAATTCATTGTGCCAGTCGACTGCCATACTGATAGCAGTCGACTGATGGACTATAAACGAGCACAGTAATCTGATTTTATCAGGTTTTTGACTGATTTTAATTTTTATTTCTCTCTATACTTGATGCCATGATATATAAACTTTGTTTAATCTTTTTGATGGTGTCAAAGGGGGAGAAAACTATATGTTTAAGTAAGGGGGAATATATTTAGGGGGAGTTTCATGTATTAAGGGGGAGAGTTGCTAATCATGTTATTCACATGCCTTCTTTCCTTAATATTTTATCAAATGTTTTTACCTAACTTAAACGGATTGCCACACATCAAAAAGGGGGAGATTATTAGGGTAATCTCTTACCGTGATATGGTTTTGATGTGTGTGGCAAAGGGTTTAAGTTAGGTTGATATTATGATTTGATATGTGCGTTGGAGTCTTGTAGGACATAGTAATTCGCACATGGAGCCTTGGCGGGTTCACCACTCACTACCTCGTGCTTGAGTCGGAGAAGGAGCATTGCAGAGCCGTGCGCTTGATGCTGCCGAGGTACTACCAGACGAGATAACTTGAAGCGAAGCCAAGGAAGTAGACTTCAGAGGCAAGAGACGCGAAGGAGCATTGCAGAGTCATGCGCCTGATGCTGCTGAGGGACGTGGCCGCGAACGAAGAGAGCTTTGGCAAGGGACTTCGAGTAAGATGAGAGAATGAGTGAATTGTAAGTAGCTCATTAGGTGAACTTGGTCAAATGGCTAAGTGTCGGATGAGTTTTCCCGACATCAGTCAACTGCCAAGAAATGGTAGTCGATTGCTCTGAGTCGAACATGGCTCTACTGGTATTCAACTGAGTGGATTTTGGCCCAGCAGTCGACTATCATATGTTGGCAGTCGACTGTCATATGTTGGCAGTCGACTGCGAAGACCATCAGTCGACTGGTCAAGAGGGTTTGAGGCATAGAACCGCTCGTAGCCGACTGAGCAGTCGACTACGGAGGCATCAGTGGACTGATGGATCCATCAGTCGACTGCCAAGGGATCCATTGGACTACAACAATCAGGATCCAACGTGTTCGGAGGCAGTTGAAGTGGTGTCAGTCGACTGCCAAGGGCGGCAGTCGATTGGTGGCGGCCAACGGGAAGAAATCAGCCCTCTCTATAAAAAGAGAGGGTGTGGGCTTGTGGATGCCTAATGCTTATGCTCTAAGTGATCATCCAAGTGCTCCACAAGATTCAAACTCCTTCTCTTAGTTTTCTTTAACATCTATTGTAAAAGAAGGAGTGTGCTTGAGTTGTAAGGGTTACCTCCACCTAGCTTAGTGCAAAGGAGAGACCGATAGTGAATTGGTTGTTAGTAATATATGAGAGATGTCCTAAGGCAATCGCCTTATGTTTGAACCATTTATTTGATAAATGAAGATTCACTATTTGAGTATACATGTTTCATGTATTTGACTAGATCTTAAACTCATTTACCGAATGTCCACGATACGATTCACAACATGAGAGAATTTGTGATTGGATCACAACTAGTGAGTATCTCTACATGTGTAATTGTGATGTATCAAATTATACCTAGTCGATGAATTGATGGATTTGGACACCATTGATTCGGTCGAGACTAGCACGAGGTATACTCTTTGGTGTGTCCAAGCAGCTGATTCTCACTGGTTGGAGACATTGTGATGTCCAGAGTTAATCGTGTTGGGTTTCCGGCACCGCGGCGTGTGTGTGTTCGATCACGTTTCGTAAACATGAACACAACGGAAGCAATAAAAATAATAAATCTACATTTATTACAATACACACAACGCACGCATGCATATTACAACAAGTGTAGACATAACCGTAAATTTAAATTTGCAATAAAAGGAAATTTATCTACGTTATACCTTTCGTATGACGTGTAGCGGGAACGGCATCAACCGGAACGATCCTCGCTAGAATCGTCTCTATCCGTATCCATGCCGAGTTCCTCGGGATGACTTCGGTAAGCCACGAGCTTCGTCTTCGTACGGGTTACTTGCCTCGTGTTGAAGATGACGTGATCGAGAGATGATCACGATCCGAATCCAAATTCGGATCCTAATACGAGTTCTCAAAAATCACTTCTCCGGAGAGGTATTCGTCAACCAATTGACGAATCCTTCGTCCTCCACCTCAGAGGATTACCGGAGATCGAATCCCCGGTAGTTTAGCCACTGTCGGAGCTCAAACCGTCGTCCAAACGACGCTCCGACGAGAGGAGAAGAAGCTGTCCAGAAAACTGGACAGCTTGGTGGAGGAGTAGGCGCCGGCCAAAACAAGGAAGCCAAGTGCTCACATTTTCACCGAGGCCTAGGAAGATCACCGGAGGGTCGCCGGAGGATCACCGGCTGAAGCTTGGACGCCGGCAAGGACTTGGACGGCGGCACAAGAAGCTAGGCGGCAATGGAGTTGGGCGGCAATGAGGGTTGGGCGGCAACTCCTTGCTAGGGCTTGGATTAGGGCTTAATTATCCATTAAGCCCTCTTTTATAGAGAACTAATTCTCTTAATGGTTATTGGATCATAACCATTAGGCCCGTTAACCCGCTCCATTAAGATAAGTTAAAATAAACCAAACCATGATGGTTTATTTTTAGTTAAAACGAACCGAACCAACTTTTGGTTCATTCGTTTAAAATAAAACAAACCCTTTGGTTTATTCTCCTCCATTAGATTAGAACCAAACCATTTTGGTTCATCCATTATGTCTTCATAAGACACGGCCCATCCACGCTTCCATTGCGACTGAAATGATTTCATGCTCGCTTTATGTTTGGTCCAACCAAACCTAGTTTCTCTCGGTCTGAGAATCCCATTCTCAAGCTCGTTTTAAATCCTTTGGATTACGCTCGTTGTGCGTGTGACCAAATAGGTTCTTGGTTTTTGTTGGCCGTCTATAATTAACCATTAATTATAGAACGATCAAGAGTGACACCTAGTAGTACATCATGATCCCCAATTAACCGAAAAGATCAACGGTTGATCCAGAACTATTTCTGAAACCCTTCAGCAGCTCGAATGATTCGTGTCCCATTCCCTTCACTCATCTTATACCCACTTGGTTCAGGACATGGTCTATAGTGTCAGTCCCCACTAGGCTGACTACGTCACACCTAGCCCAAGTATCATTTCCTCGTCCTACGGATTCTAGTTACTCCACATGTATCGAAGAGTACCTTACTCTAAACATGTAATGCTTTGGCCAAAGACTTTAGTAACAATCCGATGAGAGGCCATGGGTATACATCTCCTCGCAAGGAGTGGTGAATCCTTTATAGGCTATTTAAACACCTTCGATCACTTCGACTTATACCCAATCATCCCGGGTCCACATCTCCTTAGAGATGTTTGCTTAAGATGTCAAAGCATAAGTCTCCATGATCAAGATGACTTGAATACCGCAAGTCAAAGGAACATCGCACTTAAGCCACAGTAAGAACTTCATTGGCATATCTATATATGCAGAGAACCATATGAAGTCTTACGGCTGGTCACTCCAATGAACTAGTTACCATAACTAGCATCCACGATTAACTCCGGACATCACAATGTCTCGGCCCAAGGTGAAATCACCGCTTGGATACACCAAGGAGTATACCTCGTGCTAGTCTCGACAGAATTGATGGTGTCCAAATCCATCAATTCATCGACTAGGGATAATTCCGATACATCACAATTACACATGTAGAGATACTCACTAATTGTGATCCAATCACAAATTCTCTCATGCTGTGAATCGTATCGTGGACATTCAGTAAATGAGTTTAAGATCCAATCAAATACATAAAACATGTATACTCAAATAGTGAATCTTCATTTATCATATAAATGGTTCATACATAAGGCGATTGCCTTAGGACATCTCTCATATATTACTAACAGACTCCCACTTGGCCAAATGCAAATCGCTACGGTATCCAATACCATAAGCTCTAACATGACTCTCAAACTTATTTTGAGGTAATGCCTTAGTCAAAGGATCCGCTAAGTTCCTTTCAGTGGGAATTTTCTCGATTTGTATTTCGTTCCTACTGATGATCTCTCTGATAAGATGATAGCGGCGAAGCACATGTTTGGATCGCTGATGAGACCTTGGCTCTTTCGCCTGTGCAATTGCTCCATTGTTGTCGCAGTAGACCGGTATTGCTTCAACAATGGCCGGAATCACACCAAGTTCATGAACGAACTTTTTGATCCAAACCGCTTCCTTTGCTGCTTACGAAGCTGCAATGTATTCTGCCTCGGTGGTAGAATCCGCTACAGTCTCTTGTTTGGAACTTTTCCAACTCATTGCGCCCCCATTCAAGGTGAACACGTATCCAGACTAAGACTTGGAATCATCCTTGTCTGTCTGGAAGCTGGCATCCGTATACCCGCGTATCACCATGTCCCCTTCTCCATATATTAGGAACACATCCTTAGTTCTTCTGAAGTACTTAAGGATCGTCTTAACAGCCGCCCAATGATCCATTCCTGGATCGGACTGGTATCTGCTCGTGACACTCAGAGCATACGATACATCGGGTCTCGTACATAACATAGCATACATGATAGATCCTATTGCGGATGCATAGGGAATCTTACTCATGCAAATCCTCTCGTCTTCTGTGCGCGGACACATAGACTTCGAAAGGTGTACCCCATGCCTGATGGGTAGGAAACCTTTCTTGGATTCCGACATGCTAAACCTCTTTAGCACTCCGTCTATGTATGTAGACTGCGAAAGACCAAGTAACTGTTTCGATCTATCTCTATAGATCTTAATCCCGAGGATGTAGGTTGCTTCTCCCAGGTCTTTCATGGAGAATGTCTTGGATAACCAAACCTTCACTGACTGTAAGATTGAAACATCATTTCCTATAAGTAGTATGTCATCGACATACAATACTAGGAATACGACTGCACTCCCACTAACCTTCTTGTACACACAAGGTTTGTCTGGATTTTGTGAGAAATCAAACTTTTTGATTGTCTCATCAAAACGGATATTCCAGCTCCTGGATGCTTGCTTCAATCCATAAATGGACCGTCACAATTTGCATACCTTGGTTTTATCAACCGATGTGAAACCCTCAGGCTGTATCATATACACGTCCTCGAGTAGGTTTCCATTAAGGAAAGTTGTTTTCACATCCATCTGCCATATCTCATAATCATAATGAGCCGCTATGGCCAGGAGCATCCGAATGGATTTAAGCATAGCTACAGGCGAATAGGTTTCGTTATAATCAACACCTTGTTTTTGACGATATCCTTTCGCCACCAATCTAGCCTTATAGGTAATCACATTACCATCCATGTCGGTTTTCTTCTTGTAAACCCACTTGCACCCTATAGGCTTTATCCCTTCAGGTGGGTCAACCAAGTTCCAAACTTGGTTTTTCATACATGGAATCCATTTCCGACTTCATGGCACCAAGCCACTTATCCTTTTCTGAACTTGTCAGCACTTCTTCATAACTGGTAGGCTCCTCATCATCAATGAGTAACACATCATTCGATTCACTTACGAGAAATCCATATCTCTCAGGAATATTGCGTGTTCTACCAGATCTACGAAGATGTGGTGTTACAATAGGTCCAGCCGATTGCTCATCACTATGAGTTGTCGGCTGTTGTGCTTCACCAGGTATCTCATCAATGTCTATTTGAGTCTCTCGAGCCTCCTCAAGCTCGATGACACTCCCACTGTTTTCTTGCAAGAGAAACTCTTTCTCTAGAAACACAGCATGCCTTGAAACAAACACCTTTTGTTCCACAGGATGATAGAATTGGTAACCCCTTGTTTCCTTAGGGTATCCAATAAATAGACATTTATCAGACTTAGCATCCAATTTGTCTAATACAGTCCGCTTCACATAAGCAGGACAACCCCATATCTTCAAGTAAGATACATGAGGTTTCTTACTATTCCATATCTCATATAGAGTAGTTGAGACTACCTTGGTAGGCATTCTGTTTAACAAGTAAACAGCTTTCTGAAGTGCATAGCCCCAAAAGGACTTGGGAAGAGTTGCATGATTCATCATTGACCTGACCATGTCCAACAAGGTCCGGTTACGCCTCTCAGATACACCATTATGCTGTGGTGTATAGGCCGGAGTCCATTGAGACAATATACCATTGTCTCTTAGATAATCAAGAAACTCTTGACTTAAGTATTCCCCACCTCGATCCGATCGAAGTATTTTAATACTCTTATCATGTTGTTTCTCTATTTCATTTCTGAATTCTTTGAACCTTTCAAAGGCTTTAGACTTGTGTTTCATCAAGAACACATACCCAAACCGTGAGTGATCATCGGTGAAGGTAATGAAGTAGCTATAGCCTCCTAAAGCTTGAGTTGACATAGGTCCACATACATCAGTATGTATTAGACCTTGTAACTATCCCACTCGTTCACCTTTTCCAGTAAAAGGTAACTTAGTCATCTTGCCTTTTAAGCATGATTCGCATGTATCGTATGAATCCTATTAAAACGATTCCAGAATTCCACATCGGTGTAATTCGGACAAGCGTTTCTTGCTTACATGGCCAAGACGACAATACCACATGTAGGAGTCTAATTGATTATCTTTTCGAGCACGCTTGTTGCTCGCTTCGATATTGAAAATATAACTGGATACGTCCAACGTATAAACACCATTGCTTAAAGTTCCAGTCCCTTAAAGAACTCCATTCAAAGTTATGTAACAACAATTGTTACTAAAAGTCAAATGGTACCCATTTCTATTTAAACAAGAAATAGAAATGATGTTCTTTATCAACGAAGGAACATAAAAGCAATTGTCCAGTTCTAAGACAAGTCCTACAGGGAGTTTCAACAAATACGTTCCGATGGCGAGTGCAGCAACCGTTGCTCCATTCCCAACACGTAAATTTGACTCTCCCTTGACAAGTCTTCTTCTATTCCTTAGCCCATGTATGTCATTACATATATGTGAGCCACACCCAGTATCAAATACCCAAGTGTCTGAGGAAATAGAATGACAATCAATAAAGAAGATTTCTGAAGAAGATGGGGCATCCGATGCCTTATCCTTCTTCATGGACTCAAAATAAATCTTGCACTTTCTTCGCAAATGGCCCTACTTGCCATAATGATGGCAAGTGCCCTTTTGAGCTGGTTCTGCCTTTTTAACCTTTTTCTTCTTCCCCTTCTGTTGTTCCTTTGACTCCCTCTTAGAACCTTTCTTCAAGGAATCAACTAACAACACCATCCCCTGCTCATGCTTCTCAGAAGGCTCCACAGTCTTCATCATGTTGAGCAGTACCACAGATGAACCTTCTTGCATCTCAGAGGTGAAGAGGAGCTTGGAGACTTCGAACCTTTCGAATCTCACTTGCTCATCAAACAACTCATAAAGATGAAGGACTACAATATAAGCATCCATATGCTCATGTTGCTTTCATAGATTTGGGTTCTATCACGGCTAGCATGATGCAACTTGTTAGTTCAGAATCAGTCACATGTTTCTGATAGACCAACAATTGGTCCGGAGTTGCATCGTCACTAGGATGGGCGGGAAGAGGCACTTCAAGGACATACACAAGATTTTCACCTTGAGAACAATTCTCAAGTTTCTAAGCCAGTCCAAGAAGTTTGGCCCAGTCAATTTATTCGAATCCAAAATGGAACGCAAATTCAAAGACAACATGATCAATTTTAGAAATACAAAACGAGCATATATGAGAAAGATGATTTTTAAAATGCATCAATATACATTTATAAATCCCATTCATTTTTTCGAATTTCAAAAACCACAAAATCACTTCGGGAGATCGTAGGTCCATCTCCGAATGGGCTGATATCCATCATAGTTATGAACAACCTTGGAGAGAGTCCAACAAGTCATTCATAACTACGACTGTAGGTATCAACTATACCGATTGCATATCACGTATATGCAACTATCACAATGTGCTATCAACTAATTGAATGTTCACACATACATCGGGTTGTTAACACATTAACAAGTATGCATCATATGCATAGCACCCAACTTCACCTCCCTTTACATCGACCTTGGAGAGAGTCCAACAAGCCGATGCTCCAGGTTAAAGCCAACCCATTAATCGGGAAATAGTTTTAATATGGTTAGAGCGCATTCAACCAATTAGCCCAGCTTGGAGAGAGTCCAACAACCAAAGCTAACGATTGACCTCTGACTCTTACCATATTAGTATTAAACTATTTCATGGTTTGAACATGTTCGGGTTCGAGCCGGGCTTGGAGAGAGTCCAACAACCCAAACAAGAAATGGAACTCTGGTTCTAACCATATTAATGGAAGGTGTAGGCTTTAATATTGTTTAAGGGTTTTTATGTCTCATCCTCTTTGCATGCAAATAACTATTATCTACATGGCATGGCATACATGGCATACATCTACATGTCACGACACGCATGGCATAATGTTATGCATCTAATGCAATTACATGGCATACAATTATGTCATGTATATATTTCCTTATATGTCATGACTATTTATAGAAATAAAATATGTTTAAGATTTGATTCTCCAAATCAAATCATAATTAAATTAGGAAACAAATTTCCAAATCTAATCACATATTTTATTCATGGAATTATTTGATTAACCAATTTCCTAAATCATTAAAACTACTTATGGAAATAAAATATTTTAAGATTTGATTTCCCAAATCAAATCATGATTAAATTAGGAAACAAATTTCCAGAATCTAATCAAATATTTTATTTATGGATGATGCGGGTGCGGGGGAAAAATCCGTTCGCTCCGTTTTCAAGACGATGAGGCGATGAGGGAGGTCTCGGAGTATTCTCCCCCAGCAGCGATCAGTAAAGAATAAGAAAATGAAGTAGACGAAACGCGAAAACCCGACACCAGCAATCGAGATTCAGACACGAGATGTAACGTGGTTCGGAATAAGGATTCCTACTCCACGGGGGTGAGGTTGCTCACCAGATGCGGTGCCTAAGCACTTTCACTATGAAAATCCTCCTTTACAGAAAGCAAGTTTCCGAAGGTGGAGGAGAAATGACCTCTTACAATGATGTTACAAGATGAGGAAAATACAAGAGACTTAACAAACAACAGATCTCCGTCCTCCTTCTCCGGCGAGACCGTTCTTCCTTTTTCTCTCGTCTCCTCTTCTCTCTTGCTGGATGTGAATGATTGCCCATCCCCTTTCTCTTTCCTCCCTCTCTCCCTTTTATCTTCCCTCCTCCTTCAGCGTAACATCGCGGATTATCTCCCTCGTACATGTGGCCACCTCCTCTTCCTGGAGAATAATTCTGTTACAAATATGAGGAACGAGGACTCCCCCGAATATTGCGTAGGGCCCCTGCCGCTGCATAGCACCTTTCCCTTTTACTTTTCAGACGAGGTTAAACTGTTTCCCTCACCTCTCTGCTTTGGGTGAAGTTAACTTAGGCCCCTATACCATAGGTGACCTAGCCATAGGGTTTCTCCCTAAACCGAACCAATTCTCCTTTTTTCCGTACCAAACTTCTTTCGCGTCGATTAGGTTGAGTTGACCCTTCCTCCATCCCATTGGCTTCCGGACTTGCCTAGTTGAACCAGTTCCTAGTCCTCTGTTAGTGAAGTGCCTTCCGCCTCTTTTCCACCTGCGTCCCTTATTTCTAGCATACGCCCGTGCCGATAGATCTCGCTACTTGCCCGTGCCGATGACTTCTGGTACTTGCGCCCGTGTCGATTACTTCCGATAACTCGCCTGTCAATGGCTTCGATAACTCTCGCCCGTGTTGATGGCTTCGCCTTACTCGCTCGAACTGCTTCTCCTTTTCCCTTTTTTGAATCCAGTGTTTTGGGGATGGGTCACGGTCACCGCTAACTCTTCTATTGGGAATTAGGTAGAAAAGTACCAAGAGTATCATTAGTCAATCCCAAAATAGTCAAGCCGGTTATAAGTTTGACTTTCCAGATGTAAAGTTTATGCCCTATTCTACATTCCTCCGCTTGAATCCACCTTTTCCTTTATAACTCCTTTGTGTGCCTCGAGGCGGCCTGATGGGCCCATGGGCTCGCTTCTCCTTCTCTCTCCGTGAAATTGAACCGCCACGGAAACCCTATATAAACCTCCGCCTTTCTCCTCTTAGGTATCATTTAGTGTGCCTAACAATCCACCTGTTCTTCTTCTTCCGCGATTTTCACGCCTGCTTTGGCGATTCAATCCTCCCTTCTCACGCGATTCTCCCTTTCCCCGAGTAAGTGCTCTGTTAGTTTAACGCCCATGGCTCCTAGGACCACCTTCCACCGCCTGTACGAACATACCAGTAACTCCGCTTAGATTGCAACCATTACTTCTTTAACATTAAGAACGACTACATAGCCCTCTATAAAATGTCGCTTCACAACTAAAATACATCGACCTCACAACCTCCTCCCGCCCGACCGCTTTTTCTCCGAACAATTTCTTAACCCTATCCTCGCGATACCCTCGGCCTATTTGGACTGCTAGATTTCTATGGACTACCCCGAACCAATTCACCCCAACTCCTTCCGGGATTCTATCGAGCCCATATAGTGTTCCAACATTTGAACCTCCCTTTGACCCCGTAACTATTCCATTGCTTCTTCCAATTAAAGTCTTCTAAGGCAGCCTCTTCTATTTGTCTAGTCATTCGATTGCCAATTTCGTGAACTCCGCCTACTTCCCACAAGGGCTGGGAAGCACTATACTTCTTTGTACAACTTCCTGAGTCTTTACCTTATTCTGATACTTGGAAGGTAGACCTTCCCGAATTACCTTCCTTCCGGGACATGAGGACCAAATGTCCTTTCCCGGAGGTGTATAAAGTTTTAGGAGAGCTGCACTACTGTTCGAACCAGCTGCTAGAGACTCCCCTCTTGCGTCATTTTGGATTATCTCCTCTACCTCTGACGACTTCGGTTGCTGTAGGTAGGGTGTTATTTAACTGGCAATAGGACTTCTTTTCTGCATTATTCATCTTTCCTGACAACATACCTTGCAGATAACCTGATGCAGAAGGCTTTGGTAGAAGGGGTGGCGATTGAGGCCGAGAAGAAGAAGAAAACCTCGACCAAAAGAGGTAAATCAACCGCAGCTCCATCATCTCCTCGTAAAAAGCTACGGCTTATTAAGAAAGGAGCCTCGAGTTCCTCGGCTCTTCCTCCCTCTCCTGAACCCATGGCGATTGACATTCCTTCGCTGCCAACCTCCCCCTTCGCTTATCGCCCGAAAAGTCCTCCTCTTCCTGTAGGCCCTAATCAGGAGCCTTCTACTTCTAAAATTCTCATTGAAGGCTTCCCCGACCCAGTGCTCATCATCTCATCTTCTTCAAGACCCTCCTCCGATCAGCCTCCTTCGATTTTTCCTTCCGACTTCACCTCCCAGACAAATGTGACGCCCGTTCTCCTCGCATCTCCGGATATGCCATCCTTGACCACCACTTCCACGGGCCTTTTTAATGAGACTCCTCCCTCTCTCCATTCTCCACCAATGAATACTGCCTCCATTCTCCCCTTTGCGGGTGAAATTCACCCTTCGACGTCATCCGTCCCATCTTCTTCCCTTTCTCCCAGGAGTCTTCGGATCCTGAACTTAGAGGAGATGACTCCTCGTATGGAAGGCCTGCGTCATGCTTTGGACTGCACGCTTTTTTCACCAATTTCCTTATCTTTGTTTAACTGACTCATTTCTTTTCTCCTCAACCGGTATGCAGGCCCTGACCAACCACCGAGAGTTGGATCGTTCCCTTCACCAATACCGGGCTCAAGCCCAAGAATGGGAACGGCAGCAACGGGAAGACTTGGCGAATGCTCAGAGCCGAGAACAACTTCTATCACAACAATTGCGCTGGTGCCAGGAGCAATTAACTGAAGCTCGCCAGCAAATTCAAAAAGATGCTGACATTATCGCAGTATTAAAGGAACGACCATGTCCGGGCGGGCTACTTGTCCTCAAATAGAAATCCCATCAAGTTCTCTTGACACGGAACCATCCTCACCAAGAGCTATTGCGTCTTCAAGGGCGTGTAGCAGAGCTCCTCAAGGGAAACAACAGGATGCAGACACCATCGCCGCCTTCAAGTTCAATACCAACGAGCACAGGATAAGATAGGGACCTCCGCACTTGTGTAAGGAGGTACAAGAAAACTCCTCCCTTATAAATTCGGCGCATGCTCATGCCCGCGCTCACGCAGTAAGAGACTTCCCTTCAGAGGATGAACTCACGAACTCGTCGGACAGATCTTATTCCGAAGCGGTGGAAGGGATTTCGGCCTCTATGCGTCGGAATATGGTGGAGATGACGCATCTTGTGCAGCAGGACCAAAGTTCTCGAGCCGATGATTTTTCCACTCTGGCTGACGCAATCATGGAGGTGTCACGGCGCTATGTGGACGTGCGTCATAATCTTCGCGAACAACAAGAAAAGTCCAAGAGGCAGCATCGAGAACGAAGCCCTGACTGCCCGAACCGCCAGGAGCGACTCGTTATTTTAATGCGCGCCACTTATCAGGACGGATTTAATGACGCAGTTAGACAATATGCCGCCCAGGGATTGCCTCCTCCAACTTATCCTTCAGTGTCTTGAAATTGGGAGGCTGGGTTCAAACGCGTTATCCTCGAACGATTTAAGTTGTAATATAGTATCTCATTTTGAAACGGGATTTCTTCTGCGTTGCTTTCTCCTTCAATACTCATTGGTAATACCGTATTGCCCTTGTAAATAACCCTTAATGAAATTTAGAGAGCATTTGGCATTCCATCGATATAATCAATTCAATAAACACCCTCCGAGTTTCATAATTTCTTCCTTTCTATTTCATATTTCTCATACAGGTGAAAGAGCTTCAAGTGAAGGGCGCCCAAGGTCGTGGGAAGCTCTTTGCCTTGGTCGTCTTTCGGATAATATCGCGACCACCTCGCCACGCTTATCTCGTAAGGTCCCTCCCGATTGGGAGCCAACTTTCCAGATCTCCAATGGATTGACCTTACGCAAAACCCAATCTCCTTCTTGAAATCTCCGAGGCACCACTTTCTTATTAAAGGCTCTGAACTCTCTCTTGCCAGAAATTCCGCCGCCTGCCATCTCTCCCGCCTTTCCTCCACAGATCTAATTCGGTGCTTCGGATAAGTTGGTTCTGATCCGCTCGATGCTTTTACCCGAGCGCTATCCAACAAAACTTCGATCCAGGAATAACGGCCTTCCCCATATACCAAACTAAAGGGAGTCTCTCTGTCATTTGTCTTAGGTGTGGTTCGATAGGCCCACAGGACGCCTGGTAGCTCTTCCACCCAGTTTCCCCTCTGAGCACCCAACTTGGTCTTTAATCCTTGAATGAGGATCTTGTTAGTTACCTCCACTTGTCCATTCGCTTGAGGGTGAGCTACCGAAGTGAAAGCTTGCTGAATGTTGAGACTTTGGCACCATTCTTGAATCTTTTTCCCCTGGAATTGTCTCCCATTATCACTGACTATTTTCTGAGGGATACCATACCGACAAATGATATTTCTCCATAAGAACTGTATTACGGCATTCTCAGTAATTTTGGCTAAGGGCTCGACCTCCACCCATTTGGAAAAATAATCCAAAGCGACCAATAAAAACCTCTTCTGTAAAGGTGCCGTTGGCATCAGACCCACTATATCCATTCCCCATTGATCAAAAGGACAGGAAGAGACTAGAGCTTTCATTAACTCAGCTGGTCGCTCAGAACGGTTGCTATGTTTCTGACAAGCGATGCAACTTTGCACTATACGAGTCGCATCTCATTGAAGAGTAGGCCAAAAGTATCCGGCCAACAAGGTCTTTCTTGCTAAAGCTCTCCCTCCTAAATGATTGCTGCAGCATCCCTCATGGATCTCCCGGAGTACCCATTCCGCATCCTCCTTTCCTAGGCATTTTAACAAGGGTCACCCAAAAGAGGTCTTGTACAGGTCTTCATTTAAGAGGATGAACCGTTTGGCTCGGTGTATTAAAGTAGATGCCGCAATTTTCCCTTCAGGAATCTTCCCGTGCCGTAAATAAGCTATGATATCGGTTCTCCAATCAAGAATTAGGCTTGATTCGGGTGCGTCTCCTTCTATGTTGCATATTGCTAAGGAAGTGTGAATTCTCGCCTGGATCGTCTCCGATGATTTCATTCCTCCCACAGCACTAGCCATCCGAGCCAATTCATCGGCCTTCTCATTGTGCTCCCGCGGGATTTGCTTCAAGAGGACTTGATGAAATTGAGCTTTTTCTCTCTCAAAAGCTTTCAAGTATTTGTGCAGCCTTTCCTCCCGAACCGCAAAAGAACCTTGAAGTTGGGATATTACCAACTGGGAATCCGAGTGGATCACAATGGAAGAAGCCCCTACCGCTTTAGCAGCCTGCAATCCTGCTAGGATAGCTTCATATTCCGCTTCATTATTAGATGCCTGATATTCCAGGCGAACGGCTAATCGAGTTTCTTCACCCTCCGGGGTAATTAATAGAACACCAACACCACTGCCTGTAGATCCTGAGGAGCCATCTACGAATATATTCCATGCCTTTGGTTCTCTCTCCTTCATAGCTGAACCTTCTTCCGAACCACAAGGTACCTCGACCAGGAAATCAGCGAGTGCCTGGGCCTTGATGACCGTGCGAGGTTGGTAGTGTATATCATACTCGCTTAGCTCTATCACCCATTTGGCTAACCTACCCGAGAAATTTGGCTTAGTGACGACCTTGCCCAATTCGCTGTGTGTTAAAACGGTGATAGGATGAGCCAAAAAGTATGGCCTCAATTTGCGGGCGGTTAGCACTAAGATATAAGCCAGCTTCTCTAACTCCGTATAACGGAATTCTGCTCCCTTCAGAATATGGCTGGTATAGTAAATAGGTTCTTTGGGTGAGAACCTTCTTGTTTGTACCAACTAACGGCTCCTTCTGAGACGGCCAGATACATCCATAGTGGTTCTCCTGTATTGGTTTAGCGAACGGAGTCCAAACGATATCTCTTCAACTCTCGGAAAGCTTGTTCACATTGATCGTCCCAATCGAAATTTAGTAGCTTTGCGCAAGATCTTGAAGAAAGGTAGCCCTTTGTCCGCCGATCCGCTATGAATCGATAAAGAAACAATCCTGCCCACTAACTTCTGGGTCTCTTGCAGATTAGTAGGTGATTTCATGTTGCATAAGGCCTTCACCTTCTCGGGGTTGGCTTGCAACCCCTTCTCAGTCACAATGTACCCCAAGAACTTGCCACTTTTTACCCCGAACAAGCATTTGTTAGGGTTTAGCTTCATATTAAATCGCCTCAACGTAGCGAAGGTTTCATTCAAGTCCTTGACTAGATCCCGAGTGACCTTCGACTTGACCAGGATGTCATCCACGTAGACCTCCACATTCTTCCCTTTCTGTTCTGCAAAAATTTTGTCCATAAGGCGCTGATATGTAGCCCGGCGTTCTTCAATCCGAACGCATGACCACATAGGCATATAATCCCCCTGCAGTCACAAAGCTAACCCTCTTTCGATCCTCTTCGGCCAAAGGTATTTGATGATATCCCTGATAGGCATCCATCAGGGAAACCACTTCATATCCTACAGTAGAATCCACCAATTGATCAATACGAGGCAAGGGGTAGCAGTCTTTAGGGCATGCTTTATTCAAATCACTAAATCGATACACATCCTCCATTGCCTGTAAGGCTTGGGGACCAAGACTACATTAGAAACCCATTCGAAACTGGATTTCCTTTACATGGCCCGCTTAGTAGCTTATCCACCTCCTCGGCTATGATCTTGTCTTTCTCAGTCCAAAATGTCGCCTCTTCGCTGGATGGGTGGGCTCCTCTAATGATGTTGAGGTGGTGTTCCGCTACTGAGGATGGATACCCGTGAGATCATGCACATCTCTTGCAAAGATCATTCTCCTTTAAGCAGTGCCACTGACTCTTCTTTGATATCCAATCACAGTATCTCTGTGGCCTTTCGAGCGATCTCCACCGTTCTCCTCCTCTATCTTATCACTTGGGGAGATTCCTCCAGACGTTGACGTCGTGAGCGATGACAGCTTTGCCTTTTAGGTCTTGATCCCTGGCCTTCTTTTTTGATCGCCCCGAACCATTTGCACATAGTAGCTCGGAGGCCTTCTGTTTCTCCCGAACTTCTCCCACCAATCGTCCCACCGAAATTTCACTGTGGTACGGGAAGCCACGGAAAAGGGTGAGGAAAGGCGCCTGCTTATAAGTGGATGGAGCATCCACGATAAGGAAAGGGATTATACTAGTTTTATGGTTTTTCACCCAGAGTTAAAGGCAATGAAAATCGCCACTGGTGGACCATATGCCTGCCCGCGAACCGAAGGAGTGAACACATCTTCTAGCTGGGCATTTCCCAGTTGCATCTGCTTGAAGGCCTCCTAGAAGAGGATGTTGACAGAGCTCCCCGAATCGACTAGCACCCGGGCCACTTCATAATTAGCCAGGGATATATGGATAACCAAGGCGTCTGTATGAGGCAAACAACACTGCAGATCTTCGCCCGAACAACGGCGGCGCCGCATCTGATACCGTCGGCGACGATGGCCAAACTCTCCATAAGACGGCGATGACTTCCGTGCCCGGTTAGAGTCCCCGTTAGTAGGTCCTCCGGCTATCACATGGATAACTCCCCGAGGGGGAAGGTCATCTGAAGCGGAGGAAGGGCCCTCACCTGATGGGCCTTCTTGGGAGACCACCTCTCGGGACGGCATTTGGGGGAAAGTGACCCGAGGTTGTTGATTATACGGCCCCGGACGGGCGACATTGGTTCGGGGGCCTCGCCGTGCCGTTCCTCCGGCTTGATACCTCAATTGCGGATATGCAACATGGAGGCGATCTAGTTCTTCTTGTAGCTTGAAACATCGATTGCTAGTGTGATCATACTCTATATGATATTGGCAGAAGAACGGGGCTGGGGGATTACGCGGGATCCCTCTATGTCCCAAGGGTCGTAGCGTGCACTCGCTGATTGTAGAAACTCCATTTCACGCTTCTTTCCAAGTCCTCACGGGAGGAAGCACTTCGACCATGATTTGCAATGGCGGGGCGGGGCGAACTCCCTGTAGCATTGGTCGAGGCCTCAGAGCCTCGTGCCGAAAAGGTCTTGTATACTCCCGTCGAGGGGGAGCTTGAGGAGCAATGGACGAGCCCTTTCGATGGGATCACAAGGCAGCCGCTAGCTCTCATCACCCTTAATCCTTCTTCTTCCGGATAAACCGCTGCTGCGGCTCAAGAGCTCTTCATAGCTATCCGTAGGCTGTCCTCAAAGAAGGAACTAAGGAAGGGGCCCTCCTTCACCGCGTCTTTGAATGGCACCGGAAGGATTCAGACGGGCCGCGGATTCCCTAGCCGAGGTGAATCGATGGATATACCCCCTAAGGGATTCTGAAGGTCCCTGGGTGATATGCATTAACATAGAGGCGTCCTATTTATACGCCTTGCAGCTGACAAATTCTCGACTGAACATTCTCTGGAAGTCAGCGAAACAGGTGATAGATCCCGGGGGCAGAGTAGTGAACCACTTTTGCGCTGAACCAATCAGGGTGGTCTGGAAGACTCGACACTTGAGAGCATCAGTATAACAGTGAAGCGAGGCCGCTCCATCGAATTGCGATATGTGCTCTTCCGGATCCGCCAACCATCGATATTCTTGACCGAGGATTTCGGAAGTAGGATGGAGGAGCTCCAAAGAATGTCCATCGTGAAGGGGCTAGGTTAGAGAACTCCGGAGGTCTGGTTGATTGACTTTCACCTGTTCCTCCGTGGCGTTTAGGTGAAGGGCGTAGTATTCTCGGGTGTTCTTCCCCGAGTCCGCCTGTGCAACACCTCACCATGGTGATGCGAGAGAGGGAGGAGGCATTTCTGGGAGGGGATCTCTGGAAGAAGGTTCCTCGGAGTGCGGATGCAGATATCCGGTCCTTCTCCTTTCTCTAGCGAGGGCTTCTGTGATAGCATCATCCATTAAGGCCTTTAGTTGCGATGGTAGAAGGGTGATGGGGCGCTCCTCCGCCGCAGAGATATCAGGTTGTTGCATTTCTTCTGGTTGCATCTCGACGTCCAGCTCAAATGTTTCCCACAGACGGCGCCAACTGATGCGGGTGCGGGGGAAAAATCCGTTCGCTTCATTTTCAAGGCGATGAGGCGATGAGGGAGGTCTCGGAGTATTCTCCCCCAGCAGCGATCAGTAAAGAATAAGAAAATGAAGTAGACGAAACGCGAAAACCCGACACCAGCAATCGAGATTCAGACACGAGATGTAACGTGGTTCGGAATAAGGATTCCTACTCCACGGGGGTGAGGTTGCTCACCAGATGCGGTGCCTAAGCACTTTCACTATGAAAATCCTCCTTTACAGAAAGCAAGTTTCCGAAGGTGGAGGAGAAATGACCTCTTACAATGATGTTACAAGATGAGGAAAATACAAGAGACTTAACAAACAGCAGATCTCCGTCCTCCTTCTCCGGCGAGACCGTTCTTCCTTTTTTCTCATCTCCTCTTCTCTCTTGCTGGATGTGAATGATTGCCCATCCCCTTTCTCTTTCCTCCCTCTCTCCCTTTTATCTTCCCTCCTCCTTCAGCGTAACATCGCGGATTATCTCCCTCGTACACGTGGCCACCTCCTCTTCCTGGAGAATAATTCTGTTACAAATATGAGGAACGAGGACTCCCCCGAATATTGCGTAGGGCCCCCCAAGCCGTTGCATAGCACCTTTCCCTTTACTTTTGCGATTTAGGTTAAACTGCTTTCTCACCTCTGCTTTGGGTGAAGTTAACTTAGGCCCCTATACCATAGGTGACCTAGCCATAGGGTTTCTCCCTAAACCGAACCAATTCTCCTTTTTCCCGTACCAAACTTCTTTCGCGTCGATTAGGTTGAGTTGACCCTTCCTCCATCCCATTGGCTTCAGGACTTGCCTAGTTGAACCAGTTCCTAGTCCTCTGTTAGCGAAGTGCCTTCCGCCTCTTTTCCACCTGCGTCCCTTGTTTCTAGCATACGCCCGTGCCGATAGCTCTCGCTACTTGCCCGTGCCGATGACTTCTGGTACTTGCGCCCGTGTCGATTACTTCCGATAACTCTCGCCCGTGTCAATGGCTTCTGAAAACTCTCGCCCGTGTTGATGGCTTTGTCTAACTCTCGCCCGAACTGTTTCTCCTTTTCCCCTTTGGCTGAACCAGGTGTTTTGGGGACGGGTCACGGGTCACCTGCTAACTCTTCTATTGGGAATTAGGTAGAAAAAGTACCAGTAGTATCAATGGAAAATATCAATTTCCATAAATACTTCCAACTTTCCAAAAGTGGAAGATTTCCATAAATACTTCTAGACATTCCAAAATTGAAAAATTTCCATAAATACTTCTAAATTTCCAAAATTAGAAAATTTCCAGAAATACATTATGACTATCACAAAACGATTTTTACGATTATGTCGAAACACAACCTGGGCTCTGATACCACTGTTGGGTTTCCGACACCGCGGCGTGTGTGTGTTCGATCACGTTTCGTAAACATGAACACAGCGGAAGCAATAAAAATAATAAATCTACATTTATTACAACACACACAATGCACGCATGCATATTACAACAAGTGTAGACATAACCGTAAATTTAAATTTGCAATAAAAGGAAATTTATCTACGTTATACCTTTCGTATGACGTGTAGCGGGAACGGCATCAACCGGAACGATCCTCGCTAGAATCGTCTCTATCCGTATCCACGCCGAGTTCATCGGGATGACTTCGCTAAGCCATGAGCTTCGTCTTCGTACGGGTTACTAGCCTCGTGTTGAAGACGACATGATCGAGAGATGATCACGATCCGAATCCAAATTCGGATCATAATACGAGTTCTCAAAACTCACTTCTCCGGAGAGGTATTCGTCAACCAATTGACGAATCCTTCGTCCTCCACCTCAGAGGATTACCGGAGATCGAATCCCCGGTAGTTTAGTCACTGTCGGAGCTCAAACCGTCATCCAAATGACGCTCCGACGAGAGGAGAAGATGCTGTCCAGAAAACTGGACAGCTTGGTGGAGGAGTAGGCGCCGGCCAAAACAAGGAAGCCAAGTGCTCACCTTTTCACCGAGGCCTAGGAAGATCACCGGAGGGTCACCGGAGGATCACCGGCTGAAGTTTGGACGCCGGCAAGGACTTGGACGGCGGCACAAGAAGTTGGGCGGCAATGGAGTTGGGCGGCAATGGAGTTGGGCGGCAATGAGGGTTGGGCGGCAACTCCTTGCTAGGGCTTGGATTAGGGCTTAATTATCCATTAAGCCCTCTTTTATAGAGAACTAATTCTCTTAATGGTTATTGAATCATAACCATTAGGCCCGTTAACCCGCTCCATTAAGATAAGTTAAAATAAACCAAACCATGATGGTTTATTTTAAGTAAAAATGAACCGAACCAACTTTTGGTTCATTAGTTTAAAATAAACCAAACCCTTTGGTTTATTCTCCTCCATTGGATTAGAACCAAACCATTTTGGTTCATCCATTACGTCTTCATAAGACACGGCCCATCCACGCTTCCATTGCGACTGAAACGATTTCATGCTCGCTTTATGTTTGGTCCAACCAAACCTAGTTTCTCTCGGTCTGAGAATTCCATTCTCAAGCTCGTTTTAAATCCTTTGGATTACGCTCATTGTACGTGTGACCAAATAGGTTCTCGGTTTATGTTGGCCGTCTATAATTAACCATTAATTATAGAACGATCATGAGTGGCACCTAGTAGTACATCATGATCCCTAATTAACCGAAAAGATCAACGATTGATCCAGAACTATTTCTGAAACTCTTCAGCAGCTCGAATGATTCGTGCCCCATTCCCTTCACTCATCTTATACCCACTTGGTTCAGGACATGGTCTATAGTATCAGTCCCCACTAGGCTGACTACGTCACACCTAGCCCAAGTATCATTTCCTCGTCCTACGGATTCTAGTTACTCCACATGTATCGAAGAGTACCTTACTCTAAACATGTAATGCTTTGGCCAAAGACTTTAGTAACAATCCGACGAGAGGCCATGGGTATACATCTCCTCGCAAGGAGTGGTGAATCCTTTATAGGCTATTCAAACACCTTCGATCACTTCGACTTATACCCAATCATCCCGGGTCCACATCTCCTTAGAGATGTTTGCTTAAGATGTCAAAGCATAAGTCTCCATGATCAAGATGACTTGAATACCGCAAGTCAAAGGAACATCGCACTTAAGCCACAGTAAGAACTTCATTGACATATCTATATATGCAGAGAACCATATGAAGTCTTACGGCTAGTCACTCCAATGAACTAGTTACCATAACTAGCATCCACGATTAACTCCGGACATCACAATGTCTCCAGCCAGTGAGAATCAGCTGCTTGGATACACCAAGGAGTATACCTCGTGCTAGTCTCGACAGAATTGATGGTGTCCAAATCCATCAATTCATCGACTAGGGATAATTTCGATACATCACAATTACACATGTAGAGATACTCACTAGTTGTGATCCAATCACAAATTATCTCATGCTGTGAATCGTATCGTGGACATTCAGTAAATGAGTTTAAGATCCAATCAAATACATAAAACATGTATACTCAAATAGTGAATCTTCATTTATCATATAAATGGTTCATACATAAGGCGATTGCCTTAGGACATCTCTCATATATTACTAACAAATCGTGGATGCTAGTTATGGTAACTAGTTCATTGGAGTGACTAGTCGTAAGACTTCATATGGTTCTCTGCATATATAGATATGTCAATGTAGTTCTTACTGCAGCTTAAGTGCGATGTTCCTTTGACTTGCGGTATTCAAGTCATCTTGATCATAAAGACTTATGCTTTAACATCTTAAGCAAGCATCTCTGTGGAGATGTGGACCTGGGATGATTGGGTATAAGTCGAAGTGATCGAAGGTATTTGAATAGCCTATAAAGGATTCACCACTCCTTGCGAGGAGATGTATACCCATGGCCTCTCGTCGGATAGTTACTAAAGTCTTTGGCCAAAGCATTACTTGTTTAGAGTAAGGTACTCTTCGATACATGTGCAGTAACTAGAATCCTTAGGACGAGGAAATGATACATGGGCTAGGTGTGACATAGTCAACCTAGTGGGGACTGACACTATAGACCATGTCCTAAAACAAGTGGGTATAAGATGAGTTAAGGGAATGGGGCACGATTCATTCGAGCTGTTGAAGGGTTTCAGAAGTAGTTCTGGATCAACCGTTGATCTTTTCGATTAATTGGGGATCATGAAGTACTACTAGGTGCCACTCATGATCGTTCTACAATTAATGGTTAATTAAAGACGACTAACATAAACCGAGAACCTATTTGGTCACACGCACAATGAGCGTAATCTGAAGGATTTAAAACGAGCTTGAGGACCGAGAGAAACTAGGTTTGGTTGGACCGAACATGGAGCGAGCATGAAATCGTTTCAGTCGCAATGGAAGCATGGATGGGCCATGTCTTATGAAGACATGATGGATGAACCAAATTGGTTTGGTTCTAATCCAATGGAGGAGAATAAACCAAAGGGTTTGGTTTATTTTAAACGAATGAACCAAAGTTGGTTCGGTTCATTTTAACTTAAAATAAACCATCATGGTTTGGTTTATTTTAACTTAAATTAATGGAGTGTGTTAACGGGCTTTTGGTTATGATCTGATAACCATTAAGAGAATTTGTTCTCTAGAAAATAGGGCTTAATGGTTTTGTTAAGCCCTAATCTATGAGTTGTCGCCCAACCCCCTCTCCTCTCCAAGTCTAGTCGGCGCCAACCCTATTGCCGCCCCCAGCTCCCTTGCCGGCCTCCAGAAGGTGTTGTCCTTCCCTCTTGCCAACGTCGAGTTGTTGCCGGAGGAGCTTCGGTGATCTCCTTTGGGTCCGGCGACAAGTTGAGCTTCAACCTTCCTTATTTGGCCGACCCCTATTCCTCCACCAAAGCTGTCCAGTTTTCTGGATAGCTTGTTTCCTTCTTGTTGGAGCATCATTTGGATGATGTTTGGAGCTCTGACAGCGGTAGCCTTGCCGGGGATTCAATCTCCGATAATCCTCGTAGGTGGAGGACGAAGGATTCGTCAAACGGTTGACGAATACCTCTTCGGAGAAGCGAGTTTTTGAGGACTCGTTTTGGATCTGAATTTTGATTCGGATCGTGATCTTCTCTCGACCACATCATCTTCAACACAAGGCTAGTAACCCGTACAAAGACGAGGCTCATGACTTTGTGAAGTCATCCCGAAGATACTTGGCGTGGATACGGATAGAGACGATTCTAGCGAGCATCGTTCCCGTTGATGTCTTTCCCGCTACACGTGATACGTCAGGTATACGTAGTACAAATTTCCTATTATTGCAAAATTTGAATTTATGATTATGTCTACACATGTTGTACTATGCATGTGTGTGATGTGTGTGTTGTAATAAATTAGATTTATTATTTTATTCCTTTCGCTGTGCACATGTTTACGAAAAATGTTCGAACACACACTCGTCGCGGTGTCAGAAACCCAACAGTGGTATCAGAGCCCAGGTTGTGTTTCGACATAATCATAAAATTATTTTGCGATAGTCATAATGATATTTCTAAAAATTTTCTACTTTTGGAAAGTTAGAAGTATTTATGAAAATTTTTCAATTTTTGAAAGTCTAGAAGTATTTATGGAAATCTTATACTTTTGGAAAGTTGGAAGTATTTATGGAAATTGATATTTTCCATAAATAAAATATTTGATTAGATTTTGGAAATTTGTTTCCTAATTTAATCATGATTTGATTTGGGAAATCAAATCTTTAAATATTTTATTTCCATAAGTAGTTTTGATGATTTAGGAAATTGTTAGTAATATATGAGAGATGTCCTAAGACAATCGCCTTATGTATGAACCATTTATATGATAAATGAAGATTCACTATTTGAGTATACATGTTTAATGTATTTGATTGGATCTTAAACTCATTTACTGAATGTCCACGATACGATTCACAGCAGGAGAGAATTTGTGATTGGATCACAACTAGTGAGTATCTCTACATGTGTAATTGTGATGTATCGGAATTATCCCTAGTCGATGAATTGATGGATTTGGACACCATCAATTCTGTCGAGACTAGCACGAGGTATACTCCTTGGTGTATCCAAGCAGCTGATTCTCACTGGCTGGAGACATTGTGATGTCCGGAGTTAATCGTGGATGCTAGTTATGGTAACTAGTTCATTGGAATGACCAGCCGTAAGACTTCATATGGTTCTCTGCATATATAGATATGTCAATGAAGTTCTTACTGTGGCTTAAGTGCGATGTTCCTTTGACTTGCGGTATTCAAGTCATCTTGATCATGGAGACTTATACTTTGACATCTTAAGCAAACATCTCCGAGGAGATGTGGACCCGGGATGATTGGGTATAAGTCGAAGTGATCGAAGGTGTTTGAATAGCCTATAAAGGATTCACCACTCCTTGCGAGGAGATGTATACCCATGGCCTCTCGTCGGATTGTTACTAAAGTCTTTGGCCAAAGCATTACATGTTTAGAGTAAAGTACTCTTCTATACATGTGGAGTAACTAGAATCCGTAGGACGAGGAAATGATACTTGGGCTAGGTGTGACGTAGTCAGCCTAGTGGGGACTGACACAATAGACCATGTCCTGAACCAAGAGGGTATAAGATGAGTGAAGGGAATGGGGCACGATTCATTCGAGCTACTGAAGGGTTTCAGAAATAGTTCTGGATCAACCGTTGATCTTTTCGGTTAATTGGGGATCATGATGTACTACTAGGTGCCACTCATGATCGTTCTATAATTAATGGTTAATTATAGACGGCCAACATAAACCGAGAACCTATTTGGTCACACGCACAACGAGTGTAATCCAAAGGATTTAAAATGAGCTTGAGAATGGGATTCTCAGACCGAGAGAAACTATGTTTGGTTGGACCAAACATAAAGCGAGCATGAAATTGTTTCAGTCGCAATGGAAGCGTGGATGAGCAGTGTCTTATGAAGACATAATGGATGGACCAAAATGGTTTGGTTCTAATCCAATGGATGAGAATAAACCAAAGGGTTTGGTTTATATTAAACGAATGAACCAAAGGTTGGTTCGGTTCGTTTTAACTTAAAATAAACCATCATGGTTTGGTTTATTTTAACTTATCCTAATGGAGCGGGTTAACGGGCTTTATGGATATGATCCATTAACCATTAAGAGAATTAGTTCTCTATAAAAGAGGGCTTAAGGGATTGTTAAACCCTAATAATCCAAAATCAAAACCCTAGCCTCCAAGGAGTTGCCGCCCAACCTGGTTGTGCCGCCCAACCTCCTTGCCGCCCAGCTTGATTGTGCTGCCGCTCATCTCCTTGCCACCAAGCTTCAGCCGTGAACCTCCGGCGACCCTCCGTGATCTCCTATAGGTTTGGCATCAAGGTGAGGCTTTTCTCTCCTTGGTTTTTGGTCGGCGCCTACTCCTCCACCAAGCTGTCCAGTTTTCTGGACAGCTTCTTCTCCTCTCGTCGGAGCGTCGTTTGGACGACGGTTAGTGCTCCGACAGCGGCTAACATACCGGGGATTTGATCTCCGGTAATCCTCTGAGGTGGAGGACTAAGGATTCGTCAAACGGTTGACGAATACCTCTCCGGAGAAGCGAGTTTTGAGAACTCGTTTTGGATCCGAATTTGGATTCGGATCGTGATCATCTCTCGATCACGTCGTCTTCAACACGAGGCTAGCAACCCGTACGAAGATGAAGCTCGTGACTTAGCGAAGTCATCCCGAGGAGCTCGGCGTGGATACGGATAGAGACGATTCTTACGAGGATCGCGCCGGTTGATGTCGTTTCGCTACACGCCATAATGGAAGGTATAACGTAGTTTAATTTCCTTTATTGCAATTTTAATTTACGGTTATGTCTACACTTGTTGTAATAGCATGCGCGTGTTGTGTGTGTTGTAATAAATAGGAGTATTTATTATTTTTATTGCTTCCGCTGTGCTCATGTTTACGAAACATGATCGAACACACACACGCCGCGGTGCCGGAAACCCAACAGTGGTATCAGAGCCCAGGTTGTGTTTCGACATAATCGTAAAATGGTTTTGCGATAGTCATAATGTATTTCTGGAAATTTTCTGAATTTTGGAAATTTAGAAGTATTTATGGAAATTTTCCAATTTTGGAAAGTCTAGAAGTATTTATGGAAATCTTCCACTTTTGGAAAGTTGGAAGTATTTATGGAAATTGATATTTTCCATAAATAAAATATTTGATTAGATTCTGGAAATTTGTTTCCTAATTTAATCATGATTTGATTTAAATCAAATCTTAAAATATTTTATTTCCATAAGTAGTTTTAATGATTTAGGAAATTGGTTTCCTAAATAGATTTTCCTTAATCAAATAATTCCATGAATAAAATATGTGATTAGATTTGGAAATTTGTTTCCTAATTTAATTATGATTTGATTTGGAGAATCAAATCTTAAACATATTTTATTTCCATAAATAGTTATGACATATAAGGAAATATATACATGACATAATTGTATGCCATGTAATTGCATTAGATGCATAACATTATGTCATGCGTGTCGTGACATGTAGATGTATGCCATGTATGCCATGCCATGTAGATAATAGTTATTTGCATGCAAAGAGGATGAGACATAAAAACCCTAACTCAATATTAAAGCCTACACCTTCCATTTATATGGTTAGAACCAGAGTTCTGTTTCTTGTTTGGGTTGTTGGACTCACTCCAAGCCCGGCTCGAACCTGAACATGTTCAAATCATTGGAATAGTTTAACTCTAATATGGTAAGAGTCAGAGGTCAATCGTTAGTTTGGGTTGTTGGACTCACTCCAAGCCTGGCTAATTGGTTGAATGCGCTCTAACCATATTAAAACTATTTCGCGATTAATGGGTCGGCTTTAACTTGGAGCATCGATTTGTTGGACTCACTCCAAGGTCGATGTGAAGAGAGGTGAAGTTGGGTGCTATGCATATGATGCATACTTGTTAATGTGTTAACAACCCGATGTATGTGTGAACATTCAATTAGTTGATAACACATTGTGATAGTTGCATATACGTGATATGCAATCGGTATAGTTGATACCTACCGTCGTAGTTATGAATGGCTTGTTGGACTCTCTCCAAGGTTGTTCATAACTATGATGGATATCAGCCCATTCGGAGATGGACCTACAATCTCCCGAAGTGATTTTGGGGTTTTTGAAATTCGAAAAATGAATGGGATTTATAAATGTATATTAATGCATTTTAAAATCATCTTTCTCATATATGCTCGTTTTGTATTTCTAAGTTAATATATTGATCATGATGTGTTTGAATTTGCGTTCCATTTTGGATTCAAATAAATTGACTGGGCCGAACTTCTTGGACTGACTTAGAAACTTGAGAATTGTTCTCAAGGTGAAAAGCTTGTGTATGTCCTCGAAGCGCCTCTTCCCGCCCGTCCTAGTGACGATGCAACTTTGGATCAATTGTTGGCCTATCAGAAACATGTGAGTGATTCTGAACAAATGAGTTGCATCATGCTAGCCGCGATGGAACCCAAGCTACGAAAGCAGCATGAGCATATGGATGCTCATATCGTAGTCCTTCATCTCTGTGAGTTGGTTGATGAGCAAGTGAGATTGAAAGGTTCAAGTCTCCAAGCTCCTCTTCACCTCTGAGATGCTAGGAGGTTCATCTGTGGTTACGTATTGCTGAGGGCCGAGTCTTTCGGATGGTTGCATTCCTCCGGCCGGGCCAGGTGGGAAAGGCTCCGAGTTATACACAAAGCTTTTACGCGCGAGCAAGGGAAGAAGAGAAGGGATAAAATTAGAACTAGCACAAAGAGCTTGCCATCATTATGGCAGGAGAGCCATTCTTGAAGAAAGTGCAAGATTTATCTTGAGTCCGTGAAGAAGGATAAGGCATCGGATGCCCCATCTTCTTGAAATCTTCTTTATTGATTGTCATTCTATTTCCTTGACACTTGGGTATTGGATATTGGGTGTGGCTCACATATATGTAATGACATACATGGGCTAAGGAATAGAAGAAGACTCGTCAAGGGAGAGTCAAATTTACGTGTTGGGAATGAAGCAAAGGTTGCTGCACTCGCCATCGGAACGTATTTGTTGAAACTCCCTGCAGGACTTGTCTTAGAACTGGACAATTGCTTTTATATTCCTTTGTTGATAAAGAACATCATTTCTATTTCTTGTTTAAATAGAAATGGTTTCCATTTGACGTTTAGTAACAATTGTTGTTACATAACTTTAAATGGGGTTCTTTATGGGACTGGAACTTTAAGCAATGGTGTTTATACGTTGGACGTATCCAGTGACATTTGCAATATCGAAGCGAGCAACAAGAGTGCTCGAAAGGATAATCAAATAGACTCCTACATGTGGCATTGTCGTCTTGGCCATGTAAGCAAGAAACGCATGTCCGAATTACACCGATGTGGAATTCTGGAATCGTTTGAATTGGATTCATACGATACATGCGAATCATGCTTAAAAGGCAAGATGACTAAGTTACCTTTTACGGGAAAAGGTGAACGAGTGGGAGAGTTGCTAGGCCTAATACATAGTGATGTATATGGACCTATGTCAACTCAATCTTTAGGAGGCTATAGCTACTTCATTACCTTCACCGATGATCACTCACGGTTTGGGTATGTGTTCTTGATGAAACACAAGTCTGAAGCCTTTGAAAGGTTCAAAGAATTCAGAAATGAAGTAGAGAAACAACATGACAAGAGTATTAAAATACTTCGATCGGATCGAGGTGGTGAATACTTAAGTCAAGAGTTTCTTGATTATCTAAGAGACAATGGCATATTGTCTCAATGGACTCCGCCCTATACACCACAGCATAATGGTGTATCTGAGAGGCGTAACCGGACCTTGTTGGACATGGTCAGGTCAATGATGAATCATGCGACTCTTCCCAAGTCCTTTTGGGGTTATGCACTTCAGACAGCTGTTTACTTGTTAAACAGAATGCCTACCAAGGTAGTCTCTACTACTCCATATGAGATATGGGCTAGTAAGAAACCTCATGTATCTTACTTGAAGATATGGGGTTGTCCTGCTTATGTGAAGTGGATTTGTATGCTAAGTCGATAAATGTCTATTTATTGGATACCCTAAGGAAACAAGGGGTTACCAATTCTATCATCTGTGGAACAAAAGGTGTTTGTTTCAAGGCATGCTGTGTTTCTAGAGAAAGAGTTTCTCTTGCAAGAAAATAGTGGGAGTGTCGTCGAGCTTGAGGAGGCTCGAGAGACTCAAATAGACATTGATGAGATACCTGGTGAAGCACAACAGCCGACAACTCATAGTGATGAGCAATCGGCTGGACCTATTGTAACACCACATCTTCGTAGATCTGGCAGAACACGCAATATTTTTGAGAGATATGGATTTCTCGTAAGTGAATCGAACGACGTGTTACTCATTGATGATGAGGAGCCTACCAGTTATGAAGAAGTGCTGACAAGTTCAGAAAGGGATAAGTGGCTTGGTGCCATGAAGTCGGAAATGGATTCCATGTACGAAAACCAAGTTTGGAACTTGGTTGACCCATCTGAAGGCATAAAGCCTATAGGGTGCAAGTGGGTTTTCAAGAAGAAAACCGACATGGATGGTAATGTGATTACCTATAAGGCTAGATTGGTGGCGAAAGGATATCGTCAAAAACAAGGTGTTGATTATGACGAAACCTATTCACCTGTAGCTATGCTTAAATCCATTCGGATGCTCCTGGCCATAGCGGCTCATTATGATTATGAGATATGGCAGATGGATGTGAAAACAGCTTTTCTTAATGGAAACCTGCTCGAGGACATGTATATGATACAGCCTGAGGGTTTCACATCGGTTGACAAAAACCAAGGTATGCAAATTGCGACGATCCATTTATGGATTGAAGCAAGCATCCAGGAGCTGGAATATCCGTTTTGTTGAGACAATCAAAAAGTTTGATTTCTCACAAAATCCAGACGAACCTTGTGTGTACAAGAAGGTTAGTGGGAGTGCAGTCGTGTTCCTAGTATTGTATGTCGATGACATATTACTTATAGGAAACGATGTGTCAATCTTACTGATCGATTAAGGTTTGGTTATCCAAGACATTCTCCATGAAAGACCTGGGAGAAGCAACCTACATCCTTGGGATTAAGATCTATAGAGATAGATCGAAACGGTTGCTTGGTCTTTCGCAGTCTACATATATAGACCGAGTGATAAAGAGGTTTAGCATGTCGGAATCCAAGAAAGGTTTCCTACCCATCAGGCATGGGGTACACCTTTCGAAGTCTATGTGTCCGCGCACAGAAGACGAGAGGATTTGCATGAGTAAGATTCCCTATGCATCCGCAATAGGATCTATCATGTATGCTATGTTATGTACGAGGCCCGATGTATCGTATGCTCTGAGTGTCACGAGCAGATACCAGTCTGATCCAGGAATGGATCATTGGGTGACTGTTAAGATGATCCTTAAGTACTTAAGAAGAACTAAGGATACGTTCCTAATATATGGAGAAGGGTACATGGTGATACGTGGGTATACGGATGCCAGCTCCAGAAAGACAAGGATGATTTCATGTCTTTGTCTGGGTATGTATTCACCTAGAATGGAGGCGCAATAAGTTGGAAAGGTTCCAAGCTTGACACTATAGCGGATTCTGCCACTAAGGCAGAATACATTGCAGCTTTGGAAGCAGCAAAGGAAGCGGTTTGGATCAGAAGTTCATCTCTGAACTTGATGTAGTCTCATCAATGATCCAAACATGTGCTTCGCCGCTATCATCTTATCAGAGAGATCATAAGTAGGAATGAAATACAAATCGAGAAAATTCCCACTGAAAGGAACTTAGCGGATCCTTTGACTAAAGCATTACCTCAAAGTAAGTTTGAGGGTCATGTTAGAGCTTATGGTATTGGATACCGTAGCGATTGGCATTAGGCCAAGTGGGAGTCTGTTAGTAATATATGAGAGATGTCCTAAGGCAATCGCCTTATGTATGAACCATTTATATGATAAATGAAGATTCACTATTTGAGTATACATGTTTAATGTATTTGATTGGATCTTAAACTCATTTTCGAATGTCCACGATACGATTCACGGCATGAGAGAATTTGTGATTGGATCACAACTAGTGAGTATCTCTACATGTGTAATTGTGATGTATCGGAATTATCCTAGTCGATGAATTGATGGATTTGGACACCATCGATTACGCCGAGACTAGCACGAGGTATACTCCTTGGTGTATCCAAGCAGCTGATTCTCACTGGCTGGAGACATTGTGATGTCCGGAGTTAATCGTGGATGCTAGTTATGGTAATTAGTTCATTGGAATGACCAGCCGTAAGACTTCATATGGTTCTCTGCATATATAGATATGTCAATGAAGTTCTTACTGTGGCTTAAGTGCGATGTTCCTTTGACTTGCGGTATTCAAGTCATCTTGATCATGGAGACTTATGCTTTGACATCTTAAGCAAACATCTCCGAGGAGATGTGGACCCGGGATGATTGGGTATAAGTCGAAGTGATCGAAGGTGTTTGAATAGCCTATAAAGGATTCACCACTCCTTGCGAGGAGATGTATACCCATGGCCTCTCGTCGGATTGTTACTAAAGTCTTTGGCCAAAGCATTACATGTTTAGAGTAAAGTACTCTTCGATACATGTGGAGTAACTAGAATCAGTGGGGCGAGGAAATGATACTTGGGCTAGGTGTGGCGTGAGTCGACTTAGTGGGGTGACACAATAGACCATGTCCAAACCAAGAGGGTATAAGATGAGTGAAGGGAATGGGGCACGATTCATTCGAAGCATCAAGGGTTTCGTAAATAGTTCGATCAACCGCTGATCTTTCTGCTAATTGGGGATCATGATGTACTACTAGGTGCCACTCATGATCGCTCTATAATTAATGGTTAATTATAGACGGCCAACATAAACCGAGAACCTATTTGGTCACACGACAACGAGTGTAATCCAAAGGATTTAAAACGAGCTTGAGAATGGGATTCTCGCATCGAGAGAACTATGTTTGGTCGACCAAACATAAAGCGAGCATGAAATTGTTTCAAATGCAATGGAAGCGTGATGGGCCGTGGTCTTATGAAGACATAATGGATGGACCAAAATGGTTTGGTTCTAATCCAATGGATGAGAATAAACCAAAGGGTTTGGTTTATATTAAACGAATGAACCAAAGGTTGGTTCGGTTCGTTTTAACTTAAAATAAATCATCATGGTTTGGTTTATTTTAACTTATCCTAATGGAGCGGGTTAACGGGCTTTATGGATATGATCCATTAACCATTAAGAGAATTAGTTCTCTATAAAAGAGGGCTTAAGGGATTGTTAAACCCTAATAATCCAAAATCAAAACCCTAGCCTCCAAGGAGTTGCCGCCCAACCTGGTTGTGCCGCCTAACCTCCTTGCCCCAGCTTGATTGTGCTGCCGCTTCAGCTCTGCCGCGACCAAGCTTCAGCCGTGAACCTCCGCGACTCCTCCTCCGTGATCTCCTATAGGTTTGGCATCAAGGTGAGGCTTTTCTCCTTGTTTTGGCCGGGCGCCTACTCCACCAAGCTGTCCAGTTTTCTGACAGCTTCTCTCCTCTCGCCGGAGCGCCGCTTGGAAGACGGTTAGTGCTCCGACAGCGGCTAACATATCGGGATTTGATCTCCGGTAATCCTCTGAGGTGGAGGATGAAGGATTCGTCAAACGGTTGACGAATACCTCTCCGGAGAAGCGAGTTTTGAGAACTCGTTTTGGATCCGAATTTGGATTCGGATCGTGATCATCTCTCGATCACATCGTCTTCAACACGAGGCTAGTAACCCGTACGAAGACGAAGCTCGTGTCTTAGCGAAGTCATCCCGAGGAGCTCGGCGTGGATACGGATAGAGACGATTCTTACGAGGATCATTCCGGTTGATGTCGTTCCCGCTACACGTCATACGGAAGGTATAACGTAGTTTAATTTCCTTTTATTGCAATTTTAATTTACGGTTATGTCTACACTTGTTGTAATAGCATGCGTGTGTTGTGTGTGTTGTAATAAATAGGAGTATTTATTATTTTTATTGCTTCCGCTGTGCTCATGTTTACGAAACATGATCGAACACACACACGCCGCGGTGCCGGAAACCCAATAGAAATTGGTTTCCTAAATTGACTTTCCTTAATAAACTATTTCCATAAATAAAATATGTGATTAGATTTGGAAATTTGTTTCCTAATTTAATCATGATTTGATTTGGAGAATCAAATCTTAAACATATTTTATTTCCATAAATAGTTATGACATATAAGAAAATTTTGTACATGACATAATTGTATGTCATGTAATTGCATTAGATGCATATCATTATGCCATGCGTGTCGTGACATGTATATGTATGCCATGTAGATAATAGTTATTTTCATGCAAAGAGGATGAGACATAAAAACCCTAACTCAATATTAAAGCCTACACCTTCCATTAATATGGTCAGAACTAGAGTTCCGTTTCTTGTTCGGGTTGTTGGACTCTCTCCAAGCCCGGCTCGAACCCGAACATGTTCAAACCATGGAATAGTTTAATACTAATATGGTAAGAGTCAGAGGTCAATCGTTAGCTTTGGTTGTTGGACTCGTTCCAAGCCGGGCTAATTGGTTGAATGCACTATAACCATATTAAAACTATTTCTCGATTAATGGGTTGGCTTTAACCTGGAGCATCGGCTTGTTGGATTCTCTCCAAGGTCGATGTTAAGGGAGGTGAAGTTGGGTGCTATGCATATAATGCATACTTGTTAATGTGTTAACAACCCGATGTATGTGTGAACATTCAATTAGTTGATAGCACATTGTGATAGTTGCATATACGTGATATGCAATCGGTATATTTGATACCTAACATCATAGTTATGAATGGCTTGTTGGACTCTCTCCAAGGTTGTTCATATCTATGATGGATATCAGCTCATTCGGAGATGGACCTACAATCTCCCGAAGTGATTTTAGGGTTTTTGAAATTCAAAAAATGAATGGGATTTATGAATGTATATTGATGCATTTTAAATCATCTTTCTCATATATGCTCGTTTTGTATTTCTAAGATTGATCATGATGTCTTTGAATTTGCGTTCCATTTTGGATTCGAATAAATTGACTAGGCCAAACTTCTTGGACTGGCTTAGAAACTTGAGAATTGTTCTCAATGTTGAAAAGCTTGCAAATATCCTTGAAGCGCCTCTTCCCGCCCGTCCTAGTAACGATGCAACTCCAGACCAATTGTTGGCCTATCAGAAACATGTGACTGATTCTGAAATGGTGAGTTGCATCATGCTAGCCACAATGGTACCTGAGCTGCGGAAGCAACATGAGCATATGGATGCTCATACCATAGTCTTTCATCTTTATGAGTTGGTTGATGAGTAAGTGAGATTCAAAAGGTTCGAAGTCTCCAAGCTCCTCTTCACCTCTGAGATGCAAGAAGGTTCATCTGTGGTACTGCTCAACATGATGAAGGCTGTGGAGCCTTCTGTGAAGCATGAGCAGGGGACGGTGCTGTAAGTTGATTCCTTAAAGAAAAGTTGTAAGAGGAAGTCAAAGGAATAGCAGAAGGGGAAGAAAAATGCTAAAAAGACAGAACCAGCTCAAAAGGGCACTTGCCATCATTATGGCAAGGAGGGCCATTGGCGAAGAAATTGCAAGATTTATCTTGAGTCTGTGAAGGAGAATAAGGCATCAGATGCCCCATCTTCTTCAGATATCTTCGTTATTGATTGTCATTCTATTTCCTTAGACACTTGGGTATTGGATACTGAGTATGGCTCACATATATGTATTGACATACAGGGGCTAAGGAATAGAAGAAGACTCGTCAAGGGAGAGTCAAATTTACGTGTTGGAAATGGAGCAAAGGTTGCTGCACTCGCCATCGGAACATATTTGTTGAAACTCCCTACTAGACTTGTCTTAGAACTGGACAATTGCTTTTATGTTCCTTCATTGATAAAGAAAAACATTTCTATTTATTGTTTAAATAGAAATGGTTACCATTTGACGTTTAGTAACAATTGTTGTTATATAACTTTGAATGGCGTACTTTATGGAACTGGAACTTTGAGCAATGGTATTTATACGTTGGACATATCCAGTGACATTTTCAATATCGAAGTGAGCAACAAGCGTGCTCGAAAGGATAATCAATTAGACTCCTACATGTGGCATTGTCGTCTTGGGCATGCAAGCAAGAAACACATGTCCGAATTACACCGATGTGGAATTCTGGAATCCTTTGAATTGGATTCATACGATACATGTGAATCATTCTTAAAAGGCAAGATGACTAAGTTACCTTTTACAGGAAAAGGTGAACGAGTGGGAGAGTTGCTAGGTCTAATACATACTGATGTATGTGGACCTATGTCAACTCAAGCTTTAGGAGGCTATAGCTACTTCATTACCTTCACCGATGATCACTCACGGTTTGGGTATGTGTTCTTGATGAAACACAAGTCTGAAGCGTTTGAAAGGTTCAAAGAATTCAGAAATGAAGTAGAGAAACAACATGACAAGAATATTAAAATACTTTGATCGGATCGAGGTGGAAAATACTTAAGTCAAGAGTTTCTTGATTATCTAAGAGACAATGGTATATTGTCTCAATGGACTCCGCCATATACACCACAGCATAATGGTGTATCTGAGAGACGTAACCGGACCTTGTTGGACATGGTCAGGTCAATGATGAATCATGCGAATCTTCCCAAGTCCTTTTGGGGCTATGCACTTCAGACAACTGTTTACTTGTTAAACAGAATGCCAACCAAGGTAGTCTCTACTACTCCATATGAGATATGGAATAGTAAGAAACCTATGTATCTTACTTGAATATATGGGATTGTCCTGCTTATGTGAAGCGGACTGTATCAGACAAATTCGATGCTAAGTCTGATAAATGTCTATTTATTGGATACCCTAAGGAAACAAGGGGTTACCAATTCTATCATCCTGTGGAACAAAAAGTGTTTGTTTTAAGGAATGTTGTGTTTCTAGAGAAAGAGTTTCTCTTGCAAGAAAATAGTGGGGGTGTCGTCGAGCTTGAGGAGGCTCGAGAGACTCAAATAGACATTGATGAGATACCTGGTGAAGCACAACAACCGACAACTCATAGTGATGAGCAATCGGCTGGGCCTATTGAAACACCACATCTTCGTAGATCTGGTAGAACACACAATATTCCTGAGAGATATGGATATCTCGTAAGTGAATCGAATGACGTGTTACTCATTAATGATGAGGAGCCTACCAGTTATGAAGAAGTTCTGACAAGTTCAGAAAGGGATAAGTGGCTTGAAGCCATGAAGTCATAAATTGATTCCATGTATGAAAACCAAGTTTGGAACTTGGTTAACCCACCTGAAGGCATAAAGCCTATAGGGTGCAAGTGGGTTTTCAAGAAGAAAATCGACATGGATGGTAATGTGATTACCTATAAGGCTAGATTGGTGGCGAAAGGATATCGTCAAAAGCAAGATGTTGATTATGACGAAACCTATTCGCCTATAGCTATTCTTAAATCTATTCGGATGCCCCTGGCCATAGCGGCTCATTATGATTATGAGATATGGCAGATGGATGTGAAAATAGCTTTCCTTAATGGAAACCTGCTCGAGGACGTGTATATGATACAACCTGAGGGTTTCACATCGGTTGATAAAACCAAGTATGCAAATTGTGATGGTCCATATATGGATTGAAGCAAGCATCCAGGAGCTGGAATATCCATTTCGATGAGACAATCAAAAAGTTTGATTTCTCACAAAATCAAGACGAACCTTGTGTGTAGAAGAAGGTTAGTGGGAGTGCAGTCGTGTTCCTAGTATTGTATATCGATGATATATTACTTATAGGAGACGATGTTTCAGTCTTACAGTCAGTTAAGATTTGGTTATCCAAGATATTCTCCATGAAAGACCTGGGAGAAGCAACCTACATCCTCGGGATTAAGATCTATAGAGATAGACCGAAACGATTGCTTGGTCTTTCGCAGTCTACATATATAGACCGAGTGCTAAAGAGGTTTAGCATGTCGGAATCCAAGAAAGATTTCCTACCCATCAGGCATGGGATACACCTTTCGAAGTCTGTGTCCACGCATAGAAGATGAGAGGATTTGCATGAGTAAGATTCCCTATGCATCCGCAATAGGATCTATCATGTATGCTATGTTATGTACAAGGCCCGATGTATCGTATGCTCTGAGTGTCACGAGTAGATACCAGTCTGATCCAGGAATGAATCATTGGGTGGCTGTTAAGACGATCCTTAAGTACTTAAGAAGAACTAAAGATGTGTTCCTAATATATGGAGAAGGGGACATGGGGATACGCAGGTATACGGATGCCAGCTTCAAGACAGACTAGGATGATTCCAGGTCTCGGTCTGGATACATGTTCACTTTGAATGGGGGCACAGTGAGTTGGAAAAGTTCCAAACAAGACACTGTAGCGGATTCTACCACTGAGGCAGAATACATTGCAGCTTTAGAAGCAACAAAGGAAGCGATTTGTATCAAGAAGTTCATTTATGAACTTGGTGTGATTCCAGCCATTGTTGAAGCAATACCGGTCTACTGCGACAATAATGGAGCAATTGCATAGGCGAAAAAACCAAGGTCTCATCAACGATCAAAACATGTGCTTCGCCGCTATCATCTTATCAGAGAGATCATCAGTAAAAAGGAAATACAAATCGAGAAAATCCCCACTGAAAGGAACTTAGTGGATCCTTTGACTAAGGCATTACCTCAAAGTAAGTTTGAGGGTCATGTTAGAGCTTATGGTATTGGATACCATAGCGATTGGCATTAGGCCAAGTGGGAGTTTATTAGTAATATATGAGAGATGTCCTAAGGCAATCGCCTTATGTTTGAACCATTTATATGATAAATGAAGATTCACTATTTGAGTATACATGTTTCATGTATTTGATTAGATCTTAAACTCATTTACTAAATGTTCACGATACGATTCACAGCATGAGAGAATTTGTGATTGGATCACAACTAGTGAGTATCTCTACATGTGTAATTGTGATGTATCGGAATTATCCCTAGTCGATGAATTGATGGATTTGGACACCATTGATTCTGTCGAGACTAGCACGAGGTATACTCCTTGGTGTATCCAAGGAGTTGATTCTCACTGGCTGGAGACATTGTGATGTCCGGAGTTAATCGTGGATGCTAGTTATGGTAACTAGTTCATTGGAGTGACCAACCGTAAGACTTCATATGGTTCTCTGCATATATAGATATGTCAATGAAGTTCTTACTGCATCTTAAGTGCGATGTTCCTTTGACTTGCGGTATTCAAGTCATCTTGATCATAGAGACTTATGCTTTAACATCTTAAGCAAGCATCTCTGAGGAGATGTGGACCCGGGATGATTGGGTATAAGGCGAAGTGATTGAAGGTGTTTGAATAGCCTATAAAGGATTCACCACTCCTTGCTAGGAGATGTATACCCATGGCCTCTCGTCGGATTGTTACTAAAGTCTTTGGCCAAAGCATTACATGTTTAGAGTAAGGTACTATTCGATACATGTGTAGTAACTAGAATCCGTAGGACGAGGAAATGATACTTGGGCTAGGTGTGACATAGTCAGCCTAGTGGGGACTAACACTATAGACCATGTCCTGAACCAAGTGGGTATAAGATGAGTGAAGGGAATGGGGTACGATTCATTCGAGCTGCTGAAGGGTTTCAGAAGTAGTTCTGGATCAACCGTTGATCTTTTCGGTTAATTGGGGATCATGATGTACTACTAGGTGCCACTCATGATCGTTATATAATTAATGGTTAATTATAGACGACCAACATAAATCGAGAACCTATTTGGTCACATGCACAACGAGCGTAATCCAAAGGATTTAAAACGAGCTGGAGAATGAGATTCTCAGACCGAGAGAAAATAGGTTTGGTTGGACCAAACATGGAGCGAGCATGAAATCGTTTCAGTTGCAATGGAAGCGTGGATGGGCCATGTCTTATGAAGACATGATGGATGAACCAAATTGGTTTGTTCTAATCCAATGGAGGAGAATAAACCAAAGGGTTTGGTTTGTTTTAAACGAATGAACCAAAGTTGGTTCGGTTCGTTTTAACTTAAAATAAACCATCATGGTTTGGTTTATTTTAACTTAAATTAATGGAGCGGGTTAACGGGCTTTTGGTTATGATCTGATAACCATTAAGAGAATTTGTTCTCTATAAAATAGGGCTTAAGGGTTTTGTTAAGCCCTAATCTATGAGTTGCCGCCCAACCCCCTCTCCTCTCCAAGTCTAGTCGGTGCCAACCCTATTGCCGCTTGCCATCTCCCTTGCCGGCGTCCAGAAGGTGCTGTCCTTCCCTCTTGCCGGCGTCGAGCTGCTGCCGGAGGAGCTCCGGTGATCTCCTTTGGGTCCGGCGACAAGGTGAGCCTCAACCTTCCTTATTTGGCCGGCCCCTATTCCTCCACCAAAGCTGTCCAGTTTTCTGGACAGCTTGTTTCCTTCTCGTCGGAGCATCATTTGGATGAAGTTTGGAGCTCCGACAGCGGTAGCCTTGCCGGGGATTCGATCTCCGGTAATCCTCATAGGTGGAGGATGAAGGATTCGTCAAACGGTTGACGAATACCTCTCCGGCGAAGTGAGTTTTTGAGGACTCATTTTGGATCCGAATTTTTATTCGGATCGTGATCTTCTCTCGATCACATTGTCTTCAACACGAGGCTAGTAACCCGTACGAAGATGAGGCTCATGAATTTGTGAAGTCATCCCGAAGATACTCGGCGTGGATACGGATAGAGACGATTCTAGCAAGAATCGATCCGGTTGATGTCTTTCCCGCTACACGTGATACGTCAGGTATACGTAGTATAAATTTCTTTTTATTGCAAAATTTGAATTTACAGTTATGTCTACACATGTTGTACTATGCATGCGTGTGATGTGTGTGTTGTAATAAATTAGATTTATTATTTTATTCCTTCCGTTGTGCACATGTTTGCGAAACATGTTCGAACACACACTCGCCGCGGTGCCGGAAACCCAACATTGGTTGCGAAGTGATTCACCGAGGACGAATCGGGGATCGTGGATTAGCGGCGTAGCCATGAACCACGTTACATTTTGGTGTTAGCATTGTTTTTATCTTTGCATTGTTTATTTGCTTGTCTTGTTTGTTTCCGTTGCGCTAATTAGTTTTTTAGCCGAGCAAATTACGTCATCGAATGATAGAGGGCTATTCACCCCCCTCTAGCTACCACATCCACACTTCATCGATCCTACAATATGTTCCTACAGCAACGGCAACAACTCTTGCTCCATTGCCTACTCGTAGGTCGACCTCGCCCTTTGTCAATGCCCTGCTATTTCTCAGCGCCTGCACATTGGTACAAATGTGATATGCAGATCTAATATCTAATACCCATGATGAAGAAATAGATAGATTGACCTCTATAACATTTATACCTGAAATAGAAGTCTCACTTCTCTTCTTCTTAAGATCTTCCAAGTATGCTTTGCAGTTACGCTTCCAGTGTCCAGCTTCCTTGCAGTGGAAGCAAGTCCCTTCTTTAGCTACCCCTCCATTCAGTTTCAGTTCTTTGCCTTTTCCCTTGGCTTGAGACTTTCCCTTACCTTTAGGCTTGCCCTTGCCTTTCTTCTTTTGCACCATCAAAATGGAGTCAGATTTTCCCTTCTTAAGGTTGAGCTCAACAGTTCTCAACATGCTGAGCATCTCAGGCAGTAGCTTATCAATTTCATTCATGTTGTAATTCATGACAAATTGATTGTAGCTTTGTGGCAAAGATTGCAAGATCAAGTCAGTGGCTAGCTCTTGGCCAAGTGGGAATCCCAACCTCTGTAGGTTTCTATGTACCCAATCATCTTGAGTACATATGGACCTACGGGAGTCCCATCTAGCATCTTGGACTGAAACAATGCCTTAGAGATCTCATATCTCTCGTGACTTGCTTGTCCTTGATATAGTTGATGAAGATGTTCAATGATATCATAAGCATTCATGAACTTGTGTTGCTTCTGAAGCTCAGAGTTCATGGCCGCGAGCATGAGACATGACACATCTAATGCATCATCTTGATGCTTCTTGTAAGCATCTTTGTCAGTTCATGAGGCAGTGGCAGGAGGTACCTCCGGAATGGGCTGCTTTAGGACGTACATTTTTCTTTCTTGGGTGAGAACGATTCTCAAGTTCATGTACCAGTCCAGGAAATTAGCTCCATTGAGCTTGTCCTTCTCAAGGATAGAACGTAGGGAGAGAGTGTTCGTATTTGTCGACATGATAATCTACAACATACACAATGTAGAAAATTAATATCATATTCCATTTATCATTTAATTAGGCCTTTAATCAAATGATACTCCCACTGAATTATAGGACTTTTGTAGAATCGAGTTATGGATGTGGTCAAACCACATTACTAGATTCATACAAACTTGTTATAATTCTTGCGGGACAAGATCCACATCATACTACGCCTTGAGTTAGCTTTGGCTAAATCACCCAAGACTTAGTATGATCGGTAGGTAACACATTACCGATTACATCTCTATGCAACTCTTGTTTATAGGATCAAGACCCACATTTACAAAAGACCTTGAGTTAGCTTTGGCCAAATCGCCCAAGATTTAGTGTAAATGTGATCTTATCCTATCTTTCCAATGGTTGGAATATGCCTATAGTTCTACTCGATCCAATTGAGTTAACTAGTTTTACTCAATCTAATTGAGCTTACTCTCACCCAAGCCGTGATAGGCGGGACCAAGATTGTCCCTCCGCACCCTACCAAGATAATATGCATTGCTTTGCTTTGGCAGATTCAATAACTACAAATGATCGAGGTAGTGATGGGTATCAAGACTTGGTAGGCATTTTCGAGTTGATTCGATTAGGATCTAATCTAATCATGAATGTGTATCATATACGCATCAAGGCCTTTATTACCCTACACTAGCATGCATCACATACATAGAAGCATTATACTAGCATGCATCATATACATACAAGCAAAAATATCCTAGAATGCATCATATACATACAAGCAAAATTTACTAGCATGCATCACATACATACAAGCAAAACAAATATATATATATATATATATATATATATATATATATATATATATGTATATATATATATATATATATATATATATATATATATATATATATATATATATATATATATTTATATATATATATATATATATATATATATATATATATATATATATATATAAATTAATTGTGATGAGGTCATTGTCCTACTACGATCTTCTCAAGCCAATGAGAAGATCAGACGGTCAACCTAGGGTTAGCGGCTTCTCCAAGCGCCTCCTTTGACCGCCATGTGTGGTCGGCACCCTCTTCGTAACTCTGTCTACTAGTGTACCTTCCACCGCTCCATTTTGTACATTACAAACATGAAACTCGAGTTACATTCGAGTCTAAAACTATTTACAACTGAAATTTTAAAAGAAGAGGCATGACGCGCAGGTCGCATACCCTATACAACATGCACAACAACAAAAACGGCACGCATGTCGTATTATGAATTACAATACATTTATCATCCAATCATATTGGGGTTCTTGGGCCATGACCATCATAAAATTATACATAATTCTAAATTATATATTTTACAGAAAATTTCTATAATTTTTCCTATTTTTTTTTTTCAATTTTATGAGTCACATCTCCGTAACAGTCCCGCTAAGCGGTTTACGGGCACGATCTCGGGACAATGCACCTTTCGGGGTTAGGGGAAGCGCCTCTACTCGCAAAATGAACTTTGCGAGTATTCCATCTTGATCTTACAATGACTTAAGTCGCTGTCCCAACAACAACCTAAAGCCAGAACTCGCCGTTTGGAGAGTTTTTCTCGGTGGTTGAAGCCTACAAGTGTCCCAACACTTGTTGCTTTGACTCTTCGAGAAAAATACCCAAAAATTATATAAAAATAGGAAATTTACAGAAACTTATAGATCTGTAATTTTTATATCTAATACAAAAACTAAAAAAATAAAACACATACATGTTTCGCACGTGGCCCTGATACCACTATTGGACAATCCGAGCCGCAAAAACCGCTTTTTGCATTGCGGAAACCCCGAAAGTCGGCCACGGATCCGTACGAAGGCAAATAAAAATACATGTACGTGTTAAAAACCTTTAGATCTACATGTTAAGAGTTTACCCTTGAAGTGACGCCCTTCGCTTATCCTGCTCGTCCAAACGGATTGTCGGAACTCGAGAATGTCAAGTGTACACTCCTTTATTGGTATCCACACAAGCAATAGGTGGAGAAAAGACAATCTTGAGTGTGCTAGCACTCCTTGAAGTCCATGGCAAGATGAGGAAGAGAAGAGAGATCTTGAGAGAAGAACCAAGGAAGAAGATGATGAGGTTACACCAAATAACTTCCCACTTAGATCACCACTTAAGTGGTCGGCCACTTCTTTGGGGGGTTACATGCATGCATGTAACTCCAAGAGCCAATGCCTCTTGGTCTCCCTCATGAGGTGGCACCCCATGATAAGTCCATGATAATGTAGAACATCATCTTTGGCCGGCCGCCATGCCAAGTCACCATGACAAGGCAATTGGTCAAGTCAAAATTGATCATTCATCTTCCCTCTCAAGTCAAGTCAAACTTGACCTATTATCTCCCATGGCTGATCAAATCTTACCACTTAATTCAAGTCAATTTGATTTAATGAATCTCTATTCATTAATTTAAATTGACTCAATGAATCAAATCTAAATTAGACTCATTCAACACTTGAATCAAATTGAGTCTAACTCAATTAGTCTAATTTGGATTACTCTTAATCCAATTTGGTTCATCCCATGAACCTAATCCTCATGGTTCATCATATGAACCTAATCTCCATCTAATTGCCCTTTGTGTGTGACCCTATAGGTTCTTGTAACGTTGGCAATGCTCCTAAACCGATTTAGGAACATAAGCAATGAGCGGTATCTAGCAACACATCATTGCTACCCAAGTTACAAGAATGTTGAGATCCAACATCACCTTTGTGACTACTAATTGTGACTCTCACAATATGTGACAATGTCCCTCTATCCTTGACATATAGATTGACCAATTGAGTCATAGACCGTGTCATCCTCGGTACAATCTATATCTTGAACTCCAAGTAGACTCACTCTAATCAAATGAGCTCAATATCTCATATTGACTCATTTGGGCATGGCCATGCACTTCGTGGTCTCACTCTATCAAGAATAACGATGTCACTCCCATCATATAGGAGAGATAGATCCCATATACATTACTCACATCCCTCCGCATAATTTGTTACATACCCAGTAATCGCCTTTATGGTCCACCCATTTACGGGTGACGTTTGACAAAGCCAAAGTATGCAACTCCTTATGTAGGGAGCCATGGTGACTTCAGGTTCAAGGACTAATAGTCATACTATTAGTCACATGAGAAAGTATATGACACTCATATAACGATCGATGATATTTTCTCATGGCGGGTCATTCAGTATACATTCTCCAATGCATACCCATGTGTCAACTTGATATCTCATATCCATGACTTGTGAGATCAAGTCATCAAGTTGGCCTACATGCTAGTCTCTACGCATTAACATTGTCCCTGAATGTTAATACTTGACTAGGAATGATTAAGAGTAGTGTTCTCTATATCATCTCATTATCGATTCAACCAATCGATTGATATAGATAAGAACCTTCTACTCAAGGACGTTATTATACTTAGTTATTTGGCACCAATATAAGTAAATATAATAACCATGCCTTTATAAATAGGAATATGATACAATAAAGTCCATACAACAATCATCACATGATTGGTTCTAGGACTTTCACTAACACCCCAACCACGTCGACGTGCTCGATTTGCTCTTCTAAGCCACCCTGCCCTCCATAGTAGTCCTCCTGATACACTGTTGCTCCCTCTCCAAAGTCATTGGTCGTACATGCAGAAACAAAATTTAAAGAGTCGAACCATCTGCTAAGTGCATCCATCCTCGCTGCTAGGTGGTCTACGGAGTTAACAACATATCATCCCAATGCAGGAGCTGGGTGACTATGCTTGGAAGCTCATTGATGGTGGTTCTGGGCCACCTCTTCAATCAACTCCTCCGCTTCCTCAATAGTCTTGTTCATTAGCGCTCCTCTTACAACAGAATCGAGGGACATCTTTGTGGCGTAGGTGATCCCATTATAGAAGATGTGGATCACCATCCACCTTTCCAGTCCATGGTGGGGGCATTGGTAGAGTAGCCCCTTGTAGTGATCCCAGGCTTCAAATAAAGACTCCCCCTCCTTCTGACGTAAGCTCGTGATTAGATGGATCATGTGAGCAGTCTTGCTTGGTAGAAAAATTTTGTCCAAAATCTCTTCTCACACTGCTCCCATGTAGTAATGCTTCTCGATGGCAGGGAGTGAAACCATGAGAAAGGGAATAGGCTCAGGCGGATCGCGTCGGTAGGTACTCCATTGATCTTCATTGTCGAAAATATTTCCAAAAAAGTCTCTAGGTGCCGATTCGGGTCTTCAGTCGCAGCTCTCCCGAATTGACTTTGTTGGACCATATGTATAAGAGAAGGTTTCAATTCAAAGTTGTTTCCCGAAATGCATGGTCTAGCTATACGCGGCCTAAATCCTTTGACACTAGGAGATGCATAATCCCGCAAAGGTCGACTACCTATGTTCACCACAGATGCGTCTTGGCCCTGCATTCTCTTCTGTTCAGCTCTCCTGTAATGGTAGGTTCATTCGATTTCTAGATCGATCATAATCAGGCCTTCTGATCCTAGGCGTCTATACATACGAAGAACTGAGCCACAAAATTAGGATTATTACCTAATGCTCAGAAACAGGAAATAAATTAAACTAGATTACTAAATCAAATGAAGAAGAGCTAATTATAAAAGAAATTGTAATACTACTGCTAAAATAAAAATTAAATCTAGATATGGAAAATCTAAAATTGAAGTAAATAAAGTAAAATAAAAGATAAAAATAAAGCAAGTAAATAAAGCTAATGTAAGTCTGATCCAATTAACTATTTCTTGATTCGATATTGAATCAATCAGTCCCGACAACGGCACCAAAAACTTGATGCACACAAACGGGACCTCAAATCTCGTGACGAAGACCGTCGAGGACTTAAAGCGTGCACTCGCGCTCAACGCCTGCAAGTGTACAGATGTCATTAAGTAATAAATAGATTATCGATCCCATACGTACTGAGATTCGAGTACCAATATGTTAAGTGGACGTTACTGTTCGGAGTTCAGTTCTAATGGTTGTGATTAAGAGGGTAGTCAGCGGTCCTACTCTAGTACGGTGTCACACGGAGGAAGACAAGGCTTTCTACGAGTCTTTGAGAGAATACTAGGATTTCAGTTTCTCTTGTGCATCACAAAACATGCTACCAATTGAATATTATTTAGATGTCCAACTACAACCTTGTGGAAGGGACATCATACACTCCCCCAATGAGCTTTCACATCTATTGAAAGCTACCTCTGCCATACGAAGTCGACCCCTGGCATTAGGACGGGGTAGGTTGTACGAGGATGCCGAATCAATCCCTGCGGTGAAATGGAACGTATCTCGTTTCTGACTCTATCACATCCTTCTATCTACGGTTACGGGAGATGAGGCCAACCCCTAGGTTCCTCCTTAATTCTCCTAAATATTTGATACGAGGGCTGTCACCCCTCATATCGGCTTCGCATAGTAAATAGAAGACCAAAACATATAGCTATAGATCTAAACAATCACCAATTGCAAATATAAACTAAAGAATCAAAAATATATTTGGAATAACATGTCCTACACACACAAACTACTCCCTAATCCTAGAATCGGTAAATCTACTCCATGAATATAAGAGAAGAAACACAAAGCACGATCATGTTCAGATAAACAATGGAAATTATGCACGGAAAGTAAATTACAATGCAGTGGGTCTCCTCTCTCTGGCGTTGAGGTGCAGAACTTGATCCTCGAGTGGCTTCCTTCTTCTCCGTTGCGAGTTCCCGAAGTTTTTTAGGGCATCAGAGTGTCGTCCCGACCATTGTGCCTCCCCCTAGGGTTTAGTCATAGCTTTCTTTATATAACCATGAGGCTGGCTCTTCAAGAAATCTGGAAAAAGACCTAATTGCATCAAAATGGTTGGCCCCCACATGGTCGTGTGTTTCTACATGGCCAGGCCGTTTGTGGCCCTGTGGTGAACAATCTCAAGCTTTGGAAATGGCCGTGTGTAGCCACACACCCTGATCGTGTCCCCTACTGCATCTAGCTGCCAAATGCCCTTTTTCGCTCCGAAAGTCCACCGTTTTCCCTATGAAATGCTATCATGCACACAAAAGTACAAAGTGCAGATCTGTGAACCAGAAAATAGGAAATGCACACAAAACAAAGTACTATATGCATAAAACAAGTATAAAATGCAGCAAAATGTGAGCAAAAACTACTCCTAAAATCCTATATTTTTTGCTCACATCACCTCCTACAGGTGGCATTATCGCCTTGGCCATATAAGCAAGAAGTGCATGTCAGAGTTACACAAGAGTGGAATTCTAGAGTCTTTTGAATTGGATTCATTTGATACATGTGAATCATGCTTACAAGGCAAGATGACAAAGTTTCCCTTTTCGGGAAATGGTAAGCCAGTGGAAGAGTTATTTGGTCTCATACATATTGATGTATGTGGACTAATGTCAATTCATACTCAAGGAGGTTACAACTACTTAATTACCTTTATTGATGATCACTCACGATTTGGGTATGTATATCTTATGAGATATAAATCTAAAGCCTTGAAAAGTTCAAAGAATTTAGAAATGAAGTAGAGAAATAACTTGGTAAAATTATTAAGATATTTCGATCCGATCGAGGTGGCGAGTACTTAAGCCAAGAGTTTCAAGATTATCTAAGGGACAAAGGTATATTGTCTCAATGGACTTGGCTTATACACCGCAACATAATGGTGTATCAGAAAAGCAAAATCAAACCTTGTTAGACATGGTGAGATCGATGATGAATTATGCAAGCCTTCCCAAATCCTTTTGGGGTTACGCACTTGAGACAACTATTCACTTGTGAATAGAGTCCCGACTAAGGCAGTCTCTGCTACTCCATATAAGATATGGAATGGTAATAAACTCCAGTTGTCTTATTTGAAGACATGGGGATGTATTGCTTACGTGAAGATGACTACATCAGACAAGCTGGATGCTAAGTCTGATAAGTGTCTATTTATTGGATACCTCAAGGAAACGAGGGGTTACCAATTCCATCATCCCTTGAAACAAAAGGTGTTTGTTATAAGGAATGTTGTATTTCTAGAGAAAGAGTTTCTCTTACAAGAAAACAGTGGGAGTTAGCATTAACTTGAGGAAGTTCAAGAAACTCCAATAGACACTAAAGAGACGTTTATACCAAAACCACAGTCGATTATTCATGATGATGAGATAATGACTGAATCTATCGTTACACCACCTCTTCGCAGATCTTGCAGGTCACATAAGATTCCTGAGAGATATGGATTTCTCGTAAGTGAATCTAATGATGTGTTACTCATTGAGGATGAGGAACCTACTAGTTACGAAAAAGTTCTGAAAAGTTTAGAAAGGGATAAATGGTTGGTAGCCATGAAATCGTAAATGGATTGTCACACCCTGAGAGTATGCCAAGCCTGAAAATCAGACAGCATCTCCCCTATACGTGATATAATTCCCTGTTGATACACAGCCTATCGGCCACAACCACACAACATAATAGAGTATATAACCAAAAATACAGCGGAATACACCAATAATAATAAGAAATACAATGACTCAAATACATGCGTACTGGTACGACTTTGACATAACCAAAAAATATAGTCGAAACCAACATCAAATCAAAATCCATAGTCAAGGCCAAATACGTACAACACAAACATAAATTCCAAATGTGAGGACAACATAGGTTATAATCCCAAAACAAACTATCCAAAAATATACAACAGTATGGCATACAATCCACACCCTTGGTGTGAGATGGGATCAGCTGGCGGAGCTCCGAGCACTCAAGGAAACTTCTACCTGTTACCTGGGTGACAAGAAAACCCAGGGTCTGTGGTGGTGAGTATAAAACTCAACGGTAATATGCAAGATAGTGCATGATCAACAACTAACACATAAAGAGCAACATATATACAAATGGAGATGAACAAATATATATATATATATAGATGAAGATCAACAGTATATAGTCATAAAGGTGATAACAAAAAACTATCAATGTAACTATAAATAGAGCATAAACCACCATCTGATCAATTGTACATAACGTAATGTACCGACATACCTGAATGGTCTGCAACGACACAACCTACACAACCTGAACAGATATACAACAATATATCCCGTACAACCGTATAGAGTAAAACTACCTCTGTATTTAATACATGGTCTTGCGAACATACTACAACAAATACAACAACATACCTAATCCAACCTACTCAACATTAAGGTACTGGTCAAATACATACAACTATCTGGTCTGAGTCATATACTGGTATCCTAGACACAACAGTATAGATCATGCAAATAACATGCAGGATGATATAAAATCAAATGCAGCAAACATAGCACAAAAAAATGCAACAACACAACAAGCTTATATATATTGACTGTATCTATATATTCTGCTCACACTCGCACATATATATACATAAGTATATGTATATGTATGTATATACAAATGCCCTCACACATGGCAATGCAAATGCATGGTCATGCCTGCGCACCCCACTCGCTACCACGACCCCAGTGTGGCCTAAGTGGCACGACATGACAACTATCCCAGCTCAACAACAACCACTGCTCTCGAGTGGCTGAGTAGGCAGTATGAACAAGTAGCATATGTTAGTAATATATGAGAGATGTCCTAAGGCAATCGCCTTATGTATGAACCATTTATATGATAAATGAAGATTCACTATTTGAGTATACATGTTTTATGTATTTGATTCGATCTTAAACTCATTTACTAAATGTCCACGATACGATTCACAGCATGAGAGAATTTGTGATTGGATCACAACTAGTGAGTATCTCTACATGTGTAATTGTGATGTATCGGAATTATCCCTAGTTGATGAATTGATGGATTTGGACACCATCAATTCCGTCAAGACTAGCACGAGGTATACTCCTTGGTGTATCCAAGCAGCTGATTCTCACTGGCTGGAGACATAGTGATATCCGGAGTTAATTGTGGATGCTAGTTATGGTAACTAGTTCATTGGAGTGACCAGCCGTAAGACTTCATATGGTTCTCTGCATATATAGATATGTCAATGAAGTTCTTACTGTGGCTTAAGTGCGATGTTCCTTTGACTTGCGGTATTCAAGTCATCTTGATCATGGAGACTTATGCTTTGACATCTTAAGCAAGCATCTCTAAGGAGATGTGGACTCGGGATGATTGGTTATAAGTCGAAGTGATTGAAGGTGTTTGAATAGCCTATAAAGGATTCGCCACTCCTTGCGAGGAGATGTATACCCATGGCCTCTCGTCGGATTGTTACTAAAGTCTTTGGCCAAAGCATTACATGTTTAGAGTAAGGTACTCTTCGATACATGTGGAGTAACTAGAATCCGTAGGACGAGGAAATGATACTTGGGCTAGGTGTGACGTAGTCAGCCTAGTGGGGACTGACACTCTAGACCATGTCCTGAACCAAGTGGGTATAAGATGAGTGAAGGGAATGGGGCACTATTCATTCGAGCTGCTGAAGGGTTTCAGAAAAAGTTCTGGATCAACCGTTGATCTTTTCGATTAATTGGGGATCATGATGTACTACTAGGTGCCACTCATGATCGTTCTATAATTAATGGTTAATTATAGACGACCAACATAAACTGAGAACCTATTTGGTCACACGCACAACGAGCGTAATCCAAAGGATTTAAAACGAGCTTGAGAATAGGATTCTCAGACCGAGAGAAACAAGGTTTGGTTGGACCAAACATGAAGCAAGCATGAAATCGTTTCAGTCACAATGGAAGCGTGGATGGGCCGTGTCTTATGAAGACATAATGGATTAACCAAAATGGTTTGGTTCTAATCCAATGGAGGAGAATAAACCAAAGGGTTTGGTTTATTTTAAACGAATGAACCAAAAGTTGGTTCGGTTCGGTTCGTTTTAACTTAAAATAAACTATCATGGTTTGGTTTATTTTAACTTATCTTAATGGAGCGGGTTAACGGGCCTAATGGTTATGATCCAATAACCATTAAGAGAATTAGTTCTCTATAAAAGAGGGTTTAAGGGATAATTAAGCCCTAATCCAAAAACCCCTTGCCCTAAGGTTGCCGCCCACCCCATTGAGGGAGCTCTCGGCGCCAACCCTAAACCGCCGCCCATTGTTCCTCCAACCGGCGTCCAGAAGGTAGCCTCCTTCCCCCTCGCCGGCGTCGAGCTGCTGCCGGTTAGTGCTCCGGAGATCTCCTTTAAGTTTGGCATCAAGGTGAGCTCTATCTCCCTTGGTTGGCCGGCGCCTATCACCTCCACCAAAGCTGTCTAGTTTTCTAGACAGCTTGTTCTCCTCTCGTCGGAGCGTCGTTTGGACGACGGTTAGAGCTCCGACAGCGGCTAACTTACCGGGGATTCGATCTCCGGTAATCCTATGAGGTGGAGGATGAAGGATTCATCAATTGGTTGACGAATACCTCTCCGGAGAAGCGAGTTTTGAGAACTCGTATTAGGATCCGAATTTTGATTCGGATCGTGATCATCTCTCGATCACGTCGTCTTCAACACGAGGCTAGTAACCCTTACGAAGACGAAGCTCGTGGCTTAGCGAAGTCATCCCGAGGTACTCGGCGTGGATACGGATAGAGACGATTCTAGCGAGGATCGTTCCGGTTGATGTCGTTCCCGCTACACGTCATACGAAAGGTATAACGTAGATAAATTTCCTTTTATTGCAAATTTAAATTTACGGTTATGTCTACACTTGTTGTAATATACATGCGTATGTTGTGTGTGTTGTAATAAATGTAGATTTATTATTTTTATTGCTTCCGCTGTGTTCATGTTTACGAAACGTGATCGAACACACACACGCCGCGGTGCCGAAAACCCAACAGTGGTATCAGAGCCCAGGTTGTGTTTCAACATAATCGTAAAAATGGTTTTGCGATAGTCATAATGTATTTTTGGAAATTTTCTAATTTTGGAAATTTAGAAGTATTTATGGAAATTTTTCAATTTTGGAAAGTCTAGAAGTATTTATGGAAATCTTCCACTTTTGGAAAGTTGGAAGTATTTATGGAAATTGATATTTTCCATAAATAAAATATTTTATTAGATTCTGGAAATTTGTTTCCTAATTTAATCATGATTTGATTTGGGAAATCAAATCTTAAAATATTTTATTTCCATAAGTAGTTTTAATGATTTTGGAAATTGGTTTCCTAAATAGATTTTCCTTAATCAAATAATTCCATGAATAAAATATGTGATTAGATTTGGAAATTTTTTTCTTAATTTAATTATGATTTGATTTGGAGAATCAAATCTTAAACATATTTTATTTCCATAAATAGTTATGACATATAAGGAAATTATATACATGACATAATTGTATGCCATGTAATTGCATTAGATGCATAACATTATGCCATGCGTGTCGTGACATGTAGATGTATGCCATGTATGCCATGCCATGTAGATAATAGTTATTTGCATGCAAAGAGGATGAGACATAAAAACCCTTAAACAATATTAAAGCCTACACCTTCCATTAATATGGTTAGAACTAGAGTTCCATTTCTTGTTTGGGTTGTTGGACTCTCTCCAAGCCCGACTCGAACCCGAACATGTTCAAACCATGAAATAGTTTAATACTAATATGGTAAGAGTCAGAGGTCAATCGTTAGCTTTGGTTGTTGGACTCTCTCCAAGCTGGGCTAATTGGTTGAATGCGCTCTAACCATATTAAAACTATTTCCCGATTAATGGGTTGGCTTTAACCTGGAGCATCGGCTTGTTGGACTCTCTCCAAGGTCGATGTAAAGGGAGGTGAAGTTGGGTTCTATGCATATGATGCATACTTGTTAATGTGTTAACAACCCGATGTATGTGTGAACATTCAATTAGTTGATAGCACATTGTGATAGTTGCATATACGTGATATGCAATCGGTATAGTTGATACCTACCGTCGTAGTTATGAATGACTTGTTGGACTCTCTCCAAGGTTGTTCATAACTATGATGGATATCAGCCCATTCGGAGATGGACCTACGATCTCCCGAAGTGATTTTGGGGTTTTTGAAATTCAAAAAATGAATGGGATTTATAAATGTATATTAATGCATTTTAAAAATCATTTTCTCATATATGCTCATTTTGTATTTCTAAGATTGATCATGATGTCTTTGAATTTCCGTTCCATTTTGGATTCGAATAAATTGACTTGGCCGAGCTTCTTGGACTGGCTTAGAAGCTTGAGAATTGTTCTCAAGGTTGAAAAGCTTGCAAATGTCCTCGAAGCGCCTCTTCCCGCCCGTCCTAGTGACGATGCAACTCTGGACCAATTGTTGGCCTATCAGAAACATGTGAGTGATTCTGAACAAATGAGTTGCATCATGCTAGTCACGATGGAACCCAAGCTACGAAAGCAGCATGAGCATATGGATGCTCATATCGTAGTCCTACATCTTTGTGAGTTGGTTGATGAGCAAGTGAGATTCGAAAGGTTCGAAGTCTCAAAGCTCCTCTTCACCTCTGAGATGCTAGAAGGTTCATCTGTGGTACTGCTCAATATGTTGAAGACTGTGGAGTCTTATGAGAAGCATGAGCAGGGGACGGTGCTGTTAGTTGATTCCTCGAAGAAAGGTTCTAAGAGGAAGTCAAAGGAACAGCAGAAGGGAAAGAAGAGAAGGGCTAAGAAGGTAGAACTAGCACAAAAGGAAACTTGCCATCATTATGGCAAGGAGAGCCATTTGTCAAGAAAGTGCAAGATTTATCTTGAGTCCGTGAAGAAGAATAAGGCATCGGATGCCCCATCTTCTTCAGATATCTTCGTTATTGATTGTCATTCTATTTCCTCAAACACTTGGGTATTGGATACTGGGTGTGGCTCACATATATGTAATGACATACATGAGCTAAGGAATAGAAGAAGACTCGTCAAGGGAGAGTCAAATTTGCGTGTTGGGAATGGAGCAAAGGTTGCTGCAGTCGCCATTGGAACCCATTTGTTGAAACTCCCTACAAGACTTGTCATAGAACTAGACAATTGCTTTTATGTTCCTTCGTTGATAAAGAACATCATTTCTATTTCTTTTTTAAATAGAAATCGGTATCATTTGACTTTTAGTAACAATTGTTGTTACATAACTTTGAATGGAGTTCTTTATGGGACTGGAACTTTAAGCAATGGTGTTTATACGTTGGACGTATCCAGTGACATCTTCAATATCAAAGCGAGCAACAAGCGTGCTCAAAAGGATAATCAATTAGACTCCCATATGTAGCATTGTCATCTTGGCCATATAAGCAAGAAACGCATGTACGAATTACACCGATGTGGAATTCTGGAATCGTTTGAATTGGATTCATACGATACATGCGAATCATGCTTAAAAGGCAAGATGACTAAGTTACCTTTTACTGGAAAAGGTGAACGAGTGGGAGAGTTACTAGGTCTAATACATACTGATGTATGTGGACCTATGTCAACTCAAGCATTAGGAGGCTATAGCTACTTCATTGCCTTCACCATTGATCACTCACGGTTTGGGTATGTGTTCTTGATGAAACACAAGTCTGAAGCCTTTGAAAGGTTCAAAGAGTTCAGAAATGAAGTAGAGAAACAACATGACAAGTGTATTAAAATACTTCGATCGGATCGAGGTGGTGAATACTTGATTCAGAAGTTTCTTGATTACCTAAGAGACAATGGTATATTGTCTCAATGGACTCCGCCCTATACACCACAGCATAATGGTGTATCTGAGAGGCGTAACCGGACCTTGTTGGACATGGTCAGGTCAATGATGAATCATGCGATTCTTCCCAAGTCCTTTTGGGGCTATGCACTTCAAACAGCTGTTTACTTGTTAAACAGAATGCCTACCAAGGTAGTCTCAACTACTCCATATGAGATATGGAATAGTAAGAAACCTCATGTATCTTACTTGAAGATATGGGGTTATCTTGCTTATATGAAGCGGACAGTATCAGACAAATTGGATGCTAAGTCTGATAAATGTCTATTTATAGGATACCCTAAGGAAACAAGGGGTTACCAATTCTATCATCCTATGGAACAAAAGGTATTTGTTTCAAGGCATGCTATGTTTCTAGAGAAAGAGTTTCTCTTGCAAGAAAATAGTGGGAGTGTCGTCGAGCTTGAGGAGGCTCGAGAGACTCAAATAGACATTGTTGAGATACCTGGTGAAGCACAACAGTCGACAACTCATAGTGATGAGCAATCGACTGGACCTATTGTAACACCACATCTTCGTAGATCTCGTAGAACACGCAATATTCCTGAGAGATATGGATTTCTCGTAAGTGAATCGAACGACGTGTTACTCATTGATGATGAGGAGCCTACCAGTTATGAAGAAGTGTTGACAAGTTCAGAAAGGGATAAGTGGCTTGGTGCCATGAAGTCGGAAATAGATTCCATGTATGAAAACCAAGTTTGGAACATGGTTGACCCACCTGAAGGCATAAAGCCTATAGGGTGCAAGTGGGTTTTCAAGAAGAAAACCAACATGGATGGTAATGTGATTACCTATAAGGCTATATTGGTGGCGAAAGGATATCATCAAAAGCAAGGTGTTGATTATGACGAAACCTATTCACCTGTAGCTATGCTTAAATCCATTCGGATGCTCCTGGCCATAGCGGCTCATTATGATTATGAGATATGGCAGATGGATGTGAAAACAGCTTTCCTTAATGGAAACCTGCTCGAGGACGTGTATATGATACAGCCTGAGGGTTTCACATCGGTTGATAAAACCAAGGTATGCAAATTGCGACGATCCATTTATGGATTGAAGCAAGCATCCCGGAGCTGGAATATCCGTTTTGATGAGACAATCAAAAGTTTGATTTCTCACAAAATCCAGACGAACCTTGTGTGTACAAAAAGGTTAGTGGGAGTGCAATCGTGTTCCTAGTATTATATGTCGATGACATATTACTTATAGGAAACGATGTTTGATCTTCTGATCGATTAAGGTTTGGTTATCCAAGACATTCTCCATGAAAGACCTGGGAGAAGCAACCTACATCCTCGGGATTAAGATCTATAGAGATAGATCGAAACGGTTGCTTGGTCTTTCGTAGTCTACATATATAGACCGAGTGCTAAAGAGGTTTAGCATGTCAGAATCCAAGAAAGGTTTCCTACCCATCAGGCATGGGATACACCTTTCGAAGTCTATGTGTCCGCGCACAGAAGACGAGAGGATTTGCATGAGTAAGATTCCCTATGCATCCGCAATAGGATCTATCATGTATGCTATGTTATGTATGAGGCCCGATGTATCGTATGCTCTGAGTGTCACGAGCAGATACCAGTTTGATCCAAGAATGGATTATTGGGTGGCTGTTAAGACGATCCTTAAGTTCTTGAGAAGAACTAAGGATGTGTTCCTAATATATGGAGAAGGGTACATGGTGATACGTGGGTATATGGATGTCAGCTCCAGACAGACAAGGATGATTCCATGTCTCAGTCTGGGTATGTATTCACCTAGAATGGAGGCGCAATAAGTTGGAAAGGTTCCAAGCTTGACGCTATAGCGGATTCTGCCACTAAGGCAGAATACATTGCAGCTTTGGAAACAGCAAAGGAAGCGGTTTGGATTAAGAAGTTCATCTCTGAACTTGATGTGGTCTCATCAATGATCCAAACATGTACTTCGCTGCTATCATCTTATCAGAGAGATCATCAGTAGGAACGAAATACAAATCGAGAAAATTCCCACTGAAAGGAACTTAGCGGATCCCTTGACTAAGGCATTACCTCAAAATAAGTTTGAGGGTCATGTTCGAGCTTATGGTATTGGATACCGTAGCGATTGGCATTAGGCCAAGTGGGAGTCTGTTAGTAATATATGAGAGATGTCCTAAGGCAATCGCCTTATGTATTAACCATTTATATGATAAATAAAGATTCACTATTTGAGTATACATGTTTTATGTATTTGATTGGATCTTAAACTCATTTATTGAATGTCCACGATACGATTCACAGCATGAGAGAATTTGTGATTGGATCACAACTAGTGAGTATCTCTACATGTGTAATTGTGATGTATCGGAATTATCCCTAGTCAATGAATTGATGGATTTGGACACCATCAATTCCATCGAGACTAGCACGAGGTATACTCCTTGGTGTATCCAAGCAGCTGATTCTCACTGGCTGGAGACATAGTGATGTCCGGAGTTAATTGTGGATGCTAGTTATGGTAACTAGTTCATTGGAGTGACCATCCGTAAGACTTCATATGGTTCTCTGCATATATATATATGTCAATGAAGTTCTTACTGTGGCTTAAGTGCGATGTTCCTTTGACTTGCGGTATTCAAGTCATCTTGATCATGGAGACTTATGCTTTGACATCTTAAGCAAGCATCTCTAAGGAGATGTGGACCCGGGATGATTGGGTATAAGTCGAAGTGATCGAAGGTGTTTGAATAGCCTATAAAGGACTCACAACTCCTTGCGAGGAGATGTATACCCATGGCCTCTCATCGGATTGTTACTAAAGTCTATGGCCAAAGCATTACATGTTTAGAGTAAGGTACTCTTCGATACATGTGGAGTAACTAGAATCCGTAGGACGAGGAAATGATACTTGGGCTAGGTGTGAGGTAGTCAGCCTAGTGGGGACTAACACTCTAGACCATGTCCTGAACCAAGTGGGTATAAGATGAGTGAAGGGAATGGGGCACGATTCATTCGAGCTGCTAAAGGGTTTCAGAAATAGTTCTGGATCAATCATTGATCTTTTTGGTTAATTGGGGATCATGATGTACTACTAGGTGCCACTCATGATCGTTCTATAATTAATGGTTAATTATAGATGGCCAACATAAACCGAGAACCTATTTGGTCACACCCACAACGAGCGTAATCCAAAGGATTTAAAACGAGCTTGAGAATAGGATTCTCAGACCGAGAGAAACAAGGTTTGGTTGGACCAAACATGAAGCGAGCATGAAATCGTTTCAGTCGCAATGGAAGCGTGGATGGGCCGTGTCTTATGAAGACATAATGGATGAACCAAAATGGTTTGGTTCTAATCCAATGGAGGAGAATAAACCAAAGGGTTTGGTTTATTTTAAACGAATGAACCAAAAGTTGGTTCGGTTCGTTTTAACTTAAAATAAACCATCATGGTTTGGTTTATTTTAACTTATCTTAATGGAGCGGGTTAACGGGCCTAATGGTTATGATCCAATAACCATTAAGAGAATTAGTTCTCTATAAAAGAGGGCTTAAGGGATATTTAAGCCCTAATCCAAAAACCCCTTGCCCTAAGGTTGCCGCCCACCCCATTGAGGGAGCTCTCGGCGCCAACCCTAAACCGCCGCCCATTGTTCCTCCAACCGGCGTCCAGAAGGTAGCTTCCTTCCCCCTCGCCGGCATCGAGCTGCTGCCGGTTAGTGCTCCGGAGATCTCCTTCAAGTTTATCATCAAGGTGAGCTCTATCTCCCTTGGTTGGCCGGCGCCTATCACCTCCACCAAATCTGTCCAGTTTTCTGGACAGCTTGTTCTCCTCTCGTCGGAGCGTCGTTTGGACGACGGTTAGAGCTCCGACACCGGCTAACTTACCAGTGATTCGATCTCCGGTAATCCTCTGAGTGGAGGACGAAGGATTCGTCTATTGGTTGACGAATACCTCTCCGGATAAGCGAGTTTTGAGAACTCGTATTAGGATCCGAATTTGGATTCGGATCGTGATCATCTCTCGATCACGTCATCTTCAACACAAGGCTAGTAACCCGTATGAAGACGACGCTCGTGGCTTAGCGAAGTCATCCCGAGGTACTCGCCGTGGATACGGATAGAGACGATTCTAGCGAGGATCGTTCCGGTTGATGCCGTTCCCGCTACACGTCATACGAAAGGTATAACGTAGATAAATTTCCTTTTATTGCAAATTTAAATTTACGGTTATATCTACACTTGTTGTAATATGCATGCGTGTGTTGTGTGTGTTGTAATAAATGTAGATTTATTATTTTTGTTGCTTCCGCTGTGTTCATGTTTACGAAACGTGATCGAACACACACACGCCGCGGTGCCGGAAACCTAACAGCATATAAGTATAAAGAGCTAGCTACACAACGGGGGTCCCTGCTGCTGGCCACTCGACTGTCACTATCTATGAGTGGTTAAGTGTCACGCACCCAGGACAACTGCACGCTACTCCAACAACCACTGTCAATAGTGGGGCAAGTGTGGCACAACAAATGCTCTGCCCTCACACCAATTACTCATCCATGAGTAACCCGGGAGGCAGGATGATTGACGACCCTCTCAACCACAAGGGAGACCAAGTCGCTAGCATACATGTAAATGAAATGAATGCATAACCAACATATACACACATACACAACACACTCTGTTGGATCGTTTAGAGCGGTAGAGGGGGGGGGGGTTAAATAGCGCAAAATTCTTTTCGTTCGTTTGTTTGATGTAAAGTGCGAGTAAGAGTAAATGCAACGGAAAGAAAATAATACTCGTTTGTTTTTACTTGGTTCAAAGCCTTTGGCTACTAGTCCAAGGCCCTAACGGTCTTAGACCGTGTACGGAGGGCAAAACACTAAAAACACTCCTCCTTGTTAGAGGAAGGAGTAAGCGAATACAATCGATGAAAAGCTCAAGGTAGAGGGGCACTCCCCCTCTCCTTGTTTTGATTAAAACATGACAAGTATATAATAAAAGACAACAACAATAATAAAAAACCAATGACTATTAAAGTAAAAGAAATTAGGCACTTGTCGTTGGAGATTCGGTAGCACTTCATTGTCGCAAGGTCATCGTAGAAGAAGAGGCTTTTTGGAGAGCTTTTGATTATCACAATGGGGTGGAGAACCCCTACTTTTATAGCCTAAGAAACCCTAGACGTTCATTTCTTCAACCAATGAGAGCAAGCCTCCTATCCCTTCAAAAATAGAGATAAGCTTTGACTCTCCTCGAAGCTGATCCTTGACAAATAGTCGACTGATACCCTTGCCAATCGACTGCTAGATGGACCAGTCGACTAATACAAGCCCTCAGTTGACTGATGGCAGGTTTTCCATCTGTAAAGAAGAGTTAGCTCGAAAATATAGTTAATACAAGTAAATTAAATGGCCATATACCATCCGATCTCAACTTAGACCTTCCATGGGAGGTCTTGGTCGGATCATCGCCTGAGAATGTCCCATTATAGAGGACATGACCTTCCTTGTGCTCACTCATACGAGCTTACCTCAACATTTACATTGTAACTTCTGCTTCCTCCGAAGTCATCCCGGTGTCGCCCGACCACCATAGCTCCCTCCGGGTGTCGCGACCTTCAGCTCTAGCTTTAGCACTTTTCTGCACACTTTATTTAGCTCGTGAGATAACAAAAATGAGCTTAACTTTGTATCGTTTGCTATAATCAAAACTCAGGTTCGACTTAGGTGCCTACTGCACCAACAATCTCCCCCTTTTTTGATCTATGGCAAACCCATACAAAGTTAAGGAAATAATATGCATGAAGAATCAAAGATTAAGTTGGAGTAATAGAGACTTTCTTCCAATTACTCCCCCTTGAGGAAACCTCCCCCTTGACCGAGGGTGAGTCTTGAAAGAAGATCTTAATCCTCCCCCTTGATGTTTTCTATTTAGGAAGAGTTTAAGTAATTAACAATTACTTAAAGTTGACCTTAGTATTAAAAAAATGTTTAAGTTAAGAAGATATCTTAACTTGGCCTTTCTCCCCCTTTCTCAAGTAAAACATTAACGTTTGGCCATAAGAATATAGAATTAAGTTACTAAAGTTAAGTTATAAAAAAAAATGATCCCTTAACTTTGGCCTTTTCTCCCCCTTTTGCCATAAATCGGAAAGAGGGGTTTTGAAAAATAAGTATTAAGTTCCAGTTCCATGTCAAAGCATGTTCCATATTATTTTGAAAATAATATACTAAAAATAAGCTCATCTATTAAATGTTCAACTCTTATTTAACTTGATTGATATGAAAGATCAACATGTCTTGGTCAGAGTCGGTTAATATATATGATTATACTCCGTGGTTCATGGCGTTACACTAGCTCTACATCTGGAACCAGGAGTAAGGTCCTAACATCTCATGCCCATCTACGTGGCTAAGTACACAAACACATTAGTCCTATTTGTTGTGAGATGTATTGGCTCCTTAAATCTATAGGTGCATGATATCTAGGGTAAGCCCTAAGCTAGTTCCATTAACATGAAAAGAGATGTAAATACTAGAGTATAGAATGTAAGTCCTACTCTATTACGCACATGCCTAATTTTCATCTTAGTAGACTAAATTCGGCTTCGGGTAGTGGCTTGGTAAAAAGATCGGCTAGGTTTGACTTGGATTCCACATATTCGAGTTTAATGGTTCCGTTAGCTACATGTTCTCGAATAAAGTGGTGTTTAACTTCTATATGTTTGGTCCTAGAATGGCAAATAGGATTTTTGTTTAAGTTGATGGAGCTAATATTATCTATGTTAGTTTTAATATTGTTGAAGTTTAAGTTTAAGTCTTGGAGAGAGTGCTTCATCCAAAGAAGTTGAGCTATACACTCACCCATCGCGATGTATTCGGCTTCAGTGGTAGATAAAGCAACACAGTGTTGCTTCCTACTGATGCGCACGAATGCGACCTCAAATCTCGCGATGGAGACCATCGAAGACTCAAAGTGCGCTCGCAAGTGCACGGATGTCATCAAGTAATAAAGATTATCGATCTCATAGGGACTGGGATTCGAATATCAATATATTCAGTGGTTGTAATTGTTCGGACGTAACTCTAAGAGGTTTCGATTGGTGAGGGTTGTCGGTGGACTTTACTCTATACGGTGTCACATGGAGGAGGAAGGGAGTGTGCCGAGGTCTTCAAAGGTGATTCTAGGACTTCGGTTTCGCTTGTGTATCACAAAACAATGTTGTCAATTGGTGTTATCTAGACGTTTATCTATGGTTTTATGGAAGGGACATCATACACTCTCCCGATGAGCCGCCGCATCTACCAGGAGCTATCTCCACCTAAAAGGATGGGATAGACGGTATGAGGATGCCAAATCAATCCCGACGATGAACCATTTCCGATTCCACCGTACCCTTCTACCCACAGTTACAGGAGATCAGGTTTACCCCTAGGTTCCTTATATAAAATCCCCTAAATCTTAAATACGAGGGTTGTCACACCTCGTATCGCCTAAGCACAGTAGATAGAAAACCCAACACGCATAGATATAGTAAAAACAACTACCAATTGTCAAATCAAACTCAAAGGCAGAATTTAATCATGAAACAACATTGTAATATGCACACAAGTTACTCCCTAATCCTAGAAATCAAAAGTACTACTCCATGTATATGAAGGAAGAATCACAAAGCATGTTTATGTTCGAATACATAAGGAATAAAACGTAGGAACAAAGGATTACAATGCTTTCGTGGTCTTCTCTCCGACGTTGAAGTGCAAGGCGTGGACCTTCGGCGACATTCCTCCTCTCCGTTGCGAGTTCCCGAAGCTTTTTAGAGCTTCGGCGTGCCGTCCTAGTCATCGTGCCTCCTCCCTAGGGTTTAGTTGGAGCCATCCTTATATAGACATCACCTTGGACCGCTGTAAAATCCGGAAAATCCCTAGTCGTGGAAATCTGGCGGGCCGCCACACGGCCGTGTGGAAATGCACATCCAGACCGTGTGCGACCTTGGGGTGGCTGATCTCACCCATTAGACACGGCCGTGTGTAGCCACATGCCCTGGCCATGTCCCATTCTGTGTGTAGCTATAAAATGTCCTTCTTTTGCTCCGAAAGTGTGCCCTTTTCCCCCGAAATGCTATCCTGCACACAAAAGTACAAAGAGCGGACCTCCGAACCAGAAAATAGGAAATGCATGCAAAATAGAGTGACATATGAATGAAACTAACATAAAATGTAATGAGTTGTGAGCAAAAACTACTCCTAAAACCCTATATGTTTCGCTCATATCACTTTCCCCGAACTTAAATCTTTGTTTGTCCTCAAGCAAACCTCATTACCATGAAATTTAAAAGACATTGTTTCATAATTAGCATGACAACTAAATTTATCAAGTGGTATTTACAATCAAAGCAAAATAAATATGTTCTAGAAATTCACTAAGTTAACTCCTCGTGCTCGTGCTAAGTGAACCATTCTTAGGGGATCCCTATTCCATGGTGAGTTAAGTCATCACCCCATAGCTTTCCTAAGGTTTCCGACTCATAGGCACTTACCTGCCCAAAGCGAGGGTCATTCCCTAGATCTAGCATAAAGTCTTAAAGGTGTGCTCGGTATTGAGAGAAATTGATAGGTGTTTCCCCAGTAACCTAACTCGGTCTCAAAGGGGCACCTAGCCATTTCCACCAACGACAACTGTTTTTTATCCCTCATAATCTTCTATCTCTCTCTTCTCTCTCTTTTTTTTTTCTTGTTTTCTTTTTCATCCTTTTCTCTTTCTCTCTTCTCCTTTTGTTCTTCTCATTGGGATTTTGGTTTTTCAAAATGGGCTTACTCAATCCGAGCATCTCCAGTAACTAAAATGCTAAACCTAGAGTCACCTATGGATTCCAAAGTACTAGACTATGTGCGCCTCGGGTCTGTCGGGCACGGCCGTGGGAAAACACACGACCAGGTCATGTGTCCCCATTTTTTGCCCATTTATGCACCACGGGCCGAATTTTCTCAAACACTTCGCCGTGTAGGCTAATAAGGATTTCATTGTTTCCTATCAAAGTTCTTTTTTAGTCCTAACTCTAAATGAGATGGATATCAAAACTAAAATCTAACAAATACATGCAATCCAATCAAGGGGAAATCTAAAACTAAACTTGGGATGCCTCCCAAGAAGCGCTTTGTTTAAGGTCGTTTAGCTCGACCGCACTCCACTATCAACTTGGCTCTGGAGGTTCAGTGAACCTCCATTCATCAATCTCAGGATCTTCATCAGGTGGCCCTGGCTTCATTCTGCTAAACATGAAGCCGTCAGGGTAGGGAGCCCTGTGCTGCGAAAGGATGAAGAGGATGATCTCCCCATCTACCTCTAGGGAGATCTGGTGTGCCTTCACATCTATGCACGCTCTTGTAGTCACTAGAAAAGGCCTTCCCATAATGATAGAATTCTGAGGATCCGATCCTGTGTCCAGTATGATGAAGTCCGTGGGTATCACGAAATCCTCAATCACCACAGGCACTTGTGCCAGCAAGCCGACGAGCTCTTTGACTAAGTCATCCCCCATATGAATACCAAGATTCGTTGGTTGGAGCCCATTCAGTCCCATCTTCAGATAGTATACGTAGGGCATCACACTGACTGATGACCCCAAGTCGCATAGCATTTCATCGAATCTCTCCCCATAAATTGAGTAGGGGATAAAAAATTCACCGGGGTCCTCAAGCTGTAGTGGAATCTTATCTTCAATTTTAGCTTGATCAGGTAGGGTGATAATCATGGTTGCACACCCCTTGGCAAATTTGTTACTATGCCCTACTACTTCCTCTTTAGCTTGACTCTGCTCGGGTGATAACGGAGAGCTCTTCACAGGTTGCGACACAGATTGGGCTATCTGTGCCACTTGTGTCTCCAACATCCTTGTGTGACTTACAAGGTCGTCAACGGTGGCCTTCAAGTCTCTGAGTGATTCTTCAGATTTCTGATGTTGCCGATGAAATTCCTTATTGGCCTTAGTCTGGGTAGCAATGAAGTCCATCATCAGTTCCAGTCTGGACTTCTCTGGCCGCTGCCCATTGCCCTGTTGCTGCCCATACCCGCCTGATGGTTGGGAGGTTCCCGAGTTATTCTTATAGGAGAAATTCAGGTGATTCCTCCATCCAGGATTGTAGGTATTGGAGTATGAGTTGTCGGGCCTTTGGTGGTAGTCCCCAAGCGCATCGCAGTGCTCGATCTGCTCGTCTAGGGTTCCCTACCCTCCATGGTGATCCTCTCGATATACTGCCGCTCCCTCTCCGAAGTCAATCGCAGCGCATGCAGATGAAGGATTCATAGATTCAAATCGTCTGTTGAGCGCATCCATCCTTGCTACTAGGTGGTCCATGGAGTTGACAGTGTATCTTTCCACTGTACGTGTAGGTTAACCACGTTCAGAAGCCCATTGATGGTGGTTCTGAGACACTTCTTTAATTAGCTCTTCCGCTTCCTCTATGGTCTTATTCATCAGTGCTCCTTCTACGGCAGAATCTAGGGACATCTTCGTGGCGTAAGCGATCCCATTCTAGAAAATGTGGATCACCAGCCACCTTTCTAGTCCATGGTGGGGGCATTGCTAGAGTAGCCCCTTATAGCGATCCCAAGCCTCGAATAAGGACTCCCCCTCCTTCTGGCAGAAGCTCGTGATAAGATGGCGCATGTGAGCAGTCTTGCTTAGTGGGATGTATTTGTTCAGGAACTGTTGCTCACATTGCTCCCATATAGTGATGCTTCTTGAAGGTAGGGAGTGAAGCCATGCTTTAGCCTTATCCCGCAATGAGAACGGGAATAGGCTCAGGCGGATCACGTTAGTAGGGACTCCATTCATCTTCATTGTTGAGCAGATTTCTAAAAATGCCTCTAGGTGCCAGTTCGGGTCTTCAGTCGCAGCTCCCCCGAATTGACTCTGTTGGACCATATGTATAAGTGCTGGTTTAAGTTTAAAGTTATTCATTGAAATAGATGGTCCAACTATACTTGGCCTAAATCCTCTAGTGCTAGGAGTTGCGTAATCCCACAGAGGTCGGCTACCTATGTTCACTTCGGATGCGTCTTGATCCTCCATCCTTCGTTGCTCTGCTTTTCGGCGATGAAAGGTCCATTCGATTTCTACGTCGATCGGAATCAGGCCTCCCGATCCTAAACGTCTAAGCATACGAAGAACCGAGCCACAAAAATTAGGAGTGCTACCCTATTCTAAGAGCAGAAAACAAAACAATCTAGCTAAGCAAAATCTAAGATGCAATAAGGAAAAAAGAAACTACTGCTAAAAGTAAAAACTAAATCAAAATATAGAAAATATAGAACTAAATTAAATGAAGCAAACTAAAAAGAAAGTAAAGCAAGTAAATAAATCTAATCCTAAATCCAATCCAATTTACCACTGTTCGATTTTGATATCGAATAGATCAGTCCCCGATAACGGCACCAAAAACTTGATGCGCACGAATGCGACCTCAAATCTCGCGACGGAGACTGTCAAAGACTCAAAGTGCGTGCTCGTGCTCAACGCCCGCAAGTGCATGGATGTTGTCAAGTAATAAAGATTATCGATCCCATAGGGACTAGGATTCGAATATCAATATATTCAGTGGTTGTAATTGTTTGGATGTAACTCTAAGAGGTTTCGATTGGTGAGGGCTGTCGGTTGACTTTACTCTATATGGTGTCACACGGAGGAGGAAGGGAGTGTGTCGAGGTCTTCAAAGGTGATTCTAGGACTTCGATTTCACTAGTGTATCACAAAACAATACTATCAATTGGTGTTGTCTAGATGTTTATCTATGGTTTTATGGAAGGGACATCATACACTCTCCCGATGAGCCACCACATCTACCAGGAGCTATCCCCGCCTAAAAGGGCAGGATAGACGGTACGGGGATGCCAAATCAATCCCTACGATGAACTGTTTCTGATTCCATATCACCCTTCTACCCACAGTTACAGGAGATCAGGTTTACCCCTAGGTTCCTTATATAAAATCCCCTAAATCTTAATTACGAGGGTTGTCACACCTCATATCGCCTAAGCACAGCAGATAGAAAACCAAACACGCATAGATATAGTAAAAACAACTACCAATAGTCAAATCAAACTCAAAGGCAGAATTTAATCATTAACCAACATTGTAATGTGCACACAAGATACTCTTTAATCCTAGAAATCGAAAGTACTAGTCCATGTATATGAAGGAAGAATCACAAAGCATGTTTATGTTCGAATATATAAGGAATAAAACACAGGAACAAAGGATTACAATGCTTTCGTGGTCTTCTCTCCGGCGTTGAAGTGCAAGGCGTGACCTCTGACGGTGTTCCTCCTCCCTGTTGCGAGTTCCCTAAGCTTTTTAGGGCTTCGGCGTGCCATCCTAGCAGTCGTGCCTCCTCCCTAGGGTTTGGGCGAAGCCATCCTTATATAGACAACATCTCGGACCGCTGCAAAATCCGAAAAAACCCTAGTTATGCAAATCTGGTGGGCCGCCACACGGCCGTGTGGAAACACACGGCCAGGCCATGTGCGGCCCTGGGGTGGCTGATCTTACCCATTGGACACAGCCATGTGTAGTCACACGCCCTGGCCGTGTCACATTCTATGTCTAGTTGCAAAATATCCTTCTTTTGCTCCGAAAGTTCACCTTTTTCTCTTGAAATTCTATCCTGCACACAAAAGTACAAAGAGCAGACCTCCGAACCAAAAAATAGGAAATGCATGTAAAATAGAGTGACATATGCATGAAACTAACATAAAATGTAATGAGATGTGAGTGAAAACTACTCCTAAAACCCTATATGTTTCGCTCACATCACCTACTACACCAACTCACTAGACTTGAGCTGAGAAGTTGACAACAACCACTCATGCTCTTCCTATCGAGTTTACTACCGACATAGTCTGAGTCGGAGTAGCCGATTAGTTCTAAATAGGTAGATCTACGGTACCAAATACCCACGCTTAGCATGCCCTTTAGATACCTAAGGATACGCTTAACTAAAGTTAGGTTAGACTCCTTGGCACAGGTTTGAAATCTTGCGCACACACTTGCCACGAATAAAATGTCGGGTCGACTCGTGGTTAAGTATAGAAGACTCCCTATCGCACTCCTATAGTATTTTAGGTCGATGGGTTTTCCTTCTAAGTCCTCTCCTATATTGACATTAGTTTCCATGGGTGTATTGAAGTTTTTAGTGTCTTGCATTCCAAACCGTTTGATTAATTCCCTAGTATATATTTGTTGGTGTAAATATATTCCATCCTTAGTTTGTTTAATTTGTAGTCCTAGAAAGAAACTCAATTCACCTACTAAATTCATTTCATATTCACTTTCCATAAGTGAAATGAATTCGTTTAGTAGGATCGAATTGGTTGTTCCGAAAATGATATCGTCTACATAAATTTGGGCTATGAAGATTTCATTACCTATGGTTTTTACGAAGAGGGTTGGATCGACTAGGCCTTGGTTTATTCCTAACTACTTCACCTTTGTCATCAAGTTTATTTCGGAAGACCCACCTTGTTCCAATAATCGATTTATCTTTAGGTGGTGGTAATAATTCCCAAATCTCATTCCTAGTAAATTGAGCTAGCTCTTCTTGCATTGCAATAATCCAATTGGGATCAAGAAGAGCTTGTTCAATGGTTTTGGGTTCGATTTTCGAAATCAAGGAGATTTGACTAAGGTTTCTATAAGATGATCTAGTTCGAACCCCTAAGCTAGGATCACCAATCACTTGGTCGATAGGATGATTCGTGTGAATCCTAATTTGACTTGGGTTAGAGTCACCTACCACTTGGTTGATTGGATGACTCGTTGGACTTGGGTTAGGATTAATACTAGACTCGATCTTAGGAACGGAGTCGAGTCTAGTATGAGTAGGTTCGCTAGTTGGTGTTGCTAAGGGTTTTGTAGGTTTGTGTCCTTCATCGAACACTATATTAATAGTCGCTTCAACTCTAAGGGTGTCATGGTTGTATACCCTATAGGCTCTACTTGTAGTCGAGTATCCTAAGAAGATTCCGGTAGAGGTTTTGGGGGTGAACTTTCCTAGGTAATCCTTAGTGTTCAGGATATGTACCTTACATCCAAATACCCTAAAGTACTCTATGTTAGGTACTTTGTTGTGATAGATTTCATATGAGGTCTTAAGGTGCCTCTTTCCCAAAAGTATCCTATTTTGGACATAGCAAGTCGTACTCACAACTTCTGCCCAAAACCTGTCAGGTAGGTTATACCCGTTTAGCATTGTCCTAGCGGCTTCTTGTAGGGTTCTATTTTTTACATTCGACTAGACCATTTTGTTGTGGGGTTCTAGGACACGAGAATTCATGGTGATATCCATTTACATTGCAGAAATCTGTAAACTTGTGGTTTTTGAATTCACCACCATGATTGCTCCTAAGTCTTTTGATTTTAAGGTTCTTTTGATTTTTGATTAGTTTAAACAAGTTGATGAGTTGATCTAGGGTATCACTTTTATGTTTGATGAACCTAACCCAGGTAAACCTAGAATAGTCATCAATTATGACTAAGCATAATTGACTACCATTAAGTGACTTAGCTCCATGTGAATCGAATAGATCCATATGTAGGAGCTCAAGAACACTTTTGGTTCATTCTTGATTAGTTAGTTGATGTTGTATCCTAGATTGTTTACCTTGTTAACAAGCATTACAAATTTAATTGTCTAAGTTGTTAAGGTTGGGAAAACCTCTAACTAAGACACTCTGACTCATCTTGTGGACGAGTCTTGGGTGCGAGTGACCGAGTCATCGGTGCCACAACCAAGATTCCTCTTGCTGTGTCATAAGACACTTGGTTGAGGAGTTAGGTATATTAATAGTATAGATGTTGCTATTCCTAGTTCCTTTAAGGATTGTTTTAGAGGTTTCATTTGTTTTAATTACGCATTCATTTTCTAGAAATATGACCTTATAGTTATTATCACACAATTGACTTATGTTAAGTAAATTAAATTCGAAATTTTCAACTAGTAAAACATTTGGAATGATAAAGTTTGAGTTGAGCTCAATATCACCTGATCCGATGATTTTGAGTTTGTCATTGTTTCCAAAGCCTACTGATCCTTGTCGCTTGAATCGAAGCTTTGAAAACTTAAGTTGATCCCCGGTCATGTGTCAGGAGCAACTACTATCCAACATCCATTGATCCTATATGCAAGGTAGTTGGATCGGATATTAGAATTTAAAAATTGGTTGTAAATTATTAGACCTAGATCATCTCACCCATTTCTACATGATCAAATAAGTCATCCTTATATGTTCTTGTGAGATGAATTCAATTTTACTTGATTAACTTTAATGAATTGAAACTAGTCAACCTTGCGTTAGATTCGGATTTGACCCTAAGCTCATCAAGTCACTTTTTCAAGATCTTGGCTTCCAGGTCGTGGCAAGGCACAGGGGCCTTGTTTGATCAGAAAAATGACTACTTCCTTAGACAAAGCCAATTTCGAGAAAATAGTCTGAGACACTTGACTTACTTAAGACCACTTCCTGGTCTAACTAGTCTAGGATACGGTGAGGTAGCTTCTGTTAGTTCCACTCGGTCAAGTGAACCAAACTAGATATGCCTTATCTAGCCCGAGTACCCAAGACTTCGCTTTCCTAGCGTACTATTATCTCGCTACGTCCTGGTACTATGTTATCAAGTATTGACGAGTTATAGTCCCTATCTAACCATTCTAAAAAAGAAAAGAAAGAGAAACTAAGCATGCAATTTCTAAGTAATAGCACGAACAAGTTTTGTACTAGCTCCCCCTGGACCATTTAATCGGTTTGGTCTTTCCACATAGTGAATTTGGTCCTTGGGAACCCAGTACTAGTTGGATCCTAATTGAGAAATTAAAGTGGTCTTAGGTACCCATTCTTTGACATCTATTCTATTTCGACTTACGATTGACATATACGACTTGTTAGTCATATTTGAGCTGAACCTAAGCCCGACCTTGTTGTACACGACCCTTTGCGATCCAAGTAAGAGGTCAAGTCCCTTGGATCCCAAAGTGAACCTTTCCAACATGTTCCTAAGATCTTCGACTTGACTTTTCAAAAGTGAGTTCTCAACTTCAAGATTTTCAACTCGAGTTGAGTCCTCCTCTTGAACTTGACTAGTCGAAGAGGTTAGGGAGACCTCGTGTTTAAGGAGTTTAACTTCCTCGAACAGGGTCTCAACCTTGGACTCAGACTTAGCTAACTTCTTAGTTAGAAACTTAATTGCATTGTATAAGATACTAATGAGGGACCGACTTACCTTGAGAATTTTTCTTGAACCGAATGCGTATCCGTGGCTTGTCTTGAATAGAGATTCGTAGTCTGACTCGTCCTCGGGTTTAGATTCAGGCTCCGACTCCAATTCGATTGATTTAGCCACGAAGACGAGGTCATCATCTTCTTTCTCTAATGCCTCTTCCCACGTAGCATTGAACACCTTTTTGAACTTCGATGCTTTGTTTTTAAGCTTCGGGCATTCTGACTTGATATGTCTGAACCTATTGCATTCATAGCACCTAATGTTAGAACTATTTTTAGGTTTACCTTTGTTGGGTGGAGTGATGGGTCGTCTTCGTCTCTTGATCATCCTCTAAACTAGGTTGACTAGTTCGGTCTCAATCTCCAGATCGACCTCCGACTCATACTCATCTTCTTCTTCCTTCGAGGGTGACTTACTTGCGGGCTTCTTCTCTTGACCTGTAATGAGAGCTATACCTTTCTCGGGTACCGAGTTAGACTGTTCGTGGAGTTCAAATTATGAAAATAATTCTTCTAACATAATTTTTGATAAGTCCTTAGAGACCTTGTAGGCATCGACCATGGATGCCCACAAGGTAGTTCTAGGAAATTATTTCAAGACATACCTTATTAGGTCGCGGTTTTCGACCTTTTGTCCGATGGCATGCAAGTTGTTGACGATGTCTTGTACCCAAGCATGTAGTTGGGTCACGGTCTCATGTTCCTGCATTTTTAAGTTATATAATTTATTAAAAAGAAGGTCCCATTTGCATACCTTTGCTTCATCGGTTCCTTTGTGCAATTCCACTAATTTGGTCCACAAGTCCTTTGCACTAATGAAGGGGCCGACGCGATTAAGCTCCTCCTTGGACAAGCCTCATTGGAGGATTTGAGTCGCCTTGGCATCGGCTTCGACTTGTCTTTTTGTAGCATTGGTCCATTGGTCATAATCCAAAGATTCACCCACTTCGTTAGTTGGAAGTATGAATCCCGTTTGGATTATGATCCACATCTCGATTTGGGTCTTAAGGAAGCACACCATCCGATCTTTCCAATAACGGAAGTCATCTCCATTGTAAAATGGAGGTTAGACGGTGCTAAAACCCTCGAAATGGGCCATTGATACAAAAAGAGCAAGAAAATGAAGTGAAAAAACCTAGCAATGACAAAAACAAGCGGAATGTACCAAGGCTCACGTCTTGGATTAGTAGTGTGGGAGAAAAACTAAACGAATGAAAGAGCTTATAAAAAATTTGAAATAAACATAAATAAAAATGAAAATAAATCTGTAAAAAATCTAGATTGGTGGTTTCATTAAATCTTATCACCCCCGGCTCTGATACCAATTGTTGGATCGTTTAGAGAGCTAGAGTGGGGGGTGAATAGCGCAAAACTCTTTTCGTTCGTTTGTTCGATGTAAAGTGTGAGTAAGTGTACATGCAGTGGAAAGAAAATAAAACTCATTTATTTTTACTTGGTCCATAGCCTTCGCCTACTAGTCCAAGGCCCTAATGGTCCTAGACTGCGTACGGAGGGTAAAACACTAAAAACACTCCTCCTCGTTAGAGGAAGGAGTAAGCGAATACAATCGATGAAAAGCTCAAGGTAGAGGGACACTCCCCCTCTCCTTGTTACGATTAAAACACGACAAGTATAGAATAAAAGATGACAACAATAATAAAAAAACCAACGACTATTAAAGTAAAATAAATTAGGCACTTGTCGTCAGAGATTCAGTAGCACTTCATCGTCGCAAGGTCGTCGTAGAAGAAGAGGCTTTTTGGAGAGCTTTTGATGATCAAAATGGAGTGGAGAACCCCTACTTTTATAGCCTTGGAAACCCTAGACGTTCACTTCTTCAACCAATGAGAGCAAGCCTCCTATCCCTTAAAAAATGGAGATAAGCTTTGACTCTCCTCAAAGCTGATCCTTGACGAACAGTCGATTGCTAGATGGACCAGTCGACTGCTAGATGGACCAGTCGACTGAAACAAGCCCTCAATCGACTGATGGTAGGTTTTCCAACTGCAAAGAAGAGTTAGCTCGAAAATACAGTTAATACAAGTAAATTAAATCACCATACACCATCCGATCTCGACTTAGACCTTCCATGGGAGGTCTGGGTCAGATCGTCGCCTAAGAACGTCCTCGTACAAAGGACATGACCTTCCTTGTGCTCACTCATACGAGCTTACCTCAACATTTACCTTGTAGCTTCTGCTTCCAGTCTTCCACCCAATTCCTTCGGCTTCCTCCGAAGTCATCCCGGTGTCGCCCGACCACAACGGCTCCCTCCGTGTGTCGCTGATCTTCAACTCTAGCTTTAGCACTTTTCTGCACACTTGATTTAGCTCATGAGATAACAAAAATGAGCTTAACTTTGTATCATTTGCTATAATCAAAACTCAGGTTCGACTTAGGTGCCTACTGCACCAACACACTCTCCATCCAACAGAGAGTCATACACAAATAACTATCGACCATACTAGGACCTCTAGTTCGTAGCGACACACTGTCGACACCCACACTACCATGTACAGACATATTATCCGTAATAGTTAGACAATGAAAGGTAAGATGATACAACAACAAACTCTACATTAAGGACATCACCCATCCCCGGATGATTGTTCCTGATGACACGAGTCAAATCAACAACCAGACTCAGCTACATACCCATGGTTAATCATCTAAAGATCCACCTACCATAGAATTTTTAATTTATAACAACGATGAACGATAGATAACAACAATAGTATATCTCAAAGTGCAAAGACTTAACTATCAAGCACATGATTAAATAAGAGTGGAGTTAAGGTAAAGGTATTGTCAACATAAATATCATACACAAGATTTATCTACTACCTGACCAGGGTAGGATATTACCCACCTAATGTGTAGAACACCAGGTGTCTTCACATCCGAGAACTCTGCCTCGACTCAAAATCCAAGTATATAACTCAGGCTAGACGTCCACACGCACAAGCATCTATCACCAATCAAAGTCTTGTAAGAGAAAACATAGAACATAACTAAGTTTTATCTTGCATCGAATGATTGAATAGAATCCTACATCGATCTTTATATCTAATAAATTCAACATTCTCCAATCAATATCCTATCTAGCAGATTGGTCAAATTTTACAATTGACCTAATCAATCCTCACATAATCCATATCCTGTATCCCCCAACAGAACAACTTCACACACCATCAATTAATCTTCTATTAACAACAAATCCTTCACAAGATAAATTACAAATATGGTGGCATTCATCACACTTAGATCAACTAACAACCCATCAAACAATATGCATTTATAAACATCCAAATCTACAAATACCCGACAACTTACCTTGCACAATTAATTAGATCCAGCTTCCCTGCTCAATTCCGTTTACCACAACAGCACAACAACCACCCCTATTGGCTCCCTCAAATCACTGCCCAACCACTAAATTGTCAATTCACAGAGTTGAGCTCTTGAACTCCCAGCTCATTAACACAACAGAATCTAAATCAAAATAAATCAATAAGAACAATTGAGTAACACTCTAAATTGAAGCTATAACCATATCATACATTCCCATCCCAAACACAATCGTCGGATCTCCCTCTTGGCCTCAACATCGACTCGCGAAGTGGACCAAGGTCAAATGTGAGATGGCCAAGTAGACACGAGTTGAGGTAGCACACAATCGTAGTAGAAGAAGATGGCACGACTCACAATCGACTCATGGTAGAGAAACTCCAGCTCGCGGCAAGATCGATTTCAAGCAATGGCCGCGATGACTATCGAGAAAATGATGGAGCTATCCCTAGTAGATGTCGTGAGGCGATCCACGACAACAAGAAAAAAGGATCGCACTCGCTGCCGTCGAGATCGCGAGAAGAGGTCGACGGCGGATCGGAATCGGCCATATGGGGGGTGATCCACTCGATCGGGAGAAGAGCAAAAAGAATCGACGACTCCATCCCCAAGCTGGACTCACCGTGGAAGAGTGCGACAACGATAGATAATCACAAAAGAATGAATCGACTCGCGACAAGGAGAAGTGAGAAGGGGAAAATCGCGGCGGACGAGAAACGTTGTGGCGGATCGAGAGTTAGAAGAGGTGGAAACCGCGGCTGCGGCCGGGAAGAATATCGAAGAGAAAATAAGAGATAGGAAACCTAGGTTTAGTTATTAAACTTAGGCTTATTAAACCCATTAATCCCTCATTTATAGATAATCTAAATAGGTCCTCTAAAAACCTATTAAATCTTTCCCCATAAAATATTGTAAGGACTCCATTTAATTCCAGAAAAAATTCTAAAAATTTCGTAAGTCCATTACTTAATTAACAAAGGGTATTTATTATCATTTTATTTTCCAATATCTTGCATTCTCTCCCACTAATAAAAATTTAGTCCCCAAATTTCTTACTCATGTACAAGTACGAGATATCACGACGATCATCTCAAGTATATGTAGAAAAGTCAAACACCTCAAGTGACTAGTTGGGGTACTGAGCTTGAATATTATTTTTCAACCCTCACATAGTCTCTAAAATCTATCATATATACTCTCAACATATCTTCCGAACTATGACTAATACCTATATATTGGCCATCTCTCAAAAGGTAAATATTCGTACCAGAGTGGAGCTCTATATCCGAGACATGTTAGAGACTTTGCTAGAATTGTAAAGTGAATCATGAATCACTATCAGATATAATACTCAAGGATACTCCATGAAACTGGAAATCTCCTAACAGTATAAATCTATCAAGAAATTTAACAAGTTCATCTTATGGCACGGTAGAAAATGAGCGGATCTGGTTAATCGACCACTGATTACCCCAAACCACATCAAATCCTTTTCGAATTCTAGATAATCACCCAACACAGTCCATCGTACCAAGTTACCACTTCCATCCCGGTACACAACCTTATTGATCACTAGTATTCCACTCTTACTAGTTGATATACTGAACACCAGACTACGAAATCAACTATGTCTTGCATATCGTTCCACCATGAAGAACGTTTCAACACTCATTATTTTCCGGATACAATGCGAATAAATCACCAATCCCGAATGATGAGTCTTCTGGAATAACTCATCCTGAAACTGAAACAACTCTTTCTAATTCGAATACAACTCTGTAACCCACTCTTCTCCTCGAAGACAGAGAATTCCTTTCTCGCAAGAGAAATCAATCTGCTATCCAAAGTCCACTCTATCGCACATAACTGGAAGTGACTGGGAGATTATAATGATCAATATCCCATGTTATATCTGTCCGTGTTCTAGCAACTCTATAGTAGCTACTTAGTAACTAGCCAAAACCCCATGAGCATTCATACTCCATACATCTATAAATCAAGATAATAACTACTAAGTCCTCATCATGTGTATGACAACTTATCTCGTAGTTCAACAGCTGACGTAAGCATAAGATATGTCTCATTCAACTATATCAGAATCGCTCCAATCCCCAAAATGATGCATCCGTGTACAACACCCTTCCATCCACACCGGAAGGATTAACTAATACTGGTGCAAAATGTCAACTACCGTCTAAGCCCTTAAATTGGTTTCACAAGCTTCTAACCAAAAGAATTCCATCATAGAAAATAGTCTTTCCATGCTGTGTCCTGCATCTCCTGAAGATCCACCAAATACAATCTATTATGAAATACTGAAATTATGTAGAATCTTATACCTCATATCCATCTAAAAAGGAAAATTCTAAGATGGAATGATAGTCCTAGGGCTCCATACATATAACCAAGATGAACCGAGTTTGAACATGCTTGTATAAGAATCAGTCAAAAGCAAAACTTAAGCTCAAAGATTCTGTTCAAGCTTGTTTGACAAACGAATTGTGTCTAATTCAAAATTCTATAAATACAAAAGGAAAGCTGATATCTAGCCAGAAGTGCTAGAAACTTAATATTCTTAACATTTTGTTATCCATGGTGAGTTTAGACTACTTTTTAATGTTATACCGAAAGTGCTCATGAAGACCCAATGTCAACAAATAGCAAAAAGAAAATTCTTACAGAATATCTAGCACCCAAAAGCAGTCCTAGTACTACTATTGACTTAGTCTGTTGAGGGAATCAACCCTTTAACCTATATTCCCTTGAGCGGGATAAGACATGTAGAAGTTAATGGTAGGCAATCCCATGAAATATTTGCAAGGAGGTGGTTAGGGAGGTGACAGAGATGTCCTACCTCTTGTATACTGAGTTTTTTTTTTAATCCCTTGAGTCCGTTTATAAGAACTGCCAACTCCTGGAGTTCACAAATGCAAACACTCATAATAAGCTAATTACAAATAGCATTAAAGACAAAGAAAAAGAAGAAATTGTCCGTTGAAAGTGCTAGTGTTCTCACTTCTCTTCTGGCCTCAGGTTCTCAGAGTCTAATTTAGCATTTTGACAGAGTTCCTCTCTCCTATACTGTTTCTAAAATTTTATCATTCTCACCGTAGCTGCCTCCTCTCTCCTCAACTCAATTAAACAAATTGCATTTTTTTTTGATTTGCCAAGACGAGGTTAGTGTTTCTAGATTCAATCTAGACAGTATTTTAATATGACTGTTCAAGAATAAGATCCAGTTGAACATCCTCCTTAAAATAAACATTGCAGTGTCTACCATTCCATTTTTTTTTCCTCTGAGCAATTGCAGGAGCAAATTAAGAGTTTCACTATCAAGTTGTTCAAATAAGTCTGGCATACCACAAATCAGACCAACAACTTCTTTTAGTTGGTCATAGTTAGCAGCAGGACATCTTAATAAAATAGCATAGGTGGAATTCGAAAGGTTTTATCCCCATTGAACTACTTCATTTTTTCTTACTCTTAGTGCAATCTTTAAATCATAGAGTCACCGAGGATTCTTTCCAAGGGGGTTTCATAATCCTCTGTATCAGTATCTAGATATAATCCCTTGCCAAGACAGCCAAAGAATTCAGATCGAGAAATTCTAGCACTATTATCTCACTTTACTTTTACCTTCAAGTGATCCTAGGAATAGTAAGGTCTTAGCGAGTGTATCATCTTCCTCAAGGTTGCATTCCCACTGCCCATAAGTATGAAATTGTTTACCATGAAAATGGTCTTTCCCTTCAAGTCTATCTTACTGATTGACATTGAGTCTAATAACAAATTCACTTTTAAATATACCTTATGATTTAATTCATTCAGCAGAAACTCAACCAAAAGAGTTCACAAGATGCCCCTTTCTACAACATGAGAACCATATATAAGACTTTATCCAAGTATAATAAAGTCTTATACCAATATTTGACTTATAATATCTGCTTATCGACCTTCAACTCTTTAAAACACTTGCTACGGAGTCATTTCCATAAACATGACTCGATCTAATATCTTTCGGTAGGATCTGATAGAAGATCTAACATCCTAATCCGAATGTAAGCCAATAAACCATGGGTGGCTTAAAATATCCCTTCATATTCTTGAGCATTAGGTGGTCGTAACCTTTGCAAGTCTAACAACTTTACATCGTACTCCCATTTCTAAACAATCATCCTACTTGATGCTCAAGAATTCCCTAACAATGAGTGAAAGAAAATGATGCGGGGTAATACTCTCTCACAACATCACTAAATTATGATCAAGTGATATGTTATTCCCCGAAGGTTATTTCCTATATCTTCCACCAAGTACCGGTTTGATCTCGATAATGGTATACAACTTGACTTTACTTTCTCTATATAACACGAGCTAAGTACTCAAAAGTACCTTCAAAATTATACAATCCAGCACAACCAACTCAAAGATCAAAATCCCTCGGAAACACCGTAAACTAACCCTCCACTAACTGCATCAACAATAGCATACATGTCTTGTCCATTACCCATCAGGTAATGATCTGACTAGCATAAATAGGTAAACATTCCTAAAACTGTAATCTTTGATCTCCATAAGTAATGTGACCACCTGACCCTGCTTTCCGACTTGGTATCAGTTGACTCTCAAAGGTAATTCACCTTTTTGAAAACAAGTACATGCCTAATGAACTCAACATGTCGTTCCCGTAGTCAACCCAAACTACGGTTACGAATAGCAACTAACACACTATATGTCATTCCATGTTGTAAACAACTAAATGCATAACCAACAAAAGAATATGTGATAATTACTAGCATACCTTAAACCTTGCAGCTCGGAGATGTCCCGCAACAACCAGATCCCAGAACTCACAAAACCAAAATTGAGTAAATCAAAACTCGATGTCCAAACTGAAATAAAATCCGAAAGTGAACTTCGCAACCTAGGGCTCTGATACAAATAAAATTATCACGCCCCAAGAGTATGCCGAGCCCAAACATCGGACAACATCTCCTCTATATGTGATACAATCCCCTGTTGATACATAGTCTATCGACCATAACCACACAACATAATGAAGTATATAACCAAAAATACAGCGGAATACACCAATAATAATAAAAAATACAATGAATCAAATATATGGGTACCTGTACGACTTTGAAATAACCAGAAAATACAGTCAAAACCAACATCCAATCAAAATCCATAGTCAAGGCCAAATACGTACAACACAAACATAAACTTCAAATGCGAGGACAACATAGGTTACAATCCCAAAACAAACTATCCAAAAATATACAACAGTATGGCATACAATCCACACCCTCGGTGTGAGATGGGATCAGTTGGCGGAGCTCCGAGTACTCAAGGAAACTTCTACCTGTTACCTGGGAGACAAGAAAACTTAGGGTCTGTAGTGGTGAGTATAAAACTCAGCGGTAATATGCAAGATAGTGCATGATCAATAACTACCACATAAAGAGCAACAGATATACAAATGGAGATGAATAGATATATATATAGATGGAGATCAACGGTATACAGTCGTAAAGGTGATAACAAACAACTATCAATGTAACTATAAACAAAACATAAACCACCATCTGATCAACTATACATAACGTAATATACCGACATACCTGAATGGTTTGCAATGACTCAACCTACACAACCTGAACAGATATACAACAATATAATCTGTATGACCAGATAGAGTAAAACTACCTCTGTATTTAATACACGATCTTGCGAACATACTACAACAAATACAACAACATACCTGATCCAACCTACTCAATATCAAGGTACTGGTCAAATGCATACAACTATCCGGTCTGAGTCATATACTGGTATCCCACACACAACAGTATATATTATGCAAATAACATGCAAGATGATATACAATCAAATGTAGCAAACATAGCACAAACAAATGCAACAACACAACAAGCATATATATATATATATATATACTGTATCTATATATACTGCTCATACTCGCACATATATATACATAAGTATATGTATATGTATATATATACAAATGCCCTCACACATGGCAATGCAAATGTATGGTCATGCTTGCACACCCCACTCGCTACCACGACCCCAGTGTGGCCTAGGTGCACGACATGACAACTGTCCCAGCTCAACAACAACCACCGCTCTCGAGTGGTCGAGTGGGCAGTAGGAATAAGTAGCATATAAGCGTAAAGAGCTAGCTACACAATGGGGGTCCCTGCGCTGGCCACTCCAATTGTCACTACCCATGAGAGGTCGAGTGTCACACACCCAGGACAACTACACGCTACTCCAACAACCACTGTCAATAGTTGGGCGAGTGCAACACAACAAATGCTCTACCATCACACTAGTTACTCCTCCACGAGTAACTTGGGAGGCAGGATGACTGAGACTCTCTCAAGCACACAGGAGACCAAGTCGCCAGCATGTATGAAAATGAAATGAATGCACAACCAACATATACAAACATACACAACACACTCTCCATCGAAAAGAGAGTCGTACACAACTAAGAATAGACCATGCTAGGAACTCTAATCCATAACGACACACTGTCGACACCCACACTACCTTGTACAGACATTTGATCCGTAATAGTTAGACAATGAAAGGTAAGATTATACAACAACCAACTCTACATTAAGGACATCACCTATCCCCGGATGATTGTTCCTGATGACACGAGTCAAATCAACAACCAGACTCAACTACATACCCATGGTTAAGCATCTAAACATGCCTTCTAAAAGCCTATTAAATCTTTCCCAATAAAATATCGTAAGGACCCTATTTAATTCCAAAAAAATTCCTAAAAATTTCATAAGTCCATTTCTTAATTAACAAAGGGTATTTATTATTATTTTATTTTCCGATATCTTACATGGATTCAATGTATGAAAACAAAGTTTGAAACTGTTAGTAATATATGAGAGAGGTCCTAAGGTAATCACCTTATGTTTGAACCATTTATATGATAAATGAAGATTCACTATTTGAGTATACATATTTTTATGTATTTGATTAGATCTTAAACTCATTTACTGAATGTCCACAATACGATTCACAGCATGAGAGAATTTGTGATTGTCACAACTAGTGAGTATCTCTACATGTGTAATTGTGATGTATCGGAATTATCCCTAGTCGATGAATTGATGGACTTGGGCACCATCAATTCTGTCGAGACTAGCACGAGGTATACTCCTTGGTGTATCGAAGCAGCTGATTCTCACTAGCTGGAGACATTGTGATGTCCGGAGTTAATCGTGGATGCTAGTTATGGTAACTAGTTCATTTGAGTGACCAGCCGTAAGACTTCATATGGTTCTCTGCATATATAGATATGTCAATGAAGTTCATACTGCAGATTAAGTGCGATGTTCCTTTGACTTGTGGTATTCAAGTCATCTTGATAATGAAGACTTATGCTTTGACATCTTAAGCAAGCATATCTGAGGAGATGTGGACCCGGGATGATTGGGTATAAGTCGAAGTGATCGAAGGTGTTTGAATAGCCTATAAAGGATTCACCACTCCTTGCGAGGAGATGTATACCCATGGTCTCTCGTCGAATTGTTACTAAAGTCTTTGGCCAAAGCATTACATGTTTAGAGTAAGGTACTCTTCGATACATGTGCAGTAACTAGAATTCGTAGGACGAGGAAATGATACTTGAGCTAGGTGTGACGTTGTCAACCTAGTGGGGACTGACACTATAGACCATGTCTTGAACCAAGTGGGTATAAGATGAGTGAAGGGAATGGGGCACGATTCATTCGAGCTGCTGAAAAGTTTCAGAAATAGTTCTGGATCAACCGGTGATCTTTTCGGTTAATTGAGGATCATGATGTACTACTAGGTGTCACCCATGATCATTCTATAATTAATGGTTAATTATAGACGGCCAACATAAACCGAGAACCTATTTGGTCACACGCACAACGAGCGTAATCTGAAGGATTTAAAACGAGCTTGAGAATGAGATTCTCAGACCGAGAGAAACTAGGTTTGGTTGGACCAAACAATGAAGCGAGCATGAAATCGTTTCAGTCGCAATGGAAGCATGGATGGGCCGTGTATTATGAAGACATGATGGATGAACCAAATTGGTTTGGTTCTAATCCAATGGAGGAGAATAAACCAAAGGGGTTTGGTTTGTTTTAAATGAATGAACCAAAAGTTGGTTCGGTTCGTTTTAACTTAAAATAGGCCAACATGGTTTGGTTTATTTTAACTTAAGTTATTGGAGCGGGTTAAAGGATTTTGGTTATGAACCAATAACTGTTAGGAGAATGTGTTCTTTATAAAATCACGGCTTAAGGGTTTTTCCAAAGACCTAAGGGACTAAGCCATTGAGTTGCCGCCCAAAACCCTAGCTCCTCTTTCGTTGTTGCCGCCCAACATTGTGTTGCCGCCAACTTCATGGAGCTGCTGCCAACTCCTTGCCGCCGGACAACCACCTGCTGCCGCCGGCCACTTGCTGCTGCCGGTGATCCTTCGGCGACCCTCCTTGGCTCCGGTGACCAAGGACTAGCCGGACCTCTTCCCTTTGGCCGGCGCAAGGTCTCCACCAAAGCTGTCCAGTTTTCTGGACAGCTTGTTTCCTTCTTATCGGAGAATCGTTTGGACAACGTTTGGAGCTCCGATAGCGCCTTCCTTACTGGGGATTCGATCTCCGGTAATCCTCATAGGTGGAGGACGAAGGATTCGTCAAACGGTTGATGAATACCTCTCCGTAGAAGCGAATTTTTGAGGACTCGTTTTGGATCCGAATTTTGATTCGGATCGTGATCTTCTCTCGATCACATCGTCTTCAACACGAGGCTAGTAACCCGTACGAAGATGAGGCTCGTGACTTTGTGAAGTCATCCTGAAGATACTTGGTGTGGATACCGGATAGAGACGATTCTAGTGAGAATTGTTCCGGTTGATGCCTTTCCCGCTAAACATGATACGTAAGGTATACGTAGTATAAATTTTCTTTTATTGAAAAAATTGAATTTACGGTTATGTCTACACATGTTGTACTATGCATGTGTGTGATGTGTGTGTTGTAATAAATTAGATTTATTATTTTATTCCTTCCGCTGTGCACATGTTTACGAAACATGTTCGAACACACACTCGTCGCGATGCCGGAAACCCAACAGTGGTATCAGAGCCCAGGTTGTGTTTCGACATAATCGTAAAATTATTTTGCGATAGTCATAATGATATTTCTGGAAATTTTCTAGTTTTGGAAAGTTAGAAGTATTTATGGAAATTTTTCAATTTTGGAAAGTCTAAAAGTATTTATGGAAATCTTCTACTTTTGGAAAGTTGGAAGTATTTATGGAAATTGATATTTTCTATAAATAAAATATTTGATTAGATTTTGGAAATTTGTTTCCTAATTTAATCATAATTTGATTTGGGAAATCAAATCTTTAAATATTTTATTTCCATAAGTAGTTTGATGATTTAGGAAATTGGTTTCCTAAATAGACTTTCCTTAATCAACTATTTCCACAAATAAAATATGTGATTATATTTGGAAATTTGTTTCCTAATTTAATCATGATTTGATTTGGAGAATCAAATCTTAAACATATTTTATTTCCATAAATAGTTATGACATATAAGAAAATTTTGTACATGACATAATTGTATGTCATGTAATTGAATTAGATGCATATCATTATGTCATGCATGTCATGACATGTAGATGTATGCCATGTATGTCATGCCATGTAGATAATAGTTATTTGCATGCAAAGAGGATGAGACATAAAAACCCTAACTCAATATTAAATCCTACACCTTCCATTAATATGGTTAGAACCAGAGTTCCGTTTCTTGTTCGGGTTGTTGGACTCTCTCCAAGCCCGGCTCGAACCCGAACATGTTCAAACCATGGAATAGTTTAATACTAATATGGTAAGAGTCAGAGGTCAATCATTAGCTTTGGTTGTTGGACTCTCTCCAAGCTGTGCTAATTGGTTGAATGCACTCTAACCATATTAAAACTATTTCTCGATTAATGGGTTGCCTTTAACCTAGAGCATCGGCTTGTTGGACTCTCTCCAAGGTCGATGTAAAGGGAGGTGAAGTTGGGTGCTATGCATATGATGCATACTTGTTAATGTGTTAACAACCCGATGTATGTGTGAACATTCAATTAGTTGATAGCACATTGTGATAGTTGCATATACGTGATATGCAATCGGTATATTTGATACCTACCATCGTAGTTATGAATGACTTGTTGGACTCTCTCCAAGGTTGTTCATATCTATGATGGATATCAGCCTATTCGGAGATAGACCTACGATCTTCCGAAGTGATTTTGGGGTTTTTTTTGAAATTTGAAAAAATGAATGGGATTTATAAATGTATCTTGATGCATTTTAAAATCATTTTCTCATATATGCTCGTTTTGTATTTCTAGGTTAATCGATTGATCATGACGTCTTTGAATTTACGCACTATTTTGGATTCAAACAAATTGACTGGGCCTAACTTCCTGGACTGGCTTAGAAACTTGAGAATTGTTCTCAAGGTTAAAAAACTTGCGAATGTCCTCGAAGTGCCTCTTCCTGCCCGTCCTAGTGACAATGCAACTCTGGACCCATTGTTGGCCTATCAGAAACATGTGACTGATTCTGAAATGGCGAGTTGCATCATGCTAGCCACGATGGTACACGAAGCGCATGATGGATGCTCATACCATAGTCTTTCATCTTTATGAGTTGGTTGATGAGCAAGTGAGATTCGAAAGGTTCGAAGTCTCCAAGCTCCTCTTCACCTCTGAGATGCAAGAAGATTAATCTGTGGTACTGCTCATCATGCTGAAGATTGTGGAGTCTTCTGTGAAGCATGAGCAGGGGACGGTGTTGTAAGTTGATTCCTCGAAGAAAGGTTCTAAGAGGAAGTCAAAAGAATAGCAGAAGGGGAAGAAAAAAGCTAAAAAGGCAAAACCAACTCAAAAGGGCACTTGCCATCATTATTGTTGGAATGTATACTGAAAGCCTAGCTCTTTTTGTATGAACATTTTATTTTGAAATAAGAATCACATGATCATTATTTACATTTTATATATTCATTATATACGTGTGCATATTGTCTGATATTTTACATTGTAGATAACATGGTGCTTGGTGTGGCACAGAAGATCATGTTATCAGTACCTTGTAAAATATAAGTAAAGGCTCACAACCAAGATGGTTTTGGACAAACCATTGGCATGGTTGTAGTGTAGCTTGGTATTGTTTTATCTTGAACATAGAGTTACACTAGTACACTTAGGTGTATTGAGTAGGACCGACATAGAGGTGATTCAATTTAGTACTGACTACATAATTGAATCGGACCTCGGATATTATGTTGTACATGCTCTTAATCCCGATATAATAACGGGCACATGTACTTAGTGATTATTTCTTTGATTTACCAGTGGGTGAGATTTAGATGGATTAAATCAATATGCCCGGTAAGTTGGGAAATAATATTATTTACATGGTGTGCCGTTGATTATAGGAGGAAACCGTGTCCTATATATTAGGTTGATGATGTCCCCTTGAGGAGCTCATAAGGTTCATCATGTAAACCCAGCTGGTTGACTTAGTCAACATGATGATAAGGTTGAGTGGTACTACTCAAGGAATTAGATGTTAATTAATTGATGGTCAGTAAATCAATTAATTGACGGACATTCGATATCTTAAACACGGGGAGATTAATGTACAAATAATATATGGAGCCCATATTGATTTATGGGGGTTGGTGAGGTAGTTCAATGATGATCCTCTAGTGGAATGGAACATCATTGATGGATCAAGTTTGTGTGATTCCGATCCATCGGGTGGCCAAGACCCAACTCCTCCTTATGGTCCCTATCGTAGCCTAATATAATCCTTGTGAAGTCTAGATCCAAGAATGTAAAACAAAACCTAGAACCAACGGTTGGGATTAAATCCCTAGATCCGATGGTTGGATGAAACCCTAGAAGCAGCGGTTGGGATTAAATCCCTAGATCCGATGGTTAGGATGAAATCCTAGAATCGACGGTTGAGATTAAATCCCTAGATCCGACGGTTGGGATAAAACCCTAGATCCGACGGTTGGGATGAAACCTTAGATCCGACGGTTGGGATGAAATCCTAGATCTGATGGTTGGGATTAATCCCTAGATCCGACGGTTGGGATAAAACCCTAGATCCGACGGTGGAGATTAAATCCCTAGATCCAACGGTGGAGATTAAAGGAGGCTTAAGCCCTATTCTATAAATAGATGCTTAGGGTTGGGCGGCAAGAAGAGGATCGAGAATTGGTTTTGGAATTAGGGTTTGGCTCTTGGAGAGGTGGGCGGCTAGGGTTTGGAGCAAAAGTGGGCGGCAACTATCTTCTTCCTTCTAGTTGTTGCCGGCGCCCAACTTGCACCATCAATACTTGGCCGGCGCTCAACCTTAAGGTCTTTCCCTTCTTCCTTGGTCAGCGGTTCTCCTCCCATTGGTGGCCGGTTCTCTTCCTCCTCCCTATTCTCCAAAGTGGATGGCGGCAACACTTCTTGAAGTTGGCCGGCGCATCATCCATTGCTCCTTGGCCAGCGGTTGCACCAAATTCCCTAATTTGGTGGCCGGTTCTAGATAGGAAAGGTATTTGTGAGTTCTTCTCTTTGTTCGCAGCGGACAAGGTAGAGAAGAAAGCGATCTAGAAGGCTTCTACTCGTGGAGGAACTTCGTCCACACGTCGTCCACGAGAAGGATAGGACATACGGTAGAAGATCGTGAGGTATAAAGTTATTTTAACTTTATGTACAGATCTGAGCATGCTCTTATTAGTTTTGATTATGCATGTGTGTGTATGAATATATATTGTATAATCATGGACCCCGAAGACAAACACAAAAATCAGCGATCCATCCGTCGTCTCTTCCGCGGCTAACCAACTAGAAGAGTTGTGTTGCTTGAACAAATAGTTTGTTCAAGCGACCACTCAAGTTGTTAGCACGACGACGAATAGGTTGTGCTAAGGAAGCTCAACCCATTTGGATTAATTCTTTCATTAGTGAAAATTTTAATCCGGGGACATGGGAGCCAATGAGCCTCTGATGCGGCCACCTAACAATTATGGCAAGGAGGGCCATTGGTGAAGAAATTGCAAGATTTATCTTGAGTTCGTGAAGAAGAATAAGGCATCGGATGCCCCATCTTCTTCAGATATCTTCGTTATTGATTGTCATTCTATTTCCTCAAACACTTGGGTATTGGATACTGGATGTGGCTCACATAGATGTAATGACATACATGGGCTAAGGAATAGAAGAAGACTCGTAAAGGGAGAGTCAAATTTACGTGTTGGGAATGGAGCAAAGGTTGCAGCACTCGCCATCAGAATGTATTTGTTGAAACTCCCTGCAAGACTTGTCTTAGAACTGAACAATTGCTTTTATGTTCCTTCATTGATAAAGAACATCATTTCTATTTCTTGTTTAAATAGAAATGGTTACCATTTGACGTTTAGTAACAATTGTTGTTATAAAACTTTGAATGACGTACTTTATGGAACTGGAACTTTGAGCAATGATATTTATACGTTGGATGTATCCAGTGACATTTTCAATATCAAAGCGAGCAACAAGCGTGCTCGAAAGGATAATCAATTAGACTCCTACATGTGGCATTGTCGTCTTGGCCATGCAAGCAAGAAACGCATGTCCGAATTACACCGATGTGGAATTCTGGAATCGTTTGAATTGGATTCATACGATACATGCGAATCATACTTAAAAGGCAAGATGACTAAGTTACCTTTTACAAGAAAAGGTGAACGAGTGGGAGAGTTGCTAGGTCTAATACATACTGATGTATGTGGACCTATGTCAACTCAAGATTTAGGAGGCTATAACTACTTCATTACCTTCACCGATGATCACTCATGGTTTGGGTATGTGTTCTTGATGAAACACAAGTCTGAAGCCTTTGAAAGGTTTAAAGAATTCAGAAATGAAGTAGAGAAACAACATGACAAGAGTATTAAAATACATTGATCGGATCGAGGTGGTGAATAATTAAGTCAAGAGTTTCTTGATTATCTAAGAGACAATGGTATATTGTCTCAATGGACTCCACCATATACACTACAACATAATGGTGTATCTGAGAGGCATAACTGGACATTATTGGACATGGTCCGGTCAATGATGAATCACGCGAATCTTCTCAAGTCCTTTTGGGGCTATACACTTCAGACAGTTGTTTACTTGTTAAACAGAATGCCAACCAAGGTAGTCTCTACTACTCCATATGAGATATAGAATAGTAAGAAACCTCATGTATCTTACTTGAAGATATGGGGTTGTCCTGCTTATGTGAAGCGGACTATGTCAGACAAATTGGATGCTAAGTTTGATAAATGTCTATTTATTGGATACCCTAAGGAAACAAGGGTTTACCAATTCTATCATCCTGTGGAATAAAAGGTGTTTGTTTCAAGGCATGCTGTGTTTCTAGAGAAAGAGTTTCTCTTGCAAGAAAATAGTGGGAGTGTCGTCGAGCTTGAGGAGGCTCGAGAGACTCAAATAGACATTGATGAGATACCTGGTGAAGCATAACAGCCGATAACTCATAGTGATGAGCAATCGGCTGGACCTATTGAAACACCACATCTTCGTATATCTAGTAGAACACGCAACATTCCTGAGAGATATGGATTTCTCGTAAGTGAATCGAACGACGTGTTACTCTTTGATGATGAGGAGCCTACCAGTTATGAAGAAGTGCTGACAAGTTTAGAAAGGGATAAGTGGCTTGATGCCATGAAGTCGGAAATTGATTCCATGTATGAAAACTAAGTTTAGAACTTGGTTGACCCACCTGAAGGCATCAAGCCTATAGGGTGCAAGTGGGTTTTCAAGAAGAAAATCGACATGGATGGTAATGTGATTACCTATAAGGCTAGATTAGTGGCGAAAGGATATCTTCAAAAATAAGGTGTTGATTATGACGAAACCTATTCACCTGTAGCCATGCTTAAATCTATTCGGATGCTCCTGGCCATAGCGGCTCATTATGATTATGAGATATGGTAGATGGATGTGAAAATAGCTTTCCTTAATGGAAACCTACTCGAGGACGTGTATATGATACAGCCTGAGGGTTTCACATCGGTTGATAAAACCAAGGTATGAAAATTGCAACGGTCCATATATGGATTGAAGCAAGCATCTAGGAGCTGGAATATCCGTTTTGATGAGACAATCAAAAAGTTTGATTTCTCACAAAATCCAGACGAACCTTGTGTGTACAAGAAGGTTAGTGGGAGTGCAATCGTATTCCTAGTATTGTATGTCGATGACATATTACTTATAGGAGACGATGTTTCAGTCTTACAATCAGTTAAGATTTGGTTATCCAAGACATTCTCAATGAAAGACCTGGGAGAAGCAACCTACATCCTTGGGATTATGATTTATAGAGATAGATCGAAACAGTTGCTTGGTCTTTCGCAGTCTACATATATAGACCGAGTGCTAAAGAGGTTTAGCATGTCAGAATCCAAGAAAGGTCTCCTACCCATCAGGCATGGGATACACCTTTCGAAGTCTATGTGTATGCGCACAGAAGACGAGAGGATTTGCATGAGTAAGATTCTCTATGCATCCGCAATAGGATCTATCATGTATGCTATGTTATGTACGAGGCCCGATGTATCGTATGCTCTGAGTGTCACGAGTAGATACCAGTCTGATCCAGGAATGGATCATTGGGTGGCTGTTAAGACAATCCTTAAGTACTTGAGAAGAACTAAGGATGTATTCCTAATATATGGAGAAGAGTACATGGTGATATGTGGGTATACGGATGCCAACTCCAGACAGACAAGGATGATTCCATGTCTTAGTCTGGGTATGTATTCACCTGGAATGGAGGAGAAATAAGTTGGAAAGGTTCCAAGCTTGACACTATAGCGAATTCTGCCACTAAGGCAGAATACATTGCAGGTTTGGAAGCAGCAAAGGAAGCGGTTTGGATCAAGAAGTTCATCTCTGAACTTGATGTGGTCTCATCAATGATCCAAACATGTGCTTCGCCGCTATTATCTGATCTGAGAGATCATTAGTAGGAAGGAAATACAAATCGAGAAAATCCCCACTAAAAGGAACTTAGTGGATCCTTTGACTATGTCATTACCTCAAAGTAAGTTTGAGGGTCATGTTAGAGCATATGGTATTGGATACCATAGCGATTGGCATTAGGTCAAGTGGGAGTTTGTTAGTAATATATGAGAGATGTTCTAAGGTAATAGCCTTATGTTTGAACCATTTATATGATAAATGAAGATTCACTATTTGAGTATACATGTTTTCATGTATTTGATTAGATCTTAAACTCATTTACTGAATGTCCACGATACGATTCACAGCTTGAGAGAATTTGTGATTGGATCACAACTAGTGAGTATCTCTAAATGTGTAATTGTGATGTATCGGAATTATCCCTAGTCGATGAATTGATGGACTTGGACACTGTAGGATATTTGAAGCCGCTAGAGGGGGGTGAATAGCGGAGTGTTCGTTCGTAGGTGGAATTCGATAGTGGTTGTCTCTACAATTTTGTTAGCGCGCAGCGGAATAGTAATGAAAGAAATAATGAAATAAACAACACACAAACACAAATATTTAACGTGGTTCGAAACTGAATGGTTCCTACTCCACGTATTGGGTTCGTACGAACCCTAGCGATGCCAATCACACACCACTATAATAATCACTCCTTCTCGACACAAGTCGGAGGTGGAGAAACCCCTTACAATGTGATTACAACAATAATCTAAATACAACAAGCAAATATAATATGAAATACAACAAGAGAAGTAAAGAACACTTTACAAAAACTCTTTGGAAGTTTGCTTGTTGATTGCCTTGGACTAGCACTTGAAGGCCCTGATTTGCAATAGCAAATCGTTTCAAAACGTCCAAGAAAACCGATGCCTTTTCCTCCATCAAGAGCTCCTTTTATATCTTCAACCTGTGCTGGAAAAGGTTGATCAGTCGACTGCTCGGGACCATCAGTCGACTGATCACACTGTTGCTTTGAGACAACGGTGTAATCCACGCTGGAAAAATCTAATGGCTAGGACATCAGTAGACTGATCATGAGCATCAGTCGACTGATCAAGCATCACTCAACTGCTCGTCCCAGTGGTCGAGTGAGACTCCATTCTGTGCCCTGAAATCTGAGCATCAGTCGACTGATCACACGATCAGTCGACTGCTCGGCCAATTAGTCGACTATCCACCTATGGCAGTCGACTGCTAGGGCAATTCTCGCAATCAAACCCTAGTTGACTACGCCAGTCGACTGCCACATGACATCAGTCGACTAGCACACCTCAAACATGAGGTTTTAACCCAAGTATGGTGTCCCCATATTTGCTAGACCACCCTTAGCCTAGACCTAAGCCTTCTATCCACCTCCATCAACCTCACGCCTCTCGGATCCCTCCAAGTCATCCATGACTTGTTCATCCATTGCACTAGCCTTCAGATGCTTCCATCAGCTATGTCATGCTAACAGTGTCTACACCGCCAAGGCACATTGGACTTATGCCGCCAAGACTCTGCTTGGACTTTACGCCGCCAATATCAAACCCCTTGGACTTCTCATGCCAAGACCCATGCTTGGACTTTCCCAAATGCCAAGTGTCCCACTTGGACTTTCCCAAATGCCAAGTGTCCCACTTGCACTTTCCATGCCAAGTACTCATGACTTGGACTTTACCATGACAATTACATTGTCATATATTTTTGTCTAACATCAAAACATCTCTTAAGCCAAGCTCGAGTCCTGGTCAATCGTAACCTGGGCCGATTGCACCAACAATCTCCCCCTTTTTGATGTTTGACAAAATCCAAACAAAAATAAACCATTTGACTTAGACTATCTAACTCAAAGACTCCTTACCAATTATCCCAAATTGGTGATTTAATGTTCTCCTCCTTTTTGACATACATTAAAAAAAAAAAGCTAACTCTCCAAGGAGGGCAATGTCTTATGTCCCGATGAGATCTTACAATCTCCCCCTTTGGTCCAAAAATACCTAGGATGTCTACCATCTCCCTAGTGATAAGTCCCATATCTCTCAAGAGAGGCAATCCTATATGCTCTTCCAATTTCCAAATTGGGTGTCTCAAAATTTCATTTTCCTCCTCATGAAAAAAAATACCATCTATCATCCTATGATGGATACCTTCCCCTAAAGGCTAGCTCCCCCTTGACCATTGCACCAACAATGTTCTTGGGAAGTCCCTAAGCCAATAGGAACTCTGAACTATCAAAGATAAGGTTAGAAATTCAACATTAAACTTTCCAACACCTTAAATTTGATACAAACCCTAAACACCTCTCCAAATCCATATCCAATGGATCTTCACCCTTTATAATGCCTCCCAAAGCATATCCTAGGGTTAGGAGTGATGAGGGACCTTAACCGTAGTTGAAATCGGGCTAAACAACCCTAGTTTTCTCAAAATCAGCATTGACAGTCGACTCGACTACTACTACGATCGACGATGTGCCCATCGACCGACCGCACGGGCTCGATCGAAAGTGATATGCGCGCTTGAAATTCATAAGTAATTCTACGTAAATCAAAAAATCACGAAATTTGATACGTATATTACTTATCACACATACAATCGGTGAAAAATTTTGGAAAAGTATTTTTACTATTAAAATAGGAGATTGGTACAAAGTTCAAAAACTATTAAAACTTTAAAGTTTTGATCTACTTTGCATCAACTTCTACAATGATGATGACTATCAAAAGATAGACTTCACTGAGGTTTTCTAAATTGATTTTAAAATGTTTTTGAAAACCTATTTTGAACCATGGTTTATTGGCTAAATATACATAACTTGTATATTAGCTTTCCTTATGATTCTGGGTGATGATTAAAATAAGTTTGAGTTCATCTAGATGCACTACCTATGCACCTTGAACCTAACTTATTATCCTAGCATCTCACATGTATCTAGGGTGTATAAATACACATACATGTCAATGTGATGTGAGATGTGGAGTTATTCTCCCTAAATTAGGGTTTCATGCATTTTTCTACGGCAACTCTACTTGATTCCCTTATAAATGGGACTCCAAGTCATGCCATTATCCTTGAATCAATTTTAAACATTTAAATGCATGAAATGATCATGGCATAAATGATATCAATAATAACGCATGGCCAATGATCATGATGTCATGACATATGATATAATCTAAAAACAAACATGACATCTAAAATAATCCTAAACAATAGCATGACATGTTATATGATAAGATGAAACTTCATGTCATGATATGGCAATTTTCCATAAACCAATAAATTAATACAAGCACACAATCAGACACAAGTAATTTTCATAAATAGAATATTTCATTTAATTAATAAAACTTCAGTTTTTACATCCAAAATGGAGATTTGAGATGCTCAATCTCACTACAAAAACTGAAAACAAAAATCCTAGCATCTTCTAGCTCTAATCGTCTGCAGAAGGTGGAGGTGGAGGAGGCTGCTGGCTCAAGGTCCAGGCTCGCATCATCTCATATATGTCGAAAGTGGCCGCTCAATGCACCGCCTTGCCAGAATCTCATCCAGTCTGGAGTCCACTGTCTGCTGGTACTCCTGAAACCTGGCCTCCAGCTGTCCAAGCCTATCTGATGGACCTGCTGCTGATGCATCTACAGGTATCTGATCATCCTCATCAGCAGCATCAGGATCCTCATAGTCCTCTGCAGCCTCTCCAGGCAATAGAGGTGGCTCCCCACGTGCCCTGGGCGGAGGTCGAGGTGCCAGCTCCATCTGCCCCTGTCCCAGCCGCAGCTTCACCAACGAGAAGTTACGAACTGATATGTAGTCGTACACCTCAGATAGCGCCATCAGCGATCCCCTGTGAATGTTGATGGCTACTGACTCTAACCATGTTGTGATGATATGGCCATAAGGCATATGCGCTTTTCCTTGTACAGGGGATATGAAATGTACAATGCAATGAAACATGTTCAATGCAATGTTTATGTCTAGTCTATGACGCATGGCGTATAGGAGAAAGAGATGGGGAGGCCGAATCTTGGCCAGACCCCGAGTCACAATCGGAAGAAAACACCCAACAATGACCTTATAGAGTACATTGTCAGGTGCAAATAGCTCAGTAATAGGAAATAAGTTCTGAGCTGGTGGACGAGGATGTTGGATCGAGAAGCGTCGCTAGAGGGGGGGGGTGAATAGCGATCGTAAATCTTTTCTTTTTCGTTTGTTCTATATGCATAGTAAGTACAGCGGAAAATAAATGAACACGTTTATTTTACTTGGTTCACAACCCAGCGGTTGCTACTCTAAGGCCCTATCGGTCCTAGACTGCGTACGGAGGGCAAAGCACTATAACGTCTCCTCCTCGTTGGAGGTAGGAGACAACGATCACAAAACCGAATATACGAGGATGAGGCAACAAGCCTACCTCACCTCGTTATGAAGAAAAACAAAGAATACAATATCAAAAATATTACTTGATTCTGCTGGAAGCGAAGAAGATCGGAGCACTTGATGAATAAACTTGATGTGTTTTGGAGATGGAATCCTCCCCTCCTTTTATAGAATTTGGCCTCTGAATTTGTCTCCTCTTTTTTCGGAACGGATCATGAAGTTGTCCAAATTTTATCACGAAGTGGCCGCGTCAAACGTTATCCGTTTTGACCTAGCGCAAAAGCTGAATCGTCGCCATCAGTCGACTGATGCCTCCCATCACGATCGTGATGCCTCCCATCACCGATCGATGGGCATCACGATCGCTTCCATGTCCGAATGATCGCAGCTTGGCCACTTCCCTGCAATAAGAGGTTAGCTCGGAAAATGATAAATACGACGGTTTCTAACCATCCGATCTCGACCTAGACCTTCCACAGGAAGTCTTAGTCGGATCGCCGCCTACGGTCGTCCCCGTAAAGAGGACACGACCTTACAATCTCTCACTCACACGAGCTTACCTCGATAGTAGCTCTCGCTTCCGGCCTTCCACTCGATTCCTTCGGCTCCCTTCGAAGTCACTTGAGTGTCGCCCGACCACCGCGGCTTCCTCCGGGTGTCGTTAGCCTTCAACTCAAGCTTTAATACTTTTCGGCACACTCGATAGCTCGTGAGATAACGATGTTGACTTAACTTTGTGTCTTTGCCATAATCAAAACACAGGTTCGATTATCTAGTGCCCCTGCACCAACAGAGGATGGCCAAAATCATGCTCATGCATGGAGTCCAAAGAGATATGGTCAAAGGGCTCGGGTAAAGGGGCATCGAAGGTAGGGTAGAAAATGAAGGTGTCATCCGATGGCTTACACTCAAGAAACTCCTGCAATATCGCTGGAGTGAACTCTAAATCGCATTTTGCAACGCGAGTAGTGTAGGTAGGGCCATCATCTACCTTCTTCAAGTTCTGATAGAACTCCTTAAGGAGATCATCATTGATGGCATGTGTGCATAATACTATTTTCATAAGATGATAATATGCAAATATGTCCATGACGTCACTACAGTAACGTGTAAAGAAGTCCCTATCGATGTACCTAACCAACATGGTTTGGTACAGTCGTGATTCAACCTCGGGTGGATCATTTCTACGGGATCGCCTATATGAATGTAATGCAATGACATGGAATACAAGGGCACCAATGCACGATTAGATTATAATAGATCACAATGGAAAGAAAAATTAGGGTTTTTAGAGTAAGAAAATTTTACTTTGGCGCCATTTAGAGGGATGATGAGAGAATACTCGGATATCGCTGAAAAGGCCGCCGGAGAGTTCACCGGAACACTGGATCGCCGGAACCCTAATCGAAAAGGAAAAAATTGCTGGAAATGAGTGGATTAGGATTGTGAGATGAGTGAAAATGCGAGTGGAAGAGCTTAGCTACCAAACCTAAGGCTTGGGTGACCGGCGCGATCGGAAACACTGCTCGGAAAAGGCAGTGGCGACCGGAGAGGAGGAAGAAGCGAAGGATTGACGCATGAAGACGCCGAACCCTAGCGGTTCGGCGTTTTAAAATTGTGACACCAGTCGACTGATGTGCAGCATCAGTCGACTGATCGCGGCTTATAAGAGGTTTTACCAAGCATCGATCGCTCCGGCCAAAGAATCGGCTTGAATCTTCTCAGATCGTACTCAAGAACATCGATCCGATCGATGCGATCACCACTCGGCCTTTCGGCACTCGGTGATGATCCTCGCCTCGATGAGCAGTACCATCGAGATGTATCCCATCGATCGATGATGCAAACAATCGAGTCCTGGAGATAGCACTTTCATTGCTGGGACGCATCGTATCGCTAATAATCGATCAATTTCTTTATCCAACTTATTTCATTTTCTCATGTTTAATCTTGTATATCGAATATATTGATGTTATGCTTATGTTCATGTATTTGTTAATGTATTTTGATATTTTATTTCATTTTAGCAAACATTAACATCCAATGGTTTCAAAATCTTAACATCTCACCCGTTCTTAGTGTTGAAATACACAATTAAGGTAAAAGACTATTTTGTGAGATGCAATCCACCCTAGACATTCCTTCCATGCAAACACATGGTGAAACACATGAAGCATGGTAAGTGCAAGACATCAAGGTGTGTGGTACTTGAGTATCACTCTTGATGTAACTTCTACACCTTAAACACACTTCTCTTGATACATTGATTCCTAAAGTGTGCCAAAGATCATAGTGACACACTATGACCTTTAAATCTAGATTGTGTCAATTTTATTGATTTTCATGATTTCAAAAATATATTGGCACATCCTAAAATCTTTTAGGATTAAAGCTCAAATGTATTTCCAAGGTAACCATAACCTTGAAAAATAACCTAAAGTGCCACCTTTACCATGGTTGAGTTAACTACCCATCCAATCAAGGTTGGCACATCCTAACCCATTTAACGTGAATCAATCACGCTCTTTGGAACCCAAAATCTATTTGAGCTCCTAGTGTTAATTAGGTATTCCTTAGGGATAACCTCCCTAGATACCTTCCTAATGACCCTTCTAGGCTTATTAGCCTTGGTCATTTGGGTCTTGCCGTGGTTGACTCTAGGGGTAACTCCCCTTGCAACCTTCTTAGTGGCTTCCCTAGGTTTCCTTGAAACCCTAGCCACTAGGCACAACCTTTTGTCAACCTTAGGGATGACTTCCCTATTTACCTTGGTCTTCCTAGACCTAGGTTTAGTTCCATAATCAAATGGAACATTGTGATAAGTAGGCATTACTTTCTTAGACATAAGATTGTGACTCAAACCTTGTCTCCTAGATGATTCTTGCCTCTTACACCCTTTTTGTTGACTTTTAGATCCTAGAGTTTGACACTTTGACCCTTTAAATTGATTTTGCATATTTGCAAGGGTCTTTTCCAATTTCTCAAGCCTTGACCTCAAGGCTTGATTTTCTAACTCTAATTGCCCAAATGATTTTTGATTAGGTTTTTGGGCATTACCATTCACCTTAGTCATATGTCTACCCTTATTGGGATTGATACCTAAATGGTTTTCGATTTTCTTGATTGCTTTCTTAGGAATGACATTTCTATGGACATTAGTCCCAAATTTCTCCTTCTTTGAAATAGACCTAGAGTTATCATTCCTAGCATGCTTTGATTCATGAGTAATAGCAAAGTTATTTGAATTAATTCTAGCATGCTTTTGCTTAGAATTTAAAGAATGAGCATTATGAAAATATACCTTAGGGTTAGTCTTAGAGACTCCCCCTACTTGTGAAGCTCCCTCCTTTCTTCTAGGACATTGGCTCCTATAGTGTCCCTGTTGTCGGCATTTGAAGCACACCACGTGCTCCTTGCTCTTCTTGGTTGGAACACCGGCATCCTTGACTTTTTCATTGACTTTTGGTGCCGGAGGAGCTTTCTTAACCCTTTTTGGACACTTACTTTTGTAGTGTCCGGATTCCCTACACTCAAAGCATATTATATGATTTTTATTTACAATTGACATGCTTGAGTTACCTATGGTGGTGGTGTTAGTAATATATGAGAGATGTCCTAAGGCAATCGCCTTATGTATGAACCATTTATATGATAAATGAAGATTCACTATTTGAGTATACATGTTTAATGTATTTGATTGGATCTTAAACTCATTTACTGAATATCCACGATACGATTCACAGCATGAGAGAATTTGTAATTTGATCACAACTAGTGAGTATCTCTACATGTGTAATTGTGATGTATCGGAATTATCCCTAGTCGATGAATTGATGGATTTGGACACCATCAATTCTGTCGAGACTAGCACGAGGTATACTCCTTGGTGTATCCAAGTAGCTGATTCTCACTGGTTGGAAACATTGTGATGTCCGGAGTTAATCGTGGATGCTAGTTATGGTAACTAGTTCATTCGAGTGACCAGCCGTAAGACTTCACATGGTTCTCTGCATATATAGATATGCCAATGAAGTTCTTACTGTGGCTTAAGTGCGATGTTGCTTTGACTTGCAGTATTCAAGTCATCTTGATCATGGAGACTTATGCTTTGACATCTTAAGAAAACATCTCTAAGGAGATGTGGACCCGGGATGATTGGGTATAAGTCGAAGTGATCGAAGGTGTTTGAATAGCCTATAAAGGATTCACCACTCCTTGCGAGGAGATGTATACCCATGGCCTCTCGTCGGATTGTTACTAAAGTCTTTGGCCAAAGCATTACATGTTTAGAGTAAGGTACTCTTCGATACATGTGGAGTAACTAGAATCCGTAGGGCGAGGAAATGATACTTGGGCTAGGTGTGACGTAGTCAGCCTAGTGGGGACTGACACAATAGACCATGTCCTGAACCAAGTGGGTATAAGATGAGTGAAGGGAATGGGGCACGATTCATTCGAGCTACTGAAGGGTTTCAGAAATAGTTCTGGATCAACCGTTGATCTTTTCGGTTAATTGGGGATCATGATGTACTACTAGGTGCCACTCATGATCGTTCTATAATTAATGGTTAATTATAGACGGCCAACATAAACCGAGAACCTATTTGGTCACACGCACAATGAGTGTAATCCAAAGGATTTAAAACGAGCTTGAGAATGGGATTCTCAGACCGAGAGAAACTATGTTTGGTTGGACCAAACATAAAGCGAGCATGAAATTGTTTCAGTCGCAATGGAAGCGTGGATGGGCCGTGTCTGATGAAGACATACTGGATGGACCAAAATGGTTTGGTTCTAATCCAATGGATGAGAATAAACCAAAGGGTTTGGTTTATATTAAACGAATGAACCAAAGGTTGGTTCGGTTCGTTTTAACTTAAAATAAACCATCATGGTTTGGTTTATTTTAACTTATCTTAATGGAGCGGGTTAAAGGGCTTTATGGATATGATCCATTAACCATTAAGAGAATTAGTTCTCTATAAAATAGGGCTTAAACCCTAATCCTAAAACCCTAATCAAGTTGTTGCCAACATAGAGTTGCCGCCCACCCTTGTTGGTGAATTGGCGCCCAACCCTAAGTGTCACCGCCACGCCCAGCTTTTGTGCCGCCGTCCAAGTCCTTGCCGGCGACCAAGCTTCAGCCGGTGAACACTCCGGCGACCCTCCGGTGATCCCCTATAGGTTTGGCATCAAGGTGAGGCTTTTCTTTCCTTGGTTGGCCGGCGCCTATATCCTCCACCAAGCTGTCCAGTTTTCTGGACAGCTTCTTCTCTCGTCGGGCGTCGTTTGGGCGGCGGTTAGTGCTCCGACAGCGGCTAACTTACGAGGATTTGATCTCGGTAATCCTCTGAGTGGGGGCGAAGGATTCATCAAGCGGTTGGCGAATACCTCTCCGGAGAAGCGAGTTTGAGAACTTCGTTTTAGGATCGAATTTGGATTCGGATCGTGATCATCTCTCGATCACGTCGTCTTCAACGAGGCTAGTAACCCGTCGAAGAGAAGCTCGTGACTTAGCGAAGTCATCGAGGAGCTCGGCGTGGATACGGATAGAGATGATTCTTACGAGGATCGTTCGGTTGATCACGTTCCGCTACACGTCATACGGAAGGTATAACGTAGATAATTTTCTTTTATTGCAAATTTTAATTTACGGTTATGTCTACACTTGTTGTAATAGCATGTGTGTGTTGTGTGTGTTGTAATAAATATAGATTTATTATTTTTAATTGCTTCCACTGTGCTCATGTTTACGAAACATGATCGAACACACACACGCCGCGGTGCCGGAAACCCAACAGTGGTATCAGAGCCCAGGTTGTGTTTCGACATAATCGTAAAATGGTTTTGCGATAGTCATAATGTATTTCTGGAAATTTTCTAATTTTGGAAATTTAGAAGTATTTATGGAAATTTTTCAATTTTGGAAAGTCTAAAAGTATTTATGGAAATCTTCCACTTTTGGAAAGTTGGAAGTATTTATGGAAATTGATATTTTCCATAAATAAAATATTTGATTAGATTCTGGAAATTTGTTTCCTAATTTAATCATGATTTGATTTGGGAAATCAAATCTTAAAATATTTTATTTCCATAAGTAGTTTTAATGATTTAGGAAATTGGTTTCCTAAATAGATTTTCCTTAATCAAATAATTCCATGAATAAAATATGTGATTAGATTTGGAAATTTGTTTCCTAATTTAATTATGATTTGATTTGGAGAATCAAATCTTAAACATATTTTATTTCCATAAATAGTTATGACATATAAGGAAATTATATACATGACATAATTGTATGACATGTAATTGCATTAGATGCATAACATTATGTCATGCGTGTCGTGACATGTAGATGTATGCCATGTATGCCATGCCATGTAGATAATAGTTATTTGCATGCAAAGAGGATGAGACATAAAAACCCTTAAACAATATTAAAGCCTACACCTTCCATTAATATGGTTAGAACTAGAGTTCTGTTTCTTGTTTGGGTTGTTGGACTCACTCCAAGCCCGGCTCGAACCTGAACATGTTCAAATCATTGGAATAGTTTAACTCTAATATGGTAAGAGTCAGAGGTCAATCGTTAGTTTGGGTTATTGGACTCACTCCAAGCCTGGCTAATTGGTTGAATGCGCTCTAACCATATTAAAACTATTTCGCGATTAATGGGTCGGCTTTAACTTGGAGCATCGATTTGTTGGACTCACTCCAAGGTCGATGTGAAGAGAGGTGAAGTTGGGTGCTATGCATATGATGCATACTTGTTAATGTGTTAATAACCCAATGTATGTGTAAACATTCAATTAGTTGATAGTACATTGTGATAGTTACATATACATGATATGTAATCGGTATACTAGATACCCACCATCATAGCTAAGAATGACTTGTTGGACTTACTCCAAGGTCGTTCTTATCTATGATGGATATCAGCCCATTCGGAGATGGACCTACAATCTCCCGAAGTGATTTTGGGGTTTTTGAAATTCGAAAAATGAATGGGATTTATAAATGTATATTGATGCATTTTTAAAATCATCTTTCTCATATATGCTCGTTTTGTATTTCTAAGTTAATATATTGATCATGATGTGTTTGAATTTGCGTTCATTTTTGGATTCAAATAAATTGACTGGGCCGAACTTCTTGGACTGGCTTAGAAACTTGAGAATTGTTCTCAAGGTGAAAAGCTTGTGTATGTCCTTGAAGCGCCTCTTCCCGCTCGTCCTAGTGACGATGCAACTTTGGACCAATTGTTGGCCTATCAGAAACATGTGAGTGATTCTGAACAAATGAGTTGCATCATGCTAGCCGCGATGGAACCCAAGCTCTGGCGACATGAGCATATGGATGCTCATATCGTAGTCCTTCATCTCTGAGTTGGTTGATGAGCAAGTGAGATTGAAAGGTTCGAGTTTCCAAGCTCCTCTTCACCTCTACGAGATGCGAGGAGGTTCATCGTAGTCTTGCTCAACATCTTTGAAGGCTGGAGCCTTACGAGAAGCATGAGTAGGGCAGTGTTGTTAGTTGATTCCTCGAAGAAAGGTTCTAAGAGAGTCAAAGGAACAACGAGAGAAGGGAAAGAAGAAAAGGCTAAAAGCGAGAACTAGCACAAAGGGCACTTGACATAATTATGGCAAGGAGGGTCATTGGCGAAGAAATTGCAAGGTTTATCAAGAGTCCGTGAAGAAGGATAAGGCATCGGATGCCCCATCTTCTTCAGAAATCTTCTTTATTGATTGTCATTCTATTTCCTTAGACACTTGGGTATTGGATACTGGGTGTGGCTCACATATATGTAATGACATACATGGGCTAAGGAATAGAAGAAGACTCGTCGAGGAGAGTCAAATTTACGTGTTGGGAATGGAGCAAAGGTTCTTTGCACTCGCCATCGGAACGTATTTGTTGAAACTCCCTACAGGACTTGTCTTAGAACTGGACAATTGCTTTTATATTCCTTTGTTGATAAAGAACATCATTTCTATTTCTTGTTTAAATAGAAATGGTTTCTATTTGACGTTTAGTAACAATTGTTGTTACATAACTTTGAATGGGGATCTTTATAGGACTGGAACTTTAAGCAATGGTGTTTATACGTTGGACGTATCCAGTGACATTTGCAATATCGAAGCGAGCAACAACAGTGCTCGAAAGGATAATCAAATAGACTCCTACATGTGGCATTGTCATCTTGGCCATGTAAGCAAGAAACGCATGTCCGAATTACACCGATGTGGAATTCTGGAATCGTTTGAATTGGATTCATACGATACATGCGAATCATGCTTAAAAGGCAAGATGACTAAGTTACCTTTTACGGGAAAAGGTGAACAAGTGGGAGAGTTACTAGGTCTAATACATACTGATGTATGTGGACCTATGTCAACTCAAGCTTTAGGAGGCTATAGCTACTTCATTACCTTCACTGATGATCACTCACGGTTTGGGTATGTGTTCTTGATGAAACACAAGTCTGAAGCCTTTGAAAGGTTCAAAGAATTCAGAAATGAAGTAGAGAAACAACATGACAAAAGTATTAAAATACTTCGATTGGATCGAGGTGGTGAATACTTAAGTCAAGAGTTTCTTGATTATCTAAGAGACAATGGCATATTATCTCAATGGACTCCGCCATATACACCATAGCATAATGGTGTATCTGAGGGGCGTAACCGGACCTTGTTGGACATGGTCAGGTCAATGATGAATTATGCAACTCTTCCCAAGTCCTTTTGGGGCTATGCACTTCAGACAGCTGTTTACTTGTTAAACAGAATGCCTACCAAGGTAGTCTCAACTACTCCATATGAGATATGGAATGGTAAGAAACCTCATGTATCTTACTTAAAGATATGAGGTTGTCCTGCTTATGTGAAGCGGACTGTATCAGACAAATTGGATGCTAAGTTTGATAAATGTCTATTTGTTGGATACCCTAAGGAAACAAGGGGCTACCAATTCTATCATCCTGTGGAACAAAAGGTGTTTGTTTCAAGGCATGCTGTGTTTCTAGAGAAAGAGTTTCTCTTGCAAGAAAACAGTGGGAGTGTCGTCGAGCTTGAGGAGGCTCGAGAGACTCAAATAGACATTGATGAGATACACGGTGAAGCACAGCGGTAAACAACTCATAGTGATGAGCAATCAATTTGGACCTATTGTAACACCACATCTTCGTAGATCTGGTAGAACACGCAATATTCCTGAGAGATATGGATTTCTCGTAAGTGAATCGAACGACGTGTTACTCATTGATGATGAGGAGCGTACCAGTTATGAAGAAGTGCTGACAAGTTCATAAAGGGATAAGTGGCTTGGCTCCATGAAGTCGGAAATGGATTCCATGTATGAAAACCAAGTTTGGAACTTGGTTGACCCACCTGAAGGGATAAAGCCTATAGGGTGCAAGTGGGTTTTCAAGAAGAAAACCGACATGGATGGTAATGTGATTACCTATAAGGCTAGATTGGTGGCGAAAGGATATCGTCAAAACAAGGTGTTGATTATGACGAAACCTATTCGCCTGTAGCTATGCTTAAATCCATTCGGATGCTCCTGGCCATAGCGGCTCATTATGATTATGAGATATGGCAGATGGATGTGAAAACAGCTTTCCTTAATGGAAACTTGCTCGAAGACGTGTATATCATACAGCCTGAGGGTTTCACATCGGTTGATAAAACCAAGGTATGCAAATTGCGACGGTCCATTTATGGATTGAAGCAAGCATCCAGGAGCTGGAATATCCGTTTTGATGAGACGATCAAAAAGTTTGATTTCTCACAAAATCGAATGAACCTTGTGTACAAGGTTAGTGGGAGAATCTGATCGTGTTCCTAGTATTGTATGTCGATGACATACTACTTATAGAAAGCGATGTTTCAATCTTCTGATCGATTAAGGTTTGGTTATCCAAGACATTCTCCATGAAAGACACGGGAGAAGCAACCTACATCCTTGGGATTAAGATCTATAGAGATAGATCGAAACGGTTGCTTGGTCTTTCGCAGTCTACATATATAGACCGAGTGCTAAAGAGGTTTAGCATGTCGGAATCCAAGAAAGGTTATCTGCCCATCAGGCATGGGGTACACCTTTCGAAGTCTATGTGTCCGCGCACAGAAGACGAGAGGATTTGCATGAGTAAGATTCCCTATGCATCCGCAATAGGATCTATCATGAATGCTATGTTATGTACAAGGCCCGATGTATCGTATGCTCTGAGTGTCACGAGCAGATACCAGTCTGATCCAGGAATGGATCATTGGGTGGCTGTTAAGACGATCCTTAAGTGCTTAAGAAGAACTAAGGATGCATTCCTAATATATGGAGAAGGGTACATGGTGATACGTGGGTATACGGATGCCAGCTCCAGACAGACAAGGATGATTCCATGTCTCAGTCTGGGTATGTATTCACCTGGAATGGAGGCGCAATAAGTTGGAAAGGTTCCAAGCTTGACACTATAGCGGATTCTGCCACTAAGGCAGAATACATTGCAGCTTTGGAAGCAGCAAAGGAAGCGGTTTGGATCAAGAAGTTCATCTCTGAACTTGATGTGGTCTCATCAATGATCCAAACATGTGCTTCGCCGCTATCATCTTATCAGAGAGATCATTAGTAGGAACGAAATACAAATCGAGAAAATTCCCACTGAAAGGAACTTAGCGGATCCTTTGACTAAAGCATTACCTTAGAGTAAGTTTGAGGGTCATGTTGGTGCTTATGGTATTGGATACCGTAGCGATTGGCATTAGGCCAAGTGGGAGTCTGTTAGTAATATATGAGAGATGTCCTAAGGCAATCGCCTTATGTATGAACCATTTATATGATAAATGAAGATTCACTATTTGAGTATACATGTTTAATGTATTTGATTGGATCTTAAACTCATTTACTGAATGTCCACGATACGATTCACAGCATGAGAGAATTTGTGATTTGATCACAACTAGTGAGTATCTCTACATGTGTAATTGTGATGTATCGGAATTATCCCTAGTCGATGAATTGATGGATTTGGACACCATCAATTCTGTCGAGGTATACTCCTTGGTGTATCCAAGCGGTGATTCTCCTTGGTGGAGACATTGTGATGTCCGGAGTTAATCGTGGATGCTAGTTATGGTAACTAGTTCATTGGAGTGACCAGCCGTAAGACTTCATATGGTTCTCTGCATATATAGATATGTCAATGAAGTTCTTACTGTGGCTTAAGTACTATGTTCCTTTGACTTGCGGTATTCAAGTCATCTTGATCATGGAGACTTATGCTTTGACATCTTAAGCAAACATCTCTAAGGAGATGTGGACCCGGGATGATTAGGTATAAGTCGAAGTGATCGAAGGTGTTTGAATAGCCTATAAAGGATTCACCACTCCTTGCGAGGAGATGTATACCCATGGCCTCTCGTCGGATTGTTACTAAAGTCTTTGGCCAAAGCATTACATGTTTAGAGTAAGGTACTCTTCGATACATGTGGAGTAACTAGAATCCGTAGGACGAGGAAATGATACTTGGGCTAGGTGTGGCGTGTAGGACCCTAGTGAGGTGACACAATAGACCATGTCTGAACCAAGTGGGTATAAGATGAGTGAAGGGAATGGGGCACGATTCATTCGAGCTCTTGAAGGGTTTTGAGAAATAGTTCGATCAAGTTGATCTTTTAGGTTAATTGGGGATCATGATGTACTACTAGGTGCCACTCATGATCGTTCTATAATTAATGGTTAATTATAGGCGGCCAACATAAACCGAGAACCTATTTGGTCACCACAAGTGAGTGTAATCCAAAGGATTTAAAAGCGAGCTTGAGAATGGGATTCTCGGGCCAGAGAAACTATGTTTGGTTGGACCAAACATAAAGCGAGCATGAAATTGTTTGATCATGCAATGGGCGTGGATGGGCCGTGTCTTATGAAGACATAATGGATGGACCAAAATGGTTTGGTTCTAATCCAATGGATGAGAATAAACCAAAGGGTTTGGTTTATTTTAAACGAATGAACCAAAAGTTGGTTCGGTTCGTTTTAACTTAAAATAAACCATCATGGTTTGGTTTATTTTAACTTATCTTAATGGAGCGGATTAACGGGCTTTATGGATATGATCCATTAACCATTAAGAGAATTAGTTCTCTATAAAATAGGGCTTAAACCCTAACCCTAAACCCTAATCAAGTTGTTGCCGCCCAACATAGAGTTGCCGCCCACCCCTTGTTGGTGAATTCGGCGCCCAACCCTAAGTGCCGCTGCCCATCCTTTGTGCCGCCGTCCAAGTCATTGCCGACGACCAAGCTTCAGCCGGTGAACACTCCGGCGACCCTCCGGTGATCCCCTATAGGTTTGGCATCAAGGTGAGGCTTTTCTTTCCTTGGTTGGCCGGCGCCTATATCCTCCACCAAGCTGTCCAGTTTTCTGGACAGCATCTCCTCCTCTCGTCGGAGCGTCGTTTGGACGACGGTTAGTGCTCCGACAGCGGCTAACTTACCGGGGATTTGATCTCCGGTAATCCTCTGAGGTGGGGGACGACGGATTCGTCAAACGGTTGACGAATACCTCTCCGGAGAAGCGAGTTTTGAGAACTCGTTTTAGGATCCGAATTTGGATTCGGATCGTGATCATCTCTCGATCACGTCGTCTTCAATACGAGGCTAGTAACCCGTACGAAGACAAAGCTCGTGACTTAGCGAAGTCATCCCGAGGAGCTCGGCGTGGATACGGATAGAGACGATTCTTACGAGGATCGTTCCGGTTGATGCCGTTCCCGCTACACGTCATACGGAAGGTATAACGTAGATAATTTTCTTTTATTGCAAATTTTAATTTACGGTTATGTCTACACTTGTTGTAATAGCATGCGTGTGTTGTGTGTGTTGTAATAAATATAGATTTATTATTTTTAATTGCTTCCGCTGTGCTCATGTTTACGAAACATGATCGAACACACACACGCCGCGGTGCCGGAAACCCAACAGGTGGTAGGTGCCGGAATTGGAGCTTCTTCATCTTGACTCGATGTCGAAGCTTCCTCTTGTTGCTTCGGAGTGGAAATTCTTTCCTCCCCCTCAATCCTAGAGGTGGAAGTGTCTTCTACTTCTTCTTCCACCGATCCAGAAGTTGACTCCTCTTCAACTTTTGATTCCTCACTTGCTCTTGAGGATGATGAACTCTCTTCATCCTCTTCCTTATCTTCTTCTACTTGTGCCAAGTGGGGCTTCTCATTGAGCTTGGCTAATTTGTCCCATAGCTCCTTGGCATCAAGATGTTCACCTAGCCGAGACAAAACATCATTAGGTATCAAATCTTCTAAAAGTTTTGTTACCTTGGATTCGGTTTTGAATTTTTGCCATTGCTCTTGAGTCCATATCTTCAACTTGAGGACTTGTCCATTCCTATCCCGAATAGGTTCAAAAGCTTCTACGAGGATGAACCAATCCTCTATATCCATCATCAAGAATGTCTCCATTCTTGTTCTCCATGCCAAAAAGTCTTCTCGATCATATGGCAGTGGAGTGTTGATGTCCCATCCAAGCTTGTCTTGGGATTTCATCTTGTTCCTCTAGCGTCTTGACTCCGGGTTGTTAATCCGTAGAAGAGCCCCGGGCTCTGATACCAAATGTATGATATTTGAAGCCGCTAGAGGGGGGTGAATAGCGGAGTGTTCGTTCGTAGATGGAATTCGATCGTGGTTGTCTCTACAATTTCTTTCGTGCGCAGCGGAATAGTAATGAAAGTAATAACGAAATAAACCACATGCAAACACAACACACCACTATAATAATCACTCCTTCTCGACACAAGTCAGAGGTGGAGAAACCCCTTACAATGTGATTACAACAATAATCTAAATACAACAAGAAAATACAATATGAAATACAACAAGAGAAGTAAAGAACACTTTACAAAAACTCTTTGGAAGCTTGCTTGTTGATTGCCTTGGACTAGCACTTGAAGGCCCTGATTTGCAGCAGCAAATCGCTTCAAAATGTCCAAGAAAACCGATGCCTTTTCCTCCATCACGAGCTCCTTTTATAGCTTCAACCTGTGCTGGAAAAGGTCAATCAGTCGACTGCTCGAGACTATTAATCGACTGATCACACTGTTGCTGTGAGACAATGGTGTAATCCACGCTGAAAAAATCCAATGGCTAGGACATCAGTCGACTGATCATGAGCATCGATCGATGTGATCAACATCACTCATTTGCTCATCCCAGGTGGTGAGTGAGACTCAATCGTGCCACAATCGAGCATCACCAATCGATCACACGATCACGATCGCCCACCTAAGGGTAATTCCCGCAATCAAACCCTAGTTGACTATGCTAGTCGACTGCCACATGACATCAGTCGACTGGCACACCTCAAACATGAGGTTTTAACCCAAGTATGGTGTCCCCTTACTTGCTAGACCACCCTTAGCCTAGACTTAAGCCTTCTAGACACCTCCATCAGCCTTACGCCTCTCGGATCCCTCCAAGTCATCCATGACTTGTTCATCCATCGCGCTAGCCTTCAGGTGCTTCCATCAGCTATGTCATGCTAACGGTGTCTACACCGCCAAGGTACATTGGACTTACGCCGCCAAGACTCCGCTTGGACTTTACGCCGCCAATATCAAACCCCTTGGACTTCTCATGCCAAGACCCATGTTTGGACTTTCCCAAATGCCAAGTGTCCCACTTGGACTTTCCATGCCAAGTACTCATGACTTGGAGTTTACCATGAAAATTACATTGTCATATGTTTTTGTCTAACATCAAAACATCTCTCGAGCCAAGCTCGAGTCCTGGTCAATCGTGACCTGGGCCGATTGCACCAACATACACCATCAATTCTGTCGAGACTAGCACGAGGTATACTCCTTGGTGTATCCAAGCAACTGATTCTCACTAGCTGGAGACATTGTGATGTCCGGAGTTAATCGTGGATGCTAGTTATGGTAACTAGTTCATTGGAGTGACTAGCCGTAAGACTTCATATGGTTCTCTGCATATATAGATATGTCAATGAAGTTCTTACTGCAGCTTAAGTGCGATGTTCCTTTGACTTACGGTATTCAAGTCATCTTGATCATGAAGACTTATGCTTTGACATCTTAAGCAAGCATCTATGAGGAGATGTGGACCCGGGATGATTGGGTATAAGTCGAAGTGATCGAAGGTGTTTGAATAGCCTATAAAGGATTCACCACTACTTGCGAGAAGATGTATACCCATGGCCTCTCGTTGGATTGTTACTAAAGTCTTTGACCAAAGCATTACATGTTTAGAGTAAGGTACTCTTCGATACATGTGCAGTAACTAAAATTCGTAGGACGAGGAAATGATACTTGGGCTAGGTGTGACGTAGTCAACCTAGTGGGGACTGATACTATAGACCATGTCCTGAACCAAGTGGGTATAATATGAGTGAAGGGAATGGGGCACGATTCATTCGAGCTACTGAAGGGTTTCAGAAATAGTTCTGGATCAACCGTTGATCTTTTCGGTTAATTGGGGATCATGATGTACTACTAGGTGCCACTCATGATCATTCTATAATTAATGGTTAATTATAGATGGACAACATAAACCGAGAACCTATTTGGTCACATGCACAACGAGCGTAATCGGAAGGATTTAAAACGAGCTTGAGAATGAGATTCTCAGACCGAGAGAAACTAGGTTTGGTTTGACCAAACAATGAAGCGAGCATGAAATCGTTTCAGTCGCAATGGAAGCATGGATGGGCCGTGTCTTATGAAGACATGACGGATGAACTAAATTGGTTTGGTTCTAATCCAATGGAGGAGAATAAACCAAAGGGGTTTAGTTTGTTTTAAACGAATGAACCAAAAGTTGGTTCGGTTCGTTTTAACTTAAAATAGACCAACATGGTTTGGTTTATTTTAACTTAAGTTATTGGAGTGGGTTAACGGGTTTTGGTTATGAACCAATAACCGTTAGGAGAATGTGTTCTCTATAAAAACATGGCTTAAGGGTTTTTCCAAAGACCTAAGGGACTAAGCCATTGAGTTGCCGCCCAAAACCCTAGCTCCTCTTTTGTTGTTGCCGCCCAATATTGTGTTGCTACCAACTTCATGGAGCTGCTGTCACCTCCTTGCCGCCGGACAACCACCTGCTGCCGCCGGCCACTTGCTTCTGCCGGTGATCCTCCGGTGACCCTCCTTGGCTCCGGTGACCAAGGACTAGCCGGTCCTCTTCCCTTTGGCCGGCGCAAGGTCTCCACCAAAGCTGTCCAGTTTTCTGGACAGCTTGTTTCCTTCTTTTCAGAGCGTCGTTTGGACGACGTTTGAAGCTCCGACAGCACCTTCCTTACCGGGGATTCGATCTCCGGTAATCCTCATAGGTGGTGGACGAAGGATTCGTCAAACGGTTGATGAATACCTCTCCGTAGAGGCGAGTTTTTGAGGACTCATTTTGGATCCGAATTTTGATTCGGATCGTGATCTTCTCTCGATCACATCGTCTTCTACACGAGGCTATTAACCCGTACGAAGATGATGCTCGTGACTTTGTGAAGTCATCCTGAAGATACTCGGCGTGGATACGGATAGAGACGATTCTAGCGAGAATCGTTCCGGTTGATGCCTTTCCTGCTACACGTGATACGTCAGGTATACGTAGTATAAATTTCCTTTTATTGAAATATTTGAATTTATGGTTATGTCTACATATATTGTACTATGCATGCGTGTGATGTGTGTGTTGTAATAAATTAGATTTATTATTTTATTCCTTCCGCTGTGCACATGTTTACGAAATATGTTCGAACACACAATCGCCGCGGTGCCGAAAACCCAACAGAAACTTGGTGGATCCACCTGAAGGCATCACGGCTATTAGGTGCAAGTGGGTTTTCAAGAATAAAACTGACATGGATGATAATGTGATTGTCTATAAAGCTAGATTCGTGGTAAAAGGTTATCGTTAAAAGCAAGGTGTTAACTATGATGAGACCTTCTCACCAGTTGCCATGCTTAAATCCATTCGGATACTCTAGGCTATAGCAACTCATTACGATTATTAGATATGACAGATGGATGTGAAAATAACTTTCCTTAATAGAAACCTGCATGAGGATGTGTATATGATACTACCCGAGGGTTTCACATCGTTTGACAAAACCAAAGTATACAAGCTTCAACGGTCCATTTATGGACTGAAGCAAGCATTCAAGAGTTGAAATATTCATTTTGATGAGGCGATCAAAGAGTTTGATTTCTCACAAAATCTTGACGAACCTTGTGTGTACAAGATGGTTAGTGGGAGTGCGATCGTGTTCCTAATACTATATGTTGATGACATATTACTCATAGGAAATAATATATGTCTTACAGTCAGTCAAAGTTTAGTTATCCAAAATGTTCTCCATGAAAGACATGTGAGAAGTGACCTACATCCTCGGGATTAAGATATGTAGAGATAGATCGAAAAGGTTACTTGGTCTTTCATAGTCTATATATATAGACAAAGTGCTAAAGCGATTTAGCATGTCTGAATCCAAGAAAGGTTATATAACAATGAGACATGGGATTCACCTTTCAAAGTCTATGTGTCCTCGCACAGAAGACGACAGGATTTGCAAGAATAAGATTCCTTATGTTTCTGCAATAGGATCTATTATGTATGCTATGTTATGTACGAGGCCGACGTATCATATGCTCTGAGTGTCATGAGAAGATACCATTCAGATATAGGAATGGATCATTGGGTGGCTGTCAAGGCAATCCTTAAGTACTTGAGAAGAACTAAGGATATGTTCCTGGTATATGGAGGAGGTGATATTGTTACATGGAGGTATACAAATGCCAGCTTCCAGTTAGATAAGGATGACTCCAAGTTACAATCTGGGTACATGTTCACTCTGAATGGAGGCATAGTAAGTTAGAAAAGTTCCAAACAAGACACATTTGTCGATTCTACCACGGAGGCAGAATACATTGCAGCTTCTGAAGCAGTAAAGGAGGCAGTTTGGATCAAGAAGTTCATCTCCGAACTTGGGGTGGTTCCGTCCATTGTTGAAGCATTACCAGTTAACTGTTGTAACACTGGAACTATCACACAGGCAAAGGAACCCAGGTCTCACCAATGATCCAAACACGTGCTTTGGCGATATCATCTAATCAGAGAAATCATCAGTAGGATAGAAATACAAATATATAAGATTCCCACAGAAAGAAACCTAGCAGATTGTTTGACAAAGGCTCTATCACAAAGTAAGTTTTAGAGTCACGTCACGGACTATGGGATTGGATACCATGGTGATTGGATTTAGACCAAGTAGGAGTCTGTTATGTTTGAGAGGTGTCCTAATGCAATCATCTTATGGTTATTTATTTGATAAATAAAGATTCACTATTTTAGTGCACATCTCATATGTGTTTGATTTGATCTTAAACTCATTTACTGAATGTCTTATAGCTATTCATAGCATGAGAGAATTTGTGATTGGATCACAACTAGTGAGTGTGTCTGAATGTGTAATTATAAAGTATTGAAATATTCCTTAGTCGATGAATTGATGAGTTCAGACATCATCGATTCTGTGAGACTAGCACGGGTTATACTCCTTGGTTTATCCAAGCAACTGCTTCTCACTGGCTTGAGACATTGTGATGTCAAGAGTTAAACATGGATGCTGGTTATGGGTTAACTAGTTCATTGGAGTGACTTATTATAAGACTTCACATGGTTCTCTATATATAAGATATGTCAGTGAAGTTATTTTTGTAACTCGAGTGCGAGTTTCCTTTGACTTGAGGTATTCAAGTCATCTTGGTCATGGAAACTTATACTTTGACATCTTAGTCGATACATCTCTATGGAGGTGTGGGTAAGGGATGATTGGGTTTAAGTTGAAGTGACCGAAGGTGATTGAATAGCCAACAAAGGATTCACCGCTCCTTGAGAGGAGATGTATACCTTATGACCACTCGTCTGATTGTTACTCAAAATCTTTGGCCAAAAAATTGCATGTGAAGAGTATGGTACTCTTGCATATATGTTGAAGTAATTAGAATCCACTAGACGAGGAAGTTTTTCTTGGGCTAGGTGTGATGTAGTCATCTTAGTGGGGACTAACACAATAGACCATATCCTAAACCAATTGGGTATAAGACGAGTGAAAGGAACGAGTCATGATTTATTGTAGTTGCTGAAGGGTTCGAAAATGGTTCCGAGATCAACCGTTGATTTTTCAGTTAATTGGGGATCATGATGCACTACTAGGTTCCACTCATGATCGTTCCATAATTAATGGTTAATAATGGACGACCAAAATAAACCAAGAACCTATAAAGTCACACGCATAACAAATCCTTCGAAGAGACTTAAAGATGAGTTTGAGAAATGGATTCTCAAGATCAAGAGAGATCGAGTTTGGTTGGACTAAACACATGAAAAATATGGAAATATTTGTCAAGTCAAAAATGCGAAAGGAGCACGTCTTATTAAGACGGATTGGGCATTAAGAGGTTTAATTATAAACCAAACCCATTTGATTTTAATTAAATGTTCCTTCTTTTGGTTACGGGCCCAATTAGGGATTAATGGATGAGATTAAGCCTTAATGGTTATGGACTTATGGATTTGATCCACTAACCCATAAGACATTAGGTTTAGAGCCTATATAAAGAGTTATAAACGCTAAAACCTAATTAATGGTCGTGCTTAATCCCCTCCTCTTCCTCCTTGTCGCCTAGTCCTTCTTCTCCTTCCTCTTCTTGCCGCTAACAAGAGTTGTTGGGGTTTTCCTTACCGCCGGCCTTAGCAAGTCCATCTCTTGCTTTAGGTTCGACCGACTCCTCCTCAAGGGAGTGGGGAACTTCGGCTTAGGCTTGGAACAATGGTTTCTTCCTTTGTGCCCTTTGCCGAACCTAGGAGAGTTGGGTTTTGGAGCATGGCACTGACCACCAAGGAAACAAGAGTTGTTTCCTATTTTGTTGGGTCGACTTTCTTGCTCTCCGATCACATGACCTTCTTGCTTCGTCTAGTAGCGAAAAGAAGGTCAAACTCTTGGCTTAGAGAAGTCATCCCTCCAAAGATTCGGTGTGAACATGAGTAGAGACGAAGCTCTGCGAGCATCGTACGGTTGATGCCCTTCCGGCTCAACATCATTCAAAAGATATACCTAAGATAAAATTGATTTTATTCTTAATTTAATGTAAAATTTTATTTGGCGGATATGTACACACGTATTGCAATCTTGCATGCGTGGATGTGTGTGTTGTAATAATTTAGGAAATTATTATATTTTGTTCTGCTACCTTCATTTTTGAAACGACAAAAGCATATCTACACCTCAGTCGCAACCCTACATACTAAACTACCCCCAAAACAACCACTAGAGAAACCCTGTTCATCCTGGTATATGGAGATGAAGCAGTTATCCCGGTGGAAGCCATTCTGATAAGTGCACGAATTAAAGCTTATGAACCAGAATAGAATCAAATGGTAAGAAGTATTGAGTTAGATTTATCGGAGGAAAGGTGGGAGCAAGCTTGAGTTCGGGCTGAAGCCTACAAGCAAAAAATACAACAAACCTTCAACAGAAGGGTAGTGCCAAAGAGGTTTTGAGAAGGTGACCTAGTTCTGCCAAAGTCAATCCTGCTGGAGATCCTAAAAAATTAGCTCCCAATTGGGAGGGACCTTATACTATCACTCGCCGAGTTGTTGGTGTTGGGATGTATACTGAAAGCCTAGCTCTTTTGTATGAACATCTTTATTTTGAAATAAGAATCACATGATCATTGTTTGCATATTTTTATGGTTATGCAATATTGTCTAATACGTTACATTATAGATAACATGGTGTGTGGTGTCACACGGGAGATCATGTTATCGGCTCCTTGTAAAGTATAAGTAAAGGCTCACAACCGAGATGGCTTTGGACAAACCATCGGAATGGTTGTAGTGTGATTTGGTATTGGTTTGTCTTGACCATAGAATCACACTAGTGCACTTTGTGTGTATTGAGCAGGACCGACACAGAGGTGATTCGATTTATTGCTGACTACATAATCGAATCGGACCTCAGATATTATTTAGTACATGCTCTTAATCCCGATATAATAACGGGCACATATACTTGGTACTCATCTCTTTGATTTACCAATGGGCGAGATTTATAGATTAAATCGATAGACTCGTAAGTTGGGAGATGATATTATTTATATGGTGTGCCGCTGATTATAGGAGGAAACCGTGTCCTATATATTAGGATGATGATGTCCCCTTGAGGAGCTCATAAGGTTCATCATGTAAACCCTGCAGGTGGACTTGGTCCGGCATGATGAAAAGGTTGAGTGGTACTACTCATGGAGTTAGATGTTGAATAAATAATGGTTAGTAAATTAATTAATCGACGGACATTCGAGATCTTAAACACGGGAGAAAATGTACAAATAATATATGGAGCCCATATTATCATATGGGGTTGGTGAGGTAGATCAATGATGGACCTTAGTGGATTGGATCATCATTAGTGGATCGACTTTATGTGGGCTTGATCCATGGGTGGCCAAGACCCAACTCCTCCTCATGGTCCCTAATGTAGCCCATTAACACCTCAAGATACTTAGATCCAATGGATAGAAACAAAACACTAAGATCCATTGGTAGAGATTAAATCTCTAAGATCCGACCTGAGATTAAATCTCTAGATCCGACGGTTGAGATTAAATCCCTAGAACCAATGGAGGAGATTAATTCATGACTTATCCCTAACTCTATAAAAGGAGGGCATGGGAAGTGGTCGTGGATGACATGATAGAGAGGGAGCAAGGCTTGGGTGGCAAGAATAGGGCAATCCTAGTTGAGATAGGATTGGAATTAGGGTTAGGGTTTGGAAGCAAGGGTGGCACCAAATAAGGCAAGTTTTCCTTCTTCTTCCTTGCCTTGTGGCCAACGTCCAGCAGCTATTCCAGCCCTTCCCAGCCCTTGGCCACGCCAAAACACTCCCCTCTCTTCTCCTTAGGTGGTGGAAACAAGATATAGGGTTTCCTTGGTGTCTTGGTAGTTTTCCATCATCTTCTTCTCCTTCTAGTTGGCGGGCAAGAACTTCTATAGTTCTTTGTTGGTTGAATTTTTGAAGGAGAAAACATTGTTTCTTCTTCCTCTTGCTTGGGAAAAGCAAGGAAGGAAGTTTTGCGATCTAGAGCTGACTTTTGGTGGATCGTCGCCTACACGACGTCCCAAAAGGAGGAGGGTCATACATTAGAAGACCAAGAGGTATAACTATTCTTCTATCTCTTTATTCATTGCTTGTGTTTGTTTTTCAAAATATAAGCATGTTATATTTCTGTAAATAGGCTAAATAATACTTGAATCCTTATATAAATACAAAACCGGCGATCCGACATCGTTTATTCCGCTACTGTAGAGAATAGAGAATGGTCGCTGAACAACTAGTTTGTTCAAGTGACCTCTAAACGAATAGCACGACGATGACTTGTTGTTTTGGGAATCCTTTGTCTAGGATTAAATTTTAATCCGGGGACATCAAGGGATCACCATGGTCAAGCAACCGAGGTGAAGGGAAGCGGTTTCTCACGATCAACCCCAACGCTTCCGCAAAACCCTTCAATTGGTATCGTGAGCCAAGGATTCCGCTTTTGTGTGTTTAGGATTCGGTTAATTTTATGCACTTTTCATATATTATATGTGCCGGATAATAGTAGGATATGCGAGTTTAACTCTTGGTTGCGGTGCATAAGATCCGACTATTATGGCCGTGTGTGTATATGTGATTGTATGTGTGTAAATATTTATTTTGTTGAATCCTCTGGTTTAGGCTAGTATTTAGTTTTTGTAAATTAAATACGGCATTGTTTAGCCGCTCTTTATTTTATTTTACTTTCGATCTAGATTCATGTACACTCCCTCGTGGAGTATAGGATCGATGGATGTAAATTAAAATAGGTTTTAGTCTCGGCTCGGATCTCCGGAGGGCTTGTACATGGCGTAGGAGGAGCGGACGAGATGGCGATGCGACGGGAGCCATATTGAAGACAAAGGCCATAATAGTTGGAAAATAATTTATTTTTCATATTTATTGCTTTTTGTTTGATATGCATGTCGTAGGAAAATTCCTCATTTTTAATTTACTAAGTGGGAGAGGGATATTTTAATTAATTCCCGCGGCCTCCATTACAATTTGACGTGTGATGCAACAAACTTGCGTGTTGGCTCTGAGTGCCTTCCACCCTGCGGATGAGTTTGTTTGCGGATCACTAGGTCAAATAATGGTTATAGGAAATTATCTAGGAGCATGTGTACTTCCACAGCGGTAAGGCACATAATCCGAAATAATTCCCTTAGTATCGTGTAATGGTTCACACTTAGATGCAAATTAAAAGTATCCTCCCCATCGGAGTCACTGCTTTTATTTGTAGGGCCAAAGAGGAACCAACTATTAATTTTATTTGTCGAAAAGTAAGGTTGACAAGATAATAAAATTAATGGGTAAAACCTCCTCTTACAAATGTAGGATTCGTATACGTCCACATTGCGTGGCATGCGATATTCTCGGTGTTTTGAGGTGTTGGTTGATTTCGAAATTTTATTGTTTTGAGGAATCAATAATTTTTTGAAATCTAAAATAATAATCTATGGGATTCTTGAAAATTCCTCACTGTCAATTTACTAAGTGGGAGAGGGATATTTTAATTAATTCCCACGACCTCCATTACAATTTGACGTGTGATGCAACAAACTTGCGTGTCGGCTCTGAGTGCCTTCCTCCCTGCGGATGAGTTTATTTGCGGATCACTAGGTCAAATAATGGTTATAGGAAATTATCTAGGAGCGTGTGTACTTCCACAGCGGTAAGGCACATAATCCGAAATAATTCCCTTAGTATCGTGTAATGGTGCACACTTAGATGCAAATAAAAAGTATCCTCCCCATCGAGTCACACGCTTATTTGTAGGGCCAAAGAGGAACCAACTATTAATTTTATTTGTCAAAAAGTAAGGTTGACAAGATAATAAAATTAATAGGTAAAACCTCCTCTTACAAATGTAGAATTCGTATACGTCCACACTGCGTGGCATGCGATATTCTCGGTGTTTTGAGGTGTTGGTTGATATCAAAATTTTATTGTTTGAGGAATCAATAATTTTTTGAAATCTAAAGTAATGATCTATGTGATTCTTAGGATTTTCAAAATGACTTTCAGTCCACTTGTTGTGATTCTAAAAGAAATAAACTTACTATACCCAAATAATGTTGATTGGAAAAGAATCTAGATATTGTCTTATCTGCTAAGGAGTACAAGTATGCACTCTTCGAAGAGTGTCCTCAAGCCATGGTTGCTCAAAAAGGTTTCTACTTCTAAGCCGAAAGGCAAGAAGAAGAAGAAACAAGGTGGAGCAAAGGTGGTGGGAGGATCTCAGGGAGGAGTGAAGAAGCCGAAAGACAAGTACTTTAAGCAGGATGGACATTGGAAGAAGGACTGTCCCAGTCAAAAATAGAACAAAGGTATATCCTTTGGACTAGTCGTTGAAACATGATTAGCGGTGTTATCTACCGGCACCTGGTGTGTAGATATGAGAGTCACTAATCATGTCTGCAATACTTTGCAGGGGTTTCAGGAAACCCAACGACTAGCTAAAGGGGAGATTACCATTTTGGGCAATGCCATGAAGGTGGCGGCTATTGCAGTGGGAGAAGTTTTATTTATCTCTTGAGAAAAATAAAACTAAGGTTCTAGAAAATTCCCTTTATGTATCTTTATTTAGAAAGAATTTAGTTTCAGTTTCTAAATTATTATGGATGGATATTCTATTTCTTTTAATGACAGAGTTGTTATAAAAAGGAATAGGGAGAATATCTGTTCAGGTACATTGAAAGGAAATTTGTATACAAAACCTCCCACGATGCAAATTGAAGTTAATAATGTTGGTGCAGTGGGCACCAAAGTCGAACCGGTATTTTGATTATGGCAAAAGGCTCAATAGTTAAGGGTATATTTGTTATCTTACGAGCTCAATTAAGTGTGCAGAAATGCTAAAGTTGAGCGGAAGGTCTGCGACACCCGGTGGGAACCGAGGTGGTCGGGCAACGCCAGAGGGACTTCGGAGGAAGCCGAGGTACTCGGGTGAAGACCGGAAGCGAGGCTACAAGGTAAGCTCGTGTGAAAGCGAAGCAAGGTCGTTAAGCGTAGATCCGACCCAATACCTCCAATGGAAGGTCTAGGTCGAGATCAGATGGTTAGAACCATCGTACTTTATATTTTAAGCTAACTTGTACTGCAGTCCAAAACCCTTTGACTACAGTCAACTGCTAGTCAAGTTCCAGCCTCGAGAAGAGCTCGAATTTCAAGGGGTGAATTTGGACTTGACTCGTGTTTTGGTACAAAGGGTGATGTGGCATCAAGGTGGACATCCAAACCATCACCAAGCTTCCTTGTGGTGGACGCCCAAAATAAGGTGAGTTGGCACAAGATGGTTGGCTCCCATGATGTGGCACAAGTTGAATGGCTCCAACAAGTTGGCGCCCAAGGAGGTTGGAGGTGGCACAAGGTGGTTGGATGAAACACCTCATCCTCAAGTTGGCGCCCAAGGAGGTTGGAGGTGGCACAAGGTGGTTGGATGAAACACCTCATCCTTGAGTTGGCGCACAAGGAGGTTGGAGGTGGCACAAGGTGGTTGGATGAAACACCTCATCCTTGAGTTGGCGCAAAGGATGTGGATGAACAAGTCTTGGGGGATAAGAACCTCATCTTGGACACTACCTATGTCTAAATTCATAGATCAATATCCATAAATAGACATGTTCAAGCCAAGCAAATTACAAGAAATCAAGAGCTCTCAACACGCCGTCGTAACGCCGCTACTACTACTCACATTTGCTACGACGACGTGCCGCCGACAACGAAAGCTACATCTTCTACTTATAAGAGTTGTCGGTATATTTATTTAAGTTCTACTTCTTTAAATTGTCTTTGTGCTTTAATCGTAACAAGGAAAGGGGGAGTGTCCCTTTGCCTTGATTTCTTTTTGTGATCGTTGCTCCTACTTCCAACGAGGAGGAGTGGTTTTAGTGAATTGCCCTCCGTACGTGATCAAGGATCACTAGGGCCGTGGATTAGCAATCGAAAGATTGTGAACCACGTAAAAATATCTTGTCTACTTTATATTTCCGCTGTGCACTCTCTACTTGCTTTTTACTTATTGCAAAAGTTTTTTTTAACGACACCGTATCGCTATTCACCCCCCCCTCTAGCGACACTTTCGATCCAACAATTGGTATCAGAGCCGGGGGCGCTAAGATTCGGTGAAACCACCAATCTAGCTTTGTTTTTCTTTTTTTCACAGATTTTTTATTTATTTATTTCTGTTTTCGTATAATTATTTCACTTGCTTATCTTCTCCTACATATAGAATTGCATTAGAGGCTTTAGGATCCGGATAAGGTTGTCCTTCGGGTTAGATCCCGAGTAAGGTTGTCCTCCGGAACTTCAACGACATTCGCATTTGATTGTTTATTTCTTTTTGCAAGTTACATTTTATATATATTTTTTTTACTTCCTGCACTACTAATCCAAGACGAAAGTCTTGGAATATTCTTTTCGTGTGTGTTTTGCAAGATTCTTTTCGTCGTTCTTCTTCTTGTTTTTAAATGGCCCATCTCGAAGGGTTTAGCACCGCCCGACCCCCGTTTTACAACGGTAATGACTTTCGTTATTGGAAGGGTCGGATGGAATGCTTTCTTAAAACCCAAATCGAGATGTGGATCGTAATCCAAACCGGTTTCACACTTCCTATTAATGAAGATGGTGAATCTTTGGGTTACGATCAATGGTCAAATTCCATGAAAAAACAAGTAGAAGCCGATGCCAAGGCAACTCAAATCTTGCAATGTGGGTTGTCCAAGGAAGAGCTCAACCGCGTCGGCCCCTTCATTAGTGCAAAGGACTTATGGACCAAGCTAGTGGAACTACACGAAGGCACCGACGACACGAAGGTATGTAAAAGAGATTTACTTTTAAATAAATTGTATAACTTGAAAATGCAGGAAAACGAGACCGCAACTCAACTACATGCTCGTATCCAAGACATCGTCAACCAACTCCATGCCATTGGACAAAAGGTCGAGAATCGCGACCTTATCCGGTATTCTCTTAACTCGTTTCCTAGGACCACCTTGTGGGCATCCATGGTCGATGCCTACAAGGTCTCCAAGGACCTTTCTAAAATTAGGTTAGACGAATTGTTTGGAACTTGAATTACATGAGCAAACTAACGCGTGGTCGGGCCGAAGAGTATTGCGTTAGTTGCGTGTTCCAAGAAGAAGAAGCCCGCAAGCAAGCCACCCCCGAAGGAAGAAGACGAGTCCGAATCGGAAGTAGACTCCGAAATAGAATCCGAACTAGTCAATCTAGTTCGGAAGATGATCAAGAGACGAAAATGACCAACAACTCAAGGTAAGCCTAAACCTAATTCAAATACTTCTAATTTTAGATGCTATGAGTGCAACAGGTTCGGTCACATCAAGTCCGAGTGCCCAAAGCTAAAGAATAACGCATCAAAGACCAAGAAAGCGCTAAACGCTACTTGGGAGGAGTTGTCGGAGGAAGAAGACGATATCCAAGCTCTAATGGCCAAGCCCGAGAGCACGACTCAAACCGAAGAAGAGTCCGAGTCCGAATCCGATGATGAGCTTCCATTCAAGACAAGCCACGGATCCGTATCCGGTTCAAAAGAATCATTAAGGGTAAGTCGGTCGTTACTTAATACTTTGTATGGTGCAATTAAATTTTTAAATAAGAAACTAGCTAAGTCCGAGTCCAAGGTCGAGACCCTAATTGAGGAGGTTAACCTCCTCAAACATGAGGTCTCCCTAACCTCTTCGACTACTTGTATTCAAGAGGAGGACTCAACTCAAGTTGAAAAGCTTGAAGTTGAGAACTCGCTTTTGAAAACACAAGTCGAAGACCTTAGGAACACGTTGGAAAGGTTCACTTTGGGATCCAAGGGACTTGACCTCTTACTTGGATCACAAAGGGCCGTGTACAACAAGGCCGGACTCGGGTTTAACTCAAATACAACCAATAAGTCATATATGTCTATAGTAAACCAACATAAGAAAAATGTCCAAGCATGGGTCCCTAAGATCACTTTGATTTCAACTTTAGGATCTAACATGTATTGGGTTCCCAAGGACCAAATTCACTATGTGAATAGACCCACTCGATTCAATGGTCCAGGGGGAGCCAATACAAAATGTATTTTTGTTAAGTCTTAGAAATTGCATGCTTAGTTTTTCCTTTATTTTTAGAATGGTTAGATAGGACTCATAATCAACTAAAATCCTACACAAAGATTGAGCCTCGGGGAGCCTCTTTTCAAAAATAACTAGTTAGACCAAGATGTAGTCTCAAGTAAGTCGAGTTATCAATTTCTTGAAATTAGCTTTGTCTAAGGAAGTGGTCGTTGTTCCGATCAAAGAAGGCCTCTGTGCTCGCCACGACACTGAAGCTAATCTCTTGAAAAGATTACTTGATGAGCTTAGACTAAATCCGAATCTAACCTAATGTTGGTTAATTTAAATTCATTAAAATTAATCAAGTAAAATTGAAAGTCATCTCACAATAACACATAGGAATAACATGTTTTGATCATGTAGATATTGGTGAGATGATTTAGGTTTAAAACTTACAAACAACCCTTTAGTAATTCCAATATCCGATCCAACTACCTTATATGTAGGATCAATGGATGTTGGACAGTGGTTGCTCCCGACACATGACCGGGGATCAACTCAAATTTTCGAAGTTACGATTCAAACGACAAGGATCGGTAGACTTCGGAAATAAAGGCAAGCTCAAAATCATCTGATCAGGTGATATTGAGCTCAACTCTAACTTTACAATTCAAAATGTCTTATTAGTAGAAAACTTTCAATATAATTTACTTAGTGTAAGCCAATTGTGTGATAACAATTATAAGGTCATATTTCTAGAAAATGAATGCGTAATCAAGATAAATGCAACATCTAAAATAATACTTAAAGGAACTAGGAATAGCAACATCTACACAATAAATTTACCCAACTCCTCAACCAAGTGTCTTATGACACAGCAAGAGGAATCTTGGTTATTGCACCAAGACTTGAGGACACTGCACTCCAAGACTCGTCCACAAGATGAGTCGAGTGGCTTGCTTATAGGTTTGCCTAAACTAATAAACAACGGATAATAAAATATGTAATGCTTGTCAACAAGGTAAACAATCTAGGACACAACATCAATTAACTAATCAGAGCACGAACCAAAAGTGTTCTTGAGCTCCTACATGGATCTATTTGATTCACATGGAGCTAAGTCACTCAATGGTAGTCAATTTTGTAGTCATAATTGGCGACTATTCTAGATTTACTTGGGTTAGGTTTATCAAACATAAAAATGATACCTAGACCAACTAATCAATCTTTGTAGGTTAATCGAAAATCAAAAGAACCTTAAGATTAAAAAGACTTAGAAGCGATCATGGTGGTGAATTCGAAAACCACAGGTTCTGATTTACGTAACCTAAGCGGATACCACCATGAGTTTTCATGTCCTAGAACCCCACAACAAAATGGGTTAGTCGAGCGGAAAAATAGAACCCTACAAGAAGCCGCTAGGACAATGTTAGCAGTATAACCTACCCGATAGATTTTGGGCGGAGGTAGTTAATGCGACTTGCTATGTCCAAAATAGGATCCTTATGGTAAAGAGGCACCAAAAGTCCTTGCGAGATTTATCACGATAAAATACATCAAATACTTTAGGGTATTTGGATGCAAGGTACATATCTTAAACACTAAGGATTACCTAGGGAAATTCAAATCCAAAACCTCTAATGGAAACTTTCTATGATACTCAACCACCAGTAGAGCTTATAGGGTATACAATCACGACACTCTTAGAGTCGAAGAAACCATTAATATAGTTTTCGACGAAGGACACGAACCCGTTCAATCCTTAACAAAACCAACTAGCAAATCAACTTATAGCAAACCCGACTCTGATCTTGAACTTGAATCTCGTCCTAACCCAAGTCATCCTATCGACCAAGTGATAGATGACCCTAACCCAAGTCATCCTATCAATCAAGTTATAGGTGATCCAAATTTAGGGGTTCGAACTAGAGCTTCATATCGAAACCTTAGTCAAATCTCGTTATTTTCCAAAATCGAACCCAAAACTATTGAACAAGCACTTCTTGATCCCGACTGGATTATTGCTATGCAAGAAGAGCTAGCTCAATTCACTAGAAATGAAGTGCAGAATTAGTACCACCACCTAAAGAAAAATCAATTATTGGAACAAGGTGGGTATTTGAAATAAACTTGATGATAAAGGTGAAGTAGTTAGAAATAAAGCTAGGTTAGTGCAAAGGGTTTAGTCAAGTTCGAAGGTTTAGATTACGATGAGACCTCGCCCGTAGCGGACTAGAGTCCATCCGAATATGTTGTTAGCATATCTTTGCACATCGAGGTTTTAAATTGTTTCAAATGGATGTCAAGTCAGCATTTTTGAATGGATACATTAAGGAAGAAGTTTACGTCGGTCAACCTCCGGATTGAAAATCTAGATAAACTGACCATGTCCTTAGACTTAAGAAAGCCCTATATGGACTCAAACAAGCCCCAAGAGCTTGTACTGCGAAGGCTTCGATCTATCTTAAGTCCAAAGGATTCAACCAAGGTTTAGTCGACCCAACCTTATTCGTTAAAACCGTAGGAAAAGAAATCTTTATAGCCCAAATCTATGTAGATGATATAATTTTTGGAACTACCAACTCGATCCTGCTAAACGAATTCATCTCACTTATGGAAAGTGAATTTGAAATGAATTTAGTGGGAGAGTTAAGTTTCTTCTTAGGTTTACAAATTAAACAAACTAAAGATGGAATATATTTACATCAACAAAAATATACTAAGGACTTAATAAATCGATTTGGAATGCAAGATGCTAAAATAATCAATACACCTATGGCAACTAATGTTAATATAAACGAAGATGTAGAAGGAAAACCCGTTGACCTAAAATACTATAGGAGCGCAATAGGAAGTCTCCTATACTTAACCGCGAGCCGACCCGACATTTTATTCGCGGTAAGTATGTGCGCAAGGTTACAAACATGTGCCAAGGAGTCTCACCTAACCCTAGTCAAGCGTATCCTTAGATATCTAAAGGGCACGCTAAACGTAGGTATTTGGTACCCTAGATCTACCGAGTTTAATCTAATCGGCTACTCCGACTCCGACTATGCCGGTAGTAAACTCGATAGAAAGAGCACGAGTGGTTGTTGTCAAATCCTCGGCTCGAGTCTAGTAAGTTTGTGCGATGAGGCAACATTGCGTTGCCTTATCTACCACCGAAGCCGAATACGTTGCGATGGGTGAGTGTGTCTCTCAGCTCCTGTGGATGAAGCACACTCTCCAAGACTTTAGCTTAATCTTTAACAACATTAAAACCTACATAGATAACATTAGTTCAAATCCAATATGTCATTCTAGGACAAAACATATAGAAGTTAAACACCACTTCATTAGGGAACATGTAACTAATGGAACTATACAACTAGAGTATGTTGAGTCCAAATCAAACCTAGCGGACATCTTCACCAAACCACTACCCGAAGCCGAATTTAGTTTATTAAGACGAAAGTTAGGTATGTGCGTAATAGAGTAGGATTTAAATTTTTCTATATATGTACTCTACTTTTGCTTCTTTTTATGAAATTAGCCTAAGTCTTACCTTAGAAATCATATACCTATAGATTTAAGGAGCCAACACATCTCACAACACATAGGACTAATGTGTTTGTGTACTTAGCCAAATGAGACGCGTGAGATGTTAGGACCTTACTCACAGTTCGACGTAGATTGGTGCATCGACATGAACCATGGAGTATAATTATTTAAAATTAATCAACTCCTTCAAGACTTATTGATCATTCTATATCAATCAAGTCCAAGCGGAGGTGTACATTTTAGATGAACATATTTTCAAGCTTATTATTATTTTAAAAAAAATATATTTATATTGGGAACTTGCTTGGACTTACAAACCCTAAAATATATTTACAAACTTTTTGAGTTAAGGCAAAAGGGGGAGAAAGTCACAAAAGTAAGGAAGAAAGTAAACAAAATTATTACCTTTTATATTCAGTAATTCCGTTTACTTAAGCAACTATTAAGGGGGAGTAAAAATTATTTTTCAAGAACTCACCTTCGGTCAAGGGGGAGGTTACCTCAAAGGGGAGAACTTGAAACAATAATATTTCTCACTCATGCTTAATCTTTATGCTAGCTCATTCATACTTAATCATTATGCTAGCTCATTCATATTTAATCATTATGCTAGCTCATTCATATTTAATCTTTATGCTAGCTCATTCATATTTAATCTTTATGCTAGCTCATTCATGCTTAATCATTATGCTAGCTCATTCATATTTAATCTTTATGCTAGCTCATTCATGCTTAATCATTATGCTAGCTTCTTGTTATGCTTAATTTTTCCTTAACTTTTGTGTCGGTTTGCCATGAATCAAAAGGAGATTGTTGGTGCGATGGGCACCAAAGTCGAACCAGTATTTTGATTATGGCAAAAGGCTCAATAGTTAAGGGTATATTTGTTATCTTACGAGCTCAATTAAGTGTGCGTAAATGCTAAAGTTGAGCGGAAGGTCTGCGACACCGGTGGGAACCAGAGGTGGTCGAACCGCCAGAGGACTTGAGGAAGCCGAGGTACTCGGGTGAAGACCGAAGCGAGGCTACAAGGTAAGCTCGTGTGAAAGCGAAGCAAGGTCGTTAAGCGTAGATCCGACCCAATACCTCCAATGGAAGGTCTAGGTCGAGATCGGATGGTTAGAACCATCGTACTTTATATTTTAAGCTAACTTGTCTGCGGTCCAAAACCCTTTGACTACACAACCTGCTAGTCAAGTTCGACCTCGAGAAGAGCTCGAATTTCAAGGGGTGAATTTGGACTTGACTCGTGTTTTGGTACAAAGGGTGATGTGGCATCAAGGTGGACATCCAAACCATCACCAAGCTTCCTTGTGGTGGACGCCCAAAATAAGGTGAGTTGGCACAAGATGGTTGGCTCCCATGATGTGGCACAAGTTGAATGGCTCCAACAAGTTGGCACCCAAGGAGGTTGGAGGTGGCACAAGGTGGTTGGATGAAACACCTCATCCTCAAGTTGGCGCCCAAGGAGGTTGGAGGTGGCACAAGGTGGTTGGATGAAACACCTCATCCTTGAGTTGGAGGAGGTGGCACAAGGTGGTTGGATGAAACACCTCATCCTTGAGTTGGCGCAAAGGATGTGGATGAACAAGTCTTGGGGGATAAGAACCTCATCTTGGACACTACCTATGTCTAAATTCATAGATCAATATCCATAAATAGACATGTTCAAGCCAAGCAAATTACAAGAAATCAAGAGCTCTCAACACGCCGTCGTAACGCCGCTACTACTACTCACATTTGCTACGACGAAGTGCCGCCGACAACGAAAGCTACATCTTCTACTTATAAGAGTTGTCGGTATATTTATTTAAGTTCTACTTCTTTAAATTGTCTTTGTGCTTTAATCGTAACAAGGAAAGGGGGAGTGTCCCTTTGCCTTGATTTCTTTTTGTGATCGTTGCTCCTACTTCCAACGAGGAGGAGTGGTTTTAGTGAATTGCCCTCCGTACGTGATCAAGGATCACTAGGGCCGTGGATTAGCAATCGAAAGATTGTGAACCACGTAAAAATATCTTGTCTACTTTATATTTCCGCTGTGCACTCTCTACTTGCTTTTTACTTATTGCAAAAGTTTTTTTTTTAACGACACTGTATCGCTATTCACCCCCCCCTCTAGCGACACTTTCGATCCAACAAATAACTCATCTTCTAATTCCAAAAGGAGAAAAGAACCATCGAAGATGAACCAAACATATCTTTGCCATCTTAGTCTTGGTCACATTAACCTAAGCAGAATTCAAAGGTTGATAGCTGATGGACCTTTGGGTTCATTAGTGGTGGAGGATCTCCCAACCTACGAATCTTGCTTGGAGGGTAAGATGACCAAGAGGCCTTTCAAGGCCAAGGGGTATAGAGCCAAAGATATGTTAGAAATGGTTCATTCTTTTTCGTATGGTCCTATGTCTATCCTGGCAAGAGGTAGTTTTGAATATTTCATCTTTTTCATAGACAATTATTCAAGATGACACTACGATGTGATCGTGGTGACGAGTACCTCTTGGGAGAGTTTAGGAATTACCTATCAGAGGTTGGGATTCAATCCCAATTGTCTGCACCTGGCACACCCCAGCAGAATGATGTAGAAGAGCGAAGGAATAGGACTCTTATAGAGATGGTTAGATCGATGATGAGTTATTCTGACTTGCCAGACTCGTTCTGGGGATATGCTCTAGATACGGCGGTGTACATTCTGAACTTGGTTCCATCTAAATCAGTGCCTTCTACTCCCACAGAGTTGTGGACCGCAAAGCCTAGTCTAAGACATATTCGGATATGGGAGAGTCCAGCACATGTGCTGAAGGCAGATGATGGTAAGTTGGAACCTCGTACAAAAGTGCGCTTGTTCGTTGGCTATCCTAGATGAACGAAGGGTGGATTGTTTTATAGTCCTAGAGATCAGAGAGTGATCGTTAGCAAGAACACTAGATTTCTAGAGGAAGACTATGTGATGAGCCACAAGCCCAAGAGTAAAATTGTTCGGAGGAGTTAAAAGGGAAGTCACTTCTTTAGTACCACCGCAAAGAGGATATACCACATGTCATGTCACTGCACGTGTCACAGAGGATACACAAGTGATGTCTCGTCGTAGTGGGAGGGTTGTGAGATACTGATAGATTCATGTTCTTGGGAGAATCTTTCGATTTGGTCCACTGGCGAACATGAACTGATCCCTGGACATATGGACGAGGCAATCCAAGATAAAGATGCACTATCTTGGCAAAGTGCAATGAATCTTGAGATTGAATCTGTGGATTCAAGTCGGAGTTTGAGAGCTCTTATGCATAGCAGCTCATATGGATTATGAGGTGTGGCATATGGATATTAAGAAAGCTTTCCTTAATGGAAGTCTTGAGGAAACCATCTATATGAAGCAACCAGAGGGATTCATTGCTAAGGGCAAAGAGCATCTTGTGTGTAAGCTTAATCGGTCCATTTATGGATTGAAGCAAGCTTCAAGATCTTGGAACATCCGCTTTGATGAGATAATCCAGTCTTATGGATTTATTCAAAGTCCGGATGAGTCTTGTGTATACAAGAGATGTGACGGAAACGTAGTGGTATTTCTTGTACTATACGTAGATGACATTTTGGTGGTTGGCAACAACATCGAAGTGTTATCAGACGTAAGGGTATGGTTGTCCAAACAGTTTGATATGAAGGACTTGGGAGAGGTGAGACACATCCTTGGGATCAAGGTTATAAGGGATCGCAGGAAAAGGATGTTGTGCTTATCCCAAGCTTCATACATAGACACGATTATGGAGCGTTTTAGCATGCAGAACTCCAAGAAGGGTTTTCTACCTTTCAGGCATGGAGTACCTCTATCTAAGGAGATATGTCCTAGATCATTTGAGTAGATAGAGGAGATGAAGGCGGTTCCTTATGCTTCGGCAGTAGGAAGCCTCATGTATGCGATGCTCTGTACGAGACCAGATATCTGCTTTGCCATGGGCATGGTCAGCAGATATCAGAGTAATCCAGGACAGGGATATTGGACTGCGGTAAAGCATATATTGTAGTGCCTGAGAAGGACTAGGGATTATATGCTAGTTTACCGGGCAGACCAATTACTCCCTGTGGGTTACACAGATTTCGACTTCCAATCAGATAGGGATAACAATAAATCTACCTCAGGTTTTATGTATACTATGGGAGGTGGAGCCATGGTATGGAGGAGTGCCCAGTAAATCGTGGCGGACTCCACCATGGAAGCGAGTATGTGGCACCTATGGCGGCCAAAGAAGCTGTATGGCTCAGGAACTTCCTGATGGACTTGGATGTGATTCCTGGTTTGCCCAGAACTATCACAATTTATTGTGATAATAGTGGTGCAGTTGCAAACTCGAAGGAACCACGAGCCCATAAGGCTAGTAAACACATAGAGCGCAAGTACCACCTGATACGAGAAATCGTAAAGGAGGTAGAAGTTGTTGTCGCCTAGATTGCATCAGAGGATGACCTGGTAGACCCTTTCACTAAGGCCCTTCTAGCGATAGCTTTGATAGGCATGTGGAGGGAAGGGGAATCAGATGTATGGCAAAGATAAGGACAAAGATAGTCTTTTAGTATAAGTGGGAGATTGTTGGGATGTATACTGAAAGCCTAGCTCTTGTATGAACATCTTTATTTTGAAATAAGAATCACATGATCATTGTTTGCATATTTTTATGGTTATGCAATATTGTCTAATACGTTACATTATAGATAACATGGTGTGTGGTGTCACACGGGAGATCATGTTATCGGCTCCTTGTAAAGTATAAGTAAAGGCTCACAACCGAGATGACTTTGGACAAACCATCGGAATGGTTGTAGTGTGATTTGGTATTGGTTTGTCTTGACCATAGAATCACACTAGTGCACTTTGTGTGTATTGAGCAGGACCGACACAGAGGTGATTCGATTTATTGCTGACTACATAATCGAATCAGACCTCAGATATTATTTAGTACATGCTCTTAATCCCGATATAATAACGGGCACATATACTTGGTACTCATCTCTTTGATTTACCAATGGGCGAGATTTATAGATTAAATCGATAGACTCGGTAAGTTGGGAGATGATATTATTTATATGGTGTGCCGTTGATTATAGGAGGAAACCGTGTCCTATATATTAGGATGATGATGTCCCCTTGAGGAGCTCATAAGGTTCATCATGTAAAACCTGCAGGTGGACTTGGTCCGGCATGATGAAAAGGTTGAGTGGTACTACTCATGGAGTTAGATGTTGATTAATTAATGGTTAGTAAATTAATTAATCGACGGACATTCAAGATCTTAAACATGGGGAGAAAATGTACAAATAATATATGGAGCCCATATTATCATATGGGGGTTGGTGAGGTAGATCAATGATGGACCTTTAGTGGATTGGATCATCATTAGTGGATCGGACTTTATGTGGGCTTGATCCATGGGTGGCCAAGACCCAACTCCTCCTCATGGTCCCTAATGTAGCCCATTAACACCTCAAGATGCTTAGATCCAATGGATAGAAACAAAACACTAAGATCCATTGGTAGAGATTAAATCTCTAAGATCCGACGGTTGAGATTAAATCTCTAGATCCGACGGTTGAGATTAAATCCCTAGAACCAATGGAGGAGATTAATTCATGACTTATCCCTAACTCTATAAAAGGAGGGCATGGGAAGTGGTCGTGGATAACATGATAGAGAGGGAGCAAGGCTTGGGTGGCAAGAATAGGGCAATCCTAGTTGAGATAGGATTGGAATTAGGGTTAGGGTTTGGAAGCAAGGGTGGCACCAAATAAGGCAAGTTTTCCTTCTTCTTCCTTGCCTTGTGGCCAACGTCCAGCAGCTATTCCAGCCCTTCCCAGCCCTTGGCCACGCCCAAAACACTCCCCTCTCTTCTCCTTAGGTGGTGGAAACAAGATATAGGGTTTCCCTTGGTGTCTTGGTAGTTTTCCATCATCTTCTTCTCCTTCTAGTTGGCCGGCGGCAAGAACTTCTATAGTTCTTTGTTGGTTGAGTTTTTGAAGGAGAAAAACATTGTTTCTCTTCTTCCTCTTGCTTGGGAAAAGCAAGGAAGGAAGTTTTGCGATCTAGGAGCTTCGACTTTTGGTGGATCGTCGCCCACACGACGTCCAAAAGGAGGAGGGTCATACATTAGAAGACCAAGAGGTATAACTATTCTTCTATCTCTTTTATTCATTGCTTGTGTTTGTTTTTCAAAATATAAGCATGTTATATTTCTGTAAATAGGCTAAATAATACTTGGATCCCGAGTATAAATACAAAAACCGGCGATCCGGACATCGTCTATTCCGCGGCTACTCGTAGAATAGAGAATGGTCGCTTGAACAACTAGTTTGTTCAAGTGACCTCTCTAAACGAATAGCACGATGATGACTTGGTTGCTTTGGGAATCCCTTTTGTCTAGGATTAAATTTTAATCCGGGGACATCGAAGGGATCACCATGGTCAAGCAACCGAGGCGAAGGGGAAGCGAAGTTTCCCCTCACGGATCAACCCCAACAATTGGTATCAGAGCTTCCGGGCAAAACCCTTCAGTTGGATCATCATATTATTTCAAGGATGCCACAACCATGGAGCTACCTAGGCAATAGATTGTCGTACACTTAAATTATTTCCATACCATGTAATCGAGGGGCATCCATAAAAGGAGTCATCATATGTTTGCTATTGACCCTCAAGAAGGAGGAGGGCAACTTGAGTACAGTTTCATGTTGTAGCATCCAATTGCTCATAATTACAAAAAGAAGGAAATGAGAAATCATAAAACATCACTGAGAAAAGTTATCGATTGCAAAGTTGCAGGCAACCATTAAGAAAGTGCAATTCCCTTTAAATATCATTTCATGCCATCAGATCTAGTAATTGTTCATGACTACAAGAAAAAAAAGAGGAAAAATAGAAAAGATATAATTTAAAATGGTTTAGAGGATAGTGCCTAAAACCAATTTCCTAGTTCAAAAAAGGAGCTGGTTGGTGAGCCAGAGGGAATCCCTAATCGACGTACTGTCTGATCGCTTCGTCGAAGCCATCCCCGTATGTGGCCTGCATCAAAGGCTTCAAGCTTTCCTAGCATTGTTGGTCCACATCTTGAGTATCTTGATGAAATTTGATGTAATGTTCTCTATGCTCCAAAAAGTCCCAACAGACTCGGCGATATTGGCACGATATATCAGTTTGAGTATCAGTCAAAGCTGCCATGGCTTAAGAGTGAGAAGCATAATTTTGATGTACAATTCTTCACATGCCTACCAAATCTTGTCGCATTGAGGTAGAGATTCCTTCCACAACTTCGGTATAAGTCGGGGTATGGGCAAGTTCATTCCTTACTTGCTACAAGGAAACTCCATGTCGATGCACTTGAGAGAGGTCTCGATTTCTCTCTCATATTAACACTGAACTATGGAAAATCACCCTACTCACTAGGCTTCCCAGTGCGGCTATAGTTTCAGCATCCTTTTGTTGCTGTTGGTGAGCCTTTGATAGTTTGGCACGACATTAAACTAGTTCTTGAAGTAAAGAAGACTCTCTCTATTTAGACATATCCTGAGATGCTGAATTGGCAATGGATTATTACTAAGTCTGTTGTTTAACTTGAGTGAAGGAGCGCTTCAACTCTTGATAATTCGTTATCGCCTGAATACAATAAGTTAAAGAAAGAGTTATTACTAAAGGGGTAGGCATGAATGAATGACTTATGAAAGCTTACCAGTTCCAGAATCTGTTGCAAGATTTCTATCTGTGGGGTTAATTCCTCTAAGGTGAGGGTGCGTGGAGTTCTGGCAGAAGGACAAGAAGGAGTTAAAGCAATAGGCGGGGTTGATTCACTCATAATGGATGAAGGATGGTATGATACAAGGAGTTGTTCTATTGGTTTAGAAGGAAAAAAAAAAAGGGAGGTTTTGAAGGTGAAGGGAGGAACTTGACTGCTAGGAGAGGGATTATAATTTTGGGGGGAAGATGGGGAGCTTGAAGGTTTTGAAGATGAGGAGAGAGAAAAGGATGAAGTGGGGGATGTTACCAGTGTTATGGAGGTAGGGATGTCCGTGGTGAGGGGGGATGTGGAAGTGGAAAAAAAAGGTGTTGGAACTTCATTGAGCGCTAGAGGGGGGGGGGTGAATGGAGCGTTCTCGTTCGTCGATGGAATTCGATCGTTCTTATCTACAATATTCATTAATATGCACAGCGGAAATAATAATAAAGCATAAATGAAATACACAAGCATAACCTTAGGGTTCCTACTCTACGGGGCGAGCTCAACGAGCTCTAGTGATGCACACACCACTACTAAATCTCCTTCTCGACAACACGTTAGAGGTGGAGAAATCTCATACAAGCTATTATAAACATAATACAAAAAGTACTAGTAAATACAAAGATAATAATGAAATATGTAAAGAAAACTTTACAACAAATGCTTTGAACTCTTGCTTGTTGTTTGCTTTGGTTTGTTCTTGAATGTCTGGAATGCAGTAGCAATTCCCCTTCAAAATTCCTCAAAATGTTGATGCAAAACCCTCCAACTCGAGCTCCTTTTATAACCTGTATCAAGCTAATTTCGTGCCCAGCAATCGACTATCATAAGGCCCCGGTCGACTACCAATAGTGTCATTGTCTCACAACGACTTAATCCACGTCGACATTCTAGCCAATGGATACACAGGCAAATCGACCGCCATTCCCAGCATTTGACTACTCAAGCTGATAACCGACTGCTCAGTCGACTACCGAGCATTCTGGCTCATGACCAAACCTAGCATCAGCCAACTGCCCTCCACGGTAGTTGATTGCTCATGGTTAATCGACTGCCCGATGTTGGCAGTCGACTGCCAAGGCCATTTGCCCATAGTTGAACACTAGTCGACTCACGCTTGTCGACTGGTCATACTCCCAGTCGACTGCTCAATGTCGACTCAGCTGCCAAGTGTCAAACACTTGACTAGTCAACTCGTCCATAACCCCAGTCGACTGCTACATCTCAACCATGAGGTTTACCCTAAGTATGATGCCCTCATACTTGCTAGACCACCCTTAGCCTAGACCTAAGCCTTCGAGCCACCTCCATCAATCTCACGCCTATTGGATCTCCCCAAGTCATCCATGACTTGTTCATCCATACGCTAGCCTTCAGGTGCTCACATCGGCTATTATCATGCTAAGATGGTTTACACCACCAAGGCACATTTGACTTACGCTTCCAAGACACACGCTTGGACTTTATGCCGCCAAACATTGGACTTATACTGCCAAGACTACACTATTGGACTTTACGCCGCTAATATCAACCCTTGGACTTTCCATGCCAACTCCATGTTGGACTTTATAATTGCCAAGACTCAAGCTTGGACTTTCCCTTGCCAAGACCCATGCTTGGACTTTCCATGGCAAGTACTCAAGACTTGGACTTTACCATTGCCAAGACCCATGCTTGGACTTGCCATGCCAAGTGTCCCACTTGGACGTCTCCATCATATGGTCAACCACATGTCAACAATATAGTCAACCCATTGTCAAACAATGGTCAACTCATCGTCAAACATCAAAACACTACTCGAGTCAAATACGAGTCTGGTCAATCGTGACCTGGGTCGATTGCACCAACAATCTCCCCCTTTTTTATGTTTGATAAAAACCAACACCTTTGAGTTAGAACACTAACTCAATCCAATCCTCCCAATTGTCCAAATTGGGAATTCTACATTCTCCCATCAATTCTCCCCCTTTTTGACATACATCAAAAAGGTTCTCTCTAAGGGTGTCAATGTCTAATACCCCAATGAGATCTTACAATCTCCCCCTTGGTCTAAAAACATCTAAGATGGTTTTACTCTTCCTAGTGATAAGTCCCATATCACTAAAATAAGGCAATCCTCACTTCTCCAAATTCTCCCCCTCATGAGGAAGAACACATTCATTATACCATGATGGATAACCTCCCCCTAAAGACTTGCTCCCCCTTGACCATTGCACCAACAATGTCCTTGGAGAGTCCCTAAGTCTATAGAAATACTAAACCATCAAAAATTAAGGTCAAAATTTCAAACTTGATGTTTCACACACCTTAAAATTTGATACACTCCCTAAACAATTCCCCTAATTCATATCCAATGAATTTTCACCCTTTATAATACTTTCCAAAGCATATCCTAGGGTTAGGAGCAGTTAGGGTAGCCTAACATTACTTAAATCAGGCTAAACAAACCTTGTTTACCTAAAATTAGGCCTGACAGTCGACTCTTTCAGTCAACAATCGACTGCCCTTGACGCTAGTCGACTGTCATCCATCACAGTCGACTGATTTCTGCAAATGCAGAAATCAGAGTTCAGAAACTGAAGTTTGAAAATACATAATTAATTATATGTAATTTGGAAAATCATGAAACTTCATACGTATAATACTTATAACAATCATTATGGGTTAAAAATATTTAAAAAAATAAAATACCCACAAAATAATGAGATTCATGCAATGTTTTCCTCATGATTCATCCATGGTATGTGATGAGTTTGAGTTCTTCTAGATGCAAGAACTATGCACCTTTAACTTAACTCATTTCCTAGCATCTCACAAGTATCTAGGGTGTATCAATACACACACATGTCAATTTGATGTGTGATGTGTGTTTTGTTCTTCCTAAACTAAGGCCTCATCCATTTTTCTAAGGCAACACTATTTGATTCCCTTATACATGGGACTTCAAATCATGTCATTGTCCTTAAATCAATTTTAATTACCCTAAATGCATGAATGATGATTATGGCATAAGTGATAGCATAATTAGACATGTGCCAAAAATCATGATGTCATGACATATGATTAAATCTAAATATACACACTACTAAAAATGAACTCTTTAACGATGGGAAATCCCATCGTTAAAGAGTCAATTCCCATCGTTGATGAGTTTTAATGACGGTATTAAATACCCTAGGAAGTTGTCGCTAAAAGGCCCCGTCGGGAAAAGATTAACGACGGGAATAAAAATACCGTCATTAATAGCACTTAATGACGATATTCACTACCGTCGTTATTGATATTAGCGACGAGTTTATATACCATCGTTAATGACAACAACAAAGGTCATAAGTACCGTCATTAATAACAACGACGGTTATATGTACCGTCGTTAATAACAACAACGATGATTTAATATAATTTAAATTTTAACGACGGTTTAACATACCGTCGTTAATGGCAATAACAACGAGCGTTATATATATATTATTTCATCATTATTACCTATACACAATTCATAATATATATTAATGAATATTAATAAAAATTAAAACACAATATATTAAAAATAAAAACACCATATATATTAAAATATCATCCAATAGTTCACAATGAGTATATGTACATCATTAAATTTGTAAAATTAATATACATTTACATCAAAAGAGAACATTTCGCTAAAATCTTGTATATAAAATGTTGACATTCTCATAGCTCCAAAAAATTAATTTTGCTGCAAATCTTCAATATCTATAACTACCCTTTTTTCCTCATAGATAGCAAATGTAGCATTTCTAAGCTTTTGTAAGTCATCCCAACGTTTCTTCAACTAAGATCCAACAACAATGACAAAAAATAAAAATTGTGAGGTGCCCATTACTATAGAAGAAAAATACATTTATACAGTCAAATTAAACAATTGGATGATGGTTGAGAAAGTTAGGCTAGTTTTTACCTTTGGAGTATCGTGAAATGCAAATAAAAAATGGAAGCCTTGATAAGATGCAGTAACAACATGTTGTAGTCAATATATGATGACTTAATGGTGATAAGCATTGTTTATCCCCTAAAAGCAAAGAAACTAAACTTGAAGATTTTCATAAGTTCTTCAACCAAAATGCAACATCTATATAATGTTGAAGCATCAGCGGATTACGACAGAAAATTACTTATATGGCAACAACAAAAATCATTATAGAGCACCAACATGATATTTTTATGCTCATACTTAAAGCGTAACTTTAACCAGAGAAACTCTAACAAGGTTAAATAAACAATTGGTCAAATAGGATGTTAACATATAACAACTTACATTTTTTATATTTGGATATACACCAACTAGCTATAAAACTAGCAAAGTAGTAAAGCAACAGAGAAATTTCATGAAAATTTTTTATTACCTTTAAACATAAAATAAATGACCGATTACTTTGCTTAAGTTGTTCCAGCAAAACATGATAGTCTATGATGGCTTAATATTTCCTAGAATTTAGTAATAAAATATACATCAAGGAATTCAATTTTCTAAGAAAAACTAATGTTAGAAAAACTAATGTTACTTACAGTGTCTTCTGGTCTGAAAAACCACTGAGCAACAAAGTATAATTGATCATCAGTAGCTTGAAAAAATTCAACGATATGACCAATGTAGTCATCTTCTCCTTCACCTGCCTGAAATTATCAAACACGATAATTTACAAGGCAAAAGATAGTTTCCACACCAATGTTAACTATAAAAAATATTCGACTTTCATTTCATACAAAAGAACAAAGCATGAGAGAAAAGTCGGAATTATATTAATAATTTTTAGTGACAATCAGTAGCCAAAAAAATGCTTAGACCAAGTTTTATGATTGATCATGGATCAAGCCATACAGCTCAGCTTATCAGCATAACTTTCCAAATCAGACTAAAATGATCCATAAAAAATATTGTATACATCAATAAATACTAAAGATGTTTCCTTTTTCATTCCAAAAATACAATAAACATGAGAAAGATAAAGAATATGTTAAATGAAACATTGATAAAACCACTTAGAAAAAGATAAGACAAACATGAGAAAAAGAAAGAATCTAGTATTATTGCAATTTTCTTTTCCCAATTTTGAGGAAAAATATAAAACAAACATGATAAAAAGAAAGAATGTCGTATTATTGCTAAAAAATCAAATTTGCTGCAAATCTTCAATATCTATCACTACTCTTTCTTCCTCATTTGCTTCTTCTATAGATAGCAAATTTAGCATTTCTAAGCCTTTTGTAAGTCATTCCAACCTTTCTTCAACTAAGATCCTACAACCTAAAAATAACTTTAAAAATAGTATAGGAAATATCAAGGATTAGAGTTTTAGATCTCTACACCTCCAGGAAAGCAGAATGAAAGAAGATCCTTGGACTTTAAGGGCAACTTCTTATCTGGCAGATAGACAAACAAAACCTAACAAAAATAGAAGGTAACAAGTTTAGCTACATGTAACTTCATTATTTAGATGATGTATACATATTGTCAAACATATATGTGTGCATATGTACACATACTCCAGAACCAACAAGAGCTATAAAGTTATAAAATGCAGTAGCCTTCTAAGGTTGGGGTAATACTAGCACTTAAAATCATAAAAAAATACAACATTATAATGATACATACCAACAATGATTTTTTTTTAAAAAAAAATCAATCCTTGATATTTAAATCAATCCTTAATCACATATAATCTGTAGTTAAAATCAATCTCCATCTAAAAAATAATATAAATAATACATTTAAAAGTTTAAAACACTTACATTTACACAAAGCAAATAAATATTTATAAACATATCTCATCATGTTTAATAAACTTCGAGGATATCATCTGTATATCGATGGACATTGAATCTCTCTCCAACTTGCAGTGCCAAAACTTATCACACTATTTGCGACATAAATTGCTGGTTGGATGGCAAAGATTTTGTAAGAGGAAAATCGACTTCATATTTATAATTGTTTTCCTTCTTACAGTACTTAACATCCTGAGAACATTTGTTTGTCGAATAGTAACTTTTGTTGACATAACTATTGACTTTCTAAGAACAAAAGGTAACAAACAAAGAGGCAGAAATTGCAAACCTCGACCGAGTAGATGTTTATTTAGCTAGCAGTATCTTTCTCGACATAACCAGTCTAGCCCCTGTTTTAAGGTGGGAAAGTCCCAACCACCTTTGTTATTTCACAACTAACCATTCTACACTGATCTTTTCAACCTGCAAAAATAAGTAAGCTTCGCTTGGATTTCGTCATGCCTGTCAAGAAAGAAACTACATCTTTGATGAAACCAAAAGAATAACATGTTTATTCTAAGATGTTACAATGATATCAGGCCAAGAATTTAGTTATTGTCACACTAACTAAGAGAAAAATTTAACCGAAAATATCAAATAACTTGTATACTTTTTATTTGTCATAATAATTTATTTTGTATGGATTCTTTCTAAGTTGTCCAATAATTTGGTCCATAAAGCAATTGACTATATTTAGATATCTTTTTTTTTTTTTGGCTAAGCAAGCGATGATCAAACAATAATTGAGAAATCTTTTGACATTTTAAATATGTATGATTTTACCTTATGAATAATGACTAATATAATCTCCTTGTTAAATAGTAGATGCAAGGACATCTAAACTCATAGGAATTTCTTGTCTTTGTCTATCCACTTCAAGCTCAGTTGCTTTTCAATTTAATCACCTTGCAATCTTTCGATGTGGTTCTAAAACTAGAACTATTTATAAAACTAACAAAACATTTTGCAAGTGAAAGACATAATCGTAACTTACATTGGGGGTAAACTCACTATGATTGAGCAAGAGAAGACCGAATCGCGATCGACCCTAGGGAGGGGAGAGCAACGACGATGCTGCTCTTGGCCAGGAAGGAGAGAGTAGCGCAGTCGAAATCACGGGATCGACCCCCACAGTGATGCTTGTGAGTGACCACTGGTGACGATTGGGCTCGCCCTGGACCCAGGTCGCGATGCACGACGCCTTGTAGTGAGGACGCAGAGAGGGAGACTGTGCTGAGGAAATCGTCGGTGCGATCGGCGATGAGACGAGGGCGGCGACACCGAATCAAGGAAAGAGGGATCGGGAACAATGAGGAAGATCTAGAACGATGAGGGAAAAGAATCGGGAAAGAGGGATCGGGAACGATGAGGAAGATCTAGAACGACGAGGGAAAAGAATCGAGGTCGGGGCATATAAAAACCTAGTTACGTTGATATGGGTTTAGGGGGAAAAATTAAGGAAAGAATATAAGAAAAGAAAAGAAATAAAATAAATAAAATAAAGATATTTTTAATGAAATAAAAATTGAAAAAAATATAGAAAAAAATATAAATTAAATTAAATTTTCATAATTTATTTAAAGATTGTGTTTTTATATTGAAAAAAAAAATTTCTATCAAGTAAAAAAATCTATTTCTCGACATTATAAAAAATTTAAAAATAATAACAATGGAAGAAAAATTTTGTCGTTGAAGGTCTTATAATAACGACGGGAGAAAATACCGTCGTTAAAGGTATGACATTAACGACCAAAATAAAAAAATACCGTCGTTAATGACAAAGTATTAACGATGGGATAAAATATCATTGTTAATGTGTATATATTAAGGACATGCACTAAATATGGTCGTTGTTGACCCACCAATAACGACGGTATTTAATACTGTCATTAAATTTCTTCATTAAAAATAGTTTTTCTACAAGTGACATGACATTTAAAACTAACCTAAGCATCATCATGACATATAAAATGATAAAATGAAATATGATGTCATGACATAACATATGACAAACAAGATATGAAAAATAAAAAGTAAAGGTATAAAATTCCTAAATTTTAGCATTTGTTGCCATATGTTATGATTAATTTCATTTTTTCCATATTACTCATATCTGCCAAGTGTACCAAAAATCCAAAATGACACACCATGACCTCTAAGCCTAGTTTGTGCCAATTTGATTGTTTTTTCAACTTTCATAAATTTTATTGGCACATCCTAAAATACTTTAGGATTAAATTCAACCTTATTTCCAAAGTATCCCATAACCTTGGAAATGACCTAAAGTGTCAACTTTGCTATGGTTGAGTTAACTACACATCCAATCAAGGTTGACACATCCTAACCCATTTAGCATGAATTGATCACACTCCTAGGAACCCAATACCTATTGGAGCTCCTTGGTTTTACTAGGCATTCCTTAGGGATGAATTCCCTAGATACCCTCATAATGACCCTTCTTGGCTTAGTAGCCTTTGTCAAATGAGTCTTACTTAGGTTAGTTCTAGGGGTAACTCCCCTTGTAACCTTCTTAGTGGCTTCCCTAGGTTTTCTTGAAACCTTAGCCACTAGACACCTACCTTGGTTACCCTTAGGGATAGCTTCCCTAGTAACCTTAGCCTTCCTAGACCTATGGATGGTTCCATAATCGAATGGAACACTATGATAGGTCTCCTTGGGCTTAGGTTTGTGACCCAACCCTTTCTTGCCCTTGGGTGGACCTTGCTTCTTGGACCCTAGGTTTTGAATCCTAGATCCTAAGTTTTGACTATTTGACCCTTGCATTTGATTTTGCATCTTTCTAAGGGTCTTTTCCAATTCCTCAAGTTTTGACCTCAAAACTTGATTTTCAAACTCTAATTTTTTTAATTTGGTGGGCTCATTATTTATTTGAGTAGAGTTGTTCTTTCTATGCATATATCTATGGTTATTGGGATTAATGCCTAAATGATTTTCTACCTTCTTAATAGTTTCTCTAGGTAGGATATTCCTAGGGTTATTAGTCTCAAATTTCTCCTTATTTCTAAAATTGCAAGATTTTGCACCTAAGCAATCAAACCTATAATTTCTAGCATGCTCCTTATGATTATGCAGAATTGCAAGAGTATTGAAAGCATGCTTTTGCCTATTACTTAAAGAATGAGAATTATTTAAATTAACCTTAGGGTTTGCTTGAGAAGTTCCCCCTACATTTCATGCTCCTTCTTGGTGTTGGGTTTTCCCGGCACCAACGTGGGTGTGCATTCAAATATGTTTTGCAAACATGCACAGCGGAAGCAAATAAAATGAGTAATAACTAACTTATTACAACACACACACCACACGCATACAATGATACATCAAGTGTAGACATAATCACTATTTCAAATTTTTCAATAAAGAAATTTTACATCTAGGTATACCTAACGAATTACGTGAAGCGGAAATGACATCAACCAAGTGACCCTTGTGAGTTTCGCCTCTATCCGTATCCACGCCGAGTATCGTCGGGATAACTTCACTAAGCCTCGAGCCCTGACTTCATGAAAGGTATTACCCTCGTGTTAAAGTCGTTGTGATCCAAGAGACGATCACAATTCGAATCAAATTCGGATGTAAAAATGAGTTCCATGACCTCACTTCTCGGAAGTGGTTTTTGTCAACCAATTGACTAAACTTTGGTCCTCCACCAAAGGGGATTGCCAGAGATCCAATCCCCAACAAGTAGGTTGCTACCGGAGTGTGAAAAAAATGGTCAAACGACCTTTCCACGCATGGGACAACAAGTTGTCCAAAATTGGACAGCTTGTTTGGTGGAAAAGATGGCCGGCTATACTAGTTGGTCGGTTGCTCCTTGGTCACCAGCAGCCAAGGGAGGTTAGCAGGTGGCTGAGGATGGCTAGAGGGATGTCGATGACTGGTGGTTGGCCAATGGCAAGGAGGAGGTGGCGGCACCAAGGGATTGGGTGGCACCAATGGTTAGGCAGCAACACCAAGGAGGAGAAGAAGGAAAAAAACAGCTAGGGTTTCTAAAACCTAAGTCGTATATTTACAAAACCCTTAAGACGTGTTTTTATAGAGAACACATTCTCCTAACAATTATTGGTTCATAACTAAAATCTGTTTATCTACTCCATTAACTTAAGTTAAAATAAAACAAACCACATTGGTCTATTTTAAGTGAAAATGAACCGAACCAATTTCGGTTCATTCGTTTAAAACAAATCAAACCCCTTTGGTTTATTTTCCACCATTGGATTAGAACCAAACCGATTTGGTTCATCCATCAAGTCTTCATAAGACTCGACCCATCCATGCTTCCGATGAGACTGAAACAATTTCATGCTCGTTCCATGTTTGGTCCAATCAAACCATGTCTCTCTCGATATGAGAATTCTATTCTTAAGCTTGTTTTAAATCCTTCGGATAACACTCATAGTGTGTGTGACCAAATAGGTTCTTGGTTTATGTTGGCCATCTATAATTAACCATTAATGATAGAATGATCATGAGTGTCACCTAGTAGTACATCATGATCCTCAATTAATCAAAAAATCAATGGTTGATCCCAGAATGCTTCTGAAACCATTCAGCAACTGCAGTGAAATGTGCCCCGTTCCCTTCACTCATCTTATATCCACTTGGTTCAAGACATGGTCTATTGTGTCAATCCCCACTAGGCTGACCATGTCACACCTAGCCCAAGTATTACTTCCTCGTTCTCCGGATTCTAGTTACTTCACATGTATCCAAGAGTACCATACTCTAGTGAAAGAGCTCTCAGTCAAGTGATCTTGCACAGTTTAGTCAGGCACTAGAGAGAGAAGCTCTGGCTTCTCTCTAACTTTCGTGGGATCTCGGCGTTTTGGAGGCTGGTTTCGTAAGGTGGGGACAACAGAGAAGGCATCTCCTGTGCTGCAGGAGACGGTGAAGGCTGTGGCTGCCGGGACGGCGGCCAAGCACGGGAAGGGAAACATCAACATCGGCCAAGGAGAGCATCTGGGACTGACGAGGGACGTGGCTGCCGTCTGACCAACGATCATTGAAGCGAGATCTGAGAAGAAGCACAGCGGCAGAGTACAAGGGTGGTGACGTGCAACTGGGGAGCGCCGGAACCCCAAGTTTCAGGAGTGGCAGAACTCAAAGCTTCAAGATGGAGGCGCAGTGTTGACTAGAAGCGCCGCATAACCGGGGAATTGCAAGATCCTAAAGCCTCTGAGGACACTGGTGCGTGAAATCCTAGCTTCAAAGAATAGGGTTTCAAGATTTCAACTCGCCGACGAAAGGAGGAAGACGAAAGGCAAGGACAGTGGTTGGTGAGCAAGCAGATACATATGTCGGAAGGCGCAGTCAACGAGACGACAAAAGGAACGTTGCTGTTCAAATTTTCGGATTCAGGGATAAAAGAAGCCGCGCCCGGGACCATTGTTTCATAGTTTTCTTCGAACCCGACAACCCGCCAACTTAAGTTAATCACTTCAAACCCGTTAGCCCGGTTAACTTAAGGAAACCGGGAAGCAACGGGCGTTGTGGTTACGACGTGCAACCAGCAGTAGCAGAGGTTTGCCTCGACTGACACGGGATCACTATTTAACCCAGTCGAGGCATGCAACTACTGCCTCGGCTGACACAGGGCAAGACAGGGGCAAACAGAAATGAGGGTACTCGACCGGTGACTCGACTGATATAACAGTCGAGGCGCACAAATCACTGCCTTGGCGATCGGCTCGACTGGTGCAAGGGAAACTTCGCATCTAAAGATGAAGAGCAAGGACGGTGGTAGGTGAACAGCAGGAAGCTGTACTGTCCAGAAGGAACGGGTAACGAGAAGACAAAAGGAACGTTGCTGTTTAAGTCCGGATCCAGCGAAGCTTCGCCCGGGATCACTATTCCTAGTTTTCTCCGAACCCGCTAACCCGTTCACTTAAGTTAATTTATTTCCACACCCGCTAACCCGTTTAACTTAGGCAAATCGACGAGAAGGAATGGGGAAGAATGTGACGAGCTTGGAAGGCCTTACAACCGACAAGATAGAACAATAATGAACCTATAATGGCCTCCTCCCCTTCACCGCAGATATATGCAAGCTCAATACAGGAGGGTGTGGCAACAAAGAAGACGGGACACCCCCAGCAGCCAGATGTAGCAGAAGGATCAAGACAGGAAGCCCCCCCCGGGATCAAGAATACCATCAATGGAGCTGCAAGAAACACCCCTGCCAACCCAACAACATGAAGAACAGCAACCCCCAAGAGCAGGATTATGGGCTGATCTCTTCAAGAAAAATAGACTAAGTGCATCGGACACTACTTTGAGGCAATTCAAAAAGCAGGAAGGGAGAATGAAACTGGAATTTGAAGATCTGGAGGCAATAGAGGAATCAGTAGGTTTCTGCCTGATTGGAAGATTCTTGGGAAGATTTTCGGGGTGGAGAGCACTGAAAGAAATCACAACGAGATGGAAGGCGCCACACAAGTTCCTTACGCACAACTCTCTGTGGATGGTGTTTAAATTTACGAGCAAAGACTTGCGTGATGCGGTATTAACTGGAGGACCATACATTGCGTATGGGAGTCCTCTGTATCTCAAGATTCTACCGACATGTTTTTCCTTCAGAACAGAGACCCACGTCAACATCCCTATGTGGATGCAAATCCATGGACTACCGCTGGACTGCTGGTCTATCTCAGGGTTAAGCAAAATTGCCTCGCAGGTTGGCGTGCCACTATATACGGACAGATACACTAAGGTAAGGGAACGGGTGAACTATGCCAGAGTCCTAGTCGAAGTGGATATCACCAAGGAACTGCTAGCAAAGATTGATGTTACCCTACCAGATGGTGCGAATATTGATTTGGATATCTAGTTTGAATCAAGCCTGAAAGTTTGTAACAGATGCACAAAAATGGGTCACTACCAAGGAAATTGCCCAATGAACGACCGCAGACAAACACCAGTGGCAACCACAAGGGCTGCGGAGAGCATGGGAAAACAAATAGTAATATACAGTCCTGACAGCAATACTAGAGTTGCGGGGAGAGATCGAGAAGAGGGAGATGAAATAAGCGAAGGCATGAAACAACATATAAGGGATGAGGAACAGATCGAAAAGAATTCATGGTGGAATAAGAGGCATAAGGAACAATGGAAGAAACAACAACTGGAAGACATGCGGGAAAAACAGGCAAAGACAGATACAGCAAGGTATATGCGCAGTCCAGGAAACCAAAAAGGCAAAGGAACTCAACAAACTGGGAAAAGGATGGACACTAAGGGGAAGGATAAGCAGTATGAATCAACACCAAGGAAGCACCGTTGGAAAAAGGAAGATGATTTTCAACACAAGGGAAATGGAAATGGCAAGGAAACCCAAAGAAATCAAGGAGCACAGCAAGATGTTAATAGGTGGGATAGCAATAGAAAGGAGCAGCAGAATGGCACAGAATCAGGGGAATACATCAGGCAAAGAGAGGAAGAAGAATATCGGACAAGAACAAACTGCAAATTTAGAAATACAGTAGAAACTGAGCAGGACAACGCAACCACAAAATCTGACATGCCTAAAAAAGAGCAGGACAATGCAACCAGCCGATCACCAGTCACAAAAGGAATGTATGGAAATCAGAGAGGAGAATGAGGCAATGAGGCAGAATGAGGCTGAGGTAGGCAACAGGCAAATGAGGCGGTAATACTGGGCTTGAGGCAATGAGGCGAAGGAGCTAAGCAAAGGGATACTCCAACTACCATGCAGGGACACAATACCAAAGGGCTGGTTTCTACCAGAGAAGTACAGAATATAAATGAGGAGGCTAATCAACAAAAGCAAACAATGGAGGAGGAGACAGAAGGTTGGAAAACATTAAGTGCAAGAGGAACTCATCAAGGTGATAAACGGAACCAAGGAACTCGGCAAGGTAGTAAACGGATGGATAACAAAGGCAAGACGAAGACGGGATGAGCAAAGATGAATCAAGATTAAGGAAACATTCGGCGGGCGGAGGAGGAGTATGGGATAGAAGTAGCAAAGAATTGTCAATCCAAAGTAGGAACTGCACAAGAACTGCACACACCGAACAGTAAAGAATGGCAAGAAGCAAGTGGACCCTACGCACAAGCTGCACGCAAGGGCACAACTTGGGGGACATCGAATCACTGTAGCATTATTGGAAATGATCAGAGATGAGGAGCAAACAAACAATAAATGTGAAGAGAAAAGGAAAGGGGGCATCAAGCCACACATCAACCTCCAAGCCAATGCACACTAGGCAGAAAAGGAAGCAAGTTGAACCTGAACATGGCCATAAAGAGTTTAAAGCTACTTCAGCAAATCAACAGCTAACCCAGAACAATACAGTATATGTGAATAAAAATCAGAGGATCACTGCATAAACTGCTAGGGGCCGGAACAAAGCAAGGATAAGAGAGAAAATGAACTCATGAGCTTCCAGGCAAATGTAATAGCGTGGTAGCTAAGAGAGTTGGAAATCACCTACTAGTTAACAAAGTGCAGAAGTAAGCAATGGATGAAGGACAGGGACAAGGGCAAGCACAAATAACATCTAAGAAAGAGCACAGACAATGAGGAAGGCCACAAAGGAAATGGAAATGATGATGGGGGATTAAGAGAGGGCACAAATGTAATCGGGGAATGATTACAGAGAATTTCCCCTTAATTATACTAGCTTTGCCTCACGCAAAATGGGGTAGTCCAAGAGCCGCAAATGAATACAAAATAGATGTTTCTACGAGAGGCAGTGATAGAGCACCAAAGGGAGACTAGGATGCAAGATGCGGAGGAAGAGGGCCACAGAAAAACATATGATGGGGCAAAATGGGAGAAAGTGACGAACGGACAAAAGGATGAACCAAGAAAAGGAAGAAGTAATCAACAATGGCTAGACGTGAACTATCGGATCTGTAAATCAAATCAAGGCAAACAGATCTCATGCATATCTCTTCATCAACAAAAAGATGGGCGTATAGCTATACTAGAATCAAGGGTTAACATCAATGTAATGAAAGACAAGAGGTTTCAGAGATGAGAGGTAACAAGGTGATGGTAATGACATTTAAAATAACTAAAGAACTGTTACACATTCATCAAATGGAAGACTAAGTGATACATACAACTCGTGAAATGCAAAGTAACAGAACTCGCATATGAAATTGTTTATGGACAACTTTCTATCACAAGAAGGAAAGCAATGGGGCATTGGTCAAAGAAATGAAGAGAGTTTAGTCCTAGGATTTTAACTCTCACTAACGACAAGAAATGGCAAGGACAATCAAATCGCCGACTTTTCAGAATTTATACTAATGAAGGAAGAAGATCCAAGATCCATTGGACACATGAATAATAAAAAGCAATAAAACCGCGACGGAAATAAATGATCATAATAAAGGTTAATAATAAATAATATAATCAAATAATGAATCATAATCATGCCAGAACTATGACAGAACCTGCTGTTTAATAATATAAAAACTCAAAACTTAATTAGATAAATAAAGAGAGAATAATAAAGGTTTTCTGAAAGATAAAATAATACATAATGCAAGACAGTAGAATAAATAAATTAAGTCAAAAATGCTTAAAACGGATCTAAAAATCCAAGAGAATAGAATAGAGAAATCCAATAATATAGAGGAATAATGAAATAGCTGTAGAAACCAACAGACATAAGAGGAAAACTATCAAACAAGGAAAAGAATAGAGAAGGCGTAATTGTCAATTTAATAAAGCAACATACTTTAGAGGAGTAGACAAGAACACAACATTTTTTCATGCTATAGTTAAAGAAATAACAAAAAGATCGGAGGTAAGAATTGAGAAGAGGAATGGGAAACTATTAAGTAACAGATGAAGAATTCCTAGCCTATTTCCAAAGTCACTTAATGGAAAATGAACAAAGCCATGTTTCAAGGAATGCATGCATTTTGGCAAAACAAATAATCAAGCACAACGAACAAGATTAATCAGCCGATTATAAGAAAATAAAAGCCTATCAGATGACATCACTCAGCACCAGACCGATGGATACATTAATTAAAAATTTGAGAATTATGAGAGTGATATAAAGGTATATAATAATTTATAAATGAGTTTTTGAAGAATAAATAAACTAATTGAAATCACACTTTGATTAATCCCAAGTGAAACATGCTAGTAAGGTCCAAGATTTTGATCGATGCTTTACAAATATAATCTCAAAGATCCTAGTAAGTAGACCTGCAGTAAATCACAGACAATCACCCGCTTCGCTTCACCCATCGCAGACTGCATTTGTGCAAGGACGTAGCATAGTGGACAACATACATCTGGCACAAGAACTCATGCGCAACTATACAAGGAAAAGGGTGTCCCCACGGTGCATACTTAAAGTGGATCTGCAGAAAGCGTTTGATTTAGTTCACTGGAGCTTCTTGCAGGAGGTACTCAAAGCACTGCAGTTCCCTGAAATGTATATCAGGTGGATTAAAGAATGTGTCACCACCACAACATACTCGGTGGCAATCAATGGAAATATCCATGGGTTTTTCAAAGGAGGGAGAGGTCTTAGACAAGGAGATCCCCTCTCCCCATACCTATTTGGACTCTACATGGACTATCTCGCACGACTACTTGCGAAGCGCACAAGTTGTTCAGATTTTCGGTTTCATCCAAAGTGTGAACACCAAAGAATAGCCCATATTGTATATGCTGATGACTTACTGCTCCTAAGCCGAGGTGACGCACAATCAGTGCAAGTATTGATGGATTGCTTATCGCAATTCGCAAACATGGCAGGACTAACAGCAAACATGACGAAATCAAATATATACATGGCAGGGGTGGGGCAAAGGGAGAAGGAATTGCTGCTAGCCATCACAGGTTTCAATGAAGGGGAAATGCCATTTCGTTATTTAGGAGTACCAATAGCTTCGCAAAAACTAAAGATTGCAGATTATAGCCCACTGTTGGAGGCACTTATGAAACAGATCAGCTCCTGGCTGAAGGCGACGCTATCATATGCAGGCAAAATTCAACTAGTATCCTCGGTACTGTAGGGTGTCCAATGCTATTGGATGTCAGCGCTACCACTTCCAGCCGGGGTCATTGACAGGATATACAGCTACTGCCGGACTTTTATGTGGACTGTGAAGAACCCACCAGTTGCGTGGACTGACATATGTAAGCCTAAAGAGGAAGGGGGCCTGGGATTAAGGGAACTAAAAGCATGGAACACGGCACTGTTAGCAAAAATATTATGGAGAATACAGAGGAAGCAGGACACTTTGTGGATTCGCTGGGTACATCACACGTATTTACAACGACAAGGAGTCTGGGATTGGCAGAGCAAACACAAAGACTCACCACTAGTGAAAAAACTGATATGCATAAAGCATAACATCATGGCATTGGCAGGCACTACAAGGAAGGCAGAGGAATTATTAGATGCATGGTTTGGCCAAAACAAAGGTGGCGTCAAGAGAGCATATGATCATGTCAGGATTATAAGCCCCCGGAAACCTTGGGTGCAGACAATATGGCAGTCGGATATCTAACCTAGTCACAGGTTCACGCTATGGATGTTGGCACAGAGGAAGCTACCGGTGCGTGCAGGGAAGGAGTATCTAGAGGACCGAACATGTGCTTTCTGCACCCAAGAAGAGGAGACACTGGACCATATCTTTTTTAAATGCGGGCAAGTCCGGCAGCTCTAGAATAGAATAAGGGGATGGTTATGGATGAGGCCAAGAATGCAGACATATCGTCAAATGTTGCGAACATTCAGAAGGCTTTATAAAGGGCGCAACAATATTAACAGAGCCAGACACCTAGCCATGGCAGCAGCGATACACCATATTTGGAGAGCAAGAAACTGCATGAAATTTGAAGGGACACGGTTTGATGGTGAGGTGATTCTCCAGAAAATCCAAATTCATGTATATAGGACCCTGGAGAATTGTGATCTACAGACCCACACGGACGACAGATGAAAATGGCAAGGGCGGGCGCTTTCGCATCATCTCGGCGGTGACAAATGTAAAGGAGTACTGACCGTACCTCATCAAATAGCAATCAGTCGAGGCGAGATACCTACTGGCTCGACAGACACAAGGCAAGACAGTGTACCGTGAGCAAATGTATGAGGCGACTCCGGCCGATCGATATCGATAACAATGAGGTGTGCAACTATCCGCCTGATCGACTGACACAAGGATCAAACGGACAACAGATGGAAATGGCAAGGGCAAAGAGCAAACAGAGGCGAGGCGTACTCGACCGGTGCCTCGACTGATATAACAGTTAGTCGAGGCGTGCAACTTGCTACCTCGACTAACACAAGGGCGGTGTTTGCCAGGGTGGTACTCGAATCTTCAGAGCGGCCTCCATGGCTGGTTATGGAAGGGTGGGACTGAGCATGGTGGTCTGTTTGAAGCTCTAGTTTTGTCTAGTTTGTTTAAAAAAAAAAAAAAATCAGTCGAGGTGTGATATCTACTAGCTCGACAGACACAAGGCAAGACAGGGCAGCTGTAAGCAAACAGAAGTGAGGCGTGCTCGAGCGTGCCTGATATGATAATCGAGGTGTGCAACTTACTGCCTCGACCGACACAAGGCCCAAACGGACAACAGATGGAAATGGCAAGGGCAAAGAGCAAACAGAGGCGAGGCGTACTCAACCGGCGCCTCGACTGATATAACAGTCAGTCGAGGCGTGGAACTTGCTACCTCGACTGACACAAGGGCGGTTCTCGAATCTCCAGGGCGGCCACCATGACAAAAGGGTGGTGCCTCGACTGATATAATAGTCGGCCGAGGCGTGCAACTTACTGACTCGACTAACACAAGGCAAGACAGGGACAACCAGAAGCGAGGCGTACTCGACTCGTGCCTCGACTGATATAACAGTCGAGGCGTGCAAACTACTACCTTGACTATCGGCTCGACTGGCGCAAGGAAATCTATAGTCTCTTACCATTAACAAGAAGGTTTAGCAGTTGGATGGATTGGAGCCATGACCGCATAACTCAGGTGAATAGGCCCACCCGAAATGGCCTATCTAGTCCGTAGCAAACGGCTACGGTAAAGACACGTTAAATCCATTTTTTTTATGGTTGAGGCTTGACCAATAAGCCTAGTTCAGGTGAATAGGCCCACCCGAATGGCCTATCTAGTCCGTAGCAGCTCTGAAAGAAAGACACGTTAAATCCGTTGACGGTTGAGGCTTGACCAATAAGCCTAGTAGAGGTGAATAGGCCCACCCGAATGGCCTATCTAGTCCATAGCAAACGGCTACGGTAAAGACAAGGTAAATCCGTTGATGGTTAACCACTTACCAAAAGTGGCAGACGTCTAGAGGAACGACACATGAGACTAATGAAAAGAGAGACATAGAAGGACAGTGTGAGGAGGTACACATGGAATGAGGGATGCAGAGGGACTATTTGCATGAACAGTTGCAGAGGAGATGAATGAATATGGACATGCAATGGTTATGTAAACATGAAAGGTCTTGTAGGCATGAGAGTTAAAGTACTCATGAGAGCACATGTACACCCGCCCCCCTTGGAGACACCTCAGATCTGACACATCGTCAGACATGACATGAGTGTGCACTCCAGGATTTTGTATAACTGTGTCTTTTCTTGATGATATATATTTACATTTCATCAAAAAAAAAAAAGAGTACCATACTCTAAATGTGTAATTCTTTGGCCAAAGACTTATTTCGACGAGAGACCATAGGGTATACATCTCCTTACAAGGAGTGGTGAATCCTTTGTAGGCTATTCAAACACCTTCGACCACTTCGACTTATACCGAATCATCCCGGGTCAACATCTCCTCGGAGATGCTTGATTAAAATGTCAAAGAATAAGTCTTCATGACCAATATGACTTGAATACCATAAATCGAAGGAATTTCACACGTAAACTACAGTAAGAACTTCATTGACATATCCATATATGCAGAGAACCATATGAAGTCTTATAGCTAGTCACTCCTATGTACTAGTTACCAAAACTAGCATCCACATTCAACCCCGGACATCACATTGTCTCCAGCCAGTGAGAAACAACTGCTTGGATAAACCAAAGTGTATGACTCGTTCTAGTCTCAACAGAATTGATGGCATCCAATCCATCAATTCATCGACTAGGGATAATTCTAATACATCACAATTACACATGTAGAGATACTAACTAGTTGTGATCCAATCACAAATTCTCTTATGTTGTGAATCGTATTACGGACATTCAGTAATTGAGATTAAGATCCAATCAAATACATGAAAATGTGTACACTCAAATAGTGAATCTTCATTTATCAAATAAATGGTACAATCATAAGGCGATTGCCTTTGGACACCTCTCATATATAACTAACAAACCCCCACTTGGCCTAATGCCAATCGCCACGGTATCCAATACCATAAGCTCTAAAATGACCCTCAAACTTACTTTGATGTAAGACCTTAGTTAAAGGATCCGCTATGTTCCTTTCAATTGGAATCTTCTCGATTTGTATTTCCTTCCTACTAATGATCTCTCTAATCAAATGATAGCGACGAAGCACATGTTGGGTTCTTTGATGAGACCACATCAAGTTCAGAGATGAACTTCTTAATCCAAACCGCTTCCTTTGCTGCTTTCGAAGCTGCAATGTATTCTGCCTCAGTGGTAGAATCTGCCACAATGTCTTGCTTAGAACTTTTCTAGCTTATTGCGCTTCTATTTAAGGTGAATATGTACCCAGACCGAGACCTAGAATCATCCTTGTCTGTCTGGAAGCTGGCATCCATATACCCGTGTATCACCATATCACCTTCTCTATATATTAGAAACACATCCTTAGTTCTTCTCAAGTACTTAAGGATTGTCTTAATAGTTTCCCAATGATCCATTCCTGGATCAGACTGGTATCTGCTCGTGACACTCAGAGCATATGATACAATGAGCCTTGTGCATAACATAGCATACATGATGGATACTATTATGGATGCATAGGGGATCTTACTCATGTAAATTATCTCGTCTTCTGTGCTCAGACACAGACTTTGAAAGGTGTATCCCATGCCTGATGGGAAGGAAACCTTTCATGGATTTCGACATGCTAAACCGTTTTATCACTCGATCTATATATGTAGACTATGAAAGACCAAGCAACGGTTTCGATTTATCTCTATAGATCTTAATCCCAAGGATGTAGGTCGCTTCTCCCAGGTTTTTCATGGAGAATGTTTTGGATAGCCAAATTTTAACTGAGTGTAAGACAGATATATCATTTCCTATAACTAATATGTCATCGACATGCAACACTAGGAACACGTCAACACTCCCACTAACCTTCTTGTACACATAGGGTTCGTCTGAATTTTGTGAGAAATCAAACCTTTTGATTGCCTTATCAAAATGGATATTTCAGCTCCTGGATGCTTTCTTCAGTCCATAAATGGACCGTCAAAATTTGCATACCTTGGTTTTATCAATCGATGTGAAACCCTCGGATTGTATCATATACACGTCCTCAAGTAGGTTTCCATTAAGGAAAGTCATTTTTACATTCATCTTCCATATCTCATAATCATAATGATCCTCTATGGCCAGGAGCATCCGAATGGATTTAAGCATAGCTACAGATGAATAGGTTTTGTCATAATCAACACCTTGCTTTTGACGATAGCCTTTTGCCACTAATCTAGCCTTATATGTAATCACATTACCATCCATGTTGGTTTTCTTCTTGAAAACCCACTTGCACCCTATAGGCTTAATGCCTTCAGGTGGGTCAACCAAGTTCCAAACTTGATTTTCATACATGGAATCCATTCCCAACTTCATGGCTTCAAGTCATTTGTTCCTTTCTGAACTTTTCATAACTTCTTCATAACTGGTAGGCTCCTCATCGTCAATGAGTAACATGTCATTCGATTCGCTTACGAGAAATCCATATCTCTCAATAATGTTGCGTGCCCTACCAGATCTATGAGGATTTAGTGTCACAATAGGTTTAGCTGATGTCTCATCACTATGAGTTATCGATTGAGGTGCTTGACCAAGTATCTCATTAATGTCTATTGGAGTCTCTTGAACCTCCTCAAGTTCAATGTCACTACCACTATTTTCTTGCAAAAGAAACTCTTTCTCTAAAAACACAACATGTCTTGAAACAAACACCTTTTGTTCCACAGGATGATAGAATTGGTAACCCCTCGTTTCCTTAGGGTATCCAATAAATAGACATTTATCTGATTTAGTATCATGTTTGCCTGATACAATCCACTTCACATAAGCAGGACAATTCCATATCTTCAAATAAGATAAATGAGGTTTCTTACTATTCCATATCTTATATGGAGTAGTAGAGACTAGCTTGGTCGGAACTCTTTTTAGCAAGTAAATAACTGTTTGAAGTGCATAGCCCCAAAAGGACTTCGGAATATTCACATGATTCATCATCAACCTACTATGCCCAACAAGGTTCGGTTTCACCTCTCAGATACACCATTAAGCTGTGGTGTATACGGCGGAGTCCATTAAGACAATATACCATTGTCCCTCAGATAATCTAGAAACTCTTTACTCAAGTATTCACCACCTCGATTCGATCAAAGTATTTTAATACTCTTGCCAAGTTGTTTCTCAATATCATTTCTGAATTCTTTGAACCTTTCAAAGGCTTCAGACTTATGTTTCATCAAGAACACATACCCAAATCATGAGTGATCATCGGTGAAGGTAATGAAGTAGCTATAGCCTCCTAGAGCTTGAGTTGACATAGGTCCACATAAATCAGTATATATTAGACCAAGCAACTCTCCCACGGGTTCACCTTTTCCAGTAAAAGGTAACTTAGTCATCTTGCCTTTTAAGCAAGATTCGCATGTATCTAATGAATCAAATTCAAATGATTCTAGAATTCCACATCGGTGTAATTCGGACATGCGTTTCTTGCTTACATGGCCAAGACGATAATGACACATATAGGAGGCTAATTGATTATTTTTTCAAGCACGCTTGTTGCTCGCTTCGATATTGAAAATGTCACTGGATATGTCCAACGTATAAATACCATTGCATAAAGTTCCAATCCCATAAAGAACTCCATTAAAAGTTATGTAACAACAATTGTTACTAAAATCCAAATGATACCCATTTCTATTTAAACAAGAAATAGAAATGATGTTCTTTATCAACGAAGGAACATAAAAGCAATTGTCCAGTTCTAAGACAAGTCCTGTAGGGAGTTTCAACAAATACGTTCTGATGGCGAGTGCAGCAACCTTTGCTCCATTCCCAATACATAAATTTGACTCTCCCTTGACGAGTCTTCTTTTATTTCTTAGCTCATGTATGTCATTACATATGTGTGAGCCACACCCGGTATCCAATACCCAAGTGTCCAAAGAAATAGAATGACAATCAATAACGAAGATATCTAAAGAAGATGGGGGCATCAAATGCCTTATTCTTCTTCACAGACTCAAGATAAATCTTGCAGTTTCTTCGCCAATGACCCTCCTTGCCACAATGATGGCAAGTGCCCTTTTTGAGCTAGTTATGTCTTTTTAGCCTTTTTCTTCTTCCCCTTCCGTTGTTCCTTTGACTTCCTCTTAGAACCTTTCTTTGAGGAATCAACTAACATCACCGTCCCCTGCTCATGCTTCACAGAAGGCTTCACAGTCTTCAGCATGTTGAGCAGTACCACAGATGAACCTTCTTGCATCTCAGAGGTGAATAGGATCTTGGAGACTTCGAACCTTTCGGATCTCACTTTCTCATCAAATAACTCTTAGAGATAAAAAAAACTACGGTATGACATCCATATGCTCATGCTGCTTCTGCAGCTCGGGTACCATTGCGGCTAGCATGATGCAACTCACTAGTTCAGAATCACTCACATGTTTCTGATAGGCCAACAATTGGTCCGGAGTTGCGTCATCACTAGGATGGGTGGGAAGAGGCTCTTTGAGAACATCCGCAAGCTTTTCAACCTTGAGAACAATTCTCAAGTTTCTAAGTCAGTCCAAGAAGTTCAACCCAGTCAATTTATTCGAATCCAAAATGGAACGCAAATTCAAAGACATCATGATCGAGCGATTAACCTAGAAATACAAATCGAGCATATATGAGAAAGATGATTTAAAATGCATTCACATACATTTACAAAATCCCATTCACATTTCGAAATCAAAACCCTCAAAATCAATTCGGGAGATCGTAGGTCCATCTCCGAATGGGTTGATATCCAACATAGATAAAAACAACCTTAGAGAGAGTCCAACAAGTCATTCTTAGCTACAATGGTAGGTATCAAGTATACCAATTGCATATCACATATATGCAACTATCACAATGTGCTATCAACTAATTGAATGTTCAAACATATATTGGGTTGTTAACACATTAACAAGTATGCATCATATGCATAGCACCCAACTTCACCTCCCTTTACATTGACCTTGGAGAGAGTCCAACAAACTGATGCTCCAAGTTAAAGCCAACCCAATAATTGCAAAATAGTTTTAATATGGTTAGAGCACATTCAACCAATTAGCTAGGCTTGGAGAGAGTCCAACAACTCAAACTAACGATTGACCTCTGACTCTTACCATATTAGTAATAAACTATTCCAATGGTTTGAACATGTTCAGGTTCAAGTTAGGCTTGGAGAGAGTCCAACAACTCAAATAAGAAACGGAACTCCGGTTCTAACCATATTAATGGAAGGTGTAGGCTTTAATATTGTGTAAGGGCTTTCAAGTCTCATCCTCATTTCATGCAAATAACTATTATCTACATGAAATGGCACGCATGACATACATATGTGCATCTAATGCATCCACATGTCACAACACGTATGAAATAATGATATGCATCTAATGCAATTACATGACATATAATTATAGCATGTACAAGTAGTTTCCATATTGTCATAATTAATTTTGAAAATAAAATATGTTTGCAATTTGATTTCCCAAATCAATCCCGATTAAATTCGGAAATAAATTTCCAAATTTAATCACATATTTTATTTATGTAAAATATTAATTAAGGAAATTCAAATTTAATTTAGGAAATAAATTTCCTAAATGGTAATTTCCTAATCACATTAGAAAATTTTCAATTTGAATTTCTTTAATAATTAAAATTTCTATAATTTTTTCTAAACTTTCCAATAGTAGAAAATTTCCAAAAATATAATTATGACTATCACAAAATAATTTTACAATTATGTCGGAACACAGTCGAACTCTAATAACACTGTTGGGTTTTCCCGGCACCGACGTGGGTGTGCATTCGAACATGTTTCGTAAACATGCACAGCGGAAGCAAATAAAATGAGCAACTCCTAACTTATTACAACACACACACCACATGCATGCATGGATACATCAAGAGTAGACATAATCGCTATTTCAAATTTTGTAATAAAGAAACTTTACATCTAGGTATACCTGACAAATTACGTGAAGTGGGAATGACATCAACCAAGCGACCCTCATGAGTTTCGCCTCTATCCGTATCCACGTCGAGTATCATCGGGATAGCTTCACTAAGCCAAGAGCCCCGACATCATGAAAGGTACTACCATCATGTTGAAGTTGTTGTGATATGAGAGACGATCACAATTCGAATCAAATTTGGGTCCAAAAATGAGTTCCATGAACTCACTTCTCGGAAGTGATTTTCGTCAACCAATTGATGAAACCTTGGTCCTCCACCAAAGGGGATTGCCGGAGATCCAATCCCCGACAAGTAGGTCACTGCTGGAGCGCGAAACAATGGCTAAACAACCTTTCCACGCAAGGGACAACAAGCTGTCCAAAATTGGACATCGTGTTTGGTGGAGGGGATGGTCGACCAAACTAGTTGATCGGCTACTCCTTGGTCACCGGCGCCCAAGGGAGGTTGGCCGACGGCTGAGGATGGTCGGAGGGTTGTCGACTACAGGTGGTTGTCCTGTGGCAAGGAGGAGGTGGCGGCACCAAGGGATTGGATGAAACCAATGGTTGGGTGGCAACACCAAGGAGGAGAAGAAGGCAAAAAAATGGCCAGGGTATCCAAACCCTATGTCGTATATTTACAAAACCCTTAAGCCATGTTTTTATGGAGAACACATTATCCTAATGGTTATTGGTTCATAATCAAAATCCATTAACCTGCTCCATTAACTTAAGTTAAAATAAACCAAATAGTGTGGGTCTATTTTAAGTTAAAATGAACCGAACCAATTTCTATTCATTCGTTTAAAACAAACCAAACCCCTTTGGTTTATTTTCCACAATTGGATTAGAACCAAACCGATTTGGTTCATCCATCAAATCTTCATAAGACTCAGCCCATCTATGCTGCTGATGCGACTGAAACAATTTCATGCTCACTCCATGTTTGGTCCAATCAAACCATGTCTCTCTCGATCTGAGAATCCTATTCTCAAGCTCGTTTTAAATCCTTTGGATAACACTCGTAGTGCGTGTGACCAAATAGGTTGCCGATTTATATTGCTCATCTATAATTAACCATTAATTATAGAACGATCATGAGTGACACTTAGTAGTACATCATGATCCTCAATTAACCGAAAAATTAACGGTTGATCCCAGAACGCTTCTAAAACCCTTCAGCAACTATAGTGAAACATGCCCCGTTGCCTTCACTCATCTTATACCCACTTGGTTCAGGACATGGTCTATTGTGTCAGTCCCCACTAGAGTGACCATGTGGCACCTAGCCCAAGTATCACTTCCTCATCCTTCGGATTCTAGTTACTTCATATGTATCCAAGAGTACCATACTCTAAACATGTAATGCTTTGGTCAAAGACTTTAGTAACAATCCGACGAGTGGCCATAGGGTATACATCTCCTCACAAGAAGTGGTGAATCCTCTGTAGGCTATTCAAACACCTTCGGCCACTTCGACTTATACCCAATCGTCCTAGGTCCACATCTCCTCAGAGATGCTTGCTTAAGATGTCAAAGCATAAGTCTTCATGACCAATATGACTTGAATATCACAAGTCAAAGGAACATCTCAGTTAAGCTGCAGTAAGAACTTCATTGACATATCCATATATGTAGAGAACCATACGAAGTCTTATATTTAGTCACTTCAATTAACTAGTTACCATAACTAGAATCCACGTTAAACTCTGGACATCCTAATATTTCCATCCAGTAAGAAACATCTACTTGGATAAACTAAAGAGTATGCCTCGTGCAAATCTCAACAGAATTGTTGGCATCCGAATCCATCAATTCATCGACTAGGGATAATTCTAATACATCACAATTACTTATGTAGATATACTCACTAGTTATGATCCAATCACAAAATCTCTCATGCAGTGAATCGTATTGTGAACATTCAGAAATTGAGTTTAAGATCCAATCAAATATATGAAAATATGTACACTCTGTTAGTTATATATGAGAGGTGTCCTAAGGCAATCGCCTTATGTTTAAATCATTTATATGATAAATGAAGATTCACTATTTGAGTATACATATTTTCATGTATTTGATTAGATCTTAAACTCATTTATTGAATGCCCACAATATGATTCACAGCTGAGAGAATTTGTGATTGGATCACAACTAGTGAGTATCTCTACATGTGTAATTGTGATGTATTGGAATTATCCATAGTCGATGAATTGATGAATTTAGACACCATCAATTCTGTCGAGACTAACACGAGGTATACTCCTTGGTGTATCCAAGCAGCTAATTCTCACTGGCTGGAGATATTGTTGTTAGTAATATATGAGAGATGTCCTAAGGCAATCGGCTTATGTATGAACCATTTATATGATAAATGAAGATTCACTATTTGAGTATACATGTTTTATGTATTTGATTGGATCATAAACTCATTTACTGAATGTCCACGATACGATTCACAGCATGAGAGAATTTGTGATTGGATCACAACTAGTGAGTATCTCTACATGTGTAATTTTCGTTCGGTTACGTATTGCTAAATGTCCTTTGGATAAATTCAGCGTATAAATTTGAGAATCAAAGCTTAAGTACAGATAGTCCATAAGAACCCCATTCAAGTTATGTAACAACAACGATTCTTGTGATGTCCGGAGTTAATCGTGGATGCTAGTTATGGTAACTAGTTCATTGGAGTGACCAGCCGTAAGACTTCATATGGTTCTATGCATATATAGATATGTCAATGAAGTTCTTACTGTGGCTTAAGTGCGATGTTCCTTTGACTTGCGGTATTCAAGTCATCTTGATCATGGAGACTTATGCTTTGACATCTTAAGCAAACATCTCTAAGGAGATGTGGACCCGGGATGATTGGGTATAAGTCGAAATGATCGAAGGTGTTTGAATAGCCTATAAAGGATTCACCACTCCTTACGAGGAGATGTATACCCATGGCCTCTCGTGGGATTGTTACTAAAGTCTTTGGCCAAAGCATTACATGTTTAGAGTAAGGTACTCTTCGATACATGTGGAGTAACTAGAATCCGTAGGACGAGGAATTGATACTTGGGCTAGGTGTGACGTAGTCAGCCTAGTGGGGACTGACACTATAGACCATGTCCTGAACCAAGTGGGTATAAGATGAGTGAAGGGAATGGGGCACGACTCATTCGAGCTACTGAAGGGTTTCAGAAATAGTTCTGGATCAACCGTTGATCTTTTCGGTTAATTGGGGATCATGATATACTACTAGGTGCCACTCATGATCGTTCTATAATTAATGGTTAATTATAGACGGCCAACATAAACTGAGAACCTATTTGGTCACACGCACAACGAGCGTAATCCAAAGGATTTAAAACGAGCTTGAGAATGGGATTCTCAGACCGAGAGAAACTAGGTTTGGTTGGACCAAACATAAAGCGAACATGAAATCGTTTCAGTTGCAATGAAAGCGTGGATGGGCCGAGTCTTATGAAGATGTAATGGATGAACCAAAATGGTTTGGTTCTAATCCAATGGAGGAGAATAAACCAAAGGGTTTGGTTTATTTTAAATGAATGAACCAAAAGTTGGTTCGGTTCGTTTTAACTTAAAATAAACCATCATGGTTTGGTTTATTTTAACTTATCTTAATGGAGCGGGTTAACGGACCTAATGGTTATGATCCAATAACCATTAAGAGAATTAGTTGTCTATAAAAGATGCCTTAAGGGATAATTAAGCCCTAATCCAAAAACCCTAGCAAGGAGTTGCCGCCCACCCCATTGAGGGAGTTGCCGCCCAACCTCCTTTGCCGCCCAGCTTTTGTGCCGCCGTCCAAGTCCTTGCCGGCGTCCAAGCTTCTCCCGGTGATCCTCCGGCGACCCTCCGGTGATCTTCCTAGGTTTCGATGAAAAGGTGAGCACTTGGCTTCCTTGTTTTGGCCGGCACCTACTCCTCCACCAAAGCTGTCTAGTTTTCTGGAATATCTGACCTGTGACAACCGTCGAGGCACTCGCCACATCTTCCCTGGTGAGGGAGAACACCCTGGCATTTGTCCCAACGGGCGGGGCTTCCAGTCTCCCTTGGCTTATCTGGGGACCCTCTATCATAGCTTGCATCTGGTGAAGCTGTGGAGGAGCTCCCGGGTACTGGACATACTGCTGAGAAGGTGCCTGAACTCGGGTAGGGCAGTCCCAAGCTATGTGCCCCTCCAGTCCACAGTTGTAACACTTCCTCGTGCCCTGACGACATTCCCCCGGATGCTTCTTCCCACATGTAGGACAGTCAGGATACCCAGTCTGGCTGTTCCCTGGGCCCCCTTTTGGGCCATTCCAATGTTTCTTCTTGCCACTGCGATCCCTCTTCCAGCTAGTATTCTGAGATTTCGGATCTCCAGTCCGCGCCTTACTCTGCTGACTGATGATGTTCAGGTAGTGCTCGGTGACCAGTGCACTACTGAATAGCTCTTCGGTGGTCTGGGGTCGATTGACTCCGCCGGCCACATTCAGGGCTATCTCCGGTCGCAACATTTTCAGTAGGAGTCTGATCCTCTCCCTTTCTTTTCATAGCTTCACTAATCGATAGATCGCCTTTGTCGTAACTCGAGGAACTCATCGTAGTGCTTATTTGTGATCGGTCTCAAAGAACTCCTCAAGAACTCCGCTTCAAAATCATCCACCTCATTTGATTTACTTGTCTCTTTGCTTTGACTCTCTCCCACATCCTTGCATCTCCGGAAAGACAGAACGAGGCACATTTTATCTTTTCATGCTCAGGCCAATCCAGCAGCTCCACGATGCTCTCAACTGTTTTGAACCAGGCTTGGGCATCCCATGGTTCGCCGGCACGATGAAATTTTCGGCCCGGCCTCGCCCCAATCGATAGGCTTGGCCGGCGTAGATGGCGGCATTGATTAGCGGTGCTTGCACCATAGTGGTCGTGTTAGGAGTTACGTTCTGTGTCCCTAGCGTGGTGCTAGGGTTCCCTTGTTGATTCGTGAGAGCATTGATAACCATTGTTCGGCGACTGACAGAGCTCTCAGAACCACATGCATCAACCGTGGTGCCGAGTCATTCTCTAGCACTACGTGTCTCGTTCATGTTATCTAAGTGATAAATAAATAATTTAATTAAGGTGTTATTATAATTTCTACTCCTATATAGGCATCTAACATCCCATATCATAAACAAGGTAAGGTATCCTTTCTAGTGATACTTCTAGGTCGAGTCATGTTTCCATCAGATAAAGCTTGGTCGTATACTATCTAAGTCACAACTATGATTCCATTATACTAAACAGATTTATTATTATTTCTATCTAAATCTCAAGTGTGAGTCCATTCTACTAAAGCATGATGAGGTATTATTTCATTCTAGTTAGAAGACATTCTTCATTATAAAGGAAACTTAAGTATGCATAAAATTACTTACTTGGAAATAGCAGGATGGAGGCTTGATGTGTGATAGTGGAAAGGTGAACCTGCTCTGATACCACACATGCGCCGCCCTTATCTGCTCTCGTGGCGCTACTTTTGCCCCTTTTTTTTTAAAACATAATACACATGGATCCTTCCACCATCATACTTAAGCATGTTATCATGGCATAAACCTTCTTTTCTACATGCATCACCTATCTTATTCATAGTTAGCATGTTACCATATCTTATCTCATTTCATAACATGCCCAACATAAGGATCCATTCGTGAGTTCTATCATATCAACTTTCTTAAGTAATTGAACAATAACATAACTAAGCAACATCCAACATGGTGCTAATAATTCACAAGTTTTATAAGCGGAAGCAATGTCTTAAGTTGTTAATTGAGCATATAAATATAAGATAGTAATAGGGTATTTCTCCACCATGCCACTATCACACACAGGCCCTTCCCGCTACTTCCTCTAGTTCAGTTTCCTTGATCTCGCAGATATGGACAACATAAACTACAAGCATATAGCTTAGTAAGATTCTTGCCTACTCACAAAAAAAACCACGAACTTCATCAAGCAATTAGAAACATAAGCATGCTAGCATAAATGGCCTAAGTATTCCATAGTAACACTAATCAACAACATACCACGTAATGAAACCTAAGCATGGCATAGAGTTTACATCAGCATGCTAAGCATAATTAAAACCAAGCAGGGCATAATCTAAACATAAGCATTCATGATATAAATCTTAGACATGCAGGAAGTACATAAACCCAAATATTCTTAACTTACTATAAGCATCATAACTTAGTAAAATCTAACATGCTTAAAGGACATAATCATAAGCATTTTTAACTTGAGCATAAACATTTATAATGACATAAATCCTAAACATGCATAAGGTACATAATCACAAGTATTCTTAAACTACTGTAAGCATCATAACTTCATAGAGTCTAACATGCATAAAGGACATAATCATAAGCATTTTTAACTTGAGCATAAACATTTATAATAACATCAATCCTAAACATGCATAAGGTACATAATCACAAGTATTCTTAAACTTAACCATAAGCATTCACGACATCATAAATTCGAAACATGCATAAAGTACATAGTCACCACATTCTTAAACTTAACTCTAAACATCATAACTTCATAACATCTAAAATGCATAAAGGATGAGTTCGTAAGCATTCATAATCTTTAACATAAGTATACACAATTTCATAAAAGTCTTTTCTTTTCAAAACATATACATATAGATACTTCAACATCATCATAACTTGTTTGGGGGGCCCCAGGTTAAGTACCACATAATGCGCGTTCCCTAATAGGTCAGTAGCGAGCCACCAGACCGACCAGAGCAAGACCTCTTACTTCTTACCTGGGCAAGACCTCTTACGTCTTATTATGTCGCGATGGATTTGATTATCGAGATTCTGACGTGTCGGGTACTTAACCTGTTAGTAAGTAATATACTTAATTCCTTTCTTTTCTTGTCATATTATACAGAATGATCTTGATCCCCAACATAAAAAGGAAGCATCTTAATCTTATCTTATCATAAGGAGAGCTCTTGATCCCTACTTGAAAGGAAGCATCTCCATTTTATCTTATCTTAAGGAGAGCTATTTATCCCTACTTTAAAGTGAAGCATATCCATTTTTTCTTATCATAAGGAGAGCTCTTGATCCCTACTTGAAAGTGAAGCATCTCAATATTATCTCCAGACACATGCATTCATAACATAAGAGTACCCTAAAGGGGTCCTAAAGTATAAACATGTTCATCACATAAGCATATTTCGTGGCACATTACATCATAAACATGAAGCATATTTCCTTGGCATATTCATGGCATATTAAATCACAAAAACATGTTCATCACCTAAGCATATTTCATGGCACATTACATCATAAACATGAAGCATATTTCTTTGGCATATTCATGGCATATTAAATCACAAAGCATGTTCATCACCTAAGCATATTTCATGGCACATTACATCATAAACATGAAGCATATTTCCTCGGCATATTCATGGCATATTAAATCACAAAGCATGTTCATCACCTAAGCATATTTCATGGCACATTACATCATAAACATGAAGCATATTTCCTAGGCATATTCATGGCATATTAAATCATAAAACTTGTTCATCACATAGCCTAACTACATAGGGGGGGGGGGGGTTCATGAAGCCCTAATCCCAAAACCAATATTGGCCGAAACCTGTAAGGTATTCCAACATGGCAGTGTTTAGTCACCTAAACTCCTACATGAGGCATACAACATCCCCTAGTTCCCTTAGAAGCCTTTTTCTTGCAACCCTAACCCTAGTTTCATTGGTTGGCCGAAACTTGTGAGGGGCTCAAGCTTGGGTTTGTCCCCTACAATTCATTCATGAAGTCTTATAACTTATCTTAGTATCATTAGAAATATTTTTCATGCAGCCCTAACCCTAATTTCATGGGTTGGCCGAAACTTGTGAGGGCTCAAGCTTGGGTTTGTCCCCTAAAATTCATTCTTGAAGCCTTATAACCTATCATAGTATCATTAGAAATATTTTTCATGCAACCCTAACCCTAATTTCATGGGTTGGCCGAAACTTGTAAGGTTAAGATCTTTGAACTTTTGTCACCTAAATCTATTCATGTAGGCATATATCATAACCTAACTTCATAAGGGGGAGCTCTTCATGAAACCCTAACCCTAAACCTTTGGTGGCCGAAACATATAGGGTTAAAACCTTTGGACTTTTGTTACCTAAAGATCCCTACTTGGAGCATACAACCTATAAAAGGTTTCCCTAATAGCATTTTCATGAATCCTAGCCCAAAACTTTGTTGGCCGAAACATATAAAGCTCCAAACTTTATATTTCTTTCATGTAATTTATCCTATAAAACTAATATACTACAGGTGAGGAAATCTTACATCCTTCGCTTGCTTTTGGTGGGTAGTTGACATTATGGAAGCCAAGAACTAACTTATTCTTGCTCGGATGAAGTTCGGCCAAAGGTGCAAATGGAGAGGGGGAGCAAGATGGTTTCGGTGAGGATGAAGAGGAGAGGAAGAAGTTGTTAGGGCAATCTCTTGCCGTAATATGGTTTTGATGGTGTGGCAAAGGGTTTAAGTTAGTTTGATATGTTGATTTGATATGTGCGTTGAAGTCGTGCAGGACTTAGTAATTCGCACATAGAGTCGTGGCGAGTTTCACATCTCATGACTCGTGCCTTGAGTCGGTGAAGGATAGCTTTGCGGAAGTCGTGCGCTTGGAGCATCCGAGGGACCGCCGGACGAGAAGCTTGGAGTGAAGCCGGAGGAAGTAGACTTCGAGGCAAGAGACGCGAAGGAGCATTGCAGAGCCGCGTCGCTCGATCTGAGGGGCGTGGCGAGCGAAGAGAACTTCAAGGCGAGGACTCGAGAGATGAGAGGCGATTGTAACCCGGGAAGGGTAGCTCTTAGGTGAAACTTGGCCATTTGGCCAAGTGTCGGATGGGTTTTCGACACGATCATTGCCATGTCATGGCGGTCATTGCTCTGAAGTCGAGTGTAGTTCAGTATCGGTATGGATTGTGGCCGCGATCGATCACGTGGGCGATCGCATTGCCAAGACCATCATCGATCGGCTCGGCGACGATCGGAGTCAATAGGGTTTCGCCACAAACCGTTCGTGGCCGACGGGCAATCGACTATGGAGGCGTGATCGGTGATGAGGTCCATCACGATCATTGCCAAGAGTTCCGATTGGACTACAATGGTCGGGATTCGGCGTGTTCGAGGCCGTTGTAGTAATGATCGGCGCCAAGGGTGGCAATCGGTAGTGGCGGGAAGAAATCAGCCTTCTCTATAAAAAGAGAAGGTGTGGAGCTTTGGGAGGTTAATGCTCAAGTTCTAAATGACCATCCAAGTGCTCCACAAGATTCAAACTCCTTCTTTTAGTTTTCTTTCACATCTATTGTAAAAGAGGAAGTGTGCTTGATTTGTGAAGGTTACCTCCACCTAGCTTGGTGCAAAGGAGAGACCAATATTGGATTGGCTTTGAAGGAGTGATTCACCTCGGACGAATCGGGATCGTGGATTAGCGGCGTAGCCGTGAACCACGTTACATCTTTTGTTAGCGTTTGTTTTCTCGTATTTTTATTTGCTTGTCTTTATTAGTCTTCCGCTTGCACTAATTAGTTTTGTAGACGAGCAAATACCGGCATCCAAACGAAAAGGGCTATTCACCCCCCTCTAGCCGGCCGTACCGATCCCCTACAAGTGGTATCAGAGCCAGGTTGTTTGTCGAGGACTAACCGCCACAACAAGCAACATTCAAAATGGCCGGCTCAAACATCCACCCACCGAAGTTCGACGGCGAATTCTCTTGGTGGAAAAAGAGAATGGAGGTATTCTTCGAGACTGATTTTGATATTATGCTAATAATGGAAAATGGGTTCGAGTTGCCTAGGGATGAAAAGGGTGAACAAATCGAAAAATCACGATGGACTAAGAAGCAAAGAGAGGAGCACCTTGCGAACTCAAAGGCAAAACATCATCTTTTCAATGTGCTCCCCCAACAAGAGATCAACCGGATCGGAGAATGTGCTAGCGCCAAAGAGATGTGGGAGAAGCTTATAGAACTCCATGAAGGCACATCCGAGGCCAAGCTAGCAAGGAGAGACCTCCTCCGCTCCCAACTATCCAATATAAAACTAGAAAAGGGAGAAAAGGTAACCTCACTACACTCTAGGTTTAAAGAAATTTTAATTTGGCTAACAAGTGTAGGTGAGAAGCTATCAAACCGGGACATGCTCATGAAGGCTATAGATGCCTTTCCCCGGTCCTCAAAGTGGAGCTCCATGGTGGATTCGTTCTACATCTCCATGAACTTGGAAGTAAGTACCTTGGAGGAATTTTTCTCAACAATGGAGCTCCACGAAACTAGGCTTGAAGGAATACAAGAGGAGTCTAGAATTCAACCCTCAAGAGGAGTAGCATTGTTGGCAAATAAGGGGAAGAAGAAGATGGAAATCCCCTCCTCCTCTGATGACGAAGCGTCTTCCTCCTCCTCCATGGATAGCACCGAAGAAGCCTATATGGTAAGGAGGGTAAGACGTGCATTTAAGAATTTTAGATTTGATAAATCTCATGATAGGAATAGAAGACCAAGGGGGAAGGTTATATGCTACAATTGCCAAGGAGAGGGGCACATAAGGGACAATTGTCCTCTCTTAAACAAGAGCAAGGAAGAGAGGAAAAAGAAAGAAGAAAAGAAGAAGAAAAAGGGGAGCAAGAAAAAGAAGGAAGAGGAGAAGAAGACAAAGGAAAAGGGAAAGGCTAAAGCTCTCAAGGCAAGGACTTGGGATGATCCATCCTCATCCTCCTCATCATCATCGGATGAGGAGAATGCTTTTGTCACCAATTTGGCCTTGATGGCCTTTGATGACTTGGATTGCTCTTCATCCGAAAATGAAGGATCAAGCTCAAGAGGAGAGAGCTCAAGTGAAGGGGGAGCTTCTACATCCTCCTCATCCGAAGAAGAAGAGGACATGGAAACTATGGTAACGAAAGCCTCTCCTAAGAAAATAGTTTCCTTAATTTCTAGTTTAACTAAGGACTTATTTGGAATGAAAAAGAAAAATAAAAGCATGCTTAATCAAATTAAGGCATTAGAAAATAAGCTAGAAAACGAATGCTTAAATGATAATATTTCTTCTAGCTTAAATGATGCATGCTCACATGATTATATGCCTTTGGATGTTAATGATGCATGCATAGAGGAAAATAGGGCATTAAGGGAAAAGGTAGATTATTTAACCAAAGCCCTAGAAAAATTCACAATTGGCTCCAACACCTTAAATATGATCTTAGGGAGCCAAAGAGCTAGTTTCAACAAAAAGGGCCTAGGCTACAAGGAAAAGAAAAATGAAAAGGCCTACAAATGCCTTATAGCTAGGGGACAAGATAAGAAGAAGGTAATAGCTAGAAAATGGATCCCCAAGGAATACTTAGTGAACCCAATAGGAAAGAACTTATTTTGGGTTCCAAAATCCATCCTTAAGGGTTAGGATAACCCTAGGGTAGTCAACCATATGGAATTAACCTATATCATATTTTGGTTGACTTAGGATGACGGGACAACATTTTTTAGATAGTGTTGGGTGATGATAACGTGCTCATAAATAGATAATATTGCTTAAATTATAATGATTAATGTAATTGCTATGTATTTTTGAAATCATGATTTATGATTTTGATATTTGGCACGTTATCATGAGAAATAGGTTTGAATCATGCTTTAGGTGACACTTTGTGTATTATCATCATATAATACCTAATGCATGATTATAATTTAATGAAAACATGCATTTCATGATCATAATGTGAAATTAAATCATATATGTCATTATGATCATGTAGGTTGTTAGGTTGATACTTAACCATGATAGAATTGCATGAATATATTGGTTAAGTATATACAAATACCCCCTAGGATGCATCTCACACTCACTATAGGCTAACTTGATTGCAAACTTATCATGGGTGAGATGTTAGGATGATACAAATGTCCACTAATGCCTATGGCATTTAGATGGTCATTTAAAGTATCAACATAGCAATAATAGACCAATCATGGGGAAGGCTTATGTTTAATTCATAGACATATTGCCCAAAGATCATGGTTGGATATTTCATATGTTTTCAAAACAATTTCTTAATCTAAAATCTATGTATTCATGTTTTGGAACAATTCAAAGCAAGACTAGGTGTTAAAATGGATACTAACATGCTCAAAAACTAGTGGTTTTTCAAGTGTTTGGATTTCTGGAAAATCTCAGAAAATATAATGATTTTTCATGAAAAACTATTTTTCCTTGATAGATATACTTAATAGAAATATGCTCCTCAAATTTCATGATTTTTCGAATTTTCTGGAATTTTTAATGCATTTCAAATTCACTAAAATCGTAATTTGGAATCAATTGTGCCACGATCGCTATATCGATAGCAATGATCGCTCACCTGAAAATCAGCCTGCAATTTTCTGATTTCAGATTTTAATCATGCTTTTGGTATTTTTCCTCCATTATACTTGATGCCATGAGCTTATAACTTAGTGTTAATCTTTTTGATGGTGTCAAAGGGGGAGAAATAATTTATGTTTAAGTTAATTATTTTAGGGAGAGAAATATATGATAGGGGGAGAAAAATTGCAATATAGAGTTTCATGGATTAAGGGGGAGTTGCATGTTGTTATATCATGTTTATCTTTACATGCTTTCTTACCTTAGAATTTATATCAAATGTTTTTACCTAACTTAAACGGATTGCCACACATCAAAAAGGGGGAGATTGTTAGGGCAATCTCTTGCCGTAATATGGTTTTGATGGTGTGGCAAAGGGTTTAAGTTAGTTTGATATGTTGATGTGATATGTGCGTTGAAGTCGTGCAGGACTTAGTAATTCGCACATGGAGCCGTGGCGAGTTTCACATCTCATGACTCGTGCCTTGAGTCGGTGAAGGATAGCTTTGCGGAAGCCGTGCGCGTGGAGCATCCGAGGGACCGTCGGACGAGAAGCTTGGAGTGAAGCCGGAGGAAGTAGACTTCGAGGCAAGAGACGCGAAGGAGCATTGCAGAGCCGTGCGCCTGATGCTGCCGAGGGACGTGGCCGAGAACGAAGAGAACTTCGCGCGAGGACTCGAGAGATGAGTGGCGATTGTAACCGGCAAGGGTAGCTCTTAGGTGAAAGTTGGCCATTTGCCCAAGTGTCGGATAGGTTTCGACACCGGGCCGATCGCCATGTCATGGCGGTCGATCGCTTCCGAAGTCAGTGAAGTTCGACCGTATACGATCGATGGATTGTGGCGCAGCCGATCGATACGTGGGCGATCGCCAGACCATCGATCATTCAGCGTGATCGTCAATAGGGTTTCGCCACAGCGCTCGTAGCCATCGGGCCGATCGACTATGGCAGCGGATCGTGATGATGTCCATCGATCGCCAAGAGTTCCATTGGACTACAACGGTCGGGATCCGACGCGCGTTCGTGAGGCTATTGAAGTGGCGGTGATCGCCAAGGGTGGCGATCGATCGCGGCGCCAACGGGAAGAAATCAGCCTTCTCTATAAAAAGAGAAGGTGTGGAGCTTTGGGAGGTTAATGCTCAAGTTCTAAACGACCATCCAAGTGCTCCACAAGATTCAAACTCCTTCTTTTAGTTTTCTTTCACATCTATTGTAAAAGAGGGAGTGTGCTTGATTTGTGAAGGTTACCTCCACCTAGCTTGGTGCAAAGGAGAGACCAATATTGGATTGGCTTTGAAGGAGTGATTCACCTCGGACGAATCGGGATCGTGGATTAGCGGCGTAGCCGTGAACCACGTTACATCTTTTGTTAGCGTTTGTTTTCTCGTATTTTTATTTGCTTGTCTTTATTAGTCTTCCGCTTGCGCTAATTAGTTTTGTAGACGAGCAAATACTGGCATCCAAACGAAAAGGGCTATTCACCCCCCTCTAGCCGGCCGTACCGATCCCCTACAGAAGTGGCCAAATGGGAACTTCCTTCTTCTTTATAAAGGGAGGAAGAGAAGTTTCTCTTTTCTTTTCCATGCCCCTTCATTTACCCTCATCACCCTTATCTATAATTCCCCTCTTCTCTTAATGATATAATCCTATTGGGCTTATGGTTAGTGGGTGCATCTATAGGGCTTGGCTATCTCTAGAGGTTTGGGGTTCAATTCCTAGGCCTTGCATCTCTTTTTGGCTATTTCCTTTTATTTTCGGAAAACCCACATAAAGCCCATTATCGTAAAGCCAAAAATTCTCATAAAATTGCTGGAGGTTTTTTACGGGCGTTACAAGTGTACCCGGGATGATTGGGTATAAGTCGAAATGTCCGAAGGTGTTTGAATAGCCTATAAAGGATTCACCACTCCTTGCGAGGAGAAGTATACCCATGGCCTCTCGTTGGATTGTTACTAAAGTCTTTGGCCAAAGCATTACATGTTTAGAGTAAAGTACTCTTAGATACATGTACAGTAACTAGAATCCGTAGGACAAGGAAATGATACTTGGGCTAGGTGTGATGTAGTCGACCTAGTGGGGACTGACACTATAGACCATGTCCTGAATCAAGTGGGTATAAGATGTGTGAAGGGAACGGGGCACAATTCATTGTAGCTACTGAAGGGTTTCAGAAATGGTTCTGGAATCATCCATTGATTTTTCGGTTAATTGGGGATCATGATGTACTACTAAGTGCTACTCATGATCGTTCTATAATTAATGGTTAATTATAGATGGACAACATAAATCGGGAACCTATTTGGTCACACACACAATGAGCGTAATCCGAATGATTTAAAACGAGCTTGAGAATGATATTCTCAGATCGAGAGAAACTAGGTTTGGTTGGACCAAACACGGAGCGAACATGAAATCGTTTCAGTCACAACAGAAGCATTGATGGGTCAAGTCTTATGAAGACATGATGGATAAACCAAATTGGTTTGGTTCTAATCCAATGGTGGAAAATAAACCAAAGTGGTTTGGTTTGTTTTAAATGAATGAACCAAAGTTGGTTCGGTTTATTTTAACTTAAGTTATTGGAGAGGGTTAACGAGTTTTTGTTATGAACCAATAACTCTAAGGAGAAGGCTTCTTGATGGTTAAGAAACACGTGCTCTATAAAAGCGCGACTAGAGGTTTAGAGAGCCCTAAGTTTGATTTTGGAAACTTCTCTTCCTCTCCTCTCCCTCTCTTCTCCTTGCAGCCGCCCAAGGGATCCACGCCCAACTCTTGTGCCACCGTCCACCTCTGTGCTGCCGGTGTCTAGCTACTGCTGGCCACCCCTCCGGCGATCCACCTTGGCTTAGGTGACCAAGGATTAGCCGACCACCTCCTTTGACTGGCGCCAAGTCCTCCACCAAGCTATCCAATTTTTGGACAGCTTGTTTCCTTCTTGTTAGAGCGTCGTTTGGATGACGTTTGGAGCTCCGATAGTGACTTCCTTGCTGGGGATTGGATCTTCGGTAATCCTCATAGGTGGAGAATCAAGGATTCGTCAATCGGTTGACGAATACCTCTCCGGAGAAGCGATTTTTTGGGGACTCATTTTGTATCTAAATTTTGATTCTGATTGTGATCTCCTCTCGATCACATCGTCTTTGACACGAGGCTAGTGACTCCTATGAAGACGAGGCTCGTAGCTTGGTGAAACTATCCCAACGGTACTCAGCGTAGATACGGATAGAGGCAATTCTAGCGAGAGTTGCTCCGGTTGATGCCATTCCCGCTGCACGTGATACGTCAGGTATAACTAGAATAATTTCCTTTTATTGCAAAATTTGAAATTGTGATTATGTCTACACATGTTGTACTATGCATGCATGTGATGTGTGTGTTGTAATAAATTAGATTTATTATTTTTAATTCTTCCGCTGTGCACATGTTTACGAAACATGTTCGAACACACTCGCCGCGGTGCCGGGAAATCCAACAGTGGTATCAGAGCCCAGGTTGTGTTTTGACATAATCGTAAAATTGTTTTGCGATAGTTGTAATTGTATTTATAGAAATTTTCTACTTTTGGAATGTTTAGAAGTATTTATAGAAATTTTTTAATTTTGGAAAGTTTAGAAGTGTTTATAGAAATCTTCTACTTTTGGAAAGTTTAGAAGTATTTATAGAAATTACCACTTTCCATAAATAAAATATGTGATTAGATTTGGAAATTTTTTTCCTAATTTAATCATGATTTGATTTGTGAATCAAATCTAAAACATATTTTATTTCCATAAATAGTTTTGACAATTTAGTAAATTTATTTCCTAAATTAAATTTTACTTTCCTTAATTGAGACCTTCCATAAATAAAATATGTGATTAGATTTGGAAATTTATTTCTTAATTTAATCATGATTTGATTTTGGGATTCAAATCTCAAACATATTTTATTTCCATAAATAGTTATGACATCTAAGAAAATTTTGTACATGTCATAATTGTATGCCATGTAATTGCATTAGATGCATATCATTATGTCATGAATGTCGTGACATGTAGATGTATGTCATGTATGCCATGCCATGTAGATAATAGTTATTTGCATGCAAAGAGGATGAGACATTAAAACCCTTACACCATATTAAAGCCTACACCTTCCATTAATATGGTTAGAACCAGAGTTTTGTTTCTTGTTTGGGTTCTTGGACTCTCTCCAAGCCTGGCTCGAACTTGAACATGTTAATACCATGGAATAGTTTAATACTAATATTGTAAGGGTCATAGGTCAATCGTTAGCTTTGGTTGTTGGACTCTCTCCAAGTCGAGTTAATTGGTTGAATGTGTAGGGGATCGGTACGGCCGGCTAGAGGGGGGTGAATAGCCCTTTTCGTTTGGATGCCGGTATTTGCTCGTCTACAAAACTAATTAGCACAAGCGGAAGACTAGTAAAGACAAACAAATAGAAATACGAGAAAACAATCGCTAACAAAGGATGTAACGTGGTTCACGGCTACGCCGCTAATCTACGATCCCGATTCGTCCGAGGTGAATCACTCCTCCAAAGCCAATCACTATTGGTCTCTCCTTTGCACCAAGCTAGGTGGAGGTAACCTTTACAATCAAGATCACTCTTCTTACAAATAGAATGGAGTAAAAACAAGTAAGAAGAGTTTAGAGCTTGTGGGGCACTAGGAAGATCACTTGGAGCATAAGCATTAGCCTCTCAAAGGCTCACACCCTATCTTTTTATAGAGAGGGCTGATTTCTTCCCGTTGGCCGCCACCAGTCGACTGCCGCCCTTGGCAGTCGACTGCCGTCACTACAACGACCTCCGAACACGTCGGATCCCGACCGTTGTAGTCCAACGGAACTCTTGGCAGTCGACTGATGGACCTCACCGGTCATTCGCCTCCGTAATCGGTCGCCCGATCGGCTCGATTAATGCCGGCTATGGCCAAACCCTATTGACGATCATTGCGCCTTGGCGGTCGATCGATGTCTTAGCGATCAAGCGCCCACATATGGCGATCAAGCTCACGCCACACTCGATCGGATACGGTCGAACTACATTCGACTCTAAGAGCTACCCTTCCCGGTTACAATCGCCACTCATCTCTCTGAGTCCTCGCCTTCAAGTTCTCTTCATTCTCGCCACGCCCCTCAGATCACGCGGCTCTGCAATGCTCCTTCGTGTCTCTTGCCTCGAAGTCTACTTCCTCCGGCTTCACTCCAAGCTTCTCGTCCGGCGGTCCCTCGGATGCTCCAAGTGCACGGCTTCCGCAAAGCTATCCTTCACCGACTCAAGGCACGAGTCATGAGATGTGAAACTTGCCACGGCTCCATGTGCGAATTACTAAGTCCTGCACGACTTCAACGCACATATCAAATCAACATAACACACTAACTTAAACCCTTTGCCATACCATCAAAACCATATTACGGCAAGAGATTGCCCTAACAATCTCCCCCTTTTTGATGTGTGGCAATCCGTTTAAGTTAGGTAAAAACATTTGATATAAATTTTAAGGTAGGAAAGCATGTAAAGATAAACATGATATAGCAACATGCAACTCCCCCTTAATCCATGAAACTCCCTCTTAATTTCTCCCCCTAAAATAATTAACTTAAACATAATTATTTCTCCTCCTTTGACACCATCAAAAATATTAACACTAAGTTAAAAGCACATGACATCAAGTCTAATAGAAAGAAAATACCACAAGTTGATTTAAAATTGGAATTCAGCCTTTTTAGTCTGCGATATTCAGTCATCATCGATTAGTTGGTACTCAATACGGATGCATCAGATTCGAGATTTCTGATTTCTGGGGTGAATTTCAGAAATGCGTTAAAAATTCCAGAAAATTCGAAAAATCATGAAATATGGGGAACACATTTCTTTTAAGTATATCTATCAGTGAAAAATAGGTTTTCATGAAAAATCATTATATTTCCACGTATTTGCCAAAAATCCATAAGCTTTAAAAACTACTAAGTTTTTTATCATAAGAGTATCCATTTTAACACCTAGTCTTGCTTTGAATTGTTTCAAAACATGAATACATAGATTTTAGATTAAGAAATTGTTTTGAAAACATATGAAATATCCAACCGTGATCTTTGGGCAATATGTCTATGAATTAAACATAAGTCTTCCCCATGATTGGTCTATTATTGCTATGTTGATACTTTAAATGACCATCTAAATGCCATAGGCATTAGTGGACATTTGTAACATCCTAACATCTCACCCATGCTAAGTTTGCAATCAAGTTAGCCTATAGTGAGTGTGAGATGCATCCTAGGGGGTATTTGTGTATACTTAACCAATATATTCATGCAATTCTATCAAGGTTAAGTATCAACCTAATAATCATCATGTATTCATCAAATAATAGTCATACATTAGGTATTATAAGATGATAATAAACAAAGTATCACCTAAAGCATGATTCAACCCTATTTCTCATGATTACGTGCCAAATATTAAAATCATAAATCATGATTTCAAACATACATAGCAATTACATTAATCATCATGATTTAAGCATTATTATCTATTTATGGGCACGTTATCATCACCCAACACTATTCTAAAAATGTTGTCCCGCCATCCTAAGTCAACCAAAATATGATATAGGTCAATTGCATATGGTTGACTACCCTAGGGGTTTTCTAACCCTTAAGGATGGATTTTGGAACCCAAAATAAGTTCTTTCCTATTTGGTTCACTAAGTATTCCTTGGGGATCCATTTCCTAGCTATTACATTCTTCTTATCTTGTCCCCTAGCTATTAGGCATTTGTAGGCCTTTTCATTTTTCTTTTCTTTATAACCTAGGCCCTTTTTGTTGAAACTAGCTCTTTGGCTCCCTAAGATCATGTTCAATGTGTTGGAGCCAATTGTGAATTTTTCTAGGGCTTTTGTTAAATAATCTACCTTTTCCCTTAATGCCCTATTTTCATCCATGCATGCATCACTAATATTAAATGGCATATAGTTATCATGTGAGCATGCTTCATCATGGCAAGAAGAATTATTTTCATTTAAGCATGCATTTTCTAGCTTATGCTCTAAATCCTTAATTTGATTAAGCATGCTTTTATTTTTCTTTTTCATTCCAAATAAGTCCTTAGTTAAACTAGAAATTATGGAAACTATTTTCTTAGGAGAGGCTTTCGTTACCATAGTTTCCATGTCCTCTTCTTCTTCGGATGATGAGGATGTAGAAGCTCCCCCTTCATTTGAGCTCTCCCCACTTGAGCTTGATCCTTCATTTTCGGATGAAGAGCAATCCAAGTCATCAAAGGCCATCAAGGCCAAATTGGTGACAAAGGCATTCTCCTCATCCGATGATGATGAGGAGGATGAGGATGAGTCATCCCAAGTCCTTGCCTTTAGAGATTTGGTCTTCCCCTTTTCTTTTGTCTTCTTTTCCTCTTCCTTCTTTTTCTTGCTCCCCTTTTTCTTCTTCATTTCTTCTTTCTTTTTCTTCTCTTCCTTGCTCTTGTTTAGGAGGGGACAATTATCCCTTATGTGCCCCTCTCCTTGGCAATTGTAGCATATGACCTTCCCCCTTGGTCTTCTATTCCTATCATTAGATTTATTAAATCTAAAATTCTTAAATGCATGTCTTACCTTCCTTACCATATAGGCTTCTTCGGTGCTATCCAAGGAGGAGGAGGAAGACGCTTCATCATCGGAGGAGGAGGGAATTTCCATCTTCTTCTTCCCCTTATTCGCTATCAAAGCTACTCCTCTTAAGGGTTGAATTCTAGGCTCTTCTTGTATTCCTTCAAGCCTTGTTTCGTGGAGCTCCATTGTTGAGAAAAATTCCTCCAAGGTACTTACTTCCAAGTTCTTGGAGATGTAAAACGAATCCACCATGGAGCTCCATCTTGAGGACCGGGGAAAGGCATCTATGGCCTTCATTACCATATCCCGGTTGGGGAGCTTTTCTCCTACACTTGTTAGCCCAATTAATATTTCTTTAAATCTAGAATGTAGGGAAGTTACCTTTTCTCCCTTTTCTAATTTGATGTTTGAGAGTTGGGAGCGGAGGAGGTCTCTCCTAGCTAGCTTGGCCTCGGATGTGCCTTCATGGAGTTCTACAAGCTTTTTCCACATCTCTTTGGCGCTAGCACACTCTCCGATCCGGTTGATCTCTTGTTGAGGGAGCACATTGAGAAGATGATGTTTTGCCTTTGAGTTTGCAAGGTGCTCCTCTCTTTGCTTCTTTGTCCAACGTGATTTTTCAATTTGGTCACCCCTTTCATCCCTAGGCAACTCAAAACCATTTTCCATTATAAGCATAATATCAAAATCGGTCTCGAAGAATACCTCCATTCTCTTTTTCCACCAAGATAATTCGCCGTCGAACTTCGGAGGATGGATGTTGGAGCTGGCCATTTCGAAAATTTTCTTGTTGTGGCGGTTAGTCCTCGACAAGCGTTCCTTGGCTCTGATACCACTTGTAGGGGATCGGTACGGCCGGCTAGAGGGGGGTAAATAGCCCTTTTCGTTTGGATGCCGATATTTGCTCGTCTACAAAACTAATTAGTGCAAGCGGAAGACTAGTAAAGACAAACAAATAGAAATACGAGAAAACAATCGCTAACAAAGGATGTAACGTGGTTCACGGCTACGCCGCTAATCCACGATCCCGATTCGTCCGAGGTGAATCACTCCTCCAAAGCCAATCACTATTGGTCTCTCCTTTGCACCAAGCTAGGTGGAGGTAACCTTTACAATCAAGATCACTCTTCTTACAAATAGAATGGAGTAAAAACAAGTAAGAAGAGTTTAGAGCTTGTGGGGCACTAGGAAGATCACTTGGAGCATAAGCATTAGCTTCTCAAAGGCTCACACCCTCTCTTTTTATAGAGAGGGATGATTTCTTCCCGTTGGCCGCCACCAGTCGACTGCCGCCCTTGGCAGTCGACTGCCGTGACTACAACGGCCTCCGAACACGTCGGATCCCGACCGTTGTAGTCCAACGGAACTCTTGGCAGTCGACTGATGGACCTCACCACGATCGTTGTTCTCCGTAGTCGACGCCTATCGGCCACGAAGCGGTTCTGCGGCCAAAACCCTATTGACTACCGATTGTCGCTTTAGCAATGATCGATGGTCTTGGCGCCGATCGCCACGATGATGGCAATCGATCGGCGCCATACTCGCCGGGCCGATACCATAACTACATTCGATTGACCGCCATACCATGGCAATGACCGTGTCGAAACCCATCTGACACTTGGCCAAATGGCCAAGTTTCACCTAAGAGCTACCCTTCCCCGGGTTACAATCGCTCACTCTCATCTCTCGGAGTCCCTCGCCTTCGAAGTTCTCTTCGTTCTCGGCCACGTCCCTCGGCAGCATCAGGCGCACGGCTCTGCAATGCTCCTTCGCATCTCTTGCCTCGAAGTCTACTTCCTTCGGCTTCACTCAAAGCTTCTCGTCCGGCGGTCCCTCGGATGCTCCAAGCACACGGCTTCCGTAAAGCTATCCTTCACCGACTCAAGGCACGAGTCATGAGATGTGAAACTTGCCACGGCTCCATGTGTGAATTACTAAGTCCTGCACGACTTCAACGCACATATCAAATCAACATAACACACTAACTTAAACCCTTTGCCACACCATCAAAACCATATTACGGCAAGAGATTGCCCTAACAGAATGCGCTCTAACTATATTAAAACTATTTCTCGATTAATGGGTTGGCTTTAACCTGGAGCATCGGCTTTTGGGACTCTCTCCATGGTCGATGTGAAGGGAGGTGAAGTTGGGTGCTATGCATATGATGCATACTTGTTAATAAGTTAACAACCCGATGTATGTGTGAACATTCAATTAGTTGATAGCACATTGTGATAGTTGCATATATGTGATATGCAATCGGTATACTTGATACCTACCATTGTAGCTATGAATGGTTTATAGGACTCTCTCCAAGGTTGTTCATATCTATGTTGGATATCAGGCCATTCGGAGATGGACCTACGATCTCCCAAAGTGATTTTGGGGTTTTAAAATTTGAAAAATGAATGAGATTTGTAAATGTATGTTGATGCATTTTCCCATTTTTCTCATATATGCTCTATTTTGTATTTCTAGGTTAATCATTTGATCATGACGTCTTTGAATTTGCACTCTATTTTGAATTCGAATAAATTGACTGGGCCGAACTTCTTGGGTTGGCTTAGATACTTGAAAATTGTTCTCAAGGTTGAAAAGCTTGCGAATGTCCTCGAAGCCTTCTTCCCGCCCATCCTAGTGACAATGCAACTTTGGACCAATTGTTGGCCTATCAGAAACATGTGACTGATTCTGAAATGGTGAGTTACAACATGCTAGCTGCGATGGTACTTGAGCTGCGGAAGCAGCATGAGCATATGGATGCTCATACCGTTCCGGTTACGTATTGCTTTCGGTGGAGTGAGGCGAGCTAGAAGAGGAAGTTCCTTTGAGCTAGGCAATGCCCTTGAAGATGTCTTTCTTTGTCTTCTTCCAACTCACGACCGCGCTACCGTGTCCTTTTGAACCCGTTGAGGGCAGCTTGTTGAGCTGTCATCCTTAAAAAGTCCTTAGCTTCTCGAGCGTTATCTTGATTCATTTCCTTACAGCGCTAGTAAGTCTCTCAAATAGTTAACCTCTTAAGTTAATTGAATAACTTGGCATCATTGTGGAAAGGAGGGCCATTGGCGAAGAAATTGCAAGATTTATCTTGAGTCCGTGAAGAAGAATTGTTGGGATGTATACTGAAAAGTCTATCTTTTGTATGAACATCTTTATTTTTGAAATAAGAATCACATGATCATTGTTTGCATATTTATGGTTATGCATATTGTCTATTACATTATATTGTAGATAACATGGTGTGTAGTGTCACACAGTAGATCATGTTATCAACTCCTTGTAGAGTATAAGTAAAGGCTCACAACCGAGATGACTTTAGACAAACCATTGGTATGGTTGTAGTGTAATTTGGTATTGGTTTGTCTTGACCATAGAATCACACTAGTACACTTTATGTGTATTGAGCAGGACCGACTTAGTGGTGATTCGATTCATTGCTGACTACATAATCGAATCGGACCTCAGATATTATGTTGTACATGCTCTTAATCTCGATATAATAACGGGTACATATACTTAGTATTCATTTTTTTTATTTACCAATCGGCAAGATTTATAGAGTAAATCGATAGGCTCGGTAAGTTGGGAAATGATATTACTTATATGGTGTGTCATTTATTATAGGAGGAAACTGTATCCTATATATTAGGATGATGATGTCCCCTTGAGGAGCTCATAAGGTTCATCATGTAAACCCTGCAGGTGGACTTGGTCCGACATGAGGATAAGGTTGAGTGGTACTAGTCATAGAGTTAGATGTTGATTAATTCATTGTCAGTAAATTAATTAATCGATGGACATTCGAGACCTTAAACACGTGGAGATAAATGTACAAATAATATATGGAGCCCATATTAATTTATGGAGGTTGGTGAGGTAGATCAATGATAATCCTCTAGTGGAATGGATTATCATTAATGGATCAGACATTATGCGGGCTTGATCCATTGGGTGGCCAAGATCCAACTCCTCCTCATGGTCCCTATTGTATTCTATTAAAACCTCATGGAGCCTAGATCCGATGGTTGAAAATGAAATTCTAGATCCGACGGTGGAGATTAAATCTCTTGATCCGATGGTTGAGATTAAATCTCTAGATTCGATGGTTGAGAATAAATCCCTAGATCCGATGGTGGAGATTAAAGGAGGCTTAAGCCTAACTCTATAAATAAGGGCTTAAGGTGGGCGGCAAGGATATAGCTAAGGGATTAGGGTTTGGGCGGCAAGGGGCTTGGAGGCTTGGCGGCCACAATTTTGGAAAGTTTTTCCTTTCTCTTCTTCTTCTTGGCCGACACCCAAACTTGTTTCTCCTCTCCTAGGCCAGCGTCCAAGCTCTTCTTTCTCTTCTCCTTGACTGGTGGAAACAAGGGTTAGGGTGATTCCTTGGAGCTCTTGGCCGGCGCCCACCTTCCCCTCTCTTTGGGTCGGCGGCAAGCTTCAAGTTGGGAGCTTGTTGGTTGGTCCTAGATAGAAGAGAGTTTTGATTATATACTTCCTCTTGTTCAGAGCGAGCAAGGAAAGGAAGATCGTGATCTAGGAGGCTTCGACTTTTGGAAGATCATCGCCCACACGATGTCCAAAAGGAGGAAGGACATAAAATAGAAGATTGAGAGGTATAAATTTTGTTTTGTTTTCCTTTTGTTCCTTTGTATGTTGTATGTTTATGTTAAGTGGCTAATTTACTTGGACCCCGAATACGAATGCAAAAATTGGCGATCCGTACATCATCTATTCCGTGGCTATTCGGAGAATAGAGGTAGGTTGCTTGAACAATAAGTTTGTTCAAGTGACTACTCTAATTGAATAGCACGACGATGAAACGGTAGCTTGGGTAATCCTCCTTATCAAGGAAATTTTTTTTTATCTAGGGATGTAGAAGGGATCGCCATGAACAAGCGACCGAGTTGAAGTGGGAAGCGAAGTTTCCTGCCTTCAAGTGGTATCAGAGCTTCGGTTTCGGCAAAACCTTCAAGAATAAGGCATCGAATGTGCCCCATCTTCATCAGATATCATTGTTATTGATTGTCATTCTCTTTCCTCAAACACTTGGGTATTGGATACTTGGGTGTGGCTCACATATATGTAATGACATACATGGGCTAAGGAATAGAAGAAGACTCATCAAGGGAGAGTCAAATTTACGTGTTGGGAATGAAGCAAAGGTTGCTGCACTTTCCATTGGAACATATTTGTTGAAACTCCCTACAGAACTTATCTTAGAACTGGATAATTGCTTTTATGTTCCTTCGTTAATAAAGAACATCATTTCTATTTCTTGTTTAAATAGAAATTGGTACAATTTGACTTTTAGTAACAATTGTTGTTACATAACTTTGAATGACATTCTTTATGGGACTAGAACTTTTAGCAATGGTATTTATAAGTTGCACATATCTAGTGACATTTTCAATATCGAAGCGAGCAACAAGTGTGCTCGAAAGGATAATCAATTAGACTCCTACATGTGGCATTGTCGTCATGGCCATGAAAGCAAGAAATGCATGTCCAAATTACACCGATGTGGAATTCTGGAATCGTTTGAATTGGATTCATACGATACATGCGAATCAAGCTTAAAAGGCAAGATGACTAAGTTACCTTTTATAGGAAAAGGTGAACGGGAGGGAGAGTTGCTAGGTCTAATATATACTGATGTATGTGGCCCTTTGTCAACTCAAGCTCTAGGAGACTATAACTACTTCATTACCTTCACCGATGATCACTCACGGTTTGGGTATGTGTTCTTCATGAAACACAAGTCTGAAGCCTTTGAAAGGTTCAAAGAATTCAGAAATGAAGTAGAGAAACAACATGACAAGAGTATTAACATACTTTAATCGGATCGAGGTGGCGAATACTTGAGTCAAGAGTTTCTAGATTATCTAAGGGACAATGGTATATTGTCTCAATGGACTCCGCCATATACACCGCAGCATAATGGTGTATCTGAGAGGCATAATTGGACCTTGTTGGACATGGTCAGGTCAATGATGAATCATGCGAATCTTCCCAAGTCCTTTTGAGGCTATGCACTTCAGATAGCTGTTTACTTGCTAAACAGAATGCCAACCAAGGTAGTCTCCACTACTCCATATGAGATATGGAATAGTAAGAAACCTCATGTATCTTACTTGAAGATATGGGATTGTCCTTCTTATGTGAAGCAGACTGTATCAGACAAATTGGATCCTAAGTTTGATAAATGTATATTTATTGGATACCCTAAGGAAACAAGAGGTTACCAATTCTATCATCCTGTGGAACAAAAGGTGTTTGTTTTAAGACATGCTATGTTTTTAGAGAAAGAGTTTCTCTTGCAAGAAAACAGTGGGAGTGTCGTTAAGCTTGAGGTGGCTCGAGAGACTCAAATAGACATTGATGAGATACTTGATGAAGCACCACAACCGATAACTTATATAGATGAGCCATCGACTGGACCTATTGAGACACGACATCTGTTGGATCGAGAAGTGTCGCTAGAGGGGGGGGGGGTGAATAGCGAGCGTAGAATTTCTTTTAGTTCGTTTACGTTCATTAAAACACGAGTAGACACAGCGGAAAAATAAGAAGACAAGTTTATTTTTACTTGGTTCACAACCCAACGGTTGCTACTCCAAGGCCCTAACGGTCCTAGACCGAGTACGGAGGGCAAAGCACTATAACGTCTCCTCCTCGTTGGAGGTAGGAGACAACGATCACAAAACCGGAAGTACGAGGATGAGGCAACAAGCCTACCTTACCTCGTTACGATTAAAACAAAGAATACAATAAAAACAATTACTTGCTACTACTGCCGACGAAGGAGATTTGAATTTGTCGTTGCGTTGACGTTATGACAGCGTTGGAGCGTTGGCGTTGTAGGAGCACTTGAGAATAAACTTGATATAATTTGGAGTTGGGATCCTCCCCTCCTTTTATAGATTTTGGCCTCTGAATATGTCTCCTCTTTTTATGGAACAGATCACGAAGTGGCCGTGTCAAATCTTATCCGTTTTAACCTAGCGCAAAGGATGATGCCTCCCATCAGTTGACTGCCCCATGTCCAGCAGTCGACTACTAGCCTGGCCACTTCCCTGCAGTAAGAGGTTAGCACGGAAAATGGTAAATGCGATAGTTTCTAACCGTCCGATCTCGACCTAGACCTTCCACAGGAAGTCTTAGTCGGATCACTGCCTACGGTCGTCCCCATAAAGAGGACAAGACCTTACCATCTCTCACTCACACGAGCTTACCTCGATACTTACTTTATAGCTCTCGCTTCTGGCCTTCCACTCGATTCCTTCGGCTCCCTCCGAAGTCACTCAAGTGTCACCTGACCACCGTGGCTTCCTCCGGGCGTCGCTAGCCTTCAACTCTAGCTTTAGTACTTTTCTGCACACTCGATTTAGCTCATGAGATAACGATGTAAACTTAACTTTGTGTCTTTGCCATAATCAAAACACAGGTTCGATTATCTAGTGCCCCTGCACCAACAACATCTTTGTAGATCTGGTATAACACGCAACATTCCTAAGAGATATGGATTTCTCTAAGTGAATCGAACGACGTGTTACTCATTGATGATGAAGAGCCTACTAGTTATGAAGAAGTTCTGAAAAGTTTAAAAAGTGATAAGTGTGTCACGCCCCGAGAGTATGTCGTGCCGAAAATCAAACGGACGACATCTCCCCTGTACGTGACAACATTTCAGGTTAATACAAGGCCTGTAGGCCCATAACAACAACATAACATAAATATACAACCACATCAGAAACATAAACCACATACCCACAACAAACATACTAAAAACATACAGGTGTACACCACCTGACAAGTTCACAGTAATAAAACCGTAAATAAAACATCGACTACAAAAATAAATTCCACGACATCATGACATAGTCTATAATAAAACAAGTCCATAACATAATCAAAATCCAAGACATAGAATGAATTCCTCGGGAGACTCAGAAAACGGAGATGGGATGGATCATCGGCGCAGCTCCAAGTCATCACGAAGACTTCTACCTATTACCTGGGTGACAGAAAAACCCAGGATCTGTGGTGGTGAGTAAAACTCAGTAGGTAATAAGATAGAACATGTAAATATATGTATCAATATTACATGTCATTCAACAATTTAATCTACTCGTACAACAAGTATACATGAGCATAACAAGTACACATGCATGCATACACTAAATAAACTGAACAACAAACGATGCTGACATACCTAACAATCAGCTACTCTATCCTCATCCAACCTGGGCATAAATCCACAATAAAAGGTATAAAGAATAATATCAACTCACACTACATCCTGATATGGGTCGAGGGTATCACAGTGAATAACCAATAGGTATACAAGTACCGGCCTACTACCATACGAAAAATGCAATAGCATGTATGAATATGTACAAACAAATACAACAAGCATAGTACATACAAATGCATCATCAAAGTGAGTATACATATAGACTGTATTTGTATGTATACTGATCACCATCATCCATGTGTATATATATATATATATATATATATGAACATCTTTATTTTGAAAAAAGAATCACATGATCATTGTTTACATATTTTTATGGTTATGCATATTGTCTAACACATTACATTGTAGATAACATGGTGTGTGGTGTCATATGGGATATCATGTTATCGGCTCCTTGTAAAGTATAAGTAAAGGCTCACAACCGAGATGACTTTGGACAAACCATTGGAATGGTTGTAGTTTGATTTGGTATTGGTTTGTCTTGACCTTAGAATCACACTAGTACACTTTGTGTGTATTGAGCAGGATCGACTTAGAGGTGATTCGATTTATTGCTGACTACATAATCAAATCCGACCACAGATATTATATTGTACATACTCTTAATCCCGATATAATAATGGACACATATACTTAGTATTCATTTCTTTGATTTACCAATGGGCGAGATTTATAGATTAAATCGATAGGCTCGGTAAGTTGGGAAATGATATTATTTATATGGTGTGTCATTGATTATAGGAGGAAATTGTGTCCTATATATTAGGATGATGATGTCCCCTTGAGGAGATCATAAGGTTCATCATGTAAACCCTGCAGGTGGACTTGGTCCGGCATGATGAAAAGGTTGAGTGGTACTACTCATGGAGTTAGATGTTGATTAATTAATGGTCAGTAAACTAATTAATCGATGGATATTCGAGATCTTAAACACGGGGAGAAAATGTACATATAATATATGGAGCCCATATTAACTTATGGGGGTTGGTGAGGTAGATCAATGAGTATCCTTTAGTGGATTGGATTATCATTAATGGATCGGACATTATGTGGGCTTGATCCATTGGGTGGCCAAGATCCAACTCCTCCTCATGGTCCCTATTGTAGCCTATTAATACCTCATGAAACCTAGATCCAATGGATGGAAACAAAACTCTAGATCCAAAGGTAGAGATTAAATCTCTAGATCCGACGGTTGAGATTAAATCCCTAGAACCAATGGTGGAGATTAAAACAAGGCTTATCCCTAACTCTATAAAAGTAGAGGCTAGGGTTGGCGTGGAGAAGAATTTGAATCAAGGGGAGGTTTGGAGTTGCCGGCAAGAAGCTTGGAGTTAGGGTTTGGAGTTGGCGACACCAAATAAGGAAACATTTTCCTTATCTTCTTCTTCTTCTTTGGTGGCCGGCATCCATACAACTCCTCTCCTTCCTTGGATGGCGTCCAAACCTAGCTCTCCTCTTCTCCTTGGCTGGTGGAACCAAGGCTTTGAAAGGTTTTGCCCGGAAGCTCTGATACCAATTGAAGGGATTTACCTTGTCGAGTCCGTGAGGGGAAACTTCGCTTCCCCTTCGCCTCGGTTGCTTGACCATGGTGATCCCTTCGATGTCCCCGGATTAAAAATTTAATCCTAGACAAAAGGGATTCCCAAAGCAACCAAGTCATCGTCGTGCTATTCGTTTAGAGAGGTCACTTGAACAAACTAGTTGTTCAAGCGACCATCCTCTATTCTACGAGTAGCCGCGGAATAGACGATGTCCGGATCGCTGGTTTTTGTGTTTATACTCGGGATCCAAGTATTATTTAGCCTATTTACAGAAATATAACATGCTTATATTTTGAAAAACAAACACAAGCAATGAATAAAAGAGTTGAAGAATAGTTATACCTCTTGGTCTTCTAATGTATGACCATCCTCCTTTTGGACGTCGTGTGGGCGACGATCCACCAAAAGTCGAAGCTCCTAGATCTCAAAACTTCCTTCCTTGCTTTTCCCAAGCAAGAAGAAGAAGAGAAACAATGTTTTTCTCCTTCAAAAACTCAACCAACAAAGAACTATAGAAGTTCTTGCCGCCGGCCAACTAGAAGGAGAAGAAGATGATGGAAAACTACCAAGACACCAAGGGAAACCCTATATCTTATTTCCACCACCTAAGGAGAAGAGAGGGGAGTGTTTTGGGTGCCGGCCAAGGGCTGGGAAGGGCTGGAATAGCTGCTGGACGTTGGCCAAAAGGCAAGGAAGAAGAAGGAAAACTTGCCTTATTTGGTGCCACCCTTGCTTCCAAACCCTAACCCTAATTCCAATCCTATCTCAACTAGGATTGCCCTATTCTTGCAGCCCAAGCCTTGCTCCCTCTCTATCATGTTATCCACGACCACTTCCCATGCCCTCCTTTTATAGAGTTAGGGATAAGTCATGAATTAATCTCCTCCATTGGTTCTAGGCATTTAATCTCAACCGTCGGATCTAGAGATTTAATCTCAACCGTCGGATCATAGAGATTTAATCTCTACCAATGGATCTTAGTGTTTTGTTTCTATCCATTGGATCTAAGCATCTTGAGGTGTTAATGGGCTACATTAGGGACCATGAGGAGGAGTTGGGTCTTGGCCACCCATGGATCAAGCCCACATAAAGTCCGATCCACTAATGATGGTCCAATCCACTAAAGGTCCATCATTGATCTACCTCACCAACCCCCATATGATAATATGGGCTCCATATATTATTTGTATATTTTCTCCCCGTGTTTAAGATCTCGAATGTCCGTCGATTAATTAATTTACTAACCATTAATTAATCAACATCTAACTCCTTGAGTAGTACCACTCAACTTTTTCATCATGCCGGACCTAGTCCACCTGCAGGGTTTACATGATGAACCTTATGAGCTCCTCAAGGGGACATCATCATCCTAATATATAGGACACGGTTTCCTCCTATAATTAACGGCACACCATATAAATAATATCATCTCCCAACTTACCGAGTCTATCGATTTAATCTATAAATCTCGCCCATTGGTAAATCAAAGAGATGAGTACCAAGTATATGTGCCCGTTATTATATCGGGATTAAGAGCATGTACTAAATAATATCTGAGGTCCGATTCGATTATGTAGTCAGCAATAAATCGAATCACCTCTGTGTCGTCTGCTCAATACACAAAGTGCACTAGTGTGATTCTATGGTCAAGACAAACCAATACCAAATCACACTACAACCATTCCGATGGTTTGTCCAAAGCCATCTCGGTTGTGAGCCTTTACTTATACTTTACAAGGAGCCGATAACATGATCTCCCGTGTGACACCACACACCATGTTATCTACAATGTAACGTATTAGACAATATGCATAAATATATGCAAACAATGATCATGTGATTCTTATTTCAAAATAAAGATGTTCATACAAAAGAGCTAGGCTTTCAGTATACATCCCAACAATCTCCCACTTATACTAAAAGACTATGCTGTCCTTATACTGCCATACATCTGATTCCCCTTCCCTCCACATGCCTATCAAAGCTCTCGCTAGAAGGGCCTTAGTGAAAGGGTCTACCAGGTCATCCTCTGATGCAATCTAGGCGACAACAACTTCTACCTCCTTTACGATTTCTCGTATCAGGTGGTACTTGCACTCTATATGTTTACTAGCCTTATGGGCTCGTGGTTCCTTCGAGTTTGCAACTGCACCACTATTATCACAATAAATTGTGATAGTTCTGGGCAAACCAGGAATCACATCCAAGTCCATCAGGAAGTTCCTGAGCCATACAGCTTCTTTGGCCGCCTCATAGGCTGCCACATACTCAGCTTCCATGGTGGAGTCCGCCACGCATTTCTGCTGGGCACTCCTCCATACAATAGCTCCACCTCCCAAAGTAAACACAAACCCTGAGGTAGACTTACTATTATCCCTATCAGATTGGAAATCAGAATCCGTGTAACCCACAGGGAGTAATTGGTCCGCCTCAGAACTAGCATATAATCCCTAGTCCTTCTCAGGCACTACAATATATGCTTTTACCGCAGTTCAATGTCCCTGTCCTGGATTACTCTGATATCTGCTGACCATGCCTACGGCAAAGTAGATATCTGGTCTCGTACATAGCATACATTAGGCTTCCTACCGCCGAAGCATAAGGAAGCACCTCTATCTCTTCGATGAACTAGGACACATCTCCTTAGATAAAGGAACTCCATGCGAAGGGTAGAAAACCCCCTTCTTGAGCTTTGCATGTAAACGATCCAAAATCGTGGTCTATGTATGAAGCTTGGGATAAGCATAACATCCTTTCCAATATAACCCTGATCCAAGGTTGTGACCCACTTCTCCCAAGTCCTTCATATCATACGCTTGACGACTATACTTACGTCGATAACATTTCGATGTTGTCGCCAACCACCAAAATGTCATCTACGATAGTACAAAAATACCACTACGCTCACACATCTCGATATACACAAGACCCATCCGAACTTTGAATAAATCCATAAGACTGATTTACTTCCTCAAAGCGATGTCCCAAGACTTTAAAGCTTGCTTCACCATTAACGGACTGATTGCTTATATACAATACGCTTTTGCCCTTAGCAATGAATTCCTCCGTTGCTTCATATAGATGTTTTCTCAAGACTTCCATTAAGGAAAGTTGTCTTGACATCCATCCGCCACAACACATAATCCATATGAGCCGCAATGACATAAGAGCTCCTGACCGACTTGAATCCATAGATTCAATCTCAAGATTCATTGCACTTTGCCAAGATGTTGTATTTATATCTTGGATTGCCTCGCCGAATGTCTAGGATCAGTTCATGTTTGCTAGGGACCAAATCAAGATTCGTCTAAAAACATGAATCTAAGAGGCTGTCTAACAACCCTCCCACTACGACGAGGTATCATCTGTGTATCCTTTGTGACACGCGGTGCAGTGACATGTGGTATATCCTCTTGTACCGGTGGTACTAAAGAAGTGACTTCCCTTTTAACTCCTCCAGAACAATTTTACTCTTGGACTTGTGGCTTATCACATAGTCTTCCTCTAGAAATCTGGCGTTCGTGTTAACGATCACTCGATCTCTAGGACTATAAAACAAGTCAATAACTCATCATCGATCTAATCATCTCCATAAGAGTCCTATTCCTTCGCTCTGCTACACCGCTCACTGGGTGTGCCAAAAGTATAATTGGGATTGAATCCCAACCTCCGATAAGTAATTCCTAAACTCTCCCAAGAGGTATTCACCACTACGATCGATCGTAGTGTCATCTTGAATAATTGTCTATGAAAAAGACAAAATATTCAAAACTACCTCTTGCCCGATAGACATAGGACCATACAATCGAATGAACCAATTCCAACACATCTTTGGATCTATACCCCTTGGCCTTGAAAGGCCTCTTGGTCATCTTACCCTCCAAGCAAGATTCGCAGGTTGGGAGATCCTCCACTACTAATGAACCCAAAGGTCCATCAGCTATCAACCTTTGAATTCTGCTTAGGTTAATGTGACCAAGCCTAAGAAGCCAAAGATATGTTTGGTTCATCTTCAAGGTTCTTTTCTCCTTTGGAATTAGAAGATGAGTTATTAACTTCAATTTGCATCGGGAGGTTTTGTATACAAATTTCCTTTCAATGTACAACAGATATTCTCCCTATTCCTTTTATAACATCTGTCATTAAAATAAATAGAATATACATCCATAAAAATTTATAAACTGAAACTAAATTCTTACTAAATAAAGATAAATAAAGGGAATTATACAGAACCATAGATTTATTTTTCTCTAGAGATAAATAAAACTTATCCCACTCCAAAAGCCGCCACCTTCATCGCCTTGCCCAAAAAGGTAATCTCCACTTTAGCTAGTCGCTTGGGTTTCAAACCCCGCAGTGTTGCGCATATGATTAGTGGCTCTCATATCTACACCAGGTGCCGGTAGATAACACCGCTAATCATGTTTCAACGACTAGTCCAAAGGATATACCTTTGTTCTATTTTGGACTGGGACAATCCTTCTTCCAATGTCCATCCTGCTTAAAGTACTTGCCTTTCGGCTTCTTCACTCCTCCCTGAGATCCTCCCACCACCTTTGCTCCTCCTTGTTTCTTCTTCTTCTTGCCTTTCGGCTTAGAAGTAGAAACCTTTTTGAGCAACCATGGCTTGAGGACACTCTTCGATGAGTGCATACTTGTACTCCTTAGCAGATAAGACAATATCTAGATTCTTTTCCAATCAACATTATTTGGGTACAGTAAATTTATTTCTTTTTGTATCATAGTAAGTGGACTGAAGGTCATTTTTGAAAATCCTAAGAATCACATAGATCATTATTGTAGATTTCAAAAAATTATTGATTCCTCAAACAATAAAATTTCAAAATCAACCAACACCTCTAAACACCGAGAATATTGTTAGTAATATATGAGAGATGTCCTAAGGCAATCGCCTTATGTATGAACCATTTATATGATAAATGAAGATTTACTATTTAAGTATACATGTTTAATGTATTTGATTGGATCTTAAACTCATTTACTGAATGTCCACGATACGATTCACAGCATGAGAGAATTTGTGATTGGATCACAACTAGTGAGTATCTCTACATGTGTAATTGTGATGTATCTAATTATCCTAGTCGATGAATTGATGGATTTGGACACCATCAATTCGCCGAGACTACACGCAGGTATACTCCTTGGTGTATCCAAGCAAATGATTCTCACCGGGCCGGAGACATTGTGATGTCCGGAGTTAATCGTGGATGCTAGTTATGGTAACTAGTTCATTGGAGTGACCAGCCGTAAGACTTCATATGGTTCTCTGCATATATAGATATGTCAATGAAGTTCTTACTGTGGCTTAAGTGCGATGTTCCTTTGACTTGCGGTATTCAAGTCATCTTGATCATGGAGACTTACGCTTTGACATCTTAAGCAAACATCTCTAAGGAGATGTGGACCCGGGATGATTGGGTATAAGTCGAAGTGATCGAAGGTGTTTGAATAGCCTATAAAGGATTCACCACTCCTTGCGAGGAGATGTATACCCATGGCCTCTCGTCGGATTGTTACTAAAGTCTTTGGCCAAAGCATTACATGTTTAGAGTAAGGTACTCTTCGATACATGTGGAGTAACTAGAATCCGTAGGATGAGGAAATGATACTTGGGCTAGGTGTGACGTGAGTCGACCTAGTGGGGACCCGACACAATAGACCATGTCTCAAACCAAGTGGGTATAAGATGAGTGAAGGGAATGGGGCACGATTCATTTGAGCTATCAAGGGTTTCGTAAATAGTTCGATCAACCGCTGATCTTTCTTAATTGGGGATCATGATGTACTACTAGGTGCCACTCATGATCGTTCTATAATTAATGGTTAATTATAGACGGCCAACATAAACCGAGAACCTATTTGGTCACACGCACAACGAGTGTAATCCAAAGGATTTAAAACGAGCTTGAGAATTGGATTCTCAGACCGAGAGAAACTAGGTTTGGTTGGACCAAACATAAAGCGAGCATGAAATCGTTTCAGTCGCAATGGAAGCGTGGATGGGCTGCGTCTTATGAAGACGTAATGGATGGACCAAAATGGTTTGGTTCTAATCCAATGGATGAGAATAAACCAAATGGTTTGGTTTATATTAAACGAATGAACCAAAGGTTGGTTCGGTTCGTTTTAACTTAAAATAAACCATCATGGTTTGGTTTATTTTAACTTATCTTAATGGAGCGGGTTAACGGGCTTTATGGATATGATCCATTAACCATTAAGAGAATTAGTTCTCTATAAAATAGGGATTAAACCCTAACCCTAAACCTAATCAACTAGTTGCCGCCCAACATATTGTGGCCGCCCAACATCTTGTTGCCGCCCAGCTTGTGGTGCAGCCTTCCAACTTGTTGCCAGTGACCAAGCTTCAGCCGGTGAACCTCTGGCGACCCTCCGGTGATCTCCTATAGGTTTGGCATCAAGGTGAGGCTTTTCTCTCCTTGTTTTGGCCGGCGCCTACTCCTCCACCAAGCTGTCCAGTTTTCTGGACAGCTTCTCCTCCTCGCCGGAGCTGCTTGACGACGGTTAGTGCCGACAGCGCTAACTTATCGGGATTTGATCTCCGTAATCCTCTGAGGTGGAGGACGGGCGATTCTGGCCAAACGGTTGACGAACACCTCTCCGGAGAAGCGAGTTTTGAGAACTCGTTTTGGATCCGAATTTGGATTCGGATCGTGATCATCTCTCGATCACGTCGTCTTCAACACGAGGCTAGTAACCCATACGAAGACGAAGCTCGTGACTTAGCGAAGTCATCCCGAGGAGCTCGGCGTGGATACGGATAGAGACGATTCTTACGAGGATCGTTCCGGTTGATGCCGTTCCCGCTACACGTCATACGGAAGGTATAACGTAGTTTAATTTCCTTTTATTGCAATTTTAATTTACGGTTATGTCTACACTTGTTGTAATAGCATGCGTGTGTTGTGTGTGTTGTAATAAATAGGAGTATTTATTATTTTTTATTGCTTCCGCTGTGCTCATGTTTACGAAACATGATCGAACACACACACGCCGCGGTGCCGGAAACCCAACAGTGGTATCAGAGCCCAGGTTGTGTTTCGACATAATTGTAAAAATGGTTTTGCGATAGTCATAATGTATTTCTGGAAGTTTTCTAAATTTTGGAAATTTAGAAGTATTTATGGAAATTTTTCAATTTTGGAAAGTCTAGAAGTGTTTATGGAAATCTTCCACTTTTGGAAAGTAGGAAGTATTTATGGAAATTGATATTTTCCATAAATAAAATATTTGATTAGATTCTGGAAATTTGTTTCCTAATTTAATCATGATTTGATTTGGGAAATCAAATCTTAAAATATTTTATTTCCATAAGTAGTTTTAAAGATTTAGGAAATTGGTTTCCTAAATAGATTTTCCTTAATCAAATAATTCCATGAATAAAATATGTGATTAGATTTGGAAATTTGTTTCCTAATTTAATTATGATTTGATTTGGAGAATCAAATCTTAAACATATTTTATTTCCATAAATAGTTATGACATATAAGGAAATATATACATGACATAATTGTATGCCATGTAATTGCATTAGATGCATAACATTATGCCATGCGTGTCGTGACATGTAGATGTATGCCATGTATGTCATGCCATGTAGATAATAGTTATTTGAATGCAAAGAGGATGAGACATAAAAACCCTAACTCAATATTAAAGCCTACACCTTCCATTAATATGGTTAGAATCAGAGTTCTGTTTCTTGTTTGGGTTGTTGGACTCACTCCAAGCCCGGCTCGAACCTGAACATGTTCAAATCATTGGAATAGTTTAACTCTAATATGGTAAGAGTCAGAGGTCAATCGTTAGTTTGGGTTGTTGGACTCACTCCAAGCCTGGCTAATTGGTTGAATGCGCTCTAACCATATTAAAACTATTTCGCGATTAATGGGTCGGCTTTAACTTGGAGCATCGATTTGTTGGACTCACTCCAAGGTCGATGTGAAGAGAGGTGAAGTTGGGTGCTATGCATATGATGCATACTTGTTAATGTGTTAACAACCCAATGTATGTGTAAACATTCAATTAGTTGATAGCACATTGTGATAGTTACATATACATGATATGTAATCGGTATACTTGATACCCACCATCATAGCTAAGAATGGCTTGTTAGACTCACTCCAAGGTTGTTCTTATCTATGATGGATATCAGCCCATTCGGAGATGGACCTACGATCTCCCGAAGTGATTTTAAGGGTTTTTGAAATTCGAAAAATGAATTGGATTTATAAATGTATATTGATGCATTTTAAAAATCATCTTTCTCATATATGCTCATTTTGTATTTCTAAGTTAATATATTGATCATGATGTGTTTGAATTTGCGTTCCATTTTGGATTCGAATAAATTGACTGGGCCGAGCTTCATGGACTAGCTTAGAAGCTTGAGAATTGTTCTCAAGGTTGAAAAGCTTGCAAATGTCCTCGAAGCGCCTCTTCCCGCCCGTCCTAGTGACGATGCAACTCTTGACCAATTGTTGGCCTATCAGAAACATGTGAGTGATTCTGAACAAATGAGTTGCATCATGCTAGCCACGATGGAACCCAAGCTACGAAAGCAGCATGAGCATATGGATGCTCATATCGTAGTCCTTCATCTTTGTGAGTTGGTTGATGAGCAAGTGAGATTCGAAAGGTTCGAAGTCTCAAAGCTCCTCTTCACCTCTGAGATGCTAGGAGGTTCATCTGTGGTACTGCTTAATATGCTGAAGACTGTGGAATCTTCTGAGAAGCATGAGCAGGGGACGATGCTGTTAGTTGATTCCTCGAAGAAAGGTTCTAAGAGGAAGTCAAAAGAACAACAGAAGGGAAAGAAGAGAAGGGCTAAGAAGGTAGAACTAGCACAAAAGGAAACTTGCCATCATTATGGCAAGGAGAGCCATTTGTGAAGAAAGTGCAAGATTTATCTTGAGTTCGTGAAGAAGGATAAGGCATCGGATGCCCCATCTTCTTCAGAAATCTTCTTTATTGATTGTCATTCTATTTCCTCAGACACTTGGGTATTTGATACTGGGTGTGGCTCACATATATGTAATGACATACATGGGCTAAGGAATAGAAGAAGACTCATCAAGGGAGAGTCAAATTTACGTGTTGGGAATGGAGCAACGGTTGCTGCACTCGCCATCGGAACGTATTTGTTGGAACTCCCTGTAGGACTTGTCTTAGAACTGGACAATTGCTTGTATGTTCCTTCGTTGATAAAGAACATCATTTCTATTTCTTGTCTAAATAGAAATGGGTTCCATTTGACTTTTAGTAACAATTGTTGTTACATAACTTTGAATGGGGTTCTTTATGGGACTGGAACTTTAAGCAATTGTGTATATACGTTGGACGTATCCAGTGACATTTGCAATATTGAAGCGAGCAACAAGCGTGCTCGAAAGGATAATCAAATAGACTCCTACATGTGGCATTGTCATCTTGGCCATGTAAGTAAGAAACGCATGTCCGAATTACACCGATGTGGAATTCTGGAATTGTTTGAATTGGATTCATACGATACATGCGAATCATGCTTAAAAGGCAAGATGACTAAATTACCTTTTACGGGAAAAGGTGAACGAGTGGGAGAGTTGCTAGGCCTAATACATAGTGATGTATATTGACCTATGTCAACTCAATCTTTAGGAGGCTATAGCTACTTCATTACCTTCACCGATGATCACTCACGGTTTGGGTATGTGTTCTTGATGAAACACAAGTCTGAAGCCTTTGAAAGGTTCAAAGAATTCAGAAATGAAGTAGAGAAACAACATGACAAGAGTATTAAAATACTTTGATCGGATCGAGGTGGTGAATACTTAAGTCAAGAGTTTCTTGATTATCTAAGAGACAATGGCATATTGTCTCAATGGACTCCGCCCTATACACCACAGCATAATGGTGTATCTGAGAGGCGTAACCGGACCTTGTTGGACATGGTCAGGTCAATGATGAATCATGCGACTCTTCCCAAGTCCTTTTGGGGCTATGCACTTCAGACAGCTGTTTACTTGTTAAACAGAATGCCTACCAAGGTAGTCTCTACTACTCCATATGAGATATGGGCTAGTAAGAAACCTCATGTATCTTACTTGAAGATATGGGGTTGTCCTGCTTATGTGAAGCGGACTGTATCAGACAAACTGGATGCTAAGTCTGATAAATGTCTATTTATTGGATACCCTAAGGAAACAAGGGGTTACCAATGCTATCATCCTGTGGAACAAAAGGTGTTTGTTTCAAGGCATGCTGTGTTTCTAGAGAAAGAGTTTCTCTTGCAAGAAAACAGTGGGAGTGTCGTCGAGCTTGAGGAGGCTCGAGAGACTCAAATAGACATTGATGAGATACCTGGTGAAGCACAACAGCCGACAACTCATAGTGATGAGCAATCCGCTGGACCTATTGTAACACCACATCTTCGTAGATCTGGTAGAACACGCAATATTCCTGAGAGATATGGATTTCTCGTAAGTGAATCGAACGACGTATTACTCATTGATGATGAGGAGCCTACCAGTTATGAAGAAGTGCTGACAAGTTCAGAAAGGGATAAGTGGCTTGGTGCCATGAAGTCGGAAATGGATTCCATGTATGAAAACCAAGTGTGGAACTTGGTTGACCCACCTGAAGGCATAAAGCCTATAGGGTGCAAGTGGGTTTTCAAGAAGAAAACCGACATGGATGGTAATGTGATTACCTATAAGGCTAGATTGGTGGCGAAAGGATATCGTCAAAAACAAGGTGTTGATTGTGACGAAACCTATTCGCCTGTAGCTATGCTTAAATCCATTCGGATGCTCCTGGCCATAGCGGCTCATTATGATTATGAGATATGGCAGATGAATGTGAAAACAGCTTTCCATAATGGAAACCTGCTCGAGGACATGTATATGATACAACCTGAGGGTTTCACATCGGTTGATAAAACCAAGGTATGCAAATTGCGACGATCCATTTATGGATTGAAGCAAGCATCCAGGAGCTGGAATATCCGTTTTGATGAGACAATCAAAAAGTTTGATTTCTCACAAAATCCAGACGAACCTTGTGTGTACAAGAAGGCTAGTGGGAGTGCAGTCGTGTTCCTATTATAGTATGTCGATGACATATTACTTATAGGGAACGATATGTCAATCTTACAGTCAGTTAAGGTTTGGTTATCCAAGACATTCTCCATGAAAGACCTGGGAGAAGCAACCTACATCCTCGGGATTATGATCTATAGAGATAGATCGAAATGGTTGCTTGGTCTTTCGCAGTCTACATATATAGACCGAGTGCTAAAGAGGTTTAGCATGTCGGAATCCAAGAAAGGTTTCTTACCCATCAGGCATGGGGTACACCTTTCGAAGTCTATGTGTCCGCACACATAAGACGAGAGGATTTGCATGAGTAAGATTCCCTATGCATCCGCAATAGGATCTATCATGTATGCTATGTTATGTACGAGGCCCGATGTATCGTATGCTCTGAGTGTCACGAGCAGATACCAGTCTGATCCAGGAATGGATCATTGGGTGACTGTTAAGACGATCCTTAAGTACTTAAGAAGAACTAAGGATATGTTCCTAATATATGGAGAAGAGTACATGGTAATACGTGGGTATACAGATGCCAGCTCCAGACAGACAAGGATGATTCCATGTCTCAGTCTGGGTATGTATTCACCTAAAATGGAGGCGCAATAAGTTGGAAAGGTTCCAAGCTTGACACTATAGCGGATTCTGCCACTAAGGCAGAATACGTTGCAGCTTTGGAAGCAGCAAAGGAAGCGGTTTGGATCAAGTAGTTCATCTATGAACTTGATGTGGTCTCATCAATGATCCAAACATGTGCTTTCACGCTATCATCTTATCGAGAGATCATCAAGAGGAACGAAATACAAATCGAGAAAATTCCCACGAAAGGAACTTAGCGGATCCTTTGACTAAAGCATTACCTCAAAGTAAGTTTGAGGGTCATGTTGGTGCTTATGGTATTGATACCGTAGCGATTGGCATTAGGCCAAGTGAGTCTGTTAGTAATATATGAGAGATGTCCTAAGGCAATCGCTTATGTATGAACCATTTATATGATAAATGAAGATTCACTATTTGAGTATACATGTTTAATGTATTTGATTGGATCTTAAACTCATTTATCGAATGTCCACGATACGATTCACAAAGATGAGAGAATTTGTGATTGGATCACAACTAGTGAGTATCTCTACATGTGTAATTGTGATGTATCGAATTATCCTAGTCGATGAATTGATGGATTTGGACACCATCAATTGCCGAGACTAGCACGAGGTATACTCCTTGGTGTATCCAAGCAGCTGATTCTCACTGGCTGGAGACATAGTGATGTCCGGAGTTAATCGTGGATGCTAGTTATGGTAACTAGTTCATTGGAGTGACCAGCCGTAAGACTTCATATGGTTCTATGCATATATAGATATGTCAATGAAGTTCTTACTGTGGCTTAAGTGCGATGTTCCTTTGACTTGCGGTATTCAAGTCATCTTGATCATGGAGACTTATGCTTTGACATCTTAAGCAAACATCTCTAAGGAGATGTGGACCCGGATGATTGGGTATAAGTCAAGTGATCAAGGTGTTTGAATAGCCTATAAAGGATTCACCACTCCTTGCGAGGAGATGTATACCCATGGCCTCTCGTCGGATTGTTACTAAAGTCTTTGGCCAAAGCATTACATGTTTAGAGTAAGGTACTCTTCGATACATGTGGAGTAACTAGAACTGTGAGGACGAGGAAATGATACTTGGGCTAGGTGTGACGAGTCACTTTAGTGGGGATCGGCACAATAGACCATGTCCTCGAACCAAGTGGGTATAAGATGAGTGAAGGGAATGGGGCACGATTCATTCGAGCATCAAGGGTTTCGTAAATAGTTCGATCAACCGTTGATCTTTTCGGTTAATTGGGGATCATGATGTACTACTAGGTGCCACTCATGATCGTTCTATAATTAATGGTTAATTATAGACGGCCAACATAAACCGAGAACCTATTTGGTCACACGCACAACGAGTGTAATCCAAAAGATTTAAAACGAGCTTGAGAATTGGATTCTCAGACCGAGAGAAACTAGGTTTGGTTGGACCAAACATAAAGCGAGCATGAAATCGTTTCAGTCACAATGGAAGCGTGGATGGGCTGCGTCTTATGAAGACGTAATGGATGGACCAAAATGGTTTGGTTCTAATCCAATGGATGAGAATAAACCAAATGGTTTGGTTTATATTAAACGAATGAACCAAAGGTTGGTTCGGTTCGTTTTAACTTAAAATAAACCATCATGGTTTGGTTTATTTTAACTTATCTTAATGGAGCGGGTTAACGGGCTTTATGGATATGATCCATTAACCATTAAGAGAATTAGTTCTCTATAAAATAGGGATTAAACCCTAACCCTAAACCTAATCAACTAGTTGCCGCCCAACATATTGTGGCCGCCCAACATCTTGTTGCCGCCCAGCTTGTGGTGCAGCCTTCCAACTTGTTGCCGGCGACCAAGCTTCAGCCGGTGAACCTCCGGCGACCCTCCGGTGATCTCCTATAGGTTTGGCATCAAGGTGAGGCTTTTCTCTCCTTGTTTTGGCCGGCGCCTACTCCTCCACCAAGCTGTCCAGTTTTCTGGACAGCTTCTCCTCCTCTCGTCGGAGCGTCGTTTGGACGACGGTTAGTGCTCCGACAGCGGCTAACTTACCGGGGATTTGATCTCCGGTAATCCTCTGAGGTGGAGGACGAAGGATTCGTCAAACGGTTGACGAACACCTCTCCGGAGAAGCGAGTTTTGAGAACTCGTTTTGGATCCGAATTTGGATTCGGATCGTGATCATCTCTCGATCACGTCGTCTTCAACACGAGGCTAGTAACCCGTACGAAGACGAAGCTCGTGACTTAGCGAAGTCATCCCGAGGAGCTCGGCGTGGATACGGATAGAGACGATTCTTACGAGGATCGTTCCGGTTGATGCCGTTCCCGCTACACGTCATACGGAAGGTATAACGTAGTTTAATTTCCTTTTATTGCAATTTTAATTTACGGTTATGTCTACACTTGTTGTAATAGCATGCGTGTGTTGTGTGTGTTGTAATAAATAGGAGTATTTATTATTTTTTATTGCTTCCGCTGTGCTCATGTTTACGAAACATGATCGAACACACACACGCCGCGGTGCCGAAAACCCAACAAATATCGCATGCCACGATCGTGTGGACGTATACGAATTCTACATTTGTAAGAGAAGGTTTTACCCATTAGTTTTACTATCTTGTCAACCTTACTTTTTGACAAATAAAATTAATAGTTGGTTCCTCTTTGGCCCTACAAATAAAAGCAGTGACTCCGATGGGGAGGATACTTTTTATTTGCATCTAAGTGTGCACCATTACACGGTACTAAGGGAATTATTTCGGATTATGTACCTTACCGATGGGGAAGTACACACGCTCCTAAATAATTTCCTATCACCATTATTTGACCTAGTGATCCACAAACAAACTCATCCGATGGGGAGGAAGGCACTCAGAGCCGACGCACAAGTTTGTTGCATCACATGTCAAATTGTAATGGAGGCCGCGGGAATTAATTAAAATATCCCTCTCCCACTTAGTAAATTGAAAATGAGGAATTTTCAAGCACACACAACATGCTTATTATTACTATAGATTTCAATAAAAATTATTGATTCCTCAAACAATAAAATTTTGAAATCAACCAACACCTCAAACACCGAGAATATTGCATGTCACGATAGTGTGGACGTATACGAATTCTACATTTGTAAGAGGAGGTTTAACCCATTAATTTTATTATCTTGTCAACCTTACTTTTTGACAAATAAAATTAATAGTTGGTTCCTATTTGTCCCTACAAATAAAACTACTTTTTATTTGCATCTAAGTGTGCACCATTACACGGTACTAAGGGAATTATTTTGGATTATGTGTCTTACCGCTGTGGAAGTACACACGCTCCTAGATAATTTCCTATAACCATTATTTGACCTAGTAATCCGCAAACAAACCCATCCGATGGGGAGGAAGGCACTCAGAGCCGACGCGCAAGTTTGTTTGCATCACTTGTCAAATTGTAATGGAGGCCGCGGGAATTTATAAAATTATCCCTCTCCCACTTAGTAATTTAAAATTGAGGAATTTTCCTAGCCTACAACATGCATATTAAACAAAAAGCAATAAATATGAAAAATAAATTATTTTCCAACTATTATGGCTTTTGTCTTCAATATGACTCCCGTCGCATCGCCATCTCGTCCGCTCCTCCTACGCCATGTACGAGCCATCCGGAGATCCGAGCCAAGACTAAATCCTATTTTAATTTACATCCATCGATCATATACTCCACGAGGGAGTGTACATGAAATCTAGATCGAAAGTAAAATAAAATAAAGAGCGGCTAAACAATGCCGTATTTAATTTACAAAAACTAAATACTAGCCTCGTCAACCCCGAGGATTCAACAAAATAAACATTTACACACATACAATCACATACACACACATGCCATAATAGTGGAATCTTATGCCTGCAACCAAAGAGTTAAGCTACGCATATCCTACTATTATCCGACACATTTAATATATGAAAAAGTGCATAAAAATTAACCGAATCCTAAACACACAAAACCGGAAACCTTGGCTCTGATACCAATTGAAAGGTTTTGCCCGGAAGCTCTGATACCAATTGAAGGGATTTCCCTTGTCGAGTCCGTGAGGGGAAACTTCGCTTCCCCTTCGCCTCGGTTGCTTGACCATGGTGATCCCTTCGATGTCCCCGGATTAAAAATTTAATCCTAGACAAAAGGGATTCCCAAAGCAACCAAGTCATCATCGTGCTATTCGTTTAGAGAGGTCACTTGAACAAACTAGTTGTTCAAGCGACCATCCTCTATTCTACGAGTAGCCGCGGAATAGACGATGTCCGGATCGCCGGTTTTTGTGTTTATACTCGGGATCCAAGTATTATTTAGCCTATTTACAGAAATATAACATGCTTATATTTTGAAAAACAAACACAAGCAATGAATAAAAGAGATAGAAGAATAGTTATACCTCTTGGTCTTCTAATGTATGACCCTCCTCCTTTGGACGCGTCGTGGGCGACGATCCACCAAAAGTCGAAGCTCCTAGATCTCAAAACTTCCTTCCTTGCTTTTCCCAAGCAAGAGGAAGAAGAGAAACAATGTTTTTCTCCTTCAAAAACTCAACCAACAAAGAACTATAGAAGTTCTTGCCGCCGGCCAACTAGAAGGAGAAGAAGATGATGGAAAACTACCAAGACACCAAGGGAAACCCTATATCTTATTTCCACCACCTAAGGAGAAGAGAGGGGAGTGTTTTGGGTGCCGGCCAAGGGCTGGGAAGGGCTGGAATAGCTGCTGGACGTTGGCCACAAGGCAAGGAAGAAGAAGGAAAACTTGCCTTATTTGGTGCCACCCTTGCTTCCAAACCCTAACCCTAATTCCAATCCTATCTCAACTAGGATTGCCCTATTCTTGCCGCCCAAGCCTTGCTCCCTCTCTATCATGTTATCCACGACCACTTCCCATGCCCTCCTTTTATAGAGTTAGGGATAAGTCATGAATTAATCTCCTCCATTGGTTCTAGGGATTTAATCTCAACCGTCGGATCTAGAGATTTAATCTCAATCGTCGGATCTTAGAGATTTAATCTCTACCAATGGATCTTAGTGTTTTGTTTCTATCCATTGGATCTAAGCATCTTGAGGTGTTAATGGGATACATTAGGGACCATGAGGAGGAGTTGGGTCTTGGCCACCCATGGATCAAGCCCACATAAAGTCCGATCCACTAATGATGGTCCAATCCACTAAAGGTCCATCATTGATCTACCTCACCAACCCCTATATGATAATATGGGCTCCATATATTATTTGTACATTTTCTCCCCGTGTTTAAGATCTCTAATGTCCGTCGATTAATTAATTTACTAACCATTAATTAATCAACATCTAACTCCTTGAGTAGTACCACTCAACTTTTCCATCATGCCGGACCTAGTCCACCTGCAGGGTTTACATGATGAACCTTATGAGCTCCTCAAGGGGACATCATCATCCTAATATATAGGACACGGTTTCCTCATATAATTAACGTCACACCATATAAATAATATCATCTCCCAACTTACCGAGTCTATCGATTTAATCTATAAATCTCGCCCATTGGTAAATCAAAGAGATGAGTACCAAGTATATGTGCCCGTTATTATATCGGGATTAAGAGCATGTACTAAATAATATCTGAGGTCCGATTCGATTATGTAGTCAGCAATAAATCGAATCACCTCTGTGTCGGTCCTGCTCAATACACAGAAAGTGCACTAGTGTGATTCTATGGTCAAGACAAACCAATACCAAATCACACTACAACCATTCCGATGGTTTGTCCAAAGCCATCTCGGTTGTGAGCCTTTACTTATACTTTACAAGGAGCCGATAACATGATCTCCCGTGTGACACCACACACCATGTTATCTACAATGTAACGTATTAGACAATATGCATAAATATATGCAAACAATGATCATGTGATTCTTATTTCAAAATAAAGATGTTCATACAAAAGAGCTAGGCTTTCAGTATACATCCCAATAATCTCCCACTTATACTAAAAGACTATGCTATCCTTATACTGCCATACATCTGATTCCCCTTCCCTCCACATGCCTATCAAAGCTCTCGCTAGAAGGGCCTTAGTGAAAGGGTCTACCAGGTCATCCTCTGATGCAATCTAGGCGACAACAACTTCTATCTACAATGTAACGTATTAGACAATATTGCATAACCATAAAAATATGCAAACAATGATCATGTGATTCTTATTTCAAAATAAAGATGTTCATAGAAAAGAGCTAGGCTTTCAGTATACATCCCAACAGGCTTAGGGTCCTCCCTTGGAGCTTTTGGCCGGCATTCATCTTTGTCTCCTTCTCCTTGTTGGCCGGCGGCAAGCAACTTGCTTGTTGCTTGTTGGTTGGCTAAAGGAAGGAGAAGGGTCTTGTTTCTATTCTTCCTCTTGCTTGGAATGAGCAAGGAAGGAAGATTGGTGATCTAGGAGCTTTAACTTTTGGTAGATTGTCACCCTCACGACGTCCGAAAGGAGGAAGGTCATACAATAGAAGATCGAGAGGTATAACACTTATCTATCTTCATATGTGACATGTTTATAATTGTTTTTCAATTATATATGCATGATATATTCTGTTTTGTGGCTAAATATAACTTGGACCCCGAACATAAACACAAAAGCTGGCGATCCGTACATCGTCTATTCCGTGGCTATTCGTAGAATATAGGATGGTCGCTTGAAGAACAAGTTTGTTCAAGTGACTACTCTAATCGAATAGCACGACGATGACAAGGTTGCTTGGGCAATCCCTCTTGTCAAGGATAATTTTTTTTCTCTGGGGACGTAGAAGGGATCGCCATGAACAAGCGACCGAGTTGAAGTGGGAAGCGAAGTTTCCTACCTACCAGTGGTATCAGAGCCACGGTTTCCTGTTTTGTGTGTTTAGGATTCGGTTACTCTTATGCATTTTTCATATATTATATGTGTTGGATAATAGTAGGATATGCGTAGGTTAACTCTTTGGTTGTAGGCATAGGATCCAACTATTATGGCCATATGTATGTATGTGATTGTATGTGTGTAATTGTATATTTTATTGAATCCTCGGGGTTGACGAGGCTAGTATTTAATTTTTTGTAAATTAGATACGGCATTGTTTAGCCACTCTTTTTATTTTAGTTTACTTTCGATCTAGATTTCATGTACACTCTCTCGTGGAGTATAGGATCGATGGATGTAAATTAATATAGTTTTTTAGAGTCTCGGCTAGGATCTCCGGATGGCTCGTACATGGCGTAGGAGGAGAGGACGAGATGGCGATGCGACGGGAGACATATTGAAGACAAAAACCATAATAGTTGGAAAATATTTATTTTTCATATTTATTGCTTATTGTTTGGTATGCATGTCGTAGGCTAGAAAATTCCTCAATTTCAAATTAATAAGTGGGAGAGGGTTATTTTTATAAATTCCCACGGCCTCCATTAAAATTTGACATGTGATGCAAACAAACTTGCGCGTCAGCTCTGAGTGCCTTCCTCCGCATCGGATGAGTTTGTTTGTGGATCACAAGGTCGAATATGGTTATAGGGAATTATTAAGGAGCGTGTGTACTTCCCCATCGGAAGGAACATAATCCGAGATAATTATCTTGGTACCGAGTAATGGTGAACAATTAGATACAAATATAAGTATCCTCCCCATCGGAGTCACTGCTTTTATTTGTAGAGCCAAAGAGGAATCAACTATTAATTTTACTGGTCAAAAAGTTAGGTTGACAAGATAGTAAAATTAATGGGTAAAACCTCCTCTTACAAATGTAGAATTCGTATACGTCCACACTATCGTGGCATACGATATTCTCGGTGTTTTGAGGTGTTGGTTGATTTTAAAAAAATATTATTTTTTGAGTAATCAATAATTTTTGAAATCTAATGTTTTGATCTATGTGATTCTTTGGTTTTCTTTCAAAATGACTTTCAACCCGCTTGTTGTGATACTGAAAGAGAATAAACTTACTGGGCCCAACTATGTTGATTGGAAGAGGAATCTAGACATTATCTTGACTGCTGAGGAATACAAATATGTACTCCTCGAAGAGTGCCCTCCTAAGCCTGTGGATGATTTTGGGGAAAAGGAGAAAGAGAGTTATAAGAAGTGGATAAAGGCCGATGAGATGACGCGGTGTTACATTTTGGCATCTATATCAAATGTACTACAACATCACCATCAAGCCATGCCCACTGCTTATGACATGATGCTAAATCTCAAAGAGATTTTCAGACACCAGAATCGGGCTTCTAGGCAAGAAGCCATGAGGAACTTGATGACGACCACCATGATCGAGGGAACACCAGTGAGGGATCATGTTCTCAAGATGATGGCTCATTTAAATGAGCTGGAGATCGTTGGAACTGAGATCGATGGGGAAACCCAGGTCGATATCATTCTAAAGTCTCTACCTAGGAGTTTTGAGCAGTTTCGCCTGAACTAAAACATGAACAAGAGGTTGTATTCGTTGGCGGAGCTTCTGATAGAACTCCAGGCGGCAGAGGGGCTATTTCGTTAGAGTGCTCAGGCACATGCCATGGTGACCCAAAAGGTTTCTACTTCTAAGCCGAAAGGCAAGAAGAAGAAGAAACAAAATGGGGCAAAGGCGGTGGGAGGAACTCAGGGAGGAGTGAAGAAGCCGAAAGGCAAGTGCTTCACTTGTAAGCAGACTGGATATTGGAAGAAGGATTGCACCAACCGCAAGAAGAATAAAGGTATATCTTTTGTTCTAGTTGTTGGAACATGTTTAGCGGTGTTATCTACCGACACTTGGTGTGTAGATACGGGAGCCACTGATCATGTCTGCAATACTTTGCAGGGGTTCCAGGAAACCAGATGACTGGCTGAGGGGGAGATTACCGTGTACTTGGGCGATGCCACGAAGGTGGCGACTGTTGCAGTGGGAGACGTTCATTTATCTTTTGAGAAAAATAAAGTTTTGATTCTTAAGAATTTCCTTTATGTACCTTTATTTAGAAAGAATTTAATTTCGGTTTCTAAATTGTTTATGGATGGATATTCTATTTCTTTTAATGACAGAGTTGTTATAAAAAGGAATAGGGACATTATCTGTTCGGGTGCATTGATAGGAAATCTATATACACTTGAACCAAAAGCTCCCACGATGAAAATAGAAGTTAATAACTCATCTTCTAATTCCAATAAGAGAAAAGAACCTTCGAAGATCAACCAAACATATCTTTGGCATCTTAGGCTTGGTCATATTAACCTAAGCAGAATTCAAAGGTTGATAGTTGATGGACCTCTGGGCTCTTTAGTGGTGGAAGATTTCCCAACCTGCGAATCTTGCTTGGAGGGTAAAATGACCAAGAGGTCTTTTAAGGCCAAGGGGTATAGAGCCAAAGATGTGTTAGAATTGGTTCATTCTGATTTGTGTGGTCCTATGTCTATCCAGGCTAGAGGTGGTTTTGAGTATTTCATCTCTTTTATAGACGATTATTCGAGATATGGATACATTTACTTGATGCACCGCAAGTCTGAATGCTTTGACAAGTTCAAAGAATTCAAGGCTGATAGAGCCTATGTCTGGTGTTGTTGACTACCGAGGTTTCTCATCCAGAGATTCTCCTAGTGTCGTTGACCACCGAGGTTTATCTTCCAGAGATTATCCTGGTGTCGTTGACCTTGGCAAAGTCTAACACAATAGCAACATACAGAGCATAGCACATGAGATAATAAAATATCTTAACTTTGAATCATTGCCATTATCAAAACCAAGGTTCGATTATCTAGTGCCCCTGCACAAACAATTGCGGAATGGAGGAGTAGGGTTTAAGGTAAATACACCTATGAAGATTGACACAGTAAAAAATTCATTCCGATCTGATGAGGCAAAGCCTTAGATCATATCGTCACACTTTTTGCACATCAACAATCGCCGAAGCTATTATCCCCTTGTGGTTGTTGAACGGAAATGTAGGGTTTAAGGTAAATGCACTTGTGAAGATTGGCGGAGTAAAAAATTCATTCCGATCTGATGAAGTAATGCCTTAGATCATATCATCACACTTTTTACAGCTCGACAATCACCAAATCCATTATCCCCGTGTAATTGTGGAACAGAGGAGTAGGGGTTAAGATAAATACACCCGTTGTGTTAGTAAATTAATGGTCAGTAAATTAATTAGATAAAGGAACTCCATGCTTTAGTGGATCGGACTTTATGTGGGCTTGATCCAAGGGACCTTTTCATCGGATACACCTGAGTATACACCTGAGTATCTCCAAGTTGATTTCCTCAAGTTAATTTATCGGATACACGCACAATGAGCATAATTCGAAGGATTTAAAATGAGCTTGAGAATGAGATTATCAGACCAAGAGAAACTAGGTTTGGTTTGAACAAACAAGGAGTGAGCATAAAATCATTTCAGTCGCAATGGAAGCTTGGATGGGCCATGTCTTATGAAGACATAATGGATGAACCAAATTGGTTTGGTTCTAATCCAATGGTGGAGAATAAACCAAAGGGGTTTGGTTTGTTTTAAACGAATGAACCAAAGTTGGTTCGGTTCGTTTTAACTTAAAATAGACTAAATCAGTTTGGTTTATTTTAACTTAAATTAATGGAGCAGGTTAATGGGCTTTTGGTTATGATCCGATAACCATTAGGAGAATTTGTTCTCTATAAAATAGGGCTTGAGGGTTTTGTGAAAACCTAATCCAAGCAACCCCAAAGTTGCCACCCACCCTCTCCTTCTCCTCTTGTGGTCGGTGCCCAAACCCTAGCCGCCGCCCACCCTTGTGCCACCGTCCAAGCTTTTTGCAGGCTTCCAAGCTTCAACCGGCGATCCTCCGGCGACCCTCCGGTGATCCTCCTTGGCTCCGGTGACAAAGGACTTGCTGGCCGTCTTCTCTTTGGACGGCACAAACTCCTCCACTAAGCATCGTTTGGACGACGTTTGGAGCTCCGACAGCGGCTTCTTTGCTGAGGATTCAATCTCCAGTAATCCTCATAGGTGGAGAACGAAGGATTCATCAAACGGTTGACGAATACCTCTCCAGAGAAGAGAGTTTTTTAGGACTCGATTTGAATCCGAATTTTGATTCGGATTGTGATCTTCTCTCGATCACATCCTCTTCAACACGAGGCTAGTGACTTGTACGAAGACGAGGCTCATGACTTTGTGAAGTCATCCCGAAGATACTCAGCATGGATACGGATAGAGGTGATTCTAGCGAGGATCGCTCCGGTTGATGTCTTTCCCGCTACACGTGAGACGTCAGGTATACGTAGAATAAATTTCCTTTTATTGAAAAATTTGAAACTGTGGTTATGTCTACACATGTTGTACTATGCATGCGTGTGGGGTGTGTGTTGTAATAAATTATATTTATTATTTTTATTTCTTCCACTGTGCACTTGTTTACGAAACATGTTCGAACACACACTCACCGAGGTGCCGGAAACCCAACACTCCGAAGCCCTAAAAAGCTTTGGGAACTCACAACGGGGAGGAAGAAGGCCGTCGGAGATCCAAGTTCTGCACTTCAACGCCGGAGAGAAGCCCACATTGCATTGTAAATTTCTGTTCTTGCATGTTATCTATTATTTATTCGAACATGAATGTGCTTTGTGTTTCTCCTCTCATATTTATGGAGTAGTTTCTTCGATTCTAGGATTAAGGAGTAGTTTTTGTGCGTAGAACATGTTATTCCAAATTAAATTTTGTACTTGAGTTTATATTTGTAATTAATATTTGCTTAAGACTGATATCTATGTGTTTTTGGTTTTCTATATACAGTTCTTAGTTGATACGAGGGGTGACAACCCTCGTATCTAGGATTTTGGGGAATTAAAGAGGAACCTAGGGGTTGGCCTTATCTCCTGTAATTGTGGATAGAAGGATATGATAGATTTACAAACGATTCATCGTAGGGATTGATTCACCATCCTTGTATCGCCTATCGCATTCTTGTAAGGCAGAGATAGCTCCTGATAGATGCGAAGGCTCATCGGAAGAGTGTATGATGTCCCTTCCACAAGGTCATAGTTAGACATTTAGACAACAACCAATTGATATCATGTTTTGCGACACACAAGCGAAACTGAAATCCTAGAATCCCTTCCAAAGACTCACGACAAGTCTTTTCTTCTTCCGTGTGACACCGTATTGAGTTAGGGCCACCGATAACCATCACAATCATAACCATTAGATTTGATTTTTGAATAATAACATCCATCGAATAGATCGGTACTCGAATCTCAGGCTCTGTGGGATCGATAAATCTATTTATTACTTGACAACATCCATGCACTTGCGGGCGTTTAGCATAAGCATGCGCTTCGAGTCCTCGACGGTCTCCGTCGCAAAATTTGAGTTCGCGTTCGCGTGCATCAAGTTTTTGGTGCCGTTTTCGGGGACTGATTGATTCGATATTGAATCAAGAAGTGGATAATTGGATCAGACTTAGGTTAGATTTATTTACTTGCTTATTTTTATTTTTTTTAATATTTAGATTTTCCATTTCTAGATTTAGTTTTTATTTTATTTTAGTAGTGATTCTCTATTTATTATTGGCTTTTTGATTAGTTAGCTAGATTAGTCTATTTCTTGTTTTTGAGTATTAGGTAATACTCCTAATTTTGTGGCTCGGTTCTTCGTATGCTTAGACGCTTAGGATCGAAAGGCCATATTCTGATCGATTTAGAAATCGAATGAACCTATCATCGCCGGAGAGCCAAACAGAAGAGGATGGAGGACCAAGCTGAATCCGAAGTGAGTATAGGTAGCCGACCTCTGCGGGATTATGCAACTTCTAGTGCTAGAGGATTTTGGCCGAGTATATCTGGACCATCCATTTCGGCAAACAACTTTGAACTGAAGCCAACGCTCATACATATGGTTCAGCAGAGTCAATTCGAGGGAGCTGCGATTGAAGACATGAACCGGCACTTGGAGACATTTTTGGAAATCTGCTCGATGATGAAGTTAAATGGAGTCCCTGTGGACGCGATCCGCCTGAGCCTATTCTCGTTCTCATTGTGAGATAAGGCTAAGGCATGGCTTCACTCCCTGCCTTCGGGAAGCATTACTACATGGGAGCAATGTGAGTAGCAGTTCTTGAACAAATACTTTCCACCAAGCAAAACTGCTCACATGCGCCATCTAATCACAAGGTTCTGTCAGAAGGAAGGGGAGTCCCTATTTGAAGCTTGGGATCGCTACAAGGGGCTACTTTAGCAATGCCCCCACCATGGACTGGAAAGGTGGCTGGTGATCAACATCTTTTACAATGAGATCACATAATCCACAAAGATGTCCCTCGGAAAAAGGTACATGTATATATAAAATCACTTCATGAGGGGAATACCCTCAATCCACGGATCATCACAATACAGGACTCAACATATTATCTTAACATCTCTGACGCATGTGGTCACCATACCACCCCACGCAGGGGGTTCACATCACAACTCCTACTCTCTCCACATCCATAGCATCCTCCACAAGCTCTCAAAGAGCCATACAAGTTTCCGTCCACAAACCACACAACTACAAAATAGCTCACATGCCACATAAGACATTTGCAACTTCTAACCCAAAAAAACAAACCAAAACAGAACACTAATCAAACTTTCCATCGTCCATTGCCATCTCCTGCTCCCAAGCTTTCCATCAGCCTTGTCCTTGAAGATCCGCAAATCTATGGACATGAATTTGCACCTTTCAGAAAACTCCAACAATGTTATATAACACGCCTTCATACTTGCATTTGTTCCGAGCTACCCATATTTGATATATGCCGCATGAATTACCAAGGAACCTTGCCTTGGCCCTCGGTTCCACTCCTTTATATCGCCTCTTTGAACCATCCAACAGCTCCTCCACCTTCTCAAATCGAAACTTGATAGTGAGCCATTGTTTTATTTGATCCCAAGGCCACAAGAAAAGGGGCATTTGAAGAAAAGATGGTCCATAGTTTCTTCCTGTTGCTTACAAACCAGACACATTTTGTTCTCCTCATAAGGCATCCTATCCGTCGTACGAAGTTTCCTTCGTATTAGTAGCCACATAATGAATCGATGCTTTGGCATAATTTTAGATCTCCAAAGAGTAGGAACCCACGGAGGTTTTTGACTAGTGCCTTGAAAGAACTCATATGCTTTTGAAACCCCTTTCTTTTCCATGACAAACCATTCCATGATTTTCATATTTGCTACCCCCACTCCATTTGAGCGTTGCTTGATTTCATCCTTGATTTTTACTAACCTCTTAATTAAAGGGGAGTCCGAATCCTTTGCTTTCCATTCCCAAAAATTTGCCCTCTTCACATAATGATGTCGTACCCATTTTGTCCATATTGTATTCGGACTAGATTTGATGTCCCATAGTACTTTGGTAAGCAAGGCTTTGTTCCACCCAAGTAAGTTCCAAACCCCATAACCACCATCCTCCTTTGGCATACAAATAGTGTCCCATGCTATAGGTGGATATTTGGAATCCCATACAAACATCCGGCATATGGCTTTGATTTTGTCAATCACTCCTCCCGGTATTGATAGTAATGAGAACCAATAGCATTCCATTCCTTAGATGACCGTCTTTATGAGCTCTAGCCTTCCCGCATATGACAAAGACTTCTTTGTCCATCCACTCATCCTTTTCGATATCACATCTAATAAAGGCCCATAGTTTGCAATATGTAGCTTCTCTGCCGCCAATGGAATACCCAAATACTTAAAGGGAAAAGACCCCTCTTGGAACCCCAAAATATTCAACAACTCCTCTTTTGTATTGCCATCAACTCCGGCCATATATAGCTACAATTTAATGGGATTTGCCCTTAATCCCACCTCCTTCCCAAACTTCTCCAAACATCCCGCAAGCAACCTCAAGGAGGTCTCATCGGCTCTTGCAAATAACATTAGGTCGTCCGCATAAATGAGATGTGTGATTCCTATTTCTTTGCACCTTTTTTTTTTATGAAAGGTAAATATATATCATCAAAGAAAAGTACAATCATACAATAGCCTAGGATTCATGCTCATGTCATGTTTGACAAAGTGTCAGATCTGAGATGTATCCAAGGTGCGGCGTACATGTGCTCTCATGGGTACCAACCCTCTCGCTTGATACATCCACTCATCCCTCTCTGTCGTCCTTCATGTGTCCAACCCATGTGTACAGCGCATGAGCACCATCCATGCCTCTTTTGCTCCTGTGTACCATCCAACTGCATTCAGCTCCTTATGTGTACCTTCTTGTGCCATCTTGCCCCCTATGTCCATCTAGCGTCATGGTCCTCCAAAATTTGTCACATTTGGCAAGTGATCAGCCGATAATGGATTTGCCATGTCTTTACCGTAGTCATTTGCTACGGACTAGATAGGCCATTACGGTGGGCCTATTCACCTCTACTAGGCTTTTTGGCCAAGCCTCAGCCATAAATGAATTTGCGATGTCTTTACCATAGCTGTTTGCTATGGACTAGATAGGCCATTATGGGTGGGCCTATTCACCCTCCCTCATCAAAGTAGCATTTGTAAAAAAAAAATTTCAAAGCTAACAGTCACCTTGTGCTACCCTGGTGCCACTGAACCACCCTGGAGCCGCTTTGGAGCTGCTGAATCGCCCCGAACCATGCAGGCAAATGCGACTAGAAGAGCAGTTGAACCACCCTAGAACTGGCAGCTTCCTTATGCTTCCTTGGAGCCACTGAACTGCCCTAGAGCCACTGAACCACCCTGGAGCCGCTTTAGAGCTGCTGAATAGCCCCAGACCATCCTGGCGAAGTCAACTAGAAGAGTCGTTGAACCGCCCTAGACTACCCTGGAACTGGCAGCTTCCTTATGCTGCCCTGTAGTCACTGAACCACCTGGGATCCATTGGACCACCCTGAACCGCCCTGGCAGAGGCGACTAGAAGAGTGCAGGACCGCCCTGATCCACCCTCGAGCATCATGGAACCACCCTGGTCAAGTTGAGTAAAGGGGTGAAAGTTCCCTGACCAAAGTTCCCTAACCAAAGAGATCTGCCTAGGGTCTCCGGGGTCTACCATGTAGTCGAAAGAACTGCCCTGTCCAAGCATTGACTAGTCTGATCAAGGTGAGCCTAGTCCACCCTGTAGGCTCACAAAGAAACCAACTGCATTGGTCCAGGAAAACTGCTGTGACAGGGTAGAAATCACCTTGAAGTTGGGGAAAACTACCGTGACCAGCTGAGGAAAACTACCCTGACATTTTTTTTTCTTTCCACCTTTGATGGTGATGAAATGATGGAAGCACCAAAATATCCTTGATCCTTCTTGATAGAACCTCAACACATAAGCCATAGAGGAGAGGAGATAATGGATCACCTTGTCTTAATCCCCTCCCTCCACCAAAGAAATCATAAACTCCCCCCATTAAGAGATATAGAGAAGGTTGTTGTAGTCACACATTGCTTTATCCAATCACGATATTGTAGGGGAAACCCAAAACCATCCAATACCTCCATTAGGAAATCCCAATTTATCATATCAAAAGCCTTCTTCTAGTCCACTTTAGCCATGCACCTTGGGGAAACCCTTTTGCGAGCATATCTTCTTAGAAGATCTTGAGTAAGAAAAATATTATCCCCTATGCTTTTCCCTTGCACAAAGGCTGCTTGAGCCAGATCAATTAAGAAATCCATCACCTTTGATAACCTTGTTGCCAATATCTTGGCAATAACTTTATAAACTACATTACAACATGAGATAGGTCGATAGTCCAAGACACCATCCACATGGTCACTTTTTTCCACAAGATAGATGAGGGAATGATTCCATTGTTTCAAAAGTTTGCCTATCACAAAGAATTCTTGTATTGCATCCACAAAGTCCTCCCCCATGATTTCCCAAGTTGAGGTGAAGAATTTGGCTCCATAACCATCCGGACCTGGCGCTTTTTCACTCCCAATATCATATAAAGACTTCTTGATCTCCTCCACCCCAACCGGTTGAGCTAGGTCATTTGCTTGTCCATCATTGAGCTTCCTTCTCATAAGGGCAGCACTATCCAAGGGTCACACAACTCAGGTTGACCAAGTATCTCATGAAAATAATCAATAAATTCATCCGCTACTTCCTTAATGGTTTTTGTTCATTCATCGTTCCTTTTTGTAAGCATGATGATTGCATTCCTCTTGTTATTCCCCTTGACCACATCTTGAAAGAACTTTGTGCATTTGTCCGTTCCCCTTAAATATACATGTTTTTCCCTTTGTTGGTAGAATGACTTCTCCGCTTCCGATAATAGAATCACTCGCTTCCTTATCTCACTATAGTTTGATGAGATGCCTTCACCTTCCAATATACTCTTTTGCACCTCTTCCAACTCCAAATTCGCTCTCTTTGCCTTCTCCGATATGTGATCGAACTCCTTTTTATTTAACTCCATCAAAGTTGCCTTCAATCTAAATAGCTTTCTCTTTAGTCGGTATTGAGCATTCCCATAAACCGGTGCTGCCCATGATTGCTCCACCACCCTTTTATAATCTTGATGCAAAGTCCACATATTTAAGAACTTGAAAGGTCTTGTTGCTGCCCTCTCTTTGTCAAGAATGTGCACCATGAAACAGGAATGATCCGATAAGCATCCCGGAGGTAAAAATTCTACATAAGCATCAAACTCTTCCACAAGCCATGCCGCAATCACCCTTGCCCTATCCAATTTGCAACCAACCTCCCCATTTGACCAAGTGAGCCTACATCCAATAGATCACAAATCCACCATCTCACGTATATGAATAAATCTTTGAAGATCCCTCATCTCATAGTTTGTAACCGGATTACCCCTTGCTTTTCCTGAATGTCTCGTATAGCATTGAAATGCCCCATGATCATCCAGGGTCCTGAAATAGCTTCCCCCATCTCCGTGAGTTTCTCCCAAAGCGGTCTTATAGTAGTCACCGAGTGAAGGCCATATATGAAAGTGACATAGAAACCCCATTCAGAAATCCGACAATGAATATTGGTATGTATGAATTGATCCAAAGTGTTCCACAAAGATGTCCCTCTATTCTACCACAAGAGGAGCACTTATGAATAAGACTATAGAGGAAGCGGAGGAGCTAATAGATGAGGTGGCCCAAAACCACCATCAATGGGTTTCCTAATGTGGTCACCCAGCTCCTATAGTGGGATGATATGCTGTCAACTCTGTGGATCACCTAGCAGAGAGATTGGATGCGCTTAGCAGACAATTCGACTCTTTAAATCCTGCATTTGCATGTGCGACCATTGACTTTAGAGAAGGAGCAACAGTATATCGGGAGGACTACTGTGGAGGGCAGGGTGGCTCAGCAGAGTAGATTGAGCATTGCGATGCGGTTGGGGATTACAATCAATGGCCCAAAAACCCATTCTCTAGTACCTACAATCCCGGATGGAGGAACCACCCGAATTTTGTCTATCGGAATAACTCGGGAAACTTCAAACCATCTGGAGGGTATGGGCAGCAGCAGGGCAATAGGCAGTAGCAACAACAGAAGTCTAGGTTAGAATTAATGATGGAAGACTTCATTGCTGCCCAAACAAAGGCCAATGAAGAGTTCCACTGCCAACATCAGAAAATAGAGGAGTCACTCAGAGATTTGAAGGACATTGTTGACGGTCTTGAAAGTCATACAAGGATGTTGGAGACACAAGTGGACTAGATAGCTCAAATCGTGTCGCAACCTATGGATAATTCTCCATCATTACCCGAGCCAAGTCAAGATAAGGAGGAAGGAGTGTGCAACGAGAGAGTAGCACAGCGAAACAGATTCCCCAAGGGGTGTGCAGCCATGATTTCCACCCTACCAGACTAAGCTGAAATTGAAGATAAAATTCCACCCCAGCTTGAGGACCCTGGTGAATTTGTTATCCCCTGCTTGATTTATGGGGAAAGCTTCGATGAAGCGCTGTGCGACTTGGGGACATTAGTAAGTTTGATGCCCTATGCATACTATTTGAAGATGGGACTGAATGGACTCCAACTAGCGAACCTTGGTATTCGTATGGGGGACGACTCAGTCAAGGAACCAGTCGACATGCTAACACATGTGTCTGTGGTCATCGAGGTCATCGAGAACTTCATGATAAATATAGATTTTATTATACTTGACAATGGGCTAGATCCCCAGAATCGCATCTTCTTGGGAAGGGCCTTTCTGACAACTGCGGGGGCATGTATAGATGTAAAAGGCACACCAGATCTCCTTAAAGGTAGATGGGGAGATCATCCTCTTCAGCCTATCAGATTGTAGAGCTCCCTACCTAGACGACTTTACTTTTAGTAGGATAAAGTCGAGCCCACCAGATGTAGACACTGAGACGGATGAATGGAGGTTCACAGAACATCCAGCGCCATGTTGATAATGGAGTGTGGTCGAGCTAAACAACCTTAAACAAAGCGCTTCTTAGGAGGCAACCCATGTTTAGTTTTTGAGGTTTTCTTTTGATTGTATTACATTCATTTGTTTAATTTGAACATTGATTTCCATTTTGTTTAGCATTAGGAATAGAAAGAACTTGCTAGGTAAAAATAAAATCAATTATTAGCTTACACGGTGAAGTGTGTGAGAAAATTCGTACCGTTATGCACAAAAGGAGAGAAATAGGGGACACACGGCCTAGTCGTGTGTTTTCCCATGGATGTGCTCGGCTAACCCAAGGCGCACACGATCGTGGAGCGCGAAGTTAAGTAGGGCACACCGTGCATTTTCTCCCCAAATGCGCCATGTGTTTTGATTTTTCTTGCCCATGCCGTATGGATCCATCTCCCCCACCACCTAGAAGCCTTTCCAGCCTTCAAGGAAGCCCAAAAGAAGTAAGAATGAGGAGGACCAAGCAAGTGGCATCTTGATTCGGTGCTCAGAGCGACGAGCAAGGAGAACCGACTCCCCTCAAGCAACGGAGGAGGGTAACGCTCTTCTAACCTTTTTTTTTCGCAACAATGAGCATAGAGATAGATGTAACATGCTTGCTACTCATAAAATCACTACAACTAGGTATCTTGATGAAGATTTACTAGAATCCTTAGGGTTGTTGGGTGACATTCAAGCCCTATTTGGAAAAATAGGGTGGGGAGAGATAATCGAGATAAGACACCCAATCTACCCTAGGGTAGTTTTTGAGTTTTTATGTTTTTTAGAAGTTGAAGTTTTAACGGGTAGAGAGAGTGAAGAGGGTAGGATTAACTTTAGGATATTTAACATTGAGCATGAATGGACACTACACTAATGGAACTCATGCTTTGGCTTGCCGAGTGGGGGAGAGAGAAGAACCCCAATTGGGTTTAACTCTCGGATCTTTTGGACCGAATTGACAAGAGAGCATGCTTACAACCCTTCTAGGGCTAAAGCATCATGCCTCCAAAACCTCAATTTCCGATACCTCCACCGAATCATGGCAAGTACTATTTTGGGTCATGGGGAGAGTGATGGTGTAGTGAGAGCTAGCGAGCTACTTTGCCTATGGGACATGCTACAAGAAAGGAGTTGCATCGATGTAGGGTCCCATTTCATTATACACATAGTGAAAATAGGCAAAGCAGCGAGAGGAGAGATTAATGTGGGGGGCCTACTTACCTACATTTGCCATATGATAGGGTACGATTACACCATGCTAGATAGCATAGAGGGGAGCTCTAGGATCGACCTCGGAGTGTGTATGGCCATGAAGATGATTGTAAGAGAGGAACACTCCTTATGCTTAGTAAGGAAAAACTTGACAACCCTCAGGCTCCCCGACCCCGATCGTACCACCATCACCACACGCGTCAACTGGTGCTTAGACCTGATAGTGGAGTCCCCACCGTATGAGGGACCATCCACGGTGTCACCCATCTCTCCCCCTTTGCATCACTCTCCCTTCAGTCCATACATACATAGGAGCCCACCTAGTCCACGTCGACATGAGCCTGTACCTGCACCACCACCTTTTTCTACTTTTGAGCAAGATGGAGGTACATCTGCCTATGACTTTTTAGAGTTTTGATCCTGCCTTGACGATATATATGCCGAGCAGCAGATGTAAAAGCAGCGGTGGGAGGAGCAGAATGCCTACACGTAGGCAGAGTTTCAGGGAGTCCAGGAGCACTTCCAGTGGGCCGATGAGTTCTACGGCGAGGCCCATGTCTACTTCCAGGAGGAGGCTACCCGTCGGTAGGCAGAGGCCGCCTACCACCAGGAGATGCGGCAGCATATGCGAGCCCAGTAGACATAGTGGGCTAGGGAGGAGGAGCACCGAGCAGCTGCTGCATTCACTAGCTCTCAGATCGACCACATGTACATGTGACATCAGCGGCTCAACAACAGGTTCTCCCAGGATCCCGTGATGTCGAGGCTACCAGACTTTCCACCTCATACACCATACTAGAGGTATGCTTCACTTAATTCTAGGGGGCCCAAGTTTTGTTTTATTTCTAGCAGTAGTTTCTTTTCTAATGATTGCATTTTAGTTAGCATTCATTTATTCATGCATTAGTTGTTTAGTTTCTTTCAGTACTTAGTTTTTGCTACCTATAAGCTACCTCAGTAATATTTTTAAAAGTTTTATTCATGAGTTGTTTCCATGAGTAGTGTAACTTCATTTACCTCATGGTATTTTATTTTATTGGATCTGAATGAATGTTTTAGACTTACACTGGTTAGCTTCTATTCTACACATACACATGACGAACTTTCTGAAAGGGAGAATCTAGTACATACCTAGTTATGATTGATCTCAGTAGTCTAGTACTTTGGAATCCACAAGTGACCCTAAGGTTAGCATTTTAGTTACTGGAGAAGCTCGGATTGTGTAAGCCATTCGAAAAAAATCAAAATCCCAGTGAGCCAAAATAATAAAAGAGAGAAAAGAAAAAGAAAAAGAGAGAGAAAAGGAAATGAAAAAGAAGAGAAAGAGGAAAAAGAGATTATGAGGGATAAAAAAATAGTTGTCTTGGGTGGAAATGGTTAGGTGCCCCTTTGAGACCGAGTTAAGTCACTAGGGAAACACCTACCAATTTCTCTCAATAGCGAGCATGCCTTTGAGACTTTGTGCTAGATCTAGGGAACGACCCTCGCTTTGGGCAGGTAAGTGTCTAAGAGTTGCAAACCTTAGGAAAGCTATTGGTGTTGGGAAAATTCCGGATCTGATGTTCATAACATCATGAACGAATACTTCGCACAACCGCAGCGGAAACAATAACTATAAACTGGATCCCACCAGAGATCCATGCAAAACTATATAAGTAATTTCGTTCCCTACTTTTCTAGATCTTATCTAGAAGGAGAAGTATACATTCGGTGCGTGCCCTTCGCAATCCCACTATTCCAAATGCTATCGGATCTCAATACGGTAAGGATAACCGTATCTCTAAGGTATCCACACTAACACCCACCCATTTTGGAGTCACGTTTGTAGGTAGGAAACATTGCTTCCCACTTTAACTCGGTTGCTTGTTGATGGTGATTTCGTCTTCTCCCCCGGATTAAAAAAAAATTAATCCATGACAATTAGGGATTACCCAAGCTACCATTCCATCGTCGTGCTATTCGATTAGAGTAATTGAACAAACTTGTTGTTCAAGCAACCTATCTCCATTCTTCGAATTGCCGCAGAATAGATGATGTACGGATCGCCGATTTTGGTGTTTGTATTCGGGATCTAAGTAAATTAGCCACATATAAAAATATACAACATGCATATAATTGAAAAACAATTATTGACATAATACAAAAGAATATAAACAAACATTATAACTCTTGATCTATGATTGTATGTCCTTCCTCCTTTTGGACGTCGTGTGGGCGATGATCTTCCAAAAGTCGAAGCCACCTAGATCACCAATCTTCCTTTCCTTGTTCACTCCGAACAAAGGAAGATTATAAAATAAAACTCTTCTCCTTCCTTTAACCGACCACCAAGCTCCAAGCTTGGTGCTTGCCGCCGGGCAAGGAGAAGAACAAGGAGAAGTGGACGCCAGGCAAAACTCCAAGGGAAGAAACCCTAGACTTTGTTTCCACTGGCCAAGGAGAAAAGAAAGAAGAGCTTTGGACGCTGGCCAATGAGAGGAGAGGAGAGGAGAGGATGGCCGCCGACCACCTAAGGAAGAAGAAGGAAAAAATTTCCAAATTTGTGGCCGCCCAAGCCTCCAAACCCCTTGCCGCCCAAACCCTAATCCCTCCTTGCCTATAATTGCTCTTGCCACCCACCTTAAGCCTCCTTTTATAGAGTTAGGCTTAATCCTTGTTTTAATCTCCACCGTCGGTTCTAGGGATTTAATCTCAACCGTCGGATCTAGAGATTTAATCTCTACCGTCAGATCTAGAGTTTTATTTTCCATCATCGGATCTAGGCTCCATGAGGTTTTAATAGGCTACAATAGGGACCATGAGGAGAAGTTGGATCTTGGCCACCCAATGGATCAAGTCCACAAAAAGTCTGATCGATTAATGATAAATCAATCCACTAGAGGATTATCATTGATCTACCTCACCAACCCTCATAAGATAATATGGGCTCCATGTATTATTTGTACATTTTTCTCCCCGTGTTTAAGATCTTGAATGTCCGTCAATTAATTAATTTCTTGACAATTAATTAATCAACATCTAACTCCATGAGTAGTACCACTCGACCTTATCATCATGCCGGACCAAGTCCACTTGCAGGGTTTACATGATGAATCTTATGAGCTCCTCAAGAGGACATCATCATCCTAATATATAGGACACAGTTTCCTCCTATAATCAACGACACACCATATAAATAATATCATTTTCCAACTTACAGAGCCTATTGATTTACTCTATAAATCTCGTCCATTGGTAAATCAAAGAAATGAATACTAAGTATATGTGCCCGTGATTATATCAGGATTAAGAGCATGTACAACATAATATCCGAGGTCCGATTCGATAATGTAGTCAGCAATAAATCGAATCACCTTTAAGTCGGTCCTGCTCAATACACATAAAGTGTACTAGTATAATTCTATGGTCAAGACAAACCAATACCAAATCACACTACAACCATTCCAATGGCTTGTCCAAAGTCATCTCGGTTGTGTGCCGTTACTTATACTTTACAAGGAACTGATATCATGATCTCCCGTGTGACACTACACACCATGTTATCTACAATGTAATGTATTAGACAAAATGCATAACCATAAATATGCAAACAATGATCATGTGATTCATATTTTAAAAATAAAGATGTTCATACAAAAGATAGACTTTTCAGTATACATCCCAACAATCTCCCACTTATACTAAAAGACTATGTTGTCCTCAAACTGCCATACATCTGATTCGCATTCCCTCCACATGCCTATCAAAAGTTGTCAACGGAAGGGCCTTAGTGAAAGTATCTGCCAGGTTATCCTTTGATGCAATCTTGGCCACAACAACTTCTCCTCTCTTTACGATTTCTCGTATCAGGTGGTACTTGCTCTCTATGTGTTTACTTGCCTTATGGGCTCGTGGTTCCTTCGAGTTTGCAACTGCACCACTCTTATCACAATAAATTGTGATAGTTCTGGGAAAACCAGGAATCACATCCAAGTCCATCAAGAAGTTCTTGAGCCACACAGCTTCTTTGGCCGCCTCAGAGGCTGCTACATACTCAGCTTCCATGGTGGAGTCCGCCACGTATTTCTGCTTGACACTCCTCCATACAATGGCTCCACCTCCCAAAGTAAACACAAAACCTGAGGTAGACTTACTATTATCCCTGTCTGATTTTAAGTCGGAATCTGTGTAACCCACGGGGAGTAATTGGTCTGCCTAGTAAACTAGCATATAATCCCTAGTTCTTCTCAGGAACTTCAATATATGCTTTACCGCAGTCCAATGTCCCTGTCTTGGATTACTCTAATATCTACTGACCATGCCCATGGCAAAACAGATATCTAGTCTCGTACATAGCATCGCATACATGAGGCTTCCAACTGCCGAAGCATAAGGAACTACCTTCATCTCCTCTATCTCCTCAGATATTCTAGGACACATCTCCTTAGATAAAGGAACTCCATGCCTGAAAGGTAGAAAACCTTTCTTGGAGTTTTGCATGCTAAAATGATCTATAATGGTGTCTATGTATGAAGCTTGAGATAAGCACAACATCCTTTTCCTGCGATCCCTTATAACCTTGATCCCAAAGATGTGTCCCACTTCTCCCAAGTCCTTCATATCAAATTGTTTGGACAACCATACCCTTATGTCTGATAACACCTTGACATTGTTACCAATTGACAAAATGTCATCTACGTATAGTACAAGAAATACCACTACGTTTTCGTCACATCTCTTGTATACACAAGACTCATCTGAACTTTGAATAAATCCATAAGACTGGGTTACCTCATCAAAGCGGATGTTCCGAGACCTCGAAGCTTGCTTCAATCCATAAATGGACCGATTAAGCTTGCACACAAGATGCTTTTTTCCCTTTGCAATGAATCCCTCTGGTTGCTTCATATAAATATTTTCCTCAAGACATCCATTAAGAAAAGTTGTCTTGACATCCATCTGCCACACCTCATAATCCAATACATAAGAGAATCCGGATAGACTTAAGCATGGCTACCGGTGAAAAGGTCTCCTCATAATCGATACCCTCTTTCTGAGTATACCCTTTCACAACAAGCATTGCTTTGAAGGCCTCAACCTTCCCATCTATTCCTCTCTTTCTTTTGTAGATCCACTTGCATCCAATGGTTTTTACACCATTGGGTGGTTCTACTAGCTCCCAGACCTAATTTGAATCCATAGATTCAATCTCAGAATTCATCGCACTTTGCCAAGATACTGCATCTTTATCTTTGATCGCCTCATCATTTGTCCAGGGATCAGGTTTATGTTCACCAGGGACCAAATCAAAAGATTCTCCCTAGAACATGAATCTATCAGGCTATCTCACAACCCTCCCACTACGACGAGATATCACCTGTGTATCCTCTGTGACACGCGGTGCAGTGACTTGTGGCATATCCTCTTGTACCGGTGGTACTGAAGTAGTGACTTCCCCTTTTAATTCCTCCAAAACAATCTTACTCATGGGCTAGTGGTACATTACATAGTCTTCCTCCAGAAATCTGGCGTTCATACTAACAATCACCCTCTGATCTATAGGACTATAAAACAAACCACCTTTCGTTCCTCTAGGATACCCAACGAACATGTACACTTCAGTACGAGGTTCCAACTTACCAACATCTGCCTTCAGCACATGTGCTGGGCTCCCCTAAATCCAAATATATCTCAGACTCGGCTTTCGCCCAGTCCACAATTCTGTGGGAGTAGAAAGCACTGACTTAGATGGAACCAGATTCAAAATATACATTGTCATATCTAGAGCATATCCCCAGAACGAATCTGGCAACACAGAATAACACATCATCGATCTAACCATCTCCATAAGAGTCCTATTCCTTCGCTCTACTACACCATTCTGTTGGGGTGTGCAAGGTGCAGATAATTGGGATTGAATCCCAACCTCTGATAAGTAATTCCTAAACTCTCCCAAGAGGTACTCACCACCATGATCAGATCGTAGTGTCTTGATACTTTTACCTTGATGTTTCTCCATATCAGCCTTGAATTCTTTGAACTTATCAAAGCATTCTGACTTGCGGCGCATCAAGTAAATGTTTCCATATCTTGAATAATCGTCTATGAAAGAGACGAAATACTCAAAATCACCTCTAGCCTGGATAGACATAGGACCACACAAATCAGAATGAACCAATTCCAACACATCTTTGGCTCTATACCCCTTGGCCTTAAAAGGCCTCTTGGTCATTTTAACTTCCAAGCAAGATTCACAGGTTGGAAAATCTTCCACCACTAATGAACCCAGAGGTCCCTCAGCTATCAACCTTTGAATTCTGCTTAGGTTAATATGACCAAGTCTTAGATGCCAAAGATATATTTGGTTCATCTTCAAAGGTTCTTTTCTCTTATTGGAATTAGAAGATGAGTTATTAACTTCTATTTGCATCGTGGGATCTTTCGGTTCGAGTGTATACAAATTTCCTATCAATGCACCAAAACAGATAATCTTTATATTCCTTTTTATAACAACTCTGTCATTAAAAGAAATAGAATATCCATCCATAAACAATTTAGAAACCGAAATTAAATTCTTTCTAAATAAAGGTACATAAAGGCAATTTTTAAGAACCAAAACTTTATTCCTCTCAAAAGACAAATAAACATCTCTCACTGCAATAGCCGCCACTTTTGTGGCATCGCTCAAGTATACGGTAATCTCTCCCTCAGCTAGTCGTCTGGTTTCCTGGAACACCTGGAAAGTATTGCAGACATGATCAGTGGCTCCCGTATCTACACACAAGGTGTCGATAGATAACACTGCTAAACATGTTTCAACGACTAGACCAAAAGATATACCATTGTTCTGCTTGCGGTTGGGGCAGTCCTTCTTCCAGTGTCCAGTCTGCTTACAAGTGAAGCACTTGCCTTTCGGCTTCTTCACTCCTCCTTGAGTTCCTCCTACCGCCTTTGCCCCAGCTTGTTTCTTCTTCTTCTTGCCTTTCGGCTTAGAAGTAGAAACCTTTTTTGTTGGTGCAATCGACCCAGGTTGACTCGAGTTTGACTCGAGCAGTACCTTGATAGAATTTTGATGATAGAAAAAACTCATGATATGGGATTTTCATGGGAAAGTCCAAGGGGGAAGCCTTGGCATGGGAAAGTCCAAAGCATTACGAAGCCGTGCGCTTGGTGCTTGGCATGGGAAAGTCCAAAGCATTGTGAAGTCGTGCGCTTGATGCTTGGCATGGGAAATCCAAAGCATTGCGAAGCGGTGCGCTTGGTGCTTGGTGAGAAATGAATTGCGAAGCCGTGCGCTTAGTGCATTTGGGAAGTCTTGAGAACTTGGCAAGTTCACTAGGCTCGGGTCCTTTAGTCGGTGAAGGATGACATTGCGAAGCCGTGCGCTTGGTGCATCCGAGGGACCACCGGACGGGGAGAAAATGGAGTGAGCCCAAAGGGAAGCATACTTCTAGGGCATGAGACGCGAAGGATGGCGTTGCGAAGCCGTGCGCTTGGTGCATCCGAGGGACGTAGACCGAGGGAAGAGAGCTTCGGTGGGGAACTCCATGAGGGATAAGGTGGACTTGGCCAAGTGGCTAAGACTGAGTGTCGAAGGCTCAAACATCGTTATGTTTGAGGTTTTAGCCGACATCAGTCGACTAGCATAGGTGCCAGTGGACTGCTCTAGGTCGTATGGGTTTGACCAGTGTTCAACTGAACCAAGTCTGGTTGATCGGATCGATCGCCGAGGTAGGGCGATCGTTGAGAGAATCGATCGCCGAGGGATGGCGGTCGATTAATGACACTGCGACAGCATACGAGAATGGAGTCGAAGCTTCACAAAGACTCGACTGATGGATGATCAGTCGACTGATGGCACCCATCAGTCGACTGATGTGTGATCCGTTGGAACTTAACCAATGTGGATCTGGCCATTGTGAGACAACGGCTACGGGACCAGTCGACTGATGGTCACGATCAGTCGACTGATGGGCGCGAAATCAACTTGATGCAGGTTATAAATGGAGCTTGAGTTGGAGGATTTCGCCATGGTTTTTATGGAGCTATTGGAGGGTAATTGCTGCTGCATTCCAGTCCTTCAAGAGCCAATCAAAGCAAGCAACAAACAAGTGATCAAAATCAATCGGTGAAAAGTGTTTCTTTTGTATTGTATTTGTATTCTTGTTTGTATATGTATATTACTGTTGTAATTGCTTGTGAGAGGTTTTTCCACCTCCGACGTGTAGTCGAGAAGGAGTTTGAGTATTGTTGTGTGCATCTCTAGAGCTCGTTGAGCTCGCCCCGTGGAGTAGGAACCCTAAGGTTCCGAACCACGTATATGCTTGCATATTTGGTGTGCTTGTATTGTTGTTAGTATTATTTTTGTTTTATTGTTTCCGCTGTGCTAACGACAATCGTAGACAAGCAACGCGACGAGAATGAGCGAATTACGACATCCAATGAACGAGGGCTATTCACCCCCCTCTAGCCGGCCGTTTCGATCCTCCAACAAGTGGTATCAGAGCCGAGGTCGCTCTTCAAGGACTAATCGCCGTGAGAGCACTACAAGATGGCCGGCTACAACCTCCAACCACCAAAATTCGAAGGAGATTTACTATGGTGAAGGAAAATGGAGGTATACCTAGAAACCAATTTTGATTTTATGCTAATCATAGAAAACGGTTTCGAATTGCCTAGGAATGAAAGAAATAGGCAAATTGAGAAGTCAAGGTGGACCCAAGACCAAATCAAAGACTTTGAGACAAATGACAAGGTAATCGAATTGCTTAGTGATTTGATTCCTAACAACATTTGGTCTAGATTGGGTAATTTTAGGGATGCAAAGGAATTATGGGAGAAGATAATGAAATTTCAAGAAAGTTCCCAATCTGCACAAGTAGAGGAAGATGCCATGGAAGAAAGCCCATCCACATTTGAAGACGTTGATGATTTGGTGGAGACTTCCACCTCTAGCATTGAGGGGGAGGAAAGGATTTCCACTCCGGAGCCAAGTCAAAATGAAGCATCTACCTCTGGAAGAAATGACCAAGAGGCTTCCACCAACTCCCTAGGTGACTCATGTAGTATAATTAATCGTAAAGATTATATTATTTGTTTTGAGTGTAGGGAGAAAGGGCATTACAAGAGAAAATGACCAAAATTGGCTAAGGAAAAGGCATCCACACCAAAAGTCAACCCAAAGTCAAAGGATGCCGTTGTTCCCAAAATTAAAAGCAAAGAGCACATTGTGTGCTTCAAATGCAACCAACGGGGACATTACCGAAGCCAATGCCCTAGGGGGAGGAAGAAAGGGCAAGAAGGTGTAATTCATGTAGGGAGAGCTTCCCAAGCTAACCCTAAGGTATATTTAAATAATGCACCTTGAATCACAAGGTCATATTTGACCTTGTGATTTGCAAACAAACTCTTCCGATGGGGAGGAAGACACTCAGAGCCGATGCGCAAGTTTGTTTGCATCACATGTCAAATCGTAATGGAGGCCGTGGGAATTTATAAAAATATCCCTCTCCCACTTAGTAATTTAAAATTGAGGAATTTTCTAGCCTACGACATGCATATCAAACAATAAGCAATAAATATGAAAAAGAAATATTTTCCAACTATTATGGCCTTTGTCTCTAATATGCCTCCCGTCGTATCGCCATCTCGTCCGCTCCTCCCTACGCCATGTACGAACCATCCAGAGATCCGAGACGAGACTAACTATTTTAATTTACATCCATCGATCCTATACTCCACGAAGGAGTGTACATGAAATCTAGATCAAAAGTAAACTAAAATAAAAAGAGTGGCTAAACAATCTCGTATTTAAATACAAAATTAAATACTAGCCTCGTCAACCACGAGGATTCAAATAATATACAATTACACACATACAATCACACACACATATGGCCATAATAGTTGGATCCTATGCCTGCAATCAAAAGTTAACCTACGCACATCCTAATATTATCCAACACATATAATATATGAAAAAGTGCATAAAAGTAACCAAATCCTAAACACACAAAATCGAAAATCGTGGCTCTGATACCACTTGTAGGTAGGAAACTTTGCTTCCCACTTCAACTCGGTTGCTTGTTCATGGCGATTCCGTCTTCGTCCCCGGATTAAAAAAAAAATAATCCATGACAATTAGGGATTACCCAAGCAACCATTCCATCATCGTGCTATCCGATTAGAGTGGTCACTTGAACAAACTTGTTGTTCAAGCAACCTACCTCCATTATTCGAATAGTCGCGGAATAGACGATGTACGGATCGTCGGTTTTTGTGTTTGTATTCGGGGTCTAAGTAAATTAGCCACATATAAAAACATACAACATGCATATAATTTAAAAACAATTATTGAGATAATACAAAAGAATATAAACAAACATTATACCTCTTGATCTTCTATTGTATGTTCTTCCTCCTTTTGGACGTTGTGTGGGCGACGATTTTCCAAAAGTCGAAGCCTCCTAGATCACCAATCTTCCTTTCCTTGTTCACTCTGAACAAAGGAAGATGATAAAACAAAACTCTTTTCCTTCCTTTAACCGACCACCAAGCTCCAAGCTTGGTGCTTGCCGCCGGCCAAGGAGAAGAACAAGGAGATGTGGACGCCGGCCAAAACTCCAAGGGAAGAGACCCTAGACTTTGTTTACACCGGCCAAGGAGAAGAGAAAGAAGAGCTTTGGACGCCGGCCAAGGAGAGGAGAGGAGAGGATGGGAGCCGGCCACCTAAGCAAGAAGAAGGAAAAAATTTCCAAATTTGTGGCCGCCCAAGCCTCCAAGCCCCTTGCCGCCCAAATCCTAATCCCGCCTTGCCTCTAATTGCTCTTGCCGCACACCTTAAGCCTCCTTTTATAGAGTTAGGCTTAAGCCTTATTTTAATCTCCACCGTCGGTTCTAGGGACTTAATCTCAACCGTCGGATCTAGAGATTTAATCTCAACCGTCGGATCTAGAGATTTAATCTCTACCGTCGGATCTAGAGTTTTATTTTTCATCATCGGATCTAGCCTCCATGAGGTTTTAATAGGCTACAATAGGGACCATTAGGAGGATTTCGATCTTGGCCACCCATTGGGTCAAGCCTACATAAAGTCCTATCGATTAATGATAATCCAATCCACTAAAGGATTATCATTGATCTACCTCACCAACCCCCATAAGATAATATGAGCTCCATGTATTATTTGTACATTTTTCTCCCCGTGTTTATGATCTCGAATGTTCGTCAATAATTAATTTACTGACAATTAATTAATCAACATCTAACTCTATGAGTAGTACCACTCAACCTTATCATTATGCCGGACCAAGTCCACCTGCATGCTTTCCATGATGAACCTTATGAGCTCCTCAAGGGGACAACATCATCCTAATATATAGGACACGGTTTCCTCCTATAATCAACGACACACCATATAAATAATATCATTTCCCAACTTACCGAGCCTATCGATTTACTCTATAAATCTCGCCCATTGGTAAATCAAAGAAATGAATACTAAGTATATGTGCCCGTTATTATTTCGGGATTAAGAGCATGTACAACATAATATCTGAGATCTGATTCGATTATGTAGTCAGTAATAAATCGAATCACCTCTATGTCGGTCCTGCTCAACACACACAAAGTGTACTAGTGTAATTCTATGGTCAAGACAAACCAATACCAAATCACACTACAACCATACCAATGGCTTGTCCAAAGTCATCTCAGTTGTGTGTCTTTACTTATACTTTACAAGGAACTGATAACATGATCTCCCGTGTGACACTACCCACCATGTTATCTACAATGCAATGTATTATACAAAATGCATAACCATAAATATGCAAACAATGATCATGTGATTCTTATTTCAAAAATAAAGATGTTCATACAAAAGATAGACTTTTCAGTATACATCCCAACAACATTGTCCTAGCAACCCCTAGCAAAGTGCCAAGAACCCTTTGGAAGAAGAAGGAGAGGAAGAAGAGGGATGAGGGTGAAGGTAGGAAACTTCGCTTCCCACTTCAACTTGGTCACTTGTTCATGGCAATCCCGTCTACGTCCCCAAATAAAAAAATTTATCCTTGATAAGGATGGATTACCCAAGCAACCGTTCCATCGTCGTGCTATTCGATTAGAGTGGTCACTTGAACGAACTTGTTGTTCAAGCAACCTACCTCTATTCTTTGAATAGCCACGGAATAGACGATGTACGAATCGTCAGTTTTTGTGTTTGTATTCGGGATCCAAGTAAATTTAGCCACATAACAAAACATACAACATACAAAGAAACAAAAAGATAGCAAACAAGCATTATACCTCTCGATCTTCTATTGTATATCCTTCCTCCTTTTGGACATCGTGTGGGCGATGATCTTCCAAAAGTCGAAGCCTCCTAGATCACGATCTTTCTTTCCTTGCTCACTCCGAACAAGAGGAAGTATAGAAACAAAACTCTTCTCCTATCTAGGACCAACCAACAAGCTCCAAGCTTGAAGCTTGCCGCCGGCCCAAAGAGAGGTTTAGGAGTGCCGACCAACCTTGAAGGAAGGTTGCCACTAGCCAACCAAGAGAGAGAAAGAGAGAGGGAGGAGCTGCCACTGATCTAGAGAGAGAGAGGGTGGTGATGATGTCACCGGCCACAAGGAAAACACCAAACCCTAGTCTTGTGTTTGCCACTTCCCACAATGATGGACAAAACCTAGGGTTGACGCCACCCACCTCTCCTCTCAAGCCAAGCTCCAAAACCCTAATCTCCCAAAGTGTCATCCACGCCCAAGCCTTGGCCTCCTTTTAAAGAGTTAGGGTTAAGCCTCCTTTTAATCTACACCGTCGGATCTAGGGATTTAATCTCAACCGTCGGTCTAGAGATTTAATCTCAACCATCGGATTTAGAGATTTAATCTCCACCGTCGAATCTAGAGTTTTATTTTCCATCATCGGATCTAGGCTCCATGAGGGTTGTAATAGGCTACAATAGGGACCATGAGGAGGAGTTGCATCTTGGCCACCCAATGGATCAAGCCCACATAAAGTCCGATCCATTAATGATAATCCATTCCACTAGAGGATTATCTTTGATCTACCTCACCAACCCCCATAAGTTAATATGGGCTCAATATATTATTTGTACATATATCTCCCTGTATTTAAGATCTCGAATGTCCGTCGATTAATTAATTTACTGACAATTAATTAATCCACATCTAACTCCATGAGTAGTACCACTCAACCTTATCATCATGTCGGACTAGTCCATCTACAGGGTTTACATGATGAACCTTATGAGCTCCTCAAGGGGACATCATCATCCTAATATATAGGACACTGTTTCCTCCTATAATCAATGGCACACCATATAAATAATATCATTTCACAACTTACCGAGCCTATCGATTTACTCTATAAATCTTGCCCATTGGTAAATCAAAGAAATGAATACTAAGTATATATGCCCGTTATTATATCGGGATTAAGAGCATGTACAACATAATATCTGAGGTCCGATTCGATTATGTAGTTAGCAATAAATCGAATCACCTCTAAGTCGGTCCTGCTCAATACACACAAAGTGTACTAGTGTAATTCAATGGCCAAGACAAACCAATACCAAATCACACTACAACCATTCCAATGGTTTGTCCAAAGCCATCTAGGTTGTGAGGCTTTACTTATACTTTACAAGGAACCGATAACATGATCTCCCGCGTGACACTACACACCATGTTATCTACAATGTAATGTATTAGACAATATGCATAACCATAAATATGCAAACAATGAATATGTGATTCTTATTTCAAAATAAAGATGTTCATACAAAAGATAGACTTTTCAGTATACATCCCAACAGAGGGAACACTTCTCTTGGCTTTTGGCTTGCACATTGGAAAAAAACAATTAAAAATCCTTGGCCTAACGTTGCTTTGCAAGTTCAAAGCCATTTAAGCCACGAGCCATCAATTCCCATTATCTCCTCATTAAGAAGACTCTTAATCTCCTAATGAATACCATGACCCTTGGTATTCTTTTTCATCATGAATACCAAGGCCCTTGGTATTCCCATGAATGATTAATCACATTAATCATGCATGATGATGATGAATCATCTTCCATGGTTCAACTTGAGTCTAACTCAAGTTTAACCAGTTTGATTCTTACTCAAGTCTTGGCCATATGCTCAATTGTCCTTTTAGTCCAACTAAAAAAACTATCTTCAAAATAGAATGTCATTTGTGTGTGACCCTATTGGCTCTTGTAACATTGGCAATGTATCTAAAACCATTTTAAATACATAAGCAATGAGCGGCGTCTAGCAATACATCTTTGCTACCCAAGTTACAAGATCGTCGAGATTCGACAACCTTTCTGTGGCTATTATCATGTATAATGGTGTCCTTCAATCTCTGATATCTTAGATCGATCAATGAGGCATAGACCGTGTCATCCCCTTATCGATCTTTATGTTTCTTGATCCCCAAGTAGACTCACTCAAACAAATGAGCTCAATTTCTTATATTGACTCATTTGAGCATGACCATGCATTTCGTGGTCCTACTCTATCAAGAGGCCAAAGATATCACTCCCGTCATATGGGAGGGATAGATCTCATCTACATCACTCACATCCCTGCACATAATTCATTACATACCCATTAATCGTTGTTATAATGCACCCTGTTACGGGTGATGTTAGACGATCCAAAGTACATAACTCCTTATGTAGAGAACCGTAGTGACTTCAGGTCTAAGAACTATTCATACCAGTAGTCACATGAAAAATTATATGACACTCATATAATGATCCATGACACTTTCTCATGGTGGGTCAATTCAGTATATATATTCTCCAATATATATACCCATGTGTCAATGTGATATCACATATCCATGACTTGTGAGATCAAGTCATCCATTGACCTACATGCTAGTCTCAATATATTAATATTGCCCTTGTCTATTAATACTTGACTAGGAATATTAAGAATAGTGTTCTCTATAGCTTCTCATAATCAATTTTACCAATTGATATACTATAGATTAGAACCTACTATTCAAGGGCATTATTATAGTTATTTTAGCTGACAAATGCATAAAGTAAAAATAATAAACAATCTTAGCCTTTTATTAATGAAATATGATACACATGATCCCTAATCAATCATCTCATGATTGACACTAAGGGCTGACACTAACAATTGGATACCGTGGCGATTGGCATTAGGCCAAGTGGGAGTTTGTCAGTAATATATGAGAGGTGTCCTAAGACAATCGCCTTATGGTTGTACCATTTATTTGATAAATGAAGATTCACTATTTGAGTATATATGTTTTAATGTATTTGATTTGATCTTAAACTCATTTACTGAATGTCCGCTATACAATTCAAAGCATGAGAGAATTTGTGATTGGATAACAACTAGTGAGTATCTCTACATGTGTAATTGTGATGTATTAGAATTATCCCTAGTTGATGAATTGATGGATTCATATGCCATCGATTCTATTGAGACTATCATGAGGTATACTCTTTGATTTATCCAACCAGCTGTTTCTCACTAGCTGGTGACATTGGGATGTCTGGAGTTGATCATGGATGCTAGTTATGGTAACTAGTTCATTGGAGTGACCAACTGTAAGACTTCATATGGTTATCTGCATATATGGATATGTCAATGAAGTTCTTAGAGCAACTTAAATGCAATGTTCCTTCAACTTGCAGTATTCAAGTCATCTTGGTAATGAAGACTTATGCTTTGACATCTTAAGCAAGCATCTCTGAGGAGATGTGAACCTGGGATGATTGGGTATAAGTCGAAGTTCCCGAAGGTGTTTGAATAGCCTACAGAGGATTCACCGCTCCTTACGAGGAGATGTATACCCTATGGTCCCTCGTCGGATTGTTACTAAAGTCTTTGGCCAAAGCATTACATGTTTAGAGTATGGTACTCTTGGATGCATGTGCAATAACTAGAATCCGGCGAACGAGGAAGTAATACTTGGGCTATGTGTGACATAGTCAACCTAGTGGTGACTGACATAATAGACCATGTCATGAACCAAGTGGGTATAAGATGAGTGAAGGGAATGAGGTATGATTCATTGTCGCTGCTGAAGGGTTTCAGAAAAGATTCTGGGATCAACCGTTAATTTTTCGGTTATTTGGGGATCATGATGTACTACTAGGGGTCACTCATGATCGTTCTATAATTAATGGTTAATTATAGACGGCCAACATAAATCGGTAACCTATTTGGTCACACGCACAACAAGCGTAATCCGAAGGATTTAAAATGAGTTTTAGAATAGAATTCTCATATCAAGAGAGACTTGGTTAGGTTGTACCAAACAAAGAGTGAGTATGAAATTGTTTCCCTCGCATCGGAAGTATGGATGGGCCGAGTCTTATGAAGACATGATGGATGAGCCAAATAAGTTTGGTTCTAATCCAATGGTGGAAAATAAACTAAAGTGGGTTGGTTTGTTTTAAACGAATGAACCAAAGTTAGTTCAGTTCGTTTTAACTTAAAATAGACCAACGCTGTTTGGTTTATTTTAACTTAAGTTATTGGAGTGGGTTAACGGATTATAGTTATGAACAAATAACCATTTGGAGAATGTGTTCTCTATAAAAACATGGCTTAAGGGTTTTTCGTGGAGAATTAATTGGTTCAAGGGTTTTGAAAACCCTAGCCTTCTCTCCTCTTCCTCCTCTAGGGTTGCCACCCATCTCTTGTGCTGCCACCCAAGCCTATTGCAGCTCCTCCTCCTCGCCGCTGGCCAACCACCAACCGTCGACGATTCCTCTGGCCATCCTCCTGTTGGGTTTCCAGCACCGCGGCGAGTGTGTGTTCGAACATGTTTCGTAAATATGTGCACAGTGGAAGGAATAAAATAATAAATCTAATTTATTACAACACACGCATCACACGCATGCATAGTACAACATGTGTAGACATAACCGTAAATTCAAATTTTTTGCAAAAAAAGGAAATTTATACTACGTATACCTGACGTATCACGTGTAGCGGGAAAAGCATCAACTGGAACGATTCTTGCTAGAATCGTCTCTATCCGTATCCACACCGAGTACCTTCGGGATGACTTCACAAAGTCACGAGCCTCGTCTTCGTACGGGTTACTAGCCTCGTGTTGAAAATGATGTGATCGAGAGAAGATCACGATCCAAATCAAAATTCGGATCCAAAATGAGTCCTCAAAAAGTCGCTTCTCCGGAGAGGTATTTGTTGGATCGAGAAGCGTCGCTAGAGGGGGGGGGGGTGAATAGCGAGAGTAAATCTTTTCTTCGATTCGTTGGAGTAGATAATTAAACGAGTAAACATAGTAGAAAATAAAGAGACACATTTATTTTACTTGGTTCACAACCCAGCGGTTGCTACTCCAAGGCCATATCGGTCCTAGACCGCGTATGGAGGGCAAAGCACTATAACGTCTCCTCCTCGTTGGAGGTAGGAGACAACGATCACAAAACCGAATGTACGAGGATGAGGCAACAAGCCTACCTCACCTCGTTACGAATAAAAACAATGAATACAATATCAAAATATATTACTAGATGCTGCTGCCGACGAAGAAGATCTGAACTTGTTGTCACGTCGGCATTTTGACGGTGTTGGAGCGTTGGCGTTGTAGAAGCACTTGATGAATAAACTTGATGATGTTTGTGTTAGTAATATATGAGAGATGTCCTAAGGCAATCGCCTTATGTATGAACCATTTATATGATAAATGAAGATTCACTATTTGAGTATACATATTTTATGTATTTGATTGGATCTTAAACTCATTTACTGAATGTCCACGATACGATTCACAGCATGAGAGAATTTGTAATTGGATCACAACTAGTGAGTATCTCTACATGTGTAATTATGATGTATCGGAATTATCCCTAGTCGATGAATTGATGGATTTGGACACCATCAATTCTGTCGAGACTAGCACGAGGTATACTCCTTGGTGTATCCAAGCAGCTGATTCTCACTGGCTGGAGACATAGTGATGTCCGGAGTTAATCGTGGATGCTAGTTATGGTAACTAGTTCATTGGAGTGACCAAAGTAGTAAGACTTCATATGGTTCTCTGCATATATAGATATGTCAATGAAGTTCTTCTTGTGGCTTAAGTGCGATGTTCCTTTGACTTGCGGTATTCAAGTCATCTTGATCATGGAGACTTATGCTTTGACATCTTAAGCAAACATCTCTAAGGAGATGTGGACCCGGATGATTGGGTATAAGTCGAAGTGATCGAAGGTGTTTGAATAGCCTATAAAGGATTCACCACTCCTTGCGAGGAGATGTATACCCATGGCCTCTCGTCGGATTGTTACTAAAGTCTTTGGCCAAAGCATTACATGTTTAGAGTAAGGTACTCTTCGATACATGTGGAGTAACTAGAATCAGTGGGGACGAGGAAATGATACTTGGGCTAGGTGTGACGTAGTCACTTAGTGGGATGACACTATAGACCATGTCCTGAACCAAGTGGGTATAAGATGAGTGAAGGGAATGGGGCACGATTCATTCGAGCTACTGAAGGGTTTCAGAAATAGTTCTGGATCAACCGTTGATCTTTTCGGTTAATTGGGGATCATGATGTACTACTAGGTGCCACTCATGATCGTTCTATAATTAATGGTTAATTATAGACAGCCAACATAAACCGAGAACCTATTTGGTCACACGCACAACGAGTGTAATCCAAAGGATTTAAAACGAGCTTGAGAATGGGATTCTCAGACCGAGAGAAACTATGTTTGGTTGGACCAAACATAAAGCGAGCATGAAATTATTTCAGTCGCAATGGAAGCGTGGATGGGCCGTGTCTTATGAAGACATAATGGATGGACCAAAATGGTTTGGTTCTAATCCAATGGATGAGAATAAACCAAAGGGTTTGGTTTATATTAAACGAATGAACCAAAGGTTGGTTCGGTTCGTTTTAACTTAAAATAAACCATCATGGTTTGGTTTATTTTAACTTATCTTAATGGAGTGGGTTAACGGGCTTTATGGATATGATCCATTAACCATTAAGAGAATTAGTTCTCTATAAAATAGGGCTTAAACCCTAATCCAAAAAACCCTAATTGGTGTTGCCGCCCAACCTTGTTGTGCCGCCCCCTCCATCATCTCATCTATTCGGCGCCCAACCCTAAAGTGCCACCATCCAGCTTTTGTGCAGCCGTCCAACTTGTTGCCGGCGACCAAGCTACAGCCGGTGAACCCTCCGGCGATCCTCCGGTGATCCCCTATAGGTTTGGCATCAAGGTGAGCCTTTTCTTTCCTTGGTTGGCCGGCACCTATATCCTCCACCAAGCTGTCCAGTTTTCTGGACAGCTTCTCCTCTCGTCGGAGCGTCGTTTGGACGACGGTTAGTGCTCCGACAGCGGCTAACTTACCGGGGATTTGATCTCCGGTAATCATCTGAGGTGGGGGACGAAGGATTCGTCAAACGGTTGACGAATACCTCTCCGGAGAAGCGAGTTTTGAGAACTCGTTTTAGGATCCGAATTTGGATTCGGATCGTGATCATCTCTCGATCACGTCGTCTTCAACACGAGGCTAGTAACCCGTACGAAGACGAAGCTCGTGACTTAGCAAAGTCATCCCGAGGAGCTCGGCGTGGATACAGATAGAGACGATTCTTACGAGGATCGTTCCGGTTGATGCCGTTCCCGCTACACGTCATACGAAAGGTATAACGTAGATAATTTCTTTTATTGCAAATTTTAATTTACGGTTATGTCTACACTTGTTGTAATATGCATGCGTGTGTTATGTGTGTTGTAATAAATATAGATTTATTATTTTTAATTTCTTCTGCTGTGTTCATGTTTACGAAACATGATCGAACACACACACGCCGCGGTGCCGGAAACCCAACAGTGGTATCAGAGCCCAGGTTGTGTTTCGACATAATCGTAAAAATGGTTTTGCGATAGTCATAATGTATTTCTAGAAATTTTCTAAATTTTGGAAATTTAGAAGTATTTATGGAAATTTTTCAATTTTGGAAAGTCTAGAAGTATTTATGGAAATCTTCCACTTTTGGAAAGTTGGAAGTATTTATGGAAATTGATATTTTCCATAAATAAAATATTTGATTAGATTCTGAAAATTTGTTTCCTAATTTAATCATGATTTGATTTGGGAAATCAAATCTTAAAATATTTTATTTCCATAAGTAGTTTTAATGATTTAGGAAATTGGTTTCCTAATTAGATTTTCCTAAATCAAATAATTCCATGAATAAAATATGTGATTAGATTTGGAAATTTGTTTCCTAATTTAATTATGATTTGATTTGGAGAATCAAATCTTAAACATATTTTATTTCCATAAATAGTTATAACATATAAGGAAATTATATACATGACATAATTGTATGCCATGTAATTGCATTAGATGCATAACATTATGCCATGCGTGTCGTGACATGTAGATGTATGCCATGTATGTCATGCCATGTAGATAATAGTTATTTGCATGCAAAGAGGATGAGACATAAAACCCTAACTCAATATTAAAGCCTACACCTTCCATTAATATGGTTAGAACCAGAGTTCTGTTTCTTGTTTGGGTTGTTGGACTCACTCCAAGCCCAGCTCGAACCTGAACATGTTCAAATCATTGGAATAGTTTAACTCTAATATGGTAAGAGTCAGAGGTCAATCGTTAGTTTGGGTTGTTGGACTCACTCCAAGCTTGGCTAATTGGTTGAATGCGCTCTAACCATATTAAAACTATTTCGCGATTAATGGGTCGGCTTTAACTTGGAGCATCGATTTGTTGGACTCACTCCATGGTCGATGTGAAGAGAGGTGAAGTTGGGTGCTATGCATATGATGCATACTTGTTAATGTGTTAACAACCCAATGTATGTGTAAACATTCAATTAGTTGATAGCACATTGTGATAGTTACATATACATGATATGTAATCGGTATACTAGATACCCACCATCATAGCTAAGAATGGCTTGTTGGACTCACTCCAAGGTCGTTCTTATCTATGATGGATATCAACCCATTCGGAGATGGACCTACAATCTCCCGAAGTGATTTTGGGGTTTTTGAAATTCGAATAATGAATGGGATTTATAAATGTATATTGATGCATTTTTAAAATCATCTTTCTCATATATGCTCGTTTTGTATTTCTAAGATAATATATTGATCATGATGTGTTTGAATTTGCGTTCCATTTTGGATTCAAATAAATTGACTGGGCCGAACTTCTTGGACTGGCTTAGAAACTTGAGAATTGTTCTCAAGGTGAAAAGTTTGTGTATGTCCTCGAAGCGCCTCTTCCCGCTCGTCCTAGTGACGATGCAACTTTGGACCAATTGTTGGCCTATCAGAAACATGTGAGTGATTCTGAACAAATGAGTTGCATCATGCTAGCCGCGATGGAACCCAAGCTACGAAAGCAGCATGAGCATATGGATGCTCATATCGTAGTCCTTCATCTCTGTGAGTTGGTTGATGAGCAAGTGAGATTCGAAAGGTTCGAAGTCTCCAAGCTCCTCTTTACCTCTGAGATGCGAGGAGGTTCATCTGTGGTACTGCTCAACATGCTGAAGACTGTGGAGCCTTCTGAGAAGCATGAGCAGGGGACGGTGCTGTTAGTTGATTCCTCGAAGAAAGGTTCTAAGAGGAAGTCAAAGGAACAGCAGAAGGGAAAGAAGAGAAGGGCCAAGAAGGTAGAACTAGCACAAAAGGAAACTTCCCATCATTATGGCAAGGAGAACCATTTGCGAAGAAAGTACAAGATTTATCTTGAGTCAGTGAAGAAGGATAAGGCATCGGATGCCCCATCTTCTTCAAAAATAAAAAAAAATCTTCTTTATTGATTGTCATTCTATTTCCTCAGACACTTGGGTATTCGATACTGGGTGTGGCTCACATATATGTAATGACATACATGGGCTAAGGAATAGAAGAAGACTCATCAAGGGGAGAGTCAAATTTACGTGTTGGGAATGGAGCAACGGTTGCTGCACTCGCCATCGGAACGTATTTGTTGGAACTCCCTGTAGGACTTGTCTTAGAACTGGACAATTGCTTTTATGTTCCTTCGTTGATAAAGAACATCATTTCTATTTCTTGTTTAAATAGAAATGGGTACCATTTGACTTTTAGTAACAATTGTTGTTACATAACTTTGAATGGAGTTCTTTATGGGACTGGAACTTTAAGCAATGGTGTTTATACGTTGGACGTATCTAGTGACATTTTCAATATCGAAGTGAGCAACACGCGTGCTCGAAAGGATAATCAAATAGACTCCTATATGTGACATTGTCATCTTGGCCATATAAGCAAGAAACGCATGTCCGAATTACACCGATGTGGAATTCTGGAATCGTTTGAATTGGATTCATACGATACATGTGAATCATGCTTAAAAGGCAAGATGACTAAGTTACCTTTTACTGAAAAAGGTGAACGAGTGGGAGAGTTACTAGGTCTAGTACATACTGATGTATGTGGACCTATGTCAACTCAAGCTTTAGGAGGCTATAGCTACTTCATTACCTTCACTGATGATCACTCACGGTTTGGGTATGTGTTCTTGATGAAACACAAGTCTGAAGCCTTTGAAAGGTTCAAAGAATTCAGAAATGAAGTAGAGAAACAACATGACAAAAGTATTAAAATACTTCGATCGGATCGAGGTGGTGAATACTTAAGTCAAGAGTTTCTTGATTATCTAAGAGACAATGGCATATTGTCTCAATGGACTCCGCCCTATACACCACAGCATAATGGTGTATCTGAGAGGCGTAACCGGACATTGTTGGACATGGTCAGGTCAATGATGAATCATGCGACTCTTCCCAAGTCCTTTTGGGGTTATGCACTTCAGACAGCTGTTTACTTGTTAAACAGAATGCCTACCAAGGTAGTCTCTACTACTCCATATGAGATATGGGCTAGTAAGAAACCTCATGTATCTTACTTGAAGATATGGGGTTGTCCTGCTTATGTGAAGCGGACTGTATCAGACAAACTGGATGCTAAGTCTGATAAATGTCTATTTATTGGATACCCTAAGGAAACAAGGGGTTACCAATTCTATCATCCTGTGGAACAAAAGGTGTTTGTTTCAAGGCATGCTGTGTTTCTAGAGAAAGAGTTTCTCTTGCAAGAAAACAGTGGGAGTGTCGTCGAGCTTGAGGAGGCTCGAGAGACTCAAATAGACATTGATGAGATACCTGGTGAAGCACAACAAATGACAACTCATAATGATGAGCAATCGGCTGGACCTATTGTAACACCACATCTTCATAGATCTGGTAGAACACGCAATATTCCTGAGAGATATGGATTTCTCGTAAGTGAATCGAACAACGTGTTACTCATTGATGATGAGGAGCCTACCAGTTATGAAGAAGTGCTGACAAGTTCAGAAAGGGATAAGTGGCTTGGTGCCATGAAGTCGGAAATGGATTCCATGTACAAAAACCAAGTTTGGAACTTGGTTGACCCACCTGAAGGCATAAAGCCTATTGGGTGCAAGTGGGTTTTCAAGAAGAAAACCGACATGGATGGTAATGTGATTACCTATAAGGCAAGATTGGTGGCGAAAGGATATCGTCAAAAACAAGGTGTTGATTATGACGAAACCTATTCGCCTGTAACTATGCTTAAATCCATTCGGATGCTCCTGGCCATAGCGGCTCATTATGATTATGAGATATGGCAGATGGATGTGAAAACAGCTTTCCTTAATGGAAACTTGCTCGAGGACGTGTATATGATACAGCCTGAGGGTTTCACATCGATTGATAAAACCAAGGTATGGAAATTGCGACGGTCCATTTATGGATTGAAGCAAGCATCCAGGAGCTGGAATATCCGTTTTGATGAGACGATCAAAAAGTTTGATTTCTCACAAAATCCAGACGAACCTTGTGTGTACAAGAAGGTTAGTGGGAGTGCAGTCGTGTTCCTAGTATTGTATGTCGATGACATACTACTTATAGGAAACGATGTTTGATCTTACGATCAGTGAAGGTTTGGTTATCCAAGACATTCTCCATGAAAGACACAGGAGAAGCAACCTACATCCTCGGGATTAAGATCTATAGAGATAGATCGAAACGGTTGCTTGGTCTTTCGCAGTCTACATATATAGACCGAGTGCTAAAGAGGTTTAGCATGTCGGAATCCAAGAAAGGTTTCTTACCCATCAGGCATGGGGTACACCTTTCGAAGTCTATGTGTCCGCGCACAGAAGACGAGAGGATTTGCATGAGTAAGATTCCCTATGCATCCGCAATAGGATCTATCATGTATGCTATGTTATGTACCAGGCCCGATGTATCGTATGCTCTGAGTGTCACGAGCAGATACCAGTCTGATCCAGGAATGGATCATTGGGTGGCTGTTAAGACGATCCTTAAGTGCTTGAGAATAACTAAGGATGCGTTCCTAATATATGGAGAAGGGTACATGGTGATATGTGGGTATACGGATGCCAGATCCAGACAAACAAGGATGATTCCATGTCTTAGTCTGGGTATCTATTCACCTGGAATGGAGGCGCAATAAGTTGGAAAGGTTCCAAGCTTGACACTATAGCGGATTCTGCCACTAAGGCAGAATACGTTGCATCTTTGGAAGCAGCAAAGGAAGCGGTTTGGATCAATAAGTTCATCTATGAACTTGATGTGGTCTCATCAATGATCCAAACATGTGCTTCACCGCTATCATCTTATCAGAGAGATCATCAGTAGGAACGAAATATAAATCGAGAAAATTCCCACTGAAAGGAACTTAGCGGATCCTTTGACTAAGGCATTACCTCAAAGTAAGTTTGAGGGTCATGTTCGAGCTTATGGTATTGGATACCGTAGCGATTGGCATTAGGCCAAGTGGGAGTCTGTTAGTAATATATGAGAGATGTCCTAAGGCAATCGCCTTATGTATGAACCATTTATATGATAAATGAAGATTCACTATTTGAGTATACATGTTTTATGTATTTGATTGGATCTTAAACTCATTTACTGAATGTCCACGATACGATTCACAGCATGAGAGAATTTGTGATTGGATCACAACTAGTGAGTATCTCTACATGTGTAATTATGATGTATCGGAATTATCCCTAGTCGATGAATTGATGGATTTGGACACCATCAATTCTGTCGAGACTAGCACGAGGTATACTCCTTGGTGTATCCAAGCAGCTGATTCTCACTGGCTGGAGACATAGTGATGTCGGGAGTTAATCGTGGATGCTAGTTATGGTAACTAGTTCATTGGAGTGACCAGCCGTAAGACTTCATATGGTTCTCTGCATATATAGATATGTCAATGAAGTTCTTACTGTGGCTTAAGTGCGATGTTCCTTTGACTTGCGGTATTCAAGTCATCTTGATCATAGAGACTTATGCTTTGACATCTTAAGCAAACATCTCTAAGGAGATGTGGACCCGGGATGATTGGGTATAAGTCGAAGTGATCGAAGGTGTTTGAATAGCCTATAAAGGATTCACCACTCCTTGCGAGGAGATGTATACCCATGGCCTCTCGTCGGATTGTTACTAAAGTCTTTGGCCAAAGCATTACATGTTTAGAGTAAGGTACTCTTCGATACATGTGGAGTAACTAGAATCCGTAGGACAAGGAAATGATACTTGGGCTAGGTGTGACGTAGTCAGCCTAGTGGGGACTGACACTATAGACCATGTCCTGAACCAAGTGGGTATAAGATGAGTGAAGGGAATGGGGCACGATTCATTCGAAGCATCAAGGGTTTTGAAATAGTTCGGATCAACGTTGATATTTTGTTAATTGGGGATCATGATGTACTACTAGGTGCCACTCATGATCATTCTATAATTAATGGTTAATTATAGACGGCCAACATAAACCGAGAACCTATTTGGTCACACGCACAACGAGTGTAATCCAAAGGATTTAAAACGAGCTTGAGAATGGGATTCTCAGACCGAGAGAAACTATGTTTGGTTGGACCAAACATAAAGCGAGCATGAAATTATTTCAGTCGCAATGGAAGCGTGGATGGGCCGTGTCTTATGAAGACATAATGGATGGACCAAAATGGTTTGGTTCTAATCCAATGGATGAGAATAAACCAAAGGGTTTGGTTTATATTAAACGAATGAACCAAAGGTTGGTTCGGTTCGTTTTAACTTAAAATAAACCATCATGGTTTGGTTTATTTTAACTTATCTTAATGGAGCGGGTTAACGGGCTTTATGGATATGATCCATTAACCATTAAGAGAATTAGTTCTCTATAAAATAGGGCTTAAACCCTAATCCAAAAAACCCTAATTGGTGTTGCCGCCCAACCTTGTTGTGCCGCCCCCTCCATCATCTCATCTATTCGGCGCCCAACCCTAAAGTGCCACCATCCAGCTTTTGTGCAGCCGTCCAACTTGTTGCCGGCGACCAAGCTACAGCCGGTGAACCCTCCGGCGATCCTCCGGTGATCCCTTATAGGTTTGGCATCAAGGTGAGCCTTTTCTTTCCTTGGTTGGCCGGCGCCTATATTCTCCACCAAGCTGTCCAGTTTTCTGGACAGCTTCTCCTCCTCTCGTCGGAGCGTCGTTTGGACGATGGTTAGTGCTCCGACAGTGGCTAACTTACCAGGGATTTGATCTCCGATAATCCTCTGAGGTGGGGGACGAAGGATTCGTCAAACGGTTGATGAATACCTCTCCGGAGAAGCGAGTTTTGAGAACTCGTTTTAGGATCCGAATTTGGATTCGGATCGTGATCATCTCTCGATAACGTCGTCTTCAACACGAGGCTAGTAACCAGTACGAAGACGAAGCTCGTGACTTAGCGAAGTCATCCCGAGGAGCTCGGCGTGGATACGGATAGAGACGATTCTTACGAGGATCGTTCCGATTGATGCCGTTCCCGCTACACGTCATACGAAAGGTATAACGTAGATAATTTCTTTTATTGCAAATTTTAATTTACGGTTATGTCTACACTTGTTGTAATATGCATGCGTGTGTTGTGTGTGTTGTAATAAATATAGATTTATTATTTTTAATTGCTTCCGCTGTGTTCATGTTTACGAAACATGATCGAACACACACATGCCGCGGTGCCGGAAACCCAACAGTTTGGAGTTGGAATCCACCCCTCCTTTTATAGATTTTGGCCTCTGAATATGTCTCCTCTTTTTTCGGAACATATCACGAAGTTGTAATAAATTTTATCACGAAATGGCTGTGTCAAACCTTATCCGTTTTGCCCTAGCGCAAAGGCTGATTCGTCACCTTCAGTCGACTGATGACTCCCATCACGATCGGTATGATCACCGATCGCTCAATGTAGCAATGACTACCTCCACTTCCCTGCAGTAAGAGGTTAGCTCGAAAAATGATAAATGCGACGGTTTCTAACCGTCCGATCTCGACCTAGACCTTCCACAGGAAGTCTTAGTCGAATCGCCGCCTACGGTCATCCCCGTAAAGAGGACATGACCTTACAATCTCTCACTCACACGAACTTTCCTCGATACTTACCTTGTAGCTCTCACTTCTGGCCTTCCACTCGATTCCTTCGGCTCCCTTCGAAGTCACTCGAGTGTCGCCCGACCATTGCGGCTTCCTCCGGGTGTCGCTAGCCTTCAGCTCCAGCTTTAGTACTTTTCTGCACACTCTATTTAGCTCGTGAGATAACGATGTAAACTTAACTTTGTGTCGTTGCCATAATCAAAACACAGGTTTGATTATCTAGTGCCCCTTCACCAACATTATTCGTCAACCGTTTGACGAACCCTTCGTCCTCCACCTATGAGGATTACCGGAGATAGAATACCCGGCAAGTCTACCGCTGTCGGAGCTCCAAACATCATCCAAACGACGCTCCAACGAGAAGGAAACAAGTTGTCCAGAAAACTGGACAGGTTTGGTGGAGGAATACGTGCCAGCCAAAAGGGAAGGTTGAAGCTCACCTTATTGCCGGACCCAAAGGAGATCACCGGAGCTTCTCCGGCAGTAGCTCGACGCCGGCAAGAGGGAAGGACAACACCTTTTGGACGCCAGCAAGGGAGCTAGGTGGTGGTAGGCGGCGGCACTAGGGTTTGCGCCGACTTCACCAAGGAGAGGAGGGGGCGGCAACTATTAGGGTTGCAAGGCTTTTTTATTAGGGCCTAACAAAACCCTTAAGCCCTATTTTATAGAGAACAAATTCTCTTAATGGTTATAGGATCATAACCAAAGGCCTGTTAACCCGCTTCATTAATTTAAGTTAAAATAAACCAAACCATGATGGTTTATTTTAAGTTAAAACGAACCGAACCAACTTTTGGTTCATTCATTTAAAACAAACCAAACCCTTGGGTTTATTCTCCTCCATTGGATTAGAACCAAACCAATTTGGTTCATCCATCATGTCTTCATAAGACATGGCCCATCCACGCTTCCATTGCGACTGAAACGATTTCATGCTCACTCCATGTTTGGTCCAACCAAACCTAGTTTCTCTCGATCTGAGAATCTCATTCTCAAGCTTATTTTAAATCCTTTGGATTACGCTCGTTGTGCATGTGACCAAATAGGTTCTCGGTTTATGTTGGCCGTCTATAATTAACCATTAATTATAGAACGATCATGAGTGGAACCTAGTAGTACATCATGATCTCCAATTAATCGAAAAGATCAATGGTTGATCTAGAACTACTTCTGAAATCCTTCAGCAACTCGAATGAATCGTGCCCCATTCCCTTCACTCATCTTCTACCCACTTGGTTCAGGACATGGTCTATAGTGTCAGTCCCCACTAGGTTGACTACGTCACACATAGCCCAACTATCATTTCCTCGTCCTACGGATTCTAGTTACTACACATGTATCGAAGAGTACCTTACTCTAAACATGTAATGCTTTGGCCAAAGACTTTAGTAACAATTCGAAGAGAGGCCATGGGTATACATCTCCTCACAAGGAGTGGTGAATCCTTTATAGGCTATTCAAACACCTTCGATCACTTCGACTTATACCCAATCATCCCGGGTCCACATCTTCTTAGAGATGCTTGCTTAATATGACAAAGAATATGTCTTTATGATCAAGATGACTTGAATACCGCAAGTCAAAGGAACATCACACTTAAGCTGCAGTAAGAACTTCATTGACATATCTATATATGCAGAGAACCATATGAAGTCTTACGGTTGGTCACTTCAATGAACTAGTTACCATAACTAGCATCCACGATTAACTCCGGACATCACAATGTCTCCAGCCAGTGAGAATCAACTGCTTGGATACACCAAGGAGTATACCTCGTGCTAGTCTCGACAGAATCAATGGTGTCCAAATCCATCAATTCATCGACTAGGGATAATTCCGATACATCACAATTACACATGTAGAGATACTCACTAGTTGTGATCCAATCACAAATTCTCTCATGCTGTGAATCATATCATGGACATTTAGTAAATGAGTTTAAGATCTAATCAAATACATGAAAACATGTATACTCAAATAGTGAATCTTCATTTATCATATAAATGGTTCAAACATAAGGCGATTGCCTTAGGACATCTCTCATATATCACTAACAAACTCTAACTTGGCCTAATGCCAATCCCTACGGTATCCAATACCATAAGTTCTAACATGACCCTCAAACTTACTTTGAGGTAATGCCTTAGTCAAAGGATCCGCTAAGTTCCTTTCAGTGGGGATTTTCTTAATTTGTATTTCTTTCCTACTGATGATCTCTCTGATAAGATGATAGCGGCGAAGTACATGTTTGGATCGTTGATGAGACCTTGGCTCTTTGGCCTGTGCAATTGCTCCATTGTTGTCGCAGTAGACCGGTATTGCTTCAACAATGGCTGGAATCACACCAAGTTCATAAATGAACTTCTTGATCCAAACCGCTTCCTTCGTTGCTTCCGAAGCTGCAATGTATTCTGCCTCAGTGGTAGAATCTGCTACAGTGTCTTGTTTGGAACTTTTCCAACTCATTGCGCCCCCATTCAAGGTGAACACATATCCAAACTGAGACCTGGAATCATCCTTGTCTGTCTGGAAGCTGGCATCCGTATACCCGCATATCACCATGTCCCCTTCTCCATATATTAGGAATACATCCTTAGTTCTTCTTAAGTACTTAAGGATAGTCTTAACAGCCACCCAATGATCCATTCCTGGATCAGACTGGTATCTGCTCGTGACACTCAGAGCATACAATACATCGAGCCTCGTACACAACATAGCATACATGATAGATCCTATTGCGGATGCATAGGGAATCTTACTCATGCAAATCCTCTCGTCTTCTGTGCACGGACACATAGACTTCGAAAGGTGTATCCCATGCCTGATGGGTAGGAAACCTTTCTTGGATTTTGACATGCTAAACCTCTTTAGCACTCGGTCTATATATGTAGACTGCGAAAGACCAAGCAACCGTTTCGATCTATCTCTATAGATCTTAATCCTGAGGATGTAGGTTGCTTCTCCCAGGTCTTTCATGGAGAATGTCTTGGATAACAAAATCTTCACTGACTGTAAGATTGAAACATCGTCTCCTATAAGTAATATGTCATCGACATACAATACTAGGAACACGACTGCACTCCCACTAACCTTCTTGTACAGACAAGGTTCGTCTAGATTTTGTGAGAAATCAAACTTTTTGATTGTCTCATTAAAACGAATATTCTAGCTCCTGGATGCTTGCTTCAATCCATATATGGACCGTCGCAATTTGCATACCTTGGTTTTATCAACCGATGTGAAACCCTCAGGCTGTATCATATACACGTCCTCGAGCAGGTTTCCATTAAGGAAAGCTATTTTCACATCCATTTGCCATATCTCATAATCATAATGAGCCGTTATGGCCAGGAGCATCCGAATGGATTTAAGCATAGCTACAGCCGAATAGGTTTCGTCATAATCAACACCTTATTTTTGATGATATTCTTTCGCCACTAATCTAGCCTTATAGGTAATCACATTACCATCCATGTCGGTTTTCTTCTTGAAAACCCACTTGCACCCTATAGCCTTGATGCCTTCAGGTGGGTCAATCAAGTTCCAAACTTGGTTTTCATACATGGAATCCATTTCCGACTTCATGGCTTCAAGCCACTTATCCCTTTCTGAACTTGTCAGCACTTCTTCATAACTGGTAGGCTCCTCATCATCAATGAGTAAATCGTCGTTCGATTCACTTACGAGAAATCCATATCTCTCAGGAATGTTGCGTGTTCTACAAGATCTACGAAGATGTGGTGTTATAATAGGTCCAGCCGATTGCTCATCACTATGAGTTATCGACTGTTGTGCTTCACCAGGTATCTCATCAATGTCTATTTGAGTCTCTCGAGCCTCCTTAAGCTCGACGACAATCCCACTGTTTTCCTGCAAGAGAAACTCTTTCTCTAGAAACAGAGCATGCCTTGAAATAAACATCTTTTGTTCCACAGGATGATAGAATTGGTAACCCCTTGTTTCCTTAGGGTATTCAATAAATAGACATTTATTAGACTTAGCATCCAATTTGTCTGATACAGTCTGCTTCACATAAGCAGGATAACCCCATATCTTCAAGTAAGATACATAAGGTTTCTTACTATTTCATATCGCATATGGAGCAGTAGAGACTACCTTGGTTGGCATTCTATTTAACAAGTAAACAGTTGTCTGAAGTGGATAGCCCCAAAAGGACTTGGGAAGATTCGCATGATTCATCATTGACCTGACCATGTCCAACAAGGTCCGGTTACATCTCTCAGATACACCATTATGCTGTGGTGTATATGGCGGAGTCCATTGAGACAATATACCATTGTCTCTTAGATAATCAAGAAACTCTTGACTTAAGTATTCACCACCTCGATCCGATCGAAGAATTTTAATACTCTTGTCATGTTGTTTCTCTACTTCATTTCTGAATTCTTTGAACCTTTCAAAGGAATCAGACTTGTGTTTCATCAAGAACACATACCCAAACCGTGAGTGATCATCGGTGAAGGTAATGAAGTAGCTATAGCCTCCTAAAGCTTGAGTTGACATAGGTCCACATACATCAGTATGTATTAGACCTAGCAACTCCCCCACTCATTCACCTTTTCCTGTAAAAGGTAACTTAGTCATCTTGCCTTTTAAGCATGATTCGCATGTATCGTATGAATCCAATTCAAACGATTCCAAAATTCCACATCGGTGTAATTCGGACATGCGTTTCTTGCTTACATGGACAAGACGACAATGCCACATGTAGGAGTCTATTTGATTATCCTTTCCATCACCCTTATTGCTCGCTTCGATATTGAAAATGTCACTGGATATGTCTAATGTATAAATGCCATTGCTCAAAGTTCCAGTTCCATAAAGTACACCATTCAAAGTTATATAACAACAATTGTTACTAAACGTCAAATGGTAACCATTTCTATTTAAGAAGGAAATAGAAACAATGTTCTTTATTAGAGAAGGAACACAATAGCAATTGTCTAGTTCCAAGACTAGTCCACTAGGGAGCCTCAGCAAATAAGTTCCGATGGCGACCGCAGCAACCTTTGCTCCATTGCCAACTCACAAATTTGACTCCCCTCTGACGAGTCTTCTTCTATTCCTTAGCCCCTGTATGTCATTACATATATGTGAGCCACACCCAGTATCCAATACCCAAGTGTCTAAGGAAATAGAATGACAATCAATAACGAAGATACCTGAAGAGGATGGGGCATCAGATGCCTTCTTCTTCTTCGTGGACTCAAGATAAATCTTGCAGTTTCTTCGCCAGTGGCATTCCTTGCCACAATGATGGCAAGTGCCCTTTTGTGCTGGTTCTGCCTTCTTTGCCTTTTTATTCTTCCCTTTCTTCTGTTCCTTTTCCTTCCTCTTAGAACCTTTCTTTGAGGAATCAACTAACAGAACCGCCTTCTCCTCATGCTTCACAGAAGGCTCCACAGTCTTCAGCATATTGAGGAGCTCAGGAATAGTGTATTCTAATTTGTTCATCCGATAGTTCATCATAAATTGTGAGAAACTCTTGGGCAAACAATGCAGAATTAAGTCAATACTTAATTCATGATCCATCACAAACCCTACGGTGGCTAGCCGCTCGATGTACCCGTTCATCTTTAGCACAAACTGTACTACAGACGAACCTTCTTGCATCTTCGTGGTGAAGAGGAGCCTGGAGACTTCGAACCTTTCGGATCTCACTTGCTCATCAAACAACTCATAAAGATGGAAGACCATGGTATTAGCATCCATATGCTCATGCTACTTTTGCAGCTCAGGTACTATCGCACCTAGCATGATGCAACTCGCCAGTTTAGAATCTGCCACATGCTTCTGATAGACCAACATTTGGTCTGGAGTTGCATCGTCCTTAGGACGGTTGGGAAGAGGATCTTCAAGGACATATGCTAGCTTTTTTGCCTTGAGAACAATTCTCAGGTTTCTAAGCTAGTCCAGGAAGTTAGGCCCAGTCAATTCGTTTGAATCCAAAATAGTACGGAAATTCAAAGACGTCATGATCAATCGATTAACCTAGAAATACAAAACGAGCATATATGAGAAAATGATTTTAAAATGCATCAATATACATTTATAACTTATATTTATATGAACCTCATCCTAGGGTCTTAAGCAATATCAACCATGGAACCTCGACTAAGGTTAATCATATGCAATATAGGGAAAAGAAGAACATGAAAAACTCTTTATTGCATAACACAACATTAGGAACATGAAAGCCATTCGAGAGAAACCCATGTACTGCAGGTGAGGAAATTCTTACCTTCGATTGCTTTAACTTATATTTGTAAAACCTAATGAGATGCAACCTTCTGTCCCACCCTAGCAACTGCCCTCCAAGGTCTCTTGAATCCCACCTTTCCTTGGATTCGGCGGAGAAGACAACCCTAGGAGAGAATTCTCCTTGATGTGTGGTTCGGTGGTGGAGGGATCAAGAGAGAGTAGAGAGGTGTCCTCTACGATATTAGGGAGGTTAAATTTATAACCATCAAGGCTTAACCTATTCCCTTATAAATTTCCTTAAATTTCTCTCTTTAACAGAATTAATTCCTTCTTCAATTAAATTCGTGACTTCTCCCTAATCATATAAAATTTTTATTGGATTTTTTTGGTGACTCACCCCTTCTTGTCCGGTTTTCTTTTCTTTTATCTTTTCTTTTATTTCCTTTAAATCCCACGTAAGCCTATTATCATCATGCATAATTATCTTTATTTTCTTTAACCCACATAAGGGCCCCTTTATTATCATGCCTCATTATCTATAAAACTCCTAAGATTTTCAGACGTTACATCACCGCCTACGGTCATCCCCGTACAGAGGACACGACCTTACCATCTCTCACTCACACGAGCTTACCTCGATACTTACTGTGTTGCTTTCACTTCCGGCCTTCCACTCGATTCCTTCGGCTCCCTCCGAAGTCACTTGAGTGTCGCTCGACCACCGCGGCTTCCTCTGGGTGTCGCTAGCCTTCAGCTCCAGCTTTAGTACTTTTCTGCACATTCGATTTAGCTCGTGAGGTAACGATGTAAACTTAACTTTGTGTCTTTACCATAATCAAAACACAAGTTCGATTATTTGGTGCCCCTGCACCAACAATCTTCCCCTTTTTGATCTATGACAAACTAACACAAAGTTAAGGGAAATTAAAGCATAAAACAAGTATAGTAGATAATGAATGCTATTTCCAAAACTCCCCCTTAACCAAAACTCCCCCTTAACCCTAGGTGAGTTTTGAAAGAGAAACTTTAATTTAATTCAAAATTAAATTTGGTGTTACAAAATTTTGTCTTCCTCCCCCTTAACTTTTGCTCTTCTCCCCCTTTTGCCATAAATCAAAAAAGAATGTTGGGGTTTTTGTATAAAATAGGCATTTTAAAAACAATATCGTATATGCATGCATCTAGATAAATCACATATGAGTCCAAGCATGCGTCTAGCAGTAGTTAGATAGATTGGTTCGAGGTGTGTCCCTCTGCACCAATAATCTAAAGATTTGTAATATAACCCTTAGGGTTAGTTTTCTTTCCCCCTTAGTCAAATATATTAAGTATAAGAGATGTAGGGGGCGCTAAACTTTGTCCTAAGAGTTGTTAAGTACAATAGTTGAGAAAATAAGTAGTATTTTGAAGAGGTTATATTCCAATTATCCTTAACATCTCACCCATTCTATGTGTCACAGAATTTGTTGACCTTATATGTTTTGTGAGATGATTTTAAATTGATTAAAGATAGTCAACCTTGGGTTAGATTCGAATTTAACCTTTGGATCGTTAAGTAACTTTTCGAGAAACTGGCTTCCAGGTCGTGGCGAGGCACAGGGGCCTTCTTTGATTGGAACAACGACCACTTCCTTAGACAAAGCAAAATTCAAGAAAATATCACTTAAGTCACTTAGGGTTACTTCTTGGTCTAACTAGTTTAGGATACGGCGAGGTAGCTTCAGCTAGTTCCACTCGGTCAAGTGCACCATGCTAGATACGCCTTATCTAGCTCGAATACACGAGACTTTGTTTCCCTACGTACTATCATCTCGCCGCGTCCTGATACTATGTTGTCAAGAGTTGACTAACTATTTTCCCTATCTAGCCGTTCAAAAATTAAAGTAAAATATGTAATAGTTTTTCTAAGTAAGCGGATATACTATTTTAGTGTTAGCTCCCCCTGGACCATTGAACCAATATGGTCTATTCAAATAATGAACTTGATCCTGGGGAATCCAATACTTATTAGTCCTTATATGTGAGTTCAATAAAACCTTTGGGACCCATGCCTGGACTCTTTGATGGCTAAGATTTACGATACACATATAAGACTTATTCGTAGTCGTTGACCTAAATCCGAGTCCAACTTTGTTGTACACGGCTCTTTGGGTTCCAAGTAGTCAGTTAAGGTGTTGGAATGTATACTGAAAGCCTAGCTCTTTTTGTATGAATATTTTTATTTTGAAATAAGAATCACATGATCATTGTTTGCACTTTATATTTATTATATGTGTGCATATTGTCTAATATTTTACATTGTAGATAACATGGTGCTTGGTGTGGCACAGAAGATCTTGTTATCAGTCCCTTGTAGAATATAAGTAGAGGCTCACAACCAAGATGGTTTTGGACAAACCATTGGCATGGTTGTAATATAGCTTGGTATTGTTTTGTCTTGAACATAGAGTTACGCTAGTACACTTAGGTGTATTGAGCAGGACCGACATAGAGGTGATTCAATTTATTGCTGACTACATAATTGAATCGGACCTCGGATATTATGTTGTACATGCCCTTAATCCCGATATAATAACGGGCACATGTACTTAGTATTTATTTCTTTGATTTACCAATGGGTGAGATTTAGATGGATTAAATCAATATGCCCGGTAAGTTGAGAAATGATATTATTTACATGGTGTGCCGTTAATTATAGGAGGAAACCGTGTCCTATATATTAGGTTGATGATGTCCCCTTGAGGAGCTCATAAGGTTCATCATGTAAACCCTGCAGGTTGACTTAGTCAACATGATGATAAGGTTGAGTGGTACTACTCGAGGAGTTAGATGTTAATAAATTGATGGTCAGTAAATCAATTAATTGACGGACATTCGATATCTTAAACACGGGGAGATGGATGTACAAATAATATATGGAGCCCATATTATCATATGGGGGTTGGTGAGGTAATTCAATGATGATCCTCTAGTGGAATGGAACATCATTGATGGATCAAGTTTTATTGGGTTTCCGGCACCGCGGCGTGTGTGTGTTCGATCATGTTTCGTAAACATGAGCACAGCGGAAGCAATTAAAAATAATAAATCTATATTTATTACAACACACACAACACACGCATGCTATTACAACAAGTGTAGACATAACCGTAAATTAAAATTTGCAATAAAAGGAAATTAAACTACGTTATACCTTCCGTATGACGTGTAGCGGGAACGGCATCAACCGGAACGATCCTCGTAAGAATCGTCTCTATCCGTATCCACGCCGAGCTCCTCGGGATGACTTCGCTAAGTCACGAGCTTCGTCTTCGTACGGGTTACTAGCCTCGTATTGAAGACGACGTGATCGAGAGATGATCACGATCCGAATCCAAATTCGGATCCAAAACGAGTTCTCAAAACTCGCTTCTCTGGATAGGTGTTCGTCAACCGTTTGACGAATCCTACGTCCTCCACCTCAGAGGATTACCGGAGATCAAATCCCCGGTAAGTTAGCCACTGTCGGAGCACTAACCGTCGTCCAAACGACGCTCCGATGAGAGGAGGAGAAGCTGTCCAGAAAACTGGACAGCTTGGTGGAGGAGTAGGCGCCGGCCAAAACAAGGAGAGAAAAGGCTCACCTTGATGCCGAACCTATAGGAGATCACCGGAGGGTCGCCGGAGGTTCACCGGCTGGAGCTTGGACGCCGGCAAGGAGCTGGACGGCGCCACCACAAGCTGGGCGGCAACAATGTGTTGGGCGGCAACAACATGTTGGGCGGCTAGGGTTTGGATTAGGGTTTAAGCCCTATTTTATAGAGAACTAATTCTCTTAATGGTTAATGGATCATATCCATAAAGCCCGTTAACCCGCTCCATTAAGATAAGTTAAAATAAACCAAACCATGATGGTTTATTTTAAGTTAAAACGAACCGAACCAACCTTTGGTTCATTCGTTTAATATAAACCAAACCCTTTGGTTTATTCTCATCCATTGGATTAGAACCAAACCATTTTGGTCCATCCATTATGTCTTCATAAGACACTGCCCATCCACGCTTCCATTGCGACTGAAACAATTTCATGCTCGCTTTATGTTTGGTCCAACCAAACATAGTTTCTCTCGGTCTGAGAATCCCATTCTCAAGCTCGTTTTAAATCCTTTGGATTACACTCGTTGTGCGTGTGACCAAATAGGTTCTCGGTTTATGTTGGCCGTCTATAATTAACCATTAATTATAGAACGATCATGAGTGGCACCTAGTAGTACATCATGATCCCCAATTAACCGAAAAGATCAACGGTTGATCCAGAACTATTTCTGAAACCCTTCAGTAGCTCGAATGAATCGTGCCCCATTCCCTTCACTCATCTTATACCCACTTGGTTCAGGACATGGTCTATTGTGTCAGTCCCCACTAGGCTGACTACGTTACACCTAGCCCAAGTATCATTTCCTCGTCCTACGGATTCTAGTTACTCCACATGTATCGAAGAGTACCTTACTCTAAACATGTAATGCTTTGGCCAAAGACTTTAGTAACAATCCGACAAGAGGCCATGGGTATACATCTCCTCGCAAGGAGTGGTGAATCCTTTATAGGCTATTCAAACACCTTCGATCACTTCGACTTATACCCAATCATCCTGGGTCCACATCTCCTCGGAGATGTTTGCTTAAGATGTCAAAGCATAAGTCTCCATGATCAAGATGACTTGAATACCGCAAGTCAAAGGAACATCGCACTTAAGCCACAGTAAGAACTTCATTGACATATCTATATATGCAGAGAACCATATGAAGTCTTACGACTGGTCACTCCAATGAACTAGTTACCATAACTAGCATCCACGATTAACTCCGGACATCACAATGTCTCCAGCCAGTGAGAATCAGCTGCTTGGATACACCAAGGAGTATACCTCGTGCTAGTCTCGACAGAATTGATGGTGTCTAAATCCATCAATTCATCGACTAGGGATAATTCCGATACATCACAATTACACATGTAGAGATACTCACTAGTTGTGATCCAATCACAAATACTCTCATGCTGTGAATCGTATCGTGAACATTCAGTAAATGAGTTTAAGATCCAATCAAATACATTAAACATGTATACTCAAATAGTGAATCTTCATTTATCATATAAATGGTTCATACATAAGGCGATTGCCTTAGGACATCTCTCATATATTACTAACAGACTCCCACTTGGCCTAATGCCAATCGCTACGGTATCCAATACCATAAGCTCGAACATGACCCTCAAACTTACTTTGAGGTAATGCTTTAGTCAAAGGATCCGCTAAGTTCCTTTCAGTGGGAATTTTCTCGATTTGTATTTCGTTCCTACTTATGATCTCTCTGATAAGATGATAGTGGCGAAGCACATGTTTGGATCACCGATGAGACCACATCAAGTTCAAAGATGAACTTCTTGATCCAAACCGCTTCCTTTGCTGCTTCCAAAGCTGCAATGTATTCTACCTTAGTGGCAGAATCCGCTATAGTGTCAAGCTTGGAACCTTTCCAACTTATTGCGCCTCCATTCCCGGTGAATACATACCGCATCGAGACATGGAATCATCCTTGTCCGTCCGAGCCGCATCCGTATACCCACGATCACCATGTACCCTTCTCCATATATTAGGAACACATCCTTAGTTCTTCTCAAGTACTTAAGGATCGCCTTAATACCGCCCAATGATCCATTCCCTCGATCGGATTGGTATCCGCCGTGACACTCGTGAGCATACGATACATCGGGCCTCGTACATAACATAGCATACATGATAGATCCTATTATGGATGCATAGGGAATCTTACTCATGCAAATCCTCTCGCCTTCGCGGCGCGACACATAGACTTTCGAAGGTGTTCCCCTATGCCCGATGGGTAGATAACCTTCTTGGATTCCGACATGCTAAACCTCTTTAGCACTGGGTCCTATATATGTAGACCGCGAAAGACCAAGCAACCGCTTCGATCTATCTCTATAGATCTTAATCCCAAGGATGTAGGTTGCTTCTCCTGTGTCTTTCATGGAGAATGTCTTGGATAACCAAACCTTAATCGATCAGATGATTGACACGTCGTTTCCTATAAGTAATATGTCATCGACATACAATACTAGGAACACGACTGCACTCCCACTAACCTTCTTGTACACACCAGGTTCGTCTGGATTTTGTGAGAAATCAAACTTTTTGATTGTCTCATCAAAACGGATATTCCAGCTCCTGGATGCTTGCTTCAATCCATAAATGGATTGTCGCAATTTGCATACCTTGGTTTTATCAACCGATGTGAAACCCTCAGGCTGTATCATATACACGTCCTCGAGCAGGTTTCCATTAAGGAAAGCTGTTTTCACATCCATCTGCCATATCTCATAATCATAATGAGCCGCTATGGCCAGGAGCATCCGAATGGATTTAAGCATAGCTACAGGCGAATAGGTTTCGTCATAATCAATACCTTGCTTTTGACGATATCCTTTCGCCACCAATCTAGCCTTATAGGTAATCACATTACCATCCATGTCAGTTTTCTTCTTGAAAACCCACTTGCACCCTATAGGCTTTATGCCTTCAGGTGGGTCAACCAAGTTCCAAACTTGGTTTTCGTACATGGAATCCATTTCCGACTTCATGACACCAAGCCACTTATCCCTTTCTGAACTTGTCAGCACTTCTTCATAACTGGTAGGCTCCTCATCATCAATGAGTAACACGTCGTTCGATTCACTTACGAGAAATCCATATCTCTCAGGAATGTTGCGTGTTCTACCAGATCTACGAAGATGTGGTGTTACAATAGGTCCAGCCGATTGCTCATCACTATGAGTTGCTCATTGTGCTTCACTGTATCTCATTAATGTCTATTTGAGTCTCTCGAGCCTCCTCAAGCTCGACGACACTCCCACTGTTTTCTTGCAAGAGAAACTCTTTCTCTAGAAACACAGCATGCCTTGAAACAAACACCTTTTGTTCCACAGGATGATAGAATTGGTAACCCCTTGTTTCCTTAGGGTATCCAACAAATAGACATTTATCAAACTTAGCATCCAATTTGTCTGATACAGTCCGCTTCACATAAGCAGGACAACCCCATATCTTCAAGTAAGATACATGAGGTTTCTTACCATTCCATATCTCATATAGAGTAGTTGAGACTACCTTGGTAGGCATTCTGTTTAACAAGTAAACAGCTGTCTGAAGTGCATAACCCCAAAAGGACTTGGGAAGAGTCGCATGATTCATCATTGACCTGACCATGTCCAACAAGGTCCGGTTACGCCTCTCAGATACACCATTATGCTGTGGTGTATATGGCGGAGTCCATTGAGACAATATGTCATTGTCTCTTAGATAATCAAGAAACTCTTGACTTAAGTATTCACCACCTTGATCCGATCAAAGTATTTTAATACTCTTGTCATGTTGTTTCTCTACTTCATTTCTGAATTCTTTGAACCTTTCAAAGGCTTCAGACTTGTGTTTCATCAAGAACACATACCCAAACCGTGAGTGATCATCGGTGAAAGTAATGAAGTAGCTATAGCCTCCTAAAGCTTGAGTTGACATAGGTCCACATACATCGGTATGTATTAGACCTAGTAACTCTCCCACTCATTCACCTTTTCCCATAAAAGGTAACTTAGTCATCTTGCCTTTTAGGCATGATTCGCATGTATCGTATGAATCCAATTCAAACGATTCCAGAATTCCACATCGGTGTAATTCGGACATGCGTTTCTTGCTCACATGGCCAAGATGACAATGCCACATGTAGGAGTCTATTTGATTATCCTTTCGAGCACTCTTGTTGCTCGCTTCGATATTGCAAATGTCACTGGATACGTCCAACGTATAAACACCATTGCTTAAAGTTCCAGTCCCATAAAGAACCCCATTCAAAGTTATGTAACAACAATTGTTACTAAACGTCAAATGGAAACCATTTCTATTTAAACAAGAAATAGAAATGATGTTCTTTATCAACAAAGGAATATAAAAGCAATTGTCCAGTTCTAAGACAAGTCCTGCAGGGAGTTTCAACAAATACGTTCCGATGGCGAGTGCAGCAACCTTTGCTTCATTCCCAACACGTAAATTTGACTCTCCCTTGACAAGTCTTCTTCTATTCCTTAGCCCATGTATGTCATTACATATATGTGAGCCACACCCAGTATCCAATACCCAAGTGTCTAAGGAAATAGAATGACAATCAATAAAGAAGAATTCTGAAGAAGATGGGACATCCGATGCCTTATCCTTCTTCATGGACTCAAGATAAATCTTGCACTTTCTTCGCAAATGTCTCGCCTTGCCATAATGATGGCAAGTTTCCTTTTGTGCTAGTTCTACCTTCTTAGCCCTTCTCTTCTTTCCCTTCTGCTGTTCCTTTGACTTCCTCTTAGAACCTTTCTTTGAGGAATCAACTAACAGCACCGTCCCCTGCTCATGCTTCTCAGAAGACTCCATAGTCTTCAGCATATTGAGCAGTACCACAGATGAACCTCCTAGCATCTCAGAGGTGAAGAGGAGCTTTGAGACTTCGAACCTTTCGAATCTCACTTGCTCATCAACCAACTCACAAAGATGAAGGACTACGATATGAGTATCCATATGGTCATGCTGTTATCGTAGCTTGGGTTCCATCATGGCTAGCATGATGCAACTCATTTGTTCAGAATCACTCACATGTTTCTGATAGGCCAACAATTGGTCCAGAGTTGCATTGTCACTAGGATGGGCGGGAAGAGGTGCTTCGAGGACATACGCAAGCTTTTCCACCTTGAGAACAATTCTCAAGTTTCTAAGCTAGTCCAAGAAGTTTGGCCCAGTCAATTTATTTGAATCCAAAATGGAACGCAAATTCAAACACATCATGATCAATATATTAACTTAGAAATACAAAACGAGCATATATGAGAAAATGATTTTAAAATGCATCAATATACATTTATAAATCCCATTCATTTTTCGAATTTCAAAAACCCCAAAATCACTTCGGGAGATTGTAGGTCCATCTCCGAATGGACTGATATCCATCATAGTTATGAACAACCTTGGAGAGAGTCCAACAAGCCATTCATAACTATGACGGTAGGTATCATCTATACCGATTGCATATCCCGTATATGCAACTATCACAATGTGCTATCAACTAATTGAATGTTTACACATACATTGGGTTGTTAACACATTAACAAGTATGCATCATATGCATAGCACCCAACTTCACCTCTCTTCACATCGACCTTGGAGTGAGTCCAACAAATCGATGCTCCAAGTTAAAGCCGACCCATTAATCGCGAAATAGTTTTAATATGGTTAGAGCGCATTCAACCAATTAGCCAGGCTTGGAGTGAGTCCAACAACCCAAACTAACGATTGACCTCTGACTCTTACCATATTAGAGTTAAACTATTCCAATGATTTGAACATGTTCGTTCGAGGCTTGGAGTGAGTCCAACAACCCAAACAAGAAATGTAACTCTGGTTCTAACCATATTAATGGAAGGTGTAGGCTTTAATATTGAGTTAGGGTTTTATGTCTCATCCTCTTTGCATGCAAATAACTATTATCTACATGGCATGACATACATGGCATACATCTACATGTCACGACACGCATGGCATAATGTTATGCATCTAATGCAATTACATGGCATACAATTATGTCATGTATATATTTCCTTATATGTCATAACTATTTATGGAAATAAAATATGTTTAAGATTTGATTCTCCAAATCAAATCATAATTAAATTAGGAAACAAATTTCCAAATCTAATCACATATTTTATTCATGGAATTATTTGATTAAGGAAAATCTATTTAGGAAACCAATTTCCTAAATCATTAAAACTACTTATGGAAATAAAATATTTAAAGATTTGATTTTCCAAATCAAATCATGATTAAATTAGGAAACAAATTTCCAGAATCTAATCAAATATTTTATTTATGGAAAATATCAATTTCCATAAATACTTCCAACTTTCCAAAAGTGGAAGATTTCCATAAATACTTCTAGACTTTCCAAAATTGAAAAATTTCCATAAATACTTCTAAATTTCCAAAATTAGAAAATTTCCAGAAATACATTATGACTATCGCAAAAACCATTTTTACAATTATGTCGAAACACAACCTGGGCTCTGATACCACTGTTGGGTTTCCGGCACCGCGGCGTGTGTGTGTTCGATCATGTTTCGTAAACATGAGCACAGCGGAAGCAATTAAAAATAATAAATCTATATTTATTACAACACACACAACACACGCATGCTATTACAACAAGTGTAGACATAACCGTAAATTAAAATTTACAATAAAAGGAAATTAAACTACGTTATACCTTCCGTATGACGTGTAGCGGGAACGGCATCAACCGGAACGATCCTCGTAAGAATCGTCTCTATCCGTATCCACGCCGAGCTCCTCGGGATGACTTCGCTAAGTCACGAGCTTCGTCTTCGTACGGGTTACTAGCCTCGTATTGAAGACGACGTGATCGAGAGATGATCACGATCCGAATCCAAATTTGGATCCAAAACGAGTTCTCAAAACTCGCTTCTCCGGATAGGTGTTCGTCAACCGTTTGACGAATCCTACGTCCTCCACCTCAGAGGATTACCGGAGATCAAATCCCCGGTAAGTTAGCCGCTGTCGGAGCACTAACCGTCGTCCAAACGACGCTCCGACGAGAGGAGGAGAAGCTGTCCAGAAAACTGGACAGCTTGGTGGAGGAGTAGGCGCCGGCCAAAACAAGGAGAGAAAAGGCTCACCTTGATGCCGAACCTATAGGAGATCACCGGAGGGTCGCCGGAGGTTCACCGGCTGGAGCTTGGACGCCGGCAAGGAGCTGGACGGCGCCACCACAAGCTGGGCGGCAACAATGTGTTGGGCGGCAACAACATGTTGGGCGGCTAGGGTTTGGATTAGGGTTTAAGCCCTATTTTATAGAGAACTAATTCTCTTAATGGTTAATGGATCATATCCATAAAGCCCGTTAACCCGCTCCATTAAGATAAGTTAAAATAAACCAAACCATGATGGTTTATTTTAAGCTAAAACGAACCGAACCAACCTTTGGTTCATTCGTTCAATATAAACCAAACCCTTTGGTTTATTCTCATCCATTGGATTAGAACCAAACCATTTTAGTCCATCCATTATGTCTTCATAAGACACTGCCCATCCACACTTCCATTGCGACTGAAACAATTTCATGCTCGCTTTATGTTTGGTCCAACCAAATATAGTTTCTCTCGGTCTGAGAATCCCATTCTCAAGCTCGTTTTAAATCCTTTGGATTACACTCGTTGTGCGTGTGACCAAATAGGTTCTTGGTTTATGTTGGCCGTCTATAATTAACCATTAATTATAGAACGATCATGAGTGGCACCTAGTAGTACATCATGATCCCCAATTAACCGAAAAGATCAACGGTTGATCCAGAACTATTTCTGAAACCCTTCAACAACTCGAATGATTCGTGCCCCATTCCCTTCACTCATCTTATACCCACTTGGTTCAGGACATGGTCTATTGTGTCAGTCCCCACTAGGCTGACTACGTCACACCTAGCCCAAGTATCATTTCCTCGTCCTACGGATTCTAGTTACTCCACATGTATCGAAGAGTACCTTACTCTAAATATGTAATGCTTTGGCCAAAGACTTTAGTAACAATCCGACGAGAGGCTATGGGTATACATCTCCTCGCAAGGAGTGGTGAATCCTTTATAGGCTATTCAAACACCTTCGATCACTTCGACTTATACCCAATCATCCCGGGTCCACATCTCCTTAGAGATGTTTGCTTAAGATGTCAAAGCATAAGTCTCCATGATCAAGATGACTTGAATACCGCAAGTCAAAGGAACATCGCACTTAAGCCACAGTAAGAACTTCATTGACATCTCTATATATGCAGAGAACCATATGAAGTCTTACGGCTGGTCACTCCAATGAACTAGTTACCATAACTAGCATCCACGATCAACTCCGGACATCACTATGTCTCCAGCCAGTGAGAATCAGCTGCTTGGATACACCAAGGAGTATACCTCGTGCTAGTCTCGACAGAACTGATGGTGTCCAAATCCATCAATTCATCGACTAGGGATAATTCCGATACATCACAATTACACATGTAGAGATACTCACTAGTTGTGATCCAATCACAAATTCTCTCATGCTGTGAATCGTATCGTGGACATTCGAAATGAGTTTAAGATCCAATCAAATACATTAAACATGTATACTCAAATAGTGAATCTTCATTTATCATATAAATGGTTCATACATAAGGCGATTGCCTTAGGACATCTCTCATATATTACTAACAAGTTTGTGTGGTTCCGATCCATCGGGTGGCCAAGATCCAACTCCTCCTCATGGTCCCTATCGTAGCCTAATATAAACCTCATGAAGTCTAGATCAAATGATGGAAAACAAATCTCTAGAACCAACAGTGGAGATTAAATCTCTAGATCCGACGGTTGGGATTAAAACCCTAGAACCGACGGTTGAGATTAAATCTCTAGATCCAACGGTGGAGATTAAATCTCTAGATCCGACGGTTGGGATTAAAACCCTAGAACCGACGGTTGAGATTAAATCTCTAGAACCGACGGTTGAGATTAAATCTCTAGATCCGACGGTTGAGATTAAAACCCTAGATCCAATGGAGGAGATTAAACCAAGGCCTAAACCTAACTTTATATATATGGGCTTAGGCTTGGGCGGCAAAAAAAAAAATGGAAAAACCTAATTGAGACAAGGTGGCTTGGGCGGCAAGAAATAGGAGGAGGTTAGGGTTAGGGTTTGGTTCATTGTGTTGGGCGGCAACAAGAAGAAGAAGCCTCTTCTTCTTCTTCCCAATGATGGCCGACAACCCTTCTTCCTCTTCCCTCCTTGGTTTGGCCGGCGCCCAAGCTTCTCCCTTCCTTCTATGGCTTAGGTTGGATGGCATTAGGATAGCTTCCCTTGGGCGGCAATCAAATCCTAGTTGGGATAGGATTGGGGTTGGGCAGCTAGGGTTAGGGTTTTGGGATTAGGGTGGGCGGCAACAAGAAGATGAAGATCCTTTTCTTCTTCCTTCTAAGTGTTGGCTGGCCACTATCCTTGTTCCTTATACCTTGGCCGGAGCTCAACCTATTTTCATTCCCTTCATCCTTGTCCGGAAATTAGGAGAGCTTTGTCTAGGGTTTAGGCGGCAACAAGGAGGAGGATTGTTTTCCTTTCCTTTCTCCAAGTGTTGGCCGGCGCCCATACCCTTGGTGTTTCTCTTTTGATTGGTTTCCATACTCCATTTTATCTTTCTTGGCCGGCGGCAACATCGAGTTTATTGACTTGGTGGCCGGTTCTAGAAAGGAAGATGAGTTTTGTTTTAGGATCTTCCTTTGTTCCTAGTGAACAAGGAAAGGAAGATTGGTGATCTTGGAGGCTTCAACTTGTGGAGGATCTTCGCCCACACGAAGTCTACAAGGAGGTTAGGACATACGATAGAAGATCAAGAGGTATAAAAGTTTTACAACTTTTATTATTGTTCTTTGCATATTCTTATTGATATGCTAGCTTATGTTCTTTATGTTAGTATGTGTTGATTATACTTGTTTACATTTGTATGTATTTGTATAATCATTGACCCCGAAGATAAGCACAAAAACCGGCGATCCGTCCATCGTCTCTTCCGCGGCTAACCGACTAGAAGAGTTGATTGCTTGAACAACAAGTTTGTTAAAGCGATTGCTCGAGTCGTTAGCACGACGACGAATTGGTTGTGCTTAGGAAACTCATCCCATCCGGATTAGTTTTCATTAGTGAAAATTTTAATCCGGGGACATGGGAGCCAATGAGCCTCCGAGAAGCATGAGTTACTATCAATTGGTATCAGAGCCACGATTTCCGGTTTTGTGTGTTTTGGATTCGGTTATTTTTATGCACTTTTTCATATATTATATGTGCTAGATAATAGTAGGATATGCGTAGTTTAACTCTTTGGTTGCAGGCGTAAGATCCGACTATTATGGCCATATGTGTGTATATGATTGTATGTGTGTAAATATTTATTATTTGAATCCTCGGGGTTGACGAGGCTAGATTAGTATTTAATATTTGTAATTAAATACGACATTGTTTAGCCGTTCATTTTAGTTTACTTTCGATCTAGATCATTTGTACACTCCTTCATGGAGTATAAGATCGATGGATGTAAATTAAAATGATATATCTCGGCTCGGATCTCTTTATGTGGCTTGTGCATGGAAAAGGTGGAGCGGACGAGGTGGCGACACGGCAGGACGCATATTGGAGAACAAAGCCATAATAGTTGGAAAAATTCTGTTTTTTCCATATTTATTGCTGATTTGTTTTATATGCATGTTATGTGTGCTAGAAAATTCCTCATTTTCAATTTACTAAATGGGAGAGGGATATTTTAATTAATTCCCACGGCCTCCATTACAATTTGACGTGTGATGCAACAGACTTGCGTGTCGGCTCTGAGTGCCTTCCTCCCTGTGGATGAGTTTGTTTGCGGATCACTAGGTCAAATAATGGTTATAGGAAATTATCTAGGAGCGTGTGTACTTCCACAGCGGTAAGGCACATAATCCGAAATAATTCCCTTAGTATCGTGTAATGGTGCACACTTAGATGCAAATAAAGGTATCCTCCCCATCGGAGTCACTACTTTTATTTGTAGGGCCAAAGAGGAACCAACTATTAATTTTATTTGTCAAAAAGTAAGGTTGACAAGATAATAAAATTAATGGGTAAAACCTCCTCTTACAAATGTAGAATTCGTATACGTCCACACAGCGTGGCATGCGATATTCTCGGTGTTGGTTGATTTCGGAATTTTATTGTTTTGAGGAATCAATAATATTTGAAATCTAAAGTAATGATCTATGTGATTCTTAGGATTTTCAAAAATGACTTTCAGTCCACTTACTATGATACTAAAGGAAATAAACTTACTGTACCCAAATAATGTTGATTGGAAAGAATCTAAATATTGTCTTATCTGCTAAGAAGTATAAGTATGCACTCTTCAAAGATTGTCCTCAAGCCATGGTTGCTCAAAAAGGTTTCTACTTCTAAGCCGAAAGGCAAGAAGAAGGAGAAACAAGGTGGAGCAAATGTGGTGGGAGGATCTCAGGGAGGAGTGAAGAAGCCGAAAGGCAAGTACTTCACTTACTAGCAGGATGGACATTGGAAGAAAGACTGTCCCAATCCAAAGAAGAACAAAGATATATTCTTTGAACTAGTCGTTGAAACATGATTAGCGGTCTTATCTACCGGCACCTGGTGAGTAGGTATGGGAGCCACTAATCATGTCTGCAATACTTTGCAAGGGTTCCAGGAAACCCGACGAATAGCTAAAGGGGATATTACCATTGTAGCGCCCGCCCTTATCTGCTCTCAGGGCGGCGCTACTTTAGTCTATATATTTTTTTTTATTAGCATACTACATATGGATCCGTTCAAAGTCTACATGCTTAAACAGGTTATCATAACTGAAACCTTCTTTGGCACATGCATCACCTATCTTATTCATCATTAGCATGACCACATATCTTATCTCATTTCATAACATGCATAACGAAAGGATTCGTTCATGAGTTCTAACATATCGAACCTCTTAAATAAAGGGATACTCATTAAACACAAGTCTTATAAGCGGAAGCAATGTCTTAAATTGTTCTTAGAGCATATAAATATAAGCAGATAGTGAAGGGTCTTCTTCCACCATGCCACTATCACACACGCACATGGCCCCTCCTGCCACTTCCTCTAGTGCAGACTTCCTTTATCTGCAGTATATGGACAAAATAAACTATAAGCATATAGCTTAGTAAGATCCTTGCCTACTCACAAATGCCACGATTTCGTCAAGCTTTTAGAACATGAGCATGCTGGCATAGAAATGACCTAAGCATTTCATAGCAACACTAATCAACAACATATCCAGGTAATAGTACAAAAAGAACTAAGCATGGCATAGAATTGTTCATAAGCAGGTTAAGCATAATTAATCTAAGCAGGGCATACTTTGAACATGAGCGTTATAACTGCATAAACTAAGCATGCATGAAAGACGTATTCATAAGCGTTTTAAAACTTAACAATAAGCATTCCTAACCTAAGCCTTCGTAACAACATACATCTTAAACCTACATAAAGTACATAGGTACGAACATTCTTCAAGTAACCATAACCATTCATCAGGAAAATCCAAACATGCATAAAGGACGTAATCATAAGCATTTGGTTAACTTGAACATAAACATTTGTAATAACATAAACCCTAATCATGCAGAAGGAACATAATCGCAAGTATTCTTAACCTTACCCATAACCTTCACCACATCATAAATTCTAAACTAGCATAAAGTACATAGTCACCACATACTTAGACTTAACTCTAAACATCATAACTTCATAACATCTAGCATGCATAAAGAACCTAGTTAAGTAAGCATTGAGCATTTATCATAAGCATACACAATATAATAAAAGTCTTTTCTTTTCAAAACATATACTTATAAATACTTCAATATCATCATAACTTCATAACATCTAGCATGCATAAAGAACCTAGTTCGTAAGCGTTCAGAGCATTTAACATAAGCATACACAATATCATAAAAGTCTTTTCTTTTCAAAACATATACTTATAAATACTTCAATATCATCATAACTTCATAACATCTAGCATGCATAAAGAACTTAGTTCGTAAGCATTCAGAGCATTTAACATAAGCATACACAATATCATAAAAGTCCTTTCTTTTCAAAACATATACTTATAAATACTTCAATATCATCATAACTTCATAACATCTAGCATGCATAAAGAACCTAGTTAAGTAAGCATTCAGAGCATTTAACATAAGCATACACAATATCATAAAAGTCCTTTCTTTTCAAAACATATACTTATAAATACTTCAATATCATCATAACTTCATAACATCTAGCATGCATAAAGAACCTAGTTCGTAAGCATTCAGAGCATTTAACATAAGCATACACAATATCATAAAAGTCCTTTCTTTTCAAAACATATACTTATAAATACTTCAATATCATCATAACTTGTTTGGGGGCCCTGTGGTTAAGTACCACATAATGCGTTCCCTAATAGGTCAGGTAGCGAGCCACGATCTATTAGAGCAAGACCTCTTACGTCCTTACAGGCAAGACCTCTTACGTCTTCTTGTGTCCCTATGGATTTGATTAACGACCACCGACGGGTCGGGTACTTAACCTCTTACAAAGTAAAATACTTAATTCTTTTCTTTTGGACATAATATAAAGAATGCTCTTGATCCCCATCATAAGAAGGAAGCATCTCCATCTTATCTTATCATAAGGAGAGCTCTTGATCCCTACTTGAAAGGGAAGCATCTCCATCTTATCTTATCATAAGGAGAGCTCTAGATCCCTACTTGAAAGGGAAGCATCTCCATCTTATCTTATCATAAGGAGAGCTCTTGATCCCTACTTGAAAGGGAAGCATCTCCATCTTAGTCATTTTATAAGGACACATGCATTCATAACAAAAGAGTACCCTAAAGGGGTCCTAAAGCATAAACGTGTTCATCACATAAGCATGTTTCATGACACATTGCATCGTAAACATGAAGCATATTTCCTAAGCATATTCATGACATATTAAATCACAAAACATGTTCTTCACCTAGGTATATTTCATGGCACAATACTCCATAAACTTGAAACACATTCCCGAAGCATATACATGGCATATTACTTCACACAACATGTTCATCACGGCATATTACATGGCACATTACATCATAACATGAAGCATATTTCCTAAGCCTATTCATGGCATATTAAATCGTAAAACATGTTCATCACATAGCCTAATTTCATGTTGCATTGAATCATAACATATTCATCACCCAAGCATAGTTCATGTCATATTAAAAACTATACACATAGCACAATTACATATAGGGGTGTTTTCATGAAACCCTAACCCTAAACCATGGGCTGGCCGAAACTTGTAAGGGGGCTCAAGCTTAGGTTTTGTCCCCTAAAATTCATTCATAAAGAATTATAACCTAGCTTAGCATCATGAGGGATATTTTCATGACACCCTAACCCTAGTTACCTAGGGTGGCCAAAACCTATAAGGGGCTCAACTAGGGTTCTTGTCACCTAATATTCATTCATGAGCACTATAACTTATTCTAGTGTCATTAGAACCATTTTCTTGCAACCCTAACCCTAGATAGATGAGTTGGCCGAACCATGGAATGGGTTCAACTAGGGTTCTTGTCACCTAATATTCATTCATGAGCACTATAACTTATCCTAGGGTCATTAGAAACATTTTTCTTGCAACCCAAACCCTAATTATATGAGTTGGCCGAAACTTGTAATGGGTTCAACTTAGGTTTAGTCCCCTAGAATTCATTCCTAAAGCCTTATCATGGCCTAACCTCATAAGGGAGTTTCCATAAAAAAACCCTAACCCTAAAAGCCTTTAAAACCTAGAAGGGCACCAAGTTAAAATTTTGTCCCCTAAAAATTCCTATAGTGTGCATACAACCTATAGGAGTTCCCTAGCATCATTTTCATGAATCTTAGCCTAAAAACTTAATTGGCCGAAACCTACAAGGGCTACACTTCATCTTTACGAAATTTAACCTACGAAACGAATACACTGCAGGTGAGGGAAATCTTACATCCTTCGCTTTGCTTGGGGAGATGACCTAATGGAGGTCACCTAGCTCTCTCCTAGCTTGCAAGGGGCTCTCGGCCAAAGGAAGAAGAAGAGAGCTTGGGTTTCGGTGAGAATGAAGAGAAGAGGAAGAAGGAAGGAAGAAGTGGCCAAGTGGAACTTCTCTCTTCTTTATAAAGGGGAGGAAGAGAAGTTTCTCTTCTCTTTGTCAAGCCTCTTCATTTACCCTCCTCCTATTTATCTATAGGTTCCCCTTTTCCTCTAATGATATGATTCTATTGGGCTTATGGTTAGTGGGTGCATCTATAAGGCTTGGCTATCTCTAGAGGTGGGGGGTTCAATTCCTAGGCTTTGCATCTCTTTTTGGCTTATTTTCTTTTATTTCTCCAAAAAGGCCTACATAAAGCCCATCATCATAAAGCCAAAAATTCTCGTAAAATTGCTAGAATTTCACGGGCGTTACAACCATTTACTTGGGCAATGCCATGAAGATGGAGGCTATTGCAGTGGGAGATGTTTTATTTATCTTTTGAGAAAAATAAAGTTTTTGGTTCTTAGAAATTTTCTTTATGTACCTTTATTTAGAAAGAATTGATTTGGGTTTCTAAATTATGGATGGATAATCTATTTCTTTTGATGACAGATATGTTATAAAAGGAATAGGGACATTATCTATTCAGGTACATAGATAGGAAATTTATAACTTGAACCACAAGCTCCCACGATGCAAATTGAAGTTTACAACTCATCTTATAATTCCGATAAGAGAAAAGAACCTTCGAAGATGAACCAAACATATCTTTGGGATCTTAGGCTTGGTCATATTAACCTAAGCAGAATTCAAAGGTTGATAGCTGATGGACCTTTGGGTTCATTAGTGGTGGAGGATCTCCCAACCTGCGAATCTTGCTTGGAGGGTAAGATGACCAAGAGGCCTTTCAAGGCCAAGGGGTATAGATCCAAAGATGTGTTGGAATTGGTTCATTCTGATTCGTATGGTCCTATGTCTATCCAGGCAAGAGGTAGTTTTGAATATTTCATCTTTTTCATAGACAATCATTCAAGATGACACTACGATCTGATCGTAGTGGTGAATACCTCTTAGGAGAGTTTAGGAATTACTTATCAGAGGCTGGGATTCAATACCAATTGTCTGCACCTGGCACACCCCAGCAGATTGGTGTAGCGGAGCGAAGGAATAGGACTCTTATGGAGATGGTTAGATCGATGATGAATTATTCTGACTTGCCAGATTCGTTCTAGGGGATATGCTCTAGATACGACGGCACGCATATTACGAACTTGGTTCCATCTAAATCGTGCCTTCTACTCCCAGAGTTGTGGTGGCGGAAAGCCTAGTCTAAGACATATTCGGATATACATGTCTTTGAAGGCGATCTTTGGTAAGTTGGAACCTCGTACAGAAGTGCGCTTGTTTGTTGGCTATCCTAGGGGAACGAAGCGTGGTTTGTTTTATAGTCCTAGAGATCAGAGGGTGATCGTTAGTACGAATACCAGATTTCTAGAGGAGGACTATGTGATGAACCACAAGCCCACGAGTAGGATTGTTCTTGAGGAGTTGACAGGGGAAGTCCCGACTTCAGTACCACCGGTACAAGAGGATATACCACATGTTACTGCACCGCGTGTCACAAAGGATACACAGGTGATACCTCGTCGTAGTGGGAGGGTTGTGAGATAGCCTGATAGATTCATGTTCTTGGGAGAATCTTCCGATTTGGTCCCTGGCGAACATGTAGTTGATCCCTGGACATATGACGAGGCAATCCAAGATAAAGATGCAGCATCTTTGCAAAGTGCAATGAATACTGAGATTGAATTTATGGATTCAAATCAGGTCTGGGAGCTCTTATGCATAGCAGCTCATATGGATTATGAGGTGTAGCAGATGGATGTCAAGATAGCTTTCCTTAATGAAAGTCTTGAGGAGAACATCTATATGAAGCAACCAGAGATTCATTGCTAAGGGTAAAGGGCATCTTGTATGTAAGCTTAATCGGTCCATTTATGGATTGAAACAAGCTTCGAGGTCTTGAAACATCCTCTTTGATGAGGTAAATCCAGATTTATGGATTTATTCAAAGTTCGGATGAGTCTTGTGTATACAAGAGATGTGACGGAAACGTAGTGGTATTTCTTGTACTATACGTAGATAACATTTTGATAGTTGGCAACAATATCAGAATGTTATCGAACGTAAGGGTATGGTTGTCCAAACAGTTTTGAAGGACTTGGGAGAAGTGGGACACATCCTTGGGATCAAGGTTAGTTTGCTAATCCCAAACTTCATACATAGACACGATTATGGATCGTTTTAGCATGCAAAACTCCAAGAAAGGTTTTCTACCTTTCAGGCATGGAGTTCCTTTATCTAAGGAGATGTGTCCTAGATCATCTGAGAAGATAGAGGAGATGAAGGCGGTTCTTTATGCTTCGGCAGTAGGAAGCCTCATGTATACGATGCTATGTATGAGACCCGATATCTGCTATGCCGTGGGCATGGTCAGCAGATATCAGAGTAATCCATGACAGGGACATTGGACTGCGGTAAAGCATATATTGTAGTGCCTGAGAAGGACTAGGGATTATATGCTAGTTTACCGGGCAGACCAATTACTCCCTGTGGGTTACATAGATTCCGATTTTCAATCTGATAGGGATAACAGTAAGTCTACCTCAGGTTTTGTATTTACTTTGGGAGGTGGAGCCATTGTATGGAGGAGTGTCAAGCAGAAATGCGTGGTGGACTCTACCATGAAAGCTGAGTATGTGGCAGCCTCTAAGGCGGCCAAAGTAGCTGGGTGGCTCAGGAACTTCCTGATATACTTGGATGTGATTTCTGGTTTGCCCAAAAATATCACAATTTATTGTGATAATAATGGTGTAGTTGCAAACTCGAATGAACCACGAGCCCATAAGGTAAGTAAATGCATAGAGCACAAGTACCACCTGATACGAGAAATCGTAAAGGAGGTGGAAGTTGCTGTCGCCAAGATTGCATCAGAGGATGACCTGGTAGACCCTTTCACTAAGGCCCTTCAAGCGAGAGCTTTGATAGGCATGTGGAGGGAAGGGGAATCAGATGTATGGCAGTGTGATGACAGCATAGTCTTTTAGTATAAGTGGGAGATTGTTGGAATGTATACTGAAAGCCTAGCTCTTTTTGTATGAACATTTTTATTTTAAAATAAGAATCACATGATCATTGTTTGCACTTTATATTTATTATATGTGAGTATATTGTCTAATATTTTACATTGTAGATAACATGGTGCTTGGTGTGACATAGAAGATCATGTTATCAGTCCCTTGTAGAATATAAGTAGAGGCTCACAACCAAGATGGTTTTGGACAAACCATTGGCATGGTTGTAGTGTAGCTTGGTATTGTTTTGTCTTGAACATAGAGTTACGTTAGTACACTTAGGTGTATTGAGCAGGACCGACATAGAGGTGATTCAATTTATTGCTGACTACATAATTGAATCGGACCTCGGATATTATGTTGTACATGCTCTTAATCCCAATATAATAACGGGCACATGTACTTAGTATTTATTTCTTTGATTTACTAATGGGTGAGATTTAGATGGATTAAATCAATATGCCCGGTAAGTTGGGAAATGATATTATTTACATGGTGTGTCGTTGATTATAGGAGGAAACCGTGTCCTATATATTAGGTTGATGATGTCCCCTTGAGGAGCTCATAAGGTTCATCATGTAAACCCTGCAGGTTGACTTAGTCAACATGATGATAAGGTTGAGTGGTACTACTCGAGGAGTTAGATGTTAATTAATTGATGGTCAGTAAATCAATTAATTGACGGACATTCGATATCTTAAACACGGGGAGATGGATGTACAAATAATATATGGAGCCCATATTATCATATGGGGGTTGGTGAGGTAATTCAATGATGATCCTCTAGTGGAATGGAACATCATTGATGGATCAAGTTTGTGTGGTTCCGATCCATCGGGTGGCCAAGATCCAACTCCTCCTCATGGTCCCTATCGTAGCCTAATATAAACCTCATGAAGTCTAGATCAAATGATGGAAAACAAATCTCTTGAACCGACGGTGGAGATTAAATCTCTAGATCCGACGGTGGAGATTAAATCTCTAGATTTGACGGTTGGGATTAAAACCCTAGAACCGACGGTTGAGATTAAATCTTTAGAACCGATGGTTGAGAGATTAAATCTCTAGATCCGACGGTTGAGATTAAAACCCCAGATCCAATGGAGGAGATTAAACCAAGGCCTAAACCTAACTCTATATATATGGGCTTAGGCTTGGGCGGCAAAAAAAAAAATGGAAAAACCTAATTGAGACAAGGTGGCTTGGGCGGCAAGAAATAGGAGGAGGTTAGGGTTAGGGTTTGGTTCATTGTGTTGGGCGGCAACAAGAAGAAGAAGCCTCTTCTTCTTCTTCCAAATGATGGCCGGCAACCCTTCTTCCTCTTTCCTCCATGGTTTGGCCGGCACCCAAGCTTCTCCCTTCCTTCTATGGCTTAGGTTGGATGTCATTAGGATAGCTTCCCTTGGGCGGCAATCAAATCCTAGTTGGGATAGGATTGGGGTTGGGCGGCTAGGGTTAGGGTTTTGGGATTAGGGTGGGCGGCAACAAGAAGATGAAGATCCTTTTCTTCTTCCTTCTAAATGTTGGCCGACCACTATCCTTGTTCCCTCTACCTTGGTCGGAGCTCAACCTATTTTCCTTCCCTTCATCCTTGGCCGGAAATTAGGAGAGCTTTGTCTAGGGTTTGGGCGGCAACAAGGAGGAGGATTGTTTTCCTTTCCTTTCTCCAAGTGTTGGTCGGCACCCATACCCTTGGTGTTTCTCTTTTGATTGGTTTCCATACTCCATTTTATCTTCCTTGGCCGGTGGCAACATCGAGTTTATTGACTTGGTGGCCGGTTCTAGAAAGGAAGATGAGTTTTGTTTTAGGATCTTCCTTTGTTCCTAGTGAACAAGGAAAGGAAGATTGGTGATCTTGGAGGCTTCAACTTGTGGAGGATCTTCGCCCACACGAAGTCTACAAGGAGGTTAGGACATACGATAGAAGATCAAGAGGTATAAAAGTTTTACAACTTTTATTATTGTTCTTTGCATGTTCTTATTGATATGCTAGTTTATGTTCTTTATGTTAGTATGTGTTGATTATACTAGTTTACATTTGTATGTATTTGTATAATCATTGACCCCGAAGATAAACACAAAAACCGGCGATCCGTCCGTCGTCTCTTCTGCGGCTAACCGACTAGAAGAGTTGATTGCTTGAACAACAAGTTTGTTCAAGCGATTGCTCGAGTCGTTAGCACGACGATGAATTGGTTGTGCTTAGGAAACTCATCCCATCCGGATTAGTTTTCATTAGTGAAAATTTTAATCCGGGGACATGGGAGCCAATGAGCCTCCGAGAAGCATGAGTTACTATCATAAGGTTCTTAGATCCCAACATGAACCTTTCCAACCTAGCCTCAACCTCTTGAACTCGGTCTTTCAATAGAGAATTCTCCTTCTCAAGTTTTTCAACTTGAGTTGTGTTTTCCTCTTGAACTTGACTAGTTGAACACGTTAGAGTAGCCTCTTGCTTGAGGGTTTCAACCTCCTCAAGAAATGACTTAACCCTAGACTTAGACTTAGTTAATTTCCTATTAAGCATTTTAATTGTATTGTAAAGCGTATGAATTAGTGAGCGGCTAACCTTAATTTTCTCTTTTGATCCGACTTTGAGTTGCTTCTCGAAATAGTCCTCGAGTTCGGAGTCGGTGTTGTAATTGGATTCAGATTCGGACTCTGACTCAGATTCTTCGGGTCTTGCCATGCATGCTATGCCGATGCCTTCTTCATTGTCCCATGTTGCACGAAAAACCTTCTTTTGATTTGATTTGAATTGTGCCCTCTTTTGGTTCTTTAGTAGCCTCCTTTCCCTCCGAATGATCTTTCGCACTACGTTCACTATTGCTTCCACCTCTTCCAATTCGGACTCTGATTCATCTTTGGGTTCGAGTTCATCTACTTGCCTAGTAGGTGGCTTGCTTCTTTGTCCTGCAAGTAGAGCAATACCTCTCTCGGCCCAGACCATGTTAGTTTGCTCGTGAAGTTCAAACTCGGAAAATAATTCATCTAATCTATGCTTCGAAAGGTCCTTAGAGACCTTGTAGACATCGACCATGGATGCCCACAAGGTAGTCCTAGGGAAAGCATTTAAACTGTACCTTATAAGGTCCCGATTCTCTACGACTTGCCCGATCGAGTGAAGACTGTTGATGATATCTTGGATCCGCGCATGTAGTTGGGTGACGGTCTCGCGATCCTGCATCTTTAGATTGTACAATTTATTTAAAAGTAAATCTCTTTTACATACCTTAGCATCGGTTGTCCCTTCGTGTAGATCAATCAATTTTGTCCACAGATCTTTTGCGCTGATGAAGGGTCCGATGCAGTTGAGCTCTTCCTTAGACAAATCGCATTGCAATATTTGGGTTGCTCTTGCATCGGCTTCGATTTGCCTCTTGGTTGCAATGGTCCACTTGTTGAAATCCAAGGGCTCGCCTTGATCATTGGTGGGTAGAGCAAAGCCGGTTTAGATTATTATCCAAGTCTCGACTTGTGTTTTCAAGAAACACTCCATCCGACCTTTCCAATAACGGAAATCATTTCCGTTAAAGAACGGAGATCGGGTGGTGCTATACCCCTCAATGTGAGCCATTAAGTATCTTGCAAAACACAAATAAAAACCAAAGAGAATTCCAAGACTCGGTCTTGGATTAGTAGTGGGGGAAATAATAGGAAATAAACAGAAATAAATAAGAAGAATAAGAAACTAACAAAAACTAGAAACTTACGACCTTTGGTGTCCCTGAAAGGATATTAAACATTGGATTTTGGGGCTTGAAACAGCTTGTTATGAGGGTAAACCCTGGTAATAAATGTATATCTTTCAAAGAGCTTTGATTTGGTAGGTAGATTGTTTTGTGAGTCCACTTGTGCGAAAAGTTATGCTCTTTTTACTGTCGACTACTCCAAAAGAGAATACTTGCAAATACAAAACCAAAAGAAGCGTACCAAGACTTCGAAAAATATGAATCAAAAAATACGAAAAGAAAATCAAAATGTGCTAGATTGGTGGTTTCACCAAATCTTAGCGCCCCCGCTCTGATACCAATTGTTGGATCGAGAAGCGTCGCTAGAGGGGGGGGCTGAATAGCGAGCGTAAATCTTTTCGTTCATTCGTTCGATACGAGTAAGCACAGCAGAAAATAAAGCGAAACGTTTATTTTTACTTGGTTCACAACCCAGCGGTTGCTACTCTAAGGCCCTAATGGTCCTAGACCATGTACGGAGGGCAAAGCACTATAACGTCTCCTCCTCATCGGAGGTAGGAGACAACGATCACAAAACCGAAAGTACGAGGATGAGGCAATAAGTCTACCTCACCTCGTTACGAATAAAAAAAAAATAATACAATAGAATATGTTGCTTGTTGCTGCTACCGTCAAAGAGGATGAGAACTTGTTGTCGCGTCGGCGTTATGGTGGTGTTGAAGCTTTGGCGGTGCAAGAGAACTTGAGAATAGATTTGATGATCTTTGGAGTTGGAATCCTCCCCTCCTTTTATAGATTTTTGCCTCTAAATATGTCTCCTCTTTTTTCGGAACAGATAACGAAGTTGTACAAATTTTATCGCGAAGTGGCCGCGTCAAACCTTATCCATTTTGACCTAGTGCAAAGGCTGATTCGTCGCCATCAGTCGACTGATGCCTCCCATCAGTCCACAGATGAGCATCAATCGACTGCCCAATGTCTAGCAGTCGACTGTCAGCCTGGCCACCTCCCTGCAGTAAGAGGTTAGCACGGAAAATGATAAATGTGACGGTTTCTGACCGTCTGATCTCGACCTAGACCTTCCACAGGAAGTCTTAGTCGGATCGCCGCCTACGATCGTCCCCGTACAGAGGACACGACCTTACCATCTCTCACCCACACGAGCTTACCTCGATACTTACTGTGTCGCTTTTGCTTCCGGCCTTCCACTCGATTCCTTCGGCTCCCTCCGAAGTCACTCGAGTGTCGCCCGACCATCGCGGCTTCCTCCGGGTGTCAGTAGCCTTCAGCTCCAGCTTTAGTACTTTTCTGTACACTCGATTTAGCTCGTGAGATAACGATGTAAACTTAACTTTGTGTCTTTGCCATAATCAAAACACAGGTTTGATTATCTGGTGCCCTTGCACCAACATTAAGTCTAAGGGAATTGATGTGAGCAAAACATATAGGGTTTTAGGAGTAGTTTTCACTCACATCTCATTACATTTTATGTTAGTTTCATGCATATGTCACTTTGTTTTGCATGCATTTTCCATTTTCTAGTTTGGAGGTCATCTCTTTGTACTTTTGCATACAGGACAACATTTCATGGGAAAAAGGCACACGTTTGGAGCAAAAGAAGGGCATTTTACAGCTAGACGCAAAAGGGGACACATCTAGGGCATGTGGCTAAACGGTCGTGTCCAAGAGGCGAAATCGACCACCCCAGGGCGACACATAGCCTGGCCATGTGGAAACACACAGTCGTGTGGCGGCCCAGTAGATTGATGCGACTAGGGTTTTTTTTCAGATTTCACAGCAATTCGATGTGATGTCTATATAAGGAGAGCTCCGTCCAAACCCTAGGGCGGAGGCAAGACGACTGGGACAGCACCACAAAACCTTGAAAAGCTTCGGGAACTCGCAACGGGGAGGAAGAACACCATCGAAGATCCGAGTTCTGCATTTCAATGCCAGAGAGAAGGCCACATGGGCATTGTAAATTTCTGTTCTTGCACTTTATCTTTTATTTATTCGAACATGAACATACCTTGTGTTTCTCCTCTCCTATCTATGGAGTAGTTACTTCGATTCTAGGATTAAGGAGTAGCTTATGTGCGTATGACATGCTGCTTCAAATTGAATCCTGTTATTGAGTTTGAATTTGCAATTGGAATTTGTTTAGACCGATCAAAGTGTATTTGGTTTTCTATCTACTATGCTTAGCCGATAAGAGGGATGACAACCCTCATATCTAAGATTTAGGGGATTTATACGAGGAACCTAGGGGTTACCCTCATCTCCTGTAACCGTGGGTAGAAGGATGTGATAGAACTGGAAACGGTTCATCGCAGGGATTGATTTTCCATCCTCGTACCGCCTATCCAGTCCTTGTAAGGTAGAGATAGCTCCCGATAGATGCGGTGGCTCATCGGGAGAGTGTATGATGTCCCTTCCACAAGACCTTAGTTAGACGTTTAGACAACGCCCAGTTGATAGCATGTCTTGCGACACACAAGCGATACCAAAGTCCTAGAATCTCTTTAAAAGATCTCACGACAACCTCCTTTCTTCCTCCGTGTGACAACATATTGAGTAGGACCATCGATAACCCTCACATTCACAACCCCTTAGAGTCTAGTCCTGGACAATTACATCCACCGAACAAATTGATACTCGAATCTCAGTCCCTGTGTGATTGATAATCTTTTTATTACTTGACGACATCCGTGCACTTACAGGCGTTGAGCGCGAGCTTCGAGTCCTCGATGGTCTCGTCGCAAGATTTGAAGTCATGTTCGTGTGCATCAAAGTCTTACAGCTAGTCACTCTAATGAACTAGTTACCATAACTAGCATCCATGATTAACTCCGGACATCCCAATGTCTCTAGCCTGTGAGGAACATCTACTTTGATAAACCAAGTAGTATTACTCGTGCTAGTCTCAATAGAATTGATGGTGTTCGAATACATCAATCCATCAACTAGTGATTATTCCAATACATCACAATTACACAAGTAGAGATACTCACTAGTTGTGATCCAATCGTATTACAGACATTCAATAAATGAGTTTAAGATCCAATCAAATACATGAAAATATGTATACTCAAATAGTGAATCTTCCCTTAAAAGGTACATGTATATATAAAATCGCTTCAGGAGGGGAATACCCTCAATCCACGCATCATCACAATACAAGGCTCAACAACATATTATCTTAACATCTCTGACCCATGTGGTCACCATACCACCCCACGCTGGGGGTTCACATCACAACTCCTACTCTCTCTACATCCATAGCATCTAACACAGGCTCTCAAAGATCCATACAAGTTTCCGTCCACAAACCACACAACTACAAAATAGCCCATATCCCACATAAAACATTTGCAACATCTAACCCGAAAAAACAAACCACTAATCAAACTTTTCATCATCCATGGCCATCTCCCGCTCCCAAGTTTTTCATCAGCCTTGTCCTTGAATATCCGCAAACCTGTGGACATGAATTTTCACCTTTCAGAAAACTCCATCAATGTTATATGGAACGCCTTCATACTTGCATTTGTTCTGAGCTGCCCATATTTGATATATGCCGCATGAAATACCAAGGAACTTTGCCTTCGCCCTCGGTTCCACTCCTTTATATCGCCTCTTTGAACTGTCCAGCAGCTCCTCCACCTTCTCAAATCGAAACTTGATGGCGAGCCATTGTTTTATCCGATCCCAAAGGCCACAAGCAAAGGGGCATTTGAAAATAAAAATGGTTCATAGAATCTTCCTCTTGGTTACATACCGGACACATTTTGTTCTCCTCATAAGGCATCCTATCTGTCGTACGAAGTTTCCTTTATATTAGTAGCCACATAATGAATCGGTGTTTTGGCATAATTTCGGATCTCCAAAGAGTAGGAACCCACGAAGGTTTTTGACTAGTGCCTTGAAAGAACTCATATGCTTTTGAAACCCCTTTCTTTTCCATGACCAACCATTTCATGAATTTCATATTTGCTACCCCCCACTCCATTTGAGCGTTGCTTGATTTCTTCATTGATTTCTACTAACCTCTTAATTAAAGGGATGTCCGAATCCTTTGCTTTCCATTCCCAAAAATCTGCCCTCTTCACATAATGATGTCGCACCCATTTTGTCCATATTGTATTCGCACTAGATTTGATGTACTATAGTACTTTGGTAAGCAAGGCTTTGTTCCACCCAAGTAAGTGTTGGGTTTTCCGAGCTGCAAAAACCACTTTTTGCGTTGCGGAAACCTCAGAAGCCCCAGCCACGGATCTGTGCGAAGTATAAAAAATAAAACTAACATGTATGTGTTGAATACCTTTAGATCTACTCTAGATCTACATGATAAGAAGTTACCCTTGAAGCGATTCCCTTCGCTTATCCCGCTCATCCAAATTGATTGTCGGAACTCGAGAGTGTCAAGTGCACACTCCTCTATTGGTATCCACACAAGAAATAGGTGGATAAAAAACAATCTTGAGTGTGCTAGCACTCCTTGAAGGTCTCAGCAATGGAGGATTGGGAGAGCAAGAGAGGAAGGGGATCCAAGGAGGAAGAAGATGGAGTTACACCAAAAATGAATTCACATCTAATGCAAATCAAGTGGTCGGCCACTACATGACTTGGGGGGTTACAAGCATGCATGTAACTCCAAGAGCCAATGGATCTTAGTCTCCCTCATGAGGTGGCACCACATGAAGTCAATGATGATGTGGAGCATCATCATTGGCCGGCCAAGCCAAGTCATCATCATGACATGGCATTTGGTCAAGTCAAACTTGACCTTTCATCTTCCCTCTCAAGTCAAGTCAAACTTGACCTCTTATCTCCCATGGTTGATCAAATCCAACCACTTGATTCAAGTCAATTTGATTTAATGAATCTCTATTCATTAATTTAAATTGACTAAATGAATCAAATCTAAATTAGACTCATTCAACACTTGAATCAACTTGAGTCTAACTCAATTAGTCTAATTTGGATTACTCTTAATCCAATTTGATTCATCCCATGAACCTAATCCTCATTGTTCATCATATGACCTAATCTCCATCTAATTGCCCTTTGTGTGTGCCCCTATAGGTTCATGTAACGTTGGCAATGTCCCTAAACCGATTTAGGAACATAAGCAATGAGCGGTATCTAGCAACACATCATTGCTACCAAAGTTACAAGAATTTTGAGCTCCAACATCACCTTTGTGACTACTAATTGTGACTCTCACAATATGTGACAATGTCCCTCTATCCTTGAAATCTAGATTGACCAATTAAGGCATAGACCATGTCATCCTCAGTACAATCTATATCTTAAACTCCAAGTAGACTCACTCTGATCAAATGAGCTCAATATCTCATATTGACTCATTTGGGCATGGCCATGCACTTTGTGGTCTCACTCTATCAAGAATATCGATGTCACCCCTGTCATATAGGAGGGATAGATCTCATCTACAACACTCACATCCCTCGGCATAATTTGTTACATATCCAGTAATCGCCTTTATAGTCCACCCATTTACGGGTGACGTTTGACGAAGCCAAAGTATGCAACTCCTTATGTAGGTAACTATGGTGACTTCAGGTCTAAGAACTAATAGTCATACTAATAGCCACATGAGAAAGTATATGACACTCATATAACGATCCATGATACTTTCTCATGGCGGTCATTCAGTATACATTCTCCAATGCATACCCATGTGTCAACTTGATATCTCATATCCATGACTTGTGAGATTAAGTCATCGTGTTGACCTATATGCTAGTCTCTACGCATTAACATTGTCCCTGAATGTTAATCTTGACTAGGAATGATTAAGAGTAGTATTCTCTATATCATCTAATTATTGATTCAACCAATCGATTGATATAGATAAGAACCTACTACTCAAGGACATTATTATATTTAGTTGTTTGGCACCAATACAAGTAAATATAATAACCATACCTTTATAAATAGGAATATGATACAATAAAGTCCATACAACAATCATCACATGATTGGCTCTAGGGCTTTCACTAACAGTAAGTTCCGAAGCCCATAACCGCCATCCTCCTTTGGCATACAAATAGTGTCCCATGTTATAGGTGGATATTTGGAATCCCATACAAACATCTAGCATATGGCTTTGAATTTGTCAATCACTCCTCCCGGTATTGATAGTAACGAGAACCAATAGCATTCCATTCCTTGGATGACCATCTTTATGAGCTCTAGCCTTCCCGCATATGACAAAGACTTCTTTGGCCATCCACTCATCCTTTTCGATATCGCATCTAATAAAGGCCCATAGTTTGCAATACGTAGCTTCTCTGCCGCCAATGGAATACCCAAATACTTAAAGGGAAAAGACCCCTGTTAGAAGCCCAAAATTTTCAACAACTCCTCTTTTGTATTACCATCAACTCCGGCCATATATAGCTGCGATTTAATGGGATTTTCCCTTAATCCCGCCTCCTTCCCAAACTTCTCCAAACATCCCGCAAGCAACCTCTAGGAGGTCTCATCCACTCTTGCAAATAACATTTGGTCGTTCGCATAAATGAGATGTGTGATTCCTATTTCTTTGCACCTTGGATGGTGATGAAACGATGGAAGCATTGAAATATCCTTGATCCTTATTGATAGCACCTCAACACATAAGCCAAAGAGGAGTGGAGATAATGGATCACCTTGTCTTATGCCCCTCCCTCCACCAAAGAACCCATAAACTCCCCCATTAAGAGGTATAGAGAAGGTTGTTGTAGTCACACATTGCTTTATCCAATCATGATATTTTTGGGGAAACCCAAAACCAACCAATACCTCCATTAGGAAATCCCAATTTATCATATCAAAATCCTTCTTCAAGTCCACTTTAGCGATGCACCTTGGGGAAACCCTTTTGTGAGAATATCTTCTTAGAAGATCTTGAGTAAGAAAAATATTATTTCCTATGCTTCTCCCTTGCATAAAGGTCGCTTGAGCTGGATTAATTAAGAAATCCATCACCTTTGATAACCTTGTTGCCATGATCTTGGAAATAACTTTTTAAAATACGTTACAACATGAGATAGGTCGATATTCCAAGACACAATCCGCATGGTCACTTTTTGCCACAAGATAGATGAGGGAATGATTCCATTTCTTCAAAAGTTTGCCCGTCATAAAGAATTCTTGTATTGCATCTACAAAGTCCTCCCCCATGATTTCCCAAGTTGAGGTGAAGAATTTGTCTCCATAACCATCTAGACCCGACGCTTTTTCACTACTAATATCATATAAAGCCTTCTTAATCTCCTCCACCCCAACCGGTTGAGCTAGGTCATTTGCTTGTCCATCATTGAGCTTCCTTCCCGTGAGGGCAGCACTATCCAACGGGTCACACAACTCATGTTGACCAAGTATCTCATGGAAATAATCAATAAATTCATCCGCCACTTCTTTAATGGTTTTTGTTCTTTCGCCGTTCCTTTTTGTAAGCATGATGATTGCATTCCTCTTGTTATTCCTCTTGACCACATCATGAAAGAACCTTGTGCATTTGTCCTTTACACTTAAATATGCATGTTTTTCCCTCAAATAGTGAATCTTCATTTATCAATTAAATGGTACAACAATAAGGCGATTGCCTTAGGACATCTCTAATATATCACTAACAAGCTCCCACTTGGCTTAATGCCAATTGCCATGGTATCCAATACCATAAGCTCTAACATGACCCTTAAACTTACTTTGAGGTAAGGCCTTAGTTAAAAGATCCGCTAAGTTCATTTAAGTTGGAATCTTCTCGATTTGTATTTCTTTCTTACTATTGATCTCTCTTATCAAATGATAGCGGCGAAGCACATGTTTAGATCATTGATGAGACCACATCAAGTTCAGAGATGAACTTGAACCAAACTGCTTCCTTTGCGGCTTCCGAAGCTGCAATGTATTCTACCTCAGTAGCAGAATCCACTATAGTCTCTTGCTTGGAACCTTTCCAACTTATTGCGCCTCCATTCAAGGTAAATACATACTCAAACTGAGACCTGGAATCATTTCTGTCTGTTTGGAAGCTGGCATCCATATACCCGCATATTACCATATCACCCTCTCCATATATAAGGAACACATCCTTAGTTCTTCTTAAGTATTTAAGGATTATCTTAACATCCGCCCAATGATCCATTCCTGGATTAGACTGGTATATTGATGTGTCAATTTCCACAAGTGCACGGTTGTCGTCAAGTAATAAAAATATCAATCCCACAGGGATTGGATCAATTACCGAATGATCGTGATAACAAGTTATCTAGTCAAATTAAATTTGAGAATTAAGTAAAGAAACTAAGAAGTCAAGAACAACGAATGAGAAGAACGAGCTAAAAGTCAATAATTGAGGGGAATCTCAGGATATGGGTTTCACCGCATCGACGATTTATAAGGTGATTATGTTCTCTCCTTCTCCTTAGAGTTGTTTCGATAGAACCTGTCCTAAGGTAAATCAACGACCCCTTTCGAGGTCTACGCCAATTGTACCTATGAAACTCAATTTCCCTGTAACGGTATTCGTGCGTAGGTGATCATAATCATCTAAGGGGACCTATCACGAGACCCCCGCAAACCTCCCTAGTCTTACTACCGTTACTTGGTAAAAATTGGATTTGATAGATCCATTAAGTCCATAAGAGTTCCTCTAGAGACTAAATTTCCTTTTAACGATAGGTTTGCACACGGGACCATAAGCAGCTAAGGAATCATCAATGATTCCCACAAGCCCTCATAGATACACTATCGATACTTGGTAGGAGTTAATCCCAAGTTTGAATATAGGTTTCGGGAACTTGGGTTCACTGTTAGGTACTTCCCCAAGGTTCCTTAGATTTATCAATAAGAATCTAAATCCAAATCAAAACAAGTGACAATTCAAGTAGAAGAGATTCAATCAACCATCATAAGACATCAAGGGCTAATCCCCCATCCTAAGATTACAAGACACTACTCCATAGCTGAATAAGAATTTCCAGAGAAAGAAATTACAATCCTTAACGCCATAGTGTTTCCTCCGCTGTCGGCTTTGTCATCCTCCTTCGAATTCCGCCACCTTCCCACGTCCCCCCTTTAGGGTTAGAATATATCCTCTTTTATAGCCTTAGCTTGGTTTTCAATTAAGGCAGAAATTCTCTTCAATTAAGGTGGAAATCCCGAGCTTCGCCGTGTTGTACGCTAAAAAGAAAAGGAAGGAAATAGGGCGACACGCCCATGCCAATGGAGGGCATGGGCGTGTCGGGCATGAAGCGTGGGTGTGTCGGCCAACACACCCGGGGTTTGTTGAGGTCTGGATGTTCTAACACGGACATGTCTCTGATGGCACGACTGTGTTATTTTGATATGCCTTGATAATTGTCGATTTTTCACCCTGTTAACATGAAAAATATCCCAAAATAGTTTCTTTGTCCAAAATATGTTAAACTTGACTAAAACATAACAAAATACATGACTAAAACATAAAATTGGATGAAATGTATGCATATTGAATACCCAAAATGTAACATGAATTACACACATCAAAATCCCCTAGACCTAAACTTTTGCTTGTCCTCAAGCAAAGAAAAGGGAAAAACACAAAAGACAACTTATGTGTGGAGTTGCAAGAAACCATCCTGAGGTATGAAATCTAATCTTAATCTTATCAAATCATTCCTAATGGCAAAACTTGAAAGATCCCTATATAGTGCACGTGAAAAGTCGATCCAAAGGCATTGGACACCAATCCGGATTTGACATCCCCTTTATCGTGTTCCTCTTATTTCTAGCATAGAGGCACTTACCTGCCTTAATGCATAGATCATTTTCACCTATCAACAAAAGGTCTCAAAGGAGCACTTACCAAGAAGAAAGAAGGGAAGAAATTTATAGTAAGCATTTCCCCTGTAACTAGTTAGCCTCAAATGGGCAGCTTTTAGGTGTTTTTCCAGTAACTACTTGGTCTCAAAGGGGTGCTTCAAAACAATTCCAGTCCTCTTTTTTTTCAAAAACTTCTAGGAAAAGTGTTTATCCAATAACCAAATTGCACAGGAAAGTCCCCAATGGAAAATCGAGTACTTGTCTGATATGGGGGATTTAAACCCTTTTCGGATACCTCAAACCTATAGGTCGTGTGAAAAGTGAAATAGGGTTCTTATCAAATAAGCAAAAAGGAATATCATGATCCGACCAAGGTTCAATTATATTACACTAGATGATATAAGAATGCAATGTTATGATATATGAACAGATTAAAATGGAATCAGCTTACACAATGAAACATACTCCCCAAGACCTAAATTATGCAATAACCAAATTAGAAATCTAAGAAGAGACAATATAAGCAATAAATGAAAGGCATCGAAACTCACAAAATAGCTCAAGGGGATCAATGGTCACTGTCCTCGCTACTAGCATCCCCCTTTGCCCACCTACGTTGTTGCTCCTAGTAAAACTCCCGGGACTCCTGCCAAAATCTAGCATCATCCTCCCTCCTGGCGGCCTCAGCGGTGAAGAACTCATCAGCCCTCCTATGAAAATCTACTGCCCTATCCAAATGTTGAGTCACCATAGGATGGTGCTCCTCTATAGTCTGGGCAAATCGATCCCACACACCCATGTGCGAGGTATGCTCGACCCTGAAAGCCTGAAAAATCGATCGAAAGCCTGAAAAATCAAATGAAGAGTATACTGTAGAAAAATTATCAGTAAAAAATCGAGGGGGCTCAGGAGTTAATGGGATGGCTCAGGGGCTATGTGAGATGGCTCCCTAGGTGAGGGTGATGGAGCATGGGCAATAGGGGTAGGCAAGGGACCGTGGACATCTCTGAAAAGCTAATTGGCTTCATTACGTACGGTGATCCGCTCGGGGTTTGGAAGAGGGATTTTAATTTCATTTTTCAACACCAAATGATATCCCTCTTCAAATGCCTCAATTATCGTCATATTGATACAAGCATCCAAATCCAATCTAGGGATAGCAGAACAATGTTCAAGCTTATCTAGGTCACATCCCAAAGCTATGGCAATTCTAGTGATAGGACCACCTACGATTATAATCCCAGATGAGCTATTACTAACTTTAACTAGGTGTCTCACCATATGGGCTCCAAAATCAATTTTAACTTCATTTAGCATAGCCCATAAAAACTGTAGCTCGTTGTTCCTAGCTACCCCTAAACTATCATATCTCCTAGAAATTGTATTTGCCATAAACCTAAGGAGATAACAAAAAATAGGATTCGGGATATTGATTGATTTAGACCTAGATGCATCATAAGGCCGAGGTTCATCAGAAATTAATTTCCAAAACTGATGATCAATAAAATGTCTATGAATTTGCCTCTCCCCTCCGTAAGGGAAAACAAATATCGCATTAAAATTACTTAAGGAAAGAGTAAACTCATGATTCATTAATCCAAATTGGATTTTTCCTTCTTCACAATTCTTTCCTTGAAGTATTTTAGCGGATAAAGAGCTAAAGAATTCAAGAGTCATACTATGATAAGTAAGATGATGATATGTGATAAATTCAGTCCAACCTATCCTATTAGTCAACCAAATTATATCATCTCTAATTCCTAAGGTTGTCAACGTGTAGAAATATATGGTTCATGTAGAAACTATTTTTCTTTTATCAAGCTTACTAAACTTAGATTTCATAACATCATCTCTAAATACAATTCCACACGGATGACAAGAGGACAGAGGATCATTACCCAAATCTTGAGCTTTTCTCTTTCCCTTGTCCCGAGCCGTCGGTTGAGAAGAAACTCCTCCCCTAGTCTTCACTCGCTTACTCATGGTGTTGGGGAGGGAGAGAGTCGGTTGAGCTTCCGGGCTGGTTGAGAGAGAGACGATGGCTGATCCAAGCTTGTGAACAACGTGAGAAAGTTAGGGTGTGTTCAGGCCGATTTTAAGGGTTAGCGGAGACATCCATGGGCATGCCAAAGGGTACGCTCGTCCCTTTTTGCATGACACAGGTGTGCCAAAGGGCACACCTCCCTTTATTTGCGTGACACAGGCGTGCCAAAGGGCACGCCTCCCTTTATTTGCGTGACACAGGCATGCCAAAGGGAATACCCCACTCGTGTTACATTCGGGTTAACTTGACATGCCCGTGCCGTTTGGCATAGGTGGGTTGTGTAAATCTGGCATGCAGTGGCACGACAATAACACGACCGCGTCAAACAACATGGTCTCACCGTGCCAGCCTCTGGACTGTAGTTGGTTCTTGATTCGACCGTGTTGACGAGCGACACGGACATGTTGTGTCCTATAAACCTGAAAACCTAAAAAATGCAGAACTCAAAGTTAAATTAAAAATGAAGAAAATAAAATAAAATTAAATTAAATTAAAAAATGAAAATGGCTTGGGGTTGCCACCCAAGAAGTTCTTGTTTAAGGTCATTAGCTTGACCCCTCAATTCTTCCTAGTTGGATGGATGTGGCTTGAGGAGTATACTCTGCTCCTCCTCCTCAATCAGCTCCGCAGGTTTGTTTGGGAAGTATTTCTTAAGTCTTTGTCTATTCACTTTAAAAATTCCTGTAGACTCACTTGATATATCAATAGCTCCATGAGGATAAATCTTTTTAACTTGGTATGGTCTCGACCATCTGGAATTCAGCTTTCCAAGAAAAAGTTTCAATCTCGAGTTGAAGAGTAATACCAAGTCTCCTTCATGAAATTCTCTACTCATGATATTCTGGTCATGCCATCCCTTTGTTTTCTCCTTGTAAGATTTTTCATGTTCATAAGCATCAAGGCGTAGTTCTTCAAGTTCATTTAGCTGCAATTTTATTTTCTCTCCGGCTTTCTTTTGGTCAAAATTAAGTCATTTAATTGCTCATTATGCCCTGTGCTCTATTTCAACTGAAAGATGACATGGTTTTCCATAAACTAATTGAAACGGAGTCATTCCAATGGGTGTCTTGTAAGCAGTTCAATAGGCCCACAGAGCATCATCAAGCTTCAAAGACCAGTCCTTCCTTGACCTTGATACTGTTTTCTCCAAGATAGCCTTTATTTCCCTGTTCGAAACTTTGACTTGCCCGCTTGTTTGTGGATGATATGGTGAGGCTACTTTATGGGTTACTCCATACTTCTTGAGAAGGCTTTCAAATTGTCTTTCGATAAAATGTGAGCCTCGATAGCTTATTACTGCTCTCGGTACTCCAAATCTTGGAAATATTATACTCTTGAAAAGTTTTATAACCGTTTTTGCATCACAAGATGGAGATGGGAGAGCCTCAACCCACTTAGACACATAGTCCACCGCCACCAATATGTAGGCATTGTTATAGGAAGAAGGGAATGGTCCCATATAGTCAATTCCCTAACCGTCAAATAATTCGACTTCCAATATCGAATTTTGAGGCATCTCGTGTCTTCTTGATACGTTCCCAGTCCATTGACAGCGGTCACAAGTCATCACATAATTCTGGGAGTCTCTAAAAATATGAGGCCAGTAAAATCCTACTTGCAAGACCCTTGCCGCAGTCTTGTCTATGCTAGTATGACCTCCATAAGTAGAAGAATGACAATGATACAATATGTCCTCAATCTCTTCTTCGGATACACATCTTCGATAAATAGCATCTGCTCCTTGCTTGAACAAGAATGGCTCATCGCACACATATTGCTTTACATCCACAAAAAACTTCTTCCTCTGATGATAAGTCATATGGGAAGGTATTATCCCGCAAGCTAGGTAATTGGTAAAATCAGCGTACCACGGAGCCCTGATTTTCTTGACAGCTAGTAGCTGCTCATCCGGAAAGAAATCATTAATAGCAAGATCATCATTACTTCCTGCATTTGTTTCTTGGCATAGTCTCGATAGATGATCGACAACTACATTATCCGTTCCTTGTTTGTCTCGAATTTCAAGATCAAACTCTTGCAGAAGAAGTATCCACCGGATAAGTCTTGGCTTGGATTCCTTTTTAATCAACATATATCTTATGGCTGCATGATCTGTGTAAACTATTACCTTATACCCAATGATATAAGATCTGAATTTGTCGAAGGCGAAGTAGCCAAGAGTTCCTTCTCCGTAGTAGCATAATTCACTTACCTTTCATCCAATGTTTTACTAGCATAGTAAATTGCATGCACCTTACGGTCCTTCCTTTGTCCCAATACTGCACCTACAGCAAAATCACTTGCATGACACATAATTTCAAAAGGAAGACTCCAATCTGAAGGTTGCATTATTGTGGCGGTTGTCAATGCTTCTTTTAACCTAAAAAATGCATCAAGACAAGAATTATCAAAATGAAACTCAGCATCCTTAGCAAGCAAATTAGTCAATGGCTTTGAGATTTTTGAAAAGTCCTTGATGAACCGCCGATAAACTATGCACTCCCTTAACATCGATTGGAGGAGGCAACTTCTTGATCACTTTAGTTTTAGCAATGTCCACCTCGATACCACGCTGTGAAACTAGGTGCCCAAGCACTATGCCTTCTCGCACCATGAAGTGGTACTTCTCCCAATTAAGCATTAAATTCATTTCCTTGCATCTCTGCAAAACCTTGACCAAATTAGATATGCACATATCAAAATTTGCACCATATATAGAAAAATCATCCATGAATACTTCCATTATATTCTCGATCATATCGGAAAAAATTAACTCATTCATAGCATTTTTTATCACGATTATCCCCCCCTTTCTTAGGCACCTCATGGACAGGACTTACCCATTTGCTATCGGATATAGGATAGATAATTTCTGCATCTAGTAATTTCAGGACCTTTTTCTTGACCACCACTTTCATGGTCGGGTTCAGCCTTCGTTGATGTTCTATTGAAGGTTTATAGTTATCTTCGAGTAGAATTCTATGCATGCAGGCCGATGGACTAATTCCCTTTATATCATCAATCTTGTATCCAATGATGTTCTTATGTGTTTTCAGCACCTCGATCAGTTTCTCAGTCTCTGCATCGCTCAGATTAGCGTTAATGATCACGGGATAAGTAGAGTTTTCGCCAAGAAATTCATACCTGAGCTTCGATGGAAGAGGCTTAAGTCTACCTGTGGTGGTAGGTCAAGGTCGACAATCTCCGTCTCTTCATCCTCGAAATCCCTTTCGAGACTATCAAGATAAGTTTGTTCTTGTGCTCCTTTTAGTGCAATTGACTGGAAACTGTCAATCCTACAACAAACATCGAAATCATAAGGTTGTTTAACAACTTTTGAAAGGTCAAATTCAATCTTATCATTTCCAAATGCAAGTGAAAGTTTGTGGTTCTTGACGTCTATCATCGCCCGTGCAGTAGCCAGGAAAGGTCTCCCTAAAATGAGTGGGATACATGGGTCTTCATCCATGTCAAGCACTACGAAATTGGTGGGAATAATAAAGTTTCCCACCTTCACAGGTACATCTTCTAAGATTCCCAAAGGATATCTAATGGAGTGATCGGCTAACTGCAAGGCCATAGTTGTTAGTTTCAATTCTGCCAAATCTAATTTCTTGCAAATGGAAAGAGGAATCAGATTGACACTAGCGCCTAGATCACAAAAAGCCTTATCAAAATTAGAATCATTAATTATGCAAGGGATAGAAAAACTACCTGGATCATTTAGCTTGGAAGGTACCATGTTTTTAATTAAAGCGCTACATTCTTCGGTAAGAGCCACTCCTACATGCTCCTCAACTTTTCTTTTCTTGGTTAAAATATCCTTCAAGAACTTGGAGTACATAGGCATTTGTTGAAGAGCTTCCGTAAAAGGTATATTAATATAAAGCTTTCTAATTACCTCAAGGAACTTAACAAATTGTTCATCCAATTTCTCCTTAATCAGCCTCTGAGGGAATGGGATCGGAGGCTTATATGTTCTTGGCTCTTTGCGCCACACGGCTATGTCTTCTAGCTTGGCTAGGCCGTGTTGGCTGCTGGAGCGACCTGACATGGGTGTGTCAGCTGACACACCTTGGGTGCGCTTATGGGCATCACCCGCCACGAGTGTGTTGGACAACACACCCTGGGTGTGTTGTCGGTTGCCTATCTCAAAATCGTTCAACACAGGCATGCTGCTGGGCATGACCACTTCTTCAAACTCCAGCACACTCGTGTTGTTGAGCACGGGTGGGGCTTGTTGAGCTATGGTAGGTGGTTTTTCTTTCTTGTCTCCTTCTAAAATTCTTCCACTTCTCAAACTTAGAGAATTACAATGTTCAGCTGGGTTTACTTCTGAATTTCCAGGAAATCTACCGGGAGTCCTAGATGTAGATCTAGCAATTTGAGAAATTTGATTCTCCAACATTCTTGTGCGATTAGTCAAATTATCAACTTTGCTTCCCAATTTCTTAATCGCCTCGGTATTGTTTTGATGTTGCTGATTGGATTCTATAACATGCTATTGAAATTCATTGTTCATCTTCCCTTGGCATGTGATAAAATTTTCCATCATCTTCTATAAGTATGACTTGGGCCCTGGTTAAAATCCTGAAGGTGCTCCAAAATTGTTCTTTCCAGAAGAATTTTGGTTGGCTCGATACGAAAAGTTGGGATGATTCCTCCAATCGGGATTGTACGTGTTCGAATAAGAGTTGCCACCATTAGGCTTCTGATTAAAATTATTCAGCGCATCTACTTGCTCAACCCTTGCTCCCGAAGATGGTGCGTGTAGGATTAGGCAATTTGTAGCCATATGTCCTGTTACACCACAAATCTCACAAGTGACATTAGATGAGTTTACAGCTGATACATTAAAACATTCGAGCTTTTGAGTTAATTCATCAACTTTAGCACTGAGTAGATCGAGAGTACTTACCTCATACTTACTTGGCATTTTAATCGGATACCCTCATTCTGTAGCCCATTGGTGAGAATTCATTGCCACATTCTCGATGATCTCAAATGATTCATCCAACGTTTTGTTCATGAGAGCTCCTCCTATAGTAGAATCAAGAGAAACTTTAGTGGCATACGAGATTCCATTATAGAAAGTATGAACAATGAGCCATTTCTCCAGCCCTTGATGAGGACATTGCTGTAGTAATCCCTTAAATCTGTCCCAAGCTTCAAATAATGTTTCTCCATCCTTCTATGCAAAATTAGTGATTTGATGACAAAGACTTATAGTTTTTCTTGGTGGAAAATACTTGTCTAGAAATCTTTGCTCCAGCTGATCCCATGTAGTTATGCAGTCCGCTGGAAGAGAGTGTAACCACGTTGTAGCTTTGTCCCGCAATGAGAAGGGAAACAAGTGCAATCTAATAGCATCAGCTGAGGCTCCATTCAGTTTTAAAGTTTCACAAAATTCTAAAAATACTTCCAAGTGCAGATTAGGATCTTCAGTGGGCACCCCTCCAAATTGATGTTGTTGGACCATGGAAAGTAGAGCCGGTTTCAATTAAAAATTGTTTGCTTCAATGGAGGGTCTTCTAATACTTGATCTTAATCCCCTTGTACTAGGCGCTGCATAATCCCTTAAAGGTTTATTCTCGTTCTGATCAGCCATGTTAGAGTTCAAATTTTCTTTCTGTTGTTGTTGGAGTCATCTTCTAGCAAGGAACGTTCTCTCTATCTCATGATCGATTTCGAGAATTTCCCTGTTAAATCTGTGCATGTAACAACAAGAGTAACTTCCAAAACAATAATTTAGAATAGACAAAAAATAAAAATAGAAATAGAAATCTAGATTAACTAAATCACGCTCAATTCAATATTGAGTGCCAGTCCCCAGCAACGGCACCAAAAACTTGATGTGTCAATTTTCGCAAGTGCACGGTTGTCGTCAAGTAATAAAAATATCGATCCCACAGGGATTGGGTTAATTATCGAATGATCGTGATACCAAGTTATATAGTCAAATCAAATTTGAGAATTAAGTAAATAAAACTAAGCAGTCAAGAACAATGAATGAGAAGAACGAGCTAAAAGTCAATAATTGAGGGGAATCTCAAGATATGGGTTTCACCGCATCGACGATTTATAAGGTGATTATGTTCTCTCCTTCTCGTTAGAGTTGTTTCGATAGAACCTGTCCCAAGGTAAATCAATGACCCCTTTCGAGGTCTACGCCAATTGTACCTATCAAACTCAATTTCCCTGTCATGGTATTCGAGCGTAGGTGATCATAATCAGCTAAGGGGACCTGTCACGAGACCCCGACAAACCTCCCTAGTCTTACTACTGTTACTTGGTAAAAAATTGATTTGATAGATCCATTAAGTCCATAAGAGTTCCTCTAGAGACTAAATTTCCTTTTCATGATAGGTTTGCACAGGGGACCATAATTAGCTAAGGAATCATCAATGATTCCAGTAAGCCCTCATAGATACGCTATCGATACTTGGTAGGAGTTAATCCCTAGTTTGGATCTAGGTTTTGGGAACTTGGGTTCACTGTTAGGTACTTCCCCAAGGTTCCTTAGATTTATCAATAAGAATCTAAAACCAAATCAAAAGAAACAACAATTCAAGTAGAAGAGATTCAATCAACCATCATAAGTCATCAAGGGCTACTCCCCCATCGTAAGATTACAAGATACTACTCCATAGCTGAATAAGAATTTCAAGAGAAAGAAATTACAATCCTTAATGCCATAGTGTTTCCTCTGCCACCTTCCCAAGTCCCCCCTTTAGGGTTAGAATATCTCTTCTTTTACAGCCTTGGCTTAATCTTCAATTAAGGCAAAAATTCTCTTCAATTAAGGTAGAAATCTCAGGCTTCATCGTGTTGTACGCAAAAAAGGAAAGGCAGGAAATAGGGTGACATGCCAATGCCAATGGAGAGCATGGGCGTGTCGGGCATGAAGCATGGGTGTGTCGGCCAACACACCCAGGGTGTGTTGAGGTCTGGAAGTTCTGACACGGACGTGTATCTGATGGCACGACTATGTTATTTTGATACACCTTGATAATTGTCGATTCTTCACCCTATTAACATGAAAAATACCCCAAAATAGTTTCATTGTCCAAAATATGTTAAACTTGACTAAAACATAAAATGGGATGAAATGCATTCATATTGAATACCCAAAATGTAACATGAATTACACACATCATACATGCTCGTGATACTCAGAGCATATGATAAATCGGGCCTCATACATAACATAGCATACATGATAGATCCTATTGTAGATGCATAGGGGATCTTACTCATGCAAATCCTCTTGTCTTCTGTGCACAGACACATAAACTTCGAAAGGTGTATCCCATGCCTGATGGGAAGGAAACCTTTCTTGAATTCCGACATGCTAAACCTCTTTAGCACTCGGTCTATATATGTAGATTGCGAAAGCCAAGCAAGCATTTTGATCTATCTTTATAGATCTTAATCCCGAGAATGTAGGTCACCTCTCCCAAGTCTTTCATGGAGAATGTTTTGGATTACCAAATTTTAATTAACTATAAGATAGATATATCGCTTCCTATAAGTAATATGTCATTGACATACAATACTAGGAACACGACTGTACTCCCACTAATGTTCTTATACACACATAGTTTGTCTGAATTTTGCGAGAAATCAAACCTTTTGATATTCTCATCAAAATAGATATTCCAGCTCCTGGATGCTTGCTTCAGTCCATAAATAGATCATCGAAGTTTGCATACCTTGGTGTTATCAACCGATGTGAAACCCTCAGGTTGTATCATATACACGTCCTCGAGGAGGTTTCCATTAAGGAAAGTCATTTTCACATCCATTTGTCATATCTCATAATCATAATGAGCCGCTATGGCCAGGAGCATCCGAATGGATTTATGAATGGCTACTGGTGAATAGGTCTCGTCATAATCAACACCTTGCTTTTGACGATAACCTTTCGCCACTAATTTAGCCTTAAAGGTAATCACATTTCCATACATGTCGGTCTTCTTCTTGAAAACCCACTTGCACCCTATAGGCTAAATGCCTTGAGGAGCATCCACCATGTTCCAAACTTTATTTTTTCATACATGGAATCCATTTTTGACTTCATGGGTTCAAGCCATTTGTCCCTTTTTTAACTTTTCAAAACTTCTTCATAATTGGTAGGCTCCTCATCGTCAATGATTAACACGTCGTTCAATTCGCTTACGAGAAATCCATATCTTTCAGGAATATTGTGTGTCATACCAGATCTATGAAGATTTGGTGTCACAATTGGTTCAGTCGTTGTCTCATCACTTTGAGTTACCGGTTGAGATGCTTGACCAGGTATCTCCTCAATGTCTACTGGAGTCTCTTGAACCTTTTCAAGTTCAATGACACTCATACTGTTTTCTTGCAAGAGAAACACTTTCTTTAGAAACACAACTTTCCTTGAAACAAACACCTTTTGTTCCAAGGAATGATAGAATTGGTAACCTCTCGTTTCCTTAGGGTATCCAATAATTAGACATTTATCAGACTTAACATCCAATTTGTCTGACACAGTCCGCTTCACATAAGTAGGACAACCCCATATCTTCAAGTAAGATAAACAAGGTTTCTTACTAGCCCATATCTCATATGGAGTAGTAAAGACTGCCTTAGTCGGAACTTTATTTAGCAAGTAAATAGTTGTCTGAAGTGCATAGCCCCAAAAGGACTTAGGAAGATTCGCGTGATTCATCATCGATCTAACTGTTGGGAGTATGGGGAATACAATCAAAGTCCCACATTGGTAAGACATGGAAAAGATCATGTGCTTATAAGAAAAAAGATATCTCCATTGGCATGAGGCCTTTTGGGTAAAGCCCAAAAACAAAACCATGAGGGCTTGGGCCCAAAGTGGACAATATCATATCATTGTGGAGATATGTGAATCTTATAAGCACTAACAATTGGTATCAGAGCCATGGTCCATGTCAAGCCATGAACCTCGAACGAAGGAAGTTGAGCTCCCACGTCCGGATCAAGAGAACCAGACATCAGGAAGGAAGTCTAGTTGGGTCGGGGGGACCGAACAACTGACAGGAAGTCCTGGTGGGTTGAAGATCGGACATCAAGCAGAGAAAATCCTTCGAGGAGGGATAGGCTTGAGGGGGGGCCCAATGTGGTCCTTCGTTTGAGGGGGGGATTGTTGGGAGTATGGGGAATACAATCAAAGTCCCACATTGGTAAGACATGGAAAAGATCATGTGCTTATAAGAAAAAAGATATCTCCATTGGCATGAGGCCTTTTGGGTAAAGCCCAAAAACAAAACCATGAGGGCTTGGGCCCAAAGTGGACAATATCATATCATTGTGGAGATATGTGAATCTTATAAGCACTAACACTAACCATGTCCAACAAGGTGCGATTTCACCTCTCAGATACACCATTAAGCTATGGTATATACGACGGAGTCCATTGAGACAATATACCATTGTCCCTCAAATAATCTAGAAACTCTTGACTCAAGTATTCACCACCTCATTCTGATCGAAGTATTTTAATACTCTTACCAAGTTGTTTCTCTACTTCATTTATGAACTCTTTGAACCTTTCAAAGGCTTCAGACTTGTGTTTCATCAAGAACACATACCCAAACTATGAGTGATAATCGGTGAAGGTAATGAAGTAGATATAGCCTCCTAGAGCTTGAGTTGACATAGATATGCATATATCAGTATGTATTAGACCTTGCAACTCTCCCACCGGTTCACCTTTTCTAGTAAATGGTAACTTGGTCATCTTGCCTTTTAAGCATGATTCGCATGTATCATATGAATCTAATTCAAACGATTCCAGAATTCCACATCGGTGTAATTCGGACATGCATTTCTTTCTTACATGGCCAAGATGAAAATGCCACATGTAGGAGTTGTTGGTGCAGTAGGCACTTGAATCAAACCTGAGTTTTGATTATAGCAAATAGACAAAGTTAAGTTCACTTTGTTATCTCACGAGCTAAATCAAGTGTGCAGAATTGCTAAGCTAAAGATGAAGGTCAGTGACACTCGGAGGTTAGTCGTGGTGGTCGGGCAACCCCGGGAGGACTTCGGAGGGAGCCGAAGAACTCAGGTGAAGACCGAAAGCGAAGCTTCAAAGGTAAAGGTTGAGGTAATCTCGTGTGAGTGAGTGTAAGTAAGGTCATCTCCTCTGTACGGGGGCATCCTTAGACGACGATCTGACCAAGACTTCCCATGGAAAGTCTAAGTCGAGATTGGATGGTAAACGACCATCGAACTTACTTATATTAACTACATTTTCGAGCTAACTCTTCATTGTGACTGGAAACCCTGCCATCAGTCGACTGATGGCTTGTATCAGTCGATTGATGCTTCTAACAGTTGACTGCTAGGGTTAATCAGTCGACTGCTGGTCAAGGATCAACCTCAAGGAGAGTCAAAGCTTATCTCCATTTCTCAAGGGCATGGTGGCATCATCTCATGAAACCTCATCTCAACGATTAGGGTTTCAGAAGTCTATAAAAGTAGGGGTTCTCCACCCCATTTCCATCATTCTAAGTGCTCAAAAGTGCTCTTTGTTGGTATGTATACTGAAAAATCTATCTTTTATATGAACATCTTTATTTTTAAAATAAGAATCACATGATCATTGTTTGCGTATTTTTATGGTTATGCATATTGTCTAATACATTACATTGTAGATAACATGGTGTGTGGTGTCACATGGGAGATCATGTTATCGGCTCCTTGTAAAGTATAAGTATAGGCTCACAACCGAGATGGCCTTCGACAAACCATTGGAATGGTTGTAGTGTGATTTGGTATTGGTTTGTCTTGACTATTGAATTACACTAGTACACTTTGTGTGTATTGAGCAGGAGCGACTTAGAGGTGATTCGATTTATTGTTGACTACATAATCGAATCGGACCTCAGATATTATATTGTACATACTCTTAATCCCGATATAATAACGGGCACATATACATAGTATTCATTTCTTTGATTTACCAATGGGCGAGATTTATAGATTAAATCGATAGGCTCGGTAAGTTGGGAAATGATATTATTTAAATGGTGTGCCATTGATTATAGGAGGAAACCGTGTCCTATATATTAGGATGATGATGTCCCCTTGAGGAGCTCATAAGGTTCATAATGTAAACCCTGTAGGTGGACTTGGTCCGGCATGATGAAAAGGTTGAGTGGTACTACTCATGGAGTTAGATGTTAATTAATTAATGGTCAGTAAATTAATCAATTGACGGACATTCGAGATCTTAAACACAGGGAGAAAATATACATATAATATATGGAGCCCATATTAACTTATGGGGGTTGGTGAGGTAGATCAATGATAATCCTTTAGTGGATTGGATTATCATTAATGGATCGGACTTTATGTGGGCTTGATCCATTGGGTGGAAAAGATCCAACTCCTCTTCATGGTTCCTATTGTAGCCTATTAATACCTCATGAAGCTTAGATCCAATGGATGGAAACAATACTCTAGATCCAATGGTAGAGATTAAATCTCTAGATCCGACGGTTGAGATTAAATCTCTACATCCGACGGTTGAGATTAAATCCCTAGAACCAATGGTAGAGATTAAAACAAGTCTTATCCCTAAACTCTATAAAAGGATCCTTTAGGGTTGGCGTGGAGAACAATCAAGGGAAGCAAGGGTGTTAGGAGTTGGCGGCAAGAGGTAGAAGCTAGGGTTTGGAGCTTGGCGGAACCAAATAAGGAAATTTTGTCCTTCTCTTCTTCTTCTCCATTGGTGGCCGACATCCATACAGCCCCTCTCCCCTCTTGGCCGGCATCCAAACCTTGCTCTCCTCTTCTCCTTGGCCGGTGGAACCAAGGCTTAGGGTCCTCCCTTAGAGCTTTTGGTCGGCAACCATTCATTCTCCTTCTCCTTGTTGGCCCACAGCAAGTAACTTCGTTGTTGCTTGTTGGTTGGATAAAGGAAGGAGAAGAGTCTTGTTTATATTCTTTCTCTTGCTCGGAACGAGCAAGGAACGAAGATTGGTGATCTAGGAGCTTCGACTTTTGGTAGATCGTCGCCCACACGACGTCTGAAAGGAGGAAGGTCATATAATAGAAGGTCGAGAGGTATATCGATTCTCTATTTTCATTTGTTACATGTTTATACTTGTTTTTCAATTATATGCATGATATATATTCTGTTTTGTGGCTAAATATACTTGGACCCCAAACATAAACACAAAAGCCGGCGATCCGTACTGAAGGGTTTTTCTTATCGAGTCTGTGAGGGGAAACTTTGCTTCCCACTTCACCTTAGTTGTTTGTTCATGGCAATCCCATCGATGTCCCCAAATTAAAAATTTTTTAATCCTAGACAAAAGGGATTGCCCAAACAATCAAGTCATCATCGTGCTATTCATTTAGAGAGGTCACTTGAACAAACTCGTTGTTCAAGCGACCAACCTCTATTCTACGAGTAGCCGCGGAATAGACGATGTATGGATCGTCGGCTTTTGTATTTATGTTCGGGATCAAAGTATTATTTAGCCACAAACAGAATATATCATGCTCATAATTGAAAAAAAAATACAAACATGTAATATATGAAAATAGAGAATCGATATACCTCTCGATCTTCTATTGTATGACCTTCCTCCTTTCGGACGTCGTGTGGGCGACGATCTACTAAAAGTTGAAGCTCCTAGATCACCAATCTTCCTTCCTTGTTCACTCCGAACAAAGGAAGATCATAAAAACTAAACTCTTCTCTTATCTAGGACCAACCATCAAGCTCCAAGCTTGATGCTTGCCGCCGGCCCAAAGAGATGAAGACTAGAAGTGTAGGCGCTGGCCAAAAGCTTCAAGAAAAAATCCCTTGCTCTTGTGTCCACCGTCCAAGGAGAAGAAGAGGAATAGGTTGAGCTCCGGCCAAGGTGTATAGGAAAAGGATGGGCACCGGCCACCAAGGAAGAAGAAGAAAAACCTTTTTCCCATTGTTGCCGCCCACCCCTTCTCAAACCCTAGCCGCCCAATCCTAATCCTAACCTAACTAGGATTCCTTTCCACCCAAGGGAAGCAAACCCCAATCTCCTAAGCCATAGATGAAGGGGAGAAGGTTGGACACCGGCCAAACCAAAGAGAGAATAGGGAAGAAGGGCACCGGCCACCTCAAGGAAGAAGAAGAAGAAAACAACTTTCCTTAATTGTGGCCACCCAAAACCCTAAGCCTCCCTTTCTCTTGCAGCCCAAAACCCTAGCCCCCTTTCCTCTCATTCAATTCTTGCCACCCACCCTCAAGCCCATATTTATAGAGTTAGTCTTAAGGCTTGATTTAATCTCCACCATTAGTTCTAGGGATTTAATCTCAACCATCGGATCTAGAGATTTAATCTCAACCGTCGAATCTAGAGATTTAATCTCTACCTTTGGATCTAGAGTTTTGTTTTCATCCATTGGATCTAAGCTTCATGAGGTGTTAATAGGCTAGAATAGGGACCATGAGGAGGAGTTGGATCTTGGCCACCCATGGATCAAGCCCACATAAAGTCCGATCCACTAATGATAATCCAATCCACTAAAGGATTATCATTTATCTACCTCACCAACCCCCATAAGATAATATGGTCTCCATATATTATTTGTACATTTTCTCCCCGTGTTTAAGATCTCGAATGTCCGTAAATTAATTAATTTACTGACAATTAATTAATCAACATCTAACTCCAAGAGTAGTACCACTTAACCTTTTCATCATGTCGGACCAAGTCCACCTGTAGGGTTTACATGATGAACCTTATGAGCTCCTCAAAAGGGCATCATCATCCTAATATATAGGACACGGTTTCCTCCTATAATCAATGGCACACCATATAAATAATATTATCTCCCAACTTACCGAGCCTATCGATTTAATCTATAAATCTCGCCCATTGGTAAATCAAAGAGATGAATACTAAGTATATGAGTCCGTTATTATATCGGGAATAAGAGCAAGTTCAAAATAACATCTGAGGTCCGATTCGATTATGTAGTCAACAATAAATCGAATCACCTCTAAGTCGGTCCTTCTCAATACACACAAAGTGCACTAGTGTGATTCTATGGTCAAGACAAACCAATACCAAATCACACTACAACCATTCCGATGGTTTGTCCAAAGCCATCTCGGTTGTGAGCCTTTACTTATACTTTACAAGGAGCCGATAACATGATCTCCTGTGTGACACCACACACCATATTATCTACAATGTAATGTATTAGACAATATTGCATAACCATAAAAATGCAAACAATGATTATGTGATTCTTATTTCAAAATAAAGATGTCCATGCTAAAGATAGACTTTTCAGTATACATCCCTACAATCTCCCACTTATACTCAAAGACTATGCTATCCTCATACTGCCATACATCTGATTCCCCTTCCCTCCACATGCCTATCAAAGCTCATGATAAAAGTGCCTTAGTGAAAAGGGTCTTCCTGGTCATCCTCTGATGCAATCTAGGCGACAGTAACTTCTACCTCCTTTACGATTTCTCGTATCAGGTGGTACTTACGCTCTATGTGTTTACTTACCTGATGGGCTCTTGGTTCCTTCGAGTTTGCAACTGCACCATTATTATCACAATAAATTGTGATAGTTCTGGGCAAACTAGAAATCACATCCAAGTCCATCAAAAAGTTCTTGAGCCACACAACTTCTTTGGATGCCTCAGAGGCTGCCACATACTCAGCTTCCATGGTGGAGTCTGCCACGCATTACTGCTTGACACTCCTCCATACAATGGCTCCACCTCCCAAAGTAAACACAAAACTTGAGGTAGACTTACTGTTATCCCTATCAGATTGGAAGTCGGAATCCGTGTAACCCACAGGGAGTAATTGGTCTGCCTGGTAAACTAGCATATAATCTCAAGTCCTTCTCAGGTACTTCAATATATGTTTTACCGTAGTCCAATGTCCCTGTCCTGGATTACTCTGATATCTACTGACCATGCCTATGGCAAAGATGATATCTGGTCTCGTACATAGCATAGCATACATGAGGCTTCCTACCGCCGAAGCATAAGGAACCGCCTTCATTTCCTCTATCTCCTCAGATGTTCTAGGACACATCTCCCTAGATAAAGGAATTCCATGTCTGAAAGGTAGAAAACCCTTCTTCAAGTTCTGCATGCTAAAACGATCCATAATCGTGTCTAAGTATGAAGCTTGGGATAAGCACAACATTCTTTTCCTGTGATCCCTTATAACCTTGATCCCAAGGATGTGTCCCACCTCTCCCAAGTCCTTCATATCAAACTGTTTGGACAACCATACCCTTACGTCCGATAACACCTTGATATTGTTGTCAATCACCAAAATGTTATCTACGTATAGTACAAGAAATACCACTACGTTTCCGTCACATCTCTTGTATACACAAGACTCATCCGGACTTTGAATAAATCCATAAGACTAGATTACCTCATCAAAGCGGATGTTCTAAGACCTTGAAGCTTGCTTCAATCCATAAATGGACCGATTAAGCTTACATACAAGATGCTCTTTGCCTTTAGCAATGAATCCATCTGGTTGCTTCATATAGATGTTTTCCTTAAGACTTCCATTAAGGAAAGTTATCTTGACATCCATCGGCCACACCACATAATCCATATGAGCTGCAATGCATAAGAGAATCCAGATAGACTTAAGCATGGCTACCGGCGAAAAGGTCTCCTCATAATCGATACCCTCTTTCTGAGTATACCCCTTCGCAACAAGCCTCGCTTTGAAGGTCTCAACCTTCCCATCTATTCCTCTCTTTCTTTTGTAGATCCACTTGCATCCAATGGTTTTATACCATCGGGTGGTTCTACTAGCTCCCAGACCTGATTTGAATCCATAGATTCAATCTCAGCATTCATTTCACTTTGCCATGATACTGCATCTTTATCTTGGATTGCCTCGTTATATGTCCAGGGATCAGGTTCATGTTCGCCAGGGACCAAATCAGAAGATTCTCCCAAGAACATGAATCTATCAAGTTGTGTAACAACCCTCCCACTACTACAAGGTATCTTTTGTGTATCCTCTGTGACACGTGGTGCAGTGACTTGTGGTATATCCTCTTGTACCGGTGGTACTGAAGAAGTGACATCCCCTTTTATTTCACCAGAACAATTTTACTCTTGGGCTTGTGGCTCATCACATAGTCTTCCTCTAGAAATCTGGCATTCGTGCTAACGATCACCCTCTGATCTCTAGGACTATAAAACAAACCACCCTTCGTTCCTATAGGATAGCCAACGAACATGCGTACTTCTGTACGAGGTTCCAAATTACCAACATCTGCCTTCAGCACATCTGTTGGACTCCCCCATATTCGAATATGTCTTAGACTAGGCTTTCGCCCAATCCACAACTCTGTGGGAGTAGAAGGCGCTGATTTAGATGGAACCAAGTTCAGAATGTACACCGTCGTATCTAGAGCATATCCCCAGAACGAATATGACAATCTTAGAATAACTCATCATCGATCTAACCATCTCCATAAGAGTCCTATTCCTTCGCTCTGCTACACCGTTCTGCTGGGGTGTGTCAGGTGCAGACAATTGGGAATAAATTTCAGCCTCTGATAAATAGTTTCTAAACTCTCCCAAGAGGTATTCGCCACCAAGAGTAAATCGTAGTGTCATCCATATCTTGAATAATCGTCTATGAAAAAGGCAAAATATTCAAAACCACCTCTAGCTTGGGTAGACATAGGACCACACAAATCAGAATGAACCAATTCTAACACATCTTTGGCTCTATACCCCTTGGCCTTAAAAGGCCTTTGGTCATTTTATCCTCCAAGCTGTTGGTGCAACAATGCTCCAAATCATTTATATATGTTTTGATGTTTGGATAATCATCTAAGTTAGGCAATGTTCTGTGATCTAATTACGAATATGTTTAAGTGACAGGGAAATCCAAAGATGAAGCCTTGGTAAAAGAGAAGTCCAAGTATGATCTTGGCAAGGAAAGTCCAAGGGACGGACTTGGCAGAATAAGACCAAGCTTGTAGTCTTGGCAGCGTGAAGTCCAAAGTAAACCTTTGCAAAGGAAGACCAAGTATAATCTTGGCAAGGAAAGTCCAAGGGATGAACTTGGCAGCGTAAGACCAAGCTTGTAGTCTTGGCAGCATAAAGTCCAAGTGAACCTTGGCAAAAGAAGTCCAAAGTAAGGTCTTGGCAGCATAAGTCCAAGCTTGGAGTCTTGGTGGTGTAAAGTCTAAGCATTTGGCAACCAAAGACATGGCGAGGCCGAAGGAAACTCTTGAAGGTAGGCGCAAGGCTGAAGGAAGAGTTAGAAGGTCAAGTCTAGGTCTAGGGTGTAAAATCAAGTGTGAATTACTCACACTTAGTTGAAATGACCATCACGATCGCGATCGATGAATCGATCGGCCGACCGCCATGATCGATCAACGCAAAAATGAGCATGTAATGTAGTCGCACTTTCGGCTCGCGATCACTGATCGATCGCTCCATCACCGATCGTGATGGAGGGATCGGTCGATCGATCACTTGGCCGCTGGAAATTGCAAGCTACGAATCTCCGAAGATCTCGGTTCAAGTTGTTGAGCCGGTGTGATCGTGATGGAAAGCATCAGTCGACTGATCGAGGCCCAACGGGAAAAACAACCCCTCTTCTATAAAAAGGGGTCTTGGAGAGCTTGGTGAAGCTAGTGCTCTCATTCCTAACTACACCCTCGTGCTCACCATGCCTTCCCAAGTGTTTTATCAATTCAAAACCTCCTCTTCTCTAGTTCTTAATCATCCATTGTTGTAAAGAAGAGGAGAGCATTGTAAGAAAGGTTTCTCCACCTTGGTTCATCCAAAGGAGAATATAGTGAAGCTTGGCTAGGACTAATCCACCTTACGGATTGCCGTGGAGTAGGAGTGTCATCTCCGAACCACGTACATCGAGTGTTAGCATTGCTTTCATCGTTTTCTTACTTGTATTCTTATTCGTATTTGTATTGCTTCCGCTAACTTGCTTGTAGAAACGAAGAAAGGCTAATCACCCCCCTCTAGCCGTTACAAAGATCCTAACAAGTGGTATCAGAGCCTGGATAGCTTGGAAGATCTCACCATCAACCAAGGCATCAATGTCTCTTCAAGAGGGATATAGCACCGCCAAGCCACCGCTCTTCGATGGGAGTCATTTTGCGTATTGGAAAGGTAGGATGAAGTACTATCTTATGAGTAACATTGAAATTTGGCATAGTATTGTAGATGGCTTCGAGGAACCGGTGGATGAACATGGAAACCCTATTCCGAGCAAGGATTGGACGAGAGAAATAAACCGGAAGTTCGAATCAAATGCCAAGGCAGTACTCACCATCCAATGCGGTATTACAATGGAACAACTCAACAAGGTGGGGCCTTTCGAATCCGCCAAGGAGTTATGGGAAAAGCTCATTGAGCTAAATGAAGGTTCCAAGGAGTCAAAGAGGACCAAGAAGAACCTACTAATTGGACAACTTCAAGCTTTCCAAATGAAGATGCATGAAACCGTAAGCCAAATGCATGGAAGGTTCAAGGAGATTGTGAATGGACTTCACATCATAGGTGAGCGAGTTGATAACCGGGACTTGGTAAGATACATACTTCAAGCATTTCCTAGAAATTCTTTATGGATTTCTATCGTTGATGCCATTAAGGTAACTAGGGATCTTTCTCAAATTAAAATTGATGAATTATTTTTTGAGTTTGAATTACATGAGCAAACTAATATGTCCTCTAAGGAAAAGGGTTTAGCTCTATTTGTTGAAAAGAAGGAAAAGAAGAAGAAGGAAAGAAAAGAAGTATCATCATCATCCGAATCGGAGCATAACTCAAGTAGTGATGAAGACTCATCTAGTGAGATGGCCAATTTTGTCAAGAAGCTCTATAGGAAATCAAAGGAGTTCAAGAGTAGAGAAGCAAGGAAGGGGTCTCATTCTTCAAAAGGTAAGTTTAGTGGTAATTCAAGTTTCAATAACAATGTGATTTTCCATGCTTGCAACAAGAAGGGGCACATAAAGCCAAATTGCCTGGAGCTAAAGAAGAAGGAGGAAAAAGAAAAGAAAAAGAAGGACAAGAAGGAGAAGAAGAAGAAGGAGGCTATGGTAGCTCAAACCACATGGGACACACCAAGTGTTGAAGACTCCTCCTCCGATGATGAGCTTTGCCACATCACACGCCATGTGGCACTCATGGCCCTAGGAGATGATTCCGATACATCAAGCCAAGAAGACTCCTCAAGTGATGAATCGTCATCTAGTGACGATGAGGTAATGAACTCTCCCAAAGTTAAGCTTCTCTATAAATCAATTTCCTATCTTAAAGAAGCTCTAGATAAGTCTAAATCTAAGGTTAAGAGCATGAAGGTAGAACTAAAGGCCATTAGGAATGAAAAATCTTCACATGTTGATTCTTGCATGCTTAAGGAAGAAAATGACAAACTTAAGGATGAGGTTAGTGAATTAAAAACATGTTTAGAAAAATTCTCAAATGACTCAAAATGTCTTGATATGATCCTTAGTCGACAAAGAGTCGTTTACAACAAGGCCGGTTTAGGGTATAAGCCAAAAGAAAAAGAAGTTACTTATTTTTCATTGATTAATAGAAAAGCAACCATTAAGGGAAAGGTTAAGAAAGCATGGGTACATAAGAAGTTTTTACTTAATATTACCGGTCCAAATGTTTGGGTACCAAAAGCTTGTGTTTTTCATGTGATTTAGGTAGGAGAGCAAGGTATGTGGATTGTGGATAGCGGTTGCTCAACACATATGACCGGTGATGTGAGCAAGTTCTCCACAATTAAGTATGTGAAGAAGGGAGCGGTATCTTTTGGAAATAGTGGAAAACTCAAGATATTAGGTAGAGGTACAATTGAGGTATCCCCCAAAATTGTCATTCACAAAGTTTTACTAGTTGAAAATATGAAATTTAATTTATTAAGTGTTAGTCAACTTTGTGATGCAAACTATCATGTCTCGTTTGAATCCTCTAAATGCATGATTAGGCACAAGGAATTAAATGATTGTATGTTAGTGGGATATAGGAAGTCAAATATTTATTATGTTGATCTTTCATATGCTTCTAACATTTCTACTAAGTGTCTTGTTGCAAAAGAAGAAGAAAGTTGGCTATGGCATAGGAGATTGGGGCACATCAACATGAAAAACATAGCCAAGGTAGCCAAGTTGGAGTTGGTCAAAGGGCTACCAAAGATTAAATATGTCAAGAACAAAATGTGTGATGCATGCCTAGAAGGAAAACAAACAAAGGCATCACACAAAGGTAAAACCCTAACTAATACCTCTTTACCGTTAGAATTATTGCATCTTGACTTATTTGATTTCCATAGCACTCCCTCTTTAAATGGTAACAAATATTGTTTAGTTATAGTAGATGATTTTTCTAGGTATACTTGGGTCTACTTTATGAAACATAAGAATGATACCTTAGAAATAATCATAGGATTTAGTAAAAGGGTTGAAAATGAAAAGAGTCTCAAAATCAACCGGATCCGTAGTGATCATGGTGGTGAATTTGAGAATTCTAAATTTTCACAATTTTGTTTAGAGCAAGGGTACAAGCATGAGTTCTCTTGTCCTAGAACACCCCAACAAAATGGGGTGGTGGAAAGGAGAAATTGTGCCCTACAAGAGGCGGCTAGGACTATGCTTAATGCATATTCTCTACCTAGATACTTGTGGGCGGAAGTGGTTAATACCGCTTGCTATATCCAAAATAGGGTTCAAATTCATAGGTTTTTAGGAAAGACACCATTTGAATTATGGAATGGGACTATTCCCACAATTCACTATTTCAAAGTCTTTGGATGTAAAGTTTATATTTTAAATACCAAAGATAATTTAGGAAAATTTGAATCCAAAGCGGATGAGGGAATCCTAGTTGGATACTCATCCACAAGTAGAGGGTATAGAGTCTACAATAAGAGAACCCAAGGAATTGAGGAATCTTCTAATGTTCAATTTGATGAAACCACTAGTACCTACCCTAGAAAGTCCTCCATTGATAAGGATATTAATGACAATAATCAAGCCATTACCCAAAAACTTCAAAATTTGACCATAAGGGGTAATGATCAAGGGGGAGGAAGAGGAGATTCCGATGATGAAAGGAGGGTAGAAGATAATAATGATCAATTTGAAACCCCTTCTAGAACTCTAAGAGTTCATCAAGATCATCCACTTGACCAAGTAGTAGGAGATCTATCTCAAGGAGTAAGAACTAGGTCATTTCATAGACCTCTTACTAGTCAAGTAGCTCTTATTTCACAAATTGAGCCCAAATCGATCAATGATGCATTACATGATCTGGATTGGATTTTGGCAATGCAAGATGAATTGGCCTTGGCCCAATTTGAGAGAAGTCAAGTATGGGAATTAGTACCTAGACCCAATGATAGCACCATAATTACTACAAGATGGGTCTTTAGGAATAAGCTAGATGACCAAGGAAATATCACTAGAAATAAGGCTAGGTTGGTTGCTAGGGGATTTAATCAAGTTGAGGGGCTTGACTATGATGAGACTTATGCCCCGGTTGCTAGGTTAGAATCTATTAGAATTCTTTTAGGGTATGCTTCCTATATGGGATTTAAACTTTACCAAATGGATGTTAAATCGGCATTCTTAAATGGTTATATTAAGGAGGAAGTATATGTAGAGCAACCACCTGGATTTGAGAACATAGATTATCCAAACCATGTATGTAAGCTTAGGAAAGCATTATATGGGTTAAAACAAGCTCCTTGGGCATGGTATGAAAGATTTTCATCTTTCTTAATTTCTAAGGATTTTAGAAGAGGCCAAGTAGATCAAACATTGTTTATAAAGTCAACATTAAAGGATATATTCATAGCCCAAGTATATGTTGATGACATTATTTTTGGGTCAACAAATGATGATCTTCTCCAAGATTTTATAAAAAACATGGAAAATGAATTTGAAATGAGTTTAGTTGGAGAGCTTACCTTTTTCCTAGGTTTACAAGTCAAGCAAACTAATGAAGGGATTCACATTTATCAAACCAAATATGCAAATGAAATGATCAAGAAATTTGGTTTGGAAAATGCCAAAATTGTAACCACTCCTATGGCCACTAGCACTAGAATAGATAGTGATCATGAAGGTAAATCAATTGATCTTAAACTTTATAGGAGTATGATTGGTAGCCTACTATACCTAACCGCTAGTAGACCCGATATCTTATTTACGGTAGGTATGTGTGCAAGATACCAATCTTGTGCCAAAGAATCACATTTAATAGCCGTTAAGAGAATTTTAAGATATATTAAAGGCACCCTAAATGTAGGACTTTGGTATCCTAGGACTAGGTCGTTTAAATTTCTTGGCTATACCGATTCTGATTATGCCGGGTGCAAATTAGATAGGAAGAGTACTAGTGGTGGATTCCAATTTCTTGGGTCCTTCCTAGTTAGTTGGAGTAGTAGGAAGCAACATTGTGTTGCTTTATCAACCACCGAAGCCGAATATGTGGCTATGGGTGGTTGTGTAGCTCAACTACTTTGGATGAGACATACTCTTGTGGACTATGAGCTACACTAATCTAACATTAAAGTTTATTGTGACAATGTGAGTACCATCAACTTGACCAAAAATTCGGTACATCACTCTAGGACCAAGCACATTGAAGTGAAACATCACTTTATAAGAGATCATGTGGCAAGAGGGGATATTGAACTAAATTATGTAGAATCTAAGTCCAACCTTTCCGATATCTTCACCAAAGCTCTTCCCGAAACCGAATTTTCATCATTAAGGAGAGAGCTTGGTATGTGCTTTGTAGAGTAAAATTCTAGGTTTGCATGATCCTATACTAATATAGTATCTTTATACCTTGATGCATCTCACAAAAGCCTTAAGAAACCTTGATTTTTGTATTGAGATACTTAGAAACATGTGAGATGATAGGGAAGGTGTACTTGGCTCATCATGCTTGTTATGATGCATTACTATGAGCCAATAACACACCTAGAGACATGAATACCTTATGGACCAATCATTAGGAAGGCTTGTATTCAAGTAATGAATATATAGCTCTAAGAACATGGTTGGAAATTCCAAATACTATATATTTTAAACTATGTTCATCATATTTTGAAAAACAGTTTTCAAGTGGAACACAAAAGTGATACAAAGTGTGCAAAATCTTTAGAATTTTTGTTAGGTTCCAAGTTTGTATCAATATTGAAATCTGAAAAACATATATTTTTAAAACTATTTTCCTTAATAAAGTATGATCTCAGAAATGTGTACACAAAATTTCGTGATTTTTCGAGGTTTCTAGAATTTCTAACGCATTTCTGAAGTTGGGCTGAAAAGGCTAAAATTTCGATTTCAGCGTGATGTGATCGTTTGAAAACCAGTCAGGTACACTTTATTTTCTGATAAAAAGCTTCATTTTCTGATATTTAGTGTATCTTTGATATCCTAAAACTATAGTATGATAATATTGCGTATACACAAGTTTTAGGACTGTTTAATGGAGTGTTTTAGGGGGAGTTTCATTTATCTTTTTCATCCCCAAAATCCATTGTTGGTGCAAAGTTAGGACTTAATTTGTGATTTTTTTTATGCTTTGCTTCAAATATTGTTTACACATTATAAAGCATATCTTGGATTAAGGGGGAGCTTAATTTCAATCTTATACCTTAGTCCAAGATCCAACACATTAATTCTTTCATGTTTGAATCCTTCTGTTTTTGATGTGTGTCAAAGGGGGAGAAGGAGTGTTTAAGTTATAATTCATATTGAAAAAATGATTATGTGCGTATTTTTAAAGACCTAGCTTAAATGATTGCCAAACATCAAAAAGGGGGAGATTGTTGGTGCAACAATGCTCCAAAACATTTATATATGTTTTGATGTTTGGATAATCATCTAAGTTAGGAAATGTTCTGTGATCTAATTACGAATATGTTTAAGTGACAGGGAAATCCAAGGATGAAGCCTTGGTAAAAGAGAAGTCCAAGTATGATCTTGGCAAGGAAAGTCCAAGGGACGGACTTGGCAGCATAAGACCAAACTTGTAGTCTTGGCAGCGTAAAGTCCAAAGTGAACCTTGGCAAAGGAAGACCAAGTATGATCTTGGCAAGGAAAGTCCAAGGGATGGACTTGGCAGCGTAAGACCAAACTTGTAGTCTTGGAAGCATAAAGTCCAAGTGAACCTTGGCAAAAGAAGTCCAAAGTAAGGTCTTGGCAGCATAAGTCCAAGCTTGGAGTCTTGGCGGCGTAAAGTCTAAGCATTTGGCAACCCAAGACATGGCGAGGCCGAAGGAAACTCTTGAAGGTAGGCGCAAGGCTGAAGGAAGAGTTAGAAGGTCAAGTCTAGGTCTAGGGTGTAAAATCAAGTGTGAATTACTCACACTTAATGAGTATCAGTCGACTGATAGGATGTATCAGTCGACTGGTCAGGTGCTCGACTGAGTCAAGTTGAAACCCTGACCATCAGTTGACCGCTGCTTTGGCGATGGCGGTCGATGTTACCATCGATCGGCGCCGCCAACTGGCGATCGATCGATCAACGCAAAAATGAGCCGCGAATATAGTCGCATTTCATTGCGGCTGCGATCACTCGTGATCGCTCCATCGGGCCGATCGATGGAGGATCGATCGGATCGATCACCTAGCCGTTGGAAATTGCGGCTACGAATCTCCGCGGAGATCTCGGTTCAGAAGCCGTTGGCTTCGGTGGCAGTCGACTGATCGAGACCCAACGGGAAAAATAGCCTCTCTTCTATAAAAAGGGGTCTTGGAGAGCTTGGTGAAGCTAGTGCTCTCATTGCTAACTACACCCTCGTGCTCACCAAGCCTTCCCAAGTGTTTTAGCAATTCAAAACCTCCTCTTCTCTAGTTCTTAATCATCCATTGTTGTAAAGAAGAGGAGAGCAATGTAAGAAAGGTTTCTTCACCTTGGTTCATCCAAAGGAGAATATAGTGAAGCTTGGCTAGGACTAATCCACCTTACGGATTGCCGTGGAGTAGGAGTGTTATCTCCGAACCACGTACATCGAGTGTTAGCATTGCTTTCATCGTTTTCTTACTTGTATTCTTATTCGTATTTGTATTGCTTCCGCTAACTTGCTTGTAGAAACGAAGAAAGGCTAATCACCCCCCCCCCCCTCTAGCCGTTACAAAGATCCTAACACAAGCAAGATTCACAGGTTGGGAAATCTTCCACCACTAATGAATCTAGAGGTCCATCAGCTATCGACCATTGAATTCTTCTTAGGTTAATATGACTAAGCCTAAGATGCCAAAGATATGTTTGGTTTATCTTCGAAGGTTCTTTTCTCTTATTGGAATTAGAAGATGAGTTATTAACTTTTATTTGCATTGTGGGAGATTTTAGTTCAAGCGTGTACAAATTTCCTATCAATGTACCTGAACAGATAATGTCCCTATTCCTTTTTATAACAACTCTGTCATTAAAAGAAATAGAATATCCATCCATAAACAATTTAGAAATCGAAATTAAATTCTTTCTAAATAAAGGTACATAAAGGGAATTTTCCAGAACCAAAGTTTTATTTTTCTCAAAAAGATAAATAAAACTTCTCCCATTGCAATAGCCGCCGCCATTATGGCATTGCCCAAGTAAACGGTAATCTCTCCCTCAGCTCATCATCGGGTTTCCTGGAACCCCTGCAAAGTATTGCAGACATGATCAGAGGCTCCTGTATCTACACACCAGGTGTAGGTAGATAACACCGCTAACCATGTTTCAATGACTAGACCAAAGGATATACCTTTGTTCTGTTTCGGATTGGGGCAGTCCTTCTTCCAATGTCCATCCTGCTTGCAAGTGAAGTACTTGCCTTTCGTCTTCTTCACTCCTCCCTGAGATCCTCCCACCACCATTGCTTCACCTTGTTTCTTCTTCTTTTTGCCTTTCGGCTTAGAAGTAGAAACCTTCTGAGCAACGATGGCCTGAGCCTGAGCAAGCCTTTCTATCGACTGGATAATGATATCGACCTGGGTTTCCCCATCGATCTCAACTCCAAGGACTTCCAGCTCATTCGCAGGCTTAGGAGGACCCTCTTTGAAGAGTACATATTTGTACTCCTCAGCAGTTAAGACAAAATCTAGATTCTTTTCCAATCAATATAATTTGGGTACAATAAGCTTATTTTCCTTTAGTATCACAACAAGTGTACTGAAATTCATTTTAAAAATTCTAAGAATCACATAGATCATTACTTTGGATTTCAAAAAATTATTGATTCCTCAAACAATAAAATTTTAAAATAAACCAACACCTCAAAACATCGAGAATATCGTATGCCACGATAGTGTGGACGTATACGAATTCTACATTTGTAAGAGGAGGTTTTACCCATTAATTTTACTATCTTGCCAACATAACTTTTTGACAAGTAAAATTAATAGTTGGTTTCTCTTCGGCCCTACAAATATAAGCAGTGACTCCGATGGGGAGGATACTTATATTTGTATCTAAGTGTTGACCATTACTTGGTACCAAGGTAATTATCTCGGGTTATGTGACTTACGATGGGGAAGTACACACGCTCCTTAATAATTTCCTATAACCATATTCGACCTTGTGATCCACAAACAAACTCATCCGATGGGGAGGAAGGCACTCAGAGCCGACGCGTAAGTTTGTTTGCATCACATGTCAAATCGTAATGGAGGCCGTGGGAATTTATAAAAATTTCCCTCTCCCACTTAGTAATTTGATATTGAGGAATTTTCCTAGCCTACGACATGCATATCAAACAAAAAGCAATAAATATGAAAAATAAATTATTTTCCAACTATTATGGCTTTTGTCTTCAATATGTCTCCCGTTGTATCGCCTTCTCATCTGCTCCTCCTACGCCATGTACGAGCCATCTGGAGATCCGAGCCGAGACTAAAATCTATTTTAATTTACATCCATCGATCTTATACTCCACGAGAGAGTGTACATGAAATCTAGATCAAAAGTAAACTAAAATAAAAAGAGTGGCTAAACAATGTCGTATCTAATTTACAAAAAATTAAATACTAGCCTCGTCAACCCCGAGGATTCAACAAAATATACACATACAATCACAGACACACATATGACCATTATAGTCAGATCTTATGCCTATAACCAAAGAGTTAAACTACGCATATCCTACTATTATCCAGCACATATAATATATGAAAAGTGCATAAAAATTAACCGAATCCTAAACACACATAACTGGAAACCTTGGCTCTGATACCAATTAAAGGGTTTTGCTTATCGAGTCTGTGAGGGGAAACTTCACTTCCCACTTCACCTCGGTTGTTTGTTCATGGCGATCCCATCGATGTCCCCGGATTAAAAAAATTTAATCCTAGACAAAAGGGATTGCCCAAATAATCAAGTCATCGTTGTGCTATTCATTTAGAGAGGTCACTTGAACAAACTCGTTGTTCAAGCGACCAACCTCTATTCTACGAGTAGTCGCGGAATAGACGATGTACGGATCGTCGGCTTTTGTATTTATGTTCGGGATCCAAGTATTATTTATCCACAAACAGAATATATCATGCTCATAATTGAAAAACAAATACAAACATGTAACATATGAAAATAGAGAATCGATATACCTCTCGATCTTCTATTGCTTGACCTTCCTCCTTTTGGACGTCGTGTGGGCGACGATCTACCAAAAGTTGAAGCTCCTAGATCACCAATCTTCCTTCCTTATTCACTCTGAACAAAGAAAGATCATAAAAACTAAACTCTTCTCTTATCTAGGAGCAACCATCAAGCTCAAAGCTTGATGCGTGCCGTCGGCCCAAAGAGATGAAGACTAGAAGTGTAGGCGCCGGCCAAAAGCTTCAAGAAAAGAATCCATAGCTCTTGTGTCCACCGGCCAAGGATAAGAAGAGGAGTAGTTTGAGCTCCGGCTAAGGAGTATAGGAAAAGGATGGGCGCCGGCCACCAAGGAAGAAGAAGAAAAACCTTTTTCCCATTGTTGCCGCCCACCCCTTCTCAAACCCTAGCCACCCAATCCCACTCCTAACCTAACTAGGATTCATTGCCACCCAAGGGAAGCAAACCCTAATCTCCTAAGCCATAGATGAAGGGTAGAAGGTTGGACGCCGGCCAAACCAATGAGAGAATAGGGAAGAAGGGCGCCGACCACTTCAAGGAAGAAGACGAAGAAAACATCTTTCCTTAATTGTGGCCACCCAAAACCCTAAGCCTCCCTTGCTCTTGCAACCCAAAACCCTAGCCCCCTTTCCTCTCATTCAATTCTTGCCGCCCAAGCTCAAGCCCATATTTATATAGTTAGGCTTAAGGCTTGATTTAATCTCCACCATTGGTTCTAGGTATTTAATCCCAACCATCGGATCTAGAGATTTAATCTCAACCGCCGGATCTAGAGATTTAATCTCTACCTTTGGATCTAGAGTTTTGTTTTCATCCATTGGATCTAAGCTTCATGAGGTGTTAATAGGCTACAATAGGGACCATGAGGAGGAGTTGGATCTTGGCCACCCATGGATCAAGCCCACATAAAGTCCGATCCACTAATGATAATCCAATCCACTAAAGGATTATCATTGATCTACCTCACCAACCCCCATAAGATAATATAGGCTCCATATATTATTTGTACATTTTCTTCCCGTGTTTAAGATCTCGATGTCTATCGATTAATTAATTTACTGACCATTAATTAATCAACATCTAACTCCATGAGTAGTACCACTCAACCTTTTCATCATGTCGGACCAAATCCACCTGCAGGGTTTACATGATGAACCTTATGAGCTCCTCAAGGGGACATCATCATCCTAATATATAGGACACGGTTTCCTCCTATAATCAACGGCACATCATATAAATAATATTATCTCCCAACTTACCGAGCCTATCGATTTAATCTATAAATCTCGTTCATTGGTAAATCAAAGAGATGAATACTAAGTATATGAGCCCGTTATTATATCAGGATTAAGAACATGTACAAAATAACATCTGAGGTCCGATTCGATTATTTAGTCAGCAATAAATCGAATCACCTTTAAGTCGGTCCTGCTCAATATACACAAAGTGCACTAGTATGATTCTATGGTGAAGATAAACCAATACCAAATCACACTACAACCATTCCGATGGTTTGTCCAAAGTCATCTCGGTTGTGAGCCTTTACTTATACTTTACAAGGAGCCGATAACATGATCTCCCGTGTGACACCACACACCATGTTATCTACAATGTAATGTATTAGACAATATTACATAACCATAAAAATGCAAACAATGATCATGTGATTCTTATTTCAAAATAAAGATGTTCATACAAAAGATAGACTTTTCAGTATACATCCCTACACGTACATCGTCTATTCTGTGGCTATTCGTAGAATAGAGGTTGGTCACTTGAACAACAAGTTTGTCCAAGTGACCACTCTAATCGAATAACACGACGATGACAAGGTTGCTTGGGCAATCTCTTTTGTCAAGGATAATTTTTTTTTATCCGGGGATGTAGAAGGGATCACCATGAACAGGCGACCGAGTTGAAGTGGGAAGCGAAGTTTCCCCTCCCTTCACTCTTGCTATGCTACTCTTCTACGACGATCTTACGACGACGAAGTGCTACCGCATCTCCGACGATATATGAGAAAATGATTTTAAAATTCATCAACATACATTTATATATCCCTTTCATTTTTCAAAATTAAAAAACCCTCAAAATCAATTCGGGAGATCGTAGGTCCATCTCTGAATCGGCTAATATCCAAAATATATAAGAACAACCTTGGAGTGAGTCCAACAAGCCATTCTTAGCTATAATGGTAGGTATCAAGTATACCGATTACATATCACGCATATGTAACTATCACAATGTGCTATAAACTAATTGAATGTTCACACATACATTGGGTTGTTAACACATTAACAAGTATGCATCATATGCATATCACCCAACTTCACCTCTCTTCACATCAACCTTGGAGTGAGTCCAACAAATCAATATTTCAAGTTAGAGCTGACCCATTAATCGCGAAATAGTTTTAATATGGTTAGAGCGCTTTCAACCAATTAGCCAGGCTTGGAGTGAGTCCAACAACCCAAACTAACGATTGATCTCTGACTCCTACCAAATTAGTGTCAAACTATTCTAATGCTTTGAACATGTTCAAGTTCAAGCTGGGCTTGGAGTGAGTCCAACAACCCAAACAAGAAATGGAACTCTAGTTCTAACCATATTAATAGAAGGTGTAGGCTTTAATATTGTGTAAGGGATTTAAGGTCTCATCCTCTTTGCATGCAAATAACTATTTTCTACATGGCATGACAGACATGACATACATCTACATGTCACGACACACATGGCATAATGATATGCATCTAATGCAATTACATAGCATACAATTATGCATGTACAAGTAGTTTCCATATTGTCAAAATTAATTTTTGGAAATAAAATATATTTGCGATATGATTTCCCAAATCAAATCCTGATTAAATTAGGAAACAAATTTCCAAATTTAATCACATATTCTATTTATGGAAAATATTAATTAAGGAAATAAATTTCCTAATCACATTAGAAAATTTCCAATTTAAATTTCTTTAATAATTAAAATTTCCAAAAATATAATTATGACTATCGAAAAAAAAATTTACAATTATGTCGAAACACAGTCGGGCTCTGATGCCACTGTTGGGTTTCCCCGATATTGACGTGGGTGTGCGTTCGAACATGTTTCATAAACATGTACACAGTGGAAGAAAAAAAACAAGTAATAAATTAATTTATTACAAGACACACACCACACGCATGCAAAGATACATCAAGTGTAGACATAATCACTATTTCAAATTTTGCAATAAAGAAACTAATCTAGGCATACCTGACGAATTACGTGAAATAGAAATTGCATCAACCAAGTGACCCTTGCGAGTTTCGCCTCTATCTGTATCCACGCTGAGTATCGTCAGGATAGCTTCACAAAGCCATGAGCCCCGACTTCATGAGAGGTACTAGTTTCGCGTTGAAGTCATTGTGATCCGAGAGACTATCACAATCCGAATCAAATTCGGATCCAAAAATCGAGTTCCACGAACTCGCTTCTCGAAAGCGATTTTTGTCAACCAATTGACGAAACCATGGTCCTCCACCAAACGGGATTGCCGGAGATCCAATCTCGGGCAAGTAGGTTGCTGTCAGAGCACAAAACATTAACTAAACAACCTCTCCACGCAGAGGACAACAAGATGTCCAAAACTAGATAGCTTGTTTTGGTGGAGGAGATGGATGGCAAAAGACTTGGTTTGCTACCCTTGATGACCGACAACCAAGGGAGGATTACCGGAGGAGTTGCCAGCGACCGGTGGATGGTCAGCGACAAGGAAGAGGAGCAACAACTCCAATGGGCGGTGACACAAGGAGCTTGGGCGGCAACCACAAGGGAGGAGAACAAAAAAATGGTTAGGGTTTCAAAAACCTTGAACCGCTTAATTCACAAAAACCCATAAGCCGTGTTTTTATAGAGAACATATTCTCCTAATGATTATTGGTTCATAACAAAAATCCGTTAACCCGCTCCAATAATTTAAGTTAAAATAAACTAAACTGCGTTGGTCTATTTTAAGTTAAAACGAACCGAATGAATTTCGGTTCATTCGTTTAAAACAAACTAAATCACTTTGGTTTATTTTTCACCATTGGATTATAACCAAATCGATTTGGTTCATCCATCATATCTTCATAAGACTCGACCCATCCATGCTTCTGATGCAACTGAAATAATTTCATACTCACTATTTGTTTAGTCCAGCCAAACCAAGTCTCTCTCGATCTGAGAATCCTATTCTCAAGGTCATTTTAAATCCTTCAGATTATGCTGGTAGTGTGTGTGATCAAATTGTTTTCCGGTTTATGTTGGTCATCTATAATTAATCATTAATTATAGAACGATCATGAGTGGCACCTAGTAATATATCATGATCCCCAATTAACCGAAAAATCAATGGTTGATCCCAGAACACTTCTAAAACCCTTTAGCAGCTACAACGAATCATGCCCCTGTTCCCTTCACTCATCTTATACCCACTTGGTTCAGACATGGTCTATTGTGTCAGTTCCCACAAGGCTAACTACGTCACACCTAACCCAAGTATTACTTCCTCATCCTCTGGATTCTAGTTACTGCACATGTAACCAAGACTACCATACTCTAAACATGTAATGCTTTGGTCAAAGACTTTAGTAACAATCTGATGAGAGGACATAAGGTATACATCTCCTTGCAATGAGTGGTGAATCCTTTGTAGGCTATTCAAATACCTTCGGACATTTTGACTTATACCCAATCATCTCGGATCCACATCTCCTCGGAGATGCTTGCTTAATATGTCAAAGCATAAGTCTTCATGACAAGGATGACTTGAATACCGCAAGTCAAATGAACATCGCACTTATGCTGCAGTAAGAACTTCATTGACATATTCATATATGCAGATAACCATATGAAGTCTTACAGCTAGTCACTCCAATGAACTAGTTACCATAACTTACATCCACGATTAACTCCAGACATCCCAATGTCTCCAGCCTATGAGGAACAACTGCTTGGATAAACCAAGAAGGATAACTCATGCTAGTCTCAATAGAATTTATGGTGTCTGAATACATCAATTCATCGACTAGGGATAATTCCAATAGATCACAATTACACATGTAGAGATACTCACTCGTTGTGATCCAATCAAAAATTCTCTCATACTGTGAATTGTATTGCTGACATTCAGTAAATGAGTTTAAGATCCAATCAAATACATGAAAATATATATACTCAAATAGTGAATCTTCATTTATCAAATAAATGGTACAACCATAAGGCAATTGCCTTAGGACATCTCTCATATATCACTAACAACTTCTTCCTAAGGTGGAGGAAGAGAAGTATCGGCTGGTGAAGGGGGGAGACCCTTAGTAAGTTGTAGTAGAGCTGCAGGAGGGTTCAATAAACGATTGCCAAAGGAAGGGAAAGGAGGTCGGAAGGACCTCCTGGTGTCTGGAGCTATTGTGTTGGCAAGAGCTTTAGGAGGTGGAGGCTGATACGTTGAGGTCATCGTAGAACGAGTATCTGTATCATCAACTGAGTCTGTATCAGAACTTATGCTAATGGGGAGTGAAAGAAAAGCCATTGAAGCAGGATGAAGTCAAGAGGTCTCGTGGTAGATATGTTAGTGCAATCAACCCTTGATATGGTTTTGATGTGTGTGGCAAAGGGTTTAAGTTAGGATGTTTGGATTTGATATGTGAGTTGGAGTCTTGCAGGACTTTGTATTTCGCACATGGAGCTTAGGCAAGTATCACCACTCACAACCTCGTGCTTCAGTCAGAGAAGGAACATTGCAGAGTCGTGCGCTTGATGCTACCGAGGGACCGACGGACGAGATGATTTGAAGCGAAGCCAAGGAAGCAGACTTCGAGGGCAAGAGATGTGAAGGAACATTGCAGAGCCGCGCGCTTGATGCTGTCGAGAGACGTGGTCGTGAAAGAAGAGAGCTTCGACGAGGGACTTCAAGTGAGATGAGAGAATGAGTGAATTGTAAGTAGCTCAGTAGGTGATCTTGGTCAAATGGTTGAGTGTCGGAGGCTCGACCACAAGGGTTGAGGTTTACCCGACCGCCGGAAGCTCAAACAGATGTAAGGTTTGAGTTTCACCCGGCACCAATCGACTGCCATGTCATGGCAGTCGACTGCTCCTAGTCGACATGAGTTCGACTGGTGTTAGCTGCTGGATCAAGTCGACATCAGTCGACTGCTCAAGGGAAGCAGTCGACTGATCGCACTATGCACGGGCACAAAAGCTAGTCGAGCTCACGGGTCACTCGACTGGAAGTCGACATCAATCGACTGATGAAAGCATCAATCGACTGATCATATGACTGTTGGAAAATCTGGTCGTGGATCCCGCAAATCCGGCCTGGAAGTAGCTGTTATTGGGCAACAGCTACAGTATCAGTCGACTGATAGGGACATCAGTCGACTGCTCCTGTGTCAACCGGAAGAAACCCTCTTCCTCTATAAAGTGGAAGGGTGTGGGGCTTTGGGGGCCTAATGTTCATGCTCTAAACTCTCCCAAAGTGCCCTAAAGTTTTTCCATCCTCTTACTTGGTTTTATTTACATCATATTTGTAAGAGGAGTGAATTCTTGTAAAGAGGTTACCTCCACCTAGCTTGGTGCAAAGGAGAGAATGGTGGAACCTTGCGGAGTGATTCACCGTGGACGAATCGAACTATGGACTAGCAGCGCAGCCGTGAACCACGTTACATTGCGGTGTTAGCATTTGTGTTTATTCTTTCTTTGTTTTGTCATTAATTGTTTGTATTTGCATATTTCGCTTGCGCTAATAGTTTTGTAGACGAGCAACGAACGAGCGAACTCCAACTTCTACGACAAAGGCTATTTACCCCCCTCTAGTCGGCCAACCATCAACCATACAAGTGGTATCAGAGCCAAGGCACTTGTTGAGGACTAACCGCCAACACAAGCACTATATCAAGAGATGGCTGGCTCGAACATTCATCCACCAAAGTTTGAAGGAGAATTCTCTTGGTGAAAAAAGAGAATGGAGGTATTTTTCGAAACCGATTTCGAAATTCTATTAATTATGGAAAACGGATTCGAAATGCCTAGGGATGAAGAAGGGGAGCCATTGGAAAAATCAAGGTGGAGCAAGAGGCAAAGGGAAGAGTACTTGGCAAACTCAAAAGCCAAACATCACTGTTGGTGCAATCGGCCCAGGTCACGATTGACCAGGACTCGAGTTTGACTCGAGTGATGTTTTGATGTTTGACAAAGTATGTTTGACAAAGTATGTTAGACATAGGATTGACATTGATGTTTGACATTAATGTCGGTTAATATGTTGGGGAGATTGTTTATATAATCGACCCAGGTTATAATTGACCAGACTCGAGTTTGACTCGAGGGAGACTTTGGTGGTTGACTAGGGTTGACCATGTGTTTATGGGAAAGTCCAAGTCATGGGTACTTGGCATGGAAAGTCCAAGTGGGACACTTGGCAATTGGGAAAGTCCAAGTCTTGAGCACTTGGCATGAGAAGTCCAAGCATGGGTCTTGGCAAATGAGAAGTCCAAGCATGGGTCTTGGCAAATGGAAAGTCCAAGCATGGGTCTTGGCATGGAAAGTCCAACATGGGTTGGCAAGGGAAAGTCCAAGCTTGAGTCTTGGCATTTGAGAAGTCCAAGGGGATTGATATTGGCGGCGTAAAGTCCAAGCGGAGTCTTGGCGGCGTAAGTCCAATGTGCCTTGGCGGTGAACACACCGTTAGCATGACATAGCCGATGGAAGCACCGGGAAGCTAGCGCGATGGATGAACAAGTCATGGATGACTTGGAGGGATCCGAGAGGCGTGAGGCTGATGGAGGTGGCTAGAAGGCTTAGGTCTAGGCTAAGGGTGGTCTAGCAAGTATGGGGGCACCATACTTGGGTTAAAACCTCATATTGGCTGATCGCGGTGGCTCTGAGCGATCGATCGCTAAGGATGGCAATGCGATCGCCCGGTCGAGTGTCGAGCGAACGCCCGTAGCCCGGGCGGGCCGACGCGGGCGCAAGGCGATCGGCGATCCAATGTTGGCGATCGCTAAGAGATCCGTGGAGTTTTTCGGCGTGGATCGAGCCGTTGTCTCACGAACATTGATCGGCATCGATCGGTGGCTTATGGCAGTCGACTGATAGGCGGAAATCCAGGTCGCGCGCAAGGATAAAAGGAGCTCGACGGGAAGGATTTTGGCATCGGTTTCTTGAGGCTTTTGGGGCGATTTGCTGCTGCAAATCAGGGTCTCCAAGTTGACATCAAGCAACCAAGCGATCAAGCATCCAAGAGCATTTGCAATCAAACGCGAAAGAATTCCATCTACGTACGGGTCACACGCTATTCACCCCCCCCCCTCTAGCGGGCGTCAAATCCCCAACAAGTGGTATCAGAGCCTGGTGGCTCTTCAACGGATTAACAACCGGGAGCAAGACGCTAGAGGGTAAAAGATGGAAGTCCAAGATCAATTAGGATGGGACATCAACACACCGGTCCCTTATTAATTCTATGGACGAGAAGGTTTCAATTCTTGGAAGGCGAGAATTGAAGAGTTTTTGATGATGAGAGACCTTGAGGAATGGTCTCTCTTAATGGAAGGATTTGAGTATCCTAGAGGACCAAAAGGTGGCTTCCTCAAGAAGAAGAGATGGAGTGAAGATCAACTCCAAAGATTCGAGAAAAACAAGAAGGTAATCAAATTCATTTTTGATTTAATTCCAAATGAATTCTTGTGTAGCCTAGGTGAATGCATGGATGCTAAGGAGCTATGGAGCGATTTGGCAAAGCTCCATGAAAGCCCATCAATGGTCCAAGAAGAAGAAGAAGAAGAGGAGTGCTCACCCTCTCAAGCTCAAGAGAGTTCACCATCAATTCAAGAAGATAAGGAGGGTGAAGAGAGATCATCCTCACAAGGAAGTGAGGATTCGGAGGTTGATAGGGAATCAACATCCGGATCGGAAGATGTGAAGGAAGTGGAAGAAGCATCCACTTCAAGGATTGAGGGGGAGGAGAGAACTTCCATACCGGAACATCAAGAAGAAGCTTCGACATCCGGTCAAGATGAAGAAGCCCAAAGTCCAATTCCGGTCTCCATTAACCTAGGTAACTCAAACATATGTGTTAATAATAAAATGCATATAATATGTTTTGAGTGTAGGGAAACCGGGCACTATAAGAGCAAGTGCCCAAAGAAGATTAGGAAAGCTTCACCGGTTCCAAAAGTTAAGGATGCCGGTTCCCAAATATAAAGAGCAAGGAGCATATCATATGCTTCAAGTGCAACAGGGACACTACTGAGTCAATGCAAGAAGGGGACAAGAAGACTCAAAATGGAGCATCATATGTAGGGGGAGCTAAGGCAAACCCTAGGGTAACTTCTAATTTTGCTCCCTCTTCAATTTACAAGCAAAAGCATGCTAGGGATTTCAATTCACTTGCAATTTATAAAAAGCATGCTAATAGGAATAAGTATTTTTGCTTAGGAGCTAAGAATGTTTACTTAGATAATAGGGAGAAATTTGGGACTAATGTCCCTAAAAATAACTTATCTAAGGACAAACCTAGGTCAAATAACTCTAGAAAAACTTTACCTAGGGAGACCATTAGAAAGGTGCAAGAGCACCTAGGTCTTAATCCCAAATGGACTAGGCATATGCCTAAAAAGTCCCATGCCCAAGAACTCAATCAAAAATCAATTGGGCAATTGGAATTAGAAAACCAAGCCTTGAGGTCAAGGCTTGAGAAATTAGAAAAGACCCTTAGAAATATACAAAATCAAGTTCAAGGGTCTAATGGTCAAACTCCTAGGTCAAAAAGTCAAAGTCAATACTTAAGACCTAAGAGTCAAAAGTCAACCAAGGGCGAGCAAGGTTTGGGTCACAAACCTAAGCCTAAGGTAGCTTATCATAGTGTTCCATTTGACTATGGAACACAAACTAGGTCTAGGAAGACCAAGGTCAATAGGGAAGTCATCCCTAGAGTTGACCAAAGGGTGTGCCTAGTGGCTAGGGTTTCTAGGAAACCTAGGGTGACCACTAAGAAGGTTGCAAGGGGAGTTACCCCTAGAGTCAACCTAGGTGAGACCCAAATGACCAAGGCTAATAAGCCTAGGAGGGTCATTAGGAAGGTATCTAGGGAGGTTATCCCTAGGGAATACCTAATTAACCCTAGGAGCTCAAATAGGTTTTGGGTTCCTAAGAGCGTGATTGATTCACGCTAGATGGGTTTAGAGTGTGCCAACCTTGATTGGATGGGTAGTTAACTCAACCATGGTAAAGGTGGCACTTTAGGATATTTTCAAGGTTATGGTCACCTTGGAAATACATTTGAGCTATAATCCTAAAAGTTTTTAGGATGTGCCAATATTACTTGAGAAGTTTGATAAAATGATCAAAATTGGCACAATTTAGGTTTAGAGGTTAGTGTGCCATGTTGGGTTTTTGGCACACTTGGGAGAAAACTAAAAATGTGGCAAAATGCAATTAATTATATGAAATGGCAATTAATATTAAAATTTAGGTATTACTATACCTATGCATTTTATATGCCATGCTTTGTTTGCCATATAACATGCCATGACATCATGCTTAGTTTTAATCATAAAAATGTCATGATCATGTTTAGGGTTTAGGTTAATGTCATGTGTTTTTAGATTTCATATTATGCCATGACATCATGATTATGAGCATATGCTTATTTATATCATCGTTAATGCCATAATCATTCATGCATTTAAGATATTTTGATTGAAATTGATTTAAGGATAATGACATGACTTGAAGTCCCATTTATAAGGGAATCAAGTAGGGTTGCCTTAGAAAAAATGCATGAAACCCTAGATTAAATGAACCAAAACCCACATCTCACATCCAATTGACATGTATGTGTATTTATACACCCTAGATACATGTGAGATGCTAGGATATGAGTTGAGTTCAAGGTGCATAGTTTTTGCATCTAGTTGAACCAAAACTCATCTAATTTTATTGGTGGATCATTGGGAAAGCTTGTGTACAAGTCATGTACATAGAGCCCAAGGAATATGATCCAAAATACGGTTTTGAAAACATTTTAAAATCATTTTGAAAAACCTTGGTGAAGTCTATCTTTTGATAGCAATCACCATTGATGAAGTTGATACAAAATAGGGCCAAGACATTGAAAATTTCAATGGTTTTGAGTTTTGTATCAAACTCACTATTTTATGGGTAAAATATTTTTCAAACTTTTTTCACCCATTGTTTTAGTCATAAGTATTATACGTATCAAATTTAGTGATTTTTCGATATACGTATAATTATTTATGAATTTCTGAAATTGATCGATAAATTGAATTTAATTTTAATGATCGCGCCACTTGGTGGCAATGATGATGGCGATTGTGATTCACAAAGTCGATCGCCAGGTCTGATTTCGGGTTAACAAGGTTTGTTTAGCCCATTTTCAGCCATGGTAAAGGTTCCTAACCACTCCTAACCCTAGGATATGCTTTGGGAAGCATTATGAAGGGTGAAAATCCATTGGATATGGATTAGGAGTTGTGTTAGGTCAAAGTATCGAATTTAGGGTGAGTAAAAGTTCTATGTTGAACTTAGAACCTTAATTTTGATGGTTTAGAGTTCCTATTGGCTTAGGGGCTTTCCAAGGACATTGTGGGTGCAATGGTCAAGGGGGAGCAAGCCTTTAGGGGGAGGTATCCATCTTGGGATGATGGATGTTTTTTTTATGGGGAGAATGTTATCAATTGAAAATTGATGGGTGTTTGATACCCAATTTGGAAATTGGGAGAGTGAGATAGGAGTGCCTCTCTTGAGTGATATGGGACTTATCACTAGGAAGATGGTAGGCATCCTAGGTATTTTTGATCAAGGGGGAGATTGTAAGATCTCATTGGGACATGAGACATTGACCTCCTTGGAGAGAAAACCTTTTTGATGTTAGTCAAAAAGGGGGAGAATGTTTGGGGGAGAACATTTGATTTACATTTTCACTTAAATGTTTGGGGGAGAACATTTGGTGAGTGTTTACCAATTTGGGATAATTGGTAAGGGATTTGAGTTAGTGTTCTAACTCATGGTTTTATTTGGTTTTTGTCAAACATCAAAAAGGGGGAGATTGTTGGTGCAATCGGCCCAGGTCACGATTGACCAGGACTCGAGTTTGACTCGAGTGATGTTTTGATGTTTGACAAAGTATGTTTGACAAAGTATGTTAGACATAGGATTGACATTAATGTCGGTTAATATGTTGGGGAGATTGTTTATACAATCGACCCAGGTTATAATTGACCAGACTCGAGTTTGACTCGAGGGAGACTTTGGTGGTTGACTAGGGTTGACCATGTGTTTATGGGAAAGTCCAAGTCATGGGTACTTGGCATGGAAAGTCCAAGTGGGACACTTGGCAATTGGGAAAGTCCAAGTCTTGAGCACTTGGCATGAGAAGTCCAAGCATGGGTCTTGGCAAATGAGAAGTCCAAGCATGGGTCTTGGCAAATGGAAAGTCCAAGCATGGGTCTTGGCATGGAAAGTCCAACATGGGTTGGCAAGGGAAAGTCCAAGCTTGAGTCTTGGCATTTGAGAAGTCCAAGGGGATTGATATTGGCGGCGTAAAGTCCAAGCGGAGTCTTGGCGGCGTAAGTCCAATGTGCCTTGGCGGTGAACACACCGTTAGCATGACATAGCCGATGGAAGCACCGGGAAGCTAGCGATGGATGAACAAGTCATGGATGACTTGGAGGGATCCGAGAGGCGTGAGGCTGATGGAGGTGGCTAGAAGGCTTAGGTCTAGGCTAAGGGTGGTCTAGCAAGTATGGGGGCACCATACTTGGGTTAAAACCTCATTCTTGAGGTTGGCAGTCGACTGGCATTATGGCCGGTTCGACTGCCGTGAGTCGACTTGAGTTCGACTGCCAGCTGGGGTCAGTGAAAATGCGCCTCATCGCGCAGCCGATCGGTGGCTCCAATGATCGCTAAGGGATGGCAATGATCCGCCAATGAGTGTCGAGCATTGAACGCCCGTAGCCGATCGGGCGATGACTACGGCGCGTTAAGCCGATCGGCCAATGTTGGCGGGCCGATCGCCAAGAGATCCATTGGAGTTTTTCCAGCATGGATCGAGCCGTTGTCTCACGACAACAGTGGCATCAGTCGACTGGTGGCTTATGGCAGTCGACTGATAGGCGGAAATCCAGGTCGCGCGCAAGGATAAAAGGAGCTTGACGGGAAGGATTTTGGCATCGGTTTCTTGAGGCTTTTGGGGCGATTTGCTGCTGCAAATCAGGGTCTCCAAGTTGACATCAAGCAACCAAGCGATCAAGCATCCAAGAGCATTTGCAATCAAACGCGAAAGAATTCCATCTACGTACGGGTCACACGCTATTCACCCCCCCTCTAGCGGGCGTCAAATCCCCAACAATCACCTCTATAATGTACTCCCCCAACAAGAAGTCAACCGGATAGGAGAGTGTGCTAGCGCCAAGGAGATGTGGGAGAAACTCATAGAGATTCATGAAGTCACATCCGTGGCCAAGCTAGCAAGGAGAGTTGTCCTTCGCTCCCAACTATCCAATATCAAACTCGAAAAAGGAGAGAAGGTAAAATCCCTACACTCTAGGTTTAAGGAAATTCTAACCTAGTTGACAAGTGTAGGGGAAAAGCTCTCCAACTGGGATATGGTAATGAAGGCTATAGATGCCTTTCCCCGGTCCTCAAGATGGAGCTCAATGGTGGACTCTTTTTACATCTCCAAGAACCTAGAAGTTAGCACCTTGGAGGAATTCTTCTCAACCATGGAGCTCCACGAAACAAGGCTTGAAGGAATAGTAGAAGAGCCAAGAATTCAACCTTCAAGAGGAGTGGTACTATTACCCAACAAAGGGAAGAAGAAGATGGAGACTCCTTCCTCCTCCGATGAAGCCTCCTCCTCCTCCATGGATAGCACAGAAAAATCTTACATGGTATGGAAGGTAAGGCGTGCATTGAACAATTTTAAATTTAATAAATCTAACGATAGGAGAAGAAGACTAAGGGGGAAGGTGATTTGCTATAATTGCCAAGGAGAGGGACACATAAGGGACAATTGTCCCCTCTTGACCAAGAGCAAAGAGGAGAGGAGAAAGAAAGAAGAAAAGAAGAAAAAGGGGGGCAAGAAGAAAGAAGAAGAGAAGAAGGCCAAAGAAAAGGGAAAGGCCAAGGCACTAAAAGCAAGAACTTGGGATGACCCTTCCTCCTCATCATCATCATCGGAGGAAGAAAACACATTTGTCACAAACCTTGCTTTGATGGCATTTGATGACCTAGATTTCTCCTCCTCCGAAAATGAAGAAGCAAGCTCAAGTGAGGAGAGCTCGAGTGAAGGGGGATCTTCTTCTACATCCTCATCATCGGAAGAGGATTTGGTAAGTGAGGTAACGAATCTTTCCCCAGGAAAATTATGTCAATAATTTCTAGCCTCACTAAGGACTTGTTTACGGCAAAGAAAAAGAATAAATGCATGCTAGATCAAATTAAGGACTTAGAAGAAAAATTAGAAAAAGCATGCTCAAATATTAATGATTATATTTCTTCTAGTCATGATGATGCATGCTCACATGATAACTATATGCCTTTTAATGTTAGTGATGCATGTACGGATGAGAATAGAGCTTTAAGGGAAAAGGTAGACAATTTGACCAAAGCCCTAGAAAAATTCACAATTGGCTCCAACACCCTTAACATGATCATAGGGAGGCAAAGGGCAAGCTTCAACAAGAAAGGCCAAGGATATAAGGAAAACAAAAATGAAAAGGCCTATAAATGCTTAATTGCTAGGGGTCAAGATAGAAAGAAGACAATAGCTAGAAAATGGATCCCTAAGGAATTTTTAGTGAACCCAATAGGAAAGAACTTGTTTTGGGTTCCTAAATCCATCCTTAAGGGTTAGAAAAACCATTGGATAGTCAACCATATGGATTTTACCTATATCATATTTTTGGTTGACTTAGGATGGTGGGACTAAGTTTTAGCATAGTGTTGGGTGATGATAATGTGCCCATAAATTGATAATAATGCTTAAATCATGATGATTAATATATTTGTTACACATGTTTGCAATCATGATTTATGATCTTGATATTTGGCACTTAATCATGGGCAATAAGGTTTAGATCATGCTTTAGGTGATATTTGACTTATTATCATAATTCATACCTAATGCATGATTATTAATTGATGAATACATGTGTTTCATGATCATAATGTGAAATCAATTCATATATATCATTATGATCATGTAGTATATTAGGATGATACTTAACCATGGGTAGAAATGCATGAAATTGATGGTTAAGTACATATACAAATACCTTTAAGATACATCTCACACTCATCATAGGCTACCTTGATTGAAAGCTTAGCATGGGTGAGATGATAGGATGATACTAATGGCCCACTAATGCCTATGACATTTAGATGGTCATTTAAGGTATCAAATAGAAATAATAGACCAATCATGGTAATTGGGATTTTAGCATGTCTTAAGGAGGAGTTGCATGTTTAAGGGGGAGTTGTTATACTCATGTTTTTACTTACATGCTTTCCTTGCTTATGTTTATTGTTATTTGTTTACCTAACTTAAACGGATTGCCACACATCAAAAAGGGAGAGATTGTTAGGTAAATCAACCTATGTGATATGGTTTTGATGTGTGTGGAAAAGGGTTTAAGTTAGGATGATTGGATTTGATATGTGCGTTGGAGTCTTGCAAGACTTAGTAATTTGCACATAGAGCTTTGGCAAGATCACCAACTCACAACCTCGTGCTTGAGTCGGCGAAGGAGCATTGCAGAGGCATGTGCTTGATGCATCTGAGGGACCGCCGGACGAGATGACTAGAAGTGAAGCCAAGGAAGAAGACTTCGAGGGCAAGAGATGCGAAGGAGCATTGCAGAGTCGTGCACTTGATGCTACCGAGAGATGTGGCTGCGAATGAAGAGAGCTTCCGCGAGGGACTTCAAGTGAGATGATAGAATGAGTAAATTGTAAGTAGCTCATTAGGTGAACTTGGCCGAATGGCTAAGTGTCGGATGGGTTTTCCCGATATCAGTCGACTGCCATGATATGACAGTTGACTGCTCCAAGTCGAACGGGGTTCGACTAGTGGATTTCTGGCCCAGCAGTCGACTACCATGGAATGACAGTCGACTGTCAGACCATCAGTCAACTGCCAAAGGTGGCAGTCGACTGATGAAGGCATTCGCGGGCACAGAACCTCCCATAGCCGACTGATCAATCGGCTACAGATGCATCAGTCGACTGATGTATCCATCAGTCGACTGATGTATCCATCAATCGACTGATAAGGTTCCTGTTGGACTACAACGGTTGGGATCTGATGTGTTCAAAGGTCGTTGTAACGGCGGCAATCGACTGCTAAAGGAAGCAGTCGACTCATGGAGTCCAAGGAGAAGAAATCAGCCCTCTCTATAAAAAGAGAGAGTGTGGGCTTTTGGATGACTAATGCTTATGCTCTAAGTGATCATCCAAGTGCCCCACAAGCTTCCAACTCTTTCTCTTGCTTTTATTTCAAATTCATTGTAAGAAAGAGTGTTTTTGGTTTGTAAAGGTTTACCTCCACCTTGCTTGGGCTAAAGGGAGAGACCAATAGTGGATTGGTTTCGGAGTGATTCACCGGAGACGAATCGAACCGTGGATTAGCGACGAGGTCGTGAACCATATTATATCCTTTGTAAGCATTGATTTTGTTTTGCTTATCTTTATTGTTGTATTATCTTTACTTTTCCGCTTGCGCTAATAAAATTTGTAGACAATCAACGAAGCAATTTCGTTCATACAACGAAGAGGGCTATTCACCCCCTTCTAGTCGGCGACCGACGAACCTACACTCTATGCCTCGCCACAACCTAGAAGCCAATTTCTTGAAAAGGTGACTTGGTGAGCTTAGGGTTAAATCTGAATCTAACCCAAGGTTGACTAGTTTTGATTCATTAAAATTAATCAAATAAAATTGAAGTCATCTGACAAGAACACATAAGGATAACGTGTTTGATCATGTAGAAATGGGTGAGATGATCTTGGACTAATAATCTTCAACCAACCCTTAAAATTCCAAAATCCGATCCAACTACCCTGTGTGTAGGATCAATAGATGTTGGACAGTGGGTGCTCCCGACATATGACCGGAGACCAACTTAAATTTTCGATGCTTAGATTCAAACGACAAGGATCGGTAGCTTTCAAAAACAATGGCAAGCTCAAAATCATCGGTTCAAGTGATATTGAGCTAAATTCTAATTTCACAATTCACAATGTTTTATTAGTCGAAGATTTCAATATAATTTACTTAGTGTAAGCCAATTGTGTGCTAACAAATATAAGGTTATATTCTTATAAAATGAATGCCTAATTAAAATAAATGAAACCTCTAAAACAACACTTAAAGGAACTAGGAATAGCAACATCTACACAATTAACTTACCCAACTCCTCAACCAAGTGTCTTATGACACAACAAAAGGAGTATTGGTTGTGGCACCGACGACTTGGTCACTCGCACCCAAGACTCGTTCACAATATGAGTCAGAGTGGCTTAGTCAGAGGTTTGCCTAACCTTAACAACTTAGACAATAAAATTTGTAATGCTTGTCAACAAGATAAACAACCTAGGACACAACATCAACTAACAAACCAAGAATAAACCAAAAGTGTGCTTGAGCTCATTCATTTGGATCTATTCGATTCACATGGAGCCAAGTCACTTAATGAAAGTCAATTTTGCTTAGTCATAATTAACGACTATTCTAGGTTTACCTAGGTTAGGTTCCTTAAACACAAAAGTGATACCTTAGACCAACTCATCAACTTGTTTAAATTAATCAAAAACCAAAAGAACATTAAAATTAAAAGACTTAGAAGTGATCATGGTGGTGAATTTGAAAACCATAGGTTCACAGATTTCTATAACCTACAAGGATACCATCATGAATTCTCGTGTCCTAGAACCCCACAACAAAATGGCCTAGTCGAGCTAAAAAATAAAACCCTACAAGAAGCCGCTAGGACCATGTTGAACGAATACAACCTACCCGATAGGTTTTGGGCAGAAGCCATTAGTACGACTTGGTATGTCCAAAATTGAATTCTTATGGTAAAGAGGCACCTTAAGATCTCATACGAAATCTACCATGACAAAGTACCTAACATTAAATACTTTAGAGTATTTGGATGTATGTTACATATCCTAAATACTAAGGACTACCTAGGAAAGTTCACATCCAAAACCTCCACTGCTATCTTCCAAGGATAGTCAACTACAAGTAGAGCCTATAGGGTATATAATAATGACACCTTTAAAATTGAGGAAACAATTAATGTAGTATTCGATGAAGTACATGAACCCACAAAACTCATAGTAAAACCAACTAGCAAACCGATTCGTACCAGACCCTACTCTAACCTTGAAATCAAGCCGACTATTAATCCTAATTTGAGCCAGTCTAGGATTCAATCGAGTCATCCTATTGATCAAGTAATAAGTGACCCTAACCCAAGTCATTCTAGGATTCAATCGAATCATCCTATCGACCAAGTGATAGGTGATCCTAGCCAAGGTGTTCGAACTAGATCATCATATAGAAATCTTAGTCAAATCTCCTTGATTTCAAAAATCGAACCCAAGACCATTGTGTTGGGGATCGAAATGGCCGGGTAGAGGGGGGTGAATAGCCCTCTTACGATGGATGTCGTAATTTACTCGTCTACAAACGGTTAGTGCAAGAGGAATATAATAAGACAAGACAAGTAAATATACAAGACAAGAATCAAATCGCTAACGTAAGATGTAACGTGGTTCGCGGCTATGCCGCTAATCCACGGTCCCGATTCGTCCGAGGTGAATCACTCCTCCAAAGCCAATCACTATTGGTCTCTCCTTTGTACCAAGCTAGGTGGAGGTAACCTTTACAATCAAGATCACTCTTCTTACAATAAGAATGGCGTAAAAGCAAGTAAGAAGAGTTTAGAGCTTGTGGGGGACTTGGATGGTCATTTGGAGTAAGAGCATTAACCCGCCAAAGCTCCACACCCTCTCTTTTTATAGAGAGGAGGCTTTTCTTCCCGTTGGCCGCCACTACCGATCGCTGCCCTTGGCGCCGATTGTCACATTACTAACGGTCTCCGAACACGTCGGATCCGACCGTAGTCCAACAGACACTTGGCGCGATCGATGGACCTCATCCGATCGTGAGATCCGTAGTCGATCGCCTACCGACTACCAGGGTTCTGTGGCGAAACCCTTTCGACCACCGATCATTGCCTTCAGCCAGCCGATCGATGATTCGGCATCGATCGCCCACATATGGCGATCGCTAGCCTCAAAATAGCCAGTCGAACCACATTCGACTCAGAGCAGTCGACTGTCATTCCATGATAGTTGACTGGTGTCGGGAAATCCCATCCGACACTTAGCCAAATGGCCAAGTTTCACCTAAGAGCTACCCCTTCCCGGGCTACATTCACTCACTCTCATCTCTCGGAGTCCCTTGCCTTCGAAGTTCTCTTCGTTTGCGGCCATGTCCCTCGGCAGCATCAGGCGCACGGCTCTGCAATGCTCCTTCGCGTCTCTTGCCTCGAACTTTACTTCCTCTGGCTTCACTCCAAGCTCCTCGTCCGGCGGTCCCTCTGATGCTCCAAGCGCACGGCTTCCGTAAAGCTATCCTTCACCGACTCAAGGCCCGAGTCATGAGATGTGAAACTCGCCACGGCTCCATGTGCGAATTACTAAGTCCTGCACGACTTCAACGCACATATCAAATCAACATAACAAACTAACTTAAACCCTTTGCCACACACATCAAAACCTAATCATGGCAAGAGATTTCTCTAACAATCTCCCCCTTTTTGATGTGTGGCAATCCGTTTAAGTTAGGTAAAAACATTTGATAAAAATTTCTAAGGTAAGAAAGCATGTAAACATAAACATGATATAGCAACATGCAACTCCCCCTTAATCCATGAAACTCTCTCTCCCCCTATCATAATTACTTAAACATAATCATTTCTCCCCCTTTGACACCATCAAAAAGATTAGTACTAAGTTATAAACTCATGGCATCAAGTATAATAGAAGGAAAATACCAAAAATTAGTCTAAAACCTGAATTGGGCCTTAACTAGTCTGATTTTCAGGCCACCATGATCAGTAGTTCGGACTACGATCAGCACAGCTTTGTAAAATCGATTTTGGTGAAATTCAGAAATGCATTAAAAATTCTAGAAAATTCAAAAAATCATGAAATTTGGGGAACATATTTCTTTTAAGTATATCTATCAATGAAAAATAGTTTTTCATGAAAAGTTGTTATATTTTTTGAGATTTTCCAAAAATCCAAAAGCTTTAAAAACCACTAGTTTTTGAACATGTTAGTATCCATTTTAACACCTAGTCTTGCTTTGGATTGTTTCAAAACATGAATACATGGATTTTAAAGTAAGAAATTGTTTTGAAAACATATGAAATATCCAACCATGATCTTTGGGCAATATGTCTATGATTTAAACATAAGCCTTCCCCATGATTGGTCTATTATTGCTATTTTGATACTTTAAATGACCATCTAAATGTCATAGGCATTAGTGGACATTTGTATCATCCTAACATGTCACTCATGCTAAGTTTTCAATCAAAGTAGCCTATAGTGAGTGTGAGATGCATCCTAAAGGGTATTTGTATATACTTAACCATTATATTCATGCAATTCTATCAAGGTTAAGTATCATCCTAACAATCCTCATGATCATAAAGACATGTATGTATTAATTTCACATTATGATCTTAAAACTCATGTATTCATCAAATAATAATCATGCATTAGGTATTACATGATGATAATTAGCAAATATCACCTAAGGCATGATTTAAATCCTATTTCTCATGATTATGTGCCAAATATCAAAATCATAAATCATGATTGCAAACATGTGTAACAATTACATCAACTATCATGATTTAAGCATTATTAACTATTTATAGGCACGTTATCATCACCTAACACTATTTCAAAATGTTGTCCCGCCATCCTAAGTCAACCGAAATATGATATAGGTCAATTGCATATGGTTGACTATCCTAGGGGTTTTCTAACCCTTAAGGATGGATTTTGGAACCCAAAATAAGTTCTTGCCTATGGGGTTCACTAGATACTCCTTAGGAATCCATTTCCTAGCTATTACTTTCTTCTTATCTTGTCCCCTAGCAATTAGGCATTTGTAGGCCTTTTCAATTTTCTTTTCTTTATAACCTAGGCCCTTTTTGTTGAAGCTAGCTCTTTGGCTCCCTATGATCATGTTCAATGTATTTGAGCCAATAGTGAATTTTTCTAGGGATTTGGTTAAATAATCTACCTTTTCCCTTAAAGCCCTATTTTCATCCATACATGCATCACTAACATTAAATGGCATATATTCATGTGAGCATGCATCATTATGGCAAGAAGAAATATTTTCATTTTGATTTAAGCATGCTTTTTCTAATTTTTGTTCTAATTCCTTAATTTTTTCAAGCATGCATTTGTTTTTCTTCTTTGCTCTAAATAAGTCCTTAGTAAGGCTAGAAATCATAGACATAATTTGCTTAGGGGGTAGATTTGTTACCTCACTTACCAAATCCTTTTCTTCGGATGAGGATGATGTAGAGGCTCCCCCTTCACTTGAGCTCTCTCCACTTGAGCTTGATTCTTCATTTTCGGTGGAGGAGCAATCCAAGTCATCGAAAGCCATCAATGCAAGGTTGGAGTAGACATGCTCTTCTTCATCGGATGAGGAAGAGGAAGAAGGGTCATCCCATGTCTTGGCCTTGAATGCTTTGGCCTTCCTCTTTTCCTTTGCCTTCTTTTCTTCTTCCTTTTTCTTGTTCCCCTTTTTCTTCTTCTTTTCTTCTTTCTTCTTCCTCTCTTCCTTGCTCTTGTTTAGAAGGGGACAATTGTCCCTTATGTGGCCCTCTCCTTGGCAATTGTAGCATATGATCTTTCCTCTTGGTCTCCTATTCCTATCATTTGATTTGTTAAATCTAAAACCTTTTAATGCACGTCTTACCCTCCTTACCATATAGACTTCTTCCGTGCTATCCATGGAGGAGGAGGAGGAAGCTTCATCATCGGAGGAGGAGGGGATCTCTATCTTCTTTTTCCCTTTATTTGCCATCAATGCTACTCCCCTTGAAGGTTGAGGTCTTGGCTCTTCTTGTATTCCTTCAAGTCTTGTTTCATGAAGCTCCATGGTTGAGAAGAACTCCTCCAAGGTGCTCACTTCTAAATTCTTCGAGATATAGAAGGAGTCCACCATGGAGCTCCACTTTGAGGATCGCGGAAAGACATCTATAGCCTTCATAACCATATCCCGGTTTGATAGCTTCTCACCTACACTTGACAAACCGGTTATAATCTCCTTGAAACGAGAATGTAAGGAAATTACCTTTTCTCCCTTTTCTAGTTTAATGTTGTTGAGTTGGGAGCGGAGGAGGTCTCTCCTTGCTAGCTTCGCCTCGGATGTGCCTTCATGAAGCTCAATTAGCTTCTCCCACATCTCCTTGGCACTTACGCATTCTCCAATTCGGTTGATCTCTTGTTGGGGGAGCACATTGAAAAGATGATGCTTGGCTTTTGAGTTTGCAAGGTGCTCTTCCCTTTGCTTTTTGGTCCACCTAGATTTCTCTATTGGCTTCCCTTCTTCATCCCTAGGAAAAACGAAACCGGATTCCATTGTAATCATAATATCAAAATCCGTTTCGAAAAATACCTCCATTCTCTTTTTCCACCAAGAGAATTCGCCGTCGAACTTCGGTGGGTGGATGTTGGAGCCGGCCATTTTGAAAGTTGCTTGTTGTGGCGGTTAGTCCTCGACAAGCTTTCCTTGGCTCTGATACCACTTGTTGGGGATCGAAACGGCCGGCTAGAGGGGGGGTGAATAGCCCTCTTACGATGGATGTCGTAATTTACTCGTCTACAAACGGTTAGCGCAAGCGGAATATAATAAGACAAGACAAGAATCAAATCGCTAATGCAAGATGTAACGTGGTTCAAGGCTACGCCGCTAATCCATGGTCCCGATTCGTCCGAGGTGAATCACTCCTCCAAAGCCAATCACTATTGGTCTCTCCTTTGCACCAAGCTAGGTGGAGGTAACCTTTACAATCAAGATCACTCTTCTTACAATAAGAATGGAGTAAAAGCAAGTAAGAAGAGTTTAGAGCTTGTGGGGGACTTGGATGGTCATTTGGAGTAAGAGCATTAACTACCCAAAGCTCCACACCCTCTCTTTTTATAGAGAGGAGGCTTTTCTCCCCGTTGGTCGCCACCAGTCGACTGCTGCCCTTGGCAGTCGACTGCCGCTACTACAACGGTCTCCGAACATGTCGGATCCCGACTGTTGTAGTCCAACGGAACACTTGGCAGTCGACTGATGGACCTCATCACGATCACGATCCGTAGTCGATCGCCCTACGGCTATGAGCGGTTCTGCAAACCCTTTCAACTACGATCACGCTTCATGCGTCGATGAGTCTTGGCAATGATCGCCCACATATGGCGGATCGCTGGCCTCAAAATAGCCAGTCGAATACCAGTCGAACCACGTTCGACTCAGAGCAGTCGACTGCCATTCCATGACAGTCGACTGGTGCCGGGAAATCTCATCCGACACTTAGCCAAATGGCCATGTTTCACCTAAGAGCTACCCCTTCTCGGGTTACATTCGCTCACTCTCATCTCTCGGAGTCTCTCGCCTTCAAAGTTCTCTTCGTTTGCGGCCACGTCCCTCGGCAGCATCAGGCGCACGACTCTGCAATGCTCCTTCGCGTCTCTTGCCTCAAAGTCTACTTCCTCTGGCTTCACTCCAAGCTCCTCGTCCGGTGGTCCCTCGGATGCTCCAAGGCCCGAGTCATGAGATGCGAAACTCGCCACGGCTCCATGTACGAATTACTAAGTCTTGCACGACTTCAACGCACATATCAAATCAACATAACAAACTAACTTAAACCCTTTGCCACGCACATCAAAACCTAATCATGGCAAGAGATTGCCCTAACACATTGAACAAGCTCTTCATGATCCCGATTGGATTATTGCAATGCAAGAAGAGCTAGCTCAATTTACTAGGAATGAAGTTTGGGAATTAGTACCACCACCGAAAGATAAATCAATTATTTGAACAAGGTGGGTCTTCCGAAACAAACTTGATGAAAAAGATGAAGTAGTTAGAAATAAAGCGAGATTGGTCGCGAAAGGGTTTAGTCAAGTAGAAGGGTTAGATTATGATGAAACCTATGCCCCCGTAGCTAGATTAGAATCCATTTGAATGTTGTTGGCATATGTTGTACATCGAGGATTTAAATTGTTTCAAATGGATGTCAAGTCAGAGTTTTTGAATGGACTTGTTAAGAAAGAAGTGTATGTTAGTCAACCCCCAGAATTCGAAAGCTTAGATAAATCCGACCATGTGTTTAAACTCAAGAAAGCTTTATATGGACTAACACAAGCTCCTAGAGCTTGGTATGTGAGGCTTTCGGTATACCTTAAGTCCAAAGGGTTTAGCCAAGGCTTAGTCCACCCAACTCTTTTCGTAAAATCTGTAGGCAAAAAAAATTTTATAGCTCAAGTCTATGTAGATGACATAATCTTTGGAACAACTAATTCAATCATACTAAACGAGTTCATTTCACTCATGGAGAGTGAATTTGAAATGAACTTAGTAGGAGAATTAAATTTCTTTCTAGGATTACAAATTAAACAAACTAAGAAAGGAATTTATTTACATCAACAAAAATATGCTAAGGAATTAATTAACCGATTTGGAATGCAAAATGCTAAAATATTTAATGCACCCATGGCTACAAACGTTAATATAGGAGAAGATGTAGATGGAAAACCTATTGACCTAAAGTACTATGGGAGCACAATAGGGAGTCTCCTTTACTTAACTGCAAGTCGACTCGATATATTATTTGCAGTAAGTATGTGTGCAAGGTTCCAAACTTGTGCTAAGGAGTCTCACCTAACATTAGTTAAGTGTATCCTTAGATATCTAAAGGGCATGCTAAGCATAGGTATTTGCTACTCTAGATCTACCGAGTTCGAACTAATCAGCTACTCCGACTTGGATTATGCAAGTAGTAAACTTGATAGAAAGAGCACGAGTGGTTGTTGTCAACTTCTCGGCTCAAGTCTAGTGAGTTGGTGCAATAGGAAGCAACACCGTGTTGCCTTATCTACCACCGAAGTCGAATATGTCACGATGGGTGAGTGTGTGGCTTAGCTTCTTTGGATGAAGCACACTCTCCAAGACTTTAACTTAAACTTCAACAATATAAAAACTCACATAGATAATATTAGCTCAATCAACTTAACTAAAAATCTCATATGTAACTCTAGGACCAAACATATAGAGGTCAAACACTACTTTATTCAAGAACATGTAGCTAACGAAACCATACAACTCGAATACGTGAATCAAAGTTGAATCTAGCGGGCATATTTACCAAACCTTTATCCAAAGCCAAATTTAGTCTACTAAGACGAAAATTGGGCATGTGCATAATAGAGTAGGATTGACAACTTATATTTTTATATACTCTATTATTCACTTTTCTTTTCATGTTGATGGAACTAGCTTAGGGCTTACCCTAGATATCATATACCTATAGATTTAAGGAGTCAATGCATCTCACAACACATAGCACTAATGTGTTTGTGTACTTAGCCACGTAGATGGGCGTGAGATGTTAGGACCTTACTCGTGGTTCCATATGTAGACTTAGTGCATCGACATGAACCACGAAGTATAATTACATAAATTAACCAACTCTAATCAGGGCTTGTTGATCATTTCATATCAACAGAGTCAAATAGAGTTGAACATTCAAATGGATGAGCTTATGTTTAACCAACTATTTTCAAAATTTATTTGGAACATTCTTGGACTTAATACTTATTTTCCGACTTATGTTTTTTCCAAAACCTCCTGTTCTTTTTCGATTTATGGAAAAAGAGGGAGAAAAGCCAAAGTTAAGGGATCAATTTTTCATATGTTTACTTACGTTAAATTTTAGATTACTTAACTTAACTTTTAGAAACTTAACTTTGAGAAGGGAAAGAAAAGGCCAAGGTTAAGAAATCAAGTTTTGATCTCTTAACTTAAACTTATTTTAAACACTAAGGCCAATATTAGTAGCACGCATCAAGGGGGAGGATTAAAATCCTTTCTCAAGTACTCACCCTCGGTCAAGGGGGAGGATTCCTCAAGGGGGAGCACTTGAACAAGGTTTTTCATACTCCTACTTAACTTACTAATCTAAGTCTACTCATTCCTTCATATTCATGTTTTATGTTATTCATTTTTAATGCACTTAATTTATTTACTTAACTTTGTGTTGGTTTGCCATAGATCAAAAAGGGGGAGATTGTTGGTGCAGTAGGCACCTGAATCGAACCTGAGTTTTGATTATAGCAAATACACAAAGTTAAGTCCACTTTGTTATCTCACGATTTAAATCAAGTGTGCAGAATTGCTAAGCTAAAGGTCAGTGACACCCGGAGAGAACCGTGGTGGTCGGGCGACTACGGGAGGACTTCAGAGGGAGTCAAAGAACTCAGGTGTAGACCAGAAGCAAAGCTTCAAAGGTAAATGTTGAGGTAAGCTCGTGTGAGTGAGTGTAAGTAAGGTCGTGTCCTCCCTACGGGGACGTCCTTAGGCATCGATCCGACCAAGACTTCCCATGGAAGGTTTAAGTTGAGATCGGATGGTAAATGGCCATCGAACTTACTTATATTAACTGCATTTTTGAGCTAACTCTTCATTGCAGCTGAAAACTCTGCCTTCAGTCAACTGATGGCTTATATCATTCAACTGATGCCTCCAGCAGTCGACTGATAGGGTTGATAAGTCGACTGCTGGTCAAGGATCAGCCTCGAGAAGAGTCAAAGCTTATCACCATTTCTCAAAGGCTAGGTGGCATCACCTCATGAAACCTCATCTCAATGATTAAGGTTTCACAAGGCTATAAAAGTAGGGGTTCTCCACCCCTTTTCCATCATTGCAAGAGCCTCCAAGTGCTTCCAATATGCTGCAACTCTCCGACATTCTTATGACAATGAAGCGCTACTAAAATGATGACTAGAGCTCAACCTTCTCATCTACAAGCCGTCGGAAAAAGTTCTTTTAAAGTTCAATCAGTACATGTAATTCTTGTTTTATTATCGTGCTTTCATCGTAACGAGGAGAGGGGGAGTGTCCCTCTACCTCAATCCTTTTCGTGATTTTGTAATCGCTTACTCCTACCTCTAACGAGGAGGAGTGTTTTTAGTGGTTTGCCCTCCATACACGGTCTAGGACCGTTAGGGCCTTAGATTAGTAGTCGAAGGCTATGAACCAAGTAAAAAACAAAGAGTATCTTTTTTTTTTCCTATCTGTACTTTTTCATTAAACTAATTCTCTCGAAAAGTTTTCTCGTGCGCTATTCACCCCCCCCCCTCTTGCCTCAAATCGATCCAACAATTTGTTACCTTAACTGTTGTCTTGAATTGTTGTCGTTGCTCATCGGTCCACTTTGAATTTACCAACGACTTGTTGTCTTCAACCCTAGGAACTTCAAAACCATTTTCAATTGTTAGCATCATATCGAAATCGATTTCGAAATATACCTCCATCCTTTTCACCCACCAAGAAAAATCTCCTTCGAATTTTGGTGGACGGATGTTGATGACTGCCATCTTGTCGTGCTTGTGTTGGTGATTAGTCCACGACAAGCTCCTCGCTTTGATACCACTTGTTGGAGGATCGATGGCCGGCTAGAGGGGGTGAATAGCCCAAAGCATGTACGATAATGGAAATCGTTCGTTCGTCGCGTGCTTGTCTACAATATTAATTAATACACATCGAAAATAATAGTAATACGAATACATGACACACAAGCACAAATACAACATGATATATGTTGCTCGGAGCCTTAGGGTTCCTACTCCATGGGGTGAGCTCAACGAGCTCATGTTATACGCACGACACTAACAAAACTCCTTCTTGACTATAAGTCATAGGTGGAGAAACCTCATACAAGCAATTACACGATAATACAAAAGTACAAGCAAATACAAGCACAATACTAAAGAAAACTTTACACAAATGGCTTTGATCACTTTTGCTTGTTGCTTGCTTTGGTTTGGCTCTTGAAGGACTAGAATGTAGCAGCAATTCCCCTCCAAAATCTCCCCAAAAACTATTGTAAAATCCTCCATCTCGAGCTCCATTTATGACCTGCATCGAGCTGATTTCGTGTCAATCAGTCAACTGATCGTGACCATCAGTCGATTGCTCCTATAGTCGTTGTCTCACAATGACTCGATCCACGCTAGACAAGTTCCAATGGATCCATCATCAGTCGACTGATCATTCCCATCAGTCGACTGATGAACCCATCAATCGAGTGCTTGACACGATCACTCGACTGGAAAACCTTCTGTGCCCGAATTCACCCTGATCAGTTTAATGCCATCCCTCGCCAGTCGACTGATGGTGTCATCAATTGACTTCCAACCCTTAGCAGTCGACTGTTCAGCCAGAACTAGATCAGTCGAACACCAGTCGAACTCATTCGACTTGGAGCAATCGACTGACACCTATGTCAGTCGACTGATGTCGGGTAAAACCTCATACACTAAGTTGTTTGAGCATCCAACACTCAGTCTTAGCCACTTGGCCAAGTCCACCTCATCCTCTCATGGAGTTTCCCATCGAAGCTCTTTTCCCTCGGCCTACGTCCCTCGGATGCACCAAGCGTACGGCTTCGGAATGTCATCCTTCACATCTCTTGCCCTCGAAGTCTGCTTCCCTTGGGCCTCACTCCATTCGCTCCTCGTTCGGTGGTCCCTCGGATGCACCAAGCACATGCCTTCACAATGTCATCCTTCACTGACTCAAGGACCCCGAGCCTACGAGACTAGTGACCTTGCTATGTCCTCAAGACTTCCCATTAACAAGGCTACACACTTTGACTTACCAACACCAAGCCCTATGCTTGAATTTTCCCAACACCAAGCCCCATCCTTGGACTTTTCACCACCAAGGCTATACACTTGGATTTACGTGGCCAACGCATGTTGGACTTCCCATCACAATCCCATGTCATACGTTTTGTCTAACATCAAAATATAGTTCGAGTCAAACTCGAGTTCGGTTAATCGTGACCTGGGTCGATTGCACCAACAGAGGTGAGGTAAGATTGTTGCCTCATCCTCAAGTTTTTGATTTCTCATTGTAATCGTTGTCTCCTACCTCTAACGAGGAGGAGATCTCTAGTGGATTGTCCATTCGTACACAGTCTAGAATCGCGGGGCCTTGGAGCAGCAACCTTTTGGTTATGAACCAAGTAAAAACAAAGTGTTCATCTTACTTATCTTTACTTCCACTGTATTCGACTTTGGTTTTAACAAATGAAAAGAAAAGAAGTTTTTACGATCGCTATTCACCCCCCCCCTCTAGCGATGCTTCTCGATCCAACAATTGGTATCAGAGTGGGGGCGCTCAAATTTGGTGCAACCATCGATTGGGCATTTTCTTTTTGTATTTATTGTTATAAGTTTTTTACCACACTACTAATGCAAGACCATGTCTTAGTACATTATTTTTTTGTTTGTGTATTTGCAAGTATCAATCAAACTAATCGCTTCTGGAGTAGCTTATCATAAAGCAGGCATAACTTTTCATACAAGTGGACCCACAAAATGTGCTACCCATTGATGTGCACGAATGCGACCTCAAATCTCGCAACGGAGACTGTCGAAGACTCAAAGTATGTGCTCGCGCTCAACACCCGCAAGTGCACAGATGTCATCAAGTAATAAAGATTATCGATCCCACAGGGACTGGGATTCAAATATCAATATATTCAGTGGTTGTAATTGTTCGGACGTAACTCTAAGAGGTTTCAATTGGTGAGGGCTGTCGGTGGACTTTACTCTATACGGTCTCACACGGAGGAGGAAACGAGTGTGCGGGGGTCTTCAAAAGTGATTCTAGGACTTCGGTTACGCTTGTGTATCACAAAACAATGCTATCAATTGGCGTTGTCTAGATGTTTATCTATGGTTTTGTGGAAGGGACATCATACACTCTCCCAATGAGCCTCCGCATCTACCGGGAGCTATCTCCGCCTAAAAGGATGGGATAGACGGTACGAGGATTCCAAATCAATCCCTACGATGAACCATTTCCGATTCCACCGCACCCTTCTACCCACAGTTACAGGAGATCAGGTTTACCCCTAGGTTCCTTGTATAAAATCCCCTAAATCTTAAATACTAGGGTTGTCACACCTCGTATCACCTAAGCACAGTAGATAGAAAACTAAACACGAATAGATATAGTAAAAACAACCACCAATTGTCAAATCAAACTCAAAGGCAGAATTTAACATGAACCAACATTGTAATGTGCGCACAAGCTACTCCCTAATCCTAGAATCGAAAGTACTACTCCATGTATATGAAGGAAGAATCACAAAGCATGTTTATTTTCGAATACATAAGGAATAAAACATAGGAACATAGGATTACAATGCTTTCATGGTCTTCTCTCCGACATTGAAGTGCAAGGCGTGAACCTCTGGTGGTGTTCCTCCTCCCCGTTGCAAGTTCCCGAAGCTTTTTAGGGCTTTGGCGTGTCATCCTAGCCATCATGCCTCACCTCCTAGGGTTTGTGCGGAGCCATCCTTATATAGACATCACCTCGGACTGCTGCAAAATCCGAAAAATCCCTAGTCATGAAAATCTGGTGGGCTGCCACACAGCCGTGTGGAAACACATGGCCAGACCGTGTGTGGCCCTAGGGTGGCTGATCTCACCCATTGGACATGGCTGTGTGTAGCCACACACCCTGGTCATGTCCCATTCTTTGTCTAGCTACAAAATATCCTTCTTTTGCTCTGAAAGTGCACCTTTTCCCCCCGAAATGCTATCCTGCACACAAAAGTACAAAGAGCAGACCTTCGAACCCGAAAATAGGAAATGTATGCAAAATAGAGTGACATATGCATGAAACTAACATAAAATGTAATGATATATGAGCGAAAACTACTCCTAAAACCCTATATGTTTCTCTCACATCACTTCCCCCAGACTTAAATCTTTGCTTGTCCTCAAGCAAACCTCAGTACCATGAAATTTAAAAGACATTGTTCCATACTTAGCATGACAACTAAATTTATCAAGTTGTATTTACAATCAAAGCCAAATAAATATATTCTAGAAATTCACTAAATTAGCTCCTCATGCTGGTGCTAAGTGAATCATTCTTAGGGGATACTCGTTCCATGGTGAGTTAAGTTGTCATCCTATAGCTTTCCTAAGGTCTCCAACTCTTAGGCACTTACCTGGCCAAAGCGAGGGTCGTTCCCTAGATCTAGCACAAAATCTCAAAGGCGTGCTCGGTATTGAGAGAAATTGGTAGGTGTTTCCCCAGTAACCTAACTCGGTCTCAAAGGGGCACCTCATCATTTCCACCCATGACAACTATTTTTTTATCTCTCATAATATATATATATATATATATATATATATATATATATTTCTTTTCTTTTCTTTCATTTCTCTCTCTCTCTTTTTTTTCTCTTTTTATTTTTTTGCTCACAGAGATTTTTGATTTTTTCGAATAGGCTTACACAATCCGAGCATTTCCAGTAACTAAAATGATAAACCTAGAGTCACCTATGGATTCTAAAGTACTAGACTACTAAGATGAATCATAACTAGGTACGTACTAGATTCTCCCTTTCAGAGTGTTCGACATGTGTAGGTGTGAAAATAAAATCTAACCAGTGTAAGTCTAAAACATTCATTATAGCAAATAAAATAAAATACCATGAGATAAATGAAGTTACTCTACTCATGGAAACAACTCATGAAGAAGACCTTTTTTTTAAATACTACTGAGGTAGCTTTACAGATAACAAAAACTAAGTGCTGAAAGAAACTCAACAACCTATGCATAAACAAATGAATGCTAACTAAAATGCAAATATCATTAAAGAAACTTCTGCTAGAAACAAAATAAATCAGAACTTGGGGTCCCTCCCCCAGACTTATATGAAATAATACCTCTAATATTATGGTCGAGGAGGGAAGTTTGGTAGTCTCAGCATGTCGGGCTCCTGGGAAAACCTGGTGCTAAGCCGCTGATGCCACATGTACATGTGGTCGATCTGAGAGGTGGTCGATGCAGTGACCGCTCTATGCTCCTCCTCCCGGACCCACTATGCCTGCTGGGCACGCATATGCTACTGCATCTCCTAGCGGTAGGTGGCCTCCTCCTGGCGTCGAGCATCCTCCTCTTGAAAGTAAATACGAGCCTCGTCATAGAAGTCCTCGACCCACTGGAAGTGCTCCCATAAGCCTGTAAACTCAGCCTGTGTATAGGAGCTATGATCATCCCATTGCTGCCCCTGCATCTGCTGCTCGACATATATGTCATCAAGGCGTGATCGGAACTCTGAGAAATCATAGGCAGAAGTACCTGCATATGCTCAAAAGTAGGAAAAGAAAACGGTGCAAGTGTAGGCTTTTCACATAGACTAGGGGCGCGACACGGTTGTGTGAAATCACACTGCCTGACAATGTACGCCTCTGGAAGTCAGGACATGGCCGTGTGAAAACACACTGCCTAATCATGTGCGACTCTAGAAGTTAGGGCATGGCCGTGTGAAAACACATGGCCTGACTGTGCACCCTTTGTTTCTTTTCTCGTGGTGCACAATGGTCTGATTTCTCTCACTCACTTCACCGGATAAACTTAAAATGACTTTTGTTTTTACCTAGCAAGTTCTTTCCTTACCTACAAATGCTAAATACCATAAATCAAAGTTCGAATTACAAAAAATTGAATCAAATAAAAAAGAAATCCTAAAAACTAAACTTGGGTTGCCTCCCAAGAAGCGCTTTGTTTAAGGTCTTTTAGCTCGACCATACCCCTACGTTTTATTTGATGTGTTTGAATCTTGCTCGTGGGGGAGCAAGATATTTGCTCACTTTATGCCTCTTGCTCAGTGGTCCTCTATCGCTATATCCCTTAAATCTTGCTCGTGGAGGGGCCAGATACTTTCTCACCTTTCGCTTCTAGCCTTTTGATCCTCCATTACAATATCTTTTAAATCTTCCTCGTGGAGGGGCAAGATACTTGGGCGCTGCTTTCCTTGACTCGAGGTTTAACATGCTTAGTCTTAACGAATCATCAATAGTTTGATCATTATATTCTAAATGCTATGAATAATTTAACTCACCATAGACATCCTCACCAAAAGATTGATTAGTAGATTCTATTATGTCGAATGAAATTTTATCATTATCAATCACCAAAAGGGTTTTGTTATTAGTAACTAAAGTTTCAGTGAGAGTTAAGGTAGGCTCTTCTAGATCCTTGAGGTTAGGAGGTGTTTTGATTGAAGCAATGCACTCCTCGATTAAAGTATCAATTAAATAATACTCAAGTTCTTATTAAAGTGGTGATTGAATGGATTGTCCTTCTTTACTTCCAATGTCATCTACGCCCTCCTCATCCATTTGCTCAAAGTGAGTCTCCACCCTATTAGGTGTGATCCAGTCATCAAAGCCACCTTCTAGTCGTTTGGTTTCTTCTCTTGCTAGATCTCGTTCCATAATCTCCACAAATTGTTGGCTATGCTCCTCGCATTCCCTAGTAAAATTATCTAGCGGGGATTCTAAGTGGGGACTTGGTTCTGGATAAAATTTGCATGGTGACTCATAGCTCTCGTTCTCATTTTGGAAACAATATTGAGTCTCTGTCTGTGAATGCCACCGTCAAAATTCAGCGATCGCCACTTGTTCTGTTCGAATGAAATCTTTTATCATCTGCTCAAGTCGGGATTTAGGCAGACAATATTAAGGGTTTAAGTACCCAGGGCCATAACTATATGAATAGAAATCATCTTGTGGCCACTGGTTGTAATTGTAGGTGACAACTTCTTGTTCAAATTATGAAAGTTTGAATATATCCGGACAATCGTTAATGGTATGCCATGTTTCACCACAATGCTCACAATAAATGTTACCAAAACTTACAGCATTAAATTGACCATAATCATTAGTAAAAGCATGAATCGTTATATGCAGGAAATTATAAATAAGGATAGAGCAACTGAATAAACAAAATTGAAATAAAATAAAATAAAATAAATAAAATAAAACAAAATAAGAAAAGTAAATCTATCCTAGGTCCGATCCAACTTTCCACTGTTAGGTTCGATATCGAATCGATCAGTCCTCGACAACGGTGCCAAAAACTTGATGTGCATGAATACGACCTCAAATCTCACGACGAAGACCGTCGAAGACTCAAAGTGCGCGCTCGCGCTCAACGCCCGCAAGTGCACGGATGTCATCAGGTAATAAAGATTATCGATCCCACATGGACTGGGATTCGAATATCAATATATTTAGTGGTTGTAATTGTTCGTATGTAACTCTAAGAGGTTTTGATTGGTGAGGGTTGTCGATGGACTTTACTCTATACGGTGTAACACGGAGGTGGAAGGGAGTGTGCTGGGGTCTTCAAAGGTGATTCTAGGACTTCGGTTTCGCTTGTGTATCACAAAACAATGTTGTCAATTGGTGTTGTCTAGACGTTTATTTATGGTTTTGTGGAAGGGACATCATACACTCTCCCGATGAGCGACCGCATCTACCAAGAGCTATCACCGCCTAAAAGGACGGGATAGACGGTACGAGGATGCCAAATCAATCCCTATGATGAACCGTTTTCGATTCCACCGCACCCTTCTACCCATAGTTACAGGAGATCAGGTTTACCCCTAGGTTCCTTGTATAAAATCCCCTAAATCTTAAATACGAGGGGTGTCACACCTCGTATCACCTAAGAACAACAGATAGAAAATAAAACATGCATAGATATAGTAAAAACAACTACCAATTGTCAAATCAAACTCAAAGGCAGAATTTAACATGAACCAACATTGTAATGTGCACACAAGCTACTCCCTAATCCTAGAATCGAAAGTACTACTCCATGTATTTGAAGGAAGAATCTCAAAGCATGTTTATGTTCGAATACATAAGGAGTAAAATGCAAGAACAAAGGATTACAATGCTTTCGTGGTCTTCTCTTCGGCGGCGTTCCTCCTCCCCGTTGCGAGTTCTCGAAGCTTTTTAGGGCTTCGGCATGCTGTCCTAGACATCGTGCCTCACCCCCTAGGGTTTGGGCGGAGCCATCCTTATATAGACATCACCTCAGACCGCTGTAAAATCCGAAAAAACCCTAGTCGCACAAATCTGGCGGGCCACCACACGCCCGTGTGGAAACACACGGCCAGGCTGTGTGTGGCCCTAGGGTGGCTGATCTCGCCCATTGGACACGGTCGTGTGTATCCACACACCCTGGCCATGTTCCATTCTGCATCTTGCTGGAAAATGTCCTTCTTTTGCTCCGAAAGTGAGCCTTTTTTCCCTGAAATGTTATCCTGCACACAAAAGTACAAAGAGCAGACCTCCGAACCCGAAAATAGGAAATTCATGCAAAATAGAGTGACAAATGCATGAAACTAATATGAAATGTAATGAGATGCGAGCAAAAACTACTCCTAAAACCCTATATGTTTCGCTTACATTACCCATCAAATCGAAGCTCTCTCAGAGATCTACATTTTATAGGGGTTTACCTCCATAACAATCTATTTTCGTCCCTAAAAAATGATGTTTAGTACCCTTTCAGGGACATCGAAGGTTGTAAGTGCATAGTTTTTTATTTTAGATATTTATTTATCATTTATTTCTTATTATTTCCTACATTACTATTCCAAGACCAAGTCTTGGAATTTCTTTTGGTTTGTATTTTTTTTTTGAAAGATTTTTTGATGGTCCATCATGAGCGGTATAGCACCACTCGACCTTCGTTCTTTAACGGAGATGACTTCCATTATTGGAAGGGTTAGATGGAGTGTTTCTTGAAAACACAAGTCGAGACATGCATAATAATCCAAACCAGCTTTGATCTACCCACCAACGATTAAGGGGGGCCATTGGACTTCGACAAATTGACCAACGCAACCAAGAGGAAAATTGAAATTGATGCAAAAGCGACCCAAATTTTGCACTGTGGCTTGTCCATGGAGGAGCTCAACCAAATTGGACCGTTCATTAGTGCCAAAGACCTATGGAATAAGTTAATCGAGCTACACGAAGGGACATCCAATGCAAAGGTATGCAAAAGAGACTTACTAGTGAATAAGTTGTATAATCTAAAGATGCAGGATCACAAGACCGCTACGCAACTCCATTCCTAGATCCAATGCATCCTGAACAGCCTACATGTCATCGGATAAAAGGTGTAGAATCGGGACATAATAAGATACACGTTAAACACATTTCCTAGGACCACCTTGTGGGCATCTATGGTTGATGCCAACAAAGTGTCTGGAGACTTAACTAAGATTAGATTAGATGAATAATTTTCAAAATTTGAATTACACGAACAATCTAATGTGGTCCTGGTCGAGAAAGGTGTATCATTATTTGTAGGTTAAAGAAGAAAGGTGAAAGGCAAGCCACCTCCCGAAGAAGACGACTACCAATCGGAGAAAGAGATGGAGACTGAACTAGTAAACCTAGTTTAGAGGATGATAAAAAAGGAAAGGAATGTGAGACAATCAAAGTGAGCATTCCAAGAAACTTGGGTGCAAGAAGATCAAGACGACAACTTAGCATTTATGGCGAGACCGGTAGAGTCTAAGTCCGAGTCCGAAGAAAACTACGAGTCCAACTCTAACTCCGACTCCGAGGATGATTTCAAGAAAAGACTCAAAACCGGCTCAAAAGAGAAGATCAAGGCAAGTCATTCTTTAATTGGTAATTTATATCATGCAATTAAGTTATTAGATAAGAAGTTAGCTAAGTCCGAGTCTAGGGTTGAATGCTTGCTTGAGGAGGTTAAACTCCTTAAGCATGAGGCCACCCTAACCTCTTCGACTAGTCAAGTGTTGGGATGTATACTGAAAAGTCTATCTTTTGTATGAACATCTTTATTTTTGAAATAAGAATCACATGATCATTGTTTGCATATTTATGGTTATGCATATTGTCTCATACATTACATTGTAGATAACATGGTGTGTAGTGTCACACAGGAGATCATGTTATCAGTTCCTTGTAGAGTATAAGTAAAGGCTCACAACCGAGATGGCTTTAGACAAACCATTGGTATGGTTGTAGTGTGATTTGGTATTGGTTTGTCTGGACCATAGAATTACACTAATATACTTTGTGTGTATTGAGCAGGACCGACTTAGAGGTGATTCAATTTATTGCTAACTACATAATTGAATCGGACCTCGGATATTGTGGTGTACATGCTCTTAATCCCGATATAATAACGGGCATATATACTTAGTATTTATTTCTTTGATTTATCAATGGGAGAGATTTATAGAGTAAATCGATAGGCTCGGTAAGTTGGGAAATAATTTTATTTACATGGTGCACCGTTGATTATAGGAGGAAACAGTGTCCTATATATTAGGATGATGATGTCCCTTTGAGGAGCTCATAAGGTTCATCATGTAAACCCTATAGGTGGACTTGGTCTGGCATGATAATAAGGTTGAGTGGTACTACTCAGAGAGTTAGATGTTGATTAATTAATTGTCAGTAAATTAATTAATTGACGGATATTCGAGATCTTAAACACGGGGAGATATATATACAAATAATATATCGAGCCCATATTAACTTATGGGGGTTGGTTAGGTAGATCAATGATAATCCTCTAGTGGAATGGATTATCATTAATGGATCGAACTTTATGTGGGCTTGATCCATTGGGTGACCAAGATCCAACTCCTCCTCATGGTCTCTATTGTAGCCTATTAAAACCCTCATGGAGCCTAGATCCGATGATGGAAAATGAAACTCTAGATCCGACGGTGGAGATTAAATCTCTAGATCCAACGATGGAGATTAAATCTTTAGATCCAACGGTGGAGATTAAATCTCTATATCCGAAGGTTGAGATTAAATCCCAAGATCCGACGGTTGAGATTAAATCCCAAGATCCGACGGTGGAGATTAAAAGGAGGTTTAAGCCTAGCTCTATAAAAGGAGGCCAAGGCTTGGGCATAGAACATAATTAAGGGAGATTAGGGTTTTGGGCGGCTAGGGCTTGGAGAGGCATTGGGCGGCTAGGGTTTGTTCTCCTCCTTGGGCGAAAAGACTTTTCCTTCTTCCTAGGGTTTTGACCGGCGCCTCCCTCCTTCCTCTCATCCTTGGCCGGCGTCCCAATCCTCTTTCTCTCCTCCTTGGCCGACGGCAAGAGCTAGGGTCTCTTCTCTTGGAGCTTTTGGCCGGCGCCCATACTCCTTGTTCTCCTCCTTGGCCGGCGGCAACATCAAGTCCATTGACTTGGTGGCCGGTCCTAGATAGGAGAAGAGTTTCATTTCATTCTTCCCTTTGTTCGGAGCAAGCAAGGAAGGGAAGAATGTGATCTAGGAGGCTTTGACTTTTGGAAGATCGTCGCCCACACGACGTCCAAAAGGAGGAAGGACATACAATAGAAGATCAAGAGGTATAACAAGAGGTATAATTCTAGTTTATCAATCTTTTCTTATTCTATGCGTGTTGTATAATTTGTATGTGGCTAAATTTACTTGGACCCCGAATATAAACACAAAAACTGGCGATCCGTACATCGTCTAATCCATGGCTATTCGAAGAATAGAGGTAGGTTGCTTGAACAACAAGTTTGTTCAAGTGACCACTCTAATCGGATAGCACGATGATGGAACGGTAGCTTGGGTAATCCCTAATTGGCATGCATTAATTTTTTTTAATCCAGGGACTAAGACGGGATCGTCATGAACAAGCAACCAAGTTGAAGTGGGAAGTGAAGTTTCCTACCATCATCAAGTTCAAGAGGAAAAGTCAACTCAAGTCAAGAAAATTGAGGAAGAGAATTCTCTCTTGAAAGGGCAAGTCCAAGAGCTCGAGGCTATGTTGGAAAAGTACACTTTAGGATTAACCGACTCCTTGGAACCCAAAGAGTCATTTACAACAAAGCCGGACTCGAATTTAGATCAACGACTACGAACAAATATTACATGTCAATTGTGAATCATAGTCATTAAAGAGTCCAAGCATGGGTCCCTATATTGGTTCAATGGTCAAGGGGAGCTAGTACTAAAATTGTGTACCCAATCTCTTAATGCTTAGTCTTTTCTTTTAATTTATAGAATTGTTAGATAGGTTAATCAAACTTGATAACATAGTATCAGGACACAACAAGATGATAGTACATTAGGGAAACGAGGTCCTATGTATCCAAGCTGGATAAGGTGTATCTAACTGGTGCACTCGACTAAGTTGAACTAGCTGAAGCTACCTCGCCACATCTCAAACTAGTTAGACCAGGAAGTGACCCTAAGTGACTTAAGTAATCATTTTCTTGAAATTGGCATTGTCTAAGAAAGTGGTTGTTGTTCCGATCAAAGAATACCCCTATGCCTCGCCACGACCTGGAAGCCATTTTCTCGGAAAGTTTACTTAATGATCTAAACGTTAAATCTGAATCTAACCCAAGGTTGATTAGTATTTGAATCACTAAAGTTTAAACAAGTAAAATTGAAATCATCTCACAAGAACATATAAGGTTAACATGCCTTGAGACACATAGAATGGGTAAGATGCTAAGGACAATTTAAATGAGAATAACATAATATTCGAAATAACTTCAAAACTTATATGAATACTTATCTTCTTGATTGATGCATTTAATAGTTACTTATATTTTGAAAGCATACTTATGGTTATAACGTTCAAGTATTTTTGAAATCAAAGACTATGTTTATAAGTAGTTTCAAAAACTCACTTTACCAAAACTAGCTATTATACACTTTCTCTTAAAACAAAAAAAACTAGTTTAATATTGTTGGTGCAGAGGAATAAAAACTTAAATTTTTCTTGCACCTTTCCATGATCCCTAGGACTTAATAAGTCAAGAGTTGACTTCAAAAGGGACACATGCTTGGAATTAATTTTTCTATCTTTTCAAAGATTTTACAAACACATATAACATTTCTTCTCCTATTAATCTTTTAAATACACCCCTATTTTTCGATATATGGAAAAAGGGGGAGAAGAGGGCAAAGTTAAGAGGGAGTAAATTGTTAGGGAAATCAACCCATGTGATGTGGTTTTGATGTGTGTGGCAAAGGGTTTAAGTTAGGATTGCATTGGATTTGATGTATGCGTTGAAGTCATGCAGGACTTAGTAATTCGCACATGGAGCATTGGCAAGTTTCACCTCTCATGACTCGGTCTTTGAGTCGGTGAAAGATGCATTGCGGAAGTTGTGCGCTTAGTGCATCCGAGGGACCGCCAGACGAGGAGCATTGGAGTGAAGCTGGAGGAAGTAGACTTCAGTGCGAGACGTGAAGGATGGCATTGTGAAGTCGTGCGCTTGGCGCATCCGAGGGATGTGGTCGGACGAAGACAACATCAAAGGCGAGGGACTCCAAGGGAATGAGAGTGAGCGATTGTAACCCGGGACGGGGAAGCGCTTAGGTGAAACTTGCCCAATTAGCTAAGAGTCGGATGGGATTTTCCGACATCAGTCGACTACCATGTCATGGTAGTCGACTGCTCCAAGTCGACTGTTGACTCGACTGGTGTTCGAGTCTGGTTTGTGTCCCAGTAGTCGACTGCCAAGTGTTGGCAGTCGACTACCGAAACCATCAGTCGACTGCTGATGGCAGCAGTCGACTGGTTGCGAGGGTTTCGAGCACAGAATGGTTGTTAATCGAGTGCTCGCTCACGGTACTCGACTGTTGGCTCCAACAGTCGACTGATATGGGAGCCATTGGATGAAATCCAACGTGGAAGAAGCCATTATAGGGCAACGACTACAGGGGCAGTTGACTGATCGAGGCATCAGTCGACTGCCAGGCACCCAATGGGAAGAAAGGCTTCTTCTCTATAAAAAGAAGCCTTGGGTCATCCTGGAAGGCTAATGCTTTAACTTCAATCAACACCCAAGTGACCAAAATGCTTCCCTACTCTTCTTACATGCTTTTATCTAAAATCTATTGTAAGAAGAGAATAGTGAAGTTTTAGGCGTGATTCACCTTGAACGAATCGGTTCATGGATTAGCGGCAAGGTCGTGAACCACGTTACACACTCTTGTTAGCGTTTGTATTTCTTGTTTCTTTTTTTTGTCTTTAGCTTTAAATTTTCGCTTCCACTAACCATAATTCGTAGACAATTCAACGAGCAATTCCACCATACGTGAAAGAGGGCTATCCACCCCCTCTAGCCGGCCACTGACAGTCCAACATAAAAGTTTTTAGTGTCCTTTTTCAAAACTTACCTAAGGTCAAGGGGGAGGTATCCTTGAGGGGGAGGTTTTGAAAAAGAGCTTAATCATACTCACTACTTCTGGTGTGCTACATGTCTACATGCTTACTTGTTTACTACAAGCTTCAAACTTATTTCATACTTGCTTAGTACTACATGTTTACTACTTATGTTACTACTACTTCATTTCATGCTTAAATTCCCTTAACTTTGAATCGTCTTTCCATAGATCAAAAAGGGGGAGATTGTTGGTACAGGGGCACCAGATAATCAAACCTAGGTTTTGATTATGGAAATGGTTCATAGTTAAGCTCTTATTGTTATCTCATGAGTTGTGTTAAGTGTGTAAGAAGTGTTTAAGCTAAGTTGAAGGTCAGCGACACCCAGAGAATCTCAGGACAAGAAACCGTGGTGGTCGGGCGACACCGGGAGAACCTCGTGGAGTCGAGGAACCTAGGTGGAAGACCAGAAGCTAAGCGATCGGTCGGGAAGGACTGGAGGTAAGCACGAGTGAGGATTAATGGTGAGGTCATGTCCTTTGTACGGGGATGAACTTAGGCAATGATCCGACTAAGACTTCCCGTGGAAGGTCTAGGTCAAGATCGGACGGTAAGGAACTATCAAAGGTTCCATTACTTGTATTTCTATGCTAACTCTTTATTGTAGGGAAGTAACCAAGCTGGCAGTTGACTGCTGGCTATTAGTAGTCGATTGCTGCTAGCATCAGTCAAATGATGAAGGTCATCAGTCGACTGCTATTCAAACTGTCTAGCTCAATGAAGGTCAAAATAAGATCCCCTTATCTTGGGGTGAGGTGGCTCTTTGATCTAGATATAGATCTCAACATGCTAGGGCTTGGAGGGATATAAAATAAGGGGGGTTTTCACCCTTTTTGGATCATCAACTCTTGCTCTCAAAGTGCTTCAACAATGCTACACTTCAACAATGATGCTACGACGCTGATACGCCGATACGTCGATGACACACCCAAATCTCAACTCATACTCGTCAATAGTTTAATTTGTAATTAAATTTGCTTACTTATCTTGCACTCGAGGTTTTCATCGTAATGAGGTGAGGTAGGCTTGTTGCCTCATCCTTGAGTTCTTGATTTCTCATTGTAATCATTGTCTCCTACCTCCAACGAGGAGGAGATCTCTAGTGGATTGTCCATTCGTACGTAGTCTAGGATTGCGGAGCCTCGGAGTAGCAACCTTTCGGTTGTAAACCAAGTAAAAACAAAGTGTTCATCTTACTTATCTTTACTTCTGCTGTATTCGACTTTGGTTTTAACTAACGAAAAGAAAAGATGTTTTTACGATTTCTATTCACCCCCCCTCTAGCGACGCTTCTCAATCCAACAAGTTACTCCAAACATCGATGCAACTCTAATAAAGGAAGGAAGTATGTCACTCGGCCCAGAGTGAAGATGAGAGGAGAAGATACTGAAGGGACTTCTACCGAAAGGGAGATGAACCTCCTCAAGAGTAAAGACCTTATTAAATTAACAGGAGTCGAGCTAACGACCTTAAACAAGTGCTTTTTGGAGGCAACCCAAGTTTTATGTTTGTTTTATTCATTTTTCCCTTCCTAGATTTTAATTATGGTTAAATATTTTGTTTTTGTTTGGTTTAGGGACTAGAAGAAACTACTTGAGCCAAAAGAAGATCAATTTTTAATTTCTAGAGCATAACACGGAGGGGGGGGGGGGTCGTGCCTCCCAAGCATAGTCGAGTCTTAGTCTGAGAAAAACCACGGAAGGGTCACACCTCAAACACACTCCCATGCTCTATTTTTCAAGTTTTCCAAAATAATGCACGGAAGAACTATGTGTAAAACACATGGTCATGTCTTATTTTGGCCATTAATAGTGAAACACACGATTGGGTCATGTGAATTTCGAATGACCATGTTGTGCCCTTTTAAAAAGGGATGTAGTCATGCATTTTTCCCAAATCAACTGTGGGTTCCCTTTCTCCAAGCCCTAGCTCAATTCTCTTGCTTCCCTTGCCCTAAGGAGCTCAATCCCCGCTGTCAAACTCCCTTAAGAAGCTTTCCTAAGATGAAGATGAGGAGAACGAGGCGTAGAGAAGCTTCTTCTTCCTCTTCCAAATCAAAAGTCAAGGACAAGAGAAAGAAACTCACTCAAGACCATGGTAACACCCCTATGGCATTATTTTTCACATTTAACTTCAAATATCTAAGTAAAAGATGCTTGCTAACTGTAAAATAGTTCCTACATGCTATATAGATGAAGCATTGCTTAAAATCCTAGGGTTGCTACATGACATAGTATGGCTCTTTAACAATATAGGTTGGGATGAACTCATAAGTATTAAATGCCCAACTTACTCAAGGATAACACTTGAATTTTTAAGCTCGGTGAATGCAAAGATACTATCGGGAATGAATTTTGAGGAGGGAAAAATCACTTTTAGGCTTTGCAATAAAGAACATGAATGGAGTTTACAACAATGGAATTATTATTTTGGCTCACCTAGAGGGGGAGAGAGGAGGACACCCAAGGAATTTAATGCATGATCATTTTGGTATGAACTATCCAAAGAAACCTCCTATGACCCATATGTTGGGAATCCTATGCGATAAACAATAAAATCACAGTAGAAAAAGGATCCCTTGAGCGATCCATGCGAAAGAAAACTCATACAAAATATATATCAAAAAGCCCTATCCTATAGGGTATACCTTTGATGCATGCCCTTAGTCTATCCCACTCGTCCACGGTTCACCGAATCTCTTGCACGTTCAAGTGTTTGTGCCTCTATGGTATCCACACGAACAATCTTTTGGAGAAAGGTTGTGCCAACAACACGACAAAAAAGGGCTAGGCCAAGAGAGAATTTCGGCCAAGAAGAAGAAGGGAAAACAAAGGCAATCTCTACTAGATCTCATCATGATCCAAAGCCCCCTTTTTATATTCGTCCCATGAATATGAAAGGTTTCATCCAACCCTTGGTTTTCCCTCTTCAATGCATGATTAATCCACATTAATCATGCATGAAAAGATGTTTCATCCAACTCTTGGTTTTCCCTCTTCAATGCATGATCAATCCACATTAATCATGCATGATGAATTCATACTATTCAAATTGATTTGAGTCCAACTCAAATCAAATAAATTTGAGCCCAACTCAAATTCGGCCATTTAATTTGAATCTAACTCAAATTCAACCCTTTCAATGAGTCTAACTCAATGATTCCAATTCAATGCCTAATGGTACATTTAGTCAAACTAAAATGAACCCCATCTCTAAAACAACATGTTCTTTGTGTGTTACCCTATAGGTTTTCGTAACGTTGGCAATGTCTCTAAACCACTTTAGAAACATAAGCAATGAGCAACATCTAGCAATGCATCATTGCTACCCAAGTTACGAAAATGTCAAGATCTGATAAAACCTTTCTGTGACTTTTATCTTGTATGACTTTGACCTTCTATCCTTGATATCTAGATTGATCAATGAGGCATAGAACGCGTCATCCTCTTATCAATCTTTGTGTTTATTGATCACCAAGTAGACTCACTCAAACAAATGAGCTCAATATCTCATATTGACTCATTTGAGCATGACCATGCATTTCGTGGTCCTACTCTATCAAGAGGCCTAAAGATATCACTCCCGTCATATGGGAGGGATAGATCTCGTCAACATCACTCACATAACTCCGCATAATTTATTACATACCCAGTTATCACCTTTATAGTCCACCCTGTTATGGGTGACATTTGACTATACCAAAGTACATAACTCCTTATGTAGGGAACCATAATGATTTCAGATCTAAGAATTATTCATACTAATAGTCACATGAGAAAGTTTATGACACTCATATAATGATCTATGAAACTTTCTCATGGTGAGTCAATTCAGTATATATTCTCTAATATATACCCATGTGTCAATGTGATATCACATATCCATGACCTGTGAGATCAAATCATCAATTGATCTACATGCTAGTCTTAATGCATTAATATTGCCCTTGTATATTAATACTTGACTAGGAATATTTAAGAATAGTATTCTCCACAACTTCTCACAATCAATTCTACCAATTGATATGTTACAGATAAGAACCTACTTTTTAGGGCATTATTATATTTATTCAGTTGGCACAAGCATGAAGTAAATATAATAACCAAACTTTGCCTTTATTATTAATAGAATATGATACAAAAAGTCCCTAGTCAATCATCACATAATTGGCTCTAGAGCTTATTACTAACACCATCTAGGTCTAAAGCTTCCCAACTTCAAAATTCAATTTTTAGATACATCCATCGATTTATAGCCAATACGATTTTTGGAAGAGGAGACAGTGATGGGGTTATGAGACAGAGTGAGCTTTTGTATCTATGGAGTATGCTTGAGGATGGTAATATCAACACAGGCTCTCATTTGATTAGAAATTTGGTTAAAGTAGGGAAAGCCCTAAAGGGGGGTATTATCATGGGGGGTTTGATTACTCATGTTGCCGAGTCTATAAGGTACGATTGTAGTGAGTTGGAAAGATTGGAGGGGAATCCTAGTATAGACGTAGGAGTGTACCTTGACACTAAGATGCTTATAAGAGAGGATAATTCTTTTTGTTTTGTAAGGAGAAACCTGGCACCACGTAGGCTCCTCAACCCAGATCGTACCACCATCATAGACCTGACCAATTGGCGATTAGATATGCTAACGATGACACCACCACAAGAGGGTTCGTCCAAAGATGCATCCCCTTCACCTATGGCACCCTTTGATCAACCTTCCTCTAGGACAGACTACACCATGAGGGAGGAGTCTACACCACATTAGATTGCACTCGCATGACATTCTTTTTTTTCTTTTGGTCATGATATAGGTCAGTCCACATATCATTTCTCAGACTTTTGTACAAGCCTCGATGTCATCCACGCGGAGCAGCAATCGCAGAGGCAGTATTGGGAGGAACAACACACCTTTACCTAGGAAAGGTTCCAGACATTAAAAGGCCACTTTGCGCAGGAAAAGGAGTTTTATGGCCACACCCAACAGTATTTCAAGGAGGAGACGACATACAGAGAGGAGATGAGGCGATTCATGAGAGACTTTGACCGATAGTGGGAGAGGGAGGAAGACCATCGAGCTTCCATATACTCTACTAGCTCCCAAATTGACCACATGTACTTGTGGCACTAATACATAAGCACGCAAGCTCCTCCCAGTGTAAAGATGCTGAGACTACCTTAGTTTTCTCTACGACCACCATGATGATCATCCCTAGTAGGTATGTTAAAATTTAAGTCTAGAGGAGGGAAGAAATTTCATTGATCTTTTGTCCGAATAGTTTTCTATTCTCTTGTCATTTACTTTGGTGTTTTTCTCCATTTTCATTGAGTTGGATTTACTTCATGCATTTTATTTGTTAGCTATTTTGTTTGCTACATTTTGGTTGTTGATTAGTTTTGTTGAATTTCTACATTGCTCATCCATATAATAGAACTTCCTAATTTACTTGATCCGATGGTATCATAGTTTGTTATTGAAAGCTAATCTTTTCCTATCTTGTGGTTAAATTTGTGGAAGTTAGAATCATTGACATGAGCTCACTAAGATTTACTAGTTAGTTTTCACTTTACACGTACACTTGAGCAGAATTCCAAGGGATTGAGTTGAAGGGAGGAAACTTCGCGTCCCACTTCAACTTGGTTGCTTGTTCATGGCGATCCCGTCTGCGTCCCTGGATTAAAAAAATTTAATCCTAGACAAAGAGGGATTACCCAAGCAACTATTTTATCGTCGTGCTATTCGATTAGAGTGGTCACTTGAACAAACTTATTGTTCAAGCAACCTACCTCTATTCTTCGAATAGCCGCGGAATAGACGATGTACGGATCGCCGGTTTTTGTGTTTGTATTCGGGGTCCAAGTAAACTAGCCACATAACAAAACATACAACATGCATATAATTGAAAAACAATTATAGACATAATACAAAAGAATATGAACAAGCATTATACCTCTCGATCTTCTATTGTATGTCCTTCCTCCTTTTGGACGTCGTGTGGGCGACGATCTTCCAAAAGTCGAAGCCTCCTAGAACATGAATCTTCCTTTCTTTGTTCACTCCGAACAAAAGGAAGAATAAAACAAAACTCTTCTCCTTCCTTTAACCGACTACCAAGCTCCAAGCTTTATCTTTGCCGCCGGCCAAAGAGAGAATAAGGGAGGAGGTGGGCGCCGACCAAGAGCTCCAAGGAACCACCTTAACCCTTATTTATACCGGCCAAGGAGAGGAGGAAGAAGAGATGAGTACCGGCAAAGGTTTTGAAGTTCAAGTTGGGCGCCGGCCAAGGAGAAGAGAAGGAATCCTTGCCACCCAAGGATTCCCCAAAACCCTAGCCGCCCAAGCCTCCAAGCCCTAGCCACCCAAACCCTTTTATAGAGCTAGGCCTAAGCCAACCTTAAGCCTCCTTTTATAGATCTAGGCCTAAGCCTCCTTTAATCTCCACCGTCGGATCTAGAGATTTAATCTCAACCATTAGATCTAGGGATTTAATCTCAACCGTCGGATCTAGAAATTTAATCTCCACCGTTGGATCTAAAGATTTAACCTCCACCGTTGGATCTCGAGATTTAATCTCCACCGTCGGATCTAGAGTTTTATTTTCCACCATCGGATCTAGGCTCCATGAGGGTTTAATAGGCTACAATAGGGATCATTAAGAAGAGTTGGATCTTGGCCACCCAATGGATCAAGCCCACATAAAGTGCGATCCATTAATGATAATCCATTCCACTAGAGGATTATCATTGATCTACCGCACCAACCCCCATAAGTTAATATGGGCTCAATATATTATTTCTACATATATCTCCCCGTGTTTAAGATCTCGAATATCAGTCGATTAATTAATTTACTGACAATTAATTAATCAACATCTAACTCCATAAATAGTACCACTCAACCTTATCATCATGTCGCACCAAGTCCACCTGCAGGGTTTAGATGATGAATCTTATGAGCTCCTCAAGTGGACATCATCATCCTAATATATAGGACACGGTTTCCTCCTATAATCAACAGCACACCATATAAATAAAATCATTTCTCAACTTACCGAGCCTATCAATTTACTCTATAAATCTCGCCCATTGATAAATCAAAGAAATGAATACTAAGTATATGTGCTCGTTATTATATTGGGATTAAGAGCATGTACAACATAATATCTGAGGTCTGATTCAATTATGTAGTAAGCAATAAATTGAATCACCTCTAAGCCGGTCCTGCTCAATACACACAAAGTGTACTAGTGTAATTCTATGGTCAAGACAAACCAATACCAAATTGCACTACAACCATACCAATGGTTTGTCCAAAGCCATCTAGGTTGTGAGCCTTTACTTATACTTTACAAGGAACCGATAACATGATCTCACGTGTGACACTACACACCATGTTATCTACAATGTAATGTATTAGAAAATATGCATAACCATAAATATGCAAACAATGATCATGTGATTCTTATTTCAAAAATAAAGATGTTCATACAAAATATAGACTTTTCAGTATACATCCTAATAATCTCCCACTTATACTAAAAGACTATGTTGTCCTCAAACTGTCATACATCTGATTCTCATTCCCTCCACATGCCTATCAAAAGCTCTCGCTTGAAGGGCCTTAGTGAAAGGATCTACCAGGTCATGCTCTGATGCAATCTAGGCGACAACAACTTCTACCCACTTTACGATCTCTCGTATCAGGTGGTACTTGCGCTCTATGTGTTTACTTGCCTTATGGGCTTGTGGTTCCTTCAAGTTTGCAACTGCACCATTGTTATCACAATAAATTGTGATAGTTCTGAGCAAACCAGGAATCACATCCAAGTCTATCAAGAAGTTCTTGAGCCATACAACTTCTTTGGCCGCCTCAGAGGCTGTCACATACTCAGCTTCTATGGTAGAGTCTGCCATGAATTTCTGCTTGACACTCCTCTATACAATGGCTCCACCTCACAAAGTAAACACAAAACCTGAGATAGACTTACTGTTATCCCTGTCTGATTGGAAGTCGGAATCTCTGTAACCCACAGGGAGTAATTGGTCTGCATGTTAAATTAGCATATAATCCCTAGTCTTTCTCAGGTAGTTCAATATATGTTTTACCGCAGTCCAATGTCCCTGTCTTGGATTACTCTGATATCTGCTAATCATGCCGACGATAAAGCAGATATTCGGTCTCGTACATAGCATAGCATACATGAGGCTTCATACTACCGAAGCATAAGTAACCGCCTTCATCTCCTCTATCTCCTCAGATGTTCTAGGACACATCTCCTTAGATAAAGGAACTCCATGCTTGAAAGGTAGAAAACCTTTCTTGGAGTTCTGCATGCTAAAACAATCCATAATGGTGTCTATGTATGAAGCTTGAGATAAGTACAACATCCTTTTCTTGCGATCCCTTATAACCTTGATCCCAAGGATGTGTCCCACTTCTCCCAAGTCCTTCATATCAAACTGTTTGGACAACCATACCCTTACATCCAATAACACCTTGACATTGTTGCCAATTAACAAAATGTCATCTACGTATAGTACAAGAAATACCACTACGTTTCCGTCACATCTCTTGTATACACAAGACTCATCCAGACTTTGAATAAATCCATAAGACAGGATTACCTCATCAAAGCGGATGTTCCAAGATCTCGAAGCTTACTTCAATCCATAAATGGATCGATTAAGCTTGCACACAAGATGCTCTTTTCCCTTTGCAATGAATCCCTCTGGTTGCTTCATATAGATATTTTCCTCAAGACTTCCATTAAGGAAAGCTGTCTTGACATTTATCTGTCATACCTCATAATCCATATGAGCAGCAATACATAAGAGAATCCGAATAGACTTAAGCATGGCTACCGGCGAAAAGGTCTCCTCATAATCGATACCCTCTTTCTGAGTATACCCCTTCGCAACAAGCCTCGCTTTGAAGGTCTCAACCTTCCCGTCTATTCCTCTCTTTCTTTTGTAGATCCACTTGCATCCAATGTCTTTTATACCATTGGGTGGTTCTACTAGCTCCCAAACTTGATTTGAATCCATAGATTCAATCTCAGGATTCATTGCACTTTGCCAAGATACCGCATCTTTATCTTGGATTGCCTCGTCATATGTCCAGGGATCAGGTTCATGTTTGCCAGGGACCAAATTAGAAGATTCTCCCAAGAACATGAATCTATCAGGCTGTCTCATAACCCTCCCACTATGATGAGGTATCACCTGTGTATCCTCTGTGACACGCAGTGCAGTGACTTATGGTATATCCTCTTGTACCGGTGGTACTGAAGTAGTGACTTCCCCTCTCAATTCCTCCATAACAGTCTTACTCAAGGGGTTATGGTTCATCACATAGTCTTCTTCTAGAAATCTGGCATTCGTGCTAACGATCACCCTCTGATCTCTAGGAATATAAAATAAACCACCTTTCATTCTTCTAGGATAGCCAATGAACATGCGCACTTCTGTACGAGGTTCCAACTTACCAGCATCTGCCTTCATCATATGTGCTGGACTCTCCCAAATCCGAATATGTTTCATACTAGGCTTTCGCCCAGTCCATAATTCTGTGGGAGTAGAAGGCACTGATTTAGATGGTACCAAGTTCAAAATATACACTTCCATTTCTAGAGCATATCCCCAGAACAAATCTAGCAACTCAAAATAACTCATCATCGATCTAACCATCTCTATAAGAGTCCTATTCCTTCGCTCTGCTACACCATTCTACTGGGGTGTGCTAGGTGCAGGCAATTGGGATTGAATCCCAGCCTCTAATAAGTAATTCCTAAATTCTCCCAAGAGGTACTCACCAAGACGATTAGATCGTATTGTCATGATACTTTTATCTTGACGTTTCTCCACATCAGCCTTTAATTCTTTGAACTTGTCAAAGCATTCAGACTTGCGGCGCTTCAAGTAAATGTATCCATATCTTGAATAATCGTCTATGAAAGAGATGAAATACTCAAAACCACCTCTAGCCTGGATAGACATATGACCACATAAATCAGAATGAACTAATTCGAACACATCTTTGGCTCTATACCCCTTGGCCTTAAAAGGCCTCTTGGTCATTTTACCCTCCAAGCAAGATTCGCAGGTTGGGAAATCTTCCACCACTAATGAACCCAGAGGTCCATTAGCTATCAACCTTTGAATTCTACTTAGGTTAATATGACCTAGCCTTAGATGGCAAAGATATGTTTGGTTCATCTTCGAATGTTCTTTTCTCTTATTGGAATTAGAGGATGAGTTATTCACTTCTATTTGCATCGTGGAAGCTTTTGGTTCAAGCGTATATAAATTTCCTATCAATGCACCAGAATAGATAATCTCCCTATTCCTTTTTATAACAACTCTGTCATTAAAAGAAATAGAATATCCATCCATAAACAATTTAGAAATCGAAATCAAATTCTTTCTAAATAAAGGTACATAAAGGCGATTTTTAAGAACCAAAACATTATTCCTCTCAAAAGATAAATAAACATCTCCCACTGCAACAGCCGCCACCTTCGTGGAATTGCCTAAGTAAATGGTAATCTCCCCCTTAGCTAGTCGTATGGTTTCCTGGAACCCCTGCAAAGTATTACAGACATGATCAGTGGCTCCCGTATCGACAAACTAGGTGCCGGTAGATAACACCGCTAAACATGTTTCAACGACTAGACCAAAAGTTATACCTTTGTTCTGCTTCCGGTTGGGGCAGTCCTTCTTCCAGTGTCCAGTCTGCTTGCAAGTGAAGCACTTTCCTTTCGGCTTCTTCACTCCTACCTAAATTCCTCCTGCCGCCTTTGCCCCAGCTTGTTTCTTCTTCTTCTTGCCTTTCGGCTTAGAAGTAGAAATCTTTTTGGCAACCATGGCCTGCGCCTGAGCACTCTGACGAAATAGCTCCTCTACCGCCTAGAGTTCTGTCAGAAGCTCCGCTAATGAATACAACCTCTTTTTCATATTGTAGTTCAGGCGAAACTACTCAAAACTCCTAGGTAGAGACTGGAAAATGATATCGACCTGGGTTTCCCCATCGATCTCATCTCTGAGGACTTCGATCTCATTCAAATGAGCCATCATCTTGAGAACATGATCCCTCACGGGTGTTCCCTCGATCATGGTCGTCATCATCAAGTTCCTCATGGCTTCCTGCCTAGTAGCCCGATTCTGGTATCCGAAAAGCTCTTTGAGATTGAGCATCATGTCATAAACAGTGGGCATGGCTTGATGCTAATGTTGCAGTACATTTGACATAGATGCCAAAATGTAACACCGCACCATCTCATCGGCCTTAATCCACTTCTTATAACTCTTCTTCTCCTTTTCCCAGAATCATCCGCAGGCTTAGGAGGGCACTCTTCGAGGAGTACATATTTGTATTCCTCTATAGTCAAGACAATGTCAAGATTGCTCTTCCAATCAACATAATTGTATCCAGTAAGTTTATTTTCTTTCAGTATCACAACAAGCGGGTAGAAAGTCATTTTGAAAAAACCTAAGAATCACATAGATCAAAACATTAGATTTCAAAAAATTATTGATTCCTCAAACAATAAAATTTTAAAATCAACCAACACCTCAAAACACCGAGAATATCGTATGCCACGATAGTGTGGACGTATACAAATTCTACATTTGTAATAGGAGGTTTTACCCATTAATTTTACTATCTTGTCAACCTAACTTTTTGACAAATAAAATTATTAGTTGGTTCCTCTTCGGCCCTACAAATAAAAGCAGTGTCTCTGATAGGGAGGATACTTCTATTTGTATCTAAGTGTTCACTATTACTCGGTACCAAGGTAATTATCTCGGATTATGTGCCTTCTGATGGGGAAGTACACATGATCCTTAATAATTTCCTATAACCATATTCGACCTTGTGATCTGCAAACAAACTCATCAGATGTGGAGGAAGGCACTCAGAGTCGACGTGCAAGTTTGTTTGCATCATATGTTAAATCGTAATAGAGGCCATGGGAATTTATAAAAATATTCCCCTCCCACTTAGTAATTTAAAATTAAGGAATTTTCTAGCCTACGACATGCATATCAAACAATAAGCAATAAATATGAAAAAGAAATATTTTCCAACTATTATGGCTTTTGTCTCAAATATGCCTCCCGTCGTATCGCCATCTCGTCCGCTCCTCCCTACGCCATGTACAAGCCATCCGGAGATCCGAGCCAAGAAAAACTATTTTAATTTACATCCATCGATCTTATACTCCACGAAGGAGTGTACATGAAATCTAAATCGAAAGTAAACTAAAATAAAAAGAGTGGCTAAACAATGCCGTATCTAATTACAAAAATTAAATAATAGCCTCGTCAACCCCGAGGATTCAAATAATATACAATTACACACATACAATCACATACACACATATGATCATAATAGTTGGATCCTATTCCTGCAACCAAAAAGTTAACCTAAGTACATACTACTATTATCCGACACATATAATATATGAAAAGTGCATAAAAGTAGCCGAATCCTAAACACACAAAATCGGAAACTGTGGCTCTGATACACCTTGAAGGGAAGAAACTTCGCTTCCCACTTCAACTTGGTCGCTTGTTCATGGCAATCCCGTCTACATCCCCGGATTAAAAAAAAATAATCCTAGATAAAGAGGGATTACCCAAGAAACTGTTTCATCATCGTGCTATTCGATTAGAATGGTCACTTGAACAAACTTGTTGTTCAAGCAACCTACCTCTATTCTTCGAATAGCCACAGAATAGACGATGTATGGATCGGCGGTTTTTGCATTTGTATTCGGGGTCCAAGTAAATTAACCACATAAAAAAACATACAACATGCATATAATTGAAAAAAAATTATAGACATAATATAAAAGAATATAAACAAGCATTATACCTCTTGATCTTCTATTGTATGTCCTTCCTCCTTTTGGACATCGTGTGGGCGATGATCTTCCAAAAGTCGAAGCCTCATAGAACACGAATCTTCCTTTCTTTGTTCACTCCGAACAAAAGGAAGAATAAAACAAAACTCTTCTCCTTCCTTTAACTGGCCACCAAGATCCAAGCTTGATGCTTGCCGCCAGCCAAAGAGAGAATAAGGGAGGAGTGGGCGCCAGCCAAGAGCTCCAAGGAACCACCTTAACCCTTGTTTCCACCGGCCAAGGAGAGGAGGAAGAAGAGATGAGCATCAGCCAAGGTTTTGAAGATCAAGTTGGGCGCTGACCAAGGAGAAGAGAAGGAATCCTTGCCGCCCAAGGATTCCCCAAAACCCTAGCTGCCCAAGCCTCCAAGCCCTATCCGCCCAAACCCTAATCTCCAAGCAATGCTCTTGCCGCCCACCTTAAGCCTCCTTTTATAGAGCTAAGCCTAAGCCTCCTTTAATCTTCACTGTTCGATCTAGGGATTTAATCTCAACCATTGGATCTAGGGATTTAATCTCAACTGTCGGATCTAGAGATTTAATCTCCACCGTCGGATCTAATGATTTAACCTCCACTGTTGGATCTCGAGATTTAATCTCCACCGTCGGATCTAGAGTTTTATTTTCCACCATCGGATCTAGGCTCCATGAGGGTTTAATAGGCTACAATAGGGACCATGAGGAATTGTTGGATCTTGGCCACCCAATGGATCAAGCCCACATAAAGTCTGATCCATTAATGATAATCCATTCCACTAGAGGATTATCATTTATCTACCTCACCAATCCCCATAAGTTAATATGGGCTCCATATATTATTTGTACATATATCTCCCCGTGTTTAAGATCTCGAATGTCCGTTGATTAATTAATTTACTAACAATTAATTAATCAACATCTAACTCCATGAGTAGTACCACTCAACCTTATCATCATGCCAAACCAAGTCCACCTGCAAGGTTTACATGATGAACCTTATGAGCTCCTCAAGGGGACATCATCATCCAAATATATAGGACACAGTTTCCTCCTGTAATCAACGTCACACCATATAAATAATATCATTTCCAACTTACCGAGCCTATCGATTTACTCTATAAATCTCGTTCATTGGAAAATCAAAGAATTGAATACTAAGTATATGTGCTCGTTATTATATCGGGATTAAGAGCATGTACAACATAATATCTGAGGTCTGATTTAATTATGTAGTCAACAATAAATTAAATCACCTCTAAGTCGGTCCTACTCATTACACACAAAGTTTACTAGTGTAATTCTATGGTCCAGACAAACCAATACCAAATCGCACTACAACCATACCAATGGTTTGTCCAAAGTCATCTCGTTCGTGAGCCTTTACTTATATTTTACAAGGGACCGATAACATGATCTCCCGTGTGACACTACACACCATGTTATCTACAATGTAATTTATTAGACAATATGCATAACCATAAATATGCAAACAATGATCATGTGATTTTTATTTCAAAAATAATAATGTTCATACAAAAGATAGACTTTTCATTATACATCCCAACATGATTTAGTACATAATTTGTCATGGTTCATCCCGTTGGACTAGTACTTAAATATCCATATGTAACTCACCATTAGAATTTTAGTTATGGAAGAAGCTAAGATTGTACATACCCATTTTGGAAAAATCAAGATTCTAGTGAGGACAAGAGAAAAAAAAATATTGATTAAGAGAAAAGAAGAACATAAATAGAGGAAAAGAAAAGAAAAGAAAATTAAAAGAGAGAGAGAGAGAGAGAGAGAGTTGAAAATAGTTGTCAATGGTAGAAATGGTTGGGTTCTCCTTTGAGACCGAGTTACATTGCTAGGGAAACACCCACCAATTTTTCTCATTACCGAGCATGCCTTTGAGACTTTATGCTGATAGGGGAGGATGACCCTCGCTTAAGGCAGGTAAGTGCAAAAAGTCAAAAATATTAGGAACACAATGGGATGATGACTTGACTTAACATATATTACTCAAAAATATTTGGAGTAGTCAAAGTCGACCTATAAACAAGGTAGCTAGGAGGACGCCGAGATTCATAAAACTTGCATGAAATGTTGTCTGATTTGCAAGGAGAAGGAGATCGACGCCACCACACCGGAGGGACTCACATCGGAATTGCCTAATTTTTGCTTCCCTGAATTTCATTCCAATTTTGATTGTATTTATTGTTTATATGATGTCTTGTTTATTCTTAGGGAATAGTTCCCTAGATTCTAAGATGAGTGAGTAGCCTCCATGATTTGTAAATGTTAATATGCAGTGAATTCATCGTTGTTCTTACTTCTATTCTTGTTTCTTGTTTTATGATATGATTGTTAGTGTTTCGGCTCTATTGTGCTTATACGAATTAGATGCCAAAAGCAATGGGTCATAATTCTAGAGGTGTGGGGATGGACCAAAAGATGGACCCTAACCTCCGATCCATAGAAGAATCGCAACGTGCAGAAATCGAGTATGATAGTAGATCGATTTTCTATAAGAGCCCATAGTGTTGGAGATTTAGGGATTATGTGCAGTGAAATAAAGCGAATAAAATAACTTTTATTACATCCCAGACATCCCCTGAGGAACAGGAAAATTTGCTTTGGCATAATCACCTGAAAACACACAAAAGGAGAAGGAGAAGTTATACCTTTGAGATTCTTTTGAATCCGTCGAAACCACAAGCAAGAATAATGAGCCTTGCCTCTCTTAGTATCTACGCCGGGATCACTTTAGAGACAACTCCTAGAGCAAGCCTTTCTCTCCGATTGGTGCTAGCCAACCGGTGGAGACAAGAGAAGAGGAAAGAGGAAAGACGACTACTAAGAGAGAAACCTAAAACCACCACTAAACTTCCTCCAAAGATTATGAAGGGATATATTTATAGTTCTCTTGATTAGGTCATCATAGGAGGCTTAAACGGAACATATTTTAGCATATGTATCGCATAATTAAGGTAAGAACAACCCAGGAAATTTTCATAAGAGAAATCTCCAAAATTAGCGGAACCGCAACACGGTCATGTGTCTTACAAACGGCCGGCCATGCCAGGACACATGATAGGCCATGTGCCCTTCTAAGCACAACCCAGTTTTTGCCTTTTTTTGGCCAGAGCTAGGCACGACCCATGCCAAGTTAGGTACAGTCGTGTGAGGCTCTGTATGGTCCATTTGACTTCGTTTAGGTGTGATATGGTCGTGCTATGTCCAACAAGGTCATAAGAGGTTCCATAACCTCCGTTTGCACCCCCTTGGTCTAGTTCAACAAGATATATCCTCTCTCAATGAAAATCTTATTCTCAGACTTGTTTTACATCTCGAGATCACCCATAGTGCGTGTAACCCAATAGGTTCTCGATTATGTTGGTTATTCATAATTAACCCCTTAATTATGAATAGATCATGAGTGACACCTAATAGTATATCATGACCTCCAATTGACCGAAAAGTCTAAATCGACTCTAGAACATTTTCTGAACCCTTCTGCAGCTTCAGTCATTCATGACTTGTTCCTTTCACTCATCCTATACCCATTTGATTTAGGACATGGTCTATGTGCTCATCCCCACTAGGCTGACAACGTCACACCTAGCCCAAGTTAGTTTCCTTATCGTGTGGATTCAGGTTAATCCTACATGTTCCCAAAAGACCATCTTCTTAACATTGCTCTAGCCAGAGACTTCTGAGTAACAATCCTGACAAGAGACCTAGGGTATACATTTCCTTTATCAAGAGTGGTGAATCCTTGTAGGCTATTCAAACACCTTCGATCACTTTGTCTTATACCCAATTATCCCAGAGTTACACCTACTATGTAGATGGTTGCGAAGAAGTCAAAGTAGAAGGCACCATGATCAAGGTGACTTGAATACCTCAAGTCTAAGGAAGCTTGCACTCAAGCTACAATGAGATCTTCAACAATATATAAAACCATATGAAGTCTCATAGCCGGTCACTCCAATGAACTAGTTACTATAACTAGCATCCACATGTTCACTCTCAGCATCCCTATGCTTCAATTCAGTGAGTACCGAATACTTGGATAAACCAAGGAGCATAATATGTGCTAGTCTCACAGAATTGATGATGTCCAATCTCATCAATTAATCGACTAGGGATAGTTTTAATACTTGCATATTTACACAAGATGAGATATCCACTAATTGTGATGCAATCACAATTTCTCTCATGCTATGCATCGTATTGTAGACTTAAGTACATGAGTTTAAGATCCAATCAAATACATAGATAATGTATACTCAAATAGTGAATTTTCTTAATAACTTCTAAGGAGATTGTCTTAGGACACCTCTCAATTACATCACATAGGTTGTCAAAGAACTTAATGGATTGACTCCAAGCCAAGGTCACATAGTAGGAGTAGGCAACTCGTGGGTTGTGGGGTCATGTGATAGGGGCCTCTCTGAGAAAGCAACCCCTTAGCTCTGTCGCTCTAAAAGTAGGCTCGATTGAAGTAGCCATGCCGGTGTAGTTCCAAAAGTTCACATCAGTCAAATCGAGATGACCTACCTACATGAGCAATTGTTGAGAATAAGAAACTTGGGATAGGGTTAGTGTTTACAATCATCTAAGTGAAACAAAAGTCCTAGAATCATCCTCTCACATCATATTTCCCTATTTTCTTTTATTGCAATATTTCTACATCCTTACATTCATTTAAATTGCCATTAGATTTTAGATAAACTCCTCAACTACGATTCTAGTCTAGACGATCTAGGTTCACATAGTAAATTAATAATCAAATTCTAGTCCCTATGGGATCGATATCTTTTATTACTTGATGACAACTATGCCCTTGTAATTTTCGCAACATCAAGTTTTAGGCATCATTGTCGGAGACTTAGTTTGCGTGGATCAGTCAAGCATGAGTCCTCGAACAAGTTTTCCTCTCATCTAATCGAGGTCATTCATAAGCATTCAAGCTGATCATTTTCCTATCTTGTCGAGGCAATTGGTAAGCCCTCGGGTTAGTTTTCTTATTATTCGACTGAGATGATATGGCTTTCCACCTTAAGGGAGGATGCGACAATGTGATTAAATCCTTGAATCGGATGATATTATCTCTAGATTGAGACCACTCATAAGTCCTCTTCTTGTTACATCTCACGATAGAAGGTACAAGTCCTTTTACTGTTCCAAGTACCTTTTCATTTCAGTATAATCTTTTAAATTTTTTAATTAGTTGGAGTGTGTCCTATCTATACTTGTCATGAATCAGATGGATGAAGGGGAATTTTCTCATATTCCCACCCCTTGTATATGTTAGCTCTCTTACCAAGCCTAAGGGCTATAAAAATTAGGATAAACTTTATAGTAGTTCTCTGAAGTGGTCACATGGCCCCAAACAAAGGTTCAATCCTCAAGAGGGGAATTGAATAAATAGAAATTACAAAATTACTAGATAGGGGATTGAGGAACATCTCCCATAGCCCTCTCATCAAAGGGGATACCCAGTTGGTCCGAAGGAGGCATCTAACGTAAGGCAACCCTATAGCTCTCCCTAGTGAGGTGCATCTACTCTAGGTAAGAATCCACCTTTTTTCTATTGAGCTTCAATCCGAGACATAGTGATCTATAAAGCAACACAAGTGTGTTGACCTGCCTCTCCAATTCAAAAATTTATCGGTGGGTAGAAGTAGACAAGCGTTGCTTCTTGGGGGATCCTGATCCATAGCTGACAGGAACCTGCAAAAGAAAGAGTGAATGGATACAAACAAAGGGCCATAAGAGAGTAAGATCTCATAGGTAGGATAAAAAGGAGATGTGATGGGACATAGGTCACGATACTTGAAAACATGTCTTCAACATGACATTTATGGGGGGACTGTAGAAAATGAAGGGCCATTGTGTCCTGAGCAAGCATTTGGCGGGATAAGGATGCTCTGACAAGTGACTGACATATTGGGTCTCAAACACAGCATTTATAAGGGCACTAGACGATTGGGTATAAGGCCCCTAGAAAGACGAAACTCTAAGTGTTGCTTAGACTAATGAGGGAGATGTTAAAAGTTATTTGGCATAAAGAAGTCGAGAAGTGTTTGCACAAGTGACATAAAACCAATCAATTTGATGGCCTCTCTTTGTAATTTTTTTTTTAATAATTAAGAAAATTACATGAAATAGAATAGAAAGGAGGGGGCACAAGATATCACCTCTCAAACACCGAAAAATTAAGCTCTAGTTACTGTAATGTAAGTCTATATCTAGAACATATATCTAGGGTGTCAAGGTAAGGGAGTCGTGCTAAAGATCAATGTTAAGTCTAGTGGATACAACATCATCGTCCCTAGGTTCTTAATTTGTAGAGGCCTTAGCCCATTTCTCGGCCGCCACCCTCACGAGTTCGACCTCGTCCAACAAGACCTATAGTTTGGATGCAATATGCACTATCTGTTATTCTTGTTGAAACACTTCCGATAGGTGTAGGGCTAGAGCCCCAATGAGGAGGTGACCCGAAGACTCCGTGGGAGCCCCCTCGAAGGATTTCTTCCAGGGACATTATGACTAGAGAAAAGAGGAGGGAGTTCTCAAGGAAAATGGAGGAGAAGTAGTGAGTGAAGTATTAGAAGACCCCACAAGGCTATATATAGCTGCAAGAAGGGGGTTGCTGATGTACGCCAGCATGACCTCAAATCTCCAGTCGAGATCACCAAGGATTTGAAGTGCGGACTCGCACTCAATGCCCCCAAGTGCATGATTGTCGTCAAGTAATAATTTATGTATCAATCCCACAGAGATTTTGATTCGAGTACCATTTGTCCAGTGAATGTGGTTTGTTCAGAGTAAATCTCTTGCGAGTCAGATGTGAGGTTAACGATTGTCCAAGCTCAAATACAGTGTCACTTGGAGAAAGCGAAGGGGGGCTCAGAGTTTCTTAAAGGTTTCTAGGATTTCGGTTTCACTTGTGTGTTGTTGAACATGCTATCAATTTAATGCTCCTAGGATCTCTAGTTATAATCTTGCGGGAGGATCATCGTGTGTTATCCTGATGAACTTTTGCTTCTATCGGGAACTACCTATTCCTAGCCAAGTTTCCCTTTCGAATCGTCAGAGCTTAGGGGGTTGTTATCTTTGGGAGCCCCCTGTCACTGGGATCCCTCAACCCTTCTAGAGTTGATGTCTCTTACTTTGGCCCTTTTGCTAGAATAGGTTCTTGGGGTTCTAGGATGTTCTATTAATCCCTATGAAGAGGTGGATAATATCTCATATCCTACTCTTTCACAGCATACTTCCTACGATTATGGGAGGGAGGATGACCGTAAGATTCCTCCTTGGTTCTCCTAGATTTCGATACAAGGGCTTTCCCTCCTTGTATCAATTATGTGCAGTGGAAATAGAATCAAAACACAACTTTCATTGATCTAAACATCATAAATCACAAATATATTCAAAATCATCGAATAAATATTTGAACTAGCATATCCAACATACACAAACTACTCTCTAATCATAGAATCGAAGTATCTACTCCATGAATAAAGGAGAATAAACACAGGACATCTTTTTATGCATCATTACAATCCAAATAGTTGTAAGAAAAGAGATAGTACGCTTAGTTTGATCCAATATGTGCCATGGTCGCTCTTCAAGGTGTTGGAGTGTCGATTTGAGTCTTCAAGCTGCTTCCTTACTCCCCGTTGTAAGCCTCCGGTGCTTCTTAGGGCACCTTCTTGTTATCTCAGTTGTCGGGTCTCCTCTTTTAGGTTTAGGCATGCCTTTCCTTATATAGGAGTGCACCTTGGCTTTCCTTAATTGTCCCACAAACCCTGATTTTCATAAGTCGCGCTAACGCCGCACAGTCGTGTGGAATCCACATGGTCGACCATGTGGAATACAAACGACCAACTGTGTGGAAGGCTGGAAATCAATTCTAAATCTAGCATCAGGAATAGGCACCACCGTGTTAATTTCACACGACTAGCCATGTCTTCCTCTGAAACTCTTTTTTGATGCTATCCTTCCCGTCCAAAGCATGCCCGTGTCTTGGGAACACGACCAGAGCACTCTTTCCCTTTTTGAGCTCCTTTTGTAGCGTCATTTTCCCTCCAAAACTCCATACTATGCATAAAAATAGCAAATGCATATCTCCGAGCTAGAAAATAGAAAATAAGTGCAAACTAAAGGAAATATTCATGAAACAAGTATGAAATGCAATGATATGTGTGCTAAAACTACTCCGAAAATTCTATATGAATTGCACACATCAAGATCCCCCAGACTTATTAGATCTTTGCTTGTCCTCAAGCAAACCTTAGCGTCATGGATTTCGAAAAGTATTGTTTCCACACTTAGCATATTAACTAAAATTATCAAGTGGTACTTTCAATCAAAGAAAATAGATATGTTCTAAAAGTTTACTAGGTTAGCTTTTCATGCATGTGCCGAGAGAACTTCCTAAGGGATTTGCATTCCATGTTGAGTTAAGTTATCATCCTATAGCTTTCTTAAGGTCTTCGACTTTTAGGCACTTACCTACCCTAAGCTAGGGTCCTTCCCTAGAATTAGCATAAAGTCTAAAAGGCATGCTTCTTATTGACAGAAATTCATAGGTGTTTCCCCAGTAAACTAACTCGGTCTCAAAGGGGCACCTAACCATTTCCACCCACGACAACTATTTTTTTAATTCTCATTTTTTTCTCTAATTTTTTTTTCTATTCTTCTTTTTAATTTTAAACTATCTATGGTATGGAAACGTATCGTAGATATTTTTTAAAACATCATTGAGACAACTCAAAGTGACCAACAACTAAGTGATGAAAGGTACCTAGATACTATATGCTTGAGCAAATAAATGCAAATAATCTAGCAAAACAAATAAAAACTAAAACTAGATGTCATGAAACTAAAAGTAGCAGAAAAAACATATCAAAATGTAGGCATCCCTCAAACTTAAATAAAACTATACCTCTAATGCGGCGGTCGAGGTGGGAAGTCTGACAGTCTCGACATGTCGAGCTCCTAGGAGAATCGTGAGCTCAGCCGCTGGTGCCATATGTACATGTGATCAATATGTGAACTGGTGGACGAGGCATCTGCTTTGTGCTCTTCCTCCCTGGCCCATTGTGATCGTGCATCTCGCATGAACTGTCGAACCTCCTGGCGATAGGCGGCCTCCTCCTGAAAATAGTGTTGGGCCTCACCATAGAACTCGGCCCTCTGAAAATGATCTCGGAGGCCCAGAAACTCAGTCCGCATGTAGGTACTATGCTCCTCTCGTCATTTCCCCTGTGTTTGCTACTCCATGAGGATGTCATCGAGGCGTGATATAAACTCCAAGAAGTCATAAGCAGACATACCGTTATCCTGCTCAAAAGAATGAAAAGAATGAAGTGCAGGTGTAGGATCGGGGCATGGACTAGGTGGGCTCCTATACATAGGTGGATCTATGGGTGAGTGATGGGTAGGACGTGAAAGGGGTGCATGAGTAGAGGGTCCCGCGTGTGGTAGGGACTCCACTATCCAATCCAACCGCCAATTGGCACGGTTGGTGATGGTGGTACGATCGATGTCAGGGAGCCTAAGGGGTGACAAATTATTCCTTACAAAGCAAAATGAATGTCCTTCTCTAACTATCATCCTCATAGCCATGCACACCCCTAAATCTATGATAGGGCTCCCTTCTATCCTATCCAATCCCTCACAATCATACCCCATCGAGTCACAAATGTTGGTCAAAAGACCCCTAAAGATGATGTCACCCTTGGGTGCTTTCACCATCTTCACTAGTTGCCTAATGAAGTGAGATCCCACATCAACAAAATTATTCCCCTCTAACATACTCCATAAGTAAAAAATTTCACTCACCCTTACTACACGATCACTCTCCCCTCTCCTGAAAATTGTGCTCGCCATAACCCGGTGGATGTATCGAAAAACTGAGTTTTGTAATCAGGATGCTTTGGCTCTAGAAGGGGCATAGAAGGTTTCTCCTATTAACTCTAACCAAAATGATATTGAATTAAACTCAATAGGTGTCCTCCTCTCTCCCCCACTAGGAAACCCAAAGCAAAGGTTCCATTGATAAAGGGTCCACTCATGCTCTATGTTAAACAATCTAAAAGTAATCTTGCCCTCTTCATGATCTCTACTCGTCAAGATCTCCGCATCTACTGAACTTAAAAACTCTAAAACTATCCTAGGGTAGGTTGGACATAGACCTCTCATCATCTCCTCCCAACCAACCTTGGCAAATAACCATTATACATCTCCCAAAAGACATAGGGTTTCTAAAAGAGCAGTATCCAAATAATGGGTAGCGGTTATTTTCTGAGTAGAAAGTATGTTAAATCTATCCCTATGAGTATCATCTCAAAATATAATGCTTGAGGTAGCATTACCTTCCTCTGGAGCTTGTTGAGCATTCCTTCTTCTCGACCTCGGCCTAGAAGAAGTCGCTCTTGTTGCGGTGTGCTTTGTCCTCATCATTCTTGCTTCTTGAAAGCTTCTTGGATGTTGGAGAAGGTTGTGTTGGAGGTTGGATACGAGAGAAAGCAAGACTTAGTGCAAAGGATTTGAGTCACATAGCAAATTTGGGGAACCCACATGGTTCATGCCCCTTTTAAAGGGGCACGACATGGTCATGTGGAATCCACACGGCCGACCGTGTTAGGCTCTGACTTGGGAACATGGAAACAGTTTAAAAATTGGAACGACTATGTGAGATTCACACGGCTAGGCGTGTACAACTCTGGATTTCTACTGGAGGGCCACATGGTCCAAGACTTACCACACACCCTACTATGTGTTCTTCTGCTTGTTGGGCACTGTTGGGATGTATACTAAAAAGTCTATCTTTTGTATGAACATCTTTATTTACAAATGTAGAATTCGTATCAAGACACGTCAAGGTAAAAGTATCAAGACACTACGATATGATCTGGATACGACAGCAGAGCCTCTGATAAGTAATTCCTTGACGTGTACACCCCAGCAGAATGGTATAGCAGAGCGAAGGAATAAGACTCTTATGGAGATGGTTAGATTGATGATGAGTTATTCTGAGTTGTCAGATTCATTCTGGGGGTATGCTCTGGATACGACGATGTATATTCTGAACTTGGTTCCATCTAAATTAGTGCCTTCTACTCCCACAGAATTGTGGACTGGACGAAAGGCTAGTCTGAGACGTATTCAAATTTGGGGGAGTCCAGCACATGTGCTGAAGGCAGATGCTGGTAAGTTGGAACATCGTACAGAAGTGTGCATGTTCGTTGGCTATCCTAGAAGAACGAAAGGTGGTTTGTTTTATATCTCTAGAGATCAGAAGGTGATCGTTAGCACGAACGCTAGATTTCTAGAGGAAGACTATGTGATGAACCACAAACCCATGAGTAAGATTGTTCTGGAGGAATTTAGAGGGGAAGTCACTACTTCAGTACCATTAGTACAAGAGGATATACCACAAGCCACTGCACCACGTGTCACAGAGGATACACAGGTGATACCTCGTCGTAGTGGGTGGGTTGTTAGATAGCCTAATAGATTCATGTTCTTGGGAGAATCTTCTAATTTGGTCCCTGGTGAACATGAACCTGATCCCTAGACATATGATGAGGCAATCCAAGATAAAGATGTGGTATCTTGGCAAAGTGTAATGAATACTGAGATTGAATCTATGTATTCAAATCAGGTCTGGGAGCTAGTAGAACCACCCAATGGTGTAAAAACTATTGGATGCAAGTGGATCTACAAAAGAAAGAGAGGAATAGATGGGAAGGTTGAAACCTTTAAAGCAAGGCTTGTTGCGAAGGGGTATACTTAGAAAGAGGGCATCGATTATGAGGAGACCTTTTCACCGGTAGCAATGCTTAAGTCTATCCGGATTCTCTTATGTATTACTGCTCATATGGATTATGAGGTATGGTAAATAGATGTCAAGACAACTTTCCTTAATGGAAGTCTTGAACAAAACATTTATATGAAGCAACCAGAGGGATTCATTGCAAAGGGCAAAGAGCATCTTGTGTGCAAGCTTAATCGGTCCATTTATGGATTGAAACAAGCTTCGAGATCTTGGAACATCCGCTTTGATGAGGTAATCCAGTCTTATGGATTTATTCAAAGTCCGGATGAGTCTTGTGTATACAAGAGATGTGACAAAAATGTAGTGGTATTTCTTGTACTATACGTAGATGACATTTTGTTAATTGGCAACAATGTAAAGGTGTTATCGGACATAAGGGTATGGTTGTCCAAACAGTTTGATATGAAGGACTTGGAAGAAGTGGGACACATCCTTGGGATCAAGGTTATAAGGGATCGCAGGAAAAGGATGTTGTGTTTATCTCAAGCTTCATACATAGATACCATTATGGATCATTTTAGCATGCAGAACTCCAAGAAAGGTTTTCTACCTTTCAGGCATGGAGTTCCTTTATCTAAGGAGATGTATCCTAGAACATCTGAGGAGATAGAGGAGATGAAGGTGGTTCCTTATGCTTCGGAGTAGGAAGCCTCATGTATGTCATCCTATGTACGAGACCAGATATCTGCTTTGCCGTGGGCATGGTTAGTAGATATCAGAGTAATCCAGGACATGAACATTGGACTGTGGTAAAACATATATTGAAGTACCCGAGAAGGACTAGAGACTATATGCTAGTTTACCAGGCAGATCAATTACTCTCTGTGGGTTACACACATTCTGTCTTCCAATCAGATAGGGATAACAGTAAGTCTATCTCTGGTTTTGTGTTTACTTAGGGAGGTGGAGCCATTGTATGGAGGAGTGTCAAGCAGAAATGCATGGCAGACTTCACCATGGAAGCTGAGTATGTGGCAGCCTCTGAGGCAGCAAAAGAAGTTGTCTGGCTCAGGAACTTCTTGATGGACTTGGATGTGATTCCTGGTTTGCCTAGAACTATAACAATTTATTGTGATAATAGTGGTGCAGTTGCAAACTCGAAGGAACCACGAGCCCATAAGGCAAGTAAACACATAGAACGCAAGTACCACCTGATACGAGAAATCGTAAAGAGAGAAGTTGTTGTGGCCAAGATTGCATCGGAGGATAACCTGGTAGATCCTTTCACTAAGGCCCTTCAGGCGAGAGCTTTTGATAGGCATGTGGAGGGAATGAGAATCAGATGTATGGCAGTATGAGGACAGCATAGTCTTTTAGTATAAGTGAGAGATTATTGGGATGTATACTGAAAAGTCTATCTTTTGTATGAACATCTTTATTTTTGAAATAAAAATTACATGATCATTGTTTGCATATTTATTGATATGCATAACTCTAATACATTACATTGAAGATAACATGGTGTGTAGTGTCACACGGGACATCATGTTATCAGTTCCTTGTAAAGTATAAGTAAAGGCTCACAACCGAGATGGTTATGGACAAACCAATAGAATGGTTGTAGTGTGATTTGGTATTGGTTTGTCTTGACCATAGAATTACACTAGTACACTTTGTGTGTATTGAGCAGGACCGACATAGAGGTAATTCGATTTATTGCTGACTACATAATCAAATCGGACCTCAGATATTATGTTGTACATGCTCTTAATCCCGATATAATAACGGGCACAAATACTTAGTATTCATTTCTTTGATTTACTGATGTGCGAAATTTATAGAGTAAATCGATAGACTCGATAAGTTTGGAAATGATATTATTTATATGTTGTGTCGTTGATTATAGGAGGAAACCGTGTCCTATATATTAGGATGATGATGTCCCCTTGAGGAGCTCATAAGGTTCATCAGATAAACCCTGCAGGTGGACTTGGTCCGGCATGATGATAAGGTTGAGTGGTACTACTCATGTTATTAGATGTGGATTAATTAATTGTTAGTAAATTAATTAATCGACGGACATTCGAGATATTAAACATGGGGAGATATATGTACAAATAATATATGGATCCCATATTAACTAATGGGGGTTGGTGAGTTAAATCAATGATAATCCTCTTGTGGAATGGATAATCATTAATGGATCGGACTTTATGTGTGCTTGATCCATTGGGTGGCCAAGATCCAACTCCTCCTCATGGACTCTATCGTAGCCTATTAAAACCCTCATGGAGCCTAGATCCAATGATGGAAAATGAAACTTTAGATCCGATGGTGGAGATTAAATCTCTAGATTCAACGAAGGAGATTAAATCTTAAGATCCGACAGTGGAGATTAAATCTCTAGAACTGACAATTGAGATTAAATCTCTTGATTCGACGGTTGAGATTAAATCCCTAGAATCAATGGTGGAGATTAAAAGGAGGCTTAAGCCTATCTCTATAAAAGGAGGCCAAGGCTTGGGCATGTAGCATAGAAGGGGAGATTAGGTTTTGTCTTGGGCGGCAAGGCTTCTAGGGTTAGGGTTTGGGGCGGCAAGCTTAGGTTTGCTCCTCCTAGGGTCGGCGGCAACAATAAGATAGGTTTAGGTTTTCTTCTTCTCCTCTTTTCCTTGGCCGGTGACTCTCTCCCTCAAGCTTTGGCCGACGCTTTCTCCTCTCCTTTGGCTGGCGGCAACCTCTCTTCAAGGTTGGCCGGCAATCCTTTTTCTCCTCCTTGGCCGGCGGCAACATCAAGTCCATTGACTTGGTGGCCGGTTCTAGATAGGAAGAAGAGCTTCATTTTATTCTTCCCTTTGTTCGGAGCGAGCAAAGAAGAGAAGAACGTGATCTAAGAGGCTTCAACTCTTGGAAGATCATTGCCCACACAACGTCCAAGAGGAGGATATGACATACGATAGAAGTCCTTGAGGTAAACAAGAAGTATAAATCTTGTTTCACTTTCATTTTGTTTCTTTGTATATTGTATGTATAATATGTGGCTAATTTACTATGACCCCGAATACAAATGCAAAAACCAGTGATCCGTACATCGTCTATTCCTTAGCTATTCGAAGAATAGAGGTAGGTTGCTTGAACAATAAGTTTGTTCAAGTGACCACTCTAATCGAATAGCACGACGATGGAACGGTTGCCTGGGTAATCCATCTTTGTCAAGGATAAATTTTTTTATCCGGGGATGTAGACGGGATTGTCATGAACAAGCGACCGAGCCGAAGTGGGAAGCGAAGTTTCCTATCTTCAGGCACGACTATGATAAATTCACACAGCCGCCCATGCTTCCTTCTAGGGTTCTAAAAAAAATCTCTCTTCTATCTAGGAAATGTTCTATATGCAACTATACACTCATAATGACAATAATGAACCAAATCTAAAGCCTAAACTAGCATGCATGAATGTAAAAACCATTAAAGTTAAACTTGGGTTACCTCCCAAGAAGCAGTTGTTTAAGGTCTTTAGCTCGACCATACTTCCATGCTTCAACTTGGCTCCGACAGTTCCGTAAACTTCCACTTATTGACACCAGAATGTTTATATTCTACTAGGGTATATGCTATCCTACAAAGAGTATACCTTGCTGGGAATGGATCCTTTCACACTGATGATCTCATGATCCACTTCCAAAAAGACTCTGTGCTCCTTCACATCTATGCGAGCCCCAATAATTGCCAGAACTGGTCTCCCAAGGATGAGTGGATACTGAGGGTCTTGTCCTGTGTCTAGAATAATGAAGTCCGTAGGTATTAGAAAATTTTCTATAATAACAGGTACATTTTCCAACATGTCAATTGGTTCCCTAATCATGTCATTTGCCATTCGAAGAACCATGTCAGTCGGTTGTATCCCATTCAGTCCCATCTCCCTATAAAATGCGTAGGGCATCATGCTAACGGATGAACCTAGGTCACATAATGCTTCGTCAAAACTCTCCCCATGGTTCATGCAGGGTATGACAAAATCACCAGGGTTATCAAGCTTGGGTGGAACCTTATCTTCAATTTTTACTTAGCTTACTAAAGTTGAAATCATGGTTGCGCACCCCTTAGTAATCTTATTTTTCATACCTATTGATTCCCTGTATGCCCCATCTCCCTTTACTATGTTTTGCTACCATTCTGAAGTGTAACTGACATTACAATGTTCGCTCGAGCTTGGCTCAGATGTTTCAGGAGAATCATTCATAGGTTGTGATGCGATCTTGGCTATCTGGGCTACCTGCGTTTTTAGCATCTTAGTGTGGCTTGTGAGTCCATCGATAGAGGCCTTCAACTCCCTCAATACCTCTTCGGTTCTTTGACGTCGCTGTTGGAATTCTGCTTTAGCCTTTGTCTAGATTGAAATTAAGCCTTCCATCATTAACTCAAGTCTGAATTTAGCCGGTTGCTGCTACCCTATTGTCCGTACTCTCCCGACTGTTAGAAATTTCCTGAATTATTCCTGTATGAAAAGTTCGAATGGTTCCTCCATCCAGGATTATACGTGCTAGAGTATGGATTATTGGGCCTTTGATTATAATCGCCCACCCATCAACATGCTCCATTTTCTCCTCAAAACTGCTCTACCCTCCATAGTAGTCCTCCTGATAAGTTGTTACTCCATCACTAAATGAATTGGCTGAACATACAGAAAGCAGGCGTTAGGGAGACAAATTGTCTGCTCAGTGCATCCATCCTCGTCACTTGATGATCGATGGACTTAATGGCATATCTTCCAGCTGCAAGTGTTGAATGACTACGTTCGTAAGCCCATTGATGGTGGTTTTGGGCCACCTCCTCAATCAGTTCTTCTGCTTCCTTGATAGTCTTGTTCATCAAAGCTCCTCCTACAGCAGAATCTAGGGAAACCTTTATGGCATATGCGATCTCATTATAGAATATGTGGATTACCAACAACCTCTCAAGACTATAGTGGGGACACTGATAAAGGAACCCTTTGTAGAGATTCCAAGCTTCGAACAAGGACTCTCCTTCCTTCTGGCGAAAGGTAGTGATCAGGTGGCGCACGTGAGTTGTCTTACTCGATGGAAAGAACTTATTCATAAACTATAGCTCACACTGTTCCCATGTGGTGATGCTTCCTGAAGGCAGGGAGTGCAACCACGTCTTCACCTTGTCCCGCAGTGAGAATGGGAATAGGCTCAAACGAATCACATCTGTTGATACTTCATTAAATTTCAAGGTTGAGCAAATTTCTAAGAACGTTTCCAGATTTCGATTAGGGTCTTCAGTTGCCGCTTCTCTGAATTGGCTCTGCTAGACCATGTGTATGAGTGCAGGCTTTAGTTCAAAATTATTGGTTGTGATTGAGGGTCCAGCTATACTAGGTCTATATCCTATAGTATTAGGAGCTGCATATTCCCGCAAAGGATGGCTAGCTGTGTTTGCCAAAGGAGTGGCTTGTTCCTCCATATCTCTCTGTTCGACTCTCCTTCGATGATAGGTTCTGTCTATTTCTATGTTGATTGGAAGAAGATTTTTCGATCTTATGCATCTGTGCATACGATAAACCAAGCTACGCAATCAGGAGTGTATATGTTACTTATTAAAAGGAAATCAAATAAACTAAAAGTAATGAACTAAATAAAGAAAACTTAAAAATTGAATTAAAACTATCTTAAATTGGAAATAAAATATGACTAGTGAAATAAATCTAAACTGAATACAGATAACAAAAATCTAAAAATATAAACAAAAATAAAGTAAAACTAGAAAGCAAATCAAATCTAGGTATGATCTAAAATATTCACTTCCGATCTGTTATCAAATCTAAAGTCCCCGGCAACGACGCCAAAAATTTGATGCACGCGAACACGGCCTCAAATCTACAGCTGAGATCACCAAGGATTTGAAGTGCGCACTTGCGCTCAACACCTGCAAGTGCACATTTATCATCAAGTAATAATTTATATATCGATCTCATTGAGACTGTGATTCGAGTTCCTTTTGACCAGTGAATGTGGTTTGTTCGAGTAAATCTCTTGCGAGTCAGATGTGAGGTCGACGATGGTCCTGACTCAAATACGGTTTCACTTGAAGAAAGTAAAGGGGGGCTCAGAGTTTCTTAAAGGATTCTAGGATTTCAGTTTCACTTGAGCATTATTGAACATGCTATCAATTTAATCCTCCTAGGATCTCTAGTTATGATCTTGCGAGAGGATCATCGTGTGTTATCCCGATGAACTTTTGCTTCTACCTAGAACTATCTATTCCTAGCCAAGTTTCTCTTTCGAATCGTCAGAGCTCAGAGGGTTGATATCTTTGGGAGTCCCCTATCACTGGGGTCCCTCAACCATTCTAGAGTTGATATCTCCTACTTTGGGCCTTCTACTAGAATAGGTTCTTGGGGTTCTTAGGATGCCCTATTAATCCCTATGAAGAGTTGGATCATATTCCATATCCTACTCTTTCACAACCTACTTCCTACGGTTATGGGATGGAGGATGACCGTAAGGTTTCTCCTTGGTTCTCCTAGATTTCAATACAAGGGCTTTCCCTCCTTGTATCAATTAAGTGCAATGGAAATAGAATCAAAACACAACTTTCATTTATCTAAACAACATAAATCACAAATATATTCAAAAGCATCGAATAAATATTTGAACTAGCATGTCCAACATACACAAGCAACTCCCTAATCCTAGAATCGAAGTATTTACTCCATGAATAAAAAAGAATAAACATAGGACATCTTTTTATGCATCATTACAATCCAAATAGTTGTAAGAAAAGAGATAGTACACTCAGTTAGATCCAATGTGTGCCTTGGTCACTCTTCAAGGTGTTGGAGTGTCGATTTGAGTCTTCAAGCCACTTCCTTCCTCCCCATTACGAGCCTTTGGTGCTTCTTAGGGCACATTCTTGTCGTCCAGCCGTCGGGCCTCCTCCTTTAGGTTTAGGCGTGCCTTTCCTTATATAGGGGTGCACCCCAACTTTCCTTAATTGCCCGCGAACCCTGATTTGCATAAGTCGCACTGATGCCACACAATCATGTGGAATCCACACAGTTGGCCGTGTGGAAGGCTGGAAATCAACTCTGAATATGGTGTCAGGATTAGGCACGGTCGTGTGAATTTCATAGGGTTGACTATGTCTTCCTCTAGAACTCTATTTTGATGCTATCCTTCTCATCCAAAGCATGCCCGTGTCTTGGGAACACGGACAGAGCACGCTTTCCCTTCTTGAGCTCCTTTAGTTGCGGCATTTTGCCTCCAAAATGTCATATTACACATCAAAATAGACAACATAGATCTCCAAACTAGAAAATAGAAAATAGGTGCAAACTAAAGGAAATATGCATGAAATAAGTATGAAATGCAATGAGATATGTGTTAAAACTACACTAAAAACCCTATATAATTTGCACACATCAGTTGTCGAGGTAGCGAGTTGTTAAGGATTGGATGTAGAACCTAAATAGTCAAGAACTCGAATCCACTAGGAATGTTTCTGATTTAAGGTTGACAAGGCGAGCAAAACTTTAGCATGCTCTTATTTGACCCAACTTAGCCGATCACCATCCCAAGTCAAAAAAAAAAAAAAAGGACCAAAGTGCTCGGCAGTATTCAAGCTTTGTATGAAAAAGGCAAGACACTCAGGGCAAAATTAAGTGAAGGTCATAGAATCCGACTTCAGTGATACCAGTTCAGAAATTTCCAGCTCGACCTCCGAGGCAGAGACAACTCGTAATAAGTCGCATCAGACAACTTGAAATGCTGGGAAACTCTAGGTCACTTATTAAGATAAAGCGGACAACAATGTCATGATACAAAATGTTGTAGGATTATACAATTCGTTAGGCAAAACAAGAACTCATCCGCTATGGCCTTAAAGCACCTCGTTCACTAGCTGGGGAAGAGACTTCAGTGTTGGAGAGCTAGACATGGATGTGTCCTTGGATGCATTTCAAAAATCCATGCCACGAAAATAATGCATAATAAATTCTTAATTTATTACAACACACACATAAACACATGTAATATGCAACACGTATGGACATAACCGCAAAATAAAATTTTATGAAAGAAATAAGCGAAGTATAAAGTTTATTCTAGGTATACTTGTCGGATGACACGAAGCGGGAATGAAATCAACCTGCAAACTGAACATATTTTGCCTCTACTCATATCCATGCCGAGTTGCCATTAAGATGACTTCGCAAAGTCATGAGCCGTATCTCCACTTCGGTACTAGCCGAAGGTAGGGGACAACATGATCCGAGAGAAGGATCGACAGCTCAATTCGTGTCCGGTGGTCAAAGCAACCTGACGACACAAATTGACCAATGGACAGCTTTGACCAAAGTAGTTGTCTGCCCAAAAACACTGTTTTCTTGTGCCTTTAGTGTTGGGTTTTCGGCACCGCGATGAGTGTGTATTCGAACATGTTTCATAAATATGTGCGCAGCAGAATAAATAAAAAGCAATAAATCTAATTTTTTACATCACACACACCACACGCATGCATAGTACAACATGTATAGACATAACCGTAGTTTCAAATTTTGCAATAAAAGAAAATTTATTCTACATATACCTGACGTATCACGTGTAGCGGGAAAAACATCAACCGAAGCGACTCTCGCTAGAATCGCCTCTATCTGTATCCACGCCGAGTATCTTCGGGATGACTTCACAAAGTCACGAGCCTCGTCTTCGTATGAGTCACTAGCCTCGTGTCAAAGACAATGTGATCGAGAGAATATCACAATCCGAATCAAAATTCGGATTCAAAACTGAGTCCCTAAAACTCGCTTCTCCGGAGATGTATTATGCAAGCGTTTGACGAATTCTTCGTCCTCCACCTATGAGGATTACCGGAGATCGAATCCCCGGTAAGGAAGCCACTGTCGGAGCTCCAAATGTCATCCAAACGATGCTCCGATAAGAAGGAAACAAGTTGTCCAAAAAACTGGACAGCTTTGGTGGAGGATTAGCGCTGGCCAAATAAGGAAGCTAGATGCTCACTTTGTCGCTGGAGCCAAGGAAGATCACTGGAGCTCCTCCGGCAGCAGCTAGATGTTGGCAAGAGGGGAGGACGGCAGCTGCTGGACGCCGACAAGAGGGGCTTGGGTGGTGGTGGGCAATGACAAAGAGTTGGCGCCGACTACACCAAAGATAAGAGGGAGAGGGGCGGCAACTTTAGGGTTAGGGCTCTCATTAAACCCTTGAGCCCTATTTTATAGAGAACAAATTCTCCTAATGGTTATTGGTTCATAACCAAAACCCATTAACCGCACCATTAATTTAAGTTAAAAAAAACCAAATCGATTTGGTCTATTTTAAGTTAAAACGAACCGAACCAACTTTGGTTCATTCGTTTAAAACAAACCAAACCCCTTTGGTTTATTCTCCACCATTGGATTAGAACCAAACCAATTTGGTTCATCCATCATATCTTCATAAGACACGGCCCATCCATGCTTCCATTATGACTAAAATGATTTCATGCTCGATCCTTGTTTGGTCTAACCAAACTTAGTTTCTCTCGGTCTGAGAATCTCATTCTCAAGCTCGTTTTAAATCCTTTGGATTACGCTCGTTGTGCGTGTGACAAAATAGGTTCTCGGTTTATGTTGGTCATCTATAATTAACCATTAATTAGAGAACGATCATGAGTGACACCTAATAGTACACCATGATCCTCAATTAATAGAAAAGATCAACGGTTGATCCAGAAATATTTCTGAAACCCTTCAGCAGCTACAATGAATCGTGCCCCATTCCTTTCACTCATCTTATACCCACTTGGTTCAGGACATGGTCTATAGTGTCAGTCCCCACTAGGTTGACTACGTCACACCTAGCCCGAGTATCATTTCCTCGTCCTACGAATTCTAGTTACTGCACATGTATCCAAGAGTATCTTACTCTAAATATTTAATGCTTTGGCCAAAGACTTTAGTAACAATCCAACGAGAGGCCATGGGTATATATCTCCTCGCAAAGAGTGGTGAATCCTTTATAGGCTATTCAAATACCTTCGATCACTTTGACTTATACCCAATCATCCCGGGTCCAAATCTCCTCAAAGATGCTTGCTTAAGATGTCAAAGCATAAGTCTTCATGATCAAGATGACTAGAATACCGCAAGTCAAAGGAACATCGCACTTAAGTTGCAGTAAGAACTTCATTGACATATCTATATATGGAGAGAACCATATGAAGTCTTACAGCTGGTCACATCAATGAACTAGTTACCATAACTAGCATCCACGATTAACTTCGGATATCACAATGTCTCCAGTCAGTGAGAATCAGCTGTTTGGATACACCAAGGAGTATACCTCGTGCTAGTCTCGACAGAATTGATGGTGTCCAAATCCATCAATTCATTGACTAGGGATAATTACGATACATCACAATGACACATGTAGAGATACTCACTAGTTGTGATCCAATCACAAATTCTCTCATGCTGTGAATCGTATCATGGACATTCATTTAATGAGTTTAAGATCTAATCAAATAGTGAATCTTCATTTATCAAATAAATGGTACAACCATAAGGCGATTGCCTTAGGACACCTCTCATATATTACTAACAAACTCCCACTTGGCCTAATGTCAATCACTACGGTATCCAATACCATAAGCTCTAACATGACCCTCAAACTTACTTTGAGGTAATGTCTTAGTTAAAGGATCTGCTAAGTTTTTTTCAGTGGAGATCTTCTCGATTTGTATTTCCTTCAAACTTATGATATCTCTGATCAAATGATAGTGGCGAAGTACATGTTTGGATCAATGATGAGACCACATCAAGTTCAAAGATGAACTTCTTGATCTAAACCGCTTTCTTTGCTGCTTCCGAAGCTGCAATGTATTCTGCCTTAATGGCAGAATCCGCTATAGTGTCAAGCTTGGAACCTTTCCAACTTATTGTGCCTCCTTTCCAGGTGAATACATACCCAGACTGAGACTTGGAATCATCCTTGTCTATCTGGAAGTTGGCATCCGTATACCCGGGTATCACCATGTCCCCTTCTCCATATATTAGGAACACATCCTTAGTTCTTCTTAATTAGTTAAGGATCCACCCAATGATCCATTCCTGGATCAGACTGGTATCTACTCGTGACACTCAAAGCATACGATACATCGGGCCTCGTATATAACATAGCATACATGATAGATCCTATTGTGGATGCATAGGGAATCTTACTCATGCAAATCCTCTCGTCTTCTGTGCGCGAACACATAGACTTCGAAAGGTGTATCCCATGCCTGATGGGTAGGAAACCTTTCTTGGATTCTGACATGCTAAATCTCTTTAGCACTCGGTCTATATATGTAGACTGCGAAAGACCAAACAACCGTTTCGATCTATCTCTATAGATCTTAATCCCGAGGATGTAGGTTGCTTCTCCCAGGTCTTTCATGGAGAATGTCTTGGACAACCAAATCTTAACTGACTGTAAGACTGAAACATCGTTTCCTATAAGTAATATGTCATTGACATACAATATTAGGAACACGACTGCACTGCCACTAACCTTCTTGTACACACAAGGTTCGTCTGGATTTTGTGAGAAATCAAACTTTTTGATTGTCTCATCAAAACGAATATTCCAGCTCCTGGATGCTTGCTTCAATCCATATATATTAGACCTAGCAACTCTCCCACTCGTTCACCCTTTCCTGTAAGAGGTAACTTAGTCATCTTTCCTTTTAAGCATGATTCGCATGTATGGTATGAATCCAATTCAAATGATTCTAGAATTCCACATCGGTGTAATTCGAACATGCATTTCTTGCTTGCATGGCCAAGACGACAATGGCACATGTAGGAGTCTAATTGATTATCCTTTCGAGCATGTTTGTTGCTTACTTCGATATTGAAAATGTCACTGGATACATCCAACATATAAATACCATTGCTCAAGGTTCCAGTCCCATAAAGTACACTATTCAAAGTTATATAACAACAATTGTTACTAAACGTCAAATGGTAACCATTTCTATTTAAGTAGGAAATAAAAACAATGTTCTTTATTAGAGAAGGAACACAATAGCAATTATCTAGTTCTAAGACAAGTCATGTAGGGAGTTTCAATAAATATGTTCCGATGGCGAGTGCAGTAACCTTTTCTCCATTCCCAACACATAAATTTGACTCTCCCTTGATGAGTCTTCTTCTATTCCTTAGCCCATGTATGTCATTACATATATGTGAGCTACACCCAGTATCCAATACCCAAGTATCTGAAGAAATAGAATGACAATCAAAAACGAAGATATCTGAAGAAGATGGGGCATCTGATGCCTTATTCTTCTTTACGGACTCAAGATAAATCTTATAGTTTCTTTGCCAATGGCCCTCCTTGCCATAATAATGGCAAGTGCCCTTTTGAGCTGGTTATGCCTTTTTAGCCTTTTTCTTCTTCCCCTTCTGTTGTTCCTTTGACTTCCTATTAGAACCTTTCTTCAAGGAATCAACTTACAACACCGTCCCTTGCTCATACTTCACAGAAGACTCCACAGTCTTCAGCATGTTGAACAGTACCACAGATGAACCTTCTTGCATCTCAAAAGTGAAGAGGAGCTTGGAGACTTCGAACCTTTCAAATATCACTTGCTCATCAACCAACTCATAAAGATGAAAGACTATGGTATGAGCATCCAAATGCTCATGCTGCTTCCGTAGCTCAGGTACTATCGTGACTAGCATGATGCAACTTGCCATTTCAGAATCAGTCACATGTTTTTGATAGGCCAACAATTGGTCCAGAGTTGCATTGTCACTAGGACGGGTGGGAAGAGGCGCTTCGAGGACATTTGTAAGCTTTTCAACCTTGAGAAAAATTCTCAAGTTTCTAAGCCAGTCCAAGAAGTTCAGCCCAGTCAATTTATTCGAATCCAAAATGGAACGCAAATTTAAAGACATCATGATCAATAGATTAACTTAGAAATACAAAAACAAGCATATATGAGAAAGATGATTTAAAATGCATCAATATACATTCATAAATCCCATTCATTTTTCGAATTTCAAAAACCTCAAAATCACTTCGGGAGATCGTAGGTCCATCTCCGAATGGGTTGATATCCATCATAGATATGAAAATTCTTGGAGAGAGTCCAACAAGCCATTCATAGCTATGATGGTAGGTATCAAATATACCGATTGCATATCACATATATGCAACTATCACAATGTGCTATCAACTAATTGAATGTTCACACATACATCAGGTTGTTAACTCATTAACAAGTATGCATCATATGCATAGCACCCAACTTCACCTCCCTTCACATCGACCTTGGAGAGAGTCCAACAAGCCGATGCTCCAGGTTAAATCCAACCCATTAATCAAGACATAGTTTTAATATGGTTAGAGCGCATTCAACCAATTAGCCCGCCTTGGAGAAAGTCCAACAACCAAAGATAACGATTGACCTCTAACTCTTACCATATTAGTATTAAACTATTCCATGGTTTGAACATGTTCGGGTTCGAGCCGGGCTTGGAGAGAGTCCAACAACCCAAACAAGAAACAGAACTCTGGTTCTAATCATATTAATGGAAGGTGTAGGCTTTAATATTGAGTAAGGGTTTTTATGTCTCATCCTCTTTGCATGCAAATAACTATTATCTACATGGCATGACATACATGACATACATCTACACGTCACGACATGCATGGCATAATGATATGCATCTAATGCAATTACATGACATACAATTATGGCATGTACAAAATTTCCTTATATGTCATAACTATTTATGGAAATAAAATATGTTTGAGATTTGATTCTTCAAATCAAATCATGATTAAATTAGCAAACAAATTTCCAAATCTAATCACATATTTTATTTGTGGAAAGTGTTGATTAAGGAAAGTCAATTTAATTTAGGAAACAAATTTCCTAAATCGTCAAAACTATTTATAGAAATAATTTTTTTTTTAAGATTTGATTTCCCAAATCAAATCATGATTAAATTAGGAAAAAAATTTCCAAATCTAATTAAATATTTTATTTATGAAAAATATTAATTTCCATAATTACTTCTAACTTTTCAAAAGTAGAAGATTTCCATAAATACATCTAGACTTTCCAAAATTAAAAATTTCCATAAATACTTTTAACTTTTCAAAAGTATAAAATTTCTATAAATACCATTATGACTATTGCCAAATAATTTTATGATTATGTCGAAACACAACCTAGGCTCTGATACCACTGTTGGGTTTCCGACACCGCAGCGAGTGTGTATTCGAACATGTTTTGTAAACATGTGCGCAACGGAATAAATAAAAATCAATAAATCTAATTTATTACATCACACACACCACACACATGCATAGTACAACATGTGTAGACATAACCATAGTTTCAAATTTTGCAATAAAAGGAAATTTATTCTACGTATACCTGACGTGTCACGTGTAACGGGAAAGGTATCAACCGGAGCGACCCACGCTAGAATCGCCTCTATTCGTATCCACGCCGAGTATCATCAGGATGACTTCACAAAGTCACGAGCCTCATATTCGTACGAGTCACTAGCCTCGTGTCGAAGATGATGTGATCGAGAGAAGATCACAATCCGAATCAAAATTCGGATTCAAAACCGAGTCCCCAAAACTCGCTTCTTCGGAGAATTATTCGTCAACCGTTTGACGAATCCTTCATCCTCCACCTATAAGGATAACCGGAGATCGAATCCTCGGTAAGGAAGCCGCTTTCAGAGCTCCAAACGTCATCCAAATGATGCTTTGACAAGAAGGAAACAAGCTGTCCAGAAAACTGGACAGCTTTGGTGGAGGATTAGCGCCGGCCAAATAAGGAAGCTAGATGCTCACTTTGTCGCCGGAGCCAAGGAAGATCACTACAGCTCCTCCGACAGCAGCTAGACGCCGGCAAGAGGGGACGATGACAACTACTGGACGCCGGCAAGAGGAGCCTGGGTGGTGGTGGGCGGCGGCAAGAAGTTGGCACTGGCTACACCAAGGAGAAGAGGGAGAGGGACGACAACTTTAGGGTTACGGCTCTCATTAAACCCTTGAGCCATATTTTATAGAGAACAAATTCTCCTAACAGTTATTGGTTCCTAACCAAAACTCGTTAACCCGCTCCATTAATTTAAGTTAAAATAAACCAAACCGATTTGGTCTATTTTAAGTTAAAACGAACCGAACCAACTTTGGTTCATTCGTTTAAAACAAATCAAACCCCTTTGGTTTATTCTCCACCATTGGATTAGAACCAAACCAATTTGGTTCATCCATCATGTCTTCATAAGACACGACCCATCCAAGCTTCCATTGCGACTGAAACGATTTCATGCTCGATCCTTCTATGGTTCAACCCAACCTAGTTTCTCTCGGTCTGAGAATCTCATTCTCAAGCTCATTTTAAATCCTTTGGATTACGCTCGTTGTGCGTGTGACCAAATAGGTTCTCGATTTATGTTGGCCGTCTATAATTAACCATTAATTATAGAACGATCATGACTGGTACCTAGTAGTACATCATGATCCCTAATTAACCGAAAAGATCAACGGTTGATCCAGAACTATTTCTGAAACCCTTCAGTAGCTACAATGAATCTTGCCCCATTCCTTTCACTCATCTTATACCCACTTGGTTCATGACATGGTCTATAGTGTTAGTCCCCACTAGGTTGACTACGTCACACCTAGCTCAAGTATCATTTCCTCATCCTACGGATTCTAGTTACTGCACATGTATTCAAGAGTACCTTACTCTAAACATGTAATGTTTTTGCCAAAGACTTTAGTAACAATCCGACGAGAGACCATGGGTATACATCTCGTCGCAAGGAGTGGTGAATCATTTATAGGCTATTCAAACACCTTTGATCACTTCGACTTATACCCAATCATCCCGGGTCCACATCTCCTCAAAGATGCTTGCTTAAGATGTCAAAGCATAAGTCTTCATGATCAAGATGACTTGAATCCTGTAAGTCAAAGGAACATCGCACTTAAGTTGCAGTAAGAACTTAATTGACATATCTATATATTCAGAGAACCATATGAAGTCTTACAGCTGGTCACTCCAATGAACTAGTTACCATAACTAGCATCCACGATTAACTCCAGACATCACAATGTCTCCAGTCAATGAGAATCAGCTATTTAGATACACCAAGGAGTATACCTCGTGCTAGTCTCGACAAAATTGATGGTGTCTAAAGCCATCAATTCATCGACTAGGGATAATTCTAATACATCACAATGACACATGAAGAGATACTCACTAGTTGTGATCCAGTCACAAATTCTCTCATGCTGTGAATCATATCGTGGACATTCAGTAAATGAGTTTAAGATATAATCAAATAGTGAATCTTCATTTATTAAATAAATGGTACAACTATAAGGCGATTGCCTTAGGACACCTCTCATATATTACTAACATTTAGATGTCAACAACAAGTGATGTTGGCAAGGTACTGATCAGAGGAGGAAGTGCCGAAGATGGGGAGGCTGAAGGAGGCTGTCGATGTCAAGGAGAGGCGGCGCCAGCAACTCTTGGGAGGTGGCAAATTTTTTTGGCAACAACTCCTTGGTTGGGCATTAAGAATAGTAGGAGAAGAGAGAGAGACCAAAACTCTATCCTCCCTAGGTTTCTCATCCAATATACATATCTCCTATTGGGTTACATGAGCAAGTTAAAAACCTGTATCCATTAATCCGAAACCCTACCAATATCCGTAAGTTTGGTTCATAATCAAACCACTTGGTTCATTAACCAAACCACTTTTAATTCAAATCATACCAATTTAATTTTAAATTAAACCAAAATGGGTTCAACTTTCCTTTATAAGACATGGCCCAGCCAAATTTCCACTCTAGCAAAATACTTAGATTTAGTCTCTCTTAATCTGAGAATCCAATTCTCAAACTCATTTTAAGTCCTTCAGAAAAACTCCTAGTGTGTGTGACCTTATAGTTCCCGATTTATGTTAGTCATCCATAATTAAACATTAATTATTGAATGATCATGAGTGGCACCTAGTAGTACATCATGATCCCCAATTAATCAAAAAATCAATGGTTCAGCTGCTACATAAAGTCATTCCTCGTTCCATTCACTTGTCTTGCACCCACTTGGTTCAAGACATGGTCTATGTGTCTTCCCTCACTAGGCTGACTACGTCACACCTAGCCCAAGTCATACTTTTTCATTGTAGGACCGTTGGCGTTGCTAGAGGGGGGTGAATAGCAATTCGTCGATTTCATTGATTGAATTCGTTGTGATTATCTACATTTGTTAGTACGCAGCAGAAATATAAGTTCAAATAAAAATACAAATACAATGCACACAACACACTACGACACAAGGATTTTACATGGTTATGAACCCTAGTTCCTACTCCACAACCGAGCCCTAGTGAGCTCTAGTGATGCACACCACCACTAAATCTTCTCCTTCTCGAAAATAATCCGGAGGTGGAGAAATCTCTTACAATAAAATTAACAACAATAAAAACCAAATACAAGATGGAAATGAAATGAGGAAACAAGAACAATTTACACAAATGCCTTTGCTTGATTGCTTGTTTTGGTTGTGTTAGAGAAACCTTAGAAGGTTGGAATGCAACAACACTTTGCCCTCTTTTCCTCCAAGAACAGGCTCCCAAAAATGTCCATAAGCCTCCTTCTTATAAGACCCTTCGAAGCCTCAAAGATCCCCAATCGAAGCTTGTGATTCTGAATGTTGCAGCACAATAGTTGCCTCGCAAGTCGAGGCACTGCCTCGACTGATACCTAAGTCGAGGTGCTAGTCGAGTTTGCCTTGCTTCTGATAGGCTATTTTAATCCCTGTGCTAGAACCAGTCAAGGCGCCAGTCGAGGTGCCACCTCGACTGGCTCCTAGTCGAGGCACTAGTCAAGTGCACCTTACTTCTGTGACTCCATCAGAATGACTAGTCGAGGTGCCAGTCGAGTGTGCCAATCGAGGTGCCACCTCGACTAGACTCTAGTCAAGGTGCTGGTCGAGTGCTTCCATAGCACTATCCCGACTTCCCAAATCTCACCGCCTGACTCCACCTCAACAGTCGAGGTGCCACCTCGACTATAGCCCAGTCGAGGCACTGGTCGAGGTCACCTTGCTTCTATTTACCTACAAATGAAGTCCAGTCAACTAAACCAAACTGGCAGTCAATAGTTATACCTCAAAATTGGGGTTTAAAACCCCAAGTATGATCTCTTCATACTTGATACTCACCCTAGACCTAGACCTAAGCCTTCAACCTACTTCCATCAGCCTCACGCCACTCAGATCCCTCGAGTCTGTGACTCTTCATCTTTGCGTTAGCCTTCAATTGCTTCCATCGGCTATTGTCATGCTCTAGAGTCTACCTTTGCCAAGAGACCTCACCTCTGGGACTTCCCCTTTACCAAGCTCGATCTCACTAATCAGCTGGGTCTTCCCTTGCCAAGACTCCTCGTCCGGGACTTCACTGCCATGAGGCCACGCCTCTGGGACTTCACTGCCAAGACTCCTCGTCTGGGACTGCTCTGCCAAGAGGCCACACCTCCGGGACTTCACTACCAAGACTCCTTGTCCGAGACTTCACTTGCCAAGCACAGTCTCCAAGACCCACCGGGACTTCCCTAGCCAACTCCCCGTTGGTCTTTCCAACACCAAGTGTCCGGTCTCCCTTGACCGACTTGGATTTTCCCTTGCCAAGTCACCATACTTAGACTTCTCCACACCAAGTGTTTGGTCAACCTTGACCGACTTGGATTTCTCCAATAACCTCCCTCATATGACCTTGGATGTCCCATATCCACTAGTCATATGGTCAAACCATATTGTAAACCATTGTCGAACATCAAAAACTTACTTGTGTTGGGATCATGCTTTTCTGGAAGCTCATTGGCTCCCATGTCCCCGGATTAAAATTTTCAACAAATGAAAACTAATCCAGATGGGATGAGTTTCCTAAGCTCAACCAATTCGTCGTCGTGCTAACGACTTGAGCGATCGCTTGAACAAACTAGTTGTTCAAGCAACACAACTCTTCTAGTCGGTTAGCCGCGGAAGAGATGACAGACGGGTCGCCAGTTTTTGTGTTTATCTTCGGGGTCCATGAATATACAAATACATACACATGAAAACTAGTATAATCAACACATACTAATCAAAATAATAAGAACATGCAAAGATCAATAATAAAAGTTATAAAACTTTTATACCTCTTGATCTTCTATCGTATGTCCTAACATCCTTGTAGACTTCGTGTGGGCGAAGATCCTCCACAAGTTGAAGCTTCCTAGATCTTCTTAAATCCAAAGAAAGAAGAACTCTCCTTCCCTTCTTGCTTGAGCCAACCACCAATCCACAAAGGATTGATGCCGCCGGCCCCAAGAATAGAGAGAACAAAATGGAAACCACCAATGAACCAAACTAGGGACAAACCCTAGCTTCTAGTGCCACCGGGCAAGATGCAGTGAAGAGGAGAAAGGGAATATGTTGGGCACTGGCCAAGGTATAGGGAAAAGAGAAGGAGCCGGCAACACCCTAGGATGAAGAAGAGCTCCTCTCCTATAGTTGTCGCCCACCTTCTTGCAAACCCTAGCCACCCAACCATAAGAGCCAAACCCTAATCTAATTAGGGTTTCCTCCTTAGGATTTTTTGCCGCCCAACCAAGGTGGAAGGAAGAGATCTAGGAACCGACCACCTTCCCTAGGAAGAAGATCTCTTCTCCTATAGTTGCCTCCCCTCTCATTCCAAACCTTGCCGCCCAACCAAAGGAGCCAAACCCTAATCTAATTAGGGTTTCCTCCTTAGGGTTTCCTCCTTAGGGTTTCTTGCCGCCCAAGCCATTGATGGGCAAAACCCTAATCTCCAAAAACCAAAATCCTTCAACCCCCCTTGCCGCCCACCTTAAGCCCATATATATAGAGTTAGGTTTAGGCCTTGGTTTAATCTCCTCCATTGGTTCTAGAGATTTAATCTCAACCGTCGGATCTTAGAGATTTAATCTCAACCGTCGAATCTTAGAGATTTAATCTCCACTGTCGGTTCTAGAGATTTAATCTCAACCGTCGGTTCTAGGGATTTAATCTTCACCGTCGGTTCTAGAGATTTAATCTCAACCGTCGGTTCTAGGGATTTAATCTCCACCGTCGATTCTAGAGATTTAATCACAACCGTCGGTTCTAGGGATTTTGTTTTCCATCATGGGATCTAGAGTTCGTGAGGTTTATATTAGGCTACGATAGGGACCATGAGGAGGAGTTGGATCTTGGCCACCCGATGGATCGGAACCACACATACTTTATCCATCAATGATGTTCCATTCCACTAGAGGATCATCATTGAATTACCTCACCAACCCCCATAAATTAATATGGGCTCCATACATTATTTGTACATCCATCTCCCCGTGTTTAAGATATCGAATGTCCGTCAATTAATTGATTTACTGACCATCAATTAATTAACATCTAACTCCTCCAGTAGTACCACTCAACCTTATCATCATGTTGACTAAGTCAACCTGCAGGGTTTACATGATGAACCTTATGAGCTCCTCAAGGGGACATCATCAACCTAATATATAGGACACGATTTCCTCCTATAATCAACGACACACCATGTAAATAATATCATTTCCCAACTTACCGGGCATATTGATTTAATCCATCTAAATCTCACCCTTTGGTAAATCAAAGAAATAAATACTAAGTACATATGCTCGTTATTATATCGGGATTAAGAGCATGTACAACATAATATCCAAGGTCCGATTCAATTATATAGTCAACAATAAATTGAATCACCTCTATGTCGGTCCTGCTCAATACACCTAAGTGTACTAGTGTAACTCTATGTTCAAGACAAAACAATACCAAGCTACACTACAACCATGCCAATGGTTTGTCCAAAACCATCTTGGTTGTGAGCCTCTACTTATATTCTACAAGGGACTGATAACATGATCTTCTGTGCCACACCAAGCACCATGTTATCTACAATGTAGAGTATTAGACAATATGCACACATATAATAAATATAAAGTGCAAACAATGATCTTGTGATTCTTATTTCAAAATAAAATGTTCATACAAAAAGAGCTAGGCTTTCAGTATACATTCCAACAACTTGATGTTAGGACCTTTGTAACGCTAGAGGGGGGGTGATTAGCGTCAATGGAATTCAATCGCGGTTGTGTCTACAAATTCGTTAGCGCAGCGGAATATAGATAATACAATAACAATAATGAAAACACAACACGCTAACACGAGTATATAACGTGGTTCGGAACCGAACGGTTCCTACTCCACGGATCGGGCTCAATTGAGCCCTAGCGATGCCAATCACACACCACTATCAAATAACTCCTTCTCGGAACAATCCGGAGGTGGAGAAACCTCGTACAATATGATTACAACAATAATCAAATGAATACAAGCAATATAGTGAAATACAAAGCAATACAAGTAAAGGAAACACTTTACAAATGCTCTTTGAATGCTTGATCACTTGGTTGATCGAGTAGCACTTGGAGACCCTGAATTGCAGCAGCAACTCGCCCCAAATCGCCTCAAAGAACCATACCTTTTTCTTCCACCACGAGCTCCATATATAGCTTCAACCTGTGCTAGAAAAAGTCGATCGATCGATCGAGACCATCGATCGATGCCGATGCCTTTGTCGCTGAGACAAAGGCTAGTTCCACGCTGGATAAGTCCAACGGATCTACCATTAGACGACTGATTGTGACCATCAGTCGACTGATGGAGTCCTCACTCGACCAGTCGAGTCTCGACTCCATTCTGTGGCCGATTTCTCGAGCACCGATCGGTGATCGGACGATCGATCAGCTCGAGCCATCATCGATCGCCCAACCTATGGCGATCATTGCTAGGGCATGATCAAACCCTAGTTGACTTGGTCCCGGTCGCCACATGGCACGAGGTTTTAACTCAAGTATGGTTCCCCCATACTTGCTAGACCACCCTTAGCCTAGACCTAAGCCTTCTAGTCACCTCCATCATCCTCACGCCTCTCGGATCCCTCCAAGTCATCCATGACTTGTTCATCCATCGCGCTAGCCTTCAGGTGCTTCCGTCGGCTATGTCATGCTAACGGTGTCTACACCGCCAAGGCACATTGGACTTACGCCGCCAAGACTCCGCTTGGACTTTACGCCGCCAACCATTGGACTTATGCTGCCAAGACTACCGCTTGGACTTTACGCCGCCAATATCAATCCCCTTGGACTTCAAATGCCAACCCATGTTGGACTTTCCATGCCAAGACCATGCTTGGACTTCTCAAATGCCAAGACCATGCTTGGACTTTCCCTTGCCAACCCATGTTGGACTTTACATTGCCAAGACCCATGCTTGGACTTTTCCCAATGCCAAGTGTCCCACTTGGACTTTCCATGCCAAGTACTCAAGACTTGGACTTTACCAAATGACAATTACATTGTCATATGTTTTTGTCGAAACATCAAAACACATCAAAACATCACTCTAGCCAAACTCGAGTCCTGGTCAATCGTGACCTGGGCCGATTGCACCAACAATCTCCCCCTTTTTGATGTTTGACAAAAACCAAACAAATAATTGAGTTAGAATACTAACTCAAATCCTTTACCAATTATCAAATGTTCTCCCCAATCATTCTCCCCTTTGACTAACATCAAAAGGTTTTCTCTCAAGGAGGTCAATGTCTCATGTCCCAATGAGATCTTACAATCTCCCCTTGGTTCAAAATACCTAGGATGCCTACCATCTTCCTAGTGATAAGTCCCATATCACTCAAGAGAGGCAATCCTAATCACTCTCCCAATTTCCAAATTGGGTTTCTAAAAATCCATCAATTTCCCAAATTGATAACATTCCCATAACTTCTCCTTTTCAAGGAGAAAAACACATCCATCATCCCAAGATGGATACCTCCCCCTAAAGGCTTGCTCCCCCTTGACCATTGCACCAACAATGTTCTTGGGGAGTCCCTAAGCCAATAGGAACTCTAAATCATCAAAATTAAGGTTGGAAATTCAACATTGAACTTTCCACCACCTCAATTTGATACTTTGACCTAACACCTCTCCAAATCCATATCCAATGAATTTTCACCCTTCATAATGCTTCCCAAAGCATATCCTAGGGTTAGGAGTGGTTAGGGACCTTTATCAGATTCGGGTTAAACAAACCTTGTCAACCTAAATCAGCCTTGGCAATGACTTCGATAATACGATCACATATCCATCACGATCGCCACCCAAGAAGCGATCGATAATCAAAATCCGATTTTCAGTTATCAGAAATGAATTTCAAAAAATCATAAATAATTATACGTTTATCGAAAAATCACGAAATTTGATACGTATAATACTTATGACCAATACAATGGGTGAAAAATGTTTGAAAATTATTTTACCCATTAAATAGTGACATTGGTACAAAGTTCAAGAACATTGAAATTTACAATGTTTTGGCCCTACTTTGTATCAACTTCATCAATGGTGATTGCTATCGAAGATAGACTTCAAGGTTTTTCAAAATGATTTTAAAATGTTTTCAAACCTTATCTTGGACCATAATTTATTGGCTAAATATACATAGCTTGTATATTAGCTTTCCTTATGATTTTTGGTGATAATTAAAATAAGTTTGAGTTCATCTAGATGCACTACCGATGCACCTTGAACCTAACCTATTATCCTAGCATCTCACATGTATTTAGGGTGTATACATACATACATGTCAATTAGATGTGAGATGTGGGTTTTGTTCTCCCTAATCTAGAGTTTTATGCATTTTCTAAAGCAACTCTACTTGATTCCCTTATAACTGGGACTCCAAGTCATGCCATAGTCCTTAAATCAATTTTAATCAAGTTAATGCATGAATGTATGATCATGGCATAAATAATAGTATTATCAAAACATGGCCAATGATCATGATGTCATGGCATAAGATGAGATCTAAAAGACACATGACATTTATCCTTAATTCTAAAGCATAATCATGACATATAAAATGATTAAGAATAAACATGATGTCATGACATGGCATATGGTAGCAATACAATTATACAAATATTCATTCATACACACAAGATTTTTCAGAAATAAGGATTTCATTTAAACTTAAATTTGTCTTTTACAATCAAAAAGAAGATTGGCTAAGCTCAATCTTACTACAAACATTGACAACCACAAAAACAATATCCTCTAATCGTCCGCAGGAGGTGGCAATGGAGGTCGCTGCTGACTCAGAGTCCAGGCCCGCATCATCTCTAGCATATCGCGATGATGCTGCTCTATGCGGCCCTGGGTCTCCTCCATCCTATCGAGACGTGTGCCAAAAGCTGCCTGGCCTGCCAATAACTCTGTCAGTCTGGAGTCAACCGAGTCACATTGGCGATAATCTCAAATCTGGACTCGGTAGGCCACGACGAAGTGATGGACCACGATGTGTCTCGCGATCTGGTCATCCTCATCAGAGGTGTCCGCATCCTCGTCGTCCTCTACTGCATCTTCAAGGCGGAGGAGGCCGTCTGTCGGCGCTGGTGGTCGTGGTGCCAACTCCATCTGTCCAGCGCCCATCCGTAACTTCGCTAAGGAGAAGTTACGAACTGATATACAGTCGTACACTTCCGATAGCTGTCGCAGAGAGCCCCTATGGATGTTAATGCCTACGGAGTCGAGCCATGCTGTGATGATATGTCCAAATGGCATATGCACTTTCCCTTGTACAGGGGAAGTGAAGTGCACAATGCAATGGAAGATGTTCAATGCAAAGTTTATGTCTAATCAAGACGCATGGCATATAGAAGAAAGAGATGGGGAGGCCGAATCTTAGCGGACCGAGTGACAATGGTGAAACACCCAACAATGACCTTATAAAGGACATTGTCAAAAAGTCATAACTCGATGATAGAAAATAGGTTTTGGGCGGTGGGCGTGGATAACCAAAAATGCGCTCATGCATGGACTCCATAGTGATATGGGCAAAAGGCTCGTAGGGAAAGTCCATGGTAGGGTAGAAGATAAAGGTATCATTTGACGGCCTACACTCGAGAAACTCCTGCAGTATTGCAGGAGTGAACTCTAAATCGCGTTTTGCAACGCGAGTAGTGTATGTAGGGCCGTCATCTACCTTTTTAAGGTTTTGATAGAATTCCTTAATAAGGTCATCATTGATTGGATGCGTGCACAAAACGATCTTCATCAAATTGTAGTATGCAATGAGTTCCATGACGTCACTACAATGCCTATCGAAAAAATTCCTATCTATGTACCTAACCAACATAGGTTGGTACAACCGAGATTCACTCTCGGATGGATCATTCCTACGGGCTCTCCTATTATGAATGTAATGTGATGATATGCAATGCAATGGCAACAATACGCGATTAGATAAACCTACATTGTAATGGAAATGAAAATTAGGGTTCGGAAAGAAGAATCGTTACTTAGGCGCCATGTTTGTGTCGGAGGGAAGACTCAAAAGTTACTGAGGATCGCCGGAAAAGTCGCCGGAAAGCTTCAAATTAGAACCCTAAACGGAACAAAGACAATAAACCCTAAATCGCGTGAACTAGTGCTCCAAGATAGGTCAAAAACAAAGGAAGGGGAGAGACATGCTTATCAAACCTAGGACTTTGGAAGGTTGACACGCCGGAAGAGCTGGTCGGAGAGGGAGACGGCGATCGGAGATCGAAGGAGGAAGAAGCTTTCGTCGCGTGAAATGCCGAACCCTAGCGGTTCGCGTTTTAAAAACACGATTCAGTCGACTGATGTGGAGCATCACGGTGATCGATTTCTTAACACCGGGTTTACGAGCGGATGATCGATCCGGCCGGTAGTCGCTATTGAACCTTCTCGTAACGTGCTACGATGGGAATCAGTCGGTGATGTTGCTCATCAATCGATGATGTGCATATCACTTTCGCCGTCGAGCACTCGACTGATGGCCTTCGGCCTCGGTGAACAGTACCATCAGTCGACTGATGGACCACATCAGTCGACTGATGGTCGATCAGTCGAGTCATGGAGCTAGCACTCGACTGATGGCCGTATCGTATCGTGCTACAGTGTTATCAGTCGACTGATAACTGTATCAGTCGACTGATGTCTGATTTCCAGTTCTGAAAATCAGAAAATCTCGATTTTATCATCTTAATTGTTCCATTTTATCACGTTAGATCTTGTATCTTGAATGTATTGATGTTATACTTTTATTTATGTATTTGTTCATGTATTTTAATGTTTTATTTCATTTTTGCAAACATTAACATTCAATGATTTCCAAAACCTAACATCTCACCCTTTCTAAGTGTTGAAATACACAATCAAGGTAAAAGACTTGTTTTGTGAGATGTAATCTATCCTAGACATTCATTTCATGCAAACATATGGTAAAACATATGAAGCATGGTGAATACAAGACATCAAGTTGTGTGGCACTTGAGTATCACTCTAGATATTACCTTTACATCTTAACCACACATTTCTTGATACATGACCTTCCCAAGTGTGCCAATAATCAAAAGTACACACTATGACCTCTAAATCTAGATAGTGTCAATTTTATTGATTTTCATGTTTTCAAGATATATATTGACACAACCTAAAATTCTTTGAAATTAAAACTCAAGGATATTTCCAAAGTAACCATAACCTTGAAAGTAACCTTAAAGTGCCACCTTTATTATGGTTGAGTTAACTACCCATCCAATCAAGGTTGGCACACCCTAACCCATCTAGCGTGAATCAATCACGCTCTTAGGAATCCAAAATCGATTCGAGCTCCTAGGGTTCATTAGGTATTCCTTAGGGATAACCTCCCTAGATACCTTCCTAATGACCCTCCTAGGCTTATTAGCCTTGGTCATTTTGGTCTTGCCTAGGTTAAACTTAGGGAGTGCCTCCCTAACAACCTTATTGGTGGCCATCCTAGGTTTCTTCGAAACCTTGGTCACTAGGCACAAACCTTGGTCAACTATAGGAATGACTTTCCCATTGACCGTGGTCTTCCTAGACCTAGTTAGTGTCCCATAGTCAAACGGAACACTATGGTAAGTCACCTTGCACTTAGGTTTGTGACCCAAACCATTCTTGCCCTTGGTTGACTTTTGACTCTTAGGTCCTAGATGTTGACTTTGACTTCTTGACCTAGGAGTTTGACCATTAGACCCTTTAGATTGATTTTGTATCTTATTTAGGTATTTTCAAGTTTCTCAAGCCTTGACCTCAAGGCTTGGTTCTCTAATTCTAATTGCCCAATTTTAGAATTTTTATTTAACTCTTGGGCATTGGACTTTCTTAATGCCTAGTCCATTTTGGATTAAACCTAGATGTTCTTGGATTTTCTTAATAGATTTCTTAGGTATTGTTTTTCTAAGGACATTAGTCCCAAATTTCTCCTTATTCTTAAGGTGAACATTCTTAGCTCCTAAACACATATGTTTGTTATTTCTAGCATGCTCTTTATGATACATACCACAATTGCTAAAATTAGTTCTAGCATGCTTTTAATACTTAAATTAGGAGCATTATTTAAATATACCTTAGGGTTTGCCTTAGTGGCTTCCCCTACTTGTAATGCTCCTTCTTGGGTCTTTTTGCTCCCCCTAGGGCATTGATTTTGGTAATGCCCCGGTTGCCGGCACTTGAAGCAAATGACTTGCTCCTTACTCTTTAGACTTGGAGAACCGTCCGTTGACTTTTGTTGACTTTTAGGCGCGGAGGAGCTTTCTTGATCCTCTTTGGGCATTTGCTCTTGTAATGCCCATACTCCCTACACTCAAAGCACATAATATGTTTTTATTTAAAACTAAATTGCTTGAGTTACCTAGTTCGATGGTGGAGAACGGAATTGGACTTTGGGCTTCTTCATCTTGGCGGATGTCGAGCTTCTTCTTGAGGTTGCTCGGTGTAGAAGATGGTCTCTCCTCTTCTTCTATTTCCTCTTCCGATCCGGAAGTTGACTCCTCACTTCCTCCGATTCCTCACTTTCACTTGAGGATGAGCTCTCTTCTTCGGTCTCCTCCTCTTCCAATCTTCTTGGACCGATTCGGGATTTTCGTGAACTTGATCAACTTGTTCCACAATTCCTTGGCATCCCTATAGCTTCCTAATCTAGACAAAATATCGTTAGGTATCAAATCAATTAGCATTTTGTTACCTTAACGGTTGTCTTGAATTTTTCCGTTGCTCCTCGGTCCATCTCTTCATCTTGAGGATTTCGCCGTTTTCTCCTCTCGGAGCATCAAAACCTATAGTCACGGCAAACCAATTTTCTATATTTGTCATTAGAAAATATTGCATTCTACCTTTCCAATACGCGAAATGTTCGCGGTTGAAGGAAGGTGGGATGTTGACGTCGTCACCCAATTTTTCTTGAAATTCCATATTCTTCCCTCTAGCTTCTTCAACTCTCGGCGGTTAGTCCGTAGAAGAGCCACGGGCTCTGATACCACTTGTTAGGACCTTTGTAACGCTAGAGGGGGGGTGATTAGCGTCAATGGAATTCAATCGCGGTTGTGTCTACAAATTCGTTAGCGCAGCGGAATATAGATAATACAATAACAATAATGAAAACACAACACGCTAACACGAGTATATAACGTGGTTCGGAACCGCACGGTTCCTACTCCACGGATCGGGCTCAATTGAGCCCTAGCGATGCCAATCACACACCACTATCAAATAACTCCTTCTCGGAACAATCCGGAGGTGGAGAAACCTCGTACAATATGATTACAACAATAATCAAATGAATACAAGCAATATAGTGAAATACAAAGCAATACAAGTAAAGGAAACACTTTACAAATGCTCTTTGAATGCTTGATCACTTGGTTGATCGAGTAGCACTTGGAGACCCTGAATTGCAGCAGCAACTCGCCCCAAATCGCCTCAAAGAACCATACCTTTTTCTTCCACCACGAGCTCCATATATAGCTTCAACCTGTGCTGGAAAAAGTCGATCAGTCGACTGATCGAGACCATCAGTCGACTGATGCCACTGTTGTCGTGAGACAACGGCTAGTTCCACGTTGGATAAGTCCAACGGAACTACCATCAGTCGACTGATTGTGACCATCAGTCGACTGATGGAGTCCTCACTCGACCAGTCGAGTCTCGACTCCATTCTGTGGCCGAATTCTCGAGCACCAGTCGACGCACCAGTCGACTGGCACACCTCAAACATGAGGTTTTAACTCAAGTATGGTTCCCCCATACTTGCTAGACCACCCTTAGCCTAGACCTAAGCCTTCTAGTCACCTCCATCAGCCTCACGCCTCTCGGATCCCTCCAAGTCATCCATGACTTGTTCATCCATCGCGCTAGCCTTCAGGTGCTTCCGGCGGCTATGTCATGCTAACGGTGTCTACACCGCCAAGGCACATTGGACTTACGCCGCCAAGACTCCGCTTGGACTTTACGCCGCCAACCATTGGACTTATGCTGCCAAGACTACCGCTTGGACTTTACGCCGCCAATATCAATCCCCTTGGACTTCAAATGCCAACCCATGTTGGACTTTCCATGCCAAGACCATGCTTGGACTTCTCAAATGCCAAGACCATGCTTGGACTTTCCCTTGCCAACCCATGTTGGACTTTACATTGCCAAGACCCATGCTTGGACTTTTCCCAATGCCAAGTGTCCCACTTGGACTTTCCATGCCAAGTACTCAAGACTTGGACTTTACCAAATGACAATTACATTGTCATATGTTTTTGTCGAAACATCAAAACACATCAAAACATCACTCGAGCCAAACTCGAGTCCTGGTCAATCGTGACCTGGGCCGATTGCACCAACACTTGAGTCCCACTCGAGTCTGGTCAATCGTGACATGGGTCGATTGTACCAATAATCTCCCCCTTTTTGATGTTTGACAATACCGTTAAGTTAGGTTATCCCATAACCCAACTTGACTCTTCTTATGTCAAAGCATAACAAAGTGTTCCTAATTCAGAATTTCAAATTTTTGAAATTTTTGGGGTTTAATGTATATTACGGTTGATCCTAACTCAAGATTCTAACTTAACCCCTTCCATTTCTCCCCCTTGTTGACATACATCAAAAAGTCTACCAAGGTTTACCATATCTCATTTTCAATGAGATTCTTCATTCTCCCCCTTGGTCAAAAATCATCTTAAATTCCTTCATTCTCCTTATTGATCTATCACTGAACGAAAAGCAATCTTCTATTTTTCCTCCCTTTTTATAAACCATCATCCATCATACCTAGATGGATAATCTTCGACTAAAGACTTACTCCCCCTTGACCATTGGTCCAACAATATCCTTGGAGAGTTCCTAAGCCTATAGGAACCTTAAACAATAAAAAAAATAAGGATAAAAGTTCAAACTTTAACTTTAAACTCCCTTAAAATTTGATTTTTACCCTAATTAACTCTCCAATTCATTTCAAATGAAAATCACACCCTTTCAATGATTGTCTAAGCATATTAGAGGTTTAGGAGTAGTTATCTTGCCTAGGGTTATGGTTAGATGGCTTAAACCAATATTGTTAAGCCAAAAATAGTGTTAACTTTAAAATAGTGTCTCGTTTCTATATTTTTTGAAATCGAATTTTCAAATGATCTTCAGAAATGCTTAAATAATTCTAGAAAATTCAAAAAATCTTAAAATTTCAACCACACATTACTTATGCCAAACACTATAGGGGAAAAATAGTTTTCTATGAAAATAACTTTTAAATTCAAATAATGATACACAGTTCAAAAGCATTGAAATCTTCAATGTTTTTAGACAACTTTGTTTCAATCTTCTCAATGGTGATTGCTATCAAAAGATAGGCTTCACCAAGGTTTTTCAAAATGATTTTAAAATATTTTCAAAACCTTAATTTCAATAATGGTCTATGGGATAAGTATACATGACTTGTATACTAGCTTTCCTCATGATTTATACCTATGATTGAGATGAGTTTGAGTTCATCTAGATGCAACATCTATACACCTTGAACTTTACTCATTTTCCTAACATCTCACATGTATATAAGGTGTATCAATATACACACGTGTCAATATATTATTCTTGTGGGATGTGGGTTTAGGTTCTTAAGGTTTCATGCATTTTTCTAGGCAACACTGTTTGATTCTCTTATACATGGGACTTCAAATCATGTCATTGTTCTTAAATTGATTTTAATTATCCTAAATGCATGAATGATGATCATGGCATAAGAATGTGTATAATTGGAAAGTATTTTCCAATAATCATGATTTCATGGCATAAAAATAACCTAAGTGTAAACATGACATAAATTAACCTAAGTATTATCATAACAATTAAAATGATCATATGAAGTATGATGTCATGACATGGCATATATGGCAAGCAAAACATGGCAAATATATAACAGTGTAAAATACCTAAGTTTTAAACCTAATTTCCATTTTCTAGATTTAAACCCCATTTTTCAATAATAAATCAAGTCTCCCAAATGTGCCAAAAATACAAAAATGACACACTATTGACCCTTAACCTAATTATGTCAATTGTGATCAATTTTTCAACTTCCATAAAATTCATTGGCACATCCTAAAATATATTAGAACATAATTCAATCTCATTTTCAAGGAATCCCAAAACCTTGAAAAATGTCCTAAAGTGTCAACTTTGCTTTGGTTAGGTTAACTACCTATTCATTCAAGGTTGACATAACCTAACCCATTTAGCATGAGGGAATCACACTCCTAAGAACCCAATACCTATTTGAGCTCCTTGGGTTTACTAGGTACTCATTAGGGATAACTTCCCTTGATACCTTCCTAATGACCCTCTTAGGCTTGGAAGCCTTGGTCATTTTGGTCATGTCAAGGTTAACCCTAGGGATTGCTTCTCTTGTAATCTTGTTAGTGACTTTCCTAGGTTTTTTTTTTTTAAACCTTAGCCACTAGACACTTACCATGGTCAACTCTAGGGATGACTTCCCTTGTGACCTTGGTTTTCCTATACCTAGAACTTGTTCCATAACTATATGGAACACTATGGTAGGTAGGCTTATCTACCTTGGACCTAGGCTTATGACCCAAGCCTTGCTTGTCCTTAGATGCACCTTGCCTCCTAGAACCTAAGTTTTGTTCATTATACCCATTAATCATATTTGCCATCTTTTGAAGGGTCTTTTCCAATTTTTCAAGCCTTAACCTCAAAGCTTGATTTTCACTATCTAATATCTCAAGTTTTTATTTTTTATTTACTCTTGAGATATTCTTCTTCCTAGGCTTATGTCTAGTCCATTTAGGGTTGATGCCTTGGTTATTCTCTATCTTCCTAATGGTTTCCGTAGGTAGAATAGTTCTAGGATTTTTGGTTTTAGATTTCTCCTTAGATCTAATCTCACAACTCTTAGCACCTAAATAATAATATTTATTTCTAGCATGTTTTTCATGAACAATAGCAAGTGCATTAAAATTATGAGCATGCTTTCTAATATTACATAAAGGAAGAGCATTATTTAAATTTACCTTAGGGTTTGCCTTAGCTCCCATACATTTGAACTTCCCACTTTGTCCTTTTGAGAGTGCCTCCCCCTAGGACATTGGCTCCGGTAATGTCCCCTTTTGTTGCACTTGAAGCATACTATATGCTCCTTCCTCTTATGAATTAGGGCTTCATCTTCCTTTGACTTTTCTTTAGCCCTTGGTGTCGGTTGAGTCTTCTTGATTTTTTTTGGGCATTTACTCTTATAATCCCTACTTCCCTACACTCAAAGCATGTTATATGATTTTTATTTTTAACAATTGCATTTGAGTTACCTTCTTGAATTGTAGTTGAACTTTGGCCTTCTTCTTCACGTCCGGAGGTAGATGGCTCCTCCTCTTGCTCTTGTTCCGGGGTTGAAGATCTAACCTCCCCCTCAATCCTTGATGTAGAGACTTCTACAATTTCTTCAATCTCAGAAGTTGAACACTTCTCAACCTCCGAATCATCAAGAGTTAGGATGATGAACATTCTTCTCCATTGGACTTGTCATCATCTTGAATCATTGAAGATTCATCATGGAGCTTAGCAATCTTGCCTCATAATTCCTTAGCATCCCTAAATTTCCCTAATTTGCACAAAATATTATTAGTTATTAAATTAACTAAAATCTTCATTACCTTATCATTAGCCTCGAATCTTTGGACTTCTCCCTCATTCCATTTACTTCGATTGAGAGTTCTCCCCTTCTTGTCCTTTGGAGTCTTGAAACCTTCCGTCAATGTGAACCACTACTCAGTGTTCATTTGGAAGAAAAATTCAGTCATTGTCTTCCATTGAGCAAATCCTTCAAATCCATAGGGTGGTGGAAATCGAATGGCATGCCCCAAATCCATCTTCAAACTCCATCGCCTCTAGCTTTATCTCCTTGGAGGTTAGTCCAAATGAATAACCTATCGGACTCTGATACAACTTGTAGGACCGTTGGTGTCGCTAGAGGGGGGTGAATAGCATTCATCGATTTCGTTGATGGAATTCATCGTGCTTGTCTACATTCACTAGTATGCAGTAGAAATACAAGTACAAATACAAATACAAATACAATGCACACAACACACCACGACACACAAATTTTACATGGTTAGGAACTCTAGTTCTTACTCCACGGTCAAGACCTAGTGAGCACTAGTGATGCACACCAACACTAAATCTTCTCCTTCTCAGAAATAATCCGGAGGTGGAAAAACCTTTTAAAATAGAGCTAAAAACAATAACAAGATGTAAATGAAATGAAGAAACAAGAACACTTTACACAAATGCCTTTGCTTGATTGCTTGTTTTGGTTGTGTTGGAGAAACCCTAGAAGGTTGGAATGAAATAGCACTTTACCCTCTTTTCCTCCAAGAATCATCTCTCAAAAACATACATAAGCCTCCTTATAATCCCCTTCAAAGCTTCAAAGATCCCCTATCGAAGCTTGCGATTTTGAACGTTGCAACACAATGGTTGCCTCGCCAGTTGAGGCGCTGCCAGTCGAGGCAATTTCGAACATGTTGTTCAAGCAACCTAACTCTTTTCCTCGATTAGCCGTGGAATAGATGATGTACGGATCGCCGGTTTTTGTGTTTATCTTCGGCATCCATGTAAATTAGCCACATACAATTATAAACAAATTGCAAAGCAACAAAAAGAAACTAAAACAATAATTATACCTCTTGTTTACCTCTTGGCCTTCTATTGTATGACCTATCCTCCTCTTGAACGTTGTGTGGGCAACGATCCTCCAAGAGTTGAAACTTCCTAGATCTCTTTCTTCCCTTCCTTGTTTGCTCCGAACAAAGGGAAGAATACTCAACACTTCTTCTCCTATCTAGCACCGACCACCAAGCCATCAAACTTGTTGTTGCCACCGGCCAAGGAGAGGAAGAAGGAGATGGTGTGGGCACCGGCCAAGAGCTCCAAGGGAAGAAACCCTAACACTTATTGTCGTCGGCCAAAGGAGAAGGAGAGAGGGATATGGGTGCTGGCCAAGAAGAGAAAAGAGAAGAGGGGCACCGGCTAAACCTTAGGAAGATAGGAAAACCTTCCACTTGTTGCCGCCCAAGACCACTCCAAACCCTAGCCGCCCAACTCTTGAAGCAAATCCTAATCTCCAAAAGGATTAGTTGCCGCCCAATCCAAGGAGCAAATCCAAGAATTCCAATTCTTGTATGTTGCCCAAGCCAAGGCCTCCTATTTATAGATTATGCCCAAACATCCATTTAATCGTGTCCGTTGGATCTAGGTTTCATGAGGGTTTTAATTGGCTACAATAGGGACCATGAGGAGGAGTTGGATCTTGGCCACCCAATGGATTCGAACCACACAAACTCGATCCATTAATGATAATCCATTCCACTAGAGGATTATCATTAATCTACCTCACCAACCCCCATAAATAAATATGGGCTCCATATATTAATTGTATAAATTGTTGGAATGTATACTGAAAACCTAGCTCTTTTTGTATGAACATTTTATTTTGGAATAAGAATCACATGATCATTGTTTGCACTTTATATTTATTATATGTGTGCATATTGTCTAATACTTTACATTATAGATAACATGGTGCTTGGGTGTGGCACAGAAGATCATGTTATCAGTCCCTTGTAGAGTATAAGTAGAGGCTCACAACCAAGATGGTTTTGGACAAACCATTGGCATGGTTGTAGTATAGCTTGGTATTGTTTTGTCTTGAACATAGAGTTACACTAGTACACTTAGGTGTATTGAGCAGGACCGACATAGAGGTGATTCAATTTATTGCTGACTACATAATTGAATCGGACCTCAGATATTATGTTGTACATGCTCTTAATCCCGATATAATAACGGGCACATGTACTTAGTATTTGTTTCTTTGATTTACCAAAGGGTGAGATTTCTATGGATTAAATCAATATGCCCGGTAAGTTGGGAAATGATATTATTTACATGGTGTGTCGTTGATTATAGGAGGAAACCGTGTCCTATATATTAGGTTGATGATGTCCCCTTGAGGAGCTCATAAGGTTCATCATGTAAACCCTGCAGGTTGACTTAGTCAACATGATGATAAGGTTGAGTGGTACTACTGGAGGAGTTAGATGTTAATTAATTGATGGTCAGTAAATCAATTAATTGACGGACATTCGATATCTTAAACACGGGGAGATGGATGTACAAATAATATATGGAGCCTATATTAATTTATGGGGGTTGGTGAGGTAATTCAATAATGATCCTCTAGTGGAATGGAACATCATTGATGGATTAAGTTTGTGTGGTTCCGATCCATCGGGTGGCCAAGATCCAACTCCTCCTCATGGTCCCTATCGTAGCCTAATATAAACCTCATGAAGTCTAGATCAAATGATGGAAAACAAATCTCTAGATCCGACGGTTGGGATTAAATCCCTAGAACCGACGATGGAGATTAAATCTCTAGATCCGACGGTTGGGATTAAATCCCTAGAACCGACGGTGGAGATTAAATCTCTAGATCCGACGGTTGGGATTAAATCCCTAGAACCGACGGTGGAGATTAAATCTCTAGATTCGACGGTTGGGATTAAAACCTAGAACTGACGGTTGAGATTAAATCTCTAGATCCGACAGTTGAGATTAAAACCATAGAACCGACGGTGGAGATTAAACCAAGGCCTAAACCTAGCTCTATATATATATGGGAGAATGGGTTGGGCGGCAACTAAGTTTTTTTTGGTTGATGGAGTTGGATGTTTTGGAGATTAGGGTTTTGCCCATCAATGGCATGGGCGGTAAGAAACCCTAAGGAGGAAACCCTAATTAGATTAGGGTTTGGCTCCTTTTGATTGGGCGGCAAGGTTTGGAAGGAGAGGGGCGGCAACTATAGGAGAAGAGTTCTTCTTCTTCCTAGGGAAGGTGGCCGGTTCCTAGATCTCTTCCTTCCACCTTGGTTGGGCGGCAAGAAAGCCTAAGGAGGAAACCCTAATTAGGGTTTGGCTCCTATGGTTGGGTGGCTAGGGTTTGCAAGAAGGTGGGCGGCAACTATAGGAGAGGAGCTCTTCTTCTTCCTAGGGTGTGGCCGGCTCCTTCTCTATTCCCTCCACCTTGATCGACGCCCAACATATTCCCTTTCTCCTCTTCACTCCATCTTGGCCGGCGGCACTAGAAGCTAGGGTTTGTTTTTAGTTTGGTTCCTTGGTGGTTTCCATTTAGTTTTCTCTATTTTTGGGGCCGGCGACATCAATCCTTTGTGGATTGGTGGTTGGCTCAAGCAAGAAGGGAAGGAGAGTTCTTCTTTCTTGGATTGAAGAAGATCTAGGAAGCTTCAACTTGTGGAGGATCTTCGCCCACACGAAGTCTACAAGGAGGTTAGGACATACGATAGAAGATCGAGAGGTATAAAAGTTTTATAACTTTTATTATTGATCTTTGCATGTTCTTATTATTTTGATTAGTATGTGTTGATTATACTAGTTTGCATTTGTATGTTTTTGTATAATCATGGACCCCGATAAGAAACACAAAAACCGGTGATCCGTCCGTCGTCTCTTCCGCGGCTAACCGACTAGAAGAGTTGATTGCTTGAACAACAAGTTTGTTCAAGCGATCGCTCGAGTCGTTGGCACGACGACGAATTGGTTGTGCTTAGGAAACTCATCCCATTCGGATTAGTTTTCATTAGTGAAAATTTTAATCCGGGGATATGGGAGCCAATGAGCCTCCGAGCTAGCATGGCGATTCCCATCAAATGGTATCATAGCCACGATTTCCGGTTTTGTGTGTTTTGGATTCGGTTACTTTCATGCACATATCATATATTGAGTATGCCGGATAATAGTAGGATGTGCGTAGGCTAACTTTTTGGTTGCAGGCATAAGATCCGACTATTATGGCTATATGTGTGCATGTGATTATATGTGTGTGATTGTATGTATATCATTTGAATCCTCGGGGTTGACGAGGCTAGATTAGTATTTAATTTTTGTAATTAAATACGGCATTGTTTAGCCGATCATTTTAGTTTACTTTCGATCTAGATCGTTTGTACACTCCTTCGTGGAGTATAGGATCGATGGATGTAAATTAAAATGATATATCTCGGCTCGGATCTCTTTATGTGGCTTGCGCACGGAAAAGGTGGAGCGGACGAGGTGGCGACACAGCGGGACGCATATTGGAGAACAAAGCCATAATAGTTGGAAAAATTCTGTTTTTTCCATATTTATTGCTGATTTGTTTTATATGCATGTTGTGTGTACTTGAAAATTCCTCATTTTCAATTTACTAAGTGGGAGAGGGATATTTTAATTAATTCCCGCGGCCTCCATTACAATTTGACGTGTGATGCAACAAACTTGTGTGTCGGCTCTGAGTGCCTTCCTCCCTGCGAATGAGTTTGTTTGCGGATCACTAGGTCAAATAATGGTTATAGGAAATTATCTAGGAGCGTGTGTACTTCCACAGCAGTAAGGCACATAATCCGAAATAATTCCCTTAGTATCGTGTAATGGTACACACTTAGATGCAAATAAAAAGTATCCTCCCCATCGGAGTCACTGCTTTTATTTGTAGGGCCAAAGAGGAACCAACTATTAATTTTATTTGTCAAAAAGTAAGGTTGACAATATAATAAAATTGATGGGTAAAACCTCCTCTTACAAATGTAGAATTCGTATACGTCCACACAGCGTGGCATGTGATATTCTCGGTGTTTTGAGGTGTTGGTTGATTTCGGAATTTTATTGTTTTGAGGAATCAATAATATTTGAAATCTAATATTTTGATCATTGTGATTCTTAGGATTTTCAAAATGACTTTCAGTCCACTTATTGTGATACTAAAGAAATAAACTTACTGTACTCAAATAATGTTGATTGGAAAAGAATCCAGATATTGTCTTATCTGCTAGGAAGTACATGTATGCACTCTTCGAAGAGTATCCTCAAGCCATGGTTGCTCAAAAAGGTTTCTACTTCTAAGCCGAAAGGCAAGAAGAAGGAGAAACAAGGTGGAGCAAACGTGGTGGGAGGATCTCAGGGAGGAGTGAAGAAGCCGAAAGGCAAGTACTTCACTTGCAAGCAGACTGGACATAAGAAGAAGGATTATCCCAATCCAAAGCAAGAACAAATGTATATCCTTTGGTCCAGTCGTTGAAACACGGTTAGAGGCATTATCTACCGGCACCTGGTGTGTAGATACGAGAGCCACTAATCATGTCTGCAAAACTTTGCAGGGGTTCCAGGAAACCCGACGACTAGCTAAAGGGGATATTGCCATTTACTTGTGCAATGCCATGAAGATGGCGTCTATTGCAGTGGGAGATGTTTTATTTATCTTTTGAGAAAAATAAAGTTTTTGGTTCTTAAGAATTTTCTTTATGTACCATTATTTAGAAAGAATTGCTTTCGGTTTCTAAATTATGGATGGATAATCTATTTCTTTTGATGACAGATATGTTATAAAAGGAATAGGGACATTATCTATTCAGGTACATAGATAGGAAATTTATAACTTGAACCACAAGCTCCCACGATGCAAATAGAAGTTATTAACTCATCTTCTAAGTCTAATAAGAGAAAAGAACCTTCGAAAATGAACCAAACATATCTTTGGGATCTTAGGCTTGGTCATATTAACCTAAGTAGAATTCAAAGGTTGATAGCTGATGGACCTTTGGGTTCATAATGTTGGGTTTCCGGCACCGCGGCGTGTGTGTGTTCGATCATGTTTCGTAAACATGAACACAGCGGAAGTAATAAAAATAATAAATACTCATATTTATTACAACACACACAACACACGCATGCATATTACAACAAGTGTAGACATAACCGTAAATTTAAATTTGCAATAAAAGGAAATTTATCTACGTTATACCTTTCGTATGACGTGTAGCGGGAACGGCATCAACCGGAACGATTCTCGCTAGAATCGTCTCTATCCGTATCCACGCCGAGTTCCTCGGGATGATTTCGCTAAGCCACAAGCTTCGTCTTCGTACGGGTTACTAGCCTCGTGTTGAAGACGACGTGATCGAGAGATGATCATGATCCGAATTCAAATTCGGATCCTAAGACGAGTCCTCAAAACTCGCTTCTCCGGAGAGGTATTCGTCAACCGATTGACGAATCCTTCGTCCTCCACCTCAGAGGATTACCGGAGATCGAATCCCCGGTAATTTAGCCGCTGTCGGAGCTCTAACCGTCGTCCAAACGACTCTCCGACGAGAGGAGAAGAAGCTGTCCAGAAAACTGGATAGCTTGGTGGAGGAGTAGGCGCCGGCCAAAACAAGGAAGCCAAGTGCTCACCTTTTCACCGAGGCCTAGGAAGATCACCGGAGGGTCACCGGAGGGTTCACCGGCTGAAGCTTGGACGCCGGCAAGGAGATGGACGGCAGCACACAAGCTGGGCAGCGGCAATGGAGTTGACGCCAACAAGAGGAAGGGGTTTGGGCGGCCAAACTTGATTAGGGTTTAAGCCCTATTTTATAGAGAACTAATTCTCTTAATGGTTAATGGATCATATCCATAAAGCCCGTTAACCCGCTCCATTAAGATAAGTTAAAATAAACCAAACCATGATGGTTTATTTTAAGTTAAAACGAACCGAACCAACTTTTGGTTCATTCGTTTAAAATAAACCAAACCCATTTGGTTTATTCTCATCCATTGGATTAGAACCAAACCATTTTGGTTCATCCATTATGTCTTCATAAGACGCGGCCCATCCACGCTTCCATTGCGACTGAAACGATTTCATGCTCGCTTTATGTTTGTTCCAACCAAACCTAGTTTCTCTCGGTCTGAGAATCCCATTCTCAAGCTCGTTTTAAATCCTTTGGATTACGCTCGTTGTGCGTGTGACCAAATAGGTTCTCGGTTTATGTTGGCCGTCTATAATTAACCATTAATTATAGAACGATCATGAGTGGCACCTAGTAGTACATCATGATCCCCAATTAACCAAAAGATCAATCAGCGGTTGATCTGAACTATTTTACGAAACCCTTGATGCTCGAATGATTCGTGCCCCATTCCCTTCACTCATCTTATACCCACTTGGTTCAGGACATGGTCTATTGTGTCAGTCCCCACTAGGCTGACAACCTCACACCTAGCCCAAGTATCATTTCCTCGTCCTACGGATTCTAGTTATTGCACATGTATCGAAGAGTACTTTAATCTAAACATGTAATGCTTTGGCCAAAGACTTTAGTAACAATCCGACGAGAGGCCATGGGTATACATCTCCTCGCAAGGAGTGGTGAATCCTTTATAGGCTATTCAAACACCTTCGATCACTTCGACTTATACCCAATCATCCGGGTCCACATCTCCTTAGAGATGTTTGCTTAAGATGTCAAAGCATAAGTCTCCATGATCAAGATGACTTGAATACCGCAAGTCAAAGGAACATCGCACTTAAGCCACAGTAAGAACTTCATTGACATATCTATATATGCAGAGAACCATATGAAGTCTTACGGCTGGTCACTCCAATGAACTAGTTACCATAACTAGCATCCACGATTAACTCCGGACATCACTATTTCTCCAGCCAGTGAGAATCAGCTACTTGGATACACCAAGGAGTATACCTCGTGCTAGTTTCGACAGAATTGATGGTGTCCAAATCCATCAATTCATCGACTAGGGATAATTCCGATACATCACAATTACACATGTAGAGATACTCACTAGTTGTGATCCAATCACAAATTCTCTCTTGCTGTGAATCGTATCGTGGACATTCAGTAAATGAGTTTAAGATCCAATCAAATACATAAAACATGTATACTCAAAAAGTGAATCTTCATTTATCATATAAATGGTTCATACATAAGGTGATTGCCTTAGGACATCTCTCATATATTACTAACAGACTCCCACTTGGCCTAATGCCAATCGCTACGGTATCCAATACCATAAGCTCGAACATGACCCTCAAACTTATTTTGAGGTAATGCCTTAGTCAAGGGATCCGCTAAGTTCTTTTCAGTGGGAATTTTCTCGATTTGTATTTCGTTCCTACTGATGATCTCTCTGTTAAGATGATAGCGGCGAAGCACATGTTTGGATCATTGATGAGACCACATCAAGTTCAGAGATGAACTTCTTGATCCAAACCGCTTCCTTTGCTGCTTCCAAAGCTGCAATGTATTCTGCCTTAGTGGCAGAATCCGCTATAGTGTCAAGCTTGGAACCTTTCCAACTTATTGCGCCTCCATTTCAGGTGAATACATACCCAGACAAAGACATGGAATCATCCTTGTCTGTCTGGAGCTGGCATCCGTATACCCACGTATCACCATGTACCCTTCTCCATATATTAGGAACGTATCCTTAGTTCTTCTTAAGTACTTAAGGATCGTCTTAACAGTCACCCAATGATCCATTCCTGGATTAGACTGGTATCTGCTCATGACACTCAGAGCATATGATACATCGGGCCTCGTACATAACATAACATACATGATAGATCCTATTGCGGATGCATAGGGAATCTTACTCATGCAAATCCTCTCGTCTTCTGTGCGCGGACACATAGACTTCGAAAGGTGTACCCCATGCCTGATGGGTAGGAAACCTTTCTTGGATTCCGACATGCAAAACCTCTTTAGCACTCGGTCTATATATGTAGACTGCGAAAGACCAAGCAACCGTTTCGATCTATCTCTATAGATCTTAATCCCGAAAATGTAGGTTGCTTCTCTCAGGTCTTTCATGGAGAATGTCTTGGATAACCAAACCTTAACTGACTGTAAGACTGAAACATCATTTCCTATAAGTAATATGTCATCGACATATAATACTAGGAACACGATTGCACTCCCACTAACCTTCTTGTACACACAAGGTTCGTCTGGATTTTGTGAGAAATCAAACTTTTTGATCGTCTCATAAAAATGGATATTCCAACTCCTGGATGCTTGCTTTAATCCATAAATGGACCGTCGCAATTTGCATACCTTGGTTTTATCAACTGATGTGAAACCCTCAGGCTGTATCATATACACGTCCTCGAGCAGGTTTCCATTAAGGAAAGCTATTTTAACATCCATCTTCCATATCTCATAATCATAATGAGCCGCTATGGCCAGGAGCATCCGAATGGATTTAAGCATAGCTACAGGCGAATAGGTTTCGTCATAATCAACACCTTGCTTTTGATGATATCCTTTCGCCACCAATCTAGCCTTAAAGGTAATCACATTACCATCCATGTCGGTTTTCTTCTTGAAAACCCACTTGCACCCTATAGGCTTTATGCCTTCAGGTGGGTCAACCAAGTTCCAAACTTGATTTTCATACATGGAATCCATTTCCTACTTCATGGCACCAAGCCATTTATCCCTTTTTGAACTTGTCAGCACTTCTTCATAACTGGTAGGCTCCTCATCATCAATGAGTAACACGTCGTTCGATTCACTTACGAGAAATCCATATCACTCAGGAATATTGCGTGTTCTACCAGATCTACGAAGATGTGGTGTTACAATAGGTCCAGCCGATTGCTCATCACTATGAGTTGTCAGCTGTTGTGCTTCACCAGGTATCTCATCAATGTCTATTTGAGTCTCTCGAGCCTCCTCAATCTCGACGACACTCCCACTATTTTCTTGCAAGAGAAACTCTTTCTCTAGAAACATAGCATGCCTTGAAACAAACACCTTTTGTTCCACAGGATGATAGAATTGGTAACCCCTAGTTTCTTTAGGGTATCCAATAAATAGACATTTATCAGACTTAGCATCCAATTTGTCTGATACAGTCCGCTTCACATAAGCAGGACAACCTCATATCTTCAAGTAAGATACATGAGGTTTCTTACTATTCCATATCTCATATGGAGTAGTTGAGACTACCTTGGTAGGCATTCTGTTTAACAAGTAAACAGCTGTCTGAAGTGCATAGCCCCAAAAGGACTTGGGAAGAGTCGCATGATTCATCATTGACCTGACCATGTCCAACAAGGTCGATTCGCCTCTCGGATACACCATTATCTTTGTGGTGTATATGGCGGAGTCCATTGAGACAATATACCATTGTCTCTTAGATAATCAAGAAACTCTTGACTTAAGTATTCACCACCTCGATCCGATCGAAGTATTTTAATACTCTTATCATGTTGTTTCTCTACTTCATTTCTGAATTCGTTGAACCTTTCAAAGGCTTCAGACTTGTGTTTCATCAAGAACACATACCCAAACCGTGAGTGATCATCGGAGAAGGTAATGAAGTAGCTATAGCCTCCTAATGCTTGAGTTGACATAGGTCCACATACATCAGTATGTATTAGACCTAGTAACTCTCCCACTCATTCACCTTTTCCAGTAAAAGGTAACTTAGTCATCTTGCCTTTTAAGCATGATTCGCATGTATCGTATGAATCCAATTCAAACGATTCCAGAATTCCACATCGGTGTAATTCAGACATGTGTTTCTTGCTTATATGGCCAAGACGACAATGCCACATATAGTAGTCTATTTGATTATCCTTTCGAGCATGCGTTTTGCTCGCTTCGATATTGAAAATGTCACTGGATACGTCCAACGTATAAATACCATTGCTTAAAGTTCCAGTCCCATAAAGAACTCCATTCAAAGTTATGTAACAACAATTGTTACTAAAAGTCAAATGGTATCCATTTCTATTTAAACAAGAAATAGAAAAGATGTTCTTTATCATCGAAGGAACTTAAAAGCAATTGTCCAGTTCTAAGACAAGTCCTGCGGGGAGTTTCAACAAATACGTTCCGATGGCGAGTGAAGCAACCTTTGCTCCATTCCCAACACGTAAATTTGACTCTCCCTTGACGAGTCTTCTTCTATTCCTTAGCCCATGTATGTCATTACATATATGTGAGCCAAACCCAGTATCCAATACCCAAGTGTTTGAGAAAATATAATGACAATCAATAACGAAGATATCTGAAGAAGATGGGGCATCCGATGCCTTATTCTTCTTCACGGACTCAAGATAAATCTTGCACTTTCTTCGCAAATGGCTCTCCTTGCCATAATGATGGCAAGTTTCCTTTTGTGCTAGTTCTACCTTCTTAGCCCTTCTCTTCTTTCCCTTCTACAGTTCCTTTGACTTCCTCTTAGAACCTTTCTTCGAGGAATCAACTAACAGCACCGTCCCCTGCTCATGCTTCTCAGAAGACTCCACAGTCTTCAGCATATTGAGCAGTACCACAGATGAACCTTCTAGCATCTCAGAGGTGAAGAGGAGCTTTGAGACTTCGAACCTTTCGAATCTTACTTGCTCATCAACCAACTCACAAAGATGAAGGACTACGATATGAGCATCCATATGCTCATGCTGCTTTCGTAGCTTGGGTTCCATCGCGGCTATCATGATGCAACTCATTTGTTCAGAATCACTCACATGTTTCTGATAGGCCAACAATTGGTCCAGAGTTGCATCGTCACTAGGACGGGCGGGAAGAGGCGCTTCGAGGACATTTGCAAGCTTTTCAACCTTGAGAACAATTCTCAAGCTTCTAAGCCAGTCCAAGAAGCTCGGCCCAGTCAATTTATTCGAATCCAAAATGGAACGCAAATTCAAAGACATCATGATCAATCTTAGAAATACAAAACGAGCATATATGAGAAAATGATTTTTAAAATGCATCAATATACATTTATAAATCCCATTCATTTTTTCGAATTTCAAAAACCCCAAAATCACTTCGGGAGATCGTAGGTCCATCTCCGAATGGGCTGATATCCATCATAGTTATGAACAACCTTGGAGAGAGTCCAACAAGCCATTCATAACTACGACCGTAGGTATCAACTATACCGATTGCATATCACGTATATGCAACTATCACAATGTGTTATCAACTAATTGAATGTTCACACATACATCGGGTTGTTAACACATTAACAAGTATGCATCATATGCATAGCACCCAACTTCACCTCCCTTTACATCGACCTTGGAGAGAGTCCAACAAGCCGATGCTCCAGGTTAAAGCCAACCCATTAATCGGGAAATAGTTTTAATATGGTTAGAGCGCATTCAACCAATTAGCCCAGCTTGGAGAGAGTCCAACAACCAAAGCTAAAGATTGACCTCTGACTCTTACCATATTAGTATTAAACTATTCCATGGTTTGAACATGTTCGGGTTCGAGCCGGGCTTGGAGAGAGTCCAACAACCCAAACAAGAAACGGAACTCTGGTTCTAACCATATTAATGGAAGGTGTAGGCTTTAATATTGTTTAAGGGTTTTTATGTCTCATCCTCTTTGCATGCAAATAACTATTATCTACATGGCATGGCATACATGGCATACATCTACATGTCACGACACGCATGGCATAATGTTATGCATCTAATGCAATTACATGGCATACAATTATGTCATGTATATATTTCCTTATATGTCATAACTATTTATGGAAATAAAATATGTTTGAGATTTGATTCTCCAAATCAAATCATAATTAAATTAGGAAACAAATTTCCAAATCTAATCACATATTTTATTCATGGAATTATTTGATTAAGGAAAATCTATTTAGGAAACCAATTTCCTAAATCATTAAAACTACTTATGGAAATAAAATATTTTAAGATTTGATTTCCCAAATCAAATCATGATTAAATTAGGAAACAAATTTTCAGAATCTAATCAAATATTTTATTTATGAAAAATATCAATTTCCATAAATACTTCCAACTTTCCAAAAGTGGAAGATTTCCATAAATACTTCTAGACTTTCCAAAATTGAAAAATTTCCATAAATACTTCTAAATTTCCAAAATTAGAAAATTTCCAGAAATACATTATGACTATCGCAAAACCATTTTACGATTATGTCGAAACACAACCTGGGCTCTGATACCACTGTTGGGTTTCCGGCACTGCGGCGTGTGTGTGTTCGATCATGTTTCGTAAACATGAATACAGCGGAAGCAATAAAAATAATAAATACTCATATTTATTACAACACACACAACACATGCATGCATATTACAACAAGTGTAGACATAACCGTAAATTTAAATTTGCAATAAAAGGAAATTTATCTACGTTATACCTTTCGTATGACGTGTAGCGGGAATGGCATCAACCGGAACGATTCTCGCTAGAATCGTCTCTATCCGTATCCACGCCGAGTTCCTCGGGATGACTTCGCTAAGCCACGAGCTTCGTCTTTGTACGGGTTACTAGCCTCGTGTTGAAGACGACATGATCGAGAGATGATCACAATCCGAATTCAAATTCGGATCCTAAGACGAGTCCTCAAAACTCGCTTCTCAGGAGAGGTATTCGTCAACCGATTGACGAATCCTTCATCCTCCACCTCAGAGGATTACCGGAGATCAAATCCCCAGTAATTTAGTCGCTGTCGGAGCTCTAACCGTCGTCCAAACGACGCTCCGACGAGAGGAGAAGAAGCTGTCAAAAAAACTGGACAGCTTGGTGGAGGAGTAGGCGCCGGCCAAAACAAGGAAGCCAAGTGCTCACCTTTTCACCGAGGCCTAGGAAGATCACCGGAGGGTCGCCGGAGGGTTCACCGGCTGAAGCTTGGACACCGGCAAGGAGATGGACGGCAACACACAAGTTGGGCGGCGGCAATGGAGTTGACGCCAACAAGAGGAAGGGGTTTGGGCGGACAAGCTTGATTAGGGTTTAAGCCCTATTTTATAGAGAACTAATTCTCTTAATGGTTAATGGATCATATCCATAAAGCCCGTTAACCCGCTCCATTAAGATAAGTTAAAATAAACCAAACCATGATGGTTTATTTTAAGTTAAAACGAACCGAACCAACTTTTGGTTCATTCGTTTAAAATAAACCAAACCCCTTTGGTTTATTCTCATCCATTGGATTAGAACCAAACCATTTTGGTTCATCCATTACGTCTTCATAAGACGCGGCCCATCCACGCTTCCATTGCGACTGAAACGATTTCATGCTCGCTTTATGTTTGGTCCAACCAAACCTAGTTTCTCTCGGTCTGAGAATCCCATTCTCAAGCTCGTTTTAAATCCTTTGGATTACGCTCGTTGTGCGTGTGACCAAATAGGTTCTCGGTTTATGTTGGTCGTCAATAATTAACCATTAATTATAGAACGATCATGAGTGGCACCTAGTAGTACATTATGATCCCCAATTAACTGAAAAGATCAACGGTTGATCCAGAACTATTTCTGAAACACTTCAGTAGCTCGAATGATTCGTGCCCCATTCCCTTCACTCATCTTATACCCACTTGGTTCAGGACATGGTCTATTGTGTCAGTCCCCACTAGGCTGACTACGTCACACCTAGCCCAAGTATCATTTCCTCGTCCTACGGATTCTAGTTATTGCACATGTATCGAAGAGTACTTTACTCTAAACATGTAATGCTTTGGCCAAAGACTTTAGTAACAATCCGACGAGAGGCCATGGGTGTACATCTCCTCACAAGGAGTGGTGAATCCTTTATAGGCTATTCAAACACCTTCGATCACTTCGACTTATACCCAATCATCCCGGGTCCACATCTCCTTAGAGATGTTTGCTTAAGATGTCAAAGCATAAGTCTCCATGATCAAGATGACTTGAATACCGCAAGTCAAAGGAACATCGCACTTAAGCCACAGTAAGAACTTCATTGACATATCTATATATGCAGAGAACCATATGAAGTCTTACGGCTGGTCACTCCAATGAACTAGTTACCATAACTAGCATCCACGATTAACTCCAGACATCACTATGTCTCCAGCCAGTGAGAATCAGCTGCTTGGATACACCAAGGAATATACCTCGTGCTAGTCTCGACAGAATTGATGGTGTCCAAATCCATCAATTCATCGACTAGGGATAATTTCGATACATCACAATTACACATGTAGAGATACTCACTAGTTGTGATCCAATCACAAATTCTCTCATGCTGTGAATCGTATCGTGGACATTCAGTAAATGAGTTTAAGATCCAATCAAATACATAAAACATGTATACTCAAATAGTGAATCTTCATTTATCATATAAATGGTTCATACATAAGGCGATTGCCTTAGGACATCTCTCATATATTACTAACAGACTCCCACTTGGCCTAATGCCAATCGCTACGGTATCCAATACCATAAGCTCGAACATGACCCTCAAACTTATTTTGAGTTAATGCCTTAGTCAAGGGATCCGCTAAGTTCCTTTCAGTGGGAATTTTCTCGATTTGTATTTCATTCCTACTGATGATCTCTCTGTTAAGATGATAGCGACGAAGCACATGTTTGGATCATTGATGAGACCACATCAAGTTCAGAGATGAACTTCTTGATCCAAACCGCTTCCTTTACTGCTTCCAAAGTTGTATTTTGCTTGTCTTTACTTATAGTTGTATATTCCGCTTGCGCTAATGTTTTGTAGACGAGCAAAATACCGCCATCCAAACGAAAAGGGCTATTCACCCCCCTCTAGCCGGCCATATCGATCCCCTACAAGTGGTATCAGAGCCGAGGTTGCTTGTCACCGGACTAACCGCCGCAACAAGCCCTACATCAAAAATGGCCGAAACCCCATTGACGGTCGGCTTCATGCGCTTCGAATGATCGATATCTTGGCAATGATCGCCCACGATGGCGATCATTGCGGCTGATCGATCCGTATACACTCATTCGACACTTGGCCAAATGGCCAAGTTTCACCTAAGAGCTACCCTTCCCTGGGTTACAATCGCTCACTCTCATTTCTCGGAGTCCCTCGCCTTCGAAGTTCTCTTCGTTCTCGGCCACGTCCCTCGGCAGCATCAGGCGCACGGCTCTGCAATGCTCCTTCGCGTCTCTTGCCTCGAAGTCTACTTCCTCCGGCTTCACTCCAAGCTTCTCGTCCGGTGGTCCCTCGGATGCTCCAAGCGCACGGCTTCCGCAAAGCTATCCTTCACCGACTCAAGGCACGAGTCATGAGATGTGAAACTCGCCACGGCTCCATGTGCGAATTACTAAGTCCTGCATGACTTCAACGCACATATCATATCAACATATCAAACTAACTTAAACCCTTTGCCACACCATCAAAACCATATCACGGCAAGAGATTGCCCTAACAACAATGTCCCTTTATCCTTGACATCTAGATTGACCAATCGAGGCATAGACTGTGTCATCCTCGGTACAATCTAAATCTTGATCTCCAAGTAGACTCACTCTAATCAAATGAGCTCAATATCTCATATTGACTCATTTGGGCATGGCCATGCACTTCGTGGTCTCACTCTATCAAGAATATCGATGTCACCCCCGTCATATAGGAGGGATAGATCCCATCTACATCACTCACATCCCTCCGTATAATTCGTTACATACCCAGTAATCGCCTTTATAGTCCACCCATTTACGGGTGACGTTTGACGAAGCCAAAGTATGCAACTCCTTATGTAGGGAACCATGGTGACTTCAGGTCTAAGGACTAATAGTCATACTAATAGTCACATGAGAAAGTATATGACACTCATATAACGATCCATGATACTTTCTCATGGTGGGTCATTCAGTATACATTCTCCAATGCATACCCATGTGTCAACTTGATATCTCATATCCATGACTTGTGAGATCAAGTCATCTTCTTGACCTACATGCTAGTCTCTACGCATTAACATTGTCCCTGAATGTTAATACTCGACTAGGAATGATTAAGAGTAGTGTTCTCTATATCATCTCATTATCGATTCAACCAATCGATTGATATAGATAAGAACCTACTACTCAAGGACATTATTATATTTAGTTATTTGGCACCAATACAAGTAAATATAATAACCATGCCTTTATAAATAGGAATATGATACAATAAAGTCCATACATCAATCATCACATGATTGGCTCTAGGGCTTTCACTAACAATCTCCCACTAGCACTAGTGCCAATCACCGTAGTATCTAATACCCAATGACCTAGTGTGACCATCATGCTATTTCTGTGCCAAAGCCTTGGTCAAGGGATCTGCGATGTTAGCCTTTGTGGGTACTCTGCAAATCTTCACATCTCCTCGATCGACAATCTCACGAATGAGATGGAAGCACCGATATATTCGGCCTCTGTTGTAGAATCAATAACTGTGTCCTGCTTGGAACTCTTCCAGCTCACAGTGCTACCTATTCAAGCAAAATACGTACCCTGACTGCGATCTATAATCATCCTGGTCAGTTTGGAAGCTGGCATCGCTGTAACCCTTTACAGCTAGCTCCTCATCGCCTCCAAATATCAAGAAATATTCTTTAGTCCTTCTCAAGTACTTAAGAATATTCTTGATTGCTATCCAGTGACGCTCACCTGGATCTAACTGGTATCTACTCATCATGCTCAAAGCATACGAGACATCAGGACGAGTACACAGCATGACGTACATGATAGATCCTATAGCAGATGCGTAAGGGATCTTATCCATGCGGTCTCTCTCCTCTCTAGAAGAGGGACTTTGAGTCTTCGAAAGACTCACACCATGTGACATCGGCAGAAGTCCTTTCTTGGAATTCTGCATGGCAAACCGAAGTAATACCGTGTCAATGTATGTACTCTGACTTAGGCCAAGCAATCTCTTAGATCTATCTCTATAGATCTTTATGCCTAGAATACAGGCTGCTTCACCTATGTCCTTCATTGAGAAGCACGTCCCCAGCCAAGTCTTCACAGACTATAGCGAAGGGATGTCATTCCCAATGAGTAGTATGTCATCCACATACAATACAAGGAACACAACTGTGTTCCCATTAACCCTCTTGTAGACACAGGGTTCATCTTCATTCTTGATGAAACCAACCTGTTTGATCGCATCATCGAATCGAAGATTCCAGCTCTGAGAAGCTTGCTTTAGCCCATAAATGGACCTTTGCAGCTTGCATACCTTCCCAGTATGCTGTGGATCTACAAAACCCTGAGGTTGTGTCATGTACACATCCTCGAGTAAGTTTCCATTCAGAAACGCGATTTTGACATCCATCTGCCAGATCTCATAATCGTGGTATGCTGCAATAGCAAGCAAGATCCGAATGGACTTAAACATCGCCACTGGAGAAAAGGTTTCATCATAGTCAATACCATGAATTTGCTTGAAACCTTTAGCCACCAATCGGCCCTTATAGGTATGCGTAAGTCCATCCATGTCAGTCTTTCTCCTAAAGACCCACTTACACCCAATGGGTTTGACCCCTTCAGGTGGATCAACCAAAGTCCATACTTGGTTAGTGTACATGGATTCCATCTCGGATCTCATGGCTTCTAGCCATTTCTCAGAATCTGGGCTCATCACAGCTTCCTGATAGGAGGTAGGCTCATTCTCAATGAGCATAACGTCATCATGGTCAGACAAGAGAAATGAGTATCTCTCAGGCTGACGACGTACCCTATCAGACCTGCGAAGAGGTAGGTCTACTTGAACAGGTGGTTGTTCCACAACTCTTTGTGCAACAACCTCATCACCCACAACACTTTGTGGTTCCTGTTCAACCTCCATCAAGGCCTCAGTGCTATGGTCATGCATTAGGTATTATACGATGATAATAAACAAATTATCACCTAAAGCATGATTTAACCCTATTTCTCATGATAACATGCCAAATATCAAAATCATAAATCATGATTTAAAACATACATAGGAATTACATCAATCATCATGATTTAAGCATTATTACCTATTTATGGGCACGTTATCATCATCCTAAGTCAACCAAAATATGATATAGGTCAAGTTCATATGGTTGACTACCCTAGGGTTATTCTAACCCTTAAGGATGGATTTTGGAACCCAAAATAAATTCTTTCCTATTGGGTTCACTAAATACTAATTGGGGATCCATTTCCTAGCAATTACTTTCTTTTTATCTTGTCCCCTAGCTATTAGGCATTTATAGGCCTTCTCATTTTTCTTCTCTTTGTATCCTAGGCCCTTCTTGTTGAAACTAGCTCTTTGGCTCCCTAAGATCATATTTAAGGTGTTGGAGCCAATAGTGAATTTCTAGGCTTTTGTCAAATAGTCTACCTTTCCCTTAAAGCCCTATTTTCATTCATGCATGCATCACTAACATTAAATGGCATGTATTCATGTGAGCATGCATCATCATGGCAAGAAAAATTATTTTCATTTTGATTTAAGCATGCTTTTTCTAATTTGTTTTCTAGGTCCTTAATTTGCTCTAGCATGCTCTTGTTCTTCTTCTTTGCTCTAAATAGGTCCTTAGTTAAACTAGAAACCATGGAAACTATTTTCTTGGGGGTTAGATTTGTTACCATAGTCTCCATGTCCTCTTCTTCTTCGGATGAGGAGGAGGATGATGATGTGGAGGAGGCTCCCCCTTCACTTGAGCTCTCTCCTCTTGAGCTTGATCCTTCATTTTCGGAGGAGGAGCAATCCAAATCATCAAAGGCCATCAAGGCCAAATTGGCGACAAAGACATTCTCCTCATCCGATGATGAGGAGGAGGATGAGGATGGATCATCCCAAGTTCTTGCCTTGAGAGCCTTAGCCTTTCCCTTCTCCTTTGTCTTCTTCTCCTCTTCCTTCTTTTTCTTGCTCCCCTTCTTCTTCTTCTTTTCTTCTTTCTTTGTCCTTTCTTCCTTGCTCTTGTTTAGGAGAGGACAATTGTCCCTTATGTGCCCTTCTCCTTGGCAATTGTAGCATATGACCTTCCCCCTTGGTCTTCTCATCCTATCATTAGATTTATCAAATCTAAAATTCTTAAATGCACGTCTTACCCTCCTTACCATATAGGCTTCTTCGGTGCTATCCATGGAGGAGGAGGAAGACGCTTCGTCATCGGAGGAGGAGGTGATTTCCATCTTCTTCTTCCCCTTACTTGCCAATAATGCTACTCCTCTTGAGGGTTGAATTTTAGGCTCCTCTTGTATTCCCTCAAGCCTAGTTTCGTGGAGTTCCATTGTTGAGAAGAACTCCTCCAAGGTGCTCACTTCTAAATTCTTTGAGATATAGAATGAGTCCACCATGGAGCTCCACTTTGAGGACCGGGGAAAGGCATCTATGGCCTTCATTACCATATCCCGGTTTGATAGCTTCTCACCTACACTTGTTAGTCCATTTAAAATTTCTTTGAATCTAGAATGCAAAGAAATTACCTTTCTCCCTTTTCTAATTTGATGTTGGATAGTTGGGAGCGGAGGAGATCTCTCCTTGCTAGCTTTGCCTCGGATGTGCCTTCATGAAGCTCAATTAGCTTCTCCCACATCTCCTTGGCGCTTAGGCATTCTCCTATTCGGTTGATCTCTTGTTGAGGGAGCACATTGTAGAGATGGTGCTTGGCTTTGGAGTTTGCAAGGTGCTCCTCTCTTTGCCTCTTGGTCCACCTAGATTTCTCTATTGGCTTCCCCTCTTCATCCCTAGGCAAAACAAAACCGGATTCCATTGTAATCATTATATCAAAATCCGTTTCGAAAAATACCTCCATTCGCTTCTTCCACCAAGCGAATTCTCCTTCAAACTTCGGAGGATGGATGTTGGAGCCGGCCATTTTTGATGTAGGGCTTGTTGCGGCGGTTAGTCCGGTGACAAGCAACCTCGGCTCTGATACCACTTGTAGGGGATCGATATGGCCGGCTAGAGGGGGGTGAATAGCCCTTTTCGTTTGGATGGCGGTATTTTTCTCGTCTACAAAACGTTAGCGCAAGCGGAATATACAACTATAAGTAAAGACAAGCAAAATATAATGAGTTTTCATGAAAAACTATTTTTCCTTGATAGATATACTTAATAGAAATATGTTCCCCAAATTTCATGATTTTTCAAATTTTCTGGAATTTATAATGCATTTCTGAAATTCGTCCAGAAAATCAGAAATTTGGATTCTTTAGATCATACGCCATATCGATAGCAATGATCGGTGGCTATAAATCAGAACATTGAAGGCCGAATTCAGTTTGTAAACCTACAACAAGTGGTAGAAATATACTTAATGCCATCAACAAGTGGTACCCAATTTTAAATCAACTTGTCATATTTTTCCCTCCATTATACTTGATGCCATGAGCTTATAACTTAGTGTTAATCTTTTTGATGGTGTCAAAGGGGGAGAAATAAGTATGTTTAAGTTAATCACTTTAGGGGGAGAAATATATGATAAGGGGAGAAAATTTGCATGGAGAGTTTCATGGATTAAGGGGGAGTTGCATGTTGCTATATCATGTTTATCTTCACATGCTTTCTTACCTTAGAATTTATATCAAATGTTTTTACCTAACTTAAACGGATTGCCACACATCAAAAAGGGGGAGATTGTTAGGGCAATCTCTTGCCGTGATATGGTTTTGATGGTGTGGCAAAGGGTTTAAGTTAGTTTGATATGTTGATATGATATGTGCGTTGAAGTCGTGCAGGACTTAGTAATTCGCACATGGAGCCGTGGCGAGTTTCACATCTCATGACTCGTGCCTTGAGTCGGTGAAGGATAGCTTTGCGGAAGTCGTGCGCTTGGAGCATCCGAGGGACCACCGGACGAGAAGCTTGGAGTGAAGCCGGAGGAAGTAGACTTCGAGGCAAGAGACGCGAAGGAGCATTGCAGAGCCGTGCGCCTGATGCTGCCGAGGGACGTGGCCGAGAACGAAGAGAACTTCGAAGGCGAGGGACTCCGAGAAATGAGAGTGAGCGATTGTAACCCGGGGAAGGGTAGCTCTTAGGTGAAACTTGGCCATTTGGCCAAGTGTCGGATGGGTTTTCCCGACACGCGATCTTGCCATGTCATGGCGATCGCTTCCGAGTCAGTGAGTTCGGTGGTATACGATCGGATTGTGGCCAGCATCAATCGCCATACGCGGCGATCACGCCAAGACCATCGATCGGCGCGGCGTGATCGGTAGTCAATGGGGTTTCGCCGTTAGCCGATTAGGCGATCGACTCACGGAGCGGCGATCGTGATGAGGTCCATCGATCGCCAAGAGTTCCGTTGGACTACAACGGTCGGGATCCGACGTGTTCGGAGGCCGTTGTAGTAGGCGATCGCGCCAAGGGCGGATCGTGATGGCGGCAAACGGGAAGAAGTTAGCCCTCTCTATAAAAAGAGAGGGTGTAAGCCTTTGAGAGGCTAATGCTCAAGTTCCAAACAATCTTCCTAGTGCCCCACAAGCTCTAAACTCTTCTTACTTGTCTTTACTTCAATCCTATTGTAAGAAGAGTGATCTTGGTTGTAAAGGTTACCTCCACCTAGCTTTGTGCAAAGGAGAGACCAATAGTGATTGGTTTTGGCGGAGTGATTCACCGTGGACGAATCGGATCGTGGATTAGCGGCGTAGCCGTGAACCACGTTATATCTCGGTGTTTGTATTGCTTGTTTATATTTTGCTTGTCTTTACTTATAGTTGTATATTCCGCTTGCGCTAACGTTTTGTAGACGAGCAAAATACCGCCATCCAAACGAAAAGGGCTATTCACCCCCCTCTAGCCGGCCATATCGATCCCCTACAAGTGGTATCAGAGCCGAGGTTGCTTGTCACCGGACTAACCGCCGCAACAAGCCCTACATCAAAAATGGCCGAAACCCCATTGACTACCGATCGCTGCGCTTGAATCGATCGATGGTCTTGGCAATGACGGCCCACGTATGGCGATCACGCCACAATCCAACAACAGATACTGGTCCGAACTCACTGCCATGACATGCGCGATCGGTGGTGTCAGAAAACCCATCCGACACTTGGCCAAATGGCCAAGTTTCACCTAAGAGCTACCCTTCCTGGGTTACAATCGCCACTCTCATTTCTGAGTCCTCGCCTTCAAAGTTCTCTTCGTTCTCGCCACGCCCTTGGCGTAAGATCAGCGACGACTGCAAAGCTCCTTCGAGTCTCTTGCCTCGAAGTCTACTTCCTCCGGCTTCACTCCAAGCTTCTCGTCCGGTGGTCCCTCGGATGCTCCAAGCGCACGGCTTCCGCAAAGCTATCCTTCACCGACTCAAGGCACGAGTCATGAGATGTGAAACTCGCCACGGCTCCATGTGCGAATTACTAAGTCCTGCATGACTTCAACGCACATATCATATCAACATATCAAACTAACTTAAACCCTTTGCCACACCATCAAAACCATATCACGGCAAGAGATTGCCCTAACAACAATGTCCCTTTATCCTTGACATCTAGATTGACCAATCGAGGCATAGACCGTGTCATCCTCGGTACAATCTAAATCTTGATCTCCAAGTAGACTCACTCTAATCAAATGAGCTCAATATCTCATATTGACTCATTTGGGCATGGCCATGCACTTCGTGGTCTCACTCTATCAAGAATATCGATGTCACCCCCGTCATATAGGAGGGATAGATCCCATCTACATCACTCACATCCCTCCGCATAATTCGTTACATACCCAGTAATCGCCTTTATAGTCCACCCATTTACGGGTGACGTTTGACGAAGCCAAAGTATGCAACTCCTTATGTAGGGAACCATGGTGACTTCAGGTCTAAGGACTAATAGTCATACTAATAGCCACATGAGAAAGTATATGACACTCATATAACGATCCATGATACTTTCTCATGGCGGGTCATTCAGTATACATTCTCCAATGCATACCCATGTGTCAACTTGATATCTCATATCCATGACTTGTGAGATCAAGTCATCTTCTTGACCTACATGCTAGTCTCTACGCATTAACATTGTCCCTGAATGTTAATACTCGACTAGGAATGATTAAGAGTAGTGTTCTCTATATCATCTCATTATCGATTCAACCAATCGATTGATATAGATAAGAACCTACTACTCAAGGACATTATTATATTTAGTTATTTGGCACCAATACAAGTAAATATAATAACCATGCCTTTATAAATAGGAATATGATACAATAAAGTCCATATATCAATCATCACATGATTGGCTCTAGGGCTTTCACTAACAATCTCCCACTAGCACTAGTGCCAATCACCGTAGTATCTAATACCCAATGACCTAGTGTGACCATCATGCTATTTCTGTGCCAAAGCCTTGGTCAAGGGATCTGCGATGTTAGCCTTTGTAGGTACTCTGCAAATCTTCACATCTCCTCGATCGACAATCTCACGAATGAGATGGAAGCACCGATATATTCGGCCTCTGTTGTAGAATCAATAACTGTGTCCTGCTTGGAACTCTTCCAGCTCACAGTGCTACCTATTCAAGCAAAATCATTACCACCGATCGCGATCTATAATCATCACAGTGGGTTTGGAAGCCGCATCGGCATGTAACCCTTCTGACTAGCTCCTCATCGCCTCCAAATATCAAGAAATATTCTTTAGTCCTTCTCAAGTACTTAAGAATATTCTTGATTGCGATCCAGTGACGCTCACCTGGATCTAACTGGTATCTACTCATCATGCTCAAAGCATACGAGACATCGGAGTACATCGACGACAAAGATGACGCATATGATAGATCCTATAGCAGATGCGTAAGGGATCTTATCCATGCGGTCTCTCTCCTCTCTAGAAGAGGGACTTTGAGTCTTCGAAAGACTCACACCATGTGACATCGGCAGAAGTCCTTTCTTGGAATTCTGCATGGCAAACCGAAGTAATACCGTGTCAATGTATGTACTCTGACTTAGGCCAAGCAATCTCTTAGATCTATCTCTATAGATCTTTATGCCTAGAATACAGGCTGCTTCACCTATGTCCTTCATTGAGAAGCACGTCCCCAGCCAAGTCTTCACAGACTGTAGCGAAGGGATGTCATTCCCAATGAGTAGTATGTCATCCACATACAATACAAGGAACACAACTGTGTTCCCATTAACCCTCTTGTAGACACAGGGTTCATCTTCATTCTTGATGAAACCAAACTGTTTGATCGCATCATCGAATCGAAGATTCCAAAGAAGCTTGCTTTAGCCCATAAATGGACCTTTGCGGCTTGCATACCTTCCCAAGATATCTTTGTGGATCTACAAAACCACGAGGTTGTGTCATGTACACATCCTCGAGTAAGTTTCCATTCAGAAATGCGGTTTTGACATCCATCTGCCAGATCTCATAATCGTGGTATGCTGCAATAGCAAGCAAGATCCGAATGGACTTAAACATCGCCACTGGAGAAAAAGTTTCATCATAGTCAATACCATGAATTTGCTTGAAACCTTTAGCCACCAATCGACCCTTATAGGTATGCGTAAGTCCATCCATGTCAGTCTTTCTCCTAAAGACCCACTTACACCCAATGGGTTTGACCCCTTCAGGTGGATCAACCAAAGTCCATACTTGGTTAGTGTACATGGATTCCATCTCGGATCTCATGGCGTCTAGCCATTTCTCAGAATCTGGGCTCATCACAGCTTCCTGATAGGAGGTAGGCTCATTCTCAATGAGCATAACGTCATCATGGTCAGACAAGAGAAATGAGTATCTCTCAGGCTGACGACGACGCATCCTATCGACTGCGAAGAGGTAGGTCTACTTGAACAGGTGGTTGTTCCACAACTCTTTGTGCAACAACCTCATCACCCACAACACTTTGTGGTTCCTGTTCAACCTCCATCAAGGCCTCAGTGCTATGGTCATGCATTAGGTATTATACGATGATAATAAACAAATTATCACCTAAAGCATGATTTAACCCTATTTCTCATGATAACATGCCAAATATCAAAATCATAAATCATGATTTAAAACATACATAGGAATTACATCAATCATCATGATTTAAGCATTATTACCTATTTATGGGCACGTTATCATCATCCTAAGTCAACCAAAATATGATATAGGTCAAGTTCATATGGTTGACTACCCTAGGGTTATTCTAACCCTTAAGGATGGATTTTGGAACCCAAAATAAATTCTTTCCTATTGGGTTCACTAAATACTAATTGGGGATCCATTTCCTAGCAATTACTTTCTTTTTATCTTGTCCCCTAGCTATTAGGCATTTATAGGCCTTCTCATTTTTCTTCTCTTTGTAACCTAGGCCCTTCTTGTTGAAACTAGCTCTTTGGCTCCCTAAGATCATATTTAAGGTGTTGGAGCCAATAGTGAATTTCTCTAGGGCTTTTGTCAAATAGTCTACCTTTTCCCTTAAAGCCCTATTTTCATTCATGCATGCATCACTAACATTAAATGGCATGTATTCATGTGAGCATGCATCATCATGGCAAGAAAAATTATTTTCATTTTGATTTAAGCATGCTTTTTCTAATTTGTTTTCTAGTTCCTTAATTTGCTCTAGCATGCTCTTGTTCTTCTTCTTTGCTCTAAATAGGTCCTTAGTTAAACTAGAAACCATGGAAACTATTTTCTTGGGGGTTAGATTTGTTACCATAGTCTCCATGTCCTCTTCTTCTTCGGATGAGGAGGAGGATGATGATGTGGAGGAGGCTCCCCCTTCACTTGAGCTCTCTCCTCTTGAGCTTGATCCTTCATTTTCGGAGGAGGAGCAATCCAAATCATCAAAGGCCATCAAGGCCAAATTGGCGACAAAGACATTCTCCTCATCCGATGATGAGGAGGAGGATGAGGATGGATCATCCCAAGTTCTTGCCTTGAGAGCCTTAGCCTTTCCCTTCTCCTTTGTCTTCTTCTCCTCTTCCTTCTTTTTCTTGCTCCCCTTCTTCTTCTTCTTTTCTTCTTTCTTTTTCCTTTCTTCCTTGCTCTTGTTTAGGAGAGGACAATTGTCCCTTATGTGCCCTTCTCCTTGGCAATTGTAGCATATGACCTTCCCCCTTGGTCTTCTCATCCTATCATTAGATTTATCAAATCTAAAATTCTTAAATGCACGTCTTACCCTCCTTACCATATAGGCTTCTTCGGTGCTATCCATGGAGGAGGAGGAAGACGCTTCGTCATCGGAGGAGGAGGTGATTTCCATCTTCTTCTTCCCCTTACTTGCCAATAATGCTACTCCTCTTGAGGGTTGAATTTTAGGCTCCTCTTGTATTCCCTCAAGCCTAGTTTCGTGGAGTTCCATTGTTGAGAAGAACTCCTCCAAGGTGCTCACTTCTAAATTCTTTGAGATATAGAATGAGTCCACCATGGAGCTCCACTTTGAGGACTGGGGAAAGGCATCTATGGCCTTCATTACCATATCCCGGTTTGATAGCTTCTCACCTACACTTGTTAGTCCATTTAAAATTTCTTTGAATCTAGAATGCAAAGAAATTACCTTTTCTCCCTTTTCTAATTTGATGTTGGATAGTTGGGAGCGGAGGAGATCTCTCCTTGCTAGCTTTGCCTCGGATGTGCCTTCATGAAGCTCAATTAGCTTCTCCCACATCTCCTTGGCGCTTAGGCATTCTCCTATTCGGTTGATCTCTTGTTGAGGGAGCACATTGTAGAGATGGTGCTTGGCTTTGGAGTTTGCAAGGTGCTCCTCTCTTTGCCTCTTGGTCCACCTAGATTTCTCTATTGGCTTCCCCTCTTCATCCCTAGGCAAAACAAAACCGGATTCCATTGTAATCATTATATCAAAATCCGTTTCGAAAAATACCTCCATTCGCTTCTTCCACCAAGCGAATTCTCCTTCAAACTTCGGAGGATGGATGTTGGAGCCGGCCATTTTTGATGTAGGGCTTGTTGCGGCGGTTAGTCCGGTGACAAGCAACCTCGGCTCTGATACCACTTGTAGGGGATCGATATGGCCGGCTAGAGGGGGGTGAATAGCCCTTTTCGTTTGGATGGCGGTATTTTTCTCGTCTACAAAACGTTAGCGCAAGCGGAATATACAACTATAAGTAAAGACAAGCAAAATATAATGAGTTTTCATGAAAAACTATTTTTCCTTGATAGATATACTTAATAGAAATATGTTCCCCAAATTTCATGATTTTTCAAATTTTCTGGAATTTATAATGCATTTCTGAAATTCGTCCAGAAAATCAGAAATTTGGATTCCTTTGTGCCAGTCGACTGCCATACTAATAGCAGTCGACTGGTGGCCTGTAAATCAGAACATTGAAGGCCGAATTCAGTTTGTAAACCTACAACAAGTGGTAGAAATATACTTAATGCCATCAACAAGTGGTACCCAATTTTAAATCAACTTGTCATATTTTTCCCTCCATTATACTTGATGCCATGAGCTTATAACTTAGTGTTAATCTTTTTGATGGTGTCAAAGGGGGAGAAATAAGTATGTTTAAGTTAATCACTTTTTGATGAAAATCCTTTCTTGTCCAAACAAGAAACTGAAATGATGTTCTTAGTTAAGGCAGGCACATAACAACATTCATCTAATTCTAGTACAAGCCCAGAGGGCAGAGATAGATCATAAGTTCCTACAGCAACAGCAGCAACCCTTGCTCCATTGCCTACTCGTAGGTCCACCTCGCCCTTTGTCAATGCCTTGCTATTTCTCAGCCCCTGCACATTGGTACAAATATGAGATGCACATCCGGTATCTAATACCCATGATGAAGAAATAGATAGATTGACTTCTATAACATTTATACCTGAAGTAGAAGTCTCACTTCTCTTCTTCTTAAGATCTTCCAGGTATGCCTTGCGCTTACGCTTCCAGTGTCCTCGCTTCCTTGCGGAAAAGCAAGCCCCTTCCTTGGCTACCCCTCCTTTGGGTTTAAGTTCTTTGCCTTTGCCCTTGGCTTAGGACTTTCCCTTACCTTTAGGCTTGCCCTTGCCTTTCTTCTTACGCACCATCAAAATGGTGTCAGTTACCCTTCTTAAGGTTAAGCTCGTGATTCTCAACATCTTTGAGCATTTGAATAATAGCTTATCAATTTCATTCATGTTATAATTCATGACAAATTGATTGAAGGCTTGTGGCAAGATTGCAAGATTAGGTCAGTGGCGGCTCTTGGCCAGTGGGAATCCCGACCTTTGTAGGTTTTCTCGTACCCGATCATCTTGAGTACATATGTACCTCGAGTCCCTTCTTGCATTTTGGACCCAAATAATGCCTTAGAGACTTCATATCTCTCATGCCTAGCTTGTCCTTGATATAGTTGTGAAGATGTCCAACCATATCATAAGCATTCATGAACTCGTGTTATACGAAGCTCGAGTTCATGGTGCGAGCATTAGACATGACACATCTAATGCATCATCTTGATGCTTCTTGTAAGCATCTTTGTCATTCATGAGGCATTGGCAGGAGGTGCCTCCGGAATGGGCTGCTCCAGGACGTACAACTTCCTTTCTTGGGTGAGAACAATTCTCAGGTTCCTGTACCAGTCCAGGAAATTTGCTCCATTGAGCTTGTCCTTCTCAAGGAGAGATCGCAGAGAGAGAGTGTTCATGTTTGTCGACATAGTTATCTACAACATACAATGCAGAGAATTAATATCATATTCCTTTTATCATTTAATTAGGCCTTTAATCAAATGATGCTCTCACTAAATTATAGGAATTTTGTAGAATCGAGTTATGGATGTGGTCAAACCACTTTTACTAGATTCATACAAACTAGCTATAATTCTTGCGGGACAAGATCCACATCATACTAAGCCTTGAGTTAGCTTTGACTAAATCGCCCAAGACTTAGTACGATCGGTGGGTAACACATTACCGATTACATCTCTATGACACTCTTGTTTATAGGATTAAGACCCACATTTACAAAAGACCTTGAGTTAGCTTTGGCTAAATCGCCCAAGATTTAGTGTAAATGCGATCTTAACCTATCTTCCAACGATTGGAATATGCCTATAGTTCTACTCGATCCAATTGAGTTAACTAGTTTTGCTCAATCTAATTGAGCTTACTCTAACCCGAGTCGTGATAGGCGGGACCAAGATTGTCCCTCCGCACCCTACCAAGATAATATGTGTTGCTCTGCTTTGGCAGATTCAACAACGACAAATGATCGAGGTAGTGATGGGTATCAAGGCTCGGTAGGCATTTTCGAGTTGATTCGATTATGATCTAATCTAATCGTAATGTGTATCTTATACGCATTTAGGCCTTTATTATCCTATATTAGCATGCATCATATACATACATTAATTATTCTACTAGCATGCATCACATATATACAAGCAAAAATCAATTAAATATATATATATATATATATATATATATCAACATATATATATATATATAATTAAATGTGATATAGTCATGACCCTACTACGATCTTCTCAAGCCAATGAGAAGATCGGACGGTCTACCTAAGGCTAGTAGCTTCTCCAAGCACTTCCTTTGACCGCCATGTGTCGTCGTCACCCTTCTCGTAAGCTCGTCTTCAAGTGGACTTTCCACCGCTCCATTTTTGTACATTACAAATATGAAACTCGAGTTACATTCGAGTCTAAAACTATTTACAACTAGAATATTAAAAGAATAGGTGCGACGCGCAGGTCGCAAACACTTTACAATACGCACAACCACAAAATGGCACGCAGGCCGTATTATGAATTACAACACACATAATCCAATCCAATTGGGTTATTGGGCCATGACAATCACAGAATTATACATAATTCTAAATTATGTATTTTTTACAGAAATTTCTATAATTTTTCCTAATTTATTTCGAATTTATGAGTCAACTCTCCGTAACGGTCCCGCTAAGCGGTTTCCGGGCGCGATCGCGGGATATGGCCCCTTTCGGGGATAGGGGCAGCGCCCCTACTCGCAAAATAAACTTCGCGAGTATCCCTACAATGATCTTACAGAGACTTAAGTCGCTGTCCCAAAAACCTAAAGCGAGAACTCGCCGATTCGGAGAGTTTTTCTCGACGGTTGAAGCCTACGAGTGTCCCAACACTCGTTGCTTCGACTCTACGAGAAAAATACCCAAAAATTCTATAAAATAAGAAAATTTACAGAAACATATAAATCTGTAATTTTTATATCTAATATAAAAACTACAAAAATGAAACACATACATGCTTCGCACGTGGCTCTGATACCACTGTTGGGTTTTTCCGAGCCGCAAAAACCGCTTTTTGCGTTGCGGAAACCTCGGAAGCCCCGGCCACGGATCCGTGCGAAGTATAAAATTATAATTACATGTATGTGCTTACAAAAATCCTAGATCTACCTTAGATCAAAGAGGTTAGAACGTTACCCTCGTAGCGACGCCCTTCGCTTATCCCGCTCGTCCAAAAGTCCGTCGGAACTCGAGAGTGTCAAGTGCACACTCCTCTATGGTATCCACACAAGCAATAGGTGGAGAGAAATGCCTTAGAGTGTGCTAGCACTCCCTTAGGAATTTCGGCAAGATAAAGGTTTGGAGAGGGAGAGCTTGAGAGAAAAGGTTCCAAGGTTGAATATGAAGTAATTGTGAGTAACTCTACAAAATGAATTCTGTTAGGACCTTTGTAACGCTAGAGGGGGGGGTGATTAGCGTCAATGTAATCCAATCGCGGTTGTGTCTACAAATTCGTTAGCGCAGCGGAATATAGATAATACAATAACAATAATGAAAACACAACACGCTAACACGAGTATATAACGTGGTTCGGAACCGCACGGTTCCTACTCCACGGATCGGGCTCAAATGAGCCCTAGCGATGCCAATCACACACCACTATCAAATAACTCCTTCTCGGAACAATCCGGAGGTGGAGAAACCTCGTACAATATGATTACAACAATAATCAAATGAATACAAGCAATATAGTGAAATACAAAGCAATACAAGTAAAGGAAACACTTTACAAATGCTCTTTGAATGCTTGATCACTTGGTTGATCGAGTAGCACTTGGAGACCCTGAATTGCAGCAGCAACTCGCCCCAAATCTACTCAAAGAACCATGCCTTTTTCTTCCACCACGAGCTCCATATATAGCTTCAACTGTCTTTGGAAAAGTCGATCGATCGATCGATCGGGACCATCGATCGATCGATGCCATCGTTGTCGTGAGACAACGGCTAGTTCCACGCCGATAAGTCCAACGGAACTACTATCACCGATCGATTGTGACCATCGACGACCGATGGAGTACTCACTCGACCATCGAGTCTCGACCATTCTCGCGTCGATTCACGAGCACCACGATCGATCACAAGATCGCCGATCGGTGATCAAGCCATCATCGATCACATCATCTATCACGATCAGCTAGGCTAACCCGCAAATAAACCCTAGCATCGATCGGTGGTACACCTCAAATATGAGGTTTTAGCCCAAGTATGGTTCCCCATGCTTGCTAGACCACCATAGCCTAGAACCTAAGCCTTCTAGCCATCTCCAGACCTCCGCGCCTCTCGGATCCCTCCAAGTCATCCATGACTTGTTCATCCATTGCGCTAGCCTTCAGGTGCTTCCATCGGCTATGTCATGCTAACGGTGTCTACACCGCCAAGGCACATTGGACTTACGCCAAGACTCGCTTGGACTTTACGCCGCCGACCATTGGACTTATCTTTGCCAAGACTCCGCTTGGACTTTCTGTGACCAATATCAATCCCCTTGGACTTCAAACGCCAAGACTCAAGCTTGGACTTTTCCTTGCCAACACATGTTGGACTTCTCAATTGCCAAGACCATGCTTGGACTTTCCATTTGCCAAGTACTTAAGACTTGGACTTTCCATGCCAAGACCCATGCTTGGACTTTACATGCCAAGACCCATGCTTGGACTTTACATGCCAAGACCCATGCTTGGACTTTACCATGACAATTACATTGTCATATGTTTTTGTCGAAACATCAAAACACATCAAAACATCACTCGAGTCAAACTCGAGTTCTGGTCAATCGTGACCTGGGCCGATTGCACCAACAAATTCATCCACATAACCCCTAATGGTGTTGGCCGGCCACTTCATGGAGGGGGGGTTACATGCATGCATGTAACTCCCATGACCCTTGGTCTCCCTCATGATGTGGCACCAATTGACCAAGTCAATGATGATGTGGAGTACCATCATTGGTTGGCCATGCCTAGTCATCATCATGACATGGCATTTGGTCAAGTCAAACTTGACCTTTCATCTTCCCTCTCAAGTCAAGTCAAACTTGACCTCTAATCTCCCATGGTTGATCAAATCTAACCACTTGACTCAAGTCAATTTAATATAATGAATCTCTATTCATTAATTTAAATTGATTTGATGAATCAAATCTCAATTAGACTCATTCAACACTTGAATCAACTTGAGTCTAACTCAATTAGTCTAATTTGGATTACTCTTAATCCAATTTGGTTCATCCCATGAACCTAATCCTCATGGTTCATCATATGAACCTAATCTCCATCTAATTGCTCTTATGTGTGTGACCCTATAGGTTCTTGTAACGTTGGCAATGTCCCTAAACCGATTTAGGAACATAAGCAATGAGCGATATCTAGCAACACATCATTGCTACCCAAGTTACAAGAATGTTGAGCTCCAACATCACCTTTGTGACTACTAATTGTGACTCTCACAATATGTGACAATGTCCCTCTATCCTTGACATCTAGATTGACCAATCGAGGCATAGACCGTGTCATCCTCGGTACAATCTAAATCTTGATCTCCAAGTAGACTCACTCTAATCAAATGAGCTCAATATCTCATATTGACTCATTTGGGCATGGCCATGCACTTCGTGGTCTCACTCTATCAAGAATATCGATGTCACCCCGTCATATAGGAGGGATAGATCCCATCTACATCACTCACATCCTCCGCATAATTCGTTACATACCCGATGTCGCCTTTATAGTCCACCCATTTACGGGTGGCGTTTGTGAACCAAAGTATGCAACTCCTTATGTAGGGAACCATGGTGACTTCAGGTCTAAGGACTAATAGTCATACTAATAGCCACATGAGAAAGTATATGACACTCATATAACGATCCATGATACTTTCTCATGGCGGGTCATTCAGTATACATTCTCCAATGCATACCCATGTGTCAACTTGATATCTCATATCCATGACTTGTGAGATCAAGTCATCTTCTTGACCTACATGCTAGTCTCTACGCATTAACATTGTCCCTGAATGTTAATACTCGACTAGGAATGATTAAGAGTAGTGTTCTCTATATCATCTCATTATCGATTCAACCAATCGATTGATATAGATAAGAACCTACTACTCAAGGACATTATTATATTTAGTTATTTGGCACCAATACAAGTAAATATAATAACCATGCCTTTATAAATAGGAATATGATACAATAAAGTCCATACATCAATCATCACATGATTGGCTCTAGGGCTTTCACTAACATTAAGGATCGTCTTAACAGTCACCCAATGATCCATTCCTGGATTAGACTGGTATCTGCTCATGACACTCAGAGCATATGATACATCGGGCCTCGTACATAACATAACATACATGATAGATCCTATTGCGGATGCATAGGGAATCTTACTCATGCAAATCCTCTCGTCTTCTGTGCGCGGACACATAGACTTCGAAAGGTGTACCCCATGCCTGATGGGTAGGAAACCTTTCATGGATTCCGACATGCAAAACCTCTTTAGCACTCGGTCTATATATGTAGACTGCGAAAGACCAAGCAACCGTTTCGATCTATCTCTATAGATCTTAATCCCGAAAATGTAGGTTGCTTCTCTCAGGTCTTTCATGGAGAATATCTTGGATAACCAAACCTTAATTGACTGTAAGACTGAAACATCGTTTCCTATAAGTAATATGTCATCGACATATAATACTAGGAACACGATTGCACTCCCACTAACCTTCTTGTACACACAAGGTTCGTCTGGATTTTGTGAGAAATCAAACTTTTTGATCGTCTCATCAAAATGGATATTCCAACTCCTAGATGCTTGCTTTAATCCATAAATGGACCGTCGCAATTTGCATACCTTGGTTTTATCAACTGATGTGAAACCCTCAGGCTGTATCATATACACGTCCTCGAGCAGGTTTCCATTAAGGAAAGCTGTTTTCACATCCATCTGCCATATCTCATAATCATAATGAGCCGCTATGGCCAGGAGCATCCGAATGGATTTAAGCATAGCTACAGGCGAATAGGTTTCGTCATAATCAACACCTTGCTTTTGATGATATCCTTTCGCCACAAATCTAGCCTTATAGGTAATCACATTACCATCCATGTCGGTTTTATTCTTGAAAACCCACTTGCACCCTATAGGCTTTATGCCTTCAGGTGGGTCAACCAAGTTCCAAACTTGATTTTCATACATGGATCCATTTCCTACTTCATGGTACCAAGCCATTTATCCCTTTTTGAACTTGTCAACACTTCTTCATAACTGGTAGGCTCCTCATCATCAATGAGTAACACGTCGTTCGATTCACTTACGAGAAATCCATATCTCTCAGGAATATTGCGTATTCTACCAGATCTACAAAGATGTGGTGTTACAATAGGTCCAGCCGATTGCTCATCACTATGAGTTGTCAGCTGTTGTGCTTCACCAGGTATCTCATCAATGTCTATTTGAGTCTCTCGAGCCTCCTCAATCTCGACGACATTCCCACTGTTTTCTTGCAAGAGAAACTCTTTCTCTAGAAACACAGCATGCCTTGAAACAAACACCTTTTGTTCCACAGGATGATAGAATTGGTAACCCTAGTTTCCTTAGGGTATCCAATAAATAGACATTTATCAGACTTAGCATCCAATTTGTCTGATACAGTCCGCTTCACATAAGCAGGACAACCTCATATCTTCAAGTAAGATACATGAGGTTTCTTACTATTCCATATCTCATATGGAGTAGTTGAGACTACCTTGGTAGACATTCTGTTTAACAAGTAAACAGCTGTCTGAAGTGCATAGCCCCAAAAGGACTTGGGAAGAGTCGCATGATTCATCATTGACCTGACCATGTCCAACAAGGTCCGGTTACGCCTCTCAGATACACCATTATGCTGTGGTGTATATGACGGAGTCCATTGAGACAATATACCATTGTCTCTTAGATAATCAAGAAACTCTTGACTTAAGTATTCACCACCTCGATCCGATCGAAGTATTTTAATACTCTTATCATGTTGTTTCTCTACTTCATTTCTGAATTCGTTGAACCTTTCAAAGGCTTCAGACTTGTGTTTCATCAAGAACACATACCCAAACCGTGAGTGATCATCGGAGAAGGTAATGAAGTAGCTATAGCCTCCTAATGCTTGAGTTGACATAGGTCCATATACATCAGTATGTATTAGACCTAGTAACTCTCCCACTCGTTCACCTTTTCCTGTAAAAGGTAACTTAGTCATCTTGCCTTTTAAGCATGATTCGCATGTATCGTATGAATCCAATTCAAACGATTCCAGAATTCCACATCGGTGTAATTCAGACATGCATTTCTTGCTTATATGGCCAAGACGACAATGCCACATATAGGAGTCTATTTGATTATCCTTTCGAGCACGCGTGTTGCTCGCTTCGATATTGAAAACGTCACTAGATATGTCCAACGTATAAATACCATTGCTTAAAGTTCCAGTCCCATAAAGAACTCCATTCAAAGTTATGTAACAACAATTGTTACTAAAAGTCAAATGGTATCCATTTCTATTTAAACAAGAAATAGAAAAGATGTTCTTTATCATCGAAGGAACTTAAAAGCAATTGTCCAGTTCTAAGACAAGTCCTGCGGGGAGTTTCAACAAATACGTTCCAATGGCGAGTGAAGCAACCTTTGCTCCATTCCCAACACGTAAATTTGATTCTCCCTTGACAAGTCTTCTTCTATTCCTTAGCCCATGTATGTCATTACATATATGTGAGCCACACCCAGTATCCAATACCCAAGTGTTTGAGAAAATAGAATGACAATCAATAACGAAGATATCTGAAGAAGATGGGGCATCTGATGCCTTATTCTTCTTCACGGACTCAAGATAAATCTTGCACTTTCTTCGCAAATGGCTCTCCTTGCCATAATGATGGCAAGTTTCCTTTTGTGCTAGTTCTACCTTCTTAGCCCTTCTCTTCTTTCCCTTCTACTGTTCCTTTGACTTCCTCTTAGAACCTTTCTTCGAGGAATCAACTAACAAGACTCCTGCTCATGCTTCTCGAGACTCCACGGTCTTGACATATTGGCGATACCACGAATGAACCTTCTAGCATCTCAGAGGTGAAGAGGAGCTTTGAGACTTCGAACCTTTCGAATCTCACTTGCTCATCAACCAACTCACAAAGATGAAGGACTACGATATGAGCATCCATATGCTCATGCTGCTTTCGTAGCTTGGGTTCCATCGCGGCTATCATGATGCAACTCATTTTTTTAGAATCACTCACATGTTTCTGATAGGCCAACAATTGGTCCAGAGTTGCATCGTCACTAGGACGGGCGGGAAGAGGCGCTTCGAGGACATTTGCAAGCTTTTTAACCTTGAGAACAATTCTCAAGCTTCTAAGCCAGTCCAAGAAGCTTGGCCCAGTCAATTTATTCGAATCCAAAATGGAACGCAAATTCAAAGACATCATGATCAATCTTAGAAATACAAAACGAGCATATATGAGAAAATGATTTTTAAAATGCATCAATATACATTTATAAATCCCATTCATTTTTTCGAATTTCAAAAACCCCAAAATCACTTCGGGAGATCGTAGGTCCATCTCCAAATGGGCTGATATCCATCATAGTTATGAACAACCTTGGAGAGAGTCCAACAAGCCATTCATAACTACGACGGTAGGTATCAACTATACCGATTGCATATCACGTATATGCAACTATCACAATGTGCTATCAACTAATTGAATGTTCACACATACATCGGGTTGTTAACACATTAACAAGTATGCATCATATGCATAGCACCCAACTTCACCTCCCTTTACATCGACCTTGGAGAGAGTCCAACAAGTCGATGCTCCAGGTTAAAGCCAACCCATTAATCGGGAAATAGTTTTAATATGGTTAGAGCGCATTCAACCAATTAGCCCAGCTTGTAGAGAGTCCAACAACCAAAGCTAACGATTGATCTCTGACTCTTACTATATTAGTATTAAACTATTCCATGGTTTGAACATGTTCGGGTTCGAGCCGGGCTTGGAGAGAGTCCAACAACCCAAACAAGAAACGGAACTCTGGTTCTAACCATATTAATGGAAGGTGTAGGCTTTAATATTGTTTAATGGTTTTTATGTCTCATCCTCTTTGCATGCAAATAACTATTATCTACACGGCATGGCATACATGACATACATCTACATGTCACGACACGCATGGCATAATGTTATGCATCTAATGCAATTACATGGCATACAATTATGTCATGTATATATTTCCTTATATGTCATAACTATTTATGGAAATAAAATATGTTTGAGATTTGATTCTCAAAATCAAATCATAATTAAATTAGATAACAAATTTCCAAATCTAATCACATATTTTATTCATGGAATTATTTGATTAAGGAAAATCTATTTAGGAAACCAATTTCCTAAATCATTAAAACTACTTATGGAAATAAAATATTTTAAGATTTGATTTCCCAAATCAAATCATGATTAAATTAGGAAACAAATTTCCAGAATCTAATCAAATATTTTATTTATGGAAAATATCAAATTCCATAAATACTTCCAACTTTCCAAAAGTGGAAGATTTCCATAAATACTTCTAGACTTTCCAAAATTGAAAAAATTCCATAAATACTTCTAAATTTCCAAAATTAGAAAATTTCCAGAAATACATTATGACTATCGCAAAATCATTTTACGATTATGTCGAAACACAACCTGGGCTCTGATACCACTGTTGGGTTTCCGGCACCGCGGCGTGTGTGTGTTCGATCATGTTTCGTAAACATGAACACAGCGGAAGCAATAAAAATAATAAATACTCATATTTATTACAACACACACAACACACGCATGCATATTACAACAAGTGTAGACATAACCGTAAATTTAAATTTGCAATAAAAGGAAATTTATCTACGTTATACCTTTCGTATGACGTGTAGCTGGAACGGCATCAACCGAAACGATTCTCGCTAGAATCGTCTCTATCCGTATCCACGCCGAGTTCCTCGGGATGACTTCGCTAAGCCACGAGCTTCGCCTTCGTACGGGTTACTAGCCTCGTGTTGAAGACGACGTGATCGAGAGATGATCACGATCCGAATTCAAATTTGGATCCTAAGACGAGTCCTCAAAACTCGCTTCTCCGGAGAGGTATTCGTCAACCGATTGACGAATCCTTCATCCTCCACCTCAGAGGATTACCGAAGATCGAATCCCCAGTAATTTAGTCGCTGTCGGAGCTCTAACCGTCGTCCAAACGACGCTCCGACGAGAGGAGAAGAAGCTGTCCAAAAAACTGGACAGCTTGGTGGAGGAGTAGGCGCCGGCCAAAACAAGGAAGCCAAGTGCTCACCTTTTCACCGAGGCCTAGGAAGATCACCGGAGGGTCGCCGGAGGGTTCACCGGCTGAAGCTTGGACACCGACAAGGAGATGGACGGCAGCACACAAGCTGGGCGGCGGCAATGGAGTTGACGCCAACAAGAGGAAGGGGTTTGGGCGGCCAAGCTTGATTAGGGTTTAAGCCCTATTTTATAGAGAACTAATTCTCTTAATGGTTAATGGATCATATCCATAAAGCCCGTTAACCCGCTCCATTAAGATAAGTTAAAATAAACCAAACCATGATGGTTTATTTTAAGTTAAAACGAACCGAACCAACTTTTGGTTCATTCGTTTAAAATAAACCAAACCCCTTTGGTTTATTCTCATCCATTGGATTAGAACCAAACCATTTTGGTTCATCCATTACATCTTCATAAGACGCGACCCATCCACGCTTCCATTGCGACTGAAACGATTTCATGCTCGCTTTATGTTTGGTCCAACCAAACCTAGTTTCTCTCGGTCTGAGAATCCCATTCTCATGCTCGTTTTAAATCCTTTGGATTACGCTCGTTGTGCATGTGACCAAATAGGTTCTCGGTTTATGTTGGTCGTCTATAATTAACCATTAATTATAGAACGATCATGAGTGGCACATAGTAGTACATCATGATCCCCAATTAACCGAAAAGATCAATGGTTGATCCAGAACTATTTCTGAAACCCTTCAGTAGCTCGAATGATTCGTGCCCCATTCCCTTCACTCATCTTATACCCACTTGGTTCAGGACATGGTCTATTGTGTCAGTCCCCACTAGGCTGACTACGTCACACCTAGCCCAAGTATCATTTCCTCATCCTACGGATTCTAGTTATTGCACATGTATCGAAGAGTACTTTACTCTAAACATATAATGCTTTGGCCAAAGACTTTAGTAACAATCCGACGAGAGGCCATGGGTATACATCTCCTCGCAAGGAGTGGTGAATCCTTTATAGGCTATTCAAACACCTTCAATCACTTCGACTTATACCCAATCATCCCGGGTCCACATCTCCTTAGAGATGTTTGCTTAAGATGTCAAAGCATAAGTCTCCATGATCAAGATGACTTGAATACCGCAAGTCAAAGGAACATCGCACTTAAGCCACAAGAAGAACTTCATTGACATATCTATATATGCAGAGAACCATATGAAGTCTTACGACTGGTCACTCCAATGAACTAGTTACCATAACTAGCATCCACGATTAACTCCGGACATCACTATGTCTCCAGCCAGTGAGAATCAGCTGCTTGGATACACCAAGGAGTATACCTCGTGCTAGTCTCGACAGAATTGATGGTGTCCAAATCCATCAATTCATCGACTAGGATAATTCCGATACATCACAATTACACATGTAGAGATACTCACTAGTTGTGATCCAATCACAAATTCTCTCATGCTGTGAATCGTATCGTGGACATTCAGTAAATGAGTTTAAGATCCAATCAAATACATAAAAAATGTATACTCAAATAGTGAATCTTCATTTATCATATAAATGGTTCATACATAAGGCGATTGCCTTAGGACATCTCTCATATATTACTAACACATAAGTGGTGGAGCATCTCCCAACCTGCGAATCTTTCTTGTAGGGTAAGATGACCAAGAGGCCTTTTAAGGCAAAGGGGTATAGATCCAAAGATGTGTTGGAATTGGTTCATTCTGATTCGTATGGTCCTATGTATATCTAGGCAAGAGGTAGTTTTGAACATTTCATCTTTTTCATAGATGATTGTTCAAGATATGGATGACACTACGATCTGATCGTGGTGGTGAGAACCTCTTGGGAGAGTTTAGGAACTACTTATCAGAGGTAGGGATTCAATCCCAATTGACTGCACCTGGCACACCCCAGCAGAACGGTGTAGCAGAGCGAAGGAAAAGGACTCTTATGGAGATGGTTAGATCGATGATGAGTTATTCTGACTTGCCAGATTCGTTCTGGGGATATGCTCTAGATACGACGGTATACATTCTGAACCTGGTTCCATCTAAATCAGTGCCTTCTACTCCCACAGAATTGTGGACTGGGCAAAAGCCTAGTCTAAGACATATTCAGATATGGGAGTCCAGCACATGTGCTGAAGACAGATACTGGTAAGTTGGAACCTCGTACAGAAGTACGCATGTTCATTGGATATCCCAGGTGAACGATGGGTGGATTGTTTTATAGTCCTAGAGATCAGAGGGTGATCGTTAACATGAATGCCAGATTTCTAGAGGAGGAATATGTGATGAGCCACAAGCTCAAGGGTAAAATTGTTCTGGAGGAGTTAAAAGGGAAGTCTCTTCTTTAGTACCATCGGTACAAGAGGACATACCACATGTACTGCACCGCGTGTCACAAAGGATACACAGGTGATACCTCATCATAGTGGGAGGGTTGTGAGTCATCCTGATAGATTCATGTTCTTGGGAGAATCTTCTGATTTGGTCCCTGGCGAACATGACCCTGATCCTTGAAAATACGACAAGGCAATCCAAGAAATAGATGCAGCATCTTGGCAAAGTGCAATGAATACAGAGATTGAATCTATGGATTCAAGTCAGGTCTGAGAGCTCTTATGCATAACAGCATATGGATTATGAGGTGTGACATATGGATGTCAAGACAGCTTTCCATTGATGGAAGTCTTGAGGAAAACATCTACATGAAGCGAACAGAGGGATTCATTGCTAAGGGCAAAGAGCATCTTGTGTGAAAGCTTAATCGGTCCATTTATGGATTGAAGCAAGCTTCAAGACCTTGGAACATTTGCTTTGATGAGGTAATCCAGTCTTATGGATTTATTCAAAGTCCGGATGAGTCTTGTGTATACAAGAGATGTGACGGAAACGTAGTGGTATTTCTTGTACTATACGTAGATGACATTTTGGTGGTTAGCCACAACATCGAAGTGTTATCGGACGTAAGGGTATTGTTGTCCAAATAGTTTGATATGGAGGACTTGGGAGAGGTGAGACACATCCTTAGGATCAAGGGATCGCTGGAAAAGGATGTTGTGCTTATCCCAAGCTTCATACAAAGACACGATTATGGAGCATTTTATCATGCAAAACTCCAAGAAGGGTTTTTCTACCTTTCAGGCATGGAGTTCCTTTATCTAAAGAGATGTGTCCCAAAACATCAAAGGAGATAGAGGAGATGAAGGCGGTTCTTTATGCTTCGGCAGTAGGGAGCCTCATGTATGCTATGCTATGTACGAGACCAGATATCTGCTTTGCCGTGGGCATGGTTAGCAGATATTAGAGTAATCCTGGACAGGGACATTGGACTGCGGTAAAGCATATATTGAAGTACTTGAGAAGGACTAGGGATTATATGCTGGTTTACCGGGCAGATCAATTAGTCCCTGTGGGTTACACAGATTCGGATTTCCAATCAGATAGGGACAAGAGTAAGTCTACCTCGGGGTTTGTGTTTAATTTTGGAGGTGGAGCCATAGTAAGGAGGAGTGTCAAGCAGAAATGCATGGCAGACTCTACCATGGAAGCTGAGTAAGTGGCAGCCTCTGAGGCAGCCAAGGAAGCTGTATGGCTCAGGAACTTCTTGATGGACTTGGATGTGATTCCTGGTTTGCCCAGAACTATCACAATTTATTGTGATAACAGTGGTGCAGTTGCAAACTCGAAGGAACCACGAGCCCATAAGCCGAGTAAGCACATAGAGCGCAAGTACCACCTGATACGAGAGATCGTAAAGCGAGGGGAAGTAGTTGTCGCCAAGATTGCATCAGAGGATAACCTGGCGGATCCATTCACTAAGGCCCTTCCAGCAAAAGCGTTTGATAGGCATGTGGAGGACATGGGGATCAGATGTATGACAGTGTGATGACAGCATAGTCTTTTAGTATATGTGGGAGATTGTTGGAATGTATACTGAAAGCCTAGCTCTTTTTGTATGAACATTTTATTTTGGAATAAGAATCACATGATCATTGTTTGCACTTTATATTTATTATATGTGTGCATATTGTCTAATACTTTACCTTGTAGATAACATGGTGCTTGGGTGTGGCACAGAAGATCATGTTATCAGTCCCTTGTAGAGTATAAGTAGAGGCTCACAACCAAGATGGTTTTGGACAAACCATTGGCATGGTTGTAGTGTAGCTTGGTATTGTTTTGTCTTGAACATAGAGTTACACTAGTACACTTAGGTGTATTGAGTAGGACCGACATAGAGGTGATTCAATTTATTGCTGACTACATAATTGAATCGGACCTCGGATATTATGTTGTACATGCTCTTAATCCCGATATAATAACGGGCACATGTACTTAGTATTTATTTCTTTGATTTACCAAAGGGTGAGATTTCTATGGATTAAATCAATATGCCCGGTAAGTTGGGAAATGATATTATTTACATGGTGTGTCGTTGATTATAGGAATAAACCGTGTCCTATATATTAGGTTGATGATGTCCCCTTGAGGAGCTCATAAGGTTCATCATGTAAAACCTGCAAGTTGACTTAGTCAATATGATGATAAGGTTGAGTGGTACTACTCGAGGAGTTAGATGTTAATTAATTGATGGTCAGTAAATCAATTAATTGACGGACATTCGATATCTTAAACACGGGGGGATGGATGTACAAATAATATATGGAGCCCATATTAATTTAAGGGGGTTGGTGAGGTAATTCAATGATGATCCTCTAGTGGAATGGAACATCATTGATGGATCAAGTTTGTGTGGTTCCGATCCATCGGGTGGCCAAGATCCAACTCCTCCTCATGGTCCCTATCGTAGCCTAATATAAACCTCATGAAGTCTAGATCAAATGATGGAAAACAAATCTCTAGATCCGAAGGTTGGGATTAAATCCCTAGAACCGACGGTGGAGATTAAATCTCTAGATCCGACGGTTGGGATTAAATCCCTAGAACCGACGGTGGAGATTAAATCTCTAGATTCGACGGTTGGGATTAAATCCCTAGAACCGACGGTGGAGATTAAATCTCTAGATCCGACGGTTGGGATTAAAACCCTAGAACCGACGGTTGAGATTAAATCTCTAGATCCGACGGTTGAGATTAAAACCCTAGAACCGACGGTGGAGATTAAACCAAGGCCTAAACCTAACTCTATATATATGGGAGAATGGGTTGGGCGACAACTAAGTTTTTTTTGGTTGATGGAGTTGGATGTTTTGGAGATTAGGGTTTTGCCCAACAATGGCTTGGGCGGCAAGAAGCCCTAAGGAGGAAACCCTAATTAGATTAGGGTTTGGCTCCTTTTGGTTGGGCGGCAAGGTTTGGAAGGAGAGGGGCGGCAACTATAGGAGAAGAGTTCTTCTTCTTCCTAGGGAAGGTGGCCGGTTCCTAGATCTCTTCCTTCCACCTTGGTTGGGCGGCAAGAAAGCCTAAGGAGGAAACCCTAATTAGGGTTTGGCTCCTATGGTTGGGCGGCTAGGGTTTGCAAGAAGGTGGGCAGCAACTATAGGAGAGGAGCTCTTCTTCTTCCTAGGGTGTGGCCGGCTCCTTCTCTATTCCCTCCACCTTGACCGGCGCCCAATATATTCCCTTTCTCCTCTTCACTCCATCTTGGCCGGAGGCACTAGAAGCTAGGGTTTGTCCTTAGTTTGGTTCCTTGGTTGTTTGCATTTAGTTCTCTCTATTCTTGGGGTCGGCGGCATCAATCCATTGTGGATTGGTGGTTGGCTCAAGCAAGAAGGGAAGGAGAGTTCTTCTTTCTTGGATTGAAGAAGATCTAGGAAGCTTCATCTTGTGGAGGATCTTCGCCCACACGAAGTCTACAAGGAGGTTAGGACATACGATAGAAGATCAAGAGGTATAAAAGTTTTATAACTTTTATTATTGATCTTTGCATGTTCTTATTATTTTGATTAGTATGTGTTGATTATACTAGTTTGCATTTGTATGTTTTTGTATAATCATGGACCCCGATAAGAAACATAAAAAACCGGTGATCTGTCCGTCGTCTCTTCCGCGGCTAACCGACTAGAAGAGTTGATTGCTTGAACAATAAGTTTGTTCAAGCGATCGCTCGAGTCGTTGGCACGACGACGAATTGGTTGTGCTTAGGAAACTCATCCCATTCAAATTAGTTTTCATTAGTAAAAATTTTAATCCGGGGATATGGGAGCCAATGAGCCTCCGAGCTAGCATGGCGATTCCCATCATAAATATCTCCCCGTGTTTAAGATCTCGAATGTCCATCAATTAATTAATTTACTGACAATTAATTAATCCACATCTAACTCCATGAGTAGTACCACTCAACCTCATTATCATGCCAGACCAAGTCCACCTGCAGGGTTTACATGATGATCCTTATCATCTCCTCAAGGGGACATCATCATCCTAATACATAGGACACGGTTTCCTCCTATAATCAATGGCACATCATGTAAATAATATCATTTCCCAACTTACCGAGCCTATCGATTTAATCTATAAATCTCGCTCATTGGTAAATCAAAGAAATAAATACTAAGTGCCCGTTATTATATCGGGGTTAAGAGCATGTATGCCATAATATCCGAGGTCCGATTCAATTATGTAGTCAGCAATAAATTGAATCACCTCTAAGTCGGTCCTGCTCAATACAAACAAAGTGTACTAGTGTAATTCTATAGTCAAGACAAATCAATACCAAATTACACTACAACCATACCAATGGTTTGTCCAAAACCATCTCGGTTGTGAGCCTCTACTTATACTCTACAAGGAACTGGTAACATGATCTTCCGTGTGACACCACACACCATGTTATCTACAATGTAATATATCAGACAATATGGATAACCATAAATATGCAAACAATGATCATGTGATTCTTATTTCAAAAATAAAGATATTCATACAAAGAATAGACTTTTTAGTATATATCCCAACAGACTCCTCATCCGGGACTTCACTGCCAAGAGGCCATGCCTTCGTGACTTCACTACAAGACTCCTCGTCCAAGACTTCACTTGCCAAGCACAGTCTACTAGACCTATCGTGACTTCCCTCGCCAACTCCCCTTTGTTCTTTCCAACACCAAGTGTTTCGTTTCCCTTGACCGACTTGGATTTTCCTTTGCAAAGTATCCATACTTGGAATTTTCCTTTCCAAGTCACCATACTTTGACTTGTCCACACCAAGTGTCCGGTCAACCTTGATCGACTTGGTTTTCTCCAATAATCTCCCTCATATGACCTTGGATGTCCCATACCATCCACTAGTCATATGGTTAAACCATATTATAAATCATTTTTTAACATCAAAACCCTACTCGAGTCCCACTCGAGTCTGGTCAATCGTGACCTGGGTCGATTGCACCAACACTCATCCTACGGATTCAAATTACTCTAACATATGTCCAAGAGTATCATATGTTAGTGATATATGAGAGATGTCCTAAGGCAATCGCCTTATGGTTGTACCATTTATTTGATAAATAAAGATTCACTATTTGAGTATACATGTTTTCATTTATTTGATTGGATCTTAAACTAATTTGCTGAATGTCCGTAATACGATTCACAGCATGAGAGAATTTGTGATTGGATCACAACTAGTGAGTAACTCTACATGTATAATTGTGATGTATTGGAATTCTCCCTAGTCAATGAATTGATGTATTCGGACACCATCAATTCTGTTGAGACTAGCACGAGTTATACTCTTTGATTTGTCCAAGAAGCTGTTACTCACTAGCTGAAAATATTGCAATGTCCAATGTTAATCGTGGATACTAGTTATGGTAACTAGTTCATTGGAGTGACTAGCTATAAGACTTCATATGGTTCTCTGCATATATGGATATGTCAATGAAGTTCTTACTGCAGCATAAGTGCAATGTTCCTTCGACTTACGGTATTCAAGTCATCTTGGTCATGAAGACTTATGCTTCGACATCTTAAGCAAGCATCTCCAAGGAGATGTGGACCCAGAATGATTTGGTATAAGTCAAAGTGGTTGAAGGTGTTTGAATAGCCTATAAAGGATTCACTACTCCTTACGAGGAGATGTATACCCTATGGCCTCTCGTCGGATTGTTACTAAAGTCTTTGGCCAAAGCATTACATGTTTAGAGTATGGTACTCTTGGATACATGTGTAACTAGAATCCATAGGACGAGGAAGTAATACAAGGGATAGGTGTGACATGGTCAACCTAGTGGGGACTGACATATAGATCATGTCCTGAACCAAGAGGGTATAAGATGAGTGAAGGGAATGGGGCACGATTTACTATAGCTACTGAAGGGTTTCAGAAGTGTTCTGGGATCAACCATTGATTTTTCAGTTAATTGGGGATTATGATGTACTATTAGGTGCCACTCATGATCCTTCTATAATTAATGGTTATTTATAGATGACCAATATAAATTCGGAATCTATTTGGTCACATGCACTACGAGTGTTATTCGAAGCATTTAAAATGAGCTTGAGAATAGGATTATCATATCAAGAGAGACTTGGTTTGGTTGGACCAAACAAAGAGCGAGTACGAAATTGTTTCAGTCACATCGGAAGCATGGATGAGCCGAGTCTTATGAAGATATGATGGATGAACCAAATCGATTTGGTTCTAATCCTATGGTGGAAAATAAACCAAAGCGGTTTGGTTTGTTTTAAACGAATGAACCAAAATTGGTTCGGTTAGTTTTAACTTAAAATAGACCAACGCGGTTTGGTTTATTTTAACTTAAGTTAATGGAGCGGGTTAATGGATTTTGGTTGTGAACCAATAATCCTTTAAGAAAAGGTTTCTTGAGAAAAGGTTTTAGAGAAGAGGTTTTGAGAAAAGGTCTTGAGAAAAAGTCTCTTAATGGATAAGAGATACATTCTCTATAAATAACAGGGTTGAGAGATATCCAGAATTAATCGGTTCAAGGTTTCAGAAACCCTAGCCTCCTCTCCTCTTCCTTCTCTAGAGTTGCCACCCAACAAGGTTGTCGTCCAACCTTGTTGCCGCCGGCCTCCTTAGCCGGACGACCCTAGCTGCCCCCAGCCTCAACCTGTCGCCGGCCATCCTCCGACCATATCCTCCACCAAAACAAGCTGTCCAGTTTTGGGCAGCTTGCTGTCCTCTTCATAGAGAGGTTGTTTGGTCAACATTTTGCACTCTGACAGTGACCTACTTGTTGAGGATTGGATCTCCAGCAATCCCCTTTGGTGGAGGACCAAGGATTCATCAATTGGTTGACGAAAACCGCTTCCGAGAAGCGAGTTCATGGAACTCAGTTTTTGGATCCGAATTTGATTCGGATTGTGATCATCTCTTGATCATAACGTCTTTGATTTGAGACTAGTATATCGTGAGAAGATGGGGCTCGTGGATTTGTGAAGCCATTTCGATGATACTCGGCGTGGATACGGATAGAGGCGAGACTTGCAAGTGTCGCTCGGTTGATGTTATTCCCGCTTCATGTAATCCGTCAGGTATACCTAGAGTAGTTTTCCTTTATTGCAAAATTTGAAATGGTGATTATGTCTATACTTGTTGTATCCTGCATGCGTGTTGTGTGTGTATTGCAATAAATTAGTTTATTACTTGTTTTTGCTTCCGCTATGTGTATGTTTACGAAACATGTTCGAGCGCACACCCATGTCGGTGTCGGGGAAACCCAACAGTGGTATAAGAGCTTGACTATGTTCCGACATAATCGTAAAATTATTTTGCGTTAGTCATAATTATATTTTTAGAAATTTTCTACTTTTGAATAGTTTAGAAATAATTATGGAAATTTTAATTAGTAAAGAAATTCAAATTGAAAATTTTATAATGTGATTAGGAAATTACAATTTAGGAAATTTATTTCCTAAATTAAATTTGAATTTCTTTAATTAATATTTTCCATAAATAAAATATGTGATTAGATTTGGAAATTTGCTTCCTAATTTAATCAAGATTTGATTTGAGAAATCAAATCTCGAACATATTTTATTTCCAAAATTAGTTATGACAAATAAGGAAACTATTTGTACATGTCATAATTGTATACCATGTAATTGCATTAGATGCATAACATTATTGTTGGGATGTATACTAAAAAGTCTATCTTTTGTATGAACATCTTTATTTTGAAATAAGAATGACATGATCATTGTTTGCATATTTATGGTTATGCATATTATCTCATACATTACATTGTAGATAACATGGTTTGTAGTGTCACACGGTAGATCATGTTATCAGCTCCTTGTAGAGTATAAGTAAAGGCTCACAATCGAGATGGCTTTGGACAAACGATTGGTATGGTTGTAGTGTGATTTGGTATTGGTTTGTCTTGACCATAGAATCACACTAGTACACTTTATGTGTATTGAGCAGGATCGACTTAGAGGTGATTCGATTTTTTATTGACTACATAATCGAATCGGACCTCATATATTATATTGTACATGCTCTTAATCCCGATAAAATAACGGGCACATATACTTAGTATTCATTTCTTTGATTTACCAATGAGCGAGATTTATAGAGTAAATCGATAGGCTCGGTAAGTTGAAAAATGATATTATTTATATGGTGTGTCGTTGATTATAGGAGGAAACTATGTCCTATATATTAGGATGATGATGTCCCCTTGAGGAGCTCATAAGGTTCATCATGTAAACCCTGCAGGTGGACTTGGTCCGGCATGATGATAAGGTTGAGTGGTACTACTCATGGAGTTAGATGTTGATTAATTAATTGTCAGTAAATTAATTAATCGACGGACATTCGAGATCTTAAACACGGGGAGATATATGTACAAATAATATATGGAGCCCATATTAATTTATGGGGGTTAGTGAGGTAGATCAATGATAATCCTCTAGTGGAATAGATTATCATTAATGGATTGGACTTTATGTGGGCTTGATCCATTGGGTGGCCAAGATCCAACTCCTCCTTGTTGGTGCAATCGGCCCAGGTCACGATTGACCAGGACTCGAGTTTGACTCGAGTGATATTTTGATTTTTCGACAAAAACATATGACAATGTAATTGTCATGGGAAAGTCCAAGCATGAGTCTTGGCATGGAAAGTCTCACATGGGTTGGCAAGGGAAAGTCCAAGCATGGGTCTTGGCATGGAAAGTCCAACATGGGTTGGCAAGGGAAAGTCCAAGCATGAGTCTTGGCATGGAAAGTCCAAGCATGAGTCTTGGCATGGAAAGTCCAACATAGGTTGGCAAGGGAAAGTCCAAGCTTAAGTCTTGGCATTTGAGAAGTCCAAGGGGTTTGATATTAGCGGCATAAAGTCCAAGTGGAGTCTTGGCGCCGTAAGTCCCATATGCCTTGGCAGTGTAGATATCGTTAGCATGACATAGCCGATGAAAACACCTGAAGGCTAGCGTGATGGATGAACAAGTCATGGATGACTTGGAGGGATCCGAGAGGCATAAGGCTGATGGAGGTGGCTAGAAGGCTTAGGTCTAGGCTAAGGGTGGTCTAGCAAGTATGGGGACACCATACTTCGGTTAAAACCTCATCATTGAGGTTGGCAGTCGACTGGCATTATGGCCGATTCGACTGCCATGAGTCAACTTGAGTTCGACTACCGGTTTGGGGCTGAGAGTGTGCTTGCAGTCGACTGCTCCTTGGTAGCAGTCGACTGATGGGCTGATCAGTCGACTGCCATGGACGATAGTCAACTGATGGTTCAGCCACGAGCATAGAATGCTCCATAGCTGACTGGGCAGTCAGTTACGGGCGCTTGCAGTCGACTGCCAATGTTGGCAGTCGACTGCCAAGAGATCCGTTGGAACTTGTCCAACGTGGATTGAGCCGTTGTCTCATAGCTACAGTGTTGGCAGTCGACTGGTGACTTATGGCGGTCGACTGCCAGGCGGAAATCCAGACCGATGGAGGATAAATGCAGTTGTTCGTGGAAGGCTCAAGCAACGGTTTTCTTGGGCGATTTGAAGGGGAATTGTTGGTGCTCTTCTAGTCCTTCAAGGCTAGTCCAAGGCAACCAAAGATCAAGCAACCAAAGTGCTCTTGTAAAGATTTTTTCTTTACTTGCATTGTATTTCTTACTGGTATTAGCTTGTATCTTTTGTATTACTTAGTGTAATCCTTGTATGAGGTTTCTCCACCTCCGACTTGTGTCGAGAAGGAGTTATTTGTGATTAGTTAGTGTGTGTGAATCACTAGAGCTCTTTAGAGCTCGATCCGTGGAGTAGGAACCATTCGGTTCCGAACCACATTATATGACCATGTTGTGATTGTGTATCCTGTTATATTTATTTGTTATTACTATTCCACTGTGCTAACAATATTGTAGATGATCAAACGCGAAAGAATTCCATCATCGTACCATCACGCGATGCTATTCACCCCCCTCTAGCGACCTCAAATCTCCTACAATTGGTATCAGAGCATAAGAATTAACCCCAAAAACCTCCACCAGCCCTCTTTTTATAGAGAGAAGGCTGATTTTCCCATTGGAGCACGCGGTTAACGACTTCTGAATAGCTGGATTCGCGGGATTCAGAGTCGTTACCTCCAACGACACTCTCATCAAATGGCAATTAATATTAAAATTTAGGTATTATTATACCTATATATATTTTTTATTTGCCATGTTTTGTTTGCCATATAACATGTCATGACATCATGTTTATTTTCATCAGTTATATGTCATGATCATGTTTAGGATTTAGGATAAATGTCATGTATTTTTAGATTATATCTTATGTTATGACATAATGATTATGAGCATGTATTATTTATATCATCTCTAATGTCATAATCATTCATGCATTTAAGATAATTTGATTGAAATTGATTTAAGGACAATGGCATGACTTGGAGTCCCATTTATAAGGGAATCAAGTAGAGTTGCCTTAGAGAATGCATGAAACCCTAGATTAGGATGAACAAAACCCACATCTCACATTACATTGACATGTATGTGTATTTATACACCCTAGATACATGTGAGATGCTAGGATATGAGTTGAGTTCAAGGTGCATAGTTTTTGCATCTAGATGGACTATAACTCATCTAATTTCAATTGTGGATCATTGGGAAAGCATGTGTACAAGTCATGTACATAGAGCCCAAGGAATATGATCCAAAATAAGGTTTTAAAAACATTTCAAAATCATTTTGAAAAACCCTGGTGAAGTCTATCTTTTGATAGCAATCACCATTGATAGAGTTGATACAAAATAGGGCCAAAACATTAAAAATTTCAATGGTTTTGAGTTTTGTATCAAACTCACTTTTTTATGGGTAAAATAATTTTCAAATATTTTTCACCCATTGTATTTCTTATAAGTAATGTACGTATGAATTTTCATGAATTTTCAAAATACGTAGAATTACTTATGACTTTTCAAAATTCGATTCTGATAGCTGAAATTCGAGAATTTTAGTTATCAGTCGACTACCGCCTGATGGCAGTCAACTGATGTGAGTGGCAGTCGACTGATTACTATAAGTAGTCGACTGCCAAGCTGATTTCGGGAAAAATAAGGTTGTTTAGCCCGTGTTCAGCTATGGTAAAGGTCCCTAACCACTCCTAACCCTAGGATATGCTTTGGGAAGCATTATAAAGGGTGAAAATCCATTGGATATGGATTAGGAGAGGTGTTAGGATAATGTATCAAACTTAAGGTAGGGAGAGTTCATGTTTGAACTTATAATATTTAATTTTGATGGTTTAGAATTCCTATTGGCTTAGGGACTTCCTAAGGACATTGTTGGTGCAATGGTCAAGTGGGAGCAAGCCTTTAGGGGGAGGTATCCATCATGGGATGATGGATGTGTTTTTTTTTTTCTTCTTGAAGGGGAGAATGTTATCAATTTGGAAATTGGGAGAGTGAATAGGATTGCCTCTCTTGTGTGATATGTGACTTATCACTAGGAAGATGGTAGGCATCCTAGGTATTTTTGGACCAAGGGGGAGATTGTAAGATCTCATTGGGACATGAGACTTTGATCTCCTTGGAGAGATAACCTTTTTGATGTATGTCAAAAAGGGGGAGAATGTTTGGGGGAAAATGTTTGGGATTACCAATTTGGAATAATTGATAAGAGTTTTGAGTTAGTGGTCTAACTCAATGGTTTGTTTGGTTTTTGTCAAACATCAAAAAGGGGGAGATTGTTGGTGCAATCGGCCCAGGTTACGATTGATCAGGACTCAAGTTTGACTCGAGTGATATTTTGATGTTTCGACAAAAACATATGATAATGTAATTGTCATGGGAAAGTCCAAGCATGGGTCTTGGCATGGAAAGTCCAACATGGGTTGGCAAGGGAAAGTCCAAGCATGGGTCTTGGCATGGAATGTCTAACATGGGTTGGAAAGGGAAAGTCCAACCATGGGTCTTGGCATGGAAAGTCCAACATGGGTTGGCAAGGGAATGTCCAAGCTTGAGTCTTAGCATTTGAGAAGTCCAAGGGGTATGATATTGGCGGCGTAAAGTCGAAGCGGAGTCTTGGCGGCGTAAGTCCAATGTGCCTTGGCGGTGTAGACACCGTTAGCATGACATAGTGGATGGAAGAACCTGAAGGCTAGCGTGATGGATGAACAAGTCATGGATGACTTGGAGGGATCCGAGAGGCGTAAGGCTGATGGAGGTGGCTAGAAGGCTTAGGTCTAGGCTAAGGGTAGTCTAGCAAGTATGGGGATACCATACTTGGGTTAAAACCTCATCTTTGAGGTTGACAATCGACTGGCATTATGGTCGGTTCGACTGCCGCGAGTCGACTTGAGTTCGACTGCCGGCTTGAGGTTGAAAGTGTGATGGCAGTCGACTGATCATTGGTAGTAGTCGACGGTTGGGCTGATGAGTCGACTGCCATGGACGATAGTCAACTAATGGTTCAGCCACGAGCACAGAATGCTCCGTAGCCGACTGGGCAGTCAGCTATGAGCGCTGGTAGTCAACTGTAAATGTTGGCAGTCGAGTGCCAAGAGATCCGTTGGAACTTGTCCAACGTGGATTGAGTCATTGTCTCACAGCTACAGTGTTGCCAGTCGACTGGTGACTTATGGCAGTCGACTACCAGGTGGAAATCTAGCCCGATGGAGGATAAAAGTTGCTGTTCGTGGAAGGCTCAAGCAACGGTTTTCTTGGGCGATTTGAAGGGGAATTGTTGGTGCTCTTCCAGTCCTTCAAGGCTAGTCCAAGGCAACCAAAGATCAAGCAACCAAAGTGATCTTGTAAAGTGTTTTTCTTTACTTGCATTGTATTTCTTACTTGTATTATCTTGTATCTTTTGTATTACTTAGTGTAATCCTTGTACGAGGTTTCTCCACCTCCGACTTGTGTCGAGAAGGAGTTATTTGTGATTAGTGAGTGTGTGTGCATCACTAGAGCTCTTTAGAGCTCGATCTGTGGAGTAGGAACTATTCGATTCCGAACCACGTTATATGACCGTGTTGTGATTGTGTATCTTGTTATATTTATTTGTTATTACTATTCCGCTGTGCTAACAATATTGTAGATGATCAAATGCGAAAGAATCCCATCATTGTACCATCACGTGACACTATTCACCCCCCTCTAGCGGCCTTAAATCTCCTACACTCCTCATGGTCCCTATTGTAGCCTATTAAAATCTCATGGAGCCTAGATCCGATGGTGGAAAATGAAACTGTTTATGGATGGATATTCTTTTTCTTTTAATGACAGAGTTGTTATAAAAAGGAATAGGGAGATTATCTGTTCTGGTGCATTGATAGGAAATTTATATACACTTGAACCAAAAGCTCCCACAATGCAAATAGAAGTTAATAACTCATCTTCTAATTCCAATAAGAGAAAAGAACATTCGAAGATGAACCAAACATATCTTTGGCATCTAAGACTTGGTCATATTAACCTAAGCATAATTCAAAGGTTGATAGCTGATGGACCTCTGGGTTCATTAGTGGTGGAAGATTTCCCAACTTGTAAATCATGCTTGGAGGGTAAAATGACCAAGAGGCCTTTTAAGGACAAGGGGTATAGAGCCAAAGATGTGTTAGAATTGGTTCATTCTGATTTGTGTGGTCTTATGTCTATCCAGGTTAGAGGTGGTTTTGAGTATTTCGTCTCTTTTATACGTGATTATTCAAGATATGGATACATTTACTTGATGCGCCACAATTCTGAATGCTTTGACAAGTTCAAAGAATTCAAGGCTGATGTGGAGAAACGTCAAGGTAAAAGTATCAAAACACTACAATGTGATCGTGGTGGTGAGTACCTCTTGGGAGAGTTTAGGAATTACTTATCAAAGGCTGGGATTCAATCCCAATTGTCTGCACCTGGCACACCCCAGCAGAATGGTGTAGCAGAGCGAAGGAATAGGACTCTTATAGAGATAGTTAGATCGATGATGAGTTATTCTGAGTTGCCAGATTCGTTCTGGGGATATGCTCTAGATACGACATTGTATATTCTGAACTTGGTACCATCTAAATCAGTGCCTTCTACTCCCACAGAATTGTGGACTAGGCAAAAGACTAGTCTAAGACATATTCAGATTTGGGGGAGTCCAACACATGTGCTCAAGGTAGATGCTGGTAAGTTGGAACCTCATACAGAAGTATGCATGTTTGTTGGCTATCCTAGAAGAACGAAAGGAGGTTTGTTTTATAGTCCTAGAGATCAGAAGATGATCGTTAGCACGAACGCTAGATTTCTAGAAGAAGACAATGTGATGAACCACAAGCCCATGAGTAAGATTGTTCTAGAGGAATTGAAAGGGGAAGTCACTACTTCAGTACCACTGGTACAAGAGGATATACCATAAGTCACTGCACCGTGTGTCACAGAGGATACATAGGTGATACCTCATCATAGTGGGAGGATTGTGAGACAGCCTGATAGATTCATGTTCTTGGGAGAATCTTCTGATTTGGTCCCTGGGGAACATGAACCTGATCCCTAGACATATGACGAGGCAATCCAAGATAAAGATGCAGTATCTTGGCAAAGTGCAATGAATGCTGAGATTGAATCTATGGATTCAAATCATGTCTGGGAGCTAGTAGAACCACCCAATGGTGTAAAAGCCATTGGATTCAAGTGGATCTACAAAAGAAAGAGAGGAATAGATGGGAAGGTTGAGACCTTCAAAGGGAGGCTTGTAGCGAAGGGGTATACTCAGTAAGAGGGCATCGATTATGAGGACACCTTTTTGCCAGTAGTCATGCTTAAGTCTATCTGGATTCTCTTATGTATTGCTGCTCATATGGATTATAAGGTATGACAGATGGATGTCAAGATAGCTTTCCTTAATGGAAGTCTTGAGGAAAACATTTATATGAAGCAACCAGAGGAATTCATTGCAAAGGGCAAAGAGCATCTTGTGTGCAAGCTTAATCAGTCCATTTATGGATTAAAGCAAGCTTCGAGATCTTGGAACATCCGCTTTGATGAGGTAATCCAGTCTTATGGATTTATTCAAAGTCCAGATGAGTCTTGTGTATACAAGAGATGTGATGGAAATATAGTGGTATTTCTTGTACTATATGTAGATGACATTTTGTTAATTGGCAACAATGTCAAGGTGTTATCGGACGTAAGGGTATGGTTGTCCAAACAGTTTGATATGAAGGACTTGGGAGAAGTGGGACACATCCTTGGGATTAAGGTTATAAGGAATCGTAGGAAAAGGATGTTGTGCTTATCTCAAGCTTCATACATAGACACCATTATGGATCGTTTTAGCATGCAGAACTCCAAGAAAGATTTTCTACCTTTCAGGCATAGAGTTCCTTTATCTAAGGAGATGTATCCTAGAACATCTGAGGAGATAGAGGAGATGAAGGTGGTTCCTTATGCTTTGGCAGTAGGAAGCCTCATGTATGCTATGCTATGTATGAGACTGAATATCTGCTTTGCAGTGGGCATGGTTAGTAGATATCAGAGTAATCTAGGACAGGGACATTGGACTGCGGTAAAACATATATTGAAGTACCTAAGAAGGACAAGGGATTATATGCTAGTTTACCAGGCAGACTAATTACTCCCTGTGGGTTACACAGATTCCGACTTCCAATCAGATAGGGATAACAGTAAGTCTACCTCAGGTTTTGTGTTTACTTTGGGAGGTGGAGCCATTGTATGGAGGAGTGTCAAGCAGAAATGCGTGGCAGACTCTACCATGGAAGCTGAGTATGTGGCAGCCTCTGAGGCAGCCAAAGAAGTTGTGTGGCTCAGGAACTTCTTGATGGACTTGGATGTGATTCCTGGTTTGCCCAGAACTATCACAATTTATTGTGATAATAGTGGTGCAGTTGCAAACTCGAAGCAACCACGAGCCCATAAGACAAGTAAACACATAGAGCACAAGTACCACCTGATACGAGAAATCGTAAAGCGAGGAGAAGTTGCTAAGGCCCTTCCAGTGAGAGCTTTTGATAGGCATGTGGAGGGAATGGGAATCAGATGTATGGCAGTTTGAGGACAGCATAGTCTTTTAGTATAAGTGGGAGATTGTTAGGATGTATACTGAAAAGTCTATCTTTTGTATGAACATCTTTATTTTGAAATAAGAATCTCATGATCATTGTTTGCATATTTATGGTTATGCATATTGTCTCATACATTATATTGTAGATAACATAGTGTGTAGTATCACACGGTAGATCATGTTATCATCTCCTTGTAGAGTATAAGTAAAGGCTCACAACCGAGATGACTTTGGACAAACCATTGGTATGGTTGTAGTGTGATTTGATATTGGTTTGTCTTGACCATAAAATCACACTAGTACACTTTGTGTATATTGAGCAGGACCGACTTAGAGGTGATTCGATTTGTTGCCGACTACATAATCGAATTGGACCTCAGATATTTTATTATACATGCTCTTAATCTTGATATAATAATGGGCACATATACTTAGTATTCATTTTTTTGATTTACCAATGGGAGAGATTTATAGAGTAAATTGATAGGCTCGGTAAGTTGAAAAATGATATTATTTATATGGTGTGACGTTGATTATAGGAGAAAACCATGTCCTATATATTAGGATGATGATGTCCCCTTGAGAAGCTCATAAGGTTCATCATGTAAACCCTGCAGGTGGACTTGGTCCGGCATCATGATAAGGTTGAGTGGTACTACTCATGGAGTTAGATGTTGATTAATTAATTATTAGTAAATTAATTAATCGACGGACATTTAAGATCTTAAACACGAGAAGATATATGTACAAATAATATATGGAGCTCATATTAATTTATGGGGATTGGTGAGGTAGATCAATGATAATCCTCTAGTGGAATGGATTATCATTAATAGATCGTACTTTATGTGGGCTTGATCTATTGGGTGGCCAAGATCCAACTCCTCCTCATGGTCCCTATTGTAGCCTATTAAAACCTCATGGAGCCTAGATCCGATGGTGGAAAATGAAACTCTAGATCCGACGGTGGAGATTAAATATCTAGATCCGACGGTTGAGATTAAATCTCTAGATCCGACGGTTGAGATTAAATCCCTAGAACCGACGGTGGAGATTAAAAGGAGGCTTAAGCCTAACTCTATAAATAAGGGCTTAAGGCTTGGGCGTGAGAGAGATAAGAGAGATTAGGTTTTTGTTTCTTTGGCTTGGGCGGCAAGAAACAAAATGGAGGCTAGGGTTTGAAGGAGGCTTGGGAGGCCACACTTTTGGAAGTTTTCCCTAGGGTTTTGGCCAGCGCCCTTTCTCTTATTTTCTCTCTTTGGCCGGCGTCCCACTCTTCCTCTCTTCTCCTTGGCCGGTGGAAACAAAGGCTAGGGTCTCTTCCCTTGGAGTTTCTGGCCGGCGTCCACAATCCTTATTCTCCTTTTGGCCGGCGGCAAGCATCAAGCTTAGAGCTTGGTGGTCGGTTAAAGGAAGGAGAAGAGTTTTGTTTTATTCTTTATTTTGTTCGGAGTGAACAAAGAAAGGACTATTGGTGATCTAGGAGGCTTCGACTTTTGGAAGATCGTCGCCCACACAACGTCCAAAAGGAGGAAGAACATACAATAGAAGATCGAGAGGTATCATGCTTGTTTATATTCTTTTGTAATATGTCTATAATTATTTTTCAATTATATGCATGTTGTATGTTTTATTTTTTGGCTAAATTAACTTGGACCCTGAATACAAACACAAAAATCAGCGATCCATACATCGTCTATTCCGCGGCTAATCGTAGAATAGAGGTTGGTTGCTTGAACAATAAGTTTGTTCAAGTGACCACTCTAATCGAATAGCACGACGATGAAATGGTTGCTTTGGTAATCCCTCTTTGTCGAGGATTAATTTTTTTTAATCCGGAGACGAAGACGGGATCGCCATGAACAAGCGACTGAGTTGAAGTGGGAAGCGAAGTTTCCTACCTTCAAGCGGTATCAAAGCTTCAGTCTCGCAAAACCTACAATTATGTCATGTGTGTCGTGACATGTAGATGTATGTCATGTGTGTCATGCCATATAGATAATAGTTATTTGCATGAAAAGAAGGATGAGACCTGAAACTCTTACACAATATTAAAACCTACACCTTCCATTAATATGGTTAGAACTAGAGTTCCGTTTCTTGTTTGGGTTGTTGGACTGACTCCAAGCCCGGCATGAACCTGAACATGTTCAAATCATTAGAATAGTATAACACTAATATGGTAAGAACCAGAGGTCAATCGTTAGTTTGGGTTATTGGACTCACTCCAAGTCTGGCTAATTGGTTGAATGTGCTCTAACCATATTAAAACTATTTCACGATTAATGGGTCAGCTCTAACTTTGAGCATAGATTTGTTGGACTCACTCCAAGGTCGATGTGAAGAGAGGTGAAGTTGGGTGCTATGCATATGATGCATACTTGTTAATGTGTTAACAACCCAATGTATGTGTGAACATTCAATTAGTTGATAGCACATTATGATAGTTACATATAGGTGATATGTAATCGGTATACTTGATACCTACCATCATAGCTAAGAATGACTTGTTGGACTCACTCCAAGGTAGTGTTGGAGGATCGGTGGCTGGCTAGAAGGGGGTGAATAGCCCTCTTCGTGTAGACGATGGAAATTGATCGCTTAATTATCTACAATTAAAGTTAGCGCAACGGAATAATAAAACTAAACAAGACAATTAAGACAATGCAAAGAAAACAAATGCTAACACAAGTGTGTAATGTGGTTCACGACACTTGCCGCTAGTCCATGACCCGATTCGTTCCAAGGTGAATCACTGCTTAATCAATCCACTAATCTCTCCTTTGCACAAAGCTAGGTGGAGGTAACCTTTCTTACACAAGAATCACTCCTCTTACAATATAATTGAAATAAGCTCAAGGAAGAGGATTGAAAATGTGTTGGGCACTTGGGAGATGTTTAGAGGTTAAGCATTACCCATCCCAAGTCACCCAAGGCCCCCTCTTATAGAGAAGAAGTCATTCTTCCCGTTGGGCACCGACTGCTCGACTGATGCAGCCATCAGTCGACTGCTGCTATAGTCGTTGCCTCGCAACGACCTCGTCCACATTGGATTCCAACCAACGACTCCCATATCAGTCGACTAATGGAGCCATCAGTCGAGTGATCGGGCCGATCAGTCGACCCTCCAAGCTTTTGTGCCCGAAACCCTCATGAGCAGTCGACTGCCAACCTTGGCAGTTTACTGATGGCGAGATCAGTCGACTGCCAACCCTTGGTAGTCGACTGTTCGGCCAGAAACATGTTTAGTCAAACATCGATCGATTTCCAATAACCCAGAGCAGTCGACTGATACCTATATCAGTCGACTGGTGTCGGGTAAAACCCCAAACCAACCTTTGGTTGAGCCTCCGATACTTGACTTAGCCATTCAGCCAAGTTTACCTATGAGCTACCCCGTCCCGGGTTACAATCGCTCACTCTCATCTTCCCTTGGAGTCCCTCTTCTTGAAGTTCTCTTCGTCGGACCACGTCTCTCAGATGCATCAAGTGCACGGCTTCACAATCCATCCTTTGCGTCTTGTTCTGAAGTCTACTTCCTTTGGCTTCACTCCAATGCTCCTCGTCCGGTGGTCCCTCGGATGCACCAAGCGCACTACTTCCGCAATGCTATCCTTCACCGACTCAAGGACCGAGTCATGAGATGGTGAATCTTGTCAATGCTTTGTCAAGTCATCCATGTGTGAATTACTAAGTCATGCACGACTTCAATGCACATATCAAATCCATAATCAACCTAACTTAAACCCTTTGCCACACATATCAAAATCGATTGGCCTAACAATCTCCCCATTTTTGATGTGTGGCAATCCGTTTAAGTTAGGTAAAACAATAGCATAAAAACATCAGGCAAGAAAGCATGTAAGTAAATATGAGTATCACAACTCCCCCTTCAACATGCAACTCCCCCTTAAGACAAGCTAAATTCTCCCTTAGCATGATTCACTTAAACCATTAACATTATCCCCCTTTGACACCATCAAAAACATTATACAAATGTTATACAAGCATAGCGTCAAGTCTAATGGAAGAAAATACAATAAATCAACTCAAAACCTGATAAAACGTATTCTTGTGCTCGTCACGATACATCGATCGGCCGAATCGGAGGATCTTTGAACCCGATTTCAGAAATGCATTAAAAATTTTAAAAAATTCAAAAAATTATGAAATTTGAGGAACATATTGTTGGGTTTCCGACGCCGCGGCGAGTGTGTGTTCGAAAATGTTTCGCAAACATATGCACAGCAGAAGAAATAAAAATAATAAATCTACATTTATTACAACACACACATCACATGCATGCATAGTACAACATGTGTAGACATAACCGTAAATTTAAATTTGCAATAAAAGGAAATTTAACTACGTATACCTTTCGTATCACGTGTACCGGGAACGACATCAACCGGAACAATCCTCGCTAGAATCGTCTCTATCCGTATCCACGCCGAGTATCTTCGTGATGAATTCGCTAAGTCACGAGCCTCATCTTCGTACGGGTTACTAGCCTCGTGTTGAAGACGATGTGATCGAGAGAAGATCACTATCCGAATCCAAATTCGGATCCAAAGACGAGTCCTCAAAACTCGCTTCTCCGGAGAAGTATCTGTTAGTGCTTATAAGATTCATATATCTCCACAATGGCATGATATTGTCCACTTTGGGTCTAAGCCCTCATGGTTTTATTTTTGGGCTTTACCCAAAAGGCCTCATACCAATGGAGATATCTTTTTTCTTATAAGCACATGATCTTTTCCATGTCTTACCAATGTGGGACTTTGATTGTATTCCCCATACTCCCAACAATCCCCCCCTCAAACGAAGGACCACATTGGGCCCCCCCTCAAGCCTATACCTCCTCGAAGGATTTTCTCTGCTTGATGTCCGATCTTCAACCCACCAGGACTTCATGCCAGTTGTTCGGTCCCCCCGACCCAACTAGACTTCCTTCCTGATGTCTGGTTCTCTTGATCTGGACGTGGGAGCTCAACTTCCTTCGTTCGAGGTTCATGGCTTGACATGGACCATGGCTCTGATACCAATTGTTAGTGCTTATAAGATTCATATATCTCCACAATGGCATGATATTGTCCACTTTGGGTCTAAGCCCTCATGGTTTTATTTTTGGGCTTTACCCAAAAGGCCTCATACCAATGGAGATATCTTTTTTCTTATAAGCACATGATCTTTTCCATGTCTTACCAATGTGGGACTTTGATTGTATTCCCCATACTCCCAACAGTATCCGTCAACCGTTTGACGAATCCTTCGTCCACCACCTATGAGGATTACCGGAGATCGAATCTCCGGTAAGTAAGGCGCTGTCGGAGCTCCAAATGTCATCCAAACGACGCTCCGACGAGAAGGAAACAAGCTGTCCAGAAAACTGGACAGCTTTTGGTGGAGGAGTAGGGGCCGGCCAAAGGAAAGGTGGAAGCTCACCTTATTACCGAACCCAAGGGAGATCACTGGAGCTCCTCCAGCAGCAGCTCGACGCTGACAATGGGAGAAAACGGCAGCAGCTGGTCGCCGGTTGGAGAAGGTGGGCGGCCGCAACAACATGGCGCCGACTAGAGGGAGGGAGAGCATGGGCGGCAACTCTAGGTCAAGAGAATTGGATTAGGGCTTAACAAACCCTTAAACCCTCTTTTATAGAGAACTAATTCTCTTAATGGTTATTGGATCATAACCATAAGGCCCGTTAATCTGCTCCATTAATATAAGTTAAAATAAATCAAACCATGATGGTTTATTTTAAGTTAAAACGAACCGAACCAACTTTGGTTCATTCATTTAAAATAAACCAAACCCTTTGGTTTATTCTCCTCCAATGGATTAGAACCAAACCATTTTGGTTCATCCATTATATCTTCATAAGACACGGCCCATCCACGCTTCCATTGCGACTGAAACAATTTCATGCTCGCTTCTTGTTTGGTCCAACCAAACTTTGTTTCTCTCGGTCTGAGAATCTCATTCTCAAGCTCGTTTTAAATCCTTCGGATTACGCTCATTGTGCGTGTGACCAAATAGGTTCTCGGTTTATGTTGGCCGTCTATAATTAACCATTAATTATAGAACGATCATGAGTGGCACCTAGTAGTACATCATGATCCCCAATTAACCGAAAAGATCAACGGTTGATCCGAACTATTTCAAAACCCTTCAAGAAATGAATGAATCGCCCCATTCCCTTCACTCATCTTATACCCACTTGGTTCAGGACATGGTCTATAGTGTCAGCCCTCACTAGGTCGACTACGCCACACTTAGCCCAAGTATCATTTCCTCGTCCTACGGATTCTAGTTACTCCACATGTATCGAAGAGTACCTTACTCTAAACATGTAATGCTTTGGCCAAAGACTTTAGTAACAATCCGACGAGAGGCCATGGGTATATATCTCCTCGCAAGGAGTGGTGAATCCTTTATAGGCTATTCAAACACCTTCGATCACTTCGACTTATACCCAATCATCCTGGGTCCACATCTCCTCAGAGATGCTTGCTTAAGATGTCAAAGCATAAGTCTTCATGATCAAGATGACTTGAATACCGCAAGTCAAAGGAACATCGCACTTAAGCTACAGTAAGAACTTCATTGACATATCTATATATGCAGAGAACCATATGAAGTCTTACGGCTTGTCACTCCAATGAACTAGTTACCATAACTAGCATCAACGATTAACTCCGGACATCACAATGTCTCCAGCCAGTGAGAATCAGCTGCTTGGATACACCAAGGAGTATACCTCGTGCTAGTCTCAACAGAATTGATGGTGTCCAAATCCATCAATTCATCGACTAGGGATAATTCTGATACATCACAATTACACATGTAGAGATACTCACTAGTTGTGATCCAATCACAAATTCTCTCATGCTGTGAATCGTATCGTGGACATTCATTAAATGAGTTTAAGATCCAATCAAATACATGAAGACATGTATACTCAAATAGTGAATCTTCATTTATCATATAAATGGTTCATACATAAGGCGATTTCCTTAGGACATCTCTCATATATTACTAACAGACTCCCACTTGGCCTAATGCCAATCGCTACGGTATCCAATACCATAAGCTCTAACATGACCCTCAAACTTACTTTGAGGTAATGCTTTAGTCAAAGGATCCGCTAAGTTCCTTTCAGTGGAAATTTTCTCGATTTGTATTTCGTTCCTACTGATGATCTCTCTGATAAGATGATAGCGGCGAAGCACATGTTTGGATCGTTGATGAGACCTTAGCTCTTTCGCCTGTGCAATTGCTCCATTGTTGTCGCAGTAGACCGATATTGCTTCAACAATGGCCGGAATCACACCAAGTTCATAAACAAACTTCTTGATCCAAACCGCTTCCTTTGCTGCTTCTGAAGCTGCAATGTATTCTGCCTCAGTGGTAGAATCCGCTATAGTGTCTTGTTTGGAACTTTTCCAACTCACTGCGCCCCCATTCAAGGTGAACACGTATCCAGACTGAGACCTGGAATCATCCTTGTCTGTCTGGAAGCTGGTATCCGTATACCCGCGTATCATCATGTCCCCTTCTCCATATATTAGGAACACATCCATAGTTCTTCTTAAGTACTTAAGGATAGTCTTAACAGCCACCCAATGATCCATTCCTGGATCAGACTGGTATCTGCTCGTGACACTCAGAGCATACGATACATCGGGCCTTGTACATAACATAGCATACATGATAGATCCTATTGCGGATGCATAGGGAATCTTACTCATGCAAATCCTCTCATCTTCTGTGCGCGGACACATAGACTTCGAAAGGTGTGCCCCATGCCTGATGGGTAGGAAACCTTTCTTGGATTCTGACATGCTAAACCTCTTTAGCACTTGGTCTATATATGTAGACTGTGAAAGACCAAGCAACCGTTTCGATCTATCTCTATAGAACTTAATCCCAAGGATGTAGGTTGCTTCTCCCAGGTCTTTCATGGAGAATGTCTTGGATAACCAAACCTTAACTGACTGTGAGATTGAAACATCGTTTCCCATAAGTAATATGTCATCGACATATAATACTAGGAACACGACTGCACTCCCACTAACCTTCTTGTACACAAAAGGTTCGTCTGGATTTTGTGAGAAATCAAACTTTTTGATTGTCTCATCAAAACGGATATTCCAGCTCATGGATGCTTGCTTAAATCCATAAATGGACCGTCACAATTTGCATACCTTGGTTTTATCAACCGATGTGAAACCCTCAGGCTGTATCATATACACATCCTCGAGCAGGTTTCCATTAAGGAAAGCTGTTTTCACATCCATCTGCCATATCTCATAATCATAATGAGCCGCTATGGCCAGGAGCATCCGAATGGATTTAAGCATAGCTACAGACGAATAGGTTTCGTCATAATCAACACCTTGCTTTTGACGATATCCTTTCGCCACGAATCTAGCCTTATAGGTAATCACATTACCATCCATGTCGGTTTTCTTCTTGAAAACCCACTTGCACCCTATAGGGTTTATGCCTTCAGGTGGGTCAACCAAGTTCCAAACTTGGTTTTCATACATGGAATCCATTTCTGACTTCATGGCACCAAGCCACTTATCCCTTTCTGAACTTGTCAGCACTTCTTCATAACTGGTAGGCTCCTCATCATCAATGAGTAACACGTCGTTCGATTCACTTACGAGAAATCCATATCTCTTAGGAATATTGCGTGTTCTACTAGATCTATGAAGATGTGGTGTTACAATAGGTCTAGCCGATTGCTCATCACTATGAGTTGTCGGCTGTTGTGCTTAACCAGGTATCTCATCAATGTCTATTTGGGTCTCTCGAGCCTCCTCAAGCTCGACGACACTCCCACTGTTTTCTTGCAAGAGAAACTCTTTCTCTAGAAACACAGCATGCCTTGAAATAAACACCTTTTGTTCCACAGGATGATAGAATTGGTAACCCCTTGTTTCCTTAGGGTATCCAATAAATAAACATTTATCAGACTTAGCATCCAATTTGTCTGATACTGTTCGCTTCACATAAGCAGGACAACCCCATATCTTCAAGTAAGATACATGAGGTTTCTTACTATTCCATATCTCATATGGAGTAGTAGAGACTACCTTGGTAGGCATTCCGTTTAACAAGTAAACAGCTGTCTGAAGTGTATAGCCCCAAAAGGACTTGGGAAGATTCTCATGATTCATCATTGACCTGACTATGTCCAACAAGGTCCGGTTATGCCTCTCAGATACACCATTATGCTGTGGTGTATATGGCGAAGTCCATTGAGACAATATACCATTGTCTCTTAGGTAATCAAGAAACTCCTGACTCAAGTATTCACCACCTCGATCCGATCGAAGTATTTTAATACTCTTGTCATGTTGTTTCTCTACTTCATTTCTGAATTCTTTGAACCTTTCAAAGGCTTCAGACTTGTGTTTCATCAAGAACACATACCCAAACTGTGAGTGATCATCGGTGAATGTAATGAAGTAGTTATAGCCTCCTAAAGCTTGAGTTGACATAGGTCCACATACATCAGTATGTATTAGACCTAGTAACTCTCCCACTCGTTCACCTTTTCCAGTAAAAGGTAACTTAGTCATCTTGCCTTTTAAGCATGATTCGCATGTATCGTATGAATCCAATTCAAACTATTCTAGAATTCCACATCTGTGTAATTCGGACATGCATTTTTTGCTTACATGCCCAAGACGACAATGCCACATATAGGAGTCTAATTGATTACCCTTTCGAGCACGCGTGTTGCTCGCTTCGATATTGAAAATGTCACTGGATACGTCCAACGTATAAATGCCATTACTCAAAGTTCCAGTTCCATAAAGTACGCCATTCAAAGTTATATAACAACAATTGTTACTAAACATCAAATGGAAACCATTTCTATTTAAACAGGAAATAGAAACAATGTTCTTTATTAGAGAAGGAACATAATAGCAATTGTCCAGTTCCAAGACTAGTCCACTAGGGAGCTTCAGCAAATAAGTTCCGATGGCGACCACAGCAACCTTTGCTCCATTGCCAACTCGCAAATTTGACTCCACTCTGACCAGTCTTCTTCTATTCCTTAGCCCCTGTATGTCATTACATATATGTGAGCCACACCCAGTATCCAATACCCAAGTGTCTAAGGAAATAGAATGATAATCAATAACGAAGATACCTGAAGAGGATGGGGCATCGGATGCCTTCTTCTTCTTCATGGACTCAAGATAAATCTTGCAGTTTCTTCGCCAGTGGCCTTCCTTGCCACAATGATGGCAAGTGCCCTTTTGTGTTGGTTCTGCCTTCTTTACCTTTTTGTTCTTCCCTTTCTTCTGTTCTTTTGCCTTCCTCTTAGAACCTTTCTTTGAGGAATCAACTAACAGAACCGCCTTCTCCTCATGCTTCACAGAAGGCTCCACAGTCTTCAGCATATTGAGGAGCTCAGGAATAGTGGATTCTAATTTGTTCATCCGATAGTTAATCACAAATTGTGAGAAACTCTTGGGCAAACAATGCAAAATTAAGTCAATACTTAATTCGTGATCCATCACAAACCCGAGGGTAGCTAGCCGCTCGATGTACCCGTTCATCTTTAGCACAAACTGCACTACAGACGAACCTTCTTGCATCTTCGTGGTGAAGAGGAGCCTAGAGACCTCGAACCTTTCGGATCTCGCTTGCTCATCGAACAACTCATGAAGATGGAAGACCATAGTATTAGCATCCATATGCTCATGTCGCTTTGCAGATCGTACCATCGCCGCTAGCATGATGCAACTCGCCAGCTCAGAATCTGCCACATGCTTCTGATAGACCAACATTTGGTCTGGAGTTGCATCGTCCTTAGGACGGTTGGGAAGAGGCTCTTCAAGGACATATGCTAGCTTTTCTGCCTTGAGAACAATTCTCAGGTTTCTAAGCCAGTCCAGGAAGTTAGGCTCAGTCAGTTTGTTTGAATCCAAAATAGTGCGCAAATTCAAAGACGTCATGATCAATCGATTGACCTAGAAATACAAAACGAGCATATATGAGAAAATGATTTTAAAATGCATCAATATACATTTATAAATCCCATTCATTTTTCGAATTTCAAAACCCCAAAATCACTTCGGGAGATCGTAGGTCCATCTCCGAATGGGCTGATATCCATCATAGATATGAACAACCTTGGAGAGAGTCCAACAAGCCATTCATAACTACGATGGTAGGTATCAACTATACCGATTGCATATCACGTATATGCAACTATCACAATGTGCTATCAACTAATTGAATGTTCACACATACATCGAGTTGTTAACACATTAACAAGTATGCATCATATGCATAGCACCCAACTTCACCTCCCTTTACATCGACCTTGGAGAGAGTCCAACAAGCCGATGCTCCAGGTTAAAGCCGACCCATTAATCGAGAAATAGTTTTAATATTGTTAGAGCGCATTCAACCAATTAGCCCGGCTTGGAGAGAGTCCAACAACCAAAGCTAACGATTGACCTATGACTCTTACCATATTAGTATTAAACTATTCTATGGTTTGAACATGTTCGGGTTCGAGCCGGGCTTGGAGAGAGTCCAACAACCCAAACAAGAAATGGAACTCTGGTTCTAACCATATTAATGGAAGGTGTAGGCTTTAATATTGAGTAAGGGTTTTTTTATGTCTCATCCTCTTTGCATGCAAATAACTATTATCTACATGGCATGACATACATGACATACATCTACATGTCACGACACGCTTGGCATAATGATATGCATCTAATGCAATTACATGGCATACAATTATGTCATGTATATTATTTCCTTATATGTCATAACTATTTATGGAAATAAAATATGTTTAACATTTGATTCTCCAAATCAAATCATGATTAAATTAGGAAACAAATTTCCAAATCTAATCACATATTTTATTTATGGAAATGGTTGATTAAGGAAAGTCAATTTAGAAAACCAATTTCCTAAATCATCAAAACTACTTATGGAAATTAAAATATTTTAAGATTTGATTTCCCAAATCAAATCATGATTAAATTAGGAAACAAATTTCCAAAATCTAATCAAATATTTTATTTATGGAAAATATCAATTTCCATAAATACTTCCAACTTTCCAAAAGTGGAAGATTTCCATAAATACTTCTAGACTTTCCAAAATTGAAAAATTTCAATAAATACTTCTAACTTCCAAAAGTAGAAAATTTCTAGAAATATCATTATGACTATCGCAAAACCATTTTACGATTATGTCGAAACACAACCTGGGCTCTGATACCACTGTTGGGTTTCCGACACTGCGGCAAGTGTGTGTTCGAACATGTTTCGCAAACATGTGCACAAAAGAAGAAATAAAAATAATAAATCTACATTTATTACAACACACACATCACACACATGCATAGTACAACATGTGTAGACATAACCGTAAATTTAAATTTGCAATAAAAGGAAATTTAACTATGTATACCTTTCGTATCACGTGTAGCGGGAACGACATCAACCGAAATGATCCTCGCTAGAATCGTCTCTATCCGTATCCATGCCGAGTATCTTCGGGATGACTTCGCTAAGTCACGAGCCTCGTCTTCGTACGGGTTACTAGCCTCGTGTTGAAGACGATGTGATCGAGAGAAGATCACTATCCGAATCCAAATTCGGATCCAAAGACGAGTCCTCAAAACTCGCTTCTCCGGAGAGGTATTCGTCAACCGTTTGATGAATCCTTCGTCCTCCACCTATGAGGATTACCGGAGATCGAATCCATGGTAAGTAAGGCGCTGTCGGAGCTCCAAACGTCATCCAAACGATGCTCTGACGAGAAGGAAACAAGCTGTCCAGAAAACTGGACAGCTTTTGGTGGAGGAGTAGGGGCCGGCCAAAGGAAAGGTGGAAGCTCACCTTATTACCGAACCCAAGGGAGATCACCGGAGCTCCTCCGGCAGCAGCTCGACGCCGGCAATGGGAGAAAACGGCAGCAGCTCGTCGCCGGTTGGAGAAGGTGGGCGGCGGCAACAACTTGGTGGCGACTAGAGGGAGGGAGAGCTTGGGCGACAACTCTAGGTCAAGAGAATGTGATTAGGGCTTAACAAACCCTTAAGCCCTCTTTTATAGAGAACTAATTCTCTTAATGGTTATTGGATCATAACCATAAGGCCCGTTAACCCGCTCCATTAATATAAGTTAAAATAAACCAAACCATGATGGTTTATTTTAAGTTAAAACGAACCAAACCAACTTTGGTTCATTCGTTTAAAATAAACCAAACCCTTTGGTTTATTCTCCTCCAATGGATTAGAACCAAACCATTTTGGTTCATCCATAATGTCTTCATAAGACACGGCCCATCCACGCTTCCATTGCGACTGAAACAATTTCATGCTCGCTTCTTGTTTGGTCCAACCAAACTTTGTTTCTCTCGGTCTGAGAATCTCATTCTCAAGCTCGTTTTAAATCCTTCGGATTACGCTCGTTGTGCGTGTGACCAAATAGGTTCTCGATTTATGTTGGCTGTCTATAATTAACCATTAATTATACAACAATCATGAGTGGCACCTAGTAGTACATCATGATCCCCAATTAACCGAAAAGATCAACGGTTGATCCAGAACTATTTCTGAAACCCTTCAGCAGCTCGAATGAATCGTGCCCCATTCCCTTCAGTCATCTTATACCCACTTGGTTCAGGACATGGTCTATAGTGTCAGTCCCCACTAGGCTGACTACGTCACACCTAGCCCAAGTATCATTTTCTCGTCCTACGGATTCTAGTTACTGCACATGTATCAAAGAGTACCTTACTCTAAACATGTAATGCTTTGGCCAAAGACTTTAGTAACAATCCGACGAGAGGCCATGGGTATACATCTCCTCGCAAGGAGTGGTGAATCCTTTATAGGCTATTCAAACACCTTCGATCACTTCGACTTATACCCAATCATCCCGGGTCCATATTTCCTCAGAGATGCTTGCGTAAGATGTTAAAGCATAAGTCTTCATGATCAAGATGACTTTAATATCGCAAGTCAAAGAAACATCGCACTTAAGCTACAGTAAGAACTTCATTGACATATCTATATATGCAGAGAACCATATGAAGTCTTACGGCTGGTAACTCCAATGAACTAGTTACCATAACTAGCATCCACGATTAACTCTGGACATCACAATGTCTCCAGCTAGTGAGAATCAGCTGCTTGGATACACCAAGGAGTATACCTCGTGCTAGTCTCAACAGAATTGATGATGTTCAAATCCATCAATTCATCGACTAGGGATAATTCTGATACATCACAATTACACATGTAGAGATACTTACTAGTTGTGATCCAATCACAAATTCTCTCATGCTGTGAATCGTATCGTGGACATTCAGTAAATGAGTTTAAGATCCAATCAAATACATGAAGACATGTATACTCAAATAGTGAATCTTCATTTATCATATAAATGGTTCATACATAAGGCGATTGCCTTAGGACATCTCTCATATATTACTAACACATATTTCTCATATGTCCCTTTATCAGTGAAAAAAGATTTTTCATGAAAAGTCATTATATTTTCAAAAATTAGGCAAAATAACTAAAGTTTTTATCAACACGAAAGCCTAGTTTTGCCTTGAATTGTTTTAAAACATGAACTTACAGTTTATAAAACATGAAATGGTTTTAAATCATTTAAAATATCCAACTATGATCTATGAGCAATATGTCCATTGATTAAACATTTGCTTTCCCCATAGTTGGTCTATGATTACTATGTCATGAGACATCTAATGACCCATCAAGATGTTATAATCATAAGTGAGTAATTTGTATGATCCTACCATCTCACCCAATGCTATGTTATCAATCGAGTTAGCCTATAGTGAGTGTGAGATGTACCTAAAGGTATTATACTTAACCATCAATTTTCATGCAATTCTACCAAGGTTAAGTATCTATCATCCAAAAACACCCAATATGATCATAAAATCACATATTATCAATCATGATCAAGTATTATCAATTATTGCACATCATGATAAAAAATCAAATATTATTATGATTCCATATTATGATCACATTATCATCACCGAACACTTAAATAAAAAACTACCACCCTCATAATCCTAAGTCAACCAATTACCATGATATAAGTTAAGTCCAAGTATGGTTGACTATCCTAGGGTTTTTCTAACCCTTGAGGATGGATTTGGGAACCCAATATAATTTCATTCCTATAGGGTTCACCAAAAAATCCTTAGGGATTCATTTCCTAGATACCATTGTGTTTTTACCTTGACCCATAGCAATTAAACAATGATAAGCCTTCTCATTCTTGGTTCCCTTATAACCTAGGTTTTTCTTATTAACGCTAGCCCTTTTGACTCCCAATGATCATGTTCAATGTGTTAGAGCCAATGGTAAATTTTTCTAAGGCCTTAGTTAGATGATCTACCTTTTCCCTTAAGGCTTTATTTTCCTCAATACATGCATCATTAACATTGAGAGGAATATAATCATTATGTGAGCATGCATTATCAATACTAGAAGATGAAGCATTATCATTAACATCTAAACATGCTTTTTCTAGCTTTTCTTCTAGGGACTTAATTTGATCAACCATCCATTTGTTCTTTCTCTTTGCCTTAAACAAATACCTAGTTAAGCTTGAAATCATAGAAACAATCTTTTTAGGGGAAAGATTTGTTACCATACTTTCCATATCTTCTTCCTCCGATTCCGATGAGGATGAAGATGAAGCTCCCCCTTCACTTGAGCTCTCCTCACTTGAACTTGTTTCTTCTTTTTCCGAGGAGAAGGAGTCCAAATCTTCTATTGCCATGAGTGCAAGCCTTGTGAAGGCTTGATCTTCCTCCGATGAGGATGGATCATCCCATGTCGCCTTGTGTGCCTTGGCCTTCCCTTTTTCTTTTGTTTTCTTTTCATCTTCCTTCTTTTTGCTCCCCTTCTTCTTTTCTTCTTTCTTTCTCCTTTCTTCTTTGCTTTTGTTCAAGAGGGGACAATCATCCCTTATGTGTGCTTCTCCTTGGCAATTGTAGCAAATGATCTTCCTCCTTGGCCTTCTTCCCCTATTATGAGATTTATTAAATTTAAAATTCTTAAGTGCACTTCTCACCTTCCTTACCATGTAGGCCTCCTCATTGCAATCCATGGAGGAAGATGATGATTCATCGGATGAAGACGGTGCAATCTCCTTCTTCTTCTTCTTTCCCTTGTCGGCCATTAGTGATATTCCCCATGGCTTTATGCTTGGTTCTTCAATTATCCCTTCAAGCCTAGTCTCATGTAATTCCATGGTGGAGAAAAATTCCTCTAGAGTACTCACCTCTAGATTCTTGGAAATGTAGAAGGAGTCCACCATGGAGCTCCACTTTGAGCACCGAGGGAATGCATCTATTGCCTTGATTATCATGTCTCGGTTGGAGAGTTTTTCACCTACACTCGACAACCATTAATTATTTCTTTAAACCTAGAGTGTAGTGACAATACCTTCTCCCCCTTTTCTAATTTGATGTTGTTCAATTGGGAGCGGAGGTGATCCCATCTTGCAAGTTTTGCCTCGGAGGTGCCCACATGAAGTTCTACTAGCTTTTCCCACATCTCTTTGGCGCTTGCACACTCTCCAATCCGATTGATCTCTTGTTGGGGGAGCACATTGAATAAATGTTGCTTGGTCTTTGAATTCACCAAGTACTCCTCTATTTGCTTCTTTGTCCATCTCGATTTTTGTAGTGGCTCCCCTTCCTCATACCTAGGCAACTTGAAACCGTTTTCAATAATTAACATTATATCGAAGTTGGTTTCGAAGAATACCTCCATTCTCTTCTTCCACCAAGAGAATTCGCCTTCAAATTTGGGTGGATGAATGTTGGAGCCGCCCATTGTAGTTGATTGTAGCGGCGGTGAGTCCGGTGACAATCTCCTCGCTCTGATACCACTTGTTGGAGGATCGGTGGTCGGCTAGATGGGGGTGAATAGCCCTCTTCGTGTACACAATGGAACTTGATCACTTAATTGTCTACAATTAAAGTTAGCGCAATGGAATAATAAAACTAAACAAGACAATTAAGACAATGCAAAGAAAACAAACGCTAATACAAGTGCGTAACGTGGTTCACGTCCCTTGCTGCTAGTCCACGACATGATTCGTTCCAAGGTGAATCAATCCACTAATCTCTCCTTTGCACAAAGCTAGGTGGAGGTAACCTTTCTTACACAAGAATCACTCCTCTTACAATATAATTAAAATAAGCTCAAGGAAGAGGATTGAAAACATGTTGGGCACTTGGGAGCTGTTTAGAGGTTAAGAATTACTCATCCCAAGTCACCCAAGGCCCCTTCTTATAGAGAAGAAGTCATTCTTCCCATTGGGCACCGAGCAGTCGACTGATACAGCCATCAATCGACTGTTGCTGTAGCCGTTGCCTCGCAACGACCTCATCCACGTTGGATTCCAACCAATGGCTCCCATATCAATCGACTGATATTCCTATCAGTCAACTGATGGAGCCATCAGTCGAGTGATCGGGATTATCAGTCGACTCTCCAAGCGTCTATGCCCGAAACCCTCATGAGCGATCCGACGCCAACCTGCGATTGGTATTGGTGAATCGATCGATCGCTAACCCTTAGCGATCGATTGGGCAATGGGCTTACTCGAACACCAGTCGATTTCCAACGACCCAGAGCAGTTGACTGATACCTATATCAGTTGACTGTGTCGGGTAAAACCCCAAACCAACATTTGGTTGAGCCTACGACACTTGAATTAGCCATTCGGCCAAGTTTACCTATGAGCTACCCGTCCTGGGTTACAATCGCTCACTCTCATCTTCCCTTGGAGTCCCTCGCCTTGAAGTTCTCTTCGTCGGACCACGTCTCTCAGATGCATCATGTGCACGGCTTCGCAATCCATCCTTTGCGTCTTGCCCTGAAGTCTACTTCCTTTGGCTTCGCTCCAATGCTCCTCGTTCGATGGTCCCTCGGATGCACCAAGCGCACAGCTTCCGCAATGCTATCCTTCACCGACTCAAGGACCGAGTCATGAGATGGTGAATCATGCCAATGCTTTGTCAAGCCATCCATTTGCGAATTACAAAGTCCTACACGACTTCAATGCACATATCAAATCCATAATCAACCTAACATAAACCCTTTGCCACACACATCAAAATCTATTGCCCTAACAGGTTGTTCTTATCTATGTTGGATATCAGCCCATTCGTAGATGGACCTACGATCTCCCGAATTCATTTTGAGGGTTTTTGAATTCGAAAAAAAAATGAATGGGATTTTGTAAATGTATGTGGATGCATTTTTAAACCATCTTTCTCATATATGCTCGATTTATATTTCTAGGTTAATCGCTTGATCATGATGTCTTTGAATTTGGGCTCTTTTGGATTTGAATAAATTGATTGGCCCGAACTTCTTGGACTGGCTTAGAAACTTAAGAGTTGTTCTTAAAGTTGAAAAGCTTGCGTATGTCCTCGAAGATCCTCTTCCCGCCCGTCCTAGTGATGGCGCAACTCTGGACCAATTGTTGGTCCATCAAAAACATGTGAGTGATTCTGAACTAGTGAGTTGCATCATGCTAGCCATGATGGTACCCGAGCTGCGAAAGTAGCATGAGCATATGGATGCTCATACTATAGACTTTCATCTTTATGAGTTGTTTGATGAGCAAGTGAGATCCGAAAGGTTCGAAGTCTCCAAGCTCCTCTTCACCTCTGAGATGCAAGAAGGTCCATCTGTGGTACTAATCAACATGCTGAAGACTATGGAGCCTTCTGTGAAGCATGAGCAGGGGACGGTGTTGTTAGTTGATTCCTCAAAGAAAGGTTCTAAGAAGAAATCAAAGGAACAACAGAAGGGGAAGAAGAAGGCAAGGAAGGCAGAACCAGCTCAAAAGGGCACTTCCCATCATTACGGCAAAGAGGGTCATTGGCGAAGAAACTGCAATATTTATCTTGAGTCCGTGAAGAAGAATAAGACATCTGATGCCCCATCTTCTTCAGATATCTTTGTTATTGATTGTCATTCTATTTCCTTAGACACTTGGTTATTAGATACCGGGTGTGGTTCACATATATACATAGGCTAAGGAATAGAAGAAGACTCGTCAAGGGAGAGTCAAATTTATGTGTTAGGAATAGAGCAAAGGTTGCTGCACTCGCCATCGGAACATATTTGTGGAAACTCCCTAAAGGACTTGTCTTAGAACTGGACAATTGCTTTTATTTTCCTTCGTTGATAAAGAACATCATTTCTATTTCTTGTTTAAATAGAAATGGGTACCATTTAACTTTTAGTAACAATTGTTGTTACATAACTTTGAATGGCATTCTTTATGGGACTGGAACTTTAAGCAATGATATTTATACGTTGGACGTATCCAGTGACATTTTCAATATCGAAGTGAGCAACAAGTGTGCTCGAAAAGATAATCAATTAGACTCCTACATGTGGCATTGTCGTCTTGGCCATGTGAGCAAGAAATACATGTCTGAATTACACCGATGTGGAATTCTAGAATCATTTGAATTAAATTCATATGATACATGTGAATCATGCTTAAAGGGCAAGATGACCAAGTTACCTTTTACTGGAAAAGATGAATCGGTGGGAGAGTTGCTTAGCCTAATACATACTGATGTATGCGGAACTATGTCAACTCAAGCTCTAGGAGGCTATAGCTACTTCATTACCTTCACCGATGATCACTCACAGTTTGGGTATGTGTTCTTGATGAAACACAAGTATGAAGCCTTTGAAAGGTTCAAATAATTCAGAAATGAAGTAGAGAAACAACTTGGCAAGAGTATTAAAATACTTCAATCGAATCGAGGTGGTGAATACTTGAGTCAAGAGTTTCTAGATTATTTGAGGGACAATGTTATATTGTCTCAATGGACTCCATCGTATACACCACAACTTAATGGTGTATCTGAGAGGCGAAACTGGACCTTGTTGGACATGGTCAGGTCGATGATGAATCACGCGAATCCTCCCAAGTCCTTTTGGGGCTATGCACTTCAGACAGCTATTTACTTGCTAAATAGAGTCCCGACCAAGGAAGTCTCTACTACTCCATATGAGATATGGGCTAGTAAGAAACCTCATTTATCTTACTTGAAGATATGGGGTTGTCCTACTTATGTGAAGCAGGCTGTGTCAGACAAATTAGAAGCTAAGTCTGATAAATGTCTATTTATTGGATACCCTAAGGAAATGAGGGGTTACCAAATCTATCATCCCTTGGAACAAAAAGTTTTTGTTTCAAGGAATGTTGTGTTTCTAGAGAAAGAGTTTCTCTTTCAAGAAAATAGTGGGAGTGTCATTGAACTTAAGGAGGTTCAAGAGACTCCAATAGACTTTGATGAGATAACTGGTCAAGAACCACAACCGATAACTCATAGTGATGAGCCATCGGCTGAACCTATTGTGACACCACATCTTCGTAGATCTAGTAAAACACGCAACATTCCTAAGAGATATGGATTTCTCGTAAGTGAATCGAACGACGTATTACTCATTGATGATGAGGAGCCTACCAGTTATGAAGAAGTTCTGAAAAGTTTAGAAAGGGATAAATTTCTTGAAGCCATGAAGTTAGAAATGGATTTCATGTATGAAAATCAAGTTTAAAACTTGGTGGATCAAGTGGGTTTTCAAGAAGAAAATCGACATGGATGGTATTGTGATTACCTTTAAGGCTAGATTAGTGGTGAAAGGCTATTGTCAAAAGCAAGGTGTTGATTATGACAAAACCTATTCACCAGTAGCTATGCTTAAATCCATTCGGATGCTCCTGGCGATAGTGGCTCATTATAATTATGAGATATTGAAAATGGATGTGAAAATGGCTTTCCTTAACGGAAACCTACTCGAGGACGTGTATATGATATAGCCTGAGGGTTTCACATCGGTTGATAAAACCAAGGTATGAAAACTTCGATGGTCTATATATGGACTGAAGCAAGCATCCATGAGCTGGAATATCTGTTTTGATGAGATAATCAAAAGGTTTGATTTCTCACAAAATCTGGACGACCTTGTGTGTACAAGAAAGTTAGTGGGAGTGCAGTCGTGTTCCTAGTATTGTATGTCGATGACATATTACTTATAAGAAATGATATATCTATCCTACAGTCAGTTAAAATTTGGTTATCCAAAACATTCTCCATGAATGACCTGGGAGAAGTGACCTATATCCTCGGGATTCAGATCTATAGAGATAGATCGAAACGGTTGCTTTGTCTTTCGCAGTCTACATATATAGATCGACTGCTAAAGAGATTTAGCATATCAAAATCCAAGAAAGGTTTCCTTCCCATCAAGCTTGGGATACACCTATCGAAGTCTATGTGTCCACGCACAGAAGATGAGAGGATTTGCATGAGTAACATCCCCTATGCATATGTAATAGGATCTATTGTGTATGGTATGTTATGTACGAGGCCCGATGTATCGTATGTTCTGAGTGTCACGAGCAGAAACCAGTCTGATCCAGGAATGGATCATTGTGTGGTTATTAAGACAATCCTTAAGTACTTAAGAAGAACTAAGGATGTGTTTTTAATATATGGAGAGGGCGATATGGTAATACGCGGGTATATGGATGCCAGCTTCCAGACAAACAAAGATGATTCTGTTGGTGCAGTAGGCACCTGAGTTTTGATTATAGCAAATGATACAAAGTTAAGCTCATGTCATTATCTCATGAGCTGAATCGAGTGTGCAGAAAATTATTATAGCTGGAGCTGAAGGCTAGCGACACCCGGAGGAAGCCGCGGTGGTCGGGCGACACTCGAGTGACTTCGGAGGGAGCCGAAGGAATCGAGTGGAAGGCCGGAAGCAAAAGCGACAAACTAAGTATCGAGGTAAGCTCATGTGTGTGCGAGAGTAAGTAAGGTCGTATCCTCTTTACGGGGATGATCTTAAGCGTAGATCTGACCAAAGACATCATATAGGTGGTCTAGGTCGAGATTGGACGGTCGGAGGCCGTTGAAATAATGTTTTTGTTAAGCTAACTTTGCCTTACAGCTAGCATCAGTCGACGTCCATCTTGGAGGACTCGACTGTCGTCCAACAGTCGACTATCGGAGGTTAGCATTCGACTGATGCTACCATCAGTGGACTGATGATGGCCATCAGTCGACTGATGGTCAAGGATCAGCCTCGAGGAGTCAAGTCTTATCACCATTTTTCAAGGAGTCATGTGCCCAATTCCTATTGGTTGAAGTTCCTCTCGAAAAGGAGCTCAAAGGCTATAAAAGGAGGGTCAATCCTAGGGTTTCTTCATCAATTCTAAGCTTCCAAAATCCTCCGCCAAGCTACAACTTTCCGAGAACGAATTGCTTTTTCTCCAACGTCTGCGTTTAATTGTTTTCTTTTTATTACGTCGGTTTAAGTTGTTTATTTCAGTTCATTACTTTCAAATCTCAGAGCTTTTATCGTAACGAGGAGAGGGGGAGTGTCCCTCTACCTTAAGCTTTTTTGCTTTTATTTGCAACGATTAACTCCTACCTCTAACGAGGAGGAGTTCTTTAGTGTTTTGCCCTCCATGCGTGGTCAAGGACCACTAGGGTCTTGGAGTAGTTGCCGAAGGCTACGAACCAAGTAAAAATATTTGTCTCATTTATTTATTGCTTATCTTTCCGTTGTAATTAATTATCTACTCGGGTTTTAACGAACAAAAAAAGGTTTTATTGCTATTCACCCCCTCTAGCGATCCGCTTCGATCGAACAATTGGTATTAGAGCCGGGGGCGCTTAGATTTGGTGAAACCACCAATCTAGCATTTTTTATAGATTTTTTTTTCGTTCATTTAAATTTTTCTCCCGCACTACTAATCCAAGACAAAGTCTTGGTACTCTTCGTTTGGTTTTGTTTTGCAAGTATTCGCTTTTGGAGTAGCCGACAGTAAAACGGGCATAACTTTTCGTACAAGTTGACCCACGAAACGGGCTACCTACCAGAACGAAGCTCTCGGAGAGATATACACTTCTTACAAGGGTAAACCCTCGTAACAATCTGTCTTCATCCTCAAAAACCATCTTTTAGTACCATTTCTGGGACATCGAAGGTTGTATGTGCTCATCTTTTATTTTAGTTGGTTATTTCTCGTTTATTCCTTTTGTTTCTTTTCATTTCCTACATTACTAATCCAAGACGAAGTCTTAGAACCTTTTTTGTGTTTTTTTTTGGTATTTTTTTGTGCAAGGTTTCCCTTCCAAATGGCCCATCTCGAGGGTTTTAACACCGTCCGACCTCCGTTTTACAACGGAAATGATTTCCGTTACTGGAAAGGTCGGATGGAATGCTTTCTCAAAACCCAAATCGAGATGTGGATCATAATCCAAACGGGTTTCACACTTTTGACTAACGAAGTGGGTGAATCCTTGGGTTATGACCAATGGACCATTGCGACAAAATGACAAGTCGAAGTCGACGCCAAGGCAACTCAAATTCTCCAATGCTGTTTGTCCAAGGAGGAGCTAAATCGTGTCGGCCCCTTCATAAGCACAAAGGACCTTTGGACAAAGCTAGTGGAGCTACACGAAGAGACTGATGAAGCCAAGGTATGTAAGCGTGATCTTTTATTTAATAAACTATATAATCTAAAAATGCAGGAACACGAGTCCGCGACGCAACTTCATGCCCGCGTCCAAGACATAGTCAACAATCTACACGCGATCGGGCAAAAGGTCGAAAACCCCGACCTTATAAGGTATGTCCTAAACTCCTTTCCGAGGACTACCTTGTGGGCATCCATGGTCAATGCCTACAAGGTCTCCAAGGATCATTCGAAACTTAGGTTAGATGAACTATTTTCTGATTTTGAACTTCATGAGCAGTCTAACTCGGAACCCGAGAAGGGTATAGCACTTTTTGCAGGTTCAAGGAAGAAAACCGCAAGCAAGCCACCCCCGAAGGAAGAAGAGGATGAGTCCGATTCGGAGGTCGACTCGGAAATGGAGGCCGAACTAGTCAACCTAGTTCAGAGGATAGTCAAGGGACGAAAATGAACCATCACTCGACCCAACAAAGGTAAGCCTAAAAGTTCAAATATTAGATGTTATGAATGCAACAGGTTTTGACATATCAAGTATGAATGCCCAAAACTCAAGAGCAGAGCACCAAAACACAAAAAGGCACTCAACGCTACTTGGGAAGAAGCATCCGAGGAAGAATATAATGATCGTGTTCTCATGGCTAAACCGGTGGAATCGGAGATGGAGTCGAAACCGGAACCTGAATCGAAAACCGAAGACGAGTCGGACTGCGAAGCACTATTTAAGATAAGCCACGGATACGCATCCGGTTCAAAAGATACACTCAAGGTAAGTCGGTCTCTCATTAGTACACTTTATAGTGCAATTAAGTTTTTAACTAGAAAGTTAGCTAAGTCCGAGTCCAAGGTCGAGACCGTGGTTGAGGAAGTTAAACTCCTCAAACACGAGGTCTCCCTAACCTCTTCGACTAGTCAAGTTCAAGAGGAGGACTCAACTCGGGTTGAAAAACTCGAAGTTGAGAACTCACTCTTGAAGAGTCAAGTTGAAGATCTTAGGAATACGTTGGAAAGGTTTACTTTGGGATCCAAAGGACTTGACCTCCTACTTGGATCGCAAAGGGCCATGTACAACAAGGTCGGGCTAGGGTTTAGCTCAAATATGACCAACAAGTCGTATATGTCGATTGTAAGTCGACATAAAAAATATGTCCAAGCATGGGTCCCTAAGACCACCTTAATTTCAAACTTAGGATTGAACCAGTACTGGGTTCCCAAGGACCAAATCAACTATGTAGAGAGACCGAATCGATTCAACGGTCCAGGGGGAGCTAGTACGAAACTTGTTTGTGTTTTAGCCTAGAAATTGCATGCTTAGGTTTTTATTTAGTTTGATTTTCCTTTTTAGAATGGTTAGATAGGATTATAACTCGTCAATACTTGATAACATAGTACCAGGACGCGATGAGATGATAGTAGGCTAGGAAAGCGGAGTCTTATGTATTTGGGCTAGATAAGGCGTATCTAGTTCGGTGCACTTGACCGAGCGGAACTAGCTGAAGCTACCTCGCCGTATCCTAGACTAGTTAGACCAGGAAGTGGTCTTAGGTAAGTCAAGTCTCTATTTTCTTGAAAATGGCTTTGTCTAAGGAAGTGGTCATTGTTCCAATCAAAGAAGGCCTCTGTGCCTCGCCACGACCTGGAAGCCATGATCTTGAAAAGGTGACTTGATGAGCCTAAGGTCAAATCCGAATCTAACGCAAGGTTGACAAGTGTTTAAGTCATTAAATTTAACTCAAGTAAAATTGGAAGTCATCTCACAAGAACATATAGGGTTAACGTGTTTGATCATGTAGACATTGGTGAGATGATTTAGGTTAATAATTTTCAACCAATCTTTAATAAATCCAATATCGATCCAATTACCTTGCGTGTAGGATCAATGGATGTTGGACAGTGGTTGCTCCCGACATATGACCGAGGATCAACTCAAGTTTTCGAAGCTTCGATTCAAACGACAAGGATCGGTAGCCTTCGAAAATAACGGCAAGCTCAAAATCATCGGATCAGGTGATATTGAGCTTAACTCAAATTTTGTTGTTCAAAATGTTTTATTAGTAGAAAATTTTCAATATAATTTACTTAGTGTAAGCCAATTGTGTGATAATAACTATAAGGTCATATTTCTAGAAAATGAATGCGTAATTAATACAAATGAAACTTCTAAAACAATTCTTATGGGAACTAGAAATAACAATATTTACACTATTAACTTAACTAACTCCTCAACTATGTGTCTTATGACATGGCAAGAGGAATCATGGTTGTGGCACCGATGACTCGGTCACTCACACCCAAGACTCATCCATAAGATGAGTCAGAGTGACTTAGTCAGAGGTTTGCCTAACCTCAATAACTTGAATAATAAAATATGTAATGCTTGTCAACAAGGTAAACAATCTAGGACACAACATCAACTAACTAATCAAGAATGAACCAAAAGTGTGCTTGAGCTCCTACACATGGATCTATTTGATTCACACAGAGCTAAGTCACTTAATGGAAGTAAATTCTGCTTAGTCATAATTGATGACTATTCTAGATTTACTTGGGTTAGGTTCATCAAACACAAAAGTTATACCCTAGATCAATTAATCAACATATTTAAATTAATAGAAAATCAACAAAGCATTAAAATCAAAAGACTTAGGACTGATCATGGTGGTGAATTCGAGAACCATAGGTTTACAGAATTCTGTAACCTAAATGGATACCACCATGAGTTATCTTGCCCTAGAACTCCACAACAAAATGGCCTAGTAGAACGCAAAAATAGAACCTTACAAGAAGCCGCTAGGACAATGTTAAACGAGTATAACCTACCGGATAGGTTTTGGGAGGAAGCCATGAGTACGACATGCTATGTCCAAAATAGGATCCTTATGGTAAAGAGACACCTTAAGACCTCATACAAGATTTATCACGATAAAATACCTAACATCAAGTACTTTAGGGTATTTGGGTGTAAGGTACATATCCTAAACACTAAGGATTACCTAGGGAAATTTACATCCAAAACCACGACCGGAATCTTTCTAGGATACTCGACCACAAGTAGAGCTTATAGAGTATATAACCATGACACCCTTAGAGTTGAAGAGACTATCAATGTAGTATTTGATGAAGGACACGAACCTACAAAACCCCCGCCAACCCCAATTAGCGAGCCGATTCATATTGGACCTAACTCTGATTCGAAGATCAGGTCTAGTGTTAATCCTAATATAAGTCAACCAAGTCACTCTAACGACCAAGTGATAGATGACTCTAACCAAACTAGAACTCAAATGAGTCATCCTATTGATCAAGTTGTAGAATCAAACTCAAATCCAACTAGGACTCAAACGAATCACCCTATCGACCAAGTGATAGGTGATCCAAGTCTAGGAGTTCAAACTAGAGTCTCATACAGAAACCTTAGTCAAATCTCCTTGATTTCTAAAATTGAACCCAAAACTATTGACCAAGCTCTTCTTGATCCCGATTGGATTATTGCAGTGCAAGAAGAGCTGGCGCAATTCACTTGGAACGAAGTATGGGAATTAGTACCACCACCTAAAGATAAAACAATCATTGGAACAAGGTCGGTGTTTAGAAATAAACTTGATGACAAAGGTGAAGTAGTTAGAAATAAAGCTAGACTAGTCGCTAAAGGGTTTAGTCAAGTTGAAGGTTTAGATTACTACGAAACCTATGCCCAGTAGCTAGATTAGAGTCCATTCAAATGATATTAGCGTATGCTGCACATCGAGGATTTAAGTTGTTTCAAATGGATGTGAAATCAGTGTTCTTAAATGGATACATTAAGGAAGAGGTTTATGTTAGTCAACCTCCTGGTTTCGAAAGTGTAGATAAACCCGACCATGTCCTTAGGTTAAAGAAAGCACTCTATGGACTTAAACAAGCTCCTCGAGCTTGCTACGAGAGACTTTCGATTTATCTCAAATCCAAAGGATTTAACCAAGGTGTAGTTGACCCAACCCTTTTCATAAAAACCTTAGGTAAAGACATATTCATAGCCCAAATCTACGTAGATGATATTATTTTCGGAACGACCAACTCAATCCTACTAAATGAGTTCATTTCACTTATGGAAAGTGAATTTGAAATGAATTTAGTAGGCGAGTTAAGTTTCTTCTTAGGTCTACAAATTAAACAAACTAAAGATGGAATATACCTACATCAACGCAAATATACTAGGGAATTAATCAAACACTTTGGAATGCAAGATGCTAAAATTATTAATACTCCAATGGCAACTAATGTGAATATAGAAGAAGATTTAATCGAAAACTCAATTGATTTAAAATACTATAGGAGCATAATAGGGAGTCTCCTTTACTTAACTGCGAGCCGACCTGATATCCTATTTGTAGTAAGTATGTGCGCAAGGTTCCAAACCTGTGCCAAGGAGTCTCACATAACTCTAGTCAAGCGTATCCTTAGATATCTAAAGGGTACACTTAATGTCGGTATTTGGTACCCTAGATCTACCGAGTTCGAACTAACCGACTACTCTGATTTGGACTATGTCGGTAGTAAGCTCGATAGAAAGAGTAGAAGTGGTTGTTGTCAACTTCTCGGCTCGAGTCTAGTAAGTTGGTGCAGTAGGAAGCAACACTGTGTTGCCTTATCTACCACCGAAGCCGAATACATCGCAATGGGTGAGTGTGTCACTCAGCTTCTTTGGATGAAGCACACTCTCCGCGACTTTAAGTTAGACTTTACAAATACTAAACTTCATGTAGATAATATTAGTTCAATTAATCTTACTAAGAATCTGATATGTCACTCTAGGACCAAACATATAGAGGTCAAACACCATTTCATTCGAGAACATGTGGCCAACGGAGCCATACAACTCGAATACGTCGAATCAAAGTCTAACTTGGCAAACCTATTTACTAAACCCCTACCCGAAGCCGAATTTAGTCTATTAAGACGAAATTTGGGCATGTGCGTAGTAGAATAGGACTTTGCAAATTATATTACTACTATTTTTTACTTTTCAGTTTTCATGGAACTAGTATAGGACATACCTTAGATATCATGCACCTCTAGATTTAAGGAGCCAATACATCTCACAACACATAAGACTAATGTGTTTGTGTACTTAGCCACGTAGATGGGCGTGAGATGTTAGGACCTTACTCCTGGTTCCAAATGTAGAGCTAGTGCATCGCTATGAACCACGGAGTATAATCATATATATTAACCGACTCTGATCAGGACTGGTTGATCTTTCATATCAATCAATTCAATATGAGTCAAACATTTTATAGATGAGCTTATTTTCAGTATATTATTTTCAAAATAATATAGAACATGCTTGGACTTTAAAATTAATATCTATATTTGTTTCTCACACACCCCACTCTTTTCGATATATGGCAAAAGGGGGAGAAAAAGGCCAAAGTTAAGGGATCAAAAATTTTGATAACTTAACTTGTTTTTCATGGTCAAAAGTTAAGTAAATGTTTACTTAACTTTAAGTTTTGAAAATTTACTTAAAAGGAAGTAAAGGCCAAGTTAAGAGAATTCTTAACTTAAACTTATTTTTTAAACACTATGACCAAACGTTAATTCTTTTTTAGTAGCAAACATCAAGGGGGAGAGTTAAAACTCTTTCTCAAGTACTCACCCTCGGTCAAGGGGGAGGATTCCTCATGGGAGAGCACTTGAAAAAGAGTTTTTATATACTCCTGCTCATTCATGCATATCTCATACTCATTTTGCTTAATGCACTTAATTTATTTTTCTTATATTTGTATGTGGGCTTGCCATAAATCAAAAAGGGAGAGATTGTTGGTGCAGTAGGCACCTAAGTCGAACATGAGTTTTGATTATAGCAAACGATACAAAGTTAAGCTCATGTCATTATCTCATGAGCTGAATCGAGTGTGCAGAAAATTGTTATAGCTGGAGATGAAGGCTAGCGACACCCGGAGGAAGTCGCGGTGGTCGGGCGATACTCGAGTGATTGTACTTCGTTCAGTTACGTATTGCTGGATGAATTATATATTCATAAAATTGCAGCATGAAGCTTTCCAATTTGTCTAAGATAGGTCATGACATATGAAAGCTACTTATGATACTCCTATTTCTTAGGCGTTAGTAAATATTTGATGAATAAGCTAGCAAATTCTATCATCAAGTGTAATGTTAATGTTTTTGTTAAGCTAACTTTGCCTTGCAGCTAGCATCAGTCGACTGCCAGCTTGGAGGACTCGACTGCCGTCCAACAGTCGACTGCCGGAGGTTAGTATTCGACTGATGCTACCATCAATCGACTGATGATGACCATCAATCGACTGATGGTCAAGGATCTGCCTCGAGGAGTCAAGTCTTATCACCATTTTTCAAGGATCCATGTGCCCAATTCCTATTGGTTGAAGTTCCTCTCGAAAAGGGGCTCAAAAGCTATAAAAGGAGGGCCAATCCTAGGGTTTCTTCATCAATTCTAAGCTTCCAAAAGCCACCGCCAAGCTACAACTTTCTGACAACGAATTGCTTCTTCTCCGACGTCTAGGTTTAATTGTTTTCTTTTTATTACATCGATTTAAGTTGTTTATTTCAGTTCATTACTTTCAAATCTCGGAGCTTTTATCGTAACGAGAAGAGGGGGAGTGTCCCTATACCTCAAGCTTTTTGCTTTTATTTGTAACGATTAACTCCTACCTCTAATGAGGAGGAGTTCTTTAGTGTTTTTCCCTCCGTGTGTGGTCAAGGACCACTAGGGTCTTGGAGTAGTAGCCAAAGGCTATGAACCAAGTAAAAATATTTGTCTCCTTTATTTATTGCTTATCTTTCCATTGCAATTAATTATCTACTCGCGTTTTAACGAACGAAAAAAAAGATTTTATCGCTATTCACCCCCCCTCTATCGATCTGCTTCGATCTAACAGATTCTAAGTCTCAGTCTGGGTATATATTCACCTTGAATGGAGGCGCAATAAGTTGGAAAGATTCCAAGCAAGACACTATAGTAGATTCTGCCACTGAGACAGAATACAATGCAGCTACAGAAGCAACAAAGGAAGCAGTTTGGATCAATAAGTTCATATCTGAACTTGATGTGGTCTCATCAACGATCCAAACATGTTCTTCGCCACTATCATTTGATCATAGAGATCATAAGTAGGAAGGAAATAAAAATCGAGAAGATTCCCACTAAAAGGAACTTAGCGGATCCTTTAACTAAGGCCTTACCTCAAAGTAAGTTTGAGGGTCATGTTAGAGCTTATGGTATTGGATACTATGGCGATTGGCATTAGGCTAAGTGGAAGCTTGTTAGTGATATATGAGAGATGTCCTAAGGATATTGCCTTATAATTGTACCATTTATTTGATAAATGAAGATTTACTATTTGAGTATACATCTTTTCATGTATTTGATTGGATTTTAAACTCATTTGTTGAATGTCTGTAATATGATTCATAGCATGAGAGAATTTGTGATTGGATCGTAACTAGTGAGTATCTCTACATGTGTAATTGTGATGTACTGGAATTGTCCCTAGTCAATGAATTGATGTATTCGGACACCATAAATTCTGTTGAGACTAGCACGAGTTATACTCTTTGGTTTATCCAAGCAGTGGTTCCTCACTAGCTGGCGGCATTGGGATGTCCGGAGTTAATCGTGGATGCTAGTTATGGTAACTAATACATTGGAGTGACTAGTTGTAAGACTTCATATGGTTATCTGCATATATGAATATGTCAATGAAGTTCTTACTGCAGCATAAGTGCAATGTTCCTTCGACTTGTGGTATTCAAGTCATCTTGGTCATGAAGACTTATGCTTTAACATCTTAAGCAAGCATCTCCGAGGAGATGTGGACCCGGGATGATTGGGTATAAGTCGAAGTGACCGAAGGTGTTTGAATAGCCTATAGATGATTCACCATTCCTTGCGAGGACATGTATACCCTATGGCCTCTCGTCGGATTGTTACTAAAGTCTTTGGCCAAAGCATTACATGTTTAGAGTATGGTACTCTTGGATACATGTGTAGTAACTAGAATCCATAGGATGAGAAAATAATACTTGGGCTAGGTGTGATGTAGTCAGGCTTGTGGGGACTGACACATAGACCATGTCCTGAACCAAGTGGGTATAAGATGAGTGAAGGGAAAGGGGCACGATTTACTGTAGCTGTTGAAGGGTTTCAGAAGCATTCTAGGATCAACCGTTGATTTTCTGATTAATTGAGGATCATGATGTAGTACTAGGTGTCACTCTTGATCGTTCTTTAATTAATGGTTAATTATAGACTGCCAATATAAATGTTAGGGAAATCAACCCATGTGATGTGGTTTTGATGTGTGTGGCAAAGGGTTTAAGTTAGGATTGTATTGGATTTGATGTCTGTGTTGAAGTCATGTAGGACTTAGTAATTCACACATGGAGCATTGGCAAGTTTCACCTCTCATGATTCGGTCTTTGAGTCGGTGAAAGATACATTGCGGAAGCTGTGCGCTTGGTGCATCCGAAGGACCGTCGGACGAGGAGAATTGGAGTGAAGCCGGAGGAAGTAGACTTTAGGGCGAGACGCGAAGGATGGCGCTACGAAGTTATGCGCTTAGCGCATCTGAGGGACGTGACTAGATGAAGACAACTTCAAAGGAGAGGGACTCCAAGGGAATGAGAGTGAGCGATTGTAACTCGGGATGGGGTAGCACTTAGGTGAAACTTGGCCGATTGGCTAAGTGTCGGATGGGATTTCCCGACATCAGTCAACTGCCATGCCATGGCAGTCGACTGCTCCAAGTTAACTTAGACTAAACTGGTGTTCGAGTTAGGTTTGTGTCCAAGTAGTCGACTGCCAAGGGTTTGCAGTCGACTACCGAAACTATCAGTCGACTGTTGATGGCAGCAGTCTACTGGTCATGAGGGTTTCGGGCATAGAATTGTTGTTAGTCGAGTGCTCCCTCGCAGGACTCGACTGTCGGCTCCATCAGTCAACTGATGTGGGAGCCGTTAGATGAAATCCAACGTGGAAGAAGTCGTTATAGGGCAACGGCTACAGGGGCAATCGACTGATCGAGGCATCAATCGATTGCTAGCCGCCCAATGGGAAGAAAGGCTTCTTCTCTATAAAAAGAAGCCATGGGTCAACTTGGGAGCCTAATGCTTTAACTCCAATCAACACCCAAGTAACCAAAACGCTTCCCTACTCTTCTTACTTGTTTTTATCTAAATTCTATTGTAAGAAGAGTGATCTTGTAAGAAAAGGTTACCTCCACCTTGCTTGGTGCCAAGGAGAGAATAGTGGAAGTTTAGGCGTGATTCATCTGGAACGAATCGGTCCGTGGATTAGCGGCAAGACCGTGAACCACGTTACACACTCTTGTTAGCATTTGTATTTCTTATTTCTTTGTTTTGTCTTTAGCTTTATATTTTCGCTTGTGCTAACCGTAATTCGTAGACAATTCAACGAGCAATTCCACCGTACGCGAAAGAGGGCTATTCACCCCCCTCTAGTCGACCACCGATGATCCAACAAGTGGTATCAGAGCCAAGTCACTTGTCACCGGACTAACCGCCGTAATAAGAACAACAACAACGATGGCCGTCTCTAACATCCATCCGCCAAAGTTTGAAGGCGAATTCTCTTGGTGGAAGAAGAGAATGGAGGTATTCTTCGAGACCGACTTTGATATTATGCTTATAATGGAGAATGGTTTCGAGTTGCCTAGGGATGAAGAGTGCGAACAAATTGAGAAATCACGATGGACCAAGAAGCAAAGGGAGGAGCACCTTGTAAACTCAAATGCAAAACATCACCTCTTCAATGTGCTTCCCCAACAAGAGATCAACTGGATTGGGGAGTGCTCAAGTGTCAAAGAGATGTGGGAAAAATTGATAGAACTTCTTGAAGACACTTCCAAGGCAAAGCTTGCAAGAAGGGACCTTCTCCGCTACCAACTCAACAACATTAAACTAGAAAAGAGAGAAAGGGTACTTTCTTTACATTCTCATTTCAAGGAAATTATAACCGGTTTGTGAAGTGTAGGTGAGAAGCTATCAAATCGAGACATGATCATGAAGGCTATAGATGCCTTCCCCCGATCATCAAAGTTGAGCTCAATGGTGGACTCCTTCTACATCTCCAAGAATCTAGAAGTGAGCACTCTAGAGGAATTCTTCTCCACCATGGAGCTACATGAAACAAGGCTTGAAGGAGTAATTGAAGAACCAAGCATCAAGCCATCAAAGGGAGTGGCACTAGAAGCTAACAAGGGGAAGAAGAAGAAGGAGACTCCCTCCTCATCCGATGAAGACTCCTCCTCCTCCTCCATGGATAGCACAGAAGAACCCTACATGGTAAGGAAGGTAAGACGTGCACTTAAAAATTTTAAATTTAACAAATCTAATGATAGGAGGAGAAGGCCAAAAAGGAATATAATTTTCTACAATTGCCAAGGAGAGGGACATATAAGGGATGATTGTCCCCTTTTGAACAAGAGCAAAGAAGAGAGGAGGAAGAAAGAAGAAAAGAAGAAGGATGAAAAGAAGGCTAAAGAAAAGGGGAAGGCTAAGGCACATAAGGCCACATGGGATGATCCATCATCCGAAGAAGAAGCCTTCCCCGAGGGGATAGATGACTTGGACTCCACCTCCTCTGAGGAAGAAGAAAGAAGCACTAGTGAGGAGGAGAGCTCAAGTGAAGGGGGAGCATCCTCATCATCGGAAGGGGATTTGGTAAGTGAGGTAACAAATCTCCCTCCCAATAAAATTATGTCTATGATTTCTAGCTTAACTAAGGAATTATTTAGGGCTAAAAAGGAAAACAAAAGCATGAAAAATGAAATTAAGGCCCTAGAAGAAAAGCTAGAAAAATCATATTTGAATGTGAATGATAATGTTTCTTCTAGTATCAATAATGCATGCTCACATGATGATTACATGCCTTTTAATATTAATGATGCATGTATTGAGGAGAATAGGTTTTAAGGGAAAAGGTAGACCATTTAACTAAGGCCCTAGAGAAATTCACTATAGGCTTCAGCACATTGAACATGATCATAGGAAGCCAAAGGGCAAGCTTTAATAAGAAAGGCCTATGTTATAAAGGGAATAAAAATGAAAAGGCCTATCATTGCCTAATTGCTAGGGGTCAAGCCAAAAATAAAATAATAGCTAGAAAATGGATCCCTAAAGCATATTTGGTGAACCCTATAGGAAAGAATTTGTATTGGGTTCCCAAATCCATCCTCAAGGGTTAGGAAAACCCTTGGATAGTCAACCATAGTGGACTTTATCTATATCATATTATTTGGTTGACTTAGGATGGTGTGGGTTATAAATTTTTAACATAGTGTTGGGTGATGATAATGCATAACCCATAAATTGAATGTTTAAATCATGATTCATGCTCAATTTTGTAATTTATAATCATGATATGCAATGATTGATGATTTATGATCATGATTGATAATTCTTGATGCATGTTCATGATTGGGTTTTTAGGATGATACTTAACCATGGGTAGAATTGCATGAAATTATGGTTAAGTATAAAACACCTTAGGTACATCTCACATCCCACTGTAAGGCTAACTTGATTGAGAACATAGCAATGGGTGAGATGATACAAATGGTCCACTAATGTTTATAGCATTTAGATGGGTCCTTAAGTGTATCAATAGATTAATCATAGACCAATCATGGGGAAAGCATACGTTTAATTCATAGACATATTGCCCAAAGATCATGGTTGGATATTTCAAATTATTTTAAAACCATTTTATGTTTCTTAAACAGTGAGTTCATGTTTTGAACAGTTTCAAGGCAAACTACGTTTTAATGTGGATACAAACTTTAGACATTTTTGTAACTTTTGAGTTTTTGCCAAAATTTCAAAAATAAACTGAATTTTCATGAAAAATCATTTTTCACTGATAAAGGGACTCACTAGAAATATGTACTTCAAATTTCATGATTTTTTGATTTTTTTTTGGAATTTTTAACGTATTTCTGAAATCGGGCTCCAAAATTAGAAAATCTTGAAAACTGAGTGCTAGTCGACTGATCCTCTGATTCAGTCGATCGAGATGTATCATCCGAGCGGTTTTGGGTATTTTTCTTTCTTAGAGTTGATGTCATACGTATATAACATTTGCATAATGCTTTTGATAATGTCAAAGGGAGAGATATCAATTTAAGTTAATCATGCTAAAAGGGAAAATTTTGCATGTCTTAAGGGGGAGTTGCATGTTTAAGGGGGAGTTTTTATACTCATATTAATTACATGCTTTCTTGCCTTATGTTTTTATTGTTATTGTTTTTAACCTAACTTAAAAGGATTGCCACACATCAAAAAAGGGGAGATTGTTAGGGCAATCAACCCATGTGATGTGGTTTTGATGTGTGTGGAAAAGGGTTTAAGTTAGGATTGTATTGGATTTGATGTGTGCATTGAAGTCATGCAGGATTTAGTAATTCACACATGGAGCATTGGCAAGTTTCACCTCTCATGACTCGGTCTTTGAGTCGGTGAAAGATACATTGCGGAAGCTGTGCGCTTGGTGCATCCGAGGGACCGCCGGATGAGGAGCATTGGAGTGAAGCTGGAGGAAGTAGACTTCAAGGCGAGACGCGAAGGATGACACTATGAAGCAGTGAACTTGGCGCATCCGAGGGACGTGGCGAGACGAAGACAACTTCAAAGGCGAGAGACTCCAAGGGAATGAGAGTGAGAGATTGTAACCTGGGATGGGGTAGCGCTTAGGTGAAACTTGGTCGATTGACTAAGTGTCGGATGAGATTTCCCGACATCAGTCAACTATCATGCCATGGCAGTCGATTGCTCCAAGTCAACTTAAACTCAACTGGTGTTCGAGTCAGGTTTGTGTCCCAGCAGTCGACTGCTGAAACCATCAGTCGACTGCTGATGGTAGCTATCGACTGGTCACGAGGGTTTCGAGCACAGAATGGTTGTTAGTGTTAGTAATATGTGAGAGATGTCCTAAGGCAATCGCCTTATGTTAGAACCATTTATATGATAAATGAAGATTCACTATTTGAGTATACATATTCTCATGTATTTGATTAGATCATAAACTTATTTCCTGAATGTCCACGATACGATTCAAAGCATGAGAGAATTTGTGATTGGATCACAACTAGTGAGTATCTCAACATGTGTAATTGTCATGTATCGAAATTATCCCTAGTCGATGAATTGATGGATTCGAACACCATCAAATCTGTCGAGACTATCACGAGGTATACTCCTTGGTGTATCCAAGTAGCTGATTCTCACTGGCTGGAGACATTGTGATGTCCGGAGTTAATCGTGGATGCTAGTCATGGTAACTAGTTCATTGGAGTGACCAGCTGTAAGACTTCATATGGTTTTATGCATATATAGATATGTCAATGAAGTTCTTATTGCAACTTAAGTGCGATGTTCCTTTGACTTGCGGTATTCAAGTCATCTTAGTCATGAAGACTTATGCTTTGACATCTTAAGCAAGCATCTCCAAGGAGATGTGGACCCGAGATGATTGGGTATAAGTCGAAGTGATCAAAGGTGTTTGAATAGCCTATAAAGGATTCACCACTCTTTGCGAGGAGATGTATACCCATGGCCTCTCGTCAGATTGTTACTAAAGTCTTTGGCCAAAGCATTACATGTTTAGAGTAGGTACTCTTGGATACATGTGCAGTAACTAGAATCCGTAGGGCAAGGAAATGATACTTGGGCTAGGTGTGACGTAGTCAACCTAGTGGGGACTGACACAATAGACCATGTCCTGAACCAAGTGGGTATAAGATGAGTGAAGGGAATGGGGCACGATTCATTAGAGCTGCTGAAGGGTTTCAGAAATAGTTCTGGATCAACCGTTGATATTTTCGGTTAATTGGGGATCATGATGTACTACTAGGTGCCACTCATGATCGTTCTGTAATAAATGGTTAATTATAGACGTCCAACATAAATCGATAACCTATTTGGTCACATGCACAATGAGCGTAATCCGAAGGATTTAAAATGAGCTTGAGAATGAGATTCTCAGACCGAGAGAAACTAGGTTTGGTTGGACCAAACAAGAAGCGAGCATGAAATTGTTTCAGGCGCAATGGAAGCGTGGATGGGCCATGTCTTATGAAGACATGATGGATCAACCAAATTTGTTTGGTTCTAATCCAATGGTGGAGAATAAACCAAAGGGGTTTGGTTTGTTTTAAACGAATGAACCAAAGTTGGTTTGGTTCGTTTTAACTTAAAATAGACCAAATTGGTTTGGTTTATTTTAACTTAAATTAATGGAGTGGGTTAACGGGTTTTGGTTATGAAGCAATAACCATTAGGAGAATTTGTTCTCTATAAAATAGGGCTCAAGGGTTTAATGAGAGCTCTAATCCAAGTTGCCGCCCCCTCCCTTTTCTCCTCTTGTGGTCGGCACCCATACCCTAGCCGCCGCCCACCCTTGTGCTGCCGTCCAAGATCCTTGCCAGCGTCCAAGCTTCAGTCGGCGACCCTCCGGTGATCATCCTTGGCTACGGCGACAAGGTGAGCATCTAGCTTCCTTATTTGGCCGGCGCTAATCCTCCACCAAAGCTGTCCAGTTCTCTAGACAGCTTGTTTATTTCGTGTCGGAGCATCGTTTGGATGACGTTTGGAGCTTCAACAGTGGCTGCTTTGCCAGGGATTCGATATCCGGTAATCCTCAGAGGTGGAGGATGAAGGATTCGTCAAACGGTTGGCGAATACCTCTCCGGAGAAGCGAGTTTTTGAGGACTCATTTTGAATCTAAATTTTGATTTGGATTGTGATCTTCTCTCGATCACATCGTCTTCGACACGAGGCTAGTGACTCATATGAAGACGAGGCTCATGACTTTGTGAAGTTATCCCGAAGATACTCGGCGTGGATACGGATAGAGGCAATTCTAGCGAGGATCACTTTGGTTGATGTCTTTCCCGCTACACGTGATACGTAAGGTATACGTAGAATAAATTTCCTTTTATTACAAAATTTGAAACTACGATTATTTCTACACATGTTGTACTATGCATGCGTGTGGTGTGTGTGTTGTAATAAATTAGATTTATTATTTTTATTTCTTCCGTTGTGCACATGTTTACGAAACATGTTCGAACACACACTCGCCGCGGTGCTGGAAATCCAATAGTGGTATCAGAGCCCAGGTTGTGTTTCGACATAATTGTAAATTTTTTTTGTGATAGTCGTAATGGTATTTATGGGAATTTTCTACTTTTGGAAAGTTAGAAGTATTTATGGAAATTTTTAATTTTGGAAAATCTAGAAGTATTTATGAAAATCATCTACTTTTGGAAAGTTAGAAGTATTTATGGAAATTGATATTTTCCATAAATAAAAGATTTGATTAAATTTGGAAATTTGTTTCCTAATTTAATCTTGATTTGATTTGGGAAATCAAATCTTAAAATTTTTTATTTCCATAAGTAGTTTTGATGATTTAGGAAATTTGTTTCCTAAATTGACTTTCCTTAATCAACACTTTCCACAAATAAAATATCTGATTAGATTTGAAAATTTGTTTCCTAATTTAATCATGATTTGATTTGGAGAATCAAATCTCAAACATATTTTATTTCCATAAATAGTTATGACATATAAGGAAATTTTGTACATGTCATAATTGTATGTCATGTAATTGCATTAGATGCATATCATTATGTCATGCGTGTCGTGACATGTAGATGTAGGTCATGTATGCCATGCCATGTAGATAATAGTTATTTGCATGCAAAGAGGAGGAGATATAAAATCCCTTACTCAATATTAAAGCCTACACCTTCCATTAATATGGTTAGAACCAGAGTTCCGTTTCTTGTTTGGGTTGTTGGACTATCTCCAAGCCCGGCTCGAACCCGAACATGTTCAAACATGGAATAGTTTAATACTAATATGGTAAGAGTCAGAGGTCAATCTTTAGCTTTGGTTGTTGGACTCTCTCCAAGCCGGGCTAATTGGTTGAATGTGCTCTAACCATATTAAAATTATTTCTCGATTAATGGGTTGGCTTTAACCTGGAGCATCGGCTTGTTAGACTCTCTCCAAGGTTGATGTGAAGGGAGGTGAAGTTGGGTGCTATTCATATGATACATACTTGTTAATGTGTTAACAACCCGATGTATGTGTGAACATTCAATAAGTTGATAGCACATTGTGATAGTTGCATATATTTGATATGAAATCGGTATATTTGATACCTACCAACGTAGTTATGAATGACTTGTTGGACTCTCCCCAAGGTTGTTCATATCTATGTTGGATATCAGCCCATTCGGAGATGGACCTACGATCTTTCGAAGTGATTTTGGGGTTTTTGAAATTCGAAAAATGAATGAGATTTATAAATGTATGTTGATGCATTTTAAAATCATTTTCTCATATATGCTCGTTTTGTATTTCTAGGTTAATCGATTGATCATGACGTCTTTGAATTTGCGTACTATTTTGGATTCAAACAAATTGACTGGGCCTAACTTCCTGGACTGGCATAGAATCTTGAGAATTGTTCTCAAGGCGGAAAAGCTAGCGTATGTCCTTGAAGAGCCTCTTCCCAACCGTCCTAGGGATGATGCAACTCCAGACCAATTGTTGGCCTATCAGAAACATGTGGCAGATTCTGAACTGGTGAGTTGCATTATGCTAGTTGCGATGGTACTTGAGCTGCAAAAGCAGCATGAGCATATGGATGCTAATACCATAGTCTTCCATCTTCATGAGTTGTTTGATGAGCAAGCGAGATCCGAAAGGTTCGAAGTCTCTAGGCTCCTCTTCACCTCTAAGATGCAAGAAGGTTCGTCTGTAGTGCAGTTTGTGCTAAAGATGAATGGGTACATCGAGCGGCTGGCCACCCTCAGTTTTGTGATGGATCATGAATTACGTATTGACTTAATTCTGCATTGTTTGCCCAAGAGTTTCTCACAATTTGTGATGAACTATCGGATGAACAAATTAGAATCCACTATTCCTGAGCTCCTCAGTATGCTGAAGACTATGGAGCCTTCTGTGAAGCATGAGGAGAAGGCGGTTCTGTTAGTTGATTCATCAAAGAAAGGTTCTAAGAGGAAGGCAAAGGAACAGAAGAAAGGGAAGAACAAGAAGGCTAAGAAGGTAGAACCAGCACAAAAGGGCACTTGCCATCATTGTGGCAAGGAAGGCCACTGGCGAAGAAACTGCAAGATTAATCTTGAGTCCGTGAAAAGAAGAAGGCATCCGATGCCCCATCATCTTCAGGTATCTTCGTTATTTATTGTCATTCTATTTCCTTAGACACTTGGGTATTGGATACTGGGTGTGGCTCACATATATGTAATGACATACATGGGCTAAGGAATAGAAGAAGACTCGTCAGAGGGGAGTCAAATTTGCGAGTTGGCAATGGAGCAAAGGTTGTTGCGGTCGCCATTGGAACTTATTTGTTGAAGCTCCCTAGTGGACTAGTCTTAGGACTTGACAATTGCTATTGTGTTCCTTCTCCAATAAAGAACATTGTTTCTATTTCCTGCTTAAATAGAAATGGTTACCATTTGACTTTTAGTAACAATTGTTGTTATATAACTTTGAATGGCGTACTTTATGGAACTGGAACTTTGAGCAATGGTATTTATACGTTGGACGTATCCAGTGACATTTTCAATATCGAAGCGAGCAACAAGCGTGCTCGAAAGGATAATCAATTAGACTCCTACATGTGCCATTGTTGTCTTGGCCATGCAAGCAAGAAATGCATGTCCGAATTACACCGATATGGAATTCTGGAATCGTTTGAATTGGATTCATATGATACATAAGAATCATGCTTTAAAGGCAAGATGACTAAGTTACCTTTTACAGGAAAAGGTGAACGAGTGGGAGAGTTGCTAGGTCTAATACATACTGATGTATGTGGACCTATGTCATCTCAAGCTTTAGAAGGCTATAACTACTTCATTACCTTCACCGACGATCACTCACGGTTTGGGTATGTGTTCTTGATGAAACACAAGTCTGAAGCCTTTGAAAGGTTCAAAGAATTCAGAAATGAAGTAGAGAAACAACATGACAAGAGTATTAAAATACTTCGATCGGATCGAGGTGGTGAATACTTAAGTCAAGAGTTTCTAGATTATCTAACAGACATTGGTATATTGTCTCAATGGACTCCGCCATATACACCACAACATAATAGTGTATCTAAGAGGCGTAACCGGACCTTGTTGGCCATGGTCAGGTCAATGATGAATCATGCGAATCTTCCCAAGTCCTTTTGGGGCTATGCGCTTCAGAGAGTTGTTTACTTGTTAAACAGAATGCCTACCAAGGTAGTCTCCACTACTCCATATGAGATATGGAATAGTAAGAAACCTCATGTATCTTACTTGAAGATATGGGGTTGTCCTGCTTATGTGAAGCGGACTGTATCAGACATATTGGATGCTAAGTCTGATAAATGTCTATTTATTGGATACCCTAAGGAAACAAGGGGTTACCAATTCTATCATCCTGTGGAACAAAAGGTGTTTGTTTCAAAGCATTCTGTGTTTCTAGAGAAAAAGTTTCTCTTGCAAGAAAATAGTGGGAGTGTCTTCGAGCTTGAGGAGGCTCGAGAGACTCAAATAGACATTAATGAGATACCTGGTGAAGAACAACAGTCGATAACTCATAGTGATGAGCAATCGGCTAGACCTATTGAAACACCACATCTTCGTAGATCTGGTAGAACACGCAATATTCCTGAGAGATATGGATTTCTCGTAACTGAATCGAATGACATGTTACTCATTGATGACGAGGAGCCTACCAGTTATGAAGAAGTTCTGACAAGTTTAGAAAGGGATAAGTGGCTTGAAGCTATGAAGTCGAAAATGGATTCCATGTATGAAAACCAAGTTTGGAACTTGGTTGACCCACCTGAAGGCATAAACCCTATATGGTGTAAGTGGGTTTTCAAGAAGAAAACTGACATGGATGGTAATGTGATTATCTATAAGGCTAGATTGGTGGCGAAAGGATATCGTCAAAAACAAGGTGTTGATTATCACGAAACCTATTCGCCTGTTGCTATGCTTAAATCCATTCAGATGCTTCTGGCCATAGCGGCTCATTATGATTATGAGATATGGAAGATGAATGTAAAAATAGCTCTCCTTAATGGAAACCTACTCGAGGACGTGTATATGATACAACCTGAGGGTTTCACATCGGTTGATAAAACCAAGGTATGCAAATTACGACAGTCCATATATGGATTGAAGCAAGCATCCAAGAGCTGGAATATCTATTTTGATGAGACAATCAAAAGGTTTGATTTCTCACAAAATCCAGACAAACCTTCTATGTACAAGAAGGTTAGTGGGAGTGCAGTCGTGTTCCTAGTATTGTATGTCGATGACATATTACTCATAGGAAACGATGTTTCAGTCTTACAGTCTGTTAAGATTTGGTTGTCCAAGACATTCTCCATGAAAGACCTGGGAGAAGCAACCTATATCCTCGGGATTAAGATCTATAGAGATAGATCGAAACGGTTGCTTGGTCTTTTGCAGTCTACATATATAGACCGAGTGCTAAAGAGGTTTAAAATGTTGGAATCCAAGAAAGGTTTCCTACCCATCAGGCATGGGATACACCTTTCAAAGTCTATGTGTCCGCGCACAGAAGACAAGAGGATTTGCATGAGTAAGATTCCCTATGCATCCGCAATAGGATATATCATGTATGCTATGTTATGTATGAGGCCCGATGTATCGTATGCTCTAAGTGTCACGAGTAGATACCAGTCTGATCCAGGAATGGATCATTGGGCAGCTGTTAAGACAATCCTTAAGTACTTGAGAAGAACTAAGGATGTGTTCCTAAAATATGGAGAGAGGGACATGGTGATACGCGGGTATACAGATGCAAGCTTCCAGACAGACAAGGATGATTCCAGGTCTCAGTCTGGATACGTGTTCACCTTTAATGGGGGCGCAGTGAGTTGAAAAAGTTCCAAAAAAGACACTGTAGAGGATTCTACCACTGAGGCAGAATACATTGCAACTTCGGAAGCAGCAAAGAAAGCAGTTTGGATCAAGAAGTTCATTTATGAACTTGGTGTGGTTCTAGCCATTGTTGAAGCAATACCGGTCTATTTCGACAACAATGGAGCAATTACACAGGCGAAAGAGCCAAGGTCTCATCAACGATCCAAACATATGCTTCGCCGCTATCATCTAATCAGAGAGATCATTAGTAGGAAGGAAATATAAATCGAGAAAATCCCCACCGAAAGGAACTTAGCGAATCCTATGACTAAGGCATTACCTCAAAGTAAGTTTGAGGGTCATGTTAGAGCCTATGGTATTGAATATCGTAGTGATTGGCATTAGGCTAAGTGGAAGTTTGTTAGTAATATGTGAGAGATGTCCTAAGGCAATCGCCTTATGTTAGAACCATTTATATGATAAATGAAGATTCACTATTTGAGTATACATGTTCTCATGTATTTGATTAGATCTTAAACTCATTTACTGAATGTCCACGATACGATTCACAGCATGAGAGAATTTGTGATTGGATCACAACTAGTGAGTATCTCTACATGTGTAATTGTTATGTATCGATATTATCCCTAGTCCATGAATTGATGGATTCAAACACCATCAAATCTAACGAGACTAGCATGAGGTATACTCCTTGGTGTATCCAAGCAGCTGATTCTCACTAGCTAGAGATATTTGTTAGTAATATATGAGAGATGTCCTAAGGCAATCGCCTTATGTATGAACCATTTATATGATAAATGAAGATTCACTATTTTAGTATACATGTTTCATGTATTTGATTGGATCTTAAACTCATTTACTGAATGTCCACAATACGATTCACAGCATGAGAGAATTTGTGATTGGATCACAACTAGTGAGTATCTCTACATGTGTAATTGTGATGTATCGGAATTATCCCTAGTCGATGAATTGATGGATTTGGACACCATCAATTCTATCGAGACTAGCACGAGGTATACTCCTTGGTGTATCCAAGTAGCTGATTCTCACTGGTTGGAAACATTGTGATGTCCGGAGTTAATCGTGGATGCTAGTTATGGTAACCCATGCGAGGAGATGTATACCCATGGCCTCTCGTTGGATTGTTACTAAAGTCTTTGACCAAAGCATTACATGTTTAGAGTAAGGTACTCTTCGATACATGTGCAGTAACTAAAATTCGTAGGACGAGGAAATGATACTTGGGCTAGGTGTGACGTAGTCAACCTAGTGGGGACTGACACTATAGACCATGTCCTGAACCAAGTGGGTATAAGATGAGTGAAGGGAATGGGGAACGAATCATTCGAGCTGTTGAAGGGTTTCAGAAATAGTTTTGGATCAACCGTTGATCTTTTCGGTTAATTGGGGATCATGATGTACTACTAGGTGCCACTCATGATAGTTCTGTAATTAATGGTTAATTATAGACGACCAACATAAACCGAGAACCTATTTGTTCACACGCATAACGAGCGTAATCCAAAGGATTTAAAACGAGCTTGAGAATGGGATTCTCAGACCGAGAGAAACAAGGTTTGGTTGGACCAAACATGAAGCGAGCATGAAATCATTTCAGTCGCAATGGAAGCATGGATGGGTCGTGTCTTATGAAGACATAATGGATGAACCAAAATGGTTTGGTTCTAATCCAATGGAGGAGAATAAACCAAAGGGGTTGGTTTATTTTAAACGAATGAACCAAAAGTTGGTTCGGTTTGTTTTAACTTAAAATAAACTATCATGGTTTGGTTTATTTTAACTTATCTTAATAGAGCGGGTTAACGGGCCTAATGGTTATGATCCAATAACCATTAAGAGAATTAGTTCTCTATAAAAGAGGGCTTAAGGGATAATTAAGCCCTAATCCAAAAACCCCTAGCCCTAAGGTTGCCGCCCACCTCCTCCTTGGAGCTCTCGGTGCCAACCTATTGCCGCCGCCCAAAGCTCCTCCAACCGGCGTCCAGAAGGCTGCTTCCTTCCCCCTCGCCGGTGTCGAGCTGCTGCCGGTTAGTGCTCCGGTGATCTCCTTCAAGTTTGGCATCAAGGTGAGCTCTATCTCCCTTGGTTGTCCGGCGCCTATCACCTCCACCAAAGCTGTCCAGTTTTCTGGACAACTTGTTCTCCTCTCGTCGGAGCGTCGTTTGGACGACGGTTAGAGCTCCGACAGCGGCTAACTTACCGGGGATTCGATCTCCGGTAATCCTCTGAGGTGGAGGACGAAGGATTCGTCAATTGGTTGACGAATACCTCTCCGGAGAAGCGAGTATTGAGAACTCGTATTAGGATCCGAATTTGGATTCGGATCGTGATCATCTCTCGATCACGTCGTCTTCAACACGAGGCTAGTAACCCGTACGAAGATGAAGCTCGTGGCTTAGCGAAGTCATCCCGAGGAACTCGGCGTGGATACGGATAGAGACGATTCTAGCGAGGATCGTTCCGGTTGATGTCATTCCCGCTACACGTCATACGAAAGGTATAACGTAGATAAATCTCCTTTTATTGCAAATTTAAATTTACGGTTATGTCTACACTTGTTGTAATATGCATGCGTGTGTTGTGTGTGTTGTAATAAATGTAGATTTATTATTTTTATTGCTTCCGCTGTGTTCATGTTTACAAAACGTGATCGAACACACACACGCCGCGGTGCCGGAAACCCAACAGTGGTATCAGAGCCCAGGTTGTGTTTCGACATAATCGTAAAATGGTTTTGCGATAGTCATAATGTTATTTCTGGAAATTTTCTAATTTTGGAAATTTAGAAGTATTTATGGAAAATTTTCAATTTTGGAAAGTCTAGAAGTATTTATGGAAATCTTCCACTTTCGGAAAGTTGGAAGTATTTATGGAAATTGATATTTTCCATAAATAAAATATTTGATTAGATTCTGGAAATTTGTTTCCTAATTTAATCATGATTTGATTTGGGAAATCAAATCTTAAAATATTTTATTTCCATAAGTAGTTTTAATGATTTAGGAAATTGGTTTCCTAAATAGATTTTCCTTAATCAAATAATTCCATGAATAAAATATGTGATTAGATTTGGAAATTTGTTTCCTAATTTAATTATGATTTGATTTGGAGAATCAAATCTTAAACATATTTTATTTCCATAAATAGTTATGATATATAAGGAAATAATCTACATGACATAATTGTATGTCATGTAATTGCATTAGATGCATAACATTATGCCATGCGTGTCATGACATGTAGATGTATGCCATGTATGTCATGCCATGTAGATAATAGTTATTTGCATGCAAAGAGGATGAGACATAAAAACCCTTAAACAATATTAAAGCCTACACCTTCCATTAATATGGTTAGAACCAGAGTTCCGTTTCTTGTTTGGGTTGTTGGACTCTCTCCAAGCCCGGCTCGAACCCGAACATGTTCAAACCATGGAATAGTTTAATACTAATATGGTAAGAGTCAGAGATCAATCATTAGCTTTGGTTGTTGGACTCTCTCCAAGCTGGGCTAATTGGTTGAATGCGCTCTAACCATATTAAAACTATTTCCCGATTAATAGGTTGGCTTTAACCTGGAGCATCGGCTTGTTGGACTCTCTCCAAGGTCGATGTAAAGGGAGGTGAAGTTGGGTGCTATGCATATGATGCATACTTGTTAATGTGTTAACAACCCAACGTATGTGCGAACATTCAATTAGTTGATAGCACATTGTGATAGTTGCATATACGTGATATGCAATCGGTATAGATGATACCTACCGTCGTAGTTATGAATGACTTGTTGGACTCTCTCCAAGGTTGTTCATAACTATGATGGATATCAGCCCATTCAGAGATGGACCTACAATCTCCCGAAGTGATTTTGGGGTTTTTGAAATTTGAAAAATGAATGGGATTTATAAATGTATATTGACGCATTTTAAAATCATTTTCTCATATATGCTCGTTTTGTATTTCTAGGTCAATAAATTGCTCATGACGTCTTTGAATTTGTGCACTATTTTGGATTCGAACAAACTGACTGGGCTGAACTTCTTGGACTGGCTTAGAAACTTGAGAATTGTTCTCAAGGTTGAAAAGCTTGCGTATGTCCTCGAAGCGCCTCTTCCCGCCCATCCTAGTGACGATGCAACTCCGGACCAATTGTTGGTCTATCAGAAACATGTGACTGATTCTGAACTGTCAAGTTGCATCATGCTAGCCGCGATGGAACCCAAGCTATGAAAGCAGCATGAGCATATGGATGCTCATATCGTAGTCCTTCATCTTTATGAGTTGTTTGATAAGAAAGTGAGATTCGAAAGCTTCGAAGTCTCCAAGCTCCTCTTCACCTCTGAGATGCAAGAAGGTTCATCTGTGGTACTGCTCAACATGCTGAAGACTGTGGAGCCTTCTGAGAAGCATGAGCAAGGGACGGTGTTGTTAGTTGATTCCTCGAAGAAAGGTTCTAAGAGGGAGTCAAAGGAACAACAGAAGGGGAAGAAGAAAAAGGCTAAAAAGTCAAAACAAGCTCAAAAGGGCACTTGCCATCATTATGGCAAGTAGGGCCATTGGCGAAGAAATTGCAAGATTTATCTTAAGTCCGTGAAGAAGAATAAGGCATAAGATGCTCCATCTTTTTCATATATCTTCGTTATTGATTGTCATTCTATTTCCTTAGACACCTGGGTATTGGATACTGGGTGTGGCTCACATATATGTAATGACATACATGGGCTAAGGAATAGAAGAAGACTCGTCAAGGGAGAGTCAAATTTACGTGTTGGGAATGGAGCAAAGGTTGCTGCACTCGCCATCGGAACGTATTTGTTGAAACTCCCTGCAGGACTTGTCTTAGAACTGGACAATTGCTTTTATGTTTCTTCGTTGATAAAGAACATCATTTCTATTTCTTGTTTAAATAGAAATGGGTACCATTTGACTTTTAGTAACAATTGTTGTTACATAACTTTAAATGGAGTTCTTTATGGGACTGGAACTTTAAGCAATGGTGTTTATACGTTGGACGTATCCAGTGACATTTGCAATATCGAAGTGAGCAACATGTGTGCTCGAAAGGATAATCAAATAGACTCCTATATGTGGCATTGTCGTCTTGGCCATGTAAGCAAGAAACGCATGTCCGAATTACACAGATGTGGAATTCTGGAATCGTTTGAATTGGATTCATACGATACATGCGTATCATGCTTAAAAGGCAAGATGACTAAGTTACCTTTTACTGGAAAAGGTGAACGAGTGGGAGAGTTACTAGGTCTAATACATACTGATGTATGTGGACCTATGTCAACTCAAGCTTTAGGAGGCTATAGATACTTCATTACCTTCACCGATGATCACTCACGGTTTGGGTATGTGTTCTTGATGAAACACAAGTCTGAAGCCTTTGAAAGATTCAAAGAATTCAGAAATGAAGTAGAGAAACAACATGACAAGAGTATTAAAATACTTCGATCGGATCGAGGTGGTGAATACTTGAGTCAGGAGTTTCTTGATTACCTAAGAGACAATGGTATATTGTCTCAATGGACTCCGCCCTATACACCACAGATAATGGTGTATCTGAGAGGCGTAATCGGACCTTGTTGGACATGGTCAGGTCAATGATGAATCATGCGACTCTTCCCAAGTCCTTTTGGGATTATGCACTTCAGACAACTGTTTACTTGTTAAACAGAATGCCTACCAAGGTAGTCTCAACTACTCCATATGAGATATGGAATAGTAAGAAACCTCATGTATCTTACTTGAAGATATGGGGTTGTCCTGCTTATGTGAAGCGGACTGTATCAGACAAATTGGATGCTAAGTCTGATAAATATCTATTTATTGGATACCCTAAGGAAACAAGGGGTTACCAATTCTATCATCCTGTGGAACAAAAGGTGTTTGTTTCAAGGCATGCTGTGTTTCTAGAGAAAGAGTTTCTCTTGCAAGAAAATAGTGGGAGTGTCATCGAGCTTGAGGAGGCTCGAGAGACTCAAATAGACATTGATGAGATACCTGGTGAAGAACAACAGCCGATAACTCATAGTAATGAGCAATCGGCTGGACCTATTGTAACACCACATCTTCGTAGATCTGGTAGAACACGCAATATTCTCGAGAGATATGGATTTCTCGTAAGTGAATCGAACGACGTGTTACTCATTGATGATGAGGAGCCTACCAGTTATGAAGAAGTGCTGACAAGTTCAGAAAGGGATAAATGGCTTGGTGCCATGAAGTCGGAAATAGATTCCATGTATGAAAACCAAGTTTGGAACTTGGTTGACCCACCTGAAAGCATAAAGCCTATAGGGTGCAAGTGAGTTTTCAAGAAGAAAACCGACATGAATGGTAATGTGATTACCTATAAGGCTAGATTGGTGGCAAAAGGATATCGTCAAAAGCAAGGTGTTGATTATGACGAAACCTATTCGCCTGTAGCTATGCTTAAATCCATTCGGATGCTCCTGGCCATAGCGGCTCATTATGATTATGAGATATGGCAGATGGATGTGAAAACAGCTTTCCTTAATGGAAACCTGCTCGAGGACGTGTATATGATACAACCTGAGGGTTTCACATCGGTTGATAAAACCAAGGTATGCAAATTCCGACGGTCTATTTATGGATTGAAGCAAGAATCCAGGAGCTGGAATATCCATTTTGATGAGACCATCAAAAAGTTTGATTTCTCACAAAATCCAGACGAACCTTGTGTGTACAAGAAGGTTAGTGGGAGTGCAGTCGTGTTCCAAGTATTATATGTTGATGACATATTACTTATAGGAAACGATGTTTCAATCTTACAATCAGTTAAGGTTTGGTTATCCAAGTCGTTTTCCATGAAAGACCTGGGAGAAGCAACCTACATCCTCGGGATTAAGATCTATAGAGATAGATCGAAACGGTTGCTTGGTCTTTCGCAGTCTACATATATAGACCGAGTGCTAAAGAGGTTTAGCATGTCGGAATCCAAGAAAGGTTTCCTACCCATCAGGCATGGGGTACACCTTTCGAAGTCTATGTGTCCGCGCACAGAAGACGAGAGGATTTGCATGAGTAAGATTTCCTATGCATCCGCAATAGGATCTATCATGTATGCTATGTTATGTACGAGGCCCGATGTATCGTATGCTCTGAGTGTCACGAGCAGATACCAGTCCGATCCAGGAATGGATCATTGGGTGGCTGTTAAGACGATCCTTAAGTACTTGAGAAGAACTAAGGATGTGTTCCTAATATATGGAGAAGGGGACATGGTGATACGTGGGTATACGGATGCCAGCTCCAGACAGACAAGGATGATTCCATGTCTCAGTCTGGGTATGTATTCACCTAGAATGGAGGCGCAATAAATTGGAAAGGTTTCAAGCTTGACGCTATAGCGGATTCTGCCACTAAGGCAGAATACATTGCAGCTTTGGAAGCAGCAAAGGAAGCGGTTTGGATCAAGAAGTTCATCACTGAACTTGATGTGGTCTCATCAATGATCCAAACATGTGCTTCGCCTCTATCATCTTATCAGAGAGATCATCAGTAGGAACGAAATACAAATCGAGAAAATTCCCACTGAAAGGAACTTAGCGGATCCTATGACTAAAGCATTACCTCAAAGTAAGTTTGAGGGTCATGTTAGTGCTTATGGTATTGGATACCGTAGCGATTGGCATTAGACCAAGTGGGAGTCTATTAGTAATATATGAGAGATGTCCTAAGGCAATCGCCTTATGTATGAACCATTTATATGATAAATGAAGATTCACTATTTGAGTATACATGTTTCATGTATTTGATTGGATCTTAAACTCATTTACTGAATGTCCACAATACGATTCACAGCATGAGAGAATTTGTGATTGGATCACAACTAGTGAGTATCTCTACATGTGTAATTGTGATGTATCGGAATTATCCCTAGTCGATGAATTGATGTATTTGGACACCATCAATTCTGTCGAGACTAGCACGAGGTATACTCCTTGGTGTATCCAAGCAGCTGATTCTCACTAGCTGGAGACATTGTGATGTCCGGAGTTAATCGTGGATGCTAGTTATGGTAACTAGTTCATTGGAGTGACCAGCCGTAAGACTTCATATGGTTCTCTGCATATATAGATATGTCAATGAAGTTCTTACTGTGGCTTAAGTGCGATGTTCCTTTGACTTGCGGTATTCAAGGCATCTTGATCATGGAGACTTATGCTTTGACATCTTAAGCAAACATCTCTAAGGAGATGTGGACCCGGGATGATTGGGTATAAGTTGAAATGATCAAAGGTGTTTGAATAGCCTATAAATGAATCACCACTCCATGCGAGGAGATGTATACCCATGGCCTCTCATCGGATTGTTACTAAAGTCTTTGGCCAAAGCATTACATGTTTAGAGTATGGTACTCTTCGATACATGTGGAGTAACTAGAATCCGTAGGACGAGGAATTGATACTTGGGCTAGGTGTGACATAGTCAGCCTAGTGGGGACTGACACTATAGACCATGTCCTAAACCAAGTGGGTATAAGATGAGTGAAGGGAATGGGGCACGAATCATTTGAGCTGCTGAAGGGTTTCAGAAATAGTTCTGGATCAACCGTTGATCTTTTCGGTTAATTGGGGATCATGATGTACTACTAGGTGCCACTCATGATCTTTCTATAATTAATGGTTAATTATAGACGACCAACATAAACCGAGAACCTATTTGGTCACACGCACAACGAGCGTAATCCAAAGGATTTAAAATGAGCTTGAGAATGAGATTCTCAGACCGAGAGAAACAAGGTTTGGTTTGACCAAACATGAAGCGAGCATGAAATCGTTTCAGTCGCAATGGAAGCGTGGATGGGCCGTGTCTTATGAAGACATAATGGATGAACCAAAATGGTTTGGTTCTAATCCAATGGAGGAGAATAAACCAAAAGGTTTGGTTTATTTTAAACGAATGAACCAAAAGTTGGTTCGGTTCGTTTTAACTTAAAATAAACCATCATGGTTTGATTTATTTTAACTTATCTTAGTGGAGCGGGTTAACGGGCCTAATGGTTATGATCCAATAACCATTAAGAGAATTAGTTCTCTATAAAATAGGGCTTAAGGGATAATTAAGCCCTAATCCAAAAACCCCTAGCTCTAAGGTTGCCGCCCACCTCCTCCTTGGAGCTCTCGGCGCCAACCTATTGCCGCCGCCCAAAGCTCCTCCAACTGGCATCCAGAAGGCTGCTTCTTTCCCCCTCACCGGTGTCGAGCTGCTGCCGGTTAGTGCTCCGGTGATCTCCTTCAAGTTTGGCATCAAGGTGAGCTCTATCTCCCTTGGTTGGCCGGCGCCTATCACCTCCACCAAAGCTGTCCAGTTTTCTGGACAGCTTGTTCTCCTCTCGTCGGAGCGTCGTTTGGACGACGGTTAGAGCTCCGACAGCGGCTAACTTACCGGGGATTCGATCTCCGGTAATCTTCTGAGGTGGAGGATGAAGGATTCGTCAATTGGTTGACGAATACCTCTCCGGAGAAGCGAGTTTTGAGAACTCGTATTAGGATCCGAATTTGGATTCGGATCGTGATCATCTCTCGATCACGTCATCTTCAACACGAGGCTAGTAACCCGTCCGAAGACGAAGCTCATGACTTAGCGAAGTCATCCCGAGGAACTCGGCGTGGATACGGATAGAGACGATTCTAGCGAGGATCGTTCCGGTTGATGCCGTTCCTGCTACACGTCATACGAAAGATATAACGTAGATAAATCTCCTTTTATTGCAAATTTAAATTTACGGTTATGTCTACACTTGTTGTAATATGCATGCGTGTGTTGTGTGTGTTGTAATAAATGTAGATTTATTATTTTTATTGCTTCCGCTGTGTTCATGTTTACGAAACGTGATCGAACACACACACGCCGCGGTGCCGGAAACCCAACAATATTATGATGTCCGGAGTTAATCGTGGATTCTAGTTATGGTAACTAGTTCATTGGAGTGACCAACCGTAAGACTTCATATGGTTCTCTGCATATATAGATATGTCAATGAAGTTCTTACTGTAGCTTAAGTGCGATGTTCCATTGACCAGTGGTATTCAGGTCATCTTAGTCATGAAGACTTATGCTTTGACATCTTAAGCAAGCATCTCCAAGGAGATGTGGACTCGGGATGATTGGGTATAAGTCGAAGTGATCAAAGGTGTTTGAATAGCCTATAAAGGATTCACCACTCCTTGCGAGGAGATGTATACCCATGGCCTCTCGTCGGATTGTTACTAAAGTCTTTGGCCAAAGCATTACATGTTTAGAGTAGGTACTCTTGGATACATGTGCAGTAACTAGAATTCGTAGGACAAGGAAATGATACTTGGGCTAGGTGTGACGTAGTCAACCTAGTGGGGACTGACACAATAGACCATGTCCTGAACCGAGTGGGTATAAGATGAGTGAAGGGAATGGGGCACGATTCATTTGAGCTGCTGAAGGGTTTCAGAAATAGTTCTGGATCAACCGTTGATCTTTTCGGTTAATTGGAGATCATGATGTACTACTAGGTACCACTCATGATCGTTCTATAATTAATGGTTAATTATAAACGACCAACATAAATCGAGAACCTATTTGGTCACACGCACAACGAGCGTAATCCGAAGGATTTAAAATGAGCTTGAGAATGAGATTCTCAGACCGAGAGAAACTAGGTTTGGTTGGACCAAACAAGAAGCGAGCATAAAATCGTTTCAGGTGCAATGGAAGCGTGGATGGGTCGTGTCTTATGAAGACATGATGGATGAATCAAATTGGTTTGGTTCTAATCCTATGGTGGAGAATAAACCAAAGGGGTTTGGTTTGTTTTAAACGAATGAACCAAAGTTGGTTCAGTTCATTTTAACATAAAATAGACCAAATCAGTTTGGTTTATTTTAACTTAAATTAATGGAGCGGGTTAACGGGTTTTGGTTATGAAGCAATAACCATTAGGAGAATTGTTTCTCTATAAAATAGGGCTCAAAGGTTTAATGAGAGCTCTAATCCAAGTTGTCGCCCCCTCCCTTTTCTCCTCTTGTGGTCGGCACCCATACCCTAGCCGCCACCCACCCTTGTGCTGCCATCCAAGATCCTTGCCGGTGTCCAAGCTTCAGCCGGCGACCCTCCGGTGATCTTCCTTGGCTCCGGTGACAAGGTGATCATCTAGCTTCCTTATTTGGTCGGCGCTAATCCTCCACCAAAGTTGTCAAGTTTTTTGGACAGCTTATTTATTTCGTATCGGAGCATCGTTTGGACGACGTTTGGAGCTCCGACAGCAGCACTGGAGGGTCCTCACATTAGCCAAGGAAGATTAGAGGCCCCACCAGTTACACCGAATGCTCGGATTTTCTCTCTCACTAAAGAAGAGGTAGCAAATGCTTCTACTATTGTCGCAGGTCAAATACTTATCTTTAATCATTATGCTACTGTGCTATTTGATACTGGGGCAACCCATTCATTTATTTCCCTGATATTTGCTAAGAAGATAAATATACCTTTGGATGTCCTAGATCTTAAGTTTGTAACGACCTTGCCTTCAGGAGAGATAATGACATCAATGCATTGGTTGCGTGCCACGATAGTCCGAATTTCATAAAGAGAACTTTATAGTGATCTGATAATGCTGGACATGCGTGATTATGATGTCATCTTAGGAATGGACTTTCTGAGCAATTATGGTGCTTCCATTGAGTGTCGTAAGCGAAGAGTCGTATTCCATCCTGAGGCAGAGTCAAAATTTGAATTTATAGGAGAACCAAAGAAAATAACTAAGAAGTTCTTATCTACCATAAAAGCTCAAAAGATGTTAGTTAGTGGATGCGCTGGGTATCTAGCACATATAGTTGATACAAAGCAAGAAAAAGGCCAAAAGCTCAAAGAAGTCCGAGTTGTATGTGACTACCCAGAAGTATTCCCTGATGAGTTGCCAGGGTTGAGTCCTAACAAAGAAATTGAGTTTGAGATTGAACTTATTCCTAGTACCAATCCAATCTCAAAAGCACCCTATCGTATGGATCCGGTAGAATTGAAAGAGCTTCAGTAACAATTATAGGAGTTACTCGACAAGGGATTCATTTGCTCTGGTCACTCAACATGGGGAGCTCAGTTATTGTTCGTAAAGAAGAAAGATGGGTCTATGAGAATGTGCATAGACTATCGAGCACTGAATAAAGCGGCAATCAAAATATATATATATTTTTTTTGCCAAGGATTGATGATTTGTTTGATCAATTGAAGGGAGCCACAGTTTTCTCCAAGATTTACTTGCGGTCAGGATATCATCAAGTAAAAGTTAAAGAGGATGATATACCGAAAATAGATTTCTGAACGAGGTATGGACATTATGAGTTCGTGGTCATGCCTTTCGGAGTGACAAATGCTCTAGCAACCTTTATGGACCTGATGAATCGAGTATTCAAGGCATTCCATGACAAGTTTGTGATCATCTTTATTGACGATATCCTTATTTACTCAAGAACTCAGGAAGAACATGTTGAACATTTGAAGACAGTGTTACAGACCCTTCAGCAGAGACAATTGTATGCCAAGTTCTCCAAGTGTGAATTTTGGTTCGATCGAGTATCTTTCCTATGTCATATCATTTCAAAAGATGGGGTTATGGTAAAGTCGACCTATTCAAATAATAGATCGAGAAATCAAGAAATTGAGAAAAAAAGAGGTACCCTTAGTGAAAGTCATATGGCAAAATCAAAGGTTTGAAGAAGCAACTTGGGAACGTGAGGATGACATGAAACAGAAGTATCCAGAGTTGTTCTAAGTTTCGAGGACGAAACTTTTATAAGGTATGAGGGATTGTAACGCCCATAAAATTTTAAGCTATTCAAAGTAATTACATAATTTTTAACGCCCATAAAAGGTTTAAAATAAAATAAAATAAAATAAAAAATATGGATCGCTATAGGTAGGATTTGAACCATGAACCTCCTAATTGTGAGATAGCCTTGATACCACTAGATCATAGGATAATTCTTGGCTAGAATAGATAAGGCATATACAAAGAAGGTAAATGAGAAGATGAGAGGGTGAAGAGTTGTTTCATCTCCCCATGAGGAGATGAAAAGTTTTCTAACCTCCCTAGCTATTAACGTGGGAATTAAAGAGAAAGTTAAGGAAGAAAAGAAAACCCCCATCTTCCTTCTTCATTCTTCCTCATTCTTCTTCCTTCTCCCATTCTTGGCCCAAACTCCTCCTTCTCCTTCCTCCCTCTTCCATCCAAGCTTTAGGACTCCTTGTGTTGGAATTCTCAAGAGGGTTTTCAAGGAGAAAGTCTTGGTATTGCTAGATGATCCAACTCCACCGAACTCCTCCTCCTTCCTCCAACTCCATCCGAAACCCTAAGGCTTTTGGTTGGTGTTCTTGAGAGGGTTTCAAGGGGATACAAAGGCTTAATATATGCTAGAGGACCACTCCTAGGGATAAGGAACAAGGGAAGGTCTTCATCTCACAAAAACCCTAGCGGTATACTAGTACGAAAGCGAGAGGAAGTAAGTATCTCTCACCTGCAGTATAAGTAGTTCTTCGATTATTTTATATAGCTTATTTTCATATGTTTTGAAGATTATATGTTTGGATCAGGTGATATATGTGTGTGATCAAATTTATAGTTGAGGTATAGGTCTTTTTAAGCAAGATCTAAGATCACCAAGATGTTATTTCTCACCTAGAGTATAAGTAACTCCTTGATTTGCGCATCTAGGTTCTATTATCATGTTTTATTTGGATTTATATGTTTTGTCTAGATTATGTTTGTTTGGACTTTTAGGTATTTTAAGTATATTTCATCGGAAGCAAGATGTAAAGATCGCAAAGATGCTTCCCCTACGAGTTTTGGGGACAAATTGCATGATCAAATGTCTTGAAAGGCTTCCTATATGGGTTGTTGAGTATGATCATGTAAAATACTTGTTAAATGACAAAAATATATTTTGATCAGATTATATGGGTGTGTTTAGATTTATAGGTAAGGTATATGTTGTTTTAAGCAAGACATAAGATCACTAGGATGCTATCTCTCACCTATAGCATAAGTAACTCTTTGATTTGCACATCTAGCTTCTAGTATCATGTTTTTATTCAGATTTATAGGTTCTGTCCAGATTATGATTGGTTGGATTTTTAGGTATATTTCTCGTGGGGCAGGATGTAGAGATTTCAAAGAGGCTTCCCCTATGAGTTTCGGGGATAAAGAACATGATTAAATATCTTGAAGGGCTCGCTATATGAGTTTTGGGAGTATGAGCATGTTACATGTTGGTTAGATGACAAAATCAGTAGGTCATATATATTTATAGGTATATTTCATGTTGAAGCAAGACATAAGATCGCAAAGATGCTTCCCCTATAAGTTTTGGGGACAAAGAGCATGATCGCAGGTCTTGAAAGGCTTCCTATATGAGTTTTGGGAGTATGAACATGTTAAATGTTTGATAAATGACAAAGATCAGTAAGTCATATATAAAGGATGTATTTTACTTTGAATGTCATTGGAAGCAAGACGTAAAGATCACAAGATGCTTTCCCTACGATTTTTGGGGACAAAGAGCATGATCAAATGTCTTGAAAGGCTTCCTATATGGGTTCTGATTATGATCATGTAAAATACTCGTTAAATGAAAAAAATAAGTAAGTCATATATAAAGGAAGTATTTTACTTTGAAGTGGCATGTACCGGGCTCTTTGATCGCCCACGGGCCCTAGACTGCCCTTGAAAGTTCCACGAGCCCTAGACCGCCCTTGAAAGTTAAGTTGCCCTAATAATTTCGGTGGCTAGCTACCCCAAATTCTATTAGGGTTGCGCACAAAGTTGGTAGAATGCCGGGCTGCCCAAACAAGGATGATTAGAATTTTAAAGTATATATGTATATATGGTTTCGAAAGTTAACCAAAGCACAATGTTTACAAGTTTAAGTATAGTATGTCACATGTATATGTTTCTACAAGCGAAGCATATTTCAAGCATGTATTGCAAGTTGCGTATGTTAAGTTCATGCATGTCAAGTTGAATCATTGTATCATGTGCAAGTACTTCCAAATGTTAAATGCGGAATTTTCCTAAATGCAAGTATGAGCATGTGTTGCATGCAAGTATTCTAATAGCATGTTTTCCTAATGCGAAGTTTTGTGAGAATAGGAAGTACTTACTAATCTCCATTGCTTATAGTTTGCATTCCTTATACTGCAGATAAGGGTAAAGCACGATTGGAGTAAGAGGGGGTAGCGGATGAAGTGCTTGGTGTGTGTGGCGGCAGAACAGTAGATTATGATCCTGAACATGCTAGTATTTTGTTATGTGTTAAGACCTTCGAACTTATTCGTGTGGTAGTGTTCATGTTATATGTTTGATAATGTTGTGTCTAAGAATGTGGAACTTGCTAGTATTATGTTATGCTAAGAACATTGAACTATGTGCTAGTCTTCATGTTAGGTGCTAGGGTTGATGTTATGTTTCGTTGATTACGTTGATGTTCATGTCAAGGACGCACCTATCACTATCACCATGCATGAGGTTAAGTTACTTAAGAATGTTCTATATTAGAACTCTAGTGAATGTGCATGCTTAGATAGGTTAAGAACATGTGAAATAGCCTAGTGTCAACATGTGAATGTAGTTGGTTTGTTTCTTTAGCTTCCGCTATTAAAAGTTAAGAGTTTGAATTATGATACTCGTTTAGAAACCAAGTTTAGATCTTGGTACGAGTTGTTGATACTCTTTGGTTTAAATCAGGTATTAGTTAACTTACAAATAGTGTATGTGAGTTTATGAAATGATTGAGTCATGTTTTACCTGATTATGCAAAGAGTAAGATAAAGTATGGCAGTAACACCTCCTTTACTAGTGTAAGTAGAGGGGGGGTTACAAGTCGACTGATCGAGGCATCAGTCGACTATCAGGCGCCCAACGGGAAGAAATGCTTCATCTCTATTAAAAGAAGCCATGGGTCAACTTGGGAGCCTAATGCTTTAACTCCAATCAACACCAAAGTGACCAAAATGCTTCCCTACTCTTCTTACTTGCTTTTATCTAAATTCTATTGTAAGAAGAGTGATCTTGTAAGAAAAGGTTACCTCCACCATGCTTGGTGCCAAGGAGAGAATAGTGGAAGTTTAGGCGTGATTCACCTCGAACGAATTGGTCCGTGGATTAGCGGCAAGGCCGTGAACCACATTACACACTCTTGTTAGCATTTGTATTTCTTGTTTCTTTGTTTTTTCTTTAGCTTTATATTTCTGCTTGCGCTAACGATAATTCGTAGACAATTCAATGAGCAATTCCACCGTATGCGAAAGAGGGCTTTTCACTCCCCTCTAGCCGACCACCGACGATCCAACAATAAATCGGGAACCTATTTGGTCACACACACTACGAGTGTTATCCGAATGATTTAAAATGAGCTTGAGAATAGGATTCTAAGATCGAGCGAGACTTGGTTTTGTTGGACCAAACAAAGAGCAAGTACGAAATTGTTTCAGTCGCATCAAAAGCATGGATGAGCCGAGTCTTATGAAGACATGATGGATAAAACAAATCAGTTTGGTTCTAATCCTATCGTGGAAAATAAACCACAGGGGTTTGGTTTGTTTTAAACGAATGAACCAAAATTGGTTCGGTTCTTTTTAACTTAAAATAGACCAACACGGTTTGATTTATTTTAACTTAAGTTAATGGTGCGGGTTAACGGGTTTTGGTTGTGAACCAATAACCCTTTAAGAAAAGGTTTCTTGAGAAAAGGTTTTAGAGAAGAGGTCTTGAGAAAATGTCTTGAGAAAAAGTCTCTTAATGGATAAGAGATACGTTCTCTATAAATAACGGGGTTGAGAGATATTCGAAATTAATCGGTTCAAGGTTTTGGAAACCCTAGCCTCCTCTCCTCTTCCTTCTCTAGAATTGTCGCCCAACAAGGTTGCCACCCAACCTTGTTGCATCCACCCTCCTTGGACAGACGACCCTAGCTGTCGCCGGCCTCCTCCTGCGGCCGGCCATGCTCCGACCATCTCCTCCACCAAAACAAGATCTCTAGTTTTGGACAGCTTGCTGTCCCCTTCGTAGAGAGGTCATTTGGTTGACATTTTGCGCTCCCACAGTGACCTACTTATTGGGGATTGGATCTCCGACAATCCCCTTTGGTGGAGGACCAAGGTTTCATCAATTGGTTGACGAAAACCGCTTCCAAGAAGCGAGTTCGTGGAACTAAATTTTTGGATAGGAATTTGATTTGCATTGTTATCATCTCTCGATCACAACGTCTTCATTTCGAGACTAGTATCTCATTAGAAGATGGGGCTTGTGCCTTTGTGAAGCTATCCCGATGATACTCGGTGTGGATACAGATAGAGGTGAGACTTGCAAGTGTCACACGGTTGATGCCATTCTCGCTTCACGTAATCTTTTAAGTATACCTAGTGTAGTTTTCCTTTATTGCAAAATTTGAAATGGCGATTATATCTACACTTGTTGTATCCTACATGTGTGTGATGTGTGTATTGTAATAAATTAGTTTATTACTTATTTTTGCTTCTGTTGTGTGCATGTTTACGAAACATGTTTGAGCACACACCCATGTCTGTGCTGGGGAAACCCAACACCATACTCTCGACATGTGATGCTTTGGCCAAAGACTTCAAGTAACAATCTTTACAAGTAGTCATAGGGTATACTTCTCTTTTGCAAGGAGCGGTGAATTCTCTATTAGCTTTCTAAACACCTTTGGGCACTTCGACATATATCCTGAAGGGTTTTTCTTATCGAGTCCGTGAGGGGAAACTTCGCTTCCCACTTCACCTCGGTAGCTTGTCCATGACGATCCCTTCGATGTCCCCGGATTAAAAAAATTTAATCCTAGACAAAAGGGATTGCCAAAGAAACCAAGTCATCGTCGTGCTATTCGTTTAGAGAGGTCACTTGAACAAACTAGTTGTTCAAGAGACCATCCTCTATTCTACGAGTAGCCGCGGAATAGACGATGTCCGGATCGCCGGTTTTTGTATTTATGCTCGGGATCCAAGTATTATTTAGCCATTTACAGATTTATAACATGCTTATAATTGAAAAACAAAAACAAGCAACAAACAAAAGAAGAAAGTAGAATAGGTATACCTCTTGATCTTCTAATGTATGACCTTCCTTCTTTTGGACGTCGTGTGGGCGACGCTCTACCAAAAGTCGAAGATCCTAGATTGTAAATCTTCCTTCCTTGCTCTTCCAAAGCAAGAGGAAGAATAGAAACAAATTTCTTCTCCTCCCTAAAACCAACCAACAAGGAACTAAGAAGATCCTTGCTGCCGGCCAACAAGGAGAAGGAGTTTGAGAGTGGTCAGCCAAAAGCTTCAAGGGAGGACCCTAAACCTTTGTTCCACCGGCCAAGGAGAAGGAGAAGACTTGTTTTGGACGCCGACCAAGGGCTGGAAGGAACTCCAAGGGCTCCGACAGCTTGGGGAAGAAGAACAACTTAAGGAAGAAATTTCCTTAATATGTGCCGCCCAAGCCCAAACCCTAATTCCTAGCCTTACCGCCAACTCCAAAAACCCTAGCTCTCTTTCAATGATCTCCATGCCAACTCCCATGCCCTCCTTTTATAGAGTTAAGGATAATTCATGAATTAATCTCCTTCATTGGTTCTAGGGATTTAATCTCAACCATCGGATCTAGAGATTTAATCTCAACCGTCGGATCTTAGAGATTTAATCTCTACCTATGGATCTTAGAGTTTTGTTTCTATCCATTGGATCTAAGCATCATGAGGTGTTAATAGACGACATTAGGGACCATGAGGAGGAGTTAGGTCTTGGCCACCCATGGATCAAGCCCACATAAAGTCCGATCCACTAATGATGATCCAATCGACTAAAGGTTCATCATTGATCTACCTCACCAACCCCCATATGATAATATGGGCTCCATATATTATTTGTACATTTTTTCCCCGTGTTTAAGATCTCGAATGTCCGTCGATTTAATTAATTTACTGACTATTAATTAATTGACATCTAACTCCTTGAGTAGTACCACTCAACTTTTTCATCATGTCGGACCAAGTCCACCTGTAGGGTTTACATGATGAACCTTATGAGCTCCTCAACGGGACATCATCATCCTAATATATAGGACACGGTTTCCTCCTATAATCAACGACACACTATATAAATAATATCATCTCGCAACTTACCGAGCCTATCGATTTAATCTATAGATCTCGCCCATTGGTAAATCAAAGAGATGAGTACTAAGTATATGTGCCCGTTATTATATCGGGATTAAGAGCATGTACTAAATAATATCTGAGGTCTGATTCGATTATGTAGTCAGCAATAAATCGAATCACCTCTAAGTCAGTCCTGCTCAATACACACAAAGTGCACTAGTGTGATTCTATGGTCAAGACAAACCAACACCAAATCACACTACAACCATTCCGATGGTTTGTCCAAAGCCATCTCGGTTGTGAGCCTTTACTTATACTTTTCAAGGGGCCGATAACATGATCTCCTATGTGACACCACACACCATGTTATCTACAATGTAAAGTATTAGACAATATTGCATAACCATAAAAATATGCAAACAATGATTATGTGATTCTTATTTCAAAATAAAGATGTTCATACAAAAGATAGACTTTTCAGTATACATCCCTACAATCTCCCACTTATACTAAATGACTATGTTGTCCTCAAAGTGCGATACATCTGATCCCCATTCCCTCCACATGCCTATCAAAAGCTCTCGCCGGAAGGGCCTTAGTGAAAGGATCTTCCAGGTTATCCTCTGATGCAATCTTAGCCACAACAACTTCTCCTCTCTTTACGATTTCTTGTATCATGTGGTACTTGCGCTCAATGTGTTTACTAGCCTTATGGGCTCATGGTTTCTTCGAGTTTGCAACTACACCACTATTATCACAATAAATTGTGATAGTTCTGGGCAAACCAGGAATCATATCCAAGTCCATCAGGAAGTTCCTGAGCCATACAACTTCTTTGGCCGCCTCAGAGGCCACCACATACTCAGCTTCCAAGGTGGAGTCCACCACGCACTTCTGCTTGACACTCCTCCACACAATGGCTCCACCTCCAAAAGTAAACACAAACCCTGAGGTAGACTTACTGTTATCCCTATCAAATTGGAAGTCGGTATCCGTGTAACCCACCGGGAGTAATTGGTTTGCCCGGTAAACCAGCATATAATCCCTAGTCCTTCTCAGGTACTTCAATATATGCTTTACCACAGTCCAATGTCCCTGTCCTGGATTACTCTGATATCTGCTGACCATGCCCATGGCAAAGCAGATACCTGGTCTCGTACAGAGCATCGCATACATGAGGCTTCCTACTACCGAAGCATAAGGAGCCGCCTTCATCTCCTCTATCTCCTCAGATGATCTAGGACACATCTCCTTAGATAAAGAAACTCCATGACTTAAAGGTAGAAAACCCTTCTTGGAGTTCTGCATGCTAAAACGCTCCATAATCGTGTCTATGTATGAAGCATGGGATAAACACAACATCCTTTTCCTGCGATCCCTTATAACCTTGATCCCAAGGATGTGTCCCACATCTCCCAAGTCCTTCATATCAAACTGTTTGGACAACCATACCCTTACGTCCGATAACACCTTGATATTGTTGCCAATCAACAAAATGTCATCTACGTATAGTACAAGAAATACCACTACGTTTCTGTCACATCTCTTGTATACACAAGACTCATCCGGACTTTGAATAAATCCATAAGACTGGATCACCTCATCAAAGCGGATGTTCCAAGACCTCGAAGCTTGTTTCAATCCATAAATGGATCGATTAAGATTACATACTAGATGCTCTTTGCCCTTAGCAATGAATCCCTCTGGTTGTTTCGTGTAGATGTTTTCCTCAAGACTTCCATTAAGGAAAGCTGTCTTGACATCCATCTGCCACACCTCATAATCCATATGAGCTGCTATGCATAAGAGAATCTGGATAGACTTAAGCATGACTACCGGCGAAAAGGTCTCCTCATAATCGATACCCTCTTTCTGAGTATACCCCTTTGCAACAAGCCTCGCTTTGAAGGTCTCAACCTTCCCATCTATTCCTCTCTTTCTCTTGTAGATCCACATGCATCCAATGGTTTTTACACCATTGGGTGGTTCTACTAGCTCCCAGACCTGATTTAAATCCATAGATTCAATCTCAGCATTCATTGCACTTTGCCAAGATACTGCATCTTTATCTTGGATTGCCTCGTCATATGTCCAGGGATCAGGTTCATGTTCACCAGGGACCAAATTAGAAGATTCTCCCAAGAACATGAATCTATCAGGTTGTCTCACAACCCTCCCACTACGACGAGGTATCACCTGTGTATCATCTGTGACACGCGGTGCAGTGACATGTGGTATATGCTCTTGTACCGGTGGTACTAAAGAAGTGACTTCTCCTTTTAACTCCTCTAGAACAATTTTACTCTTGGGCTTGTGGCTCATCACATAGTCTTCCTCTAGAAATCTGACGTTCGTGCTAACGATCACCCTCTGATCTCTAGGACTATAAAACAATCCACCCTTCGTTCCACTAGGATAGCTAACGAACAAGTGTACTTCTGTACGAGGTTCCAACTTATCAGCATCTGTCTTCAGCACATGTGTTGGACTCCCCCATATCCGAATATGTCTTAGACTAGGCTTTCGCCCAGTCCACAACTCTGTGGGAGTAGAAGACACTGATTTAGATGGAACCAAGTTCAGAATGTAATCTGCCGTATCTAGAGCATATCCCCAGAACAAATCTGACAAGTCAGAATAACTCATCATCGATCTAACCATCTCCATAAGAGTCCTATTCCTTCGCTCTGCTACACTGTTCTGCTGGGGTGTGCCAGGTGCAGCCAATTGGGATTGAATCCCATCCTCTGATAAGTAGTTCCTAAACTCTCCCAAGAGGTACTCACCACCACGATCAGATCGTAGTGTCTTGATACTTTTACCTTGATGTTTCTCCACATCAGCCTTGAATTCTTTGAACTTGTCAAAGTATTTAGACTTGTGGCGCATCAGGTAAATGTATCCATATCTTGAGTAATCATCTATAAAAGAGATGAAATACTCAAAACCACCTCTAGCCTAGATAGACATAGGACCACACAAATCAGAATGAACCAATTCTAACACATCTTTTGCTCTATATCCCTTGGCCTTAAAAGGTCTCTTGGTCATCTTACCCTCCAAGCAAGATTCACAGGTCGGGAGATCCTCCACCACTAATAAACCCAAAGGTCCATCAGCTATCAACCTTTGAATTTTTCATAGGTTAATTTGACCAAGCCTAAGATGCCAAAGATATGTTTGGTTCATCTTCGAAGGTTCTTTTCTCTTATTGGAATTAGAAGATGAGTTATTAATTTCAATTTGCATCATGGGAGGTTTTGTATACAAATTTCCTTTCAATCTACCTGAATAGATATTTTCTCTATTCCTTTTTATAACAACTCTGTCATTAAATGAAATAGAATATCCATCCATTAACAATTTAGATACTGAAACTAAATTCTTTCTAAATAAAGGTACATAAAGGGAATTTTCTAGAACCAAAGTTTTATTTTTCTCAAAAGATAAATAAAACTTCTCCCACTGTAATAGCCGCCACCATTATGGCATTGCCCAAGTTAATGGTAATCTCTCCCTTAGCTCGTCGTCGGGTTTCCTGGAACCCCTGCAAAGTATTGCAGACATGATTAGTGGCTCTCGTATCTACACACCAGGTGCCGGTAGATAACACCGCTAATCATGTTTCATCGACTAGTCCAAAGGATATACCTTTGTTCTATTTCGGACTAGGAAAGTCCTTCTTCCAATGTCCATCATGCTTACAAGTACTTGCCTTTCGGCTTCTTCACTCCTCCCTGAGATCCTCCCACCACCTTTGCTTCACCTTGTTTCTTCTTCTTCTTGCCTTTCAGCTTAGAAGTAGAAACCTTTTTGAGCAACCATGGCTTGAGGACACTCTTCGAAGAGTGCATACTTGTACTCCTTAGCAGATAAGACAATATCTAGATTCTTTTCCAATCAACTTTATTTGGGTACAGTAAGTTTATTTCCTTTAGTATCATAGTAAGTGGACTGAAAGTCATTCTTGAAAATCCTAAGAATCACATAGATCATTACTGTAGATTTTAAAAAATTATTGATTCCTCAAACAATAAAATTTTAAAATCAACCAACACCTCAAAACACCGAGAATATCATATGCCACGATAGTGTGGACGTATACGAATACTACATTTGTAAGAGGAGGTTTTACCCATTAATTTTACTATCTTGTCAACCTAACTTTTTGACAAGTAAAATTAATAGTTGGTTCCTCTTTGGCCCTACAAATAAAAGCAGTGACTCCGATGGGGAGGATACTTATATTTGTATCTAAGTGTTCACTATTACTTGGTACCAAGGTAATTATCTCGGGTTATGTGCCTTACGATGGGCAAGTACACATGCTCCTTAATAATTTCCTATAACCATATTCGACCTTGTGATCCACAAACAAACCCATCTGATGGGGAGGAAGGCACTCAGAGCCGACGCGCAAGTTTGTTTGCATCACTTGTCTGTTGGATTGAAGCGGGTCGCTAGAGGGGGGTGAATAACGATAAAACTCTTTTTTTTATTCGTTCGTTAAAACCCGAGTAGATAAGTAATTACAGCGGAAAGATAAGCAATAAATAAAGGAGACAAATAATTTTACTTGGTTCGTAGCCTTCGGCTACTACTCCAAGGCCCTAGTGGTCCTTGAGCACGTACGGAGGGCAAAAACACTAACAAACTCCTCCTCATTAGAGGTAAGAGTTGATCGATACAAATAAAAACAAAGCTTGAGGTAGAGGGACACTCCCCCTCTCCTCGTTATGATAAAATCTTCGAGAAATTGCAGTAATGAACTGAAATAAAAGATTAAATCAACGTTACAAACAGAAAGCAATCAAGACCTAGACGTCAGAGAGGAAGCACTTCGTTGTCGGAAAGTTGCAGCTTGGCGGAGACTTTTGGAAGCTTAGAATTGATGATGAAACCCTATGATTGACCCTCCTTTTATAGCCTTTGAGCCCCTTTTGAGAGGAACTTCACCCAATAGTGTTTTGGCACATGGCTCCTTGAAAAATGGTGATAAGGCTTGACTCCTCGAAGCTGATCCTTGACCATCAGTTGACTGATGGCCATCATTAGTCGACTAATGGTAGCATCAGTCGAATGCTAACCTCCGGCACTCGACTGATGGATGACAGTCAAGTCCTCCAAGCTGGCAGTCGACTGATTCTAGCTGCAAGGCAAAGTTAGCTTAACAAAAACATTATTTTGACGTCCTCTGACCGTCCGATCTCGACCTAGACCACCTATAGAATGTCTTTGGTCGGATCTATGCTTAAGATCATCCCCGTAAAGAGGATACGACCTCACTTACACTCACACACACGAGCTTAAGAGCATGTACTAAGTATATGTGTCCGTTATTATATTGGGATTAAGAGCATGTACTAAATAATATCTGAGGTCCGATTCGATTATATAGTCAGCAATAAATCGAATCACCTCTAAGTCGGTCCTGCTCAATACACATAAAGTGCACTAGTGCGATTCTATGGTCAAGACAAACCAACACCAAATCACACTACAACCATTCCGATGGTTTGTCCAAAGCCATCTCAGTTGTGAGCCTTTACTTATACTTTTCAAGGGGCCGATAACATGATCTCTTGTGTGACACCACACACCTTGTTATCTACAATTTAAAGTATTAGACAATATTGCATAACCATAAAAATATGCAAACAATGATCATGTGATTCTTATTTCAAAATAAAGATGTTCATACAAAAGATAGACTTTTCAGAATACATCCCTACATATCCAACAATCCTGGGCCACACCCCCAAGGAGATGCTTGCTTAGGATGTCAAAGTATAAGTCTCTATGACCAAGGTGACTTGAATACCTCAAGTTGAAGGAAACTCGCACTTAAGCTGCAATGAGGTCTTCATTGACAAGTATGCATAAAACCATATGAAGTCTCATGGTAAGTCACTCCAATGAACTAGTTACCATAACTAGCATCCATATTTAACTCTCGACATCCCAATGTCTCTAGCCAGTGAGGAACAACTGCTTGGTTAGACCAAGGAGTATAACCCGTGCTAGTCTTACATAATCAATGATGTCTGAGCTCATCAATTCATCAAGTTGGGAATGTCTCAATACATTCATATTTTCATATATAGAGATGCTCACTAGTCGTGATTCAATCACAAGTTCTCTCATGCTATGAATCATATTATGGGCATTAAATAAATGAGTTTAAGATCTAATCACATACATTAAATAAGTAAACTCAAATAGAGAATCTTTATTTATCCTATAAATAGTACAACCATAAGGTGATTACCTTAGGACATCTCTCAGTTATAACATACTCCCACTTAGCCTAATGCCAATCGCCACAACATCCAATATCATAATCCTTGACATGACTCTCAAACTTGCTTTGTGGTAGAGCCTTTGTCAAAGGATCCACTTGGTTATTTTTACTGGGAATTTTCACGAGTTGTATTTCATTCCTACTGACGATCTCTTTTATCAAATGATAACGATGAAGCACATGCTTGAATCTTTGATGAGACCTTGGTTCCTTAGCCTATGTGATGGCTCTAATGTTATTGTAGTAAACTGGTAACACTTCAACAGTGGATAGAACCACTCCAAGTTCAAAGATGAACTTCTTGATCCAAACTGCTTCCTTTGCTGCTTCAAAAGCCACAATGTATTTTGCCTCAGTGGTAGAATCCGTAATAGTGTCTTCCTTGAAACTTTTCCAACTTATTGTGCCTTCATTCAAAGTGAATATGTATCCAAGCTGAGACTTGGAGTCATCCTTGTCTATTTGGAAGCTGACATTAGTATACCTGCATGTGATCATATCACCTTCTACATATACAAAGAGCATATCCTTAGTTATTCTTAAGTACTTAAGGATTGCTTTGATAACCATCCAATGATCCATGCTTGGATCAGACTAGTATCTACTCATGACACTCAGAGTGTATGATACATCAGGCCTTGTACATAACATAGATACATCATGGACACATAGACTTCGAAAGGTGAATCTCATGCCTCATAGATATGAAACCTTTCTTGGATTCAGACATGCTAAACCATTTCAGCACTCTGTCTATATATGTAGAATATGAAAGACCAAGCAACTTTATCAATCTATCTCTATAGATCTTTATCCCAAGGATATATAGGTTGCTTCTCCCATGTCTTTCATGGAGAACATTTTGGACAACCAAACTTTAATCGATTATAGAACAAGTACATCGTTTCTTATAAGTAATATGTCATCAACATACAACACTAGTAACATGACTGCACTCCCACTAACCTTCTTGTACACACAAGGTTTATTTAGATTTTTTGAGAAATCAAACCCTTTCATTGTCTCATCAAAATGGGTATTTCAACTCCTAGATGCTTGCTTCAGTCCATAAATGGACCATTGAAGCTTTCATACTTTATTTTTGTCAACAGATATGAAACTCTCAGATTGTATCATATATACATTCGCAGATAGGTTTCTGTTAAAGAAAGTTATTTTCACATCCATTTATCATATCTCATAATCATAATGAGCTACTATAGCTAGGTGTTTCCGAATGGATTTAAGCATAGCTACTAGTGAAAAAGTTTTTTCATAGTCAACGTCTTGCCTTTGACGATAGCCTTTTTCCACCAACCATGCTTTGTAGGTAATCATATTACCATTCATGTCAGTTTTTCCTTAAAAATCCACTTGCACCCAATAGGTGTAATTGAAGGGTTTTGCTTATCGAGTCCGTGTGGGGAAACTTCGCTTCCCACAACACCTTGGTTGTTTGTTCATGGCGATCCCATCGATGTCCCCGGATTAAAAATTTAATCCTAGACAAAAAGGATTGCTCAAACAACCAAGTCATCATCATGCTATTCGTTTAGAGAGGTCACTTGAACAAACTCGTTGTTCAAGCGACCATCCTCTATTCTACGAGTAGCTGCGGAATAGATGATGTCCGGATCGTCAGCTTTTGTGTTTATGTTCGGGATCCAAGTATTATTTAGCCATATACATATTTATATCATGATCATAATTGAAAAACAAATAGAAACATGTCACATATAAAAATTAGAGAATCGATATACCTCTCGATCTTCTAATGTATGACCTTCCTCCTTTCGGACGTCGTATGGGCGACGCTCAACCAAAAGTCGAAGCTCCTAGATCGCAAATCTTCCTTCCTTGGTCTTCCAAAGCAAAAGGAAGAATAGAAACAAGGTTTTTCTCCTCCCTTAAACCAACCAACAAGGAACAAAAACAATCCTTGCCGCCGGCCAACAAAGAGAGGGAGATGATGTTGGAAACCAACCAAGACACCAAGGGAGACCCCTAAGTCTTGTTTCCACCACTCAAGGAGAAGAGAAGATAGCTCTTGGGCACCGACCAAGGGCTGGAAAAAGGCTTGAGAGGCTGCTGGACGCTGGCCAAGTTGAAGGAAGAAGAAGAAAAGGAACAACTTATTGGTGCAATCGGCCCAGGTCACGATTGACCAGGACTCGAGTTTGACTCGAGTGATGTTTTGATGTTTCGACAAAAACATATGAAAATGTAATTGTCATGGGAAAGTCCAAGTGGAACACTTGGCATTTGGTAAAGTCCAAGTCTTGAGTACTTGGCATGAGAAGTGCAAGCATGGGTCTTGGCAAAAGAGAAGTCCAAGCATGGGTCTTGGCAAATGGAAAGTCCAAGCATGGGTCTTGGCATGAAAAGTCCAACATGGGTTGGCAAGGAAAGTCCAAGCATGGTCTTGGCATGGAAAGTCCAACATGGGTTGGCAAGGGAAAGTCCAAGCTTGAGTCTTGGCATTTGAGAAGTCCAAGGGTTTGATATTGGCAGCATAAAGTCCAAGCGGGAGTCTTGGCAGCATAAGACCAATGGTTAGCGGCGTAAAGTCCAAGCGGAGTCTTGGCGGCGTAAGTCCAATGTGCCTTGGCGGTGTAGACACCGTTAGCATGACATAGCCGAGGGAAGCACCTGGAGGCTAGCGCGATGGATGAACAAGTCATGGATGACTTGGAGGGATCCGAGAGGCGTGAGGCTGATGGAGGTGGCTAGAAGGCTTAGGTCTAGGCTAAGGGTGGTCTAGCAAGTATGGGGGCACCATACTTGGGTTAAAACCTCATTCTTGAGGTTGGCAGTCGACTGGCATTATGGCCGGTTCGACTACCGTGAGTCGACTTGAGTTCGACTGCCAGCTTGAGGCTGAAATTGCTCGCAATGATCGCCGAGGATGGCAATGATCGCCACGTCGAGTGTCGAGCATAGAACGCCCGTGAGCCGATCGGCGCCGACTACGAGCGTTAGCGATCACAATGTTGCGCCAATGTTCGATCGTGCCAGATCCGCGGAGTTTTTCCCGTTGTCTCACGACAACGATGGCATCGATCGGCCGGTGACTTATGGCAGTCGACTGATAGGCAGAAATCCAGCCCGACGCAGGTTATAAAGGCAGCTCGGAAGGAGGGTTTTTGCAGCGATTTTCTTGGGCGAAATTGAAGGGGGAAGTTGGTGCTTTCCAGTCCTTCAAAGCTAGTTCAAGGCAATCAAACATCAAGCAATCCAAAGCTCTTGTAAAGTTGTTTTTCCTTTACTTGCATTGTATTTCTTACTTGTATTTGCTTGTATCTTGTGTATTACTTAGTGTAATCCTTGTATGAGGTTTCTCCGCCTCCGGATTGTTCCGAGAAGGAGTTATTATTGATTAGTGAGTGTGTGTGCATCACTAGGGCTCTTTAGAGCTCGATCCGTGGAGTAAGAACCGTTCGGTTCCGAACCACGTTATATTCTTGTGTTCGTGATTGGTTATCTTTTTGTTATTGCTTTTATTATTTCTATTCCGCTGCGCATAACGAGTTTTGTAGAGACGATCACGATTGAATTCCATCTTCGTACGGTCACGACGCTATTCACCCCCCCCCTCTAGCAGCGTCAAATCTCCAACAATTGGTATCAGAGCTCGGTGGCTCTTCAACGGATTAACAACCGGGAGCAAGACGCTAGAGGGTAAAAGATGGAAGTCCAAGATCAATTAGGTTGGGCCATCAACACACCGGTGCCCTACACCCTATACGGACGAGAAGGATTCAATTCATGGAAGGGAAGAATTGAGGATTTTATTATGATGAGAGACTTTGAGGAATGGTCCATTTTTATGGATGGATTTGAATATCCAAGAGGACCAAAAGGTGGATTCCTCAAAAAGAAGAGGTGGACCGAAGAGCAAGTTCAAGCATCCGAGAAAAATGATAAGGTGATAAAATTTTTAATTGATTTAATACCTAACAATATCTTGTGTATGTTAGGTAATTATGTAGATGCTAAAGAGTTATGGAGCCAAGTGGCAAAGCTCCATGAAAACTCATCATCGGTTCAAGAAGAAGAAGAAGATGTAGAATGCTCATCAATCCAATCGGAAGAGGTCGAAGAAGCAAGCTCCTCCTCACAAGCAAGTGAGGATTCGGAAGTTGAAGAAGAGTCAACATCCGGGTCAAGAGGAGAGTGTGAAGAATTGGAGGTTGAGAGGCCATCAATCTCCAAGGAGGAGGTAGAAGTGGAAGAAGCATCCACCTCAAGGATTGAGGGGGAGGAGAGAACCTCCATACCGGAACATCAAGAAGAAGCTTCGACATCCGGTCAAGATGAAGAAGCCCAAAGTCCAATTCCGGTCTCCACCACCGAACTAGGTAACTCAAGCAATTTGGTTTTAAATAAAAAACATATAATTTGCTTTGAGTGTAGGGAAACCGGGCACTATAAGAGCAAGTGCCCAAAGAAGATTAGGAAAGTTCCACCGGCTCCAAAAGTTAAGGATGTCGGTCCCTCAACACAAAAGAGCAAGGAGCAAGTGATTTGCTTCAAATGCCGGCTACCGGGATATTACCGGAGTCAATGCCTAAGAGGGAAGAAGAAGGGGCAAGAAGGAGCTACACAAGTAGGGGGAGCTAAGGCTAACCCTAAGGTATATTTTAATAATGCTCTTTCTAATTCTTATAGTCAAAAGCATGCTAGAAATAATTTTAGCAATCTTGCTATTTATCAAAAAGAGCATGCTAGAAATAGAGAATATTGCTTAGGAGCTAAAAATATTCACTTAGATAATAAGAAGATATTTGGGACTAATGTCCCCAAAAATAATTCATCTAAGGATAAACCTAGGTCAAATAACACTAGACCAATTTTACCTAGGGAGACCATTAGAAAGGTGCAAGAGCACCTAGGTTTCAATCCTAAGTGGACTAGGCATATGCCTAGAAAGTCCAATGCCCAAGACTTAAATCAAAATTCTAAAATTGGGCAACTAGAAAAGGAAAATCAAGTCTTGAGGTCAAGGCTTGAAAAACTTGAAAATACCCTTAAAGATATACAAAACCAATTTAAAGGGTCTAATGGTCAAAGTCAAAGGTCTAAAAGTCAAAGTCAACATATAGGACCTAAGAGTCAAAAGTCAACCAAGGGCAAGCAAGGTTTGGGTCACAAACCTAAGCCTAAGGTGGCTTACCATAGTGTTCCATTTGACTATGGAACACAAATTAGGTCTAGGAAGACCAAGGTCAATAGGGAAGTCATTCCTAGAGTTGACCAAAGGGTGTGCCTAGTGGCTAGGGTTTCTAGGAAACCTAGGGTGGCCATTGAGAAGGTTGCAAGGGGAGTCACCCCTAGAGTCAACCTAGGTAAGACCCAAATGACCAAGGCTAACAAGCCTAGGAGGGTCATTAGGAAGGTATCTAGGGAGGTTATCCCTAAGGAATACCTAATTAACCCTAGGAGCTCAAATAGGTTTTGGGTTCCTAAGAGCGTGATTGATTCACGCTAGATGGGTTTAGGGTGTGCCAACCTTGATTGGATGGGTAGTTAACTCAACCATAATAAAGGTGGCATTTTAGGTTATTTTCAAGGTTATGGTTGCCTTGGAAATACATTTAAGTCTTAATCCTAAAAGTTTTTAGGATGTGCCAATATTACTTGAGAAGTTTGATAAAATGATCAAAATTGGCACAATTTAGGTTTAGAGGTTAGTGTGCCATCTTGGGTTTTTGGCACATTTGGGAGAAAACTAGAAATATGGCAAAATGCAATTAATTATATGAAATGGCAATTAATATTAAAATTTAGGTATTATTATACCTATATATTTTATATGCCATGCTTTGTTTGACATATAACATGCCATGACATCATGTTTACTTTTAATCTTTTTATATGTCATGTTTATGTGTTAGGATTAAGGGTTTAAATGTCATGTGCGTTTAGATTTTATCATATGTCATGACATCATGATCATTGGCCATGTTTTAATAATATTATCTTTATGCCATGATCATACATTCATGCATTAACTTGATTAAAATTGATTTAAGGACTATGGCATGACTTGAAGTCCCATTTATAAGGGAATCAAGTAGAATTGCTTTAGAAAATGCATGAAACCCTAGTTTAGGGAGAACAAACCCACATCTCACATCCAATTGACATGTATGTGTATTTATACACCCTAGATACATGTGAGATGCTAGGATATGAGTTAAGTTCAAGGTGCATAGTTTTTGCATCTAGATGAACTAAAACTCATCTAATTCTACATGTGGATCATTGGGAGAGCATGTGTACAAGTCATGTACATAAAGCCCAAGGAATATGATCCAAAACAAGGTTTTGAAAATATTTTAAAATCATTTTGAAAAACCTTGGTGAAGTCTATCTTTTGATAGCAGTCACCATTGATGAGATTGATACAAAGTGAGCTAAAACATTGAAGTTTTTCTTCATTTTTGGTTTTTGTATCAATTTCGATATTTTATGGGTAAAATATTTTTAAAACATTTTTTCACCCATTGTTTTGGTCATAAGTATTATACGTATCAAATTTTGTGATTTTTCGATATACGTATAATTAGTTATGATTTTCTGAAATTGGATTCTGATAGCTGAATTTCGGAAAATTCAGCTACCATTTGACTGCCATTGGTGGAAGTCGACTGATGTATGTGGTAATCGACTGATTACTATCAGGAGTCGACTGCCAGGTCTGATTTCGGGTTAACAAGGTTTGTTTAGCCCATTTTCAGCCATGGTAAAGGTCCCTAACCACCCCTAACCCTAGGATATGCTTTGGGAAGCATTATGAAGGGTGAAAATTCATTGGATATGGATTTGGAGAGGTGTTAGGTCAAAGTATCAATTTGAGGTGGTGGAAAGTTCAATGTTGAATTTCCAACCTTAATTTTGATGGTTTAGAGTTCCTATTGGCTTAGGGACTCCCCAAGGACATTGTTGGTGCAATGGTCAAGGGGGAGCATGCCTTTAGGGGGAGGAATCCATCTTGGGATGATGGATGTATTTTTCTCCTTGAAAAAGAGAAGTTTTTGGGAGAGTATCATCAATTGGGAAAATTGATGGGTTTTTGATACCCAATTTGGAAATTGGGAGAGAGTATAGGATTGCCTCTCTTGAGTGATATGTGACTTATCACTAGGAAGATTGAAGGCATCCTAGGTATTTTTGGATCAAGGGGGAGATTGTAAGATCTCATTGGGACATGAGACATTGACCTCCTTGGAGAGAAAACCTTTTTGATGTTAGTCAAAAAGGGGGAGAATGTTTGGGGAAAAACATTTGATTTACATTTTCACTTGAATATTTGGGGGAGAACATTTGGAGAGTGTTTACCAATTTGGAATAATTGGTAAGGGATTTGAGTTAGTGGTCTCAAATGATTTGTTTGGGTTTTTTCAAACATCAAAAAGGGAGAGATTGTTGGTGCAATCGGCCCAGGTCACGATTGACCAGGACTCGAGTTTGACTCGAGTGATGTTTTGATGTTTCGACAAAAACATATGACAATGTAATTGTCATGGGAAAGTCCAAGTGGAACACTTGGCATTTGGTAAAGTCCAAGTCTTGAGTACTTGGCATGAGAAGTCCAAGCATGGGTCTTGGCAAAAGAGAAGTCCAAGCATGGGTCTTGGCAAATGGAAAGTCCAAGCATGGGTCTTGGCATGAAAAGTCCAACATGGGTTGGCAAGGAAAGTCCAAGCATGGTCTTGGCATGGAAAGTCCAACATGGGTTGGCAAGGGAAAGTCCAAGCTTGAGTCTTGGCATTTGAGAAGTCCAAGGGTTTGATATTGGCAGCGTAAAGTCCAAGCGGGAGTCTTGGCAGCATAAGACCAATGGTTGGCGGCGTAAAGTCCAAGCGGAGTCTTGGCGGCGTAAGTCCAATGTGCCTTGGCGGTGTAGACACCGTTAGCATGACATAGCCGACGGAAGCACCTGAAGGCTAGCGCGATGGATGAACAAGTCATGGATGACTTGGAGGGATCCGAGAGGCGTGAGGCTGATGGAGGTGGCTAGAAGGCTTAGGTCTAGGCTAAGGGTGGTCTAGCAAGTATGGGGACACCATACTTGGGTTAAAACCTCATTCTTGAGGTTGGCAGTCGACTGGCATTATGGCCGGTTCGACTGCCGTGAGTCGACTTGAGTTCGACTGCCAGCTTGAGGTCGAATTGCTCGCAATGATCGAGAAATGGCGGGCCGACCGCCAATCGAGTGTCGAGCAGAACGCCCCGTGAGCCGATCCGGGCTGACAGCGTTAGCCGATCGCCAATGTTGGCCCGATCGCCAAGAGATCCGCTGGAGTTTTTCCAACAGTGATCGATCTTGTCTCACGACAACAGCGATGGCATCACCGATCCGTGACTTATGGCGATCGATAGGCAAATCCAGACGCAGGTTATAAAGGAAGCTCGGAAGGAGGGTTTTTGCAGTGATTTTCTTGGGCGAAATTGAAGGGGGAAGTTTGTGCTTTCCAGTCCTTCAAAGCTAGTTCAAGGCAATCAAACATCAAGCAATCCAAAGCTCTTGTAAAGTTGTTTTTCCTTTACTTGCATTGTATTTCTTACTTGTATTTGCTTGTATCTTGTGTATTACTTAGTGTAATCCTTGTATGAGGTTTCTCCGCCTCCGGATTGTTCCGAGAAGGAGTTATTATTGATTAGTGAGTGCGTGTGCATCACTAGGGCTCTTTAGAGCTCGATCCGTGGAGTAGGAACCGTTCGGTTCCGAACCACGTTATATTCTTGTGTTCGTGATTGGTTATCTTTTCGTTATTGCTTTTATTATTTCTATTCCGCTGCGCATAACGAGTTTTATAGAGACGATCACGATTGAATTCCATCTTCGTATGGTCACGACGCTATTCACCCCCCCTCTAGCGGCGTCAAATCTCCAACACAACTTCCTTATTTGGTGCCACCCAAGCCTCCAAAACCCTAAGCCTCCAAACCCTAATCCTATCTCAACTAGGATCCCTCTCTTGCCGCCCAAAACCCTAGCTCTCCTTGGAATTTTTCTACACGCCAACCCATCGAGCCCTTTTATAGAGTTAGGGATAAGCCTCCAAATAATCTCCACCATTGGTTCTAGGGATTTAATCTCAACCGTTAGATCTAGAGATTTAATCTCAACCGTTGGATCTAGAGATTTAATCTCTACCTTTGCATATAGAGTTTTGTTTCCATCCATTGGATCTAAACTTCATGAGGTGTTAATAGGCTACATTAGGGAACATGAGGAGGAGTTGGGTCTTGGCCACCCATGGATCAAGCCCACATAAAGTCCGATCCACTAATGATGATCCAATCCACTAAAGGATCATCATCGATCTACCTCACCAACCCCCATATGATAATATGAGCTCCATATATTATTTGTACATTTTCTCCCCGTGTTTAAGATCTCGAATGTCCGTCGATTAATTAATTTACTAACCATTAATTAATCAACATCTAACTCCATGAGTAGTACCACTCAACCTTTTCATCATGCCGGACCAAGTCCACCTGCAGGGTTTACATGATGAACCTTATGAGCTCCTCAAGGGGACATCATCATCCTAATATATAGGACACGGTTTCCTCCTATAATCAACAACACACCATATAAATAATATCATCTCCCAACTTACCGAGCCTATCAATTTAATCTATAAATCTCGCCCATTGGTAAATCAAAGAGATGAATACTGAGTATATGTGCCCGTTATTATATCGGGATTAAGAGCATGTACTAAATAATATCTGAGGTCCGATTCGATTATGTAGTCAGTAATAAATCGAATCATCTCTAAGTCGGTCCTGCTCAATACACACAAAGTTCACTAGTGTGATTCTATGGTCAAGATAAACCAATACCAAATCACACTATAACCATTCCGATGGTTTGTCCAAAGCCATCTCGGTTGTGATCATTTACTTATACTTTACAAGGAGACGATAACATGATCTCCTGTGTGACACCACACACCATGTTATTTACAATGTAATGTATTAGACAATATTGCATCACCATAAAAATGCAAACAATGATCATGTGATTCTTATTTCAAAATAAAGATGTTCATACAAAAGGTAGACTTTTTAGTATACATCCCTACAATCTCCCACTTATACTAAAAGACTATGTTGTCCTCAAACTACCATACATCTGATCCCCATTCCCTCCACATGCCTGTCAAAAGCTCTCGCTGAAAGGGCCTTAGTGAAAGGATCTTCTAGGTTATCCTCTGATGTAATCTTGGCCACAGCAACTTCTCCTCTCTTTACGATTTCTCGTATCAGGTGGTACTTGCGCTCTATGTGTTTACTAGCCTTATGGGCTCATGGTTCCTTCGAGTTTGCAACTGCACCACTATTATCACAATAAATTGTGATAGTTCTGGGCAAACCATGTTGGACTTTCCGAGCCACAAAAACCGCTTTTTGCATTGCGGAAACCCCGGAAGTCCGGCCATGTATTAAAACTAAAACATGTATGTGTTTACTAAAAACCCTAGATCTACCTTAGATCTAGAAGGTGAGATCATTACCCTCGATGCGACGCCCTTCGCAAATCCTGCTCGTCCAAAAGCTTTGCCGGAACTCAAGAGCGTCAAGTGCACACTCCTCTATTGGTATCCACACAAGCAATAGGTGGAGAAAATACACCCTTGAGTGTGCTAGCACCCTATGGATGGTTCGGCCAAAGAGAGGGATGGGAGAGCAAGCTTGAGAGGAAGATGATTCAAGGAAGAAAATGAAGTTGTGTAACTCACACAAATAATTCTCATCTAATGAGAATAGTGGCCGGCCACTTTTCTTAGGGGGGTTACATGCATGCATGTAACTCCTCCAAGAGCCAATGGCTCTTGGTCTCCCTCATGAGGTGGCACCACATGCTAAGTCAATGATGATGTGGAGCATCATCATTGGCCGGCCATGCCATGTCATCATCATGACATGACATTTGGTCAAGTAAAACTTGACCTTTCATCTTCCCTCTCAAGTCAAGTCAAACTTGACCTCTTATCTCCCGTGGTTGATAAAATTCAACCATTTGATTCAAGTAAATTTAATTTAATGAATCTCTATTCATTAATTTAAATTGATTTGATGAATCAAATCTAAATTAGACTCATTCAACACTTGAATAAAATTGAGTCCAACTCAATTAGTCTAATTAGAATTACTCTTAATCCAATTTGGTTCATCCCATGAACCTAATCCTCATGGTTCATCATATGAACCTAATCTCCATCTAATTGCCCTTATGTGTGTGACCCTATAGGTTCTTGTAATGTTGGCAATGTCCCTAAACCGATTTAGGAACATAAGCAATGAGTGATATCTACCAACACATCATTGCTACCCAAGTTACAAGAATGTTGAGCTCTAACATCCTTTGTGACTACTAATTGTGACTCTCACAATATGTGACAATGTCCTTCTATCCTTAACATCTAGATTGACCAATCGAGACATAAACCGTGTCATCCTCGGTACAATCTATATCTTGAACTCCAAGTAGACTCACTCTAATCAAATGAGCTCAATATCTCATATTGACTCATTTGGGCATGGCCATGCACTTCGTGGTCTCACTCTATCAAGAATATCGATGTCACCCCTGTCATATAGGAGAGATAGATCCCATTTACATCACTCACATCCCTCTGCATAATTTGCTACATACCCAGTAATCGCCTTTATAGTCCACCCATTTACGGGTGACATTTGACGAAGCGAAATTTTGCAACTCCTTATATAGGGAACCATGGTGACTTCAGGTCTAAGGACTAATAGTCATACTAATAGCCACATGAGAAAGTATATGACACTCATATAACGATCCATGATACTTTCTCATGGCGGGTCATTCAGTATACATTCTCCAATACATACCCATGTGTCAACTTGATATCTCATATCCATGACTTGTGAGATCAAGTCATCGTGTTGACCTACATGCTAGTCTCTACGCATTAACATTATCCCTGAATGTTAATACTCGACTAGGAATGATTAAGAGTAGTGTTCTCTATATCATCTCATTATCGATTCAACCAATCGATTGATATAGATAAGAACCTACTACTCAAGGACATTATTATATTTAGTTATTTGGCACCAATACAAGTAAATATAATAACCATGCCTTTATAAATAGGAATATGATACAATAAAGTCCATACAACAATCATCACATGATTGGCTCTCGGGCTTTCACTAACAAACCAGGAATCACATCCAAGTTCATCAGGAAGTTCCTGAGCCACACAGCTTCTTTGGCCGCCTCAGAGGCTACCACATACTCAGCTTCCATGGTGGAGTCTGCCACACATTTATGCTTGACACTCCTCCATACAATGGCTCCACCTCCCAAAGTAAACACAAAACCTGAGGTAGACTTACTGTTAACCCTATCAGATTAGAAGTCGGAATCCGTGTAACCCATAGGGAGTAATTGGTATGCCCGGTAAACTAGCATATAATCCCTAGTCCTTCTCAGGTACTTCAATATATGCTTTACCGTAGTCCGATGTTCCTGCCCTAGATTACTCTGATATCTGCTGACCATGCCCATGGCAAAGCAGATATCTGGTCTCGTACATAGCATCGCATACATGAGACTTCCTACTGCCAAAGCATAAGGAACCACCTTCATCTCCTCTATCTCCTCAGATGATCTAGGACACATCTCCTTAGATAAAGAAACTCCATGCCTGAAAGGTAGAAAACCCTTCTTCGAGTTCTGCATGCTAAAACGATCCATAATCGTGTCTATGTATGAAGCTTGGAATAAGCACAACATCCTTTTCCTGTGATCCCTTATAACCTTGATCCCAAGGATGTGTCCCACTTCTCCCAAGTCCTTCATATCAAACTGTTTGGACAACCATACCCTTACGTTCGATAACACCTTGATATTGTTGCCAATTAACAAAATGTCATCTATGTATAGTACAAGAAATACCACTACGTTTCCGTCATATCTCTTGTATACACAAGACTCATCCATACTTTGAATAAATCCATGAGACTTGATTACCTCATCAAAGCGGATGTTCCAAGACCTCGAAGCTTGCTTCAATCCATAAATGGACCGATTAAGCTTACATACAAGATGCTCTTTGCCCTTAGCAATGAATCCCTCCGGTTGCTTCATGTAGATGTTTTCCTCAAGACTTCCATTAAGGAAAGTTGTCTTGACATCCATCTGCCACACCTCATAATCCATATGAGCTGCTATGCATAAGAGAATCCGGATAGACTTAAGCATGGCTACCGGTGAAAAGGTCTCCTCATAATCGATACCCTCTTTCTGAGTATACCCCTTCGCAACAAGCCTCGCTTTGAAGGTCTCAACCTTCCCATCTATTCCTCTCTTTCTCTTGTAGATCCACTTGCTTCCAATGGTTTTTACACCATCGGGTGGCTCTACTAGCTCCCAGACCTGATTTGAATCCATAGATTCAATCTCAGCATTCATTGCACTTTGCCAAGATGATGCATCTTTATCTTGGATTGCCTCGTCATATGTCAAGGGATTGTTGGTGCAGCAGGCACCTAAGTCGAACCTGAGTTTTGATTATAGCAAACGATACAAAGTTAAGCTCATGTCGTTTTCTCACGAGCTGAATCGAGTGTGCAGAAGATTGACATAGCTGGAGCTGAAGGCTAGCGACACCCGGAGAAAGTCGCGGTGGTTGAGCGACACTCGAGTGATTTCGGAGGGAGTCGATGGAATCGAGTGGAAGGCCGGAAGCAAAAGCAACACGTAAGTATCGAGGTAAGCTCGTGTGTGTGAGCGTAAGTGAGGTCGTATCCTCTTTACGGGGATGATCTTAAGCATAGATCCGACCCAAGACATCTCATAGGTGGTCTAGGTCGAGATCGGACGGTCGAAGACCGTCGGAATTATGTTTTTGTTGAGCTAACTTTGACTTGCAGCAAGCATCAGTCGACTGCCTAAGGTCATCAATCGACTGATGCTGCCATCAGTCGACTGATGATGGCCATCAGTCGACTGATGGTCAATGATCAGATTCGAGGAGTCAAGGCTTATCACTCCACCTCAAAGCGGTTTGGTGTCCATTTGTGATTGGTTGAAGACCCACTCGAAAAGGGGCTCAAAGGCTATAAAAGGAGGGCCAAACCTAGGGTTTTGACAACAATTCTAAGCTTCCAAAAAGTCTCCGCAAAGCTACCGACAACAACGTGCTTCTTCTTCTCTGACGTCTAGGTTTCATTTCCTTTATTTTTGTACGTCGGTTTTAATTTTAGTGTCGTTGCTCATTTACATTCTTCGAAGCTATTTTTCTATCGTAACGAGGAGAGGGGGAGTGTCCCTCTACCTCAAGTTCTTTTGTATCGATTAACTCCTACCTCCAACGAGGAGGAGTTTGTTTAGTGATTTGCCCTCCGTGCGTGGTCAAGGACCACTAGGGCCTTGGAGTAGTAGCCTTCGGCTACGAACCAAGTAAATATCTTGTTTCTATTGTCTCCTTTACTTTTTGTTTTGCTTATCTTTCCGCTGCGTATATTTGTCTTGAAACGAATTCGAAAAAGTTTTTTCTTTCGCTATTCACCCCCCCTCTAGCGAACCGCATTGATCCAACAGGGATCAGGTTCATGTTCGCCAGGGACCAAATCAGAAGATTCTCCCAAGAACATGAATCTATCAGGCTGTCTCACAACCCTCCCACTACGACGAGGTATCACCTGTGTATCCTCTGTGACACGCGGTGTATTGATATGTGGTATATCCTCTTTTATCGGTGGTACTAAAGAAGTGACTTCCCCTTTTAATTCCTCCAGAATAATTTTACTCTTGGGCTTGTGGCTTATCACATAGTCTTCCACTAGAAATCTGGCGTTCATGCTAACGATCCCCCTCTGATCTCTAGGACTATAAAACAAACCACCCTTCGTTCCTCTAGGATAGCCAACGAACAAGCATACTTTTGTACAAGGTTCCAACTTATCAGCATCTGCCTTCCGCACATGTGCTAGACTCCCCTATATCTGAATATATCTTATACTAGGCTTTCGCCCAATCCACAACTTTGTGGGAGTAGATGGCACTGATTTAGATGGAACCAAGTTCAGAATGTACACCGCCGTATCTAGAGCATATCCCCAGAATGAATCTGGCAATTCAGAATAACTCATCATCGATCTAACCATCTCTATAAGAGTCCTATTCCTTCGCTCTGCTACACCATTCTGCTGGGGTGTGCCAGGTGCTGTCAATTGGGATTGAATCCCAGCCTCTGATAAGTAGTTCTTAAACTCTCCCAAGAGGTACTCACCACCACGATCAGATCGTAGTGTCTTGATACTTTTACCTTGACGTTTCTCCACATTAGCCTTGAATTCTTTGAACTTGTCAAAGCATTCAGACTTGTGGTGCATTAGGTAAATGTATCCATGTCTTGAGTAATCGTCTATAAAAGAGACGAAATACTCAAAACCATCTCTAGCCTGGATAGACATAGGACCACACAAATCAGAATGAACCAATTCTAACACATCTTTAGCTCTATACCCCTTCCCCTTAAAAGGCCTCTTGGTCATTTTACATTCCAAGTGGGATTCGCAGGTTGGGAGATCCTCCACCACTAATGAACCCAAAGGACCATCAGTTATCAACCTTTGAATTCTACTTAGGTTAATGTGACCAAGCCTAAGATGCCAAAGATATGTTTGGTTCATCTTCGAATGTTCTTTTCTCTTATTATAATTAGAAGATGAGTTATTAATTTCAATATGCATCGTGGGAGGTTTTGGTTCAAGTGTGTACAAATTTCTTATCAATGTACCCGAACAGATAATGTCCCTATCCTTTTTTATAACAACTCTGTCGTTAAAAGAAATAGAATATCCATCCATAAACAATTTAGAAACCAAAATTAAATTTTTTCTAAATAAGGGTACATAAAGGTAATTCTTAAAAACCAAAAGTTTATTTTTCTCAAAAAATAAATGAACATCTCCCACTGCAATAGCCGCCACCTTCGTGGCATCGCCAAGTACACGGTAATCTCCCCCTCAGCCAGTCGTCTGGTTTCCTGGAACCCCTACAAAGTATTGCAAACATGATCAGTGGCTCCCATATCTACACACCAGGTGCCGGTAGATAACACCGCTAAACATGTTTCAATGACTAGACCAAAAGATATACCTTTGTTCTTGCAGATGGGGCAGTCCTTCTTCCAATGTCCAGTCTGCTTACAAGTGAAGCACTTGCCTTTCGGCTTCTTCACTCCTCCCTGAGTACCTCCCACCGCCTTCGCCCCAGTTTGTTTCTTCTTCTTCTTGCCTTTTGGCTTAGAAGTAGAAACCTTTTGGGTCACCACGGCATGCACCTGAGCACTCTGACGAAATAGCCCCTCTGCCGCCTAGAGTTCTGTCAGAAGTTCCACCAATGAATACAACCTCTTGTTCATGTTGTAGTTCAGGCGAAACGTCTCAAAACTCCTAGGTAGAGACTGGAGTATGATATCGACTTGGGTTTCCCCATCGATCTCAGCTCCAAGGACATCCAGCTCATTCAAATGAGCCATCATCATGAGAACATGATCCCTCACGGGTGTTCCCTCGATCATGGTGGTCGTCATCAAGTTTCTCATGGCTTCTTGCCTCGTAACCTGATTCTGGTGTCCGAAAAGCTCCTTGAGATTGAGCATCATATCATAAGCGGTGGTCATGGCTTGATGCTGATGTTGCAGTACATTTGACATAGATGCCAAAATGTAACATCGTGCCATCTCATCAGCCTTGATCCACTTCTTATATCTCTCTCTCTCCTTTTCCCCAGAATCATCTACAGGCTTGGGAGGGCACTCTTCGAGGAGTACATATTTGTATTCCTCAGCAGTCAAGACAATGTCTAGATTCCTCTTCCAATCAATATAGTTGGGTCCAGTAAGTTTGTTCTCTTTCAGTATCATAGCAAGTGGGTTGAAAGTCATTTTGAAAGAAAACCTAAGAATCACATAAATCAAAACATTAGATTTCAAAAAATTATTGATTCCTCAAACAATAAAGTTTTAAAATCAACCAACACCTCAAAACACCGAGAATATCGTATGCCACGATAGTGTGGACGTATACAAATTCAACATTTGTAAGAGGAGGTTTTACCCATTAATTTTACTATCTTGTCAACCTAACTTTCTGACAAGTAAAATTAATAGTTGGTTCCTCTTTGGCCCTACAAATAAAAGCAGTGACTCCGATGGGGAGGATACTTATATTTGTATCTAAGTGTTCATCATTACTCGGTACCAAGGTAATTATCTCGGGTTATGTGCCTTCCGATGGAGAAGTACACATGCTCCTTGATAATTGCCTATAACCATATTTGACCTTGTGATTCGCAAACAAACCCATCCGATTTGGAGGAAGGCACTCAAAGCCGACGCGCAAGTTTGTTTGCATCACTAGTCAAATCGTAATGGAGGCCGTGGGAATTTAAAAAAAAAAATTCCCTCTCCCACTTAGTAATTTGAAATTGAGAAATTTTCCTAGCCTACGACATGCATATCAACCAAAAAGCAATAAATATGAAAAATAAATTATTTTCCAACTATTATGGCTTTTGTCTTCAATATGTCTCCCATCGCATCGCGATCTCGTCCGCTCCTCCTACGCCATGTACGAGCCATCCGGAGATCCAAGCCAAGACTAAAACCTATTTTAATTTACATCCATCGATCCTATACTCCAAGAGGGAGTGTACATGAAATCTAGATCGAAAGAAAACTAAAATAAAGAGTGGCTAAACAATGTCATATCTAATTTACAAAAAATTAAATACTAGCCTCGTCAACCCCGAGGATTCAATAAAATAAACATTTACACACATACAATCACATATACACATATGGCCATAATAGTCGGATCTCATGCCTGCAACCAAAGAGTTAAACTATGCATATCCTACTATTATCCGGCACATATAATATATGAAAAGTGCATAAAAAATTAACCGAATCCTAAACACAGAAAACCGGAAACCTTGGCTCTGATACCAATTGAAGGGTTTTGCTTATCGAGTTCATGATGGGAAACTTCGCTTCCCACTAAACCTTGGTTGTTTGTTCATGGTGATCTCATCGATGTCCCCGGATTAAAAATTTAATCCTAGACAAAAAGGATTGCTCAAACAACCAAGTCATCGTCATTCTATTCATTTAGAGAGGTCACTTGAACAAACTCGTTGTTCAAGCGACCATCCTCTATTCTACGAGTAGTCGCGGAATAGACGATGTTCGGATCGTTGGCTTTTGTGTTTATGTTCGGGATCCAAGTATTATTTAGCCATATACAGATTTATATCATGCTCATAATTGAAAAACAAATACAAACATGTAACATATAAAAATTAGAGAATCGATATTCCTCTCGATCTTCTAATGTATGACCTTACTCCTTTCGGACGTCGTGTGAGCGACGCTCTACCAAAAGTCGAAGCTCCTAGATCACAAATCTTCCTTCCTTGCTCTTCCAAAGAAAAAGGAAGAATAGAAACAAGGTTTTTCTTCTCCCTAAAACCATCCAACAAGGAACAAAAACAATCCTTGCAGCCGGCCAACAAAGAGAGGGAGATGTTGATGGAAACCAACCAAGACACCAAGGGAGACCCCTAAGTCTTGTTTCCACCACTCAAGGAGAAGAGAAGATAGCCTTTGGGTGTCGGCCAAGGGTTGGAAAGAGGCTTGAGAGGCTGCTGGACGCCGGCCAAGTTGAAGGAAGAAGAAGAAAAGGAACAACTTCCTTATTTGGTGCCGCCCAAGCCTCCAAAACCCTAAGCCTCCAAACCCTAATCCTATCTAAACTAGGATTCCTCTCTTGCCGCCCAAAACCCTAGCTCTCCTTGGAATTTTTCTCCAAAGTCGCTTTATAGAGTTAGGGATAAGCCTCCAAATAATCTCCACCATTGGTTCTAGGGATTTAATCTCAACCGTCGGATCTAGAGATTTAATCTCAACCGTCGGATCTAGAGATTTAATCTCTACCTTTGGATCTAGAGTTTTGTTTATATCCATTGGATCTAAACTTCATGAGGTGTTAATAGGCTACATTAGGGACCATGAGGAGGAGTTGGGTCTTGGCCACCCATGGATCAAGCCCACATAAAGTCCGATCCACTAATGATGATCCAATCCACTAAAGGATCATCATCGATCTACCTCACCAACCCCCATATGATAATATGGGCTCCATATATTATTTGTACATTTTCTCCCCGTGTTTAAGATCTCGAATGTCCGTCGATTAATTAATTTACTAACCATTAATTAATCAACATCTAACTCCATGAGTAGTACCACTCAACCTTTTCATCATGCCGGACCAAGTCCACCTACAGTGTTTACATGATGAACCTTATGAGCTCCTCAAGGCGACATCATCATCCTAATATATAGGACACGGTTTCCTCCTATAATCAACGACACACCATATAAATAATATCATCTCCCAACTTACCGAGTCTATCGATTTAATCTATAAATCTCGCCCATTGGTAAATCAAAGAGATGAATACTAAGTATATGTGGTCGTTATTATATCGGGATTAAGAGCATGTACTAAATAATATCTGAGGTCCGATTCGATTATGTAGTCAGCAATAAATCGAATCACCTCTAAGTCGGTCCTGCTCAATACACACAAAGTGCACTAGTGTGATTCTATGGTCAAGACAAACCAATACCAAATCACACTACAACCATTCCGATGGTTTGTCCAAAGTCTTCTCGGTTTTGAGCCTTTACTTATACTTTACAAGGAGCCAATAACATGATCTCCCATGTGACACCACACACCATGTTATCTACAATGTAATGTATTAAACAATATTGCATCACCATAAAAATGCAAACAATGATCATGTGATTCTTATTTCAAAATAAATATGTTCATATAAAAGGTAGACTTTTCAGTATACATCCCTACAGTAACACCTTCAGGTGGATCTACCAAGTTCCAAACTTAGTTTTCTTACATGAATTCCATTTCCAATTTCATGGCCTCTAACCTTGAATCCCTTTATAAACAATTCAAAACTTCTTCATAACTCGTAGGCTCCTCATCCTCAATGAATAACACATTTTTTGATTCACTTATGAGAAATCCATATCTCTTGGGAATTCGTCGTGTACTACCAAATCTGCAAAGAGGTGGTGTATTGATAGGTTCGGTTGATGGGTCATCATTATGATTAATTGGTTGTGGTTCTAGAGTAGGCATCTCTTCAGTGTCTATTTGAGTCTCTTGAACTCCCCTAAGTTCAACCTTACTCTCACTATTTTCCTACAAGAGAAACTCTTTCTCTAGGAGTACATCATGCCTTGAGATAAACACCTTTTACTTCAAGGGATGATAGAATTGATAACCCCTTGTTTATTTTGGGTAACCAATAAATATACACCTATCATTCTTAGGATCCAACTTTCCTAATACTATCCTCTTCACATAAGTAGGATAACTCCATATCTTTAAATAAGATAGATGAGGTTTCTTACTAGTCCATTTTTTAAATAGAGTAGTAGAGAATGCCTTAGTCGGGACTCTATTTAGCAAGAAAACAGCTATCTCAAGTGTGTAACCCCAAAAGAATTTGAGAAGACCCACATGATCCATCATTGACTTAACCATATCGAACAAGGTTTGATTTTGCCTTTTTGATACACCATTGTGTTGTGGCATATAAGGTGGAGTTCATTGAGACAATATTCCATTGTCCCTTAAATAATCTTAAAACTCTTGACTTAAGTATTCACCACCTCAATTAGATCAAAGTATTTTAATACTTTTACCAAGTTGTTTATCTATTCATTTCTGAACTCTTTGAACCTTTCAAAAGCTTCATATTTGTGTCTCAGTAGAAACACACCCAAATCATGAGTGATCATTAATAAAGGTAATGAAGTAGTTATAACCTCCTAGTGCATGAGTTGATATCGGTCCACATATATTAGTATGTATAAGACCAAGCAACTCTCCCACCAGTTCACCCTTTCCAAAAAAAAGTAACTTTGTCATCTTGCCTTTTAAACATGAATCAAATGAATCTAATTCAAATGATTCTAGAATTCCACACTTGTGTAACTTAGACATACATTTCTTGCTTATATGGCCAAGATGACAGTGTCATGTGTAGAAGGATAGTTGATCATCTAACCAAGCACGTTTATTGTTAGCTTCAATATTGAATACGTCATTGGATATATCTAACATGTAGATACCATTGCATAAACTTCCAATACCATAAAGACGTCATTCAAAGTTGTGTACCAACAATTGTTACTAAAAGTCAAATGGAAACCTTTTATATTTAAAAAATAAATTAAAAAAATGTTCTTTATGTTGGGATGTATACTGAAAAGTCTATCTTTTGTATGAACATCTTTATTTTTGAAATAAGAATCACATGATCATTGTTTGCATATTTATGGTTATGCATATTGTCTAATACATTATATTGTAAATAAAATGGTGTGTAGTGTCATACGGGAGATCATGTTATCAGTTCCTTATATAGTATAAGTAAAGGCTCACAACCGAGATAGTTTTGGACAAACCATTGGTATGGTTGTAGTGTGATTTGGTATTGGTTTGTCTTAACCATAAAATTATATTAGTACACTTTATGTGTATTGAGCAGGACCAACTTAGAGGTGATTCGATTTATTGCTGACTACATAATTGAATCGGACCTTGGATATTATGGTGTACATGCTCTTAATTCAAATATAATAACGAGCACATGTACTTAGTATTTATTTCTTTGAGTTACCAGTGGGCAAGATTTATAGATTAAATCGATAGGCTCGGTAAGTTGGGAAATGATATTATTTACATGGTGTGTCGTTGATTATAGGAGGAAACCGTGTCCTATATATTAGGATGATGATGTCCCCTTGAGGAGCTCATAAGGTTCATCATGTAAACCCTGCAGGTGGACTTGGTCCGACATGATTATAAGATTGAGTGGTACTACTCATGGAGTTAGATATTGATTAATTAATTGTCAGTAAATTAATTAATTGATGGACATTCGAGATCTTAAACACGGGGAGATATTTGTAGAATTAATATATGGAGCCCATATTTATTTATGGGGGTTGGTGAGGTAGATCAATGATAATCCACTAGTGGAATGGATTATCATTAATGGATCGAATTTTATGTGGGCTTGATCCATTGGGTGGGCAAGATCCAACTCCTCTTCATGGTCCCTATTGTAGCTTATTAAAACCCTCATGAAGCCTAGATCCGATGATAGAAAATGAAACTCTAGAACCAACGGTGGAGGTTAAATCTATAGATCCGACGGTGGAGATTAAATCTCTAGATCTGATGGTTGAGATTAAATCTCTAGATCCAATGGTAGAGATTAAAAGGAGGCTCAAGCCTAACTCTATAAATAAGGGCTTATGGCTTGGCCGTGGAGAATAAGACAATGGTTAGGGTTTTTGGAGTTGGCTTGAGAGGAGAGGTGCGCGGCTAACCTAGGGTTTGCTTCTTCCTATTGGGTGGCGGCAACATAAATCTAGGGTTTGGCTATTCTTGGCCGACGGCAACTCCACCCTCTCTCTCTAGATCGGTGGCAACTCCTCTCTCTCTCTCTCTCTCTCTCTCTCTCTAGGTTGGCCGGTGGCAACCTTCCTTCAAGGTTGGCCGGCGCTCCTACATCCACTCCTTGGGCAATGGCAACATCAAGCTTGGAGCTTGGTGGTCGGTCATAGATAGGAGAAGAGTTTTATTTTATTCTTCCCTTTGTTCATAGCGAGCAAGGAAGGGAAGAACGTGATCTAGGAGGCTTCGACTTTTGGAAGATCGTCGCCCACACGACGTCCAAAAGGATGAAGGACATACAATAGAAGATCAAGAGGTATAAGCTTGTTTACTTTGATTAATGTTCTTTTGTATTATGTATATAATTGTTTACAATTATATGTGGCTAATTTACTTGGACCCCGAAAACAAACACAAAAATCGGCGATCCATACATCGTCTATTCCGCGGATAATCGAAGAAAAGTGGTAGGTTACTTGAACAACAAGTTTGTTCAAGTGACCACTCTATTCGAATAGCATGACAATGGATCGGTTGCTTAGGTAATCCCTCTTTGTCTAGGATTAAATTTTTTTAATCCGGGGACGTAGATGGGATCCCCACACACAAGCAACTAAGTTGAAGTGGGAAGCAAAGTTTCCACCTTCAAGTGGTATCAGACCCACGGTTTTCGGTTTTGTTTGTTTTGGATTCGGTTAATTTTATGCACTTATCATATATTGTATGTGTTGGATGATAGTAGGATGTGCGTAGGCTAACTTTTTGGTTGCAGGCATAAGATCCAACTATTATGGCCATATGTGTGTGTATGTGATTGCATGTGTGTAATATTATTTGAATCCTCGGGGTTGACGAGGCTAGTATTTAATTTTATAATTAAGTACGGCATTGTTTATCCATTCTTTTATTTTAGTTTACTTTCGATCTATATTTCATGTACACTCCTTCATGGAGTATAGGATCGATGGATGTAAATTAAAATAGTTATTCTCGGCTCGGATCTCCGGATGGCTTGTACATGGCATAGGGAGGAGCGGACGAGATGGCGATATAACGGGAGGCATATTGGAGAATAAAAGCCATAATAGTTGAAAAATATTTTTTTCATATTTATTGCTTCTTGTTTGATATGCATGTCGTGTGCTAGGAAAATTCCTCAATTTTAAATTACTAAGTGGGAGAGGGATATTTTTTAAAATTCCCCCGGCCTCCATTACGATTTAACATGTGATGTAAATAAACTTACGTGTCGGCTCTGAGTGCCTTCCTCCCCATCGGATGAGTTTGTTTTGCAGATCACAGGAAGCCATAATCGGGCTGCGAGGCAGGAAGCCATGAGGAACTTGATGACGACAACCATGATCGAGGGAACACCCATGAGGGATCATGTTCTCAAGATGATGGCTTATTTGAATGAGCTGGAAGTCCTTGGAGTTGAGATCGATGGGAAAACCCAGGTCGAAATCATTCTCCAGTCTCTACATAGGAGTTTTAAGCAGTTTTGCCTGAACTACAACATGAATAAAAGGTTGTATTCTTTGGCGGAGCTTCTGATAGAACTCCAGGCCGTAGAGGGCCTTTTTTGTCAGAGTGCTCAGGCTTAGGCCATGGTTGCCCAAAAGTTTTCTACTTCTAAGACGAAAGGCAAGAAGAAGAAGAAACAAGGTGGGGCAAAGGTAGCGGGAGGATCTCAGGGAGGAGTGAAGAAGCCGAAAGGAAAGTGCTTCACTTGCAAGTAGACTGGACATTGGAAGAAGGACTGCCCCAACTGAAAGCAGAACAAAGGTATATCTTTTGGTCTAGTCATTGAAACATGTTTAGCGGCGTTATCTACCAGCACCTGGTGTGTAGATATGCTAGACATTGATCATGTCTGCAATACTTTGCAAGGGTTCCAGGAAACCAAACGACTGGCTGAGGGGGAGATTATCGTTTACTTGGGCGATGCTACGAAGGTGGCGGCTGTTGCAGTGGGAGATGTTTATTTATCTTTTGATAGAAAAAAAGTTTTGGTTCTGAAATATTGCCTTTATGTACCTTTATTTAGAAAAAATTTGATTTCGGTTTCTAAATTGTTTATGGATGGATATTCTATTTCTTTCAATGACAGAGTTATTATAAAAATGAATAGGGAGAATATCTGTTCTAGTGCATTGATAGGAAATTTATATACCCTTGAACCAAAAGCTTCCACGATGCAAAAAAGAAGTAAATAAGTCATCGTCTAATTCTAATAAGAGAAAAGAACCTTCGAAAATGAACCAAACATTTCTTTGGCATCTAAGGTTAGGTCATATTAACCTAAGCAGAATTCAAAGGTTGATAGCTGATCGACCTCTAGGTTCATTAGTGGTGGAAGATTTCTCAACCTGCGAATCATGCTTGGAAGGTAAAATGACCAAGAGGCCTTTTAAGGCCAAGGGGTATAGAGCCAAAGATGTGTTGGAATTGGTTCATTCTGATTTGTGTGGTCCTATGTCTATCCAAGCAAGAGGTGGTTTTGAATATTTCGTCTCTTTTATAGATGATTATTCAAGATATGGATATATTTAATTGATGTGCTGCAAGTCTGAATGCTTTGACAAGTTTAAAGAATCAAGGCTGATGTGGAGAAACATCAAGTTAAAAGTATCAAGACACTATGATCTGATCGTGGTGGTGAGTACCTCTTGGGAGAGTTTAGGAATTACTTATCAGAGGCTGGGATTCAATGCCAATTGTCTGCACTTGGCACACCTCAGTAGAATGGTGTAGCGGAGCGAAGGAATATGACTCTTATAGAAATAGTTAAATCGATGATGAGTTATTCTGAGTTGTCAGATTCGTTCTTGGGGTATCCTTTGGATATGGCAGTGTATATTCTGAACTTGGTACCATCTAAATCAGTGCCTTCTACTCCCACAGAATTGTGGACTGGGCGAAAGCCTAGCCTGAGAAATATTCGGATTTGGGGGAGTCCAGAACATGTGCTGAAGGTAGATGCTGGTAAGTTGGAACCTCGTACAGAAGTGTGCATGTTCGTTGGCTATCCTAAAGGAATAAAAGGTGGTTTGTTTTATAGTCCTAGAGATCAGAGGGTGTTCGTTAGCACGAATGCCAGATTTCTGGAGGAAGACTATGTGATGAATCACAAGCCCATGAGTAAGATTGTTCTGGAGGAATTGAGAGGGGAAGTTACTACTTCAGTACCACTGGTATAAGAGGATATACACAAGTGACTACACCGCGTAACACAGAGGATACACAGGTGATACCTCGTCATAGTGGGAGGGTTGTTAGACAGCCTGATAGATTTATGTTTGGGAGAATCTTCTGATTTGGTCTCTGGCGAACATGAACCTGATCCCTGGACATTTGACGAGGCAATCCAAGATAAAGATGCGGTATCATGGCAAAGTGCGATGAATTCTGAGATAGAATCTATGGATTCAAATCAGGTCTGGGAGCTAGTAGAACCACCCAATGGTGTAAAAACCATTGGATGCAAGTGGATCTACAAAAGAAAGAGAGGAATAGATGGGAAGGTTGAGACCTTCAAAGCAAGGCTTGTTGTGAAAGGGTATACTCAGAAAGAGGGTATCGATTATGACGAGACTTTTTCGACGGTAGCCATGCTTAAGTCTATCTAGATTCTCTTATGTATTGCTACTCATATGGATTATGAGGTGTGACAGATGGATGTCAAGACAGTTTTCCTTAATGGAAGTATTGAGGAAAACATCTATATGAAGCAACCAGAGGGATTCATTGCAAAGGGCAAAGAGCATCTTGTGTCAAACTTAATCGGTCCATTTATGGATTGAAGCAAGCTTCGAGATCTTGGAACATCCGCTTTGATGAGGTAATCCAGTCTTATGGATTTATTCAAAGTCCGAATGAGTCTTGTGTATACAAGAGATGTGATGGAAACGTAGTGGTATTTCTTGTACTATATGTAGATGACATTTTGTTAATTGGCAACAATGTCAAGGTGTTATCGAACGAAAGGGTATGGTTGTCCAAACAGTTTGATATGAAAGACTTGGGAGAAGTGGGACACATGCTTAGGATCAAGGTTATAAGGGATCGTAGGAAAAGGATGTTGTGCTTATCGCAAGCTTCACACATAGACACTATTTTGGCTCGTTTTAGCATGCAGAACTCCAAGAAAGGTTTTCTACCTTTTAGGCATGGAGTACCTTTGTCTAAGAAGATGTGTCCTAGAACATCAAAGGAGATAGAGGAGATGATGGAGGTTCCTTATGCTTCGGCAGTAGGAAGCCTCGTGTATGCTATGCTATGTACAAGATCGGATATCTGCTTTGTCATGGGTATGATTAGCAGATATCAGAGTAATCCAGGAAAGGGACATTGGACTGTGGTAAAGCATATATTGAAGTACCTGAGAAGGACTTATATGCTGGTATACTAGGCAGATCAATTAGTCCCTGTGGGTTATATAGATTCTGACTTCCAATCAGATAGGGATAACAATAAGTCTACCTCAAGTTTTTTGTTTACTTTCAGAGGTGGAGCCATTGTATGGAGGAGTGTCACGTAGAAATGCATGGCGGACTCTACCATGGAAGCTGAGTATGTGGCAGCCTCTGAGGCGGCCAAAGAAGCTGTATGGCTCAGGAACTTCTTGATGGACTTGGATGTGATTCCTGGTTTGCCCAAAATTATCACAATTTATTGTGATAATAGTGGTGCAGCTGCAAACTCAAAGGAACCATGAGCCCATAAAGCAAGTAAACATAAAGAGCGCAAGTACCACCTGATACAAGAAATCGTAAAGCGAGGAGAAGTTGTTGTGGCCAAGATTGCATCAGAGGATAACCTGATAGATCCTTTAACTAAGGTTTTTCCAGCGAGAGCTTTTGATAGGTATGTGGAGGGAATGGGAATCAGATGTATGACAGTATGAGGACAGTATAGTCTTTTAGTATAAGTGGGAGATTGTTAGGATGTATACTGAAAAGTCTATCTTTTGTATGAACATCTTTATTTTTGAAATAAGAATCACATGATCATTGTTTGCATATTTATGGTTATGCATATTGTCTAATACATTACATTATAGATAATATGGTGTGTAGTGTCACACGGGAGATCATGTTATCAGTTCCTTGTAGAGTAAAAGTAAAGGATCACAACCGAGATGGTTTTGGACAAACTATTGGTATGGTTGTAGTGTGATTTGGTATTGGTTTGTCTTGACCATAGAATTACACTAGTACACTTTGTATGTATTGAGCATGACTGACTTAGAGGTGATTCGATTTATTATTGCCTACATAATTGAATCGGACCTCGGATATTATGATGTCCATGCTCTTAATCCCAATATAATAACGGGCACATGTACTTAGTATTTATTTCTTTGATTTACCAATGGGTGAGATTTATAGATTAAATCGATAGGCTTGGTAAGTTGGGAAATGATATTATTTACATGGTGTGCCATTGATTATAGGAGGAAACCGTGTCCTATATATTAGGATGATAATGTCCCCTTGAGGAGCTCATAAGTTTCATCATTTAAACCCTGCAGGTGAACTTGGTCCGGCATTATGATAAGATTGAGTGGTACTACTCATGGAGTTAGATGTTGATTAATTAATTGTCAGTAAATTAATTAATTGACGGACATTCGAGATCTTAAACACGGGGAGATATTTGTACAATTAATATATGAAGCCCATATTTATTTATGGGGGTTGGTGAGGTAGATCAATGATAATCCTCTAGTGGAATGGATTATCATTAATGGGTCGGACTTTATGTTGGCTTGATCCATTGGGTGGCCAAGATCCTGTTGGGTTTTCGGCACCGCGGCGAGTGTGTTTTCAATCATGTTTCATAAACATGTGCACAATGGAAGAAATAAAAAGTAATAAATCTAATTTATTATATCACACACACCACACGCATGCATAGTACAACATGTATAGACATAACCGTAGTTTCAAATTTTGAAATAAAAGGAAATTATTCTATGTATACCTGACTTATCACATGTAGCGGGAAAAGCATCAACCGGAGCGACTCTCGCTAGAATTGCCTCTATCTGTATCCACGCCGAGTATCGTCGGGATGACTTCACAAAGCCACCAGCCTCATCTTCGTACGAGTCACTAGCTTCGTGTCGAAGATGATGTGATCGAGAGAAGATCACAATCCGAATCAAAATTCGGATTCAAAAATGAGTCCCCAAAACTCGCTTCTCCGGAGAGGTATTTGTCAACCGTTTGACGAATCCTTCATCCTACACCTATGAGGATTTTCGGAGATCGAATCTCTGGCAAGGTAGCCGCTGTCGGAGCTCCAAACGTCATCTAAATGACGCTCCGACAATAAGGAAACAAGCTATCCAAAAAACTTGACAGCTTTGGTGGAGAACTTGTGCCGGCCAAATAAGAAAAGTTGATGCTCACCTTGTCGTCGGGGCCAAAGAAGATCACCGGAGCTCCTCCGGCAGCAGTTAGACGCTGGCTAGTGGGGAGGACGGTAGTTGCTGGACGCCGACAGGAGAGGATTAGGTGGTGGTAGGCGGCGGCAAGGTGTTGGGCGCCGACTACACAAGGAGAAGAGGGAGAGGGGGCGACAAGATTAGGGTTAGGCTTTCTCAAAACCCTTACGCCCTATGTTATAGAGAACAAATTCTCCTAATGGTTATTGGTTCATAACTAAAAACCCATTAACCCACTCCATTAATTTAAGTTAAAATAAACCAAATCAATTTGGTCTATTTTAAGTTAAAACGAACCGAACCAACTTTGGTTCATTCGTTTAAAACAAACCAAACCCTTTTGGTTTATTCTTCACCATTGGTTTAGAACCAAACCAATTTGATTCATCCATTATGTCTTCGTAAGACACGGGCCATCCACGCTTCCATTGCGACTGAAACGATTTCATGCTCGCTCCTTGTTTGGTCCAACCAAACCTAGTTTCTCTCGGTCTGAGAATCTCATTCTCAAGCTCGTTTTAAATCCTTCGGATTACGCTCATTGTGCGTATGACCAAATAGGTTCTCGGTTTATATTGTCTGTCTATAATTAACCATTAATTATAGAACGATCATGAGTGGCACCTAGTAGTACATCATGATCCCTAATTAATCGAAAAGATCAACGGTTGATCCAGAACTATTTCTGAAACCCTTAAGCAGCTACAATGAATCGTGCCCCATTCCTTTCACTCATCTTATACCCACTTGGTTCAGGACATGGTCTATAGTGTCAGTCCCCACTAGGTTGATTACATCACACCTAACCCAAGTATCATTTCCTCATCCTACGGATTCTAGTTACTATACATGTATCCAAGAGTACCGTACTCTAAATATGTAATGCTTTGGCCAAAGACTTTAGTAACAATCCGACGAGAGGCCATGGGTATACATCTCCTCGGAAGGAGTGGTGAATCCTTTATAGGCTATTCAAACACCTTCAATCACTTCCACTTATACCCAATCATCTCGGGTCCACATCTGCTCACAGATGCTTGCTTAAGATGTCAAAGCATAAGTCTTCATGATCAAGATGACTTGAATACCGTAAGTTAAAGGAACATCGCACTTAAGCTGCAGTAAGAACTTCATTGACATATCTATATATGTAGAGAACCATATGAAGTCTTACAGCTGGTCACTCCAATGAACTAGTTACCATAACTAGTATCCACGATTAACTCCGGACATCACAATGTATCCAGCCAGTGAGAATCAGCTGTTTGGATACACCAAGGAGTATACCTCGTGCTAGTCTCGACTGAATTGATGGTGTCCAAATCCATCAATTCATTGACTAGGGATAATTTCGATACATCACAATGACACATGTAGAGATACTCACTAGTTGTGATCCAATCACAAATTCTCTCTTGCTTTGAATCGCATCATGGACATTCAGTAAATGAGTTTAAGATCTAATCAAATACATGAAAACATGTATACTCAAATAGTGAATCTTTATTTATCATATAAATGGTTTAAACATAAGGCGATTGCCTTAGGACATCTCTCATATATTACTAACAAACTCCCACTTGGCCTAATGCCAATCGCTATGGTATCTAATATCATAAGATCTAACTTTACCCTCAAACTTACTTTGAGGTAATGCCTTAGTCAAAGGATCTGCTAAGTTCCTTTCAGTGGGGATCTTCTCGATTTATATTTCCTTCCTACTAATGATCTCTCTGATCAAATGATAATGACGAAGCACATGTTTGGATCGTTGATGAGACCTTGGCTCTTTTGCTTGTGCAATTGCTCCATTGTTGTCGTAGTAGACCGGTATTGCTTCAACAATGGCTGGAACCACACAAAGTTCATAAATGAACTTCTTGATCCAAACTGCTTCCTTTGCTGCTTTCGAAGTTGCAATGTATTCTGCCTCAGTGGTAGAATCCGCTATAGTGTCTTGTTTGGAACTTTTCCAACTCACTGCGCCCCCATTCAAGGTGAACACATACCCTTACTGAGACCTGGAATCATCCTTGTTTGTCTGGAAGCTGGCATCCGTATACCTGCGTATCACCATGTCCCCTTCTCCATATATTAGGAACACATCCTTAGTTCTTCTCAAGTACTTAAGGATCATTTTAACAGTCACACAATAATCCATTCTGGATCAGACTGGTATCTACTCATGACACTCATAGCATATGATACATCGGGCCTCGTACATAACATAGCATACTGTTGGGGCAGGGGCACCTAAGTCGAACCTGTATTAGTTCAACCGATGGTCAATAATCAGCCTCGAGGAGTCAAGCTTTATCACTATTTTTCAAGGAGTCTTGTGCCCAATTCCTATTGGTTGAAGATCCTCTCGAAAAGGGGCTCAAGGGCTTTAAAAGGAGGGCCTCTCCTTGGGTTTTTCATCAATCTCTAAGTGCTCAAAAGCCTCCAAAAAAGTTTCTATCGCTATTCACCCCCCCCTCTAGCGATCCGCTTGATCCAACACATACATGATAGATCCTATTGTGGATGCATAGGGAATCTTACTCATGCAAATCCTCTTGTCTTCTATGCACGGACACATAGACTTCAAAAGGTGTATCCCATGCCTGATGGGTAGGAAACCTTTCTTGGATTCCAACATAAACCTCTTTAGCACTCGGTCTATATATGTAGACTGCGAAAGACCAAGCAACTATTTCGATCTATCTCTATAGATCTTAATCCCTAGGATGAAGGATTCTTCTCCTAGGTCTTTCATGGAGAATGTCTTTGACAACCAAATCTTAATCGACTGTAAGACAGAAACATCATTTCCTATAAGTAATATGTCATCGACATACAATACTAGGAACACGACTGCACTCCCACTAACCTTCTTGTACACGCAAGGTTCATACGGATTTTGTAAGAAATCAAACCTTTTGATTGTCTAATCAAAACGGATATTTTAGCTCCTGGATGCTTGCTTCAGTCCATATATAGACTGTCGCAATTTGCATACCTTGGTTTTATCAACCGATGTGAAACCCTCAGGCTATATCATATACACATCCTCGAGTAAGTTTCCATTAAGGAAAGTTGTTTTCACATCCATCTGCCATATCTCATAATCATAATGAGCTGCTATGGCCAAGAGCATCCGAATGGATTTAAGCATAGCTACAAGCGAATAGGTTTCATCATAATCAACACCTTGCTTTTGACGATATCTTTTCGCCACCAATCTAGCCTTATAGGTAATCACATTACCATCAATGTCAGTTTTCTTCTTGAAAATCCACTTGCACCCTATAGACTTTATGCCTTCAGGTGGGTCAACCAAGTTCCAAACTTTGTTTTCATACATGGAATTCATTTCCGACTTCATGGCTTCAACCCACTTATCCCTTTCTGAACTTGTCAGAACTTCTTCATAACTGATAGACTCCTCATCATCAATGAGTAATACGTCGTTCGATTCACTTACGAGAAATCCATCTCTCTCGGGAATATTACGTGTTCTACCAGATCTACGATGATGTGGTGTCTCAATAGGTCCAGCCGATGGCTCATCACTATGAGTTATTGGTTGTTGTGCTTCACCAGGTATCTCATCAATGTCTATTTGAGTCTCTCGAGCCTCCTCAAGCTCGACGACACTCCCACTATTTTCTTGCAAGAGAAACTCTTTCTCTAGAAACACAGCATGCCTTGAAACAAACACCTTTTGTTCCATAGGATGAAAGAATTGGTAACCCCTTGTTTCCTTAGGGTATCCAATAAATAGACATTTATCAGACTTAGCATCCAATTTGTCTGATACAGTCCGCTTCACATAAGCAGGACAACCCCATATCTTCAAGTAAGATACATGAGGTTTCTTACTATTCCATATCTCATATGGAGTAGTAGAGACTACCTTGGTTGGCATTCTGTTTAACAAGTAAACAGCTATCTGAAGTGCATAGCCCCAAAAGGACTTAGGAAGATTCGTATGATTCATCAATGACCTGACCATGTCCAACAAGGTCCGGTTATGCCTCTCAGATACACCATTATGCTGTGGTGTATATGGCGGAGTCCATTGAGACAATATACCATTGTCCCTCACATAATCTAGAAACTCTTGACTCAAGTATTCACTACCTCGAACCGATCGAAGTATTTTAATACTCTTTCCAAGTTGTTTCTCTACTTCATTTCGGAATTCTTTGAACTTTTCAAAGGCTTCAGACTTGTGTTTCATCAAGAACACATATCCAAACCGTGAGTGAAGGTAATGAAGTAGCTATAACCTCCTAAGGCTTGAGTTGACATAGGTCCACATACATCAATATGTATTAGACCAAGCAACTCACCCACCGGTTCACCTTTTCCAGTAAAAGGTAACTTGGTCATCTTGCCTTTTAAGCATGATTCCCATGTATCGTATGAATCTAATTTAAACGATTCCAGAATTCCACATCGGTGTAATTTGGACATGCATTTCTTGCTCACATGGCCAAGACGATAATGCCACGTGTAGGAGCCAAATTGATTATCTTTTTGAGCATGCTTGTTGCTCGCTTCGATATTGAAAATGTCATTGGATACGTCCAACATATAAATACCATTGCTTAAAGTTTCAGTCTCATAAAGAACGTCATTCAAAGTTATGTAACAACAATTGTTAATAAAAGTTAAATGGTACCCATTTCTATTTAAACAAGAAATAGAAATGATATTCTTTATCAATGAAGGAACAAAAAGTAATTGTCCAATTCTAAGATAAGTCCTGTAGGGAGTTTCAATAAATATGTTCAGATGGCGAGTGCAGCAACCTTTGCTCCATTCCCAACACGTAAATTTGACTCTCAGTTGACGAGTCTTCTTCTATTCCTTAGCCCATATATGTCATTATAGATATGTGAGCCACACCCAGTATCCAATACCCAAGTTTCTGAGGAAATAGAATGACAATCAATAACGAAGATATCTGAAGAAGATAGGACATCTGATGCCTTATTCTTCTTCACAGACTCAAGATAAATCTTGCAGTTTCTTTGCCAATGGCCCTCCTTGCCATAATGATGGCAAGTGCCCTTTTGAGCTGGTTCTACCTTTTTAGCCTTTTTCTTCTTCCCCTTCTACTGTTCCTTTGACTTCCTCTTTAAACTTTTCTTCGAGGAATCAACTAACAACACCGTTCCCTACTCATGCTTCTCAGAAGCTTCCACAGTCTTCAGCATGTTGAGCAGTACCACAGATGAACCTTCTTGCATCTCAGAGGTGAAGAGGAGCTTGGAGACTTCGAACCTTTCGAATCTCCCTTGCTCATCAAACAACTCATAATGATGAAAGACTATGGTATGAGCATCCATATGCTCATGTTGATTCCACAGCTCGGGTACCATCGTGGCTAGCATGATGCAACTCACTTGTTCAGAATCACTCACATGTTTCTGATAGGCCAACAATTGGTCCAAAGTTGCATCATCACTAGGATGGGCGGGAAGAGGCTCTTCGAGGACATACGTAAGTTTTTTTTGCCTTGAGAATAATTCTCAAGTTTCTAAGTTAGTCCAAGAAGTTCGGCCCAGTCAATTTATTCGAATTCAAAATAGAGCACAAATTCAAAGACATCATGATCAAGCGATTAACCTAGAAATACAAAACGAGCATATATGAGAAAGATGATTTAAATGCATCAACATACATTTATAAGTCCCATTCATTTTTCCGAATTTCAAAAACCCCAATATCACTTCGGGAGATCATAAGTCCATCTCCGAATGGGCTGATATCCATCATAGATATGAACAACTTTGGAGAGAGTCCAACAAGTCATTCATAGCTACGATGGTAGGTATCAAATATACCAATTGCATATCACATATATGTGACTATCACAATGTGCTATCAACTAATTGAATGTTCACACATACATCGGGTTGTTAACTCATTAACAAGTATGCATCATATGCATAGCACCCAACTTCACCTCCCTTCACATCGACCTTGGAGAGAGTCCAACAAGCCGATGCTCCAGGTTAAAGCCAACCCGTTAATCAAGACATAATTTTAATATGGTTAGAGTACATTCAACCAATTAGCCCGGCTTGGAGAGAGTCCAACAACCAAAGCTAACGATTGACCTCTAACTCTTACCATATTAGTATTAAACTATTCCATGGTTTGAACATATTCGGGTTCGAGCCGGGCTTGGAGAGAGTCCAACAACCCAAACAAGAAATGAAACTCTGGTTTTAACCATATTAATGGAAGGTGTAGGCTTTAATATTGAGTAAGGGTCTTTATGTCTCATCCTCTTTGCATGAAAATAACTATTATCTACATGGCAGGACATACATGGCATACATCTGAATGTCACGACACGCATGACATAATGATATGCATCTAATGCAATTACATGGCATACAATTATGGCATGTACAAAATTTCCTTATGTCATAACTATTTATGGAAATAAAATATGTTTGAGATTTGATTCTCCAAATCAAATCATGATTAAATTAGGAAACAAATTTCCAAATCTTATCACATATTTTATTTGTGGAAAGTGTTGATTAAGGAAAGTCAATTTTAATTTAGAAAATAAATTTCCTAAATTGTCAAAACTATTTATGAAAATAAAATATATTTAAGATTTGATTCCCAAATCAAATCATGATTAAATTAAGAAACAAATTTCCAATTCTAATCAAATATTTTATTTATGAAAAATGTTAATTTCCACAAATACTTCTAACTTTCCAAAAGTAGAAGATTTACATAAATACTTCTAGACTTTCCAAAATTAAAAATTTCTATAAATACTCCTAACTTTCTAAAAGTAGAAAATTTCCATAAATAAAATTACGACTATCGCAAAACAATTTTACGATTATGTCGAAACACAACCTGGGCTCAGATACCACTGTTGAGTTTTCTGCACCGCGGCGAGTGTGTTCGATCATGTTACGTAAACATTTGCGCAGTGGAAGAAATAAAAAAGCAATAAATCTAATTTATTACATCACACACACCACACGGATGCATAGTACAACATGTGTAGACATAACCATAGTTTCAAATTTTACAATAAAAGGAAATTATTCTACGTATACCTGACGTATCACGTGTAGCGGGAAAGGCATCAACCGGAGCGACTCTCGCTAGAATCGCCTCTATCCGTATCCACACTGAGTATTGTTAGGATGACTTCACAAAGCCATGAGCCTCGTCTTCGTACGAGTCACTAGCCTCATGTCGAAGACGATGTGATCGAGAGAAGATCACAATCCGAATCAAAATTCGGATTTAAAAATGATTCCCCAAAACTCGCTTCTCCAGAGAGGTATTCGTCAACCGTTTGACGAATCCTTCATCCTCCACCTATGAGGATTATCGGAGATCGAAACCCCAGCAAGGTAGCTGCTGTCGGAGCTCCAAACGTCATCCAAACGACGCTCTGAGAAGAAGGAAACAAGCTGTACAGAAAATTTGACAGCTTTGGTGGAGAACTTGTGCCAGCCAAATAAGGAAACCTAGATGCTAACCTTGCCAACGGGGCCAAGGAAGATCACCGGAGCTCCTCCGGTAGCAGCTAGACGCTGGCAAGTGGGGAGGACAACAGCTGCTGGACGCCGACAGGAGAGGCTTGGGCGGTGGTGGGCAGCGGCAAGGTGTTGGGCACCGACTACACAAGGAGAAGAGGGAGAGGGGGCGGCAAGATTAGGGTTAGGCTTTCTCAAAACCCTTAAGCCCTATTTTAAAGAAAACAAATTCTCCTAATGGTTATTGGTTCATAACCAAAACCCGTTAACCCACTGCATTAATTTAAGTTAAAATAAATCAAACCGATTTTGTCTATTTTAAGTTAAAACGAACCGAACCAACTTTGGTTCATTCGTTTAAAACAAACCAAACCCTTTTGGTTTATTCTTCACCATTGGATTAGAACCAAACCGATTTGATTCATCCATTATGTCTTCATAAGACACGACCCATCCACGCTTCCATTGCGACTGAAATGATTTCATGCTCACTCCTTGTTTGGTACAACCAAATCTAGTTTCTCTCAGTCTAAGAATCTCATTCTCAAGCTCGTTTTAAATCCTTCGGATTACGATCGTTGTGCGTGTGACCAAATAGGTTCTCAATTTATGTTGGTCATCTATAATTAACCATTAATTGTAGAACGATCATGAGTGGCACCTAGTAGTACATCATGATCCCAAATTAACCAAAAAGATCAACGGTTCATCCAAAACTATTTCTGAAACCCTTCAGCAGCTACAATGAATCGTGCCCCATTCCTTTCACTCATCTTATACCCACTTGGTTCAGGATATGGTCTATAGTGTCAGTCCCCACTAGGTTGACTACGTCACACCTAGCCCAAGTATCATTTCCTCATCTTCCAAATTCTAGTTACTGCACATGTATCCAAGAGTACCTTACTCTAAATATGTAATGCTTTGGCCAAAGACTTTAGTAACAATCCGACGAGAGGCCATGGGTATACATCTCCTCGCAAGGAGTGGTGAATCCTTTATAGGCTATTCAAACACCTTCGATCACTTCGACTTATACCCAATCATCCCGGGTCCACATCTCCTCAGAGATGCTTGCTTAAGATGTCAAAGCATAAGTCTTCATGATCAAGATGACTTGAATACCGCAAGTCAAAGGAACATCACACTTAAGCTATAGTAAAAACTTCATTGACATATCCATATATGCAGAGAATCATATGAAGTATTACAGCTGGTCACTCCAATGAACTAGTTACTGTTGGTGCAATCGGCCCAGGTCACGATTGACCAGGACTCGAGTTTGACTTGAGTGATGTTTTGATGTTTCGACAAAAACATATGACAATGTAATTGTCATTTGGTAAAGTCCAAGTCTTGAGTACTTGGCATGGAAAGTCCAACATGGGTTGGCAAGGGAAAGTCCAAGCTTGAGCCTTGGCATTTGAGAAGTCCAAGGGTTTGATATTGGCAGCGTAAAGTCCAAGCGGGAGTCTTGGCAGCATAAGTCCAATGGTTGGCGGCGTAAAGTCCAAGCGGAGTCTTGGCGGCGTAAGTCCAATGTGCCTTGGCGGTGTAGACACCGTTAGCATGACATAGCCGATGGAAGCACCTGAAGGCTAGCGCGATGGATGAACAAGTCATGGATGACTTGGAGGGATCCGAGAGGCGTGAGGCTAATGGAGGTGGCTAGAAGGCTTAGGTCTAGGCTAAGGGTGGTCTAGCAAGTATGGGGGAACCATACTTGGGTTAAAACCTCATGGTTGAGGTGTGTCGATCGATTCCATGTGGCGGTCGGTGGACCAAATCAACTAGGGTTTGATTGCGAAGTGGCCTAGCGATCGCCATTGTTAAGCGATCGACTAATGAACAACGATCGGTGATCATGTGATCGATCGTGATGCTCAGTTTTTACGCCCGCAGAATGGAGTCTCACTCATTCTGAGATGAGCGATCGGTGATGGCTCATCAATTGGTGATGGTCATGATCGGTCGGTGATGTCTAGGCTTGGATTTTTTCGGCGTGGATTACGCGTTGTCTCCACGGCAATAGTGTGATCGATCGGTGATGGTCCCCATCGATCGGCGGATCGGTGATGGTCCCCATCAGTCGACAGATCGACCTTTTCCAGCACAGGTTGAAGCTATATAAGGAGCTCGTGATGGAGGAAAAGATAGCGATTTTCTTGAGCGAAATTGAAGAGGGAAGTTGGTGTTTTCCAGTCCTTCAAAGCTAGTTCAAGGCAATCAAAGATCAAGAAATCCAAAGCTCTTGTAAAGTGTTTTTCCTTTACTTGCATTTGTATTTCATATTGTTTTTGCTTGTATCTACTTGATTATTGTTGTAATCATATTGTACGAGGTTTCTCCTCCTCCGGATTGTTCCAAGAAGGAGTTATTGTTATAGTGGTGTGTGATTGGCATCGCTAGGGTTCGTACGAACCCGATCCGTGGAGTAGGAACCGTGTGGTTCCGAACCACGTTATATCATTGTGTTAGCGTGTTGTGAATTTCGTTATCGTTATTACTTTTCTATTTCCACTGCGCTAACGAAATTGTAGAAACAAATGCAAAAGAATTACATTGACGCTATTCACCCCCCTCTAGCCGTTACAATATTCCTAACAAGTGGTATCAGAGCCCGGGGCTCTTCTACGGACTAACCGCCCGGAGCTAAGACAAAAGGCTAGAGGGTGAAGATGGAATTCCAAAACAAGCTTGGATGGGATATCAATACTCCACCTCCATATGATCCAGAAGATTTTCCGGCGTGGAGAGCAAGAATGGAAACATTTTTGATGATGAACATAGAGGATTGGTTCATCCTCGTTGAAAGCCTTGAACCCCCTAGGGATAAGAAGGGGAATGTCCTAAAATTGAAAAAGTGGACCCAAGAGCAACGTCAAAAGCTCAAGACCGAAGTTAAGGTAATGAAACTTTTGGAAGATTTAATCCCTAATGATGTTTTGTGCAAGCTAGGGGATTACATGTATGCCAAGGAGCTATGGAGAAAATTGGCAAGATTCCATGAGGAGAGTTCATCCTCAAGTGAAAGTGAGGAATCGGAAGTTGAGATGGAGTCAACTTCTGGATCGGAGAAAGAAGAAGTAGAAGAGATGGAAGAAGCATCTACTTCTAGGAAGAAGCATCTACTTCTAGGATTGAGGAGGAGAGACCATCCTCTACACCGGTGCAACCTCAAGAAGAGCCTTCAACATCCGATCAAGATGAGGAAGCTCAAAATTCAACTCCGGCACCTACCACCACCCTAGGTAACTCAAACACTTTATCTTCCAATAAAAATCATATAATGTGCTTTGAGTGTAGGGAGTATGGGCATTACAAGAGCAACTGCCCAAAGAAGGTTAGGAAAGCTTCTCCGGCGCCCAAAAGTCAACAAAAGTCAAAGGATGCCGGTTCCCCAAGTCAAAAGAGCAAGGAGCATATTATATGCTTCAAGTGCCATCAAAAGGGGCATTATAGAAGTCAATGCTCTAGGGGGAGGAAAAAGACCCAAGAAGAAGCATCACAAGTAGGGGGAGCTAAGGTTAACCCTAAGGTACATTTTAGTAGTGCATCTTCTAATTTAAATGTTAAAAAGCATGCTAGGAATTTAAATTCTCCTGCAATTTATGAAAAGCATGCTAATAGGAATAAATGTTTTTTATTAGGAGCTAAAAGTGTCCATTTTAGTAATAAGGAGAAATTTGAGACTAATGTCCCTAGAAAAACCATACCTAGGGAATCTATTAAGAAAATACAAGAACATCTAGGTGTTAATCCAAAATGGACTAGGCGTATGCCAAGGAAGTCCAATGCCCAAGATTTAAATCAAAATTCTAAAATTAGGCAATTAGAATTAGAAAACCAAGCCTTGAGATCAAGGCTTGAAAAACTTGAGAAGACCCTCAACACTATGCAAAATCATTTTAAAGGGTCTAATGGTCAAACTCCTAGGTCAAGAAGTCAAAGTCAACATCTAGGACCTAAGAGTCAAAAGTCAACCAAGGGCAAGAATGGTTTGGGTCACAAACCTAAGTCCAAGGTGACTTATCATAGTGTTCCATTTGACTATGGAACACTAACTAGGTCTAGGAAGACCAAGGTCAATGGGGAAATCATCCCTAGAGTTGACCAAGGTTTGTGCCTCGTGGCCAAGGTTTCGAAGAAACCTAGGGTGGCCTCTAAGAAGGTTGTTAGGGAGGCAATCCCTAAGGTTAACCTAGGCAAGACCAAAATGACCAAGGCTAATAAGCCTAGAAAGGTCATTAGGAAGGTATCTAGGGAGGTTATCCCTAAGGAATACCTAGTTAATTCAATGAGCTCAAATAGATTTTGGGTTCCAAAGAGTGTGATTGATTCACGTTAAATGGATTAGAATGTGCTAACCATGATTGGATGAGTAGTTAACTCAACCATGGTAAATATGGCACTTTAGGTTATTTTCAAGGTTATGGGTGCCTTGGAAAAACATTTGAGCTTTAATCCTAAAGGATTTTAGGATGTGCCAATATAGTTTTTGAAAAACATGAAAATCAATAAAAGTGACACAATCTAGATTTAGAGGTCATAGTGTGTAACTTTGATTGTTGGCACACTTTAAAAGTTCATGTAAAAGTAACATCAAGAGTGATACTCAAGTGTCACACAACTTGATGTCTTGTACTCACCATGCTTCATATGTTTTACCATATGTTTGCTTGGAAGGAATGTCTAGGATGGATTGCATCTCACAAAACAAGTCTTTTACCTTGATTGTGTATTTCAACACTTAGAAAGGGTGAGATGTTAGGATTTGGAAATCATTGAATGTTAATGTTTGCAAAAATGAAATAAAACATTAAAACACATTAACAAATACATGAATGTAAGTGTAACATCAATATATTCGATATACAAGAATAAACATGATAAAATGGATTAATTAGATGAAGAAATCGAGATTTTCAGAATTTCAAAACTGGAAATCAGATATCGATCGGGATAACATCAGTAGCGCGATACGATGCGTCATCGATCGAGTCTTGGCTTCATGACTCAATCGCGAACATCGATCGGATGGGATACGTCGATCGGTCGATAGTCTTGTTCACCGAGGATGAGGGCATCAGTCAGTGCTCGACGATCGATCGAGTGATGCGCACATCGATCGGCGATATTCGTAGCACATCACGCGAAGGTTCTGATCGATTGCAGAGCCGAATCAGTCGACTGCCGGCTCGGAAAACCCGGTAATAAACCGCGATCAGTCGACTGATGCTCACATCAGTCGACTGCATCGCGATTTTATAATGCCGAACCGCTAGGGTTCAACGTCTTCACTCGACGCGCCTTCGTTCTTTTCTCCTTCTCCAATCGCCATCTTTTTCTCCGACCGATCCTTCCGGCTGTGCCAGCCGTCCAAGGTGTTAGGTTTGTTAGATGAGCCCTAATTTTCCTTAGTTCACTTATTTCAAGCCATGTTTCACTCGTTCTAGGGTTTATCTCCTTGTTTTTCCGATTAGGTTCCGGCATCTGAGTTCTCCGGCGAACCTTCCGGCGACCCCTCATCATTATCTGAGCATTTCCTCTGGCCACACCTCCAAATGGCGCCTAAGTAACGCTCTTCTTACCCAAGCCCTAATTTGTCTTTCCATTAGAATTTAGTTTTTATCTAATCATGTATTATGTCCTTGCATGTCATATCATTACATTGCATTCATAATAGGAGAGCCCGTAGGAATGATCCACCCGAGGGTGAATCTCGATTGTACCAACCTATGTTGGTTAGGTACATCGATAGGGACTTTTTCAACCGCCATTGTAGTGATGTCATGGAATTAATTGCATACTACAATCTCATGAAAATCATCTTATGCATGCATCCAATTAATGATGACCTTCTTAAGGAATTTTATCAAAACCTAAAAAAGGTGGATGACGGCCCTACCTACATTACTCGCATTGCAAAATGCGAGTTAGAGTTCACTCCTGCGATACTGCAGGAGTTTCTCGAGTGTAGGTCCTCAGATGATACCTTTATCTTTTTCCCTACCATGGATTTTCCTTTACCCGAGCCCTTTGACCATATCTCTATGGAGTCCATGCATGAGCATATCTTTGGTTATCCTCGTCCACCGGCCCAAAATTTATTCCCTATCACTGAGTTATCTGCACCTGACAATGTACTTTACAAGGTCATTATTGGGTGTTTTCTTCCTATCGTCACTCGGGGTCTGGCCAAGATTCGGCCTCCCCATTTCTTTCTTTTATATGTCATGCGTCATAGGTTAGACATTAACTTTGCACTAAACATGTTTCATTACATTGTGCATTTCACTTCCCCTGTACAAGGGAAAGTGCATATGCCATATGGTCATATCATCACAGCATGGCTAGAGTCCGTAGGCGTTAACATCCACAGGGGTTCTCTGAGAGCGCTATCGGAGGTGTACGACTGTATATCAGTTCGTAACTTCTCGTTAGCAAAGCTACGGATGGGGGCTGGACAGATGGAGTTGGCGCCTCGACCACCACCCAGGGCACGCATAGAGCCTCCTCCGGTACCCAGAGAGGCGACAAAGGACTACGAGGATGCAGACGCCACTGATGAGGATGATCAGATGCCGGCAGACACATCAGCGGTGGGTCCATCAGATCGTCGTGGCCGGCTGGAGTCCAGATTTCAAGACTATCAGTAGTCGGTTGACTCTAGGCTGTCAGAGTTATTGGCAGGCCAGGCATCTTTCGGCGCACGTCTTGATCGGATGGAGGAGTCCCAGAGCCGCATCGAGCAGCATCAGCTCGATAAGTTAGAGATGATGCGGGCCTGGACCTTGAGTCAGCAGCCTCCTCCACCGCCACCTCCTGAAGACGATTAGATATTGAGAATATTAGATTTTCTGTGGTTGTCAGTTTTTGTAGTGAGATTGAGCATAGCCAATCTCCATTTTGAGTGTAAAAGACTAAATTTTTAAGTTAAATGAAATTTGTGTTTCTGAAAATCTTGTGTGTCTGGATGAGTACTTGTATTATTGTATTGCTTATAAAAGTTGATATATCATGACATGAAATCGCATCCTATCATATACCAAGTCATGTCGTTGTTTAGGGTTATTTTAGATGTCATGTGTTCTTAAAGTTCATCATATGCCATGACATCATGATCATTGGTCATGTTTTTATTTTGACATCACTATGCCATGATCATTTCATGCATTAATTTGATTGAACATTGATTTAAGGAAAATGGCATGACTTGAAGTCTCACTTATAAGGGAATCAAGTAGAGTTGCCTAGAAAATGCATGAAACCCTAGATAAAGTAAATCAAAACCGACATCTCACATCACATTGACATGTATGTGTATTTATACACCCTAGATACATGTGAGATGCTAGGATAATAAGTTAGGTTCAAGGTGCATAGGTAGTGCATATAGATGAACTCAAACTTATTTCAACTATCACCAAGAATCATAAGGAAAGCTAATATACAAGTTATGTATATTTAGCCAATAAATTATGGTTCAAAATAGGTTTTCAAAAACATTTTAAAATCAATTTAGAAAACCTTGGTGAAGTCTATCTTTTGATAGCCATCATCATTGTAGAAGTTGATACAAAGTGGATAAAAAACTTTAAAGTTTTTAATAGTTTTGAACTTTGTATCAATCTCCTATTTCAATGGTAAAAATATTTTTCCAAAAATTTTCACTGATTGTATGTGTGATAAGTAATATACGTATCAAGTTTCATGATTTTTTTATTTACGTAGAATTACTTATGAATTTCCAAAAGTTGAGTCTGATTTCTGAATATCAAGTTTTGATTATCGATCATTGCTTCTGATCTGATCGGTGATGGGGTCAACGTTGGACTCATTGCATATTGTATCACTTTCATTGTTGCCTCGTGCGGTCGGTGATGGCACATCGATCAGTAGGTAATCATTGATACTGATTTGGGGTAACCAAAGTTGTTTAACCCGATTTGTGCGGTTAAGGTCCCTAACCACTCCTGACCCTAAGATATGCCTTGGGAAGCATGATGAAGGGTGAAAATCCATTGGATATGGATTAGGAGAAGTGTTTAGGGTTTGTATCAATTTCAAGGTGTTGGAAAGTTCAATGTTGAATTTCTACCCTTAATTTTTGATGGCTTAGAGTTCCTATTGGCTTAGGGGCTTCCCAAGGACATTGTTGGTGCAATGGTCAAGGGGGAGCAAGCCTTTAGGGGGAGGTATCCATCTTGGGATGATGGATGTGTTTTATTCTCCTTGAAAAGGAAAAGTTATTGGGAAAGTATCATCAATTGGGAAAATTGATGGTTTTTCTTTATACCCAATTTGGAAATTGGGAGAGTAAATAGGATTGCCTCTCTTGAGTGATATATGACTTATCACTAGGAAGATGGTAGGCATCCTAGGTATTTTTGGACCAAGGGGGAGATTGTAAGATCTCATTGGGACATGAGACATTGACCTCCTTGGAGAGAAAACCTTTTTGATGTTAGTCAAAAAGGGGGAGAATGTTTGGGGGAGAACATTTGGAGAGTATTTACCAATTTTGGATAATTGGTAAAGGATTTGAGTTAGTGTTCTAACTCAATCATTTATTTAGTTTTTGTCAAACATCAAAAAGGGGGAGATTGTTGGTGCAATCGGCCCAGGTCACGATTGACCAGGAATCGAGTTTGACTTGAGTGATGTTTTGATGTTACGACAAAAACATATGACAATGTAATTGTCATTTGGTAAAGTCCAAGTCTTGAGTACTTGGCATGGAAAGTCCAACATGGGTTGGCAAGGGAAAGTCCAAGCTTGAGCCTTGGCATTTGAGAAGTCCAAGGGTTTGATATTGGCAGCGTAAAGTCCAAGCGGGAGTCTTGGCAGCATAAGTCCAATGGTTGGCGGCGTAAAGTCCAAGCGGAGTCTTGGCGGCGTAAGTCCAATGTGCCTTGGCGTTGTAGACACCGTTAGCATGACATAGCCGATGGAAGCACCTGAAGGCTAGCGCGATGGATGAACAAGTCATGGATGATTTGGAGGGATCCGAGAGGCGTGAGGCTGATGGAGGTGGCTAGAAGGCTTAGGTCTAGGCTAAGGGTGGTCTAGCAAGTATGGAGGAACCATACTTGGGTTAAAACCTCATGGTTGAGGTGTGTCAGTCGACTGATGTCATGTAGCAGTCGACTGGACCAAGTCAACTAGGGTTTGATACGCAGGAAGTGGCAATCGATCGCCATTGTTAGGCTGATCGATGGATTTGAGCAATCGGCCCGATCATGTGATCGATCGGATGCTCGGATTTTCGCCACGCATGGAGTCTCACTCATTCTTGAGAGACGAGAGTGATGGCTCATCAATCGACTGATGGTCATGATCAGTTGACTGATGTCCTAGCCGTTGGATTTTTTTTCCAGCATGGATTACACCGTTGTCTCACAGCAACAGTGTGATCGGGTCGATCGATGGTCCGTCGATCGGTGATCGACCTTTCAGTTGAAGCTATATAAGGAGCTCGTGATGGAGGAAAAGATAGCGATTTTCTTGAGCGAAATTGAAGAGGGAAGTTGGTGCTTTCCAGTCCTTCAAAGCTAGTTCAAGGCAATCAAAGATCAAGCAATCCAAAGCTCTTGTAAAGTGTTTTTCCTTTACTTGCATTTGTATTTCATATTGTTTTTGCTTGTATCTACTTGATTATTGTTGTAATCATATTGTACGAGGTTTCTCCGCCTCCGGATTGTTCCGAGAAGGAGTTATTGTTATAGTGGTGTGTGATTGGCATCGCTAGGGTTCGTACGAACCCGATCCGTGGAGTAGGAACCATGCGGTTCCGAACCACGTTATATCGTTGTGTTAGCGTGTTGTGAATTTCGTTATCGTTATTACTTTTCTATTTCCGCTGCGCTAACGAATTGTAGAAACAAACGTGAAAGAATTACATTGACGCTATTCACCCTCTCTAGCCGTTACAATATTCCTAACAGTTACCATAACTAGCATCCACGATTAACTTCGGACATCACAATGTCTCCAGCCAGTGAGAATTAGCTATTTGGATACACCAAGGAGTATACCTTGTGCTAGTCTCGAAACAATTGATGGTGTCCAAATCCATCAATTCATCGACTAGGGATAATTCCAATACATCACAATGACACATGTAGAGATACTCACTAGTTGTGATCCAATCACAAATTCTCTCATGCTGTGAATCGCATTGTGGACATTCAGTAACTGAGTTTATGATCTAATCAAATAGATGAAAACAAGTGTACTCAAATAGTGAATCTTCATTTATCATATAAATGGTTCAAACATAAGCCGATTGTCTTAGGACATCTCTCATATATTACTAACAGATCCAACTCCTCCTCATGGTCCCTATTGTAGCCTATTAAAACCCTCATGAAGCCTAGATCTGATGATGGAAAATGAAACTCTAGAACTAATGGTGGAGGTTAAATCTCTATATCCGACGGTGGAAATTAAATCTTTATATCCGACGGTTGAGATTAAATCTCTAGATCCGATGGTGGAGATTAAAAAGAGGCTCAATCCTAACTTTATAAATAAGGGCTTAGGTCTTGGGCGTGGAGAATAAGACAAGGGTTAGGGTTTTTGGAGTTGGCTTGAGAGGAGAGGTGGGCGGCTAACCTAGGGTTTGCTTCTTCCTATTGGGCGGCGGCAAGATAATTCTAGGGTTTGGCTATTCTTGGTCGAAGGCAACTCCACCCTCTCTCTCTCTCTCTAGATTGGTGACAACTCCTCTCTCTCTCTCTCTCTCTCTAGGTTGGCCGATGGCAACCTTCCTTCAAGGTTATCCGACACTCCTACATCTACTCCTTGGCCGGCGGCAACATCAAGCTTGGAGCTTGGTGGTCGCTCCTAGATAAGAGAAGAGTTTTGTTTTATTCTTCACTTTGTTCGGAGCGATCAAGGAAGGGAAGAACGTGATTTAGGAGGCTTTGACTTTTGGAAATTCATCTCCCACACGATGTCCAAAACGAGAAAGGACATGCAATAGAAGATCAAGAGGTATAACAAGAGGTATAAGCTTGTTTACTGTGATTAGTGTTCTTTTGTATTATGTATATAATTGTTTACAATTATATGTGGCTAATTTACTTGGACCCCAAAAACAAACACAAAAACTGACGATCTGTACATCGTCTATTATGCAGCTAATCGAAGAAAAGTGGTAGGTTACTTGAATAATAAGTTTGTTCAAGTGACCACTCTATTCGAATAGCACGACGATGGATCGGTTGCTTGGGTAATCCCTCTTTGTCTAAGATTAAAAATTTTTAACCCGGGATGTAGATGGGATCGCCACGCACAAGTGACCGAGTTGAAGTGGGAAGCAAAGTTTCCACCTTCACTTTATTAATGCACGAATGAAATAACTATTATCTAGTTCCAAGACAAGTCCAATAAGCTTAAACAAATATATTCCAATGGCCATAGTAGCAACCTTTACTCCATTGCCAACTCACAAATTTGCTTCTCCCTTAACGAGACTTCTGCTATTCATGATCCCGTGTATGTCATTGCATGTATTTGAGCTACACCCAATATCCAATACCCAAGTGTCTGAGCAAATAGTATGATAGTCAATAATGAAGATGTCTGAAGAGGATGGGGCATTGGATGTTGACTTCTTTTTCACGGACTCAATTTAGATCTTGCAGTTTCTTTGCCAGTGTCCCATCTTGCCACAATGGTGGCATGGGCCTTTTGGAGCTAATTCTTTTTTCTTCCCTTTGGACTATTGTTTTGATTTTGCCTTAGAACTTTTCTTCGAGGAATCAACCTCCTACATCTTTGAGCTAAAGAAAAGCTTGGAGACCTCGAACCCTTCGAATCTAGCTTGCTCATCAAAAAGCTCATGAAGATGAAAGATAACAATATAAGCATCCATATGCTCATGTTGCTCCCATAGCTCAGGAGTCACCGAGACTACATGGTGCAACTAGCAAGCTCAGAATCGATCAAGTGATTCTCTTAGACCAACCTTTGGTCATCAGTAACACAGTCTGCAAAACGACTGGGAAGAGCCACTTCGAGGACATAAGCTATCTTTTCAAATTTGAGAACAATTCTCATATTTCTAAGTCAGTCCAAGAAGTTCGACCTAGTTGTTTATTCAAATCCATAATCGAATGCAAATTCAAAGACGTCATGATCAAATGATTAAGCTAGAAATACAAAATCAAAAAAATATGAGAAAGATTTTTTTTACAATCTATTCGTAAACAATTTACATACATTTTAGAATCCCATTATTTTTTTTTTTCAAATTCAAGAGCCCTTACTTTGAATTCGAGAGATCGCAGGTTTGTCTCCGAATGGGTTGATATCGACCATAGATAAGAACAACCTTGGAGTGAGTCCAACAAGCCATTCTTAGCTATAGTGATAGGTATCACATATATCGATTATGTACCATTTATATATAGCTATCACATTATGCTATCGACTAACTGAATGTTCATATAAACATCGACTTGTTAACTCATTAACAAGTATACAACATATGTATATCACCCAACTTCACCTCTATCCACATTAACCTTGGAGTGAGCCCAACAAGCTAATGCTTAAGTTAAAGCCAACTCATTAATCGTGAGATCGTATCTCAATAGTTCGAACATATCTAATTTCAGGTTAAGCTTGGAGTGAGTCCAACAAACCAAACAAGAACTTATACCCTAGTTCTTACCATATTAACAGAAGGTGTAGACTTTAATATTTAACGTAAGGAATTTAGGTCTCATTGTTATCATGTAAATGACATCACATGCATGACATAAATGATGATATGTATCTAATGCACCTATATGACATACATACATGGCATGGTATGAATAGTTGTCATAATATTATCTGTAAATAAAATATATCTTAATAATTTGATTTCATAAATCAAAATTTATTAAATTAGGAAACAATTTCCAAATTTAATTACATATTTTATTTATCAAACTATTCTAATTAAGAAAATCTAATAATTAGGAAACAATTTCCTAAATATAAATTTCCTAACCAATTAGGAAATATTAATTCAAAATTTTTCAAACTTGAAATTTTTTGAAATTATTTTAGTAACTTTTCAAAATTGAAATTTCCTAACAAATTAGGAAACTTTCAAAAAATGAAATTTTCTTAATAAATTCATAATTTTCCCAAAATTAAATTTTCTAAATTATTTCAAAATAGTTCCAAAATGAAATTTTCCAAATTAGTTCAGAAATTTTCTAGAATTGAAATTACCTAACAAATCAGAAAACATTCCAAAAATGGGAATTCTTAACGAAATAGAAAAATTCCAAAAATTAACTTTTATGACCGACTACAACTCGTAAACCTTTTTACGATTTTGTCGAAGAACGATCAGGCTCTGATATCACTGTTGGGGAGTCTGATGTGGATGCATTCTCGAATGCATTTCAAAAACGCATGCAGCGAAAATAATGCATAATAAATTTCTAATTTATTACAACACACACTTCCACATATGCAAGATACAACACATGCAGACATAACCGCAAAATAAAATTTAACGAAAGAAATAAATGAAGAATAATAATTATTCTAGATATACCTGTCAGATGACATGAAGTGGGAATGGAATCAACCTGCAAACTCAACAAAGTTTGCCTCTACTCATATTCACGCCGAGTTTCCATCAAGACAACTTCACAAATCATGAGCCATGTCTCCACTTTAGTACTAGTTGAAGGTAGGAGACAACGTGATCTGAGAGAGGGATCAAAGGCTCAATTCGTGTTTGACAGCTAAAGCAACCTGATGACACAAATTGACCAACGGGCAACTTTCACTAAATTTGTTGTCTGACCAAATAAATTATTTAGCACCTTTGGATGGAAGCAACAGGTGTTGCCGACATGGTACTCACCGGAGGAAGAAGTGTCGGAGGTGGGGAGGCTGGAGGAGGCTACCAGTGGAAAGGAGAGTTGGTGCCAACAACTCTAGGGAGGCGATAGATTTGTTTAGGCAGCAGCTCCTTGGTTAATTGGCAAGAAGAGGAAGAGAAGAGAGGGAGGCCAAAACTATCCACCCCAGGTTTCTCATCAAATATATATATCTCCTATCGGGTTAGATGAGCAAGTTCAAACCCCGAATCTATTAACCCGAAACCCATACCTATAGCCATAAGTTTGCTTCATAACCAAACCACTTGGTTCAATAACTAAACCACATGTAATTCAAACCAAACCAATTTGGTTATGAATTAAACCAAAATGGGTTCAACCCATCTTCATAAGACGTGGCCCATCCGCATTTCCACTCTAGCAAAATACTTTCCATACTTGCCCTTTGTTTACTCCAACTAGACTCAACCTCTCTTAATCTGAGAATCCAATTCTCAAACCCATTTCAAGTCCTTTGAAAAAACTCATAGTTCGTGTGACTTTATAGGTTCCCTATTTATGTTGGTCATCCATAATTATCCATTAATTATGGAATGATCATGGTGACACCTAATAGTATAGCATGGTCCCCCATTAATCAGAAAATCAACAGTTGATCTCAGAACTGCTTCTGAACCTTTCAACAACCATAGTGTATCATGGCTTATTCCTTTCACGCGTCTTATATCCATGTGGTTCAGGACATGGTCCATGTGTTTGCCCATACTAGGTTGACTACGTCACACCTAGACCAAGTTATACTTCTTAGTCATGCGGATTCAGATTACTAAGACATGTGTCCAAGAGTACCATACTCTCGACATGTGAGGTTTTGGCCAAAGACTTCGAGTAACAATCCTGACAAGTTGTCATAGGGTATACTTATCCTTTACAAGGAGAAGTGAATCCTCTTTTGACTATCCAAACTCCTTCAAGCACTTTGAGTTATACCCAACCATCTCGGGGCCACACATCCAAGGAGATGCTTGCTTAGGATATCAAAGTATAAGTCTTCATGACCAAGGTGACTTCAATACCTCAAGTCGAAGGAAACTCGCACTTAAGCTGCAATGAGATCTTCATTGACATGTATGCATAGAACCATATGAAGTCTCATGACAGGTCACTCCAATGAACTAGTTACCAAAACTAGCATCCACGTTTAACTCTCAACATCTCAAAGTCTCCAACTAGTGAGGAATAGCTGCTTGGTTAGACCAAGGAGTATAACCCATGTAGGATCGTAATGTTCCGAGAGAAGGGGGTGAATCTAGGAAGTTATAAAAATTTTCTTTTATAATTTAAAACTTATTTTTATCTTTAAAGATAAAAGATTATGGAGCGGAAATAAATAAATAAATAATAAAAAGACAAGTAATTTACTTGGTTCATAACCCTAGCTGGGTTGCTACTTCAAGGCTCGTAGCTCTTCGAGAGTTACCTCGATGGGAAATGCACTGAAAGGCCCTCCGACTCGAGAACTCTCGACTTCAGAGGGATTTGATTTTTTACAATGATTAAGAGAAAGGTAACACCCTTCCTTCTCTTTGAAATGAAGTACATAAAGCGAAATAATAACAAATAAAATGTACCAACACTTTAGTGGATATGAAATTAGGGCACGGAATGTCAGAGTTGTGTCGTTGCAATGGAATATAGCTTCTACGGATGAAGAACACGTGTAACAGCACTTGGACGTTATAGAATTATATTTATCGATGTTGCTCGTGCACTTCTTTTATAAGCTCTCTCTAGTCGATTGGAATGCCCTCCAATCGACTCCACATCAACCCGTCGATATGGTACTTTGGCCTTCCCAGTCGACTGGACCTATTCCAGCCGACTCTAGGTCACCTGACTCCGCATCGAGAAATTTGCCTTTCCAGTAGACTGGACCTCCCCATTCGACTGGAGCTCTTTCCATCTTGGTTGCTAGATCTGTTAGTGAAAGCCCTAGAGTCGATCATGTGATTATTGTTGTATGGACTTGCTGTATCATATTTCTGTATATATATTTATAAAGGTATTTCTTTATGGTTATTATACTTACTTGTATTGGTGCCAAATAACTAAGTATAATAGCGTCTTTGAGTAGAAGGTTCTTATCTATATCAATCGATTGGTTGAATCGATAATGAGATGATATAGAGAATACTACTCTTAATCATTCCTAGTCAAGTATTAATATTCAGGGACAATGTTAATGCGAAGAGACTAGCATGTAGGTCAACTCGATGACTTGATCTCACAAGTCATGGATATGAGATATCAAGTTGACACATGTGTATGCATTGGAGAATGTATACTGAATGACCCGCCATGAGAAAGTATCATGGATCATTATATGAGTGTCATATACTTTCTCATGTGACTATTAGTATGACTATTATTCCTTGAACCTGAAGTCACCATGGTTCCCTACATAAGGAGTTGCATACTTTGGCTTCATCAAAGGTCACCCGTAAATGGGTGGACTATAAAGGCGATTATTGGGTATGTACCAAATTATGCGGAGGGATGTGAGTGATGTAGATGGGATCTATCCCTTCTATATAACGGGAGTGGTAACATGATTCTTGATAGAGTGAGACCACTAAATGCATGTCCATGCCCAAATGAGTCAATATGAGATATTGAGCTCATTTGATTAGAGTGAGTCTACTTGGAGTTCAAGATATAGATTGAACAGAGGATGACACGGTCTATGCCTCAATTGTTCAATCTAGATGTCAAGGATAGAAGGACATTGTCACATATTGTGAGGGTCACAATTAGTAGTCACAAAGGTGATGTTGGATCTCAACATTCTTGTAAATTGGGTAGCAATGATGTGTTTCTAGATACCGCTCATTCTTTATGTTTCTAAATCAGTTTAGGAGCATTGCCAACGTTACAAGAACCTATAGGGTCACACACGAAGGGCAATTAGATGAAGATTGGGTTCATATGATGGACCAAGAGGATTAGGTTCATGTGATGAACCAAATTGGATTAAGAGTAATCCAAATTAGACTAATTGAGTTGGACTCAATTTTATTCAAGTGTTGAATGAGTCTAATTTAGATTTGATTCATTGAGTCAATTTAAACTAATGAATAGAGACTCATTAAATTGAATTGACTTGAATCAAAGGTTGGACTTGATCAACCATGGGAGATAAGAGGTCAAGTTTGACTTGACTTGAGAGGGAAGATGAAGGGTCAAGTTTGACTTGACCAAATGCCACTTCATGGTGACTTGGCACAGGGCCAGCCAATGATGATGTTCCACATAATCATGGACACATCATGTTGTGCCACCTCATGAGGAAGACCAAGAGTCATGGCTCAATTCGTGTTTGACGGCTAAAGCAACCTGATGACACAAATTGACCAATGGGCAACTTTCACCAAATTTGTTGTCTGACCAAATACACTATTATTTAGCACCTTTGGATGGAAGCAACAGGTGTTGCCGACATGGTACTCACCGGAGGAAGAAGTGTCGGAGGTGGGGAGGCTGGAGGAGGCTACCAGTGTCAAGGAGAGTTGGTTCCAACAACACTAGGGAGGCGATAGATTTGTTTAGGCAGCAACTCCTTGGTTAATTGGCAAGAAGAGGAGGAGAAGAGAGGGAGGCCAAAACTATCCACCCTAGGTTTCTCATCCAATATATATATCTCCTATCGGGTTAGATGAGCAAGTTCAAACCCCGGATCTATTAACCCGAAACCCATACCTATAGCCATAAGTTTGCTTCATAACCAAACCACTTGGTTCAATAACTAAACCACTTTTAATTCAAACCAAACCAATTTGGTTATGAATTAAACCAAAATGGGTTCAACCCATCTTCATAAGACGTGGCCCATCCGCATTTCCACTCTAGCAAAATACTTTCCATACTTGCCCTTTGTTTACTCCAACTATACTCAACCTCTCTTAATCTGAGAATCCAATTCTCAAACCCATTTCAAGTCCTTTGAAAAAACTCATAGTTCGTGTGACTTTATAGGTTCCCTATTTATGTTGGTCATCCATAATTATCCATTGTTGGAGATCGTTTGGAAGCTAGAGGGGGGGGGGGTGAATAGCGTTTTTCGGTTTCTACAAAAAGATTAGCGGAAGCAAGAACAAATAATATATGTAAAAACACAAAAATAATGCTAACAAAGCCTTTACGTGGTTCGGAGATAACGCTCCTACTCCACGGCGATCCTTAAGGTGGATCAACCCAAGCAATTTCACTAAGAAGCTTTCTCTTTACAAAGACCTCCTCTTCTTACAAAAGATGACAATGGAGATTTTAGAGGAGGAGAGAGATTAACACACTTAGAAAGCTTGGAAAACTTGTGGGAGCTTAGAAGGATGATCAGAATATATGCATTAGGCCCTTCTTGCTCCCCTTGAGCTCTTTATATAGGAAAGAGCCTCTTTTTCCCGTTGGAGGTCCATCAGTCGACTGATGACTTACATCGATCGTCGCTGATTCTACTTAACGTCAACCGGATTCGCGGGATTTGCCATCGCTATCGCTAACGGAAAACTATCGACCGATCGCCAGCGATGGCAGATTCGACTCATATTGCTCGTAGCCGACCGCGATCGGCTACGGCCATCTGCTTGTGGCGATCGACTTCCAATAATGGCGATCGGCGCCGGCTATCTTTGCGATTGAGTCGAGTCGACTCCCATCGTTCGATCGATAACTCCCATCGATCGCTACGATCTTCCAACCTCTAATGCATTTTAAGGGCGATTCGGCCGACACCATGTTCCAATGACTAATTCATACTTGAAAACATAACCTAAGCCTAGACTTAACCTTCTAGCTTCTCCATCAGCCTTGCGCCTCCAGGATTTCTTTGAGTCCACGACTCTATCCATGCGCTTGCCTTCAAAAGCTTCCTTCGGTTTCGTCATGCTTTGGTTTTCTTCTTTGCCAAAGTACGCTTGGACTTTACGCTACCAAGACTACATGCTTGGACTTATGCCGCCAAGACTTTCTTTTGGTCTTTCTTTTCCAAGGACTGCTTGGACTTTACGCAGCCAAGACTACATGCTTGGACTTACGCTGCCAAGACCAAGACCTTTCCTTTGACTTCTTTTTGCCAAGATCACACTTGGACTTGTCTTTTACCAAGTCTTCATACTTGGATTTTCCTGTTACTTAAACATGTTTATAATTAGATCACAAAACATTGCCTAACTTAGATGATTATCCAAACATCAAAATATATAAATGCTTGGGGCATTGTTGCACCAACAATCTCCCCCTTTTTGATGTTTGACAATCATTTAAGTTAGGTCTTTTTAACACATACATATAAGCATATTTCAATATGAATTCTAACTTAAATATCCCTTCTCCCCCTTTGACATATAGCAAAAAGAGAAAAGTTAATCCAATAAGTGCAGGAAGAATTGACATATCTTTGAACAAAGGTATAAAATTGATATGAAGCTCTCCCTAAATCCAAGACATGTTTCATGATGGGGAAATAACATGTGAAGCAAGGCATAAGCAGTAGAATAAGCAAATATGTCATAGCATTGCACCAACAATTATAGAAATTATGGATGTAGCTCCCCCTAAACCAGTGCACCAAGAAAATCCGCCTTTCCATACAAGTTATCATGTATATACTGTGGAAATCATATAATGTCCAAAATTGAACCTTTTAACCGATGAAAAATCATTTTCTATTCCAAAACAAAGGTCACAGTTCGTGGAATAGGCATCACCAATCGGCCTTGGTACGATGATCGCCAATAACGGCAGTCGACTGATATCAGATAAAACTGAAAATTGAATTTTTCAGTCAAGGTTTGAAAAAACGTAGAAAATTCCGTGGGTGTCCAAAAATCACGAAACTCGTCATACACATTTTATTCGACTAATATGACATATGAAAAATATTAGATGAAAAATATGCTCATTAGATTTATGGATTGATACGATATTCAAAATAACAAAATTATGACACTAAAAGTGTGATTGTATCGTATCAATAATCATAACTTCGTACTATACGCTCAAATTTTAAACTTGACAAATAACAAGGACACAATAGAAATGAATTAAAACAAGGAAACAATTTCATTTCATTAATCAAAAGTTGTGACACAAGTAGGAGTTTATGCCGTACATACGACCAAAAAGAAAAAACAACAAAACAACAAGCAAGCTAACGATCGTCGTCCTCAGCATCCATCGGTGCAGAAGACGATCCATCGTGAGGTGGGTGTCCAGGTGCAGCAGGGCGGAGAATCGCCAAGATGTCCTGCTGCTGCAGATGCACCCCTCTCATGAGGGAGAGGAGCTCCTGATGCTCTCGACGAAGCTCCTCAAAGCGTGTGTCTACCCGCTCCACAAAAGCGTCGAAACGGGCAACGAAGGATGAATCTGGCATAACAGTATCGCCTACAACAGTCTCTCCCGCATGTGCTCCCTCAGTAATACCCTCATCAACACCTTCAGCAACTCCTCCCGCAGCGGCATCCTCTGGTGCCGGAGCACCACCTGCTAGCCGTCGGGCTGGGTCCCAGAAAACGGATCCTCTGTCGGCCTTCAGGCCCGCCAAGGAGAAACTCCGTCGAGTCATCTGATCATATTTTCTATTCATGACTTTAATGACTCCTATATCGACATCAATGCCTACGGAGCTTAGCCATTGAGTAAGGACATTTCCAAAAGGAATATGAACCTTCCCATTGTTTGGCCTTATGAAATGAATGATGCAATGGAAGGTATTGAGGCCAATATTGATGTCGAAGTATGAACGAAAGAAATGCATGAGAAGTAAGTGTGGAGGGCGAACCAAAGCCAAACCACGTGTAACTATAGGCAGAAGACAATGAGCAATGACCTTATAAAGGACATTGTCAGAGGCAGAAAGTTCTTGTGATTGAAATAGATTAGTGTTCAAAGGTCAAGGAGAATGATAGGAAGTAGTGTGAAGGGAATCCAAAGAAATCTCCTCAAAAGGAGGTGGAAGAGGTTCACTCCAAGATGGATAGAAGATGAAATCATTCTCGGAAGAGAGATAACCGAGAAAATTAGTCCAGATCTGGGGACTGAAATCCAGATTGCGTTGAGCAACGCGAGTCCAGTATCTCCCATCTCCAGTCGGTCGTAGGTTGTTGAAAAATTCAGAGAGAAGAGTGATATTAACATGATGTTCACAAAAGACTAAAGACTCAAGTTTGTAATGTTGAATGATTTGAACAATGTCAAAACAGTAGTTTTTAAGAAAATTGGGATCCATTGATCTAGGTGGAATAAGTTGGAATTTGTTTTTGTTGAAAGCACTTTCAAGTGCGGAGTTTTGGAAATCGAGGATCGACAGTGGGTCGAGGGTTTGACGGGCCCTCGTTGGTCGGAGGTGCCCGAGTACGCTTAGTAGCAATGTGCTTAAGTCTAAATGTGGGAAAAAACAACACAAAAAAAATATGCACAATGTAGGTTGAAGATGCATGGACAGAGACAACAAGACAAGCATGGGTTAGTGAAATACAATCATAGGAACAAACAACCATTGATCGGGAATGAAAATATACCTAGGCGACATGGTGAACAAGGAGCAGTGCCGGACCACGGAACCCTAGCCGAGTGACTGGAAACTAGAGCGCGAACGGAGTGACAAGAGAAGGTCCTCGAGTTGGAGAGCACTCCAAATGGGAACACTGGTCGGTGAAGATGGCGGAACAACGAGGGAGAACGGCAAAACGGCGCGGTGGAGGTTCGTCGGAAGAGGAAGAGGAGAGAAAAATCGGGATGGTTTGGCGAGTCGAACCGGCGGAAAGCCCTAAAAATGCGACATCAGTCGACTGCCGTTAGTCGGCAGTCGAACTGATGGTGATCAGTCGAACCGCGCAGTCGTATACGAACGATTCTGTATGCGTTGATCGCTATAAATGGCGCCGAATCGATAGATATCGGCCGAATCACTACGATGTATACGAACGATTCAGCGACGATCGCTATAAATGGCGCGAACTGATAATGAACCGGTCACCTCCAATATCGCTATATCACCAATCAAGGTGTGTACCGATCGATATCATCGATAGCCTTTTTCTAATAAAAAATCCATAATTAATTCAATAAAGATCAAAAAATCACGAAATTTTGTGGGTAATATTTTTAGAACATTTCCTATCAAAGAAAAATTATTTTAAAATTATATCACCTCTAGATTTTGATATTGACACAATCTTGAGATTTTGCAAAAGTTATGATATTTTTGCAAAACTTTGTATCACTTTGGCTTATCAATAGGAAATTGTTTCTCAAGATTTGATAGACATAGTTTAAATTTTATTTTATTTGACATTTCCAATCATATTCTTGGAGCTATATGCACATTAATTGTACATAAGTCTTCCCAATGATTGGTCCAATGAAGGATTAATGTCTCTAGATGACACTTTGGCTCATAGTAATGCATCATAATAAGCATGATGATCCAAGTGCATCTTCCTAACATCTCACATATTGTCTAGGTGGCTCAATACAAAAATCATGGTTTCCTAAGTATTTTATGAGATGGTTAAAGGTATAAATCCTAGTATTTATATAGGATCATGCAAACCTACATTTCTATTCTACAAAGCACATTCCAAGTTCTCTCCTAAGTGATGAAAATTCTATTTCGGGGAGAGGCTTGGTAAAGATGTCGGCTAGGTTGGACTTAGATTCAATGTAATTAAGCTCAATGTCCCTCTTAGCCACATGGTCTCTAATGAAGTGATGTTTTACTTCAATGTGCTTAGTCCTAGAGTGATGCACTGGATTCTTGGTCAAGTTAATGGTGCTCACATTATCACAAAATACTTTCATGTTGGAGTAAGATAGCTCATAATCTTCTAAGGTATGTTTCATCTATAATAATTGAGCTACACAACCACCCATAGCCACATATTCGGCCTCGGTGGTGGATAAAGCAACACAAGGTTGCTTCCTACTACTCCAACTCACTAGGGAGGACCCAAGGAATTGACATCCACCACTAGTACTCTTCCGATCCAATTTGCAACCGGTATAATCGGAATCGGTGTACCCAACCAAATCTAAGGACCTAGTCCTAGGGTACCATAGACCTACATTTAGTGTGCCTTTAACATATCTTAAAATTCTCTTGACGGCAACTAAATGAGATTCCTTAGCACATGATTGATACCTAGCACACATACCAACCACAAATAATATGTCGGGTCTAATAGCGGTTAAATACAAGAGGCTACCAATCATGCTCCTATAAAGGGTAAGATCTATTTGTTTTCCTTCAATATCACTATCTATTTTAGTATTGGTTGCCATTGGAGTTGACACTACCTTAGCATTTTCTAAACCAAATTTCTTAATCATTTCCTTAGCATATTTGGTTTGATAAATGTAAATTCCTTCACTTGTTTGTTTAACTTGCAATCCTAGAAAGAAATTTAATTCTCCAACTAGACTCATTTCAAACTCTTTTTCCATATTTTGAATGAAGTTTTGAAGAAGTTCATCATTTGTTGACCCAAAGATAATGTCATCAACATACACTTGGGCTACAAAGATGTCCTTAGATGTTGACTTTATAAAGAGAGTTTGATCTATACTACCCCTTTTGAAATCCTTAGAGATTAGGAAAGATGACAATCTTTCATACCAAGCCCGGGGAGCTTGTTTCAAACCATATAAGGCTTTCCTAAGCTTGTATACATGGTTTGGGTAGTCCATATTTTCAAACCCGGGAGGTTGTTCTACATACACCTCTTCCTTAATAAACCCATTTAGAAATGCCGATTTGACATCCATTTGATGGAGTTTGAAACCCATATAGGAGGCATATGCTAAAAGTATTCTAATGGACTCTAATCTAGCAACCGGGGCATATGTTTCATCATAATCAAGTCCTTCAACTTGATTAAAACCCCTTGCAACTAATCGTGCTTTATTTCTAGTGATATTCCCTTGGTCATCTAGTTTGTTCCTAAAAACCCATCTTGTAGTAATAATAGTGTTTTCACTTGGTCTAGGAACTAACTCCCACACTTGACTCCTATCAAATTGAGCCAATTCATCTTGCATTGCTAAGATCCAATCCGGATCAAGTAATGCATCTTTAATGTTTTTGGGCTCAATTTGAGAAATTAGAGCTATATGACTAGTGGGGTCCCTATGGAATGACCTAGTCCTAACTCCTTGAGATAATTCACCCACAATTTGATCTAATGGGTGACTTTGATGAACTCTTGTGGTTCTAGGAGGTGTATCAAGTTGAGTTTGATCGTGATTAACTTCAATCCTATGTTCATCATCGGAGTCATCCCTTACTCCCCCTTGATCCAATCCTCCCCCTTGATTAATACCTCCTAAGTTTAAATCTTGAAATTGTTTGGTAATTTCTTGATTTTCATTATTTATGTCATCATCAATAGGGGATTTTCTAGGGTATGTACTTGAAGTTTCATCAAATTGAACATTTGAAGATTCTTCAATCTTTTGAGTCCTTTTATTGTAGACTCTATATCCTACACTAGTGGATGAGTATCCAACTAGGATTCCCTCATCCGCTTTGGACTCAAACTTACTTAGGTTGTCTTTGGTATTTAAGATATAGACTTTACATCCAAAGACCTTAAAATAATGAATTGTTGGAATTGTACCATTCCACAATTCAAATGGAGTTTTTCCTAAAAACCTATGAATTAATACCCTATTTTGGATATAGCAAGCGGTATTAAAAGCTTCCGCCAACAAGTAGCTAGGTAGGGAATATGCATTAAGCATTGTCCTAGCCGCTTCTTGTAGGGCACGATTTTTTCTTTCCACAACCCCATTTTGTTGAGGTGTTCTAGGACAAGAAAATTCATGCTTGTACCCTTGTTCTAAGCAAAAAAGTTGAAAAGTTAGAATTTTCAAACTCTCCACCATGTTCACTACGGATTCGGTTGATTTTGAGTTTTCTTTCATTTTCTACTCTTTTGCTAAAACCTATGATTATTTCTAAGGTTTCATCCTTATTTTTCAAGAAAAACACCCAAGTAAACCTAGAAAAATCATCTACTATTACCAAGCAATATTTACTACCAATTATAGATGGGGTACTATGACAATCAAATAAATCCATATGTAATAATTCTAATGGTAAAGCGGTACTAAGTAAATTTTTACCTTTGTGTGATGTTTTTGATTGTTTCCCTTCTTGACAAGCATCACACATCTTGTCCTTGAGATATTTGACTTTAGGCAATCCTTTGACTAGCTTCAATTTTGCTATTTTGGCTATATTCTTCATGTTTATGTGACCTAGTCTCCTATGCCAAAGCCAACTTTCTTCCTCTTTTGCAATAAGACACTTAGTGGAAGGATTAGTAGCATAAGATAAATCAACATAATATATATTTGATTTTCTAAAGCCTACTAACATGCAATCATTTATAGTTTTGTGTCTTATAAAGCATTTTGAGGAATCAAATTTAACATCAAAATTTGCATCACATAATTGGCTTACACTAAGTAAGTTAAATTTCATATTTTTGACTAATAGAACTTTATGAATAGCAAGATTGGGAGATACCTCAATGGTGCCCTTTCCTAGAATTTTAAGTTTACTGCTATTACCAAATGACACTTTTCCTTTGCTAGTATGGTTGATAGTGGAGAATTTTCTCTCATCTCCGGTCATATGCTTTGAGCACCCACTATCAACTATCCACAAGCTTGGTTCTTCTACCTATGTCACATGAAAAACACAATCCTTAGGTACCCAAATCTTAGGACCACTAGCATCAATTATGAATTTCTTTGGTACCCATGTCTTTCTCCCCTTGCTTTTAATCATGGATTTTCTACTAACTAGGGATGCAAATGCTACCTCTTTCTCCTTAGGTCTATATCCTAAACCGGCCTTATTGTAAATTGCCCTTTGGTCCTTAATAATCATATCTAGATATTTAGAACAATTAGTGAACTTTTCTAGGCATGTTCTTAATTTACTTATTTCTTTTCTTAACTCATCATTTTCATCCCTAAGAGTACAATCATCATCACTAGATGGTTTATCACATGATGCATCTATATTCTTAAATGATTTGATCTCTAATTTTAGATCCTTAATCCTAGTTTTTGATCTATTTAAAGCATTTTGTAAGCATGCAATAGTCTTATATAGTAAATCTACTTTGGGTGAGTCATTTACCTCATCATCATCACTTGATGATGATTCATCGCTTGAAGAGGAAGAAGACTCCTCGCTTGAGCTTTCGGTTTCTTCCAATGCCATGAGGGCTACGTTCCGGGTTGTATGGCAAACTTCTTCATCGTCAGAAGACTCCTCCATACTTAGAGGATCCCACGTTTGTGCCATCATCGCCTCCTTCTTCTTTTCCTTCTTTTCCTTCTTCTTATCCTTCTCCTCCTTTTTCTTTAGTTCCAGGCAATTGGGCTTTATATGCCCTTTCTTGTTGCAACCAAAACACGTCACGTTAGAAATAGAATTTGAATTGTTAGAAGATTTACCTCTTGAGGATTGAAACATCCTCTTCACATCTTTCTTGGTGAGTATCCTTGACTTCCCACCAAATTTCTTGACATAGTGTGCTACCTCACTTGCCGACAACTCATCCTCACTACTTCATGAGTCCTCCTCGGATTCGGATGAGGAAGACACCTCCTTCTTTTCCTTTTTCTTCTTCTCCTACTTTCCTACAAAAAGAGCTATACCCTTCTCTTTGGGTGAAGTATTAGCTTGTTCATGCAATTGAAATTCACAAAAAAGCTCATCTAATTTAACTAATGAAAGATCCCTAGAGACCTTATAGGCATCTACCATTGAGGCCCATAAGGTGGTCCTAGGGAAAGCTTGTAGTACATACCTTACAAGGTCTCGGTTGTCGACCTTTTCACCTATAACGTGTAGTCCATTGACTACTTCCTTGAAGCGCCCGTGCATTTGGCTCACGGTTTCATTTGTCTTCATAGTGAAGCTTTGGAGTTGGCCAATCAAAAGATCCCTCTTGGCCCTTCTTGTCTCTTTGGATCCTTCATTGAGTTCGATGAGCTTCTCCCAAAGCTCTTTTGCGGAGTTGAATGGCCCGACCTTAGAGAGTTGCTCCTTGGATAGACCACATTGAAGTGTGGTCGTTGCTTTTGCATTTGCTTGTGCTTTCTTGACCATCTCTCTTGTCCAATCTTTTGTCGGTAGTGGTGCTCCGAATTCATCGACCGACTTTTCAAAACCATCTACAACACTAAACCAATTCTCAATATCGTTCATTAAATAATACTCCATCCTACCTTTCAAATATCCAAAATCGTTGCCGTCGAAGAACGGAGGCCTCGCCATGCTATACCCCTCTTGAAATGCCATCTTTGCTCCGGTTGATTGCTAGATCTTCCGATGCGATCTGGGCTCTGATACCACTTGTTGGAGATTGTTTGGAAGCTAGAGGGGGGGTGAATAGCACTTTTCGGTTTCTACAAAAAGATTAGCGGAAGCAAGAACAAATAATATATGTAAAAACACAAAAACAATGCTAACAAAGCCTTTACGTGGTTCGGAGATAACACTTCTACTCCACGGCGATCCTTAAGGTGGATCAACCCAAGCAATTTCACTAAGAAGCTTTCTCTTTACAAAGACCTCCTCTTCTTACAAAAGATGACAATGAAGATTTGAGAGGAGGAGGGAGATTAACACACTTAGAAAGCTTGGAAAACTTGTGGGAGCTTAGAAGGATGATCAGAATATATGCATTAGGCCCTTCTTGCTCCCCTTGAGCTCTTTATATAGGAAAGAGCCTCTTTTTCCCGTTGGAGGTCCATCAGTCCACTGATGACTTACATTAGTCGACTGCCACCGATTCTAACGGCTTCTGAACAGCCGGATTCGCGGGATTTGCCGTCGTCATCGCCAACGGGAAAACTATCGATCGTACAGCGTGGTAGTTCGATCGATCGTAGCCGACAGCGATCGGCTCACGCCATTGTTGTGTGATCGCGCCAATAATGTGATCATTGCCCGGCTTGTATCGCGATTGAGTGCAGTCGACTCCCATCGATTCGGGATAACTCCCGATCGCTGCGATCTTCCAACCTCTAATGCATTTTAAGGGGCGCTGACCGACACCATGTTCCAGTCGAATGGCACACCCCAAGTATGACTAATTCATACTTGAAAACATAACCTAAGCCTAGACTTAACCTTCTAGCTTCTCCATCAGCCTTGCGCCTCCAGGATTTCTTTGAGTCCACGACTCTATCCATGCGCTTGCCTTCAAAAGCTTCCTTCGGTTTCGTCATGCTTTGGTTTTCTTCTTTACCAAAGTACGCTTGGACTTTACGCCGCCAAGACTACATGCTTGGACTTATGCTGCCAAGACTTTCCTTTGGTCTTTCTTTTCCAAGGATTGCTTGGACTTTACGCAGCCAAGACTACATGCTTGGACTTACGCTGCCAAGACCAAGACCTTTCCTTTGACTTCTCTTTGCCAAGATCACACTTGGACTTGTCTTTTACCAAGTCTTCATAATTGGATTTTCCTGTTACTTAAACATGTTTACAATTAGATCACAAAACATTGCCTAACTTAGATGATTATCCAAACATCAAAATATATAAATTCTTGGGGAATTGTTGCACCAACATCCATTAATTATAGAATGATCATGGTGACACCTAATAGTATAGCATGGTCCCCCATTAATCAGAAAATCAACAGTTGATCTCAGAACTGCTTCTGAACCTTTCAGCAACCATAGTGTATCATGCCTTATTCCTTTCACGCGTCTTATATCCATGTGGTTCAGGACATGGTCCATGTGTTTGCCCATACTTGGTTGACTACGTCACACCTAGACCAAGTTATACTTCTTAGTCATGCGGATTCAGATTACTCAGACATGTGTCCAAGAGTACCATACTCTCGACATGTGATGTTTTGGCCAAAGACTTCGAGTAACAATCCTGACAAGTTGTCATAAGGTATACTTATCCTTTACAAGATGAAGTGAATCCTCTTTTGACTATCCAAACTCCTTCAAGCACTTTGAGTTATACCCAACCATCTCGGGGCCATACATCCAAGGAGATGCTTGCTTAGGATATCAAAGTATAAGTCTTCATGACCAAGGTGACTTCAATACCTCAAGTCGAAGGAAACTCGCACTTAAGCTGCAATGAGATCTTCATTGACATGTATGCATAGAACCATATGAAGTCTCATGACAAGTCACTCCAATGAACTAGTTACCAAAACTAGCATCCACGTTTAACTCTCAACATCTCAAAGTCTCCAACTAGTGAGGAATAGCTGCTTGGTTAGACCAAGGAGTATAACCCATGTAGGATCGTAATGTTCCGAGAGAGGGGGGTGAATCTAGGAAGTTATAAAAATTTTCTTTTATAATTTAAAACTTATTTTTATCTTTAAAGATAAAAGATTATGGAGCGGAAATAAATAAATAAATAATAAAAATACAAGTAATTTACTTGGTTCATAACCCTAGCTGGGTTGCTACTTCAAGGCTCGTAGCTCTTCGAGAGTTACCTCGATGGGAAATGCACTGAAAGGCCCTCCGACTCGAGAACTCTCAACTTCAGAGGGATTTGATTTTTTACAATGATTAAGAGAAAGGTAACACCCTACCTTCTATTTGAAATGAAGTACATAAAGCGAAATAATAACAAATAAAATGTACCAACACTTTAGTGGCTATGAAATTAGGGCACGGAATGTCAGAGTTGTGTCGTTGCAATGGAATATAGCTTCTACTGATGAAGAACACGTGTAACAGCACTTGGACGTTATAGAATTATATTTTTCGAAGTTGCTCGTGCACTTCTTTTATAAGCTCTCTCTAGTCGATTGGAACGCCCTCCAATCGACTCCACATCAACCCATCGATATGGTACTTTGGCCTTCCCAGTCGATTGGACCTATTCCAGCCGACTCTAGGTCACCTGACTCCGCATCGAGAAATTTGCCTTTCCAGTAGACTGGACCTCCCCATTCGACTGGAGTTCTTTCCATCTTGGTTGCTAGATCTATTAGTGAAAGCCCTAGAGTCAATCATGTGATGATTGTTGTATGGACTTGTTGTATCATATTTCTATATATATATTTATAAAGGTATTTCTTTATGGTTATTATACTCACTTGTATTGTTGCCAAATAACTAAGTATAATAGCATCTTTGAGTAGAAGGTTCTTATCTATATCAATCGATTGGTTGAATCAATAATGAGATGATATAGAGAATACTACTCTTAATCATTCCTAGTCAAGTATTAATATTCAGGGACAATGTTAATGCGAAGAGACTAGCATGTAGGTCAACTCGATGACTTGATCTCACAAGTCATGGATATGAGATATCAAGTTGACACATGTGTATGCATTGGAGAATGTATACTGAATGACCCGCCATAAGAAAGTATCATGGATCATTATATGAGTGTCATATACTTTCTCATGTGACTATTAGTATGACTATTAGTCCTTGAACCTGAAGTCACCATGGTTCCCTACATAAGGAGTTGCATACTTTGGCTTCGTCAAAGGTCACCCGTAAATGGGTGGACTATAAAGGCGATTATTGGGTATGTACCAAATTATGCGGAGGGATGTGAGTGATGTAGATGGGATCTATCCCTTCTATATAACGGGAGTGATAACATGATTCTTGATAGAGTGAGACCACTAAATGCATTCCCATGCCCAAATGAGTCAATATGAGATATTGAGCTCATTTGATTAGAGTGAGTCTACTTGGAGTTCAAGATATAGATTGAACAGAGGATGACACGGTCTATGCCTCAATTGTTCAATCTAGATGTCAAGGATAGAAGGACATTGTCACATATTGTGAGGGTCACAATTAGCAGTCACAAAGGTGATGTTGGATCTCAACATTCTTGTAAATTGGGTAGCAATGATGTGTTGCTAGATACCGCTCATTACATATGTTTCTAAATCAGTTTAGGAGCATTGCCAACGTTACAAGAACCTATAGGGTCACACACGAAGGGCAATTAGATGGAGATTGGGTTCATATGATGGACCAAGAGGATTAGGTTCATGTGATGAACCAAATTGGATTAAGAGTAATCCAAATTAGACTAATTGAGTTGGACTCAATTTGATTCAAGTGTTGAATGAGTCTAATTTATATTTGATTCATTGAGTCAATTTAAACTAATGAATAGAGACTCATTAAATTGAATTGACTTGAATCAAAGGTTGGATTTGATCAACCATGGGAGATAAGAGGTCAAGTTTGACTTGACTTGAGAGGGAAGATGAAGGGTCAAGTTTGACTTGACCAAATGCCACTTCATGGTGACTTGGCACAGGGCCAGCCAATGATGATGTTCCACATAATCATGGACACATCATGTTGTGCCACCTCATGAGGAAGACCAAGAGTCATGGCTCAATTCGTGTTTGACGGTTAAACCAACCTGATGACACAAATTGACCAATGGGCAACTTTCACCAAATTTGTTGTCTGACCAAATACACTATTATTTAGCACCTTTGGATGGAAGCAACAGGTGTTGCCGACATGGTACTCACCGGAGGAAGAAGTGTCGGAGGTGGGGAGGCTGGAGGAGGCTACCAGTGGCAAGGAGAGTTGGTGCCAACAACTCTAGGGAGGCGATAGATTTGTTTAGACAGCAGCTCCTTGGTTAATTGGCAAGAAGAGGAGGAGAAGAGAGGGAGGCCAAAACTATCCACCCTAGGTTTCTCATCCAATATATATATCTCCTATCGGGTTAGATGAGCAAGTTCAAACCCCGGATCTATTAACCCGAAACCCATACCTATAGCCATAAGTTTGCTTCATAACCAAACCACTTGGTTCAATAACTAAACCACTTTTAATTCAAACCAAACCAATTTGGTTATGAATTAAACCAAAATGGGTTCAACCCATCTTCATAAGACGTGGCCCATCCGCATTTCCACTCTAGCAAAATACTTTCCATACTTGCCCTTTGTTTACTCCAACTATACTCAACCTCTCTTAATCTGAGAATCCAATTCTCAAACCCATTTCAAGTCCTTTGAAAAAACTCATAGTTCGTGTGACTTTATAGGTTCCCTATTTATGTTGGTCATCCTTAATTATCCATTAATTATGGAATGATCATGGTGACACCTAATAGTATAGCATGGTCTCCCATTAATCAGAAAATTAACAGTTGATCTCAGAACTGCTTCTGAACCTTTCAGCAACCATAGTGTATCATGCCTTATTCCTTTCACGCGTCTTATATCCATGTGGTTCAGGACATGGTCCATGTGTTTTCCCATACTAGGTTGACTACGTCATACCTAGACCAAGTTATACTTCTTAGTCATGCGGATTCAGATTACTCAGACATGTGTCCAAGAGTACCATACTCTCGACATGTGATGTTTTGGCCAAAGACTTCGAGTAACAATTCTGACAAGTTGTCATAGGGTATACTTATCCTTTAAAGGGAGAAGTGAATACTCTTTTGACTATCCAAACTCCTTCAAGCACTTTGAGTTATACCCAACCTTCTCGGGGCCACACATCCAAGGAGATGCTTGCTTAGGATATCAAAGTATAAGTCTTCATGACCAAGGTGACTTCAATACCTCAAGTCGAAGGAAACTCGCACTTAAGCTGCAATGAGATCTTCATTGACATGTATGCATAGAACCATATGAAGTCTCATGATAGGTCACTCCAATGAACTAGTTACCAAAACTAGCATCCACGTTTAACTCTCAACATCTCAAAGTCTCCAACTAGTGAGGAATAGCTGCTTGGTTAGACCAAGGAGTATAACCCATGTAGGATCGTAATGTTCCGAGAGAGGGGGGTGAATCTAGGAAGTTATAAAAATTTTCTTTTATAATTTAAAACTTATTTTTATCTTTAAAGATAAAAGATTATGGAGCGGAAATAAATAAATAAATAATAAAAAGACAAGTAATTTACTTGGTTCATAACCCTAGCCGGGTTGCTACTTCAAGGCTTGTAGCTCTCCGAGAGTTACCTCGATGGGAAATGCACTGAAAGTCCCTCCGACTCGAGAACTCTCGACTTCAGAGGGATTTGATTTTTTACAATGATTAAGAGAAAGGTAACACACTACCTTCTCTTTGAAATGAAGTACATAAAGAGAAATAATAACAAATAAAATGTACCAACACTTTAGTGGCTATGAAATTAGGGCACGGAATGTCAGAGTTGTGTCGTTGCAATGGAATATAGCTTCTGCGGATGAAGAACACGTGTAACAGCACTTGGACGTTATAGAATTATATTTTTTGAAATTGCTTGTGCACTTCTTTTATAAGCTCTCTCTAGTCGATTGGAATGCCCTCCAATCGACTCCACATCAACCCGTCGATATGGTACTTTGGCCTTCCCAGTCGACTGGACCTATTCTAGTCGACTCTAGGTCACCTGACTCCGCATCGAGAAATTTGCCTTTCCAGTAGACTGGACCTCCCCATTCGACTGGAGCTCTTTCCATCTTGGTTGCTAGATCTGTTAGTGAAAGCCCTAGAGTCAATCATGTGATGATTGTTGTATGGACTTGTTGTATCATATTTCTATATATATATTTATTAAGGTATTTCTTTATGGTTATTATACTTACTTGTATTGGTGCCAAATAACTAAGTATAATAGCGTCCTTGAGTAGAAGGTTCTTATTTATATCAATCGATTGGTTGAATCGATAATGAGATGATATAGAGAATACTACTCTTAATCATTCCTAGTCAAGTATTAATATTCAGGGACAATGTTAATGCGAAGAGACTAGCATGTAGGTCAACTCGATGACTTGATCTCACAAGTCATGGATATGAGATATCAAGTTGACACATGTGTATGCATTGGAGAATGTATACTGAATGACCCGCCATGAGAAAGTATAATGGATCATTATATGAGTGTCATATACTTTCTCATGTGACTATTAGTATGACTATTAGTCCTTGAACCTGAAGTCACCATGGTTCCCTACATAAGGAGTTGCATACTTTGGCTTCGTCAAAGGTCACCCTAAATGGGTGGACTATAAAGGCGATTATTGGGTATGTACCAAATTATGCGGAGGGATGTGAGTGATGTAGATGGGATCTATCCCTTCTATATAATGGGAGTGATAACATGATTCTTGATAGAGTGAGACCACTAAATGCATGCCCATGCCCAAATGAGTCAATATGAGATATTGAGCTCATTTGATTAGAGTGAGTCTACTTGGAGTTCAAGATATAGATTGAACAGAGGATGACACGGTCTATGCCTCAATTGTTCAATCTAGATGTCAAGGATAGAAGGACATTGTCACATATTGTGAGTCACAATTAGTAGTCACAAAGGTGATGTTGGATCTCAACATTCTTGTAAATTGGGTAGCAATTATGTGTTACTAGATACTGCTCATTGCTTATGTTTCTAAATCAGTTTAGGAGCATTGCCAGTGTTACAAGAACCTATAGGGTCACACACGAAGGGCAATTTGATGGAGATTGGGTTCATATGATGGACCAAGAGGATTAGGTTCATGTGATGAACCAAATTGGATTAAGAGTAATCCAAATTAGACTAATTGAGTTGGACTCAATTTGATTCAAGTATTGAATGAGTCTAATTTAGATTTGATTCATTGAGTCAATTTAAACTGATGAATAGAGACTCATTAAATTGAATTGACTTGAATCAAAGGTTGGATTTGATCAACCATGGGAGATAAGAGGTCAAGTTTGACTTGACTTGAGAGGGAAGATGAAGGGTCAAGTTTGACTTGACCAAATGCCACTTCATGGTGACTTGGCATAGGGCCAGCCAATGATGATGTTGCACATAATCATGGACACATCATGTTTTGCCACCTCATGAGGAAGACCAAGAGTCATGGCTCTTGGTATTACTTGGATGGTTTTAACCCTCCTTAATGTGGCCGGCCAAAAACATAAGTGTGGAATTGATTGCTTCTTCTTCCTTCTCCTATATTCTTCTCTCCCTCTCCTCCATGGACAAAACCTCCCAAGAGTGCTAGCACACTCTAAGTGGTTCTCTCCACCCTTTAGTCCGTGTGGATACGTGTAGAGGAGTGTACACTTGACACTGTATGAGATCTGGTAATCTTTTGGACGAGCGGGATAAGCGAAGGGCATCGCTACAAGGGTAACACTTTTCCCATGTAGATCTAAGGTAGATATAGTGTAGATAAACATGTACATGAATTTTTATTTATCTTCGCATAGATCTGTGGCCGACTTCCGAGGTTTTCGCAATGCAAAATGCGGTTTTTGTGGCTCGGAGAGTCTAACAAGATCTTCGATCGATCACCAATAAATCTTGCCAACTAGGTGTCCAGTCGACCAGATCATACTCAGTAAACTGGACTTTAGTCGATTGGAATCCTTTCAGTCAACTGGTTCCCTACAAAATAAGATTAGCAAAAACATACAGTATAAAATACAATAGCAATAGTAATACTGCTCGATCTCAACTTCTTAGTCCCACACGGACTATCCATCAAATCGACGCCTAGCTTTGTCCTCTTACAGAGGACTCGGCATCACCTCTTCACTCGAGGCTTACCTGTCGGCTGCCCTGTTGGACTTACCATTCTTGAGATCTAATCTAACCCATCAAGACTTCTTCCAGCTGTCCAATCTCTCTAACCTAGTTGGTCTTCATGCCGATTGTTCGGTCTTCCTGTCTGATGTTCGGTCCTCATGATCTGTCAAGGCTTCTGCCTAGTATCTGGTCAACGTGACCTACTAGGACTTTCAATACTCATTACCTAGTATTTGATTGATGCACATGAATGCAACTTCAAATCTCGTGATGAGACCATCGAGGACTCGAAGTGCGTGTTCGCGCTGTATGCTCACAAGTGCACAGATGACGTTAAGTAATAAAAAGATTATTGATCCCACAGGGACTGAGATTCGAATACCGATTTGTTCAGTGGGTGTAATTGTTCGGGACTAGACTCTAAGGGGTTGTGAATGTGAGGGTTATCGGTGGTCCTACTCAATTCGGTGTCACACGGAGGAAGAAAGGAGGTTGTCACGAGATCTTTTAAAGGGATTCTAGGAATTTGGTTTCTCTTGTGTGTCGCAAGACATGCTATTGTTGGATCGATATGAGCGCTAGAGGGGGGTGAATAGCGTTCGTAAAAACTTTTCTTTTCGATGATTAAAACCAAGTACACAGCGGAAAACTAAAAGACAAATACAAGAAAGACACAAAGCTTTTTTACTTGGTTCACAGCCCACTGACTGCTAATCCAAGGCCCTACGATCCTTGATCGCTTCCGAAGGGCAATCACTAAAAGTCTCTTCCTCGTTGGAGGTAAGAGACAAGACGATTACAATGATTATAAGGCCGGTTACAACCTTACCAGTCCTTATACAAATTAAGTACAGAAAGATAATAATAATACCGACAATTAATTAGAAGATGACGCACGGTCAGAGTAGCGTTGTAGAGAGCACAAGCACTTGGGAGATTCTTGAATTTGGGTGTGAGTCCTCCCCTCCTTTTATAGATTTGCGCCTTGGAATTTGTCTCGATCCAGATCCAAAACTCGTGGATTTTATCTTGAGGTGGCGGTTTTTCTTATCTTGAGGTGGCGGCTTATCTTATCCTGAGGTGGTGGCATTAATCTCTATCTCTTTGACCTTGTGCACTGGGTTGATTCGTCGACATCAGTCGATTGATCCTCTTAGATGTCGACAGCCTTCAGTCGACTACTGACATCTCTAGTTGACTGCTGCACTTGAGAATTCCTGCAATACAAGATTAGCACAATAGATGCATAATGCCATGCAGTGTGACAGTCCTTTGACTGTCCGATCTCGACTTCAGCATTCCTCCGAAAGCCTTAGTCGGATCGATGCCTAGGATTGTCCTCTAACCGAGGACGCGTCCTTACCACTGCTCCACACACGGAGCTTACCTTTGGTCCTCTTGACCTGTCGCTTAGCTTTTGGTCACCATCGAGGTTCCTCGACTCCCCGAGGTTCTCCTGGTGTCGCCCGACCACCACGGTTTCTCAACTTGAGATTCTCCGGATGTCGCTCGACCTTTGGCTTAGCTTAAACACTTCCTGCACACTTAGCATATCACATGAGACAACAAAATAGCTTAACTTTGAATCTTTGCCATCATCAAAACCAAGGTTCGATTATCTAGTTCCCCTGCACCAACAATCTCCCCCTTTTTGATCTATGGCAAATCAATTCAAAGTTAAGAGAAAATAAACTGTAAGCATTGAACAATCATTTTTCAAAACCTCCCCCTTAAGGGTACCTCTCCCTTAACCCTAGGTGAGTTTTGAAAAACAATTACTTTTTGGGAAAGAAAAAGTAAGTAACCTCTTAACTTTATTCTCTCTCCCCCTTTGACATATATCAAAAATAACTTTATATTGGGTACATTGCCAAGAAATAGAATTTTTAAACATGCTAATCAAGTTGATTTAATATGTTCAACTCCCTTTAATACTTAAGAGTTTAGGAGTTTAGGTTTCTAGATCCTGCACTAACAATGTATATCCTAGGTTAGAATGTGACCCCCTAACCTTTAACATTGTTATAAAATTTTGAGAAAAAATTAAAAAAAACATTTTAAAGGCACATGTCTATTGGTTTTTATGCCAAACTGGAGGTAGCTAGATACTAAGTTTGTCCAACTTAAGTCTTCTCTCCCCCTTGGCATATTATCAAAAGAAGGATTTAAATTTAGAAAGTATTGGTGATTTTTTTTTAAAAAAAATATTTTTTAACAACTTCTATGATGATTATCCAATTAGAACCTCCCCCTTAACCTAACATCCTTGTTAGCCACAAGGAAGGCATATCTAGAGGGTCTCCCCTTTTGTCTGACAAACTCTTAGGACATCCTTGTTGGCCATAAGGAAGGCTCACCCAAGTGTCCAGAGGGTCTAGGTATCTAAAGTTGACCTAAGGATTTAGACGTTCAGTATTGGTCAACTAACCATCATTTTAAGAAGCATAGTTGTTTTGAAAACTACGTATAACTACACACAATAATCATGACAACCAATAAAAATAGTTTTAAGAACCTATTTATGTATATATAAATTTTGAAATTGTTTTCAAAATCATTTTTAATTTGTTGTCCTTACCATCTCACCCATTCTACATGATCAACCAAGTTATTCTTATAGGTATTATGAGATGAATTTAATTTAATGCCTTAGAAATTAATTAATCTTGGGTTAGATTTGGATTTCACCTTTAGTTAGTTAAGTGAACATTTCAAAAGAGGGCTTCGAGGTCGTGGCGAGGCACAGGGGCCTTCTTTGATCGGAACAACGACCACTTCCTTAGACAAAGCCAACTTAAGAAAATTACACACTTAATTCACTTAGAATTACGTCCTGGTCTAACTAGTTTAGGATGTGGTGAGGTAGCTTCAGTTAGTTCCACTTAGTTAAATGCACCAAGCTAGATATTCCTTATCCAACTCGGATACACTTGACTTCGTTTCCTTAACGTACTATCATCTCACCGCATCCTGATACTATGTTGTCAAGATTAATTAATTATTTCCTATCTAACCATTCTATGAGAGTGAATTTAAAACTAGTATGTATGACATGACAAAATAAACATGATAATGATATGTATGCATGAGCAAGCTACATTCAATAAATTTAAAGAAATGGTTGTTTTCTTGGGTAGACTTTTATTTGTTCTATAGTTATAAGATACTTTATTATGATTAGGTTTACAAATTTTAGTGTCTTGATTTTTGGTTAGCTTAGACTTGTAACCCAAGTCTACATATTTATTAGTTGAATTTTTAAAAGTTGAAGGTTTAATTACTAGATTATTAATTTGTGTATAATCAAATGGTACACTATTATAATTAATTTTATTGGTTTGATTATCTAATTTTGAATTTTTAATTAAGTTAGATTGTGAATTATTTAAAATAGGATTATTAGAATTTTTCAAAATAATATTATTAGACTTTTTCAAGATAAGATTATTAGGCTTTTTAAAAGTAGAATTTTTAGAATTTTTTAAGATAAGATTATTAGACTTTTTAAAAATAGAATTATTAAAATTATTAGAATTTTTTAAGGTAGAATTATTAGAATTATTCAAGATAAGATTATTAGAATTTTTAAAGGTAGAATTATTATTAGAATTATTTAAGATAAGATTGTTAGAGTTTTTAAAGGTAGAATTATTATTAGAATTATTTAAGATAAGATTGTTAGAGTTTTTAAAGGTAGAATTATTGTTAGAATTATTTAAGATAAAATTGTTAGAGTTTTTAAAGGTAGAATTATTTAGATTATCTTTGGAATTTTTTAAAGTTAATTTCGATTTTTTTATGGTTGAATTTTTCAAAACAGAATTTTTTAATTCGGAATTATCTAGATTAATAAGATCTAGGATTTGATGATTCTGTCCTATGGTTTGATTATTCTGATCAAGTGATTGATTATTCTGATTATGTCCTAGGTTGGTTTTATCTTTGACTTGATCTAGATCTATGTTGATTAAACTAAATATTTGATTAATCTCTTTGTTAATTTTATCAAATGTTAGATTAATTTGATCATTATCTTCCATGATATTATTATTATTATTATTATTATTTAAACTAATTAAATCTGAATTAATAAATTTTTTATTAGTTGAATTATTAATTGTATTAATAAATTGACAACAATTACACAATTTATCTAAATTATCAACTATTCTAAAACTCAACTTTTCAAAATTATTAACTTTACTAACCTTTTTTTTCCGGACACCGATTCTTGTAATGACCGAATATTCCACACCTGAAGCACTTGATGTGCTCCTTGTTCTTCCGGATTCCTGGCAATGGTGTCTCCTTTGTCGTTGGTTGCGTCGTTCGAATCTTACGAGTAGGACACTTATTTTTATAGTGTCCTCTCTCCCTGCACTTAAAGCAAATAATATGAAATTTAAAATTTAAATTGACATTGTTACCTTTATGCCTTGTGAGAGACTCTTCCATGGTTGGCTTGGTCAACGATTTTCTAAAACTCACAAAAAAAACACAAACCAAAAAGTCCCAAGACTTGGTCTTGGATTAGTAGTGCGGGAGATATTTAAAAATAAAAATAAAAATAAAGAAAAGAAAATGCTCGACCGGTGGTTGCACTGAATCTGAGCACCCCCGCTGTGATACCAATTGTTGGATCGATATGAGCGCTAGAGGGGGGTGAATAGCGTTCGTAAAAACTTTTCTTTTCGATGATTAAAACCAAGTACACAGCGGAAAACTAAAAGACAAACACAAGAAAGACACAAAGCTTTTTTACTTGGTTCACAGCCCACCGACTGCTAATCCAAGGCCCTACGATCCTTGATCGCTTCCTAAGGGCAATCACTAAAAGTCTCTTCCTCGTTGGAGGTAAGAGACAAGACGATTACAATGATTATAAGGCCAGTTACAACCTTACTGGTCCTTATACAAATTAAGTATAGAAAGATAATAATAATACCGATAATTAATTAGAAGATGATGCACGGTCGGAGTAGCGTTGTAGAGAGCATGAGCACTTGGGAGATTCTTGAATTTGGGTGTCAGTCCTCCCCTCCTTTTATAGATTTGCGCCTTGGAATTTGTCTCAATCCAGATCCAAAACTCGTGGATCTTATCTTGAGGTGGCGGCTTTTCTTATCTTGAGGTGGCGGCTTATCTTATCCTGAGGTGGTGGCATCAATCTCTATCTCTTTGACCTTGTGCACTGGGTTGATTAAATCGACATCGATCGTGATCCTCTTAGCTTGATCGCGCGCTTGATCGACTACATCTCTAGTTATAATACAAGATTAGCACAATAGATGCATAATGCCATGTAGTGTGACAGTCCTTTGACTGTCCGATCTTGACTTCAGCATTCCTCAAGAAGCCTTAGTCGGATCGACGCCTAGGATTGTCCTCTAACCGAGGGCGCGTCCTTACCACCGCTCCACACACGGAGCTTACCTTTGGTCCTCTTGATCTGTCACTTAGCTTTTGGTCACCATCGTGGTTCCTCGACTCCCTGAGGTTCTCCTGGTGTCGCCCGACCACCACGGTTTCTCAACTTGAGATTCTCCGGATGTCGCTCGACCTTTGGCTTAGCTTAAACACTTCCTGCACACTTAGCATATCACATGAGACAACAAAATAGCTTAATTTTGAATCTTTGCCATCATCAAAACACAGGTTCGATTATCTAGTTCTCCTGCACCAACAGCTATCAACTAGGCGTTGTATAAACATCTAACTATGGTCTTGTGGAAGGGACATCATACACTCTCCCGATGAGCCTCCGCATATATCGGGAGCTATCTCTGCCTTACAAGGACTAGATAGGCGGTACAAGAATGTCGAATCAATCCCTGCGACTAACCGTTTCTAGTTCTATCGCATCCTTCTACCCACGGTTATAGGAGATGAGGCTAACCCCTAGGTTCCTCGTATAAATCCCCTAAATATTAGATACAAGGACTATCACCCCTCGTATCGACTAAGCATAGTAGATAGAAAACCAAATACACATAGATATCGGTCTAAATAAATTCCAATTGCAAATTCAAACTCAATAACAGAATTCAATTTGAAGCAGCATGTCATATGCACACAAACTACTCCCTAATCCTAGAATCGAAGTAACTACTCCATATATAGGAGAGGAGAAACACAAGGAATGTTCATGTTCAAATAAATAAAAGATAAAGTGCAAGAACAGAAATTTACAATGCCAATGTGGCCTTCTCTCTGGCATTAAAGTGCAAAATCTTGACCTCCGGCGGCGTTCTTCCTCCCCGTTGCGAGTTCCCGATGTTTTTAGGGCTTCAGTGTGTTGTCCCAGCCGTCTTTCCTCTCCCCTAGGATTTGAACGAAGCTCTCCTTATATAGACATCACACCGGATCGCTGCAAAATTCAGAAAAAAACCCTAGTCACGTCAATCTGCTGGGTCGCCACATGGCTATGTGTGGCCCTGGGGTGGCCGATTTCACCCTTTGGACACGGCCGTGTGTAGCCACACGCCTTGGTCATGTCCCCTTCTGCGTCTAGCTGCAAAATGCTCTTCTTTTGCTCTGAAAGTGAGCCCTTTTCCCACGAAATGTTGTCCTTCACACAAAAATATAAAGACCTGATCTCCAAACCAAAAAATAGGAAATGCATGCAAAACAAAGTGACATATGCATGAAACTAACATAAAATATAATGAGATGTGAGCGAAAACTACTCCTAAAACCCTATATGTTTTGCTCACATCAATTCCCCCAGACTTAAATCTTTGCTTGTCCTCAAGCAAACCTCAGTACAATGAAATTTTAAAAGGATATTGTTCCATACATAGCATGTTAACTAAATTTATCAAGTGTTATTTGCAATCAAAGTAAAATAAATATATTCTAGAAATTCACTAAATTAGCTCCTCGTGCTCGTGCTGAGCAGATCATTCTTAGGGGATACTCGTTCCATGGTGAGTTAAGTTGCCATCTTATAGCTTTCCTAAGGTCTCCGGCTCTTAGGCACTTACTTGCCCAAAGCGAGGGTCGTTCCCTAGATCTAGCACAAAGTCTCAAAGGCATGCTCAGTATTGAGAGAAATTGGTAGGTGTTTCCCCAGTAACCTAACTCGGTCTCCAAAGGGCACCTAGCCATTTCCACCCACAATAACTATTTTTTTTATCCCTCATAATCTTTTTTTTCCATTTCTTTTTCTCTCTCTCTCTTATTTCTCTTTTCTTTTCCTTTCTCTCTTTTATTTTTTGTCTTACTAGGATTTTGATTTTTCCGAATGGGCTTACACAATCCGAGCATCTCTAGTAACTAAAATGCTAGTCTTAGGGTCACCTATGGATTCCAAAGTACTAGACTACTAAGATGAATAATAACTAAGTATGTACTCGACTCTCCCTTTCAGAATGTTCGACATGTATAGGTGTAAAAATATAAGCTAACCAATGTAAGTCTAGAATATCCATTCAAAGCCAATAAAATAAAGTACCACGAGGTAAATGAAGTTATGCTACTCATGAAAACAACTCATGAAAATACTACTGAGGCGGCTTTACAAATAATAAAAACTAAGTGCTGAAAGAAACTCAACAACCTATGCATGAATAAATGAATGCTAACTAAAACTAAAATGCAAATATCAGGAAATAAACTATTGCTAGAAACAAAATGAAACTTGGGGTCCCTCCTAGACTTAATTGAAGGTATAACTCTAGTATGGTGGACGAGGTGGAAAGTTCGGAAGCCTCGGCATCTCGGGATCCTGGGAGAACCTACTGCCGAGTCGTTGATGCCACATGTACATGTGGTCGATCTAAGAGATGATGGATGCAGCGGCTACTCGGTGCTCCTCCTCCCTAGCCCACTATGCTTGCTGGTCATGCATGTGTTGCCGCATCTCCTAGCGGTAGGTGGCCTCATGCTAGCGACGGGTAGCCTCCTCCTGGAAGTAGATACGGGCCTCATCGTAGAACTCCTCAGCCCATTGGAAGTGCTCCCGGAAGCCCTGAAACTCCGCCTGCATGTAGGAGTTCTGCTCCTCCCATCGCTGCCTCTATGTCTACTGTTCGGCGTATATATCGTCGAGGCGCGATCGAAACTCCAAGAAATCATAAGCCGATGTACCTGCATCCTGCTCAAAAGTAGAAAAAAGGCTCCTATGCATGTGTGGACTGGAGGAAGAATGATGTAAAGGGGGAGAGATGGGTGCTGTTGTGGATGGTCCTTCATATGGCAGGGACTCCACTATCAGGTCTAAGCGCCAATTGGTGCGCATGGTGATGTTGGTACAATCAGGGTCGGGGAGCCTAAGGGCCGTCAGGTTTTTCGTTACAAAGCATAAGGAGTGTCCCTCTCTTACAATCATCTTCATTGCCATACACACTCCTAGGTCGATCCTAGAGCTCCCCTCTATACTCTCTAATGCGTTGTAATCGTACCCCATCATATGGCAAATGTGGGTAAGTAGGCCCCCCACATTAATCTCCTCTCTTGCTACTTTGCCCATCTTCACTAAGTGTCTGATGAAATGGGACCCTACATCGATGCTACTCCTTTCTTGTAGCATGTCCCAAAGGCAAAGCAGCTCGCTAGCTCTCACTACACTGTCACTCTCCCCATGACCAAATATAGTGCTCACCATGATTCGGTGGAGGTATCAGAAAATAGGATTTTTGGAGGCGCGATGCTTTGGCCCTAGAAGGGTCATAAGCATGCTCCCCTATCAATTCAGTCCAAAAGATCCGAGAGTTAAACCCAATAGGGGTTCTTCTCTCTCCCCCACTCGGCAAGCCAAAGCATGAATTCCATTGGTGAAGTGTCCATTCATGCTCAATGTTAAATATCCTAAAAGTAATCCTACCTTCTTCGCTCTCTCTACCAGTTAAAATTTATGCTTCTAAGGAACTCAAAAATTCTAAAACTATCCTAGGATAGGTTGGGTGTTTTATTCCCATTATCTCTTCCCACCCCATTTTTGCAAATAGGGCTTGAATGTCACCCAACAACCCTAAGGACTCTAACAAATCTTCATCAAGGTATCTAGTTGCAGTGAGTTTGTGAGTAGAAAGCATATTATATCTATCCCTATGTTCATTGTTGCAAAAAAGGAGGGTTGGAAGAGTGTTACCCTCCTCCGAAGCGTGAGGGGTGTCAGTTCTCCTTGCTCGTCACTCTGAAGCACCGGATTGAGATGTTACTTGCTTGGTCCTCCTCATCCTTGCTTCTTTTGGCTTCCTTGAAGGTTGGAAAAGCTTCTAGGTGGTGGGGAAGAAGGATCCACATGGCTAGGGCAAGAAAAATCGAAACACACGGTGCAAATGGAGCGAAAACACACAACGTTCCCTACTTAACCTTGCACGATACGGCCATGTGAAAACACACGGCAAGGCCAAGTGCACCTCTAGTTGGTCGGGCACGGCCGTGGGAAAACACATGATCAGGCCGTGTGTCCCCTTTTTTTCTCCCCTTTTGTGCACAACGGTCCGAATTTTCTCATACACTTCGCCGTGTAAGATAATATTGATTTTATTTTTACCTAGCAAAGTTCTCTTCTGGTCCTAATGCTAAAAGAAATGGAAATCAAAGTTCAAATTAACTAAATGCATGCAATAAAATCAAAGGAAAATCTAAAAACTAAACTTGGATTGCCTCCCAAGAAGCGCTTTGTTTAAGGTCGTTTAGCTCGACCATACCCTTACATTTCATTTGATGTGTTTGAATCTTGCTCGTAGGGGAGCAAGATATTTGCTCACTTTATGCCTCTTGCCTGGTGGTCCTCCATCGTTATATCCCTTAAATCTTGCTCGTGGAGCGACCAGATACTTTCTCACCTTTCGCTTCCTGCCTTTTGGTCCCCCATTGCTATATCTTTTAAATATTCCTTGTGGTGGGGCAAGATACTTGGGCGCTTCTTTCCTTGACTCGAGGTTTAACATGCTTAGTCTCAATGAATCATCAATAGTTTGATCATTATATTCTAAATATTGTAAATAATTTAACTCACCATAGACATCCTCACCAAAAGATTGATTAGTATATTCTATTATGTCGAATGAAATTTTATCATTATCAATCACCAAAAGGGTTTTGTTACTAGTAACTAAAGTTTCAGTGAGGGTTAAGGTAGGCTCTTCTAGATCCTTAAGGTTAGAAGGTGTTTTGATTGAAGCAATGCACTCCTCGATTAAAGTATCAATTAAATAATCCTCAAGTTCTTCTTCAAGTGGTGATTGAATGGATTGCCCTTCTTTTCTTCCTATGTCATCTATGTCGTCCTCATCCAATCACTCAAAGTGAGTCTCCACCATATTAGGTGTAATCCAATCATCGAAGCCACCTTCTAGTCGTTTGGTTTCTTCTCTTGCTAGATCTCGTTCCATAATTTCCGCAAAATGTTGGCTATGCTCCTCGCATTCCCTAGTAAATTTATCTATCGGGGCTTCTAAGTGTGGACTTGGTTCTAGATAAAATTTTCATGGTGACTCATAGCTCTCGTTCTCATTTTGGAAACGATATTGAGTCTCTGTTTGCGAATGTCACCGTCGGAATTCAACATTCGCCGCTTGTTGCATTTGAATGAAATCTTCCATCATTTGCTCCAGTCGAGATTTAGGCAGACAACATTGAGGGTTTAAGTAGCCATGGTCATAACTATATAAATAGGAATCATCTTGTGGCCACGCGTTGTAATTGTAGGTGACATCTTCTTGTTCAAATTGTGAAGGTTCGAATATATCCGGACAATTATTAATAGTATGCCATGTTTCACCACAATGCTCACAATAAATATTAACAAAACTTACAACATTAAATTTACCATAATCATGAGTAAAAGCATGCATTGTTATATGCAGGAAATTATAAATAAGAAAAGAGCAACTGAATAAACAAAACTAAAATAAAATAAAATAAAACAAAACAAGAAAAGTCAATCTATCCTAAATCCGATCCAATTATCCACTTCTTGATTCTATATCGAATCAATCAGTCCTCGGCAATAGCGCCAAAAACTTGATGCACACGAACGTGACTTCAAATCTCACGACGAGACCGTCGAGGACTTGAAGCGCGTGCTCGTGCTCAATGCCTGCAAGTGCATGGATGTCGTCAAGTAATAAATAGATTATCGATCCCACAAGAATTGAGATTCGAGTACCGATTTGTTTGGTAGGTGTAATTGTTCGATACTAGACTCTAAGAGGTTGTGAATGTGAGGGTTATCCGTGGTCCTACTCAATACGGTGTCACACGGAGGAAGAAAGGAGGTTTCCGCGAGATCTTTTAAAGGGATTCTAGGACTTTGGTTTCACTTATGTGTTGCAAGACATGTTATCAACTGGGCGTTGTCTAAATGTCTAACTACGGTCTTGTGGAAGGGACATCATACACTCTCCCGATGAGTAGCCGCATCTATCGGGAGCTATCTTTGCCTTATAAGGACTAGATAGGCGGTACGAGGATGCCGAATCAATCCTTGTGACGAACCGTTTCCATTTCTATCGCATCCTTCTACCCACGGTTACAGGAGATAAGGCTAAACCGTTGGTTCCTCGTATAAATCCCCTAAATCTTAGATGCCAGGGCTGTCACCCCTCGTATCGGCTAAGCACAGTAGATAGAATACCAAATACACATAGATATTGGTCTAAACAAATTCCAATTGCAAATTCAAACTCAATAACAGAATTCAATTTGAAGCAGCATGTCATACGCACACAAGCTGCTCCCTAATCCTATAATAGAAGTAACTACTCCATAGATAGGAGAGGAGAAACACAAGGCATGTTCATGTTCGAATAAATAAAAGATAAAGTGCAAGAAGAGAAATTTACAATGCCAATGTGGCCTTCTCTCTGGCGTTGAAGTGCAGAATCTTGACCTTCGGCAGTGTTCTTCCTCCCTGTTGCGAGTTCCTAAAGTTTTTTAGGGCTTCGGTGTGTCGTCCCAGCCATCTTGCCTCTCCCCTAGGGTTTGGGTGGAGCTCGCCTTATATAAACATCACACTGGATCTCTATGAAATCCGAAAAAAACTTAGTCACGTCAATCTGCTGGGACGTCACACGGCCGTGTGTTTCCACATGACCAGGCCGTGTGTGGCCCTGGGTTGGCCAATTTCGCCCCTTGGACATGGTCGTGTGTAGCTACACGCTCTGGTCATGTCCCTTTCTGCATCTAGCTGCAAAATGCCCTTCTTTTGCTCTGAAAGTCCGCCCATTCCCACGAAATGCTATCCTGCACATAAAAGTACAAAGAGTAGATCTCCAAACCAGAAAATAGAATATGTATGCAAAACAAAGTGACATATGCATGAAACTGACATAAAAATGTAATGATATGTGAGAGAAAATTACTCCTAAAACCCTATATATTTTGCTCACATCATTGGCCTGCTTGGCCTACTAGGGTTTTTTTGTTAGCTTGCACACTTAATACATTTATCAAACCACAAGTAATTCCTAACTTTAAATATGATTCATACATCAAAACTAAGGAGTGGTGCTTTCTGCACCAACAACCTATGCTAGTCTCACATAATCAATGATGTTCGAACTCATTAATTCATTGACTAGGGAATATTTCAATGCATTCATATTTACACATGTAAAGATGCTCACTAGTTGTGATCCAATCACAAGTTCTCTCATGTTATGAATCGTATTACGGACATTTAGTAAATGAGTTTAAGATACAATCACATACATTAAATATGTATACTCAATTAGTGAATCTTTATTTATCCTATAAATAGTACAATCATAAGGTGATATCTTAAGACATCTCTCAGATCTAACATTCGGGGGCTTCAGAATCTCTTCCCACCTCCGTCAAGGATGTTTTCTCTTCAACCAAACGGGCCTCAAGCCTTACCACAGTGACAAGCACCTCTTCTCTCTTGTTTAAACACCTTCAATAAGTGTTGGGTGGCCTCATCTCGAAGGTTCCCTAACTTCTCCATTGGGATCTTCATCAAGCTCTACTGAATGTCCAATTCCAAGGCATGAGCAAGGGGAGTCAGACCTCTGGGGTATACACCATCATCGACCCTTGTGTGCACAATGCCCTGTAATGCAAAAAATAAATTAACACACATGTATTTCTCGAAGATGCCTACATGGGGGATAGAGAAGTTAACGCAGTGTCCCTAACCAATATATTCGAAGATGAGGGTTCAGCTGAATCTTCAGAAGAAGTCCCCAAAGACAAGATTATAGTAGGAAAGCTTCCCAAAGGGACGGTGCTCCAAGGGCACATTGAGAAGAGAGTCAAACGACAAAGGGAGGAAGTAGCGGGTGGTTGAGTCATCTTTCTCACCCAAAAACAAAGATCCCTTGCCATAGTAAGGACCTTCGACTGGTAATGAAGGAGAGGGTGCAGGATATGCTTTTAAAGCCAGACAATAGGAGGAATGGAAGAGGAAGGTGTCGTCTTATCAACCTTTGGCCTCCGACAGAAGGCCATAAGTGTAGAAGAAGAAGAGAAAGACTATAGTGAGAAGGTATATTCTAAGGAATGTAGGAGGGTCTCTTTGGTTGTTTCCTTATAGCCAAGCAAAGAAGAGCAACCCAGGTTTTGTATGATCGTTCTTTACTTGATGATATATATTTTTACATTTCATCAAAAAAAAAAAGAAGAACAACTGAAGAGATAGAGTGAAAATTCAATATGAGTAATAAAAGACATAACAACCCCAACTTTATGAAGGGAGAGGTGGATTTTCAATATGAGAAGTAAATGAAGTTAATAGATTAACCCCTATAAGGAGTGGTTAGGGTGCACATATCCAAGTTAGTCCCACAGGACTCGGTTCGTGCCCCTCAAGGCCAAGTGTTGCTCTTAGAAGCTCGATATAGATTGTTGAGCTCTAGCAGGGAGCTAAAGGGGTATGGAGGTAGATGATAGATCCCTCTTTTCTATTAGAAAGAAGTGCAATGGAAATAAAATGGATTTGAACTCAGGTGGATATCCTTTCTCTAACAAATTAAGAAAGGAAATTGAAGCGATGTATACACTTGTCAAGTCGGACCATGAATTTTAAGCTGAAGGAGATAAAATATTTATGCATGGCACTACACTTTGTCACTAATGTTTGAAACAAAGATAATACAAGGTGAAGGCCTCAGCAGGGTACTCAGCCAAGGCATCCCGATAACTAAGAAAGGAGGAATCTTCCACCACGGGAGGATGCCCTTGACCAGCTAATTGTTTTACTACTCTGTCAAACCCCATACGGAAGAAGGAAGCCACTTTAGGAGCTAGATTATGGATCATATGTTACTCTCGATCTTGGCATCAAGCCTCCTCCGATTCCCTCTACGAAGTTAGAGCAACCTGAAGCTTGTCACACTCCTGGGACACCTTGCCTAACCCTTGACTCAGCGTCTTCAAATCCTTATGATAAGCTAGATGCAATGAATAGAAGCATCTAGAATGCTTGACAACATCCAAGGAAAAGTCGGAGGCGATTGATTGAAGGTGGGTTGCTTGGGTTAGAATGATTGTGTTGACAGCGCTATGATGGCCCAATAAAGCCTCTTGTGTACACCAAGAGAGTGGTTGGTCTTTCTCCTCCTCAGCCTTAAGCCTCCGTTACATTTCTGATGATATCTTCCCTTTCAAACGAGTCACCTCTAACTGAGCCTCCACCCCCACTGCTTCAAATTCTTGAAGACGAGCCCGACATAAAGCCAACTCAGTGGCCAAAGAGTTATTTCAACAGTGGATCTCTTCTTGACCTTGTAGGTCCACAAGCAGGGTATCAGCCTTTTGTCGGGCCTCATCTCGCTCATTGTGCAACCCTGCCGCCTGTTTCCTCAACTCCAGGCAAGTCTGATGCAGGGTTTCTGTTGGTGCAATCGGTCCGGGTTGACTCGAGTTTGACTCGAACAGTATTTTGATGATAGACAAAACTTATGACATGGGATTGTCATAGGAAAGTCCAACATGGAGTTGGCATGGAAAATCCAAGCATGGGGCTTAGTGTGGAAAAGTCCAAAGCATTGCGAAGTCGTGTGCTTGGTGCTTGGTGAGAAATGCATTGTGAAGCGTGCGCTTGGTGCATTTGATAAGTCTTGAGGACTTGGCAAGTTCACTAGGCTCGGGGTCCTTGAGTCGGTGAAGGATGACATTGCGATGTCGTACACTTGGTGCATCCGAGGGACCACCGGACGGGGAGAGAAGGGAGTGAGGCCCAAGGGAAGCATACTTCGAGGGCAAGAGATGCGAAGGATGGCGTTGCAAAGTCATGCGCTTGGTGCATCCGAGGGACGTAGGCCGAGGGAAGAGAGCTTTGGCGGGGAACTCCATGAGGGATGAGGTGGACTTGGCCAAGTGGCTAAGACTGAATGTCGGATGCTCAAACTAGGTGTTTGAGGGTTTACCCGATGGTCGAATGCTCAAACAACTTGGTGTTTGAGATTTTACCCGACATCAGTCGACTGTCATAGGTGCCAGTCAATTGCTCCAAGTTGACTAGGGTTCGACTGACCAGGGTCTAGCTGATCAGTCGACTGTCGAGGGATAGCAATCGACTGATAACACCATCAGTCGACTGATCGGGGCATTTTTGGCCATAGAAGGTCTTCTAGTCGAGTGCTCACCCCAACACTCAACTGATGGGCATGATCAGTCAACTGATGATGGATCCGTTGGCTTTTGGCCAGTGTGGATCGAGTCATTATGAGATAATGGCTACAGGACCAGTCGACTGATGGTCATGATCAGTAGATTGATGGACACGGAATCAACTCGATGCAAGTTATAAATGGACCTTGAGATGGAGGACTTTAAGAGAGACTTTGAAGGGGAATTATTGTTCCATTCCAGTCCTTCAAGAGCCAACCAAAGCAAGCAACAAGCAAGTGATCAAAACAATTGTGTAAAAGTTCTCTTTTGTATTTTAGCTTGTATTTCTATAGTATTGTTGTAATTGCTTGTACGAGGTTTCTCCACCTCTGATGTGTTGTTGAGAAGGAGTTTAGTTAGTGTCGTGTGCATAACTAGAGCTCGGTGAGCTCGCCCGTGGAGTAGGAACCATTCAGTTTCGAACCACGTATATCTTGGTGTATTGTGTGTGCTTGTGTTGTTGTTTGCATTTCTATTTGTTTCTATTATTTCTACTGCGCTAACAACAATTGTAGACAAGCAACGCACGACGACGATCATATTCCACCGTACACGCGATTGAGGGCTATTCACTCCCCTCTAGCCAGCCACCTACGTTCCAATAAGTGGTATCAGAGCAAGGAGCTTGTCGAGGAATAACCGCTGACACAAGCGCTACAAGATAGCTGACTACAACCTCCAACCACCAAAATTCGAATGAGATTTTCAATGGTGGAGAAGAAAAATGGAGGTATATCTAGAAACCGATTTTGACTTTATGCTAATCTTAGAAAATGGTTTCAAATTGCCTAGGGATGAAAGCAATAGGTAAATTGAGAAGTCAAGGTGGACCCAAGTCCAAATCAAGGACTTCAAGACAAATCTCAAGGTAATCGAATTACTTAGTGATTTGATTCCTAACAACATTTGGTCTAGGCTAGATAATTTTAGGGATGCTAAGGACCTATGGGACAAGGTGATAAGATTTTATGAAGAGCCCACATTGGTCCATGAAGAGGAAGAGTTCCCATCAACATCCGGATCCGAGGATGTTGAAGAATTGCCATCCACATTCGAAGATGTGGATGACTTGGTGGAGACCTCCACCTCTAGCATTGAGGGGGAGGAGAGGCCTTTCATACCAGAGCAAAGTCAAGACGAAGCATCTACCTCCGAAAAAGTGATCAAGAGGCTTCCACCACCTCCCTAGGTAACTCATGCATTATAATTAATAATAAAGATCATATAATATGCTTTGAGTGTAGGGAGAAAGGGCATTACAATAGTAAATGCCCTAAATTGGCTAAGGAGAAGATACCGACACCAAAAGTCAATCAAAAGTCAAAGAATGCCGGAGTCTCCACAACTAGAAGCAAAGAGCACATTATGTGCTTTAAATGCAATAAAAGGGGACATTACCGAAGCCAATGCCCTAGGGGGAGGAAGAAAGGGCAAGAAGGTGTATCTCATGTAGGGGGAGCTTATAAAGCTAACCCTAAGGTAAATTTAAATTATGCACCTTCAATTCCTAAGACAAATAAGCATGCTAGAAATTATTTTAGTTCACTTGCTATGATAAATGAAAAGCTTGCTAGTAGGAATAAATATGTTTGTCTAGGAGCCAAGCATGTTAGTTTATCTAAGAACAAACCTAGGACCAATAATTCTAGACCCATTTTACCTAGGGAATCAATTAAGAGAATAAAAGAAAATTTGGGTATTAATCCCAAAAAGTCTAAGCACATGCCTAAGAAAAAGAGGCCTTCCCAAAAACCTAATGATAAATCAAAATTGGGAAAATTAGAGTTAGAAAACTAAGTCTTGAGGTCAAGACTTGAGAGAATGGAAAAGAGCCTTAAGATTATAGAAAATTCTATTCAAGGGTCAAATGCCCAAAAGTCAAGACCTAGGGTTCAAGAATGGTCTAAGGGCAAGAAAGGCTTGGGTCACAAACTTATGTCCTACCATAATGTTCCATTTGATTATGGAATAACATCTAGGTCTAGGAAAACCAAGGCTAATAGGGAAGTTATCCCTAAGACTAGCCATGGTGTTTACTTAGTGGCTAAGGACTTAAGAAAAACCAAGAAAGCCACTAAGAAGGTCAAAGGGGGAGTTACCCCTAGGTTTGACTTAGGAAAGACCCAAAAGACTATGGCTTCAAAGCCTAAAAGGATCATTAGGAAATTATCTAGGGAAGTTATGCCTAGGGAATACCTAGTTAACCCAAGAAGCTCCAATAGATATTGGGTTCCTAGGAGCGTGATCGATTCACGCTAGATGGGTTAGGGTGTGTCAACCCTAAGTGGATGGGTAGTTAACCTAGCCATGGTGAGTTAACACATTTGGATGTACCAATGTGCTTGAGATGTTCAAAAATGATTAAATTGGCACGATTAGGTCTTTGAGGTATTGGTGTGCCATTTTGGGTTTATGGCACACTTGGGAGATAATGGTATTAAGGAAAAATAGAATTAATTCCTAGAAATGACAATTTGGATTTAACACTTAGGTATTTTATACCTTAGTACATTTTACTTGCCATGATTTATTTGTCTTGCCATGACATGACATCATTTTTATTTTTATCTCTAAAAATATCATGATCATGTTTTAGACTTAGTTTTATATGTCATGTATGCTAAAATTTCATTCGCATGTCATGACATCATGATTTTGACACATACTTAGTTATATCGTATATATGCCATAATCATATCATGCATAAAATGAAATTGATTTAAGGACCATTGGAATGACTTGAAGTCCCATGCATAAGGGAATCAAGTAGAGTTGCCTTATAATATGCATGAGACCATTAAAGAACAAAAACCCACATCTAACTAGAATATTTGACTTGTATGTGTTTTACACATCTAGATACAAGTAAGATGTTTAAAAAAAAGTAATTAAAGGTTTAAAAAATATTTTGAAAACATTTTGAAAAACCTTGGTGAAGTCTATCTTTTGAAAGCAATCACCATTGAATGAGATGATACATAGAGGGCTCAATATTGAAGCTTTTCTTAACTTTTTAACTTTGTATCAATCTCACTATTTTGTGGGTAAAATAATTTTCCAATATTTTTAACCCATTATGTTTGTAATTGTTGGAATGTATACTGAAAAGTCTATCTTTTGTATGAACATCTTTATTTTTTGAAATAAGAATCACATGATCATTATTTGCATTTTTATGGTTATGCATATTGTCTAATACATTACATTGTAGATAACATGGTGTGTGGTGTCACACGGGAGATCATGTTATCGGCTCCTTGTAAAGTATAAGTAAAGGCTCACAACCGAGATGACTTTGGACAAACCATTGGAATGGTTGTAGTGTGATTTGGTATTGGTTTGTCTTGACCATAGAATCACACTAGTGCACTTTGTGTGTATTGAGCAGGACCGACTTAGAGGTGGTTCGATTTATTGCTAGCTATAAAATCGAATCGGACATCAGATATTATATTGTACATACTCTTAATTGCTTCGTTCGATTACGTATTGGCTAGACCATGTCTGAACCAGGTGTCAGAATGGTACTCATTAGATAGTAGCGATCCTTAAGTACTTGAGAAAAGAACTAAGGGTATTATTTATATGGTGTGTTATTGATTATAGGAGGAAACTGTGTCCTATATATTAGGATGATGATATTCCCTTGAGGAGCTCATAAGATTCATCATGTAAACCCTGCTGGTGGACTTGGTCCGACATGATGATAAGGTTGAGTGGTACTACTCATGGAGTTAGATGTTGATTAATTAATGGTCAGTAAATTAATTAATCGACAGACATTCGAGATCTTAAACACAGGGAGATAAATGTACAAATAATATATGAAGCCCATATTAACTTATGGGGGTTGGTGAGGTAGATCAATGATAAACCTTTAGTGGATTGGATTATCATTAATGGATCGGATTTTATGTGGGCTTGATCCATTGGGTGGCAAAGATCCAACTCCTCCCCATGGTCCCTATTGTAGCCTATTAACACCTCATGATGCTTAGATCCAATGGATAGAAACAAAACTCTAGATCCAACGGTAGAGATTAAATCTCTAGATCCGACGGTTGAGATTAAATCTCTAGATCCGACGGTTGAGAATAAATCCCTAGAACCAATGGTGGAGATTAAAAGAAGGCTTATCCCTAACTCTATAAAAGGATGGATTAGGGGTGGGCCTTGGGCGGCAAGTAATCCCATTAGGGTTAGGATTAGGAGTGGGCGGCTAGGGTTTTGGTGTTGGGGTGGGCGGCAACATGAGGAGGAGGCATTTTCTTCTTCTTCCAAGGTTTGGCCGGCAACCTATCCTTCTTCCCTATACCTTGGCCGGTGCTCATCCTATCCTTCTTCCCCTCTTCCATGGCCGAAAATTAGGAGAGCTAGGGTTAGGGTTTTGGGTGGCAACAAGGTGAAGGGTTAGTTTCCTTTCTCTTCTCCAAGTGTTGGCCGGCGGCCATGCTCTCATGTTTTCTCCTTTGGCTGGTTCCTATACTCCATGTTCTCTTCCTTGGTTGGCGGCAACATCAAGTCTATTGACTTGGTGGCCGGTTCAAGTAGGAAGAAGAGTTTTGTTTTATGATCTTCCTTTGTTCGGAGCGAACAAGGAAAGGAAGATTGGTGATCTAGGAGGGTTCAACTTTTGGAAGATCGTCGCCCACACGACGTCCAAAAGGAGGAAGGACATACAATAGAAGATCAAGAGGTATAACAAGAGGTATAATCTTGTTTATTTTGATTAGTGTTCCTTTGTATTATGTTTATAATTGCTTTTCAATTATATGCATGTATTATGTGGATGCTTACTTTATGTATGTGGCTAATATAACTTGGACCCCGAACATAAATACAAAATCCGGCGATCCGTACATCGTCTATTCCGCGGCTACTCGTAGAATAGAGGTTGGTCGCTTGAACAACAAGTTTGATCAAGTGACTACTCTAAATGAATAGCACGACGATGACAAGGTTGCTTGGGTGTTCCCTTTTGTCTAGGATTAAATTTTTAATCCTGGGACATCGATGGGATCGCCATGAACAAGCGACCGAGTTGAAGTGGGAAGTGAAGTTTCCCCTCACGGATCAACCCAACAATTGGTATCAGAGCCAGGTTTCCGATTTTGTGTGTTTATGATTCGGTTAATTTTTATGGACTTTTCATATATTATGTGTCGGATAATAGTAGGATATGCATAGGTTAACTCTTTAGTTGCAGGCATAAGATCCAACTATTATGGCCATATGTGTGTATGTGATTGTATGTGTGTAAATGTTTATTTTGTTGAATCCTCAGGGTTGACGAGGCTAGTATTTAATTTTTTTGTAAATTAGATACGGCATTGTTTAGCCACTCTTTTTATTTTAGCTTACTTTTGATCTGGATTTCATGTACACTCCCTCGTGGAGTATAGGATCGATGGATGTAAATTAAAATAGATTTTAGTCTCATCTTGGATCTCCGGATGGCTCCTACATGGCGTAGGAGGAGCGGACGAGAAGGCGATGCGACGGAAGACATATTGAAGACAAAAGCCATAATAGTTGGAAAATAATTTATTTTTCATATTTATTGCTTATTGTTTGATATGCATGTCGTAGGCTAGAAAATTCCTCATTTTCAAATTACTAAGTGGGAGTTGGATATTTTTATAAATTCCCACGACCTCTATTACGATTTGACAAGTGATGCAAACAAACTTGCGCGTCGGTTCTGAGTACCTTCCTCCCCATCGGATGAGTTTGTTTGCGGATCACAAGGTCGAATATGGTTATAGGAAATTATTAAGGAGCGTGTGTACTTCCCCAACGTAAGGCACATAACCCGAGATAATTACCTTTGTACCAAGTAATGGTGAACACTTAGATACAAATATAAGTATCCTCCCCATCGGAGTCACTGCTTTTATTTGTAGGGCCAACGAGAAACCAACTATTAATTTCATTTGTCAAAAAGTGAGGTTGACAAGATAGTAAAATTAATGGGTAAAACCTCCTCTTACAAATGTAGAATTTGTATACGTCCACACGATCGTGGCATACGATATTCTCGATGTTTTGAGGTGTTGGTTGATTTTAAAATTTTATTGATTGAGGAATCAATAATTTTTTGAAATCTGAAGTAATGATCTATGTGATTCATAGGATTTTAAAAAATGACTTTCAGTCCACTTGCTATGATACTAAAGGAAAATAAATTTACTGTACCCAAATAATGTTGATTGGAAAAGAATCTAGATATTGTCTTAACTGCTGAGGAGTACAAATATGTACTTTTCGAAGAGTGTCTTCCTAAGCCTGCGGATGAGCTGGAAGTCCTTGGAGCTGAGATCGATGGGGAAACCCAGGTCGATATCATTTTCTAGTCGACAGAAAGGCTTGCTCAGGCTAGGGCCATGGTTGCTCAGAAGGTTTCTACTTCTAAGCCGAAAGGCAAGAAGAAGAAGAAACAAGGTGGAGCAAAGGTGGTGGGAGGATCTCAGGGAGGAGTGAAGAAGCCGAAAGGCAAGTACTTCACTTGCAAGCAGGATGGACATTGGAAGAAGGACTGTCCCAATCCGAAGCAGAACAAAGGTATATCCTTTGGTCTTGTCGTTGAAACATGGTTAGCGGTGTTATCTACCGACACCTGGTGAGTAGATACGGGAGCCTCTGATCATGTCTGCAATACTTTGCAGGGGTTCCAGGAAACCCGACGATGAGCTGAGCGAGAGATTACCATTTACTTGGGCAATGCCATGAAGGTGGCGGCTATTGCAGTGGGAGATGTTTTATTTATCTTTTGAGAAAAATAAAACTTTGGTTATGGAAAATTCCCTTTATGTACCTTTATTTAGAAAGAATTTAATTTCAGTTTCTAAATTGTTTATGGATGGATATTCTATTTTTTTTAATGACAGAGTTGTTATAAAAAGGAATAGGGAGAATATCTGTTCAGGTACATTGATAGGAAATTTGTATACACTTGAACCAAAACCTCCAACGATGCAAATTGAAGTTAATAACTCATCTTCTAATTCCAATAAGAGAAAAGAACCTTCAAAGATGAACCAAACATATCTTTGGCATCTTATGCTTGGTCATATTAACCTAAGCATAATTCAAAGGTTGATAGCTGATGGACCTTTGGGTTCATTAGTGGTGGAAGATTTCCCAACCTGCGAATCTTGGTTGGAGGGTAAAATGACCAAGAGGCCTTTTAAGGCCAAGGGGTATAGAGCCAAAGATGTGTTAGAATTGGTTCATTCTGATTTGTGTGGTCCTATGTCTATCCATGCTAGAGGTGGTTTTGAGTATTTCGTCTCTTTTATAGATGATTACTCAAGATATGGATATATTTACCTGATGTGCCGCAAGTCTGAATGCTTTGACAAGTTCAAAGAATTCAAGGCTGATGTGGAGAAACATCAAGGTAAAAGTATCAAGACACTACGATCTGATCATGGTGGCGAGTACCTCTTAGAAGAGTTTAGGAATTACTTATCAGAGGTTGGGATTCAATCACAATTGTCTGCACCTGGCACACCCCAGCAGAATGGTGTAGCAGAGCGAAGGAATAGGACTCTTATGGAGATGGTTAGATCGATGATGAGTTATTCTGAGTTGCCAGATTCGTTCTGGAGATATGCTCTAGATACGACGGTGTACATTCTAAACTTGGTTCCATCTAAATCAGTGCCTTCTACTCCCACAGAATTGTGGACTGGGCGAAAGCCTAGTCTAAGACATATTCAGATTTGGGAGAGTTCAGCACATGTGTTGAAGGCAGATGCTGGTAAGTTGGAACCTCGTACAGAAGTACGCATGTTCGTTGGCTATCCTAGAGGAACAAAGGGTGGTTTGTTTTATAGTCCTAGAGATCAGAGGGTGATCGTTAGTTCGAACGCCAGATTCCTAGAGGAAGACTATGTGATGAGCCACAAGCCCAAGAGTAAAATTGTTCTGGAGGAATTAAAAAGGGGAAGTCACTTCTTCAGTACCACCGGTACAAGAGGATATACCATAAGTCACTGCACCGCGTGTCACAGAGGATACACAGGTGATACCTCGTCATAGTGGGAGGATTGTGAGACAGCCTGATAGATTCATGTTCTTGGGAGAATCTTCTGATTTAGTCCCTGGCGAACATGAACCTGATCCCTGGATATATAACGAGGCAATCCAAGATATAAATGCAGCATCTTGGCAAAGTGCAATGAATACTGAGATTGAATCTATGGATTCAAATCAGGTCTAGGAGCTAGTAGAACCACCCGATGGTGTAAAAACCATTGGATGCAAGTGGATCTATAAACGAAAGAGAGGAATATATGGGAAGGTTGAGACCTTCAAAGCGAGGCTTGTTGCGAAGGGGTATACTCAGAAAGAGGGTATCGATTATGAGGAGACCTTTTCGCCGGTAGCCATGCTTATGTCTATTCGAATTCTCTTATGCATAGTAGCTCATATGGATTATGAGTTGTGGCAGATGGATGTCAAGACAGATTTTCTTAATGGAAGTCTTGAGGAAAACATCTATTTGAAGCAACCAGAGGGATCCATTAAAAAAGGCAAAGAGCATCTTGTATGTAAGCTTAATCGGTCCATTTATGGATTGAAGCAAGCTTCGAGGTCTTGGAACATCCTCTTTGATGAGGTAATCCAGTCTTATGGATTTATTCAAAGTCCGGATGAGTCTTGTGTATACAAGAGATGTGACAGAAACGTAATGGTATTTCTTGTACTATACATAGATGACATTTTGTTGATTGGCAACAATATCAAGGTATTATCGGATGTAAGGGTATGGTTGTCCAAACAGTTTGATATGAAGGACTTGGGAGAAGTGGGACACATCCTTGGGATCAAGGTTATAAGGGATCACAGAAAAAGGATGTTGTGCTTATCTCAAGATTCATACATAGACACGATTATGGATCGTTCTAGCATGCAAAAACTCCAAGAAAGGTTTCCTACTTTTCAGGCATGGAGTTCCCTTATCTAAGGAGATGTGTCCTAGAATATCTGAGGAGATAGAGGATATGAAGGTGGTTCCTTATGCTTCGGCGGTAGGAAGCCTCATGTATGCGATGCTATGTACAAGACTAGATATCTGCTATGCTGAGGGCATGGTCAGTAGATATCAAAGTAATCCAGGACAGGGACATTGGACTGCGGTAAAGCATATATTGAAGTACCTAATAAGGATTAGGGATTATATGTTAGTTTACCAGGCAGACCAATTACTCCCTGTGGTTTACACGGATTTCGACTTCCAATCTGATAGGAATAACAGTAAGTTTACCTCAGGTTTAGTGTTTACTTTGGGAGGTGGAGCCATTGTATGGAGGAGTGTCAAGCAGAAATGCGTGGCAGACTCCACCATGGAAGCTGAGTATGTGGCAGCCTCTGAGGCGGCCAAAGAAGCTGTGTGGCTCAGGAACTTCCTGATGGACTTGGATGTGATTCCTGGTTTGCCCAAAACTATCACAATTTATTGTGATAATAATGGTGCAGTTGCAAACTCGAAGGAACCACGAGCCCATAAGGTAAGTAAATACATAGAGTGCAAGTACCACCTGATACGAGAAATCGTAAAAGAGGTAGAAGTTGTTGTCGCCTAGATTGCATCAGAGGATGACCTGGTAGACCCTTTCACTAAGGTCCTTCTAGTGAGAGCTTTCATAGGCATGTGGAGGGAAGGGGAATCAGATGTATGGCAGTATGAGGACAACATAGTCTTTTTGTATAAGTGGGAGATTGTTGGAATGTATACTGAAAAGTTTATCTTTTGTATGAACATCTTTATTTTTGAAATAAGAATCACATGATCATTGTTTGCATACTTTTATGGTTATGCATATTGTCAAATACATTACATTGTAGATAACATGGTGTGTGGTGTCACACGGGAGATCATGTTATCGGCTCCTTGTAAACTATAAGTAAAGGCTCATAACCGAGATGACTTTGGACAAACCATTGGAATGGTTGTAGTGTGATTTGGTATTGGTTCATCTTGACCATAGAATCACACTAGTACACTTTGTGTGTATTGAGCAGGACCGACTTAGAGGTGATTCGATTTATTGCTGGCTACATAATCGAATTGGACCTCAGATATTATATTGTACATACTCTTAATCCCGATATAATAATGGGCACATATACTTAGTATTCATCTCTTTGATTTATCAATGGGTGAGATTTATAGATTAAATCGATAGGCTCGGTAAGTTGGGAAATGGTATTATTTATATGGTGTGTCGTTGATTATAGGAGGAAACCGTGTCCTATATATTAGGATGATGATGTCCCCTTGAGGAGCTCATAAGGTACATCATGTAAACTCTGCAGGTGGACTTGGTCCGGCATGATGATAAGGTTGAGTAGTACTACTCATGGAGTTAGATGTTGATTAATTAATTGTCAGTAAATTAATTAATCGACGGACATTCGAGATCTTAAACACGGTGAGATAAATGTACAAATAATATATGGAGCCCATATTAACTTATGGGGGTTAGTGAGGTAGATCAATGATAAACCTTTAGTGGATTGGATTATCATTAATGGATCGGACTTTATGTGGGCTTGATCCATTGGGTGGCCAAGATCCAACTCCTCCTCATGGTCCCTATTGTAGCCTATTAACACCTTATGAAGCTTAGATCCAATGGATAGAAACAAAACTATAGATCCAACGGTAAAGATTAAATCTCTAGATCCGACGGTTGAGATTAAATCTGTAGATCCGACGGTTGAAATTAAATCCCTAGAACCATTGGTGGAGATTAAAACAAGGCTTTTCCCTAACTCTATAAAAGGATGGATTAGGGGTGGGTGGCAACTTGATGGAAGGGATTAGGGCTTGCTTCCCTTGGGCGGCAAGTAATTCCATTAGGGTTAGGATTAGGAGTGGGCGGCTAGGGTTTTGGTGTTGGGGTGGGCGGCAACATGAGGAGGAGGCATTTTCTTCTTCTTCCAAGGTTTGGCCGGTAACCTATCCTTCTTCCCTATACCTTGGTCGGTGCTCATCCTATTCTTCTTCCCCTCTTCCATGGCCGGAAATTAGGAGAGCTAGGGTTAGGGTTTTAGGCGGCAACAAGGTGAAGGGTTAGTTTCCTTTCTCTTCTCCAAGTGTTGGCCGGCGCCCATGCTCTCATGTTTTCTCCTTTGGCCGGATCCTATACTCCATGTTTTCTTCCTTGGTCAGCGGCAACATCGAGTCTATTGACTTGGTGGCCGGTTCTAGATAGGAAGAAGAGTTTTGTTTTATGATCTTCCTTTGTTCGGAGCGAACAAGGAAAGGAAGATTGGTGATCTAGGAGGCTTCGACTTTTGGAAGATCGTCACCCACACGACGTCCAAAAGGAGGAAGGACATACAATAGAAGATCAAGAGGTATAACAAGAGGTATAATCTTGTTTATTTTGATTAGTGTTCCTTTGTATTATGTTTATAATTTCTTTTCAATTATATGCATGTATTATGTGGATATTTACTTTATGTATGTGGCTAATATAACTTGGACCCCGAACATAAATACAAAAGCCGACAATCCGTACATCGTCTATTCCGCGACTACTCGTAGAATAGAGGTTGGTCGCTTGAACAACATGTTTGTTCAAGTGACCACTCTAAACGAATAGCATGACGATGACAAGGTTGCTTTGGTGTTCTCTTTTGTCTAGGATTAAATTTTTAATCCGGGGACATCGATGGGATCGCCATGAACAAGCGACCGAGTTGAAGTGGGAAGCGAAGTTTCCCCTCACGGATCAACCCAACAGTAATAAGTAATATACATACAAAATTTCAAGATTTTTCATCTTATGTATATTTACTTACGAATTTCAGAAAATCATTTCTGAAAATCAAAAAACTGTAAAATGCAATTATCAGTCGACTGCCAGGGAGGCCAGTCGACTGATGTGGGAAGGAGTCGACTTATATCTGAATCAGTCAATTGATACTGCTGATTTTGGGTAAACCTTGGTGGTTAGGCCCATGTTCAGCTATGTTTTGGTCCCCTAACCACTTCTAACCCTAGGACATGCTATGGAGAGCATTAGAAAGGATGAAAATTCATTAGATATGGATTAGGAGTGTAGGGATTTTTTATGCCAAATAGCATATGCGCAACGGAAAAATTAGGATCCCTTCCTAGTGATCCTTGCGAAAGAAAACTCGTACAAAATAAATTTCTCTAAAACCAAACCTATCTTATAGGAGAGGATTACCTTTGTTGCGTGCCCTTGTTAATCCCGCTTTTCCTTTTGGTTTGTTGGATCTTTAGCACCTTCAAATGTTCATGCCTCTATATGTATCCACACGAGCAAGCTCTTGTCTCACAAAAGAAACTAGAAGAGCTCTCCTTTACTTCTTGCTAGAGAAGTCCCTAAAGGAGAGGAATCTAGGGAAAAAGAGAAAGGAAGAAGAAGACTACTCTTCTTGCTAGCCTACACTCACAAAGCCACACAACCAAAGCTTCCACCAAGCTCTCAAGCTCTCTCACAACCACAATTCTTACTATGGCCGGCCACTTCATGGAGTCTTTTATAGGGTTGGAAAAACCCTTTCACCTCCACACATTCAATGCAATCCATTGCATCGAGACACAATCCAAAAAGGAGTTGGCTTCCTTGTTTGGCCGGCCACTTAAGGAGACAAAAACCACTTTGTCTCCTTCCACCTCATCTAGCTTAGGTGGATGCTTAGGTGGCATGCTTATGTGGCATTCTTATGTGGCATTCATGCATGTTGAATTAATCTTATTAATTCAATTAAGCTTATGTTATCATATTGAATTAATCTCATTAAATCAATAAGGTAACATATTGAATTAATCTCATTAAATCAATTAGCTAAAATTCTCATTAAGCTTAAAGTCCAAAAACCATTTTGTACTTAAGCTTATTCCCAAATTATTCTAGTCAAACTAGAATACTCTAATTCCTCTAATTATCATGCTCTTTATGTGTGACCCTATAGGCTCTCATAACGTTGGCAGTGGATCTAAACTCTTTTAGATACACAAGCAATGAGCGGCATCTAGCAATACATTATTGCTACCCAAGTTATGAGATAAGTCAAGATCCGACTAACCTTTCCGTGACTACTTTAATGTATGACCGTGTCCTTCTATCCTTGATATCAGATTGACCAATGAGGCATAGACCGTGTCATCCTCGATCAATCTATGTGTTTCTTGATCCCTGAGTAAACTAACTCAAACAAATGAGCTCAATATCTCATATTGTCTCATTCGAGCATGGCCATGCGTTTTAGTAGTTCTACTCAATCAAGGGGCCCACAGATATCACTCCCGTCATATGGGAGGGATAGATCCCATCTACATCACTCACATCCCTCCGCATAATTTGTTATATACCCAGTAATCGCCTTTATGGTCCACCCTGTTACGGGTGACGTTTGACGATACCAAAGTACATAACTCCTTATGTAGGGAACCGTAGTGACTTCAGGTTCGAGGACTATTCATACCAATAGTCACATGAGAAAGTTTATGACACTCATATAACGATCCATGAAACTTTCTCATGGCGGGTCAGTTCAGTATATATTCTCTAATATATACCCATGTGTCAACTTGATATCATATATCCATGACTTGTGAGATCAAGTCATCAATTGACCTACATGCTAGTCTTTATGTATTAATATTGCCCTTGCATATTAACACTTGACTAGGAACATTTAGGAAAGTGTTCTTTACAGCCTCTCATAATCAATTCTGCCAATTGATGTGCTGTAGATAAGAACCTACTTTTCTAGGGCATTATTATATTTAATTTAGCTGGCACAAGCAAGATGTAAATATAATAACCAATCCTTTTCCTTTATTGAATATGATACAAAATGTTCCCTTTTCAACCATCACATGATTGGCTCTAGGGCTATAACTAACAATCTCCCACTAGCACTAGTACCAATCACTATGATATCTAATACCTAGTGACCTAGTGTGACCATCATGCTTCCTCCGTACTGCCAAAGCCTTGGTCAATGGATCCGCGATGTTAGCTTCGGCTTACTCTGCATATCCTCACATCTCCTCTATCGATGATCTCTCGAATGAGATGGAAGCGCGCAGATGTGTTTGGTCCAGATGTGATCGAGGTTCCTTAGCTCGTGCAATAGCCCCATTGTTGTCACAATAGAGGTCTATTGGATCTGTAATGCTAGGAACTACCCCAAGTTCATCGATGAACTATGAGCCAAACGACCTCCTTCTTTGCATCAGACGCAATATACTCTGTTGTAGAATCAAGAATGTCTCGCTTTGAACTCTTCCACTCACGGCTCCACCATTCGTGCAAAACACGTACTCGATTGCGATCTATAGTCATCCTTGTCTGTTTGGAAGCTTGCATCATTGTAACCCTTCCTAGCTCCTCATTGCCTCCAAATATCGGAAATATTCTTTCGTTCTTCGTAAGTATTTAAGAATATTTTTGACTGCTATCCGATGACTTTCACCGGATTCGACCGTATCTACTCATGCTCAAAGCATATGAGACGCGTCGACGAGTACAAAGCATGGCGACATGATAGACCCTATGGCGGATGCATAAGGGATCTTATCCATGCGATCTCTCTCCTTAGAAGAGGGACATTGAGTCTTGAAAGACTCACACCATGCGATAAAGCGAAATCCTTTCTTGGAATTTTGCATAGCAAAACGATCTAGCACTTTATCAATGTATGTACTGACTTAGGCCAAGTAATCTTTTAGATCTATCTCTATAGATCTTGATGCCTAGAATATAGGCGGCTTCACCTAAGTCTTTCATCGAGAAACAATTCCTAACCACATCTTCACAGATCGGAGTGAGGGAATATCATTTCATGAGAAGTATGTCATCTACATACAAGACAAGAAATACAACTGTGCTCCCACTATTTCTCTTGTAGACACAAGGTTCATCTTCATTCTTGATGAAACCAAACTCCTTGATTGCATCATCGAATCGAAGATTCCAGCTTCGAGAGGCTTGCTTTAGTCCATAAATAGACCTTTGCAGTTTGCATATCTTTCCAGGATGCTTTGGATCTTCAAAACCCTCAGGCTCTGTCATGTACACATCCTCGAGTAGCTTTCCATTCAGAAAAGCGGTTTTGACATCCATCTGCCAGATCTCATAATCGTGGTAGGCTGCAATAGCAAGTATGATCCGAATGGATTTAAGCATCGCAACTGGTGAAAAGGTTTCATCATAGTCAATACCATGAATTTGTTTGAATCCTTTAGCCACCAATCTACCTTTATAGGTATGCTTATTACCATCCATGTCTTTACTTTAAAGACCCACTTACACCCAATGGGTTTTACCCCTTGGTGGATCAACCAAAGTCCATACTTGGTTAGTGTACATGGATTCCATTTGGATCTCATGGCCTCTAGCCATTTCTAATCTGGGCTCATCATAGCTTCTTGATAGGATGTAGGCTCGCCAAGATCGACAAGCAATACCTCACCATTGTCACCAAGAGAAAAGAATATCTCTCGGGTTGACGACGGATCCTATCAGATCACGAAGAGGTTGGTCTACTTGAATGTGTCGCTCCACAACTCTTTGGGCAACACTTTCTCATCCACAACACTTTGTGGTTCTGTTCATTTTCCATCGAAGCCTTAGTGTTATCGCCATCTTGAACTTCTTCAAGATGAATTTTACTCCCACTAGTTTTTCTAGAAATAAATTCTCTTTCTAGAAAGACATTTCGCAACAAACACCTTGCCAAGTGTGGGATTGTAAAAGTAATATCCCTTAGTTTCCTTGGGATATCCTACAAAATAACACTTATCTGATTTGGGTCCTAGTTTATCTGAGACTTGACGTCTTACATAAGCTTCACAACCCCAAATCTTTATAAAAGACATTTTGGGACTCTTCCGACCCATATCGTATATGGTGTCTTTTCTACTTTGATGGAACGCGATTAAGTGTGAAAGCGGCTGTCTCTAGAGCTAAACCCCAAAAGGAAGTAGGTAGATCAATCTGGCTCATCATTGATCGTACCATATCTAATAGAGTACGATTTCTCCTCTCAGATACACCATTCCATTGTGGTGTTCCAGGTGGAGTGAGTTGGGAATTATCCCACACTCAGCCAGGTGATCATGAAACTCTTGACTAAGGTATTCACCACCTCGATCTGATCGAAGTAGCTTAATACGCTTACCAAGTTGGTTTTGTACTTCATTCTTGAATGCTTTGAACTTTTCAAAGGATTCTGACTTATGTCTCATCAAATATAAGTAGCTGAATCTACTCATATCATCAGTGAAAGTAATAAAGTATTTATAGCCTCCTCTGCCGACATTGAAAGGGCCACATACATCAGTATGTATGAGTCCTAACAAGTCCGTCGCTCTCTCGCCATGTCCACTAAATGGAGTTTTAGTCATCTTTCCTAAAAGACAAGATTCGCATACCTCATATGATTCAAAATCAAATGAGTCCAATAATCCATCTTTATGGAGTTGGGATATGCATTTTTCATTTATGTGACCTAGGCGACAGTGCCAGAGATATGTTTGGTTCAAATCATTCGATTTGAACCGTTTGGTATTTACGTTATATATTGGGTTTTCTAAATCTAGAACATAGAGACCATTCATAAGTGGTGCATTACAATAGAACATTTCATTCAAATAAATGGAACAACATTTGTCCTTTATTATAAAAGAAAAGTTTTTCTTGTCTAAACAAGATACAGAAATTATGTTCTTTGTCAATGCAGGTACATATAAGCTCTCCTCTAGTTCTAAGATAAGCCCGGGCAAAGACAAGGAATATGTTCCTACTACACAAAGAAGAACTTTGCGCCATTGCCTACTCTGTAGGTCCACTAGCCTTTGCCATTAGTCTACTATTTCTCTCCTGCACATTAGTACAAATGTGAGATGCACATCCGATCTAATACCCATGTAGAAGAAATAGATAGATTAACTTCTATAACGTATACCGAGGCGAAGTCCCACTTCTTTTATTCTTTACTTCCTCAAGGTAGACTTTGCCCGCCTCAAAGGTCCGGTGTCGATCTCACCGCAATGGAAGCAGATCCCCTTCCTTAGGTACTTTACCTTTACCCTTTGAAGTGGATGAATTGGCCTTGCCTTTGGCTTGGTCTTACCCTTGCCTTTGCGCTTACCTTTGCCCTTCTTGACCATTAGTTACTGCATTTCTTTTTGAGATTCGGTTCAAATAGCTTAACATGCCGAGAATCTCAGCAAAGGTTTATCAATTTCATTCATGTTATAATTCATGACGAATTGATTATATGCTTCCGCAACGATTGCGATAACATCGGTTTTCTTGGCTCATGGAAAACCTAGTCTTTCAAGGTTCTCAACGCGTACCCAATCATTTTAAGTACGTGAGTTCCTATAGGTGTTCCTTCTGCATCTTGCATGCAAAAGAGCCTTAGACACTTCAAAACGCCGTGCCTGGCTTGTCCTTGATATAGTTGTTTCAAATGCTCAACCATATCATAGGCATCCATGTTCTCATGTTGCTTCTGAAGCTCAGAGTTCATGGTTTCAAGCATAAGGCATGACACATCTAATGCGTCATCTTGATGCTTCTTATAAGCATCTTTTCAAGACGAGTGGCGTAGCGGTATTTCAGGGGTAGACTGCTCTAGGACATACAGTTTGCGTTCTTGCTTGAGGATAATCCTCAAGTTCCTATACCAGTCAAGAAAGTTCGCTCCATTGAGCTTGTCCTTCTCAAGGACAGATCGCAAGTTGAGGGGGTGTGTCGTGTTAGATGACATGGTGATCTACAATAATAAAATGCAAAATTAAGTATCATACCTAAGTCATTTAATTAGGCCTTTAATTAAATGAGGCTCCCACTAAATTCTCATAGCTTTGATATGAGCTAATCATTGATGTAGGCAAACACTTTTCACTTACATCATTAGCTACTATTTAGCTATAAATTTATATGGGATAAAGATCCACATCATAATTCGTCTTGAGTTAGCTTTGGCTAATCGCCCAAGATGTAGTATGATTAGGTAGGCAATCTTTTGCCAATTACATCTGATGTAACTCTTTAATAGCTTTGGTTAAGTTTAGATTAGTTTAGTGTTTATTCCTAAACCAGCTTCCAGGCTGTGGCGAGGCACAGGGGCCTTCTTGGATATCGGAGCAACGACCACTTCTAAGACAAAGCTGATGTTCGAAAATCACACAAAACTAATTTTAAAACTTATGTTCAAAGCTAATATATGCCTCTACTTTCTTAACTAATTAAGAAAAACTTAATTAAGTCTTAACCAAGTTTGATAGCGGGACATCACGATTGTCCACTCGCACTCTTCCAAGATAAAATGCATTGCTTTGCTTTGGCAAACCCAATAACAAATGATCGAGGAAGTAGTGAGTACCAAACTTTGGTAGGCATATCGTATTTGACTTATTAAGATATAAAAACATGCATCATATACATATTAGCATACATCACATATAAGCTAAACTAACATGCATCACATACAAGTTAAACTAAGTGTGTCATGGTTATGGCCCTTATTCTACAATCTTCTCAAGCCAATGAGAAGATTGATTGGTCAACCTAGGGATAGCATCTTCTCCCAAGTGCTTCCTTTTGGTTGTCTTGTGTTGTTGACTTCCTCCTTGTAACATTATCTTCCAATGGACCCTCCATCTTTGTTGTATATTACAAAAGGAGAAATACTCGAGTTACATTCGAGTCTAAAGCTAATTTTACAACAAAAATTTTAGGAGAAAGGCACGACACGCAGGCCGTATTAAGAATTACAACACACAATCACAAACTTTTTGGGACTAGGCCATAACCATGCACCATGTCAATTTTAACTTTTAAAAGACATCGGATATTTTATTATGTTTGAAAATTTGCTAATGCAATTATCAACTCATAATAAAATTCATCCTACTTCTATATCATATATAAAATAGAGAAAAACTATTTTTATACGATCTTTCGCAAGTGGCTCTGATACCACTGTAGGGATTTCTATGCCAAATAGCATATGCGCAACGGAAAAATTAGGATCCCTTCCTAGTGATCCTTGCGAAAGAAAACTCGTACAAAATAAATTTCTCTAAAACCAAACCTATCTTATAGGAGAGGATTACCTTTGTTGCGTGCCCTTGTTAATCCCGCTTTTCCTTTTGGTTTGTTGGATCTTTAGCACGTTCAAATGTCCGTGCCTCTATATGTATCCACACGAGCAAGCTCTTGTCTCACAAAAGAAACTAGAAGAGCTCTCCTTTACTTCTTGCTAGAGAAGTCCCTAAAGGAGAGGAATCTAGGGAAAAAGAGAAAGGAAGAAGAAGACTACTCTTCTTGCTAGCCTACACTCACAAAGCCACACAACCAAAGCTTCCACCAAGCTCTCAAGCTCTCTCACAACCACAATGCTTACTATGGCCGGCCACTTCATGGAGTCTTTTATAGGGTTGGAAAACCCTTTCACCTCCACACATTCAATGCAATCCATTGCATTGAGACACAAACGGAGTTGGCTTCCTTGTTTGGCCGGCCACTTAAGGAGACAAAAACCACTTTGTCTCCTTCCACCTCATCTAGCTTAGGTGGATGCTTAGGTGGCATGCTTATGTGGCATTCTTATGTGGCATTCATGCATGTTGAATTAATCTTATTAATTCAATTAAGCTTATGTTATCATATTGAATTAATCTCATTAAATCAATAAGGTAACATATTGAATTAATCTCATTAAATCAATTAGCTAAAATTCTCATTAAGCTTAAAGTCCAAAAACCATTTTGTACTTAAGCTTATTCCCAAATTATTCTAGTCAAACTAGAATACTCTAATTCCTCTAATTATCATGCTCTTTGTGTGTGACCCTATAGGCTCTCATAACGTTGGCAGTGGATCTAAACTCTTTTAGATACACAAGCAATGAGCGGCATCTAGCAATACATCATTGCTACCCAAGTTATGAGATAAGTCAAGATCCGACTAACCTTTCCGTGACTACTTTAATGTATGATCGTGTCCTTCTATCCTTGATATCAGATTGACCAATGAGGCATAGACCGTGTCATCCTCGATCAATCTATGTGTTTCTTAATCCCTGAGTAAACTAACTCAAACAAATGAGCTCAATATCTCATATTGACTCATTCGAGCATGGCCATGCGTTTTAGTAGTTCTACTCAATCAAGGGGCCCACAGATATCACTCCCATCATATGGGAGGGATAGATCCCATCTACATCACTCACATCCCTCCGCATAATTTGTTATATACCCAGTAATCGCCTTTATGGTCCACCCTGTTACGGGTGACGTTTGACGATACCAAAGTACATAAATCCTTATGTAGGGAACCGTAGTGACTTCAGGTTCGAGGACTATTCATACCAATAGTCACATGAGAAAGTTTATGACACTCATATAACGATCCATGAAACTTTCTCATGGCGGGTCAGTTCAGTATATATTCTCTAATATATACCCATGTGTCAACTTGATATCATATATCCATGACTTGTGAGATCAAGTCATCAATTGACCTACATGCTAGTCTTTATGTATTAATATTGCCCTTGCATATTAACACTTGACTAGGAACATTTAGGAAAGTGTTCTCTACAGCCTCTCATAATCAATTCTGCCAATTGATGTGCTGTAGATAAGAACCTACTTTTCTAGGGCATTATTATATTTAATTTAGCTGGCACAAGCAAGATGTAAATATAATAACCAATCCTTTGCCTTTATTGAATATGATACAAAATGTTCCCTTTTCAACCATCACATGATTGGCTCTAGGGCTATAACTAACAAGGAGAAGTGTTTAGGGAGAGTATCAATGTTAAGGTGGATGAGAGTTCATTGTTGAACTTTGCCTTAATTTTGATTGTTTAATGTTCCTATTGTCTTAGGGACTCTCCAAGGACATTGTTGGTGCAATGGTCAAGGGGGAGCAAGTCTCTAGGGTGAGGTATCCCTCATGGGAGGATGGATGTGTACTTGTCCTCATGGGAAGAAAATTGGGTTGCCTCTCTTTATGTGATATGGGACTTATCACTAAAAAGATTGTAGGCGTGTTTTCCTCCAAGGGAGAGTGTAAGATCTCATTGGGATATGCGACATTTATACCCTTGGGGAGGACCTTTTTGATGTAAGTCAAAAAGGGGGACAAGTTACTAAAGGTAGGAAACTTCACTTCCCACTTCAACTCGATTTCTTGTTCATAGTGATCCCATCGTCGTCCCCGGATTAAAAAATTAATCCATGACAATTAGGGATTACCCAAGCTACCGTTCCATCGTCGTGCTATCCGATTAGAGTGGTCACTTGTGTTGGGATGTATACTGAAAGCCTAGCTCTTTTGTATGAACATTTTTATTTTGAAATAAGAATCACATGATCATTGTTTGCACTTTATATTTATTATATGTTTGCATATTGTCTAATACTTTACATTGTAGATAACATGGTGCTTGGTGTGGCACAGAAGATCATGTTATCTGTCCCTTGTAGAATATAAGTAGAGGCTCACAACCAAGATGGTTTTGGACAAACTATTGGCATGGTTGTAGTGTAGCTTGGTATTGTTTTGTCTTGAACATAGAGTTACACTAGTACACTTAGGTGTATTGAGCAGGACTGACGTAGAGGTGATTCAATTTATTGCTGACTACATAATTGAATCGGACCTCGGATATTATGTTGTACATGCTCTTAATCCTGATATAATAACGGGCACATGTACTTAGTATTTATTTCTTTGATTTACCAAAGGGTGAGATTTATATGGATTAAATCAATATGCCCGGTAAGTTGGGAAATAATATTATTTACATGGTGTGCCGTTAATTATAGGAGAAAACTGTGTCCTATATATTAGGTTGATGATGTCCCCTTGAGGAGCTCATAAGGTTCATCATGTAAACCCTACAGGTTGACTTAGTCAACATGATGATAAGGTTGAGTGGTACTACTCGAGGAGTTAGATGTTAATTGATTGATGGTCAGTAAATCAATTAATTGACGGACATTCGATATCTTAAACACGGGGAGATGGATGTACAAATAATGTATGGAGCCCATATTAATTTATGGGGGTTGGTGAGGTAATTCAATGATGATCCTCTAGTGGAATGGAACATCATTGATGGATTAAGTTTGTGTGGTTCCGATCCATCGGGTGGCCAAGATCCAACTCCTCCTCATGGTCCCTATCGTAGCCTATTAAATCCTCATGAAGCCTAGATCCAATGATGGAAAACAAAACTCTAGATCCGACGGTGGAGATTAAATCTCTAGATCAGACGGTTGAGATTAAATCTCTAGATCCGACAGTTGAGATTAAATCCCTAGATCCGACGGTGGAGATTAAATCTCTAGATCCGAAGATTGAGATTAAATCTCTAGATCCGGCAGTTGATCTTAAATCCCTAGATCCGACGGTTGAGATTAAATCTCTAGATCCGACGGTTGAGATTAAATCTCTAGATCCGACGGTTGAGATTAAATCCCTAGAACCAACGGTGGAGATTAAAACAAGGCTTAAGCCTAACTCTATAAAAGGAGGCTTAAGGTGGGCGGCAAGCTAAGTTGTTGGTTGGTTTTTAGATTAGGGTTTTTCCTATCATAAGCTTGGGCGGCAAGAAACCCTAAGGAGGAAACCCAAAGGAGATTAGGGTTTGGTTCCTTGGTTGGGCGACTAGGGTTTGGAAGTTAAGGTGGGCGGCAACTATAGGAGAGGTTCTCTTCTTCTTCCTAAGGTGTGGCCGGCTCCTACCTCTTCTTCCCTCTACCTTGGTCGGGGCTCAACCGATTCCTCTTCTCCTCTTCTTTTCCTCTTGGCCGGCGGCATAAAGGAGCTAGGGATTGTTCCCTTGTTCGGTTCCTTGGTTGGCCATCTTGTTCTCCTTTTCTTGGGGCCGGAGGCATCAAGCCTTTGTGGCTTGGTGGTTGGCTCAAGCAAGAAGGGAAGGAGAATTCTTCTTTCTTTTGATTGAAGAAGATCTAGGAAGCTTCAACTTGTGGAGGATCTTCGCCCACACGAAGTCTACAAGGAGGTTAGGACATACGATAGAAGATCGAGAGGTATAAAAGTTTTTACAAGTTTTATTATTGATCTTTGCATGTTCTTATTAATATGAATGTATGTGTTGATTATACATGTCTACATCCATATGTATTTGTATAATCATGGACCCCGAAGATAAACACAAAAACCAGCGATCCGTCCGTCGTCTCTTCCGCGGCTAATCGACTAGAAGAGTTTGGTTGCTTGAACAACTAGTTTGTTCAAGCGATCGCTCAAGTCATTAGCACAACGAAAAATTGGTTGAGCTTAGGAAACTCATCCCATCCGGATTAGTTTTCATTAGTGAAAATTTTAATCCGGGGACATGAGATCCAACGAGCCTCCGAGCAATGCCATCAACTTGAACAAACTTGTTGTTCAAGCAACCTACCTCTATTCTTCGAATAGCCGCGGAATAGACGATGTACGGATTGTCGGTTTTTGTGTTCGTATTCGGGGTCCAAGTAAATTTAGCCACATAACAAAACATACAATATACAAAGAAACAAAAAGAAAGCAAACAAGAATTATACCTCTCGATCTTCTATTGTATTTTCTTCCTCCTTTTGGACGTCATATGGGCGACGATCTTCCAAAAGTCGAAGCCTCCTAGAACACACTCTTCCCTTCCTTGTTCTCTCCGAACAAAGGGAAGAATGAAACAAAACTCTTCCCTATCTAGGACTGGCCACCAAGTCAAGAGACTTGATGTTGCCGCCGGCCAAGGAATAGAAGAGGAAGTGGGCGCCGGCAAAGAGCTCCAAGGAACAACCCTAACTCTTGTTTCCACCGGCCAAGGAGAAGAGGAAGAAGAGTTTGAGCGTCGGCCAAGGTTGAGAAGGGGAAGATGGGCACCGACAACAACCCTAGCAAGTCTTGCCGCCCAAGACTTCTCCAAACCCTAGCCTCCAAAAGCCAAAACCCTAATCTCCCTTCAATGTCTTGCCACCCACCCCTTATGCCTCCTTTTATAGAGCTAGGCATAAGCCTCCTTTTAATCTCCACCGTCGGTTCTAGGGATTTAATCTCAACCATTGGATATAAGGATTTAATCTCAACCATCGGACTTAGGGATTTAATCTCGACCGTTGGATCTAAAGATTTAATCTCTATCGTCGGATCTAGAGATTTAATCTCCACCGTCGGATCTAGAGATTTAATCTCCATCGTCGGATCTAGAGTTTCATTTTTCATCATCGGATCTAGGCTCCATTAGGGTTTTAACAGGCTACAATAGGGACCATGTGGAGGAGTTGGATCTTGGCCACCCAATGGATCAAGCCCACATAAAGTCTGATCCATTAATGATAATTCATTCCACTAGAGGATTATCATTGATCTACCTCACCAACCCTCATAAGTTAATATGGGATCCATATATTATTTGTACATATATATCCCCATGTTTAAGATCTCGAATGTCCGTCGATTAATTAGTTTACTAACAATTAATTAATCAACATCTAACTCCATGAGTGGTACCACTCAACCTTATCATCATACCAGACCAAGTCCACCTGCAGGGTTTAAATGATGAAACTTATGAGCTCCTCAAGGGGACATCATCATCCTAATATATAGGACACGGTTTCCTCCTATAATCAATGGAACACCATATAAATAATATCATTTACCAACTTATCGAGCCTATCGATTTACTCCATAAATCTCGCCCATTGGTAAATCAAAGAAATAAATACTAAGTATACGTGCCCGTTATTATATCGGGATTAAGAGCATATGCAACATAATATCTGAGGTCCGATTCGATTATGTAGTCAGCAATAAATCGAATCACCTCTAAGTCGGTCCTACTCAATACACACAAAGTGTACTAGTGTAATTCAATGGCCAAGACAAACCAATACCAAATCACACTACAACCATTCCAATGGTTTGTCCAAAGTCATCTAGGCTTTGAGCCTTTACTTATACTTTACAAGGAACCGATAATATGATCTCTCGTGTGACAGTACACACCATGTTATCTACAATGTGATGTATTAGAAAATATGCATAACCATAAATATGCAAATAATTATCATGTGATTCTTATTTCAAAAATAAAGATGTTCATACAAAAGATAGACTTTTCAGTATACATCCCAATAATATCCCACTTATACTAAAAGACTATGTTGTCCTCAAACTGTCATACATCTGATTCTCATTCCCTCCACATGTCTATCAAAAGATCTCACTGGAAGGGCCTTAGTGAAAGGATCTGCCAGGTTATCCTCCGATGCAATCTTGGCCACAGAAATTTCTCTTCTCTTTACGATTTCTCGTATTAGGTGGTACTTGCGCTCTATGTGTTTACTTGCCTTATGGGCTCATGGTTCCTTCGAGTTTGCAACTGCACCACTGTTATCACAATAAATTGTGATAGTTCTGGTCAAACCAGGAATCACATCCAAGTCAATCAAGAAGTTCCTAAGCTATACAACTTCTTTAGCTGCCTCAAAGGCTGCCACATACTCAGCTTCCATGGTGGAGTCCGCCACACATTTCTGCTTGACACTCCTCCATATAATGGCTCCACCTCTCAAAGTAAACATATAACTAGAGGTAGACTTACTGTTATCCCTATTAGATTAGAAGTCAGAATCTGTGTAACTCACACGGAGTAATTGATCTGCCTGGTAAACCAGTATATAATCCCTAGTCCTTCTCAGGTACTTCAATATATGCTTTACCGCAGTCCAATGACCCTATCCTAGATTACTCTGATATCTGCTAACCATGCCAACGGCAAAGCAGATATCCAGTCTCATACATAGCATAGCACACATGAGGTTTCCTACTGCCGAAGCATAAGGAACCGCCTTCATCTCCTCTATCTCCTCAGATGTTCTAGGACACATCTCCTTAGATAAAGGAACTCCATGCCTGAAAGGTAGAAAACCTTTCTTGGAGTTCTGCATGCTAAAGCGAGCCAAAATGGTGTCTATGTATGAAGCTTGAGATAAACACAACATCCTTTTCCTGCGATCCCTTATAACCTTTATCCCAAGGATGTGTCCCACTTCTCCCAAGTCCTTCATATCAAACTGTTTGGAGAACCATACCCTTATGTCCGATAAAACCTTGACATTGCTGCCAATTAACAAAATGTCATCTACGTATAGTACAAGAAATACCACTACATTTCCGTCACATCTCTTGTAAACACAAGACTCATCCGGACTTTGAATAAATCCATAAGAATGGATTACCTCATCAAAGCGGATGTTACAAGACCTCGAAGCTTGCTTCAATCCATAAATGGACCGATTAAGCTTACACACAAGATGCTCTTTGCCCTTTGCAATGAATCCTTCTGGTTGCTTCATATAGACGTTCTCCTCAAGACTTCCATTAAGGAAAGCTGTCTTGACATCCATCTGTCATACCTCATAATCCATATGAGCAGCAATACATAAGAGAATCCGAATAGACTTAAGCATGGCTACCGGTGAAAAGGTTTCCTCATAATCGATACCCTCTTTTTGAGTATACCCCTTCGCAACAAGCCTTGCTTTGAAGGTCTCAACCTTCCCATCTATTCCTCTCTTTCTTTTGTAGATCCACTTGCATCCAATGGCTTTTACACCATTGGTTGGTTCTACTAGCTCGCAGACCTGACTTGAATCCATAGATTCAATCTCAGCATTTATTACATTTTGCCAAGATACCGTATCTTTATCTTGGATTGCCTCGTCATATGTCTAGGGATCAAGTTTATGTTCGCTAGGGACCAAATCAGAAGATTCTCCTAAGAACATGAATCTATCAGGCTGTCTAACAACCCTCACACTACAATGAGGTCTCACCTGTGTATCCTCTGTGACACATGGTGCAGTGGCTTGTGGTATATCCTCTTGTACCTGTGGTACTGAAGTAGTGACTTTCCCTCTCAATTCCTCAGAACAATCTTGCTCATGGGCTTGTGGTTCATCACATAGTCTTCCTCTAGAAATCTAGCATTCGTACTAATGATCACCCTCTGATCTCTAGGACTATAAAACAAACCACCTTTCGTTCCTCTAGGATAGCCAATGAACATGTGCACTTCTGTACTAGGTTCCAACTTACCAGCATCTGCCTTCAGCACATGTGCTAGACTCCCCCAAATCTGAATATGTCTCAGACTAGGCTTTCACCCAATCCACAATTTTGTGGGAGTAGAAGGCACTGATTTAAATGGAACCAAGTTCAGAATATACACTGTCGTATCCAGAGCATACCCCCAGAACGAATCTGGCAACATAGAATAACTCATCATCGATCTAACCATCTCCATAAGAGTCCTATTCCTTCTCTTTGCTACACCATTCTACTGGAGTGTGCCAGGTGCAGACAATTGATATTGAATCTCATCCTCTGATAAGTAATTCCTAAACTCTCCCAAGAGGTACTCACCACCATGATCAGATCGTAGTGTCTTGATACTTTTACCTTGATGTTTCTCCGCATCAGCCTTGAATTCTTTGAACTTGTCAAAGCATTCAGACTTGCGGCGCATCAAGTAAATGTATCCATATCTTGAATAATCGTCTATGAAAGAGACGAAATACTCAAAACCACCTCTTGCCTAGATAGACATAGGACAACACAAATCAGAATGAACCAATTCCAACACATCTTTGGCTCTATACCCCTTGGCCTTGAAAGGCCTCTTGGTCATTTTACCTTCCAAGCAAGACTCACAGGTTGGGAAGTCTTCCACCACTAATGAACTCAGAGGTCCATCAGCTATCAACCTTTGAATTCTACTTAGGTTAATATGACCAAGCCTTAGATGCCAAAGATATGTTTGGTTCATCTTCAAAGGTTCTTTTCTCTTATTGGAATTAGAAGATGAGTTATTAACTTCTATTTGCATCATGGGAGCTTTTGGTTCAAGTGTATATAAATTTCCTATCAATGCACCAGAACAGATAATCTTCCTATTCATTTTTATAACAACTTTGTTATTAAAAGAAATAGAATATCCATCCATAAATAATTTAGAAACCGAAATCAAATTCTTTCTAAATAAAGGTACATAAAGGCAATTTTATAAGAACCAAAACTTTATTCCTCTCAAAAGACAAATAAACATCTCCCACTGCAACAGCCGCCACCTTCGTGGCATCACCCAAGTATACGGTAATCTCCCCCTCAGCCAGTCGTCTCGTTTCCTGAATCCCCCGCAAAGTATTGTAGACATGATCAGTGGCTCCCGTATCTACACACCAGGTGCCGGTAGATAACACCGTTAAATATGTTTCAACGACTAGACCAAAAGATATACCTTTGTTCTTCTTTCGGTTGGGGCAGTCCTTCTTCCAGTGTCTAGTCTGCTTGCAAGTGAAGCACTTGCCTTTCGACTTCTTCACTCCTCCTTGAGTTCCACCCACCACCTTTGCCCCAGCTTGTTTCTTCTTATTCTTGCCTTTCGGCTTAGAAGTAGAAACCTTTTGGGCAACCATGGCCTACGTGTTAGTAATATATGAGAGATGTCTTAAGGCAATCGCCTTATATATGAACCATTTATATGATAAATGAAGATTCACTATTTGAGTATACATGTTTTATGTATTTGATTGGATCTTAAACTCATTTACTGAATGTCCACGATACGATTCACAGCATGAGAGAATTTGTGATTGGATCACAACTAGTGAGTATCTCTACATGTGTAATTGTGATGTATCGGAATTATCCCTAGTCGATGAATTGATGGATTTGGACACCATCAATTCTGTCGAGACTAGCACGAGGTATACTCCTTGGTGTATCCAAGCAGCTGATTCTCACTGGCTGGAGACATAGTGATGTCCGCAGTTAATCGTGGATGCTAGTTATGGTAACTAGTTCATTGGAGTGACCAGCCGTAAGACTTCATATGGTTCTCTGCATATATAGATATGTCAATGAAGTTCTTACTGTGGCTTAAGTGCGATGTTCCTTTGACTTGTGGTATTCAAGTCATCTTGATCATGGAGACATATGCTTTGACATCTTAAGCAAACATCTCTAAGGAGATGTGGACCCGGGATGATTGGGTATAAGTCGAAATGATCGAAGGTGTTTGAATAGCCTATAAAGGATTCACCACTCCTTGCGAGGAGATGTATACCCATGGCCTCTCGTCGGATTGTTATTAAAGTCTTTGGCCAAAGCATTACATGTTTAGAGTAAGGTACTCTTCGATACATGTGGAGTAACTAGAATCCGTAGGACGAGGAATTGATACTTGGGCTAGGTGTGACGTAGTCAGCCTAGTGGGGACTGACACTATAGACCATGTCCTGAACCAAGTGGGTATAAGATGAGTGAAGGGAATGGGGCATGACTCATTCGAGCTACTGAAGGGTTTCAGAAATAGTTCTGGATCAACCGTTGATCTTTTCGGTTAATTGGGGATCATGATGTACTACTAGGTGCCACTCATGATCATTCTATAATTAATGGTTAATTATAGACGACCAACATAAACCGAGAACCTATTTGGTCACACGCACAACGAGCGTAATCCAAAGAATTTAAAACGAGCTTGAGAATGGGATTCTCAGACCGAGAGAAACTAGGTTTGGTTGGACCAAACATAAAGCGAGCATGAAATCGTTTCATTCACAATGGAAGCATGGATGGGCCGAGTCTTATGAAGACGTAATGGATGAACCAAAATTGTTTGGTTCTAATCCAATGGAGGAGAATAAACCAAAGGGTTTGGTTTATTTTAAACGAATGAACCAAAAGTTGGTTCGGTTCGTTTTAACTTAAAATAAACCATCATGGTTTGGTTTATTTTAACTTATCTTAATGGAGCGGGTTAACGGGCCTAATGGTTATGATCCAATAACCATTAAGAGAATTAGTTCTCTATAAAAGAGGGTTTAAGGGATAATTAAGCCCTAATCCAAAAACCCTAGCAAGGAGTTGTCGCCCACCCCATTGAGGGAGTTGCCGCCCAACCTCCTTTGTCGCCCAGCTTTTGTGCCACCGTCCAAGTCCTTGTCGGCGTCCAAGCTTCAGCCGGTGATCCTCCGGCGACCCTCCGGTGATCTTCCTAGGCTTCGGTGAAAAGGTGAGCACTTGGCTTCCTTGTTTTGGCCGGCGCCTACTCCTCCACCAAAGCTGTCCAGTTTTCTGGACAGCTTGTTCTCTTCTCGTCGGAGCGTCATTTGGACGATGGTTTGAGCTCCGACTGCGGCTAAACTACCGGGGATTCGATCTCCGGTAATCCTCTGAGGTGGAGGACGAAGGATTCGTCAATTGGTTGACGAATACCTCTCCGAAGAAGCGAGTTTTGAGGACTCGTATTAGGATCCGAATTTGGATTCGGATCGTCATCATCTCTCGATCACGTCATCTTCAACACGAGGATAATAACCCGTACGAGGACGAAGCTTGTGGCTTAGCGAAGTCATCCCGAGGAACTCGGCGTGGATACGGATAGAGACGATTCTAGCGAGGATCGTTCCGGTTGATGCCGTTCCCGCTACACGTCATACGAAAGGTATAACATAGATAAATTTCCTTTTATTGCAAATTTAAATTTACGGTTATGTCTACACTTGTTGTAATATGCATGCGTGTGTTGTGTGTGTTGTAATAAATGTAGATTTATTATTTTTATTGCTTCCGCTGTGTTCATGTTTACGAAACGTGATCGAACACACACACGCCGCGGTGCCGGAAACCCAACAGTGGTATCAGAGCCCAGGTTGTGTTTCGACATAATCATAAAAATGGTTTTGCGATAGTCATAATGTATTTCTGGAAATTTTCTAATTTTGGAAATTTAGAAGTATTTATGGAAATTTTTCAATTTTGGAAAGTCTAGAAGTATTTATGGAAATCTTCCACTTTTGGAAAGTTGGAAGTATTTATGGAAATTGATATTTTCATAAATAAAATATTTGATTAGATTCTGGAAATTTGTTTCCTAATTTAATCATGATTTGATTTGGGAAATCAAATCTTAAAATATTTTATTTCCATAAGTAGTTTTAATGATTTAGGAAATTGGTTTCCTAAATAGATTTTCCTTAATCAAATAATTCTATGAATAAAATATGTGATTAGATTTGGAAATTTGTTTCCTAATTTAATTATGATTTGATTTGGAGAATCAAATCTTAAACATATTTTATTTTCATAAATAGTTATGACATATAAGGAAATTATATACATGACATAATTGTATGCCATATAATTGCATTAGATGCATAACATTATGCCATGCGTGTTGTGACATGTAGATGTATGTCATGTATGTCATGTCATGTAGATAATAGTTATTTGCATGCAAAGAGGATGAGACATAAAAACCCTTAAACAATATTAAAGCCTACACCTTCCATTAATATGGTTAGAACCAGAGTTCCGTTTCTTGTTTGGGTTGTTGGACTCTCTCCAAGCCCGGCTCGAACCCGAACATGTTCAAACCATGGAATAGTTTAATACTAATATGGTAAGAGTCAGAGGTCAATTGTTAGCTTTGGTTGTTGGACTCTCTCCAAGCTGGGCTAATTGGTTGAATGCGCTCTAACCATATTAAAACTATTTCCGATTAATGGGTTGGCTTTAACCTGGAGCATCGGCTTGTTGGACTCTCTCCAAGGTCGATGTAAAGGGAGGTGAAGTTGGGTGCTATGCATATGATGCATACTTGTTAATGTGTTAACAACCCGATGTATGTGTGAACATTCAATTAGTTGATAGCAAATTGTGATAGTTGCATATACGTGATATGCAATCGGTATAGTTGATACCTACCGTCGTAGTTATGAATGGCTTGTTGGACTCTCTCCAAGGTTGTTCATAACTATGATGGATATCAACCCATTCGGAGATGGACCTACGATCTCCCTAAGTGATTTTGGGGTTTTTGAAATTCGAAAAAATGAATGGGATTTATAAATGTATATTAATGCATTTTAAAAAAAAATTATTTTCTCATATATGCTCGTTTTGTATTTCTAAGATTGATCATGACGTCTTTGAATTTGCGCACTATTTTGGATTCGAACAAACTGACTGGACCTAGCTTCCTGGACTGGCTTAGAAACCTGAGAATTGTTCTCAAGGCGGAAAAGCTTGCATATGTCCTTGAAGAGCCTCTTCCTGACCGTCCTAAGGACGATGCAACTCCAGACCAAATGTTGGTCTATCAGAAGCATGTGGCAGATTCTGAGCTGGCGAGTTGCATCATGCTAGCGGCGATGGTACCTGAGTTGCAAAAGCAACATGAGCATATGGATGCTAATACTATAGTCTTCCATCTTCATGAGTTGTTCGATGAGCAAGCCAGATCCGAAAGGTTCGAGGTCTCTAGGCTCCTCTTCACCACGAAGATGCAAGAAGGTTCGTCTGTAGTGCAGTTTGTGCTAAAGATGAACGGGTACATCGAGTGGCTAGCTACCCTTAGGTTTGTGATGGATCATGAGTTAAGTATTGACTTAATTCTGCATTGTTTGCCCAAGAGTTTCTCACAATTTGTGATGAACTATCGGATGAACAAATTAGAATCCACCATTCCCGAGCTCCTCAATATGCTAAAGACTGTGGAGCCTTCTGTGAAGCATGAGGAGAAGGCGGTTCTGTTAGTTGATTCCTCAAAGAAAGGTTCTAAGAGGAAGGCAAAAGAACAAAAGAAAGGAAAGAAGAAAAAGGCAAAGAAGGCGCAAAAGGGCACTTGCCATCACTGTGGCAAGGAAGGCCACTGGCGAAGAAACTGCAAGATTTATCTTGAGTCCATGAAGAAGAAGAAGGCATCCGATGCCCCATCCTCTTCAGATATCTTCGTTATTGATTGTCATTCTATTTCCTCAAACACTTGGGTATTGGATAATGGGTGTGGCTCACATATATGTAATGACATACATGGACTAAGGAATAGAAGAAGACTCGTCAAGGGAGAGTCAAATTTGTGTGTTGGCAATGCGGCAAAGGTTGCTGCAGTCGCCATTGGAACGCATTTGTTGAAACTCCCTACAGGACTTGTCTTAGAACTGGACAATTGCTTTTATGTTCCTTCGTTGATAAAGAACATCATTTCTATTTCTTGTTTAAATAGAAATGAGTACCATTTGACTTTTAGTAACAATTGTTGTTACATAACTTTGAATGGAGTTCTTTAAGGGACTGGAACTTTAAGCAATGGTGTTTATATGTTGGACGTATCCAGTGATATTTTCAATATCGAAGCGAGCAACACGCGTGCTCGAAAGGATAATCAAATAGACTCCTATATGTGGCATTGTCGTCTTGGCCATATAAGCAAGAAACGCATGTCCGAATTACACCGATGTGGAATTCTGGAATCGTTTGAATTGGATTCATACGATACATGCGAATCATACTTAAAAGGCAAGATGACTAAGTTACCTTTTACTGGAAAAGGTGAATGAGTGGGAGAGTTACTAGGACTAATACATACTGATGTATATGGACCTATATCAACTCAAGCATTAGGAGGCTATAGCTACTTCATTACCTTCACCGATGATCACTCACGGTTTGGGTATGTGTTCTTGATGAAACACAAGTCTGAAGCCTTTGAAAGGTTCAAAGAATTCAGAAATGAAGTAGAGAAACAACATGATAAGAGTATTAAAATACTTCGATCGGATTGAGGTGGTGAATACTTAAGTCAAGAGTTTCTTGATTATCTAAGAGACAATGGTATATTATCTCAATGGACTCCGCCATATACACCACAGCATAATGGTGTATCTGAGAGGCGTAACCGGACCTTGTTGGACATGGTCAAGTCAATGATGAATCATGCGACTCTTCCCAAGTCCTTTTGGGGTTATGCACTTCAGACAGTTGTTTACTTGTTAAACAGAATGCCTACCAAGGTAGTCTCAACTACTCCATATGAGATATGGAATAGTAAGAAACCTCATGTATCTTACTTGAAGATATGGGGTTGTCCTGCTTATGTGAAGCGGACAGTATCAGACAAATTGGATGCTAAGTCTGATAAATGTCTATTTGTTGGATACTCTAAGGAAACAAGGGGTTACCAATTCTATCATCCTGTGGAATAAAAGGTGTTTGTTTCAAGGTATGCTGTGTTTCTAGAGAAAGAGTTTCTCTTGCAAGAAAAATAAATGGGAGTGAGGAGGCTCGAGAAACTCAAATAGACATTGATGAGATACCTGGTGAAGCACAACAGCCGACAACTCATAGTGATGAGCAATCGGCTGGACCTATTGTAACACCACATCTTCGTAGATCTGGTAGAACACGCAATATTCCTGAGAGATATGGATTTCTCGTAAGTGAATCTAACGATGTGTTACTCATTGATGATGAGGAGCCTACCAGTTATGAAGAAGTGCTGACAAGTTCAGAAAGGGATAAGTGGCTTGGTGCCATGAAGTCGGAAATGGATTCCATGTATGAAAACCAAGTTTGGAACTTGGTTGACCCAAAAGGATAAAGCCTATAGGGTGCAAGTGGGTTTTCAAGAAGAAAACCGACATGGATGGTAATGTGATTACCTATAAGGCTAGATTGGTGGCGAAAGGATATCGTCAAAAGCAAGGTGTTGATTATGACGAAACCTATTCGCCTGTAGCTATACTTAAATCCATTCGGATGCTCCTGGCCATAGCGGCTCATTATGATTATGAGATATGGCAGATGGATGTGAAAACAGCTTTCCTTAATGGAAACCTGCTCGAGGATGTGTATATGATACAATCTGAGGGTTTCACATCGGCTCATTAAACCAAGGTATGCAAATTGCGACGGTCCATTTATGGATTGAAGCAAGCAACCAGGAGCTGGAATATCCGTTTTGATGAGACAATCAAAAAGTTTGATTTCTCACAAAATCCAGACGAACCTTGTGTGTACAAGAAGGTTAGTGGGAGTGCAGTCGTGTTCCTAGTATTATATGTTGATGACATATTACTTATAGGAAATGATGTTTCAATCTTACAGTCAGTTAAGGTTTGGTTATCCAAGACATTCTCCATGAAAGACCTGGGAGAAGCGACCTACATCCTCGGGATTAAGATCTATAGAGATAGATCGAAACGGTTGCTTGGTCTTTCGCAGTCTACATATATAGACCGAGTGCTAAAGAGGTTTAGCATGTCGGAATCCAAGAAAGGTTTCTTACCCATCAGGCATGGGGTACACCTTTCGAAGTCTATGTGTCCGCGCACAGAAGACGAGAGGATTTGCATGAGTAAGATTCCCTATGCATCCGCAATAGGATCTATCATGTATGCTATGTTATCTACGAGGCCCAATGTATCGTATGCTCTGAGTGTCACGAGCAGATACCAGTCTGATCCAGGAATGGATCATTGGGTGACTGTTAAGACGATCCTTAAGTACTTAAGAAGAACTAAGGATGCGTTCCTAATATATGGAGAAGGGTACATGGTGATACGTGGGTATACGGATGCCAGATCCAGACAGACAAGGATGATTCCATGTCTTAGTTTGGGTATGTATTCACCAGGAATGGAGGCGCAATAAGTTGGAAAGGTTCCAAGTTTAATACTATAGCGGATTCTGCCACTAAGGCAGAATACATTGCAGCTTTGGAAGCAGCAAAGGAAGCGGTTTGGATCAAGAAGTTCATCTCTGAACTTGATGTGGTCTCATCAATGATCCAAACATGTGCTTCGCCGCTATCATCTTATCATAGAGATCATCAGTAGGAACGAAATACAAATCGAGAAAATTCCCACTGAAAGGAACTTAGCGGATCCTTTGACTAAAGCATTACCTCAAAATAAGTTTGAGGGTCATGTTCGAGCTTATGGTATTGGATACCGTAGCGATTGGCATTAGGCCAAGTGAGAGTCTGTTAGTAATATATGAGAGATGTCCTAAGGCAATCGCCTTATGTATGAACTATTTATATGATAAATGAAGATTCACTATTTGAGTATACATGTTTTATGTATTTGATTGGATCTTAAACTCATTTACTGAATGTCCACGATACGATTCATAGCATGAGAGAATTTGTGATTGGATCACAACTAGTGAGTATCTCTACATGTGTAATTGTGATGTATCGGAATTATCCCTAGTCGATGAATTGATGGATTTGGACATCATCAATTCTGTCGAAACTAGCACGAGGTATACTCCTTTGTGTATCCAAGCAGCTGATTCTCACTGGTTGGAGACATTGTTATGTCCGAAGTTAATCGTGGATGCTAGTTATGGTAACTAGTTCATTGGAGTGACCAACCGTAAGACTTCATATGGTTCTCTGCATATATAGATATGTCAATGAAGTTCTTACTGTGGCTTAAGTGCGATGTTCCTTTGACTTGCGGTATTCAAGTAATCTTGATCATGGAGACTTATGCTTTGACATCTTAAGCAAACATCTCTAAGGAGATGTGGACCCGGGATGATTGGGTATAAGTCGAAATGATCGAAGGTGTTTGAATAGCCTATAAAGGATTCACCACTCCTTGCGAGGAGATGTATACCCATGGCTTCTCGTCGGATTGTTACTAAAGTCTTTGGCCAAAGCATTACATGTTTAGAGTAAGGTACTCTTCGATACATGTGGAGTAACTGGAATCCGTAGGACGAGGAATTGATACTTGGGCTAGGTGTGACGTAGTCAGCCTAGTGGGGACTGACACTATAGACCATGTCCTAAATCAAGTGGGTATAAGATGAGTGAAGGGAATGGGGCACGACTCATTCGAGCTACTGAAGGGTTTCAGAAATAGTTCTGGATCAACCGTTGATCTTTTCGGTTAATTGGGGATCATGATGTACTACTAGGTGCCACTCATGATCGTTCTATAATTAATGATTAATTATAGACGGCCAACATAAACCGAGAACCTATTTGGTCACACGCACAATGAGCGTAATCCAAAGGATTTAAAACGAGCTTGAGAATGAGATTCTCAGACCGAGAGAAACTAAGTTTGGTTGGACCATGTTGGGTTTCCGGCACCGCGGCGTGTGTGTGTTCGATCATGTTTCGTAAACATGAGCACAGCGGAAGCAATAAAAATAATAAATACTCCTATTTATTACAACACACACAACACACGCATGCTATTACAACAAGTGTAGACATAACCGTAAATTAAAATTTACAATAAAAGGAAATTAAACTACGTTATACCTTCCGTATGACGTGTAGCGGGAACGGCATCAACCGGAACGATCCTCGTAAGAATCGTCTCTATCCGTATCCACGCCGAGCTCCTCGGGATGACTTCGCTAAGTCACGAGCTTCGTCTTCGTACGGGTTACTAGCCTCGTGTTGAAGACGACGTGATCGAGAGATGATCACGATCCGAATCCAAATTCGGATCCAAAACGAGTTCTCAAAACTCGCTTCTCCGGAGAGGTGTTCGTCAACCGTTTGACGAATCCTTCGTCCTCCACCTTAGAGGATTACCGGAGATCAAATCCCCGGTAAGTTAGCCACTGTCGGAGCACTAACCGTCGTCCAAACGACGCTCCGACGAGAGGAGGAGAAGCTGTCCAGAAAACTGGACAGCTTGGTGGAGGAGTAGGCGCCGGCCAAAACAAGGAGAGAAAAGCCTCACCTTGATGCCAAACCTATAGGAGATCACCGGAGGGTCGCCGGAGGTTCACTGGCTGAAGCTTGGTCGCCGGCAACAAGTTGGACGGCGGCACAAGTGGTTGGGCGGCGGCACAAGGCTGTTGGCGCCGAATTCACCAAGGAGGTGGGCGGCAACTATGTTGGGCGGCCAAGGTTTAGGGTTTTGGATGATTAGGGTTTAACAATCCCTTAAGCCCACTTTTATAGAGAACTAATTCTCTTAATGGTTAATGGATCATATCCATAAAGCCCGTTAACCCGCTCCATTAAGATAAGTTAAAATAAACCAAACCATGATGGTTTATTTTAAGTTAAACAAACCGAACCAACCTTTGGTTCATTCGCTTAATATAAACCAAACCCTTTGGTTTATTCTCATCCATTGATTAGAACCAAACCATTTTGGTCCATCCATTACGTCTTCATAAGGACGGCCCATCCATGCTTTCATTGCGATCAAACAATTTCATGCTCGCTTTATGTTTGGTCCAACCAAACATAGTTTCTCTCGATCGAGAATCCCATTCTCAAGCTCGTTTTAAATCCTTTGGATTACACTCTCGTTGTCGTGTGACCAAATAGGTTCTCGGTTTATGTTGGCCGTCTATAATTAACCATTAATTATAGAAGCGATCATGAGTGGCACCTAGTAGTACATCATGATCCCCAATTAACCAAAAGATCAACTGTTGATCCGAACTATTTCAAACCCTTCAAGAGCTCGAATGAATCGTGCCCCATTCCCTTCACTCATCTTATACCCACTTGGTTCAGACATGGTCTATTGTGTCACCCCACTAGTGACTACGTCACACCTAGCCCAAGTATCATTTCCTCGTCCTACGGATTCTAGTTACTCCACATGTATCGAAGAGTACTTTACTCTAAACATGTAATGCTTTGGCCAAAGACTTTAGTAACAATCCGACGAGAGGCCATGGGTATACATCTCCTCGCAAGGAGTGGTGAATCCTTTATAGGCTATTCAAACACCTTCGATCACTTCGACTTATACCCAATCATCCCGGGTCCACATCTCCTCGGAGATGTTTGCTTAAGATGTCAAAGCATGAGTCTCCATGATCAAGATGACTTGAATACCGCAAGTCAAAGGAACATCGCACTTAAGCCACAGTAAGAACTTCATTGACATATCTATATATGCAGAGAACCATATGAAGTCTTACGGCTGGTCACTCCAATGAACTAGTTACCATAACTAGCATCCACGATTAACTCCGGACATCACTATGTCTCCAGCCAGTGAGAATCAGCTGCTTGGATACACCAAGGAGTATACCTCGTGCTAGTCTCAACAGAATTGATGGTGTCCAGATCCATCAATTCATCGACTAGGGATAATTCCGATACATCACAATTACACATGTAGAGATACTCACTAGTTGTGATCCAATCACAAATTCTCTCATGCTGTGAATCGTATCGTGGACATTCAGTAAATGAGTTTAAGATCCAATCAAATACATAAAATATGTATACTCAAATAGTGAATCTTCATTTATCATATAAATGGTTCATACATAAGGCGATTGCCTTAGGACATCTCTCATATATTACTAACAGACTCCCACTTGGCCTAATGCCAATCGATACGGTATCCAATACCATAAGCACCAACATGACCCTCAAACTTACTTTGAGGTAATGCTTTAGTCAAAGGATCCGCTAAGTTCCTTTCAGTGGGAATTTTCTCGATTTGTATTTCGTTCCTACTGATGATCTCTCTGATAAGATGATAGCGGCGAAGCACATGTTTGGATCGCTGATGAGACCTTGGCTCTTTCGCCTGTGCAATTGCTCCATTGTTGTCGCAGTAGACCGGTATTGCTTCAACAATGGCCAGAATCACACCAAGTTCATGAACGAACTTTTTGATCCAAACCGCCTTTCACGCCTCGCCGCAATGTATTCTCGCCTCGGTAGAATCCGCTATGCGCCTCTTGTTTGAACTTTTCCAACTCATCGCGCTCCATTCAAGGTGAACACGATCCGCATCGAGACCGAATCATCCTTGTCCGTCTCGAAGTCCGCATCCAGATACCCGCAGATCACCATGTCCCCTTCTCCATATATTAGAACACATCCTTAGTTCTTCTCAAGTACTTAAGGATCGCCTTAATACCGCCCAATGATCCATTCCTCGATCGGATCGTATCCGCCGTGACACTCAGAGCATACGATACATCGGGCCTCGTACATAACATAGCATACATGATAGATCCTATTGATGCATAGGAATCTTACTCATGCAAATCCTCTCGCCTTCTCGCAGGCGCGACATAGACTTCGAAGGTGTACCCCATGCCCGATGGGCGTATAACCTTTCTTGATTCCGACATGCTAAACCTCTTAGCACTCGGCCTATATATGTAGATCGCGAAGACCAAGCAAACCGCTTCGATCTATCTCTATAGATCTTAATCCCAAGGATGTAGGTTGCTTCTCCTGTGTCTTTCATGGAGAATGTCTTGGATAACCAAACCTTAATCGATCAGAAGATTGACACATCGCTTCCTATAAGTAATATGTCATCGACATACAATACTAGGAACACGATCGCACTCCCACTAACCTTCTTGTACACACAAGGTTCGTCGATTTTGTGAGAAATCAAACTTTTGATTGTCTCATCAAAACGGATATTCCAGCCTCGGATGCTTGCTTCAATCCATAAATGGATCGCCGCAACTTGCATACCTTGGTTTTATCAACCGATGTGAAACCTCAGTCAGTATCATATACACGCCCTCGAGCAAGTTTCCATTAAGGAAAGCCGTTTACATCCATCCGCCATATCTCATAATCATAATGAGCCGCTATGGCCGTGGAGCATCCGAATGGATTTAAGATAGCTACAAAGTAATAGGTTTCACATAATCAACACCTTGCTTTTGACGCATATCCTTTCGCCACCAATCTAGCCTTATAGGTAATCACATTACCATCCATGTCGGTTTTCTTCTTGAAACCCACTTGCACCCTATAGGCTTTATGCCTTCAGTGGGTCAACCAAGTTCCAAACTTGGTTTTCATACATGGAATCCATTTCACTTCATGGCACCAAGCCACTTATCCCTTTCTCAACTTGTCAAGACTTCTTCATAACTGTAGGCTCTCATCATCAATGAGTAACACGTCGCTCGATTCACTTACGAAATCCATATCTCTCAGAATATTGATGTTCTACCAGATCTACGAAGATGTGGTGTTACAATAGGTCCAAATTGCTCATCACTTGAGTTGCCGTCAGGCTTCACTGTATCTCATCAATGTCTATTTGAGTCTCTCGAGCCTCCTCAAGCTCGACGACACTCCCACTGCTTTCTTGCAAGAGAAACTCTTTCTCTAGAAACACAAAGATGCCTTGAAACAAACACCTTTTGTTCCACAGATGATAGAATTGGTAACCCCTTGTTTCCTTAGGGTATCCAATAAATAGACATTTATCGACTTAGCATCCAATTTGTCCGATACACCGCTCACATAAGGTGACAACCCCATATCTTCAAGTAAGATACATGAGGTTTCTTACTAGCCCATATCTCATATGGAGTAGTAGAGACTACCTTGGTAGGCATTCTGTTTAACAAGTAAACAGCTGTCTGAAGTGCATAACCCCAAAAGGACTTGGGAAGAGTCGCATGATTCATCATTGACCTGACCATGTCCAACAAGGTCCGGTTACGCCTCTCAGATACACCATTATGCTGTGGTGTATAGGGCGGAGTCCATTGAGACAATATGCCATTGTCTCTTAGATAATCAAGAAACTCTTGACTTAAGTATTCACCACCTCGATCCGATCAAAGTATTTTAATACTTTTGTCATGTTGTTTCTCTACTTCATTTCTGAATTCTTTGAACCTTTCAAAGGCTTCAGACTTGTGTTTCATCAAGAACACATACCCAAACCGTGAGTGATCATCGGTGAAGGTAATGAAGTAGCTATAGCCTCCTAAAGCTTGAGGTGACATATGTCCACATACATCAGTATGTACTAGACCTAGTAACTCTCCCACTCGTTCACCTTTTCCAAAGAAAGGTAACTTAGTCATCTTGCCTTTTAAGCATGATTCACATGTATCGTATGAATCCAATTCAACGATTCCAATTCCACACATCGGTGTAATTCGGACATGCGTTTCTTGCTTATATGGCCAAGACGACAATGCCACATATAGGAGTCTATGTGATTATCCTTTCGAGCACGCGTGTTGCTCGCTTCGATATTGAAGATGTCACTGGATACGTCCAACGTATAAATGCCATTACTCAAAGTTCCAGTTCCATAAAGAACGCCATTCAAAGTTATATAACAACAATTGTTACTAAACGTTAAATGGAAACCATTTCTATTTAAGCAGGAAATAGAAACAATGTTCTTTATTAGAGAAGGAACATAATAGCAATTGTCCAGCTTCCAAGACTAGTCCACTAGGAGCTTCAAAGAAATAAGTTCCGATGGCATCAAGCAAGAACCTTTGCTCCATTGCCAACTCGCAAATTTGACTCCCTCGACAAGTCTTCTTCTATTCCTTAGCCCATGTATGTCATTACATATATGTGAGCTACACCCAAGATCCAATACCCAAGTGTCTAAGGAAATAGAATGACAATCAATAACGAAGATACCAAGAGGATGGGGCATCTGGATGCCTTCTTCTTCTTCATGGACTCAAGATAAGTCTTGCGCTTTCTTCGCCATGGCCTTCCTTTCCACATGATGGCAAGTGCCCTTTGTGCTGGTTCCGCCTTCTTTGCCTTTTTCTTTCCTTTCTTCGTTCTTTTGCCTTCCTCTTAGAACCTTTCTTTGAGGAATCAACTAATGAACCGCTTCTCCTCATGCTTTACAAAAGGCTCCACAGCCTCTTCAAAGATATTAAGGAGCTCGGGAATGGTGGATTCCAATTTGTTCATCCGATAGTTCATCACAAATCGAAACTCTTGGGCAAACAATGCACTAAGTCAATACTTAACTCATGATCCATCACAAAACCGAGGGTAGCTAGCCGCTCGATGTACCCGTTCATCTTTAGCACAAACTGTACTACAGATGAACCTTCTTGCATCTTCGTAGTGAAGAGGAGCCTAGAGACCTCGAACCTTTCGGATCTCGCTTGCTCATCGAACAACTCATGAAGATGGAAGACCATAGTATTAGCATCCATATGCTCATGTCGCTTGTACTGTACCATCGCCGCTTAGCATGATGCAACTCGCCAAATGTAGACCGCCAACATGTTTCTGATAGACCAACATTTGGTCTGGAGTTGCATCGTCCTTAGGACGGTCAGGAAGAGGCTCTTCAAGGACATATGCAAGCTTTTCCGCCTTGAGAACAATTCTCAGGTTTCTAAGCCAGTCCAGGAAGTTAGGCCCAGTCAGTTTGTTCGAATCCAAAATAGTGCGCAAATTCAAAGACGTCATGATCAATTTATTGACCTAGAAATACAAAACGAGCATATATGAGAAAATGATTTTAAAATGCATCAATATACATTTATAAAATCCCATTCATTTTTCGAATTTCAAAACCCTTAAAATCACTTCGGGAGATCGTAGGTCCATCTCCGAATGGGCTGATATCCATCATAGATAAGAACAACCTTGGAGTGAGTCCAACAAGCCATTCTTAGCTATGATGGTGGGTATCAAGTATACCGATTACATATCATGTATATGTAACTATCACAATGTGCTATCAACTAATTGAATGTTTACACATACATTGGGTTGTTAACACATTAACAAGTATGCATCATATGCATAGCACCCAACTTCACCTCTCTTCACATCGACCTTGGAGTGAGTCCAACAAATCGATGCTCCAAGTTAAAGCCGACCCATTAATCGCGAAATAGTTTTAATATGGTTAGAGCGCATTCAACCAATTAGCCAGGCTTGGAGTGAGTCCAACAACCCAAACTAACGATTGACCTCTGACTCTTACCATATTAGAGTTAAACTATTCCAATGATTTGAACATGTTCGTGTTCGAGCCGGGCTTGGAGTGAGTCCAACAACCCAAACAAGAAACAGAACTCTGGTTCTAACCATATTAATGGAAGGTGTAGGCTTTAATATTGAGTTAGGGTTTTTATGTCTCATCCTCTTTGCATGCAAATAACTATTATCTACATGGCATGGCATACATGGCATACATCTACATGTCACGACACGCATGGCATAATGTTATGCATCTAATGCAATTACATGGCATACAATTATGTCATGTATATATTTCCTTATATGTCATAACTATTTATGGAAATAAAATATGTTTAAGATTTGATTCTCCAAATCAAATCATAATTAAATTAGGAAACAAATTTTCAAATCTAATCACATATTTTATTCATGGAATTATTTGATTAAGGAAAATCTATTTAGGAAACCAATTTCCTAAATCATTAAAACTACTTATGGAAATAAAATATTTTAAGATTTGATTTCCCAAATCAAATCATGATTAAATTAGGAAACAAATTTCCAGAATCTAATCAAATATTTTATTTATGGAAAATATCAATTTCCATAAATACTTCCAACTTTCCAAAAGTGGAAGATTTCCATAAATACTTCTAGACTTTCCAAAATTGAAAAATTTCCATAAATACTTCTAAATTTCCAAAATTAGAATATTTCCAGAAATACATTATGACTATCGCAAAACCATTTTACGATTATGTCGAAACACAACCTGGGCTCGATACCATCAAGGTTTTCCGCATCAGGCAGGTGTGTGTTCGATCATGTTTCAGAAACATGAGCACAATGGAAGCAAAAAATAATAAATCTCCTATTTATTACAACACACACAACACACGATGCATATTACAACAAGTGTAGACATAACCGTAAATTAAAATTTGCAATAAAAGGAAATTAAACTACGTTATACCTTCCGTATGACGTGTAGCGGGAACGGCATCAACCGGAACGATCCTCGTAAGAATCGTCTCTATCCGTATCCACGCCGAGATCCTCGGGATGACTTCGCTAAGTCACGAGCTTCGTCTTCGTACGGGTTACTAGCCTCGTGTTGAAGACGACGTGATCGAGAGATGATCACGATCCGAATCCAAATTCGGATCCAAAACGAAGTTCTCAAACTCGCTTCTCCGAGAGGTGTTCACAACCGCTTGACGAATCCTTCGCCCTCCACTCAGAGGATTACCGGAGATCAAATCTGTAGTTAGCCGCTGTCGGAGCACTAACCGCCGCCCAAACGACGCCCGACGAGGAGAAGCTGTCCAGAAAACTGACAGCTTGGTGGAGGAGTAGGCGCCGCCAAAACAAGGAGAGAAAAGCTCACCTTGATGCCAAACCTATAGGAGATCATCGAGGGTCGCCGGAGGTTCACCGCTGAGCTTGGTCGCCGCAACAAGTTGGACGGCGACACAAGTGGTTGGGCGGCGGCAAGACAAGGCTGTTGGCGCCGCAAACCAAGGAGGTGGGCGGCAACTCATGTTGGGCGGCCAAGGTTTAGGTTTTGGATGATTAGTTCGGGTTTAACAATCCCTTAAGTCCACTTTTATAGAGAACTAATTCTCTTAATGGTTAATGGATCATATCCATAAAGCCCGTTAACCCGCTCCATTAAGATAAGTTAAAATAAACCAAACCATGATGGTTTATTTTAAGTTAAAACGAACCGAACCAACCTTTGGTTCATTAGTTTAATATAAACCAAACCCTTTGGTTTATTCTCATCCATTGGATTAGAACCAAACCATTTTGGTCCATCCATTACGTCTTCATAAGACGCAGCCCATCCACGCTTCCATTGCATCAAAACAATTTCATGCTCGCTTATGTTTGGTCCAACCAAACATAGTTTCTCTCCGAGAATCCCATTCTCAAGCTCGCTTTAAATCCTTTGGATTACACTGCTGTGCGCGGTGACCAAATAGGTTCTCGGTTTATGTTGGCCGCCTATAATTAACCATTAATTATAGTAACGATCATGAGTGGCACCTAGTAGTACATCATGATCCCCAATTAACCGAAAAGATCAACTGATCCGTAACTATTTCTCAAAACCCTTCAAGAGCTCGAATGAATCGTGCCCCATTCCCTTCACTCATCTTATACCCACTTGGTTCAGGACATGGTCTATTGTGTCAGTCCCCACTAGGCTGACTACGTCACACCTAGCCCAAGTATCATTTCCTCGTCCCACGGATTCTAGTTACTCCACATGTATCGAAGAGTACCTTACTCTAAACATGTAATGCTTTGGCCAAAGACTTTAGTAACAATCCGACGAGAGGCCATGGGTATACATCTCCTCGCAAGGAGTGGTGAATCCTTTATAGGCTATTCAAACACCTTCGATCACTTCGACTTATACCCAATCATCCCGGGTCCACATCTCCTCGGAGATGTTTGCTTAAGATGTCAAAGCATGAGTCTCCATGATCAAGATGACTTGAATACCGCAAGTCAAAGGAACATCGCACTTAAGCCACAGTAAGAACTTCATTGACATATCTATATATGCAGAGAACCATATGAAGTCTTACGGCTGGTCACTCCAATGAACTAGTTACCATAACTAGCATCCACGATTAACTCCGGACATCACTATGTCTCCAGCCAGTGAGAATCAGCTGCTTGGATACACCAAGGAGTATACCTCGTGCTAGTCTCAACAGAATTGATGGTGTCCAGATCCATCAATTCATCGACTAGGGATAATTCCGATACATCACAATTACACATGTAGAGATACTCACTAGTTGTGATCCAATCACAAATTCTCTCATGCTGTGAATCGTATCGTGGACATTCAGTAAATGAGTTTATGATCCAATCAAATACATAAAACATGTATACTCAAATAGTGAATCTTCATTTATCATATAAATGGTTCATACATAAGGCGATTGCCTTAGGACATCTCTCATATATTACTAACAGACCAAACATAAAGCGAGCATGAAATCGTTTCAGTCACAATGGAAGCGTGGATGGGCCGAGTCTTATGAAGACGTAATGGATGAACCAAAATGGTTTGGTTCTAATCCAATGGAAGAGAATAAACCAAAGGGTTTGGTTTATTTTAAACGAATGAACCAAAAGTTGGTTCGGTTCGTTTTAACTTAAAATAAACCATCATGGTTTGGTTTATTTTAACTTATCTTAATGGAGCGGGTTAACGGGCCTAATCTTTATGATCCAATAACCATTAAGAGAATTAGTTCTCTATAAAAGAGGGCTTAAGGGATAATTAAGCCCTAATCCAAAAACCCTAGCAAGGAGTTGCCGCCCACCCCATTGAGGGAGTTGCCTCCCAACCTCCTTTGCCGCCCAACTTTTGTGCCGCCGTCCAAGTCCTTGCCGGCGTCCAAGCTTCAGCCGGTGATCCTCCGGTGACCCTCCGGTGATCTTCCTAGGCTTCGGTGAAAAGGTGAGCACTTGGCTTCCTTGTTTTGGCGCCTACTCCTCCACCAAAGTTGTCCAGTTTTCTGGACAGCTTGTTCTCCTCTCGTCGGAGCGTCGTTTGGACGACGGTTTGAACTCCGATAGCAGCTAAACTACCAGGGATTCGATCTCCGATAATCCTCTGAGATGGAGGACGAAGGATTCATCAATTGGTTGATGAATACCTCTCCGGAGAAGCGAGTTTTGAGAACTTGTATTAGGATCCGAATTTGGATTCGGATCGTGATCATCTCTCGATTACGTCGTCTTCAACACGAGGCTAGTAACCCGTACGAGGACGAAACTCGTGGCTTAGCGAAGTCATCCCGAGGAACTCGGCGTGGATACGGATAGAGACGATTCTAGCGAGGATCGTTCCAGTTGATGTCGTTCCCGCTACACGTCATACGAAAGGTATAACGTAGATAAATTTCCTTTTATTGCAAATTTAAATTTACGGTTATGTCTACACTTGTTGTAATATGCATGCGTGTGTTGTGTGTGTTGTAATAAATGTAGATTTATTATTTTTATTGCTTCATTGTGTTCATGTTTACGAAAGCGTGATCGAACACACACACGCCACGATGAACCCAATACTACACACGAGCACTCGACAAAAAGCCCTCATGCGCACAGAGTTCACGGAAGTTCCGCCAACGAATACAACCTCTTGTTCATGTTGTAGTTCAGGTGGAACTGCTCAAAACTCCTCGGTAGAGACTGGAGGATGATATTGACCAAGATTTCCCCATCGATCTCAGCTCCGAGGACTTCCAGCTCATTCAAATGAGACATCATCTTGAGAACATGATCCCTCACGGGTGTTACTCGATCATGGTGGTTGTCATCAAGTTTCTCATGGCTTCCTACCTAGCAGCCCGATTCTGGTGTCCGAAAATCTCTTTGAGATTGAGCATCATGTCATAAGCAGTGGGCATGGCTTGATGCTGATGTTGCAGTACATTTGACAAAGATGCCAAAATGTAACACCACGTCATCTCATCAGCCTTAATCCACTTCTTATAACTCTCCTTCTCCTTTTCCCCAGAATCATTCGTAGCCTTAGGAGGACACTCTTCGAAGAGTACATATTTGTACTCCTCAGCAGTCCAGACAATGTCAAGATTCCTCTTCCAATCAACATAATTTAGTCTAGTAAGTTTATTTTCTTTCAGTATCACAACAAGTGGGTTGAAAGACATTTTGAAAAACCTAAGAATCACATAGATCAAAACATTATATTTCAAAAAATTATTGATTCCTCAAACAATAAAATTTTAAAATCAACCAACACCGCAAAACACCGAGAATATCGTATTCTACGATAGTGTGGACGTATACGAATTCTTCATTTGTAAGAGGAGGTTTTACCCATTAATTTTACTATCTTGTCAACCGAACTTTTTGACAAATAAAATTAATAGTTGGCTCCTCTTTGGCCCTACAAATAAAAGCAGTGACTCCGATGGGGAGGGTACTCCTATTTGCATCTAAGTGTTCACCATTACTTGGTACCAAGGTAATTATCTCGGGTTATGTGCCTTCCGATGGGGAAGTACACACACTCCTTAATAATTTCCTATAACCATATTCGACCTTGTGATCTGCAAACAAAATCATCCGATGGGGAGGAAGGCACTCAGAGCCGACGTGCAAGTTTGTTTGCATCACATGTCAAATCGTAAAGGAGGCCATGGGAATTTATAAATGTTGGATCGATAAGCGTTGCTAGAGGGGGGGGGGGGTGAATAGCGATCGTAAAACTTTTCGACGTTTCATTCGAGTATACAATTAAATGAGTAAACACAGTGGAAAATAAAGCGACACGTTTATTTTACTTGGTTCACAACCCAGCGGTTGCTACTCCAAGGCCCTATCGGTCCTAGACCGCGTACGGAGGGCAAATCACTATAACATCTCCTCCTCGTTGGAGGTAGGAGACAACGATCACAAAACCGAAATTACGAGGATGAGGCAACAAGCCTACCTTACCTCGTTACGAATAAAAATAAAGAATACAATATCAAAATATGTTACTTGCTACTGCTGCCGACGAAAAAGATCGGAACTTGTCATCGCGTCGGCGTTATGACGGTGTTGGAGCATTGGCGTTGTAGGAGCACTTGATGAATAAACTTGATGTGATTTGGAGATGGAATCCTCCCCTCCTTTTATACATTTTAGCCTCTGAATTTGTCTCCTCTTTTTTCGGAACGGATCATGAAGTTGTATAATTTTTATCGCGAAGTGGCCGCGTCAAACCTTATCCGTTTTGACCTAGTGCAAAGGCTGATTCATCGCCATCAGTCGACTGATGCCTCCCATCAGTCGACTGATGAGCATCAGTCGACTGCTCCATGTCCAGCAGTCGACTACCAGCCTGGCCACTTTCCTGCAATAAGAGGTTAGCTCGGAAAATGATAAATGTGATGGTTTCTAACCGTCCGATCTCGACCTAGACCTTCCACAAGAAGTTTTAGTCGGATCGCCGCCTACGGTCATCCCCGTAAAGAGGACACGACCTTACAATCTCTCACTCACACGAGATTTCCTCGATACTTACCTTGCAGCTCTCGCTTCCGGCCTTCCACTCGATTCCTTCGGCTCCCTCCGAAGTCACTCGAGTGTCGCCCGACCACCGCGGCTTCCTCCGGGTGTCGCTAGCCTTCAGCTCCAGCTTTAGTACTTTTCTGCACACTCGATTTAGATCATGAGATAACGATGTAAACTTAACTTTGTGTCTTTGCCATACTCAAAACACAGGTTCGATTATCTGGTGCCCCTGCACCAACAATCTCCCCCTTTTTAATCTATGGCAAACCAACACAAAGTTAAGGAACATTAAAGCATAAAACAAGTATAGGAAATGATAACTCCCCCATAACCAAAACTCCCCCTTAACCCTAGGTGAGTTTTGAAATTAAATTTTGTGTTACTCCCCCTTAACTTTCGCTCTTCTCCCCCTTTTACCATAAATAAAAAAAAAATTGGGGTTTTTGTATAAAATAGGGGTTTAAAAATAATATCGTTTATGCATGCATCTAGATAAATCAAATATGAGTCCAAGCATGCGTCTAACAGTAGTTAGATAGATTGGTTCGAGGTGTGTCCCTCTGCACCAATAATCTAAAGGTTTGTAATATAACCCTTAGGGTTAGTTTGCTCTCCCCCTTAGTCAAATATATGAAGTATAAGAGATGTAGAGGGCGCTAAACTTTGGCCCAAGAGTTGTTAAGTACAATAGTTGAGAAAATAAGTAGTATTTTAAAGAGGTTATATTTCAATTATCCTTAACATCTCACCCATTCTATGTGTCTCAGAATTTGTTCACCTTATATGTTTTGTGAGATGATTTTAAATTGATTAAAGATAGTCAACCTTGGGTTAGATTCGGATTTAACCTTTATATCGTTAAGTAACTTTTCGACAAACTAGCTTCTAGGTCGTGGCGAGGCACAGGGGCCTTCTTTGATCGGAACAACGACCACTTCCTTAGACAAAGCCAAATTCAAGAAAATATCACTTAAGTCACTTAGGGTTACTTCCTGGTCTAACTAGTTTAGGATACGACGAGGTAGCTTCAGCTAGTTCCACTCGGTCAAGTGCACCAAGCTAGATACGCCTTATGTAGCTCAAATACACGAGACTTTGTTTCCCTAACGTACTATCATCTCGCCGCGTCCTGATACTATGTTGTCAAGAGTTGACTAACTATTTTCCCTATCTAGCCATTCTACAAATTAAAGTAAAATATTCAATGGTTTTGCTAAGTAAGCGGGTATACTATTTTAGTGTTAGCTCCCCCTGGACCATTGAACCAATATGGTCTATTCAAATAATGAACTTGATCCTGAGGAATCCAATACTTATTAGTCCTTATATGTGAGTTCAATAAAACCTTTGGGACCCATGCTTGGACTCTTTGATGACTACGATTTACGATAGGCATATAAGACCTATTCGTAGTCTTTGACTTAAATCCGAGTCCGACTTTGTTGTACACGGCTCTTTGGGTTCCAAGTAGTCGATTAAGGTTCTTAGATCCCAACGTGAACCTTTCCAACCTACCCTCAACATCTTGAACTCGGTATTTCAAAAGAGAATTCTCCTCCTCAAGTTTTTCAATTTGAGTTGAGTTTCCCTCTTGAACTTGACTAGTTGAAGAGGTTAGAGTAGCCTCTTGCTTGAGGGTTTCAACTTCCTCAAGTAATGACTCAACCCTAGACTCGGACTTAGTCAATTTCCTAGTAAGCATTTTAATTGTATTGTAAAGTGTACTAATTAAGGAACGACTAACCTTAATTTTCTCTTTTGATCCGGCTTTGAGTTGCTTCTCGAAATAGTCCTCGAGTTCGGAGTTGGTGTTGTAATTGGATTCGGATTCAGACTCGGACTTGGACTCGGACTCTTCGGGTCTTGCCATGCATGCTATGTCGATGCCTTCTTCATTGTCCCATGTTGCACGAAAAGTCTTCTTTTGATTTGATTTGAATTGTACCCTCTCTTGGTTCTTTAGTAGCCTCCTTTCCCTCCGAACGATCTTTCACACTACATTCACTATTGCTTCCACCTTTTCGGATTCAGACTCTGATTCGTCTTCGGGTTCGAGTCCATGTTCTTTCTTGGTGGGTATCTTGCTTCCTTGTCCTGCAAGTAGAGCAATACCTCTCTCAGCCCGGACCATGTTAGTTTGCTCATGAAGTTCAAACTCGGAAAATAATTCGTCTAACCTAAGCTTTGAAAGGTCCTTAGAGACCTTGTAGACATCGACCATGGATGCCCACAAGGTAGTCCTAGGGAAAGCATTTAAAGCATACCTTATAAGGTCTCAGTTCTCTATGGCTTGCCCGATCGAGTGAAGACTGTTGACGATGTCTTGGATCCGCGCATGTAATTGGGTGGCGGTCTCGCGATCCTGCATCTTTAGATTGTACAGTTTATTTAAAAGTAAATCTCTTTTACATACCTTAGCATCGGGCGTCCCTTCGTGTAGATCAATCAATTTGTTCCAGAGGTCTTTGGCGCTAATGAATGGACCGATGCGGTTGAGCTCCTCCTTGGACAAGCCACATTGTAATATTTGAGTTGCTCTTGCATCGGCTTCGATTTGCCTCTTGGTTTCATTTGTCCACTTGTTGAAATCCAAGGGCTCTCCTTGATCATTGGTGGGTAGAGCAAAGCCGGTTTGGATTATTATCCAAGTCTCGACTTGTGTTTTCAAGAAACACTCCATCCGACCTTTCCAATAACGGAAATCATTTTCATTAAAGAACGGAGGTCGGGTGGTGCTATACCCCTCAATTTGAGCCATTAAGTCTCTTGCAAAAACACGAATAAAAACCAAAGAGAATTCCAAGACTTGGTCTTGGATTAGTAGTGCGGGAAATAATAGGAAATAAACAGAATTAAATGAGAAAAATAAGAAACTAACAAAAACTAACAACTTACGACCTTCGATGTCCCTGAAAGGGTACTAGACGTTCGATTTTGGGGCTGGAAATGGCTTGTTACGAGGGTAAACCCTCATAATAAATGTAGATCTCTCAGAGAGCTTCGATTTGGTAGGTAGATCGTTACGTGAGTCCACTTGTGTGAAAAGTTATGGCCGTTTTACTGACGGCTACTCCAAGGGAGAATACTTGCAAGCACACAACCAAAAGAAACGTACCAAGACTTCGACTTGGATTAGTAGTGCGGGAGGAAAAAAAAGACCAAAATAAAATACGAATCGAAAAATATGAACAAAAAACCAAAACGTGCTAGATTGGTGGTTTCACCAAATCTTAGCGGCCCCGCTCTGATACCAATTGTTGGATCGATAAGCGTCGCTAGAGGGGGGGTGAATAGCGATCGTAAAACTTTTCGACATTTTGTTCGAGTAGACAATTAAATGAGTAAACACAGTAGAAAATAAAGCGACACATTTATTTTACTTGGTTCACAACCCAGCGGTTGCTACTCCAAGGCCCTATCGGTCCTAGACCGCGTACGGAGGGCAAATCACTATAACATCTCCTCCTCGTTGAAGGTAGGAGACAACGATCACAAAACCGAAATTACGAGGATGAGGCAACAAGCCTACCTCACCTCGTTACGAATAAAAATAAATAATACAATATCAAAATATGTTACTTGCTACTGCTGCCGACGAAGAAGATCAGAACTTGTCGTCACGTCGACGTTATGACGGTGTTGGAGCGTTGGCGTTGTAGGAGCACTTGATGAATAAACTTGATGTGATTTGGAGATGGAATTCTCCCCTCCTTTTATACATTTTAGCCTCTGAATTTGTCTCCTCTTTTTTCGGAACGGATCATGAAGTTGTATAATTTTTATCACGAAGTGGCCGCGTCAAACCTTATCTATTTTGACCTAGCGCAAAGGCTGATTAAATGCCATCACGATCGATGAGCATCGATCGCTCTATGTCCAAGATCAATCACACGGCTGGCCACTTTCCTGCAATAAGAGGTTAGCTCGGAAAATGATAAATGCAACGGTTTCTAACCGTCCGATCTCGACCTAGACCTTCCACAAGAAGTTTTAGTCGGATCGCCGCCTACGGTCATCCCCGTAAAGAGGACACGACCTTACAATCTCTCACTCACACGAGCTTTCCTCGATACTTACCTTGTAGCTCTCGCTTCCGGCCTTCCACTCGATTCCTTCGGCTCCCTCCGAAGTCACTCGAGTGTCGCCCGACCACCGCGGCTTCCTCCGGGTGTCGCTAGCCTTCAGCTCCAGCTTTAGTACTTTTCTGTGTTGGGGTTGATCCGTGAGGGGAAACTTCGCTTCCCCTTCACCTCGGTTGCTTGACCATGGTGATCCCTTTGATGTCCCCGGATTAAAAATTTAATCTTAGACAAAAGGGATTCCCAAAGAAACCAAGTCATCGTCGTGCTATTCATTTAGAGAGGTCACTTGAACAAACTAGTTGTTCAAGCGACCATCCTCTATCCTACGAGTAGCCGCGGAATAGACGATGTCCGGATCGCTGGTTTTTGTGTTTGTACTCGGGATCCAAGTATTATTTAGCCTATTTACAGAAATATAACATGCTTATATTTTGTAAAACAAACACAAGCAATGAATAAAAGAGATAGAAGAATAGTTATACCTCTTGGTCTTCTAATGTATGACCCTCCTCCTTTTGGACGTCGTGTGGGCGACGATCCACCAAAAGTCGAAGCTCCTAGATCGCAAAACTTCCTTCCTTGCTTTTCCCAAGCAAGAGGAAGAAGAGAAACAATGTTTTTCTCCTTCAAAAACTCAACCAACAAAGAACTATAGAAGTTCTTGCCGCCGGCCAACTAGAAGGAGAAGAAGATGATGGAAAACTACCAAGACACCAAGGGAAACCCTATATCTTGTTTCCACCACCTAAGGAGAAGAGAGGGGAGTGTTTTGGGCGCCAGCCAAGGGCTGGGAAGGGCTGGAATAGCTGCTGGACGTTGGCCACAAGGCAAGGAAGAAGAAGGAAAACTTGCCTTATTTGGTGCCACCCTTGCTTCCAAACCCTAACCCTAATTCCAATCCTATCTCAACTAGGATTGCCCTATTCTTGCCGCCCAAGCCTTGATCCCTCTCAATCATGTTATCCACGACCACTTCCCATGCCCTCCTTTTATAGAGTTAGGGATAAGTCATGAATTAATCTCCTCCATTGGTTCTAGGGATTTAATCTCAACTGTCGGATCTAGAGATTTAATCTCAACCGTCGGATCTTAGAGATTTAATCTCTACCAATGGATCTTAGTGTTTTGTTTCTATCCATTGGATCTAAGCATCTTGAGGTGTTAATGGGCTACATTAGGGACCATGAGGAGGAGTTGGGTCTTGGTCACCCATGGATCAAGCCCACATAAAGTCCGATCCACTAATGATGGTCCAATCCACTAAAGGTCCATCATTGATCTACCTCACCAACCCCCATATGATAATATGGGCTCCATATATTATTTGTACATTTTCTCCCCGTGTTTAAGATCTCGAATGTCCATCAATTAATTAATTTACTGACCATTAATTAATCGACATCTAACTCCATGAGTAGTACCACTCAACCTTTTCATCATGCCGGACCAAGTCCACCTGCAGGGTTTACATGATGAACCTTATGAGCTCCTCAAGGGGACATCATCATCCTAATATATAGGATACGGTTTCCTCCTATAATCAACGGCACACCATATAAATAATATCATCTCCCAACTTACCGAGTCTATCGATTTAATCTATAAATCTCGCCCATTGGTAAATCAAAGAGATGAGTACCAAGTATATGTGCCCGTTATTATATCGGGATTAAGAGCATGTACTAAATAATATCTGAGGTCCGATTCGATTATGTAGTCAGCAATAAATCGAATCACCTCTGTGTCGGTCCTGCTCAATACACACAAAGTGCACTAGTGTGATTCTATGGTCAAGACAAACCAATACCAAATCACACTACAACCATTCCGATGGTTTGTCCAAAGCCATCTCGGTTGTGAGCCTTTACTTATACTTTACAAGGAGCCGATAACATGATCTCCCGTGTGACACCACACACCATGTTATCTACAATGTAAGGTATTAGACAATATTGCATAACCATAAAAATATGCAAACAGTGATCATGTGATTCTTATTTCAAAATAAAGATGTTCATACAAAAAATAGACTTTTAAGTATACATCCCTACAATCTCCCACTTATACTAAAAGACTATGCTGTGCTCTTACTGCCATACATCTGATTCCCCTTCCCTCCACATGCCTATCAAAGCTCTCGCTAGAAGGGCCTTAGTGAAAGGGTCTACCAGGTCATCCTCTGATGCAATCTAGGCGACAACAACTTCTACCTCCTTTACGATTTCTCGTATCAGGTGGTACTTGCGCTCTATGTGTTTACTAGCCTTATGGGCTCGTGGTTCCTTCGAGTTTGCAACTGCACCACTATTATCACAATAAATTGTGATAGTTCTGGGTAAACCAGGAATCACATCCAAGTCCATCAGGAAGTTCCTGAGCCATACAGCTTCTTTGGGCGCCACAGTAATGCGGATACTCAGCTTCCATGGTGGAGTCCGCCACGCATTTCTGCTGGGCACTCCTCCATACAATGGCTCCACCTCCTAAAGTAAACACAAAACCTGAGGTAGACTTACTGTTATCCCTATCTGATTGGAAATCGCAATCCATGCAACCCACAGGGAGTAATTGGTCTGCCCGGTAAACTAGCATATAATCCCTAGTCCTTCTCAGGCACTACAATATATGCTTACCTAATCCAATGTCCTGTCTGGATTACTCGATGTCTGCTAACCATGCCTACGCAAAGCGGATATCTTGTCTCGCATAGCATACATGAGGCTTCCTACTGCCGAAGCATAAGGAATCGCCTCCGGCTCCTTTATCACCTCAGATGATCTAGGACACATCTCCTTAGATAAAGTAACTCCATACCTGAAAAGTAGAAAACCCTTCTTGGAGTTATGCATGCTAAAACGATCCAAAATCATGTCTATGTATGAAGCTTGGGATAAGCACAACAACCTTGATCCCAAGGTTGTGACCCACTTCTCTCAAGTCCTTCAAAACTATTTGGACAACCATACCCTTACGTCTGATAACACTCTGATATTGTTGCCAACTACCAAAATGTCATCTACGTATAGTACAAGAAATACCACTACGTTTCCATCACATCTATTGTATACACAAGACTCATCCGGACTTTGAATAAATCCATAAGTCTGGATTTACCTCATCAAAGCGGATGTTCCAAGACCTCAAAGCTTGCTTCAGTCCATCAGCGGACCGATTAAGCTTACATACAATACACTCTTTGCCTTTAGCAATGAATCCCTCTGGTCGCTTCATGTAGATGGATTCCTCAAGACTTCCACTAAGGAATGCTGTCTTGATATCCATCTGTCACACCTCATAATCCATATGAGTTGCTATGCATAAGAGCTCCCGGACACATCTTGAATCCATAGATTCAATCTCAGTATTCATTGCACTTTGCAAAGATGCTGTATTTATATCTTGGATTGCCTTGTCGTATGTCTAGGGATCAGGTTCATGTTTGCTAGGGACCAAATCAGAAGATTTGTCCAAAAACATGAATCTAAGAGGTTGTCTAACAACCCTCCCACTACGACGAGGTATCTTCTGTGACACGCGGTGCAGTGACATGTGGTATGTCCTCTTGTACCGGTGGTACTAAAGAAGTGACTTCCCTTTTTAACTCCTCAAGAACAATTTTACCTTTGGGATTGTGGCTTAACACATAGTCTTCCTCTAGAAATCTGGCATTCGTGTTAATGATCACCCTGTGATCTCTAGGACTATAAAACAAGTCAGAATAACTCATCATCGATCTAACCATCTCCATAAGAGTCCTATTCCTTCGCTCTGCTACACCGTTCTGCTTGGGTGTGCCAGGTGCAGTCAATTGGGATTGAATCCCAACCTCTGATAAGTAGTTCCTAAACTCTCCCAAGAGGTTGTCACCACCATGATCAGATCATAGTGTCATCCACATCTTGAATAATCATCTACAAAAGAGACGAAATATTCAAGATTACCTCTTGCCTAGATAGCCATAGGACCACACAAATCAGAATGAACCATTTCTAACACATCTTTGGCTCTATACCCCTTGGCCTTAAAAAGGCCTCTTGGTCATCTTACCTTCCAAGCAAGATTCGTAGGTTGGGAGATCCTCCACCACTAATGAACCCAAAGGTCCATCAGCTATCAACCTTTGAATTCTGCTTACGTTAATGTGACCAAGCCTAAGAAGCCAAAGATATGTTTGGTTCATCTTCGAAGGTTCTTTTCTCTTATTGGATTTAGAAGATGAGTTATTAACTTCAATTTGCATCGTGGGAGGTTTTGGTTCAAGTGTGTACAAATTTCCTATCAATGTACCCGAATAGATAATGTCCCTATTCCTTCTTATAACAACTCTGTCATTAAAAGAAATAGAATATCCATCCATAAACAATTTAGAAACTGAAATTAAATTCTTTCTAAATAAGGGTACATAAAGGCAATTCTTAAGAAGCAAAAGTTTATTTTTCTCAAAAGATAAATGAACGTCTCCCACTGCAACAGCCGCCACCTTTGTGGCATCGCCCAAGTACATGGTAATCTCCCCTTCAGCCAGTCGTCTGGTTTCCTGGAACCCCTGCAAAGTATTGCAGACATGATCAGTGGCTCCCGTATCTACACACCAGGTGCCGGTAGATAACACCGCTAAACATGTTTCAACGACTAGTCCAAAAGATATACCTTTGTTCTTGCGGTTGGGGCAGTCCTTCTTCGATGTCGATCGCTTACAAGTGAAGCACTTGCCTTTCGGCTTCTTCACTCCTCCCTGAGTACCTCCCACCGCCTTTGCCCCGGTTTGTTTCTTCTTCTTCTTGCCTTTCGGCTTAGAAGCGTAAACCTATACAGGTCATCACGGCATGCACCTGAGCACTCTGACGAAATAGTCCCTCTGCCGCCTGGAGTTTTGTCAGAAGTTCCGCCAATGAATACAACCTCTTGTTCATGTTGTAGTTGAGGCGAAACTGCTCAAAACTCCTTGGCAGAGACTGGAGTATGATATCGACCTGGGTTTCCCCATCGATCTCAGCTCCTAGGACCTCCAGCTCATTCAAATGAGCCATCATCTTGAGAACATGATCCCTCACGGGTGTTCCCTCGATCATGGTGGTCGTCATCAAGTTTCTCATGGCCTCAGCCCGATTCTGGTGTCCGAAAAGCTCCTTGAGATTGAGCATCATATCATAGGCAGTGGGCATGGCTTGATGCTGATGTTGGAGTACATTTGACATAGATGCCAAAATGTAACACCGTGCCATCTCATCGGCCTTGTTCCACTTCCTATAGCTCTCTCTCTCCTTTTCCCAAAATTATCTGTAGGCTTGGGAGGGCACTCTTCGAGGAGTACATATTTGTATTCCTCAGCAGTCAAGACAATATCTAGATTCCTCTTCCAATCTACATAGTTGGGTCCAGTAAGTTTGTTCTCTTTCAGTATCACAGCAAGTGGGTTGAAAGTCATTTTGAAAGAAAACCTAAGAATCACATAAATCAAAACATTAGATTTCAAAAAATTATTGATTCCTCAAACAATAAAATTTTGATATTAACCAACACCTCAATCCACCGAGAATATCGCATGCCACGCAGTGTGGACGTATACGAATTCTACATTTGTAAGAGGAGGTTTTACCCATTAATTTTATTATCTTGTCAACCTTACTTTTCGACAAATAAAATTAATAGTTGGTTCCTCTTTGGCCCTACAAATAAAAGCAGTGACTCCGATGGGGAGGATACTTTTAATTTGCATCTAAGTGTGCACCATTACACGATACTAAGGGAATTATTTCGGATTATGTGCCTTACCGCTGTGGAAGTACACATGCTCCTAGATAATTTCCTATAACCATTATTTGACCTAGTGATCCGCAAACAAACTCATCCGCAGGGAGGAAGGCACTCAGAGCCAACACACAAGTTTGTTGCATCACACGTCAAATTGTAATGGAGGCCGCGGGAATTAATTAAAATATCCCTCTCCCACTTAGTAAATTAAAAATGAGGAATTTTCCTACGACATGCATATCAAACAAAAAGCAATAAATATGAAAAATAAATTATTTTCCAACTATTATGGCCTTTGTCTTCAATATGGCTCCCGTTGCATCGCCATCTCGTCCGCTCCTCCTACGCCATGTACAAGCCCTCCGGAGATCCGAGCCGAGACTAAAACCTATTTTAATTTACATCCATCGATCCTATACTCCACGAGGGAGTGTACATGAATCTAGATCGAAAGTAAAATAAAATAAAGAGCGGCTAAACAATGTCGTATTTAATTTACAAAAAAAACTAAATACTAGCCTCGTCAACCCCGAGGATTCAACAAAATAAATATTTACACACATACAATCACATACACACACACGGCCATAATAGTCGGATCTTATGCCTGCAACCAAAGAGTTAAACTACGCATATCCTACTATTATCCGGCACATATAATATATGAAAAAGTGCATAAAATTAACCGAATCCTAAACACACAAAACCGGAATCCTTGGCTCTGATACCAATTGTTGGGGTTGATCCGTGAAGCCGCTTCCCTTCACCTCGGTTGCTTGACCATGGTGATCCCTTTGATGTCCACGGATTAAAAATTTAATCTTAGACAAAAGGGATTCCCAAAGCAACCAAGTCATCGTCGTGCTATTCATTTAGAGAGGTCACTTGAACAAACTAGTTGTTCAAGCGACCATCCTCTATCCTACGAGTAGCCGCGGAATAGACGATGTCCGGATCGCCGGTTTTTGTGTTTGTACTCGGGATCCAAGTATTATTTAGCCTATTTACAGAAATATAACATGCTTATATTTTGAAAAACAAACACAAGCAATGAATAAAAGAGATAGAAGAATAGTTATACCTCTTGGTCTTCTAATGTATGACCCTCCTCCTTTTGGACGTCGTGTGGGCGACGATCCACCAAAAGTCGAAGCTCCTAGATCGCAAAACTTCCTTCCTTGCTTTTCCCAAGAAAGAGGAAGAAGAGAAACAATGTTTTTCTCCTTCAAAAACTCAACCAACAAAGAACTATAGAAGTTCTTGCCGCCGGCCAACTAGAAGGAGAAGAAGATGATGGAAAACTACCAAGACAACAAGGGAAACCCTATATCTTGTTTCCACCACCTAAGGAGAAGAGAGGGGAGTGTTTTGGGCACCGGCCAAGGGCTGGGAAGGGCTGGAATAGCTGCTGGACGTTGGCCACAAGGCAAGGAAGAAGAAGGAAAACTTGCCTTATTTGGTGCCACCCTTGCTTCCAAACCCTAACCCTAATTCCAATCCTATCTCAACTAGGATTGCCCTATTCTTGCCGCCCAAGCCTTGATCCCTCTCAATCATGTTATCCACGACCACTTCCCATGCCCTCCTTTTATAGAGTTAGGGATAAGTCATGAATTAATCTCCTCCATTGGTTCTAGGGATTTAATCTCAACCGTCGGATCTAGAGATTTAATCTCAACCGTCGGATCTTAGAGATTTAATCTCTACCAATGGATCTTAGTGTTTTGTTTCTATCCATTGGATCTAAGCATCTTGAGGTGTTAATGGGCTACATTAGGGACCATGAGGAGGAGTTGGGTCTTGGTCACCCATGGATCAAGCCCACATAAAGTCCGATCCACTAATGATGGTCCAATCCACTAAAGGTCCATCATTGATCTACCTCACCAACCCCCATATGATAATATGGGCTCCATATATTATTTGTACATTTTCTCCCCGTGTTTAAGATCTCGAATGTCCGTCAATTAATTAATTTACTGACCATTAATTAATCGACATCTAACTCCATGAGTAGTACCACTCAACCTTTTCATCATGCCTGACCAAGTCCACCTGCAGGGTTTACATGATGAACCTTATGAGCTCCTCAAGGGGACATCATCATCCTAATATATAGGACACGGTTTCCTCCTATAATCAACGGCACACCATATAAATAATATCATCTCCCAACTTACCGAGTCTATCGATTTAATCTATAAATCTCGCCCATTGGTAAATCAAAGAGATGAGTACCAAGTATATGTGCCTGTTATTATATCGGGATTAAGAGCATGTACTAAATAATATCTGAGGTCCGATTCAATTATGTAGTCAGCAATAAATCGAATCACCTCTGTGTCGGTCCTGCTCAATACACACAAAGTGCACTAGTGTGATTCTATGGTCAAGACAAACCAATACCAAATCACACTACAACCATTCCGATGGTTTGTCCAAAGCCATCTCGGTTGTGAGCCTTTACTTATACTTTACAAGGAGCCGATAACATGATCTCCCGTGTGACACCACACACCATGTTATCTACAATGTAAGGTATTAGACAATATTGCATAACCATAAAAATATGCAAACAATGATCATGTGATTCTTATTTCAAAATAAAGATGTTCATACAAAAAATAGACTTTTAAGTATACATCCCTACATTCTGCACACTCGATTTAGCTCGTGAGATAACGATATAAACTTAAATTGTGTCTTTGCCATACTCAAAACACAGGTTCGATTATCTGGTGCCCCTGCACCAACAATAATAATATCCCTCTCCCACTTAGTAATTTAGAATTGAGGAATTTTCCTAGCCTACGACATGCATATCAAACAAAAATAAATAAATATGAAAAAAATATTTTCCAACTATTATGGCTTTTGTCTCCAATATGCCTCTCGTCGTATCGCCATCTCATCTGCTCCTCCCTACGCCATGTACAAGCCATCCAGAGATCCGAGCCAAGAAAAACTATTTTAATTTACATCCATCGATCATATACTCCACGAAGGAGTGTACATGAAATCTAGATCGAAAGTAAACTAAAATAAAAGAGTGACTAAATAATGTCGTACTTAATTACAAAAATTAAATACTAGCCTCGTCAACCTCGAGGATTCAAATAATATACAATAACACACATACAATCACATACACACATATGGTCATAATAGTAGGATCCTATGCTTGCAACCAAAGAGTTAGCCTACGCACATCCTACTATCATGAGGCACATATAATATATGAAAAGTACATAAAAGTAACTAAATCCAAAACACACAAAATCGGAAACCGTGGCTCTGATACCACTTGAATGTAGGAAACTTCGCTTCCCACTTCAACTCGGTTGCTTGTTCATGGTGATCCCATCGTCGTCCCCGGATTTAAAAATTAATCCATGATAATTAGGGATTACCCAAGCTACCATTCCATCATTGTGCTATCCGATTAGAGTTGTCACTTGAACAAACTGTTGGTGCAATCGGCCCAGGTCACGATTGACCAGGACTCGAGTTTGACTCGAGTGATGTTTTGATGTTTGACAAAGTGTTTGACATTGATGTTTGACATTGATGTCGGTTAATATGTTTTGGAGAGATTGTTTATACAATCGACCAAGGTTATAATTGACCAGACTCGAGTTTGACTCGAGGGAGACTTTGGTGGTTGACTAGGGTTGACCATGTGTTTATGGGAAAGTCCAAGTCATGGGTACTTGGCATGGAAAGTCCAAGTGGGACACTTGGCATTTGGGAAAGTCCAAGTCTTGAGTACTTGGCATGGGAAGTCCAAGCATGGGTTTTGGCAAATGAGAAGTCCAAGCATGGGTCTTGGCAAGTGGAAAGTCCAAGCATGGTCTTGGCATGGAAAGTCCAACATGGGTTGGCAAGGGAAAGTCCAAGCTTGAGTCTTGGTATTTGGGAAGTCCAAGGGGATTGATATTGGCGGCGTAAAGTCCAAGCGGAGTCTTGGCAGCGTAAGTCCAATGTGCCTTGGCGGTGTAGACACCATTAGCATGACATAGCCGATGGAAGCACCTGGAAGCTAGCGCGATGGATGAACAAGTCATGGATGACTTGGAGGGATCCGAGAGAGGCGTGAGGTGATGGAGGTGGTTAGAAGGCTTAGGTCTAGGCTAAGGGTGGTCTAGCAAGTATGGGGCACCATACTTGGGTTAAAACCTCATTCATTATGGCGAGTCGACTTGAGTTCGACCGCCGCTTGAGAGCTTTATAGCTGGCAATGATCGCTCATGGGAGGCCGATCGAGTCGACGGCAATGATCGCTAAGGGATGGCGCGATCACGGCCGAGTTGCGAGCATAGAACGCCCGTAGCCGATCGGGCCGACCACGGCGTTAGCGGGCCGATCGCCAATGTTGGCGGCCGATCGTGGTGAGAGTCCCGTTGGAACTTGTCCAACGTGGATTGAGCCGTTGTCTCACATCTACGCGGTTGGCCATCGGGTGATTTATGGCGCTTGATCGCCAAAGCGGAAATCCACTCGACGCGAGATAAAAGGAAGTCGCTTGGAGATTGGCATCGCTTCTGGGGAGCTTTCTTGAGGCGATTTGAAGGCGATTTGCAGGTGCATTTCAGGGCCCTTCAACCTCATCCAAGCAACCAACAAGCAAAGCGCTCAAACCCTAGTTTTGTAAAGTGTTCTTTACATTTCCTTTGTATTTGCTTGTATTTCTTTAGATTATTGTTGTAATCTTGTGTACGAGGTTTCTCCACCTCCGACTTGTTGTCGAGAAGGAGTTTATTGATTAGTGATTGCATTGGCATCGCTAGAGCTCGTTAGAGCTCAATCCGTGGAGTAGGAACCGTGTGGTTCCGAACCACGTTATATGATCGTGTTGTGATTGTGTGTCTTGTTATATTTATTTGTTATTACTATTCCGCTGTGCTAACAAGATTGTAGACGATCGAACGTGAAAGAATTCCATCTACGTACGGGTCACACGCTATTCACCCCCTCTAGCAGCCTCGAATCACCAACAAGTGGTATCAGAGCCTGGTGGCTCTTCAACAGATTAACAGCCGGGAGCAAGACGCTAGAGGGTAAAGATGGAATTTCAAGACAAGCTAGGTTGGGACATCAACACACCGGTCCCGTACTCATTATATGGACAAGAAGGCTTCGATTCTTGGAAGAGAAGAATTGAAGATTTTTTGATGATGAGGGACTTCGAGGAATGGTCTCTATTAATGGAAGGATTTGAGTATCCTAGAGGACCAAAAGGTGGTTTCCTCAAGAAGAAGAGATGGAGTGAAGATCAACTCCAAAGATTCGAGAAAAACAAGAAGGTAATCAAATTCATTTTTGATTTAATTCCAAATGAATTCTTGTGTAGCCTAGGTGAATGCATGGATGCTAAGGAGCTATGGAGCGATTTGGCAAAGCTCCATGAAAGCCCATCAATGGTCCAAGAGGAAGAGACCGAAGAGGCTAATGCATCATCTTCACAAGGAAGTGAGGACTTGGAGGTTGAGAGATCATCAACATCCAAAGAGGAAGAGGAAGTAGAATCGGAAGTTGATAGGGAGTCAATTTCCGGATTGGTGGAGGAAGCGGAAGAAGCATCCACCTCAAGGATTGAGGGGGAGGAGAGAACTTCCATACCGGAGCAACAAGAAGAAGCTTCAACATCCAATCAAGATGAGGAAGCTCAAAATACAACTCCGGCACCTACCACCGAACTAGGTAACTCAAACACATCAATCTCAAATAAAAATAATATCATGTGCTTTGAGTGTAGGGAATTTGGGCAGTACAAGAGCAAGTGCCCAAAGAAGATTAGGAAAGCTCCACCGGCTCCAAAAGTCAAGGATGCCGGTTCCCCAAATATCAAGAGCAAGGAGCATATCATATGCTTCAAGTGCAACTCAAGGGGACATTATAGGAATCAATGTCCTAGGGGAAGCAAAAAGACCAAAGAGGGAGCTACACATGTAGGGGGAGCCTCTAGTGCAAACCCTAAGGTATATTTCAATAATGCACCTTCTTTAGTTAATAGGCAAAGGCATGCTAGGAATTTAAATTCTCTTGCAATTTATGAAAAGCATGCTAATAGAAATAAATATTTTTGCTTAGGAGCTAAAAGTGTCCATTTTAGTAATAAGGAGAAATTTGGGACTAATGTCCCTAGAAAAACCATACCTAGTGAATCTATTAAGAAAATACAAGAACATCTAGGTTTTAATCCAAAATCGACTAGGCATATGCCAAGAAAGTCAAATGCCCAAGATTTAAATCAAGATTCTAAAATTGGGAAATTAGAATTAGAGAACCAAGCCTTGAGGTCAAGGCTTGAGAAATTAGAAAAGACCCTTAGAAATATACAAAATCAAGTTCAAGGGTCTAATGGTCAAACTCCTAGGTCAAAAAGTCAAAGTCAACACTTAAGACCTAAGAGTCAAAAGTCAACCAAGGGCAAGCAAGGTTTGGGTCACAAACCTAAGCCTAAGGTGGCTTACCATAGTGTTCCATTAGATTATGGAACACTAACTAGGTCTAGAAAGACCAAGGTCAATAGGGAAGTCATCCCTAGAGTTGACCAAAGGGTGTGCCTAGTGGCTAGGGTCTCTAGGAAAACTAGGGTGGCCACTAAGAAGGTTGCAAGGGGAGTTACCCCTAGAGTCAACCTAGGTGAGACCCAAATGACCAAGGCTAATAAGCCTAGGAGGGTCATTAGGAAGGTATCTAGGGAGGTTATCCCTAGGGAATACCTAATTAACCCTAGGAGCTCAAATAGGTTTTGGGTTCCTAAGAGCGTGATTGATTCACGCTAGATGGGTTTAGAGTGTGCCAACCTTGATTGGATGGGTAGTTAACTCAACCATGGTAAAGGTGGCACTTTAGGATATTTTCAAGGTTATGGTCACCTTGGAAATAGATTTGAATTAATCCTAAAAGGATTTTAGGATGTGCCAATATTAATTATGAAGTTTGATAAAATGATTTTTTTTGGCACAATTTATGTTTAGAGGTTAGTGTGCCATTTTGGGTTTGTGGCACACTTGGGAGAAAAAATAGAAATATGGAAAAATATATCTAATTATATAAAATGGCAATTAATATTAAAATTTAGGTATTACATACCTTTATATCTTATTTGCCATGCTTTGATTTGCCATATGCCATGACATGACATCATGTTCATTCTCATCATTTATATGTCATGTACATGTTTAGGATTAAGGATTAAATGTCATGTGTTTTTAGATTTCATATTATGTCATGACATCATGATTATGAGAATGTGTTTATCTATATCATCTCTAATGCCATAATCACTCATGCATTTAAGATAATTTGATTGAAATTGATTTAAGGACAAAGGCATGACTTGGAGTCCCATCTATAAGGGAATCAAGTAGGGTTGCCTTAGAAAAATGCATGAAACCCTAGTTTAGGGAGAACAAAATCCACATCTCACATCCAATTGACATGTATGTGTATTTATACACCCTAGATACATGTGAGATGCTAGGATATGAGTTGAGTTCAAGGTGCATAGTTTTTGCATCTAGTTGAACCAAAACTCATCTAATTTTATTGGTGGATCATTGGGAAAGCTTGTGTACAAGTTATGTACTTAGAGCCCAAGGAATATGATCCAAAATAAGGTTTTGAAAACATTTAAGAATCATTTTGAAAAACCTTGGTGAAGTCTATCTTTTGATAGCAATCACCATTGATGAAGTTGATACAAAATAGGGCCAAAACATTGAAAATTTCAATGGTTTTGAGTTTTGTATCAAACTTACTATTTTATGGATAAATTATTTTTCAAACATTTTTCACCCATTGTTTTGGTCATAAGTATTATACGTATCAAATTTCATGATTTTTCGATATACGTATAATTAGTTATGATTTACGAATTGGATTACGATAGTGAATTTGGAAAAATTTGCTACCGATCATTGCCACATTGGTGGCGGTCGTGATGAAATGTGATCATTGATTTCGAGTCATTGCCAGGTCTGATTTCGGGTTAACAAGGTTTGTTTAGCCCGTGTTCAGCTATGGTAAAGGTTCCTAACCACTCCTAACTCTAGGATATGCTTTGGGAAGCATTATGAAGGGTGAAAATCCATTGGATATGGATTAGGAGTTGTGTTAGGTCAAAGTATCAAATTTAGGGTGAGTAAAAGTTCTATGTTGAACTTAGAACCTTAATTTTGATGGTTCAGAGTTCCTATTGGCTTAGGGGCTTTCCAAGGACATTGTTGGTGCAATGGTCAAGGGGGAGCAAGCCTTTAGGGGGAGGTATCCATCTTGGGATGATGGATGTTTTTTTTTTGGGGAGAATGTTATCAATTGAAAATTGATGGGTGTTTGATACCCAATTTGAAAATTGGGAGAGTGAGATAGGAGTGCCTTTCTTGAGTGATATGGGACTTATCACTAGGAAGATGGTAGGCATTCTAGGTATTTTTGATCAAGGGGGAGATTGTAAGATCTCATTGGGACATGAGACATTGACCTCCTTGGAGAGAAAACCTTTTTGATGTTAGTCAAAAAGGGGGAGAATGTTTGGGGGAGAACATTTGATTTACTTTTTCACTTGAATGTTTGGGGAAGAACATTTGGTGAGTGCTTACCAATTTGGGATAATTGGTAAGGGATTTGAGTTAGTGTTCTAACTCATGATTTAATTAGTTTTTGTCAAACATCAAAAAGGGGGAGATTGTTGGTGCAATCGGCCCAGGTCACGATTGACCAGGACTCGAGTTTGACTCGAGTGATGTTTTGATGTTTGACAAAGTGTTTGACATTGATGTTTGACATTGATGTCGGTTAATATGTTTTGGAGAGATTGTTTATACAATCGACCAAGGTTATAATTGACCAGACTCGAGTTTGACTCGAGGGAGACTTTGGTGGTTGACTAGGGTTGACCATGTGTTTATGGGAAAGTCCAAGTCATGGGTACTTGGCATGGAAAGTCCAAGTGGGACACTTGGCATTTGGGAAAGTCCAAGTCTTGAGTACTTGGCATGGGAAGTCCAAGCATGGGTTTTGGCAAATGAGAAGTCCAAGCATGGGTCTTGGCAAGTGGAAAGTCCAAGCATGGTCTTGGCATGGAAAGTCCAACATGGGTTGGCAAGGGAAAGTCCAAGCTAGAGTCTTGGTATTTGGGAAGTCCAAGGGGATTGATATTGGCGGCGTAAAGTCCAAGCGGAGTCTTGGCAGCGTAAGTCCAATGTGCCTTGGCGGTGTAGACACCATTAGCATGACATAGCCGATGGAAGCACCTGGAAGCTAGCGCGATGGATGAACAAGTCATGGATGACTTGGAGGGATCTGAGAGGCGTGAGGCTGATGGAGGTGGTTAGAAGGCTTAGGTCTAGGCTAAGGGTGGTCTAGCAAGTATGGGGGCACCATACTTGGGTTAAAACCTCATTCTTGAGGTTGGCGATCGTGCATTATGGCGGTTCATTGCCAGTCGACTTGAGTTATTGCCGTTTGAGAGCTTTAAGACTCAGCGGTCGGTGCTCATGGGAAGCGATCGGTGGTGTCGGCAGCGATCAGCTGCCGAGATGGCGATCGTGCCGGTCGAAGTGCGCCTGAAGCGCGCTCCGTAGCCGGTGCGGTCGACTACGGCGTTAGCGATCGGCCCGCCAATGTTGGCGATCGGTGAGTGAAATCCCGTTGGAACTTGTCCAAGCGTGGATTGAGCCGTTGTCTCACATCTGATGTTAGCGATCGGCGCTAACGTTAGCGATCGGCCCGCGGAAATCGGCCGGCGAGATAAAAGGAAGCTGTTTGTGGAGATTGCGGCATCAGTTCTTGGGGAGCTTTCTTGAGGCGATTTGAAGGCGATTTGCAGGTGCATTTCAGGGCCCTTCAACCTCATCCAAGCAACCAACAAGCAAAGCGCTCAAACCCTAGTTTTGTAAAGTGTTATTTACATTTCCTTTGTATTTGCTTGTATTTCTTTAGATTATTGTTGTAATCTTGTGTACGAGGTTTCTCCACCTCCGACTTGTTGTCGAGAAGGAGTTTATTGATTAGTGATTGCATTGGCATCGCTAGAGCTCGTTAGAGCTCAATCCGTGGAGTAGGAACCGTGTGGTTCCGAACCACGTTATATGATCGTGTTGTGATTGTGTGTCTTGTTATATTTATTTGTTATTACTATTCCGCTGTGATAACAAGATTGTAGACGATCGAACGTGAAAGAATTCCATCTACGTACGGGTCACACGCTATTCACCCCCCTCTAGCGGCCTCGAATCACCAACACAAACTTGTTGTTCAAGCAACCTACCTCTATTCTTCGAATAGACGCAGAATAGACGATGTGTTCGTATTTGGGGTCCAAGTAAATTTAGCCACATAACAAAACATACAACATACAAAGAAACAAAAAGAAAGCAAACAAGCATTATACCTCTCGATCTTCTATTGTATGTCCTTCCTCCTTTTGGACGTCGTGTGGGCGACGATCTTCCAAAAGTCGAAGCCTCCTAGAACACGCTCTTCCCTTCCTTGCTCACTCTGAACAAAGGGAAGAATGAAACAAAACTCTTCCCTATCTAGGATCGGCCACCAAATCAAGAGACTTGATGTTGCCGCCGGCCAAGGAATAGAAGAGGAAGTGGGCGTCGGCCAAGAGCTCCAAGGAACAACCCTAACCCTTGTTTCCACCAGCCAAGGAGAAGAGGAAGAAGAGGTTGAGCGCCGGCCAAGATTGAGAAGAGGAAGATGGGCACCGGCAACAACCCTAGCAAGTCTTGCCACCCAAGACTTCTCCAAACCCCAGCCGCCCAAAGCCAACTACCTTCAATGTCTTGCCGCCCACCCCTTATGCCTCCTTTTATAAAGCTAGGCTTAAGCCTCCTTTTAATCTCCACCGTCGGTTCAAGGGATTTAATCTCAACCGTCGAATCTAGAGATTTAATTTCAACCATCGGACTTAGAGATTTAATCTCCACCGTCGGATCTAAAGATTTAATCTCCACCGTCGGATCTAGAGATTTAATCTCCACGGTCGGATCTAGAGATTTAATCTCCATCGTCGGATCTAGAGTTTCATTTTCCATCATCGGATCTAGGCTCCATGAGGATTTTAATAGGCTACAATAGGAACCATGAAGAGGAGTTGGATCTTGGCCACCCAATGGATCAAGCCCACATAAAATCCGATCCATTAATGATAATCCATTCCACTAGAGGATTATCATTAATCTACCTCACCAACCCCTATAAGTTAATATGGGCTCCATATATTATTTGTACATATATCTCCCCGTGTTTAAGATCTCGAATGTCCGTCGATTAATTAATTTACAGACAATTAATTAATCAACATCTAACTCCATGAGTAGTATCACTCAACCTTATCATCATGTCGGACCAAGTCCACCAGCAGGGTTTACATGATGAACCTTATGAGCTCCTCAAGGGGACATCATCATCCTAATATATAGGACACAGTTTCATCCTATAATCAACGACACACCATATAAATAATATCATTTTCCAACTTACCGAGCCTATCGATTTACTCTATAAATCTCGCCCATTGGTAAATCAAAGAAATGAATACTAAGTATATGTGCCTATTATTATATCGGGATTAAGAGCATGTACAACATAATATCTGAGGTTCGATTCGATTATGTAGTCAGCAATAAATCGAATAACCTCTAAGTTTGTCCTACTCAATACACACAAAGTGTACTAGTGTAATTCAATGGCCAAGACAAACCAATACCAAATCACACTACAACCATTCCAATGGTTTATCTAAAGCCATCTAGGTTGTGAGCCTTTACTTATACTTTACAAGGAACCGATAACATGATCTCCCATGTGACACTACACACCATGTTATCTACAATGTAATGTATTAGACAATATGCATAACCATAAATATGCAAACAATGATCATGTGATTCTTATGTCAAAAATAAAGATGTTCATACAAAAGATAGACTTTTTAGTATACATCCCAACAGTTACCAAGTTACCAATTGGGTTTGAAATTCTCATTGGGATGTGAGAATTGCCAATTAGGGATAATTGGTAGACTTGAGGGATAGTTTTGTCAATCATCAAAAAGGGGGAGATTGTTGGTGCAATCGACCTGGGTTGACTCGAGTTTGACTCGAGCAGTATTTTGATAAAAGACTAAACTTATGACATGGGATTGTCATAGGAAATTCCAACATTGAGTTGGCATGGAAAACCCAAGCATTGGGCTTGGTGTGGAAAAGTCCAAAGCATTGCGAAGTCATGTGCTTGGTGCTTAGTTAGAAATGCATTGCAAAGTCGTGTGCTTGGTGCATTTTAGAAGTCTTGAGGACTTGGCAAGTTCACTAGGCTTGTGGTTCTTCAGTCGGTGAAGGATGGCATTGTGAAGCTGTGCACTTGGTGCATCCGAGGGACCGTCGGATGGGGAGCGAATGGAGTGAGGCCCAAGGGAAGCATTCTTCGAGGGCAAGAGACACGAAGGATGGCATTGCGAAGTCGTGCGCTTAGTGCATCCGAGGTATATAGGCCGAGGGAAGAGAGCTTCGGTGGGGAACTCCATGAGGGATGAGGTGAACTTGGCCAAGTGGCTAAGACTAAGTGTCGGATGCTCAAACTTGGTGTTTGAGGGTTTACCTGATGGTCGGATGCTCAAACTACTTGGTGTTTAAGGTTTTACCCGACATCAGTCGACTGGCATAGGTGCCAGTAGACTGCTCCAAGTCGACTAGGGTTCGACTGGTGTTCGACAGACTAGGGTATGGATGATGAGTCGACTGTCGAGGAATGGCAGTCGATTGATAACACCATCAGTCGAATGATGAGGGAGATCAGTTGACTGATCGAGGTGTTTTTGGCCATAGAAGGTCTTCCAGTCGAGTGCTCGTGCCAACACTCGACTGATGGGATCATCAGTCAACTGATGGCCATGATCAGTCGACTGATGATGGATCTGTTAGCTTTTGGCCAGCGTGGATCGAGTCATTGTGAGGCAACGGCTATAGGACCAGTCGACTGATGTTCACGATCAATTGACTGATGGGCACGGAATCAACTTGATGCAGGTTATAAATGGAGCTCGATATGGAGGATTTCGCCAAGACTTTAAGGAAGACTTTGAAGGGGAATTGCTGCTGCATTCCAATCCTTCAAGAGCCAACCAAAGCAAGCAACAAGCAAGTGATTAAAGCAATTGTGTAAAAGTTCTCTTTTGTATTGTCTTTGTATTTTAGCTTGTATTTCTATATTACTATTGTAATTTCTTGTACGAGGTTTCTCCACCTTCGATGTGTTGTCGAGAAGGAGTTTAGTTAGTATCATGCGCATAACTAGAGCTCAGTGAGCTCGCCCGTGGAGTAGGAACCTTTCGGTTCCAAACCACGTATATCTTGGTGTATTGTGTGTGCTTGTATTGTTATTTGCATTTCTATTTGTTTCTATTATTTCCACTGTGCTAACAACAATCGTAGACAAGAGACGCACGACGACGATCATATTCCACCGTACACGCGATTGAGGGCTATTCACCCCTTTCTAGCCGGCCACCTACGTTCCAACAGTTTCCACATTCGTGCTTAACTCCGCTTCATGTCAAGAGGAGTTAGAAAGTTGTTGAGTCACCTAGTTCAGTTGGGCCTAAGATGTTGCATGATGGGTTTCTAGATACACCTGATAATCCGCCACTCAGCGAATTGCCTCGTCATAATGGGTAACTGCCTGCACAAATAGGAGTTGAGTCGAGTCGAGAACATAACATTGAAATAAAGAGAAACATAAGGAGACAATTAGCTTACTGAGGTCAGGTCATGACACATATGCTTAAGAGGAGCCTACACCTCTGCCTAGTTCAGGAGTCTCAATTCCTCAAGTGAGTGAGCATGGAGAACAGAGTTGAGAGAAACTAGGGAGGGACTCAGCAAAGAAGATACTAGAGTCTCCTTTATGGTGGACAATGAAGGGATGGGGAGTTCGACAGGAAGCAAAGGCAAGGTACCTGAGGAAATAGGGCCCATGGAAGGAAGGAGCAATGAGATAGGGTCAAAGTACCTGAAGGGGTGCCTATAGAGAGGGGGGAAGGAACTTATGTACCCTCTATCGTTGCACTAGGAGAGGGGGAGTATAGACAATTAAAGCCAAAGAGGAAGTAGGTAATAAGGAAGAAGGAAAGGAGGCTCAGAAGAAGGCAATAAAGGAGCAGGAATAGGGAGAAGGGACTTGGAAAGATCAAGAGAAACAAGAGTGGTACCCTTCTCTTCCAAAGACGAAAAGACTACTGAGGCCGAAGGGACCTCACCTAGAAGATATTGGTGCAATTAACCTCAGGTTGACAAAATAGTGTTTTGATGTTTGACAATACGTTTAACAATATATATGATAGGATGATTAGTGGATGATTTGAAACATCCAAGGTCATATGAGAGAGATTGTAAGGAGGAGATTGTTAGAGCAATCAACCTTAGGTCAAGGTTGACCAAACTCGAGTAAGACTCAAGTGAAATTTCAAGTATGGATACTTGGCAAGGAAAAGTCCAAGTTTAGAGACTTGGCAACGGAGAAGTCCAAGAATAGATTCTTGGCAAGGAAAAGTCTAGGTTTGAAGACTTGGCAATGGAGAAGTCGAAGAATGGATTCTTGGCAAGGGAAGTCTATGTTTGGAGACTTGGCAAGGGAAAGTCCAAGTATGGAGTCTTGGCAAAGGAAAGTCCAAGGGTGTACTCTTGGTCGTTGATGAGTGTGAATCATACACACTTTTTAGTATTCATTTAGCATTCATTTCTTAGATTTTGTCCACATATCATGCATAAAACATAGCATTTACTTTCATATTTCACTTTTAGTTCAGATAACTATGGTTTTCATATTTTTATTCTCAAGAGTGTATAAATTAAGGCAAAAGAAGGCATAATCGAGCCATGGAGGAAAGTCACGTACGTGAACACACGATGAAACGGGGAGCAAGGAGCTGCACCTTACCATCCCAGCGCCTGACACAACCTAACCATGCCATTTGGCATAGCCGTGTCAAGCCATTTTTTAGCCTATAGTTACAAAAAATTCTAGAATACCTGGGTCGTGCAAATTGGCATGACTGTATTGTGCTATATTCAGCCTGAGTAAATCTCAACCAACTCATGATTTCTTTTCCAAAATAATGACTTTTCACTTATAAAGTCTATAAAAAGGACCAAAATCTCCAACAACTATTATCGAAGCCTAGGAGAGGTTGATGGCCAAGGTTCCGAGGGCTGGTGATAGTGATCCATTTTAGGGAGCCACAGAGGAGAAGACGCTCAAGAAATAGGATGTCAGGTTAATTCTTTCTTTTCTATCATCTATGTTTTGTAACTTCTTCATTGAGTAGTCTCCAAAACTCTAGGATTAGAGAGTAACTTGGTGTATTGTTTTGGTGATTTAATGCATTGATTCTTTTTTGTTTATGACACTTTTTTAGATCGTGATTGGTTTTTCTGTGCTGCATCCACTCTATTCGACCGTGTGTCTCTTTCTTTGGGTTGCACCAAGAGGAAATTCTAATCAAGGCAATGCATCTAAGGCACATTCTGATCATATCCGAGAGAGAAGGGAAAGTACGTAGCGGTGAACTCTGATCTCCAACCTCCTAAACCAACTTGATAGTTTTGTTAACAAGTAAGGGTCAAGTCTAGAATTTGATCCACTGGGATTCTCATGATAGGTTCCCATATTGCGAACAAGGTCATCTACGCATAGATACCCTGAAAGTTGACTTTCTCTTTTAAGGCTTTTACGATTCATCATAGAGTTTAATGGATCTACTCTTCCTCTCTTTCTAAGATGTAGTCAAGATAGGCACGTCGGTGTTTTCTTTCTTTTCTCTACCCCATAGACACATCGACTACCTTAGGATGAGTCCCTTCATTATCGTACATCGAGACTATAGGATGTGCATTCATCAAACATCATCAACCGAAATCGAATCCAAGAGTTGCTTATCGTATAAAGTTCCCCAGATCATTTCCTTGTTGTCCCTTCTCTCCGCCTTCATATTTAAATTCTCATTTGTGATTCTTCTAGATAATCTTCCTTTGCTCATATCTGGTACTTGACCAGTCTTTATTTGATGACGATCGTGTGCGTGCAGTTTCACCACATCAAGTTTTTGGCGTTGTTGCCGACAACTGTGCTCAATATTGGATTTACTTGTGATTTGGTTAATCTAGATTTTTCTTATTACTAATGCTTTCCTTTATTTTCTCCTATACAAAGTAGCATGCTCAAATTCAAAGATTAAATCAATTTAATGATGTGAATTCTCTTAAACTTTATTGTAAAACTTGTGGTGAAGTGGACATGACTCTGACAATTGCCCAATCCTATTTACAACGTCGTCTTTTGAACAAGTAGATGTCACTTACAACAAAAATCAGTGGCTATCATCTGACTCATATTCGTACCCTCATTACACTGATGCGATAAACCCTCAAAAAATTTTCTATCAAGATCAAATTGAAAATGACTATAATGAACCACCATCAAAATTCTATTATATACCAAAATCCAACCTAGAGGCTATGCTAGACAATTTTGTTGATGCAAGGAGCATCACTCCTTAGGTTTTATGTATGAACCATAGTTAAAGTTAGGAATTATTTGTGTTCTAATATATGTTAAGTGTGCAGGCTTAACAGGAAAGTCTTAGTAGGTCAAGCAGACCAGATACTAGGCAAAGTATGGAAAGTCCTAGTAGGTCGTGTTGACCGGATACTAGGCAAAAGACTTGACATATCAGGAGGATTGGACACTATGCAGGAAGTCCAGATGGATAAGGAGATCGGACATTTGGCATGAAGACTGGTTGGGTCATGAAACCAGACAATTGACATGAAGTCCAGCTGGGTCAGGGAGATCGGACAGCTAGTGGGAAGCCCTGGTAGTCAGATCGGATGTCAAGCATGGTAAGTCTGGCTGGGCAGCCAGCAGATAAGCCTCGAGTGAAGAGCTGAGGTCGAGTCCTTGGGTGGGGACAAAGCTAGGCGTCGATCCGATAGATAGTCTGCGTGGGACTAAGAAGTTGAGATTAAATAGTATTACTACTGTCATTTCATTTCTTATTATGTATTTTGCCAATCTTGTTTTGCAAGACTCCAGTCAACTGGAAGAATTACAGTTGACTGATGTCTAGTCAACTCGGTATGGTCCAGTCTACTGGGTATGGTCCAGTTGACTGGATACCTAATTGAAAACACAGGTTGGTAATCGATTGAAGATCTAGCAACAAAGATGGCAAGAACTCTAGTCGAGTGGGGAGGTCCAGTCAACTGGAAAGGCAAATTTCTCGATGTTGAGCTAGGTGACCTAGAGTCGACTGGACGAAGTCCAGTTGACTAGAAAGGTCAATGTACCAAATCGACGGGCCGATTTAGAGTCGACTGGAGGGTGTTCCAGTCGACTAGAAGTGCTTATAAAAGAAATAGAGGACCAGCTCTGAATTATCAATTGCTCATACGTCAGAGTGTTCTTGCCATTGCTCATCACGCCGATGCTTCAACAATCCTCCGACACTACGAACTCGACTTCCATTTCTACTAGTGTCGGTATAATTGTATTGCTTACATTTCACTTTATTGTACTTAAATTCAAAATGATAGGTGGTTTTACCTTTTCCTTATATTTTTTATAAAAAAGTGAATCCCTCCGAGTTCGAGAGTTCTTGAATCTGAGGACTTTAGTGGATTTCTAATCGAGGTGACTCTCGGAGAGTCGTGGGCCTTGGACTAATAACCCGGCTTGGGTTGTGAACCAAATAAAAATAAATTATATAATTTATTTAATTTATATTTTCACTGCATACTCTTACATTTCGAAAAGAAGAAAATATTAGTTTTAAAATTAAAAAGAAAACTTTTTATATTCCGAGATTCACTCCCCCCCTCTCTCAAAAATCTCTAATCCTACAATTGGTATCAGAGCGGGGGCGCTCCGACTTTGGTGCAACCACCAACGAGAGAATTTAGAGAATTTTTTTAAATTTTATTATTCTTATCTTAGATTAATTTTTACTTTTGCACTAGAATCAATTTTCTAATATTTGTCAATCTTATTTTAGTATAAGTTCAATTTTTGCACTTTTTCTAATATTTGTCAACCTTGCTTTAGTATAAGTTCAATTTTTGCACTAACACAATATTACTCTAATTGTGTAACTCTAGGAATATTTTTGGAAGATAAAAAAATTTGTTTTATAAAAAAAAAAATGTATGTCACACTTAGAGGGGTATAGCACCATTCGCCCTCCTCTCTTTAACAGAGAAGACTTTTCCTATTGAAAAAAGCGAATGGAGTGCTTCTTGGAAATCGATCTCGAGATGTGGTTTTCGATTAGGAAAGATTTCATTCCTCTGATAGACGACTCGGGAGAGTTGTTAGATACGGAGAATGGACCACGGACATAAGGAAACAAGCTCAAGTCAATTAAAAGGCCCTTAACACCTTGCAATATGGGCTAACCAAAGAAGAGCTCAATAGCGTCAGACCCTTTGAAAACTCTAAGGAACTTTGGGATAAATTAATAGAATTACACGAAGGCACTAATGACACTAGGATAGCTAAAAGTGACATGCCACTTAATAATCTATTTAATTGTAAAATTCTTGAAAATGGAAGTGCTAGTCAACTTCATACTATGATAAAGGACATACTAAATGGACTCCACATAATAGGTTATCAAATTGAAAATAGGGATATAATTAGGTAAACCCTTAAGGCATTTCCTCAGAATGCCTTATGGGAATCCACCGTCGATGCCTATAAGGTCTCCTGGGATCTTTCTTTAATTATACTAAATGAACTATTTTATGAACTTGAACTACACGAACAAGCTAGCTTGGGTCAAACAAAGAATGGTATTAAATTAGTGGAAGGTTCGACAAGAAAGGAAATGAAAACCAAGAATGAGTCTGAAGATGAGTCAGAGTCGGACTTAAATAGCGAATAAGAGGTCATTAATATGGTCCGAAAGATGTTCAATCGAAAAAAAAAGTTTCATGAAGAAAGATGCCAAAAAGGTCGTCGTCAACAAGCCAAGACCTAGATCAGAAGTTACTTGTTATGAGTGCAATGGGAAGGGTCACTACAAGTCAGAGTGCACAAATCTAAAAAAGGAAGAAAAACCTATAAAGGAAAAGAAGAAGAAGGCACTCAAGGCAACTTAGGACGAATCATCTTCGGAGGAGTCGTACACGGAAGAAACGAAGAGGAGCTTTGTAGCATTTATGGTCGAATCAAGTTCCGAGACCGAATCCGAGTCCGAGAGAAGCCAAGGATCCGCATCTATTTCCAAAGGAATAGACAAGGTAACTTCTCCCTTAGAAGATAAATTGTACAATATAATAGCATGCCTAGGTAGGAAGTTAGCTAAGTCCGAGAATCGAGTCTACTATCTTCTTAAGGAAGTCCAAGTACTTAAGGAGCAAGTCAACTCGAAGACTTCGACTTGCCAAATTGAAGATAGAGACTCAACTCAAGTCGCAAAGCTTGAGGAAAAGAACTCAGTCCTAAAAAGGCAAGTAGGAGATCTCAATGGAATGTTGGAAAGGTTCACATCGGCCATCAAGTATCTCAACATGATGCTTGGATCTCAACGAGTCGTGTACAACAAGTTCAGACTCGGATACAAGGCTAAATCTTCATACAAATCATACAAATCATTACTTAGCCGAAACACTAAGAGTCGAGTTCAAGCATGGGTTCCTAAGTCTATCTTAGTCAACCAAATTGGACCAAACCAATTTTTAGGTTCCCAAGAGTCAAGTTCTCTTAGTGAACAAAAATCAACTAAGTTATCACTTAGGGGGAGCTAACTCTTTGCTTATTTCTTTAATTAGTTAAAATCTTACATGATTAGTTTACTTTACTTGCTTAATTTAGAATGGACTAGATACGAAACAAAGTAGTTTAAACTTGAACAACCTAGTACTAAGACGAAGTGAACTGATAGTAAGTTAGAGAAGCTCTTCTAGGTGCATGTCTAGGAAGTGGTCCACCTGATATCCAAAGGAGGTCATATGCCTCGGCACGACCTGGTGCACTAAGTTGAGTGGAACTAACTGAAGCTAACTCACTAAGTCTTTAAGTAGTTAGACTAAAGTTTAGTCCAAAGTGAGTTAAGTACTTGATTCCTTCATTGACATTGTCTTAGAAAGTGATCCATCTGATATCCAAGAAGGTCATATGCCTCGCCACTACCTGGAAGTCAATTTTGGAAAAAACTACTTGATTAGCTCAAGCTAAACTTGAATCTAACACAAGTTTAAAAACTTTGAAATTTTTCATTAAAATTAATCAAGCTAAAAATTAATCCTCATTTCATAAAACCCATAGGATTAACATGTATTTAAAACTTAAATTGGGTGAGATGAATAAGATCAACTCAACCTTAATCAATTATGAATAGGAATTCATGCTTGGACATCTCTTATTTCATTTTCATTACCTTAAAAATTTAAGTTTGAATTAAGGGGAGAAAATAATTTCAAGTTTATTAAATTTTGAAAAGATTTAATTTAGGGGGAGTTTTGAAATTTTAAACCTTGAATTAAGGGGGAGCCTTAAATGTTTTCAAATATTTTAGCTTTGAAAGGTGACATTGTTTTCAAACACTCTAGATTTTACTGATGGGGAGAAAAGCTTTGAAACACTTTAAATTTTGAGTTCATTCAAAATTTAAAAATCCTTCAAAGGTTTAAAATTTTCAAAACACTAATATCCTTTGAAAACTTGATTTTAAAAAAAAAACTTACTTTGAAAAGATTAAGTCTTTTGTAAAGCTTGAGAACTTTTGAAATGCTCATTGAAAAGCTTAAGTATTTTAAGCTTAAAAAATGCTAATTCATTTTGAAAAGTCTAAGTATTTTGAAAAAGCTTAAAGCTTATATACCTTGAGAATCTTGTTTATATGACTTAGTTTGAAAATCTTATTTTCTAAAACCTTACATAGCTTATTTTGACAAGTTCATTTTAGCTTAGCATGAAAAGACTAAGTACTCATGAAAAGCTTATAATACATAAACATTTTGTTAAGCTTATGCATATTCCTTATAAAGTTTAAAAATCTACAGTATTCTAAAAATGTTTAAGTACTTCAAAATAATTTTTAATTTTGACAATCTTAAGTCTTTTGAAAAACTTAAGAAAGAAGTAACATGCTTTTATTTTAAACCAATGCTTGCCTATACTTTAATCTCAATTTTTACATTTAGAAGTTAATAGCATTTTGATGTATGCCAAAGGGAGAGAGAGAGGTTTAAAGTTAATATTAAAGAGAGAAGTAAAGTTTAAAGTTAGAACATCTACTTGATATTAAGAATGCATTTCATGGCTTCATTCATTGCATATACTTAAACTTTATACTTGATCTTAATGCATTGCATGTAAATATATGAATATATGTTGAACTTCATACATTACAATTTGATTCTCCTAACATTAATCAATTTGTTATCATACATCAAAAAGCGGAAGATTGTTGATGCAGGGAGCATCACTCCTTAGTTTTGGTGTATGAACGATAGTTAAAGTTAGGAATTACCTATGTTTTGATATGCGTGTTAAGTATTCAGGCTTAACATGAAAGCCCTAGTTGGTCAGGCAGACCAAATACTAGGCATAGTATGGAAAGTCCTAGTAGGTCATGTTAATTGGATACTAGGTAGAAGACTTGATAGATCAGGAGAATCGGACACCAGGCAGGAAGTCCAAATGGGTTAGAAGATCGAAAATCTAGCATGAAGACCATTTTGGAACATCGGTGGCCGGCTAGAGGGGGTGAATAGCCCTAAACGCTTGTACGGTGGAATTCAATCATTCTTGCATCTACAATCTTGTTAGAACAGCGGAATAACAATAATAATACTAACAAGATATACAAATACACACAAGCACATAAGAAGCAACACACGATATACGTGGTTCGGAACCTTAGGGTTCCTACTCCATGGGTGAGCTCAACAAGCTCGTGTTATGCACACAACACTAACAACAACTCCTTGATAACACGTCGGAAGTGGAGAAACCTCGTACAAGCAAATACACAAATGTAATACAAGCAAATACAAAGAACACAAATGAAATATGTAAAGAACACTTTACAACAAATGGCTTTGAACTCTTGCTTGTTGATTGCTTTGGATTGCTCTTGAAGGTCTGGAATGCAGTAGCAATTCCCCTCCAAAATCTCTCTAAAAGTCTTGACGAAATCCTCTATCTCGAGCTCCATTTATAACCTGCATCGAGCTGATTCCGCGCCCATTAGTCGACTGATTGTGACCATCAGTCAACTGGTCCTGTAGCCATTGTCTCACAACAACTCGATCCACGCTAGCCAAGTTCCAATAGATCCATCATCAGTCGACTAATCATGCCCATCAGTCGAGTGGAAGACCTTCTATGGTTGAAAACACCCCGTCGGTCGGTGATGGTGTCAGCGATCAAGCCTTACGACTTCGGCTGATCATTTAGGCGAAAGTCGATCGAACAATCGACTTAGAGCAATCGATTGGTACCTATACCAGTCGACTGATGTCGGGTAAAACCTCAAACACCAAGTTGTTTGAGCATCCGATCATCTGGTAAACCCTCAAACACAATGTTTGAGCCTCCGACACTCAGTCTTAACCACTTGGCTGAGTCCACCTCATCCTCTCATGGAGTTCCCCATCGAAGCTCTCTTCCCTCGGCCTACGTCCCTCGGATGCACCAAGATCACGGCTTCGCAATGCCATCCTTCATGTCTCTTGCCCTAAAAGTATGCTGTTGGAAATCGGATGGCCGGCTAGAGGGGGGTGAATAGCCCTTTTCGTTTGGATGCCGGTATTTGCTCGTCTACAAAACTAATTAGAGCAAGCGGAAGACTAATAAAGACAAGCAAATAGAAATACGAGAAAACAAACGCTAACAAGGAATGTAACGTGGTTCACGGCTACGCCGCTAATCCACGGTCCCCAATTCGTCCTCGGTGAATCACTCCGCTAAACCAATCCACTAAATGGTCTCTCCTTTGCACCAAGCTAGGTGGAGGTAACCTTTACAATCAAGATCACTTTTCTTACAAATAGAATGGAGTAAAAGCGGGTAAGAAGAGTTTAGAGCTTGTGGGGCACTAGGAAGATTACTTAGAGCATAAGCATTTTTCTCTCAAAGGCTTACACCCTCTCTTTTTATAGAGAGGGCTGTTTTCTTCCCGTTGGCCGCCATTAGTCGACTGCCGCCCTTGGCAGTCGACTGCCGTCACTACAACGGCCTCCGAACACGTCGGATCCCGACCGTTGTAGTCCAACGGAACTCTTAGCGATCGATGGTCCTCATCGATCGGTCAGTCTCCGTAATCGGCCCGCCCGATCGGCTACGAACGGTTCGTAATGGTCGAAACCCTATTGATCGATCCGGCTCACGCCTTGGGATCGTGATGTCTTGCCGATCGGCGCCCACGTATGGCGATCATTGCGGCCGCAATCCGATCGATCGTATACCGTCGAACTCACTCGACTCGGAAGCGATCGGGCATGACATAGCGATCGGCGGTGTCGAAAACCCATCGACACTTGGCCAAAAGTTTCACCTAAACTACCCTTCCCGGGTTACAATCACTCCTCTCATCTCGAGTCCCTGCGCCGAAGTTCTCTTCGTTCGGCCACCCGTCCCTCGGCGGCATCGAGCGCCGCGGCTGCAATGCTCCTTCGCGTCTCTTGCCTCGAAGTCTACTTCCTCCGGCTTCACTCCAAGCTTCTCGTCCGGCGGTCCCTCGGATGCTCCAAGCGCACGGCTTTCGCAAAGCTATCCTTCACCGACTCAAGGCACGAGTCATGAGATGTGAAACTCGCCACGGCTCCATGTGCGAATTACTAAGTCCTGCACGACTTCAACGCACATATCACATCAACATATCAAACTAACTTAAACCCTTTGCCACACCATCAAAACCATATTACGGCAAGAGATTGCCCTAACATATGCTTCCCTTGGGCCTCACTCCATTCGCTCCCTGTCCGACGGTCCCTCGGATGCACCAAACACATGACTTCACAATGCCATCCTTCACCGACTCAATTACCCCGAGCCTAGTGAACTTGCCAAGTCCTCAAGACTTCCCACACCAAGTCTCATGCTTGGATTTTCCATGCCAAGCCCCATGCTTGGACTTTAACCACCAAGGCTACACACTTGGACTTACGTGGTCAACCCATGTTGGACTTTCCAACACCAAGCCCTATGCTTGGATTTTCCCAACACCAAGCCCCATGCTTGGACTTTTCACCACCAAGGCTACACACTTGGATTTACGTGGCCAACCCATGTTGGACTTCCCATGACAATCCCATGTCATGCATTTTGTCTAACATCAAAATATAGTTCGAGTCAAACTCGAGTCCTTGGCCGATTGCACCAACAATCTTCCCCTTTTTGATGTTTGACAAAACCTCAAACTCAAGTCTACCAATTATCCCTAATTGACAATTCTCACATCCAAATGAGAATTCCAACTATCACAATTGGAACTTCTCCCCCTTTTTGACATACATCAAAAAGGCCCTCCCCAAGGGTATAAATGTCTCATATCCCAATAAGATCTTACAATCTCTCCCTTGGAGGAACACATGCCTACAAACTTTCTAGTGATAAGTCCCATATCACTTAAGAGAGACAATCTCCCGATTTTCCTCCCATGAGGAAAAAGACACACCCATCTTCCCATGATGGATACCTCCCCCTAAAGGCTTGCTCCCCATTGACTATTGCACCAACAATGTCCTTGGAGAGTCCCTAAGCCAATAGGAACATTTAAACAATCAAAATTAAGGCAAAGTTCAACAATGAACTCTCATCCACCTTAAAATTGATAATCACCCTAAACACTTCTCCTAATCTATATCCAATGGATTTCCACTCTTTCTAATGCTCTCCCAAGCATATCCTAAGGTTAGGAGTGGTTAAAGGACCAAAACATAGCTGAACATGGGCCTAACAACCAAGGTTTACCTGAAATCAGCCTGACAGTCGACTCTAACAAAAATAAGTCGACTGTCACCATCATCAGTCGACTGCCATCCATGGCAGTCGACTGATAACTGCAAATGTAGAAATCAGGTTTTCAGAAATGAATTCCTAAAAATCATAAGTAAATATACATAGGTTAAAAAATCATGAAAATTCATATGTATATTAGTTATAACAATCATTATAGGTGAAAAATATTAGAAAATTATTTTACCCACAAAATATTGAGATTGATACAAAGTTCAAAAATTGAGAAAAGCTTTAATATGGAGCCCTCCTTATATCATCCCATTCAATGGTTATTGCTATTAAAAGATAGACTTCACCAAGGTTTTTCAAGATGTTTTTGAAATGTTTTTAAAACTTTTAATTTATTTTTCCTAAACATCTCACTTGTATCTAGATGTGTGAAACACATACATGTCAATTTATAGTGAGATGTGGGGTCTTTGTTATTTAGGGTTTCATGCTTATCTCTAGGCAACACTATTTGATTCCCTTATGCATGGGACTTCAAATCATGCCTTAGTCCTTAAATCCATTTTATTTATGCATGAATGATGATTATGACATAATTGATACAAAGATAAAAGCATGTACCAAAATCATGATGTCATGGCATGTGAATGAATTCTAAGCATACATTACATACAAACATAACCCAAAATATGATCATGACATTTTATATGATAAAAATAAATATGATGTCATGTCATGGCGTATGGCAAGTAAATCATGGCAAGTAAAGGATAAAGGTATAAATACCTAGATTTTAGTATTAGTTACCATTTGATATAATTAAATTCATTTTTCCATATATCCCCCTAGTGTGCCAAAAACCCAAAATGGCACACCATTACTTCTAAGACCTAATTATGTCAATTTAATCATTTTTCATCTTCTTAAACCATATTGGCACATCCTAAGGTGTCAACTCACCATGGCTAGGTTAACTACCTATCCACATAGGGTTGACACACCCTAACCCATCTAGCGTGAATCGATCACGCTCCTAGGAACCCAATATCTATTGGAGCTCCTTGGATTAACTAGGTATTCACTAGGGATAACTTCCCTAGATACCTTCCTAATGATCCTTTTTGGCTTTGAAGCCTTAGTCAATTGGGTCTTCCTTAGGACAACTCAAGAGGTGACTCCCCCTTTGACCTTCTTAGTGTCTACATTTAGATTTTCTTGACCTTTTAGCCACTAGACACACACCATGGCTAATCCTAAGGATAACTTCCCTATTAGCCTTGGTTTTCCTAGACCTAGAAATAGTTCCATAAATGAATGGAACATTATGGTAGGACATAGGTTTGTGACCCAAACCTTTCTTGCCCTTGGACATTTCTTGTTTCCTAGGCCTTGAATTTTGAAAATTTGACCCTTTAATTGAATTTGTGATTCTTGCTAGGGTCTTCTCAAATTTTTCAAGCCTTGACCTCAAGGCTTGGTTTTCTAGTTCTAATTTTCTCAATTTTGATTCTTCATTTATCTTTTGGGAATGACTCTTCCTAGGCATATGCCTAGATTTCTTGGGGCTAATGCCCAAGTTTTCTTCTATTCTCCTTATAGACTCCCTAGGTAGAATTTTTCTAGAATTATTGTTCCTAGGTTTGTCCTTAGGTAAACTAACATGCTTGGCACCTAGACAAAAAATATTTGTTCATACTAGCATGCTTTTCATTAATAATTGCAAGAGAGCTAAAATAATTCCTAGCATGCTTTTTATTTTTAGAAATAGAAGGTGCATTAATTAAATTTAACTTAGGGTTAGCTTTAGAAGCTCCCCCTACATGAGATGCCCCTTCTTTCTCTCCTTAGGGAATTGGCTACGGTAGTGTCCTCTTTGGTTGCATTTGAATCACACAATGTGCTCTTTGCTTCTCTTCGTGAGGACTCCGACATCCTTTGACTTTTGGTTGACTTTTGGTGTCGGTGCTTTCTTCTTAGCCAATTTTGGGCATTTACTCCTGTAATGCCCTTTCTCCCTACACTCAAAGTATATTATATGATTTTTATCTTTAATTATAATGCATGAGTTACCTAGGGAAGTAGTGGAAGTCTCCTAAGCTAGTTCATGACTTCTCCCGGAGGTGGATGCTTCTTCTTGATCTTGCTCCAGAATAGAAACCCTCTCCTCTGAAGGTCGAAGCTTCGCTTCCCGCTTCAACTTGGTTGCTCATGTAAGGCAATCCTATCTACGTCCCTGGATAAAAAAAATTAATCCTTGACGAAGATGAATTACCCAAGCAACCGATCCATTATCGTGCTATTCGATTTGAGTAATCTCTTGAACAAACTTGTTGTTCAAGCAACCTAATTCTTTTCCTCGATTAGCTGCGGAATAGATGATATACGGATCACCGATTTTTGTGTTTATCTTCGGGGTCTAAGTAAATTAGCCACATGCATTATACAAAAGAAGTAAATCAAAATAAACAAGATTATTCCTCTTGTATACCTCTTGATCTTCTATTGTATGTCCTATCCTCCTCTTGAACGTTGTGTGGGCAACGATCCTCCAAGAGTTGAAACCTCCTAGATTGCGTATCTTCCTTTTCTTGTTCGCTCCGAACAAAGGAAGATAATCAAAGACTTCTTCTCCTATCTAGAGCTGACCACCAAGCTCGTAGCTTGAACCTTGTCACCGGCCAAGGAGAGGAAGAGGAAATATAGGTGTCGGCCAAGAGCTCCAAAGGAAGAACCTTAACTCTTGTCGCCGGACAAGACTTGAGGGAAGAAGGTGCTGCCCTAGGAGAGGAGAAGGAGAAGCCGGCAAAGAACAAAGGAAAAGAATGAAATCCCTAATCCTCCTCTTGGTTGCTGTCGGCCTTAAGGGAGAAGCCAAACCAATGTTACTGCCCAACACCTCCAAACCCTAGCACCCAAAAACCCTAGATGGATAATCTCTCTTGCCACCCAAGCCTTGTAACCTATTTATAGATTTTGCCAAACCTCCTTTTAATCGTGTTCGTTGGATCTAGGTTTCATGAAGGTTTTAATAGGCTACAATAGGGACCATGAGGAGGAGTTGGATCTTGGCCATCCAATGGATCTAACCCACATAAAATCTGATCCATTAATGATAATCCATTCCACTAGAGGATTATCATTGATCTACCTCACCAACCCCCATAAATAAATATGGACTCCATATATTAATTGTACAAATGTCTCCCCGTGTTTAAGATATCAAATGTCCATCAATTAATTAATTTACTGACAATTAATTAATTAACATCTAACTCCATTAGTAGTACCACTCAACCTCATCATCATGTCGGACCAAGTCTACCTTTAGGATTTACATGATGATCTTTATGAGCTCCTCAAGGGGACATCATCATCCTAATACATAGGACATGGTTTCCTCCTATAATCAATGGTACACCATATAAATAATATCATTTCCCAACTTACCAAGCCTATCGATTTAATCTATAAATCTCACCCATTGGTAAATCAAAGAAATAAATACTAAGTACATGTGCCCGTTATTATATCGAGATTAAAAGCATGTACACCATAATATCCGAGGTTCGATTCAATTATGTAGTCAGCAATAAATTGAATCACCTCTAAGTCGGTCCTGCTCAATACACACAAAGTGTACTAGTGTAATTCTATGGTCAAGACAAACCAATACCAAATTACACTACAACCATACCAATGGTTTGTCCAAAACCATCTCGGTTGTGAGCCTCTTCTTATACTCTACAAGGAACTGATAACATGATCTTCCGTATGACATCACACACCATGTTATCTACAATGTAATGTATCAGACAATATTCATAACCATAAATATGAATACAATGATCATGTGATTCTTATTTCAAAAATAAAGATGTTAATACAAAGAATAGACTTTTCAGTATACATCCCAACAATCTCCCACTTATACTAAAAGACTATGCTGCCATCAAACTGTCGTACATCTGATTCTCATTTCCTCCACATGCCTATCAATAGCTCTCACTAGAAGGGCCTTAGTGAAAAGATCTACTGATGCAATCTTTGTGACAGCAACTTCTACCCACTTTACGATCTCTCGTAACAGGTGGTACTTGTGCTCTATGTGTTTACTTGCCTAATGGGTTCGTGGTTCCTTCGAGTTTGCAACTACACCACTGTTATCACAATAAATTGTGAAAGTTCTGGGCAAACCAGGAATCACATCCAAGTCCATCAAGAAGTTCTTGAGCCATACAACTTCTTTGGCTGCCTCAGAGGCTTCCACATACTCAGCTTCCATGGTAGGGTCCGCCACGCATTTCTACTTTACATTCCTCCATACAATGGCTCCACCTCCCAAAGTAAACACAAAACCCGAGGTAGACTTACTGTTATCCCTATATGATTGGATGTCAAAATCTATGTAACCCATAGAGAGTAATTGATCTGCCTGGTATACTAGAATATAATCCCTAGTCCTTCTCAGGTACTTCAATATATACTTTACCACAGTCCAATGTCCCTGTCCTGGATTACTCTGATATATGCTAACCATGCCCACGGCAAAGTAGATATCAGACCTCGTACATAACATAACATACATGAGGCTGCCTACCGTCGAAGCATAAGGAACCGCTTTCATCTCCTCTATCTCCTTTAATGTTCTAGGACGCATATCTTTAGATAAAGGTACTCCATGCCTAAAAGGTAAAAAACTTTTCTTGGAGTTCTGCATGCTAAAATGAGCCAAAATGGTGTCTATGTATGAAGCTTGAGATAAGCACAACATCCTTTTCCTGCGATCCCTTATAACCTTGATCCCAAGGATGTGTCCCACTTCTCCCAAGTCATTCATATCAAACTATTTGTACAACCATACCCATACATCTGATAACACTTTGACATTGTTGCCAATTAATAAAATGTCATCTACGTATAGTACAAGAAATACCACTACGTTTCTGTCACATCTCTTGTATACACAAGACTCATCCGGACATTGAATAAATCCAAAAGACTGGATTACCTCATCAAAGCGAATGTTCTAAGATGTCGAAGCTTGCTTCAATCCATAAATTGACCGATTAAGCTTGCACAAAAGATGCTCTTTGCCCTTTGCAATGAATCCCTCTGATTGATCCATATAAATGTTTTCCTCAAGACTTCCATTAAGGAAAGCTATCTTGACATCCATCTACCACACCTCATAATCCATATGAGCAGCAATAGATAAGAGAATCTGGATAGACTTAAGCATGGCTACCGACGAAAGGTCTCCTCATAATCGATACCCTCTTTCTGAGTATACCCTTTCGCAACAAGCCTCGCTTTGAAGGTCTCAACCTTCCCATCTATTCCTCTCTTTCTTTTGTAGATCCACTTGCATCCAATAGTTTTTTCACCATTGGGTGGTTCTACTAGCTCCCAGACCTGATTTGAATCCATAGATTCTATCTCAGAATTCATTTCACTTTGTCAAGATACCGTATCTTTATCTTGTATTGCCTCGTCATATGTCTAGGGATCAGGTTCTTGTTCGCCAGGGACCAAATAAAAAGATTCTCCCAAGAACATAAATCTATCAGGTTGTCTAACAACCCTCCCACTATGACGAGGTATCACCTGTGTATCCTTTATGACATGCGGTGCAGTCACTTGTGGTATATCCTCTTGTATCGGTGGTACTGAACTAGTAAATTCCCCTCTCAATTCCTTCAGAACAATCTTACTTATGGGCTTATGGTTCATTACATAGTCTTCCTCTAAAAATCTGGCGTTTGTGCTAACGATCACCCTCTGATTTGGGAGTAGTCTCCTAAACTCTAGGATTTGGGAGTAACTTGGTGTATTATTTTGGTGATTTAATGCAATGATTCTCTTTTGTTTATGACACATTTTTCGATCGTGATTGGTTTTTGTGCATTGCATCCACTCTATCTGACCGTGTGTCACTGTCTTAGATTTACAAGTTTCTTTCTTCGGGTTTGACCAAGAGGAAACTCTAATCGACGCAATGCATCTAAGGCACACTCAGATCATATCCGAGAGAGAAGAGGAAGTACCTAGTAGTGAACCCTGATCTCCAACCTCCTAAACCAACTTGAGGGTTTTGTTAACAAGTAAGGGTCAAAGTCTAGAATTTGATCCGCTGGGGTTCTCATGACAGGTTCATATATTGGGAACAAGGTCATCTATGCATAGATACCTTGAAAGTTGACTTTCTCTTTTGAAGCTTTTACGATTCTTCATAGAGTTTAATGGGTCTACTCTTGCCCTATTTCTAAGATGCGGTCAAGATAGGCACGTCGGTGTTTTCTTTCTTTTCTCTACCCCATAGAAATATTGACTACCTTAGATCGAGTCCCTTCATTATCGTACATCGAGACTATAAAATTTACATTCATCAAATATCATCAACCAAAACTAAACCCTAGAGTTACTTCTCGTATAAAGTTACCCAGATTGTTTCCTTGTCATCCCTTCTCTCCGCCTTCGTATTCAAATTCTTATTAGTGACTCTTCTAGAAAATCTTTCATTTCTCATATCCGATACTTGACCAGTCTCTGTGGGATCGATATTTTATTACTTGACGAGGACCACGCGCTACCGGTTACACAACATCAACCATGTAAGTCCAAGTGTGTAGTCTTGGCAGCGTAAATCCAAGTATGAATACTTGGAAAAGAAAAGTCCAAGAGTGTCGTCTTAGTCGTGTAAGTCCAAGTGTGTAGTCTTGGCAATGTAAGTCTCGGAGACGCGACCTCCTGGCAAAGGGAGACCTGGTAGCTTGGCAAAGTTGATGGAAGCACTTGAAGGCTAGTGTAAGGGTGAGGAATCGTGGACTCAAACCAAAGGTGTGAGGATGATGGAAGTGGCTTGAAGGATTAATTCTAGGATAAGGGTACCCGATAGCATGACAAAGTCGAATAAAGCACTTAAATGCTAGCACAAGGATGAGGAGTCGTAGTTGTTGGGGACTGTTGGATGCGCAGGGGGTGAATAGCGTCGATCGATTCACCAATTCGTTAGTTGTCATGCTCATCTTCAATCGTTAGTGCACAGCGGAATATACAAAAACAAATACACATAAATACAACACAAAGGTTTTTTTACATGCTTCAGAACCCTAGTTCCAACTCCACGGTGATGCTCTAGTGATCTACCCTTACTATGAACTTCTCCTTCTTGGTATGACACTGGAGGTGGTGAAACCTCGTACAATATACTTACAAAAGTAAAATACAACCAAAATAAAGTATACAAGTAATGAACACTTTACAAATGATTGCTTTGATTGTTTAATGCTTTGGTTGCTTTGGATGGCTTTTGAAGACCTGAAATGCAGCAGCTCTTCCCCTTAAAATCACCCAAGAATTGATGTGAAATCCTCCTTCTCGAGCTCCTTTTATAACTGTAGCTCGGGCTAATTTTTTTCTTCCAATCGATTACCAAAAGACCCCAGTCGACTGCCCCCTTATCTGTTGTCTCACAATGGACTAATCCGTGTAGGCTTTCACCCAACGGATACCCTAATAGTCGACTATCATTACCATCAGTCAACTGCTAGTTCTCCAATTGACTACTCAATCGACTATGAGACATTTTGTGCTCTGGCCACTTATGACCAGGCGACTGCTATACCCTAGCAATCGATTTATCAAATCCAATTGACTCTTAATCCATGGTAGTCGATTGCCTCTGGTCAGTCGACTGGTGCAAGCCACAAGTCGACTCCCAGAGCCACAGGGCAATAGTCGACTCTCAGTCAACTACTTGACTTGTCAACTGAGCCATAACCCTAGTCGATTACTTGACCAATCGACAGGGTCATAACCCCAATCGACTGCTTGAGTCAACTAGGCCTTCGAGTACTATGACCAGTCGATTAGCTAAAGCCATCAGTCGACTGTTAAAACTCAAACATGAGGTTTAACCCAAGTATGATCCCCTCATCTTGATACTCAACCTGACCTAGACCTAAGCCTTCTAGCCATTTCCATCAGTCTCATACCCTCAGGTTCTATCTGAGTCCTCTACGACTCATTCACCCTTCGCGCTAGCCTTTAAGTGCTTCCATCGGCTATGTCATGCTATTGAGTACCCTTAGCGTGGACATAGTCCTTCAAGCCACTTCCATCATCCTGAAGCCCTTGGTTCAGGTCCACAACTCCTCACCCTTGGCTTTTTCTTCCCCTTCTGCTATTCCTTTGACTTCCTCTTAGAACCTTTTTTCGAGGAATCAATTTACAGCATCGTCCCCTGCTCATGCTTCACAGAAGGCTCCACAGTCTTCAGCATGTTGAGTAGTACCACAAATGAACCTTCTTGCATCTCAGAGGTGAAGAGGAACTTGGAGACTTCGAACCTTTCGAATCTCACTTGCTCAACAACCAACTCATAAAGATGAAAGACTATGGTATGAGCATCCATATGCTCATGCTGCTTCCATAGCTCAGGCACCATCGCGGCTAGCATGATGCAACTCGCCATTTCAGAATTAGTCATATGTTTCTAATAGGTCAACAATTGGTCAAGAGTTGCATTGTCACTAGGACGGGCGGGAAGAGGCGCTTCGAGGACATTCGCAAGCTTTTCAACCTTAAGAACAATTCTCAGGTTGAATCCAAAAACCAGTCCAAGAAGTTCGACCCAGTCAATTTATTTGAATACAAGATAGAGTGCAAATTCAAAGACATCATGATCAATCAATTATCCTAGAAATACAAATCGAGCTTATATGAGAAAGATGATTTAAAATGCATCCACATATATTTACAAAATCCCATTCTTTTTTTCGAATTCAAAAACCCCAAAATCATTTCGGGAGATCGTAGATCCATTTCCGATTGGGATGATATCCAACATAGATATGAACAACCTTGGAGAGAGTCCAACAAGCCATTCATAGCTACGATGGTAGGTATCAAATATACCAATTTCATATCACATATATGCAACTATCACAATGTGCTATTAACTAATTGAATGTTCACACATACATCGGGTTGTTAACTCATTAACAAGTATGCATCATATGCATAGCACCCAACTTCACCACCCTTCACATCGACCTTGGAGAGAGTCCAACAAGCCGACGCTCCAGGTTAAAGTCAACCCATTAATCGAGAAATAGTTGTAATATGGTTAGAGCGCATTCAACCAATTAGCCCAGCTTGGAGAGAGTCCAACAACCAAAGCTAACGATTGACCTTTGACTCTTACCATATTAGTATTAAACTATTCCTTGGTTTGAACATGTTCAGGCTCGAGTCGGGCTTGGAGAGAGTCCAACAACCCAAACAGGAAATAGAACTTTGGTTCTAACCATATTAATGGAAGGTGTAGGCTTTAATATTGTGTTAGGGTTTTTATGTCTCATCCTCTTTGCATGCAAATAACTATTATCTACATGGCATATATCTATATGTCACGACACACATGGTATAATGATATGCATCTAATGCAATTACATGACATACAATTATGACATGTACAAAATTTCCTTATATGTCATAACTATTTATGGAAATAAAATATGTTTAAGATTTGATTCTCAAAATCAAATCATGATTAAATTAGGAAACAAATTTCCAAATCTAATCACATATTTTAATTATGGAAGGTCTCAATTAAGGAAAGTCAATTTTTAATTTAGGAAACAAATTTCCTAAGTTGTCAAAATTATTTATGGAAATAAAATATATTTTAGATTTGATTTCCCAAATCAAATCATGATTAAATTAGGAAACAAATTTCCAAATCTAATCAAATATTTAATTTATGGAAAATGTTAATTTCCATAAATACTTTTAACTTTCCAAAAGTAGAAGATTTCCATAAATACTTCAAGACTTTCCTAAATTAGAAAATTTCCATAAATACTTCTAACTTTCCAAAAGTAGAAAATTTCCATAAATACAATTATGACTATCGCAAAATAATTTTACGATTATGTCGAAAGACAACCTGAGCTCTGATACCACTGTTGGGTTTCCGACACCGCGGGGAGTGTGTGTTCTAACATGTTTCGTAAACATGTGCACAGTGGAAGAAATAAAAATAATAAATCTACTTTATTACAACACACACACCACATACATGCACAGTACAACAGGTGTAGACATAACCATAGTTTCAAATTTTGCAATAAAAGGAAATTTATTCTTTGTATACCTAACGTATCATGTGTAGCGGGAAAGGAATCAACCGGAGCGACCCTCTCTAGAATCGCCTCTATCCGTATCCACGCCGAGTATATTCGGGATGAATTCACAAAGTCATGAGCCTCATCTTCGTACGAGTCACTAGCCTCGTGTCGAAGATGATGTGATCGAGAGAAGATCACAATCCGAATCAAAATTCGGATTCAAAATGAGTCCTCAAAAACTCACTTCTCCAGAGAGGTATTTGCCCACCGTTTGACGAATCCTTCGTCCTCCACCTATGAGGATTACCGGAGATCGAATCCCCGGCAAGGAAGCCACTGTCGGAGCTCCAAACGTCGTCCAAACGACACTCCGACATGAAGTAAACAAGCTGTCTAGAAAATTGGACAGCTTTGGTGGAGGATTAGCGCCGGCCAAATAAGGAAGCTAGATGCTCACCTTGTCGTCGGAGCCAAGGAAGATCACCGGAGGGTCGCCGGCAGAAGCTTGGATGTCGGCAACATCTTGGACGGTGGCACAAGAGGTGGGCGGTGGCTAGGGTTTGGGCTCCGACCACAAGAGGAGAAGAGGGAGAGGGGCAGCAACTTAGGATTAGGGCTCTAATTAAACCCTCGAGCCCTATTTTATAGAGAACAAATTCTCCTAATGGTTATTGGTTCATAACCAAAACCCGTTAACTCACTCCATTAATTTAAGTTAAAATAAACCAAACCGATTTGGTCTATTTTAAGTTAAAACAAACCGAACCAACTTTTGGTTCATTCGTTTAAAACAAACCAACCCCCTTTGGTTTATTCTCCACCATTGGATTAGAACAAAACCAATTTGGTTCATCCATCATGTCTTCATAAGACACGACCCATCTACGCTTCCATTGTGACTGAAACGATTTCATGCTCGCTCCTTGTTTGGTCCACCCAAACCTAGTTTCTCTCGGTCTAAGAATCTCATTCTCAAGCTCATTTTAAATCCTTCGGATTACGTTCTTTGTGCGTGTGACCAAATAGGTTCTCATTTTATGTTGGTCATCTATAATTAACCATTAATTATAGAATGATCTTGAGTGGAACCTAGTAGTACATCATGATCCCCAATTAACCGAAAAGATCAACGGTTGATCCAGAACTATTTCTGAAACCCTTCAGCAGCTATAATGATTCGTGTCCCATTCCTTTCACTCATCTTATACCCACTTGGTTTAGGACATGGTCTATAGTGTCAGTCCGCACTAGGTTGACTACATCACACCTAGCCCAAGTATCATTTCCTCATCCTACGGATTCTAGTTACTGTACATATATCCAAGAGTGCCTTACTCTAAACATATAATGCTTTGGTCAAAGACTTTATGAGAGGTCATGGGTATACATCTCCTCGCAAGGAGTGGTGAATCCTTTATAGGCTATTCAAACACCTTCGATCACTTCAACTTATACCCAATCATCCCGGGTCCACATCTCCTCAGAGATGCTTGCTTAAGATGTCAAAGCATAAGTCTTCATGATAAAGATGACTTGAATACCGCAAGTCAAAGGAACATCGCACTTAAGCTACAGTAAGAACTTCATTGACATATTTATATATGCAAAGAACCATATGAAGTCTTACGGCTGGTCACTCCAATAAACTAGTTAACATAACTAGCATCCACAATTAACTCCAGACATTACAATGTCTCCAGCCAGTGAGAATCAACTGCTTGGATACACCAAGGAGTATAACTTGTGCTAGTCTCGACAGAATTGATGGTGTCCAAATTCATCAATTCATCGACTAGGGATAATTCCGATACATCACAATTACACATGTAGATATACTCACTAGTTGTGATCCAATCACAAATTCTCTCATGCTATGAATCGTATCGTGGACATTCAGTAAATGAGTTTAAGATTTAATCAAATACTTGAAAACATGTATACTCAAATAGTGAATCTTCATTTATCATATAAATGGTTCAAACATAAGGTGATTGCCTTAGGACATCTCTCATATATTACTAACAAACTCCCACTTGACCTAATGTCAATCACTATAGTATCCAATACCATAAGCTCTTACATGACCCTCAAACTTACTTTGAGGTAATGCCTTAGTTAACGGATCTGCTAAATTTCTTTCAGTGGGAATCTACTCGATTTATATTTCCTTCCTACTAATGATCTCTCTAATCAGATGATAGCTGCGAAGCATATGTTTGGATCATTGATGAGACCACATCAAGTTCAGAGATGAACTTCTTGATTCAAACTGCTTTCTTTGCTGCTTCCGAAGCTACAATGTATTCTGCCTTAGTGGCAAAATCTTCTATAGTGTCAAACTTGGAACCTTTCCAACTTATTGTGCCTCCATTCCAGGTAAATACATACCCAGACTGAGACTTGGAATCATCCTTATTTGTCTTGAAGCTGGCATCCGTATACCCACATATCACCATGTACCCTTCTCCATATATTATAAATGCATCCTTAGTTCTTCTCAAGTACTTAAGGATCGTCTTAACAGCCGCCCAATAATCCATTCCTGGATCAGACTGGTATCTACTCGTGACACTCAGAGCATAGGAAACATCGAACCTCGTACATAACATAGCATACATGATAGATCCTATTGCAGATGCATATGGAATCTTACTCATGCAAATCCTCTCGTCTTCTGTGCCCGAACACATAGACTTCAAAAGGTGTATCCCATGCCTGATAGGAAGGTAACCTTTCTTAGATTCCGACATGCTAAACCTCTTTAGCACTCGGTCTATATATGTAGACTGTGAAAGACCAAGCAACCGTTTCGATCTATCCCTATAGATCTTAATCCCAAGGATGCAGGTTGCTTATCCCAGGTCTTTCATGGAGAATGTCTTGGACAACTAAATTTTAATTGACTGTAAGACAGAAACATCGTTTCCTATAAGTAATATGTCATTGACATACAATAGTAGGAACACGACTACACTCCCACTAACCTTCTTGTACACACAAGGTTCATCCGGATTTTGAGAGAAATCAAACTTTTTGATTGTCTCATCAAAATGGATATTCCAGCTCCTGGATGCTTGCTTCAATCCATATATTGACCGTCGCAATTTGTATACCTTGGTTTTAACAACCGATGTAACACCCTCAGGCTGTATCATATACACGTCCTCGAGCAGGTTTCCATTAAGGAAAGATGTTTTCACATCCATCCTCCATATCTCATAATCATAATGAGCTGCTATGGCCAGGAGCATCCGAATGGATTTAAGCATAGTAACAGGCGAATAGGTTTCGTCATAATCAACACCTTGCTTTTGATGATATCCTTTCGCCACCAATCTAGCCTTATAGGTAATCACATTACCATCCATGTCGATTTTCTTCTTGAAAACCCACTTGCACCCTATAGGCTTTATGCCTTCAAGTGGGTCGACCAAGTTCCAAACTTGGTTTTCATACATGAAATCCATTTCCGACTTCATGGCTTCAAGCCACTTATCCCTTTCTGAACTTGTCAGAACTTCTTCATAACTGGTAGGCTCCTCATCATCAATGAGTAACACGTCATTCGATTCACTTATGAGAAATTCATATCTCTTAGGAATATTGCGTGTTCTACCAGATCTACGAAGATGTGGTGTCTCAATAGGTCCAGCCAATGGCTCATCACTATGAGTGATTGGATGTGATACTTCACCAGGTATCTCATCAATGTCTATTTGAGTCTCTTGAGCCTCCTCTAGCTCAACGACACTCCCATTGTTTTCTTGCAAGAGAAACTCTTTCTCTAGAAATACAGCATGTCTTGAAACAAACATCTTTTGTTCCGCAGGATGATAGAATTGGTAACCCCTTGTTTCCTAAGGGTATCGAATAAATAGACATTTATCAGACTTAGCATCCAATTTGTCTGATACAGTTCGCTTCACATAAGCAGGACAACCCCATATCTTCAAGTAAGATACATGAGGTTTCTTACTATTCCATATCTCATATGGAGTAGTGGAGACTACCTTGGTTAGCATTCTGTTTAACAAGTAAACAGCTGTCTGAAGTGCATATCCCCAAAAGGACTTGGGAAGATTCGCATGATTCATCATTGATCTGACCATGTCCAACAAGGTCTGATTACGCCTCTCAAATACACCATTATGCTGTGGTATATATGGCGGAGTCCATTGAGACAATATACCATTGTCTCTTAGATAATCTAAAAACTCTTGACTCAAGTATTCACCACCTCGATCCGATCGAAGTATTTTAATACTCTTGTCATGTTGTTTCTCTACTTCATTTCTGAATTCTTTGAACCTTTCAAAGGCTTCAGACTTGTGTTTCATCAAGAACACATACTCAAACCGTGAGTGATCATCGGTGAAGGTAATGAAGTAGCTATAGCCTCCCAAAGCTTGAGTTGACATAGGTCCAGATACATCAGTATGTATTAGACCTATCAACTCTCCAACTGGTTCACCTTTTTCTGTAAAAGTTAACTTAGTCATCTTGCCTTTTAAGCATGATTCACATGTATCGTATGAATCCAATTCAAACGATTCCAGAATTCCACATCGGTGTAATTCGGATATGCATTTCTTGCTTGCATGGCCAAGATGACAATTCCACTTGTAGGAGTCTAATTGATTATCCTTTTGAGCATGCTTGTTGCTCGCTTTGATATTGAAAACGTCACTGGATACGTCCAATGTATAAATACCATTGCTTAAAGTTCTAGTCCCATAAAGAACTTCATTCAAAGTTATGTAACAACAATTGTTACTAAAAGTCAAATGGTACCTAATTCTATTTAAACAAGAAATAGAAATGATGTTCTTTATCAATGAAGGAACATAAAAGCAATTGTCCAGTTCTAAGACAAGTCCTACAGGGAGTTTCAACAAATACATTCTGATGGCGAGTGCAGCAACCTTTGCTCCATTCCCAACATGTAAATTTGACTCTCCCTTGATGAGTCTTCTTCTATTCCTTAGCCAGTGTATGTCATTACATATATGTGAGTCACACCCAGTATCTAATACCCAATTGTTTGAGGAAATAGAATGACAATCAATAATGAAGATATTTGAAGAAGATGGGGAATCTGATGCCTTATTCTTCTTCACGGACTCAAGATAAATCTTTCAATTTCTTCGCCAATGGCCCTCCTTGCCATAATGATGGCAAGTGCCCTTTTGAGCTGGTTCTGCCTTTTTCTTCCCCTTCTGTTATTCCTTTGACTTCCTCTTAGAACCTTTCTTCGAGGAATCAATTTGTAGCACCGTCCCCTGCTCATGCTTCACAGTCTTCAGCATGTTGAGCAGTACCATAGATAAACCTTCTTGCATCTCAGAGGTGAAGAGGAGCTTGGAGACTTCGAACCTTTCAAATCTCACTTGCTCAACAACCAACTCATAAAGATGAAAGACTATGGTATAAGCATCCATATGCTCATGCCGCTTCCATAGCTCAGGCACCATTGCAGCTAGCATGATGCAACTCGCCATATCATAATCAGTCATATATTTTTGATAGGTCAACAATTGGTCAATAGTTGCATTATCACTAGGACGGGCGGGAAGAGGCGCTTCAAGGACATTCACAAGCTTTTCAACCTTAAGAACAATTCTCAGGTTGAATCCAAAAGTCAGTCCAAGAAGTTCGACCCAGTCAATTTATTTGAATCCAAGATAGAGTGCAAATTCAAAGACATCATGATCAATCAATTATCCTAGAAATACAAATAGAGTTTATATGAGAAAGATGATTTAAAATGCATCCACATATATTTACAAAATCCCATTCATTTTTTCGAATTCAAAAACCCCAAAATCACTTGGGGGGGGGGATCGTAGGTCCATCTCCGAATGAGATGATATCCAACATAGATATGAACAACCTTGGAGAGAGTCCAACAAGTCATTCATAGCTACGATGGTAGGTATCAAATATACCAATTGCATATCACATATATGCAACTATCACAATGTGCTATCAACTAATTGAATGTTAACACATACATCGGGTTGTTAACTCATTAACAAGTATCCATCATATGCATAGCACCCAACTTCACCTCCCTTCACATCGACCTTGGAGAGAGTCCAACAAGCCGATGCTCCAGGTTAAAGCTAACCCATTAATCGAGAAATAGTTTTAATATGGTTAGAGCGCATTCAACCAATTAGCCCAGCTTGGAGAAAGTCCAACAACCAAAGCTAACGATTGACCTCTGACTCTTACCATATTAGTATTAAACTATTCCATGGTTTGAACATGTTCAGGTTCGAGCTGGGCTTGGAGAGAGTCCAATAACTCAAACAGGAAATAGAACTTTGGTTCTAACCATATTAATGGAAGGTGTAGGCTTTAATATTGTGTTAGGGTTTTTATGTCTCATCCTCTTTGCATGCAAATAACTATTATCTACATAGCATGACGTACATGACATACATCTATATGTCACGACACGCATGGTATAATGATATGCATCTAATGCAATTACATGCTATACAATTATGACATGTATAAAATTTCCTTATTTGTCAAAACTATTTTTGGAAATAAAATATGTTCAAGATTTGATTCTCAAAATCAAACCATGATTAAATTAGGAAACAAATTTCCAAATCTAATCACATATTTTAATTATGGAAGGTCTCAATTAAGGAAAGTCTATTTTTAATTTAGGAAACAAATTTCCTAAGTTGTCAAAATTATTTATGGAAATAAAATATATTTTAGATTTGATTTCCCAAATCAAATCATGATTAAATTAGGAAACAAATTTCCAAATCTAATCAAATATTTTATTTATGGAAAATGTTTATTTCCATAAATACTTCTAACTTTCCAAAAGTAGAAGATTTGCATAAATACTTCAAGACTTTCCAAAATTAGAAAATTTTCATAAATACTTCTAACTTTCCAAAAGTAGAAAATTTCCATAAATACAATTATGACTATCACAAAACAATTTTATGATTATGTCAAAATACAACCTAGGCTCTGATACCACTGTTGGGTTTCTGGCACCACGGGGAGTGTGTGTTCGAACATTTTTCGTAAATATGTGCACAGCAGAAGAAATAAAAATAATAAATCTAATTTATTACAACACACACACCACGCGCATACATAGTACAACATGTGTAGACATAACCGTAGTTTCAAATTTTGCAATAAAAGGAAATTTATTCTACGTATACCTAACATATGACGTGTAGCGGGAAAGACATCAACCGGAGCGACCCTCGCTAGAATCGCCTCTATCCGTATTCACGCCGAGTATCTTCGGGATGACTTCACAAAGTCACGAGCCTCGTCCTCGTACGAGTCACTAGCCTCATGTCGAAGACGATGTGATCGAGAGAAGATCACAATCCGAATCAAAATTCGGATTCAAAATGAGTCCTCAAAAACTCACTTCTCCGGAGAGGTATTTGCCCACCGTTTGACGAATCATTCGTCCTCCACCTATGAGGATTACCAGAGATCGAATCCCCGGCAAGGAAGCCACTGTCGGAGCTCCAAACGTCATCCAAACGATGCTCCAACACGAAGTAAATAAGCTGTCCAGAAAACTGGGCAGCTTTGGTGGAGTATTAGCGCCGGACAAATAAGGAAACTAGATGCTCACCTTGTCGTCGGAGCCAAGGAAGATCACTGGAGGGTCGCCAGATGATCGCCGGCAGAAGCTTGAATGTCGGCAACAACTTGGACGGCGGCACAAGAGGTGGGCAGCAGCTAGGGTTTGGGCACCGACCACATGAGGAGAAGAGGGAGAGGGGCGGCAACTTAGGATTAGGGCTCTAATTAAACCATCGAGCCCTATTTTATAGAGAACAAATTCTCCTAATAGTTATTGGTTTATAACCAAAACCCGTTAACTCACTCCATTAATTTAAGTTAAAATAAACCAAACTGATTTGGTCTATTTTAAGTTGAAACAAACCGAACCAACTTTTAGTTCATTCATTTAAAACAAACCAAACCCCTTTGGTTTATTCTCCACCATTGGATTAGAACCAAACCAATTTGGTTCATCCATCATGTCTTCATAATACAAGGCTCATTCATGCTTCCATTGCGACTGAAATGATTTCATGCTCGCTCCTTGTTTGGTCCAACCAAATATAGTTTCTCTCGTTCTGAGAATCTCATTCTCAAGCTCATTTTAAATCCTTCGAATTACGCTCGTTGTGCATGTGACCAAATAGGTTCTCGGTTTGTGTTGGCCGTTAATAATTAACCATTAATTATAGAACGATCATGAGTGGAACCTAGTAGTACATCATGATCCCCAATTAACCGAAAAGATCAACGGTTGATCCAGAACTATTTCTGAAACCCTTCAGCAGCTATAATGATTCGTGCCTCATTCCTTTCACTCATCTTATACCCACTTGGTTCAGGACATGGTCTATAGTGTCAGTCCCCACTAGGTTGACTACGTCACACCTAGCCCAAGTATCATTTTCGCGTTCTACGAATTCTAGTTACTGTACATGTATCCAAGAGTATCTTACTCTAAACATGTAATGCTTTGGCCAAAGACTTTAGTAACAATCTGACGAGAGGCCACGGGTATACATCTCCTCGCAAGGAGTGGTGAATCCTTTATAGGCTATTCAAACACCTTCGATCACTTCAACATATACCCAATCATCCCGGGTCCACATCTCCTCAGAAATGCTTGCTTAAGATGTCAAAGCATAAGTCTTCATGATCAAGATGACTTGAATACCGCAAGTCAAAGGAACATCGCACTTAAGCCACAGTAAGAACTTCATTGACATATCTATATATGCAAAGAACCATATGAAGTCTTACGGCTGGTCACTCCAATGAACTAGTTACCATAACTAGCATCCACGATTAACTCTGGACATCACAATGTCTCCAGCCAGTGAGAATCAGCTGCTTGGATACACCAAGGAGTATACCTCGTGCTAGTCTCAACAGAATTGATGGTGTCCAAATCCATCAATTCATCGACTAGGGATAATTTCGATACATCACAATTACACATGTAGAGATACTCACTAGTTGTGATCCAATCACAAATTCTCTCATGCTATAAATCGTATCGTGGACATTCATAAATGAGTTTAAGATCTAATCAAATACATGAAAACATGTATACTCAAATAGTGAATCTTCATTTATCATATAAATGGTTCAAACATAAGGTGATTGCCTTAGGACATCTCTCTTATATTACTAACAAAACCCTCTTTGGTGTTTGGTAAAAAATAAATTTCATTTTATATAATAGAAACTACTAATCAATATTTTGTTGAGGATGTTTACAGCATGTTATATTATTTATAGCATATGGATACAAATAAATATCATGAACGAACTCCTGATGAAAATTTGAAGTTAAGCATATCCAATATCCAACCGAGAAAAGAAGGAAGCAAATATTTGGTTCCTTCAAGAGCAAGATTTAAAAGACATGGAGGAACGAGAAATACAACGACAGGGAAGTATCTTATTCTAGGATGAGCAAAATTTAAAAGATACTCCCTCAATGAACTTATGGAGAGAGGAAAGAGATGCAACCTCCTCTGACCTTGAGCTCCTGATTAAAAATTTTTTACAAGGGTCACGCTTATGACCTTAAATAAGTGTTTCTTGGGAGGCAACTCAAGTTTTCTTTTTAAAGTATTTTCAATTTCCTTTCTAGTATTTTTTTATTCCTTTCAGTTTAATTTTTTAGTTAGACTGCAGGAATAAAAACAACCATGACATCATCTGAGCAAGCACACCTAGCCCATGTCAGCACAGTCGTGTTTAAGTTTTCAAAGATTATCATGCCCCAACCATGTCGATAAACATGGTCGTGCCCTTTCTCTACTCGTCCTTCTTCATCTGTAGGTACCCGCATTTCGAACGATCCATATGCTCGAATCCAATCCTCTCTAGATTCCATCCACACTAATATGAGAGAGCAGTGGGCCAAGGAAAATAATTAATGCATTGGTACATTTCCCAAGGTCATTTCTATCCACCTCCACCTCCTGAGTAGTTTAATTTTTCTTACCGCTACCCTTCTATACATTGAGGGCAATGCATAATTTGAGTTTGACGGGGTACTTAGTTATCTTTATATGTTTCTTATCATCATCCATCTTGCATTTATTAGTTATCTTTATATGTTTCTTAGCATCATCCATCTTGCATTTCATATGTTTTATATTATCTGCATTTCATATCATGTTTCTTCATGTTTCGAAAATTTTCTACATTTTTCTGCTCATAGCTTTATGATAATTGATTTTTCATCTATAGTGATATGAACTGAAATTAGTTAGACTAGTGAATTTCTTTTTGGCTTCCTTATTAAGAACCCTATTTCACTTATAACATGACTACCAGGGTAGAGGTATTCACGAAAGGCTAGGTCCACTATACCGGACTAGCACTCAAATTTCCATAAAGTCTTTCATAACACTTAGTTACAGAAGTTTGAAAAAAAATGAGTAGGAAAAAAACAAAAAAGAAGTCTAACAAAAAAAAGAAAAAGAAAAGTGAGTAGCAAAAAAATATGAAAAAAAAAGAAAAAAAATAGAAGATGAAATATCATTAGAGTACCCCTTTGAGACCAAGTACTTATTGGGGAAACACCTATTAGGGTGCCCCTTTGAGACTAACTAGTTACTGGGGAAATACTCAATGTTTATTTCTTACTTTTCTTCTCCTTAGATTGAGTGCTCCTTTAAGACTGAGTGTGATAGTGAGGGATCAATCCAAGCATATTGACAGGTAAGTGTCTTTATGTCGGAGATGCAAGCAACACGGTAGAAGAGACATAAGTCCGGATTGGTGTCCAAAGCCCTAGAGTCATTGCACAAGCACTACATAGGGGTCTTGCATGCTTAGCCACTGGGAAGGGATCCATAAGACCATAATCAAGGATTAAAGCCTTAAGATGAGTTCCCAACAAACCTACCAAAGTAAACAAGTAAAAGTTAATTTTTATATGCATGATTCTCACTTATAGTTTTTTCTTTTTCTTTGTTTGAGGATATGCAAAAGTTAAGTTTGGGGGTGTGATGAGTGTGAATCATACACACTTTTTAGTATTCATTTAGCATGCATTTCTTAGGTTTTGTCCACATATCATGCATAAAACATAGCATTTACTTTCATATTGCACTTTTAGTTCAGATAACTATGATTTCATGTTTTTTTTCTCAGGGGAGCATAAATCAAGGAAAAAGAAGGCATAATCGAGCCATGGAGGAAAGCCACGTGAACACACGACGAATGGGGAGCAAACAGAGTTGCACCATACCATCCTAGTGCCTGACACGGCTTGACTGTGCCATTTGGGATAGTCATGTCAAAACATTTTTTAGCCTATGATTACGAAAAGTTCTAGCACGCTCGGGTCATGCCAATTGGCACGATCGTATCGCGCTATATTTAATCCGAGTAAATCTCAACTAACTCATGATTTCTTCTCCAAAATAATGACTTTTTCACTTCTAAAGTCTATAAAAAGGACTTTAAACCTCCATCAACCATTATCAAATCCTAGAAGAGGTCGACGGCCATGGATTCGAAGGTTGGTGATAGCTATCCATCTTAGGGAGCCATCAAGGAGAAGACGCTTAAGACATAGGACGCTGAGTTAATTCTTTCTTTTCTATCATCAATGTTTTGTAACTCCTTCATGGAGTAGTCTCCTAAACTCTAGGATTTGGGAGTAACTTGGTGTATTATTTTGGTGATTTAATGCAATGATTCTCTTTTGTTTATGACACATTTTTCGATCGTGATTGGTTTTTGTGCATTGCATCCACTCTATCCGACCGTGTGTCGCTGGCTTAGATTTAGAAGTTTCTTTCTTCGGGTTTGACCAAGAGGAAACTCTAATCGAGGCAATGCATCTAAGGCACACTCAGATCATATCTGAGAGAGAAGAGGAAGTACCTAGTAGTGAACCCTGATCTCCAACCTCCTAAACCAACTTGAGGGTTTTGTTAACAAGTAAGGGTCAAAGTCTAGAATTTGATCCGCTGGGGTTCTCATGACAGGTTCATATATTGTGAACAAGGTCATCTATGCATAGATATTGTTAGTTATAGCCCTAGAGCCAATCATGTGATGGTTGAAAAGGGAACATTTTGTATCATATTCAATAAAGGCAAGGGATTGGTTATTATATTTACATCTTGCTTGTGCCAGCTAAATTAAATATAATAATGCCCTAGAAAAGTAGGTTCTTATCTACAGCACATCAATTGGTAGAATTGATTATGAGAGGCTGTAGAGAACACTTTCCTAAATGTTCCTAGTCAAGTATTAATATGCAAGGGCAATATTAATACATAAAGACTAGCATGTAGGTCGATTGATGACTTGATCTCACAAGTCATGGATATATGATATCAAGTTGACACATGGGTATATATTAGAGAATATATACTGAACTGACCCGCCATGAGAAAGTTTCATGGATCGTTATATGAGTGTCATAAACTTTCTCATGTGACTATTGGTATGAATAGTCCTCGAACCTGAAGTCACTACGGTTCCCTACATAAGGAATTATGTACTTTGGTATCGTCAAACGTCACCCATAACAGGGTGGACCATAAAGGCGATTACTGGGTATATAACAAATTATGCGGAGGGATGTGAGTGATGTAGATGGGATCTATCCCTCTCATGACGAGAGTGATATCGGTGGGCCCCTTGATTAAGTAGAACTACTAAAACGCATGGCCATGCTCAAATGAGTCAATATGAGATATTGAGCTCATTTGTTTGAGTTAGTTTACTCAGGGATCAAGAAACACATAGATTGATCGAGGATGACACGGTCTATGCCTTATTGGTCAATCTGATATCAAGGATAGAAGGACACGGTCATACATTATAGTAGTCACGGAAAGGTTAGTCGGATCTTGACTTATTTCGTAACTTGGGTAGCAATGATGTATTGCTAGATGCCGCTCATTGCTTGTGTATCTAAAAGAGTTTAGATCCACTGCCAACGTTATGAGAGCCTATAGGGTCACACACAAAGAGCATGATGATTAGAAGAATTAGTGCATTCTAGTTTGACTAGAATAATTTGGGAATAAGCTTAAGTACAAAATAGTTTTTGGACTTTAAGCTTAATGAGAATTTTAGCTTATTGATTTAATGAGATTAATTCAATATGTTACCTTATTGATTTAATGAGATTAATTCAATATGATAACATAAGCTTATTGAATTAATAAGATTAATTCAACATGCATGAATGCCACACAAGCATGTCACATAAGCATGCCACCTAAGCTAGATAAGGTGGGCTTATTGAATTAATAAGATTAATTCAACATGCATGAATGCCACACAAGCATGCCACATAATCATGCCACCTAAGCTAGATAAGGTGGAAGGAGACAAAGTGGTTTTTGTCTCCTTAAAGTGGCCGGCCAAACAAGGTGTCTCAATGCAATGGATTGCATTGAATGGTAGGAGGTGAAAGGGTTTTTCCAACCCTATAAAAGACTCCATGGAGTGGCCGGCCAAAGGGTGATTGTGGTTGTGTGAGAGCTTGAGAGCTTGGTGGAAGCTTTGGTTGTGTGGTTTTGTGAGTGTAGGCTAGCAAGAAGAGTAGTCTTCTTCTTCCCTTCTCTTTTTCCCTAGCTTCCTCTCCTTTAGGGACTTCTCTAGCAAGAAGTAAAGGAGAGCCCTTCTAGTTTTTCTTTTGTGAGACAAGAGCTTGCTCGTGTGGATACGATAGAGGCAGGACATTTGAACTTGCTAAGGATCCAACAAACCAAAAAGGAAAAGCGGGATTAACAAGGGCACGCAACAAAGGTAATCCTCTCCTATAAGATAGGTTTGGTTTTAGAGAAATTTATTTTGTACGAGGTTTTCTTTCGTAAGGATCACTAGGAAGGGATCCTAATTTTTCCGTTGCGCATATGCTATTTGGCATATAGAAATCCCTACAGTGGTATCAGAGCCACTTGCGAAAGATCGTATAAAAATAGTTTTTCTCTATTTTATATATGATATAGAAGTAGGATGAATTTTATTATGAGTTGATAATTGCATTAGCAAATTTTCAAACATAATAAAATATCCGATGTCTTTTAAAAGTTAAAATTGACATGGTGCATGGTTATGGCCTAGTCCCAAAAAGTTTGTGATTGTGTGTTGTAATTCTTAATACGGCTGCGTGGTCGTGCCTTTCTCCTAAAATTTTTGTTGTAAAATTAGCTTTAGACTCGAATGTAACTCGAGTATTTCTCCTTTTGTAATATACAACAAAGATGGAGGGTCCATTGGAAGATAATGTTTCAAGGAGGAAGTCAACAACACAAGACAACCAAAAGGAAGCACTTGGGAGAAGATGCTATCCCTAGGTTGACCAATCAATCTTCTCATTGGTTTGAGAAGATTGTAGAATAAGGGCCATAACCATGACACACTTAGTTTAACTTGTATGTGATGCATGTTAATTTAGCTTATATGTGATGTATGCTAATATGTATGTGATGCATGTTTAAGTTTATATCTTAATAAGTCAAATACGATATGCCTACCAAAGTTTGGTACTCACTACTTCCTCGATCATTTGTTATTGGGTTTGCCAAAGCAAAGCAAAGCAATGCATTTTATCCTGGAAGAGTGCGAGTGGACAATCGTGATGTCCCGCTATCAAATTTGGTTAAGACTTAATTAAGTTTTTCTTAATTAGTTAAGAAAGTAGAGGCATATATTAGCTTTGAGCATAAGTTTTAAAATTAGTTTTATGTGATTTCCGAACATCATCTTTGTCTTAGAAGTGGTCGTTGCTCCGATATCCAAGAAGGCCCCTGTGCCTCGCCACAGCCTGGAAGCTGGTTTAGGAATAAACACTAAACTAATCTAAACTTAACCAAAGCTATTAAAGAGTTACATCAGATGTAATTGGCAAAAGATTGCCTACCTAATCATACTACGTCTTGGGCGATTAGCCAAAGCTAACTCAAGGCAATTATGATGTGGATCTTTATCCCATATAAATTTATAGCTAAATAGTAGCTAATGATGTAAGCGAAAGTGTTTGCCTACATCAATGATTAGCTCATATCAAAGCTATGAGAATTTAGGGAGCCTCATTTAATTAAAGGCCTAATTAAATGACTTAGGTATGATACTTAATTTTGCATTGTATTGGTGGAGATCACCATGTCATCTAACACTACACACCCCCTCAACTTGCGATCGGGCCTTGAGAAGGACAAGCTCAAAGGAGAGAACTTTCTTGACTGGTATAGGAATTTGAGGATTATCCTCAAGCAAGAACGCAAACTATATGTCCTAGAGCAGTCTACCCTGAATTACCCGCCCCTGCGCCACTCGTCTTTGAAAAGATGCTTATAAGAAGCATCAAGATGACGATTAGATGTGACATGCCTTATGCTTGCAACCATGAACTCGAGCTTGAAGCAACATGAGAACATGGATGCCTATGATATGGTTGAGCATTTGAAACAACTATATCAAGGACAAGGTGCACGAGCATTTTGAAGTGTCTAAGGCTCTCTTTTGTACAAGATGCAGAAGGAACACTGTAGGAACTCACGTACTTAAAATGATTAGATGCGTTGAGAACCTTGAAAGACTAGGTTTTCCAGCAGGCGAGAATTGGCAAGATGTTATCACCGCAATCGTTCTGGAAGCATATAATCAATTCTCATGAATTATAACATGAATGAAATTGATAAACCTTTGCTGAGATTCTCGGCATGTTAGAAGCTAACTGAACCGAGATCTCAAAAGAAAGTTAAGTACTAATGGTCAAGAAGGGCAAAGGTAAGCGCAAAGGCAAGGGTAAGACCAAGCCAAAGGCAAGGCCAATTCATCCACTTCAAAGGGTAAAGGTAAAGTACCTAAGGAAGGGAATTTGTTTCCATTGCGGTGAGGCTGGACCTTTGAGCGGAGCTGAAAGTCTACCTTGAGGAAGTAAAGAATAAAAAGTGGGACTTACGCCTCGGTATACACGTTATAGAAGTTAATCTATCTATTTCTTCTACATGGGTATTAGATCGGATGTGCATCTCACATTTGTACTAATGTGCGAGGGTAGAAATAGTAGACTAATGGCAAAAGCGAAGTGGGACCTCTGAGTAGGCAATGGCGCAAAGTTGTTGTTGTATTTGTAGGAACATATTCCTTGTCTTTGCCTTTGGGCTTATCTTAGAACTAGAGGAGTGCTTATATGTACTGCATTGACAAAGAACATAATTTACGTATCTTGTTTAGACAAGAAAAACTTTTCTTTTATAATAAAGGACAAATGTTGTTCCATTTATTTGAATGAAATGTTCTATTGTAATGCACCACTTATGAATGGTCTCTATGTTCTAGATTTAGAAAACCCAATATATAACGTAAATACCAAACGGTTCAAATCGAATGATTTGAACCAAACATATCTCTGGCACTGTCGCCTAGGTCACATAAATGAAAAATGCATATCCCAACTCCATAAAGATGGATTATTGGACTCATTTGATTTTGAATCATATGAGGTATGCGAATCTTGTCTTTTAGGAAAGATGACTAAAACTCCATTTAGTGGACATGGCGAGAGAGCGACGGACTTGTTAGGACTCATACATACTGATGTATGTGGCCCTTTCAATGTCGAAGCCAGAGGAGGCTATAAGTACTTTATTACTTTCACTGATGATATGAGTGGATTTGGCTACTTATATTTGATGAGACATAAGTCAGAATCCTTTGAAAAGTTTAAAGAATTCAAGAATGAAGTACAAAACCAACTTGGTAAGCGTATTAAGCTACTTCGATCAGATCGAGGTGGTGAATACCTTAGTCAAGAGTTTCGTGATCACCTGGCTGAGTGTGGGATAATATCCCAACTCACTCCACCTGGAACACCATAATGGAATGGTGTATCTGAGAGGAGAAATTGTACTCTATTAGATATGGTACGATCAATGATGAGCCAGACTGATCTACCTACTTCCTTTTGGGGACTAGCTCTAGAGACAGCCGCTTTCACACTTAATCGCGTCCCATCAAAAGCCGTAGAAAAGACACCATATACGATATGGACTGGGAAGAGTCCCAAAATGTCTTTTATAAAGATTTGGGGTTGTGAAGCTTATGTAAGACGTCAAGTTTCAAATAAACTAGAACCCAAATCAGATAAGTGTTATTTTGTAGGATATCCCAAGGAAACTAAGGGATATTACTTTTACAATCCCACACTTGGCAAGGTGTTTGTTGCCAGAAATGCTATCTTTCTAGAAAGAGAATTTATTTCTTGAAAAACTAGTGGGAGTAAAATTCATCTTGAAGAAGTTCAAGATGACGATAACACTAAGGCTTCGATGGAAAATGAACAGGAACCACAAAGTGTTGTGGATGAGGAAAGTGTTGCCCAAAGAGTTGTGGAGCAGACACCTGTTCAAGTAGACCAATCTCTTCGTAGATCTGATAGGATCCGTCGTCAACCCGAGAGATATTCTTTTCTCTTGACTGACAACGGTGAGGTATTGCTTGTCGATCTTGACAAGCCTACATCCTATCAAGAAGCTATGATGAGCCCAAATTCCGAGAAATGGCTAGAGGCCATGAGATCCGAAATGGAATCCATGTACACTAACCAAGTATGGACCTTGGTTGATCCACCTGAAGGGGTAAAACCCATTGGGTGTAAGTGGGTCTTTAAAGTAAAGACTGACATGGATGGTAATAAGCATACCTATAAAGGTAGATTGGTGGCTAAAGGATTCAAACAAATTCATGGTATTGACTATGATGAAACCTTTTCACCAGTTGCGATGCTTAAATCCATTCGGATCATACTTGCTATTGCAGCCTACCACGATTATGAGATCTGGCAGATGGATGTCAAAACCGCTTTTCTGAATGGAAAGCTACTCGAGGATGTGTACATGACACAGCCTGAGGGTTTTGAAGATCCAAAGCATCCTGGAAAGATATGCAAATTGCAAAGGTCCATTTATGGACTAAAGCAAGCCTCTCGAAGCTGGAATCTTTGATTCGATGATGCAATCAAGGAGTTTGGTTTCATCAAGAATGAAGATGAACCTTGTGTCTACAAGAGAAATAGTGGGAGCACAGTTGTATTTCTTGTCTTGTATGTAGATGACATACTTCTCATCGGAAATGATATTCCCTCACTCCAGTCTGTAAAGATGTGGTTAGGGAATTGTTTCTCGATGAAAGACTTAGGTGAAGCTGCCTATATTCTAGGCATCAAGATCTATAGAGATAGATCTAAAAGATTACTTGGCCTAAGTCAGAGTACATACATAGATAAAGTGCTAGATCATTTTGCTATGCAAAATTCCAAGAAAGGATTTCTGCCTTTATCACATGGTGTGAGTCTTTCGAAGACTCAATGTCCCTCTTCTAAGGAGGAGAGAGATCGCATGGATAAGATCCCTTATGCATCTGCCATAGGGTCTATCATGTACGCCATGCTTTGTACTCGTCCTGACGTCTCGTATGCTTTGAGCATGACGAGTAGATACCAGTCGGATCCAGGTGAAAGTCACTGGATAGCAGTCAAAAATATTCTTAAATACTTACGAAGAACGAAAGAATATTTCCTCATATTTGGAGGCAATGAGGAGCTAGCTGTAAAGGGTTACAGTGATGCAAGCTTCCAAACAGACAAGGATGACTATAGATCGCAATCGGGGTACGTGTTTTGCCTGAATGGTGGAGCTGTGAGCTGGAAGAGTTCAAAGCAGGACACAGTTGCTGATTCTATAACAGTATATTCTGCGTCGATGCGTGCAAAGGAGGTTTTGGCTCCAAGTTCATCAGTGAACTTGGGGTAGTTCCTAGCATTGGAGATCCAATAGACCTCTATTGTGACAACAATGGGGCTATTGCACAGGCTAAGAAACCTCGATCACATCAGCGGACCAAACACATACTGCGGCGCTTCCATCTCATTCGAGAGATCATCGATAGAGGAGATGTGAGGATATGCAGAGTACCGACAGAAGCTAACATCGCAGATCCATTAACCAAGGCTTTGGCACAGAGGAAGCATGATGGTCACACTAGGTCACTAGGTATTAGATATCATAGTGATTGGTACTAGTGCTAGTGGGAGATTGTTAGTTATAGCCCTAGAGCCAATCATGTGATGGTTGAAAAGGGAACATTTTGTATCATATTCAATAAAGGCAAAGGATTGGTTATTATATTTACATCTTGCTTGTGCCAGCTAAATTAAATATAATAATGCCCTAGAAAAGTAGGTTCTTATCTCTGACACATCAATTGGCAGAATTGATTATGAGAGGCTGTAGAGAACACTTTCCTAAATGTTCCTAGTCAAGTATTAATATGCAAGGGCAATATTAATACATAAAGACTAGCATGTAGGTCGATTGATGACTTGATCTCACAAGTCATGGATATATGATATCAAGTTGACACATGGGTATATATTAGAGAATATATCTTCCCGACCACCATGAGAAAGTTTCATGGATCGTTATATGAGTGTCATAAACTTTCTCATGTGACTATTGGTATGAATAGTCCTCGAACAAGTCACTACGGTTCCCTACATAAGGAATTATGTACTTTGGTATCGTCAAACGTCACATGTAGCAGGTGGACCATAAAAGCGATTCTGGGTATATAACAAATTATGCGGAGGGATGTGAGTGATGTAGATGGGATCTATCCTCTCATATGAGCGAGAGTGATATCGGTGGGCCCTTGATTGAGTAGAACTACTAAAGCATGGCCATGCTCGAATGAGTCAATATGAGATATTGAGCTCATTTGTTTGAGTTAGTTTACTCGGGGATCAAGAAACACATAGATTGATCGAGGATGACCACGGTCTATGCCTCGTTATTGGTCAATCGATATCAAGGATAGAAGGACACGGTCATACATTATAGTAGTCACGGAAGGTTAGTCGGATCTTGACTTATTTACGTAACTTGGGTAGCAATGATGTATTGCTAGATCGCTCATTGCTTGTGTATCTAAAGAGTTTAGATCCTTTGCCAACGCGTTATGAGAGCCTATAGGGTCACACACAAAGAGCATGATGATTAGAAGAATTAGTGCATTCTAGTTTGACTAGAATAATTTGGGAATAAGCTTAAGTACAAAATGGTTTTGGACTTTAAGCTTAATGAGAATTTTAGCTTATTGATTTAATGAGATTAATTCAATATGTTACCTTATTGATTTAATGAGATTAATTCAATATGATAACATAAGCTTATTGAATTAATAAGATTAATTCAACATGCATGAATGCCACACAAGCATGCCACATAAGCATGCCACCTAAGCTAGATAAGGTTGAATTAATAAGATTAATTCAACATGCATGAATGCCACACAAGCATGCCACATAATCATACCACCTAAGCTAGATAAGGTGGAAGGAGACAAAGTGGCTTTTGTCTCCTTAAAGTGGCCGGCCAAACAAGGTGTCTCAATGCAATGGATTGCATTGAATGGTAGGAGGTGAAAGGGTTTTTCCAACCCTATAAAAGACTCCCTGGAGTGGCTAGGCCAAAGGGTGATTGTGGTTGTGTGAGAGCTTGAGAGCTTGGTGGAAGCTTTGGTTGTGTGGTTTTGTGAGTGTAGGCTAGCAAGAAGAGTAGTCTTCTTCTTCCCTTCTCTTTTTCCCTAGCTTCCTCTCCTTTAGGGACTTCTCTAGCAAGAAGTAAAGGAGAGCCCTTCTAGTTTTTCTTTTGTGAGACAAGAGCTTGCTCGTGTGGATACGTATAGAGGCACGGACATTTGAACGTGCTAAAGATCCAACAAACCAAAAGGAAAAGCGGGATTAACAAGGGCACGCAACAAAGGTAATCCTCTCCTATAAGATAGGTTTGGTTTTAGAGAAATTTATTTTGTACGAGGTTTTCTTTCGCAAGGATCACTAGGAAGGGATCCTAATTTTTCCGTTGCGCATATGCTATTTGGCATATAGAAATCCCTACAGATACACTGAAAGTTGACTTTCTCTTTCGAGGCTTTTACGATTCTTCATAGAGTTTAATGGGTCTACTCTTGCCCTATTTCTAAGATGCGGTCAAGATAGGCACGTCAGTGTTTTCTTTCTTTCCTCTACCCCATAGACACATTGACTACCTTAGACCAAGTCCCTTCATTATCATACATCGAGACTATAAGATTACATTCATCAAACATCATCAACGAAAACCAAACCCTAGAGTTACTTCTCGTATAAAGTTCCCCAGATTGTTTCCTTGTCGTCCCTTCTCTCCGCCTTCGTATTAAAATTCTTATTAGTGACTCTTCTAGAAAATCTTTCATTTCTCATATCCGATACTTGACCAGTCTATGTGGGATCAATATTTTATTACTTGACGAGGACCATGTGCTATCGGTTACACCACATCAACCATGTAAGTCCAAGTGTGTAGTCTTGGCAGCGTAAATCCAAGTATGAATACATGGAAAAGGAAAGTCCAAGAGTGTCGTCTTAGTCGTGTAAGTCAAAGTGTGTAGTCTTGGCAACGTAAGTCCCGGAGATGCGACCTCTTGGAAAAGGGAGACCTGGTAGCAGAGCAAAGTCGATGGAAGCACTTGAAGGCTAGCATAAGGGTGAGGAGTCGTGGACTCAAACCAAAGGCATGAGGCTGATGGAAGTGTCTTGAAGGATTAATTCTAGGATAAGGGTACCCGATAGCATGACAAAGTTGAATAAAGCACTTGAATGCTAGCACAAGGATGAGGAGTCGTAGATGTTGGGGACTGTTGGATGCGCAGGGGGTGAATAGCGTCGATTGATTCACCAATTCGTTCGTTGTCATGCTCATCTTCAATCGTTAGTGCACAGTGGAATATACAAAAACAAATACACATAAATACAACACAAAGGTTTTTTTACATGGTTCGGAACCCTAGTTCCAACTCCACGGTGATGCTCTAGTGATCTACCCTCACTATGAACTTCTCCTTCTTGGTATGACACTGGAGGTGGTGAAACCTCATACAATATACTTACAAAAGTAAAATACAACCAAAATAAAATATACAAGTAATGAACACTTTACAAATGATTTCTTTGATTGTTTAATGCTTTGGTTGATTTGGATGACTTTTGAAGACCTGAAATGCAGCAACTCTTCCCCTCAAAATCACCCAAGAATTGATGTGAAATCCTCCTTCTCGAGCTCCTTTTATAACTCTAGCTTGGGCTGATTTTTGTCTTCTAATCGATTACCAAAAGACCCTAGTCGACTGCCCCCTTATATGTTGTCTCACAACGGACTAATCCATGTAGGCTTTCACCCAACGGATACCCTAATTGTAGACTATTATTACCATCAGTCAACTGCTAGTTCTCCAATCGACTACTCAGTCGACTATGAGACATTCTGTTATCTGGCCACTTATGACCAGGCGACTGCTATACCCTAGCAATCAATTTCTCAAGGCCAATTGACTCTTAATCCATGGTAGTCGATTACCTCTGGCTGTTGGGATGTATACTGAAAAGTCTATCTTTTGTATGAACATCTTTATTTTGAAATAAGAATCACATGATCATTGTTTGCATATTTTTATAGTTATGCATATTGTCAAATACATTACATTGTAGATAACATGGTGTGTGGTGTCACACGGGAGATCATGTTATCGACTCTTTGTAGAGTATAAGTATAGGCTCACAACCGAGATGACTTTGGACAAACCATTGGTATGGTTGTAGTGTTATTTGGTATTGGTTTGTCTTGACCATAAAATCACACTAGTACACTTTGTGTGTATTGAGCAGGACAGACTTAGAGGTGATTCGATTTATTGCTGACTACATAATCGAATCAGACCTCAGATATTATATTGTACATACTCTTAATCCCGATATAATAACGGGCACATATACTTAGTAGTCATTTCTTTGATTTACCAATGGGTGAGATTTATAGATTAAATTGATAGGCTCGGTAAGTTGGGAAATGATATTATTTATATGGTGTGTCGTTGATTAAAGGAGGAAACCGTGTCCTATATATTAGGATGATGATGTCCCCTTGAGGAGCTCATAAGGTTCATCATGTAAACCCTGCAGGTGGACTTGGTCCGGCATGATGAAAAGGTTGAGTGGTACTACTCATGGAGTTAGATGTTGATTAATTAATGGTCAATAAATTAATTAATCGACGGACATTCGAGATCTTAAACACGGGGAGAAAATGTACATATAATATATGGAGCCCATATTAACATATGGGGATTGGTGAGGTAGATCAATGATAATCCTCTAGTGGAATGGATAATCATTAATGGATCGGACTTTATGTGGGCTTGATCCATTAGGTGGCCAAGATCCAACTCCTCCTCATGGTCCCTATTGTAGCCTATTAATACCTCATGAAGCTTAGATCCAATGGATAGAAACAAAACTCTAGATCCAAAGGTAGAGATTAAATCTCTAGATCCGACGGTTGAGATTAAATCTCTAGATCCGATGGTTGAGATTAAATCCCTAGAACCAATAGTGGAGATTAAAACAAGGCTTAAGCCTAAACTCTATATAAAGGGGCTTATGGCTTGGGCGGCAAGAAGATGGATGAGGATTAGGGTTTGCTTCCCTTGGGCGGCAAGCAATCCCATTAGGGTTAGGATTAGGAGTGGGCGCCTAGGGTTTTGGTGATTGGGGTGGGCGGCAACAAGTGGAGGAGGATTCTTCTTCTTCTTCCTAAGGTTGGTCGGCACCTATCCTTCTTCCATATACTTTGGCCGGTGCTCAACCTATCCTTCTTCCCTACTTCTTTGGCCAGCAATTAGGAGAGCTAGGGTTAGGGTTTTGGGCGGCAACAAGGTGAAGGGTTGGTTTGCTTTCTCTTCTCCAAGTGTTGGTCGGCACCCATGCTCCCATTGAGTTTCCTTTGGCCGGTTTCCATACTCCATGTTCTCTTCCATGGCCGGCAGCAACATCGAGTCTATTGACTTGGTGGCCGGTTCTAGATAGGAAGAAGTGTTTTGTTTTATGATCTTCCTTTGTTCGAAGTGAACAAGGAAAGGAAGATTGGTGATCTTGGAGGCTTCGACTTTTGGAAGATCGTCGCCCACACGACATCCAAAAGGTGGAAGGACATACAATAGAAGATCAAGAGGTATAACAAGAGGTATAATCTTGTTTATTTTGATTAGTGTTCTTTTGTATTATGTCTATAATTGTTTTTCAATTATGTGCATGATATATTCTGTTTAGTGGCTAAATATACTTGGACCCCGAACATAAACACAAAAGCCGACGATCCGTACATCGTCTATTCCGTGGCTATTCGTGGAATAGAGGTTGGTCGCTTGAACAACAAGTTTGTTCAAGTGACTACTCTAAACGAATAGCACGATGATGACAAGGTTGCTTGGGCAATCCCTTTTGTCCCGGATAAATTTGTTTTATCCGGGGATGTCGAAGGGATCGCCATAAACAAGCGACTAAGTCGAGAGGGGATGTAACGCCCGCCCTTCCCGTACCTCAGAGGGGAGCGAAGGGCGGCTCTACGCGATCATACATACATGCATATACATACAGCGGAAGCATTTAAAACAATAAAATCCCTTCTTAAGCTAACTATATTAACCTAATCCACCTAACAGATTAATTATGATGTAACGGTCTTAGCAATTTTCTTAACTAGACATGTACTAAAGAAATTCAAGATTTATATAATAAATGGGAGTGACAACCAAGGCAAAAACATCATTTAAGTCTTAACACTTAACGGTAAAACATGCATAATCTCCCCGAACCATAAACTAAATCTTATCCACCATGCCACTGCCACACACATCTTTGCCTCCGCTGTTCCCTTCAATTATTCCATTCCTTGCTTTGCTCTGCAGTACAAGGGAAAAATGACACTATCAGCACATATGATGAGTAAGATCCTTTCCTACTCACAGAATCCATACGACATAAATTACACATAAGATAGTGACATGTTCATTTAACTAACATATAGTCATAGCATGGATGTAACTATTAACATGATCATCAAGAGGCATATAGACTTAGCATTCAAAATTCATGAGTAAAGCAATACGGGACATGATCATCTAGGACATGTATCCCCATGGAATTTTTATCACAATAACATAACATCTCGTAATAACATAGGCATGGAATAGTTATATGCAGAATGCTCTTTGAAAACATATACTTTCATAAGTACTTAAACATAATCTCAACATTAGGGCCCGACATTGTATCCATGACTCGACCCAGACCATTTGGCGGTCCATTCGGCGGCCCATTTGGCGACCCCTTGTTGTCGTCGACCGTCGACCGTCGGCACGTCGACCGTGTCATTACCACTAGGCCCGTACTTCGACCTAGGGGCAACTTTGGATACAAGCCTTGCGTAAAGTAAAATAGCATACATGTTCTTTGACATAACATAAAGAGTGTTCTTGTCCCCACTCTTAGGGAAACATTTCTTAACCAATTCATATTCATTAGCCTTACGTAACCATAGCATAGGGGTGCCTATCGTTCATGAACATAAATAGGTACATCATGATAAAATGAGCAAAACTTAACATATACATTATGATACAATGGTCCTACATCAGCCGTTAACATGGACATAAGGTATGAAATCATGCAAATATATCGTCTAACTAGCATCATATCAATACCATATATATACCTAGCATAACATGGAAAATCATTCAGAATCATGTTTGGAAATATTTTTTTTTATTTTCTTGTCCTTTTTAATCTTTCCGAGCCCAGCACAGCCGGCCTGCGTTGGACGATACACCCGTGTCGTGGCCGAGCGGCATGCCTGCTAGCCGAGAGGTACGCCTGCTAGCCGAGCAGCACCTCCAGTGGTCGAGCGACACGCTTGGCGCCCGGCGAAAGATGCTTTGTGCACAGGCATGCTTTGCACCCGAGTAGCCCCGACACGCGCTGTCTTGCGCGCGGCATAGCGTGTCAGCTCACCCCGACACGCCTGTGTCGGGTGAAAGAGTGGAGTGTTGGCCTCTGTACGTGTTCTGGTTAATAAAATTTATACGAACCTCGTCCTAGGGTCTTAAGCAATATCAACCATGGAACCTCGACTAAGGTTAATCATATGCAATACAGGGAAAAGAAGAACATGAAAAACTCTTTATTACATAGCACAACATTAGGAACATGAAATCCATTTGAGAGAAACCCATGTACTGCAGGTGAGGGAATTCTTACCTTCGATTTCTTTAACTTATATTTGTAAAACCTAATGAGATGTAACCTTCTGTCCCACCCTAGCAGATGCCCTCCAAGGTCTCTTGAATCCCACCTTTCCTTGGATTCGGCGGAGAAGACAACCCTAGGAGAGAATTTTCCTTGATGTGTGGTTCGGCGGTGGAGGGATCAAGAGAGTAGAGAGGTGTCCTCTAGGGTATTAGGGAGGTTAAATTTATAACCATCAAGGCTTAACCTATTCCCTTATAAATTTCCTTAAATTTCTCTCTTTAACTGAATTAATTCCTTCTTCAATTAAATTCGTGACTTCTCCCTAATCATATAAAATTTTTATTGGATTTTTGGTGACTCACCCCTTCTTGTCCAGTTTTCTTTTCTTTTATCTTTCATTTTATTTCCTTTAAATCCCACGTAAGCCTATTATCATCATGCATAATTATCTTTATTTTCTTTAACCCACATAAGGGCCCCTTTATTATCATGCCTCATTATCTATAAAACTCCTAAGATTTTTCGGGCGTTACAATCCCCCATACCTTATGAAAAGTTCATCCTCGAACTTAGAATAGTTCTGGGTATCTTCGTTTCATATCGTCCTCGCGTTCCCAGGTGGCTTCTTCATATTGTTGACTTTGCCACAAAACTTTTACTAAGGGCACTTTTTTATTTCTTAGTCTTTTGACTGCCCGGTCCAGTACTCGGATCGGTCGACTTTCGTAACTCAGGTCCTCCTGAATTTGCACTGTCTGTGGCTCAACCATCTGGTCTCTACTGGAAATGCACTTCTTGAGCATCGACACATGGAACACGTTGTGAATAGCCGACATCTCCTGAGGTAGCTCGAGCTCATAAGCTACCTTGCCAACTCTTTTCAGGATCGGATATGGTCCTACGTATCGTGGACTTAGCTTCCCTTTCTTCCCGAATCTCATTATTCCTTTCATAGGTGCTACCCGGAGAAATACCAAATCTCCGACATTGAATTCCAAAGGTCTACGTCGCTGATCTGCATAGTTTTTCTGCCGGCTCTGAGCAGTCTCTATTCTTTGGCGGATATTCTGTATCGCTCGGGTGGTATCCTCGATGAATTCATTCCGAAGTCCCATCTCTTTCTTCTCACCACCTTCGTACCAACAGATTGGAGACCTACATCTCCTCCCATATAAAGCTTCATAAGGTGTCATTCCGATGGTAGCCTGATAGCTATTGTTGTAAGCGAATTCCACTAGACATAAATATCGACACCAGCTCCCTTTGAAGTCCAGGGCATAAGCTCGTAACATGTCTTCTAGTACTTGGTTCACCCTTTCTGTTTGTCCGTCTATCTGAGGATGAAAGACGGTACTAAAATGCAGCTTCGTGCCAAGAGCCTTATGAACGCATTCCCAAAACTGTGATGTGAAGCGACCATCCCTATCTGAAATGATGGTCTTGGGAATACCATGCAGTCTGATGATTTCCTTAGCATATAATTGAGCCAGTTGCTCAATCGAATAGGTCATCTTGATTGCTAGAAAATGGGCTGACTTCGTCAATCTGTCAACGATAACCCATATTGCGTCATATCCGTTTGTAGTCCTGGGAAGATCTGAAATAAAGTCCATAGAGATGTCTTCCCATTTCCACTCTAGAATTTGGATCGGTTGTAGAACTACTCGTGCCTCGATGTTCGCTTTAACTCTTTGACAGTCAAACAGTCTAATCGACGTCTTTGCTACATCCCTCTTCATACCGGACCCATTTTGGTGGATCCCGGATGCATAGAATAGGGGTTCCCATAAGCCTCCTACAATATCTTCTTACATAGTTCCGGATCATTAGGGATACATAGACGATCCCTAAGGTATAATATTCCGCTATCAGCGACACGAAAATCCTCGGTTTTTCCTTCTAGGATCTCCTGCTTGATCCTCTGGAGGTTTGGATCACTACTTTGTTTTGCCAATATGTCATCGAATAGTGATGGTACTATTGCCATGGTCGAAAGCTGTCCGGAAATAACCTCGATTCCATAGCTCATGATTTCCGTCTCCAGCGGTCGAGAATAATCCCGATAGAGACATTAAGGTGGCACTAGACTTCCTGCTGAGTGCATCGGCCACTTTGTTCGCTTTCCCTGGGTTATAGAAAATCTCGCAGTCATAGTCCTTCACGAGCTCAAGTCATCTGCATTGTCTCATATTGAGGTCCCTCTGTGTGAAGAAATATCTCAGACTCTGGTGGTCTATATAGATCTTACACTGTGCTCCATACAGATAGTGCCTCCATACCTTGAGAGCGAAGACCACACCGGCCAACTCTAAATCGTGAGTGGGATAGTTCTTTTCATGTTCCTTAAGTTGCCTAGAGGCATAGGCAATAACTTTACCACTCTGCATAAGTACAGCTCCAAGTCCCAATTTGGAGGCATCGCTATACATGTCGAAGGATTCATCACAGTTTGGAAGAGTAAGGATAGGAGCACTAGTCAATCTCCTCTTCAATTCCATGAAACTCTTCTCGCAGTCGTCCGTCCATTCTTACTTCTTATTTTTCCGGGTGAGAACTGTCATAGGTGCTGCGATTCTGGAGAAGTCCTCTATGAATTTCTGGTAATAGCACGCTAATCGGAGAAAACTCCTGACTTCGCTAGCATTCCTTGGTCTGCTCCAGTTACTCACGACCTCGATCTTCCTCGGGTCCACCATAACTCCATCCTTGGAAATAATATGACCCAGAAAAGATACTTGATCGAGCCAGAATTCACATTTGGAGAACTTGGCATATAGTTGCTTTTCTCGAAGAATCTGTAATACCATCTTCAGGTGTTCGACATGCTCTTCTTGATTTCTCGAATAGACAAGGATATCGTCAATGAAGACGATCACGAACTTGTCAAGAAACGCCGAGAATACCCGATTCATCAGGTCCATGAACATAGCAGGAGCATTCGTCACTCCGAAAGGCATGACTACGAACTCATAATGTCCGTATCTTGTTCGGAAAGTTGTCTTCAGTATATCATCTAGTTTCACTTTCACTTGATGATAGACAGACCTTAGGTCAATCTTAGAGAAGACGGTGGCACCTTTTAACTGGTTGAACAGATCGTCAATCCGTGGTAAAGGGTACCTATTCTTGATCATCACATTATTTAGCGCTCGGTAGTCTATGCATAGGCGCATAGTCCCATCCTTCTTTACGAACAGTACCGGAGCTCCTCATGGAGAGTGAAATACTGTCTCATCGACTCTATTACTACGTCTTCTATATATTACTGTCTCATCGACTCTATTACCACGTCTTCCATGTATTACTATCTCATCAACTCTATTACTACGTCTTCCAACCATGCTTTTCTTCATATATTATAATAAGGCTAACATAAGATTATTATGCATATATTCATCTCATCGACTCTATTACTACGTCTTCCATATATTACTTGTCTCATCGACTCTATGACTACGTCTTCTAGCCATGCTTATCTTCATATATTATAATAAGGCTAGCATAAGGTTATCATTCATATTTAAACTAAAGGCTAGCATAAGGTTATCATACATATATTCATGCATATTTATGCTAAAAGCATTTCTTATCTTACATGAAAGAAATAAAGTATACATAAAATTTCTTACTTGGAGCGGCAGGATTTGGAGCTTGATGTGTGTGTAGTGGAAAGGCAGAAATGGGCTCTAATACCACCTGTAACGCCCGCCCTTCCCGTACCTCAGAGGGGAGTGAAGGACGGCGCTACGCGATCATACATACATGCATATACATACAGCGGAAGCATTTAAAACAATAAAATCCCTTCTTAAGCTAACTATATTAACCTAATTCACCTAACAGATTAATTATGATGTAACGGTCTTAGCAATTTTCTTAACTAAACATATACTAAAGAAATTCAAGATTTATGTAATAAACGGGAGTGACAACCAAGGCAAAAACATCATTTAAGTCTTAACATTGAACGGTAAAACATGCATAATCTCCCCGAACCATAAACTAAATCTTATCCACCATGCCACTACCACACACATCTTTGGCTCTGCTGCTCCCTTCAATTATTCCATTCCTTGCCTTGCTCTGCAGTACATGGGAAAAACGACACTATCAGCACATATGCTGAGTAAGATCCTTTCCTACTCACAAAAGCCATACGACATAAATTACACATAAGATAGTGACATGTTCATTTAACTAACATATAGTCATAGCATGGATGTAACTATTAACATGATCATCAAGAGGCATATAGACTTAGCATTCAAAATTCATGAGTAAAGCAATCCGTGGCATGATCATCTAGGACATGTATCCCCATGGCATTTTTATCACAATAACATAACATCTCGTAATAACATAGGCATGGAATAGTTATATGCAGAATGCTCTTTGAAAACATATACTTTCATAAGTACTTAAACATAATCTCAACATTAGGGCCCGACATTGTATCCATGACTCGGCCCAGCCCATTTGGCGGTCCATTCGGCGGCCCATTTGGGGACCCCTTGTGGTCGTCGACCGTCGATCGTCGGCATGTCGACCGTGTCATTACCACTAGGCCCGTACTTCGACCTAGGGGCAACTTTGGAGACAAGCCATGCGTAAAGTAAAATAGCATACATGTTCTTTGACATAACATAAAGAGTGTTCTTGTCCCCACTCTTAGGGAAACATTTCTTAACCAATTCATATTCATAAGCCTTACGTAACCATAGCATAGGGGTGCCTATCATTCATGAACATAAACAGGTACATCATGATAAAATGAGCAAAACTTAACATATACATTATGATACAATGGTCCTACATCAGCCATTAACATGGACATAAGGTATGAAATCATGCAAATATATCGTCTAACTAGCATCATATCATTACCATATATATACCTAGCATTACATGGAAAATCATTCGGAATCATGTTCGGAATTTTTTTTTTCTTGTCCTTTTTAATCTTCCCGAGCCCAAAACACCGGTGCCACTGGACGTTGGCATACACCCAGTAGTGGGCTCGAGCCGAAGCTCGCGCCGAGAGGTACGCACAGCCGAAAGAAAGCACTTCCGCGTCGAAGCGACACGCGCGCCCGAGCCTATATACGTGTTTTACTTAACAAAATTTATACGAACCTCGTCTTAGGGTGTTAAGCAATATCAACCATGGAACCTCGACTAAGGTTAACCATATGCATTACAGGGAAAAGAAGAACATGAAAAACTCTTTATTTCATAGGACAACATTAGGAACATGAAAGCCATTTGATAGAAACCCATGTACTGCAGGTGAGGGAATTCTTACCTTCGATTGCTTTAACTTATATTTGTAAAACCTAATGAGATGCAACCTTCTATCCCTCCCTAGCAGCTTCCCTCCAAGGTCTCTTGAATCCCACCTTTCCTTGGATTCGGTGGAGAAGACAACCCTAGGAAAGAATTCTCCTTGATGTGTGGTTCGGCGGTGGAGGGATCAAGAGAGTAGAGAGGTGTCCTCTAGGGTATTAGGGAGGTTAAATTTATAACCATCAAGGCTTAACCTATTCCCTTATAAATTTCCTTAAATTTCTCTCTTTAACAGAATTAATTCCTTCTTCAATTAAATTCGTGGCTTCTCCCTAATCATATAAAAATTTTATTGGATTTTTGGTGACTCACCCCTTCTTGTCCGATTTTCTTTTCTTTTATTTCCTTTAAATCCCACGTAAGCCTATTATCATCATGCATAATTATCTTTATTTTCTTTAACCCACATAAGGGCCCCTTTATTATCATGCCTCATTATCTATAAAACTCCTAAGATTTTTCGGGCGTTACAGGGGAAGCGAAGTTTCCCCTCATGGACTCAATCCAACAATTGGTATCAGAGCTACGGTTTTCGATTTTTTGTGTTTAAGATTCGGTCACTCTTATGCATTTTTCATATATTATATGTGTCAGATAATAGTAGGAAATGCGTAGGTTAACTCTTTGGTTGCAGGCATACGATCCGACTATTATGGCCATATGTGTGTATGTGATTGTATGTGTATAATAGTATATTTTATTGAATCCTCGGGGTTGACGAGGCTAGTATTTAATTTTTTAAAAATTAGATACGGCATTGTTTAGCCACTCTTTCTATTTTAGTTTACTTTTGATCTAGATTTCATGTATACTCCCTCGTGGAGTATAGGATCGATGGATGTAAATTAAAATAGTTTTTACTCTCATCTCAGATCTCCGGATGGCTCGTACATGGCGTAGGAGGAGCGGATGAGATGGCGATGCAATGGGAGACATATTGAAGACAAAAGCCATAATAGTTGGAAAATAATTTATTTTTCATATTTGCTGGTTATTGTTTGATATGCATGTCGTAGGCTAGAAAATTCCTCAATTTCAAATTACTAAGTGGGAGAGGGAAATTTTTATAAATTCCCACAGCCTCCATTACGATTTGACAAGTGATGCAAACAAACTTGTGCGTCGGCTCTGAGTGCCTTCCTCCCCATTGGATGAGTTTGTTTGCGGATCACAAGGTCGAATATGGTTATAGGAAATTATTAAGGAGCGTGTATACTTCCCCATCGTAAGGCACATAACTCGAGATAATTACCTTGGTACCAAGTAGTGGTGAACACTTAGATAAAAATATAAATATCCTCCCCATCGGAGTCACTGCTTTTATTTGTAGGGCCGAAGAGAAACCAACTATTAATTTTATTTGTCAAAAAGTTAGGTTGACAAGATAGTAAAATTAATGGGTAAAACCTCCTCTTACAAATGTAGAATTCGTATACGTCCACACGATCGTGGCATACGATATTCTCGGTGTTTTGAGGTGTTGGTTGATTTTAAAATTTTATTGTTTGAGGAATCAATAATTTTTTGAAATCTAAAGTAATGATCTATGTGATTCTTAGGATTTTCAAAAATGAATTTCAGTCCACTTTCTATAATACTAAAGGAAAATAAACTTACTGTACATAATTATGTTGATTGGAAAAAGGAATCTAGATATTGTCTTAATTGTTGAGGAGTACAAGTATGTACTCTTCAAAGAGTGTCCTCCTAAGCCTGCGAATGAGCTGGAAGTCCTTGGAGCTGAGATTGATGGGGAAACCCAGGTTGATATCATTCTCCAGTTGACAGAAAGGCTTGCTCAGGCTCAGGCCATGGTTGCTCAGAAGGTTTCTACTTCTAAGTCGAAAGGCAAGAAGAAGAAGAAACAAGGTGGAGCAAAGGTGGTGGGAGGATCTCAGGGAGGAGTGAAGAAGCCGAAAGGCAAGTACTTCACTTGCAAGCAGGATGGACATTGGAAGAAGGACTATCCCAATACGAAGCAGAACAAAGGTATATCCTTTAGTCTAGTCATTGAAACATGGTTAGCGGTGTTATCTACCGGCACCTGGTGAGTAGATATGGGAGCCTCTGATCATGTATACAATACTTTACAGGGGTTCCAGGAAACCCGACGACGAGCTGAGGGAGAGATTACCATTTACTTGGGCAATGCCATGAAGGTGGCAGCTATTACAATGGGAGATGTTTTATTTATCTTTTGAGAAAAATAAAACTTTGGTTTTAGAAAATTCCTTTTATGTACCTTTATTTAGAAAGAATTTAATTTTGATTTCTAAATTGTTTATGGATGGATATTCTATTTCTTTTAATGACAGAGTTGTTATCAAAAGGAATAGGGACATTATCTGTTCAGGGGCATTGATAGGAAATCTATACACACTTGAACCAAAACCTCCCACTATGTAAATTGAAGTTAATAACTCATCTTTTAATTCCAATAAGAGAAAAGAACCTTCGAAGATGAACCAAACATATCTTTGGCATCTTAGGCTTGGTCATATTAACCTAAGTAGAATTCAAAGGTTGATAACTGATGGACCTTTGGGTTCATTAGTGGTGGAAGATTTTCCAACCTGCGAATCTTGCTTGGAGGGCAAAATGACCAAGAGGCCTTTTAAGGCCAAGGGGTATATAGCCAAAGATGTGTTAGAATTGGTTCATTCTGATTTGTGTGGTCCTATGACTATCCAGGCTAGAGCTGGTTTTGAGTATTTCGTCTCTTTTATAGATGATTATTCGAGATATGGATACATTTACTTGATACGCCGCAAGTCTGAATGCTTTGACAAGTTCAAAGAATTCAAGGCTGATGTGGAGAAACATCAAGGTAAAAGTATCAAGACACTACGATCTGATCGTGGTGGTGAGTACCTCTTGGGAGAGTTTAGGAATTACTTATCAAAGGCTGGGATTCAATCCCAATTGTCTGCACCTGGCACACCCCAGCAGAATGGTGTAGCAGAGAGAAGGAATAACACTCTTATCGAGATGGTTAGATCGATGATGAGTTATTCTGAGTTGCCAGATTCATTCTGGAGATATGCTCTAGATACGAAGGTGTACATTCTGAACTTGGTTCCATCTAAATTAGTGCCTTCTACTCCCACATTAGATTATGGGTGGCGAGCCGATCTATCTATAACATTCAATTTGGGGGAGTCCGGCCATGTCTTTGAATATCTTTGGTAAGTTGGAACCTCATGCAGTATGCATGTTAGTTGGCTATCCTAGAGGAGCGAAGGGTGGTTTGTTTTATAGTCCTAGAGATCGAAGGTGATCTTTAGCACGAACGCTGATTTCTAGGAAGACTATGTGATGAGCCACAAGCCCAAGAGTAAAATTGTTCGAGGAATTAAAAGGGAAGTCACTTCTTGATCACCGTACAAGAGGATATACCACAAGTCACTGCACCGCGTGTCACAGAGGATACACAGGTGATACCTCGTCGTAGTGGGAGGGTTGTTAGACAGCCTGATAGATTCATGTTCTTGAGAGAATCTTCTGATTTGGTCCCTGGCGAACATGAACATGATCCCTGGACATATGACGAGGCAATCCAAGATATAGATGCAGCATCTTGGCAAAGTGCAATGAATACTGAGATTGAATATAGGGATTCAAATCAGGTCTGGGAGCTAGTGGAACTACCCGATGGTGTAAAAACCATTGGATGCAAGTGGATCTACAAAAGAAAGAGAGGAATATATGGGAAGGTTGAGACCTTCAAAGAGAGGCTTGTTGAGAAGGGGTATACTTAGAAAGAGGGTATCGATTATGAGGAGACCTTTTCACCGGTAGTCATGCTTAAGTCTATCCGGATTCTCTTATGTATTGCAGCTCATATGGATTATGAGGTGTGGCAGATGGATGTCAAGACAGCTTTCCTTAATGGAAGTATTGAGGAAAACATCTATATGAAGCAACCAGAGTGATTCATTGAGAAGGGCAAAGAGCATCTTATATGTAAGCTTAATCGGTCTATTTATGGATTGAAGCAAGCTTCGAGGTCTTGGAACATCCGATTTGATGAGGTAATCCAGTCTTATGGATTTATTCAAAGTCTAGATGAGTCTTGTGTATACAAGAGATGTGACGGAAACGTAGTGGTATTTCTTGTACTATATGTAGATGACATTTTGTTGATTGACAACAATATCAAGGTGTTATCGGACGTAAGGATATGGTTGTCCAAACAGTTTGATATGAAGGACTTAGGAGAAGTGGGACACATCCTTGGGATCAAGGATATAAGGGATCGCAAGAAAAGGATGGTGTGCTTATCCCAAGCTTCATACATAGACACGATTATGGATCGTTTTAGCATGCAGAACTCCAAGAAGGGTTTTCTACCTTTCAGGCATTGAGTTCCTTTATCTAAGGAGATGTGTCCTAGAACATCTGAAGAGATAGAGGAGATGAAGGTGGTTCCTTATGCTTCGACAGTAGGAAGCTTCATGTATGCAATGCTATGTACGAGACCAGATATCTGCTTTGCCGTGGGCATGGTCAGCAAATATCAGAGTAATCCAGGACAGGGACATTGGACTGCGGTAAAGCATATATTGAAGTACTTGAGAAGGACTAGGGATTATATGCTGGTTTACCAGGCAGACCAATTAATCCCTGTGGGTTACACGGATTCCAATTTCCAATCTGATAGGGATAATAGTAAGTCTATTTCAGGTTTTGTGTTTACTTTGGAAGGTGGAGCCATTGTATGGAGGAGTGTCAAGCAGAAATTTGCATGGAAGACTCCACCATGGAAGCTGAGTATGTGGCAGCCTCTGAGGCGGCCAAAGAAGCTATGTGGCTTAGGAACTTCCTGATGGACTTGGATGTGATTCCTAGATTGCCCAGAACTATCACAATTTATTGTGATAATAGTGGTGCAGTTGCATACTCGAAGGAACCACAAGCCCATAAGGCTAGTAAACACATAGAGCGCAAGTACCACCTGATACGAGAAATCGTAAAGAGAGGAGAAGTTATTGTGGCCAAGATTGCATCGGAGGATAACCTGACAGATCCTTTCACTAAGGCCCTTCCGGCGAGAGCTTTCGATAGGCAGGTGGAGGGAATGGGGATTAGATGTATGGCAGTTTGAGGACAACATAGTCTTTTAGTATAAGTGGGAGATTGTTGGGATGTATACTAAAAAGTGTATCTTCTGTATGAACATCTTTATTTTGAAATAAAAATCACATGATAATTGTTTGCATATTTTTATGGTTATGCATATTGTCTAATACATTACATTGTAGATAACATGGTGTGTGGTGTCACACGGGAGATCATGTTATCGGCTCCTTGTAGAGTATAAGTATAGGCTCACAACTGAGATGGCTTTGGACAAACCATTGGTATGGTTGTAGTGTGTTTTGGTATTGGTTTGTCTTGACCATAAAATCACACTAGTAGACTTTGTGTGTATTGAGCAGGACCGACTTAGAGGTGATTCGATTTATTGCTGACTACATAATCGAATCAGACCTCAGATATTATATTGTACATACTCTTAATCCCGATATAATAACGGGCACATATACTTAGTTGTCATTTCTTTGATTTACCAATGGGCGTGATTTATAGATTAAATCGATAGGCTCGGTAAGTTGAGAAATGATATTATTTATATGGTGTGCCATTGATTATAGGAGGAAATCGTGTCCTATATATTAGGATGATGATGTCCCCTTGAGGAGCTCATAAGGTTCATCATGTAAACCCTGCAGGTGGACTTGGTCCGGCATGATGAAAAGGTTGAGTGGTACTACTCATGGAGTTAGATGTTGATTAATTAATGGTCAGTAAATTAATTAATCGACGGACATTCGAGATCTTAAACATGAGGAGAAAATGTACATATAATATATGGAGCCCATATTAACTTATGGGGGTTGGTGAGGTAGATCAATGATAATCCTCTAGTGGAATGGATAATCATTAATGGATCAGACTTTATGTGGGCTTGATCCATTGGGTGGCCAAGATCCAACTCCTCCTCATGGTTCCTATTGTAGCCTACTAATACCTCATGAAGCTTAGATCCAATGGATAGAAACAAAACTCTAGATCCAAAGGTAGAGATTAAATCTCTAGATCCGACGGTTGAGATTAAATCTCTAGATCCGACGGTTGAGATTAAATCCCTAGAACCAATGGTGGAGATTAAAACAAGGCTTAAGCCTAAACTCTATATAAAGGGACTTATGGCTTGGGCGGCAAGAAGATGGATGAGGATTAGGGTTTGCTTCCCTTGGGCGGCAAGCAATCCCATTAGGGTTAGGATTAGGAGTGGGCGGCTAGGGTTTAGTGATTGGGGTGGGCGGCAACAAGTGGAGGAGGATTCTTCTTCTTCTTCCTAAGGTTGGCCGGCACCTATCCTTCTTCCATATACTTTGGCCGGTGCTCAACCTATCCTTCTTCCCTTCTTCTTTGGCCGGCAATTAGGAGAGCTAGGGTTAGGGTTTTGGGCGGCAACAAGGTGAAGGGTTGGTTTGCTTTCTCTTCTCCAAGTGTTGGTCGGCGCCCATGCTCCCATTGAGTCTCCTTTGGCCAGTTTCCATACTCCATGATCTCTTCCTTGGCCGGCAGCAACATCGAGTCTATTAACTTGGTGGCCGATTCTAGATAGGAAGAAGTGTTTTGTTTTATGATCTTCCTTTGTTCGGAGTGAACAAGGAAAGGAAGATTGGTGATCTAGGAGGCTTCGACTTTTGGAAGATCATCACCCACACGATGTCCAAAAGGAGGAAGGACATACAATAGAAGATCAAGAGGTATAACAAGAGGTAGAATCTTGTTTATTTTGATTAGTTTTCTTTTGTATTATGTCTATAATTGTTTTTCAATTATGTGCATGATATATTCTGTTTAGTGGCTAAATATACTTGGACCCCAAACATAAACACAAAAGTTGGTGATCCGTACATCGTCTATTCCGCGGCTATTTGTGGAATAGAGGTTGGTCGCTTGAACAACAAGTTTGTTCAAGTGACTACTCTAAACGAATAGCACGACGATGACAAGGTTGCTTGGGCAATCGCTCTTGTCACGGATAAATTTTTTTATCCGGGGATGTAGAAGGGATCGCCATGAACAAGCGACTAAGTCGAGAGGGGAAGCGAAGTTTCCCCTCACGGACTCAAACCAACACTGGCCAGTCGACTGGTACAAGCCACTAGTCGACTACTAGAGCCATAGGGCAACAGTCGACTCTCAGTCAACTACTTGACTTGTCAACTGAGTCATAACCCCAGTCGACTACTTGACCAATCGACAGGATCATAACCCCAATCAACTGCTCGAGTCAACTAGGCCTCCGAGTACTTTGACCATTTGATTAGCCAAAGCCATCAGTCGACTGTTAAAACTCAAACATGAGGTTTAACTCAAGTATGATCCCCTCATCTTGATACTTAACCTGACCTAGACCTAAGCCTTCTATCCATTTCCATCAGTCTCATACCCTCAGGGTCTATCTGAGTCCTCCACGACTCATTCACCCTTCGCGCTAGCCTTTAAGTGCTTCCATCGGCTATGTCATGCTATTTAGTACCCTTAGCGTGGACATAATCCTTCAAGCCACTTCCATCATCTTGAAGCCCTTGGTTCAAGTTCTCAACTCCTCACCCTTGGCTTTAGCCTTCAAGTGCTTCCGTCGACCATGACATGCTAATAGGTCTACCGTTGCCAACTCTCCAAACATGGACTTTCACCACCAAGACTATACATTTAGACTTTACATGGCCAAGACTATACCCTTGTACTTTCGCTTTGCCAAATATCTATATTTGGACTTTCACCGCCAAGACTACACCTTTGGACTTACGTGACTAAGACTACACTCTTAGACTTTTCCTTGCCAAGTATTCATACTTGGACTTCTCCATTGCCAAGAATCCATTCATTGACTTTTCTTGCCAAGTCTCCAAACTTGGACTTCCACTCGAGTCTCACTCGAGCTTGATCAACCTTTAACATAAGGTCAATTGCTCCAACAATCTCCCGCATATGACCTTAGATATCCCAAACATATACTTGGTATATGGTCAAACCCATATTGTCAAACAATGGTTAAACCCATTGTCAAATATCAAAACACTACTCGAGTCCCACTCGAGTCTGGTCAATCGTGACATGGGTCGATTGCACCGATAATCCCCCCTTTTTGATGTTTGACAACACCTTTTAAGTTAGGCTAACCCATAAGACCAACTTGACTCTTCTTATGACAAAGCATAATGAAGGTTTACCTAACTTAAACCCTCATTTCTCCCCTTTTGGCATACATAAAAAAGCCTACCAAGGTGTTCAATATCTCATCTCAAATGAGATCCTACATTCTCCCCCTTGGTCTAAAATCATCCTAAATGTCTTCATTCTCCTTAGTGATACAACCCTTATCACTAAATGACAGGCAACTCATAATGAAGGTTTACTTAAAGCCTCATTTCTCCCTTTATAACCATAATTTATCCATCATACCTGATGGTGCTTGCTTCTTTGGATCTCCAAGATCCACCTTCCCCTCCTTATGAATAGCTGGATCTAACCCCAAGAAAGAGAACTGGGGGAAGAGATTAGCGGGAAGGGTCATCACCTACAATCTTCAGAATTGAGTTGAATCTGATACACCAAGGGAAAATGTTAAGGGTTGGCCGGCTTCCCGGCACGGCCACTTCCACGATCAAGTCAGTATGGGTATGAGAAGAGAATAAAGAATTGGAAAAGAAGAGAGATCTCAGAGATACCAAATGGGGAAGAAAACAACCATCCTTAATCCCATCGTCTTCGGCCCTTTTTATAGATGAAGCAACCCACCTTTTTATAGATGAAAACACCCTCTCTTTTTATAGAGAGGGCTAACTTCTTCCCGTTTGTCGCCATCAGTCGACTGCCGCCCTTGGCAATAGACTGCCGTCACTACAACGGCCTCCGAACACGTCGGATCCCGACCGTTGTAGTCCAACGGAACTCTTGACGATCGGCCCGATGGACCTCATCGGATCGCCGCCTCGTAGTCAATCGCCGATCGGCTACGAAGCAGTTCTGGTCGAACCCTTATTGACGATCGGCCGCCTTGCAGCCGATCGATGGTCTGCGATCGGCCGCGTATGGCGGCCGATCACGCCTAATCCAATCGATCGTATACGGTCGAACTCACTCGACTCGGAAGCGATCGGCCGCCATGACATGGCGATCGGCGGTGTCGAAACCATCCGACACTTGGCCAAATGGCCAAGTTTCACCTAAGAGCTACCCTTCCCGGGTTACAATCGCTCACTCTCATCTCTGAGTCCCTCGCCTTGAAGTTCTCTTCGTTCGCCACGTCCTCGGCAAAGATCGAGCGCGGCTCGCAATGCTCCTTCGCGTCTCTTGCCTCGAAGTCTACTTCCTCCGGCTTCACTCCAAGCTTCTCGTCCGGTGGTCCCTCGGATGCTCCAAGCGCACGGCTTCCGCAAAGCTATCCTTCACCGACTCAAGGCACGAGTCATGAGATGTGAAACTCGCCACGGCTCCATGTGCGAATTACTAAGTCCTGCACGACTTCAACGCACATATCACATCAACATATCAAACTAACTTAAACCCTTTGCCACACCATCAAAACCATATTACGGCAAGAGATTGCCCTAACAATCTCCCCCTTTTTAATGTGTGGCAATCCGTTTAAGTTAGGTAAAAACATTTGATATAAATTCTAAGGTAAGAAAGCATGTAAAGATAAACATGATATAGCAACATGCAACTCCCCCTTAATCCATGAAACTCTCTATGCAAATTTTCTCCCCCTATCATATTATCATATATTTCTCCCCCTAAAGTAATTAACTTAAACATACTCATTTCTCCCCCTTTGACACCATCAAAAAGATTAACACTAAGTTATAAGCTCATGGCATCAAGTATAATGGAGGGAAAATATGACAAGTTGATTTAAAAATTGGGTACCACTTGTTGATGGCATCAAGTATATTTCTACCACTTGTTGTAGGTTTACAAACTGAATTCGGCCTTCAATGTTCTGATTTATAGGCCACCAATGATCGCTATCGATGGCAATGATCGCATACAAAGGAATCCGAATTTTTGATTTTCTGGACGAATTTCAGAAATGCATTATAAATTCCAGAAAATTCTAAAAATCATGAAAATTTGGGGAACATATTTCTTTTAAGTTTATCTATCAATGAAAAATAGTTTTTCATGAAAACTCATTATATTTTCTTGTTTTTGCCAAAAATCCAAAAGCTCTAAAAACCACTAGGTTTTTGATCATTCTAGTATCAAGTTAGCTACCTAGTTTTGCATCCAATTGTTTCAAAACATGAATACATGTATTTTAAGGTAAGAAATTATTTTGAAAACATATGAAATATCCAACCATGATCTTTGGGCAATATGTCTATGAATTAAACATAAGCCTTCCCCATGATTGGTCTATTATTGCTATGTTGATACTTTAAATGACCATCTAAATGCCATAGGCATTTAGTGGACATTTGTATCATCCTAATATCTCACCCATGCTAAGTTTGCAATCAAGTTAGCCTATAGTGAGTGTGAGATGTATCCTAGGGGGTATTTGTATATACTTAACCCATATATTCATGCAATTCTATCATGGTTAAGTATCAACCTAACATCCTACATGATCATAATGACATATATCAATTAATTCTACATTATGATCATGAAATACATGTTTTCATCAAATTATAGTCATGCATTAGGTATTATACGATGATAATAAACAAATTATCACCTAAAGCATGATTTAAACCTATTTCTCATGATAACATGCCAAATATCAAAACATAAATCATGATTGTAAATATACATAGGAATTACATCAATCATCATGATTTAAGCATTATTACCTATTTATGGGCAGTTATCATTACCCAACACTATCTAAAAAATGTTGTCCCATCATCCTAAGTCAACCAAAATATGATATAGGTCAAGTTCATATGGTTGACTACCCTAGGGTTATTCTAACCCTTAAGGATGGATTTTGGAACCCAAAATAAATTCTTTCCTATTGGGTTCACTAAATACTCCTTGGGGATCCATTTCCTAGCAATTACCTTCTTCTTATCTTGTCCCCTAGCTATAAGGCATTTGTAGGCTTTTTCATTTTTCTTTTCTTTGTATCCTAGGCCTTTCTTGTTGAAACTAGCTCTTTGGCTCCCTAAGATCATATTTAATGTGTTGGAGCCAATTGTGAATTTCTCTAGGGCTTTGGTTAAATAATCTACCTTTTCCCTTAAGGCCCTATTTTCATTTATACATGCATCATTAACATCCAAAGGCATATAATCATGTGAGCATGCATCATCATTTAAGCTAGAAGAAATATTATCATTTAAGCATGCCTTTTCTAATTTTTGTTCTAATTCCTTAATTTGTTCAAGCATGCATTTATTTTTCTTCTTTGCCCTAAATAAATCCTTTGTTAAACTAGAAATCATAGAAACTATTTTACTAGGTGAGAGATTGGTTACCATAGTTTCCATGTCCTCTTCTTCTTCGGATGATAAGGATGATGAAACTCCCCCTTCACTTGAGCTCTCTCCTCTTGAGCTTGAACCTTCATTTTCGGAGGAAGAGCAATCCAAGTCAAAGGCCATCACGGCAAAATTGGTGACAAAAGCATTCTCCTCTTCATGATGATGAAGAGGATGAGGAAGGATCATCCCATGTCTTGGCTTTGAATGCTTTGGCCTTCCCTTTTCTTTTGCCTTCTTTTTCTTCCTTTCTCTCTTGCTCCTTCTTCTTCTTCCTCTTCTCTTCTTTCTTTTCTTCTCTTCTTTGCTTTTGTTTAGAGGACAATTGTCCCTTATGTGTCCCTCTCCTTGGCAATTATAGCATATGACCTTCCCCCTTGGTCTTCTACTCCTATCATTAGATTTATCAAATCTAAAATTCTTAAATACACGCCTCACCTTCCTTACCATGTAGGCTTCTTCGGTGCTATCCATGGAGGAGGAGGAAGACGCTTCGTCATCGGAGGAGGAGGGGATTTCCATCTTCTTCTTCCCCTTATTTGCCAACAATGCTACTCCTCTTGAAGGTTGAATTCTAGGCTCCTCTTGTATTCCTTCAAGCCTAGTTTCGTGGAGTTCCATTGTTGAGAAGAACTCCTCCAAGGTGCTCACTTCTAAATTCTTTGAGATATAGAATGAGTCCACCATGGAGCTCCACTTTGAGGACCGGGGAAAGGCATCTATAGCCTTCATGAGCATGTCCCGGTTTGATAGCTTCTCACCTACACTTGTTAGCCCAATTAAAATTTCTTTAAACCTAGAGTGTAGTGAGGTTACCTTTTCTCCCTTTTCTAGTTTTATATTGGATAGTTGGGAGCGGAGGAGGTCTCTCCTTGCTAGCTTGGCCTCGGATGTGCCTTCATGGAGTTCTATAAGCTTCTCCCACATCTCTTTGGCGCTAGCACATTCTCCGATCCGGTTGATCTCTTGTTGAGGGAGCACATTGTAGAGATGGTGCTTGGCTTTGGAGTTTGCAAGGTGCTCCTCTCTTTGCCTCTTGGTCCACCTAGATTTCTCTATTGGCTTCCCCTCTTCATCCCTAGGCAAAACGAAACCGGATTCCATTGTAATCATTATATCAAAACTGCTTTAAAATACCTCCATTCGCTTCTTCCACCAAGCGAATTCTCCTTCAAACTTCGGAGGATGGATGTTGGAGCCGGCCATTTTGAAAGTTGCTTGTTGTGGCGGTTAGTCCTCGACAAGCTTTCCTTGGCTCTGATACCACTTGTAGGAGATCGATATGGCCGGCTAGAGGGGGGTGAATAGCCCTCGTACGTTGGACGTTGTAAATTGCTCGTCTACAAAAACGTTAGCGCAAGCGGAAGCAATAAACTAAGACAAGCAATAAATGAAAATACAAACGCTAACAAAGAATGTAACATGGTTCACGGCTACGCCGCTAATCCACGGTCCCTGATTCGTCCTCGGTGAATCACTCCGTTAAACAAATCCACTAAATGGTCTCTCCTTTGCACCAAGCTAGGTGGAGGTAACCTTTACAAATCAAGCACACTCTTCTTACAAATAGAATGGAGTAAGAACAGGTAAGAAGAGTTTAGAGCTTGTGGAGCACTAGGAAGATTGTTTAGAGTATGAGCATTTATTTCTCAAAGGCTTACACCCTCTCTTTTTATAGAGAGGGCTAACTTCTTCCCGTTTGTCGCCATCAGTCGACTGCCGCCCTTGGCAATCGACTGCCGTCACTACAACGGCCTCCGAACACGTCGGATCCCGACCGTTGTAGTCCAAGAACTGGCGGCCGATCGATGGACCTCATCGGGCCGATCGCCGCCCGTAGTCGACCGCCTCGGCCGGCTATGAACGGGCCTGCGGGTCAACCCTTATTGACTACCGATCGCCGCTTTTCAGCAATGACCGATGGTCTTGGCGCCGATCGCCCACGATGGGGCCGATCGCGGCCACAATCCGGTCGATACCGGTCGAACTCACTGATTAGCGGCGATCGCCATGACATGGCAATGATCGGGTGTCGGAAAACCCATCCGACACTTGGCCAAATGGCCAAGTTTCACCTAAGAGCTACCCTTCCCGGTTACAATCGCCACTCTCATCTCTCGAGTCCTCGCCTCGTTCTCTTCGTTCTCGCCACGCCCCTAGAATCAGCGACGGCCTCGCAATGCTCCTTCGCGTCTCTTGCCTCGAAGTCTACTTCCTCCGGCTTCACTCCAAGCTTCTCGTCCGGCGGTCCCTCGGATGCTCCAAGCGCACGGCTTCCGCAAAGCTATCCTTCACCGACTCAAGGCACGAGTCATGAGATGTGAAACTCGCCACGGCTCCATGTGCGAATTACTAAGTCCTGCACGACTTCAACGCACATATCACATCAACATATCAAACTAACTTAAACCCTTTGCCACACCATCAAAACCATATTACGGCAAGAGATTGCCCTAACATAGAACTACACCAGCTGCTCTGAAAAATACTGTTCATACTGTCCTAGAAACACAAACTGCCCTGGAAATACTTATACTAGTCTGGAACTCCTCATACTGTCCTGGAACTACACTGGAACTGCTTATACCAAATGGGGAAGAAAACAACCATCCTTAATCCCGTCGTCTTCGACTCTTTTTATAGATGAAGCAACCCACCTTTTCCTGGTAGTGTGTTTATGCAAATACCCCTTTGCCAAGCTGTCCTCCTAACCATTTTTCCCGCTCCTAATTCAAAAATATCTTCTGCCACGTGTTAGTTTCAAATAAAATATAAAGATACATGTAATTATATTAAACTAACCACCCTTAACCTTTCATCGTTACCTCCCCTTCTTCGGCACGCCCCTCTTCCCCTTTTTCCTACTGAAAAAGAAATCTTGCTTGGAAGACGCACTAACTACCATGGCACATTCAGACCACTATAGAACTACACCAGTTGCTCTGGAAAATAATGCTCATACTGTCCTGGAAACACAACCTGCCCTTGAAATACTTATACTGGTCTGGAACTCCTCATACTGCCCTTGAACTACACTGGAACTGCTTATACTACCCTGGAGCTACACATAGTGCTCTGAACCTATCCAAACTGCCCTGGAACTACATATACTGGTCTGCAACTCCTCATACTACCCTGGAACTACACTGGAACTGCTTATAATGTCCTGGAGTTGCACATAGTACTCTGAACCTGTCTAAACTGCCCTGGAAATACACATACTAGTCTGGAACACCTCATACTGCCTTGGAACTACACTGGAACTCCTTATACTACCCTGGAACTGCACTAGACTTGCTTATACTTGTTGATGCAGGGGCACCAGATAATCGAACCTATATTTTGATTATGGCAAAGACACAAAGTTAAGCTTATATTGTTATCTCATGAGCTGAATCAAGTGTGCAGAAATGCTAAGATAAGCTAAAGGTCGGCGACACCCGGAGTTTCTTGTGTTGAGAAATCTTGGTGGTTGGGCGACACTGGGAGGACTTCGAAGGGAGTCAAAGAAATCAGGTGGAGATCGAAAGCAGAAGCTACAAAGGTAAAGCTTGAGGTAAGCTCGTGTGAGTAAGTGTAAGTAAGGTAAAGTCCTCGGTACAGGGACATCCTTAGGCGACGATCCGACTAAGACATCCCATAGAAGGTCTATGTCGAGATCGGACGATAAGTGGTCATCGAACTCACTCTTACTTATATGATTTTTGAGCTAAATCTTGATGCAGTCGAAAACCCTAGCTAGCAGTCGACTGATGGCTTGTAGTAGTCGACTGCTGAGCATCAGTTTGACTGATAAGGGTGGCAGTCGACTGTTGTTCAAATTCCAGCCTCGAGAAGAGTCACAACCTCATCCCTTTATCTTAGGGTGAGGTGGCCTTTGAAGATAAGACTTAAGCTCAATGTTTAGGGTTCTTAAAGGCTATAAAAGAAGGAGTGTTCTCCACTATTTCATCATTTCAAAGCTTCCAAAGTGCTCCCACAATGCCGCAACTCTCTGACAACTCTACGACGATGAAGCTTTGCCAAAACGCCAATGACTCGAGCTCAACCTCCATCTCCTTAGTCATCGGTAACATCTTAAGTTGTCAATTCAGATTGCTTGTATTTAAGTTTGTATTTCTGAGCTTTTATTATAACGAGGAGAGAGGGGTTTGTCTCTCTACCTCGAGTTTTCTCTTATCTTTGTAATTGTCAACTCCTACCTCCAACAAGGAGTGTTTTAGTTAATTGCCCTCCGTACGCAGTCTTGGTCCATTAGGGCCTTGGATTAGCAGCCGATAGGCTGTGAACTAAGTAAAAATAAAATTTTCTTATTTATTTTCCACTGCTACTCGTGTTTTATATCAAACAAAATGAAAAGATTGCTTTGCGCTATTCCCCCCCCCCCACCTTTAGCGCTCTTTCATGATCCAACAATTGGTATCAGAGCGGGGGCGCTACGATTTGGTGCAACCACAAATCTAGCAATCATTTTTAAGTTTTCTTTTTGTTTTTGGTTTTTCGATTCGAAGCTTTAAGACTTTTAGTTTCGTTAATTTCCTTACATCCGCACTACTAATCCAAGACGAAAGTCTTGGTACCTTGTTTTTGTTTTTGTCGTTGCGAGGTGTTTCCTTTTTTTCTAAATGGCCCATCTCGAAGGGTTTAGCACCGTCCGACCTTCGTTTTACAACAGAGATGACTTCCGTTACTAGAAGGGTCGGATGGAGTGCTTTTTAAAAACTCAAATAGAGATGTGGATCGTAATCCAAATTGGGTTCATACTTCCTACTAATGAAGTTGGTGAATTGTTGGATTACAATCAATGGACAAATGCCATGAAAAGACAAGTGGAAGCCGACGCCAAGGCTACCCAAATTCTACAATGTGGTTTGTCCAAAGAGAAGCTCAACCATGTCGGCCCCTTCATTAGTGCGAAGGACCTATGGAACAAGCTCGTAGAGCTACATGAAGGAACCGACGACGCTAAGGTATGTAAACACGATGTATTGTTTAATAAATTTTATAATCTTAAGATGTAGGAACACTAGGCGACAACCCAATTACACGCTCGCATACAATATATCATCAATAGCCTACACTCGATCGGACAGAAGGTTGAAAATCGGGATCTAATAAGGTATGCTCTAAACACGTTCCCTAGGACTACCTTGTGGGCATCCATGGTTTATGTCTACAAGGTTTCTAAGGACCTTTCTAAAATTAGATTAGATGAACTATTCTCAGAATTTGAACTTCATGAACAAACTAATGCGGTCCGAACCGAAAAAGGAGTTGCCTTGCTTGCAGGTCAAAGAATAAAGGGAAAGAGCAAGCCACCTCCCGAGCAAGAAGATGAATCCGAGTCCGAATCCAAAGAGGAGGCCGCGATAGTGAACATAGTGCGGAGAATAATTCGACAAGAAAGGGGGAAATTGAAGAACAAGAAGAGGGGGCAATTCAATCCAAAGAAAAAGGGAACAAGGAAATCTTTTCATGCAACTTGGGACAACAAAGAAGAAGGCATCGATGTAGCGTACATGGCAAGAATGGAAGAGTCCGAGTCAAAGTCCGAAGTCGAATCCAACTACAACTCCGACTCCGACCCCGAAGACTACTTCGAGAAGAGACTCAAAGTCGGGCCGAAAGAGAAAGTTAAGGTTAGCCGTTCTTTAATTAGTATGCTTTATTATACAATTAAAATGCTAAATTGGAAATTAGCTAAGTCCGAGTCTAGGGTCGAGTCCTTGCTTGAGGAGGTTGAAACCCTCAAGCAAGAGGCCACTCTAACCTCTTCGACTAGTCAAGTTCGGGAGGAGGACTCAACTCGAGTTGAAAAATTCGAAGAAGAGAAATCTCTCTTGAAAGGACAAGTCCAAGAGCTCAAGGCTCGGTTGGACAAGTTCTCGATAGGTTCCAAGAATCTTAACCGACTTCTTGTAACTCAGAGAATTGTGTACAATAGAGCCAAACTCGGGTTTAGCTCAAAGACTACGGATAGATCGTTTATGTCTATCGTAAATGGTAGTCATCAACGAGTCCAAGATTGGGTCCCTAAAATTCTCTTAAATTCACATATAAGAATCGGTAGGTATTGAATTCCCCATGATCAAGTTCATTTTTTTACTAGACCATATTTGTTCAATAGTCCAAGGGGAGCTAATACCAAAATAGTATACCCGATACCTTAGCATCATCAATCTTTTTGTTTTACCTTTTAGAACCGATAAATAGGGCAAATAGTTAGTCAACTCTTGATAATATAGTATCAGGATGCAGTGAGATAATAGTACGTTAAGGAAACAAAGTCTCGTGTATTCGAGCTAGATAAGGCGTATCTAGCTTGGTGCACTTGACCGAGTAAAACTAGCTGAAGCTACCTCGTTGTATCTTAAACTAGTTAGACCAGGACATAATCTTAAGTGACTCGAGTAATCATTTTCCTAAACTTGGCTTTGTCTAAGGAAGTGGTCGTTGTTCCGATCAAAGAAGGCCCCTGTGCCTCGCTACGACCTAGAAGCCAATTTCTTGAAAAGATTACTTGATGAGCTTAGGGTTAAATTCGAATCTAACCCAAGGTTGACTAACTTCAAATCAAGATAAAACCATCTCACAAACATATAAGGCTAACACATTCTGAGACACATAGAATGGGTGAGATGATTAAGGAATAATTATAAAGTATACTTGACATAACTTTTTCAAAAAGCTACCTGATACCGCCGTTACCTCTTTTCTATGAACTAGATAGGAGAGCTCACAGGCAAGGCATTACCCGAACCAATTAGCGGATTCAGCGAAGAAAAAAGAGAGGAACGATTCGGGTGCAAGCGCCTAAAATAATTGCCACGGGAAAGCTAGTGAAGGTAATTGACACAGCAAAGCGAAGGCGGGAGGAGCCACTCCGTTGGGAAATAAGCCAGAATCGGTTCGGCCAGATAAGCCTAAAGGCAGACGGGATGGATAAGAATTAGTTTAGCCAGATAAGCCTAGAGGCAGACGGGACGGATAAGAATCGTCTCGGCCTAGTCAATCCAGAGGTCGTTCGAAGGGGAGAGAAGGAGAGTGTGTTCGGGCTGGTGGGGAGCCCAAAGGCTATACCATCCGTGAGCTATAGACCTAAGTTAGTTTCACCAGAAGTGGATGGTTGAGGGGGACAGGCTAACCTAGTTTCCTGAAATATAGATGAGGAGGTGTTATTGTATGGAAGGAGGTCCTCCAAAGAGCCTTACTGCCCCTCGTAATGTGATTATTCTCCAGGTGGACATGGTGGCCACGTGTACGATGGGGATAGGCCGCGAGGTAGCGATGGATCAGAGAAGGAGGATAAAAGGGAGGAGGAGGACAGAAGGAAGGGGATCTGCATTATTCCAGCAAGCAAGAAACGAAGATGCAGGAGGAGGAGAGCTATCACTACTTCGCCGGATAAGGAGAGTAGTGAACTCCGCTGTTACATTGTGTGTACTCTTTCTTGTATTAGGATTAAACTGTAAGAGGTTTTCTCCTCCGCCTCGGGAAGTTTCCTTTCCGGAAAGGAGGACGTTCATAGTTGAAAGTGCTTGGGCATTGTCCCCGGTGAGAGAGCTCACCTCCGTGGAGTAGGAATACTTATTCCGAACCACGTTACATCCTGTGTTCTAGTTTTCGTTGCCTGTGTTGGTTTTGCATTTCTTTGCTTCGTCTTCTCATTTTTACTGTTGCGGCCTGTGAGAAACTCCCACCCCCAAAGCTCCCTTTGTGCTTTATCGCATCGAAAGGAGGTAAACAAATTTTCCTCGCCGCATTAGTTGGCGTCGTCTATGGGAACATTTGAGCTAGACGTCGAGATGCAGCCGGAAGAGATACAACAGGCAGTTGCCTCCGCAGCGGAGGAAAACCCCATTACCATTTTTCCATCACAGTTGAGGGCTCTGGTGGACGACGTTGTTACTGAGGCCCTCGCTAGAGAAAGAAAAAGGACCAGATATCTTCATCCTCATTCTGGTGAACCTTCTTCTCGAGGCCCACCCCCAGAAATGCCTCCTCCATCTCGTGCAACCATTAATGTTGAAGTAGTGCCTGGAGAGGGACTTGGAGGGCAAGTGCCTCAGAATACTATATCCTTAACCCAGACTCGACGGGAAGAACAGGGTGAAAGTCGGTCGACCAGGGCTCTAGAGGTTTATGAGCCTAGTCCTTTTACCATGGACATCCTCTCTGAAATCACCCCATCCTACTTCCGAAATCCCCAAGTAGATAAGTATGATGGCTCGACGGATCCCGAAGAGCATCTATCACAGTTCGATGGAGCGGCCTTGCTCCACTGTTATACCGATGCCCTCAAGTGCCAAGTCTTCCGGACCACCTTAACCGGTTCGGCACAAAAATGGTTTAATACTCTGCCCCCGGGATCCATCACCTGTTTCGCTGATTTTCAGGGGATGTTCATCCGGGAGTACGCCAGCTGATGAACATCACGCAGGGGCCCTCAAAATCACTCAGAGGGTATCTTCACCGGTTCACCTCTGCAGCTAGGGGTATTCCTTCTGCAAGATCAGAATCTTTTAGAGTCGCTATTCCGCATGGGCTGAATGAGGGCCCCTTCCTCAGTTCCCTTTTGAGACAGCCTGCTAATAGCTATGAGGAGCTGCTAAGTCGTGCGAAACAATTCATCCGCAAGGAGGAAGGACTAAAAGTGCGGAGAGCTGAACGTGCTGCCGTAGCAGCCCCTGCTGAAAGAACTCGCCCCGTCACCCCTCAAGTACCCCCTCGTCGAGGATATGCACGACCCCTTCGACTGGAGGCTCCTAGGCCTCGGTTATTGTTACAGGGCGCTCGCCCTACGCCGCCATTACAAATTATGTCCGCTGATGCACCTCCTCCCGTGAGGACTTGGAAGGAGTGGGAGATGGAATTCTATGATCAGCAGGGTCTACTGCAGCTACCCTTAGGATATAGGGGGATACCACATAACCACCCCCCCCCCCCCGCCCCATTTTTCTACCAATATAACATGGAGTATGGCCATGCTAGTGGCCAATGTTTCAAGCTACAGGAGGAGCTGGAGCGCCTCCGAACCGCATACCCACAATTGTGGCTTTAGATAGGAGGGCTAGCACGGCGAGGGCAACGACCCAATATGACCCGCCCAGGGTCGTATAACCAACAACCGCAAGTTACTTTCCCCCAAATGTCATCCCAGGAGGTTGTTTCTCAAGAAGGCCCATCAGGTGAGGGCCCCTCATCCAATCTAAATAATGCTCCCACACGGGGGGTTATCCATGTCATAGCCGGAGGACCCACTGACTGGGACTCTAACCGGGCGCGGAAGTCATATGTCCGTCTCATGGAGAGTTTGGCCATCGCAAACCGGTATTTCAAACCCGCCTGCCGTTCATTAATTTGGCCGAAGATCTCAAGGTGTCCTCTTCGCCCACACGGATGCCTTAGTTATCCGAATATCCCTGGCCAATTACGAAGTGGCCAGGGTGCTGGTCGACTCGGGAAGCTCTGTCAATATCCTCTTCCAGGAAGCTTTTGGACAGATGCAGCTGGGAAATGCCCAGCTAGAAGATGTGGCCACACCCCTCTTTGGGTTCGTCGGGCATGTGGTCCACCCCATAGGGTAGATTTCACTGCCCCTAACTCTGGGCGTAAAGCCCAGCCAAAAAACCAGTATAATCCCTTTCCTCATCGTGGACGCTCCATCCACTTATAACGTCATTCTTAGTTGTCCTTTCCTTACTATTTTTCAGGAGGTAGCTTCCCCGTACCACTAGAAGTTGAAATTCCCAGTTGGACAGTGTTGGTGCAGTAGGAACCTAATTCAAACCTGAGTTTTGATTATAGAAAATGATACAAAGTTAAGCTCATGTCGTTATCTCACGAGCTGAATCGAGTGTGCAGAAAATTGTTATAGCTGGAGCTGAAGGCTAGCGACACCCGGAGGAAGCCGAGGTGGTCGGGTGACACTCGAGTGACTTCGGAGGGAGCCGAAGGAATCGAGTGGAAGGCCAGAAGCGAAAGCGACACAGTAAGTATCGAGGTAAGCTCGTGTGTGTGCGAGAGTAAGTAAGGTCGTATCCTTTTTACGGGGATGATCTTAAGCGTAGATCTGACCAAAGACATCCTATAGGTGGTCTAGGTCGAGATAGGACGGTCGGAGGCCGTCAAAATAATACTTTTGTTAAGCTAACTTTGCCTTGCAGCTAGCATCAGTCGACTGCCAGCTTGGAGGACTCGACTTCCATCAAACAGTCGACTGCCGGAGGTTAGCATTCGACTGATGCTACCATCAGTCGACTGATGATGGCCATCATTCAACTGATGGTCAATGATCATCTTCGAGGAGTCAAGGCTTATCACCCCATTTCAAGGATATTAGTGCTCAATTGTGATTGGCTAGTGTTCCTCTCGAAAAGGGGCTCAAAGGCTATAAAAGGAGGGTCAATCCTAGGGTTTCTTCATCAATTCCAAGCTTCTAAAAGCCTCCGCAAAGCTACAACTCTCCGACAACGAAGTCTTTCTTCTCTGACGTCTAGGTTTAATTTTCTTTATTTTTTGTACGTCAGTATTAGCTTTATATCAGTTATTTATTTACTTGTTTCGGAGCTTTTATCGTAAACGAGGAGAGGGGGGGTGTCCCTCTACCTCAAGTTTTGTTCTTTCTTGTATCGATTAACTCCTACCTCCAATGTGGAGGAGTTCGTTTAGTGTTTTGCCCTCAGTGCGTGGTCAAGGACCACTAGGGCCTTGGAGTAGTAGCCGAAGGCTACGAACCAAGTAAAATATTTGTCTTCTCTTTTTATTGCTTATCTTTTCCACTGCAAATTAATTATCTACTCAGTTTTTAAACGAACGAACAAAAAGAAAGTTTTAACGATATTCACCCCCCCCTCTAGCGTTTCAAATCGATCCAACAATTGGTATCAGAGACGGGGGTTGCTAAGATTTGGTGAATCCACCAATCTAGCCATTTTACATATTTTTTTTTATTTTTTAATTCTGTTTTATCTCTTTTTGTTAGATTTTCTTCCGCACTACTAATCCAAGACGCAAGTCTTGGTACTTTCGTGTGTTTTTGTCGTTGCTAGGTTTTCATTTTAGTCTCCTTGTTTTTTTGTTCCAATGGCCCATCTCGAGGGTTTTAGCACCGTCCGACCTCCGTTTTACAATGAAGATGATTTCCGTTACTGGAAAGGTCGGATGGAATGCTTTCTCAAAACCCAAATCGAGATGTGGATCATAATCCAAACGGGTTTCACACTTCCGACTAACGAAGTGGGTGAATCCTTGGGTTATGATCAATGGACCATTGTGACAAAATGACAAGTCTAAGCCGATGCCAAGGCAACACAAATCCTCCAATGCAGCTTGTCCAAGGAGGAGTTAAATCATGTCGTCCCCTTCATCAGCGCAAAGGACCTATGGACAAAGCTAGTGGAGCTACACGATGGGACCGATGAAGCCAAGGTATGTAAGCGCGACCTTCTATTTAATAAATTATATAATCTAAAAATGCAGGAACATGAAACGGCAACGCAACTCCATGCTCGCGTCTAGGACATAGTCAACAATCTACACGCAATCGGGCAAAAGGTCGAAAACTGCGACCTTATAAGGTATGTCCTAAACTCCTTTCCGAGGACTACCTTGTGGGCATCCATGGTCGATGCCTACAAGGTCTCCAAGGATCTCTCTAAACTTAGATTAGATGAACTTTTTTCTGATTTCGAACTTCATGAGCAGTCTAACTCAGAACCCGAGAAAGGTATAGCACTATTTGCAGGTTCAAAGAAGAAAACCGCCAGCAAGCCACCCCCGAAGGAAGAAGAGGATGAGTCCGATTCGGAGGTCGACTCAGAAATGGAGGCCGAACTAGTCAACCTAGTTCGGAGGATAGTCAAGGGCCGAAAATGAGTCGTCACTCGACCCAACGAAGGTAAGCCTAAAAGTTCAAACATAAGATGTTATGAATGCAACAGGTTTGGACACATTAAGTCCGAATGCTCAAAACTCAAGAGCAAGGCACTAAAACACAAAAAGGCACTTAACGCTACTTGGGAAGAATCTTCCGAGGAAGAAGATAACGATCGAGTCCTCATGGCTAAACCGATGGAATCGGAGACAGAGTCGGAACCGGAACTTGAATCGGAAACCGAAGACGAGTTGGACTGCGAAGCACTATTCAAGACGAGCCACGGATACACATCCGGTTCAAAAGATACACTCAAGGTAAGTCGGTCTCTTATTACTACACTTTATAGTGCAATTAAGTTTTTAAATAAAAAGTTAGCTAAGTCTGAGTCCGAGGTCGAGACCCTAGTTGAGGAAGTTAAACTCCTCAAACACGAGGTCTCCCTAACCTCTTCGACTAGTCGAGTTCAAGAGAAGGACTCAACTCGGGTTGAAAAACTCGAAGTTGAGAACTCACTCTTGAAGAGTCAAGTCGAAGATCTTAGGAATACGTTGGAAAGGTTTACTTTGGGATCCAAAGGACTTGACCTCCTACTTGGATCGCAAAGGGTCATGTATAACAAGGCCGGGCTAGGGTTTAGCTCAAACACAACCAATAAGTCGTATATGTCAATCGTAAGCCGACATAAAAAATGTGTCCAAGCATGGGTCCCTAAGACCACCTTGATTTCAAACTTAGGATCAAACCAGTACTGGGTTCCCATGGACCAAATCCACTATGTGGAGAGACCGAATCGATTCAACGGTCCAGGGGGAGCTAGTACGAAATTTGTTTGTGTTTTAACTTAGAAATTGCATTTTTAGGTTTTTATTTAGTTTGATTTTTCTTTTTAGAATGATTAGATAGGACTATAACTCGTCAATACTTGATAACATAGTACCAGGACGCGGCGAGATGATAGTACGCTAGGAAAGCGGAGTCTTGTGTATTCGGGCTAGATAAGGCGTATCTAGTTCGGTGCACTTGACCGAGCGGAACTAGCTGAAGCTACCTCGCCGTATCCTAGACTAGTTAGACCAAGAAGTGGTCTTAGGCGAGTCAAGTCTCTATTTTCTTGAAAATGGCTTTGTCTAAGGAAGTGGTCATTATTTCGATCAAAGAAGGCCTCTATGCCTCGCCACGACCTGGAAGCCATGATCTTGAAAAGGTGACTTGATGAGCCTAAGGTCAAATCTGAATCTAACGTAAGGTTGACAAGTGTTTAAGTCATTAAATTTAATTCAACTAAAATTGGAAGTCATCTCACAAGAACATATAGGATTAACATGTTTGATCATGTAGACATGGGTGAGATGATTTAGGTTAATAATTTTCAACCAATTTTTAATAAATCCAATATCCGATCCAACTACCTTGCGTGTAGGATCAATGGATGTTGGACAGTGGTTGCTCCCGACACATGACCGGGGATCAACTCAAGTTTTCGAAGCTTTGATTCAAATGACAAGGATCGGTAGCCTTCGGAAATAATGGCAAGCTCAAAATCATCGGATCAAGTGATATTGAGCTTAACTCAAATTTTGTCATTCAAAACGTTTTATTAGTAGAAAATTTTCAATATAATCTTCTCAATGTAAGCCAATTGTGTGATAATAACTATAAGGTCATATTTCTAGAAAATGAATGCATAATTAATACAAACGAAACCTCTAAAACAATTCTTAAAGGGACTAGAAATAACAACATTTACACTATCAACTTAATTAACTCCTCAACTAAGTGTCTTATGACACGGAAAGAGGAATCATGGTTGTGGCACCGACGACTCGGTCACTCACACCCAAGACTCATCCACAAGATGAGTTAGAGTGATTTAGTCAGAGGTTTGCCTAACCTCAACAACTTGGATAATAAAATATGTAATGCTTGTCAACAAGGTAAACAATCTAAGACACAACATCAACTAACTAGTCAAGAATGAACCAAATGTGTGCTTGAGCTCCTACACATGGATCTATTTGATTCACACAGAGCTAAGTCACTTAACGGAAGTAAATTTTGTTTAGTCATTATTGATGACTACTCTAGATTTACTTGGGTTAGGTTCATCAAACACAAAAGTGATACCCTAGATCAATTAATCAACCTATTTAAGTTAATAGAAAATCAACAAAGCATTAAAATCAAAAGACTTAGGACTGATCATGGTGGTGAATTCGAAAACCATAGGTTTACAGAATTCTGTAACCTAAATGGATACCACCATGAGTTCTCTTGCCCTAGAACTCCACAACAAAATGGCCTAGTAGAATGCAAAAATAGAACCCTATAAGAAGCCGCTAGGACAATGCTTAATGAGTATAACCTACCTGATAGGTTTTGGGCGAAAGCCGTGAGTACGGCATGCTATGTCCAGAATAGGATCCTTATGGTAAAGAGGCACCTTAAGACCTCATACGAGATTTATCACGATAAAATACCTAACATCAAGTACTTTAGGGTATTTGGGTGTAAGGTACATATCCTAAACACTAAAGATTACCTAGGGAAATTTACATCCAAAACCACGATCAGAATCTTTCTAGGATACTTGACTACAAGTAGAGCTTATAGAGTATATAACCATGACACCCTTAGAGTCGAGGAAACTATCAATGTAGTATTCGATGAAGGACACGAACCTACAAAACCCCCGGCAACCCCAATTAGCGAGCCGATTCATACTAGACCTAACTCTGATCTGGAGATCAGGTCTAGTGTTAATCCTAACCTAAGTCAACCAAGTCACTCTATTGATCAAGTGATAGATGACTCCAACCAAACTAGAACTCAAACAAGCCATCCTATGGATCAAGTTGTAGACTCAAACCCAAATCCAACTAGGACTCAAACAAATCATCCTATCGACCAAGTGATAGGTGATCCAAGTCTAGGAGTTCGAACTAGAGCCTCTTACAGAAACCTTAGTCAAATATCTTTGATTTCTAAAATTGAACCCAAAACTATTGACCAAGCTCTTCTTGATCCCGATTGGATTATTGCGATGCAAGAAGAGTTGGCTCAATTCACTAGGAACGAAGTATGAGAATTAGTACCACCACCTAAAGATAAAACAATCATTGGAACAAGGTGGGTGTTTAGAAATAAAATTGATGATAAAGGTGAAGTAGTTAGAAATAAAGCTAGACTAGTTGCTAAAGGGTTTAGTCAAGTCGAAGGTTTAGATTACGACGAGACCTATGTCCCAGTAGCTAGATTAGAGTCCATTCAAATGATATTAGCATATGCAGCACATCGAGGATTTAAGTTGTTTCAAATGGATGTGAAATCTGTATTCTTAAATGGATACATTAAAGAAGAAGTTTATGTTAGTCAACCCCCCGGTTTCGAAGGTTTAGGCAAACCCGATCGTGTCCTTAGATTAAAGAAAGCTCTTTATGGACTTAAACAAGCTCCGCGAGCTTGGTACGAGAGACTTTCGATTTATCTTAAGTCCAAAGGCTTTAACCAAGGTGTAGCTGACCCAACCCTTTTCGTAAAAACCTTAGGTAAAGACATATTCATAGCCCAAATCTACGTAGATGATATTATTTTTGAAACCACCAACTCAATCCTACTAAATGAGTTTATTTCACTTATGGAAAGTGAATTTGAAATGAATTTAGTAGGCGAATTAAGTTTCTTCTTAGGATTACAAATTAAACAAACTAAAGATGGAATATACCTATATCAACGCAAATATACTAGGGAATTAATTAAACGCTTTGGAATGCAAGACGCTAAAATTATTAATACCCCAATGGCAACTAATGTTAATATAGAAGATGATGTAATTGAAACCCAATTGATTTAAAATACTATAGGAGCATAATAGGGAGTCTCCTTTACTTAACTGCAAGCCGACCTGATATCTTATTTGCAGTGAGTATGTGTGCAAGGTTTCAAACCTGTGCAAAGGAGTCTCACCTAACTCTAGTCAAGTGTATCCTTAGATATCTAAAGGGTACACTTAATGTCGGTATTTGGTATCCTAGATCTACCGAGTTCGAACTAATTGGCTACTCCGATTCGGACTATGCCGGTAGTAAGCTCGATAGAAAGATAACGAGTGGTTGTTGTCAACTTCTCGGCTCGAGTCTAGTGAGTTGGTGCAGTAGGAAGCAACACTGTGTTGCCTTATCTACCACCGAAGCCGAATACATCGCGATGGGTGAGTGTGTCACTCAACTTCTTTGGATGAAGCACACTCTCCATGACTTTAAGTTAGACTTTACGAATACTAAACTTCACGTAGATAATATTAGTTCAATTAATCTTACTAAGAATCTGATATGTCACTCTAGGACCAAACATATAGAGGTCAAACACCATTTCATTTGAGAACATGTGGCCAATGGAGCCATACAACTCGAATACGTCGAATCGAAGTCTAACTTAGCAGACCTATTTACTAAACCCCTACCCGAAGCCGAATTTAGTCTATTAAGACAAAAATTGGGCATGTGCGTAGTAGAATAGGAACTTGCAAATTATATTTTCTTACTACTATTTCTTAAATTTCATTTTTATGGAACTAGCATAGGACATACCTTAGATATCATGCACCTATAGATTTAAGGAGCCAATACATCTCACAACACATAGGACTAATGTGTTTGTGTACTTAGCCACGTAGATGGGCGTGAGATGTTAGGACCTTACTCCTGGTTCCAGATGTAGAGCTAGTGCATCGCCATGAACCACAGAGTATAATCATACATACTAACCGACTGATCAGATCGGTTGATCTTTTATATCAATCAAGCCAAATATGAGTCGAACATTTTATAGATGAACTTATTTTCAGTATATTATTTTCAAAATAATGTGGAACATGCTTGGACTTTAAATTTAACACTTATTTTTGTTCTCCACACACACCCTCACTCTTTTCGATATATGGAAAAAGGGGGAGAAAAAGGCTAAAGTTAAGGGGTCAAAATTTTTTTTGATAACTTAACTCTTACTTTATATTTAAACCAAAAGTTAACCTTAAGTTTTGAAAACTTATTAAAGGCCAAGTTAAGAGAATTCTTAACTTAAACTTATTTGTGCTGTCAACGTTTTACTTATTTTTAAAAACATTATGCCCTTAATGTTTTACTTAAGGGGGAGAAAGGGCCAAGTTAAGAAGAACTCTTAACTTAAACGTTTTACTAAGGCCAACTTTAAGTAATGTTAATTACTTAAAGCAACCCTCAAATGGGAGGATTAAGGTCTTTCTTCAAGACTCACCCTCGGTCAAGGGGGAGGTTTCCTCAAGGGGGAGTACTTAAAGAAAATCCTTACTACTCCCACTTAATCTTCTTTATTTTTTGTTTGTTTCTAATGCACATTATTTTTCATACATGCTATGTTCTTAACTTTGTATATGGGTTTGCCATAAATCAAAAAGGGGGAGATTGTTGGTGCAGTAGGCACCTAAGTCGATCCTGAGTTTTGATTATAGCAAACGATACAAAGTTAAGCTCATGTCGTTATCTCACGAGCTGAATCGAGTGTGCAGAAAATTGCTATAGCTGGAGTTGAAGGCTAGCGACACCTGGAGGGAGCCGCGATGGTCGGGCGACACTCGAGTGACTTCGGAGGGAGCCGAAGGAATCGAGTGGAAGGCCAAAAGCGAAAGCGACACAGTAAGTATCGAGGTAAGCTCGTGTGTGTGAGAGAGTAAGTAAGGTCGTATCCTCTTTACGGGGATGATCTTAAGCATAGATCCGACCAAAGAAATCCTATAGGTGGTCTAGGTCGAGATCGAACGGTCGGAGGCCGTCAAAATAATATTTTTGTTAAGCTAACTTTGCCTTACAGCTAGCATAAGTCGACTACCAGCTTAGAGGACTCGACTGCCATCAAATAGTCGACTATCGGAGGTTAGCATTCGACTGATGCTACCATCAGTCGACTGATGATGGCCATCAGTCGACTGATGGTCAATGATCAGCTTCGAGGAGTCAAGGCTTATCACCCCATTTCAAGGAGATTGGTGCTCAATTGTGATTGGCTAGGGTTCCTCTCGAAAAGGGGCTCAAAGGCTATAAAAGGAGGGCCAATTCTAGGGTTTCTTCATCAATTCCAAGCTTCCAAAAGCCTCCGCAAAGCTATAACTCTCCGACAACGAAGTCTTTCTTCTCCGACTTCTAGGTTTAATTTCCTTATTTTTTATACGTCGGTATTAACTTTATATCAGTTGTTTATTTACTTGTTTCAGAGCATTTATCGTAAACGAGGAGAGGGGGAGTGTCCCTCTACCTCAAGTTTTGTTCTTTCTTGTATCAATTAACTCCTACCTTTAACGAGGAGGAGTTCGTTTAGTGTTTTTCCCTCCGTGCGTGGTCAAGGACCACTAGGGCCTTGGAGTAGTAGCCGAAGGCTACGAACCAAGTAAAATATTTGTCTTCTCTTTTTATTGCTTATCTTTTCCGCTGCAAATTAATTATCTACTCGGTTTTTAAACGAACGAACAAAAAGAAAGTTTTAACGCTATTCACTCCCCCTCTAGCATTTCAAATCGATCCAACAGACAGTTGGTGGGGGAGGTTCGAGGGGAACAGAAGGCCGCCAGGAGCTATTATGTGCAGATGGTTCGGGATGACCAGAAGAAGGCTTGAACCGATGATCTCAAAGGGAAAGCTATCATCATTTTCGATGTCTGCGTCCTAGAAGAATCCCCTCCCCCCCAAAGCAGACAAAATAGAGGAAGGAGAGCTGGTGGAAATAGCTTCAGGAAAAACCACACGGGTGGCGCAGCACCTGGAGGCCAAGGAGGAGCTGGTGGCTTGCTTGAAGAAGAACGAAGACATCTTTGCAGGAGATGTGCATGATCTCACAGGGATTAACCCTCATGTGGCTGAACACCATCTCAACATAATCAGAGGAGTCCGACCCGTCCAACAAAAGCGGCGACACTTTGGACCTGAGAAGGACAAGGTCATAGCCGAGGAACTGGACAAATTGTTAAAGGCGGGTCATGTGAAGGAAATCCAATTTCCTGAGTGGGTCTCCAATGTAGTCTTGGTCCCCAAGCCTTCGTGGCAGTGGAGAATGTGTATTGACTTTCGTGATTTGAATAAAGTGTGCCCTAAAGACTGCTACCCCTTTCCTCATATTGATCAGTTGGTAGATTCTACTCTAGGATATGAAGTGGTGTCCTTGATGGATGCATACCAAGGATACCATCAAATCCCCTTGGCTAAAGAAGATCAAAAGAGGGTTAGCTTTGTGATGGCAGGAGGGTTGTACGCTTATGTGGTAATGCCCTTCGGTTTAAAGAATGCAGGGGCCACCTATCAGCGACTCATGGACAAGATTTTTGCGGAGCAGAAAGGGAAAAATATGGAAGTTTATGTGGAGACATCCTAGTCAAATCAAAAACCACTCGGGATTTGGTCAAGAATTTAAATGAAACCTTCGCTACATTGAGACGGTATAATATGAAGCTGAACCCTAAAAAATGTTTGTTCAGGGTAAAAAGCGATAAATTCTTGGGGTATATAGTAACTGAGAAAGGGTTGCAGGCTAACCCTGAGAAGGTGCAAGCACTGTGCAATATGAAGTCACCCACTAACTTGCGAGAGACTCAAAAGTTAGTGGGCAGGATTGTTTCCTTATCCCGATTTATAGCCAGATCGGCGGACAAAGGGTTACCTTTCTTCAAGATTCTGCGTAAAGCTACCAAATTTCAGTGGGACGATCAATGCGAGCAGACTTTCCAGGAGTTGAAGTTAGCCAAACCAAAGAAATTTGGAGAACCATTATGGATGTATTTGGCTGTCTCGGAGGGAGCTATCAGTTCGGTTTTACTGAAACAAGAAGGTTCTAACCAACAGCCTATTTATTATACCAGCTATATTCTGAAGGGGGCTGAATCCTGTTATACAGAGCTAGAGAAGTTGGCATATATTCTAGTTCTGACTGCCCACAAATTGAGGTCGTACTTTCTGACTCATCCCATCACTGTTCTAACTCACAGTGAACTGGGTAAGGTCGTCACTAAGCCCAACATCTCCAGAAGATTGGCTAAATAGGTGGTAGAATTAAGTGAATATGATAACCAACCGCTATCAAGGCCCAGCGCCATGACTTTCTACGTGGAGGTACCTTTTGGCTCGGAAGATGGCTCGTCAACAAAAGAGGAAGGATCAGATGCCTGGAACATATTTGTAGACGGTTCTTCAGGATCTACGGGTAGCGGTGTTGGTGTTTTGTTAATTTCCCCTGATAAAGAGGAAACCCGCATAGTAGTACGCCTGGGGTATCGGGCATCCAATAATGAGGTGGAGTATAAAGCCATTCTAGTGGGATTGCAGGCTACCAAGGCAGTAGGGGCTTCTTCAATTATAATCCATTCGGATTCCCAACTGGTGATATCACAACTTCAAGGTTCTTTCGCGGTTCGGGAAGAAAGGTTGCACAAGTATTTGAAAGCTTTCGAGAAAGAAAAATCTCAGTTTCAGCAAGTCCTCTTGAAGCAAATTCCAAGGGAGAGTAACGGGAAGGCAGATGAATTAGCTCGGGTGGCTAGCACTATGGAAGGAGTGAAATCATTGGAAACGGTCCATGTGGAAATCCCTACTTCCCTAGCAATATGCAATATGGAGGAAGCGGCGCCCAAACCAGACCCAATCCCTGATTGGAGGACCAACATCATAGCTTATTTATAGCATGGGAAGGTCCCTAAAGAAAAAGGAGCGGCATCTGCTTTAATGTGCAGAGCCAGATGATTCACGCTCTTAAATTGAGACTTATACGAGACGTCTTTCGGGCGACCCTTATTGAAATGTTTAGGAAGTGAGGATGCTGAATGGGTACTCCGAGAGATTCATGAAGGTTGTTGTAGTAATCATTTGGGGGGAGAGCTTAGCAAGGAAGGCCCTGTTAGCAGGATATTTTTGGCCTACCCTCCAACAAGATGTCGCTCGTATAGTGCAAACTTGCCCAACTTGTCAAAAGCATAGCAATCGGTCCGAACGGTCGGCTGAATTAATGAAAGTTGTGGAAGAAATTTTTATTGGTGGTCGTAGATTACTTCTCCAAGTGGGTGGAAGCAGAGCCTCTTGCTAAAATTACCGAGAATGCTGTAATCTAATTCCTATGGAAGAATATTATTTGTCGATATGGTATTCCTCGGAGGATAGTTAGTAATAATGGACATCAATTCCAGGGCAAAAAGATTAAAGAATGGTGCCAAAGTCTCAATATTCAGCAAGCCTTCACTTCGGTAGCCCACCCTCAAGTTAATGGGCAAGTTGAAGTCACTAATAGGATTCTCATTCAAGGGTTGAAGACTAAACTGGGGGCTCAGAGGGGGAACTGGGTGGAAGAATTACTTGGAATCCTGTGGGCCTACCGAACCATGCCAAAAACTGCAACGAGAGAGACTCCTTTCAGTTTAGTATATGGGACGAAAGTTGTTATTCTGGTCGAAGCTCTTTTAAGTAGCGCCCGAATAGAAATGTATGAACTCGAGCAGAACCACATTATTCGAAGCACTGAGTTGGACTTCGTGGAAGAAAAGTGGGAGATGGCACGGAGGCGAGCAGAGTTTTACAAGTGGAGAGTGCAATAAGCCTTTAATAAGAAGGTGACGCCTCGAAGATTTTAGGAGGGGGATTTGGTTCTGCATAAAGTTAATCCCGCTGGAGATCCTGGAAAGTTAGCTCCAAACTGGGAAGGACCCTATGAAGTAATGTGTCGTGTAGCGGGGTCAACATATTATCTGAAAGATGACTAGGGCAAAGAATTTCTGTGACCCTAGAACGCCATTCATTTGAGACTTTTTCACACTGTATGAGAAGTGGTGGATAGAAGAAAAGGAGTTGTGAGGCTCCTGAAGGAGTGTACTTCATAACTTGTTGTATTAATTAGTTGTGTAGCGAACCCAAGTTTGATTGATGAGCCATTTACAGTCGTGTTACAGTACCTATAATAAACTATGAAAGAGAAAAAAGGATGAAAAAGGGAGTCATGTTCCGGAGCCATACATCAAGTCATAATTTGAACCGGTCGGGGGGGATAGCGTCGAAAGTCGACTTCCCAATTTAAAGAAAAAGTAGGGTAGTTTGCCGGAGGAAGTCCTTGATTAGCATATTGTCGAACTGCTTCATTAAACCCGTCTTGATAGGTGGCGTGCAGCAAGATGGTTAACCGCTCCTGTCGATTCGGGCGGTCAGGACTCCGGTCCCGGTGGAGTCTGTGACATTTTTCTTGTTGCTCCCGGAGAGCTCGGCTCATGTCACTATAACACCTGGATACTTCCATAATGGCATATGCTAAGACCGAAATATCGTCGGCTCGGAAAGTTTGGTCCTACTGGACAAGGCGTGTCATCTCCATTTTGTTCTGACCCATGGAAGTTGAAATTCCCTCTACCGCTTCGGAGTAGGATTTGGTGCGGACAAGCTCAATGCTCAGCCTTTGGAGGGAGGTTTCTTGCCTGCGTAGACGGGCGTGAGCATGCGCCCTAAAATTTATAAGGGAGGAGTTTTCTTGTACCTCCTTGCACAGGCGAGTGCGGAGGTCCCCTATTTTATCCTCCGCTTTTTGGTGTTGAACCCGAAGATGGGTGATGGTATTCGAATCTCGTTGCTTCCCTTGAAGGAGCTCTACTACCTGATCCCGAAGACTTATCAATTCTTGAGAGGAGGAAGACTCCTAGTCAGGACGTGCCGGCTGAATGTCCTGCGGGAGTAAGGATGGTTTCGTGCCAGCTCTCTGTTGTTCCTGTAATGCCGCTATAGTATTGCCATCTTTTTGAAGTTGGTGGCGAGCTTCTGTCAGTTGCTCCTGACATTGTTGCAGTTGTTGCAATAGAAGATATTCTCGATGTTGGGCAGCCACCAAATCCTCCCGTTGCTGCTGTTCCAACTTTAGAGATTGAGCTCGATATTGTTGGAGGGAGCGATCTAACTCTTGATAGTTGGTCAGGGCCTGTACGCCGGTTGTTGAAAGGAAATAATACAATAAGAAAAGTTAAAGAAGTTGATTGAAGAAACATACCAATTCTAGAGCATGGTGCAAGCCTTCCATCCGGGGAGCCAGTTCTTCTAAATTTAATATTCGAAGACTCCGAGGGGAAAGGGAAGAAGAAGGGGCGGACGATACTGAAGGTGGGGGTTCACTGATAAGAGGAAGAATAAGGGTGGTAGCCATAGGTTGAGGAGGGGGTTCGAAGGGGAGAGAAGGAGGAGCACTGGCTAGAAGGTTCACCGGGGATGAAGTCGGGGGCGAAGAATTGGGAGCGGGAGGGGGAAAGTGTGCTACGGCTGGCGGTGAGGTGGGCACATCAAAAGTTGCGAAAGGGAATTGATTTGGTGAGGAATCCGGAGAGGATGATATGATGAGCACAGGGCTGGAGGAGCCTTCGTTGGGAAGGCGAGAAGTAGAAGGAGGTTGGCTAGTGCCCATAGGAGGTGAAGAGCTCTTCAGGTGAAGGGCGGAAGGGGAAATAGGCAGTGGGGAAATGTCAATTACCATGGGTTCAAAGATGGAAGCGTGTTCCTGTTAGTAATATATGAGAGATGTCCTAAGGCAATCACCTTATGTATGAACCATTTATATGATAAATGAAGATTCACTATTTGAGTATACATGTTTCATATATTTGATTGGATCTTAAACTCATTTACTGAATGTCCACGATGTGATTCACAGCATGAGAGAATTTGTGATTGGATCACAACTAGTGAGTATCTCTACATGTGTAATTGTGATGTATCGGAATTATTCCTAGTCGATGAATTGATGGATCTGGACACCATCAATTCTGTCGAGACTAGCACGAGGTATACTCCTTGGTGTATCCAAGCAGCTGATTCTCACTGGCTGGAGACATAGTGATGTCCGGAGTTAATCGTGGATGCTAGTTATGGTAACTAGTTCATTGGAGTGACCAATGTAAGACTTCATATGGTTCTCTGCATATATAGATATGTCAATGAAGTTCTTCTGTGGCTTAAGTGCGATGTTCCTTTGACTTGCGGTATTCAAGTCATCTTGATCATGGAGACTTATGCTTTGACATCTTAAGCAAACATCTCTAAGGAGATGTGGACCCGGATGATTGGGTATAAGTCAAGTGATCAAGGTGTTTGAATAGCCTATAAAGGATTCACCACTCCTTGCGAGGAGATGTATACCCATGGCCTCTCGTCAATTGTTACTAAAGTCTTTGCCAAAGCATTACATGTTTAGAGTAAGGTACTCTTCGATACATGTGGAGTAACTAGAATCCGTAGGACGAGGAAATGATACTTGGGCTAGGTGTGACGTAGTCAGCCTAGTGGGGACTGACACAATAGACCATGTCCTGAACCAAGTGGGTATAAGATGAGTGAAGGGAATGGGGCACGATTCATTCGAGCTACTGAAGGGTTTCAGAAATAGTTCTAGATCAACCGTTGATCTTTTCGGTTAATTGGGGATCATGATGTACTACTAGGTGCCACTCATGATCGTTCTATAATTAATGGTTAATTATAGACGGCCAACATAAACCGAGAACCTATTTGGTCACACGCACAACGAGTGTAATCCAAAGGATTTAAAACGAGCTTGAGAATGGGATTCTCAGACCGAGAGAAACTATGTTTGGTTGGACCAAACATAAAGCGAGCATGAAATTGTTTCAGTCGCAATGGAAGCATGGATGGGCCGTGTCTTATGAAGACATAATGGATGGACCAAAATGGTTTGGTTCTAATCCAATGGATGAGAATAAACCAAAGGGTTTGGTTTATTTTAAACGAATGAACCAAAAGTTGGTTCGGTTCGTTTTAACTTAAAATAAACCATCATGGTTTGGTTTATTTTAACTTATCTTAATGGAGCGGGTTAACGGGCTTTATGGATATGATCCATTAACCATTAAGAGAATTAGTTCTCTATAAAATAGGGGTTAAACCCTAACCCAAAAATGCTAATGAAGTTTTGGCCGCCCAACCCTAGCCTCCTTTTGTTGTTGCCGCCCAACATGGTGTTGCCGCCAACTTCATGGAGCTGCTGCCACCTCCTTGCCGCAGGCATCCAAGCTTCAGCCGGCGATGCTCCGGCGACCCTCCGGTGATCTCTTGTGGGTTCGGTGATAAGGTGAGCTCCACATCTCCTTTGGCCGGCCTCTATTCCTCAACCAAAAGCTGTCCAGTTTTTCTGGACAGCTTGTTTCTTTGTTGTCGGAGCGTCGTTTGGACGACGGTTAGTGCTCCGACAGCGGCTAACTTACCGGGGATTTGATCTCCGGTAATCCTCTGAGGTGGGGGACGAAGGATTCGTCAAACGGTTGACGAATACCTCTCCGGAGAAGCGAGTTTTGAGAACTCGTTTAAGGATCCGAATTTGGATTCGGATTGTGATCATCTCTCGATCACGTCGTCTTCAACACGAGGCTAGTAACCCATACGAAGATGAAGCTCGTGGCTTAGCGAAGTCATCCCGAGGAGCTCGGCGTGGATACGGATAGAGACGATTCTTACGAGGATCGTTCCGGTTGATGCCGTTCCCGCTATACGTCATACGAAAGGTATAACGTAGATAAATTTCCTTTTATTGCAAATTTTAATTTACGGTTATGTCTACACTTGTTTCTTTGTAATATGCATGCGTGTGTTGTGTGTGTTGTAATAAATATAGATTTATTATTTTTAATTGCTTCCGTTGTGCTCATGTTTACGAAACATGATCGAACACACACACGCCGCGGTGTCGGAAACCCAACAGTTCCGTGGAAAAAGAAGGCAAGGATGCACAAGTATCTGCGGTTGATTGACATGGATGCATGATCTCCCTAGAATCATCTTCGGGTTGTAATGAGGGAGGAGGCGATGCCTGCATACCCGAGGCGGAGTGGAAGGAAAGGGGAGAGTTAGGGTTTGTCGGTTGCATAGGGGAGGGGGATGGGATGGTTATTGCAGTTTCGCATGGGGTGGATGTAGCAGGGGTTTCAGACGGAGGTGGAGGAGAAGGTAGAGATGGGATAGGGCGGACGGTGGTAGACGGGGGCGAAGGCGAAGATAAAGTTGGCGGCTGACCATCACCCCGTTTGATCCATGGGTAATGGCTTGCTATTTCGCGAAAGAAAGAGGAATGCATCCTGTCTGTGGGAGAAGGAAGGAAAGTCCTGAAGGGGATGATTGGGGGCACTGGAAGATGACGGTGGAAAGAAGAACAGATGCAGAAAAAGGAGACGAGAAGGGAGAAAGGAGGAAGATAACTAAAGAAAGGAAGATGAAGCATCCCCTATAAAAGGAGGAAAAAATGGGTTGATAGTGGCTATTGGGCTCCTAGTTAGTAGAAAGGGAGGCCCTAAGCCGAAGGGTAATGAAGATTTATTTCTTTGATTGCCCGCTATATAATAAAACCCTTGCTTTCAATAGAGAGGATGGATGAGGGTGTTCTCTTCGGGACGAAAGAAGGAAGAGTAGCGGTGGAGAAGCAGCTCACTTTTTATGCCGAAGGCCTTTGGGGCAAATATATATTATTTTATCCCCGTGTGGTGGCGGAACGGAAGAACTGAGGTCTCTTTAGTTACTTATCATTTTTATCCCCGCGAAGCGAAAGAAGTTGAATTCATTATTCAACTATATATTATTTTATCCCCGTGTGGTGGTGGCAGTTATATATCATTTTTAACCCCGCAAAGCAGAAAAAGTTGAATTCATTATTCAACTATATATTATTTTATCCCCGTGTGGTGGTGGAACGGAAGAACTGAGGTCTCCTCAGTTATATATCATTTTTATCCCCACGAAGCAGAAGAAGTTGAATTCATTCTTCAACTATATATTATTTTATCCCCGTGTGGTGGCGGAATGGAAGAACTGAGGCCTCCTCAGTTACTTATTACTTTTATCCCCGCGAAGCGGAAGAAGTTGAATTCATTATTCAACTATATATTATTTTATCCCCATGTGGTGGTGGAACGGAAGAACTGAGGTCTCCTCAGATATATATCATTTTTATCCCCGCAAAGTGGAAGAAGTTGAATTCATTCTTCAACTATATATTATTGTATCCCCGTGTGGTGGCGGAACGGAAGAACTGAGGTCTCCTCAGTTACTTATCATTTTTATCCCCGCGAAGCGAAAGAAGTTGAATTCATTATTCAACTATATATTATTTTATCCCCGTGTGGTGGTGGAACGGAAGAACTGAGGTCTCCTCAGTTACTTATTAGTTTTATCCCCGCGAAGCGGAAGAAGTTGAATTCATTATTCAACTATATATTATTTTATCCCCGTGTAGTGGTGGAACAGAAGAACTGAGGTCTCCTCAGTTATATATCATTTTTATCCCCGCGAAGCGGAAGAAGATGAATTCATTCTTCAACTATATATTATTTTATCCCCGTGTGGTGGTGGAACGGAAGAACTGTGCCTCCTCAGTTACTTATCATTTTTATCCCCGCGAAGCGAAAAAAGTAGAATTCATTCTTCAACTATATATTATTTTATCCCCATGTGGTGGCGGAACGGAAGAACTGAGGTCTCCTCAGTTACTTATCATTTTTATCCCCCCGAAGCGGAAGAAGTTGAATTCATTATTCAACTATATATTATTTTATCCCCGTGTGGTGGTGGAACGGAAGAACTGAGGTCTCCTCGAACTTATCATTTTTATCCCCTTCGAAGAAGTTGATTTCATTATTCAACTATATATTATTTTATCCCCGTGTGGTGGTGGAATGGAAGAACTGAGGTCTCCTCAGATATATATCATTTTTATCCCCACGAAGCGGAAGAAGTTGAATTCATTCTTCAACTATATATTATTTTATCCCCGTGTGGTGGTGGAACGAAAGAACTGAGGTCTCCTCAGTTACTTATCATTTTTATCCCCACGAAGTGGAAGAAGTTGAATTCATTCTTCAACTATATATTATTTTATCCCCGTGTGGTAGCGGAACAGAAGAACTGAGGTCTCCTCAGTTACTTATCATTTTTATCCCTGCTAAGCAGAAGAAGTTGAATTCATTATTCAACTATATATTATTTTATCCCCGTGTGGTGGTGGAACGGAAGAACTGGGGTCTCCTCAGTTATATATCATTTTTATCCCTGCGAAGCGGAAGAAGTTGAATTCATTCTTCAACTATATATTATTTTATCCCTGTTTGGTGGCGGAACAGAAGAACTGAGGTCTTCTCAGTTACTTATCATTTTTATCCCCGCGAAGCGGAAGAAGTTGAATTCATTATTCAACTATATATTATTTTATCCCCGTGTGGTGGTGGAATGGAAGAAATGAGGTCTCCTCGGTTACTTTTCATTTTTATCCCCGCGAAGCAGAAGAAGTTGAATTCATTATTCAACTATATATTATTTTATCCCCGTGTGACGGTAGAGCAGCAGAGTCGGGTCATTTAGCGACTTTATATTATTATATTCCTAGTAGGGTAAAGGGGTAGAAGAGCCGAGGTATGCCCCAGATATGTGTCATTCTATTTTGGTAGGAGGAAGGTAAAATGGGGCATAACTTAAGAAATGCTAGAAGAAGAAGACAAGCGGAAAAAGTTCATTGCTTTAGAAAAGTTACACATTCTAATTCTTTTTACAAGAAGAAAATAAGAGACCCTTATATATATAGGGTATTACAGTTCTTTGTTAGGAGGAGCTGACGGAGTTTCTTTGCGCGGCGGAGGTTGGCACATTAGTTGCCAAAAGTAGGATTGCTGCAGAAAGATCTGCTTAGATAGTTCCTTCTGGGACCCTGCTAGCTGTTGGCGCAGAGAGTAGTTAATGGCAGAAACCTCCCTCAACCGCTGCTGCAAATACCTCACTTGTTCTTCCAGATTAGCAATATAGCGTTGCTCATCCACATTTTCTTCAGCAGGAAAGGAACTGCTGCTTTGCTCAGACATTTTGTCCATGGCTGGGGGAAAAGAAAGAAAACGATGGATGTTATACAGCCGGTGTTGGAGGTCCTTATAACGATGGAGGAGGAGGGCGAATTTATCAACAAAGGAAGGAAGGATAATGAATGCTAGTAAAGAAGGGGAAACGTAACGACAGTAGGTGAAAAGTCGCTGGTACAGTAATTATAAGGAAAAAGGGTCTGAATCCCTTGGAGATGGTAAAAGAAAGTATGTTCAGGAGAGATTACAGTCTTTCTGATGACAGAAACCTTATCTCCACAGGAAAACGACAAAAACGGATACCAATTCCCTCCTTCATTTTTATTAACATACTTAAAATAATTACATCGTTTAATCTAGGAAGGTTTTCTATGATTGCTCTTAACAGGAGAAGTGGGAGAGGGCTTCTCGGTAGAGGAAGGTGCCAAGATGACCCTGTAGAGCTCACCTTGAGCAGAAGGAATGACTGGTGGACCTTCATCAAAGGGAGGCGGACGGATCCTCGCCGGGGAGACTGGAATGAAGGTCAGGGCCGGTGGAAGTGGGGGAAGTTCAGCAGAGGCCTGGGGATCTCCCACTGTGTGCTCCCATGTTAAAGGAGGGTTCCACACCCGATTGCGGAAAGAAGAGAAGGGTTCTCGATAAGACCTCCCCGTGGGAGGGGAGGGAGTTGTGGTGTGAGGCGGAAAAGAAAGGGGGCGGAAAGCTGAGGTAGCTGTCGAGCGGGTCTCAGAATCTTCAGCGTCTCCGGTAAGCTAGTCACACAGCTCAAAAGATTCAGAGTCCGAAGAAAACTCAATGGGGTGTCCCGCTGAAGCCATGAGAGTGAGATGGAAGGACGAAGACATGGAGGGTGATAATTTATAGTTGAGGGAAAGGAACTGAAGTAGTTCTTGGGAAGGGAAAGAAGTTGAAGAGACTGATATCGTAATGACAGCGGCATAGGTACTCATCAAGATATCATTTCCGAAGCAGTAAGAGAGACAGTAAAGATCAACGGGTGAAAGTCATTTAATTTTTGGCCGAGCCAAAATTGGATCAGATATGAATAAGATCATCCGAGATTTTCTGAGTAAGTTCCCGAACGAACGAGGTGATTGCGCCATGCGACACGAGAAAAGAAACGCCAGCGTAAAAAGAGAAAAGCACAAAATTGGTTCAGAATTCCCGACCCGCAAGGAGGCATACAAGGAGAACAACAAAAAGCTATGTTAATACAATCATTCTTCAGCATTACGAAAGGAGTCATTACAGGAAGTAGGATGTTAGGAGTTACAGCTCAAACAATTCGGGGGGACACTTAGATAAGGCATCTACGGGATTTAAATAACTAGTGTCTGTACCGGGGGCGGATATCCCCTTTCAGCATTTAGAGCCGAAGACCCATTAAAGCCCAGTATGAACAGGTCCACCCCCTTCTTGACATATCACCCTTTTAGATCAGCTTCCTGTTCCTGCAGCTGGGACTGGCAGCTGGTTAGTTGAGCCTGACAGTTAGCCAGCTGGGTTTGGCTTTCAGTCAGCTGGGCCGCCAAGGCATCCTTCTCAGTGGCTGCTTGTATGGCTTGCCGCCCTAGAGTTGAAAGGGCTTCAGAGTATTCTTTATAAAGGGAAGACTATTGCCGAGCCGCTGCTGACAGAGCTTGAGGAAGAGCAGCCACCATGGATGAGAGTTCTTGACACTTCTCTATGCAAGATTTCCTAGTGGCTTCAAGCAGCCATGTTTGCCGAGCTGTTGGATAGCAGTCGAAGAATCGTCGGCTTTAATAATGGTGTCCCCGAGCTGCCCCTTATACTCTTTTAGCTCACAGGCAAGGAGATCCACCTGCTGTAGTTCACTGGACTGGAGGAAGACTTGCTGTTTGAGATCTACATTTCTTCGCTGAAGCTCCTCCTTTTCACTTTGGATCAGGGCCAATTGTGTCATGGCATCTTCACATTGGCCCCTCAGGTCAGATTCTTTCTGTTCTCTCTCGCTTAACTGCCGAGTTAGTTGTTTCTGCTGCGCTAGAGAGGCAAAGTGGCGTGCCTCTACGCTGGACTGAAATTGGGATAGATAAGTCACCATTTTGCTGTGCTGGGCTAAGGCCTAAAGGAAAGAAAGTGCCATCAGTATATGTTGACATACAGTGATACATACAGTAAAGATGAGAAGGGGGCAGTAGGTACCTCAGCCAGCAATTTGTCTACTTGTTCGCAAGGGCCTTGCACGCCTGATTGATTGAAAAATTTCACCTTCGAAGGGTGACGGATCTGCAGCAGAGACCCCAATGTATCCCTTGAGGGGGTCGGAAGGGGAAGGTCCTCTCCTTCGGAAGGAAGTGTGGGTCCGACGCGCTGAAGAGGGGAGGGAGAAGTAAGTGTGTCAGAGGGGATAGGAGCAGAGATGGACTCGGTTCGGGAAGGCAAGGGAGAATCATGTGAAGGGGGGATGAATTAGAAGAATGGGAAGGGGAGTCCCCTCCTTGAGGAGATGAAGATGGGACGGATAAGGTAATATCCTTTCTCCTCGGTTCGTATATGGTTAAGGATTGTGAACCATGTTGACCGGAAGAAGAAGGGGGAAGAGCAGATGAACTCAGGGCTCCTTTCTTAACGAGCCGCAGTTTCTTCCGAGGAGAAGAAGGAGCTGCCACCAATTTACCCCTCTTTGTTGAGGCCTTCTTCTTCTTGGCAGCCTCAATCTCTTCTCCTTTCACCAAAGCATCCTGCATTAGATTATCTGCAAAATATATTGGTGAGAAAGATGAATAATGCAGGGAGAAAGTTATATTGAAGGGTAAGTGTCATCCTACCTATAGCAACTGAGGTCGTTGGCGGGAGAGGGGATAGTCTGAAGTGGCTCAGGAGTGGAGTTTTCATTAGGTGATTCGAACAATAATGCGACTCTCCCAGGATTCTATAAACTTCCGAGAAAGGGCATTGGGTTCTCATTTCCCGGAAGGAAGGTAGTTTAGGAAGTTCTAACTTCCAGGTATCCGAGTAAGGTAAAGGTACCGGAAGTTGTACAAAGAAGTACAATTCTTCCGATCCCTTATGGGAAGTAGGCATGTTCACTAGGAATTGGTAGTCCTGACGACGATCGATGATAAAAAGGCCTGCCTTGGACTCTAAAGGAATTAGGGGAAAATTGGTTCAAGGGTAGTCCATAAAAGTCTAAAATGTCAAAATAGATGGAAGGTGCTGGTAGGGACAGGCCATTGAGGAACTATTCGGAGAAGAAGCAAGTTAGACCAGGAGGAGGATAATTTGGTCGATGCATCTTGGTCGTAAAGAAGCATTTCAAGGAAGGGTCTATAAACCTGCCCTTAAGGTTAAAGAAATAATGGTCGCGGTCTAGTTGGGTTATGGTGTGCTCATACTGTTGGTGCAACAATGCTCCAAGCATTTATATGTTTTGATATTTGGATAACCATCTAAGTTAGGCAATATCTTGTGATCTAATTGCGAATATGTTTTAAGTGACAGGGAAATCCAAGGATGAAGCCTTGGTAAAAGAGAAGTCCAAGTATGATCTTGGCAAGGAAAGTCCAAGGGACGGACTTGGCAGTATAAGACCAAGCTTGTAGTCTTGGCAGCGTAAAGTCCAAAGTGAACCTTGGCAAAGGAAGACCAAGTATGATCTTGGCAAGGAAAGTCCAAGGGATGGACTTGACAGTGTAAGACCAAGCTTGTAGTCTTGGCAGCGTAAAGTCCAAGTGAACCTTGGCAAAGGAAGTCCAAAGTAAGGTCTTGTCAGCATAAGTCCAAGCTTGTAGTCTTGGCGGCGTAAAGTCCAAGCATTTGGCAACCCAAGACATGACAAAACCGAAGGAAGCTCTTGGAAGCAAAGCGCAAAGGATGAACAAGTCGCGGACTCAGAAGGATCCTGAAGGCGCAAGGCTTAATGAGGAGCTAGAAGGTTGAGTCTAGATCTAGGGTGTAAAATCAAGTGTGAATTACTCATACTTGATGAGTATCAGTCGACTGATACGATGTATCACCGACCGTCAGCATTCGACGAGTCGAGCCGATAAATCGCCATCATTCGACCGCTTGGTCGGGCACGATCGATGTTGCGACACCGATCGCTAAGGGCGCAGTGATCGATCAAGGAGAAAATTGCCACGCACGCGCCTCACTCGACGCCGCCTTGATCACTGACCGATCACCCATCACCGACCGATCACCTAGCCATTGGAAAATGCGGCTACGAATCTCCGCAGATCTGCATGGTCGGCCGTTGAGCCAAGAGCAATGACCGATGGCAAGCATCACCGACCGATCGGGCCCAACGGGAAAAATAGCCCCTCTTCTATAAAAAGGGGCCTTGGGGAGCTTGGTGAAGCTAGTGCTCTCATGCCTAACTACACCCTCGTGCTCACCAAGCTTTCCCAAGTGTTTTAGCAATTCAAAACCTCCTCTTCTCTAGTTCTTAATCATCCATCATTGTAAAGAAGAGGAGAGCATTGTAAGAAAGGTTTCTCCACCTTGGTTCATCCAAAGGAGAATATAGTGAAGCTTGGCTAGGACTAATACACCTTACGGATTGCCGTGGAGTAGGAGTGTCATCTCCGAACCACGTACATCGGGTGTTAGCGTTTGGTTTCTTATTTCTTATTCGTATTCGTTTTCGTATTTGTATTTCTTCCGCTAACTTACTTGTAGAAACAAAGAAAGGCTAATCACCCCCCCCCCTCTAGCCATTACAAGGGTCCTAACAAGTGGTATCAGAGCCCGGATAGCTTTGAAGATCTCACCATCAACCAAGGCATCAATGGCTCTTCAAGAGGGATATAGCACCGCCAAGCCACCACTCTTCGATGGGAGTCACTTTGCATATTGGAAAGGTAGGATGAAGTATTATCTAATGAGCAATATTGAAATTTGGCATAGTATTGTAGATGGCTTCGAGAAATTGGTGGATGAACAAGGAAACCCTATTCCAAGCAAGGATTGGACAAGGGAAATGAATAGGCGATTCGAGTCAAATGCAAAGGCGGTACTCACCATTCAATGCGGTATTACCATGGAGCAACTCAACAAGGTGGGGCCTTTCGAATCCACCAAGGAGTTATGGGAAAAGCTCATTGAGCTAAACGAAGGTTCCAAGGAGTCAAAGAGGGCCAAGAAGGACCTACTAATTGGACAACTTCAAGCCTTCCAAATGAAGATGCATGAAACCGTAAGCCAAATGCATGGAAGGTTCAAGGAGATTGTGAACGGACTCCATATCATAGGTGAGCGAGTTGACAACCGGGACTTGGTAAGGTATATTCTTCAAGCATTTCCTAGAAATTCTTTATGGACTTCTATAGTTGATGCCATTAAGGTAACTAGGGATCTCTCTCAAATTAAAATTGATGAATTATTTTGTGAGTTTGAATTACATGAGCAAACTAACATGTCCTCTAAGGAAAAGGGTTTAGCTCTATTTGTTGGAAAAAAGAAAAGAAGAAGAAAGAAAGGAAAGAAGTATCGTCATCATCCGAATCGGAGCATGACTCAAGTAGTGATGGAGACTCGTCTAGCGAGATGGCCAATTTTGTCAAGAAGCTATATAGAAAATCAAAGGAGTTCAAGAATAGAGAAGCAAGAAAGGGGTCCCATTCTTCAAGAGGTAAAAATAGTGGTAATTCAAGTTTTAACAATAATGTGATTTGCCATGCTTGCAACAAGAAGGGGCACATAAAGCCGAATTGCCCGGAGCTAAAGAAGAAGGAGGAAAAAGAAAAGAAAAAGAAGGACAAGAGGGAGAAGAAGAAGAAGGAGGCCATGGTGGCTCAAACCACATGGGACACACCAAGTGTTGAAGACTCCTCCGATGATGAACTTTGCCACATCACACGCCATGTGGCACTTATGGCCCTAGGAGATGATTCCGGTACATCAAGCCAAGAAGACTCCTCAAGTGATGAATCGTCATCTAGTGACGATGAGGTAATGAACTCTCCCAAAGTTAAGCTTCTCTATAAATCAATTGCCTACCTTAAAGAAGTTCTAGATAAGTCTAAATCTAAGGTTAAGAGCATGAAGGTAGAACTAAAGGCCATTAGGAATGAAAAACCTTCACATGTCGATTCTTGCATGCTTAAGGAAGAAAATGACAAACTTAAGGATGAGGTTAGTGAATTAAAAACATGTTTAGAAAAATTTTCAAATGGCTCAAAATGTATTGATATGATCCTTAGTCGACAAAGAGTCGTTTACAACAAGGCCAGTTTAGGATATAAGCCAAAAGAAAAAGAAGTTGCTTATATTTCATTGATTAATAGGAAAGCAACCATTAAGGGAAAGGTTAAGAAAGCATGGGTACCTAAGAAGTTTTTACTTAATGTTACCGGTCCAAATGTTTGGGTACCAAAAGCTTGTGTTTTTCATGTGATTTAGGTAGGAGAGCAAGGTATGTGGATTGTGGATAGCGGTTGCTCAACACATATGACCGGGGATGTGAGCAAGTTCTCCACAATTAAGTATGTGAAGAAGGGAGCGGTGTCCTTTGGGAATAGTGGAAAACTCAAGATATTAGGTAGAGGTACAATTGAGGTATCCCCCAAAATTGTTATTCACAAAGTCTTGCTAGTGGAAAATATGAAATTTAACTTATTAAGTGTTAGTCGACTTTGTGATGCAAACTATCATGTCTCCTTTGAATCCTCTAAATGCATGATTAGACACAAGGAATTAAATGATTGTATGTTAGTTGGATATAGGAAATCAAATATCTATTATGTTGATCTTTCATATGCTTCTAACATTTCTACTAAGTGTCTTGTTGCAAAAGAAGAAGAAAGTTGGTTATGGAATAGAAGATTGGGGCACATCAACATGAAAAACATAGCCAAGGTAGCCAAGATGGAGTTGGTCAAAGGGCTACCAAAGATCAAGTATGTCAAGAACAAAATGTGTGATGCATGCCAAGAAGGAAAACAAACAAAAGCATCACACAAAGGTAAAACCTTAACTAATACTTCCTTACCATTAGAATTGTTGCATCTTGACTTATTTGATTGTCATAGTACTCCATCGTTAAATGGTAACAAATATTGTTTGGTTATAGTAGATGATTTTTCTAGGTATACTTGGGTCTACTTTATGAAACATAAGGATGATACCTTAGAAATAATCATAGGATTTAGTAAAAGGGTTGAAAATGAAAAGAGTCTCAAAATCAACCGGATCCGTAGTGATCATGGTGGTGAATTTGAGAACTCAAAATTTTCACAATTTTGTTTAGAGCAAGGGTACAAGCATGAGTTCTCGTGTCCTAGAACACCCCAACAAAATGGGGTGGTGGAAAGGAGAAATCGTGCCCTACAAGAGGCGGCTAGGACTATGCTTAATGCATATTCTCTACCTAGCTACTTGTGGGCGGAAGCAGTTAATACCACTTGCTATATCCAAAATAGGGTTCAAATTCATAGGTTTTTAGGTAAGACACCATTTGAATTATGGAATGGGACTATTCCCACAATTCATTATTTCAAAGTCTTTGGATGTAAGGTTTATATTTTAAACACCAAAGATAACTTAGGAAAATTTGAATCGAAAGCGGATGAGGGAATCCTAGTTGGATACTCATCTACAAGTAGAGGATATAGAGTCTACAATAAGAGAACCCAAGGGATTGAGGAATCCTCCAATGTTCAATTTGATGAAACTACTAGAACCTACCCTAGAAAGTCCTCCATTGATAAGGATATTAATGACAATAATCAAGACATTACCCAAAAACTTCAAAATTTGACCATTAGGGGTAATGATCAAGGGGGAGGAAGAGGAGATTCCGATGATGAAAGGAGGGTAGAAGATAACAATGATCAATTTGAAACCCCTTCTAGAACCCTAAGAATTCATCAAGATCATCCACTTGACCAAGTAGTAGGAGATCTATCTCAAGGAGTAAGAACTAGGTCATTTCATAGACCTCCTACTAGTCAAGTAGCTCTCATTTTACAAATTGAGCCCAAATCGATCAATGATGCATTACATGATCCGAATTAGATTTTGGCAATGCAAGATGAATTGGCTCAATTTGAGAGGAGTCAGGTATGGGAGTTAGTACCTAGACCCAATGATAGCACCATAATTACTACAAGATGGGTCTTTAGGAATAAGCTAGATGACCAAAGAAATATCACTAGAAATAAGGCTAGGTTGGTTGCTAGGGGATTTAATCAAGTTGAGGGGCTTGACTATGATGAGACCTATGCCCCGGTTGCTAGGTTAGAATCTATTAGGATTCTCTTGGGGTATGCTTCTTATATGGGATTTAAACTTTACCAAATGGATATTAAATCGGCATTCTTAAATGGTTTTATTAAGGAGGAAGTATATGTAGAGCAACCACCCGGATTTGAGAACATAGATTATCCAAACCATGTATGTAAGCTTAGGAAAGCATTATATGGGTTAAAACAAGCTCCCCGGGCATGGTATGAAAGATTGTCATCTTTCTTAATTTCTAAGGATTTTAGAAGATGCCAAGTAGATCAAACTTTCTTTATAAAGTCAACATTAAAGGATATATTCATAGCCCAAGTATATGTTGATGATATCATTTTTGGGTCAACAAATGATGATCTTCTTCAAGACTTTATAAAAAATATGGAAAATGAATTTGAAATGAGTTTAGTTGGAGAGCTTACCTTTTTCCTAGGTTTACAAGTCAAACAAACCAATGAAGGTATTCATATTTATCAAACCAAATATGCAAATGAAATGATCAAGAAATTTGGTTTGGAGAATGCCAAAATTGTAACCACTCGTATGGCCACTAGCACTAGAATAGATAGTGATCATGAAGGTAAATCAATTGATCTTAAACTTTATAGGAGTATGATTGGTAGCCTATTATACCTAACTGCTAGTAGACCCGATATCTTATTTGCGGTAGGTATGTGTGCAAGGTACCAATCTTGTGCCAAAGAATCACATTTAGTAGTCGTTAAGAGAATTTTAAGATATATTAAAGGCACTCTAAATGTAGGACTTTGGTATCCCAGGACTAGGTCTTTTGAGTTGCTTGGCTTTACCGATTCCGATTATGCCGGATGCAAATTGGATAGGAAGAGTACTAGTGGTGGATGCCAATTTCTTGGGTCCTCCCTAGTTAGTTGGAGTAGTAGGAAGCAACATTGTGTTGCGTTATCAACCACCGAAGCCGAATATGTGGCTATGAGTGGTTGTGTAGCTCAATTACTTTGGATGAGACATACTCTTGTGGACTATGAGCTACACTATTCTAACATTAAAGTTTATTGTGATAATGTGAGTACCATCAACTTGACCAAAAATCCGGTACATCACTCTAGGACCAAGCACATTGAAGTGAAACATCACTTCATAAGAGATCATGTAGCAAGAGGGGACATTGAACTTAATTATGTAGAATCTAAGTCTAACCTTGCCGATATCTTCACCAAAGCTCTTCCCGAAACCGAATTTTCATCATTAAGGAGAGAGCTTGGTATGTGCTTTGTAGAGTAAAATTCTAGGTATGCATGATCCTATATTTATATGTTAGCATTATACCTTGATACATCTCACAAAAGCCTTAAGAAACCTTGATTTTTGTATTGAGACACTTAGAAACATGTGAGATGATAGGAAAGGTGTACTTGGCTCATCATGCTTGTTATGATGCATTACTATGAGCCAATGACACACCTAGAGACATAAATACCTTATGGACCAATCATTGGAAAGGCTTGTATTCAAGTAATGGATACATAGCTCTAAGAACATGGTTGAAAATTCCAAATCATATATTTTTTAAACTATATTCATCATATTTTGAAAAACAGTTTTCAAGTGGAACACAAAAGTGATACAAAGTTTGCAAAATCTTTAGAACTTTTGATAGGTTCCAAGTTTGTATCAATCTTGAAATCTGGAAAACATATATTTTTCAAACTATTTTTCCTTAATAAAGTATGATTCCAGAAATGTGTACACAAAATTTCGTGATTTTTCGAGGTTTCTAGAATTTCTAAAGCATTTCTGAAGTTGGGCTGAAAAGGCTGAAATTTCGATTTATATTTTCGGATAAACAGCTCCATGTTTTGGTATTTAGTGTATCTTTGATGTCCTAAAACTATAGTATGATAATATTGCGTATACATAAAGTTTTAGGACTGATTAATGCAGTGTTTTAGGGGGAGTTTCATAAATTATATCTTTTTCATCCCCAAAATCATTGTTGGTGCAAAGTTAGGACTTAACTTTTGAATTTTTGATTATGCTTTGCTTCAAATATTATTTACACATCCTATCTTGGATTAAGGGGAGCTTAATTTCAATCTTATACCTTAGTCCAAGATCCAACACCTTTAATTCTTTCATTTTTGAATCCTTCTCTTTTTTATGTATGTCAAAGGGGGAGAAGGAATGTTTAAGTTAGATGATTATGTGTGTATCTTTAAAGACCTAACTTAAATGATTGTCAAACATCAAAAAGGGGGAGATTGTTGTTGCAACAATGCTCCAAGCATTTATATGTTTTGATGTTTGGATAATCATCTAAGTTAGGCAATATCTTGTGATCTAATTGCGAATATGTTTTAAGTGACAGGGAAATCCAAGGATGAAGCCTTGGTAAAAGAGAAGTCAAAGTATGATCTTGGCAAGGAAAGTCCAAGGGACGGACTTGGCAGCATAAGACCAAGCTTGTAGTCTTGGTAGCGTAAAGTCCAAAGTGAACCTTGGCAAAGGAAGACCAAGTATGATCTTGGCAAGGAAAGTCCAAGGGATGGACTTTACAGCGTAAGACCAAGCTTGTAGTCTTGGCAGCGTAAAGTCCAAGTGAGCCTTGGCAAAGGAAGTCCAAAGTAAGGTCTTGGTAGCATAAGTCTAAGCTTGTAGTCTTGGCGGCGTAAAGTCCAAGCATTTGGCAACCCAAGACATGACGAAACCGAAGGAAGCTCTTGGAAGCAAAGCACAAAGGATGAACAAGTCGCGGACTCGGAAGGATCCTGAAGGCGCAAGGCATAATGAGGAGCTAGAAGGTTGAGTCTAGGTCTAGGGTGTAAAATCAAGTGTGAATTACTCATACTTGATGAGTATCAGTCGACTGATACGATGTATCACCGATCGGGTCGCATTCGACCGAGTCGATAAAATCGTTATCACCGATCGCTTTAGTCGGGCACGATCGATAAGGCGACACCGATCGCTAAGGCGCAAAGTGATCGATCAAGAAGAAAATTGCCACGCACGCGCCTCACTCGACGCCGCTTGATCACTGATCGATCACCCATCACCGATCGATGGAGGGATCAGTCGACTGATCACTTGGCCGTTGGAAAATGTGGCTACGAATCTCCGCGGATCTGCATGGTCAGAAGTCGTTGGCTTCGACGACAGTCGACTGATGGCAAGCATCAGTCGACTGATCGAGGCCCAACGGGAAAAATAGCCCCTCTTCTATAAAAAGGGGCCTTGGGGAGCTTGGTGAAGCTAGTGCTCTCATGCCTAACTACACCCTCGTGCTCACCAAGCTTTCCCAAGTGTTTTAGCAATTCAAAACCTCCTCTTCTCTAGTTCTTAATCATCCATCATTGTAAAGAAGAGGAGAGCATTGTAAGAAAGGTTTCTCCACCTTGGTTCATCCAAAGGAGAATATAGTGAAGCTTGGCTAGGACTAATCCACCTTACGGATTGCCGTGGAGTAGGAGCGTCATCTCCGAACCACGTACAACGGGTGTTAGCATTTGGTTTCTTATTTCTTATTCGTATTCATTTTCGTATTTGTATTGCTTCCGCTAACTTACTTGTAGAAACGAAGAAAGGCTAATCACCCCCCCCCTCTAGCCATTACAAGGGTCCTAACACATACCACGCAGGTGAGGGAATGGTCTTAGGGGTCATAGGTATAAAACAGGACAGAATACTTACTTGAGGGGTTAGAGGAAGATCGTATAAGAAGGGAAGGGTTGGGTCGCTGAAACGCCGCCGGTGAAAATCGCAGGAGGGAAGAAGTGGAAGGGACGGGATTGTTGGGCACACTAAGTAATACCTAAAAGAAAAAGGTGGAGGCTTATATAGGGTTTTTATGACGGTTCAACTATAGGGGAGAGAAGGAGAAGTGGGGCCCATGGGCCCATTAGGCCGCCTCAAGTATATGCCATGGAGCTATAAGAGAAGAGTAAATTTGAATTAATAAGACAAGGATAGAGTAGGAACCTTATATAGTTGGAAAGTCAAGCTTATAACTTCACTTGACTATTTTTTGGGGTTGACTAATGATACCATCGTTACCTCTTATCTATGAACTAGATAGGAGGGCTCATAGGCAAGGCGTTACCCAAACCAATTAGCGGGTTCAGTGGAGAAAAAAGAGAGGAACGGTTCAGGCGCAAGCGCCTGAAATAATTGTTGGGTTTCCGGCACCGCGGCGTGTGTGTGTTCGATCATGTTTCGTAAACATGAGCACAGCGGAAGCAATTAAAAATAATAAATCTATATTTATTACAACACACACAACACACGCATGCTATTACAACATGTGTAGACATAACCGTAAATTAAAATTTGCAATAAAAGGAAATTAAACTACGTTATACCTTCCGTATGACGTGTAGCGGGGACGGCATCAACCGGAACGATCCTCGTAAGAATCGTCTCTATCCGTATCCACGCCGAGCTCCTCGGGATGACTTTGCTAAATCACGAGCTTCGTCTTCGTACGGGTTACTAGCCTCGTGTTGAAGACGACGTGATCGAGAGATGATCACGATCCGAATCCAAATTCGGATCCAAAACGAGTTCTCAAAACTCGCTTCTCCGGAGAGGTATTCGTCAACCGTTTGACGAATCCTTCGTCCTCCACCTCAGAGGATTACCGGAGATCAAATCCCCGATAAGTTAGCCGCTGTCGGAGCACTAACCGTCGTCCAAACGACGCTCCGACGAGAGGAGGAGAAGCTGTCCAGAAAACTGGACAGCTTGGTGGAGGAGTAGGCGCCGGCCAAAACAAGGAGAGAAAAGGCTCACCTTGATGCCGAACCTATAGGAGATCACCGGAGGGTCGCCGGAGGTTCACCTGCTGGAGCTTGGACGCCGGCAAGGAGCTAGACGGCGGCACCACAAGCTGGGCGGCAACAATGTGTTGGGCGGCAACAACATGTTGGGCGGCTACAACTTGTTGGGCGGCAACAACTTCATTAGAGTTTAGGGTTAGGGTTTAAGCCCTATTTTATAGAGAACTAATTCTCTTAATGGTTAATGGATCATATCCATAAAGCCCGTTAACCCGCTCCATTAAGATAAGTTAAAATAAACCAAACCATGATGGTTTATTTTAAGTTAAAACGAACCGAACCAACTTTTGGTTCATTCGTTTAAAATAAACCAAACCCTTTGGTTTATTCTCATCCATTGGATTAGAACCAAACCATTTTGGTCCATACATTATGTCTTCATAAGACACGGCCCATCCACGCTTCCATTGCGACTGAAACAATTTCATGCTCGCTTTATGTTTGGTCCAACCAAACATAGTTTCTCTCGGTCTGAGAATCCCATTCTCAAGCTCGTTTTAAATCCTTTGGATTACACTCACAGCGTGTGACCAAATAGGTTCTCGGTTTATGTTGGCCGTCTATAATTAACCATTAATTATAGAACGATCATGAGTGGCACCTAGTAGTACATCATGATCCCCAATTAACCGAAAAGATCAACGGTTGATCCAGAACTATTTCTGAAACCCTTCAGTAGCTCGAATGAATTGTGCCCCATTCCCTTCACTTATCTTATACCCACTTGGTTCAGGACATGGTCTATTGTGTCAGTCCCCACTAGGCTGACTACGTCACACCTAGCCCAAGTATCATTTCCTCGTCCTACGGATTCTAGTTACTCCACATGTATCGAAGAGTACTTTACTCTAAACATGTAATGCTTTGGCCAAAGACTTTAGTAACAATCCGACGAGAGGCCATGGGTATACATCTCCTCGCAAGGAGTGGTGAATCCTTTATAGGCTATTCAAACACCTTCGATCACTTCGACTTATACCCAATCATCCCGGGTCCACATCTCCTTAGAGATGTTTGCTTAAGATGTCAAAGCATAAGTCTCCATGATCAAGATGACTTGAATACCACAAGTCAAAGGAACATCGCACTTAAGCCACAGTAAGAACTTCATTGACATATCTTTATATGCAGAGAACCATATGAAGTCTTACGGCTGGTCACTCCAATGAACTAGTTACCATAACTAGCATCCACGATTAACTCCGGACATCACTATGTCTCCAGCCAGTGAGAATCAGCTGCTTGGATACACCAAGGAGTATACCTCGTGCTAGTCTCAACAGAATTGATGGTGTCCAGATCCATCAATTCATCGACTAGGGATAATTCCGATACATCACAATTACACATGTAGAGATACTCACTAGTTGTGATCCAATCACAAATTCTCTCATGCTGTGAATCGTATCGTGGACATTCAAGAATGAGTTTAAGATCCAATCAAATACATAAAACATGTATACTCAAATAGTGAATCTTCATTTATCATATAAATGGTTCATACATAAGGCGATTGCCTTAGGACATCTCTCATATATTACTAACAGACTCCCACTTGGCCTAATGCCAATCGCTACGGTATCCAATACCATAAGCACCAACATGACCCTCAAACTTACTTTGAGGTAATGCTTTAGTCAAAGGATCCGCTAAGTTCCTTTCGGGGGAATTTTCTCGATTTGTATTTCGTTCTCTTGATGATCTCTCGATAAGATGATAGCGGCGAAGCACATGTTTGGATCATTGATGAGACCACATCAAGTTCATAGATGAACTACTTGATCCAAACCGCTTCTTTGCTTCGCCTAGTTACAACGATACGCCTTAGTGGCAGAATCCGCTATAGTGTCAAGCTTGGAACCTTTCCAACTTATTGCGCCTCCATTCTAGGTGAATACATACCCAGACTAAGACATGGAATCATCCTTGTCTGTCTGGATCTGGCATCCGTATACCCACGTATCACCATGTACCCTTCTCCATATATTAGGAACACATCCTTAGTTCTTCTCAAGTACTTAAGGATCATCTTAATAAATACCAATGATCCATTCTCGATCGATCGTATCTGCCATGACACTCAGAGCGTACGATACATCGGGCCTCGTACATAACATAGCATACATGATAGATCCTATTGCGGATGCATAGGAAATCTTACTCATGCAAATCCTCTCGTCTTCTGTGCGCGGACACATAGACTTCGAAAGGTGTACCCCATGCCTGATGGGCAGATAACCTTTCTTGGATTTCGACATGCTAAACCTCTTTAGCACTCGGTCTATATATGTAGACTGCGAAAGACCAAGCAACCGTTTCGATCTATCTCTATAGATCTTAATCCCAAGGATGTAGGTTGCTTCTCCCAGGTCTTTCATGGAGAATGTCTTGGATAACCAAACCTTAATCGATCAGTAAGATTGACACATCGTTTCCTATAAGTAATATGTCATCGACATACAATACTAGGAACACGACTGCACTCCCACTAACCTTCTTGTACACACAAGGTTCGTCTGGATTTTGTGAGAAATCAAACTTTTTGATCGTCTCATCAAAACGGATATTCCAGCTCCTGGATGCTTGCTTCAATCCATAAATGGATCGTCGCAATTTGCATACCTTGGTTTTATCAACCGATGTGAAACCCTCAGGCTGTATCATATACACGTCCTCGATCAGGTTTCCATTAAGGAAAGCTGTTTTCACATCCATCTGCCATATCTCATAATAATAATGAGCCGCTATGGCCAGGAGCATCCGAATGGATTTAAGCATAGCTACAGGTGAATAGGTTTCGTCATAATCAACACCTTGTTTTTGACGATATCCTTTCGCCACCAATCTAGCCTTATAGGTAATCACATTACCATCCATGTCGGTTTTCTTCTTGAAAACCCACTTGCACCCTATAGGCTTTATGCCTTCAGGTGGGTCAACCAAGTTCCAAACTTGGTTTTCATACATGGAATCCATTTCCGACTTCATGGCATCAAGCCACTTATCCCTTTCTGAACTTGTCAGCACTTCTTCATAACTGGTAGGCTCCTCATCATCAATGAGTAACACGTCGTTCGATTCACTTACGAGAAATCCATATCTCTCAGGAATGTTGCGTGTTCTACCAGATCTACGAAGATTTGGTGTTACAATAGGTCCAGTCGATTGCTCATCACTATGAGTTATCGGCTGTTGTGCTTCACCAGGTATCTCATCAATGTCTATTTGAGTCTCTCGAGCCTCCTCAAGCTCGACGACACTCCCACTGTTTTCTTGCAAGAGAAACTCTTTCTCTAGAAACACAGCATGCCTTGAAACAAACACCTTTTGTTCCACAGGATGATAGAATTGGTAACCCCTTGTTTCCTTAGGGTATCCAATAAATAGACATTTATCAGACTTAGCATCCAATTTGTCTGATACAGTCCGCTTCACATAAGCAGGATAACGCCATATCTTCAAGTAAGATACATGAGGTTTCTTACTATTCCATATCTCATATGGAGTAGTTGAGACTACCTTGGTAGGCATTATGTTTAACAAGTAAACAACTGTCTGAAGTGCATAGCCCCAAAAGGACTTGGGAAGAGTTGCATGATTCATCATTGACCTGACCATGTCCAACAAGGTCCGGTTACGCCTCTCAGATACACCATTATACTGTGGTGTATAGGGCGGAGTCCATTGAGACAATATGCCATTGTCTCTTAGATAATCAAGAAACTCTTGACTTAAGTATTCACCACCTCGATCCGATCGAAGTATTTTAATACTTTTGTCATGTTGTTTCTCTACTTCATTTCTGAATTCTTTGAACCTTTCAAAGGCTTCAGACTTGTGTTTCATCGAACACATACCCAAACCGTGAGTGATCATCGGTGAAGGTAATGAAGTAGCTATAGCCTCCTAATGCTTGAGTTGACATAGGTCCACATACATCAGTATGTATTAGACCTAGTAACTCTCCCACTCGTTCACCTTTTTCAGTACAAGGTAACTTAGTCATCTTGCCTTTTAAGCATGATTACATGTATCGTATGAATCCAATTCAAGCGATTCCGAATTCCACATCGGTGTAATTAGGACATGCATTTCTTGCTTATATGGCCACGACAATGCCACATATAGGAGTCTATTTGATTATCCTTTGAACGCAGCGTGTTGCTCGCCCGATATTGAAAATGTCCTTTGGATCGTCAGCGTATAAACACCATTGCTTAAAGTTCCAGTCCCATAAAGAACTCCATTCAAAGTTATGTAACAACAATTGTTACTAAAAGTCAAATGGAACCCATTTCTATTTAGACAAGAAATAGAAATGATGTTCTTTATCAACGAAGGAACATAAAAGCAATTGTCCAGTTCTAAGACAAGTCCTGTAGGGAGTCTCAACAAATACGTTCTGATGGCAAGTGCAGCAACCTTTGCTCCATTCCCATCACGTAAATTTGACTCTCCCTTGACGAGTCTTCTTCTATTCCTTAGCACATGTATGTCATTACATATATGTGAGCCACACCCAGTATCCAATACCCAAGTGTCTAAGGAAATAGAATGACAATCAATAACGAAGATACCTGAAGAAGATGGGGCATCCGATGCCTTATCCTTCTTCACGGACTCAAGATAAATCTTGCACTTTCTTCGCAAATGGCTCTCCTTGCCATAATGATGGCAAGTTTCCTAGTTCTACCTTCTTAGCCCTTCTCTTCTTTCCCTTCTTTGTTCCTTTGACTTCCTCTTAGAACCTTTCTTGAGGAATCAACTAATAACCGTCCCTGCTCATGCTTCTCGAAGACTCCACAGTCTTGACATATTGGCGGTACCCGCAGATGAACCTCCTAGCATCTCGGAGGTGAAGAGGAGCTTTGAGACTTGAACCTTCCGAATCTCACTTGCTCATCAACCAACTCACAAAGATGAAGGACTACGATATGAGCATCCATATGCTCATGCTGCTTTCGTAGCTTGGGTTCCATCGTGGCTAGCATGATGCAACTCATTTGTTCAGAATCACTCACATGTTTCTGATAGGCCAACAATTGGTCCAGAGTTGCATTGTTACTAGGATGGGCGGGAAGAGGCGCTTCGAGGACATACGCAAGCTTTTCCACCTTGAGAACAATTCTCAAGTTTCTAAGCTAGTCCAAGAAGTTCGGCCCAGTCAATTTATTTGAATCCAAAATGGAACGCAAATTCAAACACATCATGATCAATATATTAACTTATAAATACAAAATGAGCATATATGAAAAAGATGATTTTAAAATGCATCAATATACATTTATAAATCCCATTCATTTTTCGAATTTCAAAAACCCCAAAATCACTTCGGGAGATTGTAGGTCCATCTCCGAATGGGCTGATATCCATCATAGTTATGAACAACCTTGGAGAGAGTCCAACAAGTCATTCATAACTACGACGGTAGGTATCATCTATACCGATTGCATATCCCGTATATGCAACTATCACAATGTGCTATCAACTAATTGAATGTTCACACATACATCGGGTTGTTAACACATTAACAAGTATGCATCATATGCATAGCACCCAACTTCACCTCCCTTTACATCGACCTTGGAGAGAGTCCAACAAGCCGATGCTCGGGTTAAAGCCAACCCATTAATCGGGACATAGTTTTAATATGGTTAGGCGCATTCAACCAATTAGCCCGGCTTGGAGAGAGTCCAACAACCAAAGCTAACGATTGACCTCGACTCTTACCATATTAGTATTAAACTATTCCATGGTTTGAACATATTCAGGTTCGAGCCGGGCTTGGAGAGAGTCCAACAACCCAAACAAGAAACAGAACTCTGGTTCTAACCATATTAATGGAAGGTGTAGGCTTTAATAGTGATTAAGGGTTTTTATGTCTCATCCTCTTTGCATGCAAATAACTATTATCTACATGGCATGGCATACATGGCATACATCTACATGTCACGACACGCATGGCATAATGTTATGCATCTAATGCAATTACATGGCATACAATTATGTCATGTATATAATTTCCTTATATCCAAATCAAATCATACTAAATTAGGAAACAAATTTTCAAATCTAATCACATATTTTATTCATGGAATTATTTGATTATGAAAATCTATTTAGGAAACCAATTTCCTAAATCATTAAAACTACTTATGGAAATAAATATTTTAAGATTTGATTTAAATCAAATCATGATTAAATTAGGAAACAAATTTCCAGAATCTAATCAAATATTTTATTTATGGAAAATATAAATTTCATAAATACTTCCAACTTTCCAAAAGTGGAAGATTTATAAATACTTCTAGACTTTCCAAAATTGAAAATTTCCATAAATACTTCTAAATTTCCAAAATTTAGAAAATTCCAGAAATACATTATGACTATCGCAAAACCATTTTTACGATTATGTCAAACACAACCTGGCTCGATACCATCAAGGTTTTTCAGATCACAAGGCAGTGTGTGTTCGATCATGTTTCGTAAACATGAGCACAAATGAAGCAATTAAAAATAATAAATCTATATTTATTACAACACACACACACGATGCTATTACAACAAGTGTAGACATAACCGTAAATTAAAATTTGCAATAAAAGGAAATTAAACTACGTTATACCTTCAGTATGACGTGTAGCGGAACGGCATCAACCGAACGATCCTCGTAAGAATCGCTCTATCCGTATCCACGCCGAGCTCCTCGATGACTTCGCTAAGTCACGAGCTTCGTCTTCAGACGGGTTACTAGCCTCGTGTTGAAGACGACGTGATCGAGAGATGATCACGATCCGAATCCAAATTCGGATCCAAAATGAGTTCTCAAAACTCGCTTCTCCGGAGAGGTATTCGTCAACCGTTTGACGAATCCTTCGTCCTCCACCTCAGAGGATTACCGGAGATCAAATCCCCGATAAGTTAGCCACTGTCGGAGCACTAACCGTCGTCCAAACGACGCTCCGACGAGAGGAGGAGAAGCTGTACAGAAAACTGGACAGCTTGGTGGAGGAGTAGGCGCCGGCCAAAACAAGGAGAGAAAAGGCTCACCTTGATGCCGAACCTATAGGAGATCACCGGAGGGTCGCCGGAGGTTCACCGGCTGGAGCTTGGACGCCGGCAAGGAGCTGGACGACGGCACCACAAGCTGGGCGGCAACAACATGTTGGGCGGCTACAACTTGTTGGGCGGCAACAACTTCATTAGAGTTTAGGGTTAGGGTTTAAGCCCTATTTTATAGAGAACTAATTCTCTTAATAGTTAATGGATCATATCCATAAAGCCCGTTAACCCGCTCCATTAAGATAAGTTAAAATAAACCAAACCATGAAGGTTTATTTTAAGTTAAAATGAACCGAACCAACTTTTGGTTCATTCGTTTAAAATAAACCAAACCCTTTGGTTTATTCTCATCCATTGGATTAGAACCAAACCATTTTGGTCCATCCATTATGTCTTCATAAGACACGGCCCATCCACGCTTCCATCATGATCAAACAATTTCATGCTCGCTTATGTTTGGTCCAACCAAACATAGTTTCTCTCCTCGAGAATCCCATTCTCAAGCTCGCTTTAAATCCTTTGGATTACACTCGCAGCGTGTGACCAAATAGGTTCTCGGTTTATGTTGGCCGCCTATAATTAACCATTAATTATAGAACGATCATGAGTGGCACCTAGTAGTACATCATGATCCCCAATTAACCAAAAGATCAACAGTTGATCCGTAACTATTTCAAACCCTTCAAGAGCTCGAATGAATCGTGCCCCCATTCCCTTCACTTATCTTATACCCACTTGGTTCGTGACATGGTCTATTGTGTCACCCCACTAGTGACTCACGCCACACCTAGCCCAAGTATCATTTCTCGCCCTACTGATTCTAGTTACTCCACATGTATCAAGAGTACTTTACTCTAAACATGTAATGCTTTGGCCAAAGACTTTAGTAACAATCCGACGAGGCCATGGGTATACATCTCCTCGCAAGGAGTGGTGAATCCTTTATAGGCTATTCAAACACCTTCGATCACTTCGACTTATACCCAATCATCCCGGGTCCACATCTCCTTAGAGATGTTTGCTTAAGATGTCAAAGCATAAGTCTCCATGATCAAGATGACTTGAATACCGCAAGTCAAAGGAACATCGCACTTAAGCCACAGTAAGAACTTCATTGACATATCTTTATATGCAGAGAACCATATGAAGTCTTACGGCTGGTCACTCCAATGAACTAGTTACCATAACTAGCATCCACGATTAACTCCGGACATCACTATGTCTCCAGCCAGTGAGAATCAGCTGCTTGGATACACCAAGGAGTATACCTCGTGCTAGTCTCAACAGAATTGATGGTGTCCAGATCCATCAATTCATCGACTAGGGATAATTCCGATACATCACAATTACACATGTAGAGATACTCACTAGTTGTGATCTAATCACAAATTCTCTCATGCTGTGAATCGTATCGTGGACATTCAGTAAATGAGTTTAAGATCCAATCAAATACATAAAACATGTTTACTCAAATAGTGAATCTTCATTTATCATATAAATGGTTCATACATAAGGCGATTGCCTTAGGACATCTCTCATATATTACTAACAATAATTGGTACGGGAAAGCTAGTGAAGGTAATCGACACGGCAAAGCGAAACCGGGAGGAGGCACTCCGTTGGGAAATAAGCAAGAATCGGTTCGGCCAGATAAGCCTAGAGGCAGACGGGACGGATAAGAATCGGTTCGGCCAAATAAGCCTAGAGGCAGACGGGACGAATAAGAATCGGCTCGGCCTAGTCAGTCTAGAGGTCGTTCGAAGGGGAGAGAAGGAGAGTGGGTTCGGGCTGGTGGGGAGCCCAAAGGTTATACCATCTGTGAGCTATAGACCTAAGTTAGTTTCACCATAAGTGGATGGTTAAGGGGGACAAGCTTACCTAGTTTCCTGAAATATAGATGAGGAGGTGTTATGTAACAGAAGGAGAGGTTCCCACATAATATTCCGAGGAGCCTTCGCCCCTCGTATCTGTAACAGAATTATTCTCCAGGTGGACGTGGTGGCCACGTGTACAATGGGGATAGCCCGTGAGGTAGCGATGGATCAGAGAAGGAGGATAAAAGGGAGGAGGAGGACAGAAGGAAGGGGATCCGCATTATTCCAGCAAGCAAGAAACAAATACGTAGGAGGAGGAGAGCTATCACTACTTCGGCAGAGAAGGAGAGTAGCGACCTCCACTGTTACATTCCGTGTACTCTTTCTTGTATTGGGATTAAATTGTAAGAGGTTTTCTCCTCCGCCTCGGGAAGTTTCCTTTCCGGAAAGGAGGACGTTCATAGTTGAAAATGCTTGGGCATTGTTGTTGGTGCAGGGGCACTAGATAATCGAACCTGTGTTTTGATTATGGCAAAGACACAAAGTTAAGTTTACATCATTATCTCACGAGCTAAATCGAGTGTGCAGAAAAGTACTAAAGCTGGAGTTGTAGGCTAGCGACACCCGGAGAAAGCCGTGGTGGTCGGGCGACACTCGAGTGACTTCGGAGGGAGCCGAAGGAATCGAGTGGAAGGCCGGAAGCGAGAGCTACAAGGTAAGTATCGAGGAAAGCTCGTGTGAGTGAGAGATTGTAAGGTCGTGTCCTCTTTACGGGGATGACCGTAGGCGGCGATCCGACTAAGACTTCCTGTGGAAGGTCTAGGTCGAGATCGGACAGTTAGAAACCGTCGCATTTATCATTTTCTGAGCTAACCTCTTACTGTAGGAAAGTGGCCAGGCTGGCAGTCGATTGCTGGACATTGAGCAATCGACTGATGCTCATTAGTCGACTGATGGGAGTCATCAGTCGACTGATGGCGACAAATCAGCCTTTGCGCTAGGTCAAAACGGATAAAGTTTGACGCGGCCACTTCGCGATAAAATTTATTACAACTTCGTAATCTGTTCCGAAAAAAGAGGATACATATTCAGAGGGCAAAATCTATAAAAGGAGGGGTGGATTCCAACTCCAAACATCATCAAGTTTATTCATCAAGTGCTCCTACAATGCCAATGCTCCAACACCGTCATAACGCCGACGCGACAACAAGTTCAGATCTTCTTCGTCGGTAGCAGCATCTAGTAATATATTTTGATATTGTATTCATTGTTTTTATTCGTAACGAGGTGAGGTAGGCTTGTTGCCTCATCCTCGTATATTCGGTTTTGTGATCGTTGTCTCCTACCTCCAACGAGGAGGAGACGTTATAGTGCTTTGCCCTCCGTACACGGTCTAGGACCGATATGGCCTTGGAGTAGCAACCGCTAGGTTGTGAACCAAGTAAAAATAAACGTGTCTCTTTATTTTTCGCTGCTCTTACTCATTTAATTATCTACTCGAACAAAATGTCGAAAAGATTTACGATCGCTATTCACTCCCCCCTCTAGCGACGCTTCTCGATCCAACAATTGGTATCAGAGCGGGGGTGCTAAGATTTGGTGAAACCACCGATCTAGCACGTTTTGGTTTTCTGTTCATATTTTTCAATTCATATTTTTTTTTACGTCTTTTTCCTCCCGCACTACTAATCGAAGACGAAGTCTTGGTACGTTTCTTTTGGTTGTGTGCTTGCAAATATTCTCTCTTAGAGTAGCCGACGGTAAAACGGCCATAACTTTTTGCACAAGTGGATTCACATAACGATCTACCTACCAAATCGAAGATCTCTGAGAGATCTACATTTCTTACTAGGGTTTACCCTCGTAACAAGCTATTTCCAGACCCAAAATCTAACGTCTAGTACCCTTTCGGGGACATCGAAGGTCGTAAGTTGTTAGTTTTTGTTAGTTTCTTATTTTTCTCATTTAATTCTGTTTATTTCCTATTTATTTCCCGCATTACTAATCCAAGACAAAGTCTTGGAATTCCCTTTGGTTTTTGTTCGTGTTTTTCAAGATACTTAATGGCTCACATTGAGGGGTATAGCACCACCCGACCTCCGTTCTTTAACGGAGATGATTTCCATTATTGGAAAGGTCGGATGGAGTGTTTCTTGAAAACACAAGTCGAGACTTGGATAATAATCCAAACCGGCTTTGCTCTACCCACCAATGATCAAGGAGAGCCCTTGGATTTCAACAAGTGGACAGATGCAACCAAGAGGCAAATCGAAGCCGATGCAAGAGCAACCCAAATACTGCAATGCGGCTTGTCCAAGGAGGAACTCAACCGCATCGGACCATTCATTAGCGCCAAGGACCTATGGAATAAATTAATCGAGCTACACGAAGGAACGTCCGATTCTAAGGTATGTAAACGCGACCTTCTTTTCAATAAGTTGTATAACCTTCGCGTCCAGGACATTGTCAACGGCCTACACACCATCGGACACAAGGTCGAAAACCATGACCTACTAAGGTACGTTCTTAATTCCTTTCCTAGGACTACCTTGTGGGCATCCATGGTCGATGCCTCCAATGTCTCTAAGGACCTTCGAAGCTTAGGTTAGACGAATTATTTTCCGAGTTTGAACTTCACGAGCAAACTAACGTGGTCCGGGCCGAGAGAGGTATTGCTCTACTTGCAGGACAAAGAAGCAAGCCACCAACCAGGCAAGAAAATGGACTCGAACCTGACGACGAATTAGAGTCTGAATCCGAAAAGGTGGAAGCAATAGTGAACGTAGTGCAGAAGATTGTTCGGAGGGAAAGGAGGCTACTAAAGGATCAAAAGAGGGCACAATTCAAAGCAAATCAAAAGAAGGCTTTTCATGCAACATGGGATAACGAAGAAGGTGACGGCATAGCGTGCATGGCAAGACCCGAAGAGTCCGAGTCAGAGTCCGAATCTGAATCCAATTACAACATCGACTCCGAACTCGAGGACTACTTCGAGAAGCAACTCAAAGCCAGACCAAAAGAGAAAATTAAGGTTAGCCGCTCACTAATTCACACGCTTTACAATACAATTAAAATGCTTAATAGGAAATTAACTAAGTCTGAGTCTAGGGTTGAGTCGTTACTTGAGGAGGTTGAAACCCTCAAGCAAGAGGCTACTCTAACCTCTTCAACTAGTCAAGTTCAAGAGGGAAACTCAACTCAAATTGAAAAACAAGAGGAGGAGAATTCTCTCTTGAAAGACCGAGTTCAAGAGGTTGAGGCTACATTGGAAAGGTTCACGTTGGGATCTAAGAATCTTAACCGACTACTTGGAACCCAAAGAGTCGTGTACAACAAAGCCGGACTCGGATTTAGGTCAACAACTACGAATAGGTCATATATGTCTATTGTAAATCGCAGTCATCAAAGAGTCCAAGCATGGATCCCAAAGGTTTTATTGAACTCACATATAAGGACTAATAAGTTTTGGATTCCCGAGGATCAAGTTCATTATTTGAATAGACCATATTGGTTCAATGGTCCAGGGGGGGCTAACACTAAAATAGTATACCTGCTTAATTAGCAAAACCATTGAATATTTTACTTTAATTTGTAGAACGGATAGATAGGAAAAATAGTTAGTCAACTCTTGACAACATAGTATCAGGACGCAGCGAGATGATAGTATGTTAGGGAAACAAAGTCTCATGTATTCGAGCTAGATAAGGCGTATCTAGCTTGGTGCACTTGACCGAGTGAAAGTAGCTGAAGCTACCTCGCCGTATCCTAAACTAGTTAGACCAGGAAGTAACCCTAAGTGACTTAAGTGATATTTTCTTGAATTTGGCTTTGTCTAAGGAAGTGGTCGTTGTTCCGATCAAAGAAGGCCCCTGTGCCTCGCCACGACCTGGAAGCCAGTTTCTCGAAAAGTTACTTAATGATCTAAAGGTTAAATCCGAATCTAACCCAAGGTTGACTATCTTTAATCAATTTAAAATCATCTCACAAAACATATAAGGTGAACAAATTCTGAGACACATAGAATGGGTGAGATGTTAAGGATAATTGAAATATAACCTCTTCAAAAGACTACTTATTTTCCCAACTATTGTACTTAACAACTCTTAGGCCAAAGTTTAGCGCCCCCTACATCTCTTATACTTCATATATTTGACTAAGGGGGAAAGCAAACTAACCCTAAGGGTTATATTACAAACCTTTAGATTATTGGTGCAGAGGGATACACCTCGAACCAATCTATCTAATTACTGCTAGACGCATGCTTGGACTCATAGTTGATTTATCTTGATGCATGCATATACCATATTGTTTTTAAACCCCTATTTTATATAACAAACTTCATTTTTACATAACAAACCCCAACATTTGTTTTGATTTATGGCAAAAGGGGGAGACGAGCGAAAGTTAAGGGGGAGTTAAGGGGGAGTAACACAAAATTTATTTAATTTTGAAAACCAAAGTATCTCTTTCAAAACTCACCTAGGGTTAAGGGGGAGTTTTGGTTAAGGGGGAGTTTTTGAAAATGACATTCATCATTTACTATACTTGTTTTATGCTTTAATTTTCCTTAACTTTGTGTTGATTTGCCATAGATCAAAAGGGGGAGATTGTTGGTGCAGGGGCACTAGATAATCGAACTTGTGTTTTGATTATGGCAAAGACACAAAGTTAAATTTACATCGTTATCTCACGAGCTAAATCAAGTGTGCAGAAAAGTACTAAAGATGGAGCTGTAGGCTAGCGACACCCGGAGGAAGCCGTGGTGGTCGGGCGACACTCGAGTGACTTCGGAGGGAGCCGAAGGAATTGAGTGGAAGACCAGAAGCGAGAGCTACATGGTAAGTATCGAGGAAAGCTCGTGTGAGTGAGAGATTGTAAGGTTGTGTTCTCTTTACGGGGATGACCATAGGCGGCGATCCGACTAAGACTTCCTGTGGAAGGTCTAGGTCGAGATCGGACGGTTAGAAACCGTCACATTTATCATTTTTCGAGGTAACCTCTTACTGCAGTGAAGTGGCCAGGCTGGCAGTCGACTGCTGGACATTGGGCAGTCGACTGATGCTCATCAGTCGACTGATGGGAGTCATCAGTCGACTGATGGCGACGAATTTGTTGGATCGAAGCGGATCGCTAGAGGGGGGTGAATAGCGATAAAACCCTTTTTTTTTATTCGTTCGTTAAAACACGAGTAGATAAGTAATTGCAGCGGAAAGATAAGCAATAAATAAAGGAGACAAATAATTTTACTTAGTTCGTAACCTTCGACTACTACTCCAAGGCCCTAGTGGTCATTGACCACGTACGGAGGGCAAAACCACTAAAGAACTCCTCCTCGTTAGAGGTAGGAGTTGATCGATACAAATAAAAATAAAGCTTGAGGTAGAGGGACACTCCTCCTCTCCTCGTTACGATAAAAGCTCCGAGAAATTGCAGTAATGAAGTGAAATAAAAGATTAAATCGACGTTACAAAAAGAAAGCAATCAAGACCTAGACATCAGAGAGGAAGCACTTCGTTGTCAGAAAGTTGCATCTTGGCGGAGGCTTTTGGAAGTTTAGAATTGATGATGAAACCCTAGGATTGGCCCTCCTTTTATAGCCTTTGAGCCCCTTTTCGAGAGGAACTTCACCCAATAGAGTTTTGGCACATGGCTCCTTGAAAAATGGTGATAAGGCTTGACTCCTCGAAGCTGATCCTTGACCATCAGTCGACTGATGGCCATCATCAGTCGATTGATGGTAGCATCAGTCGAATGCTAAACTCTGGCACTCGACTGATGGACGGCAGTCGAGTCCTCCAAGCTGGCAGTCGGCTGATGTTAGCTGCAAGGCAAAGTTAGCTTAACAAAAATATTATTTTGATGGCCTCCGACCGTCCGATCTTGACCTAGACCACCTATAGAATGTCTTTAGTCGGATCTACGCTTAAGATCATCCCCGTAAAGAGGATACGACCTCACTTATGCTCGCACACACGAGCTTACCTTGATACTCACTGTGTTGCTTTTGCTTATGGCCTTCCACTCGATTCCTTCGGCTCCCTCCGAAGTCACTCGAGTGTCGCCTGACCACCGCGGCTTCCTCCGGGTGTCGCTAGCCTTCAGATCCAGCTATAGTAATTTTATGCACACTCGATTCAGCTCGTGAGATAACGACATGAGCTTAACTTTGTATCTTTTGCTATAATCAAAACTCAGGTTCAACTTAGGTGCCTACTGCACCAACAGAATCAACCTTTGCGCTAGGTCAAAACGGATAAGGTTTGACGCGGCCACTTCGCGATAAAATTTATTACAACTTTGTGATCTGTTCCAAAAAAAGAGGAGACATATTCAGAGGGCAAAATCTATAAAAGGAGGGGTGGATTCCAACTCCAAACATCATCAAGTTTATTCATCAAGTGCTCTTACAACGCCAACGCTCCAACACCATCATAACGCCGACACAACAACAAATTCAGATCTTCTTCGTCGGTAGCAGCATCTAGTAATATATTTTGATATTGTTTTCGTTGTTTTTATTCATAACGAGGTGAGGTAGGCTTGTTACCTTATCCTCGTATATTCGGTTTTGTGATCATTGTCTCCTACCTCTAACGAGGAGGAGACGTTATAGTGCTTTGCCCTCCGTACGCGGTCTAGGACTGATAGGGCCTTGGAGTAGCAACCGCTGGGTTGTGAACCAAGTAAAAATAAACGTGTCTCTTTATTTTCCACTGCTCTTACTCATTTAATTATCTACTCGAACGAAACGTCGAAAAGATTTACGATCGCTCTTCACCCCCCCCCCTCTAGCGACGCTTCTGGATCCAACAATTGTCCCCGGTGAGAGAGCTCACCTTCATGGAGTAGGAATACTTATTCTGAACCACGTTACATCCTGTGTTCTAGTTTTCGTTGTCTGTGTTGGTTTTGCATTTCTTTGCTTCGTCTTCTCATTTTTACTGTTGTGGCCTGTGAGAAACTCCCACCCCCAAAGCTCCCTTCGTGCTTCATCGCATCGAAAGGAGGTAAACGAATTTTCCTCACCGCATCACTACCTATTCTCTCAATTATTGCGTTTAAATGAATTATTATAATTGGTCAATACTAACTATACAACTCTCTAGGCCAAAGTTTAGCACCCCCTAACTCTCTTATACCTTATATATTTGACTAAGGGGGAGAGCAAACAAATCCTTTATATCACAAAATCTTTAAAGTTTTCCTTGAAAATTCACTTATGAGTATTTTGGAAATTAAAAATGGTTCAAAAAAAAACTTATTGTTGGTGCAGAGGGATAAACCTCGAACCAATTTAACCAAGTTAGAGACACATGCTTGGACTCAATTTCATTTTTTTATGCATGCTATACTATTATGTTTTTCAACCCCCTTATTTTTTTAAAAACCCCCAACCTTATTTTTGATTTATGGAAAAAGGGGGGAGAAGAGCGTAGGTTAAGGGGGAGTACCACAAAAATTTAAATTTAAACAATTAAAGTATTTCTTTCAAAACTCACCTAGGGTTAAGGGAGAGTTCTTTAAAGTGAGTTTATCATTTACTTTACTTGTTTTATGTCTTATGCTTTAAATTTCCCTTAACTTTGTGTCGATTTGCCATAGAGCAAAAAGGGGGAGATTGTTGGTGCAGAGGCATCGGATAATCGAACCTATGTTTTGATTATGGCATAGCCACAAAGTTAAGCTCATATTGTTATCTCATGAGCTGAAACAAGTGTGTAGAAATGCTAAGCTAAGCTGAAGGTCGGCGACACCCAGAGGTTCTCATGTTGAGAAACGTTGTGGGCAGGCGACACCAAGAGGACTTCGGAGGGAGCCAAAGAAATCAGGTGGAGACCGAAAGCAGAAGCTATAAAGGTAAAGCTTGAGGTAAACTCATGTGAGTAAGTGTAAGTAAGGTCGAGTCCTCGGTATGGGGACGTCCTTAGGTGATGATCCGACTAAGACATCCCATGGAAGGTCTGTGTCGAGATCGGACGATAAGTGGTCATCGAACTCACTCTTACTTATATGATTTTTGAGCTAACTCTTGATGCAGTCGAAAACCCTAGCCAACAGTCAACTGATAGCTTATAGCAGTCAACTGCTGGGCATCAGTTCGACTAATAAAAGTGGCAGTCGACTACTATTCAAATTCCAGCCTCGAGGAGAGTCAAAACCTCATCCCCTTATCTTAGGGTGAGGTGGCCTTTGAAGATAAGACTTGAGCTCAACGTTTAGGGTTCGTAAAGGCTATAAAATAAGGAGTGTTCTTCACCATTTTCATCATTCCAAAGCTTTCAAAGTGCTCCCGCAACGTCGCGACTCTCTGACAACTCTATGACGATGAAGCGCTGCCAAAACACTGACGACTCGATCTCAACTTCCATCTCCTTAGTCGGTGGTAACATCTTAAGTTGTCAATTCAGATTGCTTGTATTTAAGTTTGTTTTTTTTTAGCTTTTATCGTAACGAGGAGAGAGGGGTTTGTCTCTCTACCTCGAGTTTTCTCGTATCTTTGTAATCGTCATCTCCTACCTCCAACGAGGAGGAGTGTTTTAGTGAATTGCCCTCTGTAGGAAATCTAGGACCGTTAGGGCCTTGGATTAGCAGCTGGTAGGCTATGAACCAAGTAAAAATAAAATTGTCTTATTTATTTTCCACTGCTACTCATGTTTTATATCAAACAAAATGAAAAGATTGTTTTGCACTATTTACCCCCCCCCCTCTAGTGCTCTTTCACGATCCAACAATACTGCCCTGGAATTGCACATAGTGCTCTGAACCTGTCCAAACTACCCTAGAAATACACATACTAGTCTAGAACTCCTTGTACTACCCTATAACTACACTAGAACTTCTTATACTGCCCTAGAACTGCACTGGACTTGCTTATACTTCCCCGGAATTGCACATAGTGCTCTGAACCTGTCCAAACTGCGCTGGAACTGCACTGGAATTGCTTATACTGCCCTAGAACTGTACTGGAATTGCTTATACTATCCTGGAATTGCTTATACTGCCCTGGAGCTACACTGCATTGCTTATACCACCCTAAAAATCCCAACCCCATCATAAGTTCCCCATCATTAGTAAAACTAAAGAAAGAAGTCGAATGAAGTTTTACAAGTGTCTACAACAAAAAATTTCTTCATCTTAATAAAAAAGACCTCATACCCATCATAAGTTCCCCCTCTTTAGTAAAACTGAAGAGCGAAGTCGAATGAAGTTTTACAAGTTCCCATGAATATGCAAACATTATCATATTAATCCTCCACCACTATACTTTACAATACCAATATACCACACATGAATCCCTGCATACCATACGAAGCATTGCACCCTAACTAATCATTTGTGATACTTCATTCCTAAGATATTGTATAAGGCGTTTATGCCTCAGCACACTATAAGAGGCATTTATGCCTTAGAACACTGTAAAAGGCTTTTATGCTTTAGAATACTATAAGAGGCGTTTATGCCTTAGAATATTGTAAGAGGTGTTTGTGCCTTAGAATACTATAAGAGGCATTTATGCCTTAGAATACTGTAAGAGGTGTTTATGTCTTAGAATACTGTAAGAGGCGTTTATGCCTTAGAATACTATAAGAGGCATTGATCCATGTTAGCATGTTACCTGCCCATTATATCAGGCGTTATAATTCCCCGTGGGGGAAAATACTTACTTAACATTTAAACTTTTATAGGAGAGCCATGAGAACCCTTTACATATGTCATATAGAGGCATTATAGTTCCCCGTGGGGGAAGTAGCTATTTAGCCTTTAGGCTTTTATAAGAGAGCCATAAGAACTCTTTACATATGCCATATAGAGGCGTTATAATTCTCCATGGGGGAAAATAGCTATTTAGCCTTTAGGCTGTTATAATAGGCACGAAGCCTGAATTAGTTTCCAATACTTAAAAGAAATAGCACCAAAATTACCATACCTTATAAATAATACCATTAAGACAAGAAAGAAGGAACTCCCACCAAGCATAATAACCGTTCACATCAATGTCATTAACAATTGCCAAAATGAATATGAATATATATGCCAACATATTAATGGGTTTTTGTATAACACATGCCACAACCCCAGATTATAAACGCATCATGCCCCTCTATCAAAAATCATCAGATAACCTGAAATCTTCTAGAAAAATTAATAACCCTCCAAAATCATTTCCATCAGCCCCTAAATACCCTAACAAGCACCAAAAACAAGGAAAACTTCCTCCAAAAATATTAATAAAAAATGCTTTACCGTAACCCCCTCTTAACTAAGACATACCATCCCCGCTCTCGCTAACTCCCCAGCTCTCTCCTGCGATTCCTCTAAAAAAACCCTAACCCCTTTCCCCGAAACCCTCTATTCTCCGATAACTCCCTCTCTGCCATGGCCTCCTCATCCTCCATCATTCCCTGGTACGAAACTACAGCCAACCAACTCACCTTCAACCATTTTTTATTCCATCGCGACCCTAAATACCTCCCCGAAAACTTCACCATCATCATCCCCAATCAATCCCAGCGCCCCCATCTACCTCCAGCTGGAACCAACACCCTATTCACAAGGCAACTGGAAGGAGGTCTCCGTCTCCCCCTCCTAAAATCTCTCTACCAGATCCTCTTCTTCTATGGCATTCCAGTTAACCAACTAACACCCAACTCCCTTTGCATCCTAGTTGGCACCATTATCGTCTTCCATCATCTCAACATCCCACAAGTACCCCATATATTCCACTGCCTCTACCAATTGAAAATGGGCGATCACAGTGTTTTCCATTTCATGGCCCGCCAAGGCTACCAATTCCTAACCAATATACCTTCTTCCAATAAGGGCTGGAAAGAGCTCTACTTCTTTATTGTTGCAAATCCTCCTCTGCCATTTTTCTCTCACTGGAAAACTGCCCTTCCAAATCTCCTCGACCCAAAAATCGTTAAACCCAATATTGACTTCCCCTCTATCAAAGCCAAGTTGAAGAACAAATATTTCAACATCGTAGAGCTCATAAAGGAGCCCATCTTATCTTATTATGGGTTATCTCCCATTCCTTCACTGGACACTCATCCCATCGGTAAGCTTCCAATCTTCCTTTATTTTTATACGGTAACTATCTTTATAGAAAATACTACCATTTTATTCCTTAACCTGTAATCTAACAACACATCATGTTTTCTTACCATATTCTTCTAACACCATGTATCAAAAACCATTAATTAACAAACCTACAGAACCCATTAGCACTGTCAATCCATGCCAAAAATTTACCTATTACTACCAGTTTTCGCATTCTGACTGCACTTATAATTCGTAATCACCCTTTATCCTTGCAGAAGACATGATGGGCACATCCATTGCTGGGACCTTATCCCTCAAACAAAAGAAAAGAAAAAGGTCAAATACTACATCCTCCACCCCTGAACCACTCTCCTCAGTAAGTAGCCTTTACTCAACCTTTACTACTTATAACTAACATGTTCATAATTCTTAACAGCATGACATATTTTTTTTCCATAGGTTTCTCCCATATTAACATAAGTCCCCATCATAACTTCAGATGCACTAGATCAACCCCCCCCCCCCACACACACACACACATTCATTAACATCACCCTTCCTCCTCAAACAGACCCAATCCCTAACCTTTTTCCCTTCATCATCCCTCCATTTTCCTCCGATCCCTTCCTCAGTTCCTCCTTGAATCATCTTCAATCCTCTGATTCACCTACACCCAGTCCTCCCTCTGATACCCCCATCGAACCTATTGATGTTTCCTCCTCGCCCTCTTCCTCTTCAGCAGACGATCATCCTCTGTTCTCTTTATTTCCCCACAAACCATGAAAACCCTTACTTTCCATCAAGCACCCCACTCGTGAACCTACAACCTCCACCCTTTTAGACTTATTGGTTCAGGCCGTATCAGATTCCTACCCCAACCAACTGCTTTCCACCCTTCCCGTTATGCCAGCTTCAGCTCCTCTTTCTTCCATTCCTTCCTCTAACACTCCCCCAGATAACATCCCCCCCCATACCAGATTCACCTCTCCAACAACCCCCTCAACACCCCCCTTCCTTTGATATTCCTACTTTTATTCAAGAGCTAAAAGAGAGTCTCCGACTAGTAAGTTTCTCACTTAATGACTTAATTCCATATACTTAATGTCTCACATATCCATTTCCAATTTTCAGAGTGCCCTAAAACTCCAGGCTTTTGAGCAATGGTACACTGACCACTAGAACCAGCCTAATTAGCCTTCCACCTCTGCCACAGAGCCACCACCACCTGTGATTACACCCCCAGTACATCCCCTATCTTCCCTAGGTATTCAGGTTGATTCTGTAGAAACAATACACCATCTAGGCATATAGACTGATCCTCCTACCTTCCCCGACCAAACAGCCAGGGAGAACGAGCTTTAACAACAAATAAACTGGCTACAACTCCAAGTTGCATCCTTTTCTGCTGATCGGAACCAAATATCAGCAAATGAAAAAGACTTACACTTAAAAGAGGCCCACATCAGACGACTACAAGAGCCACTTAAGATATCAGAGCAAACTATATCCCCTCAACAGGCTAAGCTCTCCTAATGGAAACAAAAAGAAATCAACTGGCACCTCCATTCCAGCAAGCTGTTTCAACCTCTAGAAGATATGATAGATGCTCACCTAAATCTGAAAGCAACCATCTACACTAGCCTAGATGTGTTCCAATTCAAATTCAACATCCTAAAACAACACTTCAACATGTTAGCCAGTACTGCCCATGACCAACTTATCAGAGCCAACCAACTTCACCAAGAGTTATCTAACTTAAAGGAGACAGAAGGTGAAAGATGGGCGAGAGAGCAGACCAGACTCCTAAAAAGGTTCTCTAAACAGCTAAGCAAATACTTCCAAAGGGGATTCGAAGGTGCCCTACATCTGGCCAATGAGAAGAAATATTTTATACCTGGCGTGCCTTATCATGAGCTTGACTTAGAAGAAACATACAATAGTATTCCCCCAGAAGCCCTACTGACGAACTTCGATACTGATTTAGAGTAATAAACTTCTATTTTTGTAATATTTTTGAAGAATTTAAATTTCCATTTCGAAATCAACTTTGTATATATTCTGAACATCCTTGACAGTGAATGTCTACTTTTCTTTTTGAAATATGTGCATATCTATATTATTTCACATTGCTCTTATACAGGTCCATTAATCTCTTCATACATTAATTATACTGCTAAAAAAGGAACACCTTCACTATACCCCTAATTCAGCCATACCAAACGGAACACCCTTCCATAATTCCATACCAAAAACATTACTTATTATTCAAAAATTGCCCTGCCCAATTATCCTATAACAGAAACTATTATACCTGTTGGGTTTCCGGCACCGCGGCGTGTGTGTGTTCGATCATGTTTCGTAAACATGAGCACAGCGGAAGCAATTAAAAATAATAAATATATATTTATTACAACACACACAACACACGCATGCTATTACAACAAGTGTAGACATAACCGTAAATTAAAATTTGCAATAAAAGGAAATTAAACTACGTTATACCTTCCGTATGACGTGTAGCGGGAACGGCATCAACCGGAACGATCCTCGTAAGAATCGTCTCTATCCGTATCCACGCCGAGCTCCTCGGGATGACTTCGCTAAGTCACGAGCTTCGTCTTCGTATGGGTTACTAGCCTCGTGTTGAAGACGACGTGATCGAGAGATGATCACAATCCGAATCCAAATTCAGATCCAAAACGAGTTCTCAAAACTCGCTTCTCCGGAGAGGTGTTCGTCAACCGTTTGATGAATCCTTCGTCCTCCACCTCAGAGGATTACCGGAGATCAAATCCCCGGTAAGTTAGCCGCTGTCGGATCACTAACCGTCGTCCAAACGACGCTCCGACGAGAGGAGGAGAAGCTGTCCAGAAAACTGGACAGCTTGGTGGAGGAGTAGGCGCCGGCCAAAACAAGGAGAGAAAATCCTCACCTTGATGCCAAACCTATAGGAGATCACCGGAGGGTCGCCGGAGGTTCACCGGCTGAAGCTTGGTCGCCGGCAACAAGTTGGACGGCGGCACAAGTGGTTGGGCGGCGGCACAAGGCTGTTGGCGCCGAATTCACCAAGGAGGTGGGTGGCAACTATGTTGGGCGGCCAAGGTTTAGGGTTTTGGATGATTAGTGTTTAACAATCCCTTAAGCCCACTTTTATAGAGAACTAATTCTCTTAATGGTTAATGGATCATATCCATAAAGCCCGTTAACCCGCTCCATTAAGATAAGTTTAAATAAACCAAACCATGATGGTTTATTTTAAGTTAAAACGAACCGAACCAACCTTTGGTTCATTCGTTTAATATAAACCAAACCCTTTGGTTTATTCTCATCCATTGGATTAGAACCAAACCATTTTGGTCCATCCATTACGTCTTCATAAGACACAGCCCATCCACGCTTCCATTGCGACTGAAACAATTTCATGCTCGCTTTATGTTTGGTCCAACCAAACATAGTTTCTCTCGGTCTGAGAATCTCATTCTCAAGCTCGTTTTAAATCCTTTGGATTACACTCGTTGTGCGTGTGACCAAATAGGTTCTCGGTTTATGTTGGCCGTCTATAATTAACCATTAATTATAGAACGATCATGAGTGGCACCTAGTAGTACATCATGATCCCTAATTAACCGAAAAGATCAACGGTTGATCCAGAACTATTTCTGAAACTCTTCAGTAGCTCGAATGAATCGTGCCCCATTCCCTTCACTCATCTTATACCCACTTGGTTCAGGACATGGTCTATTGTGTCAGTCCCCACTAGGCTGACTACGTCACACCTAGCCCAAGTATCATTTCCTCGTCCTACGGATTCTAGTTACTCCACATGTATCGAAGAGTACTTTACTCTAAACATGTAATGCTTTGGCCAAAGACTTTAGTAACAATCCGACGAGAGGCCATGGGTATACATCTCCTCGCAAGGAGTGGTGAATCCTTTATAGGCTATTCAAACACCTTCGATCACTTCGACTTATACCCAATCATCCCGGGTCCACATCTCCTCGGAGATGTTTGCTTAAGATGTCAAAGCATAAGTCTCCATGATCAAGATGACTTGAATACCGCAAGTCAAAGGAACATCGCACTTAAGCCACAGTAAGAACTTCATTGACATATCTATATATGCAGAGAACCATATGAAGACTTACGGCTGGTCACTCCAATGAACTAGTTACCATAACTAGCATCCACGATTAACTCCGGACATCACAATGTCTCCAGCCAGTGAGAATCAGCTGCTTGGATACACCAAGGAGTATACCTCGTGCTAGTCTCCGTGATTGATGGTGTCGAATCCATGATTCATCGACTAGGGATAATTAGATACATCACAATTACACATGTAGAGAGATGCTCACTAAGTTGTGATCGATCACAAATTCTCTCATCTTTGTGAATCGTATCGTGGACATTGATAAATGAGTTTAAGATCCAATCAAATACATTAAACATGTATACTCAAATAGTGAATCTTCATTTATCATATAAATGGTTCATACATAAGGCGATTGCCTTAGGACATCTCTCATATATTACTAACAATACCCCCATCTTACCTTTTTAACAACTATTTTTTTCACCTGCCCTGCATTTGTACCCTAACAAACTTATGTCAAAATCCAACGAGAAAAGTTGTTATTTCCCTCCCATTTAACCCTTTACCTTTTCTATAAATACAAAATCTTCTTCCTCTTCCTATCCTGCCAAGAACCCCTTTTTGCTTTACTGTCCCATAATTTCCAAAAAATGTAGCCTACTACCTCAATCCCTCGACCCTGGTTTACTTCCACACGCTTCAAAATGATAGGGGAACATTGTTGATCCCTCTCTTCTCGACTACAACTTCCCTCCGGTTACCATATTATAGCAGCTAATTCAACTGAACACCCCCATCATCCTTCTGGTCGCACCAAAGCTTTCTTCTTGGAGCAAATAGAAGTTGGTTTATTCTTTCCCATTCATCCATTTTTCCTTGAAATATCAGAATACTTTTCCATTCCCTTAAACCAATTAAGCCCCAACTCCTTCTGATTTATACTAGGCTTTTACCTTACCAACTCCTTTTTATCCATTACTCCCTCAGCCTTCCTTTTCCATTTCTTTTTCCAAATAAAATCATCTGAAATAGGTATATTTTATTTTCAAGCCCGATCAGACTTCTAATTCCTCACAGGTGTCCCTTCCTCCCATAAAGGTTGGAAAGAACACTATTTCTTTGTGCACTCCACTTCCCATTTTCCTTTCCCCTCCACATGGTTAACTACCCTTCCTCCTTGACCCCCCTTAGACTCCTATCGAAACAATGAAGAATACCAGATGATTACCCTATCATTCTCAGAGGAACAGTTTGATTTAACCCATCTCTTAACTAAATCTGCACTGTCACTTATTCGAAACAGCAACCCTTTGCAGTCGACTGAGACACTTGGTAGGCCTCCCATCCTCAACTATATTCTTGTATATTATTTTTATACTTGAAAATTTTAACTTACATCTCTTATTCCAGAGTCTCTCTTTTTGCAAGTTGCTAACCAAAACCCATCATCATCCCACAACAATGTTATTCCCCCTCCTCATCAACTAACACTTCTTCAGCCTCTTCCTATTTGCCAAACTCCTCCGACACCCATTTCCTCCTTTTCCATACCCGATCTCCCAGATTCTCTACTCTCTAGCATTAACAAGGTTAGTATATTATTTTCGTATAGCTCCCTCTTTACAATACTAATACTTTCTTTTTTCAGGGCATCAGCAGCATAAGCCATCTAAATAACCAATGGATTCAATGTACTGATACTCTTAAAAAGAAAATACAAGAGTATCAAACAAGAGAATCATCACTACAACAAGCCTATTATCGACTCAAAAGAGAATTGCAAGCCTCTCTTATAAAAGCCCAAGGCAATTGAGCAGAATTATCAGCTCTTCAATTCCAGACCACCTTCCTACAAAACATGCTGGATCTCATTAAATCCTGACCACTTTCCGAAAGAAATAGTACTACTCAAGAACCCCTCTGGACCTCATCTGCCATCAATGATCTGTTCTTAGATAGAGGATTTGCCTTTCTACAATGGGGCTTTCAGGATTGTACCGCACAATTCAAAATAGCCGGCTATCCTCCTCCCGGGCACTTTCTTAGCTTTTTAGACATAGGTAGTACCATCGATCGTACTCCCCCTGAGTTACTATCTTTTCCCTTTCCTCATGATAAAATGTAACATGTACTTTTCCTTTCCTCCTGATAAAATGTAACTTATACCCATTTATCTTGCTTTTATCACTTTTTGTTATAATCTATTATACCATGTTTACTTTGAATTTACCCAAGGCACCAGTGAATCACCCCTTACATCTTAATGAATCCTCCCCAATCACTCTTTCAAATGCAGAGTACTTCAAAATTCCGATTAATCACACATTATATCTTTTCCCCTTACTAAAATAACATCCTGACTGGAATAAAACTGCCCAATAAATAATTGCTCCCTCAAACTTCCTGGGAAATAAATGCCCCTTCAAACAAGCTTTATTACCAAACCAACCCTTCTTTGCTAACATCATTACTATTTTAGAAAACATGCCATTATTTGATTAAATGCATACTTCAGTAAACAACCCTTTGTTAGTGAAAGCCCTAAAGCCAATCATGTGATGATTGTTGTATGGACTTTATTGTATCATATTCCTATTTATAAAGGCATGGTTATTATATTTACTCATATTGGTGCCAAATAACTAAATATAATAATGTCCTTGAGTAGTAGGTTCTTATCTATATCAATCGATTGGTTGAATTGATAATGAGATGATATAGATAACACTACTCTTAATCATTCCAAGTCGAGTATTAACATTCAAGGACAATGTTAATGCGTAGAGACTAGCATGTAGGTCAACACGATGACTTGATCTCACAAGTCATGGATATGAGATATCAAGTTGACACATGGGTATGCATTGGAGAATGTATACTGAATGACCCGCCATGAGAAAGTATCATGGATCGTTATATGAGTGTCATATACTTTCTCATGTGGCTATTAGTATGACTATTAGTCCTTAGACCTGAAGTCTGTTGGGGTTGATCCGTGAGGGGAAACTTCGCTTCCCCTTCACCTCGGTTGCTTGACCATGGTGATCCCTTCAATGTCCCCGGATTAAAAATTTAATCCTAGACAAAAGGGATTCCCAAAGCAACCAAGTCATCGTCGTGCTATTCGTTTAGAGAGGTCACTTGAACAAACTAGTTGTTCAAGCGACCATTCTCTATTCTACGAGTAGCCGCGGAATAGACGATGTCCGGATCGCCGGTTTTTGTTTTTATGCTCGGTATCCAAATATTATTTAGCCATTCACAGAAATATATCATGCTCATAAATTAAAAACAAATATAAACATGTAACATATAAAATTAGAGAATCGATATACCTCTCGATCTTCTAATGTATGTCCTTCCTCCTTTCGGACGTCGTGTGGGCGACGCTCTACCAAAAGTCGAAGCTCCTAGATCACACATCTTCCTTCCTTGCTCATCCAAAGCAAGAGGAAGAATAGAAACAAGGCTCATCTCCTTCCTATGGCCAACCAACAAGCAACAAAAGAAATGGTTGCCGTCGGCCAACAAGGAGAAGGAGATAATGGTGGAAATCGACCAAGACATCAAGGGAAACCCCTTAGTCTTGTTTCCACCACCCAAGGAGAGGGAGAAGGGGTCTTTAGATGCTGTCCAAGGGTTGGAGAAGGTGATATGGGCGCCGGCCACCAAACCATGAAGAAGAAAGGAAGAAACTTTCCTTATTTGGTGCCACCCAAACCTCCTAAACCCTAAGCTTCCAAACCCTAATCCAAGCTCACCTTGTGGCCGACCATGGAAGTGAGGAAAAAGATTAGGATGAGCTCAAGCCAAGGTAAAGAGGAGAACCATAGTGGCTGGCCAACCCTTAGGAAGAAGAAGAACATCTCCTATAGTTGCCGCCCACCCTTTTCTCCCAAAAACCTAGCCACCCAAACCCTAATCCTAACTTACCTTATATCCGGCCATGGAAGAGGGGAAGAAGAATAGGATAAGTTCAAGCTAAGGTAGATAGGAGCAGCTTAGTGGCCGGCCAACCCAAGGAAGAAGAAGAACAACCTCCATTAGTTGCCGCCCACCCTTGCTCCAAAACCCTAGCCACCAAACCCAATCCTAAACCAACTAGGATTCCTAGCCACCAAAGGAAGCAAACCCTAATCCCCTCATCCCTTGTGTTCTCCACGCCAACAATCCCTAAGCCACCCTTATATAGAGTTTAGGGATAAGTCTTGGTTTAATCTCCACCATTGGTTCAAGGGATTTAATCTCAACCGTCGGATCTAGAGATTTAATCTCAACCGTCGGATCTTAGAGATTTAATCTCTACCAATGGATCTTAGAGTTTTGTTTCTATCCATTGGATCTAAGCATCATGAGGTGTTAATAGGCTACATTAGGGACCATGAGGAGGAGTTGGGTCTTGGCCACCCATGGATCAAGCCCACATAAAGTCCGATCCACTAATGATGATCCAATCCACTAAAGGTCCATCATTGATCTACCTCACCAACCCCCATATGATAATATGGGATCCATATATTATTTGTACATTTTCTCCCCGTGTTTAAGATCTCGAATGTCCATCGATTAATTAATTTACTAACCATTAATTAATCAACATCTAACTCCATGAGTAGTACCACTCAACCTTTTCATCATGCCGGACCAAGTCCACCTGCAGGGTTTACATGATGAACCTTATGAGCTCCTCAAGGGGACATCATCATCCTAATATATAGGACACGGTTTCCTCCTATAATCAACGGCACACGATATAAATAATATCATCTCCCAACTTACCGAGTCTATCGATTTAATCTATAAATCTCGCCCATTGGTAAATCAAAGAGATGAGTACCAAGTATATGTGCCCGTTATTATATCGGGATTAAGAGCATGTACTAAATAATATCTGAGGTCCGATTCGATTATGTAGTCAGCAATAAATCGAATCACCTCTGTGTCGGTCCTGCTCAATACACACAAAGTGCACTAGTGTGATTCTATGGTCAAGACAAACCAATACCAAATCACACTACAACTATTCCGATGGTTTGTCCAAAGCCATCTCGGTTGTGAGCCTTTACTTATACTTTACAAGGAGCCGATAACATGATCTCCCGTGTGACACCACACACCATGTTATCTACAATGTAAGGTATTAGACAATATTGCATAACCATAAAAATATGCAAACAATGATCATGTGATTCTTATTTCAAAATAAAGATGTTCATACAAAAGAGCTAGGCTTTCAATATACATCCCAGCAATCTCCCACTTATACTAAAAGACTATGCTGTCCTTATACTGCCATACATCTGATTCCCCTTCCCTCCACATGCCTATCAAAGCTCTCGCTAGAAGGGCCTTAGTGAAAGGGTCTACCAGGTCATCCTCTGATGCAATCTAGGCGACAACAACTTCTACCTCCTTTACGATTTCTCGTATCAGGTGGTACTTGCGCTCTATGTGTTTACTAGCCTTATGGGCTCGTGGTTCCTTCGAGTTTGCAACTGCACCACTATTATCACAATAAATTGTGATAGTTCTGGGCAAACCAGGAATCACATCCAAGTCCATCAGGAAGTTCCTGAGCCATACAGCTTCTTTGGCCGCCTCATAGGCTGCCACATACTCAGCCTCCATGGTGGAGTCCGCCATGCATTTCTGTTGGGCACTCCTCCATACAATGGCTCCACCTCCCAAAGTAAACACAAAACCTGAGGTAGACTTACTGTTATCCCTATCAGATTGGAAATCGGAATCCGTGTAACCCACAGGCACTACAATATATGCTTTACCGCAGTCCAATATCCCTGTCCTGGATTACTCTGATATCTGCTGACCATGCCCATGGCAAAGCAGATATCTGGTCTCGTACAGAGCATCGCATACATGAGGCTTCCTACTGCCGAAGCATAAGGAACCGCCTTCATCTCCTCTATCTACTCAAATGATCTAGGACATATCTCTTTAGATAGAGGTACTCCATGCCTGAAAGGTAGAAAACCCTTCTTGGAGTTCTGCATGCTAAAACGCTCCATAATCGTGTCTATGTATGAAGCTTGGGATAAGCACAACATCCTTTTCCTGCGATCCCTTATAACCTTGATCCCAAGGATGTGTCTCACCTCTCCCAAGTCCTTCATATCAAACTGTTTGGACAACCATACCCTTACGTCCGATAACACTTCGATGTTGTTGCCAACCACCAAAATGTCATCTACGTATAGTACAAGAAATACCACTACGTTTCCGTCACATCTCTTGTATACACAAGACTCATCCGGACTTTGAATAAATCCATAAGACTGGATTACCTCATCAAAGCGGATGTTCCAAGATCTTGAAGCTTGCTTCAATCCATAAATGGACCGATTAAGCTTACATACAAGATGCTCTTTGCCTTTAGCAATGAATCCTCTCGCTGTTGCTTCATATAGATGTTTTCCTCAAGACTTCCATTAAGGAAAGCCGTCTTGACATCCATCTGCAACAACTCATAATCCATATGAGCTGCAGTGCATAAGAGCTCCCAGACCTGACTTGAATCCATAGATTCAATCTCAGTATTCATTGCACTTTGCCAAGATGTTGTATTTATATCATGGATTGCCTCGTCATATGTCTAGGGATCAGGTTCATGTTTGCTAGGGACCAAATCCGAAGATTCGTCTAAAAACATGAATCTAAGAGGCTGTCTAACAACCCTCCCACTACGACGAGGTATCATCTGTGTATCCTTTGTGACACGCGGTGCAGTGACATGTGGTATATCCTCTTGTACCGGTGGTACTAAAGAAGTGACTTCCCTTTTAACTCCTCCAGAACAATTTTACTCTTGGGCTTGTGGCTTATCACATAGTCTTCCTCTAGAAATTTGGCGTTCATGTTAACGATCACTCTCTGATCTCTAGGACTATAAAACAAGTCAGAATAACTCATCATCGATCTAATCATCTCCATAAGAGTCTTATTCCTTCTGCTCGCTACACCGCTCACTGGGTGTGCCAAAGTGCATAATTGGGATTGAATCCCAGCCTCTGATAAGTAATTCCTAAACTCTCCCAAGAGGTATTCACCACTACGATCAGATCATAGTGTCATCTTGAATAATTGTCTATGAAAAAGACAAAATATTTAAAACTACCTCTTGCCTGGATAGGCATAGGACCATACAAATCAGAATGAACCAATTCCAACACATATTTGGATCTATACCCCTTGACCTTGAAAGGCCTCTTGGTCATCTTACCCTCCAAGCAAGATTCGCAGGTTGGGAGATCCTCCACTACTAATGAACCCAAAGGTCCATCAGCTATCAACCTTTGAATTCTGCTTAGGTTAATGTGACCAAGCCTAAGAAGCCAAAGATACGTTTGGTTCATCTTCGAAGGTTCTTTTCTCCTTTTGGAATTAGAAGATGAGTTATTAACTTCAATTTGCATCGTGGGAGGTTTTGTATACAAATTTCCTTTCAATGTACCTGAACAGATATTCTCCCTATTCCTTTTTATAACAACTCTGTCATTAAAAGAAATAGAATATCCATCCATAATAATTTAGAAACTGAAACTAAATTCTTTCTAAATAAAGATACATAAAGGGAATTTTCCAGAACCTTAGTTTTATTTTTCTCAAGAGATAAATAAAACTTCTCCCACTGCAATAGCCGCCACCTTCATGGCATTGCCCAAAATGGTAATCTCCCCTTTAGCTAGTCGTTGGGTTTCCTGAAACCCACGCAGTGTGTTGAACATGATTAGTGACTCTCATATCTACACACCAGTGCCGATGAGATAACACCGCTAATCATGTTTCAACGACTAGTCCAAAGGATATACCTTTGTTCGCTTTTGACCGACATTCCTTCTTCCAATGTCCATCCTGCTTAAAGTACTTGCCTTTCGGCTTCTTCACTCCCCCCTGAGATCCTCCCACCACCTTTGCTCCACCTTATTTCTTCTTCTTCTTGCCTTTCGGCTTAGAAGTAGAAACCTTTTTGAGCAACCATGGCTTGAGGACACTCTTCGAAGAGTGCATACTTGTACTCCTTAGCAGATAAGACAATATCTAGATTCTTTTCCAATCAACATTATTTGGGTACAGTAAGTTTATTTCTTTTAGTATCACAACAAGTGGACTGAAAGTCACTTTGAAAATCCTAAGAATCACATAGATCATTACTTTAGATTTTTCAAAAAATTATTGATTCCTCAAACAATAAAATTTTGATATCAACCAACACCTCAAAACACCGAGAATATCGCATGCCACGCAGTGTGGACGTATACGAATTCTACATTTGTAAGAGGAGGTTTTACCCATTAATTTTATTATCTTGTCAACCTTACTTTTTGACAAATAAAATTAATAGTTGGTTCCTCTTTGGCCCTACAAATAAAAGCAGTGACTCCGATGGGGAGGATACTTTTTATTTGCATCTAAGTGTGCACCATTACACGATACTAAGGGAATTATTTCGGATTATGTGCCTTACCGCTGTGGAAGTACACATGCTCCTAGATAATTTCCTATAACCATTATTTGACCTAGTGATCCGCAAACAAACTCATCCGCAGGGAGGAAGGCACTCAGAGCCAACACGCAAGTTTGTTGCATCACACGTCAAATTGTAATGGAGGCCGCGGGAATTAATTAAAATATCCCTCTCCCACTTAGTAAATTAAAAATGAGGAATTTTCCTACGACATGCATATCAAACAAAAAGCAATAAATATGAAAAATAAATTATTTTCCAACTATTATGGCCTTTGTCTTCAATATGGCTCCCGTCGCATCGCCATCTAAAGCTCCTCCTACGCCATGTACGAGCCATCCGGAGATCCGAGCCGAGACTAAATCCTATTTTAATTTACATCCATCGATCCTATACTCCACGAGGGAGTGTACATGAAATCTAGATCGAAAGTAAAATAAAATAAAGAGCGGCTAAACAATGCCGTATTTAATTTACAAAAACTAAATACTAGCCTCGTCAACCCCGAGGATTCAACAAAATAAACATTTACACACATACAATCACATACACACACATGCCATAATAGTCGGATCTTATGCCTGCAACCAAAGAGTTAAACTACGCATATCCTACTATTATCTGACACATATAATATATGAAAAAGTGCATAAAAATTAACCGAATCCTAAACACACAAAACTGGAAACCTTGGCTCTGATACCAATTGATGGGGTCCGATCCGTGAGGGGAAACTTCGCTTCCCCTTCACCTCGGTTGCTTGACCATGGTGATCCCTTCAATGTCCCCGGATTAAAAATTTAATCCTAGACAAAAGGGATTCCCAAAGCAACCAAGTCATCGTCGTGCTATTCGTTTAGAGAGGTCACTTGAACAAACTAGTTGTTCAAGCGACCATTCTCTATTCTACGAGTAGCCGCGGAATAGACGATGGTCGGATCGCCGGTTTTTGTGTTTATGCTCGGTATCCAAATATTATTTAGCCATTCACAGAAATATATCATGCTCATAAATGAAAAACAAATATAAACATGTAACATATAAAATTAGAGAATCGATATACCTCTCGATCTTCTAATGTATGTCCTTCCTCCTTTCGACGTCGTGTGGGCGACGCTCTACCAAAAGTCGAAGCTCCTAGATCACACATCTTCCTTCCTTGCTCATCCAAAGCAAGAGGAAGAATAGAAACAAGGCTCATCTCCTTCCTATGGCCAACCAACAAGCAACAAAAGAAATGCTTGCCGTCGGCCAACAAGGAGAAGGAGATAATGGTGGAAACCGACCAAGACATCAAGGGAAACCCCTTAGTCTTGTTTCCACCACCCAAGGAGAGGGAGAAGGGGTCTTTAGATGCTGTCCAAGGGTTGGAGAAGGTGATATGGGCGCCGGCCACCAAACCATGAAGAAGAAAGGAAGAAACTTTCCTTATTTGGTGCCACCCAAACCTCCTAAACCCTAAGCTTCCAAACCCTAATCCAAGCTCACCTTGTGGCCGGCCATGGAAGTGAGGAAAAGATTAGGATGAGCTCAAGCCAAGGTAAAGAGGAGAACCATAGTGGCCGGCCAACCCTTAGGAAGAAGAAGAACATCTCCTATAGTTGGCCCACCCTTTTCTCCCAAAACCTAGCCACCCAAACCCTAATCCTAACTTACCTTATATCCGCCATGGAAGAGGGAAGAAGAATAGGATAAGTTCAAGCTAAGGTAGATAGGAGCAGCTTAGTGGCCGTACCCAAGGAAGAAGAAGAACAACCTCCATTAGTTGTCGCCCACCCTTGCTCCAAAACCCTAGCCACCAAACCCAATCCTAAACCAACTAGGATTCCTAGCCACCAAAGGAAGCAAACCCTAATCCCCTCATCCCTTGTGTTCTCCACGCCAACAATCCCTAAGCCACCCTTATATAGAGTTTAGGGATAAGTCTTGGTTTAATCTCCACCATTGGTTCAAGGGATTTAATCTCAACCGTCGGATCTAGAGATTTAATCTCAACCGTCGGATCTTAGAGATTTAATCTCTACCCATGGATCTTAGAGTTTTGTTTCTATCCATTGGATCTAAGCATCATGAGGTGTTAATAGGCTACATTAGGGACCATGAGGAGGAGTTGGGTCTTGGCCACCCATGGATCAAGCCCACATAAAGTCCGATCCACTAATGATGATCCAATCCACTAAAGGTCCATCATTGATCTACCTCACCAACCCCCATATGATAATATGGGCTCCATATATTATTTGTACATTTTCTCCCCGTGTTTAAGATCTCGAATGTCCATCGATTAATTAATTTACTAACCATTAATTAATCAACATCTAACTCCATGAGTAGTACCACTCAACCTTTTCATCATGCCGGACCAAGTCCACCTGCAGGGTTTACATGATGAACCTTATGAGCTCCTCAAGGGGACATCATCATCCTAATATATAGGACACGGTTTCCTCCTATAATCAACGGCACACCATATAAATAATATCATCTCCCAACTTACCGAGTCTATCGATTTAATCTATAAATCTCGCCCATTGGTAAATCAAAGAGATGAGTACCAAGTATATGTGCCCGTTATTATATCGGGATTAAGAGCATGTACTAAATAATATCTGAGGTCCGATTCGATTATGTAGTCAGCAATAAATCGAATCACCTCTGTGTCGGTCCTGCTCAATACACACAAAGTGCACTAGTGTGATTCTATGGTCAAGACAAACCAATACCAAATCACACTACAACCATTCCGATGGTTTGTCCAAAGCCATCTCGGTTGTGAGCCTTTACTTATACTTTACAAGGAGCCGATAACATGATCTCCCGTGTGACACCACACACCATGTTATCTACAATGTAAGGTATTAGACAATATTGCATAACCATAAAAATATGCAAACAATGATCATATGATTCTTATTTCAAAATAAAGATGTTCATACAAAAGAGCTAGGCTTTCAGTATACATCCCAACAAAGTCACCATGGTTCCCTACATAAGGAGTTGCATACTTTGGCTTCGTCAAACGTCACCCGTAAATGGGTTGACTATAAAGGTGATTACTGGGTATATAATAAATTATGCGGAGGGATGTGAGTGATGTAGATGGGATCTATCCCTCCTATATAACGGGGGTGACATCGATATTCTTGATAGAGTGAGACCACGAAGTGCATGGCCATGCACAAATGAGTCAATATGAGATATTGAGCTCATTTGATTAGAGTGAGTCTACTTGGAGTTCAAGATATAGATTATACCGAGGATGACACGGTCTATGGCTCGATTGGTCAATCTAGATGTCAAGGATAGAGGGACATTGTCACATATTGTGAGAGTCACAATTAGTAGTCACAAAGGTGATGTTGGAGCTCAACATTCTTGTAACTTGGGTAGCAATGATGTGTTGCTAGATACCGCTCATTGCTTATGTTCCTAAGTCGGTTTAGGGACATTGCCAACGTTACAAGAACCTATAGGGTCACACACATAAGGGCAATTAGATGGAGATTAGGTTCATATGATGAACCATGAGGATTAGGTTCATGGGATGAACCAAATTGGATTAAGAGTAATCCTAATTAGACTAATTGAGTTGGACTCAATTTGATTCAAGTGTTGAATGAGTCTAATTTAGATTTGATTCATCAAATCAATTTAAATTAATGAATAGAGATTCATTAAATTAAATTGACTTGAATCAAATGGTTGGATTTCATCAACCATGGGAGATAAGAGGTCAAGTTTGACTTAACTTGAGAGGGAAGATGAAAGGTCAAGTTTGACTTGACCAAATGTCATGTCATAATGATGACTTGGCATGGCCGGCCAATGATGATGCTCCACATCATCATTGACTTAGCATGTGGTGTCACCTCATGAGGGAGACCAAGAGCCATTGGCTCTTGGAGGAGTTACATGCATGCATGTAACCCCCATAAGAAAAGTGGTCGGCCACTATTCTCATTAGATGAGAATTATTTGTGTGAGTTACACAACTTCATCTTCTTCCTTGGATCATCATCCTCTCAAGCTTGCTCTCCCATCCCTCTCTTTTACCGAACCATCCATAGGGTGCTAGCACACTCAAGGGTGTGTTTTCTCCACCTATTGCTTGTGTGGATACCAATAAAGGAGTGTGCACTTGACGCTCTTGAGTTCCGGCGAAGCTTTTGGACGAGCGGTCTTTGCGAAGGGCGTCACATCGAGGATAATGATATCACCTTCTAGATCTAAGGTAGATCTAGGGTTTTTAGTAAACACATACATGTTTTAGTTTTAATACATCTTCGCACGGATCCGTGGCCGGACTTCTGGGGTTTTCGCAATGCAAAAAGCGGTTTTTACGGCTCGGAAAGTCCAACAGTGGTATCAGAGCCACGTGCGAAGCATGTATGTGTTTCATTTTTGTAGTTTTTATATTAGATATAAAAATTACAGATTTTTATGTTTCTGTAAATTTCCTATTTTTATAGAATTTTTGGGTATTTTTCTCGAAGAGTCGAAGCAACGAGTGTTTGGACACTTGTAGGCTTCAACCATCGAGAAAAACTCTCCGAAACGGCGAGTTCTCGTTTTGGTTTTTGGACAGCGACTTAAGTTACTGTAAGATCGTAGTAGGGACACTCACAAAGTTTATTTTTCGAGTAGGGGTGCTGACCCTATCCCTGAAAGGGGCCTTGTCCCGCGATCGCGCCCGGAAATCGCTTAGCGGGACCGTTACGGAGAGGTGACTCATAAAATTGAAAAAAAAAATAGAAAAAATTATAGAAATTTTCTGTAAAAATACATAATTTAGAATTATGTATAATTCTGTGATTTTCATGGCCCAATGACCTCAATTTGATTGGATTATGATGTGTTGTAATTCATAATATGGCCTGCATGTCATTTTTATGGTTGTGCGTGTTGTATAGTGTATGCGACCTGCGCATCGTACCTCTTCTTTTGAAATTCTAGTTGTAAATAGTTTTAGACTCGAATGTAACTCGAGTTTCATATTTGTAATGTACAAAATGGAGTGGTGGAAAGTCCACTTGTAGACGAAGTTACGAGAAGGGTGCCGACGACACATGGTGGTCAAAGGAAGCGCTTGGAGAAGCCGCTAGCCTTGATACACATTACGATTAGATTAGATTTTAATCGAATCAACTCGTAAATGCCTACCAGGTCCTTGATACCCATCACTACCTCGATCATTTGTAGTTGTTGAATCTGCCAAAGCAGAGCAACGCATATTATCTTGGTAGGGTGCGGAGGGACAATCTTGGTCCCGCCTATCACGGCTTGAGTTAGAGTAAGCTCAATTAGATTGAGTAAAACTAGTTAACTCAATTGGATCGAGTAGAACTATAGGCATATTCCAATCGTTGGAAAGATAGGATAAGATCGCATTTACACTAAATCTTGGGCAATTTATCCAAAGCTAACTCAAGGTCTTTTGTAAATGTGGGTCTTGATCCTATAAATAAGAGTTGCATAGAGATGTAATCGGTAATGTGTTACCCACCGATCGTACTAAGTCTTGGGCAATTTAGCCAAAGCTAACTCAAGGCTTAGTATGATGTGGATCTTGTCCCGCAAGAATTATAGCTAGTTTGTATGAATCTAGTAATGTGGTTTGACCACATCCATAACTCGATTCTACAAAATTCCTATAATTCAGTGGGAGCGTCATTTGATTAAAGGCCTAATTAAATGATAAAAGGAATATGATATTAATTCTCTGCATTATATGTTGTAGATAACTATGTCGACAAATACGAACACTCTCTCTCTGTGTTCTGTCCTTGAGAAGGACAAGCTCAATGGAGCAAATTTCCTGGACTGGTACAGGAACCTGAGAATTGTTCTCACCCAAGAAAGGAAGTTGTAGTCCTGGAGCAGCCCATTCCGGAGGCACCTCCTGTCACTGCCTCGCGAGCTGACAAAGATGCTTACAAGAAGCATCAAGATGATGCATTAGATGTGTCATGTCTAATGCTCGCGACCATGAACTCTGATCTTCAGAAGCAACACAAGTTCATGAATGCTTATCATATGGTTGAACATCTTCGTCAACTATATCAAGGACAAGCAAGACACGAGAGATATGAAGTCTCTAAGGCATTGTTTGGGTCCAAAATGCAAGATGGGACTCCCGTAGGTCCATATGTACTCAAGATGATTGGGTACGTAGAAAACCTACAAAGGCTGAGATTCCCACTTGGCCAAGAGCTGGCCACTAACCTGATCTTGCAATCTTTGCCACAAGCCTACAATCAATTTGTCATGAATTATAACATGAATGAAATTGATAAGCCACTTCCTGAGATGCTCAGCATGTTGAGAACTATTGAGCTTAACCTTAAGAAGGGAAATCTGACACCATTTTGATGGTGCAAAAGAAGAAAGGCAAGGGCAAGCCTAAAGGTAAGGGAAAGTCTCAAGCCAAGGGCAAAGGCAAGGAACTTAAACCCAAAGGAGGGGTGGGTAAGGAAGGGGCTTGCTTCCACTGCAAGGAAGCTGGACACTGGAAGAGTAATTGTAAGGTATACCTGGAAGATCTTAAGAAGAAGAGAAGTGAGACTTCTAGTTCAGGTATAAATGTTATAGAAGTCAATCTATCTATTTCTTCATCATGGGTATTAGATACCGGATGTGCATCTCACATTTATACCAATGTACAGGCGCTAAGAAATAGCAAGACATTGACAAAGGGCGAGGTGGACCTACGAGTAGGCAATGGAGCAAGAGTTGCTGCTGTTGCTGTAGGAACTTATGATCTATCTCTGCCCTCTGGGCTTGTACTAGAATTAGATGAATGTTGTTATGTGCCTGCCTTAACTAAGAACATAATTTTGGTTTCTTGTTTGGACAAGAAAGGATTTATATTTATAATAAAGAACAAATGTTGTTCAATTTATTTAAATGATATGTTCTATTGTAGTACACCTCTAATGAAAGGACTCTACTTTCTAGACTTAGAGAGCCCTATCTATAACATAAGTACCAAAAGGTTCAAGTCAAATGAGTTGAACCAAACCTATCTCTGGCATTGTCGCTTAGGTCACATAAATGAGAGTCGCTTATCTCAGCTCCATAAGGATGGGCTGCTAGACTCATTTGATTTTGAATCATATGAGACATGTGAGTCTTGCCTTTTAGGCAAGATGACCAAGACTCCCTTTAATGGACACAGTGAAAGAGCAACTGATTTGTTAGGACTTATACATAGTGATGTATGTGGCCCTTTCAATGTTGCTGCTAGAGGTGGTTACAGGTACTTCATTACATTTACTGATGACTTCAGTAGATATGGTTATGTGTATCTTATGACACATAAATCAGAATCCTTTGAAAAGTTCAAAGAATTCAAGAATGAAGTACAAAACCAGCTTGGCAAGAGTATTAAGATACTTCAATCAGATCGAGGTGGTGAATACCTTAGCCATGAGTTTCGTGACTATCTAGCTGAGTGTGGGATTCTATCCCAACTCACTCATCCTGGAACACCACAGTGGAATGGTGTATCCGAAAGGAGGAATCGTACCCTATTAGATATGGTACAATCTATGATGAGTCACACAGATCTTCCTATATCCTTTTGGGGATATGCTCTAGACACAGCAGCCTTTATCCTTAACCGTGTACCATCCAAGGCTATGATAAAGACACCATATACGATATGGACAGGGAGAAATACCAAGATGTCTTTCATGAGGATTTGGGGTTGTGAGGCTTACGTTCGACGTCAAGTCTCAGACAAACTGGGACCCAAATCTGATAGGTGCTATTTTGTTAGATATCCCAAGGATACAAAGGGATATTACTTTTTTACATTCCCAGTCAACACAAAGTGTTTGTGGCAAAGATTGGGGTTTTTCTAGAAAGGGATTTTGTTTCTAGAAAAACTAGTGGGAGTACGTTCGATCTTGAAGAAATTCAAGATAAGGACCATAGCACTAAGGCCTTGATGGAGGTTGAACAGGAACCACAAAGTGTTGTGAGTGATGAGGTTGTTGCACAAAGAGTTGTGGTACAACCACCTGTTCAGGTAGACCTACCTCTTCGCAGATCTGATAGGGTACGTCGTCAGCCTGAGAGATACTCATTTCTCTTGTCTAACCATGATGAAGTAATGCTCATTGAGAATGAGCCTACCTCCTATCAGGAAGCTGTGATGAGCCCAGATTCTGAGAAATGGCTAGAGGCCATGAGATCTGAGATGGAATCCATGTACACCAACCAAGTATGGACTTTGGTTGATCCACCTGAAGGGGTTAAACCCATTGGGTGTAAGTGGGTCTTTAGGAGAAAGACTGACATGGATGGACTTATGCATACCTATAAGGGTCGATTGGTGGCTAAAGGTTTCAAGCAAATTTATGGTATTGACTATGATGAAACTTTTTCTCCAGTGGCGATGTTTAAGACCATTCGGATCTTGCTTGCTATTGCAGCACACCACGATTATGAGATCTGGCATATGGATGTCAAAATCGTGTTTCTGAATGGAAACTTACTTGAGGATGTGTACATGACACAACCTGAGGGTTTTGAAGATCCACAGCATACTGGGAAAGTATACAAGCTGCAAAGGTCCATTTATGGGCTAAAGAAAGCTTCTCGGAGCTGGAATCTTCGATTCGATGATGCGATCAAACAGTTTGGTTTCATCAAGAATGAAGATAAACCCTGTGTCTACAAGAGGGTTAATGGAAACACAGTTGTCTTCCTTGTATTGTTTGTGGATGACATACTGCTCATTGGGAATGACATCCCTTCGCTATAGTTTGTGAAGACTTGGCTGGGGACGTGCTTCTCAATGAAGGACTTAGGTGAAGCAGCCTGTATTCTAGGCATCAAGATCTATAGAGATAGATCTAAGAGATTGCTTGGCCTAAGTCAGAGTACATACATTGACACGGTATTACTACGGTTTGCCATGTAGAATTCCAAGAAGGGACTTTTGCCGATGTCACATGGTGCGAGTCTTTCGAAGACTCAAAGTCCCTCTTCTAGAGAGGAGAGAGAGTGCATGGATAAGATCCCTTATGCATCTGCTATAGGATCTATCATGTACGCCATGTTGTGTACTCATCCTAATGTCTCATATGTTTTGAGCATGACGAGTAAATACTAGTCAGATCTAGGTGAGCGTCACTGGATAGCAGTCAAGAATATTCTTATGTACTTGAGAAGGACTAAAGAATATTTCTTGATATTTGGAGGCAATGAGGAGCTAGTTGTAAAGGGTTACAGCGATGCCAGCTTCCAAACTGACCAGGATGATTATAGATCACAGTCAGGGTTTGTGTTTTTCTTGAATGGTGGTGCTGTGAGCTGGAAGAGTTCGAAGCAGGACACAATTGTTGATTCTACAATAGAAGCCAAGTATATTACTGCATCTGAGGCAGCAAAGGAGGCAGTTTGGATCCGCAAGTTCATTACTGAGCTTGGGGTGGTTCCTAGCATTGCAGATCCTATAGAGCTCTATTGTGACAACAATGGAGCGATTGCACAGGCTAAGGAACCTCGCTCACACCAGCGGACCAAACACATACTACGGTGCTTCCATCTCATTCGAGAGATTATCGATAGAGGAGATGTGAAGATTTGCAGAGTACCCACAGAGGCTAACATCGCAGATCCCTTGACCAAGGCTTTGGCACAGAAAAAGCATGATGGTCACACTAGGTCATTGGGTATTAGATACTATGGTGATTGGCACTAGTGCTAGTGGGAGATTGTTAGTGAAAGCCCTAAAGTCAATCATGTGATGATTGTTGTATGGACTTTATTGTATCATATTCCTATTTATAAAGGCATGGTTATTATATTTTCTTGTATTGATGCCAAATAACTAAATATAATTATGTCCTTGAGTAGTAGGTTCTTATCTATATCAATCGATTGGTTGAATTGATAATGAGATGATATAGAAAACACTACTCTTAATCATTCCTAGTCGAGTATTAACATTCAGGGACAATGTTAATGCGTAGAGACTAGCATGTAGGTCAACACGATGACTTGATCTCACAAGTCATGGATATGAGATATCAAGTTGACACATGGGTATGCATTGGAGAATGTATACTGAATTACCCACCATGAGAAAGTATCATGGATCGTTATATGAGTGTCATATACTTTCTCATGTGGCTATTAGTATGACTATTAGTCCTTAGACCAGAAGTCACCATGGTTCCCTACATAAGGGGTTGCATACTTTGGCTTCGTCAAACGTCACCCATAAATGGGTGGACTATAAAGGCGATTACTGGGTATGTAACAAATTATGCGGAAGGATGTGAGTGATGTAGATGGGATCTATCCCTCCTATATGACGGGGGTGACATCGATATTCTTGATAGAGTGAGACCACGAAGTGCATAGCCATGCCCAAATGAGTCAATATGAGATATTGAGCTCATTTGATTAGAGTGAGTCTACTTGGAGTTCAAGATATAGATTGTACCGAGGATGACACGGTCTATGGCTCGATTGGTCAATCTAGATGTCAAGGATAGAGGGACATTGTCACATATTGTGAGAGTCACAATTAGTAGTCACAAAGGTGATGTTGGAACTCAACATTCTTGTAACTTGGGTAGCAATGATGTGTTGCTAGATACCGCTCATTGCTTATGTTCCTAAATCGGTTTAGGGACATTGGCAACGTTACAAGAACCTATAGGGTCACACACATAAGGGCAATTAGATGGAGATTAGGTTCATATGATGAACCATGAGGATTAGGTTCATGGGATGAACCAAATTGGATTAAGAGTAATCCTAATTAGACTAATTGAGTTGGACTCAATTTGATTCAAGTGTTGAATGAGTCTAATTTAGATTTGATTCATCAAATCAATTTAAATTAATGAATAGAGATTCATTAAATTAAATTGACTTGAATCAAATGGTTGGATTTGATCAACCATGGGACATAAGAGGTCAAGTTTGACTTGACTTGAGAGGGAAGATGAAAGGTCAAGTTTGACTTGACCAAATGCCATGTCATGATGATGACTTGGCATGGCCGGCCAATGATGATGCTCCACATCATCATTGACTTAGCATGTGGTGCCACCTCATGAGGGAGACCAAGAGCCATTGGCTCTTGGAGGAGTTACATGCATGCATGTAACCCCCCTAAGAAAAGTGGTCGGCCACTATTCTCATTAGATGAGAATTATTTGTGAGAGTTACACAACTTCATCTTCTTCCTTGGATCATCTTCTTCTCAAGCTTGCTCTCCCATCCCTCTATTTGGCCGAACCATCCATAGGGTGCTAGCACACTCAAGGGTGTGTTTGCTCCACCTATTGCTTGTGTGGATACCGATAGAGGAGTGTGCACTTGACGCTCTTGAGTTCCGGCGAAGCTTTTGGACGAGCGGAATTTGCGAAGGGCGTCACATCGAGGGTAATGATCTCACCTTCTAGATCTAAGGTAGATCTAGGGTTTTTAGTAAACACATACATGTTTTAGTTTTAATACATCTTCGCACGGATCCGTGGCCGGACTTCTGGGGTTTCCGCAATGCAAAAAGCAATTTTTGCGGCTCGGAAAGTCCAATACCCTTCTCTTCCCACCAACCACCAGCCTTCAATAATTTACCTATTTCCTCCTTAATGATAGCATATTTCCCTCCTCTGAAATTCCGACGTTTCTACTTTATAGGAATTGTCGTAGGTAAAATATACAATCTATGCTCCATGACCTTAGGATCTATTCCTGACAAGTCCTGCGGAGACCATGTGAAAATATCGATATTTTTGATAAGCCATTGTATTAAATCTGCTTTAATTTGCATAGGAAGATCCCAAGAAATAAAGGTAATATGCTTAACACACTCATCATCCAATATAATCGCTTCTTTATCAGATTCTCCTACCTCCTCAGCAGCCTCTTTTTGAACAAAACACACTGTATCTCCATACTTAGATTGCTGCAAAGACTTATTAGCAAACTTCCCCTTTTGTCCCGTCCTGATAGCATCCACATAGCATCGGCGGGAAAGTTGTTGGTCACCTCTTACCTCTCCTACTTCACTCCCTACGGGAAACTTAAGCTTCTGATGGTAAGGAGAAGCCATAGCCTATAAACTGCTCAAAACAGGTCTTCCTAGAATAGCATTATAGGAAGAAGGCATGTCCACCACGGTAAAATTGATAAGTACTTCCCTCCTCCTTGGTTCTTCCCCCAAGGATAAAGGTAACTTAATCTGGCCCATCGGTTGTACTTCATGCCTAGAAAATCAAAATAAAGAAGCTCCTATCGGCTGTAGATCAGTGACAACAACTCCCATCTATTCCAAAGCTGCCCAATACAAAATATTCACTGAACTGCCCGGATCTACAAAAACTCTTCCCACATCGAAATTAGCAATAAGAGCTTGAATGACCAGAGCATCAGTGTGAGGAGTTATCATTCCCCCTAAATCATTATCATCAAAGCCTATTACAGGTCCTCTGGCCCTAGGCAAAATAGAAATAGTTGCGCACTCCTCCCTATTGTGTCTTTCCAGTTAGAATCCCCGTTAGCGGAGCCCCAGATATCATGTTAATATAACTTCTTACAGGGGGTTGATTAGCAGGATCAACCCGATTGGGCACTATTTCCATTATCTGTACCCGTTGTACCGGCCGATTTATAAGAGGTCTAGGATTACCCCTTCCGTAATTTCTTTCTCCAAACCCTTGCTGATAAGGAGCCGAATTCATGACCAAATTCCAAATATGAGGGTGAGCCCCCATAATTCTCTGCAATTCCAAGTCCAACTGCTGACAATTCTGAGTATTATGTTCATATTCTTGATGAAAAGCAGAGAAAGTAGGAGATGGCAATCTCCTAGGCCCTCTATCAACCCCTAAAGGTCTCCGTAATAACCTTTGCTCTATACAAATATTCAAAGCCCTTTCCTTAGAGAACTGGGGTGGGGGAGCATACAAAGCTTTGTCTCCTACAAGGCACACAGGCATTACCCATTCAATTCACCCTTCTGATCTTTCCATTACCCTGAAATCCTGTGAAGTTTCTCGAGACTTCTGAGCATCCTCTAAATTAATAAATTTCTTAGCCCAAGACAGCAGATCTTCGAAGCTTACAGGAGGCTTCTTAGCTAAGGATTTAAAGAAGTCCCCCTCTCTGAGCCTCTAGGTAAAACTCCCATCATCATACCTGGCTCTACTGCAGGAATCTCACAAGAAGCTTGCATAAATCTATGTACATATTGCCGCAAACTTTCTGGCTACCTTTGCTTAAGATCAAAAAGACTCAAAGGATGAGGCAAATATTTCTTAGCGCTGGAAAAATACCTTACAAATAGTGTGGAGAAATCCTTAAAAGATGTAATACTTTTTGGCTTCAAATCACTAAACCACTGCTCTGCCGGTCCCGTTAAAGTAGTAAGGAATACCCGACATTTGATCCCATCAGTATAATGATATAACAAAGCGGCGTTCTCAAATTTCCTTAAATGATCTTTAGAATCGGAAGAATCGGCATATTCAGATATTTGAGGAAGTTGCAAATGCCGAGGTAATTCATCGTTTAAGATACTTTCAACAAAAGGAGTTTCATCCCCTATTTGTACAATATTCCCTGCAGTAGGAGCATCCCCCTCCAATGTTACATCCCCCAAAGGGGTCACACATTTTTCCTTTCCCTTTCCTTTTTGACAAGTACCAGAATCTTTCTTTAACTGAGAAATTTTACCCCCCTCTTCCTCAGAATCACTATCAGAGATATCTTCTTTAACCTTCTTTGGGGTGGCCCTTTGTGACAATTGGTCCATCATCTCCACCATAATATGCATAAGATCTTCCTTATACAGGGGTTCTCGATGCCTTTTACTAGTACCCCCTGGGAAGTACTAGAGACTGACCTCTCTCCTTCTGCTAGCTCCTTCAATGTCCTTCTAGTATTGACCATCATGACTTTTTGTTCAAGTTCCCACAAACAGTGCCAATTTGATGGTGTTTGCTTCTTTGGATCTCCAAGATCCCCCTTCCCTTCCTTATGAACAGCTGGATCTAACCCCAAGAAAGATAACTGGGGAAAGAGATTATCGGGAAGGGTCACCTACAATCTTCGGAATTGAGTTGAATCTGATACACCAAGGGAAAATGTTAAGGGTTGGTCGGCTTCCCGGCATGGCCACTCCGACGATCAAGTCAGTATGGGTATAAGAAGAGAATAAAGAATTGGAAAAGAAGAGAGATATCAGAGATACCAAATGGGAAAGAAAACAACCATCCTTAATCTCGTCATCTTCGGCCCTTTTTATAGATGAAGCAACCCGCCTTTTCCTGGTAGTGTATTTATGCAAATACCCCTTTGCCAAGATGTCCTCCTAACCGTTTTTCCCGCTCCTAATTCAAAAATATCTTCTACCACGTGTTAATTTAAAATAAAATATAAAGATACATGTAATTATATTAAACTAACCACCCTTAACCTTTCATCGTTACCTCCCCTTCTTCGGCACGCCTCTCTTCCCCTTTTTCCTACTGAAAAAGAAATCTCACTTTGAAGACGCACTAACTGCCCCGACACATTCAGACCGCTCTAGAACTACACCAGCTGCTCTGGAAAATACTGCTCATACTATCCTGGAAACACAAACTACCTTGGAAATACTTATACTAGTCTGGAACTCCTCATACTGCCCTGGAACTACACTGGAACTGCTTATACTACCCTGGAGTTGCACATAGTGCTCTGAACTTGTCCAAACTGCCTTGGAACTACATATACTAGTTTGCAACTCCTCATACTGCCCTAGAACTACACTGGAACTACTTATAATGTCATGGACTGCACATAGTGCTCTGAACCTGTCCAAACTACCCTTGAAATACACATACTGGTCTGGAACTCCTCATACTACCCTGGAACTACACTGGAACTACTTATATTGCCCTGGAACTGCACTGGACTTGCTTATACTATCCTGGATTTGCACATAGTGCTCTGAACGTGTTCAAACTACCTTGGAAATACATATACTAATCTGGAACTCCTCATGCTGCCCTGGAACTACACTGGAACTGATTATACTACCCTGGAACTGCATTGGACTTGCTTATACTGCCTCAGAATTGCACATAGTGCTCTAAACCTGTCCAAACTTTCCTGGAACTGCATTGGAATTGCTCATACTGCTCTGAAACTCTACTGGAATTGCTTATACTATCCTGGAACTACTTATACTGCCCTAGAACTGCACTGGCATTGCTTATACTGCCCTGAAGACCCCGACCCCAATACCTTAATGGATGGCCTTCCCCTAAAGACTTCCTCCCCCTTGACCATTGCGCCAACAATATTCTTGGAGAGTTCCTAAGTCTATGGTAAATCTAAACAATCGAAAATAAGGGTAAAAGTTCAAATTTGAACTTTAACCTCCCTTAAAATTTTATACTCCGCCCTAAATAATGTTCCTAATCATTTTCAATGATAATTCACCCTTTCAATGCTTCTCTAACCATATCATAGGGTTAGGAGAAGTTAGGATACCTTAGGGGTGCTGATAATTAGCTAAATAACCCTTGTTTAGCCAAAATCAGACACCATAGTCGATTGAAATTAGAAATTAGTCGACTGCACCACCACTAGTCGACTACTTCAAAAACCAGTCAACTGGTTTCTGCAGTTGTAGAAAACAATTTTTAGAAATTAATTTCAGAAACTCAAAAGTAATTATACATGTCTAAAAAATCATGAAAATTCATATGTGCAATACTTATGTCAAGTACAATGGGTGAAAAATAATTATATTAAAATATCCATTAATTTGAAGAATTGATTCAAAGTTCAAAAGCATTAAAAACTTTAATATTTTATCTAACTTTCTGTCAATCTTGTCAATGGTGGTTTCTATCAAAAGATAGACTTCACTAAAGCTTTTCAAAATAATTTTGAAATAGTTTTCAAACTTTAATTTCAATCATGGTCTATGTACTAAATATACATGACTTATACATTAGCTTTCCTTATAATTTATCCTTATGATTTAATGACTTCTAAGTTCGTATTGATGTACCATTCAAGTGCCTTGAACTTAACTCATATCCCTAACATCTCACATGTGTCTATAGTGTATCAATATACACACATGTCATCCTATGGGTTTTGTGAGATGTGGATTTGTTCTTCCCTAAATCTAAGGGTTAATGCATCATACCTAGGCATATTCATTTGATTCCTTAATCTAAGACATCAAATAATGACATTGTACTTAATTTCAATTTTAATTGATTTTAATGCATGAATATGATCATGGCATAAATGATTTGCATAATTTAAGTATATTTGACAATAATGCATGATATCATAGTATGATACAAACTAACCTAAGCATTATCATGACATTTATTACTCTAAGTACTATGATGATATTTTAAATGATCATATTAAGCATAATGTCATAATATGGCATATGGCAAACAAAGCATCACAAATATATAATACAAAGTATAAAAATATCTAAGTTCAAAGCTTAATTGTCATTTTCTAGGACTAGGTGCAATTTGCCATAATGACTCAACTAACTCCTATGAGTGTGCCAAAACCTCAAAACGATACACTTTTGACTCTAAACCGACTTGTGCCAATTATAATCAATTTTTCAAACTTCATAATTCCAATTGACACATCCTAAAATCTTTTAGGATTATCATCTAATCTCATTTCCAAGGTATCACATTACCCTGAAAATGCTCTAAAGTGTCAACTTTACCATGGTTAGGTTAACTACCTATCCATTCAAGGTTGACACACCCTAAGCCCATCTAGCATGAAGGGATCATGCTCCTAGGAACCCAATACCTATTGGAGCTCCTTGGGTTCACTAGGTACTCACTAAGGATAACCTCCTTTAGTACCTTCCTAATGACCCTCTTAAGCTTGGAAGTCTTGTTCATTGTGGTCTTATCTAGGTGAACTCTAGGGATGACTTCCCTTGTGATCTTTTTGTTAGGGCAATCAACCCATGGGATATGGTTTTGATGTGTGTTGCAAAGGGTTTAAGTTAGGGTGATTGGATTTGATATGTGCATTGGAGTCTTGCAGGACTTAGTAATTCGCACATGGAGCTTTGGCAAGTATCACCACTCACAATCTTGTGCTTGAGTCGACGAAGGAGCATTACAGAGTCGTGCGCTTGATGCATTCGAGGGACCACCGGATGAGATAACTTAAAGCGAAGCCAAGGAAGCAGACTTCGAGGGCAAGATACATGAAGGAGCATTGTAGAGTCGTGCGCTTAATGCTGCCGAGGGGCGTGGCCACGAACGAAGAGAGCTTCGGTGAGGGACTTCAAGTGAGATGAGAGAATGAGTGAATTGTAAGTAGCTCATTAGGTGAACTTGGATGAATGGCTAAGTGTCGGATGTTTGACCGCAAGGGTTGAGGTTTACCCGACCGTCGGATGCTCAAATGAATGTTGAGTTTGAGGTTTACTCGGCACCAGTCGACTGCCAAGACATGACATTCGACTGCTCTAAGTCGATCGTCGATCGACTGGTGTGTGGCTGATGAATCAAGTCGACATCAGTCAACTGCTAAGGGAAGCAGTTGACTGATCGCATTGTGCACGGGCACAGAAGCGAGTCATCACTCGACTGAAGTCGACATTAGTCGACTGATGATACCATCAGTCGACATCAGTCGACTAATGATACTATCAGTCGACTGATCATCTGACTGTTGGAGAAGGCGACCGCAGATCCCACAAATCTGGCCTGGTCAGAAGCTGTTGGAGTCGACATCAGTCGATTGATGAAAGCATCAGTCGACTAATAGTGTCCAACGGGAAGATTTGCTTCCTCTCTATAAAAAGAGAGGGTGGGGGCTTTTAGATGGTTATTGTTTATGCTCTAAACATCCTACTAAGTGCCCCAACAAAGCTGAAACTCCTTCTCTAGTTTTCTTTCACATCTATTGTAAAAGAAGGAGTGTTCTCATTGTTGTAAAGGTTTACCTCCACCTTGCTTGGGCTAAAGGGAGAGACCAATAGTGGATTGGTTTCGGAGTGATTCACCGGAGACAAATCGGACCGTGGATTAGCGGCGAGGCCGTGAACCACGTTATATCGTGTGTTAGCATTGTTTTTGTCTTTGCTTATCGTTATTGCTTGTTATTTTTGTTTCCGTTGCGCTAATTATATTTGTAGACAAGCAATTCCGTTCATACGACGAAAGAGGGCTATTCACCCCCCTCTAGCTGGCCACCAACATTCCTACAAGAGGTATTAGAGCCAAGGAAGCTTGTCAAGGACTAACCGGTGCAACAAGCACTACATCAAGGATGGTCGGCTCTAACATTCAGCCACCAAAGTTCGAGAGAGAATTTGCATGGTGGAAGAAATGCATCGAGGTATTCTTCGAAACTGACTTTGAAATTCTATTAATAATGGAAAATGGTTTCGAGATACCTAGGGATGAAAATGGAGAGCAAATAGAGAAGACAAGATTGACAAAAAGGCAAATGGAGGAGTACTTGGCGAACTTGAAGGTCAAGCATCACTTGTACAACGTACTCCCCCAACAAGAGTTCAATCGGATAGGGGAATGTGCAAGCACCAAGGAAATGTGGGAGAAACTCATAGAACTCCATGAAGGCACTTCCGAGGCCAAGCTTGCAAGGAGAGACCTTCTTCGCTCCCAACTAACAAATATCAAACTCGAAAAGGGAGAGAAGGTAAATTCTTTACATTCTAGGTTTAAAGAGATTTTAATTGGACTAACGAGTGTAGGAGAAAAACTTTCAAACTGGGATATGGTAATGAAGGATATAGATGCCTTTCCCCGGTCCTCGAAATGGAGCTCAATGGTAGACTCTTTCTACATATCAAAGAACCTAGAAGTTAGTACCTTGGAGGAGTTATTCTCAACAATGGAGCTCCACGAAACAAAGCTTGAAGGAGTGGTAGAAGAGCAAAGAATTCAACCATCAAGAGGAGTAGGCTTAGTAGCCAACAAAGGGAAGAAGAAGAAGATAGAGACTCCCTCCTCCTCCGATGAAGCATCCTCCTCATCCTCCATGAATAGCAATGAAGATGCTTATATGGTAAGGAAGGTAAGGCATGCTTTGAAAAATTTAAAATTTAACAAATCTTATGATAGGAGAAGGCACAAGAGGAAGATAATATGCTATAATTACCAACAAGAGGGACACATAAGAGATGATTGTTCCCTCTTGAACAAGAGCCAAGAAGAAAGGAGGAGAAAAGAAGAAGGGGAGCAAAAAGAAGGAAGAAGAGAAGAAGGCCAAAGAAAAAAGGAAGGCTAAGGCACTAAAAGAAAGGACATGGGATGATCCCTCTTCATCATCATCATCGGAAGAGGAAAATGCTTTTGTCACAAATCTTGCATTGATGGCGTTTGATGATCTAGACACCTCCTCCTCCGAGCAAGAAAAATCAAGCACAAGTGAGGAGAGCTCTAGTGAAGAGGGAGGCTCATCATCATCCTCATCCGAATCCGAAGAAGAAGACATGGAAACTATGATAACGAATCTAACTCCTAAGAAAATAGTTTCCATGATTTCTAGCTTAACTAGGGACTTATTTAGGGCCAAAAAGAAAAATAAGAGCATGCTAGATCAAATTAAGGCCTTCGAAAATAAATTAGAAAAAGCATGTTTAAATATTAATGATGAAGATGCATGCTCACATGATAACTATATGCCTTTTGATGTAAATGATGCATGCATTGAAGAAAATAGGGCTTTAAGGGAAAAGGTATACCATTTGACTAAAACCCTAGAAAAATTTACAATAGGCTCAAATACCTTGAACATGATCATAGGGAGCCAAAGGGCAAGCTTCAATAGAAAAGGCCTAGGATATAAGGGAAAGACTAATGAAAAGGCCTATAAATGTTTGATTGCTAGGGGTCAAGCCAAGAACAAGACAATAGCTAGAAAATGGATCCCTAAGAAATTTTTAGTGAACCCCATAGGAAAGAACTTGTATTGGCTTCCTAAATCCATCCTTAAGGGTTAGGAAAACCCTAGGTTAGTCAACCAAAAGGATTTTACTTATATCATATTATTTGGTTGACTTAGGATGGTGTGGGACTTAATTTTTGAAATAGTGTTGGGTGATGATAATGCATAACCCATAAATTAAATGGTTAAATCATTTTTCATGCTTAGTTTTATAATTTATAATCATGATATGCAATGATTGATAATTCTTGATGCATGTCCATGTTTGGGTTTTTAGGGTGATACTTAACCATGGGTAGAAATGAATGTAATTTTGGTTAAGTACAAATACCTTTAGGAACATCCCACATCCCACTATAAGGCTAACTTTGATTGAGAACTTAGCATGGGTGAGATGTTAGGATGATACAAATGGTCCACTAATGCCTATGGCATTTAGATAGTCATTTTAAGCATCAAAATAGCAATAATAGACCAATCATGGGGAAGGCTTATGTTTAATTCATAGACATATATTGCCCAAAGATCATGGTTTGATATTTCATATGTTTTCAAAACAATTTCTTACTTTAAAATCTATGTGACCAAGTTTTGAAACAATCTAATGCAAAACTAGGTGCTAAAATTGATACAAACATGATCAAAATACTAGTTATTTTTGAAACTTTTGGATTTTTGGAAAATCATTGAAAATATAAGTAATTTTCATGAAAACTCATTTTTCACTGATAAAGGACTTTAAAAGAAATGTGTTTTCAAAATTTCATGATTTTTTGAATTTTTTGGATTTTCTAGTGCATTTCTGAAATTCATCTAGAAAATCAGAATTGCTAAAATCAGTGTGTCGATCATGGTAGTCCAACGGTCGTGATACTATACTATCTGCGAGCACGATAACCTGATTTTATCAGGTTTTTGTTTGGTTTTTGGTAGTTTTTCCTCCTTAGAGTTGATACCTTGGATTATAACATTTGGATAATGTTTTGTTAGTAATATGTGAGAGATGTCCTAAGGCAATCGCCTTATGTTAGAACCATTTATATGATAAATGAAGATTCACTATTTTAGTATACATGTTCTCATGTATTTGATTAGATCTTAAACTCATTTACTGAATGTCCACGATACGATTCACAGCATGAGAGAATTTGTGATTGGATCACAACTAGTGAGTATCTCTACATGTGTAATTGTGATGTATCGAAATTATCCCTAGTCGATAAATTAATGGATTCGGACACCATCAAATCTATTGAGACTAGCACGAGGTATACTCCTTGGTGTATCCAAGCAGTTGATTCTCACTGGCTGGAGACATTGTGATGTCCGGAGTTAATCGTGGATGCTAGTTATGGTAACTAGTTCATTTGAGTGACCAGCCGTAAGACTTCATATGGTTCTCTGCATATATAGATATGTCAATGAAGTTCTTACTGCAACATAAGTGCGATGTTCCTTTGACTTGCGGTATTCAAGTCATCTTAGTCATGAAGACTTATGTTTTGACATCTTAAGCAAGCATCTCTAAGGAGATGTGGACCTGGGATGATTGGGTATAAGTCGAAGTGATCGAAGGTGTTTGAATAGCCTATAAAGGATTCACCACTTCTTGCGAGGAGATGTATACCCATGGCCTCTCATTGGATTGTTACTAAAGTCTTTAGCCAAAGCATTACATGTTTAGAGTAAGGTACTCTTGGATACATGTGCAGTAACTAGAATTCGTAGGACGAGGAAATGATACTTGGGCTAGGTGTGACGTAGTCAACCTAGTGGGGACTGACACAATGGACCATATCCTGAACCGAGTGGGTATAAGATGAGTGAAGGGAATGGGGCACGATTCATTGGAGCTACTGAAGGGTTTCAGAAATAGTTCTGGATCAACCATTGATCTTTTCGGTTAATTGGGGATCATGATGTACTACTAGGTGCCACTCATGATCATTCTATAATTAATGGTTAATTATAGATGGCCAACATAAATCGAGAACCTATTTGGTCACACGCACAACGAGCGTAATTCGAAGGATTTAAAACGAGCTTGAGAATGAGATTCTCAGACCGAGAGAAACTAGGTTTGGTTGGACCAAACAAGGAGCAAGCATGAAATCATTTCAGGCGCAATGGAAGCGTGGATGGGTCGTGTCTTATGAAGACATGATGGATGAACCAAATTGGTTTGGTTCTAATCCAATGGTGGAGAATAAACCAAAGGGGTTTGGTTTGTTTTAAACAAATGAACCAAAGTTGGTTCGGTTCGTTTTAACTTAAAATAGACCAAATCGGTTTGGTTTATTTTAACTTAAATTAATGGAGCGGGTTAACGGGTTTTGGTTATGAACCAATAATCATTAGGAGAATTTGTTCTCTATAAAATAGGGCTCAAGGGTTTAATGAGAGCCCTAATCCAAGTTGTCGCCCCCTCCTTTTTCTCCTCTTGTGGTCGGCGCCCATACCCTAGCCGCCGCCCACCCTTGTGCCACCGCCCAAGATCCTTGCTGGCATCCAAGCTTCAGCCGGCGACCCTCCGGTGATCTTCCTTGGCTCCGGCGACAAGGTGAGCATCTAGCTTCCTTATTTGGCCGGCGCTAATCCTCCACCAAAGCTGTCCAGTTTTCTAGACAGCTTGTTTATTTCGTGTCGGAGCATCGTTTGGAGCTCCGACAGCGGCTACTTTGCCGGGGATTTGATCTCCGGTAATCCTCAGAGGTGGAGGAAGAAGGATTTGTCAAACGGTTGGCGAATACCTCTCCGGAGAAGCTAGTTTTTGAGGACTCATTTTGAATCCGAATTTTGATTCGGATTGTGATCTTCTCTCGATCACATCGTCTTCGACACGAGGCTAGTGACTCGTATGAAGATGAGGCTCGTGACTTTGTGAAGTTATCCCGAAGATACTCTGCGTGGATACGGATAGAAGCGATTCTAGCGAGGATCACTCCGGTTGATGTCTTTCCCGCTATACGTGATACGTAAGGTATACGTAGAATAAATTTCCTTTTATTGCAAAATTTGAAACTAAGATTATGTCTACACATGTTGTACTATGCATGCATGTGGTGTGTGTGTTGTAATAAATTAGATTTATTATTTTTATTTCTTCCGCTGTGCACATGTTTACGAAACATGTTCGAACACACACTCGCCGCGGTGCCGAAAACCCAACATGTTTTTTATGGTGTCAAAGGGGGAGAAATTGGGAAGTTTAAGTTAATCATGCTAATTAGGATTTTAGCATGTCTTAAGGGGGAGTTGCATGTTTAAGGGGGAGTTGTTATACTCATGTATTTACTTACATGCTTTCCTTGCTTATGTTTATTGTTATTTGTTTACCTAACTTAAACAGATTACCACACATCAAAAAGGGGGAGATTGTTAGGGCAATCAACCCATGGGATATGGTTTTGATGTGTGTGGCAAAGGATTTAAGTTAGGGTGATTGGATTTGATATGTGCGTTGGAGTCTTGCAGGACTTAATAATTCGCACATGGAGCTTTGGCAAGTGTCACCACTCACAACCTCGTGCTTGAGTCGGTGAAGGAGCATTGCAGAGGCATGCGCTTGATGCATTCAAGGGACCGTCGGACGAGATGACTTGAAGCGAAGCCAAGGAAGCAGACTTCGAGGGCAAGAGATGTGAAGGAGCATTGCAGAGTCATGCGCTTGATGTTGCCGAGGGACATGGCTGCGAACGAAGAGAGCTTCAGCGAGGGACTTCAAGTGAGATGAGAGAATGAGTGAATTGTAAGAAGCTCATTAGGTGAACTTGACCGAATGGCTAAGTGTCAGAGGCTCGACCGCAAGGGTTGAGGTTTACCCGACCATCAGATGCTCAAACGGATGTTGAGTTTGAGGTTTACCCAGCACCAGTGGACTGCCATGACATGGCAGTCGACTGCTCCAAGTCGATCGTCGATCGACTGGTGTGTGGCTGATGAATCAAGTCGACATCAATCGACTGCTAAGGGAAGCAGTCGACTGATCGCACTATGCACGAGCACAGAAGTGAGTCATCACTCGACTGATGATACCATCAGTCGACTAATGATACTATCAGTCGACTGATCATCCAACTGTTGGAGAAAGCGGCCACGGATCCCGTAAATCCGGCCTAGTCAGAAGCCGTTGGAGTCGACATCAGTCGACTGATGAAAGCATCAGTCGACTGATGAAAGCATCAGTCGACTAATAGTGTCCAATGGGAAGATTTGCTTCCTCTCTATAAAAAGACAGGGTGGGGGCTTTTAGATGGTTAATGTTCATGCTCTAAACATCCTACTAAGTGCCCCCACAAAGCTGAAACTCCTTCTCTAGTTTTCTTTCACATCTATTGTAAAAGAAGGATTTTTCTCATTGTTGTAAAGGTTTACCTCCACCTTGCTTGGGCTAAAAGGAGAGACTAATAGTGGATTGGTTTCAGAGTGATTCACCGGAGATGGATCGAGTCGTGGATTAGCGGCGAGACTGTGAACCACGTTATATCATGTGTTAGCATTGTTTTTGTTTTCGCTTATCTTTATTGCTTGTTAGTTTTATTTCCGTTGCACTAATTATATTTGTAGACAATCAATTCCATTCATACGACGAAAGAGGACTATTCACCACCCTCTAGCCGGCCACCAACGTTCTTACACTTTTTAGTGACTTTTCTAGGTTTCTTTGAAACCTTAGCCACTAGACACCTATCATGGTCAACTATAGGGATGACCTCCCTTGTGACCTTGACACTCCTAGACCTAGGGTTGGTTCCATAGTCAAATGGAACACTATGGTAAAAAGACTTATCTACCTTCGACTTAGGTTTGTCACCCAAACCCTTCTTGTCCTTTGACATTTCTTGCCTCTTGAACTTTAGGTTTTGCCCACTAGACTCATTAATCAAATTTTCCATATGTTTTAGGGTCTTTTCTAATTTTTCAAGTTTTGACCTCAAAACTTGATTTTCCTTTTCCAATTTCCTAATCTTTGAGTTTTCATTCTCTTTGGCCAAATTTCTTTCTTCTAGTCATATGCTTACCCATTTTAAGATTAATGCCTAGGTTCTTGTTGTCCTTAGATGAGATTCTAGAGTTAATGGTTCTAGATTTGTCCTTAGATTTAAATTCATGATATTTAGAACCAAAGCAAAAATATTTATTTCTAGCATGCTTCTTATTATGAACAATTGCAAGTGAATTGAAAACATGCTTTTTATCATAACATAAAGGAATAGCATTATTAAATAATATCTTGTGGTTTGCCTTAGCTCCTCCTACATTTGAGCTCTCTCCTTTGTCCTTGGTAAGGTGACTCCCCCTCGGACATTGGCTCCTATAGTGCCCCTTTTGTTGGCACTTGAAGTACACACTGTGCTCCTTGCTTTTGCATATCAGGACTCTGACTTCCTTGACCTTCTCTTTAGCCTTAGGTGCTATAGGAGCCCTCTTCTTGATCAATTTAGGACACTTACTCTTATAATCTCCTTGTTCTCTACACTCAAACCATATAATATGAGTTTTATTTTTATTGACTATGTTTGAGTTACCTATAGGGGTAGAGAAACTATGAGCTTGCTCTTCATCTCTTCCAGATGTAGAAGCTTCTTCTTGTTTCAGATGAAGATCTAATCTCCTCCCCCTCAATTCTAGAGGTAGAGGGATCTTCAACCTCCTCTTCTTCCTTTGATGTTGAGCATCTCTCAACTTCCATCACCTCAAGCTCTTGAGGTGATGAACTCTCTTTCTCTTGGGCTTCCTCTTCTACTTCTTGATCCAGTGAGGCTTCTTAATGGAACTTGACTAAGTTGTTCCATAAATCTCTTGTTGGTGCAACAATGCTCCAAGCATTTATATGTTTTGATGTTTGGATAATCATCTAAGTTAGGCAACAATTTGTGATCTAATTGTGAACGTGTTCAAGTGACAGGAAAATCCAAGTATGAAGACTTGGTAAAGGCAAAGTCCAAGTATGATCTTGGCAAGAGAAGTCCAAGGAAAAGGTTTGGCGACATAAGACCAAGCATGTTGTCTTGGCGGCATTAAGTCCAAATGGACCTTGGCAAAGGAAGTCCAAAGGAAGTCCAAAGGCAGGTCTTGGCAGTGTAAGTCCAAGCATGTAGACTTGGTGGCGTAAAGTCCAAGCACGCTTTGGCAAAGGGAAACCCAAGATATGACAAAACCGAAGGAAGCTCTTGGAAGCAAAGCACAAAGGATGAACAAGTCGCGGACTCAGAGGGATCCTGGAGGCGCAAGGCTTAAGGAAGAGCTAGAAGGTTGAGTCTAGGTCTAGGGGGTAAAATCAAGTATGAATTATTCATACTTGATGAGTATCAGTCGACTGATACGATGTATCAGTCGACTGGTCAGGTGCTCGACTAAGTCAGAATGAAACTCTGACGATCAGTCGACTGCCAAACAGTGGCAGTCAACTGATCAAGTTAAACACGGGCACAGAATGGAGTCTCGCTCTACTGCAGCCCGCGATCACTCGACTGATCACTCCATCAGTCGACTGATGGATGGATTAGTCGACTGATGAAAGTATCGTTGGAGGTAACGACTCTGAATCTCACGAATCTGGCTATTTAGAAGTCGTTAACCACGCCGACAGTCGACTAATGTTGTACATCAGTCGACTGATAGTGCTCCATTGGGAAAATCATCCCTCTCTCTATAAAAAGAGGGCTTGTGGTGGTTTTGAGGGTTAATGCTTATTCTCTGATCATACTCTCAAGCCTCCACGAGTTTTCCAAGCTTTCTAGTGTTTTTAAATTCCCTCCTCCTCTCTAAGCTCCATCTTCATCCTTTGTAAGAAGAGGAGGGTTGTTGTAAAGGAAAGCTTCATAGTGATATTGATTAGGGTTGATCCACCTTAAGGATCACCGTGGAGTAGGAGCGCTATCTCTGAACCACATAAAGGAATTATGTTAGCATTGTTTTTCATTTGTGTTATTATTATTTTTGTTTTACTTCCGTTAATCATTCTTGTAGAAACAAAAACGCGCTATTCACCCCCCCCCCCACTCTAGCTTCCAATCGATCCCCTACAAGTGGTATCAGAGCCCGGATCACATCGGAAGATCTAACAATCAACTGGAGCAAGATGGCTTTCCAAGAGGGGTATAGCACGGTGAGGCCTCCGTTCTTCGACGACAACGACTTCGGCTACTGGAAAGGTAGGATGGAGTATTATCTAATGAATGATATTGAAAATTGGTTTAGCGTTGTAGATGGTTTCGAGAAGTCGGCCAATGAACACGTAGCGCCCATACCGACCAAGGATTGGACGAGAGACATGGCCATGAAGGCTCAAGCCAACGCCAAGGCAACAACCACACTTCAATGTGGGTTGTCAAAAGAGAACTAAGCAAGGTGGGGCCATTTGAATCGGCAAAGGAGCTTTGGGAGAAGTTGATAGAGCTCAACGAGGGATCCAAGGAAACAAGAAGAGCCAAGAGAGATCTCCTAATTGCCCAACTTCAAAGTTTCTCCATGAAGACCAATGAGACCGTGAGCCGAATGCACGGTCGCTTCAAAGAAGTAGTCAACAGACTACATGTAATAGGTGAGAAGGTCGACAACCGAGACCTTGTAAGGTATGTGCTCCAAGCCTTCCCTAGAACAACCTTATGGGCTTCAATGGTAGATGCCTATAAGGTCTCTAGGGATCTCTCTTTGGTTAAGTTAGATGAGTTATTTTGTGAATTTGAATTGCATGAACAAGCTAACACTTCATCCAAAGAGAAGGGTATAGCTCTTTTTGTAGGAAAGAAGGACAAAAAGAAGAAGGAGAAGAAAGAAGTGTCCTCCTCATCCGAATCCAAGGAAGATTCATCTAGTAGAGAAGATGAGCTATCGGCAAGCGAGGTAGCTCATTATGTCAAGAAGTTTGGTGGGAAGTCAAGGAAACTCACCAAGAAATATATGAGGAGGATGTTCCAATCCTCAAGAGGTAAGTCTTCAAATAGTTCAAATTCTACACCTAACGTAACTTGCTATGGTTGCAACAAGAAAGGGCATATCAAGCCAAATTGCCCGGAACTAAAGAAGGAGGAGAAGAAAAAGAAAAAGAAGGAAAAGAAGGAGAAGAAGAAGAAGGAGGCAATGGTGGCACAAACATGGGACACCCTAAGCATGGAGGACTCTTCCGATGATGAAGAAGTGTGTCATGCCACCCGGAATCTAGCCCTCATGGCCTTGGAGGAAGAAGTCGGAAGCTCAAGTGAGGAGTCTTCATCCTCTTCTTCAAGCGACGAATCATCATCAAGTGATGATGATGAGGTAAACAACTCCCCTAGGGTAGATTTACTTTACAAGACAATTGCATGCCTTCAAAATGCATTGAATAGATCGAAAACTAGGATTAAGGACTTAAAAGTAGAGATTAAATCACTCAAGAATGTAGAACCATCTTGTGATAAATTATCTTGTGATGATGCATGTACCCTTAGAGATGAAAATGATGAATTGAGAAAAGAAATAGGTAACTTAAGAGCATGTTTAGAAAAATTTACTAATGGCTCTAAATACCTAGACATGATAATTAAGGATCAAAGTGTTGGTGAAGGGGCACTAGATAATCGAACCTGTGTTTTGATTATGGCAAAGGCACAAAGTTAAGTCTACATTGTTATCTCACGAGCTAAATCAAGTGTGCAGAAAAGTGTTAAAGCTGGAGCTGAAGGCTAGCGACACCCGGAGGAAGCCGCGGTGGTCGGGCGACACTTGAGTGACTTCGGAGGGAGCCGAAGGAATCGAGTGGAAGGTCGGAAGCGAGAGCTACTATCGAGGTAAGCTCGTGTGAGTGAGAGATTGTAAGGTCGTGTCCTCTTTACGGGGATGACCGTAGGCGGCGATCCGACTAAGACTTCCTGTGGAAGGTCTAGGTCGAGATCGGACGGTTAGAAACCGTCGTATTTATCATTTTCCGAGCTAACCTCTTATTGCAGGGAAGTGGTTGTCGGCAATGATCACGGAAAATGGAAGCGATCGTGATGCCCATCACGACCGATGGGAGGCATCGATCGTGATGGCGACGATTCAGCTTTTGCGCTAGGTCAAAACGGATAACGTTTGACGCGGCCACTTCGTGATAAAATTTGGACAACTTCATGATCCGTTCTGAAATAAGAGGAGACAAATTCAGAGGCCAAAGTCTATAAAAGGAGGGGAGGATTCCATCTCCAAAATACATCAAGTTTATTCATCAAGTGCTCCTACAACGCCAACGCTCCAACATCGTCATAACGCCGACGCGATGTCAAGTTTCGATCTTCTTCGTCGGCAGCAGAATCAAGTAATATTTTTGATATTGTATTCTTTGTTTTTCTTCATAACGAGGTGAGGTAGGCTTGTTGCCTCATCCTCGTATATTCGGTTTTGTGATCGTTGTCTCCTACCTCCAACGAGGAGGAGACGTTATAGTGCTTTGCCCTCCGTACGCGGTCTAGGACCGATAGGGCCTTGGAGTAGCAACCGCTGGGTTGTGAACCAAGTAAAAATAAACTTGTCTTTTTATTTTTCCGCTGTGCTTGCTCGTATATCGAACGAATGAAAAGAAAAATTTTACGATCGCTATTCACCCCCCCCCCTCTAGCGACGCTTCTCGATCCAACAAATTGTATCAGAGCGGGGGCGCTAAGATTTGGTGAAACCACCAATCTAGCACTTTTTGTTTTTCTTTTCGTATTTTTCGATTCATGTTTTTTTTAGGTTTTTTTTCTCGCACTACTAATCCAAGACGAAGTCTTGGTACTTTTCTTTTGGTTGTGTGTTTGCAAGTATTCTCTTTTGGAGTAGTCGACGGTAAAACAACCATAACTTTTCGCACAAGTGGACTCACGAAATGATCTACCTACCAAATCGAAGCTCTCTGAGAGATCTACAGTTCTTATGAGGGTTTACCCTCGTAACAAGCTGTTTCCAGCCCCAAAATCCAACGTTTAGTACCCTTTTGGGAACATCGAAGGTCGTAAGTTTCGAGTTTTTGTTAGTTTTTTTATTCTCCTTATTTATTTCTGTTTATTTCCTATTATTTCCCACACTACTAATCCAAGACCAAGTCTTGGAATTTTCTTTGGTTTTTATTCGTGTTTTGCAAGATATTTAATGGCTCACATTGAGGGGTATAGCACCACCCGACCTCCGTTCTTTAACGAAAATGATTTCCGTTATTGGAAAGGTCGGATGGAGTGTTTTCTAAAAACACAAGTCGAGACTTGGATAATAATCCAAACCGGCTTTGCTCTACCCACCAATGATCAAGGAGAGGCCTTGGATTTCAACAAGTGGATAAATGCAACCAAGAGGCAAATCGAAGCCGATGCAAGAGCAACCCAAATATTGCAATGCGGCTTGTCCAAGGAGGAACTCAACCGCATCGGACCATTCATTAGCGCCAAAGACCTCTGGAACAAATTGATTGATTTACACAAAGGGACGGCCGATGCTAAGGTATGTAAAAGAGATTTACTTTTAAATAAACTGTACAATCTAAAGATGCAGGATCATGAGACCGCCACCCAACTACATGCGCGGATCCAAGATATCATCAACGGCCTTCATTCGATCGGGCAAGCCATAGAGAACCGGGACCTTATAAGGTACGCTTTAAATGCTTTCCCTAGAACTACCTTGTGGGCATCCATGGTTGATGTCTACAAGGTCTCTAAGGACCTTTCGAAGCTTAGGTTAGACTAATTATTTTCTGAGTTTGAACTTCATGAGCAAACTAATGTGGTCCGGGCCGAGAGAGGTATTGCTCTACTTGCAGGACAAAGAAGGAAGCCACCTACTAAGCAAGTAGATGAACTCGAACCCGAAGACGAATCTGAATCCGAAGAGGAGGCCATAATAGTCAACATTGTGCAGAGAATAGTTCGACAAGAAAGGAGGAAATTGAAGAATGAGAACCAAAAGAAAAAGGGAGCAAGGAAAGCCTTCCATGCAACTTGGAACAATAGAGAAGACATAGCTTTCATGGCGAAATCAATTGAGTCAGACACAGAGACTGAACCTGAACTTGAGTCAGAACCTGAGGATGACTCGGACTACGAAGCTACCTTCAAGTCAAGCCACGGATACGCATCCGGTTCAAAAGATACCCTTAAAGTGAGTCGAACTTTATTTAATACTTTACATAATACGGTTAGGTTTTTGTCTAGGAAATTAGTTAAGTCCGAGTCCAAGGTCGAGACCCTGGTTGAGGAGGTCAAACTCCTCAAACACAAGGTCTCCCTAACCTCTTCGACTAGTCAATTTCGAGAATAGGACCCAACTCGAGCTGAAAAGCTCGAAGTTGAGAACTCTCTTTGGAAAAGTCAAGTTGAAGATCTTAGGAACACGTTGGAAAGGTTCACTTCGGGATCCAAAGGACTTTACCTCCTACTTGGATCTCAAAGGGCCGTGTACAACAAGGTTGGACTAGGGTTTAACTCAAACACGACTAATAGGTCGTATATGTTGATTGTAAGTCGACATAGGAAACATGTCCAAGCATGGGTCCCTAAGAACTTTTTGATTTCAACTCTAGGATCCAACCCGTACTGGGTTCCCAAGGACCAAATCCACTATGTGGATAGACCGAACCGATTCAACGGTCTAGGGGGAGGCAGTACAAAACATGTTTGTGCTTCAACTTAGAAATTGCATGCTTTAACTTAGAAAGTTTGTGCTTTAAAATGTGTGAGCTCACTTAGAACACGTACATAACCAACTAAAATCCTACGAAAAGATTGAGCCTCGGGGAGCCTCTTTTCAAAAAAAAAATAACCAGTTAGACTAGGAAATAGTCTTAGGTGAGTCAAGTCATCATTTTCTTGAAAATAGCTTTGTCTAAGGAAGTGGTCGATGATTCGATAAAAGAAGGCCCCTGTGCCTCGCCACGACCTGGAAGCCATGATCTTGAAAAGGTAAACTTGACAAGCCTAGGGTCAAATCCAAATCTAACATAAAATTACTTGAACCTAAATGCACTTAATCAACTTAATTGGAAGTCATCTCACAAAAACACATAAGTATAACATGATTGATCATATAGATATAGGTGAGATGTTAAGGATAATTGAAATATAGTTAAAACAACCTCTTCAAAATACTACTTATTTTCTCAACTATTGTACTTAACAACTCTTAGGCCAAAGTTTAGCGCCCCCTACATCTCTTATACTTCATATATTTGACTAAGGGGGAGAGCAAACTAACCCTAAAGGGTTATATTACAAACCTTTAGATTATTGGTGCAGAGGGACACACCTCGAACCAATCTATCTAATTACTGCTAGACGCATGCTTGGACTCATAGTTGATTTATCTTGATGCATGCATATACCATATTGTTTTTAAACCCCTATTTTGCATAAAAACCCCAACATTTGTTTTGATTTATGGCAAAAGGGGGAGAAGAGCGAAAGTTAAGGGGGAGTAACACAAAATTTAATTTATTTAATTTTGAATTATTCAAAACTCACCTAGGGTTAAGGGGGAGTTTTGGTTAAGGGGGAGTTTTTGAAAATGACATTCATCATTTACTATACTTGTTTTATGCTTTAATTTTCCTTAACTTTGTGTTGGTTTGCCATAGATCAAAAAGGGGGAGATTATTGGTGCAGGGGCACTAGATAATCGAACCTGTGTTTTGATTATGGCAAAGACACAAAGTTAAGTCTACATTGTTATCTCACGAGCTAAATCAAGTGTGCAGAAAAGTGTTAAAGCTGGAGCTGAAGGCTAGCGACACCCGGAGGAAGCCGCGGTGGTCGGGCGACACTCGAGTGACTTCGGAGGGAGCCGAAGGAATCGAGTGGAAGGTCGGAAGCGAGAGCTACTATCGAGGTAAGCTCGTGTGAGTGAGAGATTGTAAGGTCGTGTCCTCTTTACGGGGATGACCGTAGGCGGCGATCCGACTAAGACTTCCTGTGGAAGGTCTAGGTCGAGATCGGACGGTTAGAAATCGTCGTATTTATCATTTTCCGAGCTAACCTCTTATTGCAGGGAAGTGGCCAAGATGGCAGTCGATTGCTGGAAAATGGAGCAGTCGACTGATGCCCATTAGTTGACTGATGGGAGGCATCAGTCGACTGATGGCGACGATTCAGCTTTTACGCTAGGTCAAAATGGATAACGTTTGACGCGGCCACTTCGCGATAAAATTTGGACAACTTCATGATTCGTTCCGAAATAAGAGGAGACAAATTCAAAGGCCAAAGTCTATAAAAGGAGGGGAGGATTCCATCTCCAAAATACATCAAGTTTATTCATCAAGTGCTCCTACAACGCCAACGCTCCAACATCGTCATAACGCCGACGCGACGTCAAGTTTCGATCTTCTTCGTCGGCAGCAGAATCAAGTAATATTTTTGATATTGTATTCTTTGTTTTTCTTCATAACGAGGTGAGGTAGGCTTGTTGCCTCATCCTCGTATATTCGGTTTTGTGATCGTTGTCTCCTACCTCCAACGAGGAGGAGACGTTATAGTGCTTTGCCCTCCGTACGCGGTCTAGGACCGATAGGGCCTTGGAGTAGCAACCGCTGGGTTGTGAACCAAGTAAAAATAAACTTGTCTTTTTATTTTTCCGCTGTGCTTGCTCGTATATCGAACGAATGAAAAGAAAAATTTTACGATCGCTATTCACCCCCCCCCCTCTAGCGACGCTTCTCGATCCAACACAAAGGGCTATTTACAACAAGGCCGGACTAGGATATAGGCCTAAGGAAAAGGAGATAGCATTTACATCTCTTGTTAGTAGAAAATCCATAATTAGAAGCAAGGGTAAAAAGGCTTGGGTCCCTAATAAATTTCTAATTGATGCTAGTGGTCCTAAAATTTGGGTACCTAAGGATTGTATTTTTCATGTGATATAGGTAGAAGAACCAAGCTTGTGGATTGTTGATAGTGGGTGTTCAAAACACATGACCGGTGATGAGAGAAAATTCTCCACTATCAACCACACTAGCAAGGGAAAGGTATCATTTGGTAATAGTGGCAAACTTAAGATTCTAGGAAAGGGCACAATTGAGGTATCCTCCAACCTTGCCATTCATAAAGTGTTATTAGTTAAGGATATGAAATTTAATTTACTTAGTGTAAGCCAACTATGTGATGCAAATTTTGATGTTAAATTTGACTCTTCAAAATGTTTTATTAAACACAAAACTTTAAATGATTGCATGCTAGTAGGTTTTAGGAAATCAAACATATACTATGTTGATCTATCCTATGCTACTAATGCCTCTACTAAGTGTCTTATTACAAAAGAAGAGAAGAGTTGGCTTTGGCATAGGAGGCTAGGACACATAAACATGAAGAACATAGCCAAAATAGCAAAAATGAAGTTAGTCAAAGGGTTGCCTAAAGTCAAATTTCTCAAGGACAAAATGTGTTATGCATGCCAAGAAGGGAAACAATCAAAAACATCACACAAAGGTAAAACTTAGTACCGCATTACCTTTAGAACTTTTACATATGGACTTATTTGATTGTCATAGTACCCCTTCTATGATTGGTAGTAGATATTGCTTAGTAATAGTAGATGATTTCTCTAGGTTTACTTGGGTATTTTTCATGAAAAATAAAGATGAAACCCTAGGAATAATCATAGGATTTAGCAAGAGAGTAGAGAATGAAAGAAAACTCAAAATCAACCGGATCCGTAGTGATCATGGTGGAGAATTTGAGAATTCTAATTTCTCAACCTTTTGCTTAGAAAAAGGGTACAAACATGAGTTTTCTTGTCCTAGAACACCCCAACAAAATGGGGTTGTGGAAAGGAAAAATCATGCCCAACAAGAAGCGGCTAGGACTATGCTAAATGCATATTCCTTACCTAGCTACTTGTGGGCCGAAGTGGTTAATACCGCTTGCTATATCCAAAATAGGGTGTTAATTCATAGGTTTTTAGGAAAACCCCCATTTGAATTGTGGAATGGTACAATTCCAACAATTCATTATTTTAAGTTTTTTGGATGCAAAGTTTACATTTTAAATACCAAAGACAATCTAAGTAAATTTGAGTCCAAAGAGGATGAGGGAATCCTAGTTGGATACTCATCCACTAGTGTAGGATATAGAGTTTATAATAAAAGGACTCAAAAGATTGAGGAATCTTTAAATGTCCAATTTGATGAAACTTCCAATACATACCCTAGGAAATCCCCTATTGATGATGATATTAATAATGAAAATCAAGAAATTACCCAACAATTTCAAGATTTAACCTTAGGGGGTAATGATCAAGGGGGAGGTTTGAATCAAGGGGGAGTAAGAGGTGATTCCGATGATGAGCAAAGGATTGAGATTAATTATGATCAAATTCAAATTAATACACCTCCTAGAACCATAAGAGTTCATCAAAATCACCCCTTAGATCAAATTGTGGGTGAATTATCTCAAGGTGTTAGGACTAGGTCATTTCATAGGGATCCCACTAGTCATATAGCTCTAATTTCTCAAATTGAGCCCAAAATAATCAAAGATGCATTACTTGATCCGGATTGGATCTTAGCAATGCAAGATGAATTGGCTCAATTTGAAAGAAGTCAAGTATGGGAGTTAGTTCCTAGACCAAATGAGAACACCATTATTACTACAAGATGGGTCTTTAGGAACAAACTAAATGATCAAGGGAATATTACTAGGAATAAAACAAGATTAGTTGCAAGGGGCTTTAATCAAGTTGAAGGACTTGACTATAATGAAACATATACCCCGGTTGCTAGATTAGAGTCTATTAGGATACTATTAGGGTATGCCTCCTATATGGGTTTCAAACTCCATCAAATGGATGTTAAATCGGCATTCCTAAATGGGTTTATTAAGGAAGAGGTATATGTAGAACAACCTCCCGGGTTTGAGAATATGGACTATCCAAACCATGTATACAAGCTTAGGAAATCTTTGTATGGTTTGAAACAAGCTCCCCGGGTTTGGTATGAAAGATTATCATCTTTATTAATTTCTAAGGACTTTAAAAGGGGTAGGGTAGATCAAACTCTATTTATAAAGTCAACATCAAAGGACATCTTTGTAGCCCAAGTATATGTTGATGACATTATCTTTGGGTCAACAAATGATGAACTTCTTCAAGACTTTATTAAGAATATGGAAAAAGAGTTTGAAATGAGTCTAGTTGGAGAATTAAATTTCTTCCTAGGATTACAAGTCAAACAAACAAGTGAAGGAATTTATATTTACCAAACCAAATATGTTAAGGAAATAATTAAGAAATTTGGTTTGGAAAATGCTAAAGTAGTTTCAACTCCAATGGCAACCAATACAAAAATAGATAGTGATAATGAAGGAAAACAAATTGATCTTACACTTTATAGGAGCATGATTGGTAGTCTTTTGTACCTAACCGCTAGTAGACCTGACATATTATTTGCGGTTGGTATGTGTGATGGGTATCAATCATGTGCAAAAGAATCTCATTTAGTTGCTGTTAAGAGAATCTTAAGATATATTAAAGACATACTAAATGTAGGACTATGGTACCCTAGAACTAGGTCTTTTGATTTGGTTGAGTACACCGATTCCGATTATGCCGGTTACAAATTGGATCGAAAGAGTACTAGTGGTGGATGCCAATTCCTTGGGTCCTCCCTAGTTAGTTGGAGTAGTATGAAGCAACCTTGTGTTGCCCTATCCACCACCGAGGCCGAGTATGTGGCTATGGGTGGTTGTGTAGCTCAACTACTATGGATGAAACATACCTTAGAGGATTATGAGCTATCTTACTCCAACATGAAAGTATTTTGTGATAATGTGAGCACCATAAATTTGACCAAAAATCCGGTGCATCACTCTAGAACCAAGCACATTGAAGTGAAACATCACTTCATTAGAGATCATGTGGCTAAGGGGGACATTGAGCTTAATTACATTGAATCCAAGTCCAACCTAGTCGACATATTTACCAAGGCTCTCCCCGAGGTAGAATTTTCATCACTTAGGAGAGAACTTGGGATGTGCTTGGTTGAATAAAGGTGTAGGTTTGCATGATCCTATAGAAATCCTAGGGTTTATACCTTTAAGCATCTCACAAAATACCTAAGAAACCATGATTTTTTTATTGAGCCACTTAGACAACATGTGAGATGTTAGGAAGATGCACTTGGTTCATCATGCTTGTTATGATGCATTACTATGGACCAAAGTGTCATCTAGAGACATTAATCCTTCATTGGACCAATCATTGGGAAGGCTTATACACAATTGATGTGCATATAGCTCCAAGAACATGATTGGAAATGTCAAATAAAACATATTTTAAACTATGTTTATCATATTTTGAAAAACAGTTTTCAAGTGGAACACAAAAGTGATACAAAGTTTGCAAAAACATTAGAACTTTTGTTAGTTTTCAAGTTTGTATCAATCTTAAAATCTGGAAAACATATATTTTTCAAATTATTTTTCCTTGATAAATAATGATTTCAGAAATGTGTACACAAAATTTCGTGATTTTTTGAGATTTCTAAAATTTCTAACGTATTTCTGAAGTTGAGCTGAAAAGGATGAAATTCGGATTTTAGGCGTAGCAGTCGACTGAGTCAGAAACCAATTGATTGATACACTGTGTTTTCTGATAAAAAGCTCTATTTCTTGGATTTGAATGTATCTGTGTATGTCCTAATGTTATGGTATGATAATATTTCTTATAATGAAGTTTGTAGGACTGATCTATGCGATGTTTTAGGGAGAGTTTCATAAAATTTATCTTTTTCATCCCCAAACTTACATTATTGGTGCAAAGTTCGGATTTAACCTTCAATTGTTTGTTAGGTTTTTGCTCCACATGTCTTTTACTCATCATGAACTATATCTTGGATTAAGGGTAAGCTAAATTTCAATTCTATACCTTAGTTCAAGATTACAAGACATTTAATTCTTTTATGAAATATATGACTTCTTCTCTTTTTGATGTATGTCAAAGGGGGAGAAGAAATGTTTAAGTTAGAATTGGAAATATGATTATGTGATTTGGAAATATGGTTATGTGCGTATTTTAAAAGACCTAACTTAAATGATTACCAAACATCAAAAATGGAGAGATTGGTGGTGCAACAATGCCCCAAGCATTTATATGTTTTGATGTTTGGATAATCATCTAAGTTAGGCAACAATTTGTGATCTAATTGTGAACGTGTTCAAGTGACAGGAAAATCCAAGTATGAAGACTTGGTAAAGGCAAAGTCCAAGTATGATCTTGGAAAGAGAAGTCCAAGGAAAAGGTTTGGCGGCATAAGACCAAGCATGTTGTCTTGGCGGCATTAAGTCCAAACGAACCTTGGCAAAGGAAGTCCAAAGGCAGGTCTTGGCAGCGTAAGTCCAAGCATGTAGACTTGGCGGCGTAAAGTCCAAGCACGCTTTGGCAAAGGGAAACCCAAGACATGACAAAACCGAAGGAAGCTCTTGGAAGCAAAGCACAAAGGATGAACAAATCGCGGACTCGGAGGGATCTTGGAGGCGCAAGGCTTAAGGAAGAGCTAGAAGGTTGAGTCTAGGTCTAGGGGGTAAAATCAAGTATGAATTATTCATACTTGATGAGTATCAGTCGACTGATACGATGTATTAGTCGACTGGTAAGGTGCTCGACTAAGTCAGGATGAAACCCTGACGATCAGTCGACTGCTTGGTCGTAGCAATGCCGATCGATATTATCACGATCGCCAAACAAAGCGGGCATCGATCGATCAAGTTAAACACGGGCACAGAATGGAGTTTCGCTCGACTGCGACCCACGATCACTCGACTGATCACTCCATTAGTCGACTGATGGATGGATCAGTCGACTGATGAAAGTACCGTTGGAGGTAATGACTCTGAATCCCATGAATCCGGCTATTCAGAAGTCGTTAACCGTGTTGGCAGTCGACTGATGTTGTACATCAGTCGACTGATGGTGCTCCAACGGGAAAATCAGCCCTCTCTCTATAAAAAGAGGACTTGTGGTAGTTTTGAGGGTTAATGTTTATTCTCTGATCATACTCTCAAGCCTCCACGAGTTTTCCAAGCTTTCTAGTGTTTTTAAATTCCCTCCTCCTCTCTAAGCTCCATATTCATCCTTTGTAAGAAGAGGAGGGTTGTTGTAAAGGAAAGCTTCATAGTGATATTGATTAGGGTTGATCCACCTCAAGGATCACTGTGGAGTAGGAGCGCTATCTCCGAACCACGTAAAGGAATTGTGTTAGCATTGTTTTTCATTTGTGTTATTATTATTTTTGTTGTGCTTCCGCTAATCATTCTTGTAGAAATGAAAATGCACTATTCACCCCCCCCCCCTCTCTAGCTTCCAATCGATCCCCTACATCTCTTGCGTCCTTGTAGCCACCTATCTTAGGAAAAATATCATTAGGTATTAATTTAACCAACATTTTACCTACCTTATCATTGATCTTGGATTTTCGAAGTTGCTCCTCGATCCATCTTTTCTTCTTAAGAAATCCATCCGTTGGACCCCTTGGATGTTCGAACCCATCTACAAGGATAAACCAATCTTCTATATTACACATTAGAAAATTTTCCACCCTACTTTTTCAATACTCAAAATTTTCACGGTCGAAGCAGGGTGGAATTGTGATGTCTTAGCCCAATCCATTGTCGGGGAGCTCCATCTTCCTCTAGCATTGTGCTACCTCGGTTGTTAATCCTTGAAGAGAAATTTGGCTTTGATACCACTTGTTGGTATCTTCCGAGCAAATCTGGCTCTGATACCACTTGTTGGGGATTGTTAGATGTGCTAAAGGGGGTGAATAGTGTCGATCGATTCACCGATTTGTTCATTATCGTGCTTGTAACGCCCGCAAAAAATTCTAAACTAGGCAAAGTAATTATATAGGTTTTAAGACCATAAAATGGTTAAAAATAAAATAAATAAAAGATGGTTATAGGTATGATTTGAACCATGAACCTCCTAATAGGGAGGTAGCCTTGACACCACTAGACCCTAGGATAATTTATGGATAAGATATATAAAGAATATACAAAGAATATAGATGGGTGTTCATTCCCTAGGTATTAAAGAGGAGAATTAAGAGAAGAGTGGAAGTAAAACCCCACTTTCCTTCTTCATCCTCCTTCTTCCTCATCCTTGGCCGAATTCCCCATTTCCCTTTCCTCCCTTTTCATCCCAAGCTCTAGAAATTTTATAATAATTTTTGTATAGAATTTAATTTCATGTCTAGGAGATTATATATGGAATCTTGGAAAAAAAAAATGATGATAAAAGAATAAAAGTGGAGAGGTGAGGTTTGAACCTTAAACCTCTTGGTGAGAGTTAACTCTTACCATGCATGTGATGACCAAGTGCTTAGCAATAGCTTACTATTAGAGGAAGAGGGGGAATTATAGATAAGTGTGATAAGAGTAAATGAAGAGGCATGACAAAGAGAAGAGAAACTTCTCTTCCTCCCTTTATAAAGAAGAGAGAAGTTCCACTTGGCCACTTCTTTCTTCCATTCTTCCTCTCCTCTTCATCCTCCACCGAAACCCTAAGCCTTCTTCCTTGAAGTTTCGGCCAAAACAAAATAGGGTGTCACCCTAGAGAGTTAGGCAAAGGGAAGGGTTCATCTAAGGGGCTAATAACCATCTAAGGGTCAAGAGCACCAAGAAGGGTACTATGGCAAGATTATTTCTTGTCTCCTCTCCTTCTTCTTCCCTTGGCCGAGAGCCCCATTCAAGCTAGGAGAAAGCTAGGTGACTTCTTTAGGTCATCTTCTCCACCCAAAGCAAAGCGAAGGATGTAAGTATCCCTCACCTGCATACGAGTAGCTTCGGTTGACGTTTTATAAAAGAAATCTATATTGTTATATTCGGCCAAGATATGATCTAGGGTTTCCATGAAGTTGTATGCCATGCTTTTGTAATTAGATGATGATGTTAGGGCTTAAAACGGATTAGGTCAAAAGTTAACCCTAGGAAACCCTATGAACCATTCGGCCAACATGGTGTTTTGTTGGTGTTTTATTGAAGTTATATCTTGTTTTTGCTTGCAAGTGATGATGTTAGCATGTTATAGGGATTAGGATAAAGATCTAACTCTAGAGGCCTCCATGACCCATTCGGCCAAGTCATGAACTAGGGTCTCAAAGAAGCTCTATGCTATGTTTATGCTATGTTTTATAACTAGATTATGATGTTAGGGTTTAAAGTGGGTTAGAACAAAAGCTAACCCTAATGAACACTATAGTTCTATTCGGCCAAACCCTACTTTTAGGGTTTCAATGAAGTTCCATGCCATATTATGGGAACTAGATGATGATTTTAGGGTTTAAAGTAGGTTAGAACAAAAGCTAACCCTAATGAACACTATAGTTCTATTCGGCCAAACCCCACTATAGGGTTTCAATGAAGTTTCATACTATGTTTTGTAACTATATGATGAGGTTAAGTTTTAAAAGGGGATTAGGTCAAAAGTTAAACCTAAAGGCCCTACATGGACCATTCGGCCACCTTTGGTTCTTAGGTTACAATGAAGTTCATACCATGAATTTTATGGAATTTGTATGCATATGTATGTTACTTGAATTAGGTTAAAGGTCTAAACCCTAAAAAGCCTATAAGGGCCATTCGGCCACCTTTGACCTCTTTAGGGTACAATGAAGTTCATACCATGAATTGTATGCTATGTTATGTTAATGAAATCAGTTATGTTGTTATGAAATAAAGTATGTCATGCTATGTTGATGAAATAAGTTATGTTGTTATGAAATGAAGCATGCCATGCTATGTTAATGAAATAAGTTATGTTGTTATGAAATGAAGTATGCCATGTTATGTTAATGAAATAAGTTATGTTGTTATGAAATGAAGTATGCCATGCTATGTTAATGAAATAGGATATGTTGTTATGAAATGAAGTATGCCATGCTATGTAAATGAAATGAAGCCTGATGTGTATGAAATGAATTATGCCATGTTATGAAAATGAAATGAAGCATGATGTGTATGAAATGAAGTATGCTATGCTATGTTAATGAAGTGAAGCATGAGGTGTATGAAATGAAGTATGCTACGCTATGTAAATGAAATGAAGCATGATGTGTTATGAAACGAAGTATGCTATGCTATGTTAATAAGACATGTAGTAGAGTAAGCATATAAGTATTTTACCTTCTGCATGGCTTGTACCAAGACCTTAACAAGGTCCAAGAAGGGATGGGCTCCTAAGATGCCCTAGGTCGATGGAATAAGACTCGGGCCTAGGACGGGCTTCTATGTATGATTGCCCCTAGGTCGATGGAATAAGATTCGGGCCTAGTATGGGATGGGCTCCAAGATGCCTTAGGTCGATGGAGTAAGACTCGGGCCTAGGATGGGCTTCTACGCTATGACGATTGCCCCTAGGTCGATGGAATAAGACTCGGGCCTAGAAACCTATTAGGTTCGAGACTTGCTACCTCGGGCCTATTTAGGGATGCGCGCTATGATAATGAAGAAGTGGTACAATGCCGGGCCCAAATATGTTGAGATTTATATTTACGTACCTAGCATATATGTTTTCAAAAGCATCTTGCATATGTATGTCATGATTGTTAAGTTACATGTTATGTTAAACGATATGCCAAGAATGTTAAGTTATATGTTATGAATGTTTACATGCTTACGTTAGATATGTCATGAAAGTTATGTTTTATGATATGTTATGAATGTTTACATGCTTACGTTAGATACGTTATGAAAGTTATGTTTTATGATATGTTATGAATGCTTACATGCTTACGTTAGATATGTCATGAAAGTTATGTTTTATGATATGTTATGAATGTTTACATGCTTACGTTAGATACGTTATGAAAGTTATGTTTTATGATATGTTATGAATGTTTACATGCTTACGTTAGATATGTCATGAAAGTTATGTTTTATGATATGTTATGAATGTTTACATGCTTACGTTAGATACGTTATGAAAGTTATGTTTTATGATATGTTATGAATGCTTACATGCTTACGTTAGATATGTCATGAAAGTTATGTTTTATGATATGTTATGAATGTTTACATGCTTACGTTAGATACGTTATGAAAGTTATGCTTTATGATATGTTATGAATGTTTACATGCTTACGTTAGATGCGTTATGAAAGTTATGCTTTACGATAGGCTATGAATGTTTACATGTTTACGTTAGATACATTACAAGTTATGTTTGATGATACGATGATCCATGCTATATTTCACTTACGTTACTTATGCTACATGTTAAGTTGATGACACCAAGTATGTTACATGTTATATTGCTTCTATGTTGTGAATGCTGCATGCCATGATTAATGATAATGTATGGTTTTAGTGAGTAGGACAGGATCTTACTAAGCCTATGTGCTTATAGTTTATCTTTCCTCAAATCGCAGATAAGGGTAAGGGATGGATAAACTAAAGGGAGCAGCAGGAGGGGCCAATGTGTGTGGTAGTGGCATGGTGGAGAAGATCCGTTAGGTCTAAACATGTTTACCTATGATGAAGATGTCTATTCATGTCCTCACTTATGTCTCCTTATGATGATGATGTTATGAATTTACTAAGCACTAAGTATCTACATATATGATGCATGCTCTATGTTAAGAAGAAGAAGTAAAGAAGAAGTAAGAAGAAGTATCTATCCACGCTATGAAGCATACTCTATGCTAAGAAGAAGAAGTATGTATATATATATGTATATATGTGTTAACGCATGTTTATGTTTAAAAGAAAAATAAAAAAAAAAAAAAATATTTAGGTCTAAAGTCTTCCGCTGTGAGAATTAAGAAGTATGTATAAAGTCTTCCGCTGTATGTAATGTATGTACGGTCGCGTCACGCACCGCCTCTCTGGACATTTAGGGTCCCGGAAGGGCGGGCGTGACAGTGCTTATCTACAATCGTTAGTGTACAGTGGAATATACAAAAACAAATACACACAAATATGGCACAAGCACAACACAAAGGTTTTTTTACGTGGTTCGGAACCCTAGTTCCTACACCACGATGATGCTCTAGTGATCTACCCTCACTATGAACTTCTCCTTCTCAATATGACATCGGAGGTGGAGAAACCTCATACAATATGCTTGCAAAATTAAAATACAACCAAAATGAAATACACAAGAAAATACAAGTAAAGAACAATTTACAAATGATTGCTTTGATTGCTTGATGCTTTGGTTGCTTTGGATGGCATTTGAAGACCTGAAATGCAGTAGTACTTCCCCTCAAAATCATCCAAGAACTACTATAAAATCCTCCTTCTTGAGCTCCTTTTATAACTCCAGCTCAGACTAATTTATGCCTTCAAGTCAACTACCCCTTATTCATTATCTCACAATGGATTAATCCATATAGGCTTTCGCCCAACGGATACCCTAGCAGTTAACTACCATTACCATCATTCAATTGTCAGGCTCGAGCTTTTCTAAGCATATTGACTGGTGTGACTAGTGCTCAGCAGTCGAATGGTGGTTTGGACTAGTCAATTGAACACTAGCAGTCAAGTGCTGGGATTGAGCAATCGACTGGCTTCAGTGGACAAGAGCATAGAATATTTCTGAGTCAACTGTCGACTGATGGCTATTGTAGTCAACTAATCGGCCAAATTTGATGTGGATTAGTCCGTTATGAGACATATAGTGATCATCTAGTTGGTAGGTAAGGTCAGTCGACTAATCGGCGGAAAATTAGCTCGAAGGGAGCTTTTGGAGAGGAATTGTTGCTGCATTCCAAGTCTTCAAAAGTATTCCAAAGCAACCAACAAACAAGTGATCAAAAGCATTCTTGTGTAAAGTATTTTCACTTCTTCATTTCATTGGCTTCTTGTTGTAAGCTCTATATTGTAATGGATTTCTCCACCTCCAGTGTCATTCCGAGGAGAAGTTATAGGGGTGGCATATCACTAGAGCTTAGCCATGGAGTAGGAACTAGGATTCCAAATCACGTAAAACCCTTGTATAGTGCTTGTGGTTTGTGCTTTGTATTTGTTTATATTTGTGTTTGCATTTCCATTGTGTGCTAACACCTTGTAGACAAGCACGACGCAATCGAGAGTGAAAAAAATTGAACGAATCGTTGTTCACCCCCTCTGGCGCATCATAAGATCCTCAATAATTAGTATCAGAGTAAGGTTGCTCTACAAGGACTAATCACCGAGGGAGCAAATGCTAGAGGGCAATGGATTTCAACGATGGATTAGGTTATAACATCGGAGTACCACCCTCCTTCGATCACCGTACTGGAATGATAGGATGCAATATTTTCTAACGAATAATATTGAAGATTTTTTTAGTACTATAGAAGGATTTGAAGGTCCCATGGATAAGAAGGGAAGGCTCCTCAAGAAAAAGAAGTGGATGGAGGACCAACATTAAAAAATCCGAGATCAAGGACAAGGTAACCAAAATGTTAATCAATTTGGTACATAATGATATTTTGTACAAGATAGAATATTTTAAGGACGCAAGAGAGTTATGGAGCAAATTGGTAGAGCTCCATGAGAAGCCCTCATCAGCCCAAGACGATAAGAAGGAGTCCAAGTAATCAAGTTCATCATCTCAAGAGCTTAATGATTCGGAGTTTGAGAGGTGTTCAACATTCGAAGTTGAAGAAGTTCCACCTCTAGGATTGGGGGGAGGTTAGATCATCGATGTCGGAGCATGAGGAGGCTTCAACCTCCGGAGCCATTGAAGAATAAGCTCAAGACTATCCTACCACCGAGATAGGTAACTCAAGCATAATGATTAAAAATAAAGATCATATAAGCTTTGAGTGTAGGGAAAGAGGACACTACATGAGCAAGTGTCTAAGTAAAATTAAAAAAAAAGACTCAAGTGGTGCCAAAGGCCAAGGTGAAGCCCAAGGAGGTCGGAGCCTAGATACGGAAAGGCAAGGAGTATATAGTGTGCTTCTCTTGCAACCAAAAGGGTCATTATCAAAGTCAATATCCAAGGAGGAGGCATCCTAGGAAGGATAAGGTAGAGAACTAGAGTCTAGGGTGAGCGCCTAAAGCAAGGCCCAAGGTATCATTTAATAATGCATCTTCAATCTCCCATAACAATAGGCTTGCCAATAATTCATTTTGTCTTAATGCAATATCAAGTGTTTATGATAAAAATCATGCAAATAATAAATTTTATTATTTAGGTGCTAAACATCATGAAATTAGAACTAAGGACAACTCCAAACAAATTACCTCTAGATCTAGCCTACCTAAGGATAGGAAAAAATGACAACAATCTAGGCATTAACCTAAAGAAAATTAGACATATGCCTAGGAAAAAGAAGAATATACAAAAATATAATGGAGGATCAAATATTGAGAAATTAAAGGTAGAAAATCAAGTTTTCAGGTCAAAGCTTGATAAGTTAGAAAAAACCCTCAAAAAGATGGAAAATATGTTTAAAGAGTCTAGTAGACAAAATCTAGAGTTTTGTAGGAAAGAGTCACCTAAGGACAAGAAAGATTTGGGTTACAAGCCTAAGTCTAAGGAAATCAAGCAATCTTACCATAATGTTCCATTTAACTATGGAACTAACCCTAGGTCTAGGAACATCAAGGTTACAAGGGAAGTCATCCCTAAAGTGGACCTTGAAAAGAGTCAAGTGACTATGGTTTCAAAGAAACCTAGAAGTCACTAAGAAGGTTATAAGGGAAGATATCCCTAGAGTTAACCTAGATGAGACCACAATGGCTAAGGCTTCCAAAATGCCTAGAAGAGCCATTAGAATGGTATTAAGGGAAGTTATCCCTAGTGAATACCTAGAAAATCCAATGAGCTACAATAGGTATTAGATTCCTCGGAGTGTGATTCCCTCACACTAGATGGGTATAGGGCGTGTCAACTTAAAATGAAAATGTAGTTAACCTAACCATAGTGGAGTTGACACTTTAAAGCATTTTCAAGGTATATTGATACTTTGAAAATGAATTTATAATTTAATCCTAAAAGGTTTTAGGATGTGCCAATAAAGATAATGAAGTTTGAAAAATTAATCATAAGTGGCACAACTAAGTTAAGGTCAATAGTATGCCAAGTTGGGACTTTTTGCACACTTGAGGGATTTGAGTGTCATTATGGCAAAATTGATATTTGATATAATTTTAGATAATGGCAATTATTTTTATACTTTTGTATTTTATATATTTGTCAAGTTTTGATTGTTATACCATGTCATGACATCATGTTCTATATGATTATTTAAAATATTATGATAGCACTTAGATTTATTTATATCATACTATGACATCATGCATCATTGGTAATGTTTTTAAATTATTCAATCAATATATATGGCATGATCATAATTCATGCATTAAGATAATCAAATTAAATTTAAGGACAAATGGGATTAATTGACACCTAGTTAAGGTGATCAAATTGGATATTGTTGGTGCAATTGGCCTAGGTCATGATTGACCAGACTTGAGTGGGACTTGAGTAGGATTTTAATGTTTGACAATGGGTTTGACCATTGTTTGATAATATGGTTTGACCATATGACTAATAGATGATTGGGATATCCAAAGTCTTATGGGGGAGATTATTTAAGGGAGATTTTTAGAGCAATCAAATCTCAGGTCATGGTTGACTAGACTTGAGTGAGACTCGAGGGGAAGTCCAAGAATGGTATTGGCATGGAAAGTCCAAGCATGGTCTTGGCATAAAAGACCAAGTTTGGATACTTTGCATGGAAAGTTCAATGGTCTTGGCATGGAAAGTCCAAGCATGGTCTTGGCATGGAAGTCCAAGTTTGGATACTTGACATGGAAGTCTAAGTTTGGATACTTGGCATGGAAAGCCCAAGCATGGTCTTGGCGGTGAAAGTCTAAGTTATGGATACTTGGCAAAGGAAAAGTCCAAAAGTGTAGTCTTGGACACACAAGGTCAAGTGTATAGTCTTAGCGGTGAAAGTCCAAGCATTGAGGTTTGGCAATCAGAAAGTCCAAGGGTGTAGTCTTGGTGGTATAAGTCCAAGCATGTGATCTTGCAGGCGTAAGTCCAAGTGGATCTTGGCAAGGAAGTCCAAGAGTGAGGTTTTGGCAGCGTAAAGCCGGAGCATGTAGTCTTGGCAGCATAAGTCCAAATGAACCTTAGCAAAGGAGACCCAATTAGCATGATGTAGCTGATGGAAGCACCTGAAGGCTAACACGAAGATTGAAGGAGTCGTGGAGGACTCGAATAGACCCTAAGGGCATGAGGCTGATGGAGGTAGGTAGAAGGCTTAGGTCTAGGCTAAGGGTGGTCGTTCAAGTATGAGGGGATCATACTTGGGTTAAATCTTATGTTTGAGTTTTAAGTGCATGACACATGAGAGCCTAGTTTGACTCGAGCAGTCGACTGGGATTATGACTACTGACTGGTCAAGGAGTCGACTGAGGCTCAATTGCTCGACTGTGGCTCTAGTAGTAGTCGACTGGACACTAGAAATCGACTACTAGGATTTAGTAGTTGACTGAAATTAAGTGGTCAGGGCATAGAATGTTGGGGAATCAACTGTTGACTTGTAGTAGTCGTCTGGTGCCTATGGAAGTCGATTGCTAGGTCAGGGTAGTCAATAGGTCGACTAAACCTAACGTGGATTAAGCCGTTATGAGACAACGGTACAATGTCTAATCGACTGCTAGGTAAGAGCAATCAACTAGAAGGAGAAAATCAACTCGAGTTGCATCTTTATAAGGAGCTCGAGAAGGAGGTTGATGGTGCCAATTTTTGGTGATTTGAGAGGACATTTGTTGCTACATTCTAGACCTTCCAAGTAAAGGTTTTGCCCAGAAGCTCTGATACTAATTGTAGGGTTTTGCTTATCGAATCCGTGAGAGGAAACTTCGCTTCCTACTTCACCTTGGTCGTTTGTTCATGGCGATCCCCTCGATGTCCCCGGATTAAAAAAAAATTAATCCTAGACAAAAGGGATTGCTGAAACAACCAAGTCATCGTCGTGCTATTCGTTTAGAGAGGTCACTTGAACAAACTCGTTGTTCAAGCGACCATCCACTATTCTACGAGTAACCGCTGAATAGACGATGTTCGGATCGCCGGTTTTTGTGTTTATGCTCGGGATCCAAGTATTATTTAGCCATATACAGATTTATATCATGCTCATAATTGAAAAACAAATACAAACATGTAACATATAAAAATTAGAGAATCAATATACCTCTCGATCTTCTAATGTATGACCTTCCTCCTTTCGGACGTCGTGTGGACGACGATCTACCAAAAGTCGAAGCACCTAGATCGCAAATCTTCCTTCCTTGCTCTTCCAAAGCAAAAGGAAGAATAGAAACAAGGTTTTTCTCCTCCCTAAAACCAACCAACAAGGAACAAAAACAATCCTTGCCGCCGGCCAACAAAGAGAGGGAGATGATGAAGGAAACCAACCAAGACACCAAGGGAGACCCCTAAGTCTTGTTTCCACCACTCAAGGAGAAGAGAAGAGACCCTTTGGCTGCCGGCCAAGGGCTGGGAAAGGGTTGTGGGTGCCGGCCACCAAGGGAGGGGAAGAAGAAAGCAAACTACTTCCTTATTTGGTGTCGCCCAAGCCTCCTAAACCCTAAGCCTCCATACCCTAATCCTAGCTCTCCTAATGGCCGGCCATGGAAGTGGGGAAGAAGATTAGGATGAGCACCGGCCAAGGTAGAGGGAAGAAGGGAGGAACCGGCCAAACCTTAGGAAGAAGAAGATAAACCTCCTCCACTTGTTGCCACCCACCCCTAGCTCCCAAAACCCTAGCCACCCAAACCTAATCCTAAACCAACTAGGATTCCTAGCCTCCAAAGGAAGCAAACCCTAATCCCCTTAATGTAGGGATCCCGAGCGATAAACAAAGTTCGCAGCGAAAAACTTAGGATCCCTCTAGAGATCCAAGCAAAAAAAATATACTCGTTTCAATTATCGATTCTATCCTATAGGAATCGAGATTACCTTCGAAGCGTGCCCTTCGAATTCCAGTCAGCAACACTTGCGAATCTCAGCGTGGTCAGAATGTCCACGCCTCTACGGTGCACACACACACGATCTTGGAGAGAAGAGGTAAGCCCTTTCGGTTGTGCTAGCAACCACTCCAAGGTCTCACTTTTTCCACTCTATACTTGGCCCTCTTGTGTGAACGAAAAGAATAAGCAAAATCAGATTGTATTTTTCATTGTCCACGTTGAAGAAGAAGAAGCAACAATAATACACCTTAATGAGACATTAAATGCACTTCCTTATTCTCCATGGTAAAAGAAAGGAAGTCAATTAATGCTCATTAAATGCACATTAATGAGTTTTAAATCCCATTTAAAACCCTATTTATTAATTTGTGTATTATATTATTAATTCGTGTATTATTCATTTTAGCCTTCTTCTCTTTGTTTGACTTGAGTCTAACTCAACATAAACCAATTTGAGTCCAACTCAAATTTAGCCATGTAATGAGTCTTACTCATTCTAGTTAATCCAATTAACTAATAATTCATTTTAGTCAAACCAAAATGATTTCCTCTCCAAAATAATATGTTCTTTGTGTGTGACCCTATAGGCTCTCAAAACGTTGGCAATGTATCCAAAACCATTTTAGATACATAAGCAATGAGCGGCATCTAGCAATACATCATTGCTACCCAAGTGATGAGAATGTCGAGATCCGACAACCTCTTCCGTGACTATTATCATATGACAGTGTCCTTCTATCCTTGATATCTCAGATCGATCAATGAGGCATAGACTGTGTCACCCTCTTATCAATCTTTATGTTTCTTGATCCCCAAGTAGACTCACTCAAACAAATGAGCTTAATATCTCATATTGACTCATTTGTGTTGGTGCAATCGGCCCAGGTCACGATTGACCAGGACTCGAGTTTGGCTCGAGTGATGTTTTGATGTGTTTTGATGTTTCGACAAAAACATATGACAATGTAATTGTCATTTGGTAAAGTCCAAGTCTTGAGTACTTGGCATGGAAAGTCCAAGTGGGACACTTGGCATTGGGAAAAGTCCAAGCATGGGTCTTGGCAATGTAAAGTCCAACATGGGTTGGCAAGGGAAAGTCCAAACATGGTCTTGGCATTTGAGAAGTCCAAGCATGGTCTTGGCATGGAAAGTCCAACATGGGTTGGCATTTGAAGTCCAAGGGGATTGATATTGGCGGCGTAAAGTCCAAGCGGTAGTCTTGGCAGCATAAGTCCAATGGTTGGTGGCGTAAAGTCCAAGCGGAGTCTTGGCGGCGTAAGTCCAATGTGCCTTGGCGGTGTAGACACCGTTAGCATGACATAGCCGACGGAAGCACCTGAAGGCTAGCGCGATGGATGAACAAGTCATGGATGACTTGGAGGGATCCGAGAGGCGTGAGGCTGATGGAGGTGACTAGAAGGCTTAGGTCTAGGCTAAGGGTGGTCTAACAAGTATGGGGGAACCATACTTGAGTTAAAACCTCATGTTTGAGGTGTGCCAGTCGACTGGTGCCATGTGGCAGTTGACTGGACCAAGTCAACTAGGGTTTGACTGCGGGTTATGGCCTAGCGATCGCCATAGGTTGGCGATGGTGATGGCGAGCAATCGATCGATCGTCCGATCACCGACTGGTGTTCGAGAATTCGGCCACAGAATGGAGTCGAGACTCGACTGGTCGAGTGAGGACTCCATCAGTCGACTGATGGTAGTTCCGTTGGACTTATCCAACGTGGAACTAGTCGTTGTCTCACGACAACAGTGGCATCAGTCGACTGATGGTCTCGATCAGTCGACTGATCGACTTTTTCCAGCACAGGTTGAAGCTATATATGGAGCTCGTGGTGGAAGAAAAAGGTATGGTTCTTTGAGGCGATTTGGGGCGAGTTGCTGCTGCAATTCAGGGTCTCCAAGTGCTACTCGATCAACCAAGTGATCAAGCATTCAAAGAGCATTTGTAAAGTGTTTCCTTTACTTGTATTGCTTTGTATTTCACTATATTGCTTGTATTCATTTGATTATTGTTGTAATCATATTGTACGAGGTTTCTCCACCTCCGGATTATTCCGAGAAGGAGTTATTTGATAGTGGTGTGTGATTGGCATCGCTAGGGCTCATTTGAGCCCGATCCGTGGAGTAGGAACCGTGCGGTTCCGAACCACGTTATATACTCGTGTTAGCGTGTTGTGTTTTCATTATTGTTATTGTATTATCTATATTCCCAAGGCTAACGAATTTGTAGACACAACCGCGATTGAATTCCATTGACGCTAATCACCCCCCCTCTAGCGTTACAAAGGTCCTAACAAGTGGTATCAGAGCCCGGGGCTCTTCTACGGACTAACCGCCGAGAGTTGAAGAAGCTAGAGGGAAGAATATGGAATTTCAAGAAAAATTGGGTGACGACGTCAACATCCCACCTTCCTTCAACCGCGAACATTTCGCGTATTGGAAAGGTAGAATGCAATATTTTCTAATGACAAATATAGAAAATTGGTTTGCCGTGACTATAGGTTTTGATGCTCCGAGAGGAGAAAACGGCGAAATCCTCAAGATGAAGAGATGGACCGAGGAGCAACGGGAAAAATTCAAGACAACCGTTAAGGTAACAAAAATGCTAATTGATTTGATACCTAACGATATTTTGTCTAGATTAGGAAGCTATAGGGATGCCAAGGAATTGTGGAACAAGTTGATCAAGTTCCACGAAAATCCCGAATCGGTCCAAGAAGATTCAGAAGAGGAGACCGAAGAAGAGAGCTCATCCTCAAGGAAAGTGAGGAATCTGAGGAAGTGAGGAGTCAACTTCCTGGATCGGAAGAGGAAATAGAAGAAGAGGAGAGACCATCCTCTACACGAGCAACCTCAAGAAGAAGCTTCAACATCCGCCAAGATGAAGAAGCTCAAAGTCCAATTCCGCCTCCACCATCGAACTTCTAGGTAACTCAAGCAATTTAGTTTTAAATAAAAACATATTATGTGCTTTGAGTGTAGGAGTATGGGCATTACAAGAGCAAATGCCCAAAGAGGATCAAGAAAGCTCCTCCGGCGCCTAAAAGTCAACAAAAGTCAACGGACGCCGGTTCTCCAAGTCTAAAGAGCAAGGAGCAAGTCATTTGCTTCAAGTGCCGGCAACCGGGGCATTACCAAAATCAATGCCCTAGGGGGAGCAAAAAGACCCAAGAAGGAGCATTACAAGTAGGGAAGCCACTAAGGCAAACCCTAAGGTATATTTAAATAATGTCGCCTAATTTAAGTATTAAAAAGCATGCTAGAACTAATTTTAGCAATTGTGGTATGTATCATAAAGAGCATGCTAGAAATAACAAACATATGTGTTTAGGAGCTAAGAATGTTCACCTTAAGAATAAGGAGAAATTTGGGACTAATGTCCTTAGAAAAACAATACCTAAGAAATCTATTAAGAAAATCCAAGAACATCTAGGGTTTAATCCAAAATGGACTAGGCATTCGCCAAGAAAGTCCAATGCCCAAGAGTTAAATAAAAATTCTAAAATTGGGCAATTAGAATTAGAGAACCAAGCCTTGAGGTCAAGGCTTGAGAAACTTGAAAATACCCTAAATAAGATACAAAATCAATCTAAAGGGTCTAATGGTCAAACTCCTAGGTCAAGAAGTCAAAGTCAACATCTAGGACCTAAGAGTCAAAAGTCAACCAAGGGCAAGAATGGTTTGGGTCACAAACCTAAGTGCAAGGTGACTTACCATAGTGTTCCGTTTGACTATGGGACACTAACTAGGTCTAGGAAGACCACGGTCAATGGGAAAGTCATTCCTATAGTTGACCAAGGTTTGTGCCTAGTGACCAAGGTTTCGAAGAAACCTAGGGTGGCCACTAAGAAGGTTGCAAGGGGAGTTACCCCTAGAGTCAACCTAAGTGAGACCCAAATGACCAAGGCTAATAAGCCTAGGAGGGTCATTAGGAAGGTATCTAGGGAGGATATCCCTAAGGAATACCTAAGTAACCCTAGGAGTTCAAATCGTTTTTGGGTTCCTAAGAGCGTGATTGATTCACGCTAAGAAGGGTTTAAGGTGTGTCAACCTTGATTGGATGGGTAGTTAACTCAACCATGGAAAAGGTGGCATTTTAGGTTATTTTCAAGGTTATAGTTACCTTGGGAATGTGGTTTGATTTTAATCCTAAAAGGATTTTAGGATGTGCCAGTATTAATTATGAAGTTTGATAAAATGAGCATTTTGGCATAATTTAGGTTTAGAGGTTGGTGTGCCATTTTGGGTTTTTGGCACACTAGGGAGATTAGGTTAATATGGCAAAATATGTTTAAATCCCAACAAATGGCAATTAATATTAAAATTTAGGTATTATTATACCTATACATTTTATATGCCATGCCTTGTTTGCCATATGCCATGTCATGACATCATGCCTATTTCTATGATTTTATATGTCATGAGTATGCTTAGGTTTAAGGATTAAATGTCATGTGTTTTTAGATTTCATATTATGCCATGACATCATGATTATGAGCATATGCTTATTTATATCATCGTTAATGCCATAATCATTCATGCATTTAAGAAAATTTGATTAAAATTGATTTAAGGACTATGGCATGACTTGGAGTCCCATTTATGAGGGAATCAAGTAGAGTTGCCTTAGGAAAATGCATGAAACTTTAGTTTAGGGAGAACAAAACCCACATCTCACATCCAATTGACATGTATGTGTATTTATACACCCTAGATACATGTGAGATGCTAGGATATGAGTTAAGTTCAAGGTGCATAGTGTTTGTATCTAGATGAACTAAAACTCATCTTATATGACAATGTGGATCATTGGGAAAGCTTGTGTACAAGTCATGTACTTAGAGCCCAAGGAATATGATCCAAAATAAGGTTTTGAAAATAATTTAAAATCATTTTGAAAAACCTTGGTGAAGTCTATCTTTTGATAGCAATCACCATTGATGAGATTGATACAAAGTGAGCTTAAACTTTAAAGTTTTTAGTCACTTTTGGATTTTGTATCAATTTCACTATTTTATGGGTAAAATAATTTTAAAACATTTTTCACCCATTGTATTGGTCATAAGTATTATACGTATCAAATTTCGTGATTTTTCGATAAACGTATAATTATTTATGATTTTCGATTAATAGAATCGATTGTTATCCGAGATCAGTTGATCGCCAAGGCTGATTTTGGGTTGACAAGGTTTGTTTAACCCCAATTCATTCTGATAAGGTCCCTAACCACTCCTAACCCTAGGATATGCTTTGGGAAGCATTATGAAGGGTGAAAATTCATTAGATATGGATTTGGAGAGGTGTTAGGTCAAAGTATCAAATTGAGGTGGTGGAAAGTTCAATGTTGAATTTCCAACCTTAATTTTGATGATTTAGAGTTCCTATTGGCTTAGGGACTCCCCAAGGACATTGTTGGTGCAATGGTCAAGGGGGAGCAAGCCTTTAGGGGGAGGTATCCATCTTGGGATGATGGATGTGTTTTTCTCCTTGAAAAGGAGAAGTTATGGGAATGTTATCAATTTGGGAAATTGATGGATTTTTAGAAACCCAATTTGGAAATTGGGAGAGTGATTAGGATTGCCTCTCTTGAGTGATATGGGACTTATCACTAGGAAGATGGTAGGCATCCTAGGTATTTTTGAACCAAGGGGGAGATTGTAAGATCTCATTGGGACATGAGACATTGACCTCCTTGGAGAGAAAACCTTTTTGATGTTAGTCAAAAAGGGGGAGAATGTTTGGGGGAGAACATTTGGGATAATTGGTAAAGGATTTGAGTTAGTATTCTAACTCAATTATTTGTTTGGTTTTTGTCAAACATCAAAAAGGGGGAGATTGTTGGTGCAATCGGCCCAGGTCACGATTGACCAGGACTCGAGTTTGGCTCGAGTGATGTTTTGATGTGTTTTGATGTTTCGACAAAAACATATGACAATGTAATTGTCATTTGGTAAAGTCCAAGTCTTGAGTACTTGGCATGGAAAGTCCAAGTGGGACACTTGGCATTGGGAAAAGTCCAAGCATGGGTCTTGGCAATGTAAAGTCCAACATGGGTTGGCAAGGGAAAGTCCAAACATGGTCTTGGCATTTGAGAAGTCCAAGCATGGTCTTGGCATGGAAAGTCCAACATGGGTTGGCATTTGAAGTCCAAGGGGATTGATATTGGCGGCGTAAAGTCCAAGCGGTAGTCTTGGCGATAAGTCCAATGGTTGGCGGCGTAAAGTCCAAGCGAGTCTTGGCGGGCGGTGTAGACACCGTTAGCATGACATAGCCGGAAGCACCTGAAGGCTAGCGCGATGGATGAACAAGTCATGGATGACTTGGAGGGATCCGAGAGGCGTGAGGTGATGGAGGTGACTAGAAGGCTTAGGTCTAGGCTAAGGGTGGTCTAGCAAGTATGGGAACCATACTTGAGTTAAAACCTCATGTTTGAGGTGTGCGGTCGATTGGTGCCATGTGGCATCGGTGGACCAAGTCAACTAGGGTTTGATCGGGTTATGGCCTAGCGACGCCATAGGTCGGCGATCGATGATGGCTCGAGCAATGATCGATCGTCTGATCACCGGTCCGGGTGTTCGAGAATTCGGCCAGCATCGGAGTCGAGACTCGATCGGTCGAGTGAGGACTCCATCACGATCGATGGTCACAATCACGATCGATGGTAGTTCCGTTGGACTTATCCAACGTGGAACTAGCCGTTGTCTCACGACAACAGTGGCATCAGTCGACTGATGGTCTCGATCAGTCGACTGATCGACTTTTTCCAGCACAGGTTGAAGCTATATATAAAGCTCGTGGTGGAAGAAAAAGGTATGGTTCTTTGAGGCGATTTGGGGCGAGTTGCTGCTGCAATTCAGGGTCTCCAAGTGCTACTCGATCAACCAAGTGATCAAGCATTCAAAGAGCATTTGTAAAGTGTTTCCTTTACTTGTATTGCTTTGTATTTCACTATATTGCTTGTATTCATTTGATTATTGTTGTAATCATATTGTACGAGGTTTCTCCACCTCCGGATTGTTCCGAGAAGGAGTTATTTGATAGTGGTGTGTGATTGGCATCGCTAGGGCTCATTTGAGCCCGATCCGTGGAGTAGGAACCGTGCGGTTCCGAACCACGTTATATACTCGTGTTAGCGTGTTGTGTTTTCATTATTGTTATTGTATTATCTATATTCCGCTGCGCTAACGAATTTGTAGACACAACCGCGATTGAATTCCATTGACGCTAATCACCCCCCCTCTAGCGTTACAAAGGTCCTAACAATTTGAGCATGGCCATGTATTTCGTGGTCCTACTCTATCAAGAGGCCAAAGATATCACTCCCGTCATATGGGAGGGATAGATCCCATCTACATCACTCACATCCCTCCGCATAATTCGTTACATTCTCAGTAATCGCCGTTATAGTCACCCAATTATGGTGTGACGTTAGACGATACCAAAGTACATAACTCCTTATGTAGGGAACCGCAGTGACTTCAGGTCTAAGGACTATTCATACCAATAGTCACATGAGAAAGTATATGACACTCATATAACGATCCATGATACTTTCTCATGGTGGGTCAATTCAGTATATATAGTCTCCAATATATATACCCATGTATCAATGTGATATCACATATCCATGACTTGTGAGATCAAGTCATCCATTGACCTACATGCTAGTCTCAATGTATCAATATAGCCCTTGTCTATTAATACAATACTCGACTAGGAATATTTAAGAATAGTGTTCTCTACAGCTTCTCATAATCAATTCTACCAATTGATATACTGTAGATAACAACCTACTATTCATGGGCATTATTATATTTATTTAGCTGGCACACGGATAAAGAAATATAATAATCAATCTTTGCCTTTATTAATGCAAGAATATAATACAAAAGTTTCCCTCACCAATCATCTCATAATTGGCACTAAGGGCTCATACTAACACTTAAGCCATCATCCATCTTGCCGCCCACTTTATGATCTCTATTTATAGAGTTGGGCTCAAGCCATGATTTAATCTCCTCCATTGGTTCTAGGGATTTAATCTCAACCGTCAGATCTAGAGATTTAATCTCAACCGTCGGATCTAGAGATTTAATCTCTACCTTTGGATCTAGAGTTTTGTTTCTATCCTTTGGATCTAAGCTTCATGAGGTGTTAATAGGCTACATTAGGGACCATGAGGAGGAGTTGGATCTTGGCCACCCATGGATCAAGCCCACATAAAGTCCGATCCAATAATGATAATCCAATCCACTAAAGGATCATCATCAATCTACCTCACCAACCCCCATATGATAATATGGGCTCTATATATTATTTGTACATTTTCTCCCCGTGTTTAAGATCTCGAATTTCCGTCGATTAATTAATTTACTAACCATTAATTAATCAACATCTAACTCCTTGAGTAGTACCACTCAACCTTTTCATCATGCCGGACCAAGTCTTCCTGCAGGGTTTACATGATGAACCTTATGAGCTCTTCAAGGGGACATTATCATCCTAATATATAGGACACGGTTTCCTCCTATAATCAACGGCACACCATATAAATAATACATCTCCCAACTTACCAAGCCTATCGATTTAATTTATAAATCTCGCCCAATGGTAAATCAAAGAGATGAATACTAAGTATATGTGCCCGTTATTATATTGGGATTAAGAGCATTTACATAATAATATCTGAGGTCCGATTCGATTATGTAGTCAGCAATAAATCGAATCACCTCTAAGTCGGTCATGCTCAATACACTCAAAGTGCACTAGTGTGATTCTATGGTCAAGACAAACCAATACCAAATCACACTATAACCATTCCGATGGTTTATCCAAACCCATCTCAGTTGTTAGCCTTTACTTATACTTTACAAGGAGCCGATAACATGATCTTCCGTGTGACACCACACACCATGTTATCTACAATGTAAAGTATTAGACAATATGCATAACCATAATAATATGCAAACAATGATCATGTGATTCTTATTTCAAAATAAAGATGTTCATACAAAAGATAGACTTTTCAGTATACATCCCTACAATCTCCCACTTATACTAAAAGACTATGATGTTCTCATACTGCCATACATCTGATTCTCCTTCCCTCCACATGCCTATCAAAGCTCTCGCTAGAAGGGCCTTAGTGAAAGGGTCTACCAGGTCATCCTCTGATGCAATCTAGGCGACAACAACTTCTACCTCCTTTACGATTTCTCGTATCAAGTGGTACTTGCGCTCTATGTGTTTACTTGCCTTATGAGCTCGTGTTTCCTTCGAATTTGCAACTACACCATTATTATCACAATAAATTGTGATAGTACTTGGCAATCCAGGAATCACATCCAAGTCCATCAGGAAGTTCCTGAGTCACACAGCTTCTTTGGCCGCCTTAGAGGTCGCCACATACTCAGCTTCCATGGTAGAGTCCGCCACGCATTTCTGCTTGACACTCCTCCATACAATGGATCCACCTCCCAAAGTAAATGCAAAACCTGAGGTAGACTTACTGTTATCCCTATCTGATTTGAAGTCGGAATCCGTGTAACCCACAGGGTGTAATTGGTCTGCCCGGTAAACCAGCATATAATCCCTAGTCCTTCTCAGGCACTTCAATATATGCTTTACCACAGTCCAATGTCCCTGTCCTAGATTACTCTGATATCTGTTGACCATGCCCACAGCAAAGCAGATATCTTATCTCGTACATAGCATCGCATACATGAGGCTTCCTACTGCCGAAGCATAAGGAACCGCCTTCATTTCCTCTATCTCCTCATATGTTCTAGGACACATCTCCTTAGATAAAGGAACTCCATGCCTGAAAGGTAGAAAAAACTTTCTTGGAGTTCTGCATGCTAAAATGATCCATAATTGTGTCTATGTATGAAGCTTGGGATAAGAACAACATCCTTCTCCTGCGATCCCTTATAACCTTGATCCCAAGGATGTGTCCCACCTCTCCCAAGTCCTTCATATCAAACTGTTTGGACAACCATACCCTTACGTCCGATAACACCTTGATATTGTTGTCAATCAACAAAATGTCATCTACGTAAAGTACAAGAAATACCACTACATTTTCGTCACATCTCTTGTATACACAAGACTCATCCGGACTTTGAATAAATCCATAAGACTGATTTACCTCATCAAAGCGGATGTTCCAAGACCTCGAAGCTTGCTTCAATCCATAAATGGATTGATTAAGCTTACACACAAGATGCTCCTTTCCTTTAGCAATAAATCCCTCTGGTTACTTTATATAGATGTTTTCCTCAAGACTTTCATTCAAGAAAGTTGTCTTGATATCCATCTGCCACACCTCATAATCTATATGAGTTGCTATGCATAAGAGAATCCGGATAGACTTAAGCATGGCTACCGGCGAAAAGGTCTCCTCATAATCGATACCCTCTTTCTGAGTATACCCCTTCACAACAAGCCTCGCTTTGAAGGTCTCAACCTTCCCATCTATTTCTCTCTTTCTCTTGTAGATCCACTTGCATCCAATGGTTTTTACACCATCGGGTGACTCTACTAGCTCTCATACCTGATTTGAATCCATAGATTCAATCTCAGTATTCATTTTACTTTGCCAAGATGCTGCATCTATATCTTGGATTGCCTCGTCGTATGTCCAGGGATCAGGTTCATGTTCGCCAGCAACCAAATCAGAGGATTCACCCAAGAACATGAATCTAAGAGGCTGCCTAACAACCCTCCCACTACGACGAGGTATCTCCTGTGTATTCTCTGCGGCATGCGGTGCAGTGACTTGTGGTATATCCTCTCGTACCGATGGTACTAAAGAAGTGACTTCCCTTTTTAATTCCTCCAGAAAAATTTTACTCTTGGGCTTGTGGTTCATCACATAGTCTTCCTCTAGAAATATGGCATTCGTACTAACAATCACCCTCTAATCTCTAGGACTATAAAACAAACCACCTTTCATTCCTCTAGGATAGCCAATGAACATGCGTACTTCTGTACAAGGATCCAACTTACCAGCATCTGCCTTCAGCACATGTGTTGGACTCCCCCATATCCGAATATATCTTAGACTAGGCTTTCGCCTAGTCCACAATTCTGTGGGAGTAGAAGGCACTGATTTAGATGGAACCAAGTTCAGAATGTACACCGCCGTATCTAGAGCATATCCCCATAACGAATCTGGCAAGTCAGCATAACTCATCATTGATCTAACCATCTCTATAAGAGTCATATTCCTTCGCTCTGCTACACCATTCTGTTGGAGTGTGCCAGGTGCAGTCAATTGGGATTGATTCCCATCCTCTAATAAGTAGTTCCTAAACTCTCCCAAGAGGTACTCACCACCACGATCAGATCGTAGTGTCATCTATATCTTGAATAATTGTCTATGAAAGAGACGAAATATTCAAGACCACCTCTTGCCTGGATAGTCGTAGGACCACACAAATTAGAATGAACCATTTCTAACACATCTTTGGCTCTATACCCCTTGGCCTTAAAAGGCCTCTTGGTCATTATATCCTCCAAGCAAGATTCGCAGGTTGGGAAATCTTCCACCACTAATGAACCCAGAGGTCCATCAGCTATCAACCTTTGAATTCTGCTTAGATTAATATGACTAAGCCTAAGATGCCAAAGATATGTTTGGTTCATCTTTGAAGGTTCTTTTCTCTTATTGGAATTAGAAGATGAGTTATAAACTTCAATTTGCATCGTGGGAGGTTTTGGTTCAAGTGTATACAAATTTTCTATCAATGTACTTGAACAGATATTCTCCCTATTCCTTTTTATAATAGCTCTATCATTAAAAGAAATAGAATATCCATCCATAAACAATTTAGAAATTGAAACTAAGTTCTTTCTAAATAAAGGTACATAAAGGGAATTTTCCAGAACCTAAGTTTTATTTTTCTCAAGAGATAAATAAAACTTCTCCCACTGCAATAGCCGCCACCTTCATGGCATTGCCCAAGTAAATGGTAATCTCCCCTTTAGCTAGTCGTCGGGTTTCTTGGAACCCCTGCAAAGTATTGCAAACATGATTAGTGGCTCCCGTATCTACACACCAGGTGGCGGTAGATAACACTGCTAATCATGTTTCAACGACTAGTCCAAAGGATATATCTTTGTTCTTCTTTGGATTGGGACAGTCCTTCTTCCAATGTCCATCCTGCTTGTAAGTGAAGTACTTGCCTTTCGGCTTCTTCACTCCTCCCTGAGATCCTCCCACCACCTTTGCTCCACCTTGTTTCTCCTTCTTCTTGCCTTTCGGCTTAGAAGCAGAAACCTTTTTGAGCAACCATGGCTTGAGGACACTCTTCGAAGAGTGCATACTTGTACTCCTTAGCAGATAAGACAATATCTAGATTCTTTTCCAATCATCATAATTATGTACAATAAGTTTATTTTCCTTTAGTATCAAAGCAAGTGGACTGAAATTCAATTTTGAAGATCCTAAGAATCACATAGATCATTACTGTAGATTTCAAAAAATTATTGATTCCTCAAACAAAAAATTTTAAAATCAACCAACACCGAGAATATCGTATGCCACGATAGTATGGACGTATACGAATTCTACATTTGCAAGAGGAGGTTTAACCCATTAATTTTACTATCTTGTCAACCTAACTTTTGACAAGTAAAATTAATAGTTGGTTTCTCTTCGGCCCTACAAATAAAAGCAGTGACTCGGATGGGGAGGATGTAGGGATTTATTATGCAAAATAGCATATGCACAACGGAAAAATAGGATCCCTTCCAAGTGATCCTTGCGAAAGAAAACCTCGTACAAAAAATAAATTTCTCAAAACCTATCTTATAGGAGAATATTACCTTTGTTGCGTGCCCTTTTTTTAATCCCGCTTCTCCTTGGGTTTGTTGGATCTTTTAGCACGTTCAAATGTCCATGCCTCTATATGTATCCACACGAGCAAGCTCTTGTCTCACAAAAGAAACTAGAAGAGCTCTCCTTTACTTCTTGCTAGAGAAGTCCCTAAAGGAGAGGAAGGTAGGGAAAAAGAGAAAGGAAGAAGAAGACCACTCTTCTTGCTAGCCTACACTCACAAAAGCCACACAACCAAAGCCTCTCACCACCAAGCTCTCTCCAAGCCTCAAGCTTCACCAACACATTGGCCAGCCATCCCATGGAGTGTTTTATAGGATTGAAAAAACCTTTCACCTCCTATCACATTCAATGCAATCAATTGCATTGAAAGATAATCAAACAAGGAGTTACACTCCTTGTTTGGCCGGCCACATGTGGAGAAATTCCAAAGGTCAAAACCCTTTGTCTCCTTCCACCTCATCAAGCTTAGGTGGCATGCTTATGTGGCATGCTTATGTGGCATGCTTAGGTGGCATGCTTATGTGGCATTCATGCATGTTGAATTAATCTTATTAATTCAATAAGCTTATGTTATCATATTGAATTAATCTCATTAAATCAATAAGGTAACATATTGAATTAATCCTATTAAATCAATTAAGCTTAGGCTATCATGATAACATATTTATTTAATCTTATTAAATTAATAAGCTTAGCATATTGAATTAATCTCATTAAATCAATAAGCTAAAATTCTCATTAAGCTTAAAGTCCAAAAACCATTTTGTACTTAAGCTCATTCCCAAATTATTCTAGTCAAACTAGAATGCACTAATTCTTCTAATCATCATGCTCTTTGTGTGTGACCCTATAGGCTCTCATAACGTTGGCAATGGATCTAAACTCTTTTAGATACACAAGCAATGAGCGACATCTAGCAATACATCATTGCTACCCAAGTTACGAAATAAGTCAAGATCCGACTAACCTTTCCGTGACTACTATAATGTATGACCGTGTCCTTCTATTCTTGATATCAGATTGACCAATGAGGCATAGACCGTGTCATCCTCGATCAATCTATGTGTTTCTTGATCCCTGAGTAAACTAACTCAAACAAATGAGCTCAATATCTCATATTGACTCATTCGAGCATGGCCATGCATTTTAGTAGTTCTACTCAATCAAGGGGCCCACAGATATCACTCCCGTCATATGGGAGGGATAGATCCCATCTACATCACTCACATTCATCCGCATAATTTGTTATATACCCAGTAATCACCTTTATGGTCCACCCTGTTACGGGTGACGTTTGACGATACCAAAGTACATAACTCCTTATGTAGGGAACCGTAGTGACTTCAGATTTGAGGACTATTCATACCAATAGTCACATGAGAAAGTTTATGACACTCATATGACGATCCATGAAACTTTCTCATGGTGGGTCAGTTCAGTATATATTCTCTAATATATACCCATGTGTCAACTTAATATCATATATCCATGACTTGTGAGATCAAATCATCAATTGACCTACATGCTAGTCTTTATGTATTAATATTGCCCTTGTATATTAATACTTGACTAGGAACATTTAGGAAAGTGTTCTCTACAGTCTCTCATAATCAATTCTGCCAATTGATGTGCTGTAGATAAGAACCTACTTTTTTAGGGCATTATTATATTTAATTTAGCTGGCACAAGCAAGACATAAATATAATAACCAATCCTTTGCCTTTATAGAATATGATACAAAATGTTCCCTATTCAACCATCACATGATTGGTTCTAGGGCTATAACTAACAGAGGATACTTATATTTGTATCTAAGTGTTCACCATTACTCGGTACCAAGGTAATTATCTCGGGTTATGTGCCTTCTGATGGGGAAGTACACACGCTCTTTGATAATTCCCTATAACCATATTTGACCTTGTGATCCGCAAACAAACTCATCTGATGGGGAGGAAGGCACTCAGAGTCGACGTGCAAGTTTGATTGCATCACTTGTCAAATCGTAATGGAGGCCACGGGAATTTATAAAAATATCCCTCTCCCACTTAGTAATTTGAAATTGAGGAATTTTCCTAGCCTACGACATGCATATAAAAAAAAAGCAATAAATATGAAAAATAAAATATTTTCCAACTATTATGGCTTTTGTCTTCAATATGTCTCCCGTCGCAACGCCTTCTCTTCCGCTCCTCCTACGCCATGTACAAGCCATCCAGAGATCCGAGCCGAGACTAAAACCTATTTTAATTTACATCCATCGATCCTATACTCCACGAGGGAGTGTACATGAAATCTACATCAAAAGTAAACTAAAATAAAGAGTGGCTAAACAATGTCGTATCTAATTTACAAAAAATTAAATACTAGCCTCGTCAACCCCGAGGATTCAACAAAATAAATATTTACACACATACAATCACATACACACATATGGCCATAATAGTCGGATCTTATGCCTGCAACCAAAGAGTTAAACTACGCATATCCTACTATTATCCGGCACATATAATATATGAAAAAGTGCATAAAAATTAACCGAATCATAAACACACAAAACCGGAAACCTTGGCTCTGATACCAATTGAAGGTTTTGCCCGGAAGCTCTGATACCAATTGTAGGGTTTTGCTTATCGAGTCCATGAGAGGAAACTTCGCTTCCTACTTCACCTTGGTCGTTTGTTCATGGCGATCCCCTCGATGTCCCCGGATAAAAAAAAATTTAATCCTAGACAAAAGGGATTGCCCAAACAACCAAGTCATCGTCGTGCTATTCATTTAGAGAGGTCACTTGAACAAACTCGTTGTTCAAGCGGCCATCCTCTATTCTACGAGTAGTCGCGGAATAGACGATCTCCGGATCGCCAGTTTTTGTGTTTATGCTCGTGATCCAAGTATTATTTAGCCATATACAGATTTATATCATGCTCATAATTGAAAAACAAATACAAACATGTAGCATATAAAAATTAGAGAATCGATATACCTCTCGATCTTCTAATGTATAACCTTCCTCCTTTCGGACGTCGTGTGGGCGACGATCTACCAAAAGTCGAAGCTCCTAGATCGCAAATCTTCCTTCCTTGCTCTTCCAAAGCAAAAGGAAGAATAGAAACAAGGTTTTTCTCCTCCCTAAAACCAACCAACAAGGAACAAAAACAATCCTTGCCACCGGCCAACAAAGAGAGGGAGATGATGATGGAAACCAACCAAGACACCAAGGGAGACCCCTAAGTCTTGTTTCCACCACTCAAGGAGAAGAGAAGAGAGCCTTTGGCTGCCGTCCAAGGGCTAGAAAAGGGTTGTGGGTGTCGGCCACCAAGGGAGGGGAAGAAGAAAGCAAACTACTTCCTTATTTGGTGCCACCCAAGCCTCCTAAACCGTAAGCCTCCAAACCCTAATCCTAGCTCTCCTAATGGCCGGCCATGGAAGTGGGGAAGAAGATTAGGATGAGCACCGACCAAGGTAGAGGGAAGAAGGGAGGAACCGGCCAAACCTTAGGAAGAAAAAGATAAACCTCCTCCACTTGTTGCCGCCCACCCCTAGCCCCCAAAACCCTAGCCACCCAAACCTAATCCTAAACCAACTAGGATTCCTAGCCTCCAAAGGAAGCAAACCCTAATACCCTTAAGCCATCATCCATCTTGCCGCCCACTTTATGATAGAGTTGGGCTCAAGCCATGATTTAATCTCCTCCATTGGTTCTAGGGATTTATTCTAAATCGTCGGATCTAGAGATTTAATCTCAACCGTCGGATCTAGGGATTTAATCTCTACCTTTGGATCTAGAGTTTTGTTTCTATCCTTTGGATCTGAGCTTCATGAGGTGTTAATAGGTGATACTACTGGTACCTTTTCTATATAGCTGCGGATAGAAGGGTAGCATGTAACCCGTGATCCGGTCCAAAATATTCGGCTCAGCAAAGGTAGAAAAGAAAGAATGGTTCGGGCGCGAATATCTGAAGCAATTGGCACAGGAGAGTTAGCAGAAGCAATTGGCATGGGAGAGTTAGCAGAAGCAATTGGCACAGCAAAGAAGAGATGGAAGGCACTTCGCTAAGGGCGGAACAAGAATTGGTTCAACTAGATAATTCCAGAAGCAGATGGGATGGATAAAGGGTCGACTCAACCTGATCAATCCGAAGGAAGTTTGGCACGGGAAAAAGAGGAACTGGTTCGGGTTGATAGGGAACCCTAAGGCTAGGTCACCCATGGGCCATAGACCTAAACTAGCTTCACCTAAAGTGGATGGTTGAGGGAGACAGTCTAACCTAGTTACCTGAAAAGTAAAGGAAGAGGCGTTATGCCACAGCTTAGGAGGCCCCACACAATATTCCGAGGAGCCTTCGTTCCTCATATCTGTAACAAAATTATTCTCCAGGTGGAGGTGGTGGCCACGTGTACGGGGGAGACAGCCCATGACGTTACGAAGGAAGAAAAAAGGGAGATAAAAAGGAGGAAGCAAGAAAGAGGGAGAGGATCCGCAAGAATTCCAACCCAGCAAGAGAGAAGAAGAGGCAAGAGGAGAGGGAGAGCGACAACCACCTCGCCGGAGCAGAAGGACAGGGATCTGCTGTTGTTACATCTCTTGTACTTTTTCTCGACTTGTGATATCACTGTAAAAGGTTTTTCTCCTCCACCTTCGGAAACTTCTTTTCTATAAAGGAGGACCTTCATAGTGAAACTGCTTAGGCACTGCATCCGGTGAGAAAGCTCACCTCCGTGGAGTAGGAATCCTCATTTCGAACCACGTTACATCTTGTGTCTGAGTTTCGATTGCTGGTATCGGTTTTTGCATTTCATCTACTTCACCTTCTTATTCTTTACTGATTGTGGCCTACGAGAACCCTCTGAGATCTCCCTCTGTGCTTCACTGTATTGGAAAGGAGTGAACAGATTTTCCTCGTCGCATCAGTTGGCACCGTCTGTGGGAACACATTGAGCTGGACATCGAGATGCAACCTGAAGAGATACAACAACCCGCTACCTCTGCAGCGGAGGAGTGCCCCATCATCCTTCTACCATCACAGCTGAAGGCCCTGATGGATGATGCTATTATAGAAGCCCTCGCTAGGGAAAGAAGAAGGACCGGATATCTACATCCGCATTTCGGTGAACCTTTTTCCCGAGGCCCACCCCCAGAGATGCCTCCCCCATCTCGTACAACCGTCAATGCGGAAATATTGCCTGGAGGAGGACTTGGGTGAAGAACACCTCAGAACACTATGCCCTTCACCCAAACGCACAGGGAAGAATAAGGCGAAAGTCAATCAACCAGACCTCCAGAAGTATACGAGCCTAGTCCCTTTACAATGGACATTCTCTCTGAAGTCCCTCCGCCCTACTTCCGGAATCCTCAGATCGATAAGTATGATGGTTCGATGGATTCCGAAGAGCACATATCTCAATTTGACAGAGAAGCCTCGCTCCATTGTTATACTGATGCTCTCAAATGCCGAGTCTTCCAGACCACTTTAACCGGCTCGGCACAAAAGTGGTTTAATACTTTGCCCCTAGGATCCATCACTTGTTTCGCTGAATTTCGGGGAATGTTCAGTCGGGAGTTTGTCAGCTGCAAGGCGTATAAACATGACGCCTCTATGTTAATGCATATCACCCAGGGATCCTCAGAATCCCTTAGGGGGTATCTCCACCGATTCACTTCTACAGCTAGGGGAATCCCCTCGGCCAGATCCGAATCTTTCAGAGGCGCTATTCAGCACGGGCTGAAGGAGGGCCCCTTCCTCAATTCCTTGTTGAGACAACCTACGGATAGTTATGAGGAGCTGCTAAGCCGTGCGAAGCAATTTATCCGCGAATAAGAAGGACTAAAGGTACGGAGAGCTGAGCGAACGCGCCAGATCCCAACTAAGAAACTCTTCCGGCTCCTCAGCGCCCTCGAGTATGCGTGACCTTTTCGACAGGAGGCTCCGAGGCCTCGTCCAATGTTGCAGGGTGTTCGCCCCATACCTCCATTACAAATCATGGCCGCTGAAGCGCTTCCTCCTATGAGGACTTGGAAGGAACGGGAGATGGAATTTTATGACCAACAGGGTCTGCTGCAACGACCCTTAGGATACAGGGGGATCCCACGTAACCCCCCCCCCCCCCGCCCCCTTCTTCTGCCAATATCATACGGAATATGGCCACGCTAGTGGCCGATGTTTCAAGCTACAAGAAGAATTAGATCGCCTCCACACCGCATATCCGCAAGTGCGAGAGGGAGGGCCCGACGCAGCGAGGGCCCCGACCCAATATAACCGGCCCAGAGCCATATAATCAACAACCTCAAGTCACTTTCCCCCAAACGTCGTCCTAGGAGGTTGTCTCCGAAGGAGGCTCATCAGGTGAGGGCCCTTCATCCAATCTAGATAACGCTCCCACAAGGGGAGTTATTCTTGTTATAACTGAAGGACCTACCGACGGGGACTCTAACCGGGCACGAAAGTCGTACGCCCATCTCATGGAGAGTTTGGCCATCGTCACCGATCAAACTATTCAAGTTGCACCGCCTGTTTCATTCGGGCCAGAGGATCTACAAGGTGTCCTGCTGCCCCACACGGACGCCTTGGTTATTCGTATATCTTTGGCCAATTATGAAGTGGCCAGGGTGTTGGTCGATTCGGGAAGCTCCGTCAATATCCTTTTCCAGGAAGCTTTAGGACAGATGTAGCTGGAAAATGCCCAGCTAGAAGATGTGGTCACCCCCCTCTTTGGATTCGCAGGGCATGTGGTCCACCCTACAGGGCAGATTTCATTGCCTCTGACTCTGGGTGTAAAGCCCAGCCAAAAAACCAATATAATCCCTTTCCTCATCGTGGACACTCCGTCCAGTTATAATGCTATTCTTGGGCGTCCTTTCCTTACACTTTTTCAGGCGGTGGCTTCCCCGTACCACCAAAAGTTGAAATTTCCGGTGGGACAATTGGTGGGAGAAGTTCGTGGAGAACAAAAGGCCTCCAGGAGCTGCTACGTACAAATAGTTCGGGATGATCAAAAGAAAGCCCGAACCGATGACCTCAAAGGCAAAGCTATCATCATTTTGGATGTCTGCGTCCTGGAGGAATCCCCACCCAAGGCTGACAAAGTAGAGGAAGGAGAACTGGTGGAAATTGCCCCAGGAAAGGCCACACGGATAGGACAACAGCTGGAAACCAAGGAAGAGCTGGTGGCTTGCCTGAGGGAGAATGAAGACATCTTTGCGAGAAATGTGCATGATCTCACGGGGATCAACCCTCAAGTGGCTGAACACCATCTCAATATCACTAAAGGAGCCCGACCCGTCCAACAGAAGAGGCGACATTTTGGACCGGAAAAGGACAAGGTCATAGCCGAAGAAGTGGAAAAACTGCTAAAAGCGGGTCATGTAAAGGAAATCCAGTTTCCCGAGTGGGTTTCCAATGTAGTCTTGGTCCCCAAGCCCTCGGGGCAGTGGAGAATGTGTATCGATTTTCGTGATTTAAATAAAGCGTGCCCTAAAGACTGCTACCCCTTGCCTCGTATTGATCAGTTGGTAGATTCTACTGTGGGATATGAAGTGGTGTCCCTAATGGACGCATATCAAGGATACCACCAAATACCTTTGGCCAAAGAAGATCAAAAGAGGGTTAGCTTTGTGACTGCAGGAGGGTTATACGCTTATGTGGTAATGTCGTTCGGATTAAAGAACGCAGGGGCAACCTACCAGCGCCTTATGGACAAAATCTTTGCAGAACAGAAAGGGAAAAATGTGGAAGTCTACGTGGATGACATATTAGTCAAATCGAAGACCACTCGAGATTTAGTTAAGGATTTAAATGAAACCTTCGCTACATTGAGACGGTTTAATATGAAGCTAAACCCTAACAAATGCCTGTTCGGGGTAAAAAGCGGCAAGTTCTTGGGGTACATCGTGACTGAAAAGGGGTTGCAAGCCAACCCTGAGAAGGTGCATGCACTATGCAACATGAAATCACTCGCTAATCTACGGGAAACCCAGAAGTTGGTAGGCAGGATTGTTTCTTTATCCTGATTCATAGCCAGATCGGCGGACAAAGGGCTGCCTTTCTTCAAGATCCTGCGCAAGGCTACTAAATTTCAGTGGGATGATCAATGTGAACAGGCTTTCCAGGAGTTGAAGAAATATTTGGCTGGACTCCCACTGCTAGCCAAACCAATAGCTGGAGAACCACTATGGATGTACCTGGTTGTTTCGGAGGGAGCTATTAGTTCGGTCTTATTGAAACAAGAAGGCTCTCACCAGAAGCCTATTTATTATACTAGCCATATCCTGAAGGGGGCGGAATTCCATTATACGGAGCTAGAGAAGCTGGCATATATCTTAGTGTTAACTGCCCACAAATTGAGGTCGTACTTTTTGGCTCATCCTATCACTGTTCTAACTCATAGCGAATTGGGCAAGGTCGTCACTAAGCCCAATTTCTCCGGAAGATTGGCCAAATGGGTGGTAGAACTAAGCGAGTATGATATTCACTACCAACCCTGAATGGTTATCAAGGCCCAAGTGCTCACTGATTTTCTGGCAGAGGTATCTTGCGGCTCGGAAGTGTTTGAATGTATACTGAAAGCCTAGCTCTTTTTGTATGAACATTTTATTTTGAAATAAGAATCACATGATCATTATTTGCATTTTATATATTCATTATATATGTGTGCATATTGTCTAATATTTTACATTGTAAATAACATGGTGCTTGGTGTGGAACAGAAGATCATGTTATCAGTACCTTGTAAAATATAAGTAAAGGCTCACAACCAAGATGGTTTTGGACAAACCATTGGCATGGTTGTAGTGTAGCTTGGTATTGTTTTATCTTGAACATAGAGTTACACTAGTACACTTAGGTGTATTGAGTAGGACCGACATAGAGGTGATTCAATTTAGTACTGACTACATAATTGAATCGGACCTCGGATATTATGTTGTACATGCTCTTAATCCCGATATAATAACGGGCACATGTACTTAGTGTTTATTTCTTTGATTTACCAGTGGGTGAGATTTAGATGGATTAAATCAATATGCCCGGTAAGTTGGGAAATAATATTATTTACATGGTGTGCCGTTGATTATAGGAAGAAACCGTGTCCTATATATTAGGTTGATGATGTCCCCTTGAGGAGCTCATAAGGTTCATCATGTAAACCTAGCTGGTTGACTTAGTCAACATGATGATAAGGTTGAGTGGTACTACTCGAGGAATTAGATGTTAATTAATTGATGGTCAGTAAATCAATTAATTAACGGGCATTTGATATCTTAAACACGGGGAGATTAATGTACAAATAATATATGGAGCCCATATTGATTTATGGGGGTTGGTGAGGTAGTTCAATGATGATCCTCTAGTGGAATGGAACATCATTGATGGATCAAGTTTGTGTGGTTCCGATCCATCGGGTGGCCAAGACCCAACTCCTCCTTATGGTCCCTATCGTAGCCTAATATAATCCTTGTGAAGTCTAGATCCAAGAATGTAAAACAAAACCTAGAACCAACGGTTGGGATTAAATCCCTAGATCCGATGGTTGGATGAAACCCTAGAACCAACGGTTGGGATTAAATCCCTAGATCCGATGGTTAGGATGAAATCCTAGAATCGACGGTTGGGATTAAATCCTTAGATCCGACGGTTGGGATAAAACCCTAGATCCGATGGTTGGGATGAAACCTTAGATCCGACGGTTGGGATGAAATCCTAGATCCGATGGTTGGGATTAAACCATAGATCTGACGGTTGGGATAAAACCCTAGATCCGACGGTGGAGATTAAATCCCTAGATCCGACGATGGAGATTAAAGGAGGCTTAAGCCCTATTCTATAAATAGATGCTTAGGGTTGGGAGGCAAAAAAAAGATCAAGAATTGGTTTTGGAATTAGGGTTTGGCTCTTGGAGAGGTGGGCGGCTAGGGTTTGGAGCAAAAGTGGGCGGCAACTATCTTCTTCCTTCTAGTTGTTGTCGGCGCCCAACTTGCACCATCAATACTTGGCCGGCGCCCAACCTTAAGGCTTTTCTCTTCTTCCTTAGCCGGCGGTTCTCCTCCCATTGGTGGCCGGTTCTCTTCCTCCTCCCTATTCTCCAAAATGGCCGGCGGCAACACTTCTTGAAGTTGGCCGGCGCATCATCCATTGCTCCTTGGCCGGCGGTTGCACCAAATTCCCTAATTTGGTGGCCGGTTCTAGATAGGAAAGGTATTTGTGAGTTCTTCTCTTTGTTCGCAGCGGACAAGGTAGAGAAGAAAGCGATCTAGAAGGCTTATACTCATGGAGGAACTTCGTCCACACGTCGTCCACGAGAAGGATAGGACATACGGTAGAAGATCGTGAGGTATAAAGTTATTTTAACTTTATGTACAGATCTGAGCATGTTCTTATTTGTTTTGATTATGCATGTGTGTGTATGAATATATATTGTATAATCATGGACCCCAAAGACAAACACAAAAACCGGCGATCCATCCGTCGTCTCTTCTGCGGCTAACCAACTAGAAGAGTTGTGTTGCTTGAACAACTAGTTTGTTCAAGCGACCACTTAAGTTGTTAGCACGACGACGAATAGGTTGTGCTAAGGAAGCTTATTCCATCCGAATTAATTCTTTCATTAGTGAAAATTTTAATCCGGGGACATGGGAGCCAATGAGCCTCCGATGCGGCCACCTAACAATTGGTATCAGAGCCATCAATTTCCGGTTTTGTGTGTTTAGGATTCGGTTAATTTTTTATGCATTTTTCATATATTATATGTGCCAAATAATAGTAGGATATGCGTAGTTTAACTCTTTGGTTGCAGGCATAAGATCCGACTATTATGGCCATGTGTGTGTATGTGAATGGATGTGTGTAAAAATTTATTATTTGAATCCTCGGGGTTGACGAGGCTAGATTAGTATTTAATTTTTGTAATTAAATACGGCATTGTTTAGCCGATCATTTTAGTTTACTTTCGATCTAGACTATTTGTACACTCCTTCGTGGAGTATAGGATCGATGGATGTAAATAAAATGATTTATCTCGGCTCGGAACTCTTTGGTGACTTGCGCACGGGACAAGATAGAGCGGACGAGGTGGCGACACGACGGGATGCATATTGGAGGACAATGCCATAATAGTTGGAAAAATTCTGTTTTTTCCATATTTATTGCTTATTTGTATTATATGCATGTTGTGTATGATTTAAAGTTCCTCATTTGCAATTTACTAAGTGGGAGAGGGACATTTTAATTAATTCCCGCGGCCTCCATTACAATTTGACGTGTGATGCAACAAACTTGTGTGTCGGCTCGAGCCCTTCTCCCGAGGACTCGGTTTGTTTGCGGATTACTAGGTCAAATAATGGTTATAAGAAATTATCTAGGAGCATGTGTACTTCCACAGAGGTAAGGCACATAATCCAAAATAATTCCCTTAGTATTGTGTAATGGTGCACACTTAGATACAAATAAAAGTATCCTCCCCATAGGAGTCACTGCTTTTATTTGTAGGGCCAAAGAGGAACCAACTATTAATTTTATTTGTCAAAAAGTAAGGTTGACAAGATAATAAAATTAATGGATAAAACCTCCTCTTACAAATGTAGAATTCGTATACGTCCACACAGAGTGGCATGCGACATTCTCGGTGATTTGAGGTGTTGGTTGATTTCGGGATTTTATTGTTTTGAGGAATCAATAATTTTTGAAATCTAATATTTTGATCATTGTGATTTTTAGGATTTTCAAATGGCTTTCAACCCACTTGCTGTGATTTTAAAAGAAAACAAACTTACTGGTCCAAACTACATTGATTGGAAAAGAAACCTGGATATTGTCTTAACTGCGGAGGAGTACAAATTTGTACTCTTGGTCTGTCCTCCTAAGCCCTCATGACCGATGAAAAGGAGAAAGAACATTATAAGAAATGGGTTAAGGCGGATGAGATGGCGCGGTGTTACATTTTGGCATCTATGTCAAATGTCTTTTAACATCGATCAAGCCATAGCCATGCTTATGACATGATGTTCAATCTCAAGGAACTTTTCGGACATCGAGTAGAAGGCGGCTAAGCGAGAGGCTATGAGAAACTTGATGGCGACCTCCATGATCGAGGAACACCGTTGATCATGTTCTCAAGATGATGGCTCATCTTAATGAGATGGAAGTCCTAGGAGCTGAGATCGATGGGGAAACCCAGGTCGATATCATTCTCCAGTCTCTGCCTAGGAGTTTTGAGCAGTTCCGCCTAAACTACAACATAAACAAAAGGTTGTATTCGTTGGCGAAGCTTCTGACAGAACTCCAGGCAGCATAGGGGCTTTTTCGTCAGAGTGCTCAAGCCATGGTCGCTCAGAAGGTTTCTTCCTCTAAACCGAAAGGTAAGAAGAAGAAGAAGCAAGGTGGAGCGAAGAAGGTGGCAACAGGACCTCAGGCAGGAGTGAAGAAGCCAAAAGGCAAGTGCTTCACTTGCAAGCAGACTGGACATTGGAAGGCGGACTGTCCTCGCCGAAAGAATAAAGGTATATCTTCTTGTTTAGTTGTTGAAACATGTTTAGCGGTGTTATCTACCAGTGCCTGGTGTGTAGATACAGGAGCCACTGATCATGTCTGCAATACTTTGCAGGGGTTCCAGGAAACCCGATGACTAGCTGAGGGAGAGATTACCGTCTTCATGGGCAATGCTTCAAAGGTGGCGGCTATTGCAGTGGGAGACGTTTATTTATCTTTTGATAGGAATAAAGTTTTGGTTTTGAGAAATTGTCTTTATGTACCTACTTTTAGAAAGAATTTATTTTCAGTTTCTAAATTGTTTATGGATGGATATTCTGTTTCTTTTAATGACAAGGTGGTTATAAAAAGGAATAGGGAGATTATCTGTTCTGGTACATTGGTTGGCAATTTATATACTCTTGAACCAAAAACTCCCACGATGCAAATAGAAGTAAATAACTCATCTTATAAATCTAATAAGAGAAAAGAACCTTCGCAAATGAACCAAACATATCTTTGGCATCTAAGGCTTGGTCATATTAACCTAAGTAGAATTCAAAGGTTGATAGCTGATGGACCTTTGGGTTCATTAGTGGTGGAGGATCTCCCAACCTGCGAATCTTGCTTGGAAGGTAAAATGACCAAGAGGCCTTTTAAGGCCAAGGGGTATAGAGCCAAAGATGTGTTAGAATTGGTTCATTCTGATTTGTGTGGTCCTATGTCTATCCAGGCAAGAGGTGGCTTTGAATACTTCGTCTCATTTATAGACGATTATTCAAGGTATGGATACATTTACTTGATGCGCCGCAAGTCTGAATGCTTTGACAAGTTCAAAGAATTCAAGGATGATGTGGAGAACCGTCAAGGTAAAAGTATCAAGACATTACGATCTGATCGTGGTGGCGAGTACCTCTTGGGAGAGTTTAGGAGTTACTTATCAGAGGCTGGGATTCAATCCCAATTGTCCGCACCTGGCACACCCTAGCAGAATGGTATGGCGGAGCGAAGGAATAGGACTCTTATGGAGATGGTCAGATCGATGATGAGTTATTCTGAGTTACCTGTTTAGATTACGAGGGTATGCCTTTGGATCTGACAATGTACACTCTGAACTTGGTTCCATCTAAATCAGTACCTTCTACCCTGTAGAATTGTGGGTAAAGCCTAGTCTCAAACATATTCGGGATGGGGGAGTCCACATGTCTTTGAAGGTCTTTGGTAAGTTGGAACCTCGTACAGTAGTGTGCATGTTTGTTGGCTACCCTAAGGGAACGAAAGCTGGGTTGTTTTATAATCCTAGAGATCAGAGGGTGATCGTTAGCACGAACGCCAGATTTCTAGAGGAGGATTATGTAATGAACCACAAGCCCAAGAGTAGGATTGTTCTTGAGGAGTTGACAGGGGAAGTCCCGACTTCAGTACCACCGGTACAAGAGGAGACACCACAAGTCACTGCACCGCGTGTCACAGAGCATACACAGGAGGCACCTCGTCGTAGTGGGAGGGTTGTTAGAGAACCCGAGAGATTCATGTTTTTGGGAGAGTCTTCGGACTTAGTCCCTGGTGAACATGAACCTGATCCCTGGACATATGACGAGGCAATCCAAGATAGAGATGCGGTATCTTGGCAAAGTGCGATGAATTCAGAGATAGAATCTATGGATTCTAATCAAGTCTGGGAGCTAGTAGAGCCACCCGATGGTGTAAAAACCATTGGATGCAAGTGGATCTACAAGAAAAAGAGAGGAGTAGACGGGAAGGTTGAAACCTTCAAAGCTAGGCTTGTTGCGAAAGGGTATACTCAGAAAGAGGGTATCGATTATGAGGAGACCTTTTTAGCGTATCTCTTAAGTCTATCCGATTCTCTTATCTATAGTGCTCATATGGATTATGAGATTTGGCGGATGGATGTCAAGACCTTTCCTTAACTAAGTCTTGAGGAAAACATCTATATGACGGCAGCGGAGGATTCATTGCTAAAGGCAAAGAGCATCTTGTATGTAAGCTTAATCGGTCCATTTATGGATTGAAGCAAGCTTCTAGATCTTGGAACATCCGCTTTGATGAGGTAATCCAGTCATATGGATTTATTCAAAGTCCGGATGAGCCTTGTGTATACAAGAGATGTGGGAGCGTAGTGGTGTTTCTTGTACTATACGTAGATGACATTTTGTTAGTTGGCAACAATATCAAAGTGTTATCAGACGTAAGGGTATGGTTGTCCAAACAGTTTGATATGAAGGACTTGGGAGAAGTAGGACACATCCTTGGGATCAAAGTTATAAGGGATCGCAAGAAAAGGATGTTGTGCTTATCTCAAGCTTCATACATTGACACTATCCTTGCTCGTTTTAGCATGCAGAACTCCAAGAAAGGTTTCCTACCTTTCAGGCATGGAGTTCCTTTATCTAAAGAGATGTGTCCCAAAACATCAAAGGAGATAGAGGATATGAAGGCGGTTCCTTATGCTTCGGCAGTAGGAAGCCTTATGTATGCTATGCTATGTACGAGACCGGATATACGCTGCCAGTGGGCATGGTTAGCGAATATCGAGTAATCTGAGCGGGGACATTGGACTGCGGTAAAGCATATATTGAAGTACCTGAGAAGGACTAGGGATTATATGCTGGTTTACCGGGCAGATCAATTAGTCCCTGTGGGTTACACGGATTCAGATTTCCAATCAGATAGGGACAAGAGTAAGTCTACCTCGGGGTTTGTGTTTACTTTTGGAGGTGGAGCCATAGTATGGAGGAGTGTCAAGCAGAAATGCGTGGCGGACTCTACCATGGAAGCTGAGTATGTGGCAGCCTCTGAGGCAGCCAAGGAAGCTGTATGGCTCAGGAACTTCTTGATGGACTTGGATGTGATTCCTGGTTTGCCCAGAACTATCACAATTTATTGTGATAACAGTGGTGCAGTTGCAAACTCGAAGGAACCACGAGCCCATAAGGCGAGTAAACACATAGAGCGCAAGTACCACCTCATACGAGAGATCGTAAAGCGAGGAGAAGTTGTTGTCACCAAGATTGCATCAGAGGATAACCTGGCGGATCCATTCACTAAGGCCCTTCAGTAGCGTTTGATAGGCATGTGGAGGACATGGGGATCGGATGTATGGCGAGTGATGGCATAGTCTTTTAGTATAAGTGGGAGATTGTTGGAATGTATACTGAAAGCCTAGCTCTTTTTGTATGAACATTTTATTTTGAAATAAGAATCACATGATCATTATTTGCATTTTATATATTCATTATATATGTGTGCATATTGTCTAATATTTTACATTGTAGATAACATGGTGCTTGGTGTGGCACAGAAGATTATGTTATCAGTACCTTGTAAAATATAAGTAAAGGCTCACAACCAAGATGGTTTTGGACAAACCATTGGCATGGTTGTAGTGTAGCTTGGTATTGTTTTATCTTGAACATAGAGTTACACTAGTACACTTAGGTGTATTGAGTAGGACCGACATAGAGGTGATTCAATTTAGTACTGACTACATAATTGAATCGGACCTCGGATATTATGTTGTACATGCTCTTAATCCCGATATAATAACGGGCACATGTACTTAGTGTTTATTTCTTTGATTTACCAGTGGGTGAGATTTAGATGGATTAAATCAATATGCCCGGTAAGTTGGGAAATAATATTATTTACATGGTGTGCCGTTGATTATAGGAGGAAACCGTGTCGTATATATTAGGTTGATGATGTCCCCTTGAGGAGCTCATAAGGTTCATCATGTAAACCCAGCTGGTTGACTTAGTCAACATGATGATAAGGTTGAGTGGTACTACTCGAGGAATTAGATGTTAATTAATTGATGGTCAGTAAATCAATTAATTGACGGACATTCGATATCTTAAACACGGGGAGATTAATGTACAAATAATATATGGAGCCCATATTGATTTATGGGGATTGGTGAGGTAGTTCAATGATGATCCTCTAGTGGAATGGAACATCATTGATGGATCAAGTTTGTGTGGTTCCGATCCATCGGGTGGCCAAGACCCAACTCCTCCTTATGGTCCCTATCGTAGCCTAATATAATCCTTGTGAAGTCTAGATCCAAGAATGTAAAACAAAACCTAGAACCAACGATTGGGATTAAATCCCTAGATCCGATGGTTGGATGAAACCCTAGCACCAACGGTTGGGATTAAATCCCTAGATCCGATGGTTAGGATGAAATCCTAGAATCGACGATTGGGATTAAATCCTTAGATCCGACAGTTGGGATAAAACCCTAGATCCGACGGTTGGGATGAAACCTTTGATCCGATGGTTGGGATGAAATCCTAGATTCGATGGTTGGGATTAAACCCTAGATCCGACGGTTGGGATAAAACCCTAGATCCGACGGTGGAGATTAAATCCCTAGATCCGACGGTGGAGATTAAAGGAGGCTTAAGCCCTATTCTATAAATAGATGCTTAGGGTTGGGCGGCAAAAAAAAGATCAAGAATTGGTTTTGGAATTAGGGTTTGGCTCTTGGAGAGGTGGGCGGCTAGGGTTTGGAGCAAAAGTGGGCGGCAACTATCTTCTTCCTTCTAGTTGTTGCCGGCGCCCAACTTGCACCATCAATACTTGGCCGGCGCCCAACCTTAAGGCTTTTCTCTTCTTCCTTAGCCGGCGGTTCTCCTCCCATTGGTGGCCGGTTCTCTTCCTCCTCCCTATTCTCCAAAGTGGCCGGCGGCAACACTTCTTGAAGTTGGCCGGTGCATCATCCATTGCTCCTTGGCCGGCGGTTGCACCAAATTCCCTAATTTAGTGGCCGGTTCTAGATAGGAAAGGTATTTGTGAGTTCTTCTCTTTGTTCACAGCGGACAAGGTAGAGAAGAAAGCGATCTAGAAGGCTTCTACTCATGGAGGAACTTCGTCCACACGTCGTCCACTAGAAGGATAGGACATACGGTAGAAGATCGTGAGGTATAAAGTTATTTTAACTTTATGTACAGATCTGAGCATGTTCTTATTTGTTTTGATTATGCATGTGTGTGTATGAATATATATTGTATAATCATGGACCCCGAAGACAAACACAAAAACCGGCGATCCATCCGTCGTCTCTTCCGCGGCTAACCAACTAGAAGAGTTGTGTTGCTTGAACAACTAGTTTGTTCAAGCGACCACTCAAGTTGTTAGCACGATGACGAATAGGTTGTGCTAAGGAAGCTCATCCCATCCGAATTAATTCTTTCATTAGTGAAAATTTTAATCCGGGGACATGGGAGCCAATGAGCCTCCGATGCGGCCACCTAACAGGAAGATGGTTCAGTAGCAAAGGATGAGGGGTCAGATGCATGGAATATATTCATAGACGGTTCTTCAGGATCTACAGGCAGCGGCGTCGGGGTTCTATTAATTTCCCCTGATAGTGAAGAAACTCGCCTAGTCGTTCGCCTGGGATATCGGGTATCCAATAATGAAGCAGAATATGAAGCCATTCTAGCGGGATTGCAGGCTGCTAAAGTGGTAGGGGCTTCTTCAATTGTAATCCATTCGGATTCCCAGTTGGTAATATCACAACTTCAAGGTTCTTTTGCGGTTACAATTGAAGGTTCTTCTTCAATTGTAATCCATTCGGATTTCCAGTTGTAGCGGGGTTCGCATATTATCTGAAAGATGACCAAGGCAAAGAACTTCCACGACCTTGGAATGCCATTCATTTAAAGCTTTTTCACACTGTATAAAAAGTCGGGAATAGAAGAAGAGGAATTATGAGACTCCGATGGGGTGTACTTATTGACTTGATTGCATTAATTAGATGCAAAGTGCCCTTCAAATTTCATTAATAAGTCATTTGCCAGTGCAATACGGTACTGGTGATAAATCTTGAAAAAGAGAAAGAAAATGGAAAGGAAACTCCTATTTCAAAACAAAATATCGAATTATAGCTTAAATCGGTCGGGAGGATAACGTCGAAAGCTAGCCTCCTAATTTAAAGAGAAGGAAGGATAAGTTGGAGGAGGTAATCCTTGGTCAGCATATTGCCGAACCGCTTCATTAAATCCGTCCTAATAAGTGGCACGCAGTAAAATGATGAGTCACTCCTGGCGGTTCAGACGGTCAGGGCTCCGATCCCGATGCAGCCTTTGGCATTTTTCTTGTTGTTCTTGAAGCTTTCGACGTACATCAACATAACGTCGTGACACCTCCATAATAGCATCGGCTAGGATGGAAACATCGTCGGCTCGGGAATTTTGGTCCTGCTGTACAAGGTGTGTCATCTCCACCATATTTTGACGCATTGAAGCTGAAATTTCCACCGCTTCGTGAATAAGATTTGGTTCGGAGTTCAAGTTCATCGGCCTTTGGAGGAGGTCTCTTACTGCGTGAGCGGCGTGAGCATGCGCCCTGGAATTTATAAGGGATGAGTTTTCTTGTACCTCCTTGCATAAGCGGGTGCGGAGGTCTCCTATTTTATCCTGTGCTTGCCGGTGTTGAACCTGAAGACGAGCAATGGTGTCAGAGTCCTGTTGCTTCCCCTGGAGAAGCTCTGTTACCTGCCCTTGAAGACGTATTAATTCTCAAGCAGAGGAAGACCCCTCATCAAGAGGAGCCGATTGGACTTCCCGCTGGGGAACGGGTGGCTCCACACCCACTCGTTGTTGTTCTTGTAATGCTGCAATGATATCAGCATCCTTTCGAATGTGTTGGCGAGCCTCGACTAATTTCTCCTGGCATAGGTGCAGTTGTTGCAATAGGAGTCATTCCTGATTCTGAGCCTTAGCCAAATCTTCCCTTTGTTGCCGCTCCCATTCCAGAGCTTGAGCTCGATATTGATGAAGGGAGCGATCCAACTCTTGATGGTTGGTCAGGGCCTACAGGCCAGTAGTAGAAAAGAAATTGTTTAATAAGACAAAGATAAGGAGGCTAATTGAGAAAACATACCAAATCCAGAGCATGGCGTAGGCCTTCCATGCGAGGAACCACTTTTTCTAAGTTCAGGATCCGAAGACTCCTGGGAGAAAGGGAAGAAGATGGGACGGATGATACTGAGGTGGGAAGTTCGCTTATAAAGGGGAAAGTGGGGGTGATATCTGCAGGAGGAGGAGGGCTCTTCAGGCGATGAGTGGAGGGGGAAGTTTGCGGTAAAGGGATATCAACCGCCATGGGTTCGGAGGAGGAATGGTATTTAGGGGAAAGAGAAGGCAGGGGTGAGCCAGCCTCTGTCATCGGCTGACATTGAAGTACATCCTCCCCAGGTTCATCCTCAAGTTGCAAGGAAGGAGAAGGCGACTTCCAAATCTTGGTGGCAGAAGGAGAAAGAGTAGAAGAGATAGGGTTTGTAAATGTCGGAGGAAGTGAGGAAGGACTAATTACCCCGGTTTCCTCCAGGGCAGAGATAACAAAGGTTGCAGGAGGAGGAGAGGGAGAAAGACGAGATGAAGCAGGCGTGGTGGTGATTGGGGAAGGTGAAGAGGAAGAGCGGGTGGCCGGACACCCTTGCGATGAGGATAACGACCGCTATCTCACGGAAGAAGGTAGAATGCATTTTGAGGGTCCGAGGACAAGGGAAAGAAATTTGGAAAAGGGATTGAAGCAAAGGAGTGTGGCGGAGGAAGAAACGAAGAAAAGGGAGATGAAAAGGCGAATGGATGAAGATAGCAAGAGAGACGAAGACAAAGGATCCCCTATAAAAGGAAGGAAGAATGGGCCTGTAACCATTATTTGGCCCCTCGTCTGTGGTGAAGGAGGCCCTAAGTGAAAGGGAAAGAAGGGTTTATTTTTTCTAAAGGGCTTATTATGTACTAAAGCCCTCATTTACCTGGGAAGGGGCGGATATAGGCGTTCCCCTTTCAAAAGGAAAGCCAAAAGAGGAATGATATGAAGGCATTGTCTCCTTTATGCTGATGGTCTTTGAGCCATATATACTTAAATTTTTATCCCCGCGAAGCGGAAGATATCCCCGTGTGGTGGCGGAATGGAAGAACCGATATTCCTCGGTTATATATTATATATATGAATTTTTATCCCCGCAAAGCGGAAGATATCCCCGTGTGGTGGCGGAACGGAAGAACCGAGATTCCTCGGTTATATATTATATATATAAATTTTTATCTCCGCGAAGCGGAAGATATCCCCGTGTGGTGGCGGAACGGAAGAACCGAGATTCCTCGGTTATATATTATGTATATATAAATTTTTATCCACGTGAAGCGGAAGATATCCCCGTGTGATGGCGGAACGGAAGAACCGAGATTCCTCGGTTATATATTGTATATATAAATCTTTATCCCCGCGAAGCGGAAGATATCCCCGTGTGGTGGCGGAATGGAAGAATCGAAAATTATTCGGTTATACTTAAATTTTTATCCCCGCGAAGCGGAAGATATCCCCGTGTGGTGGCGGAACGGAAGAACCAAAAATTATTCGGTTGTACTTAAATTTTTATCCCCGTGAAGCGGAAGATATCCCCGTGTGGTGGCGAAATGGAAGAACCAAGATTCTTCGATTATATATTATATATATGAATTTTTATCCCCGCGAAGCGGAAGATATCCCCGTGTGGTGGCGGAACGGAAGAACCGAAATTTATTCGGTTGTACTTAAATTTTTATCCCCGCGAAGCGGAAGAAATCCCCGTGTGGTGGCGGAACGGAAGAACCGAGATTCCTCGGTTATATATTATATATATGAATTTTTATCCCCGCGAAGCGGAAGATATCCCCGTGTGGTGGCGGAACGGAAGAACCGAAATTTATTCGGTTGTAGTTAAATTTTTATCCCCACGAAGCGGAAGATATCCCCGTGTGGTGGCGGAACGGAAGAATCGAGATTCCTCGGTTATATATTATATATATATGAATTTTTATCCCCGCGAAGCAGAAGATATCCCCGTGTGGTGGCGGAATGGAAGAACCGAGATTCCTCGATTATATATTATATATATATAAATTTTTATCCCCGTGAAGCGGAAGAACCGAAATTTATTCGGTTATACTTAAATTTTTATTTCCGCGAAGTGGAAGAAATCCCCGTGTGGTGGCGGAATGGAAGAACTGAGGTCTCTTCAATTATATATTATTTTTGTCCCCGTAAAGCGGGAGAAGTTGAACTCCTTATTTAACTTTATATTATTTTATTCCTGTAAAATAGAAGAGTTGGTTCATTTAATGGTTCTGCATTCCCGGTAGGGTGAAAAGGCAGAAGAACCGAGATATGCCTCAACTATATGTCCGTGCGAAAAGAAGTAAAGCACGACACAACTCAAAAAATACTGGAAGAAGAATATAAACAGGGAAAGTTCACTGATGCGGAAAAATTACATATTTTGAGTCATTTACAAGGGGAAAATAACAAAAGAAACCCTTATACACCTAGGGTATTACAGTTCCTTGTTGGGGGGAATGGATGGAGCTCCCTTGTGCAGTCGAGGTTAGCACAGTAATTGCCGACGGTAAGACTGCTGTAGGAAGATTTGCTTGGCCAACTCCTTTTGGGACCCGACCAGCTGTTGACGCAGAGAGCGGTTACTGGCGGAAGCTTCCTTCAACCTTTGTTGTAAATCCTTCACTTGTTCCTCCAGACTAGCTATGTAGCGGCGATTGTTTATCTGTTCTTCAGCAGGAGAGGAACTGCTACCCTGTTCAGATATTCTGTCCATGGCAAATGAAAGGAAAAGGAAAAAATGGAAGCTATCTGGTGAGGGTCGGGAGTCTTTATAGCGATAAAAGAGGAGAGTGCATTTATTGGAAGAAGAAATAGGGACAGTAAATGCCAATAAAGAAGAGGAAGCGTAGGGGCAGTAGGTGGAAGGTCGACGGAACTATAACTGTAATTAAGAGGGTCCGAATCCCCGGGCGATGATAGAAGAAGGTATGTTCGGACCAGATTACAGTCCTTCTGAAGACAGAAACCTTACTTCTACGAGAAAAAGACAAAAGTAAACATCAAGTTCCCTCCCTCGTTTTATTGATATATTTGAAATGATTACATTAACTTGATCTATACAGATTTTCTCTGATTACTCCTAACAGATGAAGCGGGAGAGGTCTCTTTGGGGGGAGAAGGCACCAAGATGACCTTGAAGCGCTCGCCTTGAGATGGAGGAATGGCTGATGGACCTTCATCAAACGGAGAAGGATGAGCTTCCGCCGGGGGGACTGGGATGAAAGCCAACGCTGGTGGAAGTGGGGGAAGTTCGGCAGCGGCACGGGGGTCTCCCACTGTATACTCCCATGTGAAGGGAGGATTCCACACTCTATTGTGGAAGGAAGGGAAGGGAGCACGAAAGGACCTCCCTGTAGGAGGGGTTGGAGTTGGAGTGTGAGGCGAAAAAGGAAGAGGGCGAAAAGCTAAAGTGGCAGTTGAGCGGGTCTCCGAATCTTCAGTGTCTTCAGAAACCCAATCCTGCAGCTCGAAAGATTCTAAATTTGAGGAAATTTCAATGGGGTGCCCCACTGAAGCCATGATAGTGAGATAGAAGGACGAAGACATGGAGGGAGAGGATTTATAATGGAAGGAAAGCGGCAACAGAAGTTCTTGGGAAGGGGAAGAAGACGAAGAGACTGATATCGTTTCCGAAGCGGTAAGAGGAATAGGGAAAATCAACAGGCAAGAGTCATTTAAAGCAAATCCCCGAACCAAAATCGGGACAGATATGAATAATATCAGGCAAGACCCTTCAAGTGAATCCCTGACCCAAAATTGGATTGGATAGGAATAATGTCATTCAAGACCTCCCCAAATAAGTTCCCGAACCAAAAAGGTGATTGCGCCATACGATACGGAAAAAGAGATAACAGTATAGAAAGAGAGCAGCTTTAAAACTGCTCGTAATGCCCGAACTCAAGGAGCATAACAAGATGATGATAATTAGTTATATGGACAAATTTATTGTTCAGAAGCAAACGAGAAGCTATTGACAAAATTACTAGAAAAGAGAATGGTGGAAATTACAACTCAAAGAGTTCTGGAGGACACTTAGCCAGCGCATCCACAGGATTCAAATAGCTAGTGTCCGTGCCAGGAGGTGGGTATCCTTGTTCGGCATTTTGAGCCGAGGACCCTTCAAAACCTAGTATGAATAAATTCACTCCCTTCTTGACATAGCGTCCTTTGAGATCGGCCTCTTGCTCCTTCAGCTGGTCTTGATATTGGGCCACCTGAGCTTGACTTTCCGCCAGTTTAGCCACCAAGGCATCTCTTTCGGTGGCCGCCTGTATAGCTTGTTGTCCTAGAGTTAAAAGAGCTTCAGAGTACTCTTTGTGAAGAGTGGATTGTTGCCGAGCCACCGGCGATAAGGCTTAAGGAAGAGTCGCCACTATAGAGGAAAGCTCCTGACACTTCTCTGTACAGGATTTCCTTGTAGCTTCCCAGGCTTGACACTCCAATTTAAGCCGGTGGCATTCTTGCTGAAGCTGTATAATTGTAGTTGAGGAATCAGCCACTTTGATCATGGCGTCCCCAAGATATCCTTTATATTCCTTCAGCTCACGGGTCAGGAAGTCTACCTGTTACAGTTCACTGGATTGTAAGAAGAGGCGCTGTTCAAGTTCTTCATTTTTTCGTTGCAACTCCTCCTTCTCGCTTTGGACCAAGGCTAGTTGCATCATTGCATCTTCACACTGGCCCCTTAGGTCCGCCTCTTTCTCCTCTTGCTCATTTAACCGCCGAACGAGCTCTTTTTGTTGCGCTATGGCAGCGAAGTGGCGGGTCTCCACGTTGGATTGGAACTGAGCCAGCTGGACTACCATATTGTGGTGTTGGGTTGAGGCCTAGATGAAGGAAATCAATGTCAGTATATGCCAAACATATATTACAGATTAGAAAGAAATAGTAATTACCTCTGCCAACAGCTTGCCCGCTTGCTCGCAGGGGCCTTGTACGCCTGACTGATTGAAAAATTTTACCTCCAAGGGATGCCGAATTTTCATCAAGGATCCCAACGTGGCCCTCGGAGGAATGGGAAGGGAAGGATCCTCCCCTTCAGAGGAAAGTGGGGGTCTGATACGCCGAAGGGGAGTAGGAGTAGCTCTTGAGTCAGAAGGGATAGGAGCTTGGAGAGACTCAGTATGAGAAGGTGAGGGTGAATTTTGTGCAGATGGGGAGGAATGAAGAAAATGGGAGGGAGAGTCCCCTCCTTGAGGAGAGGGAGAAAGGATGATGTGCCTCCTCTTCTTGGCTCATAAATGGTTAGAAATTTGAGACCACGGTGGTCGGAAGACAACGGGAGACGAGCCGATGCACTTGACGCTCCTTTCTTGATGAGCCGCGGCTTTTTCCGAGGGGATGATGGAGCTGCTACTGATGTGCCTCTTTTAGTCGAGGTTTTCTTCTTTACGCCTCAATCGCCTCTCCTTCCACCAAAGCCTTCTGCATTAGATTATCTGCAAAGTATACTGATGAGAAAGATGAATAACATAGAAAGGAAGTCATATCGCAGGGTAAGTATTACCCTACCTACAGCAACCGAAGTCGTCAAAGGTAGAGGAGACAATCCAAAGTGGCTCAAAAGGGGAGTTTCTATTAGGTGGTTTGAACAGTAATGTAACTCTCCTAATACTCTATACACTTCCGAGAAGGGACATTTGGTTCTCATTTCCCGGAAGGGAGGCAATTCGAGAAGGTCCACCTTCCAGGTATCAGAATACGGTAGAGATTCTGGAAGCTGTACAAAAAAGTATAATTCTTCCCAACCCTTGTGGGAAGTAGGCAGGTTCACTAAGAATTGGCAGTCTGAATGGCTAAATAAATAGAAGAGACCGGCCTTGGAAGATTTCAGTTGGAAAAAGCAATGGAATATTTCAGGGGTTAAGGGAAGGTTTAGGTGTTGAAACACCATAGAAGCTCCCGACAAAATGCGGAAGGAGTTGGGGGTGAATTGGTTTAAAGGAAGTTTGTAAAAGTGCAAAATATCTAGATAACTGGAAGGCGCTGGTAGACATAGGCCATTAAGAAACTGTTCGGAGAAAAAGCATGTCGGACCGGGAGGAGGATTATGGGGCCGATGCAGTTTAGTCGTGAAACAGCATTTTATAGAAGGGTCTATGTAGTTGTTCTTAATGTTAAAGAAATAATGGTTACAATCTAACTGAGTTATGGTATGTTCATACCAGGTGGGTGAAGGGATGGTCCTAGGAGCCATGGGTGTGAACAAAGCAGAGCACTTACTCGGGGATTAAGGAGGAATCGTGTGGGAAAGGAAGGACTGGGTCGCCGAAACGCCGCTGGTGAAAATCACGGAAGAAGAAGAACAGGCTGGATTGTTAAACGCACTAAATTATACCTAAAAGGAGAAGGCGGGGGTTCATATAGGGTTTTTAGTGACGGTTCGACTGCATGAAAGGAGAAGGAGAAGCGGGGCCCATGGGCCCGACGGGCCGCTTCAAGTATATATGTATAGGGGAGCTATAAGGGAAGGAGTAAATATAAGTTAAGAAATAAAGAATAGGGCAGAAACTTTATATACATTTGGAAATTCAAGCTTATAGCTTCGCTTGACTATTTTTCGGGGTTGACTAATGATACTAATGGTACCTTTTCTATATAGCTGCGGATAGAAGGGTTAGCATGTAACCCGTGATCCGATCCAAAATATTCGGCTCAGCAAAGGTAGAAAAGAAAGAATGGTTCGGGCGCGAATATCTGAAGCAATTGGCACGGGAGAGTTAGCAGAAGCAATTGGCACGAGAGAGTTAGCAGAAGCAATTGGCACGGGAGAGTGAGCAGAAGCAATTGGCACGGCAAAGAAGAGATGGAAGGCACTTCGCTAAGGGCGGAACAAGAATTGGTTCAACTAGATAATTCCAGAAGCAGATGGGATGGATAAAGGGTCGACTCAACCTGATCAATCCGAAGGAAGTTTGGCACGGGAAAAATAGGAACTGGTTCGGGTTGATAGGGAACCCTAAGGCTAGGTCACCCGTGGGCCATAGACCTAAGCTAGCTTCACCTAAAGCTGATGGTTGAGGGAGACAGTCTAACTTAGTTACCTGAAAAGTAAAGGAAGAGGCGTTATGCCACAGCTTAGGAGGCCCCACACAATATTCCGAGGAGCCTTCGTTCCTCATATCTGTAACAGAATTATTCTCCAGGTGGAGGTGGTGGCCACGCTGCACGGGAGACAAACCACGGCGCTTCTGAAGGAGGAAAAAAGGGAGATAAAAAGGAGGAAGCAAGAAAGAGGGAGAGGATCCGCAAGAATTCCAACCCAGCAAGAGAGAAGAAGAGGCAAGAGGAGAGGGAGAGCGACAACCACCTCGCCGGAGCAGAAGGACAGGGATCTGCTGTTGTTACATCTCTTGTACTTTTTCTCGACTTGTGATATCACTGTAAAAGGTTTTTCTCCTCCACCTTCGGAAACTTATTTTCCGTAAAGGAGGACCTTCATAGTGAAAGTTCTTAGGCACTGCATCCGGTGAGAAAGCTCACCTCCGTGGAGTAGGAATCCTCATTCCGAACCACGTTACATCTTGTGTCTGAGTTTCGATTGCTGGTATCGGTTTTTGCGTTTCATCTACTTCACCTTCTTATTCTTTACTGATTGCGGCCTGCGAGAACCCTCTGAGATCTCCCTCTATGCTTCACTGCATTGGAAAGGAGTGAACAGATTTTCCTCGTCGCATCAATAGGCTACATTAGGGACCATGAGGAGGAGTTGGATCTTTGCCACCCATGGATCAAGCCCACATAAAGTCCGATCCACTAATGATAATCCAATCCACTAAAGAATCATCATCGATCTACCTCACCAACTCCCATATGATAATATGGGCTCCATATATTATTTGTACATTTTCTCCCCGTGTTTAAGATCTGGAATGTCCGTCGATTAATTAATTTACTGACCATTAATTAATCAACATCTAACTCCTTGAGTAGTACCACTCAACCTTTTCATCATGCCGGACCAAGTCCACCTGCAGGGTTTACATGATGAATCTTATGAGCTCCTCAAGGGGACATCATCATCCTAATATATAGGACATGTTTTCCTCCTATAATCAACGACACACCACATAAATAATATCATCTCCCAACTTACCGAGCCTATCAATTTAATCTATAAATCTCGCCCATTAGTAAATCAAAGAGATGAATACTAAGTATATGTGTCCGTTATTATATCGGGATTAAGAGCATGTACATAATAATATCTGAGGTCCAATTCGATTATGTAGTCAGCAATAAATCGAATCACCTCTAAGTCGGTCATGCTCAATACACTCAAAGTGCACTAGTGTGATTCTATGGTCAAGACAAACCAATACCAAATCACACTACAACCATTCCGATGGTTTTTCCAAACCCATCTCAGTTGTGAGCCTTTACTTATACTTTACATGGAGCCGATAACATGATCTCTCGTGTGACACCACACACCATGTTATCTACAATGTAAAGTATTAGACAATATGCATAACCATAATAATATGCAAACGATGATCATGTGATTCTTATTTCAAAATAAAGATGTTCATACAAAAGATAGACTTTTCAGTATACATCCCTACACCAAGCTCGTCCAAATCAACCAAAGTGCAAGCAATCAAAAGCTCTCTTTGTAAAGTGTTCTTTACTCGTATTTGCTTTGTATTTCATTTTGGTTGTATTCCTTCATTGTACTCCTTATTGTACGAGATTTCTCCACCTCCGGTGTTTTGCTAAGAAGGAGAGAGATTATTAGTGGTGTGGACACTAAGCTCGGCTATGGAGTAGGAACCGTAGGTTCCAAATCACATAAAATCCTTTGAGTTGTGATTGTGTATGTTTGTATTTTGTTTTGTGCTATCTATCTTTTATATTCCACTCTACACTAATGTATTGTATACAAGCATGTGATCAAATCAAACGACAAAAGCAAAAAATGCTATTCACCCCCTCTAGCACATCAAACGATCCCCAACACATATGCCTAGATAAAAATGCATGAACCCTTAGTTTAGGGAAGAACCAAAATCCACATCCCACAAAGACTATAAGAATACATGTGTATGTATTGAAACACCCTAGCCACATGTGAAATGTTAGAAAAATGAGTTAGGTTCAATATGCTTATATGGTACATCAAAATGAACTCGAACACATTAAATCTTAGGAAGAAATCATGAGGAAAGTTAATGTACAAGTCATGTACACTTAGCCCATTGATCATGATTGAAAATAAAATTTGAAAATAATTTTAAAATCATTTAAGAAAACCTTGGTGAAGTTTATCTTTTGATAGTAACCACCATTGAGGATATTGATACAAGTTAGGCAAAAACATTAAAGTTTTCAATGGTTTTGAACTTTGTAATTCTTTCAAAATAATGGGTATTTTCATATAAAATTATTCTTCATCCATAGTATTTAGCATAAGTAATGTGTGTATGAAATTTCAAAATTTTTTGAAAATCATAAAATTACTTATGCATTTCTGAAATTCGTTTTAAAAAAAATTGATTTCTGAAACTGTAGAAACCAGTCGATTGCCTTATGGAGCAGTCGACTGGTGGTGGTGTCAATCGACTGGCCATTGACAAAGTTGACTGTTGTGTCTGATTTTGGATAAACAAGATTTGTTTAGCTATTTATCAGCACCCCTAAATACCCTAATCACTCCTAACCTATAATATGCTTAGAGAAGCATTGGAAGGGTGATATTTTCATTGAAAATGAATATAGAGTTAATTATGGTGAAAATCAAATATAAAGGGATGTTAAAGTTCAAGTTTGAATTTTTACCTTTATTTTTTATTGTTTAAATTTTCTATTGGCTTATGAACTCTTCAAGGACATTGTTAGTGCAATGGTCAAGGGGGAGCAAGCCTTAGGGAGAATTTGTCCATCAAGGCATGATGGATGAAGGTTAAAAAGGGATAAAGTGAAGAATTGTCTTTTATTTAGTGATAAGGATTTTGTCACTATGGAGAATGAAGGCATCAAGAATGAAGATTTGGATAAAGAGGGAGAATGAAGGATCTCATTCAAAGATAAGAGACTTTTTAATATATGCCAATTGGAGAGAAATGAAGGGTTTAAGTTAGGAAACCTTCAATATGCCTTGGCATTAGAAGAGTCGAGTTGGGCTTATGGGTTGGTCTAACTTAAAGGTATTATCAACATCAAAAAGGGAGAGATTGTTGATGCAATCGGCCTCAGGTCAATGTTGACCAAGCTCGAGTGGGACTCGAGTAGTATTTTGATATTTGACAATATGTTTGATAATATATATGATAGTATGACTAGTGGATGGTTTGGAACATCCAAGGTGGAAAAACCTCTTACAATAATTCTTACACCAATAAGAAAGGAATACAAGGAAATATAAATGAAATACAATAAGAACGTAAATAAAACTTTACACAAGATTGCTTTGAATGCTTTCCTTGTTAGTTGCTTGGACGAGCTTGAAGGACCCTGAATGCACTAACACTTTGCCTCAAATATCCCCTAGAACCATTGTCAAAATCCTCCCTTCAATGCTCCTTATAAAGCTACAACTCGAGATGATTATCGCCTAGCAATCGACTACCCATACCTAAAAGTCGACTGCTCCTGTAGCCATTGTCTCACAATGGCTTAATCCACACTGGAAAAACTCTAACGGATATGCAAGCAGTCAACTGCTAAACCCTAACAGTTAACTGATGCTCCAGTAGTCGACCGATTAGTTAACTACAGAATTTTCTGTGCTCATGTCCGTTGAATGCCCTCCATGGCAGTTGACTAATAAAGGCTAGTCGACTTCCTATGGCACGCAGCCGTAGTCGAGCATTAGTCGACTACTGACCAGTCGACTAGTCATAACCCCAGTCAACTGCTCAGAATCGACTAGGCAGTCAAGTGTCAAAATATTTGATTGGTCGACTGGTTCATAACCTCAGTCGACTGATAAACCTCAAACATGAGGTTTACCCCAAGTATGATCCCCTCATACTTGATATACCACCCTTATCCTAGACCTAAGACTCTAGTCACCTCCATCAACCTCATGTCTATCGGATCCCTCCAAGTCATCCGTGACTTGTTCATCCATATGCTAGCCTTCAGGTGCTTCCATCGGCTATTATCATGCTAATCGGATCTACATTGTCAAGGCACATTTGGGCTTACGCTGCCAAGACACATGCTTGGACTTTACGCCGCCAAACATTGAACTTATGCCGCCAAGACTATAGCTTCGACTTTACGCTGTCAATATCACACCCTTGGACTTCCCTTGCCAACTCCATGTTGGACTTTCCATATGCCAAGACCCATGCTTGAACTTTTCAATTGCCAAGACCCATGCATGGACTTTCCATACCAAGTACACAAGACTTGGACTTTCCATGCCAAGTACACAAAACTTGGACTTTCCATGACAATCACATTGTCATACATTTTCTTGAACATCAAAATACTTCTCGAGTCGAACTCGAGTCTAGTCAATCATGACCTGGGTCTATTGCACCAACAATCTCTCCCTTTTTGATGTTTGACAAAACCTTTTAGTTAGGCTGCCTAACTCAAGTCATCAATTCTCCTTGTTTTTGACATACATCAAAAAGTCACTCCCTAAGGATATCAATGTCTCATATACTAAAGAGATCTTACATTCTCCCCCTTGGTCCAAAAATATTTAGGATGTCTTCACTCTTCCTAGTGATAAATTAAATATCACTAAATGAGAGGCAATCCTCACTATTCTCCAAATTTCCAACTTTCCCCTTATGAGGAAAGACTCATCCATCATCCCTTGATGGATAACCTCCCCCTAAAGGCTTGCTCCCCCTTGACCATTGCACCAACAATGTCCTTGGAGAGTCCCTAAGCCTATAGGAACACTAAACCATCAAAATTAAGAGCAAAAGTTCAAACTTGAACTTTCACACACCTTAGAATTTGATTTCCACCCAAAACAACTCTCCTAATTCATTTACAATGAATTTTCACCCTTCCAATGCTCTCCAAAGCATATCCTAGGGTTAAGAGCAGTTAGGATACATAGGTATGGATAAAAATTGGCTAAACAAACCTTGTTTATCCGAAATCATCCTTGGCAGTCGACTCGATCAGCAACCAGTCGACTTCACTCAATGACAGTCGACTGCCCCAAGTGGCAGTCAACTAGTTTCTGCAGATGCAGGAATCCAGAAATCAAAAGTGAGTTTTAAAAAAGCATAAGTAATTATATGTAATTTGAAAAATAATAAAACTTCATACGTATAATACTTATATCAATCATTATGGGTGAAAAAATATTTAGAAAAAGACCCATTAAATAGTGAGATTAATACAAAGTTCAAAAATAAAGATAACTTCAATGTTTTAACCTTACTTTGTATCAACTTCATCAATGGTGATTGCTATCAAAAGATAGGCTTCGCCAAGGTTTTTCAAAATGATTTTACAAACCTATATTGGACCACGATCTATGGGCTCAATGTATATGGCTTACACATTAGCTTTCCCCATGATCCATCATTATTATTTAATGAGTTCTAAGTTCATTTATGATGTACTAAATAAGCACATGAAGTTAACTCATTTCCTAGCATCTCACATGTGTCTAAGGTGTATGAAAGCACACACAAGTCAATTTAATGTGAGATGTGAGTTTTTGTTCTTCCTAATCTAAGGTCTCATGCATTTTTCTAGGCAACTCTATTTGATTCCCTAATACATGGGACTTCAAATCATGTCATAGTCCTTAAATCAATTTTAATTAATCCTAAATGAATGAATGATGATTATGTCATACAAGATAGTATAAATAATGCACGTGTCAATGGTCATGATGTCATGGCATATAAATGAAATCTAAACACTAAAATGACATAAAAATTTGACCTAAATGTTATTATGACAATTAAAATGATTAAATGAAATATGATTTCATGACATGGCAATGGCAAACAAAATATGGAAAATCAATGTAAAGGCATAAGAATACCTAAATTTTAATATTAATTGTCATTTGTTAGAATTAAACCTAATTTGTCATAATGCCACTCATCTCTCAAGTGTGCCAAAAATCAAAAATGGTACACCATGACCTCTAAACCTAATTGTGCTAATTTTGATTGACTTTTCAAACTTCTTGAATTTTATTGGCACATCCTAAAATCCTTTAGGATATAAATTCTAATCTTATTTTCAAAGTATCCCATTACCTTGGAAATGACCTAAAGTGACAATTTTGCTATGGTTAGGTTAACTACTCATCCATTCAAGTTTGACACAACCTAACTCATTTAGCGTGATGGAATCACCCTCCTAGGAACCTAATATCTATTGGAGCTCCTTGAGTTTACTATGTACTCACTAGGGATATCCTCCCTTAGTACCTTTCTAATGACCCTTTTAAGCTTGGAAACCTTGGTCATTTTGGTCTTGTCTAGGTTAATCTTAGGGGTAACTCCCCTTGTAACCTTCTTAGTGACCTTCCTAGGTTTCTTTGAAATCTTAGTCACTAGACACACATCACGGTCAACTCTAGGGATGTCCTCCCTTGTGACCTTGACTTTCCTAGACCTATGGATAGTTCCATAATCGAATGGAACACTATGGTAGGTCTCCTTGGGCTTATGTTTGTGACCTAAACTTTTCTTACCCCTAGATGGTTCTTACCTCCTAGACCCTAATTTTTTATCACTAGACCCCATAATCATGTTTTCCATCTTCATTAGGGTATTCTCCATTTTCTCGAGCTTTGATCTCAAAGCTTGATTTTCTACTACTAATGCTTCCAATTTCGAATTTCCATTTGTTCTTGGGGCATTGTTCTTCCTTTTAGGCATATGTCTACCCTTCTTAGGGTTAATGCCTAAATGGTTCTTTACCTTCCTAATAGCTTCCTTAGGTAGGATTTTTTAGGATTATTGGTTCTAAATTTATCCTTAATTCTAACATCGCAAAATTTAGCACCTAAGAAATAAGATATATTTCTAGCATGCTTTTCATGATCATGAACAATAGCAAGAGTATTAAAATTACTTCTAGCATGCTTTTAACTATTAATTGAAGAAGGAGCATACTTAAAAGTTATCTTAGAGTTTGTCTTAGCTCCCCCTTTAGGGAAATCTAGATCGTGACATTCACAACATCGCGGGCAAAATACTTCGCACAACCGCAGCGGAAACAAAAAAAATACAAACCGGATTCCTCCAGAGATTCATGCAAAACATATAAATCATTTTCTTAGTTTAATCTAGATCTTATCTAGAAGAAGAAATATGCCTTCGATGCGAGCCCTTCGCAATCCTGCTAATCCAAGCGCTGTCGGATCACTATACGGTAAGGACAACTATATCTCCACGGTATTCACACTGACACTCAACAATTTTGGAGTCACATTGTGCTAGCAACCCTAGCAAACCGCCAAGAACACTTGGAAGAAAGAAGAAGAGCACTCTCTTGGCTTGCACGTCCAAAAACTTCAAGTATATCCCCCAAAATCCCCTCTACCATGTTTATGACCTAAACCTTTCTTACCCCTAGATAGTTCTTACCTCCTAGACCCTAATTTATTATCACTAGACCCCATAATCATGTTTTCCATCTTCCTTAGGGTCTTCTCCATTTTCTCAATCTTTGATCTCAATGCTTGATTTTCTACCACTAATGCTTCCAATTTCGAATTTCCATTTGTTCTTGGGGCATTGTTCTTCATTTTAGGCATATGCCTACCCTTCTTAGAGTTAATTCCTAAATGGTTCTCTACCTTCCTAATAGCTTCCTTAGGTAGGACTTTTTAGGATTATTGGCTCTAAATTTATCCTTAATCCTAACATCGCAAAATTTAGCACCTAAGAAATAAGATATATTTCTAGCATGTTTTCATGATCATGAACAATAGCAAGAGTATTAAAATTACTTCTAGCATGCTTTTAACTATTAATTGAAGAAGGAGCATACTTAAAAGTTATCTTAAGGTTTGTCTTAGCTCCCCCTTTAGGAAAATCTGGATCATGACATTCACAACATCGTGGGCGAAATACTTCGCACAACCGCAGCGGAAACAAAAAAATACAAACCGGATCCCTCTAGAGATCCATGCAAAACATATAAATCGTTTTCTTAGTTTAATCTAGATCTTGTCTAGAAGAAGAAATATGCCTTCGATGCGAGCCCTTCGCAATCCCACTAATCCAAGCACTGTCGGATCTCTATATGGTAAGGACAACCGTATCTCCACGGTATCCACACTGACACTCAGTAGTTTTGGAGTCACGTTGTGCTAGCAACCCTAGCAAACCACCAAGAACACTTGGAAGAAAGAAGGAGAAGAAGCAGAGCACTCTCTTGGCTTGCACATCCAAAAACTTCAAGCATATCCCCCAAAATCCCCTCTACCATATCTTCATCACGAAGACTTCTTATCTCCATCATGAATACCAAGACCCTTGGTATTCCCTTTCATCAATGCATGAAAACCTTGTTGGGTTTCTGGCACCGCGATGAGTGTGTGTTCGAACATGTTTCGTAAACATGTGCACAGCAGAAGAATTAAAAGCAATAAATCTAATTTATTACAAGACACACATCACACGCATGCATAGTACAACATGTGTAGATATAATCGTAGTTTCAAATTTAGCAATAAAAGGAAATTATTCTAGTTATACTTGACGTATCACGTGCAACGGGAATGGCATCAATCGGAGCGACTCTCGCTAGAATCGCCTCTATCCATATCCACACAGAGTACCATTGGGATAGCTTCACCAAGCTACAAGCCTCATCTTCGTAGGAGTCACTAGCCTCGTGTCGAAGACGATGTTATCGAGAGAAGATCACAATCCGAATCAAAATTCGGATTTGAAAATGAGTCCCCAAGACTCACTTCTCCGGAGAGGTATTCGTCAACCGATTGATGAATCCTTGGTCCTCCACCTATGAGGATTACCGAAGATCGAATCCCCGGAAAGGTAGCTGCTATCGGAGCTCCAAACATCATCCAAACGACGCTCTGACATGAAATAAAACAAGCTGTCCAGAAAACTGGATAGCTTGATGGAGGAGTTGCGCCGGCCAAAGAGGATGGTCGGCCAATCCTTGGTCGCCGGAACCAAGGTGAGTCGCCAGAGGGTAATCGGAGGATGGTCGGCAGCAGCTTGGACACCAACAGTAGGGTGGACGGTGGCACAAGGGGCTGGCGGTGTGGACTGCTTGGGCGGCGGCAAGGAGAAGAGAGGGAGAGGAGAGGAGAGGTTTATTTCCCAAAATGAAAATTTAGGGCTCTCCAAAAACCTAATCACGTTTTTATAGAGCCCGTGTTTCTTAACCATTAAGAAAACTTCTCCTTAGAGTTATTGGCTCATAACCAAAACCCGTTAACTCGCTCCAATAACTTAAGTTAAAATAAACCGAATCGAGTTGGTATATTTTATGTTAAAACGAACCGAACCAACTTTGGTTCATTCGTTTAAAACAAAGCAAACCCCTTTGGTTTATTCTCCACCATTGGATTAGAACCAAATCAATTTGGTTCATCCATCATGTCTTCATAAGACTCAGCCCATCCATGCTTCCATTGCGACTGAAACAATTTCATGCTCGCTCCTTGTTTGGTCCAACCAAACCTAGTTTCTCTCGATCTAAGAATCTCATTCTCAAGCTCGTTTTAAATCCTTCAGATTACGCTCGTTGTGTATGTGATCAAATAGGTTCCCGATTTATATTGGTCATCTATAATTAACCATTAATTATAGAATAATCATGAGTGGCACCTAGTAGTACATCATGATCCCCAATTAATCGGAAAATCAATGGTTGATTCCAGAACCATTTCTGAAACCCTTCAGCAGCTACAATGAATCGTGCCCCATTCCCTTCACGCATCTTATACCCACTTGGTTCAGGACATGGTCTATAGTGTCAGTCCCCACTAGGCTGACTACGTCACACCTAGCCCAAGTATCATTTTCTCGTCCTACGGATTCTAGTTACTGCACATGTATCCAAGAGTACCTTACTCTAAACATGTAATGCTTTGTCCAAAGACTTTAGTAACAATCCGACGAGAGGCCATGGGTATACATCTCCTCGCAAGGAGTTGTGAATACTTTATAGGCTATTCAAACACCTTCGATCACTTCGACTTATACCCAATCATTCCGGGTCCACATCTCCTCAGAGATGCTTTCTTAAGATGTCAAAGCATAAGTCCTCATGACCAAGATGACTTGAATACCGCAAGTCAAAGGAACATCGCACTTAAGCTGCAATAAGAACTTTATTGACATATCCATATATGCAGAGAACCATATGAAGTCTTACATCTGGTCACTCCAATGAACTAGTTACCATAACTAGCATCCACGATTAACTCCAGACAACACAATATCTTCAGCCAGTGAGAATCAGCTGCTTGGATACACCAAGAAGTATACCTCGTGCTAGTCTTGACAGAATGATGGTGTCCAAATCCATCAATTCATCGACTAGGGATAATTCCAATACATCACAATTACACATGTACAGATACTTACTAGTTGTGATCCCATCACAAATTCTCTCATGTTGTGAATCGTATTGTGGACATTCAGTAAATGAGTTTAAGATCTAATCAAATACATGCAAACATGTATACTCAAATAGTGAATTTTCATTTATCATATAAATAGTTCAAACATAAGGCAATTGCCTTAGGACACCTCTCATATATTACTAACAAACTCTCACTTGGCCTAATGCCAATTGCCACGGTATCCAATACCATAGGCCCTAAGATGGCCCTCAAACTTACTTTGAGGTAAGGACTTAGTTAAAGGATCCGTTAAGTTCCTTTCAATAGGAATCTTCTCGATTTGTATTTCCTTTCTACTAATGATCTCTCTGATCAGATGATAGCGACGAAGCACATGTTTGGATCGTTGTTGAGACCTTGGCTCTTTTTCCTATGCAATTGCTCCATTATTGTCGCAGTAAACCGGTATTGCTTCAACAATGGCTAGAACCACACCAAGTTCATAAATGAACTTCTTGATCCAAACCGCTTCTTTTGCTGCTTTCGAAGCTGCAATGTATTTTGCCTCTATGGTAGAATCCGCTACAGTGTCTTGTTTGGAATTTTTCCAACTTACTGCGCCCCCATTCAAGGTGAATACGTACCTAGATTGAGACCTGGAATCATCCTTGTTTGTCTGGAAGCTGTCATCCATATACCCACGTATCACCATGTCCCCTTCTCCATATATTAGGAACACATCCTTAGTTCTTCTTAAGTACTTAAGGATCGTCTTAATAGCGACTCAATGATCCATTCCTGAATCAAACTGGTACCTGCTTATGACACTCAGAGCATATGATACATCGAGCCTCGTACATAACATAGCATACATGATAGATCCTATTGCGGATGCATAGGGAATCTTATGTAACGCCCCCCCCCCTACTTACACTAGTAAAGGAGGTGTTACTGCCATACTTTATCTTACTCTTTGCATAATCAGGTAAAACATCACTCAATCATTTCATAAACTCACATACACTATTTGAGAGTTAACTAATACCTGATTTAAACCGAAGAGTATCAACAACTCGTACCAAGATCTAAACTTGGTTTCTAAACGAGTATCATAATTCAAACTCTTAACTTTTAACAGCGGAAGCTAAAGAAACAAACCAACTACATTCACATGTTGACACTAGGCTATTTCACAAGTTCTTAACCTATCTAAGCATGCACATTCACTAGAGTTATAATATAGAACATTCTTAAGTAACTCAACCTCATGCATGGTGATAGTGATAGGTGCATCCTTGACATGAACATCAACGTAATCAATGATACATAACATCAACCCTAGCACCTAACATGAAGACTAGCACATAGTTCAAAGTTCTTAGCATAACATAATACTAGCAAGTTCAACATTCTTAGACACAATATGATTAAACATATAACATGAATACTACCACACGAATAAGTTCGAAGGTCTTAACACATAACAAAATACTAGCAAGTTCAGGATCATAATCCCCTGTTCCACCGCCACACACACCAAGCACTTCATCCGCTGCCCCCTCTTACTCCAATCTTGCTTTACCCTTATCTGCAGTATAAGGAATGCAAACTATAAGCAATGGAGCTTAGTAAGTACTTCCTATTCTCACAAAACTTCGCATTAGGAAAACATGCTACTAGAATACTTGCATGCAACACATGCTCATACTTGCATTTAGGAAAATTCTGCATTTAACATTTGGAAGTACTTGCACATGATACAATGATTCAACTTGACATGCATGAACTTAACATACGCAACTTGCAATACATGCTTGAAATATGCTTCTCTTGTAGAAACATATACATGAGACATACTATACTTAAACATGTAAACATTGTGCTTTGGTTAACTTTCGAAACCATATATACATATATACTTTAAAATACTAATCATCTTTTTTTGGGCAGCCCGGCATTGTACCATTTTGCGTGCAACCCTAATAGAACTCGGGGTAGCTAGCCACCAAATTTATTAGGGCAACTTTCAAGGGCGGTCTAGGGGCCCGTGGGCGATCTAAGAGCCCGGTATATGCAACTTCAAAGTAAAATACTTTCTTTATATATGACTTACTTATTTTTGTCATTTAACAAGTATTTTACATGATCATACTCAAAAACCCATATAGGAAGCCTTTCAAGACCTCTGATCATGCTCTTTGTCCCCAAAACTCATAGGGTAAGCATCTTGTGATCTTTACATCTTGCTTCCAATGAAATATTCAAAGTAAAATACTTTCTTTATATATGACTTACTTATCTTTGTCATTTATCAAACATTTAACATGATCATACTCCCAAAACTCATATAGGAAGCCTTTCAGGACATGCGATCATGCTCTTTGTCCCCAAAACTTATAGGGGAAGCATCTTTGCGATCTTATGCCTTGCTTCAACATGAAATATACCTATAAATATATATGACCTACTGATTTTATCATTTAACCAACATGTAACATGTTCATACTCCCAAAACTCATATAGGGAACCTTTCAAGACATATAATCATGCTCTTTGTCCCAAAACTCGTAGGGGAAGCATCTTTGCGATCTTTACATCTTGCTTCCAATAAAATATACTTAAAATACCTAAAAATACAAACAACCATAATCTGGACAGAATCTATAAATCTGAATAAATACATGATACTAGAAGCTAGATGTGCAAATCAAAGAGTTACTTATGCTATAGGTGAGAGATAGCATCTTAGTGATCTTATGTCTTGCTTAAAACAACATATACCTTACCTATAAATCTAAACACACCTATGTTATATAATCTGATAAAAACATATTTTTATCATTTATCAAACATTTAACATGATCATACTCCTAAAAACTCATATAGGAAGCCTTTCAAGACATTCGATCATGCTCTTTGTCCCCAAAACTTATAGGGGAAGCATCTTTGCGATCTTTACATCTTGCTTCCAATGAAATATACTTAAAATACCTAAAAGTCCAAACAAACATAATCTGGACAAAACATATAAATCCAAATAAAACATGATAATATAACCTAGATGGGCAAATCAAGGAGTTACTTATGCTTTAGGTGAGAAATAACATCTTGGTGATCTTAGATCTTACTTAAAAAGACCTATACCTCAACTATAAATCTGATCACCCACATATATCATCTTATCCAAACATATAATCTTCAAAACATATGAAAAGAAGCTATATAAAGCAATCGAAGAACTACTTATACTACAGGTGAGAGATACATCCTCTTGCTATCGTACTAGTATACCGCTAGGGTTTTTGTGAGATGAAGACCTTGCCTTGTTCTTTAGCCTTAGGAGTGAACCTCTAACATATACTAAGCTTGTGAGAAGATCCCCTTGAAGCCCTCTCAAGAACACCAAAACAAGGACCTTAGGGTTTCGGATGGGGAGGGAGGAAGGAGGTGGAGTTTGATCCTCTAGCAAACACCAAGCCTTGTGAGAAACTCTCCTTAAAAACCCCTCTTGAGAATCCCCACACAAGGATCCCTATAGCTTGGGATGGAAAAGGGAGCAAGGAGAATGATGAATTTCGGCCAAGGATGAGGAATAAGGGAGAAGAAGGAATGTGAAGTGGTTTTTGCTTTCCTTCTCTCTTTAAACTCCCTTTAATCTCAACGTGAATGGCTAGGAAGGTGAAAAGAAAAGAAAAACTCTCCATCTTCTGATGGGGAGATGAATCAACTCTTCACCCTCTCTTCTTCTCATTTACCTTCTTTGTATATTCCTTAGCTATTCTAGCCAAGAATTATCCTATGGCCTAGTGGTAGCAAAGTTACCTCCCTATTAGGAAGTTCATGGTTCAAATTCTAGCTATAGCAAACTATACTTTTTATTTTATTTTATTTTGTTTTAAACCTTTTATGGGCGTTAAAATCCATATAATTACTTTGAACAGTTTTAGAATTTTACGGGCGTTACAATCCTTCATACCTTATAAAAGTTTCATCCTCGAAACTTAGAACAACTCCGGATACTTTTGTTTCATGTCATCCTCGCGTTCCCAAGTTGCTTCTTCAAACTTTTGATTTTGCCACATGACTTCCACTAAGGGTATTTCTTTGTTTCTCAATTTCTTGATTTCTCGATCTATTATCTGAATAGGTCAACTTTCATAACTTAAATCGTCTTGAACTTGTATCGTCTGTGGCTCAATCACATGGTCCGCATTAGGAACGTACTTTATCAGCATTGAGACATGAAATACGTTGTAAATAGCTGACATTTCTTGAGGTAGCTCTAACTCATAAGCTACTTTGCCAATTCTTTTTGTGATCCTGTAAGGTCCTACATAGCGTGGACTCAGCTTGCCTTTCTTCCCAAATCTCATCACCCCTTTCATATTAGCTACTTTAAGAAATATAGAATCCCCAACTTCGAATTCAAGTAGTCTACATCATACATCGACATAACTCTTCTGCCGACTCTGAGCAGTCTCTATTCTTTGGCGGATGCTCTTTATAGCTTTAGTGGTGTCATCTATAAAGTCTATCTTAAGCCACATTTCTTTCTTCTCACCACCTTCATACTAACAAATAGGAGACCTACACTTCCTTCCATATAAAGCTTCATATGGTGCAATTCCAATTGTAGCTTGGTAGCTATTATTGTAAGCAAACTCTGCCAAACATAGGTATTTGCACCAGCTTCCTTTAAAATCTAAGGCACAAGCTCATAGCATATCCTCGAGAATTTGATTTACTCGTTCAATTTTCCCGTCTGTTTGAGGATGAAATGCTGTGCTAAATCACAGCTTAGTGTCAAGGGCCTTCTGAACACATTCCTAGAAGTGTGAAGTGAATCGACTATCCCTATCAGAAATGATGGTCTTAGGAACTCCATGCAATCTGATCACCTCCTTAACATACAACTGAGCTAGTTGTTCCATTAAGTGTGATATTTTGATTGCCAGAAAATGGGCAGATTTTGTCAATCTATTAACAATCACCCAAATAGCATAATAACCATTAGTTGTTTTGGGTAGTCCTACTATGAAATCCATAGATATATCTTCCCACTTCCATTCTGGGATCTGAATAGGCTGCAGAACTCCTCCAGGTCTCTGATGTTCTTCTTTGACTCTTTGACACGTCAAACAGGTGCAACATATTTAGCCACATCCCTTTTCATACCGAACCACCAGAACTTTTCTTTCAAATCTTGATACATCTTGGTAGATCCAAGATGCATTGAATATAGGGTCCCATTAGCTTCTTCTAAAATTCTCTTTCTCAATTATGGATCATTGGGAATACATAAGTGTTCACCAAGATATAGTACCCCACTGTTAGAGACTCGAAATCCTTCATCCTTTCCTTCTTGGATCTCTTTCTTGATCCTTTGGATGCTTGGGTCTTCATCTTGCTTTACTAGTATATCATCAAACAATGTTGGCGCTATTGTCAAGGTAGAAAGCTATCCAGAAATAATCTCAACCCCAAGGTTCAACATCTCCAAATTTTGAGAGCGAAGACTACTGCTGCCAACTCAAGGTCATGAGTGGAATAATTCTTTTCATAATCCTTGAGTTGTCTAGATGCATAGGCAATGACTTTACCATTCTGCATAAGCACCGCTCCGAGTCCCATTTTGGATGCATCACTATACATATCAAAGCTTCCATTACTTTCTGGAAGGGTAAGAATCAGAGCACTTGTTAATCTCCTCTTTAGTTCCAGGAAACTTTTCTCACAATCCTCGGTCCATTCAAACTTTCGGTTCTTTCTGGTAAGAACCGTCAGTAGTGAAGCTATCCTCAAAAAGTCTTCTACAAATTTTTTCTATTCTCAAGAAGTCTTCTACAAATTTTCTATAGTACCCTTCTAATCCAAGGAACTCCTGATTTCACTGACAACCTTTGGTCGACTCCAATTACTAACAACTTCTAACTTTGTCGGATCTACCAAAACCCTATCTTTTGAAATTATGTGACCTAATAAGGATACTCGATCGAGCCAAAATTCACACTTGGAGAACTTGGAATAAAATTGTCTCTGTTGAAGGGTTTATAACACTATCTTTAATGTTCAGCATGGTCTTCCTATGTTCTCGAGTAAATAAGGATATCGTCAATGAAGACGATCACAAACTTGTCAAGGAATGCCTTGAATACTCGATTCATTAAGTCCCTAAAGGTTGTTGGAGTATTTGTCACTTCGAAGGCATGAGCACAAATGCATAGTGTCCATACCTCGTTCGAAAAGTTATTTTCGATACTTCATCCTCTTTAACTTTTACTTGATGATAATCGGACTGCAAGTCAATCTTGGAGAAAACTATGGATTCCCCTTAATTGATCAAACAAATCATCAATCCTTGGCAAAGGATATCCATTTTTTTTATTGTCACCTTATTCAGTGCTCAATAATCTATGTACATTCTCATAGACCCATCTTTCTTCCTCACGAACAATACCGGAGCTCCCCATGGTGAGCGACTAAGGCGAATGAATCCCTTGTCGAGTAACTCCTGTAATTGTTCCTGAAGCTCTTTCAATTCTGTCAGGGTCATATGATAGGGTGCTTTTGAGATTGGTTTGGTACCAAGAATAAGTTCAATCTCAAATTCGATTTCTCTTTTAGGAGCCAACCCTGGCAACTCATCAGGGAATACTTCTAGGTAGTCACATACAACTCGGACTTCTTTGAGCTTTTGGCCTCCTTCGTGCTTTGTATCCACCACATGTGCTAGATACCCAGTGCATCTATAGATTAACATCTTTTGAGCTTTATGGAAGATAAGAACTTATTAGTTCTTTTCTTTGGTTCTCCTATAATTTCAAACTTAGGTTCTGCCTCAAATTGGAATACGACTCTTGGCTTATGACACTCAATGGAAATACCGTACTTGCTCAAAAAGTTCATTCTCAAGATGACATCATAATCATGCATGTCCAAAATTATCATATCACTATAAAGTTCTCTTCCTGAAATTCGGACTGGTGTGACACGTAACTATTGGTCTTACTTCTTTAAAAAGTAAGACCAATATAAGATTACTACTATGGTCCATGTTCTAGTCATTTTTCTTCATAAAGTAAGACCAATATAAGACTACTACTATTACTTACTTTCAATCATCATCACCTACATATGTAAGCATGTTTAACAAAAGCATTCTTTACTAAGCATAGAAGAAAGTAAAACATATATGTACTTTCTTACTTGGAAGCGGCAGGATTGATGCTCAATGTGCGTGTGGCGGAAGGGCGGAACTGGCTCTGATACCATACTGTAACAACCCCCCCCCCCTCTACTTACACTAGTAAAGGAGGTGTTACTGCCATACTTTATCTTACTCTTTGCATAATCAGGTAAAACATCACTCAATCATTTCATAAACTCACATACACTATTTGAGAGTTAACTAATACCTGATTTAAACCGAAGAGTATCAACAACTCGTACCAAGATCTAAACTTGGTTTCTAAACGAGTATCATAATTCAAACTCTTAACTTTTAACAGCGGAAGCTAAAGAAACAAACCAACTACATTCACATGTTGACACTAGGCTATTTCACAAGTTCTTAACCTATCTAAGCATGCACATTCACTAGAGTTCTAATATAGAACATTCTTAAGTAACTCAACCTCATGCATGGTGATAGTGATAGGTGCATCCTTGACATGAACATCAACATAATCAACAATACATAATATCAACCCTAGCACCTAACATGAAGACTAGCACATAGTTCAAAGTTCTTAGCATAACATAATACTAGCAAGTTCAACATTCTTAGAAACAATATGATCAAACATATAACATGAATACTACCACATGAATAAGTTCAAAGGTCTTAACACATAACAAAATACTAGCAAGTTCAGGATCATAATCCACTGTTCCGCCGCCACACACACCAAGCACTTCATCCGCTGCCCCCTCTTACTCCAATCTTGCTTTACCCTTATCTGCAGTATAAGGAATGCAAACTATAAGCAATGGATCTTAGTAAGTACTTCCTATTCTCACAAAACTTCGCATTAGGAAAACATGCTACTAGAATACTTGCATGCAACACATGCTCATACTTGCATTTAGGAAAATTCTGCATTTAACATTTGGAAGTACTTGCACATGATACAATGATTCAACTTGACATGCATGAACTTAACATACGCAACTTGCAATACATGCTTGAAATATGCTTCGCTTGTAGAAACATATACATGAGACATACTATACTTAAACTTGTAAACATTGTGCTTTGGTTAACTTTCGAAACCATATATACATATATACTTTAAAATACTAATCATCCTTGTTTGGGCAGCCCGGCATTGTACCATTTTGCGCGCAACCCTAATAGAACTCGGGGTAGCTAGCCACCAAATTTATTAGGGCAACTTTCAAGGGCAGTCTAGGGGCCCGTGGAACTTTCAAGGGTGGTCTAGGGGCCCGTGGGCGATCTAAGAGCCCGGTACATGTCACTTCAAAGTAAAATACTTTCTTTATATATGACTTACTTATTTTTATCATTTAACAAGTATTTTACATGATCATACTCAAAAACCCATATAGGAAGCCTTTCAAGACATATAATCATGCTCTTTGTCCCCAAAACTCATAGGAGAAGCATCTTGTGATCTTTACATCTTGCTTCCAATGAAATATTCAAAGTAAAATACTTCCTTTATATATGACTTACTTATCTTTTTCATTTATCAAACATTTAACATGATCATACTCCCAAAACTCATATAGGAAGCCTTTCAGGACATGCGATCATGCTCTTTGTCCCCAAAACTTATAGGGGAAGCATCTTTGCGATCTTATACCTTGCTTCAACATGAAATATACCTATAAATATATATGACCTACTAATTTTATCATTTAACCAACATGTAACATGTTCATACTCCCAAAACTCATATAGGGAGCCTTTCAAGACATATAATCATGCTCTTTGTCCCCAAAACTCGTAGGGGAAACATCTTTGCGATCTTTACATCTTGCTTCCAATAAAATATACTTAAAATACCTAAAAATACAAACAACCATAATCTGTACAGAATCTATAAATCTGAATAAAAACATGATACTAGAAGCTAGATGTGCAAATCAAAGAGTTACTTATGCTATAGGTGAGAGATAGCATATTAGTGATCTTATGTCTTGCTTAAAACAACATATACCTTACCTATAAATCTAAACACACCTATATTATATAATCTGATCAAAACATATTTTTATCATTTATCAAACATTTAACATGATCATACTCCTAAAAACTCATATAGGAAGCCTTTCAAGACATTCGATCATGCTCTTTGTCCCCAAAACTTATAGGGGAAGCATCTTTGCGATCTTTACATCTTGCTTCCAATGAAATATACTTAAAATACCTAAAAGTCCAAACAAACATAATCTGGACAAAACATATAAATCCAAATAAAACATGATAATATAACCTAGATGGGCAAATCAAGGAGTTACTTATGCTTTAGGTGAGAAATAACATCTTGGTGATCTTAGATCTTACTTAAAAAGACCTATACCTCAACTATAAATCTGATCACCCACATATATCATCTTATCCAAACATATAATCTTCAAAACATATGAAAAGAAGCTATATAAAGCAATCGAAGAACTACTTATACTGCAGGTGAGAGATACATCCTCTTGCTATCGTACTAGTATACCGCTAGGGTTTTTGTGAGATGAAGACCTTGCCTTGTTCTTTAGCCTTAGGAGTGAACCTCTAGCATATACTAAGCTTGTGAGAAGATCCCCTTGAAGCCCTCTCAAGAACACCAAAACAAGGACCTTAGGGTTTCGGATGGGGAGGGAGGAAGTAGGTGGAGTTTGATCCTCTAGCAAACACCAAGCCTTGTGAGAAACTCTCCTTAAAAACCCCTCTTGAGAATCCCCACACAAGGATCCCTATAGCTTGGGATGGAAAAGGGAGCAAGGAGAATGATGAATTTCGGCCAAGGATGAGGAATAAGGGAGAAGAAGGAATGTGAAGTGGTTTTTGCTTTCCTTCTCTCTTTAAACTCCCTTTAATCTCAACGTGAATGGCTAGGAAGGTGAAAAGAAAAGAAAAACTCTCCATCTTCTGATGGGGAGATGAATCAACTCTTCACCCTCTCTTCTTCTCATTTACCTTCTTTGTATATTCCTTAGCTATTCTATCCAAGAATTATCCTATGGCCTAGTGGTAGCAAAGTTACCTCCCTATTAGGAAGTTCATGGTTCAAATCCTAGCTATAGCGAACCATACTTTTTATTTTGTTTTATTTTGTTTTAAACCTTTTATGGGCGTTAAAATCCATATAATTACTTTGAACAGTTTTAGAATTTTACGAGCGTTACATCTTACTCATGCAAATCCTCTCGCCTTCTGTGCGCAGACACATAGACTTCGAAAGGTGTATCCCATTCCTCATGGGTAGGAAACTTTTCTTGGATTCTGACATGCTAAACCTCTTTAGCACTCGGTCTATATATGTAGACTGTGAAAGACCAAGCAACTGTTTCGATCTATCCGTATATATCTTAATCCCGAGGATGTAGGGTGCTTCTCCCAGGTCTTTCATAGAGAATGTCTTGGATAACCAAATTTTAATTGACTGTAAGACAGAAACATTATTTTCTATAAGTAATATGCCATCGACATACAATACTAGGAACACGACTGCACTCCCACTAACCTTCATGTATACACAAGGTTCGTCCGGATTTTGTTAGAAATCAAACTTTTTGATTGTCTCATCAAAACGGATATTCCAGCTCCTGGATGCTTGCTTCAATCCATATATGGACCCTCGTAGTTTGCATACCTAGGTTTTATCAACTGATGTGAACCCCTCAGGTTGTTTCATATACACGTCCTTGAGTAGGTTTCCATTAAAGAAAGTTGTTTTCACATCCATCTGCCATATCTCATAATCATAATGAGTCACTATGGCTAGGAGCATCCGAATAGATTTAAGCATAGCAACAGGTGAATAGGTCTCGTCATAATCAACACCTTACTTTTGACGATATCCTTTTGCCACCAATCTAGCCTTATAGGTAATCACATTACCATCCATGTTAGTTTTCTTCTTGAAAACTCACTTGCACCCTATAGGCTTTATGCCTTCAGGTTGGTCAACCAAGTTCCAAACTTGATTTTCATACATGGAATCTATTTCCTACTTCATGGTGTTAAGTCACTTATCCCTTTCTGAACTTTTCAGTGTAGGGATGTATAATGAAAAGTCTATCTTTTGTATGAACATCTTTATTTTGAAATAAGAATCACATTATCATTGTTTGCATTTATATGGTTATGCAATATTGTCTAATACATTACATTGTAGATAACATGGTGTGTTGTGTCAAAAGGGAGATCATGTTATCGGCTCCTTGAAAAGTATAAGTAAAGGCTCACAACCGAGATGGCTTTGGACAAACCATCGGAATGGTTGTAGTGTGATTTGGTATTGTTTTGTCTTGACCATAGAATCGCACTAGTGCACTTTGTGTGTATTGAGCAGGACCGACTTAGAGGTGATTCGATTTATTGCTGACTACATAATCGAATTGGACCTCAGATATTATTTAGTACATGCCCTTAATCCCGATATAATAACGGGTACATATACTTAGTACTCATCTCTTTGATTTACCAATGGGCGAGATTTATAGATTAAATCGATAGGCTCGATAAGTTGGGAGATGATATTATTTATATGGTGTGTCGTTGATTATAGGAGGAAACCATGTCCTATATATTGGGATGATGATGTCCCCTTGAGGAGCTCATAAGGTTCATCATGTAAACCCTGCAGGTGGACTTGGTCCGGCATGATGAAAAGGTTGAGTGGTACTACTCATGGAGTTAGATGTTGATTAATTAATGGTCAGTAAATTAATTAATCGACGGACATTCGAGATTTTAAACACGGAGAGAAAATGTACAAATAATATATGGAGCCCATATTATCATATGGGGGTTAGTGAGGTAGATCAATGATGATCCTTTAGTGGATTGGATCATCATTAGTGGATCAGACTTTATGTGGGCTTGATCTATGGGTGGCCAAGATCCAACTCCTCCTCATGGTCCCTAATGTAGCCTATTAACACCTCATGAAGCTTAGATCCAATGGATGAAAACAAAACTCTAGATCCAAAGGTAGAGATTAAATCTCTAGATCCGACGGTTGAGATTAAATCCCTAGAACCAATGGAGGAGATTAAATCATGGCTTGAGCCCAACTCTATAAATAGAGATCATGAAGTGGGCGGAAAGAGAGAGCATGGCTTAAGGGGATTAGGGTTTGCTTCCTTTGGAGGCTAAGAATCCTAGTTGGTTTAGGATTAGGTTTGGGTGGCTAGGGTTTTGGGAGCTATGGGTGGGCGGCAACTCAAGGAGGAGTTTTTCTTCTTCCTCCTAAGGTGTGGCCAGTTCCTTCCATCTTCCCTCTACCTTGGCTTGTGCTCATCCTATTTTTCTTCCCCACTTCCATGGCCGGTCATTAGGAGAGCTAGGATTAGGGTTTGGAGGCTTAGGGTTTAGGAGGCTTGGGTGGCACCAAATAAGGAAGTAGTTTGCTTTCTTCTTCCTATCCTTTGGTGGACGGCGCCCACAGCCCTATCCCAGCCCTTGGCCGGCATCCAAAGACCCCTTCTCCTTCTCCTTAAGTGGTGGAAACAAGATATAGGGCTTTCCCTTAGTGTCTTGGTCGTTTTCCACCATTATCTCCTTCTCCTTGTTGGCCGGCGGCAAGCATTCTCCTTGTTGCTTGTTGGTTGGCCATAGGAAGGAGAAGAGCTTTGTTTCTATTCTTCCTCTTACTTTGGAAAAGCAAGGAAGGAAGATTTGAGATCTAGGAGCTTCTACTTTTGGTAGAACGTCGCCCACACGACGTCCGAAAGGAGGAAGGTCATACATTAGAAGATCGAGAGGTATATCGATTCTCTAATTTTTATATGTTACATGTTTGTATTTATTTTTCAATTATGAGCATGATATAAATCTTTATATGGATAAATAATACTTGGATCCCGATCATAAATACAAAAACCGGCGATCCGGACATCATCTATTCCGCGGCCACTCGTAGAATAGAGGTTGGTCGCTTGAACAACTTGTTTGTTCAAGTGACCTCTCTAAACGAATAGCATGACATTGACTCGGTTGTTTGGGCAATCCCTTTTGTCTAGGATTAAATTTTTAATCCGGGGACATCGAGGGGATCGCCATGAACAAACGACCAAAGTGAAGTGGGAAGCGAAGTTTCCCCTCACGGACTCGATAAGCAAAACCATTAAATTGGTATGAGAGCTTCCGGGGCAAAACCCTTCAATTGGTATCAGAGCCAAGGTTTCCGGTTTTGTGTGTTTAGGATTTGGTTAATTTTTATGCACTTTTTCATATATTATATGTGCCGGATAATAGTAGGATATGAGTAGTTTAACTCTTTGGTTGCAGGCATAAGATCTGACTATTATGGTCATATGTGTATGTGATTGTATGTGTGTAAATATTTATTTTGTTGAATCCTCGGGGTTGACGAGGCTAGTATTTGATTTTTTGTAAATTAGATACGACATTGTTTAGCCACTCTTTATTTTATTTTACTTTCGATCTAAATTTCATGTACACTCCCTCGTGGAGTATAGGATCGATGGATGTAAATTAAAATAGGTTTTAGTCTCGGCTCGGATCTCCGGATGGCTCGTACATGGCGTAGGAGGAGCGGACGAGATGGCGATGCGACGGGAGACATATTGAAGACAAAAGCCATAATAGTTGGAAAATAATTTTATTTTTCATATTTACTGCTTATTGTTTGATATGCATGTCGTAGCCTAGAAAATTCCTCATTTTCAAATTACTAAGTGGGAGAGGGATATTTTTATAAATTCCCACGGCCTCCATTACGATTTGACAAGTGATGCAAACAAACTTGCACGTCGGCTCTGAGTGCCTTCCTCCCCATTGGATGAGTTTGTTTGCGAATCACAAGGTCAAATATGGTTATAAGAAATTATTAAGGAGCGTGTGTACTTGCCCATCGTAAGGCACATAACCCGAGATAATTACCTTGGTACCAAGTAATGGTGAACACTTAGATACAAATATAAGTATCCTCCCCATCGGAGTCACTGCTTTTATTTGTAGGGCCGAAGAGAAACCAACTATTAATTTTACTTGTTAAAAAGTTAGGTTTACAAGATAGTAAAATTAATGGGTAAAACCTCCTCTTGCAAATGTAGAATTCGTATACGTCCACACTATCGTGGCATACGATATTCTCGGTGTTTTGAGGTGTTGATTGATTTTAAAATTTTATTGTTTGAGGAATCAATAATTTTTTGAAATCCAAAGTAATGATCTATGTGATTCTTAGGATTTTCAAAAATGACTTTCAGTCCACTTACTATGATACTAAAGGAAATAAACTTACTGTTCCCAAACAATGTTGATTGGAAAAGAATCTAGATATTGTCTTATCTGCTAAGAAGTACAAGTATGCACTCTTCGAAGAGTGTCCTCAAGCCATGGTTGCTCAAAAAGGTTTCTACTTCTAAAGCTGAAAGGCAAGAAAAAGGACAAACAAGGTGGAGCAAAGGTGGTGGGAGGATCTCAGGGAGGAGTGAAGAAGCCGAAAGGCAAGTACTTCACTTACAAGTAGGATGGACATTGGAAGAAGGACTGTCCCAATCCAAAGCAGAACAAAGATATATCCTTTGGACTAGTCGTTGAAACATGATTAGCGGTGTTATCTACCGGCACATGGTGTGTAGATACGGGAGCCACTAATCATGTCTGCAATACTTTGTAGGGGTTCGAGGAAACCCGACGACTAGCTAAAGGGGAGATTACCATTTACTTGGGCAATGCCATGAAGGTGGCGGCTATTGCAGTGGGAGAAGTTTTATTTATCTCTTGAGAAAAATAAAACTTAGGTTCTGAAAAGTTCCCTTTATGTACCTTTATTTAGAAAGAACTTAGTTTCAGTTTCTAAATTTTTTATGGATGGATATTCTATTTCTTTTAATGACAGAGCTGTTATAAAAAGGAATAGGGAGAATATCTGTTCAGGTGCATTGATAGGAAATTTGTACACACTTGAACCAAAACCTCCCACGATACAAATTGAAGTTTATAACTCATCTTCTAATTCCAATAAGAGAAAAGAACCTTCGAAGATGAACCAAATATGTCTTTGGCATCTTAGTCTTGGTCATATTAATCTAAGCAGAATTCAAAGGTTGATAGCTGATGGACCTCTGGGTTCATTAGTGGTGGAAGATTTCCCAACCTGCGAATCTTGCTTGGAGGATAAAATGACCAAGAGGCCTTTTAAGGCCAAGGGGTATAGAGCCAAAGATGTGTTAGAAATGGTTCATTCTGATTTGTGTGGTCCTATGACTATCTAGGCAAGATGTGGTCTTAAACATTTCGTCTCTTTCATAGATGATTATTCAAGATATGGATGACACTACGATCTGATCGTGGTGGTGAGTACCTCTTGGGAGAGTTTAGGAACTACTTATTAGAGGATAGGAATCAATACCAATTGACTGCACCTGGCACACCCCAGCAGAATGGTGTAGCAGAGCGAAGGAATAGGACTCTTATGGAGATGGTTAGATCGATGATGAGTTATTCTGAGTTGCCAGATTCGTTCTAGGGATATGCTCTAGATACAGCAGTGTACATTATGAACTTGGTTCCATCTAAATCAGTGTCTTCTACTCCCACAGAGTTGTGGACTGGGCGAAAGCCTAGTCTAAGACATATTCGGATATGGGGGAGTCCAGCACATGTGCTGAAGGTAGATGCTTGTAAGTTAGAACCTCGTATAGAAGTACGCTTGTTCGTTGGCTATTCCAAGGGAACGAAGGGTGGATTGTTTTATAGTCCTAGAGATCAGAGGGTGATCGTTAGCACAAACGCCATATTTCTAGAGGAAGACTATGTGATGAGCCACAAGCCCATGAGTAAAATTGTTCTGGAGGAATTAAAAGGGAAAGTCACTTCTTTAGTACCACCGGTACAAGAGGATATACCACATGTCACTGCACCGCGTGTCACAGAGGATACACAGGTGATACCTCATCGTAGTGGGAGGGTTGTGAGACAGCCTGATAGATTCATGTTCTTGGGAGAATCTTCTGATTTGGTCCCTGGCGAACATGAACCTGATCCCTGGATATATGACGAGGAAATCCAAGATAAAGATGTAGCATCTTGGCAAAGTGCAATGAATGCTGAGATTAAATCTATGGATTCAAATCAGGTCTGGGAGCTAGTAGAGCCACCTGATGGTGTAAAAACCATTGGATGCAAGTGGATCTACAAGAGAAAGAGAGGAATAGATGGGAAGGTTGAGACCTTCAAAGCGAGGCTTGTTGCGAAGGGGTATACTCAGAAAGAGGGTATCGATTATGAGGAAACCTTTTCGCCGGTAGCCATGCTTAAGTCTATCCGGATTCTCTTGTGCATAGCAGCTCATATGGATTATGAGGTGTGGCAGATGGATGTCAAGACAGCTTTCCTTAATGGAAGTCTTGAGGAAAACATCTATATGAAGCAACCAGAGGGATTCATTGCTAAGGGAAAAGAGCATCTTGTATGTAAGCTTAATCGGTCCATTTATGGATTGAAGCAAGCTTCGAGGTCTTGGAACATCCGCTTTGATGAGGTAATCCAGTCTTATAGATTTATTCAAAGTCCGGATGAGTCTTGTGTATACAAGAGATGTGACGGAAATGTAGTGGTATTTCTTGTACTATACGTAGATAACATTTTGGTGATTGGCAACAATATCAAGGTGTTATCGGACATAAGGGTATGGTTGTCCAAACAGTTTGATATGAAGGACTTGGGAGAGGTGGGACACATCCTTGGGATCAAGGTTATAAGGGATCGCAAGAAAAGGATGTTGTGCTTATCCCAAGTTTCATACAAAGACACGATTATGGATAGTTTTAGCATGCAGAACTCCAAGAAGGGTTTTCTACCTTTCAGGCATGGAGTTCCTTTATCTAAGGAGATGTGTCCTAGATCATCTGAGGAGATAGAGGAGATGAAGGCGGTTCATTATGCTTCGGCAATAGAAAGCCTCATATATATGCGATGCTATGTACGAGACCAGATATCCGCTATGTTGTGGGCATGGTCGGCAGATATCAGAGTAATCCAGGACAGGGGCATTGGACTACGGTAAAGCATATATTGAAGTGCCTGAGAAGGACTAGGGATTATATGCTAGTTTACCGGGCAGACCAATTACTCCCTGTGGGTTTCACAGATTCTGACTTCCAATCAGATAGGGATAACAGTAAGTCTACCTCTTGTTTTGTGTTTACTTTGGGAGGTGGATCCATTGTATGGAGAAGTGTCCAGAAGAAATGCATGGCGGACTCCACCATGGAAGCTGAATATGTGGCAGCCTCTGAGGCAGCAAAAGAAGTTGTGTGGCTCAGGAACTTCCTGATGGACTTGGATGTGATTCCTAGTTTGCCCAGAACTATCACAATTTATTGTGATAATAGTGGTGCAGTTGCAAACTCGAAGGAACCACGAGCCCATAAGATAAGTAAATGCATAGAGCGCAAGTACCACCCGATACGAGAAATCGTAAAGGAGGTAGAAGTTGTTGTCGCCTAAATTGCATCAGAGGATGACCTGGTAGACCCTTTTCACTAAGGCCCTTCTAGCGAGAACTTTGATAGGCATGTGGAGGGAATGGGAATCAGATGTATGGCAGTATGAGGATAGCATAGTCTTTTAGTATAAGTTGGAGATTGTAGGGATGTATACTGAAAAGTCTATGTTTTGTATGAACATCTTTATTTTGAAATAAGAATCACATGATCATTGTTTGCATTTATATGGTTATGCAATATTGTCTAATACATTACATTGTAGATAACATGGTGTGTGGTGTCACAAGGGAGATCATGTTATCGGCTCCTTGAAAAGTATAAGTAAAGGCTCACAACCGAGATGGCTTTGGACAAACCATCGGAATGGTTGTAGTGTGATTTGGTATTGTTTTGTCTTGACCATAGAATCGCACTAGTGCACTTTGTGTGTATTGAGCAGGACCGACTTAGAGGTGATTCGATTTATTGCTGACTACATAATCGAATCGGACCTCAGATATTATTTAGTACATGCTCTTAATCCCGATATAATAACGGGCACATATACTTAGTACTCATCTCTTTGATTTACCAATGGGCGAGATTTATAGATTAAATCGATAGGCTCGGTAAGTTGGGAGATGATATTATTTATATGGTGTGTCGTTGATTATAGGAGGAAACCGTGTTCTATATATTAGGATGATGATGTCCCCTTGAGGAGCTCATAAGGTTCATCATGTAAACCCTGCAGGTGGACTTGGTCCGGCATGATGAAAAGGTTGAGTGGTACTACTCATGGAGTTAGATGTTGATTAATTAATGGTCAGTAAATTAATTAATCGATGGACATTCGAGATCTTAAACACGGGGAGAAAATGTACAAATAATATATGGAGCCCATATTATCATATGGGGGTTGGTGAGGTAGATCAATGATGATCCTTTATTGGATTGGATCATCATTAGTGGATCGGACTTTATGTGGGCTTGATCCATGGGTGGCCAAGATCCAACTCCTCCTCATGGTTCCTAATGTATCCTATTAACACCTCATGAAGCTTAGATCCAATGGATGAAAACAAAACCCTAGATCCAAAGGTAGAGATTAAATCTCTAGATCCGACGGTTGAGATTAAATCTCTAGATCTGACGGTTGAGATTAAATCTCTAGATCCGATGGTTGAGATTAAATCCCTAGAACCAATGGAGGAGATTAAATCATGGCTTGAGCCCAACTCTATAAATAGAGATCATGAAGTGGGCGGAAAGAGAAAGCATGGCTTAAGGGGATTAGGGTTTGCTTCCTTTGGAGGCTAGGAATCCTAGTTGGTTTAGGATTATGTTTGGGTGGCTAGGGTTTTGGGAGCTATGGGTGGGCGGCAACTCAAGGAGGAGTTTTTCTTCTTCCTCCTAAGGTGTCGCCGGTTCCTTCCATCTTTCCTCTACCTTGTCTTGTGCTCATCCTAATTTTCTTCCCCACTTCCATGGCTGGCCATTAGGAGATCTAGGATTAGGGTTTGGAGGCTTGGGTGGCACCAAATAAGGAAGTAGTTGTAAGGGATCGATTGGCCGGCTAGAGGGGGGTGAATAGCCCTAGTACGTTGGACGTCGTAAATTGCTCGTCTACAAAATGTTAGCACAAGCGGAAGCAATAAACTAAGACAAGCAATAAATGAACAAGCAATACAAACACCGAGATATAACGTGGTTCACGGCTACGCCGCTAATCCACGGTCCAATTCGTCCACGGTGAATCACTCCGCCAAAACCAATCACTATCGGTCTCTCCTTTGCACAAAGCTATGTGGAGGTAACCTTTACAACCAAGATCACTCTTCTTACAATAGGATTGAAGTAAAGACAAGTAAGAAGAGTTTAGAGCTTGTGGGGCACTAGGAAGATAGTTTGGAACTTAAGCATTTAGCCTCTCAAAGGCTTACACCCTCTCTTTTTATAGAGAGGGCTAACTTCTTCCCGTTTGCCGCCATCGATCATTGCGCCCTTGGCGATCATTGCTAACGGCCTCGAACACGTCGGATCCGGTGTAGTCAGCGGAACTCTTGGCTCGTGATGGACTCATCATCACGATCGGCCGCTCCTAATCGGCCCGATCGGCTACGGACGGCTTGGCGAACCCTTATTGACGATCATTCGCCGCCAGCCGATCGGCCCGATAATCATGCGATCGGCCACGATGCGCGATCGGCTGCGCCACAATCCGATCGATCGTATACCGGTCCGAACTCACTCGACTTAGCGATCGCCGACCGCCATGACATGGCGATCGGCCGTGTCGAAAAACCCATCCGACACTTGGCCAAATGGCCAAGTTTCACCTAAGAGCTACCCTTCCCCGGGTTACAATCGCTCACTCTCATTTCTCAGAGTCCCTCGCCTTCGAAGTTCTCTTCGTTCTCGGCCACGTCCCTCGGCAGCATCAGGCGCACGGCTCTGCAATGCTCCTTCGCGTCTCTTGCCTCGAAGTCTACTTCCTCCGGCTTCACTCCAAGCTTCTCGTCCGGCGGTCCCTCGGATGCTCCAAGCGCACGGCTTCCGCAAAGCTATCCTTCACCGACTCAAGGCACGAGTCATGAGATGTGAAACTCGCCACGGCTCCATGTGCGAATTACTAAGTCCTGCACGACTTCAACGCACATATCATATCAACATATCAAACTAACTTAAACCCTTTGCCACACCATCAAAACCATATCACGGCAAGAGATTGCCCTAACAATCTCCCCCTTTTTGATGTGTGGCAATCCGTTTAAGTTAGGTAAAAACATTTGATATAAATTCTAAGGTAAGAAAGCATGTAAAGATGAACATGATATAACAACATGCAATTCCCCCTTAATCCATGAAATTCTCCCCCTATCATATATTTCTCCCCCTACATATATTTCTCCCCCTATCATGTATTTCTCCCCCTAATGTGATTAACTTAAACATACTTTATTTCTCCCCCTTTGACACCATCAAAAAGATTAACACTAAGTTATATGCTCATGGCATCAAGTATAATGAAGGGAAAAATATGTCAAGTTGATTTAAAAATTGGGTACTATTTGTTGATGGCATCAAGTATATTTCTACCACTTGTTGGTGGCATCAAGTATATTTCTACCACTTATAGGAGGTTTACAAACTGAATTCGGCCTTCAATATTCTGATTTACAGGCCACGATCATTACTATCGGTATATGGCGATCGTAGCACAAATGAATCCAAATTTCTGATTTTCTGGACGAAATTCAGAAATGCATTATAAATTCCAGAAAATTTGAAAAATCATGAAATTTGGGGAAAATATTTCTTTTAAGTATATCTATCAATGAAAAATAGTTTTTCATGAAAACTCATTATATTTTCTTGTTTTTGCCAAAAATCCAAAAGTTCTAAAAACCACTAGGTTTTTGATCATTCTAGTATCAAGTTAGCTACCTAGTTTTGCATCCAATTGTTTCAAAACATGAATACATGTATTTTAAGGTAAGAAATTGTTTTGAAAACATATGAAATATCCAACCATGATCTTTGGGCAATATGTCTATGAATTAAACATAAGCCTTCCCCATGATTGGTCTATTATTGCTATTTTGATACTTTAAATGACCATCTAAATGCCATAGGCATTAGAGGACATTTGTATCATCCTAATATCTCACCCATGCTAAGTTTGCAATCAAGTTAACCTATAGTGAGTGTGAGATGTATCCTAGGGGGTATTTGTATATACTTAACCCATATATTCATGCAATTCTATCATGGTTAAGTATCAACCTAACATCCTACATGATCATAATGACATATATGAATGAATTCTACATTATGATCATAAAACTCATGTTTTCATCAAATTATAACCATGCATTAGGTAATATGTGATGATAATAAACAAATTATCACCTAAAGCATGATTTAAACCTATTTCTTATGATAACATGCCAAATATCAAAAACATAAATCATGATTGTGAATATACATAGGAATTACAACAATCATCATGATTTAAGCATTATTACCTATTTATGGGTACGTTATCATCACCCAACACTATCTAAAAAATGTTGTCCCGTCATCCTAAGTCAACCAAAATATGATATGGGTCAAGTTCATATGGTTGACTACCCTAGGGTTATTCTAACCCTTAAGGATGGATTTTGGAACCCAAAATAAATTCTTTCCTATTGGGTTCACTAAATACTCCTTGGGATCCATTTCCTAGCAATTATTTTCTTTTATCTTGTCCCCTAGCTATTAGGCATTTATAGGCCTTCTCATTTTTCTTCTCTTTATATCCTAGGCCCTTCTTGTTAAAGCTTGCCCTTTGGCTCCCAATTATCATGTTAAGGGTATTGGAGCCTATAGTGAATTTTTCTAGGGCTTTTGTCAAATAGTCTACCTTTTCCCTTAAAGCCCTATTTTCATTCATGCATGCATCACTAACATTAAATGGCATGTATTCATGTGAGCATGCATCATCATGGCAAGAAAAATTATTTTCATTTTGATTTAAGCATGCTTTTTCTAATTTGTTTTCTAGTTCCTTAATTTGTTCAAGCATGCATTTATTTTTCTTCTTTGCCCTAAATAAATCCTTAGTTAAACTAGAAATCATAGAAACTATTTTACTAGGTGAGAGATTGGTTACCATAGTTTCCATGTCCTCTTCTTCTTCGGATGATGAGGATGTGGAAGCTCCCCCTTCACTTGAGCTCTCCCCATTTGAGCTTGATCCTTCATTTTCGGATGAAGAGCAATCCAAGTCATCAAAGGCCATCAAGGCCAAATTGGCGACAAAGGCATTCTCCTCATCCGATGATGAGGAGGAGGATGAGGATGGATCATCCCAAGTCCTTGCCTTGAGAGCCTTAGCCTTTCCCTTCTCCTTTGTCTTCTTCTCCTCTTCCTTCTTTTTCTTGCTCCCCTTCTTCTTCTTCTTTTCTTCTTTCTTTTTCCTTTCTTCCTTGCTCTTGTTTAGGAGAGGACAATTGTCCCTTATGTGCCCTTCTCCTTGGCAATTGTAGCATATGACCTTCCCCCTTGATCTTCTCATCCTATCATTAGATTTATCGAATCTAAAATTCTTAAATGCACGTCTTACCCTCCTTACCATATAGGCTTCTTCGGTGCTATCCATGGAGGAGGAGGAAGACGCTTCGTCATCGGAGGAGGAGGGGATTTCCATCTTCTTCTTCCCCTTACTTGCCAATAATGCTACTCCTCTTGAGGGTTGAATTCTAGGCTCCTCTTGTATTCCCTCAAGCCTAGTTTCGTGAAGCTCCATGGTTGAAAAGAATTCCTCCAAGGTGCTCACTTCTAGGTTCTTGGAGATATAAAATGAGTCCACCATGGAGCTCCATTTTGAGGACCGGGGAAAGGCATCTATGGCCTTCATTACCATATCCCGGTTTGATAGCTTCTCACCTACACTTGTTAGCCCAATTAAAATTTCTTTAAACCTAGAGTGTAGTGAGGTTACCTTTTCTCCCTTTTCTAGTTTTATATTGGATAATTGGGAGCGGAGGAGGTCTCTCTTTGCTAGCTTGGCCTCGGATGTGCCTTCATGGAGTTCTATAAGCTTCTCCCACATCTCTTTGGCGCTAGCACATTCTCCGATCCGGTTGATCTCTTGTTGAGGGAGCACATTGTAGAGATGGTGCTTGGCTTTGGAGTTTGCAAGGTGCTCCTCTCTTTGCCTCTTGGTCCACCTAGATTTCTCTATTTGCTTCCCCTCTTCATCCCTAGGCAAAACGAAACCGGATTCCATTGTAATCATTATATCAAAATCCGTTTCAAAAAATACCTCCATTCGCTTCTTCCACCAAGCGAATTCTCCTTCAAACTTCGGAGGATGGATGTTGGAGCCGGCCATTTTTGATGTAGGGCTTGTTGCGGTGGTTAGTCCAGTGACAAGCAACCTCGGCTCTGATACCACTTGTAAGGGATCGATTGGCCGGCTAGAGGGGGGTGAATAGCCCTAGTACGTTGGACGTCGTAAATTGCTCGTCTACAAAATGTTAGCACAAGCGGAAGCAATAAACTAAGACAAGCAATAAATGAACAAGCAATACAAACACCGAGATATAACGTGGTTCACGGCTACGCCGCTAATCCACGGTCCAATTCGTCCACAGTGAATCACTCCGCCAAAACCAATCACTATCGGTCTCTCCTTTGCACAAAGCTATGTGGAGGTAACCTTTACAACCAAGATCACTCTTCTTACAATAGGATTGAAGTAAAGACAAGTAAGAAGAGTTTAGAGCTTGTGGGGCACTAGGAAGATAGTTTGGAACTTAAGCATTTAGCCTCTCAAAGGCTTACACCCTCTCTTTTTATAGAGAGGGCTAACTTCTTCCCGTTTGCCGCCATCAGTCGACTGCCGCCCTTGGCAGTCGACTGCCGTCACTACAACGGCCTCCGAACACGTCGGATCCCGACCGTTGTAGTCCAACGGAACTCTTGGCAGTCGACTGATGGACCTCATCAATCGACTGCTGCCTCCGTAGTCGACTGCCCAGTCGGCTATGGACTGCTGCGGCCGAACCCTTATTGACGATCCCGCCTTCGCCCGGTCGGTGTAATCATGGCGATCGCCGCCGACGTATGGCGATCATTGCGGCCAATCGATCTGTCGTATACGGTCGAACTCACTCGACTCGGAAGCGATGACGGCCATGACATGGCAGTCGACTGGTGTCGGGAAAACCCATCCGACACTTGGCCAAGTGGCCAAGTTTCACCTAAGAGCTACCCTTCCCCGGGTTACAATCGCTCACTCTCATTTCTCGGAGTCCCTCGCCTTCGAAGTTCTCTTCGTTCTCGGCCACGTCCCTCGGCAGCATCAGGCGCACGACTCTGCAATGCTCCTTCGCGTCTATTGCCTCGAAGTCTACTTCCTCCGGCTTCACTCCAAGCTTCTCGTCCGACGGTCCCTCGGATGCTCCAAGCACACGGCTTCCGCAAAGCTATCCTTCACCGACTCAAGGCACGAGTCATGAGATGTGAAACTCGCCACGGCTCCATGTGCGAATTACTAAGTCCTGCACGACTTCAACGCACATATCATATCAACATATCAAACTAACTTAAACCCTTTGCCACACCATCAAAACCATATCACGGCAAGAGATTGCCCTAACAGTAGTTTGCTTTCTTCTTCCTATCCTTTCGTGGCCGGTGCCTACAGCCCTATCCCAGCCATTGGCCAGCATCCAAAGACCCCTTCTCCTTCTCCTTAAGTGGTGGAAACAAAATATAGGGCTTTCCCTTGGTGTCTTGGCCGGTTTCCACCATTATCTCCTTCTCCTTGTTGGCCGGCGGCAAGCATTCTCCTTGTTGCTTGTTGGTTGGCCATAGGAAGGAGAAGAGCTTTGTTTCTATTCTTCCTCTTGCTTTGGAAAAGCAAGGAAGGAAGATTTGTGATCTAGGAGCTTCGACTTTTGGTAGAGCGTCTCCCACACGACGTCCGAAAGGAGGTAGGTCATACATTAGAAGATCGAGAGGTATATCGATTCTCTAATTTTTATATGTTATATGTTATATGTTTGTATTTGTTTTTCAATTATGAGCAGGATATAAATCTTTATATGGCTAAATAATACTTGGATCCCGATCATAAATACAAAAACCGGCGATCCGGACATCGTCTATTCCGCGGCTACTCGTAGAATAGAGGTTGGTCGCTTGAACAACTTGTTTATTCAAGTGACCTCTCTAAACGAATAGCACGATGATGACTTGGTTGTTTGGGCAATCCCTTTTGTCTAGGATTAAATTTTTAAGCTGGGGACATCGAGGGGATCGCCATGAACAAACGACCAAAGTGAAGTGGGAAGCGAAATTTCCCCTCACGGACTCGATAAGTAAAACCATTAAATTGGTATGAGAGCTTCCGGGGCAAAACCCTTCATTCAGAACTTCTTCATAACTAGTAGGCTCCTCATCATCAATGAGTAACATGTCGTTCGATTCACTTATGAGAAATCCATATCTATCAGGAATGTTGCATGTTCTACTAGATCTACAAAGATGTGGTGTCTCAATAGGTCCAGCCGATGGCTCATCACTATGAGTTATCGGTTGTGGTGCTTCACCAGGTATCTCATCCATGTCTATTTGAGTCTCTCAAGCCTCCTCAAGCTCAATGACACTCCCACTGTTTTCTTGCAAGAGAAACTCTTTCTCTAGAAACACAGCATGTCTTAAAACAAACACCTTTTGTTCCATAGGATGATAGAATTGGTAATCCCTTTTTTCCTTAGGGTATCAAATAAATATACATTTATCAGACTTAGCATCCAATTTGTCTGATACAGTCTGCTTCACATAAGCAGGACAACCCCATATCTTCAAGTAAGTTGCATGAGGTTTCTTACTATTCCATATCTCATATGGAGCAGTAGAGACTACCTTGGTTGGCATTCTGTTTAGCAAGTAAACAGCTATCTGAAGTGCAAAGCCCCAAAAGGACTTGGGAAGATTCGCATGATTCATCATTGACCTGACCATGTCCAACAAGGTCCGATTACGCCTCTCAGATACACCATTATGCTGCGGTGTATATGGCGGGGTCCATTGAGACAATATACCATTGTCTCTTAGATAATCTAGAAACTTTTGACTTAAGTATTCACCACCTCGATCGGATCGAAGTAATTTAATACTCTTGTCATGTTGTTTCTCTACTCCATTTCTGAATTCTTTGAACCTTTCAAAGTCTTCAGACTTGTGTTTCATCAAGAACACATACCCAAACCGTGAGTGGTCATCGGTGAAGGTAATGAAGTAGCTATAGCCTCCTAGAGCTTGAGTTGACTGATGTGAGCGAAATATATAGGGTTTTAGGAGTAGTTTTCGCTCACATCTCATTACATTTTATGTTAGTTTTATGCATATGTTACTCTGTTTTACATGTATTTCCTATTTTCTGGTTCGGAGATCTGCTCTTTGTACTTTTGCATGCAGGACAGCATTTCGAGGGAAAAAAGAGCACTTTCAGAGCAAAAGAAGGACATTTTGAAACTAGACGCAGAGTGGGACACGGCCAGGGCTTGTGGCTACACATGGCCAGGGCATGTGGCTACACACGGTCGTGTCCAATGGGCGAGATCATCCACCCTAGGGTCGCACACGGCATGGCCATGTGGAAACACATGGTCGTGTCGCGGCCCGCTAGATTTGCGCGACTAGGGTTTTTTTCGGATTTTGCAGCGGTCCGAGGTGATGTCTATATAAGGATGGCTCCGCCCAAACCCTAGGGGGGAGGCACGACCACTAGGACGGCACACCGAAGCCCTAAAAGGAGGGGCTAAGCAGCTTAATGGCTCTGCCCAAACCCCAGTCTAAAGTATGAATTTTTAGGGTCACTTGCATCCCATCCGGTGATTATAAATGCAAATTTGAGTGAGGAAGAGACAAGGAAGTTGTTGGGGGTGCTCAGGACGTATAAAAAAGTGATGGGATATACCTTTGATGACATAAAAGGGATAAGTCCATCTCTGTGCATGCATAGGATAATACTTGACGACGGGTGTAAGTCAACCATGGAGTGCCAAAGGTGACTTAACCCTCATTTGCAGGAGGTAGTGAAAAATGAAGTGCTTAAACTCTTGGATGTCGGAATAATTTACCCTATTTCAGATAGTGAGTGGGTGAGTCCAGTGCACGTAGTCCCAAAGAAAGGCGGCACTACGGTAGTCAAAACGAGGAGAATGAGCTAATCCCTGTTCGAACGGTAACGGGGTGGAGAATGTGCATAGATTACCATAAATTGAACAAAGCAACAAAAAAGGATCATTTTCCACTTCCATTTATCGACCAGATGCTGGAACGCCTAGCTAAACATTCCTATTTTTTCTACCTTGACGGGTACTCAGGGTTTTTCCAAATCCTAATCCACCCTAAAGACCAAGAGAAGACCACCTTCACCTGCCCGTACAGAACCTTCACGTACAGACGAATGCCCCACCCACCTTCCAACGTTCTATGACAACTATCTTCTCGGACATGATCGAACAAATTATGGAGGTATTCATGGATGATTTTTCGGTCTATGGAACGAATTTCGATGCATGTTTAAAGAATTTAGAAAGGGTTTTGCAAAGGTGTGAGGAGAATAGCTTGATTCTGAACTAGGAAAAATGTCACTTCATGGTAACTGAAGTAATAGTTCTAGGGCACAAGATATCAGGGAACAGTATTGAAGTAGACAAGGCGAAGGTCGAAGTAATAGAAAATTGCCGCCACCCAAGGATGTAAAGGGGGTGCGAAGCTTTCTTGGGCATGCGGGTTTCTATAGAAGGTTTATAAAGAACGTTTCTCAGATAACTAGACCTCTTGCGAATCTACTAGCTAAAGACACTGAATTTATTTTTGACCAAAAATGTTTAGTAGCATTTGAGGAAATAAAGAAAGCCTTAGTGACATCTCCGATAATTCAGCCACCTGACTGGATCCTACCATTCGAGGTAATGTGTGATGCTAGTGACTATACAATGGGGCAGTATTAGGGCAGCGGAAGGAGAAAAAACTATATGTCATTCACTACGCCAGTAAGACACTGAACGAGGCACAAATCAATTATACCATGACTGAGAAAGAATTACTAGCAGTAGTGTTTGCATTCGACAAGTTCAGACAATACTTGGTAGGGTGGAAGGTAGTGGTATACACCGACCATACTGCAGTTCGTTACTTGCTAAGTAAGAAGGATGCTAAACTCTACCTTATTCGCTGGATTTTATTACTTCAGAAATTTGATATAGAAATCAGGGATAAAAAGGGGACGGACAACGTCGTCACGGACCACTTATCGCGCATGCTCATAAATCGCAGGATAGGAGAAGGAGACAGTACCCAAATAGACGATGCTCTGCGGGATGATACCCTCATGGCTATTAAGGTCACCAACCCCTGGTATGCAGATTTGGTGAATTTTCTTGCGGGAAGAGTGATACCACCAGAATTCATGACCCAACAAAGGAAAAGATTCTTTTCAAAGGTTCGGCAATACGTATGGGATGACCCCTTCCTATTCAGGAAGTGTGCAGACAGCATATATCAAAGGTGCATGCCAGAAGAGGAAGTAGAGAGCATCCTCTTTCACTGTCATTCTTCTGCATATAGGGGACACGCCGGGATTGCAAAAATGGCCGTGAAAGTGCTTCAGTCAGGATTCTACTAGCCTAGCCTATTTAGGGACACACGCAACTATATAGTTTCCTGCGATCGGTGTCAGCAAACGGGAAATATAGGGAGGAGACATGAGATGTCAGCAAGCACCATATTAGAGGTAGAGCTCTTTGACGTATGGGGAGTAGATTTCATGGGGCCCTTTCCCGTTTCTGACGGAAACAGGTAGATCCTGGTCGTCGTAGACTACGTCTCCAAATGGGTGGAGGTCGTGGCATCGCCCCATTGTGATGCTAGGACCGTAATAAAAATGTTCAAAAAAAACATATTCCCTAGATTCGGAGTTCCTTGAGTAGTAATCAGTGATGGAGGATCCCACTTCATTGAAAAACAATTCGAAAAATTGCTACATAAGTATGGGGTGATCCACAAAGTCTCAACAACCTACCACCCACAAACTAGCGGACAGGTGCAAAATTTCAAATTGGGAAATCAAGAGTATCCTAGAAAAAATGGTAGTGGCATCACGGAATGATTTGTCACCAAAACTGGATGATGCTCTCTGGACTTACCGCATAGCTTATAAGACCCCGATAGGCATGACCCCATTCTGTTTAGTCTATGGAAAGTCTTGCCATCTACCCGTTGAGTTAGAACACAAGGCTTTCTGGGCCATCAAGAAGCTCAACTTGGACTACTGCGTGGCAGGAGAAAAAAGGAAACTGCAGTTAAGCGAGTTGGATGAAATTCAAAGAGACGCATATGAACATGCTAAGGCATATAAGGAAAGAACCAGGAAATGGCATGACCAACACATCTTGAGAAAGGAGTTTAAGGAAGGAGACTTAGTTCTCTTGTATAACTCCAGGTTGAAACTCTTTCCAGGAAAACTAAAATCAAGGTAATCAGGGGAGATCAAGGTAAATGGACATATGGAGTAGGGAATCAGGGGAGATCAAGGTAAATGGACAACGATTAAAGAAGTATCTAGCAGAACCACCAGATGAAGCTTCTGAGATGGATGAATGGAGGTTCACTGAACCTCCAGAGACAAGTTGATAATGGAGTGTGGTTGAGCTAAACGACCTTAAACAAAGCGCTTCTTGGGAGGCAACCCAAGTTTAGTTTTTAGATTTCCCTTTGATTGTATTGCATGCATTTATTCAATTTGAGTCTTGATTTCCATCTCATTTAGAGTTAGGACTAGAAAGGAACATTGCTAGGTAAAAAATAAATTCCATATTAGCCTAAACAGCGAAGTGTATGAGGAAATTCAGACCATAATGCAAAACAGGGAGAAAAATGGGGACACACGACCTGGCCATGTGTTTTCCCACGGTCGTGCCCGACTGACTCGAGGCACACACGGCCTGGCCGTGTGTTTTCACACGACCTTGTCGCGCAAGATTAAAAGGGGCGAGCCATGTGTTTTCACCCCATTTGCGCCGTGTGCTTCGAGTGCTCTTGCCCTCTCCAAGTGGTTTCATCTTCCCCGCCGCCTAGAAGCACTTCTAACCTCAAAAGAAGCAAGGATGAGGAGGACCAAGCATGTAGCACCTCGATCCGGTGCTTCGGAGCGACGAACAAGAAGAGTCGATGCCCCTCAAGCTCCGGAGGAGGGTAATGCCCTACCCACTCTTCTTTTTTGCAATAATGAACATAGAGATAGATATAATATGCTTTCTACTCATAAACTCACTGCTACTTAGATGAAGATTTGCTAGAGTCTTTAGGGTTGATTGGGTGATATTCAAGCCCTATTTGCAAAAATGGGGTGGAAATAGATAATGGGAATAAGGCACCCAACCTACCCTAGGATAGTTCTAGAATTTTTGAGTTCCTTAGAGATGGAAATTTTAACTGGTAGAGAGAGCGAGGAGGGTAGGATAACTTTTAGGCTTTTTAACGTTGAGCATGAATGGACCCTTCACCAGTGAAATACATGCTTTGGCTTGCCGAGTGGGGGAGAGAGAAGAATCCCTATTGGGTTCAACTCTCAGGTATTTTGGACCGAGTTGACGGGGGAGCACGCTTATGACCCTTCTAGGGCCAAAGCATCGCGCCTCCAAGACCTCGTCTTCCAATACCTCCATCGCATCATGGCCAGTACTATAATTGGTCGTGGGGAGAGTGACAGTGTAGTTAGAGCTAGCAAGCTTCTTTGCCTCTGGGACATGCTACAAGAAAGGAGTAGCATCGATGTAGGGTCCCACTTCATCAGACACTTAGTGAAGATGGGCAAAGCAGCACGAGGAGAGATTAATGTAGGGGGCCTACTTACCCACATTTGCCATAGGATGGGATACGATTACACTGCATTAGAGAGTATAGAGGGGAGCCCTAGGATCGACCTAGGAGTGTGCATGGCCATGAAGATGATTGTGAGAGAAGGACATTCCTTATGCTTTGTAAGGAAAAATTTAACGACCCCTAGGCTCCCCGACCCTGATCGTACCACCATCACTACATGCGCCAACTAGCGCTTGGACCTGATAGTGGAGTCCCCTCCACATGAGGGACCACCCACATTGGCGCCCATCTCTCCCCCTTTACATCACTCTCCCTCCAGTCCACACATGCATAGGAGCCCACCTAGTCCACGCTGACAGGAGTCTGCACCTGCATCACCACATTTTTCCACCTTTGAGTAGGATGCAGGTACACCGGCCTATGATTTCTCAGAGTTTCGATCGCGCCTCGATGACATATACACCGAGCAGCAGACACATAGACAGCGATGGGAGGAGCAGAGCGCCTACACATAGGTGGAGTTCCAGGGCTTCCGAGAGCACTTCCAACGAGCTAAGGAGTTCTATGACGAGGCTCGCATATACTTCCAAGAGGAGATTGCTCGTCGCCAGGATGAGGCCACCTACCACCAGGAGATGCGCCAGCACATGTTACTCTGTTTCATGCATATGTTACTCACATCTCAAGAGGAGTAGTTTTTGCTCACATCTCATTACATTTTATGTTAGTTTCATGCATATGTTACTCTGTTTTATAAGCATTTTCTATTTTCTAGTTCGGAGGTCTGCTCTTTGTACTTTTGTGTGCAGGACAGTATTTCGGGGGAAAAAGGTGCACTTTCAGAGCAAAAGAAGGACATTTTGCAGCTAGATGTAGAGTGGGACATGGCCAAGGCGTGTGACTACACACGGTCATGTCCAATGGGTGAGATCAGCCACCCCAGGGCCACACACGGCCTGGCCATGTGGAAACACACGACCGTGTAGCGGCCCGCCAGATTTGCATGACTAGGGTTTTTTCGGATTTTGTAACAGTCTGAGGTGATGTCTATATAAGGATGGCTCCGCCCAAACCCTAGGAGGGAGACACGATGGCTAGGATGGCACTCTGAAGCCCTAAAAGGCTTTGAGAACTCGCTACGGGGAGGAAGAACGCCGCCAGAGGTCCACTCTTGCACTTCAACACCGGAGAGAAGACCACGAAGGCATTGTAATCCCTTGTTCCTGCACTTTATTTCTGATGTATTCGAACATGTACATGCCTTATGATTCTTCCCTTATATACATGGAGTAGTTCCTTCAATTCTAGGATTAGGGAGTATCTTGTGTCCACATTACATGTTGGTTCACGTTAAATTCTGTCTTTGAGTTTAATTTGGCAATTGGAAGTTGTTTATACTATATCTATGCGTGTTTGGTTTTCTATCTGCTGTGCTTAGGAGATACGAGGGGTGAAATCCCTCGTATCTACGATTTAGGGGATTTTATACAAGGAACCTAGGGGTAAACCTGATCTCCTTTAACCGTGGGTAGAAGGATGTGATAGAACTGAAAACGGTTCATCGTAGGGATTGATACGGCATCCTCGTACCGTCTATCCCGTCCTTTTAAGGTGGAGATAGCTCCCGGTAGATGCGGTGGCTCATCGGGAGAGTGTATGATATCTCTTCCATAAAACCATAGCTAAATGTCTAGACAATGCTAGTTGACAGCATTGTTTTGCGACACACAAGCGAAACCGAAGTCCTAGAATCACCTTTTAAGACCTCGGCATGATCCCTTCTTCCTCCGTGTGACACCGTATAGAGTATAGTCCACCAACAGCCCTAACAAATCGAAACCTCTTAGAGTTTATTTCCAAAAAATTTCAACCACTGAACATATCGATATTCAAATCCCAGTCTCTGTGAGATCAATAATCTTTTATTACTTGATGACATCCGTCCACTTGCGGGCATTGAGCGTGAGTGTGCGCTTTGAGTCCTCGACGGCCTCCATCACGAGATTTAAGGACGCGTTCGCGTGCATCATTGACATAGGTTCGAATACATCAGTATGTATTAGACCAAGCAACTCTCCCACCCATTCACCTTTTCTTGTAAAAGGTAACTTAGTCATCTTGCCTTTTAAGCATGATTCGCATGTATCGTATGAATCCAATTCAAACGATTCCAGAATTCCACATCAGTGTAATTCAGACATGCGTTTCTTGCTTGCATGGACAAGACGACAATGCCACATGTAGGAGTCTAATTGATTATCCTTTTCATCACGCGTGTTGCTTGCTTTGATATTGAAAATGTCACTGGATACGTCCAATGTATAAATATCATTGCTCAAAGTTCCAGTCCCATAAAGTACGCCATTCAAAGTTATATAACAACAATTGTTACTAAACGTCAAATGGTAACCATTTCTATTTAAGCAAGAGATAGAAATAATGTTCTTTATTAGAGAAGGAACATAATAGCAATTGTCCAGTTCTAAGACTAGTCCACTAGGGAGCTTCAGCAAATAAGTTCCGATGGTGACCGTAGCAACCTTTGCTCCATTGCCAACTCGTAAATTTGACTACCCTCTAACGAGTCTTCTTCTATTCCTTAGCCCCTGTATGTCATTACATATATATGAGCCACACCCAGTATCCAATACCCAAGTGTCTAAGGAAATAGAATGACAATCAATAACGAAGATACCTAAAGAGGATGGGGCATCGGATGCCTTCTTCTTCTTCACGGACTCAAGATAAATCTTGCAGTTTCTTCGCCATTGGCCCTCCTTGCCATAATGATGGCAAGTGCCCTTTTGTGCTGGTTCTGCCTTCTTAGCCTTTTTGTTCTTCCTTTTCTTCTATTCCTTTGACTTCTTCTTAGAACCTTTCTTTGAGGAATCAACTAACAGAACCGCCTTCTCCTCATGCTTCACAGAAGACTCCACAATCTTCAACATATTGAGGAGCTCAGGAATAGTGGATTCAAGTTTGTTCATCCGATAGTTCATCACAAATTGTGAGAAACTCTTGGGCAAACAATGCAGAATTAAGTCAATACTTAATTCATGATCCATCACAAACCCGAGGGTGGACAGCCGCTCAATGTACCCATTCATCTTTAGCACAAACTGTACTACAGATGAACCTTCTTGCATCTTAGAGGTGAAGAGGAGTCTGGAGACTTCGAACCTTTCGGATCTCACTTGCTCATCAAACAACTCATGAAGATGGAAGACTATGGTATTAGCATCCATATGCTCATGCTACTTTTGTAGCTCGGGTACCATCACGACTAGCATGATGCAACTCGCCAGTTCAGAATCTGCCACATGTTTTTGATAGGCCAACAATTGGTCTGGAGTTGCATCGTCTCTAGGACGGTTGGGAAGAGGCTCTTCGAGGACATACGCGAGCTTTTCTTCCTTGAGAATAATTCTCAAGTTTCTAAGTCAATCCAAGAAGTTAGGCCCATTCAATTTATTCGAATCCAAAATAGTGCACAAATTCAAAGACATCATGATCAATCGATTAACCTAGAAATACAAAACAAGCATATATGAGAAAGATGATTTAAAATTCATCAACATACATTCATAAATCCCATTCATTTTTCAAATTTTAAAAACCCCAAAATCACTTCGGGAGATCGTAGGTCCATCTCCGAATGGGCTGATATCCAACATAGATATGAACAACCTTGTAGAGAGTCCAACAAGCCATTCATAGCTACAATGGTAGGTATCATGTATACCGATTGCATATCACATATATGCAACTATCACAATGTACTATCAACTAATTGAACGTTCACACATACATCGGGTTGCCAACTCATTAACAAGTATGCATCATATGCATAGCACCCAACTTCACCTCCCTTCACATCGACCTTGGAGAGAGTCCAACAAGCCGATGCTCTAGGTTAAAGTTAACCCATTAATCAAGACAAAGTTTTAATATGGTTAGAGCGCATTCAACTAATTAGTCAGGCTTAGAGAGAGTCCAACAACCAAAGCTAACGATTGACCTCTGACTCTTACCATATTAGTATTAAACTATTCCATGGTTTGAACATGTTCAGGTTCGAGCCGGGCTTGGAGTCCAACAACCCAAACAAGAAACAGAACTCTGGTTCTAACCATATTAATGGAAGGTGTAGTCTTTAATATTGAGTATGGGTTTTTATGTTTCATCCTCTTTGTATGCAAATAACTATTATCTACATGGCATGGCATTCATGGCATACATCTACATATCACGACACGCATGGCATAATGATATGCATCTAATGCAATTACATGGCATACAATTATGGCATGTACTTAATTTCCTTATATGTCATAACTATTTATGGAAATAAAATATGTTTGAGATTTGATTCCCAAAATCAAATCATGATTAAATTAGGAAAAAAAATTCCAAATCTAATCACATATTTTATTTATGGAAGGTTTCAATTAAGGAAAGTCAAATTTAATTTAGGAAATAAATTTCCTAAATTGTCAAAACTATTTATGGAAATAAAATATATTTTAGATTTGATTCTCCAAATCAAATCATGATTAAATTAGAAAACAAATTTCCAAATCTAATCAAATATTTTATTTATGGAAAGTGTTAATTTCCATAAAGACTTCTAAACTTTCCAAAAGTAGAAGATTTCCATAAATACTTATAAACTTTCCAAAATTAGAAAATTTTCATAAATACTTCTAAACTTTCCAAAAGTAGAAAATTTCCATAAATACAATTACGACTATAGCAAAAACAATTTTACGATTATGTCGAAACACAACCTGGGCTCTGATACCATTGTTGGGTTTCCGGCACCGCAGCAAGTGTGTGTTAGAACATGTTTCATAAACATGTGCACAGCGGAAGAATTAAAAACAATAAATATAATTTATTACAATACCCACATCACACGCATGCATATTACAATATGTGTAGACATAATCGTAGTTTTAAATTTTGCGATAAAAGGAAATTATTCTAGTTATACTTGACGTATCACGTGCAGTGGGAATGACATCAATCGGAGCGACTCTTGCTAAAATTGCCTCTATCCATATCCACGGTGAGTACCGTCGGGATAGCTTCACCAAGCTACAAGCCTCGTCTTCGTAGGAGTCTCTAGCCTTGTGTCGAAGACGATGTGATCGAGAGAAGATCACAATCCAAATCAAAATTCGGATTCGAAAATGAGTCCCCAAAACTCGCTTCTCCGGAGAGGTATTCGTCAACCGATTGACGAATCCTTGGTCCTCCACCTATGAGGATTATCGGAGATCAGATCCCCGGCAAGGTAGCTGCTATCGGAGCTCCAAATGTCATCCAAATAATGCTCCGACACGAAAGGAAACAAGCTGTCCAGAAAACTGGACAGCTTGGTGGAGGAGTTGCACCGGCCAAAGAGGATGGTCAGCCAACCCTTGGTCGCCGGAACCAAGGTGAGTCGCCGGAGGGCCGGAGGAGGATGGCCGGCAGCAGTTTGGACGTCGGTAGTAGGGTGGACGGCGGCACAAGGGGCTGGCGGCGTGGACTGCTTCAGCGGCGGCAAGGAGAAGAGAGGGAGAGGAGAGGAGAAGTTTATTTCCCAAAACAAAAATTTAGGGCTCTCCAAAAACCTAACTGCGTTTTTAAAGAGCCCGTGTTTCTTAACTATTAAAAAACTTCTCCTTAGAGTTATTGGTTCATAACCAAAACCCGTTAACCCACTCCAATAATTTAAGTTAAAATAAACTGAACCGAGTTGGTCTATTTTAAGTTAAAATGAACCAAACCAACTTTGGTTCATTCGTTTAAAACAAACCAAACTCCTTTGGTTTATTCTCCACCATTGGATTAGAACCAAACCAATTTGGTTCATCCATCATGTCTTCATAAGACTCAGCCCATCCATGCTTCCATTGTGACTGAAACAATTTCATGCTCGCTCCTTGTTTGGTCCAACCAAACCTAGTTTCTCTCAACCTGAGAATCTCATTCTCAAGCTCGTTTTAAATCCTTCGGATTACACTCGTTGTGCGTGTGACCAAATAAGTTCCCGATTTATGTTGGCCATCTATAATTAACCATTAATTATAGAACGATCATGAGTGGCACCTAGTAGTACATCATGATCCCCAATTAACCGAAAAATCAACGATTGATTCCAGAATCATTTCTGAAACCCTTCAGCAGCAACAATGAATCATGCCACATTCCCTTCACGCATCTTATACCCACTTGGTTCAGGACATGGTCTATAGTGTCAGTCCCCACTATGCTGACTACGTCGCACTTAGCCCAAGTATCATTTCCTCATCCTACGGATTCTAGTTACTGCACATGTATCCAAGAGTACCTTACTCTAAACATGTAATGCTTTGGCCAAAGACTTTTATAACAATCCGACGAGAGGTCATGGGTATACATCTCCTCGCAAGGAGTGGTGAATCCTTTATAGGCTATTCAAACACCTTCGGTCACTTCGACTTATACCCAATCATCCCGGGTCCACATCTCCTCAGAGATGCTTGCTTAAGATGTCAAAGCATAAGTCTTCATGACCAAGATGACTTGAATACCGCAAGTCAAAGGAACATCGCACTTAAGCTGCATAAGAACTTCATTGACATATCCATATATGCAGAGAACCATATGAAGTCTTACAGCTGGTCACTCCAATGAACTAGTTACCATAACTAGCATTCACGATTAACTCCGGACATCACAATGTCTCCAGCCAGTGAGAATCAGCTGCTTGGATACACCAAGGAGTATACCTCGTGCTAGTCTCGACAAAATTGATGGTGTCCAAATCCATCAATTCATCGACTAGGGATAATTCCAATACGTCACAATTACACATGTAGAGATACTTACTTGTTGTGATTCAATCACAAATTCTCTCATGTTGTGAATCGTATTGTGGACATTCAGTTAATGAGTTTAAGATCTAATCAAATACATGCAAACATGTATACTCAAATAGTGAATCTTTATTTATCATATAAATAGTTCAAACATAAGGCGATTGCCTTAGGACACCTCTCATATATTACTAACAAAACTCTCATCTCCTCATCATGAATACCAAGACCCTTGGTATTCCCTTGCATGATTAATCACATGATGATAGATGACCCTTGGATTTTTTGCATGATGAATCATCTTCCATGGTTTAACTTGAGTCTAACTCAAGTTTAACCAGCTTGAGTCTAACTCAAGTCTTGGCCATTTTCTCAATTGTTCTTTTAGTCAACTAAAAGAAACCATCTCCAAAATAGAAAGTTATTTGTGTGTGACCCAATAGGCTCTTGTAACATTAGCAATGTGTCTAAAACACCTTTTAGACGCATAAGCAATGAGCGGCATCTAGCAATACATCATTGCTACCCAAGTTACAAGAAAGTCGAGATTCGATAACATTTTCATGGCTATTATCATGTATGACGGTGTCCTTTTATCCTTGATATCTTAGATCAATCAATGAGGCATAAACTGTGTCATCCCCTTATCGATCTTTATGTTTCTTGATCCCTAAGTAGACTCACTCATTCAAATGAGCTCAATATCTCATATTGACTCATTTGAGCATGGTCATGCATTTCATGGTCATACTCTATCAAGAGGCCAAATATATCACTCTTGTCATATGGGAGAGATAGATCTCATCTACATTACTCACATCTCTTCGCATAATTCATTACATACCCAACAATCGTCTTTATAGTGCACCCTATTACGGGTGACATTAGACAATACCAAAGTACATAACTCCTTATGTAGGGAATCGTAGTGACTTCAGGTCTAAGGACTATTCATACCAATAGTAACATGAGAAAGTATTTGACACTTATATAACGGGTCAATTCAATACATATATTCTCCAATATATATACCAATGTGTCAATGTGATATCACATATCCATGACTTGTGAGATCAACTCATCCATTGACCTATAGGCTAGTCTCAATATATCAATATATCCCTTTGTCTATTAATACAATACTTGACTAGGAATGTTTAAGTATAGTATTCTCTACAGCTTCTCATAATCAATTCTACCAATTGATATACTATATATTAGAACCTACTATTCAAGGGCATTATTATATTTATTTGGTTGACACACTCATAAAGTAAATATAATAATCAATCTTTACCTATTATTAATGAAATATGATACATATGATCCCTAATCAATCATCTCATGATTGGCACTAAGGGTTGACACTAACACCCCCTACATTTGAGACTACTCCTTTTCCCTTGGTTTGCTTCCTCCCCCTACGACATTGAGTCCTATAGTGCTCCTTTTGATTGCACTTAAAGCACACAATGTGCTCTTTGCTCTTGATTGTTGGGGCTCCGGCATCCTTTGACTTGTCCTTGACTTTTGGTGCAGGTTGAGTCTTTTTAACTCGCTTTGGATGCTTACTCTTGTAATGTCCATTTTCCCTACACTCAAATCATACAATATGTTTTTTATTTTTAATCAAAATGCATGAGTTACCTAGGCCGGAAGTGGAATTTTGAGCTTGCACTTCTTCTCTCCCAGAGGTGGATGGCTCATCTTCTTGCTTCGGCATTGAGAATGGTCTCTCCTCCCCTTCAATTCTAGAAGTGGAGGCTTCCTCCAATTCTAGAAGTGGAGGCTTCCTCTTCTTCTTCCTTGGATGTCGAACACCTCTCGACCTTCGAATCCTCACTCTCTTGAGAGGATGAGCTTGCTTTTTCAGTCTTCTTGTCCAATTGAGACGAAGATGGATCTTCATGATATTGTGCCACTTTTATCCAAAGCTCATTGGCAATCTTATAATCTCCTAATCTACACAAAATATCATTAGGGATTACATTAACTAAAACTTTTGTTACCCTTTCATTTATTTTGAAGGCTTGAGCTTGCTCTTCGGTCCATCTCTTCTTCTTGAGGTATCCACCTTTTGGACCCCTTGGAAATTCGAATCCCTTCATTAGGATGACCCAATCTTCGAAGCTCATCATGAAGAAATTCTCCATCCGTGCCTTCTATTGATCAAAACCTTCTCATCCATAAAATGTATATGGAATTAGAGTGTTGATGCCCCATCTAAATCTATCATTGGTCAACTCCATCCTCTAGCACTTGTGCTCTCTTGGTTGTTAATTCGTAGAAGAGCTCCTTGCTCTAATACCAATTGTAGGAACGTTGATGATGTGCTAGAGGGAGGGTGAATAGAAGTTTCGATTCGTCGATGGAATGCGATCATGATCATCTCTACAATTCGTTAGTATGCACAGCGGAATGTAGAATAAAGCATAAACTAAAGGATAAAACAATCACTCATATGTCATACACAAGATATAATGTGATTCGGAACCCAGGGATCCTACTCCATGGGTCGAGCTCAAGTGAGCTCTAATGATGCAAACTACCACTAATAAACCTCTCCTTCTCGGAAAACACTCCAGAGGTGGAGAAAACCTCTTACAATAATTCTTACACCAATAAGAAAAAAATACAAGCAAATACAAATGAAATACAACAACCACATAAAGAAAATTTTATACAAGATTACTTTGAATGCTTTTCTTGTTGGTTGCTTGGACGAGTTTGAAGGACCCTGAAATGCACCAGCACTTTATCTCAAATCTCCCATAGAACCATTGCCAAAATCCTCCCTTCAATGTTCCTTATAAAGCTGCAACTCAGGCTGATTCTTGCCTAACAGTCGACTGCTCATACATAGAAATCAACTGTTCCTGTAGTCGTTGTCTCACAACAACTCAATCCACACTGGAAAAACTCCAATGGATACCCCAACAGTCGACTGATGCTTTGGTAGTCTACTAATCAATCGACTACAAAACTTTCTGTGCTCGTATCCACAAACAGAAGTCGATTTCCCTCCATGGTGATCGACTAATCAAGGCCAGTAGATTGCCTAAAGTCGGGTAATGATCGCTGCGGGCACACACCACCGAGCGCCAATCGATCCGGTCATAACCTCAGCCTTCGAGTTGACTAAGTTGTCAAGTGTCAAAACACTTTGTAAGATATGGAAAAATAAATAAAAATAAAATAAAATAAGCATAGGGATTAACCCCTTGAAGGTAGGAGACTTCGCTTCCCACTTCAACTCGGTCACTTGTTCATGGCAATCCCTTCTAGGTCCTCGGATAAAAAAAATTATCCTTGACAAGAGGGATTACCCAAGCAACTGTGTCATCGTCGTTCTATTCGATTAGAGTAGTCACTTGAACAAACTTGTTGTTCAAGCAACCAACCTTTATTCTACGAATAGCCGAGGAATAGACGTTGTACGGATCACCGACTTTTGTGTTTATGTTCGGGGTCCAAGTTATATTAGCCACAAAACAGAATATATCATGCATATATAATTGAAAAACAATTACAAACATGTTACATATGAAGATAGATAAGTGATATACCTCTCGATCTTCTATTGTATGACCTTCCTCCTTTTGGACGTTGTGTGGGCGACGATCTACCAAAAGTCGAAGCTCATAGATCACCAATCTTCCTTCCTTGCTCGCTCCGAACAAGAGGAAGTATAGAAACAAGGCCCTTCTCCTTCCTTTAGCCAACCAACAAACACCAAGCAAGATGCTTGCCTCCGACCAACAATGAAAGGGATGAGAAGGATGGATGCCGGCCAAAAGCTCCAAGGGAAGACCTTGAGCTATGTTTCCACCGGCCAAGGAGAAGAGGATCAAGTGGTTTGGACACCGGCCAAGGGCTAGAAAAAGATTATGGGTGCCGGCCACCTTGAGGAAGAAGAGAAGAAAGGAAACTCTTTCCTTATTTGTGGCCGCCCAAGCACAAACCCTAACTCCAAGCCTCTTGCCGCCCAACCCTAATCTCCCTTGCTTCTCATTAATTCTCCACGCCAACCCTTAAGCCCCTTTTTATAGAGTTAGGGGTAAGCCTTGTTTTAATCTCCACCATTGGTTCTAGGGATTTAATCTCAACCATCGGATCTAGAGATTTAATCTCTACCTTTGGATCTAGTGTTTTGTTTTCATCCATTGGATCTAGGCTTTATGAGGTATTAATAGGATACAATAGGGACCATGAGGAGGAGTTGGATCTTGGCCACCCAATGGATCAAGCCCACATAAAGTCCGATCCATTAATGATAATCTAATCCACTAAAGGATTATCATTGATCTACCTCACCAACCCCCATAAGTTAATATGGGCTCCATATATTATATGTAAATTTTATCCCCGTGTTTAAGATCTCAAATGTCTGTCGATTAATTAATTTACTAACCATTAATTAATCAACATCTAACTTCATGAGTAGTACCACTCAACCTTTTCATCATGCAGGACCAAGTCCACCTGCAGGGTCTACATGATGAACCTTATGAGCTCCTCAAAGGGACATCATCATCCTAATATATAGGACACGGTTTCCTCCTATAATCAACGGCACACCATATAAATAATATTATTTCCCAACTTACCGAGCCTATCGATTTAATATATAAATCTCGCCCATTGGTAAATCAAAGAAATGAATACTAAGTATATGTGTCCGTTATTATATCGGGATTAAAAGCATGTACAATATAATATCTGAGGTCCGATTTGATTATGTAGTTAGCAATAATTCGAATCACCTCTAAGTCGGTCCTGCTCAATACACACAAAGTGTACTATTGTGATTCTATGGTCAAGACAAACCAATATCAAATCACACTACAACCATTCCAATGGTTTGTCCAAAGTCATCTCGGTTGTGAGCCTATACTTATACTTTACAAGGAGCCGATAACATGGTCTCTCGTGTGACACCACACACCGTGTTATCTACAATGTAATGTATTAGACAATATGAATCACCATAAATATGCAAACAATGATCATGTGATTCTTATTTCAAAAATAAAGATGTTCATACAAAAGATAGACTTTTCAGTATACATCCCAACACCCCTTTAAGTGGCTATTGGATTTAATCAAAGGCTAGGGTTAATTAATGTTGGATTAAATTTAAATTTGTCTTGAATTGGTTGGCTTGAACCGGTTCTCTTAAAACAAAATGAAAATGGCATTTAAAAGTCGAGAAAACCCGACAGTTGCATAGTTTCCCATCGTGATCGCCTCTTCTTCCTCTCCTCATCGTGATCGACGGAATCTCCACCCCCCTTCTTCCTTCGCAAGCCGGTGACTGCTGCTATCTAAGGTGGGAGATTCGGTCATTGGGAGAGGCATCGTGCAGCTGGAATTGGGTGGAGGTTGGTTGGGGAGCTGGGAACGTTGCAGTAGGGAGTTGTCGCGAGTGAAGGAGCTTGCTGCCGATTGTCGCCGAAGCTAGGTAAGGATCGATCTCCTTCCTCCTTTGAGATAGGAGTTGAGTTCTAGCTGTGGGTTCTCATTTGAGCTTGGATCTATGGTTTGGGCAGTGTGTGGAGCTTGATGGTCATCGGTGAACAGAGGATTAGGGAAGAGGCAACGCCGGTGATTCCAGGTGTTGGTAAGTCCCGATCTATTTTCCCCTTACCTACTGTATGTTCAGTTTGGTTTTGATTACTGATGTGATTTGATCTAGAGGGGGGAATTTTCTTTGGTGGAACAAGTCAGATGTTGCATGGATCCAATGAGTTGCGTGACTGTGGGTGAGTGAAGAACACAGGGGAGGGTTGTGTGCTCAGTCAGGGTTGATCAGTGTGCTAATCCTTTGTTGTGAAATGTGGGTAAGGTTGATCGGGGATGCTAATGGTGATACTCTATTTTGTGCCGGGTGTGGGTGTTGAAGTCGATGAATTGGGTGATTGTTGGTTGTAGCAGGTATGGATTGCAGAGTGTAATTCTGGGATGCAGCTGGGTGAGCTGAGGAGTCCAATTGATGGATGGTTAGATCCGTGAGTGTATGAAATTGATTTGTGTCTATGGTGTTGTGTATGTGTTGTACATGGGTTGGTTGTGAACAGGATGAAGGTGATCTACAGTATTGGGGGAGTTTTTAACTCGTAGATGATGAAAGGATACGAACATAGAAACGAAGGAGTGGTTAGTTTGTATATTTGTTAGATGTTTGTACTTAATCATAGTTGCTATTATGTGCAAGTTTGGGATACGAAACAAGTCCACGGTCGTGAGGATTTCAATTATGTGCTTCATATCATATGGATAATATCGACCCTGGTCAGGTAGTTTGACTGATTCCAGTGCATAATTTGGACTTATGATGATACCTTTGATCTTAAATCCACTCTTATTTTATCATGTGCTTGTACTTAGCCTTGACCTTTGAGATATATTGGTGTTGATTCATCATTCATTTATCATGGATATGAATTACAAACCCTATTGTGTGTTAGCTGATGGAGGTTTAGATAAGTACATGTGGTTAGGGTTACCTTTGTGAACTCAAATTGGGTTACTGTGTCACCTCACCAGGGTTAGGTGATGGATTAGATTATGGAGTCGATTTTTGTATCGTACAAATATTAGTTGTGCATCTATGGTGGATCTATTTATTTGTGCATGGATAAGTAGGTTGTGATTATGGATTAGTAGTCCTTGCATAGTTGACTTTTGGTTGATTAGGACTCCCCGTGGGATAGGGAGTGTTGCGGGGATATGTGTGTGGAGCTATGTATCATTACATTGCATGCATGCTGTCGACTAGGTCTTCCTTATGGTTGAGATGGGTCGTCAGTCATCCTGCCTCCCTGTCCACTCGGGGTAGTGGTAGCAGGGTTGAGTGCAGAGCATTGGATGTGCCGCGCTCGGCCACTATAGATGGTGGTAGCTGGAGATGCGCACTTGGCCACTGTGCAGAGTGGTAGTTAGCGCACTTGGCCACTGTGCAGAGTGGTAGTTAGGTCACTCGCCCACTCTAGACGGTGGTTGTGTGATGTGCAGTTGTCATGTGTGCGGTGTTCATCTACTCATGGGTAGTGACGGAGCGGCTAGTAGTAGGGACCCCCGTGGGGTAGCATATAGCTCTATGGCGGCTAGCTACTATTCATACTACCCAACTCTGCCACTCGAGAGTAGTGGTAGCTGGAGTCGGGATAGTTATCATGTCATGCCACCCAGGCCATACTGGGATCGTGGTTGGATGGGTCCGCAGACATGGCCATGTATATGCATTTGTTAGATATGTATATATGTATGCATGTATTTGATATATGTTTTACATATGCCTGTGAGATGCTGCATTTGGTTGAGCTATGATTGCTGCATATGCTTGTTCATCATGTTACATGTCATTTGGATATTCTATACTGTTGTGTGTTGAGCATGATGTACGTGTTGGTTCAGATTATTGTATGCATTTGATTAACATCATGACATAGTATAGGATGGACCGAGCTGTTATTACATATGATTATATATTATTCATATGATTGGGTGTTGGTCAGGTATGGTATTAACCTTGTATGTTATACGGGTATGTTACTGTATATCTGTTCAGAATGATATAGCCCATGTTGTTGCTGACCGTCAGGTATGTACATTACTTCATGTTCAGTTGATCAGTTTAGTATTTACATTGAGTATGACTATACTGGTGGTTAGTTGTTATTATATTTAGGATTGTATATCTGTTGAACTCCATCTGTATACCTGTAGATCTTCACATGTATACTTGTAGATCTCTTTATCCTATATGTTGTTCATGCACTTCCTACATATTATCCCTGAGTTTATACTCACCACCACATATCCTGGGTTTCCTGTCGCCCAGGTAATAGGTAGAAGATTCCTTGGATGTTCGGAACTCCGCCAGCTAATCCCATCTCACACTGAATGGTTGGATGTTTATTCTGTTTTATTGTATTATGTTGGATTGTTGATTTTGAGATTGTATCCTATATTGTTCTGCATTTGTGGTATACAAATGTGATGTATGTATTTTGTTTCTATGGTGATTTTTGTTGTGTCAAAGTCACTCCGGAGTGCATAGTTGAGCCTTTGTATCTTTATTATTTGTTAGTATATTCCGCTGTGCTTTATGGGTTATATCCATATATATATATATGTTATGTGATTGTGGCTGAAAGGCTTTGTATCAACATGATATTGTATCACGTACAGATCAAAGATTATAGTCTTAGGGATTTTCACTAATGATGCTAGTCAGATCATTACCTATGGGGTAATAGACAAGCGAGTATACTATTGCTGATGTAGATAGCGGAGGATTTAGTAAATGGTGTTTTATAAGGATTTTGATCCCTGGGTTGTTCATGCGGGGTTGTGTAACTTTAAAGGTACTTTTTAGTACTTAACTCGAGTTATACAAAGAAAGTAGTGTTAGTTGCATATCATTATCGGGATCAAGCCGGTATTTGGTGGAAGACGCAAGAAATAACCTTCAAGAAATAACACATCACTTGGCAATGGTGTAGTGATGTTGTGAGAGAGAATTTCCTGTGTCATTTTCTTTGACTCGTTGTCAAAGAATTCTTGAGATTCGAGTAGGGTAATCGTTTGGTAATGAAGGTACCATGACAAGTCGTTAGACTTGTTAGGGTTACGACCACCTAATAGCTCGAAAATATGATCAACATGTCTTAAGCCACCCACGGTTGATTGGCTGACATCTTGATCAGGATGTTTGGATTTCCTACCAGATCCTACCGGAAGGCATTAGACCGAGTCATGTGTATAGAAATGACTCCGTAGCAAGTGTTTTAAGAATTGGAGATTTGATAGGCAGACATTGCAAGTCAAATTATTGGAATCAGAAGGCTCCAAATGTTTGACAAAAAGAGCAAGATTGGAGTCATGGGCCACGAGCGACTATTAGAGAGTTTTTTTATCATAGAAGACTGACTGCAGATTATCAGCATCTTCTCATGTTTATCAGCGAACTCAGAAGAAAGACTCCGAAGGGATTGTGTGTGTGCAGTGCGGATCACAATGACACAAAGCTGGATTATCCGTTGGATCATATCACCTGTTGCTATGGTAAACAACCAGTACATATGAGGAGGTATACTTTGAAGACTCAGTTGAAGACTATGGATGATGCTTTCGAGAGGACAATCCACGACCTCGAAAGTCGAGATCATCATAGAAGAGTGGATTATCACATCAACAAGGATCTATTAACTCACAAATAGTGGAGTTCCCATATGCTTCCCTCCAAGGGAAGCGAGTTACTCAGCAGTATCAGCAGAAGACATCTCAGAAGACTCGAAAACCACTGTTGTTGGTGCAACAATGCCCCAAGCATTTATATGTTTTGATGTTTGGATAATCATCTAAGTTAGGCAATACTTTGTGATCTAATTGTGAACGTGTTTAAGTGATAGGAAAATCCAAGTATGAAGACTTGGTAAAGGCAAAGTCCAAGTATGATCTTGGCAAGAGAAGTCCAAGGAAAAGGTTTGGCGGCGTAAGACCAAGCATGTAGTCTTGGCGGCGTAAAGTCCAAATGGACTTTGGCAAAAGAAGTCCAAAGGCAAAACTTGGCAGCGTAAGTCCAAGCATGTAGTCTTGGCGGCGTAAAGTCCAAGCGCACTTTGGCAAAGGGAAACCCAAGACATGATAAAATCGAAGGAAGCTCTTGGAAGCAAAGCACAAAGGATGAACAAGTCACGGACTCAGAGGGATCCTGGAGGCACAAGGCTTAAGGAAGAGCTAGAAGGTTGAGTCTAGGTCTAGAGAGTCAATTAAAGTATGAATTATTCATACTTGATTTAGCATCACGATCGATACGATGTATCACGACTATTAGGTGCTCGACCGAGTTAGGAAAAGTCGATAAACAATGACGCCTAGTCATGTCACGATCGATATCGCTATCCCGACCGCCAAACGGAGGCAATGATCGATCAAAGAAACACGCTTGTAATAGAGTTTCACTCGACTGTGCACCGTGATCACTCGACTGATCACTCCATCAGTCAACTGTGTGATGCCAATTTTGATGTTCAATTTGATTCTTCCAAATATTTTATAAGACACAAAACTTTAAATGATTGCATATTAGTAGGCTTTAGAAAATCAAATATATACTATGTTGATTTATCCTATGCTACTAATGCTTCTACTAAGTGTCTTATTGCAAAAGAAGAAGAGAGTTGGCTTTGGCATAGGAGGCTAGGGCACATCGATATGAAGAACATTGCCAAAATAGCCAAAATGAAGTTAGTCAAGGGGTTGCCAAAAGTCAAATATCTCAAGGACAAAATGTGTGATGCATGCCAAGAGGGGAAGCAATCAAAAACATCACACAAAGGTAAAACTTTACTTAGTACCGCTTTACCTATAGAACTATTGCATATGGACTTATTTGATTGTCATAGTACTCCTTCCATGATTGGTAGTAAATATTGCTTAGTGATAGTAGATGATTTTTCTAGATTTACTTGGGTGTTTTCATGAAAAATAAGGATGAAACCATAGGAATAATCATAGGATTTAGCAAGAGAGTAGAGAATGAAAGAAAACTCAAAATCAACCGGATATGTAGTGATCATGGTGGAGAATTTGAGAATTCTAACTTCTCAACCTTTTGCCTAGAACAAGGGTACAAGCACGAATTTTCTTGTCCTAGAACACCCCAACAAAATGGGGTTGTGGAAAGGAAAAATCGTGCCCTACAAGAAGCGGCTAGGACTATGCTTAATGCATACTATTTACCTAGCTACTTGTGGGCGGAAGCGGTCAACACCGCTTGCTATATCCAAAATAGAGTTTTAATTCATAGGTTTTTAGGAAAACCCCCATTTGAATTATGGAATGGTACAATTCCAACAATTCACTATTTTAAGGTCTTTGGATGCAAAGTCTATATTTTAAACACCAAAGACAACCTAGGTAAATTTGAGTCCAAAGCGGATGAGGGAATCCTAGTTGGATACTCATCCACTAGTGTAGGATATAGAGTTCATAATAAAAGAACTCAAAAGATTGAGGAATCTTCAAATATCCAATTTGATGAAACCTCTAATACATACCCTAGGAAATCCCCCATTGATGATGATATCAATGACAAAAATCAAGAAATTACCCAAAAATTTCAAGATTTAACTTTAGGGGGTAATGATCAAGGGGGAGAATTGAATCAAGGGGGAGTAAGAGGTGATTCCGATGATGAAAGAAGGGTTGAGGATAATTATGATCAAACTCAATTTAATACACCTCCTAGAACAATAAGAGTTCATCAAAATCACCCTCTAGATCAAATTGTAGGTGAATTATCTCAAGGAGTTAGGACTAGGTCATTTCATAGAGATCCCTCTAGTCATATAGCACTAATCTCCCAAATTGAGCCCAAAACAATCAATGACACATTACTTGATCCGGATTGGATCTTAGCAATGCAAGATGAATTGGCTCAATTTGAAAGGAGTCAAGTATGGGAGTTAGTTCCTAGACCTAATGACAACACCATCATTACTACTAGATCACCAAGGAAATATTACTAGGAATAAGACAAGATTAGTTGCAAGGGGCTTTAATCAAGTTGAAGGAATTGACTATGATGAAACATATGCCCCGGTTGCTAGGTTAGAGTCTATTAGGATCCTATTAAGGTATGTCTCTTATATGGGTTTCAAACTCCATCAAATGGATGTGAAATCGGCATTCCTAAATGGGTTCATTAAGGAAGAGGTATATGTAGAACAACCTCTCGGGTTTGAGAATATAGACTATCCAAACCATGTATTTAAACTTAAAAAGGCTTTATATGGTTTAAAACAAGCTCCCCGGGCTTAGTATGAAAGATTATCATCTTTCTTAATCTCTAAGGACTTTAGGAGGGGTAATGTAGATCAAACTCTATTTATAAAGTCAACATCAAAGGACATCTTTGTAGCCCAAGTATATGTTGATGACATTATCTTTGGGTCAACAAATGATGAACTCCTTCAAGACTTTATCAAGAATATGGAAAATGAGTTTGAGATGAGTCTAGTTGGGGAACTAAATTTCTTCCTAGGATTACAAGTTAAACAAACAAGTGAAGGAATTTATATTTACCAAACCAAATATGCTAAAGAAATGATTAAGAAATTTGGTTTGGAAAATGCTAAGGTAGTTTCAACTCCAATGGCAACCAATACAAAAATAGATAGTGATCATGAAGGAAAACAAATTAACCTTACACTCTATAGGAGTATGATTGGTAGCATTTTGTACCTAACCGCTAGTAGACCTGATATATTATTTATGGTTGGTATGTGTTCTAGGTACCAATCATTTGCCAAAGAATTTCATTTAGTTGCCATTAAGAGAATCTTAAGATATATTAAAGGCACACTAAGTGTAGGTCTATGGTACCCTAGGACTAGGTATTTTGATTTGGTTGGGTACACCGATTCCGATTATGCCAGTTACAAATTGGATCGGAAGAGTACTAGTGGTGGATGTCAATTCCTTGGGTCCTCCCTAGTTAGTTGGAGTAGCAGGAAGCAACCTTGTGTTGCCTAATCCACCACCGAGGCTGAGTATGTGGCTATGGGTGGTTGTGTAGCTCAACTACTATGGATGAAGCATACTTTAGAGGACTATGAGCTATCTTACTCTAACATGAAAGTATTCTGTGATAATATGAGCACCATAAATTTGACCAAAAATCTAGTGCATCACTCTAGGACCAAGCACATTGAAGTGAAACATCACTTCATTAGAGATCATGTGGCTAAGGGGGACATTGAGCTTAATTACATTGAATCTAAGTCCAACCTAGCCGACATCTTTACCAAGCCTCTCCCCGAAGTAGAATTTTCACCACTTAGGAGAGAACTTGGGATGTGCTTAGTTGAATAAAGGTGTAGGTTTGCATGATCCTATAGAAATCCTAGGATTTATACCTTTAAACATCTCACAAAACACCTAAGAAACTATGATTTTTGTATTGAGCCACTTAGACAACATGTGAGATGTTAGGAAGATGCACTTGGTTCATCATGCTTGTTATGATGCATTACTATGAACCAAAAGTGCTATCTAGAGACATTAATCCTTCATTGGACCAATCATTGGGAAGGCTTATGCACAATTAATGTGCATATAGCTCCAAGAATATGATTGGAAATGTCAAATAAAACATAATTTAAACTATGTTTATCAAACTTTGAAAAACAGTTTCCAAGTGAAATACAAAAGTGATACAAAGTTTACAAAATACTTTGAGTTTTTGCTAGGTTTCAAAATTGTATCATTTTCGAAATCTAAAAAACATATATTTTTTAAATTAATTTTCCTTGATATAAAATGATTTCAGAAATGTGTACACAAAATTTCGTGATTTTTCGATGTTTCTAAAAATTTTGGTGCATTTCTGAAATTAAAAAATCAAAAAATAGAATTCAGAAGTAATGATCAGATCGTAAACCAATGATCGATACGCTGTGTTTTCTGAAAAATAGCTCTATTTCCTAGTTTTTAGTGTATCTTTGATGTCCTAAATCTATGGCATGATAATATTCATTATAAATAAGTTTTTAGGACTGTTTCATGCAATATTTTAGGGGGAGTTTCATCATATAGATCTTTTCATCCCCTTAACTTCTATTGTTGGTGCAAAGTTAGGATTTAACCTCTAATCTTTTATTAGGCTTTGCTCCACAAGTTATTCATTCTTCATGAACCATATCTTGGATTAAGGGGGAGCTTCATTTCAATCTTATACCTTAGTTCAAGATTACAACACATTTAATTCTTTCATGAAATTTATGAATCCTTCTCTTTTTTATGTATGTCAAAGGGGGAGAAGGAATGTTTAAGTTAGAAATCATATTGAAAATATGATTATGTGCATGTGTTAAAGACCTAACTTAAATGATTGTCAAACACCAAAAAGGGGTAGATTATTGGTGCAACAATGCCCCAAGCATTTATATGTTTTGATGTTTGGATAACCATCTAAGTTAGGCAATACTTTGTGATCTAATTGTGAACGTGTTTTAAGTGACAGGAAAATCTAAGTATAAAGACTTGGTAAAGGCAAAGTCCAAGTATGATCTTGGCAAGAGAAGTCCAAGGAAAAGGTTTGGCGGCGTAAGACCAAGCATGTAGTCTTGGCGGCGTAAAGTCCAAATGGACCTTGGCAAAAGAAGTCCAAAGGCAAGACTTGGCAGCGTAAGTCCAAGCATGTAGTCTTGGCGGCGTAAAGTCCAAGCGCATTTTGGCAAAGGGAAACCCAAGACATAACAAAACCGAAGAAAGCTCTTAGAAGCAAAACGCAAAAGATAAACAAGTCACGGACTCAGAGGGATCCTGGAGGCGCAAGGCTTAAGGAAGAGCTAGAAGGTTGAGTCTAGGTCTAGGGAGTCAATTCAAGTATGAATTATTCATACTTGACAAGTATCAGTCGACTGTTATGGTGCTCGACTGAGTTAGGCTGAAAAGCTGACAAACAGTCGACTGCCTAGTCGTGTCAGTCGACTGATATCGTCATCAGTCGACTACCAAACGGAGGCAGTCGACTGATCAAGTTAAACACGGGCACAGAATGGAGTCTCACTCGACTGTGCACTGTGATCACTCGACTAATCACTCCATCAGTCGACTAATGGAGGGATTGTTGGGTTTCCGGCACCGCGGCGTGTGTGTGTTCGATCATGTTTCGTAAACATGAGCACAGCGGAAGCAATTAAAAATAATAAATCTATATTTATTACAACACACACAACACACGCATGCATATTACAACAAGTGTAGACATAACCGTAAATTAAAATTTGCAATAAAAGAAATTATCTACGTTATACCTTTCGTATGACGTGTAGCGGGAACGGCATCAACCGGAACGATCCTCGTAAGAATCGTCTCTATCCGTATCCACGCCGAGCTCCTCGGAATGACTTCACTAAGTCACGAGCTTCGTCTTCGTACGGGTTACTAGCCTCGTGTTGAAGACGACGTGATCGAGAGATGATCACGATCCGAATCCAAATTCGGATCCTAAAACGAGTTCTCAAAACTCGCTTCTCCGGAGAGGTATTCGTCAACCAATTGACGAATCCTTCGTCCTCCACCTCAGAGGATTACCGGAGATCAAATCCCCAGTAAGTTAGGTGCTATCGGAGCACTAACCGTCGTCCAAACGACGCTCCGACAACAAAGAAACAAGCTGTCCAGAAAAACTGGACAGCTTTTGGTGGAGGAATAGAGGCCGGCAAAGGAGAGATGGAAGGTCACCTTATCACCGAACCTAGAGGAGATCACCGGAGGGTCGCCGGAGGTTCACCGGCTGAAGCTTGGTCGCCGGCAATGACTTGGACGGCGGCACAAAGGCTGGGCGGCGGCACACCTAGGGTTGGCGCCGACTAGTGGAGGAGAGGGAGGGGGCGGCACAACTAGGTTGGGCGGCAACTCCAATTAGGGTTTTAGGATTAGGGTTTAAGCCCTATTTTATAGAGAACTAATTCTCTTAATGGTTAATGGATCATATCCATAAAGCCCGTTAACCCGCTCCATTAAGATAAGTTAAAATAAACCAAACCATGATGGTTTATTTTAAGTTAAAACGAACCGAACCAACCTTTGGTTCATTCGTTTAATATAAACCAAACCCTTTGGTTTATTCTCATCCATTGGATTAGAACCAAACCATTTTGGTCCATCCATTATGTCTTCATAAGACACGGCCCATCCACGCTTCCATTGCGACTGAAACAATTTCATGCTCGCTTTATGTTTGGTCCAACCAAACATAGTTTCTCTCGGTCTGAGAATCCCATTCTCAAGCTCGTTTTAAATCCTTTGGATTACACTCGTTGTGTGTGTGATCAAATAGGTTCTCGGTTTATGTTGGCCGTCTATAATTAACCATTAATTATAGAACGATCATGAGTGGCACCTAGTAGTACATCATGATCCCCAATTAACCGAAAAGATCAACGGTTGATCCAGAACTATTTCAGAAACCCTTCAGTAGCTCGAATGAATCGTGCCCCATTCCCTTCACTCATCTTATACCCACTTGGTTCAGGACATGGTCTATTGTGTCAGTCCCCACTAGGCTGACTACATCACACCTAGCCCAAGTATCATTTCCTCGTCCTACGGATTCTAGTTACTCCACATGTATCAAAGAGTACCTTACTCTAAACATGTAATGCTTTGGCCAAAGACTTTAGTAACAATCCGACGAGAGGCCATGGGTATACCTCTCCTCGCAAGGAGTGGTGAATCCTTTATAGGCTATTCAAACACCTTCGATCACTTCGACTTATACCCAATCATCCCGGGTCCACATCTCCTTAGAGATGTTTGCTTAAGATGTCAAAGCATAAGTCTCCATGATCAAGATGACTTGAATACCGCAAGTCAAAGGAACATCGCACTTAAGCCACAGTAAGAACTTCATTGACATATCTATATATGTAGAGAACCATATGAAGTCTTACGGCTGGTCACTCCAATGAACTAGTTACCATAACTAGCATCCATGATTAACTCCGGACATCACAATGTCTCCAGCCAGTGAGAATCAGCTGCTTGGATACACCAAGGAGTATACCTCGTGCTAGTCTCGACAGAATTGATGGTGTCCAAATCCATCAATTCATCGACTAGGGATAATTCCGATACATCACAATTACACATGTAGAGATACTCACTAGTTGTGATCCAATCACAAATTCTCTCATGCTCTGAATCGTATCGTGGACATTCAGTAAATGAGTTTAAGATCCAATCAAATACATTAAACATGTATACTCAAATAGTGAATCTTCATTTATCATATAAATGGTTCATACATAAGGCGATTGCCTTAGGACACCTCTCATATATTACTAACAGGGATCAGTCGACTAATGAGCGTGTCGTTGAATGATGATGATTATGAATCTCGAGAATCCGGCTGTTCAGAAGCCGTTATCCGCGGCGGTAGTCGACTGATCGTGGCCCAATGGGAAAAACAACCCTCTCTCTATAAAAAGAGGGCTTGTGGTGGTTGAGAGGGTTAATGCTTACATTGTGATCATCCTCTCAAACCTCCACGAATTTTCAAAGCTTTCCTAGTGTTTTAATTCCCCTCCTCCTCTCTAAACTTCATCTTTATCCTTTGTAGGAAGAGGAGGGTTGTTGTAAAAAGAGAAAGCTTATTAGTGAGATTGATTAGGGTTGATCCACCTTAAGGATCACCATGGAGTAGGAGCGTTATCTTCGAACCACATAAAGGCTTTGTGTTAGCATTGCATTTTCATTTCTATTATTATTGTATTTGTTGTGCTTTCGCAAATCATTTTTGTAGAAAACAAAAACAAGCTATTCGCCCCCCCCCCCTCTAGCCTCCAAGGATCTTCTACAACTGTTACCTCCCCAGGCGCAGCTATACCTTTTGCAGAGTTGAAGTGTGCTACGAGGTTGGCAATTATTCAGTATTTTACAGTCGGTGGTGTACTCTTTGCCATTACAACAGTGTTTACCATCTCTGCTGCAGTTGTTTTTGTTGGTATCTCAGTCTCAGTAGTAGATTTCAGTTCCTCCATTGCAGACTTTTGCAGCTACATGAGCTCAGCTGTTAAGAACAGATGTTGGGCGAGTTTACATGATTACTCGAGAAGGGGTATAGAAGACTCAAGAATTTGTCATTCGGGGTAATACTTTAGGTTACCCTATTTTTTGGATATATCGAGAGATACTGGTAGTTACAGGTAGCTAGGTCTAGAACATTCTTAGATAGGATTAGAAGGGTTCCTATACATCGACTTGTGGGTTGGTGATTTTTTTTCTCTACCGTCAGGTAAGATGTTAATCAACAACCAAGAAGTCAAGGGATACCCTTAGCCTTTGCTAGACATACCTCTGCTTAAGACATATCTTTACGGATAGTTAAATTGTTGGAATGTTGGTATACTAGGTATCTCGGATGTACATATCAAGAGTATTCGGATGTAGTTTCGGATGAACTCCCGGGCTTGCCACTGCATAGGCAAGTGGAATATGAGATTGGGGGTGACTTCGAGAATAGTTCTGATATTGAAGACCCTATACCGGGTGATAATTTTATTGGTATTAGTGTTGCTAAACACTATAAGAATTGAAAGAACGTAGTTGTGATTATCAGAAGTATCAGATGGGAGATTTATCTGTCTCAATGTTTCTTATTGAGAAGATTCGGAACTCTTTGTTAAAAGAGAGATGAACCTTGGAGGTTATGCATCGATTATCGATGATGGTATGCATTAGTTGTTGGAAATGATATCCTTCATTGTGGATAGATGACCTGTTTAGATCAGCTAAAGGACACATGTGTATACTCTAAGGTTGATTTACGATTGGAGTGTTGATATTGTAGTGATTTAGTGTCATACAATTATCTTTGTCAATGTGATGATTGAGATATTATCTGCTTAGAGTAAAAGAATGCAGGTGTGTAGAAGATGACATTTCATACTTGGTATGAATTTTATGAGCTATTGATAATGTTGTTAGACTTATTGATAATTTAGTCGTTCATGGACTTGAGGAAACGAGTATTCTGGAAGTGATTGGACCAGTTCATGGTATTTACTATAGATGGTGGAATGATATATGGGACATATTCATAATCTCAAGGGAAGTTGTGGTTTCCCTAGATTGATTTGGTGTTTACTGTAGATGTGGATAGGATGCTCTAGCGTTACTATACCGCTGACTTGTTGGACCAAGAAGATGATGGGAATCACTTGGTCAGAAGCTTGTGAAACTAGATTTCAGGGCCTAGACGATGGTTGATTTCGTAGTTTGATGTTGGGTGTGCCAACAAGTAAAGGTGGAATATTAGTGACTAGTAGGGTTACGTACCAAGATGGAAGTAGGAGCCTACAGAAGAGTATCTAGAATTCGGGAAGGGACTTGATGTGATTTGGATAATCGATGATCGATTAGCTATGTCCGCTCATTTTCTTCCGAGCTGTAAGGTAGATTTCGTTGGATCGCTTGATGGAATTATATCCATGGAGTATCCTTGAGTATCATTTCTGATAGTGATTCATGATTTATCTTACGATTCTGGCAAAGTCTCCAACATGTCAAGGTTATAGAGCTCCACTCTGGTACAGTTATTTATCTTTTAATAGGTCAGTTGAGAGTGTATATAAGAGCTAGAATATAATATTCGAGCTCAGTACTTATCACATATTCTTTCTGTTGGCTATGCATTTACTTGTTTATAACAGGGATGACTTGTAGTGTGTCAGTCACTATTCGTAACCGTGGTTTGAGTTGACCACGGGAATGACTCGATGAGTCTTGGACCTGATGTCGAAAAGGTGAATTTCCTTTGAGAGCCAACTAATACCGAGTCGGGTAGCAGGGGTCAGGTAGTCACATTTCTTATGGAAATCAAAGATTATAGTCTTAGAAATTTTCACTAATGATGCTAGTCAGTTCATTACCTGTGGGGTAATGGACAAGCGAGTATACTACTGCTGATGTAGATAGTAGAGGATTTGGTATATGGTGTTTTATAGGGATTTTGATCCCTGGGTTGTTCGTGTGGGGTCGTGTATCTTTGAAGGTACTTTTTAGTACTTAACTCGGGATATACAAAGAAAGTAGTGTTAGTTGCATACCATTATCGAGATCAAGCCAGTATTTGGTGGAAGACGCAAGAAATAACCTTCGAGAAATAACACATCACTTAGCAATGGTGTAGTGATGTTGTGAGAGAGTATTTCCCCGTGTCATTTTCTTTGACTCGTTGTCAAAGAATTCTTGAGCTTCGAGTAGGGTAATCGTTTGGTAACAAAGGTACCATGCAAAGTCGTTACACTTGCCAGGGTTACAACCACCTAATAGCTCGAAAATGTGATCAACATGTCTTAAGCCACCCACGGTTTATTGGCTGACATCTTGATCAGGATGTTTGGATTTCCTACTAGATCCTACCGAAAGGCATTAGACCAAGTCATGTTTATAGAAATGACTCCGTAGCAAGTGTTTTAAGAATTGGAGATTTGATAGGCAGATATTGCAAGTCAAATTATTGGAATCAGAAGGCTTCGAATGTTTGATAAAAAGAGAAAGATTGGAGTCATGGGCCACGAGCGACTATTAGAGAGTTTTTCGATCATAAAAGACCGACTGCAGATCGTCAGCATCTTCTCATGTTTATCAATGGACTCATAAGAAAGACTCCGAAGGGATTGTGTGTGTGCAGTGCGGATCATGATGACACAAAGCCAGATTATCCGTTGTATCAGATCACCTGTTGCTATGGTAAGCAACCAGTAAATATGAGGAGGTATACTTTGAAGACTCAGTTGAAGACTATGGATGATGCTTTCGAGAGGACGATCCACGACCTCGAAAGCCAAGATCATCACAGAAGAGTGGATTATCACATCAGCAGGGATCTATTAACTCACAAATAGTGGAGTTCCCATATGTTTCCCTCCAGGGGAAGTGAGTTACTCAGCAGTATCAGTAGAAGACATCTCAAAAGAATCGAACGTCCAGACAACAACCACTGTTACCTCCCCAGGCGCAGCTATACCTTTTGCGGAGTTGGAGCGTGCTACGAGGTTGGCAATTATTCAGTATTTTACAATCGATGGTGTACTCTTTGCCAGTACAACAGTGTTTACCATCTCCGCTGCAGTTGTTTTGGTTGGTATCTCAGTCTCAGCAGTAGATTTTAGTTCCTCCATGGTAGACTTTTGCAGCTACATGAGCTCAGCTGTCAAGAACAGATGTTGGGCGAGTTTACATGATTACTCAAGAAGGGGTATAGAAGACCGAAGAATTTATCATTCAGGGTATTACTTTAGGTTTTCCTATTTTGTGGATATATCGAGAGATACTGGTAGTTACAAGTAGCTTGGTCTAGAATATTCTTAGATAGGATTAGAAGGGTTCCTATATATCGACTTGTGGGTTGGTGATTTTTTTTCTCTACCGTCATGTAAGATGTTGATCAACAACCAAGAAGTCAAGGGATACCCTTAGCCTTTGCTAGACATACATCTGTTATAGACATATCCTTACGGATAGTTAAATTGTTAGAATGTTGGTATACTAGGTATCTCGGATGTACATATAATCCAATAGTATTCAGATGTAGTTTCGGATGAACTCCCGGGCTTGCCACTGCATAGGCAAGTGGAATATGAGATTGGGGGTGACTTCGGGAATAGTTTCGATATTGAAGACCCTATACCGGGTGATAATTTTATTTTTATTAGTGTTGCTAAACACTATGAGAATTGGAAGAACGTAGTTGCTATTATTAGAGGTATCATATGGGAGATTTATCTATCTCAGTTTTTCTTATTGAGAAGATTCGGAACTCTTTGTTAAAAGAGAGATGAACCTTGGAGGTTATGCATCGATTATCGATGATGGTATGCAGTAGTTGTTGGAAATGATATCCTTCGTTGTGGATAGATGACCTATTTAGATCAGCCAAAGGACACCTTTGTGTACTCTAAGGTTGATTTACGATTGGAGTGTTGATATTGTAGTGATTTGTTGTCATACAATTATCTTTGTCGATGTGATGATTGAGATATTATCTGCTTAGAGTAAAAGGATGCAGGTGTGTAGAAGACGACATTTCATACTTTGTATGAATTTTATGAGTTGTTGATAATGTTGTTAGACTTATTGACGATTTAGTCATTCATGGACTTGAGGAAACGAGTATTCTGGAAGTGATTGGACCAGTTCATGGTATTTACTATAGATGGTGGAATGATATATGGGACATATTCATAATCTTAAGGGAAGTTGTGGTTTCCCTAGATTGATTTGGTGTTTACTGTAGATGTGGATAGGATGCTCTAGCGTTACTATACCGCTAACTTGTTGGACCAAGAAGATGATGGGAATCACTTGGTCAGAAGCTTGTGAAACTAGATTTCAGGGCCTAGATGATTGTTGATTTCATAGTTTGATGTTGGGTGTGCCAACAAGTAAAGGTGGAATATTAGTGACCAGTAGGGTTATGTACCAAGATGGAAGTAGGAGACTACGGAAGAGTATCTAGAATTCGGGAAGAGACTTGATGTGATTTGGATAATCGATGATCGATTAGCTAGGTCCGCTCATTTTCTTCCGAGCTGTAAGGTGGATTTCGTTAGATCGCTTGATGGAATTATATCCATGGAGTATCCTTGAGTATCATTTCTGATAGTGATTCATGATTTAACTTACGATTCTGGCAAAGTCTCCAACATGTCACGGTTATAGAACTCCACTTTGGTACAGTTATTTACCTTTTAATAGGTCAGTTGAGAGTGTATATAAGAGCTGGAATATAATAATCAAGCTCAGTACCCCACTTATCACATATTCTTTCTGTTGGCTATGCATTTAGTTATTTTTAACAGGGATGACTTTGAAGTGTGTTAGTCACTATTCGTAACAGTGGTTTGAGTTGACCATGGGAACAACTCGATGAGTCTTGGACCTACTGTCGAAAAGGTGAATTTCCTTTGTGAGTCGACTGATACCGAATCGGGTAGCAAGTGTCAGGTAGTCACATTTCTTATGGAGATCAAAGATTATAGTCTTAGGAATTTTCACTAATGATGATAGTCAGATCATTACCTGTGGGGTAATGGACAAGCGAGTATACTATTGCTGATGTAGATAGCGGAGGATTTTGTATTTGGTGTTTTATAGGGATTTTGATCCCTGGGTTGTTCGTGCGGGGTTGTGTAACTTTGAAGGTACTTTTTAGTACTTAACTCGGGTTATACAAAGAAAGTAGTGTTAGTTGCATACCATTATTGGGATCAAGCCGGTATTTGGTGGAAGACGCAAGAAATAACCTTCGAAAAATAACACATCACTTGGCAATGGTGTAGTGATGTTGTGAGAGAGTATTTCCCCATGTCATTTTCTTTGACTCGTTGTCAATGATTTCTTGAGCTTCGAGTAGGGTAATCGTTTGGTAACGAAGGTACCATGCAAAGTCGTTAGACTTGCGAGGGTTACGACCACCTAAAAGCTTGAAAATGTGATCAACATGTCTTAAGCCACCCACGGTTTATTGGCTGACATCTTGATCAGGATGTTTGGATTTCCTATCAGATCCTACCGGAAGGCATTAGACCGAGTCGTGTGTATAGAAATGACTCCGTAGCAAGTGTTTTTAGAATTGGAGATTTGATAGGCTTGTTAGTGAAAGACCTAGTGTCAATCATGTGATGATTGTTGTATAGACTTTATTGTATCATATTCCTATTTATAAGGGCATGATTATTATATTTACTTGTATTGGTGTCAAATAACTAAGTATAATAAGGTCCTTGAGTAGAAGATTTTTATCTATTTCAATCGATTTGTTGAATCGATAATGAGATGATATATAGAACACTACTCTTAATCATTCCTAGTCAAGTATTAACATTCAGGGACGATGTTAATGCGAAGAGACTAGCATGTAGGTCAACTCGATGACTTGATCTCACAAGTCATGGATATGAGATATCAAGTTGACACATGGGTATGCATTGAAGAATGTATACTGAATGACCCGCCATGAGATAGTATCATGGATCGTTATATGAGTGGCATATACATTCTCATGTGACTATTAGTATGACTATTAGTCCTTGGACCTGAAGTCACTATGGTTCCCTACATAAGGAGTTGCATACTTTGGCTTCGTCAAACGTCACCCGTAAATGGGTGGACAATAAAGGCGATTACTGGGTATGTAACAAATTATGCGGAAGGATGTGAGTGATGTAGATGGGATCTATCCCTCCTATATGACGGGGGTGACATCGATATTCTTGATAGAGTGATACCACGAAGTGCATGGTCATGCCCAAATATATATATATTTGTTTTTGCTTGTATGTATATGATGCATGCTAATAAATTTTGCTTGTATGTATATGATGCATGCTAGGATATTTTTCTTGTATGTATATGATGCATGCTAGAATAATGCTTGTATGTATGTGATGTATGCTAGTGTAGGATAATAAAGGCCTTGATGCGTATATGATACACATTCACGATTAGATTAGATCCTAATCGAATCAACTCGAAAATGCCTACCAAGTCTTGATACCCATCACTACCTCGATCATTTGTTGTTGTTGAATCTGCCAAAGCAGAGCAACGCATATTATCTTGGTAGAGTGCGGAGGGACAATCTTGGTCCCGCCTATCACGGCTTGGGTTAGAGTAAGATCAATTAGATTGAGTAAAACTAGTTAACTCAATTGGATCGAGTAGAACTATAGGCATATTCCAACCGTTGGAAAGATAGGATAAGATCACATTTACACTAAATCTTGGGCGATTTAGCCAAAGCTAACTCAAGGTCTTTTGTAAATGTGGGTCTTGATCCTATAAACAAGAGTTGCATAGAGATGTAATCGGTAATGTGCTACCTACTGATCATACTAAGTCTTGGGTGATTTAGCCAAAGCTAACTAGAGGCCTAGTATGATGTGGATCTTGTCCCGCAAGAATTATAGCATGTTTGTATGAATCTAATAATGTGGTTTGACCACATCCATAACTCGATTCTATAAAAGTCCTATAATTTAGTGGGAGCATCATTTGTTTAAAGGCTTAATTAAATGATAAAAGGAATATGAGATTAATTTTCTGTATTGTGTATGTTGTAGATTACTATGTCGACAAACACGAACACTCTCTCCCTGTGTTCTGTCCTTGAGAAGGATAAGCTTAATGGAGCAAATTTCCTGGACTGGTACAAGGACCTGAGAATTGTTCTCACCCAAGAAAGGAAACTGTACGTCCTGGAGCAGCCCATTCCGGAGGCACCTCCTGCCACTGCCTCACGAACTGACAAAGATGCTTACAAGAAGCATCAAGATGATGCATTAGATGTATCATGCCTCATGCTCGCGACCATGAACTCTGAGCTTCAGAAGCAACACGAGTTCATGAATGCTCATGATATGGTTGAACATCTTCATCAACTATATCAAGGATAAGCAAGACACGAGAGATATGAGATCTCTAAGACACTATTTCAGTCCAAGATACAAGATGGGACTCCCGTAGATCCATATGTACTCAAGATGATTGGTACATCGAGAACCTACAGAGGTTGGGATTCCCACTTGGCCAAGAGCTGGCCACTGACTTGATCTTGCAATCTTTGCCATAAGGCTACAATCAATTTTTCATGAATTACAACATGAATGAAATTGATAAGCCACTACCTAAGATGCTCAGCATGTTGAGAACTGCTGAGCTCAACCTTAAGAAGGGAAAATTTTACTCCATTTTGATGGTGCACAAGAAGAAAGGCAAGGGCAAGCCTAAAGGTAAGGGAAAGTCTCAAGCCAAGGGCAAAGGCAAGGAACTGAAATCGAAAGGAGGGGTGGCCAAAGAAGGGACTTGCTTCCACTGTAAGGAAGTTGGACACTAGAAGCGTAATTGCAAAGCATACCTGGAAGATCTTAAGAAGAAGAGAAGTGAGACTTCTACTTCAGGTATAAATGGTATAGAAGTCAATCTATCTATTTCTTCATCATGGGTATTAGATATCGGATGTGCATCTCACATTTGTACCAATGTGCAGGCGCTGAGAAATAGCAGGGCATTGATAAAGGGCGAGGTGGACCTACGAGTAGGCAATAAAGCAAGAGTTGTTGTTGTTGCTGTAGGAACTTATGATCTATCTCTGCCCTCTGGGCTTGTACTAGAACTAGATGAATGTTGTTATATACCTGCTTTGACTAAGAACATAATTTTGATTTCTTGTTTGGACAAGAAATGATTTACATTTATAATAAAGAACAAATATTGTTCAGTTTATTTAAATGATATGTTCTATTGTAGTGCACCTCTAATGAACGGACTCTACTTTCTAGACTTAGAGAGCTCCATCTATAACATAAGTATCAAAAGGTTCAAGTCAAATGAGTTGAACCAAACCTATCTCTGGCATTGTCGCTTAGGTCACATAAATGAGAGTCGCTTATCCCAGCTCCATAAGGATGGGCTGCTGGACTCATTTGATTTTGAATCATATGAGACATGCGAGTCTTGCCTTTTAGGCAAGATGACCAAGACTCCCTTTAGTGGACACAGCAAAAGAGCAATAGACTTGTTAGGACTTATACATAGTGATGTATGTGGCCCTTTCAATGTTGCTGCTAGAGGTGGTTGTAGGGATCTCTTGTATGCCGAATGGCATATGCGCAACGGAAAATAGGATCCCTTCCAAGTGATCCATGCGAAAGCAAACTCGTATAAAATAAATTTCTCTAAACCAAGCCTATCTTATAGGAGAGTTCTACCTTTGTTGCGTGCCCTTTGCAATCCCGCTTTTCCTTTCGGTTTGTTGGATCTTTAGCACGTTCAAGTGTCCGTGCCTCTATACGTATCCACACGAGCATGCTCTTGTCTCACAAAAGGAAAACTAGAAGAGCTCTCCTTTACTTCTTGCTAGAGAAGTCCCTAAAGGAGAGGAAGAGAGGGAAAAGGAGAAAGGAAGAAGAAGACTCCTCTTCTTGCTAGCCTACACTCACAAACCCACACAACTAAAGCTTCCACCAAGCTTTCTCACCACTAACACAACCAAAGCTTCCACCAACAACAAAAGCCAATGCTATCTTTGGCCGACCACTTGAGGTGTCTTTTATAGGGTTGGAAAAACCCTTTCACCTCCACACATTCAATGCAATCCATTGCATTGAGACATATCCTTGTTTGGCCGGCCACTTAAGGAGACAAAACCATTTTGTTTCCTTCCACCTTAACTAGCTTAGGTGGATGCTTAGGTGGCATGCTTATGTGGCATGCTTATGTGGCATTCTTATGTGGCATTCATGCATGTTGAATTAATCTTATTAATTAAGCTTATGTTATCATATTGAATTAATCTTATTAATTCAATAAGGTAACATATTGAATTAATCTCATTAAATCAATTAGCTAAAATTCTCATTAAGCTTAAAGTCCAAAAACCATTTTGTACTTAAGCTTATTCCCAAATTATTCTAGTCAAACTAGAATACTCTAATTCCTCTAATTATCATGCTCTTTGTGTGTGACCTATAGGCTCTCATAGCGTTGGCGGTGGACCTAAACTCTTTTAGATACACAAGCAATGGCGGCATCTAGCAATACATCATTGCTACCCAAGTTCTGAGATAAGTCAAGATCCAGGCTAACCTTTCTGACTACTATAATGTATGGGTGTCCTTCTATCCTTGATATCAGTTGATCAATGAGGCATAGTGTCATCCTCGATCAATCTATGTGTTTCTTGATCCTGAGTAAACTAACTCAAACAAATGAGCTCAATATCTCATATTGACTCATTCGAGCATGTTGCGTTTTAGTAGTTCTACTCAATCAAAGGGCCACAGATATCACTCTCGTCATATGAGAGGATAGATCCCATCTACATCACTCACATCCCTCCGCATAATTTGTTATATATACCCGATGTCGCCTTTATGGTCCACCTATTCTACGGGTGGCGTTTGTGATACCAAAGTACACAACTCCTTATGTAGGGAACCGTAGTGACTTAGTCTCGAGGACTATTCATACCAATAGTCACATGAGAAAGTTTATGACACTCATATAAGCGATCCATGAAACTTTCTCATGGCGATTCGATTCGATTATATATTCTCTAATATATACCCATGTGTCGACTTGATATCATATATCCATGACTTGTGAGATCAAGTCATCAATTGACCTACATGCTAGTCTTTATGTATTAATATTGCCCTTGCATATTAATACTTGACTAGAACATTTAGAAAGTGTTCTCTCTGACCTCTCATAATCAATTACGCAATTGATGTCTTTGTAGATAAGAACCTACTTTTCTAGGGCATTACTATATTTAATTTAGAAGCAAGACTTAAATATAATAACCAATCCTTTGCCTTTATAGAATATGATACAAAATGTTCCCTATTCAACCATCACATGATTGGTTCTTAGGGCTATAACTAACAATCTCCCACTAGCACTAGTACCAATCACTATGATATCTAATACCTAGTGACCTAGTGTGACCATCATGCTTCCTCTGTGCAAAGCCTTGGTCGATGGATCTGCGATGTTAAGCTTCCATCGGTACTCTGCATATCCTCACATCTCCTCTATCGATGATCTCTCGAATGAGATTGAGCGCGCGATGTATGTGTTTGGTCGATGTGATCGAGGTTCCTTAGCTTAGCTGTCAATAGCCCCATTGTTGTCACGAGAGGTCTATTGGATCTGCAATGCTAGGAACTACCCCAAGTTCAGCGATGAACTTGCGGAGCCAAACAGACCTCCTTTCTTTGCATCGGATCTTTGCAATATACTACCTGTTGTAGAATCGGCAAGCTGTGTCTGCTTTGAACTCTTCCGACTCACGGCTCCACCATTCGAGCAAAACACGTACCCGATTGTGATCTATAGTCATCCTTATGCATTTGGAAGCTTGCATCACGTAACCCTTCTGATTAGCTCCTCATTGCCTCGAATATCAGGAAATATTCTTTCGTTCTTCGTAAGTATTTAAGAATATTTTTATTTGCTATCCGATGACTTTCACTGGATCAGTAGTATCTACTCGTCATTACTCAAAGCATCTGAGATGTCGGACGAGTACAAAGCATGGCGTACATGATAGACCCTATAGCGGATGCATAAGGGATCTTATCCATGCGATCTCTCTCCTCCTTAGAAGAGGACATTGAGTCTTGAAAGACTTACACCATGTGATAAAGCGAAACCCTTTCTTGGAATTTTGCATAGCAAAACGATCTAGCACTTTATCAATGTATGTACTTAAGCCAAGTAATCTTTTAGATCTATCTCTATAGATCTTGATGCCTAGAATATAGGCAGCTTCACCTAAGTCTTTCATCGAGAAACAATTCCCTAACCATATCTTCACAGACTGGAGTGAGGGAATATCATTTCCGATGAGAAGTATGTCATCTACATACAAGACAAGAAATACAACTGCGCTCCCACTATTTCTCTTGTAGACACAAGGCTCATCTTCATTCTTGATGAAACCAAACTCTTTGATTGCATCATCGAATCGAAGATTCCAGCTTCGAGAGGCTTGCTTTAGTCCATAAATGGACCTTTGCAGTTTGCATACCTTTCCAGGATGCTTTGGATCTTCAAACCCTCGGTGTGTCATGTACACATCCTCGAGTAGCTTTCCATTGAGCGGTTTTGACATCCATCTGCCAGATCTCATAATCGTGGTAGGTCAGTAATAGCAAGTATGATCCGAATGGATTTAAGCATCGCAACGGGTGAAAAGGTTTCATCATAGTCAATACCATGAATTTGTTTGAATCCTTTAGCCACCAATCTACCTTTATAGGTATGCTTATTACCATCCATGTCAGTCTTTACTTTAAAGACCCACTTACACCCAATGGGTTTTACCTCTTCAGGTGGATCAACCAAAGTCCATACTTGGTTAGTGTACATGGATTCCATTTCGGATCTCATGGCCTCTAGACATTTCTCGGAATCTGGGCTCATCATAGCTTCTTGATAGGATGTAGGCTCGTCAAGATCGACAAGCAATACCTCACCGTTGTCGATCGAGAAAGAATATCTCTCGGGTTGGACGGCGGATCCTATCGGATCTACGAAGAGGTTGGTCTACTTGAACAGGTGTTTGCTCCACTACTCTTTGGGCAACAATTTCCTCATCCACAACACTTTGTGGTTCCTGTTCATTTTCCATCGAAGCCTTAGTGTTATCATCATCTTGAACTTCTTCAAGATGAATTTTACTCCCACTAGTATTTCTAGAAATAAATTCTCTTTCTAGAAAGACAGCATTTCTGGCAACAAACACCTTGCCAGGTGTGGGATTGTAAAAGTAATATCCCTTAGTTTCCTTGGGATATCCTACAAAATAACACTTATCTGATTTGGGTCCTAGTTTATCTGAGACTTGACGTCTAACGTAAGCTTCACAACCCCAAATCTTTATAAAAGACATTTTGGGACTCTTCGGTCCATATCGTATATGGTGTCTTTTCTCTGACTTTTGATGGAGCAGCGATTAAGTGTAAGCGGTGTCTCTAGAGCTAAACCCCAAAAGGAAGTAGGTAGATCAGTCTGGCTCATCATTGATCGTACCATATCTAATAGATTACGATTTCTCCTCTCAGATACACCATTCCATTGTGGTGTTCCAGGTGGAGTGAGTTGGGATATTATCCCACACTCAGCCAGGTGATCACGAAACTCTTGACTAAGGTATTCACCACCTCGATCTGATCGAAGTAGCTTAATATGCTTACCAAGTTGGTTTTGTACTTCATTCTTGAATTCTTTGAACTTTTCAAAGGATTACGACTTATGTCTCATCAAATATAAGTAGCCAAATCTACTCATATCATCAGTGAAAGTAATAAAGTACTTATAGCCTCCTCTGGCTTCGACATTGAAAGGGCCACATACATCAGTATGTATGAGTCCTAACAAATCCGTCGCTCTCTCGCCATGTCCACTAAATGGAGTTTTAGTCATCTTTCCTAAAAGACAAGACTCGCATACCTCATATGATTCAAAATCAAATGAGTCCAATAATCCATCTTTATGGAGTTGGGATATCGTTTTTCATTTATGTGACCTAGGCGGCGATGCGAAGATATGCGGTTCAAATCATTCGATTTGAACCGTTTGGTATTTACGTTATAAATTGGGTTATCTAAATCTAGAACATAGAGACCATTCATAAGTGGTGCATTACAATAGAATATTTCATTTAAATAAATGGAACAACATTTGTCCTTTATTATAAAAGAAAAGTTTTTCTTGTCTAAACAAGATACAGAAATTATGTTCTTTGTTAATGCAGGTACATAGAAGCACTCCTCTAGTTCTAAGATAAGCCCAGTGGGCAAAGACAAAGAATATGTTCCTACAGCTACAGCAGCAACTTTTGCGCCATTGCCTACTCGTAGGTCCACTTCACCCTTTGCCATTATTCTACTATTTCTCAGTCCCTGCACATTAGTACAAATGTGAGATGCACATCCGGTATCTAATACCCATGTAGAAGAAATAGATAGATTAACTTCTATAACGTGTATACCTGAGGCAGAAGTCCCACTTCTCTTGTTCTTTACTTCCTCAAGGTAGACTTTGCAGTTCCGCTTCCAGTGTCCAGTCTCACCGCAATGGAAGCAGTCCCCTTCCTTAGGTACTTTACCTTTACCCTTTGAAGTGGATGAATTGGCCTTGCCTTTGGCTTGGGTCTTACCCTTGCCTTTGCGCTTACCTTTGTCCTTCTTGACCATTAGTACATTACTAACTTTCTTCTTGAGATTTGGTTCAGCAGTTCTCAACATGCTGAGAATCTCAGGCAAAGGTTTATCAATTTCATTCATGTTATAATTCATGACGAATTGATTGTATGCTTCCGGAAACGATTGCAGGATAACATCGGTTGCCAATTCTTGGCTCAGTGGAAAACCTAGTCTTTCAAGGTTCTCAACGTACCCAATCATTTTGAGTACGTGAGTTCCTACAGGTGTTCCTTCTTGCATCTTGCATGCAAAAGATCCTTAGACACTTCAAAGCGCTCGTGCCTAGCTTGTCCTTGATATAGTTGTTTCAAATGCTCAACCATATCATAGGCATCCATGTTCTCATGTTGCTTACAAGCTCGAGTTCATGGTGGCAAGCATAAGGCATGACACATCTAATCGTCATCTTGATGCTTCTTATAAGCATCCTTTTCAAAGTGGCCATAGGGCGGGTATTTCGAGGTAGCCTGCTCTAGGACATATAGTTTGCGTTCTTGCTTGAGGATAATCCTCAAGTTCCTATACCAGTCAAGAAAGTTTGCTCCATTGAGCTTGTCCTTCTCAAGGACAGATCGCAAGTTGAGGGGGTGTGTCGTGTTAGATGACATGGTGATCTACAACATTAAAATGCAAAGTTAAGTATCATACCTAAATCATTTAATTAGGCCTTTAATTAAATGAGGCTCCCACTAAATTCTCATAGCTACTATTTAGCTATAAATTTATATGGGATAAAGATCCACATCATAATTCGTCTTGAGTTAGCTTTGGCTAATCGCCCAAGACGTAGTATAATTAGGTAGGCAATCTTTTGCCAATTACATCTGATGTAACTCTTTAATAGCTTTGGTTAAGTTTTAGATTAGTTTAGTGTTTATTCCTAAACCAGCTTCCAGGCTGTGGCGAGGCACAGGGGCCTTCTTGGATATAGGAGCAACGACCACTTCTAAGACAAAGCTGATGTTCGGAAATCACACAAAACTAATGTTAACACTTATGTTCAAAGCTAATATATGCCTCTACTTTCTTAACCAATTAAGAAAACACTTAATTAAGTCTTAACCAAGGCGATAGCGGGACATCACGATTGTCCACTCGCACCCCTCCAAGATAAAATGCATTGCTTTGCTTTGGCAAACCCAATAACAAATGATCGAGGAAGTAGTGAGTACCAACTTTGGTAGGCATATCGTTTAGACTTATTAAGAAATAAACATGTATCATATACATATTAGCATACATCACATATAAGCTAAACTAATCATGCATCACATACAAGCTAAACTAACATGCATCACATACATATTAAACTAACGTGTCATGGTTATGGCCCTTATTCTACAATCTTCTCAAGCCAATGAAAAGATTGATTGGTCAACCTAGGGATAGCATCTTCTCCTAAGTGCTTCCTTTTGGTTGTCTTGTGTGTTGACTTCCTCCTTGTAACCTCATCTTCCAATGGACCCTCCATCCTTGTTTTGTACATTACAAAAGGAGAAATACTCGAGTTACATTCGAGTCTAAAACTAATTTTACAACAAGAATATTAGGAGAAAGGCACGACACGCAGGCCGTATTAAGAATTACAACACACAATCACAAACTTTTTGGGACTAGGCCATAACCATACACCATGTCATTTTAACTTTTAAAAGACATTGGATATTTTATTATGTTTGAAAATTTGCTAATGCAATTATCAACTCATAATAAAATTTATCCTACTTCTATATCACATATAAAATAGAGAAAACCTATTTTTATACGATCTTTCGCAAGTGGCTCTGATACCACTGTAGGGATCTCTTGTATGCCGAATGGCATATGCGCAACGGAAAATAGGATCCCTTCCAAGTGATCCATGCGAAAGCAAACTCGTATAAAATAAATTTCTCTAAACCAAGCCTATCTTATAGGAGAGTTCTACCTTTGTTGCGTGCCCTTTGCAATCCCGCTTTTCCTTTCGGTTTGTTGGATCTTTAGCACGTTCAAGTGTCCGTGCCTCTATACGTATCCACACGAGCACGCTCTTGTCTCACAAAAGGAAAACTAGAAGAGCTCTCCTTTACTTCTTGCTAGAGAAGTCCCTAAAGGAGAGGAAGAGAGGGAAAAGGAGAAAGGAAGAAGAAGACTCCTCTTCTTGCTAGCCTACACTCACAAACCCACACAACTAAAGCTTCCACCAAGCTTTCTCACCACTAACACAACCAAAGCTTCCACCAACAACAAAAGCCAATGCTATCTTTGGCCGGCCACTTGAGGTGTCTTTTATAGGGTTGGAAAAACCCTTTCACCTCCACACATTCAATGCAATCCATTGCATTGAGACATATCCTTGTTTGGCCGGCCACTTAAGGAGACAAAACCATTTTGTTTCCTTCCACCTTAACTAGCTTAGGTGGATGCTTAGGTGGCATGCTTATGTGGCATTCTTATGTGGCATTCATGCATGTTGAATTAATCTTATTAATTAAGCTTATGTTATCATATTGAATTAATCTTATTAATTCAATAAGGTAACATATTGAATTAATCTCATTAAATCAATTAGCTAAAATTCTCATTAAGCTTAAAGTCCAAACACCATTTTGTACTTAAGCTTATTCCCAAATTATTCTAGTCAAACTAGAATACTCTAATTCCTCTAATTATCATGCTCTTTGTGTGTGACCTATAGGCTCTCATAAGCGTTGGCGGTGGACCTAAACTCTTTTAGATACACAAGCAATGGCGGCATCTAGCAATACATCATTGCTACCCAAGTTCTGAGATAAGTCAAGATCCGACTAACCTTTCCGTGACTACTATAATGTATGACCGTGTCCTTCTATCCTTGATATCGATTGATCAATGAGGCATAGACCGTGTCATCCTCGATCAATCTATGTGTTTCTTGATCCTGAGTAAACTAACTCAAACAAATGAGCTCAATATCTCATATTGACTCATTCGAGCATGGCCATGCATTTTAGTAGTTCTACTCAATCAAGGGGCCCACCGATATCACTCTCGTCATATGAGAGGGATAGATCCCATCTACATCACTCACATCCCTCCGCATAATTTGTTATATACCCAGTAATCGCCTTTATGGTCCACCCTGTTACGGGTGACGTTTGACGATACCAAAGTACACAACTCCTTATGTAGGGAACCGTAGTGACTTCAGGTCTGAGGACTATTCATACCAATAGTCACATGAGAAAGTTTATGACACTCATATAACGATCCATGAAACTTTCTCATGGCGGGTCAGTTCAGTATATATTCTCTAATATATACCCATGTGTCAACTTGATATCATATATCCATGACTTGTGAGATCAAGTCATCAATTGACCTACATGCTAGTCTTTATGTATTAATATTGCCCTTGCATATTAATACTTGACTAGGAACATTTAGAAAGTGTTCTCTACAGCCTCTCATAATCAATTCTGCCAATTGATGTGCTGTAGATAAGAACCTACTTTTCTAGGGCATTACTATATTTAATTTAGCTGGCACAAGCAAGACTTAAATATAATAACCAATCCTTTGCCTTTATAGAATATGATACAAAATGTTCCCTATTCAACCATCACATGATTGGTTCTTAGGGCTATAACTAACAGTGGTTACAGGTACTTCATTACATTTATTGATGACTTCAGTAGATATGGTTGTGTATCTGATGATACATAAATCAGAATCCTTTGAAAATTTCAAAGAATTCAAGAATGAAGTACAAAACTAGCTTGACATGAGTATTAAGATACTTCGATCAGATTGAGGTGGTGAATACCTTAGCCATGAGTTTCGTGACTATCTAGCTGAGTGTGGGATTCTATCTCAACTCACTCCTCCTGGAACACCACAGTGGAATGGTGTATCCGAAAGGAGGAATCGTACCCTATTAGATATGGTATGATCCATGATGAGTCACACAAATCTTCCTATATCCTTTTGGGGATATGCTCTAGACACAGCAGCCTTCACACTTAACCGTGTACCATCCAAGGTTGTGATAAAGACATCATATACGATATGGACAGGGAGAAATCCCAAGATGTCTTTCATGAGGATTTGGGGTTGTGAGGCTTAGGTTCGACGTCAAGTCTCAGACAAACTAGGACCCAAATTCGATAAGTGCTATTTTGTTGGATATCCCAAGGAGACGAAGGGATATTACTTCTATATTCCCAGTCAGCACAAAGTGTTTATGGCAAAGACTGGAGTTTTTCTAGAAAGGGATTTTGTTTCTAGAAAAACTAGTGGGAGTACATTCGATCTTGAAGAAATTCAAGATAAGGACCATAGCACTGAGGCCTTGATGGAGGTTGAACAAGAACCACAAAGTGTTTTGGGTGATGAGATTGTTGCACAAAGAGTTGTGGAACAACCACCTGTTCAGGAAGACCTACCTCTTCACAGGTCTGATAGGGTATGTCGTCAGCCTGAGAGATACTCATTTCTCTTGTCTAACCATGATGATGTTATGCTCATTGAGAATGAGCCTATCTCTTATCAGGAAGCTGTGATGAGCCTAGATTCTAAGAAATGGCTAGAGGTCATGAGATCCGAGATGGAATCCATGTACACCAACCAAGTATGGACTTTAGTTGATCCACCTGAGGGCATCAAACCCATTGGGTGTAAGTGGGTCTTTAAGAGAAAGACTGACATGGATGGACTTACGCATACCTATAAGGGTCGATTGGTGGCTAAAGGTTTCAAGGAAATTCATGGTATTGACTATGATGAAACCTTTTCTCCAGTGGTGATGTTTAAGTTCATTCGAATCATGCTTGCTATTGCAGCATACCACGATTATGAGATCTGGCAGATAGATGTCAAAACCACATTTCTGAATGGAAACTTGCTCGAGGATGTGTACATGACACAACCTGAGAGTTTTGTAGATCCACAGCATACTGGAAAAGTATGCAAGCTGCAAAGGTCCATTTATGGGCTAAAGCAAGCTTCTCGGAGCTGGAATCTTCGATTCGATGATACGATCAAATAGTTTGGTTTCATTAAGAATGAAGATGAACCCTGTGTCTACAAGAGGTTTAATGGAAACACAGTTGTCTTCCTTGTATTGTATGTGGATGACATACTACTCATTGGGAATGACATCCCTTCGCTACAGTCTGTGAAGACTTGGCTGGGGATGTGCTTCTCAATGAAGAACTTAGGTGAAGCAGCCTGTATTCTAGGCATTAAGATCTATAGAGATAGATCTAAGAGATTGCTTGGCCTAAGTCAGAGTACATATATTGACATGGTATTACTACGATTTGCCATGTAGAATTCCAAGAAGGTACATCTGCCGATGTCACATGGTGTTAGTCTTTTGAAGACTCAAAGTCCCTCTTCTAGAGAGGAGAGAGATCGCATGGATAAGATCCCTTATGCATCGACCATAGGATCTATCATGTACGCCTTGCTATGTACTCCTCCTGATGTCTCGTATGCTTTGAACATGACGAGTAGATACCAATCAGATCCAGGTGAGCGTCACTGGATAGCAGTCAAGAATATTCTTAAGTACTTGAGAAGGACTAAAGAATATTTCTTGATATTTGGAGGCGATGAGGAGCTAGCTGTAAAGGGTTACAGCGATTCCAGCTTCCAAACTGAACAGGATGATTATAGATCACAGTCAAGGTTTGTGTTTTGCTTGAATTGTGGCGTTGTGAGCTGGAAGAGTGCGAAGCAGGACACAGTTGCTGATTCTACAACAGAGGCCGAGTATATCGCTGCATCAAAGGCAGCGAAGGAGGTAGTTTGGATCCGCAAGTTCATTACTGAGCTTGGGGTGGTTCCTAGCATAGCAGATCCTATAGAGCTCTATTGTGACAATAATGGAGCGATTGCGTAGGCTAAGGAACCTCGCTCACACCAGCGAACCAAACACATACTACGACACTTTCATCTCATTCGAGAGATTATCGATAGAGGAGATGTGAAGATCTGCAGAGTACCCACAGAGGCTAACATCGCAGATCCCTTGACCAAAGATTTGGCACAAAAAAAGCACGATGGTCACACTAGGTCATTGGGTATTAGATACTACGGTGATTGGCACTAGTGCTAGTAGGAGATTGTTAGTGAAAGCCCTAGAGTCAATCATGTGATGATTGTTGTATGGACTTTATTGTATCATATTCCTATTTATAAAGGCATGGTTATTATATTTACTTGTATTGGTACCAAATAACTAAGTATAATAACATCCTTGAGTAAAAGGTTATTATCTATATCAATCGATTGGTTGAATCAATAATGAGATGATATAGAGAACACTACTCTTAATCATTCCTAGTCAAGTATTAACATTCAAGGACGATGTTAATGCGAAGAGACTAGCATGTAGGTCAACTCGATGACTTGATCTCACAAGTCATGGATATGAGATATCAAGTTAACACATGGGTATGCATTGGAGAATGTATACTGAATGACCCACCATGAGAAAGTATCATAGATCGTTATATAAGTGTCATATACTTTCTCATGTGACTATTAGTCCTTGGACCTGAAGTCACCATGGTTCCCTACATAAGGAGTTGAATACTTTGGCTTCGTCAAACGTCACCCGTAAATAGATGGACTATAAAGGCGATTACTGGGTATGTAACAAATTATGTGGAGGGATGTGAGTGATGTAGATGCGATCTATCCCTCCTATATGATGGGGGTAACATCGATATTCTTGATAGAGTGAGACCACGAAGTGCATGGCCATGTCCAAATGAGTCAATATGAGATATTGAGCTCATTTGATTAGAGTGAGTCTACTTGGAGTTCAAGATATAGATTGTACCGAGGATGACACAGTCTATACCTCAATTGGTCAATCTAGATTTCAAGGATAGAGGGACATTGTCACATATTGTGAGAGTCACAATTAGTAGTCACAAAGGTGATGTTGGAGCTCAACATTCTTGTAACTTGGGTAGCAATGATGTGTTGCTAGATACCGCTCATTGCTTATGTTCCTAAATCGGTTTAGGGGCATTGCCAACGTTACAAGAACCTATAGGGTCACACACAAAGGGCAATTAGATGGAGATTAGGATCATATGATGAACCATGAGGATTAGGTTCATGGGATGAACCAAATTGGATTAAGAGTAATCCAAATTAGACTAATTGAGTTAGACTCAATTTGATTCAAGTGTTGAATGAGTCTAATTTAGATTTTTCATTGAGTCAATATAAATTAATGAATAGAGATTCATTAAATCAAATTAACTGGAATCAAGTGGTTAGATTTGATCAACCATGGGAGATAAGAGGTCAAGTTTGACTTGACTTGAGATGGAAGATGAATGGTCAATTTTGACTTGACCAATTGCCATGTCATGGTGACTTGGCATGGGGGTCGACCAATGATGATGTTCTACATCATCATGGACTTATCATGTGGTGCCACCTCATGAGGGAGACCAAGAGCCATTGGCTCTTGGAGTTACATGCATGCATGTAACCCCCCAACTTGAAGTGGTCGGCTACTTTTATTCATGGTGTGAATTGATTTGGTGAGTAACTTCATCTTCTTCCTTACTCCTCTCAAGCTCTCTCCCATTCCTCATCTTGCCGAGACTACCAAGGAGTGCTAGCACACTCTAGGTTGTTTTTCTCCACCATTTGTCCATGTGGATACCAATAGAGGAGTGTACACTTGACACTCTTGAGTTCCGACAAGCCATTTGGACGAGCGAGATAAGCGAAGGGCGTCGCTACGAGGGTAATGCTCTCATCTTGTAAATCTAAGGTAGATCTAGGTTTACTTAAACATATACATGAATCTATTTTTATATATCTTCGCACGGATCCGTGGTCGGGCTTCCGAGGTTTCCGCAACGCAAAAAGTGATTTTTGCGGCTCGGATAGTCCAACAAGGCTGACATTGTAAGTCAAATTATTGGAATCAGAAGGCTCTGAATATTTGACAAAAAGAGCAAGATTGGAGTCATAGGCCACGAGCGACTATTAGAGAGTTTTTCGATCATAGAAGACCGACTGCAGATCATCAGCATCTTCTCATGTTTATCAGCGAACTCAGAAGAAAGACTCCGAAGGGATTGTGTGCGTGCAGTGCATATCACGATGACACAAAGTTGGATTATCCATTGGATTAGATCACCTGTTGCTATGGTAAGCAACCAGTACATTTGAGGAGGTGTACTTTGAAGACTCAGTTTAAGACTATGGATGATGCTTTCGAGAGGATGATCTACGACCTCGAAAGTCGAGATCATCACAGAAGAGTGGATTATCACATCAGTAGGGATCTATTAACTCACAAATAGTGGAGTTCCCATATGCTTCCCTCCAAGGGAAGCAAGTTACTCAGCAGTATCAGCAGAAGACATCTCAGAAGACTCGAACGTCCATACAACAACCACTGTTACCTACCTAGGTGCAGCTATAACTTTCGCAAAGTTGGAGCGTGCTATAACATTGGAAGTTATTCAGTATTTTACAATCGGTGGTGTACTCTTTGCCATGACAATAGTGTTTATCATCTCTGTTGCAGTTGTTTTGGTTGGTATCTCAGTCTTAGCAGTAGATTTCAATTCCTCCATGGCAGACTTTTGCAGCTACATGAGCTTAGCTATCAAGAACAGATGTTGGGCGAGTTTACATGATTACTCGAGAAGGGGTATAGAAGACCAAAGAATTTGTCATTCGGGGTATTACTTTAGGTTACCCTATTTTGTGGATATATCGAGAGATATTGGTAGTTACAGGTAGCTAGGTCTAGAACATTCTTAGATAGGATTAGAAGGTTTCCTATACATCGACTTGAGGGTTGGTGATTTTTTCTCTCTACCGTCAGGTGAGATGTTGATTAATAACCAAGAAGTCAAGGGATACCCTTAGCCTTTGCTAGACATACCTCTGCTATAGACATATCCTTACGGATTGTTAAATTATTAGAATGTTGGTATACTAGGTATCTCGGATGTACATATAATCCAATAGTATTCGGATATAGTTTCGGATGAACTCCCGGGCTTGCCACTGCATAGGCAAGTGGAATATGAGATTGGTGGTGACTTCGGGAATAGTTCCGATATTGAAGATCCTATACCAGGCGATAATTTTATTGATATTAGTGTTGTTAAACACTATGAGAATTGGAAGAACGTAGTTGCAATTATCAGAGGTATCAGATGGGAGATTTATCTATCTCAGTGTTTCTTATTGAGAAGATTCGGAACTCTTTGTTAAAAGAGAGATGAACCTTGGAGGTTATACATCGATTATCGATGATGGTATGAAGTAGTTGTTGGAAATGATATCCTTCGTTGTGGATAGATGACATGTTTAGATCAGCTAAAGGACACTTGTGTATACTCTAAGGTTGATTTACGATTGGAGTGTTGATATTGTAGTGATTTGGTGTCATACAATTATCTTTGTCGATGTGATGATTGAGATATTATCTGCTTAGAGTCAAAGGATGCAGGTGTGTAGAAGACGATATTTCATACTTGGTATGAATTTTATGAGCTATTGATATTGTTGTTAGACTTATTGACGATTTAGTCATTCATGGACTTGAGGAAACGAGTATTTTGGAAGTGATTGGACCAGTTCATAGTATTTACTATAGATGGTGGAATGATATATGGGACATATTCATAATCTCAAGGGAAGTTGTGGTTTCCCTAGATTGATTTGGTGTTTACTGTAGATGTGGATAGGATGCTCTAGCGTTACTATACCGCTGACTTGTTGGACCAAGAAGATGATGGGAATCACTTGGTCAGAAGCTTGTGAAACTAGATTTCAGGGCCTAGATGATGGTTGATTTCGTAGTTTGATGTTGGGTGTGCCAACAAATAATGGTGGAATATTAGTGACCAGTAGGGTTACGTACCAAGATGGAAGTAGGAGCCTACAGAAGAGTATCTAGAATTTGGGAAGGGACTTGATGTGATTTGGATAATCGATGATCGATTAGCTAGGTCCGCTCATTTTCTTCTGAGCTGTAAGGTGGATTTTGTTGGATCGCTTGATGGAATTATATCCATGGAGTATCCTTGAGTATCATTTCTGATAGTGATTCATGATTTACCTTACGATTCTGGCAAAGTCTCCAACATGTCACAATTATAGAGCTCCACTCTGGTACAGTTATTTACCTTTTAATAGGTCAGTTGAGAGTGTATATAAGAGCTGGAATATAATATTCGAGTTCAATACCCCATTTAGTCACTTGAGCTGTGTGACTTTTCTCCAGATACTTGAGATGGTTGTTGTGACATCTCATACGTGTACATGAGCTGGAAATTTGGGGACCAAATTTTTATTAGTGGGGAAGAATGTAAGATACGGAAAAAAAATAAAAATAAAAAAAATTTGCATAGGGATTAACCCCTTTAAGTGGCTATTGGATTTAATCAAAGGCTAGGGTTAATTAATGTTGGATTAAATTTAAATTTGGCTTGAATCGGTTGTCTTGAACCGATTCGCTTGAACCAAAATGTGAACGGCATTTAAAAGCCGAGAAAACCCAATAGCCGCATAGTTTCCCATCGCGATCACCTCTTCTTCCTCTCCTCATCACGATCGACAAAATCTCCACCCCTCTTTTTCCTTCGTGAGCCGGCGACTGCTACTGCCAACGGTGGGAGAATCGGCCATTGGGAGAGGCGTCGTGCAGCTGGAATCGGGTGGAGGTTGGTTGGGGAGCTGGGAATGTTGCGGTAGGGAGCTGTCGTGAGTGAAGGAGCTTGCTGTCGATTGTCACCGGAGCTAGGTAAGGATCGATCTCCTTCCTCCTTTGAGATAGGAGCTGAGTTATAGTTGTGGGTTCTCGTTTGAGCTTGGATCTATGGTTTGGGCAGTTTGTGGAGCTTGATGGTCGCAGGTGAATAGAGGATTAGGGAAGAGGCAACGTCGGTGATTCTAGGTATTGGTAAGTCCCGATCTATTTTCCCCTTACCTGTTGTATGTTTAGTTTGGTTTTGATTGCCAGTGTGATTTGATCCGGAGGGGGGAATTTTCTTTGGTGGAACAAGCCGGATGTTGCATGGATCCAATGAGTTGTGTGATTGTGGGTGAGTGAAGAACACAGGGGAGGGTTGTGTGCTCAGTCAGGGTTGATCAGTGTGCTAATCCTTTGTTGTGAAATGTGGGTAAGGTTGATCGGCGATGCTAATGGTGATACTCTGTTTTGTGCTAGGTGTGGGTGTTGAAGTCGATGAATTGGGTAATTGTTGGTTGTAGCAGCTATGGGTTGCAAAGTGAAATTCTGGAATGAAGCTGGGTGAGCTGAGGAGTCCAATTGATGGATGGTCAGATCCATGAGTGTATGAAATTGATTTGTGTGTATGTGTTGTACATGGGTTGGTTGTGAATAGGATGAAGGTGATATACAGTATTCGAGGAGTTTTTAACTCGTAGACGATGAAACGATGCGAAAATAGAAACGAAGTAGTGGTTAGTTTGTATATTTGTCGGGTGCTTGTACTTAATCATAGTTGCTATTATGTGCAGGTTTGTGATACGAAGCAGATCCACGGTCGTGAGGATTTCTATTACGAGCTTCGTATTAGGTGGGTAATATCTACCCTAGTCAGGTAGTTTGACTGATTCTAGTGCATGAATTTGGACTTATGATGATACCTTTGATCTTAAATTCACTCTTATTTAATCATGTGCTTGTACTTAACCTTGACCTTTGAGATATATTATTGTTAATTCATCATTCATTTATCACGGATATGAACTACAAACCCTATTGTGTCTTAGCTAATGGAGGTTCAGATAAGTACATGTGGTTAGGTTATCTTTGTGAACTCAGATTGGGTTACTGTGTTACATCACTAGGGTTAGGTGATGGATTAGATTATGGAGTTGATTTCTCTATCGTACACATATTAGTTGTGCATCTATAGTGGATCTATTTATCTGTGCATGGATAAGTAGGTTATGATTATGGATTAGTAGTCCTTGCATAGTTGACTTTTGGTTGACTAGGACTCCCCGTGGGATAGGGAGTGTTGCGGGGATATGTGTGTGAAGCTATGCATCATTACATTGCATGCATGTTGTCGACTGGGTCTTCCTTGTGGTTGAGATGGATTGTCAGTCATCCTGCCTCCCCGGCCACTCAGGGTAGTGGTAGCAGGGTTGAGTGCAGAGAATTAGGTGTGTCGCGCTCGGCCCCCATAGATAGTGGTAGTTGGAGATGCGCACTTGGCCACTGTTCAGAGTGGTAGTTAGCGCACTCGTCCACTATAGACTGTGGTTGTGTGATGTGAAGTTGTCCTATGTACGGTGCTCATCTACTCATGGATAGTGACGGAGCGGCTAGCAACAGGGATCCCCGTGGGGTAGCATATAGCTCTATGGCAGCTAGCTATTATTCATACTACCCAACTCTGCCACTCGAGAGTAGTGGTAGCTGGAGTCGGGATAGTTGTCATGTCGTGCCACCCAGGTCATACTAGGGCATGGTTGGATGGGTCCGTAGACATGGCCATGCATATGCATTTACTGGATATGTATATATGTACACATGTATTTGATATATGTTTTACATATGCCTGTGAGATGCTACATTTAGTTGAACTATGATTGCTGCATATACTTGTTCATCATGTTACATGTCATTTGGATATTCTATACTGTTGTGTGTTGAGCATGATGTACGTGTAGATTCAGATTATTGTATGCATTTGATTAACGTCATGACAAAGTATAGGATGGACCGGACTGTTATTACATATGATTATATACTGTTCATATGATTGGGTGTTGGTCAAGTATGGTATTGACCTTGTATGTTATATGGGTATGTTAATGTATATCTGTTCAGGATGATATAGCTCATGTTGTTGCAGACTGTCAGGTATGTACATTACTTCATGTTCAGTTGATCAGTTTAGTATTTGCATTGAGTATGACTATACTGGTGGTTAGTTGTTATTACATTTAGGATTGTATATCTGTTGGACTCCATCTGTATACCTGTAGATCTTCACATGTATACTTGTAGATCTCTTTATCCTATATGTTGTTCATGCACTTCCTATATATTACCCCTGAGTTTATACTCACTGCCACGGACCCTGGGTTTCCTGTCGCCCAGGTAATAGGTAGAAGATTCCTTGGATGTTCGGAGCTCCGCCAGCTGATCCCATCTCACACCGAATGGTTGGATGTTTATTCCATTTTGTTGTATTATGTTGGATTGTTGATTTTGAGATTTTATCCTATATTGTTCCATATTTGTGGTATACTGATGTGATGTATGTATTTGGTTTCTATGGTGATTTTTATTATGTCAAAGTCACTCCGGAGTGCATAGTTGAGTCTTTGTATCTTTATTATTTGTCAGTATATTCCGCTGTGTTTTATGGGTTATATCCATATATATGTGTTATGTGATTGTGACTGAAAGGTTTTGTATCAACAAGATATTGTATCACGTACAGGGGAGATGTTGTCCGATTATTTTCGGCTCAGCATACTCTCGGGGCGTGACACACTTGACTAGTCGACTGATCCATAACCCTTGTCGACTGATAAACCTCAAACATGAGGTTTACCCTAAGTATAATCTCCTCATACTTGATAGACCACCCTTAGCATAGACCTAAGCCTTCTAGCCACCTCCATTAGCCTCACACCTATCGGATCCTTCCAAGTCATCCATGACTTGTTCATCTATACGTTAGCCTTCAGGTGTTTCCATTGGCTATTGTCATGCTAATCGGGTCTACATTGCCAAGTCACATTTGGGCTTACGCTGCCAAGACATACGCTTGGACTTTACTCCGTCAAACATTGGACTTATGCCACCAAGACTGTAGCTTGGACTTTACACCGCCAATATCATAGCCTTGGACTTCCTTGCCAACTTCATGTGGGACTTTCCAAATGCCATGACCCATACTTGGACTTTTCAATTGCCAAGACTCATGCTTGGACTTTCCATGCCAAGTACACAAGACTTGGACTTTCCATGCCAAGTACACAAGACTTAGACTTTCCATGCTAAGTACACAAGACTTGGACTTTCCATGACAATCACATTATCATACGTTTTGTCGAACATCAAAATATTGCTCGAGTCAAAGTAGAGTCTGGTTAATCGTGACCTGAGCCGATTGCACCAACAAGCTTTATATTGTAAGAGGTTTCTCCACCTCTGGTGTCATTTTGAAAAGGAGAAATCATAGTGGAGGCATATCACTAGAGCTCGATTGTGGAGTAGAAATTAGAGTTATTAACCACATAAAACCCTTGTGTAGTGCTTGTGGTTTGTGCTTTATATTTGTTTCTATTTGTGCTTGCATTTCCGCTATGTACCAACATCTTGTAGACAAACACAATGCAATCGAAAGCGAAAGAAATCAAACAAATCACTATTCATCCCCCCCCCCCTCTAATGCATTACAAGATCCTCAATAGAAGAGAGAGTGACAACCCCATGAGTCGAGGTCGTTAGCATAAAACTAGAGGAATATCATCAAATGAAGGGGAAGTAGTGGGAGAAGAAACAGGAGGCATTGGGACGGAGGTCGAAGCCTTTTTCCTCCCTTTAGCGCATGTTTCCGCAACAACATCATCTCTCTTCCATTTATCCCGTGTCTTTGGACCCAAAGCAGTTGAGGTATGTGCTCGAGAAGGGGATGCGACCAAGAAGGAGGATACGAAGAAGGGTGAGTAGGACAAGACGAAGACATTGCCTTGTTTTTCTCCCCTTCCCGATCTGCCTCTGAGAAAGCTTCCATCATGGCATCCTGTATGATGTCATCTACAGAATAGAAACCACATCAACATTTATTAACAGCATTAGCATAAAAATTCAAGGGGAGGATCAAGATACCTATCAGAGTGGGGTCGTCGGAGAAAAAGAGGGATAACTTAAAATGGCTAAGCATCCGCTCATCTAACAAGACTCGGATGCTATAAGGGTGATCGCAAAGGATGTGCTTTGTAGTCTCAAAAGAGCACCTCGAGCAAACACTTTTAGAGGTGGCAGGTTAGGAAGGCCCACCCTCCATGATTCGAAGTAAGGTATGGGATCGAGTAACTAGGCGAAAAAGTATATCTTTCAACCCTTATTATAAGAGAGTGTCCCTTTTAAAAATTGACAATCAGACCGCCCAGTGAAATAAAACACCTCTGGCTTCACCATTTTCAACTAAAACAGATTATGGAACATAGGGGGAGAAGGGGGAGGTGCAGATGTTCAAAAACCATGGTAGTACAAATGAGGATACGAAAAGCGTTAGGAGCTAATTTGTTCATAGCTATTTTATAGAAATCCAAAATTTGAAAGTAAATAGAGGAAATTTGTAAGCAAAGGTCACCTCCCAGTTGACCTACGAAGAAACAATAGTTGTCGGGAGAAGGATGATGGGGTCAATCTAGAAAAGAACAAAAGGATGATTTTCCGAACGTACTGCGGCATTTGTGGATAAAAGGGATGAAAGCAAGTAAACTGAGAGGTTATTTCATACCATGGAAGAGCTGGTGCCCCCCCCCCTCTAAATTCTCGTAGAAGATGTCATAACTAGGAAGAAGAAGAAAAAGGTGTTTTACTTACTTGAGTCGAGAGGAGAAAAGTATCAAGGGATAAAGAATACAAAGGATGAGTGAAGGAAGTGAACACCTAACAAGCCCTTTTAACAAAGAGCCCAATTAGCACAAAGATCAACTTGCGCAATGGTGATGGCGTACAGCGAAGAGGCGGCGTGCCAATACCGAGGCTGAAAAAAATAAACAAAAAACAAGAATATTTAAAGGGGATGAGGAGGAGACCCATAGCCCTAGAAAAATCATGGTGTAAGATCGTCAGGGATGCATGTTTATCCACAACTCGCTAATGATCTGACTATTTTGAGAGGGGAGTAGCTAATGATATTGCTAAAATAGTTTAATGGACCATACCTTTAAACAAGAAGCCAACGAAGATCAAGCCCAACAGATCACGGGCAGGCGCAAGGGGAGGGGGGAGGAGGGTGATGGATCAAGAAATGCTAGAGGGGGGTAAATAGCGTTCCAAAAAAAACTAGGTTTGAATATCTAGTGCCCCTGCACTAACAGGGGAGATTGTGGATTGTTGGTGTAATCGACCCAGGTTACGATTAACCAGACACAAGTTTGACTCGAGCAGTATTTTGATGTTCGAAAAAACGTATGACAATGTAATTGTCATTGATGTTCGACAAACGTATGACAATGTAATTGTCATGGAAAGTCTAAGTCTTGATTACTTGGCATGGAAAGTCCAAGCATGGGTCTTGACAATGGTAAAGTCCAAGTCTTGAGTACTTGGCATAGAAAGTCTAACCATGGGTCTTGGCATGGAAAGTCCAAGCATGGGTCTTGGCAATGGTAAAGTCCAAGTCTTGAGTACTTGGCATGGAAAGTCCAAGTATGAGTCTTGGCATAGAAAGTCTAAGCATGGGTCTTGGCATTTGGAAAGTCCAACATGGAGTTGGCAAGGAAAGTCCAAGGGTGTGATATTGGCGGCGTAAAGTCCAAGTGGTAGTCTTGGCAGCATAAGTCCAATGGTTTACGACGTAAAGTCCAAGCGTGTGTCTTGGCAGTGTAAGCCCAAATGTGTCTTAGCGGTATAGACCCGGTTAGCATGATAATAGTTGATGGAAGAACCTGAAGGCTAGCGTATGAATGAACAAGTCATTGATGGCTGGGAGGGATCCGATATGCATGAGGCTGATGGAGGTGGCTAGAAGGTTTAGGTGTAGGCTAAGGGTGGTCTAGTAAGTATGAGGGGATCATACTTGAGGTAAACCTCATGGTTGAGGTTTAGCAATCGACTAGGGTTATGGACCAGTCGACTGGTCAAGTGTTTTGACACTTGACAGCAGAGTCGACTCTGAGCAGTCGATTGGGATTATGACCAGTCGACTGGCGATCGACTGCGACTAAGTGGCCTTGACAGTCAACTGTCAGCTTCGGCCAGTCAAATGGCCTTGAGAAGTTGACTGTCATGAAGGGCAGTCGATTGTTGTTTATGGCCACGTGCACAGAAAGCTCGATAAACGATTGAGCAGCCAGCTACGAGCTTGATAGTCGACTGCCAATGTATCCGTTGGCTGGAATGCCAACGTGAATTAAGTTCATTGTGAGACAAGGCACTATAGGCAATCGATTGGCAAGCGCGGAATCAGCCCAATGCAGGTCATAAAAGGAGCAGTTCATGGAGGATTTCGGCTATGGTTTCTTGAGAGGTTCCTTGGGCGATTTGAGGCGAAGTGCTAGTGCATTTCAGGGTCCTTCAAGCTCATCCAAGCAACCAACAAGAAAAGCATTCAAATCTTACATTTATAAAGTGTTCTTTATATAGTTCTTGTATTTTCTTGTATCTCTTGCATTACTTTTGCAATCATCTACACGAGGCTTCTCCACCTCCGGTGTGTCACCGAGAAGGAGCATATTAGTGGTGATGTGCATCACTAGAGCTCATTTGAGCTCACCTCGTGGAGTGGAAACCCTAGGTTTCGAACCACGTATATCCTTGTGTATTATGAGTGTTTGTCTTTGTCATATTTTGTTATTGCTTTATTATATTTTCCATTGTGCATAACAAGTTTTGTAGACAAACACGAACGCAATCCATCGAGCGACATGAAATTGCTATTCACCCCCCCCCCCTTCTAGCAACGTACGATTCCTCTACAATTGGTATCAGAGCTAGGAGTTCTTCTACAGATTAACAACCGAGGGAGCAAGCACGCTAGAGGAGGAGAAAATGGAGCTCACCGAGAGATTGGGCAATGACATAACAATTCCATCCGCCTTCAATCGCAAAGATTTTAAGTATTGGAAAGGTAAGATGGAATATTTCCTAATGTCAAATATAGAAAATTGGTTTGCCGTGATTATAGGATTTGATGCTCTGAGGGGCAAGAAGGGAGAAATTCTCAAGATGAAGAGGTGGACCGAGGAGCAACGGTAAAAATTTGAGACGACCATTAATATAACAAAAATGTTAGCAAATTTGATACCTAACGATATTTTGTCTAGATTAGGAGGTTATAGGGATGCTAAGGAGTTATGGAACAAGTTGGTCAAGTTCCACGAAAATCCCGTATCAGTCCAAGATAAGGAAGAAGAGGAGTGTTCATCCTCTCAAGCTCAAGAAGAAAATAGCACATCATCATCCCAAGAGCTTAAGGATTCGAAAGTTGAGAGATGCTCAGCATCCGGATCGGAGGAGGAAATTGAAGAAGCCTCCACTCTAGGATTAAGTGAGAGGATAGACCATCCACTCCAGAGCAAAATCAAGAAGAACCATCAACATCCGGGAGAGATGAAGAAGTTCAAAATTCCCCTACCATGGAAGGTAAATCAAGCACGATAATTAAAAATAAAAATTATATTGTGTGTTTTGAGTATAGATAAGTAGGACACTATAAGACCAAGTGTCCAAAGCAAGTCAAGAAGACTCAATCTGCACCAAAAGTCAAGGATAAGTCAAAGGATGTCGGAGCCCCAATAAGTAAGAGCAAGGAGCACGTGGTGTGATTCAAATGCCAACAACGGGGCCACTATAGAAGCCAATGCCCCGAGAGAGGAGCTACACATGTAGGGGGAGCTAAGACAAACCCTAAGGTATATTTCAATAATGCTCCTTATGTACATAATAATCAAAAGCATGCTAGGAGTAATTTTAATACTCTTGCAATTGTGCATAATCATAAAAAGCATACTAGAAATAGAGCTTATTATTTATGTGCTAAATCATGCGATATTAGGTTTAAGGACAAATCTAGAACAAATAATCCTAGAATAATTCTATCTAAGGAAACAATTAGAAATGTAGAAAACTATTTAGGTATTAACCCTAAGAAGTATAGGCATATGCCTAAAAGAAGGAACAATGCCCAACGGATAGATGAAAATTCAAAAATTGGACAATTAGAGTTAGAGAACCAAGTCTTGAGGTCAATGCTTGAGAAATTAGAGAAGACCCTTGAGAAGATGCAAAATTCAATTCAAGGGTCAAATGATCAAAAATTAAGGTCTAAAAGACAATAATCATCTAAGGGCAAGAAAGGTTTAGGTCACAAACCTAAGTCCAAGGAGACCTACCATAGTGTTCCATTCGATTATGGAACCATTTCTAGGTCTAGGAAAATCAAGATTACTAGGGAAGTCATCCCTAAGATTAACCATGGTAGATGCCTAGTGGCTAAGGTTTCTATGAAACCTAAGAAAGTCACAAGGGGAGTTACCCCTAGAGTTGACTTAGGCAAGACCCAATTGACCAAGGCTTCCAAGTCTAAAAGGGTCATTAGGAAGGTACTAAGGGAAGATATATCTAGTGAGTACCTAGTTAACCCAAGGATCTCCAATAGATATTGGGTTCCTAGGAGCATGATTCCATTACGCTAAATGGATTAGGGTGTGTCAATCCTAAGTGGATGGGTAGTTAACCTAACCATGGTAGAGTTGACACGTTAGGACATTTTCAAGGTTATGTGATACCTTGGAAATGAAGTTTAATTTCATATCCTAAAGGATCTTAGGATGTGCCAATAAATTTTGAGAATTATTGAAAATTGATCAAATTGGCACGAGTTAGGTTTTAGGTCATAGTGTGTCATTTAGGAATTTTGGCACACTTAGAAGATGAGTGGTATTATGGCAATTTGAATTTAATTCTATCAAATGGAAATTAATTTTAAAATTTAGGTATTCTTATACCTTTACATTTTATTTGTCATGATTTGCTTGTCATATACCATGTCATGATATCATACTTCATATTACTATTTAAAATGTCATGAAAATGCTTAGGCTTATTATTTTTAATGTCATGTGTGTTTAGGTTCATGTTTATACCATGACATCATAATTATTGGCACATGTCTTATTTATGCTATCATTATATGTCATAATCATAATTCATGCATTTAGATTAATTAATATTGATTTAAGGACTATGACATGATTTGAAGTCTCATGTATAAGGGAATCAAATAGTATTGCCTAGAAAAACTCACATGGAAAAATGAGTTAAGTTCAAGGTGTTTAGTTCTTGCATCTAAATGAACTCAAACTTATCTTATACCATTGATAAATCATGGGGAAAGCTAATGTGCAAGTCATGTGCATTGAGCCCATAGATCATGGTCCAATATAAGGTTTTAAAATCATTTCAAAATCATTTTGAAAAACCTTGGTGAAGTTTATCTTTTGATAGCAATCACCATTGATGAAGTTGATACAAAGTAAGTTCAAAATATTGAAGTTATCTTTATTTTTAAACTTTGTATCAATCTCACTATTTAATGGGTATTTTATATTTGAAATATTTTTCACCCATAATAATTATTATAAATAGTATACATATGGAGTTTCATTATTTTTCAAATTATGTATATTTACTTATGAATTTCCAAATTTCATTTCTGAATTCTGGATTTTTGCATTTGCAGAAACCAGTCGACTGTTGCCTTAGGTAGTCGACTGGCGTTGAGAGCAGTCGACTGTCAAGTCTGATTTCGGACAAACAAAGTCGTTTAGCCCAAGTTTCAGCCATGTTAGGCTACCTTAACTGCTTCTAACCCTAGGATATGCTTTGGAAAGCATTCTAAGGGTGAAAATCTATTGGAAATGGATTAGGAGAATTGTTTAGGATTGAGAATTAATTTTTAAGGTGTGTGAAGTTTCAAGTTTGAACTTTTACTTTTTATTTTGAAGGTTTAGTATTCCTTTAGGATTAAGGACTCTCCAAGGACATTGTTGGTGCAATGGTCAAGGGGGAGTAGGCCTTTAGGGGAAAGTTATCCATCATAGGATGATGGATGTGTATTCCTCAAAAGGAGAGACATGGAGGGTTTCGGAAATCTTCATTATGCTCCTGAAAGGGGGAGAATTGGAGAAGTGAGAATTGTCTCTCATTTAGTGATATGTGATTTATTACTACGAAGAGTGAAGGCATTCTAGATATTTTTGGACCAAGGGGAGATTGTAAGATCTTATTGGGATATGGGACATTGATACCCTTGGGGAAAAACTTTTTGATGTATGTCAAAAAGGGGGAGAATTTGGGAATTGCCCAATTAAGAGAATTGGGAGAATATGGAGTATTAAGTTAGGTGGCCTAACTCAAAGGTTTTTGTGGTTTTTGTCAAACATCAAAAAGGGAGAAATTGTTAGTGCAATCGACTCAGGTTGTGGGGGGATCGAAACGGCCGGCTAGAGGGGGGGTGAATAGCCCTTTGTCGTTGAATGTCGGTATTTGCTCGTCTACAAAACTAATTAGCGCAACGGAAAGAATAAAGACAAGCAAATACAAATACAAGAAAACAAACGCTAACACAATAGTATAACGTGGTTCACGGCTATGCCGCTAATCCACGGTCCCCGATTCGTCCTCAGTGAATCACTCTGCCAAAACCAATCCACTAATGGTCTCTCCTTTGCACCAAGCTAGGTGGAGGTAACCTTTACAATCAAGATCACTCTTCTTACAATAAGAATGAAGTAAAAGCAAGTAAGAAGAGTTTAAAGCTTGTGGGGCACTTGGATGGTCGTTTGGAGTAAGAGCATTAGCCATCAAAAAGCCCACACCCTCTCTTTTTATAGAGAGGAAGCTTTTCTTCCCGTTGGCCGCCACCAGTCAACTGCTGCCCTTGACAGTCGACTGCCGCCACTCCAACCGCCTCCGAACACGTCGGATCCCGACCGTTGTTGTCCAACGGAACACTTGGCAGTCGACTGATGGACCTCATCAGTCGACTGCTGCCTCCGTAGTCAACTGCCCAGTCGGCTACGAGCGGTAATATGGCAAAACCCTTTCGACCAGTCGAATGCTGCCTTCAGCAGTCGACTGATGGTCTTGGTAGTCGACTGTCCACATATGGCAATCGACTGTTGGCCTCAAAACAGCCAGTCGAAAACCAGTCGAACCACGTTCGATTCGAGCAAGCGATCATTGTCATTACATGGCAATGACCGGTGTCGAAATCCATCCGACACTTAGCCAAATGGAAGTTTCACCTAAGAGCTACTACCCCTTCCCGGTTACATTCGCTCACTCTCATCTCTCGGAGTCCTCGCCGGTTATCTTCATCCTCGTCCACGTCCTCGCGGCATCAGCGCCGCGGCTGCAATGCTCCTTCGCGTCTCTTGCCTCGAAGTCTACTTCCTCCGGCTTCACTCCAAGCTCCTCGTCCGGCGGTCCCTCAGATGATCTAAGCGCACGGCTTCCGCAAAGCCATCCTTCACCGACTCAAGGACCGAGTCATGAGTTGTGAAACTCGCCACGGCTCCATGTGCGAATTACTAAGCCCGGCAAGACTCCAACGCACATATTAAATCACACTAACACCCTAACTTAAACCCTTTGCCACACACATCAAAACCATATCATGGCAAGAGATTGCCCTAACAATCTCCCCCTTTTTGATGTGTGGCAATCCGTTTAAGTTAGGTAAAAACATTTGATAGAAATTTCTAAGGAAAGAAAGCATGTAAACATAAACATGATATAGCAACATGCAACTCCCCCTTAATCCATGAAACTCTCTCTCCCCCTATCATAATTTACTTAAACATAATCATTTCTCCCCCTTTGACACCATCAAAAAGATTAACACTAAGTTATAAACTCATGGCATCAAGTATAATAGAAGGAAAATACCAAAAATTAGTCTAAAACTTGAATTCAGCCTTAACTAGTCTGATTTTCAGGCCACCAGTCGACTGGTTCAGACTACCAGTCGACTGGCATGTGTATTTCAGAACTTTCTGATTTTCGGACCGAATTTCAAAAATGTATTAAAAATTCCAAAAAATTCAAAAAATCATGAAATTTGGGGAACATATTTCTTGTAAGATTCTTTATCAGTGAAAAATAGTTTTTCATGAAAAATCATTATATTTTCACATATTTGCTAAAAATCCAAAAACTTTAAAAACCACTAGGTTTTTGATCATATGAGTGTCAAGTTTAACCCCTAGTTTTGGTTCCAATCGTTTCAAAACATGAATACATAGATTTTAGATTAAGAAATTGTTTTGAAAACATATGAAATATCCAACCATGATCTTTGGGCAATATATCTATGAATTAAACATAAGTCTTCCCCATGATTGGTCTATTATTGCTATTTTGATACCTTAAATGACCATCTATATGCCATAGGCATTAGTGGACATTTGTATCATCCTAACATCTCACTCATGCTAAGTTTTCAATCATGGTAGCCTATGGTGAGTGTGAGATGTATCCTAGAGGGTATTTGTATATACTTAACCATTATATTCATGCAATTCTATCAAGGTTAAGTATCACCCTAACAATCCACATGACCATAATGACATATATGAATGAATTACACATTATGATCATTAAATACATGTATTCATCAAGTAATAATCATGCATTAGGTATTATATCATGATAATAAGCAAAATATCACCTAAGGCATGATTTAAACTCTATTTTATATGATGATGTGCCAAATATCAAAATTATAAATCATGATTGCACATATACATAGCAATTTCATTAAATATCATGATTTAAGCATTATTATCTATTTATGGGCGCATTATCATCACCCAACACTATTTCAAAAATGTTGTCCCGCCATCCTAAGTCAACCAAAAATATGATATAGGTCAAGTCCATATGGTTGACTATCTTAGGGTTTTTCTAACACTTAAGGATGGATTTTGGAACCCAAAATAAGTTCTTGCCTATGGGGTTGACTAAAAACTCCTTGGGGATCCATTTTCTAGCTATTGTCTTATTTTTGTCTTGTCCCCTAGCAATTAGGCATTTATAGGCCTTTTCATTTTTCTTTTCTTTATAACCTAGGCCTTTTTTGTTGAAGCTAGCTCTTTGGCTCCCTATGATCATGTTCAAGGTGTTGGAGCCTATGGTGAATTTTTCTAGGGCTTTGGTTAAATAATCTACCTTTTCCCTTAAAGCCCTATTTTCATCCATGCATGCATCACTAACATTAAATGGCATATATTCATGTGAGCATGCATCATCTAAGCTAGAAGAAATATTGTCATCATTTAAGCATGTTTTTTCTAGTTTATTTTCTAAGTCCTTAATTTGCTCAAGCATGCTCTTATTTTTCTTCTTAGCTCTAAATAAATCCCTAGTTAAGCTAGAAACCATGGAAACTATTTTCTTGGGAGTTAGATTTGTTACCATAGCTTCCATGTCTTCTTATTCTTCGGATGAGGAGGTAGAGGAGGCTCCCCCTTCATTTGAGCTCTCTCCACTTGAGCTTGATTCTTCATTTTCGGTGGAGGAGCAATCCAAATCATCAAAGGCCATTAATGCAAGGTTGGAGTAGACATGTTCTTCTTCTTCGGATGAGGAAGATGAAGAAACATCATCCCATGTCTTTTCTTTGAATGCCTTAGCCTTCTCCTTTTCTTTTGCCTTCTTCTCCTCTTTCTTCTTGCTCCCCTTTTTCTTCTTCTTTTCTTCTTTCTTTTTCTTCTCTTCCTTGCTCTTGTTTAGGAGGGGACAATTATCCCTTATGTGTCCCTCTCCTTGGCAATTGTAGCAAATAATTTTCCCCCTTGGTCTTCTATTCCTATCATTTGATTTGTTAAATCTAAAACCTTTTAATGCACGTCTTACCCTCCTTACCATATAAGCTTCTTCCGTGCTATCCATGGAGGAGGAGGAGGATGCTTCATCATCGGAGGAGGAAGGGATCTCTATCTTCTTCTTCCCCTTGTTTGCCAATAGTGCCATTCCCCTTAAAGGTTGGATTCTAGGCTCTTCTTGTATTCCTTCAAGCCTTGTTTCGTGGAGCTCCATTGTTGAGAAGAACTCCTCCAAGGTGCTCACTTCTAAATTCTTCGAAATATAGAAGGAGTCCACCATGGAGCTCCACTTTGAGGATCGCGGAAAAGCATCTATAGCCTTCATAACCATATCCCGGTTTGATAGCTTCTCACCTACACTTGACAAACCAGTTATAATTTCCTTGAAACGAGAATGTAAGGAAATTACCTTTTCTCCCTTTTCTAGTTTAATGTTGTTGAGTTGGGAGCGGAGGAGGTCTCTCCTTGCTAGCTTCACCTCGGGTGTACCTTCATGAAGCTCAAATAGCTTCTCCCACATCTCCTTGGCACTTAGGCATTCTCCTATTCGGTTGATCTCTTGTTGGGGGAGCACATTGAAGAGATGGTGCTTGGCTTTTGAGTTTGCAAGGTGCTCTTCCCTTTGCTTTTTGGTCCACCTAGATTTCTCTATTGGCTTCCCTTCTTCATCCCTAGGCAAAACGAAACCGGATTCCATTGTAATCATGATATCAAAATCCGTTTCGAAAAATACCTCCATTCGCTTCTTCCACCAAGCGAATTCTCCTTCAAACTTCGGTGGATGAATATTGGAGTCGGCCATCTTTTGATGAAGTGCTTGTTGCGGCGGTTAGTCCTCGACAAGCGACCTTGCTCTGATACCACTTGTGGGGGGATCGAAACGGCCGGCTAGAGGGGGGGTGAATACCCTTTGTCGTTGAATGTCGGTATTTGCTCGTCTACAAAACTAATTAGCGCAACGGAAACAATAAAGACAAGCAAATACAAATACAAGAAAACAAACGCTAACACAATAGTATAACGTGGTTCATGGCTACGCCGCTAATCCATAGTCCCCGATTCGTCCTCGGTGAATCTCTCCGTCAAAACCAATCCACTAATGGTCTCTCCTTTGTACCAAGCTAGGTGGAGGTAACCTTTACAATCAAGATCACTCTTCTTACAATAAGAATGAAGTAAAAGCAAGTAAGAGGAGTTTAAAGCTTGTGGGGCACTTGGATGGTCGTTTGGAGTAAGAGCATTAGCCATCAAAAATCCCACACCCTCTCTTTTTATAGAGAGGAAGCTTTTCTTCCCATTGGCCGCCACCCGATCATTGCGCCCTTGGCGATTGGATGCGCCATCTCAACGGCCTCCGAACACGTCGGATCCCGGCCGTTGTAGTCAAGCGGAACACTTGGCGATCGTGATGGACCTCATCGATCATTCGCGCCTCCATCGATCGGCCCGATCGGCTATAGCGGTTCAGGCCAAACCCTTTCGACTAGTCATTCACGCCTTCGGCGATCGTGATATGCTGCGATCGCCCGCCTATATTGCGATCGACTCGGCCTCAAACAGCGATCGAATATCGGTCGAACCACGTTCGACTCGAGCGATCGGCCCGGTGTCGGGAAATCCCATCCGACACTTAGCCAAATGGCCAAGTTTCACCTAAGAGCTACTACCCCTTCCCGGGTTACATTCGCTCACTCTCATCTCTCGGAGTCCCTCTCCTTCGAAGTTATCTTCATCCTCGGCCACGTCCCTCGGCAGCATCAGGCGCACGGATCTGCAATGCTCCTTCGCATCTCTTGCCTCGAAGTCTACTTCCTCAGACTTCACTCCAAGCTCCTCGTCCGGCAGTCCCTCGGATGCTCCAAGCGCACGGCTTCCGCAAAGCCATCCTTCACCGACTCAAGGACCGAGTCATGAGTTGTGAAACTCGCCATGGCTCCATGTGCGAATTACTAAGCCCTGCAAGACTCCAACGCACATATCAAATCACACTAACACCCTAACTTAAACCCTTTGCCACACACATCAAAACCTTATCATGGCAAGAGATTGCCCTAACACAAGTCACGATTGACTAGACTCGAGTTTGACTCTAGCAGTATTTTGATGTTCGACAAAACGTATGACAATGTAATTGTCGTTGATGTTCGACAAATGTATGACAATGTGATTGTCATGGAAATGTAGGATCGAAGTGTGTTGATGTGGCCGGCTAGAGGGGGTGAATAGCCCTCTTTCGTTGGATGACGAAATTTGCTCGTCTATAAAGAAATTAGCGCAAGCGGAAAAACAAAACAAGACAAGCAAATAGAAATGACAAGAATACAAACACTAACACAATATGTAACGTGGTTCACGGCTACGTCGCTAATCCACGGTCCGATTCGTCCCCGGTGAATCACTCCACAACCAATTCACTATCGGTCTCTCCTTTGCACTAAGCTAGGTGGAGGTAACCCTTACAACTCAAGAACACTCCTTTTACAAGAGACGTGAAAGAAAACTAAGAGAAGGAGTTTGAATCTTGTGGAGCACTTGGATGATCACTTAGAGCATAAGCATTAGACATCCACAAGCTCACACCCTCTCTTTGTAGGGATGTATACTGAAAAGTCTTTCTTTTCTATGAATATCTTTATTTTTGAAATAAGAATCACATGATCATTGTTTGCATAATTTTATGCATATTTTCTAATACGTTACATTGTAGATAATATGGTGTGTGGTGTCACACGGGAGATCATATTATCGACTCCTTGTAAAGTATAAGTAAAGGCTCACAACCGAGATGGCTTTGGACAAACCATCGGAATGGTTGTAGTGTGATTTGGTGTTGGTTTGTCTTGACCATAGAATCACACTAGTACACTTTGTGTGTATTGAGAAGGACCGACATAGAGGTGATTCGATTTATTACTAATTACATAATCGAATCGGACCTCAGATATTATTTAGTACATGCTCTTAATCCCGATATAATAACGGGCACATATACTTAGTAGTCATCTCTTTGATTTACCAATGGACGAGATTTATAGATTAAATCGATAGGCTCGGTAAGTTGGGAGATGATATTATTTATATGGTGTGTCGTTGATTATAGGAGAAAACCGTATCCTAAATATTAGGATGATGATGTCCCCTTGAGGAGCTCATAAGGTTCATCATTTTTTTTTATGAAATGTAAATATATATCATCAAGTAAAGCACGATCATACAAAATCCCGGAGTGCACACTCATGTCATGTCTGACGATGTGTCAGATCTGAGATGCATCCAGAGGGGTGTACATGTGCTCTCATGGGTACCTGAACTCTCATGCATACCAACTCTCTCATGTTTACATAACCATCGCATATCCCACACTTACACAGTGCCTCGATATTGCTCATGCATACGATCTCTCTGCATCCATGCTCCGTTGTTCCATGCTCCATTCTCCGTTGTTCCTTATGCACCTCCTCTCACTGCCCTTCTCAGCCAATCTCATGTGACAGTCTCCCATCGTTTGTCACTTTTGGAAAGTGACCAACCATCAACGGATTTGCATTGTCTTTACCGTAGCCATTTGCTACGGACTAGATAGGCCATTCGAGTGGGCCTATTCACCTCTACTAGGCTTATTGGTCAAGCCTCAACCATAAAAACGGATTTAACGTGTCTTTACCGTAGCCGTTTGCTGCGGACTAGATAGGCCATTCGGGTGGGCCTATTCACCTGAACTAGACTCTTTGATCGTTGAGCCTCCTTGTTGAACGTGAGCCCAGAGACTAGAAATGTTCCTGCAGAATTGTTCGGCCTTTGCTTGAGATACTTCTTTATTCTCTCCTAAGCGCTCTGGATTTTGCCAACTGCCCTGTCTTGCCTTGGTCTTAGGAGCAAAATTGCTCCGTTCCTTACACGAGACCATCCTGGACCTTGAGTAGAAAACCGCCCTGCACGAACCTTAAACTGCCCTGGGGAGAGGAGGGCTCAGAAACTTCCCTGAAAATTAAACTGCTCTATTTTTTTTTTTTAAATTAACCAGTCTGCCAAATCTGGTCTGCCAAAACCACCCTGGACAAGGTATGGCGCAAAAACCACCCTGTCAAATCCGGCCTTCCGAAACTGCCCTGGGGGAAGCAAACCACCCTGGCAACCCGCCTGTGTAGTCCACCTTGCCAAAACCTCCCTAGGCGCGGTCTAAAACCGCCCTGGAGAGCTTGAGATCAAAAGTACTCTGTGAACTTCCAAAAACCGCCCTGCTCAAAACCGCCTTGACAATGTTTGTGAACTTCCAAAGCTTGCCCTGGCAAACCACTCTACCAAAAACCACCCTGGACTCGCGAAAACCGTCCTGCCCAAAACCACCCTGGTAGCGCTTGCAAGCCTAAAACCAGCCCTGATAACTACTCTATCAAAACCGCCCTGGTGGGGCGAAAACCACACTTCCAAAAAACTACCCTGGACTTGGGATCTAAACTACTCTGCGGAAAAAACCACCCTACTGAAACCGCCCTGGCAATGTTTGCAAGCTTAAGCATGCCCTGACAAACCACTCTACTAAAAACTACCCTGTTCAAAACCGCCCTGGCCATGCTTGCGAGCTTGGGAAACAGCCCTGACAAACCACTCTACTAAAAACCACCCTTCTAAAAACCGCCCTTGACTTGGGACCAAAACTACTCTGCGGGAAAACCATAAGGTTCATCATGTAAACCCTGCAGGTGGACTTGGTCCGACATGATGAAAAGGTTGAGTGGTACTACTCAAGGAGTTAGATGTTGATTAATTAATGGTCAGTAAATTAATTAATTGACGGACATTCGAGATCTTAAACACGGGGAGAAAATGTACAAATAATATATGGAGCCCATATTATCATATGGGGGTTGGTGAGGTAGATCAATGATGATCCTTTAGTGGATTGGATCATCATTAGTGGATCGGACTTTATGTGGGCTTGATCCATGGGTGGCCAAGACCCAACTCCTCCTCATGGTCCCTAATGTAGCCTATTAACACCTCATGATGCTTAGATCCAATGGATAGAAACAAAAGTCTAAGATCCATTGGTAGAGATTAAATCTCTAAGATCTGACGGTTGAGATTAAATCTCTAGATCCGACGGTTGAGATTAAATCCCTAGAACCAATGGATGAGATTAATTCATGACTTATCCCTAACTCTATAAAAGGATGGCATGGGATTTGGCGTGAACTACATTGAAGGAGAGCTAGGGTTTGGGCGGCAAGAAGGAATCCTAGTTGAGATAGGAATAGTATTAGGGTTTGGAGGCAAGGGTGGCACCAAATAAGGAAGGTATTCTTCTCTTCTTCTTCCTCTTCCTCTTTTGGCCAACGTCCAGCAACTCTCTGGCCTCTTTTCCAGCCTTGGCCGGCGCCCAAAAGCCCCCTTCTCCTTCTCCTTAGGTGGTGGAAACAAGATATAGGGCTTCCCTTGGTGTCTTGGTTGTTTTCCACCATCTTCCCCTTCACCTAGTTGGCCGGCGGCAAGGATAGTTTTAGTTCCTTGTTGGTTGTTTCTAGTGAGGAGAAAAACCTTGTTTCTATTCTTCCTCTTGCTTTGGAAGAGCAAGGAAGGAAGATTTGCGATCTAGGAGCTTCGACTTTTGGTAGATCGTCGCCCACACGACGTCCAAAAGAAGGAAGGTCATACATTAGAAGATCGAGAGGTATACCTATTCTACATTCTTCTTTTGTTTGTTGCTTGTTTTTGTTTTTTAATTATAATCATGTTATAAATCTGTAAATGGATAAATAATACTTGGATCCCAAGCATAAACACAAAAACCGGCGATCCGAACATCGTCTATTCTGCGGCTAGTCGTAGAATAGAGGATGGTCGCTTGTACCACTAGTTTGTTCAAGTGACCTCTCTAAACGAATAGCACGATGATGACTTGGTGGTTTGGGCAATCCCTTTTGTCTAGGATTAAATTTTTTTAATCCGGGGACATCGAAGGGATCGCCATGGAAGAGCTACTGAGGTGAAGTGGGAAGCGAAGTTTCCCCTCATGGACTCGATAAGCAAAACCCTTCACTCTTTTTATAGAGAGGGTTGATTTCTTCCTGTTGGCCACCACCAGTCGACTGCCGCCCTTGGCAATCGACTGCCGCCACTTCAACGGCCTCCGAACACATCGGATCCTGACCGTTGTAGTCCAATGGATCCCTTGGTAGTCGACTGATGGATCCATCAGTCGACTGCTGCCTCCGTAGTCGACTGCCCAGTCGACTACGAGCGGTTCTGTCCCCGCGACATCCTCTGGCAGTCGACTGTCATCCCATGACAATCGACTGCTGGGCATAAACTCATCAGTCGGATACCAGTCGAACCGTGTTGGACTCAGAGCAGTCGACTGCCATTTCATGGAAGTCGACTGGTGTCATGTGAAACTCAAACTTAACATTCGTTTGAGCTTCCGGCGGTCGGGTAAACCTCAACCCTTGCGGTCGAGCCTTCGACACTCAACCATTCGGCCAAGTTCACCTAATGAGCTACTTACAATTCACTCATTCTCTCATCTCACTCGAAGTCCCTCGCCGAAGCTCTCTTCGTTCGCGGCCACGTCCCTCGGCAGCATCAGGCGCATGGCTCTGCAATGCTCCTTCGCGTCTCTCGCCTCCGAAGTTTGCTTCCTTGGCTTCACTTCAAGTCATCTCGTCCGGTGGTCCCTCGGCAGCATCAAGCGCACGGCTCTGCAATGCTCCTTCTCTGACTCAAGTACGAGGTTATGAGTGGTGAACCCGCAAAGGCTCCATGTGCGAATTACTAAGTCCTGCAAGACTCCAACGCACATATTAAATCACAATAACAACCTAACTTAAACCCTTTGCCACACACATCAAAACCTTATCATGGCAAGATATTGCCCTAACAATCTCCCCCTTTTTGATGTGTGGCAATCCGTTTAAGTTAGGTAAAAACATTTGATAAATTATTAAGAAAGGAAAGTATGTAAATAAACATGATTAGCAACTCTCCCCCTTAATACATGAAACTCCCCCTAAATATATTCCCCCTTACTTAAACATATAGTTTTCTCCCCCTTTGACACCATCAAAAAGACTAAACAAAGTTTATATATCATGGCATCAAGTATAAAGAGAAACAAAAATTAAAATGAGTCAAAAACCTGATAAAATTAGGTTATTGTGTGTAGGGGATTTTTGCCCTGGAAGCTCTCATACCAATTTAATGGTTTTAGCTTATCGAGTCCGTGAGGGGAAACTTCGCTTCCCTCTTCACCTCGGTCGTTTGATCATGGCGATCCCTTCGATGTCCCCGGATTAAAAATTTAATCCTAGACAAAAGGGATTACCCAAACAACCAAGCCATCGTCGTGCTATTCGTTTAGAGAGGTCACTTGAACAAACTAGTTGTTCAAGCGACCATCCTCTATTCTACGAGTAGCCGCGGAATAGACGATGTCCGGATCCCCAGTTTTTGTATTTATGATCGGGATCCAAGTATTATTTAGCCATATACAGATTTATATCATGCTCATAATTGAAAAACAAATACAAACATGTAACATATAAAGATTAGAGAATCGATATACCTCTCGATCTTCTAATGTATGACCTTCCTCCTTTCAGACGTCGTGTGGGCGACGCTCTACCAAAAGTCGAAGCTCCTAGATCATAAATCTTCCTTCCTTGCTTTTCCAAAGCAAGAGAAAGAATAGAAACAAAGCTCTTCTCCTTCCTATGGCCAACCAACAAGCAACAAGGAGAATGCTTGCCGCCGGCCAACAAGGAGAAGGAGATAATGGTGGAAACCGGCTAAGACACCAAGGGAAAGCCCTATATCTTGTTTCCACCACTTAAGGAGAAGAACAAGGGGTCTTTGGATGTCGGCCAAGGGCTGGGATAGGGCTGTGGGCGCCGGCCACCAAAGGATAGGAAGAAGATAGCAAACTACTTCCTTATTTGGTGCCACCCAAGCCTCCAAACCCTAATCCTAGCTCTCCTAATGGCCGGCCATGGAAGTGGGGAAGAAGGTTAGGATGAGCACAAGCCAAGGTAGAGGGAAGATGGAAGGAACCGGCCACACCTTAGGAGAAAGAAGAAAAACTCCTCCTTGAGTTGCCGCCCACCCATAGCTCCCAAAACCCTAGCCACCCAAACCTAATCCTAAACCAACTAGGATTCCTAGCCTCCAAAGGAAGCAAACCCTAATCCCCTTAAGCCATGCTCTTCTTGCCTCCCACTTCATGATCTCTATTTATAGAGTTGGGCTCAAGCCATGATTTAATCTCCTCCATTGGTTCTAGGGATTTAATCTGAACTGTCGGATCTAGAGATTTAATCTCAACCGTGGGATCTAGAGATTTAATCTCTACCTTTGAATCTAGAGTTTTGTTTTCATCCATTGGATCTAAGCTTCATGAGGTGTTAATAGGCTACATTAGGGACCATGAGGAGGAGTTGGATCTTGGCCAGCCATGGATCAAGCCCACATAAAGTCCGATCCACTAATGATGATCCAATCCACTAAAGGATCATCATTGATCTACCTCACCAACCCCCATATGATAATATGGGCTCCATATATTATTTGTACATTTTCTCCCTGTGTTTAAGATCTCAAATGTCCATCGATTAATTAATTTACTGACCATTAATTAATCAACATCTAACTCCTTGAGTAGTACCACTCAACCTTTTCATCATGCCGGACCAAGTCCACCTGCAGGGTTTACATGATGAACCTTATGAGCTCCTCAAGGGGACATCATCATCCTAATATATAGGACACGGTTTCCTCCTATAATCAACGGCACACCATATAAATAATATCATCTCCCAACTTACCAAGCCTATCGATTTAATCTATAAATCTCGCCCATTGGTAAATCAAAGAGATGACTACTAAGTATATGTGCCCGTTATTATATCGGGATTAAGAGCATGTACAAAATAATATCTGAGGTCCAATTCGATTATGTATTCAGCAATAAATCGAATCACCTCTATGTCGGTCCTGCTCAATACACACAAAGTGCACTAGTGTGATTCTATGGTCAAGACAAACCAATATCAAATCACACTACAACCATTCCGATGGTTTGTCCAAAGTCATCTCGGTTGTGAGCTTTTACTTATACTTTACAAGGAGCCGATAACATGATCTCCCGTGTGACACCACACACCATGTTATCTACAATGTAATGTATTAGACAATATTGCATAACCATGTAAATATGCAAACAATGATCATGTGATTTTTATTTCAAAATAAAGATGTTCATACAAAAGGTACACTTTTCAGTATACATCCCTACAATCTCCCACTTATACTAAAAGACTATGTTGTCCTCAAACTGACATACATCTGATCCTCATTCCCTCCACATGCCTATCAAAAGCTCTCGCGGGAAGGGCCTTAGTAAAAGGATCTGCCAGGTTATCCTCTGATGCAATCTAAGCGACAGCAACTTCTACCTCCTTTACGATTTTTCATATCGGGTGGTACTTGCGCTCTATGCATTTACTTACCTTATGGGCATGTAGTTCCTTCGAGTTTGCAACTGCACCATTATTATCACAATAAATTGTGATATTTCTGGGTAAACCACGAATCACATCCAAGTCCATCAGGAAGTTCCTGATCCACACAGCTTCTTTGGCCGCCTCAGAGGCTGCCGCATACTCAGCTTCCATGGTGGAGTCCGCCACGCATTTTTGCTTGACACTCCTCCATACAATGGCTCCACCTCCCAAAGTAAACACAAAACCTGAGGTAGACTTACTGTTATCCCTATCTGATTGGAAGTCGTAATCTATGTAACCCACAGGGAGTAATTGGTCTGCCCGGTAAACTAGCATATAATCCCTAGTCCTTCTCAGGCACTTTAATATATGCTTTACCGTAGTCCAATGTCCCTGTCCTGGACTACTCTGATATCTGCTGACCATGCCCACGGCAAAGCAGATATCTGGTCTCATACATAGCATCGTATACATGAGGCTTCCTACTGCCGAAGCATAAGGAACCACCTTCATCTCCTCTATCTCCTCAGATGATCTAGGACACATCTCCTTAGATAAAGGAACTCCATGCCTGAAAGGTAGAAAACCCTTCTTGGAGTTTTGCATGCTAAGATGATCCATAATCTTGTCTATGTATGAAGCTTGGGATAAGCACAACATCCTTTTCCTGCGATCCCTTATAACCTTGATCCCAAGGATGTGTCCCACCTCTCCCAAGTCCTTCATATCAAACTATTTGGACAACCATACCCTTACGTCCAATAACACCTTGATATTGTTGCCAATCATCAAAATGTTATCTACGTATAGTACAAGAAATACCACTACGTTTCCGTCACATCTCTTGTATACACAAGACTCATCCAGACTTTGAATAAATCCATAAGACTGGATTACCTCATCAAATCGGATGTTCCAAGACCTCGAAGCTTGCTTCAATCCATAAATTGACCGATTAAGCTTACACACAAGATGCTCTTTGCCTTTAGTAATGAATCCCTCTAGTTGCTTCATGTAGATGTTGTAGGGGATCGGTACGGCCGGTTAGAGGGGGTGAATAGCCCTTTTCGTTTGGATGCCGGTATTTGCTCGTCTACAAAACTAATTAGCGCAAGCGGAAGACTAATAAAGGCAAACAAACAGAAATACGAGAAAACAATCGCTAACAAAGAATGTAACGTGGTTCACGGCTACGCCGCTAATCCACGATCCCGATTCGTCCGAGGTGAATCACTCCTCCAAAGCCAATCACTATTGGTCTCTCCTTTGCACCAAGCTAGGTGGAGGTAACCTTTACAATCAAGATCACTCTTCTAACAAATAGAATGGAGTAAAAACAAGTAAGAAGAGTTTAGAGCTTGTGGGGCACTAGGAAGATCACTTAGAGCATAAGCATTAGCCTCTCAAAGGCTTACACCCTCTCTTTTTATAGAGAGGGCTGATTTCTTCCGCGCCATCATCACGCTTACTACAACGGCCTCCGAACACGCCGGATCCCGACCGCTGTAGTCCAACGGAACTCTTGGCGGCCGATCGATGGACTCATCACGATCGCCTTCCCGTAGTCGATCGCCTCACGGCCCGATCGACTGGCGTCAAAACCCTATTGACTACCGATCACGCTCAGTGCCGATGGTCTTAGCTGATCGCCGCCCACGATGGCGCCGATCGCGCCACAATCGATCGATCGTATACCACGAACTACACTCGACTCGCGCCGATCGCGCCATGACATGGCAATGACCGTGTGAAAACCCATCCGACACTTGGCCAAATGGTCAAGTTTCACCTAAGAGCTACCCTTCCCCGGGTTACAATCGCTCACTCTCATCTCTCGGAGTCCCTCGCCTTCGAAGTTCTCTTCGTTCTCGGCCATGTCCTCAGCAAGATCAGCGACGGCTCTGCAATGCTCCTTCGCGTCTCTTGCCTCAAGTCTACTTCCTCCGGCTTCACTCCAAGCTTCGTCCGGCGGTCCTCGGATGCTCCAAGCGCACGGCTTCCGCAAAGCTATCCTTCACCGACTCAAGGCACGAGTCATGAGATGTGAAACTCGCCACGGCTCCATGTGCGAATTACTAAGTCCTGCACGACTTCAACGCACATATCAAATCAATATATCAAACTAACTTAAACCCTTTGCCACACCATCAAAACCATATTACGGCAAGAGATTACCCTAACAATCTCCCCCTTTTTGATGTGTGGCAATCCGTTTAAGTTAGGTAAAAACATTTGATATAAATTCTAAGGTAAGAAAGCATGTAAAGATAAACATGATATAGCAACATGCAACTCCCCCTTAATCCATGAAACTCTCTATGCAAATTTTCTCCCCCTATCATATATTTCTCCCCCTAAAATAATTAATTTAAACATAATTATTTCTCCCCCTTTGACACCATCAAAAAGATTAACACTAAGTTATAAGCTCATGGCATCAAGTATAAAGAGAAACATACACTAAAATCAGTCAAAACCTGATAAAATATTCATGATCCATCGATCATTGCTATATCGATTATGGCAATGATCGGTAGCACAAGAATCAATTTCTGATTTTCTGGATGAATTTTAGAAATGCACTATTAATTCCAAAAAATTCGAAAAATCATGAAATTTGGGGAACATATTTCTTTTAAGTATATCTATCAGTGAAAAATAGGTTTTCATGAGAAATCATTATATTTCTACATATTTGCCAAAAATCCAAAAGCTTTAAAAACTACTAGGTTTTTGATCATAAGAGTATCCATTTTAACACCTAGTCTTGCATCCAATTGTTTCAAAACATGAATACATGTATTTTAAAGTAAGAAATTGTTTTGAAAACATATGAAATATCCAACCATGATCTTTGGGCAATATGTCTATGAATTAAACATAAGCCTTCCCCATGATTGGTCTATTATTACTATATTGATACTTTAAATGACCATCTAAATGCCATAGACATTAGTGGACATTTGTATCATCCTAACATCTCACCCATGCTAAGTTTGCAATCAAGTTAGCCTATAGTGAGTGTGAGATGCATCCTAGGGGGTATTTGTATATACTTAACCAATATATTCATGCAATTCTATCATGGTTAAGTATCAACCTAACAATTAACATGATCATAATGACATATATGAATCAATTTCACATAATGATCATGAAATACATGTTTTCATCAAATTATAATCATGCATTAGGTATTATATGATGATAATAAACAAAGTATCACCTAAAGCATGATTCAACCCTATTTCCCATGATTATGTGCCAAATATCAAAATCATAAATCATGATTTCAAACATACATAGCAATTACATTAATCATCATGATTTAAGCATTATTATCTATTTATGGGCACGTTATCATCACCCAACACTATTCTAAAAATGTTGTCCCGCCATCCTAAGTCAACCAAAATATGATATAGGTTAATTCCATATGGTTGACTACCCTAGGGTTATCCTAACCCTTAAGGATGGATTTTAGAACCCAAAATAAGTTCTTTCCTATTGGGTTCACTAAGTATTCCTTGGGGATCCATTTCCTAGCTATTACTTTCTTCTTATCTTGTCCCCTAGCAATTAGGCATTTATAGGCCTTTTCATTTTTCTTTTCCTTATAGCCTAGGCCCTTTTTGTTGAAACTAGCTCTTTGGCTCCCTAAGATCATGTTCAATGTGTTGGAGCCAATTGTGAATTTTTCTAGGGCTTTTGTTAAATAATCTACTTTTTTCCTTAAGGCCCTATTTTCCTCTATGCATGCATCATTAACATTCAATGGCACATAAAGGTCATGTGAGCATGCATCATCATGGAAAGAAGAGGTATCATTATTATTTAAACATGCATTTTCTAGCTTATATTCCAAAGCCTTAATTTGATTAAGCATGCTTTTATTTTTCTTTTTCATTCCAAATAAGTCCTTAGTTAGACTAGAAATTATGGAAACTATTTTCTTAGGAGAAGCTTTCGTTATCATAGTTTCCATATCTTCTTCTTCTTCTTCGGATGAGGAGGATGTAGAAGCTCCCCCTTCACTTGAGCTCTCTCCTCTTGAGCTTGATCCTTCATTTTCGGAGGAAGAGCAATCCAAGTCATCAAAGGCCATCAAGGCCAAATTGGTGACAAAGGCATTCTCCTCATCCGATGATGATGAAGAGGATGAGGATGGGTCATCCCAAGTCCTTGCCTTTAGGGCTTTGACCTTTCCCTTTTCCTTTGTCTTCTTCTCCTCTTCCTTTTTCTTCTTGCTCCCCTTTTTCTTCTTCTTTTCTTCCTTCTTTTTCTTTTCTTCTTTGCTTTTGTTTAGGAGGGGACAATTATCCCTTATGTGCCCTTCTCCTTGGCAATTGTAGCATATGACCTTCCCCCTTGGTCTTCTATTCCTATCATGAGATTTATCAAATCTAAAATTCTTAAAAGCACGTCTTACCTTCCTTACCATGTAGGCTTCTTCCGTGCTATCCATGGAGGAGGAAGATGCTTCATCATCGGAGGAGGAGGAGATCTCTATCTTCTTCTTCCCCTTATTTGCCAACAATGCTACTCCTCTTGAGGGTTGAATTCTAGGCTCCTCTTGTATTCCTTCAAGCCTAGTTTCGTGGAGCTCCATTGTTGAGAAAAATTCCTCCAAGGTACTTACTTCCAAGTTCTTGGAGATGTAGAATGAATCCACCATGGAGCTCCACTTTGAGGACCGGGGAAAGGCATCTATAGCCTTCATGAGCATGTCCCGGTTTGATAGCTTCTCACCTACACTTGTAAGCCCAATTAAAATTTCTTTAAACCTAGAGTGTAGTGAGGTTACCTTTTCTCCCTTTTCTAGTTTTATATTGGATAGTTGGGAGCGGAGGAGGTCTCTCCTTGCTAGCTTGGCCTCGGATGTGCCTTCATGGAGTTCTATAAGCTTCTCCCACATCTCCTTGGTGCTTAGGCATTCTCCTATTCGGTTGATTTCTTGTTGGGGGAGCATATTGAAGAGATGATGCTTGGCTTTTGAATTTGCAAGGTGCTCTTCCCTTTGCCTTTTGGTCCACCTAGATTTCTCTATTGGCTTCCCCTCTTCATCCCTAGGCAAAACGAAACCGGATTCCATTGTAATCATAATGTCAAAATCCGTTTCGAAAAATACCTCCATTCGCTTCTTCCACCAAGCGAATTCTCCTTCAAACTTCAGAGGATGGATGTTGGAGCCGGCCATTTTGAAAGTTGCTTGTTGTGGCGGTTAGTCCTCGACAAGCTTTCCTCGGCTCTGATACCACTTGTAGGGGATCGGTACGGCCGGCTAGAGGGGGGTGAATAGCCCTTTTCGTTTGGATGCCGGTATTTGCTCGTCTACAAAACTAATTAGCGCAAGCGGAAGACTAATAAAGACAAACAAATAGAAATACGAGAAAACAATCGCTAACAAAGAATGTAACGTGGTTCACGGCTACGCCGCTAATCCACGATCCCGATTCGTCTGAGGTGAATCACTCCTCCAAAGCCAATCACTATTGGTCTCTCCTTTGCACCAAGCTAGGTGGAGGTAACCTTTACAATCAAGATCACTCTTCTTACAAATAGAATGGAGTAAAAACAAGTAAGAAGAGTTTAGAGCTTGTGGGGCACTAGGAAGATCACTTAGAGCATAAGCATTAGCCTCTCAAAGGCTTACACCCTCTCTTTTTATAGAGAGGGATGATTTCTTCCCGTTGGCCGCCATCAGTCGACTGCCACCCTTGGCAGTCGACTGCCGTCACTACAACGGCCTCCGAACACGTCGGATCCCGACCATTGTAGTCCAACGGAACTCTTGGCAGTCGACTGATGGACCTCATCAGTCGACTGCTGCCTCCGTAGTCAACTGCCCAATTGACTACGAATGGTTCTGTGGCCGAAACCCTATTGACGATCGCGCCTTCAGCGATCGATGGTCAATCAGGCACTCGACTGCCGCGTATGGCGATCATTGCTAACCACAATCCAGTCAGTCGTATACCAGTCGAACTACACTCTGTTGGGTTCCATGCACCGCGGTGTGTGTGTGTTCGATCATGTTTCATAAACATGAGCACAGCGGAAGCAATTAAAAATAATAAATCTATATTTATTACAACACACACAACACACGCATGCATATTACAACAAGTGTAGACATAACCGTAAATTAAAATTTGCAATAAAAGAAATTTATCTACGTTATACCTTTCGTATGACGTGTAGCGGGAACGGAATCAACCGGAACGATCCTCGTAAGAATCGTCTCTATCCGTATCCACGCCGAGCTCCTCGGGATGACTTCGCTAAGTCACGAGCTTTGTCTTCGTACGGGTTACTAGCCTCGTGTTGAAGACGACGTGATCGAGAGATGATCACGATCCGAATCCAAATTCGGATCAAAAACCGAGTCCTCAAAACTCGATTCTCCGGAGAGGTATTCGTCAACCGTTTGACGAATCCTTCGTCCCCCACCTCAGAGGATTACCGGAGATCAAATCCCCGGTAAGTTAGCCGCTGTCGGAGCACTAACCGTCGTCCAAACGACGCTCCGACGAGAGGAGGAGAAGCTGTCCAGAAAACTGGACAGCTTGGTGGAGGATATAGGCGCCGGCCAACCAAGGAAAGAAAAGGCTCACCTTGATGCCAAACCTATAGGAGATCACCGGAGGGTCGCCGGAGGATAGCCGGCTGAAGCTTGGACGCCGGCAACAAGTTGGACAGTGGCACAAGGGGTAGGGCGGCGGCACACTAGGGTTGGCGCCGAAAACTCCTTCAAGGGATGGGCGGCAACTCCAAGGGCTAGGGTTTTGGATTAGGGCTTAATTATCCCTTAAGCCCTCTTTTATAGAGAACTACTTCTCTTAATGGTTATTGGATCATAACCATTAGGCCTGTTAACCCGCTCCATTAGGATAAGTTAAAATAAACCAAACCATGATGGTTTATTTCAAGTTAAAACGAACCGAACCAACTTTTGGTTCATTCGTTTAAAATAAACCAAACCCTTTGGTTTATTCTCATCCATTGGATTAGAACCAAACCATTTTGGTCCATCCATTATGTCTTCATAAGACACGGCCCATCCACGCTTCCATTGCGACTGAAACAATTTCATGCTCGCTTTATGTTTGGTCCAACCAAACATAGTTTCTCTCGGTCTGAGAATCTCATTCTCAAGCTCGTTTTAAATCCTTTGGATTACACTCGTTGTGCGTGTAACCAAATAGGTTCTCGGTTTATGTTGGCCGTCTATAATTAACCATTAATTATAGAACGATCATGAGTGGCACCTAGTAGTACATCATGATCCCCAATTAACCGAAAAGATCAACGGTTGATCCAGAACTATTTCAAAACCCTTCAAGAGCTTCGAATGAATCGTGCCCCATTCCCTTCACTCATCTTATACCCACTTGGTTCGGACATGGTCTATTGTGTCAATCCTCACTAGGTGACTCGTCGTCACACCTAGCCCAAGTATCATTTCCTCGTCCTCACAGTTCTAGTTACTCCACATGTATCGAAGAGTACCTTACTCTAAACATGTAATGCTTTGGCCAAAGACTTTAGTAACAATCCGACGAGAGGCCATGGGTATACATCTCCTCGCAAGGAGTGGTGAATCCTTTATAGGCTATTCAAACACCTTCGATCACTTCGACTTATACCCAATCATCCGGGTCCACATCTCCTTAGAGATGTTTGCTTAAGATGTCAAAGCATAAGTCTCCATGATCAAGATGACTTGAATACCGCAAGTCAAAGGAACATCGCACTTAAGCCACAAGAAGAACTTCATTGACATATCTATATATGCAGAGAACCATATGAAGTCTTACTACTGGTCACTCAATGAACTAGTTACCATAACTAGCATCCACGATTAACTCCGGACATCACAATGTCTCCAGCCAGTGAGAATCAGCTGCTTGGATACACCAAGGAGTATACCTCGTGCTAGTCTCGGCAGAATTGATGGTGTCCAAATCCATCAATTCATCGACTAGGGATAATTCCGATACATCACAATTACACATGTAGAGATACTCACTAGTTGTGATCCAATCACAAATTCTCTCATGCTGTGAATCGTATCGCGGACATCCAGTAAATGAGTTTAAGATCCAATCAAATACATGAAACATGTATACTCAAATAGTGAATCTTCATTTATCATATAAATGATTCATACATAAGGCGATTGCCTTAGGACATCTCTCATATATTACTAACAGACTCCCACTTGGCCTAATGCCAATCGCTACGGTATCCAATACCATAAGCTCTAACATGACCCTCAAACTTACTTTGAGGTAATGCTTTAGTCAAAGGATCTGCTAAGTTCCTTTCAGTGGGAATTTTCTCGATTTGTATTTCGTTCCTACTGATGATCTCTCTGATAAGATGATAGCGGCAAAGCACATGTTTGGATCGTTGATGAGACCTTGGCTCTTTCGCCTGTGCAATTGCTCCATTGTTGTCGCAGTAGACCGGTATTGCTTCAACAATGGCCGGAATCACACCAAGTTCATGAACGAAATTCTTGATCCAAACCGCTTCCTTTGCTGCTTCCGAAGCTGCAATATATTCTGCCTCAGTGGTAGAATCCGCTACAGTCTCTTGTTTGGAACTTTTCCAACTCACTGCGCCCCCATTCAAGGTGAACACGTATCCAGACTGAGACCTAGAATCATCCTTGTCTGTCTGGAAGCTGGCATCCGTATACCCGCGTATCACCATGTCCCCTTCTCCATATATTAGGAACACATCCTTAGTTCTTCTCAAGTACTTAAGGATCGTCTTAACAGCCGCCCAATGATCCATTCCTGGATCGGACTGGTATCTGCTCGTGACACTCAGAGCATACGATACATCGGGTCTCGTACATAACATGACATACATGATAGATCCTATTGCGGATGCATAGGGAATCTTACTCATGCAGATCCTCTCGTCTTCTGTGCGCGGACACATAGACTTCGAAAGGTGTACCCCATGCCTGATGGGTAGGAAACCTTTCTTGGATTTCGACATGCTAAACCTCTTTAGCACTCGGTCTATATATGTAGACTGCGAAAGACCAAGCAACCGTTTCGATCTATCTCTATAGATCTTAATCCCGAGGATGTAGGTTGCTTCTCCTAGGTCTTTCATGGAGAATGTCTTGGATAACCAAACCTTCACTGACTGTAAGATTGAAACATCGTTTCCTATAAGTAGTATGTCATCGACATACAATACTAGGAATACGACTGCACTCCCACTAACCTTCTTGTACACACAAGGTTCGTCTGGATTTTGTGAGAAATCAAACTTTTTGATTGTCTCATCAAAACGGATATTCCAGCTCCTGGATGCTTGCTTCAATCCATAAATGGACCGTCGCAATTTGCATACCTTGGTTTTATCAACCGATGTGAAACCCTCAGGCTGTATCATATACACGTCCTCGAGCAGGTTTCCATTAAGGAAAGCTGTTTTCACATCCATCTGTCATATCTCATAATCATAATGAGCCGCTATGGCCAGGAGCATTCGAATGGATTTAAGCATAGCTACAGGCGAATAGGTTTCGTCATAATCAACACCTTATTTTTGACGATATCCTTTCGCCACCAATCTAGCCTTATAGGTAATCACATTACCATCCATGTCGGTTTTCTTCTTGAAAACCCACTTGCACCCTATAGGCTTTATCCCTTCAGGTGGGTCAACCAAGTTCCAAACTTGGTTTTCATACATGGAATCCATTTCCGACTTCATGGCACCAAGCCACTTATCCCTTTCTGAACTTGTCAGCACTTCTTCATAACTGGTAGGCTCCTCATCATCAATGAGTAACACGTCGTTCGATTCGCTTACGAGAAATCCATATCTCTCAGGAATATTACGTGTTCTACCAGATCTACGAAGATGTGGTGTTACAATAGGTCCAGTCGATTGCTCATCATTATGAGTTGTCGGCTGTTGTGCTTCACCAGGTATCTCATTAATTTCTATTTGAGTCTCTCGAGCCTCCTCAAGCTCGACGACACTCCCACTGTTTTCTTGCAAGAGAAACTCTTTCTCTAGAAACACAGCATGTCTTGAAACAAACACCTTTTGTTCCACAGGATGATAGAATTGGTAACCCCTTGTTTCCTTAGGGTATCCAATAAATAGACATTTATCAGACTTAGCATCCAGTTTGTCTGATACAGTCCGCTTCACATAAGCAGGACAACCCCATATCTTCAAGTAAGATACATGAGGTTTCTTACCATTCCATATCTCATATGGAGTAGTTGAGACTACCTTGGTAGGCATTCTGTTTAACAAGTAAATAGTTGTCTGAAGTGCATAACCCCAAAAGGACTTGGGAAGAGTCACATGATTCATCATTGACCTGACCATGTCCAACAAGATCCGATTACGCCTCTCAGATACACCATTATGCTGTGGTGTATAGGGCGGAGTCCATTGATACAATATGTCATTGTCTCTCAGATAATCAAGAAACTCTTGACTTAAGTATTCACCACCTCGATCCGATCGAAGTATTTTAATACTTTTGTCATGTTGTTTCTCTACTTCATTTCTGAATTCTTTGAACCTTTCAAAGGCTTCAGACTTGTGTTTCATCAAGAACACATACCCAAACCGTGAGTGATCATCGGTGAAGGTAATGAAGTAGCTATAGCCTCCTAAAGCTTGAGTTGACATAGGTCCACATACATCAGTATATACTAGACCTAGTAACTCTCCCACTCGTTCACCTTTTCCAGTAAAAGGTAACTTAGTCATCTTGCCTTTTAAGCATGATTCTCATGTATCGTATGAATCCAATTCAAACGATTCCAGAATTCCACATCGGTGTAATTCGGACATGCGTTTCTTGCTTATATGGCCAAGACGACAATGCCACATATAGGAGTCTATGTGATTATCCTTTCGAGCACGCGTGTTGCTAACGCCCGATATTGAAAATGTCCTTTGGATCGTCCAGCGTATAAATGCCATTACTCGAAGTTCGGTTCCATAAAATCGCCATTCAAGTTATATAACAACAATTGTTACTAAGCGTCAAATGGAAACCATTTCTATTTAAGCGGAAATAGAAACAATGTTCTTTATTAGAGAAGGAACATAATAGCAATTGTCGAGTTCAAGACTAGTCCACTAGGAGCTTGACAAATAAGTTCGATGGCGGCCGCGGCAACCTTTGCTCCATTGCGACTCGCAAATTTGACTCCCCTCGACAAGTCTTCTTCTATTCCTTAGCCCTGTATGTCATTACATATATGTGAGCTACACCCGTATCCAATACCCAAGTGTCTAAGGAAATAGAATGACAATCAATAACGAAGATACGAAGAGGATGGGGCATCGGATGCCTTCTTCTTCTTCATGGACTCAAGATAAATCTTGCGATTTCTTCGCGTGGCCTTCCTTGCCACAATGATGGCAAGTGCCCTTTTCTTATTTAGTTCGCCTTCTTTGCCTTTTGTTCTTTCCTTTCTTACATTCTTTTGCCTTCCTCTTAGAACCTTTCTTTGAGGAATCAACTAACAGAACCGCCTTCTCCTCATGCTTCACAGAAGGCTCCACAGTCTTCAGCATATTGAGGAGCTCGGGAATGGTGGATTCCAATTTGTTCATCCGATAGTTCATCACAAATTGCGAGAAAATCTTGGGCAAACAATGCAGAATTAAGTCAATACTTAACTCATGATCCATCACAAAACCGAGGGTAGCTAGCCGCTCGATGTAACCGTTCATCTTTAGCACAAACTGTACTACAGACGAACCTTCTTGCATCTTCGTGGTGAAGAGGAGCCTAGAGACCTCGAACCTTTCGGATCTCGCTTGCTCATCGAACAACTCATGAAGATGGAAGACCATAGTGTTAGCATCCATATGCTCATGCTACTTCTGCAGCTCAGGTACCATCGCCGCTAGCATGATGCAACTCGCCAGCTCAAAATCTGCCACATGCTTCTGATAGACCAACATTTGATGCAGGTTGCATCGTCCTTAGGGCCCGATCGGAAGAGGCTCTTGAGGACATATGCAAGCTTTTCGCCTTGAGAACAATTCTCGGGTTTCTAAGCGATCCGGGAAGTTAGGCCCGGTCAGTTTGTTCGAATCAAAAATAGTGCGCAAATTCAAAGACGTCATGATCAATTTATTGACCTAGAAATACAAAACGAGCATATATGAGAAAATGATTTTAAAATGCATCAATATACATTTATAAATCCCATTCATTTTTAGAATTTCAAAAACCCCAAAATCACTTCGGGAGATCGTAGGTCCATCTCCGAATGGGCTGATATCCATCATAGTTATGAACAACCTTGGAGAGAGTCCAACAAGCCATTCATAACTACGACGGTAGGTATCTTCTATACCGATTGCATATCACGTATATGCAACTATCACAATGTGCTATCAACTAATTGAATATTCACACATACATCGGGTTGTTAACACATTAACAAGTATGCATCATATGCATAGCACCCAACTTCACCTCCCTTTACATCGACCTTGGAGAGAGTCCAACAAGCCGATGCTCCAGGTTAAAGCCAACCCATTAATCAGGACCTAGTTTTAATATGGTTAGAGCGCATTCAACCAATTAGCCCAGCTTGGAGAGAGTCCAACAACCAAAGCTAACGATTGACCTCGGCTCTTACCATATTAGTATTAAACTATTCCATGGTTTGAACATATTCGAGGTTAGTAGGGCTTGGAGAGAGTCCAACAACCCAAACAAAAAGCAGAACTACGGTTCTAACCATATTAATGGAAGGTGTAGGCTTTAATATTGATTAAGGGTTTTATGTCTCATCCTCTTTGCATGCAAATAACTATTATCTACATGGCATGGCATACATGGCATACATCTACATGTCACGACACGCATGGCATAATGTTATGCATCTAATGCAATTACATGGCATACAATTATCATGTATATAATTTCCTTATATGTCATAACTATTTATGGAAATAAAATATGTTTAAGATTTGATTCTCCAAATCAAATCATAATTAAATTAGGAAACAAATTTCCAAATCTAATCACATATTTTATTCATGGAATTATTTGATTAAGGAAAATCTATTTAGAAACCAATTTCCTAAATCATTAAAACTACTTATGGAAATAAAATATTTTAAGATTTGATTTCCCAAATCAAATCATGATTAAATTAGGAAACAAATTTCCAGAATCTAATCAAATATTTTATTTATGGAAAATATCAATTTCCATAAATACTTCCAACTTTCTAAAAGTGGAAGATTTCCATAAATACTTCTAGACTTTCAAAAATTGAAAATTTTTCATAAATACTTCTAAATTTCCAAAATTTAGAAAATTTCCAGAAATACATTATGACTATCGCAAAATTATTTTTACGATTATGTCGAAACACAACCTGGGCTCTAATACCACTGTTGGGTTCCATGCACCGCGGCGTGTGTGTGTTCGATCATGTTTCATAAACATGAGCACAGCGGAAGCAATTAAAAATAATAAATCTATATTTATTACAACACACACAACACACGCATGCATATTACAACAAGTGTAGACATAACCGTAAATTAAAATTTGCAATAAAAGAAATTTATCTACGTTATACCTTTCGTATGACGTGTAGCGGGAACGGCATCAACCGGAACGATCCTCATAAGAATCGTCTCTATCCGTATCCACGCCGAGCTCCTCAGGATGACTTCGCTAAGTCACGAGCTTCGTCTTCGTACGGGTTACTAGCCTCGTGTTGAAGACGACGTGATCGAGAGATGATCACGATCCGAATCCAAATTCGGATCAAAAACCGAGTCCTCAAAACTCGATTCTCCGGAGAGGTATTCGTCAACCGTTTGACGAATCCTTCATCCCCCACCTCAGAGGATTACCGGAGATCAAATCCCCGGTAAGTTAGCCGCTGTCGGAGCACTAACTGTCGTCCAAACGACGCTCCGGCGAGAGGAGGAGAAGCTGTCCAGAAAACTGGACAGCTTGGCGGAGGATATAGGCGCCGGCCAACCAAGGAAAGAAAAGGCTCACCTTGATGCCAAACCTATAGGAGATCACCGGAGGGTCGCCGGAGGATAGCCGGCTGAAGCTTGGACACCGGCAACAAGTTGGACGGCGGCACAAGGGGTTGGGCGGCGGCACACTAGGGTTGGCGCCGAAAACTCCTTCAAGGGGTGGGCGGCAACTCCAAGGGCTAGGGTTTTGGATTATGGCTTAATTATCCCTTAAGCCCTCTTTTATAGAGAACTACTTCTCTTAATGGTTATTGGATCATAACCATTAGGCCCGTTAACCCGCTCCATTAGGATAAGTTAAAATAAACCAAACCATGATGGTTTATTTTAAGTTAAAATGAACCGAACCAACTTTTGGTTCATTCGTTTAAAATAAACCAAACCCTTTGGTTTATTCTCATCCATTGGATTAGAACCAAACCATTTTGGTCCATCCATTATGTCTTCACAAGACACGACCCATCCACGCTTCCATTGCGACTGAAACAATTTCATGCTCGCTTTATGTTTGGTCCAACCAAACATAGTTTCTCTCGGTCTGAGAATCCCATTCTCAAGCTCGTTTTAAATCCTTTGGATTACGCTCGTTGTGCGTGTGACCAAATAGGTTCTCGGTTTATGTTGGCCGTCTATAATTAACTATTAATTATAGAACGATCATGAGTGGCACCTAGTAGTACATCATGATCCCCAATTAACCGAAAAGATCAACGGTTGATCCAGAACTATTTCTGAAACCCTTCAGTAGCTCGAATGAATCGTGCCCCATTCCTTTCACTCATCTTATACCCACTTGGTTCAGGACATGGTCTATTGTGTCAGTCCCCACTAGGCTGACTACGTCACACCTAGCCCAAGTATCATTTCCTCGTCCTACGGATTCTAGTTACTCCACATGTATCGAAGAGTACCTTACTCTAAACATGTAATGCTTTGGCCAAAGACTTTAGTAACAATCCGACGAGAGGCCATGGGTATACATCTCCTCGCAAGGAGTGGTGAATCCTTTATAGGCTATTCAAACACCTTCGATCACTTCGACTTAGACCCAATCATCCCGGGTCCACATCTCCTTAGAGATGTTTGCTTAAGATGTCAAAGCATAAGTCTCCATGATCAAGATGACTTGAATACCGCAAGTCAAAGGAACATCGCACTTAAGCCACAGTAAGAACTTCATTGACATATCTATATATGCAGAGAACCATATGAAGTCTTACGGTCACTCCAATGAACTAGTTACCATAACTAGCATCCACGATTAACTCCGGACATCACAATGTCTCCAGCCAGTGAGAATCAGCTGCTTGGATACACCAAGGAGTATACCTCGTGCTAGTCTCGACAAAATTGTTGGTGTCCAAATCCATCAATTCATCGACTAGGGATAATTCCGATACATCACAATTACACACGTAGAGATACTCACTAGTTGTGATCCAATCACAAATTCTCTCATGCTGTGAATCGTATCGCGGACATCTAGTAAATGAGTTTAAGATCCAATCAAATACATGAAACATGTATACTCAAATAGTGAATCTTCATTTATCATATAAATGATTCATACATAAGGCGATTGCCTTAGGACATCTCTCATATATTACTAACACACTCGACTCAGAGCAGTCAACTGCCATGACATGGCAGTCGATTGGTGTCGGGAAAACCCATCCGACACTTGGCCAAATGGCCAAGTTTCACCTAAGAGCTACCCTTCCCCGGGTTACAATCGCTCACTCTCATCTCTCGGAGTCCCTCGCCTTCGAAGTTCTCTTCGTTCTCGGCCACGTCCCTCGGCAGCATCAGGCGCACGGCTCTGCAATGCTCCTTTGCGTCTCTTGCCTCGAAGTCTACTTCCTCCGGCTTCACTCCAAGCTTCTCGTCCGGCGGTCCCTCGGATGCTCCAAGCGCACGGCTTCCGTAAAGCTATCCTTCACCGACTCAAGGCACGAGTCATGAGATGTGAAACTCGCCACGGCTCCATGTGCGAATTACTAAGTCCTGCACGACTTCAACGCACATATCAAATCAATATATCAAACTAACTTAAACCCTTTGCCACACCATCAAAACCATATTACGACAAGAGATTACCCTAACAGATGTTTTCCTCAAGACTTCCATTAAGGAAAGCTGTCTTGACATCCATCTGCCACACCTCATAATCCATATGAGCTGCTATGCATAAGAGAATTCGGATAGACTTAAGCATGGCTACCGGCGAAAAGGTCTCCTCATAATCGATACCCTCTTTCTGAGTATACCCCTTCGCAACAAGCCTCGCTTTGAAGGTCTCAACCTTCCCATCTATTCCTCTCTTTTTCTTGTAGATCCACTTGCATCCAATGGTTTTTACACCATCGGGTGGTTCTACTAGCTCCCAGACCTGATTTGAATCCATAGATTCAATCTCAGCATTCATTGCACTTTGCCAAGATACTGCATCTTTATCTTGGATTGCCTCGTCATATGTCCAGGGATCAGATTCATGTTTGCCAGGGACCAAATCAGAAGATTCTCCCAAGAACATGAATCTATCAGGCTATCTCACAACCCTCCCACTACGATGAGGTATCACCTGTGTATCCTCTGTGACACGCGGTGCAGTGATATGTGGTATATCCTCTTATACCGGTGGTACTAAAGAAGTGACTTCCCCTTTTTAATTCCTCCAGAACAATTTTACTCTTGGGCTTGTGGTTCATCACATTGTCTTCTTCTAGAAATCTGGCGTCCGTGCTAACGATCACCCTCTGATCTCTAGGACTATAAAACAAACCACCCTTCGTTCCTCTAGGATAGCCAACGAACATGCGTACTTCTGTACGAGGTTCCAACTTACCAGCATCTGCCTTTAGCACATGTGCTAGACTCCCCATATCTGAATATGTCTTAGACTAGGCTTTCGTCCAGTCCATAATTCTGTGGGAGTAGAAGGCACTGATATAGATGGAACCAAGTTCAGAATATATACCGCCGTATCTAGAGTATATCCCCAAAATGAATATGGCAAGTCAGAATAACTCATCATCGATCTAACCATCTCCATAAGAGTCCTATTCCTTCGCTCTACTACACCATTCTGCTGGGGTGTGCCAGGTGCAGTCAATTGGGATTGAATCCTAACCTCTGATAAGTAGTTCCTAAACTCTCCCAAGAGGTACTCATCACCATGATCAGATCGTAGTGTCATCCATATCTTGAATAATCATCTATGAAAGAGACAAAATATTCAAGACCACCTTTTGCCTGGATAGTCATAGGACCACACAAATCAGAATAAACCATTTCTAACACATCTTTGGCTCTATACCCCTTGGCCTTAAAAGGCCTCTTGGTCATCTTACCCTCCAAGCAAGATTCACAAGTTGGGAGATCCTCCACCACTAATGAACCCAAAGGTCCATCAGCTATCAACCTTTGAATTCTGCTTAGGTTGATGTGACCAAGCCTAAGATGCCAAAGATATGTTTGGTTCATCTTCGAAGGTTCTTTTCTCTTATTGGAATTAGAAGATGAGTTATAAACTTCAATTTGCATCGTGGGAGGTTTTGGTTCAAGTGTATACAAATTTCCTATCAATGTACCTCAACAGATATTCTCCCTATTCCTTTTTATAACAACTCTGTCATTAAAAGAAATTGAATATCCATCCATAAACAATTTAGAAACTGAAATTAAATTCTTTCTAAATAAAGGTACATAAAGGGAATTTTCTAGAACCAAAGTTTTATTTTTCTAAAAGATAAATAAAACTTCTCCCACTGCAATAGCCGCCACCTTCATGGCATTGCCCAAGTAAATGGTAATCTCCCCTTTAGCTCGTCGTTGGGTTTCCTGGAACCCCTGCAAAGTATTGCAGACATGTTCAAAGGCTCCTGTATCTACACACTAGGTGCCGGTAGATAACACTACTAACCATGTTTCAATGACTAGACCAAAGGATATACCTTTGTTCTATTTCGGATTGGGACAGTCCTTCTTCCAATGTCCATCCTACTTGTAAGTAAAGTACTTGCCTTTCGACTTCTTCACTCCTCCCTGAGATCCTCCCACCACCTTTGCTCCACCTTGTTTCTCCTTCTTCTTGCCTTTCGGCTTAGACGTAGAAACTTTTTGAGCAACCATGGCTTGAGGACACTCTTCGAAGAGTGCATACTTGTACTCCTTAGCAGATAAGACAATATTTAGATTATTTTCCAATCAACTTTATTTGGGTATAGTAAATTTATTTCCTTTAGTATCATAGTAAGTGGACTGAAAGTCATTTTTGAAAATCCCAAGAATCACATAGATCATTACTATAGATTTCAAAAAATTATTAATTCCTCAAACAATAAAATTTTAAAATCAACCAACACCTCAAAACACCGAGGATATCGTATGCCATGATAGTGTGGACGTATACGAATTCTACATTTGTAAGAGGAGGTTTTACCTATTAATTTTACTATCTTGTCAACCTAACTTTATGATAAGTAAAATTAATAGTTGGTTTCTCTTCGGCCCTACAAATAAAAGCAGTGACTCCGATGGGGGGGATACTTATATTTGTATCTAAGTGTTCACCATTACTCGGTACCAAGGTAATTATCTCGAGTTATGTGTCTTACGATGGGGAAGTACACACACTCCTTAATAATTTCCTATAACCATATTCTACCTTGTGATCCGCAAACAAACTCATCCGATGGGGAGGAAGGCACTCAGAGCCGACGCGCAAGTTTGTTTGCATCACTTGTCAAATCGTAATGGAGGCCGTGGGAATTTATAAAAATATTCCTCTCCCACTTAGTAATTTGAAATTGAGGAATTTTCCTAGCCTACGACATGCATATCAAACAAAAAGCAATAAATATGAAAAATAAATTATTTTCCAACTATTTTGGCTTTTGTCTTCAATATGACTCCCGTCGCATCGACATCTCGTCCGCTCCTCCTACGCCATGTACGAGTCATCCGGAGATCCGAGCCGAGACTAAAACCTATTTTAATTTACATCCATCGATCCTATACTCCACGAGGGAGTGTACATGAAATCTAGATCGAAAGTAAAATAAAATAAAGAGTGGCTAAACAATGTCGTATTTAATTTACAAAAACTAAATACTAATCTCGTCAACCCCGAGGATTCAACAAAATAAATATTTACACACATACAATCACATACACACATATGGCCATAATAGTCGGATCTTATGCCTGCAACCAAAGAGTTAAACTACGCATATCCTACTATTATCCGGCACATATAATATATGAAAAAGTCCATAAAAATTAATCGAATCCTAAACAGACAAAATCGGACACCTTGGCTCTGATACCAATTGTAGGGGTTTTTTGCCCCGGAAGCTCTCATACCAATTTAATGGTTTTAGCTTATCGAGTCCGTGAGGAGAAACTTTGCTTCCCTCTTTACCTTGGTCGTTTGATCATGGCGATCCCTTCGATGTCCCCGGATTAAAAATTTAATCCTAGACAAAAGGGATTGCCCAAACAACCAAGCCATCGTCGTGCTATTCGTTTAGAGAGGTCACTTGAACAAACTAGTTGTTCAAGCGACCATCCTCTATTCTACGAGTAGCCGCGGAATAGACGATGTCCGGATCGTCGGTTTTTGTATTTATGATCAGGATCCAAGTATTATTTAGCCATATATAGATTTATATCATGCTCATAATTAAAAAACAAATACAAACATGTAACATATAAAGATTAGAGAATCGATATACCTCTCAATCTTCTAATGTATGACCTTCCTCCTTTCGGATGTCGTGTGGGCGATGCTCTACCAAAAGTCGAAGCTCCTAGATCACAAATCTTTCTTCCTTGCTTTTCCAAAGCAAGAGGAAGAATAGAAACAAAGCTCTTCTCCTTCCTATGGCCAACCAACAAGCAACAAGGAGAATGCTTGTCGCCGGCCAACAAGGAGAAGGAGATAATGGTGGAAACCGGCCAAGACACCAAGGGAAAGCCCTATATCTTGTTTCCACCACTTAAGGAGAAGGAGAAGGGGTCTTTGGATGCCGGCCAAGGGTTGGGATAGGGCTGTGGGCGCCGGCCACCAAAGGATAGGAAGAAGAAAGCAAACTACTTCCTTATTTGGTGCCACCCAAGCCTCCAAACCCTAATCCTAGCTCTCCTAATGGTCGGCCATGGAAGTGGGGAAGAAGGTTAGGATGAGCACAAGCCAAGGTAGAGGGAAGATGGAAGGAACCGGTCACACCTTAGGAGGAAGAAGAAAAACTCCTCCGTGAGTTGCCGCCCACCCATAGCTCCCAAAACCCTAGCCACCCAAACCTAATCCTAAACCAACTAGAATTCCTAGCCTCCAAAGGAAGCAAACCCTAATCCCCTTAAGTCATGCTCTTCTTGCCGCCCACTTCATGATCTCTATTTATAGAGTTGGGCTCAAGCCATGATTTAATCTCCTCCATTGGTTCTAGGGATTTAATCTCAACCGTCGGATCTAGAGATTTAATCTCAACCGTCGGATCTAGAGATTTAATCTCTACCTTTGAATCTAGAGTTTTGTTTTCATCCATTGGATCTAAGTTTCATGAGGTGTTAATAGGCTACATTAGGGACCATGAGGAGGGGTTGGATCTTGGCCACCCATGGATCAAGCCCACATAAAGTCCGATCCACTAATGATGATCCAATCCACTAAAGGATCATCATTGATCTACCTCACCAACCCCCATATGATAATATGAGCTCCATATATTATTTGTACATTTTCTCCCCGTGTTTAAGATCTCGAATGTCCGTCGATTAATTAATTTATTGACCATTAATTAATCAACATCTAACTCCTTGAGTAGTACCACTCAACCTTTTCATCATGTCGGACCAAGTCCACCTGCAGGGTTTACATGATGAACTTTATGAGCTCCTCAAGGAGACATCATCATCCTAATATATAAGACACAGTTTCCTCCTATAATCAACGGCACACCATATAAATAATATCATCTCCCAACTTACCGAGCATATCGATTTAATCTATAAATCTCGCCCATTGGTAAATCAAAAAGATGACTACTAAGTATATGTGCCCGTTATTATATCGGGATTAAGAGCATGTACAAAATAATATCTGAGGTCCGATTCGATTATGTAGTCAGCAATAAATCGAATCACTTCTATGTCGGCCCTGCTCAATACACACAAAGTGCACTAGTGTGATTATATGGTCAAGACAAACCAATATAAAATCACACTACAACTATTCCGATGGTTTGTCCAAAGCCATCACGGTTGTGAGCCTTTACTTATACTTTACAATGAGCCGATAACATGATCTCCCGTGTGACACCACACACCATGTTATCTATAATGTAATGTATTAGACAATATTGCATAACCATGTAAATATGCAAACAATGATCATGTGATTCTTATTTCAAAATAAAAATGTTCATACAAAAGGTAGACTTTTCAGTATACATCCCTACACTGTGCTCGTTTACAGTCCATCAGTCGACTGCTATCAGTATGGCAGTCGACTGGCACAAAGAAATCAGAATTTCTGATTTTCTGGATGAATTTCAGAAATACACTATAAATTCTAAAAAATTCTAAAAATAGTGAAATTTGGGGAACACATTTCTTTTAAGCATATCTATCAATGAAAAATAGTTTTTCATGAAAAATCATTATATTTTCAGAGATTTGCCAAAAATCCAAAAGCTTTAAAAACCACTAGGTTTTTTATCATGTTAGTATCCATTTTAACACCTAGTCTTGCTTTGGATTGTTTCAAAACATGAATACACAGATTTTAAAGTAATAAATTGTTTTGAAAACATATGAAATATCCAACCATGATCTTTGGGCAATATGTCTATTAATTAAACATAAGTCTTCCTCATGATTGATCTATTATTGCTATTTTGATACTTCAAATGACCATCTAAATGTCATAGGCATTAGTGGACATTTATATCATCCTAACATCTCACTCATGCTAAGTTTTCAATCATGGTAGCCTATGGTGAGTGTGAGATGTATTCTAAAGGTATTTGTATATACTTAACCATTATTTTCATGCAATTCTATCAAGGTTAAGTATCATCCTAACAATCCACATGATCATAAAGATTTATATGAATTAATTTCACATTATGATCATGAAACACATGTATTCATCAAATTGTTATCATGCATTAGGTATTACATGATGATAATAAGGGAATCATTACCTAAAGCATGATTTATCTACTTATAGGTGCATTATCATCACCTAACACTATTTCAAAAATATTATCCCGCCATCCTAAGTCAACCAAAAATATGATATAGGTAAAGTTCATATGGTTGACTATCCTAGGGTTTTCCTAACCCTTTAGGATGGATTTAGGAACCCAAAATAAATTCTTACCTATGGGGTTCACTAAATACTCCTTAGGGATCCATTTTCTAGCAATTGTCTTATTTTTGCTTTGGCCCCTAGCAATCAAACATTTATAGGCCTTTTCATTAGTTTTTCCCTTGTATCCTAGGTCTTTCTTATTGAAGCTAGCTCTTTGGCTCCCAATTATCATGTTAAGGGTATTGGAGCCTATTGTAAATTTGTCTAGGGTCTTGGTCAAATAATCTACCTTTTCCCTTAGAGTCCTATTTTCATCCATACATGCATCACTAACATTAAATGACATATATTCATGTGAGCATGCACCATTTAAGCTAGAAGAAGTAGTTTCATTATCATTTAAGCATGCTTTTTCTAGCTTGTTTTCTAAATCCTTAATTTGATCTAGCATGCTTTTATTTTTCTTCTTTGCTCTAAATAAATCCCTAGTTAAGCTAGAAACCATGGAAACTATTTTCTTGAGAGTTAGATTTGTTACCATAGCTTCCATGTCTTCTTCTTCTTCGGATGAGGATGGTGAAGAAGCTCCCCCTTCACTAGAGCTCTCCTCACTCGTGCTTGATCCTTCATTTTCGGAGGAGGAGCAATCTAGGTCATCAAAGGCCATTAGGGCTAAGTTGGTGACAAAGGCATTCTCCTCTTCCGATGATGATGAAGATGATGAGGATGGGTCATCCCAAGTCCTTGCTTTTAATGCCTTTATCTTCCCTTTCTCTTTGGCCTTCTTCTCTTCTTCTTTCTTCTTCTAGCTACCCTTCTTCTTCTTCTTTTCTTCTTTCTTTCTCTTCTCCTCCTTGCTCTTGTTCAAGAGGGGACAATTGTCCCTTTTGTGTCCCTCTCCTTGGCAATTGTAGCAAATAATCTTCCCCCTTGGTCTTCTACTCTTATCATTAGATTTATTAAATCTAAAACCTTTTAATGCACGCCTTACCCTCCTTTCCATATAGGCTTCTTCCGTGCTATCCATGGAGGAGGAGGAAGATGTTTCATCGGAGGAGGAGGGGATCTCCATCTTCTTCTTCCCCTTGTTGGCCAAAAGTACTACTTCTCTTGAAGGTTGAAATCTTGGTTCTTCTATTATTCCTTCAAGTTTTGTTTCGTGGAGCTCCATGGTTGAGAAGAACTCCTCCAAGATGCTCACTTCTAAATTCTTGGACATGTAGAAGGAGTCCACCATTGAGCTCCATTTCGATGACCGGGGAAAAGCATCAATTGCTTTCATGAGCATGTCCCGGTTCGAAAGTCTTTCTCCTACACTCGTTAGCCCAATTAAAATTTCTTTGAATCTAGAATGTAAGGAGGTTACCTTTTCTCCTTTTTCAAGTTTGATATTTGATAGTTGGGAGCGGAGGAGATCTCTTCTTGCAAGTTTGGCCTTCGAAGTGCCTTCATGAAGCTCTACTAGCTTCTCCCACATCTCCTTGCCACTTGCACACTCCCCTATTCTATTCACTTCTTGTTGAGGGAGTACATTGTAGAGGTGGTGCTTGGCTTTTGAATTCGCCAAATACTCCTCTCTTTGTCTTTTACTCCATCTTGATTTCTCCAATAGCTCCCCTTCTTCATTCCTAGGCATCTCGAAACCGTTTTCCATAATTAATAAAATTTCGAAGTCAGTTTCGAAGAATACCTCCATTCTCTTTTTCCACCAAGAGAATTTGCCTTCAAATTTTGGTGGGTGAATGTTGGAGCCGGTCATTCTTGAATGTGTTTGTTGTGGCGGTTAGTCCTCGACAAGCTTTCCTTTGCTCTGATACCACTTGTAGGATCGAAGTAGTGTGGATGTGGCCGGCTAGAGGGGGGTGAATAGGCCGCTTTCGTTGGATGACGGAATTTGCTCGTCTATAAAGAAATTAGCGCAAGCGGAAAAATAAAACAAGACAAGCAAATAGAAATGATAAGAATACAAACGCTAACACAATATGTAACGTGGTTCACGGCTACGCTTCTAATCCACCATCCGATTCATCCCCAGTGAATCACTCCGCAATCAATTCACTATCGTCTCTCCTTTGCACTAAGCTAGGTGGAGGTAACCCTTACAACTCAAGAACACTCCTTCTTTTACAATAGATGTGAAAGAAAACTAAGAGAAGAAGTTTGAATCTTGTGGAGCACTTGGATGATCACTTATAGCATAAGCATTAGACATCCACAAGCCCACACCCTCTCTTTTTATAGAGAGGGTTGATTTCTTCCCGTTGGCCACCACCAGTCGACTGCTGCCCTTGGCAGTCGACTGCCGCCACTTCAACGACCTCCGAACATGTCGGATCCCGACCGTTGTAGTCCAACGGATCCCTTGGCAGTCGACTGATGGATCCATCACGATCGTCGCTTCCGTAGTCGATCGCCTATCGGCTACAGCGGTGTGCGCGACATCCTCTGGCGATCGTTGCTAGCGTCTATGGCGATCGCTATAAACCCATCAGTCGGATACCAGTCGAACCGCGTTCGACTCAGAGCAGTCGACTGTCATTTCATGGAAGTTGACTGGTGCCGTGTGAAACTCAAACTTAACATTCGTTTGAGCTTCCGACGGTCGGGTAAACCTCAACCCTTGCGATCGAGCCTCCGACACTCAGTCATTCGGCCAAGTTCACCTAATGAGCTACTTACAATTCACTCATTCTCTCATCTCACTCGAAGTCCTTCGCCGAAGCTCTCTTCGTTCGCGACCACGTCCCTCGGCAGCATCAGGCGCACGGCTCTGCAATGCTCCTTCGCGTCTCTCGCCTCCAAAGTCTGCTTCCTTGGCTTCGCTTCAAGTCATCTCGTCCGGTGGTCCCTCGGCAGCATCAAGCGCACGGCTCTGCAATGCTCCTTCTCCGACTCAAGTACGAGGTTATGAGTGGTGAACCCACCAAGGCTCCATGTGCGAATTACTAAGTCCTGCAAGACTCCAACGCACATATCAAATCACAATAACAATCTAACTTAAATCCTTTGCCACACACATCAAAACCTTATCATGGCAAGAGATTGCCCTAACAGGAAAGTCCAAGTCTTGTGTACTTGGCAATGATAAAGTCTAAGTCTTGAGTACTTTGTATGCAAAGTCCAAGCATGGGTATTGGCAATGGTAAAATCCAAGTCTTAAATACTTGACATAGAAAGTCCAAGCATGGGTTTTGACATAGAAAGTCAGCATATGGAAAGTCCAAGCATGGGTCTTGGTATTTTGAAAGTCCAACATGGAGTTGGCCAGAAAAGTCTAAGGGTGTGATATTGGTGGCGTAAAGTCCAAGTGGTAGTCTTGGCAGCATAAGTCCAATGGTTGACGGCGTAAATTTCAAGCGTGTGTCTTGGCAACGTAAGCTCAAATGTGCCTTGGCGGTGTAGACTCGGTTAGCATGACAATAGCCGATGGAAGCACCTGAAGACTAACATATGGATGAATAAGTCATGGATAATTTAGAGGAATCCGATAGGCGTGAGGCTGATGGAGGTGGCTAGAAGGCTTAGGTCTAAGCTAAGGGTGGTCTAGCAAATATAAGGGAATCATACTTGGGGTAAACCTCATGGTTGAGGTTTAGTAGTCGATTGGTCAAGTGTTTTGACACTTGGCGATCAGTCGACTACGAGCGATCAATCGGGATTATGACTAGTCGGTGTGAGTCGATCGGCAATCGACTACGGACCAAGTGCCCTTAGCGATCGGCGCCTTGAGCGGTCGCGCCGCCATAAGCGATCAGTATTATTGTGACCACGAGCACGAAGCTTCGGTGAGCGACTAAGCGGACGTGCTTGGCGATCAAGCTGGTAATAGTCGATCATCAATGTATTCATTGGCTTGAATGCCAACGTGGATTAAATCCTTTGTAAGACAACGACACTGTAGGCAATCGACTGGGGTCTTTTAGCAGTCAACTGTCAAGCGCAGAATCAGCCCGATGCAAGTCATAAAAGGAGCAGTTCGTGGAGGATTTCAGCTATGGTTTCTTGAGTGGTTCCTTGGGTGATTTGAGGCGAAGTATTGGTACATTTTAAGGTCTTTCAAGCTCATCCAAGTAATCAACAAGCAAAGCATTCAAAGCTCACATATGTAAAGTGTTCTTTACATAGTTCTTGTATTTCTTTGTATTTGCATATATCTCTTGCATTACTTTTGTAATCATCTGTACGAGATTTCTCCACCTCCGGTGTATCACCAAGTGTATTAGTCGTGGTGTGCATCACTAGAGTTCATTTGAGCTCGCCCCGTGGAGTAAGAATCCTAGCGAATCACAAATATCCTTATGCATTATGAGTGTTTGTCTTTGTCATATTTTGTTATTGCTTTATTATTATTTCTGCTATGCATAACAAGTATTGTAGACAAAGACGAACACAATCCATCGAGCGACGTGAAACCGCTATTCACCAACCCGCCCCCCCCCCCCCTCTCCTAGCGATGTACAATTCCTCTACATGGATGTGGAAATTCCCAAATGGTCATTTGGAGATTATCAAATCGACAAGACATGAAGCTTGGCCACAGGACTCCAAGAGTCGAGTACTTGGACGTGCAAGCACTCGAGCACACAAAGGAGTGACATTTCAAAATTATGTTTAAGAAGTCTTGTTCTTGTGTATGGAAGATGTCACTCGAGAGCGTGAGGAATCTGTCCGGGACATCATAGGACTCAACCATTCGGATCGCTACCGAAATCGAACACCTAAGGACCACGGCGAATATTCCTCCCCTAACAGCCATTGTTTAGCCCCCTAACAATCTGTCTCACTGATAATTATAGCACACGTGGCATACCACATAAAGATCCAATACAAAGATTGTCCCCTAACAACTTACCAAAAATGCATCCCAAGAGTGATCGTGGGAGGAAAAAAGATATCTCAAAAACTATATAAAAGAAAGCTCATGGTAAAAAGGAAGTGCTCGCTCGCTCGCTCTCCCTCCCTCCCTCCCTCCCTCCTGTGGACATGTTTTACTCCACTACTATTACCTTATGTGCTTCTCTTTTCTCATCCTCCACCGATCTAGCCTAAGCATCATAGGGTCATCACTGAGAGTGTCGATAGCTATCTAATGTGTATTAACTTTGACAGAAAGATATCAACTACTGCGATCATGAGAATTCACCCTTCTCCGACAGCTCAATGAAAGGAATATAAAAAGTGACCGCATCAGTATATGTGCTTCATATCATATCTAAGGTGCTTATATATGAAGTTAGTTTCTTCCATACGTAGATCCATGAGGAAGTTTTTCAGAACCACATTAAACAATGTGCAAAATCAAATAAACATATTGAATTATATCTTGCTACCAAACTTGAAATATCCAAAGCAGAACAATTGGTATATAACTTTTGCAACGAGAAGTTTTAATTAAATAAGCAATAATTTCCAACCTAAATATGATTCCATCGAGATCCAGCATGGTTCAATGAGTTGCAGATAACAAATTCATAAACAATGGCAAGAAGTAGCTTGCTCATGGAGCAACCTTTTGCTTTCTAGCAATGTTTCACCCTGCTTTTCTAGCTTTCTGTGTTCCACAAGCTCCAAATATCCTGAAAGGTCATCTTCAAACTTGATCGTTCCATATGTGGCCCTCATTACAAGTCTGCATGAGTTTAATCAGGGTGCAACCTTGTTGGAACAACAATAAAAAGTTGTCAGCCATCTCACTTGCAACTTAAGTTTACTCATACAGAGGTTTTAGGTTGTTGAAAAACATGGAGGCATACTGGGATTGCTAATCCCACCATTAGCCCCTTCAAGATGCCATCTCTTTTTTTTTAAAAAAAACTATGATCTAGCACAACTCCATTCAACTCTAGTTCCTCACTACATAGCATTTTTGGTCTAAACTTTCAAATATTTTTTATTTTTCAAGCAGGACAAGAAACCCAAACAAAATTAGGTTAAAAAAATCGCTTGGACACAATTTGCAATGACCACTGATCATCATCTACGCAAGCATACATTCCAGTAGTTACAAAAGCGACTATTAATCAATGTAAGACTAAAATCTAGTCAATGAGTCGATGAAAAAACGACCTTGTGAAACCTTGTTTTTTATTAATACCAATAACAGCATAAGTCTTGATTTGGGAAAATAATTGGTGAGGCAAAGGAACAAAAAAACTTTTGAAGTCGTGAATTCTAATGTGGTAGTTTTTTTGTTCCTTTTCCTTATCCTTTTCTTTACTAGCCATCCATCAAAGCAAAATCAAGCCCAAATATGCATTTGAGAGCAGCTAACACATGAAGCACCAACCCTCTGATTCCCAGCTAAACATAAACTTCCAATGTTATGAACACAACCAAGATTACTACGAGAATGATAACACCACCGCATATCTTTGCTTGAAGCATCAGTGGCAACAAAAACTATGAATTTTGAATTTACAAAATTTAGTGGAAACATCACTGTATACTTGTCCTATGCTCTTTCCCTGTCTGAGATTTTGTTTGGGTAATAGAAACAACATTGTCAGAAATTGAGATAACGCCTCTGCAAATAGAAAACATTTCCCATGGCCAAACCTGCAATTTTTCAATAGAATTCTTACCGATTTTTCTGGAACACCAACCATTTTCCTATCATTCACTCACAGCGCACAAAATTGTACTTCTCAGCAAGTGCAGAGGTGTTCAAAATATTATTTATCAGCATCTTGAACTTCAAACTGTATTCACCTCCACTGAAATATAAATATAGAAATAAAAAAAAAACTGTAAGAAAAGAAGTTAGGAGCAGTATATGATAACGGACCTGATGACTAACTAGATGCAGTCATAAATAACTGCTTACAAAAATAAGCGCAACTGTTTTCAGGTTGCACGTCAATTCCTCTACTAATTTTTGTTTGGGTCATGTAACAATGAAAGTTCAACTAGGGAACAGCGAATCCATCCGTCACATATAAAAAAACACTTGGCTCTTCTAAATTTATATATCACATGGTAGTATTGACCTGAAAATTACTATACAAAAGTTCAAATTGAAATATATCCATAGTATCTTTCAATTTTCATATAAAGTAGACAAATATCTTAAATAGTTCCATAAACAACTCTGCAAGACAAATTGAAGATGCCACTAAGAAACAAAGAAATTACATGTGATCCAAACAGATTTAGCCATAAAAACAGAAAAAATAACCAAATTAAGTAAACAGCATACTTGGCATACTTCAATTAGTCACAATGTTATCAAAAAGAAGCCACATTCACATACACAGAACAATAAATGCACAGTTTGCTGAACTTGTGAGAATCCTCTGAACCAAAAATACATGTATTTGAGCAATCAAGCAATAAGCGGAAAAATCCAAATTTATGGGGTTCCTTAAGGCAGACAAAAATGTATTGAGAAATCAGGGAGAGCATTATAATCATATCAAGACTGAGGGGAAACCAAAAGAAAGCAACCAAGTTTTTCTTCAAAAGCCAAAAAGTTCCTGTGTAAAGATCCTTGTCATTGACATGTGAGTTGACCAATTGATCATGGGATTTTCATCAAATGCATTGCTATCATGACCAAGAGGTACAAAAAGAAATACAAAAGAAGGCTAAAACAAGTGATGACGAGAGATGAAATACCAAATATCTCCTAATACTTCTAAAAGAAAAAAGGTGTTGGTGTGTCAAAACACTTGGCTCTTCTAAATTTATATATCACATGGTAACTTTGGGTTTTGAAGTTTAAACAAGAGTTTAAGTTAGACTCTATCATGTGATTTGATATGCGTCTTGGAGTGTCCAAGGACAACATGGAGCAGCCAAGGTGATGGTTACCTAATGGCTCAAGGTCCATTGAGATAGGAGAATGGCATTGGACATTTGAGGGCAACTTTATCTTGCCAACCACGAACCATCACCGAGCTCTCCTTTTATAGCCATAGAAACCCCTTGTTGTAATCTAGTTTATTGCCCAACCAGTTAAGACCATATCAATTGATTGCTTCATTAACTGCTGCATCATGATATAACCATTGCCGCACAGCAACAATTTCCTTTAACATCAGTCGACTACTCAATAAACTAGACCACCAACAGAATCATTATGTTTGTTGGCTCCTCAACCTATGTCGACTTATCAATCGACCCATCTATCAGTCAACCAGGTTCCACATCAGTTAATTAATCCAAACCACAAACTCCAACCAACTACAACTTTAAGATTTTGGTTCATGGGTGGACTGTCTATTTCATGAGTCAACTGGTCTCCCAAGAGCGACCAACTCTAATGTCTAATCATCCAAAATTGAGTTCCACCCTCACCCCATGCATATGGGTCACTCAACACTCAACTCATGTAGAAGCCTTACCTACTTGACTTTGTCCCTCGGCCATTACCCATCCAGTTACTATAACCCTCGAATGCAAATGAGCCATTGGCTCTTCCCATGCCATCATTCACCTCTTCACCTACGTAATCCACCTTCATTGGTTGTCATCCTCACTGCCTCGATGCTCCTCGTCCAATAGTCCCTCGATCAACCTCATGCAACTTTCGCCAAACACTTACACTCAAGCCATGGAGTTGCCAACTTAGTCACACAAAGTCATTGCTCTAGAGTTGCTCCAATGCAACCTCAATGTTTCTCGTTCAGCAATCCTCCAGATGTCTCATTCCATCACAAATATCTACTGACCTCTAAGACACTGATTGTGTCACCTTGGCCATGCCAAATCACCATTCACTCATAACTCAACCTCGTCAATCATGAGCTTGCCAACCTTCATATACATTTTTGCAAGTTCCTATACACTCAAACACATCAAAATGTCAAGACAAAGCTTAACTTAAACTCTACTTAAATATCAAAATCCAAAATCACACTGGACCATTTTGGAACACAACTGCACCAACAACGGGTTAAATCTAATTAGAAGCCTTCTTTTGTAATTAAGCTCTCTTGTATTTCTCTATTGCAATTGTAATTTTGATCTTGTAAGAAGGAAATCCTTGGCACAACGGTAAAGTTGTTGTCATATTACCTTGAAATCACGTATTAGTTGTGAAAGCACCCTCTTAAAATGCAAGGTAAAATTGCGTACAATAAATTCAATATGATCCGACCCTTCTCCGAAATCTCGCATTAACTGAAGCTTCATGTACCGCCCTTTTAATTGTGATCTTGTAAGAAGCTTCACATACGGTACTTATTGTGAAGGAGAAAATTAGCAACACGCCGGGAGTGATCCACTGATAGATCATAAACCATGGAAAATCCTTGTGTGATGCTCCTTGGCCTACGGTCTCTCGATCTACCTCATGCAACTTCTCCAAACACTTGCAGACTCAAACAATTGAGTTGTCAACTTAGTCGCACCAAATCATTGCTCTAGAACTGCTCCAACTTAACCTCAGTGCTTCTCATTCTACAATCACCCAGGATCTCTATGAACCTCCAAACCACTGATTATGTCACCTTGGCCACGCCAAGTCACCATTCAGCCATCACTCAACCTTGTCAATCACAAGCATGAAATATGGATGGTCAACATAGTTAACAAGATGTTGCCATACCAAGGATAGTTTTGGCTATGGAGAACAGAAACATAGTTCAACACCAATTTTGACATGAAATATGGATGTTTTCCAAAAGACTAATGGAGTTTTTAAAATAAGTGGATGATGTTTCAAGTCGAGATTAGTATAGAGACAACAAGAAAGGTATAGAGTGAATACTTTCAATTTTAGCTAATCATGTTTTGAGCAAGCTGGGGGAATACAAAGATGCCAAAGAGCTTTAGGGAGGTTGTTGATTTTCATGAAAAGCCCAAGTAGAAAAAGCAATTGAAGAGGTTGTCGAAAAATTGAAGAAAGTTCAGCAACTCCATAAATCAAGAGGATGTAATTCAAGCTCCAATCATTGAGGATGTCATGGTGGGGACTCAAAACCCTCTTCAATAGATGACTCAAATAAAGAACCATCCACCTCTTTAAGAAATGAAGAAGAGAGCAATACAATTGAGGAGAAAATCTCCAAAAAGAAAACCCGAATAACTCAATCCAAATCAAGTCAAAAGACCAAATCATGTGTTTTGGGTACAACCAAAAGGGGCACTGAAAGAATAAATGTCCAATTGTCTAGGAAAAGGAAAAAAAGATAAAGGGCATAAAGAATCCTAAACTTGGTTTGGTGAATTTGATTCGTCCACCAACCCAAATTGTAGAAAGGAGGTAAAAAAGAAAAATCACATTGTGTGATTTGCTTGCTGAGGAAGGGGTCACTACCACACAGATACCCAAAGAAGAAGGTAATGAAGGAGACAGCCAAAAAGGGAATAGAAGAAACTTAGGAGAATCAAGTTGAAGGGGAGCTCTAGGATAAAAGGTATTATTTCATTATTTAAATTTGAATGCAAATTTATATTCTTTCATGCATAAGAGTAACTCATATGTTCACTTACCATTGCATAATTTTAGCTTCAAATATGATAATAAATCTAGGGTTGGAATGCATGATAACTCTTAAGCGTAATTTTCATGATAAGGTCACCTTGGCAAATGTTAGGAAGGAAGAAATGAATCTAGGTAGATAATTCAAAAAGGGTAGACATAAGCCTGGGAAAAAGAAAGTCCAAGAGAGACAAGATAATTCTAGGGTAAAAAAGATAGAACTGGAAAATCAAATTTTAAAGGCAAAGCTTGAGGAAATGGAGAAGACTCGAGAAATTTCTTAATGGGTCTAAGAACTTAGATGAAATGCTTAGAAGGCAAGGGCCTAAACATGATAGATCACAATCATCTAAGTCTAAGGAACCATCATATGCTAGGGTGACATATGACTACTGTATAGGAGATTCATTTAAGATAAACAATGCCAAAGAAGTATTTAGACGTAGGAAGGTGGCTAAGGATGCAAGCTCTAGGGAGAGATTTATTAACCAAGTTGGGACCCAGGATTTGGCAAATACAATAAAAGGAGACCAAAACTAGGATTTTAGGATTAAAAGAGCTAAGGTAGTTAGAAACATTAAAAGGAGGACAAGTTTTGGATTTTATGTCGAGTTGTTGCGAGGGTTTTTAGACAAAATCCATTTTCCCAAGATTATAAAATCCTCTTTCCAAATTTGAGAATTTTCAAAAACATATAGAATTTCATGTGAATTCCAAAAATTGGTACAGTTGAGGTTTTTCAAATATGACTATTCTATGATCAATCACCTGAATCTCTATAGAGCAGTCAATTGGACTTTAGGTAGAAATACATTGGAATTAAGAGTAGTCGATTGACATGTGTAGGAAATCAACTGGCACATTGTAGAACAGTTGAATTTAATTTTTTTTTCAACTGAGAAATGATCAAGGGGACTCAATATTATGGTACAAAGTCCAATGGAGAACTTTGAATGCAAGTTAAGGATCATAGAAGATGCATGAGATTAAAAATTAGGATAGGTGCATTATTTTTTATGTTGTCAAAAGGAGAAAATGGTGTTGTATAAGTTAGGCAAATTAATTTGCTTCTCGTAAGATGTTAATTTAAAATTCTCAACTAAAGGGAAGCTTAGGTAAGGGGGAACTGAGACTTAGGTCTCGCATGTTATGCAATTCATTTCTAATGATGGATTAGTAAATTTTGGTAAATTGTGAAAGGGAAGATAGGCTTAAGACTCATCTTGCATTTAGTTGCATTTTATTATATATGTTATTTTTCTCTAACTTAAATAGATTATCCAACATTTAAAAAAAAAAGATTATTAGTGCAATTATGCCCAAAATGCTCCGATGTAATGTTGGGTTTTAATGTTTGGGTAAAGGGTTAACGTTAGGCTCAATCTTGTGATTTGATATGTATTTAAGCGTGTAGAGACTCATTGGATAGACACATGGGGACGACTGAGTGCACTCGGTCATGGTTACCTAATGGCTAAAGGTTTGTTGAGATCTGAGAAGAATGGTATGATATATTCAGAATTGCAGACTAGGAACATCAAAGTGCAGTTGTGCCTAAGATAGCGGACTACATAAGCAAGCATAAAGGATGACACAGAAAGAGAGTCAAGAGCAAGCAAGGCTCGACATTCGAGGGATGAGAAAATTATCAGAAGATAGCTGATGTGGACTACATATGCAAAGTGTGTGAACGGGAGTGAGACAAGGGCTTGGTGCATCCAAGGAATGAGAAGTTTGATGGGAAATAATCTAGTGCCGGAAACCCCAAATATGGGGAGCTAAGAATTGAAAGCAAATATATTCGAGGGTGTGTGAGTAAATCTCAACTTAGACAACTCGATCATTAGATGGATTGTAGTCAACTAGGTGGTCGAAATGCAAACAAAATCGTCTCTTTAGAAATCAAGCAACTGTCCAACCAACTAGTCCCTATGGGCAATCGAATGGTGGAGGCTATTGAAATAGTCACCAAAGAAAACAATTGTGATTCAAGAGAATCGATCAAGTTCAATCAACTAGCGATACATAGCAGTCATTTGATCAATAGCAGATTAAATTGCAGCAACTGGAATTGAAGATTATTAAAGGACTCATTGGAGGCTTCACAAATGGCGAAATAGAACTAGTTATACGCAATTAAATGCCTTCTACTTTATAATTGAGCTTTCGTGTATTTCTTTATTGTAATTGTGACCCTGTAAGAGGCTTCCCACTTCCAATACTTGATCGTGAAGAAGAAAGTTAACGGCTTTCCAGGAGTGATCCACTGACAAATCATAAATTATAGAATAGGAGTCTAGGGTCTACTAAAGCATAATAGGTGGTATGTATTTACTTGCACATGTTTATTTCATTGCATTAATTATTTGTGACATTGGTGGGTCAATAGCAAAAGAAGTCTAAAAATTCTATTTGCAGGCATCATACACCATTCACACCCACTCTAGCATCCGATCATCACTACACGTGTTCCAAGAAAAGAAACTCGATATACAGAACTAGCAATGAGAAATAGAACTTAGCTCCCTTTTCTGATAAAATATCAAACCAAGTGAGACAATGGACAACAAACCAAGACCCAAAATGTTTGTCTAAGCTCTACCCCTATTGAAATGGATCACTTTTGCTTCCCCATTAATATTAACTTCCTTGAATTAAAAATACATTCTATTTTAATAGAATATCATAGAAGCAAGACCAAAATATAACATTAATTTTAATACAATTTGTAAATTCTATCCAGATCTACAGTAGGTAGCAGAGCGACTAGCATTCTTTTTGACAAATTATCTAACATGCTTTTTGCCACTAATTATCCCAATTGTTAGCTGATCTGACCAGTGACGATCAATCTTCATTACAACTCTGTATGCAACCTTATGCGTTTTGCCTGTTAACCTCTAAAGAATTTAAGAAATTTCAGAAGAGTTACGGGTTACAACCTTATGCGGCTTATGGAAGCAATAGCTCGAAAAGCACTTCGAATCATATCTTCATTACGGTCTACTTCTTGCTTCACTGCATCTGCCTTTGGCTTGTGACTGATAGTCTTTTCAAGAGGATCGACTAGTGAGTCCAGAACTGCATGAGAAACAAAAACAAATAATTTGCAAGTTAAAACTAAAAAATCTCAATATGATAAACAATCAGGCAAAAAATAAAAACCTGCAAGAACAGCAGCAGGGCACTTGTCTGCAAGTTTTGAGAGGATAAGGTGGCATGGCATCTTCACATCATAATGATCTGAAAGGGACAAAGTTTAAAGGCTAAGACGATAATACAAAACAAATTTTAGAGGTAAACAGCTTCAACACGAGAAACATAACTAGAACTAATGAACCATCTGAGATATGGAGCAATTCTCTGAACTCTAAAGATATAGTGAAGATATTAGATGAAAAAAAAATGTCATATCAACCAAGATTTGCTCCTCTAAATGGCGATATACACAGGTTGCATTAAGTTTATCTTTGCTTGCTTATTTTAGAGAATCCATACCACTTAAACCAGAAATCAGGTAGGGAACTATAAATGTAGAGGGATTCATTTGATCCAGACAACTGTCCAACAAGGTGTCCACACACTCAAAAGCTGCTTTTCGAAGCTCAAGACCATCATCTACAATGTGCTTGAAAGGCCCAAGATCCACTGTTCTTATCATTTCTTTCTGCAAAAATAAAAAAAACATATGCTTGGCAGTGCAATAAGAAATAATTACTTTTAATAAAAATCAAGAACCATTGACAGTAAAAAAAACAAAAAGGGGTAAGAAAAACAAGATTGCCAATAAATTGATCTTCAGATGAACTCTAGTAGCAAAATTTTGTAAGAGAACATTCTGTTTGAATGAATGACAGAAAGTCAATAAGTAATCTGGTTCAAAGCAATTCATGCCAATCCACAAGATGCAGCAAACTTGGCACCAAAATGATGCTTAAAACAGCATAATCATGTAATTAAGAGAAAATGAATATTTTACCTAACAAATATAGCCTCTCATTAAATGTGCCAACTCTACATCCTTCTATTGTTACTCTATGCAAAATCAATCACATTCTCTTTAATCTTGCAAGATAAAATTACTTTAAAATATATCTAACACCAGATAGTGAAGAAAGCTAAACCAAAACAGTCTTATAGATAATTATGACCACATTAAACACAACAGAAGTTTATTTTCCAATCCCTATGCAGATGGCTCATTTAGAAAAAGTGGATTAGGCATTCCCAGTGAATGCAAAATGCCTCATTTACAAACAGGCCAAATAAGGTGAAGACATACCATACCTTAATGACAGTCTGATCATAGAGCAGTGGTAATAACTCAGGCAGAAGTCCTTTAATCAGGTTTGGTTTGTTATGAGCAGCTGTACTCAGAGCCAGAACAGCTGCACGACGAACATGCTGCTGGAAAATACTTTGGATTAATATCAACTTCAATAACTAAAAAAATCATTTACATCATTAGGAATCATGAAGTAATACTCTATCACTGTCTTTAATGAGCATCAAGAATGTTGAGATCTCTGGGTACAAGATTTCATCTATCTTTTCAGGTCTTTCAACAATAGCATATTTAATAGAAATAACAACTGTTGCTCTTGTGAATGCAGTAGAACTAGCAGTCCGTTCCTACAGCAAAAAACACAAATTTGAATTCTGCGAGTGTACAATGTGCTATAAAAATTTCCATCAGAACTCAAACAAGGTAACAAGGCACCTTTAGTGCAGGTATGAGCTTTTTAGGCTCAATAAGCGCAATTTTGCCCAAACACTCAGCAACAACATTGCGAACCCCTTCTTCATCACTTTCACAATGATTGAAGAGTAAGCTCAATATCTTCTCAACGTTAGAATCCTGAAACTCGCTTTTTCCAGGCTGATCAATAGATTGTCTAGCAATAACCTACATAGGCCGCAAAAAAGATAATGAATTGCACCTAAATCATACACCCTAACAGAAATCAGAGATTTGAAGAAATAATAACCTCTTTCAAAGAATGAAGCAAAAGGTATTGCTTTTTTTGTTGATTGTCAATTTGATCCAAGATAAATGGAAGATATTTAGATAAATTGCCCACAGCAATGTTTCCAAGAGCATAAGAAGCTGCAGATTTTATCTCTTCAAAAGGAGACTGGAATGACTCAATAACAATATTCTCAATGTGCACATGTATGGTTAGATCCTTCCTTCTTCCAATTTCTCCGAGACATAGCAATGCCAGGTGTTGTTTAGCCTGTTATTTGTAAAAGAATCAGAATCTTCAACAATAAATAAAATGACAATTATTTTAGCAGTTGTAGCAGGTGTTCACCAAAATTAGATAGTGTGGTCTGAAATTTCATATTTTAATATGAAAAATTCTCTCATTTCTAAGCACCAGCACAAAGATTAAAACAAGTTGCCAGAGAATAAGGATAAAAAAATAGTTTAGTTCAGACAGCTAAATTTGCATGGAGCCTCTATAAATTCATATCACTATACATATAGGTCAGTCAAATTTTAGCTACCCTCAGAACTAAGTCCTTAGTAATAAGTGTAATAAGGTACATAGATTCAAAGTTTGGATTGTAGGATCATAGCATGGGTTGGAAGGACCTACAATTAATTGAAACATTATTCAAAAACTAAACTTTACATTTATAACTTATCTTTTACACTATTTTTTAATATATAATAATAGTACATGAGCATTATATACATCATCCAAATCCTTGTAGGATTTGACTCGAGCAAGAATCTTAAGAATCTATAATCTATGATCTTGAGCTAGGATTCTATGAATATACAATCTTGATCTTGATAACCTTGACTAAATGAAATAAATTTACTTTCTTATAAATATTTTAAACCTTGAGATTTACTAAATAGATCATCTGAGAAAAATTTGGTAATCTGGGATTCTTTTAACTCTCAACTAGAAAAAAGTGTTTTTTTAACTTCTGCTGTTGTCATGCATCGAATAATTATCATTTATCTTAGCAAAGTTGCTACTTGTAACATAAATGTGCAACGCTTAAAGAATTTTATTGCATTTTTAGAATAATTAATATATACTTAATATCAACTGTGCTTTGTCATATTATAATATAGACAAAAGATTATACAATCCTAAGGTCCAAATTACACTATTAACTATCAAGCATGGTATGGCTCAGCATGAATGTAACATATAGCATCCTTTAAGATTTTAGTGCTTTGTGCTACTCTGATGGGTGGTCAATTGGCAAACTGTACTGAAATAAGTACCCACTTTTATTGTCTGTTCCTAGCAAAACAGTCTTTCCACTACTCATAGGGCTTTGTAATATACACCACGTTACATAGCCAAAGACTATGTAACTTTCTCTTTCCAATAGTTAAAACAGGAAAAATAGCCCTAGTTTTCTTGCTTTCCATTGTTAAACTACACGAAATCCCTCATTATTTTCATTCATTCCATGAAGAAGTATCTCAGATCACTCAACATCTTACTGTCTCAAATCCTCTAAGCCCTCCTACGTGTTAACTTCTAGACCCTTCAAATCATCCATTTTCCTTCTTTTATTTAACTTTCATCCTGGTATGGATCTTAAATTGTAAAAAATTGATCTTATATGCATGGCAATTGGAGAAACATAATATTTAGCAGTCTACCACTGTGATTACATTGCTTTTAGTGGAACACACAAAAATTCAATAAGCATTCCTTCTCAATGCTTGCTAGCTATTGTTTATACTAAAGCCAGGAATACTTGGTCATATGCAATGGAATTGTTATTCGATTAATCAAACTAACTAATAAATGTTCATATTCTATTCATAGGTTTCCATTCTCGAAGAATAACTAATATATTCCAGAATCAATTCCATCTATGAACCAAAAGTACTATTAATGTATTATGTAAGCATCAACTTCATTAGTTTACCATTAGATCTTTGACCTTGTAATGCAAATCATTAGTTTTTCTATTATTAAGACTTGCACTATGTTATTAGGATCATAGATATCTCCTTTACTCGGATCGAGAGTGGACCTCATAAGGCTATGTCATCCCACATATAGATCCCTTTGACCCCATATTCCCACTTGATAACATGTTTAGAATATAGGTTCATGCATGGATTGGACACACATACTCAAGACCAATTAACATTGATAATAAGATCCGAGTAACAAATATTAACCTGGTTGATTTCACTTTAAGCAGACATGAAAACTATAAAGTGGCCTTAAAGTGGGACCATCTTTTAAAGGAAGTGTAAAGTGATAGAAAACTATAGTTGTCCTGAGGGTTAGACCTTATAAGGATATGTCGTGACAGACACGTACTAAGTGGGGCCATCTTCTAAAGGAATCCTTTTCTATCATAGTTGTATTGATGGTTGGACATTATAAGGGTATGTCGTGCCAGATGCAGATCCCTTTGACGACCCCATATTCCCACTTGATAATATGTTTCACATGGATTGGATACTGATACTCAAAACCACATTGAAAATAAGTAAAGATTCAAGTAATAAGAAATATACCTGATTGATTTCACTTAAAGTAAACTTGAAAATTATAAAGAGTGGCCTTAAAGTGGGAACATTTTTTAAAGAGGCAGTTGTAAAATGTTAGAAAATCGTAGTTGTGTCCCCATGCTACAATATAGTACTCTAGTAGAAGGATGTACAAGATCACTTCATATTCATCTTCAAGCAATTTATGCCTAAATAAGTGCAACTATATTACAGAAAGTGGCCCATTGCAGAACTTGAAGGGGAATAGCTTGAATGTTTTCATGAGTCATATTCCAATAATGTAGGAGTCCTTCACATTCCTAAATCTACAATAAAAGACACAAATGTTACAGAAACAAAGAACAAAAAAATTCATAACATACAGAATTCATATTGCTATCATCTTTCAGAATTCCTTTCAGCATATCTACAGTGGATGCACATTTCTGATCACCAGCTGCTAAGCAAAGTACAGCAACACACTGTGCAACAGAATGAAGAGCCTGTTTAGCAAGACCACCAGACTGTGGTGAAGGCTTAGCACTTGAAAGGAGTGAATCTAATAGTGAATCAAAGCTTGTATTTGCTGAATGAACCAAGGAAGCAAAGAATCTCTGCAATGCCTGCAAAAGTGCAAAAATAACATTTCAGTCAGTGTTGAAATACAAAATACTATGCTGAAACAGTTGAAATTCTATGTACTTGCAAAGCTTGTCCCTGCAACAGCGAGCTCCTGATTAGTATAAGAGCTTGAGGAAGGACTTTATGACTAACAGTCACACCAACACTTTGACTAGATATTTTGGCCACCATCATCGTACAGCAAAGTTCCAGAGCAAGGGCAGTCATATGTAAGTCTGCTTCGCTGCCACAAAACAAAACAAAAAAAAAAATCATAACTTAGATTCATGATAAATATAGTAGCACAGTATACAGTATCATCAGAATATCATAAGACTATATGCAATATTATCGAAAGAACCTTATAAGTGTTGCAAGTTCCACTATTATAACTTCATAAGTTGTTGAGCCAATTTGCTCGCCGTATGCAACTACAAGGGAGTTGAGTGTGCCCAATGTTGCCTGTCTCAAGGCTCTGTTAGCCTGTAAAACATGCACAAAAAGCAGTGTGTTGACACGAAATCACCATCATTGCATGAGAAGTTTACAAGTTATCAGTTAATTGCACAGACATATACCTTCCGCAAAAATCCTGTCAGTTCAGAAACAACTTGTTCCAAAACACATGAGAGGTTTATGCGCAGAGGCGAGTTAGCAATTACAGCAAATGCCTGGATTCACTAAATATATTTAGCAGAGCAGAAAACATCAATATATATAACTGCTTAGTACAATGAGCCTGATTCACTAGCAGGCAAAAAAACAGATACAGATACAAGTAATTTGCAAATGTTATAAACTTGAGCAGAATATTAGAAAATATGGCAAATGCCATAAAGAGTGGTTTCAGATGGTAGGCGATACACAGTTGGCTAACTGCCTAGAGCCCAGGCAGTCAACATTGAAATATTATTAAAATATGAATAGTAAACAAGTTTGCAATTATAAAAAAGATGATAAGAGTTTTAAATGGATTCAAAACAATAGGACAAAAAATGAGAACGACTTGAGATTAATAGGTAAAAAAGATGATGAAGAAGAGGCTATATCTTACTGTGAAGAGAATGAAAATTTTAAGAATATACGAGGGAAAAAAAAAGATAAAATAGAATAAACCTAGAAAAGACATGGAAAGAAAATTTAGTCAAAAGAAGGTTCTTCCGGTGGGCAGAAGTACTAGTAATCACATCACATACATGATACTGCCTCTATGTTTAATCTTCTGAAAAATTCCATGGATATGGCTTCTTTGGATAGTTTAATCCATCCTTATGTACTAAGTCTGCTCGTGTGATTCAAGAATTGCAAACAAAGTTCAACATATATGAATCAATGTTAAAACAACTTGAGACCAATGAAGCTGACTTGAAAAGGCATACAACAAGGGAATTGTCTTGTTTGCATTGTTCTTGCAAATGTGGATTAATGAAACCGGTTCATATATGTTCAGTGAAGATAAATTAGTTTAGAGGCAATAGTCAAAGTTGACATGCAAGGTCAATTTTCAAGCTTTGCATGTTAAGGACATTTTGTGTAATCAATGGTGCACTCAATGTGTTCTCCAAGTTTCTATTTGAATAAACTTAGTGTCTGTAATATTAATTAGTTAACAAAGTGATTTGCAGATGTTAGATGTTCCTACTCGATTCACAATCAACTTCATTGATCCACGTGTAGTTTAGATCAGCATGCATTGGAAAATTATGCAGGAACAACACACTATAATAATGTCAAAAGTAACATCAATTGAATAGTGAAGGCGTATTCCACTAGCAACGATCAAAAGCCTAATTCTTCAGTACAAACAAAGAGGCTTTCGGCAGCTCCACACAATGAGAAGCCTTCTCTTGCTTTGCACTATGGCAAGCAAATCCATCCACATCCCAATGCAAGGTCGTCGAGCTCCTGTCATCTATGAAGCCTACAGCAGTATATTTCCTTCGTCTCCTCTTCTTCCTCACGTCCCAGCACAAGGCTATCAAGCTTGTCACCTACAGATCTAACAACAATAAGCTTCCTCCCTCTCCTACACTTCTTCTTCTTACTCATGTCCCAGCTTAAGGTTATCAAGCTCCTATGACCTATGAAAACGACAGTGGTAAGCTGCTCATGCTTCTCATTCTTGTAGACGAAAAAATAGGAAATTGGATATGGTTACCCCTCCAGTATCCATATCGACCTATATTGACATGGGTACAAGAGGGTAACCAACTTTTCATGGTTGGACTTGAATTTCCTAACCACATCTATGGGGCAAGGGTAACCAAGTGGATCTATGCAACTCAAAGTTGATATTCGTTTTCACACCCTCTTCGCATCTCAGTGCAAGATTGTCGACCTCCTATCACTTATGAACAAGGTTTGAAGTTTTAAGCCGTACTAAAATTTCGATTTACGATTAGAATGATACAATTTCAATACTCTATCATGTTGTGCCAATACATTTTTGATACTTTATTAAATATAGGATAAATTAATTTAAAAATATTTTATTAATATTAAATTGCTATAGATATTTACTATTGAATTATATTTAAAATGTCGAACGTTGAAGTCAAGCTTTGATATTAATTCGAGATGCTTATTGAATTAACTGAATTCACCAGTATACATGATGGACAAAGTAGGTTAAAATTAAATTTAATTTGGATTAATTTTAATCAGTTTAAAATTAAACCAAATTTACATATAAAATAATTTATAAGGTTAAAATTTTAATTTTTCATAGGTTGATAATGTTGGATATGAGCCTTAGGCATAGTATTCATAAACAAAAAACATGTATGTCTCCTCAGATAAAATGGTGGAAGTTAAAAGATGAAAAATAAAATATATTTAAAAAAAGGGTAGGAGTACCAGTATTAGAAGAAATACATAATGACTCGAATACAACATAAAATAAGATGATATTAAAATTAAAAATGGTAGTCAAAGGTCTATTAGGTCGGTCAAAAGGATATGCACCACTATGTAAAGAATCTTACTAGTAGAATGAAAAAGTACAATAGAAAATGAAAGAAAAATGAAAAGCTTATAAGATATTATACGCTAAGAAGGAGGTCAAAAAAAAGTAGTAAGTGAGGCTAAGAATGAAACTTTTGAACATTTATATCAACAACTGGATACAAAAGAAGGGTAAAAAGATATTTATAGAATATCTAAAGCTAGAGAAAGAAAGACTAGAGATCTTACCCAAATAAGATGCATTAAAGATGAATTCAATAGGGTACAAGTGGACAATAAGAAAATAAAATAGCGATGAAAAAAATATTTTCATCAACTTTCCAATGTAGGTTTAGGTGATCAAATTAACTTAGGTAATTTAAATAGGTCAAATGAGTATAAAAATTTAAATTTTTATCATATAATCCAATCTTCAAAAATAGAACAAACTTTAAATGGGATGCAAAATAGAAAAGCAATTGCAGCAGATGATATTCCGATAGAGGTATGAAAGTACCTAGGTAAGCAAAGTATTGAATGACTTACAAAGTTATGCAATTTGATATTGAAAACAAAAAAATATCTAATCAGTGGAGGATAAGTTCTTTAATTCCTTTATACAAAAATAAATAAGAAATACAAAATTGTGCAGCTTATAGGGACAATTAAACTAATGAATCATACCATAAAACTATTGAAAAAAGTAATAAAAAAGATTAAGGAGATCATAATGATCGAAAATTAATTTGAATTTATGCTGGAAAGATCGACAATAGAAGTTATACATCTTCTCAAACAACTAATTGAAAAGTACCGGGAATAAAAGCAAGACTTACACATGGTATGTATTGATCTTGAAAAAAACTTATGATAAACTCCCAAGAGAAATTACATAGAGAATTCTAGAAAAAAATTGGGTTAGTGTACCATATATTGAAATAATTAAGGATATGTATGAGAAGGTCATGATAAGAGTGAAAATGTCAGGAGGATTAACCGAAGCATTTTCCATAAAAATAGGATTATATCAAGAATCAACCTTAAGTTCCTATCTTTTTACACTAATCATTGATAAGCTCACTAGACATATCCAAGAAATAGTACCATGATGTTTGTTATTTGCAGAAGATATTGTTTTGGTATATGAGACACATGAAGGAATAATTGCTAAACTTTGGAGGAAAACTCTAGAAGTGAAAGATCTTACACTTAGTAAAGACAGAATATATGAAATTTAAATTTAGCAATATTAGATATAATAAAACAATTGTTACGTTAGGGAGATAATGAGTCGTCTATAACTGAAAATTTTAAATATTTAAGAATAATTTTGCAAAAGGATGGAGAGATTGAGAGAAATATTTTACATCGAATACAAGCAAAATTATTGAAATGGAGGAGAGCATCAAGTATTATGTGATCGTAAGGTACCTTTAAAACTTAAAAGAGAAATTTTATAAAACGGAAGTTAGACATGCTATGTTATATGGAGTTGAATGTTGGACTATGACTCAAGCACATGAGCAGAAGATGAGAGTTGCAGAGATAAGGATGTTAAGATGAATGTGTGGACATACAAGGATGGATAAAATAAGATATGAAAACATTAGCGCGAAAATTGAGGTTGCACCTATTGAGGAAAAACTTCGAAAGATACGTTTAAGATAGTATAGACATATACTTAGACGACTGATAGATGTGAAACTATTACAAATATGCAAATCAAACGAAAAAGAGGAAGACCAAAGAAGACTTGGTTAACAACGATAAAGCAAGATAAAATTTATTTAAATATAGATAATGATATAGTAGAGGATAGAGTCCAATGGTGCAAAAGGATTTATATAACCGATCCCACCTAGTGGGAAAAAACTTGGTGGTTGTTGTTTCCTAACAATCTAATTTTTTTTGTTTATCTTATGGACTAACGAAAAAAGAAAAAAAAAATAACCATCATTTAGGAGTTTTTTCTCTCTATTTATCTCGTCCATATATGAAAGATGAAAAAAAAATATCCATCCTTAATAGGGTAAAGAAGTTTTTTCTCTCTTTACCTTTAATTGAATGATGGAGGAAAAAAAATAATGAATGAACTACGAAAAAGTAACCGATGAACAAAAGAAAAAATAATAATAGAATAAAAGAAATTGGAATTAATTATGTAAAATAAAAATAAAGGAAAGAAGAAAGGAAAATGAAAAAAATATTGTTAAAAGGTTTTTTCACTCTATTTACCCTCATGGACGGATGGAGGAAAAAATTTAACGATAAAAAATTAACTGATGGACAATGAAAATATTAATAAAGAAAACGAAATTAACTATGTAAAAGATTTTAAAAAGTAAAAAATAGAAATAGAGAAAAAAGAAGGAAAAGAGAGAAAAAAGTTGGTCGTAGCAGCCTACCGTCGCAACCTACGAGATCACAACTTCCTTCATGACCTTGTGAGGCCACCGCAAGGTCTCAATGGCCCCATGGATCCAACCCAATGTCAATGTCAGTAGGTAAGTAGAACGATAAATTTTGCCCATGCCACAACTTCTACATTTTATATGTTGCCTATGAAGCATTCTGACGCTCTCACGTCCCAATGCAAGGCCGTTAAAACCCCGAATGATCTTCTTCCTATCATTCTTTATACAAGTATGGCATTTGGATTCGATTTTTACACTCATATATGTATCATCTTCATACAAATATGTGTCAAAAAAGGTACAAGAGTGATAACTAGTGAGTGTAAGTAACAAAGTTGAAGCTTTTCCTAGTTAAACTCAAATTTTTATTCCCATATTTGTGTCATGTTGACATAGGGGCAGGAAGGGTAACCAATGATTTAAGCAAGGGAGCTCCTATCCCCTATGAACTTAACATCATTCATCTTTGTTTTATTCACATTCCATAGCGAGGTTGTCAAGCTCTTATCACCTAAATGAGTATGGCTATTTGGACACGATTTCATATACATGTCATGTCAACACAAATACTTGGGGGGTTATTTGTGAATCCAAGTAACATAGATGATATTATGTTCTTCTTCATGTCCCAATGTTAGGTCATCAATCTCCTATCACCTAAACGAGTACAATTATTTCAACTCGATTTTCATACCATATCTCTATCGTGTAGGCAAGGGTACGGAAGGCCTAACGAGTGAGTCTAAGCAACAAAGTAGATGCTACATTGTAATTATATTAGATCTTTCATATCGAATAATAATTCTTTTAGATATATTCATGTTTATTTGAGTTACAAAGTTGAGGTCAATAGTAGTAAGCTTCATCAATCTCCTCTTCTTCTTCCTCACATCCCATCTCCACATTGTCGAGCTCTTACCACCTACGAAGGCAACATCAGTAAGCTTCTTCTTCTTCCTCCACTCATTCTCATAGATAAGTACAGCTACTTAGACTCAACCTTCATACCTATATCTATGTCATGATGACATGCGTATGAGATAAATATAACAGAGTTAATGATCCATTCTGATTGTATCACATATTTCATATTGAATCATGGTTCATAAGCCTTTTGAACATAATCAAGGAACTCTGAGTTAACTCATCATAAAAGATTGTTGGGTAATATGATAAAACAGCTTATCATTGAATTGTTAGTGCAACTAAAAGGACAACTTAGGTTAGTCTCTTCTACCTATATAAACTTGGAAGTATATAAATAAGATTATCAAATGAATAAGTACATCAAGTTGAATGATAAAAGTTTATCTAATGGTCATTCATAAACAAGTGAATACATATTGACGAATAAATACGCGGAAATAATGAAAACTAGTCGAGCAATGTAATTCCAGATCTTATGCCCATTTGTGCTTACAGCAAGGCTTCAATCCATAAGCATATATTAATGGGGGCTTCAACTCATTTATATATTTTAATTAAGAGAGAAGGAGAGGGCAATGATAAAGCTGTTGTCTTATGATTTAGAAGTTACAGGTTCGAGTTTTAGAAACAACCTTTTGCAAAACAGGGTAAGGCTACATACAATAGACTCTTTCTGAGGACTCTATTGCCCTTTTAATTAAGAGACTCTTGACCCATTTACATAAGTCTGATACTAACTCAAAGTTTGATTATTGGTGATAACTTTAAGTTTACTCTAATATGAAGACTTAAAGTTTGATAATGGGTGATAACTAGTTGATTGGAGATACCCTAAAAGTTGCATAATTGAAAATTAGTGTTAACTTAAATGTTCTTAATATTGCATGATAGAATTCTTGGACAATTATGAATTCATGCATATCTATTATTGATCTACTATGCATATTGTTGGTGCAATAGACCCCGGGTCAAATATTGAACAAATTCGAGTGGGACTCAAATAGTGTTTTAATATTTGACAATGGATTTGACCATTGTTTAACTATTAGGATTTGATCATATATTGACCATATGACTAGTGGATGATTGTGATATTCAAAGTCATATGGGCGACCTTATTTGGAGGAGATTGTTGGAACGATCAATCTCAAAAGTCCAAATATGGATATTTAACAAGAGAAGTTCAAAGGTAAAATCTTGGCAGCATAAGTCTAAGTGTGTAGTCTTAACGGCGTAAAGTCCAAGTGAACTTTGGCAATTGGAAAATCCAACATGGAATTGGGAAGAAAAGTCCAAGAATGGTCTGGGCAAGGGAAAGTCCAAGCACGGTCTTGGCATGGAAAGTTCAAGCATGGTCTTAGCAACTGGAAAGTCCAAGTCATGGGTATTTGACAAACGGAAAGTCTAAGTTTGTAGGTTTGGCAATGTAAAGTCCAAGCTTGGCGGCGTAAGTCCAAATAGATCTTGACAAGGAACTCCAAGGGTGAGATTTTGGCAACATAAAGTCCAAGTATGTGGTATTGACAGCAAAAGTCCAAATGAACATTGGCAAAGGATCCGATTAGCATGACATAGTCGATGGAAGCACCTGAAGGCTAACGTGGATGATGAAGAGTCACGGACTCGAGGAATCTGAAAGGCGTGAGGCTGATAGAGATGGCTAAAAAGCTTAGATCTAGGCTAAGGGTGCTCAATCAAGTATGAGGGGATCATACTTGGGTTAAACCTCATGATTGAGGCTTATCAGTCGATTAGGACTTTAGGTTCGTCGACTGGTCGAGTGTTCAGCACTCAAGAACCTAGTCAACTCAGAGCAGTCAATTGGGATTATAACCAGTCGATTGGTTGAGGAGTCGACTGAGGCTCTCGATCGCCGATCGAGACTACGGCATGATCGTATGGGCGATCGGGCCTTGATCAACGATCGCATGTATGGACAATCCACTGATGGCACTGTAGCAGTCCACAGATTCTTGTGTAGTCGACTGACCAATCGATTATTGGGCAACAATGATCATTCGTAGGGCAATGATCACCGGTAAGAGCAATGATCACGGAGCATTCGCGGCAAATTCCAAAGACGATGGATAGAGTCGTTGTGAGACAACGGATAGACTAGCAGTCGACTGGTGCCTTTTGACAGTCGACTGCTAGGTGCGAAATAAACTTGATGCAGGTTATAAAAGGAGCAACTTGGGGAGGATTTTGCAAGCGATTTTTGGGGTGCTTTTGAAGAGTAGTGTTATTGCGTTTCAGACCTTCAAAAGCAATCTAAAGCAATCAATAAGTAAGCAATCAAGAATTCTTTTTGTAAAGTTTTCTTTATTTGTATTTCATTCTTATATTGTGTTGGTTGTATTTCTTATTTGTGTAAGAACTTGTACGAGGTTTCTACACCTCCGGTGTCATACTGAGAAGAAGTTTGATAGTGGTGATGTGCATCACTAGAGCTCGCCCCGTGGAGTAGAAACTCTAATTCCGAACCACATTAAATACTCTTGTTATGTGTGTATTTATCTTTATCTTGTTGTGCATTTCTATTATTATATATTCCACTGCGCATTAACAAGTTTTGTAAACGAACACGCAATCAAATGAACAAGCGAGATCGAAATCGTTATTCACCCCCCCCCCTCTAGTGCGACGTCATCGCCAAGAATTAATATCAGAGCAAAGTTGCTCTTCTACGGACTCATCGCCAAGAAAGCACATCGCTAGAGGGAAGATGGATCTCCACGATAGACTAGGTGACGACATCATAATTCCACCCGCCTTCGACCGCGAAGGCTTCGCATATTGGAAAGGTGGGATGATGCATTTTCTTATGTGTAATATAGAAGATTGGTTTATTATCGTAGATGGATTCGAATGGCCAAGAGGTCCAAAGGGTGGATTTCTCAAAAAAAAAAAAGATGGACCGAAGAGCAATGTCGAAAATCCGACATCAATGATAAGGCAGGCAAAATGTTGGTTAGTTTAATGCTTAAAGATATTTTGTCCAAGATAGTTGGTTATAAGGACGCAAGAGATTTGTGGAACAACTTGGTCAAGTTTCATGAAGATTCCTCACCGATCCAAATACAAGATAAGGAGGAGTCCAAGGAAGAATGCTCCTCATCTCAAGCTCATGAAGACTCGGAAGTTGAGAGATACTCATCATCCGTAGAGGAAGAATCATCATCATCATCATCTCAAGAGCTTGTAGAGTCGAAAGTTGAGAGGTGTTCAACGTCCGAAGGAGAATAAGTCGAAGGGATTGGAGAAGCCTCCACCTCTAGGATTGAGGGGGAGGAGAGACATTCTATACCCGGGCAAGAGTAAAATGAACCATCAACCTTCGAAAGAAATGAAGAACAAGCTCAAGGGACTTCTACCACCGACCTAGGTAACTCAAATGCAAGTACTAAAAATAAAAATTATATACATATTTTGGGTGTAGGGAAGTTGGGCACTACAAGAATAAATGTCCAAAATTGACTAAGAAGAAGGTTCCTATGGCACATAAAGTCAAGGACAAGTCCAAGGAAGCCAGAGCCCCAACACACAAAGACAAAAAGCACATTGTGTGCTTCAAGTGCAATCAAAGAGGGCACTATAAAAGTCAATGTCCGAGGGAGAGTTGTCTTAAGAAGGACAAAGGAGGAGCTTCACAAATAAGGGAGCTAAGGCAAACCCCAATGTATCATTTAATAATGCTTCTTCTTTTATTAATGATAGAAAGCATGCTAGAAATTTACTTGCAATCGTTCATGATAAAAAGCATGCTAAAAATAATAAATATGTTTGTTTATGTGCTAAAAGTTATGAACTTAGGTCTAAGGATAAATCTAGACAACTTACCCCAAGACCTAGCTCATCTAAGGATAAATAAACTAGGCATTAACCCCAAAAATTCTAGACATATGCCTAGGAAGAGGAATTCCCAAAAGAAGAATGAAAAATCACAAATTGAGAAATTATAATTAGAAAACCAAACCTTAAGGTCAAGGCTTGAAAAATTAAAAAAAAACTTTCAAATTATAACAAATTCAATTAAAGAGTTTAAAAGTCAAAACTTAGGTGTTATGAGGCAAGGATTATCTAAGGACAAGAAAAGTTTGAGTCACAAGTCTATGTCCAAGAAGATAATGCCGACCTACTACAATGTTCATTCGACTATGGAACTAAGTCTAGATCTAGGAAGGTCAAGGTCACAAGGGAGGCAATCCCTAGAGTTGACCTTAGGAAGACCGAAGTGACTAAGACCTCTAAAAGGCCTAAGAAAGTCACTAGCAAGGTTACAAGAGGAGTTACACCCTAAGGTTAACCTAAATAAAACCCAAATGACCACGGCTTCAAAGCTTAGAAGGGTCATTAGGAGGGTATCTAGGAAAGTTATCCTTAGCGAGTACCTAGTTAACCCAAGAAGCTTCAATAGATATTGAGTTCCTAAGAGTGTGATTCCATCACGCTAGATGGCTTTAGGATATGTCAACCTTGAATGGATAGATAGTTAATCTAACCATGGTAAAGGTAGGGCACTTTAGAGCATTTTCGAAGTATTGTAATACTTTGAAAATGAAATGAGATTTAAATCCTAATAGATTTTAGGATGTGCCAATAAAATTTAAGAAGTTTGAAAAATCAATCATAATTGGCACAATTAGATTTTAGAGTCAATAATACGCCATTTTGAGTTTTTGGCACACTTGAAAAATTGATGCATTATGACAAAATGAGATTTAATGCTAGTAAATGGCAATTAGGCTTGAAATTTAGGTATTCTTATACCTTTATATGATTTATTTGTCATATGTCATGTCATGATATCATGCTTCATATAATTATTTAAATGTCATGATCATGCTTAGGATAATTATGTTAGGTTTATTTTTATGGCATAACATCATAATTATTAGCTATACTTTAATTTATGCTATCATTTATATCATGATCATCATTCATGCATTTAGGATAATTAAAATGAAATTAAGGACAATGGCATGATTTGAAGTCTCACGATAAGGGAATCAAATAGAGTTGTCTAGATAAAATGCATGAGACCCTAGATTAGGGAAGAACCTAAAATCACATCTCACAAGAACTATAAATTGACATGTGTGTGTATTTATACATCCAAGACACATATAAGATGTTAGGAAAATGAGTTAAGTTCAAGATGCATAGATATTGCATCTAAATGAACTCAAACTCATAAAATGACATTGATGAATCATGAGGAAAGCTAATGTACAAGTCATGTACATCTAGGCCATAGACCATGGTTCAAAATAAAGTTTTAAAATCATTTTAGAAAACCTTGGTGAAACCATCTTTTGATAGCAATCGTCATTTAACAAGTTGGCACAAAGTTAGGCAAAAACATTGAAGTTTTCAATGGTTTTGAACTTTGTATCAATTTTACAATTTAATGGGTATTTTAATTTAAAATTATTTTTCACCTATTGTATTTCATGTAAGTAATGTACATATGAATTTTCATGTTTTTTCAAAATACGTATAATTACTTATGATTTATCAAAAATCCATTTCTGAAACTGATTTCTGCATTTTGCAAAAACCAGTCGATTGTTGCTTAGAGCAGTCAACTAGTGGTAAGGTAGTCAATTAGTTTCTGATTTTAGTCGACTGCTGAAGTTGATTTTGGCTGAACAAGATTTGTTTAGCCATTTATCAGCAATGTTAGGCTACCCTAACGTCTCCTAACTCTAGGATATACTTTGAAAAGCATTGGAAGGGTGAAACTATTATTGGAAATGATTAAGAGAGTTATTTAGGGTGGAGTATCAAATTTTAAGGGAGGTTAAAGTTCGAATTTGAACTTTTATCATTATTTTTGATAGTTTAAGTTTCCTATAGGGTTAGGAACTCTCCAAGGAAATTGTTGGTGCAATGGTCAAGGGGGAGCAAACCTTTAGGGGGAGTGTGTCCATCTTAGGATAATGGTTGCACTTATGATTACAAAGGGAAAAAAATGAGAGTTTAGGTACCTTCATTATGGATTCTCTCATTTAGTGATATGAGATTTATCATTAGAAAGAGTGAAGGCATCCAAGATGTTTTGAACCAACGAAGAGAATGTAAGATCTCATTGGGAAATAGAACATTGAAAATCTTGGTAGGCTTTTTGATATATACCAAAGGAGCAGAAGTGAGGTTTAAGTTAGATAAACCATCACTATACTTTGGCATTGGAAGAGTTAAGTTTGGATTATTATTAGCCTAACTTAAAGGTATTGTCAAATATCAAAAAGGGAGGGATAGTTCGTGCAATAGGCCCCAGGTCAATGTTGACCAAACTCGAGTGGGACTCATGTAATGTTTTGATGTTTAACAATGGGTTGACAATAGGTTTGACCATTTTGACTATATGGGTTTAACCATATGTTCTGCAAAAGGTTGGAACCGCCAACCTAGTGGCCCCCACCGGCTTGTCCCACGACCATTGTGAGAGAGGTAAATCACGGAAGGCTCTATGGGCCTTGACATGGTAGCCAAGGCACGTGGAGGTCATCTAAATCCAAGAAAGAATTTTAGACCTCCTCCGAAATCGACCCATGCCACTTCTGCAAGCACCGCCGTGCCTTAGCCACCATGCCATCCCCGTGGATGTTAACCCTATGACTAGTGGATGATTGTGATATCCAAAGTCATATGGGAGAGATTATTTGGGGGAGATTGTTAGAGTAATTAACCTTAAAAGTCCAAATATGGATATTTGGCAAGAGAAGTCCAAAGGTAAAGTCTTGATAGCATAAGTCAAGTGTGTAGTCTTGGTTGCGTAAAATCCAAGTGAACTTTAGCAATTGGAAAGTCCAACATGGAGTTGGCAAGAAAAATCCAAGAATAATCTTGGCAAGGAAAAGTCCAAGCATGGTCTTGGCATGGAAAGCCCAAGTCATGGATACTTGGCAAAGGGAAAGTCCAAGTTTGTAGGTTTGGCAGCGTAAAGTCCAAGCATGTAGTCTTGGCAGCGTAAGTCCAAATGGATCTTGGCAAGGAAGTATAAGGGTGAGGTTTTGACAGCGTAAAATCTAAGCATGTGGTCTTGGCAGCATAAGTTCAAATGAACTTTGGCAAAGGACCCGATTAGCATGACATAGCCGATGGAAGCACCTAAAGGCTAACGCGGAGGATGAAGAGTCGCGGACTCGAGCGATTCGAGAGGTGTGAGGCTGATAGAAGTGGCTATTAGGCTAAGCCTAGACTAAGGGTGGTCAATCAAGTACGAAGGGATCATACTTGAGTTAAACCTCATGGTTGAGGTTTATCAGTCAACTGGTCGAGTGTTAAGCACTCGAGAGCCTAGTCAACTCGGAGCAGTCGACTAGGATTATAATCAGTCGACTAGTCGAGGAGTCAACTGAGGCTCGGCTGCTCGGCTGAGACTGTGGCAGTCCACTGCTATGTATGGGCAATCGATCGATGGTAGTGTAGCAGTCCACAGATTCTTGCGTAGTCGACTAATCAGTCGACTGCTGGAGTATCCGTTGGTCAGATTCCAACGTGGATGGAGTCATTGTGAGACATAGTGTCTTTTGACAGTCGACTGTCAGGCGCGAAATCAGCCCGATGTAGGTTATAAAAGGAGCAACTTGGGGAGGATTTTGCCAGCGATTTTTAGGAAGATTTTGAAGGGAAAGTGTTGTTGCAATTTAGACCTTCAATAGCAATCTAAAACAATCAATAAGCAAACAATCAAGAGTTCTTTTTGTAAAGTTTTCTTTACTTGTATTTCATTCTTGTATTGTGTTGGTTGTATTTCTTATTTGTGTAAGAACTTATACGAGATTTCTCCACCTCCAGTGTCATACCGAGAAAGAGAAATTTGATAGTGGTGGTGTGCATCACTAGAGCTCAATTAGAGCTCGCCGAATGGTGTAGGAATCCTAGTTCCGAACCACGTTAAATACTCTTGTTATGTGTGTGCTTGTCTTTATCTTGTGCATTTCTATTATTGTATATTCCGCTGCGCATTAACAAGTTTTGTAGACGAACACACAATCGAACGAACGAGCGAGATCGAAATCGGTACAATCCCCTCCCCCTCTAGCGCGACGTCATAGACCCTATAGTTTTTACTCATTCTCCTATTACTATTTTCTTGATCTCCAATTATAGGTTGGATACTAACTTGCTTACATTCTTGGTTATGATTTTTCATACAATATATGTTTATTTAAGTTATCTGCTCTAATATTGCTTTAAATCACATGTGACATGCCGTATCATTTGTATGTTGAACTCGGGCGAGCTATGATAGATGTAACTTATTGTCTATTTTTGAGATTTTAGAAAGTCCAAAATATAATGGTAGTCAAGATTCAATCAGATAATTCGTCTTGGTTAGTAACTCACTTGCTATATACTATTATTAAGTAATTAACCTTTTCAGATAAGCACAAATATTTAGTTTTGCCCACATAAAAGGCTAAGAACTTGATCAAGAACTTACATGAAAGCTTTAATATGGAACAATAATTCTTTAATTTGAAATTTTAACCAAAAATCCATCTTGGCTAATAACTCCAAGGTTTGAAATCTCGAACTGAGATGGGTTTCAGCCCCTACCCAGCTCGAAACATACCACCTGTGTCAAGTGCCAATACTGGAGGGTGTGTCAAACACCAAAAGAGAAGGGGGAAGGAAGAAGAGGAGAGGATAGAGAGGAAGAGGACTCGATGAATTGCTAGTGTTGGAAGGTGTTCCAAACACCATAAGAGGAGAAGGAAAAGAGGAGAGAAAGAAGATATGGCACGTCATTAGTGTCACAGGGTGTGCCTAACACCAAGAAAGGAGGAAGATATGGTGGTTCGCCAATGAAAAAAGGTGTATCAAACACAAGAAGACAAGGAAGGAGAGGAATAAGAAGATCCAATGATCTTTCACATTGTTCATTGTTTTTAAAGACTCATGCCAACCTTGCAAAGCTCGTATAAGACTCATGTGCCTCGAGGGAAGCCTTTAGTGTGTCATCATCATCACAGATCGATCACTAAACAACCTTAATCATGGTGGAAGAGTTATCATCGCAAAAATGTCACAAAGAGTCATTGTCATCACAGAAGGGGCATTGAATAGCCATTGTCATTGTGCAAGGTTTGTGATCATCACGGAAGGGGTTGTTGACAAGCCATCACAAAAGGGTCGCCACCAATTTTGTCTATTGTTTCTATAGAGGTTAAATCACTCACGGCAACTTAGTTGAGAGAAATGTTGATTGGCAGGAGGAGAGAAATGTTTTGCCTATATCGACCAACAAAGAACAATATTTTATACCATGAGTAACTCAGTTGCTATTATACTATCATCCACTAATTAACCATATCATAAAAGCAGATGTATTTAGTTTTCTCACAAAAAGGCCAGTGAAACTTGATCAAGCACTTGCAAGCAAGTTTTAATTTCAAACAATAATTGTTTAATATAATCTAAAGAACTTTGCTAACAAAAATAAAATGACAAAATTTTCCACAGACCTTTTTCTCAACATACTTTAGAAACATCAATAAACAGCGCATGGAATAGACTTAAATCAAAGCATGGCAAATTGATATGATATAAAATATGAAAACAATTAAAACCCAACATATGAGATATTTAGCACTAGGAATTATGAAGTTGAAAACATAATAAGCACATAAAAAAGATATCAGACCCACATCCTGCTATAATAGAAAGTTCTGATGGAGTAAATATAACCTTCACAGCTGTTAGCCTGGTGATCTCATTTCCCATCCTATCAACAAGTATGGGAAGGCAAGTTGGTAGATCCTTTTGAAGGTTGTCACCAAAAGTCGATATCACAAGGCTCATGCAAGATATTGCACATTCTTTAACCTCCTGAATTAAATTAATATAAGTTAGATTCCTCCTCGACCAAATTGTTCTATAAACAACTGAGTTTTCATTTTTTTATCTTAAATTATATGATTTAATCTACATGTCAAGTTAGCTTTGTGTTCTAAACTCTAAACCTAACTTATTAAAAAGAGAACTCAAGACAAGAAAATCTTATAGATATAATAATCTATTCATAAATACATAAATGAGAAAAATTAGAATGCTAGTGATCAATTAATTTAATGAAAAAAAAAATTTAAGTAATCATTGAATAGTTTCTTAATTTATAAATCTCATAAGAAGATTTCATATCTTATGAGAAGCAGATGCCTAACATAAATTTGCTTCGTTTTTTTTTCAGAGTTTTTAGCTTGGAGACATTATAATATAGATGAAAGGGTGTTAAAAGCGAAGATATAGTATCTCACCAACCTGATCTTGATCTTGATTTGCCAAGCGAGCCAATATAGCACTATAGACAGGGCTAACATACGGTCTGAAGTCTGGCGTGGAAGTCTAGAAAAAGAGAAACACATTTTAACACCTCAGACGGCAGCCAATATTAGAAAATAACATGTTACCTCAGAATTAGGGCGAAGTACACGAACTAATTCTCCGCAAACCCTTAATGCTTCAGCAGTTACTTTATAGTATCTTTCGCCAACAGCAGATAGAACAGGACTAGAGAGAGCCTGAAGTTGTGCTTTAGTAAACGATGAAAGAATACAACAGGAGTTGAATATTCAGCTTAGAAATTACTTTATAAGACCCTTTACAAATAAGATGGTGGATGTTTACATACAAGGTTGTGAAAATCAAAACGTAAGAACACTAGAGTGTCAATAATTCTTATGTGTGGCTCTTGAAGGATTGTACAATCCAAATATACTGGTGGAGTTAGTTCTGCAAATAAAGGTTCGATGTTTTGTGTTTCTTTGTAAAATTTGGAATCATCCTGGAAAGGTTACCTCGATGGTCAGCCATGAAAACACATGATACGGGTTTGGCATGAATCAGATTGTAACCTCGATGCAGACAATCTTAAGAAGTCGAGAGGCTTCTCAAGGACAACCCATTGCAGCAGCGCCTAGCTGAACACTAAGATGGCTCGCAAAAGTAATAAAGGGAGAGCTTGGTGGAGGAGTCAACCTGGGGACAACGGATTTCATCCTGGCAAGGCAGCAACTGGAGGTGGATGCTTGTGGAAGAAGATTGTTGCGTAGCTCGCAAGTGCAAGAAAAGCCTGGATTCATGTGACTCTAAGCTCGCATTATGCACAAATCTCTTAGTCATAAAGGGCTTTGATTACTCATACGTGCGTGAGAAAAAACACAGAAAATGAGGAAATTGTCTGCCTCCCAGTCAAGGGAATACCCCTTTTTGGACAGCTCTTACTCATGTAAAGGGGCTCTGTGAACCCTAAAACTAGAACTGCTAATGTCGACAAAACCCAATAGACTAATCACCTATTAATCTACTATTTCTAACAGTCGCCACCAACACATCGCTCTCATCATCCCCTATCACACAAACCCATTACACACAATCACAATAAAATCTAATTGACATCCATTTTGTGAACTATACTGGAATAACATTGAAGAAAAAAAATTAACTAAGCAACTTCCTACACCATATTTAAGGCCTTGGTTTCTACAGGGAAAGGAAACATCTAGAGGAAAGAAAAGTTATCGGAAAAGGTTGGAAAACATTTCTCTAGATTTGATTTCCTTGGAGTGAAAGAAAAAGTGGAGTTTTCCTTCCAATTGTTTCTTTGGAGGAAATGAAAGACCACCTTAAATTTTAAAACTTTATTTGTTGAACACACTTAAAAATATATATTTGAAAAAAAAAACAACTTTTCAAGGATGGATTTGAGCCCCATTACATGCAAACAATGACTTCCCACCCACTCAACACATAAAATTGGGAAATATTCTCCCACTCTTTTCCTTCCCTCCTATTTTTGCCTAAGGAAACGGAGAAGAGTCACTGGGAAAATCTTTTTGCCACCTTCTTTCCATCCATATTTCCTTCTTCCTGTCTATATTTGCTTCCCTCATATGAAACATGCACTAAAGGAAGAGTCATGTCTTTTCCATGTAAGCACATGACAACTAACATAAACCCAAAATAAAAATAGTTTTCTTTTACCTTGATGTACGGATGAAATACAGATGGTGAATGTGAAGCCATAACCAATCTGGTGAAAACAAGGGCCTCTATCTTTAAGTTTGAAGTTGAAGATTTGTCCTATATAAAGGAACAAAAAATTAGCAATGCAGGTCACGATAAATGGTCCTTACAAGGAGAGACAGTATTGCACTAAAGCACCAAGCAATAACTTACAGTTAAAGCCTTTTCAATCCCTGAAACAAGAGAGCTGATATGCTCAGCAAGACAATTAGGTAAGACAACAACAAGTTCTTTCAACACTGAGAATGCTCCAACCTAAATGCATATACTGCAAATTATCACTAAAATTACCAACACTAGCCTTGAACTAATGTAGGAAGACATCTTACCTTTGTTTTAATAGATTTTTCACGGAGTTGTCTATTGATCGATTTCACAATTTTTGGCACTTCTTGATTCAACAACCATCGTGGACTGCAGAATCAATAAACCAACATCATGTAACATCAATAAACTACATGAGAAGAATAGTGTTAGTGGTTTGTGCAAGTTGAAGTGAAAATCTTCATTAGGTATAAGATAATAATGGAACAATGGAAAAGACACACATAAAATGAAATTTTGAAATAGAAAGAAGGCAAACATATAATAAATTGGGGAAAGGAAATATTAAAAAAAATAAAGAAAACATCTATGGAAAGATGCAATAACAACCAAGTTTTATCCTACCAAGTGGAATCGACTATATGGATCCTTTTACGTCATTGAACTCTATCCCCTACTATATCATCATATATACTTAAATAAATTTTATCTTGTTTTATTATTGCTAACTAAGTCTTTTTTTGTCTTTCTCTTCCTCATTTAATGTGAGTATTTATCATAGTTTCATATTGCCTAACTGAAGCATTTATTGATTATCTAAGTACATATTCGTATCATCTTAAACATGTCTCTCGAAGTTTTTCCTCACTTTCTCTCTAATGTACTCATTTCTTATTCTATCCATCCTCATATGTCCACATCCATCTTAACATCCTCATCTCTGCAACTCTCATCTTCTGCTCATGTGCTCAAATCGTAGCTCAACATTCAGCATCATATAACATAACAAGTCTAACCACCATTTTGTAGAACTTCCTTTTAAGTTTTAGACGTACTTTACGATCACATAAAACACTCAATGTCCTCCTCCATTTCAACTATCCTGTTTGTATTCTATGTAAGATATCTCTTTCAATCCCTACATCGTCTTACAAAAATGATCTTAAATACTTAAGGCTCTCAGTTCCAGATAACTCGTCATCTCTTATCTTAATATTTCTCTCATTAGATCTCATATTGCTAAATTTAAATTCCATATATTATGTCTTTACTCTACTAAGCCTAAAACATTTCACTTCTAGTGTTTCCCATTAAAATTCTAATTTAGCATTTACTCCTTCACGTGTCTCATCTACTAAAAAATATCATCTGCAAACAACATGCACCATAGTACTGTTTCTTGAATGTGTTTAGTGATTTCATCTATAATTAGTATAAAAAGATAGGAACATAGAGCTAATCTTTTATGTAACCCTATCTTTATTGAAACCGTTTCAATAAATCCACCTGAAGTCTTCACTCTGGTTGTTACTTCCTCATACATATCCTTAATTAGTTTAATATATGTTAAGCTAACAACTCTCTTTTCTAGAATTCTCCATATAATTTTTCTTAGGACTCTATTATAAATTTTTTTTAAATCGATGAATACCATATGTAGACCATGTTTTTGCTTCCAATACTTTTCAATTAGTTATTTGAGAAGATATATAGTTTCTATTGTCAACCTTCTAGGCATAAACCCAAATTGATTTTCAAAAACAGTAGTCTTCTTCCTTAATCTTTTTTCAATTACTCTTTTCCAAAGTTTCATGATATGACTCATTAATTTAATACTCCTATAATTTGCATAAGTTTGTATGTCCCCCTTATTCTTATATAAAGGAATTAGAGTACTTACCCCCCATTGATCAGGTTTTTTTTTTGTTTTCAATATCATATTAAATAATTTTGTAAGTCATTTAATGTCTTGTTTCCCTAGACACTTTCATACCTCTTTCAAAATATCATCTGGTCCAACAGCTTTTTCATTTTGCATTCCATTTAAAACTTGTTTTACTTCTGAAATTTGAATTCTACGATAAAAATTTAAATTTGAATACTCATTTGACCTATTTAAATTACCTAAGTTAAGTTAGTCATCTAAACTTTCATTAAAAAGTTGATGAAAATACCTCTTCTATCACAATTTTATTTCTCCATCATTTACTAGTACTCTATTGCATTCATCTTTAATACATCTTATTTGGATAAGATCTTTTGTCTCCCTCTCTCTCACTTTTAACTATTCTATAAATGCCTTTTTTTTCCCTCTTTTGTAGTCAATTTTCGATATAACCGTTCAAAAATTTCATTTTTAGCTTCATTCACTGCTTTCTTAGTCTCTTTCTTGGTTATTGTATATTTTTTAAAAAATTTATCGTTCTTACAAATATATAATTTCTTATAAGTCGTACATTTTTCCTTCACTTTATTCTGTACTTTCTCATTTAACCACCAAGATTCCTTACTTAGTAGTGCATACCCCTTTGACTCACCAAGTACACTCTTGATTACTATTTTCAACTTTGATATCATCTTATCTCATATCGTATTAAGGTCGCCGTATATTTTATCGAATATTTGTCTTCATATCTTCTCCTTAAATATGTTATGTTTCTCATCTTTTAACATCCATCACTTAATTCTAAGAGTCGGATATATTTTTCTTCTATTAATACTATACTTAAAATATATATCCAACATTGCTAACCTATATTGGATAGTTACGTTTTCTCCAAGGATGATTTTGCAATCTTTACAAATCTTTCTATCCATCTTCCTAGCCATAAGAAAGTCAATTTGTGATTTATTATTCACACTTTTGAATGTGATCAAGTATTTTTCTCCTTTCTTAAAAAACATATTAGCTAGTATAGGATCATATTGTCATTGCAAAATCCAATATTGTTTTACCTTCTTCATTTCTTGTTCCAAACTCATAACCCCCATGCACCCTCTCATATTCCTCATTTTTCGCTCTGACATGTTCATTTAGATCACCTCCTACTAAAAACATTTCATTTGACGAAATATTTTGTAATATTTCATCTAAGTCATCCCAAAACTATGATTTGGTACCTTCATTTAATCATGCTTGAGGTGCATATACGCTAATCACATTCATAGTTTCTTTCTCCACTACTATCTTGAGAGTTATAATTTTATTACCCTTTCCAACTACTCCTACAACTTCATCCTTTAACAAACTATCTACAACAATACCCACTTCATTTCTTGTTTTACTCTTTCCTATATACCATAACTCAAAACCCGAGTTCTCTATCATTTTTGTCTTCTTGCCTATCCATTTTATCTTTTATACACACAAAATACTAATTCTTCTCCTAATTATCGTATCTACTGCCTTCATTATTTTACCAAGGAGGGTTCTTATGTTTCATGTTCCAAATCTTAAATTATTAATTTTTCTATAATATTTGTTCTTACCTAACCTATGGTGAAAAAACTCTTGCATATTTAACACTACACCCAAATTCTCATAAAAAGATAGCAGCATAAAATATCCTTTATATTCACAATAATGTGATTCAATCGCTAATATCTTTCATTTGGAAGTCATTGCAAAAGAAATTTCTTTTAATTTACTAAATCAACTTGTTAAATATGCCTCAAGGTATTAAGTAAGAACTGATCCGTGTTAGATACTAGTCAGCAGTCAGCTATGTACTAGTAGCAACCAACATATCAACGTTTATACAAGGTGGTATGAGTAGGCACCAAGGTGAAAACGAAGAAGAGGATGGTGAGACTGCAATGTGAAGAAGAAAAAACCAAAAAGAAAAGGAGGTGGCAAATGACAGTGTGGGAATCCAGAGAAGGCGGGAGAAAAAGCCAAAAAATCTGGAGACAGGTAGAGAAGGACATGAGACAGATGATATAGAAAAAGGAAAGTGGGGATGAGGAGAGAAAATGAAAAATAAAATAAAACATTATTAACTGATATTATGTTATCAAAATAGAATGTATAAATAATTGCTGACGTACATTAGGATTGCAAGGGATACCAGGTCTTCAAAATGAAATTTAAGAACATCAAAGTTGGTAAAGCGGCACTCAATATCCCAGAGACAGAATGTTCACCAACTATTTAATTAAAACATGCATTTAAAGTTGTCAGCTGACTTAAGAAGGGAAAACAGATGACTGAGAAGGTTCAGTAACTAACCCACTATCTAAAATTTACTTGCAAGTGATCTGAACAAATCTGATATTTGCAAAAATAAAGATGAACATATTGCATATGACATGGAAATATTTGTTAAAAACAGGTATATGATAAACAGAACAAACCCAATTTAGCAAAGTTAACATACAAGAACCAAATAAATAAAGAAGTGATGCTACTTGGATGATTTGATCTTAATTCATTTTAGCTCCATCTTGAATGTAAATTACAGATATTACTTTAACTGCACCTTGCAATTATAAAATCCATCAACAGTGATCACAATATACTCTTCAAATTCTCTAGCTTGAAAATTACAATGCAATTAGTTACTTGCCCTGACTCATTAATGTCGACCTGTCCCTTTGACACATTACCAGTCTGGTGTAGCAACTCAATAAATGTGTTAAATACGTCCATCTGAGAAAACAAGAATATTTGTAGTTAAAGGACACATCAGCATATCTTGCCTCTCCAAGAATGATTTTAGAAAAATTCTAGCACCTTGACATTCTCTTCTCTTTCTTTGAATCTTTCAATCAGCTTGGGGCATGCCTACAAACAGCATTAGGAACCATCTAGACCATAAGAAATGGGGCATAGAAGTGGGCAAAGTAACACTCATAACAATACTGCCAAGTAAAAATTAGAAAGGAAATATTCATATATATTTTCAAATACAAATACACACTTCAAATAAAGACCATAAAATTCAGTTGTTAAAAACTAGAACAGTGGTGATCACATATATATATATATAAGATCTTCCAAGATTATATGTAACATAAACAAAAAGAAATTCAGATACTTCACTTGCCTCTGCATATAACATGGTAAGCATCTCCGGTCGTGATACAATAATTGCCTGTAAGCATTTGGCAGCTGCTCTTCGAACTTTCCAGCTTGCATCCTCATCATCAGTATACTCATTTTCACTTTCACTGCAGAATTTCGAATTCAGAGCTAAAACACAGAAAGAGAGTTCTGAGGCTATTCTTATAAACATCTAAGCAGCATACTCATCTTCCTCCTCTTCATTCCCTTCTTCATCAGTATCCTCCTCCATGTTATCAGTAAAGTTTGGATCATAGCTTAAATACTCCAAAGTTAGATTTAAAATATTATCACAGTAAGGAGATATGTCCCTTGGACATCTAAGCAGAAAACTCTCCAATGCCTGAAATAAGTTGGAAAAAGGTACATTTGTCTACCTTTTATACAATGATAATGTAATCTATTTAAATTATGGAGAAGTTAACAAGAACCTAGACCAGATTACCTGCAAACTATATTCACGAAGTTCTTCATCAGACTCTGATGCAGTCTTGCAGTAATTGATAAGCAATGGAACAGACTCACCAAGGTGTGGCCCAAAACGATATCCAACAGATCGGCTAAAAGAACAAGAGTATGCACATTAAACTCTAATAATCTACACGATTAGAAATTAAATACAGATGCACATTTAAAACAAATCAAGAAAGCAAAATATGATTGGTAAGTCAAATTTCTCAGAAGAGACATAAGAAAAAAGACATGAATAGATAAAAGTCAGCTCATGATAGAAACTAATGATATACAATGGCAAAGACAAGATGATAACACTATCATACCTCCAACCAAAGTGGATGATAAGCAAACCATGTTTAAAATACCGTGTCATACTGGTCGGTACTGGCAAAAAATTTTGTTTCACCGGTCGACTAGCACAGCAAGGACACCGACACTGCAAGGCTCTTGCAAGAGGCAAGGCCCTGCGGCTGCGCAAGAGCTCGCAGAGGCCTCAGGTCCGTGCAAGAGCTCACAGAGGCCTCGGGTCCATGCAAGAGCTCGCAAAGGCCCTGGGTTTGTGGGAGCCCTATTTTTTTTATTTTTTTTGTTTATTTTTTCATTTTTATTGCTCTCCTTTTATTAATTTCTTTTATTATTCATTTCTTTTTTTCTTTTAATTCTTTCTTTTTCTCTCTTTATTAATTTCTTTTATTATTCCTTTTTTCCCTATGCACACAGGGAAAAAAAACTTATACTGTGATTTTTTTCCCCTTAATTCTTTCTCTTTCTCCCTTTATAATTTTTTTATTCCTTTCTTCATTTTTTCCTTTAATTCTTTTTCTTTCTCACTTTATTAATTTCTTTTACTATTTCTTTCTTCCTCAAACGTATGAAAAAAAATTCTTAAGAATATTAATTTAATTTCTCTCTCCTTCACCTTTCACATAGACAAAAACAAAAGCTAAAGAGAGGAAAATTACCATTTTAAGAATACTAAAAAAAGAATAGATAGATTGCTAAAAAAAGATAACCAAAATTAAATATAATATAATTCCTAAATGCTATTATGATTTGAATTAAATTATAATATTTATAAATTTAGTTTAATTTTAAACTAATCAAAATAAATTCAATTCAATTTAATTTAAACTTACTCGACACTAATCATGTCTAGACTTTAGTTAACCCTAAATTGAGTTTTCTCAATCCTATATTTTAAAACATTAGTTCAACCTAATAATAAGCATTTATAGCAATCAAATATCAATAATAATATTTTTTTAATTAATATATTTTATATTTAAAAAGTATTGAAACTCTATCGGCAGGCAAGATACAATACCGAAACTATATCAATCATAGACCGAAACTCCGCCACGGCTCAAAATTTTAAATCATGAAGCAAATTGTAACGTACAATTATTTTTTTCAAGATAGATTAAAATTTTAAATATCTCATTTGTAAATAAGCTTATGTGAATTTATCAAATACTTCATACAAGTATAGAAAAATTAGTGTGTGCTGAGCAAATCGACTCAAAGTTGGTTGACATTGAATTTAAATGTTTTATTTACTATGGAATTTACTATCAATGATGTTTTATTTGTGGTCTTGATATATGTTGGACCTTGTAAGTATTGATTGTGTTGATCAAGGTTTTAAATGCCGAGCCGTTTCGAACGAAATTGGTGAAAAATTTCGTTCCGACGAGGAACTGAAACCGGAACGCGAAGAACGGGAGGCGGCGACGCGCGGAGGCGGCGACGCGCAGAGGGCGACGACGCAGAGGCAATCACGCAGCGCGATCGGGAAGGCGATTGCGCTGCACGATCGAGAAGGCGATCGCGCAGCGCGATCGAGAAGGCGATCGCGCAGCGCGATCGCGAAGTCGATCACTCGATCGAGCTGCGCGATCGCGACTACGATCGCGGTGAGAAACCGCGATCGCAGAAATTTCTATATATATATATATATATATATATATATATATATATATATAAACTGTAAAATTTAATTAAATAAATTATTAATTAATTTATATAATTATATAAATTTATATTTTATTATTTTTATTTAAAAAATAAAAAATAAAAGATATTTTAATTAAAATTCTAAATTCGAATTTATAATTTAGGTAAAATTAAATCTTAAATTCTTTTTTAAAAATTAACCAAAATTTTAAAAAAATCAAATAATTAATATTAATGTTTAAAAAAAAGAAAAAAAAAATACCGAAATAGTATCGGCACGGACGATACAGTATCAAAACTGTATCGTTCCGGTCACAGACCGAAATTTCAATACGAGTCGAGATTTTAAACCTTGGTGTTGATAGATTTTTCATCAATATTTCAATCAATAAGTTGAACAAATTCATGAGTTTTGTTCATTGATTTATATGTAATTGTTTGCAATCTGTGATATGATGTGAATTGGTGATTTATGATTTGTAGATTGAGTTGTTTGTCTAAGATCTGTTATATTATTGTTTACATATGAACTGTAATTTGAGTTCTCGAACTTTATGGTCTACGATCTAAACTATTTATCTGTGATCTGCAATTTCAGTGGTTGCCGGTCTGACTGGTCTCCATTGATATAAGGTTTTTAGTTGAAGCCCATTAGCTGATGTATACCAAATAAATCGGCCTATATTTTAATTTGTTTAACCTTAGAGGTCTGGTATGATATGGAACATAGATTGGATATAAGTTGCACAATGGAACTTGGTTGGTTGTGTACTCGTGTTACTTTCAAATGGGTAGGGAACCATGAAAGAATTGACTTGCAGGATGTGATGCGGATTTTGGAAGATCAGATTCCAATTGCTGTGAATTTAGAGAACCAAATTCATGGAAGGGAGAATATTGTGGTCGTGACCTAGAATTTCATTAGGGTCTACTTTAATCAGAGGCTACTTGATCCGGATAGAGCTTAATTTGACATGAAGGTTTGTTTATGATAGGTTCAGTTTAAGAGGTGGAGGCCAAAAGCAAAGAAGGTGAGAACATTGAGCTCATGCAATCCAAGAAGGCCACCTTGGAATAGTATCTATCATTAGTGAGTTATTTCTCTTTCCATTTGACTAATCATGAATCATCTATAGACGTGTTGTTAAATTTTCTAGAGGTGTATGATTAAGGGGTAGCAAATGACGATAGAATTTTGTGCATTAGATGAGGTCATTGTTACAAATGTGCATAGATTGATGAAACGTATACATGATTAAAACAAAAAAAAGGTGAAACTCTGAAGGAATAGTTCATGTTGAGTTTGAAGAGAGAATTGTGATGTGTCCCAAACTGGAGACATGGTCTAGGCATGACTATGGTGAAACCACACCCAATGAGGAACCTCAATTTATCTTATTGTATCTTCTAATTACGTTATGCTCTTAATCTCTTATACTTCATTTCGTCATACCATGCTCTTATTGGTTATCCTTGATTTGCATTCATGCCATGAAATCATATGACCTATGATGATTATAGACATTACAAAATATGAGATTAGGATGTAATGTATAGTAGATAAAGGTATGATGTTTATGCTAGTGTATGTTACATGGATTCAGATATTAGTATCCCATACAATGACACACAGGTATGGATCCAAATGTCCAACAAGATTAGTTATATAAATTTACCCAATCAATAGGGGAATTGGATGACAATTCAAGTGGTTGGTGTTCAAGTGTCAGTGTCACACGTGAGTACAAAAATGGTGGATAAAAAGTACATATATAAAGATGTCAATTAATAAATAATGATAATCATGCTTTAGCATCATGAATTGTTTGATACATATGAGCTATTAATGATGATATTTTTGCAATATGTAAAATGATGTGGTTAATTGTGAGCATGGAGATAGTAGATAATAACATTTAAATAAATAGCATATGTATATAGATACGTAATGTAATTTATGACTTCCTCACTTATATTAAACTCTTTCAAGGTCTATAATTATAGTGATCACCCAGCTTGTTAGTTGTACAGTGTCAGACATTATGTAATTCAAGCTACTCAATTGAATAATATGTCTGCCCATGTTTGAACAAACAAGTGATACCACTCTCGGGGAGGGGTACGAGGGGATGGCAAACCTAATTTAGTCGATTGTTACACAATTTATCTTTGTGTCGTATATTTAAATTTGCAATCCAAGACAATCAAAATTTTACCCTTCCAATAAAATTCTGACACCCAATACCAATCTACATAGCTAATCTCTTTAGGATGCGTTTGGTTTAAATTATAATATATGACCTTGGTAATGTGATTACTAGATAATCACATTACCAAGATTATGGAGAATGAAACATTACCAAATATTGTTTGGTTCAATCCGAAGTAATGCAACCAAAACTTATTTATTTGGAGGTTTTAAAGTATCACCTAATTTAACATTTTACTATATTATTCATTCGATGATTTGACGATGGCCGACCAACCGTCGGCTAGTGGCCGACGGCCACCAAATATTGTTTGGTTCGATCCAAAGTAATACAACAAAAACTTATTTGTTTGGAGGTTTTAAAGTATCACCTAATTTAACATTTTACTATATTATCCATTCGATGGTTTGACGGCGGCCGATCGGGCGTCAACCGTCCACCGCCGCTCGCCGGCCGGCCATCGATCGGCCATTTGCCGACCACGCGGCCAGCGGCGACGCGGCCGACAATGACGGTGATGGCAATCAATCAGCGACAGCGGCACCGATGGCGACGGCAATGGCGGCGATGCAATGGCCGGCCACCACGGCGATCGACGGCGGCGATCCAACGATGGCGGCCGACGGCCGTGATCGCAATGAGTAGACGATAAATTGATAAGGATAATTTTTTCCTGAATGGTAAAAATCAGAGAGTATTTTTGAAAAAAAAAAATCCATAACTAAGAAAATCAAGAAAAACCAAGCTTCTTGGAGGTTTTTCAATTCCCCCGTGCATAACCCTTTTGCTGACATGGCATGATGTGTCGGGCATCCATCATGACTTAGTAATCGTTCAAATTCTAAACCAAACAAGATTTTTATTGATAACCTTAGATGGATAACTAAGGTTATGGAGAATAATCCCAAACCAAACGCACCCTTAGTGTCATCCATGCAAAGGACTAAAATATTATACCAGGCCATGATGAATTTTGACTAATCTTTTTTAGTTGAGATGCTTGTTATATTTTTGTAACTTATTTTTCTAAAAAATTTAATTCAAATTCCTCAATATTTAAAATATTTGAAGTTAGAGTTGGTCTCCTACCTTTTGGGCACACTTTACATCGTGTTGTTTATAATTGGATTGTACTTTACGGTGTAGGTCTTCTCTTCTTCACTGATTTGTGTAGTGTTCTAGTGTTTCAGGCTCGCATTCCTCCTAATCACGAGTCTCATGTTCCTCCTAATCACAGGAGTCTGAGGTAGTGGCATCTCTATCTTTACAAACTTCATTGATGAGACAAACTCTCAGGTCCTCGTTTGCCACACTTCCCATTATAAATCTCAACATTCTCTTTTGCCACAATGAAAGCCGATCAATCAGCTCCTAGCTATCAACCCATTCGTAAGGGGCAAACCCTAGATCTGGCCCAACAGTTTCATTATAGGGGCTAAATTACAGTCAGAGGCACAAAAAAGGGTGGATACTACATCAACAATAATAACAAAGTCTTATCCTACTATGTGAGACCAGCTATATGGATCCTTTTACGCCATTGGACTCTATTCCCTACTATATCATCATCTATATTTAAATAATTTTTATCTTGTTTTATTGTTTCTAACCAAGTCTTTTTTGGTTTTCCTCTTCCTCGTTTGATGTGTATATTTATCATTATTTCACATCGCCTAACTGGAGCATTTATTGGCCGTCTAAATACATGTTCGTACCACCTTAAACGTGTCTCTCGGAGCTTTCCTTCAATAGATGCAACACCGACTTTTTCTCTAATGCTCTCATTTCTTATTTTGTCCATCCTCGTATGTCCGCACATCCACCTTAACATCCTCATCTCTGCAACTCTCATCTTTTGCTCATGTGCTCAAGTCGTAGCCCAACATTCAGCATCATATAATATAGCAGGTCTAATCGCCATTTTGTAGAACTTCCCTTTAAGTTTTAGAGGCACTTTATGATCACATAAAACACCCGACGCTTTCCTCCATTTCAACGATCCTGTCTATATTTTATGTAAAACATCTCTCTCAATCCCTCCATCTTCTTACAAAAATGATCCTAAATATTTAAAGCTCTCAGTTCTGGACAACTCGTCATCTCCTATCTTAACACTTGTCTCATTACGTCTAATATTGCTAAACTTAAATTTCATATATTCTGTCTTTACTCTACTAAGCTTAAAACCTTTCACTCCGCCAAGATTCTAGTTTAGCATTTACTCCTTCACGTGTCTTATCTACCAAAACAATATCATCTGCAAACAACATGTACCACGGTACTGTGTCTTGAATATGTCCAGTGAGTTCGTCCATGATTAGTATAAAAAGATATGGACTTAAAACTGATCCTTGATGTAACCCTATCTTTATTGGAAATGCTTCAGTTAATCCGCCTGAAGTCTTCACTCTGGTCGTTACTTCCTTATACATATCCTTAATTAGTTCAATATATGTTACACTAACAACTCTTTTTTCTAAAATTCTCAATATAATTTCTCTTAGAACTCTATCATAAGTTTTTTCTAAATCAATGAATATCATGTGAAGATCTTACTTTTGCTCTCTATACTTTTCAATTAGTTGTCTGAGAAGATGTATAGCTTTTATTGTCGACCTTCCTGGCATGAATCCAAATTGATTTTCGATAACCGTGGTCTCCTTAATCTTTTTTCTATTATTTTTTCCCAAAGTTTCATAGTATGACTCATTAGTTTAATACCCTTATAGTTTTCACAAGTTTGTATGTCTCCTTTATTCTTATATAAGGAAATTAAAATACTTACCCTCCATTGATCAGGCATCCTTTTTGTTTTCAATATCATGTTAAATAATTTTGTAAGTCATTCAATACCTTGTTTCCCTAGATACTTCCATACCTCTATCGAAATATCATCTGGTCCAACGGCTTTTCCATTTTGCATTCCATTTATAGCTTGTTTTACTTCTGAAATTTGAATTCTACGATAAAAATTTAAATTTCTATACTCATCTGACCTACTTATATTATCTAAACTAAGTTGGTCTCCTAAACCTTTATTAAAAAGTTGATGAAAATATCTCTTCCACCGTTCTTTTATTTCTTCATCATTTACTAGTACCCTACTGCATTCATCTTTAATACATTTTATTTGACTAAGATCTTTTGTCTTCTTCTCTCTTACTCTAGCTATTCTATAAATGTCTCTTTCCCCTTCTTTTGTATATAATTTTTGATATAACCATTCAAAAGTTTCAGTCTTAGCTTCATTCACTGCTTTCTTAGCTTCGTTCTTGGCTATTGTATATTTTTTCAAATTTTCCTCATTTTTACAAATATATAATTTCTTATATGTCGTTCGTTTTTCCTTGACTTTCTCTTGCACTTTCTCATTCCACCATCAAGATTCTTTACTTGGTGGTGCATGTCCCTTTGACTCACCGAGTACACTCTTGGCTACTATTTTTAACTTTGATACCATCTTATCCCATGTCGTATTAGGGTCACTTTATATTTCATCTAATACTTGTACTCTTACCTTCTCTTTGAATATATTTAGTTTCTCATCCTTTAACTTCCACCACTTCATTCTAGGAGTCATATATATTTTTCTTCTATTAATATTATGTTTGAGGCGTATATTCAATACTACTAAACTATGTTGAGTGGTTAAACTTTCTCCAGAGATGACCTTACAATCTTTACAAATCTTTCTATCTCTCTTCCTAATTATAAGAAAGTCAATTTGTGATTTATTATTTCCACTTTTGAACGTGATCAAGTGTTCTTCTCTTTTCTTAAAAAATGTATTAGCTACTATAAGATCATATGTTATTGCAAAATCCAATATAGTTTTACCTTCTTCATTTCTTGTTCCAAACCCATAACCCCATTACACCCTCGTATTAAATCGTTTTCACTCCGACATGCCCATTTAAATCGCCTCCTATTAAAATAATCTCATTTGACGAAATATTTTGTAATACTTCATCCAAGTCATCCCAAAATCTTAATTTGGTATTTTCATCTAATCCTATTTGAGGTGCATATACACTAATTACGTTCATAGTTTCTTTCTCCACTACTATTTTGAGAGATATAATTCTATCCTCCTTTCTAATTACTCCTACAACTTCATCCTTTAACGAACTATCTACAATAATACTCACTCCATTTCTTGTTTTACTCTTTCCTGTATACCATAACTTAAAATCCGAGTTCTCTATCATCTTTGTCTTCTCACCTACCCATTTTGTCTCTTGTACACATACAATATTAATTTTTCTCCTAATTATCGTATCTACTATCTCCATTGTTTTACCAGTGAGGGTTCGTATGTTCCATGAACCAAATCTTAGACTATTAGTTTTTCTATAATATTTGTTCTTACTCAACCTATAGTGTGAGAACTCTTGCTTATTTAACACTATACTCAAGTTCTCATGGAGATGTAGCCGTCTTTGCCGATACATTGCAGTCAGACCCTGCAACGCAAACTCTTGCATATTTTTCACTACACCCGAGTTCTAAAAATGTAGCGGTCCTTGTCGAGACGTTACAATCGGACCTTGTAATGCGTTCCTTCCGGGGGAAGGTATACTTCTCTTTCTAGCATTTCTCCCCTCAATGTAAATTATTGAAACTGCATTCTCATGTTTTAATCTAAAACATTTTTTCTCTATTAGTTGCAAGTTCAAGAAAAATAGATTGTCTTTCTTCTAGTATTTTCTTTCCCTCGAGTAGATGCCAAAATTTACACAATGACCTCTTCACATCTCTTAGATTAATATTTGACTTTACAAGCTAGAATCATAATGTATCTACTTCACTCTACAATCCTGTGCTATCTTCAATTTAAGATGAGCAAGGAAGAAGATTAAATTAAATTCTCTGAATGTCAACATAAACACTGTCATTTGACAATTTCTCTCTCTTGGTGTCCTTAATTTTCAATCCAACCATCAAAACATGAAGAACAAATCCAAATTTTTACATCTTCTAGCCATTGTACCAGCATTACTTTCCTCTTTGTCATTTCATCCGCACAAAATTCAAAATATTGTGCTATCTTCAATTTAAGATAAGGAAGAAGATTATATTAAATTCTTTGAAACAAAGTTCAAAACCTCGATCCATGCCAATGTCTTAGTCTTTGACTGGAAGATATAGTTTCGATATCATACCAACATTTCAATGTATGGTATCGATAATAAATTGGAGGTGAAAAGAGAAAGAGATGAAAAAGAAAAAGATGAGACAAGTATAAAATTAAGCTTAACGTTTGTTTTCCGTCTGAAATGCTATAAATTTGAACATTATCTTCTACAGACACTGTTAGAATATTGTAGATATAATTAGGGATAATTATTATCCCTAAATATCTGTTAGGAATAATTATTTCTTAGGATAGAGTTTTGATTTATTCCTAGGATAGGGTTTGATTTATTCTTTTGAATAAGCCCTAATCGTGTCTATAAATAGGGCTTCTTTCATGTAAGTTTGATATCTGAATTACAAATTAACATGGTATCAGAGCGTTAGATTTCCTTTTTAGGTTTCCCCGGTTTTTTCCTCTCTCCCGCGTTTCTCTCCCGAACGCGCCTCCTCTTCAGATCTGCGCAGGATCTCTCGGCGCCGCGGCCTTCCTTCGCGAATCGCGGCTTCTTCCCCGCGACGCAGACGCGGCCTTCTCACGGACGCCGACAAAGACGAAGACGAAGATCGGGTAAGGGAGCAGAGGAACGAAGCGGCGATTCCCCGGACGCAGACGCGGCCTTCTCACGGACACGGACGCGTCTCTCCAACGCAGCCAGAAGCTCCTTCCGCGGCGTCTCCTTCGTCGCAATAGGAATCGCGCCTCCGACCCGCTGCCCGTCGCGACTTGTTCCTTTCTCGCGCGGACACAGTCTCGTCCTCCAGCACCAGAGGTCAGCTCTCCGCCTCGAGCGACGGAGTCGACGCCGCCTGATCCCTCTTCTCCTTTCCGTCGCCTGCATCTGCCGCAAGTTAGGCCTGCCTCGACTGGTCGCAGCCTGCCTCGCAGCCCCCCCGTCGCCCTCTTCTCCTGTCGTTGCCGTCTTTTCACCGCCTTCCGCCGGAGCATCTGCGGCCTCTGACACGGGCGTAGCTGCATCCTCGATCTCCTAACGTTGGCCGTCTTTTCGTCGTCGACCACGCCGGAGATATCAACTAACGTCGGTGGTATCAGGTGGCATCTGTCTTCTTTGTCGGTAAGCCAAAGCGACACTGCTGGGACTGCCTTTCGACACAAGAAAAGGCTTTCGACCTGCTGGTATCTCGTCAACGCTAATACCTGTGTCATTCGTCATGACTACCTCCAATACTTCGAAGCCGGAATTTCCAATTTTTACCAACCATGTGACGGCACCGCTCTCGTCTGAGTTCTTGGATGGTAAGAACTACTCCTCTTGGGCCTCTTATATTGAGCTTTGGCTTGTTGGACAGGGTTATGAAAAGCATCTCACACAAACTGAAGAGGATATTCAAGTGGTCGATCGTCCTTTATGGAGAAAAGTTGATGCTCAGTTGTGTTGCATTATCCGAGCCACCATCCATCCATCTCTTCGGGATGTCTTCCGAACTCATAAGACCTGCAAGGATGTTTGGATACAAGCTCAACAACTTTTTACGAACACTTCTCGGCGACTCTATCAAGTTTGTGATGACCTCATCATGTACTTTATCCGAAACTGTCCCTTCATCCTTTACCACCTAGGGTCTTTGGTTCTATATGCTTTGCTCATGCTCTTGATCCTGGCATTGATAAACTCTCTCCTCGGTCGCATAAATGTGTTTTCCTTGGGTACCCACGGTCTCAGAAAGGATATAAGTGTTATTCCCCTACTCTCCGTCGGTATTTCATCTCTGCCGATGTCACATTCTTTGATTCAGTTCCTTTCTTTGGGTCTTTAGAGTCATCAACTGAGTTTCATCCTTCTATGCCTGTATCAGTCTTTGATCCTCCGGAAGTTTCTCTATCACCCCCAGCCCCAATTCCTCCTCCGTTGCAGGTTTATCAGCGTCGTCCTCGTTACCGCTACGCCCAACACGACTACGCCATGGAATCATCTCTGGAGCCAGATCCTCCGCTCCCTCCTCCGGTCCAGAATTCTGAATCTGATATTCCCATTGCCCTTGAAAGGTATCGTTCCACTCGTAATCCTCTTCTCCATTATGTTTCTTTTGAGTTACCATCGCCTATCTCCTTCCTATTATTCTTGTCTTTCCTCTCACGCTGCCTGCTTTCTTCCAAAGATCGCAGAGATGCATTTGCCCATCCAGATGGAAACAGCTATATTAGATTTAAATGAGTGCTTTACAGAGTTGTGAACTTGGGATCTCGCCTCTACCACCAGGGAAAGTGTTGTTGGTTGTCGATGGTTATATATGATGAAGGTCGGGTCCGACGGAATACTGACGGCTTAAGGCTCGCCTCGCCGGCTAAAGGTTATACTCGATCTTCGATTAGATTACGGGACACGCTTTTCTCCTCCAAGATATCCTCTATACGCTTACTCATGTCCATCACGCGATTCAACACCGGTCTCTTTATCGCTTAGATATCAAGAATGCGTTCTACATGGTGACCGTCAAGAAGTTCATACGGAGCAACCTCCGTTTTGTGCTGGGGAGTCTTCGTCTTGTGTGTCGCTCATGAAAATCTTTATACGGTCTCAAGCAACACCTGCAGAGCATGGTTCGTAGATTTAGTATTGTAATTCAACAGCCGGCATGACTTGAGCGAGACCATTCTGCCTTTTATCGCCACTCATCTACTGGGTGCATCTACCTAGTGGTTTATGTTGATGATATATCATCACGTAGTGATCATCTCTGGATCTCACAGTGTAAACAACATCTTTTCAAACATTTCCAGACAAAGGATCTCTACAGACTTAAATACTTCTTGGGAATAAGTAGACAAATTCAAAATGGGATCATTATATCTCAAAGGAAGTATGCAATGGATATTCTAGAAGAAACAGAATGTTAAACTCAAAGACAATGACAACCCTATCGGATCCTAATGTCAAGCTCTCTACTAGATCCCGAACGATACAAAGCGATTAGTAGGAAGACTAAGTTACCTTACCGTTACTCGTCCCGTATATTTCATTCCAGAAGTGTAGTAAGTCGCTTTCAACTCACCATGTAAAAGAACGTTGGGATCTTTGTGATTCGCATTGTTCGATATATCGAGGCGCTCGAGGAAAGGGTCTTTTGTATGAAGGCGAAGGGCGTACTCGAGTTATAGGATATTACGATGCGGTGGCGGGATCTCCCGTTGATAGGAGATCTATACGGTTTTGTATATTTGTTGGAGATAACCTTGTTTCTTGGAAGCCAGCGAGAATGTTGTGGCGAATCGATCTGAGCGATGTCGAGCTATGGCCTTAGCGATCGAGAACTTATATGGCTCAACAGCGATTTGCTTGAGCTAAAATTTAGAGGCGTTACCTGAATGTCACTTATATGTGATAACTTGACCGCCCGTGCGTATGCCTCGAATCAGTTTTTAAGTGGGAGAATGAAGCGTATAGAAGTCATTATCGCTGTGGAGAGAAAGTCGTATATACGGAGAAATATCTCTCTTAGTTTTGTTAACTCACATGATCAACTAGCAGATATATTTACTAAGTCACTGAGAGGTCCCCGAATTGACTACATATGTAACAAGCTGGGTGCATATAATTTATATTCTTCAGCTTGAGGGGGAGTGTTAGAATATTGTAGATATAATTAGGGATAATTATTATCCCTAAATATCTGTTAGGAATAATTATTTCTTAGGATAGAGTTTTAATTTATTCCTAGGATAGGGTTTGATTTATTCTTTTGAATAAGCCCTAATCGTGTCTATAAATAGGGCTTCTTTCATGTAAGTTTGATATCTGAATTACAAATTAACAGACACAAACTATAAAAAGATAACAATATTATCTCAACTTTAGTACAAGGAATGTCGAGTGGTACAATGAAATGATACCCATCAACACGATTAATACGACGACACAAAAGGCATTATCTCAATGCCAAGTAGTATCGAATTTCAGTAATTTATTAGAACGATATGTTATAACCATTTCGTCTAACACAATATGAGAGTTTAAACTATGAGTCAACATAAACTTTGTCTTTAACAATTTCTCTCTCTTGATGTTATCAATTTTCAATCCAATCATCAACGCTTTGAGAAAAAATTCAACTGTTGCATCTTCAAGCCACCACACCACTATTACTTCCCTCTTTGTCATGGTAGTGTCTTTATCTATTCTAATTGTCTCTTTGTTCATATAACAAACTAGATGTAGATAGTGTCTATAATCCAACTTGAGAGGGTGTTAGAATTATTGGAATTATATCAAGTTATCAGATTCATGATTAAATGTTGAATAGGCTTAATCCACACTGGATATTTAAATACAAGTTATTATGGCTAAGTTATATAAGTGTGGCATAATAATTATCCTTTACAATAGTAACAAAACAATACTTCATCCCCTTATTGACACAAAAAAATCTTGGATCCATAGGAATGTACATCTAACAAAATTTTTGAGAGTCAATGCCGGCCAAGCATACATAAACCCACTCAAGATACCACCTTACCAAGGTAAATTAGGCAAATAGACATGCACAATTTGATAGAGAGGGGAGAAAAACACAACTCAAAACTATTAAAACATAAAAGTTGATTAATGGAAAAATACCTTAAGGCTCCAATCATTTGAATGTTTGTCCTAGTAAATTCAGGTTTCATGTTCTTGCTTTTCAACAATCGAACGACTTCAAATGTTGCCTTTGCCAGTAGATCATCCGATAGACTTGACGCAAGTGATGCTAAAAGCAACAAGATATGGTATCTAAGATGGTCTGAATCTCAAAAGGATACACTCAATTTCAGAATTATGACAGGTAAGCAGATGATATACTACTTGTGTATATAAGAGACCCACAAAGTGTGTGTGTGTGAGTTGAAACACTTCTGAAAGAAAAATAGAGCTCTGAGGATTCACATGCAACAAAAAAATGTCACATAAAATAATTTATTCCTCACCAATACAAAGAATTGATTTCTTTCTGACACTGGCTTGATTGGAACCCAACTGGGAAAGAAGAGCAATCAGCAATTCCTCGTGAGCATCCTTTGTCATCAAGTTTCCAAATTTTTGTACAGTGTCACCTAATATGTCAAGACACTCGCACTTTATTTCATTACCCTTCCCCTGTCACAAAAGAGCACAAGAGAAGTTTAGTGAGAATAGATCTGTCGCATAGGGAAGCAAGAACTCCTGAAAAAAAAAATGATACCTGTCGTAGAACAAAAGCAAACAGTTACTGATGGATTTTATTCACCAATAGGAATGAGAACAATAATAAATAGTTAATACTATATCAAACACACACAAGTCACAAGTTCATGGTCAGAGATGATTCTCGAAAGAAAACAGTAACACGAATAGAGTTGTATCCTCTGCAACATAAATCAGAATTATGTCAGACCAACAAGTCGCCACAAGTACTCAATTACAGCCAGCTAATGATAAGAGTAATGATAGGGGATAAAATAACAAAAGAGCAAACAGGAAAATATAACTGCAGTGGTGATAAGCATTCATATAAATATTATTGCAATAGTTCAAGCAACCTACAGATCCTGCCATCAGTTCATCAAAGTCAAAGCCATGAAAATCAAGATGGTTAAATTTAGATTGTGAGACAGAAACAAAGTATTGTATGCTCCCAAGTGAAGGAAAAACATCAGTACGGAAGCTAGATGGGAAGTCAAAATCACAATCACCAGTACAATAATATGTGAGAAGATCTTAAGAGCAAGCTTACAAGAATTGTTACTACAAAGGTGATAAAGCCAGCAAGAGTAATGGAACTACAAGCTGTAGGAATAATGAAATGAGAAAGAGAGCAGAAACGTGTGGTCAAGGGAAAACAAAAGACGAGAAGACCCCGTGATGCAATAGCAGTAGCAGAAGAAATAACAGGGCCGGCTGACTTGAATTTCTAAAGGAATAAAGAGTGCAAGGGAAATAGCAATTACATTAAATAATAAATAAGGAGTTAACCATATGGATGAACCCAATTCAACATAAAGCAATAAACTGTGTGGCAAAACTATTTACTCAAACACTGTAAATTGGGGGGAAAATCCCTCTGGTGATGTTTTGCTAGTTGTTTAAAGCAGTATAGTTACCATATGTATATATATATAGCACTAATGGAGTAATTGAGAACTTTGATGGTAAAATGTTGAAGTTAATTATTTTGCTTCAAAACAATAATAATAACTCCACTAAAATTGAAATTCAGTAGGGATCAAAAGTTTGTAAAATTATAAAAAAATTTAAGGATGATAAATGACAAATAAAATAGGGAGGAAATATCTGACACTTGATAGATGTCAAAACAAAATATTACATTTTAGCAATTTTCTATCTTTTATTCTTGCAACTAATGAAGATAATTGATGATAAAATGTGTAACAGACAAGTCAGATTAAGATTCTAACATCTATTATGAGAGTTTGGGTATTTAATTTCAGATATACGTATATACATATAAAAAAATTGTTTTCATTAATATTTGAAAGCAATATCCTACAAATTTTTACAAACAACTCTACTGCCTTTTTATAGAGGTATATCGCTATCAAGTGTTTACGTTTCATCTCATATCATCTTCTGTTGTCAATAATAAATCTATGATTATTTTTAAATTTTTCTCTATTTGTTTCCTTTATTGGTTAAACAAAAAGTTAATCGTTTCTATTTATTTCCTTTGTAGGAAATGAGAACTCACTACTTGAAGAAAAAATTTCACCATGTATAAGATGTGTATTCTATATCTGGAAAGCACATGTGTTAATGCTTGTACAACATTACTTTTGCAAAATAAAAATTGTTCAAATGAGATTAAAACATCTTGCTGTAATCTTCATCCTTCCTTTTTAAAGTTCATGCAAAAAAAAAAAAAAAAAACATTATTGACTACTCTTTTACAAGTTGTTACCTACTCGTCTAGCCATTACTATTTGACAAGATACAAAGGTTAATATTTAACTAACTTTTCTACATCATTTTTAATATCAAAATAAAAATAAATTGAAGAAATTATATCATTTTTGATAAGCAACAATAATGTCTTGTATATAAATTCCCAGTGTAAAGCCTTCGTTCCTCAAAAATTATATGATAATTAAATCTTTAGTTCAAACTTCACTCAAGCCCCGTAATTAGTTGTCCAAAACATAAAAAGCATTGAAATACAGAAGGGAAAAATTTATCCAATTTATGTTGGTTTTGAAACAATGAATCTAAATTTTATTTCATTTAGCAAATCCTATAGCTAGGGGACACTAATAAAGAAAATGATTAGTGTAGGAGACAAATACAAACACCAAAAAGTAAACATCTAGCAGAACAAAGAATGCACAACTATTTTTGTTTTTTATTTCGTTCAAAGTATACATCTTTGTTAATCCATTAACCACTAAATTTTTTTCTTCAGTTCAAGAATTATTATTCGAATTTAGACCAAATTTTATCTTTTATTTTGCTTTCAATTACAATTTTATTTTATAGTTCAAAGCTATTAAATTATTATATATTGGTTATTTAAGCTGAATAAAACTAATTATTATTAGGCTTTTAAGAAGCCCCCTTAAGATAGGATTTGTCATTTTGGTAGTGGGTTCAAATTGGGTCCAATTTGAATTCAATTTGATCTGAACCAAATTTATTTTGATTCAAATCGAGTTTAATAGTGTTTTCTAATTCAGTTGGATAAGTTTCTGATAAGATTCTAATTTATTAACTTTTCTCCCTTCTACCTCACATCCTCTCTCTTGTCATGCAGGAGCAGTCGCTTCACACCCGTTCTCTCCTCACTCTCAAGACATCAAAGCAGCCATTGATTCTGCTTGTTCCTCCCTCCAGTAGGTAATCATCTTTCTCTCCCACTCTCAATGTCACTCTCTCTCTCCCTCTTTTGCCCTCTTCTTTTTCTTCAGTGTCGACACATGGTTCTGCATCTTGTCGCTCTCTCTCCCTCTGTCCATGTCGATATCACCTATGCTAACAAATTTCAGTGTCGGTGGGAATGAAACGTTTTAAGATTTCAATCAGCACAACTAGACACCTAAACCCTTGCTAGTGAAACTAAAATGCTATTAGTATTTCAATTGTGAAGTAAAAGGGAGAGCAACAAATTTATTTTCTAGCTTCGAGACCAAGATTGTTGCTTGTGAAGGGAAGAATTCTCATCTACTAAATAAAATGTATATGGGAAGTTGTATGTAGCAGCTAGTTGGTGAGAAAGCCTTTATGAAGTACAAGGTTCTTTCAATAAAACAGGAAAATTATGTGATTATTTTTTTATTAAAATCTACCCTTTTTTAATAAACTTATATTGTTCCACTTTTATAAAATTTAGCTACTCATTCTATTTTCAATTGGTACATACCTTGGCCATGTTTAACTTGCACTAATCAAATTTTTGCAATGTTGGTTAGTTGCAACCACATGCCTTGGTGCCTAGGACAGTATAGTGTCCTAGTGCTATAGTCACAACCTAGTGTAAAAAAGCAATCTCTCCTTTCAACTTGGTAGTTGGGCAAACGGAGCGTTACGTGTCGATGATGGTGAAGAAGGCTTACATGGTGATTAACATAAAAGGGCATGGTGGCAGTTCTAGTGTGCTATAAGTTGAAGTATGATTACAATAAACAGCAACGACAACTAAGTCTTATCCCAAATGGAATCGGCTATATAAAACCTCCTACGTCATTGGGCTCTATCCTCAACTATATCATCATCTATATTTAAATAAATTTTATCTTATTTTATCGTTGTTAATCAAATTTTCTTTGATCTTCCTCTTTCGAGATTGATTTGCATATTTATAATAGTTTCACATCGCCAAATTGGAACATTTATTAATCCTTTAAATACATATACACATCATCTTAAATATATCTCTAAGAACTTTTGCTCAATAGGTGCAACCCCAACTTTCGCTTTAATATTTTCATTTCTTATATTATCCTTCATCGTATGTCCACACACTATCTTAATGTCCTCATCTCTACAACTTTCATCTCCTGCTCATGTGCTTGAGTCATTGTCCAACATTCAACTCTAAATAACATAGCAGATCTAACTGTCATTTTAAAAGTACTTTACGATCACAAAAAACACTCAATGCTCTCCTCTATTTCAACCATCCTGCTTATATTTTATGTAAGACATCTTTTAATCCCTATGCCCTTTTACAAAAATGATCCTAAACTCCTACCTTCACAATTGTCTCATTATATCTAACATTGCTAAATTTAAATTTCATATATTCTGTCTTTACTCTGCTAATTGTAAGACTTTTCGTTTCTAGCATTTTCCTTCCAGATTTCATCTGCTAAGAACATGCACCATGCATTTTCTTCCCGACATAAATCCGAATTGATTTTCAATCACCATAGTCCCCTTAGTCTTTTTTATATTATTTTTTGCATAGTTTCATAATATGACTCATTAGTTTAATACCCTTATAATTTGCATAATTTTGCGTCTCCTTTGTTTTTGTTAGAATATTCTAAATATTGCTAGGGATAAATATGGTTAAGGATAATAAGTTTATCTCTTATGATAGAGTTTGATCTATTTCTTAGAACAGGCCCTAACTTTATTAATAAAGTTAGTTCTTTTTTATGAAATAATATGGTATCAGAGCCCTAGATTAGATTTCGGCGCCACTTCCGCTCCTTTCGCGACGTCTTTCTTCCTTGGCGCCCACTTCGCTGCTGCTCGCGGACTCGCGACATCCTCCGTGATTCCACCTCGCTGCTGCTCGCGGACTTCCCTCGTCGTCGCGACCTTCTTCCATGCGACATCCTCCGCGCCTAGTCTCTCTCCCCGCAAGCGGCGGCCTAAGGTGGTGTTGTTCGCTGCCGCCCCGATTTCTCAGACCAACACCGCCTAACTGGTCGCCCTCCTTCACCGCCGGAGTCGGCATCGTCATCGATTTAGCGGACGAGGAGAACGAGATCGAGCACCAGAACATATCCTTCTCGTCGCCGCGTCCCCGCTCGTTGCCTTCGCTTTTGCTCCGGTGAAGAAGGAAGTCTTTGAGAAAGATCCATCTCTTGGAAGTCCTTTCACCGCCGCTTGAGGAACCTACCACCTCCTCCCGTCTACGCCTCCAGCGCCTAGGATGATGCACCCACAGATCTCGCGACCTTCTGTTCCACAACTATCTGCGCCACCAATCGCATATCCCCAAGTTGTTCATCCGTCTGTCCCGGGGCAGGTTACTGGTTTCCTAGGCCAGTGTTAGTAATATATGAGAGATGTCCTAAGGCAATCGCCTTATGTATGAACCATTTATATGATAAATGAAGATTCACTATTTGAGTATACATGTTTTATGTATTTGATTGGATCTTAAACTCATTTACTGAATGTCCACGATACGATTCACGCATGAGAGAATTTGTGATTGGATCACAACTAGTGAGTATCTCTACATGTGTAATTGTGATGTATCGAATTATCCTAGTCGATGAATTGATGGATTTGGACACCATCAATTCGAGATTAGCACGCAGGTATACTCTCGGTGTATCCAAGCGGTGATTCTTCGGAGTTAATCGTGGATGCTAGTTATGGTAACTAGTTCATTGGAGTGACCAGCCGTAAGACTTCATATGGTTCTCTGCGTATATAGATATGTCAATGAAGTTCTTACTGTGGCTTAAGTGCGATGTTCCTTTGACTTGCGGTATTCAAGTCATCTTGATCATGGAGACTTATGCTTTGACATCTTAAGCAAACATCTCTAAGGAGATGTGAACCCGAGATGATTGGGTATAAGTCGAAGTGATCGAAGGTGTTTGAATAGCCTATAAAGGATTCACCACTCCTTGCGAGGAGATGTATACTCATGGCCTCTCGTCGGATTATTACTAAAGTCTTTGTGGCATTACATGTTTAGAGTAAGGTACTCTTGATACATGTGGAGTAACTAGAATCCGTAGGGACGAAAAAATGATACTTGGGCTAGGTGTGGCGTAGTCGACTAGTGAGGTGACTATAGACCGTATCTGAACAGTGGGTATAAGATGAGTGAAGGGAATGGGGCACGAATCATTCGGTTCTTGAAGGGTTTGAAATAGTTACGGATCGAGTTGATCTTTTTCGATTAATCGTGATCACGACTGCATTACTAGTGCCACTCACGATCGCTCTATAATTAATGGTTAATTATGTACTACCAACATAAACCGAGAATCTATTCGTCACACGCACAACGAGCGTAATCCAAAGGATTTAAAACGAGCCGAGAACGGGATTCTCGCATCGAGAGAAACTAGGTTTGGTTGGACCAAACATAAAGCGAGCATGAAATCGTTTCAGTCGCAATGGAAGCGGATGGGCCGTGTCTTATGAAGACATAATGGATGAACCAAAATGGTTTGGTTCTAATCCAATGGAGGAGAATAAACCAAAGGGTTTGGTTTATTTTAAACGAATGAACCAAAAGTTGGGTCGGTTCGTTTTAACTTAAAATAAACCATCATGGTTTGGTTTATTTTAACTTATCTTAATGGAGCGGGTTAACGGGCTTTATGGATATGATCCAATAACCATTAAGAGAATTAGTTCTCTAAAAAGAGGGCTTAATGGATAATTAAGCCCTAATCCAAGCCTAGATTGCCGCCAACCGGCCGCCCAAGTCCTTGCCGGCGCCCAAGCTTCAGCCTTGATCCTCCTGCGCTCCTCTGATCTTCCTAGGCCTCTGAAAAGGTGAGCACTGCTTCCTTTGTTTTTGCTGGCGCCATTTCCTCCACCAAGCTATCCAGCTTTTCGACAGCTTTTCTCCTTCCGCTTGAGCGCCGCTTGACGACTTAGAGCCCGGCACAATGCCAAACCACGGGATTCGATCTCCGATAATCCTCGAGGTGGAGGACGGCGATTCTGGCCAATCGTCGACGAATACCTTCCGAGAAGCGAAGTTTTCGAGAACTCAGACAGATCCGAATTTGATTCGATCGTGATCATCTTCGATCACGTCGCCTTCAACACGAGGCTAGTAACCCGTACGAAGACGAAGCTCGTGGCTTAGCGAAGTCATCCCGAGGAACTCGGCGTGGATACGGATAGAGACGATTCTAGCGAGGATCGTTCCGGTTGATGCCGTTCCCACTACACGTCATACGAAAAGTATAACGTAGATAAATTTCCTTTTATTGCAAATTTAAATTTACGGTTATGTCTACACTTGTTGTAATATGTATGCGTGCGTTGTGTGTGTTGTAATAAATGTAGATTTATTATTTTTATTGCTTCCGCTGTGTTCATGTTTACGAAACGTGATCGAACACACACACGCCGCGGTGTCGGAAACCCAACAGCCAGCGCCCACATGGTGCCATGCCCATGCAGTTTGCTGCCAGGCCAGGTGGTTCGCCACCTCAATTCCCTATGCCCTGCCTCAACTTGGTCAGAGACCTCCACCTCGTAAGGGTGGCAAAAGACATCCTTGGTGTGATCATTGTCATCGACCAGGACACACAATCGATAAATGTTGGAGTCTCCATGATCGACCTCCTCGTGCTGCTCAGATCACCCAGAGTTCTATCACTTCTTCAGCTTCCACTTCACAGTTGACACCGAATCTGATTCCACCGCCTTCTTATAATGACTTTCTAAAATGGTATGAGGATCGACGGGATTCTAATTCCCTTGCCGCCATTACACAAGCTGGTAATTCTTTTGCTGGCATATCTCGCTCTTCGGGTCCGTGGGTACTTGACTCTGGGACCACCGATCATATCACTGGTAATAAGTCTCTTTTTTCTTCACTATCTACTTCCGGTTATTTACCCTTTGTCACCATGGCGAATAGTTCTCAAACTCAATCTCAAGGTGTTGATGTTGTTCATCCTTCTCCATCTCTTTCCATTCATAATGTTTTGTATGTTCCCGAAGCTCCCTTTAATTTGTTATTAATAAGTCAAGTTACTCGGTCTCTTGATTGTGTCATCTTGTTTGCTAAATCTCCCGTGTCATTACAGGACCGGAGTACGGGAAGGATGATTGACTTCGGATGTGAGTCTCATGGCCTATACCGACTTCACCAAGTCTCTCTTGTTGGTTCGGCAGCGGCATCTCCACTTGTTATTCATGCTCAGTTAAGACATCCTAGCCTTGACAAGTTAAAACAATTACATCTTAGTCTTTCTCACTTAGAGTCTTTATCTTGTGAGTTATGTCAATTAGGCAAGCATGTTCGTAGTTCGTTTTCTCCTCACATTATAAGTCGGGCTACATCTCCCTTTGCTTTGGTTCATTTCGATATTTGGGGTCCGAGTCGTGTTTCTTCTACATTGGGGTCACGATATTTTGTTACCTTTATAGACGATTTTTCTCATTGTACTTGGTTATTTCTGATGAAGGATCGTTCGGAACTATTTTCTATTTTCCAATCTTTTTTTAACGGAGTCAAAACACAATTTGGTTTCCGTCTTCGATCCTTGCAAAGTGATAATGAACGTGAATATCTATCTACTCCCTTTCAGACCTTCTTGGCATCTCACGGCGTGTTACATCGGACGTCTTGTCCTCATACCCCCCAACAGAATGGAGTTGCAGAATGCAAAAATCACCATCTTCTCGAGACCACCCGGACTCTTCTCCTCCACTTCATGTTCCTCTTCGTTTTTGGGGTGACGTCAAACTTACTGCATATTATCTCATCAATCGCATGTCTTCCTCTACTTTACAGAGTCAAATACCTCATCATGTACTTTATCCAAATCGGTCCCTTCATCCTTTACCACCTAGGGTCTTTGGTTCTACATGTTTTACTCATACTCTTGATCCTGGCATTGATAAACTCTCTCCTCGGTCGCATAAATGTGTTTTCCTTGGGTACCCACGGTCTCAAAAAGGGTACAAGTGTTATTCTCCTACTCTTCGTCAGTATTTCATCTCTACTGATGTCACATTCTTTGATTCGGTTCCTTTCTTTGGGCCTTCAGAGTCGTCGTCCGAGTTTCCTCCTTCTATGTCTGCGCCAGTCTTTCATCCTCCAGAGGATTCTCTATTACCCTCAGCCCCAATTTCTCCTCCGTTGCAGGTTTATCAGCGTCGTTCTCACCGCTTGTACGCCTAACACCGACTCTGTGGACTCTCTCGAGTCGTCCTCCGCCCCTTCCTCCGAGATGCCTAACTCGATATTCTCATCAGACTAAAAGGTATACATTCAACGTAATCCTTCTCCTCATTATGTGTCTCGAGTTACCATCGCCTTTTCTCCTTCCTATTATTTTGCCTTTCCTCCTTATCGATGCTTTCTTCCAAGATCGTGATGAGATGCATTTGCCCATCCAGAGGAAACAAAGCATGCTATTTAAATGAAATGAGTGTCTTACTGAGTCATGGACTTGGGACCTCATTCCTCTACCACCAGAAAGTCATTGTTGATCGTCGATGGGTATATACGGTAAAGGTCGAGTCCAGACGAATGACTTTAAGGCTCTTGTTGCTAAAGGCTATACTCGATCTTTAGATCGGATTACGGGATACTTTTTCTCCCTTATTAAGATGTCCTCTATACGCCTATTCACGTCACGTTATTCAACACCGGTCTCTTTATCACTGACATCAAGAATGCGTTTACTACGGTGACCGCTCAAGAAGTCTATACGTGAGCAACCTCCGTGTTTTATCACAGAGGAGTCTTCTCGTTCAGGTGCGCTTATTTAAAATCTTTATATAGTCTCAAGCAAATACCCAGCAGTACGGTTCAGAGATTCGATTGTAATTCAACATGATACGACTAGATGAGGTCGACCATTCTCCTTTTTATCACACTCATCTACCTGTCAGATCTATCTAGTGGTTTATGCTGATGATATCATTATCACAGTGTAGTGATCATCTCGAGATCTCACAAGAGAAACAACATCTTTTCAAACATTTCCGCACAAAGGATCTCATGGACTTAAATATTTCGAGGATAAGAAAGACAAACGTAAAGGGAATCATTATATCTCAAAGGAAGTACGCAATAGATATTCTAAGAAACAGAATATTAAACTCAAAGACATACTGACAACCCTACGGAACCTAATGTCAAGCTCCCGCCAAATCGGGAGCCTCTATCGATCCTCGAACGATACAGCGATTAAGAGGAGACTAAGTTACCTTATCATCTCGTCCCGTATATCTCATTTGCAGAAGTCGCTTTCAACTCTCCGTAAAGAACATCGATGTGATTCGTGATTGCTCGATATATCAAAGGCGCCCAAAAAGGTCTTTATACGAAAACAAAGGACATACTCGAATCATAGGTATTGACGCAGATCAACAGATCTCCATCGATAGAGATCTACCTCGATTAGATATTTGTTTGAGGTAACCTGCTCTCGAAAAGCAAAAAGGTAATGTCTGCAAGATCAAGTGCAGAGGCAGAGTACCAAGCTGTAGTTATAGCCAGTCAAGAGCTTATATGGCTCAAACAGTTACTTCTGGAGCTAAAGTTTGTAGATGTTACACAAATGTCACTTATATGTGATAACCAGATCGTCATGCATATCGCCTCAAATCCAATTTTTCATGAGAGGACAAAGCATATTGAAGTCGACTGTCACTTTATCAGAGAGAGAGAGAGTCATATCGGGAGAAATATCTACTAGTTTTGTTACCTCGCATGATCAGCTAGCAGATATATTTACTAAGTCACTGAAAGGTCTCTGAATTGACTACATATGTAACAAACTGGGTGCATATAATTTATATTCTTCAACTTGAGGAGGAGTGTTAGAATATTCTAAATATTGCTAGGGATAAATATGGTTAGGGATAATAAGTTTATCTCTTAGGATAGAGTTTGATTTATTTCTTAGAATAGACCCTAACTTTATAAATAGGGCTTCTTCCGTGTAATAAAATTAGTTCTTTTTTATGAAATAAAAGAGCTATAAAACTTATCCTCCATTAATCATTTTTTTTTTCAATATCAAATTGAATAATTTTGTACATCATTTAATACCTTGCTTGCCTAATCACTTCTATATCTCTATCAAAATATCATCTGATCTAATTATTTTTCATTTTGCATCTCATTTAAAGTCGGTTCTACTTCTGAAGATTGAATTCTACAATAAAAATTTAAATTTCTATACTCGTTAAACTACTTAAATTACCCAAGTTAAATTGATCACCTAAACCTTTATTAAAAAGATAATGAAAATATCTCTTCCATCACTCTTTTATTCTCTTATTGTCTAATAGTACCCTACTGCATTCATCTTTAATACATCTTATTTGAATAAGATCTTTAGACTTTCTTTCTTTACCTTTAGCAATGCTATAAATATCTTTTTCTTCACCTTTTGTATCCAGTTGTCGATATATGCGTTCAAAAGTTTCATTCTTGCTTCACTTGTTACTTTCTTGAACTCTTTCTAAAATATTGTATACTTTTTTAAAATTTTCTTAGTTCTTACAAGTATATATTATAAACTTTTCATTTTTCCATCACTTTCTCATTCCATTATCAAGATTCTTTACTTGATGGCACATCCTTTTAACTCATCTAATAGACCTTTGGCTACCATTTTTAACTTTAATATCATCTTATCTCATGTCATATTCAAAGCATCATGTATCTCTTATAATACTTGTACTCTTACTCTCTCTTTAAATATATTTTATTTTTCATCTTTTACCTTTCACCATTTAATTTTAGGAGTCATATATTTTTTTCTTCTATTAATACTATGTTTAAGACACATATCCAACACTATCAACTTTTGTTTGGTAGTTAAGTTTTCTCCAAAAATAACTTTATAATTTTTACATATCTTTTTGTCCTTCTCCCTCGCCATAATAAAGTCAATTTGTGCTTATTATTCCCACTTTTAAATGTGTCCAAGTGTTCTTTTTTCTTGAAAAATATATTAACTAGTATAAGTTATATAGTGTTGCAAAATTCAATATAGCTTTTCCTTCTTCATTGTTTATTTCAAACCTATAATCTCTATGCACTATATTATATTCTTTACTTTTTACTCCTACATGCTCATTTAAATCTCCTCCTATTAAAATCATTTCGTTTGACGGAATTCTTTATAATACCTCATCTAAGTCTTCTAATTTGTCTTCATCTAATCCTACTTGAGTACATATATAGTAATTATAGTAATAGATTTTTTTTCTATCACTATCTTAAGGGCTATAATTCTATCCATTTTCTAATTACTCCTACTACTTCATCATTTAATGAATTATTTATAACAATAACTACTTCATTTAGTGTTCTACTCTTTCTTATGTACCATAACTTAAATCCTGAGTTCGATATCATTTTTGCCTTCTCTCCTACCCATTTTATCTTTTACAAACACAGAATATTAATTCTTCTTCTAATCATAGTATTTACTACTTTCATTGCTTTACTAATGAGCATTCCTATATTCCATGTTACGAATTGTAAACAATTAATTTTCCTATAATATTTATTTTTATCTACAAGAGAAAGTGGAAAAAAATGAACAGCCTATAAGGAATTATATATTTGTAAGAACAAGACAAATTTTAAAAAAATATATAATAGCAAAAAAAAAAAGGCTAAGAAAACAATAAATGAAGCTAAGAATAAAACTTTTGAATGGTTATATTAAAAATTAGATAAAAAAAAAAGGGGAATAGACATTTATAGAATAGCTAAAGTGACAAAGGAAGACAAAAGATCTTATTCAAATAAGATGTATTAAAGATAAATGCAATAAGGTACTAATAAATAATGAAGAAATAAAAGAGCGACGGAAAAGGTATTTTCATCGCCTTTTTAATGAAAGTTTAGATGATAACTTAATTTAGGTAATTTAAGTAGGTTAAATGAGTATATAAATTTAAATTTTTATCGTATAATTCAAATTTCAGAAGTAGAACAAGCTTTAAATGGAATGCAAAATGAAAAAGTCGTTGGACCAGATGATATTCCGATAGAGATATGGAAATGTCTAGGAAAACAAGGTATTAAATGACTTACAAAATTATTTAACATAATATTGAAAACAAAAAAGATGTCTGATTAATGAAAGGTAAGTACTCTAATTCCCTTATATAAGAATAAAGGAGACATACAAACTTATGCAAACTATAGGAGTATTAAACTAATAAGTCATACTATAAAACTTTAGGAAAGAGTAATAGAAAAAGATTAAGAAAAGAGACTATGGTTCTCGAAAATCAATTTGAGTTCATGTTAAGAAGGTCGGCAATAGAAGTTATACAGGCATGTAATTGAAAAGTATCGAGAGCAAAAGCAAGATCTACACATGGTATTCATTGATTTAGAAAAAACTATGATAGAGTTCCAAAAGAAATTATATGGAGAATTCTAGAAAAGAGAGGTGTTAGTATAATATATATTGAACTAATTAAGAATATGTATGAGGAAGTAATGACCAAAGTGAAAGCTTCAGGCGGATTAGCTGAAGTATTTCTAATAAAGATAAGGTTACATCAAAGATTAACTTTAAGTCCCTATCATTTTATACTAATAATGGATGAACTCACTGGACACATTTAAGACAGTACCGTGGTGCATGTTGTTTGTAGATGATATTGTTTTGGTGGATGAGATACGTGAAGAAGTAAATGTTAAACTAGAATCTTGGATAGAAATACTAAAAGTAAAAGGTTTTAAGCTTAGTAAATTAAAGACAGAATATATGAAATTTAAGTTTAACAATATTAAATGTAATGAGACAAGTGTTAAGATAGGAGATAACGAGTTGTCTGAAACTAAGAGCTTTAAATATTTATGACCATTTTTGCAAAGTCATGGAGGGATTGAGAGAGATCTTACATAGAATACAAGCAAAATGATTGAAATGGAGGAAAGTATCGGCTGTTTTATGTGATCGTAAAGTACGTCTAAAACTTAAAGAAAAGTTCTACAAAATGATGATTAGACCTGCTATATTATATGGCACTGAATGTTGGGTTACGACTCGTGCACATGAACAAAAGATGAGAGTTGCAGAGATGTGGATGGTAAAGTGGATGTGCGGCCATACGAGAATGGAAAAAATAAGAAATGAGAACATTAGAGAGAGTCGAAGTTGCATCTATTCAAGGAAAGCTCCGAGAGACAACATTTAAGGTGGTATGGACATGTGCTTAGACGATCAATAAATGTTTCAGTTAGGCGATGTGAAACGATGACAAATATACACATCAAACGAGAAAGGAGACGACTAAAAAAGACTTATTTAGTAACGATAAAACAAGATAAAATTTATTTAAGTATAGATGATGATATAATAGGGGATAGAGTCCAATGGCGTAGAATGATCCATATAGTCGACCCCACCTAGTGGAAAAAGGCTTAGTGGTTGTTTTTGTATTTATTTTTATCTAATATATGGTATGAGAATTCTTGCATATTAAATGCTACACCCAAATTCTCATGGAAATATAGCGATCGTTGCTGAGATATTACAGTAGAACTCTACAACACATTCCTTCCAAGAAAGGAACTAGCATTAGTGCAATATCTCGATGGATCCATTCATTGAAATTTGTAAAAGTTTAACGTTGGCTAGCAACCTAATATAACCCTCCCCCTATTTCATTCGGGCTTAGGACCAACCCAAGTTGAAGTATAATTGCTACATATTATTGCTCATTGTTCAAAGTAGAGGACTAGCGAGGATAGGCGAGATATCAAAGGAAGTGGATGATAGTTTGGCTGATGCATCACCAACAAAAAGACATGTGATAATTGATAGCTAATGTTGTTAAGGAATATCGAGCATCATTTGTTGGATGATAAAGAAAAAAAAAACTTAATGACCTATTACATTCACAAGTGAAGGTGCAAACCAACGATTGGCAACACAACGTTGTGATAGGAAGGCAAGTGATTGAGATATCTATTAAGGTGTAGGATCTTTGGAGAGAATAAAGTTGGTAGGAAGTGTTTGTTGAGGATACATGGAGCATGCTTTTGGAGTTTCTATGGATTGGCTTGGTCAAGGATGGCATGGAGTGGCGAGATCACATATATATGATCTCAGCAAGGTCACAAAGAACCAAGGAACAGCATGTCATAAAATTGGCAAGGAAGAAGGCAGCAACTAAAAAGACCTAGAAGTGGAGTGAGGCGAGGAACAAAGGCAAAAAGAAAGGGATGTCATGCCACAATATCAAACCTGCTACCACCTTCAACAAGAAATTGGGTAACAATTTTGAAAGAAACCATGCATTTTACCAAATTGAAAAGAAAATAGTACTTGAATTCAGTAGAAAACTAAAGAGTTGCACCTTATATAGGATCATAGTTTACGTGCATTCGATAAATAAACAATGTAGGACCACTCTATTAATTTTAACAAGAAGCTTTTGGAAAGATGAGACAAAATAAGCATGCTTAACAGCTTTGAAAAGATATGACATAGGAAAATTATGTACAACAATTATGAGTAAATAAAAATATATTATCCGTGGACTACAGCAAAGCAGATAGAAGTAGTACCAATAATGCCCTATCTTTTGAAATTTTCAAATATGCCTACTCTAAACGCAATCAACCTTCTGCAAAACCCCTTAGGTTGCATTAATCAGGTAGGTGACCATAGCACAAGTTCAAAATAATTGCATCCTTAATGAGCAGCAAAGGATTTCTTTTGAAAAAACATGAAAGTGAGCCTCAACATTCAATGAAAGAGTTCCGTAGATCCCCGAAATTTCAAACATTGATTACATAGATAATGTATAAAAAATAATTTAATTATTACGTATTGCTCAAACATAAAAACTCTTATTCCAACACTTGAGATCGGTGAGTCAAGTGTCGTGATCTAGGTAATTTGGCATAACCTTGATAGATGAAATGCTCATTAAAAATAAAAAATGGCCTTACAGGATTAGTTATGCCCTTTGTCAATTGAGGGCCAAGTGAAACAAGTACACGTTGGGCAAGAGATGGTGTGTTAACTTCAGCAATTATCGTCTTCAAGGCTATACTAGCAATATCACGATATTGATCTTTCCCATTTAGCAATTTGTCACAGAGCTTATTCGCCATTTCCATAATTCTCTCCTCGGTGACCTTCTTGACAAGGGGAGCTAAGCTGCACTCAGAAAAAGGGAGGGAAAAGATCGATAGCAACATACTGAACTATAACATCCAATTTAAGATACATGAGAAATAATCTCCTACGATGACTTGGCTTGGAAATACTAAGAAAAAATGTTGTTCGATGACATAGTTGCAGACATACATAAGAAACGATGTTGTCAATTTCCAGGTCGGATCCAAGAACTTCTAGAAGTGTTTATTGGTTAGTTTTTGCAGAGAAAAGAATTACTTTAGTATATGGCCAACAAATATTATGTTTTTGTATGCAAAGGATAATACTGGAGCACAAACTTCTCCTGTAACTCCAATTATACCTGCAGTGCAAAGTAAAAAGGGGATGAAAAAATAAGTGGACGAGAAACATCTTAAAGTTCGAGAACCTCTGATATAAGTTCATTATAATCACTGTACCACTAGAAGTAGGTACAAATCAACCCCATTTGAGTCCCAAAAGAATAACAGGGGATTTCCAAGGTAAAAGAAAGGATGACAAATAAGTGGATGAGTAACATCTTAAGATACGAGAATCTCTGACATAAGTTCATTATAATTACTTTACCATTAGAAGTAGGTACAGATAAATCCCACTTTAGCCCCAAAAGAAAAACATGGGCTTTTTTAACAAATCACAGAATATAGCATATGAAATATCATCCCAGCAAAAAATAATAATAATAATTTACAAATTTAAAACATGAGAATATAAAATACTGCAACCTGACAAAAAATGTTCTCTTCTAAACAATCTTTTGATACATGTCCAAGGGGAAAAAAAGCCTATAATCCTGCATTCAACTTTGACCAATATTCAATTCCTCTACACCAATGTCTTTAATTAATGGAAATAAGAATAGACACAAAGAAACAGAAAACAATGTCAATTACTGACATTATTCTAAATGCTGAAACTCATTTGGCATCCAGTTCAGCCAATCCAGATTCTATAATATCCACATAATAAGCAAATAAATATGTTAATATAAAGTCTTCCAAATTAAAGGAGTCATAAGTGCAAGTCTTGAATATAATGTAAGACAAACCATTTCACTGCAAGTCCAGAAACATCTCCGGCTGCATCTTCAAGCTGTTGGAGAACAGCACTTGTTAATTTCAATTCCAGATCAGAATCAGCTTTAAAACCTTCCTTGTTCAGTTCACTAAGCAGATCTGAAGTTGCCATATATCTATAATCCTTATCCTTGCCTGTCATCTAGAGGACGGTCATCATCATCAGTACCCAAACAAGCAAAAAAAAACAAAAAGCAAACATTTATTAGATTTAGTAAGACTAAAGTTCTGGTATGTGCATACCTTCTCTAAAATATTTGTTATATTTATGTTTGCCATATTTAATAGGTTTGACAAACTCAGACAGAAGACAGAAGACAGAATTTTGTACTATGCCTGCAGAAATAGATTCCAAGAGTTAGGCCAGTATAACGCACCCAATTTAATATAATCATGATATGTTGTGGTGGACCATATGGGTTATGTAACTAAAAACTACCAGAAACAGGGTCTGCAAAGCACCTATTTACTGGTATCATGATGTTGCACAAGCATGATCTTGACGAGCTATATTTGTCAAATCAGAGTGCATATCAGATGAATTTCAACATAACATCATAGATGAAATCATGGTTCTTACCAATAAAATATTTAATACTTGGACACTTCAATTCCACCCCCCGCCCATGCACCCACACACACACATTAGTGCAAGACTTTTGACACAATGACCACGTCAAGAACATTTAGAATATCAACCACAGCTGTCTTGGATACACGTAACTGAGTAGGAGTAATAAAATCAAAATCAAATACTAATAGTGTGACCTCAATGATTTTTCCTTTTCATTTACAAATTATTATGTTCATTTTTATTAATTCATTCGTGCAGGTAGATTCATAGAAGAACGAAATTCCTTCGCCTAATTAATACAAATTCATTGAAAATAGCCCGGGAAAGGAAGTGAGAACGAACCCTGACGATCACGAGAGAGGAAGCCTTTTTAACCACCTGAAGAGGTTATCTTAGACTAGAGCTTCGTACTCAGCCAAGCATCCACTATCGGATGATCGAAAGTACTGACGGTGGTGATGACGATGGTGATGGTGATGGTGATGGTGATGGTAATGGTGATGGTAATGGTGATGGTGGTGGTGGTGACCGACGCCGACAGAGAAGGTGGACTTCCGAGCAACTAAGGAGACCCCGAGGCGACAGCCCTCTAGGACAGAGGAGGAAAGGAGCTCGGCGCTAGGCGAACGGAGAAGGCAAACAGGGAGGCGCGGCGAGGCGATCGGAGAAGAGAACTGGAGCGAGGTAAATAAAAAGGGTTCGGGCTGTTCTAGGTTTGGGGATCTCTCTCGTCGCCGTCGGATTATGATCGAGGGGCAGAAACAGTGTGCCTTTCAGTCCTGAGTTGGTCCGTCTCAAATCATGCTCGGCAATTTAGTGAAAGAGCTTTTGGTTCATTTTTAGTTTTTAAAAAAATAAAAATAAAATGCAGAAGATAATATTTGATTGATGTTTTTCATTTACGTTTTTCAGAAAATAAAAAAAAGTTTTTTTTTTTAAATTAAAAATTATAAAAATATATATATTTTTATTTTTATTTTCCAAAAAATAAAAAAAATGAAAAATTAGAAAACATAAAAAAAAATATTTTCTATTTTCTAAAAAAATAAAAATAAAAAATAAAAATTTTTCATTCAGCTCATTCTGCTTTACATTTTGCCAAATTCCATGTCCATTTTTTAAAATAGTCCATATATAATGTTTATTTAAATCACATCTCTTAGGTGCATCTCCTTTGAATTCTCAAAGTATGGATTAGATATTCCGTAAAAAAATTGGAATTGTCAACCTAGTGATTTTCATCGGTTTATTTCACGATTATTATAAGAAAGGTAAATCACAAAAGATCGGGCCTTGATGCGGTGGCCAAAACATGTGGGAGTTATCTGAATCCCAAAAATGATTTTAGATCTCCTTCAAAATCAATCCATATCACTTCTGTAAATATCTTCGTATTTTAATCACCACGTTATCTCTGTAAAAACAAATATGGATTAGATATTACAGTGAGCGACGGTTGTTATTCCGTACTCTATTGTGTCCAACTTGTATTAAACTCTAATATCATAGCTCTCCTTTTAAAATCCTAACACCAGCTTCACTCCATCGACTATATCTCCATCTAGCTATTGTTGCTCTCTTTCGACTATTTTCATTCCTCTAATTTCTTTCAATTGCTGCTTTTGGCAAAGCCAAGAACTTGATTTAAACTCATTGTCATCTTCGAGGATAAAATTTAGTGATAAATCTTTTGTTTGATCTAATGCTGACACTTTGATTTGAAATTTAAGAACCCTCGTTAGCCCCATTCCCTAAACAGAGACGAATCTACACGTGGACTGGGGCGTGTTTTATAAAAAAAATATATTTGCTTTTATAATTTTTTTTATATAGTAATATATTTATTTTTAGTAATATAATTATTATATAAAATATTTTTCTTCTCGAAATTCTATATTTATTTTCTTTCTGTAAAAATACTATATAATTAATTACTATATAAAATATAATTATTATATATTTATTTTCTCTCTCCTCCCTCTCCTTTCTCATTTCTTCTTCTCCAAAATTCTAAATCTCATCTTTTTTAATTTTTTTTATCGTGTTACAGTCGTCATTCACAGTTTCTCTTCGTCCGTTGCTCATACGTTGCTACTCGCAAGCCCGTCGTTGTGCGTCGATCTATCATTGTCCCTGCCAACTTAATATTGTCAGTCGCGTCTCTGGCCACCGTCGACCTCCGCTTCACGTGCACAGCTACGTCGCGATCACGGAAATTATCCCGTCAGTGTCACACCACGTTTGCAATTGCACGCCACTGTATCGCTAGTCATCATCGCCCTCCGCTCGACCATATACAAAAATCGTCGACATTTATAGGTTAGGTTAATTAAGATTTTATTTAATCAATTTTGAATTTTGATTATGAGATCATTTGAATTAATTAATTTGAGTTGGATTTAAATAATTAATTAGATTTAGATTAATTAAACCTAGCGTTTAATGAATAAATTTAGATTAATTAATCTGTTTAATTGATTAATTGATTTTAGATTGGTTAATCTATTTTAATTGATTAATTAACTTTAATTTAATTAATTAAATTTTGATTTAATTTATTAATTGGGTTTGATTAATTAATCTATTTAATTAATTAACTAGCATTCGATTAATTAAATATGAGTTTAATTAGTTTAGATTAATTAATCTATTTAATTAATTTATTTGGGTTAGATTAATTACATTTGAGTTTAATTGATTAATTTGTTTAGATTAATTAATCTGTTTACTTAATTATCTAAAGTTAGATTAAGTAAATTTGAGTTTAATTGATTAATTGAGATTAAATTAATTAATTTGAGTAGGTTAATTGACTAATCTAATTAGTATAATCAAAGTTCATTTAGGCTTGAAAATTATCAATTAATTAATTGGTTAGTTTGGTATAAGTGTAATTAAGGTGTCATTAATTTGTTAATAAGATTAATTGATTTAAATAAATCTAATTAAGTTAATAGAGTTGATTCGATTAAACAACTAATTGAATTAATTGGGTTAACATAATTAATCTAATTACTTGAGTGTATTAAGGATTTAACAAAATAATTAATATGGTTTAATATTTAGTTTAATGTTGTTGTTATTATCCACTTATTTAAATTAATTTAAGTTTTTCATTATCACAGACTTTGTATACTTCAAATAGAAAAATATATTACGATTGATAAATTTTTTTAAAGGAAGAGAGCAAATGAATTAGATTCGGCTGCTCCTATAACTCTATCGACAAGATCAAATAACAATGATTTTCCATATGAAATTTCTCCTAAAAGATTCAAAAATACAGAAATTGAAGAGATTTATCTCAATTCTTTAGAGCGTGATCCAGAATTGCGTCGACAAATTTGGGAATATCATCCTAACCAACAAGAGGAGATTCATCGAGCTTATTTGAATCTGAAGGCATATTGATCTATTCTTCGAGAATATCCATTAAATAAAAATGTTAAGCACCCTCGAAGATCTCAGTCTGCTTGGCATGGACAATTTCCTTGGTTGGAGTATTCACTGAGGCATGTGAGGATTTGATGAACCAACCACAACATATATCAAGAAAATTCGATAATTTTAATGTTGAACAAGTTGCAACTAATCGTCTTCGGTTAAAGGCTCACATACATTTGGTGTTGTTGCTTGCACTTCAAGGAATTCCTTTTAGAGGTCATGATGAGAAATCTAGTTCATCTAATCGTGGTAATTTTCTTGAATTTTTGGATGTGCTAACCATGTACAATGATGAACTTTCAAAGACAATTGCTAAAGCTCCAAAAAATGTCAAGTATACAAGTCACGATATTCAGAAACAACTACTTCATGTGCTTTTCAGTGAGAGTGAAAAAATACAATTCGTGAAGAAATTGGAGTTGCCAAATATTGCATAATTGTTGATGAAGCTTGAGATGAATCAAAAAGAGAGCAAATGTCTATAGTATTGAGGTTTGTGGATACTATAATTTGGATGTATCAGATATTGTAGCCTTGACTTTAAAGGATGATATATATTCTTCTTTGGCTCACTACAATTTGGATGTTCAAAATATTATAGGTCAAGGCTACGATGGTGTTGTTGGTGCAGTAGGCACCTAAGTCGAACCCGAGTTTTGATTATAGCAAACGATACAAAGTTAAGCTCATGTCGTTATCTCATGAGCTGAATCGAGTGTGCAGAAAATTATTATAGCTGGAGCTGAAGGCTAGCGACACCCGGAGGAAGCCGCGATGGTCGGGCGACACTCGAGTGACTTCAGAGGGAGCCGAAGGAATCGAGTGGAAGGCCGGAAGCGAAAGCAACACAGTAAGTATCGAGGTGAGCTCGTGTGTGTGCGAGAGTAAGTGAGGTCGTATTCTCTTTACGGGGATGATCTTAGGCGTAGATCCGACCAAAGACATCCTATAGGTGGTCTAGGTCGAGATCGGACGGTCGGAGGTCGTCAAATTAATGTTTTTGTTAAGCTAACTTTGCCTTGCAGCTAGCATCACGATCATTGCACTTGGAGGACTCATTGACGTCGCAACAATGATCGCTCGAGGTCGACATTTGATCGATCTTCTATCGATCAATCGATGATGGCCATTAGTCGACTGATGGTCAAGGATCATCCTCGAGGAGTCAAGCCTTATCACCATTATTCAAGGAGCCATGTGCCAAAACTCTATTGGGTGAAGTTCCTCTCGAAAAGGGGCTCAAAGGCTATAAAAAGAAGGCCAATCCTAGGGTTTCTTCATCAATTCTAAGCTTCCAAAAGCCTCCGCCAAGCTACAACCTTTCGACAACGAAGTGCTTCTTCTTCGATGTCTAGGTTTATTTATTTTCATTTTATTACGTCGGTTAAAGTTTTTATTTCAGTTTAGTACTTTTAATTCTTGAAGCTTTTATCGTAACGAGGAGAGGGGGAGTGTCCCTCTACCTCAAGCTTTGTGCTTCACTTGTATCGATTAAACTCCTACCTCTAACGGGGAGGAGTTCTTTAGTGTTTTTGCCCTCCGTACGTGGTCAAGGACCGCTAGGGCCTTGGAGTAGTAGCCGAAGGCTACTAACCAAGTAAAATTTCCTTGTCTCTTTTTACTTTATATTTACATTTCCGCTGCGTATAAGTGTTTTTTAATCATCTACCGAAAAAAAGGGTTTATCGCTATTCACCCCCCCTCTAGCGATCCGCTTCGATCCAACAATTGGTATCAGAGCTGGGGGCGCTTAGATTTGGTGAAACCACCAATCTAGCATTTTTTACAGATTTGTTTTTCGTTCATTTAAATTTTTCTCCCGCACTACTAATCCAAGACGAAGTCTTGGTACTATTCGTTTGGTTTTGTTTTGCAAGTATTCGCTTTTGGAGTAGCCGACGGTAAAATGGGTATAACTTTTTGTATAAGTTGACCCACGAAACGGACCTACCAAAACGAAGCTCTCGGAGATATCTACACTTCTTACTAGGGTAAACCCTTGTAACAAGCTGTCTTCATCCCCAAAAACCATCGTTTAGTACCATTTCTGAGACATCGAAGGTTGTAAGTGCTCATCTTTTATTTTAGTTGGTTATTTCTCGCTTATTCCTTTTGTTTTTTTTTTCATTTCCTACATTACTAATCCAAGGCAAAGTCTTGGAATCTTTTTTGTGTTTTTTTTGGTATTTTTTGTGCAAGGTTTCCCTTCCAAATGACCCATCTCGAGGGTTTTAGCACCGTCCGACCTCCGTTTTACAACGGAGATGATTTCCGTTACTGGAAAGGTCGGATGAAATGCTTTCTCAAAACCCAAATCGAGATGTGGATCATAATCCAAACGGGTTTCACACTTCCGCCTAACGAAGTGGGTGAATCCTTGGATTATGACCAATGGACCATTGCGACAAAACGACAAGTCGAAGCCGACGCCAAGGCAACTCAAATCCTTCAATGCGGCTTGTCTAAGGAGGAATTAAATCACGTCGGCCCCTTCATCAGCGCAAAGGACCTATGGACAAAGCTAGTGGAGCTACACGAAGGGACCGATGAAGCCAAGGTATGTAAGCGTGATCTTTTATTTAATAAACTCTATAATCTAAAAATGCAGGAACACGAGTCCGTGACGCAACTTCATGCCTGCGTCCAAGACATAGTCAACAATCTACACGCGATCGGGCAAAAGGTCGAAAACCGCGACCTTATAAGGTATGTCCTAAACTCCTTTCCGAGGACTACCTTGTGGGCATCCATGGTCGATGCCTACAAGGTCTCCAAGGATCTTTTGAAACTTAGGTTAGATGAACTATTTTCTGATTTTGAACTTTATGAGCAGTCTAACTCGGAACCCGAGAAGGGTATAACACTTTTTGCAGGTTCAAGGAAGAAAACCGCAAGCAAGCCACCCCCGAAGGAAGAAGAGGATGAGTCCGATTCGGAGGTCGACTTGGAAATGGAGGCCGAACTAGTCAACCTAGTTCGGAGGGTAGTCAAGGGCAGAAAATAAACCATCACTCGACCCAATGAAGGTAAGCCTAAAAGTTTAAATATTAGATGTTATGAATGCAACAGGTTTGGACATATCAAGTCCGAATGCCCAAAACTCAAGAGCAAAACACCAAAACACAAAAAGGCACTCAACGCTACTTGGGAAGAAGCATCCGAGGAAGAAGATAATGATCGTGTTCTCATGGCTAAACCGATGGAATCGAAGACGGAGTCAGAATCGGAACCTGAATCGAAAACCGAAGACGAGTCGGACTGCGAAGCACTATTCAAGATAAGCCACGGATACGCATCCGGTTCAGAAGATACACTCAAGGTAAGTCGGTCTCTCATTAGTACACTTTATAGTGCAATTAAGTTTTTAACTGAAAAGTTAGTTAAGTCTGAGTCTAAGGTCGAGACCCTGGTGGAGGAAGTTAAACTCCTCGAACACGAGGTCTCCCTAACCTCTTCGACTAGTCGAGTTCAAGAGAAGGACTCAACTCGGGTTGAAAAACTCGAAGTTGAGAACTCACTATTGAAGAGTCAAGTCGAAGATCTTAGGAATACATTGGAAATGTTTACTTTAGGATTCAAAGGACTTGACCTCCTACTTGGATCGCAAAGGGCCGTGTACAACAAGGCCGGGCTAGGATTTAGCTCAAATACGACCAATAAGTCGTATATGTCGATTGTAAGTCGACATAAAAAACATGTCCAAGCATGGGTCTCTAAGACCACCTTAATTTCAAATTTAGGATCGAACCAGTACTGGGTTCCCAAGGACCAAATCCACTATGTGGAGAGACCGAATCGATTCAACGGTTCAGGGGGAGCTAGTACGAAACTTGTTTGTGTTTTAACCTAGAAATTGCATGCTTAGGTTTTTATTTAGTTTGATTTTCCTTTTTAGAATGGTTAGATAGGACTATAACTCGTCAATACTTGATAACATAGTACCAGGACGCGGCGAGATGATAGTACGCTAGGAAAGTGGAGTCTTGTGTATTCGGGCTAGATAAGGCGTATCTAGTTCGGCGCACTTGACCGAGCGGAACTAGCTGAAGCTACCTCGCCGTATCCTAGACTAGTTAGACCAGGAAGTGGTCTTAGGTAAGTCAAGTCTCTATTTTCTTGAAAATGACTTTGTCTAAGGAAGTGGTCGTTGTTCCGATCAAAGAAGGCCTCTGTGCCTCGCCACGACCTGGAAGTCATGATCTTGAAAAGGTGACTTGATAAGCCTAAGGTCAAATCCGAATCTAACGCAAGGTTGACAAGTGTTTAAGTCATTAAATTTAAATCAAGTCAAATTAGAAGTCATCTCACAAGAACATATAGGGTTAACGTGTTTGATCATGTAGACATGGGTGAGATGATTTAGGTTAATAATTTTCAACCAATCTTTAATCCAATATCTGATCCAACTACCTTGCGTGTAGGATCAATGGATGTTGAACAGTGGTTGCTCCCGACACATGACCGGGGATCAACTCAAGTTTTCGAAGCTTCGATTCAAACGATAAGGATCGGTAGCCTTCGGAAATAACGACAAGCTCAAAATCATCGGATTAGGTGATATTGAGCTTAACTCAAATTTTGTTATTCAAAATGTTTTATTAGTAGAAAATTTTCAATATAATTTACTTAGTGTAAGCCAATTGTGTGATAATAACTATAAGGTCATATTTCTAGAAAATGAATGCGTAATTAATACAAATGAAATTTTTAAAACAATTCTTAAGGGAACTAGAAATAACAATATTTACACTATTAACTTAACTAACTCCTAAACTAAGTGTCTTATGACACGGCAAGAGGAATCATGGTTGTAACATCGACGACTCGGGCACTCACACCCAAGACTCATCCACAAGATGAGTCAGAGTGACTTAGTCAGAGGTTTGCCTAACTTCAATAACTTGGATAATAAAATATGTAATGCTTGTCAACAAGGTAAACAATCTAGGACACAACATCAACTAACTAATCAAGAACGAACCAAAAGTGTGCTTGAGCTCCTACACATGGATCTATTTGATTCACACGGAGCTAAGTCACTTAATGGAAGTAAATTCTGCTTAGTCATAATTGATGACTATTCTAGATTTACTTGGGTTAGGTTCATCAAACACAAAAGTGATACCCTAGATCAATTAATCAATCTATTTAAATTAATAGAAAATCAACAAAGCATTAAAATCAAAAGACTTATGACTGATCATGGTGGTGAATTCGAGAACCATAGGTTTACAGAATTCTGTAACCTAAATGGATACCACCATGAGTTCTCTTGCCCTAGAACTCCACAACAAAATGGCCTAGTAGAACGCAAAAATAGAACTCTACAAGAAGCCGCTAGGACAATGTTAAATGAGTATAACCTACCCGATAGGAAGTAGTACGCATGTTATGTCCAAAATAGGATCCTTATGGTAAAGAGGCACCTTAAGACCTCATACGAGATTTATCACGATAAAATACCTAACATCAAGTACTTTAGGGTATTTGGGTGTAAGGTACATATCCTAAACACTAAGGATTACCTAGGAAAATTTACATCCAAAACCATGACCGGAATCTTTCTAGGATACTCGACTACAAGTAGAGCTTATAGAGTATATAACCATGACACCCTTAGAGTCGAAGAGACTATCAATGTAGTATTTAATGAAGGACACGAACCTACAAAACCCCCGACAACCCCAATTAGCGAGCCAATTCATACTAGACCTAACTCTGATTCGGAGATCAGGTATAGTGTTAATCCTAATCTAAGTCAACCAAGTCACTCTAATGACCAAGTGATAGATGACTCTAACCAAACTAGAACTCAAACGAGTCATCCTATTGATCAAGTTGTAGACTCAAACCCAAATCCAACTAGGACTCAAACGAATCATCCTATCGACCAAGTGATAGGTGATCCAAGTCTAGGAGTTCGAACTAGAGCCTCATACAGAAACCTTAGTCAAATCTCCTTAATTTCCAAAATTGAACCCAAGACTATTGACCAAGCTCTTCTTGATCCCGATTGGATTATTGCAATGCAAGAAGAGTTGGCTCAATTCACTAGGAAGGAAGTATGAGAATTAGTACCACCACCTAAAGATAAAACAATCATTGGAACAAGGTGGGTGTTTAGAAATAAACTTGATGATAAAGGTGAAGTGGTTAGAAATAAAGCTAAACTAGTTGCTAAAGGGTTTAGTCAAGTCGAAGGTTTAGATTACGACGAGACCTATGCCCCAGTAGCTAGATTAGAGTCCATTCGAATGCTATTAGCGTACGCAACACATCGAGGATTTAAGTTGTTTTAAATGGATGTGAAATCTGCATTCTTAAATGGATACATTAAAGAAGAAATTTATGTTAGTCAACCCCCCGGTTTCGAAAGTTTAGACAAATCCGACCATGTCCTTAGGTTAAAGAAAGCTCTCTATGGACTTAAACAAGCTCCTCGAGCTTGGTACGAGAGACTTTCGATTTATCTTAAGTCCAAAGGTTTTAACCAAGGTGTAGTTGACCTAACTCTTTTCGTAAAAACCTTAGGTAAAGACATATTCATAGCCCAAATCTACGTAGATGATATTATTTTCGGAACCACCAACTCAATCCTACTAAATGAGTTCATTTCACTTATGGAAAGTGAATTTGAAATGAATTTAGTAGGCGAGTTAAGTTTCTTCTTAGGTCTACAAATTAAAAAAACTAAAGATGGAATATACCTACATCAATGCAAATATACTAGGGAATTAATCAAACGCTTTGGAATGCAAGACGCTAAAATTATTAATATCCCAATGGCAACTAATGTGAATATAGAAGAAGATTTAATCGGAAACTCAATTGATTTAAAATACTATAGAAGCATAATAGGGAGTCTCCTTTATTTAACTGCGAGCCGACCTGATATCCTATTTGCAGCAAGTATGTGCGCAAGGTTCCAAACCTGTGCCAAGGATTCTCACCTAACTCTAGTCAAGCGTATCCTTAGATATCTAAAGGGTACACTTAATGTCGATATTTGATACCCTAGATCTACCGAGTTCAAACTAACCGGCTACTCCGATTCGGACTATGCCGGTAGTAAGCTCGATAGAAAGAGTACGAGTGGTTGTTGTCAACTTCTCGGCTCGAGTATAGTGAGTTAGTGCAGTAGGAAGCAACACTGTGTTGCCTTATCTACCATCGAAGCCAAATACATCGCGATGGGTGAGTGTGTCACTCAGCTTCTTTGGATGAAGCACACTCTCCGCGATTTTAAGTTAGACTTTACGAACACAAAACTCCATGTAGATAATATTAGTTTAATTAACCTTACTAAGAATCCGATATGTCACTCTATGACCAAACATATAGAGGTCAAACACCATTTCATTTGAGAACATGTGGCCAACGGAGCCATACAACTCGAATACGTCGAATCGAAGTCTAACTTGGCAGACCTATTTACTAAACCCCTACCCGAAGCTGAATTTAGTCTATTAAGACGAAAATTGGGCATGTGCGTAGTAGAATAGGACTTTGCAAATTATATTACTACTATTTCTTACTTTTCATTTTTCATGTAACTAGTATAGGACTTAACTTAGATATCATGCACCTATAGATTTAAGGAGCCAATACATCTCACAACACATAGGACTAATGTGTTTGTGCACTTAGCCACGTAGATGGGCGTGAGATGTTAGGACCTTACTCCTGGTTCCAGATGTAGAGCTAGTGCATCGCTATGAACTACAGAGTATAATCATACATACTAACCGACTCTGACCAGGACTAGTTGATCTTTCATATCAATCAAGCCAAATATGAGTCGAACATTTTATAGATGAACTTATTTTCAGTATATTATTTTCAAAATAATGTGGAACATGCTTGGACTTTAAAATTAATACTTATTTTTTTATTCCACACACACCCTCATTCCTTTCGATATATGACAAAAGGGGGAGAAAAAGGCCAAAGTTAAGGGATCAATTTTTTTTATGGCCAAGGATTACTTAACTTTAAGTTAACAAAACAAGTTAAGAGAATTCTTAACTTAAACATATTTAGTTAACTTGTTAACAAAAAAAGTAATTTACTTAACTTGTTAACAAAACGGAAGTAAAGGCCAAGGTTAAGAAATCATTTTTTTGATTTCTTAACTTAAAACTTATTTTAAACACTATGACCAATATTAAGTAATTTCGATTACTTAATTCTTTTTTAGTAGCAAACATCAAGGGGGAGAGTTAAAACTCTTTCTCAAGTACTCACCCTCGGTCAAGGGGGAGCACTTGAAAAAGAGTTTCTATATACTCCTACTCATTCATGCATATCTCATACTCATTTTGCTTAATTCACTTAATTTATTTTTCTTAACTTTGTATGTGGGTTTGTCATAAATCAAAAAGGGGGAGATTGTTGGTGCAGTAGGCACCTAAGTCGAACCTGAGTTTTGATTATAGCAAACGATACAAAGTTAAGCTCATGTCGTTATCTCACTAGCTGAATCGAGTGTGTAGAAAATTGCTATAGCTAGAGCTGAAGGCTAGCGACACCCGGAGGAAGCCGCGGTGGTCGGGCGACACTCGAGTGACTTCAGAGGGAGCCGAAGGAATCGAGTGGAAGGCCGGAAGCGAAAGCAACACAGTAAGTATCGAGGTGAGCTCGTGTGTGTGCGAGAGTAAGTGAGGTCGTATCCTCTTTACGGGGATGATCTTAGGCGTAGATCCGACCAAAGACATCCTATAGGTGGTCTAGGTCGAGATCGGACGGTCGGAGGTCGTCAAATTAATGTTTTTGTTAAGCTAACTTTGCCTTGCAGCTAGCATCACGATCGCGTCAACAGTCAATCGCTGAGGTCGACATTCGATCGATCGCCATCGATCGGCCCGTGATCAATGATGGCCGGATCATTGATGGTCAAGGATCACCTCGCCTTATCACCATTATTCAAGGAGCCATGTGCCAAAACTCTATTGGGTGAAGTTCCTCTCGAAAAGGGGCTCAAAGGCTATAAAAGGAGGGTCAATCCTAGGGTTTCTTCATCAATTATAAGCTTCCAAAAGCCTCCGCCAAGCTACAACCTTCCGACAACGAAGTGCTTCTTCTCCGACGTCTAGGTTTATTTGTTTTCATTTTATTACGTCGGTTAAAGTTTTTATTTCAGTTTAGTACTTTCAATTCTCGGAGTTTTTATCATAACGAGGAGAGGGGGAGTGTCCCTCTACCTCAAGCTTTGTGCTTCACTTGTATCGATTAAACTCCTACCTCTAACGGGGAGGAGTTCTTTAGTGTTTTTGCCCTCCGAACGTGGTCAAGGACTGCTAGGGCCTTGGAGTAGTAGCCGAAGGCTACGAACCAAGTAAAATTCTCTTGTCTCTTTTTACTTTACATTTACATTTCCGCTGCGTATAAGTGTTTTTGAATCGTCTACGGAAAAAAAAGGGTTTAGCACTATTCACACCCCCCTCTAGCGATCCGCTTCGATCCAACAGGTGCTAGTAATACGAGGGGTGAATTTAATGGATCGCAAGCTTTGATTATAAAAGATTATAGAAGTGCTTATTATGTTCATTGCTTTGCTCATAGGTTACAATTAACTTTAGTTGCAGCATCAAAAAATGTGACACCTATTCATCAATTTTTTGACAAATTAACTTTTATAGTTAATATTGTTGATTCTTCATGCAAGTATAATAATGAATTGAAAAATGCTCATGCGGATGACATTGCACATTTAATTGCTATTAATGAACTCGAGACAGAGCATGGACTTAATCAGATAGGTACTTTACAACGAGCTATTGATATGTGCTGGAGTTCTCATTTGAGATCATTGTCAGGTCTAATTAATATGTTTAGTGCATCATGTATGATATTGCTCAAGGTGATGGAAGATGGGGCTTCCTTTTCAATGAGCAGATGCAACATCTATTTATGATGAAATAACTTCTTTTGAGTTTGTGTTCATCTTACATCTTATGAAAGAGATTATGAGGATCACATATATCTTTTTTCAGGCTTTACAAAAAAAGTCTCAAGATATTATAAATGCAATGGATCTTATATTATCCACCAAGAATTTAATTCAACAGATGAGGGATAACAAGCGGGATGATTTGTTTATACAAGTGAAGTCTTTTTGTGAACTTTGAAATATTGACATTCCTGATTTCAGTGCTCCATATATTAATAGACAAGGTTGAGTTTATCCTCATCAAGACAACATCATCATTGAGTATCATTATCAGGTATACCTTTTTTATGCTTCGATAGATTCACAATTGTAAGAAATTAATGGGTGTTTTAGCGATGATGCTATGGAATTGCTCATTCTTAATAATGCCTTAAATCCTCAAAATGCGGTGGAGTCTTTCAGAGTTACAGATATATATAAATTAGTTGAAAAGTTTTATGCCCAAGATTTTACGAAAGATGAAAAAGAGAAATTGGAGATGCAATTGAAGTATTACGAGTATAATGTAGTCAAAGGGTCCGACTATAGAAATCTTTCAACTATTTCAGAGTTATGTTAATGGTTGGTGAAGACTAACAAGTCTGTTACATACAACCTCATTTTTAGAGTGTTCGTTATTGTGCTTACTCTTCCATTTTCCTCTGCTACTACAGAACGATCATTTTCTACGATGAATATTATGAAAACAAGGTTTGAAGTAAAATGAAAGATGTTTTTTTCTCAGATGCATTAATGATATATATTGAGAGAGAAATTACTAAAAATATAAGCATATAAACTATCATTGAAGACTTCGAAAATTTAAAAAAACGTCGAATTCTTTTTAGTTAGAAAATTGTATTTGATACTTAATCGAATATATCTTTTAAGGAACTTTTAATTTTCCTTTTTTTTTTGATAATATGCTAATATTAATTTTGTGGATTCTATTTATTATTTTAATTATTGTGATTTTGTTATTGAAAGTTCTTTATATACCATGTATAATAATTATTTTTGTCACTTGGTATGCGGCATGGGAGAAATATTGGCCCATGGAATGAAGTAAGGGCCCGACCCAGTAGCTCATAAATTGGTAAATGTCACACCGGAAAGCTTGGGGTTAGGAAAGTTCTAAGTAGGAGAAGCTTACCAAAGATAATCACCACAAGCATCTACACCAAGAGCTCAAAGTCAAATCTTGCACCACCTCCGGGAGATGTGCCTTCATACCTCATCAAGCAGTGCCTCCTCAAATATTTATTCCAGCTATTGATTCGCAAAGTGCCAATTTAGTGAAGCAGATAGATTATTATTTCGATGCAAAAGACTTGTGCATAGATGTTTATCTGAGGCAGAATACGGACAAACAAGGATGGGTCCCAGTGTCTTTGATTATTGATTTTAATAAAGAGGTTAATGTGGTATTCCCGAACGAGCAACATGATTTGGATCAAAATGTTTAATTATCATGGAGGATCTCCCATGGTTTTTCCTGACATTTCTTTTCTAGCTATCCAACAGTTTCTTCTTCTTATAGTATTATCTAAATATTCTTTCGCAGTCTCTTACATGTTTCTAGCTACGCATGAGATAAGTTCTCTTCTTTTTACTCTGCATTATTTTTACTGTATTTAATATATTTTCTTTCATCCATGACGATTCTGATTTAAGCATTGGAGGGTCACCACTGGGTAGGCCGATGGTGGTTTAATATGTGTTAATTTTTTTTTTAGAATAGTTACTAATACGGTGGGAGAGAATCTCTCATCGGTGGCACAAAATGGAAGAGCGAAAAATCTGGGTCGCATCACGACCCCTCCAAATTTAAAATTCTGGATCCGCTCTTGTCCCTAAATCATCTAGAGGTTTCAAATTAAGTTCTTCCGATCAATGCTATATTCCTTGAACTTCTCTCATAAAATCTTAATTCTTTGTTTAAGAGGTTTTTGTGTTCATCATTTCACTTTTTGACCAAAAGTGATTGATTGACCAAAAGGTCTCAGATTGACTCATTTTGTCAACCTTTGCATTCTTCTCATTCTTTACAAAAATCCCTCATTTCAAAGCATCTAGGTCTATTAATGACTTGGTAAAAAAAAAGTCATTAATGGAACATAAGGTCTCATCGACTCATTTTGTTGGTCTAAGAATGCCCCAAGTAAAAATATATTTTTATATTTGAATAATCATTTAAAGTTAGACAATAATTGTGATCTAACAATGGAATATTTAAGTGACAAAAAAGTCCAAGTGTGAATCTTGGCAAAGGAAGTCCAAGTGTGAATACTTGGCAAGGAAAATTCAAGAGTGAAGCCTTGACAAGTCCAAGAATGTGGACTTGGCAGTATAAGTCCAAGCTTGTAGTCTTTGCGGCGTAAGTCCAAGTGGATTTTGGCAAGAAAGTCCAAAGGTGAGTCTTGGAAGTATAAGTCTAAGTATGTAGTCTTTGTGGTGTAAAGTCCAAGCGAACCTTGGCAAAAGGAGGAACCCAAAGCATGATGAAACCAAAGGAAACTTTTGAAGGCAAGCACAAGAATGAAAGAGTCGTGGACTCGGAGGAATCCTGGAGGTGCAAGGCTGATGGAGAAGCTAAAAGGTTTATGTTGGGTTTCCGAGGCCCCAATGTGGGCATGTGTTCGAACATGTTTCGTAAACATGCACAACAGAGGCAAATAAAAATACATAATAAATTATTTTATTACATCACACACACCACACGCATGCAGGATATAACAATGTAGACATAATCGTATATTTAAATTTTACAATAAAGGAAATTTATACTAGGCATATTTGACGAATTACGTGTAGCGGAAATGACATCAACCTTAGCGACCTTGTAAGTTTCGCCTCTATTCGAGTCCACGCCGAGTATTGTCTGGATAACTTCACTAAGCTACGAGCCTCGTCTTCATGAGAGATACTAGTCTCGTGTCAAAGACGTTGTGATCCGAGAAATGATCACAAAATAAATTCCACGAACTTGTTTCCTCGGAAGTGCCGGCCAATCAAATTGGTTGTCTGCAGCAAGGTGGTCGGCGACTTGAGGGAATTTGGTCGTGGCATTGGGCTAGAGGATGGGTGGCGATAACTCCAAGAGTGGGCGACACACAAGCAAGAAGAGGAGAAGGTGGCTAGGGTTTCACAAACTCTAACTCGTCAACGAAATTTGTCTCAACCCTTTTATTTATAGAGAACGTGTTTCTTGACCATCAAGAAATCTTCTCTCAAGGGTTATTGGTTCACAACTAAAATCCGTTAACCCGGTCCATTAATTTAAGTTAAAATAAACTAAATCGCGTTGGTCTATTTTAAGTTAAAATAAACCAAACCAATTTTGGTTCATTCGTTTAAAACAAACCAAACCCCTTTGGTTTATTTTCCACCATTAGATTAGAACCAAATCAATTTGGTCCATCATGTCTTCAAAAGACTCGATCCATTCATGCTTCCGATGCGATTGAAATAATTTCATGCTCGCTCCTTGTTTGGTCCAACCAAACCAAGTCTCTCTCGATTTAAGAATCCCATTCTGAAGCTCATTTTAAATTCTTCAAATAACACTCGTAGTGCGTATGACCAAATAGGTTCCCGGTTTATGTTGGTCGTCTATAATTAACCATTAATTATAGAATGATCATGAGTGACACCTAGTAGTACATCATGATCCCCAATTAACTGAAAAATCAATGGTTGACCCCAGAACAACTTCTGAAACCTTTTAGTAGCTACAGTGAATCGTGCCCCGTTCCCTTCACTCATCTTATATTCACTTAGTTCAGGATATGGTCCATTGTGTCAATCCCCACTAGGCTGACTATTGTTAGGTTCCCATGGCACCGACGTGGGTGTTGTGTTCGAACACGTTTCGTAAACATGCACACAGTGGAAGCAAGAACAAGTAATAAACTATTTATTACAACACACACCACACGCATGCACGGATACAACATGTGTAGACATAATCGACATTTCAAATTTTGCAATAAAAGGAAATTTATTCTAGTTATACCTGACGAATCACGTATAGCGGGAATGATATCAACCGTAGCGACCCTCGTTAGAACCGCCTCTATTCGTATCCACGCCGAGTATCGTTAGGATAGCTTCACAAAGCCACGAGCCCCAACTTCATGAAAGGTACTAGCCTCACGTTGAAGTCGTTGTGATCCGAGAGACGATCACAATCCGAATCAAATTCGGATCTAAAAATGAGTTCCATGAACTCGCTTCTTGGAAGCGGTTTTTGTCAATCAATTGACGAAAACTTAACCCTCCACTTATGAGAATTGCTGGAGATCCAATCCCCGACAAGTAGGTCACTGTCGGAGCACAAAATGTCGACCAAACGACCTCTCCACAAAGAGGAAAACATGTAGTTCAAAACTGGACAACTTGTTTAGGTGGAATAGATGGTCGGCTAAAGCTTGGTCGGTTGCTCCTTGGTCACTGGCGACGTCGGAGGAGTCGCCGATGGCTGGTGGATGGCCGGCGGCAAGGAGGAAGTGACAACAACAACTTGGGCAGTAGCACAAGGGCTGGGCGACAAGGACTCCCTTCTTGTGTTGGGCGGCAAGAAGCAAGGAGAAGGAGAAGAGGTGGGCGACAACTCCAAAAATAACTCTCTCTCTAGGGTTTCACAAAACCCTTAAACCATATTTTTATAGAGAGCATATTCTCCTAACGGTTATTGGTTCATAACCAAAATCCATTAACCCGCTCCAATAACTTAAGTTAAAATAAACCAAACCGCATTGGTCTATTTTAAGTTAAAATGAACCGAACCAACTTTGGTTCATTCGTTTAAAACAAACCAAACCACTTTGGTTTATTTTTTTACCATTGGATTATAACCAAACCACTTTGGTTTATTTTTTTTACCATTGGATTATAACCAAACCGATTTGGTTCATCCATCATATCTTCATAAGACTCGGGTCATTCATGCTTCTGATGCAACTGAAACAATTTCATACTTGCTCTTTGTTTGGTCCAACCAAACCAAGTCTCTCTCGATCTGAGAATCTTATTCTCAAGCTTGTTTTAAATCCTTTGGATTATGCTCGTTGTGCGTGTAACCAAATAAGTTCCCAGTTTATATTGGTCATCTATAATTAACCATTAATTATAGAACGATCATGAGTGACACCTAGTAGTACATCATGATCCCAATTAATCGGAAAATCAAAGGTTGATCTCAGAACCTTTTTCTGAAACCCTTCAGCAGCTACAATGAATCATGCCCCATTCCCTTCATTCATCTTATACCCACTTGGTTCAGGACATGATCTATTGTGTCAGTCCCCACTAGGCTGACTAAGTCATACCTAGCCCAAGTATTTACTTCCTCATCCTGCAGATTCTAGTTACTGCACATGTATCCAAGAGTACCATACTCTAAACATGTAATGCTTTAGCTAAAGACTTTAGTAACAATCCGACGAGAGGCCATAGGGTATACATCTCCTCGCAAGGAGCGGTGAATCCTCTATTGGTTGTTCAAACACCTTCGGACACTTCGACTTATGCCCAATTATCCAGGGTCCACATCTCCTCGGAGATGCTTACTTAAGATGTCAAAACATAAGTCTCCATGACCAAGATGACTTGAATACCTCAAGTCGAAGGAATATCACACTTAAGTTGAAGTAAGGACTTCATTAACATATCTGTATATGTAGAGAACCATATGAAGTCTTACAGCTGGTCACTCCAATGAACTAGTTACCAAAACTAGCATCCACGATCAACTCCGGACATCTCAATGTTTCTAGCCAGTGAGAAACAGCTGCTTGGATAAACCAAAGAGTACACCTCGTGCTAGTCTCAACAGAATCAATGGTGTCCGAATGCATCAATTCATCGACTAGGGATAATTCCAATACATCACAATTACACATGTAGAGATTCTCACTAGTTGTGATCCAATCACAAATTTTCTCATGCTGTGAATCGTATTGCAGACATTCAGTAAATGAGTTTGAGATCCAATCAAATACATGAAAACATGTATACTCAAATAGTGAATCTTCATTTATCAAATACATAGTACAACTATAAGGCGATTGCCTTAGGATGCCTCTCATATATTACTAACAACTATGTCACACCTAGCCCAAGTAATCTTTTCCTCGTCCTGTGGATTCTAGTTACTGCACATGTATCCAAGAGTACCATACTCTAAACATTTTATGATTTGGCCAAAGACTTTAGTAACAATCCGATGAGAGGTCATAAAGTATACATCTCCTCATAAGGAGTGGTGAATCTTTTATAGGCTATTCAAACACCTTCAGCCACTTCAACTTATACCTAATCATCTCGGGTCCACATCTCCTCGGAGATGCTTGCTTAAGATGTCAAAGCATAAGTCTCCATGACCAAGATGACTTGAATACCACAAGTCAAAGGAACATCGCACTTAAGCTGCAATAAGAACTTCATTGACATATCTGTATATGTAGAGAACCATATGAAGTTTTACAGCTGGTCACTCCAATGAACTAGTTACCATAACTAGCATCCACGATTAATTCCGGACATCCCAATGTCTCCAGCCAGTGAGAAACAGCTGCTTGGACAAACCAAAGAGTATAACTCATGCTAATCTCAACAAAATTGATGGCGTCCGAATGCATCAATTCATCGACTAGGGATAATTCCAATACATCACAATTACATATGTAGAGATACTCACTAGTTGTGATCCAATTATAAATTCTCTCATTCTGTAAATCGTATTACGGATATTCAGTAAATGAATTTAAGATCCAATCAAATACATGAAAATATGTACACTCAAATAGTAAATCTTCATTTATCAAATAAATGGTACAACCATAAGGCGATTGCCTTAGGACACCTCTCATATATAAATAACAAACTCCCACTTGGCCTAATGTCAATCGCCATGATATCCAATACCATATACTCTAACATGACCCTCAAACTTACTTTGAGGTAAGACCTTAGTTAGAGAGTCCGCTAAGTTCCTTTCAGTGGGAATATTCTCAATTTGTATTTTCTTCCTATTGATGATCTCTCTGATCAGATGATAACGGCGAAGCACATGTTTAGATCGTTGATGAGACCACACTAAGTTCATAGACAAACTTCTTGATCCAAACCGCTTCCTTTGCTACTTCCGAAGCTACAATGTATTTTGCCTCGATGGCAGAATCCGCTATAGTGTATTGCTTTGAACCTTTTTAACTTATTGCGCCTTCATTTAAGGTGAATATGTACCCAGACTGAGACTTAGAATCATCCTTGTCTGTCTGGAAGCTAGCATCTGTATACCCGCATATTACCATATCACCTTCTCCATATATAAGAAATACATCCTTAGTTCTTCTCAAGTACTTAAGGATTATTTTAACAGCCACCCAATGATACATTCCTGGATCAGATTGGTATTTGCTCTTAACACTCAGAGCATACGATACATCAGGCCTCGTACATATAATAACATACATGATAGATCCTATTGCGGATGCATAGGGGATCTTACTCATGCAAATCCTCTCGTCTTTTGTGCACGGACACATAGACTTCAAAAGGTGTATCCCATGCCTGATGGGAATGAACCCTTTCTTGGATTCCAACATGCTAAACCTCTTTAGCACTCGGTCTATATATGTAGATTGCGAAAGACTAAACAACTGTTTTGATCTATCTTTATAGATCTTAATCTCGAGGATATAAGTCGCTTCTCCCAGGTCTTTCATGGAGAATGTTTTGGATAACCAAATTTTGACCGACTGTAAGACAGATATATCGCTTCCTATAAGTAATATGTCATCGACATATAACACTAGAAACACGACTGTACTCCCACTAACCTTCTTGTACACACAGGATTCATCTGGATTTTGTGAGAAATCAAACCTTTTGATTGTCTCATCAAAACAGATATTTCAGCTCCTGGATGCTTGCTTCGATCCATATATGGACCGTCGAAGTTTGCATACCTTGGTTTTATCAACCGATGTGAAACCCTCGGGTTGTATCATATACACGTCCTCGAGTAGGTTTCTATTAAGAAAAGTCATTTTCACTTCCATTTGCCATATCTCATAGTCATATTGAGCCGCTATAGCTAGGAGCATCCAAATGGATTTAAGCATAACTACTGGTGAATATGTCTCGTCATAATTAACACCTTGCTTTTGACGATAGCCTTTCGTGACTAATCAAACCTTATAGGTAATCACATTACCATCCATGTCGATTTTCTTCTTGAAAACCCACTTGCACCCTATAGGCTTAATGCCTTCAGGTGGGTCCACAAAGTTCTAAACTTGATTTTCATATATGGAATCCATTTTCGACTTCATTGCTTCAAGTCATTTGTCCCTTTATGAACTTTTCAGAACTTCTTCATAACCGGTAGGCTCCTTATCATCAATGAGTAACATGTCGTTCGATTCACTTACGAGAAATCTATATCTCTTAGAAATATTACGTGTTCTACCAGATCTATGAAGATGTGGTGTTACAATAGGATCAGCCGATGGCTCATCACTATGAGTTATTGATTGAGGTGCTTGACCGGGTATCTCTTCAATGTCTATTGGAGTCTTTTGAACCTCCTCAAGTTCAATGCCACTCCCACTATTTTCTTATAAGAGAAACTCTTTCTCTAAAAATACAACATGCCTTGAAACAAACACCTTTTGTTCCATATAATGATAGAATTGACAACCCCTCGTTTCTTTAGGGTATCTAATAAATAGACATTTATTAGACTTAGCATCCAATTTGTCTGATACAATTCGCTTCACATAAGCAGGACAACCTCTTATCTTCAAGTAAGATAAATGAGGTTTCTTACTATTCTATATCTCATATGGAGTAGTAGAGACTACCTTGGTCAGAACTCTGTTTAGCAAGTAAACAACTATCTGAAGTGCATAGCCCCAAAAGGACTTGGGAAGATTCGCATGATTCATCATCGACCTAACCATGTCCAACAAGATTCAGTTTTGCCTCTCAGATACACCATTATTCTACAGTGTATACGACGGAGTCCATTAAGACAATATACTATTGTCCCTTAGATAATCCAGAAACTCTTGACTCAAGTATTCACCACCTTGATTAGATCGAAGTATTTTAATACTTTTGCCAAGTTATTTCTCTACTTCATTTTTGAATTCTTTGAACTTTTCAAAGGCTTCAGACTTGTGTTTCATCAAGAACACATACCCAAATCGTGAGTGATCATCAATAAAGGTAATGAAGTAGCTATAGCCTCCTAGAACATGAGTTGACATAGGTTCGCATACATCAATATGTATTAGACCAATCAACTCTTCCACTGGTTCACCCTTTCCATTTAGTGATCTTGCCTTTTAAGCATGATTCACATGTATCGAATGAATCAAATTCAAACGATTCCAGAATTCCACATCGGTCTAATTCGGACATGTGTTTCTTGCTTACATGGCCAAGATGACAATACCACATGTAGGAGGCTAATTGTTATCTTTTCGAGCATGCTTATTGCTTGTTTCGATATTGAAAATGTCACTGGATACGTCTAACGTATGTATACCATTACATAAAGTTTTAGTCCCATAAAGAACACCATTCAAAGTTATGTAACAACAATTGTTACTAAAAGTCAAATGATATCCATTTCTATTTAAGCAGGAAATAGAAACAATATTTTTTATTAACGAGGGAACATAATAGCAATTATCCAGTTCTAAGACAAGTCTTGTAGGGAGCTTCAACAAATATGTTCCGATGGTGACCGCAACAACCTTTGCTCCATTGCCAACTCGCAAATTTGATTCTCCCTTGACGAGTCTTCTTCTATTCTTTAGCCCCTGTATGTCATTACATATATGTGAGCTACACCTGGTATCCAATACCCAAGTGTCTAAGGAAATAGAATGACAATCAATAACGAAGATACTTGAAGAGGATGGGGCATCAGATGCCTTCTTCTTCTTCACGGACTCACGATAAATCTTGCAATTTCTTCGCCAATGGCCCTCTTTGCCATAATGATGGCAAGTGCTCTTTTGAGCTGGTTCTACCTTCTTAGTCTTCTTCTTCTTCCCCTTATGTTATTCCTTTGATTTCCTCTTAGAACCTTTCTTTGAGGAATCAACTAACAACACTGTCTTCTTCTCATGCTTCACAGAAGGCTCCATAATCTTTAGCATGTTAAGGAGTTCAGGAATGGTGGATTCAATTTTGTTCATCTGATAGTTCATCACAAACTGTGAGTAACTCTTGGGCAAACAATATAGAATTAAGTCAATACTTAATTCATGATCCATCACAAACCCGAGTGTAGCTAATCACTCAATGTACCCATTCATGTTTAGCACAAATTGCACCACAGATGAACCTTCTTGTATCTTAGAGGTGAAGAGGAGTTTGGAGACTTTAAACCTTTCAGATCTCGCTTGCTTATCAAACAACTCATGAAGATGAAAGACTATGGTATTAGCATCCATATGCTCATGTTGCTTCTGAAGCTCGAGTACCATCGCGGCTAACATGATGCAACTTGCCAGTTCAGAATCAATCACATATTTCTGATAGACCAACAATTGGTCTAGAGTTGCATCATCCTTAAGATGGTTGGGAAGAGGCTCTTCGAGGACATACGCAAGCTTTTTCGCCTTGAGAATAATTCTCAGGTTTCTAAGTCAGTCCAAGAAGTTCGACCTAGTCAACTTATTTGAATCCAAAATAGAGTGCAAGTTTATAGACATCATGATCAAGTGATTAACCTAGAAATACAAATCGAGCATATATGAGAAAGATGATTTAAAATGCATCAACATACATTTATAAATCCCATTCATTTTTCAAATTCAAAAACCCTCAAAATCAATTCGGAAGATTGTAGGTCCATCTCCAAATGGGTCGATATCCAACATAGATATGAACAACCTTGGAGAGAGTCCAATAAGTCATTCATAGCTACGATGGTAGGTATCAAATATACCAATTACATATCACATATATATAACTATCACATTGTGCTATCAACTAATTGAATGTTCGCACAAACATTGGGTCGTTAACACATTAACAAGTATGCATCATATGCATAACACCCAACTTCACCTCTCTTCACATCGACCTTGGAGAGAGTCCAACAAGGCGATGCTCCAAGTTAAAGTTGACCCATTAATCGAGAAATAATTTTAATATGGTTAGAGCGCATTCAATCATTTAGTCAGGCTTGGAGAGAGTCCAACAATCTAAACTAAAGATTGACCTTTGACTTATACCATATTAGTATTAAACTATTTCAATGGTTTGAACATGTTCATGTTCGAGCTGGGCTTGGAATAATGATATAAGTCAAACAAGAAATGGAACTCCGGTTCTAACCATATTAATGGAAGGTGTAGACTTTAATATTGTGTAAGGGTTTTGAGGTCTCATCCTCCTTTCAATGCAAATAACTATTATATACATGACATGACATGCATGACATACATATGTGCAACTAATGCATCTACATGTCACGACACACATGACATAATGATATGCATCTAATGCAATTACATGACATACAATTATAACATGTTCAAGTAATTTTAAAATTGTCATAATTAATTTTAGAAATAAAATATATTTGTGATTAAATTTAATCACATATTTTATTTATGGAAAATATTAATTAAGGAAATTTAGATTTAATTTAGGAAATAAATCTCCTAAATTCTAGTTTCCTAATCACATTAGGAAATCCCTAATTTGAATTTCTTAACTAATTCAAATCTCCATAATTTTTCCTAAACATTCCAAAAGTAGAAAATTTCAAAAATTACAATTATGACAAAACATTTATCGCAAAACAATTTTATGATTATGTTGAAACATAACCAAGCTCTGATACCACTGTTGGGTTTCCGGGGCACCGACGTGGGCATGTGTTCGAACATGTTTCGTAAACATGCACAGCGGAAGCAAATAAAATGCATAATAAACTATTTTATTACATCACACACACCACATGATGCAGGATACAACAGTGTAGACATAATCGTACATTTAAATTTTACAATAAAAGAATTTATACTAGGTATACCTGACGAATTACGTGTAGCGGAAATGACATTAACCTTAGCGACCCTCGCAAGTTTTGCCTCTATCCGAGTCTACGCCGAGTATCGTTGGGATAACTTCACTAAGCTATGAGTCCCGTCTTCACGAGAGATACTAGTCTCACGTCGAAGACGTTGTGATTCGAGAGACGATCACAAAATAAGCTCCACGAACTTGTTTCCTTGGAAGTGTCGGCCAATCAAATTACCCGGCTGCAGCAAGGTGGTCGACGGCTTGAGGGCTGGCTGACGGTTGGAGCTACTGGCCAGAGGATGGCCGACAGTTGGAGGGGAAGGGCGGCCTAGCTTGGGCGGCGGCAACTCCAAGAGTGGGCGGCGCACAAGCAAGAGGAGGAGAAGGTGGCTAGGGTTTCACAAACTCTAACTCGTCTACGAAATTTGTCTCAACCCTTTTATTTATAGAGAATGTGTTTCTTGACCATCAAGAAACCTTCTCTCAACGGTTATTGGTTCACAACCAAAACCCGTTAACCCGCTCCATTAATTTAAGTTAAAATAAACCAAACCACATTGGTATATTTTAAGTTAAAATAAACCAAACCAATTTTGGTTCATTTGTTTAAAACAAACCAAACCCCTTTGATTTATTTTCCACCATTGGATTAGAACCAAACTAATTTGGTTCATCATGCTTCCAATGCGACTGAAACAATTTAATGCTCGCTCCTTGTTTGGTCCAACCAAACCAAGTCTCTCTCGATATGAGAATCCCATTCTGAAGCTTGTTTTAAATCCTTCGAATAACACTCGTAGTGCATGTGACCAAATAGATTCCTGATTTATGTTGGTCATCTATAATTAACCATTAATTATAGAATGATCATGAATGACACCAGTAGTACATCATGATCCCCAATTAATCAAAAAATTAACGATTGACCCATAACAACTTCTGAAACCTTTCAGTAGCTACAGTGAATCGTGCCCCGTTCCCTTCACTCATCTTATACCCACTTGGTTCAGGACATGGTCTAGTGTGTCAGTCCCCACTAGGCTGACTATGTCACACCTAGTCCAAGTATCTTTTCCTCGTCCTGTGGATTCTAGTTACTGCACATGTATCTAAGAGTACTATACTCTAAACATTTTATGCTTTAGCCAAAGACTTTAGTAACAATACGACGAGAGGCCATAGAGTATACATCTCCTCGCAAGGAGTGGTGAATCCTCTGTAGGCTATTCAAACACCTTCGGCCACTTCGACTTATACCTAATCATCCCGGGTCCACATCTCCTCGGAGATGCTTGCTTAAGATGTCAAAGCATAAGTCTCTATGACCAAGGTGACTTGAATACCGCAAGTCGAAGGAACATCACACTTAAGTTGTAGTAAAAACTTTATTGACATATCTGTATATGTAGAGAACCATATAAAGTTTTACAGCTGGTCAATCAAATGAACTAGTTGCCATAACTAGCATCCACGGTTAACTCCGGACATCTCAATGTCTCCAGCCAATGAGAAACAACTGCTTGGATAAACCAAAGAGTATAACTCGTGCTAGTCTCATCAGAATTGATGGCGTCCGAATGCATCAATTCATTGACTAGGGATAATTCTAATACATCACAATTGCACATGTAAAGATACTCACTAGTTGTGATACAATCACAAATTCTCTCATATTGTGAATCATATTGTGGATATTCAGTAACTGAGTTTAAGATCCAATCAAATAAATAAAAACATATACACTCAAATAGTGAATCTTCATTTATCAAATAAATGATACAATCATAAGGCAATTGTCTTAGAACACCTCTCATATATAACTAACAGTTTAGTCTAGACTTAGGGTATGTCTTTCAAGTATGAATTAGTTATACTTGTGGTGTATCAGTCGTCTGGTGTCTTATTCCAGTTGACTGGCTTTAGTGCTCGACACTTGAAGGACCCAAACAACTCGAGTAGTCGCCTGAGATTATTACCCAGTCGACTAGCCAAGGAGTCGACTGTGGGTCGACTGTTGAACCTAAGCTTATAGCAGTCGACTGTAATTAAGTGGTCAGAGCACAGATTATTGAGCAGTCGACTACCTGTGTGAATCATTCGATTGGGCTTGAGCAGTTGATTGATCAAGTGTCCGTTGAGTGGTGACAATTGCGATCAGGCTTCGTCAGAAGTCGTTGGATCTGATCAACAGTAATACCAGTCGACTGTTGCCTATCAGCAGTCGACTGGAGTCGGGCTCAACAGAAAAAAATAGCCAAGTTATATAAAGAGGGACTTGGGGAGCTTGAAGAAGGCTAGTGCTCTTGTTCATATCTTTCTTCTCAAGCTTACCAAGTCTTCCTCTAAACTTTCAAGTGTTTCTAACCTCTTCTTCTCTAGCTTAACTCAATCATCTTGTAAGAAGAAGAGTGTGCATTGTAAGAAGGCTTTTCCATCTTAGTGTTCTCATCAAAAGGAGGTTTTAGTGAAAGCTTGCTAGAAGTGATCCACCTTACGTATTATCGTGGAGTAGGAGAGTCATCTCCGAACCATGTTATATCGACTTTGTTAGCATTGTCTTCCTTGATTTTGATGTTTTTTATTGTGTTCTTTGTATTGCTTCCACTAATAAAATTGTAGAAATCGAAGAAGGGCTATTCACCCCCCTCTAGCCATCCAACGATCACTCTACACATTTCACCTATTTTTATATTCCTTGCATTCTTCTTGCTTTTCCAAGGTCAAAATTCTCTACCCCTATGCCCATCGCAAGAGGGAAGGAATGAGTAGCGAACCTACGAAATAAAACTTTCTTTCTCTTGTTAAAAATTTTAGGAGGACAAATACACATTGATTCAATAAAAAATATAAACAAAGTAAATAAGAATACATATATTTATTTGATTCACAAACCTCAAAGTTGCTAGTCTATGGTCGGAGTATTCGTCCACTAGTCTTCTCCTCTTTGATAAAGTGGTGGAGGCGTAGAAACCTCTTACACAACAAATATGTATAAGGAAATAGGCTTTAAACAAATAAAAACAATATAACTATTTTCAGACGCCTGAATGATGATTAACTTGGCTTCCATCTTTATCTTTAAATAAACTGGCTTCGATCTATCTTTGCTGATGTGGTATCATTATGAGAACTCGAACGAATAACCTTCTTAGATCTTGATATGAATGCTTTGATCTATGATCTTCACGTATATCTAGTTGCTTGGAACTCGCCAACATTTGCAAACTTCTCATATCACAAAGAATGTTCAACATGTTGGAACACCGCAACATCCGCAGGCTATATCATACATAGTTTGGATGCCATGGTTGATTTATGCAAATCTAGCATTCGCGTGTTGTGTTTCTACACCCCTATGTGCAGCAGAAGTTCAAAAATTTTATGATTTAACAATTAAATCAAAGAAGGGTTCATATGGTTTTAAAACAAACATAAGCATGATCTTTTAATCTAAGCATGCAATACTATCTAACCCTTCAAGCAAGATCTTAAAAGCATAACAAAGAAAAACTATTATGTGATTGATCATCTAATGTCAATCTAATCATTTTATTTAGACATGGTAAACTATCTAAAATAAATATGTTAGATCTTTTAAGCATAATCTAAATGAAAACTATTATCACATAAGAATATATATATATATATATATATATATATATAAACTACCTTAGTTTGTGATTTCTTGATCTTGTGCTTCCTCCGTCTAATCCAGTCCACGATCGGAAACTCTTTTCCAACGCTTGACCGCACTTTAGATCAAGAGCCCTTTATCGTTGAGACGATTAGGGTGTATTCCTCAAAGATGAGGGATGTGATGGCACACTCCAAGAAGATTGTCTCTTCTAGATGGAATCAAGGACAAAAATCTCGTATCTTCTTCTTTGATTTGGGGGGGGGGGGGGGGGGGGAGGGTCAACCACTATATCTAAGTGAGAGAGGAGAAGGCTAAGGGTTTTTCAAGAAGCAAGAGGCATGCAACAAGAACCACTAAAGATCTCTTATCTTCTCTTGCTTATATAACTTTGAAAAGAGACTCCCAACCTACCCTAAAAGAAACTCCCAATCTACCCTATTAATGTGGCCATCCATCTCATTAAGGAGAAGAGGAAGTGGAGGCTAGTGGGAGGTTACAAGAATTCTATAAGAATTCCTCTTCATGGTGGCTAGAATTCTTCTCTCCCTTTCTTAAATTTTGGTCGGCCACCTTAACAGACAATTTTTCTTCTCTTCCTTCTTCTCCAAGCAAGCCCTCCTTATTCATTGATTCATAATCATGAACTTGTTAATGATCTTGTGGGTTATGGGTCATTATCTCTCTTCCATCTAGAGCTATTTGGTATTAGAACATTTCTAGAATCCAATTATGAATTTCATCATGAATCCAAGTATAGACCAAGTGTGAAAAATTTCCACTCTACTTGTTTCCATCCATTCATAAACTCTTTTATGAATCATAACATTTAATCATATCAAACTTTATTCATTAATACACCACTTGATCACATCAAATTTCATTTGCCAAATCAACTCCTTGAATTTAACTTTCTTAATGGGAAATAGAGAAACCAATACTTGTGTGACCCTCAATGGTTCAGGGATATAGATAGTCGTGGGTTCACAACTCTTTATGATTCATAACTATACTTGTCCTTTATTCGGGCAGACCCTTAATAGCCCCATCATATGATCAACCTTTCGAATATAGGACGTCAAAACCAATTATGATTAGCACCCAATGAATCATGGTAAGAGCATCTAACAAGACCACCCCATGACTCACTATATATCACTGAATAGTGCCTGCAAGAACCAGTCGATTATGGTTAACGTATAGTCTAGTCCCTTTAACTCATATATCTCGGTCAAATCTACAACCATTAGTACATCAAGAGTTGTATATTGATTTGACAACCATGTGATGTATCTTATAGTGACATCGCATGTGCAACTAGGAAACTCCTTTCTGAAAGCACATTTTACAATCTTGATCAGAGACTTCATACACTATAGAACAATACATTATATAGGATATCTACACCTGTGGGTATGTGGTGAATCCCCAACTACAATACACTGACTTCTATATGTTTCATTACCGCATCCAATCTCACCACCTGATGACCCTAATATAGTCGATAAATGAGTCAAAATACAATCCCAGCATATAGAGTCTCAATGTTGTCATGGGTCACAAGGGCTACTAGTGTACAACCACAATCAAAGAACTTATCCACTCAATAAATGATAACCACTTGATAAGTCTGAGTGAGGGTAGTTATATGAACTCATCATATGAGCATCCATTTATATGCTTGAACATCTCTATGTCCTTACCAATGAAACATGGTACACTGCATCACAGATGCTAATCTCTAGCTCGAGCAACCTTTTATCCTTATTTATTTTGCAGCCCAATTGACTAGGAACATGTTTAGAATATACAGTGAGTATTGATATATTTCATGATGGTCATCATATGTACTACTGTTGGACATTTCGAGCCGCAAAAACCGCTTTTTGCATTGCGGAAACCCCGGAAGTCCGGTCACGGATCCGTGCGAAGATATATTAAAATAAAAACATATATGTGCTAAGTAAACCTAGATCTACCTTAGATCTAGAAGTTGAGAGTGTTACCCTCGATGCGACGCCCTTCGTAAATCCCGCTTGTCCAAATAGCTTGCCGGAACTCTAGAGTGTCAAGTGTGCACTTCTCTATTGGTATCCACACAAGCAATAGGTGGAGAAAAGAAACCTAGAGTGTGCTAGCACCCTTAGAAGTTTCGACCAAGGAGGAGAGGGGAGCATGAGAGGAAGATGATCCAAGGAAGAATATGATGTTCTAGTAACTCACCAAAATCAATTACACCCATCAAATGGAGTGGCCGACCACTTCATGACTTGGGGGGTTACATGCATGCATGTAACTCCAAGAGCCAATGGCTCTTGGTCTCCCTCATGAGGTGGCACCACATGATAAGTCAATGATGATGTGGATCATCATCATTGGCCGGCCATGCCAAGTCATCATCATGACATGACATTTGGTCAAGTCAAACTTGACTTTTTATCTTCCCTCTCAAGTCAAGTCAAACTTGACCTCTTATCTCCCATGGTTGATCAAATCCAACCATTTGATTCAAGTCAATTTAATTTAATGAATCTCTATTCATTAATTTAAATTGATTTGATGAATCAAATCTAAATTAGACTCATTCAACACTTGAATCAAATTGAGTCCAACTCAATTAGTCTAATTTAGATTACTCTTAATCTAATTTGGTTCATCCCATGAACCTAATTCTCATGGTTCATCATATGAACCTAATCTCCATCTAATTTCCCTTTGTGTGTGACCCTATAGGTTCTTGTAACGTTGGCAATATCCCTAAACCGATTTAGGAACATAAGCAATGAGCGGTATCTAGCAACACATCATTGCTACCCAAGTTACAAGAATGTTGAGCTCCAACATCACCTTTGTGACTACTAATTGTGACTATCACAATATGTGACAATGTCCCTCTATCCTTGACATCTAGATTGACCAATTGAGGCATAGACCGTGTCATCCTCGGTACAATCTATATCTTGAACTCCAAGTAGACTCACTCTAATCAAATGAGCTCAATATCTCATATTGACTCATTTGGGCATGGTCATGCACTTCGTGGTCTCACTCTATCAAGAATAACGATGTCACTCCCGTCATATAGAAGGGATAGATCCCATCTACATCACTCACATTCCTCCGCATAATTTGTTACATACCCAGTAATCGCCTTTATAGTCCACCCATTTACGGGTGACGTTTGACGAAACCAAAGTATGCAACTCCTTATGTAGGGAACCATGGTGACTTCAGGTCTAAGGACTAATAGTCATACTAATAGTCACATGAGAAAGTATATGACACTCATATAACGATCCATGATACTTTCTCATGGCGGGTCATTCAGTATACATTCTCTAATGCATACTCATGTGTCAACTTGATATCTCATATCCATGACTTGTGAGATCAAGTCATCGTGTTGACCTACATGCTAGTCTCTATGCATTAACATTGTCCCTGAATGTTAATACTTGACTAGGAATGATTAAGAGTAGTGTTCTCTATATCATCTCATTATCGATTCAACCAATCGATTGATATAAATAAAAACCTACTACTCAAGGACATTATTATATTTAGTTATTTGACACCAATACAAGTAAATATAATAACCATGCCTTTATAAATAGGAATATGATACAATAAAGTCCATACAACAATCATCACATGATTGACTCTAGGGCTTTCACTAACAATCTCCCACTAGCACTAGTGTCAATCACTATAGTATCTAATACCCAATGACCTAGTGTGACCATCATGTTTTTTCTGTGCCAAAGCCTTGGTCAAGGGATCTGCGATGTTAGCCTCTGTGGGTACTCTGCAAATCTTCACATCTCTTCTTTCGATAATCTCTCGAATGAGATGGAAGCACCGATATATTCAGCCTCTATTGTAGAATCAGCAACTGTGTCCTGCTTGGAACTCTTCCGGCTCACAGCGCCACCATTCAAGAAAAACACGAATCCTGACTGCGATCCTGGTCAGTTTGGAAGATGGCATCGCTGTAACCCTTTACAGCTAGCTCCTCATCGCCTCCAAATATCAAGAAATATTCTTTAGTCCTTCTCAAGTACTTAAGAATATTCTTGACTACTATCCAATGATGCTCACTTGGATCTGACTGGTATCTACTCATCATGCTCAAAGCAAACGAGACATCAGGACGAGTACACAGCATGACGTACATGATAGATCCTATAGTTGATGCGTAAGGGATCTTATCCATGTTGTCTCTCTCATCTCTAGAAGAGGGACTTTGAGTCTTCGAAAGACTCACACCATGTGACATCGGCAGAAGTTCCTTCTTGGAATTTTGCATGGCAAACCGTAGTAATACCGTGTCAATGTATGTACTATGACTTAGGCCAAGCAATCTCTTAGATCTATCTTTATAGATCTTGATGCCGAGAATACAGGCTACTTCACCTAAGTCCTTCATTGAGAAGCACGTCCCCAGTCAAGTCTTCACAGACTATAGCGAAGGGATGTCATTCCTAATGAGTAGTATGTCATCCACATACAATATAAGGAAGACAACTGTGTTCCCATTAACCCTCTTGTAGACACAGGGTTCATCTTCATTCTTGATGAAACCAAACTGTTTTATCGCATCATCGAATCGAAGATTCCAGCTCCGAGAGGCTTGCTTTAGCCCATAAATGGACCTTTGCAGCTTGCATACTTTCCCAATATGCTGTGGATCTTCAAAACCCTCAGGTTGTATCATGTACACATCCTCGAGTAAGTTTCCATTCAGAAGCGCAGTTTTGACATCCATCTGCCAGATCTTATAATCGTGGTATGCTGCAATAGCAAGCAAGATCCGAATGGACTTAAACATCGCCACTGGAGAAAAGGTTTCATCATAGTCAATACCATGAATTTGCTTGAAACCTTTAGCCACCAATCGTCCCTTATAGGTATGCGTAAGTCCATCCATGTCAGTCTTTCTCCTAAAGACCCACTTACACCCAATGGGTTTGACCCCTTCAGGTGGATCAACCAAAGTCCATACTTGGTTGGTGTACATGGATTCCATCTCGGATCTCATGGCCTCTAGCCATTTCTCAGAATCTGGGCTTATCACAAATTCCTAATAGGAGGTAGGCTCATTCTCAATGAGCATAATGTCATCATAGTCAGATAAGAGAAATGAGTATCTCTCAGGCTGACGACGTACCCTATCAGACCTACAAAGAGGTAGGTCTACATGAACAGGTGGTTGTTCCATAACTCTTTGTGCAACAATCTCATCACCCACAACACTTTGTGGTTCCTGTTCAACCTCCATCAAGGCCTCAGTGCTATGGTCCTTATTTTGAATTTCTTCAAGATCGAACGTACTCCCACTAGTTTTTCTAGAAACAAAATCCCTTTCTAAAAAAACCCCAGTCTTTGCCACAAACACTTTGTGTTGACTGGGAATGTAGAAGTAATATTCCTTTGTGTCCTTGGGATATCCAACAAAATAGCACCTATCGGATTTGGGTCCCAGTTTGTCTGAGACTTGACGTCGAACGTAAGCCTCACAACCCCAAATCCTCATGAAAGAAATCTTGGGATTTCTCTCTGTCCATATCGTATATGATGTCTTTATCACAGCCTTGGATGATACACGGTTAAGGGTAATGGCTGCTGTGTCTAGAGCATATCCCCAAAAGGATATAGGAAGGTCTGTGTGACTCATCATAGATCATACCATTCCTCCTTTCGGATACACCATTCCACTGTGGTGTTCTAGGAGGAGTGAGTTGGGATAGAATCCCACCCTCAGCTAGATAGTCATGAAACTCATGGCTAAGGTATTCACCACCTCGATCTGATCGAAGTATCTTAATACTCTTGCCAAGCTTTTTTTGTACTTCATTCTTGAATTTTTTGAACTTTTCAAAGGATTCTGATTTATGTGTCATGAGATACATATAACCATATCTACTGAAGTCATCAGTAAATGTAATGAAGTACCTGTAACCGCCTCTAGCAGCAACATTGAAAGGGCCACATATATCACTATGTATAAGTCCTAACAAGTCCGTTGCTCTTTCACTGTGTCCACTAAAGGGAGTCTTGATCATCTTGCCTAAAAGGCAAGACTCGTATATCTCATATGATTCAAAATCAAATGAGTATAGCAGCCCATCCTTATGGAGCTGAGATAAGCGACTCTCATTTATGTGACCTAAGCGACAATGTCAGAGATAAATTTGGTTCAACTCATTTGACTTGAACCTTTTGGTACTTATGTTATAGATAGGGCTCTCTAAGTCTAGAAAGTAGAGTCCGTTCATTAGAGGTGCACTACAATAGAACATATCATTTAAATAAACTGAACAACATTTGTTCTTTATTATAAATGTAAATCCTTTCTTGTCCAAACAAGAAATCGAAATTATGTTCTTAGTTAAAGCAGACACTTAACCACATTCATCTAATTCTAGTACAAGCCCAGAGGGCAGAGATAGATCATAAGTTCCTACAACAACAACAACAACAACTCTTGCTCCATTGCCTACTCGTAGGTCCACCTCGCCCTTTGTCAATGCCCTGCTATTTCTCAGCGCCTGCACATTGGTACAAATGTGAGATGCATATCCGGTATCTAATACCCATGATGAAGAAATAAATAGATTGACTTCTATAACATTTATACCTGAAGTAGAAGTCTCACTTCTCTTCTTCTTAAGATCTTCCAGGTATGCCTTACAGTTACGCTTCCAGTGTCCAGCTTCCTTGCAGTGGAAGCAAGCCCCTTCCTTGGCCACCTCTCCTTTGGGTTTCAGTTCCTTGCCTTTGCCCTTGGCTTGGGACTTTCCCTTACCTTTAGGCTTGCCCTTGCCTTTCTTCTTTTGCACCATCAAAATGGCGTCAGATTTTCCCTTCTTAAGGTTGAGCTAAGTAGTTCTCAACATGCTGAGCATCTCAGGCAGTGACTTATCAATTTCATTCATGTTGTAATTAATGACAAATTGATTGTAGCTTTGTGGCAAAGACTGCAAGATCAAGTCAGTGGCCAGCTCTTGGCCAAGGGGGAATCCCAATCTCTGTAGGTTTTCTACGTACCCAATCATCTTGAGTACATATGGACCTACGGGAGTCCCATCTTGCATTTTGGACCCAAACAATGCCTTAGAGACTTCATATCTCTCGTGCCTTGCTTATCCTTGATATAGTTGACGAAGATGTCCAACCATATCATAAGCATTCATGAACTCGTGTTGCTTCTGAAGCTCAGAGTTCATGGTCACAAGCATTAGACATGACACATCTAATGCATCATCTTGATGCTTCTTGTAAGCATCTTTGTCAGCTCGCGAGGCAGTGGCAGGAGGTGCCTCCGGAATGGGCTGCTCCAGGATGTACAACTTCCTTTCTTGGGTGAGAACAATTCTCAAGTTCATGTACCAGTCCAGGAAATTTGCTCCATTGAGCTTGTCCTTCTCAAGGACAGAACGCAGAGAGAGAGTGTTCGTGTTTGTCGACATAGTAATCTACAACATACAATGCAGAGAATTAATATCATATTCCTTTTATCATTTAATTAGGCCTTTAATCAAATGATGCTCCCACTGAATTATAAGAATTTTGTAGAATCGAGTTATGGATGTGGTCAAACCACATTACTAGATTCATACAAACTAGCTATAATTCTTGTGGGACAAGATCCACATCATACTAAACCTTGAGTTAGCTTTGGCTAAATCGCCCAAGACTTAGTACGATCGGTGGGTAACATATTACCGATTACATCTTTATGCAACTCTTATTTATAGGATCAAGACCCACATTTACAAAAGACCTTGAGTTAGCTTTGGCTAAATCGCCTAAGATTTAGTGTAAATGCGATCTTATCCTATCTTTCCAATGATTGGAATATGCTTATAGTTCTACTCGATCCAATTGAGTTAACTAGTTTTACTCAATCTAATTGAGCTTACTCTAACCCAAGCCGTGATAGGCAGGACCAAGATTGTCCCTCCGCACCCTACCAAGATAATATGCGTTGCTATGCTTTGGCAGATTCAACAACTACAAATGATCAAGGTAGTGATGGGTATCAAGGACTTGGTAGGCATTTACGAGTTGATTCAATTAAGATCTAATCTAATTATAATGTGTATCATATATGCATTGAGACCTTTATTATCATACACTAGCATGCATCTCATACATACAAGCATTATTCTAGCATGCATTATATACATACAAGAAAAATATCCTAGCATGCATTATATACATACAAGCATTATTCTACTAGCATGCATCACATACATACAAGCAAAATCAAATATATATATATACATATCTCAACATATATATATATATATATATATATATAACTGTGATGTGGTCATGACCCTACTACAATCTTCTCAATCCAATGAGAAGATCTGACAGTCAACCTAGGGCTAGCGGCTTCTCCAAGTGCTTCCTTTGATCGCCATGTGTCGTCGGCACCCTTCTCGTAACTTCGTCTACAAGTGGACTTTTCACCGCTCTATTTTGTACATTATGTTAGTAATATATGAGAGATGTCCTAAGGCAATCGCCTTATGTATGAACCATTTATATGATAAATGAAGATTCACTATTTGAGTATACATGTTTCATGTATTTGATTGGATCTTAAACTCATTTCTTTGAATGTCACGTCGATTCACGGCATGAGAGAATTTGTGATTGGATCACAACTAGTGAGTATCTCTACATGTGTAATTGTGATGTATCGGAATTATCCTAGTCGATGAATTGATGGATTTGGACACCATCAATTACATCGAGACTAAGAGTATACTCCTTGGTGTATCAAGCGGTGATTCTCCTTTGGCTGGAGACATTGTGATGTCGGAGTTAATCGTGGATGCTAGTTATGGTAACTAGTTCATTGGAGTGACGGTAGTAAGACTTCATATGGTTCTCTGCATATATAGATATGTCAATGAAGTTCTTCTGTGGCTTAAGTCGATGTTCCTTTGACTTGCGGTATTCAAGTCATCTTGATCATGGAGACTTATGCTTTGACATCTTAAGCAAACATCTCTAAGGAGATGTGGACCGGGATGATTGGGTATAAGTCGAAGTGATGAAGGTGTTTGAATAGCCTATAAAGATTCACCACTCCTTGCGAGGAGATGTATACCCATGGCCTCTCGTCGGATTGTTACTAAAGTCTTTGGCCAAAGCATTACATGTTTAGAGTAAAGTACTCTTCGATACATGTGGAGTAACTAGAATCCGTAGGGCGAGGAAATGATACTTGGGCTAGGTGTGACGTAGTCAGCCTAGTGGGGACTGACACAATAGACCATGTCCTGAACCAAGTGGGTATAAGATGAGTGAAGGGAATGGGGCCGCGATTCATTCGAGCTCTTGAAGGGTTTGAAATAGTTACGGATCAGTTGATCTTTTGGTTAATTGGGGATCATGATGTACTACTAGGTGCCACTCATGATCGTTCTATAATTAATGGTTAATTATAGGCGGCCAACATAAGCGAGAACCTATTTGGTCACGCTGCAGCGAGTGTAATCCAAAGGATTTAAAGCGAGCTTGAGAATGGGATTCTCGGCCGAGAGAAACTATGTTTGGTTGGACCAAACATAAGCGAGCATGAAATTGTTTCAGTCGCAATGGAAGCGTGGATGGGCCGTGTCTTATGAAGACATAATGGATGGACCAAAATGGTTTGGTTCTAATCCAATGGATGAGAATAAACCAAGGGTTTGGTTTATTTTAAACGAATGAACCAAAAGTTGGTTGATTCGTTTTAACTTAAAATAAACCATCATGGTTTGGTTTATTTTAACTTATCTTAATGGAGCGGGTTAGCTTGGGCTTTATGGATATGATCCATTAACCATTAAGAGAATTAGTTCTCTATAAAATAGGGCTTAAACCTAATCCAAAACCTAATGGTAGTTCCGCCCACCTCACCCTTGGTGATTTGGCGCCCAACCTAGCTGCCGCCCGAGCTTTTCAAGCTGCCCTTCCTCCTCGCCCGGCGTCAAGCTGCTGCGGGAAGAGTTCGGTGATCCTCCTTAGGTTTGGCATCAAGGTGACCACTTCTTCCTTGTTTTGGCGGCGCCTACTCCTCCACCAAGCTGTCAGTTTTACTGGACAGCTTCTCCTCTCGTCGGGCGTCGTTTGGGCACGGTTAGTGCTTCCGACAGCGGCTAACTACGAGATTTGATCTCCGGTAATCCTCTAGTGGGGGCGAAGGATTCGTCAAGCGGTTGTGAATACCTCTCGGAGAAGCGAGTTTTGAGGACTCGTTTTGGATCCGAATTTGGATTGGATCGTGATCATCTCTCGATCACGTCGTCTTCAACACGAGGCTAGTAACCCGTGCGAAGGCGAAGCTCGTGACTTAGCGAAGTCATCGAGGAGCTCGGCGTGGATCGGATAGAGCGATTCTTACGAGGATCGTTCGGTTGATCGTTCCGCTACGTCATACTGAAGGTATAACGTAGATAATTTCCTTTTATTGCAAATTTTAATTTACGGTTATGTCTACACTTGTTGTAATATGCATGCGTGTGTTGTGTGTGTAATAAATATAGATTTATTATTTTTAATTGCTTCCATTGTATTCGTATTTACGAAACATGATCGAACACACACACCTTGTGATCTGAAACCATGATGGTATCGAGCCCGGGTTGTGTTTGACATAATCGTAAAAATTTGGTTTGCGATAGTCATAATGTATTTCTGGAAATTTTCTAAATTTTGGAAATTTAGAAGTATTTATGGAAATTTTTCAATTTTGGAAAGTCTAGAAGTATTTATGGAAATCTTCCACTTTTGGAAAGTTGGAAGTATTTATGGAAATTGATATTTTCCATAAATAAAATATTTGATTAGATTCTGGAAATTTGTTTCCTAATTTAATCATGATTTGATTTGGGAAATCAAATCTTAAAATATTTTATTTCCATAAGTAGTTTTAATGATTTAGGAAATTGGTTTCCTAAATAGATTTTCCTTAATCAAATAATTCCATGAATAAAATATGTGATTAGATTTGGAAATTTGTTTCCTAATTTAATTATGATTTGATTTGGAGAATCAAATCTTAAACATATTTTATTTCCATAAATAGTTATGACATATAAGGAAATTATATACATGACATAATTATATGCCATGTAATTGCATTAGATGCATAACATTATGCCATGCGTGTCGTGACATGTAGATGTATGCCATGTATGCCATGTCATGTAGATAATAGTTATTTGCATGCAAAGAGGATGAGACATAAAAACCCTTAATCAATATTAAAGCCTACACCTTCCATTAATATGGTTAGAACCAGAGTTCTGTTTCTTGTTTGGGTTGTTGGACTCTCTCAAGCCGGCTCGAACCGAATATGTTCAAACCATGGAATAGTTTAATACTAATATGGTAAGAGTCAGAGGTCAATCGTTAGCTTTGGTTGTTGGACTCTCTCCAAGCTGGGCTAATTGGTTGAATGCGCTCTAACCATATTAAAACTATGTCCTGATTAATGGGTTGGCTTTAACACGACATCGGCTTGTTGGACTCTCTCAAGGTCGATGTAAAGGGAGGTGAAGTTGGGTGCTATGCATATGATGCATACTTGTTAATGTGTTAACAACCCGATGTATGTGTGAACATTCAAATAGTTGATAGCACATTGTGATAGTTGCATATCGTGATATCTGATCGGTATAGATGATACCTACCGTCGTAGTTATGAATGGCTTGTTGGACTCTCTCGAGGTTGTTCATAACTATGATGGATATCAGCCCATTCGGAGATGGACCTACGATCTCCCGAAGTGATTTTGGGGTTTTTGAATTCGAAAAATGAATGGGATTTATAAATGTATATTGATGCATTTTAAAATCATTTTCTCATATATGCTCGTTTTGTATTTCTAAGTTAATATATTGATCATGATGTGTTTGAATTTGCGTTCCATTTTGGATTCGAATAAATTGGTAGGCGAACTTCTTGGGTGGCTTAGAAACTTGAGAATTGTTCTCAAGGTGAAAAGCTTGTGTATGTCCTCGGCGCCTCTTCACTTGATCCTAGTACGATGCAACTTTGGACCAATTGTTGGCCTATCGAGAAACATGTGAGTGATTACGAACAAATGAGTTGCATCATGCTAGCAGCGATGGAACCCAAAGCTCTGGCGGCATGAGCATATGGATGCTCATATCATATGAGTCCTTCATCTCTGTGAGTTGGTTGATGAGCAAGTGAGATTCGAAAGGTTCGAAGTCTCCAAGCTCCTCTTCACCTACGAGATGCGAGGAGGTTCATCGTAGTCTTGCTCAACATCTTTGAAGAGTGGAGCCTTACGAGAAGCATGAGCGAGGGCGGTATTGTTAGTTGATTCCTCGAAGAAAGGTTCTAAGAGGAGTCAAAGGAACAAATAAGGAAAGAAGAAAAAGGCTAAAAGCGTAGAACCCAGAAAGGGCACTTGCCATCATTATGGCAAGGAGGGTCATTCGAAGAGATTGCAAGGTTTATCAAGAGTCCGTGAAGAAGGATAAGGCATCGGATGCCCCATCTTCTTGAAATCTTCTTTATTGATTGTCATTCTATTTCCTTAGACACTTGGGTATTGGATCTTGGGTGTGGCTCACATATATGTAATGACATACATGGGCTAAGGAATAGAAGAAGACTCGAGGAGAGTCAAATTTACGTGTTGGGAATGAAGCAAAGGTTCTTGCACGCATCGCCATCGGAACGTTGTTGAAACTCCCTACAGGACTTGTCTTAGAACTGGACAATTGCTTTTATGTTCCTTCATTGATAAAGAACATCATTTCTATTTCTTGTTTAAATAGAAATGGTTTCCATTTGACGTTTAGTAACAATTGTTGTTACATAACTTTGAATGGAGTTCTTTATGGAGCTGGAACTTTAAGCAATGGTGTTTATCGTTGGGCGTATCCGGTGACATTTGCAATATCGGCGAGCAACAAGAGTGCTCGAAAGGATAATCAAATAGACTCCTACATGTGGCATTGTCGTCTTGGCCATGTATGCAAAGCGCATGTCGAATTACCGATGTGGAATTGCGGAATCGTTGAATTGGATTCATACGATACATGCGAATCATGCTTAAAAGGCAAGATGACTAAGTTACCTACGGAAAGGTGAGCAGTGGGAGAGTTACTAGGTCTAATACATCGATATATGTGGACCTATGTCAACTCAAGCTTTAGGAGGCTATAGCTACTTCATTACCTTCACCGATGATCACTCACGGTTTGGGTATGTGTTCTTGATGAAACACAAGTCTGAAGCCTTTGAAAGGTTCAAAGAATTCAGAAATGAAGTAGAGAAACAACATGACAAAAGTATTAAAATACTTCGATCGGATCGAGGTGGTGAATACTTAAGTCAAGAGTTTCTTGATTAGCTAAGAGACAATGGCATATTGTCTCAATGGACTCCGCCATATACACCACAGCATAATGGTGTATCTGAGAGGCGTAACCGGACCTTGTTGGACATGGTCAGTCGATGATGAATCATGCGACTCTTCCCTAAGTCCTTTTGGGGTTATGCACAGACATTGTTTACTTGTTAAGCGAGAATGCCTACAGGTAGTCTCAACTACTCCATATGAGATATGGAATAGTAAGAAACCTCATGTATCTTACTTGAAGATATGGGGTTGTCACCTTATGTGAAGCGATGATCGAGACAAATTGGATGCTAAGTCGATAAATGTCTATTTATTGGATACCCTAAGGAAACAAGGGTTACCAATTCTATCATCTGTGGAACAAAGGTGTTTGTTTCAAGGCATGTTGTGTTTCTAGAGAAAGAGTTTCTCTTGCAAGAAAGCGATTGGGAGTGTCGTCGAGCTTGAGGAGGCTCGAGAGACTCAAATAGACATTGATGAGATACGGTGAAGCACAACCACAACTCATAGTGATGAGCAATCTTTGGATCTATTGTAACACCACATCTTCGTAGATCTGTAGAACACGCCAATATTCTGAGAGATATGGATTTCTCGTAAGTGAATCGAGCGGCGTGTTACTCATTGATGATGAGAGCCTACATTATGAAGAAGTCTTGACAAGTTGAGAAAGGGATAAGTGGCTTGGTGCCATGAAGTCGGAAATGGATTCCATGTATGAAAACCAAGTTTGGAACTTGGTTGACCCACTGAAGGATAAAGCCTATAGGGTGCAAGTGGGTTTTCAAGAAGAAAACCGACATGGATGGTAATGTGATTACCTATAAGGCTAGATTGGTGGCGAAAGGATATCGTCAAAAACAAGGTGTTGATTATGACAAAACCTATTCGCCTGTAGCTATGCTTAAATCCATTCGGATGCTCCTGGCCATAGCGGCTCATTATGATTATGAGATATGGCAGATGGATGTGAAAAACAGCTTTCCTTAATGGAAACCTGCTCGAGGACGTGTATATGATACAGCCTGAGGGTTTCACATCGGTTGATAAAACTAAGGTATGCAAATTGCGACGATCCATTTATGGATTGAAGCAAGCATCCAGGAGCTGGAATATCCGTTTTGATGAGACGATCAAAAAGTTTGATTTCTCACAAAATCCAGACGAACCTTGTATGTACAAGAAGGTTAGTGGGAGTGCAGTCGTGTTCCTAGTATTTTATGTCGATGACATATTACTTATAGAAAATGATGTGTCAATCTTACAGTCAGTTAAGGTTTGGTTATCCAAGACATTCTCCATGAAAGACCTGGGAGAAGCAACCTACATCCTTGGGATTAAGATCTATAGAGATAGATAGAAACGGTTGCTTGGTCTTTCGCAGTCTACATATATAGACCGAGTGCTAAAGAGGTTTAGCATGTCGGAATCCAAGAAAGGTTATCTGCCCATCAGGCATGGGGTACACCTTTCGAAGTCTATGTGTCCGCGCACAGAAGACGAGAGGATTTGCATGAGTAAGATTCCCTATGCATCCGCAATAGGATCTATCATGTATGCTATGTTATGTACGAGGCTCGATGTATCGTATGCTCTGAGTGTCACGAGCAGATACCAGTCCGATCCAGGAATGGATCATTGGCGGTATTAAGGCGATCCTTAAGTACTTAAGAAGAACTAAGGATGTGTTCCTAATATATGGAGAAGGGTACATGGTGATACGTGGGTATACGGATGCGGCTCGAGACGACAGGATGATTCCATGTCTCGATGCAGTATGTATTCACCGGAATGAGGCGCAATAAGTTGGAAAGGTTCCAAGCTTGACACTATAGCGGATTACGCCACAAGGAGAATACATTGCAGCTTTGGAAGGCGAAAAGGCGGTTTAGATCAAAGTTCATCTCTGAACTTGATGTGGTCTCATCAATGATCCAAACATGTGCTTCGCCGCTATCATCTTATCAGAGAGATCATCGGTAGGAACGAAATACAAATCGAGAAAATTCCCACTGAAAGGAACTTAGCGTATCCTTTGACTAAAGCATTACCTCAAAGTAAGTTTGAGGGTCATGTTAGAGCTTATGGTATTGGATACCGTAGCGATTGGCATTAGGCCAAGTGGGAGTCTTAGTAATATATGAGAGATGTCCTAAGGCAATCGCCTTATGTATGAACCATTTATATGATAAATGAAGATTCACTATTTGAGTATACATGTTTAATGTATTTGATTGGATCTTAAACTCATTTACTGAATATCCACGATGCGATTCACAGCATGAGAGAATTTGTGATTGGATCACAACTAGTGAGTATCTCTACATGTGTAATTGTGATGTATCGGAATTATCCCTAGTCGATGAATTGATGGATTTGGACACCATCGATTACGCCGAGACTACGCAGTATACTCCTTGGTGTATCCAGCGGTGATTCTCCTTTGGTGGAGACATAGTGATGTCGGAGTTAATCGTGGATGCTAGTTATGGTAACTAGTTCATTGGAGTGACCAGGTAGTAAGACTTCATATGGTTCTCTGCATATATAGATATGTCAATGAAGTTCTTCTTGTGGCTTAAGTGCGATGTTCCTTTGACTTGCGGTATTCAAGTCATCTTGATCATGGAGACTTATGCTTTGACATCTTAAGCAAACATCTCTAAGGAGATGTGGACCCGGAGATGATTGGGTATAAGTAGTGATCGAAGTGTTTGAATAGCCTATAAAGGATTCACCACTCCTTGCGAGGAGATGTATACCCATGGCCTCGTCGGATTGTTACTAAAGTCTTTGGCCAAAGCATTACATGTTTAGAGTAAGGTACTCTTCGATACATGTGGAGTAACTAGAATCCGTGGGCGAGGAAATGATACTTGGGCTAGGTGTGGCGTAGTCGACCTAGTGAGGGACTGACACTATAGACCATGTCTGAACCAAGTGGGTATAAGATGAGTGAAGGAATGGGGCACGATTCATTCGAAGCTCTTGAAGGGTTTTGAAATAGTTACGGATCAAGCTTGATCTTTTGGTTAATTGGGGATCATGATGTACTACTAGGTGCCACTCATGATCGTTCTATAATTAATGGTTAATTATAGGCGGCCAACATAAAGCGAGAACCTATTTGGTCACGCTGTGAGTGTAATCCAAAGGATTTAAAACGAGCTTGAGAATGGGATTCTCAGACCGAGAGAAACTATGTTTGGTTGGACCAAACATAAAGCGAGCATGAAATTGTTTCAGTCGCAATGGAAGCGTGGATGGGCCGTGTCTTATGAAGACATAATGGATGGACCACAATGGTTTGGTTCTAATCCAATGGATGAGAATAAACCAAAGGGTTTGGTTTATATTAAACGAATGAACCAAAGGTTGGTTCGGTTCGTTTTAACTTAAAATAAACCATCATGGTTTGGTTTATTTTAACTTATCTTAATGGAGCGGGTTAACGGGCTTTATGGATATGATCCATTAACCATTAAGAGAATTAGTTCTCTATAAAATAGGGCTTAAACCCTAATCAAAAAACCCTAGCTAATTAGAGTTGCCGCCCAACCTAATTGTGCCGCCCCCTCCATCTTCTCTTCTAGTCGGCGCCAACCCTAGGTGTGCCGCCGCCCAGCTTTTGTGCCGCCGTCCAAGTCATTGCCGGCGACCAAGCTTCAGCCGGTGAACCTCCGGCGACCCTCCGGTGATCTCCTCTAGGTTCGGTGATAAGGTGAGCTTCCATCTCTCCTTGGCCGGCCTCTATTCCTCCACCAAAAGCTGTCGAGTTTTTCTGGATAGCTTGTTTCTTTGTTGTCGGAGCGTCGTTTGGACGACGGTTAGTGCTCCGACAGCGGCTAACTTACCGGGGATTTGATCTCCGGTAATCCTCTGAGGTGGAGGACGAAGGATTCGTCAATTGGTTGACGAATACCTCTCCGGAGAAGCAAGTTTTGAGAACTCGTTTGAGGATCCGAATTTGGATTCGGATCGTGATCATCTCTCGATCACGTCGTCTTCAACACGAGGCTAGTAACCCGTACGAAGACGAAGCTCGTGACTTAGCGAAGTCATCCCGAGGAGCTCGGCGTGGATACGGATAGAGACGATTCTTACGAGGATCGTTCCGGTTGATACCGTTCCCGCTACACGTCATACGAAAGGTATAACGTAGATAATTTCTTTTATTGCAAATTTTAATTTACGGTTATGTCTACACTTGTTGTAATAGCATGCGTGTGTTGTGTGTGTTGTAATAAATATAGATTTATTATTTTTAATTGCTTCCGCTGTGTTCATGTTTACGAAACATGATCGAACACACACACGCTGCGGTGCCGGAAACCCAACAGTGCTATCCTTTAAAGCTAGATTGGTGGCAAAAGGATATAATCAAAGACAAGGAATTGACTATGATGAAACCTTTTCACCTCGTCGCAATACTTAAGCCCATTAGGATACTTCTTGCCATAGTTGCATGGTATGATTATGAGATATGACAGATGGATGTAAAGATAACATTCCTTAATGGTGATATTAATGAAGAGATTTTCATGTCTCAGCCTAAAGGTTTCGCATCTGTTGGAAGTGAGCATAAGGTATGCAAACTTCAAAGATCAATTTATGGTCTCAAACAAGCATCAAGAATTTGGAATCCCAGATTTGATGATAAAATTAAAGAGTTTAATTTTATTAAAAATCCTGAGGAACCATGTGTGTACAAGAAGGTTAATGGGAGTGCAGTGACATTCCTGATACTTTATGTTGATGACATTCTACTCGTTGGGAATGATATAGGAATGCTTTAGTCAACCAAAGTATGGTTAGCCAGTAAATTCTTCATGAAGGATTTGGGTGAAGCATCTTATGTATTGGGAATACAAATCTATAGGGATAGATCAAAGAGGATGCTAGGGCTAACCCAATCCACATATATAGATACCTTACTTAGTAGATTGTCAATGGAAGAATCTAAGAGAGGATACTTACCAATGTGTCATGGTGTAACTCTATCAAAGTCTATGTGCCCCAAGATAGACGAAGCGATAGAGATGATGACACACATTCCCTATGCGTCTGCCATAGTAGTATCATGTACAGTATGATATCTATAAGACCTAATATAGCATATAGTCTGAGTGTCACGAGCCGATATCAGGCAAATCCTAGTCCATTACATTGGAAGCTGTGAAAGATATTCTTAAGTACTTACGAAGGACTAAAAATTTGTTCATGATTTGGAGAATTAAAATAAGAAGGCTACACTGATTCTAGCTTCCAATCAAATGTGGATGATGTGAAATCAACCTCTGGATATGTATTCACATTGAATGGTGGTGGTGTTTCTTGGAAGAGTTCTAAGCAAGAAACAATTGTGGATTCCACCATTGAGGCAGAATACATAACAGCTTCAGAAGTAGTAAAGGATGCAGTTTGGATAATGAATTTTATCCAAGAGTTAGGTGTTGTTCCAAATGGAGTTGGTCCAATCCAAGTTCACTGTGATAATACTGGAGTTATTGCACAAGCAAAGGAACCAAGGTCTCATCATCGATCCAAGCATATACTGAGAAAATTCCACATCATCCGAGAGATTATAGGAAGAGGAGATATCACAGTTGAGAAAGTTTCCTCTATAGACAATATTGTTGATCCACTTACAAAGCCCTTGCCAGAACCACCATTTGAAAAGCATCGCGAATTGATGGGTTTAAAACTAGTGAGTAGTTGGCGTTAGGGCAAGTGGGAGTTTGTTAGAGTAGGTGCTCTACAAGCCAACTATTGGCTAGGCCTTTGGTGACCCTTGTGTTAAGACATCCTCTATTTTAATATAATTTAATTTAGTTTGACATTTACTTTATCTGAATACCCATGCTAGATGCATAGATAAAGTCCTTGAATATACTATAGTGAGGTGTGGTAGTTGTTAGTGAAAGCCCTAGAGTCAATCATGTGATGATTGTTGTATGGACTTTATTGTATCATATTCCTATTTATAAAGGCATAGTTATTATATTTACTTGTATTGGTGCCAAATAACTAAATATAATAATGTCCCTGAGTAGTAGGTTCTTATCTATATCAATCGATTGGTTGAATCGATAATGAGATGATATAGAGAACACTACTCTTAATCATTCCTAGTCAAGTATTAACATTCAGGGACAATGTTAATGCATAGAGACTAGCATGTAGGTCAACACGATGACTTGATCTCACAAGTCATGGATATGAGATATCAAGTTGACACATGGGTATGTATTGGAGAATGTATACTGAATGACCCGCCATGAGAAAGTATCGTGGATCGTTATATGAGTGTCATATACTTTCTCATGTGGCTATTAGTATGACTATTAGTCCTTAGACCTGAAGTCACCATGGTTCCCTACATAAGGAGTTGCATACTTTAGCTTCGTCAAACGTCACCCGTAAATGGGTGGACTATAAAGGCGATTACTGGGTATGTAACAAATTATGCGGAGGGATGTAGATGAGATCTATCCCTTCTATATGACGGGAGTGACATCGTTATTCTTGATAGAGTGAGACCACAAAGTGCATGGCCATGAGTGAGTCTACTTGGAGTTCAAGATATAGATTGTACCGAGGATGACATGGTTTATGCCTCAATTGGTCAATCTAGATGTCAAGAATAGAGGGATATTGTCACATATTGTGAGAGTCATAATTAGTAGTCACAAAGATGATGTTGGAGCTCAACATTCTTGTAACTTGGGTAGCAATGATGTGTTGCTAGATACCGCTCATTGCTTATGTTCCTAAATCGGTTTAGGGACATTGTCAACGTTACAAGAACCTATAGGGTCACGCACAAAGGGCAATTAGATGGATATTAGGTTCATATGATGAACCATGAGGATTAGATTCATGGGATGAACCAAATTGGATTAAGAGTAATCCAAATTAGACTAATTGAGTTGGACTCAATTTGATTCAAGTGTTGAATGAGTCTAATTTAGATTTGATTCATCAAATCAATTTAAATTAATGAATAGAGATTCATTAAATTAAATTGACTTGAATCAAATGGTTGGATTTGATCAACCATGGGAGATAAGAGGTCAAGTTTGACTTGACTTGAGAGGGAAGATGAAAGGTCAAGTTTGACTTGACCAAATGTCATGTCATGATAATGACTTGGCATGGCCGGCCAATGATGATGCTCCACATCATCATTGACTTATCATGTGGTGCCACCTCATTAGGGAGACCAAGAGCCATTGGCTCTTGGAGTTGCATGCATGTAACCCCCCAAGTCATGAAGTGGTCGGCCACTCCATTTGATGGGTGTAATTGATTTTGGTGAGTTACTAGAATTTTATCTTCTTCCTTGGATCATCTTCCTCTCAATCTCCCCTCTCCTCCTTGGCCGAAACTTTTAAGGGTTCTAGCACACTCTAGGTTTCTTTTCTCCACCTATTGCTTGTGTGGATACCAATAGAGAAGTGTACACTTGACACTCTAGAGTTCCGGCAAGCTATTTGGACGAGCGGGATTTGCGAAGGGCGTCGCATCGAGGGTAACACTCTCAACTTCTAGATCTAAGGTATATCTAGGTTTACTTAGCACATACATGTTTTTATTTTAATATATCTTCTCACGGATCCATGGCCGGACTTCCGGGGTTTCCGCAACGCAAAAAGCGGTTTTTGCGGCTCGGAATGTCCAACAGTGGTATCAGAGCCACGTGTGAAGCATGTATGTGTTTCATTTTTGTAGTTTTTGTATTAGATATAAAAATTACAGATTTTTATGTTTCTGTAAATTTCCTATTTTTATCGAATTTTTGGGTATTTTTCTCGAAGAGTCGAAGCAACGAGTGTTGGGGCACCATCGAGAAAAACTCTTCGAAACTTATGAAACACATACAATTTCCTTATATGTCATAACTATTTATGGAAATAAAATATGTTTAAGATTTGATTCTCCAAATCAAATCATAATTAAATTAGGAAAAAAATTTCCAAATCTAATCACATATTTTATTCATGGAATTATTTGATTAAGGAAAATCTATTTAGGAAACCAATTTCCTAAATCATTAAAACTACTTATGGAAATAAAATATTTCAAGACTTGATTTCCCAAATCAAATCATGATTAAATTAGGAAACAAATTTCCAGAATCTAATCAAATATTTTATTTATGGAAAATATCAATTTCCATAAATACTTCCAACTTTCCAAAAGTGGAAGATTTCCATAAATACTTCTAGACTTTCCAAAATTGAAAAATTTCCATAAATACTTCTAAATTTCCAAAATTTAGAAAATTTCCAGAAATACATTATGACTATCGCAAAACCATTTTACGATTATGTCGAAACACAACCTGGGCTCTGATACCACTGTTGGGTTTCCGGCACCGCGGCGTGTGTGTGTTCGATCATGTTTCGTAAACATGAACACAGCGGAAGCAATTAAAAATAATAAATCTATATTTATTACAACACACACAACACACGCATGCTATTACAACAAGTGTAGACATAACCGTAAATTAAAATTTGCAATAAAAGAAATTATCTACGTTATACCTTTCGTATGACGTGTAGCGGGAACGGCATCAACCGGAACGATCCTCGTAAGAATCGTCTCTATCCGTATCCACGCCGAGCTCCTCGGGATGACGTCGCTAAGTCACGAGCTTCGTCTTCGTACGGGTTACTAGCCTCGTGTTGAAGACAACGTGATCGAGAGATGATCACGATCCGAATCCAAATTCGGATCCTCAAACGAGTTCTCAAAACTCGCTTCTCCGGAGAGGTATTCGTCAACCAATTGACGAATCCTTCGTCCTCCACCTCAGAGGATTACCGGAGATCAAATCCAGTTAGCGCTGTCGAGCACTAACCATCGTCCCAAACGACGCTCGACAACAAAGAAACAAGCTATCCGAGAAAAACTCGTGACTTTGGTGGAGGAATAGAGGCCGCCAAGGAGAGATGGAAGCTCACCTTATCACCGAACCTAGAGGAGATCAGGAGGGTCGCGGAGGTTCACCGGCTGAAGCTTGGTCGCCGGCAATGACTTGGACGGCACAAAAGGCTGGCGGCACACCTAGGGTTGGCGCCGACTAGAAGAGAAGATGGAGGGGGCGACACAATTAGGTTGGGCGGCAACTCTAATTAGCTAGGGTTTTTGATTAGGGTTTAAGCCCTATTTTATAGAGAACTAATTCTCTTAATGGTTAATGGATCATATCCATAAAGCCCGTTAACCCGCTCCATTAAGATAAGTTAAAATAAACCAAACCATGATGGTTTATTTTAAGTTAAAACGAACCGAACCAACCTTTGGTTCATTCGTGTAATATAAACCAAACCCTTTGGTTTATTCTCATCCATTGGATTAGAACCAAACCATTTTGGTCCATCCATTATGTCTTCATAAGACACGGCCCATCCACGCTTCCATTGCGACTGAAATAATTTCATGCTCGCTTTATGTTTGGTCCAACCAAACATAGTTTCTCTCGGTCTGAGAATCCCATTCTCAAGCTCGTTTTAAATCCTTTGGATTACACTCGTTGTGCGTGTGACCAAATAGGTTCTCGGTTTATGTTGGCCGTCTATAATTAACCATTAATTATAGAACGATCATGAGTGGCACCTAGTAGTACATCATGATCCCCAATTAACCGAAAAGATCAACGGTTAATCCAGAACTATTTCTGAAACCCTTCAGTAGCTCGAATGAATCGTGCCCCATTCCCTTCACTCATCTTATACCCACTTGGTTCAGGACATGGTCTATTGTGTCAGTCCCCACTAGGCTGACTACGTCACACCTAGCCAAGTATCATTTCCTCGTCCTACGGATTCTAGTTACTGCACATGTATCGAAGAGTACCTTACTCTAAACATATAATGCTTTGGCCAAAGACTTTAGTAACAATCCGACGAGAGGCCATGGGTATACATCTCCTCGCAAGGAGTGGTGAATCCTTTATAGGCTATTCAAACACCTTCGATCACTTCGACTTATACCCAATCATCCTGGGTCCACATCTCCTTAGAGATGTTTGCTTAAGATGTCAAAGCATAAGTCTCCATGATCAAGATGACTTGAATACCGCAAGTCAAAGGAACATCGTACTTAAGCCACAGTAAGAACTTCATTGACATATCTATATATGCAGAGAACCATATGAAGTCTTACGGCTGGTCACTCCAATGAACTAGTTACCATAACTAGCATCCACGATTAACTCCGGACATCACTATGTCTCCACCCGGTGAGAATCACCGCTTGGATACACCAAGGAGTATACCTCGTGCTAGTCTCGACAGAATTGATGGTGTCCAAATCCATCAATTCATCGACTAGGGATAATTCCGATACATCACAATTACACATGTAGAGATACTCACTAGTTGTGATCAAATCACAAATTCTCTCATGCTGTGAATCGTATCGTGGACATTCAGTAAATGAGTTTAAGATCCAATCAAATACATTAAACATGTATACTCAAATAGTGAATCTTCATTTATCATATAAATGGTTCATACATAAGGCGATTGCCTTAGGACATCTCTCATATATTACTAACAAGCACCTTCCCAAGTTTCTTCTTGTAGATCCATTTGCATCCAATAGGAACAATCCCTTTAGGTGGATCCTGTTGGGTTACGACTGACGCGTAGATGCACTTTTTGTCATTTCACAAACGAATCCAACGGAAGATAAACATAATAATTTCCTAAATTATTACAATACTCACACCTACACATGTAGGATTGCAACAAGTGTGAATATATCCGCCAAATAAAATTTTACATACAATAAGAATAAAATAAATTTGACTCTAGGTATACCTTTCGGAGGATGGCGAGCCGGAAAGGAATCAACCGTACAACGCTCACGGAGCTTCATCTCTACTCGTATCCACGCTGAATCTTCGGAGGGATGACTTCTCAAAGCCACGAGTTTGACCTTCTCTTCTCTACTAGATGAAGCAAGAAGGTCGGGTGATCGGAGTGCAATCGCCGACTCATTTTGTGACACAAACGAGTCCTCGAACAACCTTCGTAAGGTTGTGATTCATGTCAGAATTAACCACTATTTTTAAGCTTCAATAAGCAACAATAACAACCCTAAAACCTAGAGTGGCTGGCCTTTAAAGAGGTGGAAACAACCCTTGTTTCCTTGGTGGTCGACGGAACACTAAACCCTAATTCTCCTAGGTTCGGCTAGGTTAGGGAAGAGGGCCTTAAGGACTTCTCATCATTAGGTTTAGCCTTTATAAGCCTTTATATAGGCACTAATCCTAATGGGTTATAGGTTAGTGGATCAAATCCCTAAGCCCATAACCATTAAGGCTTAATCTTATTCATTAAATCCCAATTAGGCCCTTAACCAAAAGAGTGTTAGGAAATGGACATCTCTAGAGGGGGGGGGGGGTGAATGGCGCGTCTTCGATCGCTTGACGGAATTTGATCGTGCTTGTCTACAATCGTTATTAGCGTAGAAGAAATACAAAATAACAATAAAGAAATACAACAAACAACAATAATACACAATGACACACCGATATAATGTGGTTTAGAACCTCAGGGTTCCTACTCCACGGGTTGAGCTCGGATGAGCCCTAGTGATGCAAACACCACCACTAATAACTCCTTGAAACAATTTGGAGGTGGAGAAACTTCTTACAATGATTACACAAGTAATACAAGATGAAACAAGAAAATACAAATGAAATACACAAAAACATGTAAAGAAAACTTTACAAATGCGCTTTTGGATGCTTGCTTGTTTGGTTGTTTGAGCTGCACTTGGAGACCCTGAATTGCACCAGCAAATCACCCCAAATTGCCCCAAAGAACCATGCCAAAATCCTCCTCCATAAGCTCCTTTTAAAGATGCAACTCGAGCTGGATTCCTCCTAGTAGTCAACTGCTCAAGATCATCAATCAACTGCACCTGTAGCCGTTGTGCGACAATGGCTCGATCCACGTTGGATAAGTTCCAATGTATTGACCATCAGTCGACTGATCATATCCATCAGTTGACTGATCATGCTTCCACTCGACTGCCAAACCCTAGCAGTTGACTCGAAAACATTCTGTGCTCATTTCCTCGACCATCAGTCGATTGACCTCTATGTCAGTCGACAGATCAAGACATCAATCGACTGCCCAAAGCTGGAAGTAGACTGCCAAGGCCTTTTGCCGTAGTCGAACTCTAGTCGACTCATAGCAGTCGACTGGTCATAATACCAATCGACTGACCAGCGTCAACTCGGTTGCCAAGTATCAAAACACTTGGCCAATCGACTGGTCCAAAGTCCCAGTCGATTGATAACCTCAACCATGAGGTTTAACCCCAAGTATGATGCCCTCATACTTGCTAGACCACCTTTAGCCTATACCTAAGCCTTCTAGCCATCTCCGACAGCATCACGCCTATCGGATCCCACCAAGTCATCCATGACTTGTTCATCCATAGGCTAGCCTTCATATGCTTTCATCGACTATTATCATGCTAAGCTGGTCTACACCGCCAAGGCACATTTGGGCTTACGCTGCCAAGACTATCGCTTAGACTTTATGCCGCCTAACCATTGGACTTATGCTGCCAAGACTCCCACTTGAGTTTTACGCCGCCAATATCAACCCTTGGACTTCCCTTGCCAACCCATGTTGGACTTTCCATTTGCCAAGACTTAAGCTTGGACTTTCCCTTGCCTAGACCCATGCTTGGACTTTCCATGCCAACCCATTTTGGACTTTCCAATTGCTAAGACTCAAGCTTGGAATTTCCCTTGCCAAGACCCATGCTTCGACTTTCCATGCTAAGTACTCAAGACTTAGACTTTCCCTTGCCAAGACCCATGCTTAGACTTTCCATGCCAAGTACACAAGACTTGGACTTTCCATTGCCAAGTTTCCCACTTAGACTTCTCCATCATATGGTCAACCCCATGTCAACCATATAGTTAACCCATTATCAAACAATGGTCAACTCATTGTCAAACAACACTGTCAAATATCAAAACACTAACATCAACCACTACTCGAGTCAAACTCGAATCTAGTCAATCGTGACCTAGGCCAATTGCACCAACAATCTCCCCCTTTTTGATGTTTGACAAAAACCAACATATTTGAGTTAGAACACTAACTCAAACCAATCCTCCCAATTTTTCAAATTGGGAATTTTTAAATTCTCCCTCTTTTTGACATACATAAAAAAGGCTCTCCCCAAGGGCGTCAATGTCTCACATCCCAATGAGATCTTACAATCTCCCCCTTGGTCCAAAAACAACTAGGATTGTCACGCCCCGAGAGCATGCCGAGCCAAAAATCAAACGGACGACATCTCCCCTGTACGTGGCAATATTTCGGGTTAATACAAGGCCCGTAGGCCCACAATAACAACAACATATAAATATGTATGAAAACAACCACAACAACATAACAAACTAACTACAACAATTACACAGCGGAAATATAAAACACAACAACATCACAACTACACAGTGCATACCGGTATGACTAACACATCACAACATAACGGAATAGCGATAAAATTCGAATCCACAAGTCCACAACACAGTACATCAGGAAAAACTCCAAATACATAACACAATGTACGAAAAGCCCAAAACAAACATGGGAGCCTCGGAGGTGAGATGAGATGTCAGCTAGCGGTGCTCCAAACCATCACGAAGACTTCTACCTGTTACCTGGGCGATAGAAAAACCCAGGGTCCGTGGTGGCGGTGAGTAAAACTCAGCAGATAATAGAAAAACATGTATATATGTAATATCACATGTAATTCAACAACATTATCTAGAGGTACAACAGGTATATCAACATAGTATATAAATACAAGCATATACCGTCTAACCAAATGAACAACGTAAAATGCAGACATACCTGAAGTCTGCTACGCTACTCTGATCTAACCTGAGAATATATCCAACATATATATAACAGGAAGAGTAATACCAACTCATAATCTACTCATGCTACAGGTCAAGGTATCTAATGGTCTGTCCAACACATATACAAGTATCTGACACAATCGTATAACAAATGCAAGAAACATGCATGAATATGATGTACACCCAAATGCAGCAAGCATAGTACAATCAAATGCAACATCATAATAATCATATATATATAGACTGCATATATATATATATATATTAATCACAACCATCCATATATATATATACATGCATATATGTATATATATATGGTAATATGCAAAGCACCATCAGATACGACAATGCAACATGCATGGTCATGCCTGCTCACCCCTACTCGCTACCACGACCCCAGTGTGGCCTAGGTGGCACGACATGACAACTGTCCCAACTCAACACCAACCACCGCTATAGAGTGGCCGAGTGGGCAGTATGATCAAGTAGCATATGAGCGTAAAGAGCTCACTACACAATGGGGGTCCCTGCTGCTAGCCACTCTGACTGACACTACCAATGAGTGGTTGAGTACCACGCACCCAGGACAACTGCACGCAACTCCAACTACCACTGTCTATAGTGGTAGAGTGCGGCACAACAGATGCTCTGCCCTCACACCAGTTACTCATCGGGGAGTAACCTGGGAGGCAAGATAACTGACGACTCTCTCAATCCCAAGGGAGACTATGTCGTCAGAATGCATGCAAATGATATGAGTATGCTGTCACACATACAACCATCTACCACGGACTCTCAGTTCAACAAAGAGTCGTACCCATCTGATCAATACACTCTCTATCCTGTAGAGAGTCGTACTCAATTGATCGACGGACTCTCTATCCTGTAGAGAGCCGTACTCAACTGATCATAACTCTCTATCCAATAGAGAGTCATACTTAACTGATCTACGCACTCTCTATTCTGTAGAGAGTCGTACTCGACTAATCATATCAAGCTGGGACCACCGGTCCGTAGCGACACACTAATCATCCTTCACTTAACCATTACACAACACATGGTTGGTAACAAGTATGAAACATACGAGTATTGAAAATAAATCCTACATTTAGGGTATTACCTACCCACAGATGACATTTTTGCCAATTTATAAATTGGGTCATCACCCGTACTAACATTTACACCCTGCTAAATATCTAGGCCAATTTATATCACATCTATAACTTCTAAATCATGATAGGGAATATGTGATATCAACAATTGAGCATAAATACATCCAACGATAAGTTCAAGCATAAGATAATAAGAGCAGGGTCAAGGTAACATAATCAAATAAGAGGATCATGCATCTAAATCTGTATGCATTAAAACTACTTGACCAGGGTAGGAATTACCCACCTGATATGTAGCTCACTAGCTGTCTATGCGTACAAGCCTCTGTCACTTACCAAAGTCTTGCAAGACCACATGAACTACGATTTACGTATTGCTATATCCTACATTCGGATCCTCTATAAACAATATGCTAACTTAGCAATTTCTATATACAAGTTTCCTATCCACGCATATTAATCAGATTAAAATCATCGTATCGTTCATAAGTCAACTCTAGCATTAACTATAAAGATAACACATCCTACTTCATAACAAAACCAAATCAACGCTTACCTTACAATCGTTGCAATCACCCATAGCTTCTTGATCCACATCACATTTCACGGCTGCCACCCAATAACATGACCAATCAAACTTCCCTTCCACAATCGCAGACACAAAATTCTTGGATTTTCTCTAGGGAAACTGTTCAGCTGCAATCCCCTGTTCCAATCACTCTTCCTATCCAAAAATCACAACATCCACACAAATTCATCATTATTCCAAACCAAAGAAGAAATAGAGCAAAGATCACCTAACCGTATAAGCCTAAATCACTGAACAACCTCCTTGGTTGATCACAGAACCTACCCTGCCATTGAATCTACCCCTTGGATCCACAGAGCTTCTACCAGCACTAGTAGGTGGCGGCAGATGGAGAAAGTTGTCGGTGATAGAGGGAGAGGCCGATGATAGCATCCATCGGACACGGTGAAGATGGGGAGTCTTCTCTTGGTGGTCGTCCTTACTCAAGGCCGGCAAAACTGGCTGTCAGTAGGTCCACGGTGGAAGAGAAATGATGATCGTAAAGTTCGGCTGCCACTGGGTGGAGAAGGGATCGTCAATGCCCACAGTCATTTGGACCGGTGGAGCGCAGCAAGAAGGCGGTGGCGATAGTGCGGCGGCGATGGCAAGCTCGAGTAGAGATCGGGCGAAGATCAAGCGGGGATCGGCTGGATTGGGCGGAGATTGGACTGGATCGGCACTGGCGGTAGCAGCTAATCCAACTCGTGGTGGCAGCAACGTGGCAACAACAACTGGCATGGCGGCTGGCTTGGGGCACCGGTGATCGAAGAGGATCTCGTGTTGGTGGCTGACGGCTGCGTGCGATGGGCTTGCGCGGCAGTAGATCGAGCTTGGGCTCAAGCGGCGACAAGTGAGTAGACGACGATGCGATGAGGCACACGATCGGAAGAAAAGGATGGCTGGTGTCACAGGCTAGGCGACTGCAACGATTAGGTGACAGAGTCTGGCCACATGCCGACGGTAAACGGGCTGCAGCGCAGTGGCGTTCGGCGAGAAGGACGAACCCTTGCAGCCAAGTCCTCTGCTCCGAGGTTGAGGGAGAATGTCACACCATCGCCGTTGAGGAACCTGGACGAGTCAAGGCAGTGCGTTCGGCGAGAAGAGGAAGAATGACGGTGAGAAATCATGAAGAAGAGGAGTCGCGAACAGAAAGAAATCGACAGGGAAATGGAAGGAATCGATTAATTTGTTAGGTTTCCGGCACCACGGCGTGTGTGTGTTCGATCATGTTTCGTAAACATGAACACAGCGGAAGCAATAAAAATAATAAATACTTCTATTTATTACAACACACACAACACACACATGCATATTACAACAAGTGTAGACATAACCGTAAATTTAAATTTGCAATAAAAGGAAATTTATCTACGTTATACCTTTCGTATGACGTGTAGCGGGAACGACATCAACCGGAACAATCCTCGCTAGAATCGTCTCTATCCGTATCCACGCCGAGTTCCTCGGGATGACTTCGCTAAGCCACGAGCTTCGTCTTCGTACGGGTTACTAGCTTCGTGTTGAAGACGACGTGATCGAGAGATGATCACGATCCGAATCCAAATTCGGATCCAAAACGAGTCCTCAAAACTCGCTTCTCCGGAGAGGTATTCGTCAACCGATTGACGAATCCTTCGTCCTCCACCTCAGAGGATTACCGGAGATCAAATCCCCGGTAAGTTATCCACTGTCAGAGCTCTAACTGTCGTCCAAACGACGCTCCGACGAGAGGATAAGAAGCTGTCCAGAAAATTGGACAGCTTGGTGGAGGAGTAGGCGCCGGCCAAAACAAGGAAGCCAAGTGCTCACCTTTTCACCGAGGCCTAGGAAGATCAGCGAAGGGTCGCCAGAGGATCACCGGCCGAAGCTTGGACGCCGACAACAACTTGATCGGTGGCACAATGGGCTGGGCGGCAAAGGAGGTTGGCGCCAACTCAAAGAGAAGATGAGGTGGGCGGCAACTTAATCTCGGGTTTTTGGATTAGGGTTTAAGTCCTATTTTATAGAGAACTAATTCTCTTAATGGTTAATGGATCATATCCATAAAGCCCGTTAACCCGCTCCATTAAGATAAGTTAAAATAAACCAAACCATGATGGTTTATTTTAAGTTAAAACGAACCGAACCAACTTTTGGTTCATTCGTTTAAAATAAACCAAACCCCTTTGGTTCATTCTCATCCATTGGATTAGAACCAAACCATTTTGGTTCATCCATTACGTCTTCATAAGACGCATCCCATCCACGCTTCCATTGCGACTGAAACGATTTCATGCTCGCTTTATGTTTGGTCCAACCAAACCTAGTTTCTCTCGGTCTGAGAATCCCATTCTCAAGCTCGTTTTAAATCCTTTGGATTACGCTCGTTGTGCGTGTGACCAAATAGGTTCTCGGTTTATGTTGGCCGTCTATAATTAACCATTAATTATATAACGATCATGAGTGGCACCTAGTAGTACATCATGATCCCCAATTAACCGAAAAGATCAACGGTTGATCCAGAACTATTTCTGAAACCCTTCAGTAGCTCGAATGATTCGTGCCCCATTCCCTTCACTCATCTTATACCCACTTGGTTCAGGACATGGTCTATAGTGTCAGTCCCCACTAGGCTGACTACGTCACACCTAGCCCAAGTATCATTTCCTCGTCCTACGGATTCTAGTTACTCCACATGTATCGAAGAGTACCTTACTCTAAACATGTAATGCTTTGGCCAAAGACTTTAGTAACAATCCGACGAGAGGCCATGGGTATACATCTCCTCGCAAGGAGTGGTGAATCCTTTATAGGCTATTCAAACACCTTCGATCACTTCGACTTATACCCAATCATCCCGGGTCCACATCTCCTTAGAGATGTTTGCTTAATATGTCAAAGCATAAGTCTCCATGATCAAGATGACTTGAATACCGCAAGTCAAAGGAACCTCGCACTTAAGCCACAGTAAGAACTTCATTGACATATCTATATATGCAGAGAACCATATGAAGTCTTACGGCTGGTCACTCCAATGAACTAGTTACCATAACTAGCATCCACGATTAACTCCGGACATCACTATGTCTCCCGGCTAGTGAGAATCACCGCTTGGATACACCAAGGAGTATACCTCGTGCTAGTCTCGACAGAATTGATGGTGTCCAAATCCATCAATTCATCGACTAGGGATAATTCCGATACATCACAATTACACATGTAGAGATACTCACTAGTTATGATCCAATCACAAATTCTCTCATGCTGTGAATCGTATCGTGGACATTCAGTAAATGAGTTTAAGATCCAATCAAATACATAAAACATGTATACTCAAATAGTGAATCTTCATTTATCATATAAATGGTTCATACATAAGGCGATTGCCTTAGGACATCTCTCATATATTACTAACAGACTCCCACTTGGCCTAATGCCAATCGCTACGGTATCCAATACCATAAGCTCGAACATGACCCTCAAACTTATTTTGAGGTAATGCCTTAGTCAAGGGATCCGCTAAGTTCCTTTCAGTGGGAATTTTCTCGATTTGTATTTCGTTCCTACTGATGATCTCTCTGATAAGATGATAGCGGCGAAACACATGTTTGGATCGCTGATGAGACCTTGGCTCTTTTGCCTGTGCAATTGCTCCATTGTTGTCGCAGTAGACCGGTATTGCTTCAACAATGGCCGGAATCACACCAAGTTCATGAACGAACTTTTTGATCCAAACCGCTTCCTTTGCTGCTTCCGAAGCTGCAATGTATTCTGCCTCAGTGGTAGAATCCGCTACAGTCTCTTATTTGGAACTTTTCCAACTCACTGCGCCCCCATTCAAGGTGAACACGTATCCAGACTGAGACCTGGAATCATCCTTGTCTGTCTGGAAGCTGGCATCCGTATACCCGCGTATCACCATGTCCCCTTCTCCATATATTAGGAACACATCCTTAGTTCTTCTCAAGTACTTAAGGATCGTCTTAACAGCCGCCCAATGATCCATTCCTGGATCGGACTGGTATCTGCTCGTGACACTCGGAGCATACGATACATCGGGCCTCGTACATAACATAGCATACATGATAGATCCTATTGCGGATGCATAGGGAATCTTACTCATGCAAATCCTCTCGTCTTCTGTGCGCGGACACATAGACTTCGAAAGGTGTACCCCATGCCTGATGGGTAGGAAACCTTTCTTGGATTCCGACATGCTAAACCTCTTTAGCACTCGGTCTATATATGTAGACTGCGAAAGACCAAGCACCCATTTCGATCTATCTCTATAGATCTTAATCCCGAGGATGTAGGTTGCTTCTCCCAGGTCTTTCATGGAGAATGTCTTGGATAACCAAACCTTCACTGACTGTAAGATTGAAACATCGTTTCCTATAAGTAGTATGTCATCGACATACAATACTAGGAATACGACTGCACTCCCACTAACCTTCTTGTACACACAAGGTTCGTCTGGATTTTGTGAGAAATCAAAATTTTTGATTGTCTCATCAAAACGGATATTCCAGCTCCTGGATGCTTGCTTCAGTCCATAAATGGACCGTCGCAATTTGCATACCTTGGTTTTATCAACCGATGTGAAACCCTCAGGCTGTATCATATACACGTCCTCGAGCAGGTTTCCATTAAGGAAAGCTATTTTCACATCCATCTACCATATCTCATAATCATAATGAGCCGCTATGGCCAGGAGCATCCGAATGGATTTAAGCATAGCTACAGGCGAATAGGTTTCGTCATAATCAACACCTTGTTTTTGACGATATTTTTTCGCCACAAATCTAGCCTTATAGGTAATCACATTACCATCCATGTCGGTTTTCTTCTTGAAAACCCACTTGCACCCTATAGGTTTTATCCCTTCAGGTGGGTCAACCAAGTTCCAAACTTTGTTTTCATACATGGAATCCATTTCCGACTTCATGGCACCAAGCCATTTATCCCTTTCTGAACTTGTCAGCACTTCTTCATAACTGGTAGGCTCCTCATCATCTATGAGTAACACGTCGTTCGATTCACTTACGAGAAATCCATATCTCTCAGGAATATTGCGTGTTCTACCAGATCTACGAAGATGTGGTGTTACAATAGGTCCAGCCGATTGCTCATCACTATGAGTTGTCGGCTGTTGTGCTTCACCAGGTATCTCATCAATGTCTATTTGAGTCTCTCGAGCCTCCTCAAGCTCGACGACACTCCCACTATTTTCTTGCAAGAGAAACTCTTTCTCTAGAAACACAGCATGCCTTGAAACAAACACCTTTTGTTCCACAGGATGATAGAATTGGTAACCCCTTATTTCCTTAGGGTATCCAACAAATAGACATTTATCAGACTTAGCATCCAATTTGTCTGATACAGTCCGCTTCACGTAAGCAGAACAACACCATATCTTCAAGTAAGATACATGAGGTTTCTTACCATTCCATATCTCATATGGAGTAGTTGAGACTACTTTGGTAGGCATTCTGTTTAACAAGTAAACAGCTGTCTGAAGTGCATAGCCCCAAAAGGACTTGGGAAGAGTCGCATGATTCATCATTGACCTGACCATGTCCAACAAGGTCCGGTTACGCCTCTCAGATACACCATTATCTGTAGTGGTGTATAGGGCGGAGTCCATTGAGACAATATACCATTGTCTCTTAGATAATCAAGAAACTCTTGACTTAAGTATTCACCACCTCGATCCGATCAAGTATTTTAATACTCTTGTCATGTTGTTTCTCTACTTCATTTCTGAATTCTTTGAACCTTTCAAAGGCTTCAGACTTGTGTTTCATCAAGAACACATACCCAAACCGTGAGTGATCATCGGTGAAGGTAATGAAGTAGCTATAGCCTCCTAATGCTTGAGTTGACATAGGTCCACATACATCAGTATGTATTAGACCTAGTAACTCTCCCACTCGTTCACCTTTTCCAGTAAAAGGTAACTTAGTCATCTTGCCTTTTAAGCATGATTCGCATGTATCGTATGAATCCAATTCAAACGATTCCAGAATTCCACATCGGTGTAATTCGGACATGCGTTTCTTGCTTATATGGCCAAGACGACAATGCCACATATAGGAGTCTATTTGATTATCCTTTCGAGCACGCGTGTTGCTCGCTTCGATATCGAAGATGTCACTGGATACGTCCAACGTATAAACACCATTGCTTAAAGTTCCAGTCCCATAAAGAACTCCATTCAAAGTTATGTAACAACAATTGTTACTAAAAGTCAAATGGTACCCATTTCTATTTAAACAAGAAATAGAAATGATGTTCTTTATCAACGAAGGAACATAAAAGCAATTGTCCAGTTCTAAGACAAGTCCTGTAGGGAGTTTCAACAAATGCGTTCCAATGGCGACTGCAGCAACCTTTGCTCCATTCCCAACACGCAAATTTGACTCTCCCTTGACGAGTCTTCTTCTATTCCTTATCCCATGTATGTCATTACATATATGTGAGCCACACCCAGTATCCAATACCCAAGTGTTTGAGGAAATAGAATGACAATCAATAACGAAGATATCTGAAGAAGATGGGGCATCCGATGCCTTATTCTTCTTCACGGACTCAAGATAAATCTTGCACTTTCTTCGCAAATGGCTCTCCTTGCCATAATGATGGCAAGTTTCCTTTTGTGCTAGTTCTACCTTCTTAGCCTTTCTCTTCTTTCCCTTCTGCTGTTCCTTTGACTTCCTCTTAGAACCTTTCTTCGAGGAATCAACTAATAACACCGTCCCCTGCTCATGCTTCTCAGAAGACTCCATAGTCTTCAACATATTGAGCAGTATCACAGATGAACCTTCTAGCATCTCAGAGGTGAAGAGGAGCTTTGAGACTTCGAACCTTTCGAATCTCACTTGCTCATCAACCAACTCACAAAGATGAAGGACTACGACATGAGCATCTATATGCTCATGCTGCTTTCGTAGCTTGGGTTCCATCGCGGCTAGCATGATGCAACTCATTTGTTCAGAATCACTCACATGTTTCTGATAGGCCAACAATTGGTCCAGAGTTGCATCGTCACTAGGACGGGTGGGAAGAGGCGCTTCGAGGACATTTGCAAGCTTTTCAACCTTGAGAACAATTCTCAGGTTTCTAAGTCAGTCTAGGAAGTTAGGCCCAGTCAGTTTGTTCGAATCCAAAATAGTGCGCAAATTCAAAGACGTCATGATCAATCTTAGAAATACAAAACGAGCATATATGAGAAAGATGATTTTAAAATGCATCAATATACATTTATTAATCCCATTCATTTTTTTTTCGAATTTCAAAAACCCCAAAATCACTTCGGGAGATCGTAGGTCCATCTCCGAATGGGCTGATATCCATCATAGTTATGAACAACCTTGGAGAGAGTCCAACAAGCCATTCATAACTACGACGGTAGGTATCAACTATACCGATTGCATATCACGTATATGCAACTATCACAATGTGCTATCAACTAATTGAATGTTCACACATACATCGGGTTGTTAACACATTAACAAGTATGCATCATATGCATAGCACCCACCTTCACCTCCCTTTACATCGACCTTGGAGAGAGTCCAACAAGCCGATGCTCCAGGTTAAAGCCAACCCATTAATCGGGACATAGTTTTAATATGGTTAGAGCGCATTCAACCAATTAGCCCAGCTTGGAGAGAGTCCAACAACCAAAGCTAACGATTGACCTCTGACTCTTACTATATTAGTATTAAACTATTTCATGGTTTGAACATATTCGGGTTCGAGCCGGGCTTGGAGAGAGTCCAACAACCCAAACAAGAAACGGAACTCTGGTTCTAACCATATTAATGGAAGGTGTAGGCCTTAATATTGTTTAAGGGTTTTTATGTCTCATCCTCTTTGCATGAAAATAACTATTATCTACATGGCATGACATACATGACATACATCTACATGTCATGACACACATGGCATAATGTTATACATCTAATGCAATTACATGGCATACAATTATGTCATGTATATATTTCCTTATATGTCAAAACTATTTATGGAAATAAAATATGTTTAAGATTTGATTCTCCAAATCAAATCATAATTAAATTAGGAAAAAAATTTCAAAATCTAATCACATATTTTATTCATGGAATTATTTGATTAAGGAAAATCTATTTAGGAAACCAATTTCCTAAATCATTAAAACTACTTATGGAAATAAAATATTTTAAGATTTGATTTCCCAAATCAAATCATGATTAAATTAGGAAACAAATTTCCAAATCTAATCAAATATTTTATTTATGGAAAATATCGATTTCCATAAATACTTCCAACTTTCCAAAAGTGGAAGATTTCCATAAATACTTCTAGACTTTCCAAAATTGAAAAATTTCCATAAATACTTCTAAATTTCCAAAATTAGAAAATTTCCAGAAATACATTATGACTATCGCAAAACCATTTTTACGATTATGTCGAAACACAACCTGGGCTCTGATACCACTGTTGGGTTTAAGGATCATGTTTCGTAAACATGAACACAGCGGAAGCAATAAAAATAATAAATACTTCTATTTATTACAACACACACAACACACGCATGCATATTACAACAAGTGTAGACATAACCGTAAATTTAAATTTGCAATAAAAGGAAATTTATCTACGTTATACCTTTCGTATGACGTGTAGCGGGAACGGCATCAACCGGAACGATCCTCGCTAGAATCGTCTCTATCCGTATCCACGCCGAGTTCCTCGGGATGACTTCGCTAAGCCACCAGCTTCGTCTTCGTACGGGTTACTAGCCTCGTGTTGAAGACGACGTGATCGAGAGATGATCACGATCCGAATCCAAATTCGGATCCAAAATGAGTCCTCAAAACTCGCTTCTCCGGAGAGGTATTCGTCAACCGATTGACGAATCCTTCATCCTCCACCTCAGAGGATTACTGGAGATCAAATCCCCGGTAAGTTAGCCGCTGTCGGAGCTCTAACCGTCGTCCAAACAACGCTCCGACGAGAGGATAAGAAGCTGTCCAGAAAACTGGACAGCTTGGTGGAGGAGTAGGCGCCGGCCAAAACAAGGAAGCCAAGTGCTCACCTTTTCACCGAGGCCTAGGAAGATCACCGGAGGGTCGCCAGAGGATCACCGGCCGAAGCTTGGACGCCGGCAACAACTTGATCGGCGGCACAATGGGCTGGGCGGCAAAGGAGGTTGGCGCCAACTCAAAGAGAAGATGAGGTGGGCGGCAACTTAATCTCGGGTTTTTGGATTAGGGTTTAAGCCCTATTTTATAGAGAACTAATTCTCTTAATGGTTAATGGATCATATCCATAAAGCCCGTTAACCCGCTCCATTAAGATAAGTTAAAATAAACCAAACCATGATGGTTTATTTTAAGTTAAAACGAACCGAACCAACTTTTGGTTCATTCGTTTAAAATAAACCAAACCCCTTTGATTCATTCTCATCCATTGGATTAGAACCAAACCATTTTGGTTCATCCATTACGTCTTCATAAGACGCGGCCCATCCACGCTTCCATTGCGACTGAAACGATTTCATGGTCGCTTTATGTTTGGTCCAACCAAACCTAGTTTCTCTCGGTCTGAGAATCCCATTCTCAAGCTCATTTTAAATCCTTTGGATTACGCTCGTTGTGCGTGTGACCAAATAGGTTCTCGGTTTATGTTGGTCGTCTATAATTAACCATTAATTATAGAACGATCATGAGTGGCACCCAGTAGTACATCATGATCCCCAATTAACCGAAAAGATCAACGGTTGATCCAGAACTATTTCTGAAACCCTTCAGTAGCTCGAATGATTCGTGTCCCATTCCCTTCACTCATCTTATACCCACTTGGTTCAGGACATGGTCTATAGTGTCAGTCCCCACTAGGCTGACTACGTCACACCTAGCCCAAGTATCATTTCCTCGTCCTACGGATTCTAGTTACTCCACATGTATCGAAGAGTACCTTACTCTAAACATGTAATGCTTTGGCCAAAGACTTTAGTAACAATTCGACGAGAGGCCATGGGTATACATCTCCTCGCAAGGAGTGGTGAATCCTTTATAGGCTATTCAAACACCTTCGATCACTTCGACTTATACCCAATCATCCCGGGTCCACATCTCCTTAGAGATGTTTGCTTAAGATGTCAAAGCATAAGTCTCCATGATCAAGATGACTTGAATACCGCAAGTCAAAGGAACCTCGCACTTAAGCCACAGTAAGAACTTCATTGACATATCTATATATGCAGAGAACCATATGAAGTCTTACGGCTGGTCACTCCAATGAACTAGTTACCATAACTAGCATCCACGATTAACTCCGGACATCACTATGTCTCCAGCTAGTGAGAATCAGCTGCTTGGATACACCAAGGAGTATACCTCGTGCTAGTCTCGACAGAATTGATGGTGTCCAAATCCATCAATTCATCGACTAGGGATAATTCCGATACATCACAATTACACATGTAGAGATACTCACTAGTTGTGATCCAATCACAAATTCTCTCATGCTGTGAATCGTATCGTGGACATTCAGTAAATGAGTTTAAGATCCAATCAAATACATAAAACATGTATACTCAAATAGTGAATCTTCATTTATCATATAAATGGTTCATACATAAGGCGATTGCCTTAGGACATCTCTCATAATATTACTAACATAATTAACCCATTTAATACCTTATTAGAAGATAGTCTAAACCGACTTTACAAAAGCCTGTTAGCTTTATCCCCATGAAATATCCATAAAACTTTCGTTTAAATCCAGAAAAATTTATAAAAATTTCTGAAAAATTTTATAGGACAACTTCTTAATTAAAAAGGGTATTTTCTATTCTTATTATTTTTCGGTATTTTACAAGGATGCCTTCACTCTTCCTAGTGATAAGTCCCATATCACTTAAGAGAGGCAATCCTATAAACTCTCCAACATTCCAAATTCTCCCCCTCATGAGAAAGAATACATCCATCATCCCATGATGGATAATCTTCCCCTAAAGGCTTGCTCCCCCTTGACCATTGCACCAACAATGTCTTTGGAGAGTCCCTAAGCCTATAGGAACACTAACCAATCGAAATTAAGGGCAAAGATTCAACATTGAACTTTCACCTCCCTTAAAATTCGATACACACCCTAAACAACTCTCCTAATACATATTCAATGGATTTTCACCATTTCTAATACTTTCCAAAGCATATCCTAGAGTTAGGAGAAGTTAGGGTAGCCTAATATAGCTGAAACACAGGCTAAACATCCTTGTTTATTCGAAATAAGCATTGGTAGTCGACTCTTACAGTCAACAGTCGATTACCTTAAGCGGCAGTCGACTAATTTATGCAAATGCAGAAATTCAATTTCAGAGACCGAAATTACAAAAATCATAAGTAAAAATATATATTTTGAAAAATCTTAAAAATTCATACGTATATTACTTATAACAAATACAATGAGTGAAAAATATTTAAAAATTACATTACCCATTAAATAGGGAGTTTGACAAAAAGTTCAAAACCATTGAAAAGTTCAATGTTTTGACCCTACTTTTTACCAACTCTATCAATGGTGATTGCTATCAAAAGATAGACTTCACCAATGTTTTCTAAAATGTTTTTGAAATATTTTTATAATCTTATATTGAACTATGGTCTATGATCTTAATGCACATGACTTGTACATAAACTTTCCTCATGATTCCTCCATGGTATAAGATGAGTTTGAGTTCATCTAGATGCAAAAACTATGCACCTTGAACTTAACTCTTTTCCTAGCATCTCACATGTATCTAAGGTGTATAAAATACACACAAGTCAATGTGATTTGAGATGTGGATTTTGTTCATCCTAAACTAAGGTCTCATGCATTTTCTAAGGAAACACTACTTGATTCGCTTATACATGAGATTTCAAATCATGCCATAGTCCTTAAATCAATTTTAATTACCCTAAATGTATGAATGATGATTATGACATAAATGATAACATAATTAAGAACATGTGCCAATAATCATGATGTCATGACATATGATTAAACCTAAGCATACATGGCATAAAAAAAACCCTAAGCATTATCATTACATATTAAATAATAAAATGAAATATGATGTTATGACATGGTATATGACAATCAAAGTATGACAAATAAAATATAATGCATAAGAATACCTAAATTTTAATATTAGTTGCCATTTCTAGAGTTAAATCCATATTTGCCATATTATCACTCTTTTTCCAAGTGTGCCCAAAACCCAAAATGATACACCATGACCTCTAGACCTAATTTGTGCCAATTTAATCAATTTTTCATAGCTCTCAAAATATATTGACACATCCTAAAATATTTTAGGATTTAAATTCAAACTTATTTCCAAGGTATCCCAAAATATTGAAAATGTCCTAAAGTGCCAACTTTGCTATAGTTGAGTTAACTACCCATCAATTCAAGATTGATACAACTTAACCCATTTAGCGTGAATCGATCACGCTCCTAGGAACCCAATATCTATTGAAGCTCCTTGGGTTTACTAGGTATTCCTTAGGGATGCCCTCCCTAGATACCCTCCTAATGACCCTTCTAGGCTTAGAAGCCTTGGTCACTGTTGTCTTGTCTAGGTTAACTCTAGGGGTGACTCTCCTTATAACCATCTTAGTGGCTTCCCTAGGTTTCCTTGAAACCTCAGCTGTAAAATACCGAAAAAAAAATAATAATAACAAAAAATATCCTTGTTAATTAAAAAATTGTCTTGTAGAATTTTTCAGGAATTTTTAAAAATTATTTTGAAATTAAATGGAGTTTCTACGGTATTTTTAGGGAAATATTTAATAGGCTTTGGGAAAGTCTGTTTGGGTTATCTGCTTATAGGGTCTAAAAATTCTACCCGTTATCCCCAAAAACTCGACCCTCTTCCCTTCTACCATTTTCTCTTCGCTGCGGTTTCCTCTTTATTTCCGTTTTGCGATTTCTCTCTTTCCCATTTGCGCCGGTCGATTCCTCTCCTTCTTGACTTCTCCACGCAACGCGATCTCCTCCTCCCTGTTGCCGGTGCTGATCCAGGGATCGCCGGTCGAGCTAGTTGTCGTCACCGCTCCTTAGATCGCCGATTCTCTTCTCTACTCGCTGATCTCCGGCTCGAGTTTGTTACCGCTGCTGATGGCTGCCTCCTCGAGCCGTTCGTTGCGCACCCTAACGCACCGCCGTCGTGCTGATCACCGTTGTCGCGCCGCTTGTCACGCCACTCGTCGCCGCTGCGAGAGAGAGTTGTTGTCGTCGGTGCCGATCTCCGCCTGATCCAGCCTGATCCCCTTCTCTTCTCTTTCGCCTTCAGCCACCATGAGTTGGATCACCGTCGAGCCCAACCTCACATGCATCGTCGCTGCAGTTGATCTGCCACCACCGCCACCTCGTCGCTGTGAGGGTTGGGGATTCTCGTTCGATGTTGGTGTCTTTTTCTCCCGATCTCAGTTGTTGCAGTCCCCTGTGCTTCCATGTTCATGCATCGCTGCGAGTTGGAGCTGCAGCTGTCATTGCCTGCCATTTCAGTTGCCTTTTTAGGTCGCCGTGAACATCCACTGCAATCAACTGCAGCCACCCCGAATAGCCCAGTCGCCACTGCTAGATCTAGTGGCTAGCCAACTTCATCGTCAGTTACGTATTGCCTATACCCATAAAGCTTATTGATCCACTTGCCTATGCGATTGGTGACCATGATCCGCTGTCGAATCAGTGGATCGATCAATCAGAAGGAAGCTAGGGAAGGTAAGCTTGTTTAGATTTCTGTTCTATGAATTGAGGATATAAATAGCTATTTTAGAGGGGATTGGTGATTGATTTCAGGTGATAAAGTGAGCTGAATGGAGTCCTATTCAGCAAGAGGTTTGATCTAACTTTGTTGTGGACCAGTGGAAACGAGACAAGGTAAGCTTGAATCTAAATGTTATGGAAATGACATTTGAATTACGACTGGTTGAAATGTGTATGATGAACTCGAAGTAATGGAAGTTAACGAATGGTGATATGACAGTATCTTTGTAGGATTGGTAGATCAATGTTGGAATTCATTTCCAATTTGATTGTTGGATTCAGATCTGATGAGGATCAAGAAGTTGAACAGATGGAAACAAGGCTTGGTAAGTAGAGATTTGATTGTTCATAGTTGTGTATCAGTTTAATTTAGTAAACTGATCTGGATATGTCATTATTGGATTATATTGGTAGTTAGTAGAGACTAGGGTTCTTCTGATTATATTGGTATTCTACGATTTCAGGACTTGATACGAGGCAGGTTCGCGGATGTTAATATAATCAACACGAACTACATAATAGGTGGGTAATTCCTACCCTGGTCAGGTAGTTTTAATGCATGCAGATTTAGATGCATGGTCATCTTATATGATCATGTTACCTTGACCCTGCTCTTATTTATCTTATGCTTGATACCTTACCTTTGGATGTTGACTCCATTGCTGCTATCATGTTACATTTGATCATGATTAGGAGTTATATATATAGGTGATGTAAGTAACCTAAAAATTTGTTTAGTAAAGTGCGAATAGTAAAGTCCGGATAACAACCTGATTGTAAATTGGGCAAAGAGGTCATCTGTGGGTAGGTAACATTTTGAACGTAGGGTTAATTCTAATACCCTTAGGTTGCATGTTACCATCGACCATGTATTGTGTAAATGGTCAGGTGAATGGTTCTTAGTGTGTCGCTACGGACAGTGTTAGTGAAAGCCCTAGAGCCAATCATGTGATGATTGTTGTATGGACTTTATTGTATCATATTCCTATTTATAAAGGCATGATTATTATATTTACTTGTATTGGTGCCAAATAACTAAATATAATAATGTCCTTGAGTAGTAGGTTCTTATCTATATCAATCGATTGGTTGAATCGATAATGAGATGATATAGAGAACACTACTCTTAATCATTCCTAGTCGAGTATTAACATTCAGGGACAATGTTAATGTGTAGAGACTAGCATGTAGGTCAACACGATGACTTGATCTCACAAGTCATGGATATGAGATATCAAGTTGACACATGGGTATGTATTGGAGAATGTATACTGAATAACCCGCCATGAGAAAGTATCATGGATCGTTATATGAGTGTCATATACTTTCTCATGTGGCTATTAGTATGACTATTAGTCCTTAGACCTGAAGTCACCATGGTTCCCTACATAAGGAGTTGCATACTTTAGCTTCGTCAAACGTCACCTGTAAATGGGTGGACTATAAAGGCGATTACTGGGTATGTAACAAATTATGCGGAGGGATGTGAGTGATGTAGATGAGATCTATCCCTCCTATATGACGGGGGTGACATCGATATTCTTGATAGAGTGAGACCACGAAGTGCATGGACATGCCCAAATGAGTCAATATGAGATATTGAACTCATTTGATTAGAGTGAGTCTACTTGGAGTTCAAGATATAGATTGTATCGAGGATGACACGGTCTATGCCTCAATTGGTCAATCTAGTTGTCAAGGATAGAGGGACATTGTCACATATTGTGATAGTCACAATTAGTAGTTACAAAGGTGATGTTGGAGCTCAACATTCTTGTAACTTGGGTAGCAATGATGTATTGTTAGATACCGCTCATTGCTTATGTTCCTAAATCGGTTTAGGGACATTGCCAATGTTACAAGAACCTATAGGGTCACACACTAAGGGCAATTAGATGGAGATTAGGTTCATATGATGAACCATGAGGATTAGGTTCATGGGATGAACCAAATTGGATTAAGAGTAATCCTAATTAGACTAATTGAGTTGGACTCAATTTGATTCAAGTGTTGAATGAGTCTAATTTAGATTTGATTCATCAAATCAATTTAAATTAATGAATAGAGATTCATTAAATTAAATTAACTTGAGTCAAGTGGTTAGATTTGATCAACCTTGAAAGATAAGAGGTCAAGTTTGACTTGACTTGAGAGGGAAGATGAAAGGTCAAGTTTGACTTGACCAAATGTCATGTCATGATGATGACTTGGCATGGCTGACCAATGATGATGCTCCACATCATCATTGACTTAGCATGTGGTGCCACCTCATGAGGGAGACCAAGAGCCATTGGCTCTTGGAGGAGTTACATGCATGCATGTAACCTCCCAAGCCTTGAAGTGGCCGACCACTCCATTAGATGGGTAATTCATTTTTGGTGAGTTACACTAGAACTTCTTCTTCTTCCTTGGATCATCTTCTCAAGCTCTCTCCCTCTTCTTCCTCATCTTGCCGTGAGCATCTAAGGAGTGCTAGAACACTCAAGATTGCTTTTCTCCACCTATTGCTTGTGTGGATACCAATAGAGGAGTGTGCACTTGACGCTCTTGAGTTCTGGTGAAGCTTTTGGACGAGCGGAATTTGTGAAGGGCGTCGCATCGAGGGTAATGATCTCAACTTCTAGATCTAAGGTAGATCTAGGGTTTTTAGTAAACACATACATGTTTTAGTTTTAATACATCTTCGCACGGATCCGTGGCCGGACTTCCGGGGTTTCCGCAATGCAAAAAGCAATTTTTACGGCTCGAAAAGTCCAACAGTGGTATCAGAGCCACGTTCGAAGCATGTATGTGTTTCATTTTTGTAATTTTTGTATTAGATATAAAAATTACAGAATTTTATATTTCTGTAAATTTCCTATTTTTATAGAATTTTTGGGTATTTTTCTCGAAGAGTCGAGGCAACGAGTGTTGGGACACTTGTCGGCTTCAACCATCGAGAAAAACTCTCCGAAACGGCGAGTTCTTGCTTTAGGTTTTTGGGACAGCGATTTAAGTCACTGTAAGATCGTAGTAGAGACACTCGCAAAGTTTATTTTGCGAGTAGGGGCGCTGCCCCTATCTCCGAAAGGGGCCTTGTCCCGAGATCGCGCCCGGAAACCGCTTAGCGGGATCGTTACGGAGAGGTGACTCATAAAATTGGAAAAAAAATAGGAAAAAATTATTTTGCTTGTATGTATGTGATGCATGCTAGTAGAATAATGCTTGTATGTATATGATGCATGCTAGGATATTTTTCTTGTATGTATATGATGCATGCTAGAATAGTGCTTGTATGTATGTGATGCATGCTAATATAGGATAATAAAGGCCTTAATGCGTATATGATACACATTACGATTAGATTAGATCTTAATCGAATCAACTCATAAATGCCTACCAGGTCCTTAATACCCATCACTACCTCGATCATTTGTAGTTGTTGAATCTGCCAAAGCAGAGCAACACATATTATCTTGGTAGGGTGCGGAGGGACAATCTTGGTCCCGCCTATCACAGCTTGGGTTAGAGTAAGCTCAATTAGATTGAGTAAAACTAGTTAACTCAATTGGATCGAGTAGAACTATAGGCATATTCCAATCGTTGAAAAGATAGGATAAGATCACATTTACACTAAATCTTAGGCAATTTAGCCAAAGCTAACTCAAGGTCTTTTGTAAATGTGGGTCTTGATCCTATAAACAAGAGTTGCATAAAGATGTAATCAGTAATATGTTACCCACCGATCGTACTAAGTCTTGGGCGATTTAGCCAAAGCTAACTCAAGGCTTAGTATGATGTGGATCTTGTCCTGCAAGAATTATAGCTAGTTTGTATGAATCTAGTAATGTGGTTTGACCACATCCATAACTCGATTCTACAAAATTCTTATAATTCAGTGGGAGCATCATTTGATTAAAGGCCTAATTAAATGATAAAAGGAATATGATATTAATTCTCTGCATTGTATGTTGTAGATTACTATGTCGACAAACACGAACACTCTCTCTCTGCGTTCTGTCCTTGAGAAGGACAAGCTCAATGGAGCAAATTTCCTGGACTAGTACATGAACCTAGGAATTGTTCTCACCCAAGAAAGGAAGTTGTACATCCTGGAGCATCCCATTCCGGAGGCACCTCCTGCCACTGCCTCGCGAGCTGACAAAGATGCTTACAAGAAGCATCAAGATGATGCATTAGATGTGTCATGTCTAATGCTCGTGACCATGAACTCTAAGCTTCAGAAGCAACACGAGTTCATGAATGCTTATGATATGGTTGAACATCTTCATCAACTATATCAAGGACAAGCAAGGCATGAGAGATATGAAGTCTCTAAGGCATTGTTTGGGTCCAAAATGCAAGATGGGACTTCCGTAGGTTCATATGTACTCAAGATGATTGGGTACGTAGAAAACCTACAAAGGCTGGGATTCCCACTTGGCCAAGAGTTGGCCACTGACCTAATCTTGCAATCTTTGCCACAAGCCTACAATCAATTTGTCATGAATTACAACATGAATGAAATTGATAAGCCACTGCCTGAGATGCTCAGCATGTTGAGAATTGCTGAGCTCAACCTTAAGAAGGGAAAATCTGACGCCATTTTGATGGTGCAAAAGAAGAAAGGCAAGGGCAAGCCTAAAAGTAAGGGAAAGTCCCAAGCCAAGGGCAAAGGCAAGGAACTGAAACCCAAAGGAGGGGTGGCCAAGGAAGGGGCTTGCTTCCATTGCAAGGAAGCGTAAGCCGACATGCAAGGCATACGAAGATCTTAAGAAGAAGAGAAGTGAGACTTCTACTTCAGGTATAAATGTTATAGAAGTCAATCTATCTATTTCTTCATCATGGGTATTAGATACCGGATGTGCATCTCACATTTGTACCAATGTGCAGGCGCTGAGAAATAGCAGGGCATTGACAAAGGGCGAGGTGGACCTACGAGTAGGCAATGGAGCAAGAGTTGCTGCTGTTGCTGTAGGAACTTATGATCTATCTCTGCCCACTGGGCTTGTACTAGACTTAGATGAATGTTGTTATGTGCCTGCTTTAACTAAGAACATAATTTCGATTTCTTGTTTGGACAAGAAAGGATTTACATTTATAATAAAGAATAAATGTTGTTCAGTTTATTTAAATGATATGTTCTATTGTAGTGCACCTCTAATGAACGGACTCTACTTTCTAGACTTAGAGAGCCCTATCTATAACATAAGTACCAAAAGGTTCAAGTCAAATGAGTTGAACCAAACCTATCTCTGACATTGTCGCTTAGGTCACATAAATGAGAGTCGCTTATCTCAGCTCCATAAGGATGGGCTGCTAGACTCATTTGATTTTGAATCATATGAGACATGCGAGTCTTGCCTTTTAGGCAAGATGACTAAGACTCCCTTTAGTGGACACAGTGAAAGAGCAACGGACTTGTTAGGACTTATACATAGTGATGTATGTGGCCCTTTTAATGTTGCAGCTAGAGGTGGTTACAGGTACTTCATTACATTTACTGATGACTTCAGTAGATATGGTTATGTGTATCTTATGACACATAAATCAGAATCTTTGAAAAGTTCAAAGAATTCAAGAATGAAGTACAAAACCAGCTTGGGAAGAGTATTAAGATACTTCGATCAGATCGAGGTGGTGAATACCTTAGCCTTGAGTTTTGTGACTATTTAGCTGAGTGTGGGATTCTATCCCAACTCACTCCTCCTGGTACACCATAGTGTAATGGTGTATCCGAAAGGAGGAATCGTACCCTATTAGATATGGTACGATCTATGATGAGTCACACAGATCTTCCTATATCCTTTTGGGGATATGCTCTAGACACAGCAACCTTTACCCTTAACCGTGTACCATCCAAGGCTGTGATAAAGACTCCATATACGATATGGACAGGGAGAAATCCCAAGATGTCTTTCATGAGGATTTGGGGTTGTGAGGCTTACATTCGACGTCAAGTCTTAGACAAATTGGAACCCAAATCCGATAGGTGCTATTTTGTTGGATATCCCAAGAATACAAAGGGATATTACTTCTACATTCCCAGTCAGCACAAAGTGTTTGTAGCAAAGACTGGGGTTTTTCTAGAAAGGAATTTTGTTTCTAGAAAAACTAGTGGGAGTATGTTCGATCTTGAAGAAATTCAAGATAAGGACCATAGCACTGAGGCCTTGATGGAGGTTGAATATGAACCACAAAGTGTTGTGGGTGATGAGATTATTGCACAAAGAGTTGTGGAATAATCACCTGTTCATGTAGACCTACCTCTTCGCAGGTCTGATGGGGTACGTCATCAGCCTGAGAGATATTCATTTCTTTTGTCTGACCATGATGACGTTATGCTCATTGAGAATGAGCCTACCTCCTATCAGGAAGCTGTGATGAGCCCAGATTCTGAGAAATGGCTAGAGGCCATGAGGTCCGAGATGGAATCCATGTACACCAACCAAGTATGGACTTTGGTTGATCCACCTGAAGGGGTCAAACCCATTGGGTGTAAGTGGGTCTTTAGGAGAAAGACTGACATGAATGGAGTTACGCATACCTATAAGGGCCGATTGGTGGCTAAAGGTTTTAAGCAAATTTATGGTATTGACTATGATGAAACCTTTTCTCTAGTGGCGATGTTTAAGTCCATTCGGATCTTGCTTGCTATTGCAGCATACCACGATTATGAGATCTGGCAGATGGATGTCAAAACCACATTTCTGAATGGAAACTTACTCGAGGATATGTACATGACACAACCTGAGGGTTTTGAAGATCCACAGCATACTGGGAAAGTATTCAAGATGAAAAGGTCCATTTATGGGCTAAAGCAAGCCTCTCGGAGCTGGAATCTTCGATTCGATGATGCGATCAAATAGTTTGGTTTCATCAAGAATGAAGATGAACTCTGTGTCTACAAAAGGGTTAATGGGAATACAATTATCTTCCTTGTATTGTATGTGGATGACATACTGCTCATTGGGAATGACATCCCTTCACTACAGTCTGTGAAGACTTGGCTGGGGACGTGCTTCTCAATGAAGGACTTAGGTGAAGCAGCCTGTATTCTAGGCATCAAGATCTATAGAGATAGATATAAGAGATTGCTTGGCCTAAGTCAGAGTACATACATTGACACGGTATTACTACGGTTTGCCATGTAGAATTCCAAGAAGGGACTTCTGCCGATGTCACATGGTGTGAGTCTTTTGAAGACTCAAAGTCCCTCTTCTAGAGAGGAGAGAGACAACATGGATAAGATTCCTTACGCATCTGCTATAGGATCTATCATGTATGCCATGCTATGTACTCGTCCTGATGTCTCGTATGCTTTGAGCATGACGAGTAGATACCAGTCAGATCCAGGTGAGCGTCACTGGATAGCAGTCAAGAATATTCTTAAGTACTTGAGAAGGACTAAAGAATATTTCTTGATATTTGGAGGCGATGAGGAGCTAGTTGTAAAGGGTTACAGCGATGCCAGCTTCCAAACTGACCAGGATGATTATAGATTACAGTCAGGGTTCGTATTTTGCTTGAATGGTGGCGCTGTGAGCTGGAAGAGTTCGAAGCAGGACACAATTGCTGATTCTACAACAGAAGCCGAGTATATTGCTGCATCTGAGGCAGCAAAGGAGGAAGTTTGGATCCATAAGTTCATTACTGAGCTTGGGGTGGTTCCTAGCATAGCAGATCCCATAGATCTCTATTGTGACAACAATGGAGCGATTACACAGGCTAAGGAACCTCGCTCACACTAGCGGACCAAACACATACTACGACACTTCCATCTCATTCGAGAGATTATCGATAGAGGAGATGTGAAGATTTGCAGAGTACCCATAGAGGCTAACACCGCAGATCCCTTGACCAAGGCTTTGGCACAGAAAAAGCATGATGGTCACACTAGGTCATTGGGTATTAGATACTACGATGATTGACACTAGTGCTAGTGAGAGATTGTTAGTGAAAGCCCTAGAGCCAATTATGTGATGATTGTTGTATGGACTTTATTGTATCATATTCCTATTTATAAAGGCATGGTTATTATATTTACTTGTATTGGTGCCAAATAACTAAATATAATAATGTCCTTGAGTAGTAGGTTCTTATCTATATCAATCGATTGGTTGAATCGATAATGAGATGATATAGAGAATACTACTCTTAATCATTCCTAGTCGAGTATTAATATTCAGGAACAATGTTAATCCGTAGAGACTAGCATGTAGGTCAACATGATGACTTGATCTCACAAGTCATGGATATGAGATATCAAGTTGACACATGGGTATGCATTGGAGAATGTATACTGAATGACCCGCCATGAGAAAGTATCATGGATCGTTATATGAGTGTCATATACTTTCTCATGTGACTATTAGTATGACTATTAGTCCTTAGACCTGAAGTCACCATGGTTCCCTATATAAGGAGTTGCATACTTTAGCTTCGTCAAACGTCACCTGTAAATGGGTGGACTATAAAGGCGATTACTGGGTATGTAACAAATTATGCGGAGGGATGTGAGTGATGTAGATGGGATCTATCCCTCCTATATGACGGGGGTGACATCGATATTCTTGATAGAGTGAGACCACGAAGTGCATGACCATGCCCAAATGAGTCAATATGAGATATTGAGCTCATTTGATTAGAGTGAGTCTACTTGGAGTTCAAGATATAGATTGTACCGAGGATGACACGGTCTATGCCTCAATTGGTCAATCTAGATGTCAATGATAGAGGAACATTGTCACATATTGTGATAGTCACAATTAGTAGTCACAAAGGTGATGTTGGAGCTCAACATTCTTGTAACTTGGGTAACAATGATGTGTTGCTAAATACCGCTCATTGCTTATGTTCCTAAATCGGTTTAGGGACATTGCCAATGTTACAAGAACCTATAGGGTCACACACTAAGGGAAATTAGATGGAGATTAGGATCATATGATGAACCATGAGGATTAGGTTCATGGGATGAACCAAATTGGATTAAGAGTAATCCTAATTAGACTAATTGAGTTGGACTCAATTTGATTCAAGTGTTGAATGAGTCTAATTTAGATTTGATTCATCAAATCAATTTAAATTAATGAATAGAGATTCATTAAATTAAATTGACTTGAGTCAAGTGGTTAGATTTGAACAACCATGGGAGATAAGAGGTCAAGTTTGACTTGACTTGAGAGGGAAGATGAAAGGTCAAGTTTGACTTGACCAAATGCCATGTCATGATGATGACTTGGCATGGCCGGCCAATGATGATGCTCCACATCATCATTGACTTAGCATGTGGTGCCACCTCATGAGGGAGACCAAGAGCCATTGACTCTTGGAGGAGTTACATGCATGTATGTAACCTCCCAAGCCTTGAAGTGGTCGACCACTCCATTAGATGGGTAATTCATTTTTGGTGAGTTACACTTGAACTTCATCTTCTTCCTTGGATCATCTTCTCAAGCTCTCTCCCTCTTCTTCCTCATCTTGCCGTGAGCATCTAAGGAGTGCTAGCACACCCAAGATTGCTTTTCTCCACCTATTGCTTGTCTGGATACCAATAGAGGAGTGTGCACTTGACACTCTTGAGTTCCGGCGAAGCTTTTGGACGAGCGGGATTTGCGAAGGGCGTCGCATCGAGGGTAATGATCTCACCTTCTAGATCTAAGGTAGATCTAGGGTTTTTAGTAAACACATACATGTTTTAGTTTTAATACATCTTCGCACAGATCCGTGGTTGGACTTCCAGGGTTTTCGCAATGCAAAAAGTGGTTTTTGTGGCTCAGAAAGTCTAACAGACCGGTGGTCCTAGCTTGTTATAATCAGTTGAGTACGACTCTCTACAGGATAGAGAGTGCGTCCATCAGTGGAGTACGACTCTCTACAGGTTAGAGAGTGCGTCGATTAGATTGGTATGACTCTCTGCAAAATAGAGAGTGTTACGATTAGTTGAATATGACTCTCTGCAGGATAGAGAGTGCGTTGATCTGATTAGTATGACTCTCTATAGAATAGAGAGTCTATGGTGGATGTCTGTATGTGAGACAGTGCATTCATGTCATTTGCATGCATGCTGGCGACGTGGTATCCCTTGTGGTTGAGAGGGTCGTTAGTCATCCTGCCTCCACGGTTACTCATAGGAGGAGTAACCGGTGTGAGGGCAGAGCATTGTGGTGTCACACTCTACCACTATAGACGGTGGTAGAGAGTCTATGGTGCATATATCAACATATATACATATATATAAATTAATTGTGATTAGGTTATGGCCCTACTACGATCTTCTCAAGCCAATGAGAAGATCGGATGGTCAACCTAGGGTTAGCGGCTTCTCCAAGTGCCTCCTTTGACCGTCATGTGTCATCGACACCCTTCTCGTAACTCCGTCTAGAAGTGGATCTTCCACCGCTCCATTTTGTACATTACAAACATGAAACTCGAGTTATATTCGAGTCTAAAACTATTTACAACTAGAATATTAAAAGAAGAGGCATGACACATAGGTCGCATACCCTATACAATAAGCACAATCACAAAAACGGCAAGCAGACCGTATTATGAATTACAATACATTAACATCCAATCATATTGGGGTTCTTGGGCCATGACCATCACATAATTATACATAATACTAAATTATGTATTTTATAGAAAATTTCTATAATTTTTCCTATTTTTTTTTCAATTTTATGAGTCACCTCTCCGTAACGGTCCCGCTAAGCGATTTCCGGGCACGATTGCGGGACAAGGCCACTTTCGGGGATAGGGGCAGCGCCCCTACTTGAAAAAATAAACTTTACGAGTGTCCCTACTAGATCTTACAGCAACTTAAGTCGCTGTCCCAAAAACCTAAAGCGAGAACTCTCCGTTTCGGAGAGTTTTTCTCGGCGGTGGAAGCCTACAAGTGTCCCAATATAGGAAATTTACAGAAACTTAAAAATCTGTAATTTGTATATCTAATACAAAAACTACAAATATGAAACACATACATGCTTCGCACGTGGCTCTAATACCACTGTTAGGTCTAACCGAGCCGCAAAAACCGCTTTTTGCATTGCGGAAACCTCGGAAGCCCGACCACGGATCCGTGCGAAGATATAAAAAAAATAAAACATGTATGTGTTTAGAGATCCTAGATCTACCTTAGATCTACAAGATGAGAGCACTACCCTCGTAGCGACACCCTTCGCCTATCCCGCTCGTCCAAAAGCTTTGCCGGAACTCAAGAGTGTCAAGTGAACACTCCTCTACAAGTATACACATGGACAAATGGTGGAGAAAAACACCTTAGAATATGCTAGCACCCTTTAGGTATTAAAGCCAAGGAAGTATTGGGAGAGCAAGAAGGAGAGCTAGGAAGAAGATGATGAAGTTACTCACCAAAATGAATTACCTTCATCAAATGAAAGTGGCCGGCCACTTATTGTTGGGGGGTTACATGCATGCATGTAACTCCAAGAGCCTATGACTCTTTGTCTCCCTCATGAGGTGGCAGCACATGATAAGTCCATGATGAGGTAGAACACCATCATTGGCCGGCCCCCATGCCAAGTCACCATGACATGGCAAATGGTCAAGTCAAAATTGACCATTCATCTTCCCTCTCAAGTCAAGTCAAACTTGACCTCTTATCTCCCATGGTTGATCAAATATAACCACTTGATTCAAGTCAATTTGATTTAATGAATCTCTATTCATTAATTTAAATTGACTCAATGAATCAAATCTAAATTAGACTCATGTCTCTTAATCCAATTTGGTTCATCCCATGAACCTAATCCTCATGGTTCTTCATATGAACCTAATCTCTATCTAATTGCCCTTTGTGTGTGACCCTATAGGTTCTTGTAACGTTGGCAATGTCCCTAAATCGATTTAGGAACATAAGCAATGAGCGGTATCTAGCAATACATCATTGCTACCCAAGTTACAAGAATGTTGAGCTCCAACATCACCTTTGTGACTACTAATTGTGACTCTCACAATATGTGACAATGTCCCTCTATCCTTGACATCTAGATTGACCAATTGAGGCATAGACCGTGTCATCCTTGGTACAATCTATATCTTGAACTCCAAGTAGACTCACTCTAATCAAATGAGCTCAATATCTCATATTGACTCATTTGGGCATGGCCATGCACTTCGTGGTCTCACTCTATCAAGAATAACGATGTCACTCCCGTCATATAGGAGGGATAAATTTCATCTACATCACTCACATCCCTCCGCATAATTTGTTACATACCCAGTAATTGCCTTTATAGTCCACCCATTTACGGGTGACGTTTGAGGAAACCAAAGTATGCAACTCCTTATGTAGGGAACCATGGTGACTTCAGGTCCAAGAACTAATAGTCACATGAGAAAGTATATGACACTCATATAACGATCCATGATACTTTCTCATGGCGGGTCATTTAGTATACATTCTCTAATGCATACCCATGTGCCAACTTGATATCTCATATCCATGATTTTTGAGATCAAGTCATCGAGTTAACCTATATGCTAGTCTCTACGCATTAACATTGTCCTTGAATGTTAATGCTTGACTAGGAATGATTAAGAGTAGTATTTTCTATATCATCTCATTATCGATTCAACCAATCGATTGATATAGATAAGAACCTTCTACTCAAGGACGTTATTATACTTAGTTTATTTGGCACCAATACAAGTAAATATAATAACCATGCCTTTATAAATAGGAATATGATACAATAAAGTCCATACAACAATCATCACATGATTGACTCTAGGGCTTTCACTAATAGTGGCCATTGACCTTGAAGAGGGAGTGGCAACGTATCGAGAGGACCACTATGGAGGCAGGGAACCTCAGAGGAGCAGATTGAGCATATTGATGCGGTTGGGGACTATAATCAAAGGCCCAACAACCCATACTCCAATACCTACAATTCCGGATGGAGGAATCACCCAAATTTCTCCTATAGGAATAACTCGAGAAACTCCCAACCATCAAGAGGGTATAAGCAGCAGCAGGGCAATGGGCAGCAACCACAGAAGTCCAGACTGGAACTAATGATGGAGGACTTCATTGCTACCCAAACTAAGGCCAATGAGGAATTTCATCGCTAGCCTTAGAAATCTAAAGAATCACTCAGAGACTTGAAGGCCACCGTTGATGGCCTTGTAAGTCACACAAGGATGTTGGAGACGCAAGTGGCCCAGATAGCCCAAATCGTGTCACGACCCATGAAGAGCTCGCCGTCATTACCTGAGCGGAGTTAAGCTAAAGAGGAAGGAGTGGGGCAGAGTAGCAAATTCACCAAGGGGTGTGCAGCCATGATTTCCACCCTACCTGACCAAGCTGAAATTGAAGACTAGATTCCACCACAGCTCGAGGACCCCGGTGAATTTGTTATCCCCTTCTCAATTTATAGGGAGAGATTCGATGAAGCGCTATGCGACTTGGGGTCATCAGTCAGTGTGATGTCCTATGCACACTATCTGAAGATGGGACTGAATGGGCTCCAACCAGTGAATCTTGGTATTCATATGGGGGATGACTCAGTCAAGGAACCCGTCGGCTTGCTGGCACACGTGCCTGTGGTGATTGAGGATTTCGTGATACCCACAGACTTCATTATACTGGACACAGGACCAGATCCCCAGAATTCCATCATTCTGGGAAGGCCTTTTCTAGTAACTATAGGGGCGTGCATAGATGTGAAGGCACACTAGATCTCCCTGGAGGCAGATGTGGAGATCATCCTTTTCAGCCTTTTGGAGCATAGAGTCCCCTACCTCAACGACTTCACGTTTAGCATAATGAAGCCGGAGCCACCAGATGAAGCTTCCGAGATGGATGAATGGAGGTTCACTGAACCTCCAGAGCCAAGTTGATAGTGGAGTGCGGTCGAGCTAAACGACCTTAAACAAAGCGCTTCTTGGGAGGCAACCCAAGTTTAGTTTTTAGATTTCCCTTTGATTGTATTACATGCATTTATTTAATTTGAGTTTTGATTTCCATCTCATTTAGAGTTAGGACTAGAAAGGAACTTCACTAGGTAAAAATAAACTCCATATTAGCTTACACGGCGAAGTGTTTGAGGAAATTCGGACCATTATGCAAAAATGGGAGAAAAATGGGGACACATGGCCTGGCCGTGTGTTTTTCCACGGCCGTACCCGACTGATCCGAGGCGCACATGGCCTGGTCATGTGTTTCCACACGGCCATGTTATGCAAGGTTAAAAAGGGCGAGCCGTGTGTTTTCACCCCATTTGTGTTGTGTGCTTCGATTGCTCTTGCCCTAGCCGTGTGGTTTCATCTTCCCCGCCACCTAGAAGCTCTTCTAGCCTCAAAGGGAGCCAAAAGAAGCAAGGATGAGGAGGACCAAGCATGTAGCACCTCGATCCGGTGCTTCGGAGCGACGAACAAGGAGAGCCGACGCCCCTCAAGCTCTGGAGGAGGGTAACGCCCTACCAACTCTTCTCTTTCGCAATAATGAATATAGAGATAGATATAATATGCTTTCTACCTGTAAACTCACTGCTACTAGGTACCTAGATGAAGATTTACTAGAGTCTTTAGGGTTGTTGGGTGACATTCAAACCCTATTTGCAAAAATAGGGTGGGAAGAGATGATGGGAATAAGACACCCAACCTACCATAGGATAGTTCTAGAATTTTTGAGTTCCTTAGAGGCAAAAATTTTAACGGGTAGAGAGAGCGAAGAGGGTAGGATAACTTTTAGGATTTTTAACATTGAGCATGAATGGACTCTTCACCAATGGAATTCATGCTTTGGCTTGCCGAGTGGGGGAGAGAGAAGAATCCCTATTGGGTTCAACTCTCGGGTATTTTGGACCGAGTTGATGGGGGAGCACGCTTATGACCCTTCTAGGGCCAAAGCGTCGTGCCTCCATAACCCCGTCTTCCGATACCTCCACCGCATCATGGCCAGTACTATATTTGGTTGTGGGGAGAGTGATAGTGTAGTTAGAGCTAGCGAACTGCTTTGCCTTTGGGACATGCTACAAGAAAGGAGTAACATCGATGTAGGGTCCCACTTCATCAGACACAGTGAAGATGGACAAAGTAGCACGAGGAGAGATTAATGTGGGGGGCCTACTTACCCACATTTTCCATAGGATGGGATACGATTACACTGCATTAGAGAGTATAGAGGGGAGCCCTAGGATTGACCTAGGAGTGTGCATGACCATGAAGATGATTGTGAGAGAAGGACACTCCTTATGCTTTGTAAGGAAAAATCTGATGACTCTTAGGCTCTCCGACACTGATCGTACCACCATCACTACACGCGTCAATTGGCGCTTGGACCTGATAGTGGAGTCCCCTCCACATGAGGAACCACCCACATCGGCGCCTATCTCTCCCCCTTTACATCACTCTCCCTCCAGTCCACACATGCATAGGAGCCCACCTAGTCCACGTCGACATGAGCCTGCACCTGCACCACCACCTTTTTCCACTTTTGAGCAGGATGAAGGTACGTCGCCCTATGATTTCTCGGAGTTCCGATCGTGCCTCGACGACATATACACCAAGCAGCAGATGCATAGACAACGATGGGAGGAGCAGAGCGCCTACATGCAAGCGGAGTTCTAGGGCTTCCGGGAGCACTTCCAGCGGGCTGAGGAGTTCTATGACGAGACCCGCATATACTTCCAGGAGGAGGCTGCTCATCGCCAGGATGATGCCGCCTACTGCCAGGAGATGCGGCAGCACATGCATGCCCAGCAAGCACAGTGGGCTAGGGAGGAGGAGCACCGAGCAACCGTTGCATCCACCAGATCCCAGATCAACCACATGTACATGTGGCATCAGCGGCTCAACAGCAGGTTCTCCCAGGATCCCGAGATGCCGAGGCTCCCAGACTTTCCACCTCGTCCACCATACTAGAGGTATATTTTCATTTAAGTCTGGGGGGGCCCCCAAATTTTATTTTGTTTTATTCCTAGCAGTAGTTTCTTTCTTGGTATTTTCATTTTTATTAGCATTCATTTATTCATGCATAGGTTGTTGAGTTTCTTGCAGTACTTAGTTTTTGTTATCTGTAAAGCTGCTTCAGTAGTATTTTTAAAAGTTACTTACATGAGTTGTTCCCATAGGTAGCTTAACTTCATTTATCTCGTGGTATTTTATTTTATTCGCTCTAATGAATGTTCTAGACTTATACTAGTTAGCTTTTATTTTTACACCTTCACATGTCGAACATTTTGAAAGGGAGAATCTAGTACATACCTAGTTATGATTCATCTCAGTAGTCTAGTACTTTTGAATCTATAGGTGACTCTAGGTTTAGCATTTTAGTTACTGGAGATGATCAGATTGTGTAAGCCCATTTGGAAAAATCAAAATCCCAGTGAGCCGAAAAAAAAATATAAAAGAGAGAAAAGAAAAGAGAAATAAAGAAAGGAATAAATGAAAAAAAAAGAGAGAGAAAAGATTATGAGGGATAAAAAATAGTTGTCGTGGGTGGAAATGGCTAGGTGCCCCTTTGAGACCGAGTTAGGTTACTAGGGAAACACCTATCAATTTCTCTCAATACCGAGCATGCCTTTGAGATTTTATGCTAGATCTAGGGAACGACCCTCGCTTTGGGCACGTAAGTGCCTAAGAGCCGGACACCTTAGGAAAGCTATAGGATGACGACTTAACTCACCATAGAACGGGTATCCCCATGAGGAGCTAACTTACTGAATTTATAGAACATATTTATTTTGCTTTGATTGTAAATACCACTTGATAAATTTAGTTAACATGCTAAGTATGGAACAATATCTTTTTAAAATTTCTTGACACTGAGGTTTGCTTGAGGACAAACAAAGATTTAAGTTTGGAGGAAATGATGTGAGCAAAATATATAGGGTTTTAGGAGTAGTTTTCGTTCACATCTCATTACATTTTATGTTAATTTCATGTATATGTCACTCTATTTTGCACGCATTTCCTATTTTCTGGTTTGGAGGTCTGCTCTTTGTACTTTTGTGTGCAGGATAGCATTTCGGGAGAAAAGGTGCACTTTCGGAGCAAAAGAAGGACATTTTACAGCTAGACGCAGAGTGGGACACGGCCAGGGCGTGTGGCTACACACGATCGTGTCCAATGGGCGAGATCAGCCACCTTAGGGCCGCACAAGGATTGGCCGTGTGGAAACACACGGTCGTGTGGCGGCCCGGCAGATTGACGTGATTAGGGTTTTTTTCCGAATTTTACAGCGGTCCGAGGTGATGTCTATATAAGGATGGCTCTGCCCAAACCCTAGAGGGGAGGCACGATGGCTGGGATAGCACACCGAAGCCCTAAAAAGCTTCGGGGACTCGCAACAGGGAGGAAGAATGCCGCCGGAGGTCCATGTTTTGCACTTCAACGCCGGAGAGAAGACGACGTAGGCATTGTAATTCCTTATTCCTGCACTTTATTTTTGATGTATTCGAACATGTACATGCCTTGTGATTCCTCTCTTATATATATGGAGTAGTTCCTTTGATTCTAGGATTAGGGAGTAGCTTGTGTGCGCATAATATATTGGTTCAAGTTAAATTCTATTTTTGAGTTTAAATTGGCAATTGGAAATTGTTTATACCCATATCTATGCGTGTTTGGTTTTCTACCTGCTGTGCTTAGGCGATACAAGGGGTGACAACCCTCGTATCTAAGATTTAGGAGATTTTATATAAGGAACCTAGGGGTAAACCTAATCTCCTATAACTGTGGGTAGAAGGATGCGATGGAACCGAAAATGATTAGTCGCAGGGATTGATTTAGCATCCTTGTACCGTCTATCCCATCCTTGTAAGGCAAAGATAGCTCCCGGTAGATGCGGTGGCTCATCGGGAGAGTGTATGATGTCCCTTACATGAAACCATAGCTGGACGTTTAGACAATGCCCAGTTGACAGCATGTTTTGCGACACACAAGTGAAATCGAAGTCCTAGAATCCCTTTTAAAGATCTCAGCATGCTCCTTTCTTCCTCCGTGTGACACCGTATTAGAGTTTAGTCCATCGGCATCCCTCACAATTGAAACCTTTTAGAGTTTACTTCCAAACAATTTCAACCACTGAACATATTGGTATTCGAATCCCAGTCCCTGTGAGATCGATAATCTTTTATTACTTTACGACATCCGTGCACTTGCGGGCGTTGAGCGTGAGCACGCGCTTCGAGTCCTCGACGACCTCTGTCGTGAGATTTGGGGACGTGTTTGCGTGCATCACATGCCAAGTACCTAAGACTTGGACTTTCCATGCCAAGTACACAAGACTTGGACTTTCCATGCCAAGTACACAAGACTTGGACTTTCCATTGCCAAGTGTCCCACTTGGACTTCTCCATCATATGGTCAACCCCATGTCAACCATATAGTCAATCCATTGTCAAACAATGGTTAACTCATTATTAAACATCAATGTCAAACATGAAAACACTGAAATCAACCACTACTCGAGTCAAACTCGAGTCTGGTCAATCGTGACCTGGGCCGATTGCACTAACAATCTCCCCCTTTTTGATGTTTGACAAAAACCAACATCTTTGAGTTAGAACACTAACTCAAACCAATTCTCCCAATTTTCCAAATTGGGAATTCCCAAATTCTCTTAATTCTCCCCATTTTTGACATACAATAAAAAGGCTTTCCCTAAGGGTGTCAATGTCTCACATCCCAATGAGATCTTACAATATCCCCCTTGGTTCAAAAATACCTAGGATGCATTCACTCTTCCTAGTGATAAGTCCCATATCACTCAAGAGAGGCAATCCTACAAACTCTCCAACTTTCCAAATTCTCCCCCTCATAAGAAAGAACACATCCATCATCCCATGATGGATTACCTCCCCCTAAAGGCTTGCTCCCCCTTGACCATTGCACCAACAATGCCCTTGGAGAGTCCCTAAGCCTATAGGAACTCTAACCAATCGAAATTAACGACAAAGATTCAACATTTAACTTTCACCTCCCTTAATATTTGATACACACCCTAAACAACTCTCCTAATACATATCCAATGGATTTTCACCCTTTCCAATACTTTACAAAGCATATCCTAGGATTATGAGTAGTTGGGGTAGCCTAAAATAGTCGAAACATGGGCTAAACATCCTTGTTTACCCGAAATCAATGTTGACAGTCGACTACACTTGACGCTAGTCGACTGCCATAAGCGGAAGTCGACTAATTTTATCAAATGCAAAACTTAGTTTCAGAAACCGAAATTATGAAAATCATAAGTAAAAATACGTATTTTGAAAAATCTTGAAAATTCATATGTAAATTACTTATAAAAAATAAATGAGTGAAAAATATTTGAAAATTACATTACCCATTAAATTGTGAGTTTGACATAAAGTTCAAAACCATTAAAAAGTTCAATGTTTTGACCCTACTTTTTACCAACTCTATCAATGGTGATTGCTATCAAAAGATAGACTTTACTAAGGTTTTCTAAAATATTTTTGAAATGTTTTTATAACTTTATATTGAACAATGGTCTATGAGCTTAATCTACATGACTTATACATAAGCTTTCCTCATGATTCCTCCATGGTATGAGATGAGTTTGAGCTCATCAAAAACTATGCACCTTGAACTTAACTCTTTTCCTAGAATCTCACATGTATCTAAGGTGTATATAACACACACAAGTCAATGAGATCTGAGATGTGAATTTTGTTCATCCTAAACTAAGGTCTCATGTATTTTTTAAGACTTGATTCCCTTATACATGAGATTTCAAATCATGCCATAGTCCTTAAATCAATTTTAATTACCCTAAATGCATGAATGATGATTATGACATAAATAATAACATAATTAAGAACATGTGCTAATAATCTTGATATCACGACATAAAAAAAACCTAAGCATTATCATGACATATTAAATAATAAAATGAAATATGATGTCATGACATGATATATGACAATCAAAGCATGGGAAAAAAAAATAAGGCATAAGAATACCTAAAATTTAATATTAGTTGCAATTTCTAGAGTTATATCCATATTTGCCATATTATCACTCTTTTGCCAAGTGTGCCAAAAACCCAAAATGACACACTATGATCTCTAAACCTAATTTGTGCCAATTTGATCAATTTTTCATAGTCTTCAAAATACATTGACACATCCTAAAATATTTTAGAATTTAAATTCAAACTTATTTACAAGGTATCTCAAAACCTTGAAAATGTCATAAAGTGCCAACTTTGCTATTGTTGAGTTAACTAACCATCCATTCATGGTTAATACAACCTAACCCATTTAGCGTGAATCGATCACGCTCCTAGGAACCTAATACCTATTGGAGCTCCTTGGGTTTACTAGGTATTCTTTAGGGATTACCTCCCTAGATACCCTCCTAATGACCCTTCAAGGCTTAGAAGCCTTGGTCATAGTGGCTTCCCTAGGTTTCATTGAAACCTTAGCCATTAGGCACACTCCATGGTTAGCCTTAGGGATGACCTCCCTAGTAACCTTGGTTTTCCTAGACCTTGTACTAGTTCAATAATCGAATGGAACATTGTGATAGGTAGGCTTTACCTTCTTGGACATAGGCTTGTGACCTAAACCTTGCCTTCTAGATGGTTCTTGCCTCTTACACCCTAGGTTTTGACTCCTAAACCCTTGAGTTTGATTTTGTATATTTTTAAGGATCTTTTCAAGTTTCTCAAGCCTTGATCTCAAGACTTGGTTTTCTAGCTCTAATTTCTCAAATTTTGTGGGCCCATTATTTCTTTCAGTATTTTTCCCTTTCCTAGGCATATGTATATGGTTCTTGGGATTGATGCCTAGATGGTCTTCTACTTTCCTAATAGTTTCCTTAGGTAGGGTTGTTTTAGGGATATTAGTCCTAAATTTCTCCTTATTTCTAAGGTTGAAATGTTTAGCCCCTAAGCAATAATATCTATTATTTTTAGCATGCTCTTTATGATAAATTGCAAGTGAATTAAAAGCATGCTTTTTGACCTTATATAAAGAATGAGCATTACTTAAATTTACCTTAGGGTTTGCTTTAGAAGCTCCCCCTACATGTGATGCTCCTTGGAATTTCTTCCTCCCCCTAGGGCATTGACTCCTATAATGCCCCGGTTGTTGGCACTTGAAGCACACCACATGCTCCTTTCTCTTCCTAATTTGGGCACCGACATCCTTTGAGATTTTTTTGACTTTTGGTGTTGAAGGAGTCTTCTCGACTCTTTTCAGACACTTGCTCTTGTAGTGTCCTTGTTCCCTACACTCAAAGTACATAATATGATTTTTATTTTTAAATGGAATGCTTGAGTTACCTAGGTCAATGGTGGTCACCGCCAAAGTTGATTCTTCATTTCTTCCAAAGGTTGAAGCTACTTCCTGTTCTTGCTCCGGCTTCGGTGATCTAACTTCCTCCCCCTAAATCCTAGAGGAGGAGGCTTCTTCCACCTCTCTTTCTTTAGATGTCGAACATCTCTCAAGTTTCGAATCCTCACTTTCTTGTGAGGATGAGCACTCCTCTTCGGGCCCTCTTTCTACTTGAGCCATAAATGGTTCTTCATGGAGCTTGGCCAATTTATCCCATAGCTCCTTGGCATCTTGAAATTCACCTAACCTAGACATAATGTTGTTAGGTATTGAATTTAATATTAATTGCATTACCTTATCATTTCTTTCGAAATCTTGGACTTGCTCTTCGGTTCATCTTTTCTTCTTGAGGTATCCACTTTTTGGACCTCTTGGAATTTCAAACCCCTTCACTAGGATCATCCAATCTTCGAAGTCCATCATGAAGAAGTTCTCCATTCGTTCCCTCCATTGCTCAAACCCTTCTTGTCCATAGAAGGTGTATAGAATTGGGGTATTGATGTCCCATCACAATTTTTCTTCAAACTCCATCTTCTTCCCCCTAGTGTGCTCCCTTAGTTGTTAAACCTTGAAGGACAGTCTGACTCTGATACCACTTGTTAGGAAATGGACGTCGCTAGTATTGGAGGATCGTGGCCCGACTAGAGGGGGGGGGGTGAATAGCCCTCGATGTGTTCGATGTAAATCGGTCGCATCTTAATGGTCTACAATCGAAGTTAGCGTAGCGGAAATACTAATAATAAAGACAATGAAGCAATTACAATAAGTAAAGAGAAGCAAATGCTAAGACGAAGATGTAATGTGGTTCACGACCCTTGCCGCTAGTCCACGGATGATTCGTATGACGAATCACTCCCACAACAATCACTAATCTGTCCTTCAAGGTGGAGGTAAACCTTTCTTATAAGATCACTCCCTCTTACAATAAGATTGAAATAAACACAAGAAGAGGAGTGTTAAAATGTGTTGGGCACTTGGGAGAAGTTTAGAATTTAAGCATTAGCCTCCCAAGAGCACCCAAGGCCTCTACTTATAGGGAAGAGGTCATTCTTCCTGCTAGGCGCCGAAAGGCCGATCGATGCAGCATCGCTAATCACGTAGTCGCTGCCTTATAACAATCAAGTAGTGTCACTTAGTGCCAATCATGAGATGATTGATTAGGGATCATGTATATCATATTTCATTAATAAAAGACAAAGATTATTTATTATATTTATTTTATGCATGTGCCAGCTAAAATAAATATAATAATGTCCTTGAATAGTAGGTTCTAATCTATAGTATATCAATTGGTAGAATTGATTATGAGAAGCTGTAGAGAACACTATTCTTAATATTCCTAGTCAAGTATTAATATACAAGGGCAATATTAATACATTGAGACTAGCATGTAGGTCAATGGATGACTTGATCTCACAAGTCATGTATATGTGATATCACATTGATACATGGGTATATATATTGGAGAATATATATACTGAATTGATCCGCCATGAGAAAGTATCATGGATCGTTATATGAGTGTCATATACTTTCTCATGTGACTATTGGTATGAATAGTCCTTAGACCTGAAGTCACTACGGTTCCCTACATAAGGAGTTATGTACTTTGATATAGTCAACATCATACCGTAACTGGGTGCACTATAATGACGATCACTGGGTATGTAACGAATTATATGGAGGGATGTGAGTGATGTAGATGGGATCTATCCCTCCCATATGACGGGAGTGATATCTTTGTCCTCTTGATAGAGTAGGATCACGAAATATATGACCATGCTCAAATGAGTCAATATGAGATATTGAGCTCATTTGTTTGAGTGTGTCTACTTGGGGATCAAGAAACATAAAGATCGATAAGGGGATGACATGGTTTATGCCTCATTGATCGATCTAAGATATCAGAGATAGAAGGACACCGTCATACATGATAATAGTCACGGAAAGGTTGTCGGATCTCGATGATCTTGTAACTTGGGTAGAAATAATGTATTGCTAGATATCGCTCATTGCTTATGTATCTAAAATGGTTTTAGATACATGCCAACGTTACAAGAGCCTATAGGGTTACACACAAATGATATTCTGTTTTGGAGATGGTTTTTTTTAGGTGGACTAAAAGGACAATTGAGCATATGGCCAAGATTTGAGTTAGACTCAAGCTGGTTAAACTTGAGTTAGACTTAAGTTGAACCATGGAAGATGATTCATCATCATGCATGATTAATTTGATTAATCATGCATGGGAATACCAAAGGGCTTGGTATTCATGATGAGAATTAAAAGAAGGGAATACCAAGGGTCTTGGTATTAAGAGAACTCTTAATGGGGAGATAATGACATTGATGGCTATGGATTAAAAGGGCCTTTTGGTGTTCAACGTTGATGAGATTTTGGTGTGGCTTTTGGGGTTTGGGCGTGCAAGCCAAAAGGGCCAAGAGAGAAAGTGTTCTCTCATCTCCTCCTTCCTCTCCTTCTTCTTCCAAAAGAGTTCTTGACGTTTTGCTAGGGGTTGCTAGCACAACGTGACTCCAAAGCTAGTGTGGGTGTCAGTGTGGATACCATAGATATACGGTTACTCTTATCGTATTGAGATTCAACAGCGTTTAGAAAAGCAGAATTGCGAAGGGCACGCACCGAAGGTATATTTCTCCTCTAGATAAGATCTAGACTAGATTAAAGAAAACAATTTATATAGTTTTGCATGGATCTCTGGTGGGATCCAGTATAATTATTATTTTTGCTGCGGTTGTGCGAAGTATTCACCTGCGATGTTGTGAACATCAGATATGGAGTTTTTCCCAACAACGACTTCATCCACGTTGGCATCCAGCCAACGACTCCCTCATCAGTCGACTGATCAGCCATATTAGTCGACTGATAGAGCCATCATTCGAGTGATCACATGATCAGTCGACTCTCAAACCCTCTATGCCCGTGACCACCTTCATCAGTCGACTTCCTTCCCTTGGCAGTCGAATGATGGTGTAACAGTTGACTGCTAAACCCTAGCAGTCGACTGCTGGGCCAGAAGACCATCAGTCGAACATTGGTCGAGCACCAGTCGAGTGCCATCGACCTAGAGTAGTCGACTGATATCTATATCAGTTGATTGGTGTCGGGTAAAACTTCAAACAAAATATTTGTTTGAGCCTCCGACGGTCGGGTAAACCTCAAACCACATGTTTGAGCATCCGACACTTCCACTCGTCGGGTAGAAACCTCAAACTCATGTTTGAGCATCCGACTTATCCAAACGTCGGGTAAAACCTCACACATAAGTTTGAGCGTCCGACTTGTCGGGTAAAACTTCAAATCTTAAGTTTGAGCGTCTGACACTTGACTTAGCCATTCGGCCAAGTTCACTTATGAGCTACCCCGTCTCGAGTTATAATCGCTCACTCACATCTCCCTTGGAGTCCCTCGCCTTGATTCTCTCTTCGTTCGGCCACGTCCCTCGGATGCACCAAGCGCATGACTTCGCAATGCCATCCTTTGCATCTTGCCCTGAAGTATGCTTTCTTTGGCTTCACTCCAATGCTCCTCATCCGACGGTCCCTCGGATGCACCAAGCGCACGACTTCCGCAATGCCATCCTTCACCGACTCAAGGACTCGAGCCATGAGATGGTGAACCCACCAATGCTTTCATCAAGATACCTCATGTGTGATTTACTAAGTCCTACACAACTTAAATGCACATATCAAATCACATAACAATCCTAACTTAAACCCTTTCTTACACACATCAAAATCACATCATACATGGGTTGATTGCCCTAACAATCTCCCCCTTTTTGATGTGTGGCAATCTGTTTATGTTAGGTAAAACATTAACAAAATACATAAGGCAAGAAAGCATGTAAACATAATTTGAGCATCAAACACTCCCCCTTAATACATGCAACTTCCCCTTAACACATGCTAATTCCCCTCCTAGCATGATTAACTTAAACTCTCACAGCTAGAGGGGGGGGGGTTTAATGGCGCGTCTTCGATCGCTTGACGAAATTTGATCGAGCTTGTCTACAATCATTATTAGTGCAGTGAAAATACAAAATAGCAATAACGATATACAACAAACAACAACAATACACAATGACACGCCGATATAACGTGGTTCGAAACTTTAGGATTCCACTCCATGGGTTGAGCTCGGATGAGCCCTAGCGATGCAAACACCACTACTAATAACTCCTCGGAACAATCCGGAGGTGGAGAAACCTCTTACAATGATTACATAAGTAATACAAGATGAAACAAGCAAATAAAAATGAAAAACACAAAAACACGTAAAGAAAAATTTACAAATGCGCTTTTGGATGCTTGCTTGTTTGGTTGCTTGAGCTGCACTTGGAGACCCTGAATTGCACCAGCAATTCGCCCCAAATCGCCCCAAAGAACCATGGCAAAATCCTCCTCCACGAGCTTCTTTTAAAGCTACAACTCGGGCTGGATTCCGCCTAGCAGTCGGTTGCTCGAGACCATTAGTCGATTACTCCTGTAGCCATTTTAAGACAATGACTCGATCCACATTGGATAAGTTCCAACGGATAGACCATCAGTCAACTGATCATACCCATCAGTCGATTGATCATGCTTCCACTCGACTGCCAAACCCTAATAGTCGACTCGGAAACATTCTGTGCCCGTTTCCTCGACCATCAGTCGACTGATCAAGCCATTAGTCGACTGTCCAATGCTGCCAGTTGACTGTCAAGGCTTTTTGCCGTAGTCAAACCCTAGTCGACTGACAGCAGTCAATTGGTCATAATCCCAGTCAACGGACCAGAGTCAACTCGGCTGCCAAGTGTCAAAACACTTGGCCAATCAACTGGTCCAAAGCCTCAGTCGATTGATAACCTCAAGTGGTCCTCAACCATAAGGTTTAACCCCAAGTATGATGCCCTCATACCTACTAGACCATCCTTAGCCTAGACCTAAGCCTTCTAGTCACCTCCGTCAGCCTCTCGCCTATTGGATCCCTCCAAGTCATCCATTACTTGTATGCCCATACGCTAGCCTTCAGGTACTTCCATCGGCTATTGTCATGCTAAGCTTGTCTACACCGCCAAGACACATTTGGGCTTACGCTGCCAAGACTATCGCTTGAACTTTACACCGTCAAACCATTGGACTTATGCTTCCAAGTCTCTCGCTTGGACTTTACGCCGCTAATATCAAGCCTTGGACTTCCCTTGCCAACCCATGTTGGACTTTCCATTTGCCAAGACTCAAGCTTGGACTTTCCCTTGCTAAGACCCATGCTTCGACTTTCCATGCCAACCCATGTTGGACTTTCCAATTGCCTAGACTCAAGCTTGGACTTTCCCTTGCCAAGACCCATGCTTGGACTTTCCATGCCAAGTACTCAAGACTTGGACTTTCCATTGCCAAGTGTCCCACTTGGACGTCTCCATCATATGGTCAACCCCATGTCAACCATATAGTCAATCCATTGTCAAACAATGGTCAACTCATAGTCAACATCAATGTCAAACATCAAAACACTAACATCAACCACTACTCGAGTCAAACTCGAGTATGGTCAATCGTGACCTGGGCCGATTGCACCAATGATCTCCTCCTTTTTGATGTTTGACAAAAACCATCATCTTTGAGTTAGAACACTAAATCAAACCAATCCTCTCAATTTTCCAAATTGGGAATTCCCAAATTCTCTTAATTCTGTCCCTTTTTGATATACATCAAAAAGGCTCTCCCCAAGGGTGTCAATTCTCACATCCCAATGAGATCTTACAGTATCCCCCTTGGTCCAAAAATACTTAGGATGCCTTCACTCTTCCTAGTGATAAGTCTCATATCACTCAAGAGAGGCAATCCTATAAACTCTCTAACTTTCCAAATTCTCTCCCTCATGAGGAAGAACACATCCATCATCCCATGTGCTAGTGATATATGAGAGATGTCCTATGATAATCGCCTTATGGTTGTACCATTTATTTGATAAATGAAGATTCACTATTTGAGTATATATGTTTTCATGTATTTTTTTGGATCTTAAACTCATTTGCTGAATGTCTGCAATATGATTCACATCATGAGAGAATTTGTGATTGGATCACAACTAGTGAGTATCTCTACATGTGTAATTGTGATGTATTGGAATTATCCCTAGTCGATGAATTGATGTATTCGAACACCATCAATTCTGTTTTGACTAGCATGAGTTATACTCCTTGGTTTATCCAAGCAGCTGTTCCTCACTGGTTGGAGACATTGGGATGTCCGGAGTTAATCGTGGATGCTAGTTATGGTAATTAGTTCATTGTAGTGATTAGCTGTAAGACTTCATATGGTTCTCTGTATATATGGATATGTCAATGAAGTTCTTACTACAACTTAAGTGCGATATTTCTTTGGCTTGCAGTATTCAAGTCATCTTGGTCATGTAGACTTATGCTTTGACATCTTAAGCAAACATCTCCAAGGAGATGTGGACCCAGGATCGTTGGGTATAAGTTGAAGTGCCCGAAGGTGTTTGAATAACTTACAAAGAATTCACCACTCCTTGTAAGGAGATGTATACCCTTGGCCTCTCGTTGGATTGTTACTAAAGTCTTTGGCCAAAGCATTACATGTTTAGAGTAAGGTACTCTTGGATACATGTGCAGTAACTAGAATTCGTAGGATGAGGAAATGATACTTGGGCTAGGTGTAACGTAGTCAACCTAGTGGGGACTGACACTATAGACCATGTCCTAAACCAAGTGGGTATAAGATGAGTGAAGGGAATGGGGCACGATTCACTTTGGCTGCTGAAAGGTTTCAGAAGATGTTCTGGGGTCAACCGTTGATTTTCTGGTTAATTGGAGATCATGATGTACTACTAGGTGCCACTCATGATCGTTCTATAATTAATGGTTAATTATAGATGACCAACATAAACTGAGAACCTATTGGGTCACACGCATAATGAGTGATATCCGAAGGATTTAAAACGAGCTTGAGAATGAGATTCTCAGATCGAGAGAGACTTGGTTTGGTTGGACCAAACATAGAGCGAGCATGAAATAGTTTCAGTCGCATTGGAAGCATGGATGGGTAGTGTCTTTTGAAGACATGATAGATGAACCAAATTGGTTTGGTTCTAATCCAATGGTGCAAAATAAACCAAAGGGGGTTGGTTTGATTTATTTTAACTTAAAATAGACCAATGCAGTTGGGTTTATTTTAACTTAAGTTATTGGAATGGGTTAACAAGTTTTGGTTGTGAATCAATAACTACTAGGAGAAAGTTTCATGATGGTCAAGAAACACGCACTCTATAAAATACGGCTTAAGGGTTTTGGAAACCCGAATGAAGCCTTAAGAGTTGCCGCCCACTTCTCTTCTCCTCTTCTTGCCACCCAAAGGTTGCTACCGCCCAACCTTACTGCAGCAGCTCCTCCTCCTCGCCGCCGGCCTCCCACCAGCCGCCGGTGGCTCCTTCGACCATCCTCCCTTGGCCACCGGCAACCAAGGAGCAACCACCCATTGATTGCCTGACCATCTTCTCCACCAACACAAGCTATCCAGTTTTGGACAGCTTGTTTCTCTCTTCGTAGAGAGGTCATTTGGTCGGAGTTTTGCGCTCCAACAATGACCTACTTGCCAGGGATTGGATCTCCGACAATCCTCATAGGTGGAGGACCAAGGTTTCATCAATTGGTTGATGAAAACCGCTTCCGAGAAGCGAGCTCGTGGAGCTCATTTTTAGATCCGAATTTTGATTCGGATTGTGATCGTCTCTTGGATTACAACGTCTTCGACACGAGGCTAGTAACTCTTACGAAGATGGGGCTCATGACTTTGTGAAGCTATCCCAAAGATACTTGGCATGAATATGGATAGAGGTGATTCTAGTGAGGGTCGCTACGGTTAATGTCATTCTCACTACACGTGATACGTCAGGAATAACTAGAATAAATTTCCTTTTATTGCAAAATTTAAAATAGCAATTATGTCTACACTTATTGTATCCTCCATGCATGTGGTGTTTGTGTTGTAATAAAATTAGTTTATTGCTTCTTTTTTGCTTCCGCTGTGTGCATGTTTATGAAATATGTTCGAACACACACCCACGTCGGTGCCGGGGAAACCCAACAGTGGTATCAGAGCCGATTGTGTTTTGACATAATCGTAAAATTATTTTACGATAATCATAATTATATTTATAGAAATATTCTACTTTTAGAATGTTTAGAAGTATTTATGGAAATTTTAATTTGTAAAGAAATTCAAATTGGAAGTTTCCTAATATTATAACAAATAAGGAAATTTATTTCCTAAATTAGATTTGACTTTCCTTAACTAACACTTTTCATAAATAAAATATGTGATTAAATTTGGAAATTTATTTCCTAATTTAATCATGATTTGATTTGATAAATCAAATCTAAAATATATTTTATTTCCAAAATAGTTATGACAAATAAGGAAATTTTTATATATGCCATAATTTTATGTAATGTAATTGCATTAAGATGCATATCATTATGCCATGCATATTGTGACATGTAGATGCATTAGATGCACTTATGCATGCATTGTGTGCCATGCCATATAGATAATAGTTATTTGCATGAAAAGAATGATGAGACTACAAAACCCTTATACAATATTAAAGCCTACACTTTCCATTAATATGGTTAGAACTAGAGTTCTGTTTCTTATTTGGGTTGTTGGACTCTCTCCAAGCCCATCTCGAACCTGATCATGTTCAAACCATGAAATAGTTTAATTCTAATATGGTAAGAGTCAGAGGTCAATCGTTAGCTTGGCTTGTTGGACTCTCTCCAAGCCTGGCTAATTGGTTGAATGCACTCTAACCATATTAAAACTATTTCTCGATTAATGGGTTGGTTTTAACCTGGAGCATTGGCTTGTTGGACTCTCTCCAAGGTCGATGTGAAGGGAGGTGAAATTGGGTGTTATGCATATGATGCATAATTCTTAATGTGTTAACAACCCAATGTATGTGTGAACATTCAATTAGTTGATAACACATTGTGATAGTTGCATATATGTGATATGCAATCGATATACTCAATACCTACCATCGTAGTTAAGAATGGCTTGTTGGACTCTCTCCAAGGTTGTTCTTATCTATGTTGGATATCAATCCATTTGGAGATGGACCTATAATCTCCCGAATTGATTTTAGGGGTTTTTAAATTCGGAAAAATGAATGGGAACTAATAAATATATGTTTTTGCATTTTAAAATCATCTTTCTCATATATGCTCGATTTGTATGTCTAGGTTAATCACTTGATCATGACGTCTTTGAATTTGTTCTCTATTTTGGATTCAAATAAATTGACTGGGTCAAACTTCTTGGACTGGCTTAGAAACTTGAGAATTGTTCTCAAGGCTGAAAAGCTTGCGTATGTCCTCGAAGAGCCTCTTCTCGCCCATCCTCGTGATGATGCAACTCCGGACCAATTGTTGGCTGATCAGAAACATGTGAGTGATTCTGAACTAGTGAGTTGCACCATACTAGCCATGATGGTACCCGAGCTACGGAAGCAACATGAGCATATGGATGCTCATATCATAGTCTTTCATCTTTATGAGTTGTTTGATGAGCAAGTGAGATCCGAAAGGCTCGAACTCTCCAAGCTTCTTTTCACCTCTGAGATGCAAAAAGGTTCATCTATGGTACTGCTCAACTTGCTGAAGACTGTGGAGCCTTCTGTGAAGCATGAGCAGGGGACGATGATGTTAGTTGATTCCTCGAAGAAAGGATTTCTTGGTCTTTCATAGTCTACATATATAGACCGAGTGCTAAAGAGGTTTAACATATCAAAATCCAAGAAATATTTCATTCCCATTAGGCGTGGGCTACACCTTTCGAAGTCTATGTGTATGCACACAGAAGACGAAAGGATTTGCACGAGTAAGATCCCCTATGCATCCGCAATAGGATCTATCATGTATGCTATGTTATGTACAAGACCCGATGTATCGTATGCTCTGAGTGTCATGAGTAGATACTAGTCTGATCCAAGAATGAATCATTGGGCGGCTGTTAAGACAATCCTTAAGTACTTGAGAAGAACTAAGGATGTGTTTCTAATATATGGAGAGGGTGATATGGTAATACGCGGGTATACGGATGTCAGCTTCTAGATAGACAAGGATGATTCCAGGTCTCAGTGTGGGTACATATTCACCTTAAATGGAGGTGCAATAAGTTGGAAAAGTTTCAAGCAAGATACTATAGCGGATTCTACCACTGAGGCAGAATACATCGCAGCTTCAGAAGCAGCAAAGGAAGCGGTTTGGATCAAGAAGTTCATCTTTGAACTTGGTATGGTTCCAACTATTGTTGAAGCAATACATCTACTACTACAACAATGGAGCGATTGCACAGGCAAAAGAGCCAAGGTCTCATCAATGATCCAAACATGTGCTTCGCTGCTATCATCTGATCAGAGAGATCATTAGTAGGAAGGAAATACAAATCGAGAAGATTTCCATTGAAAGAAATTTAGTGAACCCTTTAACTAAGGCCTTACCTCAAAGTAAGTTTGAGGGTCATGTTAGAGCTTATGGTATTGGATACCATGGCGATTGACATTAGGCCAAGTGAGAGTTTGTTAGTTATATATGAGAGGTGTCCTAAGGCAATCGCCTTATGGTTGTACCAATTATTTGATAAATGAAGATTCACTATTTGAGTATACATATTTTTATGTATTTGATTAGATCTTAAACTCATTTACTGAATGCCCGCAATACGATTCACAGCATGAGAGAATTTGTGATTGGATCACAACTAGTGAGTATTGTTAATGCAGTGAGCATCACTCCTTAGTGTTGATGTATGAACCATAGTTAAAAGTTAGGACTCACTTGTGTTCTAATATCAGTGTTAAGTGTGCAGGCTTAACAGGAAGTCCTAGTAGGTCATGTTGACCGGATACCAGGCAAGTATCTTGATAGATCAGGAGGATTAGACATCAGGCATGAAGTCCAGATGGGTCACATGGATCGGACATTTGGCATGAAGACTGGTTGGGTTAGGAGACTGGACAATCGGCAAAAAGTCTAGCTGGGTCAGGCAGACCGGACAACTAGTGGAAGCCCTGGTGGGTCAGATCGGATGTCAAGAGTGGTAAGTCTGGCAGATAGTTGGCAAGTAAGCCTCGAGTGAAGAGGAGAGGCTGAGTCTTTTGTAGGGGGACAAAGCTAGGCATCGATTCGACGAAAAGTCCGCGTGAGACTTAGTAGTCGAGATCGAGCAATATTACTATTGCTATAACATTTTATATTATCTATTTGTGCTAATTCTGTTTTATAGGGATCAGTCGACTGAATGAATTCGAGTTGACTGGACATGGATCAGTTGACTGGATACTTATTTGGTAGGATCAACTGGTGATCGATCGGAGATCGAGCGATGCAGATGGAAAAAGTTTTAGTCGACTGAAGCGGCAAATTTTTCGATGCGGAGTCGGGTGACATGGAGTTGACTGAAGAGGTTTCAGTCGGCTGGAAGAACAGAAGTTCCATATCGACGGGCTGATGTGGAGTCGATTGGAAGACATTCCAGTCGACTGGAAAAGATCTTTAAAACAAGTGCTCAATCGGATCCGAGTAGAAAATAAAATCTACGTCGAAGTCCTGTCAAAATCTACACTCATCCACTAAAGCTAAATCTTCACAACAAGGCGATCTTCTAACACTCTGAGCAAACTTCAATCATTTACTTAGTGTCAGTATAAGCTCTTGTATTGTTCACTTTCTTTTTCGCTTCCGTACTTAATTTCAAAAAGTGGGTAGTATTTTACCCATGTCTAACATTTGTAAAAAATGAAATCCTCCGAAGTTGAGAGTTCTCGAGTCGGAGGGCATTTAGTGATTGCCCATCGAGGTAGCTCTCGGAAGAGCTACGAGCCTTGGAGTAGCAACTCAGTTAGGGTTGTAAACCAAGTAAAATAATTGTCTCATTTTTATTTCTGCTGCATACACAATATTTTAAATTATTTTATAAATTAAAATAAATTTTTTAAACTCCGAGATTCACCCCCTCTCTCGGAGAAACACGATTCTACAATTGGTATTAGAGCGGGGGCGCTTTGAATTGGTGTAACCATTATCGTGAGCTTTAGGATAATTTTTCTTACTTTAGAATAATTTAGAATAATTTTTCTTGCTTTAAAATAATTTAGAATAATTTTGTTTACTTTAGAATAATTTATAATAATTTTTTTTATTTTAGAATAATTTAGAATAATTTTTCTTGCCTTAGAATAATTTTGAATAACTTTTTCTGCATTTTCAATAATTTAAAATTCATTTTCTGCATTTTAGATAATTTAAAATTTATTTTCTGCATTTTAAATAATTAAAATTCATTTTCTGCATTTTAGATAATTTAAAATTTATTTTCTGTATTTTAGAATATTTAAAATTTATTTTCCGCATTTTAGATAATTTAAAATTTATTTTCTGTAGTTTAGAATATTTAAAATTTATTTTCTGCATTCTAGATAATTTAAAATTTATTTTCTGCATTTTAGATAATTTAAAATTCATTTTCTGCATTTTAGATAATTTAAAATTCATTTTTTGTATTTTAGAATTTTTAAAATTCATTTTATGTATGTTAGAATATTTAAAATTTATTTTCTTCATTTTAGATAATTTAAAATTCATTTTCTACATTTTAGATAATTTAAAATTCATTTTCTACATTCTAGATAATTTAAAATTTATTTTCTATATTTTAGAATATTTAAAATTCAATTTCTTCATTTTAGAATATTTAAAATTCATTTTCTACATTTTAGAATAATTAAAATAAATTGTCTACATTTTAGATTAATTTAATTTAATTTTCTTGCCTTAGAAAATATTTGATTTAATTTTTTGCACTTAGAAAATATTTGATTTAATTTTCTTATCTTAGAAAATATTTGATTTAATTTTCTTGCCTTATAAAATATTCGATTTAATTTTTTGCACTTAGAAAATATTTGATTTAATTTTTTATTTAATTTTTTTGCCTTAGAAAATATTTGATTTAATTTTCTTGCCTTAGAAAATATTTGATTTAATTTTTTCCACTTATAAAATATTTAATTTAATTTTCTTTCCTTAGAAAATATTTGATTTAATTTTCTGCACTTAGAAAATATTTCGTTAATAATGTCATACTCAGAAGGATACAACACTGTTCGCTCTCCTTTCTTCAACGGAGAGGACTTTTTCTTTTAGAAAAAACGAATGAAGTTCTACTTAGATACCGACCTAGAGGTCTGGTTTTTAATTAGGAAAGGGTTCGTAGCTCCGATAGACGACTCGGGTGAGTTGTTAGAACCGGAGAAATGGACCGCAGACATTAGAAAGAGCTCAAGTCGATTACAGGGCACTTAACACCTTGCAATGCTGACTTACCAAAGAAGAGCTCTATAAAATACCAAAAAATAATAATAATAAAAAAATAATGCTTGTTAATTAGGAAAGTACCCTATGGAATTTTTCAGAAATTTTTTCTGGACTTACATGGAAATTTCTATGGTAGTTTGCGGGGAAAGATTTAATAGACTTTGGGAAAGCCTATTTGGGTTATCTGCTTATGAGGGGTTAATAGGGTTTAATTGACCTAAGTTTAAATATAAAGCGCTAAGTTTAATGGATTGATAAGCGCCGGTTTAATCTCGATCCCGTCATGATTGTTTTCCCCAAACCCGACCCATTCTTCCGTTTCCTCTCCGTGAACGTATCTACGATTTCTCATCGCAGATTAAAGGCCTCTGATTCTTCTCCCCACCGCAAGTGATTCTTCTCCCCACCGCAAACGATTCTTCTTTCCAATCTCGCCGTCGCAGACTTTCTCCTCCCTCTCGGTTTCTCCTCTTCCTCCTCCACGCCGCTCGCCGTCGTCGCACCACTCGTAGCCGTCGCGCCACTTGCCGTCGGCGTGAGAGATCTGATGCCACCCATCGCCGTAGCCCTCTTCCACCGTGCGATTTCCTCATCTCCGTTGCTGGATAGACAGTGCCGATCGCAGAAATTTCTTTGCCTTTCTTCTTCTTCCGATCATGAGCCTTCCGATCGGCCATTTATCCTAGTCGTTCACCGCAAGCACCAACTACAACTGACAGATTTGGTCTTTTCCGTGAGCCCTGGTTGTCATCGCCGTCGACTCTCCTCTCTCCATCACCGTAGCTTGCCTTCTTCCTCAACCACCACCATGGGCTCCTCCAGCCGCTATAGTGGCCATGCACGCGCTCTCACTGCCACCCATTATAGATTTCAGCGTCACCTCTCGGTGTCCGATGCCCTGCTCAGTGGACAACATCAATTGTGGTCGGTGCTTCCATGCTCAGTTGATCGATGCTATCGTTGCCTGCTTTATCGGCGAGCTGCATCGGTTGTCGCTGATCTCTTCTCCTCCCTCAGTTGCCACAATTTTCTTCTTCCTCCATCACAGCTGCAGCTCCGTGGTCTGCTCACGACGCTGTTTATTTGCAGCCAGCATAGATCCCAGTCAGTGCCACCTTCATGTGATGCCGATGTCCACCGCGAGCGAGCATACTTTTTGATCTCTAACGATTTCCATTTGATTGTTGGTAAAATCTCGATTGCTTACTGTAGCTGTGGATTGTTAATGCTAGGTGTGCTGATTAGATTTTAGTTGTATCAAGAAGCTGTGGCTAGAGTTGTGATTCATCTCTACGTGTTTGGGTAAGTTCTTCATCAGTTTATCTGATGCTTGGATTGTGGTATGATAATTATAGTGGATGTCCTAGTTGAATTGATGTTTAATAGCTGGCGAACGATGTTGTTCTATTGGAGAATACCGATTGTGGATTAAAAAAAATAGTGTAATGGTGGAGTTAATTGCAGTATAGGGTAAGGTGAAGGGTTAATTTTGGCGAATGAGATTAAATATGTTATCAATGGGGAGTTTGGTTGCGGTGAATTGGCCATGATGATTGGGGGGTTTCTAATTCATGTTCGATAGAAGGACGTGAATATAGGAACAAGGTAGTAATGGACTTGTATATTGTTGGGTGCTGGAACTTAGTACTTGTTATGTTCCGTGCAAGATGTGTGATCAAGACTTTAACTAGTATTTGGATAATGGATGTGAATATGAGATCGATGTAGGATTCGATTTGGTCATGTTAGAACTTAATCGTAATTCATGTTGTCTTGCAGAACTTTAGTTGGTGACAAATGCTTGTACGTATGGACTGCTAGCATGAGCTACTAATAGGTGGGTAATTTCCTACCCTGGTCAGGTAGCAGCTAAACCCTGAAGTATATAACTTCATATTATTTTCACTTTGACCTTGACTCCACTCTAGTTTTTCTTATGCTTGATACTTTTACCTTTGGACTTAAATACTCTGTTATTGTTGTTATCTATTCATTCATCTTTGTTATGAATTATAGATTATTATGGTAAATGGACTTGTAGTGGTTTACCTATGTATACGTAGCTAAATTCGGTTGTAAACTGAATTGTGCAATTTAGATAAATCATCTGGGGATGAGTAGAATTCTATAAGTAAAGTTGAGTGTCCATATTATATCCTGATGATGTATACATATCCACTATGGATCAGTTAGTCATGTATGGACGTGTGATTGTCGATACAACGTCGCTACAAACCGATGGTCCTAACTTGATTGTGATCAATTGAGTATGACTCTCTGCAGGATAGAGAGTGTGTTGATCAGTCGAGTATGACTCTATGCAGGATAGAGAGTGTTATGATCAGTTGAGTACAACTCTCTGCAGGATAAAGAGTGTATTGATCAGATTGGTATGACTCTCTGTAGGATAGAGAGTCTGTGGTAAATATATGTTTGTGTGACTGTGCATTCATGTCATTTACATGCATGCTGGCGATTAGGTCTCCCTTGTGGTTGAGAGGGTCGTCAGTCATCCTGCCTCCCAGGTTACTCATGGAGGAGTAACTGGTGTGAGGGTAAAGCTTTTGTTGTGCCGTACTCTACCACTATAGACGGTGGTAGTTGGAGTTGCGTGTAGTTGTCCTGCGTGTGTGGCACTCGACCACTCATGGGTAGTGACTGTCGAAGTGGCTAACAACAGAGACCCCCGTCGTGTAGCTAGCTCTTTATGCTTATATGTTACTCGACCATACTGCCTACTTGACCACTCGAGAGTAGTGATTGGTGTTGAGTTGGGACAATTGTCATGTTGACCCACCGATGCCACACTAGGGTCGTGGTAGCTTTAGGGTGAGCCGGCATGACTATGCATTCTGCATTGTCGTGTCTTATGACATTTTGCATATTGCCATATATATATATATATATATATATGGATGATTGTGATTAGTGTATATATAGATGCAGTCTATATGTATGCTTATTGTGATATTGCATTTGTTTGTACTATGCTTGCTACATTTGTTTGTACATCATCATACATGCTACTGCATTTGCTATATGATAGTGTGTGGGATACCTGTGTATGAGTTGGTCATATTGTCGTATACCTTTGATCAATACCCTGAGATGATACGGGATGAATCCGGTTCATCATTGTATTTGCCATAGGATGTTAGAATGGTGGTTTGTCACTTATAGAGTTAGAATTACTGTACCATGTTATAGGTGTTATATTATGGTATTGATACTTAGGTTGTATGAGTTACATCGTTACTGATTCTCAGGTATGTCAGTACCTTATGTTGTTATTGTTGATATGTTTAGTTATACAGTTGTTATATTATGCTGGTGTATATCTATTATACTTGTATACAACATATTGACTCGCATGTGATATATATAAATTATACATGCACTTTTATTTTTATTACCGCTGAGTTATACTCACCATCACAGACCCTGGGTTTCTTGTTGCCTAGGTAATAGGTACTCGACTCCGTGATGGACTTGGAGCTTTGCAGGCTGACAATATCTCATCTCATCTCCGAGGGTCCCAGCATGGATTTATGTTTTCTTTTATTTTCGAATGTTTCTTATTTCGATCCGGATTTATGTGTTGGATTGTAGTGTTGATCTTGTGGTTGATGCACACATTTGTGGATTCGGGTTTTTTACCGATGTTTTCGTTGTGTTTTTGTGTTAGTCATACCGGTATGTAATGTGTGTAGTTGTTATGTCATTGTGTTATTTTCCGCTGTGTATTGTCATATTTACTTTGTTATATGATGTTGTGATTGCGGCTGAATGACTTTGTATAAACATGATATATTGCCACGTACAGGGGAGATGCTGTCCGTTTATTTTTTGACTCGGTATACTCTCGGGGTGTGACAAGCTCAATAGGGTAGGTCTATTTGAAAATTCTAAGGAATTATGGAAAAAATTAATTGAACTGCATGAGGGTACAAATGATACTAGGATAACTAAACGGGACATGTTATTAAATAAACTATTTAATTGTAAAATGAATGAAAATGAAAATGCTAGTCAACTTCATACTAGAATTAAAGATATATTAAATTGATTACACTTAATAGGACATCAAATAGAAAATAGGGACATAATTAGGTATACTCTTAAGGCATTCCCGAGAAATGGCTTATGGACATCGATTGTCGATGCCTATAAGGTCTCTAGGGATCTTTCCACTATTAGGCTAGACGAACTATTTTGTGAACTTGAACTACACGAACAAGCTAACTCGGGTTAAAGCAAGAATGATATAGCATTGGTGGCAGGTTCGACTAAAAAGGAAAGAAAAGTGAAGAGTGAGTCCGAAGACGAGTCAGAGTCAGAAACAAATGGAGAAGAGGAGGTCGTAAATATGGTTCGGAAGATGTTCAATCGGAGGAAGAGATTTACGAAGAAAGATGCTAAAAAGGTCATCGACAACAAGCCGAGACCCCAATCGGAAGTGATGTGCTACGAATGCAATAGAAAGGGACACTACAAGTCGGAGTGCGCAAGCCTAAAAAAGGAAGAAAAACCAAAAAAAGGAAAAGAAGAAGAAAGCACTAAAGGTGACTTGGGACGAGTTGTCATCGGAAGAGTCTGACGCAGAAGAGACGAAGAGAAGTTTCATCGCTGATATTGCTGTTACCTCTTCTCTGTGAACCGGGTAAAAGTGCTCACATGTAAGACACTATCCGAACCAAATAATCGGTTCGGCGAAGAAAGAAAGGAAGAATGGTTCGGGTGCGATTGTCTGGGACAGTTGGAATGGGAGAACCAGTTGAGGTATTGGCACGGCAAAGCGAAGGTGGAGATCGCTTCGTTAGGAGATGAACGAGAGTCGGTTCGGCCTGGAAGGCCTAGAAGCAGGTGGGGCGGATGAGAATCGACTCGGCATAGCTAGTTCGAAAATAGTTTAGTGCAGAAAGAAGGAGAGTTGGTTCGGGCTGCTGAGAAGAGCCCGAGGGCTATGCCACACGTGAGCTATAGGTCTAGATTAGTTTGATTGAAGGCAAATGGTTGAGAGGGACAGGCTAGCCTAGTTCCCAAAATGTAGATGAGAAGGTATTATACAACAGAAGGGGGGTCCCCACACAATATTCCGAGGAGCCTTCGCTCCTCGTATCTGTAACAGAATGATTCTCCAGGTGGACGTGGTGGCCATGCGTACGATGGGGAAAGCTTGCGATGGAACCACTGATCAGAGGAGAGGAATAAAAGGGAGGAGCAGGACAAATGAAAGGGGATCCACATTATTTCAACCAGCAAGAAACGAAGACGCATTGGGAGAAGGAGAGCTACCACCTCGCCGGAGAAGGAGAGTGGCGATCTTCACCTTTCGTGTACTTTTTCTTGTATCCTAACTTGCTTGTAAGAGGTTTTCTCCTCCACCTCCGGAAGTTCTTTTCCGCGAAGGAGGACATTCATAGTGAAAGTGCTTTGGCACTACATCCGGTGAGAGAGCTCACCTCCGTGGAGTAGGAATCCTTATTCCGAACCACGTTACATCCTGTGTCTTGATTTGTTGTCTGTGTTGGCTTGCGTGTCTTTGCTTGGCATTTTCATTTTTACTATTGCGGCCAGAGAGAACCCCCTAAACTTCCTTCGCGCTCCATTGCGTCGAGAGGAAGTCTACAGATCTTCTTCCCCGTCACTGCATCAGTTGGCGCCGTCTGTGGGAAACACTTGAGTGAGACGTAGAGATGCATCTAGAAGAGATACAACATCCTGTTGCCTCCGCAACGGAGGAAAACCCCATTACGATACTACCATCACAACTGAGAGCCATGGTGGACAACGCCGTGGCTGAGGCCCTCGCCAGAGAAAGGAGAAGGACAGGATATCTCCATCCTCATTCTGATGAACCTTCTTCTCGCGGACCACCACCCGAGGTGCCCCCTCCACCCCGTGTAACCACTAACATTGAAGCATTACCTGGAGAGGGGCTAGGAGGGCGAGTACCCCAGAACACTCTGCCATTAACCCAGAACCGGCGAGAAGAACAGGGCGAAAGTCGGTCGACTAGGGCTCCGAAGGTTTATGAGCCCAGTCCTTTTACCATGGATATCCTTTCAGAAGTCCCACCATCATACTTCTGGAATCCCCAAGTAGAAAAGTACGACGGTTCAACAAATCTGGAAGAACACCTATCGCAATTTGCTGGAGTGACCTCGCTCCACTGCTATACCGACGCCCTCAAGTGCCAACTGTCCCACAATTGCGGCCTCAGACAGGAGGGCCGACACGACGGGGGCAACGACCCAATGTGGCTCGCCCAGGGCCATATAACCAACCACTACAAGTTACCTTCCCCCCCAGACCCCCAAACTCCATCCCAGGGGGTTATTTCTCAAGGAGGCCCATCGAGTGAGGGCCCATCATCCGATACAAATAACGCCCCAACATGGGGGGGGGGGGTTATTCATGTCATTGCAGGAGGACCCACTAACGGAGACTCCAATCGGGCGCGGAAGTCATACGCTTGCCTCATAGAAAGCCTGGCCATCGCACTAACCAAACTGTCCAAACCGCGCCGCTGGTCTCGTTCGGGCCGGAAGATCTCCGAGGCATCTTGCTGCCCCACACGGATGCCTTGGTGATCCATATTTCCTTGGCCAACTACGAAGTGGCCAGGGTATTAGTTGATTTGGGAAGCTCTGTCAACATCCTCTTCCAGGAGGCCTTTGGACAGATGCAGCTAGGAAATGCCCAGCTAGAAGATGTGGCCACACCCCTCTTCGGGTTCGTGGGACACGTGGTCCACCCTATAGGGAAAATTTTATTGCCCCTGACTCTGGGCACAAAGCCCAGCCAAAAAACCAGTATAGTTCCTTTCCTCATTGTGGACGCTCCGTCCACTTATAATGCAATTCTTGGTCGTCCCTTCCTTGCCATTTTTTAGGAGGTGGTTTCCCCGTACCACTAGAAGGTGAAATTCTGATCGGACAGGGGTCCGAGGCGAAAGTAGTGACGGCCTAGGAGCTGTTATGTGCAAATGGTCTGGGATGATCAGAAGAAGGCCCGAACCGATGACCTCAAAGGGAAGGCCATCACCATTTCTGATGTATGCGTCCTCGAAGAATCTCCTCCCAAGTCGGATAAGACAAAGGAAGGAGAACTTGTGGAGATAGCTCCCGAAAAGGCCACGCGGGTGGCACAACAGATGGAGGCCAAGGAGGAGTTGGTGGCCTGTCTGAGGAAGAACGAAGACATCTTCGTGGGAGATGTGCATGACCTCACAGGAATTGATCCTCGTGTTGCTGAACATCACTGTAACATCACCAGAGGAGTCCGACCCGTCCAACAGAAGCGGCGACACTTTGGACCTGAGAAGGACAAGGCGATAGCTGAAGAAGTAGAAAAACTGTTAAAAGTGGGTCATGTGAAAGAAATTCAATTCCCTGAGTGGGTCTCCAATGTAGTCTTAGTCCCCAAGCCTTCTGGGCAGTGGAGAATGTGTATTGACTTCTGCGATTTGAATAAAGCATGCCCTAAAGACTGCTACCCCTTGCCTCGCATTGATCAGTTGGTGGATTCTACAGTAGGATATGAAGTAGTGTCCTTAATGGATGCCTACCAGGGATATCATCAAATACCCCTGGCTAAAGAAGATCAAAAGAGGGTTAGTTTTGTAATAGCAGGAGGGTTATATGCTTATGTGGTAATGCCCTTCGGCCTAAAAAATACGGGGGCCACTTACCAACGGCTCATGGATAAGATCTTCGCAGAGCAAAAAGGGAAAAATATGGAAGTTTATGTCAACAATATCCTAGTCAAATCAAAGACCACTCGGGATTTGGTTAAGGATCTAAATGAAACTTTCGCTACATTGAGACGGTATAATATGAAGCTGAACCCTAAAAAATGCCTATTTGGGATGAAGAGCGGGAAATTCTTGGGATATATAGTAATTGAGAAGGGATTGCAGGCTAACCCAGAGAAGGTGCAAGCGCTGTGCAACATGAAGTCACCCACTAATTTGCGAGAGACTCAAAAGCTAGTGGGGAGGATTGTTTCCTTATCTCGATTTATAGCCAGATCGGCGGACAAAGGGCTACCTTTCTTCAAGATTCTGCGCAAAGCTACCAAGTTTCAATGGAATGATCAGTGTGAGTAGGCTTTCCAAGAGCTGAACAAGTATCTAGCCGGACTTCCGTTACTAGCCAAGCCAATGGCAGGAGAGCCCTTGTGGATGTACTTGGCCGTCTCAGAGGGAGCTATCAACTCAGTTTTGTTGAAGCAAGAAGGTTCTCATCAACAACCTATTTATTATACTAGCCATATTCTAAAGGGGGTTGAATCCCGTTACACAGAGCTGGAGAAGTTGACATATATTCTAGTCTTGACAGCCCGTAAATTGAGGCCATACTTTCTGGCTCATCCTATCACTGTTTTGACTCATAGTGAATTGGGTAAGGTGGTCACCAAGCCTAATTTTTCTGGGAGATTGGCTAAATGGGTGGTAGAACTAAGCGAATATGACATTCATTACCAACCCCGAACCGTTTTCAAGGCTTAGGTGCTTGCTGATTTTCTGGCTGAAGTACCTGTTGGTTCGGAAAATAGCTCATCAACAAAAGAAGAAGGGTCAAATACATGGAATGTATTTGTGGACGGTTCTTCGGGATCCACGGGTAGCGGAGTTGGAGTCTTGTTAATTTCCCCTGATAAAGAGGAGACGTGCATAGCCATGCGCCTGGGATATCGGGCATCTAATAACGAAGCGGAGTATGAAGCTATTCTAGCAGGGCTACAGGTTGCCAAAGCTGTAGGGGCCACCTCAATTATAATTCACTCGGATTCCCAGTTGGCGGTATCACAACTTCAAGGTTCTTTCACGATTCGAGAAGAAAGATTGCACAAATACTTGAAGGCTTTTGAGAAAGAAAAGGCTCATTTTCGTCAGGTCCTGTTGAAGTAGATTCCAAGAGAGAACAATGGGAAGGCGGATGAATTGGCTCGATTGGCTAGCGTGATGGAAGGGGTGAAGCCATTTGAGACGGTCTGCGTAGAAATCCCTACTTCTCTAATGATAGGCAATGTGGAGGAGGTCGTACCCGAACCTGATCCGATTCTTGATTGGAGGACCGATATCATAGCTTATCTCCAACATGGAAAGATCCCTGAAGAAAAATGGGCAGCATCTGTTTTAATGAGCAGAGCCAAACGATTCACCCTCTTAAACGGAGATTTATACAAAACATCTTTTGGACGACCCCTGCTAAAGTGTTTGGGAAAAGAGGATGCTGAATGGGTACTTCAGGAGATCCACAAAGGTTGTTGCAACAATCATTTGGGAGGGAGAGCTTTTGCGAGGAAGGCCTTGTTAGCGGGATATTTTTGGTCCACCCTCCAACAAGATGCAGCTCATATAGTGCAAACCTGCTCAGCCTGTCAAAAGCATAGTAACCGGTCCGAGCAACCAGCTGAATTAATGAAAGTCGTTGTTGCTTCATGCCCTTTTGATCAGTGGGGAATGGATATCGTAGGTCCTATGCCTCTGGCACCATTACAGAAAAAATTTCTATTGGTGGCTGTGGATTATTTCTCCAAGTGGGTGGAAGCAGAACCCCTTGCCAAAATTACTGAGAATGCTGTGATACAATTTCTGTGGAAAAATATTGTCTGCCGGTATGGTGTTCCCCGGAGGCTAGTTAGTGATAATGGGCAGAAGTTCCAGGGCAAAAAGATCAAGGAATGGTGTCAAAGTCTTAATATCTAGTAGACATTTACTTCGGTAGCCCATCCTCAAGCTAATGGGCAGGTCGAGGTCACTAACAGAATCCTTATTCAAGGACTGAAGACCAAATTGGAGGCTCAGAGAGGAAATTGGGTGGAAGAATTGCTTGGAATCTTGTGGGCCTACCGAACCACACCAAAAACTGCAATGGGAGAAACTCCTTTCAGCCTGGTATATGGGATGGAGGCCATTATTTCGGTAGAAGCCCTTTTAAGTAGCGCCCGAGTGGAAGTTTACGATCCGGAGAAGAACCAGATTATTCGAAGCACTGAGTTGGACTTGGTGGAAGAAAAGAGGGAAGTGGCACGGAGGCGAGCAGAGTTTTATAAGCGGAGAGTGCATCAAGCCTTTAACAAAAAGGTGATGCCCCGAAGATTTCAATAGGGGGATTTGGTTCTGCGCAAAGTTAATCCCGCTGGAGATCCTGGAAAGTTAGCTCTGAACTGGGAAGGGTCATATGAAGTGACGCGTCGCGTAGCCGGGTCAGCGTATTATCTAAAGGATGACCAGGGCAAGGAATTTCCTCGACCCTGGAATGCTATCCACTTGAAACGTTTTCATACTGTATAAGGGGTGATGGACAAAGAAAAGGAGTTGGGGGGTTCCCGAAGGAATGTACTTGACAATTTGTTATATTGATTAGATGTGTGGCGAACTCAAGTTTGATTGATGAATCATTTACATTAATACTATATTCCTTGTGGCAAGCTATGAAAAGAAAAGAAGATAAAAGGGAGTCGTGTCCCAAAGCAGTGTATCAAGTTACAATGTAAAATGATCGGGCGGATAGCGTCGGAAGTCGGCTTCCCAATGCAAGGAGAAAGCAGGATAGTTCGCAGGGGGAAGTCCTTGGTCAGCGTACTGCCAAACCGCCTCATTAAACCAGTCTTGATAAGTGGCACGCATTAGGATTATTAACCGCTCTTATTGATTTGGACGGTCAGGACTTCGGTTTCGATGGAGCCTGTGACACTTCTCTTGTTGTTCTCGGAGGGCTCGACGCATGTCACTATAACGCTGGGATATTTCCATAATGACATCTGCCAGGACCGAGATGTCATCTGCTCGGGAAGTTTGGTCCTGCTGGAGGAGGCTCGTCATATCCACCATATTCTAGCGCATTGAAGCTGAAATTTCCTCTACCGCCTCTGTGTAGGATCTGGTGCGGACAAGCTCATTGCCCAACCTCTGGAAGGAAGTTTCTTGCCTGCGTATACGGGCATGAGCATGCGCCCTAGAAGTTATTGGGGAAGAGTTTTCTTGTACCTCCTTACATAGGCGAGTGCGGAAGTTCCCTATTTTGTCCTCCGCTTGCTGATATTGAACCCTCAGGTTGGTGATGATATCAGAATCCTTTTGCTTCTCCCGAAGGAGTTCTGCTACCTACTCTTGAAGGTTTATTAATTCTTGAGAAGGGGAAGTCTCTTGGTCAGACTGCGCCGGCTGAACATCCCGTCGAATGGATAGCGATTCTGTATGAGCTCGCTACTGTTCTCGCAATGCCGCTATAGTTTTGACATCTTTTCAATGTTGGCGGCGAGCTTCTGTCAGTTGCCCCTGACACTGCTGCAATTGCTGCGATAAGATGCGCTCTCGATTCTGAGCAGCCATCAGATCCTCCCGTTGTTGCTGCTCCCATTTCAGAGATTGAGCTCGATACTGTTGGAGGGAGCGATCCAATTCTTGGTAATTGGTAAGGGTCTATAAGCCATTTGTCGAAAGGAAGTCATTCAATGAGGAAAATTAAAGAATTTGATTCAAGAAACATACCAATTCTAAAGCATGGTGCAGGCCTTCCATCCGGGGGACCAGATCCTCCAAATTTAAGATCTGTAGGCCCCGGGGAGAAGAAGAAGAAGAAGGGACAGATGACACCAGGGGCGAAGGCTCACTCATAATGGGGGAAGGAAAGATGAGAAAATGAGGTTGCATTGGAGATTCAGAAGGGAAAGAAGAAGGAGCTCCTGTAAGGAGGGCCAACGAGATAGGGGCCGAGGGAGGAGAAGCAGAAGAGGGGGGGGGGAGACTTAGTGTGGTTGGTTGTGAGACGGGTATAGAAGAATCAGTGGAAGGGGATTGGTCTGGTGAGGAGTTTGGGGAGGAAGATATAGAGAGCACTGGGATGGAAAATTCTTCGATGGGGGGTGAAAATTAGAAGGACCTTGATCTGTGTTCAAAGGGGGTGAAAGGTCCTCTAAGTTATGGACGACGGAGGAAATTGGCAATGGAGGAATATCAACTATCATGGGTTCAGATAAGGGAGAATGCTCCGGTGGGGGAGAAGGGGCAGATGCAGGAGCATTTGCCGTCGATAGGCGTTGACGCACCAACTCTCTATGTTCATCTCCAGGTTGCGATGAGAGAGGGGGTGATTTCCAGATACCCAAGGCGGAAGGGGAAAAAATGGGAGAGTTAGGATTTATAAGTAACATTGGAGATGAGGCTGGACTGGCTACCCTAGTCTCCTCTAGAGCGGAGGGGACAAGAGTTTCTGGCGAAGGTGGAGGAGAAGGGAGAGATGAAACAGGTGTGGGGGTAAGAGATGAAGGTGAGGGCGAAGTTGATGCTGACGGTTGAACCTCACCCCATTTGATTTGTGAGTAACGGTTTGCTATTTCTTGGTAGAAAAAGGAATGCATCCTGCCCGCCAAAGAAAGAGGAAGAGCGCTGGAACTAATGACTGGAGCACCGGAAGATGGCGGTGAAAAAAAGAACAGACGAAGAAGAAGGAGGTGAGAAGGCAGGAGGAATGACGGTAACAGAAGAAAGGAAAGATAAAGTGTTCCCTATAAAAGGAGGGGGGAATGGGTTTGCGGTGGCTATTGGGCTCCTAGTTTATAGAAAGGGAGGCCCTAAGAAGAAGAAAAATGATGATTTATTCCTCTGATGGCCTGTAATTTGTTAAAACCCTTGCTTTCATATGAGGGGATGGATGAGGGTGTTCACCTTCGAGATGAAGGAAGAAAGAATAGCGGCACGAAAGCAGCACACTCTTTATACAGAAGGCCTTGGTCGCTATTATTTTTATCCCCGTGCGGTGGCGGAACGGAAGAGTTGAGTCTCCACTCAACTGTATATTATTTCTATCCCCGTGTGGTGGCGAAACGGAAGAGTTGAGGTCACTCAACTGCATATTGTTTTATCCCCGTGAAACGGAAGAGTTGAGTTCATTCCTCAATTATATATTATTTTATCCCCGTGTGGTGGCGTAACGAAAGAGTTGAGGTCACTCCTCAACTGCATATTGTTTTATCCCCGTGAAACGGAAGAGTTGAGTTCATTCCTCAACTATATATTATTTTATCCCTATGCGGTGGCGGAACGGAAGAGTTGAGTCTCCACTCAACTATATATTATTTCTATCCCCGTGTGGTGGCGGAACGGAAGAGTTGAGGTCGCTTCTCAACTGCATATTGTTTTATCCCCGTGAAAAGGAAGAGTTGAGTTCATTCCTAAACTATATATTATTTTATCCCCGTGTGGTGGCGGAATGGAAGAGTTGAGGTCACTCCTCAACTGCATATTGTTTTATCCTCGTGAAACGGAAGAGTTGAGTTCATTCCTCAACAATATATTATTTTATCCCCGTGTGGTGGCAGAACGAAAGAGTTGAGGTCACTCCTCAACTGCATATTATTTTATCCCCGTGAAATGGAAGAGTTGAGTTCATTCCTCAACTATATATTATTTTATCCCCGTGCGGTGACGGAACGGAAGAGTTGAGTCTCCATTCAACTGTATATTATTTCTATCCCCGTGTGGTGGCGGAACGGAAGAGTTGAGGTCACTTCTCAACTGCATATTGTTTTATCCTCGTGAAACGGAAGAGTTGAGTTCATTCCTCAACTATTTATTATTTTATCCCCGTGTGGTGGCGGAACGGAAGAGTTGAGGTCACTCCTTAACTGCATATTATATTATCCCTGTGAAACGAAAGAGTTGCGTTCATTCCTCAACTATATATTATTTTATCCCCGTGTGGTGGCGGAATGGAAGAGTTGAGTCTCCACTCAACTGCATATTATTTTATCCCCGTGAAACGGAAGAGTTGAGTTCATTCCTCAACTATATATTATTTTATCCCCGTGTGGTGGTGGAACGGAAGAGTTGAGGTCACTCCTCAACTGCATATTGTTTTATCCCCGTGAAACGGAAGAGTTGAGTTCATTCTTCAACTATATATTATTTTATTCCCGTGTGGTGGTGGAACAGAAGAGTTGAGGTCACTCCTCAACTGCATATTGTTTTATCCTCGTGAAATGGAAGAGTTGAGTTCATTCCTCAACTATATATTATTTTATCCCCGTGTGGTGGCGGAACGGAAGAGTTGAGGTCACTCCTTAACTGCATATTGTTTTATCCCCGTGAAACGGAAGAGTTGAGTTCATTCCTCAACTATATATTATTTTATCCCCGTGTGGTGACGGAACGGAAGAGTTGAGGTCACTCCTCAACTGCATATTGTTTTATCCCCGTGAAACGGAAGAGTTGAGTTCATTCCTCAACTATATATTATTCTATCCCCGTGTGGTGGAAGAACGGAAGAGCTGAGTATTCTTTCAGTTATATGTCATTTTATCTTCGTGCGAAGAAAGTGTATGCGTGATCCCTATGTAAATGAAAGGGTGAAGAGGCGGTACATCTAGTTGATTTCCATAAGAGGAATATAGAATTTGACATAGCCAGAGAAATGCTGGAAGAAGAAGATAAGTGGGGAAGGATAGAGGCGAAGGCTTACATTGCAGAAAGTTTATTACTTCGAAAAGATGACATATTACAATTCCCCCACAAGAAGAAAATAGCAAAAGAAACCCTTATTTATAGGGTATTATAGTTCTTTGTAGGGAGGTGCCGACAGAGCTTCTTTGCGTGGCTGGGGTTGACGCCATAGCTGCTGAAGGTAAGATTCTTGTATGAAGATGTGCTTAGATAGATCCTTCTGGGACACTACTAGTTGCTGGTGCAAGGAGTAGTTGCTGGTGGAAGCTTCCCTCAAGCGCCGCTGCAGATATACCACTTGCTCCTCCAGGTTAGCGATATAGCGTTGTTCTTCAGTTTTTCCCTCGGGGGGAAAAGAACTGCTGCCCTGTTCAGAAGTTTCTTCCATGACGGGGAGAAGAAAAAGAGAAGATAAAGGTTAAGCGGCGAAGGTTCGAGGTCCTTATAACGATGAAGGAGGAAGGTGCCTTTATTCGCAGAGAAGATAGAAATAATAAATGCTAGTAAAGAAGAGGAAATGTAAAGACAGTAGGTGAAAAGTTCCTAGTACAGTAACTCTGAGAGGGATGGTTCAGATTCCACGGAAGCAGTAAGGGGAAGTCTGTTCAGAGAAGGTTACAGTCTTTTTTAATTAACATCAATTCCTTTCTTCCTTTTTATTAACATACTTGATAGTAGTTACATCATTTAAGCTACTTAGGCTTTTTATGATCATCCTTAGTAGGAGGATTGTTAGGAGGCTCCTCCGAGGGGGAAGGCGCCAAGATGACTCTGTAGAGATCGCCTTGAGCAGGAGGTATCGCTGGTGGAGCTTCATCAAAAGAGGGCGGACGAATCCTCACCAGAGAGACTGGAACGAAAGCTAGGGCCGACGGAAGTGGAGGAAGTTCAGCAGAGGCTTGGGGATCTCCTATTGTGTATTCCCACGTCAGAGGAGGGTTCCATACCCGATTGCGGAAGGAAGGGAAGGGTGTTCGGAAGGACCTCCCTGCCGGAGGGGATGGAACAGTGGTTAAAGATGGAAAAGGGAGGGGGCGAAAGGCTGAAGTTGCCATCGAACGGGTCTCAGACTCTTCAGTGTCTTCAGTAGACTAGTCCTCTAACTCAAAAGAGTCAGAATCTGAGGAAATCTCAATAGGGTGTTCCGCCGAAGCCATGAGAGTGAGATGGAAGGACGAAGCCATGGGGGATGATAATTTATAGTCGAGGGAAGGAGAACTTCATTCGTTCTCGGGAAGGAGAAGAAGATGAAGAGACTAATATCATAATGACATCAGCATAGGTACTTATCAAGATACCATTTTCGGAGTAGCAAGGTAGATGAAGAAGATCAAGAGACCGAAGTAACTTAATCTTTAGCCGAGCCAAAATTGGGTCGGACATGAAGAAGATCATTCGGGACCTTCCGAGTGGGTTCCCGAGCGAAGAATGTAATCGCTCCATGCGAGACGAAAAATGGGGCGTAATTGTAAAAAGAAAGAAGCACAGAATCAACCTAAAATTCTTGACCCGTACCAAGACGTACACGAAGAACAACAAAAAGCCGTGCCAATATAAACATTCTTCAACAGTGAAAAAATAGTCATTACAAGGAGCGAGATATGACGAATTACAATTCAAAGAGCTCTGGGAAACATTTAGATAACGCATCAACAGGGTTCAAATAGCTAGTGTCCGTGTCGGGAGGTGGATATCCTCGTTCAGCATTTAAAGTCAAGGACCCATCAAAGCCAAGTATAAATAAATCCACCCCTTTCTTGACATAACGCCCCTTTAAGTCGGCCTCTTGCTCCTTCAGTTGAGACTGACAACTAGCGAGTTGAGTTTGACACGCGACTAGCTGGGCCTGACTTTCGACTAGTTGGGCTGCCAGGGCATCTTTTTCAGTTGTTTCTTTCATGGCTCGCTGACCCAGAGCCGAAAGAGCCTCGGAGTATTCTCGGTGAAGTTCTGTTTGTTGCCGAGCCACTGCTGACAGGGCTTGAGGAAAGGTAGCCACCATTGAGAAGAGTTCTTGACACTTCTCTAAACAAGACTTTTGGGTGGCCTCCCACGCCTGGCGTTCTTGCCGAAGTTGCTGAATTGTGGTTGAAGAATCAGAAGATTGAATAATGGCATCCCCAAGCTATCTTTTATACCCTGTTAATTCATAAGTAAGAAGATCCACCTGTTGGAGTTGGCTCGACTGCAAGAAAATTTGCTGTTCAAGGTCTTGATTCTTCCGTTGAAGCTCTTCATTCTCGCTCTGAGTCAGGGCCAGCCGAGTCATGGAATCTTCACATTGTCCAATCAGGTCAGATTCCTTTTGCTCCTTTTCGCTCAGCTATTGGGTGAGCTATTTTTGGTGCGTCAGGGAGGCAAAATGGTGCGTCTCCACGTTGGACTGGAATTGAGCTATGTGAGATATCATCTTGTTATGCTTGGTCGAGACCTGAAGGAAAGAGAATGCAAATGTCAAGCATCGGCATATAGTTGTATATATATGTATATATCCATGCCTAAGGTGAAGAGGGAAAATAATTACCTCGGCCAGCAGTTTGCTCACTTGGTCGCAGGGGCCATGTATCCCTGATTGGTTGAAAAACTTTACCTCTGAGAGGTGATGGATTTTCAGAAGGGACCCCAAGGTAACCAGTGAAGGGTTCGGGGAAAGAATATTTTCCCCCTCCGAAGGGGGAGGGGTGTTGGATCGAGGCGGTTCGCTAGAGGGGGGGGGGTGAATAGCGATAAACACATTTTCTTTTAAATCGTTCGGTAGACAATTAAATGCAGTGGAAATGTAAATAAAAACTAAATGAGACAAATAGTTTTTTTACTTGGTTCGTAGCCTTCGGCCACTACTCCAAGGCCCTAACGATCCTAGACCGTGTACGGAGGGCAATTCACTAAAACACTCCTCCTCGTTGAAGGTAGGAGTTTTACGATTACAAAAACCTTGGAAGCAAAAGATAGAGAGACAACCCCTCTCTTCTATTAAAATAAAATGCAACAGTAGAAAGCCTCGATTAACAAACGAATTGCAAGATTAAGATAAATGACAAACTAAGATTATACCAACAACTCGAAGATAGGACTTAAACTAGGGTTGTTGGCAGCACTTTGTTGTTGTAGAGTCGTCGGAGAGTCGCAGCGTTGCGGAAGCTTTTGAGCACTTAGAATTGATGAGAAAACCCTAGGTTAGGACCTCCTTTTATAGCCTTTGAGCCCCTTTTCGAGAGGAACCCTAGTCAATCATAATTGAGCACCAATCTCCTTGAAATGGGGTGATAAGCCTTGACTCCTCGAATCTGATCATTGACCATCAGTCGACTGATGGCAGCATCAGTCGAGTGCTGACCTCCGGCAGTCGACTGATTGACGGCAGTCGAGTCCTCCAAGCTGGCAATCGACTGATGCTTGCTGCAAGTCAAAGTTAGCTCAACAAAAACATAATTTCGACGGTCGTCGACCGCCCGATCTCGACCTAGACCATCTATAGGATGTCTTTGGTCGGATCTACGCTTAAAATCATCCCCGTAACGAGGATACGACCTCACTTACGCTCACACACACGAGCTTACCTCGATACTTACGTGTTGCTTTTGCTTCCGGCCTTCCACTCGATTCCTTCGGCTCCCTCCGAAGTCACTCGAGTGTCGCCCGACCACCGCGGCTTCCTCCGGGTGTCGCTAGCCTTCAGCTCCAGCTATAGCAATCTTCTGCACACTCGATTCAGCTCGTGAGATAACGACGTGAGCTTAACTTTGTATCGTTTGCTATAATCAAAACTCAGGTTCAACTTAGGTGCCTACTGCACCAACAATCTCCCCCTTTTTGATTTATGACAAACCCACATACAAAGTTAAGTAAATAGCAAGCATGAAGAATAATGTGCATTAGAAAAAAATAAGAAATAAAGAAGATTAAGTTGGAGTAGTAAGGATTTTCTTCAAGTACTCCCCCTTGAGGAAACCTCCCCCTTGACCGAGGGTGAGTCTTGAAGAAAGACCTTAATCCTCCCCCTTGAGGGTTGCTTTAAGTAATTACTTAAAGTTGGCCTTAGTAAAACGTTTAAGTTAAGAGTTCTTCTTAACTTGGCCCTTTCTCCCCTTTAAGTAAAGCATTAACGACATAATGTTTACGTTGACGACACACATAAGTTTAAGTTAAGAATTCTCTTAACTTGGCCTTTACTTCCTTTTGTTAAAAGTTAAATAAGTTTTCAAAAACTTAGAGTTAACTTTTGGTTTAAATATGAAGTAAGAGTTAAGTTATAAAAAAAATTTCGACCCCTTAACTTTGGCCTTTTTCTCCCCCTTTTGCCATATATCGAAAAGAGTGAGGGTGTGTGTGGAAAACAAAAATAAGTGTTAAATTTAAAGTTCAAGCATGTTCCACATTATTTTGAAAATAATATACTGAAAATAAGTTCATCTATAAAATGTTCGACTAATATTTGGCTTGATTGATATGAAAGATCAACCAGTCCTGGTCAAAGTCGGTATGATTATACTCCGTGGTTCATAACGATGCACTAGCTCTACATCTGGAACCAGGAGTAAGGTCCTAACATCTCATGCCCATCTACGTGGCTAAGTACACAAACACATTAGTCCTATGTGTTGTGAGATGTATTGGCTCCTTAAATCTATAGGTGCATGATATCTAAGGTATGTCCTATGCTAGTTCCATAAAAATGAAAATTTAAGAAATAGTAGTAAGAAAATATAATTTGCAAGTTCCTATTCTACTACGCACATGCCCAATTTTCGTCTTAATAGACTAAATTCGGCTTCGGATAGGGGTTTAGTAAATAGGTCTGCTAAGTTAGACTTTGATTCGACGTATTCGAGTTGTATGGCTCCGTTGGCCACATGTTCTCGAATGAAATGGTGTTTGACCTCTATATGTTTGGTCCTAGAGTGACATATTGGATTCTTAGTAAGATTAATTGAACTAATGTTATCTACGTGAAGTTTTGTGTTCATAAAGTCAAACTTGAAATCGCGGAGAGTGTGCTTCATCCAAAGAAGCTGAGTGACACACTCACCCATCGCGATGTATTCGGCTTCGGTGGTAGATAAGGCAACACAGTGTTGCTTCCTACTGCACCAACTCACTAGACTTGAGCCGAGAAGTTGACAACAACCACTCGTACTCTTTCTATCGAGCTTACTACCGGCATAGTCCGAATCGGAGTAGCCGGTTAGTTCGAACTCGGTAGATCTAGGGTACCAAATACCGACATTAAGTGTACCCTTTAGATATCTAAGGATACGCTTGACTAGAGTTAGGTGAGACTCCTTGGCACAGGTTTGAAACCTGGCGCACATACTTACTGCAAATAAGATATCAGGTCGGCTTGCAGTTAAGTAAAGGAGACTCCCTATTACGCTCCTATAGTATTTTAAATCAATTTGGTTTCCGATTATATCTTCTTCTATATTAACATTTGTTGCCATTGGGGTATTAATAATTTTAGCGTCTTGCATTCCAAAGCGTTTAATTAATTCCCTAGTATATTTGCGTTGATGTAGGTATATTCCATCTTTAGTTTGTTTAATTTGTAATCCTAAGAAGAAACTTAATTCGCCTACTAAATTCATTTCAAATTCGCTTTCCATAAGTGAAATAAACTCATTTAGTAGGATTGAGTTGGTGGTTCCGAAAATAATATCATCTACGTAGATTTGGGCTATGAATATGTCTTTACCTAAGGTTTTTACGAAAAGGGTTGGGTCAACTACACCTTGGTTAAAGCCTTTGGACTTAAGATAAATCGAAAGTCTTTCGTACCAAGCTCGCGGAGCTTGTTTAAGTCCATAAAGCGCTTTCTTTAATCTAAGGACATGATCGGGTTTGTCTAAACTTTCGAAATCGGGGGGGGGGGGGGTTGACTAACGTAAACTTCTTCTTTAATGTATCCATTTAAGAATACAGATTTCACATACATTTGAAACAATTTAAATCCTCGATGTGCTGCATATGCTAATAGCATTCAAATGAACTCTAATCTAGCTACTGGGGCATGGGTCTCGTCGTAATCTAAACCTTCGACTTGACTAAACCCTTTAGCAACTAGTCTAGCTTTATTTCTAACTACTTCACCTTTATCATCAATTTTATTTCTAAACACCCACCTTGTTCCAATGATTGTTTTATCTTTAGGTGGTGGTACTAGTTCCCATACTTCGTTCCTAGTGAATTGAGCCAACTCTTCTTGCATTGCAATAATCCAATCGGGATCAAGAAGAGCTTGGTCAATAGTTTTGGGTTCAATTTTAGAAATCAAAGATATTTGACTAAGGTTTCTGTATGAGGCTCTAGTTCGAACTCCTAGACTTGGATCACCTATCACTTGGTCGATAGGATGATTCGTTTGAGTCCTAGTTGGATTTGGGTTTGAGTCTACAACTTGATCCATAGGATGACTCGTTTGAGTTCTAGTTTGGTTGGAGTCATCTATCACTTGGTCGATAGAGTGACTTGGTTGACTTAGGTTAGGATTAACACTAGACCTGATTTCTGGATCAGAGTTAGGTCTAGTATGAGTCGGCTCGCTAATTGGGGTTGCCGGGGGTTTTGTAGGTTCGTGTCCTTCATCAAATACTACATTGATAGTCTCCTCGACTCTAAGGGTGTCGTGGTTATATACTCTATAAGCTCTGCTTGTAGTCGAGTATCCTAGAAAGATTCCGATCGTGGTTTTGGATGTAAATTTCCCTAGGTAATCCTTAGTGTTTAGGATATGTGCCTTACATCCAAATACCCTAAAGTACTTGATGTTAGGTATTTTATCGTGATAAATCTCGTATAAGGTCTTAAGGTGCCTCTTTACCATAAGGATTCTATTTTGGACATAGCATGCCGTACTCACGGCTTCCGTCCAAAACCTATCGGGTAGGTTATACTCATTTAACATTGTCCTAGCGGCTTCTTGTAGGGTTCTATTTTTGCGTTCTACTAGGCCATTTTGTTGTGGAGTTCTAGGGCAAGAGAACTCGTGGTGGTATCCATTTAGGTTACAGAATTCTGTAAACCTATGGTTTTCGAATTCACCACCATGATCAGTCCTACGTCTTTTGATTTTAATGCTTTGTTGATTTTCTATTAACTTAAATAGATTGATTAATTGATCTAGGGTATCATTTTTGTGTTTGATGAACCTAACCCAAGTAAATCTAGAATAGTCATCAATTATGACTAAGCAGAATTTACTTCCGTTAAGTGACTTAGCTCCGTGTGAATCAAATAGATCCATGTGTAGGAGCTCAAGCACACTTTTGGTTCGTTCTTGACTAGTTAGTTGATGTTGTGTCCTAGATTGTTTACCTTGTTGACAAGCATTACATATTTTATTATCCAAGTTGTTGAGGTTAGGCAAACCTCTGACTAAATCACTCTGACTCATCTTGTGGATGAGTCTTGGGTTTGAGTGACCGAGTCGTCGGTGTCATAACCATGATTCCTCTTGCCATGTCATAAGACACTTAGTTGAGGAGTTAGTTAAGTTAATAGTGTAAATGTTGTTATTTCTAGTTCCCTTAAGAATTGTTTTAGAGGTTTCGTTTGTATTAATTACACATTCATTTTCTAGAAATATGACCTTATAGTTATTATCACACAATTGGCTTACACTAAGTAGATTATATTGAAAATTTTCTACTAATAAAACGTTTTGAATAACAAAATTTGAGTTAAGCTCAATATCACCTGATCCGATGATTTTGAGCTTGCTGTTATTTCCGAAGGCTACCGATCCTTGTCGTTTGAATCGAAGCTTCAAAAACTTGAGTTGATCCCCGGTCATGTGTCGGGAGCAACTACTGTCCAACATCCATTGATCCTACACGCAAGGTAGTTGGATCGGATATTGGATTTACTAAAAATTGGTTGAAAATTATTAACCTAAATCATCTCACCCATGTCTACATGATCAAACATGTTAATCTTATATGTTCTTGTGAGATGACTTCCAATTTTAGTTGAATTAAATTTAATGACTTAAACACTTGTCAACCTTGCGTTAGATTCGGATTTGACCTTAGGCTCATCAAGTCACCTTTTCAAGATCTTGGCTTCCAGGTCGTGGCGAGGCACAGAGGCCTTCTTTGATCGGAACAACGACCACTTCCTTAGACAAAGCCATTTTCAAGAAAATAGTAACTTGACTCACCTAAGACCACTTCTTGGTCTAACTAGTCTAGGATACGGTGAGGTAGCTTCAGCTAGTTCCGCTCGGTCAAGTGCACCGAACTAGATACGCCTTATCTAGCCCGAATACACAAGACTCCGCTTTCCTAGCGTACTATCATCTCGCCGCGTCCTAGTACTATGTTATCAAGTATTGACGAGTTATAGTCCTATATAACCATTCTAAAAAGGAAAATCAAACTAAATAAAAACCTAAGCATAAAATTTCTAGGTTAAAACACAAACAAGTTTTGTACTAGCTCCCCCTAGACCATTGAATCGATTCGGTCTCTCCACATAGTGGATTTGGTCCTTGGGAACCCAGTACTGGTTCGATCCTAGGTTTGAAATCAAGGCGGTCTTAGGGACCCATGCTTGGACACATTTTTTATGTCGACTTACGATTGACATATACGACTTATTGGTCGTGTTTGAGCTAAACCCTAGCCCGACCTTGTTGTACACGACCCTTTGCGATCCAAGTAGGAGGTCAAGTCCTTTGGATCCCAAAGTAAACCTTTCCAACGTATTCCTAAGATCTTCGACTTGACTCTTCAAGAGTGAGTTCTCAACTTCGAGTTTTTCAACCTGAGTTGAGTCCTTCTCTTGAACTCGACTAGTCAAAGAGGTTAGGGAGACCTCGTGTTTGAGGAGTTTAACTTCCTCAACCAGGGTCTCGACCTTGGACTCGGACTTAGCTAACTTTCTATTTAGAAACTTAATTTCACTATAAAGTGTAGTAATAAGAGACTGACTTACCTTGAGTGTATCTTTTGAACCGGATGCGTATCCGTGGCTCGTCTTGAATAGTGCTTCACAGTCTGACTCGTCTTCGGTTTCCGATTCAAGTTCCGGTTCCGACTCCATCTCCGATTCCACCGGTTTAGCCATGAGGACTCGATCGTTATCTTCTTCCTCGGAAGCTTCTTCCCAAGTGGCGTTAAGTGCCTTTTTGTGTTTTGGTGCCTTGCTCTTGAGTTTTGGGCATTCAGACTTGATATGTCCAAACCTGGTGCATTCATAACATCTTATGTTCGAACTTTTAGGCTTACTTTCATTGGGTCGAGTGACGGCTCATTTTCGGCCCTTGACTATCCTCCGAACTAGGTTGACAAGTTTGGCCTCCATTTCAGAGTCGACCTCCGAATTGGACTCCTCCTCTTCTTCCTTCGGAGGTAGCTTGCTAGCAATTTTCTTCTTTGAACCTGCAAATAGTGCTATACCTTTCTCGGGTTTTGAGTTAGACTGCTCATGAAGTTTAAAATAAAAAAAAAGTTCATCTAATCTAAGTTTAGAAAGATCCTTGGAGACCTTGTAGGCATCGACCATGGATGCCCACAAGGTAGTCCTCGGAAAGGAGTTTAGGACATACCTTATAAGGTTGCGGTTTTCGACCTTTTGCCCGATTGCGTGTAGATTGTTGACTATGTCCTGGACTCGGGCATGAAGTTGCGTCGCAGACTCGTGTTCCTGCATTTTTAGATTATATAATTTATTGAATAAAAGGTCGCGCTTACATACCTTGGCTTCATCGGTCCCTTCGTGTAGCTCCACTAGCTTTGTCCAAAGGTCCTTTGCGCTGATGAAGGGGCCGACGCGATTTAACTCCTCCTTGGACAAGCCGCATTGGAGGATTTGTGTTGCCTTGGCATCGGCTTCGACTTGTCGTTTTGTTGCAACGGTCCATTGATCATAATCCAAGGAGTCACCCACTTCATTAGTTGGAAGTGTGAAACCCGTTTGGATTATGATCCACATCTCGATTTGGGTTTTGAGAAAGCATTCCATCTGACCTTTCCAGTAACGAAAATCATCTCCGTTGTAAAATGGAGGTCGGACGGTGCTAAAACCCTCGAGATGGGCCATTAGAACAAAAAAACAAGGTGACTAAAAAGAAAACAAACTTCGATGTTCCCAAAAGGCTACTAAATGTCAATTTTTGAGGATGGAAACAGCTTGTTACAGGGGTAAACCCCCTGTAAAAGTGTAGAACTCTGCGAGAGCTTCGATTTGGTGGGTAGATCGTTTCGTGAGTCCACTTGTAGCAAAAGTTATGCTCATTTGATCGTGAGGTACTCCGAAGGCGATCAATACTTGCAAAAACACAACCAAAAACTATGTACCAAGACTTGGTCTTGGATTAGTAGTGTGGGAGAAATCTTAAAACAAAACAATGCTCAACCAGTGGTTGCACCGAATCTGAGCGCCCCCGGCTCTGATACCAATTGTTGGATCTGTTGGGTTTCCGGCACCGCGGCGTGTGTGTGTTCGATCATGTTTCGTAAACATGAGCACAGCGGAAGCAATAAAAAATAATAAATACTCCTATTTATTACAACACACACAACACACGCATGCTATTACAACAAGTGTAGACATAACCGTAAATTAAAATTGCAATAAAAGGAAATTAAACTACGTTATACCTTCCGTATGACGTGTAGCGAGAACGGCATCAACCGGAACGATCCTCGTAAGAATCGTCTCTATCCGTATCCACGCCGAGCTCCTCGGGATGACTTCGCTAAGTCACGAGCTTCGTCTTCATACGGGTTACTAGCCTCGTGTTGAAGACGACGTGATCGAGAGATGATCACGATCCGAATCCAAATTCGGATCCAAAACGAGTTCTCAAAACTCGCTTCTCCGGAGAGGTATTCGTCAACCGTTTGACGAATCCTTCGTCCTCCACCTCAGAGGATTACCGGAGATCAAATCCCCGATATGTTAGCCGCTGTCGGAGCACTAACCGTCGTCCAAACGACGCTCCGACGAGAGGAGGAGAAGCTGTCCAGAAAACTGGACAGCTTGGTGGAGGAGTAGGCGCCGGCCAAAACAAGGAGAGAAAAGCCTCACCTTGATGCCAAACCTATAGGAGATCACCGGAGGGTTGCCGGAGGTTCACCGGCTGAAGCTTGGTCGCCGGCAAGGAGCTAGACGGCAGCACAATCAAGCTGGGCGGCAAGGAGGTTGGGCGGCACAACCAGGTTGGGCGGCAACTCCTTGGAGGCTAGGGTTTTGATTTTGGATTAGGGCTTAACAATCCCTTAAGCCCTCTTTTATAGAGAACTAATTCTCTTAATGGTTAATGGATCATATCCATAAAGCCCGTTAACCCGCTCCATTAAGATAAGTTAAAATAAACCAAACCATGATGGTTTATTTTAAGTTAAAACGAACCGAACCAACCTTTGGTTCATTCGTTTAATATAAACCAAACCCTTTGGTTTATTCTTATCCATTGGATTAGAACCAAACCATTTTGGTCCATCCATTATGTCTTCATAAGACACTGCCCATCCACGCTTCCATTGCGACTGAAACAATTTCATGCTCGCTTTATGTTTGGTCCAACCAAACATAGTTTCTCTCGGTCTGAGAATTTCATTCTCAAGCTCGTTTTAAATCCTTTGGATTACACTCGTTGTGCGTGTGACCAAATAGGTTCTCGGTTTATGTTGGTCGTCTATAATTAACCATTAATTATAGAACGATCATGAGTGGCACCTAGTAGTACATCATGATCCCCAATTAACCGAAAAGATCAACGGTTGATCCAGAACTATTTATGAAACCCTTCAGTCTCTCGAATGATTCGTGCCCCATTCTCTTCACTCATCTTATACCCACTTGGTTCAGGACATGGTCTATTGTGTCAGTCCCCACTAGGCTGACTACGTCACACCTAGCCCAAGTATCATTTCCTCGTCCTACGGATTCTAGTTACTCCACATGTATCGAAGAGTACTTTACTCTAAACATGTAATGCTTTGGCCAAAGACTTTAGTAACAATCCGACGAGAGGCCATGGGTATACATCTCCTCGCAAGGAGTGGTGAATCCTTTATAGGCTATTCAAACACCTTCGATCACTTAGACTTATACCCAATCATCCCGGGTCCACATCTCCTTAGAGATGTTTGCTTAAGATGTCAAAGCATAAGTCTCCATGATCAAGATGACTTGAATACCGCAAGTCAAAGGAACATCGCACTTAAGCCACAGTAAGAACTTCATTGACATATCTATGCAGAGAACCATATGAAGTCTTACGGCTGGTCACTCCAATGAACTAGTTACCATAACTAGCATCCACGATTAACTCCGGACATCACTATGTCTCGGCCCGGGAGAATCACCGCTTGGATACACCAAGGAGTATACCTCGTGCTAGTCTCGTAATTGATGGTGTCCAAATCCATCAATTCATCGACTAGGATAATTCGATACATCACAATTACACATGTAGAGATACTCACTAGTTGTGATCCAATCACAAATTCTCTCATCTTTGTGAATCGTATCGTGGACATTGATAAATGAGTTTAAGATCCAATCAAATACATAAAACATGTATACTCAAATAGTGAATCTTCATTTATCATATAAATGGTTCATACATAAGCGATTGTCTTAGGACATCTCTCATATATTACTAACAGACTCCCACTTGGCCTAATGCCAATCGCTACGGTATCCAATACCATAAGCTCGAACATGACCCTCAAACTTATTTTGAGGTAATGCCTTAGTCAAGGGATACGCTAAGTTCCTTTCAGTGGGAATTTTCTCGATTTGTATTTCGTTCCTACTGATGATCTCTCTGATAAGATGATAGCGGCGAAGCACATGTTTGGATCGTTGATGAGACCTTGGCTCTTTACTTTGCAATTGCTCCATTGTTGTCGCGATGAACCGGTATTGCTTCAACAATGGCGGAATCACACCAAGTTCATGAGCGAACTTCTTGATCCAAACCGCTTCCTTTCGCTTCAAGCTGTAATATATTACGCCTCGGTGGTAGAATCGCTCTGATCTCTTGTTTGGAACTTTTCCAACTCACTGCGCCCCATTCAAGGTGAACACGTATATGAGACACGGAATCATCCTTGTCTGTCGAAGGCGCATATGTATACCGCGTATCACCATGTCCCTTCTCCATATATTAGGAACACATCCTTAGTTCTTCTTAAGTACTTAAGGATCATCTTAATGAATACCAATGATCCATTCTGGATCGGGATCGTATCTGCTCGTGACACTCGGAGCATACGATACATCGGGCCTCGTACATAACATAGCATACATGATAGATCCTATTGCGGATGCATAGGGAATCTTACTCATGCAAATCCTCTCGTCTTCTGTGCGCGGACACATAGACTTCGAAAGGTGTACCCCATGCCTGATGGGCAGATAACCTTTCTTGGATTCCGACATGCTAAACCTCTTTAGCACTCGGTCTATATATGTAGACTGCGAAAGACCAAGCAACCGTTTCGATCTATCTCTATAGATCTTAATCCCAAGGATGTAGGTTGCTTCTCCCAGGTCTTTCATGGAGAATGTCTTGGATAACCAAACCTTAACTGACTGTAAGATTGACACATCGTTTCCTATAAGTAATATGTCATCGACATACAATACTAGGAACACGACTGCACTCCCACTAACCTTCTTGTACACACAAGGTTAAATGCGGATTTTGTGAGAAATCAAACTTTTTGATCGTCTCATCAAAGCGGATATTCCGACTCTGGATGCTTGCTTGATCCATAAATGGATCGTCGCAACTTGCATACCTTGGTTTTATCAACCGATGTGAAACCCTCGGTATCATATACACGTCCTCGAGCAAGTTTCCATTAAGGAAAGCTGTTTTCACATCCATCGCCATATCTCATAATCATAATGAGTCACATGGCGGGAGCATCCGAATGGATTTAAGCATAGCTACAAAGCGAATATGTTTCGTAATCAACACCTTGCTTTTGACAATATCCTTTCGCCACCAATCTAGCCTTATAGGTAATCACATTACCATCCATGTCGGTTTTCTTCTTGAAAACCCACTTGCACCCTATAGGCTTTATGCCTTCAGGTGGGTCAACCAAGTTCCAAACTTGGTTTTTGTACATGGAATCCATTTCCGACTTCATGGCACCAAGCCATTTATCCCTTTCTGAACTTGTCAGCACTTCTTCATAACTGGTAGGCTCCTCATCATCAATGAGTAACACGTCGTTCGATTCACTTACGAGAAATCCATATCTCTCAGGAATATTGCGTGTTCTACCGGATCTACGAAGATGTGGTGTTACAATAGATCCAAAGATTGCTCATCACTATGGGTTGTCATTTGTGCTTCACTAGGTATCTCATCAATGTCTATTTGAGTCTCTCGAGCCTCCTCAAGCTCGGACACTCCCTTGTTTTCTTGCAAGAGAAACTCTTTCTCTAGAAACACAGATGCCTTGAAACAAACACCTTTTGTTCCACAGATGATAGAATTAGTAACCCCTTATTTCCTTAGGGTATCAATAAATAGACATTTATCGGACTTAGCATCCGGTTTATACGATCTGATCCGCTTCACATAAGCGGACAACCCCATATCTTCAAGTAAGATACATGAGGTTTCTTACTAGCCCATATCTCATATGGAGTAGTAGAGACTACCTTGGTAGGCATTACATTCAACAAGTAAGCGGTATGCGAGTGCATAACCCCAAAGGACTTGGGAAGAGTCGCATGATTCATCATTGACCGACCATGTCCAACAAGGTCCTAAGATTCGCCTCGGATACACCATTATCTTTGTGGTGTATAGGCGGAGTCCATTGAGACAATATGCCATTGTCTCTTAGATAATCAAGAAACTCTTGACTTAAGTATTCACCACCTCGATCCGATCGAAGTATTTTAATACTCTTGTCATGTTGTTTCTCTACTTCATTTCTGAATTCTTTGAACCTTTCAAAGGCTTCAGACTTGTGTTTCATCAAGAACACATATCCAAACCGTGAGTGATCATCGGTGAAGGTAATGAAGTAGCTATAGCCTCCTAATGCTTGAGTTGACATAGGTCCACATACATCAGTATGTACTAGACCTAGTAACTCTCCCACTCGTTCACCTTTTCGGTAAAGGTAACTTAGTCATCTTGCCTTTTAAGCATGATTCACATGTATCGTATGAATCCAATTCAAACGATTCCAGAATTCCACATCGGTGTAATTCGGACATGCGTTTCTTGCTTATATGGCCAAGACGACAATGCCACATATAGGAGTCCATTTGATTATCCTTTCGAGCACGCGTGTTGCTCGCTTCGATATTGAAGATGTCCTTTGGATCGTCCAGCGTATAAATGCCATTACTCAAAGTTCGGTTCCATAAAGTCGCCATTCAAAGTTATATAACAACAATTGTTACTAAGCGTTAAATGGAAACCATTTCTATTTAAGCGAAATAGAAACAATGTTCTTTATTAGAGAAGGAACATAATAGCAATTGTCGAGTTCAAGACTAGTCCACTAGGGAGCTTGACAAATAAGTTCCGATGGCGGCATGACCTTTGCTCCATTGCCAACTCGCAAATTTGACTCCCTCGACAAGTCTTCTTCTATTCCTTAGCCCCGTATGTCATTACATATATGTGAGCTACACCCGATTATCCAATACCCAAGTGTCTAAGGAAATAGAATGACAATCAATAACGAAGATACAGAAGAGGATGGGCGTCGGATGCCTTCTTCTTCTTCATGGACTCAAGATAAGTCTTTGCGATTTCTTCGCGGTGGCCTTCCTTGCCACGTGATGGCAAGTGCCCTTTTCTTGTTAGTTCCGCCTTCTTTGCCTTTTTCTTTCCTTTCTTCATTCTTTTGCCTTCCTCTTAGAACCTTTCTTTGAGAATCAACTATGAACCGCCTTCTCCTCATGCTTTACATAAGGCTCCACAGCTTGACATATTAAGGAGCTCTCGGGAATGGTGGATTCCAATTTGTTCATCCGATAGTTCATCACAAATTGCAGAAGCTCTTGGGCAAACAATGCGAATTAAGTCAATACTTAACTCATGATCCATCACAAACGAGGTAGCTAGCGCTCGATGTACCCGTTCATCTTTAGCACAAACTGCACTACAGACGAACCTTCTTGCATCTTCGTAGTGAAGAGGAGCCTAGAGACCTCGAACCTTTCGGATCTCGCTTGCTCATCGAACAACTCATGAAGATGGAAGACCATAGTATTAGCATCCATATGCTCATGCTGCTTTTGCAGCTCAGGTACCATCGCCGCTAGCATGATGCAACTCGCCAGCTCAGAATCTGCCACATGCTTCTGATAGACCAACATTTGGTCTGGAGGTGCATCGTCCTTAGGGCTCTTCAAGGACATATGCAAGCTTTTCCGCCTTGAGAACAATTCTCAGGTTTCTAAGCCAGTCCAGGAAGTTAGGCCCAGTCAGTTTGTTCGAATCCAAAATAGTGCGCAAATTCAAAGACGTCATGATCAATTTATTGACCTAGAAATACAAAACGAGCATATATGAGAAAAATGATTTTAAAATGCATCAATATACATTCATAAATCCCATTCATTTTTCGAATTTCAAAAAACCTTAAAATCACTTCGGGAGATCGTAGGTCCATCTCCGAATGGGCTGATATCCATCATAGATAAGAACAACCTTGGAGTGAGTCCAACAAGCCATTCTTAGCTATGATGGTGGGTATCAAGTATACCGATTACATATCATGTATATGTAACTATCACAATGTGCTATCAACTAATTGAATGTTTACACATACATTGGGTTGTTAACACATTAACAAGTATGCATCATATGCATAGCACCCAACTTCACCTCTCTTCACATCGACCTTGGAGTGAGTCCAACAAATCGATGCTCCAAGTTAAAGCCGACCCATTAATCGTGAAATAGTTTTAATATGGTTAGAGCGCATTCAACCAATTAGCCAGGCTTGGAGTGAGTCCAACAACCCAAACTAACGATTGACCTCTGACTCTTACCATATTAGAGTTAAACTATTCCAATGATTTGAAAATGTTCAGGTTCGAGCCGGGCTTGGAGTGAGTCCAACAACCCAAACAAGAAACAGAACTCTGGTTCTAACCATATTAATGGAAGGTGTAGGCTTTAATATTAAGTTAGGGTTTTATGTCTCATCCTCTTTGCATGCAAATAACTATTATCTACATGGCATGGCATACATGACATACATCTACATGTCACGACACGCATGGCATAATGTTATGCATCTAATGCAATTACATGGCATACAATTATGTCATGTATATATTTCCTTATATGTCATAACTATTTATGGAAATAAATATGTTTAAGATTTGATTCTCCAAATCAAATCATAATTAAATTAGGAAACAAATTTCCAAATCTAATCACATATTTTATTCATGGAATTATTTGATTAAGGAAAATCTATTTAGGAAACCAATTTCCTAAATCATTAAAACTACTTATGGAAATAAAATATTTTAAGATTTGATTTCCCAAATCAAATCATGATTAAATTAGGAAACAAATTTCCAGAATCTAATCAAATATTTTATTTATGGAAAATATCGATTTCCATAAATACTTCCAACTTTCCAAAAGTGGAAGATTTCCATAAATACTTCTAGACTTTCCAAAATTGAAAAATTTCCATAAATACTTCTAAATTTCCAAAATTAGAAAATTTCCAGAAATACATTATGACTATCGCAAAACCATTTTATGATTATGTCGAAACACAACCTGGGCTCTGATACCACTGTTGGGTTTCCGGCACCGCGGCGTGTGTGTGTTCGATCATGTTTCGTAAACATGAGCACAGCGGAAGCAATAAAAATAATAAATACTCCTATTTATTACAACACACACAACACACGCATGCTATTACAACAAGTGTAGACATAACCGTAAATTAAAATTGCAATAAAAGGAAATTAAACTACGTTATACCTTCCGTATGACGTGTAGCGGGAACGGCATCAACCGGAACGATCCTCGTAAGAATCGTCTCTATCCGTATCCACGCCGAGCTCCTCGGGATGACTTCGCTAAGTCACGAGCTTCATCTTCGTACGGGTTACTAGCCTCGTGTTGAAGACGACGTGATCGAGAGATGATCACGATCCGAATCCAAATTCGGATCCAAAACGAGTTCTCAAAACTCGCTTCTCCGGAGAGGTATTCGTCAACCGTTTGACGAATCCTTCGTCCTCCACCTCAGAGGATTACCGGAGATCAAATCCCCGGTATGTTAGCCGCTGTCGGAGCACTAACCGTCGTCCAAATGACGCTCCGACGAGAGGAGGAGAAGCTGTCCAGAAAACTGGACAGCTTGGTGGAGGAGTAGGCGCCGGCCAAAACAAGGAGAGAAAAGCCTCACCTTGATGCCAAACCTATAGGAGATCACCGGAGGGTCGCCGGAGGTTCACCGGCTGAAGCTTGGTCACCGGCAAGGAGCTAGACGGCAGCACAATCAAGCTGGGCGGCAAGGAGGTTGGGCGGCACAACCAGGTTGGGCGGCAACTCCTTGGAGGCTAGGGTTTTGATTTTGGATTAGGGCTTAACAATCCCTTAAGCCCTCTTTTATAGAGAACTAATTCTCTTAATGGTTAATGGATCATATCCATAAAGCCCGTTAACCCGCTCCATTAAGATAAGTTAAAATAAACCAAACCATGATGGTTTATTTTAAGTTAAAACGAACCGAACCAACCTTTGGTTCATTCGTTTAATATAAACCAAACCATTTTGGTCCATCCATTATGTCTTCATAAGACACTGCCCATCCACGCTTCCATTGCGACTGAAACAATTTCATGCTCGCTTTATGTTTGGTCCAACCAAACATAGTTTCTCTCGGTCTGAGAATTTCATTCTCAAGCTCATTTTAAATCCTTTGGATTACACTCGTTGTGCGTGTGACCAAATAGGTTCTCGGTTTATGTTGGCCGTCTATAATTAACCATTAATTATAGAACGATCATGAGTGGCACCTAGTAGTACATCATGATCCCCAAGCAGAAAAGATCAGCAGTTGATCGAGAACTATTTACGAAACCCTTGATGCTTCGAATGATTCGTGCCCCATTCTCTTCACTCATCTTATACCCACTTGGTTGGGACATGGTCTATAGTGCCGATCCCCACTAAGTACTACTCGTCACACCTAGCCCAAGTATCATTTCCTCGTCCTACGGATTCTAGTTACTCCACATGTATCGAAGAGTACTTTACTCTAAACATGTAATGCTTTGGCCAAAGACTTTAGTAACAATCCGACGAGAGGCCCTGGGTATACATCTCCTCGCAAGGAGTGGTGAATCCTTTATAGGCTATTCAAACACCTTCGATCACTTCGACTTATACCCAATCATCCCGGGTCCACATCTCCTTAGAGATGTTTGCTTAAGATGTCAAAGCATAAGTCTCCATGATCAAGATGACTTGAATACCGCAAGTCAAAGGAACATCGCACTTAAGCCACAGTAAGAACTTCATTGACATATCTATGCAGAGAACCATATGAAGTCTTACGGCTGGTCACTCCAATGAACTAATTACCATAACTAGCATCCACGATTAACTCCGGACATCACTATGTCTCCAGCCAGTGAGAATCAGCTGCTTGGATACACCAAGGAGTATACCTCGTGCTAGTCTCGACAGAATTGATGGTGTCCAAATCCATCAATTCATCGACTAGGATAATTCGATACATCACAATTACACATGTAGAGATACTCACTAGTTGTGATCAATCACAAATTCTCTCATGCTGTGAATCGTATCGTGGACATTCAGTAAATGAGTTTAAGATCCAATCAAATACATAAAACATGTATACTCAAATAGTGAATCTTCATTTATCATATAAATGGTTCATACATAAGGCGATTGTCTTAGGACATCTCTCATATATTACTAACAGGATCGAGGCGGTTCGCTAGAGGGGGGGGGTGAATAGCGATAAACACTTTTTCTTTTAAATCGTTCGGTAGACAATTAAATGCAGTGGAAATGTAAATAAAAACTAAATGAGACAAATAATTTTTTTACTTGGTTCGTAGCCTTCAGCCACTACTCCAAGGCCCTAACGATCCTAGACCATGTACGGAGGGCAATTCACTAAAACACTCCTCCTCGTTGGAGGTAGGAGTTTTACGATTACAAAAACCTTTGAAGCAAAAGATAGAGAGACAACCCCTCTCTTCTATTAAAATAAAATGCAACGGTAGAAAGCCTCAATTAACAAACGAATTGCAAAATTAAGAGAAATGACAAACTAAGATTATACCAACAACTCGAAGATAGGACTTAAACTAGGGTTGTTGGCAGCACTTTGTTGTTGTAGAGTCGTTGGAGAGTCGCAGCGTTGCCGAGGCTTTTGAGCACTTAGAATTGATGAGAAAACCCTAGGTTAGGACCTCCTTTTATAGCCTTTGAGCCCCTTTTCGAGAGGAACCCTAGCCAATCACAATTGAGCACCAATCTCCTTGAAATGGGGTGATAAGCCTTGACTCCTTGAATATGATCATTGACCATCAGTCGACTGATGGCCATCATCAGTCGACTGATGGCAGCATCAGTCGAGTGCTGACCTCCGGTAGTCGATTGATTGACGGCAATCGAGTCCTCCAAGCTGGCAGTCGACTGATGCTTACTGCAAGTCAAAGTTAGCTCAACAAAAACATAATTTCGACGGTCGTCGACCGTCCGATCTCGACCTAGACCATCTATAGGATGTCTTTGGTCGGATCTACGCTTAAGATCATCCCCATAATGAGGATACGACCTCACTTATGCTCGCACACACGAGCTTACCTCGATACTTACGTGTTGCTTTTGCTTCCGGCCTTCCACTTGATTCCTTCGGCTCCCTCCGAAGTCACTCGAGTGTCGCCTGACCACCGCGGCTTCCTCCGGGTGTCGCTAGCCTTCAGCTCCAGCTATAGCAATCTTCTGCACACTCGATTCAGCTTGTGAGATAACGACATGAGCTTAACTTTGTATCATTTGCTATAATCAAAACTCAGGTTCGACTTAGGTGCCTACTGCACCAATAAGGGGTACCTTCTCTTTGAAGGGAAGCGGGAGAGGTATGTGTTTCTAAGGGAATAGGGATTGAGACAGATTCGGTTCGGGAAGGTGTGAGAGAATCACGATGAAGGGAGGATGAAACAGGAGAATGGGAAGGAGAATCTCCCCCTTGGGGAGAAGAGGATGGGGCGGATAAGGTGGTATCCCTCGTCCTCGGTTCGTAAATGGTTAGAGGCAGGGATTCATGTTGATCAGAAGAGGAGGAAGGAGGAAATGATGAGCTGGGAGCTCCTTCCTTAATCAGCCGCAATCTCTTCCGAGGGGAAGAAGGGATTGCCACGGACTTACCTCACTTTGTGGAGGTTTTTTTCTTCTTGGCGGCCTCGATCTCTTCTCCCTTTACTAGAATGTCCTGCATTAGGTTATCTACAAAATTCGTTGATAAGAAAGATGGTCGATACAAATAAGAAGTTATATTAAAGTGTGAATGTCATCCTACCTATTGCGGCCGGGGCCGTTGGAGGGAAAGGGGACAACCTGAAGTGACTAAGGAGAGGGGTTTTCATTAGATGGTTTGAGCAATAGTGGGATTCTCCCAGTACTTTATAAACCTCCGTGAAAGGACATTGGGTCCTCATTTTGCGGAAGGGAGGTAGTTCAGGGAGTTCTAGCTTCCAGGTGTCCGAGTGGGGTAGAGGTGTTGGAAGTCGAACAAAGAAATATAATTCTTTCCATCCTTTGTGGGAAGTAGGCATATTCATTAAGAACTGACAGTCCGTGCGGCTAGAAAGGTAAAAAAGGTCTGCCTTGGAGGATTTTAATTGGAAGAAGCAGTGGAATATTTGAGGGGATAAAGGGAGATGTAGGTGTTGAAATACTATAATAGCCCCCGATAAAATGCGAAAGGAATTGGGGATAAATTGGTTTAGAGGCAGCCCGTAGAAATCTAAGATTTCTAAATAGGGGGAGGGTGTAGGTAGAAACAAGCCATTAAGGAACTGTTAGGAAAAGAAGCAGATCAGACCGGAGGGAGGACGGTGTGGTCGATGAGTCTTAGTAGTGAAACAACATTTTATGGAAGGATCTATGAACCGGTCTTTAAGGTTAAAGAAATAATGGTCGCAGTTTAGTTGTGTGACGGTGTGCTCGTACCAAGGAGGCGAGGTCAGGGTCTTAGGGGCCATGGATATAAGACAGGGTAGAGCACTTAATTGAGGGTTGAAGGAGGAACGTGTGGGAAAGAAAAGGCTAGGTCATTTGAAGCGTCAGGAGAAAACATTGGAGGGAAGAAGTGGAAAGGACGGGATTGTTAGGCATGCTAAGTCATGCATAAAAGGAAGGGGTGAAGATTTATATAGGGTTTTGTGTGACGGTTCGACTATATGAGAGAAAAGGAGAAGCGGGACCCATGGGCGCATTAGGCCGCCTCAAATATATGGGGTGGGGCTGTAAGAGGAGAGTGAATTTGAATTGGTGAGTAAAGGGTGGAGTAGAGACTCTATACATTTAGAAAGTCAAGCTTATAACTTCGCTTGACTATTTTTGGGGTTGACTAATGATACTGCTGTTACCTCTTCTCTGTGAACTGGGTAAAAGTGCTCACATGTAAGACACTATCTGAACCAAATAATCGGTTTAGCGGAGAAAGAAAGGAAGAATGGTTCGGGCGCGATTGTCTAGGACAGTTGGAATGGGAGAACCAGTTGAGGTATTGGCACGGCGAAGCGAAGGCGGAGATCACTTCGTTAGGAGATGAACGAGAGTCTGTTCAACCTAGAAGGCCTAGAAGCAGGTGGGGCAGATGAGAATCGACTCGGCATAGCTAGTCCGAAAATAGTTTGGTGCAGAAAGAAGGAGAGTTGGTTCGGGCTGCTGAGAAGAGCCCGAGGGCTATGCCACACGTGAGCTATAGGTCTAGATTAGTTTCACTGAAGGCAAATGGTTGTGAGGGACAGGCTAGCCTAGTTCCCAAAATGTAGATGAGAAGGTGTTATACAACAGAAGGGGGGGGGGTCCCCACACAATATTCCGAGGAGCCTTCGCTCCTCATATCTGTAACAGAATGATTCTCCAGGTGGACGTGGTGGCCACGTGTACGATGGGAAAAACTTGCGATGGAACCACTGATCAGAGGAGAGGAATAAAAGGGAGGAGCAGGACAAATGAAAGGGGATCCGCATTATTCCAACCAGCAAGAAACGAAGACGCATTGGGAGAAGGAGAGCTACCACCTCGCCGGAGAAGGAGAGTGGTGATCTTCATCTTTCGTGTACTTTTTCTTGTATCCTGACTTGCCTGTAAGAGGTTTTCTCCTCCACCTCCGGAAGTTCTTTTCCGCGAAGGAGGATGTTCATAGTGAAAGTGCTTTGGCACTACATCCGATGAGAGAGCTCACCTCCGTGGAGTAGGAATCCTTATTCTGAACCACATTACATCTTGTGTCTTGGTTTGTTGTCTATGTTGGCTTGCGTGTCTTTGCTTGGCATTTTCATTTTTACTGTTGCGGCCGGAGAGAACCTCCTAAACTTCCTTCGTGCTCCATCGTGTCGAGAGGAAGTCTACAGATATTCTTCCTCGTCACCACATCAGTCGCATTTATGGCATAATCAAGATCCGGAGCCGAGTCAAGTTCCGAATATGAGTCCGATTCTGAGTCCGAGTCCGAGAGAAGCCATGGATCCGTATCCATTTCTGAAGGTTCAAATGAGGTAACTTCTCCCTTAGAAGATAAGTTGTATAATATAATTGCATGTCTAGGTAGGAAGTTAGCTAAGTCCGAGAATCGAGTCGACTCGCTACTTAAGGAAGTCTAAGTACTTAAGGAGCAAGTCAACTCGAAGACTTCAACTTGCCAAATTAAGGATAGAGACTCAACTCAAGTTACAAAGCTTGAGGAAGAGAACTCGGTTCTAAAAAGGAAAGTAGAAGATCTAACCAGATCTTTGGAAAGGTTCACTTCGGGTTCCAAGTATCTCAACATGATGCTTGGATCTCAGCGAGCCATGTGCAATAAGTCCGGACTCGGATACAAAGCTAAATCCTCCTATAAATCATACATATAATTACTTAGTCGAAACGCTAAGAATCGAGTCCAAGCATGGGTTCCTAAGTCTAGCTTAGTCAACCAAGTTGGACCAAATCAATTTTGGGTTCCCAAAAGTCAAGTTCACTTAGTGAACAAAACTCAATCTAGCTACCATTTAGGGGGAGCTAACACTTTGCTTGTTTCCTCGTTTAGTTAAACACTTGCATGCTTTAGTTTACTTTACTTGCTTAATTTAGAACGGACTAGATAGGAAACAAAGTAGTTTAAACTTGAACAACCTAGTACTAAGACAAGTTAACTGATATTAAGTTAGGGAAGCTCTTCGAAGTGCATATCTAGGAAGTGGTCATTGCTCCGATAACCAAGAAGGTCATGTGCCTCGCCACGACCTGGTGCACCAAGTCGAGTGAAACTGACCGAAGCTAACTCACTAAGTCTTTGACTAGTTAGACCAAGGCTTAGTCCAAAGTGAATGAAGTACTTGATTCCTTTATTGACTTTGTCTAGGAAGTGATCGTTGTTCCGATAACCAAGAAGGACATGTGCCTCGCCATGACCTGGAAGTCAATGCTGGAAGAACCTACTTGATTAGCTCAAACCAAGCTTGAATCTAACACAAGTTTAAACACTTTAAAATTGCTCATTAAATTTAATTAAGTTAAAAAGAAATCCTCATCTCACGAAACCCATAGGAATAAGTGTATTGAAAACCTAGCTTGGGTGAGATGATTTAGAACTTAATTGAGAATAATTAGTTTAATTTAGAATAACTCAACCAAATAGACTTAAATCAAAATTAATAAATTTACTTTAACAACTTATCTTAATTCAATTCAACTTAATTCAATTCAACTTAATTTATTAAACTAAACAAACATACCTAAATAAACAGATTCACTTAACTTAACAAACTACTTAATAACTTGGCTTAAATTTAATTAAATTAAACATAATTTAACTAAATTAAAATAAACCCAGTTGACTCACTAAACTAAACGTGAATAACCTACTAAATTAAACTTAATCATCTAATCGATACACCTAACTTAATCAAATCAAAATAATTAAGTAAATAAATGAAATTAACCTAATAAAATAAATTAAATCAAACTAAACATAAAAATCAACCAAAATTAAACATACTCGAATTCAGTCGACTGAATTGTTTTCAGTCGACTCAACAAGAGTCAACTGAATCAACTTCAGTTGCCTCCGAGTATCGGGAAGGTAAAATGCGACGTCAGTTGACTGAAATCGATTCATTCGATTGAAATGAAACGGTAGATAAAATTTAGGCGATGAAGTAAATGGTAAAATTAATTACAGATGATTGAAATAGGTTCAGTCGACTTAAAGTCAGTCGACTGGACTAGTTTCAGTCAACTGGATCCCGTCTATAAGAACACTGCCGAGCCATGCCAAAAAGACTCACAACCACTACAAATCCACTGCGAAAACCCTAATTCCAAACTTTCGAAGCATTTAGGTCATCATATTTCTTTAATATCATCCAAAATGCCAAGGTAATAAGTCTAAAACTTTAGTTTCAATTACTTTCAATAAATATTGAATAGTTGTAATTTAAATAGGGGCAAAAGAAGAGCTGTTGAGATTGAGTTATCGACTCCATGCTTGGATATTAGGTTCCCTACTGAGGGGCATAGGATTAGATTTGAGAACACATTCTATACTCCTATGCCTACTCGATACATTAGTAAATCATTTTTTAGTAGTTCATACATGCTTAGCATAGATGTCATAATGCATTATGGGTTAGAAAAACTGGTCTATTGCAAAAACTCTATCAACATAGACTTATGTGCAGAGTTTTTCAATAATTTTAGTAAAATTGATGATCTTGCATATTCGACAAGAGTGCAGGGTAAGGACTTTGTTTTTACCCCCTCTATGTTGAGAGAGCATTTAGGACTCATGAATTCTACTTGTCCGGTTGCATGCTTTCCATCCATGGAGTTACCATACGGTGACCCCTACTCTCATATTACATTAGATAGGATATATATGCATCTTTTTGGTGAAGAAAGAACTCCGTCTGTGAGTATCTTTAGTTCTACTAGACTCAAAGTATAGGACTATGCCCTGTATCGAGTTATAGTGAACTGCATTCTGCCACTCATTACTAGGGACATTGCTATGATGCACCCTTATCACTCATTTTTACTTTATGCATTTAGTCATAGGTTAGATATAAACATTAGCTTACAGACGTTTCATTCCATTATCTACCATTCTAGGTCAATTGCCAACAGGAAGGCGCATTTGCCTTACTGTCATGTCATCACATCCCTCTTAGCTGCATTAGGGTTTGATGTTACCACAGGTAACATCAAGTAACATCAAATTGAAGGGAGAAGCTTCGCTTCCCACTTCAACTTGGTCTCTTGTGCATGGTGATCCCATCTATGTCCCCGGATTAAAAAATTAATCCAAGACGATGACGGATTACCCAAGCAACCGATCCATCATTGTGTTATTCGATTAGAGTGGTCTCTTAAACAAACTAGTTGTTCAAGCAACCTAACTCTTTTCCTCGACTAGCCGCAGAATAGATGATGTACGGATCGCCGATTTTTGTATTTATCTTCGGGGTCTAAGTAAATTAGCCACATGCAATTACATACATCATACAAAGAGACAAAAGGAAACCTAAACAAGAATTATACCTCTTGTTTACCTCTTGGTCTTCTATCGTATGTCCTATCCTCCTCTTGGACGTTGTGTGGGCAACGATCCTCCAAGAGATGAAGCCTCCTAGATCACGATCTTCCTTTCCTTGCTCGCTCCGAACAAAGGGAAGAATACCCGAACCCTTCTTCTCCTATCTAGTACTGACCACCAAACTCCAAGCTAGGTTGTTGCTGCCAGCCAAGGAGAGGAAGAAGGAGATAGTGCCGACCCTATCCAATGGACAAGGAACTGCCGACCACTTGGGGAGAAAGAAGAACCACCGGTCTTTCCTTCAAGGAAGGAGCGCCGACCACCAAGGGGAAAGAGAAGTTGTGTCGGCCAAACCTTAGGAAGAGAGGTAGAAGAACCCTAAGACCTCCTCCACTTCTTGCCGCCGCCCAAACCTATCTCCAAACCCTAATTCTCCTAGTGTTTCTTGCCGCCCAAGCCAAGGAGAGAAAACCCTAGAATCCTTGATTCATTCTTGCCACCCAAGACCTAGCCCTCCTTTTATAGAGTTAGGCTTAAGCCTCCTTTCAATCTCCACCGTCGGATCTAGAGATTCAATCTCCACCATCAGATCTAGGATTTCATTTTTCACCGTCGGATCTAGGCTTCATGAGGGTTTTAATATGCTACAATAGGGACCATGAGGAGGAGTTGGATCTTGGCCACCCAATGGATCTAGCCCACATAAAGTCCGATTCATTAATGATAATCCATTCCACTAGAGGATTATCATTGATCTACCTCACCAACCCCCATAAATAAATATGGGCTCCATATATTAATTGTACAAATATCTCTCCATGTTTAAGATATCGAATGTCCGTCAATTAATTAATTTACTGATAATTAATTAATCAACATCTAACTCCATGAGTAGTACCACTCAACCTTATCATCATGTCGGACCAAGTCCACCTGCAGGGTTTACATGATGATCCTTATGAGCTCCTAAAGGGGACATCATCATCCTAATACATAGGACATGGTTTCCTTCTATAATCAACGGCACACCATGTAAATAGTATCATTTCCCAACTTACCGAGCCTATCGATTTAATCTATAAATCTCGCCCATTGGTAAATAAAAGAAATAAATACTAAGTACATATGTCTAATATTATATCGGGATTAAGAGCATGTACACCATAATATTTGAGGTCTAATTCAATTATGTAGTCAGTAATAAATCGAATCACCTCTAAGTCGGTCCTGCTCAATACACACAAAGTGTTCTAGTGTAATTCTATGGTCAAAACAAACCAATACCAAATTACACTACAACCATACCAATGGTTTATCCAAAACCATCTCGGTTGTGAGCCTTTACTTATACTCTACAAGGAACTGATAACATGATCTCCCGTGTGACACTACACACCATGTTATCTACAATGTAATGTATCAGACAATATGCATAACCATAAATATGCAAACAATGATCATGTGATTCTTATTTCAAAAATAAAGATGTTCATACAAAAGATAGACTTTTCAGTATACATCCCAACACAAACAACTTGCTGAGTACGACATGATAGGGTCTAGGCAGTTTGGTTTAGCAAAAATAGGGTTAGATGAAAATAATATCCTTGCATGGAAGAGAGATGGTCCTCAGCCTCAGGCCCAGCCTAAGCCAGAGCAGGAGAGTGAGCCAGAGATTGACCTCGACCACCACTCTAAGTTCGAGCATCAGGAAGCCCTAGAATTTGACGGTCTTTCACCATTTCTTGGGATTCCAGTACCTCCTACCATAGCAAAGAGATTATCCAAGTTGGAGGATGTGATGTAGTGCCAGGAGCAGCAACATCTTGAGTTTATGTAGATATTGCAGGCGCAGAGAGAGGATCATCGAGAGATGATTGAACTTCTTAGGTCTTGGGGCATGAGTCCTCCTCCTCCTCCACCTTCTTCCACTGACTAGGAGTGTTATGCCACTTTAGTTGAACTTAATAAATTTAATTTTTAAATCTTGTGTGTGAATTGTTTTATGCTTGGTAGATTAGAATGTTGTCATATTCATTACTTAAATTTATTTTGAAAAATAATATTATATTATTTTTTTAAAAAAAGAAAAGTTAAAAAAATTAATATAGGTTAATCTAGATTTCATGATCCTATAGATTTAAGTAAACTTTCGCATCTCACAAACACCTAGGATTACCTGTTTGTGTATTGAGCCACGAAGATGGGCATGAGATGTTAGGACTGCACCCCTGGTTCCAGATGTAGATCAAGTGCATCGACATGAACCAATACGGGGTTTACAAGAGCAAATCAATAACTTTAGTGACTAACTCTAATTCAAAGCTTGATGATTAATTCTATATCATTTGAGCTAGTAAAGAGTTGAATATTTGCTGTAAGGACGATTTTTAGATGTGTATTTTTTAATATATTATTTAGGAATTCATGCTTGGATTTATTCCCTATCATTTTTGCATCAACTTAAAAATTTTTGAAAATTCTGAAAATAAGTTTTTATTCTGGAAGAGTTTGAAAAGTTTGGATTTTTTCTAAAAAGGTTTGAAAATTTTTGAAAATTTTGAAAATAAGTTTTTATTCAGGGGGAGTTTGAAAAGTTTGTTTTTTTTTTGAAATTTTAAAAATAAATTGTCATTCATGGGGAGTTAGAAAAATTGTTTGAAAATTTTAAAAATATAGAATATTTTAAACTTTTTAAATAATAAGGGCGAGTTAGAAAAATTGTTTGAAAATCTTAAATTAAAATTTTGAAATCAAATTCGCGGGTGAAATATTTTAACTTAATTTTTGAGCTTGAATATTTTTCATTTTTGTGAAATTTCAACTCTCCACTATATCATTTTGGTATTTTAAATTTGATCTTTATTTTGATGTATGCCAAAGGGGGAGAGAAGAGATATACAGTTAGAGATTTAATAAAAGAAGAGATTAATTGAAAGAAAGATGCAAAAATTTGATAAGGTTTTATGCATCTCATACACTGTTAATTTTATGCATCTATTATACATGTCAATATTTGATAGTTCATCTATTATACATGTCAATATTTGATAGTTCATCTCTTATACATGTCAATATTTGGATATTGGTATTTGATTCTCCTAACTTTAACTGATGTATTGTCATAAATCAAAAAGAGGAAGATTGTTGATGCAGTGAGCATCACTCTTTAGTTTTGATGTATGAACCATAGTTAAAAGTTAGGATTCACTCATGTTTTAATATCAGTGTTAAGTGTGTAGGCTTAACAGGAAGTCCTAGTAGGTCGTGTTGATCGAATACTAGGCAAGTATCTTGAAAGATCAGGAGGATCAGACACCAGGCATGAAATCCAGATGGGTCGCATGGACCGAACATTTGGCATGAAGACCAGTTGGGTCAGGAGATCGGACAATCGACAAAATGTCCAGCTGGGTCAGGCAAACTGGATAGCTGGTGGAAGCCCTGGTGGGTCAAATCGGATGTCAAGAGTGGTAAGTCCGACAGATAGTCGACAGGTAAGCCTCGAGTGAAGAGGTGAGGCCGAGTCCTCTGTAGGGGGACAAATCTAGGCGTCGATTCGACGAAAAGTCCGCGTGGTACTTAGTAGTCGAGATCGAGCAGTATTACTACTGCTATCACATTTTATATTATCTATTTGTGCTAATCCTATTTTTTAGGGATCAGTCGACTGAATGAATTCGAGTTGACTGAATTCCAGTCGACTGGACATGGATCAGTTGACTCGATACCTATTTGGCAGGATTAGCTGGTGATCGATTGGAGATCGAGCGACATAGATGGAAAGGATTTCAGTCGACTGAAGGGTTTGAGTCGACTAAAGCGGTAAATTTCCCGAAGCGGAGCCGGGTGACATGGAGTCGACTGAAGAGGTTTCAGTCGACTGGAAGACCAGAAGTTCCATATCGACGGGCTGATGTGGAGTTGACTGGAAGACATTCCAGTCGACTGGAAAAGGTATTTAAAACAAGTGCTCAACCGAATTCGAGTAGAAAATCGAATCTATGTCGAAGTGTTGTTGAAATCTACACTCATCCACCAAAGCTAAATCTTCACAACAAGGCGATCTTCCGACACTTCGAGAAAACTTCAATCATCTACTTAGTGTCGGTATAAGCTCTTGTATTGTTCACTTTCATACTTAATTTCAAAGAGTAGGTAGTGTGTTACCCATCTCTAACATTTGTAAAAAGCGAAACCCTCAGAAGTCGAGAGTTCTCGAGTCAGAGGGCATTTAATGATTGCCCATTGAGGTAGCTCTCAGAAGAGCTACGAGCCTTGGAGTAGTAACCCAGTTAGGGTTGTGAACCAAGTAAAACAATTATCTCATTTTCATTTCCACTGCATACTCAATATTCTAAATTGTTTTATAAATTAAAATAAATTTTTTAAACTCCGAGATTAACCACCCTCTCTCGGAGAAACACGATCCTACAAGTATCTCTACATGTGTAATTGTGATGTATTGAAATTATCCATAGTTGATGAATCAATGTATTCGGACACCATCAATTCTGTTGAAACTAGCACGAGTTATTGGTGCAATCGACCCAGGTCACGATTGACCAGACTCGAGTTTGACTCGAGTAGTGGTTTGATGTTAATGTTTTGATGTTTGACAATGAGTTAACCATTGTTTGACAATGGGTTGACTACATGGTTGACATGGGGTTGACCATATGATTGAGAAGTCCAAGTGGGACACTTGGCAATGGAAAGTCCAAGTCTTGTGTACTTGGCATGGAAAGTCCAAGTCTTGTGTACTTGGCATGGAAAGTCCAAGTCTTGTGTACTTGGCATGGAAAGTCCAAGTCTTGTGTGTAGGGAGATCGATTGGCCGGCTAGAGGGGGGTGAATAGCCCTCGTACGATGGATGTCGGAATTCGTTCGTTCGTCGTACGTGCTCGTCTACAATTGTCGTTAATACGTAGCAGAATAACAATAGAAATAACAACAATACAAGCACAATCAATACACAAGCATATACGTGGTTCGGAACCGAATGGTTCCTACTCCACGGGGTGAGCTCAACGAGCTCGTGTTATACGCACGACACTAACAACACTCCTTATCGACTACACGTCGGAGGTGGAGAACCCTCTCACAAGCTATTACACTAAGTAATGAAATACAACAAGAAATACAAAGACAATACAAAAGAGAACTTTTACACCGATTGCTTTTGATCGCTTTCTTATTGCTTGCTTTTGCTTGCTCTTGAAGGTATGGAATGCAACAGCAATTCCCCTTCAAAGTCACCCAAAAAGCCTTGGCAAAAACCTCCATCTCGAGCTCCTTTTATAACCTGCATCGAGCTGTTTTTGCGCCTAGCAGTCGACTGCCAAAAGGCCCCAGTCGACTGCCCCTGTAGCCGTTGTCTCACAACGGCCAGATCCATGTCGGACAAGTTCCAACGGATCACCTACCAGTCGACTGATGATGCCCATCACCGACCGGTGACTCCGGAGTCGATCGCCAATCGGCCACGCGAGCGCTCGCGCTCGCGACACTCCCATCAGCCATCCTCGACGATCATTGCCGACTTCCGATCGGCTCATTGCCGACTTCATCGCCCGATCCATGGCGCGATCGCTAAGCACAAAACCCTAGCCTTACACGGTCGAAACTCTAGTCGACTTGGATCGGTCCGAACCGACACCTATGCCCGATCGATGTCGGCAAAACCTCAAACACCAAGTTGTTTGAGCATCCGATCGTCGGGTAAACCCTCAAACATCAAGTTTGAGCCTCCGACACTCAGTCTTAGCCACTTGGCCAAGTCCACCTTATCCCTCATGGAGTTCCCCACCAAAGCTCTCTTCCCTCGGCCTACGTCCCTCGGATGCGCTAAGCGCACGACTTCACAACGCCATCCTTCGCGTCTCATGCCCTAGAAGTATGCTTCCCTTTGGGCTCACTCCATTCGCTCCCCGTCAGGCGGTCCCTCGGATGCACCAAGCGCACGGCTTCGCAATGCCATCCTTCACCGACTCAAGGACCCGAGCCTAGTGAACTTGCCAAGTTCTCAAGACTTCTCAAATGCACCAAGCGCACGGCTTCGCAATGCATTTCTCACCAAGAACCAAGCGCACGGCTTCGCAATGCTTTGGATTTCCCATGCCAAGCACCAAGCGCACGGCTTCGCAATGCTTTGGACTTTCCCATGCCAAGGCTTCCCCCTTGGACTTCCACACCAAGCTCTATGCTTGGATTTTCCATGCCAACCCCATGTTGGACTTTCCCATGACAATCCCATGTCATGAGTTTTGTCTATCATCAAAATACTATCAAGGTACTGCTCGAGCCAAACTCGAGTCAACCTGGGCCGATTGCACCAACAATCTCTCCCTTTTTGATGATTGACAAAACTACCATCTCAAGTCTACCAATTCTCCCATATTGGCAATTCTCATATCCCAATGAGAATTCCAACGAACCCTAATTGGTAACTTGGTAACTTCTCCCCCTTTTTGACATTACATCAAAAAGGTCCTCCCCAAGGGTATGAATGTCTCATATCCCAATGAGATCTTACAATCTCTCCCTTGGAGGAACACATGCCTACAATCTTTCTAGTGATCCCATATTACTTAAAGAGAGGCAACCCAATTTTCCTCTCATGAGGAAATACACACCCATCTTCCCAAGATGGATACCTCCCCCTAGAGGCTTGCTCCCCCTTGACCATTGCACCAACAATGTCCTTGGAGAATCCCTAAGCCAATAGGAACATTAACCAAATCAAAATTAAGGCAAAGTTCAACAATGAACTCTCTTCCACCCTAAAATTGATACTCACTCTCAACCCAACTCCTAATCCATATCTAATGGATTTCCACCCTCTCTAATGCTCTCCCAAGCATATCCTAGGGTTAGGAGTGGTTAGGGGACCAAAACACAGCTGAACATGGGCCTAACCATCAAGTTTACCCGAAATCAGCCTGTGCCAGTCGACTTCGTCAGATACGATCATTGGACTTACCATCGATCGTGACATTACGAGCGATCATTGATTTCAAAATCCATAAGTAAATATACGTAATTTTAAAAATCTTGAAAATGCATACGTATAATACTTATCCTAAGCACTATGGGTGAAAAATATTGAAAAATTATTTTACCCATTAAATTAGGAGATTGATACAAAGTTCAAAATTTAAGAAAAGCTTCAATAAAGAGTCATCTTTGTATCATCCCATTCAATGGTGATAGCTATCAAAAGATAGACTTCACCAAGGTTTTTCAAAATGTTTTTCAAACCTTTAATTTCTTTTTCCTAAATATCTCACCAATATCTAGATGTGTAAAACATATACAGGTCAAGTTTTTAGTGAGATGTGGGTTTTGTTTTCTTTATGTTCTCATGCATATTTCTAAGGCAATATTATTTGATTCATTTCAAATTATGCCATAGTCCTTAACTCCATTTTAATCCATGCATGATATGATTATGGCATAAACATGATTTAGATAAAAACATATGCCAATATCATGATGTCATGGCATGTGAATGAGAACTAAGCATACATGACATCTAAAAATAATTCTAACCATGATCATGATATTTTATAGATAAAAATGAAAATGATGTCATGACATGGCAAGGCAAATAAAGCATGGAAAGTAAAATATACTAAGGTATAGAATACCTAAGTGTTAAAATTAATTTGCCATTTCTAGAAATTAAAATCATTTTGCCTTAATGCCATTCATTTCCCTAGTGTGCCAAAAACCCAAAATGGCACACCAATACCTCTAAGACCTAATTGTGCCAATTTAATCATTTTTAGACTTCTCAAACACATTGGCACATCCTAATGTGTCAACTCTACTATGGTTAGGTTAACTACCCATCCATTTAGGGTTGACACACCCTAACCCATCTAGCGTGAATCAATCACGCTTTTAGGAACCCAATACCTATTGGAGCTCCTTGGGTTAACAAGGTATTCCCTAGGGATAACTTCCCTAGATACCTTTCTAATGACCCTTTTTGGCTTTGACGCCTTAGTCAAATGGGTCTTACTTGGGTCAACTCTAGAGGTGACTCCTCCATTGACCTTCTTAGTGGCTACATTTGATTTCTTTGAGGTGTTAGCCACTAAACACATACCATGGCTAGACTTAGGGATGACTTCCCTATTAGCCTTGGTTTTCCTAGACCTAGATGTGGTTCCATAATTAAATGGAACATTATGGTAGGACATAGGTTTGTGACCCAAACCCTCCTTGCCCTTAGACATTTCTTGTTTTCTAGGTCTTGACTTTTATACCTTAGACCCCTTAACCGAATTTGATATTATAGCTAGGGTCTTCTCCACTTTTTCTAGCCTTGACCTCAAGACTTGGTTTTCTAACTCTAATTTTCCCAATTTTGAATTTTCATTTATCTTTTGGGAAATGTTTTTCCTTTTAGACATATGCCTAGATTTCTTGGGATTAACACCCAAGTTTTCTTCAATTCTCCTAATTGACTCCCTAGGTAAAATAGATCTAGTGTTTTGAGTCCTAGGTTTGTCCTTAGAGAAACTAACATGTTTAGCACCTAGACAATACACCTTATTATTTCTCTTGGCATGCTTTTCATGAATAATAGAAAGAGAACTAAAATAATTTTTAGCATGCTTTTTGACTTTAGGAATTGAAGGTGCATTAACTAAATGTACCTTAGGGTTAGCTTTAGGAGCTCCCCCTACATGAGTTGCACCTTCTTGCCCTTTCTTCCTCCCCCTAGGGCATTGGCTTCGGTAGTGTCCCTTTTGATTGCATTTGAAGCACACAATGTGCTCTTTGCTCTTGATTTTGGGAACACCGGCATCATTTGACTTTGGGTTGACTTTTGGTGTTGATGCCTTCTTCTTAGCCAATTTAGGGCATTTGCTCTTGTAATGCCCTTTCTCCCTACACTCAAAGCATATTATATGATTTTTATCTAAAATAATAACACTTGAGTTACCTAGGGAGGTGGTGGAGGCCTCTTCACTTCTTCCGGAGGTAGAAGCTTCATTTTGATCTTGCTCCGAAATTGAAATCCTTTCCTCCCCCTCAATGCTAGAGGTAGAAGTCTCCACCAAATCATCAACATCTTCAAATGTGGATGGTGATTCTTCTTCGACATTCTCCTCTACTTGTGCCGATTGGGAATTTTCTTGGAATTTCATTACCTTATTCCATAATTCCCTTGCATCCCTATAATCACCCAATCTAGACCAAATAGTATTAGGTAACAAATCACTAATCAACTTGATTACCTTGAGATTTGTCTTGAAGTCTTTGATTTGGTCTTGGGTCCATTTTGACTTCTCAATTGACTTATAGTACTTGTCCCTAGGCATTTCAAAACCGTTTTCTATAATAATCATAAAATCAAAATCGGTTTCTAGATATACCTCCATCCGTTTCCTCCACCAAGAAAAATCTCCATCGAATTTCGGTGGATGGATGAAGCCGGCCATTTTGTAGTGCTCTCGCGGCGGTTAGTCCTTGAAGAGCAACCTCGGCTCTGATACCACTTGTAGGGAGATCGATTGCCCGACTAGAGGGGGGTGAATAGCCCTCGTACGATGGATGTCGAAATTCGTTCGTTCGTCGTACGTGCTCGTCTACAATTGTCGTTAATACGCAGCGGAATAACAATAGAAATAACAACAATACAAGCACAATCAATACACAAGCATATACGTGGTTCGGAACCGAATGGTTCCTACTCCACGGGGTGAGCTCAACGAGCTCGTGTTATGCGCACGACACTAACAACACTCCTTATCGACTACACGTCGGAGGTGGAGAAACCTCTCACAAGCTATTACACTAAGTAATGAAATACAACAAGAAATACAAAGACAATACAAAAGAGAACTTTTACACCGATTGCTTTTGATCGCTTTCTTGTTGCTTGCTTTTGCTTGCTCTTGAAGGTCTGGAATGCAACAACAATTCCCCTTCAAAGTCACCCAAAAAGCCTTGGCAAAAACCTCCATCTCGAGCTCCTTTTATAACCTGCATCGAGCTGTTTTCGCGCCTAGCAGTCGACTGCCAAAAGGCCCCAGTCGACTGCCCCTGTAGCCGTTGTCTCACAACGGCCAGATCCACGTCGGACAAGTTCCAACGGATCACCTACCAGTCGACTGATGATGCCCATCAGTCGACTGGTGACCCAGTAGTCGACTGCCCAGTCGGCTACGAAGCATTTTATGCTCGCGACACTCCCATCAGTCGACTGCCATCCCTCGGCGATCGGCTCGACTTCCGATCGCCATTGCCATGGCATGATCGCCAAGCACAAAACCCTAGCCTTACACCAGTCGAACTCTAGTCGACTTGGATCAGTCGAACCGACACCTATGCCAGTCGACTGATGTCGGGCAAAACCTCAAACACCAAGTTGTTTGAGCATCCGACCGTCGGGTAAACCCTCAAACATCAAGTTTGAGCCTCCGACACTCAGGCTTAGCCACTTGGCCAAGTCCACCTTATCCCTCATGGAGTTCCCCACCAAAGCTCTCTTCCCTCGGCCTACGTCCCTCGGATGCGCCAAGCGCACGGCTTCGCAACGCCATCCTTCGCGTCTCATGCCCTAGAAGTATGCTTCCCTTTGGGTTCACTCCATTCGCTCCCCGTCCGGCGGTCCCTCGGATGCACCAAGCGCACGGCTTCGCAATGCCATCCTTCACTGACTCAAGGACCCGAGCTTAGTGAACTTTCCAAGTTCTCAAGACTTCCCAAATGCACCAAGCGCACGACTTCGCAATGCATTTCTCACCAAGCACCAAGTGCACGACTTCGCAATGCTTTGGATTTCCCATGCCAAGCACCAAGCGCACAGCTTCGCAATGCTTTGGACTTTCCCATGCCAAGGCTTCCCCCTTGGACTTCCACACCAAGCTCCATGCTTGGATTTTCCATGCCAACCCCATGTTGGACTTTCCCACGACAATCCCATGTCATGAGTTTTGTCTATCATCAAAATACTATCAAGGTACTGCTCGAGCCAAACTCGAGTTAACCTGGGCCGATTGCACCAACATTGTGTACTTGACATGGAAAGTCCAAGCATGGGTCTTGGCAAGGGAAAATCCAAGCTTGAGTCTTGGTAATTGGAAAGTCCAACATTGGTTGACATGGAAAGTCCAAGTATGGGTCTTGGCAAGGGAAAGTCCAAGCATGAGTCTTGACAAATGTAAAGTCCAATATGGGTTGGCAAGGGAAGTATAAGGGTTGATATTGGCGGCGTAAAGTCCAAGCGGGAGTCTTGGCAGCATAAGTCCAATGGTTTGGCGGCGTAAAGTCCAAGCGGTAGTCTTGGTAGCGTAAGCCCAAATGTGCCTTGGTGGTATAGACCAGCTTAGCATGACAATAGCTGATGGAAGCACCTAAAGGCTAACGTATGGACGAACAAGTCATGGATGACTTGGAGGGATCCGATAGGCATGAGGCTGACGGAGTGGCTAGAAGGCTTAGGTCTAAGGGTAGTCTAGCAAGTATGAGGGCATCATACTTGGGGTTAAACTTCATGATTGAGGTTATAAGTCGACTGGGGCTTTGGACCAGTCGATTGGTCATGTATTTTGACACTTGACAGCCGAGTCGACTTGTAGCAGTCAACTGAGATTATGACCAGTCGACTGTCGTGAGTCGACTAGGGTTCGACTCTGACAAAAGGAATTTATAGTCGACTGTCAGTATTGGGAAATCGACTGATAGCTTGAGAAGTCGATTGCCATGGAGGGATTGCGATCGGCCGTCAAGGTTGCGAGCAAAACGCCGATCGATCGATCGTCGGTCGATCGGCTCGACCTTAGCGATCGGTGATGGGTAATGGTAGTCGACTGCCAATGTATCCATTGGCTTAGATGCCGACGTGAGTTAAGTCATTGTGAGACAATGACACTGTTGGCAGTCGACTGGGGCCTTATGGCAGTCGACTACTACGCGCAAAATTAGCCCGATGCAAGTTATAAAGGAGCAACTCGTGGAGGATTTTGCCATGGTTCTTTGAGAAATTTCTTGAGGCGATTTGAAGGCGAAGTGCAGACGCATTTTAGGGTCCTTCAAGATCATTCAAGCAACTAACAAGCAAAGCATTCAAAACCCTAGTTTGTAAAGTGTTCTTTATATTTTGGTTGTATTTGCTTGTTTCATCTTGTATTACTTGTGTAATCAATGTAAGAGGTTTCTCCACCTCTGGATTGTTCCGAGAAGGAGTTATTAGTGGTGGTGTTTGCATCGCTAGGGCTCATCCGAGCTCGACCCATGGAGTAGGAACCTTAAGGTTCCGAACCATATTATATTCTTGTGTATTGCTCGTTGTGTGTATTTGTTTTTGTTATTACTATTTCTGCTGCGTACACAAATGTTAGTAGCAAGCACAATCGAATTCCCTAAATCAATCGAAGATGTGCCATTCACCCCCCCTCTAGCGACGTCCAATTCCCAACACGAGTTATACTCTTTGGTTTATCCAAGCAGTTGCTTCTCACTGGCTGGAAATATTGGGATGTCCGGAGTTAACCGTGGATGCTAGTTATGGTAACTAGTTCATTGGAGTGACTAGCTGTAAGACTTCATATGGTTCTCTACATATACAGATATATCAATGAAGTCCTTACTGCAGCTTAAGTGTGATGTTCCTTTGACTTGCGGTATTCGAGTCATCTTAGCCATGTAGACTTATGCTTTGACATCTTAAGCAAGCATCTTCGAGGAGATATTGACCCGGGATGATTGAGTATAAGTCGAAGTGGCCGAAGGTGTTTGAATAGCCTACAGAGGATTCACCACTCCTTGCAAGGAGATGTATACCCTATGACCTCTCATCAAATTGTTACTAAAATCTTTGGCCAAAGCATTACATGTTTAGAGTATGGTACTCTTGGATACATATGCAGTAACTAAAATCCGTTGGACGAGGAAGTAATACTTGGGCTAGGTGTGACATAGTCAGCCTAGTGGGGACTGACATAATAGACCATGTCCTGAACCAAGTAGATATAAGATGAGTGAAGGGAACGGGGCACGACTCACTGTAGTTGCTGAAAGGTTTCAGAAGTTATTCTGGGGTCAACCGTTGATTTTCCAATTAATTGGGGATCATGATATACTATTAGGTGTCACTCATGATCGTTCTATAATTAATGGTTAATTATAGATGACCAGCATAAATAGGAAACCTATTTGGTCACACGCACTACGAGTGTTATCCGAAGGATTTAAAATGAGTTTGAGGATGAGATTCTCAGATCGAGAGAGACTTGGTTTGGTTGGACTAAACAAGGAGCGAGCATGAAATTGTTTCAGTCTCATCGGAAGCATGGATGGGCCGAGTCTTTTGAAGACATGATGGATGAACCAAATTGGTTTGGTTCTAATCCAATGGTGAAAAATAAATCAAAGGGGTTTGGTTTGTTTTAAATGAATGAACCAAAATTTGTTTGGTTTATTTTAACTTAAAATAGACCAACGTGGTTTAGTTTATTTTAACTTAAATTAATGGAGCGGATTAACGGGTTTTGGTTGTGAACCAACAACCCTTGAGAAAAGGTATCTTAATGGTTAAGAAACATGTTCTCTATAAATAACAGGGTTGAGAGATATTTCGTGGATGAATTAGGTTTTGTGAAACCCTACCCATTTTCTCTTCTTCCTCTCCTTGCTTGTGCGTCGCCCACTCTTGGAGTTGCCACTGCCCAAGCTTGGCCGCCCCTCCTCCTCCAACCGTCAGCCAACCACTATTCACCAGCTGCCGACCTTCCTCCAGCCAGCAGTCCATCCGCTGGCCACAAGGTTGCCGCCGACTACTTGTTTGGCTGGTCATCTCCTCCACCAAGCTACCCTCTTGGACAACTTGTGTCCATTGCGACGAGAGCATCATTTGGTCGACGTTTGGAACTCCGACAGCGACCTCCTTGTCGGGGATTGGATCTCCGACAATCCTCATTGGTGGAGGATCACGGTTTCGTCAAATTGTTGACAAAACCACTTCCGAAGAAACAAGTTCGTGGAAATTGTTTTGTGATTGTCTCTCGGATCACAATGTCTTCGACACGAGACTAGTATCTCGCATGAAGATGGGTCTCATAGGTTGTTGAAGCTATCTCGACGATACTCGACGTGGATACGGATTGAGGCGAAACTTACCAGGGTCGCTATGATTGATGTCATTTCTGCTTCACATAATTCGTCAGGTATACCTAGAGTAGTTTTCTTTATTGTAAAAATTTAAAATGTGATTATGTCTACACTGTTGTATTCTGCATGTGTGTGGTGAGTTGTAATAAAATTGTTTATTACCGTTTTTATTTGCTTCTGCTGTGTATGCTTACGAAACATGTTCGAACACATGCCCACGTCGGTGCCTCAGAAACCCAACACTTATGTTATTAACAAGTGTCTTAACATTTTTGTAATCTAACTCAAAATCCTTTAGTGTGTGCATCATCCATAGTAATTGTGCAACACACTCTCCTAATGCTATGTATTCTGTCTCGGTTGTGGATAAAGCAACACAATATTGCTTTCTACTAAATCATCTAACCAGACATGAACTTAAGAATTGAGATCCTCCACTTGTACTCTTTCTATTAAGTTTACACCCAGCATAATTTGAGTCCGAGTATCCTATTAGCTCAAAATTATTAGTTCTTGGGTACCATATTCCTACATTAGTTGTTTCTTTAATGTATTTTAAGATTCTTTTGACATGAGTTAGATGTGATTCTTTAGCACAAGTTTGATACCTTGCGCACATACTCACTACAACCAGTATGTCAGGTCGACTTGTTAAGTATAAGAGATTTCCTATGACACTTCTATAATACTTTAAATCTACTTGTTTTCCTTTTTATCAGCATCTAATATTATGTTTATAGCCATGGGTGTTTTTATTTCTTTTATATTTCCCATTCCAAATCTTTTAATTAATTATTTTCCAAAATTGACTTCCAGATAGTGGCAAGGCATATAACCTTCTTGGATATCAGGTGGGTCACTTTCTAAGACAAAGACAATCAAGGAATCAAGTACTTAACTCACTTTAGACTAAGCTTTGCTCTAACTAGTTAAAGACTTAGTGAGTTAGCTTTGGTTAGATCCACTCAACTTAGTTCACTAGGTCGTGGCAAAGAATATGACCTTCTTTGGATATCAGGTGGACCACTTCCTAAACATGCACTTTAAAGAGCTTCCCTAACTTCCTATTAGTTTACTTCGTCTTAATACTAGGTTATTCAAGTTTAAACTACTTTGTTTCCTATCTAGTCCATTCTAAATTAAGCAAGTAAAGTAAACTAAATATGTAAGAGTTTAACTAATTAAAGAAACATGCAAATGACTAGCTCCCCCTAAGTGATAACTTAGTTGAGTTTTGTTCACTAAGTGAACTTGACTCTTGGGGACCCAAAATTAGTTCGGTCCAACTTGGTTGACTAAGCTAGTTTTGGGAACCCATGCTTGGACTCAACTCTTAGTGTTTCGGCTAAGTAATGACTTGTATGATTTGTAGGATGTTTTAGCATTGTATCCGAGTCCGGATTTATTGTACATGACTCATTGAGACCCAAGCATCATGATTAAATACTTTGATTCCAAGGTGAACCTTTCCAATATTTCGGTGAGATCTCCTAGCCTTTTTAGGACCGAGTTCTCTTCCTCAAGCTTTGCAACTTGAGTTGAGTCTCTATCCTCAACTTGGCAAGTCAAAGTCTTCGAGTTGACTTGCTCCTTAAGTACTTGGACTTTCTTAAGGAGTGAGTCTACTCAGTTCTCGGATTTAACTAATTTCTTACCTAGGCATGCAATGATATTATATAGTTTATCTTCTAAGGGAGAATTTACCTCGCCTATGTTGTTGCAATCGGCCTAGGTCACAATTGACCAGACTCGAGTTTGACTCGAGTAATATTTTGATATTTGACATTGATGTCTGACATGTGTTGGGGAGATTGCTGATGCAATCGACCCAGGTTATAATTGATGTTTGACGATGGTTTGACCATTGTCATGGGAGAAGTCCAAGTCTTGTGTACTTGGCATAAAAAGTCCAAGCTTGAGTCTTGGCAAGGAAAGTCCTGTTGGTGCAACAATGCCCCAAGCATTTATATATTTTGATGTTTGGATAATCATCTAAGTTAGGCAATGTTTTGTTATATAATTGTAAACATGTTTAAGTGACAGGAAAATCCAAGTATGAAGACTTGGTAAAAGACAAGTCCAAGTGTGATCTTGACAAAGAGAAGTCAAAGGAAAGGTCTTGGTCTTGGCAGCGTATGTCCAAGAATGTAGTCTTGGCTGCGTAAAGTCCAAGCAGTCCTTGGAAAAGAAAGACCAAAGGAAAGTCTTGGCGGCATAAGTCCAAGCATGTAGTCTTGGCGGCGTAAAGTCCAAGCGTACTTTGGCAAAGAAGAAAACCAAAGCATGACGAAATCGAAGGAAGCTTTTGAAGGCAAGCGCATGGATGGAGTCATGGACTCAAAGAAATCCTGGAGGCGCAAGGCTGATGGAGAAGCTAGAAGGTTAAGTCTAGGCTTAGGTTATGTTTTCAAGTATGAATTAGTCATACTTGGGGTGTGCCAGTCGACTGGAACATGGTGTCGGTCGAACTGGCCCTTAAAATGCAGCATTAGAGGTTGGAAGGCATTAGCGATCGTGGGGTTATCGGTCGAGGCGATGAAGTCGACTTCGACTCGGCACAAGCCAGCGATCGCCATTATTGGCGATCGCTGCCATAAGCGAATGTAGCCCGTAGTCGGACGGTCGGCTCTGGCGATATCGGTCGAATCCCATCGCATTGGATCGTGATAGTCTTCCCGTTGGCGATGACGATTGTAAATCCTGCGAATCTGGCTGTTCAGAAGCCGTTAGAATCGGCGGCAGTCGACTGATGTAAGTCATCAGTCGATTGATGGACCTCCAATGGGAAAAAGAGGCTCTTTCCTATATAAAGAGCCCAAGGGGAGCAAGAAGGGGCTAATGCTTATATTCTGATCATTCTTCTAAGCTCCCACAAGTTTTCCAAGATTTCTAAGTGTATTAATCTCCCTCCTCCTCTCAAATCTTCATTGTCATCTTTTGTAAGAAGAGGAGGTCTTTGTAAAGAGAAAGCTTCTTAGTGAAATTGCTTGGGTTGATCCACCTTAAGGATCGCCGTGGAGTAGGAGCGTTATCTCCGAACCACGTAAAGGCCTTGTTAGCATTGTTTTTGTGTTTTTACATATATTATTTGTGCTTGCTTCCGCTAATCATTTTTGTAGAAACCGAAAAGCGCTATTCACCCCCCCCCTCTAGCTTCCAAACGATCACCAACAAGTGGTATCAGAGCCCGGATCGCATCGGAAGATCTAACCATCAACCGGAGCATGGCATTTCAAGAGGGATATAGCACGGCAAGGCCTCTATTTTTCGACGGCAACGACTTCGGCTATTGGAAAGGTAGGATGAAATACTATCTCATGAATGACATAGAAAATTGGTTTAGTATTGTAGATGGATTCGAAAAGCCGGTCGACGAATTCGGAGCACCACTACTGACAAAAGATTGGACAAGAGAGATGGCCAAGAAAGCACAAGCAAATGCAAAAGCAACGACCACACTTCAATGTGGTCTATCCAAGGAGCAACTATCTAAGGTCGGGCCCTTCAACTCCGCAAAATGGCTTTGGGAGAAGCTCATTGAACTCAACGAAGGATCCAAAGAGACAAGAAGGGCCAAGAGGGATCTTTTGATTTGTCAACTCCAAAGCTTCACTATGAAGACAAACGAGACCGTGAGCCAAATGCACGGGCGTTTCAAGGAAGTAGTCAACGGACTACACGTTATAGGTGAAAAGGTCGACAACCGTGACCTTGTAAGGTATGTATTACAAGCTTTCCCTAGGACCACCTTATGGGCCTCAATGGTAGATGCCTATAAGGTCTCTAGGGATCTTTCATTAGTCAAGTTAGATGAACTTTTTTGTGAATTTCAATTACATGAACAAGCTAACACTTCATCCAAAGAGAAGGGTATAGCTCTTTTTGTAGGAAAGAAGGAGAAGAAGAAGAAGGAGAAGAAGGAAGTGTCCTCCTCATCCGAATCCGATGAAGACTCATCAAGTAGTGAAGATGAGTTATCGGCAAGCGAGGTGGCACATTACGTCAAGAAGTTTGGTGGGAAGTCAAGGAGACTCACCAAGAAAGATGTGAAGAGGATGTTCCAATCCTCAAGAGGTAAATCTTCAAATAATTCAAATTCTTCATCTAATGTAACTTGCTATGGTTGCAATAAGAAAGGGCACATCAAGCCAAATTGCCCGGAACTAAAGAAAAAAGAGGAGAAAGAAAAGAAGCATAAGGAGAAGAAGGAAAAGAAGGAAAAGAAGAAGAAAGAAGCATTGGTGGCACAAACATGGGACACTCTAAGTATGGAGGAGTCTTCCGACGATGAGGAAGTATGCCATGCCACCCGGAACCTAGCTCTTATGACATTAGAGGAAGAAGCCGCAAGCTCAAGCGAGGAGTCCTCTTCATCTTCAAGTGATGAATCATCATCAAGTGATGATGATGAGGTAAACAACTCACCTAAAATAGATTTACTTTATAAGACTATTGCATGTTTACAAAATGCTTTAAATAGATCAAAAATTAGGGTTAAGGATCTAAAATTAGAAATCAAATCACTCAAAAGTGTAGATTCATCATGTTGCAAACAATCTAGTGATATTGATGAATGTACTCTTAGGGAAGAAAATGATGAGTTAAGAAAAGAAATAGGTAAATTAAGAGCATGCCTAGAAAAATTCACTAATGGTTCTAAATATCTAGATATGATTATTAAAAATCAAAGGGCAATTTACAATAAGGCCGGATTAGGATATAGACCTAAGGAGAAAGAGGTAGCATTTGCATCCCTTGTTAGTAGAAAAACAATGATTAAAAGCAAGGGGAGAAAGGCATGGGTACCAAAGAAATTCATAATTGATGCTAGTGGTCCTAAGATTTGGGTACCTAAGGATTGTGTTTTTCATGTGACATAGGTAGAAGAACCAAGCTTGTGGATAGTTGATAGTGGGTGCTCAAAACATATGACCGGGGATGAGAGAAAATTCTCCACTATCAACCACACTAGCAAAGGAAAAGTGTCATTTGGTAATAGCGGCAAACTTAAAATTTTAGGAAAGGGCACCATTAAGGTATCTCCCAATCTTGTCATTCATAAAGTTCTATTAGTTAAAAATATGAAATTTAATTTACTTAGTGTAAGTCAATTATGTGATGCAAACTTTGATGTTAAATTTGATTCCTCAAAATGTTTTATAAGACACAAAACTATAAACGATTGCATGTTAGTAGGTTTTAGGAAATCAAATATATATTATGTTGATTTATCCTATGCTACTAATCCTTCCACTAAGTGTCTTATTGCAAAAGAGGAAGAAAGTTGGCTTTGACATAGGAGGCTAGGACACATAAACATGAAGAATATAGCCAAAATAGCAAAATTGAAGCTAGTCAAAGGATTGCCTAGAGTCAAATTTCTCAAGGACAAGATGTGTGATGCTTGCCAAGAAGGGAAACAATCAAAAACATCACACAAAGGTAAAAATTTACTTAGTACCGCTTTACCATTAGAATTACTACATATGGATTTATTTGATTGCCATAGTACCCCATCTATAATTGGTAGTAAATATTGCTTGGTAATAGTAGATGATTTTTCTAGATTTACTTGGGTGTTTTTCTTGAAAAATAAAGATGAAACCTTAGGAATAATCATAGGATTTAGCAAAAGAGTAGAAAATGAAAGAAAACTCAAAATCAACTGGATCCGTAGTGATCATGGTGGAGAATTTGAGAATTCTAATTTTTCAAATTTTTGCTTAGAACAAGGGTACAAGCATGAATTTTCTTGTCCTAGAACACCTCAACAAAATGGGGTTGTGGAAAGAAAAAATCGTGCCCTACAAGAAGCGGCTAGGACAATGCTTAATGCATATTCCTTACCTAGCTACTTGTGGGCGGAAGCGGTTAATACCGCTTGCTATATCCAAAATAGGGTATTGATTCATAGGTTTTTAGGAAAAACTCCTTTTGAATTGTGGAATGGTACAATTCCAACAATTCATTATTTTAAGGTCTTTGGATGCAAAGTTTATATCTTAAATACCAAAGACAACCTAAGTAAGTTTGAGTCCAAAGCGGATGAAGGAATCCTAGTTGGATACTCATCCACTAGTGTAGGATATAGAGTTTACAATAAAAGGACTCAAAAGATTTAAGAATCTTCAAATGTTCAATTTGATGAAACTTCAAATACATACCCTAGGAAATCCCCTATTGATGATGATATAAATATTGAAAATCAAGAAATTACCAAACAATTTCAAGACTTAAACTTAGGGGGTAATGATCAAGGAGGAGGATTGGATCAAGGGGGAGTAAGGGATGATTCCGATGATGAGCATAGGATTGAGGTTGATCATGATCAAACTCCATCTAACACACCTCCTAGAACCATAAGATTTCATCAAAGTCACCCTTTAGATCAAATTGTGGGTGAATTATCTCAAGGAGTTAGGACTAGGTCATTCCATAGGGATCCTACTAGTCATATTGCTCTAATCTCTCAAATTGAGCCCAAAACAATTAAAGATGCATTACTTGATCCGGATTGGATCTTAGCAATGCAAGATGAATTAGCTCAATTTGAAAGGAGTCAAGTATGGGAGTTAGTTCCTAGACCAAGTGAAAACACTATTATTACTACAAGATGGGTCTTTAGGAACAAACTAGATGACCAAGGGAATATCACTAGAAATACAGCCTGATTAGTTGCAAGGGGTTTTAATCAAGTTGAAGTACTTGATTATGATGAAACATATGCCCCGATTGCTAGGTTAGAGTCCATTAGAATACTTTTAGCATATGCCTCCTATATGGGTTTCAAACTCCATCAAATGGATGTCAAATCGGCATTCCTAAATGGGTTTATTAAGGAAGAGGTGTATGTAGAACAACCTCCCGGGTTTGAAAATATGGACTACCCAAACCATGTATACAAGCTTAGGAAAGCCTTATATGGTTTGAAACAAGCTCCCCGGGCTTGGTATGAAAGATTGTCATCTTTCCTAATCTCTAAGGATTTCAAAAGGGGTAGTATAGATCAAACTCTCTTTATAAAGTCAACATCTAAGGACATCTTTGTAGCCCAAGTGTATGTTGATGACATTATCTTTGGGTCAACAAATGATGAACTTCTTCAAGACTTCATTCAAAATATGGAAAAAGAGTTTGAGATGAGTCTAGTTGGAGAATTAAATTTCTTTCTAGGATTGCAAGTTAAACAAACAAGTGAAGGAATTTACATTTATCAAACCAAATATGCTAAGGAAATGATTAAGAAATTTGGTTTGGAAAATGTTAAGGTAGTGCCAATTCCAATGGCAACCAATACTAAAATAGATAGTGATAGTGAAGGAAAACAAATAGATCTTACCCTTTATAGGAGCATGATTGGTAGCCTCTTGTATTTAACCGCTAGTAGACCCGACATATTATTTGCGGTTGGTATGTGTGCTAGGTATCAATCATGTGCTAAGGAATCTCATTTAGTTGCCGTTAAGAGAATTTTAAGATATGTTAAAGGCACACTAAATGTAGGTCTATGGTACCCTAGGACTAGGTCCTTTGATTTGGTTGGGTACACCGATTCCGATTATGCCAGTTGCAAATTGGATCGGAAGAGTACTAGTGGTGGATGTCAATTCCTTGGGTCCTCCCTAGTGAGTTGGAGTAGTAGGAAGCAACCTTGTGTTGCTTTATCCACCACCGAGGCCGAATATGTGGCTATGGGTGGTTGTGTAGCTCAATTATTATGGATGAAACATACCTTAGAAGATTATGAGCTATCTTACTCCAACATGAAGTATTTTGTGATAATGTGAGCACCATTAACTTGACCAAGAATCCAGTGCATCACTCTAGGACCAAGCACATTGAAGTGAAACATCACTTCATTAGAGACCATGTGGCTAAGGGGGACATTGAGCTTAATTACATTGAATCTAAGTCCAACCTAGCCGACATCTTTACCAAGCCTCTCCCCGAAATAGAATTTTCATCACTTAGGAGAGAACTTGGAATGTGCTTTGTAGAATAGAAATGTAGGTTTGCATGATCCTATAGAAATACTAGGATTTATACCTTTAACCATCTCACAAAATACTTAGGAAACCATGATTTGTGTATTGAGCCACCTAGACAACATGTGAGATGTTAGGAAGATGCACTTGGATCATCATGCTTGTTATGATGCATTACTATGAACCAAAGTGTCATCTAGAGACATTAATCCTTCATTGGACCAATCATTGGGAAGGCCTATGTACAATTAATGTGCATATAGCTCCAAGAATATGATTGGAAATGTCAAATAAAATAAAATTTAAACTATGTCTATCAAATCTTGAGAAACAATTTCCTATTGATAAGCCAAAGTGATACAAAGTTTTGCAAAAATATCATAACTTTTGCAAAATCTCAAGATTGTGTCAATATCAAAATCTAGAGGTGATATAATTTCAAAATAATTTTTCCTTGATAGGAAATGTTCTAAAAATATTACCCACAAAATTTCGTGATTTTTTGATCTTTATTGAATTAATTATGAATTTTTTAATCTGGCCGAAAAGGCTATCGGTGATATCGATCGATCGTACTGATTCGATTCAACGATATAGCGATATTGAACCGGCTTACGGTTCGTTATCGATTGATCGCCATTTATAGCGATCGGCCTGCCACGCATGTAATCGTTCGTATGTGATCGTCGGCTCGATCGATGTCTATCGATTCGACCGACATTTATGGCGATCGGCCGATCGACGATGCGTAATCATTCGTATGCGATCGGCTCGGTTCGATTCGATCCCCATCACCGATATTTTCTCTCCTCTTCCTCTTCCGACGAACCTCCACCGCGCTGTTTAGCCGTTCTCCCTCGTTTTTCTGGCGTCTTCACCGACCGGTGCTCCCATTTGGAGTGCTCTCCAACTCGAGGACCTTCTCTTGTCACTCTGTTCGCGCTCTAGTTTCCAGTCACTCTGCTAGGGTTCCGTGGTCCGGCACTGCTCTTTGTTCACCATGCCGCCTAGGTATATTTTCATTCCTGATCAATGTTTGTTTGTTCCTATGATTGTATTTCACTAACCCATGCTTGTCTTGTTGTCTCTGTCCATGCATCATCAACCTACATTGTGCATATTTTTTTTGTGTTGTCTTTTCACACATTTAGACTTAAGCACTTTGCTACTAAGCGTACTCGGGCACCTCCGACCAACGAGGGCCCGTCAAACCCTCGACCCCCTGTCGATCCTCGATTTCCAAACCCCGCACTTGAAAGTGCTTTCAATAAAAACAAATTCCAACTTATTCCACCTAGATCAATGGATCCCAATTTTCTTAAAGACTACTGTTTTGACATTGTTCAAATCATTCAACATTACAAACTTGAGTCTTTAGTCTTTTGTGAACATCATGTTAATATCACTCTTCTCTCTGAATTTTTCAACAACCTACGACCGGCTGGAGATGGGAGATACCGGACTCGCGTTGCTCAGCGCGATCTGGATTTCAGTCCCCAGATCTGGACTGATTTTCTCGGTTGTCTCTCTTCCGAAAATGATTTCATCTTATATCCATCTTGGAGTGAACCTCTTCCACCTCCTTTTGAGGAGATTTCTTTGGATTCCCTTCACACTACTTTCTATCATTCTCCTCGACCTTTGAACACTAATCTATTTCAATCACAAGAACTTTCTGCCTCTGACAATGTCCTTTATAAGGTCATTGCTCATTGTCTTCTCCCTATAGTTACTCGTGGTTTAGCTTTGGTTCGCCCTCCACACTTACTTCTCATGCATCTCTTTCGTTCATACTTAGACATCAATATTGGCCTCAATACCTTCCATTGCATCACTCATTTCATAAGGCCAAACAATGGGAAGGTTCATATTCCTTTTGGAAATGTCCTTACTCAATGGCTCAGCTCCGTAGGCATTGATGTCAATATAGGAGTCATTAAAGTCATGAATAGAAAATATGATCAGATGACTCGACGGAGTTTCTCCTTGGCGGGCCTGAAGGCCGACAGAGGATCCGTTTTCTGGGACCCAGCACGACGGCTAGCAGGTGGCGCTCCGGCACCAGAGGATGCCGCTGCGGAAGGAGTTGCTGAAGGTGTTGCTGAGGGTGTTGCTGAGGGAGCAGATGCGGGGGAGACTGCTGCAGGCGATACTGTTATGCCAGATCCATCCTTCGTTGCCCGTTTCGATGCTTTTGCGGAGCGGGTAGACACACGCTTTGAGGAGCTGCGCTTAGAGCATCAGGAGCTTCGCCGAGAGCATCAGGAGCTCCTCTCCCTCGTGAGAGGGGTGCATCTGCAGCAGCAGGACATCTTGGCAATTCTCCGCCCTGCTGCACCTGGACACCCACCTCACGATGGATAAATCGCCATCCGCACCGATGGATCTTTGAGGGCACGATCGTTAGCTCGCTTGTTTTTTTTTTATTTTTCTTTTTGGCCGTATGTACGACATAAACTCCTACTTGTGTCATAACTTTTGATTAATGAAATGAAATTGTGTCCTTGTTTTAATTCATTTCTATTAGTGTCTACAACTTGTTATTTGTCAAGTTTAGAAGTTGAGCATATAGTACGAAGTTATGAATATTGATACGATACAATTACACTTTTTGTGTCATAATTTTGTTATTTTGAATATCATATCAATCCATTAATCTGATGAGCATATTTTTCGTCTAATATTTTTCATATGTTATATTAGTCGAATAAAATGTATATGACGAGTTTCGTGATTTTTGGACACCCACGGAATTTTCTACACATTTTCAAACCTTGACTGAAAAATTCGATTTTCAGTTTTGTCTGATATCAGTCGACTGCCGTTATTGGCAGTCGACTGCCAAGGCCGGCAGTTGACTGATGCCTATTCCAGTCGAACCGGTGACACTATTTTGGAATAGAAAATGATTTTTCATCGGTTAAAAGGTTCAATTTTGGACATTATATGATTTCCACAGTATATATGTCACGCCCCGAGGTAGACTCTGTCCGGCCAACAGACGACACCCCCTTATGACAATTCCAATACGGTACAAAAGTCGCAGCCAGTATAACACATATCGAAAATGTATACAACACAGCAAAAACGTATAACATCAATAGCGGAAGCCAAACATAATGGAAATACAACTCAACAACATCAGTACATCGGTATATCCGTCCATACCCAAAAACAGAATCTCATACCGAATATCACAAGAGAAAAATACATCACGATCTCCAATAGCAATAAAAGTCCATATGCAGATACATGAGATGGGAAACAAAACCCTCGGAAAAACGGCGAGATGGGATCAGGTGGCAATGCTCCAAATCCATGCCGAAATCTTCTATCTACTACCTGGGCGACAGGAAACCCAGGGTCCAGGGTGGTGAGTATAAAACTCAGGGGTAATATATAGAAGCATTGGTAAGAGATCTATATACATGTGAAGATCTATGCAAAGATGAGTCCAATGTATATACAAGATTAAGCATAGTAATCAAGAATCACATATATGTCCTACACATAGCATATAAACTAATCGATCAATCGACATAAAGTAATGTACATACCGACGGCCTCATTCCTCCATATGATCTATAACATCCTGAATAGGTATATCATGACATAATCCAAATAGTACACACTCATGCTCAACACATGCACAACGGTATATAAAATATGCAAAAGACATGTAACATGATGTACAATCATATGCAACAACCAAATGCAGCATCTCACAGGCATATGTAAAACATATATCAAATACATGCATACATATATATCAGCAATGCATATGCATGGTCACTGTCTGCGGACCTGTCCAACCACGACCCCAGAGTGGCCAGGGTGGCACGACAAATGATAACTAGCCCGACTCTAGCTACCACTACTCTCGAGTGGCCGAGTTGTGTAGTATGAATGAGTAGCATCTAAGCGTAAAAAGCTAACTACTCCTAGGGGTCCCTGCTGCAAGCCACGCCGTCCCTACCCATGAGTAGACAAGCGCCGCACACAGGACAATCAAGACGCCATAACAACCACCATCTAAAGCACAAAAGTGATCTCCAGCTACCACCATATATATAGTGGTTTAGCGCACATCCAATGCTCCGCCTCAACCTCGCTACTACTACCCCGAGTGGCCGGAGGCAGGATGACCGATGACCCGTCTCTTCCACAAGGAAGACCCAAATACAAGATGCATGCAAATGTAATGATGCATAGCTCACACATACATCCCCACAACACTCCCTAATCGACAAGGAGATCTAGTCAACAAAAGTCAATCATGCAAGGACGATTAATCCGTAACCCCAACTTATTTACCTATGTACAGATAAATAGGTTCATCAAGTTAACTCACTAATATATATACGGTACAACGACCGACCCTATAATTTGGACTCATCACCTAACCTAGTGACGAAACCCTAGAATCCCATCTAAGTCCACACTAGTGACTACATGCATTTAATCAATACCTATCAGATAACATACAAACAGGGTTATAATTTCTATCCGAGATAAAGGTATGATAGATTAACAGCAATATCTCAAAGATCGCAGGTTAAGTACAAGCACAAGATACAATATGAGTGGATCTAAGGTAAACAAGAATAACCATATATAAAATGTCACGCACTAGAATTGATCAAACTACCGGACCAGGTAGATATTACCCACTTGATACGAAGCTCGTATAATCCTCACTACGTGAACTCGCTTTCAGATCCCAAACTCGCACAATAGTAACACATTACTGCTATGCAAATCACGATACTATATGAACAAAATACTAGTTCATTTTATATTCGTATTCTTTTCCCATCTACGAGTAAGAACCCTACTTATCCCAAATTCGATACACTACCTAGGTCAACTACAAGAAAACCTAAGTAACAACTTCCTGAGCTTATACACCATAACCCAGCTCCTAATAACTCACCGACATCCTCAAAATTAATTACGGTGACAAAATCTAACCACACTTACTTAACCTAAATCCCCAGCTCCCTCACAGAGCACAACCCATAAGATCCTGACACTGCAATCTCCAATTCATCACATATCCTAATAACCTAACCTCAATCCACCATTCGGCAGCTTACTTCCCCTTCCACACACACACGGATGGCATAATCAATTACAATCACAGATTAATTTCCACAACCTAGCTAAAACTCCTAACCATCCAACTTCACAGTTTCGATTCTTAACTTCATCGCTTCAATCAACAAACCACGAGCCCGCATCAATTACCGACATCACAACCACATCCGATTGAATCAACAAATACCCAATATCACATTAACAGAACATCAATCAAGGGATACCACCATTGGCAACATTGGGTTAGATCTAAACTTACCAGATCCAAACTCCTACCGCGCTCACTCCGGCCACCTTCCGCCACCGGCGTAACTCTAAATCAAACGCATCGACAATGTAATACACAATTCACACATCAACTAGTATCACCGAGCATTATCCAACCCAAATACTCATCGGCAAACTCCAATTTTACAAGAACTACTCAAATCCAACAATCACAGCATAATAAAACTCAATCAATGGATTCAACAAATATATAAACTGGGTTAGGTCCAACTTACCGAGTCCAACCTTCACTGGCGGTGAAATTTTCCCAATTACAGCTGCTCGCCGACCCAACCAACTCCGATCACTGCCATCCACAGATCCCAGCTAAAAACAGCCCAACAAATCCAGATCTCACTCGAAAGGAAGACGGCACACGATCCTTACCTCCGATGGCAGCTCGCTGCCGCGACGACGACGCCGCTGTCCACTGGGAGTGTCGCCGCGATTTCTTTCCAGGCGAGAACCCTCCCTTGATCCCCCGGCCGGAGATCTACCAAATGGCGGCGCCGTCGAGCTGCTCGCACCGGATCACCGACGAGATCGGCGAGGAAAATGCGCGGCGAAGAAATGTTCGGCGCGGAGAAGAACGGAAACAGGATCGCGATGGAATGCGACGATCCGTTCGTTCGGCCCCTTTTTAAAAGCCATTCAAGTGATCCGGTTAACCCAGCTCAACCCAAACCCAATCCGATTGGGTTCAGCTCATCCGGTTTAACCACTTGACTCAAGTCCAAGTCTAATCCGAGTTCAGTCCAGATCCAATTCCAATTCAGCCCAAGCCCATGTTCAGCCCAAGCCCATCTCAGCCCAAGCCTATCTCAGCCCAATTTCATTTCAGCCCAATTTCAGCCCAATTTCAGCCCATTAATTAAGCCTAATTAATCCCTTAATTAATCCCAATTAATTACGGGTTAATCCATTTTTTTTTTCGTATACTACAATATACATGATAACTTGTATGGAAAGGCGGATTTTCTTGGTGCACTGGTTTAGGGGGAGCTACATCCCTAATTTCTATAATTGTTGGTGCAAGGCTATGACATATTTGCTTATTCTATTGCTTATGCCTTGCTTCACATGTTATTTCCCCATCATGAAACATGTCTTGGATTCAGGGGTAGCTTCATATCAATTTTATACCTTTGTTCAAAGATATGTCAATTCTTCCTGCACTTATTGGATTAACTTTTCTCTTTTTGTTGTATGTCAAAGGGGGAGAAGGGTTATTTAAGTTAGAATTCATATTGAAATATGTTTATATGTATGTGTTAAAGACCTAACTTAAATGATTGCCAAACATCAAAAAGGGGGAGATTGTTGGTGCAACAATGCCCCAAGCATTTATATATTTTGATGTTTGGATAATCATCTAAGTTAGGCAATGTTTTGTGATCTAATTATAAACATGTTTAAGTGACAAGAAAATCCAAGTATGAAGACTTGGTAAAAGACAAGTCCAAGTGTGATCTTGGCAAAGAGAAGTCAAAGGAAAGGTCTTGGTCTTGGCAGCGTAAGTCCAAGCATGTAGTCTTGGCTGCGTAAAGTCCAAGCAGTCCTTGGAAAAGAAAGACCAAAAAAAAGTCTTGGCGGCATAAGTCCAAGCATGTAGTCTTGGCGGCGTAAAGTCCAAGCGTACTTTGGCAAAGAAGAAAACCAAAGCATAACGAAACCGAAGGAAGCTTTTGAAGGCAAGCGCATGGATGGAGTCATGGACTCAAAGAAATCTCGAGGCGCAAGGTCGATGGAGAAGCTAGAAGGTTAAGGGCTTAGGTTATGTTTTCAAGTATGAATTAGTCATACTTGGGGTGTGCCGATCATTGGAACATGGTGACATTAGAGGTTGGAAGGCGATCTTATCGGTCGTGAAGTCGACTTCGATTTCGATGCCGCCTGTCGATCATTGCGCCATTATTAGCGATCGGCGCCGTAAGCGGAATGATCGCGTGGCCGGCGGCGATCGGCTCTGGCGATATCGATCGAGCGCTCTGTTGGCGATCGATCGTGATAGTCTTCCGTTAGCGATGGCGACGATTTGCAAATCCTGGTCGGTATTCGAGCCGTTAGAATCGGCTGATCGATGATGTAAGTCATCAGTCGACTGATGGACCTCCAACGGGAAAAAGAGGCTCTTTCCTATATAAAGAGCCCAGGGGAGCAAGAAGGGGCTAATGCTTATATTCTGATCATTCTTCTAAGCTCCCACAAGTTTTCCAAGCTTTCTAAGTGTATTAATCTCCCTCCTCCTCTCAAATCTTCATTGTCATCTTTTGTATGAAGAGGAGGTCTTTGTAAAGAGAAAGCTTCTTAGTGAAATTGCTTGGGTTGATCCACCTTAAGGATCGCCGTGGAGTAGGAGCGTTATCTCCGAACCACGTAAAGGCCTTGTTAGCATTGTTTTTGTGTTTTTACATATATTATTTGTGCTTGCTTCCGCTAATCATTTTTGTAGAAACCGAAAAGCGCTCTTCACCCCCCCTCTAGCTTCCAAACGATCACCAACAAGTCCAACATGGGTTGGCAAGGAAAGTCCAAGCATGGGTCTTGGCAAGGAAAGTCCAAGCATGGGTCTTGGCATGGAAAGTCTAACATGGGTTGGTAAGGGAAAGTCCAAGCTTGAGTCTTGGAAATTGAGAAGTCCAAGGGGAATATTGGCGGCGTAAAGTCCAAGGGTGATGTCTTGACAACATAAGTCCAATGGTTGGCGGCGTAAAGTCCAAGCGGAGTCTTGGTAGCGTAAGTCCAATGTACTTTGGCGGTATAGATCAACTTAACATGACATAGCCGATGGAAGCACCTAAAGGCTAGCTTATGGATGAATAAGTCATGGATAATTTGGAGGGATCCGATAGGCGTGAGGTTGACGGAGGTGGCTAAAAGGCTTAGGTCTAGGTTAAGAGTGGTCTAGCAAGTATGGGGGCACCATACTTGGGTTAAAACCTCATGTTTGAGGTGTATCAGTCGACTGGGACTATGGTTAGTCGACTGATGGGAGTAAACTAGGGTTTGAATGTGGGAAGATGGTCTAGTAGTCATTTGCGGCATTGGGCGGTTGGTGATAATTAGCAATCAGCGATCTCGGATCGATCATCACGTTGAGAATTCAGGCACAGTGAGTTCGCCAGTCGAGTGATCATCTCGAACACTCGCCTGATTGAGCCATCAGTCGACTGATGGGTATAATCAGTCGACTGATGGATATAATCAGTCGACTTATCTGACATGGTTCACGCCGTTGTGAGACAATCACTACAGGGGCAGTCGACTGATGGTCCTGATAAGTCGGCTGCTAGGTGAAAATCAGCCCGAATACAGGTTATAAAAGCAGCTCGGAAGGAGGTTTTTTGCTATGGTTCTCTTGGACGATTTGGAGGGGAATAGTTGGTGCTTTCTAGTCCTTCAAGGTTAGTCCAAGGCAACCAAAGATCAAACAATCAAAAGAGCATTTGTAAAGTTCTCTTTACATAGATTGTTATATTCATTATTGTATTTGCTTGTATTCTTATTGTATTACTTTTGTAATCACTTATACGAGGTTTCTCCACCTCCGGATTGTTCCGAGAAGGAGTTTATTTGATTAGTGGTGTTGTACGCATCGCTAGAGCTCGTTTGAGCTTGATCCATGGAGTAGGAACCATTCGATTCCGAACCACGTTTCATCTTATATTGTGATTGTGCTTGTATTTATTTTCATTTTATATTTTGTATTTCTGCTGCGTATTAACGTTTTGTAGCAAGCACGATCGAACGATAATCCATCGACAAGTGACGACGCTATTCACCCCCCTCTAGCGGTCACGAACGTTACTATAATTGGTATCAGAGCGAGGCTGCTCTTCTACGGATTAACAACCAAGAGAGCACTGCTAGAGGGTGAAGAGATGAATTTTGAAGAACAACTAGGATGGGATATCAACACTCCGATCCCATATACCTTCTATGGACAAGAAGGGTTTAGGCAATGGAAGGCACGAATTGAAGATTTTATGATGATGATGGACTTAGACGATTGGAGCACTTTGATGGAAGGGTTCAAATTTCCAAGAGGCCCTAAGGGAGGGTTCCTCAAAATGAAGAAGTGGACCGAAGAACAACTCCAAGGATTCGAGAGGAGTAATAAGGTAATCAAATTTTTGAGTGATTTAATTCCTAACGATGTTGTGTCCAAATTAGGAGAATACAAGGATGCAAAGGAATTTTTGAGCGAATTGGCCAAGCTCCATGAGAACCCTCAACCGGTCCAAGAGCCCGAAGAAGAAGAGGAGTGCTCATCCTCTCAAGCTCAAGAAGAAGCAAGCACATCTTCATCCCAAGAGCTTGAGGATTCAGAGGATGATAGGAAATCAACATCCAGATCGAAAGAGGAGGAAGAGGTGGAAGAAGTCTCCACCTCTAAGATTGAGGGGGAGGAGAGATCACCTTCCATACCGGAGCAAGAAGAAGAGCCTTCAACATCCAGTCAAGATGAAGAAGCTCAAAATCCGGCACCAACCACCACTCTAGGTAACTCAAGCAATTTAATTCAAAATAAAATTCATATAATTTTCTTTGAATGTAGGGAAGCCGGGCAATATAAGAGCAAGTGCCTTAAGAGGGTCAAGAAGCCTCAACCGGCGCCAAAAGTCAAGGATGTTGGTGTCCCCGCTAAGAAAAGCAAGGAGCATGTCATTTGCTTCAAATGCCAATAACCGGGACATTATAGAAGCCAATGCCCTAGAGGGAAGAAGAAGGGGCAAGAAGGACCTTCACAAGTAGGGGGAGCCTCTAAGACAAACCCTAAGGTATATTTTAATGCACCTTCTAGTTCTAGGATCAAAAAGCATATTTTTAATTCACTTACAATTACTCATGAAAAGCATGCTAGTAGAAATAATAAATTTTATTGTCTAGGTTCTAAGAGTGTCAACTTTAGGAATAAGGAGAAATTTGGGACTAATGTCCCTAAAAATATTGTACCTAAGGCAAGTATTACGAAAATTGAGGATCACTTAGGTTTTAACCTTAAATAGACTAGGTATATGCCTAGGAAGTCTCATCTCCAAAGAATAGATGAAAAATAAAAATTTGGACAATTAGAGTTAGAAAATCAAGCCTTGAGGTCAAGGCTTGAGAAATTAGAGAAGAACCTTAAGAAAATGCAAAATCAATTTCAAGGATCAAGTGATCAAAAATCTAGGTCTAGGAGTCAAAGTCAAAGGCCTAGGAAACAAGAACCATCAAAGGGCAAGAAAGGTTTGAGTCACAAACCTAAGCCCAAGGACACCTACCATAGTGTTCTATTCGATTATGGAATACAACCTAGGTCTAGGAAGACCAAGGTTACTAGGGAAGCCATCCCTAAGGGTAACCAAGGTGTGTGTCCAGTGGCTAGGATTTCAAGGAAACCTAGGGAAGTCACTAAGAAGGTTACAAGGGGAGTTACCCCTAGAGTTAACCTAGTTAAGACCACAATGACCAAGACTTCTAAGTCTAGGAGGGTCATTAGGAGGGTATCTAGGGAGGTCATCCCTAAGGAATACCTAGTAAATCCAAGGAGCTCCAATAGGTATTGGGTTCCTAGGAGCGTGATCGATTCATGCTAAATGGGTGAGGTGTGCCAATTTTAAATGGATGGGTAGTTAACCTAACCATGGTAAAGGTGACACTTTAGGTTAATTTTAAGGTTATGAATACCTTGGAAATAGGTTTGAATTTAAATCCTAAAAGATTTTAGGATGTGCCAATATATTTTGAAGATTATGAAAAATCAATCAAATTGGCACAAATTAAGTCTAGAGGTCATAGTGTGTCATTTTGGGTTTTTGACACACTTGGGGGATAAGTGACATTATGACAAAATGAATTTAACCTTAAAAAATGGCAATTAATGTTAAATTTTAGGTATTATATACCTTTATATTTTATTTGTCATGCTTGATTTGTCATATAACATGTCATGACATCATATCTATCTTTAATCATTTGACATGTCATGATCATGCTTAGAATTAAGGTTATAATGTCATGTAGATTTAAATTTAATTATATGCCATGACATCATGATCATTGGCCATACTTTATCTATATCATCATTTATGCCATGATCATTTCATGCATTAATAAAATTGAATTAAGGACATGCGACATGACTTGAAGTCCCATGTATAAGGGAATCAAGTAGTGTTGCCTTAGGAAAATACATGAAACCCTAGATTAGGAGAACAAAACCCACATCTCACATTACATTGACATGTATGTGTATTTATACATCCTAGATACATGTGAGATGCTAGGATATGAGTTAAGTTCAAGGTGCATAGTTTTTGCATCTAGATGAACTCAAACTCATCTTATATTAGTGATGGATCTTTGGGAAAACTTATGTTCAAGCCATGTACATTGAGCCCAAAGAATATGATCCAATATAAGGTTTTGAAAACATTTTAAAATCATTTTGAAAAACCTTTGTGTAGTCTATCTTTTGATAGAATTCACCATTGATGAAGTTGATACAAAGTGAGCTAAAACATTGAAGTTTTTCTTCACTTTTGAACTTTGTGTCAATTTCACTATTTTATGGGTAAATTATTTTTCAAATATTTTTCACCCATTGTATTGGTAATAAGTATTATACGTATGAAGTTTCACGATTTTTAAAGTTACGTATAATTACTTATGCATTTCTGAAATTCATTTTTGATAACTGAAATTCAGAATTTCAGTTATCAATCGATTGCCGCTTGATGGCAGTCGACTGATGAGCGAGGCAGTCGATTGTTGACCGATAGAGTCGACTGCTAGAGCTGATTTCGGGTAAAGAAAGATGTTTAGCCCATGTTTCAGCTATGTTAGGGTTCCCTAACTGCTCATAACCCTAGGATATGCTTTAGGAAGCATTAGAAAGGGTGAAAATCCATTGGATATGGATTAGGAGAGTTGTTAGGGTGATGTATCAAATTTAAGGTGTGGAAAAGTTCAATGTTGAGTTTTTAACCTTATTTTTGATGGTTTAGAATTTATATTGGCTTAGGGACTCTCCAAGGACATTGTTGGTGCAATAATCAAGGGGGGAGCAAGCCTGTAGGGGGAGGTATCCATCATGGGATGATGAATGTTATTTTTCCTCATGAGGGGGAGAAATGAGAATTTGAGATGCTCAATTCAGAAATTGGGAGAGTTTGTAGGATTGCCTCTCTTAAGTGATATGAGACTTATCACTAGGAAGATTGTAGGCATCCTAGATGTTTTTGGACCAAGGGAGAGATTGTAAGATCTCATTGGGATATGAGACATTGACCTCCTTGGTGAGAAACTTTTTGATGTGTGTCAAAAAGGGGGAGAAAGTAAAATTACGAATTTGGGAAAATTGGTAAGAGAATTTGAGTTAGGGGCCTAACTCAAGGGTGTTTTTATCAAACATCAAAAAGGGAGAGATTGTTGATGCAATCGACCCAGGTCACGATTGACCAGACTCAAGTTTGACTTGAGTAATATTTTGATGTTTGACATTGATGTCTGACATGTGTTGGGGAGATTGCTGATACAATCGACCCAGGTTATAATTGATGTTTGACGATGGTTTGACCATTGTCATGGGAGAAGTCCAAGTCTTATGTACTTGACATGAAATGTCAGAGCTTGAGTCTTGGCAAGGAAAGTCCAATATGGGTTGGCAAGGAAAGCCCAAGCATGGGTCTTGGCAAGGAAAGTCCAAGCATGGGTCTTGGCATGAAAAGTCCAACATGGATTAGCAAGGGAAAGTCCAAGCTTGAGTCTTGGCAATTGAGAAGTCCAAGGGGAATATTGGTGGCGTAAAGTCCAAGGGTGAAGTCTTGGCAGCATAAGTCTAATGGTTAGCAGCGTAAAGTCCAAGCGGAGTCTTGATAGCGTAAGTCCAATGTGCCTTGGTGGTATAGATCAACTTAGCATGACATAGCTGATGGAAGCACTTGAAGGCTAGCATATGGATGAACAAGTCATAGATAACTTGGAGGGATCCGATAGGCGTGAGGCTGACGGAGGTGGCTAGAAGGCTTAGGTCTGTTGGGTTTCCAGCACCGCGGCAAGTGTGTGTTCGAACATGTTTCGTAAACATGTGCACAGCGAAAGAATTAAAAAGTAATAAATATAATTTATTACAACACACACATCACACGCATGCATAGTACAACAAGTATAGACATAATCGAAAATTAAAATTTTGCAATAAAATAAAATTACTCTAGTTATACCTGACGTATCACGTGCAGCGGGAATGACATCAACCGGAACGACTCTCACTAGAATTGCCTTTATCCGTATCCACGCCGAGTATCATCGGGATGGCTTCACAAAGCCACGAGCCTCGTCTTCATAAGAGTCACTAGCCTCGTGTCGAAGACGATGTGATCGAGAGAAGACCACAATCCGAATCAAAATTCAGATTAGAAATCGAGTCCCCAAAACTCGCTTCTCCGGAGAGGTATTCGTCAACCGATTGACGAATCCTTCGTCCTCCACCTATGAGGATTACCGGAGATCGAATCTCTGGTAAAGTAGTCATTGTCGGAGCTCAAAACGTCGTCCAAACGATGCTCCGACACGAAATAAAGAAGCTGTCTAGAAAACTGGACAGCTTGGTGGAGGTGTTGCTCCGACCCAAAGAAGGATGGCCGGTTGCACCTTTTTTTTTATGAAAGGTAAATATATATCATCAAAACAAGATACAAACATCCATACGCCTAGGTCCTTGCTCCGGTCATGTCTGACGAAATGTCAGATCTGAGCAAGAAGCCCCAATAGGGTAAATCACCAAGATACAATCCAACTCAACACATATCCTGTCACACTATCTGGTCATTCTCTCATCCCTCACACTAGCCAGGGATCATGTGACGACCAGTATCCATCCTCACTGGCTGAGTGCACCAGTGTATCCTCAGCATGTGTGCTCTCTATCACCAGTATAAGCCTAACCAGAAGCACTATGGTCAGCGTGGCATCATCCTCATCTCTCTGTCCTCCATCCTCCAAAATCCACTTTGAGCAAGTGGTCAACTATCAACGGATTTGACGTGTCCTTACCACAGCCATTACTACGAACTAGATAGGCCATTTAGGTGGGCCTATTCACCTGCTCTAGGCTTTTTTGGCAAAACCTCAGCCATCAACGGATTTAGTGTGTCTTTACCACAGCCATTACTGTGCACTAGATAGGTCATTCTGGTGGACCTATTCACCATCTCTGCCATGTCCGCTCATCAAAAGTAATGTATCCACTCACCAAAATGGGGATTAGGGATAGGAACCATAACCCTAAATCCTATCTACATTTTTTTTTCCAAAAACCATAGCTCTAGCCCTAAAACTACACAACCTTTTTTTTTCAAAACCGTAGTTCTAACCCTAAAACTACACAAAATTTTTTTTTTTCCAAAATCGTAGTTATAACCCTAAAACTACACAGAATTTTTTTTTTGGAGTGAATAGTGCCTTGGGTAAATAGTGTCATGAGGTAAATAGTGCCTTGGACACTATTTCCACCCGTAGATTTTTTTTTGCACCTTGGTCATCGGAGCCAAGGGAAGTCGCCGGAGGGTCGCTGGCAGAAGCTTGGACGCCGACAGCAAGGTGGACGGCAGCACAAAAGCTAGTGACATGGGCTGCTTGGGCGACGGTAAGGAGAAGAGAGGGAGAGGGGTTGGGCGGCTAGGTTTTACAACACATAAGTTATCCACGAAAAACCCTTAAGCCATGTTTTATAGAGAACACATTCTCCTAATGATTATTGGTTCATAACCAAAACCCATTAACCCGCTCCAATAACTTAAGTTAAAATAAATCAAACCACATTGGTCTATTTTAAGTTAAAATAAACTGAACCAACTTTGGTTCATTCGTTTAAAACAAACCAAACCCCTTTGGTTTATTCTTCACCATTGGATTAGAACCAAACCAATTTGGCTCATCCATCATGTCTTCAAAAGACACGACCCATCCATGCTTCCATTGCGGCTGAAATAATTTCATGCTCGCTCCTTGTTTGGTCCAAACAAACCTAGTTTCTCTCGGTTTGATAATTTCATTCTTAAGCTCGTTTTAAATCCTTCGGATTACACTCGTTGTGCATGTGACCAAATAGGTTCCCGATTTATGTTAGCCGTCTATAATTAACCATTAATTATAGAATGATCATGAGTGACACCTAGTAGTACATCATGATCCCTAATTAATCGAAAAATCAACGGTTGATCCAGAACCATTTCTGAAATCCTTCAGCGGCTACAATAAATCGTGCCCCGTTCCCTTCACGCATCTTATACCCACTTGGTTCAGGGCATGATCTATAGTGTTAGTCCCCACTAGGCTGACTACGTCACACCTAGCCCAAGTATCATTTCCTCGTCCTACGGATTCTAGTTACTGCACATGTATCTAAGAGTACCTTACTCTAAACATATAATTCTTTAGCCAAAGACTTTAGTAACAATCCGACGAGAAGCCATGGGTATACATCTCCTCGTAAGGAGTGGTGAATCCTTTATAGGCTATTCAAACACCTTCGGGCATTTCGACTTATACCCAATCATCCCAGGTCCACATCTCCTTGGAGATGCTTGCTTAAGATGTCAAAGCATAAGTCTCCATTATTGGGGATCATTGGAAGGCTAGAGGGGGGTGAATAGCCTCTTTTTTGATTTCTACAAAAATGGTTAGCGGAAGCACAACAATACAATAGTAATAGAAACGAAAATATAATGCTAACACGGAAGCCTTTACGTGGTTCGGAGATAACGCTCCTACTCCACGACAATCCTTAAGGTGGATCAACCCAAATCAATCTTCACTAAGAAGCTTTCTCTTTTACAAAACCCTCCTCTTCTTACACAAGATGAAGATGAAGATTAGAGAGGAGGAGGGGAATTAAAACACTTAGAAAGCTTAGAAAATTCGTGTGGGGGGGGGGGGGGGGGGGGTTGAGAGAATGATCAGAATGTAAGCATTAACCCTCTCAATCACCCCAAGGCCTCTTTTTATAGAGAGAGGGTTATTTTTTCCATTGGGCCACGATCAGTCTACTGATGAACAACATCAGTCGACTGACATTGTGGCTAACGGCTTCTGAACAACCGAATTCGCAGCTATTCATAAGCGTCTGTTGGTGCAATCGGCCCAGGTCATGATTGACCAGACTCGAGTTTGACTCGAGAGATATTTTGATGTTTGACAAAGTAAGTTGACATTGATGTTTGACATTAATGTCTGTTGATGTTTTGGGGAGATTGTTTATACAATCAATCTGGGTTATGTTTAACTGGACTCGAGTTTGACTCGAGGGAGACTTTGATGGTTGACTAAGGTTGACCATGTGGTTATGGAAAGTCCAAGTGGGACACTTGGCATTTGGGAAAGACCAAGCATGGGTCTTGGCATGGAAAGTCCAACATGGGTTGACAAGGGAAAGTCCAAGCTTGAGTCTTGGCATTTGAGAAGTCCAAGGGGTTTGATATTGGCAGCGTAAAGTCCAAGCGGGAGTCTTGGCAGCATAAGTCCAATGTTTGGCGACGTAAAGTCCAAGCGGAGTCTTGGCGGTGTAAGTCCAATGTGCCTTGGCAGTGTAGACACCGTTAGCATGACATAGCCGATGGAAGCGCCTGAAGACTAGCGCGATGGATGAACAAGTCATGGATGACTTGGAGGGATCCGAGAGGCATAAGGCTGATGGAGGTGGCTAGAAGGCTTAGGTCTAGGCTAAGGGTGGTCTAGCAAGTATGGGGGCACCATACTTAGGCTAAAACCTCATGTTTGAGGTGTGCCAGTCGACTGATGCCATGTGGCAGTTGACTGGCATAGTCAACTAGGGTTTGACTGTGGGAATTACCCTAGCAGTCGACTGCCATAGATGAGCAGTCGACTGATTAGACCAGCATTCGACTAATCTTGTGATCAGTCGACTGATGCTCAGATTTTGAGGCACAGAATGGAGTCTCACTCGACCGCTGGGATGAGCAGTCGAGTGATGGCTTATCAGTCAACTGATGCTCATGATCAATCGACTGATGTCCTAGCCGTTGGATCTTTCCAGCGTGGATTACATCGTTGTCTCACAGCAACAGTGTGATCAGTCGACTGATGGTCCCGAGCAGTCGACTGATCGACATTTTTCAGCACAGATTAAAGCTATAAAAGGAGCTCGTGATGGAGAAAAATGCATCCAGTTTTTGAGTGTTTTAGGGGTGATTTGTTGCTGCAAATCAGGTCTCCAAGTGCTAATCAAACAACCAAGCATTCAAGCAATCAAAAGCAAGTGTTGTAAAGTTTTTCTTTACTTATCTTTCACATTAATTGTTGTAATTGCTTGTTTTTGTTTCTTACCGTTGTAAGATCGCTTGTAAGGGGTTTCTCCGCCTCCGACTTGTGTCGAGAAGGAGTGTTTATCATAGTGGTGTGTGATTGGCATCGCTAGGGTTCGTACGAACCCAATCCGTGGAGTAGGAACCGTTCGGTTCCGAACCACGTTAAATATTTGTGTTTGCGTGTTGTATATTTCGTTATCATTATTATTTTTCTATTTTCATTGCGCTAACGAAATTATAGAGACAAACACAATGAATTCCATTATCGAACGAGCACGACGCTATTCACCCCCCCTCTAGCGGCCTCAAATATCCCACAATTGGTATCAGAGCCCGGGGCTCTTCTACGGATTAACTGCCAGGAGCTAAAAGGCTAGAGGGAAGATGGAATTCCAAGACAAGCTTGGATGAGACATCAACACTCCACCGCCATATGATCGAGAAGACTTTTCGGCGTAGAGAACAAGAATGAAGACATTCTTGATGATGGATATAGAGGATTGGTTCATCCTCGTAGAAGGTTTTGAACCTCCTCGAGATAGGAAGGGACAAGTCCTCAAGTTGAAGGAATGGACCCAAGAGCAATGGTAAAAATTTAAAACCGAAGTCAAGGTAACAAAACTTTTAGAAGATTTGATACCTAATGATGTTTTGTCTAGGCTAGGTGAATATCTTGATGCCAAGGAGCTATGGGACAAATTAGCCAAGTTCAATGAGAAGCCCCACTTGGCACAAGTAGAACAAGATAAGGAAGAGGATGAAGAGAGTTCATCATCCTCACGAGCAAGTGAGGAATCGAAAGTTGAAGAGGAGTCAACTTCCGGATCGGTGGAAGAGGAGGTGGAAGAAGTAGAAGACACCTCCAACTCTAGGATTAAGGGGGAGGAAAGAATTTCCACTCCGGAGCAACAAGAGAAAGCCTCGACATCCAGTCAAGATGAAGAAGCTCCAATTCCGGCACCTACCACCACCATAGGTAACTCAAGCATGTCAATTGTAAATAAAAATCATATAATATGCTTTGAGTGTAGGGAATCTGAATACTACAAGAGTAAGTGTCCGAAAAGAGTTAAGAAGTCTCCTCCGGCACCAAAAGTCAATGAAAAAGTCAAGGATGCCAGTGTCCCCACCAAGAAGAGCAAGGAGCACGTGGTGTGCTTCAAATGCCGACAACCGGGAGACTATAAGAGCCAATGTCCTAGAAGAAAGGAGGGAGCTTCACAAGTAGAGGGAGTCTCTAAGACTAACCCTAAGGTATATTTTCATAATGCTCATTCTTTAAATTCTAAGCAAAAGCATGCTAGAATTAATTCAAATAATTTTGCTATTACTCATGAATCAAAGCATGCTAGAAATGATAACTCTAGGTCTACTTCAAAGAAGGAGAAATTTGGGACTAATGTCCCTAGAAATGTCCTTCCTAAGAAAACAATTAAGAAAATCGAAAACCATTTAGGCATCAATCCCAATAAGGGTAGACATATGCCTAAAGTGAATGGTAATGCCCAAAAACCTAATCAAAAATCATTTGGGCAATTAGAGTTAGAAAATCAAGCCTTGAGGTCAAGGCTTGAGAAATTGGAAAAGACCCTTGCAAATATGCAAAATCAATTTAAAGGGTCAAAGTGTCAAACTCTAGGATCTAGAAGTCAACAAAAAGGGTGTAAGAGGCAAGAATCATCTAGGAGACAAGGTTTGGGTTACAAACCTATGTCTAAGAAAGTAATGCCTACTTATCACAATGTTCCATTTGATTATGAAACTAAACCTAGATCTAAGAAAACCAAGGTCTCTAGGGAAATTATTCCTAAGGCCAACCATAGTGTGTGCTTAGTGGCTAGGGTTTCTAAGAAACCTAAGGAAGCCATTAAGAAGGTTATTAGGGAGGCAATCCCTAAGACTAACCATGGCAAGACCATAATGACCAAGGCTAATAAGCCTAGAAGGGTCATTAGGAAGGTATCTAGGGAGGTTATCCCTAAGGAATAGCTAATTAATTCAATGAGCTCAAATAGATTTTGGGTTCCAAAGAGCGTGATTGATTCATGTTAAATGAGTTAGAATGTGTCAATTTTGATTGGATGGGTAGTTAACTCAATCATAGCAAAGTTGACATTTTTAGGTTATTTTCAAGGTTATGGATACCTTGGAAAAAGGTTTGATATTCTATCCTAAAAGATTTTAGGATGTGCTAATATATTTTTGAAATTATGAAAAATCAATAAAATTGGCACAATCTAGATTTAGAGGTCATAGTGTGTCATTTTGATCTTTGGCACATTTTAGGAATTAATGTATCAAGAGAAGTGTTTTTAAGGTGTAGAAGTTACATCAAGAGTGATACTCAAGTGCCACACACCTTGATGTCTTGCACTTACCATGCTTCATGTGTTTCACCATGTGTTTGCATGGAAGGAATGTCTAGGGTAGATTGCATCTCACAAAACAAGTCTTTTACCTTGATTGTGTATTTCAACACTTAGAAAGGGTGAGATGTTAGGATTTTGAAACCATTGGATGTTAATGTTTGCTAAAATGAAATAAAATACCAAAATACCTTAACAAATGTATGAATATAAGCATAACATTAATATATTCGATATACAAGATTAAACATGAGAAAATGAAACAAGTTGGATAAAGAAATCGAGATTTTCTGAAACTCAGATCTGGAAATCAGATATCAGTCGACTGTTACTACTGTAGCACGATACGATGTGTCCAGCAGTTGAGTGTTATTTCCAGAACTCGACTGTTTGTACATCAGTCGACTGATAGGATACATCAGTCGACTGATGGTACAGTTCATCGAGGGAGAGGGATCATCAGTCGAGTGGTCTGGCCGATCAGTGATGATCGATCGTGATTGGCCGATGACCAACATCGACGATACGTAATGATCGTGATCGATTGTTGAGCCAGCGCAGTCAACTGCCGATTCGGTAAAACCGCTCATAAGCCGCAATCAGTCGACTGATGTTGCACATCAGTCGACTGGAGGCGCAATTTTATAATGCCGAACCGCTAGGGTTCGGTGTCTTCATGCGTCGATCTCTCGCCTTCTTCCTCCTCTCCGGTCGCTGCTTCCTTCTCCGACCAGCTTTTCCGACCGCGCCGGCCACCTAAGCCCTAGGTTTGATAGCCAAACTCCTCTATTCATGTTTTTAGCATCTCATAGCCCTAATCTACTCTTCTCCGGCGATTTTTCTTCTTCGATTAGGGTTCCGGTGAAACCACTGCTCCGGCGATCTCTTCAGTGGTGTCTGAATACCCTCTCCTCATCATCCTAAATAGCGCCAAAGTATAACCTTCTTACTCCTCTAAAACCCTAATTTTTCCATTATAACTCATTATGATCTAATCGTGCATTTGTGTCTTTGCATTTCATGTCATTGCATTGCATTCATATAGGCGATCCCATAGAAATGACCCGATTGAGGTTGAATCACGGTTGTACCAAACCATGTTGGTTAGGTACATTGATAGGGATTTCTTTAATCGTTACTGCGGTGACATCATGGAAATTTTATCATATTATCATCTCATGAAGATAGTATTATACACTCATGCCATAAATGATGATCTCCTTAAGGAGTTCTATCAGAACTTAAAGAAGGTAGACGATGCTCCTACCTACACTACCCGCGTTGCAAAACGCGACTTAGAGTTCACTCCTGCGATATTGCAGGAGTTTCTTAAGTGTAAGCCATCGGCTGATACTTTCATTTTCTACCCTTCCTTCGATGCCCCTTTACCGGAGCCCTTTGATCATATCTCCTTGGACTCCATGCATGAGCATGTCTTTCGCCATCCTCGCCCACCAGCTCAGAACTTATTTCCCATCAATGAGCTATCTACGCCCGACAATGTACTCTACAAAGTCATTGTTGGGTGCCTTCTTTCGATTGTGACTCGGGGTCTGGCCAAGATTCAGCCTCCCCATCTCTTTCTCCTGTACGCCATGCGTCATAGACTAGACATAAACATTGCATTGAACATGTTTCATTGCATTGTACATTTCATATCCCCTGTGCAGGGGAAAGTGCATATTCCTTTTGGCCACATCATCATTGCATGGTTAGAGTCTTTAGGCATTAACATTAACAGGGGATCGAGGCGCTTATCCAAGTTTACGATCAGATATCGTAACTTCTCATTAGCGAAGCTGAGGATGGGACATGGGCAGATGGAGCTGGCGCCTCGACTTCCGCCCAGGGCACGTGGGGAGCCACCTCTAGTGCCTAGAGAGGCTGCAGAGGATTATGAGGATCCAGATGCTGCTGATGAGGAGGACCAGATGCCAACAGATGCATCAGGAGCAGGTCCTTCAGATAGATTTGGACAGCTGGAGGCCAGATTCCAAGACTACCAACAGACAGTTGACTCTCGGCTATTAGAGCTTATAGTGGGGCAATCCTCCATGGACGAGCATCTCAGTCGGATGGAGGAGCGCTACATTCAGATTCAGGAGTTCTAGAGCCGCATCGAGCAGCGTCAGCTCGATATGTACGAGATGATGCGAGCCTGGACCTTGAGCCAACAGCCTCCTCCACCTCCACCTTTTGCATATGATTAGAGTTAGAGGATGTTAGGATTTTTGTTTTTAGTTTTTGTAGTGAGATTGAACGTCTCAAATCTCTATTTTGGATGTAAAAACTGAAGTTTTCTTAAATTGAATGAAATATTCTATTTATGAAAATCATTTGTGTCTGATTCTGTGCTTGTATTATTGTATTGGTTTATGGAAAATTGCCATATCATGACATGAAATTTCATCTTATCATATAACATGTCATGCCATTATTTAGGATTATTTTAGATGTCATGTTTATTTTTAGATTATATCATATGCCATGACATCATGATCTTTGGCCATGCGTTATTATTGATATCATTTATGCCATGATCATTCATGCATTTATTTTGATTAAAATTGATTTAAGGAAAATTGACATGACTTGGAGTCCCATTTATAAGGGAATCAAGTAGGGTTGCCTAGAAAATGCATGAGGCCATAATAATCCTAATCCCACATCTCACATCTAAATTGACATATATGTGTTTGTTTACATCTTAGATAACATGTGAGATGTTAGGATAATAAGTTAGGTTCAAGGTGCATAGGTAGTGCATCTAGATGAACTTAACTTATTTCAATCATCACTAAGAATTATAAGGAAAGCTAATATACAAGTTATGTATATTTAGCCAATAAATCATGGTTCAAAATAGATTTTCAAAAATATTTTAAAATCACTTTAGAAAACCTTGGTGAAGTCTATCTTTTGATAGCCATCATCATTGTAGAAGTTGATACAAAGTAGATTAAAAACTTTAAAGTTTTAATAATTTTTGAACTTTGTACTAATCTCCTATTCTAATGGTTAAAATATTTTTCCAAGATTTTTCACTGATTGTATGTGTGATAAGTAATATACGTATCAAATTTCATGATTTTTCGATATACATAGAATTACTTATGAATTTCCAAAAGTCGAGTCTAATAATCAAAATCGGTTTTGATTATCGATCCGACCTCTCTGAGGTAGTCGGTGATGGGCAGCGCATGGACTCGACTAGCGAGATCGATCACTCGATGTTGCTCGTGCGGTCGATTGATGATCACATCACCGATCATTGGTATGAGTCGACTGTCAATGTTGATTTCGGGAAAACTAGGTTTGTTTAGCCCGGTTTCAGCTACGGTTAAGGTCCCTAATCACTCCTAACCCTAGGATATGCTTTGGGAAGCATTATAAAGGGTTAAAATTCATTGGATATGGATTTGGAGAGGTGTTTAGGGTTTGTATCAAATTTAAGGTGTTGGAAAGTTCAATGTTGAATTTCTAACCTTATCTTTGATGATTTAGAGTTCCTATTGTCTTAGGGACTTCCCAAAGACATTGTTGGTGCAATGCTCTAGGGGGAGCAAGCTTTTAGGGGGAGGAATTCATCATGGGATGATGAATGGTATTTTTCCTCATGAGGAGGAAAATGAGATTTTGAGAGACCCAATTTGGAAATTGGGAGAGCATATAGGATTGCCTCTCTTGAGTGATATGAGACTTATCACTAGGAAGATGGTAGGCATCCTAGGTATTTTTGGACCAAGGGGGAGATTGTAAGATCTCATTGGGACATGAGACATTGACCTCCTTGGAGAGATAACCTTTTTGATGTATGTCAAAAAGGGGGAGAACATTAAATTACCAATTTGGAAAATTGGTAAGGGAATTTGAGTTAGGGGCCTAACTCAAGGTTTGTTTTGTCAAACATCAAAAAGGGGGAGATTGTTGGTGCAATCGGCCCAGGTCACGATTGACCAGACTCGAGTTTGACTCGAGAGATGTTTTGATGTTTGACAAAGTAAGTTGACATTGATGTTTGACATTCATGTCTATTGATGTTTTGGGGAGATTGTTTATACAATCAATCCGGGTTATGTTTAACTGGACTCGAGTTTGACTCGAGGGAGACTTTGATGGTTGACTAGGGTTGACCATGTGGTTATGGAAAGTCCAAGTGGGACACTTGGCATTTGGGAAAGTCCAAGCATGGGTCTTGGCATGGAAAGTCCAACATGGGTTGGCAAGGGAAAGTTCAAGCTTGAGTCTTGGCATTTGAGAAGTCCAAGGGGTTTGATATTGGTGGCGTAAAGTCCAAGCGAGAGTCTTGGCAGCATAAGTCTAATGTTTGGCGGCGTAAAGTCCAAGCGGAGTCTTGGCGGCGTAAGTCCAATGTGCCTTGGCGGTGTAGACACCGTTAGCATGACATAACCGATGGAAGCACCTGAAGGCTAGCGCGATGGATGAACAAGTCATGGATGACTTGGAGGGATCCGAGAGGCATAAGGCTGATGATGGAGGTGGCTAGAAGGCTTAGGTCTAGGCTAAGGGTGGTCTAGCAAGTATGGGGGCACCATTCTTGGGCTAAAACCTCATGTTTGATCGCGTAATCAACAGGGCTGCGGAATTTCCCTAGCAGTCGATTGTCATAGATGAGCAGTCAACTGATTGGACGAGCATTCGATTGATCTTGTGATCAGTCGACTGATGCTCAGATTTTAGGGCACGGAATGGAGTCTCACTCGACCGCTGGGATGAGCAGTCGAGTGATGGCTTATCAGTCGATTGATGTCCTAGTCGTTGGATATTTCCAACGTGGATTACACCGTTGTCTCACAGCAACAGTGTGATCAGTCGACTGATGGTCCCGAGTAGTAGACTGATCGACATTTTCTAGCACAGGTTGAAGCTATAAAAGGAACTCGTGATGGAGAAAAATGCATCCGGTTTTTGAGAGCTTTAGGGGCGATTTGTTGCTGCAAATCAGGTCTTCAAGTGCTAATCAAACAACCAAGCATTCAAGCAATCAAAAGCAAGTGTTGTAAAGTTTTTCTTTACTTGTCTTTCACATTAATTGTTGTAATTGCTTGTTTTTGTTTCTTATTGTTGTAAGATCTCTTGTAAGGGGTTTCTCCGCCTCCGACTTGTGTCGAGAAGGAGTATTTATCATAGTGGTGTGTGATTGGCATCGCTAGGGTTCATACGAACCCAATCCGTAGAGTAAGAACCGTTCGGTTCCAAACTGTTAGAGATCATTTGGAAGCTAGAGAGGGGGTGAATAGCGCTTTTCGGTTTCTACAAGAATGATTAGCGGAAGCAAGCACAAATAATATATGTAAAAATACAAAAACAATGCTAACAAGGCCTTTACGTGGTTCGGAGATAACGCTCCTACTCCACGGCGATCCTTAAGGTGGATCAACCCAAGCAATTCCACTAAGAAGCTTTCTCTTTACAAAGACCTCCTCTTCTTACAAAAGATGACAATGAAGATTTGAGAGGAGGAGGGAGATTAATACACTTAGAAAGCTTGGAAAACTTGTGGGAGCTTAGAAGAATGATCAGAATATAAGCATTAGCCCCTTCTTGCTCCCCTTGGGCTCTTTTTATAGGAAAGAGCCTCTTATTCCCGTTGGAGGTCAATCAGTCGACTGATGACTTACATCAGTCGACTGTCGCTGATTCTAACGACTTCTAAATAGCCGGATTCGCGGATTCGATCGCCATTGCTAACGGAAGACTATCGATCCACCGCCAACGATGGCGCTGATCGGCCGCTCGACGACCGCCACGGCGATCGGCCACGATACGTATTTAGGCGATCCGCCAATAATGACAATGATCATTAGGCGGCATGCGCGGTCGAGTCAGTCGACTCTCATCGCTTGATCGATAACTGATCGATCGCTAATGCCTTCCAACCTCTAATGTCGATTTAAGGGCCAGTTCGACCGACACCATGTTCCAGTCGACTGGCACACCCCAAGTATGACTAATTCATACTTGAAAACATAACCTAAGCCTAGACTTAACCTTCTAGCTTCTCCATCAGCCTTGCACCTCCAGGATTTCTTTGAGTCCACGACTCCATCCATGCGCTTGCCTTCAAAAGCTTCCTTCGGTTTCGTCATGCTTTGGTTTTCTTCTTTGCCAAAGTACGCTTGGACTTTACGCCGCCAAGACTACATGCTTGGACTTATGCCGCCAAGACTTTCCTTTGGTCTTTCTTTTCCAAGGACTGCTTGGACTTTACGCCGCCAAGACTACATGCTTGGACTTACGCTGCCAAGACCAAGACCTTTCCTTTGACTTCTCTTTGCCAAGATCACACTTGGACTTGTCTTTTACCAAGTCTTCATACTTGGATTTTCCTGTCACTTAAACATGTTTACAATTAAATCACAAAACATTGCCTAACTTAGATGATTATCCAAACATCAAAATATATAAATGCTTGGGGCATTGTTGCACCAACAATCTCCCCCTTTTTGATGTTTGGCAATCATTTAAGTTAGGTCTTTAACACATACATATAAACATATTTCAATATGAATTCTAACTTAAATATCCCTTCTCCCCCTTTGACATCAACAAAAAGAGAAGAGTTAATCCAATAAGTGCAGGAAGAATTGACATATCTTTGAACAAAGGTATAAAATTGATATGAAGCTCCCCCTAAATCCAAGACATGTTTCATGATGGGGAAATAACATGAGAAGCAAGGCATAAGCAATAGAATAAGCAAATATGTCCTAGCCTTGCACCAACAATTATAGAAATTAGGGATGTAGCTCCCCCTAAACCAGTGCACCAAGAAAATCCGCCTTTCCATACAAGTTATCATGTATATACTGTGGAAATCATATAATGTCCAAAATTGAACCTTTTAACCGATGAAAAATCATTTTCTATTCCAAACAAAGGTCAACTCGACCGAATAGGCATCACCAATCGCTTATAATGATCGCTAATAACGGCAATGATCGATATCGCATAAAACAAAATCAAATTTTTCAGTCAAGGTTTGAAAATGCATAGAAAATTCTGTGGGTGTCCAAAAATCGAAACTTAAATCATACATACACATTTTATTCGACTAATATAACATATGAAAAATATTAGGCGAAAAAATATGCTCATCATTAATGGATTGATACTATATTTAAAAAAATAAAATTATGACACAAAAATTGTAATTGTATCGTATCAATATTCATAACTTCGTACTATATGCTCAACTTCTAAACTTGACAAATAACAAATTGTAGACACTAATAGAAATGAATTAAAACAAGGACACAATTTCATTTCATTAATCAAAAGTTATGACACAAGTAGGAGTTTTATGCACATACATACGACCAAAAGAAAAATAAAAAAAGCGAAGCTAACGATCGCCGTCCTCGGATCCATCGGCAGTATGACGATCCATCGTGAGGTGGGTGTCCAGTGCGGGCGGAGAATCGCCAAGATGTCCTGCTGCTGCGATGCACCCCTCTCACGAGGGAGAGGAGCTCCTGATGCTCCCGGCGAAGCTCCTGATGCTCTAAGCGCAGCTCCTCAAAACGTGTGTCTACCCGCTCGCAAAGCATCAAACAGCGAACGGGATGGATCTCGCATAGCGATGATCGCTGCGGCAGCAGCTCCCGCATCGCTCCTCCTCAAAGAACACCCTCAGCAACTCCTTCTACAGCGGCATCCTCTGGTGCCGGAGCACCACCTGCTAGCCATCGTGCTGGGTCCCAGAAAACGGATCCTCTGTCGGCCTTCAGGCCCGCCAAGGAGAAGCTCCGTCGAGTCATCTGATCATATTTTCTATTCATGACTTTAATGACTCCTATATTGACATCAATGCCTACGGAGCTGAGCCATTGAGTAAGGACATTTCCAAAAGGAATATAAACCTTCCCATTGTTTGGCCTTATGAAATGAGTGATGCAATGGAAGGTATTGAGGCCAATATTGATGTCTAAGTATGAACGAAAGAGATGCATGAGAAGTAAGTGTGGAGGGCGAACCAATGCCAAACCACTGTAACTATAGGAGAAGACAATGAGCAATGACCTTATAAAGGACATTGTCGAGGCGAAAGTTCTTGTGATTGAAATAGATTGGTGTTCAAAGGTCGAGAATGATAGAAAGTAGTGTGAAGGAAATCCAAAGAAATCTCCTCAAAAGGAGGTGGAAGAGGTTCACTCCAAGATGGATATAAGATGAAATCATTCTCGGAAGAGAGACAACCGAGAAAATCAGTCCAGATCTGGGGACTGAAATCCAGATCGCGCTGAGCAACGCGAGTCCGTATCTCCCATCTCCAAATTGATCGTAGGTTGTTGAAAAATTCAGAGAGAAGAGTGATATTAACATGATGTTCACAAAAGACTAAAGACTCAAGTATGTAATGTTGAATGATTTGAACAATGTCAAAACAGTAGTCTTTAAGAAAATTGGGATCCATTGATCTAGGTGGAATAAGTTGGAATTTGTTTTTATTGAAAGCACTTTCAAGTGCGGAGTTTGGGAATCGAGGATCGACAGGGGGTCGAGGGTTTGACGGGCCCTCGTTGGTCGGAGGTGCCCGAGTACGCTTAGTAGCAAAGTGCTTAAGTCTAAATGTGTGAAAAGACAACACAAAAAAAAATATGCACAATGTAGGTTGATGATGCATGGACAGAGACAACAAGACAAGCATGGGTTAGTGAAATACAATCATAGGAACAAACAAACATTGATCAGGAATGAAAATATACCTAGGCCGCATGGTGAACAAAGAGCAGTGCCGGACCACGGAACCCTAGCCGAGTGACTGGAAACTAGAGCGCAAACGGAGTGACAAGAGAAGGTCCTCGAGTTGGAGAGCACTCCAAATGGGAGCATCGGGCGGTGAAGACGCTGGAAAAGCAAGGGAGAATGGCTAAACGACGCGGTGGAGGTTCGTCGGAAGAGGAAGAGGAGAGAAAATCCGGATGGTTTGGCGAGTCGAACCGGTGGAAAGCCCTAAAAAACTCGACATCGATGGCGTTAGTCGGCATGAATGATGGGGATCGATCTAACTGCCGTAGCCGATCGCATACGAATGATTCTGTGCGTCGGTCGTCGCCATAAATGTCAATCGAATCGATAGACATCGATCACGAATCGACCGCATCTGACGATTACATGTGCGCGATCGATCGCCATAAATGGCGATCGCGATAACGAACGGGTAAGCCGGTTCGATATCGTCATATCGATCGGCTTAGATATCGATCGATAGCCTTTTCGGGTGGATTAAAAAATTCATAATTAATTCAATAAAGATCAAAAAATCACGAAATTTTGTGGGTAATATTTTTAGAACATTTCCTATCAAGGAAAAATTATTTTAAAATTATATCACCTCTAGATTTTGATATTGACACAATCTTGAGATTTTGCAAAAGTTATGATATTTTTGCAAAACTTTGTATCACTTTGGCTTATCAATAGGAAATTGTTTCTCAAGATTTGATAGACATAGTTTAAATTTTATTTTATTTGACATTTCCAATCATATTCTTGGAGCTATATGCACATTAATTGTACATAGGCCTTCCCAATGATTGGTCCAATGAAGGATTAATGTCTCTAGATGACACTTTGGTTCATAGTGATGCATCATAACAAGCATGATGACTCAAGTGCATCTTCCTAACATCTCACATGTTGTCTAGGTGGCTCAATACAAAAATCATGGTTTCTTAAGTATTTTGTGAGATGGTTAAAGGTATAAATCCTAGTATTTCTATAGGATCATGCAAACCTACATTTCTATTCTACAAAGCACATTCCAAGTTCTCTCCTAAGTGATGAAAATTATATTTCGGAGAGAGGCTTGGTAAAGATGTCGGCTAGGTTGGACTTAGATTCAATGTAATTAAGCTCAATGTCCCCCTTAGCCACATGGTCTCTAATGAAGTGATGTTTCACTTCAATGTGCTTGGTCCTAGAGTGATGCACTGGATTCTTGGTCAAGTTAATGGTGCTCACATTATCACAAAATACTTTCATGTTGGAGTAAGATAGCTCATAATCTTCTAAGGTATGTTTCATCCATAATAATTGAGCTACACAACCACCCATAGCCACATATTCGGCCTCGGTGGTGGATAAAGCAACACAAGGTTGCTTCCTACTACTCCAACTCACTAGGGAGGACCCAAGGAATTGACATCCACCACTAGTACTCTTCCGATCCAATTTGCAACCGGCATAATCGGAATCGGTGTACCCAACCAAATCAAAGGACCTAGTCCTAGGGTACCATAGACCTACATTTAGTGTGCCTTTAACATATCTTAAAATTCTCTTAACGGCAACTAAATGAGATTCCTTAGCACACATACCAACCGCAAATAATATGTCGGGTCTACTAGCGGTTAAATACAAGAGGCTACCAATCATGCTCCTATAAAGGGTAGGATCTATTTGTTTTCCTTCACTATCACTATCTATTTTAGTATTGGTTGCCATTGGAGTTGACACTACCTTAGCATTTTCCAAACCAAATTTCTTAATCATTTCCTTAGCATATTTGGTTTGATAAATGTAAATTCCTTCACTTGTTTGTTTAACTTGCAATCCTAGAAAGAAATTTAATTCTCCAACTAGACTCATCTCAAACTCCTTTTCCATATTTTGAATGAAGTTTTGAAGAAGTTCATCATTTGTTGACCCAAAGATAATGTCATCAACATACACTTGGGCTACAAAGATGTCCTTAGATGTTGATTTTATAAAGAGAGTTTGATCTATACTACCCCTTTTGAAATCCTTAGAGATTAGGAAAGATGACAATCTTTCATACCAAGCCCGGGGAGCTTGTTTCAAACCATATAAGGCTTTCCTAAGCTTGTATACATGGTTTGGGTAGTCCATATTTTCAAACCCGGGAGGTTGTTCTACTTACACCTCTTCCTTAATAAACCCATTTAGGAATGCCGATTTGACATCCATTTGATGGAGTTTGAAACCCATATAGGAGGCATATGCTAAAAGTATTCTAATGGACTCTAACCTAGCAACCGGGGCATATGTTTCATCATAATCAAGTCCTTCAACTTGATTAAAACCCCTTGCAACTAATCGTGCTTTATTTCTAGTGATATTCCCTTGGTCATCTAGTTTGTTCCTAAAGACCCATCTTGTAGTAATAATAGTGTTTTCACTTGGTCTAGGAACTAACTCCCATACTTGACTCCTTTCAAATTGGGCTAATTCATCTTGCATTGCTAAGATCCAATCCGGATCAAGTAATGCATCTTTAATTGTTTTGGGCTCAATTTGAGATATTAGAGCAATATGACTAGTAGGATCCTTATGGAATGACCTAGTCCTAACTCCTTGAGATAATTCACCCACAATTTGATCTAAAGGGTGACTTTGATGAAATCTTATGGTTCTAGGAGGTGTGTTAGATGGAGTTTGATCATGATCAACCTCAATCCTATGCTCATCATCGGAATCATCCCTTACTCCCCCTTGATTCAATCCTCCCCCTTGATCATTACCCCCTAAGTTTAAGTCTTGAAATTGTTTGGTAATTTCTTGATTTTCAATATTTATATCATCATCAATAGGGGATTTCCTAGGGTATGTATTTGAAGTTTCATCAAATTGAACATTTGAAGATTCTTCAATCTTTTGAGTCCTTTTATTGTAAACTTTATATCCTACACTAGTGGATGAGTATCCAACTAGGATTCCTTCATCCACTTTGGACTCAAACTTACTTAGGTTGTCTTTGGAATTTAAGATATAAACTTTGCATCCAAAGACCTTAAAATAATGAATTGTTGGAATTGTACCATTCCACAGTTCAAATGGAGTTTTTCCTAAAAACCTATGAATCAATACCCTATTTTGGATATAGCAAGCGGTATTAACCGCTTCCGCCCACAAGTAGCTAGGTAAGGAATATGCATTAAGCATTGTCCTAGCCGCTTCTTGTAGGGCACGATTTTTTCTTTCCACAACCCCATTTTGTTGAGGTGTTCTAGGACAAGAAAATTCATGCTTGTACCCTTGTTCTAAGCAAAAATTTGAAAAATTAGAATTCTCAAATTCTCCACCATGATCACTACGGATCCGGTTGATTTTGAGTTTTCTTTCATTTTCTACTCTTTTGCTAAATCCTATGATTATTCCTAAGGTTTCATCTTTATTTTTCAAGAAAAACACCCAAGTAAATCTAGAAAAATCATCTACTATTACCAAGCAATATTTACTACCAATTATAGATGGGGTACTATGGCAATCAAATAAATCCATATGTAGTAATTCTAATGGTAAAGCGGTACTAAGTAAATTTTTACCTTTGTGTGATGTTTTTTATTGTTTCCCTTCTTGGCAAGCATCACACATCTTGTCCTTGAGAAATTTGACTCTAGGCAATCCTTTGACTAGCTTCAATTTTGCTATTTTAGCTATATTCTTCATGTTTATGTGTCCTAGCCTCCTATGCCAAAGCCAACTTTCTTCCTCTTTTGCAATAAGACATTTAGTGGAAGGATTAGTAGCATAGGATAAATCAACATAATATATATTTGATTTCCTAAAACCTACTAACATGCAATCATTTATAGTTTTGTGTCTTATAAAACATTTTGAGGAATCAAATTTAACATCAAAGTTTGCATCACATAATCGACTTACACTAAGTAAATTAAATTTCATATTTTTAACTAATAGAACTTTATGAATGGCAAGATTGGGAGATACCTCAATGGTGTCCTTTCCTAAAATTTTAAGTTTGCCGCTATTACCAAATGACACTTTTCCTTTGCTAGTGTGGTTGATAGTGGAGAATTTTCTCTCATCCCCGGTCATATGCTTTGAGCACCCACTATCAACTATCCACAAGCTTGGTTCTTCTACCTATGTCACATGAAAAACACAATCCTTAGGTACCCAAATCTTAGGACCACTAGCATCAATTATGAATTTCTTTGGTACCCATGCCTTTCTCCCCTTGCTTTTAATCATTGTTTTTCTACTAACAAGGGATGCAAATGCTACCTCTTTCTCCTTAGGTCTATATCCTAATCCGGCCTTATTGTAAATTGCCCTTTGATTTTTAATAATCATATCTAGATATTTAGAACCATTAGTGAATTTTTCTAGGCATGCTCTTAATTTACCTATTTCTTTTCTTAACTCATCATTTTCATCCCTAAGAGTACATTCATCAATATCACTAGATTGTTTGCAACATGATGAATCTACACTTTTGAGTGATTTGATTTCTAATTTTAGATCCTTAACCCTAATTTTTGATCTATTTAAAGCATTTTGTAAATATGCAATAGTCTTATAAAGTAAATCTATTTTAGGTGAGTTGTTTACCTCATCATCATCACTTGATGATGATTCATCACTTGAAGATGAAGAGGACTCCTCGCTTGAGCTCGCGGCTTCTTCCTCTAATGCCATAAGAGCTAGGTTCCGGGTGGCATGGCATACTTCCTCATCGTCGAAAGACTCCTCTATACTTAGAGTGTCCCATGTTTGTGCCACCATTGCTTCTTTCTTCTTCTTTTCCTTCTTTTCCTTCTTCTCCTTATGCTTCTTTTCTTTCTCCTCTTTTTTCTTTAGTTCCGGGCAATTTGGCTTGATGTGCCCTTTCTTATTGCAACCATAGCAAGTTACATTAGATGAAGAATTTGAATTATTTGAAGATTTACCTCTTGAGGATTGGAACATCCTCTTCACATCTTTCTTGGTGAGTCTCCTTGACTTCCCACCAAACTTCTTGACGTAATGTGCCACCTCGCTTGCCGATAACTCATCTTCACTACTTGATGAGTCTTCCTCGGATTCGGATGAGGAGGACACTTCCTTCTTCTCCTTCTTCTTCTTCTCCTTCTTTCCTACAAAAAGAGTTATACCCTTCTCTTTGGATGAAGTGTTAGCTTGTTCATGTAATTGAAATTCACAAAAAAAGTTCATCTAACTTGACTAATGAAAGATCCCTAGAGACCTTATAAGCATCTACCATTGAGGCCCATAAGGTGGTCCTAGGGAAAGCTTGTAATACATACCTTACAAGGTCACAGTTGTCGACCTTTTCACTTATAACATGTAGTCCGTTGACTACTTCCTTGAAACACCCGTGCATTTGGCTCACGGTCTCGTTTGTCTTCATAGTGAAGCTTTGGAGTTGGCCAATCAAAAGATCCCTCTTGGCCCTTCTTGTCTCTTTGGATCCTTCGTTGAGTTCGATGAGCTTCTCCCAAAGCTCTTTTGCGGAGTTGAAGGGCCCGACCTTAGAGAGTTGCTCCTTGGATAGACCACATTAAAGTGTGGTCATTGCTTTTGCATTTGCTTGTGCTTTCTTGGCCATCTCTCTTGTCCAATCTTTTGTCGGTAGTGGTGCTCCGAATTCGTCGACCGGCTTTTCGAATCCATCTACAATACTAAACCAATTTTCTATTTCATTCATGAGATAGTATTCCATCCTACCTTTCCAATAGCCAAAGTCGTTGCCGTCGAAAAACGGAGGCCTTGCCGTGCTATATCCCTCTTGAAATGTCATGCTCCGGTTGATGGTTAGATCTTCCGATGTGATCCGGGCTCTGATACCACTTGTTAGAGATCGTTTGGAAGCTAGAGATAGCACTTTTCGGTTTCTACAAGAATGATTAGCGGAAGCAAGCACAAATAATATATGTAAAAATACAAAAACAATGCTAACAAGGCCTTTACGTGGTTCGGAGATAACGCTCCTACTCCACGGCGATCCTTAAGGTGGATCAACCCAAGCAATTCCACTAATAAGCTTTCTCTTTACAAAGACCTCCTCTTCTTACAAAAGATGACAATGAAGATTTGAGAGGAGGAGGGAGATTAATACACTTAGAAAGCTTGGAAAACTTGTGGGAGCTTAGAAGAATGATCAGAATATAAGCATTAGCCCCTTCTTGCTCCCCTTGGGCTCTTTTTATAGGAAAGAGCCTCTTTTTCCCGTTGGAGGTCCATCAGTCGACTGATGACTTACATCAGTCGATTGTCGCCGATTCTAACGGCTTCTGAATAGCCGGATTCACGGGATTTGCAAATGCCATTGCTAACGGAAGACTATCGATCGACCGCCAGCGCTGATCGATATCGCTCGTAGCCGACCGACGATCGGCCACGGCCATTATTTCAGGCGCCGATCCGCCAATATCGGCGCGATCACCAGGGCAATGCCGAGTTCGAGTCGACTCTCATCGCCTCGACCGATAACCCCACGATCGCTAATGCCTTCCAACCTCTAATGTTGTATTTTAAGGGCCAGTTCGACCGACACCATGTTCCAGTCGACTGGCACACCCCAAGTATGACTAATTCATACTTGAAAACATAACCTAAGCCTAGACTTAACCTTCTAGCTTCTCCATCAGCCTTGCGCCTCCAGGATTTCTTTGAGTCCACGACTCCATCCATGCGCTTGCCTTCAAAAACTTCCTTCGGTTTCGTCATGCTTTGGTTTTCTTCTTTGCCAAAGTGCACTTGGACTTTACGCCGCCAAGACTACATGCTTGGACTTATGCCGCCAAGACTTTCCTTTGGTCTTTCTTTTCCAAGGACTGCTTGGACTTTACGCAGCCAAGACTACATGCTTGGACTTACGTTGCCAAGACCAAGACCTTTCCTTTGATTTCTCTTTGCCAAGATCACACTTGGACTTGTCTTTTACCAAGTATTCATACTTGGATTTTCCTGTCACTTAAACATGTTTACAATTAGATCAAAAAACATTGCCTAACTTAGATGATTATCCAAACATCAAAATATATAAATGCTTGGGGCATTGTTGCACCAACACAAACCACGTTAAATATTTGTGTTTGCATGTTGTATATTTCGTTATCATTATTATTTTTCTAGTTCTGCTGTGCTAACGAAATTGTAGAGACAAACGCAACAAATTCCATTATCGAACGAGCGTGACGCTATTCACCCCCCCTCTAGCGGCCTCAAATATCCCACAGCGTCATCATCCAACGACACACTTATCAGTCAATTGATCCCTCCATAAGTCGACTGATGGAGTGATCAGTTGAGTGATCACGCATGCAGTTGAGTGAGACTTCATTCAGGCCCGGTTCGACTGATCGATCGATTGCCATCGTTTTGCGATCCGATCCGATGGCGACATCACCGATTACCCACGACTAGATCGATCTCGCCGGCTTTTCCCGACTCGTCGGCCGAGCATCGTGACGCTAATCGATACTCGTCAAGTATGAATAATTCATACTTGAATTGACTCCCTAGGCCTAGACTCAACCTTCTAGCTCTTCCTTAAGCCTTGCGCCTCCAGGATCCCTCCGAGTCCGTGACTTGTTCATCCTTTGTGCTTGCTTCCAAGAGCTTCCTTTGGTTTTGTCATATCTTGGGTTTCCCTTTGCCAAAGTGCGCTTGGACTTTACGCCACCAAGACTACATGCTTCGACTTACGCTGCCAAGACTTGTCTTTGGACTTTCTTTGCCAAGGTCTGCTTGGACTTTACGCCGCCAAGATTACATGCTTGGTCTTATGCCGCCAAGCCTTTTCCTTGGACTTCTCTTGCCAAGATCATACTTGGACTTTGCCTTTACCAAGTCTTCATACTTAGATTTTTCTGTCACTTAAACATGTTCACAATTAGATCACAAAGTATTGTCTAACTTAGATGGTTATCCAAACATCAAAACATATAAATGCTTGGGGCATTGTTGCACCAACAATCTCCCCCTTTTTGATATTTGACAATCATTTAAGTTAGGTCTTTAACACATGCACATAATCATATTTTCAATATGAATTCTAACTTAAACATTCCTTCTCCCTCTTTGACATACATCAAAAAGAGAAGGATTCATAAATTTCATGAAAGAGTTAAATTTGTTGTATCTTGAACTAAGGTATAAGATTGAAATTAAGCTCTCCCTTAATCCAAGATATGGTTTATGATGTGTGAATAACATGTGGAGCAAAGCCTTACAAAAGATTGGATGTTAAATCCTAACTTTACACCAACAATATAAGTTTAGGGGATGAAAAGAGATATATTATGAAACTCCCCCTAAAATATTGTATCAAATAGTCCTAAAAACTTCTTTATACTGAAAATTATCATACCATAGTTTTAGAACATTCAAAAATACGCTTAAAACCAGGAAATAGGGCTATTTTTCAGAAAACACAGTGTATCGGTCGACTGGATTCTGATGTAGTCGACTGCTATGCCCAAATTCCATTTTTCTGATTTTTCAGCCAAGCTTCAGAAATGCGCCAAAAATTCTAGAAACGTCGAAAAATCATGAATTTTTGTGTATACATTTATGAAATCATTTTCTATCAAGGAAAAATAATTTAAAACATATATGTCTTCCAGATTTCAAAAATGATACAATTTTGAAACCTTGCAAAAGCTTTAAGTATTTTATAAATTTTGTATCACTTTTGCATTCCACTTGAAAACTGTTTTTCAAAGTTTGATAAACATAGTTTAAATTATGTTTTATTTGACATTTCCAATCATATTCTTGGAGCTATATGCACATTAATTGTGCATAAGCCTTCCCAATGATTGGTCCAATGAAGGATTAATGTCTCTAGATGACACTTTGGTTCATAGTAATGCATCATAACAAGCATGATGAACCATGTGCATCTTCCTAACATCTCACATGTTGTCTAAGTGGCTCAATACAAAAATCATGGTTTCTTAGGTTATTTTGTGAGATGCTTAAAGGTATAAATCCTAGGATTTCTATAGGATCATGCAAACTTACACCTTTATTCAACTAAGCATATCCCAAGTTCTCTCCTAAGTGATGAAAATTCTACTTCGGGGAGTGGCTTGGTAAAGATGTCGACTAGGTTGGACTTAGATTCAATGTAATTAAGCTCAATGTCCCCCTTAGCCACATGATATCTAATGAAGTGATGTTTCACTTCAATGTGCTTGGTCCTAGAGTGATGCACCGAATTTTTGGTCAAATTTATGGTGCTCACATTATCACAAAATACTTTTATGTTGGAGTACGATAGCTCATAGTCCTCTAAAGTATGTCTCATCCATAGTAGTTGAACTACACAACCACCCATAGCCACATATTCGACTTCGGTGGTGGATAGAGCAACACAAAGTTGCTTCATACTACTCCAACTAACTAGGGAGGACCCAAGGAATTGGCATCCACCACTAGTACTCTTCCGATCCAATTGGTATAAACGGAATCGGTGTACCCAACCAAATCAAAAGACCTAGTCCTAGGGTACCATAGTCCTACATTTAGTGTGCCTTTTATATATCTTAAGATTCTCTTAACGATAACTAAATGAGATTCTTTGGCACATGATTGGTACCTAGTACACATACCAACCGCAAATAATATATCGGGTCTACTAGCGATTAGGTACAAAAGGCTACCAATCATACTCCTATAGAGTGTAAGGTCAATTTGTTTTCCTTCATGATCATTATCTATTTTTGTATTAGTTGCCATTGGGGTTGACACTACTTTAGCATTTTCCAAACCAAATTTCTTAATCATTTCCTTAGCATATTTGGTTTGGTAAATATAAATTCCTTCACTTGTTTGTTTAACTTGTAATCCTAGGAAGAAATTTAGTTACCCAACTAGACTTATCTCAAACTCATTTTCCATATTCTTGATAAAGTCTTAAAGGAGTTCATCATTTGTTAACCCAAAGATAATGTCATCAACATATACTTGGGCTACAAAGATGTCCTTTGATGTTGACTTTATAAATAGAGTTTGATCTACATTACCCCTCCTAAAGTCTTTAGAGATTAAGAAAGATGATAATCTTTCATACCAAGCCCGGGGAGCTTGTTTCAAACCATACAAAGCTTTCCTAAGCTTGTATACATGGTTTGGCTAGTCTATATTCTCAAACCCGGGAGGTTGTTCTACATATACCTTTTCCTTAATGAACCCATTTAGGAATGCCGATTTTACATTCATTTGATGGAGTTTAAAACTCATGTAAGAGGCATACCCTAATAGGATCCTAATAGACTCTAACCTAGCAACCGGGGCATATGTTTCATCATAGTTAAGTCCTTCAACTTGATTAAAGCCCCTTGCAACTAACCTAGCTTTGTTTCTTGTGATATTCCCTTGGTCATCTAGTTTGTTCCTAAAGACCCATCTTGTAGTAATGATGGTATTGTCATTAGGTCTAGGAACTAACTCCCATACTTGACTCCTTTCAAATTGAGCCAATTCATCTTGCATTGCTAAGATCCAATCCGGATCAAGTAATGCATCATTGATTGTTTTGGGCTCAATTTGAGAGATTAGTGCTATATGACTAGAGGGATCTCTATGAAATGACCTAGTCCTAACACCTTGAGATAATTCACCTACAATTTGATCTAGAGGGTCATTTTGATGAACTCTTATTATTCTAGGATGTGTATCAAATTGATTTTGATCATGATTATCCTCAACTCTTCTTTCATCATCGGAATCACCTCTTACTCCCCCTTGATTTAACTCTCCCCCTTGATCATTACCCCCTAAAGTTAAATCTTGAAATTTTTGGGTAATTTCTTGATTTTTATCATTGATATCATTATCAATGGGGGATTTCCTAGGGTAAGTATTAGAGGTTTCATCAAATTGGACATTTGAAGATTCCTCAATCTTTTGAGTTCTTTTATTATAAACTATATATGCTACACTAGTGGATGAGTATCCAATTAGGATTCCCTCATCCGCTTTGGACTCAAATTTACCTAGGTTGTCTTTGGTGTTTAAAATATAGACTTTGCAACCAAAAACCTTAAAATAGTGAATTTGTGGAATTGTACCATTCCATAATTCAAATGGGATTTTTCCTAAGAACCTATGAATTAAAACCCTATTTTGGATATAGCAAGCAGTGTTGACCGTTTCCGCCCATAAGTAGCTAGGTAAAGAATATGCATTAAGCATAGTCCTAGCCGCTTCTTGTAGGGCACGATTTTTTCCTTTCCACAATCCCATTTTGTTGGGGTGTTCTAGGACAAGAAAATTCGTGCTTGTACCCTTGTTCTAGGCAAAAGTTTGAGAAGTTATAATTCTCAAATTCTCCACCATGATCACTATGGATCCGGTTGATTTTGAGTTTTCTTTCATTCTCTACTCTCTTGCTAAATCCTATGATTATTTCTAGGGTTTCGTCCTTATATTTCATGAAAAATACCCAAGTAAATCTAGAAAAATCATCTACTATCACTAAGCAATATTTACTACCAATCATGGAAGGAGTACTATGACAATCAAATAAATCCATACGCAATAGTTCTAAAGGTAAAGCGGTACTAAGTAAAGTTTTACCTTTGTGTGATGATTTTGATTGCTTCCCCTCTTGGCATGCATCACACATTTTGTCCTTGAGATACTTGACTTTTGGCAACCCCTTGAGTAACTCATTTTGGCTATTTTGGCAATGTTCTTCATATTGATGTGCCCTAGCCTCCTATGTCAAAGTCAACTCTCTTCTTCTTTTGCAATAAGACACTTAGTAGAAGCATTAGTAGCATAGGATAAATCAACATAGTATATATTTGATTTCCTAAAACCTACTAACATGCAATCATTTAAAGTTTTATGTCTTATGAAACATTTTGAAGAATCAAATTGAACATCAAAATTGGCATCACATAGTTGACTTACACTAAGCAAATTAAATTCCATATTTTTAACTAATAACACTTTGTGAATTGCAAGATTGGGGGATACCTCAATTGTGTCTTTTCCTAGAATCTTAAGTTTACCATTATTTCCAAAAGACACATTCCCCTTGCTAGTGTGGTTGATGGTGGAAAATTTTCTCTCATCACTGGTCATGTGTTTTGAGCAACCACTATCAACAATCCATAAGATTGGTTCTTCTACCTATACAACATGAAAAATGCAAGCCTTAGGCACCCAAATTTTAGGACCGATAGCATTTACTACATAACTTTTGCAAACCCAAGCCTTTTTAGCCTTGCTCCTAATGGTTGGTTTTCTACTAATTAGAGAGGTGAAGGCTACTTCTTTTTCCTTAGGCTTATATCCTATGCCAGCCTTGTTATAAATGACCCTTTGGTCCCTAAGAATCATATCAAGATATTTGGACCCATTTGTAAACTTTTCTAAACATGCATGTAAATCACCTATTTCTTTCCTAAGTTCATCATTCTCATTCCTAAGTGTATATGCATCATCACAAGGTGGTTCTACATTTTTTAAGTGACTTAATTTCTACTTTTAAGTCCTTAATCCTAGTTTTTGATCTATTTAAGGCATTTGAAGGCATGCAATAGTTTTATAAAGTAAATCTATCTTAGGGGAGTCTCTTACCTCATCATCACTTGATGATGATTCATCGCTTGTGGATGAGGATGAAGACTCCTCACTTGAGCTTCCGACTTCCTCCTCTAAGGCCATGAGAGCTAGGTTCCGGGTGGCATGACACATTTCTTCATCATTGGAAGAGTCCTCCAAGTTTAGTGTGTCCCATGTTTGTGCCACCATTGCCTTCTTCTTCTTCTTCTTCTCCTTCTTCTCCTTCTTTTTCTTTTCCTTCTCCTTTTTCTTTAGTTCCGGGCAATTTAGCTTGATATGCCCTTTCTTGTTGCAACCATAACAAACAACATTAGGAGTAGAATTTGAACTACTAGAAATTTTACCTTTGGAGGATTGGAACATCCTCCTCACATCCTTCTTGGTGAGTTTCCTTGACCTCCCACCAAACTTCTTTATATAGTGAGCTACCTCACTAGCCGATAGCTCGTCGTCGCTACTTGATGACTCCTCCTCGGATTCGGATGAGGAAGAGACTTCTTTCTTCTCCTTCTTCTTTTTGCCCTTCTTCCCTACAAAAAGAGCTACACCTTTCTCTTTTGATGAAGTATTAGCTTGCTCATGTAACTCAAATTCACAAAAGAGTTCATCTAATTTAACCAAAAAAAGATCCCTAGAGACCTTATAGGCATCTACCATTGAAGCCCACAAGGTTGTTCTAGGGAAAGCTTGGAGAATGTACCTCACAAGGTCTCGGTTGTCGACCTTCTCACCTATCACATATAGTTCGTTGACTACTTCCTTGAAGTGACCGTGCATTTGGCTCACAGTTTCGTTGGTCTTCATTGCGAAGCTTTGGAGTTGGCCTATTAAGAGATCTCTCTTGGCTCTTCTTGTTTCCTTTGATCCCTCATTGAGCTCAATTAGCTTCTCCCAAAGCTCCTTCGCCGATTAAAAAGGCCCCACTTTGCTTAGTTGCTCTTTTGTCAAACCTCATTGAAGTGTGGTTGTTGCTTTGGCGTTAGCTTGAGCCTTCTTGGCCATGTCCCTCGTCCAATCCTTGGTCAGTATGGGCGCTCCGTGTTCATCGACCGACTTCTCGAATCCGTCTACAACACTAAACCAATTATCAATATCATTCATAAGGTAGTATTCTATCCTACCTTTCCAGTAGCTGAAATCGTTGCCATCGAAGAATGGAGGCCTCACCGTGCTATACCCCTCTTGAAAAGCTATTATGCTCCGGTTGATGGTTAGATCTTCCGACGCGATCCGAGCTCTGATACCGCTTGTTGGGGATCCTTGGAAGGCTAGAGGGGGATGAATAACCTCTTTTTCGATTTATACAAAAATGGTTAGCAGAAGCACAACAAATACAATAGTAATAGAAACGAAAATACAATGCTAACACGGAAGCTTTTACGTGGTTCGTAAATAACGCTCCTACTCCACGGTAATCCTTAAGGTGGATCAACCGAAATCAATCTTCACTAAGAAGCTTTCTCTTTTACAAAACCCTCCTCTTCTTACACAAGATGAATATGAAGATTAGAGAGGAGGAGGGGAATTAAAACACTTAGAAAGCTTAGAAAATTTGTGGGGGGGGCTTAAGAGAATGATCAGAATGTAAGCATTAACCCTTTTAACCACCCCAAGCCCTCTTTTTATAGAGAGAGGGTTATTTTTCTCGTTGGGCCACGATCAGTCGACTGATGTACAATATCAGTCGACTGACGTCGTGATTAACAGCTTCTGAATAGCCAAATTCATGGAATTCATAAGCGTCATCATCCAACGACACGCTCATCAGTCGACTGATCTCTCCATCAGTCGACTGATGGAGTGATCAGTCGAGTGATCACCCGCGTAGTCGAGTGAGACTCCATTCTATGCCCGGGTTGACACGATCACCGACGCCATTGTTTGGCGATTGATCGATATCGACATCGATCGGCACGACTAGGCGATCGACTTTTCGTCGACCTTTTCACCGGCTGACTACAAGCACCCTATCAGTCGACTACTACATCGTATCAGTCGACTGATACTCGTCAAGTATGAATAATTCATACTTGAATTGACTCCCTAGACCTAGACTCAACCTTCTAGCTCTTCTTTAAGCCTTACGCCTCCAAGATCCCTCCGAGTCCACGACTTGTTCATCCTTTGCGCTTGCTTCCAAGAGCTTCCTTCGGTTTTGTCATGTCTTGGGTTTCCCTTTGCCAAAGTGCGCTTGGACTTTACGCCGCCAAGACTACATGCTTGGACTTACGCTGCCAAGACTTGCCTTTGGACTTCCTTTGCCAAGGTCAACTTGGACTTTACGCCGCCAATACTACATGCTTGGTCTTATGTCGCCAAACCTTTTCCTTGGACTTCTCTTGCCAAGATCATACTTGGACTTTGCTTTTACCAAGTCTTCATACTTGGATTTTCCTATCACTTAAACATGTTCACAATTAGATCACAAAGTATTACCTAACTTAGATGATTATCCAAACATCAAAACATATAAATGCTTGGGGCATTATTGCACCAACATCCATGACCAAGATGACTTGAATACCGCAAGTCAAAGGAACATCGCACTTAAGCTGCAGTAAGAACTTCGTTGACATATCCATATATGCAGAGAACCATATGAAGTCTTACAACTGGTCACTCCAATGAACTAGTTACCATAACTAGCATCCACGATTAACTCCGGACATCACAATATCTCCAGCCAGTGAGAATCAGCTGCTTGGATACACCAAGGAGTATACCTCGTGCTAGTCTCGACAGAATTGATGGTGTCCAAATCCATCAATTCATCGACTAGGGATAATTCCAATACATCTCAATTACACATGTAGAGATACTCACTAGTTGTGATCCAATCACAAATTCTCTCATGCTGTGAATCGTATTACGGACATTCAGTAAATGAGTTTAAGATCCAATCAAATACATGAAAACATATATACTCAAATAGTGAATCTTTATTTATCAAATAAATGGTACAACCATAAGGCGATTGCCTTAGGACACCTATCATATATTACTAACAAACTCTCACTTGGCCTAATGCCAATTGCTACGATATCTAATACCATAAGCTCTAACATGACCCTCAAACTTACTTTGAGGTAATGCTTTAGTTAAAGGATCCGCTAAGTTCCTTTCAGTGGGAAACTTCTCGATTTATATTTCCTTCCTACTTATGATCTCTCTGATCAAATGATAGCGGCGTAGCACATGTTTGGATCATTGATGAGACCACATCAAGTTCAGAGACAAAATTTTTGATGCAAACCGCTTCCTTTGCTGCTTTCGAAGCTGCAATGTATTCTGCCTTAGTGGCAGAATCCGCTATAGTGCCTTTCTTGGAACCTTTCCAACTTATTGCGCCTCTATTCAAGGTGAACACGTACCCAGACTGAGACCTAAAATCATCCTTGTCTGTCTGGAAGCTGGCATCCGTATACCCGCGTATCACCATGTCCCCTTCTCCATATATTAGGAACTCATCCTTAGTTCTTCTTAAGTACTTAAGGATCGTCTTAACAGTCACCCAATGATCCATTCCTGGATCATACTGGTATCTTCTCGTGACACTTAGATCATACGATACATCGGGCCTTGTACATAACATAACATACATGATAGATTCTATTGTGGATGCATAGGGAATCTTACTAATGCAAATCCTCTTGTCTTCTGTGCGCGGACACATAGACTTCGAAAGGTGTATCCCATGCCTGATGGGAAGGAAACCTTTCTTGGATTCCGACATGCTAAACCTCTTAAGCACTCGGTCTATATATGTAGACTATGAAAGACCAAGCAACCAATTCGATCTATCCCTATAGACCTTAATCTCGAGGATGTAGGTTGCTTCTCCCAAGTATTTCATGAAGAACGTCTTGGATAAACAAATTTTAACTGATTGTAAGACAGATACATCATTTCCTAGTAATAGGTCATCGACATACAATACTAGGAACATGACTGCACTCCCACTAATCTTCTTGTACACATAAGGTTCATCCGGATTTTGTGAGAAATCAAACTTTTTGATTGTCTCATCAAAATGGATATTCCAGCTCCTGGATGCTTGCTTCAATCCATATATGGACCGTCGCAGTTTGTATACCTTGATTTTATCAATCGATGTGAAACCCTCAGGCTGTAACATATACACGTCCTCGAGTAGATTTCCATTAAGGAAAGCTATTTTCACATCCATCTGTCATATCTCATGATCATAATGAGGTTCTATGGCCAGGAGCATCCGAATGGATTTAAGCATAGCAACAGGTGAATAGGTCTCGTCATAATCAACACATTGCTTTTGACGATACCCTTTCGCCACTAATCTAGCCTTATAGGTAATCACATTACCATCCATGTCGGTTTTCTTCTTGAAAACCCACTTGCACCCTATAGGCTTTATGCCTTCAGGTGGGTCAACCAAGTTCCAAACTTGATTTTCATACATGGAATCCATTTCCGACTTCATGGCATTAAGCCATTTATCCCTTTCTGAACTTTTCAGAACTTATTTATAACTGGTAGGCTCCTCATCATCAATAAGTAACACGTCATTCGAATCACTTATAAGAAATCCATATCTCTCAAAAATGTTGTGTGTTCTACCAGATCTACGAAGATGTGGTGTCACAATTGGTCCAACCGATGGCTCATCACTATGAGTTATCGGCTGTGGAGCTTCACCAGGTATCTCATCAATGTCTATTTGAGTCTCTCGAGCCTCCTCAAACTCAACGACACTCCTACTGTTTTCTTGTAAGAGAAACTCTTTCTCAAGAAACACAACATGCCTTGAAACAAACACCTTTTGTTCCACAGATGATAGAATTGGTAACCCCTCATTTCCTTAGGGTATCCAATAAATAGACATTTATCAGACTTAGCATCCAGTTTGTCTGACATAGTTCGCTTCACATAAGTAGGACAACCCCATATCTTCAAGTAAGATACATGAGGTTTCTTACTATTTCATATCTCATATAGAGTAGTAGAGACTACCTTGGTTGGCATTCTGTTTAGCAAGTAAATAGTTGTCTGAAGTGCATAGCCCCAAAAGGACTTAGGAAGATTTGCATAATTCATCATCGACCTGACCATGTCCAACAAGGTCTGGTTACGCCTCTCAGATACACCATTATGCTATGATGTATACGGCGGAGTCCATTGAGACAATATACCATTGTCTCTTAGATAATCTAGAAACTCTTGACTTAAGTATTCACTACCTCAATCCGATCGAAGTATTTTAATACTCTTGTTATGTTATTTCTCTACTTCATTTCTGAATTCTTTGAACCTTTCAAAGGCTTCAGACTTGTGTTTCATCAAGAACACATACCCAAACCGTGAGTGGTCATCAGTGAAGGTAATGAAGTAGCTATAGCCTCCTAGAGTTTGAGTTGACATAGGTCCACATACATCAGTATGTATTAGACCTAGCAACTCTCCCACCTGTTCACCTTTTCCTGTAAAAGGTAACTTAGTCATCTTGCCTTTTAAGCATGATTCACATGTATCGTATGAATCCAATTCAAACGATTCCAGAATTTCACATCGGTGTAATTCGGACATGCATTTCTTGCTTGCATGACCAAGACGACAATGCCACATGTAGGAGTCTAATTGACTATCCTTTCGAGCACGCTTATTGCTCACTTTGATATTGAAAATGTTACTGGACATGTCCAACGTATAAATACCATTGCTCAAAGTTCTAGTCCCATAAAGAATGTCATTCAAAGTTATGTAACAATGATTGTTACTAAAAGTTAAATGGTACTCATTTCTATTTAAACAAGAAATAGAAATGATGTTCTTTATCATCTAAGGAACATAAAAGCAATTGTCCAGTGCTAAGACAAGTACTGTAGAGAGTTTCAACAAATACTTTCCGATGGCGAGTGCAACAACCTTTGCTTCATTCCCAACACATAAATTTGACTCTCCCTTGACGAGTCTTCTTCTATTCCTTAGCCCATGTATGTCATTATATATATGTGAGTCACACCCAGTATCCAATACCCAAGTGTTTGAGGAAATAGAATGACAATCAATAACAAAGATATATAAAAAAGATGGGGCATTTGATGCCTTATTCTTCTTCACGGACTCAAGATAAATCTTGTAGTTTCTTTGCCAATGGCCCTCCTTGCCATAATGATGGCAAGTGCCCTTTTGAGCTGGTTCTATCTTTTTTAGCCTTTTTCTTCTTCCCCTTTTGTTGTTCCTTTGACTTCCTCTTAGAACCTTTCTTCGAGGAATCAACTAATAGCACAGTCCCCTGCTCATGCTTCTCAGAAGGCTCCACAGTCTTCAGCATATTGAGCAGTACCACAGATGAACCTTCTTGCATCTCAGAGGTGAAGAGGAGCTTGGAGACTTCGAACCTTTTGAATCTCACTTGCTTATCAAACAACTCATAAAGATGAAGGACTATGGTATGAGCATCCATATGCTCATGTTGCTTCCGTAGCTCGGGTACCATCGCGGCTAGTATGCTACAACTTACTAGTTCAGAATCACTCATATGTTTTTGATAGGCCAGCAATTGGTCCAGAGTTGCGTCATCACTGGGACAGGCGGGAAGAGGCTCTTCGAGGACATACACAAGCTTTTCCGCCTTGAGAACAATTCTCAAGTTTCTAAGTCAGTCCAAGAAGTTCAGTCCATTCAATTTATTCGAATTCAAAATAGAGCACAAATTCAAAGACATCATAATCAAGCGATTAATTTAGAAATACAAATCGAGCATATATGAGAAAGATGGAAAAATGCATCAATATACATTTACAAATCCCATTCATTTTTCGAATTTTAAAAACTCCAAAATCACTTCGGGAGATCGTAGGTCCATCTCCGAATGGGATGATATCCAACATAGATATGAATAACCTTAGAGAGAGTCCAACAAACCATTCATAGCTACGATGGTAGGTATCAAATATACCGATTGCATATCACATATATGCAACTATCACAATGTGCTATCTGTTGGAGATCGAAATGGCCGGCTAGAGGGGGGTGAATAACCCTTTATCGTTGGATGCCGGTATTTGCTCGTCTACAAAACTAATTAGCGCAACGAAAACAATAAAGACAAGCAAATGCAAATACAAGAAAACAAACGCTAACACGATAGTATAACGTGGTTCACGACTATGCCGCTAATCCACGGTCCCCGATTCGTCCTCGGTGAATCACTCCGCCAAAACCAATCCACTAATGGTCTCTCCTTTGCACCAAGCTAGTCCAACAGAACACTTGGCAGTCGACTGATGGACCTCATCAGTCGACTGCTGCCTCCGTAGTCGACTGCCCAATCGGCTATGAGTGGTTCTGTGGCCAAACCCTTTCGACGATCACGCATTCGTGAATGACCGATCTGGTCTCGGCATCATGATCACATACATATATGATCATTGTTGGCCTCAAAACAACCAGTCGAATACCAGTCGAACCATGTTCGACTCAGAGTAGTCGATTGTCATTCCATGGCAGTCGACTGGTGTCAGGAAATCCCATCTGACACTTAGCCAAATGACCAAGTTTCACCTTAGAGCTACTACCCCTTCCCGGGTTACATTCGCTCACTCTCATCTCTCGGAGTCCCTCGCCTTCGAAGTTATCTTCATCCTCGGCCACGTCCCTCAGCAGCATCAAGCGCACGGCTCTGCAATGCTCCTTCGCGTCTCTTGCCTGGAAGTTTACTTCCTCCGGCTTCACTCCAAGCTCCTCGTCCGACGGTCCCTCGGATGCTCCAAGCGCACGGCTTCCGCAAAGCCATCCTTCACCGACTCAAGGACCGAGTCATGAGTTGTGAAACTCGCCACGGCTCCATGTGTGAATTACTAATCCCTGCAAGACTCCAATGCACATATCAAATCACACTAACACCCTAACTTAAACCCTTTCCCACACACATCAAAACCTTATCATGGCAAGAGATTGCCCTAACACTATCAACTAATTGAATGTTCACACATACATCGGGTTGTTAACTCATTAACAAGTATGCATCATATGCATAGCACCCAACTTCACCTCCCTTCACATTGACCTTGGAGAGAGTCCAACAAGCTGATGCTCCAGGTTAAAGCCAACCCATTAATCGAGAAATAGTTTTAATATGGTTAGAGCGCATTCAACCAATTAGCCCGGCTTGGAGAGAGTCCAACAACCAAAGCTAACGATTGACCTCTGACTCTTACCTTATTAGTATTAAACTATTTCATGGTTTAAACATGTTCAGGTTCGAGCTGGGCTTGGAGAGAGTCCAATAACCCAAACAGGAAATAAAACTCTGGTTCTAACCATATTAATGGAAGGTGTAGGCTTTAATATTGAGTAAGAGTTTTTATGTCTCATCCTCTTTGCATGTAAATAACTATTATCTACATGACATGACATACATCTACATGTCACGACATGCATGACATAATGATATGCATCTAATGCAATTACATGACATACAATTATGACATGTACAAAATTTCCTTATATGTCATAACTATTTATGGAAATAAAATATATTTGAGATTTGATTCTCCAAATCAAATCATGATTAAATTAGAAAATAAATTTCCAAATCTGATCACATATTTTATTTATGGAAAGTGTTAATTAAGGAAAGTCAAATTTAATTTAGGAAACAAATTTCCTAAATTGTCAAAACTATTTATGGAAATAAAATATATTTTAGATTTGATTCTCCAAATCAAATCATGATTAAATTAGGAAATAAATTTCCAAATCTAATCAAATATTTTATTTATAGAAATTGTTAATTTCTATGAATACTTCTAAACTTTCCAAAACTAGAAGATTTTCATAAATACTTCTAAACTTTCCAAAATTAGAAAATTTTCATAAATACTTCTAAACTTTTCCAAAATAAAAAATTTCCATAAATACAATTACAACTATTGCAAAACAATTTTACGATTATGTCGAAACACAACCTGGGCTCTGATACCACTATTGAGTTTTCGGCACCGCGGCGAGTGTGTGTTCGAACATGTTTCGTAAATATGTGCACAGTGAAAGAATTAAAAATTAATAAATATAATTTATTACAACACACATCACATGCATGCATAGTACAATATGTGTAGACATAATCAAAAATTCAAATTTTGCAATAAAAAAAAATTACTCTAGTTATACCTGACGTATCACGTGCAGCGGGAATGAGATCAACCGGAGTGACTCTCGCTAGAATCGTCTCTATCTGTATCCATGCCAAGTATCGTTGGGATGGCTTCACAAAGTCATGAGCCTCGTCTTCGTACAAGTCACTAGCCTCGTGTCGAAGACGATGTGATCGAGAGAAGATCATAATCCGAATCAAAATTCGGATTAGAAATCGAGTCCCCAAAACTCACTTCTCCAGAGAGGTATTCATCAACCGATTAACGAATCCTTCGTCCTCCACCTATGAGGAATACCGGAGATCGAATCCCCGATAAAGTAGCCACTATCGGAGCTCAAAACATCGTTCAAACGACGCTTCGACACGAAAGAAAGAATTTGTCTAGAAAACTGGACAGCTTGGTGGAGGTTTTACGCCGGCCCAAAGAAGGATGGTCGGCTGCACCTTGGTCACCAGAGCCAAGGGAAGTCGTCGAAGGGTCGCCGGAGGATCGTCGGCAGAAGCTTGGACGCCGACAGTAAGGTGGACGGTGGTACAAAAGCTAGCGGCGTGGGCTGCTTGGGTAGCGGCAAGGAGAAGAGAGGGAGAGGGGTTGGGCAGCTAGGTTTTCCAACACATAAGTTATCCACGAAAAACCCTTAAGTCATGTTTTATAGAGAACACATTCTCCTAACGGTTATTGGTTCATAACCAAAATCCGTTAACCCGCTCCAATAACTTAAGTTAAAATAAACCAAACCACATTGGTCTATTTTAAGTTAAAATGAACCGAACCAACTTTGGTTCATTCATTTAAAACAAACCAAACCCCTTTGGTTTATTCTTCACCATTGGATTAGAACCAAACCAATTTAGTTTATCCATCATGTCTTCATAAGACACGACCCATCCATGCTTTCATTGTGACTGAAACAATTTCATACTCGCTCCTTGTTTGGTCCAATCAAACCTAGTTTCTCTCGGACTGAGAATCTCATTCTCAAGCTCGTTTTAAATCCTTCGGATTACGCTCGTTGTGCGTGTGACCAAATTGGTTCCTGATTTATGTTGGTCATCTATAATTAACCATTAATTATAGAACGATCATGAGTGACACCTAGTAGTACATCATGATCCCCAATTAATCGAAAAATCAACGGTTGATCCAGAACCATTTATGAAACCCTTCAACAGCTACAATGAATCGTGCCTCGTTCCCTTCATGCATCTTATACCCACTTGGTTCATGACATGGTCTATAGTGTCAGTCCCCACTAGGCTGACTACATCACACCTAGCCCAAGTATCATTTCCTCGTCCTACGGATTCTAGTTACTGCACATGTATCTAAGAGTACCTTACTCTAAACATATAATGCTTTAGCCAAAGACTTTAGTAACAATCCGATGAGATACGTATTACTGTCTCCCTAGGTAGAATTAGTCTTGAAGAGTTATTTGACCTGAGGTTTGTCTCTAGATAAATTGTTTTTAGGATCATTAGTCCCAAATCGGTCCGATTTTCAAAATGACAATCTCTCTGATGCTACTAAACAGTACTACTCATTGTTGTGATACATAGTGATTCAGTATAAGAGCGACCCGACATAAATCGCCTTCGACTATTATTGCAGGCTAGTGACTCGCATAATGAAGTCTTATGGTGATCACTCCGATGAACTAGTTACCATAACTAGCATCCACGATTAACTCGGACATCACAATGCCTCTGTGATGAGAATCGGTTTGCTTGGATACGAGGTATACTTTGGGCTAGTCTCGGCAGAATTGATGGTGTCCAAATCTATCAATTCATCGACTAGGGATAATTCTAATACATCTCAATTACACATGTAGAGATACTCATTAGTTGTGATCCAATCATAAATTCTCTCATGCTGTGAATCGTATTACGGACATTCAGTAAATGAGTTTAAGATCCAATCAAATACATGAAAACATGTATACTCAAATAGTGAATCTTCATTTATCAAATAAATGGTATAACCATAAAGCGATTGCCTTAGGACACCTGACATATATTACTAACAAGGTCTAGGCTAAGGATGGTCTAGCAAGTATGGGGGCACCATACTTGGGTTAAAACCTCATGTTTGAGGTGTATCAATCGACTGATACTATGGTCAGTCGACTGATGGGAGTCATCTAGGATTTGACTATGGGAAGATGGGATATCAGTCGACTGCAAGAATTGGGCAGTCGACTGATCTCCAGATTAGTCGACTGCTGGTTGAGAATTCAGGCACAGTGAGTTCTCCAGTCGAGTGATCATCCCGAACACTCGCCTGATTGAGCCATCAGTCGACTGATGGGTATAATCAGTCGACTGATGGTCTATTCGTCGGACTTATCCAACGTGGTTCATGCCGTTGTGAGACAACGACTACAGGGGCAGTCGACTGATGGTCCTGATCAGTCGATTGCTAGGCAAAAATCAGCCCGAATGTAGGTTATAAAAGTAGCTCGGAAGGAGGGTTTTTGCTATGGTTCTCTTGGGCGATTTGGAGGGGAATAGTTGGTGCTTTCTAGTCCTTCAAGGCTAGTCTAAGGCAACCAAAGATCAAGCAATCAAAAGAGCATTTGTAAAGTTCTCTTTACATAGATTGTTGTATTCATTATTGTATTACTTTTGTAATCACTTGTACGAGGTTTCTCCACCTCCGGATTGTTCCGAGGAGTTTATTTGATTAGTGGCTTTGTATGCATCGCTAGAGCTCGTTTGAGCTCGATCCGTGGAGTAGGAACCAATCGGTCTGAACCACGTTACATCTTGTGTTGGGATTGTGCTTGTATTTATTTTCGTTGTATATTTTGTATTTCCGCTGCATATTAATGTTTTGTAGCAAGCACGATCGAACGATAATCCATCGACAAGCGACTATGCTATTCACCCCCCCCCCCCTCTAGCGGTCATGAACGTTCCTATAGTCTAGTCCTTCGGAAATGGATACAGATCCATGGCTTCTCTCAGACTCGGACTCAGAACTTGATTCATCCTCGGAATCATTTGCGACCATGAGTGCTACAAAGCATGTCTTTGATATTTGTTGGTGCAATCGGCCCAGGTTGACTCGAGTTTGACTTGAGCAGTACCTTGATAGTATTTTGATAATAGACAAAACTCATGACATGAGATTGTCATGGGAAAGTCCAACATGGTGTTGGCATGGAAAATCCAAGCATGGAGCTTGGTGTGGAAAAGTCCAAAGCATTGCGAAGTCGTGCGCTTGGTGCTTGGTGAGAAATGCATTGCGAAGCCGTGCGCTTGGTGCATGTGGGAAGTCTTGAGGACTTGGTAAATTCACTAGGCTCGGGGTCCTTGAGTCGGTGAAGGATGACATTGTGAAGTTGTGCGCTTGGTGCATCCGAGGGACCGCCGGACTGGGAGCGAATGGAGTGAGGCCCAAGGGAATCATACTTCGAGGGCAAGAGACGAGAAGGATGGCGTTGTGAAGCCGTGCGCTTGGCGCATCCGAGGGATGTAGGCCGAGGGAAAAGAGCTTCGGTGGGGAACTCCATGAGGGATGATGTGGACTTGGCCAAGTGGCTAAGACTGAGTGTCGGAGGCTCAAACGTGATGTTTGAGGGTTTACCCGACAGTCGGATGCTCAAACAACTTGGTGTTTGAGGTTTTGCCCGACATCAATCGATTGGCATAGATGTCAGTTGACTGCTCTAGGTCGTATGGGTTCGACCAGTGTTCGACTGAACAGAAGTCTGGCTGATCAGTCGACTGCCATGGGAGGGTAGTCGACTGTTGACACTATCAGTCGACTGCTAATGGGTAGCAGTCGACTGATCACAGTGTGCATGGGCACAGAATGGAGTTGAGCTTGCCAGCACTCGACTGATGGAGATCAGTCGACTGATGTGTGATCCGTTGGAACTTAACCAACGTGGATCTGGCCGTTGTGAGACAACGGCTACAGGATCAGTCGACTGATGGGCACGAAAATAGCTTGATGCAGGTTATAAATTGGAGTTCAAGTGGGAGGATTTCGAAAAAGGCTTTTGAGGTGACTTTGGAGGGGAATTGCTGTTGCATTCCAGACCTTCAAGTGCAAGCAAAGCAAGCAATAAGAAAGCGATCAAAACAATTGTGTAAAAGTTCTCTTTTGTATTGTCTTTGTATTTCTTGTTGTATTTCATGTTACTTGTTGTAATAGCTTGTGAGAGGTTTCTCCACCTCCGACGTGTAGTCGAGAAGGAGTTTAGTTAGTGTCGTGCGCATAACTAGAGCTCGGTGAGCTCACCCGTGGAGTAGGAACCATTCGGTTCCGAACCACGTATATGCTTGTGTATTGCTTGTGATTGTTATGTGTTGTTAGTATTATTATTATTGTTGTTATTCCGCTGCACTAACAATAATCGTAGACAAGCAACGCAACCAGAACGAGCAAATTCCGTTATCCAACAAAAGAGGGTTATTCACCCCCCTCTAGTCGGCCGATCGATCCCCTACAAGTTGTATCAGAGCCGAGGTCGCTCTTCAAGGACTAACCGCCGCGAGAGCACTATAAGATGGCCGACTACAACCTCCAACCACCAAAATTCGAAGGAGATTTCCTATGGTGGAGAAGAAAAATGGAGGTATACCTAGAAACCGATTTTGATTTTATGCTAATCTTAGAAAACGATTTCAAATTGCCTAGGGATGAAAGAGATAGGCAAATTGAGAAGTCAAGGTGGACCCAAGACCAAATAAAGGACTTCGAGACAAATCGCAAGGTAATCGAATTACTTAGTGATTTGATTCCTAACAACATTTGGTCTAGGTTGGGTAATTTTAGGGATGCAAAGGAATTATGGGAGAAAATAATGAAACTCCAAGAAAATTCCCAACTGGCACAAGTAGAGGAAAATGTCGTGGAAGAATTGGCATCCACATTCGAAGATGTGGATGATTTGGTGGAGACCTCCACCTCTAGCATTGAGGGGGAGGAAAGGATTTCCATTCCGGAGCAAGATCAAAATGAAGCTTCTACCTCCAGAAAAAGTGAAGAGGCCTCCACTACCTCCCTAGGTAACTCAAGTGTTATTATTTTAAATAAAAATCACATAATATGCTTTGAGTGTAGGGTGAAAGGGCATTACAAGAGCAAATGCCCTAAATTGGCTAAGAAGAAGACACCGACATCAAAAGTCAATTCAAAGTCAAAGAATGCTGAAGTCCCCACAACTAGAAGCAAAGAGCACATTGTGTGCTTTAAATGCAATCAAAAGGGACACTACCAAAGCCAATGTCCTAGGGGGAGGAAGAAAGGGCAAGAAGGTGTATCTCATGTAGGGGGAGCTCCTAAAGCTAACCCTAAGGTAAATTTATTTAATGCACCTTTAATTCCTAAAGTCAAAAAGCATGCCAAAAATTATTTTAGTTCTCTTGCTGTTATCAATGAAAAGCATGCTAGGAGAAACAATAAGGTTTATTGCTTAGGTGCTAAGCATGTTAGTTTCTCTAAGGACAAACCTAGGACTTAAAACACTAGACCTATTTTACCTAAAGAGTCCATTAGAAGAATTGAAAACCACCTAGGTGTCAACCCCAAGAAATCTAGGCACATGCCTAGAAAGAGTCCTTCCCAAAGAAAAAATGAAAATTCAAAATTGGAAAAATTAGAGCTAGAAAACCAAGTCTTGAGGTCAAGGCTAGAAAAATTGGAAAAGACCCTAGCAATTATCTCAAATTCGGTTAAGGGGTCTAATGTTCAAAAGTCAAGACCTAGGAAACAAGAACGGTCAAAGGGCAAGAAAGGTTTGGGTCACAAACCTATGTCCTATCATAATGTTCCATTTAATTATGGAACAACATCTAGGTCTAGAAAAACCAAGGCTAATAGGAAAGCTATCCCTAAGTCTAGCCATGGTGTTTGCTTAGTGGCTAAGGACCTAAGGAAAACCAAGAAAGCCACTAAGAAGGTTAATGAAGGAGTCACCTCTAGAGTTGACATAAGTAAGACCCATTTGACTAAGGCTTCAAAGCCAAAAAGGGTCATTAGGAAGGTATCTAGGGAAGTTATCCCTAGTGAATACCTTGTTAACCCAAGGAGCTCCAATAGGTATTGGGTTCCTAGGAGCGTGATCGATTCACGCTAGATGGGTTAGGGTGTGTCAACCCTAAGTGGATGGGTAGTTAACCTAGCCATGATAAGTTGACACATTAGGTTGTGCCAATATGTTTTGAGAAGTTAAAAAAAAATGATTAAATTGGCACAATTAAGTCATAGAGGTCATGGTGTGCCATTTTGGGGTTTTGGCACGCTAGGGAAATGAATGACATTGAGGCAAAAATGGACTTAATCCTAGAAATGACAATTTGAATTTAACACTTAGGTATTCCATACCTTAGTATACTTTTATTTGCCATGATGTATTTGTCTTGCCATGTCATGACATCATTCTCATTTTTATCTATAAAAATGTCATGATCATATTTAGATTTACTTTTAGATGTCATGTATGCCTAGATCTCATTTACATGCCATGACATCATGATTTTGGCATATGCTTTTATCTATATCATATTTATGCCATAATCATCATCATGCATATAACTAAAATGAAATTAAGGACTATGGCATGATTTGATGGGAATCAAATAATATTGCCTAGAAATATGCATGAGACCAATAAAAGAACAAAAACCCACATCTCACTAAGATATGTGACTTGTATGTGTTTTACACATCTAGATATAAGTGAGATGTTTAGGAAAAAGGAATTAAAGATTTCAAAAACTTTTTGAAAACATTTTGAAAAACCTTGGTGATGATACACCATTGAATGAGATGATACAAAGAAGACTCTTTATTGAAGCTTTTCTTAACTTTTGGACTTTGTATCAATCTCCTAATTTAATGGGTAAAATAATTTTCTAATATTTTTCACCCATAGTGTTTAGGATAAGTATTATACGTATGCATTTTCAAGATTTTTAAAATTACGTATATTTACTTATGGATTTTGAAAATCCATTTCTGAAACTGAAAAACTGCATAATGCAGTTATCAGTCGACTGCCTGTAATGGCAGTCGACTGATGGTAAGTCCAGTCGACTGGTATCTGACGGAGTCGACTGGCACAGGCTGATTTCGAGTAAATCTTATTGGTTAGGCCCATGTTTAGCTAGGTTAAGGTCCCCTAACCACTCCTAACCCTAGGATATGCTTGGGAGAGCATTAGAGAGGGTGGAAATTCATTGGATATGAATTAGGAGAAGGGTCTAGGGAGAGTATCAATTTTAAGGTAGATGAAAGTTCATTGTTGAACTTTACCTTAATTTTGATTGGTTAAATGTTTCTATTGGCTTAGGGACTCTCCAAGGACATTGCTGGTGCAATGGTCAAGGGGGAGCAAGCCTCTAGGGGGAGGTATCCATCATGGGAAGATGAATGTGTATTTCCTCATGGGAGGAAAATTTGGGTTGCCTCTCTTTAAGTGATATGGGATCACTAGTTAGATTGTAGGCATGTATTCCTCCAAGGGAGAGATTGTAAGATCTCATTGGGATATGAGACATTCATACCCTTGGGGAGGACCTTTTTGATGTAGTGTCAAAAAGGGGGAGAAGTTACCAAGTTACCAATTAGGTTTGGAATTCTCATTTGGGGTGTGAGAATTGCCAATATGGGAGAATTGGTAGACTTGAGATGGTAGTTTTGTCAATCATAAAAAAGGGGGAGATTGTTGGTGCAATCGGCCCAGGTTGACTCGAGTTTGACTCGAGCAGTACCTTGATAGTATTTTGATGATAGACAAAACTCATGACATGGGATTGTCATGGGAAAGTCCAACATGGTGTTGGCATGGAAAATCCAAGCATGGAGCTTGGTGTGGAAAAGTCCAAAGCATTGCGAAGCCGTGCGCTTAGTGCATGGTGAGAAATGCATTGCGAAGTCGTGCGCTTGGTGCATGTGGGAAGTCTTGAGGACTTGGTAAGTTCACTAGGCTCGGGGTCCTTGAGTCGGTGAAGGATGACATTGCGAAGCCGTGCGCTTGGTGCATCCGAGGGACCGTCGGACGGGGAGCGAATGGAGTGAGGCCCAAGGGAAGCATACTTCGAGGGCAAGAGACGAGAAGGATGGCGTTGCGAAGTCGTGTGCTTGGCGCATCCGAGGGACGTAGGCCGAGGGAAGAGAGCTTCGGTGGAGAACTCCATGAGGGATGATGTGGACTTGGCCAAGTGGCTAAGACTAAGTGTTGGAGGCTCAAACGTGATGTTTGAGGGTTTACCCGACGGTCGGATACTCAAACAACTTGGTGTTTGAGGTTTTGCCCGACATCGGATCGTGACATAGATGCGACGCATTGCTCGTCGTATGGGTTCGACCGGTGTTCATTGAGCAGTCCGGCGTCGATCACGGTTGACTATCGATCGCTAATGGGTAGCAATGATCGGTGATCACAGTGTGCACGGGCACAGAATAGAGTTGAGCTCGCTAGCACTCGACTGATGGAGATCAGTGGACTGATGGGTGCCATCAGTCGACTGATGTGTGATCCGTTGGAACTTAACCAACGTGGATCTGGACGTTGTGAGACAACGGCTACAGGACCAGTCGACTGATGGTCACGATCAGTCGACCGATGGGCGCGAAAATAGCTTGATGCAGGTTATAAATGGAGCTCAAGTGGGAGGATTTTGAAAAAGGCTTTTGAGGTGACTTTGGAGGGGAATTGTTGTTGCATTCCAGACCTTCAAGAGAAAGCAAAGCAAGCAACAAGAAAGAGATCAAAACAATTATGTAAAAGTTCTCTTTTGTATTGTCTTTGTATTTCTTGTTGTATTTCATATTACTTGTTGTAATAGATTGTGAGAGGTTTCTCCACCTCCGACGTGTAGTCGAGAAGGAGTTTAGTTAGTGTCGTGCGCATAACTAGAGCTAGGTGAGCTCGCCCGTGGAGTAGGAACCATTCGGTTCCGAACCACGTATATGCTTGTGTATTGCTTGTGATTGTTATGTGTTATTAGTATTATTATTATTATTGTTATTCCGCTGCGCTAACAACAATCGTAGACAAGCAACGCAACGAGAACGAGCAAATTCCGTTATCCAACGAAAGAGGGTTATTCACCCCCCTCTAGCCGACCGATCAATCCCCTACAATATTTCCGCGCCCAACTCTTCTGATGAAGACTTGTCCAAGGTTGCCTTATATGCCTCTTTCCTTTTCCTTTTCCTCGATTTGGATTTTTTTCCCTTTTTGTTTGTTCCTTCCATCAAAACTATACCTTTCTCGGTTTGACCCAAGTTAGTATGTTCGTGCATTTCAATCAATTTTTTCCATAGTTATTTTGAATTTTTGAATGATCCGACTTGATCTAGTTCCTCTTTTGTGAGCCCGAATTGCAAGGTGTTTAATGTCTTGTAATAGACTTGGGTCTTTTTCCTTATATTGGTGGTCCATTTTTCCGGATCTAACAACTCTCCCGAGTTATTGACCGGAGCAATGAAGTCTTTCCTAATGCTAAACCATACATCAATATCGGTATTAAGTGTAGGGGATCGGTATGGCCGGCTAGAGGGGGGTGAATAGCCCTCTTCCAATGGATGTTAGAATTCTCGCGTTCGTTTGCTCGTCTACAAAAACTTAGCGCAAGCGGAATATACAAATACAAATAGACAAAGCAAAAGATAAACAATAAAACAAACTCTAACACGATGGTGTAACGTGGTTCACAGCTACGCCGCTAATCCACGGTCCCCGATTCGTCCTCGGTGAATCACTCCGCTAAACCAATCCACTAAATGGTCTCTCCTTTGCACCAAGCTAGGTGGAGGTAACCTTTACAATCAAGATCACTTTTCTTACAAATAGAATGGAGTAAAAGCGAGTAAGAAGAGTTTAGAGCTTGTGGGGCACTAGGAAGATTACTTAGAGCATAAGCATTAGCCTCTCAAAGGCTTACACCCTCTCTTTTTATAGAGAGGGCTGTTTTTCTTCTTCGTTAGCGCCATCACGATTGCCGCCCTTGGCGATCATGCCGACTACAACGGCCTCCGAACACGCCGGATCCCGACCGCTGTAGTTCAACGGAACTCTGGCAATGATCTGGACCTCACGATCGGCCGACCCGTAGTCGACCGCGGTCGGCTACGGCCATTTGCGATATCCTCGCGATGCTTCTGGCAATGATCGCGCCATTCCATCGCGCCGATCACGGGCATAAACCCATCACTGATACCAAACTCACTGATCGAGCGGGCCGATCGCCACATGACATGGCAATGACCGTGTCGAAAACCCATCCGACACTTGGCCAAATGGCCAAGTTCCACCTAAGAGCTACCCTTCCCCGGGTTACAATCGCTCACTCTCATTTCTCGGAGTCCCTCGCCTTCGAAGTTCTCTTCGTTCTCGCCACGCCTCGGCAAAGATCAGCGACGGCTCTGCAATGCTCCTTCGCGTCTCTTGCCTCGAAGTCTACTTCCTCCGGCTTCACTCCAAGCTTCTCGTCCGGCGGTCCCTCGGATGCTCCAAGCGCACGGCTACCGCAAAGCTATCCTTCACCGACTCAAGGCACGAGTCATGAGATGTGAAACTCGCCACGGCTCCATGTGCGAATTACTAAGTCCTGCACGACTTCAACGCACATATCAAATCAACATATCAAACTAACTTAAACCCTTTGCCACACCATCAAAATCATATTATGGCAAGAGATTGCCCTAACAATCTCCCCCTTTTTGATGTGTGGCAATCCGTTTAAGTTAGGTAAAAACATTTGATATAAATTCTAAGGTAAGAAAGTATGTAAAGATAAACATGATATAACAATATGCAACTCCCCCTTAATCCATGAAACTCTCTATACAAATTTTCTCCTCCCCCTATCATATATTTCTCCCCCTAAAATAATTAACTTAAACATAATTATTTCTCCCCCTTTGACACCATCAAAAAGATTAACACTAAGTTATAAGCTTATGGCATCAAGTATAATGGAGGGAAAATACCAAAAACATGAATAAAATCTGAAATCGTAAAAATTGCGGCTGATTTTGGTGAGTAGTCGATCGCTATCGTATGGCTGATCGGTACAATTGATTCAAATTCGATTTTAGGCGAATTTCAGAAATGCATTAAAAATTCCAGAAAATTCGAAAAATCATGAAATTTGGGGAACATATTTCTTTTAAGTATATCTATCAGTGAAAAATATGTTTTCGTGAAAAATCATTATATTTCCACATATTTGCCAAAAATCCAAAAGCTTTAAAAACTACTAGGTTTTTGATCATAAGAGCCATTTTAACACCTAGTCTTGCATTGAATTGTCCCAAAACATGAATACATAGATTTTAGATTAAGGAATTGTTTTGAAAACATATGAAATATCCAACCATGATCTTTGGGCAATATGTCTATGAATTAAACATAAGCCTTCCCCATGATTGGTCTATTATTGCTATTTTGATACTTTAAATGACCATCTAAATGCCATAGGCATTAGTGGACATTTGTATCATCCTAACATCTCACCCATACTAAGTTTGCAATCAAGTTAGCCTATAGTGAGTGTGAGATGCATCCTAGGGGGTATTTGTATATACTTAACCAATATATTCATGCAATTCTATCATGGTTAAGTATCATCCTAACAACCTACATGATCATAATGACATATATGAATGAATTCTACATTATGATCATGAAATGCATGTTTTCATCAATTTATAACCATGCATTAGGTAATATATGATGATAATAAACAAATTATCACCTAAAGCATGATTCAAACCTATTTCTCATGATAACGTGCCAAATTTCAAAAACATAAATCATGATTGCAAATATACATAGGGATTACATTAATCATCATGATTTAAGCATTATTACCTATTTATGGGTACGTTATCATCACCCAACACTATCTAAAAAATGTTGTCCCGTCATCCTAAGTCAACCAAAATATGATATAGGTCAATTCCATATGGTTGACTACCCTAGGGGTTTTCTAACCCTTAAGGATGGATTTTGGAACCCAAAATAAGTTCTTTCCTATTGGGTTCACTAAGTATTCCTTGGGGATCCATTTTCTAGCTATTATCTTCTTCTTATCTTGTCCCCTAGCTATTAGGCATTTGTAGGCCTTTTCATTTTTCTTTTCCTTGTATCCTAGGCCTTTTTTGTTGAAACTAGCTCTTTGGCTCCCTAAGATCATGTTCAATGTGTTGGAGCCAATTGTGAATTTCTCTAGGGCTTTAGTTAAATAATCTACCTTTTCCCTTAATGCCCTATTTTCATTTATACATGCATCACTAACATCTAATGGCACATAAAGGTCATGTGAGCATGCATCATCTAAGCTAGAAGAAATATTATCATTTAAGCATGCATTTTCTAGCTTATTTTCTAAATCCTTAATTTTATCTAGCATGCTCTTATTTTTCTTTTTCATGCCAAATAAGTCCTTAGTTAAACTAGAAATTATGGAAACTATTTTCTTAGGAGAAGCTTTCGTTACCATAGTTTCCATATCGTCTTCTTCTTCTTCGGATGAGGAGGATGTAGAAGCTCCCCCTTCATTTGAGCTCTCCTCACTTGAGCTTGATCTTTCATTTTCGGATGAAGAGCAATCCAAGTCATCAAAGGCCATCAAGGCCAAATTGGTGACAAAGGCATTCTCCTCATCCGATGATGATGAGGAGGATGAGGATGGGTCATCCCAAGTCCTTGCCTTGAGAGCTTTAGCCTTTCCTTTTTCCTTTGTCTTCTTCTCCTCTTCCTTTTTCTTCTTGCTCCCCTTTTTCTTCTTTTCTTCTTTCTTCTTTCTTTCTTCCTTGCTCTTGTTTAGAAGGGGACAATTATCCCTTATATGTCCCTCTCCTTGGCAATTATAACATATGACCTTCCCCCTTGGTCTTCTATTCCTATCATTAGATTTATCAAATCTAAAATTCTTAAATACACGCCTCACCTTCCTTACCATGTAGGCTTCTTCGGTGCTATCCATGGAGGAGGAGGAGGCTTCATCGGATGAGGAGGAGGGGATCTCTATCTTCTTCTTCCCCTTATTTGCTATCAAAGCTACTCCTCTTGAGGGTTGGATTCTAGGCTCTTCTTGTATTCCTTCTAGCCTAGTTTCATGAAGCTCCATTGTTGAGAAGAATTCCTCCAAGGTGCTTACTTCTAAGTTCTTGGAGATATAAAATGAGTCCACCATGGAGCTCCATTTTGAGGACCGGGGAAAGGCATCTATGGCCTTCATTACCATATCCTGGTTTGATAGCTTCTCACCTACACTTGTTAGCCCAATTAAAATTTCTTTAAACCTAGAGTGTAGTGAAATTACCTTTTCTCCCTTTTCTAATTTGATGTTGGATAGTTGGGAGCGGAGGAGATCTCTCCTTGATAGCTTTGCCTCGGATGTGCCTTCATGAAGCTCAATTAGCTTCTCCCACATCTCCTTGGCACTTAGGCATTCTCCTATTCGGTTGATTTCTTGTTGGGGGAGCACATTGAAAAGATGATGCTTGGCTTTTGAATTTGCAAGGTGCTCTTCCCTTTGCCTTTTGGTCCACCTAGATTTCTCTATTGGTTTCCCTTCTTCATCCCTAGGCAAAACGAAACCGGATTCCATTGTAATCATTATATCAAAATCCGTTTCGAAAAATACCTCCATTCGCTTCTTCCACCAAGCGAATTCTCCTTCAAACTTCGGAGGATGAATGTTGGAGCCGGCCATTTTGAAAATTGCTTGTTGTGGCGGTTAGTCCTCGACAAGCTTTCCTTGGCTCTGATACCACTTGTAGGGGATCGGTATGGCCGGCTAGAGGGGGGTGAATAGCCCTCTTCCAATGGATGTTGGAATTCTCGCGTTCGTTTGCTCGTCTACAAAAACTTAGCGCAAGCGGAATATACAAATACAAATAGACAAAGCAAAAGATAAACAATAAAACAAACTCTAACACGATGGTGTAACGTGGTTCACGGCTACGCCGCTAATCCACGGTCCCCGATTCGTCCTCAGTGAATCACTCCGCTAAACCAATCCACTAAATGGTCTCTCCTTTGCAGCAAGCTAGGTGGAGGTAACCTTTACAATCAAGATCACTCTTCTTACAAATAGAATGGAGTAAAAGCGAGTAAGAAGAGTTTAGAGCTTGTGGGGCACTAGGAAGATTACTTAGAGTATAAGCATTAGCCTCTCAAAGGCTTACACCCTCTCTTTTTATAGAGAGGGCTATTTTTCTTCCCGTTGGCCGCCATCAGTCGACTGCCGCCCTTGGCAGTCGACTGTCGTCACTACAATGGCCTCCGAACACGTCGGATCCCGACCGTTGTAGTTCAACGGAACTCTTAGCGCAATGATCATTGACCTCACCGCCGATCACGACTTCGTAGTCGATCGCCGCTTGGCTACGGCGCTTCTTCCGCGATATCCTCCTCGGCAATGATTGTCATTCCATGGCGATCGGCCGGGCATAAACCCATCGATCGGATACGGTCGAACTCACTCGACTTCAGGCAAGCGATCGCCATGACATGGCAGTCGACTGGTGTCGGGAAAACCCATCCGACACTTGGCCAAATGGCCAAGTTCCACCTAAGAGCTACCCTTCCCCGGGTTACAATCGCTCACTCTCATTTCTCGGAGTCCCTCGCCTTCGAAGTTCTCTTCGTTCTCGGCCACGTCCCTCGGCAGCATCAGGCGCACGGCTCTGCAATGCTCCTTCGCGTCTCTTGCCTCGAAGTCTACTTCCTCCGGCTTCACTCCAAGCTTCTCGTCCGGCGGTCCCTCGGATGCTCCAAGCGCACGGCTTCCGCAAAGCTATCCTTCACCGACTCAAGGCACGAGTCATGAGATGTGAAACTCGCCACGGATCCATGTGCGAATTACTAAGTCCTGCACGACTTCAACGCACATATCAAATCAACATATCAAACTAACTTAAACCCTTTGCCACACCATCAAAACCATATTATGGCAAGAGATTGCCCTAACATTAAGAAAGTACTTCATCCGCCTCTTCCAATAGGAAAAGCCCTTTCCATTAAAGAGAGGAGGGCGAATGGTACTAAAACCCTCTAAATGTGATATTTTTGAATTTTTCAAGAATTTATAGAATATTTTATTATTAAAAAATGTTTCTAGAGTTACAAAAATGGAATGAGGTTATACTAGTGCAAAAATGAAATTTATACTTAAACAAGTTTGACAAGTCTATGAAAATTAATCTAAAAATTAAGATTATTGTAGAGGTAGATGTAAAGAAAATTTTATTCTCACTTTGGTGGTTTTACCAAAATCGGACCACCTCCGCTCTAATACCAATTGTAGGATCGAGATTTTCGAGAGACTGGGGTGAATCTTAGAAGATAAAAATTTTCCTTTTTAGAGTTCGAAAAATTTTCTTTTTAACTTTAATACAAGAGTGATGCAGTGGAAATGTAAAGTAAGAAAAGTAAATACATAATTTATTTTTACTTAGTTCACAACCTTAGCCGGATTGTTAGTTCAAGGCTCGTAACTCTCTGAGAGCTACCTTGATAGACAATACATTAAAGTGAGTCAATTCTAGAACTTTCGAACTTGAAGGATTTCACTTTTTACAAAAAGTAAAGGAAAAGGTACAACCACCTATCCTTTTGAATTTAAGTACAACAAAGAGAAAAGTAAGCAATGAAAGTATACCGACACTAGTACAAATGGAAGTTGAGTCCGTAATGTCGAAGGATGATTGAAGCTTTGGTGTGACGAACGATGGCGACAATACTTCGAGGTATGAACAATTGATAATTCGGAGTTGGTCCTCCACTTCTTTTATAAACACTTTCCAGTCGACTAGAACACCCTCCAATTGACTCCAAATCAGCTCATCGATTTGGTATTTCAGGCTTTCCAGTCGACTGGACTTGGTCCAGTCGACTCCATGTTACCAAGCTCCGCTACTGTTGTCACGGCCCGAGAGTATGTCGAACCGAAAACAAACGGACAACAGCTCCCTTGTACGTGGCAACATATCCTGTTTATACAAGCCTTTCAGCCACAACCACAATAACATATATAAATGTAAATATAATAAAGCACAGCGGAAATCTAAACACAACGACATAACAACCTATATACAGTGCATACCGATATGACTAACACCAAAACATAGAGAAAACATTGGCAAAACCCGAAACAACAAGTGTGTACAACAACAATGTCTAACACACATCCACTATATAAATCCGGATCAATATAAGAAACATCCAAAAACAACGGAAATATAAAACCAAGCCGGGACCCTCGAAAGTGAGATGAGAGGTTGCCAGCCAGCGTTGCTCCAAGCCCATAACAGAGTCGAGCATCTGTTACCTGGGCAACAAGAAAACCCAAGGTCTGTGGTGGTGAGTACAAAACTCAGTGGTAATAAAAATAAAAGTGCATGCATAATATATACATATATATATTACATGCGAGTCAACAATATGTTGTCTAAAGGTATAACAGGTATACACCAGCATGATATAACAACTGTATAACTAAATCGATCAACAATAATAACATAAGGTACTGACATACCTGAGATCGGTAACGATGTAACTCATACAACCTGAGTATAAGTACCATAATACAACACCTACAACATGATAGAGTAAATATTAACTCTATAATAATCAACACCGCCATACTAATATTCTATGGCTAATACAACCATGAACTGGGTCCATCTCATATCACCTCAAGGTACTGGTCAAAGGTATACGATAATCTAACCAACTCAACTCTGGTAATCCACATACGACCATATAACAAATGCAAGTAGTATGTATGATGATGTACAAACAAATGCAGCAAACATAGTACAAACAAATGCAACATCTCAACTAGCATACATATAGACTGCATCTATATATATACTAATCACACACACACACACAAACACACACACACACATATATATATGACAATATGCAAAACGCCATGAGAACACGACAATGCAGAATGCATGGTCATGACTGCTCACCCTAATAGCTACCACGACCCCAGTGTGGCTTAGGTGGCTCGACATGACAACTGTCCCAACTCAACACCAACCACTACACTCGAGTGGCCGAGTGGGCAGTATGATCGTGTGGCTTAGGTGGCTCGACATGACAACTGTCCCAACTCAACACCAACCACTACACTCGAGTGGTCGAGTGGGCAGTATGATCAAGTAGCATATAAGCGTAAAGAGCTAGCTACACAATGGGGGTCCCTGCTGTTGGCGACTCCGACAGTCACTACCCATAAGTGGTCGAGTGCCACACACGTATGACAACTGCACGCAACTCCAACTACCACCGTCTATAGTGGTGGAGTGCGGCACAACAAATGATATGCCCTCACACCAGCTACTCCTCCATGAGTAACCTAAGAGGCAAGATGACAGACGACCCTCTCAACCACAAGAGAGACCTAGTCGCCAGCATGCATGCAAATGACATGAATGCACAGTCAGACATACATATATCCACCACAAACTTTCTATCCTACAGAGAGTCATACACAACTGATCAACACACTCTCTATCCTACAGAGAGTCAAACTCAACTGATCATAACACACTCTCTATCCTGCAGAGAGTCATACTCAATTGATCACAACACTCTCTATCCTGCAGAGAGTCATACTCGACTGATCACAACCAAGCTAGGACCATCGGTCCGTAGCGACACACTAGCCACAATCCACATGACCATACATATGTCCACAACACACACTCTCTTCTATAGAGAGGCATATACAACTGACAACAACCAAGCTAGGACCTCTAGTCCGTAGCGATGTTGTACCGATAAATCACACATCCATACACGACTACATGATCCATAGTGGATATGTACACAACATCAAGATTTAACATGGAAACTCAACTTTACTTCTAGAATCATCCACCCCCGGATGATTTATCTAAATTGCACAATTCAGTTTTACAACCGAATTTAGCTACGTACACATAGGTAAACCACAACATGTCCACTTACTATAACATATATAATTCATAACAAAGATGAATGAATAGATAACAATAATAACAGAGTATTTAAGTACAAAGGCAAGTATCAAGCATCATAAAAACTAGAGTATAGTCAAGGTCAAAGTGACAATAATATAATATTATATACTTCAGGGTTTAGCTACTACCTGACCAAGGTAAGAAATTATTCACCTGTTATGTAGACTATGCTGATGGTCTTCACATCCATAAATCCATCTCGAATCAGAATCCTGTATATAACACAGAATATAACCCAACACGAATATAAACAAATCGTAGGAATCTAACTCAATCTTAATCCCCGATTGATTAACCAAACCCCATATTAAATCTAGACAGTTATAATAGATCCACCCCAATTAATCAATCATATGTATATAACTCTTCTAGTGTATAATTAGCCAAATCCAAATTGAAACTTACCTAGTTTCAAATCCATAACATCATCCCGTAGTTGCCTCCCATTCTGACCAATTCACAGATCGCAACCCTACTACAATTAGCAACAAACCTCCCTTTCCATTTGCTATAAATCATTGAATCATTACAAAATTATCCACAAACATCCAGACCGGACTTACCTTGCACAACCCATCCAAATTCAGATTTCACCAATTCCCACTCCAATCATGGTGACAAATCCATGATCACAGCTTATATCCTCCTTCCTCGGACCATCACCCAAAAGGCTAGGTTTTTGCCAAATCGAACACCAACCATCGATTCACTCCTCTACGCTCTGAGTTCACAACCTGTCATCAAGAAAAGAACCCATGACTCGCATTAGAAATCATCGACAATAGCAGGTTCAGAACATCGAAATGAAAAGATGTCGACCCTGGCGGTGTTGCGTGCAGGCGGAGGCTGAGGGAGGAGACGGCAGCCGCGGGCGTGCTGTGCGTGAGCGGCATGCAAAAAGGGGCGGCGACAAGTGGGTAGGCGGGGAGTCCGATCGCGTGACGACGGCGATAGGGCTACGGCTCGGTGGCGTACGCAGCGAGTGGCTACTAGGAGGCGGCCCTAGGGCGACGACAGCAAGCACGGGAAGGAGAAGAGGCGGATGGGGAAGAGGAAGAACCACAATGGTGGAGAAATGGGTGTCGATTGTGATCGAGGGAGAAGAAAAGATCGCGAGGGTAGATCGGGCGTCGATGGGGAAAGAAACAACAAAATCGCGATGAGAAAGAATCAAGAAATCAGGGCCGACCGATCTAATTGTGCTAGCCCGAGTTCACCCAATCACTTATTTAGGCTTTAAACTTTCTCCCAAATAGTCATATGTGCTCCTATTAATTTCAGAAAAAATTCTGAAAATTCCTGGAAAAATTTCACAAGATAATTTCTCAATTAGAAAGGGATATTTTATTTTATTTTTATTTTTTATTTTTCGGTATCTCACATTCTTCCCTACTAATAAAAATTTGGTCCCCAAATTTCGTACTTAAGCACGAGTAAGCACTATCATGCTAATCAACTCAAGTACTTCGAGAAAAGTAAGGCATCTCAAGTGAACAGATGAGGGTACCGAGCTCGGATGGTATCTTCCAACTCCCAAGTAGCCTCCTCATCAGTATGATGTTGCCATCCAACTTTTACAAGTCGGATGGTCTTGTTCCGCAACTGACGCTCCTTACGACTAAGAATTCGCACTGGAATCTCCTCATAAATTGTATTAGGTTAAAGTGGAATCGATACCTCTTTCAGAACATGATCAGAACGCGACACATATTTCATCAGCATAGAAACATGAAATACGTTATACACTCCCGCAAGTATCGGAAGTAAAGCCAATTGGTAAGCTATACCCCCAATCCGATCCAATATCTCAAATGTGTCAATATAGCGTGGAGCTAATTTCCCTTTTAGCCTAAATTTTTTAACTCCTTTTTTGGTGGGTGAAACTCGTAGGAATACATGATCCCCGATTGAGAATTCCATAGGTCTTCGCCTCTGATCCGCATAACTCTTTTGTCGATCCTGAGCCTCAGATGACCGTCATCTGATGACTTGCACCAACTCTGCATCATGCTAGATACTCTATAGCCCCAGCAACTATCGCTCCCCAACCTCCTCTCACAACACGAGAGATCTATAGGGTCTACCGTATAAGACCTCGAAAGGAGTCGTTTGAATGGAGGAGTGATAACTGTTATTGTAGGTAAATTCCACTAAATGAACATGGTCCTCCCAACTGCCTCTGAAATCCATAACACAAGATCACAACAAATCTTTCAATGTCTGAATGGTATGCTCAGACTGTCCACCTATCTACGGATGAAATGTTGTACTAAGCTGAAGCTCTGTGCCCATGGCCTGCTGAAGGCTTTGCCAAAATCGTGAGGTACATCGCGGATCTCTATCAGATATAATACTCAAAGGTACGTCATGCAATCTGATAATCTCTCAGCAGTACAACTCGGCTAGATGATCCAACGAGTCCGTCCCACGAATAGGTAGAAAGTGAACATATTTGGTTAGTCGATCCACAATCACCCAAATCGCATCATGTTCTTTACGGGTTCTAGGAAATTTCGTAATGAAATCCATAGTGACATGCTCCCACTTCCATTCCGGAATCGGAATTTTCTGAAGCAATCCAGCGGATTTCTGATGTTCAGCTTTCACCTGCTGGCATACTAAACATCGAGCAACAATATCTAATACAACTCCGGAAACCACTATCCTCCTCGGAGTCAGAGACGGAGAATTATCTTTTCACAAGAGAAGTCCATCTACCGTCCAAAATCTACTCCACCACACACTCTGTAAGTGCATGGGAGACTATAGCGACCCATCTCCCTTGTTGCAACTGTTCGTGTTCCAGCAACTCTATAGTAACTACCCAGTAGCTAGTCAAAACTCCAAGAGTACTTCTGCTCCATACAACTACTACACAAAGATCATATCTGCTAAAACCACGTCACGTGCATAACAGGTTATCTCGTAGTTTCTTAATCGACGTAAGCATAAGATACATCTCATGCAATTGTATAGAATTCGCTCCAATCCCTACAATGATGCATCCGTGTACAGTACCCTTCCATCCACACCGAAAGGATTAGCTAACACTGGTGCAACCTGTCACGCCCCGAGAGTATACCATGCCGAAAAGCAAACGGACGACATCTCCCCTGTACGTGGCAACATATCGGGTTAATACAAGGCCCGTAGGCCCACAACAACAATACAACATAATGATATCAACATATCAAACACAGCGGAAACATAATACAGATAAAACAAAATACAAGGACCCAACTGTGCACTCCGGAGTGACTTGACACGACAAGAATCATAACAGAAATCGAATCAAAGACCAAATACATACAACACATCCGTATATCACAACTACGGAAACCATACAGGGTAAAGACCCCAAAACAACAATCCATAGTAATACAACAATACGGAAAACATATCCATCCGTCCGGTGTGAGATGGGATCACCATGAGCTCGACGCCCAAGGAATCTTTTACATGCACTGGCGACATACGAAGCCTGTGGTCCCGGTGGTGAGTATAAACTCAGGGGTAATATATAGAAAGTGCATGAACATATAGGGTAAAGAGATCTACAAGTATATATGTGAAGATCTACGGTATCTGACATGAGTCCAATAGACATACGATCTATCCAACTCTAATAACAAATAACTACAAGAAAGTCATACTCGGTGTATATACTAAAGCGATCAATGAACATGAAGTAATGTAAGCGTACTGACGATGCAGTAACACGGATGCTAGATCATCACGAGCAGTTTACAATAACATAACTCATATAACGTACTCAAGTCGATCATAACGACGATACTCCAACATATAGCGTTATATGATCACACTGTAATAACAACCCGATCCGTACCACAATGATACATGATGCTAATCAAATGCATACCCACGATCAATCAATGCATGTATCATCAAGCACATAGCGATATATAAAATGCAGATGGCATGTATGATGACAACCGTATCGTGAATCATAGCTCAATCAAATGCAAAGATCTCAAGGCATATGTAAAACATATATCAAATACATGCATACATATATATCGGCCGGTGCATATGCATGGTCATCATTTGTTTGCGGACCGTCGACCACGACCCCAGTGGCGGGTGGCACGACGAATGACAACTAGCCCGACTCTAGCTACCACTACTCTCGGTGGCCAGTTGGGTAGTATGGTGAGTAGCGTATAAGCGTAAGAGCTAACTACTCCTAGGGCCCTGCTCTGAGCCACGTTGTCCCTACCCATGAGTAGACAAACGCCGCGCACACAGACAATCCGCGTCACACAACCACCGTCTATAGTGGGCGAGTGCTAACACCACTCTGCCGCGGTGGCGGTCGCGCGTCTCGGCTACCACCATCCATAGTGGTCGGCGCGGCGGCATCGATGCTGCTCGCCCTCAACCTGCGACCACTACCCGAGTGGCGGAGGCGGGATGGTGACGACCTCTCGACCAGGGAGACCCGGTCAGCGGCATGCATGAAATGTAATGATGCATAGCTCCATACATGTATCCTCGCCACACCCTATCCCATGGGAGTCTGGTCAACCAAAAGTCAACTATGCAAGGACTACTGATCCACAAGACTCTCTCTATCGTATAAAGAGTCATACTCATCGATCGACCAACCACGCTAAGACCTCTAGTCAGGCGAGATACTATCGACCATCCACATAATCATACCCGGATATCGATCCATAATGGATATACAATCATGCTAGGACCTCTAGTCCAGTAACCACATCGTGACCACACACATTTATCTATGCACAGACAACTAAATCCACCATAGATGCACAACTAATATGTGTACGATACAACAATCGCCTTCATAACCCAATTCATCACCTAACCCTAGTGATGTAACACAGTAACCCAGTCTGAGGTCACAAAGATAACCCTAACCACCTGTACTTACTGAACATCCATCATCTAATACATAATAGGGTTTATAGTTCCTATCCGAGCTAGATAATCAATGAAGTACCAGAGTATATATCTCAAAGGTCAAGGCGAGATTAAATAAGAGTGGATTTAAGGTAAACAGGTATAAACATATATCCAAATTCATGCACTAGAATTTGATCAAAACTACCGGACCAGGTAGATATTACCCACCTGATACGAAGCTCGAATAATCCTCACGGTCGTGGACCTGCTTCGTATCCCAAACCTGCATATAATGGAAACTACAGTTAAGTTCTAACACCTAACAAATATACAGGTTAACTACTACATTTCTATATCCACGTTCTTTCCTCGAATACAAGTTAGAAACTCGATTATCCCAATCTGATACACCTTAACATCATGAACATACCCACCAATTTAATTAGCAAGTACATACATCTACTATGTTCACAACTAATAATCAACAATCGATTACAACATCAACTATAAATACTATAAGCATCCATATCCTTACAAATCATAACTTTCAATTTCAAGCTTACCCATCCGAGCCTCGCTTCCATCGCTTCGTTGATCCACATTTCCCTCAACGATTCACTGCCCAATTTCACTATCTACAACAGAAATCCAAAACACACTTCAATAGCTTGCTAAATCACTTCATTTACAGCTCCACAGAACAACACATTTCACCATAATGCATCCAAACAACATCTAAAACAGTGTTACAGTTTTGACTCACCTTCCCGTCTTATACACACACATCGGCCACCACCCGAATAGAGCTCAATCACCGATCCCCCAGCTGCAAGCTCTGCGACAAACAGAGGCTGAAACTACCCATTCAACACCTCTGATCAGATGAAAACAAACCCAAACAAAACCACTCACCTACGATGCAGGCAATGGCTAGGGCACAGCAGCATCAACAGGTTAGCTATCCGTCGAAGGCAGCTCACGATCTGGCAAAGTGATGCCGCTGTCGATCCAAGCTCCCGACCACTCGCACTCTAGCTCGTCCGCGGAGACCATCGAGAATGATCCGGTCGCCACCGCTTGCAGGGAGGAAGGAAGCCATACAACTCAGCTAAACCACTCACCAGCCATCCCGGCGACGACTGAGGCAGTGGTGTTCAACGAGTTGCTCCGGTGACGACACGACGATGACCACCAACAGAAGAGAAAATAAAACGCAATGACAGATAATCGGTGTCTTCTGCTCGAGGTAACCTCCGACGACCGAGCGGCAGCCTCTGCATCGTTGCGATGGAGAAAGCGGCGATCGGGCGGAGACAACCGACTGGTGCGGCGAAGTCAAGCTTCGCTCGGCGTCGTGATAGCGAGATCGACCGATGTTCTTTCCTGAGCATCCGACGGAGCTAGCGACTGCTCCGACGACGCTCGAGTGAAGGAAAAGAAGCGGCGGAGAGCTCTTGGCGAGGAACAGCTCGAATCGGGGAAAATGAGGAAGCAACGAGGAAGAAGCAGGAATCGCGAGCGAGGCGAACAGATGCGATGGAAGAAGCCAGAAATCGCGATCGGGAAGCCATGTAAAGGTTGTTCGGCGATTTGGTTCAAACCCATTTCCAGCCCAACAACTTTGGCCCAATAGAGAGCCCAGCGGCCCAATAGAAAACCCAACAATTTATTTGAGTCCAATCCTCAACCCAATCACTAATTGGGCCAATTAACCCACTAATTAAAACCAATTAATTAAAGGGTTAATGCATATATATATATATATATATATATATATATATATATATATATATATATATATATATATATATATATATATATATATATATATATATATATATATATATATATATATATATATATATATATATACCGTATTTTACACAACCTTCATTCATCATCTAAGCCCTGAAACCTACTTTCACAAGCTTCCGACCGAGTGAATTCCATCACCCTTTTGGTCAGACAAATCTGTGGTATAGTAATGCTAAAACATTCTATCTACATCTACAGTAATAACCAAATCATATAAGGAAACTACCATCTACGGTGGCCGAGTGCGCAACTCCAACTACCACCATCAACAGTGGTCAAGTTACGCAACTCCAACAACCACAAACTGATCAAATCATGTCCAGAATACACGATTTCTCAAATCCATGGACGACTAAATCGTTAAATAGTCTAACAACATCATCAAAAGCTCATAAAATTCATACCAAGTATGAAATTATCATCTCTACACACCTGCATCCTCTTTACTCTACACTGATGATATATCAATCATCACAACGACAATGATAATTGTATGACACCATGTCATCACAATATCAACACTCCAGTCGTAAACCAATCCTAGAGTATACATAGGTGTCCTTAGCTGATCTAAACAGATCATCTATCCACAATGAAGGATATTCATTTTCAACAACTAACGCATTCCATCATCGATAATCGATGCATAATCTTAAAGGTTCATCTCTCTTTTAACAATGAGTTCTGGATCTTCTCTGGAAGAAATACTGAGACAAATAAATATCCCATTTAACACCTCCTATAATCGCAACTTACATTCTCCCAATTTCCATAGTGTTTAGCAACACTGTTACCAATAAAATTATCTCCTGGTAAAATTATCATTCTAACAAATAACTCCTGTGCATCATCAACCTTGCCAACTTTGCAAAACCGATCAATGAGGGCATCAAAACAACTCGATTTAGCTCACAACCAATGAATGACATTGCATTGAGTACATCACGAGCTTTAACTACTTTGTGTGCTTTACACCAACCCTCAGCCAATAAATCATAAGTAAAGACATTTGACTCTAAAATATCATTCCTCAATCGGTAAAGTAATCATCAAAAATTTTCTCTCGAAATAAGGTCTTCAGTATCAAAACTATTCCCGAAATCACTCCGATCGAAGACTCCACTTGCCTATGCAATGGCAAGCCTGGGAGTTCATCTGAAACTACATCTGAATACTCTCGGATTATACACACATCTAAGAGACATTTTATACTGTCATTTCAACATCATAACATCCAAGTTAATATCAAGATATCCACATCATATCAACCAAGTCAACAATATAACAACTAAGTCAACTCTCCCACCATAATATAACATCTCCAACAATCAACCTCTAAACATCCAAAATCAATATCATAACCCTCGGATAATCATCACAGTAATCAACTTAACATCTCACTTGTCGGTGAAAACACAACTAATCCACATGATCCAAATATAGGAATCCTTCTAATCCTATCTATGAATGTTCTATACAAAAATACCTATAAACTATCAGTATCTCTCAATATATCATCAAGTAAGGTAAACTACAGCAATACCCCAATTGATCAATCCTTCAACCATCTACATCTCCTCTCGAGTAAAGATGTAAACTCATCCAACTTCTGCTCGCGACTGAGCTCATGTAGATGCAAAAAGACTACCATGGAGAAACTAAAGTCAATTGCCAAAACGGAGATGCAAATCGGAATGGCTCATAACCCATGAATCCGATCTTGCTCCTTTTTATCCCACATTCGGAGACTTATGATTTTAATAATTTGACCTGTAATATCTGCTTATCGGTCTCCAACTCTTACACACGTGTACGGAGTCATTTCTAAACTCTTGACTCGATCAAATATCTTCCAACAGAATCTGATAGAAGATCCAAACATCTTAATCCAAATGTAAGACAATAAACCATGGGTGACTTAAAACATCCATTCGCATTCTTGAGCTATTAGGTGGTCGTAACCTCTGCAAGTCTAACGACTCTGTACGATACTCCCATTACCAAATGATCACCCTACTTGAAGCTCAAGAATTCTCTGACAACGAGTCAAAGGAAATAACACAGGGGAAATACTCTTTCCTATACATCACTAAAATCGTGACCAAGTGATATCCTATTCCCCAAATGTTGTTTCCTACCTCTTCTACCAAGTACCGGCTTGATCCCGATAATGGTATGCAACTAACTCCACTTTCTCTATATAACACGAGTTAAGTACTCAAAAGTACCCTCAAAGTTATTCAACCTAGCATGACAAACTCAGGGATCAAAATCCCTATGAAACACCATAAACTAGCCCTCCGCTATTTGCATCAACAATAGTCTACACGTCTTGTCCATTACCCAACAGGTAATGATCTGACTAGCATAATTAGTGAAAATCCTTAAGACTGTAGTCTTTGATTTCCACGAGAAATGTGACGACTTGACCCCTGCTTTCCAACTCGGTGTCAGTCGGCTCTAAAAAAAATTCACCTTTTCGACACAAGTTTAAGACTCACAGACTCAATAGGTCGTTCCCGTGGTAAACTCACACCACGATTATGAATAATAACCAACACACTACATGTTATTCCCTGTTATAAATATTAAATGCAGAGCCAACAAAACCGAGAGTATAAATACTAAAGGCAACTCTGGCTGGTCGCCTTGGTGGACGACCCCTACTACAAGTCAGTACAGGTGCCATCACTCTGTCTATATACACCTATTGAACAAGTTTAGATAAGTATCTAACTAGAATATAAGGTATCAAGGATTCTTACTTTGTGCTGCTCGGAGCTCATGTCGCTGTCAATCTCATCTCACAAAACCAGAACTGAAACAAATCAACTCCCGAGAATCCAAAACTCGACAAAAACAACATTGTATGACATCGCAGAACCTAGGGCTCTGATACCAATAAAGTTGTCACGCCCCGAGAGTATGCTGAATCGAAAACAAACTGACAACATCTCCCCTGTACGTGGCAACATATCCTGTTTATACAAGCCTTTCAACCACAACCACAATAACATATACAAATGTAAATATAACAAAGCACAGCGGAAATCTAAACACAACGACATAACAACCTACATATAGTGTATACCGGTATGACTAACACTAAAACATACAGAAAACATCGGTAAAACCCAAAACAACAAGTGTGTACAACAACAATGTCTAACACACATCCCCCATATAAATCCGGATCGATATAAGAAACATCCAAAAACAACGGAAATATAAAACCAAGCTGGGACCCTCGGAAGTGAGATGAGAGGTTGCCAGCCAGCGTTGCTCCAAGCCCATGACGGAGTCGAGTACCTGTTACCTGGGCGACAAGAAAACCCAGGGTCTGTGGTGGTGAGTACAAAACTCAGCGGTAAAAAGAATAAAAGTGCATGCATAATATATACATATATATATTACATGCGAGTCAACAATATGTTGTCTAAAAGTATAACAGGTATACACCAGTATGATATAACAACTGTATAACTAAATCGATCAACAATAATAACATAAGGTACTGACATACCTGAGATCGGTAACGATGTAACTCATACAACCTGAGTATAAGTACCACAATACAACACCTACAACATGGTAGAGTAAATACTGACTCTATAATAATCAACACCGCCATACTAACATTCTATGGCTAATACAACTATGAACTGGGTCCATCTCGTATCACCTCAAGGTACTGGTCAAAGGTATACGATAATCTAACCAACTCAACTCTGGTAATCCACATACGACCATATAACAAATGCAAGTAGCATGTATGATGATGTACAAACAAATGCAGCAAACATAGTACAAACAAATGCAACATCTCAACTAGCTACACCAACCAATACTCTCGAGTGGCCGAGTGGGCAGTATGATCAAGTAGCATATAAACGTAAAGAGTTAGCTACACAATGGGGGTCCCTGCTATTGGCCACTCCGACAGTCACTACCCATGAGTGGTCGAGTGTCACACACGCACAACAACTACACGCAACTCCAACTACCACTGTCTATAGTGGTGGAGTACGGCACAACAAATACTTTGCCCTCACACCAATTACTCCTCCATGAGTAACTAAGGAGGCAGGATGACTGATGACCCTCTCAACCACAAGGGAGACCTAGTTGCCAGCATGCATGCAAATGACATGAATGCATAGTCAGACATACATATATCCACCACAGACTCTCTATTCTACAAAGAGTTATACACAACTGATCAACACACTCTCTATCCTGCAGAGAGTCGTACTCAATTGATCACAACACTCTCTATCCTACAGAGAGTCATACTCGACTGATCACAATCAAGCTAAGACCACCGGTCCGTAGCGACACACTAGCCACAATCCACATGACCATACATATGTCCACAACATACTCTCTCTTCTATAGAGAGGCATATACAGCTGACAACAACCAAGCTAGGACCTCCAATCCGTAGCGACGCTGTAACGACAAATCACACATCCATACACGACTACATGATCCATAGTGGATATGTACATAACATCAAGATTTAACATGGAAACTCAACTTTACTTCTAGAATCATCCACCCCCGGATGATTTATCTAAATTGCACAATTCAGTTTTACAACCGAATTTAGCTACGTACACATAGGTAAACCACAACATGTCCACTTACCATAACATCTATAATTCATGACAAAGATGAATGAATAGATAACAACAATAACAGAGTATTTAAGTGCAAAGGTAAGTATCAAGCATCAGAAAAACTAGAGTGAAGTCAAGATCAAAGTGACAATAATATGAAGTTATATACTTCAGGGTTTAGCTACTACTTGACCAGGGTAGAAAATTACCCACCTATCATGTAGACTATGCTGATGGTCTTCACATCCATAAATCTATCTCGAATCAGAATCCTGTATATAACACAGAATATAACCCAACACGAATATAAACAAATCGTAGGAATCTAACTCAATTTTAATCCCCGATTGATTAACCAAACCCCATATTAAATCTAGACAGTTATAATAGATCCACCCCAATTAATCAATCATATGTATATAACTCTTCTAGTGTACAATTAGCCAAATCCAAATTGAAACATACCTAGTTTCAAAGCCATAACATCAGCCCTAGTTGCCTCCCATTCTGACCAATTCACAGATCGCAACCCTACTACAATCAGCAACAAACCTCCCTTTCCATTTGCTATAAATCATTGAATCATTACAAAATTATCCACAAACATCCATACCGGACTTACCTTGCACAACCCATCCAAATTCAGATTTCACCAATTCCCACTCCAATCACGGTGACAAATCCATGATCACAGCTTATATCCTCCTTCCTCGGACCGTCACCCAAAAGGCTAGGTTTTTGCCAAATCGAACACCAACCATCGATTCACTCCTCTGCGCTCTGAGTTCACAACTTGTCATCAAGAAAAGAACCCATGACTCGCATCAGAAATCATCGGCAATAGCAAGTTCAGAACATCAAAATGAAAAGATGTCAACCCTAGCCATGTTGCATGCTGGCAGAGGCTGAGGGAGGAGACGGCAGCCGCAGGCGTGCTGTACGTGAGCGACAGGCAAAAAGGGGTGGTGACAAGTGGGTAGGCGGCGGAGTCCGACCGCATGACGATGGCGATATGGCTACGGCTCGGTGGCGTGCGTAGCGAGTGGAGACTAGGAGGCAGCCCCAGGGCGACGACAGCGAGCACGGGAAGGAGAAGAGGCGGATTGGGAAGAGGAAGAACGCAGGGGTGGAGAAATGGGTGTCGATTGGGATCGAGGGAGAAGAAAAGATCGCGAGGGTAGATCGGGCATCGATGGGGAAAGAAACGATGAAATCGCGATGAGAAAGAAATAGGAAATCAGGGCTGACCGATCTGATTGCGGTAGTCCTAGTTTAGCCTAAAGCAAACTTAGGTTAACCCAATCACTTATTTAGGCTTTAATCTTTCTCCCAAATGGTAATATGTGCTCCTATTGATTTCAAAAAAAATTCTGAAAATTCTTGAAAAAATTTCACAAGATAGTTTCTCAATTAGCAAAGGATATTTTTTTTATTTTTATTTTTCAGTATCTCACACATGTACAGTTCGAGAAATTTACTCCCCAGTCGACTGAAGTTCTTGCCATCTCGGTCACCAAATTTCAATCGATCACCAACTTGTATTGCCATCTCAGCATCCCAGTCGATTGAACCATCTCTAGTCGACTGGACCTCAGTCGACTAGATACCTGCAAAATAGTGTTAGGACAAAACACAGTGTGAAATGAAACAACAGTAGTAATACTGTCCGATCTTGACTTCTTAGTCTCACGCGGACTATTCGTCGGATCAATGCCTAGCTTTGTCCCCACCTAAGGACTCGGTCTCACCTCTTCACTCGAGGCTTACCAGCCGGCTGCTCAGTCGGACTTACCATGTTTGACATCCGATCCTGACTCATCAGGACTTCCCTCCATCTGTCTGGTCTCCCTGACCCAGCTAAACTTTATGTCAATTGTCTGGTCTTCTGACCCAACCGATCATTCCAGATGTCCGATCTCTTAACCCTATCTGGACTTCCTACCTGGTGTCCAATCCTCCTGATCTGTCAAGTCTTCTGCCTAGTATTCGGTTAACACGACCTACTAGGACTTTCAATACTTTGCCTAGTATTCGGTCAGCCTAACCTACTAGGACTTTCCTATTAAGTCTGCACACTTAACGCATATATTAGAACACAAGTAATTCCTGACTTTAACTATGGTTCATATATCAAAACTAAGGAGTGATGCTCCCTGTATCAACACCTCATCCACCCTTCACACTAGCCTTCAGGTGCTTCCATCGGCTATATCATATGGTTGTACGCTGCTAAGACTACACACTTGGACTTACACGTACATCGCCAAAACTATACCCTTGGTCTTTTCCTTTGTAAAATATCCATATTTGAACTTTCACTGTCAAGATTACAACCTTAGACTTACGTGGCCAAAACTATACCCTTGGACTTTCCATTACTAAGTATTCATACTTGGACTTTCTGTAGGATTGTGTTTCTCCGAGAGAGGGGGGGTGAATCTCGGAGATTGTAATTTTAATTAATTAGAATATTTTGAAAATGATTGTGAGTATGCAGCGGAAAAAATGATTACACTTGTTTTACTTGGTTCACAACCCTAACTGGGTTGCTACTCCAAGGCTCTTAGCTCTTCCAAGAGCTACCTTAATGGAAAATCACTAAATGCCCTCTGACTCGAGAACTCTCGACTTCGGAGGATTTCGCTTTGCACAAAGATTAGAGATGGATAACACACTACCCACTCTTGAATTTAAGTACACAAGCGAAAAATGAAATGAACAATACAAGAACGTTATACCAACACTAAATGAATCGTTGAAGTTGTCACGAAGTGTCGGAAGATCACCTTGATGTGGAATATGAGCTTTTGTGGACGAGCAAGAATTTCGACAGCACTTCGACGTAGTTCGTATTTCATGTTCGGATCTGGTCGAGCACTTGTTTTATAAACCTTTTCCAGTCGACTGGAATGTCTTCCAGTCGACTCCACATCAGCCCGTCGATATGAAACTTCTGGTCTTCCAGTCGACTGAAACCTCTTCAGTCGACTCCAGGACATCTAGCTCCGCATTGGGAAGTTTCCTACTTCAACCGACTGAACCTCCCTAATCGACTGAAACACTTTCCAACTACAATGCTAGATCTTCGACCGATCACCAGCTAATCCTGTCATGTGTGTATCAAGTCGACTAAACCAAACAGAGTCGACTGGACCTCAGTCGACTGATACCTGCAAAACGAGATTAGCACAAATACATAAAATCAAATGTGATAGCAATAGCAATACTGCTCGATCTTAACTACTAAGTCCCACGTGGACTTTCCGTCAGATCGACGCCTAGCTTTGTCCCCCTACAGAGGACTCGGCATCACCTCTTTACTCGAGGCTTACCTGCTGACTACTTACCGGACTTACCACTCTTGACATCCGATCTGACCCACCAAGGCTTCCACCAGCTGTCCGGTCTGCCTGCCCCAACTGGACTTGTTGTCGATTGTCCGATCTCCTGACCCAACCGGTCTTCATGCCAAATGTCTGGTCCACGTGACCCATTTGGACTTCATACCTGGTGTCCGGTCCTCCTGATCTGTCAAGTCAACTGCCTAGTATCCGGTCAACACGACCTACTAGGACTTCATGTTAAGTCTGCACACTTAACACTAATATTAGAAAACAAGTAATTTCCTAACTTTAACTACAGTTCATACATCAAAACCGAAGAGTGATGCTTATTGCATCAACAATCTTCCCATTTTTGATGTATGACAATACATCAGTTAAAGTTAGGAGAATAAGACAGAAATATTCAAATTTTGATATTTATAAGAAATGCATTAAGTTAAACATGTATGAGATGCATATATAAAATTTTACATCTCCTTTCAATGAATCTCTAACTTTATATCTCCTCTTAAACTTTATATTTCTTCTTTAACTTTATATCTCCTCTCTCCCCCTTTGGCATACATCAAAATAAAAATTAAGTCTTAGATGCCACAACTTTAAAGTTGAGAGTTTAAAGTGTTTTAAACATGAGTATTGAATATTAAGCTCAAAAATACTTAAGTTTTGAAATCAATCATCTCCCTATATTGACTAAAGTTTCCTTCATTTAAAAAAAGGGATATCTTCATTTATAAAAATTTACAAAAGATTAAATCTGAATAAAATATATTTTCAAATTCTAAATTTTTCAAAAAAATTTAAAGTTTTCTCATATTAAAAACTTTCAAAATTTTCTAACTCCCCCTGAATAATATCTTATTTTTAAATTTCAAAATTTTCAAAAACTTTGCAAAATTTTCTCCCCCTGAATAATAACATATTACCAAAATTTTCAAGAACTTTCAAAATTTTCTACCTCCCCTTGAATAATATCATATTTCCAAAATTTTCAAGAACTTTCAAAATTTTCTAACTCCCTCTTTATATTATAAATTTTCAAAACTAAGAACTTTTTCATAACATTAGAACACTTTTAAGACTCCTCCTCAATTAAAGTTTTACAATGTTTAATTGTTTTCTTCCCATACATCGAAATCTAAGTAGAATTTTTATGTATTTTAAACTTGAAAATATTTAAGCTTTTCAAAGAGCATTCAAGCTTAAGATTTTCTCCCCCTTAATTAACATTTTGAAACTTCTCCTTAATTAAAGCTTTAAGTTTTCAAAAAGATAATTTCTCATAGATTCTTATCTAGCTTTAAATTTTTCTTTTCCCCCCCCTCAAGAATATTTCTTATCCAATTCCATTTTAAAGCATAATTTTTTAAAAGATATTAAACATATCATAACTTAGTAAAATATTTTAGGTTTCCCCTAGACTCTTGATCTCCCCCTTAAAGTAACATTGTTATATTTATACTTAATTTCCTTTCAAAATAAATTTTTAAATGTTTAACTCCTCCTAGAATTATAATATATCTTAACTCCCTCTTAATTATGTTAATTCTTTTAGAATTAAAGTTGAGTTGATTGAATTAATTAAAATTGAGTTGAGTTGATTAGAATTGAATTGAATATGTTGATTAGGGTTGAATCGATTGAGTTGATTAGAGTTGAATCGATTAAATTGGTTTGGTTAGGTTGTTTAGTTAAGTTTAGTTAGGTTAAGTCAAGTTTAATTGTTTAGTTAAATTGTTAAGTTTAGTTGTTAAGTTTAATTAAGTTGTTGTTAAGTTTAATGAAATTGTTGTTAAATTCCATTAAGTTGTTGTTAAGTTTAATTAAGTTGTTGTTAAGTTCCATTAAATTGTTGTTAAGTTTACTTAAGTTAGTTGTTAAGTTTAATTAAGGTTGTTGTTAAGTTTAATTAAGTTGTTGTTAAGTTTAATTAAGTTAGTTGTTAAGTTTAATTAAGTTAGTTGTTAAGTTTAATTAAGTTGTTGTTAAGTTTAGTGAATTGTATTAAACTAATTAAACTTGATTAAATTCTAAATCATCTCACTCAAACTAGGTTTTCAATACACTTATTCCTATGGGTTTTGTGAGATGAGGATTTCTTTTAATCTCAATTAAATTTAATGAGCAATATCAAAGTTTTTTAAACTTGTGTTAGATTCAAGCTTGTTTTGAGCTAGTCAAGTAGATTTTTCCAACATTGACTTTCAAGTCGTGACGAGACACATGACCTTCTTGGTTATCGGAGCAACGATCACTTCCTAAACAAAGTCAATGAAGGAATCAAGTACTTGATTCACTTTAGACTAAGCCTTGGTCTAACTAGTCAATGGCTTAGTGAGTTAGCTTCGGTCAGTTCCACTCGACTTAGTGCACCAGGTTGTAGCGAGGCACATGACCTTCTTGGATATCGGAGCAACGACCACTTCCTAGACATGCACTTTGAAGAGTTTCCCTAACTTACTATCAGTTCACTTCGTCTTAGTATTAGGTTGTTCAAGTTTAAACTACTTTGTTTCCTATATGGTTCGTTCTAAGTTAAGCAAGTAAAGTGAACTAAAGTATGCAAGAGTTTTATCTAATTAAGGAAACAATCAACGAGTTAGCTCCCCCTGCATAGTAGCTCTGTTGGGTCTTGTTCACTAAATAAACTTGTCCTTTGGGAATCGAAAATTGATTCGGTCCAACTTGATTGACTAAGTTAATCTTAGGAACCCAAGCTTGGACTCGACCCTTAATATTTCTATTAAATAAGGACATGTATGATCTATTTGTGTCCTTAGCCTTGTATCCGAGTCCGGACTTGTTGTACATGACTCGTTGAGACCCAAGCATCATGTTGAGATACTTGAAGCCCGAAGAACCTTTCCAATGATCCGATTAGATCTTCTCCTTGCCTTTTTAGGATCGAGTTCTCTTCCTCAAGCTTTGCAACTCGAGTTGAGTCTCTATCATTAATTTGACAAGTCGAAGTCTTTGAGTTGATTTGCTCCTTAAGTACTTGGACTTCCACAAGAAGCGAGTCGACTCGATTCTCGAACTTGGCTAGTTTCCTACCTAAGTATGTAATAATATTATACAATTTATCTTCTAGGAGAGAAGTTACCTTGTCAAAACCTTTGAAAACGGATGCAGATCCGTGGCTTCTCTCGGACTCGGACTCAGACTCTTGTCTTGACTCGACTTCGGACTCGTCGGCCAGCATGAGTGCTACGAAGCATGTCATTGATATTTTCGCACCCGACTCTTCCGATGATGATTTTTCCAAGTTTGCCTTAGATGCTTTCTTTCTTTTTCTTTTTATCGATTTGGATTTCTTTCCTTTTTTGTTCATTCATGTCATCAAAACTAAACCATCCTCGGGTTGACTCAAGTTAGCCTGTTCATGTAATTTAATTAATTTGTCTCACAATTCTTTAGAATTTTGAACCGGACTGACTCGACTTAGCTCATCATTTGTAAGTCCGCATTGCAAGGTGTTTAAAGCCTTGTAATCGTTTGAGCCTTTTTCCTAAAGTTTGTGATCAATTTCTCTGGATCTAACAACTCACCTGAGTCATCTACTGGAGCTACGAACTCTTTCCTAATCGAAAACCAAACTTCGAGATCGGTTTTCAGAAAGCACTCAATTCACCTCTTCTAAGAAGGAAAATCCTCTCCGTTAAAAAGAGGAGGGCGAACGGTGCTTAGATCCTCTAAATGCGACATTATTAAATTTAATTAAAATTTAGAATTATTTCTAGAGTCGTTTAAATAAAAAATTATTCTAAATGCAATAATTAATGAAAATTATTCTAAGTGTAGAGAATTAATGAAGATTTTCTTAAATGCAGAAAATTAATAAATACTTTCCTAAATGCAGAAAATTAATAAATCTAAAAATACAGAAAATTAATTTATCTAAAAATGCAGAAAATTGATTTATCTAAAATGCAGAAAATTTATTTATTTAAAATGCAGAAAAATATTCTAACAATTATTCTAATGTAGAAAAATATTAAAAATTAATCTACTGCTAAAAAATAAAGAAAACTATCCTAGTGCTCTCGATGGTGGTTACACCAAATTCGGAGCGCCCCCGCTCTGGTACCAATTGTAGGATCGTGATTCTCCGAGAGATGGGGTTGAATCTCGGAGATTGTAATTTTAATTAAATTTTTTTAAAACAATTAGAATATTTTGAAAATGATTGTGAGTATGCAGCGGAAAAAATAAGTACACTTGTTTTACTTGGTTCACAACCCTAACTGGGTTGCTACTCCAAGGTCTGTAGCTCTTCTGAGAGCTACCTTGATGGGCAATCACTAAATTTCATCCGACTCGAGAACTCTCGACTTCAGAGGATTTCACTTTTTACAAAGATTAAAGATGGATAACACACTACTCACTCTTGAATTTAAGTACACAAGTGAAAAATAAAATGAACAATACAAGAACGTTATACCAACACTAAATGAATCGTTGAAGTTGTCGAGGAGTGTCGGAAGATCGCCTTGATGTGGAATATGAGCTTTTGTGGACGAGCAAGAATTTCGACAGCGCTTCGACGTAGTTCGTATTTCATGTTCGGATCTGATCGAGCACTTGTTTTATAAATCTTTTCCAGTCGACTGGAATGCTTTTCAGTCGACTCCACATTAGCCCGTCGATATGGAACTTCTGGTCTTCTAGTCGACTCCAAGTCATCCAGCTCCGCATCGGGAAGTTTCCCACTTCAGTCGACTGAACCTCCCCAATCGACTGAAATACTTTCCAACTATAGTGCTAGATCTTCGACCGATCACTAGCTAATCCTGCCATGTGTGTATCCAGTCGACTGAACCAAACAGAGTCGACTGGAGTACATTCAGTCGACTGATATCTGCAAAATGAGATTAACACAAATACATAAAATCAAATGTGATAACAGTAGTAATACTGCTCGATCTCGACTATTAAGTCTCACGCGGACTTTCCGTCGGATCGACGCCTAGCTTTGTCCCCCTACAGAGGACTCGGTCTCACCTATTCACTCGAGGCTTACCTATCGGCTACCTGCCGGACTTACCACTCTTGGCATCCGATCTGACCCACCAAGGCTTCCACCAGCTATCCGGTCTGCCTGACCCAGCTGGACATTTTGTCGATTGTTCGGTCTCCTGACCCAACCGATCTTCATGTCAAATGTCTGGCCCATGCGACCCATCTGGACTTCATGTCTGGTATACGATCCTCTTGATCTATCAAGTCAACTGCCTAGTATCCGGTTAACACGACCTACTAGGACTTCCTGTTAAGTTTACACACTTAACACTGATATTAGAACACAAGTAATTTCCTAACTTTAACTATGGTTCATACATCAAAACCAAAGAGTGATGCTTACTGCATCAACACTTTTCCTTGCCAAGACTTCACCCTTGGACTTTTCCTTGCTACGTATCCATAGTTGGACTTCTCCATTGCCAAAAATCCAATTTTGGACTTTCCTTGTCAAGTCTCTAAACTTGAACTTCCACTCGAGTCTCACTCAAGCTAGGTCAACCCTAACCTGAGGTCGATTGCTCCAACAATCACCTTCTAATAATCTCTCCCATATGACCTTGGATATCCTAAACATCCACTTGTCATATGGTCAACATATGGTCAAACCCATATTGTCAAACAATGGTCAAATTCATTATCAATTCATTGTCAAAAATTAAAACCCTACTCGAGTCCCCACTTGAGTCTCCTCAATCATGAACTGGATTGATTGCACTAACAATCTATGCACGTGGAAGTGGTTTCAAACCAGAGAGTTTTGCTAGGGTTTTGGGAGGAGGAAGTCATAAGTGAAGAAAAATAAGGCAAAAAGGATACCATTTACTCAACTAAGTAAAAGGTGAAGACTGAGAGATTAGAAGGGAACTTCATAGTACTGGCAGGCGGAGTCAGAGGTGAAACACTTGCTGAGTGGAGCTACTAAGTGGGATGAGGGATTTAAAATCGTAGAAGGTAGGAAGACGACGAGAATGACGGAAAAGATGTGGGGCGTCTAGAGGTCAAGCGTAAAATATTTTACCCTATAATGTAAAGGGGGTTGGGCCTGATAAGTTACTCTTTGAATACCCTATGCCATCAAAGCGAAGCGGAAGAACTACAGTTATCTCGGCCTAAAAATAGAGTTAAATGGTAAGGCCCATGAATGGGCAAGAGGCGTCTTAGTAGTTGTCCAGCCAAAAGGAAGGATGTCATATCTGTTGGTGCAATCGGCCCAGGTCACGATTGACCAGGACTCGAGTTTGACTCGAGTGATGTTTTGATGTTTCGACAAAAACATATGACAATGTAATTGTCATGGAAAGTCCAAGTCTTGTGCACTTGGCATGGAAAGTCCAAGTGGAACACTTAGCATTTGGTAAAGTCCAAGTCTTGAGTACTTGGCATGAAAAGTCCAAGTGGGACACTTGGCGCATGGAAAGTCCAAGTCATGGGTACTTGGCATTTGGGAAAGTCCAAGTCTTGAGCACTTGGCATGAGAAGTCCAAGCATGGGTCTTGGCAAATGAGAAGTCCAAGCATGGGTCTTGGCAAATGGAAAGTCCAAGCTTGAGTCTTGGCATTTGGGAAGTCCAAGGGGATTGATATTGGCAGCGTAAAGTCCAAGCGGAGTCTTGGCGGCGTAAGTCCAATGTGCCTTGTGGTGTGACAGATTAGCATGACATAGGCTGAGGAAGCACACGGAGGCTAGCGCGATGGATGAACAAGTCATGGATGACTTGGAGGGATCCGAGGCGTGAGGTGATGGAGGTGGCTAGAAGGCTTAGGTCTAGGCTAAGGGTGGTCTAGCAAGTATGGGGCACCATACTTGGGTTAAAACCTCATGTTTGAGGTTGGCGGATCGACAATATGGCCGGTTCATTGCCGTGAGTCGACAAGTTCGACCGCCAATTTAGAGCTGGAATTGCTCTTCAATGATCATTGCTCATTGGGCGATCGGTGATGTCTGACGATCGCCGAGTCGACGATCGGTCGATAGTTACTGTCGGGCGCGAGCGGCCAGTAAGCCGAAGCGATCGACTACGGCGTTAGCGATCGTGCCAAGAGTCTCGTTGGAACTTGTCCAACGTAGATTGGCCGTTGTCTCGCATTCTGATCTTTGGTAGTCGGCTGGCGGAAATCGGCCGATGGAGGATAAAAGTAGCTGTTCGTGGAAGGCTCAAGCATCAGTTCTTTGGGGGCTTTGGTGAGGCGATTTGAAGGCGATTTGTAGGTGCATTTCAGGGTCCTTCAAGCTCATCCAAGCAACCGACAAGCAAGCGCTCAAAACCCTAGTTTGTAAAGTGTTCTTTACATTTTCACTTGTATTTGCTTGTTTTGCTTTGTATTATTTGTTGTAATTCATTGTACGAGGTTTCTCCACCTCCGACTTATTGTCGAGAAGGAGCTTTATTGCTTAGTGGTGTTTGTGGCATCGCTAGGGTTCGTACGAATCCAATCCGTGGAGTAGGAACCGTTACGGTTCCGAACCACGTTATATCCTCGTGTTGTGCTTGCGTTCATGATTGTATCTTTTCGTTATTGCTTTTATTATTTCTATTCCGCTGCGCATAACGAGATTTGTAGAGACGATCGCGAACGATTTCCATCTTCCTACGGGCACATCGCTATTCACCCCCCCCCCCTCTAGCGGCGTCAAATCTTCTACAATTGGTATCAGAGCAAGGTTGCTCTTCAATGGATTAACAACCGGGAGCAAGACGCTAGAGGGTAAAAGATGGAAGTCCAAGATCAATTAGGTTGGGACATCAACACACCGGTGACCTACACCCTATACGGACGAGAATGATTCAATTCTTGGAAGGGAAGAATTGAGGATTTTATTATGATGAGAGACTTTGAGAAATGGTCCATTTTGATGGATGGATTTGAATATCCAAGAGGACCAAGAGGTGGATTCCTCAAAAAGAAGAGATGGACCGAAGAGCAAGTTCAAGCATCCGAGAAAAATGATAAGGTGATAAAAATTTTAATTAATTTAATGCCTAACAATATCTTGTGTATGTTAGGTAATTATGTAGATGCTAAAGAGTTATGGAGCCAAGTGGCAAAGCTCCATGAAAACTCATCATCAATCCAAGAAGAAGAAGAAGAAGAGGAGTGCTCACCCTCTCAAGCTCAAGAAAGTTCACCATCAATTCAAGAAGATAAAGAGGGTGAAGAAGAGAGATCATCCTCACAAGGAAGTGAGGATTCGGAGGTTGATAGGAAATCAACATCCGGATCGGAAGAGGTGGAGGAAGTGGAAGAAGCATCCACCTCAAGGATTGAGGGGGAGGAGAGAACTTCCACACCGGAACATCAAGAAGAAGCTTCGACATCAGGTCAAGATGAAGAAGCCCAAAGTCCAATTCCGGTCTCCATTAACCTAGGTAACTCAAACATATGTGTTAATAATAAAATGCATATAATATGTTTTGAGTGTAGGGAAACCGGGCACTATAAGAGCAAGTGCCTAAAGAAGAATAGGAAAGCTCCACCGGCTCCAAAGGTCAAGGATGTCGGTCCCTCAACGCAAAAGAGCAAAGAACAAGTAATTTGCTTCAAGTGCCGACAACCGGGACATTTCCGGAGTCAATGCAAGAAGGGGGACAAGAAGATTCAAAATGGAGCATCATATGTAGGGGGAGCTAAGGCAAACCCTAGGGTAACTTCTAATTTTGCTCCTTCTTCAATTTACAAGCAAAAGCATGCTAGGGATTTCAATTCACTTGCAATTTATGAAAAGCATGCTAATAGGAACAAGTATTTTTGCTTAGGAGCTAAGAATGTCTACTTAGATAATAGGGAGAAATTTGGGACTAATGTCCCAAAAAACAATTTACCTAAGGACAAACCTAGGTCAAATAACTCAAGATCAATTTTACCTAGGGAGACAATTAGAAAGGTGCAAGAGCATCTAGGTCTAAACCCTAAATGGACTAGGCATATGCCTAGAAAGTCCCATGCCTAAGAATTTAATCAAAAATCAATTGGGCAATTAGAATTAGAAAATCAAGCTTTGAGGTCAAGGCTTGAGAAACTAGAAAAGACCCTTAGGAATATACAAAACCATTTTAAAGGGTCTAATGGTCAAAGTCAAAGGTCCAAAAGTCAAAGTCAACACTTAGGACCTAAGAGTCAAAAGTCAACCAAGGGCAAGCAAGGTTTGGGTCACAAACCTAAGCCTAAAGTGGCTTATCATAGTGTTCCATTTGATTATGGGACACAAACTGGGTCTAGGAAGACCAAGGTCAATAGGGAGGTTATCCCTAGAGTTGACCAAAGGGTGTGCCTAGTGGCTAGGGTTTCTAGGAAACCTAGGGTGGCCACTAAGAAGGTTGCAAGGGGAGTTACCCCTAGAGTCAACCTAGGTAAGACCCAAATGACCAAGGCTAACAAGCCTAGGAGGGTCATTAGGAAGATATCTAGGGAGGTTATCCCTAAGAAATACCTAATTAACCCTAGGAGCTCAAGTCGGTTTTGGGTTCCTAAGAGCGTGATTGATTCACGCTAGGTGGGTTTAGGATGTGCCAACATTGAGTGGATGGGTAGTTAACTCAACCATGATAAAGATGGCATTTTAGGTTATTTTCAAGGTTATGGATACCTTGAAAATAGGGTTAAATTATAATCCTAAAAGATTTTAGGATGTGCCAATATTAATTATGAAGTTTGATAAAATGATCAAATTGGCACAATTAGGGTTTAGAGTGTTAGTGTGCCATTTTGGGTTTTGGCACACTAGAGAGATTAATGATAATATGGCAAAATATATCTAATTATATCAAATGGCAATTAATATTAAAATTTGGGTATTACTATACCTATATATTTTATATGTCATGCCTTGTTTGTCATATGTCATGTCATGACATCATGTGCATTTCTAATCATTTTATATGTCATGATTATGCTTAGGTTTAAGGATTTAAATGTCATGTGTTTTAGATTTCATATTATGTCATGACATCATGGTTATGAGCATATGTTTATTTATATCATCATTAATGCCATAATCATTCATGCTTTTAAGAAAATTTCGATTGAAATTGATTTAAGGACTATGACATGACTTGAAGTCCCATTTATAAGGGAATCAAGTAGAGTTGTCTTAGAGAATGCATGAAACCCTAGATTAGGATGAACAAAACCCACATCTCACATCCAATTGACATGTATGTATATTTATACACCTTAGATACATGTGAGATGTTAGGATATGAGTTGAGTTCAAGTTGCATAGTTTTTGCATCTAGATGAACTAAAACTCATCCTGTTTCATTTGTGGATCATTGGGAGAGCATGTGTACAAGTCATGTACATAGAGCCCAAGGAATATGATCCAAAATAAGGTTTTGAAAATATTTTAAAATCATTTTGAAAAACCTTGGTGAAGTCTATCTTTTGATAGCAATCACCATTGATAGAGTTGATACAAAATAGGGCCAAAACATTGAAAATTTCAATGGTTTTGAGTTTTGTATCAAACTCACTATTTTATGGGTAAAATAATTTCCAAATATTTTTCACCCATTGTAATGACTATAAGTAATATACGTATCAAATTTTATGATTTTTCAAATTACGTATAATTACTTATGTTTTTCCAAATCTCGATTCTAATAGCTGAAATTCGGAAATTTCAGTTTATCGATCAGCCCTTGTGGCGATCAGATAGTATAGGTAACGATCGTGATTACTATCGAGTCGATTTGTCAGTCTGATTCGGGTTAACAAGGTTTGTTTTAGCCCGTGCTCATTATGGAAAAGGTTCTAATCACTCCTAACCCTAGGATATGCTTTAGGAAGCATTATAAAGGGTGAAAATCCATTGGATATGGATTAGGAGCTGTGTTAGGTCAAAGTATCAAATTTAGGGTGAGTGAAAGTTCTATGTTGAACTTAGAATCTTAATTTTGATGGTTTAGAGTTCCTATTGGCTTAGGGGCTTCCCAAGGACATTGTTGGTGCAATGGTCAAGGGGGAGCAAGCCTTTAGGGGGAGGTATCCATCTTGGGATGATGGATGTGTTTTTCTCCTTGAATAGGAGAAGTTATTAGGAGAGTATCATCAATTGGGAAAATTGATGGGTTTTTGATACCCAATTTGGAAATTGGGAGAGAGTATAGGATTGCCTCTCTTGAGTGATATGTGAATTATCACTAGGAAGATGGTAGGCATCCTAGGTATTTATTTTGGATCAAGGGAGATTGTAAGATCTCATTGGGACATGAGACATTGACCCCTTAGAGAAAACCTTTTTTTGATGTTAGTCAAAAAGGGGGAGAATGTTTGGGGGAGAACATTTGGAGAGTATTTACCAATTTGGGATAATTGGTAAGGGATTTGAGTTAGTGGTCTAACTCAAATGATTTGTTTGGTTTTTGTCAAACATCAAAAAAGGGGAGATTGTTGGTGCAATCGGCCCAGGTCACGATTGACCAGGACTCGAGTTTGACTCGAGTGATGTTTTGATGTTTCGACAAAAACATATGACAATGTAATTGTCATGGAAAGTCCAAGTCTTGTGCACTTGGCATGGAAAGTCCAAGTGGAACACTTGGCATTTGGTAAAGTCCAAGTCTTGAGTACTTGGCATGAAAAGTCCAAGTGGGACACTTGGCGCATGGAAAGTCCAAGTCATGGGTACTTGACATTTGGGAAAGTCCAAGTCTTGAGCACTTGGCATGAGAAGTCCAAGCATGGGTCTTGGCAAATGAGAAGTCCAAGCATGGGTCTTGACAAATGGAAAGTCCAAGCTTGAGTCTTGGCATTTGGGAAGTCCAAGGGGATTTATATTGGCAGTGTAAAGTCCAAGCGGAGTCTTGGCGGCGTAAGTCCAATGTGCCTTGGCGGTGTAGACACCGTTAGCATGATATAGCTGAGGGAAGCACCTGGAGGCTAGCGCGATGGATGAACAAGTCATGGATGACTTGGAGGGATCCGAGAGGCGTGAGGCTGATGGAGGTGGCTAGAAGGCTTAGGTCTAGGCTAAGGGTGGTCTAGCAAGTATGGGGGCACCATACTTGGGTTAAAACCTCATGTTTGAGGTTGGCGATGGCCGCAATATGGTGGTTCATTGCCGTGAGTCGACAAGTTCATTTCGCCAATTTAGAGTCTGGAATTGCCTCGCGGTCATTGCTCATTCGGCGATCGTGACGGCATTGATCGCTAAGGCGCAGTCGTGGCCGATCGGTGATAGTTCTGTCGGTCGCAGGAACGCCGTCAACCGTGGCGATCGACTATAGGCGTTATAATGATCGGCCAATGTTGGCGATCGGCGCTGAAATCCCGTTGGAACTTGTCAACGTGGATTGAGCTTTGTCTAAGGCTCAAGCATCAGTTCTTTGGGGGCTTTGGTGAGGCGATTTGAAGGCGATTTGCAGGTGCATTTCAAGGTCCTTCAAGCTCATCCAAGCAACCGACAAGCAAGCGCTCAAAACCCTAGTTTTTAAAGTGTTCTTTACATTTTCACTTGTATTTGCTTGTTTTACTTTGTATTACTTGTTGTAATTCATTGTACGAGGTTTCTCCACCTCCGACTTGTTGTCGAGAAGGAGCTTTATTGCTTAGTGGTGTTTGTGGCATCGCTAGGGTTCGTACGAACCCAATCCGTGGAGTAGGAACCGTTACGATTCCGAATCACGTTATATCCTCGTGTTGTGCTTGTGTTCGTGATTGTATCTTTTCGTTATTGCTTTTATTATTTCTATTCCGCTGCGCATAACGAGATTTGTAGAGACGATCGCGAACGATTTCCATCTTCCTACGGGCACATCGCTATTCACCCCCCCTCTAGCGGCGTCAAATCTTCTACAATATCCAAGGTACTAACAAAAGTAATTACGAAAGTGGTGCATCCATGTCACTAACGTCAGACAAAGATGACTAGTCTGACTATTTTGTGATACTACAATAACATGACTAAGTGTTGGAGTGCTAAGTCAGGAAAACTACTCGGGAAGTAGGTAGAGTGTCGAGTCAGGGAGGAAACGATTCGAGAAGCAAGCAGAGTGTTGAGTCAGAGAAGAGATGGCTCGGAAAGCAGATAGAGTGTCGAGTCAGAGAGAAAATGACTCGAGAAGCAGACAGAGTGCTGAGTCAGAGAAGATAAGGCTCGAGAAATAGGTAGAATGTCGAGTTAGGGAAGAGACAACTCGGGAAGTAAGCAGAGTATTGAGTCGTGGAGGAAACAACTTAGGAGAAAAGGTGTTGAGTCGAAAGGGAACGACTCGGGAGATAGGATAAGTGGTTGAGCCTTCGTGGGATAAATCACCGAGGAAAAATAATAAGTCGGTTAATGTGGGGCCTAGTAAAATATTCCCTTGACAGTTTGTTAGAGTTCACTCATACTCGTCACTTCTTTTTAGTAACAGCTTGAAGACTCCTTATAGGCTCCACAATAGATTCCTCACAAGAGTCATTCTCTAACGGTTTAATGTATCATCACCTCGACTTGTGTGACTTTCCATGCGGACAATCATCCTTGCAGGTTGATATGCAACGGCCTGCCATATAAAATCACCAAGGAGTCATGGGAAGGAGGGGGCTATAAAAGAAAGGCGAGTAAGAGGAAGAAAAGTGTTTGATTATTTTTACACTTTACTTTGTTACTTCATCTTCTACTTCGGTTATTAGCTTATCTTTCTTGGACAACTCTAATTTAGACATCAGAGGGTCATTAGTCATGACATCGACGACCATCTGATATGTGTTAACTTTGATAAAAAAGAATAAAAAATTTATTATTACGATCGAAAAAAATCCATCATTGTCAACATGAGAGTGAGGAAAAGACTCAATCGACGTATCTAGAAAAATAAATTTTCCCATTATGCATTAAACACGCAACTTTTTCCTATAAGTTTTTTAGAAAAAATATTTTAAGGAATTACAGATTTTTACGTGGAGCTAAAATGGAACTTAAGAACTCTTAAATCACATCTAATGATTTCGAAGTAACATGGATTCCTATGATGTGTACTTTAGAGAAAAAAAATACTTCATCACTGTTATTATTTTTTCAGAAACTCATTTCCGTGTTTGGAGCTTCTTTGGTTTATTATCGATGGCTCTGAAAATATAACATTGACTTTCAAAATCTCCACTTCTGCAAGGAAAACCATTCCTTCATTTACATTTAGACTGCTCACCATTCCTTCGTTTACTTTTAGACAACACGAAAAGAGTCCGCAATCTGTTTTAAATTCTTATAATACCTCTTCCACTGAAGACCTGCAAAAGGAAAGAAGCTTTAAAGTCAGTATACGGGTCAGGTTGAGATAAAAGTATTTCACTAATTTTGAAAGTCCATTAGATGGGTAACATTGAATGGTCCGAGGGAATAGAGCAAAAGCCCAATCCAAGCTCAGCACAAATCCAAGTAGAGCGGAAGTACTGCAATAACCACCACTTTGACAGTTTGATGAATACACAATAGGTTAGCAAGGCATCATTTAAGGGACTCGTGTCTTAGGACCTATAAAAAGAGAAGGGTTTTAACCATTCAGAGAGGACATGTGAAACGGCCTACTAGACAAGTTCTAAGTCGATCGTACTAAACCCACTTCGACTATTCCTCCAACCTTTTCTCCACTTCAACCTATTAAACTTAAAAACTTTACAATCCAAGGCTTCGTCTCAACTCATCCACTTAAATCCATCGACCTCACTCGAGCACCAACTTCATTGTAGTCACTTGCAATTTAGATTTGCTGAATCCATCATATTCCCACCTTGCTTCGTGCTTTAGCGAACTAAATCCAACCAAGTCACAGTTTGATCGAACTGCTCAGTTTCATTTCCAACCAAAGTCAATGCTTGATTTTCATGGCTAGGAGACTTCTATATATGTTATCATAATATATTTGAATATCATCTATGGAAAACTCCAAAAGTTGGGAATCTGCCCAACTAGCAGCCCCCTGCCATCCGTCCCAGGGCTGCGGCGAGAGGGAGGTAAATCGCGGGGGGACTATGTCCCTTGACACGGTGGCAAGGCAGTGGGGGAGGGGGCCATCTGAGCCCAGGGGGGATTTTAGACCCCCTCCGGAATCGACCCCACTCCGTATCCAAAGCAACCACACTACCTTACCACCACGCCATCCCCGTGGGAACATCTATGGAAAACTCGATGTTAGGGTTGTAGGAGAGAAGGTAGGAGAAGAGGACATTGTGAAAGTCACTAGATTGCTGGTATGGCAATGGCGAAGTGGTAGCTCAATAAGGAAAAAAGGAGCTTGTAATTTCCCTTCCAAATGAAAATTTTATTCAAATTTTAGAAGAATTCAATGTAAGAAGAGGAACAGCACAATAGTAAAATTATTATCATGTGATATGATGATTATGAATTTGAATAATAGAAACAACCTTTTGTAATATAAAATAAAACTGTGTACAATAAATTCTTCATCAAAATCCCGCATTAACGAAATCTTGATGCATTGAACTGTCATTTTTTTTTTCCAGGGAATTCAATGTGTTACAAAGGGAAACTTGGGAGGCAATATGCTCGCAGCTCATGATGATGACTAGAATGTTAGAGAGGGCATTTGTTGACTTAGAGAAGAAAACTGATGAAAGAAATGAATTTAGGGGTTAAAGTTATGGAGGACTTTAAGGGAAATTATAATTCTAATGAGGAAGTGGAATTAGAAATGCCAAGCAAGAAGAAAAATTTATGTCAAATGCAGATTTTAGACTGGCTGAGAAGTGAATCAGAACCAAAAAAGAAGCATGCAAGGTCGGATGTAATAGGGTTAATGGTGAAGACCCCCCTTTATCATTGAGGCGAAATAGAAAAGTGCACCTTGCAAATTTTTAAATGCTGAATATGGACACATCTGATGTAAGTACAGAACCTTGGAAGCAAGTTCATGCTTTTTTTCTCCTGTATGTCCATGTATGATATGTTTGATATGTTGAGTTTTCCTGACGATATTATGAGGGCTTGCTCATTGGTCATTCCTCAAGCTACTCCAAAAGAAATAGCGAGTTTTAATGAGTTGACATGGGTCTAAGCACCTCCAATTGTTGGAGTTCTTCCCTAGTGGGGCCAACAAGAATATTGAAGAGAGTGAATAAGAAAGACAATTGCATCGAAACTAGCAAGAGTAGAATACAAAGATTGATGTAGGAATATTATAGAACTTCCAAATGGTTTGACAAGAGATGGTGTAATACCCATGGTGGAAGAAAACCCTAAATGCCTAATGAAATAGCTTATCAGACATTTTAATACCTAATTTATATGCCTCTACTCGAAGTTAAGTAGTTGAATAAGGGGTGGAAATGTAATAGGAGACCATACAAGGAATCCTTGAACAAGAAGTGATTCCTAGGCACTAACAATCTGTCTAGGAGTGAGCAATAGAAAGCAACTTGGAATACTATTTTTGGGTTTTATCTTCTCAAGTGTTTTGTTTTTTGGGATAAAGGTAAATTGTATTTTCTAATAAAATGTGCAATGGTGATTGAGCGAGCTCAATTAAAGTCATACAAGTCACACAACCGTCTCTCACAACTAATGATCCTTAACTTCTACATACATACTCAATCACTCACCCAAAAGGAACAATTAAAGTGCCACGTAGTGTGTTGGTGAATTATAGCACCTCAAAAAAAAAAAAAATGAAATCGTCACATTAGTGACCCCCCTCAGTTGTCCTTACTGAAAAGGGAGATAAATCGGATGGGGTACTAATGTAGACTGTCTCAGCAGACCCAACATCCCAAGGGACCAACCCTTAGTTGGGAAAAAGTTTACAAATATGTCGTAGCTAAGAATTGAACTAAGAATTCCTGAAAATCTATGTGGACATCTTACCACTGCACCATACTCTGGAGGCTAGCATCTCTAGCTTCAATTTGAAATGGATAACTCAGTTTGTGATCTAGGAGGTAAAGCCCATCAACATGGAAGGCCCATCAACCCAGCCATGTAAGTCAATGGGCTGGGAGAGCAGTCGAATTCCTGGACAGCCTAATCTGCTCTTGGCTTTAGGTACAGCCCGACCCAGCACACTCAACAATCATCCAAACATTCATGTTTTCAAAAATATAGAACCGTCACATTAGCGGCCCCCTCTGACTACACCTATCGATGGAGGAGATAAATCAGAATCCCAAATGGCAAATGCAAAGGAAGAGATCGATTGATAGTCTAGGACGATGAAATCTCTAGAAATTGATCTCTGTCCACTTAAAAATTAACATATCATCCAAAAATAAAGTCCATCACAACAATAACGCAGCCAGTATGGTCAACCCAACTTGCAACTCAGAAGCCCACTGGCTTAGGCAACAGTAAGGCAGCCTTGTGGAGTTTGAATTTCGAATTCAAATTCCAAATTTGCCTCTGCTTTGCACGCCTCCCCAGCCTGCCTTGCTGGCCGTGTGCGTGCCCAACACATGAGATCCCTCTTCCACAACTCCAGCAAGCCACCGAAGCTCCCGTTGGCGGCTTGCAAGATAAAGGGAACAGCCTGGCCAACGCCATCCAGGCCCAGCAACAGAACCGTGACTATGACTAAAATTTTAATAATCTAAATTGCATTTTAAAAAACTTATTTACAAATTAATTTTTAAACTCTCCATATTATTTTTTGAACTCTTTTCGAAAATGATTTTAGCCACTTTAAAAATGAGTCTGAAGCGATCATCTCTTTAATCTAAGACCTTGCCTAACAATTGTCTACCGCAGTTCAGCTTTATCTCCCTTCCTTCCAATGGAGTACCACACCTAACTACTGTTCACCTTTCTTAAAAAAATATGGAATCGCCACATTAACTGTCCCTCACTGCTGCCCCTACGTGTGAAGGAGGATAAATCAGATCCCAGATAGCTAGCGCAGAAATACGGAATCATCGATAGTCTGATCGTCACCTCCAGAAATCGACTCCTTGTCCTTTCAAACTTTAATACGACTGTGTTAGTCATTTGAATTTGCCCTGGAAACTTATTGTTCACCTTTCTTCATCACTGGTTAGGTGGTCCCCAATAGTAAGGAGGCAGTAGGAAGGGCTATCGTCATCACCAGCGTGGTAGCGGCCAATAACACTGTGAAGAGCAGCCAGCTGGATTGAGCTTCAATTCTCTGCTCCTTCCAACCAGCCGTGAACCGACCATCTTCCTCATTGGAGCTAGTTACCAGGTCATTGTGCCCAGACCAGAGGCCATGGTGGACAGCAAGGAGCCCTCCATGCTGCTTTTACAGGCTTCTCCTAGGTGAGCCTTGTGATTTATGCCTAATCCAGATTGGAAATATGAGATTGCAAGGGAAAAAGTTATAAAAAGATTAGAAATATTGAGTAGTTAGTCTGAATTGACTTAACCTTTAGTGTATGATTAGGATGGATCTAAACAACAATAACAATTAAGTTTTATCCTACTAGATGGAATTGACTATATAAATCCTTCTACGTCATTGGACTCTATTCCCCACTATATCATCATCTATACTTAAATAAATTTTATTTTATTATTGTTAATTAAGTCTTTTTTTGTCTTCCTCTTCCTCGTTTAATGTGTATATTTATCATCATTTCACATCACCTAACCGGAGCATTTATTAGTCGTCTAAGTACATATCCATACTACTTTAAACGTGTCTCTCGGAGTTTTTCTTCAATAGATGCATCTCTGACTCTCTCTAATGCTCTCATTTTTTATTCTATTCATCCTCATGTGTCTACACATCCACCTTAATATCTTCGTATCTAGAACTCTCATCTTTTGCTCATATGCTCGAGTTGTAGCCTAACATTCAATATCATATAACATAGCAGGTCTAACCACTGTTTTGTAGAACTTCCCTTTAAGTTTTAGAGGTACTTTACGATCACATAAAACACTCGACGCTTTTCTCCATTTTAACCATCTTGTTTGTATTATATGTAAGATATTTTTCTAAATCCCTCAATCACCTTATAAAAATAATCCTAAATATTTAAAGCTCTCAGTTCTGGATAACTCGTCATTTCCTATCTTAACACTTGTCTCATTGTGTATAATATTGCTAAACTTAAATTTCATATATTCTGTCTTTACTCTACTAAAACTAAAACTTTTCACTTCTAGTGTTTCCCACCAAGATTCTAGTTTAGCATTTACTCATTTACGTATCTCATCTACCAATATAATATCATTTGCAAACAATATGCACCACGGTACTGTCTTGAATGTGTCTAGTGAGTTCGTCCATAATTAGTGTAAAAAGATAGGGACTCAGAGCTTATCCTTGATGTAATCCTATCTTTATTGAAAATGCTTCAGTTAATCCGTCTGAAGTCTTCACTCTGGTTGTTAATTCCTCATATATACCCTTAATTAGTTCAATATATATTACGCTCACACCTCTCTTTTCTAGAATTCTCTATATAATTTCTCTTGGGACTCTATCATAAGTTTTTTCTAAGTCAATGAGTACCATGTATATATCCTGCTTTTGCTCCTAATACTTTTCAAATAATTGTCTGAGAAGATGTATAGCTTATATTATCGACCTTCCTGACATTAACCCAAATTAATTTTTGAGAACCATGGTCTCCTTCCTTAATCTTTTTTCTATTACTCTTTCCCAAAGTTTCATGGTATGACTCATTAGTTTAATACCCCTATAATTTGCACAAATTTTTATATCTCCCTTATTCTTATATAAAGAATTAGAGTATTTACCTTCCATTGATCAGACATCTTTTCTATTTTCAATATCATAAGTCATTCAATATCTTGTTTCCCTAACCACTTTCATATCTCTATCGGAATATCAACTGACTCAACGACTTTTTCATTTTGCATTCCATTTAAAGCTTATTCTACTTCTGAAATTTAAATTCTACGATAAAAAATTAAATTCTTATACTCATTTGACCTACTTAAATTACCTAAATTAAGTTGGTCACCTAAATCTTCATTAAAGACATGAAAGTATCTCTTCTACCACTCTTTTATTTCTTCATTTCAGTTACGTATTGCTATGCCAGGGGTATGAAGGAATTTGTTCTTATTTCTTTTAAATTGGTTTTCTTGTCTAATTGATACATGTACTTATTCCATGATGCTTGGCATGTGAGGAATGTCGGCCAATGATGACATGTTCCATCGCGCTCTTAGCTTTATTTACTACTTTCTTAAACTCTTTCTTGGCTATTGTATATTTTTTCAAGTTGTCCTCGTGCTTACAAATATATAATTCCTTATAGGTTATTCGTTTTTTTTTTCACTTTCTCTTGTACTTTCTCATTCCACCATCACAATTCCTTACTTGGTGGTGTATGTCCTTTAACTCACCGAGTACACTCTTGACCACTATTTTCAACTTTAATACCATTTTATCTCATGTCGTATTAGGGTTACCGTATATTTTATCTAATACTTGTATTCTTACATTCTCCTTAAATATATTTTGTTTCTCATCCTTTAACTTCCACCACTTAATTATAGGAGTCCTATATATTTTCCTTCTATTAATACTATATTTGATGTGTACATTCAATACCGCTAATCTATATTAGGTAGTTAAGCTTTCTCTGGGATGATCTTATAACCTTTACAAATCCTTCTATCTCTCTTTCTAACAATATGAAAGTCAATTTACGATTTACTATTTCCACTTTTGAACGTGATCAAGTACTCTTTTCTTTTCTTAAAAAATGTATTAACTAGTATAAAATCATATACTATCGCAAAATCCAATATAGTTTTACCTTCTTAATTTTTGGTTCCAAACCCAAAACCCATATACCCTCTCATATTCCTCATTTTTCACTCCGACGTGCCCATTTAACTCGTCTCTTATTAAAATTATTTCATTTGATAGAATATTTTATAATACTTCATTTAGGTCATTCCAAAATCTTAATTTGGTATCTTCATCTAATCTTGTTTGAGGTACATATATACTAATTACGTTCATAGTTTTTTTCTTCGCTACTATTTTAAGAGCTATAATTCTATCCCCTTTTTAACTACTCTTACAACTTCATCCTTAATGAATTATCTACAATAATACCCACTCCATTTCTTATTTTACTCTTTCCTATATACCATAACTTAAAATCCGAGTTCTCTATCATCTTTATCTTCTCGTCTACCCATTTTGTCTCTTGTACACACAAAATATTAATTTTTCTCCTAATAATCATATTTACTACTTCTATTGTTTTACCAGTGAGGGTTCCTATATTCCATGTACCAAATCTTACACTATTAGTTTTCCTATAATATTTATTCCTATCTAACCTATGATGTGAAAACTTTTACTTATTTAACATTACGCTCAAATTCTCATAGAGATGCAGCGGTCCTTGCCGATACATTACAGTTAGATCCTGCAATGCGAACTCTTGCATATTTATCACTACATCCAAGTTCTAGAGATGTAGCGGTTCTTGCCGAGATATTCCTTTTAGGGAACAACCTAACATTAGTACAATAGTTTGATGGATTCATACATTAAATATTTATCTTAATTTAACATTAACTAGCAATCTAATGCAACCTTCCTTCTTTATCCGAGCTTGGAACGACTATAACAAGGTTAACTCATCGTGGGTGAAATTTTGTGACATAGGAAGATGCCAAATTAGAGTTGGAGCAGAAGATTTTTGTAGTAAAAAGTGTAGGCAAGGGAAAGTAAATTGGAGGGTTCTTTTATATAGGGTGACATATAGTAGGAGGAAAGAATCAAACAGGATGACAGCTCGAGGTTACCTTAAAAATGGAGAGACATAATCAAGTCATAAAGATTGAGGAGAACAAAGAGAATTTCTCATTGAATTCAATAAGAAATGATTGTTAGGAACGTTGCGCTGGCTAGAGAGGGGTGAATAGTATTGTCGTCGCTCGATTAGAATTCGATCGCATGCTTGTTATAAAACTTATTATACGCAGCGGAATATACAATAATAAAACAAATACAACAATAACACAACCACAACACCAAATATAATGTGGTTTGGAACCGTATGGTTCATACTCCACGGATTGGGCTCTAAAAGCCCTAGCGATGACAACACACACCACTATAACAATAATACTCCTTCTCGACAACAAGTCGAAGGCGGAGAAACCTCATACAAAGATTACAACAGTAATACAATAAGAATGCAAGCAAATACAATAGAAATGCACAACAAATAAAGGAAAAATACTTTACAATTGCTCTTTTGATTGCTTGATCTTTGGTTGCTTGAAATGCACTTGGAGACCCTGATTTGCAACAGCAAATCGCTCCAAAGACGTCCAAGAACCGATGCCAAATCCCTCCTCCACGAGCTCCATTTAAAGCTTCTGTCTGGGCTGGATTTCGCCTATCAGTCGACTGCTCGGGACCATCAGTCGACTGGTGCCACTGTTGTCGTGAGACAACGGCTAGATCCACGTTGGAAAAATCCAACGAATACACCATCAGTCGACTGATCTTACACATCAATCGACTGATGTCTCAATCAGTTGAGTGGTCGACGCGATCACTCGACTGGAGAACCTTCTGTGCCCGAGATCCCGACCATCACCGACCGATCACCGATCGCCGATCGGCCAAAGAATCGATCGCCCACCTCGCGCAAATGATCGCAAGGGCACTTCCCGTAGTCAAACCCTAGTTGACTCACATAAGTCAACTGACTCATGGTCTCAGTCGACTGATACGCCTCAAACATGAGATTTTAACCCAAGTATGGTGCCCCCATACTTGTTAGACCACCCGTAGCCTAAACCTAAGCCTTCTAGCCACCTCTGTTAGCCTCATGCCTATCGGATCCCTCCAAGTCATCCATGACTTGTTCATCCATACGCTATCCTTCAGGTGCTTCCATCGGCTATTGTCATGTTAATGGTGTCTACACCGCCAAGGCACATTGGACTTACGCTGCCAAGACTCCGCTTGGACTTTACGCCGCCAACCATTGGACTTATGCTGGCAAGACTCCACCCTTGGACTTTACGCTGCCAATATCAAATCTCTTGGACTTTCCAAATGCCAAGACTCAAACTTGGACTTTCCTTTGCCAACCCATGTTGGACTTTCCATGCCAAGACCCATGCTTGGACTTTCCTTGCCAAGACCCATGCTTGGACTTTACATGTCAAGTACTCAAGACTTGGATTTTCCCAATGTCATGTTAGTTATAGCCCTAAGAACCAATCATGTGATGGTTGAATAGGGAACATTTTGTATCATATTCTATAAAGGCAAAGGATTGGTTATTATATTTAAGTTTTGCTTGTGCCAGCTAAATTAAATATAGTAATGCCCTAGAAAAGTAGGTTCTTATCTACAGCACATCAATTGGCAGAATTGATTATGAGAGGCTGTAGAGAACACTTTCTAAATGTTCCTAGTCAAGTATTAATATGCAAGGGCAATATTAATACATAAAGACTAGCATGTAGGTCAATTGATGACTTGATCTCACAAGTCATGGATATATGATATCAAGTTGACACATGAGTATATATTAGAGAATATATACTGAACTGACCCGCCATGAGAAAGTTTCATGGATCGTTATATGAGTGTCATAAACTTTCTCATGTGACTATTGGTATGAATAGTCCTTAGACCTGAAGTCACTATGGTTCCCTACATAAGGAGTTATGTACTTTGGTATCGTCGAAGCGTCACACGTGAGGTGGACCATAAAAGCGATTCTTTGGGTATATAACAAATTATGCGGAGGGATGTGAGTGATGTAGATGGGATCTATCCCTTCATATATGGGAGTGATATCGGTGGGCCCCTTGATTGAGTAGAACTACTAAAACGCGTGGCCATGCTCGAATGAGTCAATATGAGATATTGAGCTCATTTGTTTGAGTTAGTTTACTCAGGGATCAAGAAACACATAGATTGATCGAGGATGACACGGTCTATGCCTCATTGATCAATCTGATATCAAGGATAGAAGGACACGGTCATATATTATAGTAGTCACGGAAAGGTTAGTCGGATCTTGACTTATCTCGTAACTTGGGTAGCAATGATGTATTGCTAGATCGCTCATTGCTTGTGTATCTAAAGAGTTTAGATCCCTTTGCCAGCGTTATGAGAGCCTATAAGTCACACACAAAGAGCATGATAATTAGAGAATTAGAGTATTCTAGTTTGACTAGAATAAATTTGGGAATAAGCTTAAGTACAAAATGGTTTTGGACTTTAAGCTTAATAATTTACAGCTAATTGATTTAATGAGATTTATTCAATATGTTACCTTATTGATTTAATAAGATTAATTCAATATGATAACATAAGCTTAATTGAATTAATAAGATTAATTCAATATGATAACATAAGCTTAATTGAATTAATAAGATTAATTCAACATGCATGAATGCCACATAAGAATGCCACATAAGCATGCCACCTAAGCATGCCACCTAAGCTAGTTAAGGTGGAAGGAAACAAAATGGTTTTGTCTCCTTAAGTGGCCGGCCAAACAAGGAAGCCAAATCCTTTTGAGTGTGTCTCAATCTGATGGATTGCATTGAATGTGAAGGAGGTGGAAGGGTTTTCCAACCCTATAAAGGCTCCATGGAGTGGCCAGGCCATAGTGAGTTTTTGGTGTTGTGGTTGTGAGAGAGCTTGGTGGAAGCTTTAGTTGTGTGGGTTTGTGAGTGTAGGCTAGCAAGAAGAGGAGTCTTCTTCTTCCTTTCTCCTTTTCCCTCTCTTCCTCTCCTTTAGGGACTTCTCTAGCAAGAAGTAAAGGAGAGCTCTTCTAGTTTTCCTTTTGTGAGACAAGAGCGTGCTCGTGTGGATACGTATAGAGGCACGGACACTTGAACGTGCTAAAGATCAAACAAACCGAAAGGAAAAGGGGGATTAACAAGGGCATAACAAAGGTAGAACTCTCCTATAAGATAGTCTAGGTTTAGAGAAATTTATTTTATACGAGTTTGCTTTCGCATGGATCACTTGGAAGGGATCCTAATTTTTCCGTTGCGCATATGCCATTTGGCATCTGAGATTTCCCTACGGTGGTATCGAGCCACTTGCGAAGATCGTATAAAATAGGTTTTCTCTATTTTATATGTGATATAGAAGTAGGATAAATTTTATTATGAGTTGATAATTGCATTAGCAAATTTTCAAACATAATAAAATATCAATATCTTTTAAAAGTTAAAATGACATGGTGCATGGTTATGGCCTAGTCCCAAAGTTTGTGATTGTGTGTTGTAATTCTTAATACGGCTGCGTGTGGTGCCTTTCTCCTAATATTCTTGTTGTAAAATTAGTTTTAGACTCGAATGTAACTCAGTATTTCTCCTTTTGTAATGTACAAAACAAGGATGGAGGGTCCATTGGAAGATGAGGTTACAAGGATGAAGTCAACACACAAGACAACCAAAGGAAGCACTTAGGAGAATATGCTATCCCTAGGTTGACCAATCAATCTTTTCATTGGCTTGAGAAGATTGTAGAATAAGGGCCATAACCATGACACGTTAGTTTAATATGTATGTGATGCATGTTAGTTTGGCTTGTATGTGATGCATGATTAGTTTAGCTTATATGTGATGTATGCTAATATGTATATGATACATGTTTATTTCTTAATAAGTCTAAAGCGATATGCCTACCAAAGTTGGTACTCACTACTTCCTCGATCATTTGTTATTGGGTTTGCGAAGCAAAGCAATGCATTTTATCTTGGAGAGTGCGAGTGGACAATCGTGATGTCCATTATCAGTCTTAGTTAAGACTTAATTAAGTGTTTTCTTAATTGGTTAAGAAAGTAGAGGCATATATTAGCTTTGAACATAAGTGTTAACATTAGTTTTGTGTGATTTCGAACATCGGCTTTGTCTTAGAAGAAGTGGTCGTTGCTCAGATATCCAAGAAGGCCCACATGTGCCTGTTAGTTTAGGAATAAACACTAAACTAATCTAAAACTTAACCAAAGCTATTAAAGAGTTACATCGGATGTAATTGGCAAAAGATTGCCTACCTAATTATACTCGTCTTGGGCGATTAGCGAAGCTAACTCAGGCAATTATGATGTGGATCTTTATCCCATATAAATTTATAGCTAAATAGTAGCTATGAGAATTTAGTAGAGCCTCATTTAATTAAAGGCCTAATTAAATGATTTAGGTATGATACTTAACTTTGCATTTTAATGTTGTAGATCACCATGTCATCTAACACGACACACCCCTCGACTTACGATCTGTCCTTGAGAAGGACAAGCTCGATGGAGCAAACTTTCTTGGTAGTATAGGAACTTGAGGATTATCCTCAAGCGAAGCATGAACTATATGTCCTAGAGCGAGGCTACCCCACAAATACAGCCCCTACGGCCACTCGTCTTTGAAAAGGATGCTTATAAGAACATCGAGATGGCGATTAGATGTGTCATGCCTTATGCTTGCCACCATGAACTACGAGCTTGAAGCAACATGAGAACATGGATGCCTATGATATGGTTGAGCATTTGAAACAACTATATCAAGGACAAGCTAGGCGCAGCGTTTTGAAGTGTCTAAGGCTCTTTTTGCATGCAAGATGCAGAAGGAACACTGTAGGAACTCACGTACTCAAAATGATTAGATGCGTTGAGAACCTTGAAGACTAGGTTTTCCATGAGCCGAATTGTGGCGATGTTATCTGCAATCGTTCTTAGGAAGCATACAATCAATTCGTCATGAATTATAACATGAATGAAATTGATAAACCTTTGCACGAGATTCTCGGCATGTTGAGAATCGAACCAAATCTCAAGAAGAAAGTTAGTAATGTACTAATGGTCAAGAAGGGACAAAGGTAGCGCAAAGGCAAGGGTAAGACCAAGCCAAAGGCAAGGCCAATTCATCCACTTCAAAGGGTAAAGGTAAAGTACCTAAGGAAGGGCGCTTCCATTCTTGGTGAGGTGGACCTTTGGGCGGGCTAAAGTCTACCTTGAGAAGTAAAGAACAAGAGAAGTGGGACTTACGCCTCGGTATACACGTTATAGAAGTTAATCTATCTATTTCTTCTACATGGGTATTAGATCTGGGATGTGCATCTCACATTTGTACTAATAATGCGAGGATGAGAAATAGTAGAATAATGGCAAAGGGCGAAGTGGACCTACGAGTAGGCAATGGCGCAAAAGTTGCTGCTGTAGCTGTAGGAACATATTCTTTGTCTTTGCCCACTGGGCTTATCTTAGAACTAGAGGAGTGCTTTTATGTACCTGCATTAACGAAGAACATAATTTTTGTATCTTGTTTAGACAAGAAAAACTTTTCTTTTATAATAAAGGACAAATGTTGTTCCATTTATTTAAATGAAATGTTCTATTGTAATGCACCACTTATGAATGGTCTCTATGTTCTATTTAGATAACCCAATTTATAACGTGAATACAAACGGTTCAAATCGAATGATTTGAACCAAACATATCTTCGCATCGCCGCTTAGGTCACATAAATGAAAAACGATATCCCAACTCCATAAAGATGGGACTATCGACTCATTTGATTTTGAATCATACGAGGTATGCTAGTCTTGTCTTTTAGGAAAGATGACTAAAACTCCATTTAGTGGACATAGAGAGAGCGATTTAATTGTTAGGACTCATACATACCGATATATGTGGCCCTTTCAATGTCGGCTGCAGGAGGCTATAAGTACTTTATTACTTTCACTGATGATATGAGTAGATTTGGCTACTTATATTCGATGAGACATAAGTCAGAATCCTTTGAAAAGTTCAAAGAATTCAAGAATGAAGTACAAAACCAACTCGTAAGCGATTAAGCTACTTCGATCGATCGAGGTGGTGAATACCTTAGTCAAGAGTTTCGTGATCACCGGCCGAGTGTGGGATAATATCCCAACTCACTCCACCCGAACACCACAATGGAACGGTGTATCCGAGAGGAGAAATCGTGATTTATTAGATATGGTACGATCAACGATGAGCCAGATCGATCTACCTACTTCCTTTGGGGTTTAGCTCTAGAGATACCGCTTTCACACTTAATCGCTCCATCAAAAGCAGAGAAAAGACACCATATACGATATGGATCGAAGAGTCCCAAAATGTCTTTTATAAAGATTTGGGTTGTGAAGCTTACGTTAGACGCCAAGTCTCGTATAAACTAGGACCCAAATCGATAAGTGTTATTTCAGGATATCCCAAGGAAACTAAGGGATATTACTTTTACAATCCCACACTTGGCAAGGTGTTTGTTGCCAGAATGCCGCCTTTCTAGAAAGAGAATTTATTTCTAGAAATACTAGTGGAGTAAAATTCATCTCAAGAAGTTCAAGATGATGATAACACTAAGGCTTCACGGAAAATGAACAGCACCACAAAGTGTCAGGATGAGGAATTTGTTGCCCAAAGAGTTGTGGAGCAAACACTGCTCAAGTAGACCAACCTCTTCAGATCTAATAGATCCGCCAACCCGAGAGATATCTTTCTCTCGACCGACAACTGAAGTATTGTCATCGATCTCGACGAGCCTACATCCTATCAAGAAGCTATGAGCCCAGATTCGAGAAATGGCTAGAGGCCATGAGATCCAAATGGAATCCATGTACACTAACCAAGTATGGACTTCGTCGATCCACCAAGGGGTAAAACCCATTGGTGTAAGTGGGTCTTTAAAGTAAAGACTGACATGGATGGTAATAAGCATACCTATAAAGGTAGATCGGGTGGCAAAGGATTCAAACAAATTCATGGTATCGACTAAGACGAAACCTTTCACCAGCCGCGACGCTTAAATCCATTCGATCATACTTGCTATCGTACCTACCACGACATGAGAGATCCGGCAGATGGATGTCAAAACCGCTCGAATGGAAAGCTACTCGAGGATGTGTACATGACAACCGAGGGTTTCAAGATCCAAAGCATCCCGAAAGGTACGTGCAAACCGCAAAGGTCCATTTACGGACTAAAGCAAGCCTCTCGAAGTCGAATCTTCGATTCACGATGCAATCAAAGAGTTTGGTTTCATCAAGAATGAAGATGAGCCTTGTGTCTACAAGAGAAATAGTGGGAGCGCAGCTTGTATTTCTTGTCTTGTATGTAGATGACATACTTCATCTGAAATGATATTCCTCACCCACCGCGCAAGATACGGTTAGGGAATTGTTTCTCGATGAAAGACTTAGCGGAAGCCTATATTCTAGGCATCAAGATCTATAGAGATAGATCTAAAAGATTACTTGGCCTAAGTCGAGTACATACATCGATAAAGTGCTAGATCGCTTTGCTATGCAAAATTCCAAGAAAGGATTTCGCTTTATCACATGGTGTGAGTCTTTCAAGACTCAATGTCCTCTTCTAAGGAGGAGAGAGATCGCATGGATAAGATCCCTTATGCGCCCGCCATAGGGTCTATCATGCACGCCTATGCTTTAGACTTGCTCGACGCCTCGTGATGCTTGAGTACGCATTTAGTAGATACTAAATGGATCCAAGTGAAAGTCATCGGATAGCAATAAAAAATATTCTTAAATACTTACGAAGGACGAAAGAATATTTCGATATTCGAGGCACGAGGAGCTAATCAGAAGGGTTACGTTGATGCAAGCTTCCAAAGTATAAGGACGATGACTATAGATCGTAATCGGAGTAATGGTTTTGCTCGAACGGTGGAGCCGTGAGTCGAAGAGTTCAAAGCAGACACTTGATTCTACAATGTAGTCGAGTATATCGCAAAGATCCGATGCAAAGAAAGGAGGTTGTTTCGCCCGCAAGTTCATCGCTGAACTTGGGGTAGTTCCTAGTATCATCAGATCCAATAGACTTCATCGCGACAACAACGGGCTATCAGACAGCTAAGGAACCTCGATCACATCACGGACTAAACACATATCGCGGCCCATCTCATTCGAGATCATCGATAGAGGAGATGCGAGGATATGCAGAGTACCGATGTAAGCTAACATCGCAGATCCATCACTCAAGGCTTTGGCACGCAGGAAGCACGATGGTCACACTAGGTCACTAGGTATTAGATATCATAGTGATTGGTACTAGTGCTAGTGGGAGATTGTTAGTTATAGCCCTAAGAACCAATCATGTGATGGTTGAATAGGAACATTTTGTATCATATTCTATAAAGGCAAAGGATTGGTTATTATATTTAAGTCTTGCTAGGCTACCTAAATTAAATATATAGAATGCCCTAGAAAAGTAGGTTCTTATCTACAAAGACATCAATCGCGTACTGACATGAGAGAGGTCAGAGAGAACACTTTCCTAAATGTTCCTAGTCAAGTATTAATATGCAAGGGCAATATTAATACATAAAGACTAGCATGTAGGTCAATTGATGACTTGATCTCACAAGTCATGGATATACGATATCAAGTCGATACACGGGTATATATTAGAGAATATATATCGAATCGAATTCGCCATGAGAAAGTTTCATGGATCGTTATATGAGTGTCATAAACTTTCTCATGTGACTATCGGTATGAATAGTCCTCGAGACCAAGTCACTACGCTCCTACATAAGGAGTTATGTACTTTGGTATCACAAACGCCACCCGTAAATAGGTGGACCATAAAGGCGACATCGGGTATATAACAAATTACGAGGGAGGATGTGAGTGATGTAGATGGGATCTATCCTCTCATACGACGAGTGATATCGGTGGGCCCCTTGATTGAGTAGAACTACTAAAACGCATGGCCATGCTCGAATGAGTCAATATGAGATATTGAGCTCATTTGTTTGAGTTAGTTTACTCAGGGATCAAGAAACACATAGATCGATCGAGGACGATACACTGCCTACGCCTCATCGATCAACTGATATCAAGGATGTATGACACTGGCCATACATTATAGTAGTCACAAAGGTTAGCCTGGATCTTGACTTATCTCAGAACTTGGGTAGCAATGATGTATTGCTAGATGCCGCTCATCGCTTGTGTATCTAAAAGAGTTTAGGTCCACCGCCAACGCATGAGAGCCTATAGGGTCACACACAAAGAGCATGATAATTAGAGGAATTAGAGTATTCTAGTTTGACTAGAATAAATTGGGAATAAGCTTAAGTACAAAATGGTTTTTGGACTTTAAGCTTAATGAGAATTTTACCTTATTGATTTAATAAGATTAATTCAATATGATAACATAAGCTTAATTGAATTAATAAGATTAATTCAATATAATAACATAAGCTTAATTGAATTAATAAGATTAATTCAACATGCATGAATGCCACACAAGACTGCCACATAAGCATGCCACATAAGCATGCCACCTAAGCATCCACCTAAGCTAGTTAAGGTGGAAGGAAACAAAATGGTTTTGTCTCCTTAAGTGGCCGGCCAAACAAGGAAGCCAAATCCTTTTTGAGTGTGTCTCAATGCAATGGATTGCATTGAATGTGAAGGAGGTGGAAGGGTTTTTCCAACCCTATAAAAGGCTCCATGGAGTGGCCGGCCATAGAGAGTTTTGTGGTGTTGTGGTTGTGAGAGAGCTTGGTGGAAGCTTTAGTTGTGTGGGTTTGTGAGTGTAGGCTAGCAAGAAGAGGAGTCTTCTTCTTCCTTTCTCCTTTTCCCTCTCTTCCTCTCCTTTAGGGACTTCTCTAGCAAGAAGTAAAGGAGAGCTCTTCTAGTTTTCCTTTTGTGAGACAAGAGCGTGCTCGTGTGGATACGTATAGAGGCACGGACACTTGAACGTGCTAAAGATCCAACAAACCGAAAGGAAAAGCGGGATTGCAAAGGGCACGCAACAAAGGTAGAACTCTCCTATAAGATAGGTTTGGTTTAGAGAAATTTATTTTATACGAGTTTGCTTTCGCATGGATCACTTGGAAGGGATCCTATTTTCCGTTGCGCATATGCCATTTGGCATACGAGATTTCCCTACATGCCAAGTGTCCCACTTGGACTTTCCATACTAAGTACTCATGACTTGGACTTTCCCATGACAATGGTCAAACCATCGTCAAACATTAAATGTGACATGGGTCGATTGCACTAACAATCTCCCCAACACATGTCAGACATCAATGTCAAACATAAAAATACTACTCAAGTCTGGTCAATCGTGACCTGGACCGATTGCACCAACAATCTCTCCTTTTTTTTATGTTTGATAAAAACACCTTTGAGTTAGGCCCCTAACTCAAATTCCCTTACCAATTTTTCCAAATTGGTAACTCTCACATTCTCCTCCTTTTTGACATACATCAAAATGATTCTCCCAAGAAGGTCAATGTCTCATGTCCCAATGAGATCTTACAATCTCCCCCTTGGTCTAAAAATACTTAGGATGCCTACAATCTTTCCTAATGATAAGTCTGTTAGTGAAAGCCCTAGAGTCAATCATGTGATAATTGTTGTATGGACTTTATTGTATCATATTCCTATTTATAAAGGCATGGTTATTATATTTACTTGTATTGGTGTCAAATAACTATATATAATAATATCCTTGAGTAGTAGGTTCTTATCTATATCAATCGATTGGTTGAATCGATAATGAGATGATATAGAGAACACTATTCTTAATCATTCCTAGTCGAGTATTAACATTCAGGGACAATGTTAATGCGTAGAGACTAGCATGTAGGTCAACACGATAACTTGATCTCACAAGTCATGGATATGAGATATCAAGTTGACACATGAGTACGACGGAGAACGATATCGAATGACCCGCCACGAGAAAGTATCATGATCGTTATACGAGTGTCATATACTTTCTCACGTGGCTATTAAGATGACTATTAGTCCTAGACCAAGTCACCACGGTTCCTTACATAAGGAGTCGAGACTTTGCTTTCACAAACGCCACCCGTCGAAACGGGTGGACTATAAAGGCGACATCGGGTATGTAATAAATTACGCGAGGGACGCGAGTGATGTAGATGAGATCTATCCTCCTATACGACGGGTGACATCGATATTCTTGATAGAGCGAGACCAATGGCGCACGATTACGCTTCAAATGAGTCAATACATGATATCGAGCTCATTTGATTAGAGTGAGTCTACTGAGTTCAAGATATAGATTGTAATGAGGATGACACGGTCTATGCCTCGATTGGTCAATCTAGATGTCAAGGATAGAGGACATTGTCACATATTGAGAGTCACAATTAGTAGTCACAAAGGTGATGCTGAGCTCAACATTCTTGTAACTTGGGTAGCAATGATGTGTTGCTAGATACCGCCATCGCTTATGTTCCTAAATCGGTTTAGGACATTGCCAACGCTATAAGAACCTATAGGGTCACACACATAAGGGCAATTAGATGGAGATTAGGTTCATATGATGAACCATGAGGATTAGGTTCATGGATGAACCAAATTGATTAAGAGTAATCCAAATTAGACTAATTGAGTTAGACTCAAGTTGATTCAAGTGTTGAATGAGTCTAATTTAGATTTGATTCATCAAATCAATTTAAATTAATGAATAGAGATTCATTAAATTAAATCGACTTGAATCAAATGGTTGGATTTGATCAACCATGGGAGATTAGAGGTCAAGTTTGACTTGACTTAAGAGGGAAGATGAAAGGTCAAGTTTGACTTGACCAAATGTCATGTCATGATGATGACTTGGCATGGTCGGCCAATGATGATGCTCCACATCATCATTGACTTATCATGTGGTGCCACCTCATGAGGGAAACCAAGAGCCATGGGAGTTACATGCATGCATGTAACCTCCCAAGGCTTGAAGTGGCCGCCACTTTAGAGTTTCACGATTGAATTCTTGGTGAGTTACACACACTTCATCTTCTTCCTTGATCAACTTCCTCAAGCTCTCTCTCTCTTCCTCATCTTGCCGAGCATCTAAGGAGTGCTAGCACACTCAAGATTGCTTTTTGCTATGTGGATACCAATAGGAGCAGTACTGACGCTCTTGAGTTCCGGCAACCTTTGACGAGCGGATTTGCAAGGCGTCACATCGAGGGTAACGTCCTTATCATATAGATCTAAGGTAGATCTAGGGTTTTATATAAGCACATACATGTTTTAATTTTAATACATCTTCGCACAGATCCGTGGCCGGGGCTTCCGAGGTTTCCGCAACGCAAAAAGCGATTTTTGTGGCTCGGAAAAACCAACAGTGGTATCAGAGCCACGTGCGAAGCATGTATGTATTTCGTTTTTGTAGTTTTTATATTAGATATAAAAATTACAGATTTTTATGTTTCTGTAAATTTCCTAATTTTATAGAATTTTTGGGTATTTTTCTCGAAGAGTCGAAGCAACGAGTGTTGGGACACTTGTAGGCTTCAACCGTCGAGAAAAACTCTCCGAAACGGCGAGTTCTCGCTTTAGGTTTTTGGGACGACTTAAGTCGTTGTAGGATCGTAATAGGGACACTCGCGAAGTTAATTTTGTGAGTATGGGCGCTGCCCCTATCCCCGAAAGAGGCCTTGTCCCGCGATCGCGCCCGGAAATCGCTTAGCGGGACCATTACGGAGAGGTGACTCATAAATTTGAAAAAAATTAGGAAAAATTATAGAAATTTTCTGTAAAAATACATAATTTAGAATTATGTATAATTCTGTGATTATCATGGCCCAATGACCCCAATTTGATTGGAATATGTGTGTTGTAATTCATAATACGGCTTGCGTGCCGTTTTTATAGTTGTGCGTGTTGTATAGTGTATGCGACCTGCGCGTTGTACCTCTTCTTTTGAAATTCTAGTTGTAAATAGTTTTAGACTCGAATGTAACTCAAGTTTCATATTTGTAATGTACAAAATGGAGCGGTGGAAAGTCCACTTGTAGACGAAGTTACGAGAAGGGTGTCGACGACACATGGCGGTCAAAGGAAGCGCTTGGAGAAGCCGCTAGCCTTAAGTTGACCGTCCGATCTTCTCATTGGCTTGAGAAGATCGTAGTAGGGCCATGACTACATCACAGTTAAATGTATATATATATATATATATATATATATATATATATATATAATTTTGCTTGTATGTATGTGATGCATGCTAGTAAAATAATGTTTGTATGTATATGATGCATGCTAGGATAATTTTCTTGTATGTATATGATGCATGCTAGAATAATGTATGTATGTATGTGATGCATGCTAATATAGGATAATAAAGGCCTCAATGCGTATATGATACACATTACGATTAGATTAGATCATAATCGAATCAACTCGAAAATGCCTACCGAGCCTTGATACCCATCACTACCTCGATCATTTGTTGTTGTTGAATCTGCCAAAGCAGAGCAACGCATATTATCTTAGTAGGGTGCGGAGGGACAATCTTAGTCCCGCCTATCACGCTTGGGTTAGAGTAAGCTCAATTAGATTGAGCAAAACTAGTTAACTCAATTGGATCGAGTAGAACTATTGGCATATTCCAACCGTTGGAAAGATAGGATAAGATCGCATTTACACTAAATCTTGGGCGATTTAGCCAAAGCTAACTCAAGGTCTTTTGTAAATGTGGGTCTTGATCCTATAAACAAGAGTTGCATAGAGATGTAATCGGTAATGTGTTACTCACCGATCGTACTAAGTCTTGGGCGATTTAGCCAAAGCTAACTCAAGGCTTAGTATGATGTGGATCTTGTCCCGCAAGAATTATAGCTAGTTTGTATGAATCTAGTAATGTGGTTTGACCACATCCATAACTCGATTTTACAAAATTCCTATAATTCAGTGGGAGCATCATTTGATTAAAGGCCTAATTAAATGATAAAAGGAATATGATATTAATTCTCTGCATTGTATGTTGTAGATAACTACGTCGACAAACACGAACACTCTCTCTCTGCGTTCTGTACTTGAGAAGGACAAGCTCAATAGAGCAAATTTCCTGGACTGGTACAGGAACTTGAGAATTGTTCTCACCCAAGAAAAGAAGTCAGACGCCCTAGAGTTTATTCCAAAGGCACCTCCCGCCATCGCGACAAAGATGCTTACAAGAAGCATCAAGATGATGTATTAGATGTGTCATGTTTAATGCTCGCGACCATGAACTCTGAGCTTCAGAAGCAACACGAGTTCATGATGCTTATGATATGGTTGAACATCTTCGTCAACTATATCAAGGACAAGCAAGGCACGAGAGATATGAAGTCTCTAAGGCATTGTTGGGGTCCAAAATGCAAGATGAGACTCCCGTAGGTCCATATGTACTCAAGATGATTGGGTACGTAGAAAACCTACAGAGATTGGGATTCCCTCTTGGCCAAGAGTTGGCCACAGACTTGATCTTGCAGTCTTTGTCGCAAAGCTACAATCAATTTGTCATGAATTACAACATGAATGAAATTGATAAGCCACTGCCTGAGATGCTCAGCATGTTGAGAACTGCTGAGCTCAACCTTAAGAAGGGAAAATCTGACACCATTTTGATGGTGCACAAAAAGAAAGGCAATGGCAAGCCTAAAGGTAAGGGAAAGTCTCAAGCCAAGGGCAAAGGCAAAGAACTTAAACCCAAAGGAGGGGTAGCCAAGGAAGGGGCTTGCTTCCACTGAAAGGAAGCTGGACACTGGAAGCGTAACTGCAAAGCTTACCTGGAAGATCTTAAGAAGAAGAGAAGTGAGACTTCTACTTCAGGTATAAATGTTATAGAAGTCAATCTATCTATTTTTTCATCATGGGTATTAGATACCGGATGTGCATCTCACATTTGTACCAATGTGCAGGCGCTGAGAAATAGCAGGGCATTGACAAAGGACGAGGTGGACCTACGAGTAGGCAATGGAGCAAGGGTTGCTGCTGTTGCTGTAGGAACTTATGATCTATCTCTGCCCTCTGGGCTTGTACTAGAATTAGATGAATGTTGTTATGTGTCTGCTTTGACTAAGAACATAATTTCGGTTTCTTGTTTGGACAAGAAAAGATTTACATTTATAATAAAGAACAAATGTTGTTCAGTTTATTTAAATGATATGTTCTATTGTAGTGCACCTCTAATGAACGGACTCTACTTTCTAGACGTAGAGAGCCCTATCTATAACATAAGTGTCAAAAGGTTCAAGTCAAATGAGTTGAACCAAACCTATCTATGGCATTGTCGCTTAGGTCACATAAATGAGAGTCGCTTATCTCAGCTCCATAAGGATGGGCTGCTAGACTCATTTGATTTTGAATCATATGAGACATGCGAGTCTTGCCTTTTAGGCAAGATGACCAAGACTCCATTTAGTGGACACAGTGAAAGAGCAACAGATTTGTTAGGACTTATACATAGTGATGTATGTGGTCCTTTCAATATTGCTGCTAGAGGTGGTTACAGGTACTTCATTACATTTACTGATGACTTCAGTAGATATGGTTATGTGTATCTTATGACACATAAATCAAAATCCTTTGAAAAGTTCAAAGAATTCAAGAATAAAGTACAAAACCAGCTTGGCAAGAGTATTAAGATACTTCAATCAGATCGAGGTGGTGAATACCTTAGCCATGAGTTTCGTGACTATCTAGCTGAGTGTGGGATTCTATCCCAACTCACTCCTCCTGGAACACCACAGTGGAATGGTGTATCCGAAAGGAGGAATCGTACCCTATTAGATATGGTACGCTCATGATAAGTCACACGATCTTCCTATATCCTTTTGGGGGATACGCCTAGACACGCAGCTTTACCTTAAGTGTATCATCCAAGGTCATATAAAGACACCATATACGATATGGACGGGGAGAAATCCCAAGATGTCTTTCATGAGGATTTGGGGTCAGGAGGCTTACGCTCGACGCCAAGTTTCGCATAAATGGGACCCAAATCCGATAGGTGCTATTTTGTTGGATATCCCAAGGATACAAAGGATATTACTTACATTCAGCAAAGACAAAGTGTTTGTGGCAAAGACTAGAGTTTTTCTAGAAAGGGATTTTGTTTCTAGAAAAACTAGTGGGAGTATCTTCGATCTTGAAGAAATTTAAAATAAGGACCATAGCACTGAGGCCTTGATGGAGGTTGAACAGGAACCACAAAGTGTTGTGGGTGATGAGGTTGTTGCATAAAGAGTTGTGGAACAACTACCTGTTCAGGTAGACCTACCTCTTCGCAGATCTGATAGGGTACGTCGTCAGCCTGAGAGATACTTATTTCTCTTGTCTGACCATGATGACGTTATGCTCATTGAGAATGAGCCTACCTCCTATCAGGAAGCTGTGATGAGCCCAGATTCTGAGAAATAGCTAAAGGTCATGAGATCCGAGATAGAATCCATGTACACCAACCAAGTATGGACTTTGGTTGATCCACCTGAAGGGGTCAAACTCATTGGGTGTAAGTGGGTCTTTAGGAGAAACACTGACATTGATGGACTTACGCATACCTATAAGGGTCGATTGGTGGCTAAAGGTTTCAAGCAAATTCATGGTATTGACTATGATGAAACCTTTTCTCCAGTGGCGATGTTTAAGTCCATTCAGATCTTGCTTGCTATTGCAGCATACCACGATTATGAGATTTGACAGATGGATGTCAAAACCGCGTTTTTGAATGGAAACTTACTCGAGGATGTGTACATGACACAACCTGAGGGTTTTGAAGATCCACATCATACTGGGAAAGTATGCAAGTTGCAAAGGTCCATTTATGGGCTAAAGCAAGCCTCTCAGAGCTGGAATCTTCGATTCGATGATGCGATCAAACAGTTTAGTTTCATCAAGAATGAAGATGAACCCTGTGTCTACAAGAGGGTTAATGGGAACACAGTTGTCTTCCTTGTATTGTATGTGGATGACATATCGCTTATCGAATGACATCCTTCGCCATAGCTGAAGACTCGTGACGTGCTTCTCAACGGCGACTTAGTGAAGCACTCAGATTCTAGGCATCAAGATCTATAGAGATAGATCTAAGAAATTGCTTGGCCTAAGTCAGAGTACATACATTGACACGGTATTACTACGGTTTGCCATGCAGAATTCCAAGAAGGGACTTCTGCCAATGTCACATGGTGTGAGTCTTTCGAAAACTCAAAGTCCCTCTTCTAGAGAGGAGAGAGACCGCATGGATAAGATCTCTTATGCATCTGCTATAGGATCCATCATGTACGCTACGCCGTGTACTGAAATCCCGATGTCTTGTAGATGCTGAGTACACGAGTAGATACCATCAGATCCAGTGAGCGCCATCGATAGCGATCAAGAATATTCTTAAGTACTTGAGAAGGACTAAAGAATATTTCTTGATATTCGAGGCGATGAGGAGCTAGTCAGAAGGGTTACTGATGTCGCCTTCCAAACCCACTGTGATGATTATAGATCGCAATCGGGTTCGTGTTTTACTTGAATGGTGGCGGTGAAATGGAAGAGTTCCAAGCGAGATACGATTGTTGATTCTACAACACCGAATATATCGGTGCTTCCATCTCATTCGAGAGATTATCGATAGAGGAGATGTGAAGATTCGCAGAGTACCCAGAGGCTAACATCACAGATCCTCGACCAAGGCTTTGCAGTACAAAAAAGCATGATGGTCACACTAGGTCATTAGGTATTAGATACTACGGTGATTGGCACTAGTGCTAGTGGAAGATTGTTAGTGAAAGCCCTAGAGTCAATCATGTGATGATTGTTGTATGGACTTTATTGTATCATATTCCTATTTATAAAGGCATGGTTATTATATTTACTTGTATTGGTGTCAAATAACTAAATATAATAATGTCCTTGAGTATTAGGTTCTCTATATCAATCGATTGGTTGAATCGATAATGAGATGATATAGAGAACACTACTCTTAATCATTCTTAGTCGAGTATTAACATTCAGGGACAATGTTAATGCGTAGAGACTAGCATGTAGGTCAACACGATGACTTGATCTCACAAGTCATGGATATGAGATATCAAGTTGACACATGGGTATGCATTAGAGAATGTATCTTGAATTCCCGCCATGAGAAAGTATGTAGATCGTTATACGAGTGTCATATACTTTCTCAGGTGGCTATTAGTATGACTATTAGTCCTTAGACCTGAAGTCACCATGGTTCCCTACATAAGGAGTTGCATACTTTGGCTTCGTCAAACGTCACCCGTAAATGGGTGGACTATAAAGGCGATTACTGGGTATGTAACATATTATGCGGAGGGATGTGAGTGATGTATATGGGATCTATCCCTCCTATATGACGGGGGTGACATCGATATTCTTGATAGAGTGAGACCACACGGCGTGGTTACGCCTAGGTCAATACGAGATATTGAGCTCGTTTTGATTAGAGTGAGTCTACTTGGAGTTCAAGATATAGATTGTACCAAGGATGACCTGCCTACGCCGATCGTCAATCTAGATGTCAAGGATAGAGGGACATTGTCACATATTGTGAGAGTCACAAAGGTGATGTTGGAGCTCAACATTCTTGTAACTTAGGTAGCAATGATGTGTTGCTAGATACCGCTCATTGCTTATGTCCCTAAATCGGTTTAGGGACATTGCCAACGTTACAAGAACCTATAAGGTCACACACATAAGGGCAATTAGATGGAGATTAGGTTCATATGATGAACCATGAGAATTAGGTTCATGGGATGAACCAAATTGGATTAAGAGTAATCCAAATTAGACTAATTGAGTTAGACTCAAGTTGATTCAAGTGTTGAATGAGTCTAATTTAGATTTGATTCATTAAGTCAATTTAAATTAATGAATAGAGATTCATTAAATCAAATTGACTTGAGTAAGTGGTTAGATTTGATCAACCATGGGAGATTAAAGGTCAAGTTTGACTTGACTTGAGAGGGAAGATGAAAGGTCAAGTTTGACTTGACCAAATGTCATGTCATGATGATGACTTGGCATGGTCGGCCAATGATCATCATTGACTTATCATGTGGTGCCACCTCATGAGGGAGACCAAGAGTCATGGGAGTTACATGCATGCATGTAACCTCCTCCGAAGTGTACCACTTTAGGAGTTTCTCACGGTCAATTCATTTGGTGAGTTACACACAACTTCATCTTCTTCCTTGGATCAACTTCCCTCAAGCTCTCCCTCTCCCCTTCCTCATCTTGCCGAGCATCTAAGGAGTGCTAGCACACTTAAGATTGCTTTTCTCCACCTTTTGCTTATGTGGATACCAATAGAGGAGTGTGCACTTGACGCTCTTGAGTTCTGGCGAACCTTTTGGACGAGTGGGATTTGCGAAGGGCGTCCCATCGAGGGTAACGTCCTTATCATATAGATCTAAGGTAGATCTAGGGTTTTATATAAGCACATACATGTTTTAGTTTTAATACATCTTCGCACGGATTCGTGGCCGGGGCTTCCAAGGTTTCCGCAACGCAAAAAGCGGTTTTTGCAGCTCGAAAAAACCAACAAAGTCTCATATCACTTAAGAGAGGCAATCTTACAAACTCTCTCAATTTCCAAATTGGGCATCTCAAAATCTCATTTTTTTCCCCTTATGAGGAAAAATTATGAGGAAAAATAACATTCATCATCTCATGATGGATACCTCCCCCTAAAAGTTTGCTCCCCCTTGACCATTGCACCAATAATGTTTTTGGGAAGTCTCTGAGTCAATAGGAACTCTAAACCATCAAAAATAAAGTTAAAAATTCAACATTGAATTTTCCCACACCTTAAATTTGATACATCACCCTAACAACTCTCCTAATCCATATCCAATGGATTTTCACCCTTTATATTGCTTCTCAAAGTATATCCTAGGGTTAAGAGTGGTTAAGAACCCTTATCATAGCTGAAATTGGGCTAAACATATCTTGTTTACCCGAAATCAGCCTGGCAGTCGACTTTATCAGGCAACAGTCAACTACCGTGCTCATCAGTTGACTGCCAACAAGGGCAGTCGACTGATAACTTAAAATTCTGATTTTCAGTTATCAGAATCAAATTTCAGAAATGCATAAATAATTATACGTAATTCGAAAAATCATGAAACTTCATACGTATAATAGTTATGACTAATGCAATGGGTGAAAAATGTTTGAAAAATATTTTATCCATAAAATAGTGAAATTGACATAAAGTTCAAAAATGAAGAAAAACTTCAATGTTTGAGCTCACTTTGTATCAACTTTATCAATGGTGATTGCTATTAAAAGATAGACTTCACCAAGATTTTCTAAAATGATTTTAAAATATTTTTGAAAACCTATATTGGATCATGTTCTTTGGGCTTAGTGTACATGGCTTGAACATAAGCTTTCCCAATGATCCACACATGATTTTAGATGAGTTTGAGTTTATCTAGATGCAAAAACTATGCACCTTGAACTTAACTCATATCCTAGCATCTCACATATATCTAGGGTATATCAATACACATATATATCAATATAATTGTGAGATGTGGGTTTTGTTCATCCTAATATAGGGTTTCATGCATTTTCTAGGACAACCCTACTTGATTCCCTTATACATGGGATTTTAAGTCATGTCATAGTTCTTAACTCAATTTTTATTAATGCATGAATGATTATGACATTAATGATGATATAAATAAACACATACTCATAATCATGATGTCATGACATAAGATGGAATCTACGTATACAACATTTAACCTTAATCCTACACATGATCATGACATATTAAATGATTAAAAGTAGATATGATGTCATGGCATGTTATAGGGCAAACAAAGCATGACAAATAAAATATAAGGTATATAATACCTAAGTTTTAATATTAATTGTCATTTGATATTATTTTGTCTATTTTTCCATATTATTACTTATCTCCCAAAGTGTACCAAAAACCCAAAATGACACACTAAGACCTCCAAATCTAAATTGTGTCAATTTGATTGATTTATCAAACTTCTTAAATAATATTGGCACATCCTAAAAACTTTTAGGATTAAAAATCAAACCTATTTCCAAGGTATCCATAATCTTGAAAATATCCTAAAGTGTCAACCTTGCTATGGTTGGGTTAGCTACCCTTTCAATCGAGGTTGACACACCTAAACTCATCTAGCGTGAATCGATCACACTCTTAGAAACTCAAAACCTATTTGAGCTCCTTGGGTTAATTAGGTATTCCTTAGAGATAACCTCCCTAGATACCTTCCTAATGACCCTTCTAGGCTTTGAAGCCGTAGTCATTTTGGTCTTACTAAGGTTAACTCTAGGGGTGACTCCCCTTGTAATCTTCTTAGTGGCCTCTCTAAGTTTCCTTGAAACCCTAGCCACTAGGCACATACCTTGGTTACCCTTAGGGATGACTTCCCTAGTAACCTTGGTTTTCCTAGACCTAGGTTTAGTTCCATAGTCAAATGGTAAGTAGGCATTATCTTCTTAGACATAGGCTTGTGACCCAAACCTTGCCTCCTAGATAGTTCTTGCCTCTTACACCCTAGGTTTTGACTATTTGATCCTTTAATTGAATTTTGCATTTTTGCAAGGGTCTTTTTCATTTTCTCAAGCCTTGACCTCAAGGCTTGATTTTCCTTTTCTAATTGCCCAATTTTTGAATTTTGATCTAATCTTTGGGCATTGTTCTTCCTAGACATGTGTCTAGTCCATTTAGGATTGATGCCTAGGTATTCTTCTATTTTCCAAATAGATTCCGTAGGTAAGATTTTTCTAAGGACATTAGTCTCAAATTTCTCCTTATTTGAAATGTTTACACTCTTAGCACCTAGACAAAAATATTTGTTATTCCTAGCATGCTCTTTATGATAAATTGCAAGATTGCTAAAATTATTTCTAGCATGCTTTTGTCTATAACTTAAAGAAGGTGCATTAATAAATTTTACCTTAGGGTTAGCTTTCAAGGCTCCCCCTACTTGTGATGCTTCTTCTTGGACTTTCTTCCCTCTAGGGCATTGACTCCTAAAATGCCTTTTTTGGTTGCATTTGAAACAAGTGATGTGTTCCTTGCTTCTTCTAGTGGGGGCACCAACATCCTTGACTTTTTCGTTGACTTTTGATGTCGGAGGAGTCTTTTTAACCTTCTTAGGACACTTGCTCTTGTAGTGTTCATTTTCCCTACACTCAAAGCATATGATATGAATTTTATTTTTAAATTGAATGTTTGAGTTACCTAGTTCCGTGGTGGAAGCCTCTTGAGCTTGTTCATCTTCTCGACCGGAGATTGATGGTTTTTCTTGAGTCGACTCCGGTATTAAAGATGGCCTAGTCTCCTCCCCCTTAATCCTAGAGGTGGAGGCTTCTTCTACTTCTACCTCTTCCACCGATTCCGATCCGGATGTTGATTCTCTATCAACCTCCGAATCCTTAAACTCTTGGGATGAAGATGTGCTTGCTTCTTCTTGAGCTTGAGAGGATGAGGATGATTCCTCCTCTTCCGAGTTTTCTTGGATCGGTTCGGGATTGTCGTAGAACTTGACTAACTTGTTCCACAATTCCTTAGCATCCCTATAACTTCCTAATCTAGACAAAATATCGTTAGGTATCAAATTTACTAGCATTTTTGTTACCTTAACGGTTGTCTTGAATTTTTGTCGTTGCTCCTCGGTCCACCTCATCTTGAGGATTTCTCCGTTCTCTCCTCTCGGAGCATCGAATCCTATAATCACGGCAAACTAATTTTCTATATTTTACATTAGAAAATATTTCATCCTACCTTTCCAATACGCGAAATCTTCGCGGTCGAAGGCGGGTGGAATTGCTATGTCATCGCCCCATCTCTCTTGAAGATCCATCTTCTTCCCTCTAGCGTCTTTTGCTCCCGGGTGTTAGTCCGTAGAAGAGCTCCTAGCTCTGATACCAATTGTTAGGAACATTGCGCCCGCTAGAGGGAGGATGAATAGCATTGTCGTCGCTCGATTGGAATTCAATCGTGTGCTTGTTACAAAACTTGTTATACGCAACGAAATATACAATAATAAAACAAATACAATAAGAACACAAGCACAACACCAAATATAACGTGGTTCGGAACCGTATGGTTCCTACTCCACGGATTGGGCTCTAAAAGCCCGAGCGATGCCAACACACACCACTATAACAATAATACTCCTCGACAACAAGTCAGAGGCGGAAAAATCTCGTACAAAGATTACAACAGTAATACAATAAGAATACAAGCAAATACAATAGAAATGCACAAGTAAAGGAAAAACACTTTACAATTGCTCTTTTGATTGCTTGATCTTTGGTTGCTTGAAATGCACTTGGAGACCCTGATTTGCAGCAGCAAATCACCCCAAAGACGTCAAAGAACCGGTGTCAAATCCCTCCTCCATGAGCTCCATTTAAAGCTTCTGCCTGGGCTGGATTTTGCCTATCAGTCGACTGCTCGGAACTATCATTCGACTGGTGCCACTGTTGTCGTGAGACAACGGCTAGATCCACGCTGGAAAATCCAACGGATACACCATTAGTCGACTGATCTTACACATCAGTCGACTGATGTCTCAATCAGTCAAGTGGTCGACACGATCACTCGACTGGAGAACTTTCTGTGCCCGAGATCCCGGCCATCGATCATTGCTCGTGCCAAGAATCGATCGCCACCTGCGCACCAATCGCCAGTGGCACTTCCGCAATAAACCCTAGTTGACTCACACTAGTCGACTGACTCATGGTCACATTCGACTGATACACCTCAAACATGAGGTTTTAACCCAAGTATGGTGCCCCCATACTTGCTAGACCACCCGTAGCTTAGACCTAAGCCTTTTAGCTACCTCCGTCAGCCTCACGCCTATCGGATCCCTCCAAGTCATCAATGACTTATTCATCCATACGCTAGCCTTCAGGTGCTTCCATTGGCTATTGTCATACTAATGGTGTCTACACCGCCAAGACACATTGGACTTACGCTGCCAAGACTCCGCTTGGGATTTACGTTGCCAACCATTAGACTTATGCTGTCAAGACTCCACCCTTGGACTTTACGCTGCCAATATCAAACCCCTTGGACTTTCCAAATGCCAAGACTCAAGTTTGGACTTTCCCTTGCCAACCCATGTTGGACTTTCTATGCCAAGACCCATGCTAGGACTTTCCATGTCAAGACCCATGCTTGGACTTTACATGTCAAGTTGGACTTTTCCAATGCCAAGTGTCTCACTTGGACTTTCTATGTCAAGTACCCATGACTTGGACTTTCCCATGACAATGATCAAACCATCGTCAAACATTAAATGTGACCTGGATCGATTGCACCAATAATCTCCCCAACACATGTCAGACATCAATGTCAGACACCAAAACACTATTCGAGTCAAACTCGAGTCTGGTCAATCATGACCTGGGACGATTGCACCAACAATGATTTCTCGCATTAATCCAAGGGAGAGCAACTAATGTGGACAAAATTATCCACTAACTCTGAGTGGTTGGATGAGTAGCACATAGTTGAACAACTGTTAAGAGTGTATGATCCGTAGGAATAGAGCTATAACACTCCTAGCTTAGCATGAGTTTAAGTAGGGTGGAAGTGTTACAACATAGAACAACTTAAATCTCAAATTGCAAAACACATGGAAAGGAGTCATTAAAAGAGCTTGCGTCTTGTTGAAGTACGGGAATTTGGAACTGCATGCCAAGCAATAATATTTTTTCCAATTAGAACACCCTCTTAACCGCCTATTTGGCTATTCCCCTAACCTTTTTCCTACTTCCACCCACTAACCTTCAAAACTTCTACAACCCAAAGCTCTAGCTCAAATCTATTTAAACCCATCAACCATACTCAAGCACCTAATCAAATCCAACTTCCGCCTAGCCACTTGCAACTCAGGCAAGTGAACTCAACTCAATCAGTCACAACTCTGCAAAACTCCTCTCAACTCAATCAGTCACAACTCTACATAACTCCTCTCAACCTGTGTGAGTATCTAGTGCCCATAGGGCATTCAAATGAGGGATTATCTCATGACTCCACTAACACAAGTGACTCCACTGATATAAATGAATATTAGTAACTCTCCAATAGAATGACTATCCATATTCTCATCTTCTCCTATAAATTCATACTTCTTGTATGAAGTATGAAAGTGATAAAGAAAGAATTAGGGAAAGGAGAAAGTGAAGGAGAAGCAGCAACAGAGAAGTGTTGTGCTTGCAAGGCAGGACATGCAGTGTTATCCATGAATCTCTATCTTGTTGTGTAGAACAATAGAGTAATCGTCACACATCAATGGGTTAAGAGTTGAGGCGTTGTGACATTACGGTGATAGTTCGAAAAATATGACTATCATCTCGACTGCAAGGAGTTCATGATCAGAATTTACAATTTAAATAACTTTCAAAATCCACGAGGTATAAAATTTATATTCCGCAAGTATTTCTTTTCAGTTGTTGTTTCTAATATTGGTATCAAAGTCAGGTTGGATGCAAACGAGTTTTGCGTTCAACAATTCTTAAGTTAGTATTCGAGAATGGCTACTGAGTTTTGAGATCACGAGATGTGGTACTCGTTCAAGTACTCGATCATGCAGCCCAACTCGGGAAGAGGCGCTCACTATTATCGCTCGGGCGCTCGCGATTCTCGAGCGTGCAGAGGTGCATGGGACTGACGTGCGCGTGAGGTGCTAAGGTTGCACACGTGAGGTGCTTGGGCGCACGAAGATGCTCAAGACGATCGCGCGCATGAGGTGCTCAGGTGTGTGAAGATGATTAGGACGATCGCGCACGTGAGGTGTTCGAGATGCCTGCGTGCGCGTGGTGCTCGGGGCACCTGCGCGCGTGAGGTTCTCGAGTGCATGGAGGTGCTCGGGACGCCCATGCATGTGAGGTGCTCGGGGCTCGGGCAAGCGGTGCTTGGGCGCACAACGATGCTCGGGCGCCAGCTGTGCTCGGGACTCGAGCATGTGGTGCTCAGGTTCGCAACGTTCTCAAGGCTGCAGAGGCGACTCGAGACACGGTGCTAATCATGGTTCTCGAGCGTGGTGAGGTGCTCGAGATACGTGGTACTCGGGACGAGCCACGATGCTCAGGATGATCCGTAATTCTCGATGCGAGAAAAGCTGCTCAAGTGCGCCACGGATCTCGAGTTCTCAATGCGAGAAGTTGTGCTCGGGCTCTCGGGACGCCGAGGTTCTTGGAAGTTCGACACGCGAAGTTGAACTCGGGAAAAAGGCACGCCGAGTGAATAATCGACGGGTTAAATGAGTAATCCGCTGGCTCGGACTCGACACAGTAAGTTGGACTTTGAAGTGTCTGAACAAGTCGAGTGTCCAAAACGCACTCGGACTTGACTTGAGTCGAGAGCCTCGAGGAAGATGAAGAGTTTAAACTCTGAGGCGTATGAAGATGTTGTTGGATCGAGAAGCGTCGTTAGAGGGGGGTGAATAGCGAGCGTAAAATTTTTCTTTTCGTTCGTTCGATATACGAGCAAGCACAGCGGAAAAATAAAAAGACAATTTTATTTTTACTTAGTTCATAATCCAGCGGTTGCTACTCCAAGGCTCTAACGGTCCTAGACCGCATACGGAGGACAAAGCACTATAAGATCTCCTCCTCGTTGGAGGTAGGAGACAACGATCACAAAACCGAAAGTACGAGGATGAGACAACAAGCCTACCTCACCTCGTTACGATTAAAACAAAGAATACAATAACAAAAAAATGTTACTTGCTGCAGCTGCCGACGAAGAAGATTAAAGCTTGTCGTCACGTCAACATTATGACGGTGTTGGAGCTTTGGCATTGTAGGAGCACTTGAGAATAATCTTGATTGATGTTTGGGTTGGAATCCTCTCCTCCTTTTATAGAGTTTGGCCTCAGAATAAGTCTCCTTATCTTTCGGAACTGATCACAAGGTGGTACCAAATTTTATCACGAAGTGGTCGCGTCAAACATTATCCATTTTGACCTAGCACAAAAGGTTGATTCGTCGCCATCAGTCGACTGATGCCTTCCATCACGATCGATGAGCATCACGATCGCCTTTAACGACCAAAGAATCGATCGCTAGTCCGCCACTTCCCTGCAATAAGAGGTTAGCACGGAAAATAATAAATGCGACGGTTTCTTACCGTCCGATCTCGACCTAGACCTTCCACAGGAAGTCTTAGTCGGATCGCCGCCTGCAGTTATCCCCGTACAGAGGACACGACCTTACCATCTCTCACTCACACAAGCTTATCTCTGATCCTTTAAGATCTGTCGCTTTGCTTCCGGTCTTCCACCTAGGTTCTTCGACTCCCACGAAGTTCCCTCGGTGTTGCTCGACCACCACAACTCCCTCTGGGTGTCGCTGACCTTCGGCTTAGCTTAGACTTTCTGCACACTTAATTTAGCTCGTGAGACAACGATATAAACTTAACTTTGTGTCTTTGCCATAATCAAAACACAAGTTCGATTATCTGGTGCCCTTGCACCAACAATCTCCCCCTTTTTGATCTATGGCAAACCAACACAAAGTTAAGGGAAATTAAAGCATAAAACAAGTATAGTAAATGATAAATGTCATTTCCAAAAACTCCCCCTCAACCAAAACTCCCCCTTAACCAAAACTCGCCCTTAACCCTAGGTGAGTTTTAAAATAGATACTTTAATTTTCAAAATTAAATTTTGTGTTACTCCCCCTTAACTTTCGCTCTTCTCTCCCTTTTGCCATAAATAAAAAAAAATGTTGGGATTTTTGTATAAAATAGGGGTTTAAAAACAATATCGTATATGCATGCATCGAGATAAATCAACTATGAGTCCAAGCATGCGTCTAGCAGTAGTTAGATAGATTGGTTCGAGGTGTGTCCCTCTGCACCAATAATCTAAAGGTTTGTAATATAACCCTTATGGTTAGTTTGCTCTCCCCCTTAGTCAAATATATGAAGTATAAGAGATGTAGGGGGCGCTAATCTTTGGCATAAAGAGTTGTAAATAGTCATTAAGTACAATAGTTGAGAAAATAAGTAGTATTTTGAAAAGGTTATTTTAAGTATATTTTAATTATCCTTAACATCTCATCCATTTTATGTGTCTCAGAATTTGTTCACCTTATATGTTTTGTGAGATGATTTGAGATTAATTAAAGATAGTCAACCTTGGGTTAGATTCGGATTTAACCTTTAGATCGTTAAGTAACTTTTCGAGAAACTGACTTCCAGGTCGTAACGAGGCACAGGGGCCTTCTTTGATCGAAACAACGACTACTTCCTCAGACAAAGTCAAATTCAAGAAAATATTACTTAAGTCACTTAGGGTTACTTCCTGGTCTAACTAGTTTAGGATACGGCGAGGTAGCTTCAGCTAGTTCCACTCGGTCAAGTGCACCAAGCTAGATACGCCTTATCTAGCTCGAATACACGAGATTTTATTTCCCTAACGTACTATCATCTCGCCGCGTCCTGATACTATATTGTCAAGAGTTGACTAACTATTTTCCCTATTTAGCCATTCTAAAAATTAAAATAAAATATGCAATGGTTTTGTTAAGTAAGCGGGTATACTATTTTAGTATTGGCTTCCCCTGGATCATTGAACCAATATGGTTTATTCAAATAATGAACTTGATCCTGGAGAATCCAAAACTTATTAGTCCTTATATGTGAGTTCCATAAAACCTTTAGGACCCATGCTTGGACTCTTTGATGATTACGATTCACAATAGACATGTAAGATTTATTCGTAGTCGTTGACTTAAATCCGAGTCCGGCTTTGTTGTACACGGCTCTTTGGGTTCCAAGTAGTCGGTTAAGATTCTTAGATCCCAACGTGAACTTTTCCAACCTAGCCTCGACCTCTTGAACTCGGTCTTTCAAGAGAGAATTCTCCTCCTCAAGTTTTTCAACTTGGGTTGAGTTTCTCTCTTGAACTTGACTAGTTGAAGAGGTTAGAGTAGCCTCTTGCTTGAAGGTTTCAACCTTCTCAAGTAACGACTCAACTCTAGACTCGGACTTAGTTAATTTCCTAGTAAGCATTTTAATTGTAAGATAAAGTGTACTAATTAAAGAGCGGCTAACCTTGACTTTCCCTTTGGTCCTCGCCGAGTTTCTCTCAAGTAGTCTTGGCCTGAGTCGAGTCAGAGTTGACTCGGCCGATCGATTCGACGACTCCTCGATCTTGCCATGTAAGCTATGTCGACGCCTTCTTCTCCGCTTTCCCAAGCCGCATGGAAGGCTTCTGCTCCCTCGCTTCGGGCCTCCTTGACTTGTATTGCTCTTTGTTCTCGTTCTTCAATTGCCTTCTTTCTTGTCGAACTATTCTCCGCACAATGTTGACTATTGCGGTCTCCTCTTCGGATTCGAATTCGGATTCGTCTTCTTCCTTAGGGGGTGGTTCGTTTGCGGCCTTCTTCTTTAAACCTGCAAATAAGACAATACCTTTCTCGGGAGCCGAATTAGACTGTTCATGGAGTTAAAATTCAGAAAATAATTCGTCTAATTTAAGTTTAGAAAGGCCCTTAGAAACCTTGTAGGCATCGACTATGGATGCCCATAAGATAGTCCTAGGGAAAGCATTTAAAGCATACCTTATAAGGTCCCGGTTCTCTACGGCCTGCCCGATCGAGTGAAGACCGTTGACGATGTCTTGGATCCGCGCATGTAGTTGGGTGGCGGTCTTGCGATCCTGCATTTTTAGGTTGTATAGTTTATTTAAGAACAAATCCCTTTTACATACCTTAGCATCGAGTGTTCCTTCGTGTAGCTCGATTAATTTGTTCCACAGGTCTTTGGCGCTAATGAATGGTCAAATTCGATTGAGTTCCTCCTTGGATAAGCTGCATTGCAATATTTGGGTCGCCTTTGCATCGGCTTCGATTTGCTTCTTGGTTGCATTGGTCCACTTGTCAAAGTCCAAGGGCTCGCCTTGATCATTGGTGGGTAGAGCAAAGCCAGTTTGGATGATTATCCAAGTCTCGACTTATGTTTTTAGAAAACACTCCATCCGACCTTTCCAATAATGGAAATCATCTCCGTTAAAGAACGGAGGTCGGGTGGTGTTGTACCCCTCAATGTGGGTCATTAAATATCTTACAAAACACGAATAAAAACCAATAGGAATTCCAAGACTTGGTCTTGAATTAGTAATGCAGGAAATAATAAGAAATAAACAGAAATAAATAAGAAGAATAAGAAACTAACAAAAACTAGAAACTTACGACCTTCGATGTCCCTGAAAGGGTACTAGACGTTGGTTTTTGGGGATGGAAACAGCTTGTTACGAGGGTAAACCCTAGTAAGAACTGTAGATCTCTCAGAGAGCTTCGATTTGGTAGGTAGATCGTTTCGTGAGTCCACTTGTGCGAAAAGTTATGGTTGTTTTACCGTCGACTACTCTAAAAGAGAATACTTGCAAACACACAACCAAAAGAAAAGTACCAAGACTTCGTCTTGGATTAGTAGTGCGGGAAAAAAAACCTAAAAAAAACACGAATCGAAAAATACGAAAAGAAAAACAAAAAGTGCTAGATTGGTAGTTTCACCAAATCTTAGCGCCCCCGCTCTGATACAAATTATTGGATCGAGAAGCGTCGCTAGAGGGGGGGTGAATAGCGAGCGTAAAATTTTTCTTTTCATTCGTTCGATATACGAGCAAGCACAGCGGAAAAATAAAAAAACAAGTTTATTTTTACTTGGTTCACAACCCAGCGGTTGCTACTCCAAGGCCCTAACGGTCCTAGACCGCGTACGGAGGGCAAAGCACTATAAGATCTCCTCGTTGGAGGTAGGAGACAACGATCACAAAACCGAAAGTATGAGGATGAGGCAACAAGCCTATCTCACCTCGTTACGATTAAAACAAAGAATACAATAACAAAAAAATGTTACTTGCTACTGCTGCCGACGAAGAAGATTAAAGCTTGTTGTCGCGTCGGCTTTATGACGGTGTTGAAACTTTGGCGTTGTAGGAGCACTTGAGAATAATCTTGATTGATGTTTGGGTTGGAATCCTCCCCTCCTTTTATAGAGTTTAGCCTCAGAATAAGTCTCCTTATCTTTCGAAACTAATCACGAGGTGGTACTAAATTTTATCGCGAAGTGATCGCGTTAAACATTATCTGTTTTGACCTAGCGCAAAAGATTAATTCGTCGCCATCAGTCGACTGATGTCTTCCATCAGTCGACTGCCCAATGACCAGCAGTCGATTGCCAGTCTAGCCACTTCCCTACAATAAGAGGTTAGCACGGAAAATGGTAAATGCGACAGTTTCTTACCGTTCGATCTCGACCTAGACCTTCCACAGGAAGTCTTAGTCGAAGCGCCACTTACGGTCATCCCCGTATAGAGGACACGACCTTACCATCTCTCACTCACACGAGCTTACCTCTGGTCCTTTAAGATCTGTCGCTTTGCTTCCGGTCTTCCACCTAGGTTCTTCGACTCCCACGAAGTTCCCTCGGTGTTGCCCGACCACCACAGCTCCCTCTGGGTGTCGTTGACCTTCGGCTTAGCTTAGCCTTTCTGCACACTTGATTTAGCTCGTGAAACAATGATGTAAACTTAACTTTGTGTCTTTGCCCTAATCAAAATACATGTTCGATTATCTAGTGCACCTGCACTAACAGATGCACTATCTGTATTTGGCAATGTGTGTGGTGTTGGAACTTCGGTGACCGCTAGAGGGGGGGTGAATAGCGCGTTCGTTGCTTGACGATGAAAATCGTTCGCATTCGTCTATACACAATCGTTAGTACGCAACAGAATATAGAAATCTAAATCTAGAGACAAATACAAACACAAGATATACGTGGTTCGGAACCTTAGGGTTCATACTCCACGGGGCGAGCTCAACGAGCTCTAGTGATGTACACACTACTACTCAATAAACTCCTTCTCGACAACACATCGGAGGTGGAGAAACCTCATACAAGCAATTACAAAAGTGATACAAAAAGTACAAGCAAATACAAATACAATAATGAAATACGTAAATAAAACTTTACAACAAATGTTTTGATCTCTTACTTGTTGCTTGCTTTGGTTTGCTCTTGGAGGTCAGGAATGCAGCAACAATTCCCCTTTAAAATCTCCCCAAAAGTTGTTGCAAAATCCTCCAACTCGAGCTCCTTTTATAACCTGCATCGAACTGATTTCGTGCCCAGCAGTCAACTGCCATAAGGCCCAAGTCGACAGCCAATAGTGTCGTTGTCTCACAACGACTTAATCCACATCGGCGTTCCAGCCAATGGATATGTTGGTGCAGTGGCACCAGATAATCGAACCTAGGTTTTGATTATGGCAAAGGCTCAAAGTTAAGCTCTTGTTGTTATTTCATGAGCTGAATTAAGTGTGCAGGAAATGGTTAAGCTAAGCTGAAGGTCAGTGACACCCGGAGAATCTCGAGTCGAAAAACCGTGGTGGTCGGGCGACACCGGGAGAACTTCGGATGAAGTCGAAGAACCCAGGTGAGGATTGGAAGCTAAGCGACATATTGGAAAGGACCAGAGGTAAGCACGAGTGTGAGTAACAATGAGGTCGGATCCTCAGTACGGGGACGACTTTAGGGGGCGATCCGACTAAGAAGGTCTAGGTCGAGATCAGACGGTAAGTAGCCGTCAAATTGACTATTACTTGTGTTTTCGTGATAACTTTGTGTTGCAGTTGAATAACCTAGCTGATAGTCGACTGCTGGCTAGTATCAGTCGACTGATGAAAGTAATCAGTCGATTGCTATTCAAATTGTCCAGTTCGAAGAAAGTCAAGATAAGTTCCACTTATCTTGGGGGGATGAGACTCTTTGACTCAGATCTGGATCTCAACGTTCAGGAGCTTGAAGGGCTATAAAAGAAGGGGGGTTTCACCCCTTTAGGTCATCAAAATTGCTCTCCAAGTGCTCCCACAATGTCGTGCCATCAACAACTACTCTACAACGTCGAAACGCTGCCGCAACGCCGACGACATGCAATATCTCAAGTCTTTATTTTCGTCGGGACATTTCAAGTCGTAGCTTTAATCTTTATATTTTATATTCGAGCTTTTGTCTTCGAGTTTTTCCTTGTAAAGAGGAGAGGTGGGATTGTGCCTCTACCTCTAGATTGCTTCTTATTGTAATCGTTGTCTCCTACCTCTAACGAGGAGATCTATAGTGGTTTGCCCTTCAGACGCAAATGAGGATCAAAAACAAAAGTGTCTCCTTTACTTTTATTGTTTTACATTCCGCTGTGTGACTTTGGTTTTATTTGTTAGTTTTAGCCTTTAGTGTCAATCATGAGATGATTGATTAGGGATCATATGTATCATATTTCATTAATAACAGACAAAGATTGATTATTATATTTACTTTATGCGTGTGTCAGCCAAATAAATATAATAATGTCCTTGAATAGTAGATTCTAATCTACAGTATATCAATTGGTAGAATTGATTATGAGAAGCTGTAGAGAACACTATACTTAAACATTCCTAGTCAAGTATTATATTAATAGATAAAGGAATATATTAATACATTGAGACTAGCCTGTAGGTCAATGGATGACTTGATCTCACAAGTCATGGATATGTGATATCACATTGACACATGGGTATATATATTGGAAAATATATGTACTGCATTGACCCACCATGAGAAAGTGTCATGGATCGTTATATGAGTATCATATACTTTCTCATGTGACTATTGGTATGAATAGTTCTTAAGTCTGAAGTCACTACGGTTCCCTACATAATGAGTTATGCACTTTAGTATCGTCTAACGTCACTCGTAACAGGGTACACTATATTGGTGATTGCTGGATATGTAACGAATTATGCGGAGGGATGTGAGTGATGTAGATGAGATCTATCCCTCCCATATGACGGGAGTGATATCTTTGGCCTCTTGATAGAGTATGACCACGAAATGCATGATCATGCTTAAATGAGTCAATGTAAGAGATTGAGCTCATTTATTTGAGTGAGTCTACTTGGGAATCAAGAAACATAAAGATCGATAAGGGGATGACACGATCTCTGTCTCATTGATCGATCTAAGATATCAATGATAGAAGGACACCGTCATACATGATAATAGCCATGAAAAGGTTGTTGGATCTCAACTTTCTTGTAACTTGGGTAATAATGATGTATTGCTAGATGCCGCTCATTGCTTATGCGTCTAAAAGGGGTTTTAGACACACTGCCAACGTTACAAGAGCCTATTGGGTCACATACAAATGACATTCTGTTTTGGAGATGGTTTCTTTTAGTTGACTGAAAGAACAATTGAGCAAACGACCAAGACTTGAGTTAGACTCAAGCTGGTTAAACTTGAGTTAGACTCAAGTTAAACCATGGAACATGATTCATCATGCAGAAAATCCAAGGGTCATCTATCATCATACGATTAATCATGCCTTGGTATTCATGATAAGGAGATGAGAGGTTTTCACGCATTGATGAAAGGAAATACCAAGAGTCTTGGTATTCATGATGGAGATAAGAAGTCTTCTTGATGAAGACATGTGGGAGTTGATTTTGTGGTAAGGCTTGAAGTTTTTGGACGTGCAAGCCAAGAGAGTGCTCTCCTTCTCCTTCTTTCTTCCAAGTGTTCTTGGCGGTTTGCTAGGGTTGCTAGCACAACGTGTCTCCAAAACTGCTGAGTGTCAGTGTAGATACCATGGAGATACGGTTGTTCGTACCGTATAGAGATCCGACAGCGCTTGGATTAGCGGGATTGCGAAGGGCTCGCATCGAAGGTATATTTCTTCTTCTATATAAGATCTAGATTAAACTAATAAAATGATTTATATGTTTTGCATGGATCTCTGGAGGGATCCGGTTTGTATTTTTGTTTCCGTTGTGGTTGTGCGAAGTATTTCGCCCACGATGTTGTGAATGTCACGATCTGGATTCCCTACATTATCGACGAACAAAAAGAAAGTTTTACGCTCGTTATTCACTCCCCCCCCCTCTCTCCCCCTCCCTCTAGCTTACTTTCGATCCCACAATTTGGTACAACCACTAATCTAGCATTTTCTTTTGTTTTCTTTTCGTATTCTTTTCCTTAAATTTAAGCTTTTCGTTATTTCTCTTCCCGCGGTACTAATCCAAGACTAAAGTCTTGGCAACCTTTTTTCGTGTCTTTTTGTTTGTGTGTAAGATTCGTTTTAGATGACCCATCTCAAAGGGTTTAGCATCGCCTGACCTCCGTTTTACAACGGAAATGACTTCCGTTACTGGAAGGGTCGGATGAAGTGTTACTTAAAGATCCAAGTAAAGATGTGGATCGTGATTCAAACCAAATTCTCGCTACCTACCAACGAAGACGGCGAGGTCCTAGATTGCGACAAGTGGACGAACGCCATGAAGCGTCAAGTGGAGGCCGATGCAAAGGCAACCCAAATCCTACAATGCGGTTTATCCAAGGAGGAGCTCAACCGCGTCGGTCTATTTATAAGCGCAAAAGACCTTTGGAATAAACTCATCAAGCTTCACGAAAGAACTGCCGACACGAATGTATATAAAAGAGACCTTTTAAATAAGCTTTTTAATCTAAAAATGCAGGAATACGAGACCGCTACACAATTACACACAAGAATACAAGACATCATGAACGACCTCCACTCAATCGGACAGAAAGTTGAAAATCGGAATGTGATCAGGTATGCCCTTAATGCATTTCCTAGGACCACCTTGTGGGCATCTATAATTGATGTCTACAAGGTATCTAGAGCAAGGTTTTAAATGCCGAGCTGTTTCGGACGAAATTGTCGAAAAATTTCGTTCGACGAACAACCGAAATCGAAACGCATACCGATACCGGAAAGAGGTGGCGTGGCGACGCGAGGGTAATCTGGAAGGAGGCGATCATAGCGATCGGAAGGCGATCACATTCCCATCTAGCGATCGCGATAGCATCGGACGTATGAATCGCAGTAGCGATCGCATGAAATTTCTAAATATATAAATTATAATTAAAATTATATATATATATATATATATATTAAACTGTAAAATTTAATTAAATAAATTATTAATTAATTTATATATTAAATAAAAATTAAAAAATAAAAGATATTTTAATTAAAATTCTAAATTCGAATTTATAATTTAGGTAAAATTAAATCTTAAATTCTTTTTTAAAAATTAACTAAAATTAAAAAAAATCAAATAATTAATATTAATGTTTAAAAAAATACGGAAATAGTATCGGAACGGACGATACAGTACCAAAACCGTATCGTTCCGATCGAGACCGAAATTCCGATACGAGTTAAGATTTTAAACCTTGATCTAGAGATCTATTTAAGATTAGGTTAGACGAATTTTTTTCAGAATTTGAATTACACTAACAATCTAACGCGGTCCCAGCCGAGAAAGATATTGCTTTGGTTGCAGGTCAGAAGAAGAAGGCGAAGAGCAAACCACCTCCCGAGGAGGAAGAAGAGGAGTACGAATCGGAGGTGAACGACGAGATGGAGACCGAACTAGTGAATCTAGTTCGAAAGATGATCAAGAGTCGAAGATACCCGATCAAGCAATCCAAGGAAAACATACCCAAGCAAAGTTCCACCTATAGATGCTACGAATGCAACAAGATGAGCCACATCAAATCGGATTGCCCAAGACTAAAGAACAAACCATCCAAGAAGAAGGCGCTCAACGCAACATGGGAGGAGTCGTCGTCGGAGGAAGACGAGCTCAACAATCTCGCGTTCATGGCCAAGCCGATCGAGCCCGAAGACGAGTCCGAACCCGAAGCAAGCGACGAGTCCGAGACCGAATCCGACTCCGGATCCGAAGATGAACTTCAATTTAAGACAAGCCACGGATCCGTATCCGGTTCAAGAGATTCGATCAAGGTAAGTCGGTCATTAATCGATACTCTTTATAATGCAATTAAGTATTTAACTAAGAAATTAGCTAAATCCGAGTCCAAGGTCGAGACCTTAGTTGAGGAGGATAAACTCCTTAAACATGAGGTCTCCCTAACCTCTTCGATTAGTCGAGTTCAAGAGGAGAACTCAACTCGAGTTGAAAAACTCGAAAAAGAGAACTCTCTCTTGAAAGGACAAGTCCAAGATCTTAGACAAACATTGGAAAAGTTTACTTTGGGGTTTAAGGGTCTTGACCTACTACTTGGATCACAAAGGGTCGTGTACAATAAGGCCAGACTAGGGTTTAGATCAAACACAACAAATAAATCGTATATGTCAATTGTGAATCGAAATAGACAAATAGTCCAAGCATGGGTCCCTAAGACCGCTTTGATTTCACAATTAGGATCCACTAAGTACTGGGTTCCCAAGGACCAAATCCACTACGTGGGAAGACCGAATCGATTCAATGGTCTAGGGGGAGCTAGTACTAAACTTGTTTGTTTTATTTCTTGAATTAGACTTGCATGCTTAGTTAATTTTTGTTTTAATTTTTAGAACAACTAGATAGGGTTAATAGTTAGTCAACCTTGACAACATAGTATCAGGATACGGTGAGATGATAGTACATTAGGGAAACGAGGTCTTGTGTATCCGAGTTACATAAGGCGTATCTAGCTTGGTGCACTCGACTAAGTTGAACCAACTGAAGCTACCTTGTCGTATCCTAAACTAGTTAGACCAGGAAATAATCTTAAGTGATTCGAGTGATCAATTTCTTGAATTTAGCATTGTCTAAGGAAGTGGTCGTTGTTCCAATCAAAGAAGGCCTCTGTGCTTCGCCACGATATGGAAGTCAATTTCTCGAAAAAATTACTTGATGAGCTAAAGGTTAAATCTGAATCTAACCCAAGGTTGATTATCTTCAATTCACTAAACTTAATCAAGTAAAATTGAAGTCATCTCACAAAACATATAAGGTTAACATGTTTGATCATATAGAAAGGGTGAGATGACTACTAGGCTAAAATATTCAACCAACTTTAAAATTTCAATGTCCGATCCAATAATACATGTGCAGGATCAATGGATGTTGGACAGTGGGTGCTCCCGACACATGACCGGAGACCGACTAAAATTTTCGAAGCTCAGATTCAAAAGCCAAGGATCGGTAGTATTCAGAAACAACGGAAAGCTTAAAATCATCGGTTTAGGTGATATTGAGCTGAACTCTAACTTTATAATTCGTAATGTACTTTTAGTTGAGAATTTCGATTTTAATTTACTCAATGTCAGTCAATTGTGTGATAACAACTATAAGATCACTTTCCTACAAAATGAATGCCTAATCAAAAATAATGCTACTTCAAAAATTATACTTGAGGGAATTAGGAATAGCAACATTTACACAATTAATTTACTCAACTCCTTAACCAAGTGTCTAATGACACAAAGAAGAGGAATCTCGTCAGGCAATCAATGACCGGCCACTCTCACCCAAGACTCGTACACAAAATGAGTCAGAGGTCTACCCAACCTTAATAACTTAGAAAATAAAATTTGTAATGTTTGTCAACAAGGTAAACAAACTAGGACCTCACATCAACTAACTAACCAAGAAAGAACCAAAAGTGTACTTGAGCTCCTACATTTAGACCTATTTGATTCTCATGGAACCAAGTCACTAAATGGAAGTCAATATTGTCTAGTCATAATCGATGACTTCTCTAGGTTCACTTGGGTTAGGTTTCTAAAACATAAAAGTGAAACCTTAGAACAACTCACCAATTTATGTAAGTTATTAGAAAATGAAAAGAATCTTAAGGTAAAAAGGCTTAGAAGTGATCATGATGGTGAAATCAAAAACCATAGATTTACCGATTTTTGTAACCAAAATGGATACCACCATGAGTTTTCCTGTCCTAGGACTCCTCAACAAAACGGTCTAGTCGAACGTAAAAATTGAACATTACAAGAAGCCGCTAGAACCATATTGAATGAGTATAACCTACCTAATATGTTTTGGGCAGAAGCGGTCAATACGACCTGCTATGTTAAAAATAGGATCCTCCTAGTGAAGAGACATCTTAAAACCTCATATGAAATTTATTAAGAAAAACTACCCAACATTAAGTACTTTAGGGTGTTTGGGTGTAGGATACATATATTAAATACTAAAGATTATCTAGGGAAATTCACCCCTAAAACAAATACTGGGATATTCCTAGGATACTCAACCACTAGTAAAGTTTATAGAGTGTATAACAATGAAACCCTAAAAATCGAAGAAACGATTAACGTAGTATTTGATGAAGAAAACAACACTACAAAACTCGGATTAGAAATGATTAATGAACCTAACTCTAGACCTAAACCTAACTCTAAACCCGAATCTAACTCACAAAATGAATTTAATGTAGATCCTAACCTAAGTCAATCTAGGTTACAAGCGAGTCACCCTATTGATCAAATAATAGGTGATCCCAATTTAGGAGTTCGAACTAGAGTATTCTATAGAAACCTAAGCCAAATTTCACTTATTTCAAAAATTGAACCCAAAACAATTGAACAAGCTCTTCTTGATCCCAATTGGATTATAACTAAGAAGAGTTAGCTCAATTTATTAGGAGTCAAGTTTGGGAATTAGTATCCCCACCTGAAGGAGAAACGATAATTGAAACAAGGTGGGTATTTCGAAACAAACTTGATGATAAAGGAGTAGTAGTTATGAATAAGGCTAGGTTAATCGCTAAAGGATTTAGCCAAGTTGAAGACTTAGACTATGATGAAACCTATGCAGTCGTAGCTAGACTTAAATCGATTAGAATGTTATTAGCCTACGTTGCACATCGAAGATTTAAACTATTTCAAATGGATGTTAAGTCAGCGCTCTTGTATGGAATTATCAAGGAAGAGGTTTACGTTAGCCAACCACCCGGATTTGAGAGTCTAAACAAACCCGACAATGTCTTTAAACTTAGAAAGGCCTTATATGGACTAAAACAAACTCCTAGATCTTGGTATGAAAGGTTTTCTATTTATCTTAAGTCTAAGGGGTTTAATCGAGGCTTAGTTGACCCAACCTTATTTGTAAAATCCGTAGGAAAATTGATTTTCATTGCTCAAATCTACGTAGATAACATAATCTTTGGAACAACTAATTCAATATTACTAAATGAGTTCATTTCACTAATGGAAAGTGAATTCGAAATGAACTTAGTAGGAGAATTAATCTTTTTCTTAGGCTTACAAATTAAACAAACTAGGGAAGGTATTTACCTACACCAACGAAAATATGCTAAGGAATTAATTAATAGATTTGGAATGCAGAATGCTAAGGAAATTAACACACCAATGACAACTAATGTGAATATAGGAGAAGACTTAGAAGGAAAATCAATTGATTTAAAATACTATAGGAGCGCAATAGGTAGTCTCCTATACTTAACTGTGAGTCGACCTGATATACTCTTCGCAGTGAGTATGTGTGTGAGATTTCAATCTTACGCTAAGGAGTCGCACCTAACGCTAATTAAACGCATCTTCTGATACCTTAAAGGAACACTAAACATAGGAATTTGATACCCTAGATCTAACGAGTTCGAACTAATCGGTTACTCCGATTCGGATTATGCCGGTAGTAAACTCGATAGGAAGAGCACGAGTGGTTGTTGCCAACTCCTAAGCTCGAGTCTAGTTAGCTGGTGTAGTAGAATGCAACATTGTGTTGCCTTATCTACCACCGAAGCCGAGTACATTGCGATGGGTGAGTGTGTGGCTCAACTTCTTTGGATGAAACACACTCTCTAAGACTTCCAATTAAACTTTAGTAATACTAAGATTTTCATCGACAATATTAGTTCCATTAACCTAACAAAGAACCCAATTTGTCACTCTAGGACTAAACACATAGAAGTTAAACATCATTTTATTCGAGAATACGTAGCAAATGGAACAATACAACTCGAATATGTTGAGTCTAAATCGAACCTAGTAGATATCTTCACCAAACTCTTACTCGAAGCGGAGTTTAGTCTGCTTAGACGGAAATTAGGAATGTGCGTAATAAAGTAGGACTCAACTCGTATATTTTTTCTTATATACTCTATTTTTTTCATGCTACATGGAACTAACTTAGGATTTACCTTAGAAAGCATGTACCTATAGATTTAAGGAGCCAATACATCTCACAACACATAGGTCTAACGTATTTGTGTACTGAGTCACGTATATAGGCGTGAGATGTTAGGACTTTACTCCTGATTCCAGATGTAGATCAAGTGCATCGACATGAATCATAGAGTATAATCATTTAAAATATCCAACTCTAATCCGGACTTATTGATCATTTCATATCAATTAATTCAAAAAGAGTTGAACATTCTATTAATTGAGTGTACATTGAAACTAGTATTTTCAAAATCTATTAGGAACATGCTTGGGCTTACAAATCATAATCACTTATTTTCTAAAGTTTTTTACAGACCCCCATCTTTTTCGATTTATGACAAAAGGGAGAGAAGGAAGGCTAAAGTTAAGGAATCAAAATCATTTTTGATAACCTAACTTAAACTTTTTTTTTAAGTGGCAAACGTTAAGGGGGAGAGCTAAGCTTCTTTTTCAAAGTACTCACCTAAGGTCAAGGGGGAAGTAACCTCAAGGGAAAGGATTTGAAAAAGAGTTTAGCTTATACTCTCACTCATGCTAACTTACCAAGTTACTTACTAAGTTACAAATTTCTTTCTTACTCATACTAATTTACTAAGTCACACATACTCAGTTAGTCACACTTATGTCTTACTTAATTACACTTGTGTTGCTTAGTACTAACTTCGTTTCATACTAACTTCATTTTATGCTTAAAATTTCCCTTAACTTTGAGTCGGTTTGTCATAGATCAAAAAGGGAGAGATTGTTGGTGCAGTGACACCAAATAATCGAACCTAGGTTTTGATTATGGCAAAGGCTCAAAGTTAAGCTCTTGTTGTTATCTCATGAGCTGAATTAAGTGTGCAGGAAATAATTAAGCTAAGTCGAAGGTCAGCGACACCCAAAGAATCTCAAGTCGAGAAACCATGGTGGTGGGCGACACCGAGAGAACTTCGAATGGAGTCAAAGAACCCAGGTGAGGACCGAAAGCTAAGTTATAGGTCGGAAAGGACCAGAGATAAGCACGAGTGTGAGTAACAGTGAGGTCGGGTCCTCGGTACGGGGACGACTTTAGGCGGCGATCCGACTAAGACTTCCAGTGGAAGGTCTAGTTTAAGATCGGACGGTAAGTAGCCGTCAAATTGACTATTACTTGTGTTTTCGTGATAACTTTGTGTTACAGTTGAATAATCTAGTTGGTAGTTGACTGCTGGCTATTATCAGTTGACTGCTGCTAGCATCAATCGACTGATGAAAGTAATCAGTCGACTGCTATTCAAACTGTCCAACTCAACTTATCTTGGGGGGATGAGGCTCTTTGACTCAGATCTAGATCTCAACGTTCAAGGGCTTGAAGGGCTATAAAAAAAGGGGGGTTTCACCCCTTTAGGTCATCAAAATTTCTCTCAAAGTGCTCCCACAACGCCACGCCATCAATAACTACTCTACGACGTCGAAACGCTGTCGCAACACCGACGACACACAACATCTCAAGTATTTATTTTCATCGGTACATTTCAAGTTGTAGCTTTAATCTTTATATTTTGTATTCGAGTTTTTGTCTTCGAGTTTTTCATTGTAAAGAGGAGATGTGAGATTGTGCCTCTACCTCTAGATTACTTCTTATTGTAACTGTTGTCTCCTACCTCCAATGAGGAGGAAATCTATAGTGGTTTGCCCCTTCGTACGCGATCAAGGATCACGGGGCCTTGGAGTAGCAACCCTTTGGTTGCGAACCAACTAAAAAACAAAAGTGTCTCCTTTACTTTTATTGTCTTACATTCCGCTGTGTGACTTTGGTTTTATCTGTTAGTTTCAGCCTTTAGTGTCAATCATGAGATGATTGATTAGGGATCATATGTATCATATTTCATTAATAACAGACAAAGATTGATTATTATATTTACTTTATGCGTGTGTCAGCCAAATAAATATAATAATGTCCTTGAATAGTAAGTTCTAATCTACAGTATATCAATTGGTAGAATTAATTATGAGAAGCTGTAGAGAACACTATATACACTGGCAGTCGACTGTCATTCCCAACAGTCGACTGCTCAAGCTCGCAACCGACTACTCAGTCGGCTACCAAGTGTTCTGCCTCACGACGAACAAAGAATGATCGCCTCCATGGCGCCGATCATTTAGGCCACTCGATCGCTAGCGATCGCTAATCAACTCCCATCACGACCGGTCATAATCCCGACCGCCAGAAGTCGACTCTGCTACCGCTGTGAAACACTTACCACCGACCGGGTCCATAACCTTAGTCGACTGCTACACCTCAACCATGAGGTTTACCCCAAGTATGATGTCCTCATACTTGCTAGACCACCCTTAGCCTAGACCTAAGCCTTCTAGACACCTTCATCAATCTCACGTCTATTTGATCCCTCCAAGTCATTCATGACTTGTTCATCCATACGCTAACCTTCAAGTGCTTCCATCGGCTATTGTCATACTAAGCTGATCTACACCGCCAAGGCACATTGGACTTACGGTGCCAAGACACACGCTTAGACTTTACGCCGCTAACCATTGGAATTATATTGCCAAGACTTCACCCTTGGACTTTACGCCGCCAATATCAATCCTTGGATTTCCCAATTGCCAAGTACCCATGACTTGGACTTACACCACCAAAACTACACACTTGGACTTACGTGACCAATACTACACCCTTGGACTTTTCATGTCAACTCCATATTGGACTTTCCATTTGCCAAGACTCAAGCTTAGACTTTCCCTTGCCAAAACTCATGCTTAGACTTTCCATATCAACTCCATGTTGAACTTTTCCTTGCCAAGACCCATGCTTGGACTTTTCATGTCAACCCATGTTGGACTTTCCATGCCAAGTACACTTGGACAGACTCAAGCTTGGACTTTCCTTTGCCAAGACTCATGCTTAGACTTTCGAATGTCAAGTGTCCCACTTGGACTTCTCCATCATATGGTTAACCCCATGTCAATTATATAGTCAACCCATTGTCAAACAATAGTCAATTCATTGTCAAACATCAAAACACTACTCGAGTCAAACTCGAATCTGGTCAATCGTGACTTGGGCCAATTGCACCAACAATCTCCCCCTTTTTGATATTTGACAAAAACCAACACCTTTGAATTAGAACACTAACTCAAATCTAATCATCCCAATTGTTCAAATTGGGAATTCCACATTCTCCTATTAATTCTCATCAACTCTCCCACAAATTCTCCCCCTTTTTGACATACATCAAAAAGGCTCTCCCCGGGAGTGTCAATGTCTCATATACCAATGAGATCTTACAATCTCCCCCTTGGTCCAAAAACATCTAGGATGCATTCACTCTTTTTAGTGATAAGTCTCATATCACTAAAGAGAGGCAATCCTTTAAACTCTTTAACTCTCCAGATTCTCCCCCTATGAGGAAGAACACATCCATCGTCCCATGATAGATAATCTCCTCCTAAAGGCTTGCTCCCCCTTGACCATTGCACCAACAATATCCTTGAAGAGTCCCTAAGCTTATAGGAGCACTAAATCATCAAAATTAAGATCAAAAGTTCAAACTTGAACTTTCACCTTAAAATTTGATACACTCCATAAATAATTCTCCTAATCCATATCTAATGGATTTTCACCCTTTATAATGTTTTCCAAAGCACATCCTAGGGTTAAGAGCAGTTAGGGTAGCATAACATAGCTGAACCATGGACTAAACATCATTGTTTACTCGAAATCAGCATTAGTAGTCGACTCTTTCAATCAACAATCGACTGCCATACATGGCAATCGATTGATTTCTGCAAGTGCAGAAATCAGGTTCAGAAATTGAAGTTTGAAAATACATAAGTATACATAAATCGAAAAATCACGAAAATTCATATGTATAATGCTTATATCAATCATTATGGATGAAAAATATTTAAAAAATAAAATATCCATAAAATAATGAGATTGATATAAAATTCAAAATCATTGATAACTTCAATGTTTTTGACTTATTTTGTATCAACTTCTTCAATGGTGACTTCTATCAAAAGATAGACTACACCAAGGTTTTTTAAAATGGTTTTGAAATGATTTTAAAACCTTATATTGAACCATGGTTTATGAGTTTAATGCACATTATTTATACATAAGTTTTCCTCATGATTCATTTATGGTATATGATAAGTTTGAGTTCATCTAGAAGAAACATCTATGCATCTTGAACTTAACTCATTTCTTAGCATCTCACATATGTCTAGAGTGTATCAATACACACATATGTCAATTTGATGTGAAATGTGAGTTTTGTTCTTCCTAAACTAAAATCTCATGCATTTTCTAAGACAACACTATTTGATTCCCTTATACATAGGATTTCAAATCATGTCAATTATTCTTAAATCAATTTTCATTTATCTTAAATGCATGAATGATGATTATGACATAAATGATAGCATAAATAAATATGTGTCAATAATCATGATATCATGACATAAAATATAAACCTAAATATACATGACATAAAAACTAACCTGAACATTATCATGACATATAAAATGATAAAAAGAAATATGATGTCATGACATGACAATGACAAACAAATCATGGCAAATAAAATGTAAAGGTATAATAATACCTAAATTTTAGTAATAATTGTCATTTGTTATGATTAAATTAATTTTTGTCATTTTATCACTTATCTCTCAAGTGTGCTAAAAATCTAAAATGACACACCAAAGCCTCTAAATCTAATTGTGTCAATTTGATTGATTTTTCATAGTTCTCAAAATATATTGACACATCCTAAAATCCTTTATGATAAAATTCAAACCACATTTCCAAAGTATTCCATTACCTTGAAAATGACCTAAAGTGTCAACATTGCTATGGTTGAGTTAACAATCCATCCAATCAAGGTTGACACATCCTAACCCATGTAGCGTGAATCGATCACGTTCCTAGGAACCCAATACCTATTGGAGCTCCTTAGGTTTGCTAGATATTCTTTAGGGATAATTTTCCTAAATACCCTCCTAATGACCCTTCTAGGCTTAGAAGCCTTAGTCATTATGGTCTTGCCTAAGTTAACTCTAGGGGTGACTCCCCTTGTAACCTTCTTAGTAGAAACCTTGGCCACTAGGCACTTACTTTGGTTACCCTTAGGGATGATTTCCCTAGTAACCTTTGTCTTCCTAGACCTATGAATGGTTCCATAATTGAATAGAACACTATGATAAGTCTCTTTGGGCTTAGATTTGTGACTCAAACCTTTCTTGCCCTTAGGTGGACTTTGCTTCATAGACCCTAGATATTGACTCCTAGATCCTAAATCTTGATCATTTGATTTTGTATTTTTCTAAGGGTCTTTTCAAGTTTCGTAAGACTTGATTTTCCAACTATAATTGCCCAATTTTTGAATTTTCATTTAGTCTTTGGGCATGGTTCTTCATTTTAGGCATATGTCTATCCTTTTTAGGGTTAATGCCTAAATGCTCCTCTACCTTCTTAATAGTTTCCCTCGGTAGAATTTTTTTAGAGTTATTAGCCCCAAATTTCTCCTTAGTTCTAAAGTTACAACTTTTAGCACTTGGACAATAAAATCTATTATTTCTAGCATGCTCCTTATGATTGTGCACAATTGTAAGACTATTAAAATTATTTTTAGCATGCTTTTGCCTATTATTTAAAGAATGAGCATTATTTAAATTTACCTTAGGGTTTGTCTTAGCTCCCCTACATGTGATGCTTCTTCTTGGGTCTTTTTCCTCCCCCTAGAGCATTGACTTCTATAGTGGCCCCGTTGTTGGCACTTGAAGCACACCACGTACTCCTTGCTCTTCCTAATTGGGGCATCGTCATCCTTGACCTTTGGTGTCGGTAAGCCTTCTTAACCTTCTTAGGGCACTTGCTCTTATAGTGCTCATATTCCCTACACTCAAAATACATAATATGATTTTTATTATTTATTAAGGTGCTTGAGTTACCTAGGTCAATGGTGGTGGAATTTTGAGCTTCTTCATCTTCTCGACCGGAGGTAGATGGTTCCTCTTGAGTTTGCTCCGGTGTGGAGGATGAACTCTCCTCCCCCTCAATCATAGAGGTGGAGGCTTCTTTAATTTCTTCCACTTCTTCCTCGGATGTCGAACACCTCTCGATTTCCGAATCCTCATATTCTTGTGAGGATGATGAACTTGCTTCTTCGGCCTCCTTGTCCAATTGAGCCGAAGAGCATTCTTGTTCCTTAGACTCTATTTCTTGAGCCATCGAGGGTTCTTCATAAAGTTTAGCTAGCTTGCTCCAAAGCTCCTTGGCATCTTTACAATCTCCTAATCTACACAATATATTATTAGTAATTACATTAACTTATATACCCATTACCTTATTGTTTATATTGAAGTATCGGATTTGCTCCTCGCTCTACTTCTTGAGTATTTTCCCATTCTCATTCTTAGGAGCATCGAAACCTACTACAACACCAATCCAATTGTCATAATCACACATAAGGTAATACATCATTCTACCTTTCCAATATGCAAAATCTTTGCAGTTGAAGGAAGACGGAATGTTGATGTTATCACCCAATTTCTCTTGAAGATCCATCTTGCCCTCTAGCACGTTCGCTCCCGGTTGTTAATCCGTAGAAGAGCTCTCAGCTCTGATACCACTTGTTGGAACTTCGGTGACCGCTAGAGGGGGTGTGAATAGCGCATTCATTGCTTGACGATAGAAATCATTCGCGTTCGTCTCTACACAATCGTTAGTACGCAACGGAATATAAAAATTTAAATCCAGAGACAAATACAAACACAAATACACAAGATATACGTGGTTCAAAACCTTAGGGTTCCTACTCCACGTGGTTCGAAAGAGGGGGGGTTTCACCCCTTTAGGTCATCATTCAAGCTCTCTAAGTGCTCCCGCAACGCCGCTACTCTACAACGACTCTACAACACCGAAGCACTATCGAAATGCCGACGATACGAGCTCATCCTTCATCCTCTCAGTCGTCGGTATTAGTTTTTAGAGTTGTTATTTTAATCATTGTACCTTACTTTGTTTTCGGAGCTTTTATCGTAACGAGGAGAGGGGGTTTGTCTCTCTACCTCAAGTTTTTCGTGTTTCTTGTAATCGTCTTCTCCTACCTCCAACGAGAAGGAGAGTTTTAGTGAATTGTCCTCCGTACGCGATCTCGGATCGCTAGGGCCTTGGATTAGCAGCCGGTAGACTGTGAACCAAGTAAAAACAAACTCATGTCTTTTACTTTCCGCTGTGCTTTTACTCTTATACTTGTTTTATATCGAACGAACGAAAAGAATTCACGTGCGCTATTCACCCCCCCCCCCCCCTCTAGCGCTTTTTTTCGATCCAACAATTGGTATCAGGCTCAAATTTGGTACAACCACCGATTAGGCACTTTTCTTTTCGTATTTATTGTGTTAAGTTTTTCCCGCACTACTAATCCAAGACAAAGTTTGGGCAATTTTCGTTTTTGTTTTTGTGTTTGCAAGTATCTCTTCACCTCGGGAGTAGCTCACAGTAAAACGGACATAACTTTTTATACAAGTGGACCCACAAAACGTGCTACACACCAAATCGAAGCTCTCTCAGAGATCTACACTTCTTACGAAGGTTTACCCTCGTAACAAGTTGTCTTCATCCCCAAAAAATGACATTTAATACTCTTTCGAGGACATCGAAGGTCGTAAGTTCTTAGTTTTTATTTAGCTTTTTATTTTTTTTGTTTATTTCTTTTTATTTCCTGCATTACTAATCCGTGTTTTTTTTATTTGTGTGCAAGGTTTTAAATCAATGGCCCACATTGAGGGGTACAATATCACCCGACCTCCGTTCTTTAATTGAAATGATTTCCATTATTAGAAAGGTCGGATGAAGTGTTTTCTAAAACACACAAGTCGAGACTTGGATAATCATCCAAACCGACTTTGCTCTATTCACCAATGATCAAGGCAAGCCCTTGCACTTCGACAAGTGGATAAATGCAACCAAGAGGCGAATCGAAGCCGATGCAAAGGCGACTCAAATGTTGCAGTGTAGTTTGTCCAAGGAAGAGCTCAACCGCGTTAACCCCTTTATCAGCACGAAAGACCTTTGGAACAAGCTCATCGAGCTACACGAAGGAACCGACGACGCTAAGGTATGTAAAAGGGATTTGTTTTTAAATAAATTATACGATCTAAAAATGCAGGATCACGAGACAGCCACTCAACTACATGTGCGGATCCAAGACATCGTCAACGGTCTTCACTTGATCGAGCAAATCGTAGAGAATCGGGATCTAATAAGAGACGCACTTAATGCATTCCCTAGGACCACCTTGTGGGCATCCATGGTTGATGCCTACAAGGTTTCTAAGGAACCTTCTGAAATTAGATTAGATGAGCTCTTTTCCGAATTCAAACTTCATGAACAAACTAACGCGATCCAGGCCGAGAGAGGTATTGCGTTGCTTGTAGGTCAAAGAAGAAAGGAGAAGAGCAAGCCACCTCCCAAGCAAGAAGAAGGATCCAAACCCGAGGATGAACTCGAGTCTGAATCCGAAGAGGAGGCCGCAATAGTGAACATGGTGCGGAGAATAATTCGAAAAGAAAGGGGGCAATCGAAAAACAAAAAGAATGGGCAATTCAAACCAAAGCAAAAGGGAGCAAAGAAAGCTTTTCATGCAACTTGAGACAATGAAGAAGAAGGCATTGGCGTAGCGTTCATGGCAAGACCGGAAGAGTCCGAGTTAGAGTCCGAAGTCGAATACGAATCTAACTCCGACTCTGACCCTAAAGACGACTTCAAGAAGAGACTCAAAACCGGGTCGAAAAAGAAAATTAAGGTAAGTCGTTCATTAATTAGTACTCTTTATCATACAATTAAAATGCTAAGTAGGAAACTAACTAAGTCCGAGTCTAGGGTCGAGTCCTTGCTCGAGGAGGTTGAAACTCTCAAGCAAGAGGTCACCCTAACCTCTTCGACTAGTCAAGTTCAAGAGGACTCAACTCAAGTTGAAAAACTCGAAAGTGATAACTCACTCTTGAAAAGACAAGCCCAAGAGCTCGAGGCTCGGTTAGACAAGTTCTCGACGGGATCCAAGAATCTTAACAGACTTCTTGGAACTCAGAGAGCTGTGTACAACAGAGTCGGACTCGAGTTTAGTTCAAAGACTACGAATAGATCGTACATGTCTATCGTAAATCGTAGTCATCAACGAATCCAAGCATGAGTCCCAAAGATTTTATTAAACTCACATATAAGAACCAATGAGTATTGGATTCCCCCAGGATCAAGTCCACTTTGTGGATAGACCATATTGATTCAATGGTTCAGGGGAAGCTAATACCAAAATAGTATACCCACTACCCTAGCATCATCAACCTTTTTGATTTACTTTTTAGAATGACTAGATAGGGCAAATAGTTAGTCAACTCTTGACAACATAGTATCATGACGCGGTGAGATGATAGTACGTTAGGGAAACAAAGTCTCGTGTATTCGAGCTAGATAAGTCGAGTTGAACTAGCTGAAGCTACCTCGCCATATCCTAAACTAGTTAGACCAGGAAGTAATCTTAAGTAACTCAAGTAATTGATTTCTTGAATTTGATTTTGTCTAAGGAAGTGGTCATTGTTCCGATCAAAGAAGGTCTCTGTGCCTCGCCACGACCTGGAAGTCAATTTCTCGAAAAAGTTATTTGACGAGCTAAGGGTTAAATCCGAATCTAACCCAAGGTTAACTAACTTTAATCAAGTTAAAATCATCCCACAAAACATATAAGGCGAACACATTTTGAGACACATAGAATGGGTGAGGAATAATTATAACATAACTTTTTCAAAATGCTACATATTTTCTCAACTATTGCACTTAACGAATAATTACAACACTATTCGGATAATACTGTACTATAACTCTTTAGGCTAAAATTTAGCGCCCCTAAATCTCTTATACCTCATATATTTGACTAAGGGGGAGAGCAAACTAACTTAAAGGGTTATATTACAAAACCTTTAAAAGTTCTCTTTGAAAATAAACTTATAAGTATTTTGAAAATCAAAATTAAGTTTCAAAAACTTATTAAATTGTTGATGCAGAGGGATATACCTCAAACCAATCTATTTAACCAAGTAGAGACACATGCTTGGACTTAACAAATCTATTCAATTTTTAACGCATGCTTATAACATGGTGTTTTTAAACCCTTATTTTATATAAACACCCCATATTTTTTTATTATGGAAAAAGGGGAAAAAAAACGAAAGTTAAGGGGGAGTAACAAAAATTTAATTTTAAAAATTAAAGTATCTCTTTCAAAACTCACCTAGGGTTAAGGGGGAGTTTTCGAAAAAGCACTTATCAGTTACTTTACTTGTTTTATGCTTTAAATTTCTCTTAACTTTGTGTTGGTTTGTCATAGATCAAAAAGGGGAAGATTGTTGGTGCAGTAGGCATTAGATAATCGAACCTGAGTTTTGATTATGACAAAGACCCAAAGTTAAGGTCATATTGTTGTCTAACGAGCTGAACCAAGTGTGCAGGAATGGTTAGGCTAAGCTGAAGGTCGACGACACCCGGAGATTCTCGGATGGAGAAACCACGGTGGTCGGGCGACACCGGAAGTACTTCGGAGGGAGCCAAAGAACTCAGATGGAGACCTGAAGCAAAGCTTCAAGTCACAAGGACCTAAGGTAAACTCGAGGTAAGCTCATGTGTGTGAGTGAATGCAAGGTTGGGTCCTTCGTACGGGGATGTCCTTAGGCGACAATCCGACCAAGACTTCCCGTGGAAGGTCTAGGTCGAGATCGGACGACAAGTGACCGTCAAATTCACTTATATTACTTTCATTTTGAGCTAACTTCTTGGTGCAGTCGAAAAACCTAGCCACCAATCGACTGCTGGATGTTGGCAGTCGATTGCTGGGCATCAGTTGAACTGATCAGTCGACTGCTGGGCATCAGTTAAACTGATCAGTCGACTGATGTTCAAATTTCAGCTTCGAGGAGAGTCAAACTTCATCCCCTTATCTTAGGGTGAAGTGACCTTTGTTGATAGAACTTAATCTCAACGTCTAGGGAGTTGGAAGGCTATAAAAGAAGGGGGGTTTCACCCCTTTAGGTCATCATTCATGCTCTCTAAGTGCTCCCGCAACGCCGCTACTCTACGACGACTCTACAATGTCGAAGCGTTGTCGAAACGCCGACGACACGAGCTCATCCTTCATCCTCTCAGTCATCGGTATTAGTTTTTAGAGTTGTTATTTTAATCATTGTACCTTACTTTGTTTTCGAAGCTTTTATCGTAACGAGGAGAGGGGGTTTGTCTCTCTACCTCGAGTTTCTCGTGTTTCTTGTAATCGTCTTCTCCTACCTCCAACGAGGAGGAGAGTTTTAGTGAATTGCCCTCCGTGTGCGATCTCGGATCACTAGGGCCTTGGATTAGTAGCCGGTAGACTGTGAACCAAGTAAAAACAAACTCGTGTCTTTTACTTTCCACTGTGCTTTTACTCTTATACTTGTTTTATATCGAACGAATGAAAAGAATTCACGTGCATTATTCACCCCCCCCCCCTCTTTAGCGCTCTTTTTTTTATCCAACATGAAATACATAAAGAAAATTTTACAACAAATGCTTTAATCTCTTGCTTGTTGCTTGCTTTGGTTTGCTCTTGAAGGTCTAGAATGCAGTAGCAATTCCCCTTCAAAATCTCTCCAAAAGTTACTGCAAAATCCTCCAACTCGAGCTCCTTTTATAACTCTGATCATTATAAGGCCTCACGATAATAGTGTCATTGTCTCACAAATGACTTAATCCACGCGATTCCAAACAGATACATCGCCGTCAATTGTCATTCCCAGCCGATCATTGCTCGTCAGAGTCGATCGCTCACGCCTAAGAACAAGCATTCTCGCCTCGCGACCAAAATCAGTCGATTGCCTCCACGGCGCAATGATCGCCGTGCTCGATGTTAGCCGACTCCCATCGATTGATCGCCCGAGTCGACTCGGCTATTAAGTGTCAAACACTTGATCAGTCGATTGGTCCATAACCCCAGTCAACTGCTACACCTCAACTATGTGGTTTACCCCAAGTATGATGCCCTCATACTTGTTAAACCACCCTCAGCCTAGACCTAAGCCTTCTAGCCACCTCCATCAGCCTCATGCATATTAGATCCCTCCAAGTCATCCATGACTTGTTCATCCATACGCTAGCCTTTATGTGCTTCTATCGGCTATTGTCATGCTAAGCTGATCTACACCGCTAAGGCACATTGGACTTTACGCCACCAACCATTGGACTTTACGCCACCAACCATTGGACTTATGCTGCCAAGACTCCACCCTTGGACTTTATGCTGCCAATATCAATCCTTGGACTTCCTAATTGCCAAGTACCCATGACTTAGACTTTCACCGCAAAGATTATACACTTGGACTTACGTGGCCAAGTCTACACCCTTGGACTTTCCATGCCAACTCCATGTTAGACTTTCCAATTATCAAAACTCAAGCTTGAACTTTCCCTTGTTAAGACCTATTCTTGGACTTTCCATGCCAATTTTATGTTAGACTTTCTCTTGCCAAGACTCATGCTTGGACTTTCCATGCCAACCCATGTTGGACTTTCCATGTCAAGTACTCATGACTTGGACTTTACCATTGTCAAGACTCAAGTTTGGACTTTCCCTTGCCAAGACCCATGCTTGGACTTCTCCATCATATGGTCAATCTCATGTCAACCATATAGTCAACTCATTGTCAAACAATGGTCAACTCATCGTCAAATATCAAAACACAAACATCAAAACACTACTCGAGTCAAACTTGAATCTGGTCAATCGTCACCTGGACTGATTACACCAACATGTGGACTCTCACGGCAACACGTAGGTTAGTCGTAAGGGTATAATGTGACTATTTGTGTATCACATCTTAATTCGAATAGTGAGATGTAATTCTAGATTGTGGTGTATGATGTTCGTTGATTCATACGTTCATCTTAGAATTTATATTCGAGTCATTTAGATCTTGATAATTTATAGGGTACATAAAGTTGAGTTATTAAGCTTCATATGTCACTAACGTCTCTTTACTCTGTGTGACAGAGACATGGTTACAACAAAGAATGTTGATACTGCAATAATATATTTAAGTGGAAGGAAATAACTCGAAGAGCAGACCGGATGTTGAACCAGGAGGGAAGTAACTCAAAGAGAGAACCGAGTGCCAAACCGGGGAAGAATAGTTCGGGGGGAAAGTGGAGAACTGAGTCAGGAAAGGATAGCTTGGGAAGCTGGGCCGAGTTAAGAAGAAAACAACTCAAGAAACTAGTAGAGAGCCGAGTCGGGAAAGGATAGCTCGGGAAGCTGGGCTGAGTCAAGAAGAGAGTAACTCGGAAAGTGGGTGGAAAGTCGAGTCAAGAAGATAGTGATTCGGGAAGCAAAGCCGAATCGAAAGAGCAGCGACTCGGGAAATAAGCAGCGCATGTAGTTAAGAAGGAAACAGCTCGGGAAGTAGACGGGGTGCTAAGTCAGAGAAGTGTTGACTTTGAAAGTTAGCAGAGGGCCTAATCAGAGAAAGGAATAGTGCGTCAGTTGAGATAGGACCTCATGAAATGTTTCCTTAAGGGTTTGTTAGAGTTCATTCATATACGTCAGCATCTTTGGTAACGGATTGAGAACGCCTCATAGGCCCCACAAAAGATTCCTTACAGAAGGCATTCTCTAACGGCATAACAACATCATCGTCTTGATCCGCGTGGCTTTCCACGTGAACAGTGATCCTCATAGTTTGTTAAGCGATTGTTTGCCCTAATGTTTCAGGGGAGATAGAAGGAGAAGGGGGAGGACAAATTTTTCATTCCTCTCACACTTACTGTTTTCTCTATTATGGTATTTTAGATTCATTACTATTTTTCTTTTTCTTCTCTTCCTCAGCCAAGTTCTAACTTAAGCATCAGAGGACCACCACCGGGTAGGCCGATGGGGGTTTAACGTGTGTTAATTTTGGCAAGAAGGGAGCAAGAAGAAATTTACTATTGCAGGCGAAGAGAACCCCTCCTTGACTATTCAATCTCAAGGAGCGAAAATCTGAGTCGCATCAGTCGGTGCCGTCTATGGGAAACATCAGAGCAAGACGTAGAGATACAACTCTAAGAGATTCCTCCTCCCGTGGCCTCTACTCTTGAAGAAACTCCCATAACCATTTTACCTTCTCAACTGGCTGCAATGATAAAGAAGGCGGTGGAAGATTCACGGATAGAAGATAATAGAAGGATGAGATATCTCCAACCTCATTCTAGAGAACCCTCTCAAAGAGAACAACCTTATGGCGGGTTCTCACACCTTCCCACTACTGGCCAACAAGAGATGGAAGTAATACCGAGAGAAGGACTGCAGGGAGGAGCTGATAGGCATCCCTCTCCCATATTGCATGCAAGGAGGGAAGAGCAAGGAGAAAGTCATTCAACCTGTTGGTGCAATCGACCCAGGTCACAATTAACTAGACTCGAGTGAGACTCGAGTAGGGTTTTGATGTTTGATAATGGTTTACAATATGGTTTGACCATATAACTAGTGAATGGTATGGGACATCCAAGGTCATATGAAGGAGATTATTGGAGAAATCTAAGTCGGTCAAGGTTGACCGGACACTTGGTGTGGAGAAGTCCAAGTATAGTGATTTGCCAAAAGAAAAGTCCAAGTATGGTGACTTGTTGGTTAGGAAAAGTCCAAGTACGGTGACTTGACAAGGAAAAGTCCAAGTATAAATACTTGTACAGGGAAAATCCAAGTCAGATAAGGGAGAAGATCAACGGAGAGTTGGTGAGGGAAGTCCCGACAAGTCTGGGAGACCATGCTTGGCGAGTGAAGTCCTGGTAGGGCACGGTGTCACTGTGCTTGGCGAGTGAAGACCCGATAGGTCTGGGAGATCGTACTTAGCGAGTGAAGTCCCGGAGACGTGGCCTCTTAGCAGTGAAGTTCCGAAGAGGTGGCCTTTTGGCAAAGGTAAACCCGGTAGCATGACATAGCCGATGAAAGCACTTGAAAGCTAATGCAAGGATGAATGAGTCATGGAGGATTCAGATGGATCCTAGAGGCGTGAGGTTGATGAAGGTGGCTAGAAGGCTTAGGTCTAGGCCTAGGGTGAGTATTAAGTATGAAGGAATCATGCTTGGGGTGTTAAACCTCAGTGTTGAGGTATAACAGTCAACTGTCAGTTCGTTCCAGTCGACTGGGCTTCGTTTGTAGGCAAACAGAAGTAAGGCGCACTCGACCAATGCCTCAACTAGGTTATAGTCGAGGTGGTGCCTCGACTAGACCACTCGACCAACACCTCAACTGGATTTGAGAGCAAGCATGACAGCAACCACTCAGAAGCGAGACATGCTCGACCATCATCTCGACTAGGTGTTAGACGAGGTGGTGCCTCGACTGGATCACTCAACTAGCACCTCGACTGGATCTGGGACAGACATGAAAACAGTCAATCAGAAGCAAGGCAGACTCGACCAGAACCTCGACTGGGGTATCAGTCGAGGTGGTGCCTCGACTGGCGAAGCGACCGTTATGTTACAACGTTTGGAATCTTAATGTTTCGACGGGAGTTGTTAGAGGCTTCGATGGGGCTTATAAGAGGAGTTTTGGGGACGTTTTCCAAAGCCGGTTCTTAGGGAGTTAGAAGGTAAAGTGTTGTGGCATTCCAACCTTCTAGGGCATTCTCCAAACACAACCAAAACAAGTAATCAAGCAAAAGCATTCGTGTAAAGTGTTTTTTATTTCTTCATTTCATTTACATCTTGTATTTGGTTGTTATTGTTGTAAGCTCTATTGTAAAAGATTTCTCCACCTCCGGAGTATTTCCGAGAAGGAGAAAGTTTAATGATGGTGTGCATCACTAGAGCTCGCTAGGGCTCGACCATGGAGTAGGAACTAGGATTTATAACCACGTAAAATTCGTGTGTCGTGTTTGCGTTGTATTTTGTACTTGTATTTGTATTAGTATTTATATTTCCACTGCGTACTAACGATTGTAGACAAAATTATCGACGAATCGCTATTAACCCCCCCCCCCTTTTCTAGCGATGCCATATCGGTCCCTACACCACTAAAACATCCACCACCCCCATTTTCGCCCTCCTCACATTGTGTCATATGACGGCACCTCTGATCTTGAAGAACATTTATCTCAGTCTGAGGGTGCAACTTCTCTTCACTGTTACACCAATGCCCTCAAGTGTTGAGCCTTCCACACCACCTTATCATCATCAGTTCAAAGATGGTTTAGGTCACTGAGGCTTGGTTCCATCACCTGCTTTAAGATTTAAAGGGAGTTTTTCTTAAGCACTTTGCTAGCAATAAGAGGTACAAACATACTACTTCTAGTTTACTTCATTTGAAGTAGGAACCATCAGAATCATTACGGAGTTATATCTATCGATTTACCAATATCGCTCTAAAAGTACCTTCAGTTGCACACGATTTTCTAATGGTTGTTATCCCCCATGGCTTGAGAGATGACCCGTTTCTTAGTTCTTTGTTGAGGAAACCTGCTGCTAGTTACGAGGAAATGCTTGGTCGAGCTAAGGAGTACATTAACGAAGAAGAGATGTTGAAGGTACGGAGAGCTGAGAAAGAGGTTGTCTCCACTCCCCCAGAAAGAAACCAACCCCCTGCTCCACGGGGTCCCCCTAGAAAAGAGTATGTTAGACCTTTTCTTCCTGAGGTTCCTCATCCTCGACCCCTCATGATAGAAGCTCCTCCTCATCACCCCCTACGTATTATGACCACTGAGGTTGGGCCTCTGCCTCAAACATGGAAAGAACAAGAGTTAGAGGCTTACGATAAGCAGGACATTCTACAACGTCCTATTGGATACCAAGGAGCTCCCCACAACCCCCCCCCCCCCCAACACCATTTTTCTATCAGTATCACATGGAATACGAGGATTCTAGTGACGGGTGTTTTGGGCTACAGAGGGAGTTGGAGCGCATTAGGAAGGATCATCCCTATCTGCAACATCAATTAGGGTTAGGTGCAAGAAGGGGACGTAGGCCTCCTACTCCTTGCCCAGGGCCTTACAATAGAAGACCACAGGTCCTCTCACCACAAAGGCAGACACAACCCGGTCAGGAAGTCATCTCTCAAGAGGGAGGGACAGGCAATGAAACTTTAACCGCTCTTGAAGACATTCCTCTCAGGGATGTTATTAACGTCATTACTGGAGGGCCCACTGATGGAGACTCCAACAGAGCTTAGAAGTCTTATAGTCGTATGATGAAGAGTTTAGCTATTGGAGAGGACCGGGCGACCCAAGAAGCACCTTAGATAAACTTTGGGTCAGAAAATCTACAAGGTATTCTTCTACCTCATACTGATGCCCTGGTAGTTAGAATTTCTCTTGTCAACTATGAAGTTGCTCGAGTCTTGATGGACTCGAGGAGTTCGGTTAATATTCTCTTCCAGGAAGCTTTCAATCAAATGCAGCTCGGGAATGCACAGTTGGAAGAGGTTTTGACCCCTCTGTTTGGATTTGCAAGGCATATAGTGCAACCTTTAGGGCAAATATCCCTGCCCCTCACCCTAGGGACGAAGACGAGTCAGAAGACTAACACGACTCCTTTCCTAGTAGTGGATACCCCTTCATCATACAATGTTATCTTTGGTCGTCCATTCTTGTCTGCTTTCTAGGCGGTGGCTTCTTATCATCAGGAGGTAAAATTCTCGGTGGACCAGCTTGTCAGGGAAGTCAGGGGAGAACAAAAGGCAGCTCAAAGCTGCTATGTTCAGATGATTCGGGATGATAGAAAAAGGGCTCGGGTGAATGATCCTAGAGGAAAGACGCCCATCATTTTTGAAGTATATGTGTTGGAGGAGGTTACACCTAAGAAAGAGAATGTCGAGGAAAGAGAGTCGGTGGAGATAGTCTCAGGAGAACTGACTTGGATGGCAAAGCAATTGGAGGTGAAGGAACAGTTTGTTGCCTGTTTGCGAAGAAATGAAGATATTTTTATCAAAGATGTACATAACCTGACTAGGATCGATCCCCGAGTTGCAGAGCATCATTTGAATATCACCCAAGGAGCTCGGGCGATTCAACAGAAGAGGCAACACTTCGGGCCGGAAAAAGACAAATCCGAGAAGGGGTCACTTGAGAGCAGTGAAAAGGATTTTTCAATATCTCAAAGGAACTACAAACTTCTCTCTGCGTTACAGAGGAGACGATTTGCGACTTGTGAGATATTTAGATGCCAATTGGAGAAGCAATTTGGATAAATACAAATTAACATCAGGTTCACGTTCTTGCTCAATGGCGGGGTCATCTCTTAGAGTAGTAAGAAGCAAACCTGTGTTTATCTACGATGGAGGTTAAGTTTATGGTTTGCTTAGTAACAGTTTAAGAGAGTGTTTGACTCGAAAGACTATTAGATAACTTAGATATTGTAGTAGATAGTGAGCGGTCAGTAATGATTTATTGTGATAATCAGACCGCTATCGCTTACACTCAAGACTCTTAAGCTTCATAGTAGAACCAAACACATAGACATCATATATCATTTTGTGAGAGATATCATTAAGAAAAATGAAGTGATTGTAAAATACATTTCAACACACAGCATAATTGTTGACCCTTCACCAAACCTATCACTAGAAACTCCTTTATGGGACCTAGAGAGTCATTGAGTTTGGATATTTTATGACATTTCTCAATTTGTACTTCATTGACAACATTGATTTTTAATGATAAATAAATAAATATGATTCTTGTACACTATTCAATCACACTTATATTATATGTAATGCACTTGTTATCTATATATATATATATATTCTGTGATATAATAGATATGTCAGGCAGGAAAAGTCAACTCTCTCACACGAGAGACCACCTCCAAGAGTGGAGATAAGACAGTTTCTAACTGTAAGAGGTTTTGAGAGTAATCCTGCTAGAACTTAAGTCGTCCTGTTACGTGTTCAGGATGAGGTCATGTATGGCATGACCGACATGGACGTAGTCACATCTATGTTGTCTGTAAGTAGCCAGATTTGAGATCTCATATATCACCTGTAATTTGTGATATTGTCTTTGATATCTCTAGGTAGAATATTGTGTATAGACCAGTGTTCTAAAAAGCACTAGACGGTAGGCGGGCGGTCACTCGCCGCCTAGCGCCTAGGCGGTTTCTAGACGGTCGATTTTTTTAATATTTTAAATATAATAATATATAAAAAAATTAATATATTAGGGGCACTCAAAAGTCAAAACTCACTTTATAGCCTCCACATGCATGTAACAAATAACAACTAACAACAACTCAACAAGTAACAAGAATATTAAAAACGTTTAAGATTGTAAACAATAAAAATTGTAAAATATAAGAATTAAAAACATAATTGCAAACAATATTAAAAATCCATAATAAGACGGCGGGCGTGTCGCGACTGCCGGCGACACGCCTGCAGCCCTCTTATTCGCACGGGCGCCGTCACCGGCGCTGCGGCACGCCGCGTGGTACGGGCGCGTTTGGGCGCGTTCTTGGCTGTCGCGAGCGCTGAACTCCCGATTAATCTGGCCGACGCCGATTAATGTCGATTAATCGCTCTGGCGCGATTAAAGCGGCGACGCCGCTGAGCATCGCGGCGAGCGCCAGCGGCGTCGCCTCTGTGAATGTCGGGGCGGTGGACGAGCGTCCACCGCCTAGGCGCCGCCTAATCGGACAAAATCGCCGATTTTTAGAACACTGGTATAGACTGAGTCTCATATTTGCACAGTATTAGAGATATCTAACATATACCCTTATGAAAAATGGGAGATCAACACTGTGGCATGTATTTTATACCACGTGTGATAAAAAAAACTAGAAAAAGTGGGAGTCATATTATTTGAGACAGAAAATGAATATCCCTGAGCCTCATTGTGTAAGATCCAAAATCTCCTGGGTGAAATCTCTTGTGTCCTTATTACTTTCGGTTGTTTCTTAGAGTCCTAAGTCAGTGTTTGCTACTTTAATAAATTTACCAATGGCTTGGAAGATAAATTGATGTTTGAGAGACAAGTTTAGGAAAGCAACTGAGTTGAGACTGATAGATTTGCGTTTGGGAAAAGAAAGACCAATTGACGATACATTATTATCATATATTCACCGACTAGTCTTTTATATTCATCCATGAAGGAATTAAATATATTAGTGAATATAATATCGAGTGAAATATAGGAATTGCTTTCGATACGGAAGGTAGCTCGATGGATGTAATTAGTCTTGGATATGAGGTGCAGTGAGATTTTGTATCTTATGATACAATGATGACTATTCAATCATCCTAACAGGTGTATTGAGCAGTTTTTTATGCAGGTGCACTCGCAAAGTCGTACGACATCCAATCCTGTATGGAAACCTAATACAGTGATGTGATGGGTCACATGAGTTGTGATCTTGTGACAAAGTTAAATGTCCTCGTGTACAAGTGGTAGATGTTAGTAACTGATGTCCACTATGGGGTATTCAAATGAGATAATGGGATTATCTCATGACTCCACTCACATAAGTGATTGTTAATAACTCCCCAATGGAATGACTATCCATATTTTTATCTTCTCCTATAAATTCATACTTCTTGTGTGAAGTATGAAAGTGAGGAAGAAAGAATTGAGAGGAGAAAATGAAGAAAAAGCAACAGGAGAGAAGTGTTGTGTTTGCAAGGCAGGACAGGCAGTGTTGTCCGTGAATCTCTTATCTTGTTGTGTAGAACAATAGAGTAATCGTCACAAATCACCAGATTAAAGGTTGAGGTGTTGTGACATTACGGTGATAGTTTGAGAAACGTGACTATCATCTCGATTGCGAAGAGTTCGTGATCAGAATTCACAGGTTGAAGAACTTTCAGAAATAATGATGTATAAGATTTATATTCCACAAGTATTTCTTTTTTTCTAACAACTTGGTCTGTGCTAACCTGGTTCTCAGCCAAGGTCAAAGCTAGGTTTCAGTAGTTAACGAACATGTATAATCTCTATAACTTCACCATAATAAGTACTTAAAAATAAAATGTCTAAATGTTTTCTTACCACTTCCAGTTACGTTGAACAAATAGAGCCGGTTTCCAGCTGCAGTTGCTGTGATTAGAACGTGAGGTGGCTCTAGCTCAAATTGGTAGTAAGTCCTTCCTGAATGTTCTGCTACCTCCATGCTTATAACTTTTCCTTCTACATTTTCACCAATGACTTCTGGCCCAAAAGCACTGATAACCTTGTCTGGTGGTCCAATCAATTCAATTTCTGCTTCTCCTTCAATGTCTACATAAGGTTCAGCATAAGCATTGACACCAGACTAAATTAGCAAACAATAACTATATTTTTTGGTAATGTGCACATGGTTAATCAATTGTTTGAATGAAATAGTAAGATATCTCAACATATAATATCGTCTTCAAAGATCTAATTATGGCACCTTGTGGATGCAGTTAGATTTACGTGCAACTTCTGGGTGTAGGTTTATGAAAACAAATCAACTCGAAATCTGTTAAAATACAAGAAAAGAAGAGATCAAAGACCTGCAAATCGCCGAACAGGAGCTACAATAACAAACAAGCGGCCTTCTTTGGAGTTTCCAAATCTCAAGTCGATCTCGGTTCCTCCTAGATCTGCAATGGAGACAGGGACCTAAAAGGCAACCGGAAGTTTCCCGAATCAATTAGGCACCAATATGTCTACTAGAACTCTGTCTTTGCAAACAATCTTCTACCTCTTCCCAGCCTTGAGGGACTTTGAATATGTAGGGAATTATCGGACTCCATCCCACTCCATGCCCTCCGGACTTGTCATCTGGCCTACGATATGTCCTCCAGCCTGCCTGACCAATTAATTGCGAAGGTCATACCACTTGCGCAGGTATTTCAACAAACACCTCGTACGATAGAAACGTTCTTTCGGAGGAAACAGTTACCGACCATTTCGATCAGGGTCAGATAATCCAGGGATTCTCCCTGCCAAGAGCCCCTGTGTAACTCCCAACCCATCTCCAGGGAAGCCTATCACCGTCCCCGAAATCAAGGACAACGTAGAAGCCAGAGCGCACCTTCTTCCAATGAAACGAAGAGCTCGGGTCCCATCTCCACTGGAAAGTTGTACCCTCTTCTCTGCTACGGCATTGGACCTCTTTGGTTGTGGCTGGTGATAGTGTACGCAAGAACTTATGTTCAGATGGAACCAGAAGCTGGTGCAGAGGGTGGTATCCATCCTTCTCTACGATTAGAATTGCTTTTGCCAAATCGTCAGGGACTCGAAACTGGAGAGACTGATGATCACATCCCTATTCCTTTTGCGTCGAGCTCCACGCCTTCACATTTTCTTGCGAAATTTTCTACTTTATCCTCGAGTTTTTTGGACCACTCGAATCGGAAGGCGGTGTTTATGGTTGGAGCTGTCCGTCACGGGCATAACGGGATAGAAAATTAGAAATGTAGCATGTTTAATTTATTTATCGAATTATTACAATGATTATGTAAAATATGGTTAAGTTGAATAAATCAAATTGAAATTTCATTTCGATTTATTCAAAAAGTTATTTTTTTATATTAGTTAATTTGATTAATTTTGTTCGATTTTGGATTCTAAATTTAAAAAATTGATTTAATAGATAAATCGAATTTGAGATCATTAATCGATTGATAAATGATATATGACTTTCAATGGATTGATATTTATTACTAATTGATTGATAATCTTAGTGGATGGATGTCCCTGAATCACAATTTTAAAATCACAATTCTATTTCCAAAACTTTATGCAATTTCTTCTTAAATTCGTACCTAACCCCTTAACCACTCCGACACTCCTATATCTCTGGCATCCTCGGGCTCTCCCCTCTAATCTAAAATCTAAATACTAAGGTGTAAGGTTGTATTTGGTGAGGGATAATCAATATTGTAATGTAATCAAGGAAGATGAATTAATTTATTTGACAATATTTTAAAAACTTAATGTAATGTAATCGGATTATAAAAGAAGAAGAGAATATTCGTAATCTGAATTACAAAGAAAAAATTATGTAATCCGATTATATTACGGATTCAATATTTATCATGATAAATATATTCTTTTTTTATTTTTCTAATTACTTCTCGGCGGGCATCGACGATGACCACCGACCGGCGATCGTTGATCGACGACCGACGACCGGCAATCGATGATCGGCGACTAGCGGCCAGTGACCGACAACCGATGACTGACAGTCCACCAACGGTCGACGATCGACAGTCGATGATCGACGGTCGACGATTGACGGGCGACGATCGACGGACGACAATCGATGGGCGACGATCGACGACCGGTGAGCAGCGATCGATGGGCGATGATCGACGATCGACGACCGACGGCGGACACCCATGATGACGACATCGACGGACGATCGACGATGATCGACCACTAGGCGATGACCGATGATCGATCGATCAATGGTTAGGGATCGATCGTGGTGATCGTCGACCGATCGGACGGCCGAGGACCATCGGCCGATCGCCGATCGATCGCCGATTCGACCGTCGTCGATCGTCGATCGTCGATCGACCGTCGGTCGTCGATCGACCGTCGGTCGTCGATCGACCGTCGATCGTCGACTAGTTTAATTTATTTATCGAATTATTACAATGATGATGTAAAATATCAATTAAATTGAATAAATCAAATTTGAAATTCATTTCAATTTATTCAAAAATTTATTTATTTTAAATATTAGTTAATTCGATTAATTTTGTTCGATTTTAGATTCCAAATTTAAAAAATCGATTTAATCGATAAATCGAATTGAAGAGTATTAATCGATTGATAAATGATATATATCAACCGCTGACTTTTAGTCGATTGATATTTAATATCAATTGATTGATAATCTTAATAGATCGATGCCCCTAAATCACGATTTTAAAATCACAATTCTATCTCCAAAACCTCATGCAATTTCTTCTTAATTTCGTACTAACACCTTAACCCCTCCAATACTCCTATATCTCTAGCACCCTTGGCCCTCCCCCTCTGATCTAAAACCTAAATACTAAGGTTATATTGTTAGGGCAATCAACTCATGTGATATGGTTTTGATGTGTGTGACAAAGGATTTAAGTTAAGATTGTTATAGATTTGATATGTGCGTTGAAGTCATGCAGGACTTAGTAATTCACACATGATGACTATATGCCTTTTAATGTTAATGATACATGTATTGAAGAAAATAAGGCTTTAAGGGAAAATATATATTTCCTAACCAAGACCTTAGAAAAATTCACCATAGGCTCCAACACCCTAAACATGATTATAGGGAGTCAAAAGGCAAGTTTCAATAAAAAAAGGTCTACGTTATAAGGGAAACAAGAATGAAAAGGCCTACCATTGCCTAATTACTAGGGGTCATGCTAAAAATAAAATTGTAGCTAGGAAATGGATCCCTAAAGAATACTTAGTAAACCCTATTGGAAAGAATTTATATTAGGTTCCCAAATCCATTCTTAAGGGTTAGGAAAACCCTAGGATAGTCAACCATGAGTGGACTTATTTTATATCATACAAAATGGTTGACTTGTAAGGATGTGGGTGATAGTTTTTGAATTAAGTATTGGGTGATGATAATATGATCATAATAATATTTGATCATGATATGCAATAATTGAAAATATTTGTTCATGATTGATAATGTGTGTTTTTATGATCATATTGATAGTTTTAGGATGCATGATATTTAACCTTGATAGAATCGCATGAAATTTTGGTTAAATATAAATACCTTTAGGTTCATCTCACATCCCACTATAAGGCTAACTTGATTGAGAACATAACAATGGGTGAGATGATAGGATGATACAAATGGTCCACTAATGCTTATGACATTTAGATGGGGCATTAAGTGTATCAATAGATTAATCGTAGACCAACTATGGAGAAAGCAAATGTTTAATCAATGGACATATTGCCCATAGATAATAGTTGAATATTTTAAATGATTTAAAAATATTTCATGTTTCATAAACAATGAGTTCATGTTTTGAAAAGTTTCAAGGCAAAACTAGGCTTTAAAGATGATACAAACTTTAGACATTTTACAATTTTTGAGTTTTGCCTAATTTTTAAAAATAAAATGAATTTTCATGAAAAACTATTTTTCACTGATATAGGAACTCATTTGAAATATGTTATCCAAATTTCATGTTTTTTCGAATTTCCTAGAATTTTTAATGCATTTCTGAAACTGGACTTCGAAAATCAGAAAATTCAAAAACTGGGTGTCAGTCGACTGATGCTCTGATTCAGTCGATTGATGTACTATGCACGAGCACAGTAAGGTGTTTTATCAGGTTTTAAACTTGATTTTGATATTTTCTTCTATTAGATTTGATGTCATGCGTGTATAACATTTGTATAATATTTTTGATGGTGTCAAAGGGGGAGAATTATAAGGGTTTAAGTTAATCATGCTAAAGGGAAAAATTAGCATGTCTTAAGGGGGAGTTGCATGTTTAAGGGGGAGTTTTTATACTCATGTTATTTACATGCTTTCTTGCCTTATGTATTTGTGTTAATGTTTTTACCTAACTTAAACGGATTACCACACATCAAAAAGGGAGAGATTGTTAGGGCAATCAATCCATGTGATATGGTTTTGATGTGTGTGTTAAAGGGTTTAAGTTAGGATTATTATGGATTTGATATGTGCACTGAAGTCATGCAGGACTTAGTAATTCGCACATGGATGATGATAGCATTGGCAAGATTCACCATCTCATGACTCGGTCCTTGAGTCGGTGAAAGATGCATTGCGGAAGCCGTGCACTTGGTGCATCTGAGGGACCGTCGAACGAGGAGCATTGGAGTGAAGCCGAAGGAAGTAGACTTCAGGGCGAGACGCGAAGGATGACACTGCGAAGTCGTGCGCTTGGCGCATCCGAGAGACGTGGCCAGACGAAGAGAACTTCAAAGTCGAGGGACTCCAAGGGAAGATGAGAGTGAGCAATTGTAACCCTAGGACGGGTAGCTCTTAGGTGAACTTGGCCAAATGGCTAAGTGTCAGATGAGTTTTTTCGACACCAGTCGACTGCTATAGGTAGAAGTCGACTGCTCCAAGTCGACTGATGTTTGAGTCCAAGTTATGGTCGAACAGTCGATTGCCAGTTCGTGGCAGTCGACTGCTAGCTCCATCAGTCGACTGCCAAGGGGAGCAGTCGACTGATGTCGAGGGTTTCGGGCACAAAAGCTTTAGCAGTCGAGTGTGTTTGGGGAGAATATTTGGAAAAATTTATGGGACTACCAATTTGGGATAATTGGTAAGAAGATTTGACTTAGTGTTCTAACTCAAAGGTATGTGTTTTTGTCAAACATCAAAAAGGAGGAGATTAACAGATCTCCTCCTTTTTGATGTTTGACAAAAACACATACCTTTGAGTTAGAACACTAAGTCAAATCTTCTTACCAATTATCCCAAATTGGTAATCCCATAAATTTTTCCAAACATTCTTCCCCTTTTTGACTAACATCAAAAAGGTATCTCCAAGGAGGTCAATATCTCATGTCCCAATGAGATCTTACAATCCCTCCCTTAGTCTAAAAATACATAGGATGCCTACAATCTTTCTAGTGATAAGTCTCATATCACTCAAGAGAGGCAATCCTACAAACTCTTCCAATTTCCAAATTTGGTATCTCAAAATTCTCATTTTTCCCCCTCATGAGGAAAAATACCATCCATCATCCAATGATGGATACCTCCCCCTAAAGGCTTGCTCCTCCTTGACCATTGCACCAACAATATCCTTGGGAAGTCCCTAAGCCAATAGGAACTCTAAACCATAAAAAATAAGGTTCAAAGTTCAACATTGAACTTTCCAACCCTTAAATTTGATACATCACCCTAACAACTCTCCTAATCTATATATAATGAATTTTCACCCTTTATAATGCTTTCCAAAGTATATCCTAGGGTTAGGAGTGGTTAGGGAACTTTACTGTAGCTGAAAACGGACTAAACATTCTTATTTTTTCCAAAATCAGCTTGGCAGTCGACTACTTACAGTTATTAGTCGAACTACCCCTCATCAGTTGACTGCCATCAGGCAGCAGTCGACTGATAATTGAAATTGCCCAAATTCAGTTTCAGAAATCGAGTTTTGAAAAAGGACAAGTAATTCTACGTAATTTGAAAAATTGTGAAAATTCATACGTACATTACTTATAAGTAATACAATGGGTGAAAAATATTTTACCCGTAAAATAGCAAAATTGTCACAAAGTTCAAAAGTGAAAAAAACTTCAATATTTTAGCTCACTTTGTATCAATTTCATCAATGGTGATTGCTATAAAAAAATAGACTTCACCAAGGTTTTCTAAAATGATTTTAAAATGTTTTTGAAAACCTATATTGGATCATGTTCCTTGGGCTCAATATACATAACTTGTACACTAGCTTTCCTAATAATCCACAATTAAGATAAAATGAGTTTTAGTTCATCTAGATGCAAAAGCTATGCACCTTGAAATTAACTCATATCCTAGCATCTCACATATATCTAGGGTGTATAAACACACATACATGTCAATTTAGATGTAAGATGTGAGTTTTGTTTTCTTAATCTAAGGCATCATACATTTTCTAAGGCAACACTACTTGATTCCCTTATAAATGAGACTTCAAGTCATGTCATTGTCCTTAACTCAATTTTTATAAATGCATGAATGATTATGACATTAATGATGATATAAATAAATACATGCTCATAATCATGATGTCATGACATAAGATGGAATCTAAAAACACATGACATTAAACCTTAATCCTAACATGATCATGACATATTAAATGATTAAAAATAAACATGATGTCATTACATGTTATATGGCAAACAAGGCATGATAAATAAAAGGTATAGGTATAATAACACCTAACTTTTAATATTTATTGTCATTTGATATAGTTAAATATATTTTTCCATATTACCCAAGTGTGCAAAAAACTCAAAATGACACATCAATACCTCTAAACTTAAATTGTGCCAATTTGATTGATTTTTCATAATTCCAACAATGTATTGACACATCCTAAAATCTTTTAGGATCATAATTCAAATCTATTTCCAAGGTATCCATAACCTTAAAAATTACCTAAAGTATCACCTTTACCATGGTTAGGTTAACTATCCATCCATTTAAAGTTGACACACTTAAACCCATTTAGCGTAAATCGATCAGGCTCTTAGGAACCCAAAACCTATTTGAGCTCCTAGGGTTTACTAGGTATTCTTTAGGGATAACCTCCCTAGATACCCTCCTAATGACCCTTCTAGGCTTAGAAGCCTTGGTCATTTGGGTCTTAACTAGGTTAACCTTAGGGATTGCCTCCCTAGTAACCTTCTTAGTGGTCTTCCTAGGTTTCATAGAAACCTTGGTCACTAAGCACTTGCCTTGGTTAACCTTAGGAATAGCTTCCCTAGTAACTATGGCCTTCCTAGACCTAGGTTGTGTTCCATAATCGAATGGAACACTATGGTAGGTCTCTTTGGGCTTAGGTTTGTGACCCAAATCTTTCTTGGCTTTGGATGACTCTTGTCTCTTAGGCCCTAGGTGTTGACTCTTTGACCTAGACCCTTGACTTTGACCATTTGACCCTTTTATTTAGTTTTGCATAATCCTAAGGGTCTTCTCTAATTTTTCAAGTCTTGATCTCAAGACTTGATTTTCCAACTCTAATTGTCCAATTTTTGAATTTTGATTTAATCCTTGGACATTGTTCTTCCTAGGCATATGCCTAGTCCATTTGGAGTTAAAACCTAGGTGGCCTTCAATTTTTCTAATAGATTCCCTAGGTAAGGTTTTTCTAGAGACATCTAGTCCCAAATTTCTCCTTATTATTAAAATGGACACTCTTAACTCCTAGACAATATTCCCTATTTCTAGCATGCTCTTTATGATAAATTGTAAGAGAATTAAAATTCCTAGCATACTTTTGCCTATAACTTAAAGTAGAAGCATTATTGAATTTTACCTTAGGGTTTACCTTAGAGGCTCCCCCTATATGTGTAGCTTCTCCTTTCCTCCTAGGGCATTGACTCCTATAGTGTCCCGGTTGTCGGCATTTGAAGCACACCACATGCTCCTTGCTCTTCTTGGTGGGGGCACCGACATCCTTTGACTTTTCTTGACTCTTAGGTGCCAGTGGAGCTTTCCTTATTCTTTTCGAACACTTACTCTTGTAGTGTCCGGATTCCCTACACTCAAAACATATGATATGATTTTTATTTGAAATTGAGGTTTTTGAGTCACCTAGGGTGGTGGTGAGGGTCTCTTGAGCTTGCTTTTCCTCTCGACCGGATGTAGATGGTTCTTCTTGTCGCTCCGGTATTGAGGATGCCCTAATTTTCTTCCCCTCAATCCTAGAGGTGGAGGCTTCTTCCACCTCTTTCAATTCCTCTCCCACCGATCCAGAAGTTGACTCCTCCTCAACTTCCGAATCCTCACTTACTTGTGAGGATGAGGATTCATCTTCGGCCTTCTCTTCTTGAGCCGACGATGGGTCTTCATGAACTGGTAATGAATCTTCATGGAGCTTTGCCACTTGACTCCATAGCTTCTTGACATCTATATAATTACCTAACATACACAAGATATTGTTAGGTATTAAATCAATCAAAAATTTCATTACCTTATCATTTTTCTCGAAGGCTTGGACTTGCTTTTCGGTCCATCTCTTTTTCTTGAGGAACCCTCCTTTTGGTCCTCTTGGATAATCAAATCCTTCCATTAAGATGGACCACTCCTCAAAATCCCTCATCATAAAAAAATCTTCAATCCTAGCCTTCCATTGGTTAAAGCTCTCTCGTCCATAGAAAGCATATGGGACCGGTGTATTGATGTCCCATCCAAGTTGTTCTTCAACTTCCATCTTTCCCTCTAACATTTTTGCTCTCGGCGGTTAGTCCGTAGAAGAGCCCCAGGCTCTAATACTAATTGTGGAGGATTCGGTGACCGCTAGAGGGGGGGGGGTGAATAGCGTTTCGATGCTCGATGGAATTCGTTCGCGATTGCATCTACAAATCGTGTTAGTGCGCAGCAGAATAGTAAAGAAAACAATAACACAATACACAATCACAAACACTACACAGGATATAAGATGGTTCAGAACTGAACGGTTCATACTCTACGGATTGAGCTCTAAAGAGCTCTAGCAATGCCACAAACACCACTAAACAATAAACTCCTTCTCGACAACACGTCGGAGGCGGAGAAACCTCTTACAAGTGATTACAAAAGCAATACATGAAAAATACAAGCAAAATACAAAGAAATATAAAGAACACTTTACAAATTAGGATTTGAGCGCTTTCCTTGTTGGTTGCTTGGATGAGGTTGAAGGACCCTGAAATGCACCTGCAAATCGCCTTCAAATCGCCTCAAGTAAGCTTCCAAAGAACCATTGCCGAAATCTTTACGAACAGCTTCCTTTTAACCTGCATTGGGCTGGATTTTCACCTGGCAATCGACTGCCATAAGGCCTCAGTCAACTGCCAACATTGTTGTTGTGAGACAACGACTTGATCCACGCTGGAAAAATTCCAACGGATCTCTTGGCAGTCGACTGATGACATCACCAGTCGACTGCTAATGTTCGTAGCCGATTGCCCAGTCGGCTACGAAGCGTTCTATGGTCGCAGCTGAAAAACCCCATCCAGCAATCGACTGCCATCCATGGCAGTCGACTGCCATCAGTCGACTGATCCAATGATCAATCGATTGCCAAGGCATTTTCAGCCCTTAACCGACAGTCGAGCTCTAGTCGACTCACGACAATTGAACCAGCCATATTGCCAGTCGATTGCCAACCTCAAACATGAGGATTTAACCCAAGTATGGTGCCCCTATACTTACTAGACCACCCATAGCCTAGACCTAAGCCTTCTAGCCACCTCCATCATCCTCGCGCCTATCGGATCCCTCCAAGTCATCCATGACTTATTCATCCATACGCTAGCCTTTGTTGGTGCAATCGGCCCAGCAGTACCTTGATGGTATTTTGATGATAGATAAAACTCATGACATGGGATTGTCATGGGAAAGTCCAACATGGTGTTGGCATGGAAAATCCAAGCATGGAGCTTGGTGTGGGAAAGTCCAACATGGTGTTGGCATGGAAAATCCAAGCATGGAGCTTGGTGTGGGAAAGTCCAACATGGTGTTGGCATGGAAAATCCAAGCATGGAGCTTGGTGTGGGAAAGTCCAACATGGTGTTGGCATGGAAAATCCAAGCATGGAGCTTGGTGTGGGAAAGTCCAACATGGGGTTGGCATGGAAAATCCAAGCATGGAGCTTGGTGTGAAAGTCCAAGGGGGAAGCCTTGGCATGGGAAAGTCCAAAGCATTGCGAAGTCGTGCGCTTGGTGCTTGGCATGGGAAATCCAAAGCATTGCGAAGCCGTGCGCTTGGTGCTTGGTGAGAAATGCATTGTGAAGCCGTGCGCTTGGTGCATTTGGGAAGTCTTAAGAACTTGGCAAGTTCACTAGGCTCGGGTCCTTGAGTCGGTGAAGGATGGCATTGCGAAGTCGTGCGCTTGGTGCATCCGAGGGACCGCCGGACGGGGAGCGAATGAAGTGAGCCCAAAGGGAAGCATACTTCTAGGGCATGAGACGCGAAGGATGACGTTGCGAAGCCGTGCGCTTGGCGCATCCGAGGGACGTAGGCCGAGGGAAAAGAGCTTTGGTGGGGAACTCCATGAGGGATAAGGTGGACTTGGCCAAGTGGCTAAGACTGAGTGTCGGAGGCTCAAACTTGATGTTTGAGGGTTTACCCGATGGTCGGATGCTCAAACAACTTGGTGTTTGAGGTTTTGCCCGACATCAGTCGACTGGCATAGGTGCCGGTTCGACTGATCCAAGTCGACTAGAGTTCGACTGGTGTAAGGCTAGGGTTTTGTGCTTGGCGCCGATCGCCATGGATCGGCAATGATCGGCGCCGATAGCCGATGACCGAGGGATGGCAATGATCGATGGGAGTGTCGCGAGCAGCGCTCTCCGTAGCCGATCGCGGGCCGATTATTGGTCACACCGATCGATGGGAATCATCATCGATCGGGTAGGTGATCCGCTGGAACTTGTCCGATGTGGATCCGCCGCTAGAGACAATCGGCATGTGGGCAATGATCGGGCCTTTTACGATCGCTAGCGCGAAAACAACAGTTATAAAAGGAGCTCGAGATGGAGGTTTTTGCCATGGTTTTTGTGGAGCTATTGGAGGGGAATTGCTGCTGCATTCCAGTCCTTCAAAAGCCAATCAAAGCAAGCAACAAGAAAGCGATCAAAGCAATTATGTAAACGTTCTCTTTTGTATTGTCTTTGTATTTCTTCTTGTATTTCTATATTACATTTTAATTGCTTGTGAGAGGTTTCTCCACCTCCGACGTGTTGTCGAGAAGGAGTGTTATAGTTAGTGTCGTGCGCATAACTAGAGCTCGGTGAGCTCGCCCGTGGAGTAGGAACCATTCGGTTCCGAACCACGTATATCTTGTGTTGTGTGATTGTGTATTGTTAGCTTCATTATTATTGTTATTCCGCTGCGCTAACGACAATCGTAGACAAGCAACGCAAGAAGAACGAACGAATTACGACATCCAACGAACGAGGGCTATTCACCCCCCTCTAGCCGGCCGTATCGATCCCCTACAGCCTTCAGGTGCTTCCATCGGCTATTGTCATGCTAACGATGTCTACACTGCCAAGGCACATTGGACTTACGTTGCCAAGACTCCGCTTGGACTTTATGCCGCCAACCATAATTGGAGTTATGCTGCCAAGACTTCACCCTTGGACTTTACGCTGCCAATATCAAACCCCTTGGACTTCTCAAATGCCAAGACTCAATCTTGGACTTTCCCTTGCCAACCCATGTTGGACTTTCCATGCCAAGACCCATGCTTGGACTTTACATGCCAAGTACTCAAGACTTGGACTTTCCCTTGCCAACCAATGTTGGACTTTCCATGCCAAGACCCATGCTTGGACTCTACATGCCAAGTACTCAAGACTTGGACTTTCCCTTGACATGGTCAACCCCAGTCAACCATCAAAATCCCCCTCGAGTCCGGTCAATCATGACCCAGGTTGATTGCTCCAACAATCTCCCCAAAACATTATCATACATCAATGTCAAACCTTCATGTCAAACATCAAAACATTGCTCGAGTCAAACTCGAGTCCGGTTAATCGTGACCTTGGCCGATTGCACCAATAGAGTGATCGCGTCGACCACTCGACTGATGGCTCCATAAGTCGACTGATGGGAAAATTAGTCGACTGATGTGGGAGCCTTTGGTTGGAATCCAACGTGGAAGAAGTCATTATAGGACAACGACTACAGCAGTAGTCGACTGATCGGGACATCAATCGACTGCCGCTCACTCAACGGAAAGAATGACCTCTTCCCTATAAGAAAAGGCCTTTGGGTACTTGGGGAGCCTAATGCTTGAACTCCAAACATACTCCCAAGTGCCTAAACGTTTCTACCCTTCTTACTTGCTCTTATTTCCATTCTATTGTAAGAAGAGAGATCTTGTGTAAGAAAGGTTACCTCCACCAAGCTTTGTGCAAAGGAGAGATTAGTGGAAGTGTTATAGGCGTGATTCACCTTGGACGGATCGGGTCGTAGACTAGCGACAAGGGTCGTGAACCACATTATATCGGTTTGTTAGCATTGCTTCTTGTATTGTTTTTTATTATTCCGTTGCGCTAATCATATTCGTAGGCGATCAAGAATGATCTCCACCGTACACGAAAGAAAGGCTATTCACCCCCCTCTAGCCGACCACCGACGTTCCAACATATATTTGGCGAAAGGTAATCAATCTTGTAATATAATCAAGTAAGATGGATCAACTTATTTGATAATATTTTAAAAAATAATCAGATTATAAAAGAGGAGACAATATTCGTAATCTGCATTACAAAGAAAAAGTTATGTAATCCGATTATATTACGAACTTAATATTTATCATAATAAATATATTCTTTTTTTTATTGCTTCCCTGTGGGCACCGACGGTGACCACCAATCGGCGATCGATGACTGACGTTCGATGATCGATGACCGACGATATGTCGGCGGCCAACGAGCGATCGACGGGCGACCGACGGTCGACGGTCGACGTGCGGTCGGTGGTCGACATGCGATCGGTGGTCGATGTGTGGCTGAGGACCGACGACCGACGATTGACGGTCGACGACCGACGAACGACCAACGGTCGACGATCGATGAACGATCGATGATCGACGAATGACCGACGATTGGCGGGCGATCGATCGACGGTCGACGATTGACCGGTCAGCTATCGATCAGTGGTCGACGACCGACGATCGACCAATCGGTGGTTGGGGACCAATCGACAGTCGACTATTGATCGACGACCGACGATCGACGATCGACGATCGACGATCGACGATCGACGATCGACGATCGACGATCGACGATCGACGATCGACGATCGACGATCGACGATCGACCATCGACGATCGACGATCGATAATCCATGGCGAGGGATTGCCGATCGGTCATCGCCCGATTGTCGGCCGATCGCGGCGCCGATCGATCATTATTTATCGAATTATTACAATGATGACGTAAAATATCAATTAAATTGATGAAATCAAATTGAAAATTCATTTCGATTTATTCAAAAAATTATTATTTTTTAAATATTAGTTAATTTGATTAATTTTGTTCGATTTTGGATTCCAAATTTAAAAAATCTATTTAATCATCAAATCGAATTGAAGACTATTAATGGACTGATAAATGATATATGTCGACTAAGAAATTTCAGTCGATTAATATTTATTATCAATCGATTAATAATTTTAGCGGATCGATGTCCCTAAATCATGATTTTAAAATCACAATTCTATTTTCAAAACCTCATGCAATTCCTTCTAAATTTCGTGCGTAACCCCTTAACCCCTCCGACACTCCTATATCTCTAGCACCCTCTAGCCCTCCCCCTCCAATCTAAAACCTAAATACTAAGGTTGTGTTTGGTGAAGGCAAATCAATCTTGTAATGTAATCAAGCAAGAAGGATTAATTTGTTTGACAATATTTTAAAAACGTAATGTAATGTAATCGGATTATAAAATAGGAGACAATATTCGTAATCTGGATTACAAAGGAAAAGCTATGTAATCCGATTACATTATGAACTCAATATTTATCATGACAAATATATATTCTTTTTTTTTTCTCATTGCTTCTCGATAGCCCTCGACGACGACCACCGATCGACGACCCGCAACCTGTGACCGACGATCGACGATCGACGATAGACGATCGACGACTGACAACCGACGACTGACGATCGGCAACCAACGATCATCGACAAGCGGTCGGCTGACGGTCAATGGCCGGCGGTCAGCGACCGACGGGCGATCGACGATCGATAATCGATCGATGACTAATGACCAATGATCGACGACAGACGACCGACGATCGACGACCGGTGATCGCCGACAAGTGTCGGTCGATGACCAACGGTCGATGGTCGGCGATCGATGGGCGATCGACGGTCGACGGTCGACAACCGACGGGCAATCAATGATCGATGACCGGCAATCGGCGGTCGACGGTCAATGATCGACGATCGACGATCGATGGATGTCGATTGACGACCGACGATCGACGGCAGGCGATCGATCGGGTGGCCGACGGCGGCGATCGGCGATTGGCACCGACGATCGGCGGCGAAGGTCGTGATGGTCAACGATCGGCATTGGGAATGCTCGATGATCAACCACTGGTCGACGATTGACAACCGATCGATCGATCGACGGTTGTGGACCGGTCGATGATCGATCACTGGTCAACGACCGACGATCGACCAATCGGTGGTTGGGGATCAATCAATAATCCGCCTACCGATCGATCAGTCGACGGTATGCGGTTGGGGACCGATCGGCGATTGGGGATCAGTCAACGATCGATAGGTCGACGATTGGGGACTGGTTGCCGATTGACCAGTCGACTGTTGGGGACCAATTGACGATCGACCATTGGCCAATGATCGATGACCGACTGATCGGCGATTGGGGACTGATCGGTGGTCGACCACTGGTCGGCCACTGACGACCGATGACCGGTGACTGGGGCCTAGAGGTCGGGGGTCGTTAGTCGGTCGATGATCGACCATTGGCCAACGATCGACGGACCGACTTATTTATTGAATTATTACATTGATGATGTAAAATATCAATTAAATTGAATAAATCAAATTGAAAATTCATTTCAATTTATTCATTTTTTTAAATATTAGTTAATTCTATTAATTTTGTTCGATTTTGGACTCCAAATTTAAAAAATCAATTTAATTGATAAATTAAATTGGAGACTATTAATCAATTGATAAATGATATCAGTCGACTAATGACTTTCAATCGATTGATATATATTACCAATTTATTGATAATCTTAGTGGATCGATGTCCCTAAATCACGACTTTAAAATCACAATTCTATTTTGAAAATCTCATGCAATTTCTCCTGAATTTTGTCCCTGACCCTTAACCACTCCTATATCTCTAGCACCCTCTGGCCCTCCCCCTCCAATCTAAAACCTAAATACTAAGGTTGTATTTGGTGAGGAGTAATCAACCTTATAATTGTTAGGAATGTTAGCGTCGCTAGGGGGAGTGAATAGCATTTTTGTTTCGTCGCTTGGAATTTGATGTTAGGGTAATCTCTTGCCGTAATATGGTTTTGATGGTGTGGCAAAGAGTTTAAGTTAGTGTGTTATGCTGATTTGATATGTGCGTTGAAGTCGTGCATAACTTAGTAATTCGCACATGGAGCCGTGGCGATTTTCACATCTCATGACTCGTGCCTTGAGTCGGTGAAGGATAGCTTTGCAGAAGCCGTGCGCTTGGAGCATCCGAGGGACCGCCGGACGAGAAGCTTGGAGTGAAGCCGGAGGAAGTAGACTTCGAGGCAAGAGACGTGAAGGAGCATTGCATAGCCGTGCGCCTGATGCTGCCGAGGGACGTGGCCGAGAACGAAGAGAACTTCGAAGGCGAGGGACTCCGAGAGATGAGAGTGAGCGATTGTAACCCGGGGAGGGGTAGCTCTTAGGTGAAACTTGGCCATTTGGTCAAGTGTCGGATGGGTTTTCCCGACACCGCCGATCGCCATGTCATGGCGGTGATCGCTTCCGAGTCGAGTGAGTTCGACCGTATCCGATCGATGGGTCTATGCCCAGAATCGAGCCGTGGAATGGCAACATCGCCAGAGGATATCGCGGCAGGAATCGCCAGTAGCCGACTACGGAGGCTACAGTCGACTGGTGAGGTCCATCAGTCGACTGCCAAGAGTTCCGTTGGACTACAACGGTCGGGATCTGACGTGTTCGGAGTCCGTTGTAGTGACGGCAGTCGACTGCCAAGGGCAGCAGTCGACTGGTGGCGGCCAACGGGAAGAAATCAACCCTCTCTATAAAAAGAGAGGGTGTGAGCCTTTGAGAGGCTAATGCTTATGCTCTAAGTGATCTTCCTAGTGCCCCACAAGCTCTAAACTCTTCTTACTTGTTTTTACTTCATTCTTATTGTAAGAAGAGTGATCTTGATTGTAAAGGTTACCTCCACCTAGCTTGGTGCAAAGGAGAGACCAATAGTGATTGGCTTTGGAGGAGTGATTCACCTCGGACGAATCAAGATCGTGGATTAGCGGCGTAGCCGTGAACCACGTTACATCTTCTTGTTAGCGTTTGTATTTTCGTTTATTGCTTTGTCTTTATTGTGTATGCTTCCGCTTGCGCTAACGATTGTGTAGACGAGCAAACGAACGAGAGAATTCCGACATCCATCGTAAGAGGGATATTCACCCCCCTCTAGCCGGCCGTACCGATCCCCTATATTTGATTGTGTTCGTTCGATTGCTTGTCTACAATGATGTTAGTTCGCAACAGAATACACAACAAATACAAATTCATAACAAGAATACACTAGCACAACATAAGATATAACGTGGTTCGAAACCTAGAGTTCATACTCCACGAGGCGAGCTCGTTCTAGTGATGCACACCACAACTAATAAACCTCTCCTTCTCGCAAAATACTCCGGAGGTGGAGAAACCTCTTACAAAGTGATTACAATAATAATATAAGAAATACAACAAGTATACTAAGTAATAAGCAAATACAAATAAAGAAAACTTTACACAAAGACTGTTTGATTGCTTGCTTGTTACTTGTTTTGGATTACTCTTGAAAGTCTGGAATGCAACAACACTTCCCCTTCAAAATCGCTCCAAAAACTGATGCAAAATCCTCCATCTTGAGTTGCTTTTATAACCTATATCGAGTTGATTTCACGCCTATTAGTCGACTGTCAAAAGGCACCAGTCGACTGCTCTCTCATTCGTTGTCTCACAACGACTCCATCCACGCTGGAACCTATCCAACGGATACCCTAGTAGTCGACTGCCCTTACCAACAGACGACTATTTTTCGATAGTCGACTACCAAAGCTTCTGTGCTCGTGTCCACTTAAAGCAGTCGACTGATCAAGGATAGTCGACTGATCAAGTATAGTCAACTGTCCACAATGGCAGTCGACTGCCAGTGCTTCACTTGAGCAGTTGAAGCTCAGTCGACTACTTGACCAGTCGATTAGTTATAATCCCAATCAACTAATCCAAGTTGACTAGGCTGCCAAGTGTCACACACTTGACCAGTCGACTAGTCCATAATCCCAGTTGACTGATAAACCTTAAACATGAGATTTAACTCAAGTATGATTCCCTCATACTTGATAGACCACTCTTAGCCTAGACTTAAGCCTTTTAGACACCTCCATCAGTCTCATGTCTATCGGATCCCTCCAAGTCCTCCATGACTTATTTATTCATATGCTAGCCTTTAGGTGCTTCCATCAACTATTGTCATGTTAACCGAGTCTACTTTGTCAAGGTACATTTGGACTTATGCCGCCAAGATAGACGCTTGGACTTTACGCCACCAATATCACACCCTTGGACTTCCCAATTGCTAAGTATCTATACTTTGACTTTCACTGCCAAAGTTCACTTGGACTTTACGTCGCCCAGACTACACACTTATACTTATGCCGCCAAGACTATACCTTTGGACTTTCCTTGCCAAGTACCCTTGACTTGGACTTTATCATTGCCATGACTCATGCTTGGACTTCTCAATTGCCAAGTACCCATGACTTGAACTTTCTATTGACAATCACATAGTTAATCATTTTGTCAAATATCAAAATACTACTCGAGTTAAACTCAAGTCTGGTCAATCATGACATGGGCCGATTGCACCAACAATCTCCCCCCTTTTTAATGTTTGACAAAACCTTTGAGTTATGCTACCTAATTCAAGCTATCAATTCTCCCCCTTTTTAACATATATCAAAAAGTCTCCCCCAAGAGTATCCATATCTCGTATCCCAATAAGATAACTCAATCTCCCCCTTGGTCCCAAATCAGCTTGGATGCCTTCACTTTTCCTAGTGATAAATCACATATCACTAAATGAGAGACAATCCTCACTATTCTCCAACTCTCCCCCTTTGAGGAAAACTCATCCATCATCCCTTGATGGATAACCTCCCCCTAAAGACTTGCTTCCCCTTGACCATTGCACCAACAATGTCTTTGGAGAGACCCTAAGCCAATAGGAACTATAAACAATCAAAAATTAAGGGTAAAGATTCAACATTTAACTTTCACCTCCCTTAAAATTTAATTTTCACCCTAAACACCTCTTCTAATTCATTTTCAATGAATTTTCACCCTCCCAATGCTTTCCAAAGTATATCCTAGGGTTAGGAGTAGTTAGGGTAGCCTAAACTTGTTAATAAATAGCTGAACAAATCTAGTTCAGCCAAAATTAACTTCAGTAGTCGACTTGATCAGAAATCAGTCGACTGCCATCAACACCAGTTGACTCCCATCAAGCGGCAATCAATTGATATCTGCAAACACAGAAATTAGAAATCAGAAATGGTTTTTTAAAATGTATAAATAAATATATGTAATTTGAAAAATCATGAAATTTTATATGTATATTACCTATGTCAAATACAATGGGTGAAAAAATAGTTTTAAAATAAAATACCCATTAATTTGTGAGATTGATACAAAGTTCAAAACCAATGATAACTTCAATGTTTTGAGTCTACTTTGTATCAACTTCATCAATGGTGATTGCTATCAAAAGATAAACTTTACCAAGGTTTTCTAAAATGATTTTAAAATATTTTTGAAAACCGATTTTGAACCATGGTCTATGGGCTAGATGTACATGACTTGTGCATTAGCTTTCCTCATGATTCATCATTATCATTTAATGAGTTCTAAATTCATTATAATATACTAAATAAGCACATGAACTTAACTCATTTTCTAGAATCTCACATGTGTCTAGGTTGTATGAAAACATACACAAGTCAATTTAATGTGAGATGTGGGGTTTGTTCTTTCTAAACTAAGGTCTCATGCATTTTATCTAGATAACTCTATTTGATTCCCTTATACTTGGGACTTCAAATCATGTCATTATCCTTAAATTAATTTTAATTAACCTAAATGCATGAAAGATGATCATGGCATATAAGATAGCATAATTAAACATGTTCCAATGATTCATGATGCCATGACATAAAATTCTAACTTAAGTACATGATGACATTAAAATTAACCCTAAACATTATCATGACATTTTAAATAATTAAATGAAATATGATGTCATGACATGACACATGATAAACAAAATATACCAAATAAAATGTAAAGGCGTAAGAATACCTAAATTTCAATATTAATTGCCATTTTTAGAATTAAATCCAATTTGCCATAATACCAAATCTCCCAAGTGTGCCAAAAATTCAAAATGACACACTATGACTCTAAAATCTAATTGTGCCAATTTTTATCAAAATTTCAAACTTCTTCAATTCTATTTGCACATCCTAAATTCCTTAGGATCACAATTCTTATCTCATTTTCAATGTATCACATAACCTTGGAAATGACAAGGTGTCTGTTAGTTATATATGAGAGGTGTCATAAGGCAATCGCCTTATGTTTAAACCATTTATATGATAAATGAAGATTCACTATTTGAGTATACATGTTTTCATGTATTTAATTAGATCTTAAACTCATTTACTGAATGTCTACAATACGATTCACAACATGAGAGAATTTGTAATTGGATCATAACTAGTGAGTATCTCTACATGTGTAATTGTGATGTATTGGAATTATCCCTAGTCGATGAATTGATGGATTTGGACACCATCAATTCTGTCGAGACTAGTACGAGGTATACTCCTTGGTGTATCCAAGCAGCTGATTCTCACCAACTGGAGACATTGTGATGTCCGGAGTTGATAGTGGAGGCTAGTTATGATAATTAGTCCATTGGAGTGACCAGCTGTAAGACTTCATATGGTTCTCTACATATATAAATATGTCAATGAAGTTTTTACTGCAGCTTAAGTGCGATGTTCCTTTGACTTGCGGTATTAAAGTCATCTTGGTCATGAAGACTTATGCTTTGACATCTTAAGCAAGCATCTCTGAGGAGATATGGACCTGGGATGATTGGGTATAAGTCAAAGTGGCCAAAGGTGTTTGAATAGCCTATAAAGGATTCACTACTCCTTGCGAGGAAATGTATACCCATGGCCTCTTGTTGGATTGTTACTAAAGTCTTTGGCCAAAGCATTACATATTTAGAGTAAGGTACTCTTGGATACATGTGCAGTAACTAGAATCTGAAGGATGAGGAAATGATACTTGGGTTAGGTATGACATAGTCAGCCTAGTGGGGACTGACACTATAGACCATGTCCTGAACCAAGTGGGTATAAGATGAGTGAAGAGAATGGGGTATGATTCATTGTAGTTGTTGAAGGATTTTAGAAATGGTTCTGAAATCAACCGTTGATTTTTCGATTAATTGGGGATCATGATGTACTATTAGGTGTCACTCATGATCATTCTATAAATAATGGTTAATTATATATGACCAACATAAATTGGGAACCTATTTGGCACATGCACAATGAGCATAATCTGAAGGATTTAAAACGAGCTTGAGAATGAGATTCTCAGATCCAGAGAAACTAGGTTTGGTTGGACCAAACAAGGAGCGAGCATGAAATCGTTTCAGTTGCAACGGAAGCATGGATTGTAGGGGATCGATTGGACGCTAGAGGGGGGGTGAATAGCATCGTGCTATGCGTCGATGGAATTCGTTCGTGATCGCGTCTACAAATTTCGTTAGCGCAGTGGAAACAAAGATAATAAAGCAATAACGAAAAAACACAATCACAAACACAATTGTTTAACGTGGTTGGAACCTCAAGGTTCCTACTCCACGGTTGAGCTCAACGAGCTCTAGTGATGCACACGCAACCACTAATCACAAATAACTCCTTCTCGACAACACGTCGGAGGCGGAGAAACCTCGTACAAATGTTTACAACAATAAACAAAAGAAATACAAGCAAATACAATGGAAATGTAAAGAACACTTTACAAAACTAGGGTTTGAGCGCTTTGCTTGTTGGTTGCTTGGATGAGGTTGAAGGGCCTTGAAATGCACCTGCAAATCGCCTTCAAATCACCCCAAGAAAGCTCCCAAAGAACCAATGCTGAAATCCTCCACGAGCTCCTCTTTTTAACCTGCATCGGGCTAGATTTCCGCCGATCAGTCGACTGCCATAAGTCACCAGTCGACTGATGCCACTGTTGTTGTGAGACAACGGTTCAATCCACGTTGGAAAAGTTCCAACGAGACTCTCACCGATCATTGCCCGATCGCCGTAGTTGGCGATTGCACGGAGCATTCGTGCTCGCGACTCAACCGGAAGTCGATCGCCATCCATGGCGATCGCCGCCAGCCTATCGCTCCACTAGCGCGATCGCCAAGAGTCAATCGCTTCAATGATCGCCAAGGCAATTTCAGCTCTAAATGGCACGAGTTTAGTCGATCACGAATGAACCACCATAATGCCGGTCGACTGCCAACCTCAAAGATGAGGTTTTAACCTAAGTATGGTGTCCCCATACTTGCTAGACCACCCTTAGCCTAGACCTAAGCCTTCTAGCCACCTCCATCAGCCTCACGCTACTCGGATCCCTCCAAGTCATCCATGACTTGTTCATCCATCGCGCTAGCCTTCAGGTGCTTCCATCGGCTATGTCATGCTAACGGTGTCTACACCGCCAAGGCACATTAGACTTATGCCGCCAAGACTCCGCTTGGACTTTACGCCGCCAACCATTAGACTTATGCTACCAAGACTCCACCCTTGAACTTCTCAAATGCCAAGACTCAAGCTTGGACTTTCCCTTGCCAACCTATGTTGGACTTTCCATGTCAAGACCCATGCTTGGACTTCCCTTGTGCCAAGTACTCAAGACTTGGACTTTTCAAATGCCAAGAGTCCCACTTGGACTTTCCATGCCAAGTACCCATGACTTGGACTTTACCTTGCCAAGACCCATGCTTGAACTTTCCCATAATCACATGGTCAACCCTAGTCAACCATCAAAGTCTCCTTCGAGTAAAACTCGAGTTTGGTCAATTATAACCTGAGTCGATTGTATAAACAATCTCCCAAAACATTAACCGACATCAATGTCAAACATCAATGTCAAACATACTATGTCAAACATCAAAACATCACTCGAGTCAAACTCGAGTCTGGTCAATCGTGACCTGGGCCGATTGCACCAACAATCTCCCCATTTTTGATGTTTGACAAAGCAAACCTTGAGTTAGGCCCCTAACTCAAATTCCCTTACCAATTTTCCAAATTAGTAATTTAACCTTCTCCCCCTTTTTGACATACATCAAAAAGGTTATCTCACCAAGGAGGTCAATGTCTCATGTCCCAATGAGATCTTACAATCTCCTCCTTGGCCCAAAAATACCTAGGATGCCTACCATCTTCCTAGTGATAAGTCCCATATCACTCAAGAGAGACAATCCTATTCACTCTCCCAATTTTCAAATTGGGTCTCTCAAAATCCCATCAATTTTCCCAATTGATGACATTCTCCATAACTTCTCCCCTTCAAGAAGAAAACACATCCATCATCCCATGATGGACAACTCTCTCTAAAAGCTTGCTCCCTCTTGACCATTGCACCAACAATGTCCTTGGGAAGTCCCTAAGCCTATAGGAACTCTAAACCATCAAAATTAAGGTGCAAAGTTCAACATAGAACTTTCACTCACCTTAAGATTGATACAAACCCTAAAAACTCTCCTAATCCATATCCAATGGATTTTCACCCTTTATAATGCTTCCCAAAGCATATCCTAGGATTAGTAGTGGTTAGGACATCTTACCATAGCTGAAATTAAGCTAAACAAACCTTGTTAACCCGAATCGACTCGACAAATGACTTAACAAAGAGTAGTCGAATCGCTTAGACACGATCGCCAACAAGTGGCAGTCGACTGATAACTTAAATTCCTGAATTTCAGCTATCAGAATCGAATTTTAAAAAAAGCATAAGTAATTCTACGTATTTTGAAAAATCGTGAAAATTCATACGTATATTACTTATAGGTAATACAATGGGTGAAAAATATTTGAAAAATATTTTACCCATAAAATATCGAAATTGATATAAAATTCAAAAGTGAAGAAAAACTTCAATGTTTTAGCTCACTTTGTATCAACTTATCAATGGTGATTGCTATCAAAAGATAGACTTCACCAAGGTTTTCTAAATTGATTTTAAAACATTTTCAAAACCTTATTTTGGATCATATTCCTTGGGCTCACTGTACATGACTTGTACACAAGCTTTTCCAATGATCCACCTTGAAATTAAATGAGTTTTAGTCCATCTAGATGCAAAAACTATGCACCTTGAACTCAACTCATATCCTAGCATCTCACATGTATCTAGGGTGTATAAATACACATACATGTCAATGTGATGTGAGATGTGGGTTTTGTTCTCCTTAATCTAGGGTTTCATGTATTTCCTAGGCAAACCTACTTGATTCCCTTATAAATAGGACTTTAAGTCATGCCATTATCCTTAATTCAATTTTAATTAAAATTTTTTTAAATGCATGAATGATTATGGCATTAGAGATGATATAAATAAATACATGCTCATAATCATGATGTCATGACATAAGATATAATCTAAAAATACATGATATTTATCCTTAATCCTAAACATGATCATGACATATAAATGATAAAAATAAATATGATGTCATGTCATGACATATGACAAATCAAAGCATGGCAAATAAGATATAAAGGTATATAATACCTAAATTTTACTATTAATTGTCATTTGTTGGGATTAAGTTCATCTTGCCATATTATTACTAATCTCCCAAGTGTGCCAAAAATCTAAAATGACACACTATGACCTCTAATCCTAAATTGTGCCAATTTGATTGATTTTTCATAAACTTTAAAATATATTGACACATCCTAAAATCTTTTAGGATATAAGATCAAATCTATTTCCAAGGTATCCATAACCTTGAAAATAACCTAAAATGCCACCTTTACCATGGTTGAGTTAACTACCCATCCAATCAAGGTTGGCACACCCTAAACCCATCTAGCGTGAATTAATCACGCTCTTAGGAACCCAAAACCTATTTGAGCTCCTAGGGTTAATTAGGTATTCCTTAGGGATAATCTCCCTAGATATCTTCCTAATGACCCTCCTAGGCTTGGTAGCCTTGGTCATTGTGGTCTTACCTAGGTTGACTCTAGGGGTAACTCCCCTTGCAACCTTCTTAGTGGCCACCCTAGGTTTCCTAGAAACCCTAGCCACTAGGCACAAACCTTGGTTACTCTTAGGGATAACTTCCCTAGTAACCTTGGTCTTCCTAGACCTAGATTGTGTTCTATAATCTAATGGAACATTATGATAAGTCATCTTAGGCTTAGGTTTGCGACCCAAACCATTCTTGCCCTTAGTTGACTTTTGTTTCTTGGGTCCTAGATGTTGACTTTGAGATATTTACCCTTGACTTTGACCATTAGACCCTTGAAATTGATTTTGCATCTTATTGAGGGTCTTTTCTAATTTCTCAAGCCTTGACCTCAAGGCTTGGTTTTTCAATTCTAATTGCCCAATTTTAGAATTTTGATTTAGTTTTTGGGCATGGGACTTCCTAGGCATATGCCTAGTCCATTTACGGTTGAGACCTAGATGCTCTTGTACCTTTCTAATGGTCTCCCTAGGTAGAATTTATCTAGAATTGTATGACCTAGGGTTGTCCTTAGGTAAAATATTTCTAGGTACATTAGTCCCAAATTTCTCCTTCTTCCTAAGGTAGACATTTTTGGCTCCTAAACAAAATTTCCTATGTCTAGCATGCTCTTTGTGATAAATAGTAAGATTGCTAAAATTATTTCTAGCATGCTTTTTACTATAATTTAAGGAACGAGCATTGTTTAAATATACCTTAGGGTTTGCCCTAGAGGCTCCCCCTACTTGTGATGCTCCATCTTGTCCCTTCTTCTTCCCCCTTGGGCATTGATTTCGGTAATATCCCGGTAGCCGACATTTGAAGCAAATGACTTGCTCATTGATTTTGATAGTTGGGGGACCGGTCTCCTTGACTTTTGGCATGGGTGGACTCTTCTTGACTCTTTTAGAACATTTACTCTTGTAATGTCCCTACACTCAAAGCAAACTATGTGATTTTTATTTAAAACTACATTGCTTGAGTTACCTAGGTCTGTGGTGAAAGGTGCCGGAGTTGGAGCTTCTTCATCTTGACCGGATGTAGATGGTTCTTCTTGTTGCTCTGGTGTTGAGGATGCTTTAATTTCCTCCCCCTCAATCCTAGGGGTGGAGGTCTCCTCCAATTCTTCCACCTCCTCTTCCACCGATCCGGAAGTTGATTCCCTATCAACCTCCGAATCCTCACTTTCTTGTGAGGATGAGCTTTCTCCTTCTTAGGCCATGGATGGTTCTTCATGGAGCTTGGCTAATTTTTTCCATAGCTCCTTGGCATCTAGAACTTCACCTATCTTGGACAATAACTCGTTAGGTATTAAATTAACTCGTTCGATTACCTTGTCATTGATTTTGGATTTTTGAAGTCGGTCTTGAGTCCATCTTTTCTTCTTGAGATATCCTCCTTTCGGCCCTCTTGGCAATTCAAAGCCTTCCATTAAAATAGCCCATTCCTTAAGGTCCTTCATCATCAAAAAATCTTCAATTCTATTCTTCCAAGAATTGAAGCATTCGCATCCATAGAAAGCATAAGGGACCGGTGTGTTGATGTCCCAACCTAGTCGTTCTTCCAACTTCATCTTCACCCTCTAGCGTGCTCCCTTAGTTGTTAAACTTCAAGAGCGGCCTCACTTTGATACCACTTGTAGGAGATCGATTGGACACTAGAGGGGGGGGGGTGAATAGCGTCATGCTATGCGTCGATGGAATTTGTTCGTGATCACATCTATAAATTTCGTTAGCACAGCGGAAACAAAGATAATAAAGAAATAACGAAAAAACACAATCACAAACACAATTGTTTAACGTGGTTCGGAACCTCAAGGTTCCTACTCTACGGTTGAGCTCAACGAGCTCTAGTGATGCACACGCAACCACTAATCACAAATAACTACTTCTCGACAACACGTCGGAGGCGGAGAAACCTTGTACAAATGTTTACAACAATAAACGAAAGAAATACAAGCAAATACAATGGAAATGTAAAGAACACTTTACAAAACTAGGGTTTGAGCGCTTTGCTTATTAGTTGCTTGGATGAGGTTGAAGGGCCCTGAAATGCACCTGCAAATCGCCTTCAAATCCCCCCAAGAAATCTCCCAAAGAACTAATGCCAAAATCCTCCACGAGCTCCTCTTTTTAACCTGCATCGGGCTGGATTTTCGTCGATCAGTCGATTGCCATAATTCACCAGTCGACTGATGCCACTGTTGCTGTGAGACGACGGCTCAATCCATGCTGAAAAAGTTCCAACGAGACTCTCACGAGTCGACTGCCAACATTGGCAGTCGACTGCCAGCCCCGTAGTCGACTACCCAGTCGGCTACGGAGCATTCTATGCTCGCGACTCAACTGGCAGTCGACTGCCATTAGTCAACTGCTCCAATGAACAGTCAACTACAAAGGCAATTTCAGCCCTAAATGGCAGTCGAGGTCTAGTCGACTCACGATAGTCGAACCGGCCATAATGCCAGTCGACTACCAACCTCAAAGATGAGGTTTTAATCCAAGTATGGTGTTCCCATACTTGCTAGACCACCCTTAGCCTAGACCTAAGCCTTCTAGCCACCTCCATCAGCCTCACGCCACTCAGATCCCTCTAAGTCATCCATGACTTGTTCATCCATCGCACTAGCCTTCAGGTACTTCCATCGGCTATGTCATGCTAACGGTGTCTACACCGCCAAGGCACATTGGACTTACGCTGCCAAGACTCCGCTTGGACTTTACGCCGCCAACCATTGGACTTATGTTGCCAAGACTCCACCCTTGGACTTTACGCCGCCAATATCAAACCCCTTGGACTTCTCAAATGCCAAGACTCAAGCTTGAACTTTCCCTTGCCAACCTATGTTGGACTTTCCATGCCAAGACCCATGCTTGGACTTCCCTTGTGCCAAGTACTCAAGACTTGGACTTTTCAAATGCCAAGAGTTCCACTTGGACTTTCCATGCCAAGTACCCATGACTTGGACTTTACCTTGGCAAGACCCATGCTTGGACTTTCCCATAATCACATGGTCAACCCTAGTCAACCATCAAAGTCTCCCTCGAGTCAAACTCGAGTCTGGTCAATTATAACCTGAGTCGATTGTATAAATAATCTCCCAAAACATTAACTGACATCAATGTCAAACATACTATGTCAAACATCAAAACATCACTCGAGTCAAACTCGAGTCTGGTCAATCGTGACCTGGGCCGATTGCACCAACATGGATGGGCCGAGTCTTATGAAGACATGATGGATGAACCAAATTGGTTTGGTTCTAATCCAATGGTGGAAAATAAACCAAAGTGGTTTGGTTTGTTTTAAATGAATGAACTAAAGTTGGTTCGATTCATTTTAACTTAAAATAGACCAACTCGGTTCGGTTTATTTTAACTTAAGTTATTAGAGCGGGTTAACGGATTTTGGTTATGAATCAATAACTCTAAGGAGAAGGTTTCTTAATGGTTAAGAAACACGTGCTCTATTGTTTGTGCAATCGGCCCAGGTCAGGATTGACCAGAACTTGAGCTTGACTTGAGAGATGTTTTGATGTTCGACAAAAACATATGACAATGTAATTGTTATGGGAAAGTCCAAGTCATGGGTACTTGGCATGGAAAGTCCAAGTGGGACACTTGGCATTTGGGAAAGTCCAAGCATGGGTCTTGGCAATGGAAAGTCCAACATGGATTGGCAAGGGAAAGTCCAAGCTTGAGTCTTGGCAATGTAAAGTCCAACATGGGTTGGCAAGGAAAAGTCCAAGCTTGAGTCTTGACATTTGAGAAGTCCAAGGGGTTTGATATTGACAGCGTAAAGTCCAAGCGGAGTCTTGGCAGCGTAAGCCCAATGTGCCTTGGCGGTGTAGATACCGTTAGCATGATATAGCCGATGGAAGCACTTGAAGGCTAGCACAATGGATGAATAAGTCATGGATGACTTGGAGGGATCCGAGAGGCGTGAGGCTGATGAAGGTGGCTAAAAGGCTTAAGTCTAGGCTAAGGGTGGTCTAGCAAGTATGGGGGCACTATACTTGGGTTAAACCTCATGGTTGAGGTTAAAACCTCTTGTTTGAGGTGTGCCAGTCGACTGGTGCCATATGACAGTCGATTGGTGTGAGCCAACTAGGGTTTGACTGTGGGAAGTGCCATAGCAATGACCGCGAGGAGGCGATCGCGCGCGAGGAGGGCACGATCGATTGGCCGAGCAATGATCGATCGTGATCGATCACCGGTGCTCGATTTCAGACCTGAGAATGGAGTCACTCATCGCTAGGGTTAGCAGTCGAGTGGAGGCTCTATCAGTCGACTGATGGTCATAATCAGTCGACTGATGATGGATTCGTTGGATCTTTCCAGCGTGGATCTTGTTGGAATGTATACTGAAAGCCTAGCTCTTTTTGTATGAACATTTTATTTTGAAATAAGAATCACATGATCATTGTTTGCATTTTATATATTCATTATATATGTGTGCATATTGTCTAATATTTTACATTGTAGATAACATGGTGCTTGGTGTGGCACAGAAGATCATGTTATCAGTACCTTGTAAAATATAAGTAAAGGCTCACAACCAAGATGGTTTTGGACAAACCATTGGCATGGTTGTAGTGTAGCTTGGCATTGTTTTATCTTGAACTTAGAGTTACATTAGTACACTTAGGTGTATTGAGTAGGACCGACATAGAGGTGATTCAATTTAGTACTGACTACATAATTGAATCGGACCTCGAATATTATGTTGTACATGCTCTTAATCCCGATATAATAACGGGCACATGTACTTAGTATTTATTTCTTTGATTTACCAGTGGGTGAGATTTAGATGGATTAAATCAATATGCCCGGTAAGTTGGGAAATAATATTATTTACATGGTGTGCCGTTGATTATAGGAGGAAACCATGTCCTATATATTAGGTTGATGATGTCCCCTTGAGGAGCTCATAAGGTTCATCATGTAAACCCAGCTGGTTGACTTAGTCAACATGATGATAAGGTTGAGTGGTACTACTCGAGGAATTAGATGTTAATTAATTGATGGTCAGTAAATCAATTAATTGACGGACATTCGATATCTTAAACACGGGGAGATTAATGTACAAATAATATATGGAGCCCATATTGATTTATGGGGGTTGGTGAGGTAGTTCGATGATGATCCTCTAGTGGAATGGAACATCATTGATGGATCAAGTTTGTGTGGTTCCGATCCATCGAGTGGCCAAGATCCAACTCCTCCTTATGGTCCCTATCGTAGCCTAATATAATCCTTGTGAAGTCTAGATCCAAGAAAACAAAACCTAGAACCAACGGTTGGGATTAGATCCCTAAGATCCGATGGTTAGGATGAAACCCTAGAATCGACGGTTAGGATTAAATCCCTAGATCCGATGGTTGGGATAAAACCCTAGATCCGACGGTTGGGATGAAACCTTAGATCCGACGGTTGGGATGAAATCCTAGATCCGACGGTTGGGATTAAACCCTAGATCCGACGGTTGGGATAAAACCCTAGATACGACGGTGGAGATTAAATCCCTAGATCCGACGGTGGAGATTAAAGGAGGTTTAGGCCCTACTCTATATATAGATGGCTTAGGGTTGGGCGGCAACTAAGTGATTTGAATTGGAATTAGGGTTTGGAAAGAAGTTGGGCGGCTAGGGTTTGGAGCTAGGGTGGGCGGCAATCATCTTCATCCAAGGTTGTTGTCGGCGCCCACTTCCTTTATTCTTCCCTTGGCCGGCGCCCATCATCTAAGCCTCTACCTTCTTCCTTGGCCGGCGGTTCTCCTTCCATAGGTGGCCGGTTATCTCCTCCTCCCTTTTCTCCAAGTGGCCGGCGGCAACTCTTCTTGAAGTTGGCCGGCGCATCATCCATTGCTCCTTGACCGGCGGTTGCACCAAATTCTCCAATTTGGTGGTCGGTTCTGTTGGGTTTCCGGCACCGCGGCGTGTGTGTGTTCGATCATGTTTCGCAAACATGAGCACAGCGGAAGCAATAAAAATAATAAATACTCCTATTTATTACAACACACACAACACACGCATGCTATTACAACAAGTGTAGACATAACCGTAAATTAAAATTTGCAATAAAAGGAAATTAAACTACGTTATACCTTCCGTATGACGTGTAGCGGGAACGGCATCAACCGGAACGATCCTCGTAAGAATCGTCTCTATCCGTATCCACGCCGAGCTCCTCGGGATGACTTCGCTAAGTCACGAGCTTCGTCTTCGTACGGGTTACTAGCCTCGTGTTGAAGACGACGTGATCGAGAGATGATCACGATCCGAATCCAAATTCGGATCCAAAACGAGTTCTCAAAACTCGCTTCTCCGGAGAGGTGTTCGTCAACCGTTTGACGAATCCTTCGTCCTCCACCTCAGAGGATTACCGGAGATCAAATCCCCGGTAAGTTAGCCGCTGTCGGAGCACTAACCGTCGTCCAAACGACGCTCCGACGAGAGGAGGAGAAGCTGTCCAGAAAACTTGACAGCTTGGTGGAGGAGTAGGCGCCGGCCAAAACAAGGAGAGAAAAGCCTCACCTTGATGCCAAACCTATAGGAGATCACCGGAGGGTCGCCGGAGGTTCACCGGCTGAAGCTTGGTCACCGGAAACAAGTTGGACGGCGGCACAAGTGGTTGGGCGGCGGCACAAGGTTGTTGGCGCCGAATTCACCAAGGAGGTGGGCGGCAACTTTCTTTAGGGTTTTGGATCATTAGGGTTTAACAATCCCTTAAGCCCACTTTTATAGAGAACTAATTCTCTTAATGGTTAATGGATCATATCCATAAAGCCCGTTAACCCGCTCCATTAAGATAAGTTAAAATAAACCAAACCATGATGGTTTATTTTAAGTTAAAACGAACCGAACCAACCTTTGGTTCATTCGTTTAATATAAACCAAATCCTTTGGTTTATTCTCATCCATTGGATTAGAACCAAACCATTTTGGTCCATCCATTATGTCTTCATAAGACACAGCCCATCCACGCTTCCATTGCGACTGAAATGATTTCATGCTCGCTTTATGTTTGGTCCAACCAAACCTAGTTTCTCTCGGTCTGAGAATCCAATTCTCAAGCTCGTTTTAAATCCTTTGGATTACACTCGTTGTGCGTGTGACCAAATAGGTTCTCGGTTTATGTTGGCCGTCTATAATTAACCATTAATTATAGAACGATCATGAGTGGCACCTAGTAGTACATCATGATCCCCAATTAACCGAAAAGATCAACGGTTGATCCAGAACTATTTCTGAAACCCTTCAGTAGCTCGAATGAATCGTGCCCCATTCCCTTCACTCATCTTATACCCACTTGGTTCAGGACATGGTCTATTGTGTCAGTCCCCACTAGGCTGACTACGTCACACCTAGCCCAAGTATCATTTCCTCGTCCTACGGATTCTAGTTACTCCACATGTATCGAAGAGTACTTTACTCTAAACATGTAATGCTTTGGCCAAAGACTTTAGTAACAATCCGACGAGAGGCCATGGGTATACATCTCCTCACAAGGAGTGGTGAATCCTTTATAGGCTATTCAAACACCTTCGATCACTTCGACTTATACCCAATCATCCCGGGTCCACATCTCCTCGGAGATGTTTGCTTAAGATGTCAAAGCATAAGTCTCCATGATCAAGATAACTTGAATACCGCAAGTCAAAGGAACATCGCACTTAAGCCACAGTAAGAACTTCATTGACATATCTATATATGCAGAGAACCATATGAAGTCTTACGGCTGGTCACTCCAATGAACTAGTTACCATAACTAGCATCCACGATTAACTCCGGACATCACTATGTCTCCAGCCAGTGAGAATCAGCTGCTTGGATACACCAAGGAGTATACCTCGTGCTAGTCTCGACAGAATTGATGGTGTCCAGATCCATCAATTCATCGACTAGGGATAATTCCGATACATCACAATTACACATGTAGAGATACTCACTAGTTGTGATCCAATCACAAATTCTCTCATGCTGTGAATCACATCGTGGACATTCAGTAAATGAGTTTAAGATCCAATCAAATACATGAAACATGTATACTCAAATAGTGAATCTTCATTTATCATATAAATGGTTCATACATAAGGCGATTGCCTTAGGACATCTCTCATATATTACTAACAGGTTCTAGATAGGAGAGGTATTTGTTCATTTTTCTCTTTGTTCACAGCGGACAAGGTAGAGGAGAACTCGATCTAGAAGGCTTCTACTCGTGGAGGATCTTCGTCCACACGTCGTCCACGAGAAGGATAGGACATACGGTAGAAGATCGTGAGGTATAAAGTTATTTTAACTTTATGTACAGATCTGAGCATGTTCTTATTTGTTTTGATTATGCATGTGTGTGTGTGCAAATATATTGTATAATCATGGACCCCGAAGACAAACACAAAAACCGGCGATCCGTCCGTCGTCTCTTCCGCGGCTAATCAACTAGAAGAGTAGAGTTGCTTGAACAACTAGTTTGTTCGAGCGACCACTCAAGTTGTTAGCACGACGACGAAATGGTGTTGCTAAGGAAGCTCATCTCATCCGGATTAATCCTTTCATCAGTGAAAATTTTAATCCGGGGACATGGGAGCCAATGAGCCTCCGAAGCGACACCCACCTACATTTGGTATCAGAGCCACGGTTTCCGGTTTTGTGTGTTTTGGATTCGGTTAATTTTTTATGCATTTTTCATATATTATATGTGCCGGATAATAGTAGGATATGCGTAGTTTAACTTTTTGGTTGCAGGCATAAGATCCGACTATTATGGCCATGTGTGTGTATGTGAATGGATGTGTGTAAAAAATTTATTATTTGAATCCTTGGGGTTGACGAGGCTAGATTAGTATTTAATTTTTGTAATTAAATACGGCATTGTTTAGCCGCTCATTTTAGTTTACTTTCGATCTAGATTATTTGTACACTCCTTCGTGGAGTATAGGATCGATGGATGTAAATAAAATTATTTATCTCGGCTCGAATATCTTTGGTGACTTGTGCACGGGAAAAGGTGGAGCGGACGAGGTGGTGACACGACGGGATGCATATTGGAGGACTATGCCATAATAGTTGGAAAAAATTCTGTTTTTCCATATTTATTTCTTATTTGTTTTATATGCTTGTTGTGTATGTTTAAAATTCCTCATTTGCAATTTACTAAGTGGGAGAGGGACATTTTAAATAATTCCCGCGGCCTCCATTACAATTTGACGTGTGATGCAACAAACTTGCGCGTTGGCTCTGAGTGCCTTCCTCCCCATCGGATGGGTTTGTTTGCGGATCACTAGGTCAAATAATGGTTGTAGGAAATTATCTAGGAGCGTGTGTACTTCCCCATCGGTAAGGCACATAATCCGAAATAATTCCCTTAGTACCGTGTAATGGTGCACACTTAGATGCAAATAAAAAGTATCCTCCCCATCGGAGTCATTGCTTTTATTTGTAGGGCCAAAGAGGAACCAACTATTAATTTTATTTGTCAAAAAGTAAGGTTGACAAGATAATAAAATTAATGGGTAAAACCTCCTCTTACAAATGTAGAATTCGTATACGTCCATACTATCGTGGCATGCGATATTCTCGGTGTTTTGAGGTGTTGGTTGATTTCTGAATTTTATTGTTTTGAGGAATCAATATTATTTGAAATCTAATACATTGATCATTGTGATTCTAAGGATTTTCAAATGGCTTTCAATCCACTTACTTTGGTACTAAAGGAAACAAACTTACTGTCCCCAAACATTAATGATTGGAAAAGAAATATGGATAGTGTCTTAACTGTCGATGAGTGTCCTCCTAGGCCTGCAGATGATTCTGGGGAAAAGGAATTTTTCGGATACCAGAATCGAGCTCTTAGGCAGGAAGCCATGGTTGCTCAGAAGGTTTCTACTTCTAAGCCGAAAGGCAAGAAGAAGAATAAACAAGGTAGAGCAAAGGTGGTGGGAGGATCTCAGGGAGTGAAGAGGCCGAAAGGCAAGTACTTCACTTGTAGACAGACTGGACATGGGAAGAAAGACTTCCCCTTCCTGAAGCAGAACAAGGGTATATCTTCTGCCTTAGTCGTTGAAACATGTTTAGTGGTGTTATCTACCGGTACCTGGTGTGTAGATACGGGAGCCATTGATCATGTCTGCAATTCTTTGTAGGGGTTCCAGGAAACCCGACGACTAGCTGAAGGAGAAATTACCATCTACATGGGCAATGCTACAAAGGTAGCGGCTATTGTAGTGGGAGACGTTTATTTATCGTTTGATAGAAATAAAGTTTTGGTTTTGAGAAATTGTCTTTATGTACCTACATTTAGAAAGAATTTGATTTCGATTTCTAAATTGTTTATGGATGGATATTCTATTTCTTTTAATGACAGAGTTGTTATAAAAAGAAATAGAGAGATTATCTGTTCAGGTACATTGGTTGGCAATTTGTATACTCTTGAACCAAAAGCTCCCACGATGCATATAGAAGTGAATAACTCATCTTCTAAGTCTAATAAGAGAAAAGAACCTTCGCAAATGAACCAAACGTATCTTTGGCATCTAAGGCTTGGTCATATTAACCTAAGCAGAATTCAAAGGTTGATAGCTGATGGACCTTTGGTGGAGGATCTCCCAACCTGCGAATCTTGCTTGGAAGGTAAAATGACCAAGAGGCCTTTCAAGGCCAAGGGGTATAGAGCCAAAGATGTGTTAGAATTGGTTCATTCTGATTTGTGCGGTCCTATGTCTATCCAGGCAAGAGGTGGCTTTGAATACTTCATCTCTTTTATAGACGATTATTCAAGGTATGGATACATTTACTTGATGCGCCGCAAGTCTGAATGCTTTGATAGGTTCAAAGAATTCAAGGCTGATGTGGAGAACCGTCAAGGTAAAAGTATCAAGACATTACGATCTGATCGTGGTGGCGAGTACCTCTTAGGAGAGTTTAGGAGTTACTTATCGAGGTCGATTCAATCCCAATTGTCCGCACTGGCACACCAGTGAATAGTGTAGCAGAGCGGCGAAGGAATAGGACTCTTATGGAGATGGTCGATCTATAATGAGTTATTCGTGAGTTACCCGATTCGTTGGGGTTTGCTCTGAAACAAGCGACACATTACGAACTTGGTTCCATCTAAGTCGCACCCTCTACTCCCATTGAGTTGTGGACTAGGCGAAAGCCTAGTCTAAGACATATCTCGGTTGGGGTAGTCCAAAGACATGTCTTTGAAGGGAGATCTTTGGTAAGTTGGAATCTCGCATGTAGTGCGCTTGTTTGTTGGCTACCCTAAGGGAACGAAGGGTGGTTTATTCTATAGTCCTAGAGATCAGAAGGTGATCGTGAGTACGAATGCCAGATTTCTAGAGGAGGACTATGTGATGAACCACAAGCCCACGAGTAGGATTGTTCTTGAGGAGAGATGTAGAAGTCCCGACTTGCATCACCGGTACAAGAGGAGACACCACAAGTCACCGCACCCGCGTGTCACAGAGCATACACATGAGGCACCTGTCGTAGTGGGAGGTTGTTAGACAACCCGACAGATTCATGTTTTTGGGAGAGTCTTGGACTTAGTCCTGTGAACATGAACATGATCCTGGACATATGACGAGGCAATCCAAGATAGAGATGCAGATATCTTGGCAAAAGCGATGAATTGAGATAGAATCTATGGATTCTAATCAGTCCTGGGAGCTAGTAGAGCCACCCGATGGTGTAAAAACCATTGGATGCAAGTGGATCTACAAGAGAAAGAGAGGAGTAGACGGAAGGTTGAAACCTTCAAAGCTAGGCTTCATGTAAAGGGTATACTCGTAAAGAGGGTATCGATTATGAGGAGACCTTTTCCTAATATGCTTAAGTCTATCCGGATTCTCTTATCTATAGTCTCATATGGATTATGAGATTTGGCGGATGGATGTCAAGACAACTTTCCTTACCAAGTCTGAGGAGAACATCTATATGCGCAACCAGAGGGATTCATTGCTAAAGGCAAAGAGCATCTTGTATGTAAGCTTTAATCGTCCATTTATGGATCAAGCAAGCTTCTAGATCTTGGAACATCCGCTTGATGAGGTAATCCACCATATGGATTTATTCAAAGTCCTGATGAGCCTTGTGTATACAAGAGATGTGACGGAAACGTAGTGGTGTTTCTTGTACTATAGATGACATTTTGTTAGTTGGCAACAATATCAAAGTGTTATCAGACGTAAGGGTATGGTTGTCCAAACAGTTTGATATGAAGGACTTGGGAGAAGTGGGACACATCCTTGGGATCAAAGTTATAAGGGATCGCAAGAAAAGGATGTTGTGCTTATCTCAAGCTTCATACATCGACACTATCCTTGCTGCGCTTTAGCATGCGTAACTCCAAGAAAGGTTTTCTACCTTTAGGTGCATGGAGTTCCTTTATCTAAAGAGATGTGTCCCAAAACATCAAAGGAGATAGAGGACATGAAGGCGGTTCCTTATGCTTCTCGCAAAGAGGAAGCCTTATGTATGCTATGCTATGTATTTAGACCGATATCCGCTCGCTGGGCATGGTTAGCGTGACATCGAGTAATCCTCGACAGTGACATCGATCGCTGTAAAGCATATATTGAAGTACCCGAGAAGGACTAGGGATTATATGCCGTTTACGGGCAGATCAATTAGTCCTCGTGGGTTACACGGATTCGGATTTCCAATCGATAGGGACAAGAGTAAGTCTACCTGGTTTGTGTTTACTTTTGGAGGTGGAGCCATAGTATGGAGGAGTGTCAAGCGTAAATGCGTGGCGGACTCTACCATGGAAGCGAGTATGTGGCGCCTGAGGCAGCCAAGGAAGTCAGATGGCTCAGAACTTCTTGATGGACTTGGATGTGATTCTGGTTTGCCCGAACTATCACAATTTATTGTGATAATAGTGGTGCAATGCAAACTCAAGGAACCACGAGCCCATAAGGCGAGTAAACACATAAGTACCACCTCATACGAAAGCTTAGGAGAAGTTGTTGTCGCCAAGATTGCATCGAGGATAACCTCGCGGATCCATTCACTAAGGCCCTTCCAAATAAAGCGCTTTGATAGGCATGTGGAGGACATGGGGAAGATGTATGGCAGAGTGATGACGCATAGTCTTTTAGTATAAGTGGGAGATTGTTGGAATGTATACTGAAAGCCTAGCTCTTTTTGTATGAACATTTTATTTTGAAATAAGAATCACATGATCATTGTTTGCATTTTATATATTCATTATATATGTGTGCATATTGTCTAATATTTTACATTGTAGATAACATGGTGCTTGGTGTGGCACGTAAGATCATGTTATCACTTGTAAAATATAAGTAAAGGCTCACAACCAAGATGGTTTTGACAAACCATTGGCATGGTTGTAGTGTAGCTTGCATTGTTTTATCTTGAACTTAGAGTTACACTAGTACACTTAGGTGTATTGAGTAGACTGACATAGAGGTGATTCAATTTAGTATCGACTACATAATTGAATCGGACTTGATATTATGTTGTAGACATGCTCTTAATCCCGATATAATAACTGCATATGTACTTAGTATTTATTTCTTTGATTTACGGTGAGATTTAGATGGATTAAATCAATATGCCCGGTAAGTTGGAAAATAATATTATTTACATGGTGTGCCGTTGATTATAGGAGGAAACCGTGTCCTATATATTAGGTTGATGATGTCCCCTTGAGGAGCTCATAAGGTTCATCATGTAAACCCAGCTGGTTGACTTAGTCAACATGATGATAAGGTTGAGTGGTACTACTCGAGGAATTAGATGTTAATTAATCGATGGTCAAGAAATCAATTAATCGGACATTCGATATCTTAAACACGGGGAGATTAATGTACAAATAATATATGGAGCCCATATTGATTTATGGGGGTTGGTGAGGTAGTTCAATGATGATCCTCTAGTGGAATGGAACATCATTGATGGATCAAGTTTGTGTGGTTCCGATCCATCGGGTGGCCAAGACCCAACTCCTCCTTATGGTCCCTATCGTAGCCTAATATAATCCTTATGAAGTCTAGATCCAAGAATGTAAAACAAAACCTAGAACCAACGGTTGGGATGAAATCCCTAAGATCCGATGGTTAGGATGAAACCCTAGAACCAACGGTTGGGATTAAATCCCTAAGATCCGATGGTTAGGATGAAACCCTAGAATCGACGGTTGGGATGAAACCCTAGATCCGACGGTTGGGATGAAATCCTAGATCCGACGGTTGGGATTAAACCCTAGATCCGACGGTTGGGATAAAACCCTAGATCCGACGGTGGAGATTAAATCCCTAGATCCGACGGTGGAGATTAAAGGAGGTTTAGGCCCTACTCTATATATAGATGGCTTAGGGTTGGGCGGCAACTAAGTGATTTGAATTGGAATTAGGGTTTGGAAAGAAGTTGGGCGGCTAGGGTTTGGAGCTAGGGTGGGAGGCAATCATCTTCATCCAAGGTTGTTGCCGGCGCCCACTTCCTTCATTCTTCCCTTGGCAGGCACCCATCATCTAAGCCTCTACCTTCTTCCTTGGTCGGCGGTTCTCCTTCCATAGGTGGCCGGTTATCTCCTCCTCCCTTTTCTCCAAGTGGCCGGCGGCAACTCTTCTTGAAGTTGCCCGGCGCATCATCCATTGCTCCTTGACCGGCGGTTGCACCAAATTCTCCAATTTGGTGGTCGGTTCTAGATAGGAGAGGTATTTGTTCAATTTTCTCTTTGTTCACAGCGGACAAGGTAGAGGAGAACTCGATCTAGAAGGCTTCTACTCGTGGAGGATCTTCGTCCACACGTCGTCCACGAGAAGGATAGGACATACGGTAGAAGATCGTGAGGTATAAAGTTATTTTAACTTTATGTACAGATCTGAGCATGTTCTTATTTATTTTGATTATGCATGTGTGTGTGTGCAAATATATTGTATAATCATGGACCCCGAAGACAAACACAAAAACCGGCGATCCGTCCGTCGTCTCTTCCGCGGCTAATCAACTAGAAGAGTAGAGTTGCTTGAACAACTAGTTTGTTCGAGCGACCACTCAAGTTGTTAGCACGACGACGAAATGGTGTTGCTAAGGAAGCTCATCTCATCCGGATTAATCCTTTCATCAGTGAAAATTTTAATCCGGGGACATGGGAGCCAATGAGCCTCCCGAAGCTACACCCACCTACAATTGGTATCAGAGCCACGGTTTCCGGTTTTGTGTGTTTTGGATTCGGTTAATTTTTTATGCATTTTTCATATATTATATGTGCCGGATAATAGTAGGATATGCGTAGTTTAACTTTTTGGTTGCAGGCATAAGATCCGACTATTATGGCCATGTGTGTGTATGTGAATGGATGTGTGTAAAAATTTATTATTTGAATCCTCGGGGTTGACGAGGCTAGATTAGTATTTAATTTTTGTAATTAAATACGACATTGTTTAGCCGCTCATTTTAGTTTACTTTCGATCTAGATTATTTGTACACTCCTTCGTGGAGTATAGGATCGATGGATGTAAATAAAATGATTTATCTCGGCTCGGATATCTTTGGTGACTTGTGCACGGGAAAAGGTGGAGCGGACGAGGTGGCGACACGACGGGATGCATATTGGAGGACAATGCCATAATAGTTGGAAAAAATTCTGTTTTTCCATATTTATTGCTTATTTGTTTTATATGCATGTTGTGTATGTTTAAAATTCCTCATTTGCAATTTACTAAGTGGGAGAGGGACATTTTAAATAATTCCCGCGGCCTCCATTACAATTTGACGTGTGATGCAACAAACTTGCGCGTTGACTCTGAGTGCCTTCCTCCCCATCGGATGGGTTTGTTTGCGGATCACTAGGTCAAATAATGGTTGTAGGAAATGGTTACCATTTGATGTTTAGTAACAATTGTTGTTATATAATCTTGAATGACATTCTTTATGGGACTAAAACTTTAAGCAATGGTATTTATATGTTGGACGTATCCAGTAACATTTTCAATATCGAAGCGAGCAACAAGCATGCTTGAAAAGATAATCAATTAGCCTCCTACATGTGGCATTGTCGTCTTGGCCATGTAAGCAAGAAACGCATGTCCGAATTACACTGATGTGGATTTCTGGAATTGGTTGAATTAAATTCATACGATACATGCGAATCATGCTTAAAAGGCAAGATGACTAAGTTACCTTTTAAGGGAAAACGTGATCCGGTGGGAGAGTTGCTTGGTCTAATACATACTGATGTATGCGGACCTATGTCAACTCAAGCTCTAGGAGGCTATAGCTACTTCATTACCTTCATCGATGATCACTCATGGTTTGGGTATGTGTTATTGATGAAACACAAGTCTGAAGCCTTTAAAGGGTTCAAAGAATTCAGAAATGAAGTAGAGAAACAACTTGACAAGAGTATTAAAATTCTTCAATCGGATTGAGGTGGTGAATACTTGAGTCAAAAGTTTCTGAATTATCTAAGGGACAATGGGATATTGTCTCAATGGACTTTGCCGTATACACCACAGCATAATGGTGTATATGAGAGGCAAAATTGGACCTTGTTGGACATGGTTAGGTCAATGATGAATCATGCGAATCTTTTCAAGTCCTTTTGGGGATATGCACTTTAGACAGCTGTTTACTTGCTAAACAGAATGCCAACCAAGTTAGTCTCAACTACTCCATATGAGATATGAAATAGTAAGAAACCTCATTTATCTTACTTGAAGATATGGGGTTGTCCTGCTTATGTGAGGCGGACTGTATCAGACAAACTAGATGCTAAGTCTGATAAATATCTATTTATTTAGTACCCTATGGAAACAAGGGGTTACCAATTCTATCATTCTGTGGAACAAAAGGTGTTTGTTTCAAGGCATGCTGTATTTCTAGAGAAAGAGTTTCTCTTACAAGAAAACAGTGGGAGTGTCATTGAGCTTGAGGAGGCTCAAGAGACTCCAATAGACATTGATGAGATACTTGGTGAAGCACCACAACTGATAACTCATAGTGATGAGCCATCGGCTGGACCAATTGTGACACCACATCTTCATAGATCTGGTAGAACACGCAACATTCCCAAGAGATATGGATTTCTCATAAGTGAATCAAACGACGTGTTACTCATTGATGATGAGGAGCCTACCAATTATGAAGAAGTTTTGAAAAGTTTAGAAAGGGATAAATGGCTTAACGCCATGAAGTCAGAAATGAATTCCATGTTTGAAAATCAAGTTTGGAACTTGGTTGACCCACCTGAAGGCATAAAGCCTATAGGGTGCAAGTGGGTTTTCAAGAAGAAAATTGGCATCGATGGTAATGTGATTAACTATAAGGCTAGATTGATGGTGAAATGGTATCGTCAAAAGCAAGGTGTTGATTATGACGAGACCTATTCATCTATTGCTATGCTTAAATCCATTCGGATGCTCCTCGCCATAGTGGCTCATTATGATTATGAGATATGGCAGATTGATGTGAAAATAACTTTCCTTAATGAAAACCTACTCGAGGACATGTATATGATACAACCTGAGGGATTCACATCGATTGATAAAACCAAGGTATGCAAACTGCGACGGTCCATATATGGACTGAAGCAAGTATCCAAGAGCTGGAATATCCGTTTTGACGAGACAATCAAAAGGTTTGATTTCTCACAAAATCCGAACAAACTTTGTGTGTACAAGAAGATTAGTGGGAGTGCAATCGTGTTCCTAGTATTGTATGTCGATGACATATTACTTATAGGAAATGATGTTTCTATCTTACAACCAGTTAAAATTTGGTTGGCCAAGACATTCTTCATGAAAGACCTGGGAGAAGCAACCTACATCCTCGAGATTAAGATCTATAGGGATAGATCGAATCGGTTGCTTGGTCTTTCACAGTCTACATATATAGACTGAGTTCTAAAGAGGTTTAGCATGTCGGAATCCAAGAAAGGTTTCCTTCCCATCAGGCATGGGATACACCTTTTGAAGTCTATGTGTCCGTGCACAGAAGACGAGAGGATTTGTATGAGTGAGATTCCCTATGCATCCGCAATAGGATCTATCAAGTATGCTATATTATGTATGAGGCCCGATGTATCGTATGCTCTGAGTGTCACTAGCAGATACCAGTCTGATCCAGGAATGGATCATTGGGCGGCTGTTAAGACGATCCTTAAGTACTTGAGAAGAACTAAGGATGTGTTCTTAATATATGGAGAAGGAGATATGGTAATACGCGGGTATATGGATGCCAGCTTCCAGACAGACAAGGATGATTCCAGGTCTCAGTCTGGTTACGTATTTACCTTAAATAGAGGCGCAATAAGTTGGAAAGGTTCCAAGCAAGACACCGTAGTGGATTCTACCACTAAGGTAGAATATATTGCAGCTTTGGAAGCAGCAAAGGAAGCAGTTTGGACCGAGAAGTTCATCTCTGAACTTGATGTGGTCTCATCAATGATCCAAACATGTGCTTTGCCACTATCATTTGATCAGAGAGATCATAAGTAGGAAGGAAATACAAATCGAGAAGATTCCCACTGAAAGGAACTTAGCGGATCCTTTAACTAAGGCCTTACCTCAAAGTAAGTTTGATGGTCATGTTAGAGCTTATGTATTGGATACCATGGCGATTGACATTAGGCCAAGTGGGAGTTTGTTAGTTATATATGAGAGGTGTCCTAAGGCAATCACCTTATGTTTAAACCATTTATATGATAAATGAAGATTCACTATTTGAGTATATATATTTTAATGTATTTGATTAGATCTTAAACTCATTTACTGAATGTCCACAATACGATTCACAGCATGAGAGAATTTGTGATTGGATCACAACTAGTGAGTATATCTACATGTGTAATTGTGATGTATTGGAATTATCCCTAGTCGATGAATTGATGGATTTGGACATCATCAATTCTGTCGAGACTAGCATGAGGTATACTCTTTGGTGTATCCAAGCAACTGATTCTCACTGGCTAGAGACATTGTGATGTCCGGAGTTGATCGTGGATGCTAGTTATGGTAACTAGTTCATTGGAGTGACCAGCTGTAAGACTTCATATGGCTCTCTGCATATATGGATATGCCAATAAAGTTCTTACTGTAGCTTAAGTGCGATGTTCCTTTGACTCACAGTATTCAAGTCATCTTGGTTATGAAGACTTATGCTTTGACATCTTAAGCAAGTATCTCTGAAGAGATGTGGACCCGGGATGATTGGGTATAAGTCAAAGTGGCCGAAGGTGTTTGAATAGCCTATAAAGGATTCACCACTCTTTGCGAGGAGATGTATACCCATGGCCTCTCATCGGATTATTACTAAAGTCTTTGGCCAAAGCATTACATGTTTAGAGTAAGGTACTCTTGGATACATGTGCAGTAACTAGTATCCGTAGGATGAGAAAATGATACTTGGGCTAGGTGTGACATAGTCAGCCTAGTGGGGACTGACACTATAGACCATGTCCTAAACCAAGTGGGTATAAGATGAGAGAAGGGAATGAGGCACGATTCATTGTAGTTGCTGAAAGGTTTCAGAAATAGTTCTGGAATCAACCATTGATTTTTTGATTAATTGGGGATCATGATGTACTACTAGGTGTCACTCATGATCGTTCTATAATTAATGGTTAATTATAGACGACCAATATAAATCGGGAACCTATTTGGTCACACGCACAATGAGCATAATCCGAAGGATTTAAAACGAGCTTGAGAATGAGATTCTCAGATCGAGAGAAACTAGGTTTGGTTGGACTAAATAAGGAGCGAGCATGAAATCATTTCAGTCGCAACGGAAGCATGGATGGGCCGAGTCTTATGAAGACATGATGGATGAACCAAATTGGTTTGGTTCTAATCCAATGGTGGAAAATAAACCAAAGTTGTTTGGTTTGTTTTAAATGAATGAACCAAAGTTGGTTCGGTTCATTTTAACTTAAAATAGACTAAATCAGTTCAGTTTATTTTAACTTAAGTTATTGGAGCGGGTTAACGGGTTTTGGTTATGAACCAATAACTCTAAGGAGAAGGTTTCTTGATGATTAAGAAACATACGCTCTATAAAAATACGGCCCACGAGATCCACGCCCAGCTCTTGAGTCGCCGCCCCTTTGTGCTACCGGCATCCAGCTACTGTCGGCCTCCCCTCTTGCGACCCTCCGGTGATCTACCTTGGCTCCGGGGACCAAGGATTAGCCGACCACCTCCTTTGGTCGGCGCCAAGTCCTCCACCAAGGTGTCAAGTTTTGGATAGCTTATTTCCTTCTTGTTGGAGCATCGTTTGGATGACGTTTGTGTTGGTGCAGTAGGCACCTAAGTCGAACCTGAGTTTTGATTATAGCAAACGATACAAATTTAAGCTCATGTCATTATCTCATGAGCTGAATCGAGTGTGCAGAAGATTGCTATAGCTGGAGCTAAAGGCTAGCGACACCCGGAGGAAGTCGCGATGGTCGGGCGACACCGGGAGGACTTCGGAGGGAGCCGAAGGAATCAGGTGGAGACCGAAAGCAAGGTTTCAAAGGTAAATGTTGAGGTAAGCTCGTGTGAGTGAGCATAAGTAAGGTCGAGTCCTCCATACGGGGACATCCTTAGGCGACAATCCGACCAAGACTTCCCATGGAAGGTCTATGTTGAGATCGGATGACAAGTGATCGTCGAATTCACTTATATTTCGAGCTAACTCTTTATTACAGTCAAAAAGTCTAAAAATCAGTTCAACCGGCCAAAAATCAGTTCAACTGCTAAGCCATCAGTTCAACCGTCCAAAAATCAGTTCAACTGCTAAGCCATCAGTTCAACCGGCCAAGAAATCAGTTCAACCGATGGTCAAAAATCACACTACAAAAAAATGAGGCATTTGGATCGGAAATTTAGAAGCGGTTGGGAAAATGATGGTAAAGGAGGGGCTTTTAGAAGCGGTTTTCTTAACCGGTGCTAATACCGCTTCAATTGATTTTTTTTTGAAGCGGATGATTTTTCGATTCTGTTGCGTATGTTTAGAATCGGTTAACAAACGACTCTATATAAATTTAATAGGAGCGGTTATTTACCGCTCCTATTGCTTTAGGAGCGGTTATAACCGCTTCTAATACCGCTTCAATTTACCATTTTTTGAAGCGGATAATTTTCCGATTCTGTTTAAGATATTTAGAATCGGTAATTATAACCGCTTCTAATAACGCTTTAATTGAATATTTTTTTTTTATTTTTCCGATTCTGTTCAGTTTATTTAGAATCGATTTGTATAATAATTTTAGGATCGTTTAATAACCGATCCCAATTCTTTAGGAGCGGTTTATAACCGCTCCTAAAGGTTTAAAAAGAGGTATTGTCTATTATCTCAAAACCCTAAGCAACCGTACGTCTTGGATTAGAGGGGTGGTCGTATCTTAGATTTTATTTTCCAAAAAATCCTAGCTAGCCGGTTTGGATTTAAGGAGTGTATTATTTTCCAATTTCATCTCTCTGTTTAGTCTTCTCTATTCTAGCGGTCCATCAAATCGATTTGCTAGTTTCATCTGGCCTTCTACTTCTTTGTCATAAGCCTTTGATTTTGTTTGTGGAGGTAATTTCTTTGTTTAATTTTTATTATGTGATAAATTTTTTAAGTATTAATGGTGACAAAATTATAATCGATTAGAGTTTGTCTTTTTTATGAATCCTTTGATTTATCTTTTTTCAAGTTATTTGTATTGTTTTTCAAATTTATTATTATATTTTGTGTATTATATTTTGTTTATTATGCTAAGCTTTATTTTCACATATTTTTTCCTCTAAATTGAATAATATAACAGATTTTTCGTGATTTTTTTATTTTATGAAATCATTCTATTTATATATTTGAAAATTTATATTTAGGAATTGTATTTTTATATTTTTTAAATTCCTTAAAATTGGTATGTGTTTATCTACAAATGTTTATTTAATTTTGATATATCATATTTCAATGTGTAAATGTTTAAAAATTATTGAACAGGATCAAATCATGCAGAAGGAATGGATGGTTTCACATGGCAGTCTTGAGTATCGAGTGGGAATTCTATATTTTTTACGTTATGCATTTGGTGATGCAACTCAAGAAGTGACAAGACCATGTCCTTGTTGCAAATGCATAAACTCATTGAGTCATGATCGAGAGACAATACATGAGCATTTGATGATAAATGGTATCTTACAAGATTATCGAATATGGAATTTTCATGGAGAAAATCTAATTGTACAAGATCACGATAACAACCAACTTCGAGATTTAGCGCAACAAGTTCCTGAAGTAACTAGCCATGAACCCTTGGTACAAGAAATGTTGAATGATGCATTTGGAATGCATGAAGGATCTGCAAGTAATGAAAACTGTATTGGAGCATCGACTAGTAATATACCGATGGAGTCTAGTGTGAAAGATTTTTATCGACTAATAGAGGAAGGGAAACAACAACTATATACCGGATGCACAGAGTTTTCTAAACTGACATTCCTTATTGAGTTATTTCAATTAAAAGTTAGTGGAAAATGGAGTGATAAGTCATTTACAACATTGTTGGACTTCCTTCGTCGAGTACTTCCTGCTGAAGCTCAAGTGCCTAAGTCTTTTTATGAAGCAAAGAAATTAATTTCTAGATTAGGACTTCATTATGAAAAATACACGCTTGTCCAAATGATTGCATGATTTATTGGGGGAAAGTGAGAATGAGCAGGCTTGCAAAGTGTGTAACCTTTCAAGATGGAAAAATTCTGAGAAATCATCTAGGAGGTCATATAAAGGTGGAAAAAACGTCTTGTGGTTAATATTCCAAAAGTCTTTGGTATTTTCCATTGAAACCAAGATTGCAACGATTATTCATGTCATCCAAGACGTCTGAAAGTATGCAATGGCATTTCAAAAAACGAGTTTTGGATGGAAATCTAAGGCATCCAGCTGATTCTCGAGCGTGGAAGGAATTTGATGAACGACATTGTGAATTTGCATCTGATCCTAGAAATGTACGCTTGGGACTTGCTGCTGATGGTTTTAATCCATTTAAAAATCAAAGCACTGCACATAGTACTTGGCCTATTGTTTTGATGCCTTATAATTTGCCACCTTGGGAATGCATGAAGCCTCATTCTATTATTTTATCCACCCTAATTCCAGTCCAAAAGCACAGAAATGATATCGATGTGTATTCGTCCTCTATTGTTGAATTAAAGATTTGTGGGAAAATGGAATTGCCACATTTGATGCTTGTAACAAAGAAATGTTTGAATGCGAAATTTGCATTAATTTGGACGATTAGTGACTTTCTGGTTTGGGATGTTTATGCGGATGGAATACATATGCCAGAATGCATGTCCAACTTGTGCTGATAAGACAGATGCAATGTACCTGAAGCATGGCAAAAAGTGGGCATTCAGAGTCCATCGTCGTTTTCTACCACTAGATTCAGAAATTTGAACAATGTTAAGTTATGGGCAACTAGAACAACGCGAGTTAGATTTGGCTCCATTATCTGGATCTGACGTTCTACGAATGACCTTAAACAAGAATGTGATTTTTGGTAAGAGTAATGCATCAAAACCAAATGTGAGAATGAAAACAGGTCAATTGAACAAATGTGGAGAAAACAAAGCATATTTTTAGTCTGCCATCTTGGGAATTTAATTTGATCCGACATAATTTGGACCCTATGCATATTGAAAAAATGTTTGCGACAACATTATTGGAACACTTTTAGATGATTCCAACAAGAGTAAAGATAATTATCTTGCGTAGAGATTTAAAGATTTTGGGTATTATGAAACAACTATGGCCCCGAACACAATCGGATGGTAGAGAGTATTTGCCACCTCCATGTTATTCTATGTGTAAAGTGAAAAAAAGATATTTTGTTCGATTGAAAGATATTCGTGTCACGATGGTATGTCATCGATATTTCAAAGTGTGTGGATGTTGGGCGTTGCAAGATTATGGGCTTGAAAAGCCATGATTGTCATATCATGATGGAACAATTCCTTCCAATTGCTCTTCATCGGGTGTTGTCAAAAAGGTAATCGCTCCACTTATTGTTTTGTGTGAATATTTTAGAAACAAAGTGTGTGCAAAGTCCCTACAAGAAGAAAAATTACGGAAGGTGAAGAAGGAGTTGTTTTGGTTTTATGTCAATTGGAGAGAATATTTCCACCATCTTTTTCACAATAATGGTTCATTTGGTGGTACATTTAGCGTATGAAGCGAATTCTTGGGCTGTACATTATCGATGGATGTATCCAATAGAAAGGTACAGGAAAACTTAAAAATTTTATCGAGAAATAAAGCACGACCGGAGGCCAACATTGCAGAGGCATATTTAGCGGATGAATGTGTTGTGTTTTGTTCACGTTATATAGAGGTAACATCTCATTCAACAATCATGGAACACGACATAAGAGACACCAAATATTGACTTTCCCACACTTTCGATGTTTCCACAAGTAGGGCGACCAACAAAAGGACTTCAAGTACTTACCTTGGATGACAAAACTTTAACTCAAGGTCATAGATATATTCTCTCTAATTATGTACCTTGCAACCATATCGTGAGTAAGTATTACATGTTGAATACCATATTCTATCTCATTTTTTCATAATGTTTTAATTTTTCTAATTATATATTAGTGTTGACATTGAGCAGTGAATTAAAAAATGGAAGAGAGAAGACATAGATATGGTCGTGCCCAAGTAATTCTCAATTAGATGATATGGTTAGAATGCAATTTCGAATGGTTTGCAAAGCGAGTAAGTAATATTTGTTATTTATTTATTTTATTACTGATTCATAATAAATAGACTTGTGACTTTTTCTTTACAAATTATATGTGTACCTTACAGGTTGATCGAGTAAATGAGCGGATTGATGACTTAGATCTTAGGGTGCTTTCACGTGGTCCAAATCCGGTAGCATTTAGTTATCATGGATTCAACATAAATGGTTTTGCATTTCATGCGGTAGAATCTGAAAAAACAAAAAGTGCAAAATAAGCGGAGTCATGGTGCGCGATGCATGATGATGATCATGAGTCAATCTATTATGGTCAACTAAGCGATGTCATCTCACTTGATTATGGTGGTTGTGGGCGAATTGTTCTTTTCGATGTGATTGGATTAACACTATTACGGTTTGAAAATTGATCCATTTGGATTTACAATGGTGAATTTTTCACGCTTGGTACATCTGGAGAACTTGATGGGCATGAACCTTTTATTTTGGCTCATAGCTCAAATGGTTTATTATGTTCGTGATCCAAAGGAGGAGGATTGGTATTGTGCCATTAGTCACACACACCAAGAGATACGTACAACATTGGCAATGAAGATGATATGGATACAATGTGTTTTATTCATAATAATTTATATAATATGGAATCGATATTAAGTGATGTAAATAAAGTAGATGTTGAATTAATTAGAACTGACATTGAGGGTTCAATAGTTTAGGTTCTGACGGTTGTGAACAATGAAACGGATGATGAATACTTTGGTTGATTTTTGTATTTTCTTTCATTATGTTGAAACTATATTTAGAATTATGAAACTCTCGAAGATGTTGATGAAATTTTCATCCTCTATTTTTTATTCTTTGTATTGTTCGTATTCTTTTTACCTTTCGAGCGATTGCAAAGATGCTCTTTCTCCATTATCAGATTTAGATGAGTTTACGATTCTTCCACTCTTTTCAAGATGAGAAGAAGATTTTCGAAATTTGATAGGCTTGGATTTTAATTAGCACTACTGTCTTTTTTTCGTCCATTTAGAAAAAAATGGTACCAAAAATCTGAGTTTGGAAAAGAATGAATCAAAGACCTTTAGAAGCAGTTTTTGACCACTCCTAAAGGTCAGTACCAAAAATACATCAAAGATTAACTTTTAGAAGCGGTCATTTATGACCGGTTCTATTGGGGACCTTTAGAAGCGGTTTTTGACCGCTCCTAAAGGCCAGTACCACAAATACATCAAAGATTAACTTTTAGAACCGGTCATTTTTGACCGGTTCTATTGGGGACCTTTAGAAGCGGTTTTTGACCGCTCGTAAAGGCCAGTACCACAAATACATCAAATACATCAAAGATTAACTTTTAGAAGCGGTCATTTTGGCCGGTTCTATTAGACCATTAGAAGCGGTTATTGGCCGCTCCTAAACGATCGGTTTGACAACCTTTAGAAGCGGTATAATTTGATCGGTTCTATTGGTAACATTTAGAAGCGATAAATTTTGACCAGTTCTATAGGCAAAACCTTTAGAAGCGGTATATTTGACCGATTCTATTGGAGACTTTTCAGGAACGGTTTTCGACCGCTCCTAAAGGCCGTCCTTTAGGTTAATTTCCCTCTTCTTCGAACGAAATTTATTTCGTATTCCCGCGGCTATATCTCCGTCTCCAGCTCCCAAAATCCCTCTCCCGTCTCATAAAAACCTAACTTCTTTTCCCTTACCCTGAGCCCGCCCTGTGATTGTCCCTTGATTGTCATCCGCCGCCATTGTCCGCCCACGCGGTATCCGCCCGCATGATTGTCACGCCGTAAACATAGCTTGCCAATATCGCCATTGTAAGACCATGGTATCACGCCAGTATATATACTTTATCCGCCAATGTATAGGTTTACTATGTTTTAGGCTAGCATTTCTTAATGATTTCCATTATATATAACTTGTTCAACATAGTTTGATGATAAGAGGAGAGGCGAAGCTTGATGGAAAAACTTCATTTTCATAGTATGAATAAGCATGGGTAGAAGTTCAAATAATTCACATATCAATTACTTCTACGGATGCACAATACATATATGTTTAAGAAAATAAACTAAACCATTTCAAACTAGATAACCGATTACAATACATATATGCTTTTAAACCCAATTTCTATGTTTGAGGTTTTTTTAAACACAGAAAAGCTCGTTTATACTGAGTTTATAAAAGATTTGTGTATACATATGTAATAGATATTGTTTGTATTTCCTTTATGTTCTTTTACAAATCCTGTTCTTTTAAGTTATCTATCCGAGCTTGGTAAGAACTCAAAACATTAGAAGGGGTTGATAACCTTTTAGTAAACAAGCTTTAATACATACCTTTGAGCTTGATTGAGCTTAACTTGCGATTTTATCTATTAAATTGCTTGAACAATGTTGAGCTTGGTTTTACTTAGTTACAAGCCTACTTATTATTGTTGGATATGCCTACACCATGCCATGAGAAGCTTTTAATAAACATGCTTGAATACTCAACTTTAAGTTTGATTGAGCTTTGTTCATTGTGTTTTCTCTAATAAACAGCTTGAACAATGTTGATCGTGGCTCAGCTCAGTTACAAGCTTGCTTATCATTGTTGGAGATGCTCATGTCTTCTCAAAAATATTTTTCTCATTTTTATAATCTGTCACAATTAATCCTAATTGCACAAGAATAATAATAGCAAGTGACCAATCGATCTAATTGTTGCACGATATTACTGATTTTTGTTTCCATTTAAGTTTTGATTCAAATTTGGATTGTTGGTATAAACTTTCATCCTTAGTGGGTGTGTGTGCTCACATTTTATTAACTATAGATTTTGTTAATTGTTCATCATGAAAATATCACCAGGTTGATTATGCTTTTCACCTTTTTGGCAATCTTTCAATTGTTGTCACTTTGATTTCTTATTAGTTTGTTTAGCTTACCATATTATATGCTACTCTTATGCTACCTATGCAATGGGAAATAGGATAATTTTTCTATTAGTTTGTAACTGATTTCTATATTATTTTTAGGTAACTTTCGAAAATGGCAAACAAACGAATGCGAAAGCTACTCCAAAATAGTCAAAGACGATCTAGGGGAGAAGAATCAATTAATAGAAGAGTTGATGATGAAAATGAATCACAAGACACAACATCCCATTCACCATTAGAGATACAAAATGATACACAAAATCATGAGGTTAATGAGCAAGGTGAAAATTTTTTTTGGATATGAATAGTGATTAGTTTTTGCAACACCAAGTGAAAATTATATTTTGCAGAGGAAAATGAGGCCTTGTCTTCATTCCAAGCTCAACAAAGAAGACATGGAAAGACTATTATGAGAGATATTCATGCTTTACATCCTGATCATGTGCTAGTAGTGAAATTCAATGAAAGGGGACAACCTTACGGTGATTTACAACCGACACTTGCAAATTTTATTGGGACTATTGCACGGAATGGACTTGTGTTGCCTCTAAACTTTTTAGATTGGAGAAAAATGCCGACAAATCGCTTGAATGATGCATGGGACCTTGTTACTGTAAGTTGACAAGTGTTAATTTCAAATTTGAATTTAAAGCATGCACATATTTAATTTTTTGTTTATAGGCACGTTTCTGTATCCCCAATCGCCATAGAAAAGTTATAATGCAAATGATGGGAACCGCATGGAGACGGTGGAGGACTGAAGTGAAAGCTACATCTTATGATTCTAATACTCCACTAGAAGAGCTTGTTGCAATACGACCCATTCCTCATGGGTTGACATTTCAAACTTGGGAAGTTTTATGTAACTATTGGAAGTCTACTGAGGTACAATTAGTATTAATTGTTTTTTACATATGTTTATAGATGTTATAATTTATTATAAATTTTTGTGTCAGAAAACTTCAAAAAATCAATAGAGAAAATGCAAACAAAAAGAAAGGGACCCATGCACAAGGACGCACTAGTATTCCATCGTTGGAATATAAGTTTGTAAGAATCAAAATTATTTTTCTTCTTCTTTACAGTTAATTTCTCACTGCTCATTTATTGTTTTAAACTTTAATTCTCTTATCCTTGGTGTTAAATGTGAATTTATTACCCTGTTAGTCTCAAGAGAATGGCAGAAAACCGAGTCGTATTGAAATACAACAATTAAGTCGAAGAAGTAAAAAGAAAGGAGGTGCTCCTATTGACGATGAGGCAATACGAGTTGAGGTAAGAATAATATATTTTACTCCTTAAGTTGGCTTTGAATTTTTTTTCATTCTATTAACATTTTATTTTCTTGTTAGAATTTACTTAAAGAGGCTGTGGATCGTCACCTCCAAGATAAACCTGAAGGAACACAACCAATAGAAGTACACGAGGAGGCATTTCGGTAACAATTTACTTATAATTTAATTTATTTTTTTATAGAAGTTAAATATGGTTCAACTTTAATTATGTTTTTTTATATATATAGTGAGGTTTTTGGACCCTAGCACTCAGTCGAGTTAGATGTTTAGGAGTAGTGCGCTACCTAGCCAAGTGTTCCCGAGCAATGTAAACGCAACTCAATGTACTGGCAAGATTATCACTCTAATTCAGATTTAACAGATAAATTTAGGGAAATGGGAGAGAAAATTAAAGAAATGGAGTTGCGAGAAGCACAACGACAAACGGAAATAGAGGAGATGAGAAGACAGATGCAAGAAAATAATCAGTTTCAAAATTTTGCACGAGTAATGCTAAATATGATGTCTGGAAGTGCTGGGGGCTCTCGTGGACACTGAATTTTTAAGCACAAGTAATAACATTTCTCACACAAACAAAATAAAGGCAAAAAGGTATTTTTATAATTAAGTAGATGATATCAAATTTATTTATTTTTGTAGATGGCAGCTATATTTACAAATATTATGCAACAACAATTTCCATCGACTGCGGAAGAAAATAGATATAGATCCTCCCCATCACCAGAACCAGATGACTAGAGAGAATTTTGAATGCAATCATTGAGGTTGGTTTTTAAATACATATGTTTCTATTAGAGTATTTAATATTTTTATTTTTTAAATACATATGTTTCTTGGTTCTGCTATTTTCTGCTATTTTCTATTTTCTGCTATTTTCTGCTACTGCTGGCAATGATCTGATGTCATTCCACAAAGGTTCTAGTTTGAAGGATACAATATATGAATATAACAACAAATTCGATAGGAAAAAATTATGCATGATGGTGTCACCTTCTTATCATCGTAACGTTTTATGTTTCTTGGGATCATGATCTGCTGTGTTTTTTTTATGCCTTCTTGTTTGATGATGGTTTGTGGGGAGAACTGATATCTCCATTGTGATTTTTAACAATGGTTCACAAATAGCAACTACACGCAATGATTGGGAACTATATAACAAGTATAAAGGAAAAGGTATGTTTTCGTATTCCAATCAAAATCTTTTTTTCATGGAATGATTGACATAATGATGAATAATTTTTGGTGAAAGTTCTATCTTTTTGTAAGTCTGAGAAGTTAAATTAATATCCGACCTAATAAACTTTCCAACTGTATATTGAAATTAAAAGTTGGAGGGGAAAAGGACTAAAGGAGAGAACTTTTAGATCTTGCCCACTCTATGTGTAACAATCAAAGATACAAACAATAGTCTCTAACTCCTGCATGCATGAAAATGTTGCACAAAGTTTATCTTAGAACTTTGTTCTTGACAAATAATAAGAATTCAAGAGAATGATGTAAGAGTTTAATGGTGAAAAGAAAGACCATGAAAATTTTCTTTTACTCGGGAGAAAAGTAAGAAATTATAACATGGTGATTAAGTGAGTTTTAAGTTAAACAACATATTTGATGACACTTCTTCAAAGACATCCAATAAAAATTTTATTCAAAGTCATTAGTCGCTGAATCTTTTAATTTAGTGAGGTCGAATATTCATTGTTATATTCATGGAAAGACTAGAAATGATTATAATGGATAATTGATATCGTGAGCAAACTAGTTTATATACTTGGGAGTTGTTGAGTTCACTAATTAACTCCAACAATCATACATCATTATTTGCTACTCGAATTTTATCATTATCACTATTAACCTTTCTAGACTCTGTTGGGCTAGGTTCATAGTGAACATTTTTTGCTATTCTTATGAATGGAAATTATTTCACAAGTCCTGCTATCAAACATTTTGTTCATCATTGAGTTGGAATGGGCGTCGACTCTTTATTATTGTAAAATAGTTATAATAATGGATCATGTTCGTAAAAGACTCACTATCTGGAAGGTAATTGAGAAATTTGTAGGAAATATTTGCCACCAACTCATCACCTTGATTTTTTTTTTTGAAACTTGAAAGTTGTGTGCAGGTAATGATGTAATGTTGTAAGAATTTGTTGATATACCATGCATTCTGGGTGTAGAACAAGTTACTCTTGGCCTTTTGTACACATAATTAATTCTTTTTTCAATTTCAATTCTATTGGAAAATGAACATGGTTTTGAATATTTTTATCAAAATCTGCCATTGAGATGTATTAACACTAGTGTGGAGTAAAATGTATTGAGATGCATTCCAGAGTAAAATATATTTTTGAAGTTTTATGCACACAGAGGTAGCATAAATAAAAATCTCATAGTTTTGAAGTTACTTCTCCTTCGATTATATGTGGTATCTCTTCATCTGTTTTCTTCTATGAAGTCTGAAATCCAAACACTCTGTGTGAGTGGCATTTCTGATATGCACAGCTCCAAAAGAATGTGTCTGCATGCATCTTGTTTCTGAGTGTTATTAAAGTGGTACTTTGAATGCTTTATCCTGCAACTGGAAAATGTTATATGTCAATAAATAATTTTCTTTTGTTTCTTCTGTGTTTCAACCTGTTTTTTTTATCAACTTCCCTAGTCTCTAGATGACCGAGTCTTCTTATCTTATTAAGTTTGTCAGCAACATGAGGATTTGGAACCTGGAAAAAAAGAAAAAGAAGAAGAACCAGGTATCATACTTAAGTTGGAGAAGGAAATTTATGATTTGAAGGTGAGATAATACCGCTATCACCAACAGAAACTAAAGCTCATGGTAAGATGCACGATAATTGCATCTCTGAAAGGGATGTAGAGATAAAATTGTTGAAAGAAGAACTTGTAAACGAGAAAGAAAGAGGTGATCTTGAGAAGAAGAGAGTGAAGTTGAGAAAAAAAGTTGCAGAGGGAAGAAAGTTGCTTGAAAGCAGAGCAAAGGAAGGTCAAGAACAAAGGAAGCTAGCAGAGATGAGCGAAAGAAATCTGAGGAGCTTAAACTTTCTTTGAGAGATTAAGAACTGAACTTACCGATGCCAAAACAAAAGTTACGACGGAAAAAAAGTGCTTGAAACAGGGAAAAGAAAAGTCAAGAACAAAGGAAGCAAGCGGTAGACTGGGCAAAAGAAAGCTGAGGATGTTGCAAAAGGAATCCTTCATACAAGTTTTTATCAAAATCTGCCATTGAGATGTATTAACACTAGTGTGGAGTAAAATGTATTGAGATGCATTCCGAGTAAAATATAGTGTGGAGTAAAATTTTAATGAGATGTATTAACATTTTGAACTTAAACATGAATATTATGTGTTAGTTTGATAATACAATAAATTTGTTTTGTGAAGTGAAATGTGAATATTGTAAATTAATTTAATTTGGTATTGTATCAATATGATATGAGATCATTGTTCAAATTCGATATTAGAAGCGCTTATAAACATTAGGAGCGGTTTTTAACCGCACCTAAACCTTTCGCCATACAAACACATTAGGAGCGGTTAAAACCGCTCCTAAAACTCTGTTTATTACATCGACAACAGACACATAGGAGTGGTTTTAACCGATTTTAATGTGTGGTTTGAACCGCTTTTAAAATGTATGTTTATAGATGCGGTCATAAGTGCTTGTGATGTTTGTATAATAGGAGCGGTTGCAAACTCTTTAGAATCGGTTTTTAACAGATTCTATAGGTCTCCAACACAAGCGGTCACAAGCGTTTGTGATGTTTGTACAATAGGAGCGGTTGAAAACTCTTTAGAACCGGTTGAAAACCGTTTCTATAGGTCTCCAACACAACCGGCTCTTTATTTTGAACCACCGGTTTATTTTACCGCTTCGGTTGTCTTTAGCATCGCCATTATCTACAACGGTTAAAAACCGATTCTAATTATTTAGAAGCGGTTGATAAGTGGTTCTGAAGGCTTTTTAAAACCGCTTCTAAAGGGTTTTTTTTTTGTAGTGTCAGCCTCGAGGAGTCAAGCTTTATCACCATTTTTCAAGGAGTTTTGTGCCCAATTCCTATTGGTTGAAGACCCATTCAATGAGGGGCTTAAAGGCTATAAAAGGAGGTCCTAACCTAGGGTTTCTTCATCAATTCTAAGTGCTCAAAAGCCTCCGCAACGCTGCGACTCTCCGACGACTCTACAACAACGAAGTGCTGCCAACAACCCTAGTTTAAGTCCTATCTTCGAGTTGTTGGTATAATCTTATTTTGTCATTTCTTTTAATCTTGCAATTCGTTTGTTAATCGAGGCTTTCTACCGTTGCATTTCATTTTAATAGAAGAGAGGGTTTGTCTCTCTATCTTGTGCTTCGAAGGTTTTTGTAATCGTAAAACTCCTACCTCCAACGAGGAGGAGTGTTTTAGTGAATTGCCCTCCGTACACGGTCTAGGACCGTTAGGGCCTTGGAGTAGTAGCCGAAGGCTACGAACCAAGTAAAAAAACTATTTGTATCATTTAGTTTTTATTTACATTTCTTCTGCGTTTAATTGTCTACCGAACGAAAAGAAAAGAAAAAGATTTTATCGCTATTCACCCCCCCTCTAGCGATCCGCTTCGATCCAACAATTGGTATCAGAGCCGGGGGTTGCTAAGATTTGGTGAAACCACCAATCTAGCCATTTTACAGATTTTTTTCTTTTTAATTCTGTTTATTTTAGATTTATTTCGCTTTATTATTTTTTCTCCCGCACTACTAATCCAAGACGCGAGTCTTGGTACTTTTTTTTGTGTTTTTGTCGTTGCTAGTTTCTTCGTCTTCGTCTCCTTGTGTCTTTTGTTCTAATGGCCCATCTCGAGGGTTTTAGCACCGTCCGACCTCCGTTTTACAATGGAGATGACTTCCGTTATTGGAAGGGTCGGATGGAATTCTTTCTCAAAACCCAAATCGAGATGTGGATCATAATCCAAACGGGTTTCACACTTCCGACTAATGAAGTGGGTGACTCCTTGGATTATGATCAATGGACCATTGCGACAAAAAGACAAGTCAAAGCCAACGCCAAGGCAACACAAATCCTCCAATGCGGCTTATCCAAGGAAGAGCTAAATCACGTCGGCCCCTTCATAAGCGCAAAGGACCTTTGGACAAAACTAGTGGAGCTACACGAAGGGACCGATGAAGCCAAGGTATGTAAGCGTGATCTTCTATTCAATAAACTATATAACCTAAAAATGCAGGAACACGAGTCCGCGACGCAACTTCACGCCCGAGTCCAGGACATAGTCAACAACCTACACGCAATCGGGCAAAAGGTCGAAAACCGCGATCTTATAAGGTATGTCCTAAACTCCTTTCCAAGGACTACCTTGTGGGCATCCATGGTCGATGGCTACAAGGTCTCCAAGGATCTTTCTAAACTTAGATTAGATGAAATTTTTTCTGATTTTGAACTTCATGAGCAGTCTAATTCGGAACCTGAGAAAGGTATAACTTTATTTGTAGGTTCAAATAAGAAAACTGCTCGCAAGCCACCTCCAAAGGAAGAAGAGGATGAGTCGGATTCGGAGGTCGACTCGGAAATGGAAGCCGAACTAGTCAACCTAGTTCGGAGGATAGTCAAGGGCCGAAAATGAGCCGTCACTTGACCCAACGAAGGTAAGCCTAAAAGTTCAAACATAAGATGTTATGAATGCAACAGGTTTGGACACATTAAGTTCGAATGCCCAAAACTCAAGAGCAAGGCACCAAAATACAAAAAGGCACTCAACGCTACTTGGGAAGAAGCTTCCGTGGAAGAAGACAATGATCGAGTCCTTATGGCTAAACCGGTGGAATCGGAGACGGAGTCGGAACCGGAACTTGAATCGGAAACCGAAGATGAGTCGGACTGCGAAGCACTATTCAAGACAAGCCACGGATACGCATCCGGTTCAAAAGATAAACTCAAGGTAAGTCGCTCTCTTATTACCACACTTTATAGTGTAATTAAGTTTTTAAATAGAAAGTTAGCTAAGTCCGAGTCCAAGGTTGAGACCCTGGTTGAGGAAGTTAAACTCCTCAAACACGAGGTCTCCCTAACCTCTTCGACTAGTCGAGTTCAAGAGAAGGACTCAACTCGGGTTGAAAAACTCGAAGTTGAGAACTCACTCTTGAAAAGTCAAGTCGAAGATCTTAGGAATACGTTGGAAAGGTTTACTTTGGGATCCAAAGGACTTGACCTCCTACTTGGATCGCAAAGGGCCGTGTACAACAAGGCCGGGCTAGGGTTTAGCTCAAACACGACCAATAAGTCGTATATGTCAATCGTAAGTAGACATAAAAAACGTGTCCAAGCATGGGTCCCTAAGACCACCTTAATTTCAAACTTAGGATCAAACCAGTACTGGGTTCCCAAGGACCAAATCCACTATGTGGAGAGACCGAATCGATTCAACGGTCCAGGGGGAGCTAGTACGAAATTTGTTTGTGTTTTAACTTAGAAATTGCATGCTTAGGTTTTTATTTTTCTTTTTAGAATGGTTAGATAGGACTATAACTCATCAATACTTGATAACATAGTACCAGGATGCGGCGAGATGATAGTACGCTAGGAAAGCGGAGTCTTGTGTATTCGGGCTAGATAAGGCGTATCTAGTTCGGTGCACTTGACCGAGCGGAACTAGCTGAAGCTACCTCGTCGTATCCTAGACTAGTTAGACCAGGAAGTGGTCTTAGGTGAGTCAAGTCTCTATTTTCTTGAAAATGGCTTTGTCTAAGGAAGTGGTCGTTGTTCCGATCAAAGAAGGCCTCTGTGCCTCGCCACGACCTAGAAGCCATGATCTTGAAAAGGCGACTTGATGAGCCTAAGGTCAAATCCGAATCTAATGCAAGGTTGACAAGTGTTTAAGTCATTAAATTTAATTCAACTAAAATTGGAAGTCATCTCACAAGAACATATAGGATTAACATGTTTGATCATGTAGACATGGGTGAGATGATTTAGGTTAATAATTTTCAACCAATTTTTAATAAATCCAATATCCGATCCAACTACCTTGCGTGTAGGATCAATGGATATTAAACAGTGGTTGCTCCCGACACATGACCGGGGATCAACTCAAGTTTTTGAAGCTTTGATTCAAACGACAAGGATCGGTAGCCTTCGGAAATAACGACAAGCTCAAAATCATCGGATCAGGTGATATTGAGCTTAACTCAAATTTTGTCATTCAAAACGTTTTATTAGTATAAAATTTTCAATATAATCTTCTCAGTGTAAGTCAATTGTGTGATAATAACTATAAGGTCATATTTCTAGAAAACGAATGCGTAATTAATACAAACGAAACCTCTAAAACAATTCTTAAGGGAACTAGAAATAACAACATTTACACTATTAACTTAACTAACTCCTCAACTAAGTGTCTTATGACACGGCAAGAGGAATCGTGGTTGTGGCATCGATGATTCGGTCACTCACACCCAAGACTCATCCACAAGATGAGTCAGAGTGATTTAGTCAGAGGTTTGCCTAACCTCAACAACTTGGATAATAAAATATGTAATGCTTGTCAACAAGGTAAACAATCTAGGACACAACATCAACTAACTAGTCAAGAACGAACCAAAAGTGTGCTTGAGCTCCTACACATGGATCTATTTGATTCACACGGAGCTAAGTCACTTAACGGAAGTAAATTCTGCTTAGTCATAATTGATGACTATTCTAGATTTACTTGGGTTAGGTTCATCAAACACAAAAATGATACCCTAGATCAATTAATCAATCTATTTAAGTCAATAGAAAATCAACAAAGCATTAAAATCAAAAGACTTAGGACTGATCATGGTGGTGAATTCGAAAACCATAGGTTTACAGAATTCTGTAACCTAAATGGATACCACCACGAGTTCTCTTGCCCTAGAACTCCACAACAAAATGGCCTAGTAGAATGCAAAAATAGAACCCTACAAGAAGCCGCTAGGACAATGTTAAATGAGTATAACCTACCCGATAGGTTTTGGGCGGAAGCCGTGAATACGACATGCTATGTCCAAAATAGAATCCTTATGGTAAAGAGGCACCTTAAGACCTCATACGAGATTTATCACGATAAAATACCTAACATCAAGTACTTTAGGGTATTTGGGTGTAAGGTACATATCCTAAACACTAAGGATTACCTAGGGAAATTTACATCCAAAACCACGTACAAGCAGAGCCTATAGAGTATATAACCACGACACCCTTAGAGTCGAGGACACTATCAATGTAGTTTTTGATGAAGGACACGCACCTACAAAACCCCCGGCAACCCCAATTAGCGAGCCGATTCATACTAGACCTAACTCTGATCTGGAGATCAGGTCTAGTATTAATCCTAACCTAAGTCAACCAAGTCACTCTATCGACCAAGTGATACCTACATCAACGCAAATATACTAGGGAATTAATTAAACGCTTTGGAATGCAAGACGCTAAAATTATTAATACCCCAATGGCAACTAATGTGAATATAGAAGAAGATGTAATCGGAAATTCAATTGATTTAAAATACTATAGGAGCATAATAGGGAGTCTCCTTTACTTAACTGCAAGCCGACCTGATATCTTATTTGCAGTAAGTATGTGCGCAAGGTTTCAAACCTGTGCCAAGGAGTCTCACCTAACTCTAGTCAAGCGTATCCTTAGATATCTAAAGGGTACACTTAATGTCGGTATTTGGTATCCTAGATCTACCGAGTTCGAACTAACTGGCTACTCCGATTCGGACTTGCCGGTAGTAAGCTCGATAGAAAGAGTACGAGTGGTTGTTGTCAACTTCTCAGCTCGAGTCTAGTGAGTTGGTGCAGTAGGAAGCAACACTGTGTTGCTTTATCTACCACCGAAGCCGAATACATCGCGATGGGTGAGTGTGTCACGCAGCTTCTTTGGATGAAGCACACTCTCCGCGACTTTAAGTTAGACTTTACGAATACTAAACTTCACGTAGATAACATTAGTTCAATTAATCTTACAAAGAATCCGATATGTCACTCTAGGACCAAACATATAGAGGTCAAACACCATTTCATTCGAGAACATGTGGCCAACGGAGCCATACAACTCGAATACGTCGAATCAAAGTCTAACTTAGCAGACCTATTTACTAAACCCCTACCCGAAGACGAATTTAGTCTATTAAGGCGAAAATTGGGCATGTGCGTAGTAGAATAGGAACTTGCAAATTATATTTTCTTACTACTATTTTTTCATTTTTATGGAACTAGCATAGGACATATCTTAGATATCATGCACCTATAGATTTAAGGAGCCAATACATCTCACAACACATAGGACTAATGTGTTTGTGTACTTAGCCACGTAGATGGGTGTGAGATGTTAGGACCTTACTCCTGGTTCCAGATGTAGAGCTAGTGCATCGCTATGAACCACGGAGTATAATCATACATACTAACCGACTCTGACCAGGACTGGTTGATCTTTCATATTAATCAAGCCAAATATGAGTCGAACATCTTATAGATGAACTTATTTTCAGTATATTATTTTCAAAATAATGTGGAACATGCTTGGATTTTAAATTTAACACTTATTTTTGTTTTCCACACACACACTCACTCTTTTCGATATATGGCAAAAGGGGGAGAAAAAGGCCAAAGTTAAGGGGTCAATTTTTTTTTTTGATAACTTAACTCTTACTTTATATTTAAACCAAAAGTTAACTTTAACTTTTGAAAACTTATTAAAGGCCAAGTTAAGAGAATTCTTAACTTAAACTTATTTGTGGCGTCAACGTTTTACTTATTTTTTATTATGCCCTTAATATTTTACTTAAGGGGGAGAAAGGGCTAAGTTAAGAAGAACTCTTAACTTAAACGTTTTTACTAAGGCCAACTTTAAGCAATGTTAATTACTTAAAGAAACCCTCAAAGGGGAGGATTAAGGTCTTTCTTCAAGACTCACCCTCGGTCAAGGGGGAGGTTTCCTCAAGGGGGAGTACTTGAAGAAAATCCTTACTACTCCAACTTAATCTTCTTTATTTCTTGTTTCTAATGCACATTATTCTTCATGCTTGCTATTTACTTAACTTTGTATGTGAGTTTGCCATAAATCAAAAAGGGGGAGATTGTTGGTGCAGTAGGCACCTAAGTTGAACCTGAGTTTTGATTATAGCAAACGATACAAAGTTAAGCTCATGTCGTTATCTCACGAGCTGAATCGAGTGTGCAGAAGATTGCTATAGTTGGAGCTAAAGGCTAGCGACACCCGGAGGAAGCCGCGATGGTCGGGCGACACCGGGAGGACTTTGGAGGGAGCCGAAGGAATCAGGTGGAGACCGAAAGCAAGGCTTCAAAGGTAAATGTTGAGGTAAGCTCGTGTGAGTGAGCGTAAGTAAGGTCGAGTCCTCCATACGGAGACATCCTTAGGCGACGATCCGACCAAGACTTCCCATGGAAGGTCTATGTTGAGATCGGATGGCAAGTGGCCATCGAATTCACTTATATTTCGAGCTAACTCTTTATTACAGTCGAAAAGTCTAAAAATCAGTTCAACCGGCCAAAAATCAGTTCAACTGCTAAGCCATCAGTTCAACCGGCTAAAAATCAGTTCAACTGCTAAGCCATCAGTTCAACCGGCCAAGAAATCAGTTTAACCGATGGTCAAAAATCAGCCTCGAGGAGTCAAGCTTTATCACCATTTTCCAAGGAGTTTTGTGCCCAATTCCTATTGGTTGAAGACCCATTCGATGAGGGGCTTAAAGGCTATAAAAGGAGGTCCTAACCTAGGGTTTCTTCATCAATTCTAAGTGCTCAAAAGCCTCCGCAACGCTGCGACTCTCCGACGACTCTATAACAACGAAGTGCTGCCAACAACCCTAGTTTAAGTCCTATCTTTGAGTTGTTGCAATTCGTTTGTTAATCGAGGCTTTCTACCATTGCAATTCGTTTTAATAGAAGAGAGGGTTTGTCTCTCTATCTTGTGCTTCGAAGGTTTTTGTAATCGTAAAACTTTTACCTCCAACGAGGAGGAGTGTTTTAGTGAATTGCCCTCCGTACACGGTCTAGGACCATTAGGGCCTTGGAGTAGTAGCCGAAGGCTACAAACCAAGTAAAAAAACTATTTGTATCATTTAGTTTTTATTTACATTTATGCTGTGTTTAATTGTCTACCGAACGAAAAGAAAAGAAAAAGGTTTTATCGCTATTCACCCCCCTCTAGCGATCCGCTTCGATCCAACAGTTTGGAGCTCCGACAATGACTTCCTTGTCGGAGATTGGATCTCCGATAATCCTCATAGGTGGAGGACCAAGGATTCGTCAATCGGTTGATGAATACCTCTTCGGAGAAGCAAGTTTTGGGGATTTGTTTTCGAATCCGAATTTTGATTCGGATTGTGATCTCCTCTCGATCACATCGTCTTCGACACGAGGCTAGTGACTCCTACTAAGACGAGGCTCGTAGCTTGGTGAAGCTATCCCGATGGTACTTGGCATGGATACTGATAGAGGCAATTCTAGCGTGAGTTGCTCTGGTTGATGCCATTCCCACTGCACATGATACGTCAGATATAACTAGCGTAATTTCCTTTTATTTAAAACTATGATTATGTCTACACATATTGTATCTTTCATGCGTGTAGTGTGTGTGTTGTAATAAATTAGATTTATTGCTTTTAATTCTTCTGCTATGCACATATTTACGAAACATGTTCGAATACACACTCGCCGAGGTGCCAGGGAAACCCAACAGTGCCAACTTTTCTTTGGTTAGGTTAATTACCTTATCAATTCAAGTTGACACACCCTAACCCATCTAGCATGAGGGAATCATGCTCTTAGGAATCCAAAACCTATTTTAACTCCTTGGGTTAATTAGGTATTCAGTAGGGATGACCTCCCTAGATACCTTCCTTATGACTCTCCTTGGCTTTGAAGCCTTGGTCATTTCGATCTTGTCACAGTCAACTCTAGGGGTAACTCCCCTTGTAACATTGCTAGTGACTTTCCTAGACTTTTTCAAAGCCTTAGTCACTTGACACTTACTATGGTTAGCCTTAGGGATGACTTCCCTAGTAACCTTGATTTTCCTAGACCTATGGGTGGTTCCATAGTTAAATGGAACGCTATGTAGGTTGGTATAACCTCCTTGGACATAGGCTTGTGACCCAAGCCTTTCCTATCCTTGGAAGACTCTTGCCTCCTACATTCTAATTTTTGATCATTAGACCCATTAATTTAATTTGTCATTGTTCCAAGGGTCTTCTTCAATTTCTCAAGTCTTGGCATCAAGACTTGATTTTCTACCACTAATGCCTCAAATTTTGGATTTTTATTTGTTATTTGGGCATTTTCCCTCCTTTTAGGCATATGCCTACCCTTCTTAGGGTTAATGCCTAAATGATTTTCTATCTTCCTAATAGCTTCCTTAGGTAGAATTATTCTTGAGTTATTGATTCTAGATTTTTCCTTAGGTAAATTAACATGTTTGACACCAAAGCAATAATATTTGTTATTTCTAGCATGCTTTTCATGAGTAATGACAAGGAAATTTCTAGCATGCTTCCTATCATTACGAAATGTAGGGGCATTATTTAAATTTACCTTAGGGTTTGCTTTAGAAGCTCCCCCTACATGTGATGCTCCCCCTTTGCCGTTGGTTTGCTTCCTCCCCCTAGGGAATTGAGTCCTATAGTGACCCCTTTGATTGCACTTGAAGCAAATAATATGCTTCTTGCTCTTGATTGTTGGGGCTCCGGCTTCGTTAGGCTTTTCATTAACCTTTGGTGCCGGTTGAGCCTTTTTGACTCTTTTTGGATACTTGCTCTTATAGTGTCCTACTTCCCTACACTCAAAACATGTTATATGAATTTTCTTACTAATACATGTATTTTAGTTACCTAAGTTGGTAAGGGAATTTTTGTCTTGTCCTTGGCTCCCGGAGGTGGATGGCTCATCTTCTTGCTCTGACATCGAGGATGGTCTCTCCTCCCCCTCAGTTCTAGAGGTAGAGGCTTCCTCCAATTCTTCCACCGCTTCCTCGGATGTTGAGCATCTCTCAACTTCCGATTCTTCACGCTCTTGAGAGGATGATGAATTTTCTTCCTCTTCAGGCCCCTTCTCTAATTGAGCCGATGATGGGTCTTCATGAAGCTTGATCAACTTGCTCCATAATTATTTAGCATCCTTACAATCTCCTACCTTATGCAAGATATTACTAGGAATAAAGTTAGTCAAAATTAACATTACTTTTCATTAATTTCATATTTCTTATTTTGCTCCTTGGTCCACTTCTTCTTCTTGAAGACTCTTCCTTTCTTGTCCTTGGGAGGATCAAAACCATCTACAACACTACACTAATAATCTATATCTTTATTTAAAAAACATTCCATTTTACCTTTTCAAATCGCAAAATCTTTGTTGTCGAAGAAAAATGTGTTGGAGATTCCGAGATAAAATACAGTGGAATAAATCAAATAAAATAATTTTTATTACATCCCAGACATCCCCTGAGGATAGGAATACTTACTTTGACATAATTACATGTAAACATACGAAAGGAGAAGGAGAAGTTATACCTTCGAGATTCTTTCGAATCTGTCGAAACCACAAGCAAGACCAATGGGCCTTGCCTCTATCAGTATCCACGTCAGGATCATATGAGATAACTCCTAGAGCAACAAGTCTTTGTCTCCAATTGGTGCTAGCCAACCGACAGAGACAAGAGAAGAAGAGAGAGGAAGACGACTACCAAGGAAGAAAACCTAAGAGATTAGAACCACATCCTTTAAAGATTATCAAGGGATTTATTTATAGATCTCTTGATTAGGGCATCTTAGGAGAATTAAATAGAAGGAAATTTTCATAAGAGAAATCTTTAAAAATGACAGAGCTGCGATACGACCGTGTGTCTTACAAAAGGCACGACCAGCCATGCCAGGACACATGACCAGTCGTGTGTCCTTCTGGGCATAGCCCAGGCTTTGACCGTTTTTGACCAGAGCCAGGCATGACCCGTGCCAGGTTAGGAACAACTGTGTGAGACTTTGTATAGTCTGTTTGAGTTCGTTTAGGTGCGATATGGTCATGCTTAGTCCGACAAGGCCATCGGAGGTTCCATAGCCTTCATTTCACATCCTCTTGGCCTGGTCCAACCAGATATATCCTCTCTCATTGAGAATCTCATTCTCAGACATGTTTTACATCTCGGGATCACCTGTAGTACGTGTGACCCAATAGGTTCCCAGTTATGTTGGCCATTCATAAGTAACCCCTTAATTATGAATAGATCATGAGTGGCACCTAGCAGTGCATCATGACCCCTAATTGATCGGAAAGTCTAAATTGACTCCAGAATGTTTCTAATCCCTTTAATAACTATAGTTGTTCGTGCCTTGTTCCTTTCACTCATCCTATACCCACTTGGTTTAGGACATGGTCTATGTGTTCATCCCCATTAGGATGACTACATCACACCTAGCCCAAGTTAGTTTTCTTGTCTTGTGGATTCAAGTTACTTTTACATATTCCCAAGAAGACCATCTTTTTAACATGTTTGCTCTAGCCAGAGACTTTTGAATAACAATTCTAACAAGAGACCTAGGGTATACATCTCCTTTATCAGGAGTGGTGAATCCTTTATGGGCTATTCAAACACCTTCGATTACTTTGGTTTATACCCAATCATCTCGAAGTTACACCTCCTATGGAGATGGTTGCAAAGAAGTCAAAGTATAAGACACCATAATCAAGGTGACCTGAATACCTCAAGTCTAAGGAAGCTCGAGCACTCGAGCTGCAATGAGATCTTCAACGACATATAGAATCATATGAAGTCTCATAGTAGGTCACTCCAATGAACTAGTTGTTGGGAATCGATACGTCGTTAGAGGGGGTGGGGGTGAATGGCGCATTCATCGTTACTTGACGGAATTTGATCATGCTTGTCTACAGTTGTTATTAGCGCAATGGAATATAGAATAAAGTAATAACAAAATACAAAAAACACACGAATACACAAGGATGTAATGTGATTCAGAACCTTAGAGTTCCTACTCCATGGATTGGGCTCGAATGAGCCCTATCAATGCAAACACCACCACTAATCACAAACACTCCTTCTCGACAACAAGTCGGAGGCGGAGAAACCTCTTACAATGATTACAAAGTAATACAAGACAAATACAAGTAAATACACTAAAATACAAGTAAAGAAAACTTTACAAAGAGCTTTGGATTGCTTGATCTTTGGTTGCTTGAGAAGAGCCTTGAAGGTCTGGATTGCAGCAGCAAATCCCCTCCAAATCGCCTCAAAGAACCATAGCCAAATCCTCCTCCACGAGCTGCTTTTATAATGTGCATTTGGGCTGGATTCCGCCTAGTAGTTGACTGATCATGACCATCAGTCGATTGCTTCTGTAGCCGTTGTGAGACAACGACTCGATCTACGTTGGATAAGTTCCAACAAATACACTAGCAGTCGATTGCCATTACCCATTAGTCTCATCTTGGTATGGTGGTGACCGACGATCGGCTCTTGAGCATTCTTCTCCGTAACCTCGACCAACACATCGCCATCCATGGCGGATCATTGCTCGCTCGATGGTCGATCGCAATGCTAATATAGTCGACTAGTCATAATCCCAGTCGACTGCCCAGAGTCAACTCGGCTTCCAAGTGTCAAAACACTTTACCAATCGACTGATCCAAATCCTCAATCGACTGATAACCTCAACCATGAGGTTTAACCCTAAGTATGATGCCCTCATACTTTCTAGACCACCCTTAGCCTAGACCTAAGTCTTCTAGTCACCTCCGTTAGCCTCACACCTATCGGATCCCTCCAAGTCATCCATGACTTGTTCATCCATATGCTAGCCTTCAAGTGCTTTTATAGGCTATTGTCATACTAAGCTAGTCTATACCGCCAAGGCACATTTGGACTTATGCTGCCAAGACTACTACTTGAACTTTACGCCGCCAAACCATTGGACTTATACTGCCAAGACTCCCGCTTGGACTTTACACCGCCAATATCAACCCTTGGACATCCCTTGCCAACCTATGTTGGACTTTCCATTTGCCAAGACTCAAACTTGGACTTTCCCTTGCCAAGACCCATGCTTGAACTTTCCATTTGCCAAGACTCAAACTTGGACTTTCCCTTGCCAAGACCCATGCTTGGACTTTGCATGCCAACCCATGTTAAAATTTCCAATTGCCAAGACTCATGCTTGGACTTTCCCTTGCCAAGACCCATGCTTGGACTTTCCATGCCAACCCATGTTGGACTTTCCCATTTGTGAAGTGTCCCACTTGGACTTTCAAAGCCAAGTACCCATGACTTGAACTTTCCATTGCCAAGTACTCATGACTTGGACTTTCCCATGACAATCACATTGTCATACATTTTGTTGAACATCAAAATACTACTTGAGTCAAACTTGAGTTTGGTCAATCGTGACCTGGGCTGATTGCACCAATAATCTCTCCCTTTTTGATGTTTGACAAAAACCACAAACACTTTTGAGTTAGGCCACCTAACTCAAATCTCCATACTAATTCTCCTAAATTGGTAATCTCAAATTCTCTCATTGATTTTCCCATCAATTCTCCCCCTTTTTGACATACATAAAAAAGGTTCTCCCCAAGGGTGTCAATGTCTCATATCCCAATGAGATCTTACAATCTCCCCCTTGGTCCAAAAACATCTAGGATGCCTTCACTCTTCCTAGTGATAAGTCTCATATCACTAAAAAGAGGCAATCCTCACACTCTCCCAATTTTTCCAATTGGGCATCTCACATTCCTATTTCTCCAAAATTCTCTCCCTCATGAGGAAGAACACATCCATCATCCCATGATGGATAACCTCCCCCTAAAAGCTTGCTCCCCCTTGACCATTGCACCAACAATGTCCTTGGAGAGTCCCTATTGTTGGTGCATGGGCACCAGATGATCGAACCTGTGTTTTGATTATGGAAAAAGACGCAAAGTTAAGATTACATCGTTATCTTACAAGCTTAATCGAGTGTGCAAAAAAGTGCTAAAGTAGGAGCTGAAGGCTGGCGACACCCGGAGGAAGCTGCGGTGGTTGGGCGACACTCTTCGGAGGGAGCCAAATGAATCGAGTGGAAGGGAGAAAGCGAGGGCTACAAAATAAGTATCGAGGTAAGCTCGTGTGTGTGGGTGCAAGTGAGGTCGTATCATTCTTACGGGATGGTCTCAAACGTAGATCCAACCAAAAACATCTCATGGATGGTCTAGATTGAGATCAGATGGTTGGCGGCCATCGAAATTATGTTATTGTTAAGATAACTTATGATTTCAGTAAGCATCAGTCGACTGGTCACAAGAGCCACTCGACTGTGTGAAATCAGTCGACTGCTGAGTGTTGCGACTCGACTAGCACTGCCATCAGTCGACTGATGATGACCATCAGTCGATTGATGGTCAAGGATCAGCTTTGAGGAGTGATAACTGTCATTTTGTTGTATTATTTTGGTCCTTAATATCATCGTTTTAATCCTCTCATGTGTTTAATTGTTGATTATTTACATATTTTATGAGTTGGATCATTTTTTGGACCTAATTGTAAATTCTCCTATATTTTGGACTTATATGCAAAATTTATCTTTATTTGTATGAGATCGAGATGGGCCACTGGACTAGACTCAAGTTGGATCAAATATGGCTTCATCTAGGGCTAGAAGGATCATGTCAAACTGAATTAATCTAGGCCCTTCATCATGATCAAAGGCAAATCACTCAAGGGATCAGATCTGAGCATTATGGACCATCCGATGAAAGTAGTTAATTCTGAGCTATTTATCCAGATCTGGAGAGATCCAATCCATACATTTAGATATGGACATCTGAACCCTTCATCCAGATTCGACCGATCGTGATTATCCCTTCATATGGATCAGATCCGTTCATTCAAAATCGGAGGAATTTGAGCCGTTGGATGCACAACAACTTAATCGATTAATCAAGGAAATTAACCTAACTTCAATCGGACGGCTGGGATTAGATCTGGATTCAAATCGAATGGCTGAGGAAAAGCCATTTAAAAACACAACATTTTCCCAAATCGCGACATAGAATCGGCGGCGAAGCAGGAAGAAGATCCTCAGCACAGCGCAAACTCGAGCCGCGACATTTTTTCCCCCTTTTCACGCGTGGCGGAGTGTTCTTCTTCCCCACGAGTGGCGGAAACAATCCGGCAGTCCTTTCCGACGACCTTCCCTCCGACAGCCAGCAGCAATCCCATCCGATCCTCACCGACAGATTCAGATGTCGTGATTCGGACAGCTGATCAGAAGCGAAAAGATGCAGTGATTTCGGCGAGTACATCCTTCACCGGCATTCCACTCCATTCCGGCGACTAGGATAGGCCGTTCCATCTCGCTGGAGCCACCCACAAGCTGTGCCAGGATTAGGACAACTCCATCTCCATTGCCGGTGAAGATTCTCTCCACTGTCTGGCAATCCAGAGTCGCCGGAACAGTGATCACATTCCTCCATCTCTCCTTCCTTCTCTTTGCCTTGATTGGGTAACCGCATTCACCAGATTGGGTAATTTGTTGGTTTATTCTATTTAAATTTAGTCCATTTAATTGGATAGTTTACTTTTTTATGTTTGTTCAGTTATGGTTAATTTTTTATGTTATGTTTATCATGTTTAGTTTTGTCTATTATGTTTGATTATGTTTAGTTTAGTTTTCATCTACATTTGACCAATGTACCGTATAGTGACAGTGCGGTGCTTGGTTGAATTGCTTTCGTTATTAGTTTAGATTTCATTTACATTTGGCCAGTGTACCGTATAGTGACAGTGCGGTGCCTGGTTGAATTGCTTACTTTCCTTACATTTAGTTTTTAGTTAGTCTTCGACCACTGTGCCATATAGTGATAGTGCGGTGCTTGGTTGAATTATTTTATGTCTGTTAGTTTAGTTTTTTAGTGACTGTTTGATCACTGTGCCGTATAGTGACAGTGCGGTGCTTGGCTGAATTGTTCACATTTGTTTCTTGATCATTGTACCGTATAGTGACAGTGCGGTGCGTGATTACTTACTTTTTCACATTAGGTTAGCTTCCCGGGAATTAATAATTGGTAGTTAGGTTTACTTTTTGCATGTTTAATTCTCATGTTTGCTTTTGATTTTGCATTTTAATTGTTTTGATAATTGTAAAACCCCCCAGTGTTTACTTCTGTTTAAAAACAAACGTCTAGCCATTAGGTTCGTTGGGAGACGATCCAAGTCAGTCCTATACTGCATTAGTGTAGTTAGGGGGTTCGATAAATAATTTGTAACGGTACCACGACATAATCACCGTCTGTAGTTTGTTTGTTTGTTTTCTTTTTCTTTTGTTATTAGGGTCTTTCTTATCATTTATATTTGTTTCTCATTGTATTTGTTTGTGTGGATGACTAGGTCTTCAGGCGATAATCTACTTGAGTTTTATGCAGCAGTTTTTCTCTTCCCTCAGAGGCCCAGCTTAGGAAGAGGGTTGTTGAAGAAAAGGCTAGGGAATTCTAGGAGCTAGTAAATTTCCAAGTATTTCGAGGTTCTGAAAGATTTATGTATTCACAAGAAGAAGCTGAAAGAATTTCTTACAGATTTTTATTTTCTTGATATGAAAGTAGGAGATACTGTAGTTCGATTCAGTATTTTGGACGCTATGAGGCACCTGATGGAGGATCATTCTATTCTTAGCGTGGTTATAGCTGATGAGCTGGACTGCATGAACTTTTTTTCTTAGTCTATTTTTCATTTGGATATCTCTGCACCTTCTACATTTTGTTGTGATTTTATTGATTCTGTTGATTCTGATGTTGATGATGATTTGTTGTTAGGACCTATCTATGGGCCCTCTTTATTGTGGACAGGGATATGGAATGTGTAGGGACTTGCGCTCTTCAGGTAACGCCCCAAGGATCACTTCCATAAGATGTCTTTGAGAAATGTCATTTCATGGTTGGGCATGGAATAGTCTTAGGTCATATCATCTCTGTGCATGGTATTGAAGTAGATCTTGCTAAAATTCATGTTATATCTTCTTTATCTTACCCCGCTTTTGTGCAGGAAGTTCGTGCTCTTCTGGGTCATGCAGGTTTCTACAGACGTTTTATCAGAGACTTCAGCAAGATTGCCCTACCCTTGACCAACTTTTTGCAAAAGGAGGTGGTATTTCAGCTTGACCAGGATTGTGATGGAGATCGAGCCACCCCCATAGCAGATTCTTTTCCAAATGAGCAGTTTTTCACCGATAGGGTAAGACACCATGGTATGCAGATCTTGCTATTTATTTAGTTGATGTGTTGTACCTTCACATTTTACTCATGCACAAGTCCAGAAATTGAAAAGTGATGCTAAGTATTATGTATGGGATGATCTTTATTTTTGAAAATTTTGTAGTGATTAGATCATTAGACGATGTGGACTTGATTATGAGTTTCATTCCATACTTACTTATTTTTTGTCATTCTCTAGCTTGTGGGGGACACTTTGGACCCCAAAGAACTGCTAGGAAAGTTTTATAGTCTAGTTTTTATTGGACCACCTTATTTCATGATGCCTCTGAATTCTACAAGTCTTGTTAGCGATGTCAATGAACAGGGAATATAGGATGTAGAAATGAAATGCCTCAATAATCCTTGTTATTCTGTGAGATTTTCGATGTTTGGGGTATTGATTTTATGGGTTCGTTTCCTGTATCTTTTGAATTTTCATATATTCTTTTGGCATATGATTATGTTTCTAAATGGGTGGAGGCCATCCCCGCTTGGACTGATGATTCTCTAGTTGTTGTGGATTTTGTTAGGTCTCACATATTTTGCAGATTTGGAGTACCCAAGGCGATCATTAGTGATCAAGGGTCTCACTTTCGTAATAGACGCAGGTCATTTTAAGCAAAGAGATCAAGTCTATTCTGGAGAATATGGTGGGGCTAGACATGATGATGCTTATTCTCCGACTTGAAAGGTGAGTGTGTTCTTTTATTTACTGCGTTTATTTTCTTCCTTTCATGTTCGGAATAATTTGTATGGGTTAATTGCTTGTTTGCCTATTTACCTAGGTTTGTTTGTCTGTTGTTGAGTCAAATAATATTCCCTATGCATGCCTTAATATCATTTCAGAGGTGGTAAAAATTAGTTAAGTTTGATCATCAAATTATGGATTTTTGTGTATGATAGGAGACTTCACTTGCATGCAGTCACTTGTTATGATGGTGAACTCTTTTTATTGATAGACTAAGCTTGATTTTGATTCACCTAGTGAGGTTATAAGCCATTCTTATCATCTACCCACTTTTGTGTGATAACACATGTGATTCTTGTTACTCTAGAACTTGCTTTGAATCTTTTCAAAACTGCAGTAATATTTACTTGCATGAATATGATGAAGGATTTCATTCTTGACTCTTTTCTGACTTGGTTTGCTTGTCTAATCCACGTGATACTTACTTATTCCATGTCTCACTTGTCATATCTCTTCATTTGTTATCCATTGTCTTTGTATCTTTGTGGATTATCTTTTTCATATCTATTATTTTCCATATTGGAGGAATAGTTTGGTGGGTTGTATTGTCCGAGACGGACAAAATTTTTAAGTGTGGGGGAGGAGCTATATTATTTTTGTTGGAAACATGATATGGAAGGCATAGTTTTCAGAGGTCATTGGTCCTAAGATATATTTGTCTGTGATTAGTACTTAATTTTCTACGAATATATATATATATATATATATATATATATATATATATATATATATATATATATATATATATATATATATATATATATATATATATATATATATATATATATATATATATATATATATATATATATATATATATATATATATATATCGCGCCATTGATGTTTCTTTTGTAAAAAAAAAAGGAAAAAAAAATGGCGCCAATGATGTTTCTTTTGTAAAAAAAAAAAAGAAAAAGAAAAAAAAAGGTGCAATTGTAATGTAGGCAAATGGAATTGCAATGTGTTGGATAGAATCATTTGATTCTGAATCCAATTCTAAAGTTTCCAATTGTCCTAGCCTCTTCCCTTTTTGTTGGTTACTGAGCATTTCACAGAGCAACTCATCAGGTTTATTTCTCCAATTCTTCTCTTGTTTCCTGTTCATTGTACCTTTGTCTTGTACTTCTCTTTGTATACTTTATCTGTAGTCTACTGTTGATCTCATTTTGATTCTTGATAAATCCTTTTGATTCATGTATGAGATGTATTGATAGCAGTAGATAAGTAGATGATAAGCAAGCATATGGTAGTACAGGATTACATGATGTTTTGAGGGTGCCCCACTCCTGTGTTTATTATGTGAGCATCAGTGCAATTATTCATTTTGGGAGGTTTTGTATCAGGCTTAGTCTATTTGATTTGACTGTAAATCATCATACATGTTGACTGTTGTAGGAGTCGGATTTTTTTGACTACCTAGGATCTAGATCGATTTGGTGATCCTAAGTAACTTATTTTTCCTATCTCTGAATTATTGATATAGGAATTGTTTTGGGAATGGATTAGTGAGTCAGTTTCTTAATTTTTATTATTGCTCGGGACGCACAAAAATAAGTGTGGGGGAATTGATAATTGCCATTTTGTTGTATTATTTTGGTCCTTAATATCATTGTTTTAATCCTCTCGTGTGTTTATTGTTGATTATTTACATATTTTATGAGTTGGATCATCTTTTGGACCTAATTGTAAATTCTCCTATATTTTAGACTTATATGCAAAATTTGTCTTTATTTGTAGGAGATCGAGATGGGCCACTGGACAAGACTCAAGTTGGATCAAATATGACTTCATCTAGGGCTAGAAGGATCCTGTCAAACTGAATTTATCTGGGCCCTTCATCGTGATCAAAGGCAAATCACTCAAGGGATCAGATCTGAGCATTATGGACCGTTCGATGAAAGTAGTTGATTCTGAGCTATTTATCTAGATCTAGAGAGATCCAGTCCATACATTTAGATCTGGACATCTGAGTCCTTCATCCAGATTCGACCGATCGTGATTATCCCTTCGTATGGATCAGATCCGTTCATTGAAAATCGCAGGAATCTGAGCCGTTGGATGCACAATAGCTTAATCGATTAATCAAGGAAATTAACCTAGCTTCAATCGGACGACTGGGATTAGATCTGGATTCAAATCGAACGGTTGAGGAAAAACCATTTAAAAACACAACATTTTCCCAAATCGCACATAGAATCGGCGGCGAAGCAGGAAGAAGATCCTCAGCGCAGCACAAACTCGAGCCGCGGCGTTTTCCCCCCTTTTCACGTGCGACGGAGTGTTCTTCTTCCCCACAAGCGGCGACAACAATCCGACAGTCCTTTCCAGCGACCTTCCCTCTGATAGCCGATAGCAATCCCATCCGATCCTCACCGGCAGATTCAGATGTCGTGATTCGGATAGCTGATCAGAAGCGAGGAGAGGTAGTGATTCCGGTGAGTACATCCTTCACCGGCATTCCACTCCATTCTGGCGATTGGGATAGGCCGTTCCATCTCGCCGGAACCACCCACAAGCTGTGCCGGGATTAGGACAGCTCCATCTCCATCACCGATGAAGATTCCCTCCACTGTCTGGCAATCCAGAGTCGCCGGAACAGTGATCGCATTCCTCCATCTCTCCTTCCTTCTTGCTACGCTGATTGGGGCAACTTCGTATTCACCGCCAGAGTTGCTGTTCGGTTTGTTGCGACCATCGTGGGGTTACCGATTGCTTATATTTGAATTTAGTCCATTTAATTGGATAGTTTACTTTGTTATGTTTGTTCAGTTATGGTTAATTTGTTATGTTATGTTTATCATGTTTAGTTTTGTCTATTATGTTTGATTATGTTTAGTTTAGTTTTCATCTACATTTGACCAATGTACCATATAGTGACAGTGCGTTGCTTGGTTGAATTGCTTTTATTATTAGTTTAGATTTCATTTACATTTGGCCAGTGTACCGTATAGTGACAGTGCGGTGCCTGGTTGAATTGCTTACTTTCCTTGCATTTAGTTTTTAGTTAGTCTTCGACCAGTCGTAGAGTAGTGACAAAGGCGGTGCTTGGTTGAATTATTTTATGTCTGTTAGTTTAGTTTTTTAGTGACTATTTGATCACTGTGTCGTATAGTGACAGTGCGGTGCTTGGTTGAATTGTTTACATTTGTTTCTTGATCATTGTACCTTATAGTGACAGTGTGGTGTGTGATTACTTACTTTTGCACATTAGGTTAGCTTCCCAGGAATTAATAATTGGTAGTTAGGTTTACTTTTTGCATGTTTAATTCTCATGTTTGCTTTTGCTTTTGCATTTTAATTGTTTTGATAATTGTAAAAACCCCTAGTGTTTACTTCTATTTAAAAACAAACGTCCAACCATTAGGTTCGTTGGGAGACGATCCGAGTCAGTCCTATACTGCATTAGTGTAGTTAGGGGGTTCGGTAAATAATTTATAACAGTATGACAACATAATCATCGTCTATCAAGGAGTCAAGCCTTATTACTTCATTCCAAGGATCTTTGTACATATTTGTGATTGGTTAAAGACCCATTCGATGAGGGGCTCAAAGGCTATAAAAGGAGGGCTTCTCTAAGAGTTTTTCATCAATTTAAAAAGCCTCCAAGTGCTTCCGATATGCTACGACTCTCCGACATCCCTACGATGAAGCGCTGCTGAGACGACGACTAGAGCTTCAACCTCCAACCTTTGAAGTCGTCGGTAATAAAAGTTTTAATTGCATTTCATTTTGCTTATCTTGTAAAGCTTTCATTATAGCGAGGAGAGGGGGAGTGTCCCTCTACCTTGAGCTTTTGTGATTTTGTGTATCCGTTTAACTCTTACCTCCAACGAGGAGGAGTTCTTTAGTATTTTGCCCTCCGTGCGTGGTCAAGGACCACTAGGGCCTTGGAATAGTAGCCTTCGGCTATGAACCAAGTAAAAACCCTCATGTCTTTTGTTTTAAATTTATCTTCCGCTGTGTCTACTCGTGTTTTAACAAACGAAGTCGAACGAAAGATTTTATCGCTATTCACCCCCCCCTCTAGCGATCCGCTCGATCCAACAATTGGTATCAGAGCCGAGGCACTAAGATTTGGTGAAACCACCAATCTAGCCTTTTTACAGATTTGTTTTTGAATTTTATGAATCTTTTTTCATTCGTTTAAATTTTCTCCCGCACTATTAATCCAAGACGAAGTCTTGGTACTCTTCTTTTGGTTTTGTTTTGCAAGTATTCGCTTTTGGAGTAGCCGACGATAAAACAGCATAACTTTTCGTACAAGTTGACCCACGAAACTGGCTACCTACCAAAACGAAGCTCTTTGAGAGATCTACACTTCTTACCAGGGTTTACCCTTGTAACAAGCTGTCTTCATCCCCAAAAACTAATGTTTAGTATCCTTTCGGGGACATCGAAGGTTGTAATTAAGTGCTCATCTTTTATTTTAGTTGGTTATTTATCATTTATTCCTTTTGTTTCTTTTCATTTCCTACATTGATAATCCAAGGCGAAGTCTTGGAACCTTTTTCGTGTTTTTTTTTATTATTTTGTGTGCAAGGTTTTCCTTCCAAATGGCCAACATTGAGGGGTACAACACCACCCGACCTTCGTTCTTTAACGGAGATGATTTCCATTATTGGAAAGGTCGGATAGAGTGTTTTCTAAAAACACAAGTCGAGACTTGGATAATCATCCAAACTAGCTTTGCTCTACCCACCAATGATCAAGGTGAGCCCTTGAACTTCGACAAGTGGACCAATGCAACCAAGAGGCAAATCGAAGCCGATGCAAAGGCGAACCAAATGTTGCAGTGCGGTCTATCCAAAGAGGAGCTCAACCGCATCGGACCCTTCATCAGCGCAAAGGACTTGTGGAACAAGTTAATCGAGCTACACGAAGGAACGCCCGATGCTAAGGTATGTAAACATGACCTTCTTTTCAATAAGTTGTATAACCTTAAGATGCAGGAACACGAGATAGCGATGCAACTACACGCCCGCGTCTAGAACATTGTCAACGGCTTGCACACCATCGGAGACAAGGTCGAAAACTGTGACCTCCTAAGGTACGTTCTTAATTCATTTCCTAGGACTACCTTGTAGGCATCCATGGTCGATGCCTACAAGGTCTCTAAGGACCTTTCGAAGCTTAGGTTAGACAAATTATTTTCTGAGTTTGAACTTCACGAGCAGACTAACGTGGTCCGGGCCGAGAGAGGTATTGCTCTACTTGCAAGAGAAAGAAGCAAGCCATCTACCAGGCAAGAATATGGACTCGAACCCGAAGACGAATTAGAGTCCGAATCCGAAGAGGTGGAAGCAATAGTGAACGTAGTACGGAAGATCGTTCGGAGGGAAAGGAGGCTACTAAAGAACCAAAAGAGGGTACAATTCAAATCGAATCAAAAAAAGGCTTTTCATGCAACATGGGACAACGAAGAAGGCGTCAGCATAGCATGTATGGAAAGACTCGAAGAGTCCGAGTCAGAGTCCGAATCCGAATCCAACTACAAAACTGACTCTGAACTCGAGGACTACTTCGAGAAGCAACTCAAAGCCGGGCCGGAAGGGAAAATTAAGGTTAGCCGCTCACTAATTCATACGCTTTACAATACAATTAAATTGCTAACTAGGAAATTAGCTAAATCTGAGTCTAGGGTCGAGTCCTTGGTTGAGGAGGTTGAAACCCTCAAATAAGAGACACCTCTAAACTCTTCGACTAGTCGAATTCAAGAGGAGGACTCAACTCGAGTTGAAAAACTTGAAGAAGAGAACTCTCTCTTGAAAGGATGAGTCCAAGAGCTTGAAGCTCGGTTGAACAAGTTCTCGATGGGGTCCAAGAATCTTAACTGACTTCTTGGAACTCAGAGAGCCGTGTACAACAGAGCCAGACTCGGATATAGCTCAAAGACTATGAATAGATATTACATGTCTATCGTAAACCGTAGTCATCATCGAGTCTAGGTGTGGGTCCCGAAAACTTTATTAAACTCACATATAAGGACCAATAGGTTTTGGATTCCCTAGGATCAAGTTCATTACTTGACCAGACCATATTGGTTCAATGATCCAGGGGAGCTAATACCAAAATAGTATATCCGGTAACCTAAATTTTTTATGGTTAGATAGGACTATAACTCGTCAATGCTTGATAACATAGTACCATGACGCAGTGAGATGATAGTACGCTAGGAAAATAGAGTCTCGTGTATTCAGGCTAGATAAGGCGTATCTAGTTTGGTTCACTTGACTGAGTGGAACTAGTTGAAGCTACCTCGCCGTATCCTAGACTAGTTGGACCAGGAAGTGGTCTTAGGTGAGTCAAGTTACTATTTTCTCGAAATTGGCTTTGTCTAAGGAAGTGGTCATTTTTCCGATCAAAGAAGGCCCCTGTGCCTCGCCACGACCTAGAAGCCAAGATCTTGAAAAGGTGACTTGATGATATTAGGGTCAAATCTGAATCTAACGCAAGGTTGACCAGTTTCAAATCATTAAATTTAATCAAGATAAAATTGGAATCATCTCACACAACATATAAGGTGAACCAACCCTAAGACACTTAGAATGGGTGAGATGAATAAGGAACAATTCCAATTTACATAATCCTTTCAAAAATGTTATCTTTTTTTCAAACTATCAAGCTTAAACGTTTACTTATACTCAGACAAAACTCTAAATATACAACCTTCTAGGTCAATGTTTAGCGCCCCCTAACTCTTCTATACCTTATATACTTGATTAAGGGGGAGAGCAAACTAACCCTAAGGGTCATATATTTTCAAAAGTTATTAGCGTATAAGTATTTTGAAACTCAAAGCTAATTTTATAAGTATTTTAAAAATCAAATTAGTCTCAAGACTTATATTGTTGGTGCAGAGGGTTATACCTCGAACCAAAGTAAATCGAGACACATGCTTGGACTCATGTTAGATAATCTTTATGCATGCTACTTTTTGTTAAAAACCCCCTACTTTTTATATACAACCCCAATTTTTTTTTGATTTATGGCAAAAGGGGGAGAAGAGAATAAGTTAAGGGGGAGAACAAAAATTTAAACAAAAATTTAATTTTTTTAAAGATTAACTTCTTTTTAAAGTTAACCTCACCTAAGGTTAAGGGGGAATTGATTATAATGAGTGCATCGTTTACATTTACTCATTTTCCACATTATATTTTTCCTTAACTTTGCATAAGTTTGCCATAGATAAAAAAGGGGGAGATTGTTGGTGTAGGGGCACCAGATGATCGAACTTGTGTTTTGATTATGGCAAAAGATGCAAAGTTAAGATTACATCATTATCTCACGAGCTTAATCGAGTGTGCAGAAAAGTGCTAAAGCAGGAGCTGAAGGCTGGCGACACCCGGAGGAAGCCACGGTGGTCGGGCGACACTCGAGTGACTTCGAAGGGAGCCGAAGGAATCGAGTGGAAGGCCGAAAGTGAGGGCTACAAAGTAAGTATCTAGGTAAGCTCGTGTGTGTGAGCTTAAGTGAGGTTGTATCCTCCTTACGGGGATGGTCTTAAGCGTAGATCCGACCAAAGACATCTCATGGATGGTCTAGGTCGAGATCGGACGGTCGATGGCCATCGAAATTATGTTTTTGTTAAGCTAACTTATGATTTCAGCAAGCATGAGTCGACTGCCCACAAGAGCCACTCGACTGCCTAAAATCAGTCGACTACTAAGTGTTGTGACTCGACTGGCGCTGCCATCAGTCGACTGATGATGACCATCAGTCGACTGATGATGACCATCAGTTGATTGATGGTCAAGTATCAACTTCGAGGAGTCAAGCCTTATCACCTCATTCCAAGGAGCTTTGTGCCTATTTGTGATTGGTTGAAGACCCATTCGATGAGGGGCTTAAAGTCTATAAAAGGAGGGCTTCTCTAAGGGCTTTTCATCAATTCAAAAAGCTTCCAAGTGCTTCCGATACACTACGATTCTCCGACATCCCTACGACGAAGCATTGTCGAGACGACGACTAGAGCTTCAACCTCCAACCTTTGAAGTCGTCGGTAACAAAAGTTTTAATTGTATTTCATTTTTCTTATCTTGTAAAGCTTTCATTATAGAGAGGAGAGGGGGAGTGTCTCTCTACCTCGAGGTTTTGTGATTTCGTGTATCCGTTTAACTCCTACCTCCAACGAGGAGGAGTTCTTTAGTATTCTTCCCTCCGTGCGTGGTCAAGGACCACTAGGGCCTTAGAGTAGTAGCCTTCGGCTACGAACCAAGTAAAAACCCTCGTGTCTTTTGTCTCTTTTGTTTTGAATTTATCTTCCATTGTGTCTACTCGTGTTTTAACGAACGAAGTCGAACAAAAGATTTTATCGCTATTCACCCCCCTCTAGCGATCCCTTTGATCCAACACCTAAGCCTATAGGAATACTAAACCATCAAAATTAAAGTCAAAAGTTCAACCTTGAAATTTTACACACCTTAAAATTGATACACACCCTAAACAACTCTCCTAATCCATATCCAATGAATTTTCACCCTTTCCAATGCTCTCCAAAGTAAATCCTAGGGTTAAGAGCAGTTAGGGTAGCCTAACATAGCTGAAGCATGGGCTAAACATCCTTGTTTATCCGAAATCAACATTAGCAGTCGACTACACACCGAGATCAACTACCCAGCGTCGATCACCATAAGTGGCGATTGGTGATTTCGCAAATCACGAAATCGAAATACATAAGTAAAAATATGTATTTTGAAAAATCTTGAAAATTCATATGTACATTACTTATAATAAATACAATGGGTGAAAAATATTTGAAAATTAAATTACTCATTAAATAATGAGTTTGATACAACGTTCAAAACCATTAAAAAGTTCAATGTTTTGGCCCTACTTTGTGCCAACTCTATCAATGGTGATTGCTATCAAAAGATAGACTTCACCAAGGTTTTCTAAAATTTAAAATGTTTTTGAAAACCTATATTGGATCATGATCAATGGGCTCAATGCACATGACTTGCACATTAGCTTTCCCCATGATCCACCATGGTATAAGATGAGTTTGAGTTCATCTAGATGCAAAAACTATGCACCTTGAACTTAACTCATTTCCTAGCGTCTCACATGTGTCTAGGGTGTATCAATACACACACATGTCAATTTGATGTGAGATGTGGATTTTGTTCATCCTAAACTAAGGTCTCATGCATTTTCTAAGGCAATACTACTTGATTCCCTTATACATGGGACTTCAAGTCATGCCATAGTCCTTAAATTAATTTTAATCAAACCTAAATGCATGAATGATGATTATGGCATAAAATGATAGCATAAATAAGAATGTACCAAAAATCATGATGTCATGGTATATAAATAAAAACTAAACATACATGACACAAAACTAAACCCTATAAATTAATCATTGTTGGAAATCGGATGGCCGGCTAGAGGGGGGTGAATAGCCCTTTTCATTTGGATGCCGGTATTTGCTCGTCTACAAAACTAATTAGCGCAAGCGGAAGACTAATAAAGACAAGCAAATAGAAATACGAGAAAACAAACGCTAACAAGGAATGTAACGTGGTTCACGGCTACGCCGCTAATCCACGGTCCCCGATTCGTCCTCGGTGAATCACTCCGCTAAACCAATCCACTAAATGGTCTCTCCTTTGCACCAAGCTAGGTGGAGGTAACGTTTACAATCAAGATCACTCTTCTTACAAATAGAATTGAGTAAAAGCGGGTAAGAAGAGTTTAGAGCTTGTGGGGCACTAGGAAGATTACTTAGAGCATAAGCATTAGCCTCTCAAAGGCTTACACCCTCTCTTTTTATAGAGAGGGTCGCTTTCTTCCGTTGGCCGCCATCACCAGCCCTTGGCGATCATTGCCACTACAACGGCCTCCGAACACGTCGGATCCCGACCGTTGTAGTCCAACGGAACTCTTGGCAGTCGACTGATGGTCCTCATCAGTCGACTGCTGCCTCCGTAGTCGACGGCGCCTCGGCTACGAAACGCTCTGCGAAACCCTATTGATCCATCATCGCCGCCGCCGATCGATGGTTCTTGGCAATGATCGCCCACGTATGCGCGATCACGCCAATCCAATGATCGTATACCGAACTCACTCGACTAGTCATTGCGCATGACATGCGATCGATTGGTGTCGAAAACCCATCCGACACTTGGCCAAATGGCCAAGTTTCACCTAAGAGCTACCCTTCCCGGGTTACAATCGCTCACTCATCTCTCGAGTCCTCGCCTTGAAGTTCTCTTCGTTCTCGCCACGCCCCGGCGGAGATCAGCGCACGGCTCTGCAATGCTCCTTCGCGTCTCTTGCCTCGAAGTCTACTTCCTCCGGCTTCACTCCAAGCTCCTCGTCCGGCGGTCCCTCGGATGCTCCAAGCGCACGGCTTCCGCAAAGCTATCCTTCACCGACTCAAGGCACGAGTCATGAGATGTGAAACTCGCCACGGCTCCATGTGCGAATTACTAAGTCCTGCACGACTTCAACGCACATATCACATCAACATATCAAACTAACTTAAACCCTTTGCCACACCATCAAAACCATATTACGGCAAGAGATTGCTCTAACAATCTCCCCCTTTTTGATGTGTGGCAATCCGTTTAAGTTAGGTAAAAACATTTGATATAAATTCTAAGGTAAGAAAGCATGTAAAGATAAACATGATATAACAACATGCAACTCCCCCTTAATCCATGAAACTCTCTATGCAAATTTTCTCCCCCTATCATATATTTCTCCCCCTAAAATATATTTCTCCCCCTAAAGTAATTAACTTAAACATACTTATTTCTCCCCCTTTGACACCATCAAAAAGATTTACACTAAGTTATAAGCTCATGACATCAAGTATAACGAGGGAAAATACCAAAAAAAACATGATTAAAATCTGAAATCAGAGAATTGCAGGCTGATTTTCAGGTGAGCAGTCGACTGCTATCAGTATGGCAGTCGACTGGCACAATTGATTCCGAAATTCTAATTTTCTGGGCGAATTTCAGAAATGCATTAAAAATTCCAAAAAATTCGAAAAATCATGAAATTTTAGGAGCATATTTCTCTTAAGTATATCTATCAAGGAAAAATAGTTTTTCATGAAAAATCATTATATTTTCCGAGATTTGCCAAAAATCCAAACACTTGAAAAACCACTAGTTTTTGAGCATGTTAGTATCCTTTTTAGCACCTAGTCTTGCTTCGAGTTGTTCCAAAACATGAATACATAGATTTTAGATTAAGGAATTGTTTTGAAAACATATGAAATATCCAACAATGATCTTTGGGCAATATGTCTATGAATTAAACATAAGCCTTCCCCATGATTGGTCTATTATTGCTATTTTGATACTTTAAATGACCATCTAAATGCCATAGGCATTAGTGGACATTTGTATCATCCTAACATCTCACCCATGCTAAGTTTGCAATCAAGTTAGCCTATAGTGAGTGTGAGATGCATCCTAGGGGGTATTTGTATATACAATATATTCATGCAATTCTATCATGGTTAAGTATCATCCTAACAATTAACATGATCATAATGACATATATGAATGAATTCTACATTATGATCATGAAACTCATGTTTTCATCAAATTATAATCATGCATTAGGTATTATATGATGATAACAAACAAAGTATCACCTAAAACATGATTCAACCCTATTTCTCATGATAACATGCCAAATATCAAAATCATAAATCATGATTTAAAACATACATAGCAATTACATTAATCATCATGATTTAAGCATTATTACCTATTTATGGGCACGTTATCATCACCCAACACTATCTAAAAAATGTTGTCCCGTCATCCTAAGTCAACCAAAATATGATATAGGTTAGGACCATATGGTTGACTACCCTAGGGTTATTCTAACCCTTAAGGATGGATTTTGGAACCCAAAATAAATTCTTTCCTATTGGGTTCACTAAATACTCCTTGGGGATCCATTTCCTAGCAATTACTTTCTTTTTATCTTGTCCCCTAGCTATTAGGCATTTATAGGCCTTTTCATTTTTCTTTTCTTTGTATCCTAGGCCTTTCTTGTTGAAACTAGCTCTTTGGCTCCCTAAGATCATATTTAAGGTGTTGGAGCCAATAGTGAATTTCTCTAAGGCTTTGGTTAAATAATCTACCTTTTCTCTTAATGCCCTATTTTCCTCTATGCATGCATCATTAACATTTAAAGGCATATAATCATGTGAGCATGCATCATCTAAGCTAGAAGAAATATTTTCATTTTCATTTAAGCATGCTTTTTCTAATTTTTGTTCTAGGTCCTTAATTTGATCTAGCATGCTTTTGTTTTTCTTCTTAGCTCTAAATAAATCTCTAGTTAAGCTAGAAACCATGGAAACTATTTTCTTAGGGGTTAGATTTGTTACCATAGTTTCCATGTCCTCTTCTTCTTCGGATGAGGAGGATGTAGAAGCTCCCCCTTCATTTGAGCTCTCCCCATTTGAGCTTGATCCTTCATTTTCGGATGAAGAGCAATCCAAGTCATCAAAGGCCATCAAGGCCAAATTGGTGACAAAGGCATTCTCCTCATCCGATGATGAGGAGGAGGATGAGGATGGATCATCCCAAGTCCTTGCCTTGAGAGCCTTAGCCTTTCCCTTCTCCTTTGTCTTCTTCTCCTCTTCCTTCTTTTTCTTGCTCCCCTTTTTTTTCTTCTTTTCTTCTTTCTTTTTCCTTTCTTCCTTGCTCTTGTTTAGGAGAGGACAATTGTCCCTTATGTGCCCTTCTCCTTGGCAATTGTAGCATATGACCTTCCCCCTTGGTCTTCTATTCCTATCATTAGATTTATCAAATCTAAAATTCTTAAATGCTCGTCTTACCCTCCTTACCATGTAGGCTTCTTCGGTGCTATCCATGGAGGAGGAGGAAGATGCTTCGTCATCGGAGGAGGAGGTGATTTCCATCTTCTTCTTCCCCTTACTTGCCAATAATGCTACTCCTCTTGAGGGTTGAATTTTAGGCTCCTCTTGTATTCCCTCAAGCCTAGTTTCGTGGAGCTCCATTGTTGAGAAAAATTCCTCCAAGGTACTTACTTCCAAGTTCTTGGAGATGTAGAACGAATCCACCATGGAGCTCCACTTTGAGGACCGGGGAAAGGCATCTATGGCCTTCATTACCATATCCCGGTTTGATAGCTTCTCACCTACACTTGTTAGTCCATTTAAAATTTCTTTGAATCTAGAATGCAAAGAAATTACCTTTTCTCCCTTTTCTAATTTGATGTTGGATAGTTGGGAGCGGAGGAGATCTCTCCTTGCTAGCTTTGCCTCGGATGTGCCTTCATGAAGCTCAATTAGCTTCTCCCACATCTCCTTGGCGCTTAGGCATTCTCCTATTCGGTTGATTTCTTGTTGGGGGAGCACATTGAAGAGATGATGTTTGGCTTTTGAATTTGCAAGGTGCTCTTCCCTTTGCCTTTTGGTCCACCTAGATTTCTCGATTGGTTTCCCTTCTTCATCCCTAGGCAAAACGAACCTGGATTCCATTGTAATCATTATATCAAAATCCGTTTCGAAAAATACCTCCATTCGCTTCTTCCACCAAGCGAATTCTCCTTCAAACTTCGGAGGATGAATGTTGGAGCCGGCCATTTTGAAAATTGCTTGTTGTGGCGGTTAGTCCTCGACAAGCTTTCCTCGGCTCTGATACCACTTGTTGGAAATCGGATGGCCGGCTAGAGGGGGGTGAATAGCCCTTTTCATTTGGATGCCGGTATTTGCTCGTCTACAAAACTAATTAGCGCAAGCGGAAGACTAATAAAGACAAGCAAATAGAAATACGAGAAAACAAACGCTAACAAGGAATGTAACGTGGTTCACGGCTACGCCGCTAATCCACGGTCCCCGATTCGTCCTCGGTGAATCACTCCGCTAAACCAATCCACTAAATGGTCTCTCCTTTGCACCAAGCTAGGTGGAGGTAACCTTTACAATCAAGATCACTCTTCTTACAAATAGAATGGAGTAAAAGCGGGTAAGAAGAGTTTAGAGCTTGTGGGGCACTAGGAAGATTACTTAGAGCATAAGCATTAGCCTCTCAAAGGCTTACACCCTCTCTTTTTATAGAGAGAATTTGCTTTCTTCCCGTTGCCGCCATCGATCATTGCCGCCCTTGGCGATCGTCTACATCTAGCGGCCTCCGAACACGTCGGATCCCGACCGTTATAGTCCAACGGAACTCTTGGCACGGTCGATGGTCCTCATCGATCGTAGTCTCCGTAATCGGCGCGATCGGCTACGAACGGCCTGGTCGAACCCTATTGATCGATCATTGCGCCTTGATCGGCCGACCGATAATCTTCGCGATCGCCCGTATGGCGATCATTGCGGCCCGCAATCGATCGATCGTATACGGTCGAACTCACTCGACTCGGAAGCGATCGCCGACCGGCGTGATCGGCGGTGTCGAAAACCCATTCGACACTTGGCCAAATGGCCAAGTTTCACCTAAGAGCTACCCTTCCCCGGGTTACAATCGCTCACTCTCATCTCTCAGAGTCCCTCGCCTTCGAAGTTCTCTTCGTTCTCGGCCACGTCCCTCGGCAGCATCAGGCGCACGGCTCTGCAATGCTCCTTCGCGTCTCTTGCCTCGAAGTCTACTTCCTCCGGCTTCACTCCAAGCTTCTCGTCCGGCGGTCCCTCGGATGCTCCAAGCGCACGGCTTCCGCAAAGCTATCCTTCACCGACTCAAGACACGAGTCATGAGATGTGAAACTCGCCACGGCTCCATGTGCGAATTACTAAGTCCTGCACGACTTCAACGCACATATCACATCAACATATCAAACTAACTTAAACCCTTTGCCACACCATCAAAACCATATTACGGCAAGAGATTGCCCTAACAATCATGACATTTTATATGATTTAAATGAATATGATGTCATGACATGGTATATGACAATCAAGGCATGACAAATAAGATATAAGGCATAAAATACCTAAATTTTAATATTAGTTGTCATTTGTTTGGATTAAATTGATTTTTCCATATTATAACCTATTTCACAAGCGTGCCAAAACTCAAAATGACACACCATGACCTCTAGACCTAATTTGTGCCAATTTGATCAATTTTTCAACTTTCATAAATTATATTGGCACATCCTAAAAACCTTTAGGATTAAATTCTAACCACATTTCCAAAGTGTCACAATACCTTGGAAATGACCTAAAGTGTCAACTTTGCTATAGTTAGGTTAACTACCCATCCATTTAAGGTTGACACAACCTAACCCATTTAGCATGAATCGATCACGCTCCTAGGAACCCAATACCTATTGGAGCTCCTTGGGTTTACTAGGTATTCCTTAGGGATAACTTCCCTAGATACCCTCCTAATGACCCTTCTAGGCTTAGAAGCCTTGGTCATTGTGGTCTTGCCTTGGTTAACTCTAGGGGTGACTCCCCTTGTAACCTTCTTAGTGACTTCCCTAGGTTTCCTTGAAACCTTAGCCACTAGGCACACTCCATGGTTAGCCTTAGGGATGACCTCCCTAGTAACCATGGCCTTCCTAGACCTAGATTGTGTTCCATAATCTAATGGAACACTATGATAGGTCTCCTTGGGCTTAGGTTTGTGACCTAAACCTTTCTTGCCCTTGGATGGTTCTTGTCTCCTAGGCCCTTGACTTTGACTCCTAGACCCTAGATTTTGGCAATTTGACCCTTTAATTTGATTTTGCATCTTTTCAAGGGTCTTCTCTATTTTCTCAAGTTTTGACCTCAAAACTTGATTTTCTAGCTCTAATTGCCCAATTTTTGAATTTTGATTTAGTCTTTGGGCATTACCATTTCCTCTAGGCATATGCCTACCCTTCTTAAGGTTAATGCCTAAATGGTCCTCTACCTTCCTAATAGGTTCCCTAGGTAGGATTCTTCTAGAGACATTAGTCCCAAATTTCTCCTTAGTTGAAAAGGTCTAGAGTCATTATTTCTAAACTTGTCCTTAGACCTAAAATCAACATGTTCAGCCCCTAAGCAATAAAGTCTATTTCTAGCATGCTCTTTATGATAAATTGTAAGTGAATTAAAAGCATGCTTTTGATTCTTACATAATGAACGAGCATTATAAAAATATACCTTAGGGTTTGCTTTAGAAGCTTCCCCTACATTGTTGACTCCTTCTTGGCCTTTCTTCCTCCCCTAGGGCATTGAATCCTATAATGCCCCTTTTGTTGGCACTTGAAGCACACCACGTGCTCCTTGCTCTTCATAGTGGGGACTCTGGCATCCTTTGAATTTTCTTGAATTTTTAGTGCCGGTTGAGTCTTCTTGACCTTCTTAAGGCACTTGCTTTTATAGTGCCCATGTTCCTACACTCAAAACACATAATATATATTTTATTTTGAATTAATGTGCTTGAGTTACCTTCTGTGGTAGGGGAATCTTGAACTTCTTCTTCTTCTCGACAGGAGGTAGATGCTTCCTCTTGAGTTGGTTATAGTATTGAAGTTTGCCTAGTCTCCTCCCCCTTAATCCTAGAGGTGGAGGCTTCCTCTACTTCTTCCACCTCCTCTTCCTTCTCGGATGTCGAACACTCCTCGGCCTCCAAATCCTCACTTTCTTGTGAGGATGAGCTTGCTTCTTCGGCCTCTTCCTCAAATTGAGCCGATGATGGTTCTTCATGGAGGTTGGCCAATTCGCTTCAAAATTCCTTTGCATCCTTGTATTCACCTAACTTGGACACAACCTCATTAGGAATTCAATCAATCAAGAATTTTATTACCTTATTACTTCTCTCAAATTCTTGCAGTTGTTCCTCGATCCACTTTTTCATTTTGAGGAATCCTCCCTTAGGCCCTCTTGGAAATTTGAATCCTTCCATCAAGGTGGCCGAATCCTCGATGTCCATCATCATCACAAAGTCTTAAATTCTTGCCTTCCATTGGTTGAAGCCTTCTCGTCCATAGAACGCATATGGAATTGGGGTGTTTGTTGGGATGTATACTGAAAGCCTAGTCTTTGTATGGACATCTTCATTTTGAAATAAGAATTACATGATCATTGTTTGCATTTTATATTTATTATATGTGTGCATCTTGTCTAATACTTTACACTGTAGATAACATGGTGTGTGGTGTCACACAGAGGATCGTGTTATCAGTTCCTTGTAGAGTATAAGTAGAGGCTCACAACCAAGATGGTTTTGGACAAACTATTGGTATGGTTGTAGTGTAATTTGGTATTGATTTATCTTGACCATATAATTACACTAGTACACTTTGTGTGTATTGAGCAGGACCGACTTAAAGGTGATTCAATTTATTGCTGACTACATAATTGAATCAGATCTCGGTTATTATGGTGTACATGCTCTTAATCCCGATATAATAATGGGCACATGTACTTAATATTTATTTCTTTGATTTACCAATGGGAGAGATTTATGGGTTAAATCAATAGGCCCGGTAAGTTGGGAAATGATATTATTTACATGGTGTGCCATTGATTATAGGAGGAAACCGTATCCTATGTATTAGGATGATGATGTCCCCTTGAGGAGCTCATAAGGAACATCATGTAAATCCTGCAGGTGGACTTGGTCCAACATGATGATAAGGTTGAGTGGTACTACTCATGGAGTTAGATGTTAATTAATTAATTATCAATAAATTAATTAATTAATGGACATTCGATATCTTAAACACGGGGAGATATTTGTACAATTAATATATGGAGCCCATATTTAATTATGGGGGTTGGTGAAGTAGATCAATGTTAATCCTCTAGTGGAATGAATTATCATTAATGGATCGAATTTTATGTGGGTCGAATCCATTAGGTGGCCAAGATCCAACTCCATCTCATGGTCTATATTGTAGCCTATTAAAACCCTCATGAAGCCTAGATCCAACAGACATGATTAAAAGGAGGCTTGGGCGAAATCTATAAATAAGCTTTCAAGGCTTGGGTGGCAAGATAGTTTTTGGATGCTAGGGTTTGCTTCCAAGGCTTGGGTAGCAAGGATAGAAGAAGCTTTAGGGTTTGGAGTTGGCTTGGGTGGCGACAAGAGGTGGAGGAGGGTTTTCCTCTCTTCCTAAGGTTTGGCCAGCTCCTCTTCTTCATCCCTTTAGGGCTGGCGCTCCTTCCATGAAGCAAAGGCTGGCTGTTCTTCTTCCTCAACTTCTCATTGGCCGACAACAACAAGAGTTCATCTCTTGGCCGGCGCCCACATCTCCTTCTTCCTCTCCTTGGCCGGCGGCAACAACCAAGCTAGGTGGCTTGGTGGTCGGCACTAGATAGGAGAAGAAGAGTTTGGTTATCTTCCCTTGTTCGGAGCGAGCAAGGAAGGGAAGATACGTGATCTACGAGGCTTCAACTCTTGGAAGATCATTGCCCACACAATGTCCAAGAGGAGGATAGGACATACAATAGAAGATCAAGAGGTATAATCTTGTTTGTTTTGATTTTAGTTCTTTTGTATCATGTATGTGGTTAATTTACTTGGACCCCGATGATAAACACAAAAATCGGCGATTCGTACATTATCTATTCCATGGCTAATCGAGGATAAGAGTTAGGTTGCTTGAACAACAAGTTTGTTCAAGCGACCACTCAAATCGAATAACACGATGAGATCGGTTGCTTAGGTAATCCATCTTCATCTAGATTAATTTTTTAATTCGGGGACGTATGATAGGATCGCCATGCACGAGCAACTGAAGTGATGCTTCAACCTTTAAGTGGTATCAGAGCCACGGTTTTTGGTTTTGTGTGTTTAGGATTCAGTTACTTTTATGCACTTATCATATATTATGTGTGCCGGATAATAGTACGATGTGTGTAGGCTAACTTTTTGGTTGCAGGAATAAGATCCAACTATTATGGACATATGTGTCTGTATGTGATTGTATGTGTGTAATCGTAATATTATTTGAATCCTCGGGGTTGACGAGGCTAGTATTTAACTTTTGTAATTAAGTATGACATTATTTAGCCACTCTTTTATTTTAGTTTACTTTCGATTTAGATTTCATGTACACTCCTTTGTGGAGTATAGGATCGATGGATGTAAATTAAAATAATTTTTCTTGGCTCGGATCTCCGGATGGCTTGTACATGGCGTAAGGAGGAGCGGATGAGGTGGCAACACGACTGGAGGCATATTGGAGAACAAAAGCCATAATAGTTGGAAAATTTGTTTTTCATATTTATTGCTTTTGATTTATATGCTTGTTGTTCTTGCATAGTTAAAATTCCTCAATTTTAAATTACTAAGTGGGAGAGAGATATTTTTTTAAAATTCCCGTGGCCTCCATTACAATTTGACATGTGATGCGAACAAACTTGCACGTTGGTTCTGAGTGCCTTCCTCCATATCGGATGAGTTTGTTTTGCGGATCACTAGGTCAAATATGGTTATAGGAAGTTATTTAGGAGCATGTGTACTTCTCCATTGGAAGGCACATAATCCGAGGTAATTGCCTTAGTATCGGGTAATGGTGAACACTTAGATGCAAATAAAAGTATCCTCCCCATCAGAGTCACTGCTTTTATTTGTAGGGCCGAAGAGGAACCAACTATTAATTTTATTTTTCAAAAAGTAAGGTTGATAGGATAATAAAATTAATGGGTAAAACCTCCTCTTACAAATGTAGAATTCGTATACGTCCACACTATCGTGGCATACGATATTCTCGATGTTTTGAGGTATTGGTTGATTTTAAAATTTTATTGTTTGAGGAATCAATAATTTTTGAAATCTAAATGTTTTTGATCTATGTGATTCTTAGGTTTCTTCAAAATGACTTTCAACCCACTTGCTGTAATTCTAAAGGAAAATAAACTTACTGGACCTAACTATGTGGATTGGAAAAGGAATCTGGACATAGTTTTGATTGCTGAGGAGTACAAGTATGTACTTCTTGAGGAGTGTCCTCCTAAGCCTACGGATGATTCTGGAGAAAAGGAGAAAGAGAGTTATAAGAAGTGGATCAAGGATGATGAGATGACGCGGTGTTACATTTTGGCTTCTATGTCAAATGTATTGCAACATCAGCATCAGGCCATGACTACTGCTTATGACATGATGCTCAATCTCAAGGAACTTTTCGGACACCAGAATCGGGCTGTTAGGCAAGAAGCCATGAGAAACTTGATGACGACCACCATGGTTGAGGGAACACCCGTGAGGGATCATGTTCTCAAGATGATGGCTCATTTGAATGAGCTGGAAGTCCTTGGAGCTGAGATCGATGGGAAAACCCAGGTCGATATCATTCTCCAATCTCTACCTAGGAGTTTTGAACAGTTTCGTCTGCACTACAACATGAATAAGAGGTTGTATTCATTGGAAGAGCTTCTGATAGAACTCTAGGTGGTAGAGGGGCTTTTTTGTCAGAGTTCTTAGGTTTTGGTTGCCCAGAAGATTTCTACTTCTAAGCCGAAAGGCGAGAAGAAGAAGAAACAAGGTGCAACGAAGGTGGTGGGAGGATCTCAGGGAGGAGTGAAGAAGCCGAAAGGCAAGTGCTTTACTTGCAAGCAGACTAGACATTGGAAGGCTGACTGCCCCAACCGGAAGTAGAACAAAGGTATATCTTTTGGTCTAGTCGTTGAAACATGTTTAGCGATGTTATCTACTGACACAAGGTGTGTAGATATGGGAGCCACTGATCATGCCTGCAATACTTTGCGGGGGTTCCAGGAAACCAGACGACTAGCTGAGGGGGAGATTACCGTCTACATGGGCAATGCTACTAAGGTGGCGACTATTGCAGTGGGAGATGTTTATTTATCTTTTGATAGGAATAAAACTTTGGTTCTGAGAAATTGCCTTTATGTACCTTCATTTAGAAAGAATTTGATTTCAGTTTCTAAATTATTTTTGGATGGATATTCTATTTCTTTTAATGACAGAGTTGTTATAAAAAGGAATAGGAAGATTATCTGTTCTGGTGCGTTGGTAGGAAATTTATATACTCTTGAACCAAAGGCTCCCACGATGCAAATAGAAGTAAATAACTCATCTTCTAAATCTAATAAGAGAAAAGAACATTCAAAAATTATCCAAACGTATCTTTGACATCTAAGGTTAGGTCATATTAACCTAAGTAGAATTCAAAGGTTGATAGCTGATGGACCTTTGGGTTCATTAGTGGTGGAAGATTTCCCAACCTGCGAATCTTGCTTGGAAGGTAAAATGACCAAGAGGCCTTTTAAGGCCAAGGGGTATAGAGCCAAAGATGTGTTGGAATTGGTTCATTCTGATTTGTGTGCTCATATGTCTATCCAGGCTGGAAGTGGTTTTGAATACTTTGTCTCTTTTATAGACGATTATTCAAGATATTGATACATTTACTTGATGCGCTACAAGTCTGAATGCTTTGACGGGTTCAAAGAATTCAAGGTTGATGTGGAGAAACATCAAGGTAAAAAAATCAAGATACTACGATCTGATCGTGGCGGTGAGTACCTCTTGGGAGAGTTTAGGATTTACTTATCAGAGGCTGGAATTCAATCCCAACTGTCTGCACCTAATACACCCCAGTAGAATGGTGTGGCGGAGCGAAGGAATATGACTCTTATGAAGATGGTTAGATCGATGACGAGTTATTTTGAGTTACCAGATTCATTCTGGGGGTATGCTCTGGATACGACAGTGTATATTTTGAACTTGGTACCATCTAAATTAGTACATTCTACTCCCACAAAATTGTGGACTGGCCAAAAGCCTAGTCTGAAATATATTCGAATTTGGGGGAGTCCAGCATATGTGATGAAGGTAGATGTTGGTAAGTTGGAACCTTGTACAGACGTGCACTTGTTCGTAGGCTATCCTAGAGGAACGAAAGGTGGTTTGTTTTACAGTCCTAGAGATCAGAGGGTGATCATTAGCACGAATACCCAATTTTTAGAGGAAGACTATGTGATGAACCACAAGCCCATGAGCAAGATTGTTCTGGAGGAGTTGAGAAGGGAAGTCACTACTTCAGTACCAACGGTACAAGAGGACATACCACAAGTGACTGCACCGCGTGTCACAGAGAATACACAGGTGACACCTCATTGTAGTGGGAGGGTTGTTAGACAACCTGAGAGATTTATGTTCTTGGGAGAATCTTCTGATTTGATCTCTGACAAACATGAATCTGATCCCTAGACATATGACGAGACAATCCAAGACAAAGATGTAGTATCTTGGTAAAGGGCGATGAATTTTGAGATAGAATCTATGGATTCAAATCAGGTCTGGGAGCTAGTAGAACCACCCAATGGTGTAAAAACCATTGGATGCAAGTGGATCTACAAAAGAAAGAGAGGAATAGACGGGAAGGATAAGACCTTCAAAGCAAGGCTTGTTGCGAAAGGGTATACTCAGAAAGAGGGCATCAATTATGAGGAGACCTTTTCGCCGGTAGCTATGCTTAAGCCTATCCGGATTCTCTTATCTATTGCTGCTCATATGGATTATGAGATTTGAAAGATGGATGTCAAGACAACTTTCCTTAATGGAAGTCTTGAAGAAAACATCTATATGGAGCAACCAGAGGGATTCATTGCAAAGGGCAAAGAGCATCTTGTGTGAAAGCTTAATCAGTCAATTTATGGATTGAAGCAAGCTTCGAGATCTTGGAACATCCGCTTTGATGAAGTATTCTAGTCGTATGGATTTATTCAAAGTCCGGATGAGTCTTGTGTATACAAGAGATGTGACAGAAACATAGTGGTATTTCTTGTACTATACGTAGATGACATTTTGCTCATTGGAAACAATGTCAAAGTGTTGTTAGACGTAAGGGTATGGTTGTCCAAACAGTTTGATATGAAGGACTTGGGAGAAGTGGAACACATCCTTGGGATCAAGGTTATAAGGGATCACAAGAAAAGGATGTTGTGCTTATCTCAAGCTTCATACGTAGACACTATTTTGGCTCGTTTTAGCATGTAGAACTCCAAGAAAGGTTTTCTATCTTTTAGGCATGGAGTACCTTTATCTAAAGAGATGTATCCTAGAACATCAAAGGAGATAGAGGAGATGAAGGCGGTTCCTTATGCTTCGGCGGTAGGAAGCCTCATGTATGCTATGTTATGTACGAGGCAGGATATCTGCTTTGTCATGGGCATAGTTAGCAGATATCAGAGTAATCCAGGACAGGGACATTGGACTGCGGTAAAGCATATATTGAAGTACCTAAGAAGAAATATGGATTATATGCTGGTATACCAGGCAGATCAATTACTCTCTGTGGGTTACACAGATTCTAACTTCCAATCAGATAGGAATAACAGTAAGTCTACCTCGGGTTTTGTGTTTACTTTGAGAGGTGGAGCCATTGTATGGAGGAGTGTCAAGTAGAAATGCGTGCCGGACTCCATCATGGAAGCTGAGTATGTGACAACCTCTGAGGTAGCCAAAGAAGCTATATGGCTCAGGAACTTCTTGATGGACTTGGATGTGATTCCTAATTTTCCTAGAACTATCACAATTTATTGTGATAAAAGTGGTGCAGTTGCAAACTCGAAGGAACCACGAGCCCATAAGGCAAGTAAACACATAGAGCGCAAGTACCACCTGATACGAGAGATCGTAAAGTAAGGAGAAGTTGCTGTCGCCAAGATTGCATCGGAGGATAACCTGGTAGATCCTTTCACTAAGGCCCTTCCAGCGAGAGCTTTTGATAGACATGTGGAGGGAATGGGAATCAGATGTATGACATTTTGATGGCAACATAGTCTTTTAGTATAAGTGGGAGATTGTTGGGATGTATACTGAAAGCCTAGTCTTTGTATGGACATCTTCATTTTGAAATAAGAATTACATGATCATTGTTTGCATTTTATATTTATTATATGTGTGCATCTTGTCTAATACTTTACACTGTAGATAACATGGTGTGTGGTGTCACACAGAGGATCGTGTTATCAGTTCCTTGTAGAGTATAAGTAGAGACTCACAACCAAGATGGTTTTGGACAAACTATTGGTATGGTTGTAGTGTAATTTGGTATTGATTTATCTTGACCATAGAATTACACTAGTACACTTTGTGTGTATTGAGCAGGACCGACTTAAAGGTGATTCAATTTATTGTTGACTACATAATTGAATCGGATCTCGGTTATTATGGTGTACATGCTCTTAATCCCAATATAATAATGGGCACATGTACTTAATATTTATTTCTTTGATTTACCAATGGGAGAGATTTATGGGTTAAATCAATAGGCCCGGTAAGTTGGAAAATGATATTATTTACATGGTGTACCATTGATTATAGGAGGAAACCGTGTCTTATGTATTAGGATGATGATGTCCCCTTGAGAAGCTCATAAGGAACATCATGTAAATCCTGCAGGTGGACTTGGTCCAACATGATGATAAGGTTGAGTGGTACTACTCATGGAGTTAGATGTTAATTAATTAATTATCAATAAATTAATTAATTAACGGACATTCGATATCTTAAACATGGGGAGATATTTGTACAATTAATATATGGAGCCCATATTTAATTATGGGGGTTGGTGAAGTAGATCAATGTTAATCCTCTAGTGGAATGAATTATCATTAATGGATCGGATTTTATGTGGGTCGAATCCATTAGGTGGCCAAGATCCAACTCCATCTCATGGTCCATATTGTAGCCTATTAAAACCCTCATGAAGCCTAGATCCAACATACATGATTAAAAGGAGGCTTGGGCGAAATCTATAAATAAGCTTTCAAGGCTTGGGTGGCAAGATAGTTTTTGGATGCTAGGGTTTGCTTCCAAGGCTTGGGTAGCAAGGATAGAAAAAGCTTTAGGGTTTGGAGTTGGCTTGGGCGGCGGCAAGAGGTGGAGGAGGGTTTTCCTCTCTTCCTAAGGTTTGGCCAGCTCCTCTTCTTCATCCCTTTAGGGACGACGCTCCTTCCTTGAAGCAAAGGCTGGCGGTTCTTCTTCCTCAACTTCTCCTTGGCCGGCGGCAACAAGAATTCATCTCTTGGCCGGCGCCCACATCTCCTTCTTCCTTTCCTTGGCCGGCTACAATAACCAAGATAGGTGGCTTGGTGGTCGGCACTAGATAGGAGAAGAAGAGTTTGGTTATCTTCCCTTGTTCGGAGCGAGCAAGGAAGGGAAGATACGTGATCTACGAGGCTTCAACTCTTAGAAGATCATTGCCCACACAACGTCCAAGAGGAGGATAGGACATACAATAGAAGATCAAGAGGTATAATCTTGTTTGTTTTGATTTTAGTTCTTTTGTATCATGTATGTGGTTAATTTACTTGGACCCCGATGATAAACACAAATAGGCCCACCTGAATGGCCTATCTAGTCTGTAGCAAACGGCTATGGTAAAAACATGCAAAATCCGTTACCAGCTGATCACTTGCTAAAAGTGACAAACATTGGGAGACACGCAGCTAGGCGAACATTGGAGGATATACATTACACTGCATGACACAAGGACATACACAGGAGGAGTAAAGTACACATGGATGGCACACGGGAGTATAGTGAGACATGGAAGGTACACATGAGCGGGAGAAGGAGAGGAATGAAGGTAGCAAGTGAGAGTGTTAGTTCCCATGTGAGCACATGTACGCCGAACCTTGGATACATCTCAGATCTGACACTTCGTTAGATATGACATGAGCATGAATCCTAGGCTATTGTATGATTTGTTGGGTTGATCTCATTGATCCGTGAGGGGAAACTTCGCTTCCCACTTCACCTTGGTCGCTTGTTCATGGCAATCCCATCGATGTCCCCGGATTAAAAAAAATTTAATCCTAGACAAAAGGGATTGCCCAAACAACCAAGTCATCGTCGTGCTATTCGTTTAGAGAGGTCACTTGAACAAACTTGTTGTTCAAGCGACCAACCTCTATTCTACAAGTAGTCGCGGAATAGATGATGTCCGGATCACCAGCTTTCATGTTTATGTTCGGGATCCAAGTATTATTTAGCCACATACATAAAGTAAACATCCACATAAAACATGCATATAATTGAAAAGCAATTATAAACATAATACAAAGGAAGACTAATCAAAATAAACAAGATTATACCTCTTGTTATACCTCTTGATCTTCTATTGTATGTCCTTCCTCCTTTTGGACGTCGTGAGAGCGACGATCTTCCAAAAGTCGAAGCCTCCTAGATCACCAATCTTCCTTTCCTTGTTCACTCCGAATAAAGGAAGATCATCAAACAAAACTCTTCTTCCTATCTAGAACCGGCCACCAAGTCAATAGACTCGATGTTGTCGCCGGCCAAGGAAGAGAACATGGAGTGCAAGAACCAGCCAAAGGAGAATCAATGAGGGTATGGGCGCCGACCAACACTTGGAGAAGAGAAAGGAAAGCAATCCTTCTCCTTGTTGCCGCCCAAACCCTAAACTAAGCTCTCCTAATTTCCGGCCAAGGATGAAGGGAAGAAGATTAGGTTGAGCTCCGGCCAAGGTAGAGGGAAGAAGGATAGAAGCCGGGCAAACCTTGGAAGAAGAAGAAAAGGCCTTCTCCTCATTGTTGCCGCCCACCACCAACACCCAAACCCTAACCCTAGCCGCCCACTCCTAATCCTATCCCAACTAGGATTGCTTGCCGCCCATAAGGAAGCAAACCCTAACCTCATCCATCATGTTGCCGCCCACCCCTATCACCTCCTTTTATAGAGTTAGGGATAAGCCATGATTTAATCTCCTCCATTGGTTCTAGGGATTTAATCTCAACCGTCGGATCTAGAGATTTAATCTCTACCTTTGAATCTAGAGTTTTGTTTTCATCCATTGGATCTAAGTTTCATGAGGTGTTAATAGGCTACAATAGGGACTATGAGGAGGAGTTGGATCTTGGCCACCCATGGATCAAGCCCACATAAAGTCCGATCCATTAATGATTATCCATTCCACTAGAGGATTATCATTGATCTACCTCACCAACCCCCATAAGTTAATATGGGCTCCATATATTATTTGTACATTTTCTCCCCGTGTTTAAGATCTCGAATGTCCATCGATTAATTAATTTACTGACCATTAATTAATCAACATCTAACTCCATGAGTAGTACCACTCAACCTTTTCATCATGCCGGACCAAGTCCACCTGCAGGGTTTACATGATGAACCTTATGAGCTCCTCAAGGGGACGTCATCATCCTAATATATAGGACACGATTTCCTCCTATAATCAACGACACACCATATAAATAATACCATTTCCCAACTTATCGAGCCTATCGATTTAATCTATATGTGCCCGTTATTATATCGGGATTAAGAGCATGTACAAAATAATATCTGAGGTCCGATTCGATTATGTAGTCAGTAATAAATCGAATCACCTCTAAGTCGGTCCTGCTCAATACACACAAAGTGCACTAGTGTGATTCTATAGTCAAGACAAACCAATACCAAATCACACTACAACCATACCAATGGTATGCCCAAAGCCATCTCGATTGTGAGCCTTTACTTATACTTTACAAGGAACCGATAACATGATCTCCTGTGTGACACCACACACCTTGTTATCTACAATGTAATGTATTAGACAATATGCATATCCATAAAAATATGCAAACAATGATTATGTGATTCTTATTTCAAAAATAAAGATGTTCATACAAAAGATAGACTTTTCAGTATACATCCCAACATGATTGTGGTTTTCTTTGATGGTATATATTTACCTTTCATAAAAAAAAAGAGGATAAGAGTTAGGTTGCTTGAACAATAAGTTTGTTCAAGTGACCACTCAAATCGAATAACACGATGATGGATTGGTTGCTTGGGGAATCCATCTTCATCTGGATTAATTTTTTAATTTGGGGATATATAATAGGATCGCTATGCATGAGCAACCGAAGCGAAGTGAGAAGTGAAGCTTCAACCTTCAGTGTTGATGTCCCATCCCAATTTCTCTTCAAACTCCATCTTCTTCCTCTAGTGGTGCTCCCTTGGTTGTCAAACCTTGAAGAACGACCTCGCTCTGATACCACTTGTTGGGAATCGATACGTCGCTAGAGGGGGGGGGGTGAATGGCGCGTTCATCATTGCTTGACGGAATTTGATCGTGCTTGTATACAATCATTATTAGTGCAATGGAATATAGAATAAAGTAATAATGAAATACAACAAATACACCAATACACAAGGATGTAACATGGTTCAGAATCTTAGGGTTCCTACTCCACGGATTGGGCTCGAATGAGCCCTAGCGATGAAAACACCACCACTAAGCACAAACACTCCTTCTCGACAACAAGTCGGAGGTGGAAAAAACTCTTACAATGATTACAAAAGTAATACAAGACAAATACAAACCAATACACTAAAATGCAAGTAAAGAAAACTTTATAAAGAGCTTTGGATTGCTTGCTCTTTGGTTGCTCGAGAAGAGCCTTGAAGGTCTGGATTGCAGCAGCAAATCCCCTCCAAATCGCCTCAAAGAACCATAGCCAAATCCTCCTCCATGAGCTACTTTTATAACTTGCATTCGGGCTAGATTTTGCCTAGCAGTCGACTGATCGTGACCATCAGTCGACTTCTCCTGTAGTCATTGTGAGACAACGACTCGATCCACGTTGAATAAGTTCCAACAGATACGCCGATTGTATCATTACCCATCGATCGACTTCTAAGGTCAGAGCTAACCCGACTGACGATCAACTACCAAGCATTACTGCCCCATAATCTCGACCAGCGATCGCGCCATCCATGGCGATTGACTACTCAAGCCATCATCGATTGTCCAATCTTTGTGATCGCTTAGGGTCTTCTTTGCGGTTGACTCACGGATCGATCGTGTCATAATCGATCGACTCGCCAGAGTCAACTCGGCTGCCAATTATCAAAATACTTGACCAATCGATTGGTCCAAAGCCCCAGACGATTGATAACCTCAACCATGAGGTTTAATCCCAAGTATGATGCCCTTATACTTGCTAGACCACCTTTAGCCTAGACCTAAGCCTTCTAGCCACCTCCATCAGCCTCACGCCTATCGGATCCCACTAAGTCATCCATGACTTGTTCATCCATACGCTAGCCTTCAGGTGCTTCTATGGGCTATTGTTATACTAAGCTGGTCTATACCACCAAGACACATTTGGGCTTATGCTGCCAAGACTACCGCTTGGACTTTATGCCGCCAAACCATTGGACTTATGCTGCCAATACTCCTGCTTGGACTTTATGCCTCCAATATCAACTCTTGGACTTCCCTTGCCAACCTATGTTTGACTTTCCATTTGCCAAGACTCAAACTTGGACTTTCCCTTGCCAAGACCCATGTTTGGACTTTCCATTTGCCAAGACTCAAACTTGAACTTTCCCTTGTTAAGACCCATGCTTGGACTTTCCATACCAACCCATGTTGGACTTTCCAATTGCCAACACTACAAGAAAATTGCCCTATACCCACAGTAAAAAACCATAGGTAAAAGCAAGCAAACAGTGGGTATAGACCTCAAAAACCTATACCCACGGACATCTATTTTCGTCATTTTTACTATGCCTTTACCTACGGTTTTTTTGCCGTGGGTGTAACATATAGTGACGTTACCCATTACCGTCAGAAAATGCCTCAACTTATACTTATGGATTTCATTGCGTCACTATAGGTTTTAGTGATAGAACTAAAAACCGTCACAAATCAAATTCCTAGATAATTACCCACAGTTTTTTTTTCCGTGGGTATAGCTTATAGTCATATGATTTTTTTTCCTGTTGATATAGATTATAACCACACTTTTGTTACAAAAAATTAAAATTTAGAATTCAATTTATATATTTAAATTTACATAAAAATAACAATCATCTTTAAAAAGACTCCAATTATATTAAAAGTAAATCATGTCCTAAAGTAATAGGTAGCAATATTACAAACAAACGGAATCATGAAAATCTAAAAAGGTACATATTATGGTCCCATAAAGTACATATATATGGTACATACAAAATAAAATTCCAAAACATGATAGACATGAATCACCAACAATCAACAAAATGAGCACCTTCGCTTCTAGTTATCACTTGTAAATTAAATTATAATGAAGCATTAATATAAGTGAATGTATTTAACAAAATTAACATCAATCTTAATGAAAGTTTATCAAATTAAGTACCTACTATATTCATAATCTTCATGAACTTTGAGATCTTGAATTGCTTTGATCATTTGGCTTACTTGAAGCATCCGGAACCTATAAAAAAATATGAAAATTTTGAACTAAGATAACAATTTAAGGAAATCTTCGTGATAAATACTAAAACTAATTAAACTAGCGGACAAAACTAATACAATATTATATTGAAGCATAACTTATAGTTAGAACTAATAGACAAGGAGGACAATTTGAATGTCTCTTAGTGTAACAGTAAATGAATAGTACTAGAAATTAGAAATATAATTGGAATTTATATTGCATGGAGAACAGGTTTTTCAAACAAAACATAAATGGAATTTTATCTGATGTTAGCATACCTGTTCAGCTGCAAGTTGTAAGATGTTTTGCACATCTTATCCTGGCAAACGACTTTGCATTAATTTTATCACATTAGTCAACAACCCCTTAGTATGCATAACTTCTTCATGCAAATCTTCGTCTGTAGATGATGAAGCTTTTGACTTTTTTGCAGGTGGAATCTTGCCCAAACAATGCACACGTCCTCTCTTTTCATTTTCAGGTCCTTGTACTTTTGCAAGCAAGTCATCCTTCAAAAATGTAGAACCTTGTTTGCTTTGAGATGCATGTGATGTCTCACCATCGGATACATGATTTTTAATTTCATCCTGAAACACCATTTATATAAAAAGAAGTCATAATTGTAAGAGTGTGATATATATACAACAAAATCAACAAATTAATGATAAACATTTAGACAAAACATATATAATGAAATCTTACAATAACACTAGCAGCTTTGTCATTGACAATTGTTCCATTCTTACGAGTTCAAGTGTCAATATATACCATATGATGTTCAGGCAACACTCCTTTATTTTTCTTTTTCTAAAACCAAATAAATTGTGAGTTTCACATAAAAATATACAATTCAATAATAATGAATGCAAACAAACCTTCTCATCAATCACTACTGGAAGACTTTTTGTACCCATATAATGAGTATCTTCAAGCTTAGCATGATTTTGTTTATTAATTCCACTTATTTTCTGTACAAAGCAAGAATTCATAAAGAGGAAATGACACATATGTGTATAATGTTATATAAAATACATATATATGTAAAACACCTTACTTGCCCTTCTTCTGAAAACCAATGATGAACTAAAGCACGATATTGACCTGGATCAACTCGATCATCAAGTAATGTAGAAGCAATTTCTTCTTGTCTTACTGGGGTCAAATGCTCTCGTTAAATCATGCTTCCATTGTCTCCATTTGTCATTCATCTCAGATTTTAACATCTCCCTTGTAGCATCATTTATAGGAGGGACGAACTCAAATTTATCCTAAACAATAAAAAATGTTAAACCAAAACTATGAATATAAATTTAATCATAATATAAATTATGAATGCATAGGTAAAAGAAAAATAGCAATCATGAAACCTCTATTAGTTTAAGCATCTCCTCTTTGTTATCATTTGGCATTAATTTCCAACTTGTATAGTTGATTGGAGCATATTGGGGCCTTCGTACTACACTTCCTATGAATCGAGAAAGAGTCTTTGCTTCTTAACCAATAGGTCAACCAAGTTCATCTAACTTAACTCTTATAAAATCCTCAAGATCCATGTCCCACACATCTAACATTTTGGTAGGGCCTCTAGTTGCTTTAGGTGGTGTCACAACTAATTAAAAAAAGAGACATAAGTATGAGACAATATATATATACAGAGCTGAATAAAAATGATAGCAAAATATATACCTTCTTCAAGAGCGTCTGTGTCAGATGCAACAGTGTGAGACTGAACAGATTTATGTATGCAATGTTCTATAGAAATTGAACCACAATGTGTTCCTTCATTAGGGCTTGATTGGATTTGATTTGAGGTAGAATTCAAAGTAGTCCGTTATTCTTCAATGTCTTGTGAAATATTCTTTGGATTCAGATCTTTACTATGATTAACAATGTTTAATTTTCTTCGTCTTCCCATCGACCTATGGAGCTAATTAGTCTTTCAAAAACTAAAATTAAAATATTATATAATCAATCATAGGCATAGCAGTATAGTGAGCATAAACCAACAAAAAAGAGTTATTGTCATAATCTAACACAAATGTAAAACACAATGCATAGATGATATGATATCTTAGTCAAATGAAAGGGAATTAAAATACCACCATTTATTACAATTGAAAGAATCTGCCAAGTTAAAGAAAAATGACCCTTGATACGTGAAAACGATGATGAAAGATGGGAAAGAATGTTGCTATGTCCAAAGCTATACCACGCATGCTCGTTGAAATAATGATAAAACTTCATTGATCAAGCAGAGAGGTCCTGTATGATAACATGGTCCTGAAAGTAGGGATATATCTTGTAAATGAAGTCAAATACTCAGCTGGGTTGGCATGACATGAAAATATATATATAATGTGGACTAACCTTAGTTTTCCATTATTTATTTTAAACAATACCAATTAGTGTTCTTTTGGTGCACCTAGTAGCAACATAAATAAAATTGTAAATGAGCCACCAAATTCCCTTCAGGATTTAGATAACTTTAAAATGTGTTGTAATTTAGATGCCAGGATGGATTAAGAAAAATAACTATTGCTTATAGAGAATATATCCAACAAGAGTTGCATTATCCACAACATAAACCAGACAAAGATGAAAGTGAAAAATAGTAAGACACATGACAATATTTGGAGTTGTCCACTATCAAAAGATGTCTATCACTGTAACATATATAGTTTATCTCATCTTATCATCTACCAACTACATCTAACAGCTCACAAATATTAATACTTTACATTTAAAATCTCAAAGTATTCCGTGCATCCATAAAAACATAGGATGGAACATGATAATGCATAAGGAAACCTAAAATATACTCAAGTGTATAATATTGTCAACACTAAGGTTTTAAGTTCCAGGTAGTGCCAAGTGATGTAGACACATGGATATGCACATATCAGGCATGCCAACCTAGGAAAGGAGTCTCAAGGGTATGGAGGAGACACTGGAGAAAAGAGCTGCTCGAGATGTGTATTGCATTGTCCCCTGTTGTATTTTCTATGTGCAAGAATAAAAGGAGAAATCTTAATCATGCTGATGTTAAGTCATGGTACTTTAATCAATGGTCAATACATATTATCAAGCATCAAGATAGAAACTAAAGCTTATACTCGAGGTAATAGAATAATGACTTCATTCTTGTGCGGCTTAGTACTATGAGCAAGAACAGAAAAATGAACCCAAAAGAGGGGAAGAGAAGATAATGAGAGGGAATTATTTGAGACTAAAAGTCACTTGATTAATATTGATGAAAACATTACGTTTTTATATCTAATTCTAGTAACTTGGTGTCCTTAGTCTACAAGACTTGCAAAGTGAACCAATTTAATAAATCAAGATCCAATAAAAATAAATATTTCTAATACCTTGAGCTGTGATGATTGTCTTTATATTAAAAATAAGTACAATTCTATAATAGTGAAATAACGCTATAATTATTTGTTTTTCATTACTGCCAATGTGGAGGCACATTAATGTGGCAAATAAGAATATAGGATTTACTAGTCAAGTCTCACCCTCTAGTGTGAATACACAAACATAAAAGCAAAAGAGAGGAGAAGTTCCTCATGTATAAAGCACTAAACTAGAAATCAACAAAACAAACTTGTTCATAGAGTACAGGCATTTAGAATATGAACAGGCATTCAGAAATCAGGCTAGGTTTTATTTGTGATATAAAGCACCAAACTAGGAGAAAACATGAGTTTGATCCAAAGGTGAGGGACATCTTCAAATGCTACTACTGTACACAATCCTTTTTTTTTGCCCGTGAGATCTTAAAGGTAAGACAGATCTTCAAAAGACCAATGAAGCTCGGTAGAAATTGGCATGCACAATGGATCTCATTCAATAATAGCATGGCTTTCATTGTGGGCAAGAAAAGAGTGTAAAATCTACACCCTCACTAGCATGGATCTCTGTAACCACAAGAGTTCATCACATAAGAACTCAATTGAGCAAGAGAAAAATAATAATCAATGGTACTCACGAAGGAATGAGTATGATCATGGTTGAAGCTCAGCTTCAACTTCTACCCTAATCAAAGGAAGATTAAAAGGACACAAAACTAGGGTTCCTTAACCAGTCAGATAGCATGAACCAGCCAACTCATTGTGACTTACAAAAGCGATAAAACACCATTGACTTCTATCCAATCTACAAAAATTAGCAAATTCAAAGGACAAAACAAAGAACTTGAAGAGAGAAACAAACACGTTCACACTAGATTGTAGCAAAGTATTATCAATTACAATTAATAACAATCCTCTTGATTAACATTATCATTAGAATTGCTATCGTCATGAATAGCAATAGCATTAGCCTCAATTTCCGACACTTCATCATCATCATTAACTTCTCTCCTAAGCCAATCATTCTCATTCAGAGTTGCTTCATCTATATCATGTGTTGTTTGCTCACTCATTGGCTCAATATCATTGTGGTCCTCATCACCGATATCATATGTATCACACACTTTTACATTCTCAACCACAGGCCAATCCTTGTTTCTCTCATCCCAGGCATAAAACACCTTCCTAGCTTGTGATGCAAAAACATATGGGTCATCACAAATATCTTTTCTAGTATGCTTTAAAAACTTAAAATTTACAAGAGTCCTCCCAAACTTGTCTTTCTTGCAACCTCTATTGATATCTACCCAATCACACTTGAAAATAACAACTTTATATCTTCCAGAATAATCCAATTGAATGATATTAGTTAATTGACCATAGTAGTTAATTTCATTGGATGAGATCTTAGTCTTCACGACTACTCCACTATTTTGCATTTTCAAGAATCTCTCTCTCTTCTTTGTGTGAAATCTAAAACCATTGATGACATAGCCGGAAAATCTCCTTGCCATATTTGATGGACCACGAGCTAACCACCTAAGCTCATCAGTAACTTGTGCACTCCTTTGTTCATCCAATCCTTGAATCTAAAATATGTTAGGAACATAACTTAGTCATAATTAATTCATAACTAATAAAAGAATTAAAAAAAAGAAACTAATTTCTTTCTACTTACCCTCTCTTTAAACCAATCATTAAACTTTTTAACATGAAGTTTCTCAAGTTCAACTGAAGACAATAGTCGTCGAGACTGTCTATTTAATAATGCAATGTGTTCTCTAAAAATCAATGAAAATAGAGTTATTTGGTTAACAAAAATCTCAAACTATAGAAATGAAATTAAACTTATGTCTTACTCTATAAATGAAGCTATTGCATCATGGTTGAAAAGCACATATCTATGAGCCTGTGATAACTCCAACCTGTCAAGCTTACTTATGCTCACTCTCTTTCGTTTCCCTACTTTGAACTTTTGTTGTCTTTTCAATCCTAGTGGCCTCCCTATTGGATGTAAAAAGGTTCCATCATCTATTAAACTTGAATCTATTTCATCATCATTTCTTCTAGGTCTAGTAAGCCTTGTCTCTACTCCAGATAGATATTGTGAACAAAATGTCAAATACTCATTAGCCAAGTAACCTTCTGCAATAGATCCTTTAGGATGTGCTCTATTACGCACAAATGACTTCAATGTTAGAAGAAACCTGAAGGCAACACATAAGATAACTCATTATTAGGTTTTGAATCTATATATTCTTATTGGTTAAAAGGAATAGTCTATACTTTTCAATAGGATACATCCATCTATATTGCACCAGTCCTGCAACCTTAGCTTCATGCGGCAAATGAATTATCAAATGCACCATTATGGTAAAAAAAATATGGAGGGAAAATTGTTTCTAGCTGGCAAAGTGTCTCAACAACTTGATACTCCAATAGCATAAGAGAATCCACATTCAACACCTTTGAACATATTTGTCTAAAGAAACTCTAAAGATTAATTAAAACTGATGTGACTTTATCTGATAACGAACCCCTTAATGCAATTGGAAGAAGTTCTTGCATCAACACATGACAGTCATAACTTTTTAACCCAAATATCTTGTGTTGCTTTACTTGCACACAACGTGGAATGTTTGACAAGCATTCATCTGGAGCTTTTACATTCTTTAGAACACTCAAGAAAGCTTCCTTTGTAGTCATCTGATAACATGCCCTAGGTAAAATCACCCTAGTACTGTTAGGATGTAATTGAGGATGAAGCACACTTCGAATACCAAAATCTACAAGATCTTTCCGTGCCTTATAATTATCCTTTGATTTTCCTGCTTGATTTAACAATGTACCAAGTATGTTATCACAAACATTTTTCTTAATATGAATCACATCAAGGTTATGGCGCAATATATTATGTTGCCAATAAGGCAAAGTAAAAAAATTCTCTTCTTTTTCAAAGGTTGGGGCTCACCCATATCTCCCTCACCATCTTCTAAATCATCCAAATATTTCAAAACTGAATTTCCATCAAGAATTACAGGTTTATTTCTGAATTCCTGTGTTCCATCGAAGTCTTTTTTGTTAAGCCTCCACTTGTGATCAAAGGCCAACCACCGACGATGACACATGTAGCAATATTTTTTACCATGTTGCAACCACTTTGATGCTGTTTGAAAACCACAACATGGGCAAGCATATTGGCCTTTAGTACTCCACCCAGATAGGCTAGCATATGCTGGGAATTCATTAATAGTCCACATTACTGCAGCACGAAGTTGGAAGACCTCTTTCTTGGAGACATCAAAGGTTTCAATTCCAGTATCCCACAACTCTTTCAACTCTTTCACCAATGGTTGTAGGTACACATCAATATTATTTCCAGGAGATTTAGGACCTGGAATGATTAATGACAACATGAAAAAAGATTGTTTCATGCACATCCAAGGTGGAATATTGTAAGGAATTAGGATGACAGGCCAAGTGCTATGAGTAATACTCATAATTTTGAAAGGATTGAACCCATCAGAAGCTAAGCCTAATCGAACATTACGAGTATTAGATGAAAATGTTGGATACCGAGCATCAAATTCAATCCAAGAAAGAGAGTCAGTCGGATGCCTAAGAGAACCATCCTTTGTTCTACCCTCTGAATGCCATCTCATCAACTCAGCAGTTTTAGAGGATTTGAATAGCCTTTGCAGTCTTGGCTTCAATGGAAACCATCGAAGGATCTTTGTCGGTACTTTCTTCAGCTTATTATTCCCTTGCATTTCCTCATTTTGGATTTCCACCTTGACTCACCACACTTTGGACATACTTCATCTTTGTTATAGTTGTCCCAAAACAATACACAATCATTAGGACAAGCATGAATTTTCTAATATCCTAAACCCAATCCTGAAATTATCTTATTTGTCTCATAGTATGACTCGGGAAAGACATTTTCTTCAGGTAAAGCATCTCTTAATAATTCCAATAACATAGAGAATGATTTGTCACTCCAACTATGAAGACACTTTAAGTGGTATAAATGCACCATAAAAGATAACTTGGTAAACTTCTTACAATTTGGATAAAGCATTTGCTCATTCTCTTTAAGCAATTGATAAAACTTGTCATCATTTTCCTCTCCTTGTTGCGGGTTCCTTTCTTCATTATTGTTGTGGGTTTCTTCTTCCATAGGATGCATTGCAAAAGCATCTCCAAGTAGTCCTTCCATGTAATGCTCCATTTCTCTAGGCTCTTCAAATGGTATATTTAAAGGTATTGTAGGCCTTTCACCATGGAAAATCCACTGTCTATACCCTCGAAGGAACCCTCGGTGTGGATCAGTTAGATGCAGATAGACACTGGTTCAACTATGAAGGTGAGTGTTGGCACACTTTTTGTAAGGACAAAAGATTTTTCCATTAGCTACTACATTTCAAAATGCAAATTCAAGAAACTCATTAACCCCTGAATGCATTCTTCAATTTTTTTGGTTGGATCACTCATCCAATCTCTAGAATCCATCGGAGTGCTACCATTCAAGAAATGTAAAGAAGAAAATGAATAAATAGTAATGAGAACTAGAAGTGAATAAATATTTGAATTTTCAAATATTTGAAATATTCAATTAACTCTTCTGCAATAAATATATGAGAAAAAAATGAATAATGACGAGACAAGAACACAGATTTAGTATCTTTTCATAGTTCATAGGTATCAACTACCATTAAATCTTTGAATGTAGTTCCAAACAAAGGCCACACAAATCTACTAATCTTTGTCAAACTAAAAGACTTTTATATTATCTAACTCATTACATTTGGAAAAAAAAAATTCAGCTGAATTTGATTTTGGGTCAAAACAAGGTGATTTTATTTTGGTAGAAATAGAATTAAACCTGAGTTGAATCTTAAGACCCCAAATTTAAGTAGGACAAACCAGAAATTTGATAGAATGCCAAAAAGGAACATTCTTAAACCATACGACTATCTGAATTGAAAGCTATATCATAAACAACAAGATATGATCATGAGAATTTGGACAATCATCAACTTATCCTCTTTTTATTAAATAAATTTCCTATTATGTATACGTAACACATAAATTTATCTCCAAACTAAATGGATTATTTTAGTTAATTAATATTTATTATAAGGATAATCAAATTAAAGAAAGTAACAAAAACATATGAGGACTTGAAAGATTTCAATATAAAGAATCCCAAAGATTTAACATGATTGCTTATTAAGGAGTCCCAAGTATTCAACTTAAAGATTTACGATTTCAGAAACTGGTCATGAAAGATATGCCAAAATCTAATTAGCAATTCATGTGAAGGAATACAAAATCCAGTCTCACCTTAAATGTTTATAACTAATGATTTTCTACATTGCAATAGAAAATAATGGATTCAAATAAACTTAATCTATTTTAACGCACAAGTCAAAATTAACAAAGATTTTGCAATGCTAAAAGGTAAATAGTCGAATGCACCTCAGATTATACTCCCATAACCAAAAATGCATAACTAAAAAATCAAAATCTTTAGATTCTACTAATGCGTGATGGCGACGCATACCGCTGGCCGCGACGTGCACGCCCGATGGTGATGGAGCATGTTGCCAGTGGTCGGAGCATGCCGCTAGCGACCGGAGCTTGCTGCCAGCGGCCTGCGTGTGTCGCCAGAGGTCGGAGCGTGCTGCCAGCACCTGGCATGTGTCGCCAGTGACTTCCTCTTCTTTCTCAACACTCGATCCTAAACCCTAAACCCTTACCTTCGTCGGTGGCCGATGCTCCAGAGGTGGCGGTGCCTTGCGGTGGAGGGCTTGAGGCGGCGACAACTTGAGATGGTAGGAAGGGTGCCGACGGTGAGAAGGGGAAAGGTAAGGCACGGGAATGGGAAAGGTAGGGCACGCGCGGTGAGAAGTAGATTTTAGGGAAGGAAAATAAAAAAAATATAGATAATTAGTTAGGGTTATTGGATTCTATTTTTATTGATTCAATACCCAATAAAATCTAGGCTTTAATCAATTAAAACTAAACTTAGGATTAATATTGAAACTTGAGTTATCATACTTAGCCATTAGTTAATTGGCTTAACCTGGGATTAAGGGTCACTCCCTAATTATCCCTTAATCACTTTAATATTTAAAATAATTTATTTTAATAAATGTCATTAAAAATTATTTATAATGAAGGTGAAATTTATAGTGATGGTAAATTATAAGTATAGGTATATGCTACTTATACCCATAGTAAAAAAAATTATAGTGACAGTAAAATATAAGTGTAGGTATAGATATCCAATAGTCACAGTATTGATAACTGTCCCTATAATCTATAGTGATGATGTCATACATCTGTGGCTATATGTTACCTATACCTACAGTATATGCGTAGTTAAAATCGACTGTGGGTATATGACAATTTTCTTGTAGTGCAAGATTCAAGCTTGGACTTTCCCTTGCCAAGACCCATGCTTGGATTTTCCATGCCAACCCATGTTGGAGTTTCCCATTTGCCAAGTGTCCCACTTGGACTTTCAATGCCAAGTACCCATGACTTGGACTTTCAATGCCAAGTACACATGACTTGGACTTTCCATTGCCAAGTACCCATGACTTGGACTTTCCCATGACAATCACATTGTAATACATTTTATCGAACATCAAAATACCGCTTGAGTCAAACTCGAGTTTGGTCAATCGTGACCTGGGTCGATTGCACCAACACTAGTTACCATAACTAGCATCCACATGTTCACTTTCAACATCCCTATGCTTCCATTCAGTGAGTAACGAATGCTTGGATAAACCAAGAAGCATAACATGTGCTAGTCTCACAGAATTGATGATGTCCAATCTCATCAATTTATCGACTAGGGATAGTTTCAATACTTGTATATTTACACATGATAAGATAACCACTAACTGTGATCCAATCAAAATTTCTCTCATGCTATGCATCATATTGTGGACTTCAGTACATGAGTTTAAGATCCAATCAAATACATAGATAATGTATACTCAAATAGTGAATTTTATTAAGAACTTCTCAGGTGATTGCCAGAGGACACCTCTCAATTACATCAAACTCCCACTTGGCCTATAGCCAATCGCCTTGGTATCTAATACCATAGGCCTCTCAAACTTTTCTTGGGGAAGAGTCTTTGTTAAGGGATATGCTAGATTCCTATCAGTGGGAACTTTCTCTATTTGTAAGTCTCTTCTATCTATGATTTCTCTCATCAGATGGTAACGACGTAGTATGTGCTTGGATCACTGATGAGACCGTGGTTCCTTCGCCTGTGCAATTGTGCCATTGTTGTCGTAGTAAACCGATAATGCTTCAACAATGCTCGAAACAACTCCAAGTTCAGTAATGAACTTCTTGATCCAGACCACCTCCTTCGCTGCTTCAGAAGCTGCAATATACTCTGCCTCCATAGTAGAATCAGCAACGGTGTCTTGTTTGAAACTTTTCTAACTCACCGCACCTCCATTCAAGATGAATATGTATCTAGACGGAGATTTGAAATCATCCTTATCTGTTTGGAAGCTGACATCAGTATACCCGCTTACTACCATATTACCTCCTTCATATACCAAGAATAAATTCTTAGTTCTTCTCAAGTACTTAAGGATTGTCTTGATAGCCACCCAATGATCCATACTAGGATCAGACTGGTATCTACTCATAACGCTCAAAGCGTATGATACATCGAGCCTCATACATAATATTGCATACATGATCGATCCCATAGTTGATGCATATGAGATTTGACTCATGCGAATTCTCTCGTCTTCAATGCGCGGGCACATAGACTTCGAAAGGTGAATTCTATGTCTCATGGGAATGAAACCTTTCTTGGATTCATCCATGCTAAATCGTTTTAGCACTTTGCCTATGTATGTATATTGCGAAAGACTAAATAACTGATTCGATCTATCTCTATAGATCTTAATCCCCAAAATATAGGTTGTTTCTCCCATGTCTTTCATGGAGAATATTTTGTTCAATTAGACTTTGACTGTTTGTAAAATAGGAATATCATTTTTTATAATTAATATGTCATCGACATACAATACTAGGAACACGATCACACTCCCACTAACCTTCTTATACACACAGGGCTCCTTAGGATTTTGTGAGAAATCAAACTGTTTGATTGCCTCATCAAAATGAATATTCCAACTCTTGGATGCTTGCTTTAATTCATAAATGGATCGTTGAAGCTTGCATACTTTGTTCTTGTCAATGGATGTAAAACCCTCAGGTTGTATCATATATACATCCTTAGATAGGTTTCCATTAAGGAAAGCTATTTTCACATCCATCTGCTATATCTCATAATCAAAATGAGCCACTATGGCTAGGAGTATCTGAATGGATTTAAGCATAGCTAATGGTGAAAAGATTTCGTCATAATCAACACCTTATCTTTAAATTATATTTATAGGTAATAACATTACCATCCATGTCAGTTTTCTCCTTAAAAATCCACTTGCACCCTATAGGCATTATGCCTTCGGGTGGGTCTACAAAGTTCCAAACTTGGTTTTCATACATGGAATTCATTTATGATTTCATGGATATTAGCCACCTATCCATGTCTGAACTATTCAGTACCTCTTCATAACTAGTGGGTTCCTCATCCTCTATGAGCAATACGTCATTAGATTCACTTATGAGAAATCCATATCTCTAAGGAATCCTACGTGCCCTACTAGATCTATGAGGAGTTGGTGTATCATCAGGTTCAGCTATTACCTCATCTGAATGAGTAATCAACTATGGTTCTTGACTAGACATCTCTTCTGTGTCTACCAGAATCTCTTGGACTATGCTTAGTTCAATCTCACTCCCACTATTTTCTGTAAGAGAAAATCCTTCTCTAGGAATATAGCATGCCTTGAAACAAACACCTTTTTTTTCCAAGGGATGATAGAATTGGTAACCTCTCGTTTCCTTAGGGTAACCAATAAATAGGCACATATCAGACTTAGCCTCCAGCTTATCTGATACTATCCTCTTCCATAAGTAGGACAACCCCATATCTTCAAATAAGATAAAATGAGGTTTTCTACTATTCTACATCTCATATGGAGTAGTAGAGATTGCCTTAGTCGGGACTCTATTTAATAGGTAAACACCGGTCTCGAGTGCGTAACTCTAAAAGGTTTTTGGAAGACTTGCATGCTGCATCATTGACCTAACCATGTCCAACAAGGTTTGGTTTCGCCTTTCAGCCACACCATTATGTTGTGGCATGTAAGGTGTTAGAGTATTGAGAATACAATCAAAGTCCCACATTGGTAAGACATGGAAAAGATCATGTGCTTATAAGATGAAAAGATATCTCCATTGGCATGATGCCTTTTGGGTAAAGCCCAAAAATAAAACCATGAGGGCTTAGGCTCAAAGTGGACAATATCATACCATTGTGGAGATATGTGGATCTTATAGGCACTAACAATTGGTATCAAAGCCATGGTCCATGTCAAGTCATGAACCTCGAACGAAGGAAGTTGAGCTCCCATGTTCGGATAAAGAGAACCAGACACTAGGCAGGAAGTCCAGTTAGGTCGGGAGGACCGAACAACTGACAGAAAGTCCAGTTGGGCTAAAGGGTTGGACAACTGGCAGGAAGTCCAGCTGGGTCAGGAGGACCAGATAGTTGGCAGAAAGTTCTGGTGGGTTGAGGATCAGACATCAAGCAGAGGATGTCCTTCGAGGATGGATAGGCTTGAGGGGGGGGGGGGCAATGTGGTCCTTCATTTGAGGGGGGGGGGATTGTTGGAGTATTGAGAATACAATCAAAGTCCCACATTGGTAAGACATGGGAAAGATCATGTGCTTATAAGATGAAAAGATATCTCCATTGGCATGAGACCTTTTGGGTAAAGCCCAAAAATAAAACCATGAGGGCTTAGACCCAAAGTGGACAATATCATACCATTGTGGAGATATGTGGATCTTATAGGCACTAACATAAGGTGGAGGTCTTTGGGACAAGATGCCATTGCCCCTTAGATAATCTTGAAACTCTTGGCTTAAGTATTCACCACCTCGATCCGATCAAAGTACTTTAATACCATTCCCAAGTTATTTCTCTACTTCTTTTCTGAAATCTTTAAACCTTTCAAAGACTTCAGATTTGTATCTTAACAGATACAAATACCCATATAGTGAATAATCATCAATAAAGGTAACGAAGTAGCTATAACCGAATATGACATGAGTTAAAATTGGTCCATATACATCAGTATGTATAAGGCCTAATTCCTCAACCGCTCGTTCACCTTTTCCACTAAAAGGTAACTTAGTCATTTGTTCTTTTAAGCATGAAACACATGTGCCTAATGAATCTGATTCATAAGACTCCAAAATACCAAGCTTATGCAGTTTAGTCATGCGTTCATTGCTTATATGACCAAGACGACAATGCCATAATTGTGAGGTTAATTGATTATCTAACTTAGCACGTTTGCTATTTGATTCGATATTGAATATTGTTAGGGCAATCAACCCATGTGATGTGGTTTTGATGTGTGTGGCAAAAGGTTTAAGTTAGGTTGTTATGGATTTGATATGTGCGTTGAAGTCATGCATGACTTAGTAATTCGCACATGGATGATGATTGGCAAGATTCACCATCTCATGACTCAGTCCTTGTGTCGGTGAAAGATGCATTGTGGAAGCCGTTCGCTTGGTGCATCCGAGGGACCGCTGGACGAGGAGCATTAGAGTGAAGCCGAAGGAAGTAGACTTCAGGGCGAGACGCGAAGGATGGCGCTGCGAAGCCATTGTAGGAACGATGGTGGCCGGCTAGAGGGGGGTGAATAGCCCTCTTTCGTTGTATGAGCGGAAGTCGTTCTTAATCGTCTACAAGTAACGTTAGCGCAAGCGGAAAAAATATAAAGCAAAGACAATTAAGAACAAACAAAAGATAAAAAATTCTAACAAACAAGATATAACGTGGTTCATGGCCTCGCCGCTAATCCACGGTCTGATTCGTCTCCGGTGAATCACCCCGAAACCAATCCACTATTGGTCTCTCCCTTTAGCCCAAGCAAGGTGGAGGTAAACCTTTACAACTCAAGAACACTCCTTCTTTTCCAATAGATGTGAAAGAAACTAGAAGAAGGAGTCTATGCTTTGTAGAGCACTTAGTAAGATGTTTGGAGCATCAAGATTACCCATCTACAAGCCCCCACCCTCTCTTTTTATAGAGAGGAAGCAATTCTTCCTGTTGGCTACTATCAGTCGACTGATGCCTTCATCAGTCGACTAATGTCGACTCCAATGGCTCCTGACCAGGCCAGATTTGTGGGATCCGTGACCGATTTTTCAACAGTCATATGATCAGTCGACTGATGATATCATCAGTCGACTGATGTCGACTTCCAGTCGAGTGACCCGCGAGCTCGACTAGCTTCTATGCCCATGCACAGTGCTATCAGTCGACTGCTCCCATTCATTAGTCGACTGATGTCAACTTGACTCATCAGCCACACCAGTCAATTGCCGATTGACTTGGAGCAGTCGACTGCCATGACATGGCAGTCGACTAGTGCCGGGTAAAACTCAAACCTTACATCCGTTTGAGCTTTCGACGGTCGGGTAAACCTCAACCCTTGCGGTCGAGCCTCCGACACTCAGCCATTCGGCCAAGTTCACCTAATGAGCTACTTACAATTCACTCATTCTCTCATATCACTTGAAGTCCCTCGCTGAAGCTCTCTTCGTTCGCGGCCACATCCCTTGGCAGCATCAGGCGCACGACTCTGCAATGCTCCTTCGCGTCTCTTTCCCTCGAAGTCTGCTTCCTTGGCTTCGCTTCAAGTCATCTCATCCGGCGGTCCCTCGGATGCATCAAGCGCACGACTCTGTAATGCTCCTTCGCTGACTCAAGCACGAGGTTGTGAGTGGTGACACTTGCCTAAGCTCTATGTGTGAATTACTAAGTTCTGCAAGACTCCAACGCACATATCAAATCCAATCATCCTAACTTAAACCCTTTGCCACACACATCAAAACCATAACACATGGGTTGATTGCCCTAACAATCTCCCCCTTTTTGATGTGTGGCAATCCGTTTAAGTTAGGTAAACAAATAACAATAAGCATAAGCAAGGAAAGCATGTAAGTAAAAACATGAGTATAACAACTCCCCCTTAAACATGCAACTCCCCCTTAAGACATGCTAAAATTTTCCTCTTAGCATGATTAACTTAAACTTCCCTATTTCTCCCCCTTTGACACCATCAAAAACATTATCTAAATGTTATAATCCAAGGTATCAACTCTAAGGAGTAAAAATATCAAAAACCAAAACAAAAACCTGATGAAATTAGGTTATTGTGCTTGTGCACAGTACATCAGTCGACTAGTGCAGACTACCAGTCGACTGGCACATAGATTACAGGTTTTCTGATTTTCTTGGACGAAATTCAAAAATGCAATAATAATTCCAAAAAAATCAAAAAATTGTGAAATTTTGAAAACACATTTCTTTTAAGGTCCTTTATAAGTGAAAAATGATTTTTCATGAAAATTACTTATATTTTCAATGGTTTGTCAAAAATCCAAAAGTTTCAAAAACAACTAGTGTTTTGATCAAGTTTGTATCAATTTTAACACATAGTTTTGCCTTAAATTGTTTCAAAACATGAAAGCACAGATTTTAAAGTAAGAAATTATTTTGAAAACATATGAAATATCCAACCATGATCTTTGGGCAATATGTCTATGAATTAAACATAAGTCTTCCCCATGATTGGTCTATTATTGCTATTTTGTTACTTAAAATGACCATCTAAATGCCATAGGCATTAGTTGACCATTTGTATCATCCTATCATCTCACCAATACTATGTTTTCAATCAAAGTTATTCTTATGGTGAATGTGAGGTGTTTCTAAAGGTATTTATGTACGTAACCTTCAATTTCATGCAATTCTACCCATGGTTAAGTATCATCCTAACATACCACATGATCATAAAAATATATATGAATTAATTTCACATTATGATCATGAAACAAATGTATTCATCAAATTGTGATCATGCATTGGTATAAAATCATGATAAAGAATTCAAGTATTACCAACAGCATGATTTAAACTATATTGCCCATGAATATATATTAAATGTCAAGATCATAAATCATGATTGCAAACATATATAACAATTACATTAACTATCATGATTTAAGCATTATTATCAATTTATGGGCACATTATCATCACCCAACACTATGCTAAAAATGTATAGGTCATGAGTATCAACATATATAACACTAAGTGTTGAGCATAATTTAAACTATTTATGGGTGCATTATCATCACCCAACACTATTTCAAAAATTTTGTCCCGCCATCCCAAGTCAACCAAATAATATGATATAAGTTAAGTCCATTATGGTTGACTAACCTAGGGTTTTCCTAACCCTTAAGGATGGATTTAGGAATCCAATACAAGTTCTTTCCTATGGGGTTCACTAAATATTCCTTAGGGATCCATTTTCTAGCAATTGTCTTATTTTTTGCTTTGACCCCTAGCAATCAAACATTTATAGGCCTTTTCATTTGTTTTTCCCTTATAACCTAGGCCTTTTCTATTGAAGCTTGCCCTTTGACTCCCTAAAATCATGTTCAAGGTATTTGAGTCTATTGTAAATTTTTCTAGGGCCTTAGTCAAATGATCTACCTTTTCCCTTAACATCCTATTTTTCTCAATGCATGCATCATTTATATCAAAAGGAAGATAATCATGTGAGCATGCATCATCATCATTAACATTTAAACATGCTTGTTCTAATTTATTTTCTAAGGCCTTAATTTGATCTAGCATGCTCTTATTTTTCTTTTTGGCCCTAAACAAGTCCTTAGTTAAGCTTGAAATCATGGAAACTATTTTCTTAGGTGAGAGATTCGTTACCAGAGTTTCCATGTCTTCTTCTTCTTCGGATGAAGAGGATGATGATGAGCCTCCCCCTTCACTAGAGCTCTCCTCACTTGTGCTTGATCTTTCTTGTTCGGAGGAGGAGGTGTCTAGATCATCAAATGCCATTAGAGCCAAATTTGTGACAAAGACATTTTCTTCCTCCGATGATGATGATGAGGAGGAAGGGTCATCCCAAGTTCTTGCTTTGAGTGCTTTGACCTTCTTCTCTTCTTCCTTTTTCTTCTTGCTCCCCTTCTTCTTTTCCTCTTTCTTCTTCCTCTCTTCTTTACTTTTGTTCAAGAGGGGACAATAATCTCTTATATGTCCCTCTTGTTGGCAATTTTAGCATATGATCTTCCTCTTGTGCCTTCTATCATAAGATTTGTTAAATTTTAAATTCTTTAAAGCATGCCTTACCTTCCTTACCATATAAGCATCTTCATTGCTATTCATGGAGGATGATGAGGATGCTTCATCGGAGGAGGAAGGAGTCTCTATCTTCTTCTTCTTCCCCTTGTTTGCTACTAGGGCTACTCCTCTTGATGGCTTGATACTTGATTCTTTAATTACTCCCTCAAGCCAAGTTTCATGGAACTCCATGGTTGAGAAGAACTCCTCCAAGGTGCTCACTTCTAGGTTCTTTGACATGTAGAAGGAGTCCACCATTGAGCTCCATTTCGATGACCGGGGAAAAGCATCGATTGCTTTCATGAGCATATCCCGGTTAGAAAGTATTTCTCCTACACTTGTTAGCCCAATTAAAATTTCTTTAAACCTAGAGTGTAAGGAGGTTACCTTTTCTCCCTTTTCAAGTTTGATATTTGTTAGTTGGGAGCGAAGAAGATCTCTCCTTGCAAGTTTGGCCTCGGAAGTGCCTTCATGGAGTTCTATGAGTTTCTCCCACATTTCCTTGGTGCTTGCACATTCTCCAATCTGGTTCAGTTCTTATTGGGGGAGTACGTTGTAGAGATGGTGCTTTGCCTTTGAGTTTGCCAAGTACTCTTCCCTTTGCTTTTTAGTCCATTTAGACTTCTCGATTGGCTTCCCCTCTTCATCCCTAGGTACCTCGAAACCATTTTCCATTATTAATAAAATTTCAAAATCGGTTTCGAAAAATACCTCCATTCGCTTCTTCCACCAAGCGAATTCCCCCTCGAACTTCGGTGGGTGAATATTGGAGCCAACCATCCTTGATTGTGCTTGTCGTGGCGGTTAGTTCATTGACAAGCGCCTTGGCTCTGATACCACTTGTAGGAATGATGGTGGCCAGCTAGAGGGGGGTGAATAGCCCTCTTTTGTTGCATGAGAGGAAGTCGTTCTTAATCATCTACAAGTAATGTTAGTGAAAGCGGAAAAATATAAAGCAAAGACAATTAAGAACAAACAAAAGATAAACAATGCAAACAAACAAGATATAACGTGGTTCACGGCCTCGCCACTAATCCACGGTCCGATTCATCTCCAGTGAATCACTCCGAAACCAATTTACTATTGGTCTTTCCCTTTAGCCCAAGCAAGGTGGAGGTAAACCTTTACAACTCAAGAACACTCCTTCTTTTACAATAGATGTGAAAGAAACTAGAAGGAGTCTATGCTTTATGGGTCACTTAGTAAGATGTTTGGAGCATCAAGATTACCCATCTACAAGCCCCCACCCTCTTTTTTTATAGAGAGGAAGCAATTCTTCCCGTTGGCCACTATCAATCGACTGATTCCTTCATCAGTCGACTGATGTCGACTCCAACGGCTCCTGACTAGGCCAGATTTGCGGGATCCGCGGCCGATTTTTCAATGGTCATATGATCAGTTAACTGATGATATCATCAGTCGACTGATGTCGACTTCCAGTCGAGTGACCCGCGAGCTCGACTAGCTTCTATGCCCGTGCACAGTGCTATTAGTTGACTGATGTCGACTTGACTCATCATCCACACCAGTCGATTGCCGATCGACTTGGAGAAGTCGACTGCCATGACATGGCAGTCGACTGGTGCCGAGTAAAAGTCAAACCTTACATCTGTTTGAGCTTCCGATGGTTCGCGGCCACGTCCCTCGGCAGCATCAGGCACACGACTCTGCAATGCTCCTTTGCGTCTCTTGCCCTCGAAGTCTGCTTCCTTGGCTTCACTTCAAGTCATCTCGTCCGACGGTCCCTCGGATGCATCAAGCGTACGACTCTGCAATGCTCCTTTGCCGACTCAAGCATGAGGTTGTGAGTGGTGACACTTGCCTAAGATCCATCTGCGAATTACTAAGTTCTGCAAGACTCCAACGCACATATCAAATCCAATCATCCTAACTTAAACCCTTTGCCACACACATCAAAACCATAACACATGGGTTGATTGCCCTAACAGCCATGCGCTTGGCGTATCCGAGGGACGTGGCCGGACGAAGAGAACTTCAAAGGTGAGGGACTCCAAGAGAAGATGAGAGTGAGCAATTGTAACCCGGGAAGGGGCAACTCTTAGGTGAACTTGGCCAATTGCCTAAGTGTCAGATGAGTTTTACCGACATCAGTCGACTGCCATATCATGGCAGTCGACTGCTCCAAGTCTAATGGGTTTGATTGGTGGGTTTCTGGCCCAAGGAATGACAGTTGACTGCCAGACCACCAGTCGACTGCCAAGGATGACAGTCAACTAATGAAGGTAGTCGTGGGCACAGAACCTCCCGTAGTCAATTGATCAGTCGACTACGGAGGCATCAGTCAACTAATGGATACATCAGTCGACTGCCAAGTCTCCCGTTGGACTACAACGGTCGGGATCTGACATGTTCAGAAGCCGTTGCAATGGCGGCAGTTGACTGATGGGCAGCCAATGGGAAGAAATCAGCCTTCTTTATAAAAAGAGAGGGTGTGAGCTTTGGGATGGCTAATGCTTTATTCCTAAACATCCTCACAAGTGCCCAAACAAATTCTACTCTTCTTACTTGCATTTATTTCAATCCTATTGTAAGAAGAGAGATTGTAAGAAAGGTTACCTCCACCTAGCTTTGTGCAAAGGAGAGATTAGTGGAAAGCTTAAGGCGTGATTCACCTTGGAACAAATCAGGTCGTGTACTAGCGGCAAGGGCTGTGAACCATGTTATATCAGTTTGTTAGTGCTTGTTCTTAATTGTCTTTATTGTTTATATTTCCGTTGCACTAATCATATTTGTAGACGATCAAGAACAAGCAGATTCCACCATACACGATAAAGGGCTATTCACCCCCCTCTAGCCGACCACCGATGTTCCGACAAGTGGTATTAGAGCCAAGGTTGCTTGTCACCGGACTCACCGCCGCTACAAGCACAACAACAAAGATGATCGGCTCCAACATTCATCCACCGAAGTTTGAAGGAGAATTCACTTGGTGGAAAAAGTGAATGGAGGTATTTTTCGAAATGGATTTTGATATCATGTTAATAATGGAATCCGGTTTCGATATACCTAGGGATGAAGAGGGGGAGCTAATAGAAAAATCAAGATGGACCAAGAAGCAAAGGGAGGAGCACCTTGCAAACTAAAAGGCCAAGCATCACCTTTTCAACGTGCTCCCCCAACAAGAAATAAACCGGATAGGAGAATGTTTTAGCGCCAAGGAGATGTGGGAGAAGCTAGTGGAGCTTCATGAAGGCACATCCGAGGCCAAGTTAGCAAGAAGAGATATCCTCCGCTCCCAACTCAACAACATCAAATTAGAAAAGGGAGAAAAGGTACTTTCTTTACATTGTCGATTCAAGGAAATCATAACCGATTTATCAAGTGTAGGAGAGAAGCTATCGTACTGGGACATGATAATGAAGGCTATAGACGCATTCCCCCGGTCTTCGAAGTGGAGCTCAATGGTGGACTCCTTCTTCATCTCCAAGAATCTAGAGGTAAGTACTCTAGAGGAATTCTTTTCTACTATGGAATTGCATGAAACATGACTTGAAGGCATAGTAGAAGAGCCAAGGAGTCAAACAAGGGGAGTGGCACTAGTAACAAGCAAGGGGAAGAAGAAGAAGGAGACTCCACCTTCTTCATCCGATGAAGATTCTTACTCCTCCTCCATGGATAACAATGAAGAGGCATATATGGTAAGGAAGGTAAGACGTGCCTTAAAGAATTTTAAGTTTAACAAATCTAATGATAGGAGAAGAAGGCCAAGAAGAAAGATAATATGCTACAATTGCCAAGGAGAGGGACACATAAGGGATGATTGTCCCCTCTTGAACAAAAGCAAGGAGGAGAGAAGAAAGAAAGAAGAGAAGAAGAAAGGGAGTAAGAAGAAGGAGGATGAAAAGAAAGTCAAGGAAAAAGGGAAGGCTAAGGCACACAAAGCGGTGACATGGGATGATCCATCATCCTCATCGGAAGAAGAAGAAGCCTTTACAAACCTTGCCCTAATGGCTATAAAAGACTTGGACTCCACTTCCTCCTCCGAAGAAGAAACAAGCACAAGTGAGGAGAGCTCAAGTGAAGGGGGAGCTTCATCCTCATCCTCATCGACATCATGAGAAGGAGATTTGGTAAGTGAGGTAACAAATCTCCCTCCCAAAAAAATTATATCCATGATTTCTAGCTTAACTAAGGAACTATTTAGGGATAAAAAGAAGAATAAATGCATGCTTGATCAAATTAAGGCCCTAGAAGAAAAGCTAGAAAAAGCATGTTTAAATGTTAATGATAATGCTTTTTCTTCTAGTTTTGATAATACATGCTCACATGATGATTACATGCCTTTCAATGTTAATGATGCATGTATTGAAGAAAATAAGGTTCTAAGGGAAAAGGTAGATTTCCTAACCAAGGCCTTAGAAAAATTCACCATAGGCTCCAACACATTAAATATGATTATTGGGAGCCAAAGGGCAAGTTTTAATAAAAAAGACCTAGGTTATAAGGGAACCACAAATGAAAAGGCCTATCATTGTTTAATTGCAAGGGGTCAAGCTAAAAATAAAATGGTAGCTAGGAAATGGATCCCTAAAGAATACTTAGTGAACCCTATAGGAAAGAATTTGTATTGGGTTCCCAAATCCATCCTTAAGGGTTAGGAAAACCCTAGGATAGTCAACCATAATTGAATTTTATTAATATCATGTAAAATGGTTGACTTGTAAGGATGTGGATGATAGATTTTGATTTAAGTGTTGGGTGATGATAATATGATCATAACATGGAAATTATAATAATATTTGATTTATGATCATGATATGCAATTATTGAAGATTTATGATCATGATTGATAATTCTTGCTTTTATGATCATATTAGGTGTTTTAGAATGCATGATACTTAACCTTGGGTAGAATTGCATGAAATTTTGGTTAAGTATGAAATACCTTTAGGAACATCTCACATCCCACTATAAAGCTAAGTTAATTGAGAACATAGAAATGGGTGAGATGATACAAATGACTCACTTATGATTATAACATTTTGATGGGTCATTAGATGTATCATGATAGAAATAATAGACCAACTATGGGGAAAAAAATGTTTAATCAATGAACATATTTCCCATAGATCATATTTGGATATTTTAAATGATTTAAAAACATTTCATATTTTATAAACAATGAGTTCATGTTTTGTTTTGAAAAGTTTCAAGTCAAAACTAGGCTTTAAAGTTGATACTAACTTTAGACATTTTGCAACTTTTGAGTTTTTGCCTAATTTTCGAAAATAAAATGAATTTTCATGAAAACCAATTTTTCACTGATAGAGGAACTCATAATAAATATGTTTGCAAAATTTCATGATTTTTTGGAATTTATAGAATTATTGATGCATTTTTGAATTTTGTTTAAAATCGTAAAAGCAGTTTTAAAGTGAGCCAGTTGATCGCCATCTTGATAAGAATGATCGATGATCTTGGGCATGAGCACAGTAACCTATTTTATCAGGTTTTGAACTTGATTTTGGTATTTTCTTCCATTAGACTTGATGGCATACGTGTATAACATTTGTATAATGTTTTTGATGGTGTCAAAGGGGGAGAATTTATGGGTTTAAGTTAATCATGCTAAGGGGGAAATTTAGCATGTCTTAAGGGGTAGTTGCATGTTTAAGGGAGAGTTTGATACTCATGCTTACTTACATGTTTTCTTGCCTTATGTTTTGTGTTTATGTTTTACCTAACTTAAACAGATTGCTACACATCAAAAAGGGGGAGATTGTTAGGGCAATCAACCCATGTGATGTGGTTTTGATGTGTGTGGCAAAGAGTTTAAGTTAGGTTGTTATGAATTTGATATGTGCGTTGAAGTCATGCAAGACTTAGTAATTCGCATATGAATGACGATTGGAAAGATTCACCATCTCATGACTCGGTCCTTGAGTCGGTGAAAGATGCATTGCGGAAGCCATGCTCTTGGTGCATCCGAGGGATCGCCGGACGAGGAGCATTGGACTGAAGCCGAAGGAAGTAGACTTCAGGGCGAGACGCGAAGGATGACGCTGCGAAGCCGTGTGCTTGGCGCATCCGAGAGACATAGCTGAACGAAGAGAACTTCAAAGGTGAGGGACTCCAAGGGAAGATGAGAGTGAGCGATTGTAACTCGGGAAGGGGAAGCTCTTAGGTGAACTTGGCCAATTGGCTAAGTGTCAAATGGGTTTTCCCGACATCAGTCGACTGCCATATCATGGCAGTCGACTGCTCCAAGTTGAATGGGTTTGACTAGTGTTCGACTGGTGGGTTTCTGGCTCCACTCTCGAAGATCGCATCTGTTTATCGAACAACTCTCGAAGATGGAAGACAATTGTATTAGCATCCATATGCTCATGTTGCTTCTGCAACTCAGGAGACATCGACATCTTAGAGTCAACAACATGTTTCTGGTAAGCCAACTTTGTTAGGGCAATCAACCCATGGGATATAGTTTTGATGTGTATGACAAAGAGTTTAAGTTAGATTGTTATTGTTTTGATATATGCGTTGGAGTCTTGCAAGACTTAGTAATTCGCACATGGAGCTTTGGCAAATTTCACCAACTCACAACCTCGTGCTTGAGTCAATGAAAGAGCGTTGCAAAGCCATGCGCTTGATGCATCTGAGGGACCGTCGAACGAGATGACTTGAAGCGAAGCCAAGGAAGCAAACTTCGAGGGCAAGAGACGTGAAGGAGCATTGCGAAGCTGTGCGCTTGGTGCTGCTGAGAGACGTGGCCGCAAACGAAGAGAGCTTCGACGAGGGACTTCAAGTGAGATGAGAGAATGAGTGAAATGTAAGTAGCTCATTAGGTGAACTTGGTCGAATGTCTAAGTGTCGGAGGCTCGACCGAAAGGGTTGAGTTTTACTTGACCGGTGGACGCCCAAATAGATGTAAAGTTTGAGGTTTACCCGGCATCGCTGGGATCGCCATGTCATGGCGGTCATCGCCCAAGTCGTGACTCGACTAGTATATATCAGTTTCGCCATCGATCATTGCCACTATTTGGCGCTTGATGTTGAGAGACCGGTCGATGATGGCATCGATCGGTCGTGAGGGTTTCGGCGAGGAATGGTGATCGAGTGCTCGCTTCCGGCACTCGACTGATAGCTTCATCAGTCGACTGATGGGACGATTAGTCGACTGATGTGGGAGTCGTTGGATGAAATCCAACGTGGAAGAAGCCGTTATTAGGCAATGACTACAGGAGCAGTTGACTGATCCTGGCATCAGTCGACTGCTAGTGGCCAACGGGAAGAAAACATCCTTCTCTATTTATAGAGAAGGTGTGAGCTTTTGGATGGCTAATGCTTATGCTCTAAGTGATCATCTAAGTTCCCCACAAGCTTCCAACTCTTTCTCTTGTTCTTATTTCAAATCCATTGTAAGAAAGAGTGTTCTTGGGTTGTAAGAAGGTTTACCTCCACCTTGCTTTGGCTAAAGGGAGAGATCGATATTGGATTGGTTTCGGAGTGATTCACCAGAGATGAATCAGACTGTGGATTAGTGGCGAGGCCGTGAACCACGTTATATATTTTATTAGCATTGCTTTTACCTTGTGTTGTCTTAATTGCTTGTTTAGTTTTGTTTCCATTGCACTAATATTGTTTGTAGACAAGAAATTCCATCGTACGACGAAAGAGGGCTATTCACCCCCCTCTAGCTAGCCACCTACGTTCCAACAAGTGGCATCAGAGCCAAGGCAGCTTGTCGAGGACTAACCGCCGCAATAGGCACTATATCAAGGATGGTCGGCTCCAATATTCATCCGCCGAAGTTTGAAGGGGAATTTACGTGGTGGAAGAAACACATGGAGGTATTTTTCGAAACCGACTTCGAAATTTTATTAATAATGGAAAATGGCTTCGAGATACCTAGGGATGAAGAAGGGAAGCCAATCGAGAAGTCTAGATGGACTAAAAAGCAAAGGGAAGAGTACTTGGTGAACTTAAAGGCAAAGCACCACCTCTACAATGTACTCCCCTAACAAGAAGTGAATAGGATAGGGGAATGTGCAAGTACCAAGGAGATGTGGGAGAGATTGGTGGAACTCCATGAAGACACTTCCGAGGCTAAGCTTGCAAGAAGAGATCTTCTTCACTCCCAATTAAGCAACATCAAACTCGAAAAGGGAGAGAAGGTAAACTCTTTACATTCTAGGTTTAAAGAAATTTTGATTGGTCTAACAAGTGTAGGGGAGGAGCTCTCCAACCGAGATATGGTAATGAAGGCTATAGAGTGTTAGGGCAATCAACCCATGTGTTATGGTTTTGATGTGTGTGGGAAAGGGTTTAAGTTAGGATGATTGGATTTGATATGTGCGTTAGAGTCTTGCAGGACTTAGTAATTCACACATGGAGCTTAGGCAAGTGTCACCACTCACAACCTCGTGCTTGAGTCAGCGAAGGAGCATTGCAGAGCCGTGCGCTTGATGCATCCGAGGGACCGCCGGATGAGATGACTTGAAGCGAAGCCAAGGAAGCAGACTTCGAGGGCAAGAGATGCGAAGGAGCATTGCAGAGTCATGCGCCTGATGCTGCTGAGGGACGTGGCCGCGAACAAAGAGAGCTTTGGCGAGGGACTTCAAGTGAGATGAGAGAATGAGTGAATTGTAAGTATCTCATTAGGTGAACTTGGCTGCAAGGGTTGAGGTTTACCCGACTGTCAGAAGCTCAAACGGATGTAAGGTTTGAGTTTTACCCGGCACCAGTCGACTGCCATGACATGATAGTCGACTGCTCCAAGTCGATCGGCAATCGACTGGTGTGGCTGATGAGTCAAGTCGACATCAGTCGACTGCTAAATGGGAGCAATCGACTGATAGCACTGTGCACTGACACAGAAGCTAGTCGAGCTCATGGGTCACTCGACTGGAAGTCGACATCAGTCGACTGATGATATCATCAATCGACTGATGATATCATCAATTGACTGATCATATGACTGTTGGAAAATCGATCGTGGATCCCGCGAATCCGACCTGGTCAGGAGCTGTTAGAGTCGACATTAGTCGACTGATGAAGGCATTAGTCGACTGATAGTGGCCAACGGGAAGAATTGCTTCCTTTCTATAAAAAGAGAGGGTGGGGGCTTGTAGATGAGTAATCTTCTTGCTCCAAATATCTTACTAAGTGCCCCACAAAGCATAGACTCCTTCTTCTAGTTTCTTTCACATCTATTGTAAAAGAAGGAGTGTTCTTGAGTTGTAAAGGTTTACCTCCACCTTGCTTGGGCTAAAGGGAGAGACCAATAGTGGATTGGTTTCGGGGTGATTCACCGGAGACGAATCGGACCGTGGATTAGCGGCGAGGCCGTGAACCACGTTACATTATGGTGTTAGCGTTTGTGCTTTTATTCTTTACTTTGCTTTGTCTTAATTGTCTATATTAGTATATTCCGCTTGCGCTAATGTTAATTGTAGATGATTAAGAATGACTTCCATTCATACGACGAAAGAAGGCTATTCACCCCCTCTAGTCGGCCACCAACGACCCTACAAGTGGTATCAGAGCCAAGTCGCTTGTCGAGGACTAACCGCCGCAACAAGCACTACATCAAGAGATGGCCAGCTCAAATATCCATTCGCCGAAGTTCGAGGGGGAATTCGTTTGGTGGAAGAAGCGAATGGAGGTATTTTTCGAAACCGATTTCGAAATTCTATTAATAATGGAAAACGGTTTCGAGATACCTAGGGATGAAGAAGGGGAGCCATTGGAGAAATCAAGGTAGAGTAAGAGGCAAAGGAAAGAGTACTTGGCGAACTCAAAGGCAAAGCACCATCTCTACAACGTACTCCCCCAACAAGAAGTGAATCAGATAGGGGAATGTGCAAGTGCCGAGGAGATGTGGGAGAAACTCATATAGATTCATGAAGGCACATCCGAGGCCAAACTAGCAAGGAGAGATGTCCTACGCTCCCAATTAAGCAACATCAAACTCGAAAAGGGAGAGAAGGTAAAATCTATACATTCTAGGTTTAAAGAAATTCTAACCAGTTTGACAAGTGTAGGAGAAAAACTCTCCAACCGGGATATGGTAATGAAGGCTATAGATGCCTTTCCCCGGTCCTCAAGATGGAGCTCAATGGTGGACTCTTTCTACATCTCCAAGAACCTAGAAGTTAGCATCTTGGAGGAATTCTTCTCAACCATGGAGCTCCTTGAAACAAGGCTTGAAGGAGTAGTAGAAGAGACAAGATTTCAACCATCAAGGGGAGTGACACTATTAGCCAACAAGGGGAAGAAAAAGATGGAGACTCCTTCCTCCTCTGATGAAGCATCCTCCTCCTCCTCCATGGATAGCACGGAAGAAGCATACATGGTAAGGAAGGTAAGACATGCTTTGAAAAATTTTAAATTTAATAAATCTAATAATAGGAGAAGAAGATCAAGGGGGAAGATAATTTTCTATAATTGCCAAGGAGAGGGACACATAAGGGATAATTGTCCCCTCTTGAACAAGAACAAAGAAGAGAGGAGAAAGAAAGAAGAAAAGAAGAAGAAGGGGAGCAAGAAGAAGGAAGAAGAGAAGAAGGCCAAAGAAAAAGGGAAGGCCAAAGCACTCAAGGCAAGGACATGGGATGATCCTTTTTCTTCATCATCCTCATCCGAAGAAGAAGAACATGTCTACTCAAACCTTGCCTTGATGGCATTTGATGATCTAGACTCCACCTCCTCCTCCGAAAAAGAAGAAGCAAGCTCAAGTGAGGAGAGCTCGAGTGAAGGGGGAGCTTCTTCTACATCCTCATCATTGGAAGAGGATTTGGTAAGTGAGGTAACAAATCTACCTCCCAAGAAAATTATGTCAATAATTTCTAGCCTTACTAAGGACTTATTTAGGGCTAAGAAAAAGAATAAATGCATACTTGATCAAATTAAGGACTTAGAAGAAAAATTAGAAAAAGCATGCTTAAAAATTAATGATAATATTTTCTCTAGTCTCAATGATGCATGCTCACATGATAACTATATGCCTTTTGATGTTAATGATGCATGCATTGAAAAAAATAGGGCTTTAAGGGAAAAGGTAGACCATTTAACCAAATCCCTAGAAAAATTCACAATTGGCTCCAACACCCTTAACATGATTATAGGGAGCCAAAGGGCAAGCTTCAATAAGAAAGGTCTAGGATATAAGGGAAAAACTAATGAAAAGGCCTATAAATATTTGATTGCTAGGGGTCAAGCCAAAAACAAGACAATAGCTAGAAAATGGATCCCTAAAGAATATTTAGTGAACCCCATAGGAAAGAACTTGAATTGGGTTCCTAAATCCATCCTTAAGGGTTAGGAAAACCCTAGGATAGTCAACCATAAGGATTTTATTTATATCATATGTTTGGTTGCCTTAGGATGGCGGGACTTAATTTTTGAAATAGTGTTGGGTGATGATAATGTACCCATAAATTGATAATAATGCTTAAATCATGATAGTTAATGTAATTGTTATATATGTTTGCAATCATGATTTATGATCTTGACATTTAATATATATTCATGGGCAATAGGGTTTAAATCATGCTTTTGGTAATATTTGAATTCTTTATCATGATTTTAAACCAATGCATGATCACAATTTGATTAATACATTTGTTTCATGATCATAATGTGAAATCAATGTATATATGTCTTTATGATCATGTGGTATGTTAGGATGATACTTAACCTTGTGTAGAATTGCATGAAATTAATGGTTAAGTATATACAAATACCTTTGAGAACATCTCACACTCACTATCGACTACCTTGATTGAAAACATAGCATGAGTGAGATGATAGGATGATACTAATGATCCACTAATGCCTATGGTATTTAGATGTGTAGGGGATCGATGTGTATGTATTGGCCGGCTAGAGGGGGGTGAATAGCCTAATACGTAGATGGTGGAATTCGTTCGTTCATTGCTCGTCTACAAAACTATTAGCGCAAGCGGAATATGTAATTACAAACAATTAAAGACAAAGCAACGGAAGAATAAACAAATGCTAACACAAAGTCGTAACGTGGTTCAGGGCTGCGCCGCTAATCCACGGTCCCGATTCGTCCAAGGTGAATCACTCCTTTGCCAAATCCACTAGATCTCTCCTTTACACCAAGCTAGGTGGAGGTAACATCTTTACAATCCCTCTTCTTTACAATAGAATGGAATAATAGCAAGTAAGAAGAGTGGGAATTCTTTAGGGCACTTTGGGAGAAGATTAGAGCATAAACATTAGGCCCCCAAAGCCCCACACCCTTCCTCTTTATAGAGGAAGAGGGTTTCTTCCCGTTGACACAGACTGGCCGATCGATGCCCCGATCGGTTGGATCGATGCCCCGATCACCGACCGATCCTGTGGCCGCCCAATAACGACTGCTTTCCACGTTGGATTTCATCCAACGGCTTCCACATCAGTCGACTGATATTGCCATCAGTCGACTGATGCTCCGATCAGTCGAGTGCTCGCGAGCTCGACTCCATTCTGTGCCCAAAACACTTGTGACCAGTCGACTGATGCCTTCATCAGTCGACTGGTGGTCTCGCAGTCGACTGCCAATCCATGATAGTCGACTGTTGGCAATTGAACCGGACTTGAACACTAGTCGAGTCACAGTCGACTTAGAGTAGTCGACTACCATTACATGGCAGTCGACTGGTGTCAGGAAATCCCATCGGACACTTAGCCAAATGGCCAAGTTTCACCTAAGAGCACTACCCCTTCCCGGGTTACATTTGCTCACTCTCATCCCTCGGAGTCCCTCGCCTTTGAAGTTATCTTCGTCCGGCCACGTCCCTCGGATGTGCCAAGCGCACGGCTCTGCAGCACCATCCTTCGCGTCTCACCCTGAAGTCTACTTCCTCCGGCTTCACTCCAAGCTCCTCGTCCGGTGGTCCCTCGGATGCTCCAAGCGCACGACTTCCGTAAAGCCATTCTTCACCGACTCAAAGACCGAGTCATGAGAGGTGAAACTCGCCAAGACTACATGTGTGAATTACTAAGTCCTGTAAGACTCCAACGCACATATCAAATCCAAACATCCTAACTTATACCCTTTGCCACACACATCAAAACCATATCACCGGTTGATTGCACTAACAATCTCCCCATTTTTGATGTGTGGCAATCCGTTTAAGTTAGGTAAAACATTTGATAAAAATATTAAGGTAAGAAAGCATGTAAATAACATGATTAGAAACTCTCCCCATTAATACATGAAACTCCCCCTAAATATAATTCCCCCTTACTTAAACAAATATATTTCTCCCTCTTTGACACCATCAAAAATGTTAAACAAGGTTTATCTAAGCATGACATCAAATTTAGAGGGAAACAAAAGCCAAAACATTCCTTAAAATCGAATACAAAAGGTTATTGGGCATGTTATCAGACGATCAGTCGACTGGTTCAAACTACCAGTCGACTGGCACATGCATTTTAGGTTTTTCTGATTTTCGGGCTAAATTTCAGAAATGCATTAAAAATTCTACAAAATTCAAAAAATCATGAAATTTGGGGAACATATTTCTCGTAAGTATATTTACCAATGAAAAATAGTTGTTCATGAAAAATTATTATATTTTTAAGTATTTTCCAAAAATCCAAAAGTTTCAAAAGTAACTAGGTTTTTGATCAAGTTAGTATCAAGTTTAACACCTAGTTTTGCTTTAAATTGTTTCAAAACATGAACACACAGATTTTAAAGTAAGAAATTATTTTGAAAACATATGAAATATCCAACCATGATCTTTGGGAAATATGTCTATGAATTAAACATAAGCCTTCCCCATGATTGATCTATTATTGCTATTTTGATACCTTACATGACCATCTAGATGCCATAGGCATTAGTGGACCATGAGTATCATCCTAACATCTCACCCATGATATGTTTTCAATCAAGGTAGCCTATGGTGAGTGTGAGATGCATCCTTAAGGTATTTGTATACACTTAACCATTAATTTCATGCATTTCTACCCATGGTTAAGTATCATCCTAACATCCAACATGATCATAAAGACATATATGGATAAATTTCACATTATGATCATGAAACACATGTATTCATCAATTAATAATCATGCATTAGGTATTACATCATGATAATAAGGAAAATGTCACCTAAAGCATGATTTATCTATTTATAGGTGCATTATCATCACCTAACACTATTTCAAAAATATTGTCCCGCCATCCTAAGTCAACCAACATATTTTATAGATAAATTCCATATGGTTGATTATCCTAGGGTTTTCCTAACCCTTTAGGATGGATTTAGGAACCCAAAACAAATTCTTGCCTATGGGGTTCACTAAATACTCCTTAGGGATCCATTTTCTAGCTATTACCTTCTTTTTGTCTTGACCCCTAGCAATTAAATATTTATAGGCCTTTTCATTTTTATTTTCTTTATATCTTAGGCCTTTCTTGTTGAAACTTGCCCTTTGGCTCCCTATAATCATGTTAAGAGTGTTGGAGCCAATTGTAAACTTTTCTAGGGCCTTGGCCAAATGATCTACCTTTTCTCTTAGAGCTCTATTTTCATCAATGCATGCATTATTAACATCAAATGGCATAAAGTCATGTGAGCATGCATTATCAAGGCTAGAAACATTATCATTAACATTTGAGCATGCTTTTTCTAATTTTTCTTCTAAGTCCTTAATTTGATCTAGCATGCATTTGTTCTTTTTTCTTTGCCCTAAACAAGTCCTTAGTGAGGCTAGAAATAATTGACATAACTTTCTTGGGGGAGAGATTTGTTACCTCACTTACCAAATCTTCTTTCGATGATGAGGATGTAGAAGAAGCTCCCCCTTCACTCGAGCTCTCCTCACTTGAGCTTGCTTCTTCATTTTCGGAGGAGGAGGAGTCTAAGTCGTCAAAAGCCATTAATGCCAAATTTGTGACAAAGGCATTTTCTTCCTCGAATGATGATGATGATGAGGAAGAAGGGTCATCCCAAGTCCTTGCTTTTAGTGCCTTTGCCTTTCCCTTTTCTTTGGCTTTCTTCTCTTCTTCCTTCTTCTTGCTCCCCTTTTTCTTCTTCTTTTCTTCCTTCTTTCTCTTCTCCTCTTTACTCTTGTTCAAGAGGGGACAATTATCCCTTATATGTCCCTCTCCTTGGCAATTATAGCAAATCACCTTCCCCCTTGATCTTCTACTCCTATCATTAGATTTATTAAATTTAAAACCTTTTAATGCACGCCTTACCCTCCTTACCATATAAGCTTCTTCCATGCTATCCATGGAGGAGGAGGAGGATGTTGGTGCAGGGGCACTAGATAATTGAACCTGTGTTTTGATTATGGCAAAAACACAAAGTTAAGTTTACATCGTTATCTCACGAGCTAAATCAAGTGTGCAGAAAAGTACTAAAGCTGGAGCTATAGGCTAGTGACACCCGGAGGAAGCCGTGGTGGTCGGGCGACACTCGAGTGACTTCGGAGGGAGCCGAAGGAATCGAGTGGAAGGGCGGAAGCGAGAGCTACAAGGTAAGTATCGAGGAAAGCTCGTGTGAGTGAGATATTGTAAGGTCGTGTCCTCTTTACGGGGATGACCGTAGGTGGCGATCTGACTAAGACTTCCTGTGGAAGGTCTAGGTCGAGATCGGACGGTTAGAAACCATCGCATTTATCATTTTCCGAGCTAACCTCTTACTGCAGGGAAGTGGCCAGGCTGGTAGTAGACTGTTGGACATTGGGCAGTCGACTGATGCTCATCAGTCGACTGATGGGAGTCATTAGTCGACTGATGGCGACGAATCAACCTTTGCGCTAGGTCAAAACGGATAAGGTTTGACGCGACCACTTCGCGATAAAATTTATTACAACTTCGTGATCTGTTCCGAAAAAAGAGGAGACATATTCAGAGGGCAAAATCTATAAAAGGAGGGGTGGATTCTAACTCCAAACATCATCAAGTTTATTATCAAGAAACAATGTTAACGCTCCAACGCCGTCATAACGCCGACGCGATGACAAGTTCAAATCTCCTTTGTCGGCAGCAGTAGCAAGTAATTGTTTTTATTGTATTCTTTGTTTTAATCGTAACGAGGTGAAGTAGGCTTGTTGCCTCATCCTTGTACTTTCGGTTTTGTGATCGTTGTCTCCTACCTCCAACGAGGAGGATACGTTATAGTGCTTTGCCCTCCGTACGCGGTCTAGGACCGATAGGGCCTTGGAGTAGCAACCGCTGGGTTGTAAACCAAGTAAAAATAAACGTGTCTCTTTATTTTCTTCTGTGCTTACTCATTTAATTATCTACTCGAATGAAATGTCGAAAAGATTTATGATCGCTATTCACCCCCCCTCTAGCGACGCTTCTCGATCCAACAATTGGTATCAGAGCGGGGGCGCTAAGATTTGGTGAAACCACCGATCTATCACGTTTTGGTTTTCTGTTCATATTTTTCGATTCGTATTATTTTAGGTCTTTTTCCTCCCACACTACTAATCCAAGACGAATTCTTGGTACGTTTCTTTTGGTTGTGTGCTTGCAAATATTCTCTCTTGGAGTAGCCGACGGTAAAACGGCCATAACTTTTTGCACAAGTGGACTCACATAACGATCTACCTACCAAATCGAAGCTCTCTGAGAGATCTACATTTATTACTAACAAGCTATTTCCAGACCCAAAATCCAACGTCTAGTACCCTTTCGGGGACATCAAAGGTCGTAAGTTGTTAGTTTTTGTTAGTTTCTTATTTTTCTCATTTAATTCTGTTTAGTTCCTATTTATTTCCCGCATTACTAATCCAAGACCAAGTCATGGAATTCCCTTTGGTTTTTATTCGTGTTTTGCAAGATACTTAATGGCTCACATTGAGGGGTATAGCACCACCCGACCTCCGTTCTTTAACGAAGATGATTTCCGTTATTGGAAAGGTCGGATGGAGTGTTTCTTGAAAACACAAGTCGAGACTTGGATAATAATCCAAACCGGCTTTGCTCTACCCACCAATGATCAAGGAGAGCCCTTGGATTTCAACAAGTGGACAAATGCAACCAAGGGGCAAATCGAAGCCGATGCAAGAGCAACCCAAATATTGCAATGCGGCTTGTCCAAGGAGGAATTCAACTGCATCGGACCATTTATTAGCACCAAGGACCTATGGAACAAATTAATCGAGCTACACGAAGGAACGTCCGATGCTAAGGTATGTAAACGTGACCTTCTTTTCAATAAGTTGTATAACCTTAAGATGCAGGAACACGAGACGGCGACGCAACTACACGCCCATGTCCAGGACATTGTCAACGGCCTGCACACCATCGGACACAAGGTCAAAAATCGTGACCTACTAAGGTACGTTCTTAATTCATTTCTTAGGACTACCTTGTGGGCATCCATGGTCGATGCCTACAAGGTCTCTAAGGACCTTTCGAAGCTTAGGTTAGATGAATTATTTTTCGAGTTTGAACTTCATGAGCAAACTAACGTGGTCCGGGCCGAGAGAGGTATTGCTCTACTTGCAGGACAAAGAAGCAAGCCACCTACCAGGCAAGAAGATGGACTCGAACCCGACGATGAATTAGAGTCCGAATCCGAAAAGGTGGAAGCAATAGTGAACATAGTGTGGAAGATCATTCAGAGGTAAAGGAGGCTACTAAAGAATCAAAAGAGGGCACAATTCAAATCAAATCAAAAGAAGGCTTTTCATGCAACATGGGACAACGAAGAAGGCGGCGACATAGCATGCATGGCAAGACCCGAAGAGTCCGAGTCAGAGTCCGAATCCGAATCCAATTACAACACCGACTCCGAACTCGAGGGCTACTTCGAGAAGCAACTCAAAGCCGGACCAAAAGAGGAAATTATGGTTAGCCGCTCACTAATTCATATGCTTTACAATACAATTAAAATTCTTAATAGGAAATTAACTAAGTCCGAGTTTAGGGTTGAGTTGTTACTTGAGGAGGTTGAAACCCTCAAGCAAGAGGCTACTCTAACCTCTTCAACTAGTCAAATTCAAGAGGGAAACTCAACCCAAATTAAAAAACTTGAGGAGGAGAATTCTCTCTTGAAAGACCGAGTTCAAGAGGTTGAGGCTACGTTGGAAAGGTTCACGTTGGGATCTAAGAATCTTAACCGACTACTTGGAACCCAATGAGCCGTGTACAACAAAGCCAGACTCGGATTTAGGTCAACGACTACGAATAGGTCATATATGTCTATCGTAAATCGTAGTCATCAAAGAGTCCAAGCATGAGTCCCAAAGGTTTTATTGAATTCACATATAAGGACTAATAAGTTTTGGATTCCCCAGGATCAAATTCATTATTTGAATAGACCATATTGGTTCAATGGTCCAGGGGGAGCTAACACTAAAATAGTATACCCGCTTACTTAGCAAAACCATTGAATATTTTACTTTAATTTGTAGAACGACTAAATAGGGAAAATAGTTAGTCAACTCTTGACAACATAGTATTAGGACGCGGCGAGATGATAGTACGTTAGGGAAACAAAGTTTCGTGTATTCGAGCTAGATAAGGCATATCTAGCTTGGTGCACTTGACCGAGTAGAACTAGCTGAAGCTACCTCGCCGTATCCTAAACTAGTTAGACCAGGATGTAACCCTAAGTGACTTAAGTGATATTTTCTTAAATTTGGCTTTGTCTAAGGAAGTGGTCGTTGTTCCGATCAAAGAAGGCCCCTGTGCCTCGCCACGACCTGGAAGCCAATTTCTTGAAAAGTTACTTAACGATCTAAAGGTTAAATCCGAATCTAACCCAAGGTTGACTATCTTTAATCAATTTAAAATCATCTCACAAAACATATAAGGTGAACAAATTCTGAGACACATAGAATGGGTGAGGTGTTAAGGATAATTGAAATATAACCTCTTCAAAAGACTACTTATTTTCCCAACTATTGTACTTAACAACTCTTAGGCCAAAGTTTAGCGCCCCCTACATCTCTTATACTTCATATATTTGATTAAGGGGGAAAGCAAACTAACCCTAAGGGTTATATTACAAATGTTTAGATTATTGGTGCAGAGGGACACACCTCGAACCAATCTATCTAATTACTGCTAGACGCATGCTTGGACTCATAGTTGATTTATCTTGATGCATGCATATACCATATTATTTTTAAACCCCTATTTTATATAACAAACTTCAATTTTACATAACAAACCCCAACATTTGTTTTGATTTATGGCAAAAGGGGGAGAAGAGCAAAAGTTAAGGGGGAGTAACACAACATTTATTTAATTTTGAAAACTAAAGTATCTCTTTCAAAACTCACCTAGGGTTAAGGGGGAGTTTTTGAAAATGGCATTCATCATTTACTATACTTGTTTTAAGCTTTAATTTCCCTTAACTTTGTGTTGGTTTGCCATAGATCAAAAAGGGGGAGATTGTTGGTGCAGGGACACTAGATAATCGAACCTGTGTTTTGATTATGGCAAAGACACAAAGTTAAGTTTACATCGTTATCTCACGAGCTAAATCGAGTGTGCAGAAAAGTACTAAAATTGGAGCTGTAGGCTAGCGACACCCGGAGGAAGTCGTGGTGGTCGGGCGACACTCGAGTGACTTCGGAGGGAGCCGAAGGAATCGAGTGGAAGGCCGGAAGCGAGAGCTACAAGGTAAGTATCGAGGAAAGCTCGTGTGAGTGAGAGATTGTAAGGTCGTGTCCTCTTTACGGGGATGACCGTAGACGGCGATCCGACTAAGACTTCCTGTGGAAGGTCTAGGTCGAGATCAGACTGTTAGAAACCATCGCATTTATCATTTTCCGAGCTAACCTCTTACTGCAGGGAAGTGGCTAGGCTGGAAGTCGACTGATGCTCATCAGTCGACTGATGGGAGTCATCAGTCGACTAATGGCGACGAATCAGCCTTTGCGCTAGGTCAAAATGGATAAGGTTTGACGTGGCCACTTCGTGATAAAATTTATTACAACTTTGTGATCTATTCCGAAAAAAGAGGAGACATATTCAGAGGGAAAAATCTATAAAAGGAGGGGTGGATTCCAACTCCAAACATCATCAAGTTTATTCTTAAGTGCTCCTACAACGCCAACGCTCCAACGCCGTCATAACGCCGACACGAAGACAAGTTCAAATCTCCTTCGTCGGCAGTAGTAGCAAGTAATTGTTTTTATTGTATTCTTTGTTTTAATCGTAATGAGGTGAGGTAGACTTGTTGCCTCATCCTCGTACTTTCGGTTTTGTGATCGTTGTCTCCTACCTTCAACGAGGAGGATACGTTATAGTGCTTTGCCCTCCGTACGCGGTCTAGGACCGATAGAGCCTTGGAGTAGAAACCGCTAGGTTGTGAACCAATTAAAAATAAACGTGTCTCTTTATTTTCCGCTACACTTACTCATTTAATTATCTACTCGAACGAAACATCGAAAAGATTTATGATCGCTATTCACCCCCCCTCTAGCGACGCTTCTCGATCCAATAGAGGAAGCTTCATCGGAGGAGGAGGGAATCTCCATCTTTTTCTTCCCTTTGTTAGCCATTAAGGCTACTCCTCTTGAAGGTTGATACTTTGGCTCTTCTACTATTCCTTCGAGCCTTGTTTCGTGGAGCTCCATAGTTGAGAAAAATTCCTCCAAGGTGATAACTTCTAGGTTCTTGGAGATGTAAAAAGAGTCCACCATTGAGCTCCATCTTGAGGACCGGGGAAAGACATCTATAGCCTTCATGAGCATGTCCCTATTTGAAAGCTTCTCTCCTACACTAGATAAACTGGTTATTATCTCATTAAATCTAGAGTGTAGTGAGGTTACCTTTTCTCCCTTTTCTAATTTGATATTTGATAATTGGGAGCGGAGGAGGTCCCTCCTTGCAAGCTTGGCCTCCGAGGTACCTTCATGAAGCTCTACTAGCTTCTCCCACATCTCCTTGGCACCAGAGCATTCCCCTATCCTATTCACTTCTTGTTGAGGGAGTACGTTGTAGAGATGATGTTTGGCTTTTGAGTTTGCCAAGTACTCTTCCCTTTGCCTCTTGCTCCACCTTGATTTTTCCAATGGCTCCCCTTCTTCATCCCTAGGCATTTCGAAACCGTTTTCCATAATTAAGAGAATTTCGAAATCGGTTTCGAAAAATACCTCCGTTCTCTTTTTCCACCAAGAGAATTCTCCTTAAAACTTTGGTGGGTGAATGTTTGAGCCGACCATTCTTGAATGTGCTTGTTGTGGCAGTTAGTCCTCGACAAGCTTTCCTTGCTCTGATACCACTTGCAGGGGATCGATGTGTATGTGTTGGCCGGCTAGAGGGGGGTGAATAGCCTAATACGTAGATGGTGGAATTCGTTCGTTCGTTGCTCGTCTACAAAACTATTAGCGCAAGCGGAATATGCAAATACAAACAATTAAAGACAAAGCAAAGGAAGAATAAACAAACGCTAACACAAAGTCGTAACATGGTTTACGACTGCGCCGCTAATCCATGGTCCCGATTCGTCCAAGGTGAATCACTCTTTTGCCAAATCCACTAGATCTCTCCTTTGCACAAAGCTAGGTGGAGGTAACCTCTTTACAACCCCTCTTCTTTACAATAGAATGGAATAATAGCAAGTAAGAAGAGTGAGAATTCTTTAGGGCACTTTGGGAGAAGATTAGAGCATGAACATTAGGCCTCCAAAGCCCCACACCCATCCTCTTTATAGAGGAAGAGGGTTTCTTCCCGTTGACACAGGACCAATCAACTGATACCCCTGACCCTGTAGCCGTTGCCCAATAATGGCTGCTTTCCACGTTGGATTTCATCCAACGGCTTCCACATCAGTCGACTGATATTGCCATCAGTCGTCTGATACTCCGATCAGTCGAGTGCTCACGAGCTTGACTCTATTCTGTGCTCGAAACACTTGCGACCAGTCGATTGATGCCTTCATCAGTCGATTGGTGGTCTCGCAGTCGATTGCCAATCCATGACAGTCGACTGTTGGCACTTGAACCAGACTCGAACACTAGTCGAGTCACAATCGACTTAAAGCAGTCGACTACCATTACATGGCAGTCGACTGGTGTCGGGAAATCCCATCTGACACTTAGACAAATGACCAAGTTTCACCTAAGAGCACTACCCCTTCCCGGGTTACATTCGCTCACTCTCATCCCTCAGAGTCCCTCGCCTTTGAAGTTATCTTCGTCCAGCCACGTCCCTCGGATGCGCCAAGTGCACGACTCTGCAGCGCCATCCTTCACATATCACCCTGAAGTCTACTTCCTCCTGCTTCACTCCAAGCTCCTCGTCCAGCGATCCCTCGGATGCTCCAAGCGCACGACTTCTGCAAAGCCATCCTTCACCGACTCAAAGACCGAGTCATGAGAGGTGAAACTCGCCAAGACTCCATGTGCGAATTACTAAGTCCTATAAGACTCCAACACACATATCAAATCCAAACATCCTAACTTAAAACCTTTGCCACACACATCAAAACCATATCACGGGTTGATTGCACTAACAAGATGGTCATTTTTAAGTATCAAAATAGCAATAATAGACCAATCATGGGGAAGGCTTATGTTTAATGTTGGTGCAATCGACCCAAGTCATGATTGACCAGGACTCGAGTTTGACTCGAGAGATGTTTTGATGTTCGACAAAAATATATGACAATGTGATTGTCATGGGAAAAGTCCAAGTGGGACACTTGGCATTTGGGAAAGTCCAAGCATGGGTCTTGGCAATGGAAAGTCCAACATGGGTTGGCATGGAAAGTCCAAGTCTTGAGTACTTGGCATGGAAAGTCCAACATGGGTTAGCAAGGGAAACTCCAAGCTTGAGTCTTGGCATTTGAGAAGTCCAAGGGGTTTGATATTGGCGGCGTAAAGTTCAAGCGGGAGTCTTGGCAGCATAAGTCCAATGGTTGGTGGCGTAAAGTCTAAGCGGAGTCTTGGCGGTGTAAGTTCAATGTGCCTTGGCGGTGTAGACACCGTTAGCATGACATAGACGATGGAAGCACCTGAAGGCTAACGCAATGGATGAACAAGTCATGGATGACTTGGAGGGATCCGAGAGGCATGAGGCTGATGGAGGTGGCTAAAAGGCTTAGGTCTAGGCTAAGGGTGGTCTAGCAAGTATGGGGGCACAATACTTGGGTTAAACCTCATGGTTGAGGTTAAAACCTCGTGTTTGAGGTGTACCAGTCGACTGGTGTCATATGGGAGTCCACTGGTGTGAGTTAACTAGGGTTTGACTGCGAGGAAGTGCCATAGCAGTCGACTAATTGGCCGAGCAGTCGATTGATCTTGTGATCAGTCGACTGGTGCTTGGTTTTTTAGGCACAGAATGGAGTTTGACTCTACTACTGGGGTTAGCAATCGAGTGGAGGCTCTATCAGTCGACTGATGGTTATAATCAGTCGACTGATGATGGATCTGTTGAATCTTTCCAGCGTAGATCTAGCCGTTGTCTCACGACAACAGTGGCATCAGTCGACTGATGGTCTCGAGCAGTCGACTGATCGGCGATTTCCAGCACAGGTTGAAGCTTTAAATGGAGCTCGTGAAGGAGGAAAAAGCAACGGGTTTTTGAGACCTTTTGGGGCGATTTGTTGCTGCAAATCAGGTCTCCAAGTGCAAGTCAAGCAACCAAGCATTCAAGCAATCAAAAGCAAAGTGTTGTAAAGTTTTCTTTACTTGTCTTTCATATTTGTATTGTATATTGCTTTTATTTAGTTCTTGCTGTTGTAAGATCATTTGTACGAGGTTTCTCCACCTCCGACTTGTGTCGAGGAGTTATTGTGATTAGTAGTGCGTGTTTGCATTGCTAGGGCTTTTAGAGCCCGATCAGTGGAGTAGGAACCATTTGGTTCTGAACCACATTATATGCTTGTGTTGTGAGTTGTGTTTGTCGCATTTCGTTATTGTTATTTGTTTTATTTCCGCTGCGCACTAACGAAAATTATAGACAAATGTGAATGATTTCCATCGAGCAACGAAAAGAAGCTATTCACCCCCCTTTAGCTTCCAACGATCACCTACAAGTGGTATCAGAGTGAGGCTGCTCTTCTAAGCTTAAGAACTAAGGGAGCACGCTAGAGGGAACAAGATGGAATTCCAAGACAAGCTTGGATGGGACATCAACACTCCACCACCATATGACCGAGAAGATTTTTCGGCATGGAAAGCAAGAATGGAAACATTCTTAATGATGGACATAGAGGATTGGTTCATCCTCGTAGAAGGCTTTGAACCTCCTAGGGATAAGAAGGGACAAGTCCTCAAGTTGAAAAATTGGACCCAAGAGCAACGACAAAAATTCAAGACCGAAGCCAAGGTAACAAAACTTTTAGAAGATTTGATACCTAATGATGTTTTGTCTAGGCTAGGTGAATATCTTGACGCCAAGGAGCTATGGGACAAATTGTCCAAGTTTCATGAGAAGCCTCACTTGGCACAAGTAGAAGAAAAAGAATCTTCATCGACTCAAGAAGAGAAAGAAGCCGAGGAAGAATCATCATCATCCTCACAAGGAAGTGAGGACTTGGAGGTTGAGAGACCATCAACATCCAAGGAGGAAGAGGAAGTAGAATTGGAGGAGACCTCCACCTCTAGGATTGAGGGGGAGGAGATTAGTGTTAGGGCAATCTCTTGTCATGATAAGGTTTTAATGTGTGTGGCAAAGGGTTTAAGTTAGGTTGTTATTATGATTTGATATGTGCGTTGGAGTCTTGCAGGACTTAGTAATTCGCACATGGAGCCTTGGCGGGTTCACCACTCACTACCTCGTGCTTGAGTCGGAGAAGGAGCATTGCAGAGCCGTGCGCTTGATGCTGCCGAGGGACCGCCGGACGAGATGACTTGAAGCAAAGCCAAGGAAGTAGACTTCGGAGGCAAGAGACGCGAAGGAGCATTGCAGAGCCGTGCGCCTGATGCTGCCGAGGGACGTGGCCGTGAACGAAGAGAGCTTCGGCGAGGGACTTCGAGTGAGATGAGAGAATGAGTAAATTGTAAGTAGCTCATTAGGTGAACTTGGCCGAATGGCTAAGTGTCGGATGAGTTTTCCCGACATCAGTCGACTGCCATGGAATGACAGTTGACTGCTTTGAGTCGAATGGGTTCGACTGGTATCTGATTGATGGGTTTATGCCCAGCAGTCGACTGCCATGGAATGACAGTCGACTGCTAGAGGATGTCACGGGCACATAACCGCTCGTAGCCGACTGGGCAGTCGACTACGGAGGCAACAGTCGACTGCCAAGTGTTCCATTGGACTACAACGGTCGGGATCCGACGTGTTCGAAGGCCGTTGTAGTGGCAGAAGTCGACTGCCAAGGGCAGCAGTCGACTGGTGGTGGCCAACAGGAAGAAATCAGCCCTCTCTATAAAAAGAGAGGGTGTGGGCTTTTGGAAGAAAAATGCTTATGCTCTAAGTGACCATCCAAGTGCTCTACAAGATTCAAACTCCTTCTCTTAGTTTTCTTTCACATCTATTGTAAAAGAAGGAGTGTCTTTGAGTTGTAAGGGTTACCTCCACCTAGCTTAGTGCAAAGGAGAGACCGATAGTGATTTGGTTGTGGAGTGATTCACCGAGGACGAATTGGGGACCGTGGATTAGCAGCATAGCCGTGAACCATGTTATATTTCGTGTTAGGATTGTTTGTACTCTTCTTTGTTTATTTGCTTGTCTTTATTAGTATTCCGCTTGCGCTAACAATTGTCTAGATGAGCAAATTCCACCATCCAACGACAAAGGGCTATTCACCCCCCTCTAGCCGGCCGATCGATCCCCTACAAGTGGTATCAGAGCCAAGGAAAGCTTGTCGAGGACTAACTGCCACAACAAGCACATTCAAGGATGGCCGACTCAAACATTCACCCACCAAAGTTTGAAGGCGAATTCCCTTGGTGGAAAAAGAGAATGGAGGTATTCTTTGAAACCAACTTTGAAATTTTATTAATAATGGAAAACAGTTTCGAGATACCTAGAAATGAAGATGGGGAGCCATTGAAAAAATCAAGGTGGAGCAAGAGGCAAAGAGAAGAATATTTGGCGAATTCAAAAGCCAAGCACCACCTCTACAATGTACTCCCCCAACAAGAGGTGAATAGGATAGGGGAATGCTCTAGTGCAAAGGAGATGTGGGAGAAGCTAGTAGAGCTTCATGAAGGTACCTCGGAGCCCAAACTTGCAAGAAGAGACCTCCTCCGCTCCCAACTATCAAACATCAAATTAGAAAAGGGAGAAAAGGTAACTTCATTGCATTCTAGGTTTAAGGAAATTTTGATTGGGCTAACAAGTGTAGGAGAAAGGCTCTCCAACCGGGATATGGTAATGAAGGCCATAGATGCCTTTCCCTGGTCCTCAAGATGGAGCTCCATGGTGGACTCGTTTTACATCTCTAAGAACTTAGAAGTGAGTACCTTGGAGGAGTTATTCTCAACAATGGAGCTCCACGAAACAAGGCTTGAAGGAATAGTTGAAGAGCCTAGAATTCAACCTTCAAGAGGAGTAGCATTTTTTGCCAACAAGGGGAAGAAGAAGATGGAGATCCCTTCCGCCTCCGATGAAGCATCCTCATCCTCCTCCATGGATAGCACGGAAGAAGCCTATATGGTAAGGAGGGTAAGACATGTTTTAAAAGGTTTTCAATTTAATAAATCTAATGATAGGAGGAGAAGACCAAGGGGAAAGGTCATTTGTTACAATTGCCAAGGAGAGGGACACATAAGGGACAATTGTCCTCTCCTAAACAAGAGCAAAGAAGAGAGGAAGAAGAAAGAAGAAAGAAGAAAAGAAGAAGAAAAAGGGGAGCAAAAATAAGGAAGAAGAGAAGAAAGCCAAGGAAAAAGGGAAGACCAAAGCTCTAAAGGCAAGGACTTGGGATGACCCCTCCTCATCATCTTCATCATCATCGGAAGAGGAGAATGTCTTTGTCACCAACTTAGCATTGATGACCTTTGACGACTTAGATTGCTCCTCCTCCGAAAATGAAGGATCAAGCTCAAGTGGAGAGAGCTCAAGTGAAGGGGGAGCCTCCTCTACCTCCTCATCCGAAGAAGAGGACATGGAAACTATGGTAACTAACCTTTCACCTAGTAAAATAGTTTCTATGATTTCTAGCCTCACTAAGGATCTATTTAGAGCTAAAAAGAAAAATAAGAGCATGCTAGATCAAATTAAGGACTTAGAAAATAAACTAGAAAAAGCATGCTTAAATGTAAATGATAATATTTCTTCTAGTCATGATGATGCATGCTCACATGAATATATGCCTTTCAATGTTAATGATGCATGCATAGAAGAAAATAGGGCTTTAAGGGAAAAGGTAGATTATTTGACCAAAGCCCTAGAAAAATTTACAATTGGCTCAAATACATTGAATATGATAATTGGGAGCCAAAGGGCAAGCTTCAATAAGAAAGGCCTAGGTTATAAAGAAAAGAAAAATGAAAAGACCTATAAATGCCTAATAGATAGGGGTCAAGACAAAAAGAAAGTAATTTCTAGGAAATGGATCCCTAAAGAATTTTTAGTGAACCCCATAGGAAAGAACTTATTTTAGGTTCCAAAATCCATCCTTAAGGGTTAGGAAAACCCTAGGATAGTCAACCATATGGAATTCACCTATATCATATTTTTGGTTGACTTAGGATGGCGGGACAACATTTTTGAAATAGTGTTAGGTGATGATAATGTGCCTATAAATAGATATTAATGTTTAAGTCATGATAGTTAATGAAATTGCTATGTATGTTTGCAATCATGATTTATGATCTTGATATTTGGCACATAGTCATGGGCTTTAAGGGTATAAATCATGCTTTAGGTGATATTTGCTTATTACCATTATGAAATACCTAATGCATGATAACAATTTGATGAATACATTTATTTTATGATCACAATGTAAAATTAAGTCATATACATCTTTATGATCATGTGGATTGTTAGGATGATACTTAACCTTGATAGAATTGCATGAAAATAATGGTTAAATACATACAAATACCTTTAGGATACATCTCACACTCACAATAGGCTACCTTGATTGAAAACTTAGCATGAGTGAGATGTTAGGATGATACAAATGTCCACTAGTGCATATGACATTTAGATGGTCATTTAAAGTATCAAAATAGCAATAATAGACCAATCATGGGGAAGGCTTATGTTTAATTCATAGACATATTGCCCAAAGATCATGGTTGGATATTTCATATGTTTTCAAAACAATTTCTTACTTTAAAATCCATGTATTCATGTTTTGAAATAATCCAAAGCAAGACTAGGTGTTAAAATGGATACTAACATGCTCAAAAACTAGTGGTTTTTAAAGCTTTTGGATTTTTAGCAAATCTCAGAAAATATAATGATTTTTCATGAAAAACTATTTTTCATTGATAAATATACTTAAAAGAAATGTGTTTTCCAAATTTCACTATTTTTCGAATTTTTTGGAATTTATAATGCATTTCTGAAATTATCAAAATCAATTTGAATTCATTGTGCGATCATTGCCATACCGATAGCGATGATTGCTCACCTGAAAAATAGCCCAACAATTTCTGATACACAGTTTTAAGGTTATGTTTCTCTCTAGACTTGATGCCATGATATATAAACTTGTTTTAAATCTTTTTGATGGTATCAAAGGGGGAGAAAACTATATGTTTAAGTAAGGGGGAACATATTTAGGGGGAGTTTCATGTATTAAGGGGGAGAGTTACTAATCATGTTTATTTACATGCTTTACTTTCTTAATGTTTTATCAAATGTTTTTACCTAACTTAAACGGATTACCACACATCAAAAAGGGGGAGATTGTTAGGGCAATCTCTTGCCATGATAAGGTTTTGATGTGTGTGGCAAAGGGTTTAAGTTAGGTTGTTATTATGATTTGATATGTGCGTTGGAGTCTTGTAGGACTTAGTAATTCGCACATGGAGCCTTGGCGGGTTCACCACTCACTACCTCGTGCTTGAGTCGGAGAAGGAGCATTGCAGAGTCGTGCGCTTGATGCTGCCGAGCGACCGCCGGACAAGATGACTTGAAGCAAAGCCAAGGAAGTAGACTTCGGAGGCAAGAGACGCGAAGGAGCATTGCAGAGCCATGCGTCTGATGCTTGCAAGGGACATGGCCGCGAACGAAGAGAGCTTCGGAGAGGGACTTCGAGTGAGATGAGAGAATGAGTGAATTGTAAGTAGCTCATTATGTGAACTTGGCCGAATGGCTAAGTGTCGGATGAGTTTTTCGGCATCGATCGATCGCCATGGAATGACGATGATCGCTTTGAGTCGAATGGGTTCGATCGTATCTAATCGATGATGAGGTTTATGCCCGGCAGCCAATCGCCATGGAATGACAATGATCGCGAGAGGATGTTGCGAACGCAGAACCGCCAGCCGATCAGGCGATCAACTAAGCGGCGATCGGACCGATGAGGTCCATCACCGGTACGCCAAGTGTTCCGTTAAACTACAACGGTCGGGATTCGACGTGTTTGGAGGCCGTTGTAGTGGCGATAGTCGACTGCCAAGGGAAGCAGTCGACTGGTGGCAGCCAACGGGAGGAAATCAACCCTCTCTATAAAAAGAGAGGGTGTGAGCTTTTGGAAGAAAAATGCTTATGCTCTAAGTGACCATCCAAGTGCTCTACAAGATTCAAACTCCTTCTCTTAGTTTTCTTTCACATCTATTGTAAAAGAAGGAGTGTCTTTGAGTTGTAAGGGTTACCTCCACCTAGCTTAGTGCAAAGGAGAGACCTATAGTGATTTGGTTGCGGAGTGATTCATCGAGGACGAATCGGGGACCGTGGATTAGTGGCGTAGCCGTGAACCATGTTATATTTCGTGTTAGCATTGTTTGTACTCTTCTTTGTTTATTTGATTGTCTTTATTAGTATTCCTCTTGCGCTAACAATTGTCTAGACGAGCAAATTCCACCATCCAACGACAAAGGGCTATTCACCCCCCTCTAGCCGGCCGATCGATCCCCTACAATTAGATCACCGGAGCAACACCAAGAAGAAGCTTCAACATCCGGTCAAGATGAAGAAGCTCAAAATCCGATTCCGGCCTCCATTGACTTAGGTAACTCAAACACCATAATTCAAAATAAAAATAACATTATATATTTTGAGTGCAAGGAAACCGGGCACTATAAGAGCAAGTGCCCAAAGAGAGTAAGAAAAGTTCCTCCGGCACCAAAAAGTCAACCAAAGGTCAAGGATGCTGGTGCCCAAAGTCAAAAGAGCAAGGAGCATGTCATATGTTTCAAGTGCAATTCAAAAGGGCATTACCGGAGTCAATGCCCAAAGGGGGAAAAGAAGGGGCCAAGGGGAGCATCACAAGTAGGGGGAGCCACTAAGGCAAACCCTAAGGTATATCATTTCAATAATGCTCATTCTTCTAGTTTTAATGTCAAAAAGCATGCTAGAAATAACTTAAGTAATCTTGCGATTATTCATGAAAAGCATGCTAGGAATAACAAATATTTTTGTTTAAGAGCTAACAATGTCCACTTACAAAATAAGGAGAAATTTGAGACTAATGTCTCTAAAAATATTCTATCTAAGGACAAATCTAGGTCAAATAATTCTAGACCAATTCTACCTAGGGAGACAATTAGAAAGGTACAAGAGCACCTAGGTTTTAATCCTAAATGGACTAGGCATATGCCTAGAAAGGGCAATGCCCAAAGATCAAATCAAAATTCAAAAATTGGGCAATTAGAGTTAGAAAATCAAGCATTGAGGTCAAGGCTTGAGAAATTAGAAAAGACCCTCAAGAAGATGCAAAATCAATTTCAAGGGTCAAATAGTCAAAGTCAAGGGTCTAGGACTCAAAGTCAACATCTAGAACCTAAGAAACAAAAGTCAACCAAGGGGTATGGGTCACAAACCTAAGCCTAAGGTGGCTTATCATAGTGTTCCATTTGATTATGGAACACAAACGAGGTCTAGGAAGACCAAGGTCAATAGGGAAGTCATCTCTAGAGTTGACCAAGGTATGTGCCTAGTGGCTAGGGTTTCAAGGAAACCTAGGGTGGCCACTAAGAAGGTTGCAAAGGGAGTTACCCCTAGAGTCAACCTAGGTAAGACCATAATGACCAAGGCTAACAAGCCTAGGAGGGTCATTAGGAGGGTATCTAGGGAGGGCATCCCTAAGGAATACCTAATTAACCCTAGGAGCTCAAATAGGTTTTGGGTTCCTAAGAGCGTGATTGATTCATGCTAGAGGGGTTAGGGTGTGCCAACCTTGATTGGATGGGTAGGTAACTCAACCATGACAAAGGTGGCACTTTAGGTAATTTTCAAGGTTATGGATATCTTGGAAATAGATTTGATCTTTGATCCTAAAAGATTTTAGGATGTGCCAATACATTTTTGAAATTATGAAAAATCAATTAAATTGACACAATTTAGGATTAGAGGTCATAGTGTGTCATTTTGGGGTTTTGGCACACTTGGGAGAAAAGTGATAATATGACAAAATATAATTAATAATATCAAATGGAAACTAATATTAAAATGTAGGTATTATTATACCTATACTTTTTATATGCCATGCTTTGATTTGTCATATGCCATGTCATGACATCATGCTTATTTCTATCATTTATATGTCATGATTATGCTTAGGTTTAAGGTTAATGTCATGTATGCTTAGATTTAATCATATGAAAAGTATGCTCATTTCATGCATGACATCATGATCATTGACCATGATTTATTTTGCTATCATTATGCCATGATCATTTCATGCATTTAAATTGATTAAAATTGAATTAAGGACAATGACAAGACTTGAAGTCCCATTTATAAGGGAATCAAGTAGAGTTGCCTTAGAGAAATGCATGAAACCCTAGATTAGGAAGAACATGTTGGAGATCGATTGGCCGGCTAGAGGGGGGTGAATAGCCCTCTTCCGATGGATGGCGTAATTTGCTCGTCTGCAAAGAGATTAGCACAACGAAAACAATAAAGACAAGCAAATCAAAACAAAGAGAAATACAAACAATACAAACACCGAGATTTAACGTGGTTCATGGCTACACCGCTAATCCACGACCCGATTCATCCTCGGTGAATCACTCCGCCAAAACCAATCCACTATTATTCTCTCCTTTGCACCAAGCTAGGTGGAGGTAACCTTTACAATCAAGATCACTCTTCTTACAATAAGAATGAAGTAAAAGCAAGTAAGAAGAGTGGGAAGATGTTTGTAGCACTTTGGGAGAAGATTAGAGTTGAAGCATTAACCTCCCAAAGCCCCATCCCCTTCCTTTTTATAGAGGAAGAGGGTTTCTTCCCGTTGACACGAGTGCGATCGATGTCCCAATCGATCGATTAGTCCTGGCCGCTGCCTAATAACGGCGCGCTTTCTCGTTGGATTTCATCCAGCATGATCGCATCGATCGATATTACCATCGACCGTGATGCTCGATCGATCGAGTGCTCGCGAAGTCGACTACATTCGCGTGCCGTGCAGTCTTGCCGATCGTGCCATTCCCCGGCGATCGACTATCATTGACATCGCCGATCGCACCCATGGCAGATCGCCAAGCACTAAACCCTAGTCTTAAACCAGTCAAACTGAGTTCGACTCAGAGCAGTCGACTGCCAATCCATGGCAGTCGACTGATGTCGGGAAAACTCATCTGACACTTAGCAAAATGGCCAAGTTTCACCTAAGAGCTACCCCTTCCCGGGTTACATTCGCTCACTCTCATCCCTCGGAGTCCCTCGCCTTCGAAGTTCTCTTCGTTCGCGGCCATGTCCCTCGGCAGCATCAGGCGCACGACTCTGCAATGCTCCTTCGCGTCTCTTACCTTGAAGTCTACTTCCTCCGGCTTCACTCCAAGCTTCTCGTCTGGCGATCCCTCGGATGCTCCAAGTGCATGGCTTTCGCACAGCAATCCTTCACCGACTCAAGGACCGAGTCATGAGATGTGATACTCACCATGGCTCCATGTGCGAATTACTAAGCCCTGCAAGACTCCAACGCACATATCAAATCACAATAACAACCAAACTTAAACCCTTTTCAACACACATCAAAACCTTATCATGGCAAGAGATTACCCTAACAATCTCCCCCTTTTTGATGTGTGGCAATCCGTTTAAGTTAGGTAAAAACATTTGATAGAAATTTTTAAGGTAAGAAGGCATGTAAACATAAACATGATATAGCAACATACAACTCCCCCTTAATCCATGAAACTCCCCATATTTCTCCCCCTATCATAATTTCTCCCCCTAACATAATCATTTCTCCCCCTTTGACACCATCAAAAAGATTAATACTAAGTTATAAACCCATGGCATCAAGTCTAATAGAAGGAAAATACAAAAAATTGATTTAAAATCTGAATTCAGCCTTTACTAGTCTGATTTTTAGGCCACCAGTCGACTGACACAAGCATATAGGAATTTTTGATTTTTCTGGATGAATTTCAAAAATGCGTTAAAAATTCCAAAAAATTCGAAAAATCATGAAATTTGGGAAACATATTTCTTGTAAGTATATCTATCAATGAAAAATAGTTGCCTATGAAAAATCATTATATTTTTAAGCATTTGCCAAAAATCCAAAAGCTTTAAAAACCACTAGGTTTTTGATCATTCTAGTATCAAGTTTACCACCTAGTTTTGCATCCAATTGTTTCAAAACATGAATACACAGATTTTAAAGTAAGAAATTATTTTGAAACCTTATGAAATATCCAACCATGATCTTTGGGCAATATGTCTATGAATTAAACATAAGCTTTCCCCATGATTGGTCTATTATTGCTATTTTGATACCTTAAATGACCATCTAAATGCCATAGGCATTAGTGGACATTTGTATCATTCTAACATCTCACTCATGCTAAGTTTTCAATCAAGGTAGCCTATAGTGAGTGTGAGATGCATCCTAGAGGTATTTATATATACTTAACCATTATATTCATGCAATTCTATCAAGGTTAAGTATCATCCTAACAATTCACATGATCATAAAGATATATATGAATTAATTTCACATTATGATCATGAAGCACATGTATTCATTGAATTGTTATCATGCATTAGGTATTATATCATGATAATAAGCAAGTATCGCCTAAAGCATGATTTAAGTCCTATTTCTCATGATTATTTACCAAATATCAAAATCATAAATCATGATTGCAAATATACATAGCAATTTCATTAAATATCATGATTTAAGCATTATTATCTATTTTTGGGCACATTATCATCACCCAACACTATTTCAAAAATGTTGTCCCGCCATCCTAAGTCAAACAAAAATAAGATATAGGTAAATTCCATTTGGTTGACTATCCTAGGGTTTTCCTAACCCTTAAGGATGGATTTTGGAAACCAAAATAGGTTCTTTCCTATGGGGTTCACAAGATACTCCTTGGGGATCCATCTCCTAGCTATTATCTTCTTTTTATCTTGTCCCCTAGCAATTAGGCATTTATAGGCCTTTTCATTTTTCTTTTCTTTATAAACTAGGCCTTTCTTATTAAAACTTGCTCTTTGGCTCCCAATTATCATGTTCAATGTATTTGAGCCAATAGTGAATTTTTCTAGGGCTTTGGTTAAATAATCTACCTTTTCCCTTAAAGCCCTATTTTCATCCATGCATGCATCACTAACATTAAATGGCATATATTCATGTGAGCATGCATCATCATGACAAGAAGAAACATTTTCATTTTCATTTAAGCATGTTTTTTCTAGTTTATTTTCTAAGTCCTTAATTTGATCTAGCATGCTCTTATTCTTTTTCTTAGCTCTAAATAAATCCTTAGTAAGACTAGAAATCATGGAAACTATCTTATGGGGTGAAAGGTTAGTTACCATAGTTTCCATGTCCTCTTCTTCTTCGGATGAGGAGGTAGAGGAGGCTCCCCCTTCATTTGAGCTCTCTCCACTTGAGCTTGATTCTTCATTTTTGGTGGAGGAGCAATCCAAGTCGTCGAAGGCCATCAATGCAAGGTTGGAGTAGACTTGTTCCTCTTCTTCGGATGAAGATGAGGAAGGAAGATCATCCCATGTCTTTGCTTTGAACGCCTTGTCCTTCCCCTTTTCTTTAGCCTTCTTCTCTTCTTCCTTCTTTTTGCTCCCCTTTTTCTTCTTCTTCTTTTCTTCCTTTCTTCTTTGCTCTTGTTTAGGAGAGGACAATTGTCCCTTATGTGTCCCTCTCCTTGGCAATTGTAGCAAATAATTTCCCCCCTTGGTCTTCTATTCCTATCATTAGATTTATTAAATCTAAAACCTTTTAATGCACGCCTTACCCTCCTTACCATATACGCTTCTTCCGTGCTATCCATGGAGGAGGAAGATGCTTCATCGGAGGAGGAGGGAATCTCCATCTTCTTCTTCCCCTTGTTGGCCATCAAGGCTACTCCTCTTGAAGGTTGGATTCTAGGCTCTTCAACTATTCCTTCAAGTCTTGTTTCATGAAGCTCCATTGTTGAGAAGAACTCCTCCAAGGTGCTCACTTCTAAATTCTTCGAAATATAGAAGGAGTCTACCATGGAGCTCCACTTTGAGGACCGCGGAAAGGCATCTATAGCCTTCATGACCATATCCCGGTTTGATAGCTTCTCACCTACACTTGACAAACCGGTTATAATTTCCTTGAAACGAGAATGTAAGGAAAGTACCTTTTCTTCCTTTTCTAGTTTAATGTTGTTGAGTTGGGAGCGGAAGACATCTCTCCTTGCTAGCTTGGCCTCGGATGTGCCTTCATGGAGTTCTACAAGCTTCTCCTACATCTCTTTGGCGCTAGCACATTCTCCGATCTGGTTGATCTCTTGTTGAGGGAGCACATTGAGAAGATGATGTTTTGCCTTTGAGTTTGTAAGGTGCTCCTTTGTTTGCTTCTTAGTCCATCGTGATTTTTTGATTGGTTCACCCCTTTCATCCATAGGCAACTCGAAACCATTTTCCATTATAAGCATAATATCAAAATCGGTCTCGAAGAATACCTCCATTCGCTTCTTCCACCAAGCGAATTCCCCTTCGAACTTTGGCGGATGAATGTTCGAGCCGACCATCTTTTGATGAAGTGCTTGTTGCGGTGGTTAGTCCTCGACAAGCGACTTGGCTCTGATACCACTTGTTGGAGATCGATTGGCCGGCTAGAGGGGGGTGAATAGCCCTCTTCCGATGGATGGCGTAATTTGCTCGTCTGCAAAGAGATTAGTGCAACGGAAACAACAAAGACAAGCAAATCAAAACAATACAAACACCGAGATTTAACGTGGTTCACGACTACGCCGCTAATCCATGACCCGATTCGTCCTCGGTGAATCACTCCGCCAAAACCAATCCATTATTGGTCTCTCCTTTGCACCAAGCTAGGTGGAGGTAACCTTTACAATCAAGATCACTCTTCTTACAATAAGAATGAAGTAAAAGCAAGTAAGAAGAGTGGGAAGATGTTTGTAGCACTTTGGGAGAAGATTAGAGTTGAAGCATTAACCTCCCAAAGCCCCATCCCCTTCCTTTTTATAGAGGAAGAGGGTTTCTTCCCGTTGACACAGGAGCAGTCGACTGATGTCCCAATCAGTCGACTGGTCCTGTAGTCGTTGCCTAATAACGGCCGCTTTCCACGTTGGATTTCATCCAGCAGATGACATTATCGATCGATATTACCATCGATCGATGCTCGATCATCAAGTGCTCGTAAAGTCGACTACATTCTTGCCCATGCAGTCTTGCGATAGTCGATTGCCATTCTCGGCATTGCCGATCCACCCATGGCAATCGACTGCCAAGCACTAAACCCTAGTCTTAAACCAATTGAACCGAGTTCGACTCAGAGCAGTCGACTGCTAGTCCATGGCAGTCGACTGGTGTCAGGAAAAACTCATCCGACACTTAGCCAAATGACCAAGTTTCACCTAAGAGCTACCCCTTCCCGGGTTACATTCGCTCACTCTCATCTCTCGGAGTCCCTCGCCTTCGAAGTTCTCTTCGTTCGCGGCCACGTCCCTCGGCAGCATCAGGCGCACGACTCTTCAATGCTCCTTCGCGTCTCTTGCCTCGAAGTCTACTTCCTCCGACTTCACTCCAAGCTTCTCGTCTGGCGGTCCCTCGGATGCTCCAAGCGCACGGCTTCTGCACAACAATCCTTCACCGACTCAAGGATCGAGTCATGAGATGTGAAACTCGCCATGGCTCCATGTGCGAATTACTAAGCCCTGCAAGACTCCAACGCACATATCAAATCTCAATAACAACCTAACTTAAACCCTTTGCCACACACATCAAAACCTTATCATGGCAAGAGATTACCCTAACAGAACAAAACCCACATCTCACATTACATTGACATGTATGTGTATTTATACACCCTAGATACATGTGAGATGCTAGGATATGAGTTAAGTTCAAGGTGTATAGTTTTTTCATCTAGATGAACCAAAACTCATCTTATATGAGTGGTGGATCATTGGGAAAGCTTGTGTACAAGTCATGTACATTGAGCCTAAGGAATATGATCCAAAATAAGGTTTTGAAAATATTTTAAAATCTTTTTGAAAAACCTTGGTGAAGTCTATCTTTTGATAGCAATCACCATTGATGAGATTGATACAAAGTGAGCTAAAACTTTGAAGTTTTTATTCACTTTTGGATTTTGTATCAATTTCGATATTTTATGGGTAAAATATTTTTCTATCATTTTTCACCCATTGTATTGACTATAAGTAATATACGTATGAATTTTCATGATTTTTTTGATATACGTAGAATTACTTATGATTTTCTGAATTTTGTTTCTGATAATTGAAATTCTGATATTTTGGTTTTGATCATTTAGGTGGCGATCGATGAGGGTGGCAATTGGAGGTAGAGAGAGTCGACTGCTAATGCTGATTTCGGAAAAACAAGGTATGTTTAGCCCGTGTTCAGCTACGATTAAGGTCCCTAACCACTTCTAACCCTAGGATATGCTTTGGTAAGCATTATAAAGGGTGAAAATCCATTAGATATGGATTAGGAGAGGTGTTAGGGTGATATATCAAATTTAAGGTGTGGAGAGTTCATGTTTGAACTTTAGACCTTATTTTTGATGGTTTAGAATTCCTATTGGCTTAGGGACTTCCCAAGGACATTATTGGTGAAATGGTCAAGGGGGAGCAAACTTTTAGGGGGAGTCATTCATCATGGGATGATGGATGGTATTTTTTTTCCTCATGAGGAGGAAAATGGAATTTTGAGATACCCAATTTGGAAATTGAAAGAGTGTATAGGATTGCCTCTCTTGAGTGATATAGGACTTATCACTAGGAAGATGGTAGGCATCCTAGGTATTTTTGGACCAAGGGGGAGATTATAAGATCTCATTGGGACATGAGACATTGACCTCCTTGGAGAGAACCTTTTTGATGTTAGTCAAAAAGGGGGAGAACTTATTAGGAGAATGACATCAATTGGGAAAATTGATGGGGATGATTGGTTTGAGTTAGATGGTCTAACTCAATGATTTGTTTGGTTTTTGTCAAACATAAAAAAGGGGGAGATTGTTGGTGCAATGGGATCAAGTCACGATTGACCAAGACTCGAGTTTAACTCGAGAGATGTTTTGATGTTCGACAAAAACATATGACAATGTGATTGTCATGGGAAAAGTCCAAGTGGGACACTTGGCATTTGGGAAAGTCCAAGCATGGGTCTTGGCAATGGAAAGTTCAACATGGGTTGGCATGGAAAGTCCAAGTATTGAGTACTTGGCATGGAAAGTCCAACATGGGTTGGCAAGGGAAACTCCAAGCTTGAGTCTTGGCATTTGAGAAGTCCAAGGGGTTTGATATTGGTGGCGTAAAGTCCAAGCGGGAGTCTTGGCAGCATAAGTCCAATGGTTGGCGGCGTAAAGTCCAAGCGGAGTCTTGGCGGCGTAAGTCCAATGTGCCTTGGCGGTGTAGACACCGTTAGCATGACATAGCCGATGGAAGCACCTGAAGGCTAGCACAATGGATGAACAAGTCATGGATGACTTGGAGGGATCCGAGAGGCATGAGGCTGATGGAGGTGGCTAGAAGACTTAGGTCTAGGCTAAGGGTGGTCTAGCAAGTATGGGGGCACCATACTTGGGTTAAACCTCATGGTTGAGGTTAAAACCTCATGTTTGAGGTGTGTCAGTCGACTTGTACCATATGGGAGTCGACTAGTGTGAGCCAACTAGGTGGAAGTGATATAGCATAGCGATCGCAGGAGGAGGCGGTCGATCGATTGCAGGCGATCGGCCGATCTTGTGATCAGTCGACTGGTGCTTAGTTTTTCGAGCACAAAATGGAGTCTGACTTGATTGCTGGGGTTAGCAGTCGAGTGGAGGCTCTATCATTCAACTGATGGTGGATCCATTGGATCTTTCCAGCGTGGATCTAGTCGTTGTCTCACGACATCAGTGGCATCAGTCGACTGATGATCCTGAGCAGTCGACTGATCGGCGATTTCCAGCACAGGTTGAAGCTTTAAATGGAGCTCATGAAGGAGGAAAAAGCAACTGGTTCTTGAGAGCTTTTGGGGCGATTTGTTGTTGCAAATCAGGTCTCCAAGTGCAAGTCAAGCAACCAAGCATTCAAGCAATCAAAAGCAAAGTGTTGTAAAGTTTTCTTTACTTGTCTTTCATATTTGTATTGTATATTGCTTATATTTAGTTCTTGTTGTTGTAAGATCATATGTACGAGGTTTCTCCACCTCCGACTTGTGTCAAGAAGGAGTTATTGTGATTAGTAATGCGTGTTTGCATTGCTAGGGCTTTTAGGGCCCGATCCGTAGAGTAGGAACCGTTTGGTTCCGAACCACGTTATATGCTTGTGTTGTGAGTTGTTTTTTTTGCATTTCGTTATTGTTATTTGTTTTATTTCCACTACGCGCTAACGAAAATTGTAGACAAACGTGAACGATTTCCATCGAGCAATGAAAAGAAGCTATTCACCCCCTCTAGCTTCCAACGATCACCTACATTTAAGTCATAAACATATTGCCCAAAGATCATGGTTGGATATTTCATATGTTTTCAAAAAAAAAAAAATTCTTACTTTAAAATATGTGCTTTCATGTTTTGAAACAATCTAAAGCAAAACTAGGTGTTAACATTGATACAAATTTGATCAAAAATTAGTTCCTTTTGAAACTTTTGGATTTTTGGCAAATCATTGAAAATATAAGTAATTTTCATGAAAACTCATTTTTCACTAATAAAAGACCTTAAAAGAAATGTGTTTTCAAAATTTCAAGATTTTTTGATTTTTCTGGAATTATTATTGCATTTCTGAATTTCATCTAGGAAAATCAGAAAACCTGTAATCTGCATGCCAGTCGACTGGTAGTTTGAACCAGTCGACTGATGTAATGTGCACGAGCATAGTAACCTAATTTCATCAGGGTTTTTTTTGGTGTTTGTGTATTTTTCCTCTTTAGAGTTGATGCCATGCTTTTATATCATTTGGATAGTATTTTTGATGGTGTCAAAGGGGGAGAATTGTTAAGGTTTAAGTTAATCATGCTAAGAGGGAAAATTTAGCATGTCTTAAGGGGGAGTTTCATGTTTAAGGGGGATTTATTATACTCATGTTTTTACTTACATGCTTTCCTTGCTTATGCTTATTGTTATTTGTTTACCTAACTTAAACGGATTGCCACACATCAAAAAGAGGGAGATTGTTAGGGCAATCAACCCATGTGTTATAGTTTTGATGTGTGTGGCAAAGGGTTTAAGTTAAGATGATTGGATTTGATATGTGCGTTGGAGTCTTGCAGGACATAGTAATTCGCACATGGAGCTTAGGCAAGTGTCACTACTCACAACCTCGTGCTTGAGTCGGCGAAGCAGCATTGTAGAGCCGTGCGCTTGATGCATCCGAGGGACCGTCGGACGAGATGACTTGAAGCGAAGGCAAGGAAGTAGACTTCGAGGGCAAGAGATGTGAAGAAGCATTGCAGAGTCGTGCGCCTGATGCTGCCAAGGGATGTGGCCGTGAACGAAGAGAGCTTCGGCGAGGGACTTCAAGTGAGATGAGAGAATGAGTGAATTATAAGTAGCTCATTAGGTGATCTTGGCCGCAAGGGTTGAGGTTTACCCGACCGCCGGAAGCTCAAACGGATGTAAGGTTTGATTTTTACCTAGCACCAGTCGACTGCCATGACATGGCAGTCGACTGCTCTAAGTCGATCAACAATCGACTGGTGTGGATGATGAGTCAAGTCGACATCAGTCGACTACTGAATGGGAACAGTCGACTGATAGCACTGTGCATGGGCACAAAAGCTAGTCGAGCTCGTGGGTCACTCGACTAGAAGTTGACATCAGTCGACTGATGATATCATCAATCGACTGATCATATGACTGTTGGAAAATTGACCACGGATCCCGCGAATCCGACCTAGTCAGGAGCCGTTAGAGTCAACATTAGTCGACTGATGAAGGCATCAGTCGACTGATAGTGGTAAACGGGAAGAATTGCTTCCTCTCTATAAAAAGATAGGGTGGGGGATTGTAGATGGGTAATCTTCATGCTCCAAATATCTTACTAAGTGCCCCACAAAGCATATACTCCTTCTAGTTTCTTTCACATCTATTGTAAAAGAAGGAGTGTTCTTGAGTTGTAAAGGTTTACCTCCACCTTGCTTGGGCTAAAGGGAGAGACCAATAGTGGATTGGTTTCGGGGTGATTCACCGGAGACGAATCAAATCATGGATTAGCGGCGAGGTTGTGAACCACGTTACATTGTGGTGTTAGCGTTTGTGCTTTTATTCTTTACTTTGCTTTGTCTTAATTGTCTATATTAGTATATTCCGCTTGCGCTAACGTTAATTGTAGACGATTAAGAATGACTTCCGTTCATACGATGAAAGAGGGCTATTCACCCCCCTCTAGCCGGCCATCAACGACCCTACATAGATGCCTTTCCTCGGTCATCAAAGTGGAGCTCAATGGTGGACTCTTTCTACATCTCCAAAAACCTAGAAGTTAGCACCTTAGAGGAGTTCTTCTCAACCATGGAGCTCCACGAAACAAGGCTTGAGGGAGTAATGGAAGAATCAAGCATCAAACCATCAAGAGGAGTAGCCTTAGTAGCCAACAAGGGGAAGAAGAAGAAGATAGAGACTCCCTCCTCCTCCGATGAAGCATCCTCCTCATCCTCCATGAATAGCAATGAAGATGCTTATATGGTAAGGAAGGTAAGGCGTGCTTTAAAAAATTTAAAATTTAATAAATCTTATGATAGGAGAAGGCACAAGAGGAAGATCATATGCTATAATTGCCAACAAGAGAGACATATAAGAGATGATTGCCCCCTCTTGAACAAGAGCAAAGAAGAAAGGAGGATAAAAAAGGAAAAGAAGAAGGGGTGCAAGAAAAAGGAAGAAGAAAAGAAGGCCAAGGAAAAGGGGAAGGCCAAAGCACTTAAGGCAAGGACATGGGATGATTCTTCCTCATCATCATCATCGGAGGAAGAAAATGCTTTTGTCACAATCCTTGCCTTGATGACATTGGATGATCTAGACTCCATCTCCTCCGAAGGTGAAAAATCAAGCACAAGTGAAGAGAGCTCAAGTGAAGGGACAGGCTCATCATCATCCTCTTCATCCGAAGAAGAAGACATGAAAACTATGGTAAAACATCTTCCCACTCAAGAAATAGTTGCCATGATTTCTAGCTTAACTAGGGATTTATTTAGGGACAAAAAGAAAAATAAGAGCATGCTAGATCAAATTAAGGTCCTAGAAGAAAAATTAGAACAAGCATGCTTAAATATTAATGATAATATTTCTTCTAGTTTTGAAAATGCATGCTCACATGATAACTATATGCCTTTTGATGTTAAAGATGCATGTATTGAAGAAAATATGACTTTAAGGGAAAAGGTAGACCACTTGACTAAAGCCCTAGAAAAATTCACAATTGGCTCCAACACCCTTAATATGATTATAGGGAGCCAAAGGGCAAACTTTAATAAGAAAGGCCTAGGTTATAAGGGAAAGACAAATGAAAAGGCCTATAAATATTTGATTCCTAGCAGTCAAGCCAAGAATAAGACAATAGCTATAAAATGGATCCCTAAAGAATATTTAGTGAACCCTATAGAAAAGAACTTGTATTGGGTTCCTAAATCTATCCTTAAGGGTTAGGAAAACCCTAGGTTAGTCAACCATAAGGATTTTACTTATATCATATGTTTTGGATGACTTAGGATGGCGTGGACTTAATTTTTGAAATAGTGTTGGGTGATGATAATTCACCCATAAATAGATAAAATCATGCTTTGGGTGATACTTGACTTATTATCATGATTTTATACCAAATGCATGATTACAAATTGATTGATACATTTGTTTCATGATCATAATGTGAAATCAATGTATATATGTCTTTATGATCATGTGGTATGTTAGGGTGATACTTAACTTTGTGTAGAATTGCATGAATTTGAAGGTTAAGTATATAAATACCTTTAGGAACATCTCACACTCACCATAAGACTAACCTTGATTGAAAACATAGTATGGGTGAGATGATAGGATGATACAAATGGTCCACTAATGCTTATGGCATTTAGATGGGTCATAAGTGTATCAATAGAGCAATAATAGACCAATCATGGGGAAAAGATATGTTTAATTCATAGATATATTGTCCAAAGATCATGATTGGATATTTCAAATGATTTTAAAACCATTTTATGCTTTTCAAATAGTGAGTTCATGTTTTTAAAAGTTACAAGACAAAACTAGTTTTAAAAGTGGATACAAAGTTTAGATATTTTTGTAACTTTTGAGTTTTTGCCAAACTTTCAAAAATAAAATGATTTTTAATAAAAAAATACTTTTTCACTGATAAAGGAACTCACAAGAAATATGTATTTCAAATTTCATGATTTTTTGAATTTCCTAGAATTTTTAATGCATTTCTGAAATTGGATTTCAAAAATCAGAAAACCTGAAATTTGCGTGCTAGTCGACTGGTAGTCTGAACCAATCGACTGATGTACTGTGCACGAGCATAATAACCAGATTTTATCATGTTTTGTTTGGTTTTTGGGTATTTTTCCTCCTTAGAGATGATATCATGTGTGTATAACATTTAGAAAATGTTTTTGATGGTGTCAAAGGGGGAGAATTGATAGGTTTAAGTTAATCATGCTAAAAGGGAAAATTTAGCATGTCTTAAGGGGGAGTTTTGATGCTCATATTATTTACATGCTTTCCTTGCTTATGTTGTTATTGTTATTTGTTTTCCTAACTTAAACGGATTGCCACACATCAAAAAGGGGAAGATTGTTAGGGCAATCAACCCATGGTATATGGTTTTGATGTGTGTGGCAAAGGGTTTAAGTTAGGTTATTATTGTTTTAGTATGTGCGTTGGAGTCTTGCAGGACTTAGTAATTCGCACATGGAGCTTTGGCAAGTTTCACCAACTCACAACCTCGTGCTTGAGTCGGTGAAGGAGCGTTGCAAAGATGTGCGCTTGATGCATCCGAGGGACCGCCGGACGAGATGACTTGAAGCGAAGCCAAGGAAGCAGACTTCGAGGGCAAGAGACATGAAGGAGCATTGCGAAGCCGTACGCTTGGTGCTGCCGAGGGACATGGCCGTGAACGAAGAGAGCTTTGGCAAGGGACTTCAAGTGAGATGAGAGAATGAGTGAAATGTAAGTAGCTCATTAGGTGAACTTGGCCGAATGGCTAAGTGTCGGAGGCTCGACCGAAAGGGTTGAGGTTTACTCGACCGATAGACGTTCAAACGGATGTAAAGTTTGAGGTTTACCTGGCATCAGTCGACTACCATATCATGGAAGTCGACTGTGACTCGACTGGTATATGAGTCTGGTTTCTGTGCCATCACTTGACTGCCACTGTTTAGCAGTCGACTGCCGAGACCACCAGTCGACTGATGATGACATCAATCGACTGGTCGTGAGGGTTTCGGGCACAGAATGGTGATCAGTCAAGTGCTCGCTTCCGGCACTCGACTGATAGCTCCATTAGTCGACTGATGGGACGATCAATCGATTGATGTGGGAGCCGTTGGATGAAATCCAGCGTGGAAGAAGCCGTTATTGGGCAAAGGCTACAGGAGCAGTTGACTGATCGTGGCATCAATCGACTGCTAGTGGCCAACGGGAAGAAAACAACCTTCTCTATTTATAGAGAAGGTGTGGACTTTTTGATGGCTAATGCTTATGCTCTAAGTGATCATCCAAGTGCCCCACAAGCTTCCAACTCTTTCTCTTGTTCTTATTTCAAATCCATTGTAAGAAAGAGTGTTCTTGGGTTGTAAGAAGGTTTACCTCCACCTTGCTTTGGCTAAAGGGAGAGACCGATATTGGATTGGTTTCGGAGTGATTCACCGGAGACGAATCGGACCGTGGATTAGCGGCGAGGCCGTGAACCACGTTATATCTTTTGTTAGCATTGCTTTTACCTTGTGTTGTCTTAATTGCTTGTTTAGTTTTGTTTCGGTTGCGTTAATATTGTTTGTAGACAAGAAATTCCATCGTACGATGAAAGAGGGCTATTCACCCCCCTCTAACCGGCCACCTACACTCCAACAAACTTTTGATCTCCATATGCATTGTCTGCAGGAGGTTGGGGAAGAACCTCTTTAAGGACATAAGCTAGTTTTCAACCTTGAGAACAATTCTCAGGTTGCAAAGTCAGTCCAAGAAGTTTGGCCCAGTCAATTTATTATCGTCTAAAATAGAACATAAATTAATGGATGTCGGCATATTGTTCTAATTAGTACCTAGACATACAAAAAAGGGGTGTATAAGAGAGATGAATTTATAGTAATGCAAACAATTTACATTAACAAGAAACTCCCACTATTTTTATCAAATTCAATAGCCCTCACTTTGAATTCGAGTGATGGTAGATTATCTCCTAGTGGGTTGATATCCATTATGACTAAGAAAAACCTTGGAGAGAGTCCAACAAACCATTCATAGTCATAATGTTAGGTATCAATAGTACCCATTATATATCAAATATATAACTATCACTTTATGCTATCAACTAATTGAATGACCACATATACATTAGGTTGTTAACTTATTAACATATATACATCCGATTCATATCACATAATTACACCTTTGTCCACATTGACCTTGGAGAGAGTCCAACAAATCAATGCTTTCAGTTAGGGTCGACTCATTAATCGTGAGATCAAATTTAAATAGTTTAAACACATCCAATTTACAAGCCAGGGTTGGAGAGAGTCCAACAATCCAAACTTGAAATTGACCTCTGGTCCTTACCATTTAAAATAAACATTGGATCTCATATGAATTGAACATGCTTCATGTCTTGCCAGGCTTCGAGAGAGTCTAACTGTAGGGTCGTTCGGACTGCTAGAGGGGGGTGAATAGCGTCGTTCATTGTTTGTTGATGGATCTCGATCATGCTTGCTACAAGATGTTAATACACAGTGGAAATACAAAATATACAATACAAATACACAAGCACAATCCACAACACAACTATGTAACATGGTTCAGAACCAAATGGTTCCTACTCTATGGGTTGGGCTCGTAAAAGCCCTAGCGATGCAAATCACATACCACTATAACAATAACTCCTTCTCGACACAAGTCGGAGGTGGACAAACCTCGTACAAATGATTACACTAAGTAATACAATAAATGCAAGCAAATACAAGTATGAAATACAATACAAGTAAAGAAAAAACACTTTAGAAGAGAACTTGAGCGCTTGCTTTTGGTTGCTTGAAGAGTATCCTTGGAGACCCTGAATCACACCAGCAATTCACCCCAAAAGCTCCCAAAGAACCATGCCAAAATCCCTCCTCCATGAGCTCCATTTAAAGCTGCTCCTTGGGCTAGATTTCGCCTAGCAGTCGACTGATCGGGACCATCAGTCAACTGCCCCTGTATCTGTTGTCTCACAATGGCACGAACCACGTCGGATAAGTCCAACAGATACACCATCAGTCGACTGATCATACCCATCAGTCGAATGATGGATCAATCAATCGAGTGTTCGAGCTGATCACTCGATTGGAGAACCTTCTGTGCCAGAAATCTTAAGCATCGATCACGATCGAGGCAAGCCAATGATCGCTCAACTCTAGCAATGATCGCTGGCACTTCCCACAAACCCTAGTTGACTCACACCAGTCGACTGACCCATGATCCCAGTCGACTGATACACCTCAAACATGAGGTTTTAACCCAAGTATGGTGCCCCTATACTTGTTAGACCACCCGTAGTCTAGACCTAAGCCTTCTAGCCACCTCTGTCAGCCTCGCGTCTATCGGATCCCTCCAAGTCATCCATTACTTGTTCATCCATATGCTAGCCTTCAGGTGCTTCCATCGGCTATTGTCATGCTAATGGTGTCTACACTGCCAAGGCACATTGGACTTATGCTGCCAAGACTCCGCTTGGACTTTACGCCGCCAATATCAAACCCCTTGGACTTTCCAAATGCCAAGACTCAAGCTTGGACTTTCCCTTGCCAACCCATGTTGGACTTTCAATACCAAGACCCATGCTTGGACTTTTCCTTGCCAACCCATGTTGGACTTTTCCTTTCCAAGACCCATGCTTGGACTTTACATGCCAAGTACTCAAGACTTGGACTTTCCCAATGCCAAGTGTCCCACTTGGACTTTCCATGCCAAGTACCCATGACTTGGACTTTACCATGACAATCACATTGTCATATGTTTTTGTCGAACATCAAAACATCGCTCGAGTCAAACTCGAGTCCGGTCAATCGTGACCTGGGCCGATTGCACCAACACCAACAACCCAAATACGAAAAAGAACTCTGGTTCAACCATATTAATGGAAGGTGTTAGCCCTAATATTTGCACGAGGGATTTCAGGTTATTCGAGGTCTCATCTATAATAAGAAATAAACCTAAATATGAAAAACCATGGTCACATTAGGAAATAAATTTTCTGATGTGAACATGAGCCAAACAATTGCCCATATCATTTTAGGAATTAGATATGCGAACCGCATAACCTATTTTTCAACGCATGACTAGTCTATACCTAAGCTCTAATGATGCAGCCAACACCTTCGGTGTTTCCAAGCGCATCCTCGGTATTTCTTTTTCTGGTTACAAACATATCCTATATATAAAATCATGCATACTCTAATCTATCATATAGAAAAATATAGCACAAGTATTAAACATCAAACATGCTTTAAATATTCTCCTACAACATGTGATCTATGCCAAACAAACAAGGTGACTCTGATACCACTTGTTGGAGATTCCAAAATAATGCGCAAGGAATAAAGCGAATAAAATAATTTTTATTATATCCCAGACATAATCAGATGTAAACACACAAAAGGAGAAGGAAAAGTTATACCTTCGAGATTCTTTTGAATCTGTCGAAACCGCAAGCAAGACTAATGGGCCTTGCCTCTATCAGTATCCACATCGGGATTACCTGAGACAACTCCTAGAGCAGCAAGCATTTGTCTCCGATTGGTGCTAGCCAATCGGCAGAGATAAGAGAAGAAGAGATAGGAAGATGGCTACCAAGGAAGAAAACCTAAGAGATCAAAACCACATCCTCCAAAGATTATCAAGGGATCTATTTATAGCTCTCTTGATTACGACATCTTAGGAGGCTTAAACGGAACCTATCTTATCATAATTATCCCATAATTAAGGTAAGAATAACCCAGGAAATTTCTATAAAAGAAATCTCCAAAAATAACGGAGCTACGACACGACCGTATGTCTTACACATGGTCAGCCATGCCAAAAGGCATGACTATGCAAGGACACATGGCTAGCCATGTGTCCTTCTGGGCACAACCTAGGCTTTGGCCATTTTTGGCCAAAGCTAGACACGACCATGTGAGGCTCTGTATGGTCCGTTTGAGTTCATTTAGGTGCGATATGGTCGTGCGACAAGACCATAGGAGGTTTCATAGCTTCTGTTTTGCACCTTCTTTGCCTGGTCCAACCAGATATATCCTCTCTCATCAAGAATCTCATTCTCATACTTGTTTTATATCTCGAGATCACTTGTAGTGCGTGTGACCCAATAGGTTCCCGGTTATGTTGGTCATTCATAAATAACCCCTTAATTATGAATAGATTATGAGTGACACCTAATAGTGCATCATGACCCCCAATTGACCCGAAAGTCTAAATCGACTCTAGAACATTTAACTTCTACAGTTGTTCATGCCTTGTTTCTTTCCCTCATCATATACCCACTTGATTCAGGACATGGTCTATGTGTTCGTTCCCACTAGGCTGACTACGTCACACCTAGCCCAAGTTAGTTTTTTTGTCCTGTGGATTCAAGTTACTTCTACATGTTCCTAAGAAGACTATCTTCTTAACATATTTGCTCTGGCTAGAGACTTCTAAATAACAATCCTGACAAGAGGCCTAGGGTATACATCTCCTTTATCAAGAGCAGTGATGTAACGCCCGTAAATTCCTAGCAATTTTACAAGAATTTTTGGCTTGATGATCATGGGCCTTGGGTGGGCCTTTTCCAAAACAAAAGAAAATAAGCCAAAAATGGATGCAAGACCTAGGAATTGAACTCCAAACCTCTAGAGATAGCCAAACCCTATAGATGCACCCACTAACCAGAAGCCCAATAGGATATTATCATTAGAGGAAGGGGGGGGGGGATTATAGATAAGTGTGATAAAGGCAAATGAAGAGGCATGAAAGAAGAGAAGAGAAACTTCTCTTCCTCCCTTTATAAAGAAGAGGGAAAGTTCTAATTTGCCACTTCCTCTCTTCTTCTTCTTCTTCTCACCGAATTCTAGCTCCCTCTCCACCTTTGGCCGAACCCTATCCAAGCAAGAGAAGGCTAGGTTTTGATCTTCCTTAGGTCATCTTCCCCACCCAAAGCAAAGCGAAGGATGTAAGTATCCCTCACCTACATACGAGTAGCTTCGATTGATGTTTGTAAAAGAAATCTATATGTTATATCTAACCAAGCTATGTTTTAGTTTATCAATGAAGTTGTATGCTATGTTTAGGAGGTAGATGATGATGTTAACATGGAAAAAGGAATTAGGTTAAAAGCTAACCCTAATAGCCCCTAAAGCCTATTCGGCCATGCCATGATTTTAGGGTTTTAATGAAGCTCTATGTCATGTTTTTGTAACTATATGATGATGTTAGGATTAAGATGGATTAGGGCAAAAGTTAACCCTAAAAACCCTACTTGGACCATTCGGCCAACCTAGGTTTTTGGGTGAACAAATGAAGTTTTAATCCATATGTTATATGCAAATGAAGTTGTTGTTATATGAAATGAATTAGGTTGTTGTTATATGAAACGAATTAGGTTAAAGTTTAACCCTAAAAACCCTACTTGGACCATTCGGCCAACCTAGGTTTTTGGGTGAACAAATGAAGTTTTAATCCATATGTTATATGCAAATGAAGTTGTTGTTATATGAAATGAATTAGGTTGTTGTTATATGAAACGAATTAGGTTAAAGTTTAACCCTAAAAACCCTACTTGGACCATTCGGCCAACCTAGGTTTTTGGGTGAACAAATGAAGTTTTAATCCATATGTTATATGCAAATGAAGTTGTTGTTATATGAAATGAATTAGGTTGTTGTTATATGAAATGAATTAGGTTAAAGGTTAACCCTAAAAACCCTACTTGGACCATTCGGCCAACCTAGGTTTTTGGGTGAACAAATGAAGTTTTAATCCATATGTTATATGCAAATGAAGTTGTTGTTGTATGAAATGAATTAGGTTAAAAGATAACCCTAGAAGACCCTATGGACCATTCGGCCATCATGCATTTTGGGGATTAGATGAAGTTTTAATATAAGTCTTATGTGCAAATGAATTTGTTGTTAAGTTAAATGAATAGGTTAACATGTGTTTTATGTTGGGTGAATTCATGTTGACTTGTGATATTAAATAATGCTAGATGAAGATAACATGCCTTAGGTTAGTGTTTACTTACTTTTGATGCCATGCCCTTTTGCCATGTCTATGTGTATGCGATGTTTAAAATATGTTATGAAATGGAAGAAGATAAGATTATGAAATGAAACAAAACGATATGTTCACGACATGAATATGACATGATGATGAAATGAAGAATGATATATTATGAAATGAAGAATGGCATGTTTACGAAATGAAAGATGATATGTCCATGAAGGGAAACATGATGTGTTATGAAATGAAGTATGCTGTGTTTGCAAAATGAAATAAGCTATGTTATAAAATAAGCATATAAGTATTTTACCTTCTGCATGGCTTGTACCAAGACCTTAACAAGGTCCAAGAAGGGATGGGCTCCTAAGATGCCCTAGGTCGATGGAATAAGACTCGGGCCTAGGATGGGCTTCTATGTATGATTGCCCCTAGGTCGATGGAATAAGACTCGGGCCTAGTACGGGATGGGCTCCAAGATGCCTTAGGTCAATGGAGTAAGACTCGGGCCTAGGATGGGCTTCTACGCTATGACGATTGCCCTAGGTCGACGGACTAAGATCGGGCCTAGTAACCTATTAGGTTCGAGACTTGCTACCTCGGGCCTATTTAGGGATGCACGCTATGATAATGAAGAAGTGGTACAATGCCGGGCCCAAATATGTTGAGATTTATATTTACGTACCTATAATATATGTTTTCAAAAGCATCTTGCATATGTTACATGATTATATTGTTATGTTCACATGCCATGTTGATATGTTACATATGATGTATGTTATGTTTGATATGCCATGTTTATGTCTCTATGCTACATATGATGCATGTTATGTTGATATGCCATGTTTATGTCACTATGCTACATGTATACGTTATGTTTGATATGCCATGTTTATGCCACTATGTTACATATGAAGTATGTTATGTTTGATATGCCATGTTATGTCACTATGTTACGTATGTTATATGTTATGTTTAATTAAGTCCTAAATGTACATGATATGATGCTATGTTATAGACGATACATGTTATGCTGCCATGCTATGGATGAGACATGTTATGTTTACTCACGTTACTTATGCTATATGTTAAGTTGATTACACCATGTATGTTACATGTTATATGGCTTATATGTTATGAATGTTACATGCCATGATTAATGTCGATATATGGTTTTTGTGAGTAGGACTGGATCTTACTAAGCCTATGTGCTTATAGTTTATCTTTCCTCATCGCAGATAAGGGTAAGGGATGGATAAACTAAAGGGAGCAGAGGAGGGGCCAAATGTGTGTGGCAAAGTGGCATGGTGGAGAAGATCCGTTATTTATATTTATATATATTTACATATGATGATTTGCTTATGGATGTCCTATACTATTACTTATGTCTCCGTATGACAACGATGGTTATGAACCTGAACTAAGCACTAAGTATCTATCTAAGTTATAATGCATGCTCTATGTTAATAAGAAGAAGTAAAGAAGAAGTAAGAAGAAGTATCTATATATGTTATGATGCATGCTCTATGTGAAGAAGAAGAAGTATATATATATATATATATATATATATGTCAATGCATGTTTATGTTATAAAAGAAAAAAAATAATGTCTAAAGTCTTCCGCTGTAAGAAGTACGAAATATGTATAAAGTCTTCCGCTGTATGTATGTATGTATGTATGTACGGTCGCATCACGCGCCGCCCCTTCCGGATTCTGGGTCCCCAAAAGGGCGGGCGTGATAGGTTTGTATCAGAGCTGATATGCCTTTCCACTACACACACATCAAGCTCCAAATCCTGCTGCTCCAAGTAAGAATTCTATGTCTTCTCTAATTTTGTGAATTTGTTTTCCATGTATGATAGGAAATGCTTCTAGCTTAAATATGCATGAAAATAGGTATGATACCCTTATGCTTGTTCTTGTACGATATAAAATACCTTAAGCTTAAACTATGCATGAGAACATGAATGATGCCTTAAGCTTAAAATGACTTTATGTTAGCTTTAGTTTAAGTATGCGTAGGACAACGAACGAAAACTTATACTAGTTTTACCTTAATATATGAAGATAAACATGTCTGGAAGACGCAGTAGTAGAGCTGATGAGCTAGCACCCCCGCATGACCTTACACACGTAGTCACAGAACTCCAACGACAAGTTACAGAACAACAACAAGTAATAACTACCCTAATGAATCAGCGAGGAAACCCTACTGCCCCACCAACGGGCCCCGGCCCGATGGTTCGACAGGAAGCTTACCTGATCCAGTGGCAGAGACTAAAGCCGGAAAATTTCTCTGGTACTGGTGAACCATGGGATGCCCAAGCCTGGTTCAAGACGGTGGAAAGCATCGTGGAGCTACTGGACTGGCCCGAATGCGAGAAGATTAAGTGTGCATCATTACGCGCTTTCGGAGATGCTCGGATGTGGTAGGAGCGGGTTAAAACCAAGAGACAAGTAAATCGGATGAGATGGGACAGATTTGAGTCACGAGTTCTTGAAGAATTCTTCCACATGAGGGTGACCAACAAGCATTACGACGAGTTCACTGGTTCGACAAGGTGACCTGTCGGTCGTGGCCGTGAAGAGATTCAACTGACTTCGCACGCCGCGCCGAGTTGGTCGACAGAAAGAAAGTCGGACTCATCTGAAGATGCTCCGACGAGAAATAGCTCTGAATGTGGCAGGCGGAGTTCATAGACCGCAGAGCGCAGAGGAGCTGTTGATAGTGCCTTAATTAGAGCATTACAGAACAACATTAGTCGACAAAGAAAGCCGAGTGAAGGCGGTCAGCCCGGTCGGAGGTCGGAGGAACCAGAGTGCTTGGAAAGGAACCCAACAATGGGAGAATCCTAAAGGAGGTCCGTGCAAGCGGCCCAGATCCTACTGTGCTACTGCGGGAAGATACATCGGAGTATGCTGCAAGGCACAAATCGATGTTACAAGCTGTGGGCCAGACGGGGCATAGAATCAAGGGGCCCTATCCTATCGAGTTCAGCACCTCCTCAGTAGTATGCCCGGCCAGAGTGCTCCTCCACGATTACATCGAGCCGCAATCGAAGGAACCCCAATCCACCAAGGGAGACTAGAAGCCCCACCAGCTATGACAGATGCTAGGGTATTCTCTCTCACCCAAGAAGATGTGGCAAATGCCTCTACAGTTGTCACAGGTCAGATATTTATTTTCTGTCATCATGCCACTGCATTATTTGACACTGGGGCAACACATTCGTTTGTTTCTACACACTTTACTAGAAAGATAGACATACCACCACAAGCTCTAGATCACAAGTTCTTAACCACTCTACCCTTGGGAGAGGTAATGCCCTCCACTCATATGCTGCGAGCCACACCCATCAGAATTGCAGACAGAGAACTCTTTGCGATCCGATAGTGCTCGACATGCAGGATTATGACATTATATTGGGCATGGATTTCCGAGCAAGTCACGTGCTTCGATCGAGTGCCGAAAAAGGAAAGTGGTATTCCAGCCGGAGGCGGAGCCTAAGTTCGAATTTATCGGAGAACCGAGGAGAAGAGTCAATAAGATTTTATCAGCCCTACAGGCACGTAAGATGTTAGACAGTGGGTGCACTGGGTTTCTGGTACACGTAGTTGATACAAGTCAAGATGAGGACCAGAAGCTAGAGAATGTCAGAGTTGTATGCAACTACTCAGAGGTATTCCCAGATGAACTACGAGGTTAGCCCGGATAGAAGTAGAATTTGAGATCGAGTTGATTCTGGTACTAACCCGATCTCTAAAGCACCTTACCGTATGGCGCCGGTGAATTAAAGGAACTCAGACAGCACAGAGTTACTCGACGAGGACTTATTCGCCCAAGTCGCTCTCCATTGGGAGCTCCAGTGCTGTTGGTGAAGAAGAATGATGGGTCTATGCGAATGTGCATAGACTACCGAGCGCTGAACAATGTGACGATCAAGAACCGGTATCCTTTACCGCGGATTGATGACCTGTTCGACCAACTAAAAGGTGCCGCCGTCTTCTCTAAGATTGACCTGAGGTCCGACTATCATCAAGTAAAAGTAAAACCAGATTATATACCAAAGCGGCCTTAGGACAAGGTATGGGCATTACGAGTTCGTAGTTATGCCCTTCGGAGTGACGAATGCACCTGCCCTGTTCATGGATTTGATGAATCGGGTATTCTCGGCATTCCTCGACAAGTTTGTGATCGTCTTCATAGACGACATACTAATATATTCGAGAACCCCCGAGGAGCATGCAGAACACCTGAATGTGGTATTGCAGATTCTTCGGGAAAAACAGCTATTCGCAAAGTTCTCCAAATGCGAGTTCTGGCTTGAACGAGTATCATTTTTGGGTCACGTGATATCCAAGCACGGAGTGATGGTAGACCCAATAAAGATTGAAGCCGTGAGTAATTGGAACCGACCGAAGAATGCCAGCGAAATCAGAAGCTTTCTTGGGCTGACAAGCTACTACCGAAAGTTTGTAGAGAACTTCTCCGGGATTGCCGCCCCTATGACAGTCCTCACCAGAAAGAACAAGAAATATGAGTGGACGGACGCCTGCGAGAGGAGTTTCATAGAATTAAAAAGGAGACTGACCAGCGCTCCAATCCTTGCTCTTCCGGACAGTAATGAAGGCTTCGACATGTACAGTGACGCTTCCAAGTTGGGACTCAGAGTTGTACTTATGCAGAATGGCAAGGTCATTGCCTACGCCTCTAGGCAACTCAAGGAACACGAAAGGAATTATCCCACCCACGATTTAGAGCTAGCGGCCGTGGTCTTTGCTCTCAAAACATGGAGGCATTATCTCTATGGAGCTCAGTGTAGGATCTATACAGACCACCAGAGTCTGAAATATTTCTTCACACAGAAGGACCTGAACATGAGACAGCGCAGATGGCTCGAACTCGTCAAGGATTATGACTGCGAGATTCTCTACCATCCGGGGAAAGCTAACAAGGTGGCGGATGCACTCAGCAGGAAGTCCTGCGCCACCTTGATGCCTCTATCAGTGTTATCTCGACCCTTAGAAAAGAGATTATGCGTTACGGGGTTGAAATCATCTCCGGACAGCTCTCAACCATGACGATAACACCGATGCTGTTCGATGATATACTGGAAAAGCAAGCCCGTGACCCAAGCCTTCAGAGGATCAAGCAAGAGGTCTTAGAAGGAAAGGACGACGGGTTTCGGATCTCTGATAGTGGAGTACTCTACCTCCGGGATCGCTTGTGTATTCCCGACGATCCAGAATTGCGGAAGGAGATATTTGAGGAAGCTCACAGAACTCCTTATGCGATGCATCCTGGAACCACCAAGATGTACCAAGACCTAAAACGAAAGTTCTGGTGGTTCGGAATGAAAAGAGATGTGGCTCGGTATGTCAGTACTTGCCTGACCTGCCAGAGGGTTAAGGCAGAACACCAGAGACCTGGAGGAACACTGCAGCCGATCCAGATTCCAGAATGGAAATGGGAGGACATTTCTATGGATTTCATCTCAGGATTGCCCAAGATGACAAACGGTTATGATGCTATATGGGTAATTGTGGACAGATTGACGAAGTCCGCCCATTTCTTAGCAATCAAGATGACCTATTCGACGGAGCAACTGGCTCAGTTATATGCTAGGGAAATTATCAGACTACATGGAATTCCTAAGACCATCATTTACAGAGATGGTCGCTTATTTCCATTTCGGGAATGTGTCTGTAAGGCCCTAGGCACGGTTATTGTTTAGATCGCCTTCCATCCCCGCAGACGGAGCATCAAAGAGTAAATCACATCTTGGAGGATATGTTACGAGCTGCGCTGGATTTCAAAGGTAGCCGGTGCCGATACTTATGTTTGGCGAGTCGCCTACAATAATAGCTACTGTGCTACTATTGGAATGGCACCCTACGAGGCTCTATACGGAGGAAATGTAGATCTCCCATATCCGGGTACGAGGGTGGTGAAAAGAAGAGGATGACGGATTTCATCGACGACACCACCCGAGCTATACTGAACATCCGCCGAGAATTGAAACCGCCAGAGTAAAAGAGCTATGCGGATATGCGGCGCGAGACCGTTAGAATTAAGTTGGGGACCTAGTATTCTCAAAGTGGCTCCTATGAAGGGAGTGATGAGATTCGGAAGGAAGGGTAAACAGAGTCCACGCTACGTGGGACCGTATCCGATATTGCAGAGGATTGGCAAGGTAGCTTACAAGCTAGAGCTGTCTTAAGAGATGTCGGCTATTCACAACGTGTTCCATGTCTCTGTGCTCAAGAAATGCATTTCCAGTACGGACCAAGTGATCGAGCCACAAACAGTACAAGTTCAAGAGGACCTGAGTATTGAAAGTCGGCCTATCCAAATACTAGACCGAGAAATCAAGAGGCTAAGGAACAAAGAGGTGCCCTTAGTAAAGGTCCTGTGGCAGAATCAACGGTACGAGGAAGCTACCTGGGAACGCGAGGAGGACATGAAGCGTATACCCATTAATTGTTCAAAGTTTCGAGGACGAAACTTTTAAAAGGTATGAAGGATTGTAACGCCAGTAAAATTCCTAGCAATTTTACAGGAAATTTTTGTCTTGATGATCATGGGCCTTGGGTTGGCCTTTTCCAAAACAAAAGAAAATAAGCCAAAAATGGATGCAAGACCTAGGAATTGAACTCCAAACCTCTAGAGATAGCCAAACCCTATAGATGCACCCACTAACCAGAAGCCCAATAGGATATTATCATTAGAGGAAGGGGGGGGATTATAGATAAGTGTGATAAAGGCAAATGAAGAGGCATGGAAGAAGAGAAGAGAAACTTCTCTTCCTCCCTTTATAAAGAAGAGGGAAAGTTCTAATTTGCCACTTCCTCTCTTCTTCTTCTTCTTCTCACCGAATTCTAGCTCCCTCTCCACCTTTGGCCGAACCCCATCCAAGCAAGAGAAGGCTAGGTTTTGATCTTCCTTAGGTCATCTTCCCCACCCAAAGCAAAGCGAAGGATGTAAGTATCCCCACCTGCATACGAGTAGCTTCGATTGATGTTTGTAAAAGAAATCTATATGTTATATCTAACCAAGCTATGTTTTAGTTTATCAATGAAGTTGTATGCTATGTTTAGGAGGTAGATGATGATGTTAACAAGGAAAAGGAATTAGGTTAAAAGCTAACCCTAATAGCCCCTAAAGCCTATTCGGCCATGCCATGATTTTAGGGTTTTAATGAAGCTCTATGTCATGTTTTTGTAACTATATGATGATGTTAGGATTAAGATGGATTAGGGCAAAAGTTAACCCTAAAAACCCTACTTGGACCATTCGGCCAACCTAGGTTTTTGGGTGAACAAATGAAGTTTTAATCCATATGTTATATGCAAATGAAGTTGTTGTTATATGAAATGAATTAGGTTGTTGTTATATGAAACGAATTAGGTTAAAGTTTAACCCTAAAAACACTACTTGGACCATTCGGCCAACCTAGGTTTTTGGGTGAACAAATGAAGTTTTAATCCATATGTTATATGCAAATGAAGTTGTTGTTATATGAAATGAATTAGGTTGTTGTTATATGAAACGAATTAGGTTAAAGTTTAACCCTAAAAACCCTACTTGGACCATTCGGCCAACCTAGGTTTTTGGGTGAACAAATGAAGTTTTAATCCATATGTTATATGCAAATGAAGTTGTTGTTATATGAAATGAATTAGGTTGTTGTTATATGAAATGAATTAGGTTAAAGGTTAACCCTAAAAACCCTACTTGGACCATTCGGCCAACCTAGGTTTTGGGTGAACAAATGAAGTTTTAATCCATATGTTATATGCAAATGAAGTTGTTGTTGTATGAAATGAATTAGGTTAAAAGATAACCCTAGAAGACCCTATGGACCATTCGGCCATCATGCATTTTGGGGATTAGATGAAGTTTTAATATAAGTCTTATGTGCAAATGAATTTGTTGTTAAGTTAAATGAATAGGTTAACATGTGTTTTATGTTGGGTGAATTCATGTTGACTTGTGATATTAAATAATGCTAGATGAAGATAACATGCCTTAGGTTAGTGTTTACTTACTTTTGATGCCATGCCCTTTTGCCATGTCTATGTGTATGCGATGTTTAAAATATGTTATGAAATGGAAGAAGATAAGATTATGAAATGAAACAAAACGATATGTTCACGACATGAATATGACATGATGATGAAATGAAGAATGATATATTATGAAATGAAGAATGGCATGTTTACGAAATGAAAGATGATATGTCCATGAAGGGAAGCATGATGTGTTATGAAATGAAGTATGCTGTGTTTGCAAAATGAAATAAGCTATGTTATAAAATAAGCATATAAGTATTTTACCTACTGCATGGCTTGTACCAAGACCTTAACAAGGTCCAAGAAGGGATGGGCTCCTAAGATGCCCTAGGTCGATGGAATAAGACTCGGGCCTAGGATGGGCTTCTATGTATGATTGCCCCTAGGTCGATGGAATAAGACTCGGGCCTAGTACGGGATGGGCTCCAAGATGCCTTAGGTCGATGGAGTAAGACTCGGGCCTAGGATGGGCTTCTACGCTATGACGATTGCCCTAGGTCGACGGACTAAGATCGGGCCTAGTAACCTATTAGGTTCGAGACTTGCTACCTCGGGCCTATTTAGGGATGCGCGCTATGATAATGAAGAAGTGGTACAATGTCGGGCCCAAATATGTTGAGATTTATATTTACGTACCTATAATATATGTTTTCAAAAGCATCTTGCATATGTTACATGATTATATTGTTATGTTCACATGCCATGTCGATATGTTACATATGATGTATGTTATGTTTGATATGCCATGTTTATGTCTCTATGCTACATATGATGCATGTTATGTTGATATGTCATGTTTATGTCACTATGCTACATATGATGTACGTTATGTTTGATATGCCATGTTTATGCCACTATGTTACATATGAAGTATGTTATGTTTGATATGCCATGTTATGTCACTATGTTACGTATGTTATATGTTATGTTTAATCAAGTCCTAAATGTACATGATATGATGCTATGTTATAGACGATACATGTTATGCTGCCATGCTATGGATGAGACATGTTATGTTTACTCACGTTACTTATGCTATATGTTAAGTTGATTACGCCATGTATGTTATATGTTATATGGCTTATATGTTATGAATGTTACATGCCATGATTAATGTCGATATATGGTTTTTGTGAGTAGGACTGGATCTTACTAAGCCTATGTGCTTATAGTTTATCTTTCCCTCGTACTGCAGATAAGGGTAAGGGATGGATAAATTAAAGGGAGCAGCAGGAGGGGCCAAATGTGTGTGGCAGTGGCATGGTGGAGAAGATCCGTTAGGTTTATATTTATATGTTTGCCTATGATGATGATGTTTATGGATGTCCTTACTTATGTCTCCGTATGACAACGATGGTTATGAACCTGAACTAAGCACTAAGTATCTATCTAAGTTATAATGCATGCTCTATGTTAATAAGAAGAAGTAAAGAAGAAGTAAGAAGAAGTATCTATATATGTTATGATGCATGCTCTATGTGAAGAAGAAGAAGTATATATATATATATATGTCAATGCATGTTTATGTTATAAAAGAAAAAAAAAATAATGTCTAAAGTCTTCCGCTGTAAGAAGTACGAAATATGTATAAAGTCTTCCGCTGTATGTATGTATGTATGTACGGTCGCGTCACGCGCCGCCCCTTCCGGATTCTGGGTCCCCAAAAGGGCGGGCGTGACAAGTGAATCCTTTATGGGTTATTCAAACACCTTCGATAACTTTGGCTTATATCCAATCATCCCAGAGTTACACCTCCTATGGAGATGATTGCAAATAAGTCAAAGTATAAGGCGTCATGATTAAGGTGACTTGAATACCTCAAGTCTAAGGAAGCTCGCACTCGAGCTACAATGAGATCTTCAACGACACATAGAACCATCTGAAGTTTCATGGCAGGTCACTCCAATGAACTAGTTACCATAACTAGCATCCACATGTTCACTCTCAGTATCTCTATGCTTCCATTCAGTGAGTAGCGAATGCTTGGATAAACCAAGAAGTATAACATGTGCTAGTCTCACAGAATTGATGATGTCCAATCTCATTAATTCATGGACTAGGGATAGTTTCAATACTTGCATATTTACACATGATGAGATACCCACTAACTGTGTTCCAATAACAATTTCTCTCATGCTATGCATAGTATTGTGGACTTCAGTACATGAGTTTAAGATCCAATCAAATACATAGATAATGTATATTCAAATAGTGAATTTTATTAAGAACTTTTAAGGCGATTGCCATAGTGCACCTCTCAATTACATCAAAATGGAATTGTGGTGTCATTATCCAATCTATCATTTGACAATTCCATCTTGCCTCTAGCGTACTTCCTTGGTTGTTAACCCTTGAAGAGTGTCCTCGCTCTGATACCATTTGTTAGGAACGTTGGCATTGCTAGAGGGGGGGGGGTGAATAGCATTTTTGCTTCGTCACTTAGAATTCGATTGCATTCGTTCGATTGCTTGTCTACAATGATGTTAGTGCGCAACGGAATATACAATAAATACAAATGCACAAAAAGAATACCCAATCATAATACAAGATATTACGTGGTTCAAAACCTAGAGTTCCTACTCCACGGGGTGAGCTTAATAGTGAGCTCTTGTGATGCACACCACCACTAATAAACCTCTCCTTCTAGGAAAACACTCCGGAGGTGGAGAAACCTCTTACAAAGTGATTACAACAATAATACGAGAAATACAACAAGTATACTAAGCAATAAGCAAATACAAGTAAAGAAAATATTACATAAAGAATGTTTGATTGCTTGCTTATTACTTGCTTTGGATTACTCTAGAAGGTATGGAATGCAACAGTACTTCCCCTTCAAAATCACCCCAAAAACTGGTGCAAAATCCTCTATCTCGAGCTACTTTTATAACCTACATCAAGTTGATTTTGTGCCTAGTAGCTGACTGCCAAAAGGCACCAGTCGATTGCGCTCCCATCCGTTGTCTCACAATGGTTCCATCCACGCTAGAACTTGCCCAATAGATACCCTAGCAGTCGACTGCCCTTACCAGCAATCAACTATTGCCTGGTAGTCGACTACCAAAGCTTCTGTGTTCGTGTCCACTTAAAGTAGTTGACTACCATATCCTAGCAATCGACTGTCCACAATGGCAGTTGACTGTCAGTGCTTCACCCAAGCAGTTGAAGCTCAGTCGACTACTTGACCAGTCAACTGATCCAAGTTAACTAAGCTGCCAAGTGTCAAACACTTGACCAGTCGGCTGATCCATAACCCTAGTCGACTGATAAACCTCACACATGAGATTTAACTCAAGTATGATCCTCTCATACTTGATAGACCACCCTTAGTCTAAATCTAAGTTTTCTAGCCACCTCCATCAACCTCACGCCTATCAGATCCCTCCAAGTCCTCCATGACTTATTCATCCATATGCTAGCCTTCAAATGCTTCCATTGACTATTGTCATGCTAACCGAGTATACTTTGCTAAGGTACATTTGGACTTTACGCCACCAATATCATACCCTTGTACTTTACCCCACTAATATCACACCCTTGTACTTCCTAATTGTCAAGTATCCATGATTGGACTTTCACCGCCAAAGTTCACTTGGATTTTACACCACCAAGACTACACACTTGTACTTTTACCATCAATACTATACCTTTGGACTTTTCTTGCCAAGTACCTATGAGTTGGACTTTACCATTACCAAGACCCATGCTTGGACTTATCAGTTTCCAAGTACCCATGACTTGGAATTTCCATTGACAATCACATTGTCAATCATTTTGTCAAACATCAAAATACTACTCGAGTCAAACTCGAGTCTGGTCAATCATGACCTAGGTCGATTGCATCAATAGTAATGTAATCTTGATTACATTACAAGAAGGATAAACTTATTTGATAATATTTTAAAGATGTAATGTAATTTAATCAGATTACAAAAGAGGCAAGATTCATAATCTGGATTACAAAAGAAAAGCTATGTAATCCGATTACATTATTGTCTCAATATTTATCATGACAAATATATCCTTTTTTTCTCATTGCTTCCCGACGGCCACTGACGGCGACCATTGACTACCGGTCGACAGTCGATGGTCAGTCGACGACCGATGACTGATGGGTAGTTGACGACTGGCGAACAATTGACGGCCGATGATCGACAATCGATGAACGATCGACGATCAACAATCGACGACTAGAGGGCAGTCGGCCAGTGGGTAGCGATTGGTAGGTAGTCGACCAGTGGTCGATGATCGACCGATGGTTGGCGATCGACAGTCGATCGATGACCAACAATCGATCGATCGGCGGTTGGTGACCAATCGATGGTCAACCACTAGTCGGCGATCAATTCGTTGATGGTTGGGACCGATCGGTGGTTGACCACTGGCTGACGATCGGTGACTGGCGACTAGGTACCGTCGGCCAGTCACTGGCCATCAGCCCGCCGTCGACTGGTAGGCAACCATCGATCACCACTTGTTGGAGGCCGACGACCGTGGCTATCATTGGCCGACGATGAGCAGTCGAGTATCGATGATAGCGATGACGGTCACAGAGAATCAACTAAGATTTTGATTACATTTAGGCGTAATTATAAGGGGTTTTTTTTGTCATTTTATAATAATATGAATTACATTCCTATTAACAAATAATAGACACCAAACAAAAGAATATAATGACTTTTGTAATCAAAGATTACATACCGATCGCTAACCAAATACAGTAATGTAATATACATTATTTTACGTTACATTACAAACTTGATTATATTATTTTCTTGATTACATTAAGGCTACGTTTGGTAGGACGTAATGTAATCAAGTTTGTAATGGAATGCAATGTAATATCGATTACATTCCTATGTTTGGTCACAAAGTTGCATGTAATCTTGGATTACAAGAGATATTACATTCTTTTGTTTAGTGTCCATTACAAGGATGACAATGGTTGACTGCTGACAGCGACGAGCGACGATGGCGAGTGAGCGGCGGTGGCGGCGGTGGCCGGTCGATCGGTCGATCGGTCGATGGCGGTGGTAGGCCGATCGACCAGCGACGTTGGTCGGCTAGCGACGATGGTGGCTGGCCAGCTGACGACGGCAACGACGACCGATCGATTGACGATGGCGACGATATCCATCAGATGGGTGGTAATTAGTGGCGGTGATCGACTGTGGCCGATCAAAGGCAGGCGGGCGGCCGATCGGCCGTGATCAGTGGTGGGTGGGTGGCTGGTCGGCCGCGATCGACGTTCAGCCGACCGCGATTGGCGGCGGCAGCGGGGGTCAGCGACGGCGACGACAGTGATCATTGGTCGACCGACAGTAGTCGTTTGTCGGTCGACGACCGTCGTTGACCGACCGGCAATAGTCGTCGCCCGATCGATGACAGGTGATGGTGACGATGACGAGCTGTGGCGTCGGACGATGGCGACTACGGGCGATGGTGGGCGAAGACTTTTCAGATTACGACTTGTAATGTAATCGGATTACATAGGTTTTGTCTTGTAATCTAAATTACAAAACTTTAGTGACTTTTGTTATTAGATTGCATTACATTACAACTTTAAAACGACAACAAACAAAGTAATCAACCTTGTAATGTAATCTGGATTACATCACAAGACAGATTACAATGTACCAAATGTATCCTAAAGGCTTAAACTCTCCTCTTCATGACTAGTCTTCTCATTGTAGGATCGTCGGTGGCCGGCTAGAGGGGGGGGGGGGCGGGGGTTGAATAGCCCTCTTTCGTCGTATGGTGGAAGTCATTCTTAATCATCTATAATTATCGTCAGCGCAAGTGGAAATATAAAGTTAAGACAATTAAGAACAACAAAAAGATAAAACAATGCTAACACACGATATAACGTGGTTCACGGCCTCGCCGCTAATCCACAGTCCGATTCGTCTCCGGTGAATCACTCCGCAACCAATCCACTATTAGTCTCTCCCTTTAGCCCAAGCAAGGTGGAGGTAAACCTTTACAACAATGATATCACTCCTTTTACAATAGATATGAAAGAAAACTAGAAGAAGAAGTTTGAGCTTTGTGGGGCACTTAGTAGGATGTTTAGAGCATGAATATTAACCATCTACAAGCCCCCACCCTCTCTTTTTATAGAGAGGAAGCAAATCTTCCCATTAAGCACTATCAGTCGGCTGATGTCGACTCCAACGGCTTCTGACCAGGCTAGATTCACGGGATCCATGGCCGCTTTCTTCAACAGTCGGATGATCAGTCGACTGATGCTTTCATCAATCGACTAATGTTGACTTTTAGTCGAGTGACCTGCGAGCTCGACTAGCTTCTGTGCCCGTGCACAGTGCTATCATTTGACTACTTCCCTTGAGCAATCGACTGATGTCATCTTGATCCATCAGCCACACCAGTTGATTGACGATCGACTTGGAGCAGTCGACTTCCATGACATGGCAGTCGACTGGTGCCAGGTAAAACTCAAACTTAACATCCATTTGAGCGTCTGACGGTCGAGTAAACCTTAACCCTTGCAGTCGAGCCTCCGACACTCAGCCATTCGGCCAAGTTCACCTAATGAGCTACTTACAATTCACTCATTCTCTCATCTCACTTGAAGTCCCTCGCCGAAGCTCTCTTCGTTCGCGGCCATGTCCCCCGGCAACATCAAGCGCACAACTCTACAATGCTCCTTCGTGTCTCTTGCCCTCGAAGTCTGCTTCCTTGGCTTCGCTTTAAGTCATCTTGTCCGGCGTTCCCTCGGATGCATCAAGCGCATGACTCTGTAATGCTTTTTCGCTGACTCAAGCATGAGGTTGTGAGTGGTGACACTTGCCTAATCTCCATGTGCGAATTACTAAGTCCTGCAAGACTCCAACGAACATATCAAATCCAATCATCCTAACTTAAACCCTTTGCCACACACATCAAAACCATATCCCATGGGTTGATTGCCCTAACAATCTCCCCCTTTTTGATGTGTGGCAATCCGTTTAAGTTAGGTAAACAAATAACAATAAGCATAAGCAAGGAAAGCATGTAAGTGAAAACATGAGTATAACAACTCCCCCTTAAACATGCAACTCCCCCTTAAGACATGCTAAATTTTCCCTCTTAGCATGATTAACTTAAACTTCCTTATTTCTCCCCCTTTGACACAATCAAAAACATTTTCTAAATGTTATACACACATGGCATCATCTCTAAGAAGGAAAAATACCAAAAACCAAACAAAACCTGATAAAATCAGGTTACTGTGCTTGTGCACAGTACATCAGTCGACTGGTTCAGACTACCAGTCGTCTGGCACGCAAGTTTCAGGTTTTCTATTTTTTCTGGATGAAATTTAGAAATGCATTAGAAATTCCAAAAAAATTGAAAAATCATGAAATTTTGAAAACACATTTCTTTTAAAGTCCCTTATCAGTGAAAAATGAGTTTTCATGAAAATTACTTGTATTTTCAATGATTTTCCAAAAATCCAAAAGTTTCAAAAATAACTAGTGTTTTGATCAAGTTTGTATCAATTTTAACACCTAGTTTAGCTTTAGATTGTTTCAAAACAAGAACACACAGATTTTAAAGTAAGAAATTGTTTTGAAAATATTTGAAATATCCAACCATGATCTTTGGGCAATATGTCTATGAATTAAACATAAGCCTTCCCCATGATTGGTCTATTATTGCTATTTTGATACTTAACATGACCATCTAAATGCCATAGGCATTAGTGGACCATTTGTATCATCCTATCATCTCACCCATACTATATTTTCAATCAAAGTTATCCTTATGGTGAACGTGAGATGTTCCTAAAGGTATTCATGTACTTAACCTTCAATTTCATGCAATTCTACCCATGGTTAAGTATCATCCTAACGTGCCATATGATCATAAAAATATATATGCATTGATTTCACATTATGATCATGAACCAAATGTATCAATCAATTTGTAATCATGCATTGGTATAAAATCATGATAAAAAGTCAAATATCACCTAAAGCATGATTTAAACCCTATTGCCATGATTATATATTAAATGTCAAGATCATAAATCATGATTGCAAACATATATAACAATTATATTAACTATCATGATTTAAGCATTATTATCAATTTATGGGCACATTATCATCGCCCAACACTATTTCAAAAATTTGTACCGCCATCCTAAGTCAACCAAAACATATGATATAAGTGAAGTCCACTATGGTTGACTAACCTAGGGTTTTCCTAACCCTTAAGGATGGATTTAGGAACCCAATCCAAGTTCTTTCCTATGGGGTTCACTAAGTACTCCTTAGGGAATCATTTTCTAGCAATTGTCTTATTTTTGGCTTGACCCCTAGCAATCAAACATTTATAGGCCTTTTCATTTGTCTTTCCCTTATATCCTAGGCCTTTTCTATTGAAGCTTGCCCTTTGCCTCCCTATAATCATATTAAGAGTGTTGGAGCCAATGGTGAATATTTCTAGGGCTGCGGTCAAATGGTTTACCTTTTCCCTTAACATCCTATTTTCCTCAATGCATGCATCATTAACATCAAAAGGCATGTAAAGATCATGTGAGCATGCATCATCATCATTAATATCTAAACATTCTTTTTCTAGTTTTTCTTCTAAATCCTTTATTTGATCAAGCATGCATTTGTTCTTTTTCTTAGCCCTAAATAAATCTCTAGTTAAGCTAGAAATCATGGCAACTATTTCTTGAGTGGGAAGATGTTTTACCATAGTTACCATGTCTTCTTCTTCGGATTCGGATGAAGATGATGATGAGCCTCCCCCTTCACTAGAGCTCTCCTTACTTGTGCTTGATCTTTCTTGCTCAGAGGAGGAGGTGTCTAGATCATCAAATGCCATTAGAGCCAAGTTTGTGACAAAAGCATTTTCTTCCTCCGATGATGATGATGAGGAAGGATCATCCCATATCCTTGCCTTGAGTGCCTTGGCCTTTCCCTTTTCTTTGGCCTTTTTCTCCTCTTTCTTCTTCTTGCTCCCCTTCTTCTTTTCTCCTTTTCTCCTCCTTTCTTCTTTGCTCTTGTTCAAGAGGGGACAATCATCTCTTATGTGTCCCTCTTGTTGGCAATTATAGCATATTATCTTCCTCTTGTGCCTTCTCCTATAATAAGATTTGTTAAATTTTAAATTTTTCAAAGCACGCCTTACCTTTTTTACCATATAAGTATTTTCATTGCTATTCATGGAAGATGAAGAGGATGCTTCATCGGAGGAGGAGGGAGTCTCTATCTTTTTCTTCTTCCCCTTGTTGGCTACTAAGGCCACTCCTCTTGATGGCTTGATACTTGGTTCTTCACTTATCCCTTCAAGCCTTGTTTTGTGGAGCTCCATGGTTGAGAAGAACTTCTCCAAGGTGCTCACTTCTAGGTTCTTCGACATGTAGAAGGAATCCATCATTGAGCTCCATTTTAATGATCGGAGAAAAGCGTCGATTGCTTTCATAAGCATATCCCGGTTCAAAAGTTTTTCTCCTACACTTATTAGCCCAATTAAAATTTCTTTAAAACGAGAGTGTAGTGAGGTTACCTTTTCTCCCTTTTCAAGTTTAATATTTGTTAGTTGGGAGCGAAGAAGGTCTCTCCTTGCAAGCTTGGCCTCGGAAGTGCCTTCATGGAGTTCTATGAGTTTCTCCCACATTTCCTTGGCGCTTGCACATTCTCCAATCCGGTTCACTTCTTGTTGGGGGAGTACATTGTAGAGATGGTGCTTTGCCTTTGAGTTTGCCAAGTACTCTTCCCTTTGCTTTTTAGTCCATCTAGACTTCTCGATTGACTTCCCCTCTTCATCCCTAGGTACCTCGAAACCATTTTCCATTATTAATAAAATTTCAAAGTCGGTTTCGAAGAATACCTTCATTCTCTTCTTCCACCAAGAGAATTCTCCCTCAAACTTTGGTGGGTGAATGTTAGAGCCGGCCATCCTTGATGTAGTGCTTGTTGCGGCGGTTAGTTCTCGACAAACTTCCTTGGCTCTGATACCACTTGTAGGATAATCGGTGGTCGGCTAGAGGGGGGTGAATAGCCCTCTTTCGTTGTATGATGGAAGTGTTGGGTTTTTCCGAGCCGCAAAAACCGCTTTTTGCGTTGCAGAAACCTCGGAATCCCCCGCCACGGATCCGTGCGAAGATGTATTTAAAACAAAACATGTATGTGCTTACTAAAAACCCTAGATCTACCTTAGATCTAAGAGGTGAGATCATTACCCTCGATGCGACGCCCTTCGCAAATCCCGCTCGTCCAAAAGGGTTGCCGGAACTTGAGAGTGTCAAGTGCACACTCCTCTATTGGTATCCACACAAGCAATAGGTGGAGAAAAGACAATCTTGAGTGTGCTAGCACTCCTAGAAGGTCTCGGCAAGATGAGGAAGAAGAAAGAGAGCTTGAGGGAAGTTCATCCAAGGAAGAAGATGATGCAAGGAAGAAGAAGATGGAGTTACCCAAAATCAATTCCCTTTAGATCTAAAAGTGGCCGACCACTTCATGGAGAGGGGGTTACATGCATGCATGTAACTCCCATGACCCTTGGTCTCCCTCATGAGGTGGCACCACATGACAAAGTCAATGATGATGTGGAGCATCATCATTGGCCGGCCATGCCAAGTCATCATCATGACATGGCATTTGGTCAAGTCAAACTTGACCTTTCATCTTCCCTCTCAAGTCAAGTCAAACTTGACCTCTTATCTCCCATGGTTGATCAAATCCAACCATTTGATTCAAGTCAATTTAATTTAATGAATCTCTATTCATTAATTTAAATTGATTTGATGAATCAAATCTAAATTAGACTCATTCAACACTTGAATCAACTTGAGTCTAACTCAATTAGTATAATTTGGATTACTCTTAATCCAATTTGGTTCATCCCATGAACCTAATCCTCATGGTTCATCATATGAACCTAATCTCCATCTAATTGCTCTTATGTGTGTGACCCTATAGATTCTTATAACGTTGGCAATGTCCCTAAACCAATTTAGGAACATAAGCAATGAGCGGTATCTAGCAACACATCATTGCTACCCAAGTTACAAGAATGTTGAGCTCCAACATCACCTTTGTGACTACTAATTGTGACTCTCACAATATGTGACAATTTCCCTCTATCCTTGACATCTAGATTGACCAATCGAGGCATAGACCGTGCATCCTCGGTACAATCTAAATCTTGAACTCCAAGTAGACTCACTCTAATCAAATGAGCTCAATATCTCATATTGATTCATTTGGGCATGGCCATGCACTTCGTGGTCTCATTCTATCAAGAATATCGATGTCTCTCCCATCATATAGGAGGGATAGATCCCATCTACATCACTCACATCCCTCTGCATAATTTGTTACATACCCAGTAATCGCCTTTATAGTCCACCCATTTACGGGTGACGTTTGACGAAGCCAAAGTATGCAACGCCTTATGTAGGGAACCATGGTGACTTCAGGTCTAAGGACTAATAGTCATACTAATAGCCACATGAGAAAGTATATGACACTCATATAACGATCCACAATACTTTCTCATGGCGGGTCATTCAATATACATTCTCCAATGCATACCCATGTGTCAACTTGATATCTCATATCCATGACTTGTGAGATCAAGTCATCATGTTGACCTACATGCTAGTCTCTACGCATTAACATTGTCCCTGAATGTTAATACTCGACTAGGAATGATTAAGAGTAGTGTTCTCTATATCATCTCATTATCGATTCAACCAATCGATTGATATAGATAAGAACCTACTACTCAAGGACATTATTATATTTAGTTATTTGGCACCAATACAAGTAAATATAATAACCATGCCTTTATAAATAGGAATATGATACAATAAAGTCCATACAACAATTATCACATGATTGGCTCTAGGGCTTTCACTAACAATCTCCCACTAGCACTAGTGTCAATCACCATAGTATCTAATACCCAATGACCTAGTGTGACCATCATGCTTTTTCTGTGCCAAAGCCTTGGTCAAGGGATCTGCGATGTTAGCCTCTGTGGGTACTCTGTAAATCTTCACATCTCCTATATCGATAATCTCTCGAATAAGATGGAAGCGCCGTAGTATATGTTTGGTCCGCTGGTGTGAGCGAGGTTCCTTAGCCTGTGCAATCGCTCCATTATTATCACAATAGAGCTCTATAGGATCTGCAATGCTAGGAACCACCCCAAGCTCAGTAATGAACTTGCGGATCCAAACTGCCTCCTTTGCTACCTCAGATGCAGCGATATACTCGGCTTCTGTTGTAGAATCAGCAATTGTGTCCTGCTTCGAACTCTTCCAGCTCACAGCGCCACCATTCAAGCAAAACACGAACCCTGACTGCGATCTATAATCATCCTGGTTAGTTTGGAAGTTGGTATCGCTGTAACCCTTTACAGCTAGCTCCTCATCGCCTCCAAATATCAAGAAATATTCTTTAGTCATTCTCAAGTACTTAAGAATATTCTTGACTGCTATCCAGTGACGCTCACCTGGATCTGACTGGTACCTACTCGTCATGCTCAAAGCATACGAGACATCAGGACGAGTACACAACATGGCGTACATAATAGATCCTATAGAAGATGCGTAAGGGATCTTATCCATGCAGTCTCTCTCCTCTCTAGAAGAGGAACTTTGAGTCTTCGAAAGACTCACACCATGTGACATCGGCAGAAGTCCCTTCTTGGAATTCTGCATGGCAAACCGTAGTAATACCATGTCAATGTATGTACTCTGACTTAGGCCAAGCAATCTCTTAGATCTATCTCTATAGATCTTGATACCTAGAATACAGGCTGCTTCACTTAAGTCCTTCATTGAGAAGCACGTCCCCAGCCAAGTCTTCACAGACTGTAGCGAAGGGATGTCATTCCCAATGAACAGTATGTCATCCACATACAATACAAGGAAGACAACTGTGTTCCCATTAACCTTCTTGTAGACACAGGGTTCATCTTCATTCTTGATGAAACCAAACTGTTTGATCGCATCATCAAATCGAAGATTCCAGCTCCGAGAAGCTTGCTTTAGCCCATAAATGGACCTTTGCAGCTTGCATACCTTCCCAGTATGCTGTGGATCTACAAAACCCTCAGGTTGTGTCATGTACACATCCTCGAGTATGTTTCCATTTAGAAACGCGGTTTTGACATCCATCTGCCAGATCTCATAATCGTGGTATGCTGTAATAGCAAGTAAGATCCGAATGGACTTAAACATCGCCACTAGAGAAAAGGTTTCATCATAGTCAATACCATGAATTTACTTGAAACCTTTAGCTACCAATCGACCCTTATAGGTATGCGTAAGTCCATCCATGTCAGTCTTTCTCCTAAAGACCCACTTACACCCAATGGGTTTGACCCCTTCAGGTGGATCAATCAAAGTCCATACTTGGTTGGTGTACATGGATTCCATCTCGGATCTCATGACTTCTAGCCATTTCTCAGAATCTGGGCTCATCACAGCTTCCTGATAGGAGGTAGACTCATTCTCAATGAGTATAACGTCATCATGGTCAGACAAGAGAAATGAGTATCTCTCAGGTTGATGACGTACCTTATCAGACCTGCGAAGAGGTAGGTCTACCTGAACAGGTGGTTGTTCCATAACTCTTTGTGCAACAACCTCATCACCCACAACACTTTGTGGTTCCTGTTCAACCTCCATCAAGGCCTCAGTGCTATGGTCCTTATCTTGAATTTCCTCAAGATCGAAGGTACTCCCACTAGTTTTCTAGAAACAAAATCTCTTTCTAGAAAAACTCCAGTCTTTGCCACAAACACTTTGTGCTGACTGGGAATGTAGAAGTAATATCCCTTTGTATCCTTGGGATATCCAACAAAATAGCACCTATCGGATTTGGGTCCCAGTTTGTCTGAGACTTGACGTCGAACGTAAGCCTCACAACCCCAAATCCTCATAAAAGACATCTTGGGATTTCTCCCTGTCCATATCGTATATGGTGTCTTTATGACAGCTTTGGATGGTACATGGTTAAGGGTAAAGGCTGCTGTATCTAGAGCATATCCCCAAAAGGATATAGGAAGATCTGTGTGACTCATCATAGATCGTACCATATCCAATAGGGTACGATTCCTCCTTTCGGATACACCATTCCACTGTGGTGTTCCAGGAGGAGTGAGTTGGGATAGAATCCCACACTCAGCTAGATAGTCACGAAACTCATGGCTAAGGTATTCACCACCTCGATCTGATCGAAGTATCTTAATACTCTTGCCAAGCTGGTTTTGTACTTCATTCTTGAATTCTTTGAACTTTTCAAAGGATTCTGATTTATGTGTCATAAGATACACATAACCATATCTACTGAAGTCATCAGTAAATGTAATGAAGTACCTGTAACCACCTCTAGCAGCAACATTGAAAGGACCACATACATCACTATGTATAAGTCCTAACAAATCTGTTGCTCTTTCGCTGTGTCCACTAAAGGGAGTCTTGGTCATCTTGCCTAAAAGGCAAGACTTGCATGTCTCATATGATTCAAAATCAAATGAGTCTAGCAGCCCATCCTTATGGAGATGAGATAAGCGACTCTCATTTATGTGACTTAAGCGACAGTGCCAGAGATAGGTTTGGTTTAATTCATTTGACTTGAACCTTTTGGTACTTATGTTATAGATAGGGCTCTCTAAGTCTAGAAAGTAGAGTCCGTTCATTAGAGGTGCACTACAATAGAACATATCATTTAAATAAACTGAACAACATTTGTTCTTTATTATAAATGAAAAACCTTTCTTGTCCAAACAAGAAACTGAAATGATGTTCTTAGTTAAGGCAGGCACATAACAATATTCATCTAATTCTAGTACAAGCCCAGAGGACAAAGATAGATCATAAGTTCCTATAGCAACAACAGCAACTCTTGCTCCATTGCCTACTCATAAGTCCACCTCGCCCTTTGTCAATGCCCTGCTATTTCTCAGCGCCTGCACATTGGTACAAATGTGAGATGCACATCCAGTATCTAATACCCATGATGAAGAAATAGATAGATTGACTTCTATAACATTTATACCTGAAGTAGAAGTCTCACTTCTCTTCTTCTTAAGATCTTCCAGGTATGCCTTGCAGTTATGCTTCCAGTGTCCTGCTTCCTTGCAGTAGAAGCAAGCCCCTTCCTTGGCTACCCCTCCTTTGGGTTTAAGTTATTTGCCTTTGCCTTTGGCTTGGGACTTTCCCTTACCTTTAGGCTTGCCCTTGCCTTTCTTCTTCTGCACCATCAAAATGGTGTCAGATTTTCCTTTCTTAAGGTTAAGCTCAGCAGTTCTCAACATCTTTGAGCATTTTGACGATGACTTATCAATTTCATTCATGTTATAATTCATGACAAATTGATTGAAGGCTTGTGGCAAAGATTGCAAGATCAGGTCAGTGGCCAGCTCTTGGCCAAGTAGGAATCCCAGCCTTTGTAGGTTTTCTACATACTCAATCATCTTGAGTACATATTGACCTACGGGAGTTCCTTCTTGCATTTTAGACCCAAACAATGCCTTAGAGACTTCATATCTCTCATGCCTTGCTTGTCCTTGATATAGTTGATGAAGATGTCCAACCATATCATAAGCATTCATGAACTCATGTTGCTTCTGAAGCTCAGAGTTCATGGTCGCGAGCATTAGACATGACACATCTAATGCATCATCTTGATGCTTCTTGTAAGCATCTTTGTCAGCTCGCGAGGCAGTGGTAGGAGGTGCCTCTGGAATGGGCTGCTCCAGGACGTACAACTTCCTTTCTTGGGTGAGAACAATTCTCAGGTTCCTGTACCAGTCCAGGAAATTTGCTCCATTGAGCTTGTCCTTCTCAAGGATAGAACGCAGAGAGAGAGTGTTCATGTTTGTCGACATAGTTATCTACAACATACAATGCAGAGAATTAATATCATATTCCTTTTATCATTTAATTAGACCTTTAATCAAATAATGCTCCCACTGAATTATAGGAATTTTGTAGAATCGAGTTATGGATGTGGTCAAACCACATTACTAGATTCATACAAACTAGCTATAATTCTTGCGGGACAAGATCCACATCATACTAAGCCTTGAGTTAGCTTTGGCTAAATCGCCCAAGACTTAGTACGATCGGTGGGTAACACATTATCGATTACATCTCTATGCAACTCTTGTTTATAGGATCAAGACCCACATTTACAAAAGACCTTGAGTTAGCTTTGGCTAAATCGCCCAAGATTTAGTGTAAATGCGATCTTACCCTATCTTTCCAATGATTGGAATATGCCTATAGTTCTACTCGATCCAATTGAGTTAACTAGTTTTGCTCAATCTAATTGAGCTTACTCTAACCCAAGCGTGATAGGCGGGACCAAGATTGTCCCTCCGCACCCTACCAAGATAATATGCGTTGCTCTGCTTTGGCAGATTCAACAACAACAAATGATCGAGGTAGTGATGGGTATCAAGGTTCTGTAGACATTTTTGAGTTGATTCGATTATGATCTAATCTAATCGTAATGTGTATCTTATACGCATTTAGGCCTTTATTATCCTATATTAGCATGCATCACATACATACAATCATTATTCTAGCATGCATCATATACATACAAGCATTATTCTACTAGCATGCATCACATACATACAAGCAAAATCAAATAAATAAATAAATAAATAAATAAATAAATAAATAAATAAATAAATATATATATATATATATATATATATATATATATATATATATATATATATATATATATATATATATATATATATATATATATATATATATATATATATATATATATATATATATATATATATATATATATATATAATTAAATGTGATGTAGTCATGACCCTACTACGATCTTCTCAAGCCAATGAGAAGATCGGACGGTCAACCTAAGGCTAGCGGCTTCTCCAAGCGCTTCCTTTGACCGCAATGTGTCGTCGTCACCCTTCTCGTAATCTCGTCTTCAAGTGGACTTTCCACCGCTCCATTTTGTACATTACAAATATGAAACTCGAGTTACATTTGAGTCTAAAACTATTTACAACTAGAATATCAAAAGAAGAGGTATGACGCGCAGGTCGCATACACTATACAACACGCACAACCACAAAACGGCACGCAGGTCGTATTATGAATTACAAAACACATAATCCAATCAAATTGGGGTCATTGGGCCATGACAATCACAGAATTATACATAATTCTAAATTATGTAGTTTTACAGAAAATTTCTATAATTGTTTCTAATTTATTTTTCAAATTTATGAGTCACCTCTCCGTAACGGTCCCGCTAAGCGGTTTCCGGGCGCGATCGCGGGACAAGGCCCCTTTCGGGGATAGGGGCAGCGCCCCTACTCGCAAAATAAACTTTGTGAGTGTTCCTAAAATGATCTTACAACAACTTAAGTCGCTGTCCCAAAAACCTAAAGCGAGAACTCGCCGTTTCGGAGAGTTTTTCTCGACGGTTGAAGCCTACAAGTGTCCCAACACTCGTTGCTTTGATTCTTCGAGAAAAATACCCAAAAATTATTTAAAATTAGGAAATTTACAGAAACATATAAATCTGTAATTTTTATATCTAATACAAAAATTACAAAATCGAAACACATACATGCTTCGCACGTGGCTCTGATACCACTGTTGGGTTTTTCCGAGCCGCAAAAACCGCTTTTTGCGTTGCGGAAACCTCGGAATCCCCGGCCACGGATCCGTGCGAAGATGTATTTAAAACAAAACATGTATGTGCTTACTAAAAACCCTAGATCTACCTTAGATCTAAGAGGTGAGATCATTACCCTCGATGCGACGCCCTTCGTAAATCCCGCATGTCCAAAAGGGTTGCCGGAACTTGAGAGTGTCAAGTGCACACTCCTCTATTGGTATCCACACAAGCAATAGGTGGAGAAAAGACAATCTTGAGTGTGCTAGCACTCCTAGAAGGTCTCGGCAAGATGCGGAAGAAGAAAGAGAGCTTGAAAGAAATTCATCCAAGGAAGAAGATGATGCAAGGAAGAAGAAGATGGAGTTACCCAAAATCAATTCCCTTTAGATCTAGAAGTGGCCGACCACTTCATGGAGAGGGGGTTACATGTATGCATGTAACTCCCATGACCCTTGGTCTCCCTCATGAGGTGGCACCACATGACAAAGTCAATGATGATGTGGAGCATCATCATTGGCCGGCCATGCCAAGTCATCATCATGACATGGCATTTGGTCAAGTCAAACTAGACCTTTCATCTTCCCTCTCAAGTCAAGTCAAACTTGACCTCTTATCTCCCATGGTTGATCAAATCCAACCATTTGATTCAAGTCAATTTAATTTAATGAATCTCTATGTTGGAATGTATACTGAAAGCCTAGCTCCTTTTGTATGAACATTTTATTTTGGAATAAGAATCACATGATCATTGTTTGCACTTTATATATTTATTATATATGTGTGCATATTGTCTAATATTTTACATTGTAGATAACATGGTGCTTGGTGTGGCACAGAAGATCATATTATCAGTCCCTTGTAAAATATAAGTAGAGGCTCACGACCAAGATGGTTTTGGACAAACCATTGGTATGGTTGTAATGTAGCTTGGTATTGTTTTGTCTTGAACATAAAGTTACACTAGTACACTTAGGTGTATTGAGCAAGACCGACATAGAGGTGATTCAATTTAGTACTGACTACATAATTGAATCGGACCTCGGATATTATGTTGTGCATGCTCTTAATCCCGATATAATAACGGGCACATGTAATTAGTATTTATTTCTTTGATTTACCAGAGGGTGAGATTTAGATGGATTAAATCAATATGCCCGGTAAGTTGGGAAATGATATCATTTACATGGTGTGTCGTTGATTATAGGAGGAAACCGTGTCCTATATATTAGGTTGATGATGTCCCCTTGAGGAGCTCATAAGGTTCATCATGTAAACCCAGCTGGTTGACTTAGTCAACATGATGATAAGGTTGAGTGGTACTACTCGAGGAATTAGATGTTAATTAATTGATGGTCAGTAAATCAATTAATTGACGGACATTCGATATCTTAAACACGGGGAGATTAATGTACGAATAATATATGGAGCCCATATTAATTTAAGGGGGTTGGTGAGGTAGTTCAATGATGATCCTCTAGTGGAATGGAACATCATTGATGGATCAAGTTTGTGTGGTTCCGGTCCATCGGGTGGCCAAGATCCAACTCCTCCTTATGGTCCCTATTGTAGCCTAATATAATCCTTGTGAAGTCTAGATCCAAGAATGTAAAACAAAACCTAGAACCAACGGTTGGGATTAAATCCCTAGATCCGATGGTTAGGATGAAACCCTAGAACCAACAGTTGGGATTAAATCCCTAGATCCGATGGTTAGGATGAAACCCTAGAATCGACGGTTGGGATTAAATCCCTAGATCCGACGGTTGGTATAAAACCCTAGATCCGACGGATGGGATGAAACCCTAGATCCGACGGTTGGGATGAAATCCTAGATCCGACGGTTGGGATGAAACCCTAGATCCGACGGTTGGGATGAAACCCTAGATCCGACGGTTGGGATAAAACCCTAGATCCGACGGTGGAGATTAAATCCCTAGATCCGACGGTGGAGATTAAAGGAGGATTAAGCCCAATTCTATAAATAGAAGGCTTAAGCTTGGGCGGCAAGGATAATTGAATTGGAGTTAGGGTTTGGCTCTTCTCAAAGTGGGCGGCTAGGGTTTGGAGCAAAAGCTTAGGCGGCAACCATCTTCCTTCTCCTTGTTGCCGGCGCCCATCTTCCTCCATCAAGACTTGGCCGGCACCCATCCTCTAGGCCTCTCTCTTATTCCTTGGCCGGCGGTTCTCCTTCCATTGGTGGCCGGCGTTCACTCCTCCATACTCTCCAAAATGGCCGGCGGTTCTCCTTCCATTGGTGACCGGTGCCTCATCCACTTGTTCCTTGGCCGGCGGTTGCATCAAATTCTCTAATTTGGTGGCCGGTTCTAGAAAGGATAGGTATTTGTTGGTTCTTCTCTTTGTTCGCAGCGGAGAAGGAAGGGAAGAACGCGATCTAGAAGGCTTCTACTCGTGGAGGATCTTCGTCCACACGTCGTCCACGAGAAGGATAGGACATATGGTAGAAGATCGTAAGGTATAAAGTTTTATAACTTTATTTTCAGATCTGAGCATGTTCCTTTTAGTGTTGATTATACATGTGTGCGTATGTATATATATTGTATAATCATGGACCCCGAAGACAAACACAAAAACCGGCGATCCGTCTGTCGTTTCTTCCGCGGCTAATCAACTAGAAGAGTTGTGTTGCTTGAACAACTTGTTTGTTCAAGCGACCACTCAAGTTGTTAGCACGACGACGAATAGGTTGTGCTAAGGAAACTCATCCCATCCGGATTAATTCTTTCATTGGTGAAAATTTTAATCCGGGGACATGGGAACCAATGAGCCTCCGAAGCAACCCCCTACAAGTGGTATCAGAGCCACGGTTTCCGATTTTTTGTGTTTGGAATTCGGTTAATTTTTATGCACTTTTTCATATATTATATGTGTCGGATAATAGTAGGATATGCGTAGTTTAACTCTTTGGTTGCAGGCATAAGATCCGACTATTATGGCCATATGTGTGTATATGATTGGATGTGTGTAAATATTTATTATTTGAATCCTCGGGGTTGACGAGGCTAGATTAGTATTTAATTTTTGTAATTAAATACGGCATTGTTTAGCCGCTCATTTTAGTTTACTTTCGATCTAGATTATTTGTACACTCCTTCGTGGAGTATAGGATCGTTGGATGTAAATTAAAATAGCTTAATCTCGGCTCGGATCTCTTTGGTGACTTGCGCACGGGAAAAGATGGAGCGGACGAGGTGGCGACACGACGGGATGCATATTGGAGGACAATGCCATAATAGTTGGAAAAATTATGTTTTTTCCATATTTATTGCTTATTTGTTTTATATGCATGTTGTGTATGTTTTAAAATTCCTCATTTTCAATTTACTAAGTGGGAGAGGGACATTTTAATTAATTCCCACGGCCTCCATTACAATTTGACGTGTGATGCAACAAACTTGCGCGTTGGCTCTGAGTGCCTTCCTCCCCATCGATAAGGCACATAATCTGAAATAATTCCCTTAGTATCGTGTAATGGTGCACGCTTAGATGCAAATAAAAAGTATTCTCTCTATCGGAGTCACTGCTTTTATTTGTAGGGCCAAAGAGGAACCAACTATTAATTTTATTTGTCAAAAAGTAAGGTTGACAAGATAATAAAATTAATGGGTAAAACCTCCTCTTACAAATGTAGAATTCGTATACGTCCACACTATCGTGGCATGCGATATTCTTGGTGTTTTGAGGTGTTGGTTGATTTCGGAATTTTATTGTTTTTGAGGAATCAATAATATTTGAAATCTAATATTTTGATCATTGTGATTTTTAGGATTTTCAAATGGCTTTCAACCCACTTGCTGTGATTTTAAAAGAAAACAAACTTACTGGACCAAACTACATTGATTGGAAAAGAAACTTGGATATTGTCTTAACTGCCGAGGAGTACAAATTTGTACTCTTCGAGGTCTGTCCTCCTAAGCCCTCCGATGACTCTGATGAAAAGGAGAAAGAACGTTATAAGAAATGGGTCAAGGCAGATGAGATGGCGCGGTGTTACATTTTGACATCTATGTCAAATGTGCTGCAACATCAGCATCAGGTCATAGCCACAGCTTATGACATGATGTTCAATCTCAAGGAACTTTTCGGACATCAGAGTAGGGCGGCTAGGCAGGAGGCAATGAGAAACTTGATGACGACCACCATGATCGAGGGAACACCCGTTAGGGATCATGTTCTCAAGATGATGGCTCATCTTAATGAGATGGAAGTCCTCGGAGCTGAGATCGATGGGGAAACCCAGGTCGATATCATTCTCCAGTCTCTGCCTAGGAGTTTTTAGCAGTTCCGCCTCAACTACAACATGAACAAGAGGTTATATTCATTGGCGTAGCTTCTGACAGAACTCCAGGCGGCAGAGGGGCTTTTTCGTCAAAGTGCTCAAGCCATGGTCGTTCAGAAGGTTTCTTCCTCTAAACCGAAAGGTAAGAAGAAGAAGAAGCAAGGTGGAGCGAAGAAAGTGGCAGTGGGACCTCAGGCAGGAGTGAAGAAGCCGAAAGGCAAGTGCTTCACTTGCAAGCAGACTGGACATTGGAAGAAAGAACAAAGGTATATCTTCTTGTTTAGTTGTTGAAACATGTTTAGCGGTGTTATCTACCAGTGCCTGGTGTGTAGATACAGGAGCCACTGATCATGTCTGCAATACTTTGTAGGGGTTCCAGGAAACCCGACGACTAGCTGAGGGAGAGATTACCGTCTTCATAGGCAATGCTTCAAAGGTGCCGGCTATTGCAGTGGGAGACGTTTATTTATCTTTTGATAGGAATAAAGTTTTGGTTTTGAGAAATTATCTTTATGTACCTACTTTTAGAAAGAATTTAATTTCAGTTTCTAAATTGTTTATGGATGGATATTCTGTTTCTTTTAATGACAAAGTGGTTATAAAAAGGAATAGGGAGATTATCTGTTCTGGTACATTGGTTGGCAATTTATATACTCTTGAACCGAAAACTCCCACGATGCATATAGAAGTAAATAACTCATCTTCTAAATCTAATAAGAGAAAAGAACCTTCGCAAATGAACCAAACATATCTTTGGCATCTAAGGTTTGGTCATATTAACCTAAGTAGAATTCAAAGGTTGATAGCTGATGGACCTTTGGGTTCATTAGTGGTGGAGGATCTCCCAACCTGCGAATCTTGCTTGGAAGGTAAAATGACCAAGAGGCCTTTCAAGGCCAAGGGGTATAGAGCCAAAGATGTGTTAGAATTGGTTCATTCTGATTTGTGCGGTCCTATGTCTATCCAGGCAAGAGGTGGTTTTGAATATTTCGTCTCTTTTATAGACGATTATTCAAGATATGGATACATTTACTTGATGCGCCGCAAGTCTGAATGCTTTGACAGGTTCAAAGAATTCAAGGCTGATGTGGAGAACCGCCAAGGTAAAAGTATCAAGACATTACGATCTGATCGTGGTGGCGAGTACCTCTTGGGAGAGTTTAGGAGTTACTTATCAAAGGTTGGGATTCAATCCCAATTGTCCGCACCTGGCACACCCCAGCAGAATGGTGTGGCGGAGCGAAGGAATAGAACTCTTATGGAGATGGTCAGATCGATGATGAGTTATTCTGAGTTATCTGATTCGTTCTGGGGGTTTGCTTTGGAAACAGCAGCACATATTCTGAACTTGGTTCCATGTAAGTCAGTACCCTCTACTCCCACAGAGTTGTGGACTAGGCGAAAGCCTAGTCTAAGACATATTCGGATTTGGGGTAGTCCAGCACATGTGCTGAAGGGAGATGCTGGTAAGTTGGAATCTCGTACAGAAGTACGCTTTTTTGTTGGCTACCCTAAGGGAACGAAGGGTGGTTTATTAGATAGTCCTAGAGATCAGAAGGTGATCGTGAGTATGAATGCCAGATTTCTAGAGGAGGACTATGTGATGAACCACAAGCCCACGAGTAGGATTGTTCTTGAGGAGTTAACAGGGGAAGTCCCGACTTCAGTACCACCGGTACAAGAGGAGACACCACAAGTCACTGCACCGCGTGTCACAGAGTATACACAAGAGGCACCTCGTCGTAGTGGGAGGGTTGTTAGACAACCCGAGAGATTCATGTTTTTGGGAGAGTCTTCGGACTTAGTCCCTGGTGAACATGAACCGGATCCCTGGACATATGATGAGGCACTCCAAGATAGAGATGCGGTATCTTGGCAAAGTGCGATGAATTCAGAGATAGAATCTATGGATTCTAATCAGGTCTGGGAGCTAGTAGAACCACCCGATGGTGTAAAAGCCATTGGATGCAAGTGGATCTACAAGAGAAAGAGAGGAGTAGACGAGAAGGTTGAGACCTTCAAAGCTAGGCTTGTTGCGAAAGGGTATACTCAGAAAGAAGGTATCGATTATGAGGAGACCTTTTCGTCGGTAGCTATGCATAAGTCTATCTGGATTCTCTTATCTATAGCTGCTCATATGGATTATGAGATTTGGCAGATGGATGTCAAGACAGCTTTCCTTAACGGAAGTCTTGAGGAGAACATCTACATGCGGCAACCAGAGGGATTCATTGCTAAAGGCAAAGAGCATCTTGTATGTAAGCTTAATCGGTCCATTTATGGATTGAAGCAAGCTTCTAGATCTTGGAACATCGAGAGATGTCCTAAGGCAATCGCCTTATGTATGAACCATTTATATGATAAATGAAGATTCACTATTTGAGTATACATGTTTTATGTATTTGATTGGATCTTAAACTCATTTACTGAATGTCCACGATACGATTCACAGCATGAGAGAATTTGTGATTGGATCACAACTAGTGAGTATCTCTACATGTGTAATTGTGATGTATCGGAATTATCCCTAGTCGATGAATTAATGGATTTGGACACCATCAATTCTGTCGAGACTAGCACGAGGTATACTCCTTGGTGTATCCAAATCTCTCATGGCTGGAGACATAGTGATGTCCGGAGTTAATCGTGGATGCTAGTTATGGTAACTAGTTCATTGGAGTGACCAGCCGTAAGACTTCATATGGTTCTCTGCATATATAGATATATCAATGAAGTTCTTACTGTGTCTTAAGTGCGATGTTCCTTTTACTTGCGGTATTCAATTCATCTTGATCATGGAGACTTATGCTTTGACATCTTAAGCAAACATCTCTAAGGAGATGTGGATCCGGGATGATTGGGTATAAGTCGAAGTGATCGAAGGTGTTTGAATAGCCTATAAAGGATTCACCACTCCTTGCGAGGAGATGTATACCCATGGCCTCTCGTCGGATTGTTACTAAAGTCTTTGGCCAAAGCATTACATGTTTAGAGTAAGGTACTCTTCGATACATGTGGAGTAACTAGAATCCGTAGGACGAGGAAATGATACTTGGGCTAGGTGTGATGTAGTCAGCCTAGTGGGGACTGACACAATAGACCATGTCCTGAACCAAGTGGGTATAAGATGAGTGAAGGGAATGGGGCACGAATCATTCGAGCTGCTGAAGGGTTTCAGAAATAGTTCTGGATCAACCGTTGATCTTTTCGGTTAATTGGGGATCATGATGTACTACTAGGTGTCACTCATGATCATTCTATAATTAATGGTTAATTATAGACGACCAACATAAACCGAGAACCTATTTGGTCACACGCACAACGAGCGTAATCCAAAGGATTTAAAACGAGCTTGAGAATGAGATTCTCAGACCGAGAGAAACTAGGTTTGGTTGGACCAAACATAAAGCGAGCATGAAATCGTTTCAGTCGCAATGGAAGCGTGGATGGGCCGAGTCTTATGAAGACGTAATGGATGAACCAAAATGGTTTGGTTCTAATCCAATGGATGAGAATAAACCAAAGGGTTTGGTTTATTTTAAACGAATGAACCAAAAGTTGGTTCGGTTCGTTTTAACTTAAAATAAACCATCATGGTTTGGTTTATTTTAACTTATCTTAATGGAGCGGGTTAACGGGCCTAATGGTTATGATCCAATAACCATTAAGAGAATTAGTTTTCTATAAAAGAGGGCTTAATGGATAATTAAGCCCTAATTGGAAGAGCCCTAAACCTAGTTGCCGCCCAACCCCATTGAAGGAGTTGCCGCCCAAGCTCCTTGGCCGCCCATCCCCTTGTGTCGGCGTCCAGCTCCTTGCTGGCGACCAAGCTTCAGTCGGTGATCCTCCGGCGACCCTCCGGTAATCTTCCTAGGCCTCGGTGAAAAGGTGAGCACTTGGCTTCCTTGTTTTGGCCGGCGCCTACTCCTCCACCAAGCTGTCCAGTTTTCTGGACAGCTTCTTCTTCTCTCGTCGGAGCGTCGTTTGGACGACTGTTAGAGCTCCGACAGCGGATAACTTACCGGGGATTCGATCTCCGGTAATCCTCTGAGGTGGAGGACGAAGGATTCGTCAATCGGTTGACGAATACCTCTCCGGAGAAGCGAGTTTTGAGGACTCGTTTTGGATCCGAATTTGGATTCGGATCGTGATCATCTCTCGATCACGTTGTCTTCAACACGAGGCTAGTAACCCGTACGAAGACGAAGCTCGTGGCTTAGCGAAGTCATCCCGAGGAACTCGGCGTGGATACGAATAGAGACGATTCTAGCGAGAATCGTTCCGGTTGATGCCGTTCCCGCTACACGTCATACGAAAGGTATAACGTAGATAAATTTCCTTTTATTGCAAATTTAAATTTACGGTTATGTCTACACTTGTTGTAATATGCATGAGTGTGTTGTGTGTGTTGTAATAAACAGGAGTATTTATTATTTTTATTGCTTCCGCTGTGTTCATGTTTACGAAACATGATCGAACACACACACGCCGCGGTGCCGAAAACCCAACAAGCTATGCATAAGTCTATCCGGATTCTCTTATCTATAGCTGCTCATATGGATTATGAGATTTGGCAGATGGATGTCAAGACAGCTTTCCTTAACGGAAGTCTTGAGGAGAACATCTATATGCGGCAACCAGAGGGATTCATTGCTAAAGGCAAAGAGCATCTTGTATGTAAGCTTAATCGGTCCATTTATGGATTGAAGCAAGCTTCTAGATCTTGGAACATCCGCTTTGATGAGGTAATTCAGTCATATGGATTTATTCAAAGTCCGGATGAGCCTTGTGTATACAAGAGATGTGACGGAAACGTAGTGGTGTTTCTTGTACTATATGTAGATGACATTTTGTTAGTTGACAACAATATCAAAGTGTTATCAGACGTAAGGGTATGGTTGTCCAAACAGTTTGATATGAAGGACTTGGGAGAAGTGGGACACATTCTTGGGATCAAAGTTATAAGGGATCGCAAGAAAAGGATGTTGTGCTTGTCTCAAGCTTCATACATTGACACTATCCTTGCTCGTTTTAGCATGCAGAACTCCAAGAAAGGTTTTCTACCTTTTAGGCATGGAGTTCCTTTATCTAAAGAGATGTGTCCCAAAACATCAAAGGAGATAGAGGACATGAAGGTGGTTCCTTATGCTTCGGCAGTAGGAAGCCTTATGTATGCTATGCTATGTACGAGACCGGATATCTGCTTTGTCGTGGGCATGGTTAGCAGATATCAGAGTAATCATAGACAGGGACATTGAACTGCAGTAAAACATATATTGAAGTACCTGAGAAGGACTAGGGATTATATGCTGGTTTACCGAACAGATCAATTAGTCCCTGTGGTTACACGGATTTGGATTTCCAATTAGATAGGGATAAGAGTAAGTCTACCTCGGGGTTTGTGTTTACTTTTGGAGGTGGAGCCATAGTATGGAGGAGTGTCAAGCAGAAATGCGTGGCGGACTCTACCATGGAAGCTGAGTATGTGGCAGCCTCTGAGGCAGCCAAGGAAGCTGTATGGCTCAGGAACTTCTTGATGGACTTGGATGTGATTCTTGGTTTGCCCAGAACTATCACAATTTATTGTGATAATAGTGGTGCAGTTGCAAACTCGAAGGAACCACGAGCCCATAAGGCGAGTAAACACATAGAGCGCAAGTACCACCTTATACGAGAGATCGTAAAGCGAGGAGAAGTTGTTGTCGCCAAGATTGCATCAGAGGATAACCTGGCGGATCCATTCACTAATATGGTAACTAGTTCATTGGAGTGACCAGCCGTAAGACTTCATATGGTTCTCTGCATATATAGATATGTCAATGAAGTTCTTACTGTGGCTTAAGTGCGATGTTCCTTTGACTTGCGGTATTCAAGTCATCTTGATCATGGAGACTTATGCTTTGACATCTTAAGCAAACATCTCTAAGGAGATGTGGACCCGGGATGATTGGGTATAAGTCGAAGTGATCGAAGGTGTTTGAATAGCCTATAAAGGATTCACCACTCCTTGCGAGGAGATGTATACCCATGGCCTCTCGTTGGATTGTTACTAAAGTCTTTGGCCAAAGCATTACATGTTTAGAGTAAGGTACTCTTCGATACATGTGGAGTAACTAGAATCCGTAGGACGAGGAAATGATACTTGGGCTAGGTGTGACGTAGTCAGCCTAGTGGGGACTGACACAATAGACCATGTCCTGAACCAAGTGGGTATAAGATGAGTGAAGGGAATGGGGCATGATTCATTCGAGCTACTGAAGGGTTTCAGAAATAGTTCTGGATCAACCGTTGATCTTTTCGGTTAATTGGGGATCATGATGTACTACTAGGTGCCACTCATGATCGTTCTATAATTAATGGTTAATTATAGATGGCCAACATAAACCGAGAACCTATTTGGTCACACGCACAACGAGTGTAATCCAAAGGATTTAAAACGAGCTTGAGAATGGGATTCTCAGACCGAGAGAAACTATGTTTGGTTGGACCAAACATAAAGCGAGCATGAAATTGTTTTAGTCGCAATGGAAGCGTGGATGAGCCGTGTCTTATGAAGACATAATGAATGGACCAAAATGGTTTGGTTCTAATCCAATGGATGAGAATAAACCAAAGGGTTTGGTTTATTTTAAACGAATGAACCAAAAGTTGGTTCGGTTCGTTTTAACTTAAAATAAACCATCATGGTTTGGTTTATTTTAACTTATCTTAATGGAGTGGGTTAACGGGCTTTATGGATATGATCCATTAACCATTAAGAGAATTAGTTCTCTATAAAATAGGGCTTAAACCCTAATCCAAGCACCCTAATTAGAGTTGCCGCCCAACCTAATTGTGCCGCCCCCTCCATCTTCTCTCCTAGTCGGCGCCAACCCTAAGTGTGCCGCCGCCCAGCTTTTGTGCCACCGTCCAAGTCATTGCCGGCGACCAAGCTTCAGCCGGTGAACACTCCGGCGACCCTCCGGTGATCTCTTGTGGGTTCGGTGATAAGATGAGCTCCACATCTCCTTTGGCCGGCCTCTATTCCTCCACCAAAAGCTGTCTAGTTTTTCTGGACAGCTTGTTTCTTTGTTGTCGGAGCATCGTTTGGACGACGGTTAGTGCTCCGACAGTGGCTAACTTACCGGGGATTTGATCTCCGGTAATCCTCTGAGGTGGAGGACGGGATTAAATCAAGCGGTTGTGAATACCTCTCCGGAGAATCGAGTTTTGAGGACTCGGTTTTGGATCCGAATTTGGATTCGGATCGTGATCATCTCTCGATCACGTCGTCTTCAACACGAGGCTAGTAACCCGTACGAAGACGAAGCTCGTGACTTAGCGAAGTCATCCCGAGGAGCTCGGCGTGGATACAGATAGAGACGATTCTTACGAGGATCGTTCCGGTTGATGTCGTTCCCGCTACACGTCATACGAAAGGTATAACGTAGATAATTTTCTTTTATTGCAAATTTTAATTTACGGTTATGTCTACACTTGTTGTAATATGCATGCGTGTGTTGTGTGTGTTGTAATAAATATAGATTTATTATTTTAATTGCTTCCGCTGTGCTCATGTTTACGAAACATGATCGAACACACACACGCCGCGGTGCAGGAAACCCAACAGTGGTATCAGAGCCCAGGTTGTGTTTCGACATAATCGTAAAATGGTTTTTCGATAGTCATAATGTATTTCTGGAAATTTTCTAAATTTTGTAAATTTAGAAGTATTTATGGAAAATTTTCAATTTTGGAAAGTCTAGAAGTATTTATGGAAATCTTCCACTTTTGGAAAGTTGGAAGTATTTATGGAAATTGATATTTTCCATAAATAAAATATTTGATTAGATTTTGGAAATTTGTTTCCTAATTTAATCATGATTTGATTTGTGAAATCAAATCTTAAAATATTTTATTTCCATAAGTAGTTTTAATGATTTAGGAAATTGGTTTCCTAAATAGATTTTCCTTAATCAAATAATTCCATGAATAAAATATGTGATTAGATTTGGAAATTTGTTTCCTAATTTAATTATGATTTGATTTGGAGAATCAAATCTAAAACATATTTTATTTCCATAAATAGTTATGACATATAAGGAAATTATATACATGACATAATTGTATGCCATGTAATTGCATTAGATGCATAACATTATGCCATGCGTGTCGTGACATGTAGATGTATGCCATGTATGCCATGCCATGTAGATAATAGTTATTTGCATGCAAAGAGGATGAGACATAAAAACCCTTAATCAATATTAAAGCCTACACCTTCCATTAATATGGTTAGAACCAGAGTTCTGTTTCTTGTTTGGGTTGTTGGACTCTCTCAAGCCTCGAATATGTTCAAACCATGGAATAGTTTAATACTAATATGGTAGAGTCAGAGGTCAATCGTTAGCTTTGGTTGTTGGACTCTCTCAAGCTGGGCTATTGGTTGAATGCGCTTCTAACCATATTAAAACTATGTCCGATTAATGGGTTGGCTTTAACCTCGGAGCATCGCTTGTTGGACTCTTCCAAGGTCGATGTAAAGGGAGGTGAAGTTGGGTGCTATGCATATGATGCATACTTGTTAATGTGTTAACAACCCGATGTATGTGTGAACATTCAATTAGTTGATAGCACATTGTGATAGTTGCATATACGTGATATGCAATCGGTATAGATGATACCTACCATCGTAGTTATGAATGGCTTGTTGGACTCTCTCCAAGGTTGTTCATAACTATGATGGATATCAGCCCATTCGGAGATGGACCTACGATCTCCCGAAGTGATTTTGGGGTTTTTGAAATTCGAAAAATGAATGGGATTTATAAATGTATATTGATGCATTTTAAAATCATCTTTCTCATATATGCTCGTTTTGTATTTCTAAGTTAATATATTGATCATGATGTGTTTGAATTTGCATTCCATTTTGGATTCAAATAAATTGACTGGGCCGAACTTCTTGGACTAGCTTAGAAACTTGAGAATTGTTCTCAAGGTGGAAAAGCTTGTGTATGTCCTCGAAGCGCCTCTTCCCGCCCATCCTAGTGACAATGCAACTCTGGACCAATTGTTGGCCTATCAGAAACATGTGAGTGATTCTGAACAAATGAGTTGCATCATGCTAGCCACGATGGAACCCAAGCTACGAAAGCAGCATGAGCATATGGATGCTCATATCGTAGTCCTTCATCTTTGTGAGTTGGTTGATGAGCAAGTGAGATTCGAAAGGTTCGAAGTCTCAAAGCTCCTCTTCACCTCTGAGATGCTAGGAGGTTCATCTGTGGTACTGCTCAATATGCTGAAGACTGTGGAGTCTTCTGAGAAGCATGAGCAGGGGACGGTGCTGTTAGTTGATTCCTCGAAGAAAGGTTCTAAGAGGAAGTCAAAGGAACAGCAGAAGGGAAAGAAGAGAAGGGCTAAGAAGGTAGAACTAGCACAAAAGGAAACTTGCCATCATTATGGCAAGGAGAGCCATTTGCGAAGAAAGTGCAAGATTTATCTTGAGTCCGTGAAGAAGGATAAGGCATCGGATGCCCCATCTTCAGAAATCTTCTTTATTGATTGTCATTCTATTTCCTCAGACACTTGGGTATTTGATACTGGGTGTGGCTCACATATATGTAATGACATACATGGGCTAAGGAATAGAAGAAGACTCGTCAAGGGAGAGTCAAATTTACGTGTTGGGAATGGAGCAACGGTTGCTGCACTCGCCATCGGAACGTATTTGTTGGAACTCCCTGTATGACTTGTCTTAGAATTGGACAATTGCTTTTATGTTCCTTCGTTGATAAAGAACATCATTTCTATTTCTTGTTTAAATAGAAATGGGTACCATTTGACTTTTAGTAACAATTGTTGTTACATAACTTTGAATGGAGTTCTTTATGGGACTGGAACTTTAAGCAATGGTGTTTATACGTTGGACGTATCCAGTGACATTTTCAATATTGAAGCGAGCAACACGAGTGCTCGAAAGGATAATCAAATAGACTCCTATATGTGGCATTGTCGTCTTGGCCATATAAGCAAGAAACGCATGTCCGAATTACACCGATGTGGAATTCTGGAATCGTTTGAATTGGATTCATACGATACATGCGAATCATGATTAAAAGGCAAGATGACTAAGTTACCTTTTACTAGAAAAGGTGAATGAGTGGGAGAGTTACTAGGCCTAATACATACTGATGTATGTGGACCTATGTCAACTCAAGCATTAGGAGGCTATAGCTACTTCATTACCTTCACCGATGATCACTCACGGTTTGGGTATGTGTTCTTGATGAAACACAAAGTCTGAAGCCTTTGAAAGGTTCAAAGAATTCAGAAATGAAGTAGAGGAACAACATGACAAGAGTATTAAAATACTTCGATCGGATCGAGGCGGTGAATACTTGAGTCAAGAGTTTCTTGATTATCTAAGAGACAATGGTATATTGTCTCAATGGACTCCGCCATATACACCACAGGATAATGGTGTATCTGAGAGGCGTAACCGGACCTTGTTGGACATGGTCAGGTCAATGATGAATCATGCAACTCTTCCCAAGTCCTTTTGGGGCTATGCGCTTTAGACAGTTGTTTACTTGTTAAACAGAATGCCTACCAAGGTAGTCTCAACTACTCCATATGAGATATGGAATAGTAAGAAACCTCTTGTATTTTACATGAAGATATGGGGTTGTCCTGCTTATGTGAAGCGGACTGTATCAGACAAATTGGATGCTAAGTCTGATAAATGTCTATTTATTGGATACCCTAAGGAAACTAGGGGTTACCAATTCTATCATCCTATGGAACAAAAGATGTTTGTTTCAAGGCATGCTGTGTTTCTAGAGAAAGAGTTTCTCTTGCAAGAAAACAGTGGGAGTGTCGTCGAGCTTGAGGAGGCTCGAGAGACTCAAATAGACATTGATGAGATACCGTGAGTGAGCACAGCGGTACACAACTCATAGTGATGAGCAATCTTTGGACCTATTGTAACACCACATCTTCGTAGATCTGGTAGAACACGCAATATTCCTGAGAGATATGGATTTCTCGTAAGTGAATCGAACGACGTGTTACTCATTGATGATGAGGAGCCTACCAGTTATGAAGAAGTGCTGACAAGTTCAGAAAGGGATAAGTGGCTTGGTGCCATGAAGTCGGAAATGGATTCCATGTATGAAAACCAAGTTTGGAACTTGGTTGACCCACCTGAAGGGATAAAGCCTATAGGGTGCAAGTGGGTTTTCAAGAAGAAAACCGACATGGATGGTAATGTGATTACCTATAAGGCTAGATTGATGGCGAAAGGATATCATCAAAAACAAGGTGTTGATTATGACGAAACCTATTCGCCTGTAGCTATGCTTAAATCCATTCGGATGCTCCTGGCCATAGCGGCTCATAATGATTATGAGATATGGCAGATGAATGTGAAAATAGCTTTCCTTAATGGAAATGTGCTCGAGGACGTGTATATGATACAGCCTGAGGGTTTCACATCGGTTGATAAAACCAAGGTATGCAAATTGCGACGATCCATTTATCGATTGAAGCAAGCATCCAGGAGCTGGAATATTCGTTTTGATGAGACAATCAAAAAGTTTGATTTCTCACAAAAATCCAGACGAACCTTGTGTGTACAAGAAGGGTAGTGGGAGTGCAGTCGTATTCCTAGTATTGTATGTCGATGACATACTACTTATAGGAAATGATGTTTCAATCTTACAGTCAGTGAAGGTTTGGTTATCCAAGACATTATCCATGAAAGACCTGGGAGAAGCAACCTACATCCTCGGGATTAAGATCTATAGAGATAGATCGAAACGGTTGCTTGGTCTTTCGCAGTCTACATATATAGACCGAGTGCTAAAGAGGTTTAGCATGTCGGAATCCAAGAAAGGTTTCTTACCCATCAGGCATGGGGTACACCTTTCGAAGTCTATGTGTCCGCGCACAGAAGACGAGAGGATTTGCATGAGTAAGATTCCCTATGCATCCGCAATAGGATCTATCATGTATGCTATGTTATGTACGAGGCCCGATGCATCGTATGCTCTGAGTGTCACGAGCAGATACCAGTCCGATCCAGGAATGGATCATTGGGCGGCTGTTAAGACGATCCTTAAGTACTTGAGAAGAACTAAGGATGTGTTCCTAATATATGGAGAAGGGTACATGGTGATACGTGGGTATCACGGATGCAGATCCGCATGCAAGGATGATTCCATGTCTTAGTCTGGGTATGTATTCACCTAGAATGGAGGCGCAATAAGTTGGAAAGGTTCCAAGCTTGACACTATAGCGGATTCTGCCACTAAGGCAGAATACGTTGCAGCTTTGGAAGTAGCAAAGGAAGCGGTTTGGATCAAGTAGTTCATCTATGAACTTGATGTGGTCTCATCAATGATCCAAACATGTGCTTCGCCGCTATCATCTTATCAGAGAGATCATCAGTAGGAACGAAATACAAATCGAGAAAATTCCCACTGAAAGGAACTTAGCGGATCCTTTGACTAAAGCATTACCTCAAAGTAAGTTTGAGGGTCATGTTAGAGCTTATGGTATTGGATACCGTAGCGATTGACATTAGGCCAAGTGGGAGTCTGTTAGTAATATATGAGAGATGTCCTAAGGCAATCGCCTTATGTATGAACCATTTATATGATAAATGAAGATTCACTATTTGAGTATACATGTTTCATGTATTTGATTGGATCTTAAACTCATTTATTAGATGTCCACGATACGATTCACAGCATGAGAGAATTTGTGATTGGATCACAACTAGTGAGTATCTCTACATGTGTAATTGTGATGTATCGGAATTATCCTAGTCGATGAATTGATGGATTTGGACACCATCAATTCCGAGACTAGCACGAGGTATACCTTGGTGTATCCAAGCGGTGATTCTCACCGGGCCGAGACATTGTGATGTCCGAGTTAATCGTGGATGCTAGTTATGGTAACTAGTTCATTGGAGTGACCACCGTAAGACTTCATATGGTTCTCTGCATATATAGATATGTCAATGAAGTTCTTCTTTGTGGCTTAAGTGCGATGTTCCTTTGACTTGCGGTATTCAAGTCATCTTGATCATGGAGACTTATGCTTTGACATCTTAAGCAAACATCTCTAAGGAGATGTGGACCCGGATGATTGGGTATAAGTCGTGATCGAAGGTGTTTGAATAGCCTATAAAGGATTCACCACTCCTTGCAGGAGATGTATACCCATGGCCTCTCCGGATTGTTACTAAAGTCTTTGGCCAAAGCATTACATGTTTAGAGTAAGGTACTCTTCGATACATGTGGAGTAACTAGAACTGTAGGGACGAGGAAATGATACTTGGGCTAGGGGTGACATTGTCAGCCTAGTGGGGATGACACAATAGATCATGTCCTGAACCAAGTGGGTATAAGATGAGTGAAGGGAATGGGGCACGATTCATTCGAGCTCTTGAAGGGTTTGAAATAGTTGGATCAACCGTTGATCTTTTGGTTAATTGGGGATCATGATGTACTACTAGGTGCCACTCATGATCGTTCTATAATTAATGGTTAATTATAGACGGCCAACATAAACCGAGAACCTATTTGGTCACACGCACAACGAGCGTAATCCAAAGGATTTAAAACGAGCTTGAGAATGGGATTCTCAGACCGAGAGAAACTATGTTTGGTTGGACCAAACATAAAGCGAGCATGAAATTGTTTCAGTCGCAATGGAAGCGTGGATGGGCCGTGTCTTATGAAGACATAATGGATGGACCAAAATGGTTTGGTTCTAATCCAATGGATGAGAATAAACCAAAGGGGTTGGTTTATATTAAACGAATGAACCAAAGGTTGGTTCGGTTCGTTTTAACTTAAAATAAACCATCATGGTTTGGTTTATTTTAACTTATCTTAATGGAGTGGGTTAACGGGCTTTATGGATATGATCCATTAACCATTAAGAGAATTAGTTCTCTATAAAATAGGGCTTAAACCCTAATCGAAGCACCCTAATTAGAGTTGCCGCCCAACCTAATTGTGCCGCCCCCTCCATCTTCTCTCCTAGTCGGCGCCAACCCTAGGTGTGCCGCCGCCCAGCTTTTGTGCCGCCGTCCAAGTCATTGCCGGCGACCAAGCTTCAGCCGGTGAACACTCCGGCGACCCTCCGGTGATCTCTTGTGGGTTCGGTGATAAGATGAGCTCCACATCTCCTTTGGCCGGCCTCTATTCCTCCACCAAAAGCTGTCCAGTTTTTCTGGACAGCTTGTTTCTTTGTTGTCGGAGCGTCGTTTGGACGACGGTTAGTGCTCCGACAGCGGCTAACTTACCGGGGATTCGATCTCCGGTAATCCTCTGAGGTGGAGGACGAAGGATTCGTCAAACGGTTGACGAATACCTTTCCGGAGAATCGAGTTTTGAGGACTCGGTTTTGGATCCGAATTTGGATTCGGATCGTGATCATCTCTCGATCACGTCGTCTTCAACACGAGGCTAGTAACCCGTACGAAGATGAAGCTCGTGACTTAGCGAAGTCATCCCGAGGAGCTCGGCGTGGATACGGATAGAGACGATTCTTACGAGGATCGTTCCGGTTGATGCCGTTCCCGCTACACGTCATACGAAAGGTATAACGTAGATAATTTTCTTTTATTGCAAATTTTAATTTACGGTTATGTCTACACTTGTTGTAATATGCATGCGTGTGTTGTGTGTGTTGTAATAAATATAGATTTATTATTTTTATTGCTTCCGCTGTGCTCATGTTTACGAAACATGATCGAACACACACACGCCGCGGTGCAGGAAACCCAACAACAGAAGCTACCTACTCACGACATTTTAAACTAGTTAGACTAGGGTTTTTCATTAAGTTAACTAAGTGTAAATTTCTTGACCTAGCTTTGTCTAAGAAAGTAGTCATTGATTAGATTAAGAAGGCTCCTGTACCTCACCATAACTTGGAAGATAACTTTAGAAATGTTAACTTAAGGCTAAACTCAAACTAACCCATGGTCAAACAATCTTCTTATTTGAAAACCATTTCATAATACCCATAAGGTTAACATGTATTGTCTGTACTGAGACATATAGAATGAGTAAGATGTTAAGGACAATCAAAATGAAAATATTTTTGAAAATGCTTTTAAAATCTTTAAATAAATATTTTCTTAAAACTATTTATCGGTATTCATTGATTTTCATGATTGTTGTTGTGTGTAACTATACATATTTTTTAAAATTCTATATTTCCTTAAAATGTTGATTAATTGATCAGTACTAAACTTCCAGATCCTTCGGTCAATTTTTGACCCTCTAGACACTTAGGAAAGTCTTTCTTTTGGTTAACAAGTGTTGGTGCAATAGGCCCTAGGTCAATGTTGACCAGATTCAAGTGGGACTCGAGTAGTTTTTGATGTTTGTCAATACGGTTGGATATGGTTTGACCATATGTTGACCATATGACTAGTGGATTATTGGGATATCCAAAGTTATATGGAGAAGATTATTTGAGGGAAATTGTTAGAGCAATCAAACCTCAGGTCAAGGTTGACCAGACTCGAGTGAGACACGAGGGGAAGTCCAAGTTTGGATACTTGGCATGAAAAGTCCAAGAATGGTCTTAGCATGGAAGTCCAAGTTTGGATATTTGGCATAGAAAGTCTAAGAATGACCATGGAAAGTTCAAAAATGGTATCGGCATGGAAAGTCCAAGAATGGTCATGGCATGGAAAGTCCAAGTTTGAAGTCTTAGCCACGTAAGTTTAAGTGTGTAGTCTTAGCAGTGAAAGTCTAAGCATTGAGGTTTGGCAATCGAAAAGTCCAAGGGTGTAGTCTTGGCACCATAAGTCCAAGAATGTGGTCTTGGCGATGTAAGTCAAAGCAGATCTTGGCAAGGAAGTCCAAGGGTGAGGTTTTGGCAGCGTAAAGTCCAAGTATATAGTCTTGGCGTCATAAGTCCAAATGAACCTTGGTAAAGGAGACCTGCTTAGCATGACATAGCAGATGGAAGAACTTGAAGGCTAACTAGAAGTGTGAAGGACTCGTGGAGGACTCAGATGGATCCTGAGGATGTGAGGTTGATGGAGGTGGCTAGAAGGCTTAGGTCTAGGCTAAGGGTGGTCGATCAAGTATGAGAGGATCATACTTGGATTAAATCTCATATTTGAGGTTTATAGTCAACTGGGGTTATGGACCAGTCGACTGACCAAGTACACGATACTTGGGAGCCTAATTTGACTCGAGTAGTCGACTAGGATTATGACCAGTCGACTGGTCGTGTAGTCGACTGAAGTTTGACTGCTATCTGTGGCTCTAATAGTCGATTGCTAGGGTTTAGCAGTCGACTGATCACTAGTAGTCGACTGGTCGTAGGTGGCTAGAGTACATAATGTCTGGTAGTCTATTGGTCAGTTTGCTATTAGAAAGAGAAATCGACTGCTAAGGTATCCGTTGAGAGTAAGCCAACGTGGATTAGTCCGTTGTGAGACAACAGATAGGCGAGCAGTCAACTGGGGTCTTTTGGCAGTCAACTGCTAGGTGGAAAATCAGCCCAAGCTCAACTTTATAGGGAGACTTCGTGGAGGATTTGGAGTAGCCGGTTCTTGAGGGATTTGAATGAAAGTTTTTCTGCAATTCCAGGTCTTCAAAGCCATTTAAAGCAACCGAAAGATCAAGCATCCAAAAGCTCAATTGTAAAGTGTTGTAATCTCATTTCTTCCATTTGCTTGTATTTTGTGTTATTTATTTACTGTTGTAAGTTTTTGTACGAGGTTTCTCCACCTTCGACGTGTTGTCGAGAAGGAGAAAGAGGTTTAGTGGTGTAGACATTAAAACCTACCCGTGGAGTAGGAACCGTAGGTTTCGAATCACGTAAAATCTTGTATATTGCATGTGTTGTCTTGTTTTTGTATTTGCATTTCTATTATTTCGTATTCTGCTGCTAATGTTTTATAGAGACAATCATGAACGCAATCGAATGAATCACAAAATCGTTATTCACCCAGTCTAGCGCATGTCATCGGTCCCTACAACAAGGATGCCCTATAGGTGTGTCAGATTAAGGGGGAGGTTCTAATTGAAAGATCAGTATTTATTGGTATTTTTTTAAAAAATCATGATTTGAAAAATATTATATTGAAAAATTGATAATACTTTCAAAATGTTCAACTTTATTTCAAATTAAAAATTGTTTGATAATTCAAAATTATTTAAAAATTTTACAAGGCTAGAAGGTTCTGGGGGCACTAGATAATTTTAAAAATTGACAAAATTATTATTCTTAACTTGAGAAAATTTTCTTAAACTATCATAATTGGAATTATTGAAAATATTTTTAAAATTAAACATTTACATGGACCTTAATACCTTGAAAAAAAACTTTAATAAATTTACAAGGATTATAATGTTAAGGGTTGGATGATTTTTCTAACCTAGGATAAACATTGTTGGTGCATACTTTAATCTTTTATTCCATTCTTTTTTATATATGTCAAAGGGGGAAAGGGTAAAAGTTAATAAAATTGGTGAAAGTTATGAAATTGTTACATTTCGAAAAACTCATCAAACATTAAGGGGGAGTTTTTAAAAATCGATTGGTTAATGTATTGATTTCCTTAACTTTGAACAGTGTTGCCATAAATAAAAAAGGGGGAGATTATTAGTGTAGGAGCATTGGATAATTGAACATGAGTTTTGATAATGACAAAGATTTAAAGTTAAATTATATTGTGGTCTTATATTTTGTGTTAAGCTTGCAGGATTAAGCAGGTACAAAGTCCTAGTGGATCTAATTAGGCAAAAGGAAGTCCAAACAAGGTTTGTCAAAGGTAAGCAAGGTAAGAACCAAGTGTGTGGAGTGGACGTCCTCAAGTATGAGGACAACCTTAGGCATTGGTCTGACTAAAGGTTCCGAGGGAATGCCAAAGTCAAGATTGGACAATCGAAGACTGTCATTACTACTCTATGTATATTGGTGTATTACTGTGCAAACTTTCTGATGTAGGAATAACACCAAGAATAGTTTAGGTTGACTCCAGTTGATTGGAAGGGACTCCAGTCGATTGGATCAGGTCCAGTCGATTAAAAAAACTTTATAAAAGTAACTTCAACCAGAAACCCTATACATTAATTCCTAAGTTGTTGTGCTCTCATCTTGTGCATCCAATGTTGCTATGATTCTGCTACTCCGACCGTGCGCTTCACTTACATAATCTTGAGTCCGTATTATTGAATTTTTTTTCATTACTATCATGTGTACTTTAATTCTATGAGGAGCGATAAGGTTGTTACTGCCTCCTTAATCTTTTGTAAAAATCGCATCTCTTACCTCTAATGAGGAAGAGACTTCTAGTGGATTGACCATCGATAGCTATCAAGGATCGCGGGCCTTGGATTAGCAGCCTCACGGCTGTGAACCAAGTAAAAAATATGTGCGTTCTTATTTACTATTTCTTTGTTTTTTTTCCACTGTGTTATTACTTTGATTTTACAAGTTTTACAAATGAAAAAGAAGAGTTTTAAAAATGCTATTCACCCCCCTCTAGTGTTCTTTCCGATCCAACAATTGGTATCAGAGCGGAGGCACTCAGATCTGGTGCAATCACCATTTGAGCATTTGTTTTCTTTTCTTTTGTTAACTTTTATAATTTTTTCCCACACTACTAATCCAAGACCAAGTATTGGTACATTGTTTTTGTTCGGACGTTCAAGTATCGAAGCTCTTCAACCAGACTAGCTATCGGAGGAGCACTTGGAGGTAAAAAGGTTATAACTTTTGACTTCGGTGGACCCACGGAACACACGATCTACCAAATTGAAGCTCTTTCAAAGATCTACACGTCTGTAGCAAACTAGTCTTGACCCTAAAAATTCCATCTAAGACACTTTTAGGATCGTTGAAGAGTGTAAGTTTTATTCACTTGTATACTTGCATTTTTTTGTTTATCTAACATTACAGGAGAATGGAAAACTGCAAGGAGAAGCATTCCACAACGCCATGCACTCAGGGGGAGAGTTGAGAGAAAGGTATACTTGTGAATTTAAAATTTAAATTCCATATTATATATTTCAAGTGTAGGGAGAGAGGACACTATAAAAATAAGTGTCATACTCGTAAGATTCTGACGACACAATCGACGGCAAAGGAGGAACCAATTCCTAGAGTCTGGTATAAAATGGAGCACATCATGTGCTTCAGGCGTAGATGTTTCGGTTATTACAAAAATCATTGCTCAGAGAGAAAGAAAAAACCTATGGAATTAGGAGATGTTACTAAGGTTAGTAAAGTTAAAGTGTTTGAAAATCTAATTTTTAAAATGGATGAAAATTTAAATAATTTAGATGTTAATTCTAGTTTTATTAATGATGTTCAATTAAATTTAACAAAGTCTAGTTCAATTAATAATTATTTAGATATTAATCCAATTAATTCAACTAATAATAAATCAAATAATTCAGATTTAATTATATTAAATAATAAATTTATTTGTAAAGAAAATGATCAATTTAATTCGACCATTGATAAAATTAATCAAAAACTTGATCAAATTTTTAGTATAGTCAACATAGATGTAGATCAAATCAAGATTAAAACTAATCTAAGCCTTGATCAGAATAATCGAAACTTAGATCAGAACCATCAAAGCCTAGGTCAAAATTATCAAACCATAGATTAATAATTCCGAACTAAAAAAATTCTAAATCTAATTTGAAAAATTCTATTTTGAGAATGTTGGTGCAGTGACACTAGATAATCGAACCTAGGTTTTGATTATGATAAAAGTTCAAAGTTAAGCTCTTATTGTTATCTCAAGAGTGCAGGAAGTGTTTAAGCTAAGTTGAAGGTCAGCGACACCCGGAGAATCTCAGGACGAGAAACTGTTGTGGTCGAGCAATGCCAGGAGAACCTCGTGGAGTCGAGCAACCTAGGTAGAAGACTAGAAGCTAAGCGACAGGTCGGGAAGGACTGGAGGTAAGCACGAGTGCAGAGTAATGGTGAGGTCGTGTCCTTTGTACGGGGATGAACTTAGGTGGTTATCCGACTAAGACTTCCCGGGGAAGGTTTAGGTCGAGATCGGACGATAAGGAACCGTCAAAGTATCCATTACTTGTATTTCTATGCTAACTCTTTATTGCAGGGAAGTAACCAAACTGATAGTCGACTGTTGGCTATTAGCAGTCGATTGCTCCTAGCATCAGTCGATTGATGACGATTATCAGTCGACTGCTATTCAAACTGTCCAGCTAGATGAGGGTCAAGATAAGATCCCCTTACCTTGGGGTGAGGTGGCTCTTTGACCTAGATCTGGATCTCAATGAGCTAGGGCTTGGAGGGCTATAAAAGAAGGGGGTTTTCACCCTTTTGGATCATCATTATTTTCTCCCAAAGTGCTTCAACGATGCTACGCTTTGACAACGATGCTACGACGCTGATATGCCGACAACACGTCCAAATCTCAACTCATACTCATTTGTAGTTTAATTTGTAATTCAATTTTCTTACTTATCTTGCACTCGAGGTTTTCATCGTAACGAGGTGAGGTAGGCTTGTTGCCTCATCCTCGAGTTTTTGATATCTCATTGTAATCATTGTCTCCTACCTCCAACGAGGAGGAGATCTCTAGTGGATTGCCCCTTCATACGTGGTCTAGGATCGCGGGGCCTTGGAGTAGCAACCTTTCGGTTGTGAACCAAGTAAAAACAAAGTGTTCATCTTACTTATCTTTACTTCCGCTGTATTCGACTCTAGTTTTAACTAACGAAAAGAAATTTTTTTTTTACGATCGCTATTCACCCCCCTCTAACAATTCACTCTATCCAATAATTGGTATCAGAGCGGGGGTGCTAAGATTTGGTGCAACCACCAATCTAGAAATTTTCTTTTCTTTTCGTATTTTTTTCATTTCATTCTATTTTTGTTATTACTTTTCCCACACTACTAATCAAAGATGAAAGTCTTGGCAATTCGTGTTTTGTCGTCCTTTTTTGTTGTGCAAGGTTTTAGTCAATGGCCCATCTTGAGAGGTATAACACCACCAGACCTCCGTTCTTTAATGGAGATGACTTCTATTATTAGAAGGGTCGGATGGAGTGTTTCTTGAAAATACAAGTCGAGACTTGGATAATAATCCAAACCGGCTTTGCTCTACCCACCAACGATAGAGGGGAGCCATTGGACTTCGACAAATGGACCAACGTAACTAAGAGGCAAATTGAAGCCGATGCAAAAGTGACCCAAATTTTGCAGTGTGGCTTGTCCAAGGAGAAGTTCAATTGAATTGGAACATTCATTAGTGCCAAAGACCTCTGGAACAAGTTAATCGAGCTACACGAAGGGACATCCGATGCAAAGTTATGCATAAGAGACTTACTAGTGAATAAATTGTATAATCTAAAGATGCAGAAACACGAGACCGCTATGCAACTCCATTCATGGATCCAAGACATCTCGAACGGCCTACATGCCATCGGATGAAAGGTAGAGAATCGAGACATAATAAGGTACGCATTAAATGCATTTCCTAGGACCACTTTGTGGGCATCTATTGTTGATGCCTATAAAGTATCTAGAGATTTATCAAAAATTAGATTAGATGAATTATTTTTAGAATTTGAATTACACGAACAATCTAACACGGTCCTGGCCGAGAAAGGTGTAGCGTTGTTTGCAGGTCAAAAATGAAAAGCAAAGAGCAAGCCACCTCCCAAAGAAGACGACTACCAATCGGAGGAAGAAATGGAGACCGAACTAGTCAACCTAGTTCAGAGAATGATCAAAAAGGAAAGGAATGCAAGACAATCAAAGAGAGCATTCCAAGCAACTTGGGAGCAAGAAGATCAAGATGATGACTTAGCATTCATTGAGAGACTGATAGAGTTTGAGTCCGAGTCTGAAGCCAACTACGAATCCAACTCTGACTCTAACTCCGGGGATGAATTCGAGTCAAGACTCAAAGTCGGCTCAAAGGAAAAGATCAAGGTAAGTCCGAGTCTAGGGTCGAGTCTTTACTTGAGGAAGTTAAACTCCTCAAGCATAAGGCCACCCTAACCTCTTTGACTAGTCAAGTTCAAGAGGAAAACTCAACTCATGTCAAAAAAACTTGAGGAAGAGAATTTCCTCTTGAAAGGGAAAGTCCAAGAGCTCGAGGCTAGATTGGAAAAGTTCACTTTGGGATCCAAGGGTCTTAACCAACTCCTTGGAACTCAAAGAGTCGTGTACAACAAAGTCATACTCGGATTTATAACAAATACTACGAACAAGTCTTATATGTCAATCGTTAATCGTAGTAATCAAAAAGTCCAGGCATGGGTCCCTAAGATTTTGTTAAACTCACATATAGTACCAATAAGTATTGAATTCCTCAGGATCAAGTCCACTATGTGGATAGGCTGCATCAGTTCAATGGTCTAGGGGGAGCTAGTACTAAAATTGTATACCCAATTTCTTAGTGCAAAATTTATGTGCTTAAATTTCTAGAATGGTTAGATAAGATTAATAGTTAGTCAACCTTGATAACATAGTATCAGAATGCGACGAGATGATAGTACGTTAGGGAAACGATGTCCTGTGTATCCAAGCTGGATAAGGCGTATCTAGCTTGGTGCCCTTGGCTAAGTTAAACTAGCTGAAGCTACCTCGCAATATCCTAAACTAGTTAGACCAGGAAGTAACCCTAAGTGACTTAAGTAAATATTTTTTTTGAAATTGGCTTTGTCTCTAAGGAAGTGGTTGTTGTTCCGATCAAAGAAGGCCCCTATGACTCGCCATGACCTGAAAGCCATTATCTTGAAAAGTCTACTTAACGATCTAAAGGTTAAATCTGAATCTAATCCAAGGTTGGCTAATCTTTGAATCACTAAAGTTTAAACAAGTATCATCTCACAAGAACATATAAGGTTAACATGCCTTGAGACACATAGGATGGGTGAGATGCTAAGGACAATTTAAATGAGAATAACCTAATATTTGAAATACCTTCAAAACTTATATGAATACTTAACTTCTTGATTGATGCATTTAATAGTTACTTATATTTTGAAAATGTACTTATGGTTATAACGTTCAAGTATTTTTGAAATCAAAGACTATGTTTGTAAGCAGTTTCAAAAACTCACTTTACCAAAACTAGCTATTATACACTCTCTCTCAAAACAAAAAAAACTAGTTTAATATTGTTGGTGCAGAGGAATAAAAACTTAAATTTTTCCTACACCTTTTTACGATCCCTAGGACTTCAAAAGGGACACATGCTTGGACTTAATTTTTCTATTTTTTTAATAATTTTACAAACACATATAACATTTCTTCTCCTATTAATCTTTTAAATACACCCCTACTTTATAAATACACCCCAATTATTTTCGATATATGGCAAAAGGGGGAGAAGAAAGGCAAAGTTAAGGAGGTAACCTTGAGGGGGAGAGTTAAGGTTTCTTTTTCAAGTTACTCACCCAAGGTCAACGGGGAGGTAACCTTGAGGGGGAGGGTTTGAGAAAGAACTTACTCATACTCATACTAAGTTAGTCATACTTATTTCTCGCTCATTCACACTTACTTATGTTCACTTATGTTCACACTTACTTATGTTCACTTATGTTCACACTTACTTTTTCACTACTTGTTTTCTACAAGCCTCAAACTTATTTCATACTTGCTCAGTACTACATGTTTACTACTTATGCTTAAATTCCCTTAACTTTGAATCGGTTTGCCATAGATAAAAAAAATGAGATTATGGTACAGTGACACCAGATAATTGAATCTAGGTTTTGATTATGGCAAAGGTTTAAAGTTAAGCTCTTATTGTTATCTCATGAGTTGTGTTAAGTATGCAGGAAGTATTTAAGCTAAGCTGAATGTTAGCGACACTCGGAGAGAAATCGTGGTGGTCGGGCAATGCCAGGAGAACCTCATGGAGTCGAGGAACCTAGGCGAAAGACCGGAAGCTAAGCTACAGGTCGGGAAGGACCGGAGGTAAGCACGAGTGTGGAGTAATGGTGAGGTTGTGTCCTTTGTACGGGGATGAACTTAGGCGACAATCCGACTAAGACTTCTCGGGGAAGGTCTAGGTCGAGATCGGATGGTAAGGAACTGTCAAAGAATCCATTACTTGTATTTCTGTGCTAACTCTTTATTGTAGGAGAGTAACCAAGATGGCAGTCGACTGCTAGCTATTAGCAGTCGATTGCTCCTAGCATCAGTCGATTGATGATGGTCATCAATCGACTTCTATTCAAACTGTCTAGCTCGATAAAGGTTAAGATAAGATCCCCTTATCTTGGGGTGAGGTGGCTCTTTGACCCAAATCTGAATCTCAACGATCTAGGGCTTAGAGGGCTATAAAAGAAGGGGGGTTTTCACCCTTTTGGATCATCATTCTTTTCTCCCAAAGTGCTTCAACGATGCTATGCTTTGACGATGATGCTACGATGTCGATATGTCGATACGCTGATGACACACCGATGACACGACCAAATTTCAACTCATACTCGTTGGTAGTTTAATTTGTAATTCAATTTTCTTACTTATCTTGCACTCGAGGTTTTCATCGTAACGAGGTAAGGTAGGCTTGTTGCCTCATCCTCGAGTTTTTGATTTCTCATTGTAATTGTTGTATCCAACCTTCAACGAGGAGGAGATCTCTAGTGGATTGCCCCTTCGTACGCAGTCTAGGATCGCGGGGCCTTGGAGTAGTAACCTTTCGGTAGTGAACCAAGTAAAAACAAAGTGTTCATCTTACTTATCTTTACTTCCGTTGTATTCGACTTTGGTTTTAACTAACGAAAAGAAAAGAAGTTTTTACGATTGCTATTCACCCCCCTCTAGCGATTCACTCGATCCAACAGAGAAATCCTATTTTGAAAAATTCTAATTTGGAAAATTTTAATCCTATTTTGAATTTAAAAAATTCTAAATCTTATTTGAAAAATTCTATTTTGAAAAATTTTAAGTTGAAAAATTCTAAATCTAATTTGAAAAAATCTATTTTGAGTAATCCCATTTTGAAAAGTCTAATTTGAAATATTCAAAATCTAACTTAATTAAAAATTTAAAATTAGATAATCAAACAAATAAAATTAATTATAATTGATGTGTGCAAAACATATAAGATTTTAGGAGTAGTTTTAGCACACTCTTATTACTTTTTGTGGTTGTTTCTTGCATATTTTCTTTACTTTGCACTTATTTGCTATTTTCTAGTTCGTAGATTTGGTTTTGTTACTTTTATGTGCAGGACGGAGTTGTTGGAGCTAAATGGCATGCCAAAAGATGCAAGAGAAAGAAGAGTGTGCTCTGGTCATGTTCCCGAGACACGGGCAAGCTTTGGGACGAAAAGACGACATCCATATGATGCTCTAGAGGAAGACATTGTCGGCTGTGTAAAATTCACACGACCGTACCTTTTCTTGAACCTTGAGTTCAGGCTATGATTTCTAGCCTTTCACACGGCTGGTCTTGTGGAATCTGCATGATCATGTGGCAACGACGTAGAATATGGAAATTCAATTTCGCAGGCAAATAAGAAAAGTTGGGTTCGCTCCTATATAAGGGAAGGCACGCCTAACCCTAAAGTGGGGAGACAATGACTCAAAAAGGGGTGCCCTAAAAAGCATCAGAGGCTCGCAAATGGGGAGGAGGAAGGTGACTCAAGGTCGATGACAAGGCTCCAATACACTGGAGGGCTACCAAGACAACTCAATAAACCAAATAGGGTGTATTTCTTCTATTTTAATTATTGTTTGGTTGTAATGATTAAGAATACAATGTCTTGTGTTTGCCCTTTAATATTTATGGAGTAGAGACTTCGATTCTAGGATTAGGGAGTAGCTTGTGCTTGTATGACATGTTAGAACAAACACATATTAATGTATTGTAATTATGTTTGTGATTTATGTTTTCTAGTTCAATGATAATTACGACTTGGTTCTATTTCTACCACGCTTAGTCGATATAGAGATGAAAAGCCTCTATATCAAAACCTAGGAGAATCAAGGAGGAACCGAATGGTCATCCTCCCTTCCAAAATTGTAGACGATAGGTCATGAAAGAGTAGGGCATGAAACATGGTCCACCTATTCATGAGGAATACATAGGACATCTTAGAACTCCATGAACCTAGTTTATTTAGAGGCCGCGAAGTAGGAGAAATCAACTTAGTGGTTGCGGGACCCGTGATAGGGGCTACCCAGTGATAATAACCTCCTGAGCTATGTGGATCCGAAAGGGATGGTCTAGAAAATTAGGTAAGTCTCATATAGAAGTAAAAGTTCACCGAGATTACATAAGATGATCCTCCCATAAGAACATAATTAGAGAACTTAGGAGCATAGAATTACGACACATCCGACATAGCACAAGTGAAACCAAAATCCTAGAATCTCTTGATTGACCTTGAGCAAACCCCTTTTCCTTTTTCCAAGTGACATCATACTTGAGTCTGCCCATAGTCAACTACCTTAACTCATGAAGAATTACTTCAATCGATCAACGTTCATCGGACACTCCAATAATCAAATCTCAGTCCCTGTGGGATTGATATTTATTATTACTTAATGGCAATCGTGCACTTGCAAGCGTTGAGTGCAAGTCAATCATTGACTCTACAATTGAGATGTCGATTTGCATGCATCAAGTTTTTGGCATTGTTGTCGGGGACTGATCGATTTGATATTATTTTGAAGGTGAATAGATTGGATCAGACTTAGTTTTCTTTAGTTGTAGCTTTAATTCAATTTTAGTAGTCATAGTTTTAATTCAGTTGTAGTTTCCTATAGTTGTTAGTATTAAATTTTTCCTAGCAATTTTTCTTTTTAGTTATTTTCTTAGCACTTGATTTTCTTTATTTTTCTATTTGTTTTAAAATTTCTTGTCAAGGCACTTCTGAGTTTTCCCTTACCTATATTTCCTTGTATACAACAATGCATGCTCTAACTCAAGATTTTAGTCAATTTAATGCCGTGAATTTTGGTAACATATATTGTGAGATGTGTGGTGATAGAGGGCATATCATTGACAATTGTCCCACCATATTTGAACAAGTTCATGTCACCTACCATCATGACCAGTGGCCACAAGATAATCCCTATTCATACAATTATGACCCTGACTATATAAACCCTCAATATTATTTCCCAAGTGAGAACAAGAGCTATGAATCAACATTCGAATTTTATCAAGCACCAAAGTCCAACTTAGAAGTCGTGCTAGACAATTTTATGAGGCAATGCGAGGAGTCTAGTCAACAATTCATGGAGCTTAAGCAACAACGGCTAGTAGAAGAAGAAACAAAACAACTAGAAGGTAGCCTTGATGACTGGATTACACCTAATGTGGTGGAGACTCACTTCGAATAAATTGATGAGGAAGACATTGATGACATACAAAGTGGAGAAGAAAAATCAATTCAACCACCACTTGAAGGAGAACTTGAGGAATATATAGTTGATAATTTAACCGAGGAGTGCATTGCTTTAATTAAAACACCTCATAACCTCAAGGATCCAAAGAGCCTATCTTAACCCTCACCAAAACTTTAGTTACCGAGCCCTCATAGTGATTAGTGATGATGAAGTTTCATTTAATATAATAGAATATGCTAATCAATCTTTTTGCGAAGATGTTTGTGGTGAGTTACATTATTTTCAGCATTTGGATGAAAAGGATTATCATGATTGAACTCTTGATGACTTCTTAAAGTTAAGCATGTTCAATCTCAACAAAAGGAAAGAAGCTAGCAAGTATCTTGCTCCTCCACGAACAAGGTTTAAGAGATATGATGATGTAGGACCACGAGGCCAGAAGAGGAAAGTGACCAAACATCTTGCTCCACCATGAGCAAGATTCAAACTTAGCAAGAAAGGGAGAAAGAAAAACCTCCTTGAATCGTTGGCATCTACCTGACACACAGGAGTATAGTCGAGCTAAATACCTTAAACAAACACTTCTTGGAAGGCAACCCAAGTTTACTTTTATTTGTTTCAGTTTTGCTTTCATGCATACTAGTTTAAATGTTTAGTTTTCACTTATCACTGTGTTCTTATGTTTTGAGTTGTTTGTAAGACTTACCATGCAGAAGAAGAAAAAGTTTTTTCGAAGTTACATAATGAAGCATGGGCGGCCGTGTGAAATTCACACAATCGTGCCTCATTACAGGAAGGTACACGGCAGGGCGTGTGGAAAATTTCTAACCGTGTGGCACTGCAAGAAATTTCAGAGCCGCACATGGTTCGTCGTGCAAATTTCACATGAACATGCCTTTTTCTGGAATTTTTTCAAGCGACCATGGCAGACCTATACACAGCTGGCCGTGTGAATTTCACACGGGCATGCCACACCCTTTTAAAGGGGCATGAACCATGTGTTTTTCCCCCAAATTATCCATGCCTTTCAGATTTTCTGCCCTAGCTCGCGCCTACCCTCTTCTTCAACTTCCAAGGAGCCGTTTATCGACCTCAATCTACACCAGGGAATCCTCTAGAAACAAAGATGAGGACAACCTAGCATACTGCAACAAAATTTGTTCCTTCAAAGCCGAGATCTAGAGGAAGAGGCAAGCAACAAGCTTCGAAGGAAGGTAACACCCCTCTCGACATTATATTTCATAATGATGCTCATAGATTAGATTTGACATGTTTTCCACCTATAAAATAGTCACTACTAGATATATTGATGAATCCCTCTTAGAAATCCTAGGTTTACTTAATGATGCGCAGTGGTTATTTCATATTGTAGGATGGGAAGTGTTAACGGGGATTAGTTGCCCAACCTAACCTAGGGTTGTACTTGAATTTTTGAGCTTGGTGGATGCAGAGATTCTATCAGGAAGGGACAGTGAAGAAGTGAAGGTGACCTTTAGATTGTTCAACAAAGAACATGAGTGTACCCTTTACCAATGGAACTATTGTTTCGGGTTACCTAGTGGGGGAGAGAGGAGAACAACCAATGACTTTAATGGACGATTATTTTGGAATGAATTAACTGGAGAAATCTCTTATGATCCTTCTAGGGCCAAGGCATCCCAACTTCAAAATCCTATTTTTAAATACATCCACCACTTCATGGATCGCACTATTTTTGGAAGAGGAGAGAGTGATGGAGTGATGAGAGTGAGTGAACTATTATGTCTTTGGAGCATGCTACAAGGGAATAACACTATAGATGTAGGATCCCATTTTATTAGATATTTAGTTAAGGTGGGTAAAGCACCAAAAGGGGAGATTATGTTAGGGGGTTAATTACCCATATTTGTGACTCCCTAGCAACTTGGTTTTACTTAGTTCATTGCCTTCCGACTGCTAATTGATAACTGTCATTTTGTCATATTATTTTGGTCCTTAATATCACTGTTTTAATCCTCTTGTGTGTTTAATTGTTGATTATTTGCATGTTTTATGAGTTGGATTCATTTTTTGGACCTTATGGTAAATTCTCCTAAATTTTGGACTTATATGCAAAATTTATCTTATTTGTAGAAGATCGAGATGAGCCAATGGACTAGACTCAAGTTGGATCAAATATGGCTTCATCTAGGGCCATAATGGGCATTTCAAGCTGACTTAATCTGAGCTCTTCATCGTGATCGATGGCGATTCAATCAAGAGATCAGATCAGAGCGATATGGACCATCCGATGAAAGTGGCTTGATTCTGAGCCATCTACCCAGATCTAGAGAGATCCGATCCATACAGTTAAATCTGGACATCTGAGTCCTTCATCCAGATTTGACCAATCCTGATCATCCATTCAGATTGATCAGATCCATCCATTCAAAAGCGGATAAATTTGAGCCGTTGGATGCACAACCTTTTTAATGGATTAATCACGATAATTAAACCTAGCTCAATGGACAGCTGAGATTAATGGGACAAGACGATCGGACGACCATGGAAATTTTCCTTATAAATACAACATTTTCTCATTGCAAAGAGCAATCGTGCAGAACAGTTCCCCTTCATCACACGAAGCCGGCGGACGCTTCTTCTCCATGCGCGAGCGGTGGGTCTTTCACCTCTCAGCGGCGGCGACGGCTTCAGCAGTTGACTCTGGCGACCCCTCCTTTCGACAGCCGGTGGAATCCCTATCCTGACCTCTCCAGGCGATCGAGATGCCGAGATTCAGCCAGCTCATCGGCAACGGGTAACGACAGTGATTCTGGCAAGTCCACCTCCTTCACCGACATTCCCTCCTTCCCGCGGCGTCGATTGGGCTGTTCCATCTTCAGAACCACCCATTGGCTGCGCCGATTGGGCAGTTCCGCCGTTCACCGCCTGTGAAGAGCTCCACAGCCACTGTACTCCGGTTTCCATCCCTTCCCGCAGCGCCGATTGGGCTGCTCCACCTCGACATAACCATTCAATGGCTGCACCGATTGGGCAGTCCCGCCAACCATCCACCGGAGCAATGCTCGCATCTCTCCACCTTCAGTTCCTTCCCGATATGCCAATTGGGCAGTTCCGCATCCACTGATGGAGGAAGTTGTTTGGGTCGTAGTCATCGCCGAAGAGGGAAGGTCCTTGCTTCAGGTGTAGAGGATCGTCACTCAATTTTATATTTGTAATTCCACCTTTTATTACAGTTATTGCATTGTTTGTTTACTTTATCTTCTTCTCACATGATTTCGCCTGACGCCTCCGCCTATTTCACAGCCACCTACAACCATCGGAGTGGGGATTCTCCTCTGATCGGTCCAGTCACCACCACAACCGTCGGAGTGGGGATTCCCCTCCATTATCATCTCGCTCTACCACCAGCAACTCCGGCAGTCTCTCCACAGCTCCGGCAGCGCTCCACATTTGTGGCCAGCACCTTCACGACAGTGCCGATTTCATCTTCCATAGATTTCCAGCAATTATTTTCTTGGTGTTTGAATGGTTTCATTATGTTTGTTATCAAGTTGTTAACACTGCCTACATTTAATCATGTTTACATTTGTGTTAGATTAACTTAGTTCTTTTAGTTGTGTACATTCAGTGATTGTCTTAATTCCTCTTCCAGTTTTTATTGCTTTAATTCCTGCATTTGAAGTGTTTGATTTAATTCCTGCACTGTTTGATTTAGTTGTTGCATGTTAGTTTAGAGTTTTAATTACCTTGCAATCGTAGGTTAGAGCTCAAATTCCAAACCCCCATCTTCAATAAAAAAACCCAAAGTAATAATTAGAAATCCTAAATTTACTATTCTATCGATTACACTCGTTGGAAAACGATTCGGGCTATCCACTATGCTATATCAGAGTAGTTAGGGGGTTCGATAATTAATTTGTAATGGTACCACGGCAAAAATACTGTTATCAAATTTTGGCGTCATTGCCAGGGAGTGTAATGATGCTTAGTTGACTTAGGATTGTTTACCCATTTTTCCCAACAAAAAAAAATTATTTAGGGCTTCATTCTTTCATTTTCTGTATATCCATGTGTTTTGTCATGTCTACTTACTATGTCTTTTGATTTGTTTGTTGGTGTTTTAGGAAATACCAAGAGTTATATTTTCTGAGAAACATGGATCCATATTATCAGTAGTATGGAGACTATGGTGATAGTTAGCATCATTGATCAAACAGCTAGATCAAATTGCAACATCCTTCAACCAGATGCAACACAAGAGTTCATTCAACCTCCGTCAGAGACCACTTTTGTGGATATCGACGCGCTTAGGGAGATGGAGTGTGGAGTGGGTGATAGACATACTACTCCACAGGACTCCTATGAACCATTGTGCTGTGATGTGCTTTCGGACACTGATGGATGTGATTGCATTGATGAAGTTGCTGTTGTTTCAGATGTTGACATAGGAGTGGTGGATAGCTGGACAACCCAAGATTGGACACTCCCACCTGAGATAGAGTCTCCAACAAGAATTTTGCTGATGAACGCCCTAACACCAAATGCAGTAATCCAACCCCAAGGTTGGATACTTCTTCTAGATCGCCTCCGACCACCATAGAGTACATATGATGAGGCGATGATCATTTCGGAGGGAGCAACATGGAACTACCCTGATCACATCAAGAGAGCACTCACCTCCATTCTATCCATCCCACTCCCAGCCTGGATATTCTTACTGAACCGCCTCCAACTGCCATGACCTCAGGGGAGTTCGCTCCATCTCATTCTCTTTTATTTTCTTTGTACATACATTTCTTTTACTTTATTTATTTTTGTTTTACTTGTTATTTTTCATTTGTTGAGTTTTTGTTTTGTCGGAGCTTTCAAATAAATTTTCTATGCATTCCTTTATATCATCTTAGAAGTCGTGAAAGCTAGTTAAATTTGATTATTGAGTTTTGGGGATTTATTGTCATCAATGGATTATTTGATTGCATATGGTTACTACTTGGTGATGGATTCTATGTTGATAGATTAAGATGATTTTTTTCATTCCTAGTGATGATTGTGCATGTTTTATTTGCTTGTGTGTGGTGCACTTGTGGTTATTATAACTCTAGAACTTGCTTTGATTCTTTCGAGACCACACAACCATAGGTTTGTATAATTACTATGAAGGCTATCTCATTTGTTTCCCTTTACTACTTTTGTTGTCATATGCTACTCAAATAATTTTCTTATCATACGCCATGCCATTTTCATTAGTCATTATACTGTCTTTCTATGCTTTCATCATGTCATTTCTTTCTATTTCCATTATGTTGGACATGGAATATTGGATGTTTCATGATGAGTTTTTGCCCGAGACGGACAAAAGTTCAAGTGTGGGGGAGAGGAGTAGCTTAGGGAAATTTAGTGTTAACATAGGAAAGTCATGCTTGATCACCATGAGCTAGCCATGCTCTTTATCTTTTTAGCTGAGCTTGATGTTGAAGCATAGGGAAGTGCACTACATGTCGAAAAAAAAGAGTTTGAAAAAAAAGAAAAAAACTGAAAAAAAAGAAGTTGAAAAGAATAAACATTTGGGTGCCCATGAAATAAAAAAAAAGTATTGTGAAAATTTTGACATGTTGTGACTTTTTATTTATTTATGTGTGATAATATTTTTGTTAATGACATCCCTTGTTGCAATCATTGAGAGATTTATTGTATATCATAAATAGATTTGTATTGAAGAATGTGATAAGGGTTGTTTACATGTTTATTGGGTTGGAAGAAGAAAATTTTAAGGCAATGCTTTCTTGTACTCATCTATGTAACATTCCAGTATTTCCATATCTTCTTACATTTCTTTAGCTATTTCTTACATTTCTTTCCTTTCACACATATTGTCATTTTTCTTGTATTTATGTTTCCCTTACATTCTTAATAAGCCTTCAGTGATTGTGCATTCTTATGTGTATATAGTGGTGAAGAGTAGAAGAAAAGCAAACATATGGTAGTTCATAAACCATGAGTAGCTTGAGTGAACTCCACTATTACATGCTTATGAGAGCGAGGGAAACCACCACTTGCCTTGTTAGGATTAATTATTCTTAGTCTATTCAGGATGGATTGAAGTCACCATGTTTGTTAACTTGTGTAAGATTTGAGTCCATAATTGCTTGAGTCTTTGAGATTTGACAATCCTAGGTAATTTTCTTTCACGATTTTCTATGTATAATTGACAATTGCTAGGGAAAATATATCTTTAGTTTACTTTTAGTTTTCTTTACTCGCTCGGGACGTGCAAGAATAAGTGTGGGGGAATTGATAACTGTCATTTTGTCGTATTATTTTGGTCCTTAATATCACTGTTTTAATCCTCTCGTGTGTTTAATTGTTGATTATTTGCATGTTTTATGAGTTGGATTCATTTTTTGGACCTTATGGTAAATTCTCCTAAATTTTGGACTTATATGCAAAATTTATCTTATTTGTAGGAGATCGAGATGAGCCAATGGACTTAATCTAGGGCCATAATGCATTTCAAGCTGACTTAATCTGAGCTCTTCATCGTGATCGACGACAATTCAATCAAGAGATCAAATCTGAGCAATATGGACCATCCGATGAAAGCGGCTTGATTCTGAGCCATCTACCCATATCTGGAGAGATCCGGTCCGTACAGTTAGATCTGGACATCTAAGCCCTTCAAACAGATTCGACCGATCCTAATCATCCATTCAGATTTATTATATCAGTCCATTCAAAAGCAGATAAATCTGAGTCGTTGGATGCACAACCTTTTTAATGGATTTATCATGACAATTAAAACCTAGCTCAATGGATGGCTGAGATTGAGGGGACAAGATGATTGGATGACCGTGGAAATTTGCCTTATAAATACAACATTTTCTCACCGCAAAGAGCAATCATGCAGAATGAAGGTTTTGCAGAACTGAAGCTCTGATACCACTTGAAGGTAGGAAACTTCGCTTCCCACTTCGACTCGGTTGCTTGTTCATGGCAATCCCGTCTACGTCCCCAGAAAAAAAAATTTATCCTTGACAAAGATGGATTACCCAAGCAACCGTTCCATCATCGTGCTATTCGATTAGAGTGGTCACTTGAACAAACTTGTTGTTCAAGCAACCTACCTCTATTCTTCGAATAGCCGCGGAATAGACGATGTACGGATCGCCAGTTTTTGCGTTTGTATTCGGGGTCCAAGTAAATTAGCCACATATCATACATACAATATACAAAGAAATAAAATAAAAGCAAAACAAGATTTATACCTCTTGTTTACCTCAAGGTCTTCTATCGTATGTCCTATCCTCCTCTTAGACGTTGTGTGGGCAACGATCTTCCAAGAGTTGAAGCCTCCTAGATCACGTTTTTCCCTTCTTTGCTCACTCCGAACAAAGGGAAGAATAAAATGAAGCTCTTCTTCCTATCTAGAACTGGTCACCAAGTCAATGGACTTGATGTTGCCGCCGGCTAAGGAGGAGAAAAAGGATCACCGGCCAACCTTGAAGAGAGGTTGCCGCCGGCCAAAGGAGAGGAGAAAACGACTACCAAAGCTTGAGAGAGAGAGTCACCGGCCAAGGAAAAGAGGAGAAGAAGAAAACCTAAACCTCTCTTCTTGTTTCCACCGGCCCTAGGAGGAGCAAACCTAAGCTTGCCGCCCCAAACCCTAACCCTAAAAGCCTTGCCGCCTAAGCCAAAACCTAATCTCCCTTCTATGCTCCACGCCCAAGCCTTGGCCTCCTTTTATAGAGCTAGGCCTAAGCCTCCTTTTAATCTCCACCATCGGATCTAGGGATTTAATCTCAACCGTCGGATCTTGAGATTTAATCTCAATCGTCGGATCTAGAGATTTAATCTCCACCATCGGATCTAGAGATTTAATCTCCACCGTCGGATCTAGAGTTTCATTTTCCATCATTGGATCTAGGCTCCATGAGGGTTTTAATAGGCTACGAAAGGGACCATGAGGAGGAGTTGGATCTTGGCCACCCAATGGATCAAGCTCACATAAAGTCCGATCCATTAATTATTATCCATTCCACTAGAGGATTATCATTGATCTACCTCACCAACCCCCATAAGTTAATATGAGCTCCATATATTATTTGTACATATATCTCCCCGTGTTTAAGATCTCGAATGTCCATCGATTAATTAATTTACTGACAATTAATTAATCAACATCTAACTCCATGAGTAGTACCACTCAAGCTTATCATCATGCCGGACCAAGTCCACCTGCAAGGTTTACATGATGAACCTTATGAGCTTCTTAAGGGGACATCATCATCCTAATATATAGGACACGGTTTCCTTCTATAATCAACGACATACCATATAAATAATATAATTTCCCAACTTACCGAGCCTATCGATTTACTCTATAAATCTCACCCATTGGTAAATCAAAGAAATGAATACTAAGTATATGTGCCCGTTATTATATCGGGATTAAGAGAATGCACAACATAATATCTGAGGTCCGATTCGATTATGTAGTCAGCAATAAATCGAATCACCTCTAAATCGGTCCTGCTCAACACACACAAAGTGTACTAGTGTAATTCTAAGGTCAAGACAAACCAATACCAAATTACACAACAACCATGCCAATGGTTTGTCCAAAACCATCTCGGTTGTGTGCCTTTACTTATACTTTACAAGGAACTGATAACATGATCTCCCGTGTGACACTACACACCATGTTATCTACAATGTAATGTATTAGACAAAATGCATAACCATAAATATGCAAATATGATCATGTAATTCTTATTTCAAAATAAAGATGTTCATACAAAAGATAGACTTTTCAGTATACATCCCAACAATCTCCCACTTATACTAAAAGACTATGCTGTCCTCATACTGCCATACATCTGATTCCCATTCCTTCCACATGCCTATCAAAAACTCTCGCTGGAAGGGCCTTAGTGAAAGGATCTGCTAGGTTATCCTCTGATGCAATCTTGGCCACAACAACTTCTCCTCGCTTTACGATTTCTCGTATCAAGTGGTACTTGCGCTCTATGTGTTTACTTGCCTTATGGGCTCGTGGTTCCTTCGAGTTTGCAACTGCACCATTATTATCACAATAAATTGTGATAGTTCTGGGCAAACCAAGAATCACATCCAAGTCCATAAAGAAGTTCCTGAGCCATACAACTTCTTTGGCCGCCTCAGAGGCTGCCACATACTCAGCTTCCACAGTGGAGTCCGCCATGCATTTCTGCATGACACTCCTCCATACAATGGCTCCACTTCCCAAAGTAAACACAAAACCACAGGTAGACTTACTGTTATCCCTATTTGATTGGAAGTCGAAATCCGTGTAACCCACAGGGAGTAATTGATTTGCCTGGTAAACTAGCATATAATCCCTAGTCCTTCTAAGGTACTTCAATATATGCTTTACCGCAGTCCAATGTCCCTGTCCTGGATTACTCTGATATCTGTGTTGGGAGGGGAAACTTCGCTTCCCACTTCAACTCGGTCGCTTGTTCATAGCGATCCCTTCTACGTCCCTAGATAAAAAAAATTATCCTTGACAAGAGGAATTGCCCAAGCAACCTTGTCATCGTCGTGCTATTCGATTAGAGTGGTCACTTGAACAAACTTATTGTTCAAGCGACCAACCTCTATTCTACGAATAGTCGCGGAATAGACGATGTATGGATCACCGGCTTTTGTGTTTATGTTCGGGGTCCAAGTATATTTAGCCACAAAACAGAATATATATCATGCATATAATTGAAAAACAAGTATAAACATGTAACAAATGAAAATAGAGAATCGATATACCTCTCGATCTTCTATTGTATGACCTTCCTCCTTTCGGACGTCGTGTGGGTAATGATCTACCAAAAGTCGAAGCTCCTAGATCACCAATCTTCCTTCCTTGCTCGTCCCGAGCAAGAGGAAGAATAGAAATAAGACTCTTCTCCTTCCTTTAGCCAACCAACAAGCAATAAGCAACTTGCTTGCCACCGGCCAACAAGGAGAAGGAAGAAAAAGATGGTTGCCGGCCAAGAGCTTCAAGGGAGGACCCTAAGCCTTGGATCCACCGGCCAAGGAGAAGGAGAAGAGCTACTTTGGAGGCCGGCCAGGGGCTGGAAAGGTTGGTATGGGCGCCGGCCACCAATGGATAAGAAGAAGACAAGGAAAGACTTTCCTTATTTGGTGCCGCCAAGCCCAAACCCTAATCCAAGCTTCTTGCCGCCCAAAACCCTAATCCTATCTCTAATTGGATTCCTCTTGCCATCCACCCCTTGCTCTCCTTTTATAGAGTTAGGGATAAGCCTTATTTTAATCTCCACCATGGGTTGTGGGATTTAATCTCAACCGTCAGATCTAGAGATTTAATCTCAACCGTCGGATTTAGAGATTTAATCTCTACCTTTGGATCTAGAGTTTTGTTTCTATCCATTGGATCTAGGCTTCATGAGGTATTAATAGGCTATAATAGGGACCATGAGAAGGAGTTGGATCTTGGCCATCCAATGGATCAAGCCCACATAAATTCCGATCCATTAATGATAATCCAATCCACTAAAGGATTATCATTGATCTACCTCACCAACCCCCATAAGTTAATATGGGCTCCATATATTATATGTACATTTTCTCCCCGTGTTTAAGATCTCGAATGTCCGTCGATTAATTAATTTACTGACCATTAATTAATCAACATCTAACTCCATGAGTAGTACCACTTAACCTTTTCATCATGCCGGACCAAGTCCACCTACAGGGTTTACATGATGAACCTTATGAGCTCCTCAAGGGGACATCATCATCCTAATATATAGGACACGGTTTCCTCCTATAATCAACGACACACCATATAAATAATATCATTTCCCAACTTACCGAGCCTATCAATTTAATCTATAAATCTCTCCCATTGGTAAATCGAAGAAATGAATACTAAGTATATGTGCTTGTTATTATATCGGGATTAAGAGTATGTACAATATAATATCCGAGGTCCAATTCAATTATGGAGTCAGCAATAAATCGAATCACCTCTAAGTCAGTCCTGCTCAATACACACAGTGTACTAGTGTGATTTTATGGACAAGACAAACTAATACCAAATCACACTATAACCATACCAATGGTTTGTCCAAAGCCATCTCGGTTGTGAGCCTATACTTATTCTTTACAAGGAGTCGATAACATGATCTCCCGTGTGACACCACACACCATGTTATCTACAATGTAATATATTAGACAATATGCATAACCATAAAAATATTCAAACAATGATCATGTGATTCTTATTTCAAAATAAAGATGTTCATACAAAAGATAGACTTTTCAGTATACATCCCAACAATCTCCCACTTATACTAAAAGACTATACTGTCCTCAAACTACCATATATCTGATCCCCATTCCCTCCACATGCCTATCAAAAGCTCTCACCGGAAGGGCCTTAGTGAAAGGATCTGCCAGGTTATCCTCCGATGCAATCTTGGCCACAACAACTTCTCCTATCTTTATGATTTCTCGTATCGGGTGGTACTTGCGCTCTATGTGTTTACTAGCCTTATGGGCTCGTGATTCCTTCGATTTTGTAACTGCACCGCTATTATCACAATAAATTGTGATAGTTTTGGGCAAACCAGGAATCACATCCAAGTCCATCAGGAAGTTCCTGAGCCACACAACTTCTTTGGCTGACTCAGAGGCTGCCACATACTCATCTTCCATGGTGGAGTCCGCCATGCATTTCTGCTTGACACTCCTCCATACAATGGCTCCACCTCCCAAAGTAAACACAAAACCTGAGGTAGACTTATTGTTATCCCTGTCTGATTGGAAGTCGGAATCTGTGTAACCCACAGGGAGTAATTGGTCTACCTGATAAACCAGCATATAATCCCTAGTCCTTCTCAGGTACTTCAATATATGCTTTACCGCAGTCCAATGTCCCTGTCCTGGATTACTTTGATATCTACTGACCATGCCCATGGCAAAGCATATATCTGGTCTCGTACATAACATCGCATACATGAGGCTTCTTACCGCCGAAGCATAAGGAACCGCCTATATCTCCTCTACCTCCTCAGATGTTCTGGGACACATCTCCTTAGATAAAGGAACTCCATGCATGAAAGGTAGAAAACCCTTCTTGGAGTTCTGCATGCTAAAATGATCAATAATCATGTCTATGTATGAAGCTTGGGATAAGCACTGTTGGGTTTTCGACACCGCGGCGAGTGTGTGTTCGAACATGTTTCGCAAACATGTGCACAGCAGAAGAAATAAAAAATAACAAATCTACATTTATTACAACACACACATCACACGCATGCATAGTACAACATGTGTAGACATAACCGTAAATTTAAATTTGCAATAAAAGGAAATTTAACTACGTTATACCTTTCGTATCACGTGTAGTGGGAACGGCATCAACCGGAATGATCCTCACTAGAATCGTCTCTATCCGTATCCACGCCGAGTATCCTCGGGATGACTTCGCTAAGTCACGAGCCTCGTCTTCATATGGGTTACTAGCCTCGTGTTGAAGACGATGTGATCAAGAGATGATGACGATCCGAATCCAAATTCGGATCCAAAACCGAGTCCTCAAAACTCGCTTCTCCGGAGAGGTATTCGTCAACCGTTTGACGAATCCTTCGTCCTCCACCTCAGAGGATTACCGGAGATCAAATCCCCGGTAAGTTAGGCGCTGTCGGAGCTCCTAAAGTCGTCCAAACGATGCTCCGACGAGAAGAAAAATAAGCTGTCCAGAAAATTGGACAGCTTTGGTGGAGGAGTAAGGGCCAGCCAAAAGAAAGGTGGAAGCTCACCTTCTTACCGCACCCAAGGAAGATCACTGGAGCACCAAACGGCAGCAGCTCGACGCCGGCGAGGGGGAAGGAAGGCTCCTTCTGGACGCCGGTTGGAAGAGGTGGGCGGCGACAATGGAGTTGGCGCCGATTAGATGGTGAGGGTGGGCGGCCAAAACTAGGTTAGGGTTTAAGCCCTCTTTTATAGAGAACTAATTCTCTTAATGGTTATTGGATCATAACCATAAGGCCCGTTAACCTGCTCCATTAATATAAGTTAAAATAAACCAAACTATGATGGTTTATTTTAAGTTAAAATGAACCGAACCAACTTTTGGTTCATTCGTTTAAAATAAACCAAACCCTTTGGTTTATTCTCCTCCATTGGATTAGAACCAAACCATTTTGGTTCATCCATTATGTCTTCATAAGACACGGCCTATCCACGCTTCCATTGCGACTGAAACGATTTCATGCTCGCTTCTTGTTTGGTCCAACCAAACCTAGTTTCTCTCGGTCTGAGAATCCCATTCTCAAGCTCGTTTTAAATCCTTTGGATTACGCTCGTTGTGCGTATGATCAAATAGGTTCTCGGTTTATGTTGGCCGTCTATAATTAACCATTAATTATAGAACGATCATGAGTGGCACCTAGTAGTACATCATGATCCCCAAATAACCGAAAAGATGAACGGTTGATACAGAACTATTTCTGAAACCCTTCAACAACTCGAATGAATCGTGCCCCATTCCCTTCACTCATCTTATACCCATTTGGTTCAGGACATGGTCTATAGTGTCAGTCCCCACTAGGCTGACTACGTCACACCTAGCCCAAGTATCATTTCCTCATCCTACGGATTCTAGTTACTCCACATGTATCGAAGAGTACCTTACTCTAAACATGTAATGCTTTGGCCAAAGACTTTAGTAACAATCCGACGAGAGGCCATGGGTATACATCTCCTCGCAAGGAGTGGTGAATCCTTTATAGGTTATTCAAACACCTTTGATCACTTCGACTTATACCCAATCATCCCAGGTCCACATCTCCTTAGAGACGCTTGCTTAAGATGTCAAAGCATAAGTCTCCATGATCAAGATGACTTGAATACCGCAAGTCAAAGGAACATCGCACTTAAGCTACAGTAAGAACTTCATTGACATATCTATATATGCAGAGAACCATATGAAGTCTTACGGCTGGTCACTCCAATGAACTAGTTACCATAACTAGCATCCACGATTAACTCCGGACATCATAATGTCTCCAGCCAGTGAGAATCAGCTGCTTGGATACACCAAGGAGTATACCTCGTGCTAGTCTCGACAGAATTGATGGTGTCCAAATCCATCAATTCACCGACTAGGGATAATTCCGATACATCACAATTACACATGTAGAGATACTCACTAGTTGTTATCCAATCACAAATTCTCTCATGTTGTGAATCGTATCGCGGACATTCAGTAAATGAGTTTAAGATCCAATCAAATACATGAAAACATGTACACTCAAATAGTGAATCTTCATTTATCAAATAAATGGTATGACCATAAGGCGATTGCCTTAGGACACCTCTCATATATTACTAACAAGCACAACATCCTTTTCTTGCGATCCCTTATAACCTTGATCCCAAGGATGTGTCCCACTTCTCCCAAGTCCTTCATATCAAAGTGTTTGGACAACCATACCCTTACGTCCGATAACACATTGATATTGTTGCCAATAAACAAAATGTCATCTACGTATAGTACAAGAAATACCATTATGTTTCCGTCACATCTCTTGTATACACATGACTCATCCGGACTTTGAATAAATCCATAAGACTGGATTACTTCATCAAATCGGATGTTCCAAGACCTTGAAGCTTGCTTTAATCCATAAATGGACCTATTAAGCTTACATACAAGATGCTCTTTACCTTTCGCAATGAATCCCTGTGGTTGCTTCATATAGATGTTTTACTCAAGACTTCCATTAAGGAAAGCTGTCTTGACATCCATCTGCCACACCTCATAATCCATATGAGCTGCAATGCATAAGAGAATCCGGATAGACTTAAGCATGGCCACCGGCGAAAAGGTCTCCTCATAATCGATACACTCTTTCTGAGTATACCCCTTCACAACAAGCCTCGCTTTGAAGGTCTCAACCTTCCCGTCTATTCCTCTCTTTCTTTTGTAGATCCACTTGTATCCAATGGTTTTTACACCATCGGGTGGTTCCACTAGCTCCCAGACCTGATTTGAATCCATAGATTCAATTTCAGTATTCATTGCACTTTGCCAAGATGCTGCATCTTTATCTTGGATTGCCTCGTCATATGTCCAGGGATCAGGTTCATGTTCGTCAGGGACCAAATCAGAAGATTCTCCCAAGAACATGAATCTATCAAGCTGTCTCACAACCCTCCCACTACGACGAGATATCACCTGTGTATCCTCTGTGACACGCGGTGCAGTGACTTGTGGTATATCCTCTTGTACCGGTGATACTGAAGAAGTGACTTCCCTTTTATTTCCTCCAGAACAATCTTACTCATGGGATTGTGGTTCATCACATAGTCTTCCTCTAGAAATCTGGCGTTCGTGCTAACGATCACCCTCTAATCTCTAGGACTATAAAACAAACTACCTTTCATTCCTCTAGGATAGCCAACGAACATGCATACTTCTGTATGAGGTTCCAACTTACCAGCATCCGCCTTCAGCACATGTGCTGGACTCCTCCAAATTCGAATATGTCTTAGACTAGACTTTCACCCAATCCACAATTCTGTGGGAGTAGAAGGTACTAATTTAGATGGAACCAAGTTCAGAATGTACACCGCCGTATCAAGAGCATATCCCCATAACGAATCTGGCAACTTAGAATAACTCATCATCGATCTAACCATCTCCATAAGAGTCCTATTCCTTCGCTCTGCAACACCATTCTGCTGGGGTGTGCCAGGTGTAGACAATGTTAGTGATTTGAGGCCGCTAGAGGGGGGGTGAATAGCGTGTTGACCGTAGGAAGATGGAAATCATTCGCGTTGCTTGTCTACAATCTTGTTAGTATGCAGCGGAATAAACAATAACAAATACAAACACAGGATACAATCACAACACGCACGATATAACGTGGTTCGGAACCGAATGGTTCCTACTCCACGGATCGAGCTCTAAAGAGCCCTAGTGATGCACACGCACTCACTAATCACAAATACTCCTTCTCGACACAAGTCGGAGGTGAAGAAACCTCTTACAATAGATTACAACAATAATCTAAAAGAAACAAGCAAATACAATAAAGAATAATGCAATACAAGTAAAGAAAACACTTTACAAATGCTTTGGATTGCTTGCTTTTGGTTGCTTGAAGAGTGGCCTTGGAGACTCTGATTTGCAGCAACAAATCGCCCCAAAGATGCTCAAAAACCATTAGCAAAAATCCTCCCGTCGAGCTCCTTTTATCCTTCCGTGCGACCTGGATTTCCGCCTATCAGTCGATTGCCATAAGTCACCAGTCGACTGATGCCACTGTTGTCGTGAGACAACGGCTCGATCCACGCTGGAAAAACTCCAACGGATCTCTTGGCGGATCGCCAACAATGGCGATCGCGCCCGGTAGCGTGTAATCGCCCGATCGGCTCACGAGCATTCTGCGGGAGGTGAACTAGCGATGATCGGCGACCTTAGCGATCGGCTGCCGTAGACATCAGTTCGACTGCTCCCATGAGCAGTCGACTACCAGAGCAGTTCCAGCTCTTAAACGACAGTCAAACTCAAGTCGACTCACGGCAGTCGAACCGGCCATAATGCCAGTCGACTGCCAACCTCAAAGATGAGGTTTTAACCCAAGTATGGTGCCCCCATACTTGCTAGACCACCCTTAGCCTAGACCTAAGCCTTCTAGCCACCTCCATCAACCTCACGCCTCTCAGATCCCTCCAAGTCATCCATGACTTGTTCATCCATCGTGCTAGCCTCCAGGTGCTTCCCTCGGCTATGTCATGCTAACGGTGTCTACACCGCCAAGGCACATTGGACTTACGCCGCCAAGACTCCGCTTGGACTTTACGCTGCCAATATCAATCCCCTTGGACTTCCCAAATGCCAAGACTCAAGCTTGGACTTTCCCTTGCCAACCCATGTTGGACTTTCCATGCCAAGACCCATGCTTGGACTTTCCATTTGCCAAGACCCATGCTTGGACTTCTCATTTGCCAAGACCCATGCTTGGACTTCTCATGCCAAGTACTCAAGACTTGGACTTTCCCAAATGCCAAGTACCCATGACTTGGACTTTCCATGCGCCAAGTGTCCCACTTGGACTTTTCATGCCAAGTACTCAAGACTTGGACTTTACCAAATGCCAAGTGTCCCACTTGGACTTTCCATGCCAAGTACCCATGACTTGGACTTTACCTTGCCAAGACCCATGCTTGGACTTTCCCATAATCACATGGTCAACCCCAGTCAACCATCAAGGTCTTCCTCGAGTCAAACTCGAGTCCGGTCAAACATGACCCGGGTCGATTGCTCCAACAATCTCCCCAACATATTAACCGACATTAATGTCAAACATCAATGCCAAACCACTTTGTCAAATCCCTTTGTCAAACATCAAAACATCACTCGAGTCAAACTCGAGTCTGGTCAATCGTGACCTGGGCCGATTGCACCAACAATCTCCCCCTTTTTGATGTTTGACAAAAACCAAACAAATCATCTGAGTTAGACCACTAACTCAAATCCCTTACCAATTATCCCAAATTGGTAAACACTCTCCAAATGTTCTCCCCCAAACATTCTCCCCCTTTTTGACTAACATCAAAAAGGTTTTCTCTCCAAGGAGGTCAATGTCTCATGTCCCAATGAGATCTTACAATCTCCCCCTTGATCCAAAAATAAATACCTAGGATGCCTACCATCTTCCTAGTGATAATTCACATATCACTCAAGAGAGACAATCCTATACTCTCTCCCAATTTCCAAATTGGGTATCAAAAACCCATCAATTTTCCCAATTGATGATACTCTCCCAATAACTTCTCCTCTTCAAGGAGAAAAAAAAAACACATCCATCATCCCAAGATGGATACCTCCCCCTAAAGGCTTGCTCCCCCTTGACCATTGCACCAACAATGTCCTTGGGAAGCCCCTAAGCCAATAGGAACTCTAAACCATCAAAATTAAGGTTCTAAGTTCAAACTTGAACTTTCCATACCCTAAATTTGATACTTTGACCTAACACAGCTCCTAATCCATATCCAATGAATTTTCACCCTTTATAATGCTTCCTAAAGCATATCCTAGGGTTAGGAGTGATTAGGAACCTTTTCCATAGCTGAACACGGGCTAAACAAACCTTGTTAACCCGAAATCAGACTCGGATCGACTCACGAGTAATCGATCATTGCCACTCACATCGATCGATCACACAGAGAGGTGATCGATAATAAATCTCGATTTTCAGCTATCAGAAATGAATTTTGAAAATTCATAAATAATTATACGTAATTCGAAAAATCATGAAAATTCATACGTATAATACTTATGACACACACAATGGGTGAAAAATATTTGAAAATTATTTTACCCATAAAATAGTGAGTTTGATACAAAACTCAAAACCATTGAAATTTTCAATGTTTTGGCCCTATTTTGTATCAACTCTATCAATGGTGATTGCTATCAAAAGATAGACTTCACCAAGGTTTTTCAAAAAGATTTTAAAATGTTTTCAAAACCTTATTTTGAATCATATTCCTTAGGCTCTATGTACATGACTTGTACACATGCTCTCCCAATGATCCACATATAAAACAAGATGAGTTTTAGTTCATCTAGATGCAAAAACTATGCACCTTGAACTCAACTCATATCCTAGCATCTCACATGTATCTAAGGTGTATAAATACACATACATGTCAATTGGATGTGAGATGTGGGTTTTATTCATCTTATCTAGGGTTTCATGCATTTTTCTAAGGCAACCCTACTTGATTCTCTTATAAATGGGACTCCAAGTCATGCCATTGTCCTTAAATCAATTTTAAACAAATTATCTTAAATGCATGAGTGATCATGGCATAATAATAGCAATAATTAAGCATGGCCAATGATCATGATGTCATGGCATAATATGAAATCTAAAAACACATGACATTTATCCTTAATCCCTAATCATACTCATGACATATAAATGATAGAACATAAGCATGATGTCATGTCATGGCATATGACAAACAAATCATGGCAAGTAAAAAGTATAGGTATAAGTATACCTAAATTTTAATATTAATTGTCATTTGATATAATTAATTATATTTTGCCATATTAACCTTAATCTCCCTAGTGTGCCAAAAACCCAAAATGGTACACTAACACTCTAAACCCTAATTGTGCCAATTTGATCATTTTGTCAAACTTTATAACTAATATTGGCACATCCTAAAATATTTTAGGATTATAATTCAAATCTATTTCCAAGGTAACCATCACCTTGAAAACATCCTAAAGTGCCACCTTTACCATGATTGAGTTAACTACTCATCCAATCAAGGTTGGCACACCCTAAACCCATCTAGCGTGAATCAATCACGCTCTTAGGAACCCAAAACCGATTTGAGCTCCTAGGATTAATTAGGTATTCCTTAGGGATAACCTCCCTAGATACCTTCCTAATGACCCTCCTAGGCTTGTTAGCCTTGGTCATTTGGGTCTTACCTAGGTTGACTCTAGGGGTAACTCCCCTTGCAACCTTCATAGTGGCCACCCTAGGTTTCCTTGAAACCCTAGCCACTAGGCACACCCTTTGGTCAACTCTAGGGATAACCTCCCTATTGACCTTGGTCTTCCTAGACCTAGTTAGTGTTCTATAATCTAATGGAACACTATGGTAAGTCACCTTGGGCTTAGGTTTGTGACCCAAACCTTGCTTGCCCTTAGTTGACTTTTGACTCTTAGGTCCTAAGTGTTGACTTTGACTTTTGGACCTTTGACTTTGACCATTAGACCCTTTAAATTGATTTTTTATCTTACTTAGGGTCTTTTCAAGTTTTTCAAGCCTTGACCTCAAGACTTGATTTTCCTTTTCTAATTGCCCAATTTTAGAATTTTGATTTAAATCTTGGACATGGGACTTTCTAGGCATATGCCTAGTCCATTTGGGGTTTAGACCTAGGTGCTCTTGCACCTTTCTAATTGTCTCCCTAGGTAAAATTGATCTTGAGTTATTTGACCTAGGTTTGTCCTTAAATAAGTTATTTTTAGGGACATTAGTCCCAAATTTCTCCCTACTTTTGAAGTTAACGCTTTTAGCTCCTAAACAAATATATTTATCTCTAGCATGCTTTTCATGGTGAATTGCAAGAGAATTAAAATTTCTAGCATACTTTTGACTTTTAAATTTGGAAGGTGCATTATTAAAATATACCTTAGGGTTAGCTATAGAAGCTCCCCCTACTTGTGATGCTCCTCCTTGCCCCTTCTTCTTCCCCCTAGGGCATTGACTCCGATAATGCCCCTTTGAATTGCACTTGAAGCATATGATGTGCTCCTTGCCTTTAGGTGTTGGGGAACCGGCATCCTTGACTTTTGGTGCCGGTGGAACTTTCCTAATCTTCTTTGGGCACTTGCTCTTATAGTGCCCAAATTCCCTACACTCAAAACACATAATATTATTTTTATTTGAAATTAGAGTGTTTGAGTTACCTAGGTTAATGGAGACCGGAATTGGATTTTGGGCTTCTTCATCTTGACCGGATGTCGAAGCTTCTTCTTGATGCTCCGGTGTTGAGGAAGCTCTAATCTCCTCCTCAATCCTAGAAGTGGATGCTTCTTCCACTTCCTCCACCAACCCGGAAATTGACTCCCTATCAACTTCCGATTCTACTTCCTCTTCCTCTTTGGATGTTGATGATCTCTCAACCTCCAAGTCCTCACTTCCTTGTGAGGGTGATGCATTAGCCTCTTCGGTCTCTTCCTCTTGGACCATTGATGGGCTTTCATGGAGCTTGGCCACTTGGCTCCATAGCTCGTTTGCATCTACATAATTACCTAACATACATAAGATATTGTTAGGTATTAAATCAATTAACAACTTCATTACCTTCTCATTCTTTTCGAAGGCTTGGACTTGCTCTTCGGTCCATCTCTTTTTCTTGAGGAATCCACCTTTTGGTCCTCTTGGATAGCTATATCCTTCCATTAAGATAGACCATTCTTCGAAGTCCCTCATCATTAGGAAGTCTTCAATTCTTGACTTCCATTGCTTAAACCCTTCTTGTCCATAGAAGGAGTAAGGGATCGGTGTGTTAATATTCCATCCCAATTGTTCTTCCATCTTCACCCTCTAGCTTCTTTGTCCTAGCTCCCGGCGGTTAGTCCGTAGAAGAGCCCCGGGCTCTGATACCACTTGTTAGTGATTTGAGGCCGCTAGAGGGGGGGTGAATAGCGTGTTGACCGTAGGAAGATGGAAATCGTTTGCGTTGCTTGTCTACAATCTTGTTAGTACGCAGCGGAATAAACAATAACAAATACAAACACAGGATACAATCACAACACGCACGATATAACGTGGTTCGGAACCGAATGGTTCCTACTCCACGGATCGAGCTCTAAAGAGCCCTAGTGATGCACACGCACTCACTAATCACAAATACTCCTTCTCGACACAAGTCGGAGGTGGAGAAACCTCTTACAATAGATTACAACAATAATCTAAAAGCAACAAGAAAATACAATGAAGAATAATGCAATACAAGTAAAGAAAACACTTTACAAATGCTTTGGATTGCTTTCTTTTGGTTGCTTGAAGAGTGGCCTTGGAGACTCTGATTTGCAGCAACAAATCGCCCCAAAGATGCTCAAAAACCATTAGCAAAAATCCTCCCGTCGAGCTCCTTTTATCCTTCCACGCGACCTGGATTTCTGCCTATCAGTCGACTGCCATAAGTCACCAGTCGACTGATGCCACTGTTGTCGTGAGACAACGGCTCGATCCACGCTGGAAAAACTCCAACGGATCTCTTGGCAGTCGACTGCCAACCGCATAGTCGACTGCCCAGTCGGCTATGGAGCGATTCTCGCGCATGGTGAACTAGCGATCGGCCGCAGGCCCTTGGCGATCATTGCCGTGACATCGATTCGACTACTCCCGCGAAGCGATTCGGCTCTTAAGCGGCTCGACTCAAAGATGAGGTTTTAACCTAAGTATGGTGCCCCCATACTTGCTAGACCACCCTTAGCCTAGACCTAAGCCTTCTAGCCACCTCCATTAGCCTCACGCCTCTCGGATCCCTCCAAGTCATCCATGACTTGTTCATCCATCGCGCTAGCCTCCAGGTGCTTCCCTCGGCTATGTCATGCTAACGGTGTCTACACCGCCAAGGCACATTGGACTTACGCCGCCAAGACTCCGCTTGGACTTTACGCTGCCAATATCAATCCCCTTGGACTTCCCAAATGCCAAGACTCAAGCTTGGACTTTCCCTTGCCAACCCATGTTGGACTTTCCATGCCAAGACCCATGCTTGGACTTTCCATTTTCCAAGACCCATGCTTGGACTTCTCATTTGCCAAGACCCATGCTTGGACTTCTCATGCCAAGTACTCAAGACTTGGACTTTCCCAAATGCCAAGTACCCATGACTTGGACTTTCCATGCGCCAAGTGTCCCACTTGGACTTTTCATGCCAAGTACTCAAGACTTGGACTTTACCAAATGCCAAGTGTCCCACTTGGACTTTCCATGCCAAGTACCCATGACTTGGACTTTACCTTGCCAAGACCCATGCTTGGACTTTCCCATAATCACATGGTCAACCCCAGTCAACCATCAAGGTCTTCCTCGAGTCAAACTCGAGTCCGGTCAAACATGACCCGGGTCGATTGCTCCAATAATCTCCCCAACATATTAACCGACATTAATCCCAAACCACTTTGTCAAATCCCTTTGTCAAACATCAAAATATCACTCGAGTCAAACTCGAGTCTGGTCAATCGTGACCTGGGCCGATTGCACCAACAGACAATTGGGATTGAATCTCAGCCTCTGATAAGTAATTCCTAAACTCTCCCAAGAGGTACTCACCACCACGATCAGATCGTAGTGTCTTGATACTTGTACCTTGACGTTTCTCCACATCATCCTTGAATTCTTTAACCTTGTCAAAGCATTCAGACTTATGGTGCATCAAGTAAATGTATCCATATCTTGAATAATCATCTATAAAAGAGACGAAATACTCAAAACCACCTCTAGCCTGGATAGACATAGGACCACACAAATCAGAATGAACTAATTCTAACACATCTTTGGCTCTATACCCCTTGGCCTTAAAAGGCCTCTGGGTCATTTTACCCTCTAAGCAGGATTTGCAGGTTGGGAAAATTTCTACCACTAAAGAACCCAGAGGTCCATCAGCTATCAACCTTTGAATTCTGCTTAGGTTAATATGACCAAGCCTAAGATGCCAAAGATATATTTGGTTCATCTTCGAAGGTTCTTTTCTCTTATTGGAATTAGAAGATGAGTTATTAACTTCTATTTGCATCTTGGGAGCTTTTGGTTCAAGTGTATACAAATTTTCTATCAATGCACCAGAACAGATAATGTCCCTATTCCTTTTTATAACAACTCTGTCATTAAAAGAAATAGAATATCCATACATAAATAATTTAGAAACCGAAATCAAATTCTTTCTAAATAGAGGTACATAAAGGTAATTCTTAAGAACCAAAACTTTATTTTTCTCAAAAGATGAATGAACGTCTCCCACTGCAATAGCCGCCACCTTCGTGGCATCGCCCAAGTACACGGTAATCTCCCCCTCAGCCAGTCGTCTGGTTTCCTGGAACCCCTGCAAAGTATTGCAGACATGATCAGTGACTCCCGTATCTACACACCAGGTGCCGGTAGATAACACCGCTAAACATGTTTCAATGACTATACCAAAAGATATACCTTTGTGTTGGTGCAGTGAGGCACCGAAATCGAACCTGTGTTTTGATTATAGAAAAGACACAAGGTTAAGTCTATTTTGTTATCTCATGAGTCTACTTGAGTGTGCAGAAATAGGTTAAGCTTGAGTTGAATATCTGCGAAACAGTAAGTGCAAGGTAAGACTCGTGTCCGACGAGCGTAAGTGAGGTCGGATCCTCCGTTTAGGAGTTGATCTTAGGCGACAATCTGACCCAAAACTTTCCATGAAAGTCTAAGTCGAGATCGGATGGTTAGAAACCATCTAAATCCATCACATTTAATATTTCTACATATTGCTTTGAGCTAACACTTGTTTGAATTCGAAGTTACTCTAAAATTAGAATTCGAATTTATTCGAATTCGAATTAAAATTAGAACTCGAATTGAAATAAAATTAAATAACTAAAGTATCCTAAAAATGGGCAAAAGGAACTAAAAGCAAGGTGGCAACTTATCCCCCAAATCTTGGTGAGGTGGCCGGTCAAAAGCAAGGTGGAAACTTATCCCTCAATTGGTGGTGAGGTGGCCGGATCTCAAGTGGGCGGACAAGGCTTCAAATAGAGGGGGGTGCTTCACATCTTGATACAACAATTATTACAAAGCTCTCAAACGCCTCCACAACGCCGCTCTTCTACGACGCCACTAACGGCGTCGCCAACACGAAGCTTCACCGTTAAAGTGTTGGTAATCATTTTAGTCGATTAATTTAAGTTGAGTTTTTTGAGCTTTTATATCAAAAAGGAGAGAGGGGCTTGTCTCTCATCCTTGTGTTTTTGTCGAAAGTTTTGTAATCGTAACTCCTACCTCCAACGAGGAGGAGTGTTTTAGTGATTGCCCTCCGTACGTGGTCTAGGACCATTAGGGCCTTGGATTAGCAAATGGGTTGGCTGTGAACCAAGTAAAACTCCTTGTGTCCATCTCTTTTTCGCTGCGTTTATCTCTCACTTATCGTTTTTACAACAAAAGAAAAGAAAAACCGTTTTGCGCTATTCACCCCCCCCCTCTTACGCTCATTTCGATCCTACAATTGGTATCAGAGCTGGGGGCACTCAAATTTGGTGAAACCACCAATTTGAGTAATTTTTATTTCTTTTGTTTCCTTTGTTTCTGTCTACGTTAATTTTTGTGTTTTTTTTAATTTTTCTAAAAAAATTTTCAGACTTTTCTTTAATTTAATTTTATCGCTTTTAATCTTTCTATTGATCATCCTAACAAAAAAAACTCTTAATTACGATTTTTTTTAATTCTATTACTGATTAAAATTAGTTTTTCCCAGAATTAAAAATTCTTTCATTTTTTTTAAACACTTGAATTTTTCAAACCCTAAAATCTTTATATTTCGTTTTATAAAGTTTTCTCGTTAATCTTAGCATTGAATTAAATCTTATTTCCACTAAAATAGATTTTCAATCATTTTACAAAATTTAATCAATTAAAAACTTATTTTATTTTTTAAATCTTGAATATAAGTTTGCTTTTTCAATATTTTTTACTTAATTTCAAAATTAGATTTTTTTTTTCTACAAAATAGTTTTTAATTAATTTTCGAAATTAATTAATTAATTATTTTTTTTACAGAATTAAAATTAATTTTCTAATTAGTTAATCTATTGATTGATTTATTTATCTTTTCTTCTTCCCGCACTACTAATCCAAGATGCAAGTCTTGGGACTTTTGTTGTCTGTGTGTTTTTTTCTTTTTTTTCTTCTTACCGTTTCGTGTTAATGGCCCATCTCGAGGGTTTTAGCACCGTCCGACCACCGTTTTACAACGGTGACGATTTCCGTTACTGGAAAGGTCGGATGGAGTGCTTCCTAAAAACCCAAATAGAGATGTGGATTGTGATCCAAACCGGGTTCACCCTTCCTACTAATGAAGAAGGTGAATCCTTGGATTACAATCAGTGGTCCATTACCACTAAACGACAAGTCGAGGCAGATGCAAAGGCGACTCAAATCCTGTAGTGCGGGCTATCCAAGGAGGAGCTGAACCGAGTCGGACCCTTCATCAGCACAAGAGATCTCTGGACGAGGCTGATCGAGTTACATGAAGGATCGGATCAAGCTAAGGTTTGCAAACGCGATTTGTTGTTCAATAAATTGTACACACTAAAAATGCAGGAACACGAGACGGCAACACAATTGCACGCCCGCGTCCAGGACATAGTAAACCAGCTGCATTCAATAGGACAAAAAGTCTAAAACCGAGATCTAATCCGGTATGTTCTAAATTCTTTCCCTAGGACCACCTTGTGGGCATCCATGGCCGATGCCTACAAGGTATCTAAGGACCTAGCTAAAGTTAGAATAGACGAATTATTCTCAGATTTCGAATTACATGAGCAGTCCAACTCGGAACCCGAGAGGGGTATAGACTTGTTTGCAGGTTCAAAGAAGAAGAAAATCGCAAGCAAGCCACCACCAATCGAGGAGGAAGACGAGTCCGAAGAAGAAGTTGACCCGGAGTTGACTGCCGAACTAATGAACCTAGCTCGAAGGATAGCTAAGGGACGAAAGCGAACCACGACTCGACCCAACCAAGGTAAGCCTAAAAGTTCTATATTAGGTGTTATGAGTGTAACAGGTTTGGACATATCAAGTCCGAGTGCCCCAAGCTCAACCACCAAGCACCTAAGCACAAGAAGGCCCTCAACGCGACATGGGAAGAAGCGTCATCCGAAGAAGACGAAGACCACGTCTTCATGGCGAAATCGATTGAGTCAGACACGGAGACCAAACCTGAACTTGAGTCAGAACTTGAGGATGACTCGGACTACGAAGCTACCTTCAAGTCAAGCCACGGATACGCATCCAATTCAAAAGATACCCTTAAAGTGAGTCGAACTTTATTTAATACTTTACATAATACAGTTAGGTTTTTGTCTAGGAAATTAGTTAAGTCCGAGTCCAAGGTCGAGACCCTGGTTGAGGAGGTCAAACTCCTCAAACACAAGGCCTCCCTAACCTCTTCGACTAGTCAAGTTCGAGAAGAGGACCCAACTCGAGCTGAAAAGCTCGAAGTTGAGAACTCTCTCTTAAAAGATCAAGTTGAAGATCTTAGGAACACGTTGGAAAGGTTCACTTCGGGATCCAAAAAACTTGACCTCCTACTTGGATCTCAAAGGGCCGTGTACAACAAGGCTGGACTAGGGTTTAACTCAAACACGACTAATAGGTCGTATATGTCGATTGTAAGTCGACATAGGAAACATGTCCAAGCATGGGTCCCTAAGAACTTTTTGATTTCAACTCTAGGATCCAACCCGTACTGGGTTCCCAAGGACCAAATCCACTATGTGGATAGACCGAACCAATTCAACGATCTAGGGGGAGCTAGTACAAAACATGTTTGTGCTTTAACTTAGAAATTCCATGCTTTTTTTTAAAACTTGTGAACTCACTTAGAACACGTACATAACCAACTAAAATCCTTCGAAAAGATTGAGCCTCGGGGAGCCTCTTTTCAAAAATAACCAGTTAGACTAGGAAATAGTCTTAGGTGAGTCAAGTCATCATTTTCTTGAAAATGGCTTTGTCTAAGGAAGTGGTCGATGATCCGATAAAAGAAGGCCCCTGTGCCTCGCCACGACCTGGAAGCCATGATCTTGAAAAGGTAAACTTGACAAGCCTAGGGTCAAATCTAAATCTAACATAAAATTACTTGAACCTAAATGCACTTAATCAACTTAATTGGAAGTCATCTCACAAAAAACACATAAGTATAACATGCTTGATCATATAGACACAGGTGAGATGACCTAGGTTTAACAACTTACAACCAATTCTTTTTAAAAAAAATCTAACATCCAAATCCAACCACCTTGTGTGTAGGATCAATGGATGTTGGACAGCGGTTGCTCCCGACACATGACCGGGGATCAACTCAAATTCACGAAGCTTCGATTCAAACGACAAGGATCGGTAGCCTTTGGGAATAACGGCAAGCTCAAAATCATCGGATCAGGTGATATCGAGCTTAACTCGAATTTTGTTATTAAAAATGTATTACTTGTAGAGAATTTTGAATATAACCTGCTTAGCGTAAGCCAATTATGTGACAATAACTATAAGGTCGTATTTTTAGAAAATGAATGTGTAATTAAAACAAATAAAACAGCTAAAACAATACTCAAAGGAACTAGGACAAATAACATTTATACAATTAACTTAATCAAATCCTCAGCTAAATGTCTTATGACACAGGAAGAGGAATCATGGTTGTGGCACCGACGACTCGGTCATGTTGGTGCAGTGGACACCTAAGTCGAACCTAAGTTTTGATTATAGCAAATGATACAAAGTTAAGCTTATGTTGTTATCTCACGAGCTGAATCAAGTGTGCAGAAGATTGCTATAGCTGGAGCTGAAGGCTAGCGACACCCGGAGGAAGCCGCGGTGGTCGGGCGACACTCGAGTGATTTCGGAGGGAGCCGATGGAATCGAGTGGAAGGCCGGAAGCAAAAGCAACACGTAAGTATCGAGGTAAGCTCGTGTGTGTGAGCGTAAGTGAGGTCGTATCCTCTTTACGGGGATGATCTTAAGCGTAGATCCGACCCAAGACATCTCATAGGTGGTCTAGGTCGAGATCGGACGGTCGAAGACCGTCGAAATTATGTTTTTGTTGAGCTAACTTTGACTTGCAGCAAGCATCACGATCGCCACTTGGAGGACTCGACCGCGTATCCCGATCGGCCGAAGGTCATCAATCGATCGATGTCGCCATCATCGATCGATGATGGCCATCACCGATCGATGGTCAATGATCGATTCGAGGAGTCAAGGCTTATCACTCCACCTCAAAGCGGTTTAGTGTCCAGTTGTGATTGGTTGAAGACCCACTCGAAAAGGGGCTCAAAGGCTATAAAAGGAGGGCCAATCCTAGGGTTTTGACAACAATTCTAAGCTTCCAAAAAGTCTCATAAAGCTACCGACAACAACGTGCTTCTTCTTCTCCGACGTCTAGGTTTCATTTCCTTTATTTTTGTACGTCGGTTTTAATTTTAGTGTCGTTGCTCATTTACATTCTTCGAAGCTATTTTTCTATCGTAACGAGGAGAGGGGGAGTGTCCCTCTACCTCAAGTTTTTTTGTATCGATTAACTCCTACCTCCAACGAGGAGGAGTTTGTTTAGTGATTTGCCCTCCGTGCGTGGTCAAGGACCACTAGGGCCTTGGAGTAGTAGCCTTCGGCTACGAACCAAGTAAATATCTTGTTTCTATTGTCTCCTTTACTTTTTGTTTTGCTTATCTTTCCGCTGTGTATATTTGTCTTGAAACGAATTCGAAAAAGTTTTTTTCTTTCACTATTCACCCCCCCCTCTAGCGAACCGCATTGATCCAACAGGTCACTCGCACCCAAGACTCGTCCACAAGATGAGTCAGAGTGGCTTAGTCAGAGGCTTACCCAACCTCAACAATTTGGTTAATAAAATCTGTAATGCTTGTCAACAAGGAAAACAACCTAGGATACAACACAAGTTAACTAACCAAGAACGAACCTCAAGTGTACTTGAGCTCCTGCATATGGATCTATTCGATTCACATGGAGCCAAGTCACTCAATAGAAGTCAATATTGCTTAGTCATAATTGACGACTACTCCAGGTTTACCTGGGTTAGGTTCATCAAACATAAAAATGATACCCTAGATCAATTAATCAATCTATTCAAATTAATCGAGAATCAAAAAAACCTTAAGGTTAAAAGACTTAGAAGCGATCATGGTGGTGAATTCGAAAATCAAAGGTTCACCGACTTCTGTAACCTAAACGGATACCACCATGAATTCTCTTGCCCTAGGACCCCTCAACAAAATGGCCTAGTGGAGTGGAAAAACCGAACTCTACAAGAAGCCGCTAGGACCATGTTGAACGAATACGACCTACCTGATAGGTTTTGGTAGCTGTTAGCACGGCTTGCTATGTCCAGAATAGGATCCTTATGGTAAAGAGGCACCTTAAGACCTCGTACGAGATTTATCACAATAAAGTACCCAACATCAAGTACTTTAGGGTATTTGGATGTAAAGTACATATCTTAAACACTAAGAACCACCTAGGGAAATTCAAATACAAAACCTCCACCGGAATCTTCTTAGGATACTCAACCACGAGTAGGGCCTATAGGGTATATAACCACGATACCCTTAAAGTCGAAGAGACTATTAATGTAGTGTTTGATGAAGTACTCGAACCTACAAAACCCTTAATGACCCCAAGTGTTGAGCCCACTGATACCAAACTCGTCTCCGACCCTGAGATCGAGTCTAATCCACATCAACCAACTTCTCTTGTCGACCAAGTGACAAGTGATCCGAGTCAAACTAGTGTTCAACCAAGTCACCCCATTGATCAAGCATTAGGTGACACAAACCCAACCCAATCTAGGATTCAAACTAACCACTCTATCGATCAAGTGATAGGAGATCCTAATTTAGGAGTTCTAACTAGAGCATCCTATAGGAACCTTAGTCAAATTTCCTTAATTTCAAAGATAGAACCCAAATCAATTGAACAAGCTCTTCTTGATCCCGATTGGATTATTGCAATGCAAGAAGAGCTACCTCAATTTACTAGGAATGAAGTGTGGGAATTAGTACCACCACCTAAAGACAAAACGATAATTGGAACAAGGTGGGTGTTTCGAAATAAGCTTGATGATAAAGGTGAAGTAGTTAGAAACAAGGCTAGGTTAGTCGCCAAAGGGTTTAGTCAAGTCGAAGGCTTAGATTACGACGAAACCTATGCCCCAGTAGCTAGACTCGAATCCATTTGAATGTTGCTAGCTTATGCCGCACATCGAGGATTTAAGCTGTTTCAAATGGATGTTAAGTCGGCATTCCTAAATGGATACATTAAAGAAGAAGTTTATGTTAGCCAACCCCCCGGATTCGAAAATCTAGATAAACCCGACCATGTTCTAAAACTTAAGAAAGCTCTCTATGGACTTAAACAAGCTCCTCGAGCTTAGTACGAGAGACTTTCAATCCATCTTAAGTCAAAAGGGTTTAACCAAGGCTTAGTTGACCCAACTCTCTTCGTAAAAACCTTAGGTAAAGAAATATTCATAGCTCAAATTTACGTAGACGATATAATTTTGGAACCTCTAACTCAGCCTTACTAAACGAGTTCGTTTCACTCATGGAAAGTGAGTTCGAAATGAACTTGGTAGGCGAGTTAAGTTTCTTTTTAGGTCTACAAATTAAACAAACTAAGGATGGTATATACCTATATCAACAAAAATACACTAAGGAGTTAATTAAAAGATTTGGAATGCAAGACGCTAAGATAATAAACACCCCAATGGTGATTAATGTTAACATAGGAGAAGACCTAGAAAGTAAGTCCATTGACTTAAAGTACTATAGGAGTGCGATAGGAAGTCTCCTATACTTAACTGCGAGTCGACCCGACATCCTATTTGCAGTAAGTATGTGCGCCAGGTTTCAAACCTGTGCTAAGGAGTCTCACCTAACCCTAGTTAAGCGTATCCTTAGATATCTTAAGGGTACACTTAACGTTGGTATTTGGTACCCTAGATCTACGGAGTTCGAACTAATCGGCTACTCCGATTCGGATTATACCGGTAGTAAACTCGATAGAAAGAGCACGAGTGGTTGTTGTCAACTACTCGGCTCGAGTCTAGTGAGTTGGTGCAGTAGGAAGCAACATTGTGTTGCCTTATCTACCACCGAAGCCGAATACGTTGCGATGGGTGAGTGTGTAACTCAGCTTCTTTGGATGAAGCACACTCTCCGAGACTTTAGGTTGGACTTCACCAAAACTAAAATTTTTGTAGACAACATAAGTTCGATAAATCTAACTAAGAACCCTATATGCCATTCAAGGACAAAGCATATAGAGGTAAAAAACCATTTCATTCGAGAACATGTAGCCAACGGCTCCATACAACTCGAATATGTTGACTCGAAGTCTAACCTAGCAGACCTATTTACTAAACCACTACCCGAAGCCGAATTTAGTCTCTTGAGACGAAAATTGGGCTTGTGCGTAATAGAATAGGTTAGCAAAAGTTTTCAAATGCTATTTTCAAAAAATTTATTTTTGAATTTTATTTTTCTTATTTTGTTTTTCTTTATGCAAATGGAACTAGTTTAGGACTTCCCCTAGATATCATGATCCTATAGATTTAAGGAGCCAACACATCTCACAACACATAGGGTTAATGTGTTTGTGTATTAAGCCACCTAGAACGGCGTGAGATGTTAGGACCCTACTCCAGGTTCCAAGATGTAGATCAAGTGCGTCAATATGAACCTTGGAGTATAAATATGCAACTAATATTAACCAACTCTAATCAGGACTTGTTGATAATATCATTTCAATCAAGTCAAACTAGAGTTGAACATTTAGATGAATTATTTTCACATACTATTTTCAAAATCATCATGCTTGGACTTAGGGTTTTCTTAAACCCCCCCCCCTACTTTTTTTCTTGATTTATGTCAAAAGGGGGAGAAAAGGGCAAAGTTAAAGTTCAATAAATTCAAATTTTTGAATTTGATAACTTAACTTAAAACTTTGATTCTGGCCTAAGTTAAGGGGGAGTAAGGTTTAGGTTTCAACTCTTCGGAATTGAAAACTTTAAAGGCCCAAGTTAAGAAATCAAAAGTTAAACCTTTTGAATAATTAACCTTTTGACTTAACTTTTGATTACTTAACTTGCACTTATTTTTGACTCTAAAGAGCCTAAGTTAAGTAATGCCATTTACTTAACTCGTTATCTTTTGTGTTTGGAGAACTAAAAGTCTTTTTCAAGTACTCACCCTCGGTCAAGGGGGAGGGTTCCTCTAAGGGGAGAACTTGAGAAATATTTTTACTACTCCTACTTTTGCTTCATGTCTTTACTGTTTCATGCACTTAATTTCCTTAACTTTGTGTGTTTTTGCCATAGATCAAAAAGGGGGAGATTGTTGGTGCAGTGAGGCACCGAAATCGAACCTGTGTTTTGATTATAGCAAAGACACAAGGTTAAGTCTATTTTGTTATCTCATGAGTCTACTTGAGTGTGTAGAAACAGGTTAAGCTTGAGTTGGATATCTGCGACACAGTAAGTGCAAGGTAAGACTCGTGTCCGACGAGCATAAGTGAGGTCGGATCCTCCATTTAGGAGTTGATCTTAGGTGACAATCCGACCCAAAACTTTCCATGAAAGTCTAAGTCGAGATCGGATGGTTAGAAACAATCTAAATCCATCACATTTAATATTTCTACATATTGCTTTGAGCTAACCCTTGTTTGAATTCGAAGTTACTCTAAAATTAGAATTCGAATTTATTCGAATTCGAATTAAAATTAGAACTCGAATTGAAATAAAATTAAATAAATAAAGTATCCTGAAAATGGGCAAAAGGAACTAAAAGCAAGGTGGCAACTTATCCCCCAAATCTTGGTGAGGTGGCCGGTCAAAAGCAAGGTGGAAACTTATCCCTCAATTGGTGGTGAGGTGGCCGGATCTCAAGTGGGCGAACAAGGCTTCAAATAGAGGGGGGGTACTTCACATCTTGATACAACAATTATTACAAAGCTCTCAAACGGCGCCACTCTGACGAAGTCTGCCAACCAACACGGCTTCAGATTAAAGTGTTGGTAATCATTTTAGTCGATTAATTTAAGTTGTGTTTTTTGAGCTTTTATATCAAAAAGGAGAGAGGGGCTTGTCTCTCATCCTTGTGTTTTTGTCGAAAGTTTTGTAATCGTAACTCCTACCTCCAACGAGGAGGAGTGTTTTAGTGATTGCCCTTCGTACGTGGTCTAGGACCATTAGGGCCTTGGATTAGCAGCCGGTTGGCTATAAACCAAGTAAAACTCCTTGTGTCCATCTCTTTTTCGCTGCGTTTATCTCTCACTTATCGTTTTTACAACAAAAGAAAAGAAAAACTATTTTGCGCTATTCACCCCCCCCTCTAGCGCTCATTTTGATCCTACACTTTGTTCTGCTTGCAGTTGGGGCAATCCTTCTTCTAGTGTCCAGTCTGCTTACAAGTGAAGCACTTGCCTTTCGGCTTCTTCACTCCTCCCTAAGTTCCTCCCACTGCCTTTGTCCCAGTTTGTTTCTTCTTCTTCTTGCCTTTCGGCTTAGAAGCAGAAACCTTTTGGGTCACCATGGCATGCGCTTGAGCTCTTTAACGAAATAACCCCTTTGTCGCCTGGAGTTCTGTCAGAAGCTCCGCCAATGAATACAACCTTTTGTTCATATTGTAGTTCAGGCGAAACTGCTCAAAACTCCTAGGTAGAGAATGGAGAATGATATCGACCTGGGTTTCCCCATCGATCTCAGCTCCGAGGACTTTCAACTCATTCAAATGAGCCATCATCTTGAGAACATGATCCCTTACAGGTGTTTCCTCGATCATGGTGGTTGTCATCAAGTTCCTCATGGCTTCCTGCCTTGCAGCCCGATTTTGGTGTCCGAAAAGCTTTTTGAGATTGAGCATCATGTCATAAGCAGTGGGCATGGCTTGATGCTGATGTTGCAGTACATTTGACATAGATGCCAAAATGTAACACCACACCATCTCATCGGCCTTTATCCACTTCTTATAACTCTCTTTCTCCTTTTCCCCAGAATCATCCGCAGGCTTAGGAGGACACTCTTCGAGTACATATTTATATTCCTCAGCAGTCAAGACAATGTCTAGATTCCTCTTCCAATCAACATAGTTAGGTCCAGTAAGTTTATTCTCTTTCAATATCACAACAAGCGGGTTGAAATTCATTTTGAAAGAAAATCTAAGAATCACATAGATAAAAACATTAGATTTCAAAAAATTATTGATTCCTCAAAAAATAATATTTTAAAATCAACCAACACCTCAAAACACCGAGAATATCGTATGCCACGATAGTGTGGACGTATACGAATTCTACATTTGTAAGAGGAGGTTTTACCCATTAATTTTACTACCTTGTCAACCTAACTTTTTGACAAGTAAAATTAATAGTTGGTTCCTCTTTGGCCCTACAAATAAAAGCAATGACTCTGATGGGGAGGATACTTATATTTGTATCTAAGTGTTCACCATTACTTGGTACCAAGGTAATTATCTCGGGTTATGTGCCTTCCGATGGGGAAGTACACACGCTCCTTAATAATTTCCTATAATCATATTTGACCTTGTGATCCGCAAACAAACTCATCCGATGGGGAGAAAGGCACTCAGAGCCGACGTGCAAGTTTGTTTGCATCACTTGTCAAATAGTAATGGAGGCCGTGGGAATTTATAAAAATTTCTCTCTCCCACTTAGTAATTTGAAATTGAGGAATTTTCTAGCCTACGACATGCATATCAAACAATAAGTAATAAATATGAAAAATAAAAATTTTCCAACTATTATGGCTTTTGTCTTCAATATGTCTCTCGTCATATCGCCTTCTCTTCCGCTCCTCCTACGCCATGTACGAGCCATCCGGAGATCCGAGCCGAGACTAAAATCTATTTTAATTTACATCCATCGATCCTATACTCCACGAGGGAGTGTACATGAAATCTAGATCAAAAGTAAACTAAAATAAAAAGTGTGGCTAAACAATGCCATATCTAATTTACAAAAAATCAAATACTAGCCTCGTTAACCCCGAGGATTCAACAAAATATACATTTACACAGATACAATCACATACACACATATGGCCATAATAGTTAGATCTTATGTCTGCAACCAAAGAGTTAACCTACGCATATCCTACTATTATCCGGCACATATAATATATGAAAGGTGCATAAAAATAACCGAATCCTAAACACACAAAATCGAAAACCGTGGCTCTGATACCACTTGTTGGGAGGGGAAACTTCACTTCCCACTTCAACTCGGTCGCTTGTTCATGGCAATCCCTTCTACGTCCCCGGATAAAAATATTTATCCTTGACAAGAGGAATTGCCCAAGAAACCTTGTCATCGTCATGCTATTCGATTAGAGTGGTCACTTGAACAAACTTGTTATTCAAGCAACCAACCTCTATTCTACGAATAGCCGCAGAATAGACGATGTACAAATCGCCGGCTTTTGTGTTTATGTTTGGGGTCCAAGTATATTTAGCCATAAAACAGAATATATATCATGCATATAATTGAAAAACAAGTATAAACTTGTAACAAATGAAAATAGAGAATCGATATACCTCTCGATCTTCTATTGTATGACCTTCCTCCTTTCGGACGTCGTGTGGGTGACGATCTACCAAAAGTCGAAGCTAGATCACCAATCTTCCTTCCTTGCTCATCCCGAGCAAGAGGAAGACTAGAAATGAGACCCTTCTCCTGCCTTTATCCAACCAACAAGCAACAAGCAACTTGCTTGCCACCGGACAACAAGGAGAAGGGAGAAAAAGATGGTTGTCGGCCAAGAGCTTCAAGGGAGGACCCTAAGCCTTGGATCCACCGGCCAAGGAGAAGGAGAAGAGCTACTTTGGACACCAGCCAAGGGCTGGAAAGGTTGGTATGGGTGCCGGCCACCAATGGAGAAGAAGAAGACAAGGAAAGACTTTCCTTATTTGGTGCTGCCAAGCCCAAACCCTAATCCAAGCTTCTTGCCGCCCAAAACCCTAATCCTATCTCTAATTGGAATCCTCTTGCCGCCCACCCCTTGCTCTCCTTTTATAGAGTTAGGGATAAGCCTTATTTTAATCTCCACCATTGGTTCTAGGGATTTAATCTCAACCGTCAGATCTAGAGATTTAATCTCAACTGTCGGATCTAGAGATTTAATCTCTACCTTTGGATCTAGAGTTTTGTTTATATCCATTGGATCTAGGCTTCATGAGGTATTAATAGGCTACAATAGGGACCATGAGGAGGAGTTGGATTTTGGCCACCCAATGAATCAAGCCCACATAAAGTCCGATCCATTAATGATAATCCAATCCACTAAAGGATTATCATTGATCTACCTCACCAACCCCCATAAGTTAATATGGGCTCCATATATTATATGTACATTTTCTCCCCATGTTTAAGATCTCGAATGCCCGTCGATTAATTAATTTACTGACCATTAATTAATCAACATCTAACTCCATGAGTAGTACCACTCAACCTTTTCATCATGCCAGGCCAAGTCCACCTGTAAGGTTTACATGATGAACCTTATGAGCTCCTCAAGGGGACATCATCATCCTAATATATAGGACATGGTTTCCTCCTATAATCAATGACACATCATATAAATAATATCATTTCTCAACTTACCGAGCCTATCAATTTAATCTATAAATCTCGCCCATTGGTAAATCAAAGAAATGAATACTAAGTATATGTGTCCGTTATTATATCGGGATTAAGAGTATGTACAATATAATATCCGAGGTCCGATTCGATTATGTAGTCAGTAATAAATCGAATCACCTCTAAGTCGGTCCTGCTCAATACACACAAAGTGTACTAGTGTGATTTTATGGTCAAGACAAACCAATACCAAATCACACTACAACTATACCAATGGTTTGTCCAAAGTCATCTCGGTTGTGAGCCTATACTTATACTTTACAAGGAGCCGATAACATGATCTCCCATGTGACACCAGACACCATGTTATCTACAATGTAATGTATTAGACAATATGCATAACCATAAAAATATGCAAACAATGATCATGTAATTCTTTTTCAAAATAAAGATGTTCATACAAAAGATAGACTTTTCAGTATACATCACAACAATCTGCTAACCATGCCAACGACAAAGCAAATATTCGGTCTCGTACATAGCATAACATACATGAGGCTTCTTACTGTCGAAGCATAAGGAACCACCTTCATCTCCTCTATCTCCTTAAATGTTTTAGGACACATCTCCTTAGATAAAGGAACTCCATACCTGAAAGGTAGGAAACCTTTCTTGGAATTCTGCATGCTAAAACGATCCATAATGGTGTCTATGTATGAAGCTTGAGATAAGCACAACATCCTCTTCCTGCGATCCCTTATAACCTTGATCCCAAGGATGTGTCCCACTTCTCCCAAGTCCTTCATATCAAACTGTTTGGACAACCATACCCTTACGTCTGATAACACCTTGACATTGTTGCCAATTAACAAAATGTCATCTACGTATAGTACCAGAAATACCAATACGTTTCCGTCACATCTCTTGTATACACAATACTCATCCGGACATTGAATAAATCCAAAAGACTGGATTACCTCATCAAAGTGGATGTTCCAAGATCTCGAAGCTTGCTTCAATCAATAAATGGACCGATTAAGCTTACACACAAGATGCTCTTTGCCCTTTGCAATGAATCCCTCTGGTTGCTTCATATAGATGTTCTCCTCAAGACTTCCATTAAGGAAATCTTTCTTGACATCCATCTGCCACACCTCATAATCCATATGAGCAGCAATACATAAGAGAATTAAGATAGACTTAAGCATGGATACCGGTGAAAAGGTCTCCTCATAATCGATACCCTCTTTCTGAGTCTTCGTTCCAGTTGCACGTATTTGCTGGATTACAGCCCAGTTGACACAGTCAGTAACATGGCTGAAGTGGCGGTTTGGATCAAGTAGTTCATCTATGAACTTATGTAGCCACTGATCGAACGCGTAATGCCATTATAAGTCGGCCTCGGGATCGGACTCATCTCTTGACCTTGGTGGCTTGCTATCTTGGATCGCCTTGTCATATGTCCAGGGATCAGGTTCATGTTCGCCAGGGACCAAATCAGAAGATTCTCCCAAGAACATGAATCTATCAGGCTGTCTAACAACCCTCCCACTACGATGAGGTATCACCTGTGTATCCTCTATGACATGCAGTGCAGTGACTTGTGATATATCCTCTTTTATCGGTGATACTGAAGTAGTGATTTCCCCTCTCAATTCCTCCAGAACAATCTTACTCATGGGCTTGTGGTTCATCACATAGTCTTCCTCTAGAAATTTGGTGTTCGTGCTAACGATCACCCTATGATCTCTAGGACTATAAAACAAACCACCTTTCGTTCCTCTAGGATAGCCAATGAACATGCGCCCTTCTGTACGAGGTTCCAACTTACCAGAATTTGCCTTCAGCACATGTGCTGGACTCCTCCAACTCCAAATATGTCTCAGACTAGGCTTTTGCCCAGTCTACAATTCTGTGGGAGTAGAAGGCACTGATTTAGATGGTACCAAGTTCAGAATATACACAGCCGTATCTAGAGCATATCCTCAGAACGAATCTGGCAACTTAGAATAACTCATCATTGATCTAACCATCTCCATAAGAGTCCTATTCCTTCGCTCTGTTACACCATTCTGCTGGGGTGTGTCTGGTGTAGACAATTGGGATTGAATCCCAGCCTCTGATAAGTAATTCCTAAACTCTCCCAAGAAGTACTCACCACCACGATTAGATCGTAGTGTCTTGATACTTTTACCTTGACATCTCTCCACATCAGCCTTGAATTCTTTGAACTTGTCAAAGCATTCAGACTTGCGGCACATCAAGTAAATGTATCCATATCTTGAATAATCGTCTATAAAGGAGACAAAATATTCAAAACCATCTCTTGCCTGGATAGATATAGGACTACACAAATCAGAATGAATCAATTCCAACACATCTTTGGCTCTATACCCCTTGGCCTTAAAAGGCCTCTTGGTCATTTTACCTTCCAAGCAAGATTCACAGGTTGGGAAATCTTCCACCACTAATGAACCTAGAGGTCCATCAGCTAACAACCTTTGAATTCTGCTTAGGTTAATATGACCAAGCCTTAGATGCCAAAGATATGTTTGGTTCATCTTCGAAGGTTCTTTTCTCTTTTGGGAATTAGAAGATGAGTTATTCACTTCTATTTGCATCATGGGAGCTTTTGGTTCAAGTGTATATAAATTTCCTATCAATGCACCAGAACAGATAATCTCTCTATTCCTTTTTATAACAACTTTGTCATTAAAGAAAATAGAATATCCATTTATAAACAATTTAGAAATCGAAATCAAATTCTTTCTAAATAAAGGTACATAAAGGCAATTTTTTAGAACCAAAATTTTATTCCTATCAAAAGATAAATAAACATCTCCCATTGTAACAGCCACCACCTTCGTGCCATCGCCCAAGTAAATGGTAATCTCTCCTTCAGCCAGTCGTCTGGTTTCTTGGAACCCCTGCAAAGTATTGCAGACATGATCAGTGGCTCTCGTATCTACACACCAGGTGCTGGTAGATAACACCGCTAAACATGTTTCAACGACTAGACCTAAGGATATACCTTTGTTCTACTTCTGGTTGGGACAATCCTCCTTCCAATGTCCAGTCTGCTTGCAAGTGAAGCACTTGCCTTTCGGCTTCTTCACTCGTCCATGAGATCCTCCCACCACCTTTGCTCCACCTTTTTTCTTCTTCTTCTTGCCTTTCGGCTTAGAAGTAGAAACCTTCTAAGCAACCATGGCCTGAGCCTGAGTAAGCTCTTCTACTGCCTGGAGTTCTGTCAGAAGCTCCGCCAATGAATACAACCTCTTTCATGTTGTAATTCAGGCGAAACTGCTCAAAACTCCTAGGTAGAGACTAGAGAATGATATCGACCTGGGTTTCCCCATCGATCTCAGCTCCAAGGACTTTCAGCTCATTCGCAGGCTTAGGAGGACACTCTTCGAAGAGTACATACTTGTACTCCTCAGCAGTCAAGATAATATCAAGATTCCTTTTCCAATCAACATAATTGGGTCTAGTAAGTTTATTCTCTTTTAGTATCACAGCAAGTGGATTGAAAGTAATTTTTGAAAAACCTAAGAATCACATAGATCAAAACTTTAGATTTTAAAAAATTATTGATTCCTCAAACAATAAAATTTTAAAATCAACCAACACCTCAAAACACCGAGAATATCGTATGCCACGATCGTGTGGACATATACAAAATCTACATTTGTAAGAGGAGGTTTTACCCATTAATTTTACTATCTTGTCAACCTAACTTTTTGACAAATAAAATTAATAGTTGGTTCTTCTTCGGCCCTACAAATAAAAGCAGTGACTCCGATGGGGAGGATACTCCTATTTGCATCTAAGTGTTCACCATTACTCGGTACCAAGGCAATTATCTCGGGTTATGTGCCTTCCGATGGGGAAGTACACACGCTCCTTAATAATTTCCTATAACCATATTCGACCCTGTGATCCACAAATAAACTCATTCGATGGGGAGGAAGACACTCAGAGTCGACGTGCAAGTTTGTTTGCATCACATGTCAAATCGTAATGGAGGCTATGGGAATTTATAAAAATATCCCTCTCCCACTTAGTAATTTAAAATTGAGGAATTTTCCTAGCCTACGACATGCATATCAAACAAGAAACTAAAATATGAAAAAAAATATTTTCCAACTATTATAGCTTTTGTTTTTCAATATGCCTTCCGTCGTATCGCCATCTCGTCCACTCCTCCCTACACCATGTACAAACCATCCAAAGATTCAAGGCGAGAATAACTATTTTAATTTACATCCATCGATTCTATACTCCACGAAGGAGTGTACATGAAATCTAGATTGAAAGTCAACTAAAATAAAAAAAGTGGCTAAACAATGCCATACTTAATTACAAATATTAAATACTAGCCTCGTCAACCCTGAGGATTCAAATAATATACAATTACATGCATACAATCACATACAAACATATGACCATAATAGTTGGATCCTATGCTTGCAACAAAAAAGTTAACCTACGCACATCCTACTATTAACCGGCACATATAATATATGAAAAGTGTTGGATCGAAAGTGTCGCTAGAGGGGGGGGTGAATAGCGATACGGTGTCGTTAAAAACTTTTGCAATAAGTAAAAAGCAAGTAGAGAATGCACAGCGGAAATATAAAGTAGACAAGATATTTTTACGTGGTTCACAATCTTTCGATTGCTAATCCACGGCCCTAGTGATCCTTGATCACGTACGGAGGGCAATTCACTAAAACCACTCCTCTTCGTTGGAAGTAGGAGCAACGATTACAAAAAGAAATCAAGGCAAAGGGACACTCCCCCTTTCCTTGTTACGATTAAAGCACAAAGACAATTTAAAGAAGTAGAACTTAAATAAATATACCGACAACTCTTATAAGTAGAAGATGTAGCTTTCGTTGTCGGCGGCACTTCGTCGTAGCAAATGTGAGTAGTAGTAGCGGCGTTACGATGGCGTGTTGAGAGCTCTTGAATTCTTGTGATTTGCTTGGCTTGAACATGTCTATTTATGGATATTGATCTATGAATTTAGACATAGGTAGTGTCCAAGGTGAGGTTCTTATCCCCCAAGACTTGTTCATCCACATCCTTTGCGCCAACTCAAGGATGAGGTGTTTCATCCAACCACCTTGTGCCACCTCCAACCTCCTTGTGTGCCAACTCAAGGATGAGGTGTTTCATCCAACCACCTTGTGCCACCTCCAACCTCCTTGGGCGCCAACTTGAGGATGAGGTGTTTCATCCAACCACCTTGTGCCACCTCCAACCTCCTTGGGCGCCAACTTGTTGGAGCCATTCAATGCCACATCATGGGAGCCAACCATCTTGTGCCAACTCACCTTATTTTGGGCGTCCACCACAAGGAAGCTTGGTGATGGTTTGGATGTCCACCTTGATGCCACATCACCCTTTGTACCAAAACACGAGTCAAGTCCAAATTCACCCCTTGAAATTCGAGCTCTTCTCGAGGGAACTTGACTAGCAGTTGGTGTAGTCAAAGGGTTTTGACCGCATACAAGTTAGCTTTAAAATATAAAAGTACGATGGTTCTAACCATCGATCTCGACCTAGACCTTCCATTGGAGGTATTGGGTCGGATCTACGCTAACGACCTTGCTTCGCTTTCACACGAGCTTACCTTGTAGCCTCGCCTTCGGTCTTCACCGAGTACCTCGGCTTCCTCAAGTCCCTCAAGCGTTGCGACCACCTCGGTTCCCACCGGTGTCGCAGACCTTCCGCTCAACTTTAGCATTTCTGCACACTTAATTGAGCTCGTAAGATAACAAATATACCCTTAACTATTGAGCCTTTTGCCATAATCAAAATACCGGTTCGACTTTGGTGCCCACTGCACCAACAATCTCCCCCTTTTTGATTCATGGCAAACCTAAAAGTTAAGGAAAAATTAAATTAAGCATAACTTGATGGCTAGCATAATGATTAAGCATGAATGAGCTAGCATAAAGATTAAATATGAATGAGCTAGCATAATGATTAAGCATGAATGAGCTAGCATAAAGATTAAATATGAATGAGCTAGCATAAAGATTAAATATGAATGAGCTAGCATAATGATTAAATATGAATGAGCTAGCATAAAGATTAAATATGAATGAGCTAGCATAATGATTAAATATGAATGAGCTAGCATAATGATTAAGTATGAATGAGCTAGCATAAAGATTAAGCATGAGTGAGAAATATTATTGTTTCAAGTTCTCCCCTTTGATGTAACCTCCCCCTTGACCGAAGGTGAGTTCTTGAAAAATAATTTTTACTCCCCCTTAATAGTTGCTTAAGTAAACGGAATTACTTAATATAAAAGGTAATAATTTTGTTTACTTTCTTCCTTACTTTTGTGACTTTCTCCCCCTTTTGCCTTAACTCAAAAAGTTTGTAAATATATTTTAGGGTTTGTAAGTCCAAGCAAGTTCCCAATATAAATATATTTTTTTTTTAAAATAATAATAAGCTTGAAAATATGTTCATCTAAAATGTACAACTCCGGTTGGACTTGATTGATATAGAATGATCAATAAGTCTTGAAGGAGTTGATTAATTTTAAATAATTATACTCCATGGTTCATGTCGATGCACTGAATCTACGTCTGGAACCAGGAGTAAGGTCCTAACATCTCACGCCCGTCTACGTGGCTAAGTACACAAACACATTAGTCCTATGTGTTGTGAGATGTGTTGGCTCCTTAAATCTATAGGTATATGATTTCTAAGGTAAGACTTAGGCTAATTTCATAAAAAGAAGCAAAAGTAGAGTACATATATAGAAAAATTTAAATCCTACTCTATTACGCACATACCTAACTTTTGTCTTAATAAACTAAATTCGGCTTCGGGTAGTGGTTTGGTGAAGATGTCCGCTAGGTTTGATTTGGACTCAACATACTCTAGTTGTATAGTTCCATTAGTTACATGTTCCCTAATGAAGTGGTGTTTAACTTCTATATGTTTTGTCCTAGAATGACATATTGGATTTTTAGTTAAGTTAATTGAACTAATGTTATCTATGTAGGTTTTAATGTTGTTAAAGATTAAGCTAAAGTCTTGGAGAGTGTGCTTCATCCACAGGAGCTGAGAGACACACTCACCCATCGCAATGTATTCGGCTTCGGTGGTAGATAAGGCAACGCAATGATCTTTGCTTCCTCGCACCAAACTTACTAGACTCGAGAGGATTTGACAACAACCACTCGTGCTCTTTCTATCGAGTTTACTACCGCATAGTCGAGTCGAGTAGCCGATTAGATTAAACTCGGTAGATCTAGGGTACCAAATACCTCGTTTAGCGTGCCCTTTAGATATCTAAGGATACGCTTGACTAGGGTTAGGTGAGACTCCTTGGCACAGGTTTGTAACCTTGCGCACATACTTACCGCTTGAATAAAATGTCGGTCGGCTCAGGAGACTTCCTATTGCGCTCCTATAGTATTTTAGGTCAACGGGTTTTCCTTCTACATCTTCGTTTATATTAACATTAGTTGCCATAGGTGTATTGATTATTTTAGCATCTTGCATTCCAAATCGATTTATTAAGTCCTTAGTATATTTTTGTTGATGTAAATATATTCCATCTTTAGTTTGTTTAATTTGTAAACCTAAGAAGAAACTTAACTCTCCTACTAAATTCATTTCAAATTCACTTTCCATAAGTGAGATGAATTCGTTTAGCAGGATCGAGTTGGTAGTTCCAAAAATTATATCATCTACATAGATTTGGGCTATAAAGATTTCTTTTCCTACGGTTTTAACGAATAAGGTTGGGTCGACTAAACCTTGGTTGAATCCTTTGGACTTAAGATAGATCGAAGCCTTTCGTACCAAGCTCTTGGGGCTTGTTTGAGTCCATATAGGGCTTTCTTAAGTCTAAGGACATGGTCGGGTTTATCTAGATTTTGAATCCGGAGGTTGGTAGCGTAAACTTCTTCCTTAATGTATCCATTCAAAAATGCTGACTTGACATCCATTTGTAACAATTTAAAACCTCGATGTGCAGCATATGCTAACAACATTCAGATGGACTCTAGTCAGCTCGAGGCGTAGGTCTCATCGTAATCTAAACCTTGACTTGACTAAACCCTTTTGCGACTAACCTAGCTTTATTTCTAACTACTTCACCTTTATCATCAAGTTTATTTGAAATACCCACCTTGTTCCAATAATTGATTTTTCTTTAGGTGGTGGTACTAATTCCCGGACTTCATTTCTAGTGAATTGAGCTAGCTCTTCTTGCATAGCAATAATCGGTCGGGATCAAGAAGTGCTTGTTCAATAGTTTTGGGTTCGATTTTGGAAATTAACGAGATTTGACTAAGGTTTCGATATGAAGCTCTAGTTCGAACCCTAAATTTGGATCACCTATAACTTGATTGATAGGATGATTTGTTTGAGTCTTAGTGTGACTCGGGTTAGGGTCATCTATCACTTGGTCGATAGGATGACTTGGGTGAGTTCTAGTTTGACTTGGGTTAGAGTCATCTATCACTTGGTCGATAGGATGACTTGGGTTAGACGAGATTCAAGTTCAAGATCGTAGTCGGGTTCGCTATAAGTTGATTTGCTAGTTGGTTTTGTTAAGGATTGAGCAGGTTCGTGTCCTTCGTCGAAAACTATATTAATGGTTTCTTCGACTCTAAGAGTGTCGTGATTGTATACCCTATAAGCTCTCTTGGTGGTTGAGTATCCTAGAAAGGTTCGATGAGGTTTTGGATTTGAATTTCCCTAGGTAATCCTTAGTGTTTAAGATATGTACCTTGCATCCAAATACCCTAAAGTACTTGATGTTCGGTATTTTATCGTGATAAATCTCTGAGGTCTTTTGGTGCCTCTTTACCATAAGGATCCTATTTTGGACATAGCAAGCCGTACTACCTCGCCCAAAATCTATCGGGTAGGTTATACTCGTTTAACATTGTCCTAGCGGCTTCTTGTAGGGTTCTATTTTTCCGTTCGACTAACCCATTTTGTTGTGGGGTTCTAGGACATGAAAACTCATGGTGGTATCCGTTTAGGTTACGTAAATCAGAACCTGTGGTTTTCGAATTCACCACCATGATCGCTTCTAAGTCTTTTAATCTTAAGGTTCTTTTGATTTTCGATTAACCTACAAAGATTGATTAGTTGGTCTAGGGTATCATTTTTATGTTTGATAAACCTAACCCAAGTAAATCTAGAATAGTCGTCAATTATGACTAAGCAAAATTGACTACCATTGAGTGACTTAGCTCCATGTGAATCAAATAGATCCATGTGTAGGAGCTCAAGAACACTTTTGGTTCGTTCTTGATTAGTTAATTGATGTTGTGTCCTAGATTGTTTACCTTGTTGATAGTCATTACATATTTTATTATCCAAGTTGTTTAGTTTAGGCAAACCTATAACCAAGCCACTCTGACTCATCTTGTGGACGAGTCTTGGGTGCGAGTGTCCGAGTCTTGATTGCCATAACCAAGAGTCCTCTTGCTGTGTCATAAGACACTTGGTTGAGGAGTTGGGTAAATTTATTGTGTAGATGTTGCTACTCCTAGTTCCTTTAAGTATTATTTTAGATGTTGCATTTATTTTGATTACGCATTCATTTTCTAGAAATATGACCTTATAATTGTTATCACACAATTGGCTTACACTAAGTAAATTATATTGAAAGTTTTCTACTAATAAGACATTTTGAATTGTAAAGTTAGAGTTGAGCTCAATATCACGATCCGATGATTTTGAGCTTGCGTTATTCAAGGCTACCGATCCTTGTCGTTTGAATCGTAACTTCGAAAATTTGAGTTGATCCCCGGTCATGTGTCGGGAGCAACCACTGTCCAACATCCATTGATCCTACACATAAGGTAGTTGGATCGGATATTGGAATTACTAAAGGGTTGTTTGTAAGTTTTTAAACCTAAATCATCTCACCAATATCTACATGATCAAAACATGTTATTCCTATGTGTTATTGTGAGATGACTTTCAATTTACTTGATTAATTTTAATGAATTTAAATTAACCAACATTAGGTTAGATTCGGATTTAGTCTAAGCTCATCAAGTAATCTTTTCAAGAGATTAGCTTCCGGGTCGTGGCGAGGCACAGAGGCCTTCTTTGATCGGAACAACGACCACTTCCTTAGACAAAGCTAATTTCAAGAAATTGATAACTCGACTTACTTGAGACTACGTCTTGGTCTAACTAGTTATTTTTGAAAAGAGGCTCCCCGAGGCTCAATCTTTTCGTAGGATTTTAGTTGGTTTATTTTTGAAAAGAGGCTCCCCGAGGCTCAATCTTTTCACAGGATTTTAGTTGGTTATGAGTCCTATCTAACCATTCTAAAAATAAAGGAAAAACTAAGCATGCAATTTCTAAGACTTAACAAAAATACATTTTGTATTGGCTCCCCTGGACCATTGAATCGAGTGGGTCTATTCACATAGTGAATTTGGTCCTGGGAACCCAATACATGTTAGATCCTAAAGTTGAAATCAAAGTGGTCTTAGGGACCCATGCTTGGACATTTTTCTTATGTTGGTTTACTATAGACATATATGACTTATTGGTTGTATTTGAGTTAAACCCGAGTCCGCCTTGTTGTACACGGCCCTTTGTGATCCAAGTAAGAGGTCAAGTCCCTTGGATCCCAAAGTGAACCTTTCCAACGTGTTCCTAAGGTCTTCGACTTGTGTTTTCAAAAGCGAGTTCTCAACTTCAAGCTTTTCAACTTGAGTTGAGTCCTCCTCTTGAATACAGTAGTCGAAGAGGTTAGGGAGACCTCATGTTTGAGAAGGTTAACCTCCTCAATTAGGGTCTCGACCTTGGACTCGGACTTAGCTAGTTTCTTATTTAAAAATTTAATTGCACCATACAAAGTATTAAGTAACGACCGACTTACCCTTAATGATTCTTTTGAACCGGATACGGATCCGTGGCTTGTCTTGAATGGAAGCTCATCGCCGGATTCGGACTCGGACTCTTCTTGGTTTGAGTCGTGCTCGGTCGGCTTGGCCATTAGAGCTTGGATATATCGCCTTCTTCCTCCGACAACTCCTCCCAAGTAGCGTTTAGCGCTTTCTTGGTCTTTGATGCGTTATTCTTTAGCTTTGGGCACTCGGACTTGATGTGACCGAACCTGTTGCACTCATAGCATCTAAAATTAGAAGTATTTGAATTAGGTTTAGGCTTACCTTGAGTTGTTGGTCGTTTTCGTCTCTTGATCATCTTCCGAACTAGATTGACTAGTTCGGATTCTATTTCGGAGTCTACTTCCGATTCGGACTCGTCTTCTTCCTTCGGGGGTGGCTTGCTTGCGGGCTTCTTCTTCTTGGAACCTGCAACTAACGCAATACTCTTCTCGGCCTGGACCACGTTAGTTTTCTCATGTAATTCAAGTTCCGAAAACAATTCGTCTAACCTAATTTTAGAAAGGTCCTTGGAGACCTTGTAGGCATCGACCATGGATGCCCACAAGGTGGTCCTAGGAAATGAGTTAAGAGAATACCTGATAAGGTCGCGATTCTCGACCTTTTGTCCGATGGCATGGAGTTGGTTGACGATGTCTTGGATACGAGCATGTAGTTGAGTTGCGGTCTCGTTTTCCTGCATTTTCAAGTTATACAATTTATTTAAAAGTAAATCTATTTTACATACCTTCGTGTCGTCGGTGCCTTCGTGTAGTTCCACTAGCTTGGTCCATAAGTCCTTTGCACTAATGAAGGGGCCGACGCGGTTGAGCTCTTCCTTGGACAACCCACATTGCAAGATTTGAGTTGCCTTGGCATCGGCTTCTACTTGTTTTTTCATGGAATTTGACCATTGATCGTAACCCAAAGATTCACCATCTTCATTAATAGGAAGTGTGAAACCGGTTTGGATTACGATCCACATCTCGATTTGGGTTTTAAGAAAGCATTCCATCCGACCCTTCCAATAACGAAAGTCATTACCGTTGTAAAACGGGGGTCGGTGCTAAACCCTTCGAGATGGGCCATTTAAAAACAAGAAGAAGACGAAAAGAATCTTGCAAAACACACGAAAGAATATTCCAAGACTTTCGCCTTGGATTAGTAGTGAGAAGAAAAAAAATATAGATAAAATGTAACTTGCAAAAAGAAATAAACAATCAAATGCGAATGTCGTTGAAGTTCCGGAGGACAACCTTACTCGGGATCTAACCCGAAGGACAACCTTATCCGGATCCTAAAGCCTCTAATGCAATTCTATATGTAGGAGAAGATAAGCAAGTGAAATAATTATACGAAAACAGAAATAAATAAATAAAAATCTGTAAAAAGAAAAACAAAGCTAGATTGGTGGTTTCACGAATCTTAGCGCCCCGACTCGATACCAATTGTTGGATCGAAAGTGTCGCTAGAGGGGGTGAATAGCGATACGTCGTTAAAAACTTTTGCAATAAGTAAAAAGCAAGTAGAGAATGCACATGAAATATAAAGTAGACAAGATATTTTTACGTGGTTCACAATCTTTCGATTGCTAATCCACGGCCCTAGTGATCCTTGATCACGTACGGAGGGCAATTCACTAAAACCACTCCTCTTCGTTGGAAGTAGGAGCAACGATTACAAAAAGAAATCAAGGCAAAGGGACACTCACCCTATCATTCATACGATAAAAGCACAAAGACAATTTAAAGAAGTAGAACTTAAATAAATATACCGACAACTCTTATAAGTAGAAGATGTAGCTTTCGTTGTCGGCGGCACTTCGTCGTAGCAAATGTGAGTAGTAGTAGCGGCGTTACGATGGCGTGTTGAGAGCTCTTGAATTCTTGTGATTTGCTTGGCTTGAACATGTCTATTTATGGATATTGATCTATGAATTTAGACATAGGTAGTGTCCAAGGTGAGGTTCTTATCCCCCAAGACTTGTTCATCCACATCCTTTGCGCCAACTCAAGGATGAGGTGTTTCATCCAACCACCTTGTGCCACCTCCAACCTCCTTGTGCGCCAACTCAAGGATGAGGTGTTTCATCCAACCACCTTGTGCCACCTCCAACCTCCTTGGGCGCCAACTTGAGGATGAGGTGTTTCATCCAACAACCTTGTGCCACCTCCAACCTCCTTGGGCGCCAACTTGTTGGAGCCATTCAACTTGTGCCACATCATGGGAGCCAACCATCTTGTGCCAACTCACCTTATTTTGGGCGTCCACCACAAGGAAGCTTGGTGATGGTTTGGATGTCCACCTTGATGCCACATCACCCTTTGTACCAAAACACGAGTCAAGTCCAAATTCACCCCCTTGAAATTCGAGCTCTTCTCGAGGCTGGAACTTGACTAGCAGTTGACTGTAGTCAAAGGGTTTTGGACTGCAGTACAAGTTAGCTTTAAAATATAAAGTACGATGGTTCTAACCATCTGATCTCGACCTAGACCTTCCATTGGAGGTATTGGGTCGGATCTACGCTTAACGACCTTGCTTCGCTTTCACACGAGCTTACCTTGTAGCCTCGCTTCCGGTCTTCACCCGAGTACCTCGGCTTCCTCCGAAGTCCCTCTGGCGTTGCCCGACCACCTCGGTTCCCACCGGGTGTCGCAGACCTTCCGCTCAACTTTAGCATTTTTGCACACTTAATTGAGCTCGTAAGATAACAAATATACCCTTAACTATTGAGCCTTTTGCCATAATCAAAATACCGGTTCGACTTTGGTGCCCACTGCACCAACAAAAAGTGCATAAAAGTAACCGAATCCTAAACACACAAAATTGGAAACCGTGGCTCTGATACCACTTGAAGGTTTTGCGGAACCGAAGCTCTGATACCACTTGAAGGTAGAAAACTTCGCTTCCCACTTCGACTCGGTTGCTTGTTCATGGCAATCTCGTCTACGTCCCCGAAAAAAAAAAATTTATCCTTGACAAAGATGTTAGGGCAATCAACCCGTGATATGGTTTTGATGTGTGTGGCAAAGAGTTTAAGTTAGGATGTGTGGATTTAATATGTGCGTTGGAGTCTTGCAGGACTTATTAATTAGCACATGGAGCATTGGCATGTTTCACCTCTCATGACTCGGTCCTTGAGTCGGTGAAGAATGGCTTTGCGGAAGCCGTGCACTTGGAGCATCCGAGGGATCGCCAGACGAGGAGATTGGAGTGAAGCTGGAGGAAGTAGACTTCAGGGCGAGATGCGAAGGATGGCACTGTAGAGCTGTGCGCTTGGCGCATCCAAGGTACGTGGTCGGACAAAGACAACTTCAAAGGCGAGGGACTCAAAGGGATGAGAGTGAGCAAATGTAACCCGGGAAGGGGTAGTGTGCTTAGGTGGAACTTGGCCAATTGGCTAAGTGTCGGATGGGATTTCCCGACACTAGTCGACTGCCATGTAATGGAAGTCGACTACTCTAAGTCGATTATGACTCGACTAGTGTTCGAGTCCGATTCATGTGCCAACAGTCGACTGCCATGGATTGACAATCGACTGATGAAGGCATCAATCGACTGGTCACAAGGGTTTCAGGCACAGAATGGAGTGTTCGCTTCTAGCACTCGACTGATAGCTCAATCAGTCGACTGATAGTAAGATCAGTCGACTGATGTGGGAGCCGTTGGATGGAATTCAACGTGGAAGAAGCCATTATTGGGCAACGGCTATGGGATCAGTCGACTGGTCCTGTGTCAACGGGAAGAAACCCTCTTCCTCTATAAAGAGGAGGGGTGAGGGCCTTTGGGAGGCTAATGCTTCAACTCATAACATCTCCCAAAGTGCTCTAAGGATTCTCCACTCTTCTACTTGTGTTAATTCTCATTCCATTGTAAGAAGAGTGAATTCTTGTAAAGAGGTTACCTCCACCTAGCTTGGTGCAAAGGAGAGAATAGTGAAAGCTTGCGGAGTGATTCACCGTGGACGAATCGGGTCGTGGACTAGCGGCAAGAGTCGTGAACCACGTTACAACTTTGTGTTAGCATTTGTATTCTTGCTATTGTTTTATCTTTATTGTTTATACTTCTTCTTGCGCTAACGAATTTGTAGACGAGCAATCGACGAGAAAATTCCACCATACGCGTATTAGGCTATTCACCCCCCTCTAACCGGCCAACATCGACCCTACAAGTGGTTTCAGAGCCAAGGTGCTTGTTGAGGACTAACTGCTACTACAAGCACCATATCAACAGATGGCCGACTCTAACATTCATCCACCAAAGTTCGAGGGGGAATTCGCTTGATGGAAGAAGCGAATGGAGGTATTTTTTGAAACTGATTTTGAAATTATATTAATAATGAAAAATGGTTTTGAAATACCTAGGAATGAAGAAGGGGAGCTATTGGAGAAGACAAGATGGACAAAAAGACAAAGAGAGGAGTACTTGGCGAATTCAAAGGCCAAGCACAACCTCTACAATGTACTCCCCCAACAAGAAGTGAATCGGATAGGGGAATGTGCTAGTGCCAAGGAGATGTGGGAGAAACTCATAGAGATTCATGAAGGCACTTCCGAGGCCAAGCTAGCAAGGAGAGATGCCCTTCTCTCCCAACTATCCAATATCAAACTTGAAAAGGGAGAGAAGGTAAAATCCCTACACTCTAGGTTTAAGGAAATTCTAATCGGTTTGACAAGTGTAGGGGAAAAGCTCTCCAATCGGGATATGGTAATGAAGGCTATAGATGTCTTTCCCCGGTCCTCAAGATGAAGCTCAATGGTGGACTCTGTTTACATCTCCAAGAACCTAGAAGTTAGCACCTTGGAGGAATTCTTCTCAACCATGGAGCTCCACGAAACAAGGCTTGAAGGAGTAGTAGAATAGCCAAAACTTCAACCATCAAGGGGAGTGGCACTATTGGCCAACAAGGGGAAGAAGAAGATGCAGACTCCCTCCTCCTCCGATGAAGCACCCTCCTCCTCCTCCATGGATAGCACGGAAGAAGCATACATGGTAAGGAAGGTAAGACGTGCTTTGAAAAAATTTAAATTTAATAAATCTAATGATAGGAGGAGAAGACCAAGGGGGAAGGTAATTTGTTATAATTGCCAAGGAGAGGGACACATAAGGGATAATTGTCCCCTCTTGAACAAGAGCAAAGAAGAGAGGAGAAAGAAAGAAGAAAAGAAGAAGAAGGGGAGCAAGAAGAAGGAGGAAGAGAAGAAGGCCAAAAAAAAAGAGAAGGCCAAGGCACTTAAGGCAAGGAAATAGGATGACCCCTCTTCATCATCATCATCATCATCATCGGAAGAGGAGAATGCTTTTGTCACCAACCTTGCTTTGATGGCGTTTGATGACCTAGTCACCTCCTCCTCCAAACAAGAAAGATCAAGCACAAGTGAGGAGAGCTCTAGTGAAGGGGGAGCTTCTTTACCATCCTCATCCGAAGAAGAAGACATGGAGACTATGGTAACGAATCTCTCACCCCATAAAATAGTTTCCATGATTTCTAGTCTTACTAAGAATTTATTTAGAGCCAAGAAAAAGAACAAAAGCATGCTTGAGCAAATTAAGGATCTAGAAAATAAATTAGAACAAGCATGTTTAAATGTTAATAATGATGATGCATGCTCACATGGCTATATGCCATTTGATGTTAATGATGCATGTATGGATGAAAATAGGGCTTTAAGAGAGAAAGTTGATCATTTAACCAAGGCCCTAGAAAAAGTTACAATTGGCTCCAACACTCTTAATATGATCATAGGGAGCCAAAGAGCAAGCTTCAATAAGAAAGGCCTATAAATTCTTAATTGCTAGGGGTCAAGATAGAAAGAAAACAATTGCTAGAAAATGGATCCCTAAGGAATTTTTAGTGAACCCAATAGGAAAGAACTTGTTTTGGGTTCCTAAATCCATCCTTAAGGGTTAGGAAAACCCTAGGATAGTCAACCATATGGAATTTACCTATATCATATTTTTGGTTGACTTAGGATGGTGGGACTTAATTTTAGAAATAGTGTTGGGTGATGAGAATGCACCCATAAATAGTTTAAATCATGCTCAACACTTAGTGTTATATATGTTGATACTCATGACCTATACATTTTTAGCATAGTGTTGGGTGATGATAATGTGTCCATAAATTGATAATAATGCTTAAATCATGATAGTTAATGTAATTGTTACAAATGTTTGCAATCATGATTTATGATCTTGATATTTGACACATAGTCATGGGAATTAGGGTTCAAATAATGCTCTAGGTGATATTTGACTTATTATCATTGTTTTATACCTAATTCATGATCATAATTTGATTAATACATTTGTTTCATGATCATAATATGAAATCAATACATATATGTCTTTATCATATGGTATGCAAGGATGATACTTAACCTTGTGTAAAATTGCATGAAATTAATGGTTAAGTATATACAAATACCTTTAGGATACATCTCACACTCACTATAGGCTACTTTGATTGATAACTTAGCATGAGTGAGATGATAGGATGATACAAATGGTTCACTAATGCCTATGACATTTAGATGGTCATTTAAAGTGTCAAAATAGCAATAATAGACCAATCATGGGGAAGACTTATGTTTAATTCATAGATATATTGCCTAAAGATCATGGTTGGATATTTCATATGTTTTCAAAACAATTTCTTACTTTAAAATCTGTGTGTTTATGTTTTGAAACAATCTAAAGTAAAACTAGGTGTTAAAATTGATACAAACTTGATCAAAAACCTAGTTGATTTTGAAACTTTTGGATTTTTGGAAAAATCTTGGAAATACAAGTATTTTTCATGAAAACTATTTTTCACTGATAAAAGACCTTAAAAGAAATGTGTTCCCCAAATTTCATGATTTTTCGAATTTTGTAGAATTTTTAATGCATTTCTGAATTTCCCCCTAAAAATTAAAAAAATTCGAAATCAGAGTGCTAGTCGACTGGTAGTCTGAACCAGTTGACTAATCGACTGATAACATGCCCAGTAACCTCTTTTATCAGAATTTAAGGCATGTTTTGGTAATTTTTGTTCCCTAGATTTGATGTCATGCTTATATAAACTTTGTTTAAATATTTTTGATGGTGTCAAAAGGGGAGAAATATGCATGTTTAAGTAAGGGGAGAATTGCATTTAGGGGGAGTTTCATGTATTAAGGGGGAGAGTTGATAATCATGTTTATTTACATGCTTTCTTACCTTAATATTTTTATCAAATGTTTCCCTAACTTAAACGGATTGCCACACATCAAAAAGGGGGAGATTGTTAGGGCAATCAACCCGTGATATGGTTTTGATGTGTGTGGCAAAGGGTTTAAGTTAAGATGTGTGGATTTGATATGTGCGTTGGAGTCTTGCAGGACTTAGTAATTCACACATGGAGCATTGGCAAGTTTCACCTCTCATGACTCGGTCCTTGAGTCGGTGAAGGATAGCTTTGCGGAAGTCGTGCGCTTGGAGCATCCGAGGGACCACCAGACGAGGAGATTGGAGTTAAGCCGGAGAAAGTAGACTTCAGGGCGAGATGCGAAGGATGGCACTGAAGAGTCATGCGCTTGGCGCATCCGAGGGATGTGGCCGGACGAAGACAACTTCAAAGGCGAGGGACTCAAAGGGATGAGAGTGAGCGAATGTAACCCGGGAAGGGGTAGTGTGCTTAGGTGGAACTTGGCCAATTGACTAAGTGTCGGATGGGATTTCCCGACACCAGTCGACTGCCATGTAATGGTAGTCGACTACTCTAAGTCGACTGTGACTCGATCAGTGTTCGAGTCTGGTTCATGTGCCAATAGTCGACTGCCATGGATTGACAGTCGACTGCGAGACCACCAGTCGACTGATGAAGGCATCAGTCGACTGGTCGCATGGGTTTCGGGCACAAAATGGAGTGTTCGCTTTCAACACTTGACTGATAGCTCCATCAGTCCACTGATGGTAAGATTAGTCGATTGATGTGGGAGTCATTGGATGGAATCCAACGTGGAAGAAGCCATTATTGGGCAATGACTACGGGATCAGTCGACTGATCGGAGCATCAGTTGACTGGTCCTGTGTCAACGGGAAGAAACCCTCTTCGTTTATAAAGAGGAGGGGTGAGGGCCTTTGGGAGGCTAATGCTTCAATTCATAACATCTCCCAAAGTTCACTAAGGATTCTCCACTCTTCTACTTGTGTTAATTCTCATTCCATTGTAAGAAGAGTGAATTCTTGTAAAGAAGTTACCTCCACCTAGCTTGGTGCAAAGGAGAGAATAGTGAAAGCTTGCGGAGTGATTTATCGCGGACGAATCGGGTCGTGGACTAGCGGCAAGAGTCGTGAACCACGTTACGACTTTGTGTTAGCATTTGTATTCTTGTTATTGCTTTATCTTTATTGTTTATACTTTCGCTTGCGCTAACAAATTTGTAGATGAGCAATCGACGAGAAAATTCTACCATACGCGTATTAGGCTATTCACCCCCTCTAGCCGGCCAACATCGACCCTACAAAAGATAGATTACCCAAGCAACCATTCCATCGTCGTGCTATTCGATTAGAGTGGTCACTTGAACAAACTTGTTGTTCAAGCAACCTACCTCTATTCTTCGAATAGCCGCGGAATAGACGATGTACGGATCGCCGGTTTTTGCATTTGTATTCGGGGTCCGAGTAAATTAGCCACATATCATACATACAATATACAAAGAAACAAAATGAAAGTGAAACAAGATTTATACCTCTTGTTTACCTCAAGATCTTCTATCGTATGTCTTATCCTCCTCTTGGACGTTGTATGGGCAACGATCTTCCAAGAGTTGAAGTCTCCTAGATCACGTTCTTCCCTTCTTTGCTCGCTCTGAACAAAGGGAAGAATAAAACGAAGCTCTTCTTCCTATCTAGAACCGGCCACCAAGTTAATGGACTTGATGTTGCCGCCGGCCAAGGAGGAGAAAAAGGATCACCGGCCAACCTTGAAGAGAGGTTGCCACCGGCCAAAGGAGAGGAGAAAGCGCCGGCCAAAGCTTGAGGGAGCTAGAGAGTCACCGGCCAAGGAAAAGTGGAGAAGAAGAAAACTTAAACCTCTCTTCTTGCTGTCGCCGACCCTAGGAGGAGCAAACCTAAGCTTGCCGCTGTAGGGATCCCGAGCGATAAACAAAAATTCGTAGCGGAAAACTTAGGATCCCTCCAGAGATCCAAGCAAAAAAAATATACTCGTTTCTATTATCGATTCTATCCTATAGGAATCGAGATTACCTTCGAAGCGTGCCCTTCGAATTCTAGTCAGCAACACTTACGGATCTCAGCGTGGTCAATGTCCACGCCTCTACGGTGCACACACACACGATCTTGGAGAGAAGAGGTAAGCCCTTTCGGTTGTGCTAGCAACCACTCCAAGGTCTCACTTTTCCACTCTATACTTGGCCCTCTTGTGTTGTGAACGAAAAAAAATAAAATCTGATTTTCTTTTTTATTGTCCACGATGAAGAAGAAAAAGCAACCATAATACACCTTAATGAGACATTAAATGCTCTTCCTTATTCTCCATGGTAAAAGAAAGGAAGTCAATTAATGCTCATTAAATGCACATTAATGAGTTTTAAATCCCATTTAAAACCCCATTTATTAATTCGTGTATTATATTATTAATTTGTGTATTATATTATTAATTCGTGTATTATTCATTTTAGCCTTCTTCTCTTGGTTTGACTTGAGTCTAACTCAACATAAACCAATTTGAGTCCAACTCAAATTTAGCCAAGTAATGAGTCTTACTCATTCTAGTTAATCCAATTAACTAATAATTCATTTTAGTCAAACCAAAATGATTTCCTCTCCAAAATAATATGTTATTTGTGTGTGACCCTATAGACTCTCATAACGTTAGCAATGTATCCAAAACCATTTTAGATACATAAGCAATGAGCAGTATCTAGCAATACATCATTGCTACCCAAGTGATGAGAATGTCGAGATCCGACAACCTCTTCCATGACTATTATCATATGACAGTGTCCTTCTATCCTTGATATCTCAGATCGATCAATGAGGCATAGACCGTGTCACCCTCTTATCAATCTTTATGTTTCTTGATCCCCAAGTAGACTCACTCAAACAAATGAGCTCAATATCTCATATTGACTCATTTGAGCATGGCCATGTATTTCGTGGTGCTACTCTATCAAGAGGCCAAAGATATCACTCCCATCATAGGGAGGGATAGATCCCATCTACATCACTCACATCCCTCCGCATAATTCGTTACATACTCAGTGATCGCCATTATAGTCACCCAATTACGGTGTGACGTTAGACGATACCAAAGTACATAACTCCTTATGTAGGGAACCGTAGTGACTTCAGGTCTACGGACTATTCATACCAATAGTCACATGAGAAAGTATATGACACTCATATAATGATCCATGATACTTTCTCATGGTGGGTCAATTCAGTATATATAGTCTCCAATATATATACCCATGTATCAATATGATATCACATATCCATGACTTGTGAGATCAAGTCATCCATTGACCTACATGCTAGTCTCAATATATCAATATAGCCCTTGTCTATTAATACAATACTCGACTAGGAATATTTAAGAATAGTGTTCTCTCTGACTTCTCATAATCAATTCTACCAATTGATATCGTAGATAACAACCTACTATTCATGGGCATTATTATATTTATTTAGGTAGCACACGATAAAGAAATATAATAATCAATATTTGCCTTTATTAATGCAAGAATAGAATATAATATAAAGTTTCACCAATCATCTCATAATTGGCACTAAGGGCTCATACTAACAATCTCCCACTAGCACTAGTGCCAATCACTGTAATCTCTAAGACCCAGTGACCTAGTATGACCATCATGCTTCCTCTGTGCCAAAGCCTTGGTCAAGGGATCTGCAATGTTAGCATCAGTGTCTACTCTGCATATCCAACATCTCCTCTATTGATGATCTCTCGAATGAGGTGATACCGCAAGATATGTTTGGTCCTTCACGATGAGAGCGAGGTTCCTTAGCTCGAGCAATAGCCCCATTGTTGTCACAATAGAGGTCTATTGGGTCGCTATGCTTAGGAACCACCTCAAGTTCGTGATGAACTGATCCAAACAACCTCCTTTCACGCAGAAGACGCAAAGAATATACTCGCTTTGTTGTAGAATCAGAATCGTGTCCTCGCTTCAACTCTTCCAGCTCACAGCACCACCATTCAAGCAAAATACATACCCTGACTACGATCTGGAGTCATCCTTGTCAGTTTGGAAGCTCGCATCACTGTAACCCTTTACAGCTAGCTCCTCATTGCCTCCAAATATCAAGAAATATTCTTTTGTCCTTCGCAAGTACTTAAGAATATTCTTGACACCGCCCAAAGTGACATTCACCGATCCGACGATACCGCCGTCATGCTTAAAGCATACGAGACATCGGGGCGAGTACAAATCATGGCGTACATGATAGATCCTATAGCTGATGCATAAGGGATCTGATCCATGCGATCTCTCTCCTCCTTAGAAGAGGGAGATTGAGTCTTCGAAAGACTCATACCATGTGACATTGGCAAAAATCCCTTCTTGGAATTCTGCATGGCAAAACGCTTAAGCACCTTGTCCACATATGTACTCTGACTCAAGCCAAGCAATCTCTTAGATCTATCTCTATAGATCTTGATGCCTAGAATATAGGCTGCTTCACCTAAGTCTTTCATTGAAAAACAATTCCCAAGCCAAGTCTTCACAGACTGCAGCATAGGGATATCATTTCCAATGAGCAGTATGTCATCTACATACAATATGAGGAAAACAATTGAGCTCCCACTAACCTTCTTGTAGACACAAGGTTCATCTTCGTTCTTAATGAAACCAAACATTTTGATCGCATTATCAAAACGAAGATTCCAGATTCTAGAAGCTTGCTTTAAACCATAAATGGACCTATGCAACTTACAAACCTTTCCAGCATCCTTTGGATCGACAAAACCCTCAGGTTGTGTCATATACACATCCTCGAGTAGATTTCCGTTAAGAAATGCTGTTTTGACATCCATCTGCCAGATCTCATAGTCATAGTAAGCTGCAATAGCAAGCATGATCCGAATGGATTTGAGCATCGCAACTGGAGAAAAGGTTTCATCATAGTCAATACCATGAATCTGCTTGAATCCTTTTGCTACCAATCGCCCTTTATAGGTATGCACATTACCTTCCATGTCGTCCTTTCTCCTAAAGACCCACTTACACCCAATGGGTTTGACCCCTTCAGGTGGATCAACCAAAGTCCAGACTTGGTTAGTGTACATGGATTCTATTTCGGATCTCATGGCCTCGAGCCATTTCTCAGAATCTGGGCTCATTACAGCTTCCTGATAGGATGTCGGCTCATCAAGCATGATACCATCATTATCATCCAAGAGAAAAGAATATCTCTCAGGTTGATGACGTATCCTATCAGACCTGCGCAGAGCTTGGTCTACCTGAACAGGTTGTATCACAACTCCTTGTGATGACTGTTCTTGTTCCATTAAGGTATCAGTGCTATTTTGTGTATCTTGAACTTCTTCAAGATCAATTTTACTCCCACTTATTTTTCTAGAAATAAATTCCCTTTCTAGAAAAACACCATTTCTGGCAACAAACACTTTGCCTTGTGTGGGGTTGTAAAAGTAATATCCCTTAGTTTCCTTGGGATATCCAACGAAATAGCATCTATCTGATTTGGGGCCTAGTTTATCTAATACTTGATGTCGTACGTAAGCCTCACAACCCCAAATATTCATAAAAGACATCTTGGGACTCTTCCCAGTCCATATCTCATATGGTGTCTTTACGACTTCCTTAGAAGGAACACGGTTAAGTGTGAAAGCGGCGATCTCTAGAGCATATCCCCAAAAGGAAGGAGCAAGTTCTGTATGACTTATCATTGATCGTACCATATCTAATAGAGTACGATTTCTCCTCTCAGATACACCATTCAACTGTGGTGTTCCAGGTGGAGTGAGCTGAGATCTTATCCCACACTCAACTAGATAGTCACTAAACTCTTGGCTTAGGTATTCCCCACCTCGATCTGATCGAAGCATCTTAATACTCTTACCAAGTTGGTTCTGTACTTCATTCTTGAATTCTTTAAACTTTTCAAAGGATTCTGATTTGTGTCTCATAAGATACACATATCCATATCTACTGAAATCATCAGTAAATGTGATGAAATCGATAACCTCCTCGTGCGACTTTGAAAGGACCGCATACATCACTATGTATGAGGCCTAACAAATCTGTCGCTTGTTCGCCTTGTCCACTAAATGGAGTCTTGGTCATCTTGCCTAAAAGACAAGATTCACATACCTCATATGATTCAAAATCAAATGAGTCCAGTAATCCATCCTTATAGAGCTGGGCTATGCGACTCTCATTTATGTGACCCAAGCGACAATGCCAAAGATATGTTTGATTCAAATGATTAGATTTGAATCGTTTGGTATTTATGTTATAGACTGGGTTTTCAAGGTCTAGAACATAGAGTCCATTCATCAAGTGTGCACTGCAATAGAACATTTCATTTAAATATACAGAACAACACTTGTCCTTAATTATAAATGAAAAACCTTTCTTATCCAAACAAGATATAGACATAATGTTCTTAGTTATTGCAGGTACGAAATAACACTCTTCAAGTTCTAGAATTAAACCACTGGGTAATGATAAGGAATATGTTCCTACAGCTATAGCAGCAACTCTTGCGCCATTGCCAACACGTAGGTCCACTTCTCCTTTTGTCAAAGATCTACTTCTTCTCAAGCCCTGCACATTGGTACAAATGTGAGAAGCACAACCGGTATCCAATACCCATGAGGAAGAAATAGATAGATTGACTTCTATAACATGTATACCTGAAGTGGAAGTCTCACTTCCTTTCTTCTTCTGAACTTCCTCGAGGTACTTTTTGCAGTTCCTCTTCCAATGTCCAGCTTTCTTGCAGTGGAAGCAAGTCCCTTCCTTGGCCACCCCACCTTTAGGCTTCAATGCTTTGTCCTTATCTTTATTCTGGGTCTTACCCTTGCCTTTAGAATTTTTCTTACCCTTGCCTTTTTTAACCATAAGTACATCATTAGTACAAGGTTGCATCTTCTTAAGATTGCTCTCAGCAGTTCTCAACATGCTTAAGAGCTCAGGCAATGGTTTGTCAATTTTGCTCATGTAATAATTCATGACAAATTGACTAAAGCCTCTAGGCAAATGAATATAGAATAAGGTCATGTCAACTCTTGGCCTAAAGGAAACCCCAATCTTTCAAGGTTCTCAACATACCCAATCATCTTGAGTACATGAGTTCCTACGGGTGTTCCTTCTTGCATTTTGCATGAAAATAATGCCTTAGATACCTCAGATCTCTCGTGCCTCGCCTGCCCTTGATATAGTTGCTTCAAGTGTGCAACCATATCGAAGGCATCCATGTTCTCATGTTGCTTCTGAAGCTCAGAGTTCATGGTTGCAAGCATAAGGCATGATGCATCTAATGCATCATCTTGATGCTTCTTGTATGCATCCTTATTTGCACGAGTAGCATTATTGGCAGGTGGTTCAGAAATGGGTTGCTCTAGGACATAGAGTTTCCGCTCCTGTTTGAGAACTATTCTCAAATTTCTGAACCAGCCAATGAAGTTTGCTCCATTGAGCTTGTCCTTCTCAAGGACCGATCGCAGAGAGAGGATATTTGACGTATTTGAAGACATAGTGTAAAATGATATGCAGAAATGAGTATTATATCTGAAATCATTTAATTAGGCCTTTAATTAAATGAGGCTCCCACTGATTCCCTTAGCTTCAATAGGAGCTAGTCATACCAGTTCTATTGAGCTTCAAGTTAATGTGGGACAAGATCCACATCATACCTCACGCACCTTGAGGTAGCTTTGGCTAATTGCCCAAGATTTAGTATCACTAGGTAGGTAACATTTTACCAATTGCATCGTATGCAACTCTTGGAATAAAGGATCAAGATTCACATTATACATCATCTTGAGTTAGCTTTGGCTAATCGCCCAAGACTTAGTATAAATGTTCTCTTATCCGTGTCTCCTAACTATTAGGAAATGCCTCTAAGTATTTCTCAATCTAATTGAGACACTTAGTGAAGTCTCATCCAAAGTTTGATAGCGGGACATCACAATTGTCCTCTCGCACTCTACCAAGATAAAATGCGCTGCTTTGCTTTGGCAAACCCATCACAATTGATCGAGGTAGTTTATGAGTACCAAACTTTGGTAGGCATATTCATTTGACTTAATTTTAAGATAACAGATTATCTAGCATGCATCACATACACACAAAATATATCACATATACGATAAACGTGACATGGTTATGGCCCTTATTCTACGATTTCTCAAGCCAATGAGAAAATTGATTGGTTACCCTAGGGATATCATCTTCTCCAAGCGCTTCCTTTAGTCAGCATGTGTTGTCAGCATCGTCCTTGTAACATGGTATCTCCACCTTCAATGGACTTTCATTGCTTATTTATTTTGTACATTACAAAATGAGAATACTCGAGTTACATTCGAGTCTAAATCTATTTTACAACTAGAAAATAGAAGTGAAGGCACGACACGCAGGCCATGTAAACAAAATACAACACCCACATACATATGACGGCACGCAGGCCGTATTATGAATTACAACACATAACCACAATCATATTGGGTCCTAGGCCATAACCATGCACCATATACAAATCATTCACAATGATTTAATAAATTATTTTATTTATCAGTTTTATTATGTGCAATTTTTAAGCCGCTATGTCGATTAGACGCAACACCACGGCGGTTTTTTTTTGCTAATTCATCTTATGAGTCGCTGCCCATTTTGTCCATCTCTATGAACCCGAGACCTCCAGATGGCCAGGTGTGTTCGGCACCATCCGACTTGAACGCACTCATCCGCCAATCAACTCGTGACACGTGCGTAGCTCAAGACCATCCGACTTGATTCTGCACTCACTTACAGACATTATCTGCTTGGCTAAATCAACTCGGACATAGACCGAGTTGGCACCATCCGACTTGATTCAGCCCACTCGGCAGACTATCTGCTTGGCTAAATCAACTCGGACATATACCGAGTAGGCAAAAAAAACATAATAAAACTAATCTCATGTTTTTATCACATAAAACACCAAAAAAAAATGTGTACATTTTTTTTTTTACAAGTGGCTCTGATACCACTGTAGGGATCCCGAGCGATAAACAAAAATTCACAGCGGAAAACTTAGGATCCCTCCAGAGATCCAAGCTAAAAAAATATACTCGTTTCTATTATCGATTCTATCCTATAGGAATCGAGATTACCTTCGAAGCATGCCCTTCGAATTCCAGTCAGCAACACTTGCGGATCTCAGCGTGGTCAGAATGTCCATGCTTCTACGGTGCACACACACACGATCTTGGAGAGAAGAGGTAAGCCCTTTCAGTTGTGCTAACAACCACTCCAAGGTCTCACTTTTCCACTCTATACTTGGCCCTCTTGTGTTGTGAACGAAAAAAAATAAAATCTGATTTTCTTTTTTATTGTCCACGTTGAAGAAGAAGAAGCAACCATAATACACCTTAATGAGACATTAAATGCACTTCCTTATTCTCCATAGTAAAAGAAAGGAAGTCAATTAATGCTCATTAAATGCACATTAATGAATTTTAAATCTCATTTAAAACCCCATTTATTAATTCGTGTATTATATTATTAATTCGTGTATTATTCATTTTAGCCTTCTTCTCTTGGTTTGACTTGAGTCTAACTCAACATAAACCAATTTGAGTCCAACTCAAATTTAGCCAAGTAATGAGTCTTACTCATTCTAGTTAATCCAATTAACTAATAATTCATTTTAGTCAAACCAAAATGATTTCCTCTCCAAAATAATATATTCTTTGTGTGTGACCCTATAGGCTCTCATAACGTTAGCAATGTATCCAAAACCATTTTATATACATAAGCAATGAGCGGTATCTAGCAATACATCATTGCTACCCAAGTGATGAGAATGTCGAGATCCGACAACCTCTTCCGTGACTATTATCATATGACAGTGTCCTTCTATCCTTGATATCTTAGATCGATCAATGAGGCATAGACCGTGTCACCCTCTTATCAATCTTTATGTTTCTTGATCCCCAAGTAGACTCACTCAAACAAATGAGCTCAATATCTCATATTGACTCATTTGAGCATGGTCATGCATTTAGTGGTCCTACTCTATCAAGAGGCCAAAGATATCACTCCTGTCATATGTGAGGGATAGATCCCATCTACATCACTCACATCCCTCCGCATAATTCGTTACATACTCAGTGATCGCCGTTATAGTCACCCAATTACGGTGTGACGTTAGACGATACCAAAGTACATAACTCCTTATGTAGGGAACCGTAGTGACTTCAGGTTTAAGGACTATTCATACCAATAGTCACATGAGAAAGTATATGACACTCATATAACGATCCATGATACTTTCTCATGGTGGGTCAATTCAGTATATATAGTCTCCAATATATATACCCATGTATCAATGTGATATCACATATCCATGACTTGTGAGATCAAGTCATCCATTGACCTACATGCTAGTCTCAATGTATCAATATAGCCCTTGTCTATTAATACAATACTCGACTAGGAATATTTAAGAATAGTGTTCTCTACAGCTTCTCATAATCAATTCTACCAATTGATATATTGTAGATAACAACCTACTATTCATGGGCATTATTATATTTATTTAGCTGGCACACACATAAAGAAATATAATAATCAATCTTTGCCTTTATTAATGCAAGAATATAATACAAAAGTTTCCCTCACCAATCAACTCATAATTGGCACTAAGGGCTCATACTAACAGCCGCCCCAAACCCTAACCCTAGAAGCCTTGCCGCCCAAGCCAAAACCTAATCTCCCTTCTATGCTCCACGCCCAATCCTTGGCCTCCTTTTATAAAGCTAGGGTTAAGGCTGATTTTAATCTCCACCGTCGGATCTAGGGATTTAATCTCAACAATCGGATCTTGAGATTTAATCTCAACCGCCGGATCTAGAGATTTAATCTCCACCATATGATCTAGAGATTTAATCTCCACCGTCAGATCTAGAGTTTAATTTTCCATCATTGGATCTAGGCTCCATGAGGATTTTAATAGGCTACAATAGGGACCATGAGGAGGAGTTGGATCTTGGCCACCCAATGGATCAAGCCCACATAAAGTCCGATCCATTATTGATTATCCATTCCACTAGAGGATTATCATTGATCTACCTCACCAACCCCCATAAGTTAATATGGGCTTCATATATTATTTGTACATATATCTCTCCGTGTTTAAGATCTTGAATATCCGTCGATTAATTAATTTACTGACAATTAATTAATCAATATCTAAATCCATGAGTAGTACCACTCAACCTTATCATCATGTCAGACCAAGTCTACCTGTAGGGTTTACATGATGAACCTTATGAGCTCCTCAAGGGGACATCATCATCCTAATATATAGGACACAATTTCCTTCTATAATCAATGACACACCATATAAATAATATCATTTCCCAACTTACCGAGCCTATCGATTTACTCTATAAATCTCACCCATTGGTAAATCAAAGAAATGAATACTAAGTATATGTGCCCGTTATTATATCGGGATTAAGAGCATGTACAACATAATATCTGAGGTCCGATTCGATTATGTAGTCAGCAATAAATCGAATCACCTCTAAATCGGTCCTGCTCAACACACACAAAGTGTACTAGTGTAATTCTATGGTCAAGACAAACCAATACCAAATTACACTGCAACCATGCCAATGGTTTATCCAAAACCATCTCGGTTGTGAGCTTTTACTTATACTTTACAAGGAACTGATAACATGATCTCCCGTGTGACACTACACACCATGTTATCTACAATGTAATGTATTAGACAAAATGCATAACCATAAATATGCAAACAATGATCATGTGATTCTTATTTCAAAATAAAAATATTCATACAAAAGATTGACTTTTCAGTATACATCCCAACACAGAAGAGTTCCCCTTCATTGCATGAAGCCAACAGATGCTTCTTCTCCAAGCGTGAGCGGTGGGTCTTTCCCCTCTCAGCGGCGGCGATGGCTTCAGTAGTTGACTCTGGCGACCCCTCTTTCTGACAGCCGACGACATCCCTATCCCGACCTCTCCAGGCGACCGAGATGTCGAGATTCAACCAGCTCATCGACAGTGGGTAACGATAGCAATTTCGGCGAGTCCACCTCCTTCACCGGCATTCCCTCCTTCCTGCGGCACCGATTGGGTCGTTCCGTCTCCAGAACCACCCATTGGCTATGCCGATTGGGCAATTCTGCCGTCCACCGCCTGTGAAGAGCTCCACAGCCACTGCACTCCTATTTCCATCCCTTCCCGCAGTGCTGATTGGGCTGCTCCACCTCGACAGAACCATCCAACGGCTGCGCCGATTGGGCAGTCCTGCCAACCATCCACCGGAGCAGTGCTCACATCCCTCCACCTTCAGTTCCTTCCTACTGCGCCGATTGGGCAGTTCTGCATCCACTACCGGAGGAAGTTGTTTGGGTCGTAGTCGTCGTCGGAGAGGGAAGGTCCCTGCTTCGGGTGTAGAGGATCGTCACTCAATTTTATATTTGGAATTCCAACTTTTATTATAGTTATTGCATTATTTGTTTACTTTATCTTCTTCTCACGCGATTTCGCCCGACGCCTCCACCTATTTTACAGCTGCCTACAACCATCGGAGTGGGGATTCTCCTCCGATCAGTCCAGTCACCACCACAGCCACCAGAGTGGGGATTCCCCTCCGTTATCATCTCGCTCTACCACCAGCAACTCCGGCAGTCGCTCCACAGCTTCAACAACGCTCCACATTTGCGATCAGCACCTTCATGGCAGTGCCAATTTCATCTTCCACAAATTTCCAGCAATTATTTTCTTGGTGTTTGAATGGTTTCATTATGTTTGTTATCAAGTTGTTAACACTGCCTACATTTAATCATGCTTACATTTGTGTTAGATTAACTTAGTTCTTTTAGTCGTGCACATTCAGTGATTGTCTTAATTCCTCTTCTAGTTTTTATTGCTTTAATTCCTACATTTGAAGTTTTTGATATAATTCCTACACTATTTGATTCAGTTGTTTTATGTTAGTTTAGAGTTTTAATTACCTTGCAACCGTAGGTTAGAGCTCAAATTCTAAACCCACATCTTCAATAGAAAACCCAAAGCAATAATTAGAAATCGTAAGTTTACTATTTTATCGATTACACTCGTTGGGAAACGATCTGAGCCGTTCACTATGCTATATTTATGTAGAGAGGATTTGGTAATTAATTTGTAATGGTACCACGACAAATATTGTTATCACTAATCCAAGGCCCTTATGATCCGAGATCGCGTACGGAGGGCAATGCACTAAAACTCTCCTCCTCGTTGGAGATAGGAGAAAGCGAATACAAGGAAACACAAAACTTGAGGATGAGGCAACAAGGCTACCTCACCTCATTTACGAAAAAGCTCAGAAAGGAAATGTGTTCCAAGAATTAGAAAGTTACAACTAAAGAAAACTGACACTGACGACTGATGGAATCGAAATTGAGCTTGTGTCGTCGCCGTTTCGGCAGTACTTCGTCGGCGCAGGGTTGTCGTAGAAGAGTAGCATTGCGGAGGTGTTTAGAGAGATTGAATGATATCCTAAAGGGGTGGACCCCCCCCCCCCCCCTTCTTTTATAGCCTTCCAACCCCCTAGACATTGAGATCAAGTTCTACCCAAAAAGGCCACCTCACCCTAAGATAAGGGGATGAAGTTTGACTCTCCTCGAAGCTGGAATTTGAATGGCAATCGACTGATCAACCCTATCAGTCGACTGATGCCACTAGTAGTCAACTTCCAATAGCCAACAGTCGATTGTTTCTAGGGTTTCTAGCTGCAACAAAAATTTAGCTCGAAAATGAAAGTAATATAAGTGAATTTGATGGTCACATGCCGTTCGATCTCGACCTAGACCTTTCACGGGAAGTCTTGGTCGGATCGTCGCCTAAGGACATCCTCATACAGAGAACCCGACCTTGAATTCACTCACACACACGAGCTTACCTTAGGTCCTTTGTGACTTGTAGCTTTGCTTCCGGTCTCCACCTGGGTTCTTCGGCTCCCTCCGAAGTTCTCCCGGTGTCACCCGACCACCGTGGTTTTTCCATCTGAGTTTCTTCGGGTGTCGTTGACCTTCATCTTAGCCTAACCATTCTTGCACACTTGGTTCAGCTCGTTAGACAACAAAATGACCATAGCTTTGGGTCTTTTCCATAATCAAAACTTAGGTTTGATTATCTGGTGCCTACTGCACCAACAATCTCCTCCTTTTTGATCTATGGAAAACCGACACAAAGTTGGGTAACACTTAAAGCATTATGTAAATGAAATGAATATTAAGCATAAATCAAATGAATATTGAATATGCATAACATAATAAGTTAGTGTGAGTTACTTAGTAAGTTAGCTTCAGTAAAAGTAAGAGTAAGATCCTTTTTCAAGTCCTCCCCCTGGAGGTAACCTCCCCCTTGACCTTACCCCTTAATGGTTTCTACTTAACTAGTTAAGTATAGGCCTAAAAGTTTAAATTAAGTTTTAAGTTAAGATATCAATAGTTAACTTTTAATCTCTTAACTTTGGCCTTTTCCTCCCCTTTTACCATTAAAAAGGTTAACCATAATAAAAAAAAGATCAAGTTAAGTAATTTAAGCTTACTTAACTTGGGTCGATGTTTTTAGTTAGATGCAAGTTAAGTTATAAAAAAATTAAAATTAATTTTTGATTCCTTAACTTTGGCCTTTTCTCTCCCTTTTGTCATAAATCGAAAAGAGCGGGGGTTTTGGAAAACATATTTTTAGATCTTTGCCGTAAATGAAGTTTAAGTCCAAGCATGTTTCAAATAGATTTTGAAAATAATAGTTTAAACATAAGCTCATCTAAAAGTATGTTCAACTGCATTTGACTTAATTGATATAGAATGATCAATAAGTCCTAATTAGAGTTGATTAATTTAGATAATTATACTCCATGGTTCATGTCGATGCACTAGATCTACATATGGAACCAGGAGTAAGGTCCTAACATCTCACACCCATCTACATGGCTAAGTACACAAACACATTAGTCCTATGTGTTGTGAGATGTATTGGCTCCTTAAATCTATAGGTGCATGTTTTCTAGGGTAAGCCCTAGGCTAGTTCCATTTGCATGAAAAATAAAAAATAGAGTATAAAGAAAAGTATAAGTTTTTTAGTTCTACTCTATTATGCACATACCTAATTTACGTCTAAGAAGACTAAACTTTGCTTCGGGTAAAGGTTTGGTAAACAAGTCTACTAGGTTCAATTTGGACTCCACGTATTCGAGTTGTATGGTCCCGTTAGCTACATGTTCTCGAATGAAGTGGTGTTTGACCTCTATATGTTTGGTCCTAGAGTGACATATAGGATTTTTGGTTAAATTAATTGAACTAATATTATCGATGTAAATTTTAGTATTGTTAAAATTTAGGTTAAAGTCTTGGAGAGTGTGCTTCATCCAAAGAAGCTGAGCTACACACTCACCCATCGCGATATATTCGACTTCGGTGGTAGATAAGGCAACACAGTGTTGCTTTCTACTGCACCAACTAATTAGACTCGAGCCGAGAAGTTGACAACAACCACTCGTGCTCTTTCTATCGAGTTTACTACTGCCATAGTCCGAGTCGGAGTAGCCGATTAGTTCAAACTCGGTAGATCTAGGGTACCAAATCCCTACATTTAGTGTACCCTTTAGGTATCTAAGGATGCGTTTAACCAGCGTTAGGTGTGACTCCTTAGCACAAGTTTGAAATCTTGTGCACATACTTACTGCGAATAATATATTGGGTCGACTCACAGTTGAGTACAGGAGACTACCTATTGTGCTCCTATATTATTTAAGGTCTATTGGTTTGCCTTCTAAGTCTTCTCCTATATTAACATTTGTCGCCATCAGTGTATTTATTAACTTAGCATTTTGCATTCCGAATCGATTAATTAATTCCTTAGCGTATTTATGTTGGTGTAAATAAATTCCCTCTTTAGTTTGATTAATTTGTAATCCTAGGAAAAAAGTTAATTCTCCTACTAAGTTCATTTCAAATTCACTTTCCATTAGTGAAATGAACTCGTTTAGTAGGATTGAGTTGGTTGTTCCAAAAATTATGTCGTCTAAGTAAATTTGGGCAATAAATATTTCTTTGCCTACGGATTTTACGAAGAGGGTTGGGTCGACTAGGCCTTGGCTAAACCCTTTAGACTTGAGATAATACCAAGCCCTAGGAGCTTGTTTTTGTCCATATAAGTCTTTCTTAAGTTTAAAAACATGGTCAGGTTTGTCATAGCTTTCAAATCCTAGGGGTTGGCTAACATAAACTTCTTCCTTGATAATTCTATTTAAGAACGTTGATTTCACATCCATTTGAAATAGTTTAAATCCTCGATGTGCAGCGTAGGCTAATAACATTCTGATTGATTATAGTCTAGCTATAGGGGCATAGGTTTCATCATAATTTAACCCCTCTATTTGACTAAATCCTTTTGCGACCAATCTCGCTTTATTTCTAACTACTTCACCTTTATCATCAAGTTTGTTCCGGAATACCCACCTTGTTCCAATAATCGATTTATCTTTAGGTGGTGGTACTAATTCCTAAACTTCATTCCTAGTGAATTGAGCTAGCTCTTCTTGCATAGCAGTAATCCAATCGGGATCAAGAAGACCTTATTCAATTGATTTGGGTTTGATTTTCGAGATTAAAGAGATTTGACTAAGGTTTCTATATGATGCTCTAGTTCGAACCCCTAGGTTGGGATCACCTATCACTTGATTAATAGGATGATTCGATTGTAACCTAGACTGACACGAGTTAGGATTTATACTAGACTCATTTTCATGGTCAGATTCGGGTCTAGTATTAATCGATTCATCAATTGGTTCTACTACGGGTTTTGTAGTTTTATCTATAGGGGATCTTTGGAAGGCTAGAGGGGGGTGAATAACCTGTTTTTGTTTCTACACAAATGGTTAGCGGAAGCAAAAAACAAAAATACTAAAGAAACAAAGACAAGAGCTAACAAAGAAAATTTACGTGGTTTGGAGATTAAGCTCCTACTCCACGGCGATCCGTAAGGTGGATCAACCCAAACCAATCTTCACTAAGAGCTCCTTTGAGGTGGAGAAGTCTTCTTTACAAATGAACCTCTCTTCTTACAAATGATAGAAATGAAATTAGAGAAGAAGAGGCTAGAAATCACTTAGAAAGCTTTAGAACACTTGGGGAGCTTGAGAGTATGAGTATGAATGTAAGCACTAGACTCATCAAGCACCCCATGACCTCTTTTTATAGAGAAGAGGCTAATTTTCCCGTTGAGCCTCGATCAGTCGACTGATGTTGTAGCCGAAGCAATCCAACGACTTTTGACAAGCCAGATTTGCGATTGTCACTACCCAACGGGAAGCCGATCAGTCAACTGATCATATCATCAGTCGACTGATTGAGTAACCAGTCGAGTGCTCCAAGCGATCACTCGACTGGAGATCCTTCTGTGCCGATGTCAACTTATAGCAGTCAACTGCTAGGGTATAGTAGTCGATTGATGGGTGGATCAGTCGACTGCCAAACCCTAGCAGTCGACTGTTTGACCACAGAATCAGCCATCTTCAGTAGAGTGACTAATCAGTCGACTGGAGCAAGTCACCAATCGATTGGCAAACTTCAAGTATGATAAATTCATGCTTGAAGTCAACTCCCTAGACCTAGACTCAACCTTCTAGCTCTTCCTTCAGTCTTGCACCTCTAGGATCCCTCCGAGTCCGTGACTTTTTCATCCTTGCGCTTGCTTCCAAGAGCTTCTATCGGTTTCGTCGTGTCTTGGGTTTCTCTTTTGCCAAAGGATCTCTTGGACTTTACGCCGCCAAGACTACATGCTTGGACTTACGTTGCCAAGACCTTGCCTTTGGTCTTCCTTTGCCAGGGTTCGCTTGGACTTTACACTGCCAAGACTACATGCTTGGTCTTACGCCGCCAAGACCTTCCCTTGGGCTTCTTTTGCCAAGATCATACTTGGACTTTCCTTTGCCAAGTCTTTACACTTGGATTTCCTGTCACTTAACACATTCATGGTTAGATCATAAAACATTGCCTAACTATAGATGATTATCCAAACATATAAATGCTTGGGGCATTGTTGCACCAACAATCTCCCCCTTTTTGATGTTTGACAATCATTCAAGTTAGGTCTTAACATATGCACATAATGAAAACATCATATTTCCAATATGAATTCTAACTTAAAGTTTCCTTCTCCCCCTTTGACATACATCAAAAAGAGAAGGATTCATACAATGATTAGTTCATGAAAGAATTGAATTGGTTATGTCTTGAACTAAGGTATAAGATAGATATGGGACTCCCCCTTAATCCAAGACATGGTTCATGATGTGTGAATAACATGTGGAGCAAAGCATAAACAAGAGATATGAAATTATGTCCTAACTTTGCACCAACAATATAAATTTAGGGGATGAAAAGATTTCACTATGAAGCTCCCCCTAAAACAATGCATCAATCAGTCCTATGTTGGTGCAATCGGCCCAGGTCACGATTGACCAGGACTCGAGTTTGGCTCGAGTGATGTTTTGATGTGTTTTGATGTTTCGACAAAAACATATGACAATATAATTGTCAAGGAAAGTCCAAGCATGGGTCTTGGCAAATGGAAAGTCCAACATGTGTTGGCAAGGAAAGTCCAAGCATGGGTCTTGGCAAATGGAAAGTCCAACATGTGTTGGCAAGGAAAGTCCAAGCATGGGTCTTGGCAAATGGAAAGTCCAACATGAGTTGGCAAGGAAAGTCCAAGCATGGTCTTGGCATGGAAAGTCCAACATGGGTTGGCATTTGAAGTCCAAGGGGATTAATATTGGTGGCGTAAAGTCCAAGCGGTAGTCTTGGCAGCATAAGTCCAATGGTTGGCGGCGTAAAGTCCAAGCAGAGTCTTGGCGGCGTAAGTCCAATGTGCCTTGGCAGTGTAGACACCGTTAGCATGACATAGCCGACGGAAGCACCTGAAGGCTAGCGTGATGGATGAACAAGTCATGGATGACTTGGAGGGATCCGAGAGGCATGAGGCTGATGGAAGTGGCTAGAAGGCTTAGGTCTAGGCTAAGGGTGGTCTAGCAAGTATGGGGGAACCATACTTGAGTTAAAACCTCATGTTTGAGGTGTGCGGTGCCATATAGCGATTATCAACTACGGTTTATTGCGGGTTATGGCCTAGCGATCGCCATAGGTTAGCGATCGGTGATGGCTCAGCGATCATTGATCGTGTGATCGATCGATTGGTGCTCGATTCGGCCTGAGAATGGAGTCGAGACTCGGTGGTCAGTGAGGACTCCATCGATCGGTGATGGTCTGTCGATCATTGATCAATTCGTTGGACTTATCCAACGTGGAACTAGCCGTTGTCTCACGACAACAGTGGCATCAGCCGACTGATGGTCCCGATCAGTCGACTGATCGACTTTTTCCAGCACAGGTTGAAGCTATATATGGAGCTCGTGATGGAGGAAAAAGGAATCGGTTCTTGAGGGCTATTGGGGCGATTTGTTGGTGCAAATCAGGTCTCCAAGTGCAAGCAAGCAACCAAGCATTCAAGCATTCAAAACAAGTGTTGTAAAGTCTTTTCTTTACTTGTATTTCATATTCATTATTGTAATTGCTTGTATTTGTATCTTATTGTTGTAAGATTACTTGTAAGGGGTTTCTCCACCCTTGACTTGTGTCAAGAAGGAGTTTTATTGGTTAGTGGTGTTTGTGGCATCGCTAGGGTTCGTACGAACCCAATCCGTGGAGTAGGAACCGGTTCGGTTCCGAACCACGTTATATGCTCTTGTTGTGATTTGTGTGGTGTCCATTTCGTTATTGCTTTTATCATTATTTCTATTTTCGCTGCGTACTAATGAAATTGTAGACACGAACGGGATCGAATTTCATCTACGCTATTCACCCCCCCCCCTCTAGCCATTCCAAGGGTCCTAACAAGTGGTATCAGAGCCCGGGGTTCTTCTACGGATTAACAACTGGGAGCTAAGGCAAAAGGCTAGAGGGTGAAGATGGAATTCCAAGACAAGCTTGGATGGGAAATCAACACTCCACCTCCATATGATCCAGAAGATTTTCCGGCATGGAGAGCAAGAATGGAAACATTCTTGATGATGAACATAGAGGATTGGTTCATCCTCGTTGAAGGCCTTGAACCCCCTAGGGATAAGAAGGGGAATGTCCTAAAATTGAAAAAGTGGACCCAAGAGCAACGCCAAAAGCTCAAGACCGAAGTTAAGGTAACGAAACTTTTGGAAGATTTAATCCCTAATGATGTTTTGTGCAAGCTAGGGGATTACATGTATGCCAAGGAACTATGGAGAAAATTGGCAAGATACCATGAGGAGAGTTCATCCTCAAGTGAAAGTGAGGAATCGGAAGTTGAGATGGAGTCAACTTCCGAATCGGAGAAAGAAGAAGTAGAAGAGGTGGAAGAAGCATCTACTTCTAGGATTGAGGAGGAGAGACCATCCTCTACACCGGAGCAACCTCAAGAAGAGCTTTCAACATCCGATCAAGATGAGGAAGCTCAAAATTCAACTCCGGCACCTACCACCACCCTAGGTAACTCAAACACTTTATTTTCAAACAAAAATCATATTATGTGCTTTGAGTGTAGGGAGTATGGGCATTACAAGAGCAAATGTCCAAAGAGGATCAAGAAAGCTCCTCCGGCGCCTAAAAGTCAACAAAAGTCAACGGACGCCGGTTCTCCAAGACAAAAGAGCAAGGAGCATGTCATTTGCTTCAAATGCCGACTACCGGGTCATTACCGAAGTCAATGCCCAAAGAAGAAGAAGGGGCAAAGGGGAGCATCACAAGTAGGGGGAGCCACTAAGGCAAACCCTAAGGTATATTTAAATAATGCTCCATCTAATTTAATTATTAAAAAGCTTACTAGAACTAATTTTAGCAATTTTGTTATGTATCATAAAGAGCATGCTAGAAATAACAAACATATTTGTTTAGGAGCTAAGAAGGTTCACCTTAGGAATAAGGTGAAATTTGGGACTAATGTCCCTAAAAATATCTTACCTAGGGAATCAATTAGGAAAATAGGAGAACATCTAGGCCTTAACCCTAAATGGACTAGGCATATGCCTAGGAAGAACCATGCCCATGGTCTAAATCAAAATTCTAAAATTGGGCAATTAGAATTAGAGAATCAAGCCTTGAGGTCAAGGCTTGAAAAACTTGAAAAGACCCTTAAGGTTATGCAAAATCAAATGCAAGGGTCAATTAGTCAAACTTCTAGGTCCAAAAGTCAAAGTCAACACCTAGGACCTAAGAGTCAAAAGTCAACCAAGGGCAAGCAAGGTTTGGGTCACAAACCTAAGCCTAAGGTGGCTTACCATAGTGTTCCATTTGATTATGGAACACAAACTAGGTCTAGGAAGACTAAGGTCAATAGGGAAGTCATCCCTAGAGTTGACCAAGGGTTGTGCCTAGCGGCTAAGGTTTCTAGGAAACCTAGGGTGGACACTAAGAAGGTTGCAAGGGGAGTTACCCCTAGAGTCAACCTAGGTAAGACCCAAATGACCAAGGCTAATAAGCCTAGGAGGGTCATTAGGAAGGTATCTAGGGAGGTTATCCCTAAGGAATACCTAATTAACCCTAGGAGCTCAAATCGGTTTTGGGTTCCTAAGAGCGTGATTGATTCACGCTAGATGAGTTAGGGTGTGCCAACCTTAAATGGATGGGTAGTTAACTCAACCATGGCAAAGGTGGCACTTTAGGTTATTTTCAAGGTTATGGATACCTTGGAAATAGATTTGAATTATCATCCTAAAAGATTTTAGGGTGTGCCAATATTATTTGAGAAGCTTGATAAAATGGTCAAATTGACACAATTTAGGTTTAGAGGTCGTAGTGTGACATTTTGGATTTTTGGCACACTTGGGAAAATTTAGGTTAATATGGCAAAATATACTTAATTATATCAAATTGCAAGTAATATTAAAATTTAGGTATTACCATACCTATATATTTTATTTGTCATGCCTTGTTTGCCATATGCCATGACATGACATCATGTTTATGTTCTATCATTTACATGTCATGACATTGTTTAGGGTTATTTTAGATGTCATGCATTCTTCAATCTCATCATATGTCATGACATCATGATCATTGGCCATGTTTTAATAATGCTATTATTTATGCCATGATCATACATTCATGCATTAACTTGATTAAAATTGATTTAAGGACTATGACATGACTTGGAGTCCCAGTAATAAGGGAATCAAGTAGAGTTGCTTTAGAAAATGCATGAAACCCTAGTTTAGGGAGAACAAAACCCACATCTCACATCTAATTGACATGTATGTGTATGTATACACCCTAGATACATGTGAGATGCTAGGATATGAGTTAAGTTCAAGGTGCATAGTTTTTGCATCTAGATGAACTAAAACTCATCTAATTTTAGTTGTGGATCATTGGGAGAGCTTGTGTACAAGTCACGTACATAGAGCCCAAGGAATATGATCCAAGATAACATTTTGAAAACATTTTAAAATCAATTTAGAAAACCTTGGTGAAATCTATCTTTTGATAGTCATCATCATTGTAGAAGTTGGTACAAAGTAGATCAAAAACTTTAAAGTTTTTAATAGTTTTGAACTTTGTACCAATCTCCTATTTCAATGGTAAAAATATTTTTCGAAAATTTTTCACTGATTGTATGTGTGTTAAGTAATATACGTATCAAGTTTCATGATTTTTTGATTTACGTAGAATTACTTATGCATTTCCAGAAGTCGAGTCTGATTTCTGAAAATCAGGTTTTCAGTTATCGATCATCGCTTCTACTGATCGCGATCGTGATGGCAGCGTTTGGACTCATTGCGGTGCTTTATCACTCATTGTTAGCCGTGCGGTCGGTGATGGACATCATCGGTCCGGTAATGACAGAGTCGATTGATAGCCTGATTTTGGGGTAACCAAAAGTTGTTTAACCCGATTTCAGCTACGGTTATGGTCCCTAATCACTCCTAACCCTGGGATATGCTTTGGGAAGCATTATAAAGGGTGTAAATCCATTGGATATGGATTAGGGGAAGTATTTGGGGTTTGTATCAATTTTAAGGTGTTGGAAAGTTCAATGTTGAATTTCTAATCTTAATTTTGATGGTTTAGAGTTCCTATTGGCTTAGGGACTTCCCAAGGACATTGTTGGTGCAATGGTCAAGGGGGAGCAAGCCTTTAGGGGGAGGTATCCATCTTGGAATGATGGATGTGTTTTTCTCCTTGAAAAGGAGAAGTTATTGGGAGAATATGACATCAATTGGAAAATTGATGGGGACTTTTGAGAGACCCAATTTGGAAATTGGGAGAGTAAATAGGATTGTCTCTCTTGAGTGATATTGGACTTGTCACTAGGAAGATGGTAGGCATCCTAAGTATTTTTGGACGAAGGGGGAGATTGTAAGATCTCATTGGGAAATGAGACATTGACCCTCTTAGGGAGACAACTTTTTGCTGTTAGTCAAAAAGGGGGAGAATGTTTGGGGGAAAACATTTGGAGAGTATTTACCAATTTGGGATAATTGGTAAAGGATTGGAGTTAGTATTCTAACTCAATTATTTGTTTGGTTTTTGTCAAACATCAAAAAGGGGGAGATTGTTGGTGCAATCGGCCCAGGTCACGATTGACCAGGACTCGAGTTTGGCTCGAGTGATGTTTTGATGTGTTTTGATGTTTCGACAAAAACATATGACAATATAATTGTCAAGGAAAGTCCAAGCATGGGTCTTGGCAAATGGAAAGTCCAACATGTGTTGGTAAGGAAAGTCCAAGCATGGGTCTTCGCAAATGAAAAGTCCAACATGTGTTGGCAAGGAAAGTCCAAGCATGGGTCTTGGCAAATGGAAAGTTCAACATGAGTTGGCAAGGAAAGTCCAAGCATGGTCTTGGCATGGAAAGTCCAACATGGGTTGGCATTTGAAGTCCAAGGAGATTAATATTGGCGGCGTAAAGTCCAAGCGGTAGTCTTGGCAGCATAAGTCCAATGGTTGGTGGCGTAAAGTCCAAGCGGAGTCTTGGCAGCGTAAGTCCAATGTGCCTTGGCGGTGTAGACACCGTTAGCATGACATAGCCGACGGAAGCACTTGAAGGCTAGCGCGATGGATGAACAAGTCATGGATGACTTGGAGGGATCCGAGAGGCGTAAGGCTGATGGAAGTGGCTAGAAGGCTTAGGTCTAGGCTAAGGGTGGTCTAGCAAGTATGGGGGAACCATACTTGAGTTAAAACCTCATGTTTGAGGTGTGCCAGTCGACTGGTGCCATATGACAGTTGACTGGACCGAGTCAACTACGGTTTGACTGCGGGTTATGGCCTAGCAGTCGACTGCCATAGGTTGGCGATCGTGATGAGCGATCGTGATCGTGTGATCGGTCGGTGGTGCTCGAAATTCCGGCCCGCGAGAATGGAGTCGAGACTCGACTGGTCGAGTGAGGACTCCATCAGTCGACTGATGGTAGTTCCGTTGGACTTATCCAACGTGGAACTAGCCATTGTCTCACGACAACAATGGCATCAGTCGACTGATGGTCCCGATCAGTCGACTGATCGACTGTTTCCAGCACAGGTTGAAGCTATATATGGAGCTCGTGATGGGGGAAAAAGGAATCGGTTCTTGAGGGCTATTGGAGCGATTTGTTGGTGCAAATCAGGTCTCCAAGTGCAAGCAAGCAACCAAGCATTCAAGCAATCAAAACAAGTGTTGTAAAGTCTTTTCTTTACTTGTATTTCATATTCATTATTGTAATTGCTTGTATTTGTATCTTATTGTTGTAAGATTACTTGTAAGGGGTTTCTCCACCCTTGACTTGTGTCAAGAAGGAGTTTTATTGGTTAGTGGTGTTTGAGGCATCGCTAGGGTTCGTACGAACCCAATCCGTGGAGTAGGAACCGGTTCGGTTCCGAACCACGTTATATGCTCTTGTTGTGATTTGTGTGGTGTCCATTTCGTTATTGCTTTTATCATTATTTCTATTTCCGCTGCGCACTAACGAAATTGTAGACACGAACGGGATCGATTTTCATCTACGCTATTCACCCCCCCTCTAGCCATTCCAAGGGTCCTAACATCCTATACCCTGTTAATTACTTGAATTATCATACCATAGGGTTAGGATACTTAAAATTACACTTAAGTCAAGAAAGAAAGATGATTTGTAGAAAAATATTTGAATATTGAATCGATCATTGCCACCCACTAACGCCATTTTCGGGTTTTATTTAACTTCAGAAATGCACCAAAAATTCAAGAAAAATAAAAAAATCACAAAATTTTGTGTGCACATTTCTGAAATAATTTTATATAAAGGAAAAATAATTTTAAAAATATATGCTTTCTAGATTTTGAAAATGATACAATTTTAAAAACTAGCAAAAGTTTTAAGAGTTTTGCAAACTTTGTATCACCTTTGCCTAGCAATTGAAAATTGTTTTTCAAAGTATGATAAACATAGTTTAAAATATATTTTGGTTGACATTTCCAATCATGTTCTTAGAGATATATGCACATTAATTGTACATAAGCCTTCCCAATGATTGGTCCAATGAAGGATTAATGTCTTTAGATGACATTTTGGTTCATAGTAATGCATCATAACAAGCATGATGAACCAAATGCATCTTCCTAACATCTCACATATTGTCTAAGTGGCTCAATACAAAAACCATGGTTTATTAGGTATTTTGTGAGATGCTTAGAGGTATAGTCCTAGATTTTCTATAGGATCATGCAAACCTAGACCTCTATTCTACTAAACACATTCCAAGTTCTCTCCTAAGTGATGAATATTCCATTTCAGGGAGAGCTTTGGTGAATATGTTGGCTAGGTTGGACTTGGATTCTATGTAATTGAGTTCAATATCCCCCTTAGCCACATGATCTCTAATGAAGTGATGCTTCACTTCAATATGCTTAGTCCAAGAGTGATATACCGGATTTTTGGTCAAATTTATGGTACTCACATTATCACAATACACCTTGACTTGGAGTAGTGTAGCTCATAGTCCTCTAGAGTGTGTCTCATGCAAAGTAATTGAGCCACACAACCACCCATAGCCACATATTCGGCTTCGGTGGTGGACAAAGCAACACAAGGTTGCTTTCTACTACTCCAACTAACTAGGGAGGATCCAAGAAATTGGCATCCACCACTAGTACTCTTCCTATCTAACTTGCAACCCGCATAGTCGGAATCGGTGTACCCAACCAAATCAAAAGATTTTGTCCTAGGGTACCAAAGTCCTACATTTAGTGTGCCTTTGATATACCTTAAAATTCTCTTAACGACTACTAAATGGGACTCCTTGGCACAAAATTGGTATCTTGCACATATACCAACCGCAAATAAGATATCGGGTCTACTAGTGGTTAGGTATAGAAGGCTACCAATCATGATTCTATAAAGTTTTGGGTCAATTATTTTACCTTCTTGATCATTATCTATTTTTGTGTTGGTTGCCATAGGAGTTGAAACTACCTTAGCATTTTCCAAACCAAATTTCTTGATCATTTCTTTGGCATATTTGGTTTGGTATACATAAATTCCTTCATTTGTTTGTTTGACTTGTAAACCTAGGAAGAAATTTAGTTCTCCAACTAAACTCATTTCAAACTCATTCTCCATATTTTTGATAAAATCTTGAAGGAGTTCATCATTTGTTGACCCAAAAATGATGTCATCTACATATACTTGAGCTACAAAGATATCCTTTGATTTTGACTTTATGAAGAGAGTTTGATCTACTTGACCTCTTCTAAACCCCTTAGAAGCTAAGAAAGATGACAATCTTTCATATCAAGCTCGGGGAGCTTGTTTTAACCCCGTATAAAGCTTTTCTAAGCTTGTATACGTGGTTTGGATAGTCTATATTCTCAAACCCAGGAGGTTATTCTACATATACCTCTTCCTTAATGAACTCATTTAGGAATGCCGATTTTACATCCATTTGATGGAGTTTAAAACCCATGTAGGAGGCATATCCTAATAGGATTCTAATGTATTCTAACCTAGCAACCGGGGCATAAGTTTCATCATAATCAAGTCCTTCAACTTGATTGAAGCCCCTTGTAACTAACCTTGCACTATTCCTAGTGATATTACCTTGATCATCTAATTTGTTCCTAAAGACCCATCTTATGGTAATGATGGTACTATCATTGGGTCTAGGAACTAACTCTCATACTTGACTCCTTTCAAATTGATCTAATTCATCTTGCATTGCTAAGATCCAATCCAGATCATGTAATGCATCATTGATTGATTTGGGCTCAATTTGGGAGATAAGAGCTATTTGACTAGAGGAAGCTCTATGGAAGGACCAAGTTTTAACACCTTGAGATAATTCTCCTACAACTTGGTCAAGAGGATGATTTTGATTAATTCCTAATGTTCTAGGAGGCGTATTAAATTGATTTTGATCTTGGTTATCCTCAATTCTCCTTTCATCATCCGAATCTCCTCTTGCTCCCCCTTGATTATTACTCACTAATCCTCCCCCTTGATTATTACCCCCTAAGGTCAAGTCTTGAAATTTTTGGGTAATCTCTTAATTTTTGTCATTGATATCATCATCAATGGGGGATTTCCTCGGGTAAGTGGTAGAGGTTTCATCAAATTGAACATTTGAGGATTCCTTTACCTTTTGAGTTCTCTTGTTATAAACTCTATACCCTCTACTAGTGGATGAGTATCCAACTAGGATTCCCTCATCCGCTTTGGATTCAAATTTACCTAAATTGTCTTTGGTATTTAAGATGTAGACTTTGCATCCAAAGACCTTAAAATAGTGAATTGTAGGAATTGTGTCATTCCATAATTCAAAGGGTGTTTTTCCTAAAAACCTATGTATGAAAACCCTATTTTGGATATAGCTAGCAAGCGGTATTAATCGTTTCCGCCCACAAGTAGCTAGGAAGTGAATATGCATTAAGCATAGTCCTAGCCACCTCTTGCAGGACACGATTTCTCCTTTACACCACCCCATTTTGTTAGGGTATTCTAGGACAAGAGAATTCATGCTTGTACCCTTGTTCTAAGCAAAATTTGGAGAAATTAGAATTCTCAAATTCTCCACCATGATCACTACGGATCCGGTTGATTTTGAGACTTCTTTCATTCTCTACTCTTTTACTAAAACCTATTATTATTTCTAGGGGTTCATCTATATGTTTTATAAAATATACCCATGTAAATCTAGAAAAATCATCAACTATAACTAAGCAATATTTACTACCATTTAAAGGAGTACTATGATAATCAAATAAATCTAAATGCAAAAGTTCTAAAGGTAAAGACGTATTAATTAAGGTTTTACCCTTGTGTGATGACTTTGATTGTTTTCCTTCTTCACATGCATCACACATCTTGTCCTTGAGATACTTGACTTTTGGCAAACCCTTGACTAGCTCCATCGTGGCTATCTTGGCAATATTTTTCATGTTGATGTGCCCAAGCCTCCTATGCCATAACCAACTTTCTTCTTCTTTTGCCATAAGACACTTAAGGGAAATGTTAGAAGCATAGGATAAATCAACATAATAAATATTTGATTTCCTATATCCTACTAACATGCAATCATTTAATGTCTTGTGTCTTATAAAGCATTTAGAAGAGTTAAATTGAACATCAAAGTTGGCATCACATAATTGACTTACACTAAGCAAGTTGAATTTCATATTTTAAACTAACAATACTTTATAAATAGCAAGATTTGGGGATACCTCAATTGTGCCTTTTCCTAGAATTTTAAGTTTTCCACTATTTCCAAAAGACATGGTCCCCTTGCTAATGTGGTTGATTGTGGAAAATTTGCTCTCATCACCGTCATATGTTTTGAGCAACCACTATCAACAATCCATAAGCTTGGTCCTTCTACCTATACAACATGAAAAATACAAGTCTTAGGCACCCAAATCTTTGGACCGGTAGCATTAACTACATAGCTCTTGGGAACTCATGCCTTTCTAACCTTGCTCTTAATGGTTGATTTCCTACTAACAAGGGAGGTAAAGGCTACTTCCTTCTCCTTAGGCCTATATCCTATTTTGACCTTGTTGCAGATAGCCCTTTGATCCCTAAGTATCATATCTAGGTATTTAAAGCCATTTGTAAATTTTTCTAAGCATGCTCTTAGTTCACCTATTTCTTTTCTTAGTTCATCATTTTCATTTCTAAGTGAACATGCATCATCACAAGAAATTTCTACATCCTTAATCGATTTAATTTCTACTTTTAAATCCTTAATCCTAGATTTTGATTTATTTAGAGCATTTTGAAGACATGCAATGGTTTTATAAAGTAAGTATATCCTAGGGGAGTCTTTTACCTCATTGTCACTAGAGGACGATTCGTCGCTTGAGGATGATGATGATTCCTCACTTGAGCTATCTTCTAGGGCCATGAGTGCCATATTTCTTGTGATGTGGCAAAGTTCTTTGTCATCGGAGGAATCTTCTACACTTTGTGTATCTCATGTGTGGGCTACCATGACTTCCTTCTTCCTTCTTCCTCTTCTCCTTCTTTTCCTTCTTCTTCTTTTTCTTCTCCTCCTTCTTCTTTAGGTCCGGGCAGTTCGGCTTGATGTTCCCTTTCTTGTTACAACCATAATAAATTATGTTAGTATTTAAACTTGAGCTACTAGAGGATTTACCTTTTGAGGATTGGAACATCCTCCTCACATCCTTCTTGGTGAGCTTCCTTGACCTCCCACCAAACTTCTTCACATAGTGAGCCACCTCACTTGCCGATAGCTCTTCATCACTACTAGATGGCTCCTCCTCAGATTCAGATGAAGAAGAGACTTCTTTCTTTTCCTTCTTCCCTACAACAAGAGCTATACCTTTTTCTTTCGAAGAAGTATTAGCTTGCTCATGCAACTCAAATTCACAAAATAGTTCATCTATCTTAACTAAAGAAAGGTCCCTAGAGACTTTATAGGCATCGACCATTGATGCCCATAAAGTTGTTCTAGGGAAAGCTTGTAGGACATACCTTACAAGGTCTCGATTTTTGACCTTCTCACCTATTATATGTGAAGGAAGTCGCTTCGGAGGATCATTGGCTCCCATGTCCCCGGATTAAAATTTTCACTAATGAAAGGATTAATCCGGATGGGATGAGCTTCCTTAACGACACCATTTCGTCGTCGTGCTAACAACTCGAGTGGTCGCTTGAACAAACTAGTTGTTCAAGCAACACAACTCTTCTAGTTGGTTAGCCGCGGAAGAGACGACGGACGGATCGCCGGTTTTTGTGTTTGTCTTCGGGGTCCATGATTATACAATATATATTCACACACACACATGCATAATCATCATATATAAGAACATGCTCAGATCTGAAATTAAAGTTATAAAACTTTATACCTTACGATCTTCTACCGTATGTCCTATCCTCCTCGTGGACAACGTGTGGACGAAGATCCTCCACGAGTAGAAGCCTTCTAGATCGAGTTCTCCTCTACCTTGTCCGCTGTGAACAAAGAGAAAAACCACAAATACCTTTCCTATCTAGTACCGGCCACCAAGCTAGGAAGTTTGATGCAACCGCCGGCCAAGGAATGGATGAAGATGCGCCGGCCACCAAAACAAGAGGAGCCGCCGGCCACCTTTGGGAATTGGAAGAAGATGATCTTGCCGGCCACCAATGGGAGGAGAACTGCCGGCAAAGGAAGAAGAGAGTGGCTAAGATGAAGGGCGCCGGCCAAGGAAAGCTTGAATGAATTGGGCGCCGGCAACAATGTTGGATGAAGATGGTTGCCGCCCAACCTAGCTCCAAACCCTAGCCGCCCAACTCTTTCCAAACCCTAATCCCTATTCCAAAATCTATATCTTGCCGCCCAACCCTAAGCCCTTATTTATAGAATTTAGGAGAAAGTTGGTTAGCCAAAATTATAGGAACTAACTCCTATATTCTTGCCGCCCAACCCCTAACTCCTTTAAGATTTGTTGCCGCCCAACCTATGGATGAGCCAAACCCTAATTCTAGAATTTAGGCTTAAGCCTCCTATAATCTCCACCGTCGGATCTAGGGATTTAATCTCCACCGTCGGATCTAGGGATTTAATCTCCACCGTCGAATCTAGGGATTTAATCTCCACCGTCGGATCTAGGATTTTATCCCAACCGTAGGATCTAGGATTTCATCCCAACCGTAGGATCTAGGATTTCATCCCAACCGTCGGATCTAGGATTTCATCCTAACCGTCGGATCTAGGATTTCATCCTAACCATCGGATCTATGGATTTAATCCAACCGTTGGTTCTAGGGTTTCATCCCAACCATCCGATCTATGGATTCAATCCACCCGTTGGTTCTATGTTTTGTTTTACATTCTTGGATCTAGACTTCACAAGGATTATATTAGGCTACGATAGGGACCATAAGGAGGAGTTGGGTCTTGGCCACCCGATGGATCGGAACCACACAAACTTGATCCATCAATGATGTTCCATTCCACTAGAGGATCATCATTGAACTACCTCACCAACCCCATAAATTAATATGGGCTCCATATATTATTTGTACATTAATCTCCCGTGTTTAAGATATCGAATGTCCACAATTAATTGATTTTATGACCATCAATTAATTAACCAATAAATCATCGAGTAGTACCACTCAACCTTATCATCATGTTGACTAAGTCTACCAGCTGGGTTTACATGATGAACCTTATGAGCTCCTCAAGGGGACATCATCAACCTAATATATAGGACACGGTTTCCTCCTATAATCAACGGCACACCATGTAAATAATATTATTTCCCAACTTACCGGGCTTATTGATTTAATCCATTTAAATCTCACCCACTGGTAAATCAAAGAAATAAATACTAAGTACATGTGCCCATTATTATATCGGGATTAAGAGTATGTACAACATAATATCCGAGGTCCGATTCAATTATGTAGTCAGCACTAAATTGAATCAACTCTATGTCGGTCTTGCTCAATACACCTAAGTGTACTAGTGTAACTCTATGTTCAAGATAAAACAATACCAAGCTACACTACAACCATGCCAATGGTTTGTCCAAAACCATCTTGGTTGTGAGCCTTTACTTATATTTTACAAGGGACTGATAACATGATCTTCTGTGCCACACCAAGCACCATGTTATTTACAATGTAAAATATTAGACAATATGCACACATATATAATGAATATATAAAATGCAAACAATGATCATGTGATTCTTATTTCAAAATAAAATGTTCATACAAAAAGGGCTAGGCTTTCAGTATACATTCCAACAATCTCCCACTTATACTAAAAGACTATGCCGTCATCATTCTGCCATACATCTGATCCCCATGTCCTCCACATGCCTATCAAACGCTTTCGCTGGAAGGGCCTTAGTGAATGGATCTGCCAGGTTATCCTCTGATGCAATCTTGATGACAGTAACTTCTCCTCGCTTTACGATCTCTCGTTTGAGGTGGTACTTGCGCTCTATGTGTTTACTCGCCTTATGGGCTCGTGGTTCCTTCGAGTTTGCAACTGCACCACTGTTATCACAATAAATTGTGATAGTTCTGGACAAACCAGGAATCACATCCAAGTCTATCAAGAAGTTCCTGAGCCATACAGCTTCCTTGGCTGCCTCAGAGGCTGCCACATACTCAGCTTCCATGGTAGAGTCCGCCACGCATTTCTGCTTGACACTCCTCCATACTATGGCTCCACCTCCAAAAGTAAACACAAATCCCGAGGTAGACTTACTCTTGTCCCTATCTGATTGGAAATCCGAATCTGCGTAACCCACAAGGACTAATTGGTCTGCCCGGTAAACCAGCATCTAATCCCTAGTCCTTCTCAGGTACTTCAATATATGCTTTACCGCATTCCAATGTCCCTGTCCAGGATTACTCTGATATCTGCTAACCATGCCCACGGCAAAGCAGATATCCGGTCTCGTACATAGCATAGCGTACATAAGGCTTCCTACTGCCGAAGCATAAGGAACCGCCTTCATGTCCTCTATCTCCTTTGATGTTTTGGGACACATCTCTTTAGATAAAGGAACTCCATGCCTAAAAGGTAGAAAACCTTTCTTGGAGTTCTGCATGCTAAAACGAGCAAGGATAGTGTCAATGTATGAAGCTTGAGACAAGCACAACATCCTTTTCTTGCGATCCCTTATAACTTTGATCCCAAGGATGTGTCCCACTTCTCCCAAGTCCTTCATGTCAAACTGTTGACAACCATACCCTTTACGTCGATAACACTTTGATATTGTTGCCAACTAACAAAATGTCATCTACGATAGTACAAGAAACACCACTACGTTTCCACATCTCTTGTATACACAAGGTTCATCCGGACTTTGAATAAATCCATATGACTGGATTACCTCATCAAAGCGGATGTTCCAAGATCTAGAAGCTTGCTTCAATCCATAAATGGACCGATTAAGCTTACATACAAGATGCTCTTTGCCTTTAGCAATGAATCCCTCTGGTTGCCGCATATAGATGTTCTCCTCAAGACTTCCGTTAAGGAAAGCTGTCTTGACATCCATCTGCCAAATCTCATAATCCATATGAGCATCTATAGATAAGAGAATCCGGATAGACTTAAGCATAGCTCTTTGGCGAAAAAGTCTCCTCATAATCGATGCCCTCTTTCGAGTAACCCTTTCGCAACAAGCCTAGCCAAGGTCTCAACCTTCCGCCTACTCCTCTCTTCTTGTAGATCCACTTGCATCCAATGGTTTTTACACCATCGGGTGGTTCTACTAGCTCCCAGACTGATTAGAATCCATAGATTCTATCTCAATTCATCGCACTTTGCCAAGATATCGCATCTCTATCTTGGAGTGCCTCATCATATGTCCAGGATCGTTCATGTTCACTGTGACTAAGTCCAAGACTCTCCCAAAAACATGAATCTATCGGGTTGTCTAACAACCTCCCACTACGACGAGGTGCCTCCTGGTATGCTCGTGGACACGCGGCGTTGACTTGTGGTGTCTCCTCTTGTACCGGTGGTAATCAAGTCGGACTTCGCCAACTCCTCAAGAACAATCCTACTGTGGGCTTGTGGTTCATCACATAGTCCTCCTCTAGAAATCTGCATTCAGACTCACGATCACCTTCTCGATCTCTAGGACTATAGAATAAACCACCCTTCGCTCCTTAGGGTAGCCAACAAACAAGCGCACTTGCACGAGATTCCAACTTACCAAAGATCTCCTTCAAAGACATGTGGCCGACTACCCCAACCGAATATGTCTTAGACTAGGCTTTCGCCTACCCACAACTCAGGAGTAGAGGGTACCGACTTAGATGGAACCAAGTTCGAATGTGTGCCGTGCTTCCAGAGCAAACCCCAGTAACTAATCAGTAACTCGTAATAACTCATCATCGATCCGACCATCTCCATAAGAGTCCTATTCCTTCGCTCGCTACACCATTCTACTGGGTGTGCCAAAGTGCATAATTGGGATTGAATCCCACCTGATAAGTAACTCCTAAACTCTCCCAAGAGGTACTCGCCACCACGATCGATCGTAATGTCTTGATACTTTTACCTTGACGGTTCTCCACATCACCTTGAATTCTTTGAACTCACAAAGCATTCAGACTTGTGGCATCAAGTAAATGTATCCATATCTTGAATAATCGCCTATAAAAGAGACAGTATTCAAAGCCACCTCTGCCTCGGATAGACATAGGACCACAAATTAGAATGAACCAATTCTAACACATCTTTGGCTCTATACCCCTTGGCCTTAAAAGGCCTCTTGGTCATTTTACCTTCCAAGCAAGATTCGCAGGTTGGGAGATCCTCCACCACTAATGAACCCAAAGGTCCATCAGCTATCAACCTGTGAATTCTGCTTAGGTTAATATGACCAAGCCTTAGATGCCAAAGATATGTTTGGTTCATCTATGAAGGTTCTTTTCTCTTATTAGACTTAGAAGATGAGTTATTCACTTCTATATGCATCGTGGGAGCTTTTGGTTCAAGAGTATACAAATTGCCAACCAATGTACTGTAACAGATAATCTCTATTCCTTTTATAACAACTCCATTAAAAGAAACAGTAATATCCATCCATAAACAATTTAGAAACCGAAATCAAATTCTTTCTAAATGTAGGTACATAAAGACAATTTCTCAAAACCAAAACTTTATTTCTATCAAACGATAAATAAACGTCTCCCACTGCAATAGCCGCTACCTTTGTAGCATTGCCCATGTAGATGGTAATTTCTCCTTCAACTAGTCATCGGGTTTCCTGGAACCCCTGCAAAGAATTGCAGACATGATCAGTGGCTCCGTGATCTACACACCGTGCACGGTAGATAACACCACTAAACATGTTTCAACGACTAAGGCAGAAGATATACCCTTGTTCTGCTTCAGGAAGGGGAAGTCTTTCTTCCCATGTCCAGTCTATCTACAAGTGAAGCACTTGCCTTTCGGCCTCTTCACTCCCTGAGATCCTCCCACCACCTTTGCTCTACCTTGTTTCTTCTTCTTCTTGCCTTTCGGCTTAGAAGTAGAAACCTTCTGAGCAACCATGGCTTCCTGCCTAAGAGCTCGATTCTGGTATCCGAAAAGTTCCTTTTCCCCAGAATCATCTGCAGGCCTAGGAGGACACTCATCGACAGTTAAGACACTATCCATATTTCTTTTCCAATCATTATTGTTTGGGGACAGTAAGTTTGTTTCCTTTAGTACCAAAGAAAGTGGATTGAAAGCCATTTGAAAATCCTTAGAATCACAATGATCAAAATATTAGATTTCAAATAATATTGATTCCTCAAAACAATAAAATTCAGAAATCAACCAACACCTCAAAACACCAAGAATATCGCATGCCACGATAGTGTGGACGTATACGAATTCTACATTTGTAAGAGGAGGTTTTACCCATTAATTTTATTATCTTGTCAACCTTACTTTTTGACAAATAAAATTAATAGTTGGTTCCTGTTTGGCCCTACAAATAAAAGCAGTGACTCCGATGTGGAGGATACTTTTTATTTGCATCTAAGTGTGCACCATTACACGGTACTAAGGGAATTATTTCGGATTATGTGCCTTACCGATGGGGAAGTACACACGCTCCTAGATAATTTCCTACAACCATTATTTGACCTAGTGATCCGCAAACAAACCCATCCGATGGGGAGGAAGGCACTCAGAGCCAACGCGCAAGTTTGTTGCATCACACGTCAAATTGTAATGGAGGCCGCGGGAATTAATTAAAATGTCCCTCTCCCACTTAGTAAATTGAAATCGAGGAATTTTAAAACAAACACAACATGCATATAAAACAAATAAGCAATAAATATGGAAAAATCAAAATTTTTCCAACTATTATGGCATTGTTCTCCAATACGCATCCCGTCGTGTCGCCACCTCGTCCACTCCATCTTTTCCCGTGCGCAAGTCACCAAAGAGATCCGAGCCGAGATAAATCATTTTAATTACATCCATCGATCCTATACTCCACGAAGGAGTGTACAAATAATCTAGATCGAAAGTAAACTAAAATGATTGGCTAAACAATGCCGTATTTAATTACAAAAATTAAATATTAATCTAGCCTCGTCAACCCCGAGGATTCAAATAATAAATTTTTACACACATCCATTCACATACACACACATGGCCATAATAGTCGGATCTTATGCCTTCAACCAAAGAGTTCCACTACGCATATACTACTATTATCCGACACATATTATATATGAAAAATGCTTAAAAATATAACCAAATCCTAAACACACAAAACCGGAAACCGTTGCTCTGATACCAATTTGATGGAAGTCGCTTCGGAGGCTCATTGGCTCCCATGTCCCCGGATTAAAATTTTCACTAATGAAAGGATTAATCCGGATGGGATGAGCTTCCTTAACGACACCATTTCGTCGTCGTGCTAACAACTCGAGTGGTCACTTGAACAAACTAGTTGTTCAAGCAACACAACTCTTCTAGTTGGTTAGCCGCGGAAGAGACGACGGACGGATCGCCGGTTTTTGTGTTTGTCTTCGGGGTCCATGATTATACAATATATATTCATACACACACATGCATAATCATCATATATAAGAACATGCTCAGATCTGAAATTAAAGTTATAAAACTTTATACCTTACGATCTTCTACCGTATGTCCTATCCTCCTCGTGGACAACGTGTGGACGAAGATCCTCCACGAGTAGAAGCCTTCTAGATCGAGTTCTCCTCTACCTTGTCCGCTGCGAACAAAGAGAAAAACCACAAATACCTTTCCTATCTAGTACCGGCCACCAAGCTAGGAAGTTTGATGCAACCGCCGGCCAAGGAATGGATGAAGATGCGCCGGCCACCAAAACAAGAGGAGCCGCCGGCCACCTTTGGGAATTGGAAGAAGATGATCTTGCCGGCCACCAATGGGAGGAGAACCGCCGGCAAAGGAAGAAGAGAGTGGCTAAGATGAAGGGCGCCGACCAAGGAAAGCTTGAATGAATTGGGCGCCGGCAACAATGTTGGATGAAGATGGTTGCCGCCCAACCTAGCTCCAAACCCTAGCCGCCCAACTCTTTCCAAACTCTAATCCCTATTCCAAAATCTATATCTTGCCGCCCAACCCTAAGCCCTTATTTATAGAATTTAGGAGAAAGTTGGTTAGCCAAAATTATAGGAACTAACTCCTATATTCTTGCCGCCCAACCCCTAACTCCTTTAAGATTTGTTGCCGCCCAACCTATGGATGAGCCAAACCCTAATTCTAGAATTTAGGCTTAAGCCTCCTATAATCTCCACCGTCGGATCTAGGGATTTAATCTCCACCGTCGGATCTAGGGATTTAATCTCCACCATCGGATCTAAGATTTTATCCCAACCGTCGGATCTAGGATTTCATCCTAACCGTAGGATCTAGGATTTCATCCCAACCGTAGGATCTAGGATTTCATTCCAACTGTCGGATCTAGGATTTCATCCTAACCGTCGAATCTAGGATTTCATCCTAACCATCGGATCTATGGATTTAATCCAACCGTTGGTTCTAGGGTTTCATCCCAACCATCGGATCTATGGATTCAATCCACCCGTTGGTTCTAGGTTTTGTTTTACATTCTTGGATCTAGACTTCACAAGGATTATATTAGGCTACGATAGGGACCATAAGGAGGAGTTGGGTCTTGGCCACCCGATGGATCGGAACCACACAAACTTGATCCATCAATGATGTTCCATTCCACTAGAGGATCATCATCGAACTACCTCACCAACCCCATAAATCAATATGGGCTCCATATATTATTTGTACATCCATCTCCCCGTGTTTAAGATATCGAATGTCCGTCAATTAATTGATTTACTGACCATCAATTAATTAACATCTAACTCCTCGAGTAGTACCACTCAACCTTATCATCATGTTGACTAAGTCAACCTGTAAGGTTTACATGATGAACCTTATGAGCTCCTCAAGGGGACATCATCAACCTAATATATAGGACACGGTGTCCTCCGATAATCAACGGCACACCATGTAAATAATATTAGTTCCCACCTTCCCGGGCTTATTGATTTAATCCATTTAAATCTCACCCACTGGTAAATCAAAGAAATAAATACTAAGTACATGTGCCCGTTATTATAACGGAATTAAGAGTATGTACAACATAATATCCGAGGTCCGATTCAATTATGTAGTCAGCAATAAATTGAATCACCTCTATGTCGGTCCTGCTCAATACACCTAAGTGTACTAGTGTAACTCTATGTTCAAGACAAAACAAGACCAAGCTACACTACAACCATGCCAATGGTTTGTCCAAAACCATCTTGGTTGTGAGCCTCTACTTATATTCTACAAGGGACTGATAACATGATCTTCTGTGCCACACCAAGCACCATGTTATCTACAATGTAAAATATTAGACAATATGCACACATATATAATGAATATATAAAATGCAAACAATGATCATGTGATTCTTATTTCAAAATAAAATGTTCATACAAAAAGAGCTAGGCTTTCAGTATACATTCCAACAATCTCCCACTTATACTAAAAGAGTATGCGTCATCATTCGAATACATCTCGATCCCTATGTCCTCCACATGCCTATCAAACGTGAAGGGCCTTAGTGAATGGATCCGCCAGTTATCCTCTCGATGCAATCTATGCACAAAGAACTTCTCCTCGCTTACGATCTCTCGATAAGGTGGTACTTGCGCCTATGTGTTTACTCGCTTTATGGGCTCGTGGTTCCTTCGAGTTTGCAATCGCACTAATTATCACAATAAATTGTGATAGTTCCGGGCAAACCAGAATCACATCCAAGTCCATCAAGAAGTTCCCGAGCCATACAGCCTTCCTTGGTCGCCTTCGTAGGTCGCCACATACTCACTTCCATGGTAGAGTCCGCCACGCATTTCGCTGACACTCCTCCATACTATGGCTCCACCTCCAAAAGTAAACACAAACCCCGAGGTAGACTTACTTTGTCCCTATCCGATTGGAAATCCGAATCTGTAACCCACAGGACTAATTGATCCGCCTAGAACCAAAGATATAATCCCTAGTCCTTCTCGTACTTCAATATATGCTTTACCGCACCCAATGTCCCCTGCTCCAGATTACTCGATATTCGCTAACCATGCCCACTGAAAAGCGTATATCCGTCTCGCATATAGCATAGCATACATAAGGCTTCCATCGCCAAGCATAAGGAACCGCCTTCATGTCCTCTATCTCCTTTGATGTTTTGGGACACATCTCTTAGATAAAGGAACTCCATGCCTAAAAGGTAGAAAACCTTTCGAGTTCTGCATGCTAAAACGAGCAAGGATAGTGTCAATGTATGAAGCTCGAGACAAGCACAACATCCTTTCGCGATCCCTTATAACTTTGATCCCAAGGATGTGTCCCACTTCTCCCAAGTCCTTCATGTCAAACTGCTTGACAACTACTTTACATCTCGATAACACTTTGATATTGTTGCCAACTAACAAAATGTCATCTACGATAGTACAAGAAACACCACTACGCTTCACATCTCTTGTATACACAAGGCTCATCCGACTTCAATAAATCCATATGACCGATTACCTCATCAAAGCGGATGTTCCAAGATCTAGAAGCTTGCTTCAATCCATAAATGGACCGATTAAGCTTACATACAAGATGCTCTTGCCTTTAGCAATGAATCCTCCGCTGCCGATATAGATGTTCTCTCAAGACTTCCTAAGGAAAGCCGCCTTGACATCCATCCGCCAAATCTCATAATCCATATGAGCTATAGATAAGAGAATCCGATAGACTTAAGATATTTACCGCTAAAAGGTCTCCTCATAATCGATGCCCTTTCCGAGTATACCCTTTCGCAACAAGCCTAGCTTTGAAGGTCTCAACCTTCCCGCCTACTCCTCTCTTTCTCTTGTAGATCCACTTGCATCCAATGGTTTTACACCATTGGGTGGTTCTACTAGCTCCTGACTGATTAGAATCCATAGATTCTATCTCCAATTCATCGCTTTGCCAAGATACCGTGATTCTATCTTGGAGTGCCTCATCATATGTCCAGGATCAGTTCATGTTCACTGTGACTAAGTCCAAGACTCTCCCAAAACATGAATCTCGTTGTCTAACAACCTCCCACTACGACGAGGTGCCTCCGTGTATGCTCGCGGACACGCGTGCGCTGACTTGTGGTGTCTCCTCTTGTACCGGGTACCAAGTCGACTTCGCCAACTCCTCAAGAACAATCCTACTGTGGGCTTGTGGTTCATCACATAGTCCTCCTCTAGAAATGCATCTGTGACTCACGATCACCTTCCGATCTCTAGGACTATAGAATAAACCACCCTTCGCTCCCTTAGGTAGCCAACAAACAAGCACTGCATTTACGAGATTCCAACTTACCAAAGATCTCCTTCAAAGACATGTGCCGACTACCCCAACCGAATATGTCTTAGACTAGGCTTTCGCCCACCCACAACTTGTGGGGAGTAGAGGTACTGACTTAGATGGAACCAAGTTCGTAATGTACATTGCTTCCAGAGCAAACCCCGTAACTAATCGTAACTCAATAACTCATCATAGATCCGACCATCTCCATAAGAGTCCTATTCTTCCTTCGCCTCCGCTACACCATTCTCACTGGGTGTGCCAAAGTGCATAATTGGGATCAATCCCACCTCGATAAGTAACTCCTAAACTCTCCCAAGAGGTACTCGCCACCACGATCGATCGTAATGTCTTGATACTTTTACCTTGACTGCTTCTCCACATCACGCCTTGAATTCTTTGAACCTGTCAAAGCATTCAGACTTGCGGCGCATCAAGTAAATGTATCCATACCTTGAATAATCGTCTATAAAAGAGACGAATTATTCAAAGCCACCTCTTGCCTGGATAGACATAGGACCGCACAAATCAGAATGAACCAATTCTAACACATCTTTGGCTCTATACCCCTTGGCCTTGAAAGGCCTCTTGGTCATTTTACCTTCCAAGCAAGATTCGGGTTGGGAGATCCTCCACCACTAATGAACCCAAAGGTCCATCACCTATCAACCTTGAATTCTCGCTTAGGTTAATACGACATGTAATGACCTTAGATGCGAATCGTTTGGTTCATCTGCGAAGGTTCTTTTCTCTTATTAGACTTAGAAGATGAGTTATTCACTTCTATATGCATCGTGGGAGCTTTTGGTTCAAGAGTATACAAATTGCCAACCAATGTACCTGAACAGATAATCTCTCTATTTCTTTTTATAACAACTCTGTCATTAAAAGAAACAGAATATCCATCCATAAACAATTTAGAAATCGAAATCAAATTCTTTCTAAATGTAGGTACATAAAGACAATTTCTCAAAACCAAAACTTTATTTCTATCAAACGATAAATAAACGTCTCCCACTGCAATAGCCGCTACCTTTGTAGCATTGCCCATGTAGATGGTAATTTCTCCTTCAACTAGTCATCGGGTTTCCTGGAACCCCTGCAAAGAATTGCAGACATGATCAGTGGCTCCCGTATCTACACACCAGTCCACTAAACATGTTTCAACGACTAAAGGCGTGAAGATATACCCTTGTTCCCTTCGGAAGGGAAGTCTTTCTTCCCATGTCCAGTCTATCTACAAGTGAAGCACTTGCCTTTCGGCCTCTTCACTCCCTGAGATCCTCCCACCACCTTTGCTCTACCTTGTTTCTTCTTCTTCTTGCCTTTCGGCAAGTAGAAACCTTCGAGCAACCATGGCTTCTGCCTAAGAGCTCGATTCTGTATCCGAAAGTTCCTTTTCCCGGGAATCATCTGCGAACCTAGGAGGACACTCATCGACAGTTAAGACACTATCCATATTTCTTTTCCAATCATTATTGTTTGGGGACAGTAAGTTTGTTTCCTTTAGTACCAAAGAAAGTGGATTGAAAGCCATTTGAAAATCCTTAGAATCACAATGATCAAAATATTAGATTTCAAATAATATTGATTCCTCAAAACAATAAAATTCAGAAATCAACCAACACCTCAAAACACCGAGAATATCGCATGCCACGATAGTGTGGACGTATACGAATTCTACATTTGTAAGAGGAGGTTTTACCCATTAATTTTATTATCTTGTCAACCTTACTTTTAGACAAATAAAATTAATAGTTGGTTCCTCTTTGGCCCTACAAATAAAAGCAGTGACTCCGATGGGGAGGATACTTTTTATTTGCATCTAAGTGTGCACCATTACATGGTACTAAGGGAATTATTTCGGATTATGTGCCTTACCGATGGGGAAGTACACACGCTCCTAGATAATTTCCTACAACCATTATTTGACCTAGTGATCCGCAAACAAACCCATCCGATGGGGAGGAAGGCACTCAGAGCCAACGCGCAAGTTTGTTGCATCACACGTCAAATTGTAATGGAGGCCGCGGGAATTAATTAAAATGTCCCTCTCCCACTTAGTAAATTGAAATCGAGGAATTTTAAAACAAACACAACATGCATATAAAACAAATAAGCAATAAATATGGAAAAATCAAAATTTTTCCAACTATTATGGCATTGTTCTCCAATACGCATCCCGTCGTGTCGCCACCTCGTCCACTCCATCTTTTCCCGTGCGCAAGTCACCAAAGAGATCCGAGCCGAGATAAATCATTTTAATTACATCCATCGATCCTATACTCCACGAAGGAGTGTACAAATAATCTAGATCGAAAGTAAACTAAAATGATTGGCTAAACAATGCCGTATTTAATTACAAAAATTAAATATTAATCTAGCCTCGTCAACCCCGAGGATTCAAATAATAAATTTTTACACACATCCATTCACATACACACACATGGCCATAATAGTCGGATCTTATGCCTTCAACCAAATAGTTCCACAACGCATATCCTACTATTATCCGGCACATATTATATATGAAAAATGCATAAAAATATAACCGAATCCTAAACACAAAACCGAAAACCGTTGCTCTGATACCAATTTGATGGAAGTCGCTTCGGAGGCTCATTGGCTCCCATGTCCCCAGATTAAAATTTTCACTAATGAAAGGATTAATCAGGATGGGATGAGCTTCCTTAACGACACCATTTCATCGTCGTGCTAACAACTCGAGTGGTCGCTTGAACAAACTAGTTGTTCAAGCAACACAACTCTTCTAGTTGGTTAGCCGCGGAAGAGACGACGGACGGATCGCCGATTTTTGTGTTTGTCTTCGGGGTCCATGATTATACAATATATATTCATACACACACATGCATAATCATCATATATAAGAACATGCTCAGATCTGAAATTAAAGTTATAAAACTTTATACCTTACGATCTTCTACCGTATGTCCTATCCTCCTCGTGGACAACGTGTGGACGAAGATCCTCCACGAGTAGAAGCCTTCTAGATCGAGTTCTCCTCTACCTTGTCCGCTGCGAACAAAGAGAAAAACCACAAATACCTTTCCTATCTAGTACCGGCCACCAAGCTAGGAAGTTTGATGCAACCGCGAAGGAATGGATGAAGATCTGGCCACCAAAACAAGAGAGGAGCCGCCCACCTTTGGGAATTGGAAGAAGATGATCTTGCCGCCACCAATGGGAGGAGAGAAGCTATAAGAAAGGAAGAAGAGAGTGGCTAAGATGAAGGGCGCCAAGCCAGAAAGCTTGAATGAATTGGGCGCAGAACAATGTTGGATGAAGATGGTTGCCGCCAACCTAGCTCCAAACCCTAGCCCAACTCTTTCCAAACCCTAATCCCTATTCCAAAATCTATATCTTGCCGCCCAACCCTAAGCCCTTATTTATAGAATTTAGGAGAAAGTTGGTTAGCCAAAATTATAGGAACTAACTCCTATATTCTTGCCGCCCAACCCCTAACTCCTTTAAGATTTGTTGCTGCCCAACCTATGGATGAGCCAAACCCTAATTCTAGAATTTAGGCTTAAGCCTCCTATAATCTCCACCGTCGGATCTAGAGATTTAATCTCCACCGTCGGATCTAGGGATTTAGTCTCCACCGTCGGATCTAGGGATTTAATCTCCACCGTCGGATCTAGGATTTTATCCCAACCGTCGGATCTAGGATTTCATCCTAACCGTAGGATCTAGGATTTCATCCCAACCGTAGGATCTAGGATTTCATCCCAACCGTCGGATCTAGGATTTCATCCTAACCGTCGGATCTAGGATTTCATCCTAACCATCGGATCTATGGATTTAATCCAACCGTTGGTTCTAGGGTTTCATCCCAACCATCGGATCTATGGATTCAATCCACCCGTTGGTTCTAGGTTTTGTTTTACATTCTTGGATCTAGACTTCACAAGGATTATATTAGGCTACGATAGGGACCATAAGGAGGAGTTGGGTCTTGGCCACCCGATGGATCGGAACCACACAAACTTGATCCATCAATGATGTTCCATTCCACTAGAGGATCATCATTGAACTACCTCACCAACCCCCATAAATTAATATGGGCTCCGTATATTATTTGTATATTTATCTCCCCGTGTTTAAGATATCGAATGTCCGTCAATTAATTGATTTACTGACCATCAATTAATTAACATCTAACTCCTCGAGTAGTACCACTCAACCTTATCATCATGTTGACTAAGTCAACCAGCTGGGTTTACATGATGAACCTTATGAGCTCCTCAAGGGGACATCATCAACCTAATATATAGGACCCGGTTTCCTCCTATAATCAACGGCACACCATGTAAATAATATTATTTCCCAACTTACCGGGCTTATTGATTTAATCCATTTAAATCTCACCCACTGGTAAATCAAAGAAATAAATACTAAGTACATGTGCCCGTTATTATATCGGGATTAAGAGTATGTACAACATAATATCCGAGGTCTGATTCAATTATGTAGTCAGCACTAAATTGAATCACCTCTATGTCGGTCCTGCTCAATACACCTAAGTGTACTAGTGTAACTCTATGTTCAAGATAAAACAATACCAAGCTACACTACAACCATGCCAATGGTTTGTCCAAAACCATCTTGGTTGTGAGCCTTTACTTATATTTTACAAGGGACTGATAACATGATCTTCTGTGCCACACCAAGCACCATGTTATTTACAATGTAAAATATTAGACAATATGCACACATATATAATGAATATATAAAATGCAAACAATGATCATGTGATTCTTATTTCAAAATAAAATGTTCATACAAAAAGAGCTAGGCTTTCAGTATACATTCCAACAATATGTAGTCCGTTGACTACCTCCTTGAAGCGACCGTGCATTTGACTCACGGTCTCGTTGGTCTTCATGTTGAAACTTTGGAGTTGACCTATCAAAAGGTCCCTCTTTTCTCTTCTTGTCTCCTTTGACCCTTCATTTAGTTCGATGAGCTTCTCCCAAAGCTCCTTTGCGGATTTGAAGGGTCCTACTTTGGATAGTTGCTCCTTTGATAGACCACATTGGAGTGTTGTCGTTGCTTTTGCATTTGCTTGCACCTTCTTTGCCATTTTCCTTGTCCAATCCTTGGTTGGTAGTGGCACTCCAAACTCATCGACCGACTTCTTGAACCCATCTACAATACTAAACCAATTGTCAATATCGTTGATAAGGTAGTATTCCATCCTACCTTTCCAATATCCAAAGTCATCGCCGTCGAAGAATGGAGGCCTCGCCGTGCTATACCCCTCTTGAAATGCCATCGTGCTTTGATTGATTGTTAGATTTTCCGACATGATCCGGGATCTGATACCACTTGTAGGATATTTTTAGAAGGCTAGAGGGGGGGGTGAATAGCCTCTTTTTGTTGCTACACAAATGGTTAGCAGAAGAAAAAACAAAAATACTAAAGAAACAAAGACAAGCGGTAACAAAGACAATTTACGTGGTTCGGAGATTAAGCTCCTACTCCACGATGATCCGTAAGGTGGATCAACCCAAGCCAATCTTCACTAAGAGCTCCTTTGAGGTGGAGAAGCATTTTTTACAAATGAACCTCTCTTCTTACAAATGATAGAAATGAAATTAGAGAAGAAGAGGTTAGAAATCACTTAGAAAGCTTTAGAACACTTGGGGAGCTTGAGAGTATGAGTATGAATGTAAGCACTAGCCTCATCAAGTACCCCATGGCCTCTTTTCATAGAGAAGAGGTTGATTTTCCCGTTGAGCCTCGAGAAGTCGACTGATGGTCTCCATCAGTCGACTGCTGCTATAGCCGAAGCAATCCAATAGCTTCTGACAAGCCGGATTTGCGATCGTCACTACCCAATGGGAAGCCGATCAGTCAAATGATCATTTCATCAGTCGACTGATTGAGTAACCAGTCGAGTGCTCCAAGCGATCACTCGACTGGAGAACCTTCTGTGTCGATGTCCACTTATAGCAGTCGACTGCTAGGGTATAACTGTCGACTGATGGGTGGATCAGTCGACTGCCAAACCCTAGCAGTCGACTGTTCGACCACAGGATTAGCCGTCTTTAGTCGAGTGATTGATCAGTTGACTGGAACAAGTCACCAGTCGACTGGCACACTTCAAGTATGATAAATTCTTGCTTGAAGTCAACTCCCTAGACTTAGACTCAACCTTGTAGCTCTTCCTTCAGCCTTCGCCTCCAGGATCCCTCTGAGTCTGTGACTCCTTCATCCTTGTGCTTGCTTCCAAGAGCTTCCATCGGTTTCGTCATGTCTTGGGTTTCTCTTTTGCAAAAGGACCGCTTGACTTTACGCTGCCAAGACTACATGCTTGGACTTATGCTGTCAAGACCTTGCATTTTGTCTTCCTTTGCCAGGGTTCGCTTGGACTTTAGGCCGCTAAGACTACATGCTTGGTATTACGCCGCTAAGACCTTCCCTTGGGCTTCTTTTGCCAAGATCATACTTGGACTTTCCTTTGCCAAGTCTTTACACTTGGATTTCCTGTCACTTAACACGTTCACGGTTAGATCACAAAATATTGCCTAACTATAGATGATTATCCAAAAATCAAAACATATAAATGCTTGAAGCATTAGTGCACCAACATTATCCTCATCGAATACTACATTAATGGTTTCTTTGATTTTTAGGGTTTCATTATTGTAGACTCTATAGGCTCTACTTGTGGTTGAGTATCCTAGGAATATTTTGATATTTGTTTTAGAGGTAAATTTGCCTAGGTAGTCTTTAGTATTTAGGATATGTACCCTAAATCCAAATATCCTAAAGTATTTAATGTTAGGTACTTTATCATGGTAGATTTCGTATGAGGTCTTAAGGTGCCTCTTTGTAGGGATGTATACTGAAAAGTCTATCTTTTGTATGAACATATTTATTTTGAAATAAGAATCACATGATCATTGTTTGTATTTTTATGGTTATACAATATTGTCTAATACATTACATTGTAGATAACATGGTGTGTGGTGTCACACCGGAGATCATGTTATCGGCTCCATGTAAAGTATGAGTAAAGGCTCACAACCGAGATGGCTTTGGACAAACCATCAGAATGGTTGTAGTGTGATTTGGTATTGGTTTGTCTTGACCATAGAATCACACTAGTGCACTTTGTGTGTATTGAGTAGGACCGAATTAGAGGTGATTCGATTTATTACTGACTACATAATCGAATCGGACCTCAGATATTATTTTGTACATGCTCTTAATCCTGATATAATAACTGGCACATATACTTAGTATTCATCTCTTTGATTTACCAATGGGCAAGATTTATATATTAAATCGATAGGCTCGGTAAGTTGGGAAATGATATTATTTATATGGTGTGCCGTTGATTATAGGAGGAAACCATGTCCTATACATTAGGATGATGATGTCCCCTTGAGGAACTCATAAGGTTCATCATGTAAACCCTGCAGGTGGACTTGGTCCGGCATGATGAAAAGGTTGAGTGGTACTACTCATGGAGTTAGATGTTGATTAATTAATGGTCAGTAAATTAATTAATCGACGGACATTCGAGATCATAAACACGGGGAGAAAATGTACAAATAATATATGGAGCCCATATTATCTTATGGGGGTTGGTGAGGTAGATCAATGATAATCCTTTAGTGGATTGGATTATCATTAGTGGATCGGACTTTATGTGGGCTTGATCCATGGGTGGCCAAGATCCAACTCCTCCTCATGGTCCCTAATGTAGCCTATTAACACCTCATGAAGCTTAGATCTAATGGATAGAAACAAAACTCTAGATCCAAAGGTAAAGATTAAATCTCTAAGATTCGACGGTTGAGATTAAATCTCTAGATTCAACGGTTGAGATTAAATCCCTAGAACCAATGGTGGAGATTAAAAGGAGGCTTATCCCTAACTCTATAAAAGGAGGACAAGGGTTTGGCGTGGAGTTTCAATCAAGGGAAGTTAGGGTTTTGGAGGTTGGCGGCAAGAGATAGGAGATAGGGTTTGGGCTTGGGCGGCACCTAATAAGGAAAGATTTCCTTGCCTTCTTCTCCTTCCTCAAGCTGCTGGCGCCCATCCAGCCCTTTCCAGCCATTGGCCGGTGGCCAAAGACCCTCTTCTCCTTCTCCTTAGGTGGTGGAAACAAGATATGGGGCTTTCCCTTGGTGTCTTGGCTGGTTTCCACCATAATCTCCTCCTCCTTCTTGGCCGGCGGCAAGCTCCTTCCTTAGAGGTTGTTGGTTGGTTGAAAAAAGGAATAGAGCTTTGTTTCTATTCTTCCTCTTGCTCGGAACGAGCAAGGAAGGAAGATTGGCAATCTAGGAGTTTCAACTTTTGGTAGATCGTCGCCCACACGACGTCCGAAAGGAGGAAGGTCATACATTAGAAGATTGAGAGGTATACCTATTCTCTATTCTCTTTTGTTACTTGCTTGTATTTGTTTTCCCAATTATGAGCATGATAAATTTTGTTCGTGGCTAAATAATACTTGGATCCCGAACATAAATACAAAAACCGGCGATCCGTACATCGTCTATTCCGCGGCTACTAGTAGAATAGAGGTTGGTCGCTTGAACAACGAGTTTGTTCAAGTGACCTCTCTAAACGAATAGCACGACGATGACTTAATTGTTTGGGCAATCCCTTTTGTCTAGGATTAAATTTTTTTAATCCGGGGACATCGATGGGATCGCCATGAACAAACAACCAAGGTGAAGTGGGAAGCGAAGTTTCCCCTCACGGACTCGATAAGTAAAACCCTTCATTCTTGACTAGTAGGATTCTATTTTGGACATAACAAGCCGTACTAATGGCTTCTGCTCAAAACCTAGTGGGTAGTCTATACTCGTTTAACATGGTTCTAGCGGTTTCTTGTAAGGTTCTATTCTTTCGCTCGACTAGACCATTTTGTTGTGGGGTTCTAGGACAAGAGAACTCATGGTGGTATCCATTTAGGTTACAGAAGTTGGTAAACCTATGGTTTTCAAATTCACCACCATGATCACTTCTAAGTCTTTTAATCATAAAGTTCTTTTCGTTTTCTATTAACTTACATAGGTTGGTAAGTTGGTCTAAGGTATAACTTTTGTGTTTAAGGAACCTAACCCAGGTAAACCTAGAGTAGTCATCAATTATGACTAAGCAAAATTGACTCCCATTTAGTGACTTGGCTCCATGAGAATCGAATAGATCCAAGTGTAGGAGCTCAAGCACACTTTTGGTTCATTCTTGGTTAGTTAGTTGATGTTGTGCCCTAGTTTGTTTACCTTGTTGACACACATTATAAATTTTATTATCCAAGTTGTTAAGGTTGGGCAAGCCTCTGACTAACCACTCTGACTCACCTTGTGAATGAGTCTTGGGTGCGAGTGGCCGAGTCATCGGTGCCACAATCGGGATTCCTCTTGCTGTGTCATAAGACACTTAGTTGAGGAGTTGGGTAAATTAATTGTATAGATGTTGCTATTCCTAGTTTTTTTAAGTATTGTTTTAGAGGTTTCATTAGTTTTAATTAAGCATTCATTTTCTAAGAATATTGATGTGAGCAAAACATATAGAGTTTTAGGAGTAGTTTTTGCTCACATCTCATTTCATTTTATGTTTGTTTCATGCATATTTTACTTTGTTTTGCATGCATTTCCTATTTTCTAGTTCGGAGATATACTTTTGTTAATTTATGTGTAGGGCGGCATTTTTGGAGCAAAAATGGAGCAATTTGTGGAGCACGGACCTTAGGGAACACGCACTGGCCATGTCCGAAGACTTGGACATGTTTTCGAAGCGAAACGGATCAAAACAGAGGCTCCAGAAAAAGAAAAGTCCAGGCCATGTGAAAACACACGACCGTGCCTTTTTTTTCCAGCTCAATTTTCAGCCTTGCACATGGCCAGGCCATGTGAAATTCACACGGCCATGTGACGGCGCTGCAAATTCAAGAAAATAGGGTTTTTCAAGCATTTATGGAAAGCCGGAGCCGCCTCTATATATAGGAAACTCATCTAAGAGGCGAGGGATCACGAGGGAGCCTCCCTAGGCTCCCAAACCCTAGGGGAGGCACAACGGCTGGGACGACACTCCGAGGCCCTAAAAAGCTTCGGGAACTTGCATCGGGGAGGAAGAGAGCCGCTAGAGGATCAAGTTCTGCACCACAACGCTAGAGGGAAGAGTTGCATTTACATTGTAATTCATATTTCTTACACGTTTATCATTATATTCATGAATTCCATAATGTTTTGTGATTCTCTTCTCGTATTCATGGAGTAGATTCTTCGATTCTAGGTTTAGGGAGTAGTTTGTGTTGAGTAGAACATTGTTATTTCAAATATGTTTCCATTCTTAAAATAGTATTTGTAGTTGAATGATTGTTTAGATCTATGGCTTTGTGTTTTGGTTTTCTATCTTTTGTGCGTAGACGATACGAGGGGTGACAGTCCTCGTATCTAAGATTTAGGGGATATTAGGAGGAACCTAGAGGTTGGCCTCATCGCCTGCAATTGTGGATAGAAGGATGCGATAGAGTCGATAATGTGTCTCTTTTTTGGCTCGTTGCAAGGATTGATTCGGCATCCTCGTACCATAGTGTATGATGTGCTTTCCACAAAACCCTACCTAGAAAATCTGGATACATTCAATTGATAGCATGTTCTGCAACACATATGAAACAAAAGTTCTATAATCCATCCAAATCCTCATAGCAACCCTTCTCTTCTTCCGTGTGACACCGTACTAAGTTCGGACCGCTGATGACCTCTCATTCGTGAACCCTAGGATTACAAATCCGAACAACAACACATCCACTGGATAAACCGATACTCAAAATCTCAGTCCCTGTGGGATCGATATTCTTTATTACTTGACAACATCCGTACACTTGCGGGCATTGAGCACGAGTGCACACTTCGAGTCCTCGACGGTCTCTGTCACGAGATTTGAGGTCGCGTTCACGTGCATCAAGTTTTTGGCGCCATTGCCGAGGACTGATTGATTCGATATCGAATCAAAAGTGGACAGTTGGATCAGACTTTGGCTAGATTTATTTTCTTGTTTTCTTTTATATTATTTCAGTTTTATTTCATTTTAGATTTTGGCTATTCAATTTGCAATTTAGATTAATTACATCTTTATTTCTTTCAGTTTTTAGTAGTGCTCTAGTTTAATTAAAAAAAAGGGAGACTCTTGCCAACCCATTGTTATTCCTTTCCTTACCTATAATTTCCTGTGTATAACGGTGCATTCTTTTACTCATGATTATGGTCAATTTAATGATGTAAGTTTTTGTAATATTTATTGTGAGCATTGTGGTGAAACATGGCATACCATTAACGATTGTCCGGATATATTCGAACCTTCACAATTTGAACAAGATGGTGTCACCTACAATTACAACCAGTGGCCACAAGATGATTCCTATTCATATAGTTATGGCCCTGGCTACTTAAACCCTCAATATTGTCCGCCTAAATCTTGACTAGAGAAGATGATAGAAAGCTTTATTCAGACGCAACAAGAGGCGAACGCTGAATTTCGGCAATGACATTCACAGACAGAAACAAAGATTGAAGAATTAAGTTCATCTATGAATGACATTACTAGCCAACAAAAGAAGCTGGAGATTCAGATAGCACAGATCGCCAGTTAGTTTGCTAGAACACCGAGTCGATTACCTGGAAGTGAAGAAAGACAATCCATTCAATCACCACTTGAAGAAGAACTTGAGGACTATTTAATTGATACTTTAATCGAGGAGTGCATTGCTTCAATCAAAACACCTTTTAACCTCAAGGGTCTAGAAGAGCCTACCTTAACCGTCACCGAAACTTTAGCTACCAATAACGAAGCCCATTTAGTGATTTGTAATGATAAAATTTCATTTGACATAATAGAATCGACTGATCAATCTTTTGGTGAGGATATTTGTGGTGAGTTACAATATTCACAACATATGGATGAAGTAGAATATCATGATCAAACTCCTGATGATTCTTTAAAGATAAGCATGTTCACTCTCGAACCAAGGAAGGCAGCTAATAAATATCTTGCCCCTCCACGAGCAAGATTTAAGGGATATGGTGATAAGGGACCACAAGGGAGGAGGCATAAGGTGAGTAAATATCTTGCTCCCCCACGAGCAAGATTCAAACACATCAAATAAAACATAGGAATAAGGTCGAGCTAAAAGACCTTAACCAAAGCGCTTCTTGGGAGGCAACCAAAGTTTAGTTTTTATGTTCTCTTTTTATTTTATTGCATTAGTTTGTGTAATTTGAACTTTAATTTATAACATTTATCATTTTGCATATAAATTAGGACTAGAAAGGACTTGCTATGTAGAAACAAAAATCATTTTGAACCTACACAATTCAGCGTGTAAAGAGAATTCGAATCATTGTGCACCATGAGAGAGAAACGGGGGGCACACGACCTAGCCGTGTGTTTTCACATGGTCGTGCCCCACATTCCAATAGTACACATGGCCTGACTGTGTGTTTTCACATGGCTGTGTTGCGCAAGGGATAAAGGGCACTGCACCGTGCATTTCAACCCTATACATCACTCTCCCTCCAGTCCACGCATGTATAGGAGCCCACCTAGTCCACATCGATATGAGCCTACACCTGCACCACCACCTTTTTCTACTTTTGAGCAGGATGTAGGTACATCTTCCTATGATTTTTTAGAGTTCCGATCGCACCTCGACAACATATATGCCGAGCAGCAGACGCAGAGGCAGCGATGGGAGGAGAAGAGCGCTTACACATAGGCAGAGTTTCAGTGCTTTTGGGAGCACTTCCAGCAGGCTGAGGAGTTCTACGACGAGGCCTGCCTCTACTTCTAGGAGGAGGTTGCCCATTGCCAGGATGAGGCCACCTACTGCTAGGAGATGCGACAGCACATGCATGCCCAGCAGGCACAGTGGGCCCGGGAGGAGAAGCACAGAGCAGCTGCTGCATCCACCAGCTCTCAGATCGACCACATGTACATGTGGCATCAACGGCTGAGCACCATGTTTTCCCAGGAGCCTGACATGCCGAGACTGCCGAACTTCCCACCTCGGCCACCATATTAGCGGTACAGTCTCATATAAGTCTAGGGGGGTACCCCAAGTTTTGATTTATTTTGTTTCTAGAAGTAGTTTCTTTCCTGATATTTGCATCTTAGTGAGCATTCATTTGTTTATGTATAGGTTGTTTAGTTTCTTTTAGCACTTAGTTTTTGCTATCTATAAGCTGCCTCAGTAATATTTTTAAAGTTTTCTTCATGAGTTGTTTCCATGGGTAGCTTAACTTCATTTACCTCATGGTATTTTATTTTAGTTGCTCTAATGAATGTTCTAGACTTACACTGGTTAGTTTTTATTTTTACACCTACACATGACGAACATTCTGAAAGGGGAAATCTAGTACGTACCTAGTTATGATTCATCTCAGTAGTCTAGTACTTTGGAATTCATAGGTGACTCTGGATTTAACATTTTAGTTACTGGAGATGCTCGGATTATGGAAGCCCATTCGGAAAAATCAAAATCCCAAGAGAGACAGAAGAAAAAAAAGAAAAAAGAAAAGAAAAAAAAGAAAGAAAAAGAGAGTAAGAAAAAAAAATTGAAAAAAAATTATGAGGGATAAAAAAACAGTTGTCGTGGGTGGAAATGGTTAGGTGCCCCTTTGAGACCGAGTTAGGTTACTGGGGAAACACTTACCAATTTCTCTCAATACTGAGCATGCCTTTGAGACTTTGTGCTAGATCTAGGAAACGACCCTCGCTTTGGGCAGGTAAGTGACTTAGAGCTAGAGACCTTAGGAAATCTATAAAATGACGACTTAACTTACCATGGAATGAGTATCCCTAAGAAGATTCGCTTAGCACGAGCACGAGGAGCTTGTTGGATCGAGCGGATTGCTAGAGTGGGGGGTGAATAGAGATAGAAACTTTTTCGTTCGAATTCGTTTCAAGACACAAGTAAATGCAGTGGAAAAAAACACAATATAAAAATAAATACACGAGGGTTTTTTTACTTGGTTCGTAGCCGACGGCTACTACTTCAAGGCCCTAGTGGTCCTTGACCACGCACGGAGGGCAAAGCACTAACGAACTCCTCCTTGTTGAAGGTAGGAGTTAATCGAATACAAAAAACCACAAAAGCTTGAGGTAGAGAGATACTCCCCCTCTCCTCGTTACGATAAAAAGCTCCGAGACAATAATATGAAAGAGACAAGCTAAATTAAACTTATACCGACGAATAAGAAATGAAAACTCAAGCTCAGATCGTCGGAGTAGTAGCACTTCGTCGTCGGAGAGTCGCAGTGTTGCGGAGGCTTTAAAGAATTAAGAATTGATGAGAAAACCCTAGGAGAGGCCCTCCTTTTATAGCCTTTGAGTCCCTTCTCGAGAGGATATTCAGCCAATTAGATTTGGGCACCAATATCATTGAAATGAGGTGATAAGGCTTGAATCCTCGAAGTTGATCCTTGACCATCAATCGACTAAAGGCCATCATCAGTCGACTGATGGCAGCATCAGTCGAGTGCTGACCACGGGCAGTCGATTGATGGACGATAGTCGAGTGCTCCAAGTGTTAGTAATATATGAGAGATGTCCTAAGGCAATCGCCTTATGTATGAACCATTTATATGATAAATGAAGATTCACTATTTGAGTATACATGTTTTATGTATTTGATTGGATCTTAAACTCATTTATCAATGTCCTCGATACGATTCACAAAGATGAGAGAATTTGTGATTGGATCACAACTAGTGAGTATCTCTACATGTGTAATTGTGATGTATCGGAATTATCCCTAGTCGATGAATTGATGGATTTGGACACCATCAATTCTGTCGAGACTAGCACGAGGTATACTCCTTGGTGTATCCAAGCAGCTGATTCTCACTGGCTGGAGACATTGTGAAGTCCGGAGTTGATCGTGGATGCTAGTTATGGTAACTAGTTCATTGGAGTGACCAGCCGTAAGACTTCATATGGTTCTCTGCATATATAGATATGTCAATGAAGTTCTTACTGTAGCTTAAGTGCGATGTTCCTTTGACTTGTGGTATTCAAGTCATCTTGATCATGGAGACTTATGCTTTGACATCTTAAGCAAACATCTCTAAGGAGATGTGGACCCGGGATGATTGGGTATAAGTCGAAGTGATCGAAGGTGTTTGAATAGCCTATAAAGGATTCACCACTCCTTGCGAGGAGATGTATACCCATGGCCTCTCGTCGGATTGTTACTAAAGTCTTTGGCCAAAGCATTACATGTTTAGAGTAAAGTACTCTTTGATACATGTGCAGTAACTAGAATCCGTAGGACGAGGAAATGATACTTGGGCTAGGTGTGACGTAGTCAGCCTAGTGGGGACTGACACTATAGACCATGTCCTGAACCAAGTGGGTATAAGATGAGTGAAGGGAATGGGGCACAAATCATTCGAGCTGCTGAAGGGTTTCAGAAATAGTTCTGGATCAACCGTTGATCTTTTCGGTTAATTGGGGATCATGATGTACTACTAGGTGCCACTCATGATCATTCTATAATTAATGGTTAATTATAGACGGCCAACATAAACCAAGAACCTATTTGGTCACACGCACAACGAGCGTAATCCAAAGGATTTAAAACGAGCTTGAGAATGGGATTCTCAGACCGAGAGAAACAAGGTTTGGTTGGACCAAACATGAAGCGAGCATGAAATTGTTTCAGTCGCAATGGAAGCGTGGATGGGCCGTGTCTTATGAAGACATAATGGATGAACCAAAATGGTTTGGTTCTAATCCAATGGAGGAGAATAAACCAAAGGGTTTGGTTTATTTTAAACGAATGAACCAAAAGTTCGTTCGGTTCGTTTTAACTTAAAATAAACCATCATGGTTTGGTTTATTTTAACTTATCTTAATGGAGCGGGTTAACGGGCCTAATGGTTATGATCCAATAACCATTAAGAGAATTAGTTCTCTATAAAAGAGGGCTTAAGGGATAATTAAGCCCTAATCCAAAACCCTAGCAAAGGTTGCTGCCCACCTCTCCTTGGAGACTCTCGGCGCCAACCCTAGCTTGCCGCCCAGCCCTTGTGCCGCCGTCCAACTCCTTGCCGGCATCCAAGCTTCAGCCGGTGATCCTCCGGCAACCCTCCGGTGATCTTCCTAGGCTTCAGTGAAAAGGTGAGCACTTGGCTTCCTTTGTTGGCCGGCGCCTATCTCCTCCACCAAAGCTGTCCAGTTTTCTGGACAGCTTGTTCTCCTCTCGTCGGAGCGTCATTTGGACGATGGTTAGAGCTCCGACAGCGGCTAACTTACCTGGGATTCGATCTCCGGTAATCCTCTGAGGTGGAGGATGAAGGATTCGTCAATCGGTTGACGAATACCTCTTCGGAGAAGCGAGTTTTGAGGACTCATCTTAGGATCTGAATTTGGATTCGGATCGTGATCATCTCTCGATCACGTCGTCTTCAACACGAGGCTAGTAACCCGTACGAAGACGAAGCTCGTGGCTTAGCGAAGTCATCCCGAGGATACTCGGCGTGGATACGGATAGAGACGATTCTAGCGAGGATCGTTCCGGTTGATGCCGTTCCCGCTACACGTAATACGAAAGGTATAACGTAGTTAAATTTCCTTTTATTGCAAATTTAAATTTATGGTTATGTCTACACTTGTTGTACTATGCATGCGTGTGTTGTGTGTGTTGTAATAAATATAGATTTATTATTTTTATTGCTTCCGCTGTGCTCATGTTTACGAAACGTGATCGAACACACACACGCCGCGGTGCCGGAAACCCAACAGTGGTATCAGAGCCCAGGTTGTGTTTCGACATAATCGTAAAATGGTTTTGTGATAGTCATAATGTTATTTCTGGAAATTTTCTAATTTTGGAAATTTAGAAGTATTTATGGAAATTTTTCAATTTTGGAAAGTCTAGAAGTATTTATGGAAATCTTCCACTTTTGGAAAGTTGGAAGTATTTATGGAAATTGATATTTTCCATAAATAAAATATTTGATTAGATTCTGGAAATTTTTTTCCTAATTTAATCATGATTTGATTTGGGAAATCAAATCTTAAAATATTTTATTTCCATAAGTAGTTTTGATGATTTAGGAAATTGGTTTCCTAAATAGATTTTCCTTAATCAAATTATTTTCATAAATAAAATATGTGATTAGATTTGGAAATTTGTTTCCTAATTCAATCATGATTTGATTTGGAGAATCAAATCTTAAACATATTTTATTTCCATAAATAGTTATGACAAATAAGGAAATTATGTACATGACATAATTGTATGTCATGTAATTGCATTAGATGCATAACATTATGTCATGCGTGTCGTGACATGTAGATGTATGCCATGTATGTCATGCCATGTAGATAATAGTTATTTGCATGCAAAGAGGATGAGACATAAAACCCTAACTCAATATTAAAGTCTACACCTTCCATTAATATGGTTAGAACCAGTGTTCTGTTTCTTGTTTGGGTTGTTGGACTCACTCCAAGCCCGGCTTGAACCTGAACATGTTCAAATCATTGGAATAGTTTAAATCTAATATGGTAAGAGTCAGAGGTCAATCGTTAGTTTGGGTTGTTGGACTCACTCCAAGCCTGGCTAATTGGTTGAATGTGCTCTAACCATATTAAAACTATTTCGCGATTAATGGGTCAGCTCTAACTTGGAGCATCGATTTGTTGGACTCACTCCAAGGTCGATGTGAAGAGAGGTGAAGTTGGGTGCTATGCATATGATGCATACTTGTTAATGTGTTAACAACCCGATGTATATGTGAACATTCAATTAGTTGATAGCACATTGTGATAGTTCCATATATGTGATATGCAATCGGTATAGTTGATACCTACCATCATAGTTATGAATGGCTTGTTGGACTCTCTCCAAGGTTGTTCATATCTATGATGGATATCAGCCCATTCGGAGATGGACCTACGATCTCCCGAAGTGATTTTGGGGTTTTTGAAATTCGAAAAATGAATGAGATTTATAAATGTATAATGATGCATTTTAAAATCATTTTCTCATATATGCTCGTTTTGTATTTCTAAGATTGATCATGATGTCTTTAAATTTGCGTTCCATTTTGGATTCGAATAAATTGACTGGGCCGAACTTCTTGGACTGGCTTAGAAACTTGAGAATTGTTCTCAAGGTGAAAAGCTTGTGTATGTCCTCGAAGCGCCTCTTCCTGCCTATCCTAGTGACGATGCAACTCCGGACCAATTGTTGGTCTATCAGAAACATGTGACTGATTCTGAACTGACAAGTTGCATCATGCTAGCCGCGATGGAACCCAAGCTACTAAAGCAGCATGAGCATATGGATGCTCATATCATAGTCCTTCATCTTTATGAGTTGTTTGATAAGTAAGTGAGATTCGAAAGGTTCGAAGTCTCCAAGCTTCTCTTCACCTCTGAGATGCAAGAAGGTTCATCTGTGGTACTGCTCAACATGCTGAAGACTGTGGAGCCTTCTGAGAAGCATGAGCAGGGGACGGTGTTGTTAGTTGATTCCTCGAAGAAAGGTTCTAAGAGGGAGTCAAAGGAACAACAGAAGGGGAAGAAGAAAAAGGCTAAAAAGGCAGAACCAGCTCAAAAGGGCACTTGCCATCATTATGGCAAGTAGGGCCATTGGCGAAGAAATTGCAAGATTTATCTTGAGTCTGTGAAGAAGAATAAGGCATAAGATGCTCCATCTTTTTCATATATCTTCGTTATTGATTGTCATTCTATTTCCTCAGACACTTGGGTATTGGATACTGGGTGTGGCTCACATATATGTAATGACATACATGGGCTAAGGAATAGAAGAAGACTTGTCAAGGGAGAGTCAAATTTAGGTGTTGGGAATGGAGCAAAGGTTGCTGCACTCGCCATCGGAATGTATTTGTTGAAACTCCCTGCAGGACTTGTCTTAGAACTGGACAATTGCTTTTATGTTTCTTCGTTGATAAAGAACATCATTTCTATTTCTTGTTTAAATAGAAATGGGTACCATTTGACTTTTAGTAACAATTGTTGTTACATAACTTTGAATGGAATTCTTTATGGGACTGGAACTTTAAGCAATGGTGTTTATACGTTGTACGTATCCAGTGACATTTGCAATATCGAAGTGAACAACAAACGTGCTCGAAAAGATAATCAATTAGACTCCTATATGTGGCATTGTCGTCTTAGCCATGCAAGTAAGAAACGCATGTCCGAATTACACCGATGTGGAATTCTGGAATCGTTTGAATTGGATTCATACGATACATGCGAATCATGCTTAAAAGGCAAGATGACTAAGTTACCTTTTACTGGAAAAGGTGAACGAGTGGAAGAGTTGCTAGGTCTAATACATACTGATGTATGTGGACCCATGTCAACTCAAGCTTTAGGAGGCTATAGCTACTTCATTACCTTCACCGATGATCACTCACGATTTGGGTATGTGTTCTTGATGAAACACAAGTCTAAAGCCTTTGAAAGGTTCAAAGAATTCAGAAATGAAGTAGAGAAACAACTTGACAAGAGTATTAAAATACTTCGATCGGATCGAGGTGGTGAATACTTGAGTCAATAGTTTCTAGATTATCTGAGGGACAATGGTATATTGTCTCAATGGACTCCGCCGTATACACCACAACTTAATGGTGTATCTGAGAGGCGAAACCGGACCTTATTGGACATGGTCAGGTCAATGATGAATCACGCGAATCTTCCCAAGTCCTTTTGGGGCTATGCACTTCAGACAGCTGTTTACTTGTTAAACAGAATGCCTACCAAGGTAGTCTCAACTACTCCATATGAGATATGGAATAGTAAGAAATCTCATGTATCTTACTTGAAGATATAGGGTTGTCCTGCTTATGTGAAGCGGACAGTATCAGACAAATTGGATGCTAAGTCTGATAAATGTCTATTTATTGGATACCCTAAGGAAACAAGGGGTTACCAATTCTATCATCCTGTGGAACAAAAGGTGTTTGTTTCAAGGCATGCTGTGTTTCTAGAGAAAGAGTTTCTCTTGCAAGAAAACAGTGGGAGTGTCGTCGAGCTTGAGGAGGCTCGAGAGACTCAAATAGACATTGATGAGATACCTGGTGAAGCACAACAATCGACAACTCATAGTGATGAGCAATCGGCTGGACCTATTGTAACACCACATCTTCGTAGATCTGGTAGAACACGCAATATTCCCGAGAGATATGGATTTCTCGTAAGTGAATCGAACGACGTGTTACTCATTGATGATGAGGAGCCTACCAGTTATGAAGAAGTGCTGACAAGTTTAGAAAGGGATAAGTGGCTTGGTGCCATGAAGTCGGAAATGGATTCCATGTATGAAAACCAAGTTTGGAACTTGGTTGACCCACTTGAAGGCATAAAGCCTATAGGGTGCAAGTGGGTTTTCAAGAAGAAAACCAACATGGATGGTAATGTGATTACTTATAAGGCTAGATTGGTGGCGAAAGAATATCGTCAAAAACAAGGCATTGATTATGACAAAACCTATTCGCCTGTAGCTATGCTTAAATCCATTCGGATGCTCCTGGCCATAGCGGCTCATTATGATTATGAGATATGACAGATGGATGTGAAAACAGCTTTCCTTAATGGAAACCTGCTCGAGGAAGTGTATATGATACAGCCTGAGGGTTTCACATCGGTTGATAAAACCAAGGTATGCAAATTGCGACGGTCCATTTATGGATTGAAGCAAGCATCCAGGAGTTGGAATATCCGTTTTGATGAGACAATCAAAAAGTTTGATTTCTCACAAAATCCAGACGAACCTTGTGTGTACAAGAAGGTTAGTGAGAGTGCAGTCGTGTTCCTAGTATTGTATGTCGATGACATATTACTTATAGGAAACGATGTTTCAATCTTACAGTCAGTTAAGGTTTGGTTATCCAAGACATTCTCCATGAAAGACCTGGGAGAAGCAACCTACATCCTCGGGATTAAGATCTATAGAGATAGATCGAAACGGTTGCTTGGTCTTTCGCAGTCTACATATATAGACCGAGTGCTAAAGAGGTTTAGCATGTCGGAATCCAAGAAAGATTTCCTACCCATCAGGCATGGGATACACCTTTCGAAGTCTATGTGTCCGCGCACACGAGAGGATTTGCATGAGTAAGATTCCCTATGCATCCACAATAGGATCTATCATGTATGCTATGTTATGTACGAGGCCCGATGTATCGTATGCTCTGAGTGTCACAAGCAGATACCAGTCTGATCCAGGAATGGATTATTGGGTGGCTGTTAAGACGATCCTTAAGTACTTGAGAAGAACTAAGGATGTGTTCCTAATATATGGAGAAGGGTACATGGTGATACGTGGGTATACGGATGCCAACTCCAGACAGACAAGGATGATTCCATGTCTCAGTCTGGGTATGTATTCACCTAGTATGGAGGCGCAATAAGTTGGAAAGGTTCCAAGCTTGACGCTATAGCGGATTCTGCCACTAAGGCAGAATACATTGCAGCTTTGGAAGCAGCAAAGGAAGCGGTTTGGATCAAGAAGTTCATCTCTGAACTTGATGTGGTCTCATCAATGATCCAAACATGTGCTTCGCCGCTATCATCTTATCAGAGAGATCATCAGTAGGAACGAAATACAAATCGAGAAAATTCCCACCGAAAGGAACTTAGCGGATCCTTTGACTAAAGCATTACCTCAAAGTAAGTTTGAGGGTCATGTTAGAGCTTATGGTATTGGATACCGTAGCGATTGGCATTAGGCCAAGTGGGAGTCTGTTAGTAATATATGAGAGATGTCCTAAGGCAATCGCTTATGTATGAACCATTTATATGATAAATGAAGATTCACTATTTGAGTATACATGTTTTATGTATTTGATTGGATCTTAAACTCATTTATCAATGTCCACGATACGATTCACAAAGATGAGAGAATTTGTGATTGATCACAACTAGTGAGTATCTCTACATGTGTAATTGTGATGTATCGGAATTATCCCTAGTCGATGAATTGATGGATTTGGACACCATCAATTCGCCGAGACTAGCACGAGGTATACCTCGTGTATCCAAGCAAATGATTCTCACCGGGCCGAGACATTGTGATGTCCGAGTTAATCGTGGATGCTAGTTATGGTAACTAGTTCATTGGAGTGACCACCGTAAGACTTCATATGGTTCTCTCATATATAGATATGTCAATGAAGTTCTTATCGTGGCTTAAGTGCGATGTTCCTTCGACTTATGTATTCAAGTCATCTTGATCATGGAGACTTATGCTTTGACATCTTAAGCAAACATCTCTAAGGAGATGTGGACCCGGATGATTGGGTATAAGTCAAGTGATCAAGGTGTTTGAATAGCCTATAAAGGATTCACCACTCCTTGCGAGGAGATGTATACCCATGGCCTCTCGTCTGATTGTTACTAAAGTCTGCCAAAGCATTACATGTTTAGAGTAAGGTACTCTTCGATACATGTGAGTAACTAGAACTGTGAGGACGAGGAAATGATACTTGGGCTAGGTGTGACGAGTCACTTAGTGGGGACTCGACACAATAGACCATGTCCCAACCAAGTTGGGTATAAGATAGTGAAGGAATGGGGCGCGAATCATTCGAGCTCTTGAAGGGTTTTGAGAAATAGTTACGGATCAACGTTGATCTTTTGGTTAATTGGGATCATGATGTACTACTAGGTGCCACTCATGATCGTTCTATAATTAATGGTTAATTATAGGCGGCCAACATAAACCGAGAACCTATTTGGTCACACGCTGAGCGTAATCCAAAGGATTTAAAGCGAGCTTGAGAATGGGATTCTCGGACCAAGAGAAACTAGGTTTGGTTGGACCAAACATAAGCGAGCATGAAATTGTTTGATGCAATGGGCGTGGATGGGCGTGTCTTATGAAGACATAATGGATGAACCAAAATGGTTTGGTTCTAATCCAATGGATGAGAATAAACCAAAGGGTTTGGTTTATTTTAAGCGAATGAACCAAAAGTTGGTTGGTTCGTTTTAACTTAAAATAAACCATCATGGTTTGGTTTATTTTAACTTATCTTAATGGAGCGGGTTAACGGGCCTAATGGTTATGATCCAATAACCATTAAGAGAATTAGTTCTCTATAAAAGAGGGCTTAAGGGATAATTAATCCCTAATCCAAAACCCTAGCAATGGTTGCCGCCCACCTCTCCTTGGAGACTCTCGGCGCCAACCCTAGCTTGCCGCCCAGCCCTTGGTCCGTCCTCCTTGCGGCGTCAAGCTGCGGTGATCCTCCGGTGACCCTCCGGTGATCTTCCTAGGCTTCGGTGAAAAGGTGAGCACTTTGCTTCCTTTGTTGGCCGGCGCCTATCTCCTCCACCAAAGCTGTCCAGTTTTCTGGACAGCTTGTTCTCCTCTCATCGGAGCGTCGTTTGGATGACGGTTAGAGCTCCGACAGCGACTAACTTACCAGGGATTCGATCTCCAGTAATCCTCTGAGGTGGAGGATGAAGGATTCGTCAATCGGTTGACGAATACCTCTTCGGAGAAGCGAGTTTTGAGGACTCGTCTTAGGATCCGAATTTGGATTCGGATCGTGATCATCTCTCGATCACGTCGTCTTCAACACGAGGCTAGTAACCCGTACGAAGACGAAGCTCGTGGCTTAGCGAAGTCATCCCGAGGATACTCGGCGTGGATACGGATAGAGACGATTCTAGCGAGGATCGTTCCAGTTGATGCCGTTCCCGCTACACGTAATACGAAAGGTATAACGTAGTTAAATTTCCTTTTATTGCAAATTTAAATTTACGGTTATGTCTACACTTGTTGTACTATGCATGCGTGTGTTGTGTGTGTTGTAATAAATGTAGATTTATTATTTTTATTGCTTCCGCTGTGCTCATGTTTACGAAACGTGATCGAACACACACACGCTGCGGTGCCGAAAACCCAACACCAAGCTGGCAGTCGACTGATGCTAGCTGAAATAAAAATTTAGCTTAACAAAAATATTATTTCGATGGCTACCGATTGTCCGATCTCGACCAAGACAATCCATGGGATGTCTTTAGTCGGATCTACGCTTAAGACCATACCCGTAAGGAGGATACAACCTCACTTACGCTCACACACACGAGCTTACCTCAATACTTACTTTGTAGCACTTGCTTCCGGCCTTCCACTCGATTCCTTCAGTTCCCTCCGAAGTCACTTGAGTGTCGCCCGACCACCACGACTTCCTCTAGGTGTTGCTAGCCTTCAGCTCTAGCTTTAGTACTTTTTTGCACACTCGATTTAGCTCGTGAGATAACAATATGAGCTTATCTTTGTATCGTTTGCTATAATCAAAACTCAGGTTCGACTTAGGTGCCTACTGCACCAACAATCTCCCCCTTTTGGATCTATGGCAAATCCACATACAAAGTTATGGAAATAATATGCATGAAAAACAAGAATAATAAAGATTAAGTAGGAGTAGTAGTGATTTTCTTCCAAGTCTCCCCCTTGAGGAAACCTCCCCCTTGATCGAGGGTGAGTCTTGAAAGAAGATCTTAATCCTCCCCCTTGATGTTTGCTATTTAGGAAGACTTTAAGTGATTAACAATTACTTAAGGTTGGAATTAGTAAAAAAAACTTAAGTTAAGAATACTTCTTAACTTGACCCTTTCTCCCTTTTTTAAAACAGTTTAAAAAGTTTAAGTAAATTTGCAAAAATTAAAGTTAACTAAATGTTTACTTAACTTATTTTGGCCATGAGAATTAGTATGAAGTATTAAGTTAAGTTATAAAAAAAATGATCCCTTAACTTCCCTTAACTTTGGCCTTTTTCTCCCCCTTTTGCCATATATCGAAAAGAGTGGGGGGGGGGGGGGTTCGAAAAAGAAGAAAATATAGGTATTAAGTTTAAGTTTCAAGTCCAAGCATGTTCCATACTATTTTGACAATAATATACTGAAAATAAGCTCATCTATATAATGTTCAACTCTTATTTGACTTGATTGATATAAAGGATCAACAAGTCCTGGTCAGAGTCGGTTAATATATATGATTATACTCCGTGGTTCATGGTGATGCACTAGCTTTACATCTAGAACCAGGAGTAAGGTCCTAACATCTCACGCCCATCTACATGGCTAAGTACACAAACACATTAGTACTATGTGTTGTGAGATGTATTGGCTTCTTAAATCTATAGGTGCATGATATATAAGGTATGTCCTATGCTAGTTCCATGAAAAAAGTAAAAATAGTAATAAGAAAATATAATTTGTAAATTCCTATTCTACTACGCACATGCCCAATTTTCATCTTAATAGACTGAATTCGTCTTCGGGTAGGGGTTTAGTAAATAGGTCTGCCAAGTTGGACTTTGATTCGACGTATTCGAGTTGTATGACTCCGTTGGCCACATGTTCTCAAATGAAATGATGTTTGACTTCTATATGTTTGGTCCTAGAGTGACATATTGGATTTTTAGTTAGGTTAATTGAACTAATATTATCTATGTGAATTTTAGCGTTTGTAAAGTCTAACTTAAAATCTCAGAGAGTGTGCTTCATCCAAAGAAGCTGAGTGACACACTCACCCATCGCGATGTATTCGGCTTCGGTGGTAGATAAGGCAACACAGTGTTGCTTCCTACTGCACCAACTCACTAGACTCGAGCCGAGAAGTTGACAACAACCACTCGTACTCTTTTCTATCGAGCTTACTACCGACATAGTCTGAGTTAGAGTAGTCAGTTAGTTCGAACTCGGTAGATCTAGGGTACCAAATACCGACATTAAGTGTACCCTTTAAATATCAAAGGATACGCTTGACTAGAGTTAGGTGAGACTCATTGGCACAGGTTTGGAACCTTGCGCACATACTTACTACAAATAAGATATCAGGTCGGCTTGTAGTTAAGTAAAGAAGACTCCCTATCACGCTCCTATAGTATTTTAAGTCAATTGAATTTTCGGTTACATCTTCTTCTATATTTACATTCGTTGCCATTGGGGTATTAATAATTTTAGCGTCTTGCATTCCAAAGCGTTTAATTAATTCCCTAGTATATTTGCATTGGTGTAGGTATATTCCATCTTTAGTTTGTTTAATTTGTAGACCTAAGAAGAAACTCAACTCACCTACTAAATTCATTTCAAATTCACTTTCCATAAGTGAAATGAATTCGTTTAGTAGGATCGAGTTGGTGGTTCTGAAGATGATATCATCTACGTAAATTTGGGCTATGAATATGTCTTTACCTACGGTTTTTATGAAAAGGGTTGGGTCAACTAAACCTTGGTTAAATCCTTTGGACTTAAGATAAACCGAAAGCCTCTCGTACCAAGCTCGAGGAGCTTGTTTGAGTCCATAGAGTGTTGGGTTTCCGGCACCGCGGCGTGTGTGTGTTCGATCATGTTTCGTAAACATGAACACAGCGGAAGCAATTAAAATAATAAATCTATATTTATTACAACACACACAACACACGCATGCATATTACAACAAGTGTAGACATAACGGTAAATTAAAATTTGCAATAAAAGAAATTTATCAACGTTATACCTTTCGTATGACGTGTAGCGGGAACGACAACAACCGGAACAATCCTCGTAAGAATCGTCTCTATCCGTATCCACGCCGAGCTCCTCGGGATGACTTCGCTAAGTCACGAGCTTCGTCTTCGTACGGGTTACTAGCCTCGTGTTGAAGACGACGTGATTGAGAGATGATCACGATCCGAATCCAAATTCGGATCCTAAAACGAGTTCTCAAAACTCGCTTCTCCGGAGAGGTATTCGTCAACCGTTTGACGAATCCTTCGTCCTCCACCTTAGAGGATTACCGGAGATCAAATCCCCGGTAAGTTAGGTTCTATCGGAGCACTAACCGTCGTCCAAACGACGCTCCGACAACAAAGAAACAAGCTGTCCAAAAAAACTGGACAGCTTTTGGTGGAGGAATAGAGGCCGGCCAAGGAGAGATGGAAGCTCACCTTATCACCGAACCTAGAGGAGATCACCGGAGGGTCGCCGGAGGTTCACCGGCTGAAGCTTGGTCGCCGGTAATGACTTGGACGGCGGCACAAAGGCTGGGCGGCGGCACACCTAGGGTTGGCGCCGACTAGTGGAGGAGAGGGAGGGGGCGGCACAACTAGGTTGGGCGGCAACTCCAATTAGGGTTTTAACAATCCCTTAAGCCCTCTTTTATAGAGAACTAATCCTCTTAATGGTTAATGGATCATATCCATAAAGCCCGTTAACCCGCTCCATTAGGATAAGTTAAAATAAACCAAACCATGATGGTTTATTTTAAGTTAAAATGAACCGAACCAACTTTTGGTTCATTCGTTTAAAATAAACCAAACCCCTTTGGTTTATTCTCATCCATTGGATTAGAACCAAACCATTTTGGTTCATCCATTATGTCTTCATAAGACGCGGCCCATCCACGCTTCCATTGCGACTGAAACAATTTCATGCTCGCTTTATGTTTGGTCCAACCAAACCTAGTTTCTCTCGGTCTGAGAATCTCATTCTCAAGCTCGTTTTAAATCCTTTGGATTACACTCGTTGTGCGTGTGACCAAATAGGTTCTCGGTTTATGTTGGCCGTCTATAATTAACCATTAATTATAGAACGATCATGAGTGGCACCTAGTAGTACATCATGATCCCCAATTAACCGAAAAGATCAACGATTGATCCAGAACTATTTCTGAAACCCTTCAGTAGCTCGAATGAATCGTGCCCCATTCCCTTCACTCATCTTATACCCACTTGGTTCAGGACATGGTCTATTGTGTCAGTCCCCACTAGGCTGACTACGTCACACCTAGCCCAAGTATTATTTCCTCGTCCTACGGATTCTAGTTACTCAACATGTATCGAAGAGTACCTTACTCTAAACATGTAATGCTTTGGCCAAAGACTTTAGTAACAATCCGACGAGAGGCCATGGGTATACATCTCCTCGCAAGGAGTGGTGAATCCTTTATAGGCTATTCAAACATCTTCGATCACTTCGACTTATACCCAATCATCCCGGGTCCACATCTCCTCGGAGATGTTTGCTTAAGATGTCAAAGCATAAGTCTCCATGATCAAGATGACTTGAATACCGCAAGTCAAAGGAACATCGCACTTAAGCCACAGTAAGAACTTCATTGACATATCTATATATGCAGAGAACCATATGAAGTCTTACGGTTGGTCACTCCAATGAACTAGTTACCATAACTAGCATCCACGATTAACTCTGGACATCACTATGTCTCCAGCCAGTGAGAATCAGCTGCTTGGATACACCAAGGAGTATACCTCGTGCTAGTCTCGACAGAATTGATGGTGTCCAAAACCATCAATTCATCGACTAGGGATAATTCCGATACATCACAATTACACATGTAGAGATACTCACTAGTTGTGATCCAATCACAAATTCTCTCATGCTGTGAATCGTATCGTGGACATTCAGTAAATGAGTTTAAGATCCAATCAAATACATAAAACATGTATACTCAAATAGTGAATCTTCATTTATCATATAAATGGTTCATACATAAGGCGATTGCCTTAGGACATCTCTCATATATTACTAACAGACTCCCACTTGGCCTAATGCCAATCGCTACGGTATCCAATACCATAAGCTCGAACATGACCCTCAAACTTATTTTGAGGTAATGCCTTAGTCAAGGGATCCTTTAAGTTCCTTTCAGTGGGAATTTTCTCGATTTGTATTTCGTTCCTACTGATGATCTCTCTGATAAGATGATAGCGGCGAAGCACATGTTTGGATCATTGATGAGACAACATCAAGTTCATAGATGAACTTCTTGATCCAAACCGCTTCCTTTGCTGCTTCCAAAGCTGCAACGTATTCTGCCTTAGTGGCAGAATCCGCTATAGTGTCAAGCTTGGAACCTTTCCAACTTATTGCGCCTCCATTCTAGGTGAATACATTCCCAGACTAAGACATGGAATCATTCTTGTCTGTCTGGAGCTGGCATCCGTATACCCGCGTATCACCATGTCCCCTTCTCCATATATTAGGAACACATCCTTAGTTCTTCTCAAGTACTTAAGGATCGTCTTAACAGCCGCCCGATGATCCATTCCTGGATCAGACTGGTATCTGCTCGTGACACTCAGAGCGTAAGATACATCGGGCCTTTTACATAACATAGCATACATGATAGATCCTATTGCGGATACATAGGGAATCTTACTCATGCAAATCCTCTCGTCTTCTGTGCGCGGACACATAGACTTCGAAAGGTGTACCCCATGCCTGATGGGTAAGAAACCTTTCTTGGATTACGACATGCTAAACCTCTTTAGCACTCGGTCTATATATGTAGACTGCGAAAGACCAAGCAACCGTTTCGATCTATCTCTATAGATCTTAATCCCGAGGATGTAGGTTGCTTCTCCCAGGTCTTTCATGGAGAATGTCTTGGATAACCAAACCTTCACTGACTGTAAGATTGAAACATCGTTTCCTATAAGTAGTATGTCATCGACATTCAATACTAGGAATACGACTGCACTCCCACTAACCTTCTTGTACACACAAGGTTCGTCTGGATTTTGTGAGAAATCAAACTTTTTGATTGTCTCATCAAAACGGATATTCCAGCTCCTGGATGCTTGCTTCAATCCATAAATGGACCGTCGCAATTTGCATACCTTGGTTTTATCAACCGATGTGAAACCCTCAGGCTGTATCATATACAAGTCCTCAAGCAAGTTTCCATTAAGGAAAGCTGTTTTCACATCCGTCTGCCATATCTCATAATCATAATGAGCCGCTATGGCCAGGAGCATCCGAATGGATTTAAGCATAGCTACAGGCGAATAGGTTTCGTCATAATCAACACCTTGTTTTTGACGATATCCTTTCGCCACCAATCTAGCCTTATAGGTAATCACATTACCATCCATGTCGGTTTTCTTATTGAAAACCCACTTGCACCCTATAGGCTTTATCCCTTCAGGTGGGTCAACCAAGTTCCAAACTTGGTTTTCATACATGGAATCCATTTCCGACTTCATGGCACCAAGCCACTTATCCCTTTCTGAACTTGTCAGCACTTCTTCATAACTGGTAGGCTCCTCATCATCAATGAGTAACACGCCGCTCGATTCGCTTATTTACGAAATCCATATCTCTCAGAATATTGGTTCTACCAGATCTACGAAGATGTGGTGTTACAATAGGTCCAAATTGATTGCTCATCACTATGAGTTGAGTCTACCGTGTGCTTCACCGTGTATCTCATTAATGTCTATTTGAGTCTCTCGAGCCTCCTCAAGCTCGACGACACTCCCACTCGCTTTCTTGCAAGAGAAACTCTTTCTCTAGAAACACAAAGATGCCTCAAACAAACACCTTTGTTCCACAGATGATAGAATTGGTAACCCTTGCTTTCCTTAGGGTATCCAATAAATAGACATTTATCGACTTAGCATCCAATTTGTCCGATACAAATTACTTCACATAAGCAAGACAACCCCATATCTTCAAGTAAGATACATGAGGTTTCTTACTATTCCATATCTCATATGGAGTAGTTGAGACTACCTTGGTAGGCATTCTGTTTAACAAGTAAACAAATTCATGCATAGCCCCAAAAGGACTTGGGAAGAGTTGCATGATTCATCATTGACCTGACCATGTCCAACAAGGTCCGGTTACGCCTCTCAGATACACCATTATACTGTGGTGTATAGGGCGGAGTCCATTGAGACAATATGCCATTGTCTCTTAGATAATCAAGAAACTCTTGACTTAAGTATTTACCACCTCGATCCGATCGAAGTATTTTAATACTCTTGTCATGTTGTCTCTCTACTTCATTTCTGAATTCTTTGAACCTTTCAAAGGCTTCAAACTTGTGTTTCATCAAGAACACATACCCAAACCGTGAGTGATCATTGGTGAAGGTAATGAAGTAGCTATAGCCTCCTAAAGCTTGAGTTGACATAGGTCCACATACATCAGTATGTATTAGACCTAGTAACTCTCCCACTCATTCACCTTTTCCAGTAAAAGGTAACTTAGTCATCTTGCCTTTTAAGCATGATTCGCATGTATCGTATGAATCCAATTCAAACGATTCCAGAATTCCACATTTGTGTAATTCGGACATGCATTTCTTGCTTACATGGCCAAGACGACAATGCCACATATAGGAGTCTATTTGATTATCCTTTCGAGCACGCTTGTTGCTCGCTTCGATATTGAAAATATCACTGGATACGTCCAACGTATAAACACCATTGCTTTAAGTTCCAGTCCCTTAAAGAACTCCATTCAAAGTTATGTAACAACAATTGTTACTAAAAGTCAAATGGTACCCATTTCTATTTAAACAAGAAATAGAAATGATGTTCTTGTTGGGTTTTTCCGAGCCACAAAAACCGCTTTTTGCGTTGTGGAAACCTCGGAAGCCCCGGCCACGGATCCGTGCGAAGTATAAAATATAAAACTAACATGTATGTGTTTAATACCTTTAGATCTACTCTAGATCTACATGATAAGAAGTTACCCTCGATGCGATGCCCTTCGCAAATCCCGCTCGTCCAAAAGGTTCGCCGGAACTCGAGAGTGTCAAGTGCACACTCCTCTATTGGTATCCACACAAGCAATAGGTGGAGAAAAATACCTTAGAGTGTGCTAGCACCCTTTAGGAATTTCGGCCAAGGAGGTTGGGAGAGCTTGAGAGGGTGTTCCAAGGAAGAAGATGAAGTTATGTAACTCACAAAATCAATTCCATCTAATGGAATAAGTGGTTGGCCACTTCATGGAAGGGGGGGTTACATGCATGCATGTAACTCCAAGAGCCAATGTCTCTTGGTCTCCCTTATGAGGTGGCACCACTTGATAAGTCAATGATGATGTGGAGCATCATCATTGGCCGGCCATGCCAAGTCATCATCATGACATGGCATTTGGTCAAGTCAAACTTGACCTTTCATCTTCCCTCTCAAGTCAAGTCAAACTTGACCTCTTATCTCCCATGGTTGATCAAATCTAACCACTTGACTCAAGTCAATTTAATATAATGAATCTCTATTCATTAATTTAAATTGATTTGATGAATCAAATCTCAATTAGACTCATTCAACACTTGAATCAACTTGAGTCTAACTCAATTAGTCTAATTTGGATTACTCTTAATCCAATTTGGTTCATCCCATGAACCTAATCCTCATGGTTCATCATATGAACCTAATCTCCATCTAATTGCTCTTATGTGTGTGACCCTATAGGTTCTTGTAACGTTGGCAATGTCCCTAAACCGATTTAGGAACATAAGCAATGAGCGGTATCTAGCAACACATCATTGCTACCCAAGTTACAAGAATGTTGAGCTCCAACATCACCTTTGTGACTACTAATTGTGACTCTCACAATATGTGACAATGTCCCTCTATCCTTGACATCTAGATTGACCAATCGAGGCATAGACCGTGTCATCCTCGGTACAATCTAAATCTTGATCTCCAAGTAGACTCACTCTAATCAAATGAGCTCAATATCTCATATTGACTCATTTGGGCATGGTCATGCACTTCGTGGTCTCACTCTATCAAGAATATCGATGTCACCCCCATCATATAGGAGGGATAGATCCCATCTACATCACTCACATCCCTCCACATAATTTGTTACATACCCAGTAATCGCCTTTATAGTCCACCCATTTACGGGTGACGTTTGACGAAGCCAAAGTATGCAACTCCTTATGTAGGGAACCATGGTGACTTCAGGTCTAAGGACTAATAGTCATACTAATAGCCACATGAGAAAGTATATGACACTCATATAACGATCCATGATACTTTCTCATGGCGGGTCATTCAATATACATTCTCTAATGCATACCCATGTGTCAACTTGATATCTCATATCCATGACTTGTGAGATCAAGTCATCTTGTTGACCTACATGCTAGTCTCTATGCATTAACATTGTCCCTGAATGTTAATACTCGACTAGGAATGATTAAGAGTAGTGTTCTCTATATCATCTCATTATCGATTCAACCAATCGATTGATATAGATAAGAACCTACTACTCAAGGACATTATTATATTTAGTTATTTGGCACCAATACAAGTAAATATAATAACCATGCCTTTATAAATAGGAATATGATACAATAAAGTCCATACAACAATCATCACATGATTGGCTCTAAGGCTTTCACTAACAGTTCTTTATTAACGAAGGAACATAAAAGCAATTGTCCAGTTCTAAGACAAGTCCTACAGGGAGTTCCAACAAATACGTTCCGATGGCGAGTGCAGCAACCTTTGCTCCATTCCCAACACGTAAATTTGACTCTCTCCTTGACGAGTCTTCTTCTATTCCTTAGCCCATGTATGTCATTACATATATGTGAGCCACACCCAGTATCAAATACCCAAGTGTCTGAGGAAATAGAATGACAATCAATAAAGAAGATTTCTGAAGAAGATGGGACATTCGATGCCTTATCCTTCTTCACGGACTCATGATAAATCTTGCACTTTCTTCGCAAATGGCTCTCCTTGCCATAATGATGGCAAGTTTCCTTTTGTGCTAGTTCTACCTTCTTAGCCCTTCTCTTCTTTCCCTTCTGCTGTTCCTTTGACTTCCTCTTAGAACCTTTCTTCGAGGAATCAACTAACAAAGACTGGCCCCTCGCTATCGCTTCTCGTAAGACTCCACATCTTCAAAGATATCGAGCAAGCATCACAGATGAACCTTCTAACATCTCAGAGGTGAAGAGGAGCTTTGAGACTTCGAACCTTTCGAATCTCACTTGCTCATCAACCAACTCACAAAGATGAAGGACTACGACATGAGCATCCATATGCTCATGCTGCTTTCGTAGCTTGGGTTCCATCGCGGCTAGCATGATGCAACTCATTTGTTTAGAATCACTCACGTGTTTCTGATAGGCCAACAATTGGTCTAGAGTTGCATTGTCACTAGGATGGGCGGGAAGAGGCGCTTCGAGGACATATGCAAGCTTTTCCACCTTGAGAACAATTCTCAAGTTTCTAAGCTAGTCCAAGAAGTTCGGCCTAGTCAATTTATTTGAATCCAAAATGGAACGCAGATTCAAACACATCATGATCAATATATTAACTTAGAAATACAAAACGAGCATATATGAGAAAGATGATTTTAAAATGCATCAATATACATTTATAAATCCCATTCATTTTTCGAATTTCAAAAACCCCAAAATCACTTCGGGAGATCGTAGGTCCATCTCCGAATGGGTTGATATCCATCATAGTTATGAACAACCTTGGAGAGAGTCCAACAAGCCATTCATAACTACGACGGTAGGTATCATCTATACCAATTGCATATCCCGTATATGCAACTATCACAATGTGCTATCAACTAATTGAATGTTCACACATACATCGGGTTGTTAACACATTAACAAGTATGCATCATATGCATAGCACCCAACTTCACCTCCCTTTACATCGACCTTGGAGAGAGTCCAACAAGCCGATGCTCCAGGTTAAAACCAACCCATTAATCAGGACATAGTTTTAATATGGTTAGAGCGCATTCAACCAATTAGCCCAGCTTGGAGAGAGTCCAACAACCAAAGCTAACGATTGACCTCTGACTCTTACCATATTAGTATTAAACTATTCCATGGTTTGAACATATTCAGGTTCGAGCCGGGCTTGGAGAGAGTCCAACAACCCAAACAAGAAACAGAACTCTGGTTCTAACCATATTAATGGAAGGTGTAGGCTTTAATATTGATTAAGGGTTTTTATGTCTCATCCTCTTTGCATGCAAATAACTATTATTTACATGGCATGGCATACATGGCATGGCATACATGGCATACATCTACATGTCACGACACGCATGGCATAATGTTATGCATCTAATGCAATTACATGACATACAATTATGTCATGTATATAATTTCCTTATATGTCATAACTATTTATGGAAATAAAATATGTTTAAGATTTGATTCTTCAAATCAAATCATAATTAAATTAGGAAACAAATTTCCAAATCTAATCACATATTTTATTCATGGAATTATTTGATTAAGGAAAATCTATTTAGGAAACCAATTTCCTAAATCATTAAAACTACTTATGGAAATAAAATATTTTAAGATTTGATTTCCCAAATCAAATCATGATTAAATTAGGAAACAAATTTCCAAAATCTAATCAAATATTTTATTTATGGAAAATATCAATTTCCATAAATACTTCCAACTTTCCAAAAGTGGAAGATTTCCATAAATACTTCTAGACTTTCCAAAATTGAAAAATTTCCATAAATACTTCTAAATTTCCAAAATTAGAAAATTTCCAGAAATACATTATGACTATCACAAAACCAATTTTACGATTATGTCGAAACACAACCTGGGCTCTGATACCACTGTTGGGTTTCTGACACCGCGGCGTGTGTGTGTTCGATCATGTTTCGTAAACATGAACACAGCGGAAGCAATTAAAATAATAAATCTATATTTATTACAACACACACAACATACGCATGCATATTACAACAAGTGTAGACATAACCGTAAATTAAAATTTGTAATAAAAGAAATTTATCTACGTTATACCTTTCGTATAACGTGTAGCGGGAACGGCATCAACCGGAACGATCCTCGTAAGAATCGTCTCTATCCGTATCCACGCCGAGCTCCTCGGGATGACTTCGCTAAGTCACGAGCTTCGTCTTCGTACGGGTTACTAGCCTCGTGTTGAAGACGACGTGATCGAGAGATGATCACGATCCGAATCCAAATTCGGATCCTAAAACGAGTTCTCAAAACTCGCTTCTCCGGAGAGGTATTCGTCAACCGTTTGATGAATCCTTCGTCCTCCACCTCAGAGGATTATCGGAGATCAAATCCCCGGTATGTTAGGCGCTATCGGAGCACTAACCGTCGTCCAAACGATGCTCCGACAACAAAGAAACAAGCTGTCCAGAAAAACTGGACAGCTTTTGGTGGAGGAATAGAGGCCGGCCAAGGAGAGATGGAAGCTCACCTTATCACCGAACCTAGAGGAGATCACCGGAGGGTCGCCTGAGGTTCACCGGCTGAAGCTTGGTCGCCGGCAATGACTTGGACGGCGGCACAAAGGCTGGGCGGCGGCACACCTAGAGTTGGCGCCGACTAGTGGAGGAGAGGGAGGGGGCGGCACAACTAGGTTGGGCGGCAACTCCAATTAGGGTTTTAACAATCCCTTAAGCCCTCTTTTATAGAGAACTAATTCTCTTAATGGTTAATGGATCATATCCATAAAGCCCGTTAACCCGCTCCATTAGGATAAGTTAAAATAAACCAAACCATGATGGTTTATTTTAAGTTAAAACGAACCGAACCAACTTTTGGTTCATTCGTTTAAAATAAACCAAACCCCTTTGGTTTATTCTCATCCATTGGATTAGAACCAAACCATTTTGGTTCATCCATTACGTCTTCATAAGATGCGGCCCATCCACGCTTCCATTGTGACTAAAACGATTTCATGCTCGCTTTATGTTTGGTCCAACCAAACCTAGTTTCTCTCGGTCTGAGAATCCCATTCTCAAGCTCGTTTTAAATCCTTTGGATTACACTCGTTGTGCGTGTGACCAAATAGGTTCTCGGTTTATGTTGGCCGTCTATAATTAACCATTAATTATAGAACGATCATGAGTGGCACCTAGTAGTACATCATGATCCCCAATTAACCGAAAAGATCAACGGTTGATCCGTAACTATTTCTGAAACCCTTCAGTAGCTCGAATGAATCGTGCCCCATTCCCTTCACTCATCTTATACCCACTTGGTTCAGGACATGGTCTATTGTGTCAGTCCCCACTAGGCTGACTACGTCACACCTAGCCCAAGTATTATTTCCTCGTCCTACGGATTCTAGTTACTCCACATGTATCGAAGAGTACCTTACTCTAAACATGTAATGCTTTGGCCAAAGACTTTAGTAACAATCCGACGAGAGGCCATGGGTATACATCTCCTCGCAAGGAGTGGTGAATCCTTTATAGGCTATTCAAACACCTTCGATCACTTCGACTTATACCCAATCATCCCGGGTCCACATCTCCTCAGAGATGTTTGCTTAAGATGTCAAAGCATAAGTCTCCATGATCAAGATGACTTGAATACCGCAAGTCAAAGGAACATCGCACTTAAGTCACAGTAAGAACTTCATTGACATATCTATATATGCAGAGAACCATATGAAGTCTTACGGCTGGTCACTCCAATGAACTAGTTACCATAACTAGCATCCACGATTAACTTCGGACATCACTATGTCTCCAGCCAGTGAGAATCAGCTGCTTGGATACACCAAGGAGTATACCTCTTGCTAGTCTCGACAGAATTGATGGTGTCCAAAACCATCAATTCATCGACTAGGGATAATTCCGATACATCACAATTACACATGTAGAGATACTCACTAGTTGTGATCCAATCACAAATTCTCTCATGCTGTGAATCGTATCGTGGACATTCAGTAAATGAGTTTAAGATCCAATCAAATACATAATACATGTATACTCAAATAGTGAATCTTCATTTATCATATAAATGGTTCATGCATAAGGCAATTGCCTTAAAACATCTCTCATATATTACTAACATAGAGAGCTTTCTTTAATCTAAGGACATGGTCAGATTTATCTAGATTTTCCAAACTGGGGGGTTGACTGACATAAACCTCTTCCTTAATATATCCATTTAAGAATATTGACTTTACATCCATTTGAAACAACTTAAATCCTTGATGTGCAGCATATGCTAATAACATTCGAATGGACTCTAATCTAGCTACTGGGGCATAAGTCTCGTCGTAATCTAAACCTTCAACTTGACTAAACCCTTTAGCGATTAATCTAGCTTTATTTCTAACTACTTCACCTTTATCATCAAGTTTATTTCTAAACACCCACCTTGTTCCAACAATTGTTTTATCTTTAGGCAGTGGTACTAATTCCCATACTTCGTTTCTAGTGAACTGAGCTAGCTCTTCTTGTATTGCAATAATCCAATCGGGATCAAGAAGAGCTTGGTCAATAGTTTTGGGTTCAATTTTGGAAATCAAGGAGATTTGACTAAGGTTTCGATATGAGGCTCTAGTTCGAACTCCTAGGCTTGGATCACCTATAACTTGGTCGATAGGATGATTCATTTGAGTCCTAGTTTGATTTGGGTTAGAGTCATCTATCATTGTGTCGATAGGATGACTAGTTTGAGTCCTAGTTCGATTTGGGTTTGAGTCATCTACCACTTGTCGATAGAATGACTTGGTTGACTTAGGTTAGCATTAATACTAGACTTGATCTCCGGATCAGAGTTGAGTCTGGTATGAATCGGCTCGCTAATTGGGGTTGCCGGGGGTTTTGTAGGTTCGTGTCCTTCATCAAACACTACATTGATAGTCTCCTCGACTCTAAGGGTGTCATGGTTATATACTCTATAAGCTCTACTCGTAGTTGAGTATCCTAGAAAGATTTCGATCGAGGTTTTGGATGTAAATTACCCTAAAGTACTTGATGTTAGGTATTTTATCGTGATAAATCTCGTACGAGGTCTTAAGGTGCCTCTTTACCATAAGGATCTTATTTTGGACATAGCACGTTGTACTAACGGCTTCCGCCCAAAATCTATCGGGTAGGTTATACTCGTTTAACATTGTCCTAGCAGCTTCTTGTAGGGTTCTATTTTTACATTCTACTAAGCCATTCTGTTGTGGGGTTCTAGGGCATGAGAACTCATGGTGGTATCCATTTAGGTTACAAAATTCTATAAACCTGTGGTTCTCGAATTCACCACCATGATCACTCCTAAGTCTTTTGATTTTAAGGTTTTGTAAATTTTATATTAGTTTAAATAGGTTGATTAATTGATCTGGGGTATCACTTTTGTGTTTGATGAACCTAACCCAAGTAAATCTAGAATAGTCGTCAATTATGACTAAGCAGAATTGACTCCAATTAAGTGACTTAGCTCCGTGTGAATCAAATAGATCCATGTGTAGGAGCTCAAGAAAACTTTTGGTTCGTTCTTGATTAGTTAGTTGATGTTGTGTCCTAGATTGTTTACCTTGTTGACAAGCATTACAAATTTTATTATCTAAGTTGTTGAGGTTAGGCAAACCTCTGACTCTTGTGGATGAGTCTTGGATGTGAGTAACCGAGTCGTCGGTGCCACAACCAAGATTCCTCTTACCGTGTCATAAGACACTTGGTTGAGGAGTTAGTTAAATTAATAGTATAAATGTTGTTATATTTGGTTCCTTTAAGAATTGTTTTAGAGGTTTCATTTGTATTAATTATGCATTCATTTTCTAGAAATATGACCTTATAGTTATTATCACATAATTGGCTTACACTAAGTAAATTATATTGAAAATTTTCTACCAATAAGACATTTTGAATAATAAAGTTAGAGTTGAGCTCAATATCACTTGATCTGATGATTTTGAGCTTGCCATTGTTTCTGAAGCCTACCGATCCTTGTTATTTGAATTGAAGCTTCGAAAACTTGAGTTGATCCCCGATCATGTGTCGGGAGCAACCACTGTCCAACATCTATTGATCCTACACGCAAGGTAGTTGGTTCGGATATTGGAATTATTAAAGGTTGGTTGAAAATTATTAAACCTAAATCACCTCACCCATGTCTACATGATCAAGCATGTTAACCTTATATGTTCTTGTGAGATGACTTCCAATTTTACTTGATTTAAATTTAATGATTTGAACACTTGTCAACCTTGCGTTAGATTCGGATTTGACCTTAGGCTCATCAAGTCACCTTTTCAAGATTATGGCTTCCAGGTCGTGGCGAGGCACAGAGGCCTTCTTTGATCTGAAAAATGACCACTTCCTTAGACAAAGCCATTTTCAAGAAAATAGAGACTTGACTCACCTAAGACCACTTCCTGATCTAATTAGTCTAGGATACGACGAGGTAGCTTCAGCTAGTTCCACTCGGTCAAGTGCACTAAACTAGATACGCCTTATCTAGCCCGAATACACAAGACTCCGCTTTCCTAGCATACTATCATCTCGCCGCATCCTGGTACTATGTTACCAAGTATTGATGAGTTATAGTCCTATCTAACCATTCTAAAAAGAAAAATCAAAATAAATAAAGATCCTAAGCATGCAATTTCTATGTTAAAGCACAAACAAGTTTTGTACTGGCTCCCCCTGGACCGTTGAATCGGTTCAGTCTCTCCACATAGTAGATTTTGTCCTTGGGAACCCAATACTGGTTTGATCCTAAGTTTGAAATCAAAGCGGTCTTAGGGACCCATGCTTGGACACATTTTTTATGTCGACTTACAATCGACATATACGACTTGTTGGTCGTATTTGAGCTAAACCCTAGTTCGGCCTTGTTGTACACAGCCCTTTGCGACCCAAGTAGGAGGTCAAGTCCTTTGGATCCCAAAGTAAACCTTTCCAACGTGTTCCTAAGATCTTCGACTTGACTCTTCAAGAGTGAGTTCTCAACTTCGAGCTTTTCAACCCGAGTTGAGTCCTCCTCTCGAACTCGACTAGTCGAAGAGGTTAGGGAGACCTCATGTTTGAGGAGTTTAACCTCCTCAACCAGGGTCTCGACCTTGGACTCAGACTTAGCTAATTTCCTAGTTAAGAATTTAATTGCACTATAAAGCATACTAATAAGGGATTGACTTACCTTGAATGTATCTTTTGAACCGGATGCGGATCCGTGTCTTGCCTTGAATAGAGCTTTGCAGTCCGATTCATCTTTAGTTTCAGATTCATGTTCCGATTCTGACTCAGTCTCCGATTCAACCGGTTTAGCCATGAAGATGCAATCATCATCTTCTTCCTCAGATGCTTCTTCCCACGTAGTGTTGAGTGCCTTTTTGTGTTTCGGTGCTTTGCTCTTGAGCTTCGGACATTCGAACTTGATATGTCCAAACCTGTTGCATTCGTAACAACTAACATTAGAACTTTTAGGCTTACCTTCATTGGGTTAAGTGACGGTTCGCTTTTGTCCCTTGACCATCCTCCGAACTAGGTTGACTAGTTCGACCTCCATTTTTGGGTCGACCTCCGAATCAGAGTCATCTTCTTCCTTCGTCGGGGGTGGCTTGCTTGCGGTTTTCTTCTTCGAACCTAAAAAAAGTGCTATACCCTTCTCGGGTTCCGAGTTAGATTGTTCATGGAGTTCGAAATCCAAAAACAACTCCTTAAAGGATCTAAGTTTTGAAAGATCCTTGGAGACCTTGTAGGCATCGACCATTGATGCCCACAAGGTGGTCCTAGGAAAGGAGTTTTGTACATACCTTATAAGGTCGCGGTTTTCGACCTTTTGTCCGATTACATGTAGGTTGTTGACGATATCTTGAACACGAGCGTGAAGTTGCGTCGCCATCTCGTGTTCCTATATTTTTAGTTTATATAACCTATTGAACAAGAGATCATGCTTACATACCTTGGCTTTGTCGGTCCCTTCGTGTAGCTCCATTAGTTTTGTCCAGAGATCCTTTGCACTGATGAAGGGGCCGACGTGATTGAGCTCCTCCTTGGACAAGCCACATTGGAGGATTTGAGTTGCCTTAGCGTCGGCTTCGACTTGTCTTTTTGTAGCATTGGTCCATTGGTTATAATCCAAAGATTCACCCACTTCGTTAGTCGGAAGTGTGAATCCCGCTTGGATTATGATCCACATCTCGATTTGAGTCTTAAGGAAGCACTCCATCCGACCCTTCCAATAACAGAAGTAATTTCCATTGTAAAATGGAGGTCGGACGGTGCTAAAACCCTCGAGATGGGCCATTGATACAAAAAACAAGAGAATGAAGACGAAAAAACCTAACAACAACACAAATGATCGAAATGTACCAAGACTCGCGTCTTGGATTAGTAGTGCGGGAGAAAAGAAAATTCAACGAATGAAAGATCTTAAAAAAAATCTGTAGAAAATCTAGATTGGTGGTTTCACCAAATCTTAGCACCCTCGGCTCTGATACCAATTGTTGGATCGAGCGGATCGCTAGAGGGGGGGGCGGTGAATAGCGATAGAAACTTTTTCGTTCGAATTCGTTTCAAGACACAAGTAAATGCAGCGGAAAAAAACACAATATAAAAATAAAGACACGAGGGTTTTTTTACTTGGTTTGTAGGCGACGGCTACTACTCCAAGGCCCTAGTGGTCCTTGACCATGCACGGAGGGCAAAGTACTAACGAACTCCTTCTTGTTGAAGGTAGGAGTTAATCGAATACAAAAAACCACAAAAGCTTGAGGTAGAGGGACACTCCCCCTCTCCTCGTTACAATAAAAAGCTCCGAGATAATAATATGAAAGAGACAGTCTAAATTAAACTTTTACCGACGAATAAGAAATGAAAACTCAAGATTAGATCGTCGGAGTAGTAGCACTTTGTCGTCGGAGAGTCGCAACATTGCAGAGGCTTTAAGGAACTTAGAATCGATGAGAAAACCCTAGGAGAGGCCCTCCTTTTATAGCCTTTGAGTCCCTTCTCGAGAGGATCTTCAGCCAATCAGATTTGGGCACCAATCTCCTTGAAATGAGGTGATAAGGCTTGACTCCTATAAGTTGATCCTTGACCATCAGTCGACTGATGGCAATCATCAGTCGATTGATTGCAGCATCAGTCGAGTGTTGACCGCAGGTAGTCGACTGATGGATGATAGTCTAGTGCTCCAAGTTGGCAGTCGACTAATGCTAGCTGAAATCAAAAGTTATCCTAACAAAAACATTATTTCGACGGTCGCCGATCGTCTGATCTCGACCTAGACCATCCATGGGATGTCTTTGGTCGGATCTACGCTTAAGACCATCCCCGTAAGGAGGATACGACCTCACTTACGCTCACACACACGAGCTCACCTCGATACTTACTTTGTAGCTCTTGCTTCCAGCCTTCCACTCGATTCCTTCGGCTTCCTCCGAAGTCACTCGAGTGTCGCCCGACCACCGCGGCTTCCTCCGGGTGTCGCTAGCCTTCAGCTCCAGCTTTAGTACTTTTTTGCACACTCGATTTAGCTCGTGAGATAACAATATGAGCTTAACTTTGTATCGTTTGCTATAATCAAAACTCAGGTTCAACTTAGGTGTCTACTGCACCTACAGAGCTAACTTAGTGAATTTCTAGAACATATCTATTTTGCTTTGATTACAAATACCACTTGATAAATCTAGTTAACATGCTAAGTATGAAACAATACCTTTTTAAAATTTTATGACACTGAGGTTTGCTTGGGGACAAGCAAAGATCTAAGTCTAGGGATATTGATGTGGGCAAAACATATAGGATTTTAGGAGTAGTTTTCGCTCACATCTCATTTCATTTTATGTGTTTTTCATGCATATTTTATTTTGTTTTGCATCCATTTTCTATTTTTTAGTTCGGAGATGTACATTTGTTAATTTATGTTTAGGGTGGCATTTTTGGAGCAAAAATGGAGCAATTTGTAGAGCACGAACCTTATGGAACATGCACTAGCCATTATTAGTGCAATCGACCCAGGTCACGATTGACCAGACTCGAATTTGACTCGAGTAATATTTTGATATTTGACATTGATATGTCTGACATGTGTTGGGGAGATTGCCGATGCAATCGACCCAGGTCATACTTGATGTTTGACGATGGTTTGACCATTGTCATGGGAGAAGTCCAAGTCTTGTGTACTTGGCATGGAAAGTCCAAGCTTGAGTCTTGGCAAGGAAAGTCCAACATGGGTTGGCAAGGAAAGTCCAACATGGGTCGGCAAGGAAAAGTCTAAGCATGGGTCTTGGCATGGAAAGTCCAACATGGGTTGTCATGGAAAGTCCAACATGGGTTGACAAGGGAAAGTCCAAGCTTGAGTCTTGACAATTGAGAAGTCCAAGGGGAATATTGGTGACGTAAAGTCCAAGGGTGAAGCCTTGGTAGCATAAGTCCAATGGTTGGCAGCATAAAGTCCAAGTGGAGTCTTGGCAGTGTAAGCCCAATGTGCCTTGGCGGAGTAGACACCGTTAGCATGACAATAGCTGATAGAAGCACCTGAAGGTTAGCATATGGATGAACAAGTCATGGATGACTTGGAGGGATCCGATAGGCGTGAGGCTGATGGAGGTAGCTAGAAGGCTTAGGTCTAGGCTAAGGGTGGTCTAGCAAGTATGGGGGCACCATACTTGGGTTAAAACTTCATGATTGAGGTGTATCAGTCGACTGGGACTATGGTCAGTCGACTGATGGGAGTCAACTAGAATTTGACTATGGGAAGATGGCCTAGCAGTCGACTGCCAGCATTGGGCAGTCGACTGATCTGGAGATCAGTCGACTGCTGGTCGGGCTTTCGGGCACAAAAATCTTTTCAGTCAAGTGATCAGCCCGTGCACTCAACTGATTGAGCTATCAGTCGACTGATGCTCTATCTGTTGGAACTTATCCAACGTGGCACATGCCATTGTGAGACAATGGCTATAGGGGCAGTCGACTGATGGTCCCAATCAGTCGACTGCTAGGTGAAAAATCAGCCCGAATGCAAGTTATAAAAATTGTTCGTGGGTAGGATTTTTGCGATGGTTCTTGAGCTTCTTTAGAGCGATTTGCTGTTGCAATTTGGGGTCTCCAGGGATACTCTTCAAGCAACCAAAAGCAAAAAATCAAAAGCTCTTGTAAAGTTATTTTCTTTACTTGTATTGCATTTCAAATTTGTATTTAATTGTATTTGCTTAGTATTACTATTTAATCACTTACGAGGTTTCTCCACCTTCGGATTGTTCCGAGAAGGAGTTATTTGTTATAGTGGTGTGTGTTAGCATCGCTAGGGCCTTTAGAGCCCAATCCATGGAGTATGAACCATTCGATTCTGAACCACGTTATATCGTGTTGTCTATTGTGCTTGTGTGTATTTGTTATTGCTTTATTTTTTCTGCGCACTAATCAATTTGTAGCAAGCACGAAATGACTTCCATCTACGATGAATCGCTATTCACCCCCTCTAGCGGTCATGAACGTTCCTACAATTGGTATCAGAGTCAGGGGCTCTTCTACGGATTAACAACTAGGAGCAAAGACGCTAGAGGGTGAAGAAGAACAAGATGGATTTTGAAGAACAACAAGGATGGGACATCGAAACACCGATCCCGTATGCGCTTTATGGACGAGAAGGCTTCAATTCATGGAAGAAAAGAATTGAAGACTTCATCATGATGAGGGATTTTGAAGAATGGTCCATTTTGATGGAGGGATTTAACTATCCAAGAGGACCAAAGGGAGGCTTCCTCAAGATGAAGAGATGGAGCGAGGGGCAACTCCAAGAGTTTGATAAAAATAAGAAGGTAGTAAAATTTATTTTTGATTTGATTCCTAATGACATCTTGTGTAGCCTAGGGGATTACATGGATGCCAAGGAGCTTTGGAGCGAATTGGCAAAATATCACGAAAATCCATCACCAGTCCAAGAAGAAGAAGAAGAAGAGGAGTGCTCATCCTCTCAAGCTCAAGAAGAAGCAAGCACATCTTCATCCCAAGAGCTTGAGGATTCGGAGGTTTATAGGGAATCAACATCTGGATCGAAAGAAGAAGAAGAGATGGAAGAAGCCTCCACCTCAAGTTTTGAGGGGGAGGAGAGACCGTCTACTCCGGAACAAGGGCAAGAGCAAGAAGAGCCATCTACTTCATGATGGCATTGCTCGGAGGCTCATTGGCTCCCATGTTCCCGGATTAAAATTTTCACTAATGAAAACTAATCCGGATGGGATGAGTTTCCTAAGCTCAACCAATTTGTCGTCGTGCTAACGACTTGAGCGATCGTTTGAACAAACTAGTTGTTCAAGCAACCAAGCTCTTCTAGTCGGTTAGCCGCGGAAGAGACGACGGATGGATCGCCGGTTTTTGTGTTTATCTTCGGGGTCCATGATTATACAAATACATATGGATGTAGACATGTATAATCAACACATACAAATATATTAATAAGAACATGCAAAGATCAATAATAAAACTTGTAAAACTTTTATACCTCTCGATCTTCTATCGTATGTCCTAACATCCTTGTAGACTTCGTGTGGGCGAAGATCCTCCACAAGTTGAAACTTCCTAGATCTTCTTCAATCAAAAGAAAGAAGAACTCTCCTTCCCTTCTTGCTTGAGCCAACCACGAAGCCACAAAGGCTTGATGTCGCTGACCCCAAGAAAAGAGAGAACAAGATGGCCAACCAAGGAACCGAACAAGGGAACAATCCCTAGCTCCTTTGTGCCGCCGACCAAGAGGAAAAGAAGAGGAGAAGAGGAATAGGTTGAGCGCCGACCAAGGTAGAGGGAAGAGAGATAGGTGCCGGCAACACCCTAGGAAGAAGAAGAGAACCTCTCCTATAGTTGCCGCACACTCCACCTTCCAAACCCTAGCCGCCCAAGCTAAACCCTAACTTTCCTAGGGTTTCTTGCCGCCCAAGCTAATGATAGGCAAAACCCTAATCTCCAAAAACCAACAACCTCTTTGCCGCCCACCTTAAGCCCCCTTTTATAGAGTTAGGCTTAAGCCTTGTTTTAATCTCCACCATTGGTTCTAGGGATTTAATCTCAATCGTTGGATCTAGGGATTTAATCTCAACCGTCGAATCTAGAGATTTAATCTCCACCGTCAGATCTAGGGATTTAATCTCAACCGTCGGATCTAGAGATTTAATCTCAACCGTCGGATCTAGAGATTTAATCTCCACCGTCGGATCTAGGGATTTAATCTCAACCGTCGGATCTAGAGATTTAATCTCAATCGTCGGATCTAGAGATTTAATCTCCACCGTCGGATCTAGGGATTTGTTTTCCATCATTGGAACTAGGCTCCATGAGGTTTAATAGGCTACGATAGGGACCATGAGGAGGAGTTGGATCTTGGCCACCCGATGGATCGGAACCACATAAACTTGATCCATCAATGATGTTCCATTCCACTAGAGGATCATCATTGAATTACCTCACCAACCCCCATAAATTAATATGGGCTCCATACATTATTTGTACATCCATCTCCCCGTGTTTAAGATATTGAATGTCCGTCAATTAATTGATTTACTGACCATCAATCAATTAACATCTAACTCCTCGAGTAGTACCACTCAACCTTATCATCATGTTGACTAAGTCAACCTACAGGGTTTACATGATGAACCTTATGAGCTCCTCAAGGGGACATCATCAACCTAATATGTAGGACACAGTTTCCTCCTATAATTAACGACACACCATGTAAATAATATCATTTCCCAACTTACCGGGCATATTGATTTAATCCATATAAATCTCACCCTTTGGTAAATCAAAGAAATAAATATTAAGTACATGTGCCCGTTATTATATCGGGATTAAGAGCATGTATAACATAATATCCGAGGTCCGATTCAATTATGTAGTCACCAATAAATTGAATCACCTCTATGTCGGTCCTGCTCAATACACCTAAGTGTACTAGTGTAACTCTATGTTCAAGACAAAACAATACCAAGCTACACTACAACCATGCCAATGGTTTGTCCAAAACCATCTTGGTTGTGAGCCTCTACTTATATTCTACAAGGGACTGATAACATGATCTTCTGTGCCACACCAAGCACCATGTTATCTACAATGTAAAGTATTAGACAATATGCACACATATAATAAATATAAAGTGCAAACAATGATTATGTGATTTTTATTTCAAAATAAAAATGTTCATACAAAAGAGCTAGGCTTTCAGTATACATCCCAACACTTCAGGGAGAAGTGCTATACAAGCTCAAGAGACCCTCACCACCACCCTAGGTAACTCAAATACGTTAATTCAAAATAAAATCCATATGATGTGTTTTGAGTGTAGGGAGTATGGGCATTACAAGAGTAAGTGCCCTAAGAAAGTTAAGAAGACTCCAGCGGCGCCTAAAAGTCAAGAAAAGTCAAATGAAGTCGGAACCCCAATTAGGAAAAACAAGGATCATGTGGTGTGCTTCAAGTGCCAACAACGGGGCCATTATAGAATTCAATGCCCTAGGAAGAAGGAAATCAAAAACAAAGAAGGAGCATCACAAGTAGGGGGAGACTCTAAGGTAAACCCTAAGGTAAAATTTAATAATGCTCATTCTTTGAGTTATAAGCAAAAACATGCTAGAAATAATTTTAGCAATCTTGCAATTTATCATAAAGGGCATGCTAGAAATGGGGAGTATTGCTTAGGAGCTAAGAGTGTCAACCTTAGGAATAAGGAGAAATTTGGGACTAATGTTCCTAAAAATATTTTACCTAAGGCAAGTATTAGGAAAATTGAGGACCACCTAAATTTTAACCCTAAATGGACTAGGCATATTCCTAGGAAGGTTCATGTCCAAAGAATAGATGAAAAAATCAAAAATTAGACAATTAGAGTTAGAAAATCAAGCCTTAAGGTCAAGGCTTGAAAAACTTGAAAAGACCTTTGCAAAGATGCAAAAATCAATTATAGGGTCAAGTGATCAAAAATCTAGGTCTAATAGTTAAAGTCAAAGGCCTAGGAAACAAGAACCATCAAAGGGCAAGCCTAAGCCCAAAAAGACCTACCATAGTGTTCCATTCGATTATGGAACATAACCTAGGTCTAGGAAGACCAAGGTTACTAGGGAAGTCATCCCTAAGGGTAACCAAGGTGTGTGCCTAGTGGCTAGGGTTTCAAGGAAACATAGGGAAGCCATTAAGAAGGTGAAAGGGGGAGTTACCTCTAGAGTTGACCTAGGCAAGACCCAAATGACCAAGGCTACCAAGCCTAGGAGGGTCATTAGGAGGGTATCTAGGGAGGTCATCCCTAAGGAATACCTAGTAAACCCAAGGAGCTCAAATAGGTATTGGGTTCCTAGGAGTGTGATCGATTCACGCTAAATGGGTTTAGGTGTGCCAACCTTAAATGGATAGGTAGTTAACCTAACCATGGTAAAGGTGGCATTTTAGGTCATTTTCAAGGTTATGGATACCTTGGAAATAGTTTTGAATTCATAATCCTAAAAGATTTTAGGATGTGCCAATATACTTTAAAGATTATGAAAAATCAATCAAATTGGAACAATTTAGGTGTAGAAGTCATAGTGTGCCACTTTGGGTGTTTGGCACACTTGGGGGATTAATAGTAATATGACAAAATAGATTTAACCTTAACAAATGGCAATTAATGTTAAAATTTAGGTATTATATACCACCCTAGTTTATTTGCCATGCTTGAGTTGTCATATATCATGTCATGACATCATGTTTTATTTCTATCATCTAAATGTCATGATCATGCTTAGGGTTAAGGTTTAATGTCATGTGTATTTAAATTTAATAATATGCCATAAAATCATGATCATTGGCCATGCTTTATTTATATCATCGTTTATGCCATGATCATTTCATGCGTTAATAAAATTAAATTAAGGACATATGACATGCCTTGAAGTCTCATGTATAAGGGAATCAAGTAGTGTTGCCTTAGAAGAATGCATGAAACCCTAATTTAGGATGAACAAAACTCACATCTCATATTACATTGACATGTATGTGTATTGATACACTCTAGATACATGTAAGATGCTAGGGTATGAGTGGAGTTCAAGGTGCATAGTTTTTGCATCTAGATGAACTAAAACTCATTTATATTATTGATGGATCTTTGGGAAAGCTTATGTTGAAATCATGTACATTAAGCCCAAAGAATATGATCCAATATAAGGTTTTGAAAATATTTTAAAATCATTTTGAAAAACCTTGGTGTAGTCTGTCTTTTGATAGAAGTCATCATTGATTAAGTTGATACAAAGTGAGCTATAAAACATTGAAATTTTTCTTCACTTTTGAACTTTGTGTCAAGTTCATTATTTTATGGGTAAAATATTTTTCAAACATTTTTTACCCATTGTATTGGTAATAAGTACTATACGTTTGAAGTTTCACAATTTTTAAAGTTACCTATAATTACTTATCAATTTCTAAAATTCAATTTTGATAATTGAAATTCGGAATTTCAGTTATCAGTCGACTGCCACCTGATGGCAGTCGACTAATGAGAAAGGCAGTCGACTGTTGCCTAATAAAGCCGACTGCCAGGCTAATTTCAGGTAAACAAGGTATGTTTAGTCCAATTTCAGCTATGTTAGGGTTCCCTAACTGCTCCGAATCCTAGGATGTGCTTTGGAAAGCATTGGAAAGGGTGAAAATCCATTGGATATGGATTAGGAGAGTTGTTAGGATGATGTATCAATTTTAAGGTGTGGGAAAGGTCAATGTTGAACTTTTAACCTTGTTTTTGATGGTTTAGAGTGCCTATAGGCTTAGGGACTTCCCAACGACATTGTTTGAGCAATGGTCGAGGGGGAGCAAGCCTTTAGGGGAGGTATCTATCATGGGATGATGGATGTTATTTTTCCTCATGATGAGGAGAAATGGGAATTTGAGATGCCCAATTTGGAAATTGGAAGAGTTTGTAGGAGTGTCTCTCTTAAGTGATATGATACTTATCACTAGGAAGATTATAGACATCCTAGATGTTTTAGACCAAGGGGGAGATTGTAAGATCTCATTGGAATATGAGACATTGACCTCCTTGGGAGAACCTTTTTGATGTATGTTAAAAAGGGGGAGAAAGGTAGAATTACCAATTTGGGAAAATTGGTAAGAGAATTTGAGTTAGGGGACTAACTCAAGGGTGCTTTTGTCAAACATCAAAAAGGGGGAGATTGTTGGTGCAATCGGCCCAGGTCACGATTGACCAGACTCGAGTTTGGCTCGAGTAGTATTTTAATGTTTGACATTGATGTCTGATATGTGTTGGGGAGATTGCTGATGCAATCGACCCAGGTCATACTTGATGTTTGACGATGGTTTGACCATTGTCATGGGAGAAGTCCAAGTCTTGTGTACTTGGCATGGAAAGTCCAAGCTTGAGTCTTGGCAAGGAAAGTCCAACATGGGTTGGCAAGGAAAAGTCCAAGCATGGTCTTGGCATGGAAAGTCCAACATGGGTTGGCAAGGGAAAATCCAAACTTGAGTCTTGGCAATTGAGAAGTCCAAGGGGAATATTGGCGGCGTAAAGTCCAAGGGTGAAGCCTTGGTAGCATAAGTCCAATGGTTGGCGGTGTAAAGTCCAAGCGGAGTCTTGGCAGTGTAAGCCTAATGTGCCTTGGCGGTGTAGACACTATTAGCATGACAATAGCCGATGGAAGAACCTGAAGGCTAGTGTATGGATGAACAAGTCATGGATGACTTGGAGGGATCCGATAGGTGTGATGCTGATGGAGGTGGCTAGAAGGCTTAGGTCTAGGCTAAGGGTGGTCTAGCAAATATGGGGGCACCATACTTGGGTTAAAATCTCATGATTGAGGTGCATCAGTCGACTGATGGGAGTCAACTAGGGTTTGACTACGGGAAGATGTCCTAGCAGTCGACTGCCAGCATTGGGCAGTCGACTGATGTCTTGAGCAGTCGACTAATCTGGAGATCAGTTCACTGCTAATCGAGCTTTCGGGCACAGAAAACTTTTCAGTCGAGTGATCAGCCCGAGCACTCGACTGACTGAGATATCAGTCAACTGATGGGTATGATCAGTCGACTGATGCTCTATCCATTGGAACTTATCCAATGTGGCACATGCCATTGTGAGACAACGACTACAGGGGCAGTCGACTGATGGTCCCGATTAGTCGACTGCTAGGCGAAAAATTAGCCCGAATGCAGGTTATAAAAGCTGTTCATGGGGAGGATTTTTTCAATGGTTCTTGAGCTTCTTTAGGGCGATTTGCTATTGCAATTCGGGGTATCCAAGGCTACTCTTCAAGCAACCAAAAGCAAGAAATTAAAATCTCTTATAAAGTTGTTTTCTTTACTTGTATTGCATTTCATATTTGTATTTGATTGTATTTGCTTAGTATTACTGTTGTAATCACTTGTACGAGGTTTCTCCACCTTCGAATTATTCCGAGAAGGAGTTATTTGTTATAGTGGTGTGTGTTGGCATCGCTAGGGCCTTTAGAGCCCAATCCGTGGAGTAGGAACCATTCGGTTCAAACTATGTTATATCGTGTTATCTATTGTGCTTGTGTGTATTTGTTATTTCTTTATTTCTGCTGCACACTAATCAATTTGTAGCAAGCACGAAATGACTTCCATCTATGATGAATCGCTATTCACTCCCCTCTAGTGGTCACGAACGTTCCTACAGCCATGTCCCAAGACTTGGGCATGTTTCCGAAGTGAAATGGATCAAACTGGAGCGTCCAGGAAAAGACACGGGCAGGCCGTGTGAAAACACACGGTCGTGCCTTTTTTTCTAGCTCAATTTCAAACCGAGATTTCATCTATTTTCTATCCTTGCACATGGCCAGGCCGTGTGAAATTCACACGGTCATGTGGCGGCACCGCGAATTCAATGAAATAGGGTTTTTCAAGCATTTATTGAATGTCGAAGCCGCCTCTATATATAAGAAACTCATCTAAGAGGCGAGGGATCATGAGGGAGCCGCCCTAGGGCTCCCAAACCCTAGGGGAGGCATGACGGCCGGGACGACACTCTGAAGCCTTAAAAAGCTTCGGGAACTCGCATCGGGGAGGAAGAGAGCCGCTCGAGGATCAAGTTCTGCACCACAACGACAGAGGGAAGAGCTATATTTACATTGTAATTCATATTTCTTACACGTTTATCATTATATTCATGAATTCCATAATGTTTTGTGATTCTATTCTCGTATTCATGGAGTAGATTCTTCGATTCTAGGAATAGGGAGTAGTTTGTGTTGAGTAGAACATTGCTATTTCAAATATGTTTCCGTTCTTAAAATCGTATTTGCAATTGAATGGTTGTTTAGATCTATAGCTTTGTGTTTTGGTTTTCTATCTTTTGTGCGTAGACAATACGAGGGGTGACAATCCTCGTATCTAAGATTTAGAGGATATTAGGAGGAACCTAAAGGTTGGCCTTATAGCCTGCAACTATGGATAGAAGGATGCGATAGAGTCGGTAATGTGTCTCATTTTCGGCTCGTTGCAGGGATCGATTCGGCATCCTCGTACCATAGTGTATGATGTCCTTTCCATAAAACCCTAGCTAGAAAATATGGATACATTCAATTGATAGCATGTTTTGCAACACACAAATGAAACCGAAGTGTTAGAATCCATCCAAATCCTCGTAGCAACCACTCTCTTCTTCTGTGTGACACCGTACTGAGTTCGGACTGCCGACGACCTCTCATTCGTGAACTCTAGGATTACCAATCCGAACAAAAACACATCCACTGGACAAATCGATACTCGAAATCTCAGTCCCTGTGGGATCGATATTCTTTATTACTTGAAGACATCCGTGCACTTGCGGGCGTTGAGTGCAAGTGCACACTTCGAGTCCTTGACGATCTCCGTCACGAGATTTGAGGTCGGGTTCGCGTGCATAAAATATAATCTTATAGTTATTGTCACACAATTGACTTACACTAAGTAAATTATACTCGACTAATATGACATTTCGAATTGTAAAGTTAGAGTTTAGCTCAATATCACCGGATCCGATGATTTTGAGCTTGTCGTTGTTTTTGAAAGCTACCGATCCTTGACTTTTGAATCTAAGCTTCGAAAATTTTAGTCGGTCTCCGGTCATATGTCGGGAGCACCCACTGTCCAACATCTATTGATCCTACACATATAGTATTTGGATCGGATATTGGAATTTGAGATTTGGTTGAAGTTTATTAGTCCTAGAGTCATCTCACCCTTTCTACATGATCAAACATGTTATCCTTATGTGTTATGTGAGATGACTTCAATTTTACTTAATTAAATTTAATGAATTGAAACTAATCAACCTTGGATTAGATTCGGATTTAACCGTAAGCTCGTCAAGTAACTTTTTCGAGAAGTTGGCTTCCAGGTCGTGGCGAGGCACAGAGGCCTTCTTTGATCAGAACAACAACCATTTCCTTAGACAAAGCCAAATTCAAGAAATTGATTACTTGAGTCACTTAAGATTACTTCCTGGTCTAACTAGTTAAGGATACGATGAGGTAGCTTCAGCTAGTTCAACTTAGTCAAGTGCACCAAGTTAGATACGCCTTATCAAGTTCGGGCGCACAAGACTTCGTTTCCCTAACGTACTATCATCTCGCCACGTCCTAGTACTATATTGTCAAGATTGACGAGTTATTGACCCTATCTAGCCATTCTAAAAATTAAAACAAAAACTAAGCATGCAAGTCTAATTTCATATAATAGAGCAAACAAATTTAGTACTAGCTCCCCTTGGACCATTGAATCGATTCAGTCTATCCATGTAGTGGATTTGGTCATTGGGAATCCAGTACTTATTAGATCATAGTTGTGAAATTAAGGCGGTCTTAGGGACCCATGCTTGAACTTGTTTTCTATTACGATTTACAATTGACATATACGACTTGTTAGTCATATTTGATCTAAACCCTAGTCTGACCATGTTGTACACGACCCTTTGCGATCCAAGTAGTAGGTCGAGTCCCTTGGATCCCAAAGTAAACCTTTCCAATGTTTGCCTAAGATCTTTGACTTGTCCTTTCAAGAGTGAGTTCTCAACTTCGAGTTTTTCAACTCGAATTGAGTCCTCATCTTGAACTTGACTAGTCAAAGAGGTCAGGGAGACCTCGTGTTTAAGGAGTTTAACCTCCTCAACTATGGTCTCGACCTTGGACTCAGACTTCGCTAACTTTCTAGTTAAAAACTTAATTGCATTATATAACGTATCAATTAAAGACCGACTTACCTTGAGTGAACCTTTTAAACTGGATACAGATCTGTGCTTTGTCTTGAATAGAGACTCGTCATCGGATCTGGAGTCGGACTCTTCCTCGGGTTCAGACTCCTCCTCGGGTTCGGTTGGCTTGGCCATGAAGACGAGGTTGTTGAGCTCGTCTTCCTCCTCCGACGATTTTGCCCATGTAGCGTTGAGTGCTTTCTTGGACTTTTGTGCCTTGTTCTTGTGCTTTGGACATTCCGACTTGATGTGGCCCAACCTGTTACACTCATAGCATCTATAGTTGGAATTTGATTTAGACTTACCTTTTTTGGATTGGTTGACGGGTCGTCTTCGGCTTTTGATCATCTTCCGAGCTAGATTTACTAGTTCGGTCTCCATCTCATCGTCTATCTCTGACTCATCCTCGTCTTCTTCTTCCTCCGGAGGTGGTTTGCTCTTGGGCTTCTTCTTCGGACTTGCAAATAAAGTGATACTTTTCTCAGCGGGGGCCGAATTAGACTGCTCATGTAATTCGAATTCAGAAAACAATTCGTCTAACCTAATTTTTGAAAGGTCCTTAGAAACTTTGTAGGCATCAACCATGGATGCCCACAAGGTTGTCCTAGGGAATGCATTAAGTGCGTACCTGATCACGTCCCGATTTTTGACCTTCTGTCTGATCGAGTGTAGCCCATTCTTAATATCTTGAATTTGGGCATGAGGTTGGGTGGCCGACTCGTGTTCCTGCATTTTTAAGTTAAACAATTTATTTAAAAGTAAGTCATGCTTAGATACCTTCGTATCAGTCGTTCCTTTGTGAAGCTCGATGATCTTATTCCACAAGTCCTTCGCGCTTATGAATGGGCCAACGCAGTTGAGCTCTTCTTTGGATAAGATGCACTGTAGGATTTATGTAGCCTTGGCATCGACTTCCACTTGGCGTTTCATGGCATTCGTCCTTTGATCACAATCCAACGATTCACCTTTTCCATTAGTAGGAAGTGTGAACCAGGTTTGGATTATGATCCACATCTCTACTTGGGTTTTTAAATAGCATTCCATCCGACCCTTCCAGTAACAGAAGTCATCTCTGTTGTAAAACAGGAGTCGGGCAGTGCTAAACCCTTCGAGATGGGCCATTTAGAAGAAAAAGAAAACCTCGCAAACACAAAAACAAAAAGAAGGTACCAAGACTCTCGTCTTGGATTAGTAGTGCGAGAGGAGGAAATATAATCGAAACGAAAAATTTAACTTTCAAATTAAAAAACCAAAAACGAAAAGAAAACCTTAAAATCGAGTGCTAGATTGGTGGTTGCACCAAATCATAGCACCCCTGCTCTGATACCAATTGTTGGATCATAAAAAGAGCGCTAGAGGGGGGGGGGTGAATAGCACACGTAAATCTCTCATTTTTTTTCGTTCGTTTGAATAAGATAAAGCGTAAGAGTAATTGCACAGTAGAAAAAGTAAATACACAACTTTGTTTTACTTGGTTCATAGCCTTCCGGCTGCTAATCCAAGGACTTTACTGTTGGTGCAGGGGCACTAGATAATCGAACCTGTGTTTTGATTATGGAAAAGACACAAAGTTAAGTTTACATCGTTATCTCACGAGCTAAATCGAGTGTGCAGAAAAGTACTAAAGCTGGAGCTGAAGGCTAGCGACACCCAGAGGAAGCCACGGTGGTCGGGCGACACTCGAGTGACTTTGGAAGGAGCCGAAGGAATAGCAAGTATGAGTGAAAGGTCGGAAGCGAAAGTGACATAGTAAGTATCGAGGTAAAGCTAGTGTGAGTGAGAGATGGTAAGGTCGTGTCCTCTATACGGGGACGACCGTAGGCGGCGATCAGACTAAGACTTCCTGTGGAAGGTCTAGGTCAAGATTGGACGGTTAGAAACCGTCGCATTTACCATTTTTCATACTAACCTCTTACTGTAGGGAAGTGACCAGGCTGGCAGTCGACTGCTGGACATTGGGCAGTCGATTGATGCTCATCAGTCGACTGATGGGAGGCATCAGTCGACTGATGGCGACGAATCAACCTTTGTGCTAGGTCAAAATGGATAACGTTTAACGCGACCACTTTGCGATAAAATTTTGAACAACTTTGCGATCTGTTCCAAAAGATGAGGAGACATATTCAGAGGCCAAACTCTATAAAAGGAGGGGAGGATTCCAACTCCAAACATCATCAAGTTTATTCTCAAGTGCTCCTACAACGCCAAAGCTCCAACAACGTCAAAACGCCGATGCGATGACAAGTTCTGATCTTCTTCATCGGCAGCAGCATCAAGTAACATATTTTGTTATTGTATTCTTTGTTTTTATTCATAACGAGGTGAGGTAGGCTTGTTGTCTCATCCTCGTACTTTCGGTTTTGTGATCGTTGTCTCCTACCTCCAACGAGGAGGAGACGTTATAGTGCTTTACCCTCCGTACGCGGTCTAGGACCGTTAGGGCCTTGGAGTAGCAACCGCTGGGTTGTGAACCAAGTAAAAATAAATGTGTCTCTTTATTTTCCGTTGTGCTCACTTGTGTATCGAACGAAAAGATTTACGCTCGCTATTCACCCCCCCTCTAGTGATGCTTCTCGATCCAACACTTACGATCTGAGATCGTGTACGGAGGGCAATGCACTAAAACTCTCCTCCTCATTAAAGGTAGGAGAAAGTGAATACAAGGAAACACAAAATTTGAGGATGAGACAACAAGCCTACCTCACCTCGTTTATGAAAAAGCTCGGAAAGGAAATGAGTTACAAGAATTAGAAAGTGACAACTAAAGAAAACTAATACCGATGATTGATGGAGTGGAAATTGAGCTCGTGTCATCAGCATTTCGACAACGCTTCATCATCGTAGAGTCATCATAGAAGAGTAGCGTTGCGGAGGCATTTGGAGAGCTTGAATGATGACCTAAAGCGGTGAAATTCCCCTTCTTTTATAGCCTTCCAACCCCTTAGACGTAGAGATTAAGTTCTATCCAAAAAGGCCACCTCACCCTAAGATAAGGGGATGAAGTTTGTGTAGGGATTTTTTATGCCAAATAGCATATGCGCAACGGAAAAATTAGGATCCCTTCCTAGTGATCCTTGCGAAAGAAAACTCGTACAAAATAAATTTCTCTAAAACCAAACCTATCTTATAGGAGAGGATTACCTTTGTTGCGTGCCCTTGTTAATCCCGCTTTTCCTTTTGGTTTGTTGGATCTTTAGCACGTTCAAATGTCCGTGCCTCTATATGTATCCACACGAGCAAGCTCTTGTCTCACAAAAAAAACTAGAAGAGCTCTCCTTTACTTCTTGCTAGAGAAGTCCCTAAAGGAGAGGAATCTAAGGAAAAAGAGAAAGGAAGAAGAAGACTACTCTTCTTGCTAGCCTACACTCACAAAGCCACACAACCAAAGCTTCCACCAAGCTCTCAAGCTCTCTCACAACCACAATTCTTACTATGGCCGGCCACTTCATGGAGTCTTTTATAGGGTTGGAAAAACCCTTTCACCTCCACACATTCAATGCAATCCATTGCATTGAGACACAATCCAAAAAGGAGTTGGCTTCCTTGTTTGGCCGGCCACTTAAGGAGACAAAAACCACTTTGTCTCCTTCCACCTCATCTAGCTTAGGTGGATGCTTAGGTGGCATGCTTATGTGGCATTCTTATGTGGCATTCATGCATGTTGAATTAATCTTATTAATTCAATTAAGCTTATGTTATCATATTGAATTAATCTCATTAAATCAATAAGGTAACATATTGAATTAATCTCATTAAATCAATTAGCTAAAATTCTCATTAAGCTTAAAGTCCAAAAACCATTTTGTACTTAAGCTTATTCCCAAATTATTCTAGTCAAACTAGAATACTCTAATTCCTCTAATTATCATGCTCTTTGTGTGTGACCCTATAGGCTCTCATAACGTTGGCAGTGGATCTAAACTCTTTTAGATACACAAGCAATGAGCGACATCTAGCAATACATCATTGCTACCCAAGTTATGAGATAAGTCAAGATCCGACTAACCTTTCCGTGACTACTTTAATGTATGACCGTGTCCTTCTATCCTTGATATCAGATTGACCAATGAGGCATAGACCGTGTCATCCTCGATCAATCTATGTGTTTCTTGATCCCTGAGTAAACTAACTCAAACAAATGAGCTCAATATCTCATATTGACTCATTCGAGCATGGCCATGCGTTTTAGTAGTTCTACTCAATCAAGGGGCCCACAGATATCACTCCCGTCATATGGGAGGGATAGATCCCATCTACATCACTCACATCCCTCCGCATAATTTGTTATATACCCAGTAATCGCCTTTATGGTCCACCCTGTTACAGGTGACGTTTGACGATACCAAAGTACATAACTCCTTATGTAGGGAACCGTAGTGACTTCAGGTTCGAGGACTATTCATACCAATAGTCACATGAGAAAGTTTATGACACTCATATAATGATCCATGAAACTTTCTCATGGCGGGTCAGTTCAGTATATATTCTCTAATATATACTCATGTGTCAACTTGATATCATATATCCATGACTTGTGAGATCAAGTCATCAATTGACCTACATGCTAGTCTTTATGTATTAATATTGCCCTTGCATATTAACACTTGACTAGGAACATTTAAGAAAGTATTCTCTACAGCCTCTCATAATCAATTCTGCCAATTGATGTGCTGTAGATAAGAACCTACTTTTCTAGGGCATTATTATATTTAATTTAGCTGGCACAAGCAAGATGTAAATATAATAACCAATCCTTTGCCTTTATTGAATATGATACAAAATGTTCCCTTTTCAACCATCACATGATTGGCTCTAGGGCTATAACTAACAGTTTGACTCTCCTCAAAGCTGGAATTTGAATGGCAGTTGATTGATCAACCCTATCAGTCGACTGATGCCACCAGCAGTCGATTGCCAACAGCCAGCAGTCGACTGTTGCTAGGTTTCTAGCTGCAACAAAAAGTTAGCTCGAAAATGAAAGTAATATAAGTGAATTTGACGGTCACTTGCCGTCCGATCTCGACCTAGACCTTCCACGGGAAGTCTTGGTTGGATCGTTGCCTAAGGACGTCCCCATACAGAGGACCCGACCTTGCATTCACTCACACACATGATCTTACCTTAGGTCCTTTGTGACTTGTAGCTTTGCTTCCAATCTCCACCTGGGTTCTTCGGCTCCCTCCGAAGTTCTCCTGGTGTCGTCCGACCATCGCAGTTTCTCCATCTGAGATTCTCCGGGTGTCACCGACCTTTAGCTTAGCCTAACCATTCCTACACACTTGGTTTAGCTCGTTAGACAACAATATGATCTTAGCTTTGGGTCTTTGCCATAATCAAAACTTAGGTTCGATTATCTGGTGCCTACTGCACCAACAGAAGGGAGCCCTAGTATTGACCCAGGAGTGAGCATGACTATGAAGATGATCGTTAGAGAGGGAAATTCTTTTTGTTTTGTAAGGAAAAACTTGCCACCCTTTAGTCTCCCCGACCCAGACCGTACTATCATCACCAACCCTACCAACTGGCAGTTGGATAGGATAGTGGAGTCCTCACCACATGAGGGACCCTCTACCCATGCACCCCCTTCACCACCTTTACATCATTCACCCTTAGATCCACCTATACATAAGAGCCCTCCTAGTCCACGAACCGCGCCTTCACCATATTCTTGTACTTCTTTTGAGCAAGATGCATATCAGTCTACCTTCGATTTCTCGGAGGTTAGATCGTGCCTCGATGACATTCTCATAGAGAAGCAGTTATAGGGTTAGTGATGGGAGGAGCATCAGACATATACTTAGGCAGAATTTCAGGATTTGCGAGAGCATTTTTAGCAGACCAATGAGTTCTACGACCAGGCGCAACATTATTTCTAGGAGGAGGCTGCCTATCGCTAGGAGATGTGACATTTCATGCGGGATGCACGCTCGCAGTGGGCATGTGAGGAGGACCATAGAGTTTCCGCTGTATTCACTAGCTCACATGTCGACCACATGTATATGTGACACCAGTGATTGAGCTCATGCCTCTCTCATGAGCCAAAGATGCCGAGATTACTTGATTTTCCACTAAGACCACCACATTAGAGGTATGATCGACTCTAAGTCTGTGGGAAGCCATATATTTGATTGCATTTTTCTTCTATTGTTTTAGTAGTTCTATATTCATGTTTCTTAGGTCTAGTTGGTATTTTTGTTTCTTCATTTATTTTAGTTTGTCATGCATGTAGTTTTATTTTAGGTTCCTTTCAACACTTAGTTGTTTGATCCTATAAGTGACTTTAGTGATAGTTTTATAAAATCTTGATAATATGTTTCCATGTCGTAGTCAGTCTATTTTCTCTTATCTTTTGGTACTTAATTTTGAGATGCTATAATGAATGTTTCAATGTTTCACTTGTTAGCTTTTACTTTCACTTACACTCATTGAAAATTCTAAAAGGGAGAACCTAGTACATACCTAGTTATGATTCATCCCAATAGTCTGGTACTTAGAAATCTATAGGTGACTCTAGGTTAGCATTTTAGTTGCTGGAGATGCTCGGATCGTGTAATCCCGAAAAGGAAAAAAAGAGAGAAGAGAGAAAAGAATGAAAAGAGTAAAATGAGAAAAAAAAATGTGAGGGTTTCAATAAGAAGATGATAAAAAGATTGAGGGAGAGTATCATGGGTGGAAATGGTCAGTGCCTTTTGAGATCAAGTTAGGTTACCGGGGAAACATCTACCAATTTCTCTCGATACTGAGCACGACTTTGAGACTTTGTACTAACTCTAGGGAACGATCCTTGCTTAGGGTAGGTAAGTGCCTAAAAGCCAAAAACCTTAGGAAAGCTATAAGATGACAACTTGACTTAAATTGGAACATGAACTTCTTAAAAAACTTCTTACACATGGATGAAAAGCTAACTTAGTGAACTTAGAGAATATATCTATTTGCTTTGATTGAAAGTACCACTTGATAAGTTCTAGTAAACATGCTAAGTATTGGAACACATATTTTGAAATCTATGGCACTGAGATTTGCTTGAGGACAATCAAAGATCTATGTCTAGGGATTTTTATGTGTGCAAATCATATAGGGTTTTAGGAGTAGTCACTACAAGAATAATGGTCTTTAAGGACACTCATAAATGTCCTTATAGTATATTTTTAATGACATTAACATTTTAGTGACATCACTAAAAATGCCCTATAAAGTGATGTCGTCTTAGACCTATTCACTTTCCTGACATTTTATAATGTCATTATACAATATAAAATACTAACATCAAAAGTGTCATAATATAGATATATAATGACACGCTAAAATGTCAGGAAAAGTCATATTTTAAGGATATTTATATGTGTCTTATTTTCATCATAATAAGGACATCTACGTGTGTCTTATTATCATTGTAATAAAGACAAAACTAAATGTCACCTAAACTTATTTATTTTGACATTTATAAATGATTTATATTTTTTTATAATGACAATAAAAATAGTCAGTAAAGATAATTTATAAGATCATTTTAAAATTCCACCTTAGTTAATCTATAATGGCATTTATTAATGTTATTATAATAATTAATAAATTAATTAAAATGATCCCTAATGTAAGAATGAATCCAATATTTATTCCATAATCATTAACTCAAAGTTACAAATGTCTTGATGAGTCTTTCATATCCAAAACTAACTACACACTATACTCAAAATATTAAATTTTAGAACTAACAAAGTCTTATAAAAAAAAACTCAACTAGACAGACTATCTTCAACTAAAATAGTGATTCATAAAAATTCAGATACCCATCACCTACAAATACAATGAATATATTTGTATTAGTACTGAAATAAAATAATAAACAACCAAAGTTAATAGAAATAATGGTAAAGATTATATATCAAACCAAATAGAGAAATACAAAGTATCATTCCATATACACCTGATAGTGATCTTCGTTTACTGTTAATTGCAAATACATTTCATATTTATTTAAAATTATAATAACACAATAAATATAAAAATTAATTTCAAATGCTTAAAAATATGTAGAAGTTTCACCTAAGCCTTTATTTGAAGAGTCAAAAACCATGTCATGTGGGAGGACATCGCATGATGATACTTATCTGTGAAACTGGGAGCATCTAATGTGAGGATGACAAAGCGTCTTCAGAATAATGATGATCGGATTGTTCAATTTGCTCAGCTATTGAAGAATCATATTGGTTGAATCAGATTGCTACATGACCCTTCAAAAGTTAGGAATGTAACTCATTTCAGAGGTAATTGAGGAGGTTGTCGCAAGTGAAGAAGCACATGAAATTTTTAAACTTTGAGGTGAAATTCAGGACATGCCCCATTGACTTTGTTTACTGTGGAAGCGTGCATATGCCACAAGCAAGGAAATGATTATCTTTGTAAAATGTTTGGAGAAACATTACTTCTGAGGTCAGGCTTCCATATGTGTGGGTTTAAACTGAGTATGCTAAAGCTGGAAGGAGTTACTATGAAGCTCTGAAAGGTAAGCCAAACTTCTTTGAAGGCCTTATTGCCCTAGCACTTCAACAGGAAAAATATTTCATGTCAAGATGTGAATGGAAATAGCAATTGTAACCGTGAAACAATCAGAAAATAGTTTTCATAAAGATTAGAGAATTGTTCCATATTTTGGATTTTTATTTTGTAATAAGATTTAGAACATAGCAAACGATAATGGTTTAAGTAATACACTGATTGAACCATACGATGTTTGCATTTCTTTAACTAACCGTTTGTTATTTCTCTACTAAATACATACCATAAACCATAAAGGCAAAAGCAATGGACTAGAAAGTATCTCAAAGGTGCAAAATGAAACCACAAGCTACACGAAAATGAGCACAACTATTTGAGATTCAAGACAAAAGGTCAGATGTCTTACCAATTGAATCCCTTCATAGAGCAGCCAAATGAGCACAACTATAAACAGAATAAGAAATTAGTATAATAAGGTTAGATGCAAACCTCTTCTATGTACCATGAAAGAGGAGGTAGTAAGACTAAGCATATACAGAGAAAACACATTCATGATAGGTTCCACAAAATCCAATTTAGGAGCACCTTCTCAACCATAGACAAATATAAGATATCATCTCCACCCTAGATCAAGTATTTTAACTAGGCATGATAACAAATTGATTGCATATTTGGCATTAGTATTAGATACCTATAAAATATTTCAGCATGATCTCTTGCAAAAAACTATAGCGACAATGTCCACCATAGGCATCAGTAGTCAACTTAACACTCCGTGCAACCTGAAATGGTTCTTCAATGGTGAAGTAAAAAGGAACATACAATTGCATCTAATCTTAGGAAATACATAACAGGTTAGCCAAAACAATGATCAAAACAACAATGTAGAATAAGGTCATGTTGTACGTCAGAAGTAGAAAGGATTGAAATCTAATCAAGAATGTAAGATCAAAATCCATGAACAAAGCACAAAATCATTAATAAAAAGAATCTAGGTGGATGAACAGAAATTTTAGTCTTGTATCAAAGCGCTTCACATTTGATGTACACCTCCTAGGACCTGTCTGATTCACCTCCTAGGACTCATCTGATATCAGCCCGTCGAGCACGGCGGATACCGGCGATAGCAAATGCAATCGCTGAGATGTCGCGACAAACCAACAGTGTACACACGAAATGCAGAGGAGCGAAGAGCATGATAGGGCACCAATGTTGAGGAGATGGACGTTGCTTGTGGCGTCGACGATGATGGTGTTGCCGGTGGGGGAAAAATCTGGAGGTGGAGATGGAAGGGGTGATCGAATGGATTGGTGACGGTAAAAAAGTTAACCTAGACAAAGACAAAATAGTATTACTATTAATTAAAGTAGGTTAATATTTTTATTAAATATAATGACATTTAGAAAAGATGTCATTATAAGTAATTTAATTGGACATGATTTTTAAAATCATATTCTTTTTTAATAAATGTCGCGATAAACCTTTTATAATTACACTATAAATTAAGTGTCGTTAAGAAAGTGTCATAATAGACCATTATTCTTGTAGTGAGTTTTTGTGCACATCTTATTGCATTTCGAGTTGTAGCTTTATAAGGAGCTCGAGAAGGAGAAGATGGAAGCCGATTTTTGGTGATCTTGAAGGGGAATTGCAGTTGCATTCCAGATCTTCCAATCTCGTTCAAAGCAACCAAAGTGCAAGCAATCAAAAGCATAATCTTGTAAAGTGTTTTCACTTCTAGTTTTTATTTGTTTATTGTATTTGCTTGTATCTTATTGTTTATTGTTGAAAACATCTTGTAAGAGGTTTCTCCACCTTCTATGTCATACTGAGAAGGAGAAGTTTATAATGGTGGTGTGCATCACTAGAGCTCAACTAGAGCTCATCCCGTGGAGTAGGAACCCTAGTTCCGAACCTAGAAAATCTTGTGTTGTGCTTGTGTTGTATTTGAGTTTATGCATTTTATTTTGTATATTCTATTGCGCACTAACATATTGTAGAAAATCATGTGATCAAATCAAATGACTTAAGTGAAAATGCTATTCACCCACCTCTAGCGCGACAACTAATCCCCAACAAGTGATATTAGAGTGAGGGTGCTCTTCAAGGATTAACAACCAAGGGAGCAAAGCACTAGAAGAAGATGGAGGTACCCAATGATGGATTGGGCTATGATATCACAGTTCCACCTATCTTCGACAGCGAAGACTTTGCTTACTGGAAAGGTTGGATGAGATATTTTTTAATGAACAATTTTGCCAATTGGCTTTGCATTGTACATGGATTTGATCCCCTAAGGACAAGAAAGGAAAAGTTCTCAAGAAGAAGTGGACTGAGGAGTAAAATCGAAAATACAAAGTTAATAAAAAGGTGATGTTAATGTTAGCTAAATCAATTCCTAAGGATTTATTGTATAGCCTAGGAGAATTCTATGACACAAAGGAGCTATGGAGAAAATTGATTGAGATCTACGAAAAACCCTCACTGACCCAAGACGACAAGGGGGATGAGACCAAGGAAGAATGCTCAACGTCCCATAGTGGAGATGATGATAAGACCGAAGAAGAAAGTTCATCATTGTCTCAAGAGCATGAAGTATTGAGAGTTGAGAGGTGCTCAACGTCCGAGGTAGAGGAGGTTGAAGAAGGCTCCACCTCTAGGATTGAGGGGGAGGAGAGACCATTGGTACCAGAGCAAGAGCAAGAGGAACCATTTACCTCCAGGAGAAATGAAGAAGAAATTCAAAATTCTCCTACCATTCAAGAAGGTAACTTAAGCATATGTATTAAAAATAAAAATCATATTATATGTTTTGAGTGTAGGGAACATGGATATTACAAGAATAAATGCCCAAAATTGGCTAAGAAGAATGTTCCCATGGCACCTAAAGTCAAGGATAAGTCCAAGGAAGCTAGAGCCCCAACACGCAAAGGCAAGGAGCACATTGTGTGCTTTAAATGCCAACAAAGAGGGCATTACCGATGCCAATATCTGAGGGGGAGTCGCTCTTGGAAGGACAAAGTAGGGAGCTCACAAGTAGGGGGATCTATGGCAAACCCCAAGGTATCATTTAATAATGCTCCTTCTTTTAGTAATGATAATATGCATACTAATAATTTTATTGATATTGCTCATGAACAAAAGCATGCTAGGAATATATATTATTGCTTAGGTGCTAAACATATAAATTTACTTAAGGACAATCCTAGAACTACTAATTATAGACCCATTAACTCTAGTACTGTAGGAGATCGATTGGACGCTAGAGGGGGGATGAATAGTGCATGCTCGTACGTAGATGGAAATCGTTCGCGTTCTTATCTACAATTTTTGTTAGCACAGCAGAAACAAAAATAATAAAGCAATAATGAAAATACAAACAAACAAACACAAGGATATAACGTGGTTCGGAACCGAACGGTTCCTACTCCACGGATTGAGCTCTAAAGAGATCTAGTGATGCACACGCACTCACTGTTAGGGATCGTTTGGAAGCTAGAGGGGGGGGGGTGAATAGCGTCAATGGAAATCTTTCGCGTTTGTTTCTACAATTTCGTTAGCGCAACAGAAATATAAAAGTAATAACGATAACGAAATGCACAACACGCTAACACAACGATATAACATGGTTCGGAACCGCACGGTTCCTACTCCACAGATCGGGTTCGTACGAACCCTAGCGATGCCAATCACACACCACTATAATAATAACTCCTTCTCGGAGCAATCCAGAGGCGGAGAAACCTCGTACAATATGATTACAACAATAATCAAGTAGATACAAGCAAAAACAATATGAAATACAAATGTAAGTAAAGGAAAAACACTTTACAAGAGCTTTGGATTGCTTGATCTTTGATTGCCTTGAACTAGCTTTGAAGGACTGGAAAGCACCAACTTCCCCCTTCAATTTCGCTCAAGAAAATCGCTATCTTTTCCTCCATCACGAGCTCCTTATATAGGTCGATCACCGACCGATCGGGACCATCAGACCGATCGATCACACCGCTGTCTGTGAGACAACGGTGTAATCCAAGCTGAAAAAATCCACGGCTAGGACATCACCGATCGATCATGACCATCACGATCGATGAGCCATCACCGATCGCTGCTCGCGAGCCGAGTGAGACTCCATTCGTGGCGAAAATCCGAGCATCGATCGATAACATAATCACGATCGCTCCATCGATCCGATCGCTTAATAGTGGCAGTCGACTACTAGGCCACTTTTCGCAGTCAAACCCTAGTTGACTCAGTCCAGTCGAATGCCACATGGCACTAGTCGACTGGCACACCTCAAACATGAGGTTTTAACCCAAGTATGGTTTCCCCATACTTGCTAGACCACCCTTACCCTAGACCTAAGCCTTCTAGCCACCTCCATCAGCCTCACGCCTCTCGGATCCCTCCAAGTCATCCATGACTTGTTCATCCATCGCGCTAGCCTTCAGATGCTTCCATCGGCTATGTCATGCTAACGGTGTCTACACCGCCAAGGCACTTTGGACTTACGCCACCAAGACTCCGCTTGGACTTTACGCCGCCAACCATTGGACTTATGCTGCCAAGACTCCTGCTTGGACTTTACGCCGCCAATATCAAACCCTTGGACTTCTCAAATGCCAAGACTCAAGCTTGGACTTTCCCTTGCCAACCCATGTTGGACTTTTCATGCCAAGACCCATGCTTGGACTTTTCATGTGCCAAGTGTCCCACTTGGACTTTCCATGCCAAGTACTCAAGACTTGGACTTTACCAAATGATAATTACATTGTCATATGTTTTTGTCGAAACATCAAAACATCACTGGAGTCAAACTCGAGTCCTGGTCAATCGTGACCTAGGTCGATTGCACCAACAATCTCCCCCTTTTTGATGTTTGACAAAAACCAAACAAATGATTGAGTTAGAACACTAACTCAAATCCTTTACCAATTATCCCAAATTGGTAAATACTCTCCAAATGTTCTCCCCCAAACATTCTCCCCCTTTTTGACTAACATCAAAAAGGTTTTCTCCCCAAGAGGGTCAATGTCTCATGTCCCAATGAGATCTTACAATCTCCCCTTTGGTCCAAAAATACTTAGGATGCCTACTATCTTCCTAGTGATAAGTCCAATATCACTCAAGAGAGACAATCTCATTTACTCTCCCAATTTCCAAATTGGGTCTCTCAAAAGTCCCATCAATTTCCCAATTGATGTCATATTCTCTCAATAACTTCTCCTCTTCAAGGAAAAAAATACATCCATCACCCCAAGATGGATACCTCCCCCTAAAGGCTTGCTCCCCCTTGACCATTGCACCAACAATGTCCTTGGGCAGTCCCTAAGCCAATAGGAACTCTAAACCATCAAAATTAAGGTTAGAAATTCAATATAGAACTTTCCAACACCTTAAAATTGATACAAACCCTAAATACTTCTCCTAATCCATATCCAATGGATTTTCACCCTTTATAATGCTACCCAAAGCATATCCTAGGGTTAGGAGTGATTAGGGGCCATAATCAGATTGAAATCGGGTTAAACAATCTTGTTTTCCCGAAATCGCTAGCAATGAAAGTGATTCAGAAATCACGATCGGGCACTCTCCATCAGATCGCCACCAATATCGATCGATAATCAAATTTCAATTTGCTTATCAGAGTTGAATTTCAAAAAATCATAACTAATTATACGTATATCGAAAAATCACGAAATTTGGTACGTATAATATTTATAACACATACAAATCAGTGAAAAATTTTGGAAAAATATTTTTACCATCGAAATAGGAGATTGATACAAAATCCAAAAGTGATTAAAAACTTTAAAGTTTAAGCTCACTTTGTATCAATCTTATCAATGGTGATTGCTATCAAAAGATAGACTTCACCAAGATTTTTCAAAATGATTTTAAAATGTTTTTGAAAGCCTATTTTGAACCATAATTTATTGGCTAAATAACATAGCTTGTATATTAGCTTTCCTTATGATTCTTGGTGATAATTAGAATAAGTTTGAGTTCATCTAGATGCACTACCCATGCACCTTGAACCTAACTTATTATCCTAGCATCTCACATGTATCTAGGATGTATAAATACACATACATGTCAATGTGATGTGAGATGTGGGTTTGGATTCACTTTATCTAGGGTTTCATGCATTTCCTAGGCAACCCTACTTGATTCCCTTATAAATGGGACTTCAAGTCATGCCATAGTCCTTAAATCAATTTCAACCAATTGCCTTAAATGCATGAATGATTATGGCATTAGAAATGATATAAATAAGCATATACTTATAATCATGATGTCATGGCATAAGATGAAATTTAAGAACACATGACATCTAAAATAACTCTAAACAATGACATGACATGGTATATGATAGGATGCGATTTCATGTCATGATATATCAACTTTCATAAGCAATACAATTATACAAATACTCATCCAGACACACAAGATTTTCAGAAACAAAAATTTCATTTAACTTAAAAATTTAGTCTTTTACATTCAAAATGGAGATTGGCTATGCTCAATATCACTACAAAAACTGACAACCACAGAAAATCTAATATCCTCAATATCTAATCGTCTGCAGGAGGTGGCGATGGAGGAGGCTGCTGACTCAGGGTCTAGGCCCACATCATCTCTAACATATCGAGCTGACACTGCTCGATGCGGCTCTGGGACTCCTCCATCTGATCCAGACGTGCACCGAAGGATGCCTGGCCTGCCAATAACTCTGACAGCCTAGCGTCAACCGGCTGCTGATAGTCCTGAAATCTGGACTCCAGCCGGCCACGATGATCATCTGATGGACCCACCGCTGATGCATCTGCCGGCATCTGATCGTCCTCATCAACGGCGTCTACATCCTCGTAGTCCTCTGCTGTATCTCTGGGTACTGGAGGAGGCTCTTTGCGTGCCCTGGGTGGTGGTTGTGGCGCCAACTCCATTTGTCTAGCCCCCATCCGTAGCTTTGCTAACGAGAAGTTACGAATCCGATATCTGACACCTCGAGAAGCGCTCTCAGAGAACCCCTGTGGATGTTAACCCCTACGGACTCTAGCCATGTTGTGATGATATGACCATATGACATATGCACTTTCCCTTGGACAGGGGAAGTGAAATGCACAATGCAATGAAACATGTTTAGTGAAAAGTTAATGTCTAACCTATGCCGCATGGCATATAGAAGAAATAGATGGGGAGGCCGAATCTTGGCCAGACCCCGAGTGATGATAGGAAGAAAACACCCAACAATGACCTTGTAAAGGACATTGTCAGGTGCAGATAACTCAGTGATAGGGAATAAGTTTTGGGCCGGTGGACGAGGATAACCAAAGATATGCTCATGCATGGACTCCATAGAGATATGGTCAAAGGGCTCAGGTAAAGGAAAATCCATGGTAGGGAAAAAGATAAAGGTGTCATCTGAGGGCCTACACTCGAGAAACTCCTGCAGTATCGCAGGAGTGAACTCTAACTCGCGTTTTGCAATGCGAGTAGTGTAGGTAGGACCGTCATCCACCTTTTTTAGGTTTTGATAAAATTCCTTAAGAAGGTCATCATTAATTGGATGCATGCATAAGACGACTTTCATGAGATTGTAGTATGCAATTAATTCTATGACATCACTACAATGGCGGTTGAAAAAGTCCCTATCGATGTACCTAACCAACATAGGTCATTAATCGAGATTCACCCTCGGGTGGATCATTCCTACGGGCTCTCCTATTATGAATGCAATGTAATGATATGACATGCAAGGACATAATACATGATTAGATAAAAACTAAATTATAACGGAAAGGAAAATTAGGGCTTGGGTAAAAAGATTGTTACTTAGGCGCCATTTGGAGGTGTGGCCGGAGGGAAAACTCAGATGTTACTAGGGGGTCATCGGAAAATTCGTCGGAGATGCCGGAACCCTAATCGGAACAAGGAACCAACCCTAGAATGAGTGAAATGAGGCTTGGAATAAGTGAACTAAGGTAAAATAGGGCTCATCTAACAAACCTAACACCTTAGGCGGCTGGCACGGCCGGAAGGATCGTCGGAGAACAAGAATGGCGATCGGAGAAGGAGAGAAGAACGAAGGCGCGTCGAGTGAAGACGCTGAGCCCTAGCGGTTCGGCGTTATAAAATCGCGATGCAGTCGACTGATGTGCAATATCAGTCGATTGATCGCGGTTTATTACCGGGTTTCTGAGCCGTGATCCGCTCGGCTCGGCAATCGATCGTTGAACCTTCGCGGCGTGCTACGATAGCATCGATCCGCGATGCGCATCACTCGACTGTTCGTCGAGCACTCGACTGATGACCCTCAGCCTCGGTGAACAGTGCCATCAGTCGACTGATGTTCAAGCAGTCGAGTCATGAAGCCAGCACTCGACTGATGACCGCATCGTATCGTGCTACAGTGTTATCAGTCGACTGATAACTGTATCAGTCGACTGATATCTGATTTCCAGTTCTGAAATTTTGAAAATCTCAATTTCTTCATCTAATTAATCCATTTTATCATGTTTATTCTTGTATATCGAATATATTGATGTTACACTTACATTCATGTATTCGTTAATGTATTTTAATGTTTTATTTCATTTTTGCAAACATTAACATTCAATGATTTCCAAATCCTAACATCTCACCCTTTCTAAGTGTTGAAATATACAATCAAGGTAAAAGACTTGTTTTGTGAGATGCAATCCATCCTAGACATTCCTTCCATGCAAACATATGGTAAAACATATGAAGCATGGTGAGTACAATACATCAAGTTGTGTAACACTTGAGTATCACTCTTGATGTTACTTTTACATGAACTTTTAAAGTGTGCCAACAATCAAAGTTACACACTATGATCTCTAAATCTAGATTGTGCCAATTTTGATCATTTTATCAAACTTCTCAATTAGTATTGGCACATCCTAAACCCACCTAGCGTGAATCAATCACGCTCTTAGGAACCCAAAACCGATTTGAGCTCCTAGGGTTAATTAGGTATTCCTTAGGGATAACCTCCCTAGATACCTTCCTAATGACCTTCCTAGGCTTATTAGCCTTGGTCATTTTGGTCTTTCCTAGGTTGACTCTAGGGGTAACTCCCCTTGCAACCTTCTTAGTGGCCACCCTAGGTTTCTTAGAAACCTTGGCCACTAGGCACAACCCTTGGTCAACTCTAGGGATGACTTCCCTATTGACCTTGGTCTTCCTAGACTTAGTTAGTGTTCCATAGTCAAATGGAACACTATGATAAGTCACCTTGGACTTAGGTTTGTGACCCAAACCATTCTTGCCCTTGGTTGACTTTGACTCTTAGGTCCTAGATGTTGACTTTGACTTCTTGACCTAGGAGTTTGACCATTAGACCCTTTAAATTGATTTTGCATAGTGTTGAGGATCTTCTCAAGTTTTTCAAGCCTTGACCTCAAGGCTTGGTTTTCTAATTCCAATTGCCCAATTTTAGAATTTTGATTTAAAACTTGGGCATTTGACTTTCTTGGCACATGCCTAGTCTATTTTGGATTAAAACCTAGATGTTCTTGTATTTTCTTAATAGATTCCCTAGGTATGGTTTTTCTAGGGACATTAGTCCCAAATTTCTCCTTATTACTAAAATGGACACTTTTAGCTCCTAAGCAAAAACATTTATTCCTATTAGCATGCTTTTCATAAATTGCAGGAGAATTTAAATTCCTAGCATGCTTTTTAACATTTAAATTCGAAGATGCACTACTAAAATGTACCTTAGGGTTAGCCTTAGCTCCCCCTACTTGTGATGCTTCTTCTTGGGTCTTTTTCCTCCCCCTAGAGCATTGGCTTCTAAAATGCCCCATTTGATGGCACTTGAATCATATAATATGCTCCTTGCTCTTTTGACTTGGGGAACCGGCATCCTTTGACTTTTGTTGACTTTTGGGCACCGGAGAGGCTTTCCTAACCTTCTTTGGACATTTGCTCTTGTAATGCCCATACTCCCTACACTCAAAGCACATTATATGATTTTTATTTGAAAATAAGGTGTTTGAGTTACCTAGGGTGTTGGTAGGTGTCGGAGTTGAATTTTGAGCTTCCTCATCTTGATCGGATGTTGAAGGCTCTTCTTGAGGTTGCTCCGGTGTAGAGGATGGTCTCTCCTCCTCAATCCTAGAAGTAGATGCTTCTTCCACCTCTTCTACTTCTTCTTTCTCCGATTCGGAAGTTGACTCCATCTCAACTTCCGATTCCTCACTTTCACTTGAGAATGAACTCTCCTCATGGAGTCTTGCCAATTTTCTCCATAACTCCTTGGCATACATGTAATCCCCTAGCTTGCACAAAACATCATTAGGGATTAAATCTTCCAAAAGTTTCGTTACCTTAGCTTTGGTCTTGAGCTTTTGGCGTTACTCTTGGGTCCACTTTTTCAATTTTAGGATATTCGCCTTCTTATCCCTAGGGGGTTCAAGGCCTTCAATGAGGATGAACCAATCCTCTATGTTCATCATCAAGAATGTTTCCATTCTTGCTCTCCACGCCGGAAAATCTTCTGGATCATATGGAGGTGGAGTATTGATATCCCATCCAAGCTTGTCTTGGAATTCCATCTTCACCCTCTAGCCTTTTGTTTTAGCTTCGGGCGGTTAGTCCGTAGAAGAGCCCCAGGCTCTGATACCACTTGTTAGGGATCGTTTGGAAGCTAGAGGGGGGCTGAATAGCGTCAATGGAAATCTTTCGCATTTGTTTCTACAATTTTGTTAGCGCAGTGGAAATATAAAAGTAATAACGATAACGAAATGCAGCTGCGCTAACACAATGATATAAGCGTGGTTGAAACACGGTTCCTACTCCGCGGATCGAGTTAAATCTGAACCTAAGCGATGCCAATCACACACCACTATAATAATAACTCCTTCGAATGCAATCGGAGCGGAGAAACCTCGTACAATATGATTACAACAATAATCAAGTAGATACAAGCAAAAACAATATGAAATACAAATGAAAGTAAAGGAAAAACACTTTACAAGAGCTTTGGATTGCTTGATCTTTGATTGCCTTGAACTAGCTTTGAAGGACTGGAAAGCACCAACTTCCCCTTCAATTTTGCTCAAGAAAATTGCTATCTTTTCCTCCATCACGAGCTGCTTATATAGCTTCAACTGTCTTTGGAAAAGGTCGATCGATCATTGATCGGGACCATCGATCGACTAATCGCCTGCTGTGAGACAACGGTGTAATCCACCGAAAAAAATCCAGCGGCTAGGACATCGATCGGTGATCATGACCATCGATCGTGATGAGCCATCACTCATTGCTCGTCTCGGCGATCGAGTGAGACTCCATTACGTGGCCGAAAATCCGAGCATCGTCGACTAATAACATAATCGATCGATTGCTCGTCCATCGATCGCCTGCGGTGGTAGTCATTTGCTAGGCCACTGTAGTCAAACCCTAGTTGACTCAGTCGGTCGGCCACATGGCACCCGATCGGTGGCACACCTCAAACATGAGGTTTTAACCCAAGTATGGTTCCCCCATACTTGCTAGACCACCCTTAGCCTAGACCTAAGCCTTCTAGCCACCTCCATCAGCCTCACGCCTCTCGGATCCCTCCAAGTCATCCATGACTTGTTCATCCATCGCGCTAGCCTTCAGGTGCTTCCATCGGCTATGTCATGCTAACGGTGTCTACACCGCCAAGGCACTTTGGACTTACGCCGCCAAGACTCCGCTTGGACTTTACGCCGCCAACCATTGGACTTATGCTGCCAAGACTCCCGCTTGGACTTTACGCCGCCAATATCAAACCCTTGGACTTCTCAAATGCCAAGACTCAAGCTTAGACTTTCCCTTGCCAACCCATGTTGGACTTTTCATGCCAAGACCCATGCTTGGACTTTTCATGTGCCAAGTGTCCCACTTGGACTTTCCATGCCAAGTACTCAAGACTTGGACTTTACCAAATGACAATTACATTGTCATATGTTTTTGTCGAAACATCAAAACATCACTCGAGTCAAACTCGAGTCCTGGTCAATCGTGACCTGGGCCGATTGCACCAACACTCACTAATCACAAATACTCCTTCTCGACACAAGTCGAAGGTGGAGAAACCTCGTACAGCAGTTTACAACAATAAACTAAGTACAACAAGCAATTACAATGAAATACAATGCAATACAAGTAAAGAAATCACTTTACAAATGCCTTTAGATTACTTGCTTTTATGCTTCGTTTCAGTTACGTATTGCTGGGTTTGGAGGCACCAACTATTCCCCTTCAAATCGCCCAAGAAAACACTTGTTTTGAGCCTTCCACGAACAGCTACTTTTATCCTTCATCGGGATGGATTTTCGTCTGGCAGTCGACTGCCATAAGGCCCCAGTCGACTACCAACACTGTAGCTATGAGACAACGGCTCAATCCATGTTGGAAAAGTTCCAACGGGACTCTCACCAGTCGACTGCCAACATTGGCGGTTGTCCATCAATCATTGCCGGTCGACTACGGGCGATACTCATAACAGCGCGATCGTATCAGCGATCGCTCCAAATCGATCGCGGTAGTCAAGCTGCTCGATGGCGCGATTATTGCCGAAATTTCAGCCCTAAATGGCAGTCGAGCTCTAGTCAACTCACGACAGTCGAACCGGCCATAATGCTAGTCGACTGCCAACCTCAAAGATGAGGTTTTAACCCAAGTATGGTGCCCCCATACTTGCTAGACCACCCTTAGCCTAGACCTATGCCTTCTAGCCACCTCCATTAGCCTTACGCCTCTCGGATCCCTCCAAGTCATCCATGACTTGTTCATCCATTGCGCTAGCCTTCAAGTGGTTCCATCGGCTATGTCATGCTAACGGTGTCTACACCGCCATGGTACATTGGACTTACTCCGCCAAGACTCCGCTTGAACTTTACGCCGCCAACCATTGGACTTATGCTGCCAAGACTCCACCCTTGGACTTTACGCCGCCAATATCAAACCCCTTGGACTTCTCAAATGCTAAGACTCAAGCTTGGACTTTTCCTTGCCAACCCATGTTGGACTTTCCATGCCAAGACCCATGCTTGGACTTTCCCATAATCACATGGTCAACCCTAGTCAACCATCAAAGTCTCCCTCGAGTCAAACTCGAGTCTGGTCAATTATAACCTGAGTCGATTGTGTTGGATCGAGAAGCGTCGCTAGAGGGGGGGGGTGAATAGCGATCGTAAATCTTTTCTTTTTCGTTCATTCGATACGCAAAGTAAGCACAGCGGAAAATAAATGAACACGTTTATTTTACTTGGTTCACAACCCAGCGGTTGCTACTCCAAGGCCCTATCGGTCCTAGACCGCGTACGGAGGGCAAAGCACTAAAACGTCTCCTCCTCGTTGGAGGTAGGAGACAACGATTACAAAAACCGAATACACGAGGATGAGGCAACAAGCCTACCTCACCTCGTTATGAAGATAAAGAACACAGAATATAATATCAAAAATATTACTTGAATCTGCTGCCGACGAAGAAGATCTGAGGTTGGCGTCGCGTCGGCGTTATGACGGTGTTGAAGCGTTGGCGTTGTAGGAGCACTTGATGAATAATTGATGTGATTTGGAGATGAATCCTCCCCTCCTTTTATAGACTTTAGCCTCTGAATTTGTCTCCTATTTCTTTGGAACGGATCATGAATTTTTCCAAATTTTTATCGTGAAGTGGCCGCGTCAAACGTTATCCGTTTTGACCTAGCGCAAAAGAATCGCCGCCATCACGATCGTGATGCCTCTCATCGATCGATGATGACGATCGGCGATGCATCTCATCGATCGTGATAACGATCGGCCGCCCAATGTCGTGATCATTGCCCGGCTAACCACTTCCCTGCAGTAAGAGATTAGCTCGGAAAATGATAAATACGACGGTTTCTAACCGTCCGATCTCGACCTAGACCTTCCACAGGAAGTCTTAGTCGAATCGTCGCCTACGGTCGTCCCCGTAAAGAGGACACGACCTTACAATCTCTCACTCACACGAGCTTACCTCGATAGTAGCTCTTGCTTCCGGCCTTCCACTCGATTCCTTCGGCTCCCTCCGAATTCACTCAAGTGTCGCCCGACCACCACGGCTTCCTCAGGGTGTCGCTAGCCTTCAGCTCCAGCTTTAGTACTTTTCTGCACACTTGATTTAGCTCGTGAGATAACAATATAAACTTAACTTTGTGTCTTTGCCATAATCAAAACACAGGTTCGATTATCTAGTGCCCCTGCACCAACAATCTCCCCCTTTTTGATCTATGGCAAACCAACACAAAGTTAAGGGAAATTAAAGCATAAAACACATATAGTAGATGATGAATGCCATTCCCAAAAACTCCCCCTTAACCAAAACTCCTCCTTAACCCTAGGTGAGTTTTGAAAGAGATACTTTAGTTTTCAAAAGCAAATTTTGTGTTTCAAAATGAAATTTTGTGTTACTCCCCTTAACTTTTGCTCTTCTCCCCTTTTGCCATAAATCAAAAAGAGTGTTGGGGTTTTTGTATAAAATAGGGGTTTAAAACAATGTCGTTTATGAATGCATCTAGATAAATCAAATATGAGTCCAAGCATGCGTCTAGCAATAGTTAGATAGATTGGTTCGAGGTGTGTCCCTCTGCACCAATAATCTAAAGATTTATAATATAACCCTTAAGATTAGTTTGCTCTCCCCCTTAGTCAAATATATGAAGTATAAGAGATGTAGGGGGCGCTAAACTTTGGCCTCAGAGTTGTTAAGTACAATAGTTGAGAAAATAAGTAGTATTTTGAAGGGATTGTTTCAAGTATATTTCAATTATCCTTAACATCTCACCCATTCTATGTGTCTCATAATTTGTTCACCTTATATGTTTTGTGAGATGATTTTAAATTGATTAAAGATAGTCAACCTTGGGTTAGATTCAGATTTAACCTTTAGATCGTTAAGTAACTTTTCGAGAAACTGGCTTCCAGGTCGTGGCGAGGCACAGGGGCCTTCTTTGATCGGAACAACGACCACTTCCTTAGACAAAGCCAAATTCAAGAAAATATTACTTAAGTCACTTAGGGTTACTTCCTGGTCTAACTAGTTTAGGATACGGCGAGGTAGCTTCAGCTAGTTCCACTCGGTCAAGTGCACCAAGCTAGATACGCCTTATCTAGCTCGAATACACGAGACTTTGTCTCCCTAACGTACTATCATCTCGCCGCGTCCTGATACTATATTATCAAGAGTTGACTAACTAGTTATTTATGAAAAGAGGCTCCCCGAGGCTCAATCTTTTCGAAGGATTTTAGTTGGTTATGTACGTATTCTAAGTAAGTTCACAAGTTAACAGAAATTCTAAGCATGCAATGGTTTTGCTAAGTAAGCGGGTATACTATTTTAGTGTTAGCTCCCCCTAGACCATTGAACCAATAAGGTCTATTCAAATAATGAACTTGATCCTGAGGAATCCAATACTTATTAGTCCTAATATGTGAATTTAATAAAACCTTTGGGACCCATGCTTGGACTCTTTGATGACTACGATTTACGATAGACATATAAGACCTATTCGTAGTCTTTGACTTAAATCCGAGTCCGGCTTTGTTGTACACGACTCTTTGGGTTCCAAGTAGTCGGTTAAGGTTCTTAGATCCCAACGTGAACTTTTCCAACCTAGCCTCGACCTCTTGAACTTGGTCTTTCAAGAGAATTCTCCTTCTCAAGTTTTTCAATTTGGGTTGAGTTTCTCTCTTGAACTTGACTAGTTGAAGAGGTTAGAGTAAGCCTCTTGCTTGAGGGTTTCAACCTCCTCAAGTAACGACTCAACCCTAGACTCGGACTTAGTTAATTTCCTATTAGCGGTTTAATTGTACTATAAAGTGTACTAATTAAAGAGAAATCAACCTTAACTTTCCCTTTTGGTCGGCTTTGAGTTTTCTCTCGAAATAATCTTGAGGTGAGTCGGAGTTGTAGTTGGACTCGGCTTGATTCGGACTCCTCCGTTCTTGCCATGTAAGCTATGTCTTCTCTGTTGTCCCAAGTTGCATGGAAGGCTTTCCTTGCTCCCTTTTCTTTGGTTCTCATTCTTCAATTTCCTTCTTTCTTGTCGAACTATTCTCCGCACAATATTGACTATTATGGCCTCCTCTTGGATTCGGATTCGTCTTGGGTTCGAGTTCATCTACTTGCCTAGTAGGTGGCTTGCTTCTTTGTCCCGCAAGTAGAGCAATACCTCTCTCGGCCGGATCACGTTAGTTTGCTCATGAAGTTCAAACTCGGAAAATAATTCATCTAACCTAAGCTCGATAGGTCCTTAGAGACCTTGTAGGCATCGACCATGGATGCCCACAAGGTAGTCCTAGGAAATGAATTAAGAACGTACCTTAGTAGGTCACGGTTTTCGACCTTGTGTCCGATGGTGTGTAGGCCATTGAGAATGTCACGGGCGCGGCGTGTAGTTGTCGTCTCGTGTTCCTGCATCTTGAGGTTATACAACTTATTGAAAAGAAGGTCACGTTTACATACCTTAGCATCGGGTGTTCCTTCGTGTAGCTCAATTAATTTATTCCATAGGTCCTTGGCGCTAATGAATGGTCCGATGCGGTTGAGTTCCTCCTTGGACAAGCCGCATTGCAATATTTGGGTTGCTCTTGCATCGGCTTCGATTTGCCTCTTGGTTGCATTTGTCCACTTGTTGAAATCCAAGGGCTCTCCTTGATCATTGGTGGGTAAAGCAAAGCCGGTTTGGATTATTATCCAAGTCTCGACTTGTGTTTTCAAGAAACACTCCATCCGACCTTTCCAATAACGGAAATCATCTCCGTTAAAGAACGGAGGTCGGGTGGTGCTATATCCCTCAATGTGAGCCATTAAGTATCTTGCAAAAACACAAATAAAAACCAAAGAATTCCAAGACTTGGTCTTGGATTAGTAATGCGAAATAATAGGAAAAAAACAGAAATAAATAAGGAGGATAAAAAACTAAAAAATTGAAACTTACGACCTTGATGTCCCGAAAGGGTACTAAACGCTGGATTTTGGGGCTGGAAACAGCTTGTTACGGGTAAACCCCGGTAAAAGTGTAGATCTTTCAGAGCTTCGATTTGGTGGGTAGATCGTTTGTGAGTCCACTCGTAGCAAAGTTATGCGCGTTTGAGCGTGATGTCCTCCGAAGGAGATTAGTACTAGCAAAAACACAACCAAAAACTATGTACCAAGACTTGGTCTTGGATTAGTAGTGCGGGAAACAAAACCTAAGAAATATACGAATCGAAAAATACGAAAAGAAAACCAAAACGTGCTAGATTGGTGGTTTCACCAAATCTTAGCGCCCCCGCTCTGATACCAATTGTTGGATCGAGAAGCGTCGCTAGAGGGGGGGGGTGAATAGCAATCGTAAATCTTTTCTTTTTCGTTCGTTCGATACGCAAAGTAAGCACAGCGGAAAATAAATGAACACATTTATTTTACTTGGTTCACAACCCAGCGGTTGCTACTCCAAGGCCCTATCGGTCCTAGACCGCGTACGGAGGGCAAAGCACTAAAACGTCTCCTCCTCGTTGGAGGTAGGAGACAACGATTACAAAAACCGAATACACGAGGATGAGGCAACAAGCCTACCTCACCTCGTTATGAAGATAAAGAACACAGAATATAATATCAAAAATATTACTTGAATCTGCTGCCGACGAAGAAGATCTGAGGTTGGCGTCGCGTCGGCGTTATGACGGTGTTGAAGCGTTGGCGTTGTAGGAGCACTTGATGAATAATTGATGTGATTTGGAGATGAATCCTCCCCTCCTTTTATAGACTTTAGCCTCTGAATTTGTCTCCTATTTCTTTGGAACGGATCATGAATTTTTCCAAATTTTTATCGTGAAGTGGCCGCGTCAAACGTTATCCGTTTTGACCTAGCGCAAAAGGGAATCGCCGCCATCACGATCGATGCCTCTCATCGGTCGATGATGACGATCGCGATGCATCTCATCGATCAACCGATAATGATCGATTGCCCAATGTCCGTGATCGTGCCAGCCTGGCCACTTCCCTGCAGTAAGAGATTAGCTCGGAAAATGATAAATACGACGGTTTCTAACCGTCCGATCTCAACCTAGACCTTCCACAGGAAGTCTTAGTCGAATCGTCGCCTACGGTCGTCCCCGTAAAGAGGACACGACCTTACAATCTCTCACTCACACGAGCTTACCTTGATAGTAGCTCTTGCTTCCGGCCTTCCACTCGATTCCTTCGGCTCCCTCCGAATTCACTCAAGTGTCGCCCGACCACCACGGCTTCCTCCGGGTGTCGCTAGCCTTCAGCTCCAGCTTTAGTACTTTTCTGCACACTTGATTTAGCTCGTGAGATAACAATATAAACTTAACTTTGTGTCTTTGCCATAATCAAAACACAGGTTCGATTATCTAGTGCCCCTGCACCAACAGATTGTATAAACAATCTCCCCAAAACATTAACTAACATCAATGTCAACTCACTTTGTCAAACCACTTTGTCAAACATCAAAACATCACTCGAGTCAAACTCGAGTCTGGTCAATCGTGACCTGGGTCGATTGCACCAACAAGTACTACCACACCTAAGGATAGGAAAGGTAGATGACCTAGGAATAAATCTCAAGAAAAATAGACACATGCTTAGGAGAAAGAAAATCCAAGGAAATAATGAAAATTCAAAAATTGGGCATTTGGAATTGGAAAATCAAGCTTTGAGGTCAAAGCTTGAAAAATTAGAAAAGACACTAAAGAAGATGGAAAATATGCTAAATGGGTCTAATGGGCAAACCTTAGGAGTTAGGAGGCAAGGTACATCCAAGGATAGGAAAGGTTTGGGTCACAAACTTATGTCCAAGGAAGTCATGCCAACCTACCATAGTGTTCCATTTTACTATGGAACTAAATCTAGGTCTAGGAAAACCAAAGTCACAAGGGAGGTCATCCCTAGAGTTGACCATGGTAAGTGTCTAGTGGCCAAGGTTTCAAAGAAACTTAGGAACGCCACTAACAAGGTTACAAGATAAGTTATTCCTAGGATTAACCTTGAAAAGACCACAATGACCAAGGCCTCAAAGCCTAAAAGGGTCATTAGGAAGATATCTAGGGAAGTCATCCCTAATGAGTACCTAGTTAACCCAAAGAGCTCTAATAAGTATTGGGTTGCTAGGAGCATGATTCCCTTATGCTAGATGGGTTTAGGGTGTGCCAACCTTGAATGGATGGGTAGTTAACCTAACTATGGTAAAGGTGACACTTAAGGACATTTTTGAAGTATTGTAATACTTTGAAAATGAAATTAGAAATATATGATGAAGGAATTTAAGATGTGCCAATTGATGTACGCGAACGCGACCTCAAATCTCACGATGGGAACTGTCGAGGACTCGAAGTGCGCGCTCACACTCAACGCTCACAAGTGCACGGATGTCGTCAAGTAATAAAAAGATTATCGATCTCATAGGGACTGAGATTCAAGTACTGATTGGTTTAGTGGATGTTATTATTCGTAGTTTCATCCTAATGGTTGTGATGACGAGGGTTGTCGGCAGTCTTAACTCTAGTACGGTGTCACATGGAAGAAGAGAACAGTTGCTATGAGTCTTTTAAGGAAATTCTTGGATTTCAGTTTCGCTTGTGTGTCACAAAACACGCTGTCAATTGCGTATTATCTAGACGTCTAACTATGGTCTTGTGAAAGGGACATTATACACTTCCCCGATGAGCCTTCGCATCTATCGTGAATTACCTCTACCATACCAGGTCGACCCCTAGCTTTAAGACGGGATGGGCAGTACGAGGATACCAGATCAATCCCTATGACGAGTCAGAATGTGTCCCGTTTCCGACTCTATCACACCCTTTTATTTACGGTTACCGAAGATGAAGCCAACCCCTAGGTTCCTCCTTAATTCTCCTAAATCTTTAATACGAGGGTTGTCACCCCTCGTGGCTATGCACAGTAAATAGAAGACCAAAATAAATAGCTATCGATCTAAATAATCACCAATTGCAAATATGATCTCAAGAACAGAAATATATTTGAAATAACATGTTCTATGCACACAAACTACTCCCTAATCCTAGAATAAGAGAATCTACTCCATAAATACGAGAAGAGAAATACAAAGCATATTAGAATTCATAGAAACAATGTAAATTGCACAAAGAACGTGAATTACAATGTACTTTGGCTCTCCTCTCCGGGGTTGATGTGCAGAACTTGATCCTCGAGTAACCTTCTTCCTCCCTGTTGCGAGTTTTAGAAGCTTTTTAGGGCATCAAAGTGCTATCCCGACCGTCGTGCCTCCTCCCTAGGGTTTGGGCGTAACTTCCTTTATATATATATCAGACCAGAGCTCCCCGAAACCTGGAAAATAACAGAATTGTATCGAAATCGTCCAGTGCCACATGACCGAGTGGATTCACACGGCCAGACCATGTGTGGCGCTGGGGTGCAAGCCGTGTGGATTCACAGGGCAGGGTGTGTGTCCTTCTGTTCTAACTGCCAAATGCCTTCTTTTCGCTCCAAAAGTGTGTCATTTTTCCCGTAGAATGTTGTCCTGCACAAAAGAGTACAAAGAGCATATCTCCAAACCAGAAAATAGAAAATGTATGCAAAATAAAGTGAAATATGCAAGAATCAAATATAAAATGCAACGAGATGTGAGCGAAAACTACTCCTAAAATCCTATATATTTTGCTCACATCACTTCCCCCAGACTTAAATCTTTGCTTGTCCTCAAGCAAACCTCAGTGCCATGAAATTTTAAAAAGCATTGTTCCATACTTAGCTTGTCAACTAGATTTATCAAGTGGTATTTGCAATCAAAGCAAAATAGATATGTTCTAAAAGTTCACTAAGTTAGCTTCTTGTGCACGTGCTAAGTGAATCTTCTTAGGAGATACTCATTCCATGGTAAGTTAAGCCGTCATCCTATAGCTTTCCTAAGGTCTCCGGCTCTAAGGCACTTACCTGCCAAAAGTGAGGGTCGTTCTCTAGATCTAGCACAAAGTCTCAAAGGCATGCTCGGTATTGAGAGAAATTGGTAGATATTTCTCCGGTAACCTAACTCGGTCTCAAAGGGGCACCTAACCATTTCCACCCATGACAACTATTTTTTTATCCCTCATAATATTTTTTTTTCAATTTTTCTCACTATCTTTTCCTTTCCCTCTCTTTTTTTTTTTCTTTTCTTATTCCATTTTTTTCTTTTTCTTTTCTTTCTCTCTTGGGATTTTGATTTTTTTGAATGGGCTTCCACGATCCGAGCATCTCCAATAACTAAAATGCAAAATCTAGAGTCGCCTATGGATTCCAAAGTACTAGACTACTGAGATGAATCATAACTATGTACTTACTAAATTCTCCCTTTCAAAATGTTCGACATATGTAGGTGTAAAAATAAAAGCTAACTAGTGTAAGTCTAGAAAATTCATTAGAGCAAATAAAATAAAATAAAATACCACGAGGTAAATGAAGTTAAGCTATCCATGGAAACAACTCATGAAGAAAACTTTAAAAATACTACTGAGGTAGCTTATAGATAGCAAAAACTAAGTGCTGAAAGAAACTAAACAACCTATGCATGAACAAATGAATGCTAACTAAAATGCAAATATCAGAAAAGAAACTACTGCTAGAAACAAAATAAATCAAAACTTGGGGTCCCCCCAGACTTGTATGAAGCTATACCTCTAATATGGTGGCCGAGGTGGAAAGTCTGATAGCCTCGGCATGTCGGGCTCCTTGGTAAATCTAGTGCTCAACCGCTAATGCCACATGTACATGTGGTCAATCTGAGAGCTGGTCGATGCAGAGGCTACTTGGTGCTCCTCCTCTCGGGCCCACTGTGCCTGCTGGACACTCATGTGCTGCCAAATCTCCTGGCGATGTATGGCCTCCTCCTGGCGATGGGAAACCTCCTCCTGAAAATAAACTCGGGCCTCATCGTAGAACTCCTTGGCCCACTGGAAGTTCTCCCGTAAGCCCTGAAACTCTGCCTCCGTGTAGGCATTGTGCTCCTCCCATCACTACCCCTGTGTCTGCTACTCTGCGTATATATTGTCAAGGCATGATTGGAACTCTGAGAAATTATAGGCAGTGGTACCTGCATCCCGCTCAAAAGTAGAACAAGGTGGTGGTGAAGGTGCAGGCTCATGTCGACGTAGACTAGGTGGACTCCTATACATGTGTGGACTGGAGAGGGAGTGATGTGCAGGGGGAGATTTGGGTACCAAAGTGGAGGGTCCCTCATATGGTGGAGACTCCACTATCAGGTCCAAATGCCAGTTGGTGCGTGTGGTGATGGTGGTACGATCGGGGTCGGGGAGACTAAGGGATGATAAGTTTTTCCTTACAAAGCACAAGGAGTGTCCCTCTCTCGCGATCATTTTCATTTCCATACACACTCCTAGGTCGATCCTAGGGCTCCCCTCTACTCTATCTAGTGTAGTATAGTCGTACCCCATCCTATGGAAAATGTGGGTGATTAGTCCCCCCCAAGATAATCTCTCCTCTCGCCGCTTTGCCCATTTTCACTAGATGCCTAATGAAATGGGACCCTACATCGATACTACTCCTTTCTTGTAGCATGTCCCATAGACAAAGAAGCTCACTAGCCCTCACTACACCATCACCCTCTCTCCTCCCAAAGATGGTGCTTGCCATGACCCGATGAAGATACCGGAAGATTGGGTTTTGGAGGTGCGAGGCTTTGGCCCTAGAGGGATCATAATTATGTTCCCTTGTTAAGTTGGACCAAAAGATCCGTGCATTGAACCCATTAGGAGTCCTCCGCTCTCCTCCACTAGGCAATCCAAAACAATTATTCCATTGGTGTAAAGTCCACTCGTGCTCGATATTAAATAACCTAAATGTGATCCTTCCCTCGTCGCTCTCTCTTCCCATTAGAATCTCTGCTTCTAAAGAACTCAAAAATTCTAAAACTATCCTAGGGTATGTTGAGTGCCTTATTCCCATGATCTCTTCCCACCCCATTTTTGCAAATAGGGCATGAACATCACCCAACAAGCCTAGGGATTCTAGGAGTTCTTCATCTAAAAATCTAGTTGCAGTGATTTTACGAGTAGAAAGCATATTATATCTATCTCTATGCTCATTATTGCGAAAAAGGAGGGTTGGAAGAGCGTCACCTTCCTCCGGAGCTTGTGGGACATCTCTTCTCCTTCCTCTTCGTTCCGAGGTAGCATATCGAGGTGGCACTTGCCTTGTCCTTCTCATCCTCGCTTTTATTGAGCTTCCTTGAGGGTTAAAGAGACCCCAAGGTGGTGAGGAAGACAATTTCACATGGCTAGGGCAAAGGAAATCAAAGCACACGGTGCATTTTGGGGCAAAATGCACGGTGTGTCTTACTTATACCTCATGTGCCACGACCGTGTGGATTCACATGGCTGGGTCGTGTGCGTTGCTGGAAGTCGGGGCATAACCATGTGAAAACTCACGGCTAGGCCGTGTGCCACCCGTTTCTCTCTCCTGGTGCACAATGGTCCGAATTCTCCTTACATGCTCTGTTGTGTAAGTTCAAAAGTGATTTTGTGTCTACCTAGCAAATCCTTTCTAATCCTAATTCAAATGCAACACGCTAAATGAATATAAATCAAAGTTCAAAACAAACGAATGCAACAAACTAATAGGAAACGAACTTAAAATCTAAACTTGAGTTTCCTCCCAAGAAGCGCTTGTTTATGGTCTTTAGCTCGACCATACTACTATGCTTTAGCTTAGCTCTGATGGCCATAGGAGATCTTTCTCCTCCCCTGATATGTTTGAATCTTGCTCGTGGAGGGGCAAGATACTTGCTCACTTTTCGCCTCTTGCCTTTTGGTTCTCCATCACTATATCCCTTAAATCTTGCTCATGGAGGGGCAAGATACCTGTTCGCTGCTTTCCTTGGCTTGAGATTGAACATGCTTAGCCTCAACGAATTGTCAGGAGTTTGATCATTATATTCCATCTTATCCATATGCTGTAAATATAATATAACTCACCAAAAATATCCTCACCAAAAGATTGATCAACCGATTCTATTATGTCAAATGGAATTTTATCATTACAAATCACAAAATGGGCTTCGTTATTGGTAGCTAAAGTTTTTGTGAGGGTTAAGGTAGGCTCTTCTAAACCCTTAAGGTTAGGAGGTGTTTTGATTGAAGCAATGCACTCCTCAATTAAAGTATCAATTATATAAGCCTCAAGTTCTTCTTCAAGTGGTGGTTGAATGGATTGTCCTTCTTTACTTCCTATGTCATATACATCTTCCTCATCCATTCGCTCAAAGTGAGTCTCTGCCATATTAGGTGTAATCCAGTCATCAAAGCCACCTTCTCATCGTTTGGTTTCTTCTCTTGCTAGATCTCATTGCATAATCTCTGCAAATTGTCGGCTATGCTCCTTGCATTCCCTAGTAAAATTGCTAGCAAGGCTTCTAAGCGGGGACTTGGTTCTAGATAAAATTCACATGGTGATTCATATCTCTCATGCTCACTTGGGAAATAATATTGAGGGTTCAAGTAGCCAGGGTCATAACTATATGAATAATAATTATCTCGTGGCCCTTGGCTGTAATCATAGGTGACATCTTGCTCAAATTGCGAAGGTTCAAATATATTCAGACAATCATTAATGGTATGCCATGTTTCACCACAATGCTTACAATAAATGTTACCAAAACTCACAGCATTAACTTGACCATAATCATGAGAAAAAGCATGCATGTTTTTCTACAAGAAAATATGAATAAGGAAAGAGCAACAGAATGAACAAAACTAAAATAAAATAAAATAAAATAAGAAAAGTAAATCTAGCCTAGGAAATTAATAAATACTAGGAAAATAACTCTAAATTGAATAGAGATAACAAAAATTTAAAATTATATAAACTAAAATAAAGTAAAACTAGAAAGTAAATCTACTCTAGTGTTGGTGCAGGGGCACTAGATAATTGAACCTATCTTTTGATTATGGTAAAGACACAAAGTTAAGTTTACATCGTTATCTCACGAGCTAAATTGAGTGTGCAGAAAAGTACTAAAGCTGGAGCTGAATGCTAGCAACACCTGGAGGAAGCCACAGTGGTCGGGCGACACTTGAGTGACTTCAGAGGGAGCCAAAGGAATCGAGTGGAAGGTCGGAAGCAAGAGCTATAAAGTAAGTATCGAGGTATGCTCGTGTGAGTGAGAGATGGTAAGGTCGTGTCCTCTGTACGGGGACGACCGTAGACGGCGATCCGACTAAGACTTCCTGTGGAAGGTCTAGGTCGAGATCGAACGGTTAGAAACCGTCACATTTACCATTTTCCATGCTAACCTCTTACTACAGGGAAGTGGCCAGACTGGAGTCGACTGTTGGATGGGCAGTCAACTGATGCTCATCAGTCGACTGATGGGAGGCATCAGTCGACTAATGGCGATGAATCAGCCTTTGTGCTAGGTCAAAATGGATAAGGTTTGACGCGGCCACTTCGCGATAAAATTTTGTACAACTTCATGATCTATTCCAAAAGATGAGAAAACATATTCAGAAGCTAAACTCTATAAAAGGAGGGGAGGATTCCAACCCAAAGCATCATTAAGATTATTCTTAAGTGCTCCTACAATGCTAAAGCTCCAACAACATCATAACGCCGATGCGACGCCAAGCTTTCACCTTCTTCGTCGGTAGTAGCAACAAGTAACATATTTTGTTATTGTATTCTTTGTTTTTATTCGTAACGAGGTGAGGTAGGCTTGTTGCCTCATCCTCGTACTTTCAGTTTTGTGATTGTTGTCTCCTACCTTCAATGAGGAGGAGACGTTATAGTGCTTTGCCCTCCTCCGTACGCGGTCTAGGATCGTTAGGGCCTTGGAGTAGCAACCGCTGGGTTGTGAATCAAGTAAAAATAAATGTGTCTTTTTTATTTTTCCGCTGTGCTTACTCGTGTATTGAACGAACGAACGAAAAGATTTATGCTCACTATTCACCCACCCTCTAGCGACGCTTCTCGATCCAGCATCTAGGTCCGATCCAATTATCCACCTCTTGATTCGATATAAAATCAATAGTCCTCGACAACAGCGCCAAAAACTTGATGCACGCAAACGCAACCTCAAATCTCACGATGGGAACCATCGAGGATTCAAAGCACGCGCTCACGCTCAATGCCCGTAAGTGCACGGATGTCATCAAGTAATAAAAAGATTATCATCCCATAGGGAATGAGATTCGAGTATCGATTGGTTTAGTGGACGTTATTGTTCGGAGTTCCATTCTAATGGTTGTGATGATAAGGGTTGTCAACGGTCCTAACTCTAGTACGGTGTCACATGGAGGAAGAGAAGGGTTGCTACGAGTCTTTTAAGGGAATTCTAGGATTTCGGTTTCGCTTGTGTGTCACAGAATACGCTATCAATTGGGTATTATCTATACGTCTAACTATGGTCTTGTGGAAGGGACATCATACACTTCATCAATGAGCCTTCGCATCTATCGGAAACTACCTCTGCCATACCAGATTGACCCCTGGCTTTAGGACGGGATAGGCAGTACGAGGATGCTGGATCAATCCCTATGACGAGTTAGAACGTGTCCCGTTTCTGACTTTATCATACCCTTCTATTTACGATTATCGAAGATGAGGCTAACCCCTAGGTTCCTCCTTAATTCTCCTAAATCTTTGATATGAGGGTTGTCACCCCTTGTATCGGCTACGCATAGTAAATAGAAGACCAAAACAAATAGCTATCGATCTAAACAATCACCAATTGCAAATATGATTTCAAGAACAGAAATATATTTGAAATTGTTGGGAATTACTCTGGATATGATGTTCACAACATCGCGGGTGAATACTTCGCACAACCACAGCGGAAACAATACTTATACTGGATCCCACCAGAGATCCATGCAAAACTATATAAATCGTTTTCTTTAATCTAGTCTAGAGAAGGAATATACCTTCGGTGCACGCCCTTCGCAATCCCGCTTTTCCAAACGCTGTCAGATCTCAATACGGTATGGGTAACCTTATATATATGGTATCCACACTGATACCCACACTAACTTTGGAGTCACGTTGTGCTAGCAACCCCTAGCAAAACTCCAAGAACTCTTTTGGAAGAAGAAGGAGAGGAAGGAGGAGATGAGAGAACACTTTCTCTCTTGGCCCTTTTGGCTTGCACGCCTAAAACAAAAAACCACCCTTTGTCCTTCCACGTTGAGCACAAAACCCATTTCATGCTCAAGCCATCAATGACATTATCTCCTCATTAAGACATCTCTTAATACCAAGACCCTTGGTATTCTCCTTCATGAATTCTCATCATGAATACCAAGGCTCTTGGTATTCCCATGCATGATTAATCAAATTAATCATGCATGATGATGAATCATCTTCCATGGTTCAACTTGAGTCTAACTCAAGTTTAACCAATTTGAGTCTAACTCAAATCTTGGCCATATGCTCAATTGTCCTTTTAGTCCAACTAAAAGAAACCATCTCCAAAACAGAATGTCATTTGTGTGTGACCCTATAGGCTCTTGTAACGTTGGCAATGTATCTAAAACCCCTTTTAGATACATAAGCAATTAGCGGAATCTAGCAATACATCATTTCTACACAAGTTACAAGATCGTCGAGATCCGACAACCTTTTTGTGACTATTATCATGTATGACGGTGTCCTATCTCTGATATCTTAGATCGATCAATGAGGCATAGACCGTGTCATCCCCTTGTTGATCTTTATGTTTCTTGATCCCTAAGTAGACTCACTCAAACAAATGAGCTCAATATCTCATATTGACTCATTTGAGCATGGTCATGCATTTCATGGCCCTACTCTATCAAGAGGCCAAAGATATCACTCCCGTCATATGGGAGGGATAGATCTCATCTACATCACTCACATTCCTCTACATAATTCGTTACATACCAAGCGATCGCCGTTATAGTGCACCCAGTTACGATGTGACATTAGACGATATCAAAGTACATAACTCCTTATGTAGGGAACCGTAGTGACTTCAGGTCTAAGGACTATTCATTCCAATAGTCACATGAGAAAGTATATGACACTCATATAACGATCCATAATACTTTCTCATGGTGGGTCAATTAAGTATATATATTCTTCAATATATATACCCATGTGTCAATGTGATATCACATATCCATGACTTGTGAGATCAAGTCATCCATTGACCTACATGCTAGTCTCAATATATTAATATTGCCCTTGTATATTAATACTTGACTAGGAATATTAAGAATAGTATTATCTACAGCTTCTCATAATCAATTCTACCAATTGATATACTGTAGATTAGAACCTACTATTCAAGGACATTATTATATTTATTTTAGCTGACACATGCATAAAGTAAATATAATAAACAATCTTTGTCTTTTATTAATGAAATATGATACACATGATCCCTAATCAATCATCTCATGATTAGCACTACATCTCATGATTGGCACTAAGGGCTGACATTAATAGAAATAACATGTTCTACGCACACAAACTACTCTCTAATCCTAGAATAGGAGAATCTACTCCATAAATTCGAGAAGAGAAACACAAAGCATATTAGAATTCATGGAAACAATGTAAACTACGTTAAAAACGTGAATTATAATGCACTTTGGCTCTCCTCTCCGGCATTGATATGCAGAACTTGATCCTCGAGCGACCTTCTTCCTCCCCGTTGCGAGTTTTCAAAGGTTTTTAGGGCGTCGGAGTGTTGTCCCGGTCATCGTGCCTCCTCCCTAGGGTTTGGGCGTAGCTTCCTTTATATAGACATCAGGTTGGATCTCCCTGAAACCTGGAAAATAACGAAATCGCGTCAAAATTGCCCAGTATCACACGACCGTGTGGATTCACATGTGGTTGATCTGAGAGTTGGTGGATGCAATGACTGCTCGGTGCTCCTCCTCCCTAGCCCACTGTGCAAGCTAGGCTCGCATATGCTGCCACATCTCCTGGTGGTAGGCAGCCTCGGCCTGGCGACGGGTAGCCTCCTCCTGGAAGTAGATGCGAGCTTCGTCGTAAAACTCCTCGGCGCACTAGAAGTGCTCCCGGAAGCCCTGAAACTCTGCCTCTCTGCCTGCGTGTAGGTGCTCTGCTCCTCCCATCGCTGCCCCTGTGTCTGCTGCTCGGCATATATGTCATCGAGGCACGATTGGAACTCTGAAAAATCATAGGCAGATATACCTGCATCCTGTTCAAATGTAGAAAAAGGTGGTGGTGCAGGTGTAGGCTCATGTCGACGTGGACTAGGTTGGCTCCTATGCATATGTGGACTGGAGGGAGAGTGATGTAAACGGGGAGAGATGGGTGCCGATATGGATGGTCTCTCATATGGAGGGGACTCCACTATCCGGTCTAAGCGCCAATTGGCGTATGTGGTGATGGTGGTACGATCGGGGTCGGGGAGCCTAAGGGCCGTCAGGTTTTTCCTTACAAAGCATAAGGAGTGTCCTTCTCTTACAATCATCTTTAGGCCTCCCCTCTATGCTATCTATCATAGTGTAGTTGTACCCTATCCTATGGCAAATGTGGGTAAGTAGGCCCCCCACATTAATCTCTTCTCTCACTGCTTTGCCCATTCTCACTAAGTGTCTGATGAAATGGGACCCTACATCGATGCTACTCCTTTCTTGTAGCATGTCCCATAGGCAAAGCAGCTTGCTAGCTCTCACTACACTGTCACTCTCCCCACGACCAAAAATAGTACTTGCCATGATTTAGTGGAGGTATCGGAAAATGGGGTTTTTGAGGCGTGATGCTTTGGCCCTAGAAGGGTCGTAAGCGTGCTCTCCCGTCAATTCTGTCCAAAAGATTCGAGAGTTAAACCCAATAGGGGTTCTTTTATCTCCCCCACTCGTCAAGCCAAAGCATGAATTCCATTGGTGAAGTGTCCATTCATGATCAATGTTAAATATCCTAAAGGTAATCCTACCCTCTTTGCTCTCTCTGCCCGTTAAAATTCTGCTTCTAAGGAACTCAAAAATTCTAAAACTATCCTAGGATAGGTTGGATGTCTTATTCCCATTATCTCTTGCCACCCCATTTTTGCAAATAGGGCTTGAATGTCACCCAACAACCCTAAGGACTCTAGCAAATCTTCATCAAGATACCCAGTTGTAGTGAGTTTACGAGTAGAAAATAGGTTATATCTATCCCTATGCTCATTGTTGTGAAAAAGAAGGGTTGGTAAGACGTTACCTTCCTTCGAAGCTTGAGGGGCGTCGGTCCTCCTTGCTCGTCGCTCTGAAACACCAGATTGAGATACCACTTGCTTGGTCCTCCTCATCCTTGCTTCTTTTGGCTTCTTTAAAGGTTGGAAAAACTTCTAGGTGGTGGGGATGAAGGATTCACATGGCTAGGGCAAGAAAAATAGAAACACACAGTGCGTTTGAGGCAAAAATGCAAGGCGTGCCCTTTTTAACTATGCACAACACGGCCGTGTGAAAACACATGGCTAGGCCATGTGCACCTCGGGTTAGTCGGACACGACCGTGGGAAAACACACGATCAGGCCGTGTGTCACCTATTTCTCTCCTTTTGTGCACAACGGTCTGAATTTTCTCACACGCTTCACCGTGTAAGCTAAAAATTGATTTTATTTTTACCTAGTAAGTTCTTTTTAGTCCTAATGCTAAACGAAATGGAAATCAAAGTTCAAATTAACCAAATGAATGCAATACAATCAAAAGAAAACCTAAAAACTAAACTTTGGTTGCCTCCCAAGAAGAGCTTTGTTTAAGGTCATTTAGCTCGACCACACTCCATTATCAATTGGCTTTGGAGGCTCCGTGAACCTCCATTCATCTGTCTCGGGAACTTCATATACGGTTTCCTCCTTAGCTCTAACTGGAATCACGTACTTCCCTGATGCGGGTCTGTGACTTCCCGTTCCAGCAGGCTCAAATTCAATCTTATCCTCTCCCACTTTTAAGGTAATCTTGTGATTCCTTACATCAATGACCATTCCGATAGTTGCTAAAAATGGTCGCCCAAGGATGATAGGTATCTTTGGATCCTCTTCCATTTCCATGACCACAAAGTCAGTTGGCAGTGTAAAGTTTCCCACCTTTACAGAAACATCTTATAAAATCTCCAGTGGGTATCGGTATGTGTGGTCAGCCAGTTGTAGTGTCATAGTAGTGAATTTTAAATTTCCTAACCCTAGCATTTTGCATAAGGTATAAGGCATAAGGCTCACACTCGCACCCAAGTCACAGAAGGCTTTGCTAATTAGTGTCGTCCCTAAATAACATGGAATATAGAAGCTCCCCGGATCTTTTAGTTTCTGAGTGGTCTCGTTCCGGAGATAAGCGCTTGATTCCTCTGTGAGGGCCACTGTTTCAGACTTTGCGACCTTCCTACAATGTGCCAGAATATCTTTCATGAATCTTGCGAACTAGGGCATTTGGTGCAGTGCTTCAAGTATCGGTACCTCTATTGAGATCGACTTCAGCATGTCCAGAAATTTACCAAACTCAGCATCCTTCTTTGCATTAGTTAACCGCTGTGGGAACGGTACAATAAGGGGTGGTTGAGTTCTTACGGTCGGCTTTCAATTTATTTCTCTGTCTTCTTCCTTCTCGATCTTCCTCAAAGATTCCCATATTTCGGATCCTAGCTCTCCTTCAGCAACCGACAGACCCGACATCTCTTTCAGAATCCTCCCACTTTGTAGGATCACTGCCTTGCACTGCTCTACCACATTGACCTCTGCTTTCCTTGGCAGCTTCCCTGGTCCCCTGGAGATCTGGTTTGTAATCTGAGCTACTTGAATCTCTAGTGACTTTTACCTATTGGCAAGATCCCTTACAGATGCTCCTAACTTTTCTATCATCGTAACTGTCTACGAATGTCGCCGCTGAAATTCAATATTCGCCTCCCGTTGCGTTCGAATGAAGCTTTCCAGTATATTTTCTAGACGGGTGTTAGGCGACTATGGCTACCCATTTCCTCCCGACTGTTGGAACCTTCCCAAGTTATTCCTATAGGGAAAATTTGGGTGGTTCCTCCATCCGAGATTGGAAGTGCTGGAGTATAGGTTATTGGCCTTTTGATTTAGGTCACCAACTGCATCGTAGTGCTCAATCTACTCTTCTAAGCTTCTCTGCCATCCATAGTAGTCTTCCCGATATACTACTTCTCCTTCTCCAAAGTCAATGGTCGAACATGTAGATGTAAGATTTAAAGAGTCAAAATGTCTGCTAAGCACGTCCATTATTGCTACTAGGTGGTCCACGGAGTTGACAGTATATCGTCCCATTGCAAGAGCTAGTTGACCACATTCGGAAGCCCATTGATGGTGGTTCTAGGCCACCTCTTCTATTAGCTCCTCTACTTCCTCGATAGTCTTGTTCATAAGTGCTCCTCCTATAGCATAATCAAGGGACATCTTCGTGGCGTACGTGATCCCATTGTAAAAGATGTGAATCACCAGCCACCTTTCTAGTCCGTGGTGGGGGCATTGGTAGAGTAGCCTTTTGTAGCGATCCCAGGCTTCAAATAGGGACTCCCCCTCCTTCTGACAAAAGCTTGTAATTAGATGGCGCATGTGAGCAGTCTTGCTTGGTGGGAAATATTTGTTCAAAAACTACTGCTCACATTGCTCACATGTAGTAATACTTCCCAAAAGTAGGGAGTGAAGACATGTCTTAGCCTTATCCTGCAATGAGAACAGGAATAGGCTCAGGCGAATCGCATTCGCAGGGACTCCATTTATCTTCATCGTTGAACAGATTTCCAAGAATGTATCTAGGTGCCAGTTCAGGTCTTCAGTCGCAACTCCCCCGAATTGACTCTACTGGACCATATGTATCAGTGTTGGTTTTAGTTCAAAGTTGTTAGCCGAAATGGATGGTCCAGCTATGCTCGGCCTAAATTCTCTAGCACTAGGAGCTGCGTAATCCCGCAGAGGTCGGCTACCTATATTTACTTCCGATGCAGCTTATTCCTCTATCCTCTTCTGTTCGGCTCTCCAGCGATGATAGGTTCGTTCGATTTCTAAATCGATCGGAATCAGGCCTTCCGATCCTAAATGTCTAAGCATACGAAGAACCGAGCCACAAAAATTAGGAGTATTTCCATATACTAGAGAACAGGAAATAAACTAATCTAGTTGGCAAAATTAAAGAGTCAATAAGAAAATAGAGAACTACTGCTAAAATAAAATAAAACTAAATCTATATATGGAAAATCTAGAACTAAAGTAAATAAAGAAAAATAAAAATAAAAATAAAAAAAGGAAGTAAAAAAAGTAAATAAATCTAATCCTAAGTCTGATCCAATTATCCACGTCTTGATTCGATATTGAATCAATCAGTCCCCGACAACGATGCCAAAAACTTGATACACACAAACGCGACCTCAAATCTTGCGATAGAGACCGTCGAGGACTCGAAGCATGGGTTCACACTCAATTCCCACAAGTGCATGGATGCCAACAAGTAATAAAAATATTATCGATCCTACAAGGACTGAAATTCAAGTACTGATTTGTTCAGTGGATGTTTTTGTTCGAGACTAGACTCTAAAGGTTAAAATTAGGAGGGATGTCGACGGTCCTAACTCTAATACGGTGTCACACGGAGGAAAAGAAGGGTCACTACGGGTCTTTAGATGAATTCTAGGATTTCAGTTTCCTTTGTGTGTCACGGAACATGTTTTCAATTGGGTTTTGCTTAGGTTTCTAGTTATGGTTTTGTAGAAAGGACATCATACACTCCCCCGATGAGCCTTCGCATCTATCGGAAGCTACCTCTGCCATACCAGGTCAACCCCTGGCTTTAGGATAGGATAGTCGGAAAGAGGATGCCGAATCGATCCCTGCAACGAGTTGAAAACGAGGCACGTTTCCTACTCTATCGCATCTTTCTACCCACAATTACCGGCGATGAGGCCAACCCTTAGGTCCCTCTTTAATTCCCCTAAATCTTTGATATGAGGGTTGTCACCCCTCGTATCGGCTAAGCACAATGACTAGAAAACCAAAACGATAACTATAGATCTAAACCAAAACACCAATTGTAAATATAAATTCAAGAACGAAAAGATATTTGAATTAACATGTTCCAACTCAACACAAACTACTCCATAATCCTAGAATCAGAGAGTCTACTCCATAGATACTAGAGAAGAAACACAAGGCAAGATCATATCCGTATAAACAATAGAATTTACACAAAAAATAGGATTTACAATGCAATGTAGGTCATCTCCTCGGCGTTGAAGTGCAGAATCTTAACCTCCGGCGGCATTCTTTCTCCCCATTGCGAGTTCCCGAAGCTTTTCAGGGCTTCAGAGTATCATCCCAGCCATCGTGCCTTCCCCTAGAGTTTGGGCGGAGCTTTCCTTATATAGACATCACGCCGGATCACTGCAAAATCTAGAAAAAACCGTAGTCACATCAATTTGCTGGGCCACCACACGGCCGTGTGAAAAAAAACGGCCTGGCCGTGTGAAAACACACGGCATGGTCATGTGAAAACACACAGCTTGGCCGTGTGTTAGGTTATAGCGGCCATTTTTTCCCTCCGAACACAGCTATGTGTGGGCATACACCCTGGCCATGTTCCCTTCCGCGTCCAGCTGCCAAATGTCTTCTTTTTCTCTGAAATTGCACCATTTTCCCTATACAATGCTATCCTGCACACAAAAGTAAACAGAGCAGATCTCCAAACTAGAAAATAGGAAATGCATGCAACATAATGTAAAATATGCATGAAACGAACATAAAATGCTATGAGATGTGAGCGAAAACTACTCCTAAAATCCTATATATTTTTGTCACATCAATGGTCAACCCCATGTCAACCATATAGTCAAACAAAGTCCAACCATCGTCAAACATCAAAATACCACTCGATTCAAACTTGAGTCCGGTCAATCATGACCCGGGTCGATTACACCAACAATCTCCCCAAAACATTATCAAACATCAAAACACTACTCGAGTCCAACTCAAGTCTGGTCAATCATGACCTGGGCCGATTGCACCAACAGTTTCTCCACCTTCGGTGTCATACTGAGAAGGAGAAGTTTATAGTGGCGGTGTGCATCACTAGAGCTTGCCTCGTGGTGTTGTGCTTGTGTTGTATTTGAGTTTGTGCATTTTATTTTGTATATTCTGTTGCACACTAATGTATTGTAAACAAGCATGCGATCGAATCAAATGACGAAAGCGAAAAATGCTATTCACCCTCTCTAGAGTGGCAACCGATCCCCAACAATATTGAGTCGGTATTGTTGAGTTTATTTTCATTACTATCATTTGTACTTCAATTCCATAAGAAGTGGTAAGGTTTCTACCGCCTCCTTAATCATTTGTAAAAACCACATCCCTTACCTCTAACGAGAAAGAGACTTCTAGTGGATTGACCATCAATATCGATCAAGGATCACGAGCCTTGGATTAGCATCCTTGCGGTTGTGAACTAATTAAAAAACATGTGTGTTCTTATTTACTATTTCTTTGTTTGTTTCCGCTGAGTTATTACTTTGATTTTACGAGTTTTACAAATGAAAAAAGAAAAAGTTTTAAAAACTCTATTCACCCCCCTCTAGCATTCTTTCTGATCCAATACACTTTACAAAAAATGCTTGATCGCTATTGTTTGGCTACTTTGGACAAAATTGGAAGGTCTAGAAAGAATCAACTTATCCCCTTCAAATCACCCCAAGAACCATTGTCTTATCCTCCTGTCGCAACCTGCATTTAAAGAGTTGGCTCGGGATGTTTTTCTTCCTAGCAATCAACTTCCCTAGCCATCAGTCGGTTGCTCACCTATCCATTGTCTCACAACATACTAATCCACGTTAGAACTACTCGATCAATCAACTACTCTGACCATAAAGTTGACTACCATATCCATCAGTCGACTGCCATAAGCCAGGAGTTGACTGCCATAGCTATCAATTGACTACTATAAGCCAGTAGTCGACTGACAAACCTTCTGTGCCCTGTCCACTTAAGGTCAGTCGACTGTACATCCCTAACAATCGATTGCCATTAACCAGTTCACTGGTACAAGCCACCAGTCGACTGCCAGAGCACAGCTGAGCAGTCAAGCCTCAGTCGACTACTTGACCAATCGATTGGGTCATAATTCCAGTCCATTGTTTGAGTCAAAATGAGCTCCCGAGTGTCGTGTTGGTGCAATCGGCCCAGGTCACGATTGACCAGGATTCGAGCTTGGCTCGAGAGATGTTTTGATGTTCGACAAAAATATATGACAATGTAATTGTCATGGGAAAGTCCAAGTCTTGAGTACTTGGCATGGAAAGTCCAAGTGGGACACTTGGCATTTGGAAAAGTCCAAGCATGGGTCTTGGCAATGTAAAGTCCAAGCATGGGTCTTGGGATGGAAAGTCCAACATGGGTTGGCAAGGGTGAAGGGTTTTAGCTTATCGAGTCTGTGATAGGAAACTTCGCTTCCTACTTCACCTTGGTCATTTGTTCATGGTGATCCCCTCGATGTCCCCGGATTAAAAAATTTAATCCTAGAGAAAAGGGATTGCCCAAACAACCAAGTTATCATCGTTCTATTCATTTAGAGAGGTCACTTGAACAAACTCGTTGTTCAAGCGACCATCCTCTATTCTACAAGTAGCCGCGGAATAGACGATGTCCGGATCGTCGGTTTTTGTGTTTATGCTCGGAACCCAAGTATTATTTAGCCACAAATAGATTTATATCATGCTTATAATTGAAAAACAAATACAAACATGTAACATATAAAAATTAGAGAATCGATATACCTCTCGATCTTCTAATGTATGACCTTCTTCCTTTCGGACATCGTGTGGGCGACGATCTACCGTAAGTAGAAGCTCCTAGATCACAAATCTTCCTTCCTTGCTCTTCCAAAGCAAGAGGAAGAGTAGAAACAAAGTTCTTCTCCTCCCTAAAACCAACCAACAAGGAACAATTAGAAACCTTGCCGCCGGCCAACTAGGAGGAGGACTTTGTGGTGGAATCCAGCCAAGACACCAAGGGAATGGCCTATATCTTGTTTCCACCACCTAAGGAGAAGAGAATAGAGCCTTTTGGGCGCCGGCCAAGGGTTGGAAAGGGGCTGGAAAGGTGTTGGACGCCGACCAATGAAGGAAGAAGAAGAAAGAAAAACCTTCCTTATTAGGTGTCGCCCAAGCCTCCAAACCCTAACCCTAATCCTATCTCAACTAGGATTGCTCTCTTGCCGCCCAAAACCCTAGCTCTCATGGATGATGTTCACGCCAACTCCCTTGCCCTCCTTTTATAGAGTTAGAGATAAGTCATGATTTAATCTCCTCCATTGGTTCTAGAGATTTAATCTCAACCGTCGGATCTTAGAGATTTAATCTCTACCTATGGATCTTAGAATTTTGTTTCTATCCATTGGATCTAAGCTTCATGAGGTGTTAATAGGATACATTAGGGACCATGAGGAGGAGTTGGATCTTGGCCACCCATGGATCAAGCCCACATAAAGTTTGATCCACTAATGATGATCCAATCCACTAAAGGATCATCATTGATCTACCTAACCAACGCCCATATGATAATATGGGCTCCATATATTAATTGTACATTTTCTTCCCGTGTTTAAGATCTCGAATGTCCGTCGATTAATTAATTTAATGACCATTAATTAATCAACATCTAACTCCTTGAGTAGTACCACTCAACTTTTTCATCATGTCGGACCAAGTCCACCTGCAGGGTTTACATGATGAATCTTATGAGCTCCTCAAGGGGACATCATCATCCTAATATATAGGACACAATTTCCTCCTATAATCAATGACACACCATATAAATAATATCATCTCCCAACTTACTGAGCCTATCGATTTAATCTATAAATCTCGCCCATTGGTAAATCAAAGAGATGAATACTAAGTATATGTGCCCGTTATTATATCGGGATTAAGAGCATGTACTAAATAATATATGAGGTCCGATTCGATTATGTAGTCAGCAATAAATTGAATCACCTCTAAATCGGTCCTGCTCAATACACTCAAAGTGCACTAGTGTGATTCTATGGTCAAGACAAACCAATACCAAATCACACTACAACCATTCCGATGGTTTGTCCAAAGTCATCTCGGTTGTGAGCCTTTACTTATACTTTTCAAGGAGCCGATAACATGATCCCCCATGTGACACCACACACCATGTTATCTACAATGTAAAGTATTAGACAATATGCATAACCATAAAAATATGCAAACAATGATCATGTGATTCTTATTTCAAAATAAAGATGTTCATACAAAAGATAGACTTTTCAGTATACATCCCTACAAAGGGAAAGTCCAAGATTGAGTCTTGGAATTTGAGAAGTCCAAGGGGTTTGATATTGGCGGCGTAAAGTCTAAATGGGAGTCTTGGAAGCATAAGTCCAATGGTTGGCGACGTAAAGTCCAAGCGGAGTCTTGGCGGTGTAAGTCCAATGTGCCTTGGCGGTGTAGACACCGTTAGCATGACATAGCTGATGGAAGCATCTGAAGGCTAGCGCAATGGATGAACAAGTCATGGATGACTTGGAGGGATCTGAGAGGCATGAGGCTAATGGAGATGGCTAAAAGGCTTAGGTCTAGGCTAAGGGTGGTCTAGCAAGTATGGGGGAACCATACTTTGGCTAAAACCTCATGTTTGAGGTGTGTCAGTCGACTGGTGTCATATGGCAGTCGACTGGTGAGAGTCAACTAGGGTTTGACTGTGGAAATTGGCCTAGCAGTCGACTGCCAGAGGAGGGCAGTCAACTGATTGGCTGAGCAGTTGACTCATCGTGTGATCAGTCGACTGGTGCTCGAGTTTTAGAGCACATAATGGTGTCTCACTCGACCGTTGTGGTCAGCAGTCGAGTGATGGCTTAATCAGTCGACTGATGGTCATAATCAGTCGACTGATGATGGATCCGTTGGATTTTTCTAGCATGGATCTAGCCATTGTCTCACGACAACAGTGGCATCAGTCGACTGATGGTCTCGATCAGTCGACTAATCGGTGTTTTCCAGCACAGGTAGAAGCTTTAAAAGGAGCTCGTGAAGGGGGGAAATGCCAAGGTTCTTTGAGGTATTTTGGGGCGAGTTGCTACTGCAATTCAGGGTCTCCAAGTGCTACTCGATCAACCTAGCAAGCAAGCAGTCAAAAGCAAAGTGTTGTAAAGTTTTCTTTACTTGTCTTTTGTATTTCATGTTGTATTTGCTTGTAGCATTTAGATTATTGTTGTAATCAATTGTAAGAGGTTTCTCCACCTCTGACTTGTGTCGAGAAGGAGTATTTTCATAGTGGTATGTGATTGGCATCGCTAGAGCTCTTTAGAGCTCGATCCGTGGAGTAGGAACCATTTGGTTCCGAACCACGTTAAACAATTGTGTTTGCGTGCTTGTCTTATTTTTCGTTATTACTATCATTATTCTGCTGCGCATAATGAGTTTTGTAGAGACGAATGCGAACGTATTCCATCGACGCATAACACGACGCTATTCACCCCTCCTCTAGCATTCCAACAATCCCCTACACATCGTGCACTCAGCCAGTAGACTGGGCAATACTATCAGTCGACTAGTAAATCTCAAAAGTGAGGTTTAACCCAAGTATGATCCCCTCACATTTAATACTCACCCTAGGCCTAGACTTAAACCTTCTAGCCATTTCCATCATCCTCACACCCTCACACCCTCAGGGTCCATCCGAGTCCTCCATGACTCCTTCACCATTCACGCTAGCCTTCAAGTGCTTCCATTGGCTTCGTCATGCCATCAGGTACCCTTAGCTTTGACTTAATCCTTCAAGAACTTCCCTCAGCCTCACGCCCTTGGTTTGAATCCATGACACCTCACCCTGGCGCTAGCCTTTAAGTGCTTCCGTCAGCTTTGTCATGCTAATGGGTCTCCTTTGCCAAGAGGTCGCACCTCCAGGACTTCTCTATTGCCAAAGATCAATGCTTGGACTTTCGCTGCTAAGACTACACCCTTGGACTTACATGACCAAGACTACATCCTTGGACTTTTCCTTTGCTATACTTGGACTTTCTCTTACCAAGACTTCACCCTTGGACTTTCCTCGCCAAGTATCTATACTTAGACTTTGATAACATGCACGTGTCGTACCATAGTTCCAAATTAATTAAAAAACCCCCTAACTACACTAATGTAGTATAGGAATGACTCGGATCATCTCCCAACAAATCTAATGGTTGTACATTTATTTCTAAACAATAGCAAAAACTAATGGTTCCTACCATCTATCAAGACAATTAATTGAAAGCTAACCTAACACACCTAAGCAATTCGACCATGCACTATATTGTCACTATAAGATACAATTATTAAACAATTCTAATTAATGGACATGACAGTTTCCCATGTAGAAAATCAAACTAATGAACAAGTAAGTTAAGGAACAATTAAGCTAAGGAACACTTAAACTAATGAACAATTAAGCTAAGTTGCAATTAACCAACAATAATTCATGCACTACAAATTAAACATCCAAATTAAACTACAAATTAAACTACAAATTAAACATCCAAATTGAACATCAAATTAAACATCCAAATTGTACATCAAATTAAACACCCGGAGAAGGAACCAACCTTTCCAGTGGACAACGATGACCCGAACAACCCTCCTAATGGTTGTCGAGGTGAATCCCTTGTCAAAAAATCCCTTCGGCAAGGGCTAAATGAGATGAGCCACTGCTCTGGCACTGTAATGAAGGGAGCTGCCGAACCACGGCTTCTGAAGTGAAGGAAATCATAACAGTGGTTGTTGAAGAACTTCACCGACGATGGAATGGAAGAGAGGGGGTGTGCTACGCCGAAGAGAGTCTATCGACTAGATGGGAGGAGAATGACTGCCGAAGATGGTTGCCCAAAGCTCATTGCCACCACTGCTGTGTTGTGAAGTCGCCGCTCGCGTGATTTGGGGAAGAAGAAGAATCGTGCAAGAGCCAATTATTTGTCGCCAAAGCTCATTTCTATTTATGTGCTATCTGTTAGTAGTAAGCCCTAGAGCCAATTATGTGATGATTGACTAGGGACTTTTTATATCATATTTTATTAATAAAAAGGCAAAGTTTGGTTATTATATTTACTTTATACTTGTGACAGTCGAATAAATATAATAATATCCTAGAAAGTAGATTCTTATCTATGACACATCAATTGGTAAAATTGATTGTTAGAGGCTGTAGAGAACCCTATTCTTAAATATTCCTAGTCAAGTATTAATATACAAGGGTAGTATTAATGCATTGAGACTAGCATGTAGGTCAATTGATGACTTGATCTCACAAGTCATGGATATGTGATACCACATTGACACATGGGTATATATTAGAGAATATATATTGAATTGACCTGCCATGAGAAAGTTTCATGGATCATTATATGAGTGTCATAAACATTCTTATATGACTATTAGTATGAATAGTCCTTAGACCTGAAATCACTACGGTTTCCTACATAAGGAGTTATGTACTTTGGTATAATCAAATGTCATCTGTAATAGGGTGGACTATAAAGGCGATCACTGGGTATGTAACAAATTATGCGGAGGGATGTGAGTGATGTAGATGAGATCTATTCCTCCCATATGAAGGGAGTGATATCTTTAGACCTTTTGATAGAGTAGGACCACGAAATGCATGACCATGCTCAAATGAGTCAATATGAGATATTGAGCTCATTTGTTTGAGTGAGTTTGCATGGGGATCAAGAAACACAAAGATTGATAAGAGGATAACACAGTCTATACCTCATTGATCAATCTAGATATCGAGGATAGAAGGACAAGGTTATACATTATAGTAGTCACGAAAGGTTAAGTCGGATCTCGACATTCTCATCACTTGGGTAGCAATGATGTATTGCTAGATTTCCCTCATTGCTTATGTATCTAAAATGATTTTAGATACATTGCCAATGTTATGAGAGCCTATAGGGTCGAACATAAAGAACATGTTGGTTTGGAGAAAGGCTTGTTCTAGTTTGACTAAAATAATATACCTTAAGATTATGTGGGTTAAGTTGGACTAATTGAGTTAGACTCAAATGAATCCAAGGATTGAGTCTAATTCGTATTAGACTCATTTCGATTTGATTCAACCACTTAAGACCTCAGGCATGGAGATTAATGGAGCATTAAATGCTCATGCATGGAGATGCATGGAGATTAGTGGAACATAAGTTACAAGAAGGATAGTAAATTGGATTTATTATCTACTTAAGTTTATCATGCATGATGATATTAAGGAGATTATAAAAGATGTGATAGAGATCATCATCTCCTCCTAATCCTTCCTTTCTTGGTCGGTGACCTTCTTCAAGTCTTCTCCTTTTCCAGATTTGATCTTGGTCGGATTTCCCTATCTTGGTCCTCTTTTAGCTGAATGAAAGAACACCTTTGTTGCTAGCACAATGGTGGTGGTTCTTCTCTAAACCTAGTTTATGAGATGAACGTAAAACAAGTTCATGTGGATACGCATAAAGGCATGGACACTTGAATGTGCAAGAGATCCGATGAACCTTGGACAATGGGGATAAGCTAAGGGCATGCATCAAAGGTATACCTATAAGATAGAGATTTATAGATATAAACCTTTATGAGTTTTCTTTCGAATGGATCGCTAAAGGGATCCTTTTTCCACTACGATTTTATTGTTTTATGCATCAAAGGATTCCCTACACTATATGTGTCGGAGAAAAGAAGCCTTTAAGACTCTTGCCTTGGTCGCCCGATGCTCTTCACCATCAAATCCCAACCCTTGATTAAAGCTAGGGCTTGATTCCTTGATTAATGATTCAATTAACTAAGGTTGATCCATCCAACGGTTGTGATCGCTCCAAATCTGGATGGATGGCTCCGATCGCTCCAATTAGGCCCTCTTTGTGTTTCCTACAAGATCACATTCAACTTATGAGAGATAATTATGAAATTATAGGAATTACACAATTAATCTCAAATAAATCCAGTATGTAAAAAAACATGTTGAATAACCATAATCACACACATAAGAGAGGCTAAAATGTCCAATCCATGAGTCGAAACAACACAATAAAATGAGGCTATCAAATTCCCCCACACTTATTTTTGTGCATCCTGAGCAATAATAGAAATAAAGAAAATAACTATCTAATTCATTCCCTAAACAATACCCAAATCAATAGTTCAAAGATAGAAAAAATTAGTTACTTAGGATAACCAAATCGATATGGATTCAAGGTATTCACAGATCCTACTCCTACAATAGTCAACATGCATGATGATTTTCAATCAAATCAAATAGACCAAGTCTTATACAATACCTCCCAAGGTGGATAAATGCACTGGTGCTCACATAATAAATGTAGAAGTGGAGCACACTCAAAACAACATGTAATCTTGCACTACCATGTGCTTGCTTATCATCTACTTCTCCATTGCTATCAATACATCTCATACATGAATCAAAAGGATTTATCAAGAATCAGAATGAGATCACAAGTATAATGCAGATGAAACACACAAAGAGGTACAAGACAAAGTTACAATGAACAGGGAACAATGGGAGATTTGGAAGAGTAAACCTGATGAGTTGCTCTGTGAGAATGCTCAGTGACACCAACAATATGAGGTGAGGTTAGAATATTTGGAAACTTTAGAATTGGATTTTCAGGATAAAATGGCTCTGTCCAACTTATAATCAAAACCAAAAACTGTAGCTTCGCTGCCAAGCACTGTAGCATCCATCAAACTCCATAGCAAAGCACATTGCAAATTCCATTTTCCTGCATTACAATTGCACTTTTTTATGTGCAGAAAATCAAGTATTGATCACAGGCAAATCCATCTCAAGACCCATGACCTCTGAAAACTATGCCTTTCATATCATGTTTCCACCAAAACAATATAGCTCCTCTTCCACACTTAAAAATTTTGTCCGTCTCGGATATTGCAACTCATCAAACTATTCCTCCAACATTGAAAATAATAGATATGGAAAAGATAATCCACAAACATACAAAGACAATGGATAGTAAATGAAGAAATATGACAAGTAAGACATCAAATATGGGGGTATCAAGTGGATTAGACAAGTAAACCAAGTAAGGGAAAGAACCTAGAATGAAATCCTTCATCATATTCATGCAAGTAAATGTTACTACAGTTTCGAAAAGAATCAAAGCAAGTTCTAGAGCAACAAGTATCATAAGTATTATCACACAAAAGTGGGTAATTGATAAGAATGACTTACAACCTCACTAGGTGAATAAAACATCAAGCTTATTCCATCAATAAAAAGTTCACCATCATAACAAGTAACTGCATGCAAGTGAAGTCTTCTATCATACACAGAAATCCACAATTCGATGATAAAACTTAACTAATTTTTACCACCTCTAAAATGATAAGGCATGCATAGGGAATATTATTTAAACTCAACAAAAATCAAACTCAACTTAGATAAACAGGCGGCCAAACACCCAAACAAAGCAAGTTATTCTGAAACATGAAAGGAAGGAAATAAATACAGTAAACAAAAGAACACACTCCCCTTCAAGTTATAGAAGAAGCATCATCAAGGTCCACCTCATCCCCTGTAGCTCCTCTTATCCCCTGGTGAAATATCTTGAGACAGTGTCCATTCACTCTGAAGGTTTTCCCTGTAGAAGTTTCCTGCACCTCAACAACACCATAGGGAAACACATTAGTAACAAAAAAAGGACCGCCCCATATGGATTTCAACTTCCCTCTCATCAACCTGAAACGAGAATGATACAACAAAACTCTCTCACCAATATGGAACTCCTTCTTCAAAATTCTTTTGTTATGAAAATTCTTAGTCTTCTTCTTGTAAATGCGAGAGTTCTCATAGGCTTCTAAACGAATCTCCTACAGTTCCTAAAGTTGCAGTTTTCTTTCTCTCCCAGCTCTGTCAGCATCCATGTTGCAAGCTTTCACTGCCCAATAAGTCTTGTGCTCAATCTCTACTGGCAAGTGACAAGCTTTTCCATAAACAATACTGTATAGGGACATGCCTATGGGAGTCTTATAAGCAGTCCTATAAGCTCACAGAGCATCCTCAAGCCTCTTGCTCTAGTCCTTTCTGTCTGGCCCCACTATCTTCTCCAGTATAGATTTGATCTCTCTGTTCGGCACTTTAGCTTACCCATTTGTCTGAGGGTGATAAGGAGTAGAAATTTTGTTCAACACCTCATACTTGCTTAACATGGCCTTCATGTGTCTGTTGCAAAAATGAGACCCTTGATCATTGATGATCGCCCTGGGTATCCCAAATATACAAAATATGTGAGTCCTAATAAAATTCACAACAATTGGAGAATCATCAATCTTGGTGGGGATGGCCTCCACCCATTTAGAAACATAATCAACTACCAATAAAATATATGAAAATCCAAAAGATACAGGAAATGGAGCCATAAAATCAATACCCCAAACATCAAAAATCTCACAAAATAGCATAGATTGTTGAGGCATTTCATTTCTATGTCCTATGTTTCCTGTTTGTTGACACCGTTCATAAGATTTTTAAAATTCATAGGCATCATGAAACAAGGTCGGCCAATACAAACAAGACTCTAACACTTTCCTAGCAGTTCGCTGGGGTCCAAAATGCCCCCCACAAGCCAGAGAATGACAAAAAGTAAGTATAGAATGAAACTCATAATTAGGTACACATCGTCTAATGATCTGATCACTACAAAATTTCTAGAGGTAAGGATCATCCCATACATAATACTTAGCATCACTTTTCAATTTCTGGACTTGTGCATGAGTAAAATGCGAGGGCATAGCATGGGCAACTAAATATTTTGCAAGATCTGCATACCACGGTGACTTACCCTACAGGTGACAAAGCTGCTCATTTGGAACAGAATCTGCTATGGGGGTGATCTTGATCTCCCTCACAATCCTGCTCAAATGATCAACTACCAGGTTCTCCATCCAGCTCCTATCGCATATCTCGATGTCGAATTCTTGAAGTAGAAGCATCCATCTAATCAGTCTCGATTTCGCATCGGGCTTCTTCAGAAGGAATTTCAAAGCTGCATAACCAAAAAAAATAACCACATGAGAACAGAGCAAATATGATCTAAATTTATCTAAAGCAAAAGCAATCGACAAGAGCTCTTTTTCCATCATGGTGTAGTTGGATTGTGCAGCATCCAAAGTCTTTGAGGTGTAGCAGATCACATGAGATGCTCTATCCACTCTCTGTGCCAAGACAGCTCCCACCGCATAATTTGAAGCATCACACATCAACTCGAAAGGGAGAGTCCAATCTGGTGGTCTAAGGATCAGTGTTGATATCAGAGCTTGCTTAAGTTGATCAAATGAGTCCTTGCACCGCTGGTGAAATTGAAAAACCACATCTTTCTGTAACAAATTGGTCAAAAGAAGGGCAATCTTGCTGAAGTCTCTGATAAAACATTTGTAGAAACCTGCATGACCCAGAAAAGCACGAACTTCCTACACAGAAATGGGGTAAGATAAAGAAGATATAGCATGAATTTTAGTAGGATCTACTTCAATACCATTCACAGAGTTGATATGACCTAAGACTATCCCATGCTTGATCATGAAATGACACTTCTCGAAATTCAGAACCAAATCAGTCTCAATACATCTACACAAAACTCTCAACAAATTATCTAGACAAGAATCAAAAGAAGAACTATAAACCTAAAAGTCATCCATAAAGACCTCCATGCAATGCTCTAATAAATCACCAAAAATACTCACCATGCATTGCTGGAATGTTCTAGGAGCATTACAGAGTCTGAAAGGCATACGACGATATGCGAATGTCCCGAAGGGGCAAGTAAAAGTAGTCTTCTCCTAATCATCTGGAGTAATAGAAATATGAAAATAACTAGTGTAACCATCCAGGAAACAATAATGTGACTTGCCCGCCAACCTCTCTAACATATGATCAATAAAAGGCAGTGGGTAGTGGTCTTTCCTGCTGACCTGATTAAGCTTCTTGTAATCCACACAAATTCTCCATGAATTATGAACTCTGGTAGGAATCAACTCATTCTCTATATTAGCAACAACTATTAACTAGACTTCTTCGGAACCACCTGAACAGGGCTTACCCACTTTCTTTCTGAAATAGGATAAATGATGCCAACTTGTAAAAGCCTCGTCACTTCCTTCTTTACCTCCTCAAGAATCAGTGGGTTAAGCTGTCGTTGTGGTCATCTTACTAGTTTTACAACCTCCTCCAAATGAATCCTATGTATACAAATAGAAGGACTGATACCAGGGATATCTGCAAGCGTCCACCCGATTACTTTTCTATGCTGCCTCAGAAGATTTACTAATTTGTACTCCTAATCTTGCTCCAGATCTCGGGCAATAATAACAGGTCACTGCTCGTCCTCACCTAAGTACACATACTTCTATTAGATCGAGCGGATCGCTAGAGGAGGGGTGAATAGCGATAAACACTTTCGTTCATTTTTGTTCGTTAAAACACGAGTAGACACAGCGGAAGATAAATTCAAAATAAATGAGACAATAGAGTTTTTACTTGATTCGTAACCTTCGGCTACTACTCCAAGGCCCTAACCGTCCTAGACCACATACGGAGGACAAAGCACTAAAAATACTCCTCCTCATTAGAGGTAGGAGTAAGCGACAAAACAATCGATACAAGAAAGCTCAAGGTAGAGGGACACTCCCCCTCTCCTTGTTACGATTAAAGCTCGATAAGTAAAACAAAATAACAATATACCAATGACTTAAAGAAGAATGAAACTTAAACACTTGTCATCAGAGATGTGGTAGCACGTCATCGTCATAAGATCGTCGTAGAAGAGTAGCATAACATGAGCACTTTTGAGCACTTGGAATTGATGAAAAAACCCTAGGAGAAGCCCTCCTTTTATAGCCTTTGAGCCCCTTCTTGAGGGGATCTTCAACAAATCAAATTTAGGCACCAAGCTCCTTAAAATGAGGTGATAAGGCTTGACTCCTCGAAGCTAATCCTTGACCATCAGTCGACTGATGGCAGCGCCAGTCAAGTCGTAACACCCAGCAGTCGAGTGGCTCTTGAGGGCAGTCGACTGATGCTAGCTGAAATCACAAGTTAGCTTAACAAAAACATAATTTCGACGATCGTTGACCGTCTGATCTTGACCTAGACCATTCGTGGGATGTCTTTGGTCGAATCTACGCTTAAGACCATCCCCGTAAAGAGGATACGACCTCACTTACGCTCACACACACGAGCTTATCTTGATACTTACTTTGTAGCTCTTGCTTTCGGCCTTCCACTCAATTACTTCAGCTCCCTCCGAAGTCACTCGAGTGTCACCCGACCACCACGGCTTCAACCGGGTGTCGCTAGCCTTCAGCTTCAGCTTTAGTACTTTTCTGCACACTCTATTTAGCTCTTGAGATAACGATATGAGCTTAACTTTATATCATTTGCTATAATCAAATCTTAGGTTCGACTTAGGTGTTTACTGCACCAATAATCTTCTCCTTTTTGATCTATGGCAAACCCACATACAAAGTTAAGGAAATAACATGCATGAAGAAAAGTATGCACGAAGAATAATGAAGATTAAGTAGGAGTAGTAGAGATTTTCTTCCAAGTCTCCCCCTTGAGGAAACCTCCCCCTTGACCGAGTGTGAGTCTTGAAAGAAGATCTTAATCCTCCCCCTTAATGTTTGGTATTTAGGAAGACTTTAAGTAATTAAAAATTACTTAAAGTTGGTCTTAGTAAGAAAAATTTAAGTTAAGAAGACTTCTTAGCTTGGCCCTTTCTCCCTTTTTAAAACAGTTCTCCCCCTTTTGCCATATATCAAAAAGAGTGGGGGGTTTTGAAAAAGAAGAAAATATAGGTATTAAGTTTAAGTTTCAAGTTCAAGCATGTTCCATATTATTTTGAAAATAATGTACTAAAAATAAGCTCATCTATAGAATGTTCAATCTTATTTGACTTGATTGATATAAAAGATCAACAAGTCTTGGTCAGAGTCAGTTAATATATATGATTATACTCCGTGGTTCATGGCGATGCACTAGTTCTACATCTAGAACTAAGAGTAAGGTCCTAACATCTCATACCCATCTACGTAGCTAAATACACAAACACATTAGTCCTATGTGTTGTGAGATGTATTGGCTCCTTAAATCTATAGGTGCATGATATCTAAGGTATGTCCTAAGCTAGTTCCATGAGCATGAAAAGTAAAAAATAGTAATAAGAAAATATAATTTGTAAACTCCTATTCTACTATGCACATGCCCAATTTTCGTCTTGGTAGACTGAATTCGGCTTCGGGTAGGGGTTTAGTAAATAGGTCTGCCAAGTTGGACTTTGATTCGACCTATTCGAGTTGTATGGCTCCGTTGGCCACATGTTCTCGAATGAAATGGTGTTTGACTTCTATATGTTTGGTCCTAGAGTGACATATTGGATTTTTAGTTAGGTTAATTGAGCTAATGTTATCTACGTGAATTTTAGTGTTTGTAAAGTCTAACTTAAAATCTCGGAGAGTGTGCTTCATCCAAAGAAGCTGAGTGACACACTCACCCATCGTGATGTATTTGGCTTCGGTGGTAGATAAGGCAACACAGTGTTGCTTTCTACTGCACCAACTCACTAGACTCGAGCCGAGAAGTTGATAACAACCACTCGTACTCTTTCTATCGAGCTTACTACCGGCATAGTCCGAGTCGGAGTAGCCGGTTAGTTTGAACTTGGTAGATCTAGGGTACCAAATACCGACATTAAGTGTACCCTTTAGATATCTAAGGATACTCTTGACTAGAGTTAGGTGAGACTCCTTGGCATAGGTTTGGAACCTTGCGCACATACTTACTGCAAATAAGATATCAGGTCGGCTTGTAGTTAAGTAAAGGAGACTCCCTATCACGCTCCTATAGTATTTTAAGTCAATTGAATTTCCGGTTACATCTTCTTCTATATGTACATTCATTTCCATTGGGGTATTAATAATTTTAGCATCTTGCATTCCAAAGAATTTAATTAATTCTCTAGTATATTTGCGTTGGTGTAGGTATATTCCATCTTTAGTTTGTTTAATTTGTAGACCTAAGAAGAAACTCAACTCACCTACTAAATTCATTTCAAATTCACTTTCCATAAGTGAAATGAATTCATTTAGTAGGATTGTGTTGGTGGTTCCGAAGATGATATCATCTACGTAGATTTGGGCTATGAATATGTCTTTACCTACAGTTTTTATGAAAAGGGTTGGGTCAACTAAACCTTGGTTAAATCCTTTGGACTTAAGATAAACTTAAAGCCTCTTGTACCAAGCTCGAGGAGCTTGTTTGAGTCCATAGAGAGCTTTCTTTAATCTAAGGACATGGTCGGATTTATCTAGACTTTCGAAACCGGGAGGTTGGCTGACATAAACCTCTTCCTTAATATATCCATTTAAGAATGCTGACTTCACATCCATTTGAAACAACTTAAATCTTCGATGTGCAGCATATGCTAATAACATTTGGATGGACTCTAACCTAGCTACTGGGGCATAGGTCTCGTTGTAATCTAAGCCTTCGACTTGACTAAACCCTTTAGCAACTAATCTAGCTTTATTTCTAACTACTTCACCTTTATCATCAAGTTTATTTCTAAACACCCACCTTGTTCCAATGATTGTTTTGTCTTTTGGTGGTGATACTAATTCCCATACTTCGTTCCTAGTGAATTGAGCTAGCTCTTTTTGCATTGCAATAATCCAATCGGGATCAAGAAGAGCTTGGTCAATAGTTTTGGGTTCAATTTTGGAAATCAAGGAGATTTGACTAAGATTTTGATATGAGGCTCTAGTTCGAACTCCTAGGCTTGGATCACCTATCACTTGGTCGATAGGGTGATTCATTTGAGTCCTAGTTTTATTTGAGTAAGAGTCATCTATCACTTAGTCGATAGGATGACTAGTTTGAGTCCTAGTTTGATTTGGATTAGAGTCATCTATCACTTGGTCGATAAAATGACTTGGTTGACTTAGGTTAGGATTAATACTAGACTCGATCTCCGGATCGGAGTTGAGTCTGGTATGAATCGGCTCGCTAATTGGGGTTACCGGGGGTTTTGTCAGTTCATGTCCTTCATCAAACACTACATTAATAGTCTCCTCGACTCTAAGGTGTCATGGTTATATACTCTATAGGCTCTACTTATAGTCGAGTATCCTAGAAAGATTCCGATCGAGGTTTTGGATGTAAATTTCCCTAGGTAATCCTTTGTGTTTAGGATATGTACCTTACATCCAAATACCCTAAAGTACTTGATGTTAGGTATTTTATCGTTATAAATCTCGTACGAGGTCTTAAGGTGCCTCTTTACCATATGGATCCTATTTTGGACATAGCACGCCTTACTAACGGCTTCCGCCCAAAACCTTGTTGGTGCAGTGGGCACCAAAGTCGAACCGGTATTTTGATTATGGCAAAAGGCTCAATAGTTAAGGGTATATTTGTTATCTTACGAGCTCAATTAAGTGTGCAGAAATGCTAAAGTTGAGCGGAAGGTCTGCGACACCCGGTGGGAACCGAGGTGGTCGGGCAACGCCAGAGGGATTTCGGAGGAAGCCGAGGTACTCGGGTGAAGACCGGAAGCGAGGCTACAAGGTAAGCTCGTGTGAAAGCGAAGCAAGGACGTTAAGCGTAGATCCGACCCAATACCTCCAATGGAAGGTCTAGGTCGAGATCAGTTGGTTAGAACCATCGTACTTTATATTTTAAGCTAACTTGTATGTATCCAAAACCCTTTGACTACCGTCTACTACACCAAGCGCCTGGTCTAGTTCCAAACCTCGAGAAGAGCTCAAATTTCAAGGGGTGAATTTGGACTTGACTCGTGTTTTGGTACAAAGGGTGATGTGGCATCAAGGTGGACATCCAAAACCATCATCAAGTTGGGCCCAAAATGAGGTGAGTTGGCACAAGATGGTTGGCAAACCACCATCAAGCTTGGACGCCCAAAATGAGGAGAGTTGGCACAAGATGGTTGGCTCCCATGATGTGGCACAAGTTGGATGGCTCCAACAAGTTGGCGTGAAGGCCTCCTTGAGTTGTGGCACAAGGTGGTTGGATGAAGCACCTCATCCTTGAGTTGGCGCAAAGGATGTGGATGAGCAAGACTTGGGGGATAAGAACCTCACCTTGGACACTACCTATGTCTAAATTCATAGATCAATATCCATAAATAGACATGTTCACGCCAAGCAAAAGACATAAGAAATCAAGAGCTCTCAACACGCCGTGTAACGCCGCTTACTACTACTCACATTTGCTACGACGAAGTGCCGACATCTTCTACTTATAAGAGTTGTCGGTATATTTATTTAAGTTCTACTTCTTTAAATTGTCTTTGTGCTTTAATCGTAACAAGGAAAGGGGGAGTGTCCCTTTGCCTTGATTTCTTTTTGTGATCGTTGCTCCTACTTCCAACGAGGAGGAGTGGTTTTAGTGAATTGCCCTCCGTACGTGATCAAGGATCACTAGGGCCGTGGATTAGCAATCGAAAGATTGTGAACCACGTAAAAATATCTTGTCTACTTTATATTTCCGCTGTGCACTCTCTACTTGCTTTTTACTTATTGCAAAAGTTTTTTTTAACGACACCGTATCGCTATTCACCCCCCCCTCTAGCGACACTTTCGATCCAACAATTGGTATCAGAGCCGGGGGCGCTAAGATTCGGTGAAACCACCAATCTAGCTTTGTTTTTCTTTTTTTTTTCACAGATTTTTTATTTATTTATTTCTGTTTTCGTATAATTATTTCACTTGCTTATCTTCTCCTACATATAGAATTGCATTAGAGGCTTTAGGATCCGGATAAGGTTGTCCTTCGGGTTAGATCCCGAGTAAGGTTGTCCTCCGGAACTTCAACGACATTCGCATTTGATTGTTTATTTCTTTTTGCAAGTTACATTTTATATATATTTTTTTACTTCCTGCACTACTAATCCAAGACGAAAGTCTTGGAATATTCTTTTCGTGTGTGTTTTGCAAGATTCTTTTCGTCGTTTTTCTTCTTGATTTTAAATGGCCCATCTCGAAGGGTTTAGCATCACTCGACCCCGCTTTACAACGTAATGACTTTCGTTATTGGAAGGGTGATGGAATGCTTTCTTAAAACCCAAATCGAGATGTGGATCGTAATCAAACCGGTTTCACACTTCCTATTAATGAAGATGGTGAATCTTTGGGTTACGATCAATGGTCAAATTCCATGAAAAACAAGTAGAAGCCGATGCCAAGGCAACTCAAATCTTGCAATGTGGGTTGTCCAAGGAAGAGCTCAACGCGTCGGCCCTTCATTAGTGCAAAGGACTTATGGACCAAGCTAGTGGAACTACACGAAGGCACCGACGACACGAAGGTATGTAAAAGAGATTTACTTTTAAATAAATTGTATAACTTGAAAATGCAGAAAACGAGACCGCAACTCAACTACATGCTCAGATCCAAGACATCGTCAACCAACTCCATGCCATCGGACAAAAGGTGAGAATGGCGACCTTGCTCGGTATTCTCTTAACTCGTTTCCTAGGACCACCTTGTGGGCATCCATGGTCGATGCCTACAAGGTCTCCAAGACCTTTCTAAAATTAGGTTAGGCAATTGTTTTGAACTTGAATTACATGAGCAAACTAACGTGGTCGGTAGGAAAGAGTATTGCGTTAGTTGCGAGGTTCCAAGAAGAAGAAGCCCATAAAGCAAGCCACCCCGAAGGAAGAAGGCGAGTCGAATCGGAGTAGACTCGAAATAGAATCCGAACTAGTCAATCTAGTTCGGAAGATGATCAAGAGGCAAGCGACCAACAACTCAAGGTAAGCCTAAACCTAATTCAAATACTTCTAATTTTAGATGCTATGAGTGCAAGCGAGTTCGGTCACATCAAGTCCAGTGCCCAAAGCTAAAGAATAGCATCAAAGACCAAGAAAGCGCTAAGCGCTACTTGGGAGGAGTTGTCGGAGGAAGAAGGCGATATCAAGCTCTAATGGCCAAGCCGACCGAGCACGACTCGAAACCGAAGAAGAGTCAGAGTTCGAATCCGATGATGAGCTTCCATTCAAGACAAGCCACGGATCCGTATCCGGTTCAAAAGAATCATTAAGGGTAAGTCGGTCGTTACTTAATACTTTGTATGGTGCAATTAAATTTTTAAATAAGAAACTAGCTAAGTCCGAGTCCAAGGTCGAGACCCTAATTGAGGAGGTTAACCTCCTCAAACATGTCTCCTAACCTCTTCGACTACTCGTATTCAAGAGGAGGACTCAACTCAAGTTGAAAAGCTTGAAGTTGAGAACTCGCTTTTGAAACACAAGTCGAAGACCTTAACGTTGGAAAGGTTCACTTTGGGATCAAGGGACTTGACCTCTTACTTGGATCACAAAGGGCCGTGTACAACAAGGCAGGACTCGGGTTTAACTCAAATACAACCAATAAGTCATATATGTCTATAGTAAACCAACATAAGAAAAATGTCCAAGCATGGGTCCCTAAGATCACTTTGATTTCAACTTTAGGATCTAACATGTATTGGGTTCCCAAGGACCAAATTCACTATGTGAATAGACCCACTCGATTCAATGGTCCAGGGGGAGCCAATACAAAATGTATTTTTGTTAAGTCTTAGAAATTGCATGCTTAGTTTTTCCTTTATTTTTAGAATGGTTAGATAGGACTCATAATCAACTAAAATCCTCTGAAAAGATTGAGCCTCGGGAGCCTCTTTTCAAAAATAACTAGTTAGACCAAGATGTAGTCTCAAGTAAGTCGAGTTATCAATTTCTTGAAATTAGCTTTGTCTAAGGAAGTGGTCGTTGTTCCGATCAAAGAAGGCCTCGTGCCTCGCCACGACACAGAAGCTAATCTCTTGAAAAGATTACTTGATGAGCTTAGACTAAATCGAATCTAACCTAATGTTGGTTAATTTAAATTCATTAAAATTAATCAAGTAAAATTGAAAGTCATCTCACAATAACACATAGGAATAACATGTTTTGATCATGTAGATATTGGTGAGATGATTTAGGTTTAAAACTTACAAACAACCCTTTAGTAATTCCAATATCCGATCCAACTACCTTATATGTAGGATCAATGGATGTTGGGCGATGGTTACTCTCGACACATGGACCAGGATCAACTCAGATTTTGATTACGATTCAAGCGACAAGGATCGGTAGCCGGAAATAGCAGCAAGCTCAAAATCATCGGATCGGTGATATTGAGCTCAACTCTAACTTTACAATTCAAAATGTCTTATTAGTAGAAAACTTTCAATATAATTTACTTAGTGTAAGCCAATTGTGTGATAACAATTATAAGGTCATATTTCTAGAAAATGAATGCGTAATCAAGATAAATGCAACATCTAAAATAATACTTAAAGGAACTAGGAATAGCAACATCTACACAATAAATTTACCCAACTCCTCAACCAAGTGTCTTATGACCACAAGAGGAATCTTGGTTATGGCAGAAGACTCGGACACTCGCTTTTAAGACTCGTCCACAAGATGAGTCGAGTGGCTAAACTAGTTATAGGTTTGCCTAAACTAAACCACTTGGATAATAAAATATGTAATGCTTGTCAACAAGGTAAACAATCTAGGACACAACATCAATTAACTAATCAAGAACGAACCAAAAGTGTTCTTGAGCTCCTACACATGGATCTATTTGATTCACATGGAGCTAAGTCACTCAATGGTAGTCAATTTTGCTTAGTCATAATTGACGACTATTCTAGATTTACTTGGGTTAGGTTTATCAAACATAAAAATGATACCCTAGACCAACTAATCAATCTTTGTAGGTTAATCGAAAATCAAAAGAACCTTAAGATTAAAAGACTTAGAAGCAATCATGGTGGTGAATTCGAAAACCACGGGTTTACAGATTTCTGTAACCTAAACGGATACCACCATGAGTTTTCATGTCCTAGAACCCCACAACAAAATAGGTTAGTCGAACGGAAAAATAGAACCCTACAAGAAGCCGCTAGGACAATGTTAAACGAGTATAACCTACCCGATAGATTTTGGGCAGAGGCCGTTAGTACGGCTTGATATGTCCAAAATAGGATCCTTATGGTAAAGAGGCACCAAAAGTCCTCGTACGAGATTTATCACGATAAAATACCGAACATCAAATACTTTAGGGTATTTGGATGCAAGGTACATATCTTAAACACTAAGGATTACCTAGGGAAATTCAAATCCAAAACCTCTACTGGAACCTTTCTAGGATACTCAACCACCAGTAGAGCTTATAGGGTATACAATCACGACACTCTTAGAGTCGAAGAAACCATTAATATAGTTTTCGACGAAGGACATGAACCCGTTCAATCCTTAACAAAACCAACTAGCAAATCAACTTATAGCAAACCCGACTCTGATCTTGAACTTGAATCTCGTCCTAACCCAAGTCATCCTATCGACCAAGTGATAGATGACCCTAACCCAAGTCATCCTATCAATCAAGTTATAGGTGATCCAAATTTAGGGGTTCGAACTAGAGCTTCATACCGAAACATTAGTCAAATCTCGTTAATTTCCAAAATCGAACCCAAAACTATTGAACAAGCACTTCTTGATCCCGACTGGATTATTGCTATACAAGAAGAGCTAGCTCAATTCACTAGAAATGAAGTCTGGGAATTAGTACCACCACCTAAAGAAAAATCAATTATTGGAACAAGGTGGGTATTTCGAAATAAACTTGATGATAAAGGTGAAGTAGTTAGAAATAAAGCTAGGTTAGTCGCAAAGGGTTTAGTCAAGTCGAAGGTTTAGATTACGATGAGACCTACGCCCGTAGCAAGACTAGAGTCCATCCGAATGTTGTTAGCATATCTTTGCACATCGAGGTTTTAAATTGTTTCAAATGGATGTCAAGTCAGCATTTTTGAATGGATACATTAAGGAAGAAGTTTACGTCCAGTCAACCTCCCGGATTCAAAATCTAGATAAACGACCATGTCCTTAGACTTAAGAAAGCCCTATATGGACTCAAACAAGCCCCAAGAGCTTGATGCGAAGGCTTTCGATCTATCTTAAGTCCAAAGGATTCAACCAAGGTTTAGTCGACCCAACCTTATTAAAAAACCGTAGGAAAAGAAATCTTTATAGCCCAAATCTATGTAGATGATATAATTTTGGAACTACCAACTCGATCCTGCTAAGCAATTCATCTCACTTATGGAAAGTGAATTTGAAATGAATTTAGTAGGAGAGTTAAGTTTCTTCTTAGGTTTACAAATTAAACAAACTAAAGATGGAATATATTTACATCAACAAAAATATACTAAGGACTTAATAAATCGATTTGGAATGCAAGATGCTAAAATAATTAATACACCTATAGCAACTAATGTTAATATAAGCGAAGATGTAGAAGGAAAACCGTTGACCTAAAAATACTATAGGGCGCAATAGGAAGTCTCCTATACTTAACATGAGCCGACCAGAGCATTTTATTCGCGGTAAGTATGTCGCAAGGTTACAAACCTGAGTGCGAGGAGTCTCACCTAACCTAGTCAGCGTATCCTTAGATATCTAAAGGGCACGCTAAGCGTAGGTATTTGGTACCCTAGATCTACCGAGTTTAATCTAATCGGCTACTCCGACTCCGACTATGCGGTAGTAAACTCGATAGAAAGAGCCACAGTGGTTGTTGTCAAATCCTCGGCTCGAGTCTAGTGAGTTGGTGCGAGTAGGAAGCGACATTGCGTTGCCTTATCTACCACCGGCCGAATACGTTGCGATGGGTGAGTGTGTCTCTCGGCTCACGTGTGGATGAAGCACACTCTCCAAGACTTTAGCTTAATCTTTAACAACATTAAAACCTACATAGATAACATCAGTTCAATTAACTTAACTAAAAATCCAATATGTCATTCTAGGACAAAACATATAGAAGTTAAACACCACTTCATTAGGGAACATGTAACTAATGGAACTATACAACTAGAGTATGTTGAGTCCAAATCAAACCTAGCGGACATCTTCACCAAACCACTACCCGAAGCCGAATTTAGTTTATTAAGACGAAAGTTAGGTATGTGCGTAATAGAGTAGGATTTAAATTTTTCTATATATGTACTCTATTTTTGCTTCTTTTTATGAAATTAGCCTAAGTCTTACCTTAGAAATCATATACCTATAGATTTAAGGAGCCAACACATCTCACAACACATAGGACTAATGTGTTTGTGTACTTAGCCACGTAGACGGGCGTGAGATGTTAGGACCTTACTCCTGGTTCCAGATGTAGATTCAGTGCATCGATATGAACCATGGAGTATAATTATTTAAAATTAATCAACTCCTTCAAGACTTATTGATCACCTTGCTTGGACTTACAAATCCTAAAATATATTTACAAACTTTTTGAGTTAAGGCAAAAGGGGGAGAAAGTCACAAAAGTAACCAAAATTAACCAAAATTAAAGGGGAAGAAAGTAAACAAAATTATTACCTTTTATATTAAGTAATTCCGATTACTTAAGCAACTATTAAGGGGGAGTAAAAATTATTTTTCAAGAACTCACCTTCGGTCAAGGGGGAGGTTACCTCAAAGGGGAGAACTTGAAACAATAATATTTCTCATTCATATTTAATCATTATGCTAGCTCATTCATATTTAATCTTTATGCTAGCTCATTCATGCTTAATCATTATGCTAGCTTAATTTTTCCTTAACTTTTGTGTCGGTTTGCCATGAATCAAAAAGGGGGAGATTGTTGGTGCAGTGGGCACCAAAGTCGAACCGGTATTTTGATTATGGCAAAAGGCTCAATAGTTAAGGGTATATTTGTTATCTTACGAGCTCAATTAAGTGTGCAGAAATGCTAAAGTTGAGCGGAAGGTCTGCGACACCCGGTGGGAACCGAGGTGGTCGGCAACGCCAGAGGATTTCGGAGGAAGCCGAGGTACTCGGGTGAAGACCAGGAAGCGAGGCTACAAGGTAAGCTCGTGTGAAAGCGAAGCAAGGCGTTAAGCGTAGATCAGGCCCAATACCTCCAATGGAAGGTCTAGGTCGAGATCGGTTGGTTAGAACCATCGTACTTTATATTTTAAGCTAACTTGTATCGTCAAAACCCTTTGACGATCGTCTACTACTGATCAAGCTGGTCTAGTTCCAGCCTCGAGAAGAGCTCAAATTTCAAGGGGGTGAATTTGGACTTGACTCGTGTTTTGGTACAAAGGGTGATGTGGCATCAAGGTGGACATCCAAAACCATCATCAAGTTGGACGCCCAAAATGAGGTGAGTTGGCACAAGATGGTTGGCAAACCACCATCAAGCTTGGACGCCCAAAATGAGGAGAGTTGGCACAAGATGGTTGGCTCCCATGATGTGGCACAAGTTGGATGGCTCCAACAAGTTGGCGTGAAGGCCTCCTTGAGTTGTGGCACAAGGTGGTTGGATGAAGCACCTCATCCTTGAGTTGGCGCAAAGGATGTGGATGAGCAAGACTTGGGGGATAAGAACCTCACCTTGGACACTACCTATGTCTAAATTCATAGATCAATATCCATAAATAGACATGTTCACGCCAAGCAAAAGACATAAGAAATCAAGAGCTCTCAACACGCCGTTGTAACGCCGCTACTACTACTCACATTTGCTACGACGAAGTGCCGCCGACAACGAAAGCTACATCTTCTACTTATAAGAGTTGTCGGTATATTTATTTAAGTTCTACTTCTTTAAATTGTCTTTGTGCTTTAATCGTAACAAGGAAAGGGGGAGTGTCCCTTTGCCTTGATTTCTTTTTGTGATCGTTGCTCCTACTTCCAACGAGGAGGAGTGGTTTTAGTGAATTGCCCTCCGTACGTGATCAAGGATCACTAGGGCCGTGGATTAGCAATCGAAAGATTGTGAACCACGTAAAAATATCTTGTCTACTTTATATTTCCGCTGTGCACTCTCTACTTGCTTTTTACTTATTGCAAAAGTTTTTTTTTAACGACACCGTATCGCTATTCACCCCCCCCTCTAGCGACACTTTCGATCCAACAAACCTATCGGGTAGGTTATACTCGTTTAACACTATCCTAGCGGCTTCTTGTAGGGTTCTATTTTTACATTCTACTAAGACATTCTATTGTGGGGTTCTAGGGCATGAGAACTCATGGTGGTATCCATTTAGGTTACAGAATTCTGTAAACCTGTGGTTCTCAAATTCACTACCATGATCACTCCTAAGTCTTTTGATTTTAAGGTTTTGTTGATTTTCTATAGTTTAAATAGGTTGATTAATTGATCAAGGGTATCACTTTTGTGTTTGATGAACCTAACCCAGGTAAATCTAGAATAGTCGTCAATTATGACTAAGGAGAATTGACTCCCATTAAGTGACTTAGCTCCGTGTGAATCAAATAGATCCATGTGTAGGAGCTCAAGAACACTTTTGGTTCGTTCTTGATTAGTTAGTTGATGTTGTGTCCTAGATTGTTTACCTTGTTGACAAGCATTACATATTTTATTATCCAAGTTGTTGAGGTTAGGCAAACCTCTGACTAAGTCACTCTGACTCATCTTGTGGATGAGTCTTGGGTGCAAGTGACCGAGTCGTCGGTGCCATAATCAAGATTCCTCTTGCCGTGTCATAAGACACTTGGTTGAGGAGTTAGTTAAATTAATAGTATAAATATTTTTATTTTTGGTTCCTTTAAGAATTGTTTTAGAGGTTTTATTGGTATTAATTACACATTCATTTTCTAGAAATATGACCTTATAGTTATTATCACACAATTGACTTACACTAAGTAAATTATATTGGAAATTCTCTACCAATAAGACATTTTGAATAATAAAGTTAGAGTTGAGCACAATATCACCTGATCCGATGATTTTGAGCTTGCCATTGTTTTCGAAGGCTACCGATCCTTGTCGTTTGAATTGAAGCTTCGAAAACTTGAGTTGATCCCCGGTCATGTGTCAGGAGCAACCACTATCCAACATCCATTGATCCTACATGCAAGGTAGTTGGATCGGATATTGGAATTATTAAAGGTTGGTTGTAAATTATTAAACCTAAATCATCTCACCCATGTCTACATGATCAAGCATGTTAACCCTATATGTTCTTATGAGATGACTTCTAATTTTACTTGATTTAAATTTAATGATTTGAACAATTGTCAACCTTGCGTTAGATTCGGATTTGACCTTAAGCTCATCAAGTCACCTTTTCAAGATCATGGCTTCCAGGTCGTGGCGAGGCACAGAGACCTTCTTTAATCGGAAAAATGACCACTTCCTTAAACAAAGACATTTTCAAGAAAATAGAGACTTGACTCACCTAAGACCACTTCCTGGTCTAACTAGTCTAGGATACAGCGAGGTAGCTTCATCTAGTTTCACTCGGTCAAGTGCACCGAACTAGATATGCCTTATCTAGCCCGAATACATGAGACTCTGCTTTCCTAGCGTACTATCATCTCGCCGCATCTTGGTACTATGTTACCAAGTATTGACGAGTTAGAGTCCTATCTAACCATTCTAAAAAGAAAAATCAAAATAAATAAAGAGCCTAAGCATGCAATTTATAAGTTAAAGCACAAAACAAGTTTTGTACTGGCTCCCCTGGACCGTTGAATCGGTTTGGTCTCTCCACATAGTGAATTTGATCCTTGGGAACCTAGTACTGGTTGGATCCAAAGTTTGAAATCAAAGTGGGCTTAGGGACCCATGCTTGGACACGTTTTTTATGTCGACTTACAATCGACATATACGACTTGTTGGTCGTATTTGAGCTAAACCCTAGTACAACCTTGTTGTACACGACCCTTTGCGATCCAAGTAGGAGGTCAAGTCCCTTGGATCCCAAAGTAAATCTTTCCAACGTGTTCCTAAGATCTTCGACTTGACTCTTCAAGAGTGAGTTCTCAACTTCGAGCTTTTCAACCCGAGTTGAGTCCTCTTCTCGAACTTGACTAGTCAAAGAGGTTAGGGAGACCTCGTGTTTGAGGAATTTAACCTCCTCAACCAGGATCTCGACCTTGGACTCAGACTTAGCTAATTTTCTAGTTAAGAATTTAATTGCACTGTAAAGTGTACTAATAAGAGATTGACTTACCTTGAGTGTATCTTTTGAACCGGATGCGGATCCATGACTTGTCTTGAATAGAGCTTCGTAGTCCGATTCATCTTTAGGTTCAGACTCGTGCTCTGGTTCTGATTCCGTCTTTGATTCAGCTGGTTTAGCCATGAAGACGTGATCGTCGTCTTCTTCCTCGGACGCTTCTTCCCACGTAGCATTGAGAGCCTTCTTGTGTTTCGGTGCTTTGATCTTGAGCTTTGGACATTCGGACTTGATATGTCCAAACCTGTTGCATTTGTAACACCTCACATTAAAACTTTTAGGCTTACCTTCGTTGGGACGAGTGATGGTTCGCTTTCGGCCCTTGACCATCCTCCGAACTAGGTTGACTAGTTCGGCCTCCATTTCTGAGTCGACCTCCGAATCGGACTCATCTTCTTCCTCCTTCGGGGGTGGCTTGCTTGTGGTTTTCTTCTTCGAACCTGCAAAAAGTTCTATACCCTTCTTGGGTTCCGAGTTAGACTGTTCATGGAGTTTGAAATCCGAAAACAACTCATCTAATCTAAGTTTTGAAAGATCCTTGGAGACCTTGTAGGCATCAACCATGGATGCCCACAAGGTGGTCCTAGGAAAAGAGTTTAGTACATAACTGATAAGGTTGTGGTTTTCGACCTTTTGTCCGATTACATGTAGGTTGTTGACGATATCTTGAACCCGAGCATGTAGTTGCGTTGCTGTCTCATGTTCCTGCATTTTTAGATTATATAACCTATTGAACAAGAGATCACACTTACATACCTTGGCTTCATCGGTCCCTTCGTGTAGCTCCATTAGTTTTGTCCAGAGATCCTTTGCACTGATGAAGGGGCCGACGCGATTAAGCTCCTCCTTGGACAAGCCACATTGGAGGATTTGAGTCACCTTGGCGTCGTCTTTGACTTGTCTTTTTGTAGCATTGGTCCATTTGTCATAATCCAAAGATTCACCCACTTCGTTAGTCGGAAGTGTGAATCCCGTTTAGATTATGATCCACATCTCGATTTGGGTCTTAAGGAAGCACTCCATCCGATCCTTCCAATAACAGGAGTCATCTCCATTGTAAAATGGAGGTCGGACGGTGCTAAAACCCTCGAGATGGGCCATTGATACAAAAAAACAAGAGAATGAAGAAGAGAAAAACCTAACAACAACACAAACAATCGAAATGTACCAAGACTCGCATCTTGGATTAGTAGTGTGGGAGAAAAAAAACTCAACGAATGAAAGATCTAAAAAAAATGAAATAAACAGAAAAAAAAGAAAAAAAATCTGTAGAAAAGCTAGATTGGTGGTTTCACCAAATCTTAGCACCCTCGACTCTGATACCAATTGTTGGATCGAGTGGATCGCTAGAGGGGGTGAATAGCGATAAACACTTTCGTTCATTTTCGTTCGTTAAAACACGAGTAGATACAACGGAAGATAAATTCAAAATAAATGAGACAATAGAGTTTTTACTTGGTTCATAGCCTTTAGCTACTACTCTAGGCCCTAACGGTCCTAGACCATGTACGGAGGGCAAAGCACTAAAAATACTCCTCCTCGTTAGAGGTAGGAGTAAGCGACAAAACAATCGATACAAGAAAGCTCAAGGTAGAGGGACACACCCCCTCTCCTTGTTACGATTAAAGCTCGATAAGTAAGAAACAAAATAATAATATTCCAACGACTTATAGAAGAATGAAACTTAAACTCTTGTCGTTGGAGATGCGGTAGCACGTTGTCATCGTAAGATCGTCGTAGAAGAGTAGCGTAACACGAGAACTTTTGAGCACTTGGAATTGATGAAAAAACCCTAGGAGAAGCCCTCCTTTTATAGCCTTTGAGCCCCTCCTCGAGGGGATCTTTAGCCAATCAAATTTAGGCACTAAGCTCCTTGAAATGAGGTGATAAGGCTTGACTCCTCGAAGCTGATCCTTGACCATTAGTCGACTGATGGTCAACATCAGTCGATTGATGGTAGCGCCAGTCGAGTCACAACACTCAGCAGTCGACTGATTTCAAGCAGTCAAGTGGCTCTTGCAGGCAGTCGACTAATGCTAGCTGAAATCACAAGTTAGCTTAACAAAAACATAATTTCGACGGTCGTCAACTGTCCGATCTCGACCTAGACCATCCATGGGATGTCTTTGGTCGGATCTACGCTTATGGCCATCCCCGTAAGAAGGATACGACCTCACTTATGCTCACACACACGAGCTTACCTCGATACTTACTTTGTAGCTCTTGCTTCCGGCCTTCCACTCAATTCCTTTGGCTCCCTCCGAAGTCACTCGAGTGTCGCCCGACCACTGCAGCTTCCTCCGGGTGTCGCTAGCCTTTAGCTCTAACTATAGCACTTTTCTGCACACTCGATTTTGCTCATGAGATAATGATATGAGATTAACTTTGTATCGTTTGCTATAATCGAAACTTAGGTGCCTACTGCACCAACAACTTCAAATACTCAGGAAGAGGTTTCAATTTAAGCTTCAGTGGTTGCACATCTAATTGAAGTGATTCTTGGGGAATCGCCTCAAGAACGCAAGTCCCTACACATTCCATATCCTTGTCAACAAAAAGGGCCCACAGATAGGTCCTAACAACATATCATCATCAACATCTGAATCATCAGAATCAACACAATCATAACAGAATGTAGAAGGTACAGAGATATCCAAATGAAAAATAGACTCAGAAACAAAATCCATGCAGTCCAGCTTGTCAACTAAATCCACACTAAGAATAGATTGATCCTCCATAGGGTGCTTCATAGTGTCTAAAATACTGAACTGAACCATAGTATCTCCTACCTCCATAGAAAGAGTTCCTGCATACACATCAATCTTGGTCTTGGCAGTCTTGAGGAAAGGTCTGCCTAAAATGAGTGGAACTCTGCTATGCTGTGTATCACCCTCAATATCAAGAATATAAAAATCTGTAGGAAATATAAGATCTCTCACCTTAACCAATACATCCTCTATCACCCCAGCTGGATGAGCCTGACTATGATTGGCTAACTGAATCACCACTCCTGTAGGCTGCAAGGGTCCAATTCCAAGTGAACGAAAGACTGACCTTGGCTTCACATTAATCGAAGATCCCAAATCTAGCATTGCATCCTCGAAGACATAGCTCCCAATAACACAAGGTACAGTGAAAACACTTGGATCCTCACACTTCCAGGGCAAAGGCTGAATAAGTGCTGACATGTTCTTTCCCACACTGATCAACTCATTACCTTTCAGCTTCTCCTTGTGAACACATAGATCCTTAAAAAACTTGGCATACTTGGGAATCTGCTCGATCATTGTCAACAAAGGGACATTGACTTCCACCTTGCAGAACAAATTTACTAGCTCATGGGATTCCCTAGCCTTTTCTTCAACAACCCTCTTCCTAGGCTGCACTGGCCTCTGAGGGAAGGGTAATGGAACTGGCAACTCTGATCATTGCGATTGTGGATCCTGCTCAGATCTCTAGTCTGTACTGCTAGAAATAACAACTAGATCTGAAACTGGTGATACAGGGTCCAAAGTAACCCTGTCACTTCGCAATGTAATAACACTGATGTTTCCCATAGGATTTGGAATGGTCTGAGATGGTAGCTGACTAGACCCTTGAGACTATAGCTGATTAAGGTTAGATGCAAGCTGGCTCATCTGTCTCTCCATACTCTGAATGGATGTATCTGTCTTCTGCTGATATTGCTATTGTTGTACCAAAAGTTGTTGCATAAGGTCCTCCACCATGGTGCTGATATTTGATCAACACCACAATGTTATTAATGGTTTGGAGTTGATGTTTTTTGGTACATATGAACTCTGGACCACTTTATAAACCTATAACACTTTGAATGAGTCCAATCGAAATCCCCTAAGTCCATAAATGAGTTTTGATCAAAACCCATTAATGAGCCTAGGGGGTTTATATTTTTAAAAAATGATATGTAATGAAAGAGGATAGTGCAATAAAGTGATTTATGGTGTTTATGCCTAGTTTTGACATCCCTACGATAAATTATGCATATATGCAGTTGTCTTAAAGTCATGAAATTTGAAAACCTTCTTATCACTACTGTTAATGATTTTGAACTAATATTTTTTTAGCACATATAATCTCTGGGGAACTTCAGAAATTTATAGCACTTGGAATGAGTCCAATCGGAGCTCTCTAGGTTCATCAATAGATTTTGATCAAAATCTATTGATTAACTTAGAGAGTTCCGATTGGACTCATTCAAAGTGCTATAGGTTTCTAAAGTGCCCCAGAGTTTATATGTACCAAAAAATATCAACTCTAAATCATCAACAATATTGTGGTGTTGATTTTGCAATAATGGTATCCATGGTGTCGGTCTTGTAAGACCAACACCAACCACCATGGTGTTGGTCTTATAAGACCTGCACCACCATGGTGCTGATATTTTATCAACACCACAATGTTATTAATGATTTGGAGTTGATATTTTTGGGTACATATGAACTCTGGGCCACTTCAGAAACCAATAAAACTTGGAATGAGTACAATCGGAGTTCTCTAATTCTATCAATAGGTTTTGATTAAAACTCATTGATGGACCTAGGGGATATGGATTTTTAAAAAATTGACATGTAATGAAAAAGGATAGTACAATGAAGAAATTTATGGTGTTTATGCTTAGTTTTGGCATCCATATGATAAATTATGTGTATGTACAAGTTGTCTTAAAGTCATGAACTTTGAAAACCTTCTTATCACTACTATTAATGATTTTGAACTAATATTTTGTTGGCACATATAAACTCTGGGGCACTTCAAAAATCTATAGCACTTGGAATGAGTCCAATCGGAGCTCTCTAGGTCCATCAATGGATTTTGATCAAAATCCATTGATTAACTTAGAGAGTTCCGATTGGACTCATTCAAAGTTCTATAGGTTTTTGAAGTGCCCCAGAGTTCATATGTATACAAAAATATCAACTCCAAATCATCAACAATATTGTGGTGTTGATTTTGCAATAATAGTATCCATGGTGTTGGTCTTGTAAGACCAACACCAACCACCATGTTGTTGGTCGTGTAAGACCAACACCACCATGGTGCTGATATTTGATCAACACCACAATGTTATTAATGATTTGGAGTTGATATTTTTGGGTACATATGAACTCTAGGCCACTTCAAAAACCTATAACACTTGGAATGAGTCTAATCGGAGCTCTCTATGTCTATCAATGGGTTTTGATCAAAACCCATTGATGAACTTAGAGGATTTGGATTTTTAAAAAATTGACATGTAATGAAAGAGGATAGTGTAATGAAGGGATTTATGGTGTTTATGCCTAGTTTTGGCATCCCTATGATAAATTATGCATATGTGCCAGTTGTCTTAAAGTCATGAACTTTGAAAACCTTCTTATCACTACTATTAATGATTTTGAACTAATATTTTGTTGGCACATATAAACTCTGGGGCACTTCAGAAACCTGTAGCACTCGAAATAAGTCCAATCGGGGCTCTCTAGGTCCAACAATGGGTTTTGATTAAAATTCATTGATGAACTTAGAGAGCTTCGATTGGACTCATTCAAAGTTCTATAGGTTTCTGAAGTGCCCCAGAGTTCATATGCACCCAAAAATATTAACTCCAAATCATAAACAATATTGTGATGTAGATTTTACAACAACAGTATCCATGGTGTTGGTCTTGCATGACCAGCACCACCATGGTGGTGGTCTTGCAAGACCAGTACTACCATGGTGTTGATATTTGATCAACACCACAATGTTATTAATGATTTGCAAGACCAGCACCTCAAGATATTGATCTTGCACCCACCATCACTATGGTGCTGGTCTTGGAAGACCAACACCACCGTGGTGCTGGTCTTGTAAATCCGGCACCACTATGGTGCTGGAATTATAAATTCTAGCACATGGTGCTCGTCTTGCAAGACCAACACCACTATGGTGTTGATATTCAAAATCTAGGACCATGGTTCTTGGGATTCCCTGGCACCGATATGGTTGTGTGTACGAACACGTTTCATAAACGTGCACACAACGGAAGCAAAAACAAGCAATAAATTAATTCATTACAACACACTCACCACATGCATGCAAGGATACAACAAGTGTAGACATAATCACCATTTCAAATTTTGCAATAAAAGGAAACTTATACTAGGTATACCTGACGAATTATGTGAAGCGGAAATGACATCAAGCAGATCGACCCTCGCTAGTATTGCCTCTATCCATATCCACGCCGAGTATCGTCGGGATAACTTCACCAAGCTACGAGCCCCATATTTCCGAGAGTTACTAGGCTCGCGTCGAAGATGTTGTGTTCCGAGAGATGATCACAATTCGAATCTAATTCGAATCCAAAAATGAGTTTTGTAAACCAGCTTCTCAAAAGAAGTTTTCATCAACCAATTGATGATACCACAACTCTCCACCTATGAGGATTGTCGGAAATCAAATCCCCGATAAATAGGTCACTGTCGGAGCATAAAACGTCGACCAAATGACCTCTCCATGAAGAGGACAGCAAGCTGTCCAAAACTGGACAGCTTGTTTTGGTGGAGGAGATGGTCGACCAAACAAGTTGGCCCGCTGCTCCTTGTTCACTGGTGGCCAAGAGAGGTTGGCCGACGACTAAGGATGGCCGGAGGACTATCGACGGCTAGTGGTTGGCCAGCTGCAAGGAGGAGGTGGTGGCACAACAAGCTTGGGTGGCACCAAGGGTTTGGGCGGCAAGGAGCAAGGAGAAGAGGTTGGGCGGCTAGGGTTTCCAACTCTCAAAGTTCTTCACAAAAAACCCTTAACCCTCTATCTTATAGAGAGCGTGTTTCTTGACCATCAAGAAACCTTCTCATAGCAATTATTGGTTGATAACCAAAAACTTGTTAACCCGCTCCAAGAACTTAAGTTAAAATAAACCAAACCACGTTGGTCTATTTTAAGTTAAAATGAACCGAATAAATTTTGGTTCATTCATTTAAAACAAACCAAATCACTTTGGTTTATTTCCCACCATTGGATTATAACCAAACTGATTTGGTTCATCCATCATGTCTCCATAAGACTCGGCCCATCCATGCTTCTGATGCGATTGAAACAATTTCATGCTCGCTCCATGTTTGGTTCAACCAAACTAAGTCTCTCTCGATATGAGAATCTCATTCTCAAACTCATTTTAAATCTTTTGGATAACACTCGTAGTGCGTGTGACCAAATAGGTTTCCAATTTATGTTGGTCATCTATAATTAACCATTAATTATAGAACAATCATGAGTGGCACCTAGTAGTACATCATGATCCCCAATTAATCAAAAAATCAATGGTTGACTCCACAACAACTTCTGAAACTTTTCAGCAGCTACAGTGAGTCGTGCCCCATTCCCTTCACTCATCTTATACCCACTTAGTTCAAGATATGGTCTATTGTGTCAGTCCCCACTAGGCTGACTACGTCACACCTAGTCCAAGTATTACTTCCTCGTCCTATGGATTCTAGTTACTGCACATGTATCTAAGAGTATCATACTCCAAACATGTAATGCTTTGGCCAAAGACGTTAGTAACAATCCGATGAGAGGCCATAGGGTATACATCTCCTTGCAAGGAGTGGTGAATCCTCTGTAGGCTATTCAAACACCTTCGACCACTTCGACTTATACCCAATCATCTTGGGTCATAATCTCCTCGGAGATGCTTGCTTAAGATGTCAAAGCATAAAACTTCATGACCAAGATGACTTGAATACCGTAAGTCGAAGGAACATCGCACTTAAGCTACAGTAAAAACTTCATTGACATATCCATATATGTAGAGAACCATATGAAGTCTTATAGCTAGTTACTCCAATGAACTAGTTACCATAACTAGCATCCACGATTAACTCTGGACATTCCAATGTCTCCAGCCAGTGAGAAATAGTTGCTTGGATAAACCAAAGAGTATAACTCATGCTAGTCTCAACAGAATTGATGGTATTTGAATACATCAATTCATCGATTAGGGATAATTCCAATGCATCACAATTACTCATGTAGAGATACTTACTAGTTGTGATCCAATTACAAATTCTCTTATGCTGTGAATCGTATTGCGTACATTCAGTAAATGAGTTTAAGATCCAATCAAATACATGAAAACATGTATACTCAAATAGTGAATCTTCATTTATCCAATAAATGGTACAACCATAAGGCTGTTGGTGCAATCGGCCCAGGTTGACTCGAGTTTGACTCGAGCAGTACCTTGATAGTATTTTGATGATAGACAAAACTCATGACATGGGATTGTCATGGGAAAGTCCAACATGGGGTTGACATGGAAAATCCAAGCATGGAGCTTGGTGTGGAAGTCCAAGGGGGAAGCCTTGGCATGAGAAAGTCTAAAGCATTGCGAAGCCGTGCGCTTGGTGCTTAGCATGGGAAATCCAAAGAATTGCGAAGTCGTGCGCTTGGTGCTTGGTGAGAAATGCATTGCGAAGCCGTGCGCTTGGTGCATTTGGGAAGTCTTGAGAACTTGGCAAGTTCACTAGGCTCGGGTCCTTGAGTCAGTGAAGGATGGCATTGCGAAGCCGTGCACTTGGTGCATCCGAGGGACCGCCGGACTGGGAGAGAATGGAGTGAGCCCAAAGGGAAGCATACTTCTAGGGTATGAGACGCGAAGGATGGCGTTGCGAAGCCATGCACTTGGCGCATCCGAGGGACGTAGGCCGAGGGAAGAGAGCTTCGATGGGGAACTTCATGAGGGATAAGGTGGACTTGGCCAAGTGGCTAAGACTGAGTGTCGGAGGCTCAAACTTGATGTTTGAGGGTTTACCCGACGGTCGGATGCTCAAACAACTTGGTGTTTGAGGTTTTGTCCGACATCAGTCGACTGGCATAGGTGCCGATTCGACTGATCCAAGTCGACTAGGGTTCGACTAGTGTAAGGCTAGGGTTTTGTGCTTAGCAGTCGACTAACGTCGACAGCAGTCGACTGCCGAGGGATGGCAGTCGACTGATGGGAATGTCGCGAGCACAGAACGCTCCATAGCCGACTGGGCAGTCGACTACTAGGTCACCAGTCGATTGATGGGCATCATCAGTCGACTATTAGGTGATCCGTTGGAACTTGTCTGACGTGGATCTGGCCATTGTGAGACAACGACTACAGGGGCAGTCGACTGGGGCCTTTTGGCAGTCGACTGCTAGGTGCGAAAATAGCTCGATGCAGGTTATAAAAGGAGCTCGAGATGGAGGTTTTTGCCATGGTTTTTGTGGAGCTATTGGAGGGGAATTGTTGCTGCATTCCAGTCCTTCAAGAGCCAATCAAAGCAAGCAACAAGCAAAGGGTTCGAAGAAAACGTTGTAAAGTGTTCTTTACGTGTATTTCGTATTTGTCTTTGTATTTCTTGTATTTCATTACTTAGTGTAATTGCTTGTGAGAGGTTTCTCCACCTCCGACGTGTAGTTGAAAAGGAGTGTTATAGTTAGTGTCGTGCGCATAACTAGAGCTCGGTGAACTCACCCATGGAGTAGGAACCATTCGGTTCCGAACCACGTATATCTTTGTGTATTGCATGTGCTTGTGTGTATTTGTGTATCTTGTTAGTATTATTATTGTTATTCCGTTGTGCTAACAAGAATTGTAGATGAGCACGCAACAAGAACGAACGAATTATGACATCCAACGAACGAGGGCTATTCACCCCCCTCTAGTCGGCCGACCCGATCTCACAACAAGTGGTATCAGAGCCGAGGTCGCTCATCAAGGACTAACCGCCGCGAGAGCACTACAAAATGGCCGGCTTCATCCATCCACCGAAATTCGATGGAGATTTTGCTTGGTGGAGGAAACGGATGGAGGTATATCTTGAAACCAATTTTGATTATATGATTATTGTAGAAAATGGTTTTGAGATGCCTAGGGATAAAAACAACAAGCAAATTGAGAAGTCAAGGTGGACCCAAGACCAAATTAAGAACTTCAAGACAAATCTCGAGGTAATCAAGTTGATTAGTGATTTGTTACCTAACACTATTTGGTCTAGATTGGGTGATCATAGGGATGCAAGGGAATTATGGAATAAGGTAATGAAATTCCAAGAAAATTCCCAATCGGCACAAGTAGAGGAGAATGCCGAAGAAGAAAGCCCATCCACATTTGAAGATGTTGATGACTTGGTGGAGACCTCCACCTCTAGCGTTGAGGGGGAGGAAAGGATTTCAATTCCGGAGCAAGATCAAAATGAAGCTTCTACCTCCGGAAGAAGTGAAGAGGCCTCCACCAACTCCCTAGGTAACTCAAGTGTTGTTATTTTAAATAAAAATCACATAATATGCTTTGAGTGTAGGGAGAAAGGGCACTACAAGAGTAAATGCCCAAAAGTGGCTAAGGAAAAGGCATCAACACCAAAAGTCAACTCAAAGTCAAAGGATGCCGGTGTTCTCAAAATCAAGAGCAAAGAGCACATTGTGTGCTTCAAATGCAATCAAAAGGAACACTACCGAAGCCAATGCCCTAGTGGGAGGAAGAAAGGGCAAGAAGGTGCAACTCATGTAGGGGGAGCTCCTAAAGCTAACCCTAAGGTACATTTAGTTAATGCACCTTCAATTCCTAAAGTCAAAAAGCATGCCAAAATTTATTTTAGTTCTCTTACAATTATAAATGAAAAGCATGCTAGGAGAAATAATAAGGTTTATTGCTTAGGTGCTAAGTATGTTAGTTTCTCTAAGGACAAACCTAGGACTCAAAACACTAGACCTATTTTACCTAAAGAGTCCATTAGGAGAGTTGAAAACCATCTAGGCATTAACCCTAAGAAGGGTAGACACATGCCTAAGAAGAAGAACTTTTCTCCTAAACCTAATGAAAATTCAAAATTGAGGAAATTAGAGGTGGAGAATCAAGCCTTGAGGTCAAGGCTAGAAAAATTAGTGAAGACCCTAGCAATAATATAAAATTCGGTTAAAGGGTCTAATGCCCAAAAGTCAAAACCTAGGAAACAAGAAACATCTAAGGGCAAGAAGGGTTTGGGTCACAAACCTATGTCCTACCATAATGTTCCATTTAATTATGGAACATCATCTAGGTCTAGACAAACCAAGGCTAATAGGGAAGCCATCCCTAAGTCTAGCCATGGTATGTGTTTAGTGGCTAACACCTCAAAGAAATCAAATGTAGCCACTAAGAAGGTCAATGGAGGAGTCACCTCTAGAGTTGACCTAGGAAAGACCCAAAAGACTATGGATTCAAAGCCTAAAAGGGTCATTAGGAAGGTATCTAGGGAAGTTATCCCTAGGGAATACCTTGTTAACCCAAGGAGCTCCAATAGATATTGGGTTCCTAAGAGCGTGATTGATTCACGCTAAATGGGTTAGGGTGTGTCAACCCTAAGTGGATGGGTGGTTAACCTAGCCATTGTGAGTTGACACATTAGGGTGTGCCAATATGGTTTGAGAAGTTAAAAATGATTTAAATTGGCACAATTAGGTCATAGAGGTCGTGGTGTGCTATTTTGGGTTTTTGGCACACTAGGGAAATGAATGGTTTAAGGCAAAGTGAATTTAATCCCTAGAAATGGCAAATTGATTTTAACACTTAGGTATTTTATACCTTAGTTTATTTTTCTTTCCATGCTTTATTTGCTTTGCCATGTCATGACATCATTCTCATTTGTATCTCTAAATATGTCATGATAATGTTTAGATTTATTTTTATATGTCATGTATGCTTAAATGTCATTTACATGTCATGACATCATGATTTTGGCATATGCTTTTATTTATATCATATCTATGCCATAATCATATCATGCATAAATTAAAATGGAGTTAAGGACTATGGCACAATTTGAAGGGAATCAAATTATGTTGCCTTAGAAATATGCATGAGAACATAAAGAACAAAAAACCCACATCTCACTAAGATATTTGACTTGTATGTGTTTTACACATCTAGATATTGGTGAGATGTTTAGGAAAAAGAAAATAAAGGTTTGAAGAACATTTTGAAAACATTTTGAAAAACCTTGGTGAAGCCTATCTTTTGATAGCTATCACCATTGAATGGGATGATACAAAGAGGGATCTTTATTGAAGCTTTTCTAAACTTTTGAACTTTGTATCAATCTCCTAATTTAGTGGGTAAAATAATTTTCCAATATTTTTCACCCATAGTGTTTAGGATAAGTATTATACGTATGCATTTTCAAGATTTTTAAAATTATGTATATTTACTTATGAATTTGCAAATCGATTATCGATCGCCATGGATCGCGATCGATGATAAGTGTGGTTGATCGATTTTGATTTCATTGCCCAATTTGATTCGGGTAAATCTTGTTGGTTAGGCCCATGTTCAGCTAGGTTAAGGTCCCCTAATCACTCCTAACCCTAGGATATGCTTGGGAGAGCATTAGAGAGGGTGGAAATCCATTGGACATGGATTAGGAGTTGGGTTGAGGGTGAGTATCAATTTTAAGGTGGATAAGAGTTCATCGTTGAACTTTACCTTAATTTTGATTTGGTTAATGTTCCTATTGGCTTAGGGACTCTCCAAGGACATTGTTGGAGCAATGGTCAAGGGAGAGCAAGCCTCTTGAGGGAGGTATCCATCATGGGAAGATGGATGTGTATTTCCTCATGGGAGGAAAATTGGGTTGCCTCTCTTTAAGTGATATGGGATCACTAGAAAGATTGTAGGCATGTGTTCCTCTAAGGGAGAGATTGTAATATCTCATTGGGATATGAGATATTCATACCCTTGGAGAGGACCTTTTTGATGTAATGTCAAAAAGGGGGAGAAGTTATCAAGTTACCAATTAGGGTTCGTTGGAATTCTCATTGGGATATGAGAATTGCCAATATGGGAGAATTGGTAGACTTGAGATGGTAGTTTTGTCAATCATCAAAAAGGGGGAGATTGTTGGTGCAATCGGCCTAGGTTGACTCGAGTTTGACTCGAGCAGTACCTTGATAGTATTTTGATGATAGACAAAACTCATGACATGGGATTGTCATGGGAAAGTCCAACATGGGATTGGCATGGAAAATCCAAGCATGGAGCTTGGTGTGGAAGTCCAAGGGGGAAGCCTTGGCATGGGAAAGTCCAAAGCATTGCGAAGCCGTGCGCTTGGTGCTTGGCATGGGAAATCCAAAGCATTGCGAAGCCGTGCGCTTGGTGCTTAGTGAGAAATGCATTGCGAAGCCGTGTACTTGGTGCATTTGGGAAGTCTTGAGAACTTGGCAAGTTCACTAGGCTCGGGTCCTTGAGTCGGTGAAGGATGACATTGCGAAGTCGTGCGCTTGGTGCATCCGAGGGACCGCCGAACGGGGAGCGAATGGAGTGAGCCCAAAGGGAAGCATACTTCTAGGGTATGAGACGCGAAGGATGGCATTGCGAAGTCGTGCGCTTGGCGCATCCGAGGGACGTAGGCCGAGGGAAGAGATCTTCAGTGGGGAACTCCATGAGGGATAAGGTGGACTTGGCTAAGTGGCTAAGACTGAGTGTCGGAGGCTCAAACTTGATATTTGAGGGTTTACCCGACGGTCGGATGCTCAAACAACTTGGTGTTTGAGGTTTTGCCCGACATCAGTCGACTGGCATAGGTGCCGGTTTGACTGATCCAAGTCGACTAGGGTTCGACTGGTGTAAGACTAGGGTTTTGTGCTTGGTAGTCGACTGCCATGGACTAGTCGACTGACGTCGACAGCAGTCGACTGCCGAGGGATGGCAGTCGACTGATGGGAGTGTCGCAAGCACAGAACGCTCCGTAGCCGACTGGGCAGTCGACTACTAGGTCACCAGTCGACTGATGGGCATCATCAGTCGACTGGTAGGTGATCCGTTGGAACTTGTCTGACGTGGATCTGGCCATTGTGAGACAACGGCTACAGGGGCAGTCGACTGGGGCCTTTTGGCAGTCGACTGCTAGGCACGAAAATAGCTCGATGCAGGTTATAAAAGGAGCTCGAGATGGAAGTTTTTGCCATGGTTTTTGTGGAGCTATTGGAGGGGAATTGCTGATGCATTCCAGTCCTTCAAGAGCCAATCAAAGCAAGCAACAAGCAAAGGGTTCAAAGCAAACGTTGTAAAGTGTTCTTTACGTGTATTTCGTATTTGTCTTTGTATTGCTTGTATTTCATTACTTAGTGTAATTGCTTGTGAGAGGTTTCTCCACCTCCGACGTGTAGTCGAAAAGGAGTGTTATAGTTAGTATCGTGCGCATAACTAGAGCTCGGTGAGCTCGCCCGTGGAGTAGGAACCATTCGGTTCCGAACCACGTATATCTTTGTGTATTGCATGTGCTTGTGTGTATTTGTGTATCTTGTTAGTATTATTATTGTTATTCCGCTGCGCTAACAAGAATTGTAGACGAGCACGCAACAAGAACGAACGAATTACGACATCCAACGAACGAGGGCTATTCACCCCCCTCTAGCCGGCCGTCCCGATCTCACAACAAAGGCGATTGCCTTAGGACACCTCTCATATATAACTAACAAATTCCCACTTGGCCTAATGCCAATCGCCACAGTATCAAATACCATAAGCTCTAACATGACCCTCAAACTTACTTTGAGGTAAGGCCTTAGTTAAAGAATCCGCTATGTTCCTTTCAGTGGTAATCTTCTCGATTTGTATTTCCTTCCTATTGATGATCTCTCTGATCAGATGATAGCGGCGAAGCACATGTTTGGATCGTTGATGAGACCACATCAAGTTCAGAGACGAACTTCTTGATCTAAACCGCTTGCTTTGCCGCTTCCGAAGCTGCAATGTATTCTGCCTCTGTGGCAGAATCCGCTATAGTGTCTTGCTTGGAACCTTTCCAACTTATTGTGCCTCCATTCAAGGTGAATAGGTACCCAGACTGAGACCTGGAGTTATCCTTGTCTATCTGGAAGCTGACATCCATATACACACGTATTACCATATCACCTTCTCCATATATTAGAAACACATCCTTAGTTCTTCTTAAGTACTTAAAGATTGTCTTAACAGTCACCCAATGATCCATTCCTGGATTAAACTGGTATTTGTTCATGACACTCAGAGCATACGATACATCGGGCCTCGTACATAACATAACATACATGATAGATCCTATTGCGGATGCATAGGGGATCTTACTCATGCAAATCCTCTCGTCTTCTGTGCGCGGACACATAGACTTCGAAAGGTGTATCCCATGCCTAATGGCAAGGAAATCTTTCTTGGATTCCGACATGCTAAACCTCTTTTAACACTCGATCTATATATGTAGAGTGTGAAAGACCAATCAACCATTTCAATCTATCTCTATAGATCTTAATCTCGAGAATGTAGGTTGCTTCTCCCAGGTCTTTCATGGAGAATGTTTTGGATAACCAAATTTTGACTGACTGTAAGATAGATATATCATTTCCTATAAGTAATATGTCATCGACATACAACACTAGGAACACGACTGCACTCCCACTAACCTTCTTGTACACACAGGGTTCGTCTAAATTTTGTGAGAAATCAAACCTTTTGATTATCTCATCAAAATAGATATTCTATCTCGTGGATGCTTGCGTCAGTCCATATATGGACCGTCAAAGCTTGCATACCTTGGTTTTATCAACTGATGTGAAATCCTTGAGTTGTATCATATACACGTCCTTGAGTAGGTTTCCATTAAGGAAAGTTGTTTTCACATCCATCTGTCATATCGCATAATCATAATGAGTCGCTATGGCCAGGAGCATCTGAATGGATTTAAGCATAGCTACTAGTGAATAGGTCTCATCATAATCAACACATTGCTGGAGAAAAACCTTGTTTCTATTCTTCCTCTTGCTTTGGAAGAGCAAGGAAGGAAGATTTGTGATCTAGGAGCTTCGACTTTTGGTAGATCGTCGCCCACACTACGTCCAAAAGTAGGAAGGTCATACATTAGAAGATCAAGAGGTATATCTATTCTCTTTTCTCTTATGTTACATGTTTGTATTTGTTTTTCAATTATAAGCATGTTATAAATCTGTATATGGCTAAATAATACTTGGATCCCAAGCATAAACACAAAAACTAGCAATCCGGACATCGTCTATTCCACGGCTACTCTCGTAGAATAGAGGATGGTCGCTTGAACAACTAGTTTGTTCAAGTGACCTCTCTAAATGAATAGCACGACGATGACTTGGTGGTTTGGGCAATCCCTTTTGTCTAGGATTAAATTTTTAATCCGGGGACATCGAAGGGATCGCCATTGACAAGCTACCGAGGTGAAGTGGGAAGCGAAGTTTCCCCTCACGGACTCGACAAGCAAAACCCTACAATTGGTATCAGAGCCAAGGTTTCTGGTTTTGTGTGTTTAGGATTCGGTTAATTTTTATGCACTTTTCATATATTATATGTGCCGGATAATAGTAGGATATGCGTAGTTTAACTCTTTGGTTGCAGGCATAAGATCTGACTATTATGGCCATATGTGTGTATGTGATTGTATGTGTATATTTTGTTAAATCCTCGGGGTTGACGAGGCTAATATTTGATTTTTTGTAAATTAGATATGATATTGTTTAGCCACTCTTTATTTTATTTTACTTTCGATCTAGATTTCATGTACACTCCCTCGTGGAGTATAGGATCGATGGATGCAAATTAAAATAGGTTTTAGTCTCAGCTTGGATCTCCGGATGGCTCGTACATGGCGTAGGAGGAGCGGACGAAATGGCGATGCGACGGGAGTCATATTGAAGACAAAAGCCATAATAATTGGAAAATAATTTATTTTTCATATTTATTGCTTATTGTTTGATATGCAAGTCGTAGGCTAGAAAATTCCTCATTTTCAAATTACTAAGTGGGAGAGGGATATTTTTATAAATTCCCATGGCCTCCATTACGATTTGACAAGTGATGCAAACAAACTTGCACGTCAGCTCTGAGTGCCTTCCTCCCCATCGGATGAGTTTGTTTGCGGATCACAAGGTCAAATATGATTATAGGGAATTATCAAAGAGCGTGTGTACTTCCCCATCGGAAGGCACATAACCCGAGATAATTACCTTAGTACTGAGTAATGGTGAACACTTAGATACAAATATATGTATCCTCTCCATCGGAGTCATTGCTTTTATTTGTATGGCCGAAGAGAAACCAACTATTAATTTTACTTGTCAAAAAGTTAGGTTGACAAGATAGTAAAATTAATGGGTAAAACCTCCTCTTGCAAATGTAGAATTCGTATACGTCCACACTATCGTGGCATACGATATTCTCGGTGTTTTAAGGTGTTGGTTGATTTTAAAATTTTATTGTCCGAGGAATCAATAATTTTTTGAAATCTAAAGTAATGATCTATGTGATTCTTAGGATTTTCAAAATGACTTTCAGTCCACTTGCTATGATACTAAAGGAAAATAAACTTACTGTACCCAAATAATGCTGATTGGAAAAGAATCTAGATATTGTCTTAACTGCTAAGGAGTACAAGTATCCACTCTTCGAAGAGTATCCTCAAGCCATGGTTGCTCAAAAAGGTTTCTACTTCTAAGCTGAAAGGCAAGAAGAAGGAGAAACAAGGTGGAGCAAAGGTGGTGGGAGGATCTCAGGGAGGAGTGAAAAAGTCGAAAGGCAAGTACTTCAATTACAAGCAGGATGGACATTGGAAGAAGGATTGTCCCAATCCAAAGCAGAACAAAGGGGTTCCAGGAAACCTGACGATGAGCTAAGAAAGAGATTACCGTTTACTTAGGCAATGCCATAAAGGTGGAAGCTATTGCAATGGGAGACGTTTTATTTATCTTTTGAGAAAAATAAAACTTTGGTTCTGGAAAATTCCCTTTGTGTACTTTTATATAGAAAGAATTTAGTTTCAGTTTCTAAATTGTTTATGGATGGATATTCTATTTCTTTTAATGACAGAGTTGTTATAAAAAGGAATAGGGAGAATATCTGTTCAGGTACATTGATAAGAAATTTATACACACTTGAACCAAAACCTCCCATGATGCAAATAGAAGTTAATAACTCATCTTCTAATTCCAATAAGAGAAAAGAACCTTCGAAGATAAACCAAACATATCTTTGGCATCTTAGGCTTGGTCATATTAACCTAAGCAGAATTCAAAGGTTGATAGCTGATGGACCTTTGGGTTCATTAGTGGTGGAGGATCTCCCAACTTGTGAATCTTGCTTGGAGGGTAAGATGACCAAGAGGCCTTTTAAGGCCAAGGGGTATAGAGCCAAAGATGTGTTAGAATTGATTTATACTGATTCGTATGGTCTTATGTTTATCCAGGCAAGAGGTAGTCTTGAATATTTCGTCTTTTTCATATATGATTATTCAAGATATGGATGACACTACGATCTGATCATGGTAGTGAGTACCTCTTGGGATAGTTTAGAAATTACTTATCAGAGGCTGGGATTCAATCCCAATTAACTGCACCTGGCACACCCCAGCAGAATGGTGTAGCAGAGCGAAGGAATAGGACTCTTATGGAGATGGTTAGATCGATGATGAGTTATTCTGAGTTGCCAGATTTGTTCTGGGGATATGCTCTAGATACAGCGGTGTACATTCTGAACTTAGTTCCATCTAAATCAGTGCCTCATACTCCCACAGAATTGTGAACTGGGCGAAAGCCCAGTCTAAGACATATTCAGATATGGGAGTCGGCACATACGAAAGCGAATCTTCGTAAGTTGGAACCTCGCATGGCACGCTTGTTCATTGGATATCCTAGAGGAACGAAGGGTTGCTTTTTTTATAGTCCTAGAGATCAGAGGGTGATCGTTAGCACGAATGCCAGATTTCTAGAGGAAGACTATATGATGAGCCACAAGCCCAAGAGTAAAATTGTTCTGGAGGAGTTAAAAGGGGAAGTCACTTCTTTAATACCACCGGTACAAGAGGATATACCACATGTCACTGCACTATGTGTCACAGAGGATACAGAGGTGATACCTCATCGTAGTGGGAGGGTTGTGAGACAGCCTGATAGATTCATGTTCTTGGGAGAATCTTCTGATTTGGTCCCTGGCGAACATGAACCTGATCCCTGGACATATGACGAGGCAATCCAAGATAAAGATGCAGCATCTTGGCAAAGTGCAATGAATGCTGAGATTGAATCTATGGATTCAAATCATGTCTGGGAGCTAGTAGAGCCACCCGATGGTGTAAAAACCATTGGATACAAGTGGATCTACAAGAAAAAGAGAGGAATAGATGGGAAGGTTGAGACCTTCAAAGCAAGGCTTGTTGCGAAGGGGTATACTCAGAAAGAGGGTATCAATTATGAGGAGACCTTTTCGCCGGTAGCCATGCTTAAGTCTATCCGGATTCTCTTATGCATAACCGCTCATATGGATTATGAGGTGTGGCAGATGGATGTCAAGACAACTTTCCCTAATGGAAGTCTTGAGGAAAACATCTATATGAAGCAACCAGATGGATTCATTACTAAGGGCAAAGAGCATCTTGTATGTAAGCTTAATCGGTCCACTTATGGATTGAAGCAAGCTTCGAGGTCTTGGAAACATCTGCTTTGATGAGGTAATCTAGTCTTATGGATTTATTCAAAGTCCGGATGAGTCTTGTGTACACAAGAGATGTGACGGAAACGTAGTGGTATTTCTTGTACTATACGTAGATAACATTTTGGTGATTGACAACAATATTAAAGTGTTATCGGGCATAAGGGTATGCTTGTCCAAACAGTTTGATATGAAGGACTTGGGAGAGGTGGGACACATCCTTGGGATCAAGGTTATAAGGGATCACAAGAAAAGGATGTTGTGCTTATCCCAAGCTTCATACATAGACAAGATTATGGAACGTTTTAGCATGCAAAACTCCAAGAAGGGTTTTCTACCTTTCAGGCATGGAGTTCCTTTATCTAAGGAGATATGTCCTAGATCATCTGAGGAGATAGAGGAGATAAAGGCGGTTCCTTATGCTTCGACAGTAGAAAGCCTCATGTATGCGATGCTATGTACGAGACCAGATATTTGCTTTGTCGTGGGCATGGTCAGCAGATATCAGAGTAATCCAGGGCAAGGACATTGGACTACGGTAAAACATATATTGAAGTACCTGAGAAGGACTAGGGATTATATGCTAGTTTACCAGGCAGACCAATTACTCCCTGTGGGTTACACGGATTCCGACTTCCAATCATATAGGGATAACAGTAAGTCTACCTCAGGTTTTGTGTTTACTTTGGGAGGTGGAGCCATTGTATGGAGGAGTGTCAAGCAAAAATGCATGGCAGACTCTACCATGGAAGCTAAGTATGTGGCGGCCTCTGAGGCGTCCAAAGAAATTGTATGACTTAGGAACTTCCTGATGGACTTGGATGTGATTCTTGGTTTGCCCAGTACTATCACAATTTATTGTGATAATAATGGTGCAGTTGCAAACTCGAAGGAAACACGAGCTCATAAGGCAAGTAAACACAAATAGCACAAGTACCACCTGATACGAGAAATCGTAAAGGAGGTAGAAGTTGTTGTCGCCTAGATTGCATCAGAGGATGACCTGGTAGACCCTTTCACTAAGGCCCTTCTAGCGAGAGCTTTGATAGGCATGTGGAGGGAAGGGGAATCAAATGTATGGCAGTATGAGGAAAGCATAGTCTTTTAGTAAAAGTGGGAGATTGTAGGGATGTATACTGAAAAGTCTACCTTTTGTATGAACATCTTTATTTTGAAATAAGAATCACATGATCATTGTTTACATTTTTATGGTTATGCAATATTGTCTAATACATTACATTGTAGATAACATGGTGTGTGGTGTCACACGGGAGATCATGTTATCGGCTCCTTGTAAAGTATAAGTAAAGGCTCACAACCGAGATGGCTTTGGACAAACCATCGGAATGGTTGTAGTGTGATTTGGTATTGGTTTGTCTTGACCATAGAATCACACTAGTGCACTTTGAGTGTATTGAGCAGGACCGACTTAGAGGTGATTCGATTTATTACTGACTACATAATCGAATTGGACCTTAGATATTATTATGTACATGCTCTTAATCCCAATATAATAACGGGCACATATACTTAGTATTCATCTCTTTGATTTACCAATGGGCGAGATTTATAGATTAAATCGATAGGCTCGGTAAGTTGGGAGATGATATTATTTATATGGTGTGCCATTGATTATAGGAGGAAACTGTATCCTATATATTAGGATGATGATGTCCCCTTGAGGAGCTCATAAGGTTCATCATGTAAACCCTGCTGGTGGACTTGGTCCGACATGATGAAAAGGTTGAGTGATACAACTCAAGGAGTTAGATGTTGATTAATTAATGGTCAGTAAATTAATTAATCGACGGACATTCGAGATCTTAAACACGGGGAGAAAATGTACAAATAATATATGGAGCCCATATTATCATATGGGGGTTGGTGAGGTAGATCAATGATAATCCTTTACTGGATTGGATTATCATTAGTGGATCGGACTTTATGTGGGCTTGATCCATGGGTGGCCAAGATCCAACTCCTCCTCATGGTCCCTAATGTAGCCTATTAACACCTCATGAAGCTTAGATCCAATGGATTTAAACAAAACTCTAAGATCCAGAGGTAGAGATTAAATCTCTAAGATCCGACGGTTGAGATTAAATCTCTAGATCCAACGGTTGAGATTAAATCCCTAGAACCAATGGAGGAGATTAATTCATGACTTATCCCTAACTCTATAAAAGGAGGGCATGGGAGTTGGTGTGAACTATCATCAAGAGAGCTAGGGTTTGGGCGGCAAGAGAAGGAATCCTAGTTGAGATAGGATTCAGGTTAGGGATTGGAGGCTAGGGCGGCACCAAATAAGGAAGGTGATTGTTTCTTCTTTTTCCTTCATTAGCCGGCGTCCAGATTGTTTTCCAGCCCTCTTCCAGCCTTTGGCCGGCAGCCAAGCCTCTCTTCTCCTTCTCCTTAGGTGGTGGAAACAAGATATAGGACTTCCCTTTGTGTCTTGGCCGGATTCCACCACAAACATCTCCTTCTAGTTGGCCGACGGTAAGGAGTTTGTGTGCTCCTTGTTGGTTGGTTTTAGGGAGGAGAAAAACCTTGTTTCTATTCTTCTTCTTGCTTTGGAAGAGCAAAGAAGGAAGATTTGTGATCTAGGAGCTTCGACTTTTGGTAGATCGTCGCCCACACGACGTCCAAAAGGAGGAAGGTCATACATTAGATGATCAAGAGGTATATCTATTCTCTTTTCTCTTATGTTACATGTTTGTATTTGGTTTTCAATTATAAGCATGTTATAAATCTGTATATGGCTAAATAATACTTGGATCCCGAGCATAAACACAAAAACCGGCGATCCGGACATCGTCTATTCCGTGGCTACTCGTAGAATAGAGGATGGTCGCTTAAACAACTAGTTTGTTCAAGTGACATTTCTAAACAAATAGCACGATGATGACTTGGTGGTTTGTGAAATCCCTTTTGTCTAGGATTAAATTTTTAATCCGGGGACATCGAAGGGATCGCCATGGACAAGCTACCGAGGTGAAGTGGGAAGCAAAGTTTTCCCTCACATACTCGATAAGCAAAACCCTACATAACGAAGATACCTGAAGAGGATGGGGCATCGGATGCCTTCTTCTTCTTCACGGACTCAAGATAAATCTTGCAGTTTCTTCGCTAATGGCCCTGCTTGCCACAATGATGGCAAGTGTCATTTTGAGCTGGTTTTGCCTTCTTAGCCTTCTTCTTCCCCTTACATTGTTCCTTTGATTTCCCTTTTGAACCTTTCTTTGAGGAATCAACTAACAACATTGTCTTCTCCTCATGCTTCAAAGAAGGCTCCACAGTCTTCAGCATGTTGAGGAGCTAAGGAATGGTGGTTTCAAGTTTGTTCATCCGGTAGTTCATCACAAACTATGAGTAACTCTTCGACAAACAATGTTGAATTAAGTCAATACATAATTCATGATACATCATAAACCCGAGTGTCTCTAGTCGCTCGATGTACCCATCTATCTTTAGCACAAATTGCACTACAGATGTACCTTCTTGCATCTTAGAGGTGAAGAGGAGCTTGGAGACTTCGAACCTTTCAGATCTCGCTTGCTCTTCATATAGCTCATGTAGATGAAAACTATGGTATTAACATTCATATGCTCATGTTGCTTCTGAAGCTCGGGTACCATTGCTGCTAGCATGATGCAACTCGCTAACTTAGAATCATTCACATGTTTCTGATAAGCCAACAATTGGTCCAAAGTTGCATCATCCATAAGATGGGTGGGAAGAGGCTCTTCGAGGACATATGCAAGCTTTTCCTCCTTGAGAACAATTCTCAGGATTGTAAGCCAATCCAAGAAGTTTGGCCAAGTCAATTTATTCGAATCCAAAATAGAGTGCAAGTTTATAGACGTTATGATCATGTGATTAACCTAGATATACAAATTGAGCATATATGAGAAAGATGATTTTAAAATGCAACAACATACATTTATTAAATCCCATTCATTTTTCGAATTCGTAAAACCATTAAAATCAATTCGGGAGATCATAGGTCCATCTCCGAATGGGATGATATCCAACATAGATAAGAACAATCTTGAAGAGAGTCCAACAAGTCATTCTTAGCTACGATATTAGGTATCAAGTATACCAATTGCATATCACTTATATGCAACTATCACAATGTGCTATCAACTAATTGAATGTTCACACATACATTGGGTTGTTAACGCATTAACAAGTATGCATCGTATGCATAGTACCCAACTTTACCTCCCTTCACATCGACCTTAGAGAGAGTCCAACAAACCGATGCTCCAAGTTAAAGCCGACCCATTAATTGCAAAATAGTTTTAATATGGTTAGAGCACATTCAACCAATTAACTAGGCTTGGAGAGAGTCCAACAACCCAAACTAACGATTGACCTCTTACTCTTACCATTTTAGTAATAAACTATTTCAATGGTTTGAACATGTTCAGGTTCGAGCTGAGCTTGGAGAGAGTCAAACAACCCAAAAAAGAAACAGAACTCCGGTTCCAACCAAATTAATGGAAGGTGTAGGCTTTAATATTGTGTAAGGGTTTTAAGGTCTCATCATCTTTTCATGCAAATAACTATTATCTACATGGCATGACACTCATGACATACATATGTGCAACTAATGCTTCTACATGTCACGGCATGCATGACATAATGATATGCATCTAATGCAATTACATGACATACAATTATGACATGTATAAATTGTTAGTGTCAGCCCTTAGTGTCAATCATGAGATGATTGATTAGGGATCATGTGTATCATATTTCATTAATAAAAGACAAAGATTGTTTATTATATTTACTTTATGCATGTGCCAGCTAAAATAAATATAATAATGTCTTTGAATAGTAGGTTCTAATCTACAATATATCAATTAGTAGAATTGATTATGAGAAGCTATAGAGAACACTATTCTTAATATTCCTAGTCAAGTATTAATATACAAGGGCAATATTAATACATGGAGACTGGCATGTAGGTCAATGGATGACTTAATCTCACAAGTCATGGATATGTGATATCACATTGACACATGGGTATATGTATTGGAGAATATATATACTGAATTGACCCACTATGAGAAAATATCATGGATAATTATATGAGTGTCATATACTTTCTCATGTGACTATTCGTATGAATAGTCCTTAGACCTGAAGTCACTACGGTTCCCTACATAAGGAGTTATGTACTTTGGTATCGTCTAACATCACGCCGTAATAGGGTGACTATAACGGTGATCACTGGGTATGTAACGAATTATGCAGAGGAATGTGAGTGATGTAGATGGGATATATCCCTCCTATATGACAGGAGTGATATCTTTGGCCTCTTGATATAATAGGACCACGAAATGCATGGTCGTGCTCAAATGGGTCAATATGAGATATTGAGCTCATTTATTTGAGTGAGTCTACTTGGGGATCAAGAAACATAAATATCGATAAGGGGATGACACGGTCTATGCCTCATTGATCGATCTAAGATATCAGAGATAGAAGGACACCGCCATACATGATAATAGTCACAGAAAGGTTGTCGGATCTCGATGATCTTGTAACTTGGGTAGCAATGATGTATTGCTATATACCGCTTATTGCTTATGTATCTAAAAAGTATTTTAGATACATTGCTAACGTTACAAGAGTCTATAGGGTCACACACAAATGACATTCTGTTTTGGAGATGATTTCTTTTAGTTGGACTAAAAGGACAATTGAGCATATGGCCAAGATTTGAGTTAGACTCAAACTGGTTAAACTTGAGTTAGACTCAAGTTGAACCATGGAAGATGATGTTGGGTTTCCGGCACCGCGGTGAGTGTGTTCGAACATGTTTCATAAACATGTGCACAGCGGAAGAAATAAAAATAATAAATCTATATTTATTACAACACACACATCACACACATGCATAGTACAATATGTGTAGACATAACCGTAAATTTAAATTTGCAATAAAAGGAAATTTAACTACGTATACCTTTCGTATCACGTGTAGCGGGAAAGGCATCAACCGGAACGATTCTCGCTAGAATCGTCTCTATCCGAATCTGTTGGGTTTCCGGCACCGCGGCGTGTGTGTGTTCGATCACGTTTTGTAAACATGAACACAGCGGAAGCAATAAAAATAATAAATCTACATTTATTACAACACACACAACACACGCATGCATATTACAACAAGTGTAGACATAACCGTAAATTTAAATTTGCAATAAAAGGAAATTTATCTACGTTATACCTTTCGTATGACGTGTAGCGGGAACGACATCAACCGGAACGATCCTCGCTAGAATCGTCTCTATCCGTATCCACGCCGAGTTCCTCGGGATGACTTCGCTAAGCCACGAGCTTCGTCTTCGTACGGGTTACTAGCCTCGTGTTGAAGACGACGTGATCGAGAGATGATCACGATCCGAATCCAAATTCGGATCCTAATACGAGTTCTCAAAACTCGCTTCTCCGGAGAGGTATTCGTCAACCAATTGACGAATCCTTCGTCCTCCACCTCAGAGGATTACCGGAGATCGAATCCCCGGTAAGTTAGCCACTGTCGGAGCTCTAACCGTCGTCCAAATGACGCTCCAACGAGAGGAGAACAAGCTGTCCAGAAAACTGGACAGCTTTGGTGGAGGTGATAGGCGCCGGCCAACCAAGGGAGATAGAGCTCACCTTGATGCCAAACTTGAAGGAGATCACCGGAGCACTAACCGGCAGCAGCTCGATGCCGGCGAGTGGGAAGGTCAGCACCTTCTGGACGCTGGTTGGAGCCTCAAGGTGGGCGGCGGCAAGGAGGAGGAGAGTTGGCTCCGAATTTCTCAAAGGAGAGGTGGGCGGCAACTTAGGGTTGTGGATTAGGGCTTAATTATCCCTTAAGCCCGCTTTTATAGAGAACTAATTCTCTTAATGGTTATTGGATCATAACCATTAGGCCCGTTAACCCGCTCCATTAAGATAAGTTAAAATAAACCAAACCATGATGGTTTATTTTAAGTTAAAACGAACCGAACCAAATTTTGGTTCATTCGTTTAAAATAAACCAAACCCTTTGGTTTATTCTCCTCCATTGGATTAGAACCAAACCATTTTGGTCCATCCATTATGTCTTCATAAGACACGACCCATCCACGCTTCCATTGCGACTGAAATGATTTCATGCTCGCTCCATGTTTGGTCCAACCAAACTTAGTTTCTCTCGGTCTGAGAATCCCATTCTCAAGCTCGTTTTAAATCCTTTGGATTACGCTCGTTGTGCGTGTTACCAAATAGGTTCTCGGTTTATGTTGGCCGTCTATAATTAACCATTAATTATAGAACGATCATGAGTGGCACCTAGTAGTATATCATGATCCCCAATTAACCGAAAAGAACAATGGTTGATCCAGAACTATTTCTGAAACCCTTCAGCAGCTCGAATGATTCGTGCCCCATTCCCTTCACTCATCTTATACCCACTTGGTTCAGGACATGGTCTATTGTGTCAGTCCCCACTAGGCTGACTACGTCACACCTAGCCCAAGTATCATTTCCTCGTCCTACGGATTCTAGTTACTCCACATGTATAGAAGAGTACCTTACTCTAAACATGTAATGCTTTGGTAAAAGACTTTAGTAACAATCCAACGAGAGGCCATGGGTATACATCTCCTCGCAAGGAGTGGTGAATCCTTTATAGGCTATTCAAACACCTTCGATCACTTCGACTTATACCCAATCATCCCGGGTCCACATCTCCTTAGAGATGCTTGCTTAAGATGTCAAAGCATAAGTCTCCATGATCAAGATGACTTGAATACCGCAAGTCAAAGGAACATCGCACTTAAGCCACAGTAAGAACTTCATTGACATATCTATATATGCAGAGAACCATATGAAGTCTTACGGCTGGTCACTCCAATGAACTAGTTATCATAACTAGCATCCACGATTAACTCCGGACATCACTATGTCTCCAGCCAGTGAGAATCAGCTGCTTGGATACACCAAGGAGTATACCTCGTGCTAGTCTCGACAGAATTGATGGTGTCCAAATCTATCAATTCATCGACTAGGGATAATTCCGATACATCACAATTACACATGTAGAGATACTCACTAGTTGTGATCCAATCACAAATTCTCTCATGCTGTGAATCGTATCGTGGACATTCAGTAAATGAGTTTAAGATCTAATCAAATACATAAAACATGTATACTCAAATAGTGAATCTTTATTTATCACATAAATGGTTCATACATAAGGCGATTGCCTTAGGACATCTCTCATATATTACTAACAGAATCCACGCCGAGTATCTTCGGGATGACTTCACTAAGTCACGAGCCTCATCTTCGTACGGGTTACTAGCCTCGTGTTGAAGACGATGTGATCGAGAGAAGATCATGATCCGAATCCAAATTCGAATCCAAAGACGAGTCCTCAAAACTCGTTTCTCCGGAGAGGTATTCATCAACCGTTTGACGAATCCTTCGTCCTCCACCTCAGAGGATTATCCGAGATCAAATCCCCGCCAAGGCTACCGCTGTCGGATCTCTAAACGTCGTCCCAACGATGCTCCGACGAGAGGGAAACAACCTGTCCAGAAAACTGGACAGCTTTGGTGGAGGAATTAGAGCCGACCAAAAAGGTAGGATGAAGCTCACCTTGATGCCAAACCCAAAGGAGATCACCGGAGAGTTGCCGGAGGATCACCGGCCGAAGCTTGGACGTCGACAACAATTTGGACGGCGGCACAAGGGGCTGGGTGGCGGCAATGGGTGTTGGCGGCGAATTCACCAAGGAGAGAAGGTGGGCGGCAACTAGGTTAGGGTTTTTGGATTAGGGCTTAACAAACCCTTAAGCCCTCTTTTATAGAGAACTAATTCTCTTAATGGTTATTGGATCATAACCATAAGGCCCGCTAACCCGCTCCATTAATATAAGTTAAAATAAACCAAACCATGATGGTTTATTTTAAGTTAAAATGAACCGAACCAACTTTGGTTCATTCGTTTAAAATAAACCAAACCCTTTGGTTTATTCTCCTCCATTGGATTAGAACCAAACCATTTTGGTTCATCCATTATGTCTTCATAAGACACGGCTCATCCACGTTTCCATTGCGACTGAAACGATTTCATGCTCGCATCTTGTTTGGTCCAACCAAACTTAGTTTCTCTCGGTCTGAGAATCTCATTCTCAAGCTCGTTTTAAATCCTTCGGATTACGCTCGTTGTGCGTGTGACCAAATAGGTTCTCGGTGTATGTTGGCTGTCTATAATTAACCATTAATTATAGAACGATCATGAGTGACACCTAGTAGTACATCATGATCCCCAATTAACCGAAAAGATCAACAGTTGATCCAGAACTATTTCTGAAACCCTTCAGCAGCTTGAATGAATCGTGCCCCATTCCCTTCACTCTTCTTATACCCACTTGGTTCAGGACATGGTCTATAGTGTCAGTCCCCACTAGGCTGACTACGTCACACCTAGCCCAAGTATCATTTCCTCGTCCTACGGATTCTAGTTACTGCACATGTATCGAAGAGTACCTTACTCTAAACATGTAATGTTTTGGCCAAAGACTTTAGTAACAATTCGACGAGAGGCCATGGGTATACATCTCCTCGCAAGGAGTGGTGAATCCTTTATAGGCTATTCAAACACCTTCGATCACTTCAACTTATACCCAATCATCCCGGGTCCACATCTCCACAAAGATGCTTGCTTAAGATGTCAAAGCATAAGTCTTTATGATCAAGATGACTTGAATGCCGCAAGTCAAAGGAACATCGCACTTAAGCTACAGTAAGAACTTCATTGACATATCTATATATGCAGAGAACCATATGAAGTCTTACGGCTGGTCACTCCAATGAACTAGTTACCATAACTAGCATCCACAATTAACTCCGGACATCACAATGTCTCCAGCCAGTGAGAATCAGCTGCTTGGATACACCAAGGAGTATACCTCGTGCTAGTCTCGATAGAATCAATGGTGTCCAAATTCATTAATTCATTGACTAGGGATAATTTTGATACATCACAATTACACATGTAGAAATGCTCACTAGTTGTGATCCAATCACAAATTCTCTCTTACTGTGAATCGTATCTTGGACATTCAGTAAATGAGTTTAAGATTCAATCAAATACATGAAGACATGTATACTCAAATAGCGAATCTTCATTTATCATATAAATGGTTCATACATAAGGTGATTGCCTTAGGACATCTCTCATATATTACTAACAGATGATTCATCATCATGCATGATTAATTTGATTAATCATGCATGGGAATACCAAGAGCCTTGGTATTCATGATGAGAATTCATGAAGGAGAATACCAAGAGTCTTGGTATTAAGAGATGTCTTAATGGGAGGTAATGGAAATGGTTGCTATGGGATTAAAAGGCTTTTTGGGTGTTTCACGTTGAAAATGAGTGGTGGCTTTTTGGTTTTAGGCGTGCAAGCAAGAAAAGGCCAAAAAGAGAGAAAGTGTTCTCTCATCTCCCCTTCCTCTCCTTCTTCTTCCAAAAGGAGTTCTTGGCATTTTGCTAGGGGTTGCTAGCACAATGTGACTCTAAAGATAGTGTGGGTGTCAGTGTGGATACCATAGATATATGGTTACCCTTACCATAATGAGATTCGACAGCGTTTGGAAAAGCGAGATTGCGAAGGGTACGCACTGAAGGTATATTCCTCCTCTAGATTAGATACAAAATGACTTATATAGTTTTGCATGGATCTGTGGTGGGATCCGATTTAAATTATTGTTTCCTCTACGGTTATGCGAAGTATTCGTCCGCGATGTTGTGAACATCAGATATGGACCGGTTTCCCAACATAAATTAGTTTCCTTATTTGTCATAACTAATTTTGGAAATAAAATATGTTTGAGATTTGATTTCTCAAATCAAATCTTGATTAAATTAGGAAACAAATTTTCAAATCTAATCACATATTTTATTTATGGAAAATATTAATTAAGGAAATTCAAATTTAATTTAGGAAACAAATTTCCTAAATTGTAATTTCCTATTCACATTAGAAAATTTCCAATTTGAATTTATTTACTAATTAAAATTTTCATAAATATTTCTAAACTTTAAAAAAGTAAAAAATTTCAAAAAAATACAATTATGACTATCGCAAAACAATTTTATGATTATGTTGGAACAAAGTCGGGTTCTGATACCACTGTTGGGATTCCCCGGCACCGACGTGAGTGTGTGTTCGAACACGTTTCGTAAACATGCACAAAGCGAAAGCAAAAACAAGCAATAAACTAATTTATTATAACACACACACCACACACATGCAAGGATATAACAAGTGTAGACATAATCGCCATTTCAAATTTTGCAATAAAAGAAACTTATACTAGGTATACCTGACGAATTATGTGAAGCAGAAATAACATCAACCAAAGCGACCCTCGCTAGTATTGCCTCTATCTGTATCCACATCGAGTATCATTAGGATAACTTCACCAAGCTATGAGCCCTATCTTCGTGAGAGTTACTAGCCTCGCGTCGAAGACATTGTGATATGAGAGATAATCACAATTCGAATCAAAAAATTAGTTTCATAAACTCGCTTCTCGAAAGCGGGTTTCGTCAACCAATTGACGATACCTCAACCCTCCACCTATGAGGATTGTCGGAGATCCAATCCTCAGTAAAATGTTGACCAAATGACTCTCCATGAAGAGGATAGCAAGCTATCAAAAACTGGACAGCTTATTTTGGTGGAGGAGATGGTCGACCAAACAAGTTGGTTGGCTGCTCCTTGGTCACCAGCGGCCATGGGAGGTTGGGCGACGACTGAGGATGGCTGGAGGACTACCGGCGGCTAGTGGTTGGCTGGCGGCAAGGAGGAGTTGGCGGCACAATAAGCTTGGGCGGTACCAAGGGGTTGGGCAGCAAGGAGCAAGGAGAAGAGGTTGGGCGACTAGGGTTTCAAACTCTCAAAGTTCTTCACGAAAAACCCTTAACACTCTATCTTATAGAGAGCGTGTTTCTTGATCATCATGATGTTGGGAAAATTCTAGATCTGATGTTCACAACATTGCGGGCAAATACTTCGCACAACCGTAACGGAAACAATAACTATAAACCGGATCCCACTAGAGATCCATGCAAAACTATATAAGTTATTTCGTACCCTACTTTTCTAGATCTTATCTAGAAAGAGAAGTATACCTTCGGTCCATGCCCTTCGTAATCCTGCTTTTCCAAATACTGTCGGATCTCAATACGGTAAGGATAACCGTATCTCTAAGGTATCCACACTGACATCCACCCGTTTTGGAGTCATGTTGTGCTAGCAACTCCTAGCAAAACGCCAAGAACCCTTTGGAAGAAGGAGGAGAGGAAGAAGAGAACTCTTTCTCTTGGCTTTTTGGCTTGCACGCCCAAAACACAAAAACCACACCTATATTCTTGCACGTTCAACACCAAAAACCCTTTAAAGGCACTAGCAACCATTACCATCAATCCCTCTTAACTCCTCATTAAGAAGACTCTTAATACCAAGACCCTTGGTATTCCTCTTCATCATGAATACCAAGGCCCTTGGTATTCCCATGCATGATTAATCACATTAATCATGCATGATGATGATGAATCATCTTCCATGGTTCAACTTTAGTCTAACTCAAGTTTAACCAATTTGAGTCTAACTCAAGTCTTGGCCACATGCTCAATTGTTCTTTTAGTCCAACTAAAAGAAACCATCTCCAAAACAGAATATCATTTGTGTGTGACCCTTTAGGCTCTTGTAACGTTGACAATGTATCTAAAACCATTTTAGATACATAAGCAATGAGTGACATCTAGCAATACATCATTGCTACCCAAGTTACAAGATCGTCGAGATTCGACAACCTTTTTGTGGCTATTATCATGTATAACGGTGTCCTTCTATCTCTTATATCTTAGATCGATCAATGAGGCATAGACCGTGTCATCCCCTTATCGATCTTTATGTTTCTTGATCCCCAAGTAGACTCACTCAAACAAATGAGCTCAATATCTCATATTGACTCATTTGAGCATGGTCATGCATTTCGTGGTCCTACTATATCAAAAGGTCTAAAGATATCACTCCCGTCATATGGGAGGAATAGATCTCATCTACATCACTCACATTCCTCCGCATAATTTGTTACATACCCAACAATTATCGTTATAGTGCACCCTGTTACGGGTGATATTAAATGATACCAAAGTACATAACTCCTTATGTAGGGAACCGTAGTGACTTTAGGTCTAAGGACTATTCATACCAATAGTCACATGAGAAAGTATATGCCACTCATATAATGATCCATGACACTTTCTCATGACGAGTCAATTCAGTATATATGTTCTGTAATATATATACCCATGTGTCAATGTGATATCATATATCCATGACTTGTGAGATCAAGTCATCCATTGACCTACATGTTAGTCTCAATGTATTAATATTTCCCTTGTCTATTAATACTTGACTATGAATATTAAGAATAGTGTTCTCTACAGCTTCTCATAATCAATTCTACCAATTGATATACTGTAGATTAGAACCTACTATTCAAGGGCATTATTATATTTATTTTAGCTGGCACATGCATAAAGTAAATATAATAAATAATCTTTGCCTTTTATTAATGAAATATGATACACATGATCCCTAATCAATCATCTCATGATTGACACTAAAGGTTGACACTAACAATCTCCCACTAGTACTAGTGTCAATCACTGTAATCTCTAAGACCTAGTGACCTAGTATGACCATCATGCTTCCTCTGTGCCAAAGTCTTGGTCAAGGGATCCGCAATGTTAGCATCAGTATCTACTCTGCATATCCGCACATCTCCTCTATCGATGATCTCTCGAATGAGGTGATATCGCTGCAATATATGTTTGGAATGCTGGTGAGAACGAGGTTCCTTAGCCTGTGCTATAGCCCCGTTGTTGTCACAATGCTAGGAACTACACCAAACTCAGAAACAAACTTTCTGATCCAAACTACCTCCTTTGCTGCATCCGAAGCAGCAATATCACTACAACAAATATGACTTTCCGTAACACGTTATCAACAGTGCACAATTGTAGCACGTTGTTAATAATAGTTTTTACAGCGCGCTCAATTTTGTATGCTGCAGATAATATTATATTTTTGTAAACAACAACATACAAAAATAATACACTATCAATACTCATTTATCAGTGTACAATACACCCTGTTAATATTAAATAATAACAGCGTGCATTTTGCGCGTTGTTAAAAATTTTATTACAAAAAATTAAATTTTTCACAGCGCGCCAATCATGTGTGTTATAGATAATATAAACAGTGTGCATTTTGCACGTTGTTAAAAGTTTCCCTATAAAAAATTAAATTTTTCTTAGCGTGCCAATCAAGTGCGCTGCGGATATTACAATGTTTGTTAATATGAAATAATAGCAGCGTGCATTTTGCGTGCTATTATAAATTTTATTATAAAAAATTAAATTTTTCACAGTGCGCCAATCATGTGTGTTGTAAATAATATTAACAACGTGCATTTTACACGTTGTTAAAAGTCTTCCTGTAAAAAATTAAATTATTTGCAGCGCGCCAATCAAGTGCGTTGCGGATATTACAATGTTTGTTAATATGAAATAATAACAGCATGCATTTTGCGTGCTATTAAAAAATTTATTATAAAAAATTAAATTTTTCACAGTGCGCCAATCATGTGTATTGCAGTTAATATTAACAACGTGCATTTTGCACGTTGTTAAAAGTCTCCCTATAAAAAATTAAAATTTTTGCAGCGTGCAAATTAAGTGTGCTACGGATATTACAATGTTTGTTAATATTAAATAATAACAGCGTGCATTTTACGTACTTTTAAAAAATTTATTATAAAAAATTAAATTTTTCACAGTGCGCCAATCATGTGTGTTGCAGATAGTATTAATAGCGTGCATTTTGCACGTTGTTAAAAGTCTCCCTATAAAAAATTAAATTACAATGTTGTTAAATCAAGTGCACTGCGGATATTACAATGTTTATTAATATGAAATAATAACGGTGTACAATTTGTATGCCGTTTAAAATTTTATTATAAGAAAATAAATTATTCACAGCGTGCCGATCAAGTACGCTGTGGATATATATAATTGTGCACTGCAAAAAGTCAAATAAATTAGCATTTTGTAAGTATTTAAATATGTACAACTTTTGATCCTATAATATTTATCATTCATTTTAAAAAGTAGAGGATCACCGTTAATTTCATATATATATTCCACGTTTGATATGTACAAATTTTATATTTTTTAATTTAAAACTCATCTTGGACCTAATTAAATCTATATTTGATAATTTTTCTGATATAAAAATATAAAATTTAAAATTTCACGTTTTGGATCTCTAGTGTTTGGATTTGAATTTTGATAAGGGGATTCGTAACCCATTTTCCCTTTTTTTTTCTGCTCAACAAATGCGATACAATGCCAAACCCTAGCCTAATCCACCGCACGCCGTTTCCTTCTCTACCGAATCGCCGCCTCTGCCTCATACTTTCACATCTGTTATAGCCCCCGCAGGAGCACCGCCCTCATCTCTCCCTCCGGCCGGCAACTAGCGCAAGCTACGTTCTTGATTTTCCTTCTGTGAATTCTTTTGTGTTTCTTTTCGAGTTCCTTCGTTCCGATATCTTTGATAGGAACCCGTGTCAATAGCAAATTTAATAAAAATTCTAACGAAAAAAAAACATTAATCTTCTACTTCAAGGTGTATGTGCAGTAAAAGCATGTTTTTTTCTAACATTCGAGTTGCATTAAACATATGGCCAAGTCACTTTCGTCTAAGCCTTTCCATCAAGTCTGCTCTCACTTCATCCACACAGTGGCTAGTTTCCAAGTAAGTCAAATATTAGAAATTTAGTTCTGTGATTTAGAATATTCTTCCTATTGATCTATGTTTGTTTTTCTCGGGTGTATCCTTTTCTTTCTAAGAAACATGTGGTCAAATAGCAAACCATTTCTAAAGAACCATAATGGTTCAATTATTTGGTCCAAAATGTTTTTACCATAATGACTCAGATGTAATTAGGCCATTGTTTATAGCTAAAGGGAACACTACTCATGGTTTCATCAAACATTTTTTTTTTTGAGTTTTACCTTTCAATTCTCCTGGAAAACAACCCTCATTGTTTCACTAAATATCCTCAAGAGGTATATAAACTACACTTGAAGCCCTTGAGCAATCCATTTAGCCGATAACTTACTACATGAGATCTTTGATAATAAAATCATCTGAATATTTGTCACCTCTTCCCTTCTTACTGCAATTTTTGGCTTCACTTCTTGTAGTTATATTAAACAAACTTTATGTGACATCCTTGTGGAGAATAATAACTTGAATTTACTTACAATTAACAAAATCTAAATTGTCTTCAAATTATTTGGCCAACTTGGAAGAATCCCAGAAGCTAATGAGCCTTGATCGCTTACTCTTGCATGGCCTTCATGAGAGAGAATGAGAGACGCTGATGTTGGATGAGTTGGAGGAGGCTTGGAAGAGATATTAATGGATTTTTTTAATCAAATCTTAGTAGACTGACAGAGAGATTGAGAAAGCACTTGAGATCATAGTGATGGCAACAATGACTTGAGCTGATCTTGGCTCTCTAGCTAAGCATTGTCTAAAAAAAATAAGTGTATTCATGCCCATCTAATTTATATCTGATCTAATTACTGATGAAGAGGTAACAAGTTTATATTTGGATTACCTTATTTGGAAAAACTAGCATGTTGCATTGTTACCTCCAGATTATCACCATGCATTGTTACCTCTGAAGGTAAGAAATATCACTTTCTACTTCAACTCGGTCGCTTGTTCATGACGATCCCTTCTACGTCCCCGGATAAAAAAATTTATCCTTGACAAGAGGGATTACCCAAGTAACCGTTTCATCGTTGTGCTATTCGAGTAGAGTAGTCACTTGAACAAATTTATTGTTCAAGCAACCAACCTCTATTCTACGAATAGCCGCGGAATAGACGATGTACGGATCGCAGGCTTTTGTGTTTATGTTCGGGGTCCAAGTTATATTAGCCACAAAATAGAATATATCATGCATATATAATTGAGAAACAATTATAAACATGTTACATAAAAAAATAGACAAGTATTATACCTCTCGATCTTCTATCGTATGTCCTCCCTCCTTTTGGACGTCGTGTGGGCGACGATCTACCAAAAGTTGAAGCTCCTAGATCACCAATCTTCCTTCCTTGCTCACTCCGAACAAGAGGAATAATAGAAACAAAACTCTCCTTCTTTCAACCAACCACCAAGCTCCAAGGTTGGTGCTTGCCGCCGGCCAAGAAGGATTGGGTGAAGAAGATGGATGCCGGCCAAGAGCTCCAAGGGAAGACCCTAAGCCTTGTTTCCACCGTCCAAGGAGAAGAGGAGGGCTTGAACGCCGGCCAAAGAGGGGAGAAGCAAGCCTTGGGCGCCAGCCAACAACAAGAAGAAGAAGAGAAAGGAAAATCTTTCCTTAATTGTGGCCGCCCAAAGCCCTAATCCTCCTTGCCGCCCAAAACCCTAAGCCACCTTGCTCTTGATTCTCTCTCCACGCCAACCCTTAAGACCCTTTTTATAGAGTTATAAATAAACCTTATTTTAATCTCCACAATTGGTTCTAGGGATTTAATCTCAACAGTCGGATTTAGAGATTTAATCACAACCGTCGGATCTAGAGATTTAATCTCTACCTTTGGACCTAGAGTTTTGTTTTCATCCATTGGATCTAGGCTTCATGAGGTTTTAATAGGTTACAATAGGGACCATGAGGAGGAGTTGGATCTTGGCCACCTAATGGATCAAGCCCACATAAAGTCCGATCCATTAATGATAATCCAATCCACTAAAGGATTATCATTGATCTACCTCACCAACCCCCATAAGTTAATATGGGCTTCATATATTATTTGTACATTTTTCTCCTCGTGTTTAAGATCTCTAATGTCCATTGATTTAATTAATTTATTGACAATTAATTAATCAACATCTAACTCCATGAGTAGTACCACTCAACCTTATTATCATGCCGAACCAAGTCCACCTACAGGGTTTACATGATGAACCTTATGAGCTCCTTAAGAGAACATCATCATCCTAATATATAGGACACGGTTTCCTCCTATAATCAACGACACACCATATAAATAATATCATTTCTCAACTTACCGAGCCTATCGATTTAATCTATAAATCTCGTCCATTGGTAAATCAAAGAAATGAATACTAAGTATATGTGCCCGTTATTATATCGGGATTAAGAGTATGTACAATATAATATCTGAGGTCCGATTCGATTATGTAGTCAGCAATAAATCAAATCACCTCTAAATCGGTCATGCTCAATACACACAAAGTGTACTAGTGTAATTCTATGGTCAAGACAAACCAATACCAAATCACACCATAACCATACTAATGGTTTGTCCAAAGTCATCTCGATTGTGAGTCTATACTTATATTTTACAAGAGGCCGATAACATGATCTCCCGTGTGACACCACACACCATGTTATCTAAAATATAATGTATTAGACAATATGCATAACCATAAATATACAAATAATGATCATGTGATTCTTATTTCAAAATAAAGATGTTCATATAAAAAATAGACTTTTTAGTATACATCCCAACAACCTCCAGATAATCATTTATTTGTTTCTTTGTGATCTTGGTGTAGATAATCAGCTGTAGCAAAAATACCGCTCAGCTTGGAAGAGCAAGGGAACAAACTTATCTTCCTATATCCTGGGCTTCGAGTGCAGGTTTAGACTAATTTTACATAAACTATGATCTAAACAGTGCAATAGAATGTTAATTTTCTTGAGGATGTTTCCTAAATAATTATTTATAAAAAAATGTTAGTTTTATTGTCCGAGGAGCTTGTCATAAAAAAGGCATGCACATCTCATGTTTGGCAATTGGCACTATTGATAAGAAGAAACTAGTATTATCAGCATGCTTGATGTGGTTGTAGGTTCCATAGTGAATTGATTGAGTTGTCATTTCGTTTATAAACATCCTTATCTTGAAGAATGTGAATTGTTTATAGAAAATTTAACATTTTATTATTTGTCCCTATTTATTTTTTTTGTGTTCTTGTTAGTGAATGTGCAATTATGATAATATTATTTGACAATATTTATTTAAAAAATTAGGTTGCTAGTGGTGACATTGATGACGATATTAGGAATTATGTTAGTGGCGGTAGTGATGTCAATGGAGCAAAAAAGAATGACAATATTGTAACTCAGGTAACCATATTGATATGAGAAATATTGTGGTTTCTTTTACATGATAGAATCTCTCTCTTATTACTAATAACCTATTTTGTTATAAAAATATACTTGGGAACATTAATAATTTTTTATTGTTATACAGGAAAAATTGAAGAACGTGAATTGTGAAGATGTCAGTGTTAATACTAAATGTAAGTTGCTTCATTGGTCTGGCAATGAAGTGTTGGTGTAGGGGCACCAGATAATCAAACCTGTATTTTGATTATGGCAAAGACACAAAGTTAAGTTTACATCGTTATCTCATTAGCTAAATCGAGTGTGCAGAAAAGTACTGTTGGGTTTCCGGCACCGCGGCGTGTGTGTGTTCGATCATGTTTCGTAAACATGAGCACAGCGGAAGCAATTAAAAATAATAAATCTACATTTATTACAACACACGCATGCATATTACAACAAGTGTAGACATAACCGTAAATTAAATTTGCAATAAAAGAAAATTATCTACGTTATACCTTTCGTATGACGTGTAGCGGGAACGACATCAACCGGAACGATCCTCGTAAGAATCGTCTCTATCCGTATCCACGCCGAGCTCCTCGGGATGACTTCGCTAAGCCACGAGCTTCGTCTTCGTACGAGTTACTAGCCTCGTGTTGAAGACGACGTGATCGAGAGATGATCACGATCCGAATCCAAATTCGGATCCTAAAACGAGTTCTCAAAACTCGCTTCTCCAGAGAGGTATTCGTCAACCGTTTGACGAATCCTTCGTCCCCCACCTCAGAGGATTACCGGAGATCAAATCCCCGGTAAGTTAGCCGCTGTCGGAGCACTAACCGTCGTCCAAACGACGCTCTGACGAGAGGAGAAGAAGCTGTCCAGAAAACTGGACAGCTTGGTGGAGGAGTAGGCGCCGGCCAAAAACAAGGAAGCCAAGTGCTCACCTTGATGCCAAACCTAAGGAGGATCGCCGGAACTCTTCCGGCAGCAGCTCGACGCCGGCGAGGAGGAAGGAAGCAGCCTTCTAGACGCCGGTTGGAGGAGCTTTGGGCTGGGCGGCGGCAGCTTAGGGTTGGGCGCCGAAATCACCAAGGGTGAGGTGGGCGGCAACTACCATTAGAGTTTTTGGATTAGGGTTTAAGCCCTATTTTATAGAGAACTAATTCTCTTAATGGTTAATGGATCATATCCATAAATCCCGTTAACCCGATCCATTAAGATAAGTTAAAATAAACCAAACCATGATGGTTTATTTTAAGTTAAAACGAACCGAACCAACTTTTGGTTCATTCGTTTAAAATAAACCAAACCTCTTTGGTTTATTCTCATCCATTGGATTAGAACCAAACCATTTTGGTTCATCCATTACGTCTTCATAAGACACGGCCCATCCACGCTTCCATTGCGACCGAAACAATTTCATGCTCGCTTTATGTTTGGTCCAACCAAACATAGTTTCTCTCGGTCTGAGAATCCCATTCTCAAGCTCGTTTTAAATCCTTTGGATTACACTCGTTGTGCGTGTGACCAAATAGGTTCTCGGTTTATGTTGGCTGTCTATAATTAACCATTAATTATAGAATGATCATGAGTGGCACCTAGTAGTAGATCATGATCCCCAATTAACCGAAAAGATCAACGGTTGATCCAGAACTATTTCTGAAACCCTTCAGTAGCTCGAATGAATCGTGCCCCATTCCCTTCACTCATCTTATACCCACTTGGTTCAGGACATGGTCTATTGTGTCAGTCCCCACTAGGCTGACTACGTCACACCTAGCCCAAGTATCATTTCCTCGTCCTACGGATTCTAGTTACTCCACATGTATCGAAGAGTACTTTACTCTAAACATGTAATGCTTTGGCCAAAGACTTTAGTAACAATCCGACGAGAGGCCATGGGTATACATCTCCTCGCAAGGAGTGGTGAATCCTTTATACGCTATTCAAACACCTTCGATCACTTCGACTTATACCCAATCATCCCGGGTCCACATCTCCTCGGAGATGTTTGCTTAAGATGTCAAAGCATAAGTCTCCATGATCAAGATGACTTGAATACCGCAAGTCAAAGGAACATCGCACTTAAGCCACAGTAAGAACTTCATTGACATATCTATATATGCAGAGAACCATATGAAGTCTTACGGCTGGTCACTCCAATGAACTAGTTACCATAACTAGCATCCATGATTAACTCCGGACATCACTATGTCTCCAGCCAGTGAGAATCAGCTTCTTGGATACACCAAGGAGTATACCTCGTGCTAGTCTCGACAGAATTGATGGTGTCCAAATCCATCAATTCATCGACTAGGGATAATTCCGATACATCACAATTACACATGTAGAGATACTCACTAGTTGTGATCCAATCACAAATTCTCTCATGCTGTGAATCGTATCGTGGACATCCAGTAAATGAGTTTAAGATCCAATCAAATACATGAAACATGTATACTCAAATAGTGAATCTTCATTTATCATATAAATGGTTCATACATAAGGCGATTGCCTTAGGATATCTCTCATATATTACTAACAGACTCCCACTTAGCCTAATGCCAATCGCTACGGTATCCAATACCATAATCTCTAACATGACCCTCAAACTTACTTTGAGGTAATGCTTTAGTCAAAGGATCCGCTAAGTTCCTTTCAGTGGGAATTTTCTCGATTTGTATTTCGTTCCTACTGATGATCTCTCTGATAAGATGATAGCTGGCACATGTTTGGATCGTTGATGAGACCTTGGCTCTTTCTGCAAGTGCTCCATTGTTGTCGCTGTAGACCGGTATTGCTTCAACAATGGCCGGAATCACACCAAGTTCATGAACGAACTTCTTGATCCAAACCGCCTTCGCCGCCCGGCCGCAATATATTCTCGCCTCGTGGTAGAATTCGCCATCTCTTGTTTGGAACTTTTCCAACTCATCGCGCCATTCAAGGTGAATACGATCCGCATCGAGACACGAATCATCCTTGTCCGTCGAAGCCGCATCCGTATACCCGCGTATCACCATGTCCCCTTCTCCATATATTAGGAACACATCCTTAGTTCTTCTCAAGTACTTAAGGATCGTCTTAACAGCCGCCCAATGATCCATTCCTAGATCGGACTAGTATCTGCTCATGACACTCAGAGCGTACGATACATCGGGCCTTGAACATAACATAGCATACATGATAGATCCTATTGAGGATGCATAGGGAATCTTACTCATGCAAATCCTCTCGCCTCGCGGACACATAGACTTGAAAGGTGTACCCCATGCCCGATGGGCGATAACCTTTCTTGATTCCGACATGCTAAACCTCTTTAGCACTCGGTCTATATATGTAGATCGCGAAGACCAAGCAAACTGCTTCGATCTATCTCTATAGATCTTAATCCCAAGGATGTAGGTTGCTTCTCCCGTGTCTTTCATGGAGAATGTCTTGATAACCAAACCTTAATCGATCAGAAGATTGACACATCGTTTCCTATAAGTAATATGTCATCGACATACAATACTAGAACACGATCGCACTCCCACTAACCTTCTTGTACACACAAGGTTCGTCTGGATTTTGTGAGAAATCAAACTTTTTGATTGTCTCATCAAAACGGATATTCCAGCTCCTGGATGCTTGCTTCAATCCATAAATGGATCGCCGCAATTTGCATACCTTGGTTTTATCAACCGATGTGAAACCCTCAGTCAGTATCATATACACGCCTCGGCGTGTTTCCATTAAGGAAAGCTTTTCATATCCATCCGCCATATCTCATAATCATAATGAGCCGCTATGGCGGGAGAATCGAATGGATTTAAGCATAGCTCTGGTAATAGGTTTCGTCATAATCAACACCTTATTTTTGGCGATATCCTTTCGCCACCAATCTAGCCTTATAGGTAATCACATTACCATCCATGTCGGTTTTCTTCTTGAAAACCCACTTGCACCCTATAGGCTTTATCCTTCAGTGGGTCAACCAAGTTCCAAACTTGGTTTTCATACATGGAATCCATTGACTTCATGGCACCAAGCCACTTATCTCTTTCTCGAACTTGTCAAGACTTCTTCATAACTCGTAGGCTCTCATCATCAATGAGTAACACATCGCTCGATTCGCTACGAGAAATCCATATCTCTCAGGAATATTGCGTGTTCTACCAGATCTACGAAGATGTGGTGTTACAATAGTCCAAATTGATTGCTCATCACTATGAGTTGTCTACAGTGCTTCACCGTGTATCTCATTAATGTCTATTTGAGTCTCTCGAGCCTCCTCAAGCTCGACGACACTCCCACTGTTTTCTTGCAAGAGAAACTCTTTCTCTAGAAACACAGCATGCCTTGAAACAAACACCTTTTGTTCCACAGGATGATAGAATTGGTAACCCCTTGTTTCCTTAGGGTATCCAACAAATAGACATTTATCAGACTTAGCATCCAATTTGTCCGATCGACATCGCCCGCTACATAAGCAGACAACCCCATATCTTCAAGTAAGATACATGAGGTTTCTTACTATTTCATATCTCATATAGAGTAGTTGAGACTACCTTGGTAGGCATTCTGTTTAACAAGTAAACAGCTGTCTGAAGTGCATAACCCCAAAAGGACTTGGGAAGAGTCGCATGATTCATCATTGACCTGACCATGTCCAACAAGGTCCGGTTACGCCTCTCAGATACACCATTATGCTGTGGTGTATAGGGCGGAGTCCATTGAGACAATATGCCATTGTCTCTTAGATAATCAAGAAACTCTTGACTTAAGTATTCACCACCTCGATCCGATCGAAGTATTTTAATACTTTTGTCATGTTGTTTCTCTACTTCATTTCTGAATTCTTTGAACCTTTCAAAGGCTTCAGACTTGTGTTTCATCAAGAACACATACCCAAACCGTGAGTGATCATCGGTGAAGGTAATGAAGTAGCTATAGCCTCCTAAAGCTTGAGTTGACATAGGTCCACATACATCAGTATGTACTAGACCTAGTAACTCTCCCACTCGTTCACCCTTTCCAGTAAAAGGTAACTTAGTCATCTTGCCTTTTAAGCATGATTCGCATGTATCGTATGAATCCAATTCAAACGCTTATATGGCCAAGACGACAATGCCACATATAGGAGTCTATGTGATTATCCTTTCGAGCACGCGTGTTGCTCGCTTCGATATTGAAAATGTCACTGGATACGTCCAACGTATAAATGCCATTACTCAAAGTTCCAGTTCCATAAAGTACGCCATTCAAAGTTATATAACAACAATTGTTACTAAACGTTAAATGGAAACCATTTCTATTTAAGCAGGAAATAGAAACAATGTTCTTTATTAGAGAAGGAACATAATAGCAATTGTCCAGTTCCAAGACTAGTCCACTAGGGAGCTTCAGCAAATAAGTTCCGATGGCGACCACAGCAACCTTTGCTCCATTGCCAACTCGCAAATTTGACTCCCTTCTGACAAGTCTTCTTCTATTCCTTAGCCCCTGTATGTCATTACATATATGTGAGCTACACCCAGTATCCAATACCCAAGTGTCTAAGGAAATAGAATGACAATCAATAATGAAGATACCTGAAGAGGGTGGGGCATCGGATGCCTTCTTCTTCTTCATGGACTCAAGATAAATCTTGCAGTTTCTTCGCCAGTGGCCTTCCTTGCCACAGTGATGGCAAGTGCCCTTTTGCGCTGGTTCCGCCTTCTTTGCCTTTTTCTTTCCTTTCTTCTGTTCTTTTGCCTTCCTCTTAGAACCTTTCTTTGAGGAATCAACTATAGAACCGCCTTCTCCTCATGCTTCTGAAGGCTCCACGGTCTTCAAAGATATTAAGGAGCTCGGGAATGGTGTATTCCAATTTGTTCATCCGATAGTTCATCACAAATTGCGAGAAGCTCTTGGGCAAACAATGCAGAATTAAGTCAATACTTAACTCATGATCCATCACAAAATCGAGGGTAGCTAGCCGCTCGATGTACCTGTTCATCTTTAGCACAAACTGCACTACAGACGAACCTTCTTGCATCTTCGTAGTGAAGAGGAGCCTAGAGACCTCGAACCTTTCGGATCTCGCTTGCTCATCGAACAGCTCATGAAGATGGAAGACCATAGTATTAGCATCCATATGCTCATGCTGCTTTTGCAGCTCAGGTACCATCGCCGCTAGCATGATGCAACTCGCCAGCTCAGAATCTGCCACATGTTTCTGATAGACCAACATTTGGTCTGGAGTTGCATCGTCCTTAGGACGGTCAGGAAGAGGCTCTTCAAGGACATATGCAAGCTTTTACGCCTTGAGAACAATTCTCAGGTTTCTAAGCCGCCAGAAGTTAGGCCCACTTTGTTCAATCCAAAATAGTGCGCAAATTCAAAGACGCTATGATCAATTTATTGACCTAGAAATACAAAACGAGCATATATGAGAAAGATGATTTTAAAATGCATCAATATACATTTATAAATCCCATTCATTTTTGAATTTCAAAACCCTTAAAATCACTTCGAGATCGTAGGTCCATCTCCGAATGGTCGATATCCATCATAGATAAGAACAACCTTGGAGTGAGTCCAACAAGCCATTCTTAGCTATGATGGTGGGTATCAAGTATACCGATTACATATCATGTATATGTAACTATCACAATGTGCTATCAACTAATTGAATGTTTACACATACATTGGGTTGTTAACACATTAACAAGTATGCATCATATGCATAGCACCCAACTTCACCTCTCTTCACATCGACCTTGGAGTGAGTCCAACAAATCGATGCTCCAAGTTAAAGCCGACCCATTAATCGCGAAATAGTTTTAATATGGTTAGAGCGCATTTAACCAATTAGCCAGGCTTGGAGTGAGTCCAATAACCCAAACTAACGATTGACCTCTGACTCTTACCATATTAGAGTTAAACTATTCCAATGATTTGAGCCGGGCTTGGAGTGAGTCCAACAACCCAAACAAGAAATGAACTCGTTCTAACCATATTAATGGAAGGTGTAGGCTTTAATATTGAGTTAGTGGGTTTTATGTCTCATCCTCTTTTGCATGCAAATAACTATTATCTACATGGCATGACATACATGGCATACATCTACATGTCACGACACGCATGGCATAATGTTATGCATCTAATGCAATTACATGGCATACAATTATGTCATGTATATAATTTCCTTATATGTCATAACTATTTATGGAAATAAAATATGTTTAAGATTTGATTCTCCAAATCAAATCATAATTAAATTAGGAAACAAATTTCCAAATCTAATCACATATTTTATTCATGGAATTATTTGATTAAGGAAAATCTATTTAGGAAACCAATTTCCTAAATCATTAAAACTACTTATGGAAATAAAATATTTTAAGATTTGATTTCCCAAATCAAATCATGATTAAATTAGGAAACAAATTTCAGAATCTAATCAAATATTTTATTTATGGAAAATATCAATTTCCATAAATACTTCCAACTTTCCAAAAGTGGAAGATTTCCATAAATACTTCTAGACTTTCCAAAATTGAAAAATTTCCATAAATACCTCTAAATTTCCAAAATTTAGAAAATTTCCAGAAATACATTATGACTATCGCAAAACCATTTTTACGATTATGTCGAAACACAACCTGGGCTCTGATACCCTTTGTTGGGTTTAAAGTGGCGTGTGTGTGTTCGATCATGTTTCGTAAACATGAGCACAGCGGAAGCAATTAAAAATAATAAATCTACATTTATTACAATAAACACAACACACGCATGCATATTACAACAAGTGTAGACATAACCGTAAATTAAATTTGCAATAAAAGAAAATTATCTACGTTATACCTTTCGTATGACGTGTAGCGGGAATGGCATCAACCGGAACGATCCTCGTAAGAATCGTCTCTATCCGTATCCACGCCGAGCTCCTCGGGATGACTTCGCTAAGCCACGAGCTTCGTCTTCGTACGAGTTACTAGCCTCGTGTTGAAGACGACGTGATCGAGAGATGATCACGATCCGAATCCAAATTCGGATCCTAAAACGAGTTCTCAAAACTCGCTTCTCCGGAGAGGTATTCGTCAACCAATTGACGAATCCTTCGTCCCCCACCTCAGAGGATTACCGGAGATCAAATCCCCAGTAAGTTAGCCACTGTCGGAGCACTAACCGTCGTCCAAACGACGCTCCGACGAGAGGAGAAGAAGCTGTCCAGAAAACTGGACAGCTTGGTGGAGGAGTAGGCGCCGGCCAAAAACAAGGAAGCCAAGTGCTCACCTTGATGCCAAACCTAAGGAGGATCGTCGGAACTCTTCCGGCAGCAGCTCGACGCCGGCGAGGAGGAAGGAAGCAGCCTTCTAGACGCCGGTTGGAGGAGCTTTGGGCTGGGCGGCGGCAGCTTAGGGTTGGGCGCCGAAATCACCAAGGGTGAGGTGGGCGGCAACTACCATTAGAGTTTTTGGATTAGGGTTTAAGCCCTATTTTATAGAGAACTAATTCTCTTAATGGTTAATGGATCATATCCATAAATCCCGTTAACCCGTTCCATTAAGATAAGTTAAAATAAACCAAACCATGATGGTTTATTTTAAGTTAAAACGAACCGAACCAACCTTTGGTTCATTCGTTTAATATAAACCAAACCCTTTGGTTTATTCTCATCCATTGGATTAGAACCAAACCATTTTGGTCCATCCATTATGTCTTCATAAGACACGGCCCATCCACGCTTCCATTGCGACTGAAACAATTTCATGCTCGCTTTATGTTTGGTCCAACCAAACATAGTTTCTCTCGGTCTGAGAATCCCATTCTCAAGCTCGTTTTAAATCCTTTGGATTACACTCGTTGTGCGTGTGAACAAATAGGTTCTCGGTTTATGTTGGCCGTCTATAATTAACCATTAATTATAGAACGATCATGAGTGGCACCTAGTAGTACATCATGATCCCCAATTAACCGAAAAGATCAACGGTTGATCCAGAACTATTTACGAAACCCTTGATGGCTTCGAATGAATCGTGCCCCATTCCCTTCACTCATCTTATACCCACTTGGTTCGGGACATGGTCTATTGTGTGATCCCACTAGGTGACTCGTCACACCTAGCCCAAGTATCATTTCCTCGTCCTCACAGTTCTAGTTACTCCACATGTATCGAAGAGTACCTTACTCTAAACATGTAATGCTTTGGCCAAAGACTTTAGTAACAATCCGACGAGAGGCCATGGGTATACATCTCCTCGCAAGGAGGGTGAATCCTTTATAGGCTATTCAAACACCTTCGATCACTTCGACTTATACCCAATCATCCCGGGTCCACATCTCCTCGGAGATGTTTGCTTAAGATGTCAAAGCATAAGTCTCCATGATCAAGATGACTTGAATACCGAAAGTCAAAGGAACATCGCACTTAAGCCACAGTAAGAACTTCATTGACATATCTATATATGCAGAGAACCATATGAAGTCTTACGGCTGGTCACTCCAATGAACTAGTTACCATAACTAGCATCCACGATTAACTCCGGACATCACAATGTCTCCAGCCAGTGAGAATCAGCTTCTTGGATACACCAAGGAGTATACCTCGTGCTAGTCTCGACAGAATTGATGGTGTCCAAATCCATCAATTCATCGACTAGGGATAATTCCGATACATCACAATTACACATGTAGAGATACTCACTAGTTGTGATCCAATCACAAATTCTCTCATGCTGTGAATCGTATCGTGGACATCCAGTAAATGAGTTTAAGATCCAATCAAATACATGAAACATGTATACTCAAATAGTGAATCTTCATTTATCATATAAATGGTTCATACATAAGGCGATTGCCTTAGGACATCTCTCATATATTACTAACAAGTACTAAAGTTGGAGCTGAAGGCTAGCGACACCCGGAGGAAGCATCGGTGGTCGGGCGACACTCTAGTGATTTCGGAGGGAGCCGAAGGAATCGAGTGGAAGGTCGGAAGTGAAAGCGACACAGTAAGTATCGAGGTAAGCTCATGTGAGTGAGAGATGGTAAGGTCGTGTCCTCTGTACAGAGACTACCATAAATGGAGATCCGACTAAGACTTCATGTGGAAGATCTAGGTCGAGATCAGACGGTTAGAAACCGTCGCATTTATCATTTTCCGAGCTAACCTCTTACTGCAGGGAAGTGGCCAGGCTAGCAGTCGACTGTCGAACATTGGGCAGTCGACTGATGGGAGGCATCAGTCGACTGATGGCGATGAATTAGCCTTTGTGCTAGGTCAAAACGGATAACGTTTGACGCGGCCACTTCGCGATAAAATTTGTACAACTTCGTGATATGTTCCGAAAAAAGAGGAGACATATTCTGAGGCCAAAATCTATAAAAGGAGGGGAGGATTCTAACTCCAAATATTATCAAGTCTATTCTCAAAAGCTCTTACAACGACAAAGCTTCAACACCGTCATAACGCCGATGCGACGACAAGTTCCGATCTTCTTCATCTGCAGCAGCATCAAGTAATATATTTTGATATTGTATTCTCTGTTTTTATTCGTAACGAGGTGAGGTAGGCTTGTTGCCTCATCCTCGTACTTTCAATTTTGTGATCGTTGTCTCCTACCTCCAACGAGGAGGAGACGTTATAGTGCTTTGCCCTCCGTATACGGTCTAGGACCGTTAGGGCCTTTGAGTAGCAACCGCTGGGTTGTGAACCAAGTAAAAATAAACGTGTTTCTTTATTTTTCGTTGTGCTTACTCGTGTATTGAATGATCGAATGAAAAGATTTACTCTCGCTATTCACCCCCCCTCTAGCGACGCTTCTCGATCCAATAATTGGTATCAGAGCGGGGGCGCTAAGATTTGGTGAAACCACCAATCTAGCACTTTTCGATTTTCTTTTCGTATTTTTAAAGTCACATTTTTTTTTAGTTTTTTTTTCCTCCCGCACTACTAATCCAAGACGAAGTATTGGTACGCTTCTTTTGGTTGTGTGTTTGCAAGTATTCTATTTTGGAGTAGTCGACGGTAAAATGACCATAACTTTTTGCACAAGAGGACTCTCAAAACGATCTACCTACCAAATCGAAGCTCTCTAAGAGATATGCATTTCTTACCAGGGTTTACCCTCATAACAAGCTGTTTATAGCCCCAAAATCCAATGTTTATTACCCTTTTGGGGACATCGAAGGTCGTAAGTTTCTAGCTTTTGTTAGTTTGTTATTCCTCTTATTTATTTCTGTTTATTTCCTACACTACTAATCCAAGACCGAGTCTTGGAATTCTCTTTGGTTTTTATTTGTGTTTTGCAAGAGACTTAATGGCTCATATTGAGGGGTATAGCACCACCTGACCTCCGTTCTTTAACGGAAATGATTTCCGTTATTGGAAAGGTTGGATGGAGTGTTTCTTGAAAACACAAGTCAAGACTTGGATAATAATCCAAACCGACTTTGTTCTACCCACCAATAATCAAGGGGAGCCCTTGGATTTTAACAAGTGTGTTGGAATGTATACTGAAAGCCTAGCTCTTTTTGTATGAACATTTTATTTTGAAATAAGAATCACATGATCATTGTTTGCACTTTATATATTTATTATATGTGTGCATATTGTCTAATATTTTACATTGAAGATAACATGGTGCTTTGTGTGGCACAGAAGATCATGTTATCAGTTCCTTGTAAAATATAAGTAGAGGCTCACAACCAAGATGATTTTGGACAAACCATTGGCATGGTTGTAGTGTAGCTTGATATTGTTTTGTCTTGAACATAGAGTTACACTGGTACACTTAGGTGTATTGAGCAGGACCGACATAGAGGTGATTCAATTTAGTACTGACTACATAATTGAATCGGACCTCGGATATTATGTTGTACATGCTCTTAATCCCAATATAATAACGGACACATGTACTTAGTATTTATTTCTTTGATTTACCAGTGGGTGAGATTTAGATGGATTAAATCAATATGCCCGGTAAGTTGGGAAATAATATTATTTACATGGTGTGCCGTTGATTATAGGAGGAAACCGTGTCCTATATATTAGGTTGATGATGTCCCCTTGAGGAGCTCATAAGGTTCATCATGTAAACCCTGCTGGATGACTTAGTCAACAAGATGATAAGGTTGAGTGGTACTACTCGAGGAATTAGATGTTAATTAATTGATGGTCAGTAAATTAATTAATTGACGGACATTCGATATCTTAAACACGGGGAGATGAATGTACAAATAATATATGGAGCCCATATTAATTTATGGGGGTTGGTGAGGTAGTTCAATGATGATCCTCTAGTGGAATGGAACAACATTAATGGATCAAGTTTGTGTGGTTCCGATCCATCGGGTGGCCAAGATCCAACTCCTCCTTATGGTCCCTATCGTAGCCTAATATAATCCTTGTGAAGTCTAGATCCAAGAATGTAAAACAAAACCTAGAACCAACGGTTGGGATTAAATCCCTAGATCCGATGGTTAGGATGAAACCCTAGAACCAACAGTTGGGATTAAATCCCTAGATCCGATGGTTAGGATGAAACCCTAGAATCGATGGTTGGGATTAAATCCTAAGATCCGACGGTTGGGATAAAACCCTAGATCCGACGGTTGGGATGAAACCCTAGATCCGACGGTTGAGATGAAATCCTAGATCCGACGGTTGGGATGAAACTCTAGATCTGACGGTTGGGATAAAACCCTAGATCCGACGGTGGAGATTAAATCCCTAGATCCGACGGTGGAGATTAAAGGAGGCTTAAGCCCAATTCTATAAATAAGGGGCTTAGGCTTGGGCGGCAAGATATTGATTGAGAGTTAGGGTTTGGTTTTTCCAAAAAGTGGGCGGCTAGGGTTTGGGAGCTAGGGTTTGGGCGGCAACCTTCTTCCTCCATCTAATTGTCGGCGCTCAACCTTCTTCCATCAAGGCTTGGCCGCGCCCATCTTATTGGCCACTCTCTTATTCCTTGGCCGGCGGTTCTCCTTCCATTGGTGGCCGGCGTTCATCTTCCTCCCTTTCTCTTTGGTGGCCGGCAGCAACCCTTCTTCAAGTTGGCCGGCGCTTCATCCACTTGCTCCTTGGCCGGCGGTTGCACCAAATTCCCTAATTTGGTGGCCGGTTCTAGAAAGGATAGGTATTTGTTGGTTCTTCTCTTTGTTCGCAGCGGACAAGGAAGAGAATAATGCGATCTAGAAGGCTTCTACTCGTGGAGGATCTTCGTCCACACGTAGTCCACGAGAAGGATAGGACATACGGTAGAAGATCGTAAGGTATAAAGTTTTGCAACTTTATTTTCAGATCTGAGCATGATCTTTTATTTGTTGATTATACATGTATGAATTAGTAAATATATTGTATAATCATGGACCCCGAAGACAAACACAAAAACTGGCGATCCGTCCGTCGTCTCTTCCGCGGCTAACCAACTAGAAGAGTAGTGTTGCTTGAACAACTAGTTTGTTCAAGCGACCACTCAAGTTGTTAGCACGACGATGAATTGGTTATGCTAAGTAAGCTCATCCCATCCGGATTAATTCTTTCATTAGTGAAAATTTTAATCCGGGGACATGGGAGCCAATGAGCCTCCGAAGCGACTCCCTACAAGTGGTATCAGAGCCACGGTTTCCGGTTTTGTGTGTTTTAGATTCGGTTAATTTTTATGCACTTTTTCATATATTATATGTGTCGGATAATAGTAGGATATGCGTAGTTTAACTCTTTGGTTGCAGGCATAAGATCCGACTATTATGGCCATGCGTGTGTATGTGAATGGATGTGTGTAAATATTTATTATTTGAATCCTCGGGGTTGACGAGGCTAGATTAGTATTTAATTTTTGTAATTAAATACGGCATTGTTTAGCTGCTCATTTTAGTTTACTTTCGATCTAGATTATTTGTACACTCCTTCGTGGAGTATAGGATCGATGGATGTAAATAAAATGATTTAATCTTGGCTCGGATATCTTTGGTGACTTGCGCACGGGAAAAGGTGGAGCGGACAAGGTGGCGACATGACGGGATGCATATTGGAGGACAATGTCATAATAGTTGGAAAAATTCTATTTTTTGCATATTTATTGCTTATTTGTTTTATATGCATGTTGTGTATGTTTTAAAATTCCTCATTTTCAATTAACTAAGTGGGAGAGGGACATTTTAATTAATTCCCGCGGCCTCCATTACAATTTGACGTGTGATGCAACAAACTTGTGTGTCGGCTCTGAGTGCCTTCCTCTCTGCGGACGGGTTTGTTTGCGGATCACTAGGTCAAATAATGGTTATAGGAAATTATCTAGGAGCATGTGTACTTCCACAGCGGTAAGACACATAATCCGAAATAATTCCCTTAGTATCGTGTAATGGTGCACACTTAGATGTAAATAGAAGTATCCTCCCCATCGGAGTCACTGCTTTTATTTGTAAGGCCAAAGAGGAACCAACTATTAATTTTATTTGTCAAAAAGTAAGGTTGACAAGATAATAAAATTAATGGGTAAAACCTCCTCTTACAAATGTAGAATTCGTATACGTCCACACAGCGTGGCATGCGATATTCTCGGTGATTTGAGGTGTTGGTTGATTTCGGGATTTTATTGTTTTGAGGAATCAATAATATTTGAAATCTAATATTTTGATCATTGTGATTTTTAGGATTTTCAAATGGCTTTCAACCCACTTGCTGTGATTTTAAAAGAAAATAAACTTACTGGTCCAAACTACATTGATTGGAAAAGAAACCTGGATATTGTCTTAACTGCGGAGGAGTACAAATTTGTACTCTTCGAGGTCTGTCCTCCTAAGCCCACTGATGACTACATTGAAAGGAGAAAGAACGTTATAAGAAATGGGTCAAGGCGGATGAAATGGCGTGTTACCTTTTGGCATCTATGTCAAATGTGCTGCAACATCAGCATTAGGCCATAGCCACAGCTTATGACATGATGTTCAATCTCAAGGAACTTTTCGGACATCAGAGTAGGGCGGCTAGGCGGAGGCAATGAGAAACTTGATGACGACCACCATGGTCGAGGGAACACCCGTTAGGGATCATGTTCTCAAGATGATGGCTCATCTTAATGAGATGGAAGTCCTCGGAGCTGAGATCGATGGGGAAACCCAGGTCGATATCATTCTCGATCTCTGCCTAGGAGTTTTGGCGATTCGCCTCAACTACAACATGAACAAGAGGTTGTATTCGTTGGCGGAGCTTGTGAGAACTCAGGCGGTGAGGGGCTTTTGTCAAAGTGCTCAAAGCCATGGTCGCTCGAGAAGGTTTCTTCCTCTAAGCGAAAGGTAAGAAGAAGAAGAAGCAAGGTGGAAGCGAAGAAAGTGGCGATGGGACCTCGGCGAGTGAAGAAGCCGAAAGGCAAGTGCTTCACTTGCAAGCGATTGGACATTGGAAGAAGCGTCCTCGAAAGAACAAAGGTATATCTTCTTGTTTAGTTGTTGAAACATGTTTAGCGGTGTTATCTACGATTGCACGGTGTGTAGATCACGAGAGCCAGCGATCATGTCTGCAATGCTGCGGGGTTCGAAACCGACGACTAGTGAGGAGAGATTAGTCTTCATGGGCAATGCTTGAAGGTGGCGGCTATTGCGTGGGAGGCGTTTATTTATCTTTTGATAGGAATAAAGTTTTGGTTTTGAAATTGTCTTTATGTACCTACTTTTAGAAAGAATTTAATTTCAGTTTCTAAATTGTTTATGGATGGATATTCATTTCTTTTAATGACAAAGTGGTTATAAAGGAATAGGGAGATTATCTGTTCTGGTACATTGGTTGGCAATTTATATACTCTTGAACCGAAAACTCCCACGATGCATATAGAAGTAAATAACTCATCTTCTAAATCTAATAAGAGAAAAGAACCTTCGCAGATGAACCAAACATATCTTTGGCATCTAAGGCTTGGTCATATTAACCTAAGTAGAATTCAAAGGTTGATAGCTGATGGACCTTTGGGTTCATTAGTGGTGGAGGATCTCCCAACCTGCGAATCATGCTTGGAAGGTAAAATGACCAAGAGGCCTTTCAAGGCCAAGGGGTATAGAGCCAAAGATGTGTTAGAATTGGTTCATTCTGATTTGTGCGGTCCTATGTCTATCCAGGCAAGAGGTGGTTTTGAATATTTCGTCTCTTTTATAGACGATTATTCAAGATATGGATACATTTACTTGATGCACCGCAAGTCTGAATGCTTTGACAGGTTCATAGAATTCAAGGCTGATGTGGAGAAGCGTCAAGGTAAAAGTATCAAGACATTACGATCTAATCGTGGTGGCGAGTACCTCTTGGGAGAGTTTAGGAATTACTTATCAGAGGCTGGGATTCAATCCCAATTGTCTGCACCTGGCACACCCCAGCAGAATGGTATAGCGGAGCGAAGGAATAGGACTCTTATGGAGATGGTCAAATCGATGATGAGTTATTCTGAGTTACCTGTTTCGTTCGCACTGGATACGGCAATGTACACTCTAAACTTGGTTCCATCTAAATCAGTACCTTCTACCCCTGTCGAATTGTGGACTGGGCGAAAGCCTAGTCTGAGACATATTCGGATATGGGAGTCGGCACATGTCTTTGAAGGTGATCTTTGGTAAGTTGGAACCTCATAGTGTGCATGTTTGTTGGCTACCCTAAAGGAGCGAAGGTGGTTTGTTTTATAATCCTAGAGATCGGAAGGGTGATCGTGAGTACGAATGCCAGATTTCTAGAGGAGGATTATGTAATGAACCACAAGCCCAAGTAGGATTGTTCTTGAGGAGTTGGCGAAGTCAGGCTTGATTGCCAGTACAGAGGAGACACCACAAGTCAGCGCACCGCGTGTCACGAGCATACAGAGGCACCTCGTCGTAGTGGGAGGTTGTTAGACAACCCAGAGATTCATGTTTTTGGGAGAGTCTTGGACTTAGTCACAGTGAACATGAACTGATCCTGGACATATGATGAGGCAATCCAAGATAGAGATGCGGTATCTTGGCAAAGAGCGATGAATTCAGAGATAGAATCTATGGATTCTAATCAGGTCTGGGAGCTAGTAGAACCACTCGATGGTGTAAAAACCATTGGATGCAAGTGGATCTACAAGAGAAAGAGAGGAGTAGACGGGAAGGTTGAGACCTTCAAAGCTAGGCTTGTTGCGAAAGGGTATACTCAGAAAGAGGGTATCGATTATGAGGAGACCTTTTCACCGGTAGCTATGCTTAAGTCTATCCGGATTCTCTTATCTATAGCTGCTCATATGGATTATGAGATTTGGAAGATGGATGTCAAGACAGCTTTCCTTAACGGAAGTCTTGAGGAGAACATCTATATGCGGCAACCAGAGGGATTCATTGCTAAAGGCAAAGAACATCTTGTATGTAAGCTTAATCGATCCATTTATGGATTGAATCAAGCTTCTAGATCTTGGAACATCCGCTTTGATGAGGTAATCCAGTCATATGGATTTATTCAAAGTCCGGATGAGCCTTGTGTATACAAGAGATGTGACGGAAATGTAGTGGTGTTTCTTGTACTATATGTAGATGACATTTTGTTAGTTGACAACAATATCAAAGTGTTATCAGACGTAAGGGTATGGTTGTCCAAACAGTTTGATATGAAGGACTTGGGAGAAGTGGGACACATCCTTGGGATCAAAGTTATAAGGGATCGCAAGAAAAGGATGTTGTGCTTGTCTCAAGCTTCATACATTGACACTATCCTTGCTCGTTTTAGCATGCAGAACTCCAAGAAAGGTTTTCTACCTTTTAGGCATGGAGTTCCTTTATCTAAAGAGATGTGTCCCAAAACATCAAAGGAGTAGGGGACATGAAGGCGGTTCCTTATGCTTCGGCAATAGGAAGCCTTATGTATGCTATGCTATGTACGAGACCGGATATCTGCTTTGCCGTGGGCATGGTTAGCAGATATCAGAGTAACCCTGGATAGGGACGAGGACATTGGGTATATTGAAGTACAGAAGGACTAGACATTATATCTTTGGTTTAGGCGGATCAATTAGTCCATGGGTTACAGTTGATTTCCAATCAGATAGGGACAAGAGTAAGTCTACCTCGGGGTTTGTGTTTACTTTTGGAGGTGGAGCCATAGTATGGAGGAGTGTCAAGCAGAAATGCGTGGCGGACTCTACCATGGAAGCTGAGTATGTGGTAGCCTCTAAGGTAGCTAAGGAAGCTGTATGACTCAGGAACTTCTTGATGGACTTGGATGTGATTCCTAGTTTGCCCAGAACTATCACAATTTATTGTGATAACAGTGGTGCAGTTGCAAACTCGAAGGAACCACGAGCCCATAAGGCGAGTAAACACATAGAGCCCAAGTACCACCTTATACGAGAGATCGTAAAGCGAGGAGAAGTTGCTGTCGCCAAGATTGCATCAGAGGATAACCTGGCGGATCCATTCACTAAGGCCCTTCCAGCGAAAGCGTTTGATAGGCATGTGGAGGACATGGGAATCAGATGTATGGCAGAGTGATGACGACATAGTCTTTTAGTATAAGTGGGAGATTGTTGGAATGTATACTGAAAGCCTAGCTCTTTTTGTATGAACATTTTATTTTGAAATAAGAATCACATGATCATTGTTTGCACTTTATATATTTATTATATGTGTGCATATTGTCTAATATTTTACATTGTAGATAACATGGTGCTTTGTGTGGCACAGAAGATCATGTTATCAGTTCCTTATAAAATATAAGTAGAGGCTCACAACCAAGATGGTTTTGGACAAACCATTGGCATGGTTGTAGTGTAGCTTGATATTGTTTTGTCTTGAACATAGAGTTACACTGGTACACTTAGGTGTATTGAGCAGGACCGACATAGAGGTGATTCAATTTAGTACTGACTACATAATTGAATCGGACCTCGGATATTATGTTGTACATGCTCTTAATCCCGATATAATAACGGGCACATGTACTTAGTATTTATTTCTTTGATTTACCAGTGGGTGAGATTTAGATGGATTAAATCAATATGACCGGTAAGTTGGGAAATAATATTATTTACATGGTGTGCCGTTGATTATAGGAGAAAACCGTGTCCTACATATTAGGTTGATGATGTCCCCTTGAGGAGTTCATAAGGTTCATCATGTAAACCCAGCTGGTTGACTTAGTCAACATGATGATAAGGTTGAGTGGTACTACTCGAGGAATTAGATGTTAATTAATTGATGGTCAGTAAATCAATTAATTGACGGACATTCAATATCTTAAACACGGGGAGATGAATGTACAAATAATATATGGAGCCCATATTAATTTATGGGGGTTGGTGAGGTAGTTCAATGATGATCCTCTAGTGGAATGGAACATCATTGATGGATCAAGTTTGTGTGGTTCCGATCCATCGGGTGGCCAAGACCCAACTCCTCCTTATGGTCCCTATCGTAGCCTAATATAATCCTTGTGAAGTCTAGATCCAAGAATGTAAAACAAAACCTAGAACCAACGGTTGGGATTAAATCCCTAGATCCGATGGTTAGGATGAAACCCTAGAACCAACGGTTGGGATTAAATCCCTAGATCCGATGGTTAGGATGAAACCCTAGAATCGACGGTTGGGATTAAATCCCTAGATTCGACGGTTGGGATAAAACCCTAGATCCGACGATTGGGATGAAACCCTAGATCCGACGGTTGGGATGAAATCCTAGATCCGACGGTTGGGATGAAACTCTAGATCCGACGGTTGGGATAAAACCCTAGATCCGATGGTAGAGATTAAATCCCTAGATCTGACAGTGGAGATTAAAGGAGGCTTAAGCCCACTTCTATAAATAAGGGGCTTAGGCTTGGGCGGCAAGATATTGATTGAGAGTTAGGGTTTGGTTTTTCCAAAAAGTTGGCGGCTAGGGTTTGGTAGCTAGGGTTTGGACGGCAACCTTCTTCCTCCATCTAATTGCCGGCGCTCAACCTTCTTCCATCAAGGCTTGGCCGGTGCCCATCTTATTGGCCACTCTCTTATTTCTTGGCCGGCGGTTCTCCTTCCATTGGTGGCCGGCGTTCATCTTCCTCCCTTTCTCTTTGGTGGCCAGCGGCAACCCTTCTTCAAGTTGGCCGGCGCTTCATCCACTTGCTCCTTGGCCGGCGGTTGCACCAAATTCCCTAATTTGGTGGTCGGTTCTAGAAAGGATAGGTATTTGTTGGTTCTTCTCTTTGTTCGCAGTGGACAAGGTAGAGAAGAATGCGATCTAGAAGGCTTCTACTCGTGGAGGATCTTCGTCCACACGTAGTCCACGAGAAGGATAGGACATACGGTAGAAGATCGTAAGGTATAAAGTTTTGCAACTTTATTTTCAGATCTGAGCATGATCTTTTATTTGTTGATTATACATGTATGAATTAGTAAATATATTGTATAATCATGGACCCCGAAGACAAACACAAAAACCGGCGATCCATCCGTCGTCTCTTCCGCGGCTAACCAACTAGAAGAGTAGTGTTACTTGAACAACTAGTTTGTTCAAGCGACCACTCAAGTTGTTAGCACGACGACGAATTGGTTGTGTTAAGGAAGCTCATCCCATCCGGATTAATTCTTTCATTAGTAAAAATTTTAATCCGGGGACATGGGATCCAATGAGCCTCCGAAGCGACTCCCTACAAAGTGGACAAATGCAACCAAGAGGCAAATCGAAGCCGATGCAAGAGCAACCCAAATATTGCAATGCGGCTTGTCCAAGGAGGAACTCAACCGCATCGGACCATTTATTAGCGCCAAAGACCTCTGAGACAAATTGATTGATCTACACGAAGGGATGCCCGATGCTAAGGTATGTAAAAGAGATTTGCTTTTAAATAAACTGTACAATCTAAAGATGCAGGATCGCGAGACCGCCACCCAACTACATGCGCGGATCCAAGATATCATCAACGGTCTTCACTCGATCAAGCAAGCCGTAGAGAACCGGGACCTTATAAGGTACGCTTTAAATGCTTTCCCTACGACTACCTTGTGGGCATCCATGGTCGATGTCTACAAGGTCTCTAAGGACCTTTCGAAGCTTAGGTTAGATGAATTATTTTCCAAGTTTGAACTTCACGAGCAAACTAATGTGGTCCGGGTCGAGAGAGGTATTGCTCTACTTGCAGGACAAAAAAGCAAGCCACCTACTAGGCAAGTAGATGAACTCGAACCCGAAGACGAATCAGAGTCCGAATCGGAAGAGGTGGAAGCAATAGTGAACGTAGTGCGAAAGATCGTTCGGAGGGAAAGGAGGCTACTAAAGAACCAAAAGAGGACACAAATCAAATCAAATCAAAATAAGGCTTTTCATGCAACATGGGACGACGAAGAAGGCGTCGGCATAGCTTACATGGCAAGACCCGAAGAGTCAGAGTCAGAGTTCGAATCCGAATACGAATCCGAATCCAATTACAACACCGACTCTGAACTCGAGGACTATTTCGAGAAGCAACTCAAAGCTGGATCAAAAGAGAAAATTAAGGTTAGCCGCTCACTAATTCATACGCTTTACAGAACAATTAAAGTGCTTACTAGGAAATTAACTAAGTCCGAGTCTAGAGTTGAGTCGTTACTTGAGGAGGTTGAAACCCTCAAGCAAGAGGCTACTCTAACCTCTTCAACTAGTCAAGTGTTGGTGATATATGAGAGATGTCCTAAGGCAATCGCCTTATGTTTGAACCATTTATATGATAAATGAAGATTCACTATTTGAGTATACATATTTTCATGTATTTGATTAGATCTTAAACTCATTTATTGAATGCCCACGATACGATTCACATCATGAGAGAATTTGTGATTGGATCACAACTAGTGAGTATCTCTACATGTGTAAATGTGATATATCGGAATTATCCCTAGTCGATGAATTGATGGATTTGGACACCATTGATTCTGTCAAGACTAGCACGAGGTATACTCCTTGGTGTATCCAAGCAGCTGATTCTCACTGGCTGGAGACATTGTGATGTCCGGAGTTAATCGTGGATGCTAGTTATGGTAACTAGTTCATTGGAGTGACCAGTCGTAAGACTTCATATGGTTCTCTGCATATATAGATATGTCAATGAAGTTCTTCTGCTGGCTTAAGTGCGATGTTCCTTTGACTTGCGGTATTCAAGTCATCTTGATCATAAAGACTTATGCTTTGACATCTTAAGCAAGCATCTCTAAGGAGATGTGGACCCGGGATGATTGGGTATAAGTCGAAGTGATCGAAGGTGTTTGAATAACCTATAAAGGATTCACCACTCCTTGCGAGGAGATGTATACCCATGGCCTCTCGTCGGATTGTTACTAAAGTCTTTGGCCAAAGCATTACATGTTTAGAGTAAGGTACTCTTCGATACATGTGCAGTAACTAGAATTTGTAGGACGAGGAAATGATACTTGGGCTAGGTGTGACGTAGTCAGCCTAGTGGGGACTGACACTATAGACCATGTCCTAAACCAAGTGGGTATAAGATGAGTGAAGGGAATGAGGCACAATTCATTCGAGCTGCTGAAAGGTTTCAGAAGTAGTTCTGGATCAACCGTTGATCTTTTTGGTTAATTGGTGATCATGATGTACTACTAGGTGCCACTCATGATCGTTCTATAATTAATGGTTAATTATAGATGATCAAAATAAACCGAGAACCTATTTGGTCACACGCACAACGAGCATAATCCGAAGGATTTAAAACGAGCTTGAGAATGAGATTCTCAGACCGAGAGAAACTAGGTTTGGTTGGACCAAACATGGAGCGAGCATGAAATCATTTCAGTCGCAATGGAAGCATGGATGGGTCGTGTCTTATGAATACATGATGGATGAACCAAATTGGTTTGGTTATAATCCAATGGAGGAGAATAAACCAAAGGGTTTGGTTTGTTTTAAACGAATGAACCAAAGTTGGTTCGGTTCGTTTTAACTTAAAATAAACCATCATGGTTCGGTTTATTTTAACTTAAATTAATGGAGCGGGTTAACGTGCTTTTGGTTATGATCCGATAACCATTAAGAGAATTTGTTCTCTATAAAATAGGGCTTAAGAGTTTTTTGTTAAACCCTAATCAAAGTCCAAGCAACCCTTGTTAGGGCAATCTCTTGCCGTGATATGGTTTTGATGGTTTGGCAAAGGGTTTAAGTTAGTTTGATATGTTGATTTGATATGTGCGTTGAAGTCGTGCAGGACTTAGTAATTCGCACATGGAGCCGTGGCGAGTTTCACATCTCATGACTCGTGCCTTGAGTCGGTGAAGGATAGCTTTGCGGAAGCCGTGCGCTTGGAGCATCCGAGGGACCGCCGGACGAGAAGCTTGGAGTGGAGCCGGAGGAAGTAGACTTCGAGGCAAGAGACGCGAAGGAGCATTGCAGAGCCGTGCGCCTGATGCTGCCGAGGGACGTGGCCGAGAACGAAGAGAACTTCGAAGGCGAGGACTCAGAAATGAGAGTGAGCGATTGTAACCCGGGAAGGGTAGCTCTTAGGTGAAACTTGGCCATTTGGCCAAGTGTCGGATGGGTTTTCCGACACGATCGGCCGACGCCATGTCATGGCGATCGATCGCTCAAGTCGAGTGTAGCTCGACCGGTATCTAACGGCGGTTTGTGGCGTGATCGGTGACATCGTTAGCGATCATTGCCAAGATAACGATCCCGGCGAATGATCGGTAGTCAATAGGGTTTTAGCCCGCGAACCGCCCGTATGGCCCAGGCGTCGACTACGGTCGTGATCGGCCGGTGAGTCGTGATCGATCGCCAAGAGTTCCGTTGGACAACAGCGGTCGGATCCGGCGTGTTCGGAGGCCGTTGTAGTCAGCTATCGTTGCCATGGCGGCGATCGGTGATGGCGGCCAACGGAAGAAGTTAGCCCTCTACATAAAAGAGAGGGTGTGAGCCTTTGAGAGGCTAATGCTTAAGTTCCAAACAATCTTCCTAGTGCCCCACAAGCTCTAAACTCTTCTTACTCGCTTTTACTCCATTCTATTTGTAAGAAGAGTGATCTTGGTTGTAAAGGTTACCTCCACCTAGCTTTGTGCAAAGGAGAGACCGATAGTGATTGGTTTTTGGCGGAGTGATTCACCGTGGACGAATCGGACCGTGGATTAGCGGCGTAGCCGTGAACCACGTTATATCTTGGTGTTTGTATTGCTTGTTTCTATTTTGCTTGTCTTTATTTATATTTGTATATTCCGCTTGCGCTAACGTTTTGTAGACAAGCAAAATACCGCCATCCAAACGAAAAGGGCTATTCACCCCCCTCTAGCCGGCCATCCGATCTCGCACAAGTGGTATCAGAGCCGAGGTTGCTTGTCATCGGACTAACCGCCGCAACAAGCCCTACATCAAAAATGGCCGGCTCCAACATCCATCCTCCGAAGTTTGAAGGAGAATTCGCTTGGTGGAAGAAGCGAATGGAGGTATTTTTCGAAACGGATTTTGATATAATGATTACAATGGAATCCGGTTTCATTTTGCCTAGGGATGAAGAGGGGAAGCCAATAGAGAAATCTAGGTGGACCAAGAAGCAAAGAGAGGAGCACCTTGCAAACTCCAAAGCCAAGCACCATCTCTACAATGTGCTTCCTCAACAAGAAATCAACCGAATAGGAGAATGCCTAAGCGCCAAGGAGATGTGGGAGAAACTAATTGAGCTCCATGAAGGCACATCCGAGGCGAAGCTAGCTAGGAGAGATCTCCTCCGCTCTCAACTATCCAACATTAAATTAGAAAAGGGGGAAAAGGTAATCTCTCTACACTCTAGGTTTAAGGAAATTTTAATTGGGCTAACAAGTGTAGGTGAGAAGCTATCGAACCGGGACATGCTCATGAAGGCTATAGATGCCTTTCCCCGGTCCTCAAAGTGGAGCTCCATGGTGGACTCCTTCTACATGTCCAAGAACCTAGAAGTGAGTACCTTGGAGGAGTTCTTCTCAACGATGGAACTCCACGAAACGAGGCTTGAAGGAATTCAAGAAGAGCCAAGAATTCAACCCTCAAGAGGAGTAGCATTGTTGGCAAACAAGGGAAGAAGAAGATGGAAGTCCCTCCTCCTCCGATGAAGAAGCCTCTTCCTCCTCCATGGATAGCACCGAGAAGCCTACATGGTAAGGAAGGTGAGGCGTGTTTTTAAGAACTTTAGATTTGATAAATCTAATGATAGGAATAGAAGACCAAGGGGAAGGTCATATGCTACAATTGCCAAGGAGAGGGACACATAAGGGACAATTGTCCCCTCCTAAACAAAAGCAAGGAAGAGAAGAAAAAGAAAGCAGAAAAGAAGAAGAAAAAGGGGAGCAAGAAAAAGAAGGAAGAGGAGAACAAGACAAAAGAAAAGGGGAACGCCAAAGCATTCAAGGCCAAGACATGGGATGATCCTTCCTCATCCTCCTCCTCATCATCGGATGAGGAGAATGCCTTTGTCGCCAATTTGGCCTTGATGGCCATTGACGACTTGGATTGCTCCTCCTCCAAAATGAAGGATCAAGCTCAAGAGGAGAGAGCTCAAGTGAAGGGGAGCCTCCTCCACATCATCATCCTCCTCATCATCGAAGAAGAAGAGGACATGGAAACTATGGTAACGAAGCCTCCTAGTAAAATAGTTTCTATGATTTCTAGTTTAACTAGGGATTTGTTTAGAGTAAAGAAGAAAAATAAAGCATGCTTAATCAAATTAAAGACTTAGAAAATAAGTTAGAAAATGCATGCTTAAATAATAATGATACTTCTTCTTGCCATGATGATGCATGCTCACATGATAATTATGTGCCTTTAGATGTTAGTGATGCATGCATAGAAAATAGGGCATTAAGGGAAAAGGTAGATTATTTAACTAAAGCCCTAGGAAAATTCACAATTGGCTCCAACACTTTGAATATGATCATAGGAGCCAAAGGGCAAGTTTTAACAAGAAAGGCCTAGGATATAAAGAGAAGAAAAATGAGAAGGCCTATAGATGCCTAATAGCTAGGGACAAGACAAAAACAAAGTAATAGCTAAGAAATGGATCCCAAGGAATTTCTAGTGAACCCCATAGGTAAAAATCTATTTTGGGTTCCAAAATCCATCCTTAAGGGTTAGAAAACCCCTAGGGTAGTCAACCATATGAACCTAATCTATATCATATTTTGGTTGACTTAGGATGACGGGACAACATTTTTAGATAGTGTTGGGTGATGATAACGTGCCCATAAATAGGTAATAATGCTTAAATCATGATGATTAATGCAATTGCTATGTATATGAAATCATGATTTATGATTTTGATATTTGTACGTTATCTTGAGAAATAGGTTTAAATCATGCTTTAGGTGATAACTTATTTATTATCATCATATAATGCCTAATGCATGGTTATAATTTGATGAAAACATGTATTTCATGGTCATAATATGAAATTAAATCATATATGTCATTATGATCATGTGGGTTGTTAGGTTGATACTTAACCATGATAGAATTGCTTGAATATATTGGTTAAGTATATATATACAAATACCCCCCTAGGATGCATCTCACACTCACTATAGGCTAACTTGATTGCAAACTTAGCATGGGTGAGATGTTAGGATGATACAAATGTCCACTAATGCCTATGGCATTTAGATGGTCATTTAAAGTATCAAAATATCAATAATAGACCAATCATGGGGAAGGCTTATGTTTAATTAATAGACATATTGCCCAAAGATCATGGTTGGATATTTCTAATGTTTTCAAAACAATTTCTTACCTTAAAATACATGCATTCATGTTTTGAAACAATTAGATGCAAAACTAGGTAGCTAACTTGATACTAGAATGCTCAAAAACTAGTGGTTTTTCAAGTGTTTGGATTTTTGGCAAATCTTGTAAAATATAATGATTTTTCATGAAAAACTATTTTTCCTTGATAGATATACTTAAGAGAAATATGTTCCTCGAATTTCATGATTTTTAGAATTTTCTGGAATTTTTAATGCATTTCTGAATTTCATCCAGAAAATCAGAAATTCGGCTTCCTTTGTGCGATCATTGCCATCTTGATAGAATCTATTGAAGGCCGAATTCAGTTTATAAAACCTCCTACAAGTGGTAGAAATATACTTGATGCCTCCTACAGTTTTTAAATCATGAGCTTTTAACTTAGTGTTAATCTTTTTGATGGTGTCAAAGGGGGAGAAATAAGTATGTTTAAGTTAATCACATTAGGGGGAGAAATATATGTAGGGGGAGAAATATATGATAGGGGGAGAAATTGCATAGAGAATTTCATGGATTAAGGGGGAATTGCATGTTGTTATATCATGTTTATCTTTACATGCTTTTCTTACCTTAGAAATTATATCAAATGTTTTTACCTAACTTAAACGGATTGCCACACATCAAAAAGGGGGAGATTGTTAGGGCAATCTCTTGCCGTGATATGGTTTTGATGGTGTGGCAAAGGGTTTAAGTTAGTTTGATATGTTGATTTGATATGTGCGTTGAAGTCGCGGGACTTAGTAATTGCACATGGAGCCGTGGCGAAGTTTCACATCTCATGACTCGTGCCTTGAGTCGGTGAAGGATAGCTTTGCGAAGCCGTGCGCTTGGAGCATCCGAGGGACCGCGGACGAAGCTTGGAGTGAAGCCGGAGGAAGTAGACTTGAGGCAAGAGACGCGAAGGAGCATTGCGAGCCGTGCGCTGATCGCCGAGGGGCGTGGCCGAAGCGAAGAGAACTTCAAGGCGAGGACTCAGAAATGAGTGGCGATTGTAACCCGGGAAGGGTAGCTCTTAGGTGAAACTTGGCCATTTGGCCAAGTGTCGGATGGGTTTCGACACCGATCATCGTGCCATGTCATGGCGATCGCCGAGTCGAGTGTAGCTCGGCGGTATCTATCGGCCCGGTTTATGGCGGCGTGATCGCGACATCGTTAGCGATCGCCAAGACTAACGATCGGCAATGAAGCGGCGATCGGTAGTCAATAGGGTTTTAGCCACAGGCGCTCGAACCGCCGGCCGAGGCGGTCGACTACGAAGTCGGTGATCGGCCGGTGAGGTCCAGCTGATCATTGCCAAGAGTTCCGTTGGACAACAGCGGTCGGGCATCCGGCGTGTTCGGAGGCCGTTGTAGTGGCAATGACGGTCAGCCATGGGGCGGCGGTCGTGATGGCGCAACGGAAGAAGTTAGCCCTCTCTATAAAAAGAGAGGGTGTGAGCCTTTGAGAGGCTAATGCTTAAGTTCCAAACAATCTTCCTAGTGCCCCACAAGCTCTAAACTCTTCTTACTCGCTTTTACTCCATTCTATTTGTAAGAAGAGTGATCTTGGTTGTAAAGGTTACCTCCACCTAGCTTTGTGCAAAGGAGAGACCGATAGTGATTGGTTTTTGGCGGAGTGATTCACCGTGGACGAATCGGACCGTGGATTAGCGGCGTAGCCGTGAACCACGTTATATCTTGGTGTTTGTATTGCTTGTTTCTATTTTGCTTGTCTTTATTTATATTTGTATATTCCGCTTGCGCTAACGTTTTGTAGACGAGCAAAATACCGCCATCCAAACGAAAAGGGCTATTCACCCCCCTCTAGCCGGCCATCCGATCTCGCACAACCCTAAGTTGCTGCCCCCTCCTTCTCCTTGGTGTAGTTGGCGCCAACCCTATTGCCGCCGCCCACCACCACTGAAGCTCCCTTGCCGGCATCTAGCAGCTGCCGTCCTCTCCTCTTCCCGGCGTCGAGCTGCTGCCGGAGGAGCTCCGGTGATCTCCTTTGGGTTTAGCAACAACGTGAGCTTCAACCTTCCCTTTTGGTCGACCCCTATTCCTCCACCAAAGCTGTCCAATTTTCTGGACAGCTTGTTTCCTTCTCGTCGGAGCGTCGTTTGGAGGACGTTTGGAGCTCCGACAGCGATAGCCTTGCTGGGGATTCGATCTCCAGTAATCCTCATAGGTGTGTAGGTGATCGATTGGTCGGCTAGAGGGGGGTGAATATGTTGGGAGTATGAGGAATACAATCAAAGTCCCACATTGGTAAGACATGGAAAAGATCATGTGCTTATAAGAAAAAAAGATATCTCCATTGGCATGAGGCCTTTTGGGTAAAGCCCAAAAACAAAACCATGAGGGCTTGGGCCCAAAGTGGACAATATCATACCATTGTGGAGATATGTGGATCTTATAAGCACTAACAATTGGTATCAGAGCCATGGTCCATGTCAAGCCATGAACCTCGAACGAAGGAAGTTGAGCTCCCACGTCCGGATCAAGAGAACCAGACATCAGGAAGGAAGTCTAGTTGGGTCGGGGGGACCGAACAACTGGCAGGAAGTCCTGGTGGGTTGAAGATCGGACATCAAGCAGAGAAAATCCTTCGAGGAGGGATAGGCTTGAGGGGGGGCCCAATGTGGTCCTTCGTTTGAGGGGGGGATTGTTGGGAGTATGAGGAATACAATCAAAGTCCCACATTGGTAAGACATGGAAAAGATCATGTGCTTATAAGAAAAAAGATATCTCCATTGGCATGAGGCCTTTTGGGTAAAGCCCAAAAACAAAACCATGAGGGCTTGGGCCCAAAGTGGACAATATCATACCATTGTGGAGATATGTGGATCTTATAAGCACTAACAGAATAGCCCTCTTTCGTTAGATGTCATAATTCGTTTGTTCTCGTGTGCTCGTCTACAATTGTCGTTAATATACGCAGCGGAATAACAATAGAAATAACAACAACACAAGCACAATCAATACACAAGCATATACGTGGTTCGGAACCAAATGGTTCCTACTCCACGGGTGAGCTCCTCGAGCTCTAGTTATGCGCAGGACACTAACTATAACACTCCTTCTCGACAACACGTCGGAGGTGGAGAAACCTCTCACAAGCAATTACAATGTAATATAGAAATACAAGCAAATACACAAATACAATACACAAGAAAACTTTCACCAATTGCTTTGATCGCTTTGCTTGTTGCTTGCTTTGATTGGCTCTTGAAGGACTGGAATGCAGCAGCAATTCCCCTCCAATAGCTCCACAAAAACCATTGCAAAAACCTCCATCTCGAGCTCCTTTTATAACCTGCATCGAGCGCGCCTAGCTGCCAAAAGGCCCTCCGATCCCTCGTAGCGTTGTCTCACAACGCGGCGGATCCACGTCGGACAAGTTCCAACGGATCACCTACCAGTCGACTGATGATGCCCATCCCGATCGGGTGACCCAAGAGTCGATCGCTCGGCTACGGTTGCTATGTGCTCGCGACACTCCCATCATCATTGCCATCCATCGGCGGCTGATCATTTCGACTTGCCGATCGCATGTCCATGGCAGTCGACTGCCAAGCACAAAACCCTAGCCTTACACCAGTCAAACTCTAGTCGACTTGGATCAGTCGAACCGGCACCTATGCCAGTCGACTGATGTCGGGCAAAACCTCAAACACCAAGTTGTTTGAGCATCCGACCGTCGGGTAAACCCTCAAACATCAAGTTTAAGCCTCCGACACTCAGTCTTAGCCACTTGGCCAAGTCCACCTTATCCCTCATGGAGTTCCCCACCAAAGCTCTCTTCCCTCGTCCTACGTCCCTCGGATGCGCCAAGCGCACGGCTTCGCAACGCCATCCTTCGCGTCTCATGCCCTAGAAGTATGCTTCCCTTTGGGCTCACTCCATTCGCTCCCTGTCCGGCGGTCCCAGAGCTCAAGGACCCCGAGCCTAGTGAACTTACCAAGTCCTTCAAGACTTCCCATATGCACCAAGCGCGGCCGCAATGCATTTCTCACCAAGCACCAAGCGCGCGGCCGCAATGCTTTGGATTTCCCATGCAAGCACCAAGCGCCGGCCGCAATGCTTTGGACTGTCCCATGCCAAGGCTTCCCCCTTGGACTTCCACACCCAGCTCCATGCTTGGATTTTCCATGCCAACCCCATGTTGGACTTTCCCACACCCAGCTCCATGCTTGGATTTTCCATGCCAACACCATGTTGGACTTTCCCATGACAATCCCATGTCATGAGTTTTGTCTATCATCAAAATACCATCAAGGTACTGCTGGGCCGATTGCACCAACAATCTCCCCCTTTTTGATGATTGACAAAACTACCATCTCAAGTCTACCAATTCTCCCATATTGGCAATTCTCATATCCCAATGAGAATTCCAACGAACCCTAATTGGTAACTTGGTAACTTCTCCCCCTTTTTGTCATTACATCAAAAAGGTCCTCCCCAAGGGTATGAATGTCTCATATCCCAATGAGATCTTACAATCTCTCCCTTGGAGGAACACATGCCTACAATCCTTCTAGTGATACCATATCACTTAAAGAGAGGCAACCCAATTTTCCTCCCATGAGGAAATACACATCCATCTTCCCAAGATGGATACCTCCCCCTAGAGGCTTGCTCCCCTTGACCATTGCACTAACAATGTCCTTGGAGAGTCCCTAAGCCAATAGGAACATTAACCAAATCAAAATTAAGGCAATGTTCAACAATGAACTCTCTTCCACCTTAAAATTGATACTCACCCTCAACCCAACTCCTAATCCATATCCAATGGATTTCCACCCTCTCTAATGCTCTCCCAAGCATATCCTAGGGTTAGAAGTGGTTAGGGGACCAAAACATAGCTGAACATGGGCCTAACCAACAAGATTTACCCGAAATCAGCTTGGGTAATCGACTGAAATTAGAAATCATTTGCCACCTCATCGATCATTGCCATCCATGGCGGATCGATAATCGATTCTAGCTTTCGAAAAGATTTCCGAAATCCATAAGTAAATATACATAAGTTTAAAATCCGTGAAATTTCATATGCATATTACTTATCCTAAACATTATGGGTGAAAAATATTGGAAAATTATTTTACCCATTAAATTAGGAGATTGATACAAAGTTCAAAATTTTAGAAAAGCTTCAATAATAAGCCTTCTTTGTATCATCCTATTCAATGGTGATAGCTATCACAAGATAGGCTTCACCAAGGTTTTTCAAAATGTTTTCAAAACCTTTATTTTCATTTTCCTAAACATCTCACAAATATCTAGATGTGTAAAACACATTCAAGGCAATTAATCTAGTGAGATGTGGGTTTTTGTTCTTTTAAATTCTCATGCATATTTCTAAGGCAATATTATTTGATTCCCATCAAATCATGTCATAGTCCTTAATTTCATTTTAATTTATGCATGATGATGATTATGGCATAATTATGATATAGATAAATACATATGCCAAAATCATGATGTCATGGCATGTGAATGAAAATTAAGCATACATGACATCTAAACATAAATCTAAACATGATCATGACATTTTTATAGATGAAAATGAAAATAATGTCATGACATGGCAAGACAAGTAAAGCATGGCAAGAAAAATATACTAAGGTATAAAATACCTAAGTGTTAAAATTAATTTGCCACTTCTAGTAATTAAATTCATTTTGCCTTAATGCCATTCATTTCCCTAGTGTGCCAAAAACCCAAAATGGCACACCAATACCTCTAAGACCTAATTGTGCCAGTTTAAATCATTTTTAACTTCTCAAGCACATTGGCACACCCTAATGTGTCAACTCTACTATGGTTAGGTTAACTACCCATCCACTTAAGGTTGACACACCATAACCCATTTAGCGTGAATCGATCACGCTTTTAGGAACCCAATATCTATTGGAGCTCCTTGGGTTAACAAGTTATTCCCTAGGGATAACTTCCCTAGATACCTTCCTAATGACCCTTTTAGGCTTTGAAGCCATAGTCTTTTGGGTCTTACTTGGGTCAACTCTAGAGGTGACTCCTCCATTGACCTTCCTAGTGGCTACATTTGATTTCTTTGAGGTGTTAGCCACTAAACACATACCATGGCTAGACTTAGGGATGACTTCCCTATTAGCCTTGGTTTTCCTAGACATAGAAATAGTTCCATAATTAAATGGAACATTATGATAAGTCTTCTTGGGCTTAGGTTTGTCACCCAAACCTTCCTTGCCCTTAGACCATTTTTGAACCTTAGGTCTTGACTTTTGGACATTTGACCCTAGAATTGAATTTTCTATGATTCTAAGGGCTTTCTCCATTCTCTCAAGTCTTGACCTCAAGACTTGGTTCTCTAGCTCTAATTTTCCCATTTTTGAATTTTCATTAGGTTTTTGAGAAAACCACTTCTTCTTAGGCATGTGCCTAGACTTTTTGGGATTAATACCCAAATTTTCTTCTACTCTCCTAATTGACTCCCTAGGCAAGATATTTCGAGAATTATGAGTCCTAGGTTTGTCCTTAAAGAAACTAACATGCTTGGCACCTAGACAATACACCTTATTATTTCTCTTGGCATGCTTTTCATTGATAATAGCAAGAGAACTAAAATAATTTTTAGCATGCTTTTTTACTTTAGGAAGTAAAGGTGCATTAACTAAATGTACCTTAGGGTTAGCTTTAGGAGCTCCCCCTACATGAGTTGCACCTTTTTGCCCTTTCTTCCTCCCCCTAGGGCATTGGCTTCGGTAGTGTCCCTTTTGATTGCATTTGAAGCACACAATGTGCTCTTTGCTCTTGATTTTGGGAACACCGGCATCGTTTGACTTTGGGTTGACTTTTGGTGTCGATGCCTTCTTCTTAGCCAATTTAGGGCATTTACTCTTGTAGTGCCCTTTTTCCCTACACTCAAAGCATATTATGTGATTTTTATTTAAAATAATGACACTTGAGTTACCTAGGGAGGTGGTGGAGGCCTCTTCATGATCTTCACTTCTCCCGGATATGGATGCTTCTTGTTCTTGCTCCGGGATGGAAGATTGCCTTTCCTCCCCCTCAATGCTAGAGGTGGAGGTTTCCACCAAATCATCCACATCTTTAAAAGTGGATGGTGATTCTTCTTCGACATTCTCCTCTACTTGTGCCGATTGGGAATTTTCTTGGAATTTCATTACCTTATTCCATAATTCCCTTGCATCCCTATAATCACCCAATCTAGACCAAATAGTGTTAGGTAACAAATCACTAATCAACTTGATTACCTTGAGATTTGTCTTGAAGTCTTTGATTTGGTCTTGGGTCCATTTTGACTTTTCAATTGGCTTGTTGTACTTGTCCCTAGGCATTTCAAAATCGTTTTCTATAATAATCATAAAATCAAAATCGGTTTCTAGGTATACCTCCATTCGTTTCCTCCACCAAGAAAAATCTCCATCGAATTTCGGTGGATGGATGAAGCTGGCCATTTGTAGTGCTCTCGCGGCGGTTAGTCCTTGAAGAGCGACCTCGGCTCTGATACCACTTGTAGGTGATCGATTGGCCGGCTAGAGGGGGGTGAATAGCCCTCTTTCGTTGGATGTCGTAATTCGTTCGTTCTCGTGTGCTCGTCTACAATTGTCGTTAATATACGCAGCGGAATAACAATAGAAATAACAACAACACAAGCACAATCAATACACAAGCATATACGTGGTTCGGAACCAAATGGTTCCTACTCCACGGGTGAGCTCCTCGAGCTCTAGTTATGCGCACGACACTAACTATAACACTACTTCTCGACAACATGTCGGAGGTGGAGAAACCTCTCACAAGCAATTACAATGTAATATAGAAATACAAGCAAATACACAAATACAATACACAAGAAAACTTTCACCGATTGCTTTGATCGCTTTGCTTGTTGCTTGCTTTGATTGGCTCTTGAAGGACTGGAATGCAGCAGCAATTCCCCTCCAATAGCTCCACAAAAACCATTGCAAAAACCTCCATCTCTAGCTCCTTTTATAACCTGCATCGAGCTATTTTCGTGCCTAGCAGTCGACTGCCAAAAGGCCCCAGTCGACTGCTCCTGTAGCCGTTGTCTCACAACGGCCAGATCCACGTCGGACAAGTTCCAACGGATCACCTACCAGTCGACTGATGATGCCCATCACCGATCAGTGACCCAAGAGTCGATGCCCTTCGGCTACGGAGCGATGCTCGCGACACTCTCATCACCGACCGCCATCCTCGACAATCGATCATTGCCGACTTCGGATCATTGCCATATCCATGGCAATGATCGCCAAGAACAAAACCCTAGCCTTACACCAGTCGAACTCTAGTCGACTTGGATCAGTCGAACCGACACCTATGCCAGTCGACTGATGTCGGGCAAAACCTCAAATACCAAGTTGTTTGAGCATCCGACCTTCGGGTAAACCCTCAAACATCAAGTTTGAGCCTCCGACACTCAGTCTTAGCCACTTGGCCAAGTCCACCTTATCCCTCATGGAGTTCCCCACCAAAGCTCTCTTCCCTCGGCCTACGTCCCTCGGATGCGCTAAGCGCACGACTTTGCAACGCCATCCTTCACGTCTCATGCCCTAGAAGTATGCTTCCCTTTTGGCTCACTCCATTCGCTCCCCATCTGGCGGTCCCTCGAATGCACCAAGCGCACGGCTTCGCAATGCCATCCTTCACCGACTCAAGGACCCCGAGCCTAGTGAACTTACCAAGTCCTCAAGACTTCCCAAATGCACCAAGCGCACGGCTTCGCAATGCATTTCTCACCAAGCACCAAGTGCACGGCTTTGCAATGCTTTGGATTTCCCATGCCAAGCACCAAGCGCACGGCTTCGCAATGCTTTGGACTTTCCCATGCCAACCCCATGTTGGACTTTACCATGCCAAGGCTTCCCCCTTGGACTTCCACACCAAGCTCCATGCTTGGATTTTCCATGCCAACCCCATGTTGAACTTTCCCACACCATGCTCCATGCTTGGATTTTCCATGCCAACACCATGTTGGACTTTCCCATGACAATCCCATGTCATGAGTTTTGTCTATCATCAAAATACCATCAAGGTACTGCTGGGCTGATTGTACCAACAAGGTGGAGGACGAAGGATTCGTCAAACGGTTGATGAATACCTCTTCGGAGAAGCAAGTTTTTGAGGACTCGTTTTGGATCCGAATTTTGATTCGGATCATGATCTTCTCTCGATCACATCGTCTTCAACACGAGACTAGTAACCCATACAAAGACGAGACTCGTGACTTTGTGAAGTCATCCCGAAGATACTCGGCGTGGATACGGATAGAGATGATTCTAGCGAGAATCGTTCCGGTTGATGCCTTTCCCGCTACACGTGATACGTTAGGTATACGTAGTATAAATTTTCTTTTATTGCAAAATTTGAATTTACGGTTATGTCTACACATATTGTACCATGCATGCGTGTGATGTGTGTGTTGTAATAAATTAGATTTATTATTTTATTCCTTCCGCTGTGCACATGTTTACGAAATATGTTCGAACACACACTCGCCGCGGTGCCGGAAACCCAACATCAAGTTCAAGAGGGAAACTCAACTCAAATTGAAAAACTTGAGGAGGAGAATTCTCTCTTGAAAGACCGAGTTCAAGAGGTTGGAGCTAGGTTGGAAAGGTTCATGTTGGGATCTAAGAACCTTAACTGACTACTTGGAACCCAAAAAGCCGTGTACAACAAAGCCGGACTCGCATTTAGGTCAACGACTACGAATATGTCTTATATGTCTATCGTAAATCGTAGTCATCAAAGAGTCCAAGCATGGGTCCCAAAGGTTTTATTGAACTCACATATAATGACTAATAAATTTTGGATTCCCCAGGATCAAATTCATTATTTGAATAGACCATATTAGTTCAATGGTCCAGGGGGAGCTAACATTAAAATAGTATACCCGCTTACTTAGCAAAACCATTGAATATTTTACTTTAATTTGTAGAATGGCTAGATAGGAAAAATATCTAGTCAACTCTTGACAACATAGTATCAGGACACGGTGAGATGATAGTACGTTAGGGAAACAAAGTCTCGTGTATTCGAGCTAGATAAGGCATATCTAGCTTGGTGCACTTGACCGAGTGGAACTAGCTGAAGCTACCTCACCATATCCTAAACTAGTTAGACCAGGAAGTAACCCTAAGTGACTTAAGTGATATTTTCTTGAATTTGGCTTTGTCTAAGGAAGTGGTCATTGTTCTAATCAAAGAAGGCCCCTGTGCCTCGCCACGACCTGGAAGCCAGTGTCTCAAAAAGTTACTTAACGATCAAAAGGTTAAATCCGAATCTAACCCAAGGTTGACTATCTTTAATTAATTTAAAATTATCTCACAAAACATATAAGGTGAACAAATTATGAGACACATAGAATGGGTGAGATGTTAAGGATAATTGAAATATAACCTCTTCAAAATACTACTTATTTTCTTATCTATTGTACTTAACAACTCTTAGGCCAAAGTTTAGCCCCCCCTACATCTCTTATACTTGACTAAGGGGGAAAGCAAACTATCCCTAAGGGTTATATTATAAACCTTTAGATTATTGGTGCAGAGGGACACACCTCGAACCAATCTATCTAACTACTGCTAGACGCATACTTGGACTCATATTTAATTTATCTAGATGCATGCATATACATTTTTTTAAACCCCTATTTTATACAAAAACCCCAACATTCTTTTTTGATTTATGGAAAAAGGGGGAGAAGAGCGAAAGTTAAGGGGGAGTAACACAAAATTTGTTTTTGAAAACTAAAGTATCTCTTTCAAAGCTCACCTAGGGTTAAGGGGGAGTTTTTGAGAATGACATTCATCATCTACTATACTTGTTTTATGCTTTAATTTCCCTTAACTTTGTGTTGGTTTGCCATAGATCAAAAAGGGGGAGATTGTTGGTAAAGGGGCACCAGATAATCGAACCTGTGTTTTGATTATGGCAAAGACACAAAGTTAAGTTTACATCATTATCTCATGAGCTAAATCGAGTGTGCAGAAAAGTACTAAGCTGGAGCTGAAGGCTAGCGACACCCGGAGGAAGCATCGGTGGTCGGGCGACACTCGAGTGACTTCGGAGGGAGTCGAAGGAATCGAGTGGAAGGCCGGAAGTGAAAGTGACACAGTAAGAATCGAGGTAAGCTCGTGTGAGTGAGAGATGGTAAGGTTGTGTCCTCAGTACGGGGACGATCGTAGGTGGCGATCCGACTAAGACTTCCTGTGGAAGGTCTAGGTCGAGATCGGATGGTTAGAAACCGTCACATTTATCATTTTCTGAGCTAACCTCTTACTGCAGGAAAGTGGCCAGGCAGGCAGTCGACTGTTGGACATTGGGCAGTCGACTGATGGGAGGCATCAGTCGACTGATGGCGACGAATCAGCCTTTGCACTAGGTCAAAACAGATAACGTTTGACGCGACCACTTCGCGATAAAATTTGTACAACTTTGTGATCTGTTTCGAAAAAAGAGGAGAAATATTCATAGGCTAAAATCTATAAAAGGAGGGGAGGATTCCAACTCCAAATATTATCAAGTCTATTCTCAAGAGCTCTTATAACGGCAAAGCTTCAACACCGTCATAATGCCGAAGCGACGACAAGTTCCGATCTTCTTCGTCAGTAGCAGCTTCAAGTAATATATTTTGATATTGTATTCTCTATTTTTATTCGTAACGAGGTGAGGTAGGCTTGTTTCCTCATCCTCGTACTTTCGGTTATGTGATCGTTGTCTCCTACCTCCAACGAGGAGACGTTATAGTGATTTGCCCTCTGTACGCAGTCTAGAACCATTAGGGCCTTGGAGTAGCAACCGCTGGGTTGTGAACCAAGTAAAAATAAACGTGTTTCTTTATTTTCCCCTGTGCTTACTCGTGTATCGAACGATCAAACGAAAATATTTACGCTCGCTATTCACCCCCCCTCTAGCAACGCTTCTCGATCCAACATGAAGTTGTTGTAGAAGGTCGAATTGCATCTACAGATCCAAAAGCAAAAGTTCATCACGTTCCTCTTGGTGTATCTTGTTGGAAAGTTTGGATTGATAGAGTTTTGTTGGAGAAGGTGGATCTAATTCGACCCAATGATGAAATGTATTTTCTTGAGGATGCAATTGGAAGCACAGTCGCTTGGTTCTCTAAGTGTATAGTTTTGTGTGACTGATATAGATTTTTTGTTACTAGTTGAATTGTTTATGTGACTAAGTGAATATTTATTTTGTAGAAATGAAATCATGTAAGTGAATTTATGTTATTGGTTTGAATTGTTTTCTATGACTAAGTGAATAATTAGTACACTAGCTATTTAAGTGTGGTGGTGATGATTATTTATGGTATTATATTTATTTTAGTTTTGATTTTATAATCGTGTGTATGTGATGTTAAAAATGGGTATAGTATTTGTATGTGATATTATAATTGTGTGGTATTTGTGGGTTGGATTATAATTATTTGAGTTTTGATATTACAATACTGCGAATGCACTTAGTTGCAGCTCGCATTCGCACACTACGAATGCATTTAACCGCAACGTACGATTGCGCGCTGCAAATGCACTTAACCACAACGTGCAATTGTGTGCTACGAATGCGCTTAACCGCAGCACGTGATTGTGCACTGCGAATACACTTAACCACAACACACGATTGTGCGCTGTGAATACACTTAACTACAATGTGCAATCGTGCGCTATGAATGCACTTAACAATACGCCGCGCGATCGCAAATGACTTAACCATAGTGCATGATCTGTTGGCAATGTGTTGTTTCTCGGAATGCTCATAGGCTCCCATGTCCCCGGATTAAAATTTTCACTAATGAAAACTAATCTGGATGGGATGAGTTTCTTAAGCACAACCAATTCGTCGTCGTGCCAACGACTCGAGCGATCGCTTGAACAAACTAGTTGTTCAAGCAACCAAACTCTTCTAGTCGATTAGCCACGGAAGAGACGACGGACGGATTGCCGGTTTTTGTGTTTCTTATTCGGGGTCCATGATTATACAAATACATGCAAATGCAAACTAGTATAATCAACATATACTAACATAAAGAATATAAGCTAGCATATCAAATAAGAACATGAAAAGAACAATAATAAAAGTTGTGAAACTTTTATACCTCTTGATCTTTTATCGTATGACCTAACCTCCTTGTAGACTTCGTGTGGGCGAAGATCCTCCACAAGTTGAGGCTTCCTAGATCTTCTTCAATCCAAGAAAGAAGAACTCTCTTTCCCTTCTTGCTTGAGCCAACCACCAATCCACAAAAGGATTGATGCCGCCGGCCCCAAGAATAGAGAGAACATAATGGAAACAACCAAGGAACCGAACTAGGGACAAACCCTAGTTTTGGTGCCGCCGGCCAAGATGGAGTGAAGAGGAGAAAGGGAATATGTTGGGCATCGGCTACGGTGGAGGGAATAGAGGAAGGAGCCGGCCACAACCTAGGAAGAGGAAGAGCTCCTCTCCTATAGTTTCCGCCCACCTTCCTTGCATACCCTAACCGCCCAACCATAGGAGCCAAACCCTAATTAGGGTTTCCTCCTTAGGTCTTCTTGCTGCCCATCCAAGGTGGAAGGAGGAGATCGAAACCGGCCACCTTTCCTAGGAAGAAGAAGAACTCTTCCACAAGATGCCGCTTACCCTCCTTCCAAACCTTGGCCGCCCATGCAAAGGAGCCAAACCCTAATCAAATTAGGGTTTCCTCCTTAGGGTTTCTTGCCGCCCAACCATGATGGAGAGAAGAGATCTCGGAGCTAGCCACCTTCAAGGAAGAAGAAGAGATCTTCCTCAAGTTGCCGCCCACTCATCTTCCAAGCCTTGGCCGCCCAACCCATAGGAGCCAAACCCTAATTAGGGTTTCCTCCTTAGGGTTGCTTGCCGCCCAAGAAATTGGAGGCTAAACCCTAATCTCCTTAGCATCCATCATCCAACATCAACCACTCTCTTTTTCTGCCCAACCCATAGCCACCCTTTTATAGAACTTAGGAGAAAATTGGTTATTGATGAGGTAGCCAAAAATATAGGAACTAATTCCCAATTTTCTTGCCGCCCACCTTATCCAACCTTTCCTCTCCCTTTTATATAGAGTTAGGTTTAGGCCTTGGTTTAATCTCCACCGTCGGTTCTAGGGTTTTAATCTCAACCATCGGATTTAGAGATTTAATCTCAACCGTCGGTTCTAGGGTTTTAATCCCAACCGTCGGATCTAGAGATTTAATCTCAACCGTCGGTTCTAGGGATTTAATCCTAACCGTCGGATCTAGAGATTTGTTTTCCATCATTTGATCTAGACTTCATGAGGTTTATATTAGGCTACGATAGGGACCATGAGGAGGAGTTGGGTCTTGGCCACCCGATGGATCGGAACTACACAAACTTGATCCATCAATGATGTTCCATTCCACTAGAGGATCATCATCGAACTACCTCACCAACCCCCATAAATTAATATGGGCTCCATATATTATTTGTACATCCATCTCCCCGTGTTTAAGATATCGAATGTCCGTCAATTGATTGATTTACTGACTATCAATCAATTAACATCTAACTCCTCGAGTAGTACCACTCAACCTTATCATCATGTTGACTAAGTCAACCTGCAGGGTTTACATGATGAACCTTATGAGCTCCTCAAGGGGACATCATCAACCTAATACATAGGACAGATTCCTCCTATAATCAACGGCACACCATGTAAATAATATCATTTCCCAACTTGGGCATATTGATTTAATCCATAGAAATCTCACCCTCGTAAATCAAAGAAATAAATACTAAGTACATGTGCCCGTTATTATATCGGGATTAAGAGCATGTACAACATAATATCCGAGGTCCGATTCAATTATGTAGTCAGCAATAAATTGAATCACCTCTATGTCAGTCCTGCTCAATACACCTAAGTGTACTAGTGTAACTCTATGTTCAAGATAAAACAATACCAAGCTACACTACAACCATGCCAATGGTTTGTCCAAAACCATCTTGGTTGTGAGCCTCTACTTATACTCTACAAGGGACTGATAACATGATCTTCTGTGCCACACCCAAGCACCATGTTATCTACAATGTAAAGTATTAGACAATTTTGCATAATCATAAAAATATGCAAACAATGATCATGTGATTCTTATTTCAAAATAAAGATGTTCATACAAAAGAGCTAGGCTTTCAGTATACATCCCAACATGATCGCGCACTGCAAATGCACTTAACCGCAACGTGCGATCGTAATCTAATGCATAGCAATGCCTTAGCGTCTGACTTTCAATAGCTTAGCGTTGTGTAGCATGTGATGCGTGCTGCGGATAGCATATTTGCACGCTACGAAAAGTCAAATTTGTTGTAGTGTATACTCGGCCTCTGTAGTATAATCCGCGACTGTGTCTTGCTTTGTACTCTTCCAGCTCACAGCACCACCATTTAGACAAAAGACATACCCTGACTGCGATCTGCAATCGTTCTTGTCTGTTTGGAAGCTAGTATCGCTGTAACCCTTTACTGCGATCTCCTCATCGCCTTCAAATATCAAGAAATATTCTTTAGTTCTTCTCAAGTACTTAAGAATATTCTTGACGGCTATCCAGTGACTATCACCTGGATATGACTGGTACCTACTCATCATGCTCAAAGTATACGAGACATCAGGACGAGTGCATAGCATGACGTACATGATAGACCCTATAGAAGATGCATAAGGGATCTGATTCATGCGTTCCCTTTCTTCCTTAGAAGAAGGGCATTGAGCCTTCGAAAGGCCCACACCATGTGACACTGGCAGAAATCCCTTCTTTGAATTCTCCATGGCAAAACGCTTAACCACCTTGTCAATGTATGCACTCTGACTTAGGCCAAACAATCTCTTAGATCTATCTCTATAGATCTTAGCCTAAAATGTAGGTTGCTTCACCTAAGTCCTTCATTGAGAAATAATTCCCAAGCCAAGTCTTCACAGACTGCAGTGTAGGGATGTCGTTCCCAATAAGAAGTATGTCATCAACATACAAGATAAGAAAGATAACTATGCTCCCACTAACCCTCTTATAGACACAGGGTTCATCTTCATTCTTGATGAAACCAAACTATTTGATCGCATCATCGAATCGAAGATTCTAGCTTCTTGATGCTTGCTTTAAACTATAAATGGACCTCTGCAGCTTGCATACCTTCCCAGTATGCTTTGGATCTACAAAACCCTCAGGTTGTGTCATGTACACATCTTCAAGGAGGTTTCCATTCAGAAACGTTGTTTTGACATTCATTTGCCAAATCTCATAATCGTGGTAAGCTGCAATAGCAAGCATGATCCGGATGGACTTAGTCATCGCAACTGGTGAAAAAGTTTCATCATAGTCAATACCATGAATCTGCTTGAAACCTTTAGCTACCAATCACCCTTTATAGGTATGCATAAGTCCTTCCATGTCAGTCTTTCTCTTAAAGACCCACTTACACCCAATGGCTTTGACCCCTTCAGGTGGATCAACCAAAGTCCATACTTGGTTAGTGTACATGGATTCCATTTCGGATCTCATGGCCTCTAGCCATTTCTCAAAATCTGGGCTCATCACAGCTTCCTAATAGGATGTAGGCTCATTCAACTCAACAAGCATAGCATCATCATTATCAGACAAGAGAAATGAATATCTCTCAGGCTGATGACGTATCCTATTAGACATGCGAAGAGGTTGGTCTACTTGAACAGGTTGTTGCTCCACAACTCCTTGTGCACCAATCTCATCATCCACAACACTTTATGGTGCCTATTCAATTTCCATCTCAGTGTTATCTTTATATTGAATTTCTTCAATATGTACTTTACTCCCACTAGTTCTTCTGGAAATGAACTCTCTCTCTAGAAATACTCTATTTCTAGCGACAAACACTTTGCCTTGTGTGGGATTGTAGAAGTAATATCCTTTCGTTTCCTTAGGATATCCTACAAAATAGCACTTGTCTAATTTAGGGCCTAGTTTATCGGAGACTTGACGTCAAACATAAGCCTCACAACCCCAAATCTTCATAAAAGACATCTTGGGACTCTTCCCAGTCCATATCGCATATGATATCTTTATGACTACCTTAGATGGGATGCAGTTAAGTGTGAAAGCAACCGTCTCTAAAGTATGTCCCCAGAAGAAAGAAGGATGATTTGTGTGCCTCATCATGGATTGTACCATATCTAATAATGTACGATTTCTCCTTTCTGATACACCATTCCACTGTGGTGTTCCAGGTGGAGTGAGTTGAGATCTAATCCCAAACTCAATGAGATAGTCACGAAAAGCTTGGCTAAGGTATACCCCACCTCGATCTGGTCGAAGCACTTTAATACTCTTACCAAGTTGGTTTTGTACTTCATTCTTGAATTCTTTGAACTTTTCAAAGGATTCAAATTTCGTCTCATAAGATACACATATCCATATCTACTGAAATCATCGGTAAAAGTAATGAAGTACTGATAGCCTCCTTTGGCTGCTACATTGAAAGGACCATATACATCAGTAGGTATTGTTGGATCATTTAGAGCGCTAGAGGGGGGGGGGGGATAGCGCAAAACTCTTTTCATTCGTTTATTCGATGTAAAGTGCGAGTAAGAGTAAATTTAGTGGAAAGAAAATAATACTCGTTTGTTTTTACTTGGTTCACAACCTTCGGTTGCTAGTCCAAGGCCCTAACGGTCCTAGACTGCGTAAGGAGGGCAAAACACTAAAAACACTCGTTAGAGGAAGGAGTAAGTGAATACAATGGATAAAATGCTCAAGGTAGTGGGACACTCCCCCTCTCCTTGTTACGATTAAAACATGACAAGTATAGAATAAAAGATGACAACAATAATAAAAAAACCAATGACTATTAAAGTAAAAGAAATTAGGCACTTGTTGTTGGAGACTCAGTAGCACTTTGTCGTCACAAGGTCGTCATAGAAGAAGAGGCTTTTTGGAGAGCTTTTGATAATGAAAATAGGGTGGAGAAGCCCTACTTTTATAGCCTTGGAAACCCTAGATGTTCACTTCTTCAACCAATAAGAGCAAGCCTCCTATCCCTTCAAAAATGGAGATAATCTTTGACTCTCCTCGAAGCTGATCCTTGATTAACAATCGATTGATATCCTTGCTAGTCGACTGCTAGATGGACCAGTCGATTGATACAAGCCCTTGGTCGACTGATGGCAGGTTTTTCAGCTGCAAAGAAGAGTTAGCTCGAAAATATAGTTAATATAAGTAAATTAAATGGCCATACACCATCCGATCTTGACTTAGACCTTCCATGGGAGGTCTTGGTCAGATCGTTGCCTAAGAATTTCCCCATACAGAGGACACGACCTTCCTTGCGCTCACTCACACGAGCTTACCTCAACATTTACCTTGTAGCTTCTGCTTCCGGTCTTCCACCCGATTCCTTCGACTTCTTCCAAAGTCATCCCAATGTCGCCCGACCACCATGGCTCCCTCCGGGTGTCGCTGACCTTCAACTCTTGCTTTAGCACTTTTTTGCATACTTGATTTAGCTCGTGAGATAACAAAAATGAGCTTAACTTTGTATCGTTTGCTATAATCAAAACTCAGGTTGGACTTAGGTGCCTACTGCACCAACAATCTCCCCCTTTTTGATCTATGGCAAACCCATATAAAGTTAAGAAAATAATATGCATGAAGAATCACAGATTAAGTAGGAGTACTAGAGATCTTCTTCCAAGTACTCCCCCTTGAGGAAACCTCCCCCTTGATGTTTGCTATTTAGGATAGGAAGAGTTTAAGTAATTAACAATTACTTAAAGTTGGCCTTAGTAAAAAAGTTTAAGTTAAGAAGATTTCTTAACTTGGTCTTTCTCCTCCTTTCTTAAGTAAAACATTAACGTTTGGCCATAAGAATATAGAATTAACTTACTAAGTTAAGTTATTAAAAAAAATGATCCCTTAACTTTGGACTTTTCTCCCCCTTTTTCCATAAATCGGAAAGAGGGGTTTTGAAAAAAAAAAAGAAAATATAAGTATTAAGTTTAAGTTCCAAGTTCAAGCATGTTCCATATTATTTTGAAAATAATATACTAAAAATAAGCTCATCTATTGAATGTTCAACTCTTATTTGACTTGATTGATATGAAAGATCAACAAGTTTTGGTCAGAGTTGATTAATATATATGATTATACTCCGTGGTTCATGGCGATGCACTAGCTCTACATCTGGAACCAGGAGTAAGGTCCTAACATCTCATGCCCATCTACGTGGCTAAGTACACAAACACATTAGTCCTATGTGTTGTGAGAGGTATTGACTCCTTAAATCTATAGGTGCATGATATCTAGGGTAAGCCCTAAGCTAGTTCCATTAACATGAAAAGAGAAGTAAATACTAGAGTATATAAAAAGAATGTAAGTCCTACTCTATTATGCACATGCCTAATTTTCATCTTAGTAGACTAAATTCGGCTTCGGGTAGTGGTTTGGTAAAAAGATCGGCTAGGTTTGACTTGGATTCCACATATTCGAGTTTAATTGTTCCGTTAGCTACATGTTCTCGAATAAAGTGGTGTTTAACTTCTATATGTTTGGTCCTAGAATGGCAAATACGATTTTTGGTTAAGTTGATGGAGATAATATTATCTATGTGAGTTTTAATATTGTTGAAGTTTAAGTTAAAGTCTTGGAGAGTGTGCTTCATCCAAAGAAGTTGAGCTACACACTCACCCATCGCGACGTATTCGGCTTTGGTGGTAGATAAAGCAACACAGTGTTGCTTCCTACTGCACCAACTCACAAGACTCGAGCCGAGAAGTTGACAACAACCACTCATGCTCTTCCTATCGAGTTTACTACTGGCATAGTCTGAGTCAGAGTAGCCAATTAGTTCGAACTCGATAGATCTAGGGTACCAAATACCTACGCTTAGCGTGCCCTTTAGATACCTAAGGATACGCTTAACTAAAGTTAGGTGAGACTCCTTGGCACAGGTTTGAAACCTTACGCACATACTTACCGCGAATAAAATGTCGGGTCGACTCGCGATTAAGTATAGAAGACTCCCTATCGCACTCCTATAGTATTTTAGGTCGATGGGCTTTCCTTCTAAGTCCTCTCCTATATTGACATTATTTGCCATGGGTGTATTGAAGGTTTTAGTGTCTTGCATTCCAAAATGTTTAATTAATTCTCTAGTATATTTTTGTTGATGTAAATATATTTCATCCTTAGTTTGTTTAATTTGTAGTTCTAGAAAGAAACTCAATTCACCTACTAAATTCATTTCAAATTCACTTTTCATAAGTGAAATGAATTCGTTTAGTAGGATCAAATTGGTTGTTCCGAAAATGATATCGTCTACATAAATTTGGGCTATAAATATTTCCTTTCCTACGGTTTTTATGAAGAGGGTTGGATCGACTAGGCCTTGGTTAAATCCTTTAGACTTAAGATAAATTGAAAGTCTCTCGTACCTGGCTCGAGGAGCTTGTTTGAGTCCATAGAGAGCTTTCTTTAGTTTAAGGACATGGTCGGGTTTATCTAGACTTTTGAATCCAGGGGGTTGACTAACGTATACCTCTTCCTTAATAAGTTCATTAAAAAAATACTGACTTGACATCCATTTGAAATAACTTAAATCCTCGATGTGCAGCATAGGATAATAACATTCGGATGGAGGTTTCATCATAATCTAATCCTTCGACTTGACTAAAACCTTTGGCAACTAACATTGCTTTATTCCTAACTACTTCACCTTTGTCATCAAGTTTGTTTCGAAAGACCCACCTTATTCCAATAATCGATTTATCTTTAGGTGGTGGTACTAATTCCCAAACCTCGTTCCTAGTAAATTGAGCTAACTCTTCTTGCATTGCAATAATCCAATCAGGATCAAGAAGAGCTTGTTCAATGGTTTTGGGTTCGATTTTTGAAATCAAGGAGATTTGACTAAGGTTTATATAAGTCGATCTAGTTCGAACCCCTAAGCTAGGATCACCTATCACTTGGTTGATAGGATGATTCATGTGAATCCTAATTTGACTTGGGTTAGGGTCACTTACCACTTGGTTGACTGGATGACTCATTGGACTTGGGTAAGGATTAATACTAGACTCGATCTCAGGGTCAGAGTCGAGTCTGGTATCAGTCGGTTCGCTAGTTGGTGTTGCTACGGGTTTTGTAGGTTCGTGTCCTTCATCGAACACTACATTAATAGTCTCTTCAACTCTAAGGGTGTCATGGTTGTATACCCTATAGGCTCTACTTGTAGTGGAGTATCCTAAGAAGATTCCGGTAGATGTTTTGGAGGTGAACTTTCCTAGGTAATCCTTAGTGTTCAGAATATGTACCATACATCCAAATACCTTAAAGTACTTGATGTTAGGTACTTTGTCATGATAGATTTCGTATGAGGTCATAAGGTGCCTTTTTACCAAAAGTATCCTATTTTGGACATAGTAAGCCATACTAACAACTTCTGCCCAAAACATGTCGGGTAGGTTATACTCGTTTAGCATTGTCCTAGCGGCTGTTTGTAGGGTTCTATTTTTACGTTCGACTAGACCATTTTGTTGTGGGGTTCTAGGACACGAGAATTCATGGTGATATCCGTTTAGGTTATAGAAATATGTAAACCTGTGGTTTTCAAATTCACCACCGTGATCGCTCCAAAGTCTTTTGATTTTAAGGTTCTTTTGATTTTCGATTAGTTTAAACAAGTTGATGAGTTGATCTAAGGTATCACTTTTATGTTTGATGAACCTAACCCAGGTAAATCTAGAATATTCATCAATTATGACTAAGCAGAATTGACTACCATTAAGTGACTTAGCTCCATGTGAATCGAATAGATCCATATGTAGGAGCTCAAGAACACTTTTAGTTCGTTCTTGATTAGTTAGTTGATGTTGTGTCCTAGATTGTTTACCTTGTTGACAAACATTACAAATTTTATTGTCTAATTTGTTAAGGTTTGGCAAACCTCTGACTAAGCCACTTTGACTCCTCTTGTGGACGAGTCTTGGGTGCGAGTGACTGAGTCGTCAGTGCCACAACCAAGATTCCTCTTGCTGTGTCATAAGACACTTGGTTGAGGAGTTAGGTAGATTAATAGTATAGATGTGGCTATTCCTAGTTTCTTTAAGGATTGTTTTAGAGGTTTAATTTGTTTTAATTACACATTCATTTTCTAGAAATATGACCTTATAGTTATTATCTCACAATTAACTTATGCTAAGTAAATTATATTCGAAATTTTCAACTAGTAAAACATTTTGAATGATAAAGTTTGATTTGAGCTCAATATCACCTGATCCGATGATTTTGAGCTTGTCATTGTTTCCAAAGGCTACCGATCCTTGTTATTTGAATCGAAGCTTTGAAAACTTAAGTTGATCCCTGGTCATGTGTCAGGAGCAACCACTATCCAACATCCATTGATCCTACACGCAAGGTAGTTGGATCGGATATTGGAATTTAAAATTTGGTTATAAATTAGTAGACCTAGATCATCTCACCCATTTCTACATGATCAAACATGTTATCCTTATATGTTCTTGTGAGATGAATTCAATTTTACTTGATTAATTTTAATGAATCGAAACTAGTCAACCTTGCGTTAGATTCGGATTTGACCCTAAGCTCATCATGTCACTTTTTCAAGATCTTGGCTTCCAGGTCGTGGCGAGGCACAGGGGCCTTCTTTGATTGGAAAAACGACCACTTCCTTAGACAAAGCCAATTTCAAGAAAATAGTAACTTGACTTACTTAAGACCACTTCCTAGTCTAACTAGTCTAGGATATGGAGAGGTAGCTTCAGCTAGTTCCACTCGGTCAAGTGAACCGAATTAGATATGCCTTATCTAGCTCGAGTACCCAAAACATCACTTTCCTAGCATACTATCATCTTGTCATGTCCTGGTACTATGTTATCAAGTATTGACGAGTTATAGTCCCTATTTGACCATTCTAAAAAACAAGAAAGAGAAACTAAGCATGCAATTTCTAAGTAATAGCACGAACAAGTTTTGTACTAGCTCCCCCTGGACCATTTAATCAGTTCGGTCTTTCCACATAGTGGATTTGATCCTTGGGAACCCAGTACTAGTTGGATCCTAATTGAGAAATCAAAGTGATCTTAGGGACCCATGCTTGGACATGTATTCTATTTCGACTTACGATTGACATATACGACTTGTTAGTTGTATTTGAGCTGAACCCAAGCCCGACCTTGTTGTACACGACCCTTTGCGATCCAAGTAAGAGGTCAAGTCCCTTGGATCCTGATGTGTGTAATTCATGTTCCATTTTGGGTATTCAATATGCATGCATTTCATCCCATTTTATGTTTTAGTCATGTATTTTGTTATATTTTAGTCAAGTTTAACATATTTTGGACAAAGAAACTGTTTTGAGGTATTTTTCATGTTAACAGGGTGAAGTATTGGCAATTCTCAAGGCGTATCAGAATAACACAGACGTGCCATCAGAGACACATCCGTGTCGAGCCTCCAGACCTCAACACACCCTAGGTGTGTTAGCCGACATGCCCACGCCAAATGCCCGACACGACTGTGCCCTCCATTGGCATGGGCGTGTTGCCCTATTTCCTGCTTTCCTTTTCTGCGTTGAAGCCCAAGATTTCTGCTTAATTGAAGAATTTTTACCTTAATTGAAGACCAAGCCAAGGCTATAAAAGAAGATGTATTCTAAACCTAGGGGGGCGGCAAAATTAGAAGAAGGAGGACAAAGTCGATGGCGGAGGAAACACAATGATGGCGATTGTAATTTCTTTCTCTAGCAATTCTTATTCAGCTATAGAGTAGTGTCCTGTAATCTTAGGATGGAGAAGTAGCCCTTGACAATTTATGATGGTTGATTGAATCTCTTCTACTTGAACAGACATTTGTTTTGATTTGGTTTTAGATTCTTATTGATAAATCTAAGGAACCTTGGGGAAGTACCTAACAGTGAACCCAAGTTCCTGAAACCTAGATCCAAGCTAGAGATTAACTCCTATCAAGTATCGATAGCATATCTATGAGGGCTTGCGGGAATCATTAATGAATCCTTAGCTGATTATGATCCCGTGTGCAAACCTATCGTGAAAAAGAAATTTAGTCTCTAGAGGAACTCTTATGGACTTAATGGATCTATCAAAACTAATTTTTACCAAGTAACGGTAGTAAGACTAGGGAGGTTTGCGGGGGTCTCATGACAGGTCCCCTTAGCTGATTATGATCACCTACGCTTGAATACTGTGACAGGAAAATTGAGTTTGATAGGTACAATTGAGATAGACCTCGAGAGAGACCGTTGATTTACCTTAGGACAGGTTCTATCGAAACAACCCTAAGGAGTTGGAGAGAACACAATCACCTTATAAATCGTCGATGTGGTGAAACCTATATCCTGAGATTCCCCCTCAATTATTGACTTTTAGCTCGTTCTTCTCATTCGCTGTTCTTGACTGCTTAGTTTCTTTACTTAATTCACAAATTCATTTTGACTAGATAGACGTGTCTCTGATGGCATGTCTGTGTTATTCTGATATGCATTGATAATTGCCAATACTTCACCCTGTTAACATGAAAAATACTCCAAAACAGTTTCTTTGTCCAAAATATGTTAAACTTGACTAAAACATAACAAAATACATGACTAAAACATAAAATGGGATGAAATGCATGCATATTGAATACCCAAAATGTAACATGAATTACACACATCAAATCCCAAAGTGAACCTTTCCAACGTGTTCTTAAGATCTTTGACTTGACTTTTCAAAAATGAGTTCTCAACTTCAAGTTTTTCAACTCGAGTTGAGTCCTCCTCTTGAACTTGACTAGTCGAAGAGGTTAGGGAGACCTCGTGTTTAAGGAGTTTAACCTCCTCGAATAGGGTCTCAACCTTGGACTCAGACTTAGCTAACTTCCTAGTTAGAAACTTAATTGCATTGTATAAGGTACTAATGAGGGACCGACTTACCTTGAGAGTTTCTCTTGAACCAGATGCGTATCTGTGGCTTGTCTTGAATAGAGATTCATAGTCTGACTCGTCCTCGGGTTCAGATTCGGACTCTGGCTCTGATTCGGTTGGTTTAGCCATGAAGATGAGGTCATCATCTTCTTCCTCCGATGCCTCTTCCCACGTAGCATTGAGCGCCTTTTTGAACTTCGGTGCTTTGTTTTTAAGCTTTGGACATTCCGAATTGACATGTCCAAACCTATTGCATTCATAGCACCTAACGTTAAAACTATTTTTATGTTTACCTTCGTTGGGTTGAGTGAAGGGTCGTCTTCGGTGTTAGGGCAATCAACCCGTGATATGGTTTTGATGTGTGTAACAAAGGGTTTAAGTTAGGTTGTTATTGTGATTTGATATGTGCGTTGGAGTCTTGTAGGACTTAGTAATTCACACATGGAGCCTTGGCGAGTTTCACCTCTCATGACTCGGTCTTAGAGTCAGTGAAGGATGGCTTTGCGGAAGCCGTGCGCTTGGAGCATCCGAGGGACCGTCGGACGAGGAGCTTGGAGTGAAGCCGGAGGAAGTAGACTTCAGGGTGAGATGCGAAGGATGGCGCTGCAGATCTGTGTGCTTGGCGCATCCGAGGGACGTGACCGGACGAAGATAACTTCAAAGGCGAGGGACTCCGAGGGATGAGAGCGATGAATGTAACCCGGGAAGGGGTAGTGCTCTAATGTGAAACTTGGCCATTTGGCTAAGTGTCGGATGAGATTTTACGATATCAGTCTACTGCCATGGAATGATAGTCGACTGCTCTAAGTAGAATGGGGTTCGACTAGTGTTCGACTGATGGGTTTAGGCCCAACAGTGGACTGCCATGGAATGGCAGTCGACTGCCAGAGGAAGTTGCGAGCACAGAACCTCCCGTAGCCGACTGACCAGTCGACTACGGAGGCAACAGTCGACTGATGGTTACATTAGTCGACTACCAAGGGATCCGTTGGACTACAATGGTCGGGATCCGATGTGTTCAGAGGTCGTTGTAGCAGCGCCAGTCGAATGTCAAAGGCAGCAGTCGACTGATAGCGGCCAATGGAAAGAAATCAACCCTCTCTATAAAAAGAGAGGGTGTGGGCTTTTGGATGGCTAATGCTTAAGTTCCAAACTATCATCCAAGTGCTCCACAAGTGTTAAACTCCTTCTTATAGTTTCTTTCACATCTATTGTAAGAGAAGGGGTATTCTTGAGTTGTAAGGGTTTACCTCCACCTTGCATTGGCTAAAGGGAGAGACCAATAGTGGATTGGTTGCAGAGTGATTCACCGGGGATGAATCGGGTCGTGGATTAGCAACGAGGCTGTGAACCACGTTACGACTTTGTGTTAGCATTTGTATTCTTATTTCTTATTTTCTTGTCTTCTTTTGTTTTCGTTGTGCTAATATTCTTTGTAGATGAGCAAATTCCATCATCGTACGATGAGGGCTATTCACCCCCCCTCTAGCCGGCCAACCACATCGATCCCCTACATTCGGCTCTTGATCATCCTCCGAACTAGGTTGACTAGTTAGGTCTCCATCTCCGGTTCGACCTCCAACTCGTACTCGTCTTCTTCTTCCTTTGGGCGTGGCTTACTTGCAGGCTTCTTCTTTTGACCTGCAATGAGAGCTATACCTTTCTCGGGTACCGAGTTAGACTGTTCGTAGAGTTCAAATTCTGAAAATAATTCATCTAACCTAATTTTTTATAAGTCCTTAGAGACCTTGTAGGCATCGACTATGGATGCCCACAAGGTAGTCCTAGGAAATGAGTTCAAGACATACCTTATTAGGTCGCGGTTTTCGACCTTTTGTCCGATGGCGTCCAAGTTGTTGACGATGTCTTGTACCCGGGCATGTAGTTGAGTCATGGTCTCATGTTCCTGCATTTTTAAGTTATATAATTTATTAAAAAGAAGGTCCCGTTTGCATACCTTTGCTTCGTCGGTTCCTTCGTGCAATTCCACTAATTTGGTCCACAAGTCCTTTGCACTGATGAAGGGGCCGACGCGATTAAGCTCCTCCTTGGACAAGCCACATTGGAGGATTTGAGTCGCCTTGGTGTTGGCTTTGACTTGTAATTTTGTAGCATTGGTCCATTGGTCATAATCCAAAGATTCACCCACTTCGTTAGTCGGAAGTGTGAATCCCATTTGGATTATGATCCACATCTCGATATAGGTCTTAAGGAAGCACTCCATCCGACCCTTCCAATAACAGAAGTCATCTCCATTGTAAAATGGAGGTCGGACGATGCTAAAACCCTCGAGATGGGCCATTGATACAAAAAGAGCAAGAAAATGGAGAGAGAAAAACCTAGCAATGACAAAAACAAGCGGAATGTACCAAGACTCGCATCTTGGATTAGTAGTGCGGGAGAAAAAACTAAATGAATGAAAGAGCTTATAAAAAATTCAAAATAAACAGAAATTAAAATTAAAATAAATCTATAAAATAGCTAGATTTGTGGTTTCACCAAATCTTAGCACCCCCAGCTCTGTACTAATTGTTGGATCGTTTAGAGTGCTAGAGGAGGGGGGGGGGGGAGAATAGCGCAAAACTCATTTCGTTCGTTTGTTCGATGTAAAGTGTGAGTAAGAGTAAATACAGCGGAAAGAAACTAATACTCATTTGTTTTTACTTGGTTCACAGCCTTCGGCTGCTAGTCCAAGGCCCTAATGGTCCTAGACCACGTACGGAGGGCAAAACACTAAAAACATTCATCGTTAGAGGAAGGAGTAAGCAAATACAATAGATAAAAAGCTCAAGGTAGAGGGACACTCTCCCTCTCCTTGTTACGATTAAAACACGACAAGTATAGAATAAAAGAGGACAACAATAATAAAAAAACCAATGACTATTAAAGTAAAAGAAATTAGGCACTTGTCGTTGGAGATTCGGTAGCACTTTGTCATCGCAAGGTCGTCGTCGAAGAAGAAGATTTTTGGAGACATTTTGATAATGAAAATAGGGTGGAGAAGCCCTACTTTTATAGCCTTGGAAACCCTAGATGTTCACTTCTTCAACCAATGAGAGCAAGCCTCCTATCCCTTCAAAAATGGAGATAAGCTTTGACTCTCCTCAAAGCTGATCCTTGACCAACAGTCGACTGATACCCTTGCCAGTCGACTGCTAGATGGACCAGTCGATTGATACAAGCCCTCAGTCGACTGATGGTAGGTTTTCCAGCTGCAAAGAAGAGTTAGCTCGAAAATACAATTAATATAAGTAAATTAAATGGCCATACACCATCCGATCTTGACTTAGACCTTCCATGGGAGGTCTTGGTCAGATCGTCGCCTAAGAACGTCCCCATACAGAGGACACGCCTTTCCTTGCGCTCACTCACACAAGCTTACCTCAACATTTACCTTGTAGCTTCTTCTGGTCTTCCACCCGATTCCTTCGGCTTCCTCCGAATTCATCCCGGTGTCGCCCAACCACCACAGCTCCCTCCGGGTGTCACTGACCATCAACTCTAGCTTTAGCACTTTTCTACATACTTGATTTAGCTCGTGAGATAACAAAAATGAGCTTAACTTTGTATTGTTCGCTATAATCAAAACTCAGGTTCGACTTAGGTCCCTACTGCACCAACATGTATGAGTTCTAACAAATCAGTAGCTCGTTCGCCATGTCCACTAAATGGAGTCTTGGTCATCTTGCCTAGAAGACAAGATTCACATGTCTCATATAATTCAAAATAAAATGAGTCTAGTAATCCATCGTTATGGAGCTAGGATATGCAACTCTCATTTATGTGACCCAGGCGACAATGCCAGAGATACTATTGGTTCAGATCATTATATTTGAACCGTTTGGTATTTATGTTATAGACTGGGGTTTCAAGATCTAGAATATAGAGACCATTCACAAGGTGTGCACTACAATAAAACATATCATTTAAATAAACGGAACAACACTCGTCCTTTATCACAAATGAGAATCCTTTCTTGTCTATACAAGAAATAGAGATAAAGTTTTTAGTCAATGTAGGCACATAACAACAGTCTTTTAATTTTAAGATAAGCCCAGTGGGAAAAGATATGGAATATGTCCCTACAGCGATGGCCGCAACCTTTGCTCCATTGCCTACCTGTAGGCCACTTTGCCCTTTATCAACGATCTAGTCTTTCGAAGGCCCTGCACATTGGTACAAATGTGAGAAGCACATTCGGTATCTAATACCCAAGAAGATGAGATAGATATATTGACTTCTATAACATGTATACCTGAGGCAGAAGTCTCACTTCTCTTCTTTTTCACCTCTTCCAAGTATAGCTTGCAGTTTCTCTTCCAATGCCCGGTCTCACCGCAGTGGAAGCATTCCCCTTCCTTAGACACCCCTCCTTTGGGTTTCAATGCCTTTGCCTTGCCTTTACCTTTGGCTTGGGTCTTACCCTTACCTTTAGGCTTTTTCTTGCCTTTGCCTTTGTTCTTGTTCACCATCAAAATGGTGCCAGGATTTGCCTTCTTAAGGTTGAGTTCGGCAGTTCATAACATGCTCAACAACTCAGGTAAAGGCTTGTCAATTTCATTCATGTTGTAGTTCATGACAAATTGACTGTAGCTTTCTGGCAAAGACTGTAAAACAAGGTCAGTGGCCAACTCTTGGCCTAATGGAAATCTCAATCTCACTACGTTCTCAACGTACCCAATCATCTTGAGTACATGAGTACCTACGGGAGTTCCCTCTTGCATCTTGCATTGAAACAAGGCCTTTGACACCTCGTATCTCTCGTTCCTTGCTTGTCCCTGATATAGTTGTTTCAGATGCTCAACCATATCATAGACATCCATGTTCTTATGTTGCTTCTGAAGCTCAGAGTTCATGGTAGCAAACATAAGGCATGACACATCCATTGCGTCATCTTGATGCTTTTTATAAACATCCTTGTCAGCACGAGTGGTCGTAGGTGCGGGTAGTTCAGGAATGGACTGCTCTAGGATGTATAGTTTATATTCTTCCTTGAGGACTATCCTCAAGTTCCTGTACCAGTCCAGGAAGTTAGCTCCATTAAGCTTGTCCTTATCAAGGACAGATCGCAGAGAGAGTGTGTTTGATGTATTTGACGACATGGTGATCTACAATACAAAAATGCAGGAATGTATCATATTTCAATCATTTAATTAGGCCTTTAACTAAATTATTCTCCACTGGTCACAAAGTGGTACAAGATCCATATTATACCGCATCTTGAGTTAGCTTTGGCTAATCGCCCAAGACTCATATAAATTAGGTAGGTAACTCGTACCAATTACATCTAATGTAACTCTTGTATATCTTTATGAACAACATTATTTGTTCATAGTGCCCATCGAATGAGATATCCTTCTAAATTACTACTCATCTTGAGTTAGCTTTGGCTAATCACCCAAGATTTGTATAATGTAGGTAGATGTCTCGTATGAGCTATGTCTCTAAGTTCATCAATCTAATTGAGAGAGCTTAGTTAAGCAAACCCAAAGTTTAATAGGCGGACATTACAATTGTCCTATTGTACTTTACCGAGGTAAATCGATTCACTTTGCTTTGGCAAACGCGCTATGATTGAACAAGGTAATAGTAAGTATTAAGCTTTGGTAGGCATATAATAAGTGACCTAATTGTGTGACAACTAACTACGCATGCATCTCATACAAGCATCACATTCACAAGAATCACATGCAAGCATAATATATATCAACATATAACTTTAAACGTGACATGGTTAGGGCCTGAATCTACGATCTTCTCAAGCCAATGAGAAGAGCGAATGGATAACCTAGGGATGACATCTTCTCCAAGTGCTTCCTTCGGTCATCCTGTGTTGTCGGTATCCTCCTTGTAACTTTAACCTTCAATGGACTTTCCACTCATCATTTTGTACATTACAAAATAGGAATACTCGAGTTCCATTCGAGTCTAAGTCTATTTTACAACCAGGAAAATAGAGATGAAGACACGACACACATGTCATATTATGAATTATAACATGCACTAACAACACACAAACTCAATCACATTGGGTCCTAGGCCATAACCATGCACCATGCATCAAATCATTCATAATGATATAATTTCATAAAATCTATTATGAATATACACACGAATTTTAAGCCGCTTCGCCGATAAGCCGCAACATTTTATTTTTCAACTCAACTCCTTGAATGAGTTGTTGCCCTCGGTCCATCAATATGAATCCAAGACCCTCGTATTCGAAGCATCCCGTGTCCAACATGGTCGGGCCGTGCCAATTGGCATGACCATTTTGGAGTGATCAGAGGCCCACATGGGTAGGTCGTGTCTTTCCAAATGACCGTGGGTTGCTCTTGCAGAGGCGCCCACAACCAGGTTGTGTTTTTTAACACAGTCGTGGGGTTGAACATGGCCAGGCCGTGTTTTTCAACACGACCGTGTGGCGTTCTTTTCAACTCCATTTTTGCCCCTTTTATCAACATTCCAAGCCTAAAATTTCGTGTACTCATAATATACATGTTTTATATCTCATAGAAAACATGAAAAACTAAATTTATATCACATATAAATCATTATAACGTAGTATATGTTTTGCAAGTGGCTATGATACCACTGTTGGGAAAATTCCGGATCTGATGTTCACAACATCGCAGGCGAATACTTTGCACAACCACAGCGAAAACAATAACTATAAACCGGATCCCACCAGAGATCCATGCAAAACTATATAAGTCGTTTCATACCCTACTTTTCTAGATCTTATCTAGAAAGATAAGTATATATTCGGTGCGTGCCCTTCGCAATCCCAATTTTCCAAATGCTGTCCGATCTCAATATGGTAAGGATAACCGTATCTCTAAGGTATCCGCACTAACACCCACCCATTTTGGAGTCACGTTGTGCTAGCAACCCCTAGCAAAATTCCAAGAACCCTTTGGAAGAAGAAGGAGAGGAAGAAGAGAACTCTTTCTCTTGGCTTTTTGGCTTGCACACCCAAAACACAAAAACCACACCTATCGTCTTGCACATTTAACACCAAAAACCTTTTAAAGCCACTAGCAACCATTGCCATCAATCCCTGTTAACTCCTCATTAAGAAGACTCTTAATACCAAGACCCTTGGTATTCCTCTTCATCATGAAAACTAAGGCACTTGGTATTCCCATGCATGATTAATCACATTAATCATGCATGATGATAATGAATCATCATCCATGGTTCAACTTGAGTCTAACTCAAGTTTAACCAGTTTGAGTCTAACTCAAGTCTTGGCCACATGCTCAATTGTTCTTTTAGTTCAATTAAAAGAAACCATCTCCAAAACAGAATGTCATTTGTGTGTTACCCTTTAGGCTCTTGTAACATTGGCAATGTTGTTGGACTTTCCGAGCCGTAAAAATCAATTTTTGCATTGCGGAAACCTCGGAAGTCGGCAATGGATTTGTGCAAAGATAAATTAAAACTTGAATTCATGTACATGTTAAGAAAACTTATATCTACCTTAGATATACATGAGAAGAGTATTACCCTTGTAGTGACGCCCTTCGCTTATCCCGCTTGTCCAAACACTTTGTCAGATCTCGAAGAGTGTCAAGTGTACACTCTTCTACAAGTATCCACACGAAAAATAGGTGGAGAAGACAACTTAGAGTATGCTATCACTCTTAGAAGCCCACGACAAGAAGGATGAGGGCAAGAGCTAGAGAGGAGAGCAAAGGAGGAAGATGATGATCTAATCAATTCCCACTAATTCTTCTTAATGTGGTCGACCACTACATGAAGGTTAAATACATGCATGTAATACCAAGAGCCATGACTCTTGGTCTTCCTCATGAGGTGGCACCCCATGATGTGACCATGATAATGTGGAACATCATCATTGGCCGGCCCCATGCCAAGTCACTGTGACGTGGCATTTGGTCAAGTCAAACTTGACCTTTCATCTTCCCTCTCAAGTCTAGTCAAACTTGATCTCTTATCTCCCATGGTTGATCAAATCCAACCATTTGATTCAAGTCAATTTAATTTAATGAATCTCTATTCATTAGTTTAAATTGGCCCAATGAATCAAATCTAAATTAGACTCATTCAACACTTGAATCAAATTGAGTCCAACTCAATTAGTCTAATTTAGATTACTCTTAATCCAATTTGGTTCATCACATGAACCTAATTCTCTTGGTCCATCATATGAACTTAATCTTCATCTAATTGCCCTTTGTGTGTGACCCTATAGGTTCTTGTAACGTTGGCAATGTTCCTAAACCGATTTAGAAACATAAGCAATGAGCGGTATCTAGCAACACATAATTACTACCCAAGTTACAAGAATATTGAGATCTAACATCACCTTTGTGACTACTAATTGTGACTCTCACAATATGTGACAATGTCCCTCTATCCATGACAACTATATTGACTAATTGAGGCATAGACCGTGTCATCCTCTGTACAATCTATATCTTGAACTCCAAGTAGACTCACTCTAATCAAATGAGCTCAATGTAGGGTTTTTGCTCCGGAAGCCCTTATACCAATTTAATGGTTTTAGCTTATCGAGTCCGTGAGGGGAAACTTCGCTTCCCACTTCACCTCGGTAGCTTGTCCATGGCGATCCCTTCGATGTCCCCGGATTAAAAAATTTAATCCTAGACAAAAGGGATTGCCAAAGCAACCAAGTCATCGTCGTGCTATTCGTTTAGAGAGGTCACTTGAACAAACTAGTTGTTCAAGCGACCATCCTCTATTCTACGAGTAGTCGTGGAATAGACGATGTCCGGATCGCCGGTTTTTGTGTTTATGCTCAAGATCCAAGTATTATTTAGCCATTTACAGATTTATAACATGCTTATAATTGAAAAACAAAAACAAGCAACAAACAAAAGAAGAAAGTAGAATAGGTATACCTCTCGATCTTCTAATGTATGACCTTCCTCCTTTTGGACGTCGTGTGGGTGACGATCCACCAAAAGTCGAAGCTCCTAGATGCCAAATCTTCCTTCCTTGCTCTTCCAAAGCAAGAGGAAGAATAGAAACAAGGTTTTTCTCCTCACTAGAAACAACCAACAAGGAACCAAACTTATCCTTTCCGCAGGCCAACTAGATGAAGGAGAAGATGGTGGAAACCAACCAAGAAACCAAGGGAAGCCCTATATCTTGTTTCCACCACCTAAGGAGAGGGAAAAGGAAGCTTTTGGGCACTGGCCAAGGCTGGAAAAGAGCTGGGAAGGGTGCTGGACGTTGGCCAAAAGAGGAAGAAGAAGAGAGAAAGAACCTTCCTTATTTGGTGCCACCCTTGCCTCCAAACCCTAATCCTAATCCTATCTCAAATAGGATTCCTTCTTGCCGCCCAAACCCTAGCTCTCCTATCATGTATTTCATGCCAAATCCCTTTTCCATTCTTTTATAGAGTTAGAGATAAGTCATGAATTAATCTCCTCCATTGATTCTAGGGATTTAATCTCAACCGTCGGATCTAGAGATTTAATCTCAATCGTCGGTTCTTAGAGATTTAATCTCTACCAATGGATCTTTGAGTTTTGTTTCTATCCTTTGGATCTAAGCATCATGAGGTGTTAATAGGCTACATTAGGGACCATGAGGAGGAGTTGGGTCTTGGCCACCCATGGATCAAGCCCACATAAAGTTCGATCCACTAATGATGATCCAATCCACTAAAGGTTCATCATTGATCTACCTCATCAACCCCCATATGATAATATGGGCTCCATATATTATTTGTACATTTTTTCCCCGTGTTTAAGATCTCGAATGTCTGTCGATTAATTAATTTACCGACCAATAATTAATCAACATCTAACTCCTTGAGTAGTACCACTCAACCTTTTCATCATGCCGGACCAAGTCCACCTGCAGGATTTACATGATGAACCTTATGAGCTCTTCAAGGGGACATCATCATCCTAATATATTGGACACAATTTTCTCCTATAATCAACGGCACACCATATAAATAATATCATCTCCCAACTTACCGAGCCTATCGATTTAATCTATAAATCTCGCCCATTGGTAAATCAAAGAGATGAGTACTAAGTATATGTGCCCGTTATTATATCGGGATTAAGAGCATGTACTAAATAATATCTGAGGTTCGATTCGATTATGTAGTCAGCAATAAATCGAATCATCTCTAACTCGGTCCTACTCAATACACACAAAGTGCACTAGTGTGATTCTATGGTCAAGACAAACCAATACCAAACCACACTACAACCATTCCGATGGTTTGTCCAAAGCCATCTCAGTTGTGAGCCTTTGCTTATACTTTTCAAGGGGCCGATAACAAGGTCTCTTGTGTGACACCACACACTTGTTATCTACAATTTAAAGTATTAGACAATATTGCATAAGCATAAAAATATGCAAACAATGATCATGTGATTCTTATTCCAAAATAAAGATGTTCATACAAAAGATAGACTTTTCAGTATACATCCCTACACTCAATATCTCATATTAACTCATTTGGGCATGACCATGCACTTAGAGGTCTCACTCTATCAAGAATCATGATGTCACTCCCGTCATATAGGAGAGATAGATCCCATCTACATTGTAACGCCCGTAAAATTTCTAGAAATTTTATAAGAATTTTATCATGATCATATGAGCTTTTATGTGGGCTCTTTCAAAAATAAAAGAAAATAGAGCCAAAAAGGATGGAAGGCCCAGGGTTTGAACCCTAAACCTCAAGTAGATAACTAAACCTTAGGATGCATCCAATAACCAGAAGCCAAGCAGGGTTGTGCTATTAGAAGGGTATTGGAAATGATAGATAAGGGTAAGAGAGGCTAAGGGACACATTTAAGTGAATAAATAGGGGAATGAGGAGACATGAGAAACCAAAGTTGTCATTCTCTCCTTCTCTTTTTCTTCCTCACCAAAACCCTACTCCTTCCCCTCTTCCATTTTTCGAAAACTAACCAAGCAAGAAGAAGGCTCTAGTCTTGGCATCACCTAGGATATTTTATACTACTAAACAAAGAGAAGGATGTAAGTATCCCCTCACCTGCATACAAGTTGTTTCGATTGAAGTTATTAAGAAAAAGCTACATGAAACTTTCGGCCAAGACCTTCCTTATGCTCTCCATGATGGTCCATGCTATACTTTGTATGAATATGATGATAATAGGTTTCTAGATAGGTTTGGTTAAGTGTTTGATCTTCAAACCTTCATGAAACTCTCGGCCAAGCCCCCCTTTTTGGACCCCTAATGGTTTTCTATGCTATGCTCCATATGTGGTCATGCTATGTTTTGATTGTAGATGAAGATAGTATGTTGATAGCTAAACTAAAGTTAAGTGTTTGATCTCCAACCTTCATGAAACTATTGGCCAAGTCCCCTTTTGACCCCTAATGGTTCTTCTATGCTATGCTCTATATGTGGTCATGCTATGTTTTGATTGTAGATGAAGATAATATGTTGATAGCTAAACTAAATTTAAATGTTTGATCTTAAAGGTTTCATAAAACTCTCGGCCAAGCCCCCCTTTTTGGACCCCTAATGGTTTTCTATGCTATGCTCTAGATGTGGTCATGCTATGTTTTGATTTTAGATGAAGATAACATGTTTTTAGATAAACTAAATTTAAGTGGTTGATCTTTAAAGGTCCTTGAAACATTCGGCCAAGACCCATTTAGGCTCCTAATGGTCTATCATGCTAGGACCTATAAGTTGTCATGCTATGTTTTGATCGTAGATGAAGATAACATGTTGTTAGCTAAACTAAATTTAAGTGGTTGAACTTTAAAGCTCCTTGAAACATTCGGCCAAGACCCATTTAGGCTCCTAATGGTCTGTCATGCTATGATCTATAAGTTGTCATGCTATGCTTTGAATGTAGATGAAGGTAACATGTTGATTGCTAAGCTAGATTTAAGAAATGAATCTTAAGGTTCTTCGAAGCTCTCGGCCAAGACCCATTTAAACTTCTAAGGGCCTTCCATGCCATGATTTATATGTGATAGAATTAATATGTGGTTAGTTAGATCATGTACAAGTTGTTTAGGGTTTAAAATTTTTGGTGGAACCCCATGAAGTTTAGATCACACCATGTTATGCTTGTTCATGATGTTTATGTCATACCCTATATGTGTGTGATGTTAGTATGATGTTAAGTAGGCCTTGCACAAGTTGTTTAGCATGTAAACTCCTAAGAACCCTCCCTTAGGGTTTCGGCCAGCCCATGTACATGCCCTTCACTAAGTCCTCCATGCCATGCTACATGTAGAAAAGGATGCAAATATGATGTTAGTTAGATTTTATGATAGCATGATTGGTTGATGTCACTACCTTATGTCCATGTTAATTGTATGAATGTATGATTATGTTATACTCATTGCCATGGTAATTGTAGGAATGTATGATTATGTTATGCTCATTTCCATGTTAATTGTAGGAATGTATTATTATGTTATGCTCATTTCCATGTTAATTGTATGAGTATATGATATGTCATAAAGAAGGAACATGATATGATATGAAAAGAAATATGATATGTTATGAAGAAGGAAACATGATATGTTATAAAGAAGGAACATGCTATGTTATGAAAAGAAATATGATATATTATGAAGAAGGAACACGATATGCTATGAAGAAGAAACATGATATGCCACGATAAGGAACATGATATGTTTATAAAAAGAAATATGATATGTTATGATAAGGAACATGATATGCTATTTTACTTTTTACATGGCTTGTACCAGGACCCTAATAAGGTCCAAGGGATGGGCTCCTACGTGCCTCTGGGTCGACGGTCGTAGTACGAACTCAGTACGGGATGGGCTGCCAGATGCCCTAGGCCGACGGTCATAAGTACGGGCTTAGGATGAGCTTCTATGTTATGTTGCCCCTAGGCCGACGGACATAGTACGGGCCTAGTACTCTAGTGGGTTGGGGATTAGCTACCTCGGGTCTATTAGGGATGTGCGCTATGATGATGATGTATGTGGTACATTGTCGGGCCCAATATGTTGAGATTATGTTTAAGTACCTATAGTATATATGTTTTCAAAGAGCATCTTGCATATACCTTTATTTCATGTCTAGATCATTATGATGTTATTATGTATGTTATGCTTGCTTATGTTCTTGAATGTTTATATGAATGTTATGCTTATGTTTTGATATGTTTATATGCATGTTATGCTTTCTTATGTTCTTGAATGTTTATATGAATGCTATGCTTATGTTCTGGTATGTTTATTTGCATGCTATGCTTGCTTATAAGTTCGTGTACGTTTATATCAATGTTATACTTATATGTGCTTATATGATCATGTCACTACTCTATGCTTAATGCTTGACGTATGGTTTTTGTGAGTAGGACAGGATCTTATTAAGCCTATGTGCTTATAGTTTTATGTTCCCTTGTACTGCAAATAAGGGTAAAGAATGGCTAAACTAAAGGGAGCAGCAGGAGGGGCAAAGTGTGTGTGGTAGTGGCATGGTGGAGGAGATCTGTTATGTTTCCCATACTTATGCACATTTTCTTTAAGTTGAATGTCATGAACTGGAACTAAGTATTTATGAAATGATGATGAATGCTTATGTTTAAAAGAAAGAAAAAAAGAAGTTTAAAGTCTTCCGCTGTAAGAAGTATATGTAGTCTTCCGATGTAATGCATGTATGTATGATCGCGTCGCGCCGCCCTCCAACCCCTGGAAAGGGCGGACGTGACAGGTTGGTATCAAAAGCAGATCTGCCTTTCCACTACACACACATCTAGCTCCAATCCTGCCGCTCCAAGTAAGAAATTCTATGTCTACTCTATTTTTGTTCATGTATGATAAGAAATGCTTTTAGCTTAAATATGCATGAATATATGTAGGATAATCTTATGCTAGCCTTTAGTTTAAATAATGCATAAATAAATGAATGATAATCTTATACTAGCCTTATTCTAATATATGAAGATAAACATGGCTGGGAGACGCAGTAGTAGGGTCGATGAGATAGCACCCTCAGCTGACCTTACGCATGTGGTTACTAAACTCCAGCGTCAAGTCACAGAGCAACAACAAGTGATAAATGCCTTAATGAATCAGCAAGGAAACCTTATCGCCCCACCAGCGGGCCCTGGCTTGATAGTTCGACAGGAAGCTTACCTAATCCAGTGGCAGAGGCTGAAGCCGAAAAATTTCTCTGGTATTGGGGAACCATGGGACGCCCAGGCCTGGTTCAAGACTATGGAAAGCATTGTAGAGCTACTAGACTGGCCCGAATGCGAGAAGATTAAGTGCGCGTCATTTTGCCTTTCGGGAGATGCCCGAATGTGGTGGGAAAGGGTTAAAGCAAAGAGGCAAGTGAATCAAATGAGATGGACAAACTTTGAATACGAATTTTTCGAAGAAATCTACCATATGCGGGTAACAAACAAGCATTACAATGAGTTCACTGGGTTCCGGTAAGGTGACCTATCAGTTAATGAAGCTGTGAAGAGATTTAACCGACTCGCACGCCTATGCCTAGAGTTGGTCAGTACAGAAAGAGAAAGGGTCAGACTTATGCTTAAGATGCTCCGACCCGAGATAGCTCTGAACATGGCCGGCGGAGTTAATAGACCGTAAACCGTAGAGGAGTTGTTCAGTAGTGCCTTGATTACCGAACATTACCTGAACAACATTAACCAACAAAAGAGGGCACTGAATGAAGGCAGGAGTCAAGCCCAGTCAGGAGGTCAGAGAACCCAGAGTACTTTGAAAGGGAACCATACTGGCAAGAGAAAGCAATGGGATGACTCTAAAGGTTGTCCAGCGAACAAGCATCCCAAGATCCCTCTGTGTGCTACATGCAGGAAGATACATCCCGGAGTATGCTACAGGGGCACAAATAGATGCTACAACTATGGACAGGAAGGGCATAGAGTCAAGGACTGCCCTATTCAGGTTCAGGCACCTCCTCAGCAGTATACCCAGTACAGGGGTGCTCCTCCATAGCTACACCAGATGTAGGCTGCAATTGAAGGTACCCCAATAAGTCAAGGGAGATTGGAAGCCCCGCCAATTATGACAGATGCCAGGGTATTCTCTCTCACCCAAGAAGATGTGGCGAATGCTTCTACGGTTGTCACAGGTCAGATATTTATTTTCTATCAGCATGCTACTGCATTATTTGATACTGGGGCAACACATTCGTTTGTTTCTACACCTTTCATGAAAAAGATGGACATACCACCACAAACCTTGGATCGCAAGTTCTTAACCACCCTGCCCTCGGGAGAAGTAATGCCCTCTACCCATATGCTGCGAGCTGCACCCATCAAAATTGCAGACAGAGACCTCTACTATGATCTGATAGTGCTCGACATGCAGGATTATGATCTTATATTGGGCATGGATTTCTTAAGCAAGTACAATGCTTTGATCGAGTGCTGTAAAAGAAAAGTGGTCTTCCAGCCGAAGGCAGAACCTATGTTTGAATTTATTGGAGAGCCAAGGAAAAGAATCGATAAATTTCTATCATCTCTACAGGCGCGTAAGATGTTAGACAGTGGATGCACTGGGTTTCTAGCACATGTGGTTAATACAAGTCAAGCCGAGGACCAGAAGCTAGAAGATGTCAGAGTTGTATGCAATTACCCAGAGGTATTCCCAGATGAACTACCAGGGTTAGCCCCAGATAGAGAAATTGAATTTGAGATCGAATTGATTCCTGGTACTAATATGATCTCTAAAGCACCTTACCGTATGACGTCAGCTGAATTGAAGGAACTTCAGGGACAGCTACAGGAGTTACTCATCAAGGGACTCATACGCCCAAGTTTCTCTCCATGGGGAGCTCCAGTACTGTTGGTGAAGAAGAAAGATGGGTCTATGCAAATGTGCATAGACTACCGAGCACTAAATAATGTGATGATCAAGAACAGGTACCCTTTATCGCGGATTGACGACCTGTTCGACCAACTAAAGGGTGCCACCGTCTTCTCTAAGATTGACTTGAGGTCTGGCTATCATCAAGTGAAAGTGAAACCAGATGATATACCAAAGACGACTTTCCAAACAAGATACAGACATTATGAGTTTGTAGTTATGCCCTTCGGAGTGACGAATGCACCTGCTATGTTCATGGATCTGATGAATCGGGTATTCTCGGCATTCCTCGATAAATTTGTAATCATTTTCATCGACGATATACTGATATATTCGAGAACCCAAGAAGAGCATGCATAACACCTGAATATAGTATTACAAATTCTTCGGGAAAAGCAGTTGTATGCAAAGTTCTCCAAATGCGAATTCTGGCTCGATCAAGTATCATTTTTGGGTCACGTTATATCCAAGCATGGAGTGATGGTAGACCCAATAAAGATTGAAGCTGTGAGTAACTGGAACAGGCCAAAGAATGCCAGCGAGATCAGAAGCTTTCTTGGGCTAGCAAGCTACTACAGGAAGTTTGTAGAGAACTTCTCTAGAATTGCAGCCCCTATGACAGTCCTCACCAGAAAGAACAAAAAGTATGAATAGACGGACGCCTGCGAGAAGAGTTTCACAGAATTGAAAAAGAGACTGACCAGCGCTCCAATCCTTGCTCTACCAGACAGTAATGAACGCTTCGACATGTACAGTGACGCTTCCAAGTTGGGACTCGGACTTGTACTCATGCAGAATGGCAAGGTCATTGCCTACGCCTCTAGACAACTCAAGGAACATGAAAGGAATTATCCCACTCATGATCTAGACCTAGCGGCCGTGGTCTTTGCTCTCAAAACATGGAGGCATTATCTATATGGAGCTCAGTGTAGGATTTATATAGACCACCAGAGTCTGAAATATTTCTTCACACAGAAGGACCTAAACATGAGACAACGCAGATGGCTTGAGCTCATCAAGGATTATGACTGCGAGATCTTCTACCATCCAGGAAAAGTGAACAAGGTGGCCGATCCACTCAGCAGGAAGTCCTGTGCCACCTTGATGTCTCTATCAGTATTATCTCGGCCCTTAGAAAAGGAAATTATGCATTATGGAGTTGAAATCATTTTTGGACAGCTCTCAACCATGACGATAGCACCGACATTGTTCGATGATATATTAGAAAAGCAAGCCCGTGACCTGAGCATTCAAAGGATCAAGCAAGAGGCCTTAGAAGGAAAGGAGGATGGGTTTTGTATCTCTGATAGTGGAGTACTCTACCTCAGGGATCGCTTGTGTATTCCCGATGATCCAGAATTACGGAAGAAGATATTTGAGGAAGCTCACGGAACCCCTTATGCGATGCATCCTGGAACCATCAAAATGTACCAAGATCTAAAAAGGAAATTCTGGTGGTTCGGTATGAAAAGAGATGTGGCTCAGTATGTCAGTACTTGTCTGACTTGCCAGAGGGTACGAGAGACACGGAGGAACAACCTTTGCGGTAGATCAAATTCCAGAATGGAAATGGGAAGATATTTCTATGGATTTCATCTCAGGACTGCCCAAGACGACAAATAGATATGATGCTATAAGGGTAATTGTGGACAGATTGACGAAGTTTGCCCACTTCTTAGCAATCAAGATGACCTATTCGACCGAGCAACTGGCTCAATTATATGCTAAGGAAATTATCAGATTACATGGGATTCATAAGACCATCATTTCTGATAGAGATGGTCGCTTTATTTCCCATTTCTGGGAATGTGTTCAGAAGGCCATTGGCACGAAGCTATTATTCAATACTGCCTTCCATCCTCAGACGTACGGACAAACCGAAAGGGTAAATCAAGTTCTGGAGGATATGTTACGAGCTTGTGCCCTGGATTTCAAAGGGAGATGGTGCCAATACTTATGCTTGGTAGAATTCGCCCACAATAATAGCTACCAAGCTACTATTGGGATGACGCCCTACGAGGCTCTATACGGGAGGAAATGTAGATCTCCTATATGTTGGTACGAGGTTGGTGAAAAGAAGGGGATGGGACTTCAGACAGATTTCATTGACGACACCACCCGAGCTATACAGAATATCCACCAAAGAATTGAAACTGCTCAGAGCCGGCAAAAGAGCTATGCAGATATGCGGCGTAGACTGTTAGAATTCGAAGTCGGGGATCTGGTATTCCTCAAAGTGGCCCCTATAAAGGGAGTGATGAGATTCGGAACGAAGGGTAAGCTGAGTCCACACTATGTGGGACCGTATCCGATACTGAAGAGGGTTGGCAAGGTAGCTTACGAGCTAGAGCTACCTCAAGAGATGTCGGCTATTCACAACGTGTTCCACGTTTCGATGCTCAAGAAGTGCATTTTCAGTACGGACCAAGTGATCAAGCCACAAACAGTGCAAGTTCAAGAGGACCTGAGTTATGAAAGTCGGCCTATCCGGATACTAGACCGAGAAGTAAAAAGGCTAAGGAATAAAGAGGTGCCCTTAGTGAAGGTCCTGTGGCAAAATCAACGGTACGAAGAAGCTACCTGGGAACACGAGGAGGACATGAAACAGAAGTACCCAGAGTTATTCTAAGTTTCGAGGATGAAATTTTTAAAAGGTATGAAGGACTGTAACGCCCGTAAAATTTCTAGATATTTTATAAGAATTTTTGCATGATCATATGGGCTTTTATGTGGGCTCTTTCAAAAATAAAAGGAAATAGAGCCAAAAAGGATGCAAGGCCCAGGGTTTGAACCCTAAACCTCAAGTAGATAACTAAACCTTAGGATGCATCCAATAACTAGAAGCCCAGCAGGGTTGTGCTATTAAAAGGGTATGGGAATTGATAGATAAGGGTAAGGGATGCTAAGGGACACCTTCAAGTGAATAAATAGGGGAATGAGGAGACATGAGAAACCAAAGTTGTCATTCTCTCCTTCTCTTCTTCTTCCTCACCGAAACCCTACTCCTTCCCCTTTTCCATTTTCCGAAAACTAACCAAGCAAGAAGAAGGCTCTAGTCTTGGCATCACCTAGGATATTTTATACTACTAAACAAAGCGAAGGATGTAAGTATCCCCTCACCTGCATACAAGTTGTTTCGATTGAAGTTATTAAGAAAAAGCTACATGAAGCTTTCGACCAAGACCTTCCTTATGCTCTCCATGATGGTCCATGCTATACTTTGTATGAATATGATGATAATAGGTTTCTAGATAGGTTTGGTTAAGTGTTTGATCTTCAAACCTTCATGAAACTCTCGGCCAAGCCCCCCTTTTTGAACCCCTAATGGTTTTCTATGCTATGCTCCATATGTGATCATGCTATGTTTTGATTGTAGATGAAGATAGTATGTTGATAGCTAAACTAAAGTTAAGTGTTTGATCTCCAACCTTCATGAAACTCTTGGCCAAGTCCCCTTTTGACCCCTAATGGTTTTTCTATGCTATGCTCTATATGTGGTCATGCTATGTTTTGATTGTAGATGAAGATAGTATGTTGATAGCTAAACTAAATTTAAATGTTTGATCTTAAAGGTTTCATAAAACTCTCGGCCAAGCTCCCCCGCCTTTTTGGACCCGTAATGGTTTTCTATGCTATGCTCTAGATGTGGTCATGCTATGTTTTGATTTTAGATGAAGATAATATGTTGTTAGCTAAACTAAATTTAAGTGGTTGATCTTTAAAGGTCCTTGAAACATTCGGCCAAGACCCATTTAGGCTCCTAATGGTCTATCATGCTAGGACCTATAAGTTGTCATGCTATGTTTTGATTATAGATGAAGATAACATGTTGTTAGCTAAACTAAATTTAAGTGGTTGATCTTTAAAGCTCCTTGAAACATTCGGCCAAGACCCATTTAGGCTCCTAATGGTCTCTCATTTCAAAAAGGTTGGAACCGCCAACCTAGCGGCCTCCGGCGCCCCGTCCCAAGGAGAAATCGCGAAGGGGTAAACCGCGGGGCAGCCCTGGGGGTATCCTAATGGTCTATCATGCTATCATCTATAAGTTGTCATGCTATGTTTTGAATGTAGATGAAGGTAACATGTTGATAGCTAAGCTAGATTTAAGAAATGGATCTTAAGGTTCCTTGAAGCTCTCAGCCAAGACCCATTTAAACTCCTAAGTTCCTTCCATGCCATGATTTATATGTGATAGAATTAATATGTGGTCAGTTAGATCATGTACAAGTTGTTTAGGGTTTAAAATTTTCTATGGAACCCCATGAAGTTTATATCACACCATGTTATGCTTGTTCATGATTTTTATGTCATACCCTATATGTGTGTGATGTTAGTATGATGTTAAGTAGACCTTGCACAAGTTGTTTATCATGTAAACTCCTAAGAACCCTCCCTTAGGGTTTCTGCCAGCCCATGTATATGCCCTCCACTAAGTCCTCCATGCCATGCTACATGTAGAAAAGGATGCAAATATGATGTTAGTTAGATTTTATGATAGCATGATTGGTTGATGTCACTTCCTTATGGCCATCTTAATTGTATGAATGTATGATTATGTTATGCTCATTGCCATGTTAATTGTAGGAACGTATGATTATGTTATGCTCATTGTCATGTTAATTGTATGAGTATATGATATGTCATAAAGAAGGAACATGATATGATATGAAAAGAAATATGATATGTTATGAAGAAGGAAACATGATATGTTATAAAGAAGGAACATGCTATGTTATGAAAAGAAATATGATATGTTATGAAGAAGGAACACGATATGCTATGAAGAAGAAACATGATATGCCACGATAAGGAACATGATATGTTTATAAAAAGAAATATGATATGTTATGATAAGGAACATGATATGCTATTTTACTTTTTGCATGGCTTGTACCAGGACCCTAATAAGGTCCAAGGGATGGGCTCCTACGTGCCCCTGGGTCGACGGTCGTAGTACGAACTCAGTACGGGATGGACTCCCAGATGCCCTAGGCCGACGGTCATAAGTACGGGCTTAGGATGTGCTTCTATGTTATGTTGCCCCTAGGTCGACGGACATAGTACAGGCCTAGTACTCTAGTGGGTTGGGGATTAGCTACCTCGGGTCTATTAGGGATTCGCGCTATGATGATGATGTATGTGGTACAATGCTGGGCCCAATATGTTGAGATTATGTTTAAGTACCTATAGTATATATGTTTTCAAAGAGCATCTTGCATATACCTTTATTTCATGTCTAGATTATTATGAAGTTATTATGCATGTTATGCTTGCTTATGTTCTTGAATGTTTATATGAATGCTATGCTTATGTTCTGGTATGTTTATATGCATGTTATGCTTGCTTATGTTTTTGAATGTTTATATGAATGTTATGCTTATGTTCTGATATGTTTATATGCATGCTATGCTTGCTTATATGTTCGTGTACATTTATATGAATGTTATGCTTATATGAGCTTATATGATCATGTCACTACTCTATGCTTAATGCTTGACGTATGGTTTTTGTGAGTAGGACAGGATCTTACTAAGCCTATGTGCTTATAGTTTTATGTTTCCTTGTACTGCAGATAAGGGTAAAGAATGACTAAACTAAAGGAAGCAGCAGGAGGGGCAAAGTGTGTGTGGTAGTGGCATGGTGGAGGAGATCTGTTATGTTTCCCATACATATGCACGTTTTCTTTAAGTTGAATGTCATTAACTGGAACTAAGTATTTATGAAATGATGATGCATGCTTATGTTTAAAAGAAAGAAAAAAAAGTTTAAAGTCTTCCGCTGTAAGAAGTATTTGTAGTCTTCCACTATAATGCATGTATGTACGAACGCGTCGCGCCGCCCTCCAACCCTTGGAAAGGGCGGGCGTGACATACATCACTCACATCCCTCCGCATAATTTGTTACGTACCCAATAATCGCCTTTATAGTCCACCCATTTACGAGTGACATTTGACGAAGCAAAAGTGTGCAACTCCTTATGTAGGGAACCATGGTGACTTCAGGTCCAAGGACTAATAGTCATACTAATAGTCACATGAGAAAGTATATGACACTCATATAACGATCCATGATACTTTCTCATGGTGGGTCATTCAGTATACATTATCCAATGTATACCCATGTGTCAACTTGATATCTCATATCCATGACTTGTGAGATCAAGTCATCGAATTGACCTACATGCTAGTCTCTTCACATTAACATTGTCCCTGAATGTTAATACTTGACTAGGAATGATTAAGAGTAGTATTCTCTATATCATCTCATTATCGATTCAACCAATCGATTGATATAGATAAGAACCTTCTACTCAAGGACGTTATTATACTTAGTTATTTGGCACCAATACAAGTAAGTATAATAACCATAAAGAAATGCCTTTATATATATAGGAATATGAAACAACAAGTCCATACTAAAATCATCACATGATTGGCTCTAGGGCTTTCACTAACAATCTACCACTAGTACTAATGTCAATCACTATAGTATCTAATACCCAATGACCTAGTGTGACCATCATGCTTTTTTTGTGCTAAAGCCTTGGTCAAGGTATCTGTGACGTTAGCCTCTATGGGTACTCTGTAAATCTTCACATCTCCTCTATCAATAATCTCTCGAATGAGATGGAAGTGTTGTAGTATGTGTTTGGTCCGCTTGTGTGAGCGAGGTTCCTTAGCCTGCGCAATCGCTCCATTATTGTCACAATAGAGCTCTATAGGATCTGCTATGCTAGGAACCACCCCAAGCTCAGTAATTAACTTGCGGATCCAAACTGCCTCCTTTGCTGCCTCTAATGCAGCAATATACTCAGCCTCTGTTGTAGAATCAACAACTGTGTCCTGCTTCAAACTCTTCCAGCTCACAGCGCCACCATTCAAGCAAAACACGAACCCTGCCTGCAATCTATAATTATTCTGGTCAGTTTGGAAGCTGACATCACTGTAACCCTTTACAGCTAGCTCCTCATCGCCTCCAAATATAAAGAAATATTCTTTAGTCCTTCTCAAGTACTTAAGAATATTCTTGACTACTATCTAGTGACACTCACCTGGATCTGACTAGTATCTACTCGTCATGCTCAAAGCGTACGAGACATCAGGACGAGTACATAGCATGGCGTACATGATAGATCCTATGTCGGATCGTTTCGGTTACGTATTGCTCAAATGAATCTCCTCTCTAGCGCCCCCTACAAGATGCTCTTATGACTTTGACAGAATACCTTATCTATGCATAGCAGGCCGTGCGTAATCGAGTAGCCGAGAATGGTGTAGGCTCGTTTGGCTTGACAGACGGTATGTATATTATAAATCTTATAGATTATTGGTCTGGGAAGCAAGCAATCTCTTAGATCTATCTCTATAGATCTTGATGCCTAGAATACAAGCTGCTTCACCTAAGTCCTTCATTAAGAAACACTTCCCCAGCCAAGTCTTCACAAACTATAGCGAAGGGATGTCATTCCCAATGAGTAGTATGTCATCCACATACAATACAAGAAAGAGAACTGTGTTCTCATTAACCCTTTTGTAGACACAAGGTTCATCTTCATTCTTGATAAAACTAAATTGTTTGATCACATCATCGAATCGAAGATTCCAGCTCAGAGAAGCTTGCTTTATCCCATAAATGGACCTTTGTAGCTTGCATACTTTGCCAGTATACTGTGGATCTACAAAACCCTCAGGCTATGTCATGTATACATCCTCGAGCAAGTTTCCATTTAGAAATGTGGTTTTAACATCCATCAGTCAGATCTCATAATCATGGTATGCTGCAATAGCAAGCATGATCCGAATGGACTTAGACATTGCAACTGGAGAAAAGTTTTCATCATAGTCAATACCATGAATTTGCTTGAAACCTTTAGCTACCAATCGACCCTTATAGGTATGCGTAAGTCCATCCATGTCAGTCTTTCTCTTAAAGACCCACTTACACCCAATGGGTTTGACGCCTTCAGGTGGATCAACCAAAGTCCATACTTGGTTGGTGTACATAGATTTCATCTCAGATCTTATGGCCTCTAGCTATTTCTCAGAATCTGGGCTCATCACAGCTTCCTAATAGGAGGTAGGCTCATTCTCAATAAGCATAATGCCATCATGGTCAGACAAGAGAAATGAGTATCTCTCAGGCTGACGACATACCCTATCAGACCTGCGAAGAGGTAGGTCTACCTGAATAGGTTGTTGTTTCACAACTCTTTGTGCAACAATCTCATCACCCACAACACTTTGTGGTTCATGTTCAACCTCCATCAAGGCCTCAGTGCTATGATCCTTATCTTGAATTTCTTCAAGATCGAACGTACTCCCACTAGTTTTTCTAGAAACAAAATCTCTTTCTAGAAATACCCAGTCTTTGCCACAAACACTTTGTGCTGACTGGGAATGTAGAAGTAATATCCCTTCGTTTCCTTGGGATATCTAAGAAAATAGAAATTATCGAATTTAGGTCCCAGTTTGTCTGAGACTTGACATCTAACGTAAGCCTCACAACCCTAAATCCTCATGAAAGACATCTTGGGATTTTTCCCTGTCCATATCATATATGGTGTCTTTATCACAGCTTTGGATGGAACACGGTTAAGTGTTAAGGCTGCTATGTCAAGAGCATATCCCCAAAAGGATATAGGAAGATCTGTATGACTCATAATAGATCGTACCATATCTAATAGGGTACGATTCCTCCTTTCGGATACATCATTCCACTGTGGTGTTCCAGGAGGAGTGAGTTGGGATAGAATCCCACACTCAGCTAGATAGTCATGAAACTCATGGCTAAGGTATTCTCCATCTCGATCTTATTGAAGTATCTTAATACTCTTGCCAAGCTGGTTTTGTACTTCATTCTTGAATTCTTTGAACTTTTCAAACGATTCTGACTTATGTGTCATCAGATACACATAACCATATCTACTGAAGTCATTAGTAAATGTAATGAAGTACCTATAACCACCTCTAGTAGCAACATTGAAAGGGCCACATACATCACTATGTATAAGTCCTAACAAGTCTGTTGCTCTTGTTGGGATTTTTTGAGCCGCAAAAATTACTTTTTACGTTGCGGAAACCTCGGAAGCCCCGCCACAGATCCGTGTGAAGATATAAAAAATAAAAACATGTATGTGTTTATAGAAACCTAGATCTACCTTAGATCTACATGATGAGAGTGTTACCCTCGATGCGACTCCCTTCGCTTATCCCGCTCGTCCAAATGCTTTGCCGGAACTCAAGAGTGTCAAGTGTACACTCCTCTATTGGTATCCACACGGACAAATGGTGAAGAAAATACCTTAGAGTGTGATAGCACCCTTTATGAATTTCGACAAGATGAGGGATGGAAGAGCTTGAGAGGATGATCCAAGGAAGAAGAAGATGGAGTAACCACCAAAATGAATTCCCATCAAATGGAGAAGTGGCTGACCACTTAACTCTTGGGGGGGGGTTACATGCATGCATGTAACTCCAAGAGCCAATGGCTCTTGGTCTCCCTCATGAGGTGGCACCACATGATAAGTCCATGATGATGTGGAATACCATCATTGGTCGGCACCCATGCCATGTCACCATGACATGACAATTGGTCAAGTCAAAATTGACAATTCATCTTCCCTCTCAAGTCAAGTCAAACTTGACCTCTTATCTCCCATGGTTGATCAAATCTAACCACTTGATTCAAGTCAATTTGATTTAATGAATCTCTATTCATTAATTTAAATTGACTCAATGAATCAAATCTAAATTAGACTCATTCAACACTTGAATCAAATTGAGTCTAACTCAATTAGTCTAATTTGGATTACTCTTAATCCAATTTAGTTCATCCCATGAACCTAATCCACATGGTTCATCATATGAACCTAATATCCATCTAATTTCCCTTTGTGTGTCACCCTATAGGTTCTTGTAATGTTGGCAATGCTCCTAAACCAATTTAGGAACATAAGCAATGAGCGGTATCTAGAAAAACATCATTGCTACCGAAGTTACAAGAATGTTGAGCTCCAACATTACCTTTGTGACTACTAATTGTGACTCTCACAATATGTGACAATGTCCCTGTTAGTAATATATGAGAGATGTCCTAAGGTAATCGCCTTATGTATGAACCATTTATATGATAAATGAAGATTCACTATTTGAGTATACATATTTTATGTATTTGATTGGATCTTAAACTCATTTACTGAATGTCCACGATACGATTCACAGCATGAGAGAATTTGTGATTGGATTACAACTAGTGAGTATCTCTACATGTGTAATTGTGATGTATCGAAATTATCCCAAGTCGATGAATTGATGGATTTGGACACCATCAATTCTGTCGAGACTAGCACGAGGTATACTCCTTGGTGTATCCAAGCAGCTGATTCTCACTGGCTGGAGACATAGTGATGTCCAGAGTTAATCGTGGATGCTAGTTATGGTAACTAGTTCATTGGAGTGACCAGCCGTAAGACTTCATATGGTTCTCTGCATATATAGATATGTCAATGAAGTTCTTACTGTGGCTTAAGTGCGATGTTCCTTTGACTTGCGGTATTCAAGTCATCTTGATCATAGAGACTTATGCTTTGACATCTTAAGCAAGCATCTCTAAGGAGATGTGGACCCGGGATGATTGGGTATAAGTCGAAGTGATCGAAGGTGTTTGAATAGCCTATAAAGGATTCACCACTCCTTGCGAGGAGATGTATACCCATGGCCTCTCGTCGGATTGTTACTAAAGTCTTTGGCCAAAGCATTACATGTTTAGAGTAAGGTACTCTTCGATGCATGTGGAGTAACTAGAATCCGTAGGACGAGGAAATGATACTTGGGCTAGGTGTGACGTAGTCAGCCTAGTGGGGACTGACACAATAGACCATGTCCTGAACCAAGTGGGTATAAGATGAGTGAAGGGAATGAGGCATGATTCATTCGAGCTACTGAAGGGTTTCAGAAATAGTTCTGGATCAACCGTTGATCTTTTCGGTTAATTGGAGATCATGATGTACTACTAGGAGACACTCATGATCATTCTATAATTAATGGTTAATTATAGACGGCCAACATAAACCGAGAACCTATTTGGTCACACGCACAACGAGCGTAATCCAAAGGATTTAAAACGAGCTTGAGAATGGGATTCTCAGACCGAGAGAAACTAGGTTTGGTTGGACCAACCATAAAGCGAGCATGAAATCATTTCAGTCGCAATGGAAGCTTGGATGGGCCGAGTCTTATGAAGACGTAATGGATGAATCAAAATGGTTTGGTTCTAATCCAATGGAGGAGAATAAACCAAAGGGTTTGGTTTATTTTAAGCGAATGAACCAAAAGTTGGTTCAGTTCGTTTTAACTTAAAATAAATCATCATGGTTTGATTTATTTTAACTTATCTTAATGGAGCGGGTTAACGGGCCTAATGGTTATGATCCAATAACCATTAAGAGAATTAGTTCTCTATAAAAGAGGGCTTAAGGGATAATTAAGCCCTAATCCAAAAACCCCTTGCCCTAAGGTTGCCGCCCACCCCATTGAGGGAGCTTTCGGCGCCAACCTCTTGCCGCTACCAATAGCTCCTCCAACCGGCGTCCAGAAGGTAGCTTCCTTCCCCCTCGCCGGCGTCGAGCTGCTGCCGGTTAGTGCTTCGGAGATCTCCTTCAGGTTTGGCATCAAGGTGAGCTCTATCTTCCTTGGTTGGCCGGCGCCTATCACCTCCACCAAAGCTGCCCAGTTTTCTGGACAGCTTGTTCTCCTCTCGTCGGAGCGTCGTTTGGATGACGGTTAGAGCTCCGACAGTGGCTAACTTACCGGGGATTCGATCTCTGGTAATCCTCTGAGGTGGAGGACGAAGGATTCGTCAATCGGTTGACGAATACCTCTCCGGAGAAGCGAGTTTTGAGAACTCGGTTTTGGATCCAAATTTGGATTCGGATCGTGATCATCTCTCGATAACGTCGTCTTCAACACGAGGCTAGTAACCCGTACAAAGGCGAAGCTCGTGGCTTAGCGAAGTCATCCTAAGGATACTCGGCGTGGATACGGATAGAGACGATTCTAGCGAGGATCGTTCCGGTTGATGCCGTTCCCGCTACACGTAATACGAAAGATATAACGTAGATAAATTTTCTTTTATTGCAAATCTAAATTTACGGTTATGTCTACACTTGTTGTAATATGCATGCGTGTGTTGTGTGTGTTGTAATAAATGTAGATTTATTATTTTTTATTGCTACCGCTGTGCTCATGTTTGCGAAACGTGATCGAACACACACACGCCGCGGTGCCGGAAACCCAACAGTGGTATCAGAGCCCAGGTTGTGTTTCGACATAATCGTAAAAATGGTTTTGCGATAGTCATAATGTATTTCTGAAAATTTTCTAATTTTGGAAATTTAGAAGTATTTATGGAAATTTTTCAATTTTGGAAAGTATAGAAGTATTTATTGAAATCTTCCACTTTTGGAAAGTTGGAAGTATTTATGGAAATTGATATTTTCCATAAATAAAATATTTGATTAGATTCTGGAAATTTGTTTCCTAATTTAATCATGATTTGATTTGGGAAATCAAATCTTAAAATATTTTAATTTCCATAAGTAGTTTTAATGATTTAGGAAATTGGTTTCCAAAATAGATTTTCCTTAATCAAATAATTCCATGAATAAAATATGTGATTAGATTTGGAAATTTGTTTCCTAATTTAATTATGATTTGATTTGGAGAATCAAATCTTAAACATATTTTATTTCCATAAATAGTTATGACATATAAGGAAATATATACATGACATAATTGTATGCCACGTAATTGCATTAGATGCATAACATTATGCCATGCGTGTCGTGACATGTAGATGTATGCCATGTATGCCATGCCATGTAGATAATAGTTATTTGCATGCAAAGAGGATGAGACATAAAGCCCTTAAACAATATTAAAGCCTACACCTTCCATTAATATGGTTAGAACCAGAGTTCCGTTTCTTGTTTGGGTTGTTGGACTCTCTCCAAGCCCTGCTCGAACCCGAACATGTTCAAACCATGGAATAGTTTAATACTAATATGGTAAGAGTCAGAGGTCAATCGTTAGCTTTGGTTGTTGGACTCTCTCCAAGCTGGGCTAATTGGTTGAATGCGCTCTAACCATATTAAAACTATTTCCCGTTTAATGGGTTGGCTTTAACCTGGAGCATCGGCTTGTTGGACTCTCTCCAAGGTCGATGTAAAGGGAGGTGAAGTTGGGTGCTATGCATATGATGCATACTTGTTAATGTGTTAACAACCCGATGTATGTGTTGTTGGATCGAAGCGGATCGCTAGAGGGGGGGGGGTGAATAGCGATAAAAACTTTTCTTTTAAATCGTTCGATAGATAATTAAACGCAGCGGAAATGTAAATAAAAAATAAATGAGACAAATAGTTTTTTTACTTGGTTCGTAGCCTTCGGCTACTACTCCAAGGTCCTAAGGGTCCTAGACCGTGTACGGAGGGCAATTCACTAAAACACTCCTCCTCGTTGGAGGTAGGAGTTTTATGATTACAAAAGCCTTCGAAGCAAAAAGATAGAGAGACAAACCCTCTCTTCTATTAAAGTAAAATGCAACGAAAAGCCTCGATTAAAAAGAATTGCAATATTGAAAGCAATAACAAATTAAGATTATACCAACAACTAAACAAAAGAAACTTTAAGCTAGGGTTGTTGGCAGCACTTCGTTGTTGTAGAGTCGTCGGAGAGTTGCAGCGTAATGGAGGCTTTTGAGCACTTAGAATTGAGAATGAAACCCTAGGTTTGACCCTCCTTTTATAGCCTTTAAGCCCCTCAACGAATGGGTCTTCAACCAATCACAAATGGGCACAAAACTCCTTGAAAAATGGTGATAAAGCTTGACTCCTCGAGGCTAATTTTTGACCACCGGTTGAACTGGCCGGTTGAACTGGTCGGTTGAACTGATGGCCAAGATTTTTGACTACAATAAAGAGTTAGCTCAAAATATAAGTGGATTCGACGGTCACTTGCCGTCCGATCTCAACATAGACCTTCCATGGGAAGTCTTGGGTCGGATCGTCGCCTAAGATCATCCCCGTAAAGAGGATACGACCTCACTTACGCTCGCACACATGAGCTTACCTCGATACTTACGTGTCGCTTTTGCTTCCGGCCTTCCACTCGATTCCTTCGGCTCCCTCCGAAGTAACTCGAGTGTCGCCCGACCACCGCGGCTTCCTCCGGGTGTCGCTAGCCTTCAGCTCCAGCATTGAGACTTTTCTGCACACTTGATTTAGCTCGTGAGATAACAATATAAGCTTAACTTTATATCGTTTGCTATAATCAAAACTTAGGTTCGACTTAGGTGCCCACTGCACCAACAATCTCCCCCTTTTTGATTTATGGCAAACCCACATACAAAGTTAAGACAAAAATAAGTATGAGATTATGCATGAATGAGTAGGAGTATATAAAAATTCTTTTTCAAGTGCTCCCCCTTGAGGAATCCTCCCCCTTGACCGAGGGTGAGTACTTGAGAAAGGGTTTTAACTCTCCTTCTTGATATGTGCTACTAAGAAAAAGAATTAAGTAACCGAAATTACTTAATATTGGCCATAGTGTTTAAAATAAGTTTTAAGTTAAGAAACCAAATGATTTCTTAACCTTGGCCTTTTGTTAAAAGTTAAATAAGTTTTCAAAACTTAAAGTTAACTTTTGGTTTAATTATGAAGTAAGAGTTAAGTTATCAAAAAAAATTTTTTGACCCCTTAACTTTTGTCCTTTTTCTCCTTTTTCTCCCCCTTTTGCCGTATATCGAAAAGAGTAAGGGGTGTGTGGAAAACAAAATAAATATTAAATTTTAAGTCCAAGCATGTTCCACATTTTTATTTTTAAAAATAATATACTAAAAATAAGTTCATCTATAAAATGTTCGACTCATATTTGGCTTGATTGATATGAAGGACCAACCAGTCCTGGTCAGAGTCAGTATGATTATACTCCGTGGTTCATAGCGATGCACTAGCTCTACATCTGGAACCAGGAGTAAGGTCCTAACATCTCACGCCCATCTACGTGGCTAAGTACACAAACACATTAGTCCTATGTGTTGTGAGATGTATTGGCTCCTTAAATCTATAGGTGCATGATATCTAAGGTATGTCCTATGCTAGTTCCATGAAAAAAAAAGTAAGAAATAGTAGTAAGAAAATATAATTTGCAAGGTCCTATTCTATTATGCACATGCCTAATCTTCGTCTCAAGAGACTAAATTCGGCTTCGGGTAGTGGTTTAGTAAATATGTCTGCTAGGTTAGACTTCGAGTCAACATATTCGAGTTGTATGGAGCCGTTGGCTACATGTTCTCGAATGAAATGGTGTTTTACCTCTATATGCTTTGTCCTTTAATGGCATATAGGGTTCTTAGTTAGATTTATCGAACTTATGTTGTCTACAAAAATTTTAGTTTTGGTGAAGTCCAACCTAAAGTCTCGGAGAGTGTGCTTCATCCAAAGAAGCTGAGTTACACACTCACCCATCGCAACATATTCGGCTTCGGTGGTAGATAAGGCAACACAATGTTGCTTCCTATTGCACCAACTCACTAGACTTGAGTCGAGTAGTTGACAACAACCACTCGTGCTCTTTCTATCGAGTTTACTACCGGCATAATCCGAATCGGAGTAGCCGATTAGTTCGAACTCCGTAGATCTAGGGTACCAAATACCAACGTTAAGTGTACCCTTAAGATATCTAAGGATACGCTTAACTAGGGTTAGGTGAGACTCCTTAGCACAGGTTTGAAACCTGGCGCACATACTTATTGCGAATAGGATGTCGGGTCGACTCGCAGTTAAGTATAGGAGACTTCCTATCGCGCTCCTATAGTACTTTAAGTCAATGGACTTACTTTCTAGGTCTTCTCCTATGTTAACATTAATCGCCATTGGGGTGTTTATTATCTTAGCGTCTTGCATTCCAAATCTTTTAATTAACTCCTTAGTGTATTTTTGTTGATATAGGTATATACCATCCTTAGTTTATTTAATTTGTAGACCTAAAAAGAAACTTAACTCACCTACCAAGTTCATTTCAAACTCACTTTCCATGAGTGAAACGAACTCGTTTAGTAAGGCTGAGTTAGAGGTTCCAAAAATTATATCGTCTACGTAAATTTGAGCTATGAATATTTCTTTACCTAAGGTTTTTACGAAGAGAGTTGGGTCAACTAAGCCTTGGTTAAACCCATTTGACTTAAGATGGATTGAAAGTCTCTCGTACCAAGCTCGAGGAGCTTGTTTAAGTCCATAGAGAGCTTTCTTAAGTTTTAGAACATGGTCGGGTTTATCTAGATTTTCGAATCCGGGGGGTTGGCTAACATAAACTTCTTCTTTAATGTATCCATTTAAGAATGCCGACTTAACATCCATTTGAAACAGCTTAAATCCTCGATGCGCATAAGCTAGAAACATTCGACTGGATTCGAGTCTAGCTACTGGGGCATAGGTTTCGTCGTAATCTAAGCCTTCGACTTGACTAAACCCTTTGGCGACTAACCTAGCCTTGTTTCTAACTACTTCACCTTTATCATCAAGCTTATTTCGAAACACCCACCTTGTTCCAATTATCGTTTTGTCTTTAGGTGGTGGTACTAATTCCCACACTTCATTCCTAGTAAATTGAGCTAGCTCTTCTTGCATTGCAATAATCCAATTGGGATGAAGAAGAGCTTGTTCAATTGATTTGGGTTCTATCTTTGAAATTAAGGAAATTTGACTAAGGTTCCTATAGGATGCTCTAGTTCGAACTCCTAGATTAGGATCTCCTATCACTTGATCGATAGGGTGGTTAGTCTGAATCCTAGATTGGGTTGGGTTTGTGTCACCTAATGCTTGATCAATGGGGTGACTTGGTTGAACATTAGTTTGGTTGGAGTCATCTATCACTTGATCAATAGAGTGACTTGGTTGACTTAGGTTAGGATTAACACTAGACACGATTTCAGTTACGTATTGCTGACAAAAATGCAATGAGGTTTTAGTTTAAAATAAAATAAGCTAGGTTCATGTCCTTCATCAAATACTACATTGATAGTCTCCTCGACTCTAAGGGTGTCGTGGTTATATACTCTATAAGCTCGACTTGTAGTCGAGTATCCTAGAAAGATTCCGGTCGTGGTCTTGGATGTAAATTTCCCTAGGTAATCCTTAGTGTTTAGGATATGTACCTTACACCCAAATACCCTAAAGTACTTGATGTTAGGCATTTTATCGTGATAAATCTCGTATGAGGTCTTAAGGTGCCTCTTTACCATAAGAATTCTATTTTGGACATAGCATGCCGTACTCACGGCTTCTGCCCAAAACCTATCGGGTAGGTCATATTCGTTCAACATGGTCCTAGCGGCTTCTTGTAGAGTTTGGTTTTTCCGCTCCACTTGGCCATTTTGTTGAGGGGTCCTAGGGCAAGAGAATTCATGGTGGTATCCGTTTAGGTTACAGAAGTCGGTGAACCTTTGATTTTCGAATTCACCACCATGATCGCTTATAATTCTTTTAACCTTAAGGTTTTTTTGATTCTCGATTAATTTGAATAAATTGATTAATTGATCTAGGGTATCATTTTTATGTTTGATGAACCTAACCCAGGTAAACCTGGAGTAGTCGTCAATTATGACTAAGCAATATTGACTTTTATTGAGTGACTTGGCTCCATGTGAATCGAATAGATCCATATGCAGGAGCTCAAGTACACTTGAGGTTCGTTCTTGGTTAGTTAACTTGTGTTGTGTCCTAGGTTGTTTTCCTTGTTGACAAGCATTACAGATTTTATTAACCAAATTGTTAAGGTTGGGTAAGCCTCTGACTAGTGTTAGTGCTTATAAGCTCCACATATCTCCACAATGGCATGATATTGTCCACTTTGGGTCTAAGCCCTCATGGTTTTATTTTTGGGCTTTACCCAAAAGGCCTCATACCAATGGAGATATCTTTTTTCTTATAAGCACATGATCTTTTCCATGTCTTACCAATGTGGGACTTTGATTGTATTCCCCATACTCCCAACAATCCCCCCCTCAAACGAAGGACCACATTGGGCCCCCCCTCAAGCCTATCCCTCCTCGAAGGATTTTCTCTGCTTGATGTCCGATCTTCAACCCACCAGGACTTCCTGCCAGTTGTTCGGTCCCCCCGACCCAACTAGACTTCCTTCCTGATGTCTGGTTCTCTTGATCCGGACGTGGGAGCTCAACTTCCTTCGTTCGAGGTTCATGGCTTGACATGGACCATGGCTCTGATACCAATTGTTAGTGCTTATAAGCTCCACATATCTCCACAATGGCATGATATTGTCCACTTTGGGTCTAAGCCCTCATGGTTTTATTTTTGGGCTTTACCCAAAAGGCCTCATACCAATGGAGATATCTTTTTTCTTATAAGCACATGATCTTTTCCATGTCTTACCAATGTGGGACTTTGATTGTATTCCCCATACTCCCAACAACTAGGCCACTCTGACTCATCTTGTGGACGAGTCTTGGGTGCGAGTGACCGAGTCGTCGGTGCCACAACCAAGATTCCTCTTCCTGTGTCATAAGACATTTTGCTGAGGATTTGATTAAGTTAATTGTATAAATGTTATTTGTCCTAGTTCCTTTGAGTATTGTTTTAGCTGTTTCATTTGTTTTAATTACACATTCATTTTCTAAAAATATGACCTTATAATTATTGTCACATAATTGGCTTACGCTAAGCAGGTTATATTCAAGTAATACATTTTTAATAACAAAATTCGAGTTAAGCTCGATATCACCTGATCCGATGATTTTGAGCTTGCCGTTATTCCCGAAGGCTACCGATCCTTGTCATTTGAATCGAAGCTTCGCGAATTTGAGTTGATCCTCTCATGTGTGATCCTACACACAAGGTGGTTGGATTGGATGTTAGATTATTATATTTTTTTTAAAAAAAAAATTGGTTGTAAGTTGTTAAACCTAGGTCATCTCACCGGAGTCTATATGATCAAGCATGTTATACTTATGTGTTCTTTGTGAGATGACTTCCAATTAAGTTGATTAAGCGCATTTATGTTTAAGTAATGTTAGATTTGGATTTGACCCTAGGCTTGTCAAGTTTACCTTTTCAAGATCATGGCTTCCAGGTCGTGGCGAGGCACAGGGGCCTTCTTTTATCGGATCATCGACCACTTCCTTAGACAAAGCCATTTTCAAGAAAAAGATGACTTGACTCACCTAAAATTATTTCCTCGTCTAACTAGTTATTTTTGAAAAGAGGCTCCCCGAGGCTCAATCTTTTCGAAGGATTTTAGTTGATTATTTGAAGAGAGGCTCCCCGAGGCTCAATCTTTTCGAAGGATTTTAGTTGATTATTTGAAAAGAGGCTCCCCGAGGCTCAATCTTTTCGAAGGATTTTAGTTGGTTATTCGAAAAGAGGCTCCCCGAGGCTCAATCTTTTCGAAGGATTTTAGTTGGTTATTTACGTGTTCTAAGTGAGTTCACGAAAGAAAAAAAAATCTAAGCATGCAATTTCTAAGTTAAAACACAAACATGTTTTGTACTAGCTCCCCCTAGACCGTTGAATCGGTTCGGTCTATCCACATAGTGGATTTGGTCCTTGGGAACCCAGTACGAGTTGGATCCTAGAGTTGAAATCAAAGTGGTCTTAGGGACCCATGCTTGGACACATTTTTTATGTCTACTTACGATTGACATATATGACTTATTGGTCGTGTTTGAGCTAAACCCTAGTCTGACCTTGTTGTACACGGCCCTTTGCGATCCAAGTAGGAGGTCAAGTCCTTTGGATCCCAAAGTAAACCTTTCCAACGTATTCCTAAGATCTTCGACTTGACTTTTCAAGAGTGAGTTCTCAACTTCGAGTTTTTCAACCCGAGTTGAGTCCTTCTCTTGAACTCGACTAGTCGAAGAGGTTAGGGAGACCTCGTGTTTGAGGAGTTTAACTTCCTTAACCAGGGTCTCGACCTTGGACTCGGACTTAGCTAACTTCCTAGACAAAAACCTAACCGTATTATGTAAAGTATTAAATAAGGTTCGACTCACCTTAAGGGTATCTTTTGAACCGGATGTGTATCCGTGGCTTGACTTGAAGGTAGCTTCGTAGTCCGAGTCATCCTCAGGTTCTGACTCAAGTTCAGGTTCGGTCTCCGTGTCAGACTCAATCGATTTCGCCATGAAGACGTGGTCTTCATCTTCTTCGGATGACGCTTCTTCCCATGTCGCATTGAGGGCCTTCTTCTGCTTAGGTGCTTGGTGGTTGAGCTTGGGGCACTCGGACTTTATATGTCCAAACATGTTACACTCATAACACCTAATATTAGAACTTTTAGGCTTACCTTGGTTGGGTCGAGTTGTGGTTCGCTTTCGTCCCTTGGTTATCCTTCGAGCTAGGTTCATTAGTTCGACAGTCAATTCCGGGTCAACTTCTTCTTTGGACTCATCTTCCTCCTCGGTTGGTGGTGGCTTGCTTGCGATTTTCTTCTTCTTTGAACCTGCAAACAAGGCTATACCCCTCTCGGGTTCCGAGTTGGACTGCTCATGTAATTCAAAATCCGAAAAGAGTTCATCTAATCTAAGTTTAGAAAGGTCCTTGGAGACCTTGTAGGCATTGACCATGGATGCCCATAAGGTAGTCCTCGGAAAAGAGTTTAGAACATACCTTATAAGGTCACGGTTTTCGACCTTTTGCCCAATTGCGTGTAGGTTGTTGACTATGTCTTGGACACGGGCATTGAGTTGCGTCGCGGACTCATGTTCCTGCATTTTTAGTGTGTACAATTTATTGAACAACAAATCACGTTTGCAAACCTTAGCTTGATCCGATCCTTCGTGTAACTCGATCAGCTTTGTCTAAAGGTCCTTTGCGCTAATGAAGGGGTCGATGCGATTTAACTCCTCCTTGGACAAGCCGCATTGGAGGATTTGTTTTGCCTTGGCGTCGGCTTCGACTTGTCGTTTTGTCGCAATGGTCCATTGATCATAATCCAAGGAGTCACCCACTTCATTAGTCGGAAGTGTGAAACCCGTTTGGATTATGATCCACATCTCGATTTGGGTTTTGAGAAAGCATTCCATCCGACCCTTCCAATAACGGAAGTCATCTCCATTGTAAAACGGAGGTCGGACGGTGCTAAAACCCTCGAGATGGCCATTAGAACAAAAGACAAAAAGGGACGAAGACGAAGAAACTAGCAACGACAAAAACACAAAACAAGGTACCAAGACTCGCATCTTGGATTAGTAGTGCGGGAGTAAATTTAACAAAGCGAAATAAATCAAAAATAAACAGAAATAAAAGAAAAATAAATCTGTGAAAAATGGCTAGATTGGTGGTTTCACCAAATCTTAGCAACCCCCGGCTCTGATACCAATTGTTGGATCGAAGCGGATCGCTAGAGGGGGGGGGGTGAATAGCGATAAAAACTTTTCTTTTAAATCGTTCGATAGACAATTAAATGCAGCGGAAATGTAAATAAAAACTAAATGAGACAAATAGTTTTTTTACTTGGTTCGTAGCCTTCGGCTACTACTCCAAGGCCCTAACGGTCCTAGACCGTGTACGGAGGGCAATTCACTAAAACACTCCTCCTCGTTGGAGGTAGGAGTTTTACGATTACAAAAGCCTTCGAAGCAAAAAGATAGAGAGACAAACCCTCTCTTCTATTAAAGTAAAATGCAACGAAAAGCCTCGATTAAAAAGAATTGCAATATTGAAAGCAATAACAAATTAAGATTATACCAACAACTAAACAAAAGAAACTTTAAGCTAGGGTTGTTGGCAGCACTTCGTTGTTGTAGAGTCGTCGGAGAGTTGCAGCATAACGGAGGCTTTTGAGCACTTAGAATTGAGAATGAAACCCTAGGTTTGGCCCTCCTTTTATAGCCTTTAAGCCCCTCAACGAATGGGTCTTCAACCAATCACAAATGGGCACACAACTCCTTGAAAAATGGTGATAAAGCTTGACTCCTCGAGGCTGATTTTTGACCACCGGTTGAACTGGCCGGTTGAACTGGCCGGTTGAACTAATGGCCAGGATTTTTGACTACAATAAAGAGTTAGCTCAAAATATAAGTGGATTCGACGGTCACTTGCCGCCCGATCTCAACATAGACCTTCCATGGGAAGTCTTAGGTCGGATCGTCGCCTAAGATCATCCCCGTAAAGAGGATACGACCTCACTTACGCTCGCACACACGAGCTTACCTCGATACTTACGTGTCGTTTTTGCTTCCGGCCTTCCACTCGATTCCTTCAGCTCCCTCCGAAGTAACTCGAGTGTCGCCCGACCACCGCGGCTTCCTCCGGGTGTCGCTAGCCTTCAGCTCTAGCATTGAGACTTTTCTGCACACTTGATTTAGCTCGTGAGATAACAATATAAGCTTAACTTTATATCGTTTGCTATAATCAAAACTTAGGTTCGACTTAGGTGCCCACTGCACCAACATGTGTGAACATTCAATTAGTTGATAGCACATTGTGATAGTTACATATACGTGATATGCAATCGGTATAGATGATACCTACCGTCGTAGTTATGAATGGCTTGTTGGACTCTCTCTAAGGTTGTTCATAACTATGATGGATATCAGCCCATTCGGAGATGGACCTACGATCTCCCGAAGTGATTTTGGGGTTTTTGAAATTCGAAAAATTAATGGGATTTATAAATGTATACTGATGCATTTTAAAATTATTTTCTCATATATGCTCGTTTTGTATTTCTATGTCAATAAATTGATCATGACGTCTTTGAATTTGCGCACTATTTTGGATTCGAACAAATTGACTGGGCCTAACTTCCTGGACTGGCTTAGAAACTTGAGAATTGTTCTCAAGGCGGAAAAGCTTGCATATGTCCTTAAAGAGCCTCTTCCTGACCGTCCTAAGGACGATGCAACTCCAGACCAAATGTTGGTCTATCAGAAACATGTGACTGATTCTGAACTGACAAGTTGCATCATGATAGCCACGATGGAACCCAAGCTACGAAAGCAACATGAGCATATGGATGCTCATATCGTAGTCCTTCATCTTTATGAGTTGTTTGATAAGCTAGTGAGATTCGAAAGGTTCGAAGTCTCCAAGCTCCTCTTCACCTCTGAGATGCAAGAAGGTTCATCTATGGTACTGCTCAACATGCTGAAGACTGTGGAGCCTTCTGAGAAGCATGAGCAGGGGACGGTGTTGTTAGTTGATTCCTCGAAGAAAGGTTCTAAGAGGGAGTCAAAGGAACAACAGAAGGGGAAGAAGAAAAAGGCTAAAAAGGCAAAACTAGCTCAAAAGGGCACTTGCCATCATTATGGAAAGTAGGGCCATTGGCGAAGAAATAAGGCATAAGATGCTCCATCTTTTTCATATATCTTTGTTATTGATTTTCATTCTATTCCCTCAGACACTTGGGTATTGGATACTGGGTGTGGCTCACATATATGTAATGACATACATGGGCTAAGGAATAGAAGAAGACTCGTCAAGGGAGAGTCAAATTTACGTGTTGGGAATGGAGCAACGGTTGCTGCACTCGCCATCGGAACGTATTTGTTGAAACTCCCTGCAGTACTTGTCTTAGAACTGGACAGTTGCTTTTATGTTCCTTCGTTGATAAAGAACATCGTTTCTATTTCTTGGTTAAATAGAAATGGGTACCATTTGACTTTTAGTAACAATTGTTGTTACATAACTTTGAATGGAGTTCTTTATGGGACTGGAACTTTAAGCAATGGTGTTTATACATTGGACATAACCAGTGATGTTTTCAATATCGAAGCGAGCAACAAGCGTACTCGAAAGGATAATCAATTAGACTCCTACATGTGGCATTGTCGTCTTGGCCATGTAAGCAAGAAACGTATGTACGAATTACACCGATGTGGAATTCTGGAATCGTTTGAATTGGATTCATACGATACATGCGAATCATGCTTAAAAGGCAAGATGACTAAGTTACCTTTTACTGGAAAAGGTGAACGAGTGGGAGAGTTACTATGACTAATACATACTGATGTATGTGGACCTATGTCAACATAAGCATTAGGAGGCTATAGCTACTTCATTACCTTCACCGATGATCACTCACGGTTTGGGTATGTGTTCTTGATGAAACACAAGTCTGAAGCCTTTAAAAGGTTCAAAGAATTCAAAAATGAAGTAGAGAAACAACATGATAAGAGTATTAAAATACTTCAATCGGATTGAGGTGGTGAATACTTAAGTCAAGAGTTTCTTGATTATCTAAGAGACAATGGTATATTGTCTCAATGGACTCCGCCATATACACCACAGCATAATGGTGTATCTGAGAGGCATAACCGGACCTTGTTGGACATGGTCAGGTCAATGATGAATCATGCGACTCTTCCCAAGTCCTTTTGGCGCTATGCACTTCAGACAGCTGTTTACTTGTTAAACAGAATGCCTACCAAGGTAGTCTCAACTACTCCATATGAGATATGGAATGGTAAGAAACCTCATGTATCTTACTTGAAGATATGGGGTTGTCCTGCTTATGTGAAGCGGACTGTATCAGACAAATTGGATGCTAAGTCTGATAAATGTCTATTTGTTGGATACCCTAAGGAAACAAGGGGTTACCAATTCTATCATCCTGTGGAACAAAAGGTGTTTGTTTCAAGGCATGCTGTGTTTCTAGAGAAAGAGTTTCTCTTGCAAGAAAATAGTGGGAGTGTCGTCGAGCTTGAGGAGGCTCGAGAGACTCAAATAGACATTAATGAGATACCTGGTGAAGCACAACAGCCGACAACTCATAGTGATGAGCAATCGGCTGGACCTATTGTAACACCACATCTTCGTAGATCTGGTAGAACACACAATATTTCTGAGAGATATGGATTTCTCGTAAGTGAATCGAACGACGTGTTACTCATTGATGATGAGGAGCCTACCAGTTATGAAGAAGTGCTGACAAGTTCAGAAAGGGATAAGTGGATTGGTGCCATGAAGTCGGAAATGGATTCCATGTATGAAAACCAAGTTTGGAACTTGGTTGACCCACCTGAAAGGATAAAGCCTATAAGGTGCAAGTGGGTTTTCAAGAAGAAAACCGACATGGATGGTAATGTGATTACCTATAAGGCTAGATTGGTGGCGAAAGGATATCATCAAAAGCAAGGTGTTGATTATGACGAAACCTATTCGCCTGTAGCTATGCTTAAATCCATTCGGATGCTCCTGGCCATAGCGGCTCATTATGATTATGAGATATGGCAGATGGATGTGAAAATAGCTTTCCTTAATGGAAACCTGCTCGAGGACGTGTATATGATACAGCCTGAGGGTTTCACATCGGTTGATAAAACCAAGGTATGCAAATTGCGACGGTCCATTTATGGATTGAAGCAAGCATCCAGGAGCTGGAATATCCGTTTTGATGAGACAATCAAAAAGTTTGATTTCTCACAAAATCCAGACGAACCTTGTGTGTACAAGAAGGTTAGTGGGAGTGCAGTCGTGTTCCTAGTATTGTATGTCGATGACATACTACTTATAGGAAATGATGTTTCAATCTTACAGTCAGTGAAGGTTTGGTTATCCAAGACATTCTCCATGAAAGACCTGGGAGAAGCAACCTACATCCTCGGGATTAAGATCTATAGAGATAGATCTAAACGGTTGCTTAGTCTTTCGCAGTCTACATATATAGACCGAGTGCTAAAGAGGTTTAGCATGTCGGAATCCAAGAAAGGTTTCTTACCCATCAGGCATGGGGTACACCTTTCGAAGTCTATGTGTCCGCGCACAGAAGACGAGAGGATTTGCATGAGTAAGATTCCCTATGCATCCGCAATAGGATCTATCATGTATGCTATGTTATGTACGAGGCCCGATGTATCGTATGCTCTGAGTGTCACGAGCAGATACCAGTCCGATCCAGGAATGGATCATTGGGTGGCTGTTAAGACAATCCTTAAGTACTTGAGAAGAACTAAGGATGTGTTCCTAATATATGGAGAAGGGGACATGGTGATACGCGGGTATACGGATGCCAGCTTCCAGACAGACAAGGATGATTCCAGGTCTCAGTCTGGATATGTGTTCACCTTGAATGGGAGAGTAGTGAGTTGGAAAAGTTCCAAACAAGAGACTGTAGCGGATTCTACCACTGAGGCAGAATACATTGCAGCTTCGGAAGCAGCAAAGGAAGCGGTTTGGATCAAGAAGTTCGTTCATGAACTTGGTGTGATTCCGGCCATTGTTGAAGTTGTGCTTCGTTCAGTTACGTATTGCTATCTTTTGGCTGTTTCAACTGCTCAGTAAGGTCTCATCAGCGATCAAACATGTGCCGCGCTATCATCTTATCAGAGAGATCATCAGTAGGAACGAAATACAAATCGAGAAAATTCCCACTGAAAGGAACTTAGCGGATCCCTTGACTAAGGCATTACCTCAAAATAAGTTTGAGGGTCATGTTCGAGCTTATGGTATTGGATACCGTAGCGATTGACATTAGGCCAAGTGGGAGTCTGTTAGTAATATATGAGAGATATCCTAAGGCAATCGCCTTATGTATGAACCATTTATATGATAAATGAAGATTCACTATTTGAGTATACATGTTTAATGTATTTGATTGGATCTTAAACTCATTTCTTGAATGTCACGATACGATTCACAGCATGAGAGAATTTGTGATTGGATCACAACTAGTGAGTATCTCTACATGTGTAATTGTGATGTATCGGAATTATCCCTAGTCGATGAATTAATGGATTTGGACACCATCAATTCTGTCGAGACTAGCACGAGGTATACTCCTTGGTGTATCCAAGCAGCTGATTCTCACTGGCTGGAGACATTGTGATCTCCGGAGTTAATGGTGGATGCTAGTTATGGTAACTAGTTCATTGGAGTGACCAGCCGTAAGACTTCATATGGTTCTCTGCATATGTAGATATGTCAATGAAGTTCTTACTGTGACTTAAGTGCGATGTTCCTTTGACTTGCGGTATTCAAGTCATCTTGATCATCGAGACTTATGCTTTGACATCTTAAGCAAGCATCTCTAAGGAGATGTGGACCCGGGATGATTGGGTATAAGTCGAAGTGATCGAAGGTGTTTGAATAGCCTATAAAGGATTCACCACTCCTTGCGAGGAGATGTATACCCATGGCCTCTCGTCGGATTGTTACTAAAGTCTTTGGCCAAAGCATTACATGTTTAGAGTAAGGTACTCTTCGATGCATGTGGAGTAACTAGAATCCGTAGGACGAGGAAATGATACTTGGGCTAGGTGTGACGTAGTCAGCCTAGTGGGGACTGACACAATAGACCATGTCCTGAACCAAGTGGGTATAAGGTGAGTGAAGGGAATGGGGCACGATTCATTTGAGCTACTGAAGGGTTTCAGAAATAGTTCTGGATCAACCGTTGATCTTTTCGGTTAATTGGGGATCATGATGTACTACTAGGTGCCACTCATGATCGTTCTATAATTAATGGTTAATTATAGACGGACAACATAAACCGAGAACCTATTTTGTCACACGCACAATGAGCGTAATCCAAAGGATTTAAAACGAGCTTGAGAATGGGATTCTCAGACCGAGAGAAACTATGTTTTGTTGGACTAAACATAAAGCGAGCATGAAATCGTTTCAGTCGCAATGGAAGCGTGGATGGGCCGAGTCTTATGAAGACGTAATGGATGAACCAAAATGGTTTGGTTCTAATCCAATGGAGGAGAATAAACCAAAGGGTTTGGTTTATTTTAAGCGAATGAACCAAAAGTTGGTTCGGTTCGTTTTAACTTAAAATAAACCATCATGGTTTGGTTTATTTTAACTTATCTTAATGGAGCGGGTTAACGGGCCTAATGGTTATGATCCAATAACCATTAAGAGAATTAGTTCTCTATAAAAGAGGGCTTAAGGGATAATTAAGCTCTAATCCAAAAACCCTAGCCCTAAGGTTGCCGCCCACCCCATTGAGGAGCTTTGGCGCCAACCTCTTCGCCGCCCATAGCTCCTCCAACCGCGTCGGAAGGTAGCTTCCTTCCCCTGCGCCGAGCTGCTGCCGGTTAGTGCTTCGGAGATCTCCTTCAGGTTTGGCATCAAGGTGAGCTCTATCTTCCTTGGTTGGCCGGCGCCTATCACCTCCACCAAAGCTGTCCAGTTTTCTGGACAGCTTGTTCTCCTCTTGTCGGAGCATCGTTTGGACGACGGTTAGAGCTCTGACAGCGGCTAACTTACCGGGGATTCAATCTCCGGTAATCCTCTGAGGTGGAGGACGAAGGATTCGTCAATCGGTTGACGAATACCTCTCCGGAGAAGCGAGTTTTGAGAACTCGGTTTTGGATCCGAATTTGGATTCGGATCGTGATCATCTCTCGATCACGTCGTCTTCAACACGAGGCTAGTAACCCGCACGAAGACGAAGCTCGTGGCTTAGCGAAGTCATCCTAAGGATACTCGGCGTGGATACAGATAGAGATGATTCTAGCGAGGATCGTTCCGATTGATGCCGTTCCCGCTACACGTAATACGAAAGGTATAACGTAGATAAATTTCCTTTTATTGCAAATCTAAATTTACGGTTATGTCTACACTTGTTGTAATATGCATGCGTGTGTTGTGTGTGTTGTAATAAATGTAGATTTATTATTTTTTATTGCTTCCACTGTGCTCATGTTTGCGAAACGTGATCGAACACACACACGCCGTGGTGCCAGAAACCCAACAGTCCCTCTATCCATGACATCTAGATTGTCCAATTGAGGCATAGACTGTGTCATCCTTAGTACAATCTATATCTTGAACTCCAAGTAGACTCAATCTAATCAAATGAGCTCAATATCTCATATTGACTCATTTGGGCATGACCATGCACTTTGTGGTCTCACTCTATCAAGAATAACGATGTCACTCCCGTCATATAGGAGGGATAGATCCCATCTACATCACTCACATCCCTCCACATAATTTGTTACATACCCAGTAATCGCCTTTATAGTCCACCCATTTACGGGTGACGTTTGACGAAGCCAAAGTATGCAACTCCTTATGCAGGGAACCTTGGTGACTTCAGGTCCATGAACTAATAGTCAAAGTAATAGTCACATGAGAAAAATATATGAAACTCATATAACGATCTATGATACTTTCTCATGGTGGGTCTGTTAGTAATATATGAGAGATGTCCTAAGGCAATCGCCTTATGTATGAACCATTTATATGATAAATAAAGATTCACTATTTGAGTATACATGTTTCATGTATTTGATTGGATCTTAAACTCATTTACTGGATGTCCACGATACGATTCACAGCATGAGAGAATTTGTGATTGGATCACAACTAGTGAGTATCTCTACATGTGTAATTGTGATGTATCGGAATTATCCCTAGTCGATGAATTGATGGATTTGGACACCATCAATTACATCGTCAGGTATACTCCTTGGTGTATCCAAGCGGTGATTCTCCTTTGGTGGAGACATTGTGATGTCCGGAGTTAATCGTGGATGCTAGTTATGGTAACTAGTTCATTGGAGTGACCAGCCGTAAGACTTCATATGGTTCTCTGCATATATAGATATGTCAATGAAGTTCTTACTGTGGCTTAAGTGCGATGTTCATTTGACTTGCGGTATTCAAGTCATCTTGATCATGGAGACTTATGCTTTGACATCTTAAGCAAACATCTCTAAGGAGATGTGGACCCGGGATGATTGGGTATAAGTCGAAGTGATCGAAGGTGTTTGAATAGCCTATAAAGGATTCACCACTCCTTGCGAGGAGATGTATACCCATGGCCTCTCGTCGGATTGTTACTAAAGCCTTTGGCCAAAGCATTACATGTTTAGAGTAAGGTACTCTTCGATACATGTGGAGTAACTAGAACTGTGAGGGGCGAGGAAATGATACTTGGGCTAGGTGTGACGTAGTCAGCCTAGTGGGGACTGACACAATAGACCATGTCCTCAACCAAGTGGGTATAAGATGAGTGAAGGGAATGGGGCACGATTCATTCGAGCTGCTGAAGGGTTTCAGAAATAGTTCTGGATCAACCGTTGATCTTTTCGGTTAATTGGGGATCATGATGTACTACTAGGTGCCACTCATGATCGTTCTATAATTAATGGTTAATTATAGACGGCCAACATAAATCGAGAACCTATTTGGTCACACGCACAACGAGCGTAATCCAAAGGATTTAAAACGAGCTTGTGAATGGGATTCTCAGACCGAGAGAAACTAGGTTTGGTTGGACCAAACATAAAGCGAGCATGAAATCGTTTCAGTCGCAATAGAAGCATGGATGGGCCGTGTCTTATGAAGACATAATGGATGAACCAAAATGGTTTGGTTCTAATCCAATGGAGGAGAATAAACCAAAGGGTTTGGTTTATTTTAAACGAATGAACCAAAAGTTGGTTCGGTTCGTTTTAACTTAAAATAAAGCATCATGGTTTGGTTTATTTTAACTTATCTTAATGGAGCGGGTTAACGGGCTTTATGGATATGATCCATTAACCATTAAGAGAATTAGTTCTCTATAAAATAGGGCTTAAACCCTAACCCTAAAGCTAATGAAGTTTTGGCCGCCCAACCCTAGCCTCCTTTTGTTGTTGCCACCCAACATGGTGTTGCCGCCAACTTCATGGAGCTGCTGCCACCTCCTTGCCGCCGGCATCCAAGCTTCAGCCGGAGATGCTCCGGCGACCCTCCGGTGATCTCTTGTGGGTTCGGTGATAAGGTGAGCTCCACATCTCCTTTGGCCGGCCTCTATTCCTCCACCAAAAGCTGTCCAGTTTTTCTGGACAGCTTGTTTCTTTGTTGTCGGAGCGTCGTTTGGGCGGCGGTTGGTGCTCGACAGCGGCTAACTACGAGGATTTGATCTCCGGTAATCCTCTGAGGTGGAGGGGGAAGGATCGTCAAACGGTTGACGAATACCTCTCCGGAGAAGCGAGTTTTGAGAACTTCGTTTTAGGATCCGAATTTGGATTCGGATCGTGATCATCTCTCGATCACGTCGTCTTCAACACGAGGCTAGTAACCCGTACGAAGACGAAGCTCGTGACTTAGCGAAGTCATCCCGAGGAGCTCGGCGTGGATACGGATAGAGACGATTCTTACGAGGATCGTTCCGGTTGATGTCGTTCCCGCTACACGTCATACGAAAGGTATAACGTAGTTAAATTTTATTTTATTGCAAATTTAAATTTACGGTTATGTCTACACTTGTTGTAATAAGCATGCGTGTGTTGTGTGTGTTGTAATAAATAGGAGTATTTATTATTTTTATTGCTTCCGCTGTGTTCATGTTTATGAAACATGATCGAACACACACACGCCGCGGTGCCGGAAACCCAACAGGGTCATTCAGTATACATTCTCCAATGCATACCCATGTGTCAACTTGATATCTCATATCCATGACTTGTGAGATCAAGTCATCGAGTTGACCTACATGCTAGTCTCTACGCATTAACATTGTCCCTGAATGTTAATACTTGACTAGGAATTATTAAGAGTAGTGTTCTCTATATCATCTCATTATCGATTCAACCAATCGATTGATATAGATAAGAACCTTCTACTCAAGGATGTTATTATACTTAGTTTATTTGGCACTAATACAAGTAAATATAATAACCATGCCTTTATAAATAGGAATATGATACAATAAATTTCATACAACAATCATCACATGATTGACTCTAGGGCTTTCACTAACAATCTCCCACTAGCACTAGTGCCAATCACCATTGTATCTAATACCCAATGACCTAGTGTGACCATCATGCTTTTTCTGTGCCAAAGCCTTGGTCAAGAGATCTACGATGTTAGCCTCTGTGGGTACTCTGCAAATCTTCACATCTCCTCTATCGATAATCTCTCGAATGAGATGGAAGTGTCGTAGTATGTGTTTGGTCTGCTGGTGTGAGCGAGGTTCCTTAGACTTTGCAATCGCTCCATTGTTGTCACAGTAGAGCTTTATGGGATCTGCTATGCTAGGAACCACCCCAAGCTCAGTAATGAACATACGGATCCAAACTACCTCCTTTGCTGCCTCAGATGCAACGATATACTCGGCTTCTATTGTAGAATCAACAACTGTGTCCTACTTCAAACTCTTCTAGCTCACAGCGCCACCATTCAAGCAAAACACGAAACCTGACTGTGATCTATAATCATCCTGGTCAGTTTGGAAGCTGGCATCGCTGTAACCCTTTACAGCTAGCTCCTCATCGCCTCCAAATATCAAGAAATATTCTTTAGTCCTTCTCAAGTACTTAAGAATATTATTGACTGCTATCCAGTGATGCTCACCTGGATCTGATTGGTATCTACTCGTAATGCTCAAAGCATATGAGACATCAGGACGAGTACACAGCATGACATACATGATAGATCCAATAGCAGATGCGTAAGGGATCTTATCCATGCGGTCTCTCTCCTCTCTAGAAGAGGGACTTTGAGTCTTCGAAAGACTCACACCATGTGACATCGACAGAAGTCCCTTCTTGAAATTCTACATGGCAAACCGTAGTAATACCATGTCAATATATGTACTCTGCCTTAGGCCAAGCAATCTCTTGGATTTATCTCTATAGATCTTGATGCCTAGAATACAGGCTACTTCACCTAATTCCTTCATTGAGAAGCACGTCCCCAGCCAAGTCTTCACAGACTGTAGTGAAGGGATGTCATTCCCAATGAGTAGTATGTCATCCACATACAATACAAGGAAGACAACTGTGTTTCCATTAACCCTCTTGTAGACACAGGGTTCATCTTCATTCTTGATGAAACCAAATTATTTGATTGCATCATCAAATCGAAGATTCTAGCTCCAAGAAGCTTGCTTTAGCCCATAAATGGACCTTTGCAGCTTGCATACTTTCCCTGTATGTTGTGTATCTACAAAACCATCAGGTTGTGTCATGTACACATCCTTGAGTAAGTTTCCATTCAGAAACGTGGTTTTGACATCCATTTGCCAGATCTCATAATCGTGGTATGTTGCAATAGCAAGCATGATCCGAATGGACTTAAACATCGGCACTGGAGAAAAGGTTTCATCATAGTCAATACCATGAATTTGCTTGAAACCTTTAGCCACCAATTGGCCCTTATAGGTATGCGTAAGTCCATCCAAGTCAGTCTTTCTCTTAAAGACCCACTTACACCCAATAGGTTTGACCCCTTCAGGTGGATCAACCAAAGTCCATACTTGGTTGGTGTACATGGATTTCATCTCGGATCTCATGGCCTCTAGCCATTTCTCAGAGTCTAGGCTCATCACAGCTTCCTGATAGGAGGTAGGCTCATTCTCAATGATCATAATGTCATCATGGTCAGACAAGAGAAATGAGTATCTCTCAGGCTGACGACGTACCCTATCAGACCTGCGAAGAGGTAGGTCTACTTGAACAGGTGGTTATTCCACAACTCTTTGTACAACAATCTCATCACCCATAATACTTTGTGGTTCCTATTCAACCTCCATCAAGGCCTCAGTGCTATGGTCCTTCTCTTGAATTTCTTCAAGATCGAACGTACTCTCCCTAGTTTTTCTCAAAAAAAAATCTCTTTCTAGAAAAACCCCAGTCTTTGCCACAAACACTTTGTGCTGACTGAGAATGTAGAAGTAATATCCCTTCGTGTCCTTGGGATATCCAATAAAATAGCACTTATCAGATTTTGGTCCCAGTTTGTCTGAGACTTGTCATCGAACATAAGCCTCACAACCCCAAATCCTCAAGAAAGACATCTTGGGATTTCTCCCTGTCCATATCGTATATGGTGTCTTTATCACAGCCTTGGATGGTACACGGTTAAGGGTGAAGGCTGCTGTGTCTAGAGCATATCCCCAAAAGGATATAGGAGGATCTATGTGACTCATCATAGATCGTACCATATCTAATAGGGTACGATTCCTCCTTCCGAACACACAATTCCACTGTGGTGTTCCAGGAGGAGTGAGTTGAGATAGAATTCCACACTCAGCTAGATAGTCATGAAACTCATGGCTAAGGTATTCACCACCTCGATTTGATCGAAGTATCTTAATACTCTTTCCAAGCTGGTTTTGTACTTCATTCTTGAATTCTTTGAACTTTTCAAAGGATTCTGATTTATGTGTCATGAGATACACATAACCATATCTACTGAAGTCATCAGTAAATGTAATGAAGTACCTGTAACCACCTCTAGCAGCAACATTGAAAGGGCCACATACATCACTATGTATAAGTCCTAACAAGTCTGTTGCTCTTTCACTGTGTCCACTAAAGGGAGTCTTGGTCATCTTGCCTAAAAGGCAAGACTCACATGTCTCATATGATTCAAAATCAAATGAGTCTAGCAGCCCATCCTTATGGAGCTGAGATAAGTGACTCTCATTTATGTGACCTAAGCGACAATGCCAGAGATAGATTTGGTTTAACTCATTTGACTTGAACCTTTTGGTACTTATGTTATAGATAGGGCTCTCTAAGTCAAGAAAGTAGTGTCCGTTTATTAGAGGTGCACTATAATAGAACATATCATTTAAATAAACTGAACAATATTTGTTCTTTATTATAAATGTAAATCCTTTCTTGTCCAAACAAGAAACCGAAATTATGTTCTTAGTTAAAGCAGGCACATAACAACATTCATCTAATTCTAGTACAAGCCTAGAGGGCAGAGATAGATCATAAGTTCCAACAGCAACAACAACAACCCTTGCTCCATTGCCTACTCATAGGTCCATCTCGCCCTTTGTCAATGCCCTGCTATTTCTCATCGCCTGCACATTGGTACAAATGTGAGATGCACATCCGGTATCTAATACCCATGATGAAGAAATAGATAGATTGACTTCTATAATATTTATACCTGAAGTAGAAGTCTCACTTCTCTTCTTCTTAAGATCTTCTAGGTAAGCTTTGCAGTTACGCTTCCAGTGTCCAGCTTCCTTGTAGTGGAAGCAAGCCCCTTCCTTGGCCACCCCTCCTTTAGGTTTAAGTTCTTTGCCTTTGCCCTTGGCTTGTGACTTTCCCTTACCTTTAGGCTTGCCCTTGCCTTTCTTCTTTTGCACCATCAAAATGGAGTCAGATTTTCCCTTCTTAAGGTTGAGCTCAGCAGTTCTCCACATGCTGAGCATCTTAGGCAGTGGCTTATCAATTTCATTCATGTTGTAATTCATGACAAATTGATTGTAGCTTTATGGCAAAGACTGCAAGATCAAGTCAGTGGCAAGCTCTTGGTTAAGTGGGAATCCCAATCTCTGTAGTTTTTCTACGTACCCAATCATCTTGAGTACATATGAACCTACGAGAGTCCTATCTTGCATTTTGGACCCAAACAATGCCTTACAAACTTCATATCTCTCGTGCCTTGCTTGTCCTTGATATAGTTGACAAAGATGATCAACCATATCATAAGCATTCATGAACTCGTGTTGCTTCTGAAGCTCAGAGTTCATGGTCGCGAGCATTAGACATGACACATCTAATGCATAATCTTGATACTTCTTGTATGCATCTTTGTCAGCTCGCGAGGCAGTGGCAGGAGGTGCCTCTGGAATGGGCTGCTCCAGGACGTACAATTTCCTTTCTTGGGTGAGAACGATTCTTAGGTTCCTGTACCAGTCCAAGAAATTTTCTCCATTGAGCTTGTCCTTCTCAAGGACAGAACGCTGGGAGAGAGTGTTCGTGTTTGTCGACATAGTTATCTACAACATACACAATGCAGAAAATTAATATCATATTCCTTTTATCATTTAATTAGACCTTTAATCAAATGATACTCCCACTGAATTATAGGAATTTTGTAGAATCGAGTTATGGATGTGGTCAAACCACATTACTAGATTCATACAAACTAGCTATAATTCTTACGGGACAAGATCCACATCATACTAAGCCTTGAGTTAGCTTTGACTAAATCGCCCAAGACTTAGTATGATCAGTGGGTAACACATTACCGATTACATCTCTATGCAATTCTTGTTTATAGGATCAAGACCCACATTTACAAAAGACCTTGAGTTAGCTTTGGCTAAATCGCCCAAGATTTAGTGTAAATGCAATCTTATCCTATCTTTCTAACGGTTGGAATATGTCTATAGTTCTACTCGATCCAATTGAGTTAACTAGTTTTACTCAATCTAATTGAGTTGACTCTAACCCAAGCCGTGATAGGCGGAACCAAGATTGTCCCTCTGCACCCTACCAAGATAATATGCGTTGCTATGCTTTGGCAGATTCAACAACTACAAATGATCGAGGTAGTGATGGGTATCAATGACTTGGTAGACATTTTCAAGTTGATTCAATTAAGATATAATCTAATCGTAATGTGTATCATATACGCATTAAGTCCTTTATTATCCTACACTAGCATGCATCACATACATACAAGCATTATTCTAGCATGCATCATATACATACAAGAAAAATATCCTACCATGCATCATGTACATACAAGCATTATTCTACTAGCATGCATCACATACATACAAGCATAACAAATATATATATATATATATATATATATATATATATATATATATATATATATATATATCAACATATATACATATATATAAATTAATTGTGATTAGGTCATGGCCCTACTACGATCTTCTCAAGCCAATGAGAAGATCGGACGGTCAACCTAGGGTTAGCGGCTTCTCCAAGCACCTCCTTTGACTGCCATGTGTCGTCGGCACCCTTCTCATAACTCCGTCAAGAAGTGGACCTTTCACCGCTGCATTTTGTACATTACAAACATGAAACTCGAATTACATTCGAGTCTAAAACTATTTACAAATAGAATTTTAAAAAGAAGAGTCACGACACGCAGGTCGCATACCCTATATAACAAGCATAATCACAAAAATGGCACTCCGGCCGTATTATGAATTACAACACATTAACGTCCAATCATATTGGGGTTCTTAGGCCATGACCATCACAAAATTATACATAATACTAAATTATCTATTTTACAGAAAATTTATATAATTTTTCCTATTTTTTTCAATTTTATGAGTCACCTCTCCGTAACGGTCCCGCTAAGCGGCTTCCGGGCGCGATCGTGGGACAAGGCCCCTTTCGGGGATAGGGGCAGCGCCCCTACTCACAAAAATAAACTTTGCGAGTGTCCCTATTAGATCTTACAGCGACTTAAGTTGCTGTCCCAAAAACCTAAAGTGAGAACTCGCCGTTTCGGAGAGTTTTTCTCGGTGGTTGAAGCCTACAAGTGTCCCAACACTCGTTGCTTTGACTCTTCGAGAAAAATACCCAAAAATTTATAAAAATAGGAAATTTACAGAAACTTAAAAATCTGTAATTTTTATATCTAATACAAAAACTACAAATATGAAACACAAACATGCTTCGCACGTGGCTTTGATACCACTGTTGGGATTTTTCGAGCCGCAAAAACTACTTTTTGCATTGCGGAAACATCGGAATCCCGGCCACGGATCCATGCGAAGATATAAAAAATAAAAACATGTATGTGTTTATAGAAACCTAGATCTACCTTAGATCTACATGAAGAGAGCGTTACCCTCGATGCGACGCCCTTCGCTTATCCCGCTCGTCCAAACGCTTTGTCGAAACTCAAGAGTGTCAAGTGTACACACCTCTATTGGTATCCACACGGACAAATGGTGGAGAAAATAACTTAGAGTGTGCTAGCACCCTTTAGGAATTTCGGCAAGATGAGGAATGGGAGAGCTTGAAAAGATGATCCAAGGAAGAAGAAGATGGAATTCCCATCAAATGGAGAAGTGGTCGGCCACTTAACTCTTGGGGGGGGGGGGGGGGGGGGGGGGGTTACATGCATGCATATAACTCCAAGAGCCAATGACTCTTGGTCTCCCTCATGAGGTGGCACCACATGATAAGTCCATGATAATGTGGAACACCATCATTGGCCGACCCCCATGCCATGTCACCATGACATGGCAATTGGCTAAGTCAAAATTGACCATTCATCTTCCCTCTCATGTCAAGTCAAACTTGACCTCTTATCTCCCATGGTTGATCAAATCTAACCACTTGATTCAAGTCAATTTGATTTAATGAATCTCTATTCATTAATTTAAATTGACTCAATGAATTAAATCTAAATTAGACTCATTCAACACTTGAATCAAATTGAGTCTAACTCAATTAGTCTAATTTGGATTACTCTTAATCCAATTTTGTTCATCCCATGAACCTAATCCTCATGGTTCATCATATGAACCTAATCTCCATCTAATTGCCCTTTGTGTGTGACACTATAGGTTCTTGTAACGTTGACAATGCTTCTAAACCGATTTAAGAACATAAGCAATGAGCGGTATTTAGCAACACATGATTGCTACCCAAGTTACAAGAATGTTGAGCTCCAACATCACTTTTGTGACTACTAATTGTGACTCTCACAATATGTGACAATGTCTCTCTATCCATGACATCTAGATTGACCAATTGAGGCATAGACCATGTCATTCTCGGTACAATCTATATCTTGAACTCAAGTAGACTCACTCTAATCAAATGAGCTCAATATCTCATATTGACTCATTTGGGCATGGCCATGCACTTCGTGGTCTCATTCTATCAAGAATAACGATGTCACTCCCGTCATATAAGAGGGATAGATCTCATCTACATCACTCACATCCCTCCACATAATTTGGTACATAACTAGTAATCACCTTTATAGTCCACCCATTTACGGGTGATGTTTGACGAAGCCAAAGTAAGCAACTCCTTATATAGGGAACCATGGTGACTTCAGGTCCAAGAACTAATAGTCAAAGTAATAGACACATGAGAAAGTATATGACACTCATATAATGATCCATGATACTTTCTCATGGCGGGTCATTCAGTATACATTCTCTAATGCATACCCATGTGTCAACTTGATATCTCATATCCATGACTTGTGAGATCAGGTCATCGAGTTGACCTAGATGCTAGTCTCTACGCATTAACATTATCCCTGAATGTTAATACTTGACTAGGAATTATTAAGAGTAGTGTTCTCTATATCATCTCATTATCGATTCAACCAATCGATTGATATAGATAAGAACCTTCTACTCAAGGACGTTATTTTACTTAGTTTATTTGGCACCAATACAAGTAAATATAATAACAATGCCTTTATAAATAGGAATATGAAACAATAAAGTCCATACAACAATCATCCCATGATTGGCTCTAGGGCTTTCACTAACATCTCTTTCGCTGTGTCCACTAAAGGGAGTCTTGGTCATCTTTCCTAGAAGGCAAGACTCGCATGTCTCATATGATTTAAAATCAAATGAGTCCAGCAACCCATCCTTATGGAGCTGGGATAAGCGACTCTCATTTATGTGACATAAGCGACAATGTCAGAGATAGGTTTGGTTCAACTCATTTGACTTGAACCTACTTATGTTATAGATGGGGTTCTCTAAGTCTAGAATGTAGAGTTCGTTCATCAGAGGTGCACTACAATAGAAAATATCATTTAAATAAATTGAACAACATTTGTTCTTTATTATAAATGAAAAGCCTTTCTTGTCTAAACAAGAAACTGAAATTATGTTCTTCGTAAGAGCAGGCACATAACAACATTCATATAATTCTAGTACAAGCCCAGAGGGCAGAGATAGAAATTAAGTTCCTACGGCAACAACAACAACCCTTGCTCCATTGCCTACTCGTAGGTCTACCTCACCCTTCATTAATGCTTTTCTATTTCTCATTGCCTTCACATTAGTACAAATGTGAGAAGCACATTCGGTATAATACCCACGATAAAGAACTAGATAGATTGACTTCTATAACATATATACCTAAAGTAGAAGTATCACTTCTCTTCTTCTTAAGATCTTACAGGAATACTTTGCAGTTACGCTTCCAGTGGCCGGTCTGACTATAGTGGTAGCATTCACCATCCTTGGCAACCCCTCCTTTAGGTTTTAGTGCCTTGCCTTTGCCCTTGGCTTAGGACTTTCCCTTACCTTTAGGCTTACCCTTGCCTTTCTTCTTTTGCACCATCAAAATGGAGTTGGGCTTTCCTTTCTTAAGGTTGAGCTCAGCAGTTCTCAACATGCTAAGCATCTCAGGTAGCGGCTTATCAATTTCATTCATGGTGTAATTCATGACAAATTGATTGTAGCTTTCTGGCAAGGATTGCAAGATCAAGTTAGTGGCCAGTTCTTGGCCAAGTGGGAATCCCAACCTCTGTAGGTTTTCTATGTACCCAATCATCTTGAGTACATATGAACCTACAGGAGTCTCATCTTGCATCTTGCACTGAAACAGTGCCTTAGAGATCTCATATCTCTCATGCCTTGCTTGTCCTTGATACAGTTGATGAAGATGTTCAACCATATCAAAAGCATTCATGAACTCGTGTTGCTTATGAAGCTCAGAGTTCATGGTCACGAGCAAGAGGCATGACACATCTAATGCATCATCTTGATGCTTCTCGTAAGCATCTCAGTCAGCTCGTGAGGCAGTGACAGGAGGTGCTTCTGGAACGGGCTGCTCCAGGACCTACATTTTCTTTCTTGTGTGAGAACAATTCTCAGATTCCTGTACCAGTCTAGGAAATTAGCTCCATTGAGCTTGTCCTTCTCAAGGACAGAACGTAGGGAGAGAGTGTTCGTGTTTGATGACATGACAATCTACAACATAAACAATGCAGAAAGTAAATATCATAATCCATTTATCATTTAATTAGGCCTTTAATTAAATGATACTCCCACTGAATTATAGGCCTTTTGTAGAACCGAGTCATGGATGTGGTCAAACCACATTACTAGATTCATACAAACTAACTATAATTCTCGCGGGACAACATCCACATCATACTACACCTTGAGATAGCTTTGGCTAAATTTCCCAAGAATTAGTATGATCAGTAGGTAACAAATTACCAATTACATCTCTATGCAACTCTTGTTTATAGGATCAAGATCCACATTTACAAAATAACTTGAGTTAGCTTTGGCTAAATCACCCAAGATTTAGTGTAAATGTAATCTTATCCAATATTTCCAACCGTTGGAATATGCCTATAGTTTTACCCGATCCAATTGAGTTAACTAGTTTCACTCAATCTAATTAAGCTTATTCTCACCCAAGCTTTGATAGGTGGGACTAAGATTGTCCCTCCGCATCCTACCAAGATAATATGTGTTTCTCTGCTTTGGCAGATTTAACAACAACAAATGATCGAGGTAGTGATGGGTATCAAAACTTGGTAGGCATTTCGAGTTGACTTGATTAAGATCTAATCTAATCGTGAATGTGTATAATATACACATTAAGGCATTAATTACCCTATACTAGCATGCATCACATACATACAAGCAAAATATACTAGCATGCATCATATACATACAAGTAAAAACATATTAGCATGCATCACATACATACAAGCAGAAACAAATATATATATATATATATATATATATATATATATATATATATATATATATATATATATACACACATATATATATACTATTTAATTAATTTGTGATGAGGTCATGGCCCTACTATGATCTTCTCATGCCAATGAGAAGATGGGACGGTCAACCTAGGGTTAGCGGCTTCTCCAAGCGCCTCCTTTGACAGTCATGTGTCGTCGGCACCCTTTTTGTAACTTCGTCTACAAGTGGACCTTCCACTGCTTCATTTTGTATATTACAAACATGAAACTCGAGTTATATTCGAGTCTAAAATCTATTTACAAAAGGAATATAAAAAGGAGAGACATGACGCACAGGTCGCATATCATATACAATATGCACAATACAAAACGACGCACAAGCTATATTATGAATTACAACACATTTTATCCAATCACATTGGGGTTCGTGGGCCATGACCATCACAGTATCATACATAATTCTAAATTATGTATTTTACATAAATTTATATAATTTTCCTATTTTATTTTCAATTTTATGAGTCATATCTCCGCAACGGTCCCACTAAGTAATTTCCGGGCGCGATCGCAGGACAATGCCCCTTGAAGGGTTAGGGGCAGCACCCCTTCTCGCAAAATGAATCTCACGAGTGTCCCATCTTGATCTTACAGTGCCTTAAGTCACTGTCCCAAAAGACTAAAGCGAGACTTCACCGTTTTGGAGAGTTTATCTCGGTGGTTGAAGCCTACAAGTGTCCAAACACTTGTTGCTTCGACTCTTGGAGAAAATTACTAACAAAAATCTATAAAATTAGGAAAATTACAGAAACTTACAGATCTGTAGTTTTTCATATCTAATACAAAAATTACAAAACCAAACATGTACATGCTTCACACGTGGCTCTGAAACCACTGTTGGACTTTTCGAGCCATAAAAACTGCTTTTTACGTTGCGGAAACCTCGGAAGTCGGTCACGGATCGGTGTGAAGATAAATTAAAACTTGAATTCATGTACATGTTAAGAAAACTTAGATCTACCTTATATCTAAATGAGAAGAGAATTACCCTTGTAGTGACGCCCTTCGCTTATCCCGTTCGTCCAAACACTTTGTCGGATATCGAAGAGTGTCAAGTGTACACTCCTCTACAAGTATCCACACGAACAATAGGTGGAGAAGGTAAATTAGAGTGTTCTATCACTCTTAGAAGCCCATGGAAAGAATGATGAGGGAGAGAGCTAGAGAGGAGAGCAAAGGAGGAAGAAGATGATCTAATCAATTCCCACTAATTCTCCTTAATTTGGTCGACCACTGCATGAAGGTTCAATACATGCATGTAATACCAAGATCCATGGCTCTTGGTCTTCCTCATGAGGTGGCACCCCATGATGTGTCCATGATGATGTGGAACATCATCATTGGCCGGCCCCATGCCAAGTCACTGTGACGTGGCATTTGGTCAAGTCAAACTTGACCTTTCATCTTCCCTCTCAAATCAAGTCAAACTTGATCTGTTATCTCCCATGGTTGATCAAATCCAACCATTTGATTCAAGTCAATTTAATTTAATGAATCTCTATTTATTAATTTAAATTGGCCCAATGAATCAAATATAAATTAGACTCATTCAACACTTGAATCAAATTTAGTCAAACTCAATTAGTCTAATTTGGATTACTCTTGATCCAATTTTGTTTATCACATGAACCTAATCCTCTTGGTCCATCATATAAACCTAATCTCCATCTAATTTCCCTTTGTGTGTGACCCTATAGGTTCTTGTAACGTTGGCAATGTTCCTAAACCGATTTAGAAACATAAGCAATGAGAGGTATCTAGCAACACATCATTGCTACCCAAGTTACAAGAATGTTGAGATCCAACATCACCTTTATGACTACTAATTGTGACTCTCACAATATGTGACAATGTCCCTCTATCCATGACATCTAGATTGACCAATTGAGGCATACACCATGTCATCCTCTATACAATCTATATCTTGAACTCCAAGTAGACTCGCTCTAATCAAATGAGCTCAATATCTCATATTAACTCATTTGGGCATGGCCGTGCACTTAGCGGTCTCACTCTATCAAGAATCATGATGTCACTCCCATCATATAGAAGGGATAGATCCCATCTACATCACTCACATCCCTCTGCATAATTTGTTACATACCCAGTAATCGCCTTTATAGTCCACCCATTTATGGGTGATGTTTGACGAAGCCAAAGTGTGCAACTCCTTATGTAGGGAACCAATGTGACTTCAGGTCCAAGGACTAATAGTCATACTAATAGTCACATGAGAAAGTATATGACACTCATACAACGATCCATGATACTTTCTCATGGCGGGTCATTCTGTATACATTCTCTAATGCATACCCATGTGTCAACTTGATATCTCATATCCATGACTTGTGAGATCAAGTCATCGAGTTGACCTACATGCTAGTCTCTTCACATTAACATTATCCCTGAATGTTAATACTTGACTAGGATTGATTAAGAGTAGTATTCTCTATATCATCTCATTATCGATTCAACCAATCAATTGATATAGATAAGAACCTTCTACTCAAGGACGTTATTATACTTAGTTATTTGGCACCAATACAAGTAAGTATAATAACTATAAAGAAATGCCTTTATATATATAGGAATATGATACAACAAGTCCATACAACAATCATCACATGATTAACTCTAGGGCTTTCACTAACAAATGTATCTAAAACCATTTTAGATACATAAGCAATGAGCGACATCTAGTAATACATCATTGCTACCCAAGTTATAAGATCGTCGAGATCCGACAACCTTTCCGTGGCTATTATCATGTATAATTGTGTCCTTCTATCTCTGATTTCTTAGATCGATCAATGAGGCATAGACCGTGTCATCCCCTTATCGATCTTTATGTTTCTTGATCCCCAAGTAGACTCACTCAAACAAATGAGCTCAATATCTCATATTGACTCATTTGAGCATGACCATACATTTCGTGGTCCTACTCTATCAAGAGGCCAAAGATATCACTCCCGTCATATGAAAGGGATAGATCTCATCTACATCACTCACATCCCTCCGCATAATTCATTACATACCCAGTAATAGCCGTTATAGTGCACCCTATTATGGGTAACGTTAGACTATACCAAAGTACATAACTCCTTATGTAAGGAATCCCTCTGGTTGCTCCATATAGATGTTTTCCTCAAGACTTCCATTAAGGAAAGCTGTCTTGACATCCATTTGTCACACCTCATAATCCATATGAGAAGCAATACATAAGAGAATCCTGATAGACTTAAGCATAGCCACCGACAAAAAGGTCTCTTCATAATCGATACCCTCTTTCTGAGTATACCCTTTCGCAACAAGCCTTACTTTGAAGGTCTCAACCTTCTCGTCTATTCCTCTCTTTCTTTTGTAGATCCACTTGCATCCAATGGTTTTTACACCATTGGGTGGTTCTACTAGCTCCCAAACTTGATTTGAATCCATAGATTCTATCTCAGAATTCATTGCACTTTGCCAAGATATCGCATCTTTATCTTGGATTGCCTCGTCATATGTCCAGGAATCAGGTTCATGTTCACCAGGGACCAAATCAGAAGATTCTCCCAAGAACATAAATCTATCAGGCTTTCTAACAACCCTCCCACTACAATGAGGTATCACTTGTATATTCTCTGTGACACATGGTGTAGTCACTTGTGGTATATCCTCTTGTACCGATGGTACTGAAGTAGTGACTTCCCCTCTCAATTCCTCCAGAACAATCTTACTCATGGGCTTGTGGTTCATCACATAGTCTTCCTCTAAAAATCTGGCGTCTGTGCTAACGATCACCCTCTGATCTCTAGGAATATAGAACAAACCACCTTTCATTCCTCTAGGATAGCCTACGAACATATGCACTTCTGTAAGAGGTTCAAACTTACCAACATTTGCCTTCAGCACATGTGCTAGACTCTCCCAAATTTGAATATGTCTCAGACTAGGCTTTCACCTAGTCCACAATTCTGTGGGAGTAGAAGGCACTGATTTAGATGCTACCAAGTTCAGAATATACACTGTCATATCCAGAGCATACCCCCAAAACGAATCTGGCAACTCAGAATAACTCATAATCGATCTAATCATCTCCATAAGAGTTCTATTCCTTAGCTCCACTACACCATTCTGCTGGGGTGTGCCAGGTGCAGACAATTGGGATTGAATCTCAGCCTCTGATAAGTAATTCCTAAACTCTCCCAAGAGGTACTCACCACCACGATCAGATCATAGTGTCTTGATACTTTTACCTTGATGTTTCTCCACATCCAGCCTTGAATTCTTTGAACTTGTCAAAGCATTCAGACTTGCGGTGCATCAAGTAAATGTATCCATATCTTGAATAATTGTCTATAAAAGAGACGAAATATTCAAAACCACCTCTAGCCTGGATAGACATAGGACCACACAAATCATAATGAACCAATTCCAACACATCTTTGGCCCTATACCCCTTGGCCTTAAAAGACCTCTTGGTCATTTTACCTTCCAAGCAAGATTTGCAGGTTGGGAAATCTTCCACCACTAATGAATCCAAAGGTCCATCAGCTATAAATCTTTGAATAATACTTAGGTTAATATGACCTAACCTTAGATGCCAAAAATATATTTGGTTCATTTTCGAAGGTTCTTTTCTCTTATTAGATTTAGAAGATGAGTTATTTACTTCTATTTGCATCGTGGGAGCTTTTGGTTCAAGAGTATATAAATTTTCTATCAATGCACCAGAACAGATATTCTCCCTATTCCTTTTTATAACAACTCTGTCATTAAAAGAAATAGAATATCGATCCAAAAATAATTTAGAACCTGAAATCAAATTCTTTCTAAATAAAGGTACATAAAGGTAATTTTTCATAACCAAAGTTTTATTCCAATAAAAGATAAATAAACATCTCCCACTGCAATAGCCGCCACCTTCGTAGCATCGCCCAAGTAAATGGTAATCTCCCCCTCAGCTAGTCGTCTAGTTTCTTGGAACCCCTACAAAGTATTGCAAACATGATAAGTGGCTCTCGTATCTACACACCAGGTGCCAATAGATAACACTGCTAAACATGTTTCAACGACTAGACCAAAAGATATACCTTTGTTCTGCTTCCGGTTGGGGCAGTCCTTCTTCCAATGTCTAGTCTGCTTGCAAGTGAAGCACTTGCCTTTTGACTTCTTCACTCCTCCCTGAGATCCTCCCGCCACATTTGCTCCACGTTGTTTCTTCTTCTTCTTGCCTTTCAACTTAGAAGTTAAAACCTTCTGAGCAACCATGGCCTAAGCCTAAACACTCTGATGAAAAAGCCCCTCTATCGCCTGGAGTTCTGTCAGAAGCTCCGCCAACGAATATAACCTCTTATTCATGTTGTAATTCAGGCAAAACTGCTCAAAACTCCTAGGTAGAGATTGGAGAATGATATCGACCTAGGTTTCCCCATCGATCTCAGCTCCAAGGACTTCCAGCTCATTCAAATGAGCCATCATCTTGAGAACATGATCCCTCATGGGTGTTCCCTCGATCATTGTGGTCGTCATCAAGTTCCTCATGGCTTCCTACCTAGAAGCCTGATTCTGGTGTCTGAAAAGTTCCTTGAGATTGAGAATCATGTCATAAGCAGTGGCCATGGATTGATGCTAATGTTGAAATGCATTTGACTTAGAAGCCAAAATGTAACACCGCGCCATCTCATCAGCCATAATCCACTTTTTATAACTCTCTTTCTCCTTTTCCCCAGAATCATCCACAGGATTAGGAGGACACTCTTCGAAGAGTACATACTTGTACTCCTCAGTAGTCAAGACAATATCAAGATTCCTTTTCCAATCAACATAATTGGGTCCAGTAAGTTTATTCTCCTTTAGTATCACAGCAAGTGGATTGAAAGTCATTTTCGAAAAACCTAAGAATCACATAGATCAAAACATTAGATTTCTAAAATTTATTGATTCCTCAAACAATAAAATTTTAAAATCAACCAACACCTCAAAACACCGAGAATATCGTATGCCACGATAGTGTGGACATATACGAATTCAACATTTGTAAGAGGAGGTTTTACCCATTATTTTTATTATCCTGTCAAGCTAACTTTTTGACAAATAAAATTAATAGTTGGTTCCTCTTTACTCTACAAATAGAAGTAGTGACTCCGATGGGGAGGATAATCTTATTTGCATCTAAGTGTTCACCATTACTCGATACCAAGGCAATTATCTCAGATTATGTGCCTTTCGATGGTGTACCAAGGGCTAGCCTCGATCATTGGTGGGTAGAGAAAAGCCAGTTTGGATGATTATCTAAGTCTCTACTTTTGTTTTTAGAAAACACTCCATCCGACCTTTCCAATAACGGACATCATCTCCGTTAAAGAATGGAGGTCGGGTGGTGTTGTACCCCTCAATATGAGTCATTTGGAAGGAAAACCTTGCACACAAAAAAACACGAAAAAGATTCCAAGACTTGGTCTTGGATTAGTAATGCAGGAAATAATAAGAAATAAATAGAAATAGATAAGAAGAATAAGAAACTAACAAAAACTAAAACCTTATGACCTTCGATGTCCGCGAAAGGGTACTAGACGTTGGTTTTTAGGGAGGAAACAGTTTTTTACGAGGGTAAGCCCTCATAAGAATGTAGATCTCTCAGAGAGCTTTGATTTGGTAGGTAGATCGTTTCGTGAGTCCACTTGTGCGAAAAGTTATGGTCATTTTACCGTCGACTACTCCAAAAGAGAATACTTGCAAACACACAACCAAAAGAAAAGTACCAAGACTTCGTCATGGATTAGTAGTGCGGGAAAAAAACCTAAAAAAAACACAAATCAAAAAATACGAAAAGAAAACCAAAAAGTGCTAGATTGGTGGTTTCACCAAATCTTAGCACCCCCGCTCTGATACCAATTGTTGGATCGAGAAGCGTCGCTAGAGGGGGGGGGTGAATAGCGAGCGTAAAATTTTTCGTTTCATTTGTTCGATATATGGGCAAGCACAGAGGAAAATAAAAAGATAAGTTTATTTTTACGTGGTTCACAACCCAGCGGTTGCTACTCAAAGGCCCTAATGGTCCTAGACCGCGTACGGAGGGCAAAGCACTAAAAGATCTTCTCCTCGTTGGAGGTAGGAAATAACGATCACAAAACCGGAAGTACGAGGATGAGACAACAAGCCTACCTCACCTCGTTACAATTAAAATAAAGAATACAAAAGATATTACTTGCTACTGCTGCCGACGAAGAAGATGGAAGCTTGGCATCCCGTCAGGGTTATGACGATGTTGGAGCATTGGCGTTGTAGGAACACTTGAGAATAATCTTGATTGATGTTAGGGTTGGAATCCTCCCCTCCTTTTATAGAGTTTGGCCTCAGAATAAGTCTCCTCATCTTTTGGAACAGATCACGAGGTTGTACCAAATTTTATAGCGAAGTGGCTACGTCAAACGTTATCCGTTTTGACCTAGCGCAAAAGGCTGATTTGTCGCCATCAGTCAACTGATGCCTTCCATCAGTCGACTGATGAGCATTAGTCGACTGCCCAATGACCAGCAGTCGACTGCCAGCTTGGCCACTTCCCTGCAATAAGAGGTTAGCATGGAAAATGGTAAATGCGACGATTTCTTACCGTCTGATCTCGACCCTAGACCTTCCATAGGAAGTCTTAGTCGGATCGCCGCCTATGGTCGTCCCCGTATAGAGGACACGACCTTACCATCTCTCACTCACACGAGCTTACCTCTGGTCCTTTAAGATCTGTCGCTTTGCTTTCAGTCTTCCACCTAGGTTCTTCGACTCCCACGAAGTTCCCTTGGTGTTGCTCGACCACCACAGCTCCCTCTGGGTGTCGCTGACCTTCGGCTTAGCATAGCCTTTCTGCACACTTGATTTAGCTCGTGAGACAATGATGTAAACTTAACTTTGTGTCTTTTCCATAATCAAAACACAAGTTCGATTATCTGGTGCCCCTGCACCAACATTACACACATCCAATCACATACACACATATATGGCCATAATAGTTGGATCTTATGCCTGCAACCAAAAAGTTAGCCTACGCACATCCTACTATTATCCGGCACATACAACATATGATAAGTGCATAAAAGTAACCAAATCCTAAACACACAAAATCGAAAACCGTGGCTTTGATACCACTTGAAGGTTGAAGCTTCGCTTCCCACTTCAACTTGGTCGCTTGTGAATGACGATCCCATCTTCGTCCCCAGATTAAAAAAAAATTAATCCAAGACAATGACGAATTACCCAAGCAACCGATCCATCATCGTGCTATTAGATTAGAGTGGTCTCTTGAAAAAACTTGTTGTTCAAGCAACCTAACTCTTTTCCTCGACTAGCCACGGAATAGATGATGTACGGATCGCCGGTTTTTGTGTTTATCTTCGGGGTCCAAGTAAATTAGTCACATGCAATTACATACATATACAAAGAAACAAAAGGAAACTAAAACAAGAATTATACCTCTTGGTCTTCTATTGTATGTCCTATCCTCCTCTTGGACATTGTGTGGGAAACGATCCTCCAAGAGTTGAAACCTCCTAGATCTCGTATCTTCCTTTCCTTGTTCGCTCCGAACAAAGGAAGATAATCAAAGACTTCTTCTCCTATCTAGAGACGACCACCAAGCTCCTAGCTTGATCCTTGCCGCTAGCCAAGGAGAGGAAGAGGAATTTTGGTTGCCGGCCAAGAGCTCCAAAGGAAGAACCTTAACTCTTGTTGCCGCTGGCCAAGGAGAAATATAGGAAGAGGTATGGGCACCGGCCAAAGTGAGGAGGAAGAGGATGGGCGCCAGCTACACCTTAGGAAGAAAGGAAAACAAACCCTAACCCTTCCACTTGTTGCCGCCCAAGCCTTTTCCCAAACCCAAGCCGCCCAAGCCAATGGAAGAAAAACCTAATCTCCAAAGATTTCCTTCTCCGCCCAAGCCCTAGCCCTCCTTTTATAGAGCCATGCTTAAGCCTCCTTTCAATCAATACCGTCGGATCTAGGGATTCAATTCCCACCGTCAGATTTAGGGTTTCATTTTCCACCGTCAGATCTAGGCTTTCATGAGGTTTTTAATAGGCTATAATAGGGACCATGAGGAGGAGTAGGATCTTGGCCACCCAATGGATCTAGCCTACATAAAGTCCGATCCATTAATGATAATCCATTCCACTAGAGGTTTATCATTGATCTACCTCACCAACCCCCATAAATAAATATGGGCTCCATATATTAATTGTACAAATATCTCCCTATGTTTAAGATCTCAAATGTCCATCAACTAATTAATTTACTGACAATTAATTAATCAACATCTAACTCTATGAGTAGTACCACTCAACCTCATCATCATGCCGGACCAAGTCCACCTGCAGGGTTTACATGATGATCTTTATGAGCTCCTCATGGGGACACCATCATCCTAATATATAGGACACAGTTTCCTCCTATAATCAATGACACACCTTGTAAATAATATCATTTCCCAACTTACCGAGCCTATTGATTTAATCTATAAATCTCGTCCATTGGTAAATCAAAGAAATAAATACTAAGTACATGTGCCCATTATTATATCGGGATTAAGAGCATGTACACCATAATATCCGAGGTTTGATTCAATTATGTAGTCAGTAATAAAATGAATCACCTCTAAGTCGGTCTTGCTCAATACACACAAAGTGTACTAGTGTAATTCTATGGTCAAGACAAACCAATATCAAATTACACTACAACCATACTAATGGTTTGTCCAAAACCATCTCAGTTTTGAGCCTCTACTTATACTCTACAAGGAATTGATAACATGATCTTCCGTGTGACACCACACACCATGTTATCTACAATGTAATGTATTAGACAATATTGATAACCATAAATATGCAAACAATGATCATGTGATTCTTATTTCAAAAATAAAGATGTTCATACAAAAGGTAGACTTTTCAGTATACATCCCAACATATCGATCTAAGAATCCCATTCTCAAACTCGTTTTAAATCCTTCGGATAACACTCGTAGTGCGTATGACCAAATAGGTTCTCAGTTTATGTTGGTAATCTATAATTAACCATTAATTATAGAACGATCATTAGTGGCACCTAGTAGTATATCATGATCCCCAATTAACTGGAAAATCAACAGTTGATCCCAGAACAACTTCTGAAACCTTTCAGTAGCTACAGTGAGTCGTGCCCCATTCCCTATACTCATCTTATACCCACTTGGTTCAAGACATGGTCTATTGTGTCAGTCCCCACTAGGCTGACTACGTCACACCTAGCCCAAGTATTACTTCCTCGTCCTATGGATTTTAGTTACTGCACATGTATCCAACAGTACCATACTCTAAATATGTAATGCTTTGGCCAAAGACTTTAGTAACAATTCGACGAGAGGCCATAGGGTATACATCTCATCGCAAGGAGTAATGAATCCTCTGTAGGCTATTCAAACACCTTCGACCACTTTGACTTATACCCAATCATCCCGTCGGGTCCACATCTCCTCGGAGATGCTTGCTTAAGATGTCAAAGCATAAGTCTTCATGACCAAGATGATTTGAATACCGCAAGTCGAAGGATCATCGCACTTAAGTTGCAGTAAGAACTTCATTGACATATCTATATATGCAGAGAACCATATAAAGTCTTACAACCCATCACTCCAATGAACTAGTTACCATAACTAGCATCCACGGTTAACTCCAGATATCCCAATGTCTCCAGCTAGTGAGAAACAACTGCTTAGATAAACCAAAGAGTATAACTTGTGCTAGTCTCAACAGAATTGATAGTGCCCGAATACATCAATTCATTGACTAGGGATAATCCAATACATCACAATTACACCTATAGAGATACTCACTAGTTGTGATCCAATCACAAATTCTCTCATGTTGTGAATAGTATTGTGGACATTCAATAAATGAGTTTAAGATCCAATCAAATACATGAAAACATGTATACTCAAATAGTGAATCTTCATTTATCCAATAAATGGTACAACCATAAGACGATTGCCTTAGGACACCTCTCATATATAACTAACAATGGTGGGGCTGTATTTGCAAATCCAACACCATGGTGGTGTTGTATTTGCAAATCCAGTACCATGGTACATACTTGAGTATAGACAGTGATTGTCTCATTTTTTGTAATATGGTTGCCTATATTAATGTTAACTTAGATAATTAAGACTTCTACATTGGCATATTAGATTTAAATTTGCAAATGTTTTGAAATAAGAATTTAGACATATCTTCTTAGGTTTATAAATTAAATATTTAGATCGGTTTTTGGGGAAAGTGTCGAAACATCTATGCCAAACCTTTAACCTAAGTCTATGGGAAGGATTATTTATACTGTCAATTAACCTAGGATTTTGGTTTAGGATTGCAGTATAATATTGGTGGGCAATATGCTATTAAAGCTCGACCCCTAAAATTTAAAACCATTACTGTACTCCCAACCCATACAATTTACAAGACTCTCTCTTCCACAGGTGACGACCACACTTAGCTCTCGATTATCTGACCTCTCTCTTAAGCTCTTCATTTGGTGATAGTTATGACTCTCTGATTTCTTGGCGATTGTAAGTCCTGAATATTACCTTGCTTCATTCGTCTAGTTAATATTGTGTTCAACCTGATAAATGGTAGTAGAACATGAAATAATTTAGGGTTATGTGATTGTCACCGAGCAGTGCATCGTCATTTTATAGGGTTAGGGTTTAGGGTGATATTTGTCGAGTGGCAACAACATGTTTGTGATGTATGTTGGGTATGTTTGGATGAAAACCAGTGTTGATTTTGGTACTACTAGATCATTAACAGTGGTCCTCTTTTATTGTTTTCATCGATGGTCTACACGAAATACATAATATTTGATTGGATATGAAATTTTTCCCCCTTGTAGATGGCTTCAACTGCATCATCATCAAGTGACAGTGATGGACGAACCCGTCATTTGATGAGAGGACGAATGAAGAGAATTAATTGGAAAATTAACATGTCCCAATTTAGAAAATTTATTAAAAATGTTCCACCTACTCTTGAACAAGAAAACTTGATTCGAAGCATCACATTTGGGTGGATGTTGGACATCCCAGAGAATCCAACTCTAAGAGGACTCATACAAAATATGTTTGACAATTGGGAATGCATGGGAAAATGTTTTATTTCCATGGAAAAAAACTCTACTTTACAAAAATTGATGTATCACTCATTCTGGGTTTACCGGATTGTGGAGAGGTAGTTCCTATGGATATCAATGTTACCACTAGTCAACTGTATGAGCAATTTTTCATGGATGATGATTGCACAAACAATAATATGGAGAAACTAATCAGGACTTTAAGATCCCTTGACAATCCAGGAGGCGATAAATTATATTCTCACCTTTTTATTTTATATTTTTTTCATGTGTGTTTTTTACTACAACTAGCAGTATGCCTAGAATACCGATGTTATCACTAATAGATTGTGTAGATGATTTTGACAACCTAGGCAAGTACAATTGGCGTGAGACACTTTATCTATACATGACTCCTCAAATGGAGTTAATTGGTAGGGCGGTTTCATTGTGACCAAAATCAGAGGTTGATGGTCAATCTAAGAAAACAATGTTGAAGGGTTTCATATATTATTGGCTGTAAGTTAAAAAAAATTGTTTATAATGAGGGTGTAATATTCACAAATTATATTTTCTCGTTATTATCACATTGTAGGTATGGATGTGTAAGCACGTGTGTATCATAAATCCACACGTGCCTCATTCTTCGCCAAGATTATTGAAGTGGAGATGGTGTGCCTCACATGTACCCAGAGTTAAAAAAAATGATAGACCATCTCTGTTTGGAATAGATTGATATAGATTTTGTAGGATCGAAATACTCCGAGAGAGGGGGGGGGTGAATCTCGGAGGTCATAATTTTCTTTAGATTTAAAAACTTATATATTATATTTTGAAATCGTTAAAGAGTATGCAGCAGAAATAAAATAGAGGCAAGCTTCTTTTACTTGGTTCACAACCCTAACCGAGTTGCTACTCCAAGGCTCGTAGCTCTTCCGAGAGCTACCTCGATGGGCAATCACTATATACCCTCTGACTCGAGAACTCTCAACTTCGGAGGGGTTCACTTTTTACAAATAATTATAGAAAGGTAACACTCTACCTTCTCTTTTTAAATTGAGTACACAAAGTGAAAATGAATACAAAAAATAAGAGCTAAGTTATACCGACACTAATGGAAATTTCGAAGTAGGCACGGAGTGTCAAAAATGCATCTTTGTGAGGAAATAAAGCTCTAGTGAACGAGGATGAATAGAGGTAGCACTTCGACGTAGTAGCAGTGTTCTCTTCAGAGATGGTCGAGCATTTATTTAATAAACCTTTTCTTGTCGACTCTACATCAGCCGTCAATATGGAACTTCTGGTCTTCCAGTCGTCTGAACATGCTCCAGTCGACTCTAGGTCACCCGCCTCCGCATCGAGAAGTTTGCCACTTCAGTCAACTGAAACTCCCTAATCGACTAAACTCTTTCCATCTACGCTGTCAGATCTTCGATCGATCACCATCTAATCCTGCCAATTGGGTCAACACCCAAACCCAGTCGACTGGAATACATTCAATCGACTGATCCCTATAAAATGAGATTAGCACAAATAGATAATATCAAATATGATAGCAGTAGTAATACTTCTCCATCTCGACTTCTAAGTCCCATGCGGACTCTCCGTTGGATTGACGCCTAGCTTTGTCCCCCTATAGAGGACTCGACCTCACCTCTCCACTCGAGGCTTACCTATCGGCTACTTGTCGGACTTACCATTCTTGACATCCGATCTGACCCACCAAGACTTCCACCAACTCTCCGGTCTACCTGACCCAGCTGGACTTTTTGTCGATTATTCGGTCTTATGACCCAACTGGTCTTCATGCCAAATGTCCGGTCCACTCGGCCCATCTGGTCTTCATGCATGGTGTCCAGTCCTCTTGATCTATCAAGACATTTGCCTAGTGTCCGATCAACACAACCTACTAGGACTTCTTGTTAAGCCTGCACACTTAACACTGATATTAGAACAAAAGTAAGTCCTAACTTTAATTATGGTTCATACATCAAAACCAAGGAGTGATGCTCTCTGCATCAACAGATTTGATCCTGGCACAGTCAGAGTTCCATTTGCTACAAATGAGTTCCCCACCTCTTCTACAACCTGAGGTTGCTACAGGAGAAAGTTCTAAACAACCTGATAATCAAGAATTGTCTTGCCAATCATGCAAGAATAAGGAGGAATTAATATCATCCTTGACCATAAAAGGTCATGGAGGTAACATCAAACTTGTACACCACCTCTACACTTAAAGATATGATAATTGACGAGAACAAAACCAAAATTCAAGAGCTTCTTCATCAAGTAGAGGAGGTCACAAGAACTAAGGATAACAAGATTAATGAAAGGGATGATATCATCGCTGAACAAGAATCATTAATTATAGAAAAGGACAGTTTAATAACTGAGCTACAAATAAAATTATAGTCTCTGGAGGCAGAGGGGTTTTAATCATAGGATATACAACCGACAGAAATTATACACCCTACTGCCTACACTAGGAGGAAGGTATGTGTGAGCAAAAAGTTTTCATCATCTCGATCGCCCCTACAAGAACAACAACTGACTGGTTTGAAAATGTTTCTAAAAGGCAGAGACTTGATAGTCAACTTGTTATTAGAACCCCTAGTGTAAAAGGTCCTTTAGAGACTATTGGCGATCCTCAGAAGGTATTGGAGGCCCAGGGTCAGAGTTGCATGGAGAAAAAATAGGCAAAGCACCTATAGATTCAGGTGATACTGCCAATATATCTATTGTGACCCAATCATAAAAGGAAAAAATTAATACAATTATCGAGGTGAAGAATAATATTTTGGAGGTAACCATCGATGGTCATGTATAATCCTATTATTTACGTAGTCACTTTGTTTTCTTTAATGTAACATTTTGTTTGTATGCAGCAAGCTTCTACAGAATTCGCTAAAAAATGGATGTTATAGTTGGGAAAATGTTGTTTAACATAAAAAAGATGCAGTATGATCATTAACCTTATCATAGTAAACATAATTTATACTCTTGTGTTATTCGACGATCATTTTTAGGAGTTCAACAAATATTGTGATTGTACATGCCCACACTACAACCAGTTTGGTCGATGGAATATTTTCAATTATACATGGACTCATTCCTTACAATATTTGATTGGAATTCATTGACCCATAGGGATTGTCTAACTGCTTATTTTGGTGTCTTAACTAACGAATGCAAGGAGACTGATAAGGCGTACTACCCATAGATATTATGTGGGAGTGGATTCTCTGTAGGTTTTTTTTGTCTTGATCTCAACATATTAACTCAACTTGGTTTCGACTTGGTTTTTATACACATGATATGTTCAATTGTATGTATGCCCAAGGATTCCATCAAACAGTTAAAACACCAATCAATAATCCAATCATATATATATTTTGTCTAGTAATTCTTGATGACCCCTTGCACCTAGTGGTGGTGGACTTCCAAAAATCTTAGTTTATTCATTATAATTCTATCTCAGGGAAAAAGCTTTCAATGATCAATTTGATGAAACAGTAAGTATTATATTTTTTTATCTGACATTACTAGAGAAGTTATTGTTAGGACCTCGGTGGCCGGCTAGAGGGGGGTGAATAGCCCAATACACATGTATGGTGGAAATTGTCCGTTCGTCGCATGCTCATCTACAATACTCGTTAATGTGCAGTAGAAATAATAGTAATATGAATACAAAAGACAAGCACACACAAATACACATGATATACATGGTTCGGAACCTTAGGATTCCTACTCCACAAGGTGAGATCAACGAGCTCGTGTTATGCGCACGCCACTAACAAAACTCCTTCTCGACAATAAGTCAGAGGTGGAGAAACCTCATATAAGCAATTACAATGTAATACAAAATTACAAGCAAATACAAAGACAATACAAAAGAAAACTTTACACAAATGACTTTGATCACTTTTTCTTGTTGCTTGCTTTGGTTTTGCTCTTGAAGGACTGGAATGCAGCAGCAATTCCCCTCCAAAATCGCCCCAAAAACTCTTGCAAAATCCTCCATCTCGAGCTCCATTTATAACCTACATCGAGCTGATTTTGCGCCAATCAATCGACTGCTCATGTAGCCATTGTCTCACAATGACTCGATCTAGGCTGGACAAGTTCCAACGGATCACTCATCAGTCGACTGCCAATGCCCATAGTCGACTGTCCAGTCAGCTACCGAGTGTTCTGTGCCCGCGACCATTCCAATAGTCGACTGTCATCCCTTGGCAGTCGACTGCTGTCGACATCAGTCGATTGTCAATACTTGACAGTCGACTGTTAGGCCATAGAATGTAGTCTAACACCAGTCGATTGCCATCGACTTGGATCAGTCGAATCGACACCTATGCCAGTCAACTACTGTCAGGTAAAACCTCAAAAACCAAGTTGTTTGAGCATCCGACCATTAGGTAAAACCTCAAACACCATGTTTGAGCATCCGACACTCAGTCTTAGCCACTTGGCCAAGTCCACCTCATCCTCTCATGGAGTTCCCCACCGAAGCTCTCTTCCCTCAGCCTACGTTCCTTGGATACACCAAGCGCACGACTTCGCAATGCAATCCTTCACGTCTCTTGCCCTCGAAGTCTGCTTCCCTTGGGCTTCACTCCATTCACTTCTCGTCCGGCGGTCCCTCGAATGCACCAAGCGCACGGCTTCGCAATGCCATCCTTCACCGACTCAAGGACCTCGAGCCTACGAGACTAGTGATGTTGCCAAGTCCTCAAGACTTCCCATTTTGGCTTTGAAGCCTTAGTCAATTGGGTCTTTCCTAGGTCAACTCTAGAGGTGACTCCCCCTTTGACCTTCTTAGTGGCTACCTTGGATTTCTTTGAATTTTTAGCCACTAGACAAACACCATGGTTAGTCTTAGGGATGACTTCCCTATTAACCTTAGTTTTCCTAGACCTAGATGTTGTTCCATAATCAAATGGAACATTTTGGTAGGATTTAGGTTTGTGACCCAAACCTCTCTTGCCCTTGGACGGTTCTTGTCTCCTAGGTCTTAGATTTTGATCATTAGACCCCTTAAATGATTTTATCATTCTTGCTAGGGTCTTCTCCAATTTTTCAAGCCTTGACCTCAAGGCTTGGTTTTCTAATTCTAATTTTCCTAATTTTGAATTTTCATTCTTTCTTTGGGAAGGACTCTTCCTAGGCATATGCCTAGACTTCTTGGGGTTAATATCCAATTTTTCTTCAATTCTCCTATTGGACTCCCTAGGTAGAATTGGTCTAGAGTTATGGTGTCTAGGTTTGTCCTTAGGTAAATCAACATTCTTGGCACCTAGGCAAAAGTATCTATTCCTACTGGCATGCTTTTCATGATGAACTATAACAATATTACTAACATGCATCTTAACTCTAGAAATTGAAGGTGAATTAATTAAATTTACCTTAGGGTTAGCTTTGGAAGCTCCCCCTACATGAGATGCCCCTTCCTGCCCCTTCTTCCTTGATGCACATAAACGCGACCTCAAATCTCGCTACTTAGACCATCGAGGACTCGAAGCATGTGCTCGCGCTCAACGCCCGCAAGTGCATGGATGTCATCAAGTAATAAAAAGATTATCGATCCCACAGGGACTGAGATTCGAGTATCGATTTGTTCAATGGATGTTATTGTTCGAAACTAGACTCTAAAGGTTGCAATTAGGAAGGGTGTCGGTGGTCCTAACTCTAATATGGTGTCACACGGAGGAAAAGAAGGGTCGCTATGGGTCTTTAGATGGATTCTAGGATTTCGTTTTCATTTGTGTGTCGCAGAACACGTTTTCAATTGGGTTTTACTTAGGTTTCTAGTTATGGTTTTGTGGAAAAGACATCATACACTCCCCCGATGAGCCTTCACGTCTATCGGAAGCTACCTCTGCCATACCAGTTCAACCCTGGCTTTAGGATGGGATAGTTGATACGAGGATGCCGAATTGATCCTTGCGACGAGTCAAAAATGTGGCACATTTCCTACTCTATTGCATCCTTCTACCCACAATTACCGGCGATGAGGCCAACCCTTAGGTCCCTCTTTAATTCCCCTAAATCTTTGATACGAGTGTTATCACCGCTCGTATCGGCTAAGTACAGTGGCTAAAAAATCAAAATGATAACTATAGATCTAAACCAAAACACCAATTGTAAATATAAATTCAAGAACGAAAAGATATTTGAATTAACATGTTCCAACTCAACACAAACTACTCCCTAATCCTAGAATCAGAGAGTCTACTCCATAGATACGAGAGAAGAAACACAAGGCATGATCATATCCGTATAAATAAGAGAATTTACACAAAGAATAGGATTTACAATGCAATGTAGGTCTTCTCCTCGGCATTGAAGTGCAGAATCTTGACCTCTGGCCGTGTTCTTCCTCCTCGTTGTGAGTTCTCGAAGCTTTTCACGGCTTTGGAGTGTCGTCCCAATCGTCGTGCCTCCCCATAGGATTTGGGTGGAGCTTTCTTTATATAGATATCTTGCCGGATCGCTGCGAAATATGGAAAAAACCCTACTCACGTCAATTTGTTGGGCCACCACATGGCCATGTGAAAACACATGGCCTGGCCGTGTGTCAGGCTATGGCGGCTATTTTTACCCTCTGAACATGGTCGTGTGTGGGCTGCATACAGCATGTTCCCTTTTAATCTGCTTTGCCAAATGTCTTCTTTTAAAATGCTATCCTGCACACAAAAGTAAACAGAGCAGATCTCTGAACCAGAAAATAGGAAATGCATGCAACATAATGTGAAATATGCATGAAACAAACATAAAATGCTATTAGATGTGAGCGAAAACTACTCCTAAAACCCTATATGTTTTGCTCACATCAATTCTCCCAAACTTAAATCTTTGCTTGTCCTCAAGAAAACCTCAGTGTCATGAAATTTTAAAAGGTATTGTTCCATGCTTATCATGTTAACTAGATTTATCAAGTGGTATTTGCAATCAAAGCAAAATATATATGTTCTAGAAATTCACCAAGTTAGCTCCTCGTGCTCGTGCTAAGCGAATCTTCTTAGGGGATACTCGTTCCATGGTGAGTTAAGTCATCATCCTATAGTTTTTTTAAGGTCTCCGACTCTTAGACACTTACCCGTCGAAAGCGAGGGTCGTTCCCTAGATCTAGCACAAAGTCTCAAAGGCTTGCTCGGTATTGAGAGAAATTGGTAGGTGTTTTCCCAATAACCTAACTCGGTCTCAAAGGGGCACCTAACCATTTCCACCCATGAGAACTATTTTTTATCCCTTATAATTTTTTTTATTTCTTTTCTTTTTCATTTCTTTTTATCTCTCTCTTTTTTTTTCTTTTTTTTTTGGCTCAATGGGATTTTGATTTTTCTGAATGGGCTTACACAATCCGAGCATCTCCAGTAACTAAAATGCTAAACTTAGGGTCACCTGTGGATTCCAAAGTACTAGACTACTGAGATGAATCATAACTAGGTCTGTACTAGACTCTCCCTTTCAGAAAGTTTATCATGTGTATGTGTAAAATAAAATCTAACCAATGTAAGTCTAGAATATTCATTTAAAGCCAATAAAATAAAATACCATGAGATAAATGAAGTTATAATACTCATGGAAACAACTCATGAAGAAGACTTTTAAAAACAATACTGAGGTAGCTTGTAGGTAGCAAAAACTAAGTGATGAAAGAAACTAAACAACTAATGCATGAATAAATGAATGCTAACCAAAATGCAAACATTAGGAAAGAAACTACTGCTAGAAACAAAACAAAACTTGGGGTCCCCCCAAGACTTAATTGATGCATACCTCTAGTATGGTGGACGAGGTGGAAAGTCTGGTAGCCTCGGCATCTCGGAGTCCTGGGAGAATCTGCTGCTGAGCCGTTGATGCCACATGTACATGTGGTCGATTTGAGAGCTAGTGGATGCAACGACTGCTTGGTGCTCCTCCTCCCTAGCTCACTGTGCTTGCTGGGCTCGCATATGCTGCCGCATCTCCTGGTGGTAGGCGGCCTCCACCTAGCGATGGGTAGCCTCCTCCTGGAAGTATATGCGTACCTCATCGTAGAACTCCTCGGCATATATGTCGTCGAGGAACGATCGGAACTCTGAAAAATCATAGGCAGATGTACCTGCATCCTATTCAAAAGTAGAAAAAGGTGGTGGTGCAGGTGCAGACTCATGTCGAGGTGGACCAGGTGGGCTCCTATGTATGTGTGGACTGGAGGGAGAGTGATGCAAAAGGGGAGAGATGGGCTCTGATGTGGATGGTCCCTCATATAGAGGGGACTCCACTATCAGGTCTAAGCGCCAGTTGGTGCGTGTGGTGATGGTGGTACGATCGGGATCGGGGAGCCTAAGGGTCGTCAGGTTTTTCCTTATAAAGCATAAGGAGTGTCCTTCTCTTACAATCATCTTCATAGCAATACACACTCCCAGGTCGATCCTAGGGATCCCCACTATGCTATCGAGTGCAGGGTAGTCGTACCCCATCCTATGGCAAATGTGGGTAAGTAGTGTTAGTAATATATGAGAGATGTCCTAAGGCAATCACCATATGTATGAACCATTTATATGATAAATGAAGATTCACTATTTGAGTATACATGTTTTATGTATTTGATTGGATCTTAAACTCATTTACTGAATGTCCACGATACGAATCACAGCATGAGAGAATTTGTGATTGGATCACAACTAGTGAGTATCTCTACATGTGTAATTGTGATGTATCGGAATTATCCCTAGTCGATGAATTGATGGATTTGTACACCATCAATTCTGTCGAGACTAGCACGAGGTATACTCCTTGGTGTATCCAAGCAGCTGATTCTCACTGGCTGGAGACATAGTGATGTCCGGAGTTTATCGTGGATGCTAGTTATGGTAACTAGTTCATTGAAGTGACCAACCGTAAGACTTCATATGGTTCTCTGCATAAATAGATATGTCAATGAAGTTCTTACTGTGGCTTAAGTGCGATGTTCCTTAGACTTGCGGTATTCAAGTCATCTTGATCATGGAGACTTATGCTTTGACATCTTAAGCAAACATCTCTAAGGAGATGTGGACCCGGGATGATTGGGTATAAGTCGAAGTGATCGAAGGTGTTTGAATAGCTTATAAAGGATTCACCACTCCTTGTGAGGAGATGTATACCCATGGCCTCTCGTCGGATTGTTACTAAAGTCTTTGGCCAAAGCATTACATGTTTAGAGTAAGGTACTCTTCGATACATGTTGAGTAACTAGAATCCGTAGGACGAGGAAATGATACTTGGGCTAGGTGTGACGTAGTCAGCCTAGTGGGGACTGACACTATAGACCATGTCCTAAACCAAGTGGGTATAAGATGAGTGAAGGGAATGGGGTACGAATCATTCGAGCTGCTGAAGGGTTTCAAAAATAGTTCTGGATCAACCGTTGATTTTTTCGGTTAATTGGGGATCATGATGTACTACTAGGTGCCACTCATGATCGTTCTATAATTAATGGTTAATTATAGACGACCAACATAAACCGAGAACCTATTTGGTCACACACACAACGAGCGTAATCTAAAGGATTTAAAACGAGCTTGAGAATGGGATTCTCAGACCGAGAGAAACTAGGTTTGGTTAGACCAAACATGAAGCGAGTATGAAATCGTTTCAGTCGCAATGGAAGCATGGATGGGCCGTGTCTTATGAAGACATAATGGATGAACCAAAATGGTTTGGTTCTAATCCAATGGAGGAGAATAAACCAAAGGGTTTGGTTTATTTTAAACGAATGAACCAAAAGTTGGTTCGGTTCGTTTTAACTTAAAATAAACCATCATGGTTTGGTTTATTTTAACTTATCTTAATGCAGCGGGTTAACGGGCCTAATGGTTATGATCCAATAACCATTAAGAGAATTAGTTCTCTATAAAAGAGGGCTTATGGGATAATTAAGTCCTAATCCAAAACCCTAGCTTGGAGTTGCCGCCCAACCTTCATTGCCGCCCAACCTCCATTGCCGCCCAGCTTGTTGTGCCGCCGTCCAGCTCCTTGCCGGCGACCAAGCTTCAGCCGGGGATCCTCCGGCGACCCTCCGGTGATCTCCTATAGGTTTGGCATCAAGGTGAGCCTTTTCTTCCCTTGGTTGGCCGGCGCCTATCTCCTCCACCAAAGCTGTCCAGTTTTTCTGGACAGCTTGTTCTTCTCTCGTCGGAGCATCGTTTGGACGACGGTTAGAGCTCCGACTGCGGCTAACTTACCGGGGATTCTGTTAGTGCATATAAGATCCACATATCTCCACAATGGTATGATATTGTCCACTTTGGGCCCAAGCCCTCATGGTTTTGTTTTTGGGCTTTACCCAAAAGGCCTCATTCCAATGGAGATATCTTTTTTCTTATAAGCACATGATCTTTTCCATGTCTTACCAATGTGGGACTTTGATTGTATTCCTCATACTCCCAACAATCCCCCCCTCAAACGAAGGACCACATTGGGCCCCCCCTCAAGCCTATCCCTCCTCGAAGGATTTTCTCTGCTTGATGTCCGATCTTCAACCCACCAGGACTTCCTGCCAGTTGTTCGGTCCCCCCGACCCAACTAGACTTCCTTCCTGATGTCTGGTTCTCTTGATCCGGACGTGGGAGCTCAACTTCCTTCGTTCGAGGTTCATGGCTTGACATGGACCATGGCTCTGATACCAATTGTTAGTGCATATAAGATCCACATATCTCCACAATGGTATGATATTGTCCACTTTGGGCCCAAGCCCTCATGGTTTTGTTTTTGGGCTTTACCCAAAAGGCCTCATTCCAATGGAGATATCTTTTTTTCTTATAAGCACATGATCTTTTCCATGTCTTACCAATGTGGGACTTTGATTGTATTCCTCATACTCCCAACAGATTCGATCTCCAGTAATCCTCTGAGGTGGAGGACGAAGGATTCGTCAATTGGTTGACGAATACCTCTCCGGAGAAGCGAGTTTTGAGAACTCGTATTAGGATCCGAATTTGGATTCGGATCGTGATCATCTCTCGATCACGTCGTCTTCAACATGAGGCTAGTAACCCGTACGAAGACGAAGCTCGTGGCTTAGCGAAGTCATCCCGAGGAACTCAGCGTGGATACGGATAGAGACAATTCTAGCGAGGATCGTTCCGGTTGATGCCGTTCCCGCTACACGTCATACGAAAGGTATAACGTAGATAAATTTCCTTTTATTGCAAATTTAAATTTACGGTTATGTCTACACTTGTTGTACTATGCATGCGTGTGTTGTAATAAATGTAGATTTATTATTTTTATTGCTTCCGTTGTGCTCATGTTTGCGAAACGTGATCGAACACACACACGCCGCGGTGCCGGAAACCCAACAGTGGTATCAGAGCCCAGGTTGTGTTTCGACATAATCGTAAAATGGTTTTGCGATAGTCATAATATTATTTCTGGAAATTTTCTAATTTTGTAAATTTATAAGTATTTATGGAAATCTTCCACTTTTGGAAAGTTGGAAGTATTTATGGAAATTGATATTTTCCAAAAATAAAATATTTCATTAGATTTTGGAAATTTGTTTCCTAATTTAATCTTGATTTGATTTGGGAAATCAAATCTTAAAATATTTGATTTCCATAAGTAGTTTTGATGATTTAGGAAATTGGTTTCCTAAATTGACTTTCCTTAATCAACTATTTCCATAAGTAAAATATGTGATTAGATTTGGAAATTTGTTTCCTAATCTAATCATGATTTGATTTGGAGAATCAAATATTAAACATATTTTATTTCCATAAATAGTTATGACATATAAGGAAATTATTTACATGACATAATTGTATTCCATGTAATTGCATTAGATGCATATCATTATGTCATGCGTGTCGTGACATGTAGATGTATGTCATGTATGTCATGTATGCCATGCCATGTAGATAATAGTTATTTGCATGCAAAGAGGATGAGACATAAAAACCCTTACTCAATATTAAAGCCTACACCTTCCATTAATATGGTTAGAACCAGAGTTCCGTTTCTTGTTTGGGTTGTTGGACTCTCTCCAAGCCCGGCTCGAACCCGAACATGTTCAAACCATGGAATAGTTTAATACTAATATGGTAAGAGTCAGAGGTCAATCGTTAGCTTTGGTTGTTGGACTCTCTCCAAGCCGGGCTAATTGGTTGAATGCGCTCTAACCATATTAAAACTATTTCTCGATTAATGGGTTGGCTTTAACCTGGAGCATCGGCTTGTTGGACTCTCTCCAAGGTCGATGTAAAGGGAGGTGAAGTTGGGTGCTATGCATATGATGCATACTTGTTGATGTGTTAACAACCCGATGTATGTGTGAACATTCAATAAGTTGATAGCACATTGTGATAGTTGCATATACGTGATATGCAATCGGTATAGTTGATACCTACCGTCGTAGTTATGAATGGCTTGTTGGACTCTCTCCAAGGTTGTTCATATCTATGATGGATATCAGCCCATTCGGAGATGGACCTACGATCTCCCGAAGTGATTTTGGGGTTTTTGAAATTCGAAAAATGAATGGGATTTATAAATGTATATTGATGCATTTTAAAATCATTTTCTCATATATGCTCATTTTGTATTTCTAAGATTGATCATGATGTCTTTGAATTTGCATTCCATTTTGGATTCGAATAAATTGACTGGGCCGAACTTCTTGGACTGGCTTAGAAACTTGAGAATTGTTCTCAAGGTGAAAAGCTTGTATATGTCCTCGAAGCGCCTCTTCCCGCCTATCCTAGTGATGATGCAACTCCGGACCAATTGTTGGTCTATCAGAAACATGTGACTGATTCTGAACTGACAAGTTGCATCATGCTAGCCGCGATGGAACCCAAGCGAACAGCGGAATGAGCATATGGATGCTCATATCGTAGTCCTTCATCTTTATGAGTTGTTTGATAAGCAAGTGAGATTGAAGGTTCAAGTCTCCAAGCTCCTCTTCACCTCGAGATGCAAGAGGTTCATCTGTAGTCTTGCTCAACATCTTTGAAGGCGTGGAACCTTCTGAGAAGCATGAGCAGGGGACGGTGTTGTTAGTTGATTCCTCGAAGAAAGGTTCTAAGAGGGAGTCAAAGGAACAACAGAAGGGGAAGAAGAAAAAGGCTAAAAAGGCAGAACCAGCTCAAAAGGGCACTTGCCATCATTATGGCAAGGAGGGCCATTGGCGAAGAAATTGCAAGATTTATCTTGAGTCCGTGAAGAAGGATAAGGCATCGGATGCCCCATCTTCTTCAGAAATCTTCTTTATTGATTGTCATTCTATTTCCTTAGACACTTGGGTACTGGATACTGGGTGTGGCTCACATATATGTAATGACATACATGGGCTAAGGAATAGAAGAAGACTCGTCAAGGGAGAGTCAAATTTACGTGTTGGGAATGGAGCAAAGGTTGCTGCACTCGCCATCGGAACGTATTTATTGAAACTCCCTGCAGGACTTGTCTTAGAACTGGACAATTGCTTTTATATTCCTTCGTTGATAAAGAACATCATTTCTATTTCTTGTTTAAATAGAAATGGTTTCCATTTGACGTTTAGTAACAATTGTTGTTACATAACTTTGAATGAGGTTCTTTATGGGACTGGAACTTTAAGCAATGATGTTTATACGTTGGACGTATCCAGTGACATTTGCAATATCGAAGCGAGCAACAAGCGTGCTCGAAAGGATAATCAAATAGACTCCTACATGTGGCATTATCGTCTTGTCCATGTAAGCAAGAAACGCATGTCCGAATTACACCGATGTGGAATTCTGGAATCGTTTGAATTGGATTCATACGATACATGCGAATCATGCTTAAAAGGCAAGATGACTAAGTTACCTTTTACGGGAAAAGGTGAACGAGTGGGAGAGTTGCTAGGCCTAATACATAGTGATGTATATGGACCTATGTCAACTCAATCTTTAGGAGGCTATAGCTACTTCATTACCTTCACCGATGATCACTCACGGTTTGGGGATGTGTTCTTGATGAAACACAAGTCTGAAGCTTTTGAAAGGTTCAAAGAATTCAGAAATGAAGTAGAGAAACAACATGACAAGAGTATTAAAATACTTCGATCGGATCGAGGTGGTGAATACTTGAGTCAGGAGTTTCTTGATTATCTAAGAGACAATGACATATTGTCTCAATGGACTCCGCCATATACACCACAGCATAATGGTGTATCTGAGAGGCGTAAACCGAACCTTGTTGGACATGGTCAGGTCAATGATGAATCATGCAACTCTTCCCAAGTCCTTTTGGGGCTATGCACTTCAGACAACTATTTACTTGTTAAGCAGAACGCCTACCAAGGTAGTCTCAACTACTTCATATGAGATATGGAATAGTAAGAAACCTCATGTATCTTACTTGAAGATATGGAGTTGTCTTGCTTATGTGAAGCGGACAATATCAGACAAATTGGATGCTAAGTCTGATAAATGTCTATTTATTGGATACCCTAAGGAAACAAGGGGTTACCAATTCTATCATCCTGTGGAACAAAAGGTGTTTGTTTCAAGGCATGTTGTGTTTCTAGAGAAAGAGTTTCTCTTGCAAGAAAACAGTGGGAGTGTCGTCGAGCTTGAGGAGGCTCGAGAGACTCAAATAGACATTGATGAGATACCTGGTGAAGCACAACAACCGACAACTCATAGTGATGAGCAATCGACTGGACCTATTGTAACACCACATCTTCGTAGATCTGGTAGAACACGCAATATTCCTGAGAGATATGGATTTCTCGTAAGTGAATCGAACGACGTGTTACTCATTGATGATGAGGAGCCTACCAGTTATGAAGAAGTGCTGACAAGTTCAGAAAGGGATAAGTGGCTTGGTTCCATGAAGTCGGAAATGGATTCCATGTATGAAAACCAAGTTTGGAACTTGGTTGACCCACCTGAAGGCATAAAGCCTATAGGGTGCAAGTGGGTTTTCAAGAAGAAAACTGACATGGATGGTAATGTTATTACCTATAAGGCTAGATTGGTGGCGAAAGGATATCGTCAAAAGCAAGGTGTTGATTATGACGAAACCTATTCGCCTGTAGCTATGCTTAAATCCATTCGGATGCTCCTGGCCATAGCGGCTCATTATGATTATGAGATATGGCAGATGGATGTGAAAACAACTTTCCTTAATGGAAACCTGCTCGAGGACGTGTATATGATACAACCTGAGGGTTTCACATCGGTTGATAAAACCAAGGTATGCAAATTGCGACGGTCAATTTATGGATTGAAGCAAGCATCCAGGAGCTGGAATATCCGTTTTGATGAGACAATCAAAAAGTTTGATTTCTCACAAAATCCAGACGAACCTTGTGTGTACAAGAAGGATAGTGGGAGTGCAGTCGTATTCCTAGTATTGTATGTCGATGACATACTACTTATAGGAAACGATGTTTCAATCTTACAGTCAGTGAAGGTTTGGTTATCCAAGACATTCTCCATGAAAGACCGGGGAGAAGCAACCTACATCCTCGGGATTAAGATCTATAGAGATAGATCGAAACGGTTGCTTGGTCTTTCGCAGTCTACATATATAGACCGAGTGCTAAAGAGGTTTAGCATGTCGGAATCCAAGAAAGGTTTCCTACCCATCGGACATGGGGTACACCTTTCAAGTCTATGTGTCCGCGTACGTAAGGCGAGAGGATTTGCATGAGTAAGATTCCTATGCATCATAATAGGATCTATCATGTATGCTATGTTATGTATGAGGCCCGATGTATCGTATGCTCGAGTGTCACGGCGGATACGATCCGATCTAGGAATGGATCATTGGGTGGCTGTTAAGACGATCCTTAAGTACTTGAGAAGAACTAAGGATGTGTTCCTAATATATGGAGAAGGGGACATGGTGATACGCGGGTATACGGATGCCAGCTTCCAGACAGACAAGGATGATTCCAGGTCTCAGTCTGGATACGTGTTCACCTTGAATGGGGGCGCAGTGAGTTGGAAAAGTTCCAAACAAGAGACTGTAGCGGATTCTACCACTGAGGCAGAATACATTGCAGCTTCGGAAGCAGCAAAGGAAGCGGTTTGGATCAAGAAGTTCGTTCATGAACTTGGTGTGATTCCGGCCATTGTTGAAGCAATACCGGTCTACTGCGACAACAATAGAGCAATTGCACAGGCGAAAGAGCCAAGGTCTCATCAACGATCCAAACATGTGCTTCGCCGCTATCATCTTATCAGAGAGATCATCAGTAGGAACGAAATACAAATCGAGAAAATTCCCACTGAAAGGAACTTAGCGGATCCCTTGACTAAGGCATTACCTCAAAATAAGTTTGAGGGTCATGTTCGAGCTTATGGTATTGGATACCGTAGCGATTGGCATTAGGCCAAGTGGGAGTCTGTTAGTAATATATGAGAGATGTCCTAAGGCAATCGTCTTATGTATGAACCATTTATATGATAAATGAAGATTCACTATTTGAGTATACATGTTTTATGTATTTGATTGGATCTTAAACTCATTTACTGAATGTCCACGATACGAATCACAGCATGAGAGAATTTGTGATTGGATCACAACTAGTGAGTATCTCTACATGTGTAATTGTGATGTATCGGAATTATCCCTAGTCGATGAATTGATGGATTTGGACACCATCAATTATGTTGAGACTAGCACGAGGTATACTCCTTGGTGTATCCAAGCAGCTGATTCTCACTGGCTGGAGACACAGTGATGTCCGGAGTTAATTGTGGATGCTAGTTATGGTAACTAGTTCATTGGAGTGACCAGCCGTAAGACTTCATATGGTTCTCTGCATATATAGATATGTCAATGAAGTTCTTACTGTGGCTTAAGTGCGATGTTCCTTAGACTTGCGGTATTCAAGTCATCTTGATCATGGAGACTTATGCTTTGACATCTTAAGCAAACATCTCTAAGGAGATGTAGACCCGGGATGATTGGGTATAAGTCGAAGTGATCGAAGGTGTTTGAATAGCCTATAAAGGATTCACCACTCCTTGCGAGGAGATGTATACCCATGGCCTCTCGTCGGATTGTTACTAAAGTCTTTGGCCAAAGCATTACATGTTTAGAGTAAGGTACTCTTCGATACATGTTGAGTAACTAGAATCCGTAGGACGAGGAAATGATACTTGGGCTAGGTGTGATGTAGTCAGCCTAGTGGGGACTGACACTATAGACCATGTCCTGAACCAAGTGGGTATAAGATGAGTGAAGGGAATGGGGCACGAATCATTCGAGCTGCTGAAGGGTTTCAAAAATAGTTCTGGATCAACCGTTGATTTTTTCGGTTAATTGGGGATCATGATGTACTACTAGGTGTCACTCATGATCGTTCTATAATTAATGGTTAATTATAGACGGCCAACATAAACCGAGAACCTATTTGGTCACATGCACAACGAGCGTAATCCAAAGGATTTAAAACGAGCTTGAGAATGGGATTCTCAGACCGAGAGAAACTAGGTTTGGTTGGACCAAACATGAAGCGAGTATGAAATCATTTCAGTCGCAATGGAAGCATGGATGGGCCGTGTCTTATGAAGACATAATGGATGAACCAAAATGGTTTGGTTCTAATCCAATGGAGGAGAATAAACCAAAGGGTTTGGTTTATTTTAAACGAATGAACCAAAAGTTGATTCGGTTCGTTTTAACTTAAAATAAACCATCATGGTTTGGTTTATTTTAACTTATCTTAATGCAGCGGGTTAACGGGCCTAATGGTTATGATCCAATAACCATTAAGAGAATTAGTTCTCTATAAAAGAGGGCTTAAGGGATAATTAAGTCCTAATCCAAAACCCTAGCTTGGAGTTGCCGCCCAACCTTCATTGCCGCCCAACCTCCATTGCCGCCCAGCTTGTTGTGCCGCCGTCCAGCTCCTTGCCGGTGACCAAGCTTCAGCCGGTGATCCTCCGGCGACCCTCCGGTGATCTCCTATAGGTTTGGCATCAAGGTGAGCCTTTTCTTCCCTTGGTTGGCCGGCGCCTATCTCCTCCACCAAAGCTGTCCAGTTTTTCTGGACAGCTTGTTCTTCTCTCGTCGGAGCGTCGTTTGCACGATGGTTAGAGCTCTGACAGTGGCTAACTTACCGGGGATTTGATCTCCGGTAATCCTCTGAGGTGGAGGACGAAGGATTCATCAATTGGTTGACGAATACCTCTCCGGAGAAGCGAGTTTTGAGAACTCGTATTAGGATCAGAATTTGGATTCGGATCGTGATCATCTCTCGATCACGTCGTCTTCAACACGAGGCTAGTAACCCGTACGAAGATGGAGCTCGTGGCTTAGCGAAGTCATCCCGAGGAACTCGGCGTGGATACGGATAGAGACGATTCTAGCGAGGATCGTTCCGGTTGATGCCGTTCCTGCTACACGTCATACGAAAGGTATAACGTAGATAAATTTCCTTTTATTGCAAATTTAAATTTACGGTTATGTCTACACTTGTTGTACTATGCATGCGTGTGTTGTGTGTGTTGTAATAAATGTAGATTTATTATTTTTATTGCTTCCGTTGTGCTCATGTTTGGGAAACTTGATCGAACACACACACGCCACGGTGCCGGAAACCCAACAAGTAGGCCCGCCCACATTAATTTCTCCCCTCGCTGCTTTGCCCATTTTCACTAAGTGTCTAATGAAATGGGACCCTACATGGATGCTACTCCTTTCTTGTAGCATGTCCCATAGGCAAAGCAACTCACTAGCTCTCACTACACTGCCACTCTCCCTATGACCAAAAATAGTGTTTGCCATGCTTTGGTGGAGGTATCGAAAAATGGGGTTTTGGAGGCGTGATGCTTTGGCCCTAGAAGGGTCGTAAGCGTGCTCTCCCATCAATTTAGTCCAAAAGATTCGAGAGTTAAACCCAATAGGGGTTCTTCTATCTCCCCCACTCGGCAAGCCAAAGCATGAATTCCATTGGTGAAGTGTCCATTCATGCTCAATGTTAAATATCCTAAAGGTAATCCTACCCTCTTCGCTCTCTCTACCCATTAAAATTTCCGCTCCTAAGGAACTAAAAAATTCTAAAACTAACCTAGGGTAGGTTGGGTGTCTTATTCCCATTATCTCTTCCCACCCCATTTTTGCAAATAGGGCTTGAATGTCACCCAACAACCCTAAGGACTCTAGCAAATCTTCATCAAGATATCTAGTTGCAGTGAGTTTATGAGTAGAAAGAAGGTTATATCTATCCCTATGCTCATTGTTGCGAAAAAGAAGGATTGGTAAGGTGTTACCTTCCTCCGGAGCTTGAGGGGCGTTGGTCCTCCTTGCTCGTCGCTCCAAAACACCTGATCGAGATACCACTTTCTTGGTCCTCCTCATACTTGCTTCTTTTGGCTTCTTTGATGGTTGGAAAAACTTTTAGGTGGTGGGGATGAAGGGTTCACATGGATAGGACAAGAAAAATTGAAACACATGGCACGTTTGGGGCAAAAACACACGGCGTACTCTTTTTAACCTCGCGCGACATGGCCGTGTGAAAATACACGGCCAGGACGTGTGCGCCTCAGGTTAGTCAGGCATGGCCGTGGGAAAACACACGGCCAGGCCGTGTGTCCCCGTTTTCTCTCCTTTTGTGCACAACGGTTTAAATTTTCTCACACGCTTCGCTTAAAATTGATTTTATTTTTACCTAGCAAAGTTCTTTTCTGGTCCTAATGCTAAATGAAATGGAAATCAAAGTTCAAATTAACTAAATGCATGCAATACAATCAAAGGAAAACCTAAAATCTAAACTTGGGTTGCCTCCCAAGAAGCACTTTGTTTAAGGTCATTTAGCTCGACCACACTCCATTATCAACTTGGCTCTGGAGGTTCTGTGAACCTCCATTCATCCATCTTGGTGTCTACATCCGGTGGGCTTGGCTTTATCCTGCTGAAAGTAAAGTCATCTAGGAAGAGAGCTTTATACTCTGATAGCCTGAAGAAGATGATCTCCCCATCTACCTCCAATGAGATCTGGTGTGCCTGTACATCTATGCACGCCCCCGCAGTTGCCAGAAAGGGTCTTCCCAAAATGATGGGATTCTGAGGATTTGGCCCTGTGTTGAGTATAATAAAATCTGTATGTATCATCCCCCATACGAATACAAAGGTTCACTGGTTAGAGCTCATTCAGTCCCATCTTCAAATAATATGCGTAGGGCATCAGACTTACTAATGACCCCAAGTCGCACAGTGCTTCATTGAAGCTTTCCCCATAAATTGAGCAGGGGATAATAAATTCACCGGGGTCCTCAAGCTGGGGTGGAATCTTGTCCTCAGTTTCGGCTTGGTCAGGTAGGGTGAAAATCATGGCTTCCACCCCTTGGCAAATCTGTTTCTCTGTGCTACTCTCTCACTGCCCACTCCTTCCTACTTAGCTTGACTCAGCTCGGGTAATGATGGAGATCTCTCCATAGGTTGTGACATGGTTTGGGCTATCTGGGCCAACTATGTCTCCAACATCCTTGTGTGACTTGCAAGACCATCAATAGTGGCCTTCAAGTCTCTGAGTGTCTCTTCTATTTTCTGATGCTGGTGACGGAACTCTTCATTGTCCTTCGTTTGGGTAGCAATAAAGTATTCCATCATCAATTCTAACCTAGACTTCTGTTGTTGTTGCCCATTGCCCGGTTGTTTCCCATACCCTCCTAATGGTTGAAAGTTCCCCGAGTTATTCCGATAGGAAAAGTTCGGGTGGTTCTTCCATCTGGGGTTGTAAGTACTAGAGTATGGGTTGTTGGACCTTTGTTTATAGTCCCCAACCGCATTGCAGTACTCAATCTGCTCTTCTAAGCTGCTCTACCCTCCATAGTAGTCCTCCCGATACGCTGTTGGGTGGTTCACGGAGTTGACAGTATATCATCCTACTGTAGGAGATGGGTGACCACGTTCAGAAGCCCATTGATGGTGGTTTCTGGGCCACCTCTTCTATCAGCTCCTCTGCTTCCTCGATAGTCTTGTTCATAAGTGCTCCTTCTGTGGCAGAATCGAGGGACATCTTTGTGGCATACGTGATCTCATTATAAAAGATGTGGATCACCAGCCACCTTTCTAATCCATGGTGGGGGCATTGGTAGAGTAGCCCCTTGTAGCGATCCTAGGCTTCAAATAGGGACTCCCCCTCCTTCTGATGGAAGTTTGTGATTAGATGGCGCATGTGAGTAGTCTTGCTTGGTGGGAAATATTTATTCAAGAACTGCTGCTCACATTGCTCCCATGTAGTAATGCTTCCCGAAGGCAAGGAGTGTGTCATGCCTTAGTCTTATCCCGCAATGAGAACGGGAATAGGCTCAGGCAAATCATGTCCGCAGGGACTCCATTCATTTTCATTGTCGAGCAGATCTCCAAGAATGAGTCCTGGTGCCGATTCGGGTCTTCAGTCGCAGCTCCCCCAAATTGACTTTGCTGGACCATATGTATGAGTGATGGCTTCAGTTCAAAGTTGTTTGCCGAAATGGATGGTCTAGCTATACTCGGCCTAAATCCTCTAGCACTAGGGCTGCATAATCCCGCAAGGGTTGACTACATATATTCATTTCGGATGCAGCTTGGTCCTCCATCCTCTTCTGTTCATCTTTCCAATGGTGATAGGTTCGTTCGATTTCTAAATCGATCGGAATTAGGCCTTTCGATCCTAAGCATCTAAGCATATGAAGAACCGAGCCACAAAATTAGGAGTATTTACCTAAGGTTTAGAAACAGGAAATAAACTAATCTAGCTAACTAATCAAAGAGCAAATAGGAAATAGAGATTCACTGCTAAAATAAATTAAAAACTAAACCTAGATATGGAAAATCTAAAAATTTAGATAAAATATAATAATAAAAAAAATTAAAAATAAGCAAGTAAATAAATCTAACCTAAGTCCAATCTAACTATCCACTTTCTTGATTCGATATCGAATCAATCAGTCCCCAATAACGGTGCCAAAAACTTGATGCACACAAACGCGACCTCAAATCTCGCGATAGAGACCGTCGAGGACTCGAAGCGCACGCTCACGCTCAAAGCCTGCAAGTGCACGGATGTCGTCAAGTAATAAAAAGATTATCAATGCCACAGGGACTGAGATTCGAGTAGCGATTTGTTCAGTGGATGTTATTGTTCGGGACTAGACTCTAAAGGTTGCAATTAGGAGGGTTATCAGCAGTCCTAACTCTAATACGGCGTCACATGAAGGAAAAGAAGGGTCGCTATGGGTCTTTAGATGGATTCTAGGATTTCGGTTTTGTTTGTGTGTCACGGAACACGTTTTCAATTGGGTTTTACTTAGGTTTCTAGTTATGGTTTTGTGGAAAGGACATCATACACTCCCCCGATGAGCCTTCGCGTCTATCGAAAGCTACCTCTGCCATACTAGGTCAACCCCTGGGTTTAGGATGGGATAGTCGGTATGAAGATGCCGAATCGATCCCTATGACGAGTCAAAAACGAGGTGGATTTCCTACTCTATCGCATCCTTCTACCCACAATTACTGGCGATGAAGCCAACCCTTAGGTCCCTCTTTAATTCCTTTAAATCATTGATACGAGGGATGTCACCCCTCGTATCGGATAAGCACAGTGACTAGAAAACCAAAACGATACCTATAGATCTAAACCAAAACACCAATTGCAAATATAAATTCAAGAACGAAAAGATATTTGAATTAACATGTTCCAACTCAACACAAACTACTCCCTAATCCTAGAATCAGAGAGTCTACTCCATATATACGAGAGAAGAAACACAAGGCATGATCATATCTATATAAACAATAGAATTTACGCAAAGAATAGGATTTACAATGCAATGTAGGTCTTTTTCTCGGCGTTGAAGTACAGAATCTTGACCTCCGGCGGCGTTCTTCCTCCCCGTTGTGAGTTCTCGAAGCTTTTTAGGGCTTCGGAGTGTCGTCCCAGCCATCGTACCTCCCCCTAGGGTTTGGGCGGAGCTTTCCTTATATAGACATCATGCTGGCCTCCGAGTCGAGTGTCGTCCCAGTCGAGTGTTGGCAATTAGTCCGTGACAAGCTCCTCGCTCTGATACCACTTGTTAGGACCTTGGTGGCTGGCTAGTGGGAGTGAATAGCCCAATAAGCATGTACGGTGGAAATTGTCTGTTCGTCGCGTGCTCGTCTACAATACTCGTTAATGCGCACTGGAAATAATAGTAATATGAATACAAAAGACAAGCACACACAAATACACATGATATATGTGGTTCGGAACCTTAGGGTTCCTACTCTGCGTGGTGAGCTCAATGAGCTCGTGTTATGCACATGACACTAACAAAATTCCTTCTCGACAATAAGTCGGAGGTGGAGAAACCTTGTACAAGCAATTACAATGTAATACAAAAGTACAAGCAAATACAAAAAAAATATGAAAGAAAACTTTACATAAATGGCTTTGATCACTTTTGCTTGTTGCTTGCTTTGGTTTGGCTCTTGAAGGACTGGAATGCAACAACAATTCCCCTCCAAAATCACCCCAAAAACTTTTCCAAAAATCTCCATCTCAAGCTCCATTTATAACTTGCATCAAGCTAATTTTGTGCCAATCAGTCGACTGATTGTAACCATCAGTCGAATGCTCCTGTAGCCGTTGTCTCACAATGACTCGATCCACACTGGACAAGTTACAATGGATCACTAATCATTCTACTACCAACTTTGGCAGTCGATTGCCAATGCCCGTAGCTGACTGCCCAGTCAGCTACCGAGCGTTCTATGCCCGTAACCATTCCATCCGTCAACTGTCATCCCTTGGCAGTCGACTGCTATCGACATCAGTCGATTGCCAATACCTGGCAGTCGACTATCAGGCCACAGAATGCAGTCTAACACTAGTCGATTGCAATCGACTCAGATCAGTCGAACCGACCCCTATGCCAGTCGACTGCTGTCGGGTGAAACCTCAAACACCAAGTTGTTTGAGCGTCCGACCGTCGAGTAAAACCTCAAACACCATATTTAAGCATCCGACACTCAGTCTTAGCCACTTGGCCAAGTCCACCTCATCCTCTCATGGAGTTCCCCACCGAAACTCTCTTCCCTTAGCCTACGTCCCTTAGATGCACCAAGCGCATGGCTTCGCAATGCCATCCTTCACGTCTCTTGCCCTCGAAGTCTGCTTCCCTTGGGCCTCACTCCATTCGCTCCCCGTCTGGCGATCCCTCGGATGCACCAAGCGCACGACTTCGCAATGCCATCCTTCACGTACTCAAGGACCCCGAGCCTATGAGACTAGTGATCATGCTAAGTCCTCAAGACTTTCCATTGCCAAGGCTACACACTTGGACTTACCAACACCATGCCATATGCTTGTATTTTCCCAAAACCAAGCCCCATGCTTGGACTTTTCACCACCAAGGCTACACACTTGGATTTACGTGGCCAACCCATGTTGAACTTCGCATGACAATCTCATGTCATATGTTTTGTCTAACATGAAAATACAATTCAAGTTAAACTCGAGTCTGGTCAATCGTGACCTTGGTCGATCTCACCAACAGTTTTTTTTTTGGGAATTCAGTATGTATGATGATGGTTGTAGGTTGAATTCTTTAAAAAAATACACCCTTCGTATTACGAGAATTGACATCCTGGGATGGGTTATAAAATACTAAATACTATTTTCTCTAAGTGTCGAGTGGAGGGTCTGAAGCAATGCTCTTCGTAAGACATTACAAATTCTTTTTCACATAGTTGATAAGTTGAAGATGGTGCAAAACTATATTTTCTTTTTCATACAGATTTGACTATGCATTTTTTATTGCAATACACCGACAATCTCATTTTTTGTGTTGGTGCAACAATGCCCCAAGCATTTATATATTTTGATGTTTGGATAATCATCTAAGTTAGGCAATGTTTTGTGATCTAATTGTAAACATGTTTAAGTGACAGGAAAATCCAAGTATGAAGACTTGGTAAAAGACAAGTCCAAGTGTGATCTTGGCAAAGAGAAGTCAAAGGAAAGGTCTTGGTCTTGGCAGCATAAGTCCAAGCATGTAGTCTTGGCGGCGTAAAGTCCAAGCAGTCCTTGGAAAAGAAAGACCAAAGGAAAGTCTTGGCGGCATAAGTCCAAGCATGTAGTCTTGGCGGCGTAAAGTCCAAGCGTACTTTGGCAAAGAAGAAAACCAAAGCATGACGAAACCGAAGGAAGCTTTTGAAGGCAAGCGCATGGATGGAGTCGTGGACTCAAAGAAATCCTGGAGGCGCAAGGCTGATGGAGAAGCTAGAAGGTTAAGTCTAGGCTTAGGTTATGTTTTCAAGTATGAATTAGTCATACTTGGGGTGTGCCAGTCGACTGGAACATGGTGTCGATCGAACTGGCCCTTAAAATGCAGCATTAGAGGTTGGAAGGCATTAGCGATCGGTGGAGTTATCGGTCAGGCTGGTGAGTCGACTTCGCACCGATACGCGTACTGTCGATCATTGCCATTATTGGCGATCGCGCCTAACAGAATGGCCCGTAGCCGACTAGCCAGTCAGCTACGAGCAATATCAGTTGAACTGCCACTATTGGCAATCGACTGATAGTTTTTCCATTGGCGATGACGACTGCAAATCCCGTGAATCCGGCTGTTCAAAAGCCGTTAGAATCGGCAGCAGTCGACTGATGTAAGTCATCAGTCGACTGATAGACCTCCAACGGGAAAAAGAGGCTCTTTCCTATAAAAAGAGCCCAAGGGGAGCAAGAAGGGGCTAATGCTTATATTCTGATCATTCTTCTAAGCTCCCACAAGTTTTCCAAGATTTCTAAGTGTATTAATCTCCCTCCTCCTCTCAAAATCTTCATTGTCATCTTTTGTAAGAAGAGGAGGTCTTTGTAAAGAGAAAGCTTCTTAGTGAAATTGCTTGGGTTGATCCACCTTAAGGATCGCCGTGGAGTAGGAGTGATATCTCCGAACCACGTAAAGGCCTTGTTAGCATTGTTTTTGTATTTTTACATATATTATTTGTGCTTGCTTCCGCTAATCATTTTTGTAGAAACCGAAAAGCGCTATTCACCCCCCCCCTCTAGCTTCTAAACGATCACCAACATTTTGCTTCCCTATAAAATTCAGACAATAACAAATGAGGTGGTATAGATTCAAGGTGGGGAATAACATAATGAGGAACTCAAATTTCAATTTGAAATTTTGACTGTGCACAGATGATAATAATGAACAAAGTTATGTTTATGATTGTTAATGTACTTGCCTAGTTCGAATTGTAGATGTTGAGTGTTGGAGGATCAGTGGCCAGCTAGAGGGGGGTGAATAGCCCCAATGTCGTAGACGAAGGAATTCGATCATTCTTGAGCGTCTACGATTAGGTTAGCACAACGGAGTAATAAAACCAAAGACAATTAAGCAAATGTAAGAAGTAAAGGAGACAAATTCTAACACAAATGCGTAACGTGGTTCCCGACCCTTGCCGCTAGTCCACGACCCGATTCATTCCAAGGTGAATAACTCCTTAACCAATCCACTAATCTCTCCTTTGCACAAAGCTAGGTTGAGGTAACCTTTCTTACACGAGAATCATTCCTCTTACAATATGATTGAAATAAGCTCAAGGAAGAGGATTGAAAACGTGTTGGGCACTTGAGAGATGTTAAGAAGTTAAGCATTAGCCATCCCAAGTGATCCAAGGACCCTTCTTATAGAGAAGAAGCCATTCTTCCCGTTGGGCATCGAGCAGTCGACTGATGCAACTATCAGTTGGCTAATGTTGTAGTCGTTGCCTCGCAATGGCTTCATCCACGTTGGATTCCAACCAATAACTCCCACATCAATCGACTGATCGTCCCATCAGTTGACTGATGGAGCTAATAGTCGAGTGACCGAAGTGATCGATCGACTCTCCAACCTTTTGTGCCCGAAACCCTACCCATCAGTCGACTGCTAACCCTTGGCAATCGACTGGTGGCGAGATTAGTCGACTGCCAACCCTTAGCAATCGACTGTTCGACTAGAAACTAGACTCGAACACCAGTCGAGTCTCCAGTCAACTTGGAGCAGTCGACTGCCATCTATAGCAGTCGACTGGTGTCGGGTAAAACCTCAAACCAACCTTTGTTTGAGCCTCCGACACTTGACGTAGCCATTCGGCCAAGTTCACCTATGAGCTACCCCATCCTGGGTTACAATTGCTCACTCTCATCTCCCTTGGAGTCCTTCACCTTGAAGCTCTCTTCGTCTGGCCACGTCCCTCGGATGCACCAAGTGCACGGCTTTGCAATGCCATCCTTCGCATCTCGCCCTGAAGTCTGCTTCCTTGGCTTCACTCCAATTCTCCTCGTCCGGCGGGCCCTCGGATGCACCAAGCGCACAACTTCGCAATGCCATCCTTCACCGACTCAAGGACCGAGTCATGAGATGGTGATCTTGCCAATGCTTTGTCAAGCTAACCATGTGTGAATTACTAAGTCCTACACGACTTCAACACACATATCAAATCCACAAACAACCTAACTTAAACCTTTGCTACACACATCAAAACACATCATCCATGGGTTGATTGTCATAACAATCTCCCCATTTTTGATGTGTAACAACCTTGTTTAAGTTAGGTGGAATATTAATCAAAATACATAAGAAGGAAAGCATGTAAAACATGGATATCAAACATGAATATCAACTCCCCCTTAATATATGCAACTCCCCCTTAACACATGTTAATTCCCTCTAGCATGATTAACTTAAACCTAACCATTTCTCCCCGTTTGACACCATAAAAAACATCTAACATAAGTTATATAAGCATGAAATCAAGTCTAGGGAAAGAGAATACCAAATCCAAACTCAAAACCTAATAAAATAGGTTACTATGCTCATGCACAGTACATCAGTCGACTGACACCTAATTTTCAAAATTTTCTAATTTCAGAACCCGATTTCAGAAATGCATTAAAAATTCTAAGAAATTCGAAAAATCATCAAATTTGGGGAACATATTTCTCATAAGTCCCTTTATCAGTGAAAAATGATTTTTCATGAAAATTCATTCTATTTTCGAAAATTTGGCAAAAACTCAAAAGTTTAAAAATCACTAAAGTTTTATCAACTTGAAAGCCTAGTTTTGCCTTGAATTGTTGTAAAACATGAACATACAGATTTATCAAACAAGAAATGTTTTAAAAACATTAAAAATATCCAACCATGATCTTTGGGCAATATGTCTATGAATTAAACATATGCTCTCCCCATGATTGATCTATTATTGCTATTATAATACCTATAATGACTCATCAAAATGTTATAATCATAAGTGAGTCATTTGTATCATCCTAATATATCACCCATGCTATGTTTTCAATAAAGTTAGCCTATAGTGAGCGTGAGATGAACTTAAAGGTATTTCATACTTAACCATCAATTTTCATGCAATTCTACCAAGATTAAGTATCTATATCCTAAAACACCCAACATGATCATAAAATCACATATTATCAATGACGATTAAATATTTTCAATTATTGCTTATCATGATCATAAATCAAATATTATTATGATTCCATATTATGATCACATTATCATCACCCAACACTATAAATAAAAAACTATTACCCACATCATCCTAAGTCAACCATTCAATATAATATAAATAAAGTCCACTATGGTTGACTATTCTAGGGTTTTCCTAACCCTTAAGGATTGACTTGGGAACCCAATATAGATTCTTTCCAATAGGGTTCACCAAATACTCCTTAGGGATCCATTTTCTAGCTACCATTGTATTTTTAGCTTGACCCCTAGCAATTAGGCAATGGTAGGCCTTTTCATTCTTGGTCCCCTTATATCCTAGGCCCTTCTTGTTGAAACTAACCCTTTGGCTCTCAATTATCATGATCAAAGTATTGGAGCCTATTGTCAATTTTTCTAGGGCCTTAGTTAGATGATCTACCTTTTCCCTTAAGGCCTTGTTTTCCTCAATACATGCATCATTAACATTAAGAGGAATATAATCATCATGTGAGCATGCATTTACTAGTTTTTCTTCTAGGGCCTTAATTTGATCAAACATGTATTTGTTCTTTTCTTCTAATTTCCTAATATCATCAAGCATACATTTATTTTTCTTTTTACTCCTAAATGAATCTCTAGTAAGACTAGAAATCATAGAAACAATTTCTTGAGTAGGAAGATTTCTTACCATACTTACCATATCTTCCTCCTCCGATTCCGATGAGGATGAGGATGAAGCTCCCCCTTCACTTGAGCTCTCCTCACTTGAACTTGTTTCTTCTTTTTCCGAGGAGGTGGAGTCCAAGTCATCTATCCCCATTAGAGCAAGGCTTGTGAAGGCTTGATCTTCCTCTGATGAGGATGGATCATCCCATGTCGCTTTGTGTGCCTTGGCTTTCCCTTTTTCTTTTGATTTCTTCTCTTCATCCTTCTTCTTGCTCCCCTTCTTCTTCTCTTCTTTCTTTCTCTTCTCTTCCTTGCTCTTGTTCAAGAGGGGACAATCATCCCTTATGTGCCCCTCTCCTTGGCAATTGTAGCAAATGATCTTCCTCCTTGGCCTTCTTCCCCTATCATGAGATTTATTAAATTTAAAATTCTTAAGTGCACGTCTCACCTTTCTTACCATGTAGGCCTCCTCATTGCTATCCATGGAGGAGGAAGAGGAATCTTCATCGGATGAAGACGGTGCAATCTCCTTCTTCTTCTTCTTCCCTTTTTAGGCTACAAGTGCTACTCCCCTTGATGACTTGATTGGCTCTTCTACTATACCTTCAAGTCTTGTCTCATGAAGCTCCATGGTGGAGAAAAACTCTTCTAAAGTTCTTACCTCTAGATTTTTTGAAATATAAAAGGAGTCCACCATAGAGCCCCATTTTGAGGATCGGGGGAATGCATCTATCGCCTTCATTATCATGTCCCAGTTAGAGAGTTTTTCACCTACACTCGACAATCCATTAATTATTTCTTTAAACCTAGAGTGTAGTGACAATACCTTCTCCCCTTTGTCAAGCTTGATGTTATTTAGTTGAGAGCAGAGGAGATCCCTTCTTGCTAGCTTTGCCTTGGAGGTGCCTTCATGAAGCTCAATCAACCTCTCCCACATATCCTTGGCACTTGAACATTCTCCTATCTGGTTTATCTCTTGTTGAGGAAGCACATTGAATAGGTGATGTTTGGCTTTCGAATTTGCAAAGTGCTCCTCTCTTTGCTTCTTGGTCCATCTCGATTTCTCTAGTGGCTCCCCTTCTTCATCCCTAGACATCTCGAAATCATTTTCCATTATTAACATAATATCGAAGTTAGTTTCGAAAAATACCTCCATTCGCTTTTTCCACCAAGCGAATTCCCCCTCGAACTTAGGCAGATGAATGTTTGAGCTGACCATCTTTATTGTCGTGCTTGTTGTGGCAGAGTCTGGTGACAAGAAACATTGGCTCTGATACCACTTGTTGAAGGATCGGTGGCCGGCTAGAGGGGGTGAATAACCCCAATGTCGTAGACGAAGAAATTCGATCATTCTTGAGCGTCTACTGTATTGTACATACAAATGATCTTTCATGGAAATAATTTTGTATGCTCACTACTTGATGGTGCGGGTATTTCAAGTGCAGCCCCATGTTGATCCTGGACTTTAAATATTAGCACAACCAGTTATATCACCTAAGACCTTCGTGGTGTTGATAATTCAAGTTCAACACCAAAGTGGTCCTGGACTTCCAATATCAACACCATAGTTTATTTCACAATTTCAACTCATGGAGTTGAAATTTAAGATACAATGTCATGGTGGTGCTGGACTTTATAGATCAACACTATAGGTTATCAAAGTTGATAACTTGATGGTGATGGTATTTCAAATGCAGCACCATGTTGGTCCTCAACTCTGAATATCAATACCATAGTTTATCTCACCTCATACCTTCATGGTGATGGTAATTCAAGTTCAACACAAATCTGGTCCTGAACTTTGAATATCAACACCATCGTTTATCTCACCTAAAACCTTCGTGGTGTTGTTAATTCAAGTGCAATCCCATGTTGGTCCTGGACTTGGAATATCAGCACCACAGTTTATATCACCTAAGACCTTCATGGTGCTGGTAATTTAAGCTCAGCACCAAAGTGATCCTAGACTTCCAATATCAACACCACAGTTTATTTCACAATTTCAACTCATGGTGTTGAAATTTGAGGTACAACACCATGGTGGTGTTGGACTTTATAGATCATAACCATAGATTATTGAATCTCACTACTTGGTGGTGCTAGTATTTCAAGTGCAACACCACGTTGGTCCTATACTCTGAATATCAACACCACAGTTTTGTTGGGACTCCCCGGTACCAACTTGGGTGTGTGTTCGAACACTTTCGTAAACATGCACATAGCAAAAGCAAAAACAAGTAATAAACTAATTTATTACACTACACACACCACACACATGCAGGATACAACAAGTGTAGACATAATCACATATTTAAAATTTTTGCAATAAAGGAAACTTTATATCTAGGTATACCTGACGAATCACGTGTAGCGGGAATGACATCAACCGTAGCGACCCTCCTAGTATCTCCTCTATCCGTATCCACGTCGAGTACTGTCGGGATAACTTCACAAGCTATGAGCCTTGTCTTGACGAGAGATACTAGTCTCACGTCGAAGATGTTGTGATCCGAGAGACGATCACAAAACAAGTTACACGAACTTGTTTCCTTGAAAGTACCGGTGGCTACAAGGTGGTCGACCAATCAAATTGGTCGGCGGCAGCAGGTTGGCCGATTGGGTCCTACTGGTCAATGGCTGGGTGCTGCAGGCCGGCGGCTGGGGCTGCTGGTCGACGGTGGTGGGCTAGCCGGTGATTGGAGCTTGGGCGGTGACAACCCAAGGGTGGGCGGCAACCCTTGGAGTGGGTGGCGCAAGAGAGGAGGAGAAGAGAGGAGGTGGCTAGGGTTTTCGCAAAACCTTAAAACGTCCAATTACTCACAAAACCCTTAAGCTGTGTTTTTATAGAGAACATATTCTCCTAACTATTATTGGTTCATAACCAAAATCCCTTAACCTACTCCAATAACTTAAGTTAAAATAAACCAAACCACGTTGGTCTATTTTAAGTTAAAACGAATCGAACCAACTTTGGTTCATTCGTTTAAAACAAACCAAACCCATTTGGTTTATTTTCCACCATTGGATTAAAACTAAACCGATTTGGTTCATCCATCAAGTCTTCATAAGACTCGGCCCATTCATGCTTCTGATGTGATTGAAATAATTCCATGCTTGCTCCATGTTTGGTCCAACCAAACCAAGTCTCTCTTGATCTGAGAATCCCATTTTCAAACTCGTTTTAAATCCTTCGGATTACACTCATAGTGCGTTTGCCAAATAGATTCCCGGTTTATATTGGTCGTCTATAATTAACCATTAATTATAGAACGATCATGAGTGGCACCTAGTAGTACATCATGACCCCTAATTAATCGAAAAATCAACGGTTGATCCTAGAACATCTTTTGAAACCTTTCAGCAGCTACAGTGAATTGTGCCCCATTCCCTTCACTCATCTTATACCCACTTAGTTTAGGACATGGTCTATAGTGTCAGTCCCCACTAGGCTGACAACGTCACACCTAACCCAAGTATTTACTTTCTGGTCCTGCGCATTCTAGTTACTGCTCATGTATCCAAGAGTATCATACTCTAAACATGTAATGCTTTGGCCAAAGACTTTAGTAACGACCCGACGAGAGGCCATAGGGTATACATCTCCTTGCAAGGAGTGGTGAATCCTCTGTTGGCTACTCAAACACCTTCGGGCACTTCGACTTATGCCCAATCATCCCGGGTCCACATCTCCTCGGAGATGCTTACTTAAGATGTCAAAGCATAAGTCTCCATGATCAAGATGACTTGAATACTTCAAGTCAAAGGAATATCGTACTTAAGCTGCAGTAAGGACTTCATTGACATATATGTATATGAAGAGAACCATATGAAGTCTTACAGCTGGTCATTCCAATGAACTAGTTACCATAACTAGCATCCACGATCAACTCCGGACATCCCAATGTCTTCAGCCAGTGAGAAACAACTGCTTGGTTAAACCAAAGAGTATACCTTGTGCTAGTCTCAATAGAATTGATGGTGTCCGTATTCATCAATTCATTGACTAGAGATAATTCCAATATATCACAATTACACATGTAGAAAAACTCACTAGTTGTGATCCAATCACAAATTCTCTCATGCTATGAATCGTTTTGCTGACATCTAGTAAATGAGTTTAAGATCCAATCAAATACATGAAAACACATATACTCAAATAGTGAATCTGCATTTATCAAATAAATGGAACAGTCATAAGGTGATTTCCTTAGGACACCTCTCATATATAACTAACAAGTTTATCTCACCTAAAACTGTTATGGTGATGGTAATTCAAGTTTAGCACAAATCTGTTCCTGGACTTTGAATATCAACACCACCATTTTTCTCACATAAAACCTTTGTGGTGCTGTTAATTCAAGTTCAACACCAATCTTGTCCTGAACTTTGAATATTAGCACCACCATTTATATCACTTAAAATCTTTGTGGTGTTGGTAATTCAAGTTCAGCTTCAAAGTGGTCCTGGACTTTCAATATTAGCACCATAGTTTATTTCACCATTTTAACTCATGGTTTTGGAATTTAAGGTACAACACCATGGTGGTGTTGGACTTTATATATCAGCACCAAAGGTTATCGAAGCTCACTAATTGATGGTGCTGGTATTTCAAGTACAACACCATGTTGGTCATGGACTTTGAATATTAACACTATAGTTTATCTTACCTAAAACCTTTATGGTGTTGTTAATTAAAGTTCAGCACCAATCTGTGATGGTGCTGGTATTTCAAGTACAACACCACGTTGGTCATGGACTTTAAATATCAACACCACAATTTATCTTACCTAAAACCTTTATGGTGTTGGTAATTCAAGTTCAGCACCAATCTAGTCCTGGACTTTCAATATCAGCACCACAGATGATTTAACCATTTATAGTCATGGCGTTGCTATTTGAGGTACAAGACCATGGTGGTGTTGGACTTTAAACATCAACACCACCGGGTATCTAAGCTCAATACTTGCTGGTCATGTTATTTCAAGTTTTTTGAGAAGTATGAGGACAAGGATATGTTCTCGCTACCTCAAGGATGGTCATCTTTCATCACTTCTAATGACCTATTAGTTTTAAGTGCAGCATCATTGCTAATTTAACCTTGAGATAATACTGTACGTTCTCTATCTTGACATTTTAAAATTAGGAGTCTACAATCTGATCATATTAAGAAGTAGAAGAGACCAAAAACTAGGCTTAAGAAGTTAAGTTTCGCTTTTAATTACTTTCTAATGGAGGATCCTCAATTTATTCCATCAAGTAAATATGATACATGGCTAGTGACAATACATTTGGAGCAACCTTAAGAAAATCGGTACCCAAGTTTCAATTTATTCAATCAAGTAATTATGATACATGGATAATGAAAAGGAGAGTTGAAAAAGAGAGTCACTTGGCCTAAAAGCTTGGGAGGCCTTCTTCCACCAAACTCAATGTTAAGTCAGGTAGATGAAGATAAGCGTAAAGTTGGGTGGATGAAGGTCTCCCAAGCTTTTTGGCCAAGAGAGTGTCCTTTAGATTATCACCTTGGTTACATCCTTAGTTTTATAGTTTCCTTCATCTACTCAAGGCGGGGAACACGGGGTTTTCTAGGAAGGTTTATTCCTTGTATGGGAATATGGTAGATCCGCATGCTTTTCTCACCCTACACAGACTTCCAACAGCCTTTCCTGAATACGTCGGTGTAGGGCCCATGTGTAGGGGGGGTCTCTTCCTAAGAGGGTTGAGGCTCACCATCACCGGGGTCCACTAGAGTGTAACATCCCAAATTTTAGTTACTATATTTTATTTAAAGGAAATATATATATATATATATATATAAAAGAATAAAAGAAGAAAAAAAAGAAAATGAATAAATAGTTCGTTAGCCGAGGCTTGAACCATGAACCGTTGATTTGGGAGAATAGGCTTCCCACCACTAAGTCATAAGATTACCAATGAGTAGGATATAACAAAATATATCTATTGGCGAAAAAAAAAAGAGAGATTGATTAATTGGACTAATTATCCAAAGGGGTAATTAGGTTAAGAAAAATCCTTATTTATATATTCTTTTTCTATTCCTTTTTCCCTAAACTCCACGCCGAAACCTCACGCCGCCTCTCTCTCTCCCTCTTCTCTCCAAACGCCGCCCATCTCATTAGTCTCTCTCTCATTTTTTTTTCCTCAAGCACGCTGATAACGGAAAGGAGTTTTCCCTATTGCTCGTGTTTTTCGACCAATTTCCCTCCCACGAATTACAGGTAGATCTGGATTCTTAGTCCCTTGTGAAGTTCGATCGGTTTGACATTTACCTGGCAGAAATTGTGGCATAACTCATTGATTGGAAAGGAGTAATCTTTAGGCTTCTTTACCTCGGGTTTCTGATCCGATTCGTTGTAAGTATCCCCTCACCTGCAGTATAAGTGCTTATGATGTAATGTTGTATGCTAACTTGGGGACTATTTTGAAATCATATAAATGCTAAATGTCAAGTGTTAGACCATCATCTTCCAATGCATGATTAATTTGTATCTAGCTACTATACCTGCCCAAGACAAATTAAACAGATGGTATTGCCAGCTAGAAGGCTAGATAAATGGCAAGATGTCGTTAGTCTTTTTATATGATCTTTGTTTTTTTATTGATTCGTTAATATAGTACTGTGTTCATTTTTTTTATTTTCATTATATTATTACTAATTATTATTCATCTAGACTATTATGAATCTAGAACTATGTGTAGAAGGTTCGGCTAATAAAATTAGAGAAATTATTCTTGTTGAAATTCTTCCACGTTATGCATGTTAGATGATGATTTCTATTTATGTTAGCTTAATTTTCCTTATGTCACTACCTTATGCCATGTTAAATTGTACTCGTGCCGATTTATGCTATGTTACATGCTTATGTTTTCACCCATGTTAGGCATGACTCACGTATATGAAATGTCCAAGAAATATTTTCCCTAAGAGTGGGGACAAGAACACTCTTTAAGACAAAGAATATGTATGTTATTTTACTTTATGCATGGCTTGTACCGGACCCTAACAAGGTCCACGGGATGGGATCCAAGTTGCCCCTAGGTCGACGGACATAGTACGGACCTAGTAACCTAGTAGGTTCGGGATTAGCTACCTCGGATCTATTTAGGATGTACGCGAATGATATATGTGGTACAATGTTGGGCCCAATATGTTGAGATTATGTTTAAGTATATAAACTATATATTTTCAAAGAGCATCCTGCATATACCATTTTATGTTCATCGAATTATCATGTTTAGAGACAATGTACTATTGCGATGAAAATGCTAAGTTTATGTTCTTTTCCTAAATTGATCATGTCTCTACTTTAAATAAATGTTGTGCTCATATGTTGTTTAAACGAACATGTCATTACTTTACATTTAATTCATGATGCATGTTTTTGTGAGTAGGAAAGGACCTTACTAAGCCTATGTGCTTACAGTTTACTTTCCTTGTACTGCAAAAAAGGACAAGGAATGGATAAATTAAAGGAAGCAGCAGGAGGGGCAAAGATGTGTGTGGCAGTGGCATGGTGGACGAGATCATTTTTCATATATGGACTTATGCATGATTTTCAGTTTATGTGTAAACTGTTAGGAGACATTAATGCTTTATATGGTTGTTACTCATGTTTATTTTTATGAACCTTGAAATGGTTAATACATGTTTAGTTGAATAAATTGCTAAGATCTTTTGCCATGATTAAATTGTTAGGTTGATTGGGTTAATGTAATTAGAGTTAAAAGTTGTAAAGTTTTTTTTTAAATGCTTCCGCTGTTATATGCATGAATGTATGATCGTGTAGCGCTGTCGCCCGTCTATAGGATGTGTGTTAGGAGGACGGGAAGGGCGGGCATTACATAGAGCCTATAAAACAAATAAGGATGTAAAAGCCCAAGTTTTTCTTGGAAACATTGATACCATAGGTAGGGAGGATGCCCAATTCCTGCTGACATGGATCCCTTGACAATAAGAGCCCTGGGCATCGCCTGGGGGGGGGAATCCCTAAATGCAAGAATATGCCAGGAGGATCTCGCTCCGGGGTGGCAATATCGAGAGGAGTTGAGAGCCGAGCAAAGCAATAAGGGCAATAGGAAGGAAGAGTCTAAGTCCCCTTATCTTCCTTGTTGAAACAAGGACTTGTTGGTGTTGGTGCAATTGGCCCAGGTCACAATTGACCAGACTCGACTTTAACTCGAGCGGTATTTTGATGTTCGACAAAATGTATGACAATGTGATTGTCATGGGAAAGTCCAAGTCTTAGGTACTTGGCATGGAAAGTCCAAGTGGGACACTTGGCAATGGGAAAGTCCTAGTCCAAGCATGGATCTTGGCAATTGAAAAGTCCAACATGGGTTGGCATGGAAAGTCCAAGCATGGGTCTTGGCAAGGGAAAGTCCAAACTTGAGTCTTGGAAAATGGAAAGTCTAACATGGGTTGGCAAGGGAAGTCGAAGGGTTGATATTGGCGGCGTAAAGTCCAAGGATGGAGTCTTGGCAGCATAATTCCAATGGTTGGCGGTGTAAAGTCCAAGCGGTAGTCTTGGCAGCGTAAGCCCAATGTGCCTTGGCGGTATAGACCTGCTTAGCATGACAATAGTCGATGAAAGCACCTGAAGGCTACTATATGGATGAACAAGTCATGGATCACTTGGAGGGATCCGATAGGAATGAGGTTGGCAGAGGTTGCTAGAAGGCTTAGGTCTAGGCTAAGGGTGGTCTAGCAAGTATGAGGGCATCATACTTGGGGTTAAACCTCATGGTTGAGATTATCAGTCGACTGGGGTTTTGGACCAGTCAATTGGTCAAGTGTTTTGACACTTGGCAGTCGAGTTGATTCTTGGCAGTCGACTGGGAATATGGCCAGTTGAATTGATCAGAGTCGACTGGTGTTCGACTGCATGAAATGGCCTAACAGTCGACTTCCAGAATTGGGCAGTCGACTGATGGCAGTCGACTTCCATGGAGGGAAATCGACTGCTGGTCAGGTTTGCGGGAGCAGAATGCTCGGTAGTTGACTAGTCAGTCGGCTACGACCCTGGCAGTTGATTGCTAGGTAATGGCAGTCGACTGCCAGTGTAACCGTTGGCTTGAATGCCAATGTGGATTAAGTCGTTGTCTCACAACGGTACTATTGGCAGTTGACTGGGGTCTTATGACAGTCGACTACCAGGCAGAAATCCATAACGCGAGGAGGCTTAAGAGGAGTTCGCCAAGAGGGATTTCCACAGCGATTTCTTGGACATTTTTGAGGCGATTTGTTGATACAAATCAGGGCCTTCAAGCACAGTTCAAGCAATCAACAAGCAAGCATCCAAAAGAGCATTTATAAAGTTTTCTTTACGTGTTTTTGTGTATTTCAGTTGTATTTGCTTGTTTACTTCTTGTATTACTTTTATAATCATTGTAAGAGGTTTCTCCACCTCCGACTAGTTGTCGAGAAGGAGTGTTTTGATTATTAGTGGTGTTTGGCATCGCTAGGGCTCGTTCGAGCCCAACCCGTGGAGTAGGAACCCTAAGGTTCTAAACCACATTATATCATTGTGTATTGTGTGCTTGTATTTTTGTTATTGTTATATTATCTTTGTTTCCGCTGCGCTACCGAAAGTTCTAGCACGCACGAACGATTTCTATCAAATGACGAAAATGCACTATTCACCCCCTCTAGCGGTCATCAACATTCCTACAATTGGTATCAGAGCTAGAAGCTCTTTGAAGGTTGGAACTGAATCTTTGCTTTGCACCTCGGTCGCTCCTATCTATGTGCCCAAATTAAAAAAAATAATCCTTGATGAAGACAGATTACCCAAGTAACCGATCATCATCGTGCTATTCGATTAGAGTGGTCTCTTGAACAAACTTGTTCAAGCAACCTAACTCTTTTTCTCGATTAGCCACGGAATAGATGATGTATGGATCGCCGGTTTTTGTGTTTATCTTCGGGGTCCAAGTAAATTAGCCACATACAATTATACAAAAGAACTAAATCAAAATAAACAAGATTATACCTCTTGTATACCTCTTGATCTTCTATTGTATGTCGTTTCCTTCTCTTGAACGTTGTGTGGGCAACGATCCTCCAAGAGTTGAAACCTCCTAGATCTCGTTCTTCCCTTCCTTGACCTCTCTGTACAAAGGGAAGAATACACGCACCCTTCTTCTCCTATCTAGCATCGGCCACCAAACCACCTATCTTGGATGTTGCCGCCGACTAAGGAGAGGAAGAAGGAGATGATGTCGGCCATTTCCAAAGGACAAGGAACCGCCAGCCAAAGGAGAAAGAGAAGGGGAAAGGAGGCGCTGACAATGGAGAGAGCCCTTGTTGTTGTTGCCGCCAACCAAAGGAGAGACTTCCTTAGGTTTCCACAGCCCAAGAGGAGAAGCAAACCCTAGCCGCCACCAACGCCAACCAACAAACCCTAGCTTCTTGTTTTGCCGCCCAAGACAAGGAGAGCAAACCCTAGAATCCAATTCTATTAGTTGCCGCCCAAGCCTCCTATCCTCCTTATATATATTTCGCCCAAGACTACATTTAATCGTGTCCGTCGGATCTAGGTTTCATGAGGGTTTAAATAGGCTACAATAGGGACCATGAGGAGGAGTTGGATCTTGGCCACCTAATGGATCTGACCCACATAAAATCCGATCCATTAATGATAATCCATTCCACTATAAGATTATCATTGATCTATCTCATTACCCCCCATAAATAAATTTGGGCTTCATATATTAATTGTACAAATATCTCCCTGTGTTTAAGATCTCGAATGTCGGTCAATTAATTAATTTACTTACAATTAATTAATCAGCATCTAACTCCATGAGTAGTACCACTCAACCTCATCATCATGCTGAACCAAGTCCACCTGCAAGGTTTACAAGATGATCCTTATGAGCTCCTCAAGGGGACATCATAATCCTAATATATAGGACACGGTTTCCTCCTATAATCATCGGCACACCATGTAAATAATATCATTTCTCAACTTACCGAGCCTATTAATTTAATCTATAAATCTTGCCCATTGGTAAATCAAAGAAATAAATACTAAGTACATGTGCCCGTTATTATATCGGGATTAAGAGCATGTACACCATAATATCCGAGGTCCGATTCAATTATGTAGTCAGGAATAAATTGAATCACCTCTAAGTCGGTCCTGCTCAATACACACAAAGTGTACTAGTGTAATTCTATGGTCAAGACAAACCAATACCAAATCACACTACAACCATACCAATGGTTTGTCCAAAACCATCTCGGTTGTGAGCCTCTACTTATACTCTACAAGGAACTGATAACATGATCTTCCGTGTGACATCACACACCATGTTATCTATAATGTAATGTATTAGAAAATATGGATAACCATAAATATGCAAACAATGATCATGTGATTCTTATTTCAAAAATAAAGATGTTCATACAAAAGATAGACTTTTTTCAGTATACATCCCAACAATTTTCCACTTATACTAAAAGACTATGTTGTCCTAATACTGCCATACATCTGATTCCCATTCCCTCCACATACCTATCAAAAGCTCTCGCTGGAAGGGCCTTAGTGAAAGAATCTGCCAGGTTACCCTCTGATGCAATCTTGGCTACAACAACTTCTCCTCGCTTTACGATCTCTCGTATCAGGTGGTACTTGCGCTCTATGTGTTTACTTGCCTTATGGGCTCGTGGTTCCTTCGAGTTTGCAACTGCACCACTGTTATCACAATAAATTGTGATAGTTATGGGAAAACCAGAAATCACATCCAAGTCCATCAAGAAGGTCCTGAGCCATACAACTTCTTTGGTTGCCTCAGAGGCTACCACATACTCAACTTCCATAGTGGAGTCCGCCAGACATTTCTGCTTGACACTCCTCCACACAATGGCTCCACCTCCCAATGTAAACACAAAACCCGAGGTATACTTACTATTATCCCTATCAAATTGGAAGTCAGAATCTGTGTAACCCACAGGAAGTAATTGATCTGCCTGGTATACTAGCATATAACCCCTAGTCCTTCTCAGGTACTTCAATATATGCTTTATCGCAGTCCAATATCCCTATCTTGGATTACTCTGATATCTGCTAACCATGCCCACGGCAAAGCAGATATCCGACCTCGTACATAACATAGCACACATGAGCCTTCCTACTGCCGAAGCATAAGGAACCACCTTCATCTCCTATATCTCCTTTGATCTTCTAGGACACATCTCTTTAGATAAAGGAACTCCATGCCTAAAAGGTAGAAAACCTTTCTTGGAGTTCTGCATGCTAAAACGAGCCAAAATGGTGTCTATGTATGAAGCTTGAGATAAGCACAACATTCTTTTCCTGCGATCTCTTATAACCTTGATCCCAAGGATGTGTCCCACTTCTCCCAAGTCCTTCATATCAAACTGTTTGGACAACCATACCCTTACGTCTGATAACACATTGACATTGTTGCCAATTAACAAAATGTCATCTACGTATAGTACAAGAAATACCACTACGTTTCTGTCACATCTCTTATATACACAAGACTTATCCAGACTTTGAATAAATCCATAAGACTGGATTACCTCATCAAAGCAAATGTTCCAAGATCTCGAAGCTTGCTTCAATCCATAAATGGACCGATTAAGTTTGCACACAAGATGCTCTTTGCCCTTTGCAATGAATCCCTCTGGTTGCTCCATATAGATGTTTTCCTCAAGACTTCCATTAAGGAAAGTTATCTTGACATCCATCTGCCACACCTCATAATCCATATGAGCAACAATACATAAGAGAATCCGGACAGACTTAAGCATGGCTACCGGTGAAAAGGTCTCCTCAAAATCGATACTCTCTTTCTGAGTATACCCTTTCGCAACAAGCCTTGCTTTGAAGGTCTCAACATTCCTGTCTATTCCTCTCTTTATTTTGTAGATCCACTTGCATCCAAAGGTTTTTACACCATTGGGTGGTTCTACTAGCTCCCAAACCTGATTTGAATCCATAGATTCTATCTCAGAATTCATCGCACTTTGACAAGATACAACATCTTTATCTTGGATTGCCTCGTCATATGTCCAGGGATCCGGTTCATGTTCGCCAGGGACCAAATCATAAGATTCTCCCAAGAATATAAATCTATCATGCTGTCTAACCACCCTCCCACTATGACGAGGTATCACCTGTGTATCCTATGTGACACGGGTGCAGTAACTTGTGGTATATCCTCTTGTACCGGTGATAATAAAGAAGTGACTTCCCCTCTTAATTCCTCCAGAACAATCTTACTCATTGGTTTGTGGTTCATCACATAGTCTTCCTCTAAAAATCTAGTGTTCATGCTAACGATTACCCTCTAATCACTAGGACTATAGAACAAACCACCTTTCGTTCCTCTCGGATAGCCTACAAACATGCGCACTTTTGTACGAGGTTCCAACTTACCACCATCTACCTTCTACACATGTGCTGGACTCCCCCAAATCCGAATGTCTCGGACTAGGCTTTCACCTAGTCCACAATTCTATGGGAGTAGAATGCACTGATTTAGATGGTACCGAGTTCAGAATATACACTGTTGTATCAAGAGCATACCCCCAGAATATATCTGGCAACTCAGAATAACTCATCATTGATCTAACCATCTCCATAAGAGTCCTATTCCTTCGCTCTACTACACCATTCTGCTGGGGTGTGCCAGGTGCAGACAATTGGGATTGAATCCCAACCTCTGATAAGTAATTTCTAAATTCTCCCAAGAGGTACTCTCCACTACGATCAGATCATAGTGTCATGATACTTTTACCTTGACATTTCTCTACATCAGCCTTGAATTCTTTGAACTTGTCAAAGCATTCAGACTTGCGGCACATCAGGTAAATGTATTCATATCTTGAGTAATCGTCTATAAAAGAGATGAAATACTCAAAACCACCTCTAGTCTGGATAGACATAGGACCACACAAATCAGAATGAACCAATTCCAACACATCTTTGGCTCTATACCCCTTGTCCTTAAAAGGCCTCATGGTCATTTTACCTTCCAAGCAAGATTCGCAGGTTGGAAAATCTTCCACCACTAATGAACCCAGAGGTCCATCAGCTATCAACCTTTGAATTCTACTTAGGTTAATATGACCGAACTTTAGATGCCAAAGATATGTTTGGTTTATTTTCGAAGGTTCTTTTCTCTTATTAGATTTAGAAGATGAGTTATTTACTTCTATTTTCATCATGGGAGCTTTTGGTTCAAGGGTATATAAATTTCCTATCAATGCACCAGAATAGATAATCTCCCTATTCCTTTTTATAACAACTTTGTCATTAAAAGAAATAGAATATCCATCCAAAAACAATTTAGAAACTGAAATTAAATTCTTTCTAAATAAAGGTACATAAAGGCAATTTCTCAGAACCAAAGTTTTATTCCTATCAAAAGATAAATAAACATCTCCCACTGCAATAGCTGCCACCTTTGTGGCATCGCCCAAGTAAACGATAATCTCCTCCTCAGCTAGTCGTTTGGTTTCCTGGAACCCCTGCAAAGTATTGAAGACATGATTAGTGGCTCCCATATCTACACACCAAGTGCCGGTAGATAACACCGCTAAACATGTTTCAACGACTAGACCAAAAGATATACCTTTGGTCTGCTTCTAGTTGGGGCAATCTTTCTTCCAATGTCCAGTCTGCTTACAAGTGAAGCACATGCCTTTCGGCTTCTGCACTCCTCCCTAAGATCCTCCTACCACTTTTGGTCCACCTTGTTTCTTCTTCTTGCCTTTCGGCTTAGAAGTCGAAACCTTCTGAGCAACCATGGCCTGAGCCTGAGCACTTTGACGAAAAAGCCCCTCTACCATCTGGAGTTCTATCAGAAGCTCCGCCAACGAATACAACCTCTTATTCATGTTGTAATTCAGATGAAACTGCTCAAAACTCCTATGTAGAGATTGGAGAATGATATCGACCTAGGTTTCCCCATTGATCTCAGCTCCAAGGACATCCAGCTCATTCAAATGAGCCTTTAACTTGAGAACATGATCCCTCATGGGTGTTCCCTCGACCATGGTGGTTGTCATCAATTTCCTCATGGCTTCCTGCCTTACAACCCGATTCTGGTGTCTGAAAAGTTCCTTGAGATTGAGCATCATGTGATAAGCAGTGGGTATGGCTTGATGCTGATGTTGCAATACATTTGACATAGAAGCCAAAATGTAACACCACGCCATCTCATCAACCTAAATCCACTTTTTATAACTCTCTTTCTTCTTTTCCCCAGAATCATCCGCAAGCTTAGGAGGACACTCTTCAAGGAGTACATACTTGTACTCCTCAGCAGTCAAGACAATATCAAGATTCCTTTTCCAATCAACATAATTGGGTCCAGTAAGTTTATTCTCCTTTAGTATCACAGCAAGTGGATTGAAAGTCATTTTTGAAAAACCTAAGAATGACATAGATCAAAACATTAGATTTCAAAAAATTATTGATTCCTCAAACAATAAAATTTTAAAATCAACCAACACCTCAAAACACTGAGAATATCGTATGCCACGATAGTGTGGACGTATACAAATTCTACATTTGTAAGAGGAGATTTTACCCATTAATTTTATTATCCTGTCAACCTAACTTTTTGACAAATAAAATTAATAGTTGGTTCCTCTTCGACCCTACAAATAAAAGCAGTGACTCCGATGGAGAGGATACTCTTATTTGTATCTAAGTGTGCACCATTACTCGATACCAAGGCAATTATCTCGGATTATGTGCCTTCCGATGGGGAAGTACACATGATCCTAAAAAATTTCCTATAACCATATTTGACCCTGTGATCCGCAAAACAAACTCATCCGATGGGGAGGAAGGCACTCTCACAAGTTTGTTTACATCACATGTCAAATTGTAATGGAGGTCATGGGAATTTTAAAAAAAATATCCCTCTCCCACTTAGTAATTTAAAATGAGGAATTTTTTTAGCACCCAACAAGCATATCAAACAAGAAGCAATAAATATGAAAAAAATATTTTCCAACTATTATGGCTTTTGTTTTCCAATATGCCTCCCGTCGTGTCACTATCTCGTCCGCTCCTCCCTACGCAATGTACAAGCCATCCGGAGATCCGAGCCGAGAATAATTATTTTAATTTACATCCATCGATCCTACACTCCACGAAGGAGTGTACATAAAATCTAGATCGAAAGTAAACTAAAATAAAAGAGTGGCTAAACAATGTCGTACTTAATTATAAAAAATAATACTAGCCTCGTCAACCCCGAAGATTCAAATAATATTACAATTACACACATCTAATCGCATACACACACATATGGCCATAAAAGTTAGATCTTATGTCTGCAACCAAAAAGTTAGCCTACGCACATCCTACTATTATCTGGCACACATAATATATGATAAGTGCATAAAAGTAACCGAATCCTAAACACACAAAACCGGAAACCATGGCTCTGATACCAATTGAAGGTTGGAATTGAATCTTCACTTCGCACCTCGGTCACTTGTGCATGGCGATCCTCTCTACATCCCCGGATTAAAAAAAATAATCCTTGACGAAGACGGATTACCCAAGCAACTGATCAATCATCGTGCTATTCGATTAGAGTGGTCTCTTGAACAAACTTGTTGTTCAAGCAACCTAACTCTTTTCCTCGATTAGCCGTGGAATAGATGATGTACGGATCGCCAATTTTTGTGTTTATCTTCGGGGTCCAAGTAAATTAACCACATACAATTATACAAAAGAACTAAATCAAAATAAACAAGATTATACCTCTTGTATACCTCTTGATCTTCTATTGTATGTCCTTTCCTCCTCTTGAATGTTGTGTGGGAAACGATCCTCCAAGAGTTAAAACCTCCCAGATCTCATTCTTCCCTTCCTTGCTCTCTCCGAAAAAAGGGAAGAATACATGCACCCTTCTTCTCCTATCTAGCACCGACCACCAAGCCACCTATCTTGGATGTTGCCGCCGGCCAAGGAGAGAAAGAAGGAGAAGATGTCGGCCCTTTCCAAAGGACAAGGAACCGTCGGCCAAAGGAGAAAGAGAAGGGGAAAGGTGGCACTGGCAATGGAGAGAATCCTTGTTGTTGTTGCCGCTGGCCAAAGGAGAGACTTCCTTAGGTTTTCGCCGCCCAAGAGGAGAAGCAAACCCTAGCCGCCTCCAATGCCAACCAACAAACCCTAGCTTCTTGTTTTGCCACCCAAGCCAAGGAGAGCAAACCCTAGAATCCAATTATCTTAGTTGCCGCTCAAGCCTCTTATCCTCCTTATATAGATTTTGCCCAAGACTCCATTTAATCATGTCCGTCGGATCTAGGTTTCATGAGGGTTTTAATGTTAGTAATATATGAGAGATGTCCTAAGGCAATCGCCTTATGTATGAACCATTTATATGATAAATGAAGATTCACTATTTGAGTGTACATGTTTTATGTATTTGATTGGATCTTAAACTCATTTACTGAATGTCCACGATACGATTCACAGCATGAGAGAATTTGTGATTGGATCACAACTAGTGAGTATCTCTACATGTGTAATTGTGATGTATCGGAATTATCCCTAGTCGATGAATTGATGGATCTGGACACCATCAATTCTGTTGAGACTAGCACGAGGTATACTCCTTGGTGTATCCAAGCAGCTGATTCTCACTGGCTGGAGACATTGTGATGTCCGGAATTAATCGTGGATGCTAGTTATGGTAACTAGTTCATTGGAGTGACCAGCCGTAAGACTTCATATGGTTCTCTGCATATATAGATATGTCAGTGAAGTTCTTTTTGTGGCTTAAGTGCGATGTTCCTTTGACTTGCGGTATTCAAGTCATCTTGATCATGGAGACTTATGCTTTGACATCTTAAGCAAACATCTCCGAGGAGATGTGGACCCGAGATGATTGGGTATAAGTCGAAGTGATCGAAGGTGTTTGAATAGCCTATAAAGGATTCACCACTCCTTGCGAGGAGATGTATACCCATGGCCTCTCGTCGGATTGTTACTAAAGTCTTTGGCCAAAGCATTACATGTTTAGAGTAAAGTACTCTTCGATACATGTGGAGTAACTAGAATCCGTAGGACGAGGAAATGATACTTGGGCTAGGTGTGACGTAGTCAGCCTAGTGGGGACTGACACAATAGACCATGTCTTGAACCAAGTGGGTATAAGATGAGTGAAGGGAATGGGGCACGATTCATTCGAGCTACTGAAGGGTTTCAGAAATAGTTCTGGATTAACCGTTGATCTTTTCGGTTAATTGGGGATCATGATGTACTACTAGGTGCCACTCATGATCGTTCTATAATTAATGGTTAATTATAGACGGCCAACATAAACCGAGAACCTATTTGGTCACACGCACAACGAGTGTAATCCAAAGGATTTAAAACGAGCTTGAGAATGGGATTCTCAGACCGAGAGAAACTATGTTTGGTTGGACCAAACATAAAGCGAGCATGAAATTGTTTCAGTCGCAGAGGAAGCGTGGATGGGCCGTGTCTTATGAAGACATAATGGATGGACCAAAATGGTTTGGTTCTAATCCAATGGATGAGAATAAACCAAAGGGTTTGGTTTATATTAAACGAATGAACCAAAGGTTGGTTCGGTTCGTTTTAACTTAAAATAAACCATCATGGTTTGGTTTATTTTAACTTATCTTAATGGAGCGGGTTAACGGGCTTTATGGATATGATCCATTAACCATTAAGAGAATTAGTTCTCTATAAAATAGGGCTTAAACCCTAACCCTAACACCTAATCTAATTTTGGCCGCCCAACACATAGTTGCCGCCCACCTCCTTGGTGAATTCGGCGCCAGCCTTGTGCCGCCCAACCACTTGTGCCGCCGTCCAACTTGTTGCCGGCGACCAAGCTTCAGCCGGTGAACCTCCGGCGACCCTCCGGTGATCTCCTATAGGTTTGGCATCAAGGTGAGGCTTTTCTCTCCTTGTTTTGGCCGGCGCCTACTCCTCCACCAAGCTGTCCAATTTTCTGGACAGCTTCTCCTCCTCTCGTCGGAGCGTCGTTTGGACGACGGTTAGTGCTCCGACAGCGGCTAACTTACCGGGGATTTGATCTCCGGTAATCCTCTGAGGTGGAGGACGAAGGATTCGTCAAACGGTTGACGAACACCTCTCCGGAGAAACGAGTTTTGAGAACTCGTTTTGGATCCGAATTTGGATTCAGATCGTGATCATCTCTCGATCACGTCGTCTTCAACACGAGGCTAGTAACCCGTACGAAGACGAAGCTCGTGACTTAGCGAAGTCATCCCGAGGAGCTCGGCGTGGATACGGATAGAGATGATTCTTACGAGGATCGTTCCGGTTGATGCCGTTCCCGCTACACGTCATACGGAAGGTATAACGTAGTTTAATTTCCTTTTATAGCAAATTTTAATTTACAGTTATGTCTACACTTGTTGTAATTGCATGCGTGTGTTGTGTGTGTTGTAATAAATATAGATTTATTATTTTAATTGCTTCCGCTGTGCTCATGTTTACGAAACATGATCGAACACACACACGCCGCGGTGCCTGAAACCCAACAGTGGTATCAGAGCCCAGGTTGTGTTTCGACATAATCGTAAAATGGTTTTGCGATAGTCATAATGTATTTCTGGAAATTTTTTAATTTTGGAAATTTAGAAGTATTTATGGAAATTTTTCAATTTTGGAAAGTCTAGATGTATTTATGGATATCTTCCACTTTTGGAAAGTTGGAAGTATTTATGGAAATTGTTATTTTCCATAAATAAAATATTTGATTAGATTCTGGAAATTTGTTTCCTAATTTAATCATGATTTGATTTGGGAAATCAAATCTTAAAATATTTTATTTCCATAAGTAGTTTTAATGATTTAGGAAATTGGTTTCTAAATAGATTTTCCTTAATCAAATAATTCCATGAATAAAATATGTGATTAGATTTGGAAATTTGTTTCCTAATTTAATTATGATTTGATTTGGAGAATCAAATCTTAAACATATTTTATTTCCATAAATAGTTATGACATATAAGGAAATATATACATGACATAATTGTATGCCATGTAATTGCATTAGATGCATAACATTATGCCATGCGTGTCGTGACATGTAGATGTATGCCATGTATGTCATGCCATGTAGATAATAGTTATTTGCATGCAAAGAGGATGAGACATAAAACCCTAACTCAATATTAAAGTCTACACCTTCCATTAATATGGTTAGAACCAGAGTTCTGTTTCTTGTTTGGGTTGTTGGACTCACTCCAAGCCCGGCTCGAACCTGAACATGTTCAAATCATTGGAATAGTTTAACTCTAATATGGTAAGAGTCAGAGGTCAATCGTTAGTTTGGGTTGTTGGACTCACTCCAAGCCTGGCTAATTGGTTGAATGCGCTCTAACCATATTAAAACTATTTCGCGATTAATGGGTCGGCTTTAACTTGGAGCATCGATTTGTTGGACTCACTCCAAGGTCGATGTGAGAGGTGAAGTTGGGTGCTATGCATATGATGCATACTTGTTAATGTGTTAACAACCCAATGTATGTGTAAACATTCAATTAGTTGATAGCACATTGTGATAGTTACATATACATGATATGTAATCGGTATACTAGATACCCACCATCATAGCTAAGAATGGCTTGTTGGACTCACTCTAAGGTTGTTCTTATCTATGATGGATATCAGCCCATTCGGAGATGGACCTACGATCTCCCGAAGTGAGTTTGGGGTTTTTGAAATTCGAAAAATGAATGGGATTTATAAATGTATATTGATGCATTTTAAAATCATTTTCTCATATATGCTCGTTTTGTATTTCTAGGTCAATAAATTGATCATGACGTCTTTGAATTTGCGCACTATTTTGGATTCGAACAAACTGACTGGGCCTAACTTCCTGGACTGGCTTAGAAACCTGAGAATTGTTCTCAAGGCGGAAAAGCTTGCATATGTCCTTGAAGAGCCTCTTCCTGACCGTCCTAAGGACGATGCAACTCCAGACCAAATGTTGGTCTATCAGAAGCATGTGGCAGATTCTGAGCTGGCGAGTTGCATCATGCTAGCGGCGATGGTACCCGAGCTGCAGAAGCAGCATGAGCATATGGATGCTAATACTATGGTCTTCCATCTTCATGAGTTGTTCGATGAGCAAGCGAGATCCGAAAGGTTCGAGGTCTCTAGGCTCCTCTTCACTACGAAGATGCAAGAAGGTTCGTCTGTAGTGCAGTTTGTGCTAAAGATGAACGGGTACATCGAGCGGCTAGCTACCCTCGATTTTGTGATGGATCATGAGTTAAGTATTGACTTAATTCTGCATTGTTTGCCCAAGAGTTTCTCGCAATTTGTGATGAACTATCGGATGAACAAATTGGAATCCACCATTCCCGAGCTCCTCAATATGTCAAGAGTGGAGCCTTCTGAAGCATGAGGAGAAGGCGGTTCATAGTTGATTCCTCAAAGAAAGGTTCTAAGAGGAAGGCAAAGAAGAGAAGAAAGGAAAGAAAAAGGCAAAGAAGGCGGAACCAAATAAAAGGGCACTTGCCATCTTTGTGGCAAGGAAGGCCATCAGCGAAGAAAGCTGCAAGATTTATCTTGAGTCCATGAAGAAGAAGAAGGCATCGATGCCCCATCCTCTTGAGTATCTTCGTTATTGATTGTCATTCTATTTCCTTAGACACTTGGGTATTGGATCGGTGTAGCTCACATATATGTAATGACATACGAGGGCTAAGGAATAGAAGAAGACTTGTCGGAGGAGTCAAATTTGCGAGTTGGCAATGGAGCAAAGGTTCGCTGCGGTCGCCATCGGAACTTATTTGTCAAGCTCCCTAGTGGACTAGTCTTGGAACGGACAATTGCTATTATGTTCCTTCTCTAATAAAGAACATTGTTTCTATTTCTTGTTTAAATAGAAATGGTTTCCATTTAACGTTTAGTAACAATTGTTGTTATATAACTTTGAATGGCGTACTTTATGGAACTGGAACTTTGAGTAATGGCATTTATACGTTGGACGTATCCAGTGACATTTTAAATATCGAAGCGAGCAACACGCGTGCTCGAAAGGATAATCACATAGACTCCTATATGTGCCATTGTCGTCTTGGCCATATAAGCAAGAAACGCATGTCCGAATTACACCGATGTGGAATTCTGGAATCGTTTGAATTGGATTCATACGATACATGCGAATCATGCTTAAAAGGCAAGATGACTAAGTTACCTTTCTTGGAAAAGGTGAGCAGTGGGAGAGTTACTAGGTCTAGTACATACTGATGTATGTGGACCTATGTCAACTCAAGCATTAGGAGGCTATAGCTACTTCATTACCTTCACCGATGATCACTCACGGTTTGGGTATGTGTTCTTGATGAAACACAAGTCTGAAGCCTTTGAAAAGTTCAAAGAATTCAGAAATGAAGTAGAGAAACAACATGACAAAAGTATTAAAATACTTCGATCGGATCGAGGTGGTGAATACTTAAGTCAAGAGTTTCTTGATTATCTAAGAGACAATGGCATATTGTCTCAATGGACTCCGCCCTATACACCACAGTATAATGGTGTATCTGAGAGGCGTAACCGGACCTTGTTGGACATGGTCAGGTCAATGATGAATCATGCGACTCTTCCCAAGTCCTTTTGGGGTTATGCACTTCTGACAGCTGTTTACTTGTTAAACAGAATGCCTACCAAGGTAGTCTCTACTACTCCATATGAGATATGGGCTAGTAAGAAACCTCATGTATCTTACTTGAAGATATGGGGTTGTCCTGCTTATGTGAAGCGGACTGTATCAGACAAACTGATGCTAAGTCTGATAAATGTCTATTTATTGGATACCCTAAGGAAACAAGGGGTTACCAATTCTATCATCCTGTGGAACAAAAGGTGTTTGTTTCAAGGCATGCTGTGTTTCTAGAGAATGAGTTTCTCTTGCAAGAAAACAGTGGGAGTGTCGTTGAGCTTGAGGAGGCTCGAGAGACTCAAATAGACATTGATGAGATACCTGGTGAAGCACAACAGCCGACAACTCATAGTGATGAGCAATCGGCTGGACCTATTGTAACACCACATCTTCGTAGATCTGGTAGAACATGCAATATTCCTGAGAGATATGGATTTCTCGTAAGTGAATCGAACGACGTGTTACTCATTGATGATGAGGAGCCTACCAGTTATGAAGAAGTGCTGACAAGTTCAGAAAGGGATAAGTGGCTTGGTGCCATGAAGTCGGAAATGGATTCCATGTACGAAAACCAAGTTTGGAACTTGGTTGACCCACCTGAAGGCATAAAGCCTATAGGGTGCAAGTGGGTTTTCAAGAAGAAAACCGACATGGATGGTAATGTGATTACCTATAAGGCTAGATTGGTGGCGAAAGGATATCGTCAAAAGGAAGGTGTTGATTATGACGAAACCTATTCGCCTGTAGCTATGCTTAAATCCATTCGGATGCTCCTGGCCATAGCAGCTCATTATGATTATGAGATATGGCAGATGGATGTGAAAACAACTTTCCTTAATGGAAACTTGCTCGAGGACGTGTATATGATACAGCCTGAGGGTTTCACATCGGTTGATAAAACCAAGGTATGCAAGTTGCGACGATCCATTTATGGATTGAAGCAAGCAACCAGGAGCTGGAATATCCGTTTTGATGAGACGATCAAAAAGTTTGATTTCTCACAAAATCCAGACGAACCTTGTGTGTACAAGAAGGTTAGTGGGAGTGCAGTCGTGTTCCTAGTATTGTATGTCGATGACATATTACTTATAGGAAACGATGTGTCAATCTTACAGTCAGTTAAGGTTTGGTTATCCAAGACATTCTCCATGAAAGACCTGGGAGAAGCAACCTACATCCTTTGGATTAAGATCTATAGAGATAGATCGAAACGGTTGCTTGGTCTTTCGCAGTCTACATATATAGACCGAGTGCTAAAGAGGTTTAGCATGTCGGAATCCAAGAAAGGTTTCCTACCCATCAGGCATGGGGTACACCTTTCGAAGTCTATGTGTCCGCGCACAGAAGACGAGAGGATTTGCATGAGTAAGATTCCCTATGCATCCACAATAGGATCTATCATGTATGCTATGTTATGTACGAGGCCCGATGTATCGTATGCTCTGAGTGTCACGAGCAAGATACCAGTCTAATCCAGGAATGGATCATTGGGCGGCTGTTAAGACGATCCTTAAGTACTTGAGAAGAACTAAGGATGTGTTCCTAATATATGGAGAAGGGTACATGGTGATACGTGGGTATACGGATGCCAGATCCAGACAGACAAGGATGATTCCATGTCTTAGTCTGGGTATGTATTCACCTGGAATGGAGGCGCAATAAGTTGGAAAGGTTCCAAGCTTGACACTATAGCGGATTCTGCCACTAAAGGCGAGAATCGTTGCGACTTTGGGATCAAGTAGTTCATCTATGAACTTGATGTGGTCTCATCAATGATCCAAACATGTGCTTCGCCGCTATCATCTTATCAGAGAGATCATAAGTAGGAACGAAATACAAATAGAGAAAATTCCCACTGAAAGGAACTTAGCGGATCCTTTGACTAAAGCATTACCTCAAAGTAAGTTTGAGGGTCATGTTAGAGCTTATGGTATTGGATACCATAGCGATTGGCATTAGGCCAAGTGGGAGTCTGTTAGTAATATATGAGAGATGTCCTAAGGCAATCGCCTTATGTATGAACCATTTATATGATAAATGAAGATTCACTATTTGAGTGTACATGTTTTATGTATTTGATTGGATCTTAAACTCATTTACTGAATGTCCACGATACGATTCACAGCATGAGAGAATTTGTGATTGGATCACAACTAGTGAGTATCTCTACATGTGTAATTGTGATGTATCGGAATTATCCCTAGTCGATGAATTGATGGATCTGGACACCATCAATTCTGTTGAGACTAGCACGAGGTATACTCCTTGGTGTATCCAAGCAGCTGATTCTCACTGGCTGGAGACATTGTGATGTCCGGAATTAATCGTGGATGCTAGTTATGGTAACTAGTTCATTGGAGTGACCAGCCGTAAGACTTCATATGGTTCTCTGCATATATAGATATGTCAGTGAAGTTCTTATTGTGGCTTAAGTGCGATGTTCCTTTGACTTGCGGTATTCAAGTCATCTTGATCATGGAGACTTATTCTTAGACATCTTAAGCAAACATCTCCGAGGAGATGTGGACCCGGGATGATTGGGTATAAGTCGAAGTGATCGAAGGTGTTTGAATAGCCTATAAAGGATTCACCACTCCTTGCGAGGAGATGTATACCCATGGCCTCTCGTCGGATTGTTACTAAAGTCTTTGGCCAAAGCATTACATGTTTAGAGTAAAGTACTCTTCGATACATGTGGAGTAACTAGAATCCGTAGGACGAGGAAATGATACTTGGGCTTGGTGTGACGTAGTCAGCCTAGTGGGGACTGACACAATAGACCATGTCCTGAACCAAGTGGGTATAAGATGAGTGAAGGGAATGGGGCACGATTCATTCGAGCTACTGAAGGGTTTCAGAAATAGTTCTGGATCAACCGTTGATCTTTTCGGTTAATTGGGGATCATGATGTACTACTAGGTGCCACTCATGATCGTTCTATAATTAATGGTTAATTATAGACGGCCAACATAAACCGAGAACCTATTTGGTCACACGCACAACGAGTGTAATCCAAAGGATTTAAAACGAGCTTGAGAATGGGATTCTCAGACCGAGAGAAACTATGTTTGGTTGGACCAAACATAAAGCGAGCATGAAATTGTTTCAGTCGCAGAGGAAGCGTGGATGGGCCGTGTCTTATGAAGACATAATAGATGGACCAAAATGGTTTGGTTCTAATCCAATGGATGAGAATAAACCAAAGGGTTTGGTTTATATTAAACGAATGAACCAAAGGTTGGTTCGGTTCGTTTTAACTTAAAATAAACCATCATGGTTTGGTTTATTTTAACTTATCTTAATGGAGGGGGTTAACGGGCTTTATGGATATGATCCATTAACCATTAAGAGAATTAGTTCTCTATAAAATAGGGCTTAAACCCTAACCCTAACACCTAATCTAATTTTGGCCGCCCAACACATAGTTGCCGCCCACCTCCTTGGTGAATTCGGCGCCAACAGCCTTGTGCCGCCGCCCAACCACTTGTGCCACCGTCCAACTTGTTGCCGGCGACCAAGCTTCAGCCGGTGAACCTCCGGCGACCCTCCGGTGATCTCCTATAGGTTTGGCATCAAGGTGAGGCTTTTCTCTCCTTGTTTTGGCCGGCGCCTACTCCTCCACCAAGCTGTCCAATTTTCTGGACAGCTTCTCCTCCTCTCGTCGGAGCATCGTTTGGACGACGGTTAGTGCTCCGACAGCGGCTAACTTACCGGGGATTTGATCTCCGGTAATCCTCTGAGGTGGAGGACGAAGGATTCGTCAAACGGTTGACGAACACCTCTCCGGAGAAACGAGTTTTGAGAACTCGTTTTGGATCCGAATTTGGATTTGGATCGTGATCATCTCTCGATCACGTCGTCTTCAACACGAGGCTAGTAACCCGTACGAAGACGAAGCTCGTGACTTAGCGAAGTCATCCCGAGGAGCTCGGCGTGGATACGGATAGAGACGATTCTTACGAGGATCGTTCCGGTTGATGCCGTTCCCGCTACACGTCATACGGAAGGTATAACGTAGTTTAATTTCCTTTTATAGCAAATTTTAATTTACGGTTATGTCTACACTTGTTGTAATTGCATGCGTGTGTTGTGTGTGTTCTAATAAATATAGATTTATTATTTTAATTGCTTCCGCTGTGCTCATGTTTACGAAACATGATCGAACACACACACACCGCGGTGCCTGAAACCCAACATTTAATAGGCTAAAATAGGGACCATGAGGAGGAGTTGGATCTTGGCCACCTAATGGATCCGACCCACATAAAATCTGATCCATTAATGATAATCTATTCCACTAGAGGATTATCATTGATCTACCTCACCAACCCCCATAAATAAATATGGGCTCCATATATTAATTGTACAAATATCTCTCCGTGTTTAAGATCTCGAATGTCCGTCAATTAATTATTTTACTGATAATTAATAAATCAACATCTAACTCCATGAGTAGTACCACTCAACCTCATCATCATGCCGGACCAAGTCCACCTGCAGGGTTTTCATGATGATCCTTATGAGCTCCTCAAGGGGACATCATCATCCTAATATATTGGACACGGTTTCCTCCTATAATCAATGGCACACCATGTAAATAATATCATTTCCCAACTTACCGAGCCTATCTATTTAATCTATAAATCTCGCCCATTGGTAAATCAAAGAAATAAATATTAAGTACATGCGCCCGTTATATATCGGGATTAAGAGCATGTACATCATAATATCCGAGGTCCGATTCAATTATGTAGTCAACAATAAATTGAATCACCTCTATGTCGGTCCTGCTCAATACACACAAAGTATACTAGTGTAATTCTATGGTCAAGACAAACCAATACCAAATCACATTACAACCATACCAATGGTTTGTCCAAAACCATCTCGGTTGTGAGCCTCTAGTTATACTCTACAAGGAACTGATTGTTAGGGCAATCTCTTGCCATGATTAGGTTTTGATGTGTGTGGCAAAGGGTTTAAATTAGTTTGTTATGTTGATTTGATATGTGCGTTGAAGTCGTGCAGGACTTAGTAATTCGCACATGGAGCCGTGGCGAGTTTCACATCTCATGACTCGGGCCTTGAGTCGGTGAAGGATAGCTTTGCCGAAGCCGTGCGCTTGGAGCATCCGAGGGACCGCCGGACGAGGAGCTTGGAGTGAAGCCGGAGGAAGTAGACTTCGAGGCAAGAGACGTGAAGGAGCATTGCAGAGTCGTGCGCTTGATGCTGCCGAGGGACGTGGCCGCGAACGAAGAGAACTTCGAAGGCGAGGGACTCCGAGGGATGAGAGTGAGCGAATGTAACCCGGGAAGGGGTAGTAGCTCGTAGGTGAAACTTGGCCATTTAGCTAAGTGTCAGATGAGATTTCCCGACACCAGTCGACTGACATGGAATGGCAGTCGACTGCTCTGAGTCGATTGGGTTCGACTGGTGTCTGACTCATGGGCATTTGTCCCAAGCAGTCGACTGCCATGGACTGGTAGTCGACTACTGTCGACATCAATCGACTGCCAAGGGACAGCAGTCGACTGATGGCACTGTGCACGGGCACAGAATGGAGTCGACCTCGTTGAGGACTCGACTGATCGAGCATCAGTCGACTGATGGTAGGATCAGTCGACTGATGCCAGTACCATTGGATGAATTCCAATGTGGAAAGCGGTCGTTATTGGGCAACAGCTACAGGACCAGTCGACTGATCGAGGGTATCAGTCGACTGCTCCTGTGTCAACGGGAAGAAACCCTCTTCCTCTATAAAAAGGAAGAGGATGGGGCTTTGGGAGGCTAATGCTTGAGCTCTAAACTTCTCCCAAAGTGCCATACACGATTCCCTACTCTTCTTACTTGCTTTTACTTCAATCTTATTGTAAGAAGAGTGATCTTGATTGTAAAGGTTACCTCCACCTAGCTTGGTGCAAAGGAGAGACCAATAGTGATTAGTTTTGGCGGAGTGATTCACCGAGGACGAATCGGGTCGTGGATTAGCGGCGTAGCCGTGAATCACATTACATCCTTTTTAGCATTATTTGTTTATCTTTTGCTTTGTCTTTATTTATTTGTATTTGCATATTCCGCTTGCGCTAATATTTTGTAGACGAGCAAAATCCGACATCCAACGAACGAGGGCTATTCACCCCCCTCTAGCCGGCTGTTTCGATCCCCGACAAGTGGTATCAGAGCCAAGGAAAGCTTGTCGAGGACTAACCGCCACAACAAGCAATATTTAAAATGGTCGGTTCCAACATCCACCCACCGAAGTTCGACGGCGAATTCTCTTGGTGGAAAAAGAGAATGGAGGTATTTTTTGAAACGGATTTTGATATTATGATTACAATGGAATCCGATTTTGTTTTTCCTAGGGATGAAGAAGGGAAGCCAATAGAGAAATCTAGGTGGACCAAAAAGCAAAGGGAGGAGCACCTTGCAAACTCAAAAGCCAAGCATCATCTTTTCAATGTGCTCCCCCAACAAGAGATCAACCGAATTGGAGAATGCCTAAGTGCCAAGGAGATGTGGGAGAAGCTAATTGAGCTTCATGAAGGCACATCCGAGGCGAAGCTAGCAAGGAGAGACCTCCTCCGCTCCCAACTCAACAACATTAAACTAGAAAAGGGAGAAAAGGTAATTTCCTTACATTCTCATTTCAAGGAATTATAATCGGTTTGTCAAGTGTAGGTGAGAAGCTCTCCAACCGGGATATGGTAATGAAGGCCATAGATGCCTTTCCCCGGTTCTCAAGATGGAGCTCCATGGTGGATTCGTTTTACATCTCCAAGAACTTGGAAGTAAGTACCATGGAGGAGTTTTTCTCAACAATGGAGCTCCACGAAACGAGGCTTGAAGGAATACAAGAAGAGCCAAAGTTTCAACCTTCAAGGGGAGTGGCACTAATAGCAAACAAGGGGAAGAAGAAGATAGAGATCCCCTCCTCCTCCGATGAAGAAGCATCTTCCTTCTCCTCCATGGATAGCACCGAAGAAGCCTATATGGTAAGGAGGGTAAGACGTGCATTAAAAGGTTTTAGATTTAATAAATCCAATGATAGGAATAGAAGACCAAGGGGGAAGGTCATATGCTACAATTGCCAAGGAGAGGGGCACATAAGGGATAATTGTCCCCTCCTAAACAAGAGCAAGGAAGAAAGGAAGAAGAAAGAAGAAAAGAAGAAGAAAAAGGTGAGTAAAAAGAAGGAAGAGGAAAAGAAGGCCAAGGAAAAAGGAAAGGTCATGGCTCTCAAAGCAAAGACATGGGATGACCTTGCCTCCTCATCCTCATCCGAAGAAGAGGAACAAGTCTATTCCAACCTTGCATTGATGGCCTTCGATGACTTGGATTGCTCCTCCACCGAAAATGAAGAATCAAGCTCAAGTGGAGAGAGCTCAAGTGAAGGGGGAGCCTCTACATCATCCTCATCCGAAGAAGAGGATTTGGTAAGTGAGGTAACAAATCTACCCCCTAAGCAAATTATGTCTATGATTTCTAGCCTCACTAAGGACTTATTTAGAGCCAAGAAAAAGAACAAAAGCATGCTTGACCAAATTAAGGAATTAGAGCAAAAATTAGAAAAAGCATGTTTTAATGATAATGATGATGATGCATGTTCACATGATAAATATATGCCATTTGATGTTAATGATGCATGCATAGAAGAAAATAGGCTTTAAGAGAAAAGGTAGATTATTTAACCAATGCCCTAGAAAAATTCACTATTGGCTCAAATACATTGAACATGATAATTGGGAGCCAAAGAGCAAGCTTTAACAAAAAGGGCCTAGGATATAAAGAAAAGAAAAATGAAAAGGTCTATAAATGCCTAATTGCTAGGGGACAAGATAAGAAGAAGGTAATAGCTAGAAAATGGATCCCCAAGGAGTATCTTGTGAACCCTATAGGCAAGAACTTATTTTGGGTTCCAAAATCCATCCTTAAGGGTTAGAAAAACCCTAGGGTAGTCAACCAAATGGAATTCATCTATATCTTATTTTTGGTTGACTTAGGATAGCGGGACAACATTTTTGAAATAGTGTTAGGTGATGATAACGTGCCTATAAATAGATAATAATGCTTAAATCATGATGATTAATGTAATTGCTATGTATGTTTGCAATCATGATTTATGATTTTGATATTTGGCACATAATCATGAGAAATAGGTGTAGATCATGCCTTAGGTGATATTTGCTAATTATCATCATGTAATACCTAATGCATGATTATTACTTGATGAATACATGTATTTAATGATCATAATGTGTAATTCATTCATATATGTCATTATGATCATGTGGATTGTTAGGGTGATACTTAACCTTGATAGAATTGCATAAATATAATGGTTAAGTATATACAAATACCTCTAGGATACATCTCACACTGACTATAGGCTACCATGATTGAAAACTTAGCATGAGTGAGATGTTAGGATCATACAAATGTCCACTAATGCCTATGACATTTAGATGGTCATTTAAGCTATCAAAATAGCAATAATAGACCAATCATGGGAAAGACTTATGTTTAATTCATAGACATATTGACCAAAGATCATGGTTGGATATTTCATATATTTTCAAAACAATTTCTTACTTTAAAATCTATGTATTCGTGTTTTGAAACAATTGGAACCAAAAACTAGGTGTTAAACTTGATACTAGAATGATTAAAAACCTAGTGGTTTTTAAAACTTTTGGATTTTTGTCAAATATGTGAAAATATAATGATTTTTCATGAAGAACTATTTTTCACTGATAAAGAATCTTACAAGAAACATGTTCCCCAAATTTCATGATTTTTTGAATTTTCTGGAATTTTTAATACATTTCTGAAATTCGATCTGAAAATCAGAAAGTTACGAATTAGCGTGTGGGATCATTGGTAGTCTGAACCATCGTGATGGCACTGAAAATTAGAAGCGAAACGCTTGAATTCAGGTTTTAGACTAATTTTTGGTATTTTTCTTCTATTAGACTTGATGCCATGAGTTTATAACTTAGTGTTAATCTTTTTGATGATGTCAAAGGGGGAGAAAATATTATGTTTAAGTTAATTATGATAGGGGGAGAATTTGTAGAGAGAAGTTTCATGGATTAAGGGGGAGTTGCATGTTGCTATATCATGTTTATGTTTACATGCTTTCTTACCTTAGAAATTTTTATCAAATGTTTTTACCTAACTTAAACGGATTGCCACACATCAAAAAGGAGGAGATTGTTAGGGCAATCTGTTGCCATGATTAGGTTTTGATGTGTGTGGTAAAGGGTTTAAGTTAGTTTGTTATGTTGATTTGATATGTGCGTTGAAGTCGTGCAGGACTTAGTAATTCGCACATGGAGCCGTGGCGAGTTTCACATCTCATGACTCGGGCCTTGAGTCGGTGAAGGATAGGTTTGCGGAAGTCATGCGCTTGGAGCATCCGAGGGACCGCCGGATGAGGAGCTTGGAGTGAAGCCGAAGGAAGTAGACTTCAAGGCAAGAGACACGAAGGAGCATTGCAGAGTCGTGCGCTTGATGCTGCCGAGGGTCGTGGCCGCGAACGAAGAGAACTTCGAAGGCGAGGGACTCCGAGGGATGAGAGTGAGCGAATGTAACCCGGGAAGGGGTAGTAGCTCGTAGGTGAAAATTGGCCATTTGGCTAAGTGTCGGATGGGATTTCCCGACACCAGCCGACTGCCATGGAATGGAAGTCGACTGCTCTGAGTCGATTGAGTTCGACTGGTGTCTGACTCATGGGCATTTGCGAAGCCGATCCGCCATGGATCGGCGATCGACTTATCCGATATCACGATCGCCAAGGGACGATAGTCGATCGATGGCACCGTGCACGGGCAGAATGGAGTCGACCTCGCTGAGGACTCGATCGATCGAGCATCAATCGACCGATGGTAGGATCGATCGATGCTAGTACCGCTGGATGAATTCCAATGTGGAAAGCTACAGGACCGGTTGGTCGATCGAGGGCATCACCGATCGCTTGCCGTGTCAACGGGAAGAAACCCTCTTCCTCTATAAAAAGGAAGAGGATGGGGCTTTTGGAGGCTAATGCTTGAGCTCTAAACTTCTCCCAAAGTGTCATACACGATTCCCTACTCTTCTTACTTTCTTTTACTTCAATCTTATTTTAAGAAGAGTGATCTTGATTGTAAAGGATACCTCCACCTAGCTTGGTGCAAAGGAGAGACCAATAGTGATTGGTTTTGGCGGAGTGATTCACCGAGGACGAATCGGGTCGTGAATTAACGGCGTAGCTGTGAACCACGTTACAACCTTGTTAGCATTGTTTGTTTATCTTTTGCTTTGTTTTTATTTATTTGTATTTGCATATTCCGCTTGCACTAACATTTTGTAGACGAGCAAAATCTGACATCCAACGAACGAGGGCTATTCACCCCCCTCTAGCCGGCCGTTTCGATCCCTGACATTGATAACATGATCATCCATGTGACACCACACATCATGTTATCTACAATGTATTTTATCAGACAATATACATAACCATAAACATGCAAACAATGATCATGTGATTCTTATTTCACAAATAAAGATGTTCATACAAAAGATAGACTTTTCAGTATACATCTCAACAATATTCACCTGCTTCACATCCGAGGGAGCGCGCTAGTGGGAACAAGATGGAGTTTGAAGAAAAATTGGGATGAGATGTCAACACTCTGATCCCATAGACCTTCTATGGACAAGAAGGGTTAAACAATGGAGGGCACAAATGGAGAACTTCTTCATGATGGACATTGAAGATTGGATGATCCTAGTGAAGGGGTTTGAAATTCCAAGAGGTCCAAAAGGTGGATACCTCAAGAAGAAAAGATGGACCAAAGAGCAAGTCCAAGATTTCGAAAGAAATGATAAGGTAACATAATTAATATTAAATTCAATACCTAACGATATAGTGTCTAGGTTTGTATCGCCCGTAAAATTCTAAACTATGCCAAGTAATTATATAGGTTTTAAGGCCATAAAAGGTTTAAAATAAAATAAAATAAAAGATGGTTATAGGTAGGATTTGAACCATGAACCTCCTAATAGGGAGGTAGCCTTGACACCACTAGACCCTAGGATAATTTATGGATAAGATATATAAAGAATGTACAAGACCATAGGATGATTCATGGATAAGATATATAAAGAATATACAAAGAATATAGATGGGAAGATGAGGAGTTGGTTCATCCCCTCCCATGAAAGGATGAAGAGTGTTCATTCCCTAGGTATTAAAGAGGAGAATTAAGAAAAGAGAGGAAGTAAAACCCCACTTTCCTTCTTCATTCTCCTTCTTCCTCATCCTTGGCCGAATTCCCCATTTCCCTTTCCTCCCTTTTTCATCCCAAGCTCTAGAAATTTTATAAGAATTTTTATATGATTATAATGGGCTTTATGTGGGATCTTTCAAAAATAAAAGAAAATGAGCCAAAAAAAAAAAAGATGCAAGGCCTAGGAATTGAACCCCAAACCTCTAGAGATAGCCAAGCCCTATAGATGCATCCACTAACCAGAAGCCCAATAAGATTTTATTATTAGAGGAATAGGGGAAATTATAGTTAGGGTGTAAGGGAGATTAAGGGACTCTTCAAGTGAATAAATAGGGGAAATGAGGGGGCATGAGTTATCAAAACTTCATTTCTCCTCCTCTTCTTCTTCCTCACCGAACTCTAGAGCTCCCCCTCTCCATTTCTTTGGCCGAACCCCATCCAAGCAAGGAGAAGGCTAGATTTGGTTTTCCTTAGGTCATCTTTCCACTAAAAGCAAAGCGAAGGATGTAAGTATCCCTCACCTGCATACGAGTAGCTTTCGGTTGATTGTTTTGTGTAGAAATCCCTATGATATATTCGGCCAAGCTTAGTTTTGATGTTCCAAGGAAGTTCTATATCATGTTTTGTAAGAAGAAGATGATGTTAGGATGTAAAATGAATTAGGTTAAAAGATAACCCTAGAAACCCCTATGGACTATTCGGCCAACACATGTTTTTGGGTGTTTTATTGAAGTTCTACATCTTGTTTTACATGCAAATGATGATGTTAGGAGGTAGAATGAATTAGGTTAAAAGTTAACCCTAGGAATGCCTATGAACCATTCGTCCAACATGGATTTTTGGTGTTTTATTGAAGTTCTATACCTTATTTTACATGCACATGATGAAGTTAAGATGTAGAATGAATTAGGTTAAAAGTTAACCCTAGGAACCCCTATGAACCATTCGGCCAACATGGATTTTTGGTGTTTTATTGAAGTTCTATATCTTGTTTTACATGCAAATGATGATGTAAGGAGGTAGAATGAATTAGGTTAAAAGTTAACCCTAGAAACCTCTAAGGACTATTCGGCCAACATGTGGTTTTTGGTGATTAAATGAAGTTTAATCCATGTTTTGTATGCATATGATGTTGTTAGTATGTTAATTGGATTAGGTTAAAAGTCTAACCCTAAAAGCCCCTTGAACCATTCGGCCACTCCTTTATTTTGATGATTCAATGAAGTTTTAATCCATGTTTTGTATGCATATGATGTTGTTAGTATGTTAATTGAATTAGGTTAAAAGACTAGCCCTAAAAACCGACATGGACCATTCGGCCACCCCCCTTGTATTGATGCTCCAATGAAGTTTTATTCCATGTTTTGTATGCATATGATGTTGTTAGTATGTTAATTGAATTAGGTTAAAAGACTAGCCCTAAAAACCTACATGGACCATTCGGCCACCCCCCCTTGTATTGATGCTCCAATGAAGTTTTATTCCATGTTTTGTTTGCATATGATGTTGTTAGTGTGTTAATTTAATTAGGTTAAAAGACTAGCCCTAAAAACCTACATGAACCATTCGGCCAACCATTGTCCTTTAACATGCTCTAGGTTAGGTTAACATGTGTTTTATGTTGGGTGAATTCATGTTGACTTTTGATATTAAATGATGCTAGATGAAGATAACATGCTTTAGGTTAGTGTTTACTTACTCTTGAAGTTTATGCCTTATGCCATGCCCTATGTGTATGTGATATTTAAGATATGTTATGAAATGAAATACGATATGATTATGAAATGAAAAATGATATGTTCATGAAATGAATATGATATGATTATGAAATGAAGTATGATGTGTTTATGAAATGAAATATGATATGTTCATGAAGTGAAATATGACATGTTATGAAATGAAGTATGATGTGTTTATGAAATGAAAGATGATATATTCATGAAGTGAAATATGATATTGTTGGTGCAATCGGCCCAGCAGTACCTTGATGGTATTTTGATGATAGACAAAACTCATGACATAGGAGTGTCATGGGAAAGTCCAACATGGGTTGGCATGGAAAATCCAAGCATGGAGCTTGGTGTGGAAGTCCAAAGCATTGCGAAGCCGTGCGCTTGGTGCTTGGTGAGAAATGCATTGCGAAATCGTGCGCTTGGTGCATATGGGAAGTCTTAAGGACTTGGTAAGTTCACTAGGCTCAGGGTCCTTGAGTCGGTGAAGGATGGCATTGCGAAGCCGTGCGCTTGGTGCATCCGAGGGACCGCCGGACAGGGAGCGAATGGAGTGAACCCAAAGGGAAGCATACTTCTAGGGCATGAGACGAGAAGGATGGCGTTGCGAAGCCGTGCGCTTGGTGCATCCGAGGGACGTAGGCCGAGGGAAGAGAGCTTCGGTGGGGAACTCCATGAGGGATGTGGACTTAGCCAAGTGGCTAAGACTGAGTGTCGGAGGCTCAAACAACTTGGTGTTAGAGGTTTCGCCCGACAGCAGTCGACTGGCATAGGTGCCGGTTCGACTGGTCCAAGTCGACTAGGGTTCGACTGGTGTAAGGCTGCGTTTTGGTGCTTGGCGATCATTGCCATGTCTTGTGATCGTGATGTCGATAGCAATGATCGGCCGAGGGATGGCAGTCGACTGATGGGAATGTCGCGAGCACAGAACGCTCCGTAGCCGACTGGGCAGTCGACTACTAGGTCACCAGTCGACTGATAAGGGCCATCAGTCGACTGGTAGGAGATCCGTTGGAACTTGTCCGACGTGGATCCGCCGCGTTGAGACAACCGACAGAATGATCGGGGCCTTTGGCACCGATCGCTAGCGCGAAACACTTGATGCAGGTTATATAAGGAGCTCGAGTTGGAGGATTTCGCCAAGATTTTAGGGAAGCAATTGAAGGGATTTCTTTGTTGCATTCCAGTCCTTCAAGAGCCATCCAAAGCAAACAACAAGAAAAGGGTCAAAGCAAAGATTTGTAAAGCGTTCTTTACTTGTATTTCTTGTGTCTTTGTATTTCTTGTATATTATTGTTGTAATAGCTTGTGAGAGGTTTCTCCACCTCCGACGTGTAGTCGAGAAGGAGTTTAGTTAGTGCCGTGCGCATAACTAGAGCTCGAGGAGCTCGCCCGTGGAGTAGGAACCATTCGGTTCCGAACCACGTATATCGTGTGTATTTGCATGTGATTGTATTTGTTGTTAGTATTCATATTTGCATTAGTATTCCGCTGCGCTAACAACAATCGTAGACAAGCACGCGATGAGGACGATCGAATTACGACATCCGTAGGAAAAGGGCTATTCACCCCCCTCTAGCCGGCCGTACCGATCCCCTACAAGTGGTATCAGAGCCAGGTTGCTCTTCAAGGACTAACCGCCGCGAAAGCACCACAAGATGGCCGGCTTCATCCATCCACCGAAATTCGATGGAGATTTTTCTTGGTGGAGGAAACGAATGGAGGTATATCTCGAAACCAATTTTGATTATATGATTATTGTAGAAAATGGTTTTGAGATGCCTAGGGATAAAAATAACAAGCAAATTGAGAAGTCAAGGTGGACCCAAGACCAAATTAAGGACTTCAAGACAAATCTTGAGGTAATAAAATTACTTAGTGATTTATTACCTAACACTATTTGGTCTAGATTGGGTGACTATAGGGATGCGAAGGAATTATGGAAGAAAATAATGAAATTCCAAGAAAATTCCCAATCGGCACAAGTAGAGGAGAATGCCGAAGAAGAAGCACCCACAACATTTGAAGATGTTGATGATTTGGTGGAGATCTCCACCTCTAGCATTGAGGGGGAGGAAAGGCAATCTTCCATCCCGGAGCAAGAACAAGAAGCATCTACATCCGGAGAAGTGAAGATCATGAAGAGGCCTCCACCACCTCCTAGGTAACTCAAGCGTTATTGTTTTAAATAAAAATCACATAATATGCTTTGAGTGTAGGGAGAAAGGGCATTATAAGAGCAAATGCCCTAAATTGGCTAAGGAAAAGGCATCAAGACCAAAAGTCAACCCAACGTCAAAGGATGCGGTGTTCCCAAAATCAAGAGCAAAGAGCACATTGTGTGCTTCAAATGCAATCAAAAGGGACACTACCGAAGCCAATGCCCTAGGGGGAGGAAGAAAGGGCAAGAAAGTGCAACTCATATAGGGGGAGCTCCTAAAGCTAACCCTAAGGTACATTTAGTTAATGCACCTTTAATTCCTAGAGTTAAAAAGCATGCTAAGAATTATTTTAGCTCTCTTGCTATTATCAATGAAAAGCATGCTAAGAGAAACAATAAGGTGTATTGTCTAGGTGCCAAGCATGTTCATATGACTAAAGACAAACCTAGGACTCATAATTTTAGAAATGTCTGGCCTAGGGAGTCAATTAGAAGAGTAGAAGAAAATTTGGGTATTAATCCCAAGAAGTCTAGGCACATGCCTAAGAAGAAGAGGTTTTCCCAAAGACCTAATGAAAATTCAAAAATGGGAAAATTAGAGCTAGAGAACCAAGCCTTGAGGTCAAGGCTAGAAAAATTGGAGAAGACCCTAGCAATAATATCAAACGCGGTTAAGGGTCTAATGCACAAAAGTCAAGACCTAGGAAACAAGAAACATCTAAGGGCAAGAAGGGTTTGGGTCACAAACCTATGTCCTACCACAATGTTCCATTTAATTATGGAACCACATCTAGGTGTAGGAAAACCAAGGCTAATAGGGAAGCCATCCCTAAGTCTAGCCATGGTATGTGTTTAGTGACTAAGAACTTAAGAAAAATCAAGAAAGCCACTAAGAAGGTCAATGAAGGAGTCACCTCTAGAGTTGACATAGGAAACACCCAAAGACTATGGCTTCAAAGCCTAAAAGGGTCATTAGGAAGGTATCTAGGAAGTTATCCTAGAGAATACCTTGTTAACCCAAGGAGCTCCAATAGATATTGGGTTCCTAAAAGCGTGATCGATTCACGCTAAATGGGTTAAGGCGTGTCAACCCTAAGTGGATGGGTAGTTAACCTAACCATAGTAGAGTTGAGCCAATGTGCTGGAGAAGTTAAAAATGATTTAAATTGGCACATTTAGGTCTTAGAGGTATTGGTGTGCCATTTTGGGTTTTTGGCACATTAGGGAAATGAATGGCATTAAGGCAAAATGAATTTAATTCCTAGAAATGGCAACTTAATTTTCAACACTTAGGTATTCTATACCTTAGTATATTTTACTTGCCATGCTTTATTTGCCTTGCCATGTCATGACATCATTTTCATTTTCATCTATAAAAATGTCATGATCATGTTTAGATTTATGTTTAGATGTCATGTATGCTTAAGTTTCATTCACATGCCATGACATCATGATATTGGCATATGTTTTTATCTATATCATATCTATGCCATAATCACATCATGCATGAATTAAAATGGAGTTAAGGACTATGGCATGATTTGATGGGAATCAAAGAATATTGCCTTAGAAATATGCATGAGAACATAAACAAAACAAAAACCCACATCTTACAAAAATTTGACTTGTATGTGTTTTTGCACATCTAGATATTGGTGAGATGTTTAGGAAAAAGAAAATAAAGGTTTGAAAAACATTTTGAAAACATTTTGAAAAACCTTGGTGAAGTCTATCTTTTGATAGCTATCACCATTGAATGGGATGATACAAAGAGGGCTCTTTATTGAAGCTTTTCTAAACTTTTGAACTTTGTATCAATCTCCTAATTTAATGGGTAAAATAATTTTCCAATATTTTTCACCCATAGTGTTTAGGATAAGTATTATACGTATGCATTTTCAAGATTTTTAAAATTACGTATATTTACTTATAGATTTAAAATCCATTTCGAATGTCAAAATCAAATAAGATTATCGATCGCCATGGTCGGCAATGATCGATGGAGTGGCAAATCGATTTGATTTATTTGCCCAAGATGATTCGGGTAAATCTTGTTGGTTAGGCCCATGTTCAGCTAGGTTAAGGTTCCCTAACCACTCCTAACCCTAGGATATGCTTGGGAGAGCATTAGAGAGGGTGGAAATCCATTGGATATGGATTAGGAGTTGGGTTGAGGGTGAGTATCAATTTTAAGGTGGAAAAGAGTTCATTGTTGAACTTTGCCTTAATTTTGATTTGGTTAATGTTCCTATTGGCTTAGGGACTCTCCAAGGACATTGTTGGTGCAATGGTCAAAGGGGAGCAAGCCTCTAGGGGGAGGTATCCATCATGGGAAGATGGATGTGTATTTCCTCATGGGAGGAAAGTTGGGTTGCCTCTCTTTAAGTGATATGGGATCACTAGAAAGATTGTAGGCATGTGTTCCTCCAAGGGAGAGATTGTAAGATCTCATTGGGATATGAGACATTCATACCCTTGTGGAGGACCTTTTTGATGTAATGTCAAAAAGGGGGAGAAGTTACCAAGTTACCAATTAGGGTTCATTGGAATTCTCATTGGGATATGAGAATTGTCAATATGGGAGAATTGGTAGACTTGAGATGGTAGTTTTGTCAATCATCAAAAAGGGGGAGATTGTTGGTGCAATCGGCCCAGCAGTACCTTGATGGTATTTTGATGATAGACAAAACTCATGACATAGGAGTGTCATGGGAAAGTCCAACATGGGTTGGCATGGAAAATCCAAGCATGGAGCTTGGTGTGGAAGTCCAAAGCATTGGGCCGCGGCGCTTGGTGCTTGTGAGAAATGCATTATGGCCGTGCGCTTGGTGTGCATATGGGAAGTCTTAAGGACTTGGTAAGTTCACTAGGCTCGGGGTCCTTGAGTCGGTGAAGGATGGCATTGCGAAGCCGTGCGCTTGGTGCATCCGAGGGACCGCCGGACAGGGAGCGAATGGAGTGAACCCAAAGGGAAGCATACTTCTAGGGCATGAGACGAGAAGGATGGCGTTGCGAAGCCGTGCGCTTGGTGCATCCGAGGGACGTAGGCCGAGGGAAGAGAGCTTCGGTGGGGAACTCCATGAGGGATGTGGACTTAGCCAAGTGGCTAAGACTGAGTGTCGGAGGCTCAAACAACTTGGTGTTAGAGGTTTCGCCCGACAGCAGTCGACTGGCATAGGTGCCGGTTCGACTGGTCCAAGTCGACTAGGGTTCGACTGGTGTAAGGCTCCGTTTGGTTTGGCGGGCCGATCGCCATTGGCAATGATCGATATGATAGCAATGATCGCCGAGGGATGGCAATGATCGATGGGAATGTCGTGAGCACAGAACGCTCCGTAGCCGACTGGGCAGTCGACTACTAGGTCACCAATCGACTGATAAGGGCCATCAGTCGACTGGTAGGAGATCCGTTGGAACTTGTCCGACGCGTGGATCCGCCGTTGAGACAATCGACGAGAGCGGGCAATGATCGGGCCTTTTGGCAGTCGACTGCTAGGCGCGAAAACAGCTTGATGCAGGTTATATAAGGAGCTCGAGTTGGAGGATTTCGCCAAGATTTTAGGGAAGCAATTGAAGGGGATTTGCTGTTGCATTCCAGTCCTTCAAGAGCCATCCAAAGCAAGCAACAAGAAAAGGGTCAAAGCAAAGATTTGTAAAGCGTTCTTTACTTGTATTTCTTGTGTCTTTGTATTTCTTGTATATTATTGTTGTAATAGCTTGTGAGAGGTTTCTCCACCTCCGACGTGTAGTCGAGAAGGAGTTTAGTTAGTGTCGTGCGCATAACTAGAGCTCGAGGAGCTCGCCCATGGAGTAGGAACCATTCGGTTCCGAACCACGTATATCGTGTGTATTTGCATGTGATTGTATTTGTTGTTAGTATTCATATTTGCATTAGTATTCTGCTGCGCTAACAACAATCGTAGACAAGCACGCGACGAGGACGATCGAATTACGACATCCGTAGGAAAAGGGCTATTCACCCCCCTCTTGCCGGCCGTACCGATCCCCTACAGATATGTTATGAAATGAAGTATGCTATGTTTGCAAAATGAAATAAGCTATGTTATAATAAAAGCATATAAGTATTTTACCTTCTGCATGGCTTGTACCAAGACCTTAACAAGGTCCAAAGGGATGGGCTCCTAAGATGCCCTAGGTCGATGGAGTAAGACTCGGGCCTAGGATGGGCCTCTATGTATGATTGCCCCTAGGTCGACGGACTAAGATCGGGCCTAGTACGGGATGGGCTCCAAGATGCCCTAGGTCGATGGAGTAAGACTCGGGCCTAGGATGGGCTTCTATGCTATGACGATTGCCCTAGGTCGACGGACTAAGATCGGGCCTAGTAACCTAGTAGGCTCGAGACTTGCTACCTCGGGTCTATTTAGGGATGCACACTATTATGAAGAAGAAGTGGTACAATTTCGGGCCCAAATATGTTTAGATTTATGTTACGTACCTATAATATATGTTTTCAAAAAGCATCCTGCATATGTTTACATGATTTGATTGTTAGGTTCACATGCTATGTTGATATGTCATATATATATGTTGCATGTTATGTTTGATATGTCATGTTTATGCTGCTATGTTACATGTGATGTATGTTATGTTTGATATGTCATATATAGGTCGTATGTTATGTTGATATGACATGTATATGTTGCTATGTTACATATGTTGTATGTTATGTTTGATCAAGTCATATATTTACATGATATGCTGCTATGATATGTATGTTACATGTTATGTTACTTATGTTACTTATGCTACATGTTAAGTTGCTTATGCCATGTATGTTACATGTTATGTTGCTTATATGTTATGAATGTTACATGCCATGATTAATGTTGATGTATGGTTTTTGTGAGTAGGACAGGATCTTACTAAGCCTATGTGCTTATAGTTTATCTTTCCCTCGTACTGCAGATAAGGGTAAGGGATGGATAAACTAAAAGGGAGCAGCAGGAGGGGTCAAATGTGTGTGGTAGTGGCATGGTGGAGAAGATCCGTTATGTCCTTTTATGTTTCCCTATGATGATGATGTTTATGGATGTCCTTATTATGTCCCCTTATGATGATGATGTTTATGGACTAGAACTAAGCACTAAGTACCTATGAAATAATGATGCATGCTCTATGTTAAGAAGAAGTATCTATATATGTCAATGCATGTTTATGTTTAAAAGAAAAAAAAATGTATCTAAAGTCTTCCGCTGTAAGTAGTAAGAAGTGTATGTATGTACGGTCGTGTCACGCGCTGCCCCTCCGGACCCTTGGAAAAAAGGGCGGGCGTGACAAGGTTAGGTGAATTTCAAGATACCAAGGAGCTATGAGATAGATTGGCCAAGCTCCATGAAGAACCATCCATGGCTCAAGTAGAAAGGGAGCCCGAAGAGGAGTGTTCATCCTCACAAGAAAGTGAGGATTCGAAAGTTGATAGAGAATCAACATCCGGATCAGGATCGGTGGAAGAAGAGGTAGAAGTAGAAGAAGTCTCCACCTCTCGGATTGAGGGGGAGGGAGTTAGATCACCGGAGCCAGAGCAAGAGCAAGAAGTAGCCTCAATATCCGAGAGAGATGAACAAGCTCAAGAGGACCTCACCACCACCCTAGGTAACATAAGAAATTTAATTAAAAATCAAGATTATATAATTTTCTTTGAGTGTAGGGAAGCTGGACACTATAAGAGCAAGTGTCCGAAGAAGGTCAAGAAGGCCCAACCAGCACCAAAGGTCAAGGATGTCGGAGTCCCCACTAGTAAGAGCAAGGAGCACGTGGTGTGCTTCAAGTGTCATCAAAGCGGACACTATCAGAGTCAATGCCCTAGGAGGAGAAAGAAAACCAAAGGGAAAGGAGGAGCTACACATGTAGGGGGAGCCTCTAAGGCAAACCCTAAGGTATATTTTAGCAATGCACCTTCTAGTTTTAATGTTAAAAAGTATGCTTTTAATTCACTTGCCATTGCTCATGAAAATCTTGCTAGTAGAAATAGATTGTATTATTTAGGTGCTAAGAGTTGTAGCTTTAGAACTAAGGAGAAATTTAGGACTAATGTCCCTAGAAAAATTCTACCTAAGGCAAGTATTAGGAAAATAGAAGTCCATCTAGGCTTTAATTCAAAGAAATCTAGACATATGCCTAGGAAGGGCAAAAATGATCAAAGAAACAATGGGCCCACCAAATTAGAAAAATTAGAATTTGAAAATCAAGCCTTGAGATCAAGGCTTAAAAAACATGAAAAGACCCTTGCAAGGATGCAAAATTCAATTAAAGGGTCAAATGGTCAAAGCCTAGAGTCTAAGAGGCAAGAACCATCTAGGAGGCAAGGTTTGGGTCACAAGCCTATGTCCAAGAAGGTAATACCAACTTATCATAATGTTCCATTTGATTATGGAACTAAATTTAGGTCTAGGAAGGCCATGGTTACTAGGGAGGCCATCCCTAAGGCTAACCATGAATTGTGCTTAGTGGCTAGGGTTTCAAAGAAACCCAGGGAGGTCACTAAGAAAGTTATAAGGGGAGTCACCCCTAGAGTTAACCTAGGCAAGACCAAAATGACCAAGGCTTCAAAGCCTAGAAGGGGCATTAGGAGGGTATCTAGGGAAGTTATCCCTAAGGAATACCTAGTAAACCAAAGGAGCTCAAATAGGTTTTGGGTTCCTAGGAGCATGATCGATTCATGCTAAATGGGTTAGGGTGTGTCAACCCTAAGTGGATGGGTAGTTAACCTAACCATGGTAGAGTTGGCACTTTAGGTCATTTTCAAGGTTATGGGTACCTTGGAAATAAGTATGGATCTATTATCCTAAAGGATGTTAGGATGTGCCAATATATTTTGAGAATTATGAAAATTTGATCAAATTGGCACAATCTAGGTTTTAGAGGTCATGGTGTGTCATTTTGGATTTTTGGCACACTTAGGGAATAAGTGATTATATGGAAAAAAGAATTTAATTCTAACAAATGACAATTAACATTAAAATTTAGTTATTTTTATACCATTATATTTTATTTTCCATGATTGATTTGTCATATGTCATGTCATGACATCATATCTATTTTTATCATTTATATGTCATGATAATGCTTAGGTTTAAGTTTTTATATCATGTGTATTTAGATTTAATCATATGTCATGACATCATGATCATTAGCAATGCTTATTTATGTTATCATTTATTCCATGATCATTCATGCATTAATTAAAATTGATTTAAGAACAATTGGCATGACTTGAAGTCCCATGTATAAGGGAATCAAGTAGTGTTGCCTTAGAAAAATGCACGAGACCTTAGTTTATGATGAATAAAACCCACATCTCATATTACATTGACATGTGTGTGTTTTGATACACCCTAGACACATGTGAGATGCTAGGAAATGAGTTAAGTTCAAGGTGCACAGTTCTTGCATCTAGATGAACTTAAACTCATCTTATACCATGGTGGATCATTGGGAAAGCTAATGTGCAAGTCATGTGCATTGAGCACATTGATCATGATCCAATATAGATTTTCAAAAACATTTTAAAAATATTTTAGAAAACCTTAGTGTAGTCAATCTTTTGATAGAAATCACCATTGAGAGATTTGATACAAAGTAGGGAAAAAAATATTAAACTTTTCAATGGTTTTGAATTTTGTGTCAATCTCATTATTTTATAGGTATTTTATTTTTCAAATATTTTTCACAAATTTTATTTGACTTAAGTATTATACATATGAAGTTTCAATATTTTTTGAATTATGTATAATTACTTATGATTTTTCGAAATCTATTTCTAAAAATTAAATTTTTGCATTTGCATAAATCAGTCGATTGTCGCTTATGGAAATCGACTAGTGTCAATGGCAGTCGACTAATGACTGTCAGAGTCGACTGCCAAGCCTAATTTCAGGTAAACAAGGTTTATTTAGCTTGATTTCAGCTATGTTAGGCTACCCTAACTGCTCATAACCCTAGGATATACTTTGGAAAGCATTGGAAAAGGTGAAAATCCATTGGATATGGATTAGGAGAGTTGTTTGGGTGTGTATCAAATTTTAAGGTGTGTGAAAATTCAAGGTTGAACTTTTAACCTTAATTTTGATGGTTTAGTGTTCCTATAGGCTTAGGGACTCTCCAAGGACATTGTTGATGCAATGGTCAAGGGGGAGCAAGCCTTTAAGGGGAGGTTATCCATCATGGGATGATGAATGTGTTCTTCCTCATGAGGGGGAGAATTGGGAGAGTTTATAAGAAGCCTATCTTTAGTGATATGGGATTTATCACTGGGAAGAGTGAAGGCATCCTAGATATATTTGGACCAAGGGAGAGATTGTAAGATCTCATTGGGATATGAGACATTGACACCTTTGGGGAGAACCTTTTTGATGTATGTCAAAAAGGGGAAGAATTAATGAGAGAAGTTATGGGAGAATTGATGGATGAATTTGGGAATTACCAATTTGGGAGAATTGGTAAGGAGATTTGAGTTAGGTGGCCTAATTCAAAGATGTTTATGGTTTTTGTCAAACATTAAAAAGGGGGAGATTGTTGGTGTAATCGGCCCAGGTCACGATTGACCAGACTTGTGTTTGAATCGAGCGATATTTTGATGTTCGACAAAATGTATGACAATGTGATTGTCATGGGAAACTCCAAGTCTTGGGTACTTGACATGGAAATTCCAAGTGGGACACTTGGCAATGGGAAAGTCCAAGTCATGGGTACTTGGCATGGAAATGTTAGGACCTGTGTGCCCGCTAGAGGGAGGTGAATAGCGATTCGGCGTTGCTTGATGGAATTTATTCGTGCTTGCTTCAAAATGTGTTATACACAGCAGAATATATATATAACAAAAACAAATACACACAAGCACAATCACAACACCAAATATAACGTGGTTTGGAAACGAATGGTTCTTACTCCACGGATTGGGCTCGAACGATCCCTAGCGATGCCAATTACACACTACTACTCAATAACTCCTTCTCGGAACAATCCGGAGGTGGAAAAATCTTGTACAAGTAATTACAATAGTAATAAAAAGAAATACAAGCAAACTACAACTGAAATGTAAAGAATACTTTACAAACTAGGTTTTGAGCGCTTTGCTTGTTGGTTGCTTGGATGAGGTTGAAGAACCTTGAAATGCAATTGCACTTCGCCTTCATATCGCCTCAAGAAAGCTCCCAAAGAACCATTGGGTGAATCTCCCACGAACATCTCCTTTTAACCTGCATCGGGCTGGATTTTCGCCTGGCAGTCGACTGCCATAAGGCCCCAGTCGACTGCCAACATTGTTGTTATGAGACAATGGCTCGATCCACACTAGAAAAGTTCCAACATAACTCTCATCAGTCAACTGCCAACATTGGCAGTCGAGTGCCAACACCCGTAGCCGACTGCCCAGTCGGCTACGAAGTATTCTGTGCTCGCGCATGCCTTTTTGGCCCTTAAATGATAGTCGAGCATTAGTCGACTCACAGCAGTCGAACCGACCATAATCCCAGTTGACTGGTGAGTGTCAACTCGGTTGCCAAGTATCAAAACACTTGACCAGTCGACTGGTCCATAACCCCAAGTCGACTGACAAACCTCAACCATGAGGTTTAACACCAAGTATGGTGCCCCAATACTTGCCATACCACCCTTAGCCTAGACTTAAGCCTTCTAGCCACCTCCGCCAGCCTCGCGCCTATCGGATCCCTTCAAGTCATTCATGACTTGTTCATCCATACGCTAGCCTTCAGGTGCTTCCATCAGCTATTGTCATGCTAATGTGGTCTACACCGCCAAGGCACATTGGGCTTACACTGCTAAGACTCCGCTTGAATTTTACGCCACCAAGTATTGGACTTATGCCGCCAAGTCTTCACCCTTGGACTTTACGCCGCCAATATTCCCCTTGGACTTTCCAATTGCCAAGACTCAATCTTGGACTTTCCCTTGCCAACCCATGTTGAACTTTCCATGCCAAGACTCATGCTTGGACTTTCCATGCCAAGACCCATGCTTGGACTTTCCTTGCCAAGTACACAAGACTTGGACTTCTCCCATGACAATGGTCAAACCATTGTCAAACATCAAGAGCATAACTTGGGTCGATTGCACCAACAATATCCCCAACACATTGTCAGACATCAATGTCAAATATCAAAACACTATTCGAGTTCAACTTGAGTCTCGTCAATCGTGACCTGGGCCGATTGCACCAATAATCTTCCCCTTTTTGATGTTTGATAAAAACACCCTTTGAGTTAGGCCCCTAACTTAAATTCCCTTACCAATTTTCCCAAATTGGTAATTCTAACATTCTCCCCCTTTTTGACATACATCAAAAAGGTTCTCCCAAGGAGGTCAATGTCTCATTTCCCAATAAGATCTTACAATCTCTCCCTTGGTCCAAAAACACCTACGATGCCTTTACTCTTTCTAGTGATAAGTCACATATGACTTAAGTGAGGCAATCCTATAAACACTCCCAATTTCCAAATTGGGCATCTCAAATTCCCATTTCTCCCCCTCATGAGGAAGAATGTATCCATCATCCCATGATGGATATCTCCCCCTAAAGGCTTGCTCCCCCTTGACCATTGCACCAATAATGTCCTTGGGAAGTCCCTAAGCCAATAGGAACACTAAACCATCAAAATTAAGGGCAAAAGTTAAAACTTGAACTTTCACTCACCTTAAATTGATACACACCCTAAACAACTTTCCTAATCCATATCTAATGGATTTTCACCCTTTCTAATGCTTTCCAAAGCATATCCTAGGGTTAGGAGTGGTTAGAGAACCTTACCATAGCTGAAATTGGGCTAAACAAACCTTGTTTACCCGAAATCAGACTTGGCAGTCGACTCTTACGATACGCATGTATCGTTGACTCGATCGTGATCGCAACAATGGCATGATCGATAATCGCAAAATGTAGTTATCAGCTTTCTGAAACCAATTTTTGAAAATCATAAGTAATTATACATAATTTGAAAAATAGCGAAACTTCATATGTATAATATTTATAATAAATATATTGGGTGAAAAATATTTGAAAAATAATTTACTCATAAAATATTGAGTTTGATACAAAGTTCAAAAATGAGAAAATCTTCATTGTTTTGAGCTCACTTTGTATCAACATTATCAATGGTGACTTCTATCAAAAGATAGACTACACTAAGGTTTTTCAAATAATTTTGAAATAGTTTAAAACCTTATATTGAACCATGGTCTATAGGCTTGATGCGCATGACTTGTACATAAGCTTTCCTTATGATTCATCCATGGCATAAGTTGAATATAAGTTCATCTAGATGCAAAAACTATGCACCTTGAACTTAACTTATTTCCTAACATCTCACATGTATCTAGGGTGTATTAATACACATACATGTCAATGTAATGTGAGATGTGGATTTTGTTCATCCTAATATAGGGTTTCATGCATTTTTCTAGGGCAACACTACTTGATTCCCACTACAACAAAAATGCTAAAAGACAACACCACAAAGATAACTCTTTTAGGAGAAACCATTGTGATTTTGGTAAAAGACAACTATTTTTAACAAAACTGTTGTCTTTGAGCACCCATATAACACAAAAGACAATGATTTTACACTATCCGTTGTCATTTGAGTGCATTTTTTGAAATCAACAATGCATTTTATAACGGTTTTTCAAAACTGTTGTCTTTATGAACTTTTTGTTATTTTAATAACAGTTGGGACAACGGTGAAATGAACCGTTGTCAATGAGAATGTTTTCACAATGTTTAGTACAACAGTCAAAAATTGTTGTCATTGTGATAATAATACAACTGTTATAAACCGTTGCCAATGAATGTTTTAATAATGTTTAGTACAACAGTAAAAAACCGTTGTCGTTGTGATAATAATACAATAGTTATAAATCATTGTTAATGAGGGGTTAATAATGTCGATTAACCTAGGTTTAATGTCAAAACCTAAGTTCCTTATTTCCTCTCATTTCTCCCGACTCCTCATTTTCGATTCCCTTTCTTCTCCTGATTTCTGCATCTCAAATGATGCGAGCCCTATTTCTTCTCTTCCGTCGTCTTTTCTTTGTTCGATTCCTATCGAAGCCATCTCCTTCTCACATTCATCATCATACAACCCTTCCTCATCGCATAACCCACTACTAGAAAAGCTACTTTTAATGATGAAATTTTAATGACGGTATCAAATACCATCATTATTGGTGGTTCAATAACGACCAAATTTTGTGTCCATCATTAATGTTGTTGGTGCAATTGGCCCAGGTCACGATTGACCGGACTCAAGTTTGACTCAAGTAAGTGTTTTGATGTTTGACATGGATGTCTGACATTGATGTATGACATGTGTTGGGTCGATTGCTGATGCAATCAACCCAAGTCATACTTGATGATTGACGATAGTTTGACCATTGTCATGGGAAAGTCCAAGTCTTGAGTACTTGGCATGTAAAGTCCAACATGGGTTGGCAAGGGAAAGTCTAAGCTTAAGTCTTGGCATTTGGAAAATTCAAGGGGATATTGGCGGCGTAAAGTCCAAGGGTGGAGTCTTGGCAACATAAGTCCAATGGTTGGCGACGTAAAGTCCAAGCGGAGTCTTGGCAGCGCAATGTGCCTTGTTGGTGTAGACACCATTAACATGACAATAGCCGACGGAAGAACCTGAAGGCTAGCGTATGGATGAACAAGTCATGGATGACTTGGAGGGATCCGATAGGCACGAGGCTGACGGAGGTGGCTAGAAGGCTTAGGTCTAGGCTACGGATGATCTAGCAAGTATGGGGCACCATACTTGGGTTAAAACCTCATGTTTGAGGTGTATCAGTCGACTAGGACAATGGGTCAGTCGACTGGTGTGAGTCAACTAGGGTTTGGTATGAGAAGTGCCACAGCGATCATTGCCGAGAGGTGGGCGATCGGCTGGCGAAGCAATCGAGTGATCGGTGATCGATCGTGATGGTGAGAACTTCGGGCCGAGCTCTCCAGTCAAGTGATCGCATCGACCACTCTACTGATTGAGCCATCAGTCGATTGATGGGTATGATCAGTCGACTGATGGTGTATCCGTTGGATTTTTCCAACGTGGATCTAGTCGTTGTCTCACGACAACAGTGGCACCAGTCGACTGATGGTCCCGAGCAGTCAACTGATAGGCAAAATCTAGCCCAGGCAGCAGCTTTAAATGGAGCTCGTGGAGGAGGGATTTGGCAGCGGTTCTTGGGAGCTTTTGGGGCGAATTGCTTGTATAATTTAGGGTCTCCAAGGCTATTCTTCAAGCAACTAAAAGCTCTTGTAAAGTTGTTTTCTTTACTTGTATTGCAATTCATTATTGTATTTGCTTGTATTCTTATTGTATTACTTAGTGTAATCATTTGTACGAGGTTTCTCCACCTCCGACTTGCATCGAGAAGGAGTTATTGTTATAGTGGTGTGTGATTTGCATTGCTAGCGCTCTTACGAGCCCAATCCGTGGAGTAGGAACCATTCGGTTCCGAACCATGTTATATTTGGTCTTGTGCTTGTGTATTTATATTTGTATTGTATTTCCTATTATTTTTTCTACGTACTAATACAATTGTAGCAAGCACGATCGAAGAATTTCATCAAAAAACGCCAACGCTATTCACCCCCCTCTAGTGGGCGCATCGTTCCTAACAAATGTATATGCATTAACGATGATATTTTATCCCGTCGTTAATACTTTCTCATCAACAATGTTTTTTTTATTTCGGTCATTAATGTCATATTTTTAATGACGATATTTCCTTTCATCGTTATTTCAAGATCTTTAATGACAGATTAAGAAAAAAAATTCTGATAAAAATTTAAATACAAAATTATTTCTTGATCTAACAATTGAGAAGATCCAAATTTTTGATTCAAATCTCTCTTAGAAAAACAAAATAAAAATTATTAATTAAGTAATTACTTATATAAATTTTTTAGAAAAATTTTAAAATTTAAATCGAATTTTGATAAAACGAAAAATTTAATTAGCCTAAGCTACTAAACCTAAAGTTATCTCCTCATTTCTTCTGAACCCTTTCTTCTCACCGCTGCTCCTCTCCTCCCTTCACCATCGTGAACCTCCTGCTTCCCTTTCGTCGCCTGCTTTCGTCGAGAGCAACAGTCGCTGCCCTCTCCTTCCTCGATCGACTGTTCCTTCGCCACGAGCAGCATCGTCGTCGTCCCTCTCCTTCCCGTGACTGAATGCCGCTCTGCCCCCTCTTCTTACCACGCCCCATCGGTCTCGACGGTAGTGAATGTCGACAGCTCTCTGTGTCGTGTTTCGGCCATCTACCTCAGCCGCGAGCAACGATCCAGACGCTTCTCGACGGCAAGGAGGATCACCATATCAACAACGATTTGTTGTCCTCGGTCGCGGCTCATGGTTACCTTCCTCTATGAGTCACATCTCCGGAGGCCGAACAACTCATATGGTTCTTCCATTTAATTCCTCATTGAAATTACACAGAGGGAACACCACAACATCAAGCGGAGGATAAAATGGATCACATTGCAAATCTCTCCCCGACGTCACCTGTCTTTAGGGTTTATCCTTCGAGTCAGCTTCACGTTGCTTCTGGTGGAATCTCGCGGAAGGACAATTAGATCTTTGGTCTTTTAGGTACTACAATTGTTCTAGCAAATTTAAACTTTTTTTTGTATGTAGTTTCATTTTTTGACACGTTAATGGTTGAGATCGTTAGTTTGCTCTACCTCACTAGCATTTAAGCTCATTTTTGTTTAATGAATCATATTTTACTACAATAGTTTGTTTGCATCTTTTGTGTGGTTGATGACACAATCCTTGCTCTTTCAACTATGTTTTTTTTGTGTTAGATGTCAACTCAAAAAAACATATTCTGGCGCCCCTCCACGAGATGTCAACAAGTGCTCTACGCTGTTTGGGATTTGGCTATAAGGAAGATCTAGCATAATTTGCTACATATGATGGTGAAGACCACCCGACTCATAAATTTCGACTTGATCCTGCAAGTTACTCATCCATCGAGACTGGTCTCATATTTGTTGGATTAGTAGGGCTTAGGGTATGTTGTCTTACTTTATTTTGACAGTCATTCATCTTTCTTCTTTTTTCTATTTTGACTATCTGTTAGCATTACTAACTTATCATTTTTTTTATTATTTTCTTCTGAAACATTTTAGGGTCCTTCGAGAAAAGAGGTTTTCAAAGCAATTGAAGATTGTAGAGAAGCTGGAATTCGAGTCATGGTAATTACTGGCGATAACAAAGAAATAGCAGAAGCAATTTGTTATGATATATGTGTCTTTAGACCTGAGGAGAACATACATTCAAAGAGTTGAAGGTGGGAAACTTCGCTTCCCACTTATTCATGGCGATCCCGTCTACGTCCCAGGATAAAAAAAATTTATCCTTGACAAAGATGGATTACCCAAGCAACCGTTCCATCGTCGTGCTATTCGATTAGAGTGGTCACTTGAACAAACTTGTTATTCAAGCAACCAACCTCTATTCTACGATTAGTCACGGAATAGACGATGTACGGATCGCCAGTTTTTGTATTTGTATTCGGGGTCCAAGTAAATTAGCCACATACCATACATACAATATACAAAGAAACAAAAGGAAAGCAAAACAAGAATTATACCTCTTGTTTACCTCAAGGTCTTCTATCGTATGTCCTATCCTCCTCTTGGACGTTGTGTGGGCAACGATCTTCCAAGAGTTGAAGCCTCCTAGATCATGTTCTTCCCTTCTTTCCTCGCTCTGAACAAAGGGAAGAATGAAATGAAACTCTTCTCCTATCTAGGACCGGCCATCAAGTCAAGAGACTTGATGTTGCCGCCGGCCAAGGAATAGAAGATGAAGGAGATGGGTGCCGGCCAAGAGCTCCAAAGGAAGAATCTTCACTCTTGTTGTCTTCGGCCAAGGAGAATAAATAGGAAGAGGTTGGGCGCCGACCAACGTGAGAAGGAAGAAGATGGGCACCGGCTACACCTTTGGAAGAGAAGGAAATCCCTCCAATTGTTGCCGCCCAAGCCCTTTCCCAAACCCTAGCCGCCCAAGCTAAAACCCTAATCTCCCTTGTGTATGCTTGCCGCCCACCCCTTAAGCCTCCTTTTATAGACCTAGGCTTAAGCCTCCTTTTAATCTCCACCGTCGGATCTAGGGATTTAATCTCAATCGTCGGATCTAGGGATTTAATCTCAACCGTCGGATCTAGAGATTTAATCTCCACCGTCAGATCTAAAGATTTAATCTCCAACGTTGGATCTAGAGATTTAATCTCCACCGTCGGATCTAGAGTTTCATTTTCCATCATCGGATCTAGGCTCCATGAGGGTTTTAATAGGCTACAATAGGGACCATGAGGAGGAGTTGGATCTTGGCCACCCAATGGATCTAGCCCACATAAAGTCCGATCCATTAATGATAATCCATTCCACTAGAGGATTATCATTGATCTACCTCACCAACCTCCATAAATAAATATGCGTTCCATATATTAATTGTAAAAATATCTCCCCGAGTTTAAGATCTCGAATGTCCATCAATTAATTAATTTACTGACAATTAATTAATCAACATCTAACTCCATGAGTAGTACCACTCAACCTTATCATCATGCCGGACCAAGTCCACCTGCAGGATTTACATGATGAACCTTATGAGTTCCTCAAGGGGACATCTTCATCCTAATATATAGGACATGGTTTCCTCCTATAATCAATGGCACACCATATTAATAATATCATTTCCCAACTTACCGAGCCTATCGATTTACTCTATAAATCTCGCCCATTGGTAAATCAAAGAAATAAATATTAAGTATATGTGACCATTATTATATCGGGATTAAGAGCTTGTACACCATAATAATCGAGGTTCAATTCGATTATGTAGTCAGCAATATATCGAATCACCTCTAAGTCGGTCGTGCTCAATACACACAAAGTGTACTAGTGTAATTCTATGGTCAAGACAAACCAACACCAAATCACACTACAACCATTCCAATGGTTTGTCCATAATCATCTCGGTTGTGAGCCTTTACTTATACTTCACAAGGAACTGATAACATGATCTCCCATGTGATACTACACACCATGTTATTTACAATGTAATGTATTAGACAATATGTATAACCATAAATATGCAAACAATGATCATGTGATTCTTATTTCAAAAATAAAGATGTTCATACAAAAGATAGACTTTTCAGTATACATCCCAACAATCTCCCACTTATACTAAAAGACTATGCTGTCCTTGTACTGGCATACATCTGATTCCCATTCCCTCCACATGCCTATCAAAGCTCTCGCTAGAAGGGCCTTAGTGAAAGGATCTACCAGGTCATCCTCTGATGCAATCTAGGCGACAACAACTTCTACCCACTTTACGATATCTCGTATTAGGTGGTACTTGCGCTCTATGTGTTTACTTGCCTTATGGGCTCGTGATTACTTCAAGTTTGCAACTACACCATTGTTATCACAATAAATTGTGATAGTTCTGGGCAAACCAGGAATCACATCCAAGTCCATCAAGAAGTTCCTGAGCCATACAACTTCTTTGGCTGCCTCAGAGGCTGCCACATACTCATCTTCCATGGTAGAGCCTGCCACGCATTTCTGCTTGACACTCTTCCATACAATGGCTCCACCTCCCAAAGTAAACACAAAACCTGAGGTAGACTTACTGTTATCCCTATCTGATTGGAAGTCGGAATCTATGTAACCCACAGGGAGTAATTGATCTGCCTGATATACCAGCATATAATCTCTAGTCCTTCTCAGGTACTTTAATATATGCTTTACCGCAGTCCAATGTCCCTATCCTGGATTACTCTAATATCTGCTAACCATGCCCACAGCAAAGCAGATATCTGATCTCGTACATAACATAGCATACATGAGGCTTCCTACTACCGAAGCATAAGAAACCGCCTTCATCTCCTCTATCTCCTTAGATGTTGTAGGACACATCTCCTTAGATAAATGAACTCCATGCCTGAAAGGTAGAAAACCTTTCTTGGAGTTCTGCATGCTAAAATGATCCATAATGGTGTCTATGTATGAAGCTTGAGATAAGCACAACATCCTTTTCCTGCGATCCCTTATAACCTTGATCCCAAGGATGTGTCCCACTTCTCCCAAGTCCTTCATATCAAACTGTTTGGACAACCATACCCTTACGTCCGATAACACCTTGACATTATTGCCAATTAACAAAATATCATCTACGTATAGTACAAGAAATACCACTACGTTTCCGTCACATCTCTTGTATACACAAGACTCATCCAGACTTTGAATAAATTCATAAGACTGGATTACCTCATCAAAGCGGATGTTCCAAGACCTCGAAGCTTGCTTTAATCCATAAATGGACCGATTAAACTTACACAAAAGATGCTCTTTTCCCTTTGCAATGAATCCCTCTGGTTGCTTCATATAGATGTTCTCCTCAAGACTTCCATTAAGGAAAGTTGTCTTGACATCCATCTGCCACACCTCATAATCCATATGAGCAGCAATACATAAGAGAATCCGGATAGACATAAGCATGGCTACCGGTGAAAAGGTCTCCTCATAATCGATGCCCTCTTTCTGAGTATACCCCTTCGCAACAAACCTCGCTCTGAAGGTCTCAACCTTCCCGTCTATTTCTCTCTTTCTTTTGTAGATCCACTTGCATCCAATGACTTTTACACCATTGGGTGGTTCTACTCGCTCCCAGTCTTGATTTGAATCCATAGATTCTATCTCAGAATTCATCGCACTTTACCAAGATACTGCATCTTTATCTTGGATCACCTCGTCATATGTCCAAGGATCAGGTTCATGTTTGCAAGGTACCAAATCAGAAGATTCTCCCAAGAACATGAATCTATCAGGCTATCTAACAACCCTCCCACTATGATGAGGTATCACCTATGTATCCTCTGTGACACGGGTGCAGTAACTTGTGGTATATCCTCTTGTACCGGTGATAATAAAGAAGTGACTTCCCCTCTTAATTCCTCCAGAACAATCTTACTCATGGGTTTGTGGTTCATCACATAGTATTCCGCTAGAAATCTGGCGTTCGTGCTAATGATCACCCACTGATCTCTAGGACCATAAAACAAACCACCTTTCATTCCTCTAGGATAGCCAACGAATATGCGCACTTCTGTACAAGGTTCCAACTTACCAGCATCTGCCTTCAACAATTGTGCTGGACTCCCCCAAATCCAAATACGTCTCAGACTAGGCTTTCGCCGAGTCCATAATTCTGTGGGAGTAGAAGGCATTGATTTAGATGGTACCAAGTTCAGAATATACACTACTGTATCTAGAGCATACTCCCAGAACGAATCTGGCAACTCAGAACAACTCATCATCGATCTAACCATCTCTATAAGAATCCTATTCCTTCGCTCCGCTACACTATTCTGCTGGGGTGTGCCAGGTGCAAACAATTGGGATTGAATCCCAGCCTCTGATAAGTAATTCCTAAACTCTCCCAAGAGGTATTAACCACCACAATCATATCATAGTGTCTTGATACTTTTACCCTGATGTTTCTCCACATCAACCTTGAATTCTTTGAACTTGTTAAAGCATTCAGACTTGTAGCGCATCAAGTAAATGTATCCATATCATGAATAATCATCTATAAAAGAGATGAAATATTCAAAACCACCTCTTGCTTGGATAGACATAGGACCACACAAATCAGAATGAACCAATTCCAACACATCTTTGGCTCTATACCCCTTGGCCTTAAAAGGCCTCTTGGTCATTTTACCTTCCAAGCAAGATTCGCAGGTTGGGAAATCTTCCACCACTAATGTGTAGGGATGTATGCTGAAAAGTTTATCTTTTGTATGAACATCTTTATTTTGAAATAAGAATCACATGATCATTGTTTGCATATTTTTATGGTTATGCAATATTGTCTAATACTTTACAATATAGATAACATGGTGTGTGGTGTCACACAGGAGATCATGTTTCGGACCCTTGAAAAGTATAAGTAAAGGCTCACAACCGAGATGGCTTCGGAAAAACCATCGGAATGGTTGTAGTGTGATTTGGTATTGGTTTGTCTTGATCATAGAATCACACTAGTGCACCTTGTGTGTATTGAGCAGGACCAACTTAGAGGTGATTTGATTTATTGTTGACTACATAATCGAATCAGACCTCAGATATTATTTAGTACATGCTCTTAATTCCGATATAATAACGGGCACATATACTTAGTACTCATCTCTTTGATTTACCAATGGGCGAGATTTATAGATTAAATCGATAGGCTCGGTAAGTTGGAAGATGATATTATTTATATGGTGTGTCATTGATTATAGGAGGAAACCGTGTCCTATATATTAGGATGATGATGTCCCCTTGAGGAGCTCATAAGGTTCATCATGTAAACCCTGCAGGTGGACTTGGTCCGGCATGATGAAAAGGTTGAGTGATACAACTCATGGAGTTAGATGTTGATTAATTAATGGTTAGTAAATTAATTAATCAACGGATATTCGAGATCTTAAACACGGGGAGAAAATGTAAAAATAATATATGGAGTCCATATTATCATATGGGGGTTGGTGAGGTAGATCAATGATGATCCTTTAGTGGATTGGATCATCATTAGTGGATCGGACTTTATGTGGGCTTGATCCATGGGTGGCCCAGATCCAACTCCTCCTCATGGTCCCTAATGTAGCCTATTAACACCTCATGAAGCTTAGATCCAATGGATAGAAACAAAATTCTAAGATCCATAGGTAGAGATTAAATCTCTAAGATCCGACGATTGAGATTAAATCTCTTGATCCGACGGTTGAGATTAAATCCCTAGAACCAATGGAGGAGATTAATTCATGACTTATCTCTAACTCTATAAAAAGAGGGCATGGGAGTTGGCTCGAACTACAAACAAGGAGAGCTAGGTTTTGGGCGGCAAGAGAAGGAATCCTAGTTGAGATAGGATTAGGGTTAGGGTTTGGAGGCGAGGGCGGCACCAAATAAGGAAGGTGATTGTTTCTTCTTCTTCCTTCATTGGCCGTCATCCAGATTGTTTTTCAGCCTTCTTCCAGCCTTTGGCCTGTAGCCAAGCCTCTCTTCTCCTTCTCCTTAGGTGGTGGAAACAAGATATAGGGCTTCCCTTGGTGTCTTGGCCGGATTCCACCACAAACATCTCCTTCTAGTTGGCCGGCGGCAAGGAGTTTGTGTGCTCCTTGTTGGTTGGTTTTAAGGAGGAGAAAAACCTTGTTTCTATTCTTCCTCTTGCTTTGGAAGAGCAAGGAAGGAAGATTTGCGATCTAGGTTTGGTAGATCGTCGCCCACACGATGTCCAGAAGGAGTAAGGTCATACATTAGAAGATCAAGAGGTATATCTATTCTCTTTTCTCTTATGTTACATGTTTGTATTTGTTTTTCAATTATAAGCATGTTATAAATCTGTATATGGTTAAATAATACTTGGATCCCGAGCATAAACACAAAAATCGGCGATCCGGACATCGTCTATTCCGCGGCTACTCGTAGAATAGAGGTTGGTCGCTTGAACAACTTGTTTGTTCAAGTGACCTCTCTAAACGAATAGCACGATGATGACTTGGTGGTTTGGGCAATCCCTTTTGTCTAGGATTAATTTTTTTTTAATCCAGGGACATCGAAGGGATCACCATGGATAATATACCGAGGTGAAGTGGGAAGCGAAGTTTCCCCTCATGGACTCGATAAGCAAAACCATTCAATTTGTATCAGTGCCAAGGTTTTCGGTTTTGTGTGTTTAGGATTCGGTTAATTTTTATGCACTTTTTCATATATTATATGTGCCGGATAATAGTAGGATATGCGTAGTTTAACTCTTTGGTTGCAGACATAAGATCCGACTATTATGGCCATATGTGTGTATGTGATTGTATGTGTGTAAATATTTATTTTGTTGAATCCTCGGGGTTGACGACGCTTGTATTTAGTTTTTGTAAATTAAATACGACATTGTTTAGCCACTCTTTATTTTATTTTACTTTCGATCTAGATTTCATATACACTCCCTCGTGGAGTATTGGATCGATGGATGTAAATTAAAATAGGTTTTAGTCTCAGCTCGGATCTCCGGATGGCTCGTATATGGCGTAGGAGGAGCGGACAAGATGGCGATACGACGGGAGTCATATTGAAGACAAAAGCCATAATAGTTGGAAAATAATTTATTTTTCATATTTATTGTTTTTTGTTTGATATGCATGTCGTAGGCTAGGAAAATTCCTCAATTTCAAATTACTAAGTGGGAGAGGGAATTTTTAAAATTCCCACGACCTCCATTACTATTTGACAAGTGATGCAAACAAACTTGTGTGTCAGCTCTGAGTGCCTTCCTCCATATCGGATGGGTTTGTTTGCGGATCACAAGGTCAAATATGGTTATAGGGAATTATCAAGGAGCGTTTGTACTTCCCCATCGGAAGGTACATAACCCGAGATAATTACCTTGGTACCGAGTAATGGTGAACACTTAGATACAAATATAAGTATCCTCCCCATCGGAGTCACTGCTTTTATTTGTAGGGCCTAAGAGGAACTAACTATTAATTTTACTTGTAAAAAAGTTAGGTTGACAAGATAGTAAAATTAATGGGTAAAACCTCCTCTTACAAATGTAGAATTCGTATATGTCCACACTATCGTGGCATACAATATTCTCGGTGTTTTGAGGTGTTGGTAGATTTTAAAATTTTATTGTTTGAGAAATCAATAATTTTTTGAAATCTAATGTTTTGATTTATGTGATTCTTAGGTTTTCTTTCAAAATAACTTTCAACCCACTTGCTGTGATATTGAAAGAGAATAAACTTACTAGACCCAACTATGTAGATTGGAAGAGGAATCTAGACATTGTCTTGACTGCTGAGAAATACAAATATGTACTCCTCGAACAGTGCCCTCCCAAGCCTGCAGATGATTCTGGGGAAAAGGAGAGAGAGAGCTATAAGAAGTGGATCAAGGCCGATGAGATGGCGCGGTGTTACATTTTGGCATCTATGTCAAATGTACTGCAACATTAGCATCAAGCCATGTACACTGCTTATGATATGATGCTCAATCTCAAGGAGCTTTTCGGACAGTAGAATCGAGCTGCGAGGCAAGAGGCCATGAGAAACTTGATGACGACCGCCATGATCGAAGGAACACCCGTGAGGGATCATGTTCTCAAGATGATGGCTTATTTGAATGAGATGGAGGTCCTAGGAGCTGAGATCGATGGGGAAACCCAAGTCGATATCATACTCCAGTCTCTACCTAGGAGTTTTGAGCAGTTTCGCCTGAACTACAACATGAACAAGAGGTTGTATTCGTTGGCGGAACTTCTGACAGAACTCCAGGCGACAGAGGGACTATTTCGTCAGAGTGCTCAGGCGCATGCCGTGGTGACCCAAAAAGTTTCTACTTCTAAGATGAAAGGCAAGAAAAAGAAGAAACAAATTGGGACGAAGGCGGTGGGAGGTACTCAGGGAGGAGTGAAGAAGTCGAAAGGTAAGTGCTTCACTTGTAAGCAGACTGGACACTGGAAGAAGGACTGCCCCAATCGCAAGAACAAAGGTATATCTTTTGGTCTAGTCGTTGAAACATGTTTAGCGGTGTTATCTACCGGCACCTGGTGTGTAGATACGGGAGCCACTGATCATGTCTGCAATACTTTGCAGGGGTTCTAGGAAATTAGACGACTGGCTGAGGGAGAGATTACCGTGTACTTGGGCGATGCCATGAAGGTGGCGGCTATTGCAGTGGGAGACGTTCATTTATCTTTTGAGAAAAATAAACTTCCGGTTCTTAAGAATTGCCATTATATACCCTTGTTTAGAAAGAATTTAATTTATGTTTTTAAATTATTTATGGATGAATATTCTATTTCTTTTAATGACAGAGTTTTTATAAGAAGGAATAGGGACATTATCTGTTCGGGTGCATTGATAGGAAATTTGTACACACCTGAACCAAAACCTCCCACGATGCAAATTGAAGTTAATAACACATCTTCTAATTCCAATAAGAGAAAAGAACCTTCGAAGATGAACCAAACCTATCTTTGGCATCTTAGGCTTGGTCACATTAACCTAAGCAGAATTCAAAGGTTAATAGCTGATGGACCTTTGGGTTCATTAGTGGTGGAGGATCTCCCAACCTGTGAATCTTGGTTGGAGGGTAAGATGACCAAGAGGCCTTTTAAGACCAAGGGGTATAGAGCCAAAGATGTGTTAGAATTTGTTCATTCTTATTTGTGTGGTCCTATGTGTATCCAGGCTAGAGGTGGTTTTGAGTATTTCATCTCTTTTATAGATGATTACTCAAGATATGGATACATTTACCTGATGCGCCACAAGTCTGAATGCTTTGACAAGTTCAAAGAATTCAAGGCTGATGTGGAGAAACATCAAGGTAAAAGTATAAAGACACTACGATCTGATCGTGGTGGTGAGTACCTATTGGGAGAGTTTAGGAACTACATATCAGAGGTTGGGATTCAATCCCAATTGACTGTACTTGGCACACCCCAACAGAACGGTGTAGCAGAGCGAAGGAATAGGACTCTTATAGAGATGGTTAGATCGATGATGAGTTATTCTGACTTGCCAGATTTGTTCTGGGGATATGCTCTAGATACGGCGGTGTATATTTTGAACTTGGTTCCATCTAAATCAGTGCCTTCTACTCCCATAGAGTTGTGGACTGGGCGAAAGCCTAGTCTAAGACATATTCGGATATGGGGGAGTCCAGCACATGTGCTGAAAGCAGATGCTGGTAAGTTGGAACCTCGTACAGAAGTACGCTTGTTCGTTGGCTATCCTAGAGGAACGAAGGGTGGCTTATTTTATAGTCCTAGAGATCAGAGGGTGATCGTTAGCATGAACGCCAGATTTTTAGAGGAAGACTATGTGATGAGCCACAAGCCCAAGAGTAAAATTGTTCTGGAGGAGTTAAAAGGGGAAGTCACTTCTTTAGTACCGCCAGTACAAGAGGATATACCACATGTCACTGCACCGCGTGTCACAGAGGATACACAGGTGATTCCTCGTCGTAGTGGGAGGGTTGTGAGACAACCTGATAGATTCATGTTCTTGGGAGAATCTTGTGATTTGGTCCCTGCGAACATTAACCTGGTCCCTAGACATATGATGAGGCAATCCAAGATAAATATGCAGTATCTTGGCAAAGTGCAATGAATGTTGAGATTGAATCTATAGATTCAAATCAGGTCTGCGAGCTAGTAGAACCACCCGATGGTGTAAAAACCATTGGATGCAAGTGGATCTACAAGAGAAAGAGAGGAATAGATGGGAAGGTTGAGACCTTCAAAGCGAGGCTTGTTGCGAAGGGGTATACTCAGAAAGAGGGTATCAATTATGAGGAGACCTTTTCATCGGTAGCCATGCTTAAGTCTATCCGGATTCTCTTATGCATAGCAGCTCATATGGATTATGAGGTGTGGCAGATGGATGTCAAGACAACTTTCCTTAATGGAAGTCTTGAGGAAAACATCTACATGAAGCAACCAGAGGGATTCATTGCTAAGGGCAAAGAGCATCTTGTATGTAAGCTTAATCGGTCCATTTATGGATTGAAACAAGCTTCGAGGTCTTGGAACATCCGCTTTGATGAGGTGATCCAGTCTTATGGATTTATTCAAATTCCGGATGAGTCTTGTGTATACAAGAGATGTGACGGAAATGTAGTGCTATTTCTTGTACTATACGTAGATGACATTTTGTTGATTGGCAACAATATCAAGGTGTTATCGGATGTAAGGGTATGGTTGTCCAAACAGTTTGATATGAAGGACTTGGGAGAGGTGGGACACATCCTTGGGATCAAGGTTATATGGGATCACAGGAAAAGGATGTTGTGCTTATCCCAAGCTTCATACATAGACACTATTATGGAGCGTTTTAGCATGCAGAACTCAAAGAAGGGTTTTCTACCTTTCAGGCATGGAGTTCCTTTATCTAAGGAGATGTGTCCTAGATCATCTGAAGAGATAGAAGAGATAAAGGCGGTTCCTTATGCTTCGGCAGTAGGAAGGCTCATGTATGCGTTGCTCTGTACGAGATCAGATATCTGCTTTGCCGTGGGCATGGTCAGGAGATATCAGAATAATCCAGGACAGAGACATTGGACTCTGGTAAAGCATATATTGAAGTACCTGAGAAGGACTAGGGATTATATGCTGGTTTACCGGGCAGACCAATTACTCCCTGTGGGTTACACGGATTCTGACTTCCAATCTGATAGGGATAACAGTAAGTCTACCTCAGGTTTTGTGTTTACTTTGGGAGGTGGATCAATTGTATGGAGGAGTGTCAAGCAGAAGTGCGTGGCGGACTCCACCATGGAAGTTGAGTATATGGCGGCCTCTGAGGCGGCCAAAGAAATTGTATGGCTCAGGAACTTCCTGATGTACTTGGATGTGATTCTTGGTTTGCCCGGAACTATCACAATTTATTGTGATAATAGTGGTGCAGTTGCAAACTCGAAGGAACCACCAGCCCATAAGGCTAGTAAACACATAGAGCGCAAGTATCACCTGATACGAGAAATCGTAAAGAGAGGAGAAGTTGCTATGGCCAAGATTGCATCGGAGGATAACCTGGCAGATCCTTTCACTAAGGCCCTTTCGGCGAGAGATTTTGATAGGAATGTGGAGGGAATGGGGATCAGATGTATGGCACTTTGAGGACAACATAGTCTTTTAGTATAAGTGGGAGACTGTAGGGATGTATACTGAAAAGTCTATCTTTTGTATGAACATCTTTATTTTGAAATAAGAATCACATGATCATTGTTTGCATATTTTTATGGTTATGCAATATTGTCTAATACTTTACATTATAGATAACATAGTGTGTGGTGTCACACAGGAGATCATGTTATCGGCCCCTTGAAAAGTATAAGTAAAGGCTCACAACCGAGATGACTTCGGACAAACCATCGGAATGGTTGTAGTGTGATTTGGTATTGGTTTGTCTTGACCGTAGAATCACACTAGTGCACTTTGTGTATATTGAGCAGGACCGACTTAGAGGTGATTCGATTTATTGCTGACTACATAATCGAATCGGACCTTAGATATTATTTAGTACATGCTCTTAATCCCGATATAATAATGGGCACATATACTTAGTACTCATCTCTTTGATTTACCAATGGGAGAGATTTAAAGATTAAATCGATAGGCTCATTAAGTTGGGAGATGATATTATTTATATGGTGTGCCGTTGATTATAGGAGGAAACCGTGTCCTATATATTAGGATGATGATGTCCCCTTGAGGAGCTCATAAGGTTCATCATGTAAACCCTGCAGGTGGAATTGGTCCGGCATGATGAAAATATTGTGTGGTACTACTCATGGAGTTAGATGTTGATTAATTAATGGTCAGTAAATTAATTAATCGACGTACATTCGAGATCTTAAACACGGGGAGAAAATTTACAAATAATATATGGAGCCCATATTATCATATGGGGGTTGGTGAGGTAGATCAATGATGATCCTTTAGTGGATTGGATCATCATTAGTGGATCGGACTTTATGTGAGCTTTATCCATGGGTGGCCAAGATCCAACTCCTCCTCATGGTCCCTAATGTAGCCTATTAACACCTCATGAAGCTTAGATCCAATCGATAGAAACAAAACTCTAAGATCCATAGGTAGAGATTAAATCTCTAAGATCCGACGGTTGAGATTAAATCTCTTGATCCGACGGTTGAGATTAAATCCCTAGAACCAATGGAGGAGATTAATTCATGACTTATCCCTAACTCTATAAAAGGAGGGCATGGGAGTTGGCGTGAACTACAATCAAGGAGAGCTAGGTTTTGGGCAGCAAGAGAAGGAATCCTAGTTGAGATAGGATTAGGGTTAGGGTTTGGAGGCGAGGGCGGCACCAAATAAGGAAGGTGATTGTTTCTTCTTCTTCCTTCATTGGCCATCATCCAGATTGTTTTTCAGCCCTCTTCCAGCCTTTGGCCGACAGCCAAGCCTCTCTTCTCCTTCTCCTTAGGTGGTGGAAACAAGATATAGGGCTTCCCTTGGTGTCTTGGCCGGATTCCACCACAAACATCTCCTTCTAGTTGGCCGACGGCAAGGAGTTTGTGTGCTCCTTGTTGGTTGGTTTTAGGGAGGAGAAAAACCTTGTTTCTATTCTTCCTCTTGCTTTGGAAGAGCAAGGAAGGAAGATTTGTGATATAGGAGCTTCGACTTTTGGTAGATCGTCGCCCACACGACGTCTAAAAGGAGGAAGGTAATACATTAGAAGATCAAGAGGTATATCTATTCTGTTTTCTCTTATGTTACATGTTTGTATTTGTTTTTCAATTATATGCATGTTATAAATCTGTATATGGCTAAATAATACTTGGATCCCGAGCATAAACACAAAAACCGGCGATCCTGAGATCGTCTATTCCGCGGCTACTCATAGAATAGAGGTTGGTCGCTTAAACAACTTGTTTGTTCAAGTGACCTCTCTAAACGAATAGCACGATGATGACTTGGTGGTTTGTCCAATCCCTTTTGTCTAGGATTAATTTTTTTTTAATCTGGGGACATCGAAGGGATCGCCATGGACAATCTACCGAGGTGAAGTGGGAAGCGAAGTTTCCCCTGATGTACTCGATAAGCAAAACCCTTCAATTGGTATCAGTGCCAAGGTTTTCGATTTTGTGTGTTTAGGATTCGGTTAAATTTTATGCACTTTTTCATATATTATATGTGCCGGATAATAGTAGGATATGCGTAGTTTAACTCTTTGGTTGCAGGCATAAGATCCGACTATTATGGTCATATGTGTGTATGTTATTGTATGTGTGTAAATATTTATTTTGTTGAATCCTCGGGGTTGACGAGGCTTGTATTTAGTTTTTGTAAATTAAATACGGCATTGTTTAGCCACTCTTTATATTATTTTACTTTCGATCTAGATTTCATGTAAACTCCCTCGTGGAGTATAGGATTGATGGATGTAAATTAAAATAGGTTTTAGTCTCGGCTCGGATCCCTGGATGGCTCGTACATGGCGTAGGAGGAGCGGACGAGATGGCGATGTGACGGGAGTTATATTGAAGACACAAGCCATAATAGTTGGAAAATAATTTATTTTTCATATTTATTGCTTTTTGTTTGATATGCATATTGTAGGCTAGGAAAATTCCACAATTTCAAATTACTAAGTGGGAGAGGGATATTTTTATAAATTCCCACGGCCTCCATTACGATTTGACAAGTGATGCAAACAAACTTGCGTGTCAGCTCTGAGTGCCTTCCTCCATATCGGATGGGTTTGTTTGCGGATCACAACGTCAAATATGGTTATAGAGAATTATCAAGGAGCGTGTGTACTTCCCCATCGGAAGGCACATAACCCGAGATAATTACCTTGGTTCCGAGTAATGGTGAACACTTAGATACAAATATAAGTATCCTCCCCATCAGAGTCACTGCTTTTATTTCTAGGGCCAAAGAAGAACCAACTATTAATTTTACTTGTCAAAAAGTTAGGTTGACAAGATAATAAAATTAATGGGTAAAACCTCCTCTTACAAATGCAGAATTCGTATACGTCCACACTATCGTGGCATACGATATTCTCGGTGTTTTGAGGTGTTGGTTGATTTTAAAATTTTATTGTTTGAGGAATCAATAATTTTTTGAAATCTAATGTTTTGATTTATGTGATTCTTAGGTTTTCTGTCAAAATGACTTTCAACCCATTTGCTGTGATACTGAAAGAGAACAAACTTATGTTGGGTTTCCGGCACCGCGGCGTGTGTGTGTTCGATCACGTTTCGTAAACATGAACACAGCGGAAGCAATAAAAATAATAAATCTACATTTATTACAACACACACAACACACGCATGCATATTACAACAAGTGTAGACATAACCATAAATTTAAATTTGCAATAAAAGGAAATTTATCTACGTTATACCTTTCGTATGACGTGTAGCGGGAACGGCATCAACCGGAACGATCCTCGCTAGAATCGTCTCTATCCGTATCCACGCCGAGTTCCTCGGGATGACTTCGCTAAGCCACGAGCTTCGTCTTTGTACGGGTTACTAGCCTCGTGTTGAAGACGACGTGATCGAGAGATGATCACAATCTGAATCCAAATTCGGATCCTAATACGAGTTCTCAAAACTCGCTTCTCCGGAGAGGTATTCGTCAACCAATTGATGAATCCTTCGTCCTCCACCTCAGAGGATTACTGGAGATCGAATCCCCGGTAAGTTAGCCGCTGTCGGAGCTCTAACCATCGTCCAAACGACGCTCCGACGAGAGGAGAACAAGCTGTCCAGAAAACTGGACAGCTTTGGTGGAGGTGATAGGCGCCGGCCAACCAAGGGAGATAGAGCTCACCTTGATGCCAAACTTGAAGGAGATCACCGGAGCACTAACCGGCAGCAGCTCGACGCCGGCGAGGGGGAAGGAAGCAGCCTTCTCGACGCCGGTTGGAGGAGCAATGGGCGGCGGTTTATGGTTGGCGCCGAGAGCTCCCTCAATGGAGTGGGCGGCAACCTTAGGGCAAGGGGTTTTTCTGGATTAGGGCTTAATTATCCCTTAAGCCCTCTTTTATAGAGAACTAATTCTCTTAATGGTTATTGGATCATAACCATTAGGCCCGTTAACCCTCTCCATTAAGATAAGTTAAAATAAACCAAACCATGATGGTTTATTTTAAGTTAAAACGAACCGAACCAACTTTTGGTTCATTCGTTTAAAATAAACCAAACCCTTTGGTTTATTCTCCTCTATTGGATTAGAACCAAACCATTTTGGTTCATCCATTATGTCTTCATAAGACACGGCCCATCCACGCTTCCATTGCGACTGAAACAATTTCATGCTCGCTTCATGTTTGGTCCAACCAAACCTTGTTTCTCTCGGTCTGAGAATCCCATTCTCAAGCTTGTTTTAAATCCTTTGGATTACGCTCGTTGTGCGTGTGACCAAATAGGTTCTCGATTTATGTTGGCCGTCTATAATTAACCATTAATTATAGAACGATCATGAGTGGCACCTAGTAGTACATCATGATCCCCAATTAACCGAAAAGATCAACGGTTGATCCAGAACTATTTCTGAAACCCTTCAGCAGCTCGAATGATTCGTGCCCCATTCCCTTCACTCATCTTATACCCACTTGGTTCAGCACATGGTCTATAGTGTCAGTCCCCACTAGGCTGACTATGTCACACCTAGCCCAAGTATCAATTCCTCGTCCTACGGATTCTAGTTACTCCACATGTATCGAAGAGTACCTTACTCTAAACATGTAATTCTTTGGCCAAAGACTTTAGTAACAATCCGACGAGAGGCCATGGGTATACATCTCCTCGCAAGGAGTGGTGAATCCTTTATAGGCTATTCAAACACCATCGATCATTTCGACTTATACCCAATCATCCCGGGTCCACATCTCCTTAGAGATGTTTGCTTAAGATGTCAAAGCATAAGTCTCCATGATCAAGATGACTTGAATACCGCAAGTCAAAGGAACATCGCACTTAAGCCACAGTAAGAACTTCATTGACATATCTATATATGCAGAGAACCATATGAAGTCTTACGGCTGGTCACTTCAATGAACTAGTTACCATAACTAGCATCCACGATTAACTCCGGACATCACAATGTCTCCAGCCAGTGAGAATCAGCTGCTTGGGTACACCAAGGAGTATACCTCATGCTAGTCTCGACAGAATTGATGGTGTCCAAATCCATCAATTCATCGACTAGGGATAATTCCGATACATCACAATTACACATGTAGAGATACTCACAAGTTGTGATCCAATCACAAATTCTCTCATGTTGTGAATCGTATTGTGGACATTCAGTAAATGAGTTTAAGATCCAATCAAATACATGAAGACATGTATACTGAAATAGTGAATCTTCATTTATCATATAAATGGTTCATACATAAGGCGATTGCCTTAGGACATCTCTCATATATTACTAACAGACTCCCACTTGGCCTAATGCCAATCGCTACGGTATCCAATACCATAAGCTCTAACATGACCCTCAAACTTATTTTGAGGTAATGTTTTAGTCAAAGGATCCGCTAAGTTCCTTTCAGTGGGAATTTTCTCGATTTGTATTTCGTCCCTACTGATGATCTCTCTGATAAGATGATAGTGGAGAAGCACATATTTGGATCATTGATGAGACCACATCAAGTTCAGAGATGAACTTCTTGATCCAAACCGCTTCCTTTGCTGCTTCCAAAGTTGCAATGTATTCTGCCTTAGTGGCAGAATCCGCTATAGCGTCAAGCTTGGAACCTTTCCAACTTATTGCGCCTCCATTCTAGGTGAATACATACCCAGACTGAGACATGGAATCATCCTTGTCTGCATGCGAGTCGCATCTCAGTATACCCACGTATCACCATGTACCCTTCTCCATATATTAGGAACACATCCTTAGTTCTTCTCACTTAAGGATGCGTCTTATGACCACCCAATAATCCATTCTGGATCGGTGGTATCTGCTCGTGACACTCGGAGCATACGATACATCGGGCCTCGTACATAACATAGCATACATGATAGATCCTATTGCGGATGCATAGGGAATCTTACTCATGCAAATCCTCTCGTCTTCTGTGCGCGGACACATAGACTTGAAAGGTGTATCCCATGCCTGATGGGTAGGAAACCTTTCTTGGATTCCGACATGCTAAACCTCTTTGCTTTTCGGTCTATATATGTAGGCTGAAAGACCAAGCAACCGTTTCGATCTATCTCTATAGATCTTAATCCCAAGGATGTAGGTTGCTTCTCCCAGGTCTTTCATGGAGAATGTCTTGGATAACCAAACCTTAACTGACTGTAAGATTGACACATCATTTCCTATAAGTAATATGTCATCGACATACAATACTAGGAACACGACTGCACTCCCACTAACCTTCTTGTACACACAAGGTTCGTCTGGATTTTGTGAGAAATCAAACTTTTTGATCGTCTCATCAAAACGGATATTCCAGCTCCTAGATGCTTGCTTCAATCCATAAATGGAACGTCGCAACTTGCATACCTTGGTTTTATCAACCGATGTGAAACCCTCAGGCTGTATCATATACACATCCTCGAGCAAGTTTCGATTAAGGAAATCTGTTTTCACATCCATCTGCCATATCTCATAATCATAATGAGCTGCTATGGCCAGGAGCATCCGAATGGATTTAAGCATAGCTACAGGCGAATAGGTTTCGTCATAATCAACACCTTGCTTTTGACGATATCCTTTCGCCACCAATCTAGCCTTATAGGTAATCACATTACCATCCATGTCGGTTTTCTTCTTGAAAACCCACTTGCACCCTATAGGCTTTATGCCTTGGTGGGTCGACCAAGTTCCAAACTTGGTTTTCATACATGGAATCCATTTCGACTTCATGGCACCAAGCCACTTATCCCTTCTACGAACTTGTCGGCACTTCTTCATAGCTGGTAGGCTCCTCATCATCAATGAGTAACCGTCGTTCGATTCACTTACGAAATCCATATCTCTCGGGAATATTGCGTGTTCTACGGATCTGAAGATGTGGTGTTACAATAGATCGATTGCTCATCACTATGAGTTGTCATTGTTGTGCTTCACCGGTATCTCATTAATGTCTATTTGAGTCTCTCGAGCCTCCTCAAGCTCGGCGACACTCCCCTTTTCTTGCAAGAAACTCTTTCTCTAGAAACACATGCCTTGAAACAAACACCTTTTGTTCCACGGGATGATAGAATTGGTAACCCCTTGTTTCCTTAGGGTATCAAATAGACATTTATCGGACTTAGCATCCAATTTATGCATTCTTGCTTCACATAAGCGAGACAACCCCATATCTTCAAGTAAGATACATGAGGTTTCTTACTATTCTATATCTCATATGGAGTAGTTAAGACTACCTTAGTAGGCATTACATTTAACAAGTAAACAATCATGCGAGTGCATAGCCCCAAAAGGACTTGGGAAGAGTCGCATGATTCATCATTGACTGACCATGTCCAACAAGGTCGATTCGCCTCTCGGATACACTATTATCTTTGTGGTGTATATGGCGGAGTCCATTGAGACAATATACCATTGTCTCTTAGATAATCAAGAAACTCTTGACTTAAGTATTCACCACCTCGATCCGATCGAAGTATTTTAATACTCTTATCATGTTGTTTCTCTACTTCATTTCTGAATTCTTTGAACCTTTCAAAGGCTTCAGACTTGTGTTTCATCAAGAACACATACCCAAACCGTGAGTGATCATCGGTGAAGGTAATGAAGTAGCTATAGCCTCCTAATGCTTGAGTTGACATAGGTCCACATACATCAGTATGTATTAGTCCTAGTAACTCTCCCACTCGTTCACCTTTTCCAGTAAAAGGTAACTTAGTCATCTTGCCTTTTAAGCATGATTCGCATGTATCGTATGAATCCAATTCAAACGATTCCAGAATTCCACATCGGTGTAATTCGGACATGCGTTTCTTGCTTACATGGCCAAGACGACAATGCCACATATAGGAGTCTATTTGATTATCCTTTCGAGCACACTTGTTGCTCGCTTCGATATTGCAAATGTCACTGGATACGTCCAACGTATAAACACCATTGCTTAAAGTTCCAGTCCCATAAAGAACTCCATTTAAAGTTATGTAACAACAATTGTTACTAAAAGTCAAATGGTACCCATTTCTATTTAAACAAGAAATAGAAATGATGTTCTTTATCAACGAAGAAACATAAAAGCAATTGTCCAGTTCTAAGACAAGTCCTGCAGGGAGTTTCAACAAATACGTTCCGATGGCGAGTGCAGCAACCTTTGCTCCATTCCCAACACGTAAATTTGACTCTCCCTTGACGAGTCTTCTTCTATTCCTTAGCCCATGTATGTCATTACATATATGTGAGCCACACCCAGTATCCAATACCCAAGTGTCTGAGGAAATAGAATGACAATCAATAACGAAGATATATGAAAAAGATGGAGCATCTTATGCCTTATTCTTCTTCACGGACTCATGATAAATCTTGCAATTTCTTCGCCGATGGCCCTACTTGCCATAATGATGGCAAGTGCCCTTTTGAGCTGGTTTTGCCTTTTTAGCCTTTTTCTTCTTCCCCTTCTGTTGTTCCTTTGACTCCCTCTTAGAACCTTTCTTCGAGGAATCAACTAACAACACCGTCCCCTGCTCATGCTTCTCAGAAGGTTCCACAGTCTTCAGCATGTTGAGCAGTACCACAGATGAACCTTCTTGCATCTCAGAGCTGAAGAGGAGCTTGGAGACTTCAAACCTTTCGAAACTCACTTGCTTATCAAACAACTCATAAAGATGAAGGACTACGATATGAGCATCCATATGCTCATGCTGCTTTCGTAGCTTGGGTTCCATCGTGGCTAGCATGATGCAACTCACCATTTCAGAATCATTCACATGTTTCTTATAGGCCAACAATTGGTCGAGCTGTATTGTCACTAGATGGGCTGAAGAGGCGCTGAACATTCACAAGCTTTTCCACCTTGAGAACAATTCTCAAGTTTCTAAGCCAGTCCAAGAAGTTTGGCCCAGTCAATTTATTCGAATCCAAAATGGAACGCAAATTCAAAGACATCATGATCATTCTTAGAAATACAAAACGAGCATATATGAGAAAGATGATTTTAAAATGCATCAACATACATTTATAAATCCCATTCATTTTTTGAATTTTTAAAAAAACCCCAAAATCACTTCGGGAGATTGTAGGTCCATCTCCGAATGGGTTGATATCCATCATAGTTATGAACAACCTTGGAGAGAGTCCAACAAGCCATTCATAACTACGATGGTAGGTATCAACTATACCGATTGCATATCACGTATATGCAACTATCACAATGTGCTATCAACTAATTGAATGTTCACACATACATCGGGTTGTTAACACATTAACAAGTATGCATCATATGCATAGCACCCAACTTCACCTCCCTTTACATCGACCTTGGAGAGAGTCCAATAAGCCGATGCTCCAGGTTAAAGCCAACCCATTAATCGAGAAATAGTTTTAATATGGTTAGAGCGCTTTCAACCAATTAGCCCAGCTTGGAGAGAGTCCAACAACCAAAGCTAACGATTGACCTCTGACTCTTACCATATTAGTATTAAACTATTCCATGGTTTGAACATGTTCGGGTTCGAGCCGGGCTTGGAGAGAGTCCAACAACCCAAACAAGAAACGGAACTCTGGTTCTAACCATATTAACGGAAGGTGTAGGCTTTAATATTGTTTAAGGGTTTTATGTCTCATCCTCTTTGCATGCAAATAACTATTATCTACATGGCATGACATACATGACATACATCTACATGTCACGACACGCATGACATAATGTTATGCATCTAATGCAATTACATGGCATACAATTATGTCATGTATATATTTCCTTATATGTCATAACTATTTATGGAAATAAAATATGTTTAAGATTTGATTCTCCAAATCAAATCATAATTAAATTAGGAAATAAATTTCCAAATCTAATCACATATTTTATTTATGGAATTATTTGATTAAGGAAAATCTATTTAGGAAACCAATTTCCTAAATCATTAAAATTACTTATGGAAATAAAATATTTTAAGATTTGATTTTCCAAATCAAATCAAGATTAAATTAGGAAACAAATTTCCAAAATCTAATCAAATATTTTATTTATGGAAAATATCAATTTCCATAAATACTTCCAACTTTCCAAAAGTGGAAGATTTCCATAAATACTTCTAGACTTTCCAAAATTGAAAAATTTCAATAAATACTTCTAAATTTCCAAAATTAGAAAATTTCTAGAAATAACATTATGACTATCGCAAAACCATTTTACGATTATGTCGAAACACAACCTGGGCTCTGATACCACTGTTGGGTTTCCGGCACCGCGACGTGTGTGTGTTTGATCACGTTTCGTAAACATGAACACAGCGGAAGCAATAAAAATAATAAATCTACATTTATTAAAACACACACAACACACACATGCATATTACAACAAGTGTAGACATAACCGTAAATTTAAATTTGCAATAAAAGGAAATTTATCTACGTTATACCTTTCGTATGACGTGTAGCGGGAACGACATCAACCGGAACGATCCTCGCTAGAATCGTCTCTATCCGTATCCACGCCAAGTTCCTCGGGATGACTTCGCTAAGCCATGAGCTTCGTCTTCGTACGGGTTACTAGCCTCGTGTTGAAGACGACGTGATCGAGAGATGATCACGATCCGAATCCAAATTCGGATCCTAATACGAGTTCTCAAAACTCGCTTCTCCGGAGAGGTATTCGTCAACCAATTGACGAATCCTTCGTCCTCCACCTCAGAGGATTACCGGAGATCGAATCCCCGGTAAGTTAGCTGCTGTCAGAGCTCTAACCGTCGTCCAAATGACGCTCTGACGAGAGGAGAACAAGCTGTCCAGAAAACTGGACAGCTTTGGTGGAGGTGATAGGCGCCGGCCAACCAAGGGAGATAGAGCTCACCTTGATGCCAAACTTGAAGGAGATCACCGGAGCACTAACCGACAGCAGCTCGACGCCGGCGAGGGGGAAGGAAGTAGCCTTCTGGACGCCGGTTGGAGGAGCAATGGGCGGCAGTTTAGGGTTGGCGCCGAGAGCTCCCTCAATGGAGTGGGCGGCAACCTTAGGGCAAGGGGTTTTTTTGGATTAGGGTTTAATTATCTCTTAAGCCCTCTTTTATAGAGAACTAATTCTCTTAATGGTTATTGGATCATAACCATTAGGCCCGTTAACCCGCTCCATTAAGATAAGTTAAAATAAACCAAACCATGATGGTTTATTTTAAGTTAAAACGAACCGAACCAACTTTTGGTTCATTCGTTTAAAATAAACCAAACCCTTTGGTTTATTCTCCTCTATTGGATTAGAACCAAACCATTTTGGTTCATCCATTATGTCTTCATAAGACACGGCCCATCCACGCTTCCATTGCGACTGAAACGATTTCATGCTCGCTTCATGTTTGGTCCAACCAAACCTTGTTTCTCTCGGTCTGAGAATCCCATTCTCAAGCTCGTTTTAAATCCTTTGGATTACACTCGTTGTGCGTGTGACCAAATAGGTTCTCAGTTTATGTTGGCCATCTATAAATAACCATTAATTATAGAACGATCATGAGTGGCACCTAGTAGTACATCATGATCCCCAATTAACCGAAAAGATCAATGGTTGATCTAGAACTATTTCTGAAACCCTTCAGCAGCTCGAATGATTCGTGTCCCATTCCCTTCACTCATCTTATACCCACTTGGTTCAGGACATGGTCTATAGTGTCAGTCCCCACTAGGCTGACTACGTCACACCTAGCCCAAGTATCAATTCCTCGTCCTACGGATTCTAGTTACTCCACATGTATCGAAGAGTACCTTACTCTAAACATGTAATGCTTTGGCCAAAGACTTTAGTAACAATCCGACGAGAGGCCATGGGTATACATCTCCTCGCAAGGAGTGGTGAATCCTTTATAGGCTATTCAAACACCTTCGATCATTTCGACTTATACCCAATCATCCCGGGTCCACATCTCCTTAGAGATGTTTGCTTAAGATGTCAAAGCATAAGTCTCCATGATCAAGATGACTTGAATACCGCAAGTCAAAGGAACATCGCACTTAAGCCACAGTAAGAACTTCATTGACATATCTATATATGCAGAGAACCATATGAAGTCTTATGGCTGGTCACTCCAATGAACTAGTTACCATAACTAGCATCCACGATTAACTCCGGACATCACAATGTCTCCAGCCAGTGAGAATCAGCTGCTTGGGTACACCAAGGAGTATACCTCATGCTAGTCTCGACAGAATTGATGGTGTCCAAATCCATCAATTCATCGACTAGGGATAATTCCGATACATCACAATTACACATGTAGAGATACTCACAAGTTGTGATCCAATCACAAATTCTCTCATGTTGTAAATCGTATCGTGGACATTCAGTAAATGAGTTTAAGATCCAATCAAATACATGAAGACATGTATACTCAAATAGTGAATCTTCATTTATCATATAAATGGTTCATACATAAGGCGATTGCCTTAGGAAATCTCTCATATATTACTAACAACTTCCTGGACCCAACTATGTAGATTGGAAGAAGAATCTAGACATTGTCTTGATTGCTGAGGAATACAAATATGTACTCCTCGAAGAGTGCCCTCCCAAGCCTGTAGATGATTCTGAGGAAAAGGAGAGAGAGAGAGCTATAAGAAGTGGATCAAGGCCGATGAGATGGCACGGTGTTACATTTTGGCATCTATATCAAATGTACTACAACATCAACATCAAGACATGTCCACTGCTTATGATATGATGCTCAATCTCAAGGAGCTTTTTGGACACCAGAATTGGGCTGCGAGCAAGAGGCCATGAGAAACTTGATGACGACCACCATGATCGAAGGAACACCCATGAGGGATCATGTTCTCAAGATGATGGCTCATTTGAATGAGCTGGAGGTCCTAGGAGCTGAGATCGATGGGGAAACCCAGGTCGATATCTTACTCCAGTCTCTACCTAGGAGTTTTGAGCAGTTTCGCCTGAACTACAACATGAACAAGAGGTTGTATTCGTTGGCGAAACTTCTGACAGAACTCCAGGCGACAGAGAGACTATTTCGTCAGAGTGCTCAGGCACATGCCATGGTGACCCAAAAGATTTCTACTTCTAAGCCGAAAGGCAAGAAGAAGAAGAAACAAACTGGGGCGAAGGCAGTGGGAGGTACTCAGGGATGTGTGAAGAAGCCGAAAGGCAAGTGCTTCACTTGTAAGCAGACTGGACACTGGAAGAAGGACTGCCCGAGCCGCAAGAACAAAGGTATATCTTTTGGTCTAGTCGTTGAAACATGTTTAGCGATGTTATCTACCGACACCTGGTGTGTAGATACGGGAGCCACTGATCATGTCTGCAATACTTTGCAGCGGTTCCAGGAAACCAGATGACTGGCTGAGGGAGAGATTACCGTGTACATGGGCGATGCCACGAAGCTGGCGGCTATTGCAGTGGGAGACGTTCATTTATCTTTTGAGAAAAATAAACTTTTGGTTCTTAAGAATTGCCTTTATGTACCCTTGTTTAGAAAGAATTTAATTTCAGTTTCTAAATTGTTTATGGATGGATATTCTATTTCTTTTAATGACAAAGTTGTTATAAGAAGGAATAGGGACATTATCTGTTCGGGTACATTGATAGGAAATTTGTACACACTTGAACCAAAACCTCCCACGATGCAAATTGAAGTTAATAACTCATCTTCTAATTCCAATAAGAGAAAAGAACCTTCGAAGATGAACCAAACATATCTTTGGCATCTTAGGATTGGTCACATTAACCTAAGCAGAATTCAAAGGTTGATAGCTGATGGACCTTTTGACCAAGAGGCCTTTTAAGACCAAGGGGTATAGAGCCAAAGATGTGTTAGAATTGGTTCATTCTAATTTGTGTGGTCCTATGTCTATCCAGGCTAGAGGTGGTTTTGAGTATTTCATCACTTTTATAGATGATTACTCAAGATATGGATACATTTACCTGATGCGCCGCAAGTCTGAATGCTTTGAAAAGTTCAAAGAATTCAAGGCTGATGTGGAGAAACGTCAAGGTAAAAGTATCAAGACACTACGATCTGATCGTGGTGGTGAGTACCTCTTGGGAGAGTTTAGGAACTACTTATCAAAGGTTGGGATTCAATCTCAATTGACTGCACCTGGCACACCCCAGCAGAACGGTGTAGCAGAGCGAAAGAATAGGACTCTTATGGAGATGGTTAGATTGAAGATGAGTTATTCTGACTTGTCAGATTCGTTCTGGGGATATGCTCTAGATACAACGGTGTACATTCTGAACTTGGTTCCATCTAAATCAGTGCCTTCTACTCCCACAGAGTTGTAGACTGAGCGAAAGCCTCGTCTAAGACATATTCGGATATGGGGGAGTCCAGCACATGTGCTGAAGGCAGATGCTGGTAAGTTGGAAGCTCGTACAGAAGTATGCTTGTTCGTTGGCTATCCTAGAGGAATGAATGGTGGCTTATTTTATAATCCTAGAGATCATAGGGTGATCGTTAGCATGAACGCCAGATTTCTAGAGGAAGACTATGTGATGAGCCACAAGTCCAAGAGTAAAATTATTCTGGAGGAGTTAAAAGGGGAAGTCACTTCTTTAGTACCGACGGTACAAGAGAATATACCACATGTCACTGCACCACGTGTCACAGAGGATACCAAGGTGATACCTCGTCGTAGTGGGAGGGTTGTGAGACAGCCTGATAGATTCATGTTCTTGGGAGAATCTTTTGATTTGGTCCCTGGCGAACATGAACTTGATCCCTGGACATATGATGAGGCAATCCAAGATAAAGATGCAGTATCTTGGCAAAGTGCAATGAATGGTGAGATTGAATCTATGGATTCAAATCAGGTCTGGGAGTTAGTAGAACCACCCGATGGTGTAAAAACCATTGGATGCAAGTGGATCTACAAGAGAAAGAGAGGAATAGATGGGAAGGTTGAGACCTTCAAAGCGAGGCTTATTGCGAAGAGGTATACTCAGAAAGAGGGTATCGATTATGAGGAGACCTTTTTACCGATAGCCATGCTTAAGTCTATCCGGATTCTCTTATGCATAGCAGCTCATATGGATTATGAGGTGTGGAAGATGGATGTCAAGATAGCTTTCCTTAATGGAAGTCTTGAGGAAAACATCTACATGAAGCAACCAGAGGGATTCATTGCTAAGGGAAAAGAGCATCTTGTATGTAAGCTTAATCGGTCCATTTATGGATTGAAACAAGCTTCGAGATCTTGGAACATCCGCTTTGATGAGGTGATCCAGTCTTATGGATTTATTCAAACTCCGGATGAGTCTTGTGTATACAAGAGATGTGAGGGAAATGTAGTGTTATTTCTTGTACTATACGTAGATGACATTTTGCTGATTTGCAATAATATCAAGGTGTTATCGGACGTAAGGGTATGGTTGTCCAAACAGTTTGATATGAAGGACTTGGGAGAGGTGGGACACATCCTTGGGATCAAGGTTATAAGGGATCGCAGAAAAAGGATATTGTGCTTATCCCAAGCTTCATACATAGACACAATTATGGAACGTTTTAGCATGCAGAACTCAAAGAAGGGTTTTCTACCTTTCAGGCATGGAGTTCCTTTATCTAAGGAGATGTATCCGAGATCATCTGAGGAGATAGAGGAGATGAAGGCGGTCCCTTATGCTTCGGCAGTAGGAAGCCTCATGTATGAGATACTCTGTACGAGACCAGATATCTTCTTTGCCGTGGGCATGGTCAGCAGATATCAGAGTAATCCAGGACAGAGCCATTGGACTGTAGTAAAGCATATATTGAAGTACCTGAGAAGGACTAGGGATTATATGCTGGTTTACCGGGCAGACCAATTACTCCCTGTGGGTTACACGGATTCTGACTTCCAATCTGATAGGGATAACCGTAAGTCTACCTCAGGTTTTGTGTTTACTTTGGGAGGTGGAGCCATTGTATGGAGGAGTGTCAAGCAGAAGTGCGTGGCAGACTCCACCATGGAAGCTAAGTATGTGGCGGCCTCTGAGGCAGGCAAAGAAGTTGTATGGCTCAGGAACTTCCTGATGGACTTGGATGTGATTCCTGGTTTGCCCAGAACTATCACAATTTATTGTGATAATAGTGGTGCAGTTGCAAATTCGAAGGAACCATGAGCCCATAAGGCTAGTAAACACATAGAGCATAAATACCACCTGATACGAGAAATCGTAAAGAGAGGAGAAGTTGTTGTGGCCAAGATTGCATCAGAGGATAACTTGACAGATCCTTTCACTAAGGCCCTTCCGGCGAGAGATTTTGATAGACATGTGGAGGGAATGGGGATCAGATGTATGACACTTTGAGGACAGCATAGTCTTTTAGTATAAGTGGGAGATTGTAGGGATGTATATTGAAAAGTCTATCTTTTGTATGAACATCTTTATTTTGAAATAAGAATCACATGATCATTGTTTGCATATTTTTATGGTTATGCAATATTGTCTAATACTTTACATTGTAGATAACATGGTGTGTGGTGTCACACAGGAGATCATGTTATCGGCCCCTTGAAAAGTATAAGTAAAGGCTCACAACCGAGATGGCTTCGGACAAACCATCGGAATGGTTGTAGTGTGATTTGGTATTGGTTTGTCTTGACCGTAGAATCACACTAGTGCACTTTGTATGTATTAAGCAGGACCGACTTAGAGGTGATTCGATTTATTGCTGACTACATAATCGAATCAAACCTCAAATATTATTTAGTACATGCTCTTAATCCCGATATAATAACGGGCACATATACTTAGTACTCATCTCTTTATTTTACCAATGGGAGAGATTTATAGATTAAATCGATAGGCTCAATAAGTTGGGAGATGATATTATTTATATGGTGTGTCGTTGATTATAGGAGGAAATCGTGTCCTATATATTAGGATGATGATGTCCCCTTGAGGAGCTCATAAGGTTCATCATGTAAACCCTGCAGGTGGACTTGGTCCGGCATGATGAAAAGGTTGAGTGGTACTACTTAAGGAGTTAGATGTTGATTAATTAATGGTCAGTAAATTAATTAATCGATGGGCATTCGAGATCTTAGACACGGGGAGAAAATGTACAAATAATATATGGAGCCCATATTATCATATGGGGGTTGGTGAGGTAGATCAATGATGATCCTTTAGTGGATTGGATCATCATTAGTGGATCGGACATTATGTGGGCTTGATCCATGGGTGGCCAAGATCCAACTCCTCCTCATGGTCCCTAATGTAGCCTATTAACACCTCATGAAGCTTAGATCCAATGGATAGAAACAAAACTCTAAGATCCATAGGTAGAGATTAAATCTCTAAGATCCGACGGTTGAGATTAAATCTTTAGATCCGACGGTTGAGATTAAATCCCTAGAACCAATGAGAATGATATCGACCTGGGTTTCCCCATCGATCTCAGCTCCAAGGACTTCCAGCTCATTCGCAAGCTTAGGAGGATACTCTTCGAAGAGTACATATTTGTACTCCTCAGCAGTCAAGACAATATCAAGATTCCTCTTCCAATCAACATAATTGGGTCCAGTAAGTTTATTCTCTTTTAGTATCACAACAAGTGGATAGAAAGTCATTTTTAAAAAACCTAAGAATCACACAGATCAAAACATTAGATTTCAAAAAATTATTGATTCCTCAAACAAAAAAATTTTAAAATCAACCAACACCTCAAAACACCGAGAATATTGTATGCCACGATCGTGTGGACGTATACGAATTCTACATTTGTAAAAGGAGGTTTTACCCATTAATTTTATTATCTTGTCAACCTAACTTTTTGAAAAATAAAATTAATAGTTGGTTCCTCTTCGTCCCTACAATTAAAAGCATTGACTCCGATGGGGAGGATACTCCTATTTGCATCTAAGTGTTCACCATTACTTGGTACCAAGGTAATTATCTCGGCTTATGTGCCTTCCGATGGGGAAGTACACATGCTCCTTAATAATTTCCTATAACCATATTCTACCCTGTGATCCGCAAACAAACTCATCCGATGGGGAGGAAGGCACTCAGAGTCGACTCGCAAGTTTGTTTGCATCACATGTCAAATCGTAATGGAGGCCGTGGAAATTTATAAAAATATCCCTCTCCCACTTAGTAATTTAAAATTGAGGAATTTTCCTAGTCTACGGCATGCATATCAAATAAAAAGCAGTAAATATGAAAAAAATATTTTCCAACTATTATGGCTTTTGTTCTCCAATATGCTTCCGTCGTAACGCCATCTCGTCCGCTCCTCCCTACGCCATGTACAAGCCATTCGGAGATCCGAGCCGAGAAAAACTATTTTAATTTACATCCATCGATCCTATACTCCACAAAGGAGTGTACATGAAATCTAGATCAAAAGTAAACTAAAATAAAAAGAGTGGCTAAACAATGTCGTACTTAACTACAAAAATTAAATACTAGCCTCGTCAACCTCGAGGATTCAAATAATATACAATTACACACATACAATCACATATACACATATGGCCATAATAGTTGGATCCTATGCCTGCAACCAAAAAGTTAACCTACGCACATCCTACTATTATCTGGCACATATAATATATGAAAAGTGCATAAAAGTAACCGAATCCTAAACACATACAACTGGAAACCGTGGCTCTGATACCACTTGAAGGTGGGAAACTTTGCTTCCCACTTCAACTCGATCGCTTGTTCATGGTGATCCTGTCTACGTCCCCGGATAAAAAAAAATTATCCTTGACAAAGATGGATTACCCAAGCAACCGTTCCATCGTCGTGCTATTCGATTAGAGTGGTCACTTGAACAAACTTGTTGTTCAAGCAACCAACCTCTATTCTACAATTAGCCGCGGAATAGATGATGTACAGATCGCCGGTTTTTGTGTTTGTATTCGGGGTCCAAGTAAATTAGCCACATACCATACATACAATATACAACGAAATAAAAGGAAAGGACAACAAGAATTATACCTCTTGTTTACCTCAAGGTCTTCTATCGTATGTCCTATCCTCCTCTTGGACGTTGTGTGGGCAACGATCATCCAAGAGTTGAAGCCTCCTAGATCACGTTCTTCCCTTCTTTGCTCGCTCCGAACAAAGGGAAGAATGAAACGAAACTCTTCTCCTATCTAGGACCGGCCACCAAGTCAAGAGACTTGATGTCGCCGCTGGCCAAGGAATAGAAGATGAAGGAGATGGGTGTCGGCCAAGAGCTCCAAAGGAAGAACCTTCACCCTTGTTGCCGTCGGCCAAGGAGAATAATAAGAAGAGGTTGGGCGCCGGCCAAAGTGAGAAGGAAGAAGATGGGCGCCGGCTACACCTTTGGAAGAGAAGGAAATCCCTCCAATTGTTGCCGCCCAAGCCATTTCCCAAACCCTAGCCGCCCAAGCTATAACCCTAATCTCCCTTGAGTATGCTTGCCGCCCACCCCTTAAGCCTCCTTTTATAGAGCTAGGCTTAAGCCTCCTTTTAATCTCCATCGTCGGATCTAGGGATTTAATCTCAAACGTAAGATCTAGGGATTTAATCTCAACTGTCGGATCTAGAGATTTAATCTCCACCATGGGATCTAAAGATTTAATCTCCACCGTTGGATCTAGAGATTTAATCTCCATCGTCGGATCTAGAGTTTCATTTTCCATCATCGGATCTAGGCTCCATGAGGGTTTTAATAGGCTACAATAGGGACCATGAGGAGGAGTTGGATCTTGGTCACCCAATGGATCAAGCCCACATAAAGTCCGATCCATTAATGATAATCCATTCCACAAGAGGATTATCATTGATCTACCTCACCAACCCTCATAATTAAATATGGGCTCCATATATTAATTGTACAAATATCTCCCCGTGTTTAAGATCATGAATGTCCGTCAATTAATTAATTTACTGACAATTAATTAATCAACATCTAACTCCATGAGTAGTATCACTCAACCTTATCATCATGCCGGACCAAGTCCACCTACAGGGTTTACATGATGAACCTTATGAGCTCCTCAAGGGGACATCATCATCTTAATATATAGGACATGGTTTCCTCCTATAATCAACGACACACCATATAAATAATATCATTTCTCAACTTACAGAGCCTATCGATTTACTCTATAAATCTCGCTCATTGGTAAATCAAAGAAATAAATATTAAGTATATGTGCCCATTATTATATCGGGATTAAGAGCTTGTACACCATAATATTCGAGGTCTGATTCAATTATGTAGTCAACAATAAATCGAATCACCTCTAAGTCGGTCCTACTCAATATACACAAAGTGTACTAGTGTAATTCTATGGTCAAGACAAATCAACACCAAATCACACTACAACCATTCCAATGGTTTGTCCATAACCATCTTGGTTGTGAGCCTTTACTTATACTTCACAAGGAACTAATAACATGATCTCCTATGTGACACTACACACCATGTTATCTACAATGTAATGTATTAGACAATATGCATAACCATAAATATGCAAACAATGATCATGTGATTCTTATTTCAAAAATAAAGATGTTCATATAAAAGATAGACTTTTCAGTATACATCCCAACAAGAGTTTCACTGGAAAAGAATTTATGTCGATGCTATCCAATGAAAAGAAGGCTATTTTGAGTCAAAATGGTGGTCTTCTATTTTCTAGAGCTGAACCAAGGCATAAACAAAAGATTGTGTGATTGTTAAAAGAAGATGGTGAAGTAGTTGCTATGACAGGTGATGGTGTGTATGATTCCCCTGCAATGAAAATGGTAGATATTGGCATTGCAATGGGCATATCTGGAACAGAGGTAGGTCATCCTCTTCTCACTATTTCTCTCTTTTCCAATTGGTCTCTTTTGGTAAATGATAAATAATGAGAAGCAACAGAATACCTGATAACAATTTGTGACCTTGTTATAGCAATGGCATGCGCAACACAAGTTCGATTATAGATCATAGTCCATTTCTTGATGTACTAGTAACCCACTTTACGAAATGAAAAATTATTCTCTCTTAGCATGTCATATTTTTATTTGAGCATATGATATATTTATTTATTTGAAGGGTGCCTTGATGCAATGGTAAAATTGCTACCATATGACATGGTGGTCACGAGTTCAAGTCATAGAAATAGTCTCTTGTAATGCAAAGTGGCCCTATATTGACAGAAATTTTGTGTACCGAGTTTCTCTTTTATTAAGATATATTTATTTAGTAGGCAAATTGATGGTGTTTCAAAATCAAAGGCGGAAAAAGCAATTCTTAAAACTATTTTTTTTTCTCTTATTTCAATTTATTAAAAAAATTGATGATACATGCTTCTTAATTTTGTGATAGAGATTTTCAAGTGTGATCGTAATTTCTTAGAGATGACACTGGATTTATTTTGGTTTACTCTTTTATATATATTTTTTTCTTGTCCTCTTTTCTTTCTTTTACTTGTGTTAGTTTACTCTTTTGATTTTCACCGTTGTCTATTCGAATTTTTGTTGTAGTGTCCCTTATACATTGGACTTCAAGTCATGCCAATTGTCCTTAACTCAATTTTATTAATGCATGAATGATTATGACATTAATGATGATATAAATAGGCATGTGCTCATAATCATGATGTCATGTCATAAAATAGAATCTAAGCATATCATGACATTAAAAAATAAACCCTAAGGATGACATTTTTAATGATAGAAAGTAAATATGATGTCATGATGTGGCAAGACAAACAAAGCATGACAAGTATAAAATACTAAGGTATAAAATACCTAAGTGTTAAGCCCAAATTGTCATTTCTAGGATTAAGCCCATTTTGGCATAATGCCAACTATCCTCCTTGTGTGTCAAAAACCCAAAATGGCACACCATGACTTCTAAGACATAATTGTGCCAATTTGATTGATTTTTCAACTTCCATAAATTATATTGGCACATCCTAAAATCTTTTAGGATTAAACACTCAAAACCTATTTCCAAGATATCCATAACCTTGAAAATAACCTAGAGTGCCACCTTCACCACGGTTAGGTTAACTACCTATCCATTCAAGGTGGCACACCTAAACCCATTTAGCTTGAATCTATCACGCTTTTAGGAACCCAATACCTATTGGAGCTCCTTGGGTTTACTAGGTATTCCTTAGGGATAACTTCCCTAGATACCCTTCTAATGACCCTCCTAGGCTTTGAAGCCTTGGTCATTGTGGTCTTACCTAGGTTAACTCTAGGGGTAACTCCCCTTGTAACCTTCTTAGTGGCTTCCCTAGGTTTCCTTGAAACCCTAGACACTAGGCATCTACCTTAGTCAACCTTAGGGATGACTTCCCTAGTGACCTTGGTTTTCCTAGACCTAGGTTGTGCTCCATAATCGAATGTGTTGGGTTTCCGGCACCGCGGCATGTGTGTGTTCGATCATGTTTCGTAAACATGAGCACAGCGGAAGCAATTAAAAATAATAAATCTATATTTATTACAACACACACAACACACGCATGCTATTACAACAAGTGTAGACATAACCGTAAATTAAAATTTGCAATAAAAGGAAATTAAACTACGTTATACCTTCCGTATGACGTGTAGCGGGAACGGCATCAACCGGAACGATCCTCGTAAGAATCGTCTCTATCCGTATCCACGCCGAGCTCCTCGGGATGACTTCGCTAAGTCACGAGCTTCGTCTTCGTACGGGTTACTAGCCTTGTGTTGAAGACGACGTGATCGAGAGATGATCACGATCCGAATCCAAATTCGGATCCAAAACGAGTTCTCAAAACTCGCTTCTCCGGAGAGGTGTTCGTCAACCGTTTGACGAATCCTTCGTCCTCCACCTCAGAGGATTACCAGAGATCAAATCCCCGGTATGTTAGCCGCTGTCGGAGCACTAACCGTCGTCCAAACGACGCTCCGACGAGAGGAGGAGAAGCTGTCCAGAAAACTGGACAGCTTGGTGGAGGAGTAGGCGCCGGCCAAAACAAGGAGAGAAAAGCCTCACCTTGATGCCAAACCTATAGGAGATCACCGGAGGGTCGCCGGAGGTTCACCGGCTGAAGCTTGGTCGCCGGCAACAAGTTGGACGGCGGCACAAGTGGTTGGGCGGCGGCACAAGGTTGTTGGCGCCGAATTCACCAAGGAGGTGGGCGGCAACTTGCTTTAGGGTTTTGGATGATTAAGGTTTTACAATCCCTTAAGCCCTCTTTTATAGAGAACTAATTCTCTTAATGGTTAATGGATCATATCCATAAAGCCCGTTAACCCGCTCCATTAGGATAAGTTAAAATAAACCAAACCATGATGGTTTATTTTAAGTTAAAACGAACCGAACCAACTTTTGGTTCATTCGTTTAATATAAACCAAACCCTTTGGTTTATTCTCATCCATTGGATTAGAACCAAACCATTTTGGTCCATCCATTATGTCTTCATAAGACACTCCATCCACGCTCCATTGCGATCAAACAATTTCATGCTCGCTTATGTTTTGGTCCAACCAAACATAGTTTCTCCCGAGAATCTCATTCTCAAGCTCGCTTTTAAATCCTTTGGATTACACTCAAGCAGCGTGTGACCAAATAGGTTCTCGATTTATGTTGGCCGCCTATAATTAACCATTAATTATAGAACGATCATGAGTGGCACCTAGTAGTACATCATGATCCCCAATTAAAAAAGATCAACGGTTGATCCGAACTATTTCGAAACCCTTCAAGAGCTCGAATGAATCGTGCCCCATTCCCTTCACTCATCTTATACCCACTTGGTTCTGGGACATGGTCTATTGTGTCACCCCACTAGGTGACTACGCCACACCTAGCCCAAGTATCATTTCCTCGTCCTACTGATTCTAGTTACTCCACATGTATCGAAGAGTACCTTACTCTAAACATGTAATGCTTTGGCCAAAGACTTTAGTAACAATCCGACGAGAGGCCATGGGTATACATCTCCTCGCAAGGAGTGGTGAATCCTTTATAGGCTATTCAAACACCTTCGATCACTTCGACTTATACCCAATCATCCCGGGTCCACATCTCCTTAGAGATGTGTGCTTAAGATGTCAAAGCATAAGTCTCCATGATCAAGATGACTTGAATACCGCAAGTCAAAGGAACATCGCACTTAAGCCACGAAGAAGCTGTTGGATCGAAAGTGTCGCTAGAGGGGGTGAATAGCGATACGGTGTCGTTAAAAACTTTTGCAATAAGTAAAAGCAAGTAGAGAATGCACAGCTGAAATATAAAGTAGACAAGATATTTTTACGTGGTTCACAATCTTCGATTGCTAATCCACGGCCCTAGTGATCCTTGATCACGCACGGAGGGCAATTCACTAAAACCACTCTCTTCGCTGGAAGTAGGAGCAACGACATAAAGAAATCAAGGCAAAGGGACACTCCCCCTTTCCTTGTTACGATTAAAGCACAAAGACAATTTAAAGAAGTAGAACTTAAATAAATATACCGACAACTCTTATAAGTAGAAGATGTAGCTTTCGTTGTCGGCGGCACTTCGTCGTAGCAAATGTGAGTAGTAGTAGCGGCGTTACGACGGCGTGTTGAGAGCTCTTGAATTCTTGTCTTGTTTGGCTTGAACATGTCTATTTATGGATATTGATCTATGAATTTAGACATAGGTAGTGTCCAAGGTGAGGTTCTTATCCCAACTCAAGGATGAGGTGTTTCATCCAACCACCTTGTGCCACCTCCAACCTTCTTGTGCGCCAACTCAAGGATGAGGTGTTTCATCCAACCACCTTGTGCCACCTCCAACCTCCTTGGGCGCCAACTTGAGGATGAGGTGTTTCATCCAACCACCTTGTGCCACCTCCAACCTCCTTGGGCGCCAACTTGAGGATGAGGTGTTTCATCCAACCACCTTGTGCCACCTCCAACCTCCTTGGGCGCCAACTTGTTGGAGCCATTCAACTTGTGCCACATCATGGGAGCCAACCATCTTGTGCCAACTCACCTTATCTTGGGCGTCCACCACAAGGAAGCTTGGTGATGGTTTGGATGTCCACCTTGATGCCACATCACCCTTTGTACCAAAACACGAGTCAAGTCCAAATTCACCCCTTGAAATTCGAGCTCTTCTCGAGGTCGGAACTTGACTAGCAGTTGACTGTAGTCAAAGGGTTTTGACCCAGATACAAGTTAGCTTAAAATATAAAGTACGATGGTTCTAACCATCCGATCTCGACCTAGACCTTCCATTGGAGGTATTGGGTCGGATCTACGCTAACGACCTTGCTTCGCTTTCACACGAGCTTACCTTGTAGCCTCGCTCGCCTTCACCCGAGTACCTCGGCTTCCTCAAGTCCTCTCGGCGCTGCGACCACCTCGGTTCCCACCGGGTGTCGCACCTTCCGCTCAACTTTAGCATTTCGCACACTTAATTGAGCTCGTAAGATAACAAATATACCCTTAACTATTGAGCCTTTTGCCATAATCAAAATATCGGGTTCGACTTTGGTGCCCACTTGCACCAACAATCTCCCTTTGATTCATGGCAAACCGACACAAAAGTTAAGGAAAAATTAAGCATAACAAAGAAGCTAGCATAAAGATTAAATATGAATGAGCTAGCATAAAGATTAAATATGAATGAGCTAGCATAATGATTAAGCATGAATGAGCTAGCATAAAGATTAAATATGAATGAGCTAGCATAAAGATTAAATATGAATGAGCTAGCATAAAGATTAAATATGAATGAGCTAGCATAATGATTAAATATGAATGAGCTAGCATAATGATTAAGTATGAATGAGCTAGCATAAAGATTAAGCATGAGTGAGCTAGCATAAAGATTAAGCATGAGTGAGAAATATTATTGTTTCAAGTTCTCCCTTTGAGGTAACCTCCCCTGACCAAGGTGAGTTCTTGAAAATAATTTTTACTCCCCTTAATAGTTGCTTAAGTAAACGGAATTACTTAATATAAAAGGTAATAATTTTGTTTACTTTCTTCCTTACTTTTGTGACTTTCTCCCTTTGCCTTAACTCAAAAAGTTTGTAAATATATTTTAAGGTTTGTAAGTCCAAGCAAGTTCCCAATATAAATATATATATATATATTTTTTAAATAATAATAAGCTTGAAAATATGTTCATCTAAAATGTACAACTCCTTGGACTTGATTGATATAGAATGATCAATAAGTCTTGAAGGAGTTGATTAATTTTAAATAATTATACTCCATGGTTCATGTCGATGCAGAATCTACATCCGGAACCAGTGAGTAAGGTCCTAACATCTCACGCCTGCTCATTGGCTATAAGTACACAAACACATTAGTCCTATGTGTTGTGAGATGTGTTGGCTCCTTAAATCTATAGGTATATGATTTCTAAGGTAAGACTTAGGCTAATTTCATAAAAAGAAGCAAAAGTAGAGTACATATATAGAAAAATATAAATCCTACTCTATTACGCACATACCTAACATTAGTCTTAATAAACTAAATTCGGCTTCGGGTAGTGGTTTGGTGAAGATGTCCGCTAGGTTTGATTTGGACTCAACATACTCTAGTTGTATAGTTCCATTAGTTACATGTTCCCTAATGAAGTGGTGTTTAACTTCTATATGTTTTGTCCTAGAATGACATATTGGATTTTTAGTTAAGTTAATTGAACTGATGTTATCTATGTAGGTTTTAATGTTGTTAAAGATTAAGCTAAAGTCTTGGAGAGTGTGCTTCATCCACAGTGAGCCGAGAGACACACTCACCCATCGCAACGATTCGGCTGGTAGATAAGGCAACGCAATGCTGCTTCTCATCGCACTAACTCACTAGACTCGAGCCGAGGATTTGACAACAACCACTGTGCTCTTTCTATCGAGTTTACTACCGCATAGTCGAGTCGGAGTAGCCGATTAGATTAAACTCGTAGATCTAGGGTACCAAATACCTACGTTTAGCGTGCCCTTTAGATATCTAAGGATACGCTTGACTAGGGTTAGGTGAGACTCCTTGGCACAGGTTTGTAACCTTGCGCACATACTTACCGCGAATAAAATGTCGGGTCGGCTCGCGGTTAAGTATAGGAGACTTCCTATTGCGCTCCTATAGTATTTTAGGTCAACGGGTTTTCCTTCTACATCTTCATTTATATTAACATTAGTTGCTATAGGTGTATTAATTATTTTAGCATCTTGCATTCCAAATCGATTTATTAAGTCCTTAGTATATTTTTGTTGATGTAAATATATTCCATCTTTAGTTTGTTTAATTTGTAAACCTAAGAAGAAACTTAACTCTCCTACTAAATTCATTTCAAATTCACTTTCCATAAGTGAGATGAATTCGCTTAGGTGATCGAGTTGGTAGTTCCAAAAATTATATCATCTACATAGATTTGGGCTATAAAGATTTCTTTTCCTACGGTTTTAACGAATAAGGTTGGGTCGACTAAACCTTGGTTGAATCCTTTGGACTTAAGATAGATCGAAAGCCTTCGCATCAAGCTCTTGGGGCTTGTTTGAGTCCATATAGGGCTTTCTTAAGTCTAAGGACATGGTCAGTTTATCTAGATTTTCAATCCGGGAGGTTGACTGACGTAAACTTCTTCCTTAATGTATCCATTCAAAAATGTTGACTTGACATCCATTTGAAACAATTTAAAACCTCGATGTGCAGCATATGCTAACAACATTCGGATGGACTCTAGTCCGCTACGGGGCGTAGGTCTCATCGTAATCTAAACCTTCGACTTGACTAAACCCTTTTGCGACTAACCTAGCTTTATTTCTAACTACTTCACCTTTATCATCAAGTTTATTTCGAAATACCCACCTTGTTCCAATAATTGATTTTTCTTTAGGTGGTGGTACTAATTCCCAGACTTCATGTCTAGTGAATTGAGCTAGCTCTTCTTGCATAGCAATAATCCAGTCGGGATCAAGAAGTGCTTGTTCAATAGTTTTGGGTTCGATTTTGGAAATTAACGAGATTTGACTAAGGTTTCGATATGAAGCTCTAGTTCGAACCCTAAATTTGGATCACCTATAACTTGATTGATAGGATGATTTGTTTGAGTCTTAGTGTGACTCGGGTTAGGGTCATCTATCACTTGGTCGATAGGATGACTTGGGTTAGGACGAGATTCAAGTTCAAGATAAGAGTCGGGTTCGCTATAAGTTGATTTGCTAGTTGGTTTTGTTAAGGATTGAACGGGTTCGTGTCCTTCGTCGAAAACTATATTAATGGTTTCTTCGACTCTAAGAGTGTCGTGATTGTATACCCTATAAGCTCTACTGGTGGTTGAGTATCCTAGAAAGGTTCCAGTAGAGGTTTTGGATTTGAATTTCCCTAGGTAATCCTTAGTGTTTAAGATATGTACCTTGCATCCAAATACCCTAAAGTACTTGATGTTCGGTATTTTATCGTGATAAATCTCGTACGAGGTCTTTTGGTGCCTCTTTACCATAAGGATCCTATACATAAGGTAGTTGGATCGGATATTGGAATTACTAAAGGGTTGTTTGTAAGTTTTTAAACCTAAATCATCTCACCAATATCTACATGATCAAAACATGTTATTCCTATGTGTTATTGTGAGATGACTTTCAATTTTACTTGATTAATTTTAATGAATTTAAATTAACCAACATTAGGTTAGATTCGGATTTAGTCTAAGCTCATCAAGTAATCTTTTCAAGAGATTAGCTTCCAGGTCGTGGCGAGGCACAGAGGCCTTCTTTGATCGAAACAACGACCACTTCCTTAGACAAAGCTAATTTCAAGAAATTGATAACTCGACTTACTTGAGACTACGTCTTGGTCTAACTAGTTATTTTTGAAAAGAGGCTCCCCGAGGCTCAATCTTTCGTAGGATTTTAGTTGGTTTATTTTTGAAAAGAGGCTCTGAGGCTCAATCTTTTCGCAGGATTTTAGTTGGTTATGAGTCCTATCTAACCATTCTAAAAATAAAGGAAAAACTAAGCATGCAATTTCTAAGACTTAACAAAATACATTTTGTATTGGCTCCTGACCATTGAATCAGTGGAGTCTATTCACATAGTGAATTTGGTCATAGGAACCCAATACATGTTAGATCTAAAGTTGAAATCAAAGTGGTCTTAGGGACCCATGCTTGGACATTTTTCTTATGTTGGTTTACTATAGACATATATGACTTATTGGTTGTATTTGAGTTAAACCGAGTCCGGCCTTGTTGTACCACGGCCCTTTGTGATCAAGTAAGAGGTCAAGTCCTTGGATCCCAAAGTGAACCTTTCAAGCGTGTTCCTAAGGTCTTGACTTGTGTTTTCAAAGTGAGTTCTCAACTTCAAGCTTTTCAGCAGGTTGAGTCCTCCTCTTGAATCTGAGTAGTCGAAGAGGTTAGGAGACCTCATGTTTGAGAAGGTTAACCTCCTCAATTAGGGTCTCGACCTTGGACTCGGACTTAGCTAGTTTCTTATTTAAAAATTTAATTGCACCATACAAAGTATTAAGTAAAGACCGACATACCCTTAATGATTCTTATGAACCGGATCACGGATCGTGGCTTATCTTGAATGGAAGCTCATCGCCGGATTCGGACTCGGACTCTTCTTGGTTTGAGTCGTGCTCGTCGGCTTGGCCATTAGAGCTTGGATATCGTCTTCTTCCTCAGGGTGGCTTGCTTGCGGGCTTCTTCTTCTTGGAACACGCAGCTAACGCAATACTCTTCTCGGCACGGACCACGTTAGTTTGCTCATGTAATTCAAGTTCCGAAAACAATTCGTCTAACCTAATTTTAGAAAGGTCCTTGGAGACCTTGTAGGCATCGACCATGGATGCCCACAAGGTGGTCCTAGGAAACGAGTTAAGAGAATACCTGATAAGGTCGCGATTCTCGACCTTTTGTCCGATGGCATGGAGTTGGTTGTGATGTCTTGGAATCTGAGCATGTAGTTGAGTTGCGGTCTCGTTTTCCTGCATTTTCAAGTTATACAATTTATTTAAAAGTAAATCTCTTTTACATACCTTCGTGTCGTCGGTGCCTTCGTGTAGTTCCACTAGCTTGGTCCATAAGTCCTTTGCACTAATGAAAGGGCCGACGCGGTTGAGCTCTTCCTTGGACAACCCACATTGCAAGATTTGAGTTGCCTTGGCATCGGCTTCTACTTGTTTTTTCATGGAATTTGACCATTGATCGTAACCCAAAGATTCACCATCTTCATTAATAGGAAGTGTGAAACCGGTTTGGATTACAATCCACATCTCGATTTGGGTTTTAAGAAAGCATTCCATCCGACCCTTCCAATAACGAAAGTCATTACCGTTGTAAAACGGGGGTCGGGCGGTGCTAAACCCTTCGAGATGGGCCATTTAAAAACAAGAAGAAGAACGACGAAAAGAATCTTGCAAAACACACACGGAAAGAATATTCCAAGACTTTCGTCTTGGATTAGTAATCTTGAGGAAGTAAAAAGATATATAAAATGTAACTTGCAAAAGAAATAAACAATCAAATGCGAATGTCGTTGAAGTTCCGGAGGACAACCTTACTCGGGATCTAACCCAAGGACAACCTTATCCGGATCCTAAAGCCTCTAATGCAATTCTATATGTAGGAGAAGATAAGCAAGTGAAATAATTATACGAAAACAGAAATAAATAAATAAAATCTGTAAAAAAAAACAAAGCTAGATTGGTGGTTTCACCGAATCTTAGCGCCCGCTCGATACCAATTGTTGGATCGAAAGTCGCTAGAGCTAGAGGGGTGAATAAGCGATACTGATGTCGTTAAAAACTTTTGCAATAAGTAAAAAGCAAGTAGAGAATGCACTGAAATATAAAGTAGACAAGATATTTTTACGTGGTTCACAATCTTTCGATTGCTAATCCACGGCCCTAGTGATCCTTGATCACGTACGGAGGGCAATTCACTAAAACCACTCCTCTTCGTTGGAAGTAGGAGCAACGATTACAAAAAGAAATCAAGGCAAAGGGACACTCCCCCTTTCCTTGTTACGATTAAAGCACAAAGATAATTTAAAGAAGTAGAACTTAAATAAATATACCGACAACTCTTATAAGTAGAAGATGTAGCTTTCGTTGTCGGCGGCACTTCGTCGTAGCAAATGTGAGTAGTAGTAGCGGCGTTACGACGGCGTGTTGAGAGCTCTTGAATTCTTGTCGTTTGCTTGGCTTGAACATGTCTATTTATGGATATTGATCTATGAATTTAGACATAGGTAGTGTCCAAGGTGAGGTTCTTATCCCAACTCAAGGATGAGGTGTTTCATCCAACCACCTTGTGCCACCTCCAACCTTCTTGTGCCAACTCAAGGATGAGGTGTTTCATCCAACCACCTTGTGCCACCTCCAACCTCCTTGGGCGCCAACTTGAGGATGAGGTGTTTCATCCAACCACCTTGTGCCACCTCCAACCTCCTTGCCAACTTGAGGATGAGGTGTTTCATCCAACCACCTTGTGCCACCTCCAGCCTCCTTGGGCGCCAACTTGTTGGAGCCATTCAACTTGTGCCACATCATGGAGCCAACCATCTTGTGCCAACTCACCTTATTTTGGCGTCCACCACAAGGAAGCTTGGTGATGGTTTGGATGTCCACCTTGATGCCACATCACCCTTTGTACCAAAACACGAGTCAAGTCCAAATTCACCCCTTGAAATTGAGCTCTTCTCGAGGTCGAACTTGACTAGCAGTTGATGTGTAGTCAAAGGGTTTTGGACCTATGATACAAGTTAGCTTAAAATATAAAAATGCGATGGTTCTAACCATCGATCTCGACCTAGACCTTCCATTGGAGGTATTGGGTCGGATCTCGCTTAACGACCTTGCTTCGCTTTCACACGAGCTTACCTTGTAGCCTCGCTTCCGGTCTTCACCCGAGTACCTCGGCTTCCTCAAAGTCCCTCGGCGTTGCCCACCACCTCGGTTCCACCGGTGTCATGAACCTTCCGCTCAACTTTAGCATTTACGCACATCGTAAGATAACAAATATACCCTTAACTATTGAGCCTTTTGCCATAATCAAAATACCGGTTCGACTTTGGTGCCCACTGCACCAACAAGAACTTCATTGACAAATCTATATATGCAGAGAACCATATGAAGTCTTACGGCTGGTCACTCCAATGAACTAGTTACCATAACTAGCATCCACGATTAACTCCGGACATCACTATGTCTCCAACCAGTGAGAATCAGCTGCTTGGATACACCATGGAGTATACCTCGTGCTAGTCTCGACAGAATTGATGGTGTCCAGATCCATCAATTCATCGACTAGGGATAATTCTGATACATCACAATTACACATGTAGAGATACTCACTAGTTGTGATCCAATCACAAATTCTCTCATGCTGTGAATCGTATCGTGGACATTCAGTAAATGAGTTTAAGATCCAATCAAATACATAAAACATGTATACTCAAATAGTGAATCTTTATTTATCATATAAATGGTTCATACATAAGGCGATTGCCTTAGGACATCTCTCATATATTACTAACAGACTCCCACTTGGCCTAATGCCAATCGCTACGGTATCCAATACCATAAGCACCAACATGACCCTCAAACTTACTTTGAGGTAATGCTTTAGTCAAAGGATCCGCTAAGTTCCTTTCAGTGGGAATTTTCTCGATTTGTATTTCATTCCTACTGATGATCTCTCTGATAAGATGATAGCGGCGAAGCACATGTTTGGATCATTGATGAGACCACATCAAGTTCATAGATGAACTTATTGATCCAAACCGCTTCCTTTGCTGCTTCCAAAGCTGCAACGTATTCTGCCTTAGTGGCAGAATCCGCTATAGTGTCAAGCTTGGAACCTTTCCAACTTATTGCGCCTCCATTTTAGGTGAATACATACCCAGACTGAGACATGGAATCATCCTTGTCTGTCTGGAGCTGGCATCTGTATACCCACGTATCACCATGTACCCTTCTCCATATATTAGGAACGCATCCTTAGTTCTTCTCAAGCACTTAAGGATCGTCTTAACAGCCACCAAATGATCCATTCCTGGATCAGACTGGTATCTGCTCGTGACACTCAGAGCATACGATACATCGGGCCTTGTACATAACATAGCATACATGATAGATCCTATTGCGGATGCATAGGGAATCTTACTCATGCAAATCCTCTCGTCTTCTGTGCGCGGACACATAGACTTCGAAAGGTGTACCCCATGCCTGATGGGTAAGAAACCTTTCTTGGATTCCGACATGCTAAACCTCTTTAGCACTCGGTCTATATATGTAGACTACGAAAGACCAAGCAACCGTTTCGATCTATCTCTATAGATCTTAATCCCGAGGATGTAGGTTGCTTCTCCCAGGTCTTTCATGGAGAATGTCTTGGATAACCAAACCTTAACTGACTGTAAGATTGACACATCGTTTCCTATAAGTAATATGTCATCGACATACAATACTAGGAACACGATTGCACTCCCACTAACCTTCTTGTACACACAAGGTTCGTCTGGATTTTGTGAGAAATCAAACTTTTTGATCGTCTCATCAAAACGGATATTCCAGCTCCTGGATGCTTGCTTCAATCCATAAATGGATCGTCGCAACTTGCATACCTTGGTTTTATCAACCGATGTTAAACCCTCAGGCTGTATCATATACACGTCCTCGAACAAGTTTCCATTAAGGAAAGCTGTTTTCACATCCATCTGCCATATCTCATAATCATAATGAGCTGCTATGGCCAGGAGCATCCGAATGGATTTAAGCATAGCTACAGGCGAATAGGTTTCGTCATAATCAACACCTTGCTTTTGGCGATATCCTTTCGCCACCAATCTAGCCTTATAGGTAATCACATTACCATCCATGTCGGTTTTCTTCTTGAAAACCCACTTGCACCCTATAGGCTTTATGCCTTCAGGTGGGTCAACCAAGTTCCAAACTTGGTTTTCGTGACATGGAATCCATTTCACTTCATGGCACCAAGCCACTTATCCCCTTCAACTTGTCGACTTCTTCATAACCGGTAGGCTCCTCATCATCAATGAGTAACACGTCGTTCGATTCACTTACGAGAAATCCATATCTCTCGGGAATATTGCGTGTTCTACCGGATCTACTGAAGATGTGGTGTTACAATAGGTCCAAATGATTGCTCATCACTATGAGTTGTCATGTTGTGCTTCACCGGTATCTCATCAATGTCTATTTGAGTCTCTCGAGCCTCCTCAAGCTCGGCGACACTCCCCATTTTCTTGCAAGAGAAACTCTTTCTCTAGAAACACATGCCTTGAAACAAACACCTTTTGTTCCACAGATGATAGAATTGGTAACCCCTTGTTTCCTTAGGGTATCCAATAAATAGACATTTATCGGACTTAGCATCCGTTTATACGTCTGATATCAGCTTCACATAAGCAGGACAACCCCATATCTTCAAGTAAGATACATGAGGTTTCTTACTAGCCCATATCTCATATGGAGTAGTAGAGACTACCTTGGTAGGCATTCTGTTCAACAAGTAAACAGCTGTCTGAAGTGCATAACCCCAAAAGGACTTGGGAAGAGTCGCATGATTCATCATTGACCTGACCATGTCCAACAAGGTCCGGTTACGCCTCTCAGATACACCATTATGCTGTGGTGTATAGGGCGGAGTCCATTGAGACAATATGCCATTGTCTCTTAGATAATCAAGAAACTCTTGACTTAAGTATTCACCACCTCGATCCGATCGAAGTATTTTAATACTTTTGTCATGTTGTTTCTCTACTTCATTTCTGAATTCTTTGAACCTTTCAAAGGCTTCAGACTTGTGTTTCATCAAGAACACATACCCAAACCATGAGTGATCATCGGTGAAGGTGATGAAGTAGCTATAGCCTCCTAATGCTTGAGTTGACATAGGTCCACATACATCAGTATGTACTAAACCTAGTAACTCTCCCACTCGTTCACCTTTTCCAGTAAAAGGTAACTTAGTCATCTTGCCTTTTAAGCATGATTCGCATGTATCGTATGAATCCAATTCAAACGATTCCAGAATTCCACATCGGTGTAATTCGGACATGCGTTTCTTGCTTATATGGCCAAGACGACAATGCCACATATAGGAGTCTATGTGATTATCCTTTCGAGCACGCGTGTTGCTCGCTTCGATATTGAAAATATCACTGGATACGTCCAACGTATAAATGCCATTACTCAAAGTTCGGTTCCATAAATCGCCATTCAAAGTTATATAACAACAATTGTTACTAAGCGTTAAATGAAACCATTTCTATTTAAGCGAGGAAATAGAAACAATGTTCTTTATTAGAGAAGGAACATAATAGCAATTGTCGAGTTCAAGACTAGTCCACTAGGAGCTTGACAAATAAGTTCGATGGCGTAGCGGCAACCTTTGCTCCATTGCCCAACTCATAAATTTGACTCCCCTCGACAAGTCTTCTTCTATTCCTTAGCCCCTGTATGTCATTACATATATGTGAGCTACACCCGATTATCAATACCCAAGTGTCTAAGGAAATAGAATGACAATCAATAACGAAGATACCTGAAGAGGATGGGGCATCGGATGCCTTCTTCTTCTTCATGGACTCAAGATAAATCTTGCAGTTTCTTCGCCAGTGGCCTTCCTTGCCACAGTGATGGCAAGTGCCCTTTTGCGCTGGTTCCGCCTTCTTTGCCTTTTTCTTTCCTTTCTTCTGTTCTTTTGCCTTCCTCTTAGAACCTTTCTTTGAGGAATCAACTAACAGAACCGCCTTCTCCTCATGCTTCACAGAAGGCTCCACGGTCTTGACATATTGAGGAGCTCGGGAATGGTGGATTCCAATTTGTTCATCCGATAGTTCATCACAAATTGCGAGAAACTCTTGGGCAAACAATGCAGAATTAAGTCAATACTTAACTCATGATCCATCACAAAATCGAGGGTAGCTAGCCGCTCGATGTACCCGTTCATCTTTAGCACAAACTGTACTACAGACGAACCTTCTTGCATCTTCGTGGTGAAGAGGAGCCTAGAGACCTCGAACCTTTCGGATCTCGCTTGCTCATCGAACAACTCATGAAGATGGAAGACCATAGTATTAGCATCCATATGCTCATCCGCTTTGCGGCTCGGTACCATCGCCGCTAGCATGATGCAGCACTCGCCCACTCGAATCGCCACATGTTTACGATAGACCAACATTTAGATGCAGGTTGCATCGTCCTTAGGGCCCAGATCGAGGAAGAGGCTCTTCAAGGACATATGCAAGCTTTTCCGCCTTGAGAACAATTCTCAGGTTTCTAAGCCAGTCCAGGAAGTTAGGCCCAGTCAGTTTGTTTGAATCCAAAATAGTGCGCAAATTCAAAGACGTCATGATCAATTTATTGACCTAGAAATACAAAGCGAGCATATATGAGAAAATGATTTTAAAATGCATCAATATACATTTATAAATCCCATTCATTTTAATTCAAAAACCCTTAAAATCACTTCGGGAGATCGTAGGTCCATCTCCGAATGGGCTGATATCCATCATAGATAAGAACAACCTTGGAGTGTGTCCAACAAGCCATTCTTAGCTATGATGGTGGGTATCAAGTATACCGATTACATATCATGTATATGTAACTATCACAATGTGCTATCAACTAATTGAATGTTTACACATACATTGGGTTGTTAACACATTAACAAGTATGCATCATATGCATAGCACCCAACTTCACCTCTCTTCACATCGACCTTGGAGTGAGTCCAACAAATCGATGCTCCAGGTTAAAGCCAACCCATTAATCGAGAAATAGTTTTAATATGGTTAGAGCGCATTCAACCAATTAGCCCAGCTTGGTGAGAGTCCAACAACCAAAGCTAACGATTGACCTCTGACTCTTACCATATTAGTATTAAACTATTCCATGGTTTGAACATGTTCGGGTTCGAGCCGGGCTTGGAGTGAGTCCAACAACCCAAACAAGAAACAGAACTCTGGTTCTAACCATATTAATGGAAGGTGTAGGCTTTAATATTGAGTTAGGGTTTTTTTTTTGTCTCATCCTCTTTGCATGCAAATAACTATTATCTACATGGCATGGCATACATGGCATACATCTACATGTCACGACACGCATGGCATAATGTTATGCATCTAATGCAATTACATGACATACAATTATGTCATGTATATATTTCCTTATATGTCATAACTATTTATGGAAATAAAATATGTTTAAGATTTGATTCTCCAAATCAAATCATAATTAAATTAGGAAACAAATTTCCAAATCTAATCACATATTTTATTCATGGAATTATTTGATTAAGGAAAATCTATTTAGGAAACCAATTTCCTAAATCATTAAAACTACTTATGGAAATAAAATATTTTAAGATTTGATTACCCAAATCAAATCATGATTAAATTAGGAAACAAATTTCCAGAATCTAATCAAATATTTTATTTATGGAAAATATCAATTTCCATAAATACTTCCAACTTTCCAAAAGTGGAAGATTTCCATAAATACTTCTAGACTTTGAAAAATTTCCATAAATACTTCTAAATTTCCAAAATTTAGAAAACTTCCAGAAATACATTATGACTATCGCAAAACCATTTTTACGATTATGTCGAAACACAACCTGGGCTCTGATACCACTGTTGGGTTTTCGGCACCGCGGCATGTGTGTGTTCGATCATGTTTCGTAAACATGAGCACAGCGGAAGCAATTAAAAATAATAAATCTATATTTATTACAACACACACAACACACGCATGCTATTACAACAAGTGTAGACATAACCGTAAATTAAAATTTGCAATAAAAGAAAATTAAACTACGTTATACCTTCCGTATGACATGTAGCGGGAACGACATCAACCGGAACGATCCTCGTAAGAATCGTCTCTATCCGTATCCACGCCGAGCTCCTCGGGATGACTTCGCTAAGTCACGAGCTTCGTCTTCGTACGGGTTACTAGCCTCGTGTTGAAGACGACGTGATCGAGAGATGATCACGATCCGAATCCAAATTCGGATCCAAAACGAGTTCTCAAAACTCGCTTCTCCGGAGAGGTGTTCGTCAACCGTTTGACGAATCCTTCGTCCTCCACCTCAGAGGATTACCGGAGATCAAATCCCCGGTATGTTAGCCGCTGTCGGAGCACTAACCGTCGTCCAAACGACGCTCCGACGAGAGGAGGAGAAGCTGTCCAGAAAACTGGACAGCTTGGTGGAGGAGTAGGCGCCGGCCAAAACAAGGAGAGAAAAGCCTCACCTTAATGCCAAACCTATAGAAGATCACCGGAGGGTCGCCGGAGGTTCACCGGCTGAAGCTTGGTCGCCGGCAACAAGTTGGACGGCGGCACAAGTGGTTGGGCGGCGGCACAAGGTTGTTGGCACCGAATTCACCAAGGAGGTGGGCGGCAACTTGCTTTAGGGTTTTGGATGATTAGGGTTTAACAATCCCTTAATCCCTCTTTTATAGAGAACTAATTCTCTTAATGGTTAATGGATCATATCCATAAAGCCCGTTAACCCGCTCCATTAGGATAAGTTAAAATAAACCAAACCATGATGGTTTATTTTAAGTTAAAACGAACTGAACCAACCTTTGGTTCATTCGTTTAATATAAACCAAACCCTTTGGTTTATTCTCATCCATTGGATTAGAACCAAACCATTTTGGTCCATCCATTATGTCTTCATAAGACACTGCCCATCCACGCTTCCATTGCGACTGAAACAATTTCATGCTCGCTTTATTTTTGGTCCAACCAAACATAGTTTCTCTCGGTCTGAGAATCTCATTCTCAAGCTCGTTTTAAATCCTTTGGATTACACTCGTTGTGCGTGTGACCAAATAGGTTCTCGGTTTATGTTGGCCGTCTATAATTAACCATTAATTATAGAGCGATCATGAGTGGCACCTAGTAGTACATCATGATCCCCAATTAACCGAAAAGATCAAGCGGTTGATCGAACTATTTACGAAACCCTTGATGGCTTGTGCCCCATTCCCTTCACTCATCTTATACCCACTTGGTTGGGACATGGTCTATTGTGTCGTCCCCACTAGGTCTGACTACGTCACACCTAGCCCAAGTATCATTTCCTCGTCCTACAGTTCTAGTTACTCCACATGTATCGAAGAGTACCTTACTCTAAACATGTAATGCTTTGGCCAAAGACTTTAGTAACAATCCGACGAGAGGCCATGGGTATACATCTCCTCGCAAGGAGTGGTGAATCCTTTATAGGCTATTCAAACACCTTGATCACTTCGACTTATACCCAATCATCCCGGGTCCACATCTCCTTAGAGATGTTTGCTTAAGATGTCAAAGCATAAGTCTCCATGATCAAGATGACTTGAATACCGCAAGTCAAAGGAACATCGCACTTAAGCCACAGTAAGAACTTCATTGACATATCTATATATATGCAGAGAACCATATGAAGTCTTACGGCTGGTCACTCCAATGAACTAGTTACCATAACTAGCATCCACGATTAACTCCGGACATCACTATGTCTCCAGCCAGTGAGAATCAGCTGCTTGGATACACCAAGGAGTATACCTCGTGCTAGTCTCGACAGAATTGATGGTGTCCAGATCCATCAATTCATCGACTAGGGATTATTCCGATACATCACAATTACACATGTAGAGATACTCACTAGTTGTGATCCAATCACAAATTCTCTCATGCTGTGAATCGTATCGTGGACATTCAGTAAATGAGTTTAAGATCCAATCAAATACATAAAACATGTATACTCAAATAGTGAATCTTCATTTATCATATAAATGGTTCATACATAAGGCGATTGCCTTAGGACATCTCTCATATATTACTAACAGAATGGAACACTATGGTAGGTCTTCTTGGGCTTAGGTTTGTGACCCAAACCCCTCTTGCCCTTAGGTGGACCTTGCTTCCTAAAACTTAGGTTTTGACTCTTAGATCTAGATTTTTTATCTTTTGACCCTTGTATTTGATTTTGTATTTTTGCAAGGGTCTTTTCTAGTTTCTCAAGCCTTGACCTCAAGGCTTGATTTTCTAGCTCTAATTGTCCAATTTTTGATTTTTCATCTATTCTTTGGACATTGTGCCATTTCTTAAGCATATGTCTACCCTTCTTAGGGTTAATGCCTAAATAGTCTTTACTTTCCTAATGGATTCCCTAGGTAGGATTTTTCTAGGGACATTAGTCCCAAATTTCTCCTTATTTGAAATGTTATCTGATTTTGCACCTAGACAATAAAATCTATTTCTAGCATGCTTTTGTTCATGAGTAATACGAACAAAATTCCTAGCATGCTTTTGCCTATTAATTAAAGAAGGCGCATTATTGAATTTTACCTTGGGGTTTACCTTAGAGGCTCCCCCTACATGTGTAACTCTTTCTTGGGTCTTTTTCTTCCCTTTTGGGCATTGACTCCGGTAATGGCCGCGTTGATTGCACTTGAAGCAAATCACATGCTCCTTGCTTTTAATTGTAGGGACACTGACAATCTTGACCTTTGGAGCCGGTTGAGCCTTCTTGACCCTTTTAGGGAACTTACTCTTGTAGTGTCCTTGCTCCTTACACTCAAACCATATTATATGATTTTTAATTTTAACTACAATGTTTGAGTTACCTAGGGTGGTGGAAGTTTAGACTTCTTCCTCTTCTTGACTAGAGGTAGATTGTTCATGTTCTTCTTACTTCGGCATTGAGGATGATCTAATATCCTCCCCCTCAATCCTAGAGGTGGAGGCTTCTTCCACCTTTTCTTCCTCTTCCGATCTGGATTCGGATGTTGATTCTCTATCAGCTTTTGAATCCTCACTTGCTTGTGAGGATGACGTGCTTGCTTCTTCGGTCACCTCCGATTGAGCCGATGAACATTCATCTTCTTCCCCTTATTCTTGGACCGGTGATGGACTTTCATGATACTTTTCCAATTCTCTCCAAAGCTCCTTGGCATCCTTGTATTTACCTAAGCTACACAATATATCGTTAGAAATCAAATCAACCAAGAATTTTATTACCTTCTTGTTTATCTCGAATTCTTGGATTTGTTCCCCTGTCTAGTTCTTCATTTTGAGGAAACCTCCCTTTGGCCCTATCGGATACTTGAATCCTTCCATCAATGCGGACCATTCTTCGAAGTCCCTCATCATAATAAAGTCTTCAATCCGTGCCCTCCATTGCCTAAACCCTTCTTGTCCATAGAAGGTGTAAGGGATCATAGTGTTGATATCACATCCTAATTGTTCTTCAAATTCCATCTTCCCTCTAGTGTCTTGCTCCCGGGTGTTAGTCCGTTGAAGAGCTCCTTGCTCTGATACCACTTGTTAGGACCTGTGCGCCTGCTAGAGGGGGTGAATAGCGGTTTGGCATTGCTTGATGGAATTTGATCGCGCTTGCTACAAAATGTGTTATACACAGTGGAATATATATATAACAAAAACAAATACACACAAGCACAATCGCAACACCAAATATAATGTGGTTTGGAACTGAATGGTTCCTACTCCATGGATTGTGCTCGAATGAGCCCTAGCGATGTCAATCACACACCAGTACTCAATAACTCCTTCTCGGAACAATCCAGAGCTGGAAAAACCTCGTACAAGTAATTACAACAGTAATAAAAAGAAATACAAGAAAAATATAACTGAAATGTAAAGAACACATTACAAACTAGGTTTTGAGCACATTGCTTATTGGTTGCTTGGATGAGGTTGAAGAACCCTGAAATGCACCTGCACTTCGCCTTCAAATCGCCTAAAGAAAGCTCCCAAAGAACCATTGGCCGAATCTCCCATGAACAACTCCTTTTAACCAGCATCGAGCTAGATTTTCGCTTGACAGTCGACTGCAATAAGGCCCCAGTCGACTGCCAACATTGTTGTTGTGAGATAACGACTCAATCAACGCTAGAAAAGTTCCAACGAAACTCTCATCAGTTGATTGCCAACATTAGCAATCGATTGCCAATGCCCATAGCTGACTGCTCAGTCGGCTATGGAGCATTCTGTGCTCGTGACTAAACCATCAATCGACTGCCATATATGGCAGTAAACTGCCATCAGTCGACTGATCCAATGATCAGTTGACTGCCATGCCTTTTTTGCCCTTAAACGGTAGTGGAAAACTAGTCAACTCACAGCAGTCGACTGCTGAGTGTTTACTCAGTCGCCAAGTGTCAAAACACTTGACTAATCGACTGGTCCATAACCCCAGTCGACTAACAAACCTCAACCATGAGGTTTAACACCATGTATGGTGCCCCCATACTTGCCAGATCACACATAGCCTAGACCTAAGCCTTCTAGCCACCTCCGTCATCCTCGCGCCTATCAGATCCCTTCAAGTCATCCATAACTTGTTCATCCATACGCTATCCTTCAGGTGCTTCCATCAGCTATTGTCATGCTAATGTGGTCTACACCACCAAGGCACATTGGGCTTACGCTGCCAAGACTCCGCTTGGACTTTACACTGCCAAGCATTGGACTTATGCCACCAAGACTTCACCCTTGGACTTTCCAATTACCAAGACTCAAGCTTGGACTTTCCTTTGCCAACCCATGTTGGAATTTCCATGCCATGACCCATGCTTGGACTTTCCATTCCAAGACCCATGCTTGGACTTTCCTTGCTAACCCATGTTGGACTTTCCATGCCAAGTACACAAGACTTGGACTTCTCCCATGACAATGGTCAAACCATCGTCAAACATCAAGATCATAATCTGGGTCGATTACACCAACAATTTTCCCAACACATTATCAGACATCAATGTCAAACATCAAAACACTACTCGAGTCCAACTCAAGTCTGGTCAATCGTGACCTGGTCCGATTTCACCAATAGGAAAGTCCAAGCATGGGTCTTGGTAAGGGAAAGTCCAAGCTTGAGTCTTGGCAATTGGAAAGTCCAACATGGGTTGGCATGGAAAGTTCAGCATGGGTCTTGGCAGGGGAAAGTCCAAGCTTGAGTCTTGGCAAATGGAAAGTCCAACATGGGTTGGCAAGGGAAGTCCAAAGGTTGATATTGGCAGCGGAAAGTCCAAGGGTGGAGTCTTGGCAACATAAGTCTAATGGTTGGCAGCGTAAGCCCAATGTGCCTTAGCAGTATAGACCAACTTAGCATGACAATAGCCGATGGAAGCACCTAAAGGCTAGCGTATGGATGAACAAGTCATGGATGATTTAGAGGGATCCGATAGGCATGAGGCTGACGGAGGTGACTAGAAAGCTTAGGCCTAGGCTAAGGGTGGTCTAGCAAGTATGAGGGCATCATACTTGGGGTTAAACCTCATGGTTGAGATTATCAGTCGATTGGTCAAGTGTTTTGACACTTTGCAGCCAAGTTGACTCTTTACAGTCGACTGAGATTATGGCCAGTCAAACTGATCAGATTCGACTGGTGTTCGACTACAGGATATGACCTGGCAGTCGACTACTAGAATTGGGCAGTCGATTGCCATGGAGGGCAATCGACTGCTGGTCAGGTTGTGGGAGCAGAATGCTCGATAGCCGACCGTCGATGAGGCTACAACCCCGGCAATGATCGGTAATGGCGATCGACCCGTAATCGCTGGTTTGAATGTCGACGTGGATTAAGTGTCTCACAACAAGATCGTCGCGAGGAGGCTTAAAAGGAGCTTAATGGGAGGGATTTCCATAGTAATTTCTTGGACATTTTTTAGGCGATTTGCTAGTGCAAATCAGGGTCTTCAAGCACGGTTCAAGTAATCAACAAACAAGCATCCAAAAGTGCATTTGTAAAGTTTTCTTTACATGTTTTTGTGTATTTCAGCTGTAATTGCATGTTTACTTCTTGTATTACTTTTGTAATCGTTGTAAGAATGTTCCTCCACCTCCGACTTATTTTCGAGGAATGTTTTGATTATTAGTGGTGTTTGGCATCGCTAGGGCTCGTTCGAGCCCAACCCATGGAGTAGGAGCCCTAAGATTCCGAACCACGTTATATCATTGTGTATTGTGTGCTTGTATTTTTGTTATTGTTATATTATCTTTGTTTCCGCTACACTAACGAAAATTGTAGCAAGAATTAATGATTTCTATCAAAAGATGAAAATGCACTATTCACCCCCCTCTAGCGGTCATCAACATTCCTACAGTTGGACGATGATTGACCGATTTGATGGAAGAGGATATGGGCGCCTCCTCTAAAGCTGAAAAAAGAGAGGTGGAATAAGAGGAGACGATAAACCAATTAGTTTCCGACTATCGGGAAGAGGACATACTATAAGGTCCCTGAGGTTCTTAGGGTCGGTTGCAGAGCTGTCTCCTTTATAATCGAGGGGAGAAGTAGAAATGAGGAGGTAGGAGAGCAATTCAATGCGAGTAATAAAAGCTAGATCCAACCATGCTCACTCCTTTTCAAGAAGGAAGGTAAGTCTTCAATGCAAGAAGTAAATGAAGTTATTAAAGTAGCCCCAAGAGGGACCTGGTGAGAACATGCGTCCAAGGTTATAGGTCATAATAGTACCCTATTGAGAAATTAAGAGACATCCGGCATTAGGGGAGAGTGGGACCCTATGCACCCGCTTGTGAACTAACCTATTTAACTATAAACGATAATTTACCAAAGGACGCACTTAAAGTTTGCGAATGCCTAAAAGGGACACATAAGTTTCATAATGCCCAAAGGTTGCACCTATTTCCTGTATTACCCTTCTCTCAAACTGTTATATTCAATTTATTAATTATCATGCATGGGAGCCATAAGAAAAAATTTCGAGCCACCTAAATGTCACGTCATGCGTCCTTACCTACTCAAACACAACATGAAGGTTCGTGCTTACGAATATTGGTGCAAATCTCCTCTACCTTCCCATTCAAGGTTGTGTTGTTGTAGCTTCATTGAGTTTGAACGGGTTTCTGTGAGATTGTTCGAGGTTATTTATTTTCCTTCTCCCATCTAGGTTGTTGGCGACAGTTTGTGTTTTAAGCTTACTGAATCAGTTTTAGGGTTTTCGGCGAAAGTCTCTTACCTCATAACCTTTCACACTCTGGTTCATTAATACAAAATGGCTCAAGAATGTGGTTCAACCTCTCATTCATCTACTAAGGTATGTTTCACATTCCTTTATTTAGTCAAAAATGAAGTACTCCATTTCTTTCACATATTAATTTGGATTAGGGTTTAGGAATGGTTTACATTGGTCCCAACAAGCATACTATTTTGTTATTCTATATCTGAAGGTGATAAATCCAGCAAGGAGTTTTTTTTCCAAAAAATCATTCATGTATAGTGTTATGAATGTCAAAATATGCACAAGGTGTAGTTTATAAAAATTTAGTTTGTATATAAGTACAATATGATTGAAAAAATCAGGTTATAATTGTTTTTATTTCCAAATTTGTAGGTTTCAAATAAGGGGGGAATAAGCTCCAATGGACAAATGTTTTAGTGCACTTTAACATTTTTTTTGGAGTTCAAGCTAGTAAAGGAAAGCAACGTGGTGTTATTTGTTTACATTATAGACACAGAGATATCATTAAACAAACCACATTTGCTATTTTTTTGAACATACAAGAGATTTCACAAATCCGTGGCCTATTAGTGAATATATTTTAAAGTTGGGATTCAACATCTCAAACGTTTAAGTTTTCAAGTGTGTCAGTTTCTTTCACCAGAAGAGATGTATCTTTTTTGCTTGGTATTCCAGATAGAGGTGCTTCTGTTCCTATCAATTCGACTAATGCATCAGGTGAACTATTCCTTTCTCATTTCTCTAAAAAAGAGCCTACTAGATCAAGAATAGAGTATTTGCTAAAAAGCTTTTCTTCTAGAGTTGAATTAGATGAAGATGTATTGGTATTTTGTAAATTGTATATTTTGTATATATTTGCTTGTGTGTTGTTCTCTACTAGTACATATAAGGTTCCTATAGGTCTTGTAGATATTGTGATGATTTTGACAACATAGGTAATTTCAATTGGGTAGAAGCCATCCATCAATTTATGGCTCCACAATTACCTATCATTGGTGATATATTTTCATATCCCAAGACACATGCATCGAGCAGGTCACTTCCTTATCTAAAGGGATTTGCTAGGCTTTTGATTGTAAGTTTCTCTTGACAAATATAATTGAACTTTTATAAACCAATAAGTATGTAATAGTTTGTATACGAAGTAGGCTTGGTTTTTGGAGTATGTCCCAATCTAGATACCATATAATACTAAAGGGGCATGAATAAATAAGTGAAGGACAACTCTTTCACATATTAATAAGGTGAGAGCATAATTGGAGCAAGTCTCACCTGAATAGGTAAATATTAAGTCGTTACTTAACATTTGTGTTAATTTTATTATCGAAAGAATTGGTTGATATTTTGATAGGTTATAGTTGATATAGTCCCTACCCTTAGTGAAATTACATTGCTTGAGAACCTTTATTATATGGATAATACTCCACATCCACTAGAGACATCATCATCACATTCGATACAAGCAAGATACCGTACTACTGAATGCAATGAATGTATTGTTTATCAAAATTGAATCAAAGAGATAACAATGGAGAGCATGACATTAACTGAAAGGGTTAAAGAATTATTTGAAATTATACAAACAGAAGGCATGCAGGCTAAATCAAATAACCCTGTAGTCTATCCTCAGTCTGAACTAGAAAGAGTTACTATTAGAAAGATGACTAGAAGAACATGTGATAGATGTTACTATGATTACAGGGATACTCCTATTGATAGTCCTGCCTGGCCAAAATTGGTACCTCAAAAGGAGAGGAGCAAGAGAGAAATCTATGAGGTATCAAAAGAGAAAAATGAAAAAGATATAAAAGAAGAAGAAGTCGTTGGGGATAGGGGAAAAGAAATAATTGGTATGAATGAATTGCGAAGGAGGTATACTATCTCTATTCAGGAAGAAGATTCTGAGAAAGAGGTTGAGAGGGAGGCAACATGGATTGATAAACTCAACAATATAAGGATGGAAGCCATTGTTGTAAGTCAGTATGTAAAGAAGAAATTATTTGTGTATTCTTATTTATTTAATTTATTAATCTATTTTGTTTATTATAGTATGTCAAGAAACAATTTAAGATGTACAAGAAGAAAAAACAAGATGATGATGTGAACTACTTGTTAAAAATATTGGAAAAAAATAAAGTATGGTAGTCACATCCCTCATGATATTCGAAAATTACGTTACAATAATATGAAAAGTGCAAATATTTATTTACCAATTATTTTGTGTGTAGGCCTATTACAAGATTTGTTTGGGAGGAAGCACCTTTTGTATTAACTATGAATTCATTCTTATCTAGAGTATATGGATATGGTTTCACAAATGGAGAGTGTATCGATACATATTGTTCAATTCTTTTTAGGGAGGTCTCCTCATCTTATAGGTCATATAACAAGTTTGTTTATTGTTCATCCAGATTCATTGTAAGGAATTTAAATTATCTGGTAGTATGACGAATTAAAAACTTATACTAATTGTTTAATTATTTCTCTCTTTACACAATTGTAGTGTATATCAAAAGTGTCATGGAATACTAGCAGGACATAAATCATAAAGATGAACTCAGAAGAGAGAGAGGTTAGATATATTTTTATACCTCTTAACACTGGCGAAATGCACTTTCACTTGTGTATTGACACAAAAACAAAGAGTTTCAATCACTACAACTCTTTTTTATATGGTGTCAAATCAACACATGTTTTTGATGCAATGGTGAGTGGCCAATATTATTATTAAATTTCAATATTGTATTAATTTATATGTATAAAAGAATAATTATTTTAGTTTTATGTGATTGTAACAATAGGTATCAGATCTTAAAGAATATTCATTTGAAAAAATCATTGCAATTCATCCATGTTTAGAAGATTATTACCCCATAGATAATTGGGTTTCGCTTATAGCTGATTGTCCCTAACAACAAGCAAGGTAAGTAAAAGAAACATACTGAAATTTGGTTAAATTGAAATATTGAATTCTTGATGGTATTTTGACAGCAATGACTATGCCTTCTTTGTGATGCAATACATAAGATGTTTGTTGTATGGTGATAATATGGACTTTAAACAAGCAGACATGATAAAATTCAGAATAGATGTCTCAGTGTCAATTCTAAAGGATAGGTTCTCCAAAATGTAATGTAACAATACATGGGGTGAGATTGTAAATATGTATTTATTTATTTGAGGGAATTGTATAACTGAATTTGTGAAAATTTGAAAAGATGATTGACAGGGATTGTATATGTGATGATTGTATCGGTTACAAGTTTAATTAATGTTATATAATACATTCATGAATCTAGCAATGCCTGTTTGTTTTGATTACAGTTGGTGTTGATATTCAAAGTCCAGGACCACCTTGGTGATGGTCTAGAATTACCAGCACCATGCAGGAAATATCTATGCAAAGGGTGGTGTTGATATTCAAATTCCATAACCACCTTGGTGCAGTACTTGCATTAACAACACCATGCAACTTTAAACTGAGCTAAAAGGTGGTGTTGATATTCAACCACAATGGTGTTGTACTTGAAATAACAACACTAGAAGGAAATATCTATGTAAACGGCGATGTTGATATTCAAAATTCAGAACCACGTTGGTGATGTACTTGAAATACCAGCAACATAAAGGGTGAGGTTACCGAAGTGCCTTATCCCAAGTGGTAAGTGTGGAGGTACATATTGCGGGAGGTACCGAGTTCGAGCCCTCCTCAGTGACAATTTACCAGTAGGTACTATTGACTGAGATACTGGGTTGGCCCAGGTAGGCTCTTATCAACATCATGGTATTGTGCCTCCAAAAATCCCTTCGGGGGTTTCTGATGAGGGGCCGCTTCGGCAGTGGGGCCAGTCACTTAAAAAAGTTTACCCATCACAGTTTTTAGTAGTAAGCGACAACGATCCTGGTTCTAGAGAGTGGTGCTTTCCCTTCTCTCTAGAGAAGGCATCAGGGAAGGCTGCGGCTGCTGGAGAATGAGAGCGATACAACGATTGGGATCCTCTGCTGGAGGGGATCAAATGGTGTGAATGGATTGAGAAAGCTACAGTAGCGATTCTGCTCCATCGACAGAATTTTCAAGGTTTCACGACAGCAAAGGGAGAATCTGATGGTACAACTAGGGTGGAAAGACCGAGTGGAAAGAAAGATGCGATTGCTAGCATGAGACAACTGTGAGGATGACTTGAAATGAAAGAGGAGGGCAGTTTTGCTAGGGGGAGTTCTGGGATTTATGGCCTCAGAAAGATATAGAAAAGGGCCAGTGGTGGGACAAGGAAGCTACTGGGACAGCGAAGATACTGTAGAGCTATAAGACAGGAGGCACACCAGGGGATAGCGGCTGGGTTCCTTCTAGTACTCTTGTTGCTATAGAGGATTGGGGAGAAACTGTGGTGAGACATTGGATAGCTGTGAATGTGATTCCAAGGGTCACTGGGAGTAAATGTAACCCTAGACGAACATTCATCTGGCACAAGAGTGGATTGGGGCACATACGCAAGAGTCACAATCATCTTCTTGGTCACCTGCAGACCAATGCCCCAATCACTGGAGCTAACCCCGCAGTAAACACATCCAAAGCAATCGAAACGAGTTGGACACATCTCTGGCATTAATAGAGACTTCCCAGAGTAGCTACATCACCGAAAACTGGCCAGCAAGGTTCAATGGTCGTGCCCAGAACTTCACCTTCGCTTGGGAAGAAGAAGACTGAGCTGGCAATTGTGTATGAACTGGCACCACTTATCTGAGTTGGACCAGTAAGAAGAGGGAAGAGGACTTCAAACCACATGCAATGACTACGAATTGAGAAGTTTGAATTCAAATGTAACGGGTTAACGGGGTGCTGCCCACAATCTATAAGTGACTGGCCAGATTGCCATGGCACCTGGCCGGCCGGAAAGAACGGGATGGAAGCGAATAGATATCCAAGGTATAACAAGAAGGAACATCGGAGAAAATGGTCAACATGAGCCCCTCATAAACCTTCCCGTGCAGCAAGGGCAATCATCGAGATCACAGCAGAACCTCCCAGTGTCAGAATGTGAAATGGCGGACCAACAACCGGAACATCCACAGGGAACACGAAGATGGGCAGACCTTTTTAAAACAAACAGGCTATGCTCAGAGGACACAACCCTTCAATCGGTAACCAAACAGGATGATAAGATCAGACTCACGGCAGAAGATCAGGAACCCATTGAAAAAATAGTTGGATTTTGTTTAATTGGGAGATTCTTAGGTCGGTTCCCTGGATGGAAGGCGGTTAAGGAGCTCACTGCGCGGTGGAAAACACCACATAAGCTACTCACCCATAATTCTCTTTGGCTAGTGTTTAAATTTGCCTCTCATGAACTCTGTGACAGTGTGCTCAAGGGAGGGTCATATATTGCATATGGATGCCCCCTATATCTAAAAGTCATGCCCCAATGTTTCACATTTCAATATGACATTCAAAACCATCTCCCAATAAGATTGCAGGGTTGCCAATTGATTGCTGGTCCATTTCTTCACTGAGCAAAATATCCTCCCAAATTGGCACACCAACCTCCTCAAACAGGCCTCGAAATCATGTTACTAGATGGTCAAGATGTGGAATTGGAAATCAGATATGAAGCGAAGCTAAAATTATGTTCTAACTGTAGACAAACTAGGCATTATCAAAGTAGCTGCACTATTTCTGGCCGGTCGGTGGTCGGCGATCTACCGGGGAAGTCAACAGCTAATACTGGGCACCACCTTGAAGGCATGCAACCTGCTGATGGTGCTATCATAGCTAACACAAATACAACTATGGAAGTTGGCACACTACAGTGTCAGACTGATATGCAACAATAAAGGAGGAAGAAAGCAACCCAAGCTCTGACAGGTAACCCAGTTCAAGCACCAATAGTAATGGAATCCCCGAGATCAGCTCTTAGACCAAAGGCATATAGAGGTAAAGGGAAAATACAGAGTGGTCAGCAGGTCAGCATATCAACAAAATTGACAATTAATTCAGCTGAAACAGTAAAAGGAACAACTACAGTATCAGTATCAGCTACCCCTTTGATACAACCACCAATAGCAGTGAGTTTGGAAAGCCAACAATCTAAACAAATGGATAATCAAGAGGAAGGAGTAGGCCACCAAGCCAAGGGACAGCAAGGACAATCTAAAACCACACAGTTAAAGGAATCTGAAGGAAATGGGCTGACAGTTTCAATATCAGTAATAGAAAATAGAGAAACTATCAAGCCAAAAAATCCACATTGCAATCCCCAGTCTACCATTACTAGAAGAAAGGTACCAGGTGGGGGGAACAAAAACAGCAATCAGCAGATGACAATGGTCCATAGAAAATGTAAAGGAAAAGAGCAGTTAGTAACTAAACATGTAGTAGCAGGTACAGATACAACTAATCAAATTAAACATCCTGGACACTAAAAGAAACATCAGGCACCTTTGGATAATAGAGTAAGCATTGCATCAAGAAATAAGAAGCAGGTCATGTGGGACATAAGCAGTGACTGTAGGGCAATAAAGGGCACTGAAGTTGAAACTGGAACTGGGCATGTGATACAGTCTCAGTGCAGGCCATCAACAGGACAGGAGTTTAAAAAACAGATAGCACTTACAATCGTATCAGAGGATGTGCCAGCAATTGATACCAGTTACGGGGTGGATGGAGGACAAACATTAACTATCTCTGAAATAACAGCAATAGCAACAACAGTGGAGATAGTATCAGTGGCAAATGGACATATGGACAACCCTGCACAATAGCATGACCAATGGACACAAGGAAATCATAGTGCAAGTCAAGGAATTAAAGAATGTAGAGGCCAAATTGATTAAACAACAGTGTAAGGAGAAAAAGAGAACTACAATGGCACAGATTCTAGTGACACTGAAACTGAAACTCAGTCAGACATTGGGCAGCAAAGGAAAATTCATGAGACAAATGACCCCAATATGCAAGGTCAAGAATGCAGAGAAAATGAGGGGAGTCCCTGGAAAATTCAAACCCGATCTAGAACACATAAGAAGAAAGCAAGATTGGAAGTGGCAAGGAAGCAAAGTGAACTGCACCAACAACAAATCCAGATGCTGGCCAAGCAAAGGTAGACACCACCTGCACAACAAGTAGAATCTGCAGCAAACGAAATTCCCCAACAGTGTCCTGAAATACAGAGGAAATGGGCTAACCTCATAGACCAAGAAGAGGGTGAAATCCTGCCAGAAATTAGCACAAACAGATCAGAACCTTCATATTCAGGTGTAGACTACCCAGATTCAAGAAATGTAGAAATACATGAGAGAAACAATGTCAACAAGGGAACTACCTCTAAGGAACCCATCATCATACTAGGCCTCCCAACTTCAGAATGGTTAAGGAGAAAATATAAAGGGGAAGAACCGAGGATGGATCAGGAAGCTCAGAATGGTAGTCCAGAGCAGAACCAAAGACAGTAGAATAGTCTAGGGGAACTTGGATGTCAGGCAACAGCAGGAGAGCAACAAGAGGGGACCAAGAAACAAGAGAGAAATGGAAAACATGGTTGCCGACAGATGTCAGCAAGGACAATATGAAGATAGGAGCATGCAACATTAGAGGCCTCAACACATGCCTCAAACAGAGGGAGGTCACTAGACTCCTCAGAATGCAGAATTTGAGTGTGTTGTGTTTGATGGAAGCAAAACTAACCAACCAAGCTTATCAACATTTCAAAACTAGCAACCTACAACAATGGGAAACATGTCTACAGCTGGGTGAATCTGGAAGAAGTAGGATGCTACTCATATGGGATGATGCACGCCACATTACCCTCACAATACAACAATGGGAAGACCAATACATTCATGCAACAATTATGGACAAGGGCACTAGGAAAGCACATGCACTCACTTTTGTTTATGGGCAACTTTCCATTACCTCACGAAGAGATATGTGGTCAGGGTTCCAACATTTGGCAGAGGGGATGACACTACCTTGGATTATATTGGGGGATTTTAACTTACCTCTGACACCATCAGATAAGAAAGGGGTTATTGATGTCACAACTTATGCAACTGCAGACTTCCAAGAGTTCACAATGCTAGCGGGTGTGGAGGACCATCATTCCCTAGGATGCCAATACACTTGGACAAATGGAAGAGTTGTGAGCAAACTTGATCATGCCATGGTTAACCGGTTATGGCTAGAGATGGACCAAAGCAGTTTTGCAGAATTTAGAGCCCCAGGAGTTCACTCAGATCATGCCTCATGTGTAGTTTTAGTTTTTGAGAATTAAATTCGTAGAGGCAAACCTTTCAAGTTCTTTAATATGTGGACCCAACATTCTCAATTCCAACAGCTTGTGCAAGAGGAATGGAATCATGCCACAACATGGTGCTCACAAGGGACGACTCAATACAAGCTTAAAAGAAGACTTACCATACTTAAAAGGGGATTAAGGCTCTTGAATCAAAAACACTACCAACACATCCAAATCCAATCCAAGAGGGCCCAAGAGCACCTTGAAATTTTGCAGAATAGTGGTCTAGGTCAAGGGATCATGGATGACCACTACAAGGAGGCAAAACAACAAGTAGACAAACTTGCCCAAGCAGAATATCTCTTCTACCTTCAGAAGGCCAAGCATAAATACTTCAAGGAAGTGGATCGAAACACACCCTTCTTCCATTCTTTGGTCAAGAGGAACAACAAGCGAAGGGAGATAGTAGTGGTGGAAAAAATGAATGGGGAGATCACCATGGATGCCGGGGAGGTAGCACAATAGTTCATTGATTATTTTCAAGAACAACTAGGAGGTCAGAGGGATCGTGCTACATTCCGGAATGATTGCATGCAACATGGGAAAGTGCTCACTACGGAACAAAAACTCCAACTTACCTGGATGCCTACCTCCGAGGAGATCAAAACTGCGCTCTTTAACATAGGTGAACTCAAAGCACCAGGGCCTGATGGATATAGCTCCAAATTTTATAAAGAGGCATGGACAATAATTGAACAGGACTTCACCGAAGCTATTATGGAATTTTTTTAAAATAGGAAGCTCCTCAAATCATGGAATCACATGCTCATCAGCCTAGTACCAAAGAGTGGACATGCTAGCAAAGTGCAAGACTATAAGCTCATATCCTGCTGCACAGTCTTTTATAAGGTCATCTCCAAGCTCCTTGTTAGCCGACTATCAGGAGTCACAGATCACCTGCTGAACCTGGCACAGACAACATTTGTCAAGGGAAGGACTATCAATGATAACATCCAATTAGCCCAGGAATTACTAAGATATTATACCATGAAGAGAATCTCCCTTAGATGTACCTTAAAAGTCGATCTACAGAAAGCCTTTGACTCTGTGCATTGGGAATTCTTATTGGATGTCCTCAGCTCCCTATAGTTCCCACCCATCTACATCGCATGGATCAGAGAATGTATCACCACCATGTCGTTCTCTGTAGTGATTAATGGGTACACGCATGGATACTTCTGGGGGGGTAGAGGACTTAGACAAGGTGATCCGCTCTCACCATATCTTTTTGCCATTTGTATGGAGTATCTATCCAGATCCTTAGCATGGGCCACCACCAGATCTGATTTCAGATTCCATCCCACATGTGAGCACTTGGAGATATCCCACCTGATATATGCAGATGATCTGTTACTCCTTTCCCGCAGAGATGTACCTTTAGTTAGGCGCCTGGTTAATTGTTTGGCACTTTTTTCACATATGGCAGGGCTCTCGGCCAATGTAACCAAATCTAGCTACTACATGGCGGGTATAGATGACCAGACTAAGGCACAGATATGCACTATCACCGGCTTCCAAGAGGGAGAGATGCCTTTTAGATACTTGGGAATCCCTTTAGCCTCAAAAAAGCTAAAAAATTTAGATTATGGGATGCTTTTAGATGGCCTCTCCAGGAGAATGAATTCATGGCCGAAACAAAGCCTCTCCTATGCTGGGAAAGCCCAGCTCATCGCATCATTCCTGCAGGGGGTTGAGTGCTACTGGATGTCTATACTACCCCTGCCAACCGGAGTAATAGAGCGCATCCACAGCATGTGCCGGGCTTTCATGTCGACGAGTAAGAACCCCCCCCCCCCCCATAGCATGGTCCGTTATATGTAGGCCGAAGGAGGAAGGTGGTATAGGCTTGAGAGACTTGAAGTCTTGGAACCTTTCACTTCTAGCAAAGGTCCTATGGTGTATACAGGACAAGTCAGACTCACTATGGATATGGGTACATCATCATTACCTTCGACAGTCTACTATTTGGGGGTGGACACTGAGGCACACGGACTCCCTACTTATGAAGAGACTGCTGCATATCAGAGATAGTATCATGGCTCTTGCAGGTTGCCCCATCGATGCATCGCATACATTGGATACATGGTTCAGCAGAGGGCCAGGCGGAGTAGGGCGGGCATATGACCATTTCAGAGAGCACCAGCCGAAGAAATCATGGGTCAGAACTGTATAGCAGAAGGACATTCAGCCAAGCCACTAGTTCACACTTTGGCTGTTGGCGAACGGGAGATTGCCTACTAGAGATCGACAGAGCTACCAAGAGGAAAAGAATGTGCCTTTTGCCGGTTGGAGGAGGAGACACAGGCTCATGTATTTTTCATATGTCCTCCCATTAGACAATTGTGGGGACGTGTGAGGGGGTGGCTGTAGATGAGATCAGAGATGATCACGTACAGACGTGCGCTGCGCATCTTCAGAGTTCATTATCGGAGGGACTCAGTCTGGGCGAGAGCATTACATCTAGACCTAAGAGCGATAGTACACTATGTTTGGAGGGCTAGGAATGAGATCAGATTTGAGGAGGGCCGGTTTGATGCGGATAGGATCCTTAGGAGGATACAGATACATGTATATGGAGCTCTTGATGTGTCCCATGTAACTTGATGTGTTCCAAAAAAAAAAAGCGGCGAACATCTGTTATATAGCTTGGAAATGGCAAACCCAAACCTTGAGAAAAAAATGGTGAACAATGTTGTACAGCTTGGAAGCGGTGGATTTTTTTTGTACAACTTAGATCTTTTGAGTATTTTGATGGTGAATAGATCCACCATAAAGATCTATCTAGTCCGCAGCAAACGACTCGCAGTAAAGATCCGTCAAATCCGTTTATGGTTGCGGCTTTGCCTAAAAGTCGTACTGGTGAATAGGCCCACCAGAATGGCCTATCTAGTCCGTAGCTAACGACTCACAGTAAAGACATACCAAATCCATTTTTGGCTGGGGCTTGGCCAATAAGCCTTACGGTGAATAGATCCATCGAAATGATCTATCTAGTCCGTAGTAAATGGCTCGGGGTAAAGACACCACAAATCCGTTGATAGCTGACCACTTGCTAAAAATGGGTACACGACACTGGAGAGGACACAGATAGAGGATGGAGGACTAGAGATTCTGATAGGATGGGGGGATTGCCTTAGAGGGCGACTGAGCTCACATGACATTCTGTGGTGGGCAGATCATGCAGGGGTCGCATCAGGGAGGGGTGCGCTCTGGTACATACCAGGAGAGGATTGTCATAGGATATGGTCACGCTTCCATCTATCGCAGCATGATGGAAGAGGGAGCACTGACCGTAGTATACAGGAGGTTTTGGCACAGAGAGTGTGATGGTACTCATAAGAGCACATTTATGTTCTACCTTGGGCACCTACTCAGATCGGACATTTCGTCGGATATGACATGTGTAGAGTCCTTGGATCATGTACGGTTGTGCTGTTTTGATGATATATATTTTTACCTTCATAAAAAAAACATAAAGAGTGAGGTTATATAACAGTTGGTGATGATGTTCATATTCCATGACCACTTTGGTGATGCACTTTAAATAATAGCACCATGATGGTTTTAGGTGAGATAAACAGTGGTGCTAATATTCAAAGTTCAGGACCAATGTGGTACTGCACTTGAAGTACTAACACCATCAAGTAGTGATCTTTGATAATCGGTGGTGCTGATATATAAAGTCCAGAACCACCATGGTGCTACACTTTAAATTCCAACACCATTAATTAAATTGGTGAAATAAAATATGTTACTGATATTGAAAGTCTATGACCATGGTGGTCTTGCACTTGAAATAACAACACCACGAAGGTTTTAAGTCCATGACCATGGTGTTGTAGTAGGAGGACCATGGTGATCGCTTTATTTTCATATTGATCGTCTGACATCCAGGGATCTTATGGACATTCGTCGGACCAACTTCTGACCAGGGATTATATCTGTAAGAAATGATGACCCTATGCATTCTTATCTACTTTGCCTATTTTTTCCCAGCCACCTCCTCGGAACACACAATCTCATTAAAAACTTTGACTTTTCATCTTCCCTCTTTAATATAGAAAACCCTTCGACTTCTACCCCTTTATTCCTCTATAAATTGAGACTATATTCCTCCTACTACAACAAACATCTTTCTCTTAAACATTCCTTTAGTACTTCCTTTTCCCCTCCAAATTGTTTCTATTTTCATGGCCAACCTTCCTCTCCCTAGAAAAGAGCTTTCTTCCGATGCACTACCTAATACAGATCAGCAGCGCATAATGAAGTTGAAAGAGCTGGTAGAAAGTGTATGCTCCCGATTACGTTCCACTTCTACCCGCAACTACTCCCTACACCAAGAACTAGCAATAGCTTAGTGAAACTTATCAAGGGTTTGTGAGATCAACTAGTCTCTTGTCAAACAACTTCATACTCGGGTGACCATTCACAACACCCCTTTTACCCAACCTGCACCACAGGAAAGAGTTATCAGTGAAGCCCCTTAATTTCTGTTCCACTATGATGTATATCCTTCTTTATCTTAGTAAGTTAGAAGGACTAAGTTTATTTGATATGAATGTATCACGAGATGAATTATATCAACTATATTATAAGGAAATATAACTTTTGACAAATGGAGAGTGTATCGATACATATTGTTCAATTCTTTTAGGGAGGTCTCCTTATCTTGTAGGTCATATAACAACTATGTTCATTGCTCATTCGGATTCATTGTAAGGAATTTAAATTATCTGGTAGTATGATCACTTTAAAACTTATTCTAATGTGGTGAGATACATGGTGGTTCTAATATTCAAAATCCATGACCAATGTGGTGTTGCACTTGAAATACTAGCACACTCAAATAGTGAGCTTCGATAATTGGTGGTGCTGATTTGTAAAGTCTAGAACCACTATGGTGTTAGTGCCTATAAGAATCATATATCTCCACAATGGCATGATATTGTCCACTTTGGGCCAAAGCACTCATTGTTTTGTTTTTGGGCTTTACCCAAAAGGCCTCATTCCAATGGAAATATCTTTTTATCTTATAAACACATGATCTTTTCCATGTCTTACCAATGTGGGACTTTGATTGTATTCACCATACTCCCAACAATCCCCCCCCCCTCAAATGAAGGATCACATTGAGCCCCCCTCAAGCCTATCTATCCTCGAAAGACTTTCTCTGCTTGATGTCCGATCATCAACCCACCAGGACTTCCTGCCAACTGTCTGGTCCTCCTGACCCAGCTAAACTTCCTGGCAGTTGTCCAACCCTTCTGGCCTAACTGGACTTCCTACCAGTTGTTCGATCCTCTCAACCTAACTGGACTTCTTGTCTGGTGCCTAGTTCTCTTGATCCGGACATGGGAGCTCTGCTTCCTTCATTCGAGGTTCATAGCTTGACATGGAGCATGACTCCGATACCAATTGTTAGTGCCTATAAGAATCATATATCTCCACATTGATATGATATTGCCCACTTTGGGCCAAAGCTCTCATGATTTTGTTTTTGGGCTTTACCCAAAAGGTCTCATTCCAATGGAGATATCTTTTTATCTTATAAGCACATGATCTTTTTCATGTCTTACCAATGTGGGACTTTGATTGTATTCACCATACTCCCAACACATGGTGCTACACTTTAAATTCCAACACAATTAGTTAAAATGGTGAAATAAAATGTGGTGTTGATATTGAAAGTCCATGGCCATGGTGGTGTTGCACTTGAAATAACAGCACCACGAAGGTTTTAAGTGATATAAACAGTGGTGCTGATATTCAAAGTGCAGAACCAACATGGCGCTACACTTGAAATACCATCACCATCAAGTAGTGAACTTCGATAATCTGTGGTGATGCACTGTAAAGTCCAGCACCACCATGGTGCTGCACTTCAAATTCTATCACCATGAGTTTAAATGGTGAAATAAACTGTGGTGCTGATATTAGAAGTTCAGGACCACTTTGGTGCTGCACTTGAAATAACATCACCACGATGGTTTTTGATGATATAAATAGTGGTGATAATATTCAATGTCTAAGCCAACGTGGTGCTGGTTTTTGAATATAAACACCATGGTGTTGCTTGTTGAATATCAACACCATGGTGGTGCTGGTGTTGCTATGGAAAAATGAGAAACTGGAGCTCTGCCACATCAGTCCAATGCTGAGGTAGAGCAGTCAGTTGTTGGCAATGTAGTAAGAAACAAATTGTTTGTTAGTCGACTCGTTAGTGTATGAAGGTAAATAACACGAGAAATAAATTAATTTACTATGACAATATCATTCTCTATGAAAGAATATTAAAGCATTGCATCAAATAACATTCACAGTCAATATGAATTCCATTGAACACTCAGATTCAATATGCTCATTACATACATCATTGTGTGCAGAAAATTTTTTTTCTTCTTCATTACATCCACATGTTTCAACAAGTCCGACAACATAGAAAGAAATACAACAAACACGTCGAATGCTCCATAATGTCAACTTTCTTTTTCTTTTTTGTTGCATAAACAAATAGTTGAGATTATACATACTTTTGAAGTTGGACAGTATCATGTAAACGATGCATCAAAATGTCAAGTAGACAATATGAACTAAGAATGTAGAAAGAAAGCCTCTAGTCTTTGTGACCCTTTACTCATGCATGACTGGATTGTTAGTACCTGTAATAATAAATACAATTATTGACATCAATTTCCCAATCAATTAACCAACTACTATAATTTAATACAAAGAAACTCTTATAGTACTAGTTCTAGATGCCAAATCTTCTTCATATGTGATGTCATCACTGTTATGATGATTATCTAAAGTTGATCTGAAAATCAACACAACATCATATTTACAATATTTAATTAAAATATTTGAATTGCAAATAAAATAATCATACAAACCCAGATTTTATCGATGCATACCCTTGCTGCAAATTTAGATAGTTGCACTTGTCATGTGACACACCTCGTTGTCCGCATCCACAGTATAATCTCAACTTTGAGATTGACTTCTCTTTTGATGATTTCAATCTCTTCCCACATCCCTGTGTTCTTACAGAAGGAGGATCAATAATACCAAGGCGCTCATCCATAGATTTATTCATTTGACTTTCATTGTTGGATGTTCTACTAATGTTCATCTCTTGAATTTTTCTATAGATATTATCGAATTGTTCATCCAAGAAGTTTGTCCACTCATCATTCAAAGATGCACCATCAACTAATATTGAAGCTTTATAGGATAACTTCGAGTGTATTGACATTAAAAACCTTTTTGAATCATTGATGCGATTTTGTTCCCCTACAACATATATCACTCCGGCCTTTGCATTTTGTGTCCATCATTTGAGTATATATTTATCAGGAAACTAAAACACTTGGTTGATATGAAAAAAGCTAACATATGCCTGCATGGAATGCCCTCGAACTCATATTTCCTAAACTACAGGATATGTAGTCTCTCTATTTGTCATGCGTGAGTATCCTTGGTTTGGAGGAAGAACAACTTTGAAATTTCATCACTTGGTAAATAACTAACTCAACTCCTATAGATGCTTGTTGGACATAATAACCATGACTCTCACTCATTTCACTTTAAACTCCATCCATTTGTTTTTTGTATACAACTTGACCATTTGAGTTTCCAGTGGCTAGTTTGTTTTATTCTTGGGATGCTCATTCATATCAACATGATCAACAATTAACTCATTCTGTCTTACGTGTCTCAGTTCCCTATTGAATTGGATGTTAAAATCCATCAATGAGTTTTTATTTGAGACATACCTCTTGAAAAATGCATATGAGCTTTCAGATCTTTGACTACTTGACATTCCAACACAAAATACATGGCTAAAATATGTTGGCACCCACTTGTGTCTCAATTCATACATCAATGACAACCAATCATTTTCTCCAAATTAGCACACTTGACAGGCTCTTCCCATGATTTCTCATATTCATCAAGTGTTGTAGATTTTCTAATGATATTCTTTATGGTTTGATAGTAGTCACGAAATATCAAAGGGTTTAATTTTTCAGGGAATTTATTCAGTATGTGCCACAAACATTATCGATACACTGTCTAAGGGAAAACTTGAGCAATGGCTTTCGTCATAGCAGGGTCTTGATCAGTGATGATTATGTTTAGTGCTCCTTTAGGCATGGCTTCTGTGACTTGTTAAGCAGCCAAATAAAAGACTTAATTTTCTCATCACTTATAAAGCCGCAACCAAAAATAATTGTTTGATGATGGTGATTAACTCCTACAAATTGCGCATAAATCAACCCATATTTATTGGTGTTATATGTCATATCAAATACAACTACATCACCAAATACAATGTTTGCTATCCTTGATACATGATTTGACCAAAAACACCTACTAAATCTGTTATTCAAATCACTCTCGTAATCAAAGAAAAAAGAAGAATTCTTTTCTCTCTTAGATGCAAAAAAACTCAATCAATGTTTCATCATCGATATCCTTTTGTTCATCCCTTAGCTCTTTCTCAAAGTTTCTAATATCTCTTTCTATGCAACCTACGCGCTCAGGCCCTCCATACTCTATATCAAATGATCTCATTTGTTGACAAGTTGGTACATTGGCCTCCAAAAATAATTAAGTCAATTCTTTCTTTGCTGTCGAAATATTACGATGTGAGCATGGCAAATGCACCTTTAAAGGAGTCGAGAGTGATGATTATGACTTTCCATGAAGTTATTGACAACCCAATTAGGTCTTGTTTATTCTTTAACAAGTGAAATGTATGGCTTACAAACAATTCTAACTTCTCCATGTGCTCTTTCCCTCGTTCGTTGATCACTTTTTTCATGTTTATTATCTATTTGACCTTCTTTAAAGCATACAATTTTTTTCAGACAACTTCCTTTGTGATCTTATTTTTCTTGCTATTGATTATCCTTGCACTAAATCCCGCTTCTCGTGTATATTGGTAATAGAACAAAAATGGCTCCTCTAGCGATGAGAATTCCATACCAATTTTTGGCTTTCAATCATCTGCATGTTAAGGAATGTATAGCTCGTCACCATCCTCATTTTATTCCATTGCTGATGAGTGATAGTTGTTGGGATGTATACTGAAAAGTCTATCTTTTGTATGAACATCTTTATTTTTGTAGGGATGTATACTGAAAAGTCTACCTTTTGTATGAACATCTTTATTTTGAAATAAGAATCACATGATCATTGTTTGCATATTTTTATGGTTATGCATATTGTCTAATACTTTACATTGTAGATAACATGTTGTGTGGTGTCACATGGGAGATCATGTTATTGGCTCCTTGAAGAGTATAAGTAAAGGCTCACAACCGAGATGACTTTGGACAAACCATCGGAATGGTTGTAGTGTTATTTGGTATTGGTTTGTCTTGACCATAGAATCACACTAGTGCACTTTGTGTGTATTGAGTAGGACCGACTTAGAGGTGATTGATTTATTGCTGGCTACATAATCGAATCAGACCTCAGATATTATTTAGTACATGCTCTTAATCCCAATATAATAATGGGCACATATACTTTGTATTCATCTCTTTGATTTACCAATGGGCGAGATTTATAGATTAAATCGATAGGCTCGGTAAGTTGGGAGATGATATTATTTATATGGTGTGCCATTGATTATAGGAGGAAACCGTGTCCTATATATTAGGATGATGATGTCCCCTTGAGGAGCTCATAATGTTCATCATGTAAACCCTACAGGTGGACTTGGTCCGGCATGATGAAAAGGTTGAGTGGTACTACTCAAGGAGTTAGATGTTGATTAATTAATGGTCAGTAAATTAATTAATCGACGAACATTCGAGATCTTAAACACGGGAAGAAAATGTACAAATAATATATGGAGCCCATATTATCATATGGGGGTTGGTGAGGTAGATCGATGATGATCCTTTAGTGGATTGGATTATCATTAGTGGATCGGACTTTATGTGGGCTTGATCCATGGGTGGCCAAGATCCAACTCCTTCTCATGGTCCCTAATGTAGCCTATTAACACCTCATGAAGCTTAGATCCAATGGATAGAAACAAAACTCTAGATCCAAAGGTAGAGATTAAATCTCTAGATCCGACGGTTGAGATTAAATCTCTAGATCCGACGGTTGAGATTAAATCCCTAGAACCAATGGTAGAAATTAAAAGGAGGCTTATCCCTAACTCTATAAAAGGAGCTTGATGGGTTGGCATGGAGAATATTCCAAGGAGAGCTAGGGTTTTGGGCGGCAAGAGAGGAATCCTAGTTGAGATAGGATTAGGGTTTGGAGGCTTAGGGTTTTGGAGGCTTGGGCGGCACCAAATAAGGAAGTTTTTCCTTTCTTCTTCCTTCTCCATTGGCTGATGTCCAACACCTTTTCCAGCCCTTGGCCAGTGCCCAAAGGCTCTCTTCTCTTCTCCTTGAGTGGTGGAAACAAGACTTAGGGGTCTCCCTTGGTGTCTTGGTTGGTTTCCATCATCATCTCCCTCTCTTTGTTGGCCGGCAAATTTGTTCCTTGTTGGTTGGTTTTAGGGAGGAGAAAAACCTTGTTTCTATTCTTCCTTTTTCTTTGGAAGAGCAAGGAAGGAAGATTTGCGATCTAGGAGCTTCGACTTTTGGTAGATCGTCACCCACACGACGTCCGAAAGGAGGAAGGTCATACATTAGAAGATCGAGAGGTATATCGATTCTGTAATCTTTATATGTCACATGTTTGTATTTGTTTTTCAACTATGAGCATGATATAAATCTGTATATGGCTAAATAATACTTGGATCCCGAGCATAAACACAAAAACTGACGATCCGGACATCGTCTATTCCGTGGCTACTCGTAGAATAGAGGATGGTCGCTTGAACAACGAGTTTGTTCAAGTGACCTCTCTAAACGAATAGCACGACGATGACATGGTTGTTTGGGCAATCCCTTTTGTTCAGGATTAAATTTTTTTAATCCGGGGACATCGAAGGGATCGCCATGATCAAGCACCGAGGTGAAGTGGGAAGCGAAGTTTCCCCTCACGGACTCGATAAGCTAAACCCTTCAATTTTGAAATAAGAATCACATGATCATTGTTTGCATATTTTTATGGCTACACATATTGTCTAATACATTACATTGTAGATAACATGGTGTGTGGTGTCACATGGGAGATCATGTTATCGGTTCCTTGTAAAGTATAAGTAAAGGCTCACAATCGAGATGGCTTTGGACAATCCATTGGAATGGTTGTAGTGTGATTTGGGATTGGTTTGTCTTGACCATAGAATCACACTAGTGCACTTTGTGTGTATTGAGGAGGACCGACTTAAAGGTGATTCGATTTATAGTTGACTATATAATCGAATTAGACCTCAGATATTATATTGTACATACTCTTAATCCCGATATAATAACGGGAACATATACTTAGTATTCATTTCTTTGATTTACCAATGGGCGAGATTTATAGATTAAATCGATAGGCTCGGTAAGTTGGGAAATGGTATTATTTATATGGTGTGTTGTTGATTATTGGAGGAAACCGTGTCCTATATATTAAGATAATGATGTCCCCGTGAGGAGCTCATAAGGTTCATCATGTAAACCCTGCAGGTGGACTTGGTCTGGCATGATGAAAAGGTTGAGTGGTACTACTCATGGAGTTAGATGTTGATTAATTAATGGTCAGTAAATTAATTAATCGACGGACATTCGAGATCTTAAACATGGGGATAAATTGTATAAATAATATATGGAGTCCATATTAACTTATGGGGGTTGGTGAGGTAGATCAATGATAATTCTCTAGTGGAATGGATAATCATTAATGGATCGGACTTTATGTGGGCTTGATCCATTGGGTGGCCAAGATCCAACTCCTCCTCATGGTCCCTATTGTAGCCTATTAATACCTCATGAAGCTTAGATCCAATGGATGGAAACAAAACTCTAGATCCAAAGGTAGAGATTAAATCTCTAGATCCGACGGTTGAGATTAAATCTCTAGATCCGACGGTTGAGATTAAATCCCTAGAACCAATGGTGGAGATTAAAACAAGGCTTATCCCTAACTCTATAAAAGGAGAGGCTAGGCTTGGCGTGGAGGAGAATTAAGGAGCAAGGGGAGGCTTGGAGTTGGCGGCAAGGAGTTGGAGCTAGGGTTTGGGCTTGGCGGCACCAAATAAGGAAAGACTTTCCTTGTCTTCTTCTTCTCCATTGGTGGCCGGTGCCCATTGAAGCTATTCCAGCCTTTGGCCGGCATCCAAACTCCCTCCTCTCCTCCTCCTTGGCCAGTGGAACCAAGCCTTAGGGTCCTCCCTTAGATCTTTTGGCCGGCAACCATTGTTTCCCTTCTCCTTGTTGGCCGGCGGCAAGCAAGGTGCTTGTTGCTTGTTGGTTGGCTAAAGGAAGGAGAAGGATCTTGTTTCTATTCTTCCTCTTACTCGGAACGAGCAAGGAAGGAAGATTGGCGATCTAGGAGCTTCAAGTTTTGGTAGATTGTCGCCCACACGACGTTCGAAAGAAGGGAGGTCATACAATAGAAGATCGAGAGGTATATCGATTCTCTATTTTCTCTTGTATCATGTTTATATTTGTTTTTCAATTATGTGCATGATATATTCTATTTTGTGGCAAAATAATACTTGGATCCCGAACATAAACACAAAAGTCGGCGATCAGTACATCGTCTATTCCGCGGCTACTCGTAGAATAGAGGTTGGTCGCTTGAACAACAAGTTTGTTCAAGTGACCACTCTAAACGAATAGCACGACGATGACAAGGTTGCTTGGGTGTTCCCTTTTGTCTAGGATTAAATTTTTAATCCGGGGACATCGATGGGATCGCCATGAGCAAGCGACCGAGTTTAAGTGGGAAGAGAAGTTTCCCCTCACGGACTCGAAGATCAACCCAACAATTGGTATCAGAGCCACGGTTTCTGGTTTTGTGTGTTTAGAATTCGGTTAATTTTTATGCACTTTTCATATATTATATGTGTCGGATAATAGTTGGATATGCGTAGGTTAACTCTTTGGTTGCAGGCATAAGATCCGACTATTATGGGCATATGTGTGTATGTGATTGTATGTGTAAATGTTTATTTTGTTGAATCCTCGGGTTTGACGAGGCTAGTATTTAATTTTTGTAAATTTGATATGGCATTGTTTAGCCACTCTTTTTATTTTAGTTTACTTTCGATCTAGATTTCATGTACACTCCCTCATGGAGTATAGGATCGATGGATGTAAATTAAAATAGATTTTAGTCTCGGCTCAGATCTCCGGATGGTTCATACATGGCGTAGGAGGAGCAGACGAGAAGGCGATGCGATGGGAGACATATTGAAGACAAAAGCCATAATAGTTGAAAAATAATTTATTTTTCATATTTACCGCTTATTGTTTGATATGCATGTCGTAGGCTAGAAAATTCCTCAATTTCAAATTACTAAGTGGGAGAGGGATATTTTTATAAATTCCCACGGCCTCCATTACAATTTGACAAGTGATGCAAACAAACTTGCGCGTCGGCTCTAAGTGCCTTCCTCCCCATCGGATGAGTTTGTTTGCGGATCACAAGGTGAAATATGGTTATATAAAATTATTAAGGAGCGTGTGTACTTCCCCATCGGAAGGCACATAACCCGAGATAATTACCTTGGTACCGAGTAATGGTGAACACTTAGATAGAAATATAAGTACCCTCCCCATCGGAGTCACTGCTTTTATTTGTAGGGCCAAAGAGGAACCAACTATTAATTTTACTTGTCAAAAAGTTAGGTTGAAAAGATAGTAAAATTAATGGGTAAAACCTCCTCTTACAAATGTAGAATTCGTATACGTCCACACTATCGCGGCATACGATATTCTCGGTGTCTTGAGGTGTTGGTTGATTTTAAAATTTTATTGTTTGAGGAATCAATAATTTTTTGAAATCTAATGCTATGATCAATGTGATTCTTAGGTTTTCTTTCAAAATGACTTTCAACCCGCTTGATGTGATATTGAAAGAGAATAAACTTACTGGACCCAACTATGTTGATTAGAAGAGGAATCTAGACATTGTCTTGACTGCTGAGGAATACAAATACATACTCCTCAAAGAGTGCCCTCCTAAGCCTGTAGATGATTCTGGGGAAAAGGAGAAAGAGAGTTATAAGAAGTGGATAAAGGCCGATGAGATGGCGCGGTGTTACATTTTGGCATCTATGTCAAATGTACTGCAACATCAACATCAAGCCATGCCCACAGCTTATGACACGATGCTCAATCTCAATGAGCTTTTCGAACACCAGAATCGGGCTTCGAGGCAAGAAGTCATGAGAAACTTGATGACAACCACCATGATCGAGGGAACACCCGTAAGGGATCATGTTCTCAAGATGATGGCTCATTTGAATGAGTTGGAGGTCCTTGGAGCTAAGATCGATGGGGAAACCTAGGTTGATATCATACTCCAATCTCTACCTAGGAGTTTTGAGCAGTTTCGCCTGAACTACAACATGAACAAAAGGTTGTATTCGTTGGCGGAGCTTCTGACAGAACTCCAGGCGGTAGAGGGGCTATTTCATTAGAGTGCTCAGGCACATGCCATGGTGACCCAAAAGGTTTCTACTTCTAAGCCGAAAGACAAGAAGAAGAAGAAACAAACTGGGGCGGAGGCTATGGGAGGTACTCAGTGAGGAGTGAAGAACCCCAAAGACAAGTGCTTCACTTGTAAGCAGATTGGACACTGGAAGAAGGACTGCCCCAACCGCAAGCAGAACAAAGGTATATCTTTTGGTCTAGTCATTGAAACATGTTTAGCAGTGTTATCTACCGACACCTGGTGTGTAAATACGAGAGCCACTGATCATGTCTGCAATACTTTGCAGGGGTTCCAGGAAACCAGACGACTGGCTGAGGAGGAGATTATCGTGTACTTGGGCGATGCCACGAAGGTGGCGGTTGTTGCAGTGGGAGACGTTCATTTATCTTTTGAGAAAAATAAACTTTTGGATCTTAATAATTGCCTTTATGTACCTTTATTTAGAAAGAATTTAATTTTGGTTTCTAAATTGTTTATGGATGGATATTCTATTTCTTTTAATGACAGAGTTGTTATAAAAAGGAATAGGGGCATTATCTGTTCAGGTGCATTGATAGGAAATATATACACACTTGAACCTAAACCTCCCATGATGTAAATTGAAGTTAATAACTCATCTTCTAATTCCAATAAGAGAAAAGAATCTTCGAAGATTAACCAAACATATCTTTGGCATCTTAGGCTTGGCCATATTAACCTAAGTAGAATTCAAAGGTTGAGCTGATGGACCTTTGGGTTCATTAGTGGTGGAGGATTTCCTAACCTGTGAATCTTGCTTGGAGGGTAAAATGACCAAGAGGCCTTTTAAGACCAAGGGGTATAGAGCCAAAGATGTGTTGAAGTTGGTTCATTCTGATTTGTGGTCCTATGTCTATCCAGCCTAGAGGTGGTTTTGAGTATTTCATCTCTTTTATAGATGATTATTCAAGATATGGATACATTTACCTGATGCGCCGTAAGTCTGAATGCTTTGACAAGTTCAAAGAATTCAAGGCTGATGTGGAGAAACGTTAAGGTAAAAGTATCAAGACACTACGATCTGATCATGGTGGCGAGTACCCCTTAGGAGAGTTTAGGAATTACTTATCAGAGGCTGGGATTCAATCCCAATTGTCTGCACCTGGCAAACCCCAACAGAATGGTGTAGCAGAGCTAAGGAATAGGACTCTTATAGAGATGGTTAGATCGATGATGAGTTATTCTGAGTTTCCAGATTCATTCTGGGGATATGCTCTAGATACGACAGTGTACATTCTGAACTTGGTTCCATCTAAATCAGTGCCTTCTACTCCCACAAAATTGTGGACTGGGCGAAAGCCTAGTCTAAGATATATTCGGATATAGAGGAGTCCAGCACATGTGCTGAAGGTAGATACTGGTAAGTTGGAACCTCGTACAGAAGTACGCATATTTGTTGGATATCCTAGAGGAACGAAGGGTGATTTGTTTTATAGTCCTAGAGATCAGAGGGTGATCGTTAGCACGAACGCCAGATTTCTAGAGGAAGACTATGTGATGAGCCACAAGCCCAAGAGTAAAATTGTTCTGGAGGAATTAAAAGGGGAAGTCACTTCTTCAGTGCCACCGGTACAAGAGAATATACCACAAGTCACTACACCACGTGTCACAGAGGATACACAGAAGATACCTCGTCATAGTGGGAGGGTTGTTAGACAGCCTGATAGATTCATGTTCTTGGGAGAATCTTCTGATTTGGTCACTGGCGAACATGAACCTGATCCCTGGACATATGACGAGGTAATCCAAGATATAGATGCACCATCATGGCAAAGTGCAATGAATACTGAGATTGAATCTATGAATTCAAATCAGGTCTGGGAGCTAGTTGAACCACACGATGGTGTAAAAACCATTGGACGTAAGTGGATCTACAAAAGAAAGAGGGGAATAGATGGGAAGGTTGAAACCTTCAAAGCGAGGCTTGTTGAGAAGGGGTATACTCAGAAAGAGGGTATCAATTATGAGGAGACCTTTTCACCGGTAGCCATGCTTAAGTCTATTCGGATTCTCTTATGCATTGCAGCTCATATGGATTATGAGGTGTGGCAGATGGATGTCAAGACAGCTTTCCTTAATGGAAGTCTTGAGGAAAACATCTATATGAAGCAACCAGAGGGATTCATTGTGAAGCGCAAAGAGCATCTTGTATGTAAGCTTAATCGATCCATTTATGGATTGAAGCAAGCTTCGAGGTCTTGTAACATCCGCTTTGATGATGTAATCCAGTCTTATGGATTTATTCAAAGTCTGGATGAGTCTTGTGTATACAAGAGATGTGATGGAAATGTAGTGGTATTTCTTGTACTATACATAGAAGACATTTTGTTGATTGGCAACAATATCAAGGTGTTATCGGACGTAAGGGTATGGTTGTCCAAACAGTTTGATATGAAGGGCTTGGGAGAGGTGGGACACATCCTTGAAATCAAGGTTATAAGGGATCACAGGAAAAGGATGTTGTGCTTATCCCAAGCTTCATACATAGACATGATTATGGATCGTTTTAGCATGCAGAACTCCAAGAAGGGTTTTCTACCTTTCTGGCATGGAGTTCCTTTATCTAAGGAGATGTGTCCTAGAACATCTGAGGAGATAGAGGAAATGAAGGTGGTTCCTTATGCTTCGGCGGTAGGAAGCCTCATGTATGCGATGTTATGTACGAGATCGGATATCTGCTATGCCATGGGCTTGGTCAGTAGATATCAGAGTAATCCAGGATAGGGACATTGGACTGCGGTAAAGCATATATTGAAGTACCTGAGAAAGACTAGGGATTATATGCTAGTTTACCAGGCAGACCAATTACTCCCTGTGGGTTACATGGATTTTGACTTCCAATCTGATAGGGATAACAGTAAGTCTACCTCAGGTTTTGTGTTTACATTGGGAGGTGGAGCCATTGTATGGAAGAGTGTCAAGCAGAAATGCGTGGCGGACTCCACATGGAAGCTGAGTATGTGGCAGCCTCTGAGGCGGCCAAAGAAGTTGTGTGGCTCAGGAACATCCGAATGGACTTGGATATGATTCTTGGTTTGCCGAGAACTATCACAATTTATTGTGATAATAGTGGTACAGTTGCAAACTCGAAGGAACCATGAGACCATAAGGCAAGTAGGCACATAGAGCGCAAGTACCACCTGATACGAGAAATTGTAAAGAGAGGAGAAGTTATTGTGGCCAAGATTGCATCGGAGGATAACCTGGCAGATCCTTTCACTAAGGCCCTTCCGGCGAGAGCTTTTGATAGGCATGTTGAGGGAATGGGGATCAAATGTTTCGTAGTTTGAGGACAGCATAGTCTTTTAGTATAAGTGGGAGATTGTTGGGATGTATACTGAAAAGTCTATCTTTTGTATGAACATCTTTATTTTAAAATAAGAATCACATGATCATTGTTTGCATATTTTTATGGCTATTCATATTGTCTATACATTACATTGTAGATAACATGGTGTGTGGTGTCACACGGGAGATCATGTTATCGGTTCCTTGTAAAGTATAAGTAAAGGCTCACAACCAAGATGGCTTTAGACAATCCATTGGAATGGTTGTAGTGTGATTTGGGATTGATTTGTCTTGACCATAGAATCACACTAGTGCGCAGCAACGCCTGCCCTTCCCATACCTCAGAGGGGAGCGAAGGGCGGCGCTACGCGATCATAGATACATGCATATACATACAGCGAAAGCATTTAAAACAATAAAATCCTTCTTAAGCTAACTATATTAACCTAATCCACCTAACAGATTAATTATGATGTAACGGTCTTAGCAATTTTCATAACTAAACATGTACTAAAGAAATTCAAGATTTATATAATAAACGGGAGTGACAACCAAGGCAAAAACATCATTTAAGTCTTAACACTGAACGGTAAAACATGCATAATCTCCCCGAACCATAAACTAAATCTTATCCACCATGCCACTGCCACACATATCTTTGCCTCCTGCTGCTCCCTTCAATTATTCCATTCCTTGCCTTGCTCTGCAGTACAAGGGAAAAACGACACTATCAGCACATATGCTGAGTAAGATCCTTTCCTACTCACAAAAGCCATACGACATAAATTACACATAAGATAGTGACATGTTCATTTACTAACATATAGTCATAGCATGAATGTAACTATTAACATGATCATCAAGAGGCATATAGGCTTAGCATTCAAAATTCATGAGTAAAGCAATCCGTGACATGATCATCTAGGACATGTATCCCCATGACATTTTTATCACAATAACATAACATCTCGTAATAACATAGGCATGGAATAGTTATATGCAGAATACTCTTTGAAAACATATACTTTCATAAGTACTTAAACATAATCTCAACATTAGGGCTCGACATTGTATCCATAACTCGACCCAGCCCATTTGGCAGTCCATTCAGCGGCCCATTTGGCGACCCCTTGTGGTTGTCGACCGTCGACCGTGTCAATACCACTAGGCCCGTACTTCGACCTAGGGGCAACTTTGGATACAAGCCATGCGTAAAGTAAAATAGCATACATGTTCTTTGACATAACATAAAGAGTGTTCTTGTCCCCACTCTTAGGGAAACATTTCTTAACCAATTCATATTCATAAGCCTTACGTAACCATAGAATAGGGGTGCCTATCGTTCATGAACATAAACAGGTACATCATGATAAAATGAGCAAAACTTAACATATACATTATGATACAATGGTCCTACATCAGCCGTTAACATGGACATAAGGTATGAAATCATGCAAATATATCGTCTAACTAGCATCATATCAATACCATATATATACCTAGCATAACATGGAAAATCATTCGGAATCATGTTCGAAAATATTTTTTTTATTTTCTTGCCCTTTTTAATCTTCCCGAGCCTAGCACAGCCGACCTACGTTGGACGAAACACCCGTGTCGTGGCCGAGCGGCACGCCTGCTAGCCGAGAGGTACGCCTACTAGCTGAGAAGCACCTACAGCGGTCGAACGACACACCTGGCGCCCGAGCGGCATGCTTTGCGCCCGGCCAACACGCTTTGCACCCCGACACACCTGTGTCGTGGCGGCATAGGCGTGTCCCGCACTGCTCACCCTGACACGCCTGTGTCGGGTGAAAGAGCAGCGTGTTGGCCTCTGTACGTGTTCTGCTTAACAAAATTTATACGAACCTCATCCTAGGGTCTTAAGCAATATCAACCATGGAACCTCATCTAAGGTTAATCATATGCAATACAAGGAAAAGAAGAACATGAAAAACTCTTTATTGCATAGCACAACATTAGGAACATGAAAGCCATTCGAGAGAAACCCATGTACTGCAGGTGAGGGAATTCTTACCTTCGATTGCTTTAACTTATATTGGTAAAACCTAATGAGATGCAACCTTCTGTCCCGCCCTAGCAGCTACCCTCCAAGGTCTCTTGAATCCCACCTTTCCTTGGATTCGGCGGAGGAGACAACCCTAGGAGAGAATTCTCCTTGATGTGTGGTTCGGCAGTGGAGGGATCAAGAGAGTAGAGAGGTGTCCTCTAGGGTATTAGGGAGGTTAAATTTATAACCATCAAGGCTTAACCTATTCCCTTATAAATTTCTTTAAATTTCTCTCTTTAACAGAATTAAATCCTTCTTCAATTAAATTCATGACTTCTCCCTAATCATATAAAATTTTTATTGGATTTTTGGTGACTCCCCCCTTCTTGTCTGGTTTTCTTTTCTTTTATTTTTTCTTTTATTTCCTTTAAATCCCACGTAAGCCTATTATCATCATGCATAATTATCTTTATTTTCTTTAACCCACATAAGGGCCCCTTTATTATCATGCCTCATTATCTATAAAACTCCTAAGATTTTTCGGGTGTTACAATCCCCCATACCTTATGAAAAGTTCGTCCTCGAACTTAGAATAGTTCTAGGTATCTTCGTTTCATATCGTCCTCCCGTTCCCAGGTGGCTTCTTCATATTGTTGACTTTGCCACAAAACTTTTACTAAGGGCACTTCTTTATTTCTTAGTCTTTTGACTTCCCGGTCCAGTACTCGGATCGGTCGACTTTCGTAACTCAGGTCCTTCTGAATTTGCACTGTCTGTGGCTCAACCATCTGGTCTCTTCTGGAAATGCACTTCTTGAGCATCGACACATAGAACACGTTGTGAATAGATGACATCTCCTAAGGTAGCTCGAGCTCATAAGCTACCTTGCCAACTCTTTTCAGGATCAGATATGGTCCTACGTATCACGAACTTAGCTTCCCTTTCTTCCCGAATCTCATTATTCCTTTCATAGGTGCTACCCAGAGAAATACCAAATCTCCGACATTGAATTCCAAAGGTCTACTCGCTGATCTGCATAGTTTTTCTGTTGGCTCTGAGCAATCTCTATTCTTTGGAAGATATTCTGTATTGCTCGGGTGGTGTCCTCGATGAATTCAATCCGAAGTCCCATCTCTTTCTTCTCACCAGCTTCGTACCAACAGATTGGAGACCTACATCTCCTCCCATATAAAGCATCATAAGGTGTCATTCCGATGGTAGCCTGATAGCTATTGTTGTAAGTGAATTCCGCTAGACATAAATATTGGCACCAGCTCCCTTTGAAGTCCAGGGCACAAGCTCGTAACATGTCTTCTAGTACTAGGTTCACCCTTTCTATTTGTCCATCTGTCTGAGGATGAAAGGCGGTACTGAAATGCAGCTTCATGCCAAGAGCCTTATGAACGCATTCCCAAAACTGTGACGTGAAGCGACCATCCCTATCTGAAATGATGGTCTTGGGAATACCATGCAGTCTGATGATTTCCTTAGCATATAATTGAGCCAGTTGCTCAATCGAATAGGTCATCTTGATTGCTAGGAAATGGGCTGACTTCGTCAATCTGTCAATGATAACCCATATTGCATCATATCCGTTCGTAGTCCTGGGAAGACCTGAAATAAATGTTAGTTAAAGCCCTAGAACCAATCATGTGATGGTTGAATAGGGAACATTTTGTATCATATTCTATAAAGGCAAAGGATTGGTTATTATATTTACATCTTGCTTGTGCCAGCTAATTTAAATATAATAATGCCCTAGAAAAGTAGGTTCTTATCTACAGCACATCAATTGGCAGAATTGATTATGAGAGGCTGTAGAGAACACTTTCCTAAATGTTCCTAGTCGAGTATTAATATGCAAGGGCAATATTAATACATAAAGACTAGCATGTAGGTAAATTGATGACTTGATCTCACAAGTCATGGATATATGATATCAAGTTGACACATGGGTATATATTGGAAAATATATACTGAACTGACCCGCCATGAGAAAGTTTCATGGATCGTTATATGAGTGTCATAAACTTTCTCATGTGACTATTGGTATGAATAGTCCTTAGACCTGAAGTCACTACGGTTCCCTACATAAGGAGTTATGTACTTTGGTATCGTCAAACGTCACCCGTAACAGGGTGGACCATAAAGGCGATTACTGGGTATGTAACAAATTATGCGGAGGGATGTGAGTGATGTAGATGGGATCTATCCCTTCCATATGACGGGAGTGATATCGGTGGGCCCCTTGATTGAGTAGAACTACTAAAACGCATGGCCATGCTCGAATGAGTCAATATGAGATATTGAGCTCATTTGTTTGAGTTAGTTTACTCAGGGATCAAGAAACACATAGATTGATCGAGGATGACACGGTCTATGCCTCATTGATCAATCGATATCAAGGATAGAAGGACACGGTCATATATTATAGTAGTCACTTGGAAAGGTTAGTCGGATCTTGACTTATCTCGTAACAGGTAGCAATGATGTATTGCTAGATGCCTCATTGCTTGTGTATCTAAAAGAGTTTAGATCCACTGCCAACGTTATGAGAGCCTATAGGGTCACACACAAAGAGCATGATAATTAGAGGAATTAGAGTATTCTAGTTTGACTAGAATAATTTGGGAATAAGCTTAAGTACAAAATGGTTTTTGGACTTTAAGTTTAATGAGAATTTTAGCTAATTGATTTAATGAGATTAATTCAATATATTACCTTATTGATTTAATAAGATTAATTCAATATGATAACATAAGCTTAATTGAATTAATAAGATTAATTCAATATGATAACATAAGCTTAATTGAATTAATAAGATTAATTCAACATGCATGAATGCCACATAAGAATGCCACATAAGCATGCCACATAAGCATGCCACCTAAGCATCCACCTAAGCTAGTTAAGGTGGAAGGAAACAAAATGGTTTTGTCTCCTTAAGTGGCCTGCCAAACAAGGAAGCCAAATCCTTTTTGAGTGTGTCTCAATGCAATGGATTGCATTGAATGTGAAGGAGGTGGAAGGGTTTTTCCAACCCTATAAAAGGCTCCATGGAGTGGCCGGCCATAGTGAGTTTTTGGTGTTGTGGTTGTGAGAAAGCTTGGTGGAAGCTTTAGTTGTGTGGGTTTGTGAGTGTAGGCTAGCAAGAAGAGGAGTCTTCTTCTTCCTTTCTCCTTTTCCCTCTCTTCCTCTCCTTTAGGGACTTCTCTAGCAAGAAGTAAAGGAGAGCTCTTCTAGTTTTCCTTTTGTGAGACAAGAGCGTGCTCGTGTGGATACGTATAGAAACCGGACACTTGAACGTGCTAAAGATCCAACAAACCGAAAGGAAAAGCGGGATTGCAAAGGGCACGCAACAAAGGTAGAACTCTCCTATAAGATAGGTTTGGTTTAGAGAAATTTATTTTATACGAGTTTGCTTTCGCATGGATCACTTGGAAGGGATCCTATTTTCCGTTGCGCATATGCCATTTGGCATACGAGATTTCCCTACAGTGGTATCAGAGCCACTTGCGAAAGATCGTATAAAAATAGGTTTTCTCTATTTTATATGTGATATAGAAGTAGGATAAATTTTATTATGAGTTGATAATTGCATTAGCAAATTTTCAAACATAATAAAATATCCAATGTCTTTTAAAAGTTAAAATGACATGGTGCATGGTTATGGCCTAGTCCCAAAAAGTTTGTGATTGTGTGTTGTAATTCTTAATACGACCTGCGTGTCGTGCCTTTCTCCTAATATTCTTGTTGTAAAATTAGTTTTAGACTCGAATGTAACTCGAGTATTTCTCCTTTTGTAATGTACAAAACAAGGATGGAGGGTCCATTGGAAGATGAGGTTACAAGGAGGAAGTCAACACACAAGACAACCAAAAGGAAGCACTTAGGAGAAGATGCTATCCCTAGGTTGACCAATCAATCTTTTCATTGGCTTGAGAAGATTGTAGAATAAGGGCCATAACCATGACACGTTAGTTTATTATGTATGTGATGCATGTTAGTTTAGCTTGTATGTGATGCATGATTAGTTTAGCTTATATGTGATGTATGCTAATATGTATATGATACATGTTTATTTCTTAATAAGTCTAAACGATATGCCTACCAAAGTTGGTACTCACTACTTCCTCGATCATTTGTTATTGGGTTTGCCAAAGCAAAGCAATGCATTTTATCTTGGAGGGGTGCGAGTGGACAATCGTGATGTCCCGCTATCAGTCTTGGTTAAGACTTAATTAAGTGTTTTCTTAATTGGTTAAGAAAGTAGAGGCATATATTAGCTTTGAACATAAGTGTTAACATTAGTTTTGTGTGATTTCAACATCGCCTTTGTCTTAGAAGTGGTCGTTGTCCGATATCCAAGAAGGTCCTCGTGCCTCGCCACACCGAAGCCGGTTTAGGAATAAACACTAAACTAATCTAAAACTTAACCAAAGCTATTAAAGAGTTACATCAGATGTAATTGGCAAAAGATTGCCTACCTAATATATACTACGCCTTGGGCGATTAGCCAAAGCTAACTCAAGACAATTATGATGTGGATCTTTATCCCATATAAATTTATAGCTAAATAGTAGCTATGAGAATTTAGTGGGAGCCTCATTTAATTAAAGGCCTAATTAAATGATTTAGGTATGATACTTAACTTTGCATTTTAATGTTGTAGATCACCATGTCATCTAACACGACACACCCTCAACTTGCGATCCGCCCTTGAGAAGGACAAGCTCAATGGAGCAAACTTTCTTGACTGGTATAGGAACTTGAGGATTATCCTCAAGCAAGAACGCAAACTATATGTCCTAGAGAAGGCTACCCCTGAAACACCCGCCTCACTACCACTGGCACTCTTTGAAAAGGATGCTTATAAGAAGCATCAAGATGACGATTAGATGTGTCATGCCTTATGCTTGCCACCATGAACTCTGAGCTTCAGAAGCAACATGAGAACATGGATGCCTATGATATGGTTGAGCATTTGAAACAACTATATCAAGGACAAGCTAGGCACGAGCGTTTTGAAGTGTCTAAGGCTCTTTTTGCATGCAAGATGCAAGAAGGAACACCTGTAGGAACTCACGACTCAAAATGATTGGGTACGCTGAGAACCTTGAAAGACTAGGTTTTCCACGAGCCAAGAATTGGCAATCGATGTTATCCCGCAATCGTTGAAGCATACAATCAATTCGTCATGAATTATAACATGAATGAAATTGATAAACCTTTGCCTGAGATTCTCAGCATGTTGAGAACTGCTGAACCAAATCTCAAGAAGAAAGTTAGTAATGTACTAATGGTCAAGAAGGACAAAGGTAAGCGCAAAGGCAAGGGTAAGACCCAAGCCAAAAGCAAGGCCAATTCATCCACTTCAAAGGGTAAAGGTAAAGTACCTAGAAGGACCGCCTTTGGAAGCGAAGCGAATCGCAAAGTCTACCTTGAGGAAGTAAAGAACAAGAGAAGTTGGACTTCTGCCTCAGGTATACACGTTATAGAAGTTAATCTATCTATTTCTTCTACATGGGTATTAGATACCGGATGTGCATCTCACATTTGTACTAATGTGCAGGGACTGAGAAATAGTAGAATAATGGCAAAGGGCGAAGTGGACCTACGAGTAGGCAATGGCAAAAGTTCTTCTTGTAGTCAGTAGGAACATATTCTTTGTCTTTGCCCACGGGCTTATCTTAGAACTAGAGGAGTGCTTTTATGTACTGCATTGACAAAGAACATAATCTCAGATCTTGTTTAGACAAGAAAAACTTTTCTTTTATAATAAAGGACAAATGTTGTTCCATTTATTTAAATGAAATGTTCTATTGTAATGCACCACTTATGAATGGTCTCTATGTTCTAGATTTAGAAAACCCAATTTATAACGTAAATACAAAACGGTTCAAATCGAATGATTTGAACTGTACATATCTTCGCATCGCCGCCTAGGTCACATAAATGAAAAACGCATATCCCAACTCCATAAAGATGGATTATTGGACTCATTTGATTTTGAATCATATGAGCGAGTCTTGTCTTTTAGGAAAGATGACTAAAACTCCATTTAGTGGACATGGCGAGAGAGCGACGGACTTGTTAGGACTCATACATACTGATGTATGTGGGCCTTTCAATATCGAAGCCAGAGGAGGCTATAAGTACTTTATTACTTTCACTGATGATATGAGTAGATTTGGCTACTTATATTTGATGAGACATAAGTCAGAATCCTTTGAAAAGTTCAAAGAATTCAAGAATGAAGTACAAAACAAACTTGGTAAGCGTATTAAGCTACTTCGATCAGATCGAGGTGGTGAATACCTTAGTCAAGAGTTTCGTGATCACCTGGCTAAGTGTGGGATAATATCCCAACTCACTCCACCTGGAACACCACAATGGAATGGTGTATCTGAGAGGAGAAATCGTACTCTATTAGATATGGTACGATCAATGATGAGCCAGACTGATCTACCTACTTCCTTTTTGGGGTTTAGCTCTAGAGACACCGCTACACTTAATCGCTCCATCAAAAGTCAGAGAAAAGACACCATATACGATATGGACCGAAGAGTCCCAAAATGTCTTTTATAAAGATTTGGGGTTGTGAAGCTTACGTTAGACGCCAAGTCTCGGATAAACTAGGACCCAAATCAGATAAGTGTTATTTTGTAGGATATCCCAAGGAAACTAAGGGATATTACTTTTACAATCCCACACTTGGCAAGGTGTTTGTTGCCAGAAATGTTGTCTTTCTAGAAAGAGAATTTATTTCTAGAAATACTAGTGGGAGTAAAATTCATCTTGAAGAAGTTCAAGATGATGATAACACTAAGGCTTCGATGGAAAATGAACAGGAACCACAAAGTGTTGTGGATGAGGAAATTGTTGCCCAAAGAGTTGTGGAGCAAACACTGCTCAAGTAGACCAACCTCTTTATAGATCTGATAGGATCCGTCGTCAACCCGAGAGATATTCTTTTCTCTTGACTGACAACGGTGAGGTATTGCTTGTCGATCTTGACGAGCCTACATCCTATCAAGAAGTTATGATGAGCCCAGATTCCGAGAAATGGCTAGAGGCCATGAGATCCGAAATGGAATCCATGTACACTAACCAAGTATGGACTTTGGTTGATCCACCTGAAGGGGTAAAACCCATTGGGTGTAAGTGGGTCTTTAAAGTAAAGACTGACATGGATGGTAATAAGCATACCTATAAAGGTAGATTGGTGGCTAAAGGATTCAAACAAATTCATGGTATTGACTATGAAGAAACCTTTTCACCAGTTGCGATGCTTAAATCCATTCGGATCATACTTGCTATCATGACCTACCATGATTATGAGATCCGGCAGATGGATGTCAAAACCACTTTTGAATGGAAAGCTACTTGAGGATGTGTACATGACACAGCCTGATGTTTTTGAAGATCCAAAGCATCCTGGAAAGGTATGCAAACTGCAAAGTTCCATTTATGGACTAAAGCAAGCCTCTCGAAGCTGGAATCTTCGATTCGATGATGCAATCAAAGAGTTTGGTTTCATCAAGAATGAAGATGAGCCTTGTGTCTACAAGAGAAATAGTGGGAGCACAGTTGTATTTCTTGTCTTGTATGTAGATGACATACTTCTCATCGGAAATGATATTCCCTCACTCCGATGCATGTGAAGATGTGGTTAGGGAATTGTTTCTCGATGAAGGACTTAGGTGAAGCTGCCTATATTCTAGGCATCAAGATCTATAGAGATAGATCTAGAAGATTACTTGGCCTAAGTCAGAGTACATACATTGATAAAGTGCTAGATCGTTTTGCTATGCAAAATTCTAAGAAAGGGTTTCTGCCTTTATCACATGGTGTGAGTCTTTCGAAGACTCAATGTCCCTCTTCTAGGAGGAGAGAGATCGCATGGATAAGATCCCTTATGCATCGGCTATAGGGTCTACATCATGCGCCATGCTTTGTACTCGTCTGGCGTCTCGTATGCTTTGAGCATGGCAGTAGATACGATCGGATCGGTGAAAGTCCTTTGGATAGCATCAAAATATTCTTAAGTACTTACGAAGAACGAAAGAATATTTCACGATATTTGGAGGCAATGAGAGCTAGCTGTAAAGGGTTCTGATGATGCAAGCTTCCAAGCAGACAAGGATGACTATAGATCGCAATCGAGTGCGTGTTTTGCACGAATGGTGGAGTTTGGTGGAAGAGTTGAGCGAGACCACGATTCTTGATTCTGCAGAGTATATTGCGGCATCGATGCAAAGAAGGAGGTGTTTGGCTCGCAAGTTCATCGATGAACTTGGGGTAGTTCCTAGAATGGCAGAGCCAATAGACCTCTATTGTGACAACAATGGGGCTATTGCACAGGCTAAGGAACCTCGATCACATCAGCGGACCAAACACATACTGCGGCGCTTCCATCTCATTCGAGAGATCATCGATAGAGGAGATGTGAGGATATCACAGATGCAAGCGAAGCTAACATCGCGGATCCATTGACGAGGCTTTGTACGGAGGAAGCATGATGGTCACACTAGGTCACTAGGTATTAGATATCATAGTGATTGGTACTAGTGCTAGTGGGAGATTGTTAGTTAAAGCCCTAGAACCAATCATGTGATGGTTGAATAGGGAACATTTTTGTATCATATTCTATAAAGGCAAAGGATTGGTTATTATATTTACATCTTGCTTGTGCCAGCTAATTTAAATATAATAATGCCTAGAAAAGTAGGTTCTTATCTCTGACACATCAATTGGCGAATTGATTATGAGAGGTATGAGAACACTTTCCTAAATGTTCTAGTCAGTATTAATATGCAAGGGCAATATTAATACATAAAGACTAGCATGTAGGTCAATTGATGACTTGATCTCACAAGTCATGGATATATGATATCAAGTTGACACATGGGTATATATTGGAGAATATATCTTGATGACCGCCATGAGAAAGTTTCATGGATCGTTATATGAGTGTCATAAACTTTCTCATGTGACTATTGGTATGAATAGTCCTTAGACACGAAGTCACTACGGTTCCCTACATAAGGAGTTATGTACTTTGGTATCGTCAGCGTCACCCGTAGCAGGGTGGACCATAAAGCGATTCTTGGGTATGTAACAAATTATGCGGAGGGATGAGTGATGTAGATGGGATCTATCCCTTCCATATGGCCAGGAGTGATATCGGTGGGCCCCTTGATTGAGTAGAACTACTAAAACGCATGGCCATGCTCGAATGAGTCAATATGAGATATTGAGCTCATTTGTTTGAGTTAGTTTACTCAGGGATCAAGAAACACATAGATTGATCGAGGATGACACGGTCTATGCCTCATTGATCAATCTGATATCAAGGATAGAAGGACACGGTCATATATTATAGTAGTCACGGAAAGGTTAGTCGGATCTTGACTTATCTCGTAACTTGGGTAGCAATGATGTATTGCTAGATCTTGCTCATTGCTTGTGTATCTAAAGAGTTTAGATCCCGCCAGCGTTATGAGAGCCTATAAGTCACACACAAAGAGCATGATAATTAGAGGAATTAGAGTATTCTAGTTTGACTAGAATAATTTGGGAATAAGCTTAAGTACAAAATGGTTTTTGGACTTTAAGCTTAATGAGAAAATTGATTTAATGAGATTAATTCAATATATTACCTTATTGATTTAATAAGATTAATTCAATATGATAACATAAGCTTAATTGAATTAATAAGATTAATTCAATATGATAACATAAGCTTAATTGAATTAATAAGATTAATTCAACATGCATGAATGCCACATAAGAATGCCACATAAGCATGCCACATAAGCATGCCACCTAAGCATCCACCTAAGCTAGTTAAGGTGGAAGGAAACAAAATGGTTTTGTCTCCTTAAGTGGCCGGCCAAACAAGGAAGCCAAATCCTTTTTGAGTGTGTCTCAATGCAATGGATTGCATTGAATGTGAAGGAGGTGGAAGGGTTTTTCCAACCCTATAAAAGGCTCCATGGAGTGGCCGGCCATAGTGAGTTTTTGGTGTTGTGGTTGTGAGAAAGCTTGGTGGAAGCTTTAGTTGTGTGGGTTTGTGAGTGTAGGCTAGCAAGAAGAGGAGTCTTCTTCTTCCTTTCTCCTTTTCCCTCTCTTCCTCTCCTTTAGGGACTTCTCTAGCAAGAAGTAAAGGAGAGCTCTTCTAGTTTTCCTTTTGTGAGACAAGAGCGTGCTCGTGTGGATACGTATAGAGGCACGGACACTTGAACGTGCTAAAGATCCAACAAACCGAAAGGAAAAGCGGGATTGCAAAGGGCACGCAACAAAGGTAGAACTCTCCTATAAGATAGGTTTGGTTTAGAGAAATTTATTTTATACGAGTTTGCTTTCGCATGGATCACTTGGAAGGGATCCTATTTTCCGTTGCGCATATGCCATTTGGCATACGAGATTTCCCTACAATAAAGTCCATAGAGATGTCTTCCCATTTCCACTCTGGAATTTGGATCGGTTGCAGAACTATTCCAGACCTTTGATGTTCTTCTTTAACTTGCTGACAGGTCAAACAAGTACTGACGTGTTGTGCTACATCCCTCTTCATACCCGACCACCAGAATTTCTCTTTCAGATCTTGATACATTTTGGTGGATCTCGGATGCATAGAATAGGGGGTCCCATGAGCCTCCTCCAATATCTTCTTGTGTAGTTCTGAATCATTAGGGATACATAGACGATCCCTAAGGTATAATATTCCGCTATCAGCGACATGAAAATCCTCGATTTTTCCTTCTAGGATCTCCTTCTTGATCCTCTGGAGGTTTGGATCACTACTTTGTTTTTCCAATATGTCATCGAATAGTGATGGTACTATTGCCATGGTCGAAAGCTGTTCAGAAATAACCTCGATTCCATAGCTCATGATTTCCATCTCCAGCGGTCGAGACAATCTCGATAGAGACATCAAGGTGGCACTGGACTTCCTGTTGAGTGCATCAGCCACTTTGTTCGCTTTCCCTGGGTGATAGAAAATCTCGCAGTCTCAGTCCTTCATGAGCTCAAGCCATCTGCGTTGTCTCATATTGAGGTCCCTCTGTGTGAAGAAATATCTCAGACTGTGAGTCTCAGATAGATCTTACACTGTGCTCCATACAGATAGTGCCTCCATACCTTGAGAGCAAAGACCACAGCGGCCAACTCTAAATCGTGAGTGGGATAGTTCTTTTCATGTTCCTTGAGTTGCCTAGAGGTATAGGCAATAACTTTACTACTCTGCATAAGTACAGCTCCGAGTCCCAATTTGGAGGCATCGCTGTACATGTCGAAGGATTCGTCACAGTTTGGAAGAGTAAGGATAGGAGCATTGGTCAATCTCCTCTTCAATTCTGTGAAACTCTTCTCGCAGTCGTCCATCCATTCATACTTCTTATTTTTCTGGGTGAGAACTGTCATAGGTGCTGCGATTCTGGAGAAGTCCTCTATGAATTTCCGGTAATAGCCCGCTAATCCGAGAAAACTCCTGACTTCGCTAGCATTCCTTGGTCTGCTCCAGTTATTCACGGCCTCGATCTTCCTCGGGTCCACCATAACTCCGTCCTTGGAAATAATATGACCCAGAAAAGATACTTGATCGAGCCAGAATTCACATTTGGAGAACTTGGCATATAGCTGCTTTTCTTGAAGGATATGTAACACCATCTTCAAGTGTTCGGCATGCTCTTCTTGATTTCTCAAATATATGAGGATATCATCGATGAAGACGATCACGAACTTGTCGAGAAATGTCGAAAATACCCGATTCATCAGGTCCATAAACATAGCAAGAGCATTGGTCACTCCGAAGGGCATGACGACGAACTCAAAATGTCCGTATCTGGTCCGGAAAGTCGTCTTCGGAATATCGTCTGGTTTCACCTTCACTTGATGGTAGCCAGATCTGAGATCAATCTTTGAAAAGATGGTGGCTCCCTTCAATTGATCGAACATGTCGTCTATCCTTGGAAGGGGATACCTGTTCTTGATCGTTACATTATTTAGCGCTCGGTAGTCTATGCACAGGCACATAGTTCCGTCCTTCTTCTTTACAAACAGTACTGGAGCTCCCCATGGGGAGTGACTAGGGCGAATAAAGCCCTTATCAAGTAACTCCTGCAGCTGTTCTTGAAGCTCCTTCAATTCAGCGGGCGCCATACGGTAAGGTGCTTTAGAGATCGGGTTAGTACCAAGAATCAATTCGATCTCAAATTCAATTTCTCTATCAGGGGCTAACCCTGGTAGTTCGTCGAGGAATACCTCTGGGTAGTTACATACAACTCTGACATCTTCCAGTTTCTGATCCATTGCCGGAGTCGCACTGACCATGTGTGCCAGAAAACCCGTGTATCCCTTATTCAACATCTTCTGTGCCTTTAGAGCCGATAAGAATTTATATGTTATGTTTCTTGGCTCTCCTATAAATTCAAACATAGGTTCTACCTCAGGCTGGAAGATCACTTTTCTTTCACGGCCCTCGATTGAAGCTCCGTACTTACTTAAGAAATCCATACCCAATATGATATCATAATCCTGTGACCACCGTAGAATCGTTTGCCACGTCTTCCTTAGTGAGAGAGAAAACCCTGGCATTCGTTGTAACTGGCGGGGCTTCCAATCTCCCTTGGCTGATTTGAGCACCTTCTATTGCGGTTTGCATCTGAGATCACTGTGGAGGGGCACTCCTGTATTGCGGATACTGCTGAAAAGGTGTTTGATCCTGGGTAGGGTAGTCCTTGACTCTATGTCCTTCCAGTCCACAGTGATAGCATCTATTTGTGCCCTTGTAGCACACTCTAAAATGCGATTTCCTGCCCTAACACCTAAAAGTTATCCTACCCTCCTCGCTCTCTCTACCCGTTAAAATTTCCACCTCTAAGGAACTCAAAAATTCTAGAACTATCCTAGGGTAGGTTGGGTGCCTTATTCCCATCATCTCTTCCCACCCCATTTTTGCAAATAGGGCTTGAATATAACCCAACAACCCTAAAGACTCTAGAAAATCTTCATCTAAGTACCTAGTAGCAGTGAGTTTACGAGTAGAAAGCATATTATATCTATCTCTATGTTCATTATTGTGAAAAAGAAGAGTGGGTAGGGTGTTACCCTCCTCCGGAGCTTGAGGGGCATCGGCTCTCCTTGTTAGTCACTCCGAAGCACCGAATCGAGGTGGTACCTGATTGGTCCTCCTCATCCTTGCTTCTTTTGGCTTCCTTTGAGGTTAAAAGTGCTTCTAGATGGCCGGGAAGATGAAACCACATGGCTAGGGCAAGAGCACTCGAAGCACACGACGCAAATGGGGTGAAAACACATGGCTCACCCCTTTTAACCTTGCGCGACACAGCCGTGTGAAAACACACGGCCAGGCCATGTGCACCTCGGGTCAGTCGAGCACGACCATGGGAAAACACATGACCAGCCCGTGTGTCCCCATTTTTCCCCTTGTTTTACGTTAGGGTCTGAATTTTCTCATACACTTTGCCATGTAGGTTAATATGGATTTTATTTTTGCTTAGCAAAGTTCTTTTCTATTCCTAACTCTAAATGGGATAGAAATAAAATGTAAAATTAAATGAATGCATGCAATACAATCAAAGGGAAATCTAAAACTAAACTTGGGTTGCCTCCCAAGAAGTGCTTTGGTTAAGGTCGTTTAGCTCGACCACACTCCACTATCAACTCGGCTCTGGAGGTTCAGTGAACCTCCATTCATCCGTCTTGGAAGCTTCATCTGGCGGTTTCTCCTTCATTCTGCTAAATGTGAAGTCGTCAAGGTAGGGGGCTCTATGCTCTGAAAGGCTGAAGAGGATGATCTCCCCATCTACCTCCAGGGAGATTTGGTGTGCCTTCACGTCTATGCACGCTCTCGTAGTTGCCAGAAAAGGCCATCCCAGAATGATGGGATTCTGAGGATTGGGTCTTGTGTTCAGTATGATGAAGTCCATGGGTATCACGAAATCCTCAATCAGCACAAGCACGTGTGGTAGCATACCAACGGGCTCCTTGACTGAGTTGTCTGCTATACATATACTTATGCTCGTTGGTTGTATATTACCCAGTCCCATCTCCAGGTAGAATGCATAGGGCATCACACTTACTGATGACCCCAAGTCGCACAACGCATTATCGAATCTCTCCCCATAAATTGAGCAGGGAATAACAAATTCACTGAGGTCCTCAAGCTGTAGTGGAATCTTCTCTTCAATTTTAGCTTGGTCAGGCAGGGTGGTAATCATGGCTACACACCCCTTGGCAAATTTGCTACTCTGCCCCACTCCTTCCTCTTTAGCTTGACTCACCGGAGAGCTCTTCACAGGTTGCGACACAGTTTGGGCTATCTTGGCCACTTGCATCTCCAACATCTTAGTATGACTTGAAAGGGCATCAACGGTGGCCTTCAAGTCTCTGAGTGATTCTTCAGACTTCTGATGTTGGCAATGAAATTCCTCATTGGCTTTAGTTTGGGTAGCAATGAAGTCCTCCATCATCAGTTCCAGTTTGGACTTCTGTGGTCACTGCCCATTGCTCTACTGGTGCCCATACCCCACTGATGGTTGTGAGTTTCCCGAGTTATTATTATAGGAGAAATTCGGGTGATTTATCCATCCGGAATTGTAGGTGTTGGAGTATGGGTTGTTGGGCCTTTAGTCATAGTCCTCAACCACGTCAATATGCTCAATCTACTCCTCTGAGGTTCCCTTACCTCCATAGTGGTCCTCTCGATATGCTGTCGCTCCATCTCCAAAGTTAATGGCCGCGAATGCATTTGAAGGATTCAAAGATTCGAACCGTCTGCTGAGCGTGTCCATCCTTGCTTCCAGATGGTCCATGGAGTTGACAGTGTATCGTCCCGTTGCAAGCGTAGGTTGACCATGTTCAGAAGCCCATTGATGGTGGTTCTGGGCCACCTCTTCTATCAGCTCCTCTGCCTCCTCTATGGTCTTATTCATCAATGCTTAGCAGAATCTAGGGACATCTTCGTGGCATACGCGATCCCATTGTAGAAGATGTGGATCGCCAGCCACCTCTTTACTCCATGGTGGGGGCATTGGTAGAGTAGCCCCTTATAGCGATCCCAAGCTTCGAATAAGGACTCCCCCTCCTTCTGGCAGAAGCTCGTGATGAGATGGCACATGTGAGCAATCTTGCTTGGTGGGAAGTATTTGTTTAGAAACTGCTGCTCACATTGTTCCCATGTAGTGATGCTCCCCGAAGGTAAAGAGTGAAGCCATGCCTTAGCCTTATCCCGCAGTGAAAATGGGAATAGGCTCAGGTGGATCACGTTAGTAAGGACTCCGGTCATTTTCATTATCGAGTAGATTTCTAAAAATGCCTCAAGGTGCCGGTTCGGGTCTTCAGTCGTAGCTCCCCCGAATTGACTATGTTGGACCATATGTATAAGTGTCGGTTTCAGCTCAAAGTTATTTGTCGAAATAGATGGTCCAGCTATACTCGGCCTAAATCCTCTAGCGCTAGGAGCTGTATAGTTTTGTAGAGGTCGGCTACCTATGTTCACTTCGGATGCGGCCTACTCCTCCATCCTTCGCCGCTCTTCTTTCCGACGATGAAAGGTTCGATCGATTTCTAAGTCGATCGAAATCAGGCCTTCTGATCCTAAGTGTCTAAGCATACGACGAACCAAGCCACAAAAAATTTGGAGTGCTACCTAATCCTAAGAGGCAAAAAATAAAAAAATCTAGCTAATAAAATACAAGATGCAAAAAGGAAATAAAAACAACTACTGCTAGAATAAAATAAAAAACTAAATCTAAAAATGAAAAGTTTAGAACTAAAGTAAATAAGGAAAACTAAAAATTGAAAAAATAAAGAAAGTAAAGAAATCTAATCCTAAGTCCGATCCAATTCTCCACTATTTGGTTCGATATCGAATCGATCAGTCCCCGGCAACGGTGCCAAAAACTTGATGCACGCGATCGCGACCTCAAATCTCGCGACGGAGGCCGTCGAGGACTCGAAGCGCGCTCTCGTGCTCAATGCCCGCAAGTGCACGGATATTGTCAAGTAATAAAAGATTATCGATCCCACAGGGATTGGGATTCGAATATCGATATGTTCAGTGGTGGAAATTGTTCGGAAGTAAACTCTAAGAGGTTTCGAATTGTGAGGGCTGTCGGTGGACTATACTCTATATGGTGTCACACGGAGGAAGAAGGGAGCGTGCCGAGGTCTTCAAAGGTGATTCTAGGACTTCGATTTCGCTTGTGTGTCACAAAACAATGTTGTCAATTGGTGTTGTCTAGACATTTAGCTATGGTTTTGTGGAAGGGACATCATACACTCTTCCGATGAGCCGCCGCATCTACCAGGAGCTATCTCCGCCTAAAAGGATGAGATAGATGGTACGATGATGCCGAATCAATCCCTACGATGAACCATTTTTGGTTCAATCGCATCCTTCTGCCCACGGTTACAAGAGATCAGGTTTACCCCTAGGTTCCTTATATAAAATCCCCTAAATCTTAGATACGAGGGATGTCACCCCTCGTATCGCCTAAGCGCAGCAGGTAGAAAACCAAACATGCATAGATATAGTATAAACAACTTCCAATCGCCAAATTAAATTCAAAGACAGAATTTAACATGAACCAACATGTAATGTGCACACAAGCTACTCCCTAATCCAAGAATCGAAAGAACTACTCCATGTATATAAAGGAGGAAACACAAAGCATGTACATGTTCGAATATATCAGAGATAAAATGTAGGAATAAAGGATTACAATGCTTTCGTGGTCTTCTCTCCGGCGTTGAAGTGCAAGGCATGGACCTCCGGTGGCATTTCTCCTTTCCATTTCGAGTTCCCGAAGCTTTTTAGGGCTTCGGTGTGCCGTCCTAGCCATCGTGCCTCCTCCCTAGGGTTTGGGTGGATCCATCCTTATATAGACACCACCTCAGACCGCTACAAAATCCAATAAAAGCCCTAGTCACACAAATCAAGTGAGCCGCCACACGACCGTGTGTTTCCACACAGTCAGGCCATGTGCGACCCTGGGGTGGTTGATCTCGCCCATTGGACATGGTCGTGTGTAGCCACACGCCCTGGCCATGTCCCACTCTACGTCTAGCTGCAAAATATCCTTTTTCTTCGAAAGTGCGCCTTTTCACCCAAAATGTTAACCTGCACACAAAAGTACAAAGAGAAGACCTCTGAACCAAAAAATAAGAAATACGTACAAAATAGAGTAACATATGCATGAAACTAACATAAAATGTAGTGAGATGTGATCGAAAACTACACCTAAAACCCTATATGTTTCGCTCACATCAGAGCTTCATATGTAGGTGGAGCTAAGGCAAACCATAAGGTATATTTTAATAATCCTCTTCCTTTATGTCATCATAAAAGGCATGTTAGTAATAAAGTTTATTGTCTAAATGTTAGATATCTTTAAAGTAAGCCTAAGGACCAATTTAGAAATAAATATTTTTATTTTGGGGTCAAACATCATGAATTTAAGCCTAAGGATAACTCTAGAGTTATTACTTCTAAAACTACCCCACCTAAAGATGAGAACAACCTAGGAAATAATCCCAAGAAAAATAGACATATGCCTAGAAAGAAACAAAATGTCCAAAAAAATATAGTGAAAGATTAAAAGTAGCTATATTAGAAAAGGAAAATTAAGTTTTGACATCAAAACTTGAAAATTTGGAAAAGACCCTTAATAGGATGGAAAATTTGATTAATGGGTCTAGTGGGCAAAACCTAGGTTTTTGTAGGAAGGATCTACCTAAGGACAAGCAAGGTTTGGGTTACAAGCCTTATTCCAAAGAAATCAAGCAAACCTACCATAATGTTCCATTTAACTATAGAACAAATAATAGGACTAGGAATGTCAAGGCTACTGGGAAAGTCATCCCTAGAGTTGACTTTGACAAGAGTCAAGTGACTAAGGCTTCGAAGAATCTAGGAAAGTCACTAAAAAGGTTGCAAGGAAAGATATCCCTAGGTTTAACCTTAGTGAGACCAAAATGACCAAGGCTTCCAAGCCTAGGAGGGTCATCAGGAAGGTATCTAGGGAAGTTATCTCTAGTGAATACCTTGTAAGTCCAAGGAACTCCAATAGGTTTTCAGTTCCTAGGATCGTGATCCCTTCATGATAGATGAGTTTAGGGTGTGTCAACCTTGAATGGATGGGTAGTTAACCTAGGCATAGTAGAGTCGACACTTTAAAACATTTTCAAGGTAATGTGATACCTTAGAAATGAGATAAGAAAAAGATCCTAAAATATTTTAATATGTGCCAATAGATTTAATAGAAGATGAAATATTGATGATAATTAACACAATTAGGTTTTAAAGTCAAGAAGTGTCAAGTTGGGACTTTCGCACACTCATGGGAATTGTCATTATGGAAAATTGGGTATAATTTTAACAAATGACAATTAGACTTAAAATTTAGATATTTCTATACCCAATGGTGATATCCTGGGTGACACTTTATGCATGTCTGTGCACACCTGCCGACGTGGTGGTGCCACCTCGTCTCGTCCATGCCATGCTTGCCTCACAAATTTCTTTCCCTTCATTTCTCAATTTTGATTTCCCCCCTATTTTTTGATTTGTCGCTATGCAAAAACTCTAGCTCTTCCCTACCATTTCTTCCGATCCTACTGCCTCACCCCTCCCCTAGGTTTTCGTCTGAGCCCCCCCCCCCCCCTCTGCACATCGCTACACATGATCCGCCTCGCCGCGACCCTCGTCACCACGCAACACCCCTTCGACCTTTGCTACATGCAATCCACCTCACTACATCGGCCTAGGTGCATGCCTCCTTCCCCTCGACGTGTTGTTGGGACCAACTCCTCACTACGTCAAGGTGGCATCCCCCTCGTCGCTTGGGATATGTGAGTTAGAAACTTCACATTACTTCATGCTTGATGCTTAAGCTTAATAATCTCAATCTTCAAAATCATCGTGATGCTGGTCTCAAAAGATCAGCACCACGTTTGGTATTGGTCTTTTAAGACCAACACCAACAAATGACCAGCAACATGTTGGTGTTGGTCTTAAAAGACGAATACCAAACGTGGTGTTGGTCTTTTAAGACCAGCATCACATTGGGTCTCTAAGACTAGAACCACAACATTCCGTGTTGATCACAAAAATAATATTCATAGCATTTCTTTAACGGATTAAAAAAATGATTCATAGGATTTATTTTTATTAAATAATAGTAAATCCTTTAATTTTAAGTTCTAATCTTTTATAGGGAGCTACTATTGTTGGTTTGATCTTCGAGTCTATGAGGGGAAACTTCGCTTCCCACTTCAACTCGATCGCTTGCTCATGGCGGTCCCATCGATGTCCCCGGATTAAAAATTTAATCCTAGACAAAAGGGAACACCCAAGTAACCTTGTCATCATCGTGCTATTCGTTTAGAGTGGTCACTTGAACAAACTTGTTGTTCAAACGACCAACCTCTATTCTACGAGTAGCCGCGGAATAGACGATGTACGGATCATCGGCTTTTGTGTTTATGTTCAGGATCTAAGTATTATTTATCCACAAAATAAAATATATCATGCACATAATTGAAAAACAAATATAAACATTATACAAGAGAAAATAAAGAATCGATATACCTCTCGATCTTCTATTGTATGACCTCCCTCCTTTCGGACGTCGTGTGGGCGACGATCTACCAAAAGTTGAAGCTCCTAGATCGCCAATCTTCCTTCCTTGCTCGTTGTGAGCAAGAGGAAGAATAGAAACAAGATCCTTCTCCTTCCTTTAGCCAACCAACAAGAAACAAGCACCTTGCTTGCTGCCAGCCAACAAGGAGAAGGGAAACAATGGTTGCCGACCAAAAGCTCTAAGGGAGGACCCTAAGGCTTGGTTCCACCGGCCAAGGAGGAGAAGAGGAGGGAGTTTGGATGCCGGCCAAGGGCTGGAAGAGCTTCAATGGGCGCCGGCCACCAATGGAGAAGAATAAGACAAGGAAAGTCTTTCCTTATTTGGTGCCGCCAAGCCCAAACCCTAGCTCCAACTCCTTGCCGCCAACTCCAAGCCTCCCCTTGCTCCTTAATTCTCCTCCATGCCAACCCTAGCCTCTCCTTTTATAGGGTTAGGGATGAGCCTTGTTTTAATCTCCACCATTGGTTCTAGGGATTTAATCTCAACCGTCGGATCTAGAGATTTAATCTCAACCGTCGGATCTAGAGATTTAATCTCAACCGTCGGATCTAGAGTTTTGTTTCCATCCATTGGATCTTAGCTTCATGAGATATTAATAGGCTACAATAGGGACCATAAGGTGGAGTTGGATCTTGGCCACCCAATGGATCAAGCCCACATAAAGTCTGATCCATTAATGATTATCCATTCCACTAGAGGATTATCATTGATTTACCTCACCAACCCCGATAAGTTAATATGGGCTGCATATATTATTTGAATATTTTCTCCCCGTGTTTAAGATCTCGAATGTTCGTCGATTAATTAATTTACTGACCATTAATTAATCAACATCTAACTCCATGAGTAGTACCACTCAACCTTTTCATCATGCTGGACCAAGTCCAACTGCAGGGTTTACATGATGAACCTTATGATCTCCTCAAGGGGACATCATCATCCTAATATATAGGACACGGTTTCCTCCTATAATCAACGACACACCATATAAATAATACCATTTCCCAACTTACCTAGCCTATCGATTTAATCTATAAATCTCGCCCATTGGTAAATCAAAGAAACGAATACTAAGTATATGTGTCGGTTATTATATCGGGATTAAGAGTATGCACAATATAATATCTGAGGTCTGATTCGATTATGTAGTCAGTAATAAATCGAATCACCTTTAAGTCGGTCCTGCTCAATACACACAAAGCGCATGTAACGCCCGAAAAATCTTAGGAGTTTTATAGATAATGAGGCATGATAATAAAGGGGCCCTTATGTGGGTTAAATAAAATAAAGATAATTATGCATGATGATAATAGGCTTATGTGGGATTTAAAGGAAATAAAAGAAAAGATAAAAGAAAAGAAAATCATACAAGAAGGGGTGAGTCACCAAAAATCCAATAAAATTTTTATATGATTAGGGAGAAGTCACGAATTTAATTGAAGAAGGAATTAATTCTGTTAAAGAGAGAAATTTAAGGAAATTTATAAGGGAATAGGTTAAGCCTTGATGGTTATAAATTTAACCTCCCTAATACCCTAGAGGACACCTCTCTACTCTCTTGATCCCTCCACCGCCGAACCACACATCAAGGAGAATTCTCTCCTAGGGTTGTCTTCTCCGCCGAATCCAAGGAAAGGTGGAATTCAAGAGACCTTGGAGGGTAGCTGCTAGGGCAGGACAGAAGGTTGCATCTCATTAGTTTTTACAAATATAAGTTAAAGCAATCGAAGGTAAGATTTCCCTCACCTGTAGTACATGGGTTTCTCTCGAATGGCTTTCATGTTCCTAATGTTGTGCTATGCTATAAAGAGTTTTTCATGTTCTTCTTTTCCCTGTATTGCATATGATTAACCTTAGTCGAGGATCCATGGTTGATATTTCTTAAGACCCTAGGATGAGGTGCGTATAAATTTTGTTAAGCAGAACACGTACAGAGGCCAACACGCCGCTCTTTCACCCGACACAGGTGTGTCGGGGGTGGCGAGACACGCTATCGCCGACAGGCGTGTAGAATAAATAGCTTCGGGCGTAAAGTGTGCTGCCCGGGCAAAAAGCATGCCGCTCGGGCGCCAGGCGTGTCGCTCGACCGCTGGAGGTGCTGCTCGGCTAGCAGGCGTACCTCTCGACTAGTAGGCGTGTCGCTCGGCCATGACACGGGTGTGTCATCCAACGCAGGCCAGCTGTGCTGGGCTCGGGAAGATTAAAAAGAACAAGAAAATTAAAAAAAAAATTCCGAACATGATTCCGAATGATTTTCCATGTTATGCTAGGTATATATATGGTATTGATATGATGCTAGTTAGACGATATATTTGCATGATTTCATACCTTATGTCCATGTTAACGGCTGATGTAGGACCATTGTATCATAATGTATATGTTAAGTTTTACTCATTTTATCATGATGTACCTGTTTATGTTCATGAACGATAGGCACCCCTATGTTATGGTTACGTAAGGCTTATGAATATGAATTGGTTAAGAAATGTTTCTCTAAGAGTGGGGATAAGAACACTCTTTATGTTATATCAAAGAACATGTATGCTTTTTTACTTTACGCATGACTTGTATCCAAAGTTGCCTCTAGGTCGAAGTACGGGCCTAGTGGTATTGACACGATCGACGTGCCGACGTTCGACGGTTGACGATCACAAGGGGTCGCCAAATGGGCCGCCGAATGGATCGCCAAATGGGCTGGGCCGAGTCATGGATACAATGCCGGGCCCTAATGTTGAGATTATGTTTAAGTACTTATGAAAGTATATGTTTTCAAAGAGCATTCTGCATATAACTATTCCATGCCTATGTTATTACGAGATGTTATGTTATTGTGATAAAAATGCCATGGGGATACATGTCCTAGATGATCATGTCACGGATTGCTTTACTCATGAATTTTGAATGCTAAGTCTATATGTCTCTTGATGATCATGTTAATAGTTACATCCATGCTATGACTATATGTTAGTAAATGAACATGTCACTATCTTATGTGTAATTTATGTCGTATGGCTTTTGTGAGTAGGAAAGGATCTTACTCAGCATATGTGCTGATAGTGTCGTTTTTCCCTTGTATTGCAGAGCAAGGCAAGGAATGGAATAACTGAAGGGAGCAGCAGGAGGCAAAGATGTGTGTGGCAGTGGCATGGTGGATAAGATTTAGTTTATGGTTCGGGGAGATTATGCATGTTTTACCATTTAGTGTTAAGACTTAAATGATGTTTTTGCCTTGGTTGTCACTCCCGTTTATTTTATAAATCTTGAATTTCTTTAGTACATGTTTAGTTAAGAAAATTGCTAAGACTGTTACATCATAATTAATCTGTTAGGTGGATTAGGTTAATATAGATAGCTTAAGAAGGGATTTTGTTGTTTTAAATGCTTCTGCTATATGTATATGCATGTATGTATGATCGCGTAGCGCCGCCCTTCGCTCCCCTCGAGAGTGCAGGAAGGCGGGCGTTCTGAGTTGATATCGAGCCCAAGTTCTACCTTTCCACTACACACACATCAAGCTTCCATCCTACCGCTCCAAGTAAGAAATTCTATGCCTAATATAGTTCTTTCATGTATGATATATGTATGATAAGAAATACTGTTAGTTCAAATATGCATGAATATAAGTAAGGATGATAATATTATGATAACTTGTTATCCTTTATGAAGATAAACATGAATGGGAGCGATAATAGAGTTGAGAGACAGTACTCAACGATCTTATGCGGTGGTTCTTGAACTCCCCAAGTCATCAGCAGGCGGCGAAAGTGATAAATACCCTAATGACTCAGCAAGGAAACCCTACCGCCCAACTAGGGAACCAGCAGACGATACCAGTTATACCAACAACTACACTGGGAAGCCATGGCCCAATAGTTCGACAAGAGGCCTACCTGATCCAGTGGTAGAGGTTAAAGTCGGAAAACTTCTCTGGTGCTGGTAAACCATGGGACGCCCAGGCCTGGTTCAAGACGGTAGAAAGTACTATGGAGCTGCTGGATTGGCCAGTGCACGAAAAGATCAAATGCTTATCATTCTGCCTTTCTGGAGATGCCAGAATGTGGTGGGAAAGGGTCAAGGCCAAGAGACCCGTGAACCAGATGAGATGGACGGACTACAAATCTGAATTCTTCGAAGAATTCTTTCATATGTGAGTGAAGAACAAGAATTATGACGAGTTCACCGAGTTCCGGCAAGGTGACCTATCAGTTAATGAAGCTATAAAGAAATTCAACCGACTTATATGCCTATGCCTCGAGTTGGTCAGCACCGAAAAGGAAAGGGTCAGACTCATGCTAAAGATGCTTAGACCAGAGATAGCTCTGAACATGGCCGGTGGAGTTAATAGACCACAGACCGCAGAGGAGCTGTTCAGTAGTGCCTTGATCACTGAGCACTACCTGAACAATATTAATCAGCAAAAGAAGGCGCTATGTGAAGGCAAGAGTCAAGCCCAGTCAGGAGGTCAGAAGACTCAGAGTACCTGGAAAGGAGACCACAATAGTAAAAGGAAGCAATGGAACGACGCTAAGGGTGGTCCAGCAAACAAGCAAGCCAAGATCTCTCAGTGTACTATATGCAGGAAATCACATTTCGGAGTGTGCTACAAGGGCACAAATAGATGCTATCACTGTGGACTGGAAGGACATAGAGTCAAGGACTACCCTACCCAGGATCAAACACCTTTTCAGCAGTATCCGCAATACAGGAGTGCCCCTCCACAGTGATCTCAGATGCAAACCGCAATAGAAGGTGCTCAAATCAGCCAAGGGAGATTGGAAGCCCCGCCAGTTACAACGAATGCCAGGGTTTTCTCTCTCACTAAGGAAGACGTGGCAAACAATTCTATGGTGGTCACAGGATTATGATATCATATTGGGTATGGATTTCTTAAGTAAGTACGGAGCTTCAATCGAGGGCCGTGAAAGAAAAGTGATCTTCCAGCCTGAGGTAGAACCTATGTTTGAATTTATAGGAGAGCCAAGAAACAGAACATATAAATTCTTATCGGCTCTAAAGGCACAGAAGATGTTGAATAAGGGATACACGGGTTTTCTGGCACACATGGTCAGTGCGACTCCGGCAATGGATCAGAAACTAGAAGATGTCAGAGTTGTATGTAACTACCCAGAGGTATTCCTCGACGAACTACCAGGGTTAGCCCCTGATAGAGAAATTGAATTTGAGATCAAATTGATTCCTGGTACTAACCCGATCTCTAAATCACCTTACCGTATGGCGCCCGTTGAATTGAAGGAGCTTCAAGAACAGCTACAGGAGTTACTTGATAAGGGCTTTATTCGCCCTAGTCACTCCCCATGGGGAGCTCCGGTACTGTTTGTAAAGAAGAAGGACGGAACTATGTGCCTGTGCATAGACTACCGAGCGCTAAATAATGTAATGATCAAGAACAGGTATCCCCTTCCAATGATAGACGACCTGTTCGATCAATTGAAGGGAGCCACCATCTTTTCAAAGATTGATCTCAGATCTGGTTACCATCAAGTAAATCAGACTAGTTGAGGCCGAATTTAGGTTTTAGAGCAATTTTTGGTATTTTTCCTTCTATTATACTTGATGCCATGAGTTTTTAACTTAGTGTTAATCTTTTTGATGGTGTCAAAGGGGGAGAAATAATTATGTTTAAGTAAATTATGATAGGGGGAAATTTGTAGAAAGAGTTTCATGGATTAAGGGGGAGTTGCATGTTGCTATATCATGTTTATGTTTACATGCTTTCTTACCTTAGAAATTTTTATCAAATATTTTTACCTAACTTAAACGGATTGCCACACATCAAAAAGGGGGAGATTGTTAGGGCAATCTCTTGTCGTAATAGGGTTTTGATGTGTATGGAAAAGGGTTTAAGTTAGGGTGTTATGTTGATTTGATATGTGCGTTGAAGTCATGCAGGACTTAGTAATTCACACATGGAGCCATGGCGAGTTTCACATCTCATGACTCGTGCCTTGAGTCGGTGAAGGATAGCTTTGCGGAAGCCGTGCGCTTGGAGCATCCGAGGGACTGCCGGACGAGAAGCTTGGAGTGAAGCCGGAGGAAGTAGACTTCGAGGCAAGAGACTCGAAGGAGCATTGCAGAGTCATGCACCTGATGCTGCCGAGGGATTTAGCAGAGAACGAAGAGAACTTCGAAGGTGAGGGACTTCGAGAGATGAGAGTGAGCGATTGTAACCCGGGGAGGGGTAGCTCTTAGGTGAAACTTGGCCATTTGGCCAAGTGTCGGATGGGTTTTCCCGACACACGGCGCCATGTCATGGCGGTCATTGCGCTCAAGTCGATGGTTCGATCGATATAAAACGATTTAGTGCTTGGCGGTCATTTGCAATGGGTGGCGATCGTGATGTCGACGGTGGTCGACCGAGGAATGGCGGTCGTGATATGGCACTGCTGCGGGCATAGAATGGAGTCGACTCCATTGAGCACTCGACTGATCGAGCATCAGTCGATTGATGGTAGGATCAGTCGGCTGATGCCAATACCGTTGGATGGAATCCAACGTGGAAAGCGACCGTTATTGGGCAACGGCTACGGGATCAGTCGACTGATCGAGGGCATCAGTCGACTGATCCTGTGTCAACGGGAAGAAACCCTCTTCCTCTATAAAAAGTAAGGGGGTGGGGGTTTGGGAGGCTAATGCTTATGCTCTAATACTCTCCCAAAGTTCCCTAAAGCTTTCCATCCTCTTACTCAAGCTTATTTCCATTATATTTGTAAGAGGAGTGTTTTTGTGTAAAGAGGTTACCTCCACCTAGCTTTGTGCAAAGGAGAGATCTAGTGGATAGATTGCGGAGTGATTCACCGTGGACGAATCGGACCGTGGATTAGCGGTGTAGCCGTGAACCACGTTACATCTCGTGTTTGTATTGCTTGTTTATATTTTGCTTGTCTTTATTTATATTTTCATATTCCGCTTGTGCTAACGATTGTGTTGACGAACAAACGAACGAGAGAATCCCGACATCCATTGTAAGAGGGCTATTCACCCCCCTCTAGCCGGCCAATCGATCCCCTACAATTGGTATCAGAGCCAAGGAAAGCTTGTGGAGGACTAACCGCCACAACAAGCAACATTCAAAAATGGCCGGCTCAAACATCCACCCACTAAAGTTCGACGGTGAATTCTCTTGGTGGAAAAAGAGAATGGAGGTATTCTTCGAAACCGACTTTGAAATATTGTTAATTATGGAAAACAGTTTCGAGTTGCCTAGGAACGAAGATGGGGAGCCATTGGAGAAATCGAGATGGAGCAAAAGACAAAGAGAGGAGTATTTGGCAAATTCAAAGGCCAAGCACCACCTCTACAATGTACTCCCCCAACAAGAAGTCAATAGGATAGGGGAATGTTCTAGTGCTAAGGAGATGTGGGAGAAGCTAGTAGAGCTTCATGAAGGTACCTCGGAGGCTAAGCTAGCAAGAAGAGACCTCCTCCGCTCCCAACTCTCAAACATCAAATTAGAAAAGGGAGAAAAGGTAACTTCATTGCATTCTAGGTTTAAAGAAATATTAATTGGGCTAACAAGCGTAGGTGAAAGGCTCTCCAACCGTAATATGGTAATGAAGGCCATAGATGCCTTTCCCCGGTCTTCAAGATGGAGCTCCATGGTGGATTCGTTTTACATCTCTAAGAACTTAGAAGTAAGCACCTTGGAGGAATTTTTCTCAACAATGGAGCTCCACGAAACTAGGCTTGAAGGAATACAAGAAGAGCCTAGAATTCAAACCTCAAGAGGAGTAGCATTGATGGCAAATAAGGGGAAGAAGAAGATAGAGATCCCCTCCTACTCCGATGATGAAGCCTCTACCTCCTCCATGGATAGCACGGAAGAAGCCTACATGGTAAGGAAGGTAAGGCGTGCATTTAAGAATTTTAGATTTGATAAATCTCATGATAGGAATAGAAGACCAAGGGGGAAGATCATTTGTTACAATTGTCAAGGGGAGGGACACATAAGGGACAATTGTCCCCTCCTAAACAAGAGCAAAGAGGAAAGGAAAAAGAAGGAAGAAAAGAAGAAGAAGAAGGGGAGCAAGAAGAAAAAGGAAGAAGAAAAGAAGGCCAAGGAAAAAGGAAAGGCCATGGCTCTCAAAGCAAAGACATGGGATGACCTTGCTTCCTCATCCTCATCCAAAGAAGAAGAGCATGTCTATTCCAACCTTGCATTGATGGCCTTCGACGACTTGGATTGCTCCTCCTCCTCAAATGAAGAGAGCTCAAGTGAAGGGGGAGCTTCTACATCCTCCTCATCCGAAGAAGAAGAGGACATGGAAACTATGGTAACGAATGCCTCTCCTAAGAAAATAGTTTCCATAATTTCTAGTTTAACTAAGGACTTATTTGGAATGAAAAAGAAAAATAAAAGTTTGCTTAATCAAATTAAGGCATTGGAAAATAAGCTAGAAAATGCATGCTTAAATGATAATATTTCTTCTAGCTTAAATGATGCATGCTCACATGATCTTTATGTGCCATTAGATGTTAGTGATGCATGCATAGAAGAAAATAGGGCCCTAAGGGAAAAGGTAGACTATTTAACCAAAGCCCTAGAAAAATTCACAATTGGCTCCAACACATTGAACATGATCTTAGGAAGCCAAAGAGCTAGCTTCAACAAAAAGGGCCTAGGTTATAAAGAAAAGAAAAATGAAAAGGCCTATAAATGCCTAATTGCTAGGGGACAAGATAAAAAGAAAGTAATTAATAGAAAATGGATCCCCAAGGAGTATCTTGTGAACCCAATAGGAAAGAACTTATTTTGGGTTCCAAAATCCATCCTTAAGGGTTAGAAAAACCCTAGGGTAGTCAACCATATGTAATTGACCTATATCATATTTTGGTTGACTTAGGATAATGGGACAACATTTTTAGAATAGTGTTGGGTGATGATAACGTGCCCATAAATAGATAATAATGCTTAAATCATGATGATTAATGTAATTTTTATGTATGGTTGCAATCATGATTTATGATTTTGAAATTTGGCACATTATCATAAGAAATAGGTTTAAATCATGCTTTAGGTGATACTTTACTTATTATCATGATATAATACCTAATGCATGATTATAATTTGATGAATACATGTGGTTCATGATCATAATGTAAATTTAATTGATATATGCCTTTATGATCATGAGGATTATTAGGTTGATACTTAGCCTTGATAGAATTGTATGAATATAATGGTTAAGTATATACAAATACCCCCTAGGATGCATCTCACACTCACCATAGGCTACCTTGATTGAAAACTTAGCATGAGTGAGATGTTAGGATGATACAAATGTCCACTAATGCCTATGACATTTAGATGGTCATTTAAAGTATCAAAATAGCAATAATAGACCAATCATGGGGAAGGCTTATGTTTAATTCATAGACATATTGCCCAAAGATCATGGTTGGATATTTCATATGTTTTCAAAATAATTTCTTAATCTAAAATCTATGTATTCATGTTTTGAAACAATTCAAAGCAAGACTAGGTGTTAAAATGGATACTCTTATGATCAAAAACCTAGTAGTTTTTAAAGCTTTTGGATTTTTGGCAAATATGTGGAAATATAATGATTTTTCATGAAAACCTATTTTTCACTGATAGATATACTTAAAAGAAATGTGTTCCCCAAATTTCATTTTTGGAATTTTTAACGCATTTCTGAAATTCGGTCCGAAAATCAGAAATCTTTGAAAATCATGTGCCTCATCGTATCTGAACTAGTCGACTGATGGCCTGTAAATCAGACTAGTTGAGGCTGAATTCAGGTTTTAGAGCAATTTTTGGTATTTTTCCTTCTATTATACTTGATGCCATGAGTTTTTAACTTAGTGTTAATCTTTTTGATGGTGTCAAAGGGGGAGAAATAATTATGTTTAAGTAAATTATGATAGGGGGAGAAAATTGAGAAATTTGTAGAAAGAGTTTCATGGATTAAGGGGGAGTTGCATGTTGCTATATCATGTTTATGTTTACATGCTTTCTTACCTTAGAAATTTTTATCAAATATTTTTACCTAACTTAAACGGATTGCCACACATCAAAAAGGGGGAGATTGTTAGGGCAATCTCTTGCCGTAATAGGGTTTTGATGTGTGTGGCAAAGGGTTTAAGTTAGGGTGTTATGTTGATTTGATATCTGCATTGAAGTCATGCAGGACTTAGTAATTCGTACATGGAGCCGTGGCGAGTTTCACATCTCATGACTCGTGCCTTGAGTCGGTGAAGGATAGCTTTGCGGAAGCCGTGCGCTTGGAGCATCCGAGGGACCGCCGGACGAGAAGCTTGTAGTGAAGCCGGAGGAAGTAGACTTCAAGGCAAGAGACGCGAAGTAACATTGCAGAGCCATGCGCCTGATGCTGCCGAGGGACGTGGCCGAGAACGAAGAGAACGTCGAAGGCGAGGGACTCCGAGAGATGAGAGTGAGCGATTGTAACCCGGGGAGGGGTAGCTCTTAGGTGAAACTTGGCCATTTGGCCAAGTGTCGGATGGGTTTTCGACACCACGATCATCGCCATGTCATGGCAATGATCGCCTAAGTCGATGGTTCGATCGATCCGTATAAAACCCTTTAGTGCTTGGTAGTCGATCGCATGGATCGGCAATGATCGATGTCCGACAGCAATGACCGCCAGTGAATGGCAATCGATCGATGGCATGGCCCGCACGGGCACAGAATGGAGTCGACTCCATTGAGCACTCGACTGATCGAGCATCAGTCGACTGATGGTAGGATCAGTCGACTGATGCCAATACCGTTGGATGGAATCCAACATGGAAAGCGGTCGTTATTGGGCAATGGCTATGGGATCAGTTGACTGATCGAGGGCATCAGTCGACTGATCCTGTGTCAACGGGAAGAAACCCTCTTCCTCTATAAAAAGGAAGGGGGTGGGGGTTTGGGAGGCTAATGCTTATGCTCTAAAACTCTCCCAAAGTTCCCTAAAGCTTTCCATCCTCTTACTCAAGCTTATTTCCATTATATTTGTAAGAGGAGTGTTTTTGTGTAAAGAGGTTACCTCCACCTAGCTTTGTGCAAAGGAGAGATCTAGTGGATAGATTGCGGAGTGATTCACCGTGGATGAATCGGACCGTGGATTAGCGGCGTAGCCGTGAACCACGTTACATCTCGTGTTTGTATTGCTTGTTTATATTTTGCTTGTCTTTATTTATATTTTCATATTCCGCTTGCACTAACGATTGTGTAGATGAGCAAACGAACGAGAGAATCCTGACATCCATCGTAAGAGCGCTATTCACCCGCCCTCTAGGCGGCCAATCGATCCCCTACATTAGGTTTTTTAACATTGAGCATGAATGGACCCTTCACCAATGGAACTCATGCTTTGGCTTACTGAGTGGGGGAGAGAGAAGAATCCCTATTGGGTTCAACACTTGGGTATTTTGGACTGAGTTGACGGGGGAGCACGCTTATGACCCTTCTAAGGCCAAAGCATCGTGCCTCCAAAACCCCGTCTTTCGATACCTCCACCGCATCATGGCTAGTACTATATTTGGTCGTGGGGAGAGTAACGGTGTAGTTAGAGCTAGCGAGTTGCTTTACCTCTGGGACACGCTACAAGAAAGGACTAGCATCGATGTAGGGTCCCACTTCATCAGACACTTAGTGAAGATGGGCAAAGTAGTACGAGGAGAGATTAATGTAGGGGGCCTACTTACCCATATTTTCCATAGGATGAGGTACGATTACACTACATTAGAGAGTATAGAGGGGAGCCCTAGGATCAACCTAGGAGTGTGCATGGCCAAGAAGATGATTGTGAGAGGACCCTCCTTATGCTTTGTAAGGAAAAATCTGACGACCCTTAGGCTCCCCGACCCTAATCGTACCACCATCACTACACGCTCCAACTTGTGCTTGGACCAGATAGTGGAGTCCCCTCCACATGAGGGACCACCCACATCGGCACCCATCTCTCCCTCTTCACATCACTCGCCTCCAGTCCACACATGCATAGGAGCCCACCTAGTCCACACCGACATGAGTCTGCACCTGCACCACCACATTTTTCCACCTTTGAGCAAGATGTAGGTACGTCAGCCTACGATTTCTCGAAGTTTCGATCACGCCTAGACGACATATACACCGAGCAGCAGACGCAGAGTCAGCGATGGGAGGAGCAGAGCGCCTACACTCAGGCGGAGTTCCAGGGCTTCCGGGAGCACTTCCAACGAGCTGAGGAGTTCTATGACGAGGCCCGTATATACTTCTAGGAGGAGGTTGCTCGTCGCCAAGATGAGGTCGCCTAACGCCAGGAGATGCAGCAGCACATGCATGCACAGCATGCATAGTGGTCTAGGGAGGAGGAGCATCGAGCATCTGCTACATCCACCAGCTCCCAAATCGACCACATGTTCATGTGGCATCAGCGGCTCAGCAGCAGGTTCTCTCAAAATTCTGAGATGTCGAGGCTCCCAGACTTTCCACCTCATCCACCATACTAGAGGTATAATTTCGTTTATGTCTGGGGGGGGGGGGGGGAGAACCCCAAAGTTTATTTTGTTTGTTTCCTAGTAGTAGTTTCTTTTTTGGTATTTTCATTCATTTATTCATGCATGGGTTGTTGAGTTTCCTGCAGTACTTAGTTTTGTTATCTGTAAAGCTGCCTCAGTAGTATTTATAAAAAGTTGCTTGCATGAGTTGTTCCCATAGTTAGCTTAACTTCATTTATCTCGTGGTATTTTATTTTATTCGCTCTAATGAATGTTCTAGACTTACATTGGTTAGCTTTATTTTTACACTTACACATGTCGAACATCTGAAAGGGATAATCTAGTACATACCTAGTTATGATTCATCTTAGTAGTCTAGTACTTGGGAATTCATAGGTGACTCTAGGTTTAGCATTTTAGTTACTCAAGATGCTCGAAATGTGTAAGCCCATTTGGAAAAATCAAAATCCCAGTGAGAAAAAAAAGGAGAGAGAAAGAGAAAAAGATGAAAAAGAAAACAAAGAAAAAGAAAAGAAAAAAAAGGGAGAGAGAGAGAGAAGATTATGAGGGGTAAAAAAACCAGATGTCGTGGGTGGAAATGACTAGGTGCCCCTTTGAGACTGAGTTAGGTTACTGTGGAAACACCTATCAATTTCTCTCAATACCGAGCACGCCTTTGAGACTTTATACTAGATCTAGGGAATGACCCTTGCTTTTGGCAGGTAAGTGCCTAAGAGCCAGAAACCTTAGGAAAGCTATAGGGTAACAACTTAACTCACCATGAAATGGGCATCCCCTAAGAATGATTCACTTAGCATGAGCACGAGGAGCTAACTTAGTGAATTTCTAGAATATATTTATTTTGCTTTGATTGTAAATACCACTTGATAAATTTAGTTAACATGCTAAGTATGGAACAATGTCTTTTTAAATTTCATGACACTGAGGTTTGCATGAGGACAAGCAAAGATTTAAGTCTGGGGGAAGTGATGTGAGCGAAACATATAGGGTTTTAGGAGTAGTTTTCGCTCACATCTCACTACATTTTATGTTAGTTTCATGTATATGTTAGTCTATTTTGTATGCATTTCCTATTTTCTGGTTCAGAGGTCTGCTCTTTGTACTTTTGTGTGCAGGTTAGCATTTTGGGTGAAAAAGGCGCACTTTTAGAGCAAAAGGACATTTTGCAGCTAGACACAGAGTGGAACATGGCCAGGGCATGTGGCTACACACGACTATGTCCAATGGGTGAGATCAATCACCCCGGGGCCGCACACGGCTTGGCCATGTGGAAACACATGACCGTGTGGTGGCTCACCAGATTTGTGCGACTATGGCTTTTTCTGGATTTTACAGCAGTCCAAGGTGGTGTCTATATAAGGATGGCTCCACCCAAACCCTAGGGGGGAGGCACGATGGCTAGGATGACACACCGAAGCCCTAAAAAGCTTCGAGAACTTGCAACGGGGAGGAGAAACGTCGTTGGAGGTCCATGCCTTGCACTTCAACGCCAGAGAGAAGACCACGAAAGCATTGTAATCCTTTGTTCTTGCGTTTTATCTCTGATATATTCAAACATGTACATGCTTTGTGATTCCTCCTTTATATACATGGAGTAGTTATTTCAATTTTAGGATTAGGGAGAAGCTTGTGTGCACATTACATGTTTGTTCTTGTTAAATTCAGTCTTTGAATTTAATTTGGCGATTGGAAGTTGTTTATACTATATCTATGCGTGTTTGATTTTCTACCTGTTGCGCTTAGGCGATACGATGGGTGACAGCCCTCATATCTAAGATTTAGGGGATTATATATAAGGAACCTAGGGGTAAACCTAATCTCCTGTAACCGTGGGTAGAAGGATGCGATTGAACCGGAAATGGTTCATTGTAGGGATTGATTCGACATCCTCGTACCATCTATCCCGTCCTTTTAGGTGGAGATAGCTCTCGGTAGATGCGGCGGCTCATCTGGAGAGTGTATGATGTCCCTTCTATAAAACCATAGCTAAACGTCTAGACAACACCAATTGACAGCATTGTTTTGTGACACACAAGCGAAACCGAAGTCCTAGAATCACCTTTGAAGACCTCGACATGCTCATTTCTTCCTCCGTGTGACACCGTATAGAGTATAGTCCACCGACAGCCCTCACAAGTCGAAACCTCTTAGAGTTTACTTTCGAACAATTTCAACCACTGAACATATTGATATTCAAATCCCAGTCCCTGTTGGATCGATAATCTTTTATTACTTGACGTCATCCGTGCACTTGTGCGCGTTGAGCGTGAGTGCGCACTTCAAGTCCTCGACAGCCTTCGTTGCGAGATTTGAGGTCGCGATCGCATGCATCAAGCTCCTCTCATGTCCTTCCTAGGGTGGCTCCTCCTTGGATATTGGCTCCGGTAGTGCTCATTTTGATTGCATAGGAAGCATACTATATACTATATGCTCCTTGCCTTTTCCTATCAAGGCTTCGACTTCATTTGACTTGTTCTTCACCTTAGGTGCTACTTGAGTCATCTTCTTGACTCTTTTTGTTGGGATGTATACTGAAAAGTCTATCTTTTGTATGAACATCTTTAGTTTTGAAATAAGAATCACATGATCATTGTTTGCATATTTATGGTTATGCATATTTTCTAATACATTACATTGTAGATAACATGGTGTGTAGTGTCACATGGGAGATCATGTTATCAATTCCTTGTAAAGTATAAGTAAAGGCTCACAACTGAGATGGTTATGGACAAACCATTGGAATGGTTGTGGTATGATTTGGTATTGTTTTGTATTGACCATAGAATTATAGTAGTACACTTTGTGTGTATTGAGCAGGACCGACTTATAGGTGATTCGATTTATTGCTGACTACATAATCGAATCGGACCTCAGATATTATGTTGTACATGCTCTAAATCCCGATATAATAACGGGCACATATACTTAGTATTTATTTCTTTGATTTACCAATGGGCGAGATTTATAGAGTAAATTGATAGGCTTGGTAAGTTGGTAAATGATATTATTTATATGGTGTGTCGTTGATTATAGGAGGAAACCATGTCCTAGATATTAGGATGATGATGTCCCCTTGAGGAGCTCATAAGGTTCATCATGTAAACTCTGTAGGTGGACTTGGTCCGACATGATGATGAGGTTGAGTTGAACTACTCATTGAGTAAGATGTTGATTAATTAATTGTCAATAAATTAATTAATCGATGGATATTCGAGATCTTAAACACGGGGAGAAAGATGTACACATAATATATGGAGCCCATATTAATTTATGGGGGTTGGTGAGGTAGATCAATGATAATATTCTAGTGGAATGGATTATCATTAATGGATCGAACTTTATGTGGGCTTGATCCATTGGGTGGCCAAGATCCAACTCCTCCTCATGGTCCCTATTGTAGCCTATTAAAACCTCATGGAGCCTAGATCCAATGATGGAAAACAAAACTCTAGATCCGACGGTAGAGATTAAAACTCTAGATCCGATGATTGAGATTAAATCTCTTGATCCGACGGTTGAGATTAAATCCCTAGAACCGACGATGGAGATTAAAACAAGACTTAAGCCTAACTCTATAAAAGGAGGATTAAGGTGGCCGGCAAGATATCTTAAGGGAGATTAGGGTTTTGCTTCCCTTAGCTTGGGCGGCAAGAAACCCTAGGAAGATTAGGGTTTTGGTTGGGCGGCTAGGGTTTTGGAGGTGGCTTGGGCGGCAACAATTGGAGGGCTTCCTTTCTTCTTCCTAAGGTGTTGCCGGTGCCCATATTTCTCCCCTCTACCTTGGCCAGCGCTCAACCTATTCCTCTTCTTCTCCTTGGCCGGTGGAAATAAGGGCTAGTGTTGTTCCTTGGAGCTCTTGGCCGGCGCCCACACTCCTTGTTCTTCTCCTTGGCTGGCGGCAAGCACCAAGCTTGGAGCTTGGTGGTCGGTTAAAGGAAGGAGAAGAGTTTTGTTTTATCATCTTTCTTTGTTCGGAGTGAACAAGGAAAGGAAGATTGGTGATCTAGGAGGCTTCTACTTTTGGATGATCGTCGCCCACAAGACGTCCAAAAGGAGGAAGGACATACAATAGAAGATCGAGAGGTATAAATTTTTGTTTTGTTTTCCTTTTGTCCCTTTGTATGTTGTATATTATTGTTATGTGGCTAATTTACTTGGACCCCGAATACAAGCACAAAAACCGATGATCCGTACATCGTCTATTCCGCGGCTAATCGTAGAATAGAGGTTGGTTACTTGAACAATAAGTTTGTTCAAGTGACTACTCTAATTGAATAACACGACGACGAAACGGTAGCTTGGGTGATCCCTCCTTGTCAAGGATAATTTTTTTTTTATCCAGGGACGTAGAAGGGATCACCATGAATAAGCGACCGAGTTGAAGTGGGAAGCGAAGTTTCCTACCTTCAAGTGGTATCAGAGCCAAGGTTTCCGGTTTTGTGTGTTTAGGATTCGGTTGCTTTTATGCACTTTTCATATATTATATGTGCCAGATAATAGTAGGATGTGCGTAGGTTAACTTTTTGGTTGCAGGCATAGGATCCAACTATTATGGTCATATGTGTGTATGTGATTGTATGTGTGTAATTGTATATTATTTGAATCCTCGAGGTTGACGAGGCTAGTATTTAATTTTGTATTTAAATACAGCACTGTTTTTCCACTCCTTTTATTTTAGTTTAGTTTCGATCTAGATTTCATTTACACTCCTTCGTGGAGTATATGATCGATGGATGTAAATTAAAATAGTTAGTCTCGGCTCGAATCTCCGGATGGCTCGTACATGGCGCAGGGAGGAGCAGATGGGATGGCGATAAGATGAGAGGCATATTGGAGACAAAAGACATAATAGTTGGAAAATATTTTTTTCATATTTATTGCTTATTGTTTGATATGCATGTCGTAGGATAGAAAATTCCTCAATTTTAAATTACTAAGTGGGAGATGGTGTTGGTGCAGTGGGCACCAAAGTCGAACCGGTATTTTGATTATGGCAAAAGGCTCAATAGTTAAGGGTATATTTGTTATCTTACGAGCTCAATTAAGTGTGCAGAAATGCTAAAGTTGAGCGGAAGGTCTGCGACACCCGGTGGGAACCGAGGTGGTCGGGCAACGCCAGAGGGACTTCGGAGGAAGCCGAGGTACTCGGGTGAAGACCGGAAGCGAGGCTACAAGGTAAGCTCGTGTGAAAGCGAAGCAAGGTCGTTAAGCGTAGATCCGACCCAATACCTCCAATGGAAGGTCTAGGTCGAGATCAGATGGTTAGAACCATCGTACTTTATATTTTAAGCTAGCAGGTCCAAAACCCTTTGACTACGATCAAGCTAGTCAAGTTCCAGCCTCGAGAAGAGCTCGAATTTCAAGGGGGTGAATTTGGACTTGACTCGTGTTTTGGTACAAAGGGTGATGTGGCATCAAGGTGGACATCCAAACCATCACCAAGCTTCCTTGTGGTGGACGCCCAAAATAAGGTGAGTTGGCACAAGATGGTTGGCTCCCATGATGTGGCACAAGTTGAATGGCTCCAACAAGTTGGCGCCCAAGGAGGTTGGAGGTGGCACAAGGTGGTTGGATGAAACACCTCATCCTCAAGTTGGCGCCCAAGGAGGTTGGAGGTGGCACAAGGTGGTTGGATGAAACACCTCATCCTTGAGTTGGCGCACAAGGAGGTTGGAGGTGGCACAAGGTGGTTGGATGAAACACCTCATCCTTGAGTTGGCGCACAAGGAGGTTGGAGGTGGCACAAGGTGGTTGGATGAAACACCTCATCCTTGAGCGCAAAGGATGTGGATGAACAAGTCTTGGGGGATAAGAACCTCACCTTGGACACTACCTATGTCTAAATTCATAGATCAATATCCATAAATAGACATGTTCAAGCCAAGCAAATTACAAGAATTCAAGAGCTCTCAACACGCCGTCGTAACGCCGCTACTACTACTCACATTTGCTACGACGAAGTGCCGCCGACAACGAAAGCTACATCTTCTACTTATAAGAGTTGTCGGTATATTTATTTAAGTTCTACTTCTTTAAATTGTCTTTGTGCTTTAATCGTAACAAGGAAAGGGGGAGTGTCCCTTTGCCTTGATTTATTTTTGTAATCGTTGCTCCTACCTCCAACGAGGAGGAGTGGTTTTAGTGAATTGCCCTCCGTACGTGATCAAGGATCACTAGGGCCGTGGATTAGCAATCGAAAGATTGTGAACCACGTAAAAATATCTTGTCTACTTTATATTTCCGCTGTGCACTCTCTACTTGCTTTTTACTTATTGCAAAAGTTTTTTAACGACATCGTATCGCTATTCACCCCCCCCTCTAGCGACACTTTCGATCCATCAATTGGTATCAGAGCCGGGGGCGCTAAGATTCGGTGAAACCACCAATCTAGCTTTGTTTTTCTTTTTTTACAGATTTTTTATTTATTTATTTCTGTTTTCGTATAATTATTTCACTTGCTTATCTTCTCCTACATATAGAATTGCATTAGAGGCTTTAGGATCCGGATAAGGTTGTCCTCCGGAACTTCAACGACATTCGCATTTGATTGTTTATTTCTTTTTGCAAGTTACATTTTATATATCTTTTTACTTCTCAAGACTACTAATCCAAGGCGAAAGTCTTGGAATATTCTTTCCGTGTGTTTTGCAAGATTCTTTTGTCGTTCTTCTTCTTGTTTTTAAATGGCCCATCTCGAAGGGTTTAGCACTTGACCCCGTTTTACAGCGGTAATGACTTTCGTTATTGGAAGGGTCGGATGGAATGCTTTCTTAAAACCCAAATCGAGATGTGGATCGTAATCAAACCGGTTTCACACTTCCTATTAATGAAGATGGTGAATCTTTGGGTTACGATCAATGGTCAAATTCCATGAAAAAACAAGTAGAAGCCGATGCCAAGGCAACTCAAATCTTGCAATGTGGGTTGTCCAAGGAAGAGCTCAACCGCGTCGGCCCCTTCATTAGTGCAAAGGACTTATGGACCAAGCTAGTGGAACTACACGAAGGCACCGACGACACGAAGGTATGTAAAAGAGATTTACTTTTAAATAAATTGTATAACTTGAAAATGCAGGAAAACGAGACCGCAACTCAACTACATGCTCGTATCCAAGACATCGTCAACCAACTCCATGCCATCGGACAAAAGGTCGAGAATCGCGACCTTATCAGGTATTCTCTTAACTCGTTTCCTAGGACCACCTTGTGGGCATCCATGGTCGATGCCTACAAGGTCTCCAAGGACCTTTCTAAAATTAGGTTAGACGAATTGTTTTCGGAACTTGAATTACATGAGCAAACTAACGTGGTCGGCCGAGAAGAGTATTGCGTTAGTTGCGAGGTTCCTAGAAGAAGAAGCCCGCAAGCAAGCCACCCCCGAAGGAAGAAGACGAGTCCGAATCGGAAGTAGACTCCGAAATAGAATCCGAACTAGTCAATCTAGTTCGGAAGATGATCAAGTCCGAGTGCCCAAAGCTAAAGAATAACGCATCAAAGACCAAGAAAGCGCTAAACGCTACTTGGGAGGAGTTGTCGGAGGAAGAAGACGATATCCAAGCTCTAATGGCCAAGCCGACCGAGCACGACTCAAATCAAGAAGAGTCCGAGTCGAATCCGATGATGAGCTTCCATTCAAGACAAGCCACGGATCCGTATCCGGTTCAAAAGAATCATTAAGGGTAAGTCGGTCGTTACTTAATACTTTGTATGGTGCAATTAAATTTTTAAATAAGAAACTAGCTAAGTCCGAGTCCAAGGTCGAGACCCTAATTGAGGAGGTTAACCTCCTCAAACATGAGGTCTCCCTAACCTCTTCGACTACTTGTATTCAAGAGGAGGACTCAACTCAAGTTGAAAAGCTTGAAGTTGAGAACTCGCTTTTGAAAACACAAGTCGAAGACCTTAGGAACACGTTGGAAAGGTTCACTTTGGGATCCAAGGGACTTGACCTCTTACTTGGATCACAAAGGGCCGTGTACAACAAGGCCGGACTCGGGTTTAACTCAAATACAACCAATAAGTCATATATGTCTATAGTAAACCAACATAAGAAAAATGTCCAAGCATGGGTCCCTAAGACCACTTTGATTTCAACTTTAGGATCTAACATGTATTGGGTTCCCAAGGACCAAATTCACTATGTGAATAGACCCACTCGATTCAATGGTCCAGGAGCCAATACAAAATGTATTTTTGTTAAGTCTTAGAAATTGCATGCTTAGTTTTTCCTTTATTTTTAGAATGGTTAGATAGGACTCATAACCAACTAAAATCCTGCGAAAAAGATTGAGCCTCGGGGAGCCTCTTTTCAAAAATAAACCAACTAAAATCCAACGAAAAGATTGAGCCTCGGGGAGCCTCTTTTCAAAAATAACTAGTTAGACCAAGACGTAGTCTCAAGTAAGTCGAGTTATCAATTTCTTGAAATTAGCTTTGTCTAAGGAAGTGGTCGTTGTTCCGATCAAAGAAGGCCTCTGTGCCTCGCCACGACCTGGATGCTAATCTCTTGAAAAGATTACTTGATGAGCTTAGACTAAATCCGAATCTAACCTAATGTTGGTTAATTTAAATTCATTAAAATTAATCAAGTAAAATTGAAAGTCATCTCACAGTAACACATAGGAATAACATGTTTTGATCATGTAGATATTGGTGAGATGATTTAGGTTTAAAAACTTACAAACAACCCTTTAGTAATTCCATTGATCCTACACATAAGAGTCGAAGAAACCATTAATATAGTTTTCGACGAAGGACACGAACCCGTTCAATCCTTAACAAAACCAACTAGCAAATCAACTTATAGCGAACCCGACTCTGATCTTGAACATGAATCTCGTCCTAACCCAAGTCATCCTATCGACCAAGTGATAGATGACTCTAACCCAAGTCAAACTAGAACTCACCCAAGTCATCCTATCGACCAAGTGATAGATGACCCTAACCCGAGTCACACTAAGACTCAAACAAATCATCCTATCAATCAAGTTATAGGTGATCCAAATTTAGGGGTTCGAACTAGAGCTTCATATCAAAACCTTAGTCAAATCTCGTTAATTTCCAAAATCGAACCCAAAACTATTGAACAAGCACTTCTTGATCCCGACTGGATTATTGCTATGCAAGAAGAGCTAGCTCAATTCACTAGAAATGAAGTCTGGGAATTAGTACCACCACCTAAAGAAAAATCAATTATTGGAACAAGGTGGGTATTTCGAAATAAACTTGATGATAAAGGTGAAGTAGTTAGAAATAAAGCTAGGTTAGTCGCAAAAGGGTTTAGTCAAGTCGAAGGTTTAGATTACGATGAGACCTACGCCCCCGTAGCCAGACTAGAGTCCATCCGAATGTTGTTAGCATATGCTGCACATCGAGGTTTTAAATTGTTTCAAATGGATGTCAAGTCAGCATTTTTGAATGGATACATTAAGGAAGAAGTTTACGCTACCAACCTCCGGATTCGAAAATCTAGATAAACGACCATGTCCTTAGACTTAAGAAAGCCCTATATGGACTCAAACAAGCCCCAAGAGCTTGGTACGAAAGGCTTTCGATCTATCTTAAGTCCAAAGGATTCAACCAAGGTTTAGTCGACCCAACCTTATTCGTTAAAACCGTAGGAAAAGAAATCTTTATATCCCAAATCTATGTAGATGATATAATTTTTGGAACTACCAACTCGATCCTGCTAAACGAATTCATCTCACTTATGGAAAGTGAATTTGAAATGAATTTAGTAGGAGAGTTAAGTTTCTTCTTAGGTTTACAAATTAAACAAACTAAAGATGGAATATATTTACATCAACAAAAATATACTAAGGACTTAATAAATCGATTTGGAATGCAAGATGCTAAAATAATCAATACACCTATGGCAACTAATGTTAATATAAACGAAGATGTAGAAGGAAAACCCGTTGACCTAAAATACTATAGGAGCGCAATAGAAGTCTCCTATACTTAACCTGAGCCAATTCGACATTTTATTCGCGGTAAGTATGTGCGCAAGGTTACAAACCTGTGCCAAGGAGTCTCACCTAACCCTAGTCAAGCGTATCCTTAGATATCTAAAGGGCACGCTAAACATAGGTATTTGGTACCCTAGATCTACCGAGTTTAATCTAATCGGCTACTCCGACTCCGACTATGCCGGTAGTAAACTCGATAGAAAGAGCACGAGTGGTTGTTGTCAAATCCTCTCGAGTCTAGTAAGTTAGTGCGAGGGAAGCGATTGCGTTGCCTTATCTACCACCGGCGAATACGTTGCGATGGGTGAGTGTGTCTCTCAGCTCCTGTGGATGAAGCACACTCTCCAAGACTTTAGCTTAATCTTTAACAACATTAAAACCTACATAGATAACATTAGTTCAATTAACTTAACTAAAAATCCAATATGTCATTCTAGGACAAAACATATAGAAGTTAAACACCACTTCATTAGGGAACATGTAACTAATGGAACTATACAACTAGAGTATGTTGAGTCCAAATCAAACCTAGCGGACATCTTCACCAAACCACTACCCGAAGCCGAATTTAGTTTATTAAGACGAAAGTTAGGTATGTGCGTAATAGAGTAGGATTTAAATTTTTCTATATATGTACTCTACTTTTGCTTCTTTTTATGAAATTAGCCTAAGTCTTACCTTAGAAATCATATACCTATAGATTTAAGGAGCCAACACATCTCACAACACATAGGACTAATGTGTTTGTGTACTTAGCCACGTAGACGGGCGTGAGATGTTAGGACCTTACTCACAGTTCGACGTAGATTGGTGCATCGACATGAACCATGGAGTATAATTATTTAAAATTAATCAACTCCTTCAAGACTTATTGATCATTCTATATCAATCAAGTCCAACCGGAGTTGTACATTTTAGATGAACATATTTTCAAGCTTATTATTATTTTAAAAAAATATATATATATATATATATTTATATTGGGAACTTGCTTGGACTTACAAACCTTAAAATATATTTACAAACTTTTTGAGTTAAGGCAAAAGGGGGAGAAAGTCACAAAAGTAAGGAAGAAAGTAAACAAAATTATTACCTTTTATATTAAGTAATTCCGTTTACTTAAGCAACTATTAAGGGAGTAAAAATTATTTTTCAAGAACTCACCTTGGTCAAGGGAGGTTACCTCAAGGGGAGAACTTGAAACAATAATATTTCTCACTCATGCTTAATCTTTATGCTAGCTCATTCATACTTAATCATTATGCTAGCTCATTCATATTTAATCATTATGCTAGCTCATTCATATTTAATCTTTATGCTAGCTCATTCATATTTAATCTTTATGCTAGCTCATTCATGCTTAATCATTATGCTAGCTCATTCATATTTAATCTTTATGCTAGCTCATTCATGCTTAATCATTATGCTAGCTTCTTATGTTTAATTTTTCCTTAACTTTTGTGTCGGTTTGCCATGAATCAAAGGGGAGATTGTTAGTGCAGTGGGCACCAAAGTCGAACAGTATTTTGATTATGGCAAAAGGCTCAATAGTTAAGGGTATATTTGTTATCTTACGAGCTCAATTAAGTGTGCGTAAATGCTAAAGTTGAGCGGAAGGTCTGCGACACCGGTGGGAACCGAGGTGGTCGGGCAACGCCAGAGGGACTTGGAGGAAGCCGAGGTACTCGGGTGAAGACCGGAAGCGAGGCTACAAGGTAAGCTCGTGTGAAAGCGGCAAGGTCGTTAGCGTAGATCCGACCCAATACCTCCAATGGAAGGTCTAGGTCGAGATCGGATGGTTAGAACCATCGTACTTTATATTTTAAGCTAACTTGTCTGCAGTCAAAACCCTTTGACTATCAGCGCTAGTCAAGTTCGACCTCGAGAAGAGCTCAATTTCAAGGGGTGAATTTGGACTTGACTCGTGTTTTGGTACAAAGGGTGATGTGGCATCAAGGTGGACATCCAAACCATCACCAAGCTTCCTTGTGGTGGACGCCCAAAATAAGGTGAGTTGGCACAAGATGGTTGGCTCCCATGATGTGGCACAAGTTGAATGGCTCCAACAAGTTGGCGCCCAAGGAGGTTGGAGGTGGCACAAGGTGGTTGGATGAAACACCTCATCCTCAAGTTGGCGCCCAAGGAGGTTAGAGGTGGCACAAGGTGGTTGGATGAAACACCTCATCCTTGAGTTGGCGCACAAGGAGGTTGGAGGTGGCACAAGGTGGTTGGATGAAACACCTCATCCTTGAGTTGGCGCACAAGGAGGTTGGAGGTGGCACAAGGTGGTTGGATGAAACACCTCATCCTTGAGTTGGCGCAAAGGATGTGGATGAACAAGTCTTGGGGGATAAAAACCTCACCTTGGACACTACCTATGTCTAAATTCATAGATCAATATCCATAAATAGACATGTTCAAGCCAAGCAAATTACAAGAATTCAAGAGCTCTCAACACGCCGTCGTAACGCCGCTACTACTACTCACATTTGCTACGACGAAGTGCCGCCGACAACGAAAGCTACATCTTCTACTTATAAGAGTTGTCGGTATATTTATTTAAGTTCTACTTCTTTAAATTGTCTTTGTGCTTTAATCGTAACAAGGAAAGGGGGAGTGTCCCTTTGCCTTGATTTATTTTTGTAATCGTTGCTCCTACCTCCAACGAGGAGGAGTGGTTTTAGTGAATTGCCCTCCGTACGTGATCAAGGATCACTAGGGCCGTGGATTAGCAATCGAAAGATTGTGAACCACGTAAAAATATCTTGTCTACTTTATATTTCCGCTGTGCACTCTCTACTTGCTTTTTACTTATTGCAAAAGTTTTTTAACGACATCGTATCGCTATTCACCCCCCCCCACCCTCTAGCGACACTTTCGATCCATCAGATGGATATTTTTTATAAATTCCCACGACCTCCATTACGATTTGACATGTGATGCAAACAAACTTGCACGTCGGCTCTGAGTGCCTTACTCCCCATCAGATGAGTTTGTTTGTGGATCATAAGGTCGAATATGGTTATAGAAAATTATTAAGGAGCGTGTGTACTTCCCCATCAGAAGGCACATAACCCGAGATAATTACCTTGGTACCGAGTAATGGTGAACACTTAGATGCAAATATAAGTATCCTCCCCATCGAAGTCACTACTTTTATTTGTAGGGCCGAAGAGGAACCAACTATTAATTTTATTTGTCAAAAAGTTAGGTTGACAAGATAGTAAAATTAATGGGTAAAACCTCCTCTTACAAATGAAGAATTCATATACGTCCACACTATCGTGGCATACAATATTCTCGGTGTTTTGAGGTGTTGGTTGATTTTAAAATTTTATTGTTTGAGGAATCAATAATTTTTTGAAATCTAATGTTTTGATCTATGTGATTCTTAGGTTTTTTCAAAATGACTTTCAACCCACTTGCTGTGATACTAAAGGAAAATAAATTTACTATACCCAATTATGTTGATTGGAAAAGGAATCTAGATATTATCTTAACTGCTGAGGAGTACAAGTATGTACTCTTCAAAGAGTGTCCTCCTAAGCCTGCGAATGAGTTGGAAGTCCTTGGAGCTGAGATCGATGGGGAAACCTAGGTCGATATCATTCTCCAGTCTCTACCTACAAGTTTTGAGTAGTTTCGCCTAAATTACAACAAGAATAAAAGGTTGTATTCATTGGCGGAGCTTCTGACAGAACTCCAGGCGGCAGAGGGGTATTTTCATCAGAGTGCTCAGGTGCAAGCCATGGTTGCCCAAAAGGTTTCTACTTCTAAGCCGAAAGGCATGAAGAAGAATAAACAAGCTGGGGCAAAGGCAGTGGGAGGATCTCAGGGAGGAGTGAAGAAGCTGAAAGGGAAGTGCTTCACTTGCAAGTAGATTGGACATTGGACGAAGGATTGTCTCAACCTGAAGCAGAACAAAGGTATATCCTTTGGTCTAGTCGTTGAAACATGTTTAGCGATGTTATCTACCGGCACCTGGTGTGTAGATACGGGAGCCACTGATCATGTCTGCAATACTTTGTAGGGGTTCCAGGAAATCAGATGACTGGCTAAGGGGGAGATTACCGTATACTTGGGCAATGCCACAAAGGTGGCGGCTGTTGCAGTGGGAGATGTTTATTTGTCTTTTGAGAGGAATAAAGTTTTGGTTCTTAAAAATTGCCTTTATGTACCTTTATTTAGAAAGAATTTAATTTTGATTTATAAATTATTTATGGATGGATATTCTATTTCTTTTAATGAAAGAGTTGTTATAAAAAGGAATAGGGAGATTATCTGTTCTGGTGCATTGATAGGATATTTGTATACACTTGAACCAAAATCTCCCACGATGCAAATAGAAGTTAATAACTCATCTTCTAATTCCAATAAGAGAAAAGAACCTTCGAAGATGAACCAAACATACCTTTGGCATCTAAGACTTGGTCATATTAACCTAAGCAGAATTCAAAGGTTGATAGCTGATGGACCTTTGGGTTCATTAGTGGTGGAAGATTTCCCAACCAGCGAATCTTGCTTGGAGGGTAAAATGACCAAGAGGCCTTTTAAGGCCAAGGGGTATAGAGCTAAAGATGTGTTGGTGTTGGTTCATTCTGATTTGTGTGGTCCTATGTCTATCCAGGCTAGAGGTGGTTTTGAGTATTTCGTCTCTTTCATGACGATTATTCAAGATATGGATACAATTACTTGATGTGTCACAAGTCTGAATGCTTTGACAAGTTCAAAGAATTCAAGGCTGATGTGGAGAAACATCAAGGTAAAAGTATCAAGACACTACGATTGATCGTGGTGGTGAGTATCTCTTGGAAGAGTTTAGGAATTACTTATCAGAGGCTGGGATTCATTCCCAATTGTCTGCACCTGGCACACCCCAGTAGAAAGGTGTAGCAAAGTGAAGGAATAGGACTCTTATGGAGATGGTTAGATCGATGATGAGTTATTCTGAGTTGCCAGATTCGTTCTGGGGATATGCTCTAGATACGACAGTGTATATTCTGAACTTAGTACAATCTAAATCAGTGTCTTCTACTCCCACAGAATTGTGGACTGGGCGAAAGCCTAGTCTAAGACATATTCGGATTTGAGGAGTCCAGCACATGTGTTGAAGGCAGATACTGGTAAGTTGGAACCTTGTACAGAAGTGCGCATGTTCGTTGGCTATCCTAGAGGAACGAAAGGTGGTTTGTTTTATAGTTCTAGAGATTAGAGGGTGATTGTTAGCACAAACGCCAGATTTCTAGAGGAAGACTACATGATGAACCATAAGCCCATGAGTAAGATTGTTCTGGAGGAATTGAAAGGGGAAGTCACTTCTTCAGTACCACCGGTACAAGAGGATATACCATAAGTCACTGCACCATGTGTCACAGAGGATACACAGGTGATACCTCATCGTAGTGGGAGGGTTGTGAGACAGCTTGACAGATTCATGTTCTTGGGAGAATCTTCTGATTTGGTCCCTGGCGAACATGAACCTGATCCCTGGACATATGACGAGGCAATCCAAGATAAAGATGCAGTATCTTGGCAAAGTGCAATGAATGCTGAGATTGAATCTATGGATTCAAATCAGGTCTGCGAGCTAGTAGAACCATCCGATGGTGTAAAAACCATTGGATGCAAGTGGATCTACAAAAGACAGAGAGGAATAGACGGGAAGGTTGAGACCTTCAAAGAGAGGCTTGTCGCGAAGGGGTATACTCAGAAAGAGGGTATCGATTATTGGGAGACCTTTTCGCCGGTAGCTATGCTTAAGTCTATTCGAAATCTCTTATGTATTGTTGCTCATATGGATTATGAGGTATGACAGATGGATGTCAAGACATCTTTCCTTAATGGAAGTCTTGAGGAAAACATCTATATGAAGCAACCAGAGGGATTCATTGCAAAGGGCAAAGAGCATCTTGTGTGTAAGCTTAATCGGTCCATTTATGGATTGAAGCAAGCTTCGAGGTCTTGGAACATCCGCTTTGATGATGTAATACAGTCTTATGGATTTATTCAAAGCCCGGATGAGTCTTGTGTATACAAGAGATGTGATGGATACATAGTGCTATTTCTTGTACTATACGTAGATGACATTTTGTTAATTGGCAACAAAGTCAAGGTGTTATCGGACATAAAGGTATGGTTGTCCAAACAGTTTGATATGAAGGACTTGGGAGAAGTGGGACACATCCTTGGGATCAAGGTTATAAGGGATCGCAAGAAAAGGATGTTGTGTTTATCTCAAGCTTCATACATAGACACAATTATGGATCGTTTTAGCATGCAAAACTCCAAGAAAGGTTTTCTACCTTTCAGGCATGGAGTTCCTTTATCTAAGGAGATGTGTCCTAGAACATCTAAAAAGATAGAGGCGATGAAGGTGGTTCCTTATGCTTCGGCAGTAAGAAACCTCATGTATGCGATGCTATGTATGAGACTAGATATCTGCTTTGTCGTTGGCATGGTCAGCAAATATCAGAGTAATCTAGGACAGGGACATTGGACTGCGGTAAAACATATATTGAAGTACCTGAGAAGGACTAGGGATTAAATGCTAGTTTACCAGGCAGACCAATTACTCCCTGTGGGTTACACAGATTTCAACTTCCAATCAGATAGGGATAACAGTAAGTCTACCTCAGGTTTTGTGTTTACTTTGGGAGGTGGAGCCATTGTATGGAGGAGTGTCAAGCAGAAATGTGTGGCAGACTCAACCATGGAAGCTGAGTATGTGGTAGCCTCTGAGGCGGCCAAAGAAGCTGTGTGGTTTAGGAACTTCTTGATGGACTTGGATGTGATTCTTGGTTTACCCAAAACTATCACAATTTATTGTGATAATAGTGGTGCAGTTGCAAACTCGAAGGAACCACTTGCCCATAAGGCAAGTAAACACATAGAGCGCAAGTACCACCTGATACGAGAAATTGTAAAGGAGGTAGAAGTTGATGTCGCCTAGATTGCATCGGAGGATGACCTGGTAGACCCTTTCACTAAGGCCCTTCTAGCAAGAGCTTTGATAGTCATGTGGAGAGAATGGGAATCAGATGTATAGCAGTTTGAGGACAGCATAGTCTTTTAGTATAAGTGGGAGATTGTTGGGATGTATACTAAAAAGTCTATCTTTTGTATGAACATCTTTAGTTTTGAAATAAGAATCACATGATCATTGTTTGCATATTTATGGTTATGCATATTGTCTAATACATTACATTGTAGATAACATGGTGTGTAGTGTCACATGGGAGATCATGTTATTAGTTCCTTGTAAAGTATAAGTAAAGGCTCACAACCGAGATGGTTATGGACAAACCATTGGAATGGTTGAGGTGTGATTTGGTATTGTTTTGTCTTGACCATAGAATTACACTAGTACGCTTTGTGTGTATTGAGCAGGACTGACTTAGAGGTGATTCGATTTATTGCTGACTACATAATCGAATCGGACCTCAGATATTATGTTGTATATGCTCTAAATCCCGATATAATAACGGGCACATATACTTAGTATTCATTTCTTTGATTTACCAATGGGAGAGATTTATAAAGTAAATCGATAGACTCGGTAAGTTGGGAAATGGTATTATTTATATGGTGTGTCGTTGATTATTGGAGGAAACTATGTCCTATATATTAGGATGATGATGTCCCCTTGAGGAGCTCATAAGGTTCATCATGTAAACCCTACAGGTGGACTTGGTCCAGCATGATGATAAGGTTGAGTGGTATTACTCATGGAGTAAGATGTTGATTAATTAATAGTCAATAAATTAATTAATCGACGGACATTCGAGATCTTAAACACGGGGAGAAAAATGTATAAATAATATATGAAGCCCATATTAATTTATGGGGGTTGGTGAGTTAGATCAATGATAATCCTCTAGTGGAATGGATTATCATTAATGGATCGGACTTTATGTGGGCTTGATCCATTGTGTGGCCAAGATCCAACTCCTCCTCATGGTCCCTATTGTAGCCTATTAAAACCTCATGGAGCCTAGATCCAATGATGGAAAACAAAACTCTAGATCTGACGATAGAGATTAAAACTCTAGATCCTACGGTTGAGATTAAATCTCTAGACCCGACGGGTGAGATTAAATCTCTAGAACCGACGGTGGAGATTAAAACAAGACTTAAGCCTAACTCTATAAAAGGAGGCTTAAGGTGGCCGTCAAGATATCTTAAGGGAGATTAGGGTTTTGCTTCCCTTAGCTAGGGCGACAAGAAACCCTAGGAAGATTAGGGTTTTGGTTGGGCGGCTAGGGTTTGGGAGGTGGCTTGGGAGGCAACAATTGGAGGGCTTCCTTTCTTCTTCCAAAGGTGTTGCCGGCACCCATCTTTCTTCCCTCTACCTTGGCCAGCGCTCAACCTATTCCTCTTCTTCTCCTTGGCCGGTGGAAACAAGGGCTAGGGTTGTTCCTTGGAGCTCTTAGCCGGCGCCCACACTCCTTGTTCTTCTCCTAGGCCAACGGCAAGCACCAAGCTTGGAGCTTGGTGGTCGGTTAAAAGAAGGAGAAGAGTTTTGTTTTATCATCTTTTTTTGTTCGGAGTGAACAAGGAAAGGAAGATTGGTGATCTAGGAGGCTTCTACTTTTGGAAGATCGTCGCCCACACAACGTCCAAAAGGAAGAAGGACACACAATAGAAGATCGAGAGGTATAAATTTTTGTTTTGTTTTCCTTTTGTCCCTTTGTATGTTGTATGTTATTGTTATGTGGCTAATTTACTTGGACCCTGAATACAAACACAAAAACCGACGATCCGTATATTGTCTATTCCGTGGCTAATCGTAGAATAGATGTTGTTTATTTAAACAACAAGTTTGTTCAAGTGACTACTCTAATCGAATAGCACGACGATGAAATGGTAGCTTTGGTGATCCCTCCTTGTCAAGGATAAATTTTTTTTATCTGGGGTCGTAGAAGGGATCGCCATGAACAAGCGAACGAGTTGAAGTAGGAAGCGAAATTTCCTACCTTCACTTTTTGGGCACTTGCTCTTATATTTCCCTTGTTCCATATACTCAAAACACATTATACGATCTTTATTTCTAATAGTTTACCTTCTTTGGTTGTAGGGGAATTGTGGTCTAGTTCTTCATTGTTCCCAGAGGTAGAGGATTCCTCTTGGTCTGGCATTGAGGATTGTCTCTCCTCCTGCTCTATCCTTAAGGTGGAGACTTCTTCCTTAGATGTTGAACACCTTTTAATGTATGAATATTCATGCTCTTGAGAGGATGAGTATTCCTCTTCTTCGGGCTTGTCCTCACATTGTACTGGTGAGGGCTCTTCATGGAGCTTGGCTAGCTTGCTCCATAAATCCTTGACATCTTGATATTGACCTACCCTACTCAATAGGTCATTAGGTATTAAATCAACCAAGAAATTTTGTTACCTTCTCATTGATTTTGGATTCTTAAATTTTCTTCTCGGTCCATTTGTTCCTTTTGAGAATTTTGTATTTTTGTCCGTAGTTTCAAACCCATTCATCAAGATAATCCAATCTTCGATGTTCATCATGAAGAAGGTCTCTATCCTCGCCTTCCATTGATCAATTTCCCCTTTTTTGTAGAATATGTAGGGAGGTGGAGCATTAATGTCATATCCAAGTCCATCGTTGGGAAACTCCATCTTCTCTAATGCTTGCTCTCACGACGGTGAGTCCTTGAAAAGCGGTCTTACTCTGATACCACTTGTTGGGGATCGTTTGGTGTGCTAGAGGGGGGGTGAAAAGAGATTCATCGATTTTTTGATATCTTCATTGTCATACTTGTCTACAATTGTTAGTAATATGCAGCAGATACAAATACAAATATTAAACACAAACATGACACAAAGATTTTTATGCTATTCGGAACCCTAGTTCCTACTCCACGGCAAGGTTCTAGTTGAGCTCTAGTGATGCACACCACCACTGTAAACTTCTCCTTCTTGGAAACAATCCAGAGGTGGAGAAACCTCTTATAATGAGCTTACAACAAAATAAGTGAATACAAATGTAAAGAAAGAATGAAATACAATGAGCAGTTTAAAAAGAATGCTTGATCGTTGTTGTTTGGCTGCTTTGGATGCACTTGGAAGGTCTGGAAAGCATAAACTTATCCCCTTCAAATCATCTCAAGCACCGTTTGTTGGTGGAGGGGCACCAAATAATCGAACCTAGGTTTTGATTATGGCAAAGGCTCAAAGTTAAGGTGCTATCTTTATCTCATAAGCTATTGTTAAGTGTATAGAAGTGTTTAAGCTGAGCTGAAGGTCAGCAACACCTAGAGAATCTTGAGTCGAGAAACCGTGGTGGTCAGGCGACACCGGGAGAACTTCGGATGAAGTCGAAGAACCCAAGTGAAGATCGAAAGCTAAGCAGCAAGTCATAAAGGACCGGAGGTAAGCACGAGTGTGAGTAATGGTGAGGTTGGGTCCTTCGTATGGGGACGACTTTAGGAGGCGATACGACAAAGACTTACAGTGGAAGGTCTAGGTCGAGATCGGACACTAAGTAGTCATCATTTCTACCATTACTTATGTTTTCATGCTAACTCTTTGTTGAAGTTGAGAAAACAGTGCAACAGTCAACTGATGGCTATTGGCAGTCGACTGATCCTAGAATCAGTCGACGACTGAAGGTAATCAGTCGACTGATATTAAAACTGGTCAACTCGATGAAAGTCAACATAAGCTCCTCTTATCTTGGGGAGATAAGGAGTTTTGACTCAGATATGGATCTCAACGAGCTAGGGTTTGGAGGGCTATAAAAGAAGGGGGGTTTCACCCTTTTGGATCATCTCATCTTGCTCCCAAAGTGCTCCAATGACGCCAAGCTTCAATGACAACACTACGCCACCGTAACGCCAATGACACGCAGAGATTCCAACCTTTTCGTCGATAGTTTCATTCTTTTAGTTGTCTTATTTCTTTATTGTATTCAAGCTTTACATTTCTAAGAGGAGAGGTAGGCTTGTTACCTCTCCTTCTATCCTTTAAGTTTTTGTAATCGTGTTCTCCTACCTCCAACGAGGAGGAGACTTATAGTGGATTGCCCCACCATACATGGTCTAAGATCGTGGGGCCTTGGAGTAGCAACCTTTCGGTTGTGAACCAAGTAAAAACAAAGAGTCTCATTTTCATTTATTGTCTTTTACTTTCCGCTGTAATACTCGTTCAGTTACGTATGCTGCTATAGATCTGCATAAAAGGCGGTTTCCTACTCTAACATGCTTCTTGATCCAACACCGTTGTCTTCTCCTCCTCTCGTAACCTGCATTTAAAAAGTTGGATCGAAATATTTTTCCACTAGAAGTCAACTTCCCTAACCATCAGTCGACTGTTTACCTATTTGTTGTCTCACAATTAACTAATTCACATCAAAATAACTTGATCAATCAACTGTCATGACCTAACAGTCAACTGTCATAAGCCAGTAGTAGATTGCCAAACCTTTTATGTCCTATTCACTTAAGGCCAGTTGATTGCTCATCCCTAGAAATCGATTTGTGTAAGGCAATAGTCGACTGCCAAGACATAGTCGAGCAGTCAAGCCTCAGTCCATTACTTGAGTCAAACTGAGCTCTCGAGTATTGCAAACTCGGTTAGTCAACTGGACAATACCATCAGTCGACTGGTAAACCTCAAAACTGAGGTTTAACCTAAGTATGATCCCCTCATAGTTGATACTCACCCTAGGCCTAGACCTAAATCTTCAAGACACTTTTATCAGCCTCACACTCTCAGGGTCCATCCTAGTTCTCCACGACTCCTTCACCCTTCGTGCTAGCCTTCAAGTGCTTCCATCGGCTTTGTCATGCCATTGGGTACCATTAGCCTAGAACTAAGCCTTCAAGCTTCTTCCCTCAGTCTCACGCCCTTGGTTCGAGTTCACGACTCCTCACCCTTGGCGCTAGCCTTCAAGTGCTTCCATCGGCTTTGTCATACTAACAGGTCTCCTTTGCCAAGAGGTTGTGCCTTCGGGACTTCTCCATTGACAAGCCTCAATGCTTGGCCTTTCATCGCCAAGACTACATCCTTGGACTTACACGACCAAGACTACACTCTTGGACTTACACGACCAAGACTACACCCTTGGACTTTTCCTTTGCCAAGTATCCATACTTGGACTTTACCTTGCCAAGACTCCACCCTTGGACTTGTTGGTGCAATCGGCCCAGGTTGACTCGAGCAGTACCTTGATAGTATTTTGATGATAGACAAAACTCATGACATGGGATTGTCATGGGAAAGTCCAACATGGGGTTGGCATGGAAAATCCAAGCATGGAGCTTGGTGTGGGAAAAGTCCAAAGCATTGTGAAGTCGTGCGCTTGGTGCTTGGTGAGAAATGCATTGCGAAGTCGTGCGCTTGGTGCATGTGGGAAGTCTTGAGGACTTGGTAAATTCACTAGGCTCGGGGTCCTTGAGTCGGTGAAGGATGGCACTGCTGTCGATAGCAGTCGACTGCCGAAGGATAGAAGTCGACTGATGGGAGTGTCACGAGCACAGAACGCTCAGTAGCCGATTGGGCAGTCGGCTACTAGGTCACCAGCCGACTGCCATGGACTGGCAGTCGACTGGTAGGTGATCCGTTGGAACTTATCCGATGTGGATCTGGCCGTTGTGAGACAACGGCTACAGGGGCAGTCGACTGGGGCCTTTTGGCAGTCGACTGCTGGGCACAAAAATAGCTTGATGCAGGTTATAAATGGAGCTCAAGTTGGAGGATTTCGCCAAGACTTTAAGGGAGCTATTGGAGGGGAATTACTGATGCATTCCAGTCCTTCAAGAGCCATCCAAAGCAAGCAACAAGAAAGGGTTCAAAGCTAAGAGTTGTAAAGTATTCTTTACTTGTTTTTCTTGTAGTATTACTGTTGTAATAGCTTGTGAGAGGTTTCTCCACCTCCGACGTGTAGTCGAGAAGGAGTTTAGTTATTGTCGTGCGCATAACTAGAGCTCGGTGAGCTCGCCCGTGGAGTAGGAACCATTCGGTTCCGAACCACGTATATGCTTGTGTATTGCTTGTGATTGTTATGTGTTGTTAGTATTGTTATTATCATTATTATTCTGCTGTGCTAACAACAATCGTAGACAAGCAACACAACGAGAATGAGCAAATTCCACCATCGGACGATTGAGGGATATTCACCCCCCTCTAGTCGGCCCAATACACACCGATCGATCCCCGTCAAGTGGTATCAGAGCCAAGTCGCTCTTCAAGGACTAACCGCCGCGAGAGCACTACAAAATGGCAGGCCTCATCCATCCACCAAAATTCGATGGAGATTTTGCTTGGTGGAAGAAATGGATGGAGGTATATCTCGAAACCGATTTTGATTTTATGATTATTATAGAAAATGGTTTTGAGATGCCTAGGGATAAAGAAAACAAACCCATTGAGAAGTCAAAGTGGGCCCAAGACCAAATCAAGAACTTCAAGACAAATCTTGAGGTAATATAATTGATTAGTGATTTGTTACCTAACACTATTTGGTCTAGATTGGGTGATTATAGGGATGCAAGGGAATTATGGAATAAGATAATGAAATTCCAAGAAAATTCCCAACCGGCACAAGTAGAGGAGAATGCCGAAGAAGAAGCACCATCCACTTTTGATGATGTTGATGATTTGGTGGAGACCTCCACCTCTAACATTGAGGGGGAGGAAAGGGTTTCTATTCCGGAGCAAGATCAAGATGAAGCTTCTACCTCCGGAAGAAGTGAAGAGGCCTCCATCACCTCCCTAGGTAACTCAAGTGTTATTATTTTGAATAAAAATCACATAATATGCTTTGAGTGTAAGGAGAAAGGGCATTACAAGAGCAAATGCCCTAAATTGGCTAAGAAGAAGACACCGACATCAAAAGTCAACCCAAAGTCAAAGGATGCCGAAGTCCCCACAACTAGAAGCAAAGAGCACATTGTGTGCTTCAAATGCAATCAATGTTAGTGAAAGCCCTAGAGCCAATCATGTGATGATTGTTGTATGGACTTTATTGTATCATATTCCTATTTATAAAGGCATGATTATTATATTTACTTGTATTGGTGCCAAATAACTAAATATAATAATGTCCTTGAGTAGAAGGTTCTTATCTATATCAATCGATTGGTTGAATCGATAATGAGATGATATAGAGAACACTACTCTTAATCATTCCTAGTCGAGTATTAACATTCAGGGACAATGTTAATGCGTAGAGACTAGCATGTAGGTCAACACGATGACTTGATCTCACAAGTCATGGATATAAGATATCAAGTTGACACATGGGTATGCATTGGAGAATGTATACTAAATGACCCGCCATGAGGAAGTATCATGGATCATTATATGAGTGTCATATACTTTCTCATGTGGCTATTAGTATGACTATTAGTCCTTAGACTTGAAGTCACCATGGTTCCCTACATAAGGAGTTGCATACTTTGGCTTCGTTAAACGTCACCCGTAAATCGGTGGACTATAAAGGGGATTACTGGGTATGTAACAAATTATGCGGAGGGATGTGAGTGATGTAGATGGGATCTATCCTTCCTATATGACGGGGGTGACATCGATATTCTTGATAGAGTGAGACCACGAAGTGTATGGCCATGCCCAAATGAGTCAATATGAGATATTGAGCTCATTTGATTAGAGTGAGTCTACTTGGAGTTCATGATATAAATTGTACCGAGGATGACATGGTCTATGCCTCAATTGGTCAATCTAGATGTCAAGGATAGAGGGACATTGTCACATATTGTAAGAGTTACAATTAGTAGTCACAAAGGTGATGTTGGAGCTCAACATTATTGTAACTTGGGTAGCAATGATATGTTGCTAGATACCGCTCATTGCTTATGTTCCTAAATCGGTTTAGGGACATTGCCAACGTTACAAGAACCTATAGGGTCACACACTAAGGGAAATTAGATGGAGATTAGGTTCATATGATGAACCATGAGGATTAGGTTCATGGGATGAACCAAATTGGATTAAGAGTAATCCTAATTAGACTAATTGAGTTGGACTCAATTTGATTCAAGTGTTGAATGAGTCTAATTTAGATTTGATTCATCAAATCAATTTAAATTAATGAATAGAGATTCATTAAATTAAATTGACTTGAATCAAATGGTTGGATTTGATCAACCATGGGAGATAAGAGGTCAAGTTTGACTTGACTTGAGAGGGAAGATGAAAGGTCACGTTTGACTTGACCAAATGCCATGTCATGGTGATGACTTGGCATGGCCTACCAATGATGATGCTCCACATCATCATTGACTTAGCATGTGGTGCCACCTCAAGAGGGAGACCAAGAGCCATTGGCTCTTGGAGGAGTTACATGCAAGCATAAAACCCCCCCCCCCCCCCCCGCCCCCCCTAAGAAAAGTGGCCAACCACTATTACCATTAGATGAGATTTATTTTTTGTGAGTTAGACAAATTCATCTTCTTCCTTGGATCACCCTCTCAAGCTCTCCCAACCTCCTTGGCCGAAATTCCTAAAGGGTTCTAGAACACTCTAAGGTATTTTTCTCCACCTATTGCTTGTGTGGATACCAATAGAGGAGTGTGCACTTGACACTCTCGAGTTCTGGCGAACCTTTTGGATGAGCGAGATTTGCGAAGGGCGTCGCATCGAGGGTAACTTCTTATCATGTAGATCTAGAGTATATCTAAAGGTATTAAACACATACATGTTAGTTTTATATTTTATACTTCGCACGGATCCGTGGTCGGGGCTTCCGAGGTTTCTACAACGCAAAAAGCGGTTTTTGTGGCTCGGAAAACCCAACAGTGGTATCAGAGCCATGTGCGAAGCATGTATGTGTTTTGTTTTTGTGGTTTTTATATTAGATATAAAAATTACAGAATTTTATGTTTCTGTAAATTTCCTATTTTTATAGAATTTTTGGGTATTTTTATCGAAGAGTCGAAGCAACGAGTGTTGGGACACTTGTCGGCTTCAACCACCGAGAAAAACTCTCCGAAACGGCGAGTTCTCGCTTTAGATTTTTGGGACAGTGACTTAAGTCGCTATAAGATCATAGTAGGGACACTCGCAAAGTTTATTTTTCGAGTAGGGGCGCTACCCGTATCCCCGAAAGGGGCCTTGTCCTGCGATCGCGCCCGAAAACCATTTTGCGGGACCGTTACGGAGAGGTGACTCATAAAATTGAAAAAAAAAATAGGAACAATTATAGAAATTTTCTGTAAAAATACATAATTTAGAATTATGTATAATTCTGTGATTGTCATGGCCCAATGACCCCAATTTGATTGGATTATGATGTGTTGTAATTCATAATACGGCCTGCGTGCCGTTTTTGTGGATGTGCGTGTTGTATAGTGTATGCGACCTGTGCGGCGTACCTCTTCTTTTGAAATTCTAGTTGTAAATAGTTTTAGACTTGAATGTAACTCGAGTTTCATATTTGTAATGTACAAAATAGAGTGGTGGAAAGTCCACTTGTAGACGAAGTTACGAGAAGGGTGCCGACGACACATGGCGGTCAAAGGAAGCGCTTGGAGAAGTCGCTAGCCTTAGGTTAACCGTCCGATCTTCTCATTGGCTTGAGAAGATCGTAGTAGGGCCATGACTACATCACAGTTAATTATATATATATATATATATGTTGATATATATATATATATATATTTGATTTTGCTTGTATGTATGTGATGCATGCTAGTAGAATAATGCTTGTATGTATATGATGCATGCTAGGATAATTTTCTTGTATGTATATGATGCATGCTAGAATAATGTATGTATGTATGTGATGCATGCTAATATAGGATAATAAAGGCCTTAATGCGTATATAATACACATTACGATTAGATTAGATCTTAATCGAATCAACTCGTAAATGCCTACCAGGTCCTTGATACCCATCACTACCTCGATCATTTGTAGTTGTTGAATCTGCCAAAGTAGAGCAACGCATATTATCTTGGTAGGGTGCGGAGGGACAATCTTGGTCCCGCCTATCACAGCTTGGGTTAGAGTAAGCTCAATTAGATTGAGTAAAACTAGTTAACTCAATTGGATCGAGTAGAACTATAGGCATATTCCAATCGTTGGAAAGATAGGATAAGATCGCATTTACACTAAATCTTGGGCGATTTAGCCAAAGCTAACTCAAGGTCTTTTGTAAATGTGGGTCTTGATCCTATAAACAAGAGTTGCATAGAGATGTAATCGGTAATGTGTTACCCACCGATCGTACTAAGTCTTGGGCGATTTAGCCAAAGCTAACTCAAGGCTTAGTATGATGTGGATATTGTCCCGCAAGAATTATAGCTAGTTTGTATGAATCTAGTAATGTGGTTTGACCACATCCATAACTCGATTCTACAAAATTCCTATAATTCAGTTGGAGCATCATTTGATTAATGACCTAATTAAATGATAAAAGGAATATGATATTAATTCTCTGCATTATATGTTGTAGATTACTATGTCGACAAACATGAACACTCTCTCTCTGCGTTCTGTCCTTGAGAAGGACAAGCTCAATGGAGCAAATTTCCTGGACTGATACAGGAACCTGAGAATTGTTCTCACCCAAGAAAGGAAGTTGTATGTCCTGGAGCAGCCCATTCCGGAGGCACCTCCTGCCACTGCCTCGCGAGCTGACAAAGATGCTTACAAGAAGCATCAAGATGATGCATTAGATGTGTCATGTCTAATGCTCACGACCATGAACTCTAAGCTTCAGAAGCAACACGAGTTCATGAATGCTTATGATATGGTTGGACATCTTCGTCAACTATATCAAGGACAAGCAAGGCATGAGAGATATGAAGTCTCTAAGGCATTGTTTGGGTTCAAAATGCAAGATGGGACTCCCGTATGTCCATATGTACTCAAGATGATTGGGTACGTAGAAAACCTACAAAGGCTGGGATTCCCACTTGGCCAAGAGCTGGCCACTGACCTGATCTTGCAATCTTTGTCACAAGTCTACAATCAATTTGTCATGAATTATAACATGAATGAAATTGATAAGCCACTGCCTGAGATGCTCAGCATGTTGAGAACTGCTGAGCTTAACCTTAAGAAGGGAAAATATGACACCATTTTGATGGTGCACAAAAAGAAAGGCAAGGGCAAGCCTAAAGGTAAGGGAAAGTCTCAAACCAAGGGCAAAGGCAAAGAACTTAAACCCAAAGGAGGGGTAGCTAAGGAAGGGGCTTGCTTCCACTGCAAGGAAGCTGGACACTGGAAGCGTAACTGCAAAGCTTACCTGGAAGATCTTAAGAAGAAAAGAAGTGAGACTTCTACTTCAGGTATAAATGTTATAGAAGTCAATCTATCTATTACTTCATCATGGGTATTACATATCGGATGTGCATCTCACATTTGTACCAATGTGCAGGCGCTGAGAAATAGCAGGGCATTGACAAAGGGCGAGGTGGACCTACGAGTAGGCAATGGAGCAAGGGTTGTTGTTGTTGCTATAGGAACTTATGATCTATCTCTGCCCTCTTGGCTTGTACTAGAATTAGATGAATGTTGTTATGTGCCTGCTTTGACAAAGAACATAATTTTGGTTTCTTGTTTGGACAAGAAAGGATTTACATTTATAATAAAGAACAAATATTGTTCAGTTTATTTAAATGATATGTTCTATTGTAGTGCACCACTAATGAACGGACTCTACTTTCTAGACTTAGAGAGCCCTATCTACAACATAAGTACTAAGAGGTTCAAGTCAAATGAGTTGAACCAAACCTATCTCTGGCATTGTCGCTTAGGTCACATAAATGAGAGTCGCTTATCTCAGCTCCATAAGGATGGGCTGCTAGACTCATTTGATTTTGAATCATATGAGACATGCGAGTCTTACCTTTTAGGCAAGATGACTAAGACTCCCTTTAGTGGACACAGCGAAAGAGCAACAAATTTGTTAGGACTTATACATAGTGATGTATGTGGTCCTTTTAATGTTGCTACTAGAGGTGGTTACAGGTACTTCATTACATTTACTGATGACTTCAGTAGATATGGTTATGTATATCTTATGACATATAAATTAGAATCTTTTGAAAAGTTCAAAGAATTCAAGAATGAAGTACAAAACCAGCTTGGCAAGAGTATTAAGATACTTCGATCAGATCGAGGTGGTGAATACTTTAGCCATGAGTTTCGTGACTATCTAGCTGAGTGTGAGATTTTATCCCAACTCACTACTCCTGGAACACCACAGTGAAATGGTGTATCCGAAAGGAGGAATCGTACCCTATTAGATATGGTACGATCTATGATGAGTCACACAGATCTTCCTATATCCTTTTGGGGATATGCTCTAGACACACCATCCTTTCCCCTTAACCGTGTACCATCCAAGGCTGTTATAAAGACACCATATACGATATGGACAGGGAGAAATCCCGAGATGTCTTTCATGAGGATTTGGGGTTGTGAGGCTTATGTTCGACGTCAAGTCTCAGACAAACTGGGACCCAAATCCGATAGGTGCTATTTTGTTGGATATCCTAAGGATACAAAGGGATATTACTTCTACATTCCCAGTCAGGACAAAGTGTTTGTAGCAAAGACTGGGATTTTTTTAGAAAGGGATTTTGTTTCTAGAAAAACTAGTGGGAGTACGTTCGATCTTGAAGAAATTCAAGATAAGGACCATAGCACTGAGGCCTTGATGGAGGTTGAACAGGAACAACAAAGTGTTATGGGTGATGAGGTTGTTGCACAAAGAGTTATAGAACAACCACCTGTTCAGGTAGACCTACCTCTTCGCAGGCCTGATAGGGTACGTCGTCAGCCTGAGAGATACTCATTTCTCTTGTCTGACCATGATGACGTTATGCTCATTGAGAATGAGTCTACCTCCTATCAGGAAGCTGTGATGAGCCCAGATTCTGAGAAATGGCTAGAGGCCATGAGATCCGAGATGGAATCCATGTACACTAACCAAGTATGGACTTTGGTTGATCCACCTGAAGGGGTCAAACCCATTGGTTGTAAGTGGGTCTTTAGGAGAAAGACTGACATTGATGGACTTACGCATACCTATAAGGGTCGATTGGTGGCTAAAGGTTTCAAGCAGATTAATGGTATTGACTATGATGAAACCTTTTCTCCAGTGGCGATGTTTAAGTCCATTCGGATCTTGCTTGCTATTGCAACATACCACGATTATGAGATCTGGCAAATGGATGTCAAAACCACATTTCTGAATGGAAACTTACTCGAGGATGTGTACATGACACAACCTGAGGGTTTTGAAAATCCACAGCATACTGGGAAAGTATGCAAGCTACAAAGGTCCATTTATGGGCTAAAGCAAGCCTCTCGGAGTTGGACTCTTCGATTCGATGATGCGATCAAACAGTTTGGTTTCATCAAGAATGAAGATGAACCCTGTGTCTACAAAAGGGTTAATGGGAATACAGTTGTCTTCCTTGTATTGTGTGTGGATGACATACTGCTCATTGGGAATGACATCCTTCGCCACACCGTGAAGACTTGGCCGGGACGTGCTTCTCAAACGAAGGACTTGTGAAGCAAACCAGATTCTAGGCATCAAGATCTATAGAGATAGATCTAAGAGATTGCTTGGCCTAAAGTCGAGTACATACATCGACACGGTATTACTAGTTTGCCATGCAGAATTCCAAGAAGGGACTTCTGCCGATGTCACATGGTGTGAGTCTTTCGAAGACTCAAAGTCCCTCTTCTAGAGAGGAGAGAGACCGCATGGATAAGATCCCTTATGCATCTGCAATAGGATCTATCATGTACGCTATGCTGTGTACTCGTCCTGATGTCTCGTATGCTTTGAGCATGACGAGTAGATACCAGTCAGATCCAGGTGAGCATCACTGAATAGCAGTCAAGAATATTCTTAAGTACTTGAGAAAGACTAAAGAATATTTCTTGATATTTGGAGGCGATGAGGAGCTAACTATAAAGGGTTACAGCGATGCCAACTTCCAAACTGACCAGGATGATTATAGATCGCAGTCAGGGTTCGTGTTTTGCTTGAATGGTGGCGCTGTGAGCTGGAAGAGTTCGAAGCAGGACACAGTTGCTGATTCTACAATAGAAGCCGAGTATATCGCTGCATCTGAGGCAGCAAAGGAGGCAGTTTGGATCCGCAAGTTCATTACTGAGCTTGGGGTGGTTCCTAGCATTGCAAATCCTATAGAGCTCTATTGTGACAACAATGGAGCGATTGCACAGGCTAAGGAACCTCGCTCACACCAGCGGACCATACACATACTACGGCGCTTCCATCTCATTCGAGATATTATCGATAGAGGAGATGTGAAGATTTGTAGAGTACCCACAGAGGCTAACATCGCAGATCCCTTGACCAAGGCTTTGGCACAGAAAAAGCATGATGGTCACAATAGGTCATTGGGTATTAGATACTACGGTGATTGGCACTAGTGCTAGTGAGAGATTGTTAGTGAAATCCCTAGAGCCAATCATGTGATGATTGTTGTATAGACTTTATTGTATCATATTCCTATTTATAAAGGCAAGGTTATTATATTTACTTGTATTGGTGCCAAATAAATAAATATAATAATATCCTTGAGTAGTAGGTTCTTATCTATATCAATCGATTGGTTGAATCGATAATGAGATGATATAGAAAACACTACTCTTAATCATTCCTAGTCGAGTATTAACATTCAGGGACAATGTTAATGCGTAGAGACTAGCATGTAGGTCAACACGATGACTTGATCTCACAAGTCATGGATATGAGATATCAAGTTGACACATGGGTATGCATTGGAGAATGTATACTGAATGACCCGCCATGAGGAAGTATCATGGATCGTTATATGAGTGTCATATACTTTCTCATGTGGCTATTAGTATGACTATTAGTCCTTAGACTTGAAGTCACCATGGTTCCCTACATAAGGAGTTGCATACTTTGGCTTCATTAAACGTCACCGGTAAATGGGTGGACTATAAAGGCGATTACTGGGTATGTAACAAATTATGCGGAGGGATGTGAGTGATGTAGATGGGATCTATCCCTCCTATATGACGGGGATGATATCGATATTCTTGATAGAGTGAGACCACGAAGTGCATGGCCATGCCCAAATGAGTCAATATGAGATATTGAGCTCATTTGATTAGAGTGAGTCTACTTGGAGTTCAAGATATAGATTGTACTGAGGATGACATGGTCTATGCCTTAATTGGTCAATCTAGATGTCAAGGATAGAGGGACATTGTCACATATTGTAAGAGTCACAATTAGTAGTCACAAAGGTGATGTTGGAGCTCAACATTCTTGTAACTTGGGTAGCAATGATGTGTTGCTAGATACCGCTCATTGCTTATGTTCCTAAATCGGTTTAGGGACATTGCCAATGTTAGAAGAATCTATAGGGTCACACACTAAGGGCAATTAGATGGAGATTAGGTTCATATGATGAACCATGAGGATTAGGTTCATGGGATGAACCAAATTGGATTAAGAGTAATCCTAATTAGACTAATTAAGTTGGACTCAATTTGATTCAAGTGTTGAATGAGTCTAATTTAGATTTGATTCATCAAATCAATTTAAATTAATGAATAGAGATTCATTAAATTAAATTGACTTGAATCAAATGGTTGGATTTGATCGACCATGGGAGATAAGAGGTCAAGTTTGACTTGACTTGAGAGGGAAGATGAAAGGTCAAGTTTGACTTGACCAAATGTCATGTCATGATGATGGCTTGGCATGGCCGGCCAATGATGATGCTCCACATCATCATTGACATAGCATGTGGTGCCACCTCATGAGGGAGACCAAGAGCCATTGGCTCTTGGAGGAGTTACATGCAAGCATGTAACCCCCCCCCCCCCTCCCCCCAAAGAAAAGTTGCCGGTCACTATTAACATTAGATGAGATTTATTGTGTGTGAGTTACACAACTTCATCTTCTTCCTTGGATCACCCTCTCAAGCTCTCCCAACCTCCTTGGCCGAAATTCCTAAAGGGTGCTAGCACACTCTAAGGTATTTTTCTCCACCTATTGCTTGTGTGGATACCAATAGAGGAGTGTGCACTTGACACTCTCGAGTTCCGGTGAACCTTTTGGACGAGCGGGATTTGCGAAGGGCGTCACATCGAGGGTAACTTCTTATCATGTAGATCTAAAGTAGATCTAAAGGTATTAAACACATACATGTTAGTTTTATATTTTATACTTCGCACGGATCCGTGGCCGGGGCTTCCGAGGTTTCCGCAATGCAAAAAGCGGTTTTTGTGGCTCGGAAAACCCAACAATCAAAAGGGGCACTACCAAGCCAATGCCCTAGGGGGGGGAAGAAAGGGCAAGAAGATGTATCTCATGAAGGGGGAGCTTCCAAAGCTAACCCTAAGGTACATTTAGTTAATGCACCTTCAATTCCTAAAGTCAAAAAGTATGCCAAAAATTATTTTAGTTCTCTTGCAATTATAAATGAAAAGCATGCTAGTAGAAATAATAAAGTTTATTGTTTAGGTGCAAGGCATGATAATTCATCTAAGGATAAACCTAGGACCAATAACACTAGAACTATTTTGCCTAGGGAATCAATTAGGAGAATTGAAGAAAACTTGCGTGTTAATCCCAAGAAATCTAGGAACATTCCTAAGAAGAAGAACATTTCCCAAAAGATAAATGAAAATTTAAAATTGGGAAAATTAGAGCTAGAGAACCAAGCCTTGAGGTCAAGGCTAGAAAAAATTGAGAAGGCCCTAGCAATAATCACAAATTCGGTTAAAGGGTCAAATGGCCAAAAGTCAAGACCTAAGGTTCAAAAATGGTCTAAGGGCAAGGAAGATTTGGGTCACAAACCTAAGCCCAAGAAGGCTTATTATAATGTTCCATTTGATTATGGAACTATTTCTAGGTCTAGAAAAACCAAGTCTAATAGGGAAGCCATCCCTAAGTCTAGGCATGGTATGTGCTTAGTGGCTAAGACCTCAAAGAAATCAAATGTAGCCACTAGGAAGGTCAAAGGAGGAGTCACCTCTAGAGTTGACCTAGGAAAGACCCAAAAGACTATGGCTTTAAAGCCTAAAAGGGTCATTAGGAAGGTATCTAGGGAAGTCATCCCTAGAGAATACCTTGTTAACCCAAGGAGCTCCAATAGATATTGGGTTCCTAAGAGGGTGATCAATTCATGCTAAATGGGTTAGGGTGTGTCAACCCTAAGTGGATGGGTAGGTAACCTAACCATAGTAGCGTTGACACATTAGGATGTGCCAATGTGCTTGAGAAGTTAAAAATGATTTAAATTGGCACAATTAGGTCTTAGATGTATTGGTGTGCCATTTTGGGTTTATGACACACTTGGGAGATAATGGGTTTAAGGCAAAATGTAATAAATTCCTAGAAATGGCAACTTGGATTTTACACTTAGGTATTCCATACCTTAGTATATTTTACTTGTCATGATTTATTTGTCTTGCCATGTCATGACATCATTTTCATTTTTATCTCTAAAAATGTCATGATCATGTTTTAGACTTTTCTTTATATGTCATGTATGCTAAAAATGTCATTCACATGCCATGACATCATGATTTTGGCATGTGCTTTTATCTATATCATATTTATGCCATAATCATAACATGCATATAAATAAAATGAAATTAAGGACTATGGCATGATTTGATGGGAATCAAATAATATTGCCTAAAAATATGCATGAAACCATTAAAAGAACAAAAACCCACATCTCACTAAAAACTTGACTTGTATGTGTTTTACACATCTAGATATAAGTGAGATGTTTAGGAAAAAGGAATTAAAGGTTTCAAAAAACATTTTGAAAATATTTTGAAAAACCTTGGTGAAGCCTATCTTTTGATAGCCATCACCATTGAATGGGATGATACAAAGAGGGCTCTTTATTGAAGCTTTTCTTAACTTTTGGACTTTGTGTCAATCTCTTAATTTAGTGGGTAAAATAATTTTCAAATATTTTTCACCCATAGTGTTTATGATAAGTAATATACATACCAAATTTCAAGATTTTTAAACCTATGTATATTTACTTATGAATTTTGGAAAGTCATTTTTGAAATTGTAAAACGCAAATGCGCTTATTAGTTGATCACATGGTGGCCAAATGATCGATGGAGGTGGCAATGATCGATGGAGATGGCATGATCGATTTCAATTCCAATGATCGCCCGTCGATTTCGGGTAAATCTTGTTGGTTAGGCCCATGTTCAGCTAGGTTAAGGTCCACTAACCACTCCTAACCCTAGGATATGCTTGGGAGAGCATTAGAAAGGGTGGAAATCCATTGGACATGGATTAGGATATGGGTTTAGGGAGAGTATCAAATTTAAGGTGGAAGAGAGTTCATTGTTGAACTTTACCTTAATTTTGATTGGTTAAATGTTCCTATTGGCTTAGGAACTCTCCAAGGACATTGTTGGTGCAATGGTCAAGGGGGAGCAAGCCTCTAGGGGGAGGTATCCATCATGGGAAGATGGATGTGTATTTCCACATGGGAGGAAAATTGGATTGCCTCTCTTTAAGTGATATGGGATCACTAGAAAGATTGTAGGCATGTGTTCCTCCAAGAGAGAGATTGTAAGATCTCATTGGGATATGAGACATTTATACCCATGGGGAGGACCTTTTTGATGTAATGTCAAAAAGGGGGAGAAGTTACCAAGTTACCAATTAGGTTTGGAATTCTCATTTGGGATGTGAGAATTGCCAATATGGGATAATTGGTAGAATTAAGATGGTAGTTTTGTCAATCATCAAAAAGGAGGAGATTATTAGTGCAATCGGCCCAGGTTGACTTGAGCAGTACCTTGATAGTATTTTGATGATAGAAAAAACTCATGACATGGGATTGTCATGGGAAAGTCCAACATGGGGTCGGCATGGAAAATCCAAGATGGTGCTTGGTGTGGGAAAAGTCCAAAGCATTGCGAAGCCGTGCGCTTGGTGCTTGGTGAGAAATGCATTGCGAAGCCGTGCGCTTGGTGCATCCGAGGGACCGTAGGATGGGGAGCGAATGGAGTGAGCCCAAAGGGAAGCATACTTCAAGGGCAAGAGACACGAAGGATGTCGTTGCGAAGCCGTGCGCTTGGCGCATCCGAGGGATGTAGGCCGAGGGAAGAGAGGTTCGGTGGGGAACTCCATGAGGGAAGATGTGGACTTGGCCAAGTGGCTAAGACTGAGTGTCAGAGGCACAAACTTGGTGTTTGAGGTTTTACCCGATGGTCGGATGCTCAAACAACTTGGTGGACATAGGTGTCGAGTGTTAGACTTGTGGTTTTGTTCTTAGCGATCATACCATGGATTAGCCGATGATCGTTGTCGACGAGCAGTTAATCAGAAGGATGGCAGTCGACTGATGGGAGTGTCGCGAGCATAGAACACTCCGTAGCTGACTGGGCAGTCGGCTACTAGGTCACCAGTCGACTGCCATGGACTGGCAGTCGACTGGTAGGTGATCCGTTGGAACTTATTCGACATGGATCTGGCCATTGTGAGACAACGGCTACAGGGGCAGTCGACTGGGGCCTTTTTGCAGTCGACTACTGGGCACGAAAATAGCTTGATACAGGTTATAAATGGAGCTCAAGTTGGAGGATTTCGCCAAGACTTTAAGGGAACTATTGGAGGGGAATTGCTACTACATTCCAGTCGTTCAAGAGCCATCCAAAGCAAGCAACAAGAAAGGGTTCAAAGCTAAGAGTTGTAAAGCATTCTTTACTTGTATTTCTTGTGTCTTTGTATTTCTTGTAGTATTACTATTGTAATAGCTTGTGAGAGGTTTCTCCACCTCCGACGTGTAGTCGAGAAGGAGTTTAGTTAGTGTCGTGCGCATAACTAGAGCTCGGTGAGCTCGCCCGTGGAGTAGGAACCATTCGGTTCCGAACCACGTATATGCTTGTGTATTGCTTGTGATTGTTATGTGTTGTTAGTATTGTTATTATCATTGTTATTCCGCTGCGCTAACAACAATCGTAGACAAGCAACGCAACAAGAACGAGAAAATTCCACCATCGAACGATTGAGGGTTATTCACCCCCCCCCCTCTAGCCGACCCAATACACACCGATCGATCCCCGTCAGGACTTTCCTTGCCAAGTATTCATACTTGGGCTTCTCCATTGCCAAGAATCTAATCTTGTACTTTTTCTTGCCAAGTATCCACACTTGGACTTCTCCATTGCCAAGGCTACAATCTTGGACTTTCACTTGAGTTTCACTCGACCTTAGTCAACCTTGGCCTGAGGTAAATTTCTCCAACAATCTCCTTCGTGACAATCTCCCTCATATGACCTTGGATATCCCAATCATCCACTAGTTATATGGTCAACATATGGGCAAACCCATATGGTCAAGCAATCGTCAAACCCATTGTCACATATCAAAACTCTACTCGAGTCCCACTCAAGTTTGGTCAATGGTGACCTGGGCCAATTGCACCAACATTTCTTCCCTCTAACCCTCACCGTCTACAACAAAAAGGTCAGTTTAAGATTTTATTTTATTTTTTTAATGATAATGGATGCTAAATATTTAGGTTTCTTAGTATTTTATCATGATTCTAATTTATTAATTTAGTTTTATGTATATATTTTAATGAAAATGTTATGTTTACTTTTATAGATGTCAATGTAAGGAGATATTTTAAATATGGATATTGATAATAGTTGTTCAATGTCACAATATAGTCCTTAAATAGGTACAAAAACACTTGTAGATTCTAAAGAAAAAGTAAGCAAGCGAAAAATAATAAAATTAAGAAGTGAGGTATGAGATAATTTCGCAAAGTTTAATAATAATGCTAATGAGATTAAATCCTAATGTAAATATTATCATAAAGAATTTTTTTTTGTGAGGAACAACAGGCTTAATATCTTATATGACTTCATGCAAAAAATATCCTCACACTGTTAAAACAACTCAAACACAATTGAGTTTATAATTAGATGTAAGATAGGGTGAAGTATCTCTAATTTCTTAGAAATTTGATCAAGATGAATCTATCAAAGTATTAGCTAGAATAATTATAATGAATGAAATTTGTAGAAGGAAAATGGTTTAAAGCATTTGTGGTTATAGTATGCCCAAAGTGTAGGGATCTTTTGCCCAAAATAATCGCATAATGTAGTGGAAATTTGATCCCTCCAGAAATCCATGTGTATACATAGTATCGTGATCGTTCTTACAACTACATCTAGTTGAGAGATTACCCTTGATACGTAGCCCTTCGCAATCCCAGCAACAACCTTTTGCAATGAATCTCAGCGCGATCAGGATGGTCGTGCCTCTATGGTATCTACACGAACACTCTTTTAGAGAATCAAAGTCTTTGGTTGTGTTATCAACCACCCAAAAGACTTTCGACCAAAAGAGGGAGGAATAGAGATGCTCAGCCAACAAGATGAGAAGAAAAAGAAGTCTCTCACTCAAGAAGATGAGAAGAAAACATTTTAAAGATGTTTCTTCCAACCTTTGGTTTTCCCACTTCAATGCATGATTAATTCACATTAATCATGCATGATAAGAGGTTTCTTCCAACCTTTGGTTTTTCCTCTTCAATGCATGATTAATTCACATTAATCATGCATGATGAATTCATGATGATTCCATATCATTCATCTTCTTCAAATTAATTTGAGTCCAACTCAAATTAAACCAATTTGAGTCTAACACAAATTCGACCAACTTATTTGAGTCTAACTCAAATGCATCCCTTTCAGTGAGTCTAACTCAATGATTCCAATTCAATTGCCTAATGGTTCATTTAGTAAAACTAAAATGAACTCATCTCCAAAACATGTTCTTTGTGTGTGACCCAATAGGTTCTCGTAATATTGACAATGTCTCTAAAACACCTTCTAGAAACATAAGCAATGAGTGGCATCTAGCAATGCATCATTACTACCCAAGTGACGAGAATGTCGAGATCTGACATAACCTGTCTATGACTATTATCTTGTATGACTCAATCCTTCTATCCTTTATATCTAGTTAATCAATGAGGCATATACCGTGTCATCCTCTTATCAATCTTTGTGTTTCTTGATCTCTAAGTAGACTACCCCAATAAAATGAACTCAATATCTCATATTGACTTATTTGAGCATGGTCATGCATTTTAGTAGTCCTACTTTATCAAGGGGACCACAGATATCACTTCCATCATATGGAAGGGATAGATCCTATCTACATCACTCACATACCTCTGCATAAATCATTTCATACCAAGTGATTGACTTTATAGTCCACCTTGTTACAAGTGACATTTGTCGATACTAAAATATACAACTCCTTATGTAGGAAACCGTAGTGATTTCAAGTATAGGGACTATTCATTCCAATAGCCACTATGAGAATGTTTATGACACTCATATGAAAATCTATGAACATTATCATGGTGGGTCAGTTCAATACGTATTCTCTTAGATATACCCATGTGTCAACTTGATATCCTATATCCATGACTTATGAGATTAAGTCATCAGTTGACCTACATACTAGTCTCAACGTATTAATATTATCCTTGTATATTAATACTTGACTAGAAAAAGTTACGAGTAGTATTCTATATATATCTACAGTATCCCGCTATCAAGTCACCAACTTGATATACTATAGATTAGAACCAACTACCCTAGGATATTATTATATTTATTCAAATGACACATCAATGAAGTAAATACAATGACCATAAACTCTGCCTTTATTATGAAATATGCTACAAAAGTTCCATTACCAATCATCTCATAAGTGATACTTAGGGCTAATACTAACACAAAGTTTAGAATTCCTTCGAGATGGATAGTTACTCGTGATTGTATAGAATTATATACAATTGAAAAGTCTATTTCATGATTAAACACAAAAGAACTAATTCTTTGACAATTGATACATGACATCGATTCAAAAAATCAATTATATGCGTTTGACAACTCGTTTTATCGACAAACATTAGGAGTTACATAAAAAAAATTCTGAATTTTTTTTTCCAATTACAAGCCATAAAGTCAAGGTAATCAGTTTAACTATTGAAAATTGCATGAGAGATAAGAGAATTAATAGAATTTTTACTATTACTATTGATAATGCAAGTTTAAATGATGTCACTATCACTAATTTAAAAAAAAAGATGGTTAATTGATATTTCACTTTTTTTAAGGGAAAATTCATTCATGTGTGATATGTATCTCATATAATCAACTTGATTGTTGTTAATAGCTTGAAAGATATAAATCCATCTATGATAAGGGTTAGGAATACTATTAAATATATTAAGTAATCCCTCTCAAGATTAAGTAAGTTCAAAAAATATATAAAAATTGAAAAATTGAAAGTAAGAACTCATTATGTTTAGATATACTAAATATATGAGACTCAACTTGCTTGATGTTGAATGTAGCTCAAAAATTTGAAAGAGATTTTAATAGGCTTGGTGAACAAGATTCATACTTTAAATTAGATCTTCAATATACAAATTGACATATTATTCTAAATGATAATGGAGATATGATATTTGGATCAAATAGGAAACCTCTAAAAAAAATTAAAACTTTTAATGGAAGTCAATAAGTGCAAATTGAAATAATGTTAGACTTTTTGCATCTCTATTACAAGTTTTTTATGAGTTAACATTAAAATTTCAGAATATTTATATGTCACTTCTAATACTTTTGCATATGAAATTAATTCTTTTCATACCATATTGAAGGAGTGACAAGAAAGTGATGAACCTAATAAATATTTGATAGAAAATAGAATAAAAAATAAATTTGACAAGTATTGGGGAGATTCATAGAAGATAAATAACTTGATTTATATTGCAGTGGTACTTGATCTAAAATATAAATTAGATTTCATAGAATTTATATTGATTGAATTATATAGAGATGAAAATGGTGCAAGAATAGAAAAGATTATAAAGGACACTTTATTTACTTTGTACAAAAATTATAAGGAGAAAATAGAGAGTCAAAATAGTTCCTCAAGAATTTCATTCATTTCAGAATCAGGTGATAGTTGTTAGAACCTTTAGGTGGTGCTAGAGGGGGAGGAGGGCGGGGTGAATAGTGATTGTCAATTTCTTGGTTCAATTGAATTCGTGTGTTCTTGTCTACAAAACATTAGCACAACAAAATACAAATACAAATATACAATACAAACACGATATAAGTCTTTTACGTGGTTCAAAACCCTAGTTCCTACTCCATGGTCGAGCTCTAAAGATTCACACCACCACTAAATCTTCTCATTCTCGGAAACAATCCAGAGGTGGAGAAGCCTCTTACAATGAGATTACATAAGGAGAATATAAAAAAACAAAATACAAAAGCGAATGAAGAATGACAAGTGAAAACACTTTTACAAGATAAGCTTTTGATTGTTTGTTGATTTGGTTGCTTTGAACGGCTTGGAAGGTATGAAATACAACAACAACTCCCCTTCAAAGTCTTCAAAAACTACAGCCTTCATCCTCCACCGAAGTCTCCTTATAAAGCTATAGCTCGGGCTTATTTTCGCTGATCATTCGACGAGCCTTACCCCCAGTTGACTGCTCGTTCTATCGTAGCCTCACAATGGACTAATCCATGTCAGATTTGATCGATTAGTCAATTGCCCTGACCCAACAGTCGACTATCATAGCCATCAGTCAATTACCATAAGACAACAGTCGACTAAGAAATCTTCTATGCTCGTGTCCACTAAATTCAGTCGACTACCCAATCCCATAAGTCGACTACTAGTGGCCAGTCGACGGGTCCAAGCTATCAGTCGACTGCCTGAGCCACAGTCAATTTTTTTGAGTCGCACAGCTCGGGTCGAGCCAACCACTTAGATAAGTCGATGGGTTCATAACCCCAGTCAGCTGCTTGAGTCGTCTGAGCCCCCCCGAGTGTCGAGCACTAGACCAGTCGAGTCACCAATGCTATCAGTCGACTGATACACCTCAAAACTAAGGTTTTACTTAAGTATGATCCTCTCCTACTTGATACTCACCCTTATCATAGACCTAAGTCTTCAAGTCACTTCCATCAGCCTCACACCCTCAGGGTCCATCTGAGTCCTCCATGACTCTTTCACCCTTCGTGCTAGCCTTCAAGTGCTTCCATCAACTTTGTAATGCTAATGGGTATGCTACCAAGACTCCACCCTTGGGCTTACACGACCAAGACTACACCCTTGGACTTTCCTCTACCAAGTATCCATACTTAGACTTTCGCCGCCATGACTACCCACTTGGACTTACACGACTAAGACTACACCCTTGGACTTTTTTTTGCCAAGTTTTTAAACTTGGACTTTCACTGCCAAGACTATATACTTGGACTTACACGACCAAAACTACACACTTGGACTTTTCCCTTTACTAAACATCTATATTTGAACTTTCCCTTGCCAAGACTCCACCCTTGGACTTTTCCTTTGCTAAGTATCCATACTTAGACTTTTCTTATGCCAAGAATCCATTCTTGGACTTCTCAATTGCCAATTATCCATACTTGGATTTTTTCTTGCCAAGTCTCAAAACTTGGACTTTCACTCGAGTCTCACTCTAGCTTGGTCAACCTTGACCCAAGGTTGATTTCTCCAACAATCTCTCTCATAACAATCTCCCTCATATGACCTTGGATGTCTCAAACTATCCACTAGTCATATGATTAACATATGGTTAAACCATTGTCAAATGTATTGCCAAACGTCAAAACACTACTCGAGTCCCACTCGAGTCTGGTTAATATTGATCTGAGATCGATTGCACCAACAATCTCTCCCCTTTTTAATGTTTGACAATACTTTTAAGTTAGGTTAACCCATAAGCCCAACTATGCCTTTTCTTATGCCAAAGTATAATGAAGGTTTCCTAACTTAAACCCTTCATTTATCCTCCTCTGGCATATATCAAAAAGTCTACCAAGGTTTTCCATGTCTCATCTTCTAATAAGATCCTTCATTCTCCCCCTTGGTCAAAGACTCATAATAAATGTCTTCATGCCAATGAAAGGCAATTCTTCACTCTCCCCATTTTAAACCTTTATTCATCATCCCTTGATGGACAAACCCCCCCTAAAAGCTTACTCTCCCTTAACTATTGCACAAACAATTTCCTTGGAGAGTTCCTAAGCCTACAAAAAAAATCTAAACCATCAAAAATAAGGGTAAAAGTTCAAACTTGAACTTTAACCTCCTAATCAACTCTCCAATTCATTTTCAATGAGTATTTTACCCTTTCAATGCTTCTCTAAGCATATCATAGGGTTAAGAGTAGTTAGGGTACATAAGGGTGCTAATAATTAGCCACACAAACTTTGTTCAACCAAAATTAGACACAACAGTCAACTCTATTAGTGAGTAGTCAACTGCCTATATGCAGCAGTCAACTAGAGTATGATTTTCCATAAATCAGACTTTCAGTTCAGATTTTGATAAAGTATAACTAATTATATGTTTTTCAAAAAATCATGAAACTTCATACGTATATTACTTATGTCAAACATTATGGGTGAAAAATGATTTTGTAATAAAATACCCATTATTTTGAAAGATTGATACAAAATTCAAAACTATTAAAAACTTCAATGTTTTTGCCTAACTTGTATCAATTTCTTAATGATTATTGCTATCAAAAGATAGTGATGGTGTTCACTTCTTCGGCCTACCAAGATCTCCCTCCCCCTTATTGCAGATCTCCTTCAATCACCTTAGATCCAAAAGCTCCCAGCTAGATCTGTCACCGAGGAGTGTTAAGAATGAAATAATGAATAGCTTCCACTTTGATCACCTTGTATCCTTGAAATAAATGCTAAATCTGCCACTTCACAAAAGAGTGTTAGAGATGGGTCAGCTTCTCGGCACGTCCCCTCCGACGCTAAAGTATAACAACAGAAGGAAAAAAGTAGAAATGCAGAAAGAATGAAGAAGAAGTGAGAAGAAGATCCTTGGGGTATCGAATAGCGAAGAAACAACCATCCCTCCTTCCATCTACCTCTGCCCCCTTTTATAGATGATTCGTCTCGCCTTCTCCTTTAAGTGAATTTACTCTAATACCCTTGCCAAGCTGTCAAGTGGAACTGCTTTTCCCACCCCTTTTCAAAATATCTTCTTCAAATGCTTCATGTGTTTTATATTTCCTTGCCAAGTATTAATTAGATAAAATATATAAAATATGATAAAATATCTTATATTAATTATGCTAATCATCCTCGAACTCTTCCTGGTACTTCCAATACTCTAGAATACCCATACTTACTTATTTTACCATATTCAGAAAAAACCCTAGAAATCCATACATGGCTCGGGAAATAGGCATACTGCTCGAGAAATAAGCATATGGCTCAGGAAACACACTGACTGCTCGAGAACTATATACACTGATTTGCTAATACCATACTTAATTTTGATCACAATTACACTGTGTCACCCTACTAGGCTGGGGAAATACATAAGTTTCTTGGGAATTACATAAACTGCTCTGCCAATACAATATTTAACTCTGAGCCACACTGTCCTGTGCCACCCTACTGGGCTCGGGAAATACATATACTGCTCGGGAGACATATATACGACTTGCCAAGTGCATAAACTGCTCTGCAATCATAATACTAAACTCTAAACCACACTTCTCCGTACCACCCTAATGTGCTCGGGAAATACATATACTATCCAGGAAACACATATATGACTTAGCAAATACATAAATTGCTCTTCAATCACCATACTCAACTCTGAACCATACTTCTCTGCACCACCTTACTGAGCTCGGAAAATACATATACCGCCCGAGAAACACATATATGGCTCGGCTAGTACACAAACTACTCTGCAATCACAATACTCAACTCTGAACCACACTTCTTTGTACCACCCTACTTAGCTCAGAAAATACATATACTGTTGGGTTTTCGGCACCGCGGTGTGTGTGTGTTCGATCATGTTTCGTAAACATGAGCACAGCGGAAGCAATAAAATTAATAAATCTACATTTATTATAACACACACAACACACACATGCATAGTACAACAAGTGTAGACATAACCGTAAATTTAAATTTGTAATAAAAGGAAATTTAACTACGTTATACCTTTCGTATGACGTGTAGCGGGAACGGCATCAACCGGAACGATCCTCGCTAGAATCGTCTCTATCCGTATCCACGCCGAGTATCCTCTGGATGACTTCGCTAAGCCACGAGCTTCGTCTTTGTACGGGTTACTAGCCTCGTGTTGAAGACGACGTGATCGAGAGATGATCACGATCCGAATCCAAATTCGGATCCAAAAACGAGTCCTCAAAACTCGCTTCTCCGGAGAGGTATTCGTCAACCGATTGACGAATCCTTCGTCCTCCACCTCAAAGGATTATCGGAGATCGAATCCCCGGTAAGTTAGCCGCTGTCGGAGCTCTAACCGTCGTCCAAACGATGCTCCGGCGAGAGGAGAACAAGCTGTCCAGAAAACTGGACAGCTTTGGTGGAGGAGATAGGCGCCGGCCAACCAAGGGAAGATGAAACTCACCTTGATGCCAAACCTAAAGGAGATCACCGGAGGGTCACCGGAGGATCACCGGCCGAAGCTTGGACGCCGGCAACAACTTGGACGGCGGCACAAGAGGTTGGGCGGCAATGGAGGTTGGCACCAACTCTTAGAGGGGATGAGGTGGGCGGCAACTTGAGCTAGGGTTTTTGGATTAGGACTTAATTATCCCTTAAGTCCTCTTTTATAGAGAACTAATTCTCTTAATGGTTATTGGATCATAACCATTAGACCCGTTAACCCGCTCCATTAAGATAAGTTAAAATAAATCAAACCATGATGGTTTATTTTAAGTTAAAACGAACCGAACCGAATTTTGGCTCATTCGTTTAAAATAAACCAAACCCTTTGGTTTATTCTCCTCCATTGGATTAGAACCAAACCATTTTGGTCCATCCATTATGTCTTCATAAGACATGGCCCATCCACGCTTCCATTGCGACTGAAACGATTTCATGCTCGCTCCATGTTTGGTCCAACCAAACTTAGTTTCTCTCGGTCTGAGAATCTCATTCTCAAGCTCGTTTTAAATCCTTCGGATTACGCTCGTTGTGCGTGTGACCAAATAGGTTCTCGGTTTATGTTGGCCGTCTATAATTAACCATTAATTATAGAACGATCATGAGTGGCACCTAGTAGTACATCATGATCCCCAATTAACCGAAAAGATCAACGGTTGAGCCAAAACTATTTCTGAACCCCTTCAGCAGCTCGAATGATACGTTCCTCATTCCCTTCACTCATCTTATACCCACTTGGTTCAGGACATGGTCTATAGTGTCAGTCCCCACTAGGCTGACTACGTCACACCTAGCCCAAGTATCATTTCCTCGTCCTACGGATTCTAGTTACTGCACATGTATCGAAGAGTACTTTACTCTAAACATGTAATGCTTTGGCCAAAGACTTTAGTAACAATCCGACGAGAGGCCATGGGTATACATCTCCTCGCAAGGAGTGGTGAATCCTTTATAGGCTATTCAAACACCTTCGTTCACTTCGACTTATACCCAATCATCCCGGGTCCACATCTCCTTAGAGATGTTTGCTTAAGATGTCAAAGCATAAGTCTCCATGATCAAGATGACTTGAATACCGAGTCAAAGGAACATCGCACTTAAGCTACAGTAAGAACTTCATTGACATATCTATATATGCAGAGAACCATATGAAGTCTTACGGCTGGTCACTCCAATGAACAAGTTACCATAACTAGCATCCACGATTAACTCCGAACATCACAATGTCTCCAGCCAGTGAGAATCAACTGCTTGGATACACCAAGGAGTATACCTTATGCTAGTCTCGACAGAATCGATGGTGTCCAAATCCATCAATTCATCGACTAGGGATAATTCCGATACATCACAATTACACATGAAGAGATACTCACTAGTTGTGATCCAATCATAAATTCTCTCATGCTGTGAATCGTATCGCGGACATTCAGTAAATGAGTTTAAGATCCAATCAAATACATGAAAACATGTACACTCAAATAGTGAATCTTCATTTATCGAATAAATGGTATGACCATAAGGCGATTGCCTTAGGACACCTCTCATATATTACTAACAAACTCCCACTTGGCCTAATGTCAATCGCTATGGTATCCAATACCATAGGCTATAACATGACCCTCAAACTTACTTTGAGGTAATGCCTTAGTCAAAGGATCCGCTAAGTTCCTTTCAGTGGAGTTTTGCTCGATTTGTATTTCCTTCCTACTAATGATCTCTCTGATCAATTGATAGCGGCGAAGCACATGTTTGGATCATTGATGAGACCACATCAAGTTCAGAGATGAACTTCTTGATCCAAACCGCTTCCTTTGCTGCTTCCAAAGCTACAATGTATTCTGCCTCAGTGGTAGAATCCACTACAGTGTCTTGTTTGGAACTTTTCCAACTCACTGCGCCCCCATTCAAGGTGAACACGTATCCAGACTGAGACCTGGAATCATCCTTGTCTGTCTGGAAGCTGGCATCCGTATACCCGCATATCACCATGTCCCCTTCTCCATATATTAGGAACACATCCTTAGTTCTTCTTAAGTACTTAAGGATCGTCTTAACAGCCACCCAATGATCCATTCCTGGATCAGACTGGTATCTGCTCGTGACACTCAGAGCATACGATACATCGGGCCTCGTACATAACATAGCATACATGATAGATCCTATTGCGGATGCATAGGGAATCTTACTCATGCAAATCCTCTCGTCTTCTGTGCGCAGACACATAGACTTCGAAAGGTGTACCCCATGCCTGATGGGTAGGAAACCTTTCTTGGATTCCGACATGCTAAACCTCTTTAGCACTCGGTCTATATATGTAGACTGCGAAAGACCAAGCAACCATTTCGATCTATCTCTATAGATCTTAATCCCGAGGATGTAGGTTGCTTCTCCCAGGTCTTTCATGGAGAATGTCTTGGATAACCAAACCTTAACTGACTGTAAGATTGACACATCGTTTCCTATAAATAATATGTCATCGACATACAATACTAGGAACACGATCGCCTCCCACTAACCTTCTTGTACACACAAGGTTAAATGATTATGTGAGAAATCAAACTTTTTGATGGTCTCATCAAAACGGATATTCCAGCTCCTGGATGCTTGCTTCAATCCATAAATGGACCGTCGCAATTTGCATACCTTGGTTTTATCAACCGATGTGAAACCCTCAGGCTGTATCATATACACGTCCTCGAGCAGGTTTCCATTAAGGAAAACTATTTTCACATCCATCTGTCATATCTCATAATCATAATGAGCCGCTATGGCCAGGAGCATCCGAATGGATTTAAGCATAGCTACAGGCGAATAGGTTTCGTCATAATCAACGCCTTATTTTTGACGATATCCTTTCACCACCAATCTAGCCTTATAGGTAATCACATTACCATCCATGTCGGTTTTCTTCTTGAAAACCCACTTGCACCCTATAGGCTTTATGCCTTCAGGTGGGTCAACCAAGTTCCAAACTTGGTTTTCATACATGGAATCCATTTCTGCCTTCATGGCACCAAGCCACTTATCCCTTTCTGAACTTGTCAGCACTTCTTCATAACTGGTAGGCTCCTCATCATCAATGAGTAACACGTCGTTCGATTCGCTTACGAGAAATCCATATCTCTCAGGAATATTGCGTGTTCTACCAAGATGTGGTGTTACAATAGGTCCAGCCGATTGCTCATCACTATGAGTTGTCGGTTGTTGTGCTTCACCAGGTATCTCATCAATGTCTATTTGAGTCTCTCGAGCCTCCTCAAGCTCGACGACACTCCCACTGTTTTCTTGCAAGAGAAACTCTTTCTCTAGAAACACAGCATGCCTTAAAACAAACATCTTTTGTTCCACAGGATGATAGAATTGGTAACCCCTTGTTTCCTTAGGGTATCCAATAAATAGACATTTATTAGACTTAGCATCCAATTTGTCTGATACAGTCCGCTTCACATAAGCAGGACAACTCCATATCTTCAAGTAAGATACATGAGGTTTCTTACCATTTTATATCTCATATGGAGTAGTAGAGACTACCTAGGTTGACATTCTGTTTAACAAGTAAACAGCTGTCTGAAGTGCATAGCCCCAAAAGGACATGGGAAGATTCACATGATTCATCATTGACCTGACCATGTCCAACAAGGTCCGGTTACGCCTCTCAGATACACCATTATGTTGTGGTGTATAGGGCGGAGTCCATTGAGACAATATACCATTGTCTCTTAGATAATCAAGAAACTCCTGACTCAAGTATTCACCACCTCGATCCGATCGAAGTATTTTAATACTCTTGTCATGTTGTTTCTCTACTGCATTTCTAAATTCTTTGAACCTTTCAAAGGCTTCAGACTTGTGTTTCATCAAGAACACATACCCAAACCGTGAGTGATCATCGGTGAAGGTAATGAAGTAGCTATAGCCTCCTAAAACTTGAGTTGACATAGGTCCATATACATCAGCATGTATTAGACCTAGTAACTCTCCCAATCGTTCACCTTTTCCTGTAAAAGGTAACTTAGTCATTTTGCCTTTTAAGCATGATTCGCATGTATCGTATGAATCCAATTCAAACGATTCCAGAATTCCACATCGGTGTAATTCGGACATGCGTTTCTTGCTTACATGGCCAAGACGACAATGCCACATATAAGAGTCTAATTGATTATCTTTTCGAGCACGCTTGTTGCTCGCTTCGATATTGAAAATGTCACTGGATACATCCAACGTATAAATACCATTGCTTAAAGTTCCAGTCCCATAAAGAACTCCATTCAAAGTTATGTAACAACAATTGTTACTAAAAGTCAAATGGTACCCATTTCTATTTAAACAAGAAATAGAAATGATGTTCTTTATCAACGAAGGAACATAAAAGCAATTGTCCAGTTCTAAGACAAGTCATGTAGGGAGTCTCAACAAATATGTTCCGATGGAGAGTGCAGCAACCTTTTCTCCATTCCCAACACGTAAATTTGACTCTCCCTTGACGAGTCTTCTTCTATTTCTTAGCCCATGTATGTCTTTACATATATGTGAGCCACACCCAGTATCCAATACCCATGTGTCTGAGGAAATAGAATGACAATCAATAACGAAGATATCTGAGGAAGAAGGGGCATCCGATGCCTTATTCTTCTTCACAGACTCAAGATAAATCTTGCACTTTCTTCGCCAATGGCTCTCCTTGTCATAATGATGGCAAGTTTCCTTTTGTGCTAGTTCTACCTTCTTAGCCCTTCTTCTTCTTCCCCTTCTGTTGTTCCTTTGACTCCCTCTCAGAACCTTTCTTTGAGGAATCAACTAACAACACTGTCCCCTGCTCATGCTTCTCAGAAGGCTGCACAGTCTTTAGCATGTTGAGCAGTACCACAGATGAACCTTCTTGCATCTCAGAGGTGAAGAGGAGCTTGGAGACTTCGAACCTTTCGAATCTCACTTGCTTATCAAACAACTCATAAAGATGAAGGACTACGATATGAGCATCCATATGCTCATGCTGCTTTCGTAGCTTGGGTTCCATCACGGCTAGCATGATGCAACTTGTCAGTTCAGAATCAGTCACATGTTTCTGATAGACCAACAATTGGTCCGGAGTTGCATCGTCATTAGGATGGGCGGGAAGAGGCGCTTCGAGGACATATGCAAGCTTTTCTGCCTTGAGAACAATTCTCAGGTTTCTAAGCCAGTCCAAGAAGTTAGGCCCAGTCAGTTTGTTTGAATCCAAAATAGTGCGCAAATTCAAAGACGTCATGATCAATTTATTGAAATACAAAATGAGCATATATGAGAAAATGTTTTTAAAATGCATCAATATACATTTATAAATCCCATTCATTTTTCGCATTGAAAAACCATTGAAATCAATTCGGGAGATCGTAGGTCAATCTCTGAATGGGCTGATATCCAATATAGATAAGAACAACCTTGGAGTGAGTCCAACAAGCCATTCTTAGCTATGATGGTGGGTATCAAGTATACCGACTACATATCATGTATATGTAACTATCACAATGTGCTATCAACTAATTGAATGTTTACACATACATTGGGTTGTTAACACATTAACAAGTATGCATCATATGCATAGCACCCAACTTCACCTCTCTTCACATCGACGTTGGAGTGAGTTCAACAAATCGATGCTCCAAGTTAGAGCCGACCCATTAATCACGAAATAGTTTTAATATGGTTAGAGTGCATTCAACCAATTAGCCAGGCTTGGAGTGAGTCCAACAACCCAAACTAACGATTGACCTCTGACTCTTACCATATTAGAGTTAAACTATTCCAATGATTTGAACATGTTCAGGTTTAAGCCAGGCTTGGAGTGAGTCCAACAACCCAAACAAGAAACAGAACTCTGGTTCTAACCATATTAATGGAAGGTGTAGGCTTTAATATTGAGTTAGGGTTTTATGTCTCATCCTCTTTGCATGCAAATAACTATTATCTATATGGCATGACATACATGACATACATCTACATGTCACGACACGCATGGCATAATGTTATGCATCTAATGCAATTACATGGCATATAATTATATCATGTACATAATTTCCTTATTTGTCATAACTATTTATGGAAATAAAATATGTTTAAGATTTGATTCTCCAAATCAAATCATGATTGAATTAGGAAACAAATTTTCAAATCTAATCACATATTTTATTTATGAAAATATTTGATTAAGGAAAATCAATTTAGGAAACCAATTTCCTAAATCATCAAAACTACTTATGGAAATAAAATATTTTAAGATTTGATTCTCCAAATCAAATCATGATTAAATTAGGAAACAAATTTCCAGAATCTAATCAAATATTTTATTTATGGAAAATATCAATTTCCATAAATACTTCCAACTTTCCAAAAGTGGAAGATTTCCATAAATACATCTAGACTTTCCAAAATTGAAAAATTTCTATAAATACTTCTAAATTTACAAAATTATAAAATTCCCAGAAATAACATTATGACTATCGCAAAACCATTTTACGATTATGTCGAAACACAACCTGGGCTCTGATACCACTGTTGGGTTTCCGGCACCGCGGCGTATGTGTGTTCGATCATGTTTCGTAAACATGAGCACAGCGGAAGCAATAAAATTAATAAATCTACATTTATTACAACACACACAACACACGCATGCATAGTACAATAAGTGTAGACATAACCGTAAATTTAAATTTGCAATAAAAGGAAATTTAACTACGTTATACCTTTCGTATGACGTGTAGCGGGAACGGCATCAACCGGAACGATCATTGCTATAATCGTCTCTATCCGTATCCACGCCGAGTATCCTCTGGATGACTTTGCTAAGCCACGAGCTTCGTCTTCGTACGGGTTACTAGCCTCGTGTTGAAGACGACGTGATCGAGAGATGTTCACGATCCGAATCCAAATTCGGATCCAAAAACGAGTCCTCAAAACTCGCTTCTTCGGAGAGGTATTCGTCAACCGATTGACGAATCCTTCATCCTCCACCTCAGAGGATTACCGGAGATCGAATCCCCGGTAAGTTAGCCACTGTCGGAGCTCTAACCGTCATCCAAATGACACTCCGACGAGATGAGAACAAGCTGTCCAGAAAACTGGACAGCTTTGGTGGAGGAGATAGGCGCCGGCCAACCAAGGGAAGATAAAGCTCACCTTGATGCCAAACCTAAAGGAGATCACCGGAGGGTCGCCGGAGGATCACCGGCCGAAGCTTGGACGCCGGCAACAACTTGGACGGCGGCACAAGAGGTTGGGCGGCAATGGAGGTTGGCGCCAACTCTTAGAGGGGATGAGGTGGGCGGCAACTTGAGCTAGGGTTTTTAGATTAGGGCTTAATTATCCCTTAAGTCCTCTTTTATAGAGAACTAATTCTCTTAATGGTTATTGGATCATAACCATTAGACCCGTTAACCCGCTCCATTAAGATAAGTTAAAATAAACCAAACCATGATGGTTTATTTTAAGTTAAAACGAACCGAACCAACTTTTGGTTCATTCGTTTAAAATAAACCAAACCCTTTGGTTTATTCTCCTCCATTGGATTAGAACCAAACCATTTTGGTCCATCCATTATGTCTTCATAAGACACGGCCCATCCACGCTTCCATTGCGACTGAAACGATTTCATGCTCGCTCCATGTTTGGTCCAACCAAACTTAGTTTCTCTCGGTCTGAGAATCCCATTCTCAAGCTCGTTTTAAATCCTTCGGATTACGCTCGTTGTGCGTGTGACCAAATAGGTTCTCGGTTTATGTTGTCCATCTATAATTAACCATTTATTATAGAATGATCATGAGTGGCGCCTAGTAGTACATCATGATCCCCAATTAACCGAAAAGATCAACGGTTGATCCAGAACTATTTATGAACCCCTTCAGCAGCTCGAATGATTCGTGCCTCATTCCCTTCACTCATCTTATACCCACTTGGTTCAGGACATGGTCTATAGTGTCAGTCCCCACTAGGTTGACTACATCACACCTAGCCCAAGTATCATTTCCTCGTCCTACGGATTCTAGTTACTGCACATGTATCGAAGAGTACTTTACTCTAAACATGTAATGCTTTGGCCAAAGACTTTAGTAACAATCTGACGAGAGGCCATGGGTATACATCTCCTCGCAAGGAGTGGTGAATCCTTTATAGGCTATTCAAACACCTTCGATCACTTCGACTTATACCCAATCATCCCGGGTCCACATCTCCTTAGAGATGTTTGCTTAAGATGTCAAAGCATAAGTCTCCATGATCAAGATGACTTGAATACCGAGTCAAAGGAACATCGCACTTAAGCTACAGTAAGAACTTCATTGACATATCTATATATGCAGAGAACCATATGAAGTCTTACGGCTGGTCACTCCAATGAACAAGTTACCATAACTAGCATCCACGATTAACTCCGAACATCACAATGTCTCCAGCCAGTGAGAATCAGCTGCTTGGATACACCAAGGAGTATACCTCGTGCTAGTCTCGACAGAATCGATGGTGTCCAAATCCATCAATTCATCGACTAGGGATAATTCTGATACATCACAATTACACATGTAGATATACTCACTAGTTGTTATCCAATCACAAATTCTCTCATGCTGTGAATCATATCACGGACATTCAGTAAATGAGTTTAAGATCCAATCAAATACATGAAAACATGTACACTCAAATAGTGAATCTTCATTTATCAAATAAATGGTATGACCATAAGGCGATTGCCTTAGGACACCTCTCATATATTACTAACAAACTCCCACTTGGCCTAATGTCAATCGCTACGGTATCCAATACCATAGGCTATAACATGACCCTCAAACTTACTTTGAGGTAATGCCTTAGTCAAAGGATCTGCTAAGTTCCTTTCAGTGGGGTTTTGCTCGATTTGTATTTCCTTCCTACTAATGATCTCTCTGATCAATTGATAGCGGCGAAGCACATGTTTGGATCATTGATGAGACCACATCAAGTTCAGAGATGAACTTCTTGATCCAAACCGCTTCCTTTGCTGCTTCCAAAGCTACAATGTATTCTGCCTCAGTGGTAGAATCCGCTATAGTGTCTTGTTTGGAACATTTCCAACTCACTGCGCCCCCATTCAAGGTGAACACGTATCCAGACTGAGACCTGGAATCATCCTTGTCTGTCTGGAAGCTGGCATCCGTATACCCGCGTATCACCATGTCCCCTTCTCCATATATTAGGAACACATCCTTAGTTCTTCTTAAGTACTTAAGGATCGTCTTAATAGCCACCCAATGATCCATTCCTGGATCAGACTGGTATCTGCTCGTGACACTCAGAGCATACGATACATCGGGCCTCGTACATAACATAACATGCATGATAGATCCTATTGCGGATGCATAGGGAATCTTACTCATGCAAATCCTCTCGTTTTTTGTGCGCGGACACATAGACTTCGAAAGGTGTACCCCATGCCTGATGGCTAGGAAACCTTTCTTGGATTCCGACATACTAAACCTCTTTAGCACTCGGTCTATATATGTAGACTGTGAAAGACCAAGCAACCGTTTCGATCTATCTCTATAGATCTTAATCCCGAGGATGTAGGTTTCTTCTCCCAGGTCTTTCATGGAGAATGTCTTGGATAACCAAACCTTAACTGACTGTAAGATTGACACATCGTTTCCTATAAATAATATGTCATCGACATACAATACTAGGAACACGACTGCACTCCCACTAACCTTCTTGTACACACAAGGTTCGTCTGGATTTTGTGAGAAATCAAACTTTTTGATGGTCTCATCAAAACGGATATTCCAGCTCCTGGATGCTTGCTTCAATCCATAAATGGACCGTCGCAATTTGCATACCTTGGTTTTATCAACCGATGTGAAACCCTCAGGCTATATCATATACACGTCCTCGAGTAGGTTTCCATTAAGGAAAACTGTTTTCACATCTATCTGTCATATCTCATAATCATAATGAGCCGCTATGGCCAGGAGCATCCGAATGGATTTAAGCATAGCTACAGGCGAATAGGTTTCGTCATAATCAACGCCTTGTTTTTGACGATATCCTTTCGCCACCAATCTAGCCTTATAGGTAATCACATTACCATCCATGTCGGTTTTCTTCTTGAAAACCCACTTGCACCCTATAGGCTTTATGCCTTCAGGTGGGTCAACCAAGTTCCAAACTTGGTTTTCATACATGGAATCCATTTTCGACTTCATGGCACCAAGCCACTTATCCCTTTCTGAACTTGTCAGCACTTCTTCATAACTGGTAGGCTCCTCATCATCAATGAGTAACACGTCGTTCGATTCACTTACGAGAAATCCATATCTCTCGGGAATATTGCGTGTTCTACCAGATCTACGAAGATGTGGTGTTACAATAGGTCCAGCTGATTGCTGATCACTATGAGTTGTCGGTTGTTGTGCTTCACCAGGTATCTCATCAATGTCTATTTGAGTCTCTCGAGCCTCCACAAGCTCGACGACACTCCCACTGTTTTCTTGCAAGAGAAACTCTTTCTCTAGAAACACAGCATGCCTTAAAAAAAACATCTTTTGTTCCACAGGATGATAGAATTGGTAACCCCTTGTTTCCTTAGGGTATCCAATAAATAGACATTTATCAGACTTAGCATCAATTTATGCGTCGATCAGCTTCACATAAGCGGGGACAACCCCATATCTTCAAGTAAGATACATGAGGTTTCTTACTATTCCATATCTCATATGGAGTAGTTGAGACTACCTTAGTGGCATTACATTTAACAAAGTAAGCAATTGTATGAAGTGCATAGCCCCAAAATGACTTGGGAAGATTCGCATGATTCATCATTGACCTGACCATGTCCAACAAGGTCCGGTTACGCCTCTCAGATACACCATTATGTTGTGGTGTATAGGGCGGAGTTCATTGAGACAATATAACATTGTCTCTTAGATAATCAAGAAACTCTTGACTTAAGTATTCACCACCTCGATCCGATTGAAGTATTTTAATACTCTTATCATATTGTTTCTCTACTTCATTTCTGAATTCTTTGAACCTTTCAAAGGCTTCAGACTTGTGTTTCATCAAGAACACATACCCAAACCGTGAGTGATCATTGGTGAAGGTAATGAAGTAGCTATAGCCTCCTAAAGCTTGAGTTGACATAGGTCCATATACATCAGCATGTATTAGACCTAGTAACTCTCCCAATCGTTCACCTTTTCCTGTAAAAGGTAACTTAGTCATTTTGCCTTTTAAGCATGATTCGCATGTATCGTATGAATCCAATTCAAACGATTCCAGAATTCCACATCGGTGTAATTCGGACATGCGTTTCTTGCTTACATGGCCAAGACGACAATGCCACATATAAGAGTCTAATTGATTATCTTTTCGAGCACGCTTGTTGCTCGCTTCGATATTGAAAATGTCACTGGATACATCCAACGTATAAATACCATTGCTTAAAGTTCCAGTCCCATAAAGAACTCCATTCAATGTTATGTAACAACAATTGTTACTAAAAGTCAAATGGTACCCATTTCTATTTAAACAAGAAATAGAAATGATGTTCTTTATCAACGAAGGAACATAAAAGCAATTGTCCAGTTCTAAGACAAGTCCTGTAGGGAGTCTCAACAAATATGTTCCGATGGAGAGTGCAGCAACCTTTTCTCCATTCCCAACACGTAAATTTGACGCTCCCTTGACGAGTCTTCTTCTATTTCTTAGCCCATGTATGTCTTTACATATATGTGAGCCACACCCAGTATCCAATACCCAAGTGTCTGAGGAAATAGAATGACAATCAATAACGAAGATATCTGAGGAAGATGGGGCATCCGATGCCTTATTCTTCTTCACAGACTCAAGATAAATCTTGCACTTTCTTCGCCAATGGCTCTCCTTGCCATAATGATGGCAAGTTTCCTTTTGTGCTAGTTCTACCTTCTTAGCCCTTCTTCTTCTTCCCCTTCTGTTGTTCCTTTGACTCCCTCTCAGAACCTTTCTTTGAGGAATCAACTAACAACACCGTCCCCTGCTCATGCTTCTCAGAAGGCTCCACAGTCTTCAGCATGTTGAGCAGTACCACAGATGAACCTTCTTGCATCTCAGAGGTGAAGAGGAGCTTGGAGACTTCGAACCTTTCGAATCTCACTTGCTTATCAAACAACTCATAAAGATGAAGGACTACGATATGAGCATCCATATGCTCATGCTGCTTTCGTAGCTTGGGTTCCATCGCGGCTAGCATGATGCAACTTGTCAGTTCAGAATCAGTCACATGTTTCTGATAGACCAACAATTGGTCCGGAGTTGCATCGTCATTAGGATGGGCGGGAAGAGGCGCTTCGAGGACATATGCAAGCTTTTCTGCCTTGAGAACAATTCTCAGGTTTCTAAGCCAGTCCAAGAAGTTAGGCCCAGTCAGTTTGTTTGAATCCAAAATAGTGCGCAAATTCAAAGACGTCATGATCAATTTATTGAAATACAAAATGAGTATATATGAGAAAATGTTTTTAAAATGCATCAATATACATTTATAAATCACATTCATTTTTCGAATTCAAAAACCCTTGAAATCAATTCGGGAGATCGTAGGTCAATCTTTGAATGGGCTGATATCCAATATAGATAAGAACAACCTTGGAGTGAGTCCAACAAGCCATTCTTAGCTATGATGGTGGGTATCAAGTATACCGATTACATATCATATATATGTAACTATCATAATGTGCTATCAACTAATTGAATGTTTACACATACATTGGGTTGTTAACACATTAACAAGTATGCATCATATGCATAGCACCCAACTTCACCTCTCTTCACATCGACATTGGAGTGAGTCCAACAAATCGATGCTCCAAGTTAGAGCCGACCCATTAATCGCGAAATAGTTTTAATATGGTTAGAGTGCATTCAACCAATTAGCCAGGCTTGGAGTGAGTCCAACAACCCAAACTAACGATTGACCTCTGACTCTTACCATATTAGAGTTAAACTATTCCAATGATTTGAACATGTTCAGGTTCAAGCCGGGCTTGGAGTGAGTCCAACAACCCAAACAAGAAACAGAACTCTGGTTCTAACCATATTAATGGAAGGTGTAGGCTTTAATATTGAGTTAGGGTTTTATGTCTCATCCTCTTTGCATGCAAATAACTATTATCTACATGACATGACATACATGGCATACATCTACATGTCACGACACGCATGGCATAATGTTATGCATCTAATACAATTACATGGCATACAATTATGTCATGTACATAATTTCCTTATTTGTCATAACTATTTATGGAAATAAAATATGTTTAATATTTGATTCTCCAAATCAAATCATTATTGAATTAGGAAACAAATTTCCAAATCTAATCACATATTTTATTTATGAAAATAATTGATTAAGGAAAATCAATTTAGGAAACCAATTTCCTAAATCATCAAAACTACTTACGGAAATAAAATATTTTAAGATTTGATTCTCCAAATCAAATCATGATTAAATTAGGAAACAAATTTCCAGAATCTAATCAAATATTTTATTTATGGAAAATATCAATTTCCATAAATACTTCCAACTTTCCAAAAGTGGAAGATTTCCATAAATACATCTAGACTTTCCAAAATTGAAAAATTTCTATAAATACTTCTAAATTTACAAAATTATAAAATTCCCAGAAATAACATTATGACTATCGCAAAACCATTTTACGATTATGTCGAAACACAACCTGGGCTCTGATACCACTGTTGGATTTCCGGCACCGCGGCGTGTGTGTGTTCGATCATGTTTCGTAAACATGAGCACAGCGGAAGCAATAAAATTAATAAATCTACATTTATTACAACACACACAACACACGCATGCATAGTACAATAAGTGTAGACATAACCGTAAATTTAAATTTGCAATAAAAGGAAATTTAACTACGTTATACCTTTCGTATGACGTGTAGCGGGAACGGCATCAACCGGAACGATCATTGCTATAATCGTCTCTATCCGTATCCACGCCGAGTATCCTCTGGATGACTTCGCTAAGCCACGAGCTTCGTCTTCATACGGGTTACTAGCCTCGTGTTGAAGACGACGTGATCGAGAGATGATCACGATCCGAATCCAAATTCGGATCAAAAAACGAGTCCACAAAACTCGCTTCTCTGGAGAGGTATTCGTCAACCGATTGACGAATCCTTCATCCTCCACCTCAGAGGATTACCGGAGATCGAATCCCCGGTAAGTTAGCCGCTGTCGGAGCTCTAACCGTCGTCCAAACGACGCTCCGACGAGAGGAGAACAAGCTGTCCAGAAAACTGGACAGCTTTGGTGGAGGAGATAGGCACCGGCCAACCAAGGGAAGATAAAGCTCACCTTGATGCCAAACCTAAAGGAGATCACCGGAGGGTCGCCGGAGGATCACAAGCCGAAGCTTGGATGCCGGCAACAACTTGGACGGCGGCACAAGAGGTTGGGCGGCAATGGAGGTTGGCGCCAACTCTTAGAGGGGATGAGGTGGGCGGCAACTTGAGCTAGGGTTTTTGGATTAGGGCTTAATTATCCCTTAAGTCCTCTTTTATAGAGAACTAATTCTCTTAATCGTTATTGGATCATAACCATTAGACCCGTTAACCCGCTCCATTAAGATAAGTTAAAATAAACCAAACCATGATGGTTTATTTTAAGTTAAAACGAACCGAACCAACTTTTGGTTCATTCGTTTAAAATAAACCAAACCCTTTGGTTTATTCTCCTCCATTGGATTAGAACCAAACCATTTTGGTCCATCCATTATGTCTTCATAAGACACGGCCCATCCACGCTTCCATTGCGACTGAAACGATTTCATGCTCGCTCCATGTTTGGTCCAACCAAACTTAGTTTCTCTCGGTCTGAGAATACCATTCTCAAGCTCGTTTTAAATCCTTCGGATTACGCTCGTTGTGCGTGTGACCAAATAGGTTCTCGGTTTATGTTGGTCGTCTATAATTAACCATTAATTATAGAACGATCATGAGTGGCACCTAGTAGTACATCATGATCCCCAATTAACCGAAAAGATCAACGGTTGATCCAGAACTATTTCTGAAACTCTTCAGCAGCTCGAATGATTCGTGCCCCATTCCCTTCACTCATCTTATACCCACTTGGTTCAGGACATGGTCTATAGTGTCAGTCCCCACTAGGCTGACTACGTCACACCTAGCCCAAGTATCATTTCCTCGTCCTACGGATTCTAGTTACTACACATATATCAAAGAGTATTTTACTCTAAACATGTAATGCTTTGGCCAAAGACTTTAGTAACAATCCGACGAGAGGCCATGGGTATACATCTCCTCGCAAGGAGTGGTGAATCCTTTATAGGCTATTCAAACACCTTCGATCACTTCGACTTATACCCAATCATCCCGGGTCCACATCTCTTTAGAGATGTTTGCTTAAGATGTCAAAGCATAAGTCTCCATGATCAAGATGACTTGAATACCACAAGTCAAAGGAACATCGCACTTAAGCTACAGTAAGAACTTCATTGACATATCTATATATGTAGAGAACCATATGAAGTCTTACGGCTGGTCACTCCAATGAACTAGTTATCATAACTAGCATCCACGATCAACTCCGGACATCACAATGTCTCCAGCCAGTGAGAATCAGCTGCTTGGATACACCAAGGAGTATATCTCGTGCTAGTCTCGACAGAATCGATGGTGTCCAAATCCATCAATTCATCGACTAGGGATAATTCCGATACATCATAATTACACATGTAGAGATACTCACTAGTTGTGATCCAATCACAAATTCTCTCATGCTGTGAATCGTATCGCGGACATTCAGTAAATGAGTTTAAGATCCAATCAAATACATGAAAATATGTACACTCAAATAGTGAATCTTCATTTATCAAATAAATGGCATGACCATAAGGCGATTGCCTTAGGACACCTCTCATATATTACTAACATATACTGCCTAGGAAACACATATATGGCTCGGCAAACCTCCTAATCTGATAAAAAAACCCAATAAGTTCCTCCTCTTTAGTAAAACTAAAGAGCAAAGTCGAGTGAAGTATTACAAGTTATTAAAATAAAAAATTTCTCTGCCTTAACTGAAAAATCTCACACTCATCATAAGTTCTCCCTCTTTAGTAAAACTGAAGAGCGAAGTCGAATAAAGTTTTACAAGTACTCATGAATGCATAAAGACTCTGCCATATCAAACTTAAACCCCCAAATCTGTCATACTTAGGCACAGGGCCTTCAACCGTCATACGAGGCGTTGGGCCTTGATGGTTATATAAGGCGCTGGGCCTCGAATGTTAACAATTTACCTACCCATTATAGCTGGCGTTATAGTTCCTCATGGGGGAATGTAGCTACCTAGCCCATAGGCTGTTATAGAATGTGTAAGAGTCTTGAGAACCTTTTACATATGCCATATAAGTGGCATTATAATCCCCATGATGAATATAGCTATCTAGGCCATAGGCTATTATAGTAGGCATAAGAGCCTTGAGAACTTTTTACATATGCCATATAAGTGGCATTATAATCCCCATGAGGGAATATAGCTATCTAGCCCATAGGGTATTATAATGGGCACAAGAGCCTTGAGTTAATTTTTATCACCAATCATCCTGCAAAAGAACATTTATTACATAGCTTTGAAACTCTTGAATTAGGCGTAAAATGCCTAAGAAAAAATATCCATAATCCCTGCAACATAACATTAGTTACTTAACACTTCATATTAGGCCTAAGAGCCTTTAAAAAGCATGGCTACTAGCTACAAAAGATCATTAGTAAGCCTTTAAATTCATATATTAGGCATAAAATGGCTTAGAAAAATTACTAATCCCTTCAAGCTCTGTATTAGGCATAAAATGCCTCAAAAAAATTTAAGAACCTCTGTAAGAGAAAAAAATCTTAAGAAAAAATATTAGGGCTAATAGAAATTCTTAACTTCATTTTTCCTCTCCACTGGCCATCATACTTATTCTCCATTTTCCTCTTAAAAGTCACTACCTTCGTTAACACTTTACCATTCAAACTCTACTTTCGCTAGGAACCCTAGCTCGCTCCTTCTCTGACACTTTCAAACTCTCTACAACCAACCTCCCTTCATGGCTTCCTCCTCTTCCACCATTCTCTAGTACGAAACCACACCCAACCGATTGAATCTCAACCATCCTTTCTTTCTCCACGAGACAAAGTATATCCCTGAGGGTTTCACCGACATCATTCCCACCCCCAATCAATGTCCTCATCAACCTCCAAATGGCACCAACACCTTCTTTATAGGTCAACTAGAAGGAGGTCTTCGCCTTCCCGTGCCGAAGCCCCTTTTTCATATTCTGACCTACTATGGCCTTCCCATCATCCAACTGACCCCTAAGTTTATTCACATCCTAATCGGAACCCTAATTGTATTCCAACACCTTAACATCCCCCAAAACCCCCACATCTTCCATTGTCTATATCAACTAAAAATGGCTGACACAGACATGTTCTACTTCATGGCACGCCAAGACCACCAATTTATGACTGACATGCCCACGTCTCATAAGGGCTGGAAGGATCTTTACTTCTATGTCCCCTTAGATTCAATCCTATAATTTTCCTTGACCTGAAAAACCACCCTTCGACGTCTTCTCAACATCAAGAGTGTTAAGGCTGCCATCAATTTCCCCTCCATTGAATCCCTTCTAAAAAACAAGCACTTTAGCATCACTGAAATTTTACAAGAACCTATTCTATCCTATTACGGATTATCCCCCATCTAATCGACTTAGGCTCATCCCATTGTTAAGTTGTATTTAACTGCTCATTTACTGAATTTGCCTTTAAATACATAATAACATTGTATTCTGCTTACTGTATTTTGCATACTGATACTTTAATTTGCATACTTATTGTATTGATCTTCAAATGTATACTAATACTTCATTCTGCATACTCACTGACTTTTCCTTCAAAGACATACTAATATCTTACTTTGCATGCTCACTGAATTTACTCTTGAATACCAACTGATACTCTAACTTGCATAAGCACTGAATTTATGCATACTGATACTCTATGCCACATAGTTACTATTTTTTTCTTCTAATGCATATTAATACTTTACCCTGCATACTTACTGACTTTACTTTAAAATGTCCACTATTTTTCTATTCTATAGAGGATATGATGCATGTTGCTATTGCCATAACTTTGGAAAAAAAAATAGCAAAAGAGCCACCTCTTCTTCCAACTCCGAGCCTCCTTCATCAGTAATTACCTCCTCCTCTACTATTCCTTTCTTTAATTATCTTGATTCAATCTTAGAAAGAGTTATTTATACTTCTATGTCACACACTACAAGAATAATAGTCTGTTATGACATTTTCTTAACGATATTTATTATATAGTGTAGTTATAAACACCTTGTAATGACACTTATTAAAATTGATTATTATTTTTTAAAAAATAACTAATTAGATCACTTTTAACAACATATTTCTTAAATGTCATTATACGTTAATAAATATCATATAATTTTTTGTAAACCTATTAATCCCTATCCCTTTCACAATGTTCCCTTCGTCTCCTTCCCCTTTCATTGTAACAACCGTCGTCGCCCAATTCCAGGTCAATTTCTACCGTCGACCTTCGTCCATCGACCGATTCGATCTACAAGCCGATATTTATCGCTGACCTTCGTCCGTAGACCATCACCCTCTCTCTTGCAGGTCAATTCTCCTGTTAATGTCTCTCTTGCAAGCCATCACCATTGATGTGTTCCTTGCAACTATTTTGTGTACTCAAAAAACCATTGATGTTCGTGATCAGTCTCTACCATTGACTTCCATCCATCAGCTATTGCCCTATCTCTTGGAAGGCAATCCTTTTGTTTTTGTCTCTCTTGCAAGCCATCACCATTGTTGTCTCTCTTGCTAGCCATCGCCATTAATGTTTGCGGACCTATATGTATGTGTTTTGTGTTACTACTCAATCTTAGGATTTCTTGTTTCTTTGATCTGATTACAAGTTTGCATTATTTGGCTTCTTCTATAGGGTAAATTATCTTTTTATTCAAGTCTAGGTGATTGTCAATACTGTTCTTTTTGGGATTTGGGATACTTTTCTAATTTGTCATTTATGCAACTTTTTATTGGAACTTGATTAACTTAATGTTATTTTGTGTTGACTTTTGTTGGTATGATCTGTCCAATACTATTTAAATGATTGATGTTTCGATGCGCAGGAGGCAAAGTTGACAACTCTTAAAGCAACAAAGAGATCACGAACAAGAAATGTTTGATTTTACTCTATGATAATTTTTGTTCCCTGATTGATTATCATGTTGTATTCAAGTAGTTGGTCAAATAGTGTCTTTTAATACTCTTTTGAATCTTGAATTGATTTTAAAATAAGATGATGCATCCTTTTGATAATTTAACTCTTCCTTATGTAATTTATATGACAAAGAGAACAATGTCATGTATCCTATGTAAATTTCTTCATTATTCTTAGCAGGGAAGTTCTATCAAATATTTATTTTGTAATTATAAATGGAAATGTATAGTGTGAAATATTTTTTCATCTATCTATGAAGATGAGTTGTGGTCTTTAGAAAGACAGTTTAGAAGTTATTGATAGTCTAGTTGTCGATGAAAATAGTAAAATTGACATCCTTGTGAAAATTATGTATGCTTCTTTTGTAGTTTGATACGATACTAATGGATACAAAGAAAGGCTACACAGTATTTTTCTATTTTTTTTCTTTCATTGTTTTTATGTGGGTCTATTATTTTTGTGATTTATTTTTCATATTGGAATTTTTAATTGGCATTTTTTTTTACTAAACTATCATGTTTTAGGTATTTCTATAACTTTGGGTTTTTAAGGAGGTAATTGCCTTGACCCATGCTGATAATATTGTTTCAGACAACTGGTGGAAATTCATGGTTGGGCTCTCTTATTTCAACTATAACCAGTAACCTTAAAGTTAATATTACCAATGTCCATATTAGATATGAAAACACTATCAAATATGCATTGTTGCCATTTATGTCATTAAACATGATATTTTGTCTTCTTTATATATTTTTTAATGAGTCAATGTAAACTTTCTAAGTATCATCTCAGCAATCTAGGACATCCATTTTATACTGGATTTACTTTATTAAAGCTTGTTGTTGTTACAATGGATTTGATACAAGTGGCGCTCTTGATAAGCTGCGTAAGGTATGCTCCTATTAGTTTTTAGAGTATGATTTTTTTTTACCATCTTTTAATTTAGGTATTCACTTGTGAGCACACAATCTTCTCTAGTGGTTTTTGTGTAGTTAATTTGGGTTGAGGATGTTCTTAAGTATGGTTTAAAATTTTGAACTGCAACAAAGTTTCGATTGATGATTAGAAAAATATAAATTTTGTATTGTATGGTGCTATGCCAATAAAATATTGATATTTTTAAATATAAAATATATTTAGTATAATCTAAAATATGTATTTAGCATAATTTATAGGTCTATATCTCCATTTAAAATGACATGAAATTCTATAAGAGTGTGTATTTTATTTATTTATCTATTTCATAATTGGTCAAATCATTCTAATTACAAAAACAAAAAATAACATTTGGCCATTGTATTATGCTCTAATATTGATTGTTCCTAGATCTCCACCTCAGTAATTACCTCTTGATATTGAAAGTTGAAGATGACTAGTGATCAGAAGGCATATGCAAGAAAGGAAGAAGGAGACACTACAAGAAAATTAGAAAATAGCGAAGAAATATTACCGACGAATTATTTATTCGTCGCTAACACTTGATATTTACGGCGAATTTATCAATCGTCGTAAATAATTTTATATTGGCGATGAAACAATAAAGTTTCGTCGCCAATATAGTATATATTAACGATGATATAAAAATATTCATCATAAAATATTCTTAGCGACGAATAAATATATATTCATTGTAAATTATTTAGCGATGATATTTAATATTTCATCGCAAATATTCAGTCGAGTCGCCAATCGAGTAAACTGAATTTTGTGGCTGGCCAAATCAGGCAGTCGAGTCGGCAATCCCGCCAGTCGACTGAACATTAGCGATGATATATTTAAATTTAATCGCAAATAATTTAGTCGAGGCACCAGTCGAGTTAACTCGATTCTGTACCTGCGTTCAAATTACTGTCAGTCGAGTCGTAAATCCCACTAGTCGACTAATGATCAATATATGCGACGAATTATTGAATTTTCGTTGCTAATACAATAAATATTAGAGACAAATAAATCATATTTCGTCGCTAATATATGCAAAAAAAACCCTAACCTGTGTCGATTCTCCCATTTTCTCCGCGTGACTTTTCATCTCTTCCGGCGATTCTCCGCGCGACTCTCCGACGACCAACTCCGGTCCCATTCCCTAGCTTCCTCTTGCACGCGATCGACTTCTTCTTGGTGCTTATCTCCCTCGACCGGCTCCGACGACAGCTCCTCCCTCCACCCCCCTTCTCCAGCGCCGGCGATAGCTCGGACCTCCGACCTCCAACCTCCGCCCTCCCGCCTCCGACCTCCTTCTCCAACGCCGGCAACAGCTCAGCACTCCGACTTGATCGGTAACAACTTTATTTTGATATCTCTTTGTCGCACATGAAATTACATCTGTCAATTCGCTTTATAAATTTAGCGTTTAGATGATGAATTTAGGATTTTATTATGGTATAAGGTTATTGTAGATTAATCATATATCATTAGGATTTTGAATGGGATTAGATGAAGAATTTAGGTTTTTTTTATCATTTAGATTTGGACTTATTCATGGTAAAATTAAGCTCAATTTGTGCAATTGAATGAGAGTCATCTTTCTACACTAGTGCACTACCTAACCTTGCCGATCCGAAGCTAGTCAACTTTTAAATTCATGCACCTTGTCCTCAACAATAGTATCTCAAACTTGGTTAAGAGCTCATTGTGTGTTTTTTTTCATAAGATTAATTACTCATTGTGTATTGTTTTTCACAAGACACATAATCTCAGGTTATAGGATAAGTTTAGGTTTTTTTATTTTTAGATTATAATGTTCGATGACAAACAAGAGTTATAATGCAAATTGTAAGTTATGTTGTGTGAGGTTTAAATTATAAGTTTTTTAATTATTTTGTATTTGATAACTACATTTAAGTTGATAAATTATTTTATATATGTTTAATCAGGGTTCAAAAATATGGATAAAAGTTGGATAACGAATCAAAATCGGATTAGTCCTGAACATATAAATGGGTTGAATCAATTTATGAGTATGACAGAAAATTACATGATCAGTCTGAATTTATCAAAAATTCATTGTCCATGTCGATGGTGTGGCAATTTGTTTCAGTTTGAATTGGATTATGTGCGAGGACATCTGTATAGGTGGGAATTCGATAGACGATATAAAGTCTAGAACTTTCATGGAGAAGCTTCTACATCATCCGGTAGTATAAATATTGTCAATCAAGATGAGAATGATTTTGATGTTGAAGTAGATGATTTCGAAGATGATTTTGAAGATATGTTTACTGATTTACAAAATGCAGAAAATATAACTAACAACGAGCCTCAATCAGATGATATAAATGTAAACACAAATGCAAATGTTTGTAGACGAAGTTATATTTCAATGTTGGAAGAAGCACAAAAAGAACTCTATCCCAATTGTACTAGTTTTTTGGTTTTCAATTTTGTGGTAAAGCTAATGCATTTGAAGGTGTTAAATGGTTAGAGCAATACATCTCTTGATATGTTACTTCAGTTATTGCAAGAGGCATTTCCTAAACTGAATGCGATTCCAAACTCTTATTATGAAGCAAAAAAATTATTGAAAGAGTTAGGATTGACATATGAGAAGATACATGTATGTAAGAATAATTGTATATTATTTTGTGATGAGCACGCGAATAAGGATGCATGTCCAGTGTGTAAGGAGCCCAGATACAAGTACGAAGGAATGAATAAGAAAAAGAATCCTCAAAAAATTGTTTGATATTTTCCTCTGAAATCGAGACTTAAGAGGATGTTTATTTTGAAGCATACCGCTAAAGAGATGAGGTGGCATAAGGAAAAGCGAGTTGAAACAGATGGTGTATTAAGACTGTTGGGTTTCCGGCACCGCGGCGAGTGTATGTTCGAACATGTTTCATAAACATACTAAAAATAATAAATCTAATTTATTACAACACACACACCACACGCATGCATAGTACAACATGTGTAGACATAACCGCAATTTCAAATTTTGCAATAAAAGGAAATTTATACTACGTATACCTGACGTATCACGTGTAGCGGGAAAGACATCAACCGGAGCGATCCTCGCTAGAATCGCCTCTATCCGTATCCACGTTAAGTATCTTCGGGATGACTTCACAAAGTCATTAGCCTCGTCTTCGTACGAGTTACTAGCCTCGTGTTGAAGACGATGTGATCGAGAGAAGATCACGATTCGAATCAAAATTTGGATCTAAAATGAGTCCTCAAAAACTCGCTTCTCCGGAGAGGTATTCATCAACCGTTTGACGAATCCTTCGTCCTCCACCTATGAGGATTATTGGAGATCGAATCTCTGGCAAAGTAGCCGATGTCGGAGCTCCAAACGTCGTCCAAACGATGCTCCGACTCAAAGAAAGCAAGCTGTCCAGAAAATTGGACAGCTTGGTGGAGGAGTTTGCACCGGCCAAACAGAAGAGGGTCAGCAAGTCCTTGGTCACCGGAGCCAAGAAGGATCACCGGAGGGTCGCCGGAGGATAGCCGGCTGGAGCTTGGATGCCGACAACAAGCTTGGACGGCGGCACAAGGGTGGGTGGCGGCTAGGGTGGGCGCCGACCACAAGAGGATAGGGAGAGGGTGGGCGGCAACTATGGGTTGCTTGGATTAGGTTTTCACAAAACCCTTAAGCCCTATTTTATAGAGAACAAATTCTCCTAATGGTTATCGGATCATAACCAAAAGCCCATTAACCCGCTCCAATAATTTAAGTTAAAATAAACCAAACCGATTTGGTCTATTTTAAGTTAAAACGAACCGAACCAACTTTGGTTCATTCGTTTAAAACAAACCAAACCCCTTTGGTTTATTCTCCACCATTGGATTAGAACCAAACCAATTTGGTTCATCCATCATGTCTTCATAAGACACAGCCCATCCACGCTTCCATTGCGACTGAAATGATTTCATGCTCGCTCCTTGTTTGGTCCAACCAAACCTAGTTTCTCTCGGTCTGAGAATCTCATTCTCAAGCTTGTTTTAAATCCTTCGGATTACGCTCGTTGTGCGTGTGACCAAATAGGTTCTCGGTTTATGTTTGCCATATATAATTAACCATTAATTATAGAACGATCATGAGTGGCACCTAGTAGTACATCATGATCCCCAATTAACCGAAAAGATCAATGGTTGATCCAGAACTATTTCTAAAACCCTTCAGCAGCTACAATGAATCATGCCTCATTCCCTTCACTTATCTTATACCCACATGGTTCAGGACAAGGTCTATAACGTCAGTCCCCACTAGGTTGACTACGTCACACCTAGCCCAAGTATCATTTCCTCGTCCTACGGATTCTAGTTACTGCACATGTATATAAGAGTACCTTACTCTAAACATGTAATGCTTTGGCCAAAGACTTTAGTAACAATCCGACGAGAGGCCATGTGTATACATCTCCTCACAAGGAGTGGTGAATCCTTTATAGGCTATTCAAACACCTTCGATCACTTCGACTTATACCCAATCATCCCGGGTTCACATCTCCTCAGAGATACTTGCTTAAGATGTCAAAGCATAAGTCTTTATGATCAAGATGACTTGAATACCGCAAGTCAAAGGAACATCACACTTAAGCTGCAATAAGAACTTTATTGACATATCTATATATGCAGAGAACCATATGAAGTCTTACGGCTGGTCACTCCAATGAATTAGTTACCATAACTAGCATCCACGATTAACTTCGGACATCATAATGTCTCCAGCCAGTGAGAATTAGCTGCTTGGATACACCAAGGAGTATACCTCGTGCTAGTCTCGACAGAATCGATGGTGTTTAAATCCATCAATTCATCGACTAGGGATAATTTTGATACATCACAATTACACATGTAGAGATACTCACTAGTTGTGATCCAATCACAAATTCTCCCATGCTGTGAATCGTAGCGTGGGCATTCAGTAAATGAGTTTAAGATCTAATCAAATACATGAAAACATGTATACTCAAATAGTGAATCTTCATTTATCATATAAATGGTTCAAACATAAGGCGATTGCCTTAGGACATCTCTCATATATTACTAACAAAGACACCCAGCTGATAGTGAATCATGGAAAAAATTTGCCAATGCACATGAAATATTCGTACGTAATCCACGAAATATTCATTTAGGGTTGTCTACTGATAGGTTTAATCCATTTGGAAACATGTCAAATGATTATAGTATATGACCTGTTATACTTGTGAATTATAATTTGCCACCATGGAAAATGATGAATCCGCCATATATGATTATGTCTCTATTAATTCCTGGGCCTAGATTGTTGGGTTTCCGGCACCGCAGCGAGTGTGTGTTCGAACATGTTTCGTAAATATGTGCACAGCGGAAGAAATAAAAATAATAAATCTAATTTATTACAACACACACACTACATATATGCATAGTACAACATGTGTAGACATAACCGTAAATTTAAATTTTGTAATAAAAAGAAATTTATACTACCTATACCTGACGTATCACGTGTAGCGGGAAAGACATCAACCGGAACGATCATCGCTAGAATCGTCTCTATCCGTATCCACACCGAGTATCTTCAGGATGACTTCACAAAGTCATGAGGCTCGTCTTCGTACGAGTTGCTAGCCTCGTGTTGAAGACGATGTGATTGAGAGAAGATCACAATCCGAATCAAAAAATTCGGATGTAAAACGAGTCCTCAAAAACTCGCTTCTCCGGAGAGGTATTCGTCAACCGTTTGATGAATTTTTCGTCCTCCACCTATGAGGATTATCGAAGCTTCAAACGTCGTCCAAACGACGCTCCGACAAGAAAGAAACAAACTGTCCAAAAAACTGGACAGCTTTGGTGGAGACCTTGCGTCGGCCAAATAAGGAAAGCTATATGCTCACCTTGTCGCCGGAGCCAAGGAAGATCACCGGAGTTCCTCCGGCAACAGCTAGACGCCGGCAAGTGGGGAGGATGGCAGCTGCTGGATGCTGGTTCGAGAAGCTTGGACGGCGGCAAGGAGTTGTGCGCCGGCAAGACTAGGAGAAGAGAGGGAGGTGGGCGGCAATATTAGGGTTGCTTGGATTAGGGCTTAACAAAACCCTTAAGCCCTATTTTATAGAGAACAAATTCTCTTAATGGTTATCGGATCATAACCAAAAGTCCGTTAACTCGCTCCATTAATTTAAGTTAAAATAAACCAAACCATGTTGATCTATTTTAAGTTAAAACGAACCGAACTAACTTTGGTTCATTCGTTTAAAACAAACCAAACCTCTTTGGTTTATTCTCCTCCATTGGATTAGAACCAAACCAATTTTGTTCATCCATCATGTCTTCATAAGACACGGCCCATCCACGCTTCCATTGCGACTGAAACGATTTCATGCTCGCTTCTTGTTTGGTCCAACCAAACATAGTTTCTCTCGGTCTAAGAATCTCATTCTCAAGCTCGTTTTAAATCCTTCGGATTACGCTCATTGTGCGTGTGACCAAATTGGTTCTCGGTTTATGTTGGTCGTCTATAATTAACCATTAATTATAGAACGATCATGAGTGACACCTATTAGTACATCATGATCCCCAAGTAACCGAAAAGATCAACGGTTGATCCAGAACTATTTCTGAAACCCTTTAGCAGCTAAAATGAATCGTGCCCCATTCCCTTCACTCATCTTATACCCACTTGGTTCAGGACATGGTCTATAATGTCAGTCCCCACTAGGTTGACTACGTCACACCTAGCCCAAGTATCATTTCCTCGTCCTACGTATTCTAGTTACTGCACATGTATCCAAGAGTACCTTACTCTAAACATGTAATGCTTTGGCCAAAGACTTTAGTAACGATCCGACGAGAGACCATGGGTATACATCTCCTCGCAAGGAGTGGTGAATCCTTTATAGGCTATTCAAATACCTTCGATCACTTCGACTTATACCCAATCATCCCGGGTCCACATCTCCTCAGAGATGTTTTCTTAAGATGTCAAAGCATAAGTCTTTATGATCAAGATGAATTGAATACCGCAAGTCAAAGGAACATCGCACTTAAGCTGCAGTAAGAACTTAATTAACAAATCTATATATGCATAGAACCATATGAAGTCTTACAGCTGGTAACTCCAATGAACTAATTACCATAACTAGCATCCATGATTAACTCCGGACATCACAATGTCTCCAGCCAGTGAGAATCAGCTGCTTGGATACACCAAGGAGTATACCTCGTGCTAGTCTCGACAGAATCAATGGTGTCCAAATCCATCAATTCATCGACTAGGGATAATTCCGATACATCACAATTACACATGTAGAGATACTCACTAGTTGTGATCCAATCACATATTCTCTCATGCTGTGAATCGTATTATGGACATTCAGTAAATGAGTTTAAGATCTAATCAAATACATGAAAACATGTATACTCAAATAGTGAATCTTCATTTATCATATAAATGATTCAAACATAAGGCGATTGCCTTAGGACATCTCACATATATTACTAACAAACTCCCACCTGACCTAATGCGAATCGCTACGGTATCCAATACCATAAGCTCTAACATGACCCTCAAACTTACTTTGAGGTAATGCCTTAGTCAAAGGATCTGCTAAGTTCCTTTCAGTGGGGATTTTCTCGATTTGTATTTTCTTCCTACTAATGATCTCTCTGATCAGATAATAGCGGTGAAGCACATGTTTGGATCGTTGATGAGACCTTGGATCTTTTGCCTGTGCAATTGCTCCATTGTTGTCGCAGTAGACCGGTAATGCTTCAACAATGGCTGGAACCACACCAAGTTCATAAATGAATTTCTTGATCCAAACCGCTTCCTTTGCTGCTTCCGAAGCTGCAATGTATTCTGCCTCAGTGGTAGAATTTGCTACAGTGTCTTGTTTGGAACTTTTCCAACTCATTGCGCCCTCATTCAAGGTGAACACATATCCAGACTGAGACCGGGAATCATCCTTGTCTGTCTGAAAGTTGTCATCCGTATACCCACATATCACCATGTCCCCTTCTCCATATATTAGGAACACATCCTTAGTTCTTCTTAAGTACTTAAGGATTGTCTTAACAACCACCCAATGATCCATTCCTGGTTCAGACTGGTATCTACTCGTGACACTCAGAGCATACAATACATCGGGCCTCGTACATAACATAGCATACATGATAGATCCTATTGCGGATGCATAGGGAATCTTACTCATACAAATCCTCTCGTCTTCTGTGCGCGGACACATAGACTTCGAAAGGTGTATCCCATGCCTGATGGGTAGGAAACCTTTCTTGGATTCCGACATGCTAAACCCCTTTAGCACTCGGTCTATATATGTAGACTGCGAAAGACCAAGCAACCGTTTCGATCTATCTCTATAGATCTTAATCCCGAGGATGTAGGTTGCTTCTCCCAGGTCTTTCATGGAGAATGTCTTGGACAACCAAATCTTAACTGACTGTAAGACTGAAACATCGTTTCCTATAAGTAATATGTCATCAACATACAATACTAGGAACACGACTGCACTCCCACTAACCTTCTTGTACATACAAGGTTCGTCTGGATTTTGTGAGAAATCAAACTTTTTGATTGTCTCATCAAAACGGATATTCCAGCTCCTGGATGCTTGCTTCAATCCATATATGGACCGTCGCAATTTGCATACCTTGGTTTTACCAACCAATGTGAAACCCTCAGGCTGTATCATATACACGTCCTCGAGCAGGTTTCCATTATGTAAAGCTGTTTTCACATCCATTTTCCATATCTCATAATCATAATGAGCCGCTCTGGCCAGGAGCATCCGAATGGATTTAAGCATAGCTATAGGCGAATAGGTTTCGTCATAATCAACACCTTACTTTTGACGATATCTTTTCGCCACTAATCTATCCTTATAGGTAATCACATTACCATCCATGTCAGTTTTCTTCTTGAAAACCCACTTGCACCCTATAGGCTTTATGCCTTCAGGTGGGTCAACCAAGTTCCAAACTTGATTTTCATACATGGAATCTATTTCCGACTTCATGGCTTCAAGCCACTTATCCCTTTCTGAACTTGTCAGAACTTCTTCATAACCGGTAGACTCCTCATCTTCAATGAGTAACACGTCATTCGGTTCACTTACGTGAAATCCATATCTCTCAGGAATATTGCGTGTTCTACCAGATCTACGAAGATGTGGTGTTTCAATAGGTTCAGCCGATTGCTCATCACTATGAGTTATCGGTTGTTGTGCTTCACCAGGTATCTCATCAATGTCTATTTGAGTCTCTCGAGCCTCCTCAAGCTCGACGACACTCCCACTATTTTCTTGCAAGAGAAACTCTTTCTCTAGAAACACAACATACCTTGAAACAAACACCTTTTGTTCCACAGGATGATAGAATTGGTAACCCCTTGTTTCCTTAGGGTATCCAATAAATAGACATTTATCAGACTTAGCATCCAATTTGTGTGATACAGTCCGCTTCACATAAGCAGGACAACCTCATATCTTCAAGTAAGATACATGAGGTTTCTTACTATTCCATATCTCATATGGAGTAGTGGAGACTACCTTGGTTGGAATTCTGTTTAACAAGTAAACAACTGTCTAAAGTGCATAGCCCCAAAAGGACTTGGGAAGATTCACATGATTCATCATTGACCTGACCATGTCCAACAAGGTCAGGTTACGCCTCTCAGATACACCATTATGCTGTGGTGTGTATGACAGAGTCCATTGAGACAATATACCATTGTCTCTTAGATAATCAAGAAACTCTTGACTTAAGTATTCACCACCTCGATTCGATCGAAGTATTTTAATACTCTTGTCATGTTGTTTCTCTACTTCATTTCTGAATTCTTTGAACCTTTCAAAGGCTTCAGACTTGTGTTTCATCAAGAACACATACCCAAACCGTGAGTGATCATCGGTGAAGGTAATGAAGTAGCTATAGCCACCTAAAGCTTGAGTTGACATAGGTCCACATACATCAGTATGTATTAGACCTAGCAACTCTCCCACTCGTTCACCTTTCCTGTAAAAGGTAACTTAGTCAATTTGCCTTTCAAGCATGATTCACATATATCGTATGAATCCAATTCAAACGATTACAGAATTCCACATCGGTGTAATTCGGACATGCGTTTCTTGCTTGCATGGCCATGACGACAATGCCATGTGTAGGAGTCTAATTGATTATCCTTTCGAGCACGCTTGTTGCTCGCTTCGATATTGAAAATGTCACTGGATACGTCCAACGTATAAATACCATTGCTCAAAGTTCCAGTTCCATAAAGTACGTCATTCAAAGTTATATAACAACAATTGTTACTAAACGTCAAATGGTAACCATTTCTATTTAAGTAGGAAATAGAAACAATGTTCTTTATTAGAGAAGGAACACAATAACAATTGTCCAGTTCCAAGACTAGTCCACTAGGGAGCTTCAGGAAATAAGTTCTGATGGCGACCGCAGCAACCTTTGCTCCATTGCCAACTCGAAAATTTAACTCCCCTCTGACGAGTCTTCTTCTATTCCTTAGCCCCTGTATGTCATTACATATATGTGAGCCACACCAGTATCCAATACCCAAGTGTCTAAGGAAATAGAATGACAATCAATAACGAAGATACCTGAAGAAGATGGGGCATCAGATGCCTTCTTCTTCTTCACGGACTCAAGATAAATCTTGCAGTTTCTTCGCCAGTGGCCTTCCTTGCCATAATGATGGCAAGTGCCCTTTTGTGCTGATTCTGCCTTCTTAGCCTTCTTGTTCTTCCCTTTCTTCTGTTCCTTTGCCTTCCTCTTAGAACCTTTCTTTGAGGAATCAACTAACATAATCACCTTCTCCTCATGCTTCACAGAAGGCTCCACAGTCTTCAGCATATTAAGGAGCTCAGGAATAGTGGATTCTAATTTGTTCATCTGATAGTTCATCACAAATTTTGAGAAACTCTTGGGCAAACAATGCAGAATTAAGTCAATACTTAATTCATGATCCATCACAAACCCGAGGATGGCTAGCCGCTCGATGTACCCGTTCATCTTTAGCACAAACTACACTACAGATGAACCTTCTTGCATCTTCGTGGTGAAGAGGAGCCTGGAGACTTCGAACCTTTCAGATCTCGCTTGCTCATCAAACAACTCATGAAGATGGAAGACTATGGTATTAGCATCCATATGCTCATGTTGCTTTTGCAGCTCAGGTACCATCGTAACTAGCATGATGCAACTCACCAGTTCACAATCTGCCACATGTTTCTGATAGGCCAACATTTGGTATGGTGTTGCATCGTCCCTAGGTCGGTTGGGAAGAGGCTCTTCAAGGACATATGCTAGCTTTTCCGCCTTAAGAACAATTCTCAAGTTTCTAAGCCAGTCCAAGAAGTTAGGCCCAGTCAATTTGTTTGAATCCAAAATAGTGCGCAAATTCAAAGACGTCATGATCAATCGATTAACCTAGAAATACAAAATGAGCATATATGATAAAATGATTTTAAAATGCATCAATATACATTCATAAATCCCATTCATTTTTTCGAATTTCAAAAACCCCAAAATCACTTCGGGAGATCGTAGGTCCATATCCGAATGGGCTGATATCCAACATAGATATGAACAACCTTGGAGAGAGTCCAACAAGCCATTCATAACTATGAAGGTAGGTATCAAATATACCGATTACATATCACATATATGCAACTATCACAATGTGCTATCAACTAATTGAATGTTCACACATACATCGGGTTGTTAACACATTAACAAGTATGCATCATATGCATAGCACCCAACTTCACCTCCCTTCACATCGACCTTGGAGAGAGTCCAACAAGCCGATGCTCCAGGTTAAAGCCAACCCATTAATCGAGAAATAGTTTTAATATGGTTAGAGCGCATTCAACCAATTAGCCCGGCTTGGAGAGAGTCCAACAACCAAAGATAACGATTGACCTCTGACTCTTACCATATTAGTATTAAACTATTCCATGGTTTGAACATGTTCGGGTTCGAGCCGGGCTTGGAGAGAGTCCAACAACCCAAACAAGAAACAGAACTCTGGTTCTAACCATATTAATGGAAGGTGTAGGCTTTAATATTGAGTAAAGTTTTTTATGTCTCATCCTCTTTGCATGCAAATAACTATTATCTACATGGCATGACATACATCTACATGTCACGACACGCATGACATAATGATATGCATCTAATGCAATTACATGACATACAATTATGACATGTACAAAATTTCCTTATATGTCATAACTATTTATGGAAATAAAATATGTTTGAGATTTGATTATCCAAATCAAATCATGATTAAATTAGGAAACAAATTTCCAAATCTAATCACATATTTTATTTGTGGAAAGTGTTTATTAAGGGATGTCAATTTAGGAAACCATTTTCCTAAATCATCAAAACTACTTATGGAAATAAAATATTTTAAGATTTGATTTCTCAAATCAAATCATGATTAAATTAGGAAACAAATTTCCAAATCTAATCAAATATTTTATTTATGGAAAATATCAATTTCCAAAAAAAAATTCCAACATTCCAAAAGTAGAAGATTTCCATAAATACTTCTAGACTTTCCAAAATTAAAAATTTCCATAAATATTTCTAACTTTTCAAAAGTAGAAAATTTCCAGAAATACCATTATGACTATCGCAAAACAATTTTACGACTATGTCGAAACACAACCTGGGCTCTGATACCACTGTTGGGATTTCGGCACCGTGGCGAGTGTGTATTCGAACATGTTTCGTAAACATGTGCACAGCGGAAGGAATAAAAATAATAAATCTAATTTATTACAACACACACACCACACGCATTCATAGTACAACATGTGTAGACATAACCGTAAATTCAAATTTTGCAATAAAAAGAAATTTATACTACGTATACCTGACGTATCACGTGTAGCGGGAAAGACATCAATCGGAACGATCCTCGCTAGGATCTTCTCTATCCGTATCCACGCCGAGTATCTTCAGGATGACTTCACAAAGTCACAAGCCTCCTCTTCGTACGAGTTACTAGCCTCGTGTCGAAGACGATGTGATCGAGAGAAGATCACAATCTGAATCAAAAAATTTGGATCCAAAACGAGTCTTCAAAAACTCGCTTCTCCGGAGAGATATTCGTCAACCGTTTGATGAATCCTTCGTCCTCCACCTATGAGGATTATCGGAGATTGAATCCCCGGCAAGGCTACCGCTGTCGGAGCTCCAAACGTCATCCAAATGATGCTCCGACAAGAAGGAAACCAGCTGTTCAGAAAACTGGACAGCTTTGGTGGAGACCTTGCGCCGACCAAATAAGGAAAGCTATATGCTCACCTTATCGTCGGAGCCAAGGAAGATCACTGGAGCTCCTCTAGAAACAGCTAGACGCCGGCAGGTGGGAAGGATGACAGCTGCTGGATGTCGATTGGAGAAGCTTGGGCGGCAACAAGGAGTTGGGCGCCGACAAGACTAGGAGAAGAGAGGGAGGTTGGCAGCAATATTAGGGTTGCTTGGATTAGGGCTTAACAAAACTTTTAAGCCCAATTTTATAGAGAACAAATTCTATTAATGGTTATTGGATCATAACCAAAAGTCCGTTAACCCGCTCCATTAATTTAAGTTAAAATAAACCAAACTATGTTGGTCTATTTTAAGTTAAAACGAACCGAACCAACTTTGGTTCATTCGTTTAAAACAAACCAAACCCCTTTAGTTTATTCTCCTCCATTGGATTAGAAAAAAACCAATTTGGTTCATTCATCATGTCTTCATAAGACACGGCCCATCCACGCTTCCATTGTGACTGAAACGATTTCATGCTCGCTTCTTGTTTGGTCCAACCAAACCTAGTTTCTCTCAGTCTAAGAATCTCATTCTCAAGCTCATTTTAAATCCTTCGGATTATGCTCATTGTGCGTTTGACCAAATAGGTTCTCGGTTTATGTTGGCCGTATATAATTAACCATTAATTATAGAATGATCATGAGTGTCACCTAGTAGTACATCATAATCCCTAATTAACCGAAAAGATCAACGGTTGTTCCAGAACTATTTCTGAAACCCTTCAGCAGCTACAATGAATCGTGCCCCATTCCCTTCATTCATCTTATACCCACTTGGTTCAGGACATGGTTTATAGTGTCAGTCCCCACTAGGTTGACTACGTCACAACTAGCCCAAGTATCATTTCCTCGACCTACAGATTGTAGTTACTGCACATGTATCGAAGAGTACCTTACTCTAAACATGTAATGCTTTGGCCAAAGATTTTATTAACAATCCGACGAGAGGCCATGGGTATACATCTCCTCGCAAGGAGTGGTGAATCCTTTATAGGCTATTCAAACACCTTCGATCACTTCGACTTATATCCCATCCCGGGTCCACATCTCCTCAGAGATGCTTGCTTAAGATGTTAAACCATAAGTATTTATGATCAAGATGACTTGAATACCGCAAGTTAAAGGAACATCGCACTTATGTTTCAGTAAGAACTTCATTGACATATCTATATATGCAGAGAACCATATGAAGTCTTACGGCTGGTCACTCCAATGAACTAGTTACCATAACTAGCATCCACGATTAACTCCGGACATCACAATGTCTCCAGCCAGTGAGAATCAGCTGCTTCAATACACCAAGGAGTATATCTCGTGCTAGTCTCGACAGAATCAATGGTGTCTAAATCCATCAATTCATCGACTAGGGATAATTCCGATACATCACAATTACACATGTAGAGATACTCACTAGTTGTGATCCAATAACATATTCTCTCATGTTGTGAATCGTATCATGGACATTCAGTAAATGAGTTTAAGATCTAATCAAATACATGAAAACATGTATACTCAAATAGTGAATCTTCGTTTATCATATAAATGGTTCAAACATAAGGCGATTGCCTTAAGACATCTCTCATATATTACTAACATAGATCACCTGGCAAAGAGATAGATGTATACCTACGACCTCTGATAAATGAACTGAAGGAGCTATGGGATGACAGGGTGGAAGCATATGATGCATTGACTAAACAAGTCTTTCAATTACATGTTGCTGTGATGTGGATCATTCATGACTTTCCAGCATATGGAACAGTTTCTCGATGGAGCACAAAGGGCTATAAGGCATGTCCAGTATGTTTGAATGAAACTAAATCTCAAGGATTAAGGAGTAAAATATGCTACATATGTTACCGTCAATTCTTGGACGTGCACCACCCATGGCATAAAAATAAAGATTTCAATGGAAAGGTTGAAAAAGAAGGACCACCATGATTAATGAATGGATATGAGATTTTATCGCAGTTAGATGCCTTGCCCCAATTGACATTCAGTAAGCATCCTTTATTCAGTAAAAAATGATAGCGATATTCGGATGATACAAATTGGGTAAAGAAGTCTATATTTTTTGAGTTACCATATTGGTCAGGTTTAAAGTTGAGACACAATTTAGATGTGATGCATATTGAAAAGAATGTCTGTGATGCTTTAATTGACACATTATTAAATATAGATGGAAAGTCAAAGGACACTTTCAAAGCGAGATTAGATTTGCAAGATATTGGGATAAGGAGTGAGTTGCATTTACAACTGGTAGGAGACAAATTCAGGAAGTCGTATGCAAGTTACACAATGACACTGAAAGAAAGGCATGAATTTTGTCAATTTTTGAAATCAGTTAAGTTTCCAGATGGTTATGCTACTAATATATCTAGACATGTGAATGCAAATGAAGGAAAGATATATGGACTAAAATCACATGATTGTCATGTATTATTTCAAAGAATACTTCCAGTTGTTCATGGCGATCCCTTCTACGTCCTTGGATAAAAAAATTTATCCTTGACAAGGAGGGATTACCCAAGCTACCATTTCATCATCGTGCTATTCGATTAGAGTGGTTACTTAAACAAACTTGTTGTTCAAGCAACCAACCTCTATTCTACGATTAACTGCGGAATAGACATTGTACAGATCGCTAGCTTTTGTGTTTGTATTCGGGGTCCAAGTTAATTTATCCACAAAACAAAACATACAATATGCATATAATTGAAAAATAATTATAGACATGATACAAAAGAATATAAACAAGCATTATACCTCTCGATCTTCTATTGTATGTCCTTCCTCCTTTTGGACGTCGTGTGAGCGATGATCTTCCAAAAGTCGAAGCCTCCTAGATCACCAATCTTTCTTTCTTTGCTCACTCTGAACAAAAGGAAGAATAAAACAAAACTCTTCCCTATCTAGGACCGGCCACCAAGTCAAGAGACCTAGTTGTAGTCGCCGGCCAAGGAAAGGAGATGAAGGTTATGGACGCCGGCCAAGAGCTCCAAGGAATCACCTTAACCCTTGTTTCCACCGGCCAAAGAGAAGAGGGAAATTAGGTTGAGCGCCAGCCAAGGTAGAGAGGAGAAGGAAGGGCGCCGCCAACACCTAAGGAAGAAGAAAACCTTCCAAAATTGTGGCCGCCCAAGACACCTCCAAAAACCCTAGCCACCCACTTCTTCCTTGCCGCCCAACCCAAGGAAGCAAAACACTAATCTCTCTAGTTCTTGTCCACGCCCAAGCCTTAAGCCCATATTTATAGAGTTAGTCTTAAGCCTCCTTTTAATCTCCACCATTGGTTCTAGGGATTTAATCTCAACCATCGGATCTAGAGATTTAATCTCAACCGTCGGATTTAGAGATATAATCTCCACCGTCGGATCTAGAGTTTTGTTTTTCATCATTGGATCTAGGCTTCATGAGGTTTTAATAGGCTACAATAGGGACCATGAGGAGGAGTTGAATCTTGGCCACCCAATGCATCAAGCCCACATAAAGTCCGATCCATTAATGATAATTCATTCCACTAGAGGATTATCATTAATCTACCTCACCAACCCCCATAAGTTAATATGGGCTCCATATATTATTTGTACATTTATCTCCCCGTGTTTAAGATCTCGAATGTCCGTCGATTAATTAATTTACTGACAATTAATTAATCAACATCTAACTCCATGAGTAGTACCACTCAACCTTATCATCATGTCAGACCAAGTCCACCTGCAGGGTTACATGATGAACCTTATGAGCTCCTCAAGGGGACATCATCATCCTAATATATAGGACATGGTTTTCTCCTATAATCAACGACATACCATATAAATAATACCATTTCCCAACTTACCGAGCCTATCGATTTACTCTATAAATCTCACCCATTGGTAAATCAAAGAAATGAATACTAAGTATATGTGCCCGTTATTATATCGGGATTTAGAGTATGTACAACATAATATCTTAAGTCCGATTCGATTATTTAGTCAGTAATAAATCAAATCACTTCTAAGTCGGTCTTACTCAATACACACAAAGTGTACTAGTGTAATTCTATGGTCAAGACAAACCAATACCAAATCACACTACAACCATACCAATGGTTTGTCCAAAGCCATCTCGGTTGTGAGCCTTTACTTATACTTTACAAGGAACTGATAACATGATCTCCCGTGTGACACTACACACTATGTTATCTACAATGTAATGTATTAGACAAAATGCATAACCATAAATATTCAAACACTGATCATGTGATTTTTATTTCAAATATAAAGATGTTCATACAAAAGATAAACTTTTCAGTATACATCCCAATAATATGTAGCACACTAATTGAGCTATGTGATTTCTTCAAAAAGATAACTGCAAGATCTTTACACACAGCGGACTTAAGTAGAACGGAGGAGCAAATAGTCCTGATATTGTGTAAGATGGAACGGATATTTCCTCCGACATTTTTTGACATTATGGTCCATTTGACAGTCCATTTACCTCATGAAGCTATGTTGGTTGGGCCAGTTTCGTCACGATGGATGTATCCCTTTGAGCGATATTTGGGAAGGCTAAAAAAATATGTTCGTAATAAAGCACGACCTAAAAGATCTATTGCAAAGGGGTATATTGTAAATGAGGCTTTGAATTTCAGTTCGTTGTATATGAGTTAGATCGAGACAAGTTTTTCTAGGCCGGAACGAAATAAAGATGTCCAACCATCAAAATACAAATTAAGTGTTTTCTCACAGGAAACAAGAGTCTTTGACAACCAACAACGCCGAAAATTGCCAGTCATTGTTTAAGAAAGCACATTGGTACATTCTAAACAATTGTAAAGAAGTCGACCGATATCGAAAGTAAGTGTTTACATTAAGTTATTAATTTAATTCTTTTTCATTCACAGAGTTTAAATCGATTAAGTTTTATACAGTGAGCTTCTATAACTTGTGTCCCAAAAGGTTCATGCTGATCAAGTGATGCAAAATCACGAGCGAGATTTCACATTGTGGTTTAGGGATAAAATTGTAGCCCTAAAAAAATTAACAAATTCAGATATCACAGATGAGTTGTATTATTTAGCAATGGGACCTGATGCTAAAGTTCAACTATATGATGCATGCATAGTAAATGGGATTCGATATCGCACGACATCCTGTGATTCACATAGAACTACTCAGAATAGTGGGGTCAGTGTACCATCCTCTGACGATGGGGACAATTTGGATTTTTTTGGTGTGTTGAAGGATGTGTTCCACATATTTTACTCTTTCCAGTATAAAATTCAATTATTTTGCTGTGAATGGTTCCAATGTAATCCAAAAAAAAATCGTTGGTCGAAGAGTATGATCTCACGTGTATTGACACTTCTAAAATATGGTATGATGATGACCCATTCATTTTGGCAATCCAAGCAAATCAAGTGTATTATTTGAATGATATCAAATGCGGAGGTCATTGGAAGGTCGTGCAAAGGGTTCACCATCGCGATATATACGAAGTAACTAAAGTTGATGAAGTATCTGAAGATTTTGAGGGTGGTAATATCTTGATCATGGAGCCAAACCAAGAGATTTCATCCAATGATTCATCTTCAGTAGTCGGTGAAGACTTAGAAATAACTCAACTTTGTCGATTAGATGTTGAACATCACCAAATTAATATGGCAAATGCACAAGTGGATCTAGATATGGGCGCTCAAAGTAATCGTATTGTCGATGGTGAAGATAGTGAAATTGACACTGAGGCAGATGATTATTTATCATTTTCAAATGATGATAGTGATTAGATGTATTTACACGGTATTTATATTGTTCTTCATTTATATTTCATGTATTTAATATAATCTTTTTTTATATGTCGATCTGTATATAATGCTTTTATCACAGTTATGCCGCCTAAGAGAATTGAGCACTCTCTAGTTGTGCCTACGCCTGACGATGACAGTGCTCCTGCTCCTACTAGTTAGTTATATAGTTTTAAATACATTTTTTTTATTTGCTATTTATTTAACTTGTTAATTGTTAGCATCCTTTGATTTACAGTTCATCCGACACGTAGAGTGAAGGGTTTTTCTTATCGAGTCCGTGAGGGAAAACATCGCTTCTCACTTCTCCTTTGTTGTTTGTTCATGGCGATCCCATCGATGTCCCCGGATTAAAAAAAATTTAATCCTAGACAAAAGGGATTGCCCAAATAATCAAGTCATCGTCGTGCTATTCGTTTAGAGAGGTCACTTGAACAAACTCGTTGTTCAAGTGACCAACCTCTATTCTACGAGTAGCCGCGGAATAGACGATGTACGAATCGCCGATTTTTGTATTTATGTTCAGGATCCAAGTATTATTTAGCAACAAATAGAATTTATCATGCTCATAATTGGAAAAAAAACAAATACAAGCAAGTAACAAAAGAGAATAGAGAATAGATATATCTCTCGATCTTCTAATGTATGACCTTCCTCCTTTCGGACGTCCTGTGGGCGACAATCTACAAAAAGTTGAAGCTCCTAGATCACCAATATTCCTTCCTTGCTCATTCTGAGCAAGAGGAAGAATAGAAACAAAGCTCTATTACTTCTTACAACCAACCAACAACCTCCAAGGAAGGAGCTTGCCGTTGGCCAAGAAGGAGGAGGAGATTATGATGGAAATCGGCCAAGACACCAAGGGAAAGCCCTATATCTTGTTTCCACCACCTAAGGAGAAGGAGAAGAGGCCACCGGCCAATGGCTGGAAAGGGTTGGAGGGGCGCCATCAGCTTGAGGAAGGAGAAGAAGGCAAGGAATTCATTCCTTATTAGGTGCTGCCCAAGCCCAAACCCTAGCTCCTATCTCTTGCCGCCAACCTCTAAAACCCTAACTTCCCTTGATTCTCACTCCATGCCAACCCCTTGTCCTTCTTTTATAGAGTTAGAGATAAGCCTCCTTTTAATCTCCACCATTGGTTCTACGGATTTAATCTCAACCGTCGGATCTAGAGATTTAATCTCAACCGTCGAATCTTAGAGATTTAATCTCTACATTTGGATCTAGAGTTTTGTTTCTATCCATTGGATCTAAGCATCATGAGGTGTTAATAGGCTATATTAGGGATCATGAGGAGGAGTTGGATCTTTGCCACCCATGGATCAAGCCCACATAAAGTCCGATCCACTAATGATAATCCAATCCACTAAAGGATTATCATTGATCTACCTCACCAACCCCCATAAGTTAATATGAGCTCCATATATTATTTGTACATTTTCTCCCCGTGTTTAAGATCTCGAATGTCCGTCGATTAATTAATTTTCTGACCATTAATTAATCAACATCTAACTCCATGAGTAGTACCACTCAACCTTTTCATCATGCCGGATCAAGTCCACCTGCAAGGTTTACATGATGAACCTTATGAGCTCCTCAAGGGGACATCATCATCCTAATATATTGGACACGGTTTCCTCCTATAATCAACGACACACCATATAAATAACATCATTTCCCAACTTACCGAGCCTATCGATTTAATCTATAAATCTCGCCCATTGGTAAATCAAAGAGATGAATACTAAGTATATGTGCCCGTTATTATATCGGGATTAAGAGCATGTACAAAATAATATCTGAGGTCCGATTCGATTATGTAGTCAGCAATAAATCGAATCACCTCTAAGTCGGTCCTACTCAATACACACAAGTGCACTAGTGTGATTCTATGGTCAAGACAAATCAATACCAAATCACACTACAACCATTCCGATGGTTTGTCCAAAGTCATCTCAGTTGTGAGCCTTTACTTATACTTTACAAGGAGCCAATAACATGATCTCCCGTGTGACGCCACACACCATGTTATCTACAATGTAATGTATTAGACAATATTTCATAACCATAAAAATGCAAACAATGATTATGTGATTCTTATTTCAAAATAAAGATGTTCATAGAAAAGATAGACTTTTCAGTATACATCCCTACAATCTCCCACTTATACTAAAAGACTATGCTGTCCTCAAACTGACATACATCTGATTCCCATTCCCTCCACATGCCTATCCAAAGCTCTCGCCGGTAGGGCCTTAGTGAAAGGATCTTCCAGGTTATCCTCTGATGCAATCTTGGCCACAGCAACTTCTCCTCTCTTTACGATTTCTCGTATCAGGTGGTACTTGCGCTCTATGTGTTTACTAGCCTTATGGGCTCGTGGTTCCTTCGAGTTTGCAACTGCACCACTATTATCACAATATATTGTTATAGTTCTGGGCAAACCAGGAATCATATCCAAGTCCATCAGGAAGTTCCTGAGCCACACAGCTTCTTTGGCCGTCTCAGAGGCTGCCACATACTCAGCTTCCATAGTGGAGTCCGCCACGCATTTTTGCTTGACACTCCTCCATACAATGGATCCACCTCCCAAAGTAAACACAAAACCTGAGGTAAACTTACTGTTATCCCTATCAGATTGGAAGTCAGAATCTGTGTAACCGACAGGGAGTAATTCGTCTGTCAAGTAAACCAGCATATAATCCCTAGTCCTTCTCAGGTACTTCAATATATGCTTTACCGCAGTCCAATGTCCCTGTCCTGGATTACTCTGATATCTGCTGACCATGCCTACGGCATAGCAGATATCTAGTATCGTACATAGCATCACATACATGAGGCTTCCTACTGCCGAAGCATAAGGAACCACCTTCATCTCCTCTATCTCCTCAGATGTTCTAGGACACATCTCCTTAGATAAAGGAACTCCATGCCTGAAAGGTAGAAACCCCTTCTTGGAGTTCTGCATGCTAAAACGCTCCATAATTGTGTCTATGTATGAAGCTTGGGAAAAGCACAACATCCTTTTCCTATGATCCCTTATAACCTTGATCCCAAGAATGTGTCCCACCTCTCCCAAGTTCTCCATATCAAACTGTTTGGACAACCATACCATTACGTCCGATAACACTTTGATATTGTTGTCAATCAACAAAATGTCATCTACGTATAGTACAAGAAATACCACTATGTTTTCGTCACATCTCTTGTGTACACAAGACTCATCCGGGCTTTGAATAAATCGATAAGACTGGATTACCTCATCAAAGTGGATGTTCCTAGACCTCGAAGCTTGCTTCAATCCATAAATGGACCGATTATGCTTACACACAAGATGCTCTTTGCCTTTAGCAATGAATCCCTCTGGTTGCTTCATATAGATGTTTTCCTCAAGACTTCCATTAAGGAAAGTTGTCTTGACATCCATCTGCCACACCTCATAATCCATATGAGCTGCTATGCATAAGAGAATCTAGATAGACTTAAGCATGGCTACCGGTGAAAAAGTCTCCTCATAATCGATACCCTATTTTTGAGTATACCCCTTTGCAACAAGCCTTGCTTTGAAGGACTCAACCTTCCCATCTATCCATCACTTTCTCTTATAGATCCACTTGTATCCAATGATTTTTACACCATCGAGTGGTTCTACTAGCTCCCATACCTGATTTGAATCCATAGATTCAATCTCAGCATTCATTGCACTTTGCCAAGATACTGCATCTTTATCTTGGATTATCTCGTCATATGTCCAGGGATCTGGTTCATGTTCGCCAGGGACCAAATCAGAAGATTCTAACAACCCTCCCACTACGATGAGGAATCTCCTGTGTATCCTCTGTGACACGCGGTGCAGTGACTTGTGGTATTAATGGAATTGTGCTCGGAGGCTCATTGGCTCCCATGTCCCCGAATTAAAATTTTCACTAATGAAAACTAATCTGGATGGGATGAGTTTCCTAAACACAACTAATTCGTCGTCGTGCTAACGACTTGAGCGATTGCTTGAATAAACTAGTTATTCAAGCAACCAAGCTCTTCTAGTCGGTTAGCCGTGGAAGAGACGACGAATGGATCGCCGATTTTTGTGTTTATCTTCGGGGTCCATGATTATACAAATACATATGGATGTAGACATGTATAATCAACACATATAGATATATTAATAAGAACATGCAAAGATCAATAATAAAACTTGTAAAACTTTTATACCTCTTGATCTTCTATCGTATGTCCTAGCCTCCTTGTAGACTTTGTGTGGGCGAAGATCCTCTACAAGTTGAAGCTTCCTAGATCTTCTTCAATCGAAAGAAAGAAGAACTCTCCTTCCCTTCTTGCTTGAGCCAACCACCAATTCACAAAGGATTGATGCCGCCGGCCCCAAGAATAGAGAGAACAAGATGGCCAACAAAGGAACCAAACAAGGGAACAATCCCTAGCTTCTTTGTGCCGTCGGCCAAGAGGAAAAGAAGAGGAGAAGAGGAATCGGTTGAGCCCCGACCAAGGTAGAGATAAGAAGAGGTAGGAGCTGGCCACACCTTAGGAAGAAGAAGAACACCTCTCCTATAGTTGCCCCCCACCTTAGCTTCCAAACCCTAGCCGCCCAACCAAAGAAGCAAACCCTAATCTCCTTAGGGTTTCCTCCTTAGGGTTTCTTGCCGTCCAAGCTATTGATAGGCAAAACCCTAATCTCCAAAACCAACCAACCTCTCAACTTGCCGCCCACCTTAAGCCACCTTATATAGAGTTGGGCTTAAGCCTTGTTTTAATCTCCACCGTCGGTTCTAGGGTTTTAATCTCAACCGTCGGTTCAAGAGATTTAATCTCAACCGTCGGATTTAGAGATTTAATCTCCACCGTCGGATCTAGGGATTTAATCTCAACCGTCGGATCTAGAGATTTAATCTCAACCGTCGGATCTAGAGATTTAATCTCCACCGTCGGATCTAGGGATTTAATTTCAACCGTCGGATCTAGAGATTTAATCTCAACCGTCGGATCTAGAGATTTAATCTCTACCTTCGGTTCTAGGGTTTTAATCTCAACCATCGGTTCTAGAGATTTAATCTCAATCGTCGGATCTAGAGATTTAAACTCCACCGTCGGATCTAGGGATTTAATCTCAACCGTCAGATCTAGAGATTTAATCACAACCTTCGGATCTAGAGATTTAATCTCCACTGTCGGATCTAGGGATTTAATCTCAACCGTCGGATCTAGAGATTTAATCTCAACCGTCGGATCTAGAGATTTAATCTCCATCGTCGGATCTAGGGATTTGTTTTCCATCATTGGATCTAGGCTTCATGAGGTTTATATTAGGCTACGATAGGGACCATGAGGAGGAGTTGGATCTTTGCCACCCGATGGATTGGAACCACACAAACTTGATCCATCAATGATGTTCCATTCCACTAGAGGATCATCATTGAATTACCTCACCAACCCCCATAAATTAATATGGGCTCCATACATTATTTGTACATTCATCTCACCGTGTTTAAGATATCGAATGTCCATCAATTAATTGATTTTCTGACCATCAATCAATTAACATATAACTCCTCGAGTAGTACCACTCAACCTTATCATCATATTGACTAAGTCAACCTGTAGGGTTTACATGATGAACCTTATGAGCTCCTCAAGGGGGCATCATCAACCTAATATATAGGACACGGTTTCCTCCTATAATTAACGGCACACCATGTAAATAATATCATTTCCCAACTTATCGGGCATATTGATTTAATCCATATAAATCTCACCCTTTGGTAAATCAAAGAAATAAATACTAAGTACATGTGCCCGTTATTATATCGGGATTAAGAGCATGTACAACATAATATCCGAGGTTCGATTCAATTATGTAGTTAGCAATAAATTGAATCACCTCTATGTCGGTCCTGCTCAATACACCTAAGTGTACTAGTGTAACTCTACGTTCAAGACAAAACAATACCAAGCTACACTACAACCATGCCAATGGTTTGTCCAAAACCATCTTGGTTGTGAGCCTCTACTTATATTCTACAAGGGACTGATAACATGATCTTCTGTGTCACACCAAGCACCATGTTATCTACAATTTAAAGTATTAGACAATATGTACACATATAATAAATATAAAGTGCAAACAATGATCATGTGATTCTTATTTCAAAATAAAAATGTTCATACAAAAGAGCTAGACTTTCAGTATACATTCCAACAATCTCTCACTTATACTAAAAGACTATGCTGTCCTTATACTGCCATACATCTGATTTCCCTTCCCTCCACATGCCTATCAAAGCTCTCGCTAGAAGGGCCTTAGTGAAAGGGTCTACCAGGTCATCCTCTGATGCAATCTAGGCGACAACAACTTCTACCTCCTTTACGATTTCTCGTATCAGGTGGTACTTGCGCTCTATGTGTTTACTCGCCTTATGAGCTCGTGGTTCCTTCGAGTTTGCAACTGCACCACTGTTATCACAATAAATTGTGATAGTTCTGGGAAAACCAGGAATCACATCCAAGTCCATCAAGAAGTTCCTGAGCCATACAGCTTCCTTGGCTGCCTCAGAGGCTGCCACATACTCAGCTTCCATGGTAGAGTCCGCCACGCATTTTTGCTTGACACTCCTCCATTCTATGACTCCACCTCCAAAAGTAAACACAAACCCCGAGGTAGTCTTACTGTTGTCCCTATCTAATTGGAAATCGTAACTCGTGTAACCCATGTGACTAATTGATCCGCCAGAAACCAAAGATATAATCCCTAGTCCTTCTCAGGTACTTCAATATATGCTTTACCGCAGTCCAATGTCCCTGTCCAGGATTACTCTGATATCTGCTAACCATGCCCACGACAAAGCAGATATCTAGTCTCGTACATAGCATAGCATACATGAGGCTTCCTACTGCCGAAGCATAAGGAACCGCCTTCATCTCCTCTATCTCCTTTGATGTTTTGGGACACATCTCTTTAGATAAAGGTACTCCATGCCTAAAAGGTAGAAAATCTTTTTTGGAGTTCTGCATGCTAAAACTAGCAAGGATAGTGTCAATGTATGAAGCTTGAGATAAGCACAACATCCTTTTCTTGCGATCCCTTATCACCTTGATCCCAAGGATGTGTCCCACTTCTCCCAAGTCCTTCATATCAAACTGTTTGGACAACCATACCCTTACATCTGATAACACTCTGATATTGTTGCCAACTAACAAAATGTCATCTACGTATAATACAAGAAATACCACTATGTTTCTATCACATCTCTTGTATACACAAGGCTCATCCGGACTTTGAATAAATCCATATGACTGGATTACCTCATTAAAGCGGATGTTCCAAGATCTAGAAGCTTGCTTCAATCCATAAATGGACCGATTAAGCTTACACACAAGATGCTTTTTTCCCTTTGCAATGAATCCCTCTGGTTGCTTCATATAAATGTTTTCCTCAAGACTTCTGTTAAGGAAAGCTGTCTTGACATCCATCTGTCAAATCTCATAATCATCATGAGCAACAATAGATAAGAGAATCCGGATAGACTTAAGCATAGCCACCGGTGAAAAGTGTTGGATCGAAGCGGATCGCTAGAGGGGGGGTGAATAGCGATAGAAACTTTTCTTTGAATTTGTTCGGTAAATCACGAGTAGACACAGTGGAAGATAAATCTAAAATAGAAGAGACAATGGGTTTTTTTACTTGGTTCGTAGCCGAAGGCTACTACTCCAAGGCCCTAGTGGTCCTTGACCACGCACGGAGGACAAAACACTAAACGAACTCCTCGTTGGAGATAGGAGTTAAACGAATACAAAAACTCAAGAAAGACTCAAGGTAGAGGGACACTCCCCCTCTCCTTGATATGATTTAAAGCTCGAAATAAGAACAACTTATACAAATTAAAGATTATACCGACGACTTTTGAAGACTTGAATCTTGGAGCTTGAGTCGTCGTCTCGGCAGCGCTTCGTCGTAGGGATGTCGGAGACTCGTAGCGTATCGGAAGCATTTGGAAGCTTTTTAATTGATGAAAAACCCTAGGACAAGCCCTCCTTTTATAGCCTTTAAGCCCCTCATCGAATGGGTCTTCAACCAATAGGAATTGGGCACAAAACCTCCTTGAAAAATGGTGATAGAGGACTTCGAGGTTGATCCTTGACCATCGATCGATGGCCATCATCGATCGATGGTAGCATCACGAGTGCTTGTGCTTCGTTCCAGTTACGTATTGCTCGGATCCGAGTCCTCCAAATTTGGCCGATCGGCCCGATGCTAGCTGTAATCGAGTTGCTCAGCAAACATTATTATGTTGTTGACCATCACGATCGACTGAACCATCTATAGGATGTCTTTGGTCGGATCTACGCTTAAGATCATCCCCGTAAAGAGGATACGACCTCACTTACGCTCGCACACACGAACTTACCTCGATACTTACGTGTTTCTTTTGCTTCCGGCCTTCCACTCGATTCCTTCGGCTCCCTCCGAAGTCACTCGAGTGTCGCCCGACCACCGTGGCTTCCTCCGGGTGTCGCTAGCCTTCAGCTCCAGCTTTTGCACTTTTCTGCACACTTGATTCAGCTCGTGAGATAATGATATATCCTTGACTTTGTGTCTTTTGTCATAATCAAAATACAGGTTCGACTTAGGTGCCCCTGCACCAACAAAAAGGTCTCCTCATAATCGATACCCTCTTTCTGAGTATACCCTTTTGTAACAAGCCTAGCTTTGAAGGTCTCAACCTTCTCGTCTACTCCTCTCTTTCTCTTGTAGATCCACTTTCATCCAATGGATTTCACACCATCGGGTGGTTCTACTAGCTCCCAGACATGATTAGAATCCATAGATTGTATCTCTGAATTCATCGCTCTTTGCCAAGTTACTGCATCTCTATCTTGGAGTGCCTCGTCATATGTCCAGGGATCAGGTTCATGTTCACCAGGGACTAAGTCCGAAGACTCTCCCAAGAACATGTGGGTTGTCTAACAACCCTCCCACTACGATGAGGTGCCTCGTGTGTATGCTCAGTGACACGCGGTGCAGTGACTTGTGGTATTTCCTCTTGTACCGGGGGAACTGAAGTCGGGACTTCCCCTGTCAACTCTTCAAGAACAATCCTACTTGTGGGCTTGTGGTTCATCACATAGTCCTCCTCTAGAAATTTGGCATTCGTACTCACGATCATCTTCTGATCTCTAGGACTATAGAACAAACCACCCTTCGTTCCCTTAGGGTAGCCAACAAACAAGCATACTTCTGTACGAGTTCCAACTTACCAGCATCTCCCTTCAGCACATGTGCTGGACTACCCCAAATCCGAATATGTCTTAGACTAGGCTTTCGCCCAGTCCACAATTCTATGGGAGTAGAGGGTACTGACTTAGATGGAACCAAGTTCAGAATGTGTGTTGCCATTTCCAGAGCAATCCTCCAGAACGAATCAGGTAACTCAGAATAACTCATCATCGATCTGACCATCTCCATAAGAGTCCTATTCCTTCGCTCTGCCACACCATTCTACTGGGGTGTGCCAGGTGCAGACAATTGGGATTGAATCCCAGCCTCATATAAGTAACTCCTAAACTCTCCCAAGAGGTACTCGCCACCACGATCAGATCGTAGTGTCTTGATACTTTTACCTTGACGGTTCTCCACATCAGCCTTGAATTCTTTGAACCTGTCAAAGCATTCAGACTTGCGGTGCATCAAGTAAATATATCCATACCTTGAATAATCATCTATAAAAGAGACAAAGTATTCAAAGCCACCTCTAGCCTTGATAGACATAGGACCGCACAAATCAGAATGAACCAATTCCAATACATCTTTGGCTCTATACCCCTTAGCCTTAAAAGGCCTCTTGGTCATCTTACCTTCCAAGCAAGACTCGTAGGTTGGGAGATCCTCCACTACTAATGAACCCAAAGGTCCATCAGCTATCAACCTTTGAATTATACTCAGGTTAATATGACCAAGTCTTAGGTGCCAAAGATATGTCTGGTTCATTTTCGAAGGTTCTTTTCTCTTATTAGACTTAGAAGATGAGTTATTCACTTCTATATGCATCGTGGGAGTTTTCGGTTCAAGAGTATACGAATTGCCAACCAATGTACCAGAATAGATAATCTCCCTATTCCTTTTTATAACAACTTTGTTATTAAAAGAAATAGAATATCCATCCAGAAATAATTTAGAAACTAAAATTAGATTCTTTCTAAAAGTAGGTACATAAAGACAATTTCTCAAAACCAAAACTTTATTCCTATCAAAAGATAAATAAACGTCTCCCACTGCAATAGCCGCCACCTTTGAAGCATTGCCAATGAAGACGGTAATCTCTCCCTCAACTAGTCGTCGGGTTTCCTAGAACCCCTGCAAAGTATTGCAGACATGATTAGTGACTCCCGTATCTACACACCAGGTACCGGTAGATAACACCGCTAATCATGTTTCAACGACTAGTCCAAAGGATATACCTTTGTTCTACTTTGGATTGGGATAGCCCTTCTTCCATTGTCCATCCTGCTTGCAAGTGAAGTACTTGCCTTTCGGCTTCTTCACTCCTCCTAGAGATCCTCCCACCATCTTTGCTTCACCTTGTTTCTTCTTCTTTTTTCCTTTCGGCTTAGAAGTAGAAACCTTTTGAGCAACCATGGCTTGAGGACACTCTTCGAAGAGTGCATACTTGTACTCCTTAGCAGATAAGACAATATCTAGATTCTTTTCCAATCATCATAATTTGGGCACAGTAAGTTTATTTCCTTTAGTATCATAGTAAGTGGACTGAAAGTCAATTTTGAAAATCCTAAGAATCACATAGATCATTACTGTAGATTTCAAAAAATTATTGATTCCTCAAACAATAAAATTTCAAAATCAACCAACACCTCAAAACACCGAGAATATCATATGCCACAATAGTGTGGACGTATACGAATTCTATATTTGTAAGAGGAGGTTTAACCCTTTAATTTTATTATCTTGTCAACCTTACTTTTTGACAAATAAAATTAATAGTTGGTTCCTCTTTGGCCCTACAAATAAAAGCAGTGACTCCGATGGGGAGGATACTTTTTATTTGCATCTAAGTGTGCACCATTACACGATACTAAGGGAATTATCTCGGATTATGTGCCTTACCGATGGGGAAGTACACACGCTCCTAAATAATTTCCTATAACCATTATTTGACCTAGTGATCCGCAAACAAACTCATTCGATGGGGAGGAAGGCACTCAGAGCCGACACGCAAGTTTGTTGCATCACACGTCAAATTGTAATGGAGGCCGCGGGAATTAATTAAAATATCCCTCTCCCACTTAGTAAATTGAAAATGAGGAATTTTCAAGCACACACAACATGCATATAAAACAAATCAGCAATAAATATGGAAAAAACAGAAATTTTCCAACTATTATGGCTTTGTTCTCCAATATGCGTCCCGCCGTGTCTCCACCTCGTCCGCTCCACCTTTTCCGTGCGCAAGCCACAAAAGAGATCCGAGCCGAGATATATCATTTTAATTTACATCCATCGATCCTATACTCCATGAAGGAGTGTACAAACTATCTAGATCAAAAGTAAACTAGAATGATTGGCTAAACAATGCAGTATTTAATTACAAAAATTAAATACTAATCTAGCCTCGTCAACCCCGAGGATTCAAATGATATACATACAATCACACACAAACAATCACATACACACATATAGCCATAATAGTCGGATCTTATGCCTGCAACCAAAAAGTTAGCCTACGTACATCCTACTATTATCCGACATACTCAATATATGATATGTTCATGAAAGTAACCGAATCCGAAACACACAAAATCGAAAACCTTTGCTCTGATACCATTTTGATGGAATCGTGCTCGAAGGCTCATTGGCTCCCATGTCCCCGGATTAAAATTTTCACTAATCAAAACTAATCCGGATGGGATGAGTTTCCTAAGCATAACCAATTTGTCGCCGTGCTAACGACTAGAGCGATCGCTTGAACAAACTGGCTGTTCAAGCAACCAAGCTCTTCTAGTCGGTTAGCCACGGAAGAGACAACGGACGGATCACCGGTTTTTGTGTTTATCTTCGGGGTTCATGATTATACAAATACATATGGATGTAGACATGTATAATCAACACATATAGACATATTAATAAGAACATGCAAAGATCAATAATAAAACTTGTAAAACATTTATACCTCTTGATCTTCTATCGTATGTCCTAGCCTCCTTGTAGACTTCGTGTGGGCGAAGATCCTCCACAAGTTGAAGCTTCCTAGATCTTCTTCAATCGAAAGAAAGAAGAACTCTCCTTCCCATCTTGTTTGAGCCAACCACCAATCCACAAAGGATTGATGCCGCCGGCCCCAAGAATAGAGAGAACAAGATGGCCAACCAAGGAACCGAACAAGGGAACAATCCCTAGCTCCTTTGTGCCGCCGGCCAAGAGGAAAAGAAGAGGAGAAGAGGAATCGGTTGAGCCCCGACCAAGGTAGAGGGAAGAAGAGGTAGGAACCGGCCACACCTTAGGAAGAAGAAGAACACCTCTCCTATAGTTGCCGCCCACCTTAGCTTCAAAACCCTAGCTGCCCAACCAAAGAACCAAACCATAATCTCCTTAGGGTTTCTTGCCGCCCAAGCTATTGATAGGCAAAACCCTAATCTCCAAAACCAACCAACCTCTTAACTTGCCGCCCACCTTAAGCCACCTTATATAGAGTTGGACTTAAGCCTTGTTTTAATCTCCACCATCGGTTCTAGGGTTTTAATCTCAACCGTCGGTTCTAGAGATTCAATCTCAACCGTCGGATCTACAGATTTAATCTCCACCGTCGGATAAAGGGATTTAATCTCAACCGTCGGATCTAGAGATTTAATCTCAATCGTCGGATCTAGAGAGTTAATCTCCACCGTCGGATCTAGGGATTTAATCTCAACCGTCGAATCTAGACATTTAATCTCAACCGTCGGATCTAGAGATTTAATCTCCACCGTCGGTTCTAGGGTTTTAATCTCAACCGTCGATTCTAGAGATTTAATCTCAACCGTCGGATCTAGAGATTTAATCTCCACCGTCGGATGTAGGGATTTAATCTCAACCGTCAGATCTAGAGATTTAATCTCAACCGTCGGATCTAGAGATTTAATCTCCACCGTCGGATCTAGGGATTTAATCTCAACCGTCGGATCTAGAGATTTAATCTCAACCGTCGGATCTAGAGATTTAATCTCCACTTCATGAGGTTTATATTAGGCTACGATAGGGACCATGAGGAGGAGTTGGATCTTGGCCACCCGATGGATCGGAACCACACAAACTTGATCCATCAATGATGTTCCATTCCACTAGAGGATCATCATTGAATTATCTCACCAACCCCCATAAATTAATATGGGCTCCATACATTTTTTGTACATCCATCTCCCTGTGTTTAAGATATCGAATGTCCGTCAATTAATTGATTTACTGACCATCAATCAATTAACATCTAACTCCTCGAGTAGTACCACTCAACCTTATCATCATGTTGACTAAGTCAACCTGCAGGGTTTACATGATGAACCTTATGAGCTCCTCAAGGGGACATCATCAACCTAATATAAAGGACACGGTTTCCTCCTATAATCAACGACACACCATGTAAATAATATCATTTCCCAACGTACCGGGCATATTGATTTAATCCATATAAATCTCACCCTTTGGTAAATCAAAGAAATAAATACTAAGTATATGTGTCTGTTATTATATCGGGATTAAGAGCATGTACAACATAATATCCGAGGTCCGATTCAATTATGTAGTCAGCAATAAATTGAATCACCTCTATGTCGGTCCTGCTCAATACACCTAAGTGTACTAGTGTAACTCTATGTTCAAGACAAAACAATACCAAGCTACACTACAACCATGCCAATGGTTTGTCCAAAACCATCTTGGTTGTGAGCTTCTACTTATATTCTACAAGGGACTGATAACATGATCTTCTGTGCCACACCAAGTACCATGTTATCTACAATGTAAAGTATTAGACAATATGCATACATATAATAAATATAAAGTGCAAACAATGATCATGTGATTCTTATTTCAAAATAAAAATATTCATACAAAAGAGCTAGGCTTTCAGTATACATTCCAACAGGTATATCTTCTTGTACCGGTGGTACTGAAGAAGTGACTTCCCCTTTTAATTCCTCCAGAACAATTTTACTCTTGGGCTTGTGGTTCATCACATAGTCTTCCTCTAGAAATCTGGCGTTCGTGCTAACGATCACCCTCGGATCTCTAGGACTATAAAACAAACCACCCTTCGTTCCTCTAGGATACCCAACGAACATTCGTACTTCTGTACGAGGTTCCAACTTACCAGCATCTGCCTTCAGCACATGTGTTGGACTCCCCCACATCCGAATATGCCTTAGACTAGGTTTTCGCTCAGTCCATAACTCTATGGGAGTAGAAGGCACTGATTTAGATGGAACCAAGTTCAGAATGTACACCGCCGTATCTAGAGCATATCCCCAGAACGAATCTGGCAACTCAGAATAACTCATCATCGATCTAACCATCTCCATAAGAGTCCTATTCCTTCGCTCTGCTACACCATTCTGCTGGGGTGTGCGGTCGCGATCAATTGGGATTGAATCCCAGCCTCTGATAAGTAGTTCCTAAACTCTCCCAAGAGGTACTCACCACCACGATCAGATCGTAGTGTCTTGATACTTTTACCTTGATGTTTCTCCACATCAGCCTTGAATTCTTTGAACTTGTTAAACCATTCAGACTTGCGGCGCATCAGGTAAATGTATCCATATCTTGAGTAATCGTCTATAAAAGAGACGAAATACTCAATACCACCTCTAGCCTGGATAGACATAGGACCACAAAAATCAGAATGAACCAATTCTAACACATCTTTGGCTCTATACCCCTTGGTCTTAAAAGGCCTCTTGGTCATTTTACCTTCCAAGTAGGATTCGCAGGTCGGGAGATCCTCCACCACTAATGAACCCAAAGGTCCATCAGCTATCAACCTTTGAATTTTGCTTAGGTTAATGTGACCAAGCCTAAGATGCCAAAGATATATTTGGTTCATCTTCGAAGGTTCTTTTCTCTTATTGGAATTAGAAGATGAGTTATTAATTTCAATATGCATCGTGGGAGCTTTTGGTTCAAGTGTGTAAAAATTTCCTATCAATGCACCCGAACAGATAATGTCCCTATTCCTTCGTATAACAACTCTGTTATTAAAAGAAATAGAATATCCATCCATAAACAATTTAGAAATTGAAATTAAATTCTTTCTAAATAAGGGTACATAAAGGCAATTCTTAAGAACCAAAAGTTTATGTTTCTCAAAAGATAAATGAACATCTCCCACTGCAATAGTCGCCACCTTCGTGGCATCGCCTAAGTACACGGTAATCTCTCCCTCAGCCAGTCGTCTGGTTTTCTGGAACCCCTGCAAAGTATTGCAGACATGATCAGTGGCTCTCGTATCTACACACTAGGTGCCGGTAGATAACACCACTAAATATGTTTCAATGACTAGACCAAAAGATATACCTTTGTTCTTGCGGTTGGGGCAGTCCTTGTAGGTTTTTACTTATCGAGTCCGTGAGGGGAAACTTCGCTTCCCACTTCACCTCGGTAGCTTGTCCATGGCGATCCCTTCGATGTCCAAGGATTAAAAAAATTTAATCCTAGACAAAAGGGATTGCCAAAGCAATAAAGTCATCGTCGTGCTATTCGTTTAGAGAGGTTACTTGAATAAACTAGTTGTTCAAGCGACCATCCTCTATTCTACGAGTAGCTGCGGAATAGATGATGTCCGGATCGCCAATTTTTGTGTTTATGCTCGGGATCTAAGTATTATTTATCCATTTAGAGATTTATAACATGCTTATAATTGAAAAACAAAAACAAGCAACAAATAAAAGAAGAAAGTAGAATAGGTATACCTCTCGATCTTCTAATGTATGACCTTCCTCCTTTTAGTCGTCGTGTGGGCGACGATCTACCAAAAGTCGAAGCTCCTAGATGCCAAATCTTCCTTCCTTTCCATTCCAAAGCAAGAGGAAGAATAGAAACAAGGTTTTTCTCCTCACTAGAAACAACCAACAAGGAACCAAACTTATCCTTGCCGCCGGCCAACTAGATGAAGGAGAAGATGGTGGAAAACAACCAAGGCACCAAGGGAAGCCCTATATCTTGTTTCCACCACCTAAGAAGAGGGAATAGGAAGCTTTTGGGCACCGGCCAAGGCTGGAAAAGAGCTGGGAAGGGTGCTGGACGTTGGCCAAAATAGGAAGAAGAAGAGAGAAAGAACCTTCCTTATTTGGTGCCACCCTTGCCTCCAAACCCTAATCCTAATCCTATCTCAAATAGGATTCCTTCTTGCCGCCCAAACCCTAGCTCTCCTATCATGTAGTTCAGGCCAAATCCCTTTGCCATCCTTTTATAGAGTTAGGGATAAGTTATGAATTAATCTCCTCCATTGGTTCTAGGGATTTAATCTCAACCGTCGAATCTAGAGATTTAATCTCAACTGTCGGTTCTTAGAGATTTAATCTCTACCAATGGATCTTTGAGTTTTGTTTCTATCCTTTGGATCTAAGCATCATGAGGTGTTAATAGGCTACATTATGGACCATGAGGAGGAGTCGGGTCTTGGCCACCCATGGATCAAGCCCACATAAAGTCCGATCTACTAATGATGATCCAATCCACTAAAGGTTCATCATTGATCTACCTCACCAACCCCCATATGATAATATGGGCTCCATATATTATTTGTACATTTTCTCCCTATGTTTAAGATCTCGAATGTCCGTCGATTAATTAATTTACCGACAATTAATTAATCTACATTTAACTCCTTGAGTAGTACCGCTCAACCTTTTCAACATGCCGGACCAAGTCCATCTGCAGGGTTTACATGATGAACCTTATGAGCTCCTCAAGAGGACATCATCATCCTAATATATAGGACACGATTTCCTCCTATAATCAACGGCAGACCATATAAATAATATCATCTCCCAACTTACCGAGTCTATCGATTTAATCAATAAATCTCGCCCATTGGTAAATCAAAGAGATGAGTACTAAGTATATGTGCCCGTTATTATATCGGGATTAAGAGCATGTACTAAATAATATCTGAGGTCCGATTTGATTATGTAGTCAGCAATAAATCGAATCACTTCTAAGTCGGTCCTGCTTAATACACACAAAGTGTACTAGTGTGATTCTATGGTCAAGACAAACCAATATCAAATCACACTACAACCATTCCGATGGTTTGTCCAAAACCATCTCGGTTGTGAGCCTTTACTTATACTTTTCAAGGGGCCGATAACATGATCTCCTGTGTGACACCACACACCATGTTATCTACAATGTAAAGTATTAGACAAGATTGCATAACCATAAAAATATGCAAACAATGATCATGTTATTCTTATTTCAAAATAAAGATGTTCATACAAAAGATAGACTTCGTTCAGTTTACGTATTGCTGAAATGATTTGCTCTTATGAAACTAGCCCTTCTCCCTCAAATACTCAAAGCATGTATGGAAAATGAAAATTCGCAAGTCTTGGATTAGTAGTCAAAGAAATCCTAAAGTAATGATCTATGACTTCTTCTTGCCTTCGGCGAAGTGAAACCTTTTAGTCACCATGGCATGCCTAAACACTCTAGAAATAGCCCCTTCTGGGAGTTAGGAAGCTTGAATACAACCTCTTGTTCATGGATCGATTTGAAATGCTAGAGGGGGGGTGAATAGCGTTAAAACTTTCTTTTTTCGTTCGTTCGTTTAAAATCTGAGTAGATAATTAATTTGTAGCGGAAAAGATAAGCAATAAGTAAAAGAGACAATTCTTTTTTACTAGGTTCGTAGCCTTCGACTACTACTCCAAGGCCCTAGTGGTCCTTGACCACGTATGGAGGGCAAAAGCACTAAAGGAACTCCTCCTCGTTAGAGGTAGGAGTTAATCGATACAAGAAGGAAAGAACTTGAGGTAGAGGGACACTCCCCCTCTCCTCGTATATGATAAAAGCTCCGAAAGATTAAAGAAATGAACTTAAAATAAAAGCTAAAGCCGACGTTACAATAAGAAAGGAATTAAGACCTAGACGTCGGAGAGAATGCACTTCGTTGTTGGAAAGGTTGTAGCTTGGCGGAGGCTTTTGGAAGCTTTTGAATTGATGAAGAAACCCTAGGATTGACCCTCCTTTTATAGCCTTTGAGCCCCTTTTCGAGAGGAACCCTAGCTAATCAAAATTGAGCATCAATCTCCTTGAAATGGGGTGATAAACCTTGACTCCTCGGGCGATCATTGACCATCGATCGGGCTACCATCACGATCCGAGGCCGACCTTCCAGCCGACCGATTGACGGCAATGAGTCCTCCAAGCCGGCAAATGATCGATGCTAGCCGCAAGTCAAAGTTAGCTCAAAAAAACATTATTTCGACGGCCTCGACCATCCGATCTCGACCTAGACCATCTATGGATGTCTTGGTCGGATCTACGCTAAGATCATCCCCGTAGAAGAGGATACGACCTCACTTACGCCGCACACACGAGCTTACTCTCGATACTTACATTTGCTTGCTTCGCCTTCCACTGATTCCTTCGGCCCCTCCGGTCACTCGAGTGTCGCCCGACCACCGCCTTCCTCCGGTGTCGCTAGCCTTCATCAGCTTTAGCAATCTTCTCGCACACTGATTCAAATTTCGTGAGATAACGACATGAGCTTAACTTTGTATCGTTTGCTATAATCAAAACTCAGGTTCGACCTAGGTGCCTACTGCACCAACAATCTCTCCCTTTTTGATTTATGGCAAACCCACATACAAAGTTAAGTAAATAGCAAGCATGAAGAATAATCTGAATTAGAAACAAACAAAAAAAATAAAGAAGATTAAGTTGGAGTAGTAAGGATTTTCTTCAAGTACTCCCCCTTGAGGAAACCTCCCCCTTGACCGAGGGTGAGTTTTGAAGAAAGACCTTAATCCTCCCCTTGAGGGTTGCTTTAAGTAATTACTTAAAGTTGGCCTTAGTAAAACGTTTAAGTTAAGAGTTCTTCTTAACTTGGCCCTTTCTCCCCCTTAAGTAAAACATTAAAAATAAGTAAAACGTTGATGGCACAAATAAGTTTAAGTTAAGAATTCTCTTAACTTGGCCTTTAATAAGTTTTCAAAACTTAAAGTTAACTTTTGGTTTAAATGTAAAGTAAGAAAAAAAATTTACCCCTTAACTTTGGCCTTTTTCTCCCCCTTTTGCCATATATCGAAAAGAGTGAGGGTGTGCGTGGAAAATAAAAATAAGTGTTAAATTTAAAGTCCAAGCATGTTCCACATTATTTTGAAAATAATATATTGAAAATAAGTTCATCTATAAAATGTTCGACTCATATCTGGCTTGATTGATATAAAAGATCAACCAGTCCTGGTCAGAGTCGGTTAGTATGTATGATTATACTCCGTGGTTCATGGCGATGCACTAGCTCTACATCTAGAACCAGGAGTAAGGTCCTAACATCTCACGCCCATCTACGTGGCTAAGTACACAAACACATTAGTCCTATGTGTTGTGATATGTATTGGCTCCTTAAATCTATAGGTGCATGATATCTAAGGTATGTCCTATGCTAGTTCCATAAAAATGAAATTTAAGAAATACTAATAAGAAAATATAATTTTCAAGTTCCTATTCTATTACGCACATGCCCAATTTTCGTCTTAATAGACTAAATTCGGCTTCGGGTAGGGGTTTAGTAAATAGGTCTGCTAAGTTAGACTTCGATTCGACGTATTCGAGTTGTATGGCTCCGTTGGCCACATGTTCTCGAATGAAATGATGTTTGACTTCTATATGTTTGGTCCTAGAGTGACATATCGGATTCTTAGTAAGATTAATTGAACTAATGTTATCTACGTGAAGTTTAGTATTCGTAAAGTCTAACTTAAAGTCGCGGAGAGTGTGTTTCATCCAAAGAAGTTGAGTGACACACTCACCCATCACGATGTATTTGGCTTCAGTGGTAGATAAGGCAACACAGTGTTGCTTCCTACTGCACCAACTCACTAGACTCGAGCCGAGAAGTTGACAACAACCACTCGTGCTCTTTCTATCGAGCTTACTACCAGCATAGTCCGAATCAGAGTAGCTGGTTAGTTCGAACTCGGTAGATCTAGGATACCAAATACCGACATTAAGTGTACCCTTTAGATATCTAAGGATACGCTTGACTAGAGTTAGGTGAGACTCCTTGGCACAGGTTTGAAACCTTGCGCACATACTCACTACAAATAAGATATCAGGTCGGCTTGCAGTTAAGTAAAGGAGACTCCCTATTATGCTCCTATAGTATTTTAAATAAATTTGGTTTCCAATTACTTCTTCTATATTAACATTAGTTGCCATTGGGGTATTAATAATTTTAGCGTCTTGCATTCCAAAGCGTTTAATTAATTCCCTAGTATATTTGCGTTGATGTAGGTATATTCCATCTTTAGTTTGTTTAATTTGTAATCCTAAGAAGAAACTTAATTCACCTACTAAATTCATTTCAAATTCACTTTCCATAAGTAAAATAAACTCATTTAGTAGGATTGAGTTGGTGGTTCCTAAAATAATATCATCTACGTAGATTTGGGCTATGAATATGTCTTTACCTAAGGTTTTTACGAAAATGGTTGGGTCAACTACACATTGGTTAAAGCCTTTGGACTTAAGATAAATTGAAAGTCTCTCATACCAAGCTTGCGGAGCTTGTTTAAGTCCATAAAGCGCTTTCTTTAATCTAAGGACATGATCGGGTTTGTCTAAACTTTCGAAACCGGGGGGGTTGACTAACGTAAACTTCTTCTTTAATGTATCCATTTAAGAATGCAGATTTCACATCCATTTGAAACAATTTAAATCCTCGATGTGCTGCATATGCTAATAGCATTCGAATGGACTCTAATCTAGCTACTGGGGCATAGGTCTCGTCGTAATCTAAACCTTCGACTTGACTAAACCCTTTAGCAACTAGTCTAGCTTTATTTCTAACTACTTCACCTTTATCATCAATTTTATTTCTAAACACCCACCTTGTTCCAATGATTGTTTTATCTTTAGGTGGTGGTACTTCGTTCCTAGTGAATTGAGCCAACTCTTCTTGCATTGCAATAATCCAATCGGGATCAAGAAGAGCTTGGTCAATAGTTTTGGGTAAATTTTAGAAATCAAAGATATTTGACTAAGGTTTCTATATGAGGCTCTAGTTCGAACTCCTAGACTTGGATCACCTATCACTTGGTCGATAGGATGATTCGTTTGAGTCCTAGTTGGATTTGGGTTTGAGTCTACAACTTGATCCATAGGATGGCTTATTTGAGTTCTAGTTTGGTTGGAGTCATCTATCACTTGATCAATAGAGTGACTTAGTTGACTTAGGTTAGGATTAACACTAGACCTGACCTCCGGATCAGAGTTAGGTCTAGTATGAATCGGCTCGCTAATTGGGGTTGCCGAGGGTTTTGTAGGTTCGTGTCCTTCATCGAATACTACATTGATAGTTTCCTCGACTCTAAGGGTGTCATGGTTATATACTCTATAAGCTCTACTTGTAGTCGAGTATCCTAGAAAGATTCCAGTCGTAGTTTTGGAAGTAAATTTCCCTAGGTAATCTTTAGTGTTTAGGATATGTACCTTACACCCAAATACCCTAAAGTACTTGATGTTAGGTATTTTATCGTGATAAATCTCGTATGAGGTCTTAAGGTGCCTCTTTACCATAAGGATCCTATTCTGGACATAGCATGCCGTACTCACGGCTTCGGCCCAAAACCTATCAGGTAGGTTATACTCATTAAGCATTGTCCTAGCGGCTTCTTGTAGGGTTCTATTTTTGCGTTCTACTAGGCCATTTTGTTGTGGAGTTCTAGGGCAAGAGAACTCATGGTGGTATCCATTTAAGTTATAGAATTCTGTAAACCTATGGTTTTCGAATTTACCACCATGATCAGTCCTAAGTCTTTTGATTTTAATGCTTTGTTGATTTTCTATTAACTTAAATAGGTTGATTAATTGATCTAGGGTATGTTTGATGAACCTAACCCAAGTAAATCTAGAGTAGTCATCAATAATGACTAAACAGAATTTACTTCCGTTAAGTGACTTAGCTCCGTGTGAATCAAATAGATCCATGTGTAGGAGCTCAAGCACACTTTTGGTTCGTTCTTGACTAGTTAGTTGATGTTGTGTCCTAGATTATTTACCTTGTTGACAAGCATTACATATTTTATTATCCAAGTTGTTGAGGTTAGGCAAACCACTGACTAAATCACTCTGACTCATCTTGTGGATGAGTCTTGGGTGTGAGTGACCGAGTCGTCGGTGCCACAACCATGATTCCTCTTGCCGTGTCATAAGACACTTAGTTGAGGAGTTAATTAAGTTGATAGTGTAAATATTGTTATTTCTAGTCCCTTTAAGAATTGTTTTAGAGGTTTCGTTTGTATTAATTACGCATTCATTTTCTAGAAATATGACCTTATAGTTATTATCACACAATTGGCTTACACTGAGAAGATTATATTGAAAATTTTCTACTAATAAAACATTTTGAATGACAAAGTTTGAGTTAAGCTCAATATCACCTGATCCGATGATTTTGAGCTTGCCGTTATTTCCGAAGGCTACCGATCCTTGTCGTTTGAATCGAAGCTTCAAAAACTTGAGTTGATCCCCGATCATGTGTCGGGAGCAACCACTGTCCAACATCCATTGATCCTACACGCAAGGTAGTTGGATCGGATATTGGATTAAAAAATTAGTTGAAAATTATTAACCTAAATCATCTCACCCATGTCTACATGATCAAACATGTTAATCCTATATGTTCTTGTGAGATGACTTCCAATTTCAGTTGAATTAAATTTAATGACTTAAACACTTGTCAACCTTGCGTTAGATTCGGATTTGACCTTACGCTCATCAAGTCACCTTTTCAAGATCATGGCTTCCAGGTCGTGGCGAGGCACAGAGGCCTTCTTTGATCAGAAAAACGACCACTTCCTTAGACAAAGCCATTTTTAAGAAAATAGAGACTTGACTCAACTAAGACCACTTCCTGGTCTAACTAGTCTAGGATACGGCGAGGTAGCTTCAGCTAGTTCCGCTCGGTCAAGTGCACCGAACTAGATACGCCTTATCTAGCCCGAATACACAAGACTCCGCTTTCCTAGCGTACTATCATCTCGCCGCATCCTGGTACTATGTTATCAAGTATTGACGAGTTATAGTCCTATCTAACCATTCTAAAAAGAAAAATCAAACTAAATAAAAACCTAAGCATGCAATTTCTAAGTTAAAATGCAAACAAATTTTGTACTAGCTCCCCCTGGACCGTTGAATCGATTTGGTCTCTCCACATAGTGGATTTGGTCCTTGGGAACCCAGTACTGGTTTGATCCTAAGTTTGAAATCAGGGTGGTCTTAGGGACCCATGCTTGGACACATTTTTTATGTCGACTTACAATCGACATATACGACTTATTGGTCGTGTTTGAGCTAAAACCTAGTCTGGCCTTGTTGTACACGGCCCTTTGCGATCCAAGTAGGAGGTCAAGTCCTTTGGATCCCAAAGTAAACCTTTCCAACATATTCCTAAGATCTTCGACTTGACTTTTCAAGAGTGAGTTCTCAACTTCGAGTTTTTCAACCCGAGTTGAGTCCTCTTGAACTCGACTAGTTGAAGAGGTTAGGGAGACCTCGTGTTTGAGGAGTTTAACTTCCTCAACCAGGGTCTCGACCTTGGACTCGGACTTAGCTAACTTTTTATTTAAAAACTTAATTGCACTATAAAGAGTAGTAATAAGAGACCGACTCACCTTGAGTGTATCTTTTGAACCGGATGTGTATCCATGGCTTGTCTTGAATAGTGTTTCGCAGTCCGACTCGTCTTCGGTTTTCGATTCAGGTTCCGATTCCGACTCCATCTCCGATTCCACCGGTTTAGCCATAAGGACTCTATCATTGTCTTCTTCCTCGGAAGCTTCTTCCCAAGTAGCGTTGAGTGCCTTTTTATGTTTTGGTGCCTTGCTCTTGAGTCTTGGGCATTCGGACTTAATGTGTCCAAACCTGTTGCATTCATAACATCTTATGTTTGAACTTTTAGGCTTACCTTCGTTGGGTCGAGTGACGGCTCATTTTCGGTCCTTGACTATCCTCCGAACTAGGTTGACTAGTTCGGCTTCCATTTCCGAGTCGACCTCCGAATCCGACTCATCCTCTTCTTCCTTCGGGGGTGGCTTGCTTGTGGTTTTCTTCCTCGAACCTGCAAAAAGTGCTATACCCTTCTCGGGTTCCGAGTTAGACTGCTCATGAAGTTCGAAATCAGAAAAGAGTTCATCTAACCTAAGTTTAGAAAGATCCTTGGAGACCTTGTAGGCATCGACCATGGATGCCCACAAGGTGGTCCTCGGAAAAGAGTTTAGGACATACCTTATAAGGTCGCGATTTTCGACCTTTTGCCCGATTGCGTGTAGGTTTTTGACTATGTCTTGGACACGGGCGTGGAGTTGTGTCGCGGACTCGTGTTCCTGCATTTTTAGGTTATATAGTTTATTGAATAGAAGATCACGCTTACATACATTGGCTTCATCGGTCCCTTCGTGTAGCTCCACTAGTTTTGTCCAAAGGTCCTTTGCGCTTATGAAGGGGCCGACGCAATTTAGCTCTTCCTTGGATAAGCCGCATTGAAGGATTTGAGTTGCCTTAGCATCGGCTTCGACTTGTATTTTTGTCGCAATGGTCCATTGGTCATAATCCAAGGATTCACCCACTTCGTTAGTCGGAAGTGTGAATCCCATTTGGATTATGATCCACATCTCGATTTGGGTTTTGAGAAAGCATTCCATCCGACCCTTCCAATAACGGAAGTCATCTCCGTTGTAAAACGGAGGTCGGACGGTGCTAAAACCCTCGAGATGGGCCATTAGAACAAAAGACACAAGGAGACGAAGACGAAAAAACTAGCAACGACAAAAACACACAAAAAGTACCAAGACTCGCGTCTTGGATTAGTAGTGCAGGAGAAAAAGTAACAAAGAGAAATAAATCTGAAATAAACAGAATTAAAAAAAAAAAATCTGTAAAATGTCTAGATTGGTGGTTTCACCAAATCTTAGCAACCCTCGGCTCTGATACCAATTGTTGGATCGATTTGAAATGCTAGAGGGGGGTGAATAGCGTTAAAACTTTCTTTTTTCGTTCGTTCGTTTAAAATCCGAGTAGATAATTAATTTGCAGCGGAAAAGATAAGCAATAACTAAAAGAGACAATTCTTTTTTACTTGGTTCGTAGCCTTCAGCTACTAATCCAAGGCCCTAGTGGTCCTTGACCACGTACGGAGGGCAAAAGCACTAAAGGAACTCCTCCTCGTTGGAGGTAGGAGTTAATCGATACAAGAAGGAAAGAACTTGAGGTAGAGGGACACTCCCCCTCTCCTCGTATACGATAAAAGCTTCGAAAGATTAAAGAAATGAACTTAAAATAAAAGCTAAAGCCGACGTTACAATAAGAAAGGAATTAAGACCTAGACGTCGGAGAGAAGGCACTTCGTTGTCGGAAAGGTTGTAGCTTGGCGGAGGCTTTTGGAAGCTTTTGAATTGATGAAGAAACCCTAGGATTGGCCCTCCTTTTATAGCCTTTGAGCCCCTTTTCGAGAGGAACCCTAGCCAATCAAAATTGAGCACCAATCTCCTTGAAATGGGGTGATAGATCATTGACCATCACCGATCCGATGACCATCATCACCGACATCGACTAATCGCATCGAATCCGACCTCGAGCGATCATTTGATGGCAATCGAGTCCTCAAGCCGGCAATGATCGTGATGCTAGCTACAAGGCAAAGTTAGCTCAAAGAAAATATTATTACGACGACCTTCGACCGTCCGATCTCGACCTAGACCATCGATGGGATGTCTTTGGTCGGATCTACGCTTAAGACCATCCCCGTAAGGAGGATACGACCTCACTTACGGTCGCAAACACGAGTTTACCTTAATACTTACCATGTCGCTTTTGCTTCCAGCCTTCCACTCGATTCCTTCGGCTCCCTCCAAAGTCACTCGAGTGTCGCCCGACCACCCGGCTTCCTCCGGGTGTCGCTAGCCTTCAGCTCCAGCTTTAGCAATCTTCTGCACACTCGATTCAGCTCGTGAGATAATGACATGAGCTTAACTTTGTATCGTTTGCTATAATCAAAACTCAGGTTCATCCTAGGTGCCTACTGCACCAACAAAAACTCCTAGGTAGAGACTGGAGAATGATATCGACCTGGGTTTCCCCATCGATCTCAGCTTCTAGGACTTCCAACTCATTCAAATGAACCATCATCTTGAGAACATGATCCCTCACGGGTGTTCCCTCGATCATGGTGGTCGTCATCAAGTTTCTCATGGCTTCTTGCCTCGCAGCCCGATTCTGGTGTCTGTAAAGCTCATTGAGATTGAGCATCATGTCATACGTTGTGGGCATGGCTTGATGGTGATGTTGCAGTACATTTGACATAGATGCCAAAATGTAACACCGCGCCATCTCATCGTCCTTTACCCACTTCTTATAACTCTCTCTCTCCTTTTCTCCAGAATCTTCTGCAGTCTTAGGAGGGCACTCTTCAAGGAGTACATATTTGTATTCCTCAGCAGTCAAGACAATGTCTAGATTCCTCTTCCAATAAACATAGTTGGGTCCAGTAAGTTTGTTCTCTTTTAGTATCACAGCAAGTGGGTTGAAAGTCATTTTGAAAGAAAACCTAAGAATCACATAAATCAAAACATTAGATTTCAAAAAATTATTGATTCCTCAAACAATAATATTTTAAAATCAATCAACACCTCAAAACACCGACAATATCGTATGCCACGATAGTGTGGACGTATACGAATTCTACATTTGTAAGAGGAGGTTTTACCCATTAATTTTACTATCTTGTCAACCTAACTTTTTGACAAGTAAAATTAATAGTTGGTTCCTCTTTGGCCCTACAAATAAAAGCAGTGACTCTGATGGGAAAGATACTTATATTTGTATCTAAGTGTTCACCATTACTCGGTACCAAGGAAATTATCTCGGGTTATGTGCCTTCCGATGGGGAAGTGCACACACTCTTTAATAATTCCCTATAACCATATTTGACCTTGTGATCCGCAAACAAACTTCCCTTGATTGTTACTCCACGCCAACCCCTTGTCCTCCTTTTATAGAGTTAGGGATAAGCCTCCTTTTAATCTCCACCATTGGTTATAGGGATTTAATCTCAACTGTTGGATCTATAGATTTTATCTCAATCGTCGGATCTTAGAGATTTAATCTCTACTTTTGGTTCTAGAGTTTTGTTTCTATCCATTGGATCTAAGCTTCATGAGGTGTTAATAGGCTACATTAGAGACCATGAAAATGAGTTGGATCTTGGACACCCATGGATCAAGCCCACATGAAGTCCGATCCACTAATGATAATCCAATCCACTAAGGGAGTATCATTGATCTACCTCACCAACCCCCATAAGATAATATGGGCTCCATATATTATTTGTACATTTTCTCCCTGTGTTTAAGATCTCGAATGTCTGTCGATTATTTAATTTACTGACCATTAATTGATCAACATCTAACTCCATGAGTAGTACCACTCAACCTTTTCATCATGCCGGACCAAGTCCACCTGCAGGGTTTACATGATGAACCTTATGAGCTCCTCAAGCGGACATCATCATCCTAATATATAGGACATGGTTTCCTCCTATAATCAATGACACACCATATAAATAATATCATTTCTCAACTTACCCAGCCTATCGATTTAATCTTTAAATCTCGTCTATTGGTAAATTAAAGAGATGAATACTAAGTATATGTGCCCGTTATTATATCGGGATTAAGAGCATATACAAAATAATATCTGAGGTCCGATTCGATTATGTAGTCAGCAATAAATTGAATCACCTCTAAGTCGGTCCTACTCAATACACACAAGTGGACTAGTGTGATTCTATGGTCAAGACAAACCAATACCAAATCACACTACAACCATTCCGATGGTTTGTCCAAAGCCATCTCGGTTGTGAGCTTTTACTTAACTTTACAAGGAGCCGATAACATGATCTCCCGTGTGACACTACACACCATGTTATCTACAATGTAATGTATTAGACAATATTGCATAACCATAAAAATGAAAACAATGATCATGTGATTCTTATTTCAAAATAAAGATGTTCATAGAAAAGATAGACTTTTCAGTATACATCCCTACAATCTCCCACTTATACTAAAAGACTATGCTATCCTCAAACTGACATACATCTGATCCCCATTCCCTCCACATGCCTATCAAAAGCTCTCGCCGGAAGGGCCTTAGTGAAAGGATCTGCCAGGTTATCCTCTGATGCAATCTTGGCCACAACAACTTCTCCTCTCTTTACGATTTCTCGTATCAGGTGGTACTTGTGCTCTTTGTGTTTACTAGCCTTATGGGCTCGTGATTCCTTCGAGTTTGTAATTGCACCACTATTGTCACAATAAATTGTGATAGTTCTGGGCAAACCAGGAATCACATCCAAGTCCATCAGGAAGTTCCTGAGCCACACAACTTCTTTGGCCGTCTCAGAGGCTGCCACATACTCAAATTCCATGGTGGAGTCCGCCACGCATTTCTGCTTGACACTCCTCCATACAATGGCTCCACCTCCCAAAGTAAACACAAAACCTGAGGTAGACTTACTGTTATCCCTATCAAATTGGAAGTCGGAATCCGTGTAACCCACAGGGAGTAATTGGTTTGTCCAGTAAACTAGCATATAATTCCTAGTCCTTCTCAGGTACTTTAATATATGCTTTACCGCAGTCCAATGTCCTTGTCCTGGATTACTGTGATACCTGCTGACCATGCCCACGATATAGGAGATATCTGGTCTCGTACATAGCATCACATACATGAGGCTTCCTACTGTCGAATCATAAGGAACCACCTTCATCTCCTCTATCTCTTCAGATGTTCTAGGACACATCTCCTTAGATAAAGGAACTCCATGCCTGAAAGGTAGAAACCCCTTCTTGGAGTTATGCATGCTAAAATGCTCCATAATCGTGTTTATGTATGAAACTTGGGATAAGCACAACATCCTTTTCCTGCGATCCCTTATAACCTTGATCCCAAGGATGTGTCCCACCTCTCTCAAGTCCTTCATATCAAACTGTTAGGACAACCATACCCTTACGTCCGATAACACCTTTATATTGTTTCAAATCAACAAAATGTCATCTACATATAGTATAAGAAATACGACTACATTTTCGTCATATCTCTTGTATACACAAGACTCATCCGGGATTTGAATAAATCTATAAGACTAGATTACCTCATCAAAGCGGATGTTCCAAGACCTAGAAGCTTGATTCAATCAATAAATGGACCGATTAAGCTTACACACAAGATGCACTTTGCCTTTAGCAATGAATCCCTCTGGTTGCTTCATATAGATGTTTTCCTCAAGACTTCCATTAAGGAAAGTTGTCTTGATATCCATCTGCCACACCTCATAATCCATATGAGCTGCTATGCATAAGAGAATCCGGATAGACTTAAGCATGACTACCGATGAAAAAGTCTCCTCATAATCGATACCCTCTTTCTGAGTATACTCCTTCAAAACAAGCCTTGCTTTGAAGGACTCAACCTTCCCATCTATTCCTCTCTTTCTCTTGTAGATCCACTTGCATCCAATGATTTTTACACCATCGGGTGGTTCTACTAGCTCCCAGACTTGATTTGAATCCATAGATTCAATCTCAGCATTCATTGCACTTTGCCAAGATATTGCATCTTTATCTTGGATTTCCTCGTCATATGTCCAGGGATCAGGTTCATGTTCGCAAGGGACCAAATAAGAAGATTCTCCCAAGAACATGAATCTATCAGGCTGTCTAACAACCCTCCCACTACGATGAGGTATCTCCTGTGTATCCTCTGTGACACACGGTGCAGAGACTTGTGGTATATCCTCTTGTACCGGTGGTACTAAAGAAGTGACTTCCCCTTTTAATTCCTCCAGAACAATTTTACTCTTGGGCTTGTAACTCATCACATAGTCTTTCTCTAGAAATCTGGCATTTGTGCTAACGATCGCTCTCTCATCTCTAGGACTACAAAACAAACCACCCTTCGTTCCTCTAGGATACCCAACGAACATACGTACTTCTGTATGAGGTTCGAACTTACCAGCATCTGCCTTCAGCACATGTGCTGGACTCCCCCATATCCGAATATGTCTTAGACTAGACTTTCGCCCAGTCCACAACTCTAAGGGAGTAGAAGACACTGATTTAGATGGAACCAAGTTCAGAATGTACACCTGTCACGCCCGCCCTTTTCGGACCCGAATCCGGAGAGGCGGCGCGTGACGCGACCGTACATACATACATTACATACAGCGGAAGACTTTATATATACTTCTTAATTCTTACAGCGGAAGACTTTAGACCTATTTTTTTTTAAAACATAAACATGCATTGACATATATATATATACATATATATATATACTTCTTCTTACTTCTTCTTTACTTCTTCTTATCAACATAGAGCATGCATCATATATATAGATACTTAGTGCTTAGTTCAGGTTCATAAACATCATCGTCATAAGGAGACACAAGTAAGGACATCCATAGACATCATCATCATAGGTAAACGTATATATATATAGACCTAACGGATCTTCTCCACCATGCCACTACCACACACATTGGCTCCTCCTGCTGCTCCCTTTAGTTTATCCATCCCTTACCCTTATTTGCAGTATGAGGGAAAGATAAACTATAAGCACATAGGCTTAGTAAGATCCTGTCCTACTCACAAAACCATACACCAGCATTAATCATGGCATGTAACATTCATAACATATAAGCATTATAACATGTAACATACATGGCGTAATCAACTTAACATGTAGCATAAGTAACATGAGTAAACATAACATGTATAATCCACAACTTAGCAGCATAACATGAATATATATACTTAATCAAACATATCATGCATCATATGTAACATAGCAACGTGTACATGACATATCAACATAACATACAACCTATGTAACATAGTGGCGTAAACATGGCATATTAAACATAACATGTGAACATACCAATCAATCAGGTAAACATATGCAGGATGCTTTTGAAAACATATATTTTAGGTACGTAAACATAAATCTCAACATATTTGGGCCCGGCATTGTACCACTTCTTCATTATCATAGCGCGCATCCCTAAATAGGCCCGAGGTAGCAAGTCTCGAACCTACTAGGTTGCTAGGACCGATCTTAGTCCGTCGACCTAGGGCAATCGTCATAGCGTAGAAGCCCATCCTAGGCCCGAGTCTTACTCCATCGACCTAGGGCATCTTGGAGCCCATCCCGTACTAGGCCCGAGTCTTATTCCATCGACCTAGGGGCAATCATACATAGAAGCCCATCCTAGGCCCGAGTCTTATTCCATCGACCTAGGGCATCTTAGGAGCCCATCCCTTCTTGGACCTTGTTAAGGTCTTGGTACAAGCCATGCAGAAGGTAAAATACTTATATGCTTATTTTATAACATAGCTTATTTCATTTTGCAAACATAGCATACTTCATTTCATAACACATCATGCTTCACTTCGTGAACATATCATCTTTCATTTCATAAACGTACCATACTTTATTTCATAACATATTTTAAATACCACATACACATAGGGCATGACGTAAGGCATGACATCAAGAGTAAGTAAACATTAACCTAAGGCATATTATCTTCATCTGGCATCTTTTAATATCACAACATATGAATTCACCCAAACATAAAATACATGTTAACCTAATTCATTAATCATAACAATAACTTCATCTGCATATAAAACTTGAATTAAAACTTCATTTAAATCCTAAAAATTACATGATGGCCGAATGGTCCATAGGGGTTTCTAGGGTTATCCTTCATCCTAATTCATTTAACACAACAACAACTTCATTCACACATAGGACATGAATTAAACTTCATTTAATCACCCAAAATTACATGATGGCCGAATGGTCTATAGGGGTTTCTAGGGTTATCTTTCAACCTAATTCATTTAACACAACAACAACTTCATTTGCACATAGGACATGAATTAAACTTCATTTAATCACCCAAAATTACATGATGGCCGAATGGTCTATAGGGGTTTCTAGGGTTATCTTTCAACCTAATTCATTTAACACAACAACAACTTCATTTTCACATAGAGCATGAATTAAACTTCATTTAATCACCCAAAATTACATGATGGCCGAATGGTCTATAGGGGTTCTAGGGTTATCTTTTAACCTAATTCATTTAACATAACAACAACATCATAATCCTACAAAAACATGGATTAAAACTTCATTGGATCATCAAGATCTAGGGGTGGCCGAATGGTCCATGTAGGGTTTTTAGGGTTAACCTTTAACCTAATTCATTAAACATAACAACAACATCATAATCCTACAAAACATGGATTAAAACTTCATTGGATCATCAAGATCTAGGGGTGGCCGAATGGTCCATGTAGGGTTTTTAGGGTTAACCTTTAACCTAATTCATTAAACATAACAACAACATCATAATCCTACAAAATATGGATTAAAACTTCATTGGATCATCAAGATCTAGGGGTGGCCGAATGGTCCATGTAGGGTTTTTTAGGGTTAACCTTTAACCTAATTCATTAAACATAACAACAACATCATAATCCTACAAAACATGGATTAAAACTTCATTGGATCATCAAGATCTAGGGGTGGCCGAATGGTCCATGTAGGGTTTCTAGGGTTAACTTTTAACCTAATTCATTAAACATAACAACAACATCATAATCTTACAAAACATGGATTAAAACTTCATTGGATCATCAAGATCTAGTGGTGGCTGAATATAGCATATGTATTCTTTTACAAAACAGCAATCAAAGCTACTCGTATGCAGGTGAGGGATACTTACATCCTTCGCTTTGCTTGTAGTGGGAAGATGACCTAAGGGACCAAACCTAGCCCTTGCTTCTTGCTTGGATGAGTTTCGGCCAAGGGTGAAAATGGAGAGGGGGAGGGATGGTTTTCGGTGAGAAAGAAGAAGAGAAAAAGAAGTGGCCAAGTGGAACCTTCCCTCTTCTTTATAAAGGGAGGAAGATAAGTTTCTCTTCTCTTTTTCATGTCTCTTCATTTACCCTCATCACACTTATCTACAATTTCCCCTCTTCCTCTAATGATATAATCCTATTCGGCTTCTGGTTAGTGGGTGCACCTATAGGGCTTGGCTATCTCTAGAGGTTTGGGTTTCAATTCCCAGGTCTTGCATCCCTTTTTGACTTATTTTCTTTTATTTTTGAAAAAGGCCACATAAAGTCCCTATAATCATACAAAATTTCTTATAAAATTTCTAGATCTTGGGATAAAAAAGGGAGGAAAGGGAAATGGGGAATTCGGCCAAGGATGAGGAAGAAGGAGAATGAAGAAGTGGGGTTTTACTTCCACTCTTCTCTTAATTCTCCTCTTTAATACCTAGGGAATGAACACCCATCATCCTTTCATGGGGGGGGGGGGGGATGAACCAACTCCTCATCTTCCCATATATATTCTTTGTATATTCTTTATATATCTTATTCATAAATTATCCTAGGGTCTAGTGGTGTCAAGGCTACCTCCCTATTAGGAGGTTCATGGTTCAAATTCTACCTATAACCATCTTTTATTTTATTTTATTTTAAACCCTTTTATGGCCTTAAAACCTATATAATTACTTTGCCTAGTTTAAAATTTTGCGGGCGTTACAATCCTTCATACCTATAAAAGTTTCATCCTCGAAACTTAGAACAACTCCGGATACTTCTATTTCATGTCATCCTCACGTTCCTAAGTTGCTTCTTCAAACTTTTGATTTTGTCATGTGACTTTCACTAAGGGTACTTCTTTGGTTCTCTATTTCTTGATTTCTCGATCTATTATCTGAATAGGTCGACTTTCATAACTTAAATCTTCTTGAACTTGTACCGTTTGTGGCTCGATCACATGGTCTTATGAACTCTATGCAATCTGATCGCCTTCTCAACATACAACTGAGCTAGTTGTTCCATTGAGTACGATACTCGATTGCTAGAAAATAGACAGATTTTTGTTAATCTTTCAACAATCACCTAAATAGCTTCATATCCATTAGTTGTTTTGGGTAGTCCTACTATGAAGTCCACAGCTATATCTTCCTACTTCCATTCTGGGTTTTGAATAGACTACAGAACTCCTGTAGTCGCCCTCGAGTTAGTAACCACATGCATAAGATCGGTGGGGTACTATCTCATCTACTCTATTACTACGTCTCCTAGTCATGTTTATCTTCACATATTAGAGTAAGGCTAGTATAAGATTATCGTTCGTTTATCTATGCATAGTTAAACTAAAAGCTAGCATAAGGGGTATCACACATATTTTCATGCGTATTTAAGCTAAAGGCATTTTATATCGTATGTGAACAAAATAAGCTAAAGACATTTTATATCATACATGAACAAAATAAGCTAAAGGCATTTTTATATCATACATGAACAAAATAAGCTAAAGGCATTTTATGTCATACATGAACAAAATAAGCTAAAGGCATTTTATGTCATACATGAATAAAATAAGCCAGAGGCATTTTATATCATACATGAACAAGCATAAGGGTATCATACATACTTTCATGCATATTTTGACTAAAAGCATTCCTTATCATACATAAGCATAAGACTATCATACCTATATTCATGCATATTTAACTAAAAACATTCTTTATCATACACTTATATTCATATATTATAATAAGGCTAGCATAAGTTTTTCGTTCGTTGATCTATGCATAATTAAACTAAAGCTAGCATAAAGCTATCATTTATATATTCATGCATTACTTAAACTAAAGGCCAGGCTAGCATAAGATTATCCTACATGAATTCATGCATATTTAAGCTAAAAAAAAACATTTCTTATCATTCATGAACAAAATAAGCTAAAGGCATTTCATATTATACATGAACAAAATAAGCCATAGGCATTTTATATCATACATGAACATAATAAGCTAAGGGCATTTCATATCATACACGAACAAAATTAACAAAATTAGAGTAGACATAGAATTCTTACTTGGAGCGGCATGATTTGGAGCTTGATGTGTGTGTAGTGGAAAGGCAGATCCGCTCTGATACCAACCTGTCACGCCCGCCCTTTTCGGACCCGAATCCAGAGGGGCGGCGCGTGACACGACCGTACATACATACATTACATACAGCGGAAGACTTTATACATACTTCTTAATTCTTACAGCGGAAGACTTTAGACCTATTTTTTTTTTTAAAACATAAACATGCATTGACATATATATATATACATATATATATATAATTCTTCTTACTTCTTCTTTACTTCTTCTTATCAACATAGAGCATGCATCATATATATAGATACTTAGTGCTTAGTTCAGGTTCATAAACATCATCGTCATAAGGAGACACAAGTAAGGACATCCATAGACATCATCATCATAGGTAAACGTATATATATATAGACCTAACGGATCTTCTCCACCATGCCACTACCACACACATTGGCTCCTCCTGCTGCTCCCTTTAGTTTATCCATCCCTTACCCTTATTTGCAGTATGAGGGAAAGATAAACTATAAGCACATAGGCTTAGTAAGATCCTGTCCTACTCACAAAACCATACACCAGCATTAATCATGGCATGTAACATTCATAACATATAAGCATTATAACATGTAACATAAATGGCGTAATCAACTTAACATGTAGCATAAGTAACATGAGTAAACATAACATGTATAATCCACAACTTAGCAGCATAACATGAATATATATACTTAATCAAACACACTTAATCAAACATATCATGCATCATATGTAACATAGCAACGTGTACATGACATATCAACATAACATACAACCTATGTAACATAGTGGTGTAAACATGGCATATTAAACATAACATGTGAACATACCAATCAATCAGGTAAACATATGCAGGATGCTTTTGAAAACATATATTTTAGGTACGTAAACATAAATCTCAACATATTTGGGCCCGGCATTGTACCACTTCTTCATTATCATAGCGCGCATCCCTAAATAGGCCCGAGGTAGCAAGTCTCGAACCTACTAAGTTGCTAGGCCCGATCTTAGTCCATCGACCTAGGGCAATCGTCATAGCGTAGAAGCCCATCCTAGGCCCGAGTCTTACTCCATCGACCTAGGGCATCTTGGAGCCCATCCCGTACTAGGCCCGAGTCTTATTCCATCGACCTAGGGGCAATCATACATAGAAGCCCATCCTAGGCCCGAGTCTTATTCCATCGACCTAGGGCATCTTAGGAGCCCATCCCTTCTTGGACCTTGTTAAGGTCTTGGTACAAGCCATGCAGAAGGTAAAATACTTATATGCTTATTTTATAACATAGCTTATTTCATTTTGCAAACATAGCATACTTCATTTCATAACACATCATGCTTCACTTCGTGAACATATCATCTTTCATTTCATAAACGTACCATACTTCATTTCATAACATATTTTAAATACCACATACACATAGGGCATGACGTAAGGCATGGCATCATGAGTAAGTAAACACTAACCTAAGGCATATTATCTTCATCTGGAATCTTTTAATATCACAGTCAACATGAATTCACCCAAACATAAAATACATGTTAACCTAATTCATTAATCATAACAATAACTTCATCTGCATATAAAACTTGAATTAAAACTTCATTTAAACCCTAAAAATTACATGATGGCCGAATGGTCCATAGGGGTTTCTAGGGTTATCCTTCATCCTAATTCGTTTAACACAACAACAACTTCATTCACACATAGGACATGAATTAAACTTCATTTAATCACCCAAAATTACATGATGGCCGAATGGTCTATAGGGGTTTCTAGGGTTATCTTTCAACCTAATTCATTTAACACAACAACAACTTCATTTGCACATAGGACATGAATTAAACTTCATTTAATCACCCAAAATTACATGATGGCCGAATGGTCTATAGGGGTTTCTAGGGTTATCTTTCAACCTAATTCATTTAACACAACAACAACTTCATTTGCACATAGAGCATGAATTAAACTTCATTTAATCACCCAAAATTACATGATGGCCGAATGGTCTATAGGGGTTCTAGGGTTATCTTTTAACCTAATTCATGTACCATCAAAACTACATCATAATCCTACAAAAACATGGATTAAAACTTCATTGGATCATCAAGATCTAGGGGTGGCCGAATGGTCCATGTAGGGTTTTTAGGGTTAACCTTTAACCTAATTCATTAAACATAACAACAACATCATAATCCTACAAAACATGGATTAAAACTTCATTGGATCATCAAGATCTAGGGGTGGCCGAATGGCCCATGTAGGGTTTTTAGGGTTAACCTTTACCCTAATTCATTAAACATAACAACAACATCATAATCCTACAAAACATGGATTAAAACTTCATTGGATCATCAAGATCTAGGGGTGGCCGAATGGTCCATGTAGGGTTTTTAGGGTTAACCTTTAACCTAATTCATTAAACATAACAACAACATCATAATCCTACAAAACATGGATTAAAACTTCATTGGATCATCAAGATCTAGGGGTGGCCGAATGGTCCATGTAGGGTTTCTAGGGTTAACCTTTAACCTAATTCATTAAACATAACAACAACATCATAATCCTACAAAACATGGATTAAAACTTCATTGGATCATCAAGATCTAGGGGTGGCCGAATATAGCATATGGATTCTTTTACAAAACAGCAATCGAAGCTACTCGTATGCAGGTGAGGGATACTTACATCCTTCGCTTTGCTTGTAGTGGGAAGATGACCTAAGGAACCAAACCTAGCCCTTGCTTCTTGCTTGGATGAGTTTCGGCCAAGGGTGAAAATGGAGAGGGGGAGGGATGGTTTTCGGTGAGGAAGAAGAAGAGAAGAAGAAGTGGCCAAGTGGAACCTTCCCTCTTCTTTATAAAGGGAGGAAGAGAAGTTTATCTTCTCTTTTCCATGTCTCTTCATTTACCCTCATCACACTTATCTACAATTTCCCCTCTTCCTCTAATGATATAATCCTATTGGGCTTCTGGTTAGTGGGTGCACCTATAGGGCTTGGCTATTTCTAGAGGTTTGGGGTTCAATTCCCAGGTCTTGCATCCCTTTTTAGCTTATTTTCTTTTATTTTTGAAAAAGCCCACATAAAGTCCCTATAATCATACAAAATTTCTTATAAAATTTCTAGAGCTTGGGATGAAAAAGGAAGGAAAGGGAAATGGGGAATTCGGCCAAGGATGAGGAAGAAGGAGAATGAAGAAGGAAAGTGGGGTTTTACTTCCACTCTTCTCTTAATTCTCCTCTTTAATACCTAGGGAATGAACACCCATCATCCATTCATGGGGATGAACCAACTCCTCATCTTCCCATTTATATTCTTTGTATATTCTTTATATATCTTATTCATAAATTATCCTAGGGTCTAGTGGTGTCAATGCTACCTCCCTATTAGGAGGTTCATGGTTCAAATTCTACCTATAACCATCTTTTATTTTATTTTATTTTATTTTAAACCCTTTTATGGCCTTAAAATCTATATAATTACTTTGCCTAGTTTAGAATTTTGCGGGCGTTACAACACCACCGTATCTAGAGCATATCCCCAGAACGAATCTGGCAACTCAGAATAACTCATCATCGATCTAACCATCTCCATAAGAGTCCTATTCCTTCGCTCTGCTACACCATTCTGCTGGGGTGTGCCAGGTGCAGTCAATTGGGATTGAATCCCAGCCTCTAATAAGTAGTTCCTTAACTTTCCCAAGAGGTACTCACCACCACGATCAGATCGTAGTGTCTGGATACTTTTACCTTGACGTTTCTCCATATCAGCCTTGAATTCTTTGAATTTGTCAAAGCATTCTGACTTGCGGCGCATAAGGTAAATGTATCCATATCTTGAGTAATCTTTTATAAAAGAGATGAAATACTCAAAACTACCTCTAGCCTGGATAGACATAGGACCACACGAATCAGAATGAACCAATTCTAACACATCTTTGGCTCTATACCCCTTGGCCTTAAAAGGCCTCTTGGTCATTTTAACTTCCAAGCAGGATTCGCAGGTTGGGAGATCCTCCACCACTAATGAACCCAAAGGTCCATCAGCTATCAATCTTTGAATTCTGCTTAGGTTAATGTGACCAAGCCTAAGATGCCAAAGATATATTTGGTTCATCTTCGAAGGTTCTTTTCTCTTATTGGAATTAGAAGATGAGTTATTAATTTCAATATGCATCGTGGGAGCTTTTGGTTCAAGTGTGTAAAAATTTTCTATCAATGCACCCGAACAGATAATGTCCCTATTCCTTCTTATAACAACTCTGTCATTAAAAAAAAATAGAATATCCATCTATAAACAATTTAGAAACTGAAATTAAATTCTTTCTAAATAAGGGTATATAAAGGAAATTCTTAAGAACCAAAAGTTTATATTTCACAAAAGATAAATGAACATCTCCCACTGCAACAGCCACCACCTTCGTGGCATCGCCCAAGTACACGGTAATCTCTCCCTCATCCAATCGTCTGGTTTCCTAGAACCCCTGCAAAGTATTGCAGACATGATCAATGGCTCCCGTATCTACACACCAGGTGCCGGTAGATAACACCACTAAATATGTTTCAATGACTAGACCAAAAGATATACCTTTGTTCTTGCGGTTGGGGCAGTCCTTCTTCCAGTGTCCAGTCTGCTTACAAGTGAAGCACTTGCCTTTCGGCTTCTTCACTCCTCCCTGAGTACCTCCCACCACCTTTGCCCCAGTTTGTTTCTTCTTCTTCTTGCCTTTCGGCTTAGAAGTAGAAACCTTTTGGGTCACCATGGCATGTGCCTGAGCACTCTGACGAAATAGCCCCTTTGCCGCCTGGAGTTCTGTAAGAAGTTCTGCTAACGAATACAACCTCTTATTCATGTTGTAGTTCAGGCGAAACTGCTCAAAACTCCTAGGTAGAGACTGGAGAATGATATCGACCTGGGTTTCCCCATCGATCTCAGCTCCGAGGAATTCCAACTCATTCAAATGAGCCATCATCTTGAGAACATGATCCCTCACGGGTTTTCCTTCGATCATGATGGTCGTCATCAATTTTCTCATGGCTTCTTGCCTCGCAGCCCGATTCTGGTGTCCGAAAAGCTCTTTGAGATTGAGCATCATGTCATAAGCTGTGGGCATGGCTTGATGCTGATGTTGCAGTACATTTGACATAGATGCCAAAATGTAACACCGCGCCATCTCATTGGCCTTTACCCACTTCTTATAACTCTCTCTCTCCTTTTCTCCAGAATCTTCTGCTGGCTTAGGAGGGCACTCTTCGAGGAGTACATATTTGTATTCCTCAGCAGTCAAGACAATGTCTAGATTCCTCTTCCAATCAACATAGTTGGGTCCAGTAAGTTTGTTCTCTTTTAGTATCACAGCAATTGGGTTGAAAGTAATTTTGAAAGAAAACCTAAGAATCACATAAATCAAAACATTAGATTTCAAAAAATTATTGATTCCTCAAACAATAAAATTTTAAAATCAACCAACACCTCAAAACACCGAGAATATCGTATGCCATGATAGTGTGGACGTATACGAATTCTACATTTGTAAGAGAAGGTTTTACCCATTAATTTTACTATCTTGTCAACCTAACTTTTTGACAAGTAAAATTAATAGTTGGTTCCGCTTTGGCCCTACAAATAAAAGCAGTGACTCCGATGGGGAGGATACTTATATTTGTATCTAAGTGTTCACCATTACTCGGTACCAAGGCAATGATCTCAGGTTATGTGCCTTCCGATGGGGAAGTGCACACGCTCCTTAATAATTCCCTATAACCATATTTGACCTTGTGATCCGCAAACAAACTCATCCGATGGGGAGGAAGGCACTCAAAGCCGACGCGCAAGTTTGTTTGCATCACTTGTCAAATCGTAATGGAGGCCGTGGGAATTTATAAAAATTTCCCTCTCCCAATTAGTAATTTGAAATTGAGGAATTTTCCTAGCCTACGACATGCATATCAAACAATAAGCAATAAATATGAAAAATAAAAATTATTTTCCAACTATTATGACTTTTGTCTTCAATATGTCTCCCGTCGCATCACCTTCTCATCCGCTCCTCCTACGCCATGTACGAGCTATCCGGAGATCCGAGCCGAGACTAAAACCTATTTTAATTTACATCCATCGATCATATACTCCACAAGGGAGTGTACATGAAATCTAGATCGAAAGTAAACAAAAATAAAGAGTGGCTAAACAACGTCGTATATAATTTACAAAAATCAAATACTAGCCTCGTCAACCCCGAGGATTCAACAAAATATACACATACAATCACATACACACATATGGCCATAATAGTCGGATCTTATGCCTGCAACCAAAGAGTTAAACTACGTTTATCCTACTATTATCCGACACATATAATATGTTAGTAATATACGAGAGATGTCCTAAGGCAATCGCCTTATGTATGAACCATTTATATGATAAATGAAGATTCACTATTTGAGTATACATATTTTATATATTTGATTGGATCTTAAACTCATTTACTGAATGTCCACGATACGATTCACAGCATGAGAGAATTTGTGATTGGATCACAACTAGTGAGTATCTCTACATGTGTAATTGTGATGTATCGGAATTATCCCTAGTCGATGAATTGATGGATTTGGACACCATCAATTCTGTCGAGACTAGCACGAGGTATACTCCTTGGTGTATCCAAGCAGCTGATTCTCACTAGCTGGAGACATTGTGATGTCCGGAGTTGATCGTGGATGCTAGTTATGGTAACTAGTTCATTGGAGTGACCAGCCGTAAGACTTCATATGGTTCTCTGCATATATAGATATGTCAATGAAGTTCTTACTGTAGCTTAAGTGCGATGTTCCTTTGACTTGCGGTATTCAAGTCATCTTGATCATGGAGACTTATGCTTTGACATCTTAAGCAAACATCTCTAAGGAGATGTGGACCCGGATGATTGGGTATAAGTCAAGTGATCGAAGGTGTTTGAATAGCCTATAAAGGATTCACCACTCCTTGCGAGGAGATGTATACCCATGGCCTCTCGTCGGATTGTTACTAAAGTCTTTGGCCAAAGCATTACATGTTTAGAGTAAGGTACTCTTCGATACATGTGGAGTAACTAGAATCTGTAGGACGAGGAAATGATACTTGGGCTAGGTGTGACGTAGTCAGCCTAGTGGGGACTGACACTATAGACCATGTCCTAAACCAAGTGGGTATAAGATGAGTGAAGGGAATGGGGCACGAATCATTCGAGCTGCTGAAGGGTTTTAGAAATAGTTCTGGATCAACCGTTGATCTTTTCGGTTAATTGGGGATCATGATGTACTACTAGGTGCCACTCATGATCGTTCTATAATTAATTGTTAATTATAGACGGGCAACATAAACCGAGAACCTATTTGGTCACACGCACAACGAGCGTAATCCAAAGGATTTAAAACGAGCTTGAGAATGGGATTCTCAGACCGAGAGAAACTAGGTTTGGTTGGACAAAATATAAAGCGAGCATGAAATCATTTCAGTCGCAATGGAAGCGTGGATGGGCCGTGTCTTATGAAGACATAATGGATGAACTAAAATGGTTTGGTTCTCATCCAATGTTGGAGAATAAACCAAAGGGTTTGGTTTATTTTAAACGAATGAACCAAAAGTTGGTTCGGTTCATTTTAACTTAAAATAAACCATCATGGTTTGGTTTATTTTAACTTATCTTAATGGAGCGGGTTAACGGGCCTAATGGTTATGATCCAATAACCATTAAGAGAATTAGTTCTCTATAAAAGAGGGCTTAATGGATAATTAAGCCCTAATCCAAAACCCTAGCAAGGAGTTGCCACCCAACCCTCATTGCCGCCCAACTCCATTGCGCCCACTTCTTGTGCGCCGTCCAAGTCCTTGCCGGCGTCAAGCTTCAGCCGGTGATCCTCCGGCGACCCTCGTGATCTTCCTAGGCCTCGGTGAAAAGGTGAGCACTTGGCTTCCTTGTTTTGGCGGCGCCTACTCCTCCACCAAGCTGTCCAGTTTTCTGGACAGCTTCTTCTCCTCGTCGGGCGTCGTTTGGGCGGCGGTTTGAGCTCCGACAGCGGCTAAACTACCGGGGATTCGATCTCCGATAATCCTCTGAGGTGGAGGACGAAGGATTCATCAATTGGTTGACGAATACCTCTCCGGAGAAGCGAGTTTTGAGAACTCGTATTAGGATCCGAATTTGGATTCGGATCGTGATCATCTCTCGATCACGTCGTCTTCAACACGAGGCTAGTAACCCGTACGAAGACGAAGCTCGTGGCTTAAGCGAAGTCATCCGAGGAACTTCGGCGTGAATCTGGATAGAGACGATTCTAGCGAGGATCGTTCCGGTTGATGCCGTTCCCGCTACACGTCATACGAAAGGTATAACGTAGATAAATTTCCTTTTATTGCAAATTTAAATTTACGGTTATGTCTACACTTGTTGTAATATGCATGCGTGCGTTGTGTGTGTTGTAATAAATGTAGATTTATTATTTTTATTGCTTCTGCTGTGTTCATGTTTACGAAACGTGATCGAACACACACGCCGCGGTGCCGGAAACCTAACAGTGGTATCAAAGCCCAGGTTGTGTTTCGACATAATCATAAAAATCGTTTTGCAATAGTCATAATGTATTTCTGAAAAATTTCTAATTTTGGAAATTTAGAAGTATTTATGGAAATTTTTCAATTTTGGAAAGTCTAGAAGTATTTATGGAAATCTTCCACTTTTGGAAAGTTGGAAGTATTTATGGAAATTGATATTTTCCATAAATAAAATATTTGATTAGATTCTGGAAATTTGTTTCCTAATTTAATCATGATTTGATTTGGGAAATCAAATCTTAAAATATTTTATTTCCATAAGTAGTTTTAATGATTTAGGAAATTAGTTTCCTAAATAGATTTTCCTTAATCAAATAATTCCATGAATAAAATATGTGATTAGATTTGGAAATTTGTTTCCTAATTTAATTATGATTTGATTTGGAGAATCAAATCTTAAACATATTTTATTTCCATAAATAGTTATGACATATAAGGAAATATATACATGACATAATTATATGCCATGTAATTGCATTAGATGCATAACATTATACCATGCGTGTCGTGACATGTAGATGTATGCCATGTATGCCATGCCATGTAGATAATAGTTATTTGCATGCAAAGAGGATGAGACATAAAAACCCTTAAACAATATTAAAGCCTACACCTTCCATTAATATGGTTAGAACCAGAGTTCCGTTTCTTGTTTGGGTTGTTGGACTCTCTCCAAGCTCGGCTCGAACCCGAACATGTTCAAACCATGGAATAGTTTAATACTAATATGGGAAGAGTAAGAGGTCAATCGTTAGCTTTGGTTGTTGGACTCTCTCCAAGCTGGGCTAATTGGTTGAATGCGCTCTAACCATATTAAAACTATTTCCCGATTAATGGGTTGGCTTTAACCTGGAGCATCGGCTTGTTGGACTCTCTCAGTCGATGTAAAGGGAGGTGAAGTTGGGTGCTATGCATATGATGCATACTTGTTAATGTGTTAACAACCCGATGTATGTGTGAACATTCAATTAGTTGATAGCACATTGTGATAGTTGCATATACGTGATATGCAATCGGTATAGATGATACCTACTGTCGTAGTTATGAATGGCTTGTTGGACTCTCTCCAAGGTTGTTCATAACTATGATGGATATCAGCCCATTCGGAGATGGACCTACGATCTCCCGAAGTGATTTTGGGGTTTTTGAAATTCGAAAAATGAATGGGATTTATAAATGTATATTGATGCATTTTAAAATCATCTTTCTCATATATGCTCGTTTTGTATTTCTAAGATTGATCATGATGTCTTTGAATTTGCGTTCCATTTTGGATTCGAATAAATTGACTGGGCCGAACTTCTTGGATTGGCTTAGAAACTTGAGAATTGTTCTCAAGGTGGAAAAGCTTGCGAATGTCCTCGAAGCGTCTCTTCCCGCCCGTCCTAGTGACAATGCAACTCTGGACCAATTGTTGGCCTATCAGAAACATGTGAATGATTCTGAAATGGTGAGTTGCATCATGCTAGCCGCGATGGAACCCAAGCTCTGGCGACATGAGCATATGGATGCTCATATCGTAGTCCTTCATCTTTGTGAGTTGGTTGATGAGCAAGTGAGATTCGAAAGGTTCGAAGTCTCAAAGCTCCTCTTCACCTCTAAGATGCTAGAAGGTTCATCTGTGGTACTGCTCAATATGCTGAAGACTGTGGAGTCTTCTGAGAAGCATGAGCAGGGGACGGTGCTGTTAGTTGATTCCTCGAAGAAAGGCTCTAAGAGGAAGTCAAAGGAACAACAGAAGGGAAAGAAGAGAAGGGCTAAGAAGGTAGAACTAGCACAAAAGGAAACTTGCCATCATTATGGCAAGGAGAGCCATTTGCGAAGAAAGTGCAAGATTTATCTTGAGTCCGTGAAGAAGGATAAGGACTCGGATGCCCCATCTTCTTCAGAAATCTTCTTTATTGATTGTCATTCTATTTCCTCAGACACTTGGGTATTTGATACTGGGTGTGGCTCACATATATGTAATGAAATACATGGGCTAAGGAATAGAAGAAGACTCGTCAAGGGGAGAGTCAAATTTACGTGTTGGGAATGGAGCAACGGTTGCTGCACTCGCCATCGGAACGTATTTGTTGGAATTCCCTGTAGGACTTGTCTTAGAACTAGACAATTGCTTTTATGTTCCTTCGTTGATAAAGAACATCATTTCTATTTCTTGTTTAAATAGAAATGGGTACCATTTGACTTTTAGTAACAATTGTTGTTACATGACTTTGAATGGAGTTCTTTAAGGGACTGGAACTTTAAGCAATGGTGTTTATACGTTGGACGTATCCAGTGATATTTTCAATATCGAAGCGAGCAACAAGCATGCTCGAAAGGATAATCAAATAGACTCCTATATGTGGCATTGTCGTCTTGGCCATATAAGCAAGAAACGCATGTCCGAATTACACCGATGTGGAATTCTGGAATCGTTTGAATTGGATTCATACGATACATGCGAATCATGCTTAAAAGGCAAGATGACTAAGTTACCTTTTACTGGAAAGGGTGAACGAGTGGGAGAGTTACTAGGACTAATACATACTGATGTATGTGGACCTATGTCAACTCGAGCATTAGGAGGCTATAGCTACTTCATTACCTTCACCGATGATCACTCACGGTTTGGGTATGTGTTCTTGATGAAACACAAGTCTGAAGCCTTTGAAAGGTTCAAAGATTTCAGAAATGAAGTAGAGAAACAACATGATAAGAGTATTAAAATACTTCAATCGGATCGAGGTGGTGAATACTTAAGTCAAGAGTTTCTTGATTATCTAAGAGACAATGTTATATTGTCTCAATGGACTCCGCCATATACACCATAGCATAATGGTGTATCTGAGAGGCGTAACCGGACCTTGTTGGACATGGTCAGGTCAATGATGAATCATGCGACTCTTCCCAAGTCCTTTTGGGGCTATGCACTTCAGACAACTGTTTACTTGTTAAACAGAATGCCTACCAAGGAAGTCTCAACTACTCCATATGAGATATGGAATGGTAAGAAACCTCATGTATCTTACTTGAAGATATGGGGTTGTCCTGCTTATGTGAAGCGGACTGTATCAGACAAATTGGATGCTAAGTCTGATAAATGTCTATTTGTTGGATACCCTAAGGAAACAAGGGGTTACCAATTCTATCATCATGTGGAACAAAAGGTGTTTGTTTCAAGGCATGCTGTGTTTCTAGAGAAAGAGTTTCTCTTGCAAGAAAACAGTGGGAGTGTCGTCGAGCTTGAGGAGGCTCGAGAGACTCAAATAGACATTAATGAGATACCTGGTGAAGCACAACAGCCGACAACTCATAGTGATGAGCAATCGGCTGGACCTATTGTAACACCACATCTTTGTAGATCTGGTAGAACACGCAATATTCCTGAGAGATATGGATTTCTCGTAAGTGAATCGAACGACGTGTTACTCATTGATGATGAGGAGCCTACCAGTTATGAAGAAGTGCTGAAAAGTTCAGAAAGGGATAAGTGGCTTGGTGCCATGAAGTCGGAAATGGATTCCATGTATGAAAACCAAGTTTGGAACTTGGTTGACCCACCTGAAGGGATAAAGCCTATAGGGTGCAAGTGGGTTTTCAAGAAGAAAACCGACATGGATGGTAATGTGATTACTTATAAGGCTAGATTGGTGGAAAAAGGATATCGTCAAAAACAAGGTGTTGATTATGACGAAACCTATTCGCCTGTAGCTATGCTTAAATCCATTCGGATGCTCCTGGCCATAGCGGCTCATTATGATTATGAGATATGGCAGATGGATGTGAAAACAACTTTCCTTAATGGAAACTTGCTCGAGGACGTGTATATGATACAGCCTGAGGGTTTCACATCGGTTGATAAAACCAAGGTATGCAAATTGCGACGGTCCATTTATGGATTGAAGCAAGCATCCAGGAGCTGGAATATCCGTTTTGATGAGACAATCAAAAGGTTTGATTTCTCACAAAATCCAGATGAACCTTGTGTGTACAAGAAGGTTAGTGGGAGTGCAGTCGTGTTCCTAGTATTGTATGTCGATGACATATTACTTATAGGAAACGATGTCTCAATCTTACAGTCAGTGAAGGTTTGGTTATCCAAGACATTCTCCATGAAAGACCTGGGAGAAGCAACCTACATCCTCGGGATTAAGATCTATAGAGATAGATCGAAATGGTTGCTTGGTCTTTCGCAGTCTACATATATAGACCGAGTGCTAAAGAGGTTTAGCATGTCAGAATCCAAGAAAGGTTTCTTACCCATCAGGCATGGGGTACACCTTTCGAAGTCTATGTGTCCGCGCACAGAAGACGAGAGGATTTGCATGAGTAAGATTCCCTATGCATCCGCAATAGGATCTATCATGTATGCTATGTTATGTACGAGGCCCGATGTATCGTATGCTCTGAGTGTCACGAGCAGATACCAGTCTGATCCAGGAATGGATCATTGGGTTGCTGTTAAGACAATCCTTAAGTACTTGAGAAGAACCAAGGATGTGTTCCTAATATATGGAGAAGGGGACATGGTGATACGCGGGTATACGGATGCCAGCTTCCAGACAGACAAGGATGATTCTAGGTCTTAGTCTGGATACGTGTTCACCTTGAATGGGGGCACAGTGAGTTGGAAAAGTTCCAAACAAGAGACTGCAGCGGATTCTACCACAGAGGCAGAATACATTGCAGCTTCGGAAGCAGCAAAGGAAGCGGTTTTGATCAAGAAGTTCGTTCATGAACTTGGTGTGATTCTGGCCATTGTTGAAGCAATACCGATCTATTGCGACAACAATGGAGCAATTGCACAGGCGAAAGAGCCAAGGTCTCATCAACAATCCAAACATGTGCTTCGCCGCTATCATCTTATCAGAGAGATCATCAGTAGGAACGAAATACAAATCGAGAAAATTCCCACTGAAAGGAACTTAGCGGATCCCTTGACTAAGGCATTACATCAAAATAAGTTTGAGGGTCATGTTCGAGCTTATGGTATTGGATACCGTAGCGATTGACATTAGGCCAAGTGGGAGTCTGTTAGTAATATATGAGAGATGTCCTAAGGCAATCGCCTTATGTATGAACCATTTATATGATAAATGAAGATTCACTATTTGAGTATACATATTTTATGTATTTGATTGGATCTTAAACTCATTTACTGAATGTCCACAATACGATTCATAGCATGAGAGAATTTGTGATTGGATCACAACTAGTGAGTATCTCTACATGTGTAATTGTGATGTATCGGAATTATCCCTAGTCGATGAATTGATGGATTTGGACACCATCAATTCTGTTGAGACTAGCACGAGGTATACTCCTTGGTGTATCCAAGCAGCTGATTCTCACTAGCTGGAGACATTGTGATGTCCGAAGTTGATCGTGGATGCTAGTTATGGTAACTAGTTCATTGGAGTGACCAGCCGTAAGACTTCATATGGTTCTCTGCATATATAGATATGTCAATGAAGTTCTTACTGTAGCTTAAGTGCGATGTTCCTTTGACTTGCGGTATTCAAGTCATCTTGATCATGGAGACTTATGCTTTGACATCTTAAGCAAACATCTCTAAGGAGATGTGGACCCGGATGATTGGGTATAAGTCAGTGATCGAAGGTGTTTGAATAGCCTATAAAGGATTCACCACTCCTTGCGAGGAGATGTATACCCATGGCCTCTCGTCGGATTGTTACTAAAGTCTTTGGCCAAAGCATTACATGTTTAGAGTAAGGTACTCTTCGATACATGTGGAGTAACTAGAATCCGTAGGACGAGGAAATGAAACTTGGGCTAGGTGTGGCGTGAGTCGACCTAGTGAGGTGACACTATAGACCATGTCACTGAACCAAGTGGGTATAAGATGAGTGAAGGGAATGGGGCACGAATCATTCGAGCTTGAAGGGTTTGAAATAGTTACGGATCAACCGCTTGATCTTTTCGGTTAATTGGGGATCATGATGTACTACTAGGTGCCACTCATGATCGCGTTCTATAATTAATGGTTAATTATAGACGGCCAACATAAACCGAGAACCTATTTGGTCACACGCACAACGAGCGTAATCCAAAGGATTTAAAACGAGCTTGAGAATGGGATTCTCAGACCGAGAGAAACTAGGTTTGGTTGGACCAAATATAAAGCGAGCATGAAATCGTTTGAGTCGCAATGGAAGTGTGGATGGGCCATGTCTTATGAAGACATAATGGATGAACCAAAATGGTTTGGTTCTAATCCAATGGAGGAGAATAAACCAAAGGGTTTGGTTTATTTTAAACGAATGAACCAAAAGTTGGTTCGGTTCGTTTTAACTTAAAATAAACCATCATGGTTTGGTTTATTTTAACTTATCTTAATGGAGCGGGTTAACGGGCCTAATGGTTATGATCGAATAACCATTAAGAGAATTAGTTCTCTATAAAAGAGTGTTTAATGGATAATTAAGCCCTAATCCAAGCCCTAGCAAGGAGTTGCCGCCCAACCCTCATTGCCGCCCAACTCCATTGCCGCCCAGCTTCTTGTGCCGCCGTCCAAGTCCTTGTCGGCGTCCAAGCTTCAGCCGGTGATCCTCCGGCGACCCTCCGGTGATCTTCCTAGGCCTCGGTGAAAAGGTGAGCACTTGGCTTCCTTGTTTTGGCCGGCGCCTACTCCTCCACCAAGTTGTCCAGTTTTCTGGACAGCTTCTTCTCCTCTCGTCGGAGCGTCGTTTGGACGACGGTTTCAGCTCCGATAGCGGCTAAACTACCGGGGATTCGATCTCCGGTAATCCTCTGAGGTGGAGGACGAAGGATTCGTCAATTGGTTGACGAATACCTCTCCGGAGAAGCGAGTTTTGAGAACTCGTATTAGGATCCGAATTTGGATTCGGATCGTGATCATCTCTCGATCACGTCGTCTTCAACACGAGGCTAGTAACCCATACGAAGACGAAGCTCGTGGCTTAGCGAAGTCATCCCGAGGAACTCGGCGTGGATACGTATAGAGACGATTCTAGCGAGAATCGTTCCGGTTGATGCCGTTCCCGCTACACGTCATACGAAAGGTATAACGTAGATAAATTTCCTTTTATTGCAAATTTAAATTTACGGTTATGTCTACACTTGTTGTAATATGCATGCGTGCATTGTGTGTGTTGTAATAAATGTAGATTTATTATTTTTATTGCTTCCGCTGTGTTCATGTTTACGAAATGTGATCGAACACACACACGCCGCGGTGCCGGAAACCCAACATAATATATGAAAAGTACATAAAAATTAACCGAATCCTAAACTCACAAAACCGAAAACCTTGGCTCTGATACCAATTGAAGGGTTTTGCTTATCGAATCCGTGAGGGGAAACTTCGCTTCCCACTTCACCTTGGTTGTTTGTTCATGGTGATCCCATCGATGTCCCCGAATTAAAAAAAAATTAATCCAACACAAAAGGGATTGCCCAAACAATCAAGTCATCGTCGTGCTATTCATGTAGATAGGTCACTTGAACAAACTCGTTGTTCAAGCGACCAACCTCTATCCTACGAGTAGCTACGGAATAGATGATGTACGGATCGTCAATTTTTTTATTTATGTTCGGGATCCAAGTATTATTTAACCACAAACAGAATTTATCATGCTCATAATTGGAAAAACAAATACAAGCAAGTAACAAAAGAGAATAGAGAATAGGTATACCTCTCGATCTTCTAATGTATGACCTTCCTCCTTTCGGACGTCGTGTGGGCGACGATCTACCAAAAGTTGAAGCTCCTAGATCGCCAATCTTCCTTCCTTTCTCGTTCTGAGCAAGAGAAAGAATAGAAACAAAGCTCTATTCCTTCTTACAACCAATCAACAACCTCCAAGGAAGGAGCTTGCCGCCGACCAAGAAGGAGGAGGAGATTATGGTGGAAACCGGCTAAGACACCAAGGGAAAGCCCTATATCTTGTTTCTACCACCTAAGGAGAAGGGGAAGAGGGTCTTTGGGTGCTGGCCAATGGCTGGAAAGGGTTGGAGGGGCACTGACAGCTTGAGGAAGGAGAAGGCAAGGAATTCTTTCCTTATTTGGTGCCGCCCAAGCCCAAACCCTAGCTCCTATCTCTTGCACCCAACCTCCAAAACCCTAACTTCCCTTGATTCCTACTCCATGCCAACCCCTTGTCCTTATTTTATAGAGTCAAGGATAAGCCTCCTTTTAATCTCCACCATTGATTCTAGAGATTTAATCTCAACCGTCGGATCTAGAGATTTAATCTCAACCGTCGGATCATAGAGATTTAATCTCTACCTTTGGATCTAGAATTTTGTTTCTATCCATTGGATCTAAGCTTCATGAGGTGTTAAAAGGCTACATTAGGGACCATAAAAATGAGTTGGATCTTGGCCACCCATGGATCAAAGCCCACATAAAGTCCGATCCACTAATGATAATCCAATCCACTAAAGGAGTATCATTGATCTACCTCACTAACCCCCATAAGATAAGATGGGTTTCATATATTATTTGTACATTTTCTCCTTGTGTTTAAGATCTCGAATGTCTATCGATTATTTAATTTACTGACCATTAATTAATCAACATCTAACTCCATGAGTAGTACCACTCAACCTTTTCATCATGCCGGACCAAGTCCATCTGCAGGGTTTACATGATGAACCTTATGAGCTCCTCAAGAGGACATCATCATCCTAATATATAGGACACGGTTTCCTCCTATAATCAACGACACACCATATAAATAATATCAATTCCCAACTTACCGAGCCTATCGATTTAATCTATAAATCTCGTCCATTGGTAAATCAAAGAGATGAATACTAAGTATATGTGCCCGTTATTATATCGGGATTAAGAGCATGTACAAAATAATATATGAGGTCCGATTCGATTATGTAGTCAACAATAAATCGAATCACCTCTAAGTCGGTCCTACTCAATACACACAAGTGCACTAGTGTGATTCTATGGTCAAGACAAACCAAAACCAAATCACACTACAACCATTACGATGGTTTGTCTAAAGCCATCTTGGTTGTGAGCCTTTACTTAGACTTTACAAGAAGCCGATAACTTGATCTCCCGCCTGACACCACACACCATGTTATCTACAATGTAATGTTTTAGACAATATTTCATAACCATAAAAATGCAAACAATGATCATGTGATTCTTATTTCAAAATAAAGATGTTCATAGAAAAGATAGACTTTTCACTATACATCCCTACAATCTCCCACTTATACTAAAAGACGATGTTGTCCTCAAACTGACATACATCTGATTCCCATTCCCTCCACATGCCTATCAAAAGCTATCGCTGGAAGGGCCTTAGTGAAAGGATCTGCCAGGTTATCCTCTGATGCAATCTTGGCCACAACAACTTCTCCTCTCTTTACGATTTCTCGTATCAGGTGGTACTTGCGCTCTATCTGTTTACTAGCCTTATGGGCTCGTGGTTCCTTCGAGTTTGCAACTGCACCACTATTATCACAATAAATTGTGATAGTTCTGGGCAAACCAGGAATCACATCCAAGTCCATCAGGAAGTTCCTGAGCCACACAACTTCTTTGGCAGTCTCAAAGGCGACCACATACTCAGCTTCCATGGTGGAGTCCGCCACGCATTTCTGCTTGACACTCCTCCATACAATGGCTCCACCTCCCAAAGTAAACACAAAACCTGAGGTAGACTTACTGTTATCCCTATCAGATTGGAAGTCGGAATCTGTGTAACCCACAGGGAGTAATTGGGGGTTCCAGTAAACCATCATATAATCCCTAGTCCTTCTTAGGTACTTCAATATATGCTTTATCGCAGTCCAATGTCCCTATCCTGGATTACTCTGATATCTACTGACCATGCCCATGGCATAGCAGATATCTGGTCTCGTACATAGCATCACATACATGAGGCATCCTACTGTCGAAACATAAGGAATCACCTTCATCTCCTCTATCTCCTCAGATGTTCTAGGACACATCTTCTTAGATAACGAAACTCCATGCCTGAAAGGTAGAAACCCCTTCTTGGAGTTCTGCATGCTAAAACACTCCATAATCGTGTCTATGTATGAAGCTTGGGATAAGCACAACATCCTTTTCCTGCGATCCCTTATAACCTTGATCCCAAGGATGTGTCCCACCTCTCCCAAGTCATTCATATCAAAATATTTGGACAACCATACCCTTACGTTCGATAACACTTTGATATTGTTGCCAATCAACAAAATATCATCTACGTATAGTATAAGAAATACCACTACGTTTCCTTCACATCTCTTGTATACACAAGACTCATCCGGGCTTTGAATAAATCCATAAGACTGGATTACCTGATCAAAGCGGATGTTCCAAGACCCCGAAGCTTGCTTCAATCCAAAAATGGACTGATTAAGCTTACACACAAGATGCTCTTTGCCTTTAGTAATGAATCCCTCTGGTTGCTTCATATAGATGTTTTCCTCAAGACTTCCATTAAGGAAAGTTGTCTTGACATCCATCTGCCACACCTCATAATCCATATGAGCTGCTATGCATAAGAGAATTCGGATAGACTTAAGCATGGCTACCGGCGAAAAAGTGTCCACATAATCGATACCATCTTTCTGCTTCGCAACAAGCCTTGCTTTGAAGGACTCAACCTTCCCATCTATCCCTCTCTTTCTCTTGTAGATCCACTTGCATCCAATGATTTTTACACCATCGGGTGGTTCTACTGGCTCCCAGACCTGATTTGAATCCATAGATTCAATCTTAGCATTCATTGCACTTTGCCAAGATACTGCATCTTTATCTTGGATTGCCTCGTCATATGTCCAGGGATCAGGTTCATGTTTGCCAGGGACCAAATCAGAAGATTCTCCCAAGGACATGAATCTATCAGGCTGTCTAACAACCCTCCCACTACGATGAGGTATCTCCTGTGTATCCTCTGTGACACGCAGTGCAGTGACTTGTGGTATATCCTCTTGTACCGGTGGTACTAAAGAAGTGACTTCCCCTTTTAATTCCTCCAGAATAATTTTACTCTTGGGCTTGTGGCTCATCACATAGTCTTCCTCTAAAAATCTCGTGTTCGTGCTAACGATCACCCTCTGATCTCTAGGACTATAAAACAAACCACCTTTCGTTCTTCTAGGATACCCAACGAATATGCGTACTTCTGTACGAGGTTCTAACTTACCAGCATCTGCCTTCAGCACATGTGATGGACTCCCCCATATCCGAATATGTCTTAGACTAGGCGTTCGCCCAGTCCACAACTCTGTGGGAGTAGACGACACTGATTTAGATGGAACCAAGTTCAGAATGTACACCGCCGTATCTAGAGCATATCCCCAGAATGAATCTGGCAACTCAGAATAACTCATCATCGATCTAACCATCTCCATAAGAGTCCTATTCCTTCGCTCTGCTACACCATTCTGCTGGGGTGTGCCAGGTGCAGTCAATTGGGATTGAATCCCAGCCTCTGATAAGTAGTTCCTAAACTCTCCCAAGAGGTACTCACCACCACGATCAGATCGTAGTGTCTTGATACTTTTACCTTTACGTTTCTCCACATCAGCCTTGAATTCTTTGAACTTGTCAAAGCATTCAGACTTGCGGCGCATCAGGTAAATGTATCCATATCTTGAGTAATCATCTATAAAAGAGATGAAATACTGAAAACCACCTCTAGCCTGGATAGACATAGGACCATACAAATCAGAATGAACAAATTCTAACACATCTTTGGCTCTGTACCCCTTGGCCTTAAAAGGCCTCTTGGTCATTTTACCTTCCAAGCAGGATTCGCAGGTTGGGAGATCCTCCACCACTAATGAACCCAAAGGTCCATCAACTATCAACCTTTGAATTCTTCTTAGGTTAATGTGACCAAGCCTAAGATGCCAAACATATATTTGGTTCATCTTCGAAGGTTCTTTTCTCTTATTGGAATTAGAAGATGAGTTATTAATTTCAATATGCATCGTGGGAGCTTTTGGTTCAAGTGTGTAAAAATTTCCTATCAATGCACCCGAACAAGTAATGTCCCTATTCCTTCTTATAACAACTCTATCATTAAAAGAAATAGAATATCCATCCATAAATAATTTAGAAACCGAAATTAAATTCTTTCTAAATAAGGATACATAAAGGCAATTCTTAAGAACCAAAAGTTTATATTTCTCAAAAGATAAATGAACATCTCCCACTGCAATAACCGCCACCTTCGTGGCATCGCCCAAGTACACGGTAATCTCTCCCTCAGCCAGTCGTCTGGTTTCCTGGAACCCCTGCAAAGTATTGCAGACATGATCAGTGGCTCCCGTATCTACACACCTGGTGCCGATAGATAACACCACTAAATATATTTCAATGACTAGACCAAAAGATATACCTTTGTTCTTGCGGTTGGGGCAGTCCTTCTTCTAGTGTCCAGTCTACATACAAGTGAAGCACTTGCCTTTCGGCTTCTTCACTTCTCCCTGAGTACCTCCCATAACCTTTTCCCCAGTTTGTTTCTTCTTCTTCTTGCCTTTCGGCTTAGAAGTAGAAGCCTTTTGGGTCACCATGGAATGTGCCTGAGCACTCTGATGAAATAGCCCCTTTATCGCCTAGAGTTCTGTCAGAAGTTCTTCCAACGAATACAACCTCTTGTTCATGTTGTAGTTCAGGCAAAACTGCTCAAAACTTTTAGGTAGAGATTGGAGAATGATATCGACCTGGGTTTCCCCATCAATCTCAGCTCCGAGGACTTCCAACTCATTCAAATGAGCCATCATCTTGAGAACATGATCCCTCACGGGTGTTCCCTCGATCATGGTGGTCGTCATCAAGTTTCTCATGGCTTCTTGCCTCGCAGCCCGATTCTGGTGTCCGAAAAGCTCTTTGAGATTGAGCATCATGTCATAAGCTATGGGCATGGATTGATGCTGATGTTGTAGTACATTTGACATAGATGCCAAAATGTAACACCGCGCCATCTCATCGGCCTTTACCCACTTCTTATAACTCTCTCTCCCCTTTTCCCCAGAATCTTCTGCAGGTTTAGGAGGGCACTCTTCGAGGAGTACATATTTGTATTCCTCAGCAGTCAAGACAATGTCTAGATTCCTCTTCCAATCAACATAGTTTGTTCCAGTAAGTTTGTTCTCTTTTAGTATCACAGCAAGTGAGTTGAAAGTCATTTTGAAAGAAAACCTATGAATCACATAAATCAAAACATTCGATTTCAAAAAATTATTGATTCCTCAAACAATAAAATTTTAAAATCAACCAACACCTCAAAATACCGAGAATATCGTATGTCACGATAGTGTGGACGTATACGAGTTCTACATTTGTAAGAGGAGGTTTTACCCATTAATTTTACTATATTGTCAACCTATCTTTTTGACAAGTAAAATTAATAGTTGGTTTCTCTTTGGCTCTACAAATAAAAGCAGTGACTCCGATGGGGAGGATACTTATATTTGTATCTAAGTGTTCACCATTACTTGGTACCAAGGCAATTATCTGGGGTTATGTGCCTTCCGATGGGGAAGTGTACACCCTCCTTAATAATTCCCTATAACAATATTTGGCCTTGTGATCCACAAACAAACTCATCCGATGGGGAGGAAGGCACTCAGAGCCGATGCGCAAGTTTGTTTGCATCACTTGTCAAATCGTAATGGAGGCAATGGGAATTTATAAAAATTTCCCTCTTCCACTTAGAAATTTGAAATTGAGCAATTTTCCTAGCCTACGACATGCATATCAAACAATAAGCAATAAATATGAAAAATAAAAATTATTTTCCAACTATTATGGCTTTTGTCTTCAATATGTCTCCCGTCACATCGCTTTCTCATCCGCTCCTCCTACGCCATGTACGAGCCATCCGGAGATCCGAGCTGAGACTAAAACATATTTTAATTTACATCCATCGATCCTATACTCCACAAGGGAGTGTACATGAAATCTAGATCGAAAGAAAATTAAAATAAAGAGTGGCTAAACAATGTCGTATCTAATTTACAAAAAATCAAATACTAGCCTCGTCAACCCCGAGGATTCAACAAAATATACACATACAATCACATCCACACATACGGCCATAATAGTCGGATCTTATGCCTGCAACCAAAGAGTTAAACTACGCATATCCTACTATTATCCAACACATATAATATGTGAAAAGTGCATAAAAATTAACCGAATCCTAAACACACAAAACCGAAAACCTTGGCTCTGATACCAATTGAAGGGTTTTGCTTATCGAGTCCGTGAGGGGAAACTTCGCTTCCCACTTCACCTTGGTTGTTTGTTCATGGCGATCCCATCGATGTCCCCGGATTAAAAAAAAATTAATCCTACACAAAAGGGATTTCCCAAACAATCAAGTCATCATCGAGCTATTCATTTAGAGAGGTCACTTGAACAAACTGGTTGTTCAAGCGACCAACCTCTATTCTACGAGTAGCCACCGAATAGACGATGTATGGATCGCCGGTTTTTGTATTTATGTTCGGGATCTAAGTATTATTTAGCCACAAACAGAATTTATCATGCTCATAATTGGAAAAACAAATACAAGCAAGTAACAAAAGAGAATAGAGAATAGGTATACCTCTCGATCTTCTAATGTATGACCTTCCTCCTTTCGGACGTCGTTTGGGCGACGAACTACCAAAAGTTGAAGCTCCTAGATTTCCAATCTTCCTTCCTTTCTCGTTCCGAGCAAGAGGAAGAATAGAAACAAAGCTCTATTCCTTCTTACAACCAATCAACAACCTCCAAGGAAGGAGCTTGCCGCCGGCCAAGAAGGAGGAGGAGATTATGGTGGAAACCGGCCAAGACACCAAGGGAAAGCCCTACATCTTGTTTCCACCACCTAAGAAGAAGGAGAAGAGGGTATTTGGCCACTGGCCAATGGCTGGAAAGGGTTGGAGGGGCACCGACAGCTTGAGGAAGGAGAAGAAGGCAAGGAATTCTTTCCTTATTAGGTGCCGCCCAAGCCCAAACCCTAGCTCCTATCTCTTGCTGCCAACCTCCAAAACCCTAGCTTCCCTTGATTCTTACTCCACACCAACCCCTTGTCCTCCTTTTATAGAGTTAGGGATAAGCCTCCTTTTAATCTCCACCATTGGTTCTTGGGATTTAATCTCAACCGTCAGATCTAGAGATTTAATCGCAACCATCGGATCTTAGGGATTTAATCTCTACCTTTGGATCTAGAGTTTTGTTTCTATCCATTGGATCTAAGCTTCATTAGGTGTTAATAGGCTACATTAGGGACCATGAAAATGAGTTGGATCTTGGCCACCCATGGATCAAGCCCACATAAAGTCCGATCCACTAATGATAATCCAATCCACTAAAGGAGTATCATTGATCTACCTCACCAACCCCCATAAGATAATATGGGCTCCATATATTATTTGTATATTTTCTCCTTGTGTTTAAGATCTCGAATGTCTGTCGATTAATTAATTTACTGACCATTAATTAATCTACATCTAACTCCATGAGTAGTACCACTCAACCTTTTCATCATGCCGGACCAAGTCCACCTGCAGGGTTTACATGATGAACCTTATGAGCTCCTCAAGGGGACATTATCATCCTAATATATAGGACACGATTTCCTCCTATATTCAACGGCACACCATATAAATAACATCATTTTCTAACTTACCGAGCTTATCGATTTAATCTATAAATCTCGTCCATTGGTAAATCAAAGAGATGAATACTAAGTATATGTGCCTGTTTTTAAATCGGGATTAAGAGCATGTACAAAATAATATCTGAGGTCCGATTCGATTATGTAGTCAGCAATAAATCGAATCACCTCTAAGTCGGTCCTACTCAATACACACAAGTGCACTAGTGTGATTCTATGGTCAAGACAAACCAATACCAAATCACACTACAACCATTCCGATGGTTTGTCCAAAGCCATCTCGGTTGTGAGCCTTTACTTACACTTTACAAGGAGTCGATAACATGAACTCCCGTGTGACACCACACACCATGTTATCTACAATGTAATGTATTAGACAATATTGCATTACCATAAAAATGCAAACAATGATCATGTGATTCTTATTTCAAAATAAAGATGTTTATACAAAAGATAGACTTTTCAGTATACATCCCTACATAGAGAGACACGGGGCACACACTCCGATCGGCTCCGACAAAAAATTGACGAACAGGGTAGATTACCCATTACATTTCGTAAGAGTGATGGTCACCCTATCGGGACCAATGCAGCTACTTTTATGACAGAGTTATGTCTATCAATTAAGAAGTTCGCTCCCCTACAATCTAAGAACTGGAAGCATATCCCTGCGGATAATAAACAATGATATATGATCGATTATCAGTAAGTATGAGTATTTTTCTAATTAAATAATCAACCATCATTCATTATTAAAATTCAATATTTATATTTTTTTTCTAGGCTGCTTTCGATATAAGTTTTGCCGAGGAGGCAACGTCGGTAAGGAAGGAGACCGATAGATTAATGAGTGCAAGGTACATAGATAATCAAAATAAGATGCACACTCATTATAAGAGTCTACTGTATCTTCCCCCCACCGTGCGGCGGCTTCATATGTCGAGCGAGTTTTGTGAGATGCACGAAGATTGGAACTACATGTGTCATCTATTTGAATCAGACAAATTTCAGGTAACTCAATCTATACCAATTATTTGCGTTATATGTAAACTAAAATATGTGCAACTTATGTTTTAAGTTTTATCTTAACAAATTTTGATATTGTAGACACGATCAGGAATAAATGCCCAAAATCGAGTACAACTACCATTTACCCATCGAGGTGGCTCAAAATCCTTCATTCAGTACAGTTACGATGGTATAAGTACAAATTTTATAGGTATAGTATATTGGTTGGTATTTTTAATATTAACGCATTATAATATTTTTCAGACCAATCAGTCTCAAAGAAAAGATCGAATTACTGTCTTTAATACAACCCACTGTACTTCGTCAAAGGGATGGAGTGAGGAGAGAGCCGAGGCTGCATACGTAAGATATAATCCATAAAATTTAGTAAAGTTATTTTTAAATATTAGTAATTCTTTGTAAACATATTGATAATGTGTTTGTTATTCTTAGGGTGAAATGCGTTCGACTACTGTAGGACTTTGGTGACGAAGTTTATAACTTTCGTCGCAAAAATAATCTCCAATCGAGGCGGCAGTCGAGGGGCTCCCGCTTCTGTGGCTGGCCAAAAAATAGATATTAGTGATGAAAATATATATTTTGTCACTAGAGTTGGAGTATCAATCGAGTTGCCAGTCGACGTGTTCGACTGATATAGGACTTTGGTGATGAAGTTTATAACTTTCGTCGCAAAAATAATCTCCAGTCGAGGCGGCAGTCGAGGGGCTCCCGCTTCTGTGGCTGGCCAAAAAATAGATATTAGCGACGAAATTAGATATTTCGTCATTAAAGTTTCTTATTATTAGCGATGATTTTTGTATATTTCATCGCTAATATTGGTGATTTTCGTAGTTTTCGCTGTCGAGATTTTGCGACGAAAGATTTATTTTTTATGACATTTTAAGTTCTGTCGGTAATATTAACGATGAAATTATTTTAATTCGTCTCTAATGTGTCTTAGCGACGAGCTTATTACGACGAATCTAGCGACGAATTACTTTCGTCGCAAAAGATATTTAGCGGCGAATTAGTGTTAGTAGCGATGAAAATTATTCGTCTCTATTTTATTGTTTTCTTGTAGTGAGATAAAAGGCTATCACTGAAAAAGTGTATAGTTAGTTTTGTACATACAAGACTCATCAATAGTGCTCCATAGTATGGATCCAAATACTATAGTAGAGGGATAGACATAAGGACTAAATTGGTATGAAGTACGAATACAAGTTGTCCTAGACCCAGAAGAGAGTTTAATTAGACCTTATGATCTTTTACAGAGGTTTAAGGATACACTTGGAGGAATGATAGCTTGGCATTATCAACTGGTATAATTTTAACCTTTCATTGAAATATTATTAATTTTTATATTTATCTATTATTATAATTTTAAATAAATATGAAATGTATTTGCAGTTAATAGTAAGCGCAGATCACTATTAGGTGCATATGGAATGATACTTTACATTTCCTCATGTGGTATGATATCCAATCTTTACCATTATTTCTATTATTTTTGGTTGTTTATTATTTTATTTCAAGACTAATATAATCTATCCATTGTATGTGTAGGTCACAGGTACCTGAATTTTTATGAATCAATAATATGGTTGAAGATGGTCGACCTAGTTGAGTTTTTATTTTACAAGACTTTATTAGTTATAAAATTTAATATTTTGAGTGTAGTGTGTAGTTAGTTTTTTATGTAAAAGACTCATCAAGATATTTGTAACTTTGACTCAAATGATTGTGGAATGAATTTATATTTTTTATTAACACTTTAAATTGTATTTCATAATTTTTTGTATTCTAAACAGGTGATGAATTATGATAAATGTGTAAAAATTGAATTCATGTTTATATTAGTGACCATTTTAATGTCTTTATTAATTATTATAATGACATTAATAAATGTCATTATAGATTAACTAAGGTGACATTTAAAAATAATCTTATAAATTATCTTTACTAACAATTTTTATTATCCTTATAACAAAATATAAGACATTTGTCAATGTCAAAATAAATAAGTTTAGGTGACATTTAATTATGTCTTTATTACAATGATAATAAGACATACGTAGATGTCCTTAAAATATAATTTTTTCTGACATTTTAGTGTCTCGTTATATATCTAAATTATAACACTTTTGAAGTTAGTATTTATATTGTATAATGATATTATAAAATGTCAAGAAAGCAATAGGGTCATCTAAGGCGACATCACTTTATAGGGCGTTTTTCAGCGATGTCACTAAAATATTAGTGTCACTAAAAACATACTATAAGAGCATTTATGAGTGTCTTTAAAGATCATTATTCTTGTAGTGACAGGTTCCTTCTGAACTTCCCCAAGTCCCTATTATAACCATTGCCAAGACAGATCAACCAACCCTCACTTTCATTTCTACTGACCTTATTCCTCCTCCCTTATAACCACTTCCAAATCCTTTTCTCCCTCTTAATACTTTACTCCTCACAGAACCTTCTTCCTCAACTTCTCCTTCAGAACCTCTGCTCTCCTCTGATACATTTGTTCATATTCCACCTCCTGATACTTCCCATGACCCCATTGAACTTTCCTCATCTCTTTCTCCCTCCTCCTCTACTGATGATCTTCCCTTAGCCTCCCTATTTTTTGTTAGACAACAACAACCCGTACCCCCCTCCAGTCGTATAACTCCAGAATTCACAACCTCCTACCTTTTGGTACAAGCCATATCAGATTCTTACCCTAGCCACCTTCTTTCTTCTCTTCCTATACCTCCTATCCCAGATTCTCCTCCTACACCTCCTTCCCTTTTCATCCTTTCTGATACTCTTCTCCCCGTATCAGAATCTGCCTTAGCACATACTACTCTCCTCTTCACTTCTTCTGAAATTCTCTTGATCTTATAAGAACTGCAACAAAGCCTCCAAACAGTAAGTTTTCTCCTTCTACTAACTTACTTTACTTATACAAATAAACTATTTCATATTGCTTTTATTCCCTTTTCAGAGTACCTCCAAACTTCATACCTTTGGCCAATGGTTTTCTAAGTTTCAGAGCCAACAATGTAAACCTTCAACCTCCTATATAGAGATACCACAACCTTTTATGATGCCAGTTGCACCTTTGATTTCATCTAAGGGTACCCAGACCAACCCTGATGAATCTTCAACTCTTTCTCTAGGAACACAGACCAGTCCTCCTACTTCTCCTGGTTGGGTAGAAAAAGAAGCTGAGTACCAACATACATTGCAAAAATTATAGTTTTAGGTACAAAATTTATCTATCGAGCGAGCTCAATTGATAGCAGAGAAGGAAAAAATTTCTACTCAGTATTGGCAGGACTTGCAAATATCAGAGGGGAAAATTCCCTCAAAGATACTACCGTCAAATTGCTGCGAGAACAAATTGAACTACTAATATGCCAAGCAACCTCTTCCCAATCAGAAATTCAGAAATTGATACAAAAGGAGAGGGATTGGCACTTCTAGTCAGGTCAATGCTTCCAACCATTAGAAGATCTTATAGATGCCTTCGCTGAGCTCAAGAATAGAACTTTCAATAGCCTAGATGAATTTCAATTTCATTTTCATATATTTATGCAACATTTTCAAAAATTGTCAGATATTGCCAATGAACAGACTGGTCGAGCTACTCAACTCCACCAAGAACTTACCCAACTTAAAGAAACAGAAGCTGAGCATTGGGCAGCCCAACAAACCAAGATCTTAACTCAAACAACAAAGAGATACGGAAAATATTGTCAAAGGGGATTTGAAGGTGCACTGTAAACAACCAATGAAAAGAATCTCTCTTACTCGGTTTGCCCAACATTGAACTTGATATAGAAGAGGTCTACAATAAATTTTCACCAGAAGCCTTCAATACTGAGTCAGAAACCAACTCAGAGTAGTAAAATTATAATAAACATTCTGCAACGCATGACTCCTTTTAATATCTACAATGAAGAACTGTTTCTTTTGTAAACATCAATTGTATTTGAACAATCTCTGCAATGAATGTTCTGCTTTATTACTTTTACATTTGCACTGTGTCTATTTCCATAAAATTTCATATCAATCTGTAATAAAAGTTTACTTCCCCATTCTGTTAACATTCTGCAAATACCACTTTTGTATCCTTACACTATAACCTGTACAAATCTTGTAACCAAATTTGAACACCCTTACACACTTCCTGCTTACTCCATTCTAATAACTACCAATACTCAAGTTATCTGTAATGCCTAACTTATAATGAATACCTATCTTTATTTTATCATACCCCTCCTGAGCCTGCACTGCACATACCACACAACTTTTCATATCATCCCCCTTATGTATTAAATGCCTTACTCCCAGATCTATGCTATGACCATCCACTTTCCAAACTTCACCTCATAACATGTACACATGCCTTATAATAAAACCCACAGAAACTGGTATGTCTTCTATCGTATCAAAAAATACCAATACTACACACGTCCTATCAGAAACTGATATACCCCATTTTTACCTCATCAAAAATTGAATTCTTTACTTACGCATTATTTTCACCCTAACAAAATAATGTCATATGATTCCATACTTCCACTTCTCCCATACTGAGCGGGAAAAGTTGTTATTTCCCTCCTTTTTCTTTCCCTTTCTTCACGATAAATGTAGAAGCAACCTTCACCGACTGTAACCCTATACCTCCAAGAAAATGTAGCCCCTTTCTCTAATTCCCTGTCCATGGTTTGCTTTCACTCGTTCCAAAATGACAGGAGAGCACTGTCGATCTCTTTCTTCCCAACTACAACTCTCCCATACTTTTATATAATTGCAGCTACCTCCACCGAATGTCCTCATCTACCTCCTGGGCACACAAAGAGCTTCTTTTCAGAGCAAATAGAAGCTGGTTTATTCTTCCCTATTCATCCCTTTTTCCTAGAAGTACCTGAATATTTTTCTATTCCCTTAAATCAATTAAGTCCCAACTCTTTCCGTTTCATGCTAGGATTTTACCTTATCACATCCTTTTTATTCATTATCCCCTCAACCTTCCTTTTTCACTGCTTCTTTCAAGAAAAATCCTCATAAACAAGTATTTTCTATTTCCAAGCTCGATTAGACTTTCAATTCTTGACCGACATCCCTTCCTCACACAAAGGATGGAAGGAGTACTACTTCTTTGTTCACTCTCCATCTCCCTTCCCTTTTCCCCCCACTTGGTTAACTACTTTTCCTCCTCGCCCTTCCTTAGACCTTTATCAAGATAATGCAGAATATCAAATGATGACCCTACTACTATCAGAAGAACAATTTAACTTAAATCATCTATTTACCAAATTAGCACTGTCATTAATCAGAACTAGTCATCCCTTGTAGTCGACTGGCACCCTTGGTAACGACTCTTCCAACCATGTCTCTGCATACTTTTATAATAGATATAAATGTTACTTATTTTTCTTTTTAAGAATCACTGCTACTACAAGCTTCTGACCATGTTCACCCACCTTCTCATACAAATCCTATTCAACTCCATCCTCGCTATTCAACACTTTCCATCCAACATTTGCCTTCTTGTCAAATCCCACAAAACCCTCTATCTTCCCCCTCAATTCCTGATTTGCCAGATTACCTATTATCCAACATTAACGAGGTTAGCATATAGTTTTTTTTATTTATTTTTACTTGATACTGATATCTATTTCTATTGGGCATCACAAGTATAACCCTTTTAAATAATCAATGGGCTTAATATACTAATATTCTCAAGAAAGAACTACAAGAATGTCATACTAGAAAACTAGCATTAAAATAAGCTTATCAGAGGCTCGAAAGAGAACTATTGGCCTCTTACATAAAAGCACAAGCTGACCAAGCAGAACTCTTAACTCTTCACTTTCAAACTACCTACTTACAAAATACCTTAGATATTTAAAAAACTTGACCATCTCAAGAAGGAACTAGTGCTACCCATGAAACTTTTTGGACTTCAGCTGTTATCAACGACAGATTCTTAGACAAAGGTTTTGCCTTCCTCCAATGGGGTTTCTATGATTGTATCAATCAATTCAAAGTAGTAGCCTACCCACCTCCTGGGCATTCTACCAATTTTTTAGATATTGGCAATGTAATTGATCGCACTCCTCCTAATTTGCTATCTTTTCCTTTTACATCCAATGTTGAAAAAATGTAACAACTTGTATTTAGTATAACACTTGCAATACAGTACATGACTTAGCCTACATTGTACTATTCTTAAAAGAACAAAAACACAAATTCTACAATGTATTATGCATTGAAATAAGGGTGTAAGTGATATACATTCCATGGTCTTGCTAAAAGACTTCCTTGAGCATCCTTTAAGTAATAAGCTCCCACTCCTGCTCAGCTCTCCACATGGAAGGGTCCTTCCCATTTGGGTCCTAGCTTACCCTTACATCCCTTGGGCATTACCTTCTTTAATACTAAGTCTCCTAACCTAAAAAGAACAAGGCACTACCTTTTTATTATAAGATTTAATTACTTGCGACCTATAGCTTTCAACATTATATAAAGCAGCATCCCTCCTTTCTTGAATCAAGTCTAACTCCATGTGTCGTGCCACCTTGTTGTCGCTCGGGATATAAGCCATCACTCGGGCAGACTCCACCCCGACTTCTACAGGCAGTACTGCCTCTGATCCATATACCATACTAAAGAGAGTTACTCCTATAGCCCTCCTAGGAGTGATTCAGAGAGACCATAGTATATTAGGTAACTCTTCCACCTAACTACCTCTTATATGCTCCAACTTAGTCTTTAATCCATGTACTAATTCTCTATTAGTTACCTCAGTTTATCCATTACTTTGAGGATAAGCCACTTATGTAAACACTTGCTCAATTTTAAAACCTTGACACAATTTTGCCAATTTCTTACCCTGAAATTGTTGACCATTATCTGATATCAGCCTCTTAGGAATACTAAAATGACACACAATATTTTTCTAAAAAATATTTAATACCATTTGCTCAGTAATACAAGCTAAGGGCTCAGTCTCTACCCACTTAGAAAAATAATCAATAGCTACTAATAAGAACTTCTTTGACTTGTCCCTATCGGAAATGGTCCTACTATATTCATACCCCACTGATCAAAAGGACAAGATGATACAATGATGTTGCCAATGATAACTTTCACATTATTGTATCAACTGTGTAGAGTCTTTCATCAAAGTAGGCCAGAAATATCTACCTAATAACACCTTATGAGCCAATGACTGACCCCCTAAATGGCTTCTACAAGCCCCTTCATGCACTTCTTTCATAACATAACTTGCTTTTGTTTTTCCCGAACATCGTAACAAAGGTCAGACACAGGTTCTTTTATATAGAATTCCCTTTATCATACAAAAATGAACTTCCTATTGCTTAAATTGCCGAGCCCTTACAAGGTCACTCGGCATCCTCTTATCTTTAAAAAATGAGACCAACTCTTTTCTCCAATCATCCTCTATTAACTCTTCTGATCTTTCTGTTAGGATGTATACTGAAAAGTCTATCTTTTGTATAAACATCATTATTTTTGAAATAAGAATCACATGATCATTGTTTGCATATTTATGATTATGCAATATTTTCTAATACATTACATTGTAGATAACATGGTGTGTGGTGTCACACGAGAGATCATGTTAACTGCTCCTTGTAAAGTATAAGTAAAGGCTCACAACCTAGATGACTTTGGACAAACCATTGGTATGGTTGTAGTGTGATTTGGTATTGGTTTTCTTGACCATAGAATCACACTAGTGCACTTTGTGTGTATTGAACAGGACCGACTTAGAGGTGATTCGATTTATTGCAGACTACATAATCGAATCGGACCTCAAATATTATATTGTACATGCTCTTAATCCCGATATAATAACGGGCACATATACTTAGTATTCATTTCTTTGATTTACCAATGGGCGAGATTTATAGATTAAATCGATAGGCTCGGTAAGTTGGGAAATGGTATTATTTATATGGTGTGTCTATGATTATAGGAGGAAACCGTGTCTTATATATTAGGATGATGATGTCCCCTTGAGGAGCTCATAAGGTTCATCATGTAAACCCTGCAGGTGGACTTGGTCCGGCATGATGAAAAGGTTGAGCGGTACTACTCATGAAGTTAGATGTTGATTAATTAATGGTCAGTAAATTAATTAATCGACGGACATTCGAGATCTTAAAGACGGGGAGAAAATGTACATATAATATATGGAGCCCATATTAACTTATGGGGGTTGGTGAGGTAGATCAATGATAATCCTTTAGTGGATTGGATTATCATTAATGGATCGGACTTTATGTGGGCTTGATCCATGGGTGGCCAAGATCCAACTCCTCCTCATGGTCACTATTGTAGCCTATTAAAACCTCATGAAGCTTAAATCCAATGGATGAAAACAAAACTCTAGATCCAAAGGTAGAGATTAAATCTCTAGATCCGATGGTTGAGATTAAATCTCTAGATCGGACGGTTGAGATTAAATCCCTAGAACCAATGGTGGAGATTAAAAGGAGGTTTATCCCTAACTCTATAAAAGGATATGATAGGGGTGTCCGACAAGATGATGGATGCGGGTTAGGGTTTGCTTCCCTTGGGCAGCAAGCAATCCTAATTAGATTAGGATTAGGAGTGGGCGGCTAGGGTTAGGGTTTGGGTGTTGGTGGTGGGCGGTAACAATGAGGAGAAGGCTTTTTCTTCTTCTTCCAAGGTTTGGCCGACACCTATCCATCTTCCCTCTACCTTGGCCGGAGCTTAACCTATTCTTCTTCCCTTCATCGTTGGCAGGAAATTAGGAGAGCTAGGTTTAGGGTTTGGGCGGCAACAAGGAGAAGGATTGCTTTCCTTTCTCTTCTCCAAGTGTTGGTCGCGCCCATGCCCTCATTGATTCTCCTTTGGCTGGTTCCTATACTCCATGTTCTCTTCCTTGGTCGGCGGCAACATCGAGTCTATTGACTTGGTGGTCGGTTCTTGTTAGGAAGAAGAGTTTTGTTTGATGATCTTCCTTTGTTCGGAGTGAACAAGGAAAGGAAGATTGGTGATCTAGGAGGCTTCATCTTTTGGAAGATCATCGCCCACACGATGTTCAAAAGGAGGAAGGACATACAATAGAAGATCAAGAGGTATAACAAGAGGTATATCGATTCTCTATTTTCTCTTGTATCATGTTTATATTTGTTTTTCAATTATGTGCATGATATATTCTATTTTGTGGCTAAATAATACTTGGATCCCGAACATAAATACAAAAGTCGGTGATCTGTACATCATCTATTCCGCGGCTACTCATAGAATAGAGGTAGGTCGCTTGAACAATAAGTTTGTTCAAGTGACCACTCTAAACAAATAGTACGACGATGACAAGGTTGCTTGGGTGTTCCCTTTTGTCTAGGAATAAATTTTTAATTCGGGGACATCGATGAGATCGCCATGAACAAGCGACCGAGTTAAAGTGGGAAGCGAAGTTTCCCCTCACGGATCAACCCAACAATTGGTGTTAGAGCCAAGGTTTCCAGTTTTGTGTGTTTAGGATTCGGTTAATTTTTATGCTCTTTTCATATATTATATGTGTCGAATAATAGTAGGATATGTATAGTTTAACTCTTTGGTTGCAGGCATAAGATCCGACTATTATGGCCATATGTGTGTATGTGATTGTATGTGTGTAAATGTTTATTTTGTTGAATCCTCGGGGTTGACGAGGCTAGTATTTAATTTTTTGTAAATTAGATACGACATTGTTTAGCCACTCTTTTTATTTTAGTTTACTTTCGATCTAGATTTAATGGACACTCACTCGTGGAGTATAGGATCGATGGATGTAAATTAAAATAAATTTTAGTCTCGGCTCGGATCTCCGGATGGCTCATATATGGCGTTGGAGGAGCGGACGAGAAGGCGATGCGACGGGAGACATATTGAAGACAAAAGCCATAATAGTTGGAAAATAATTTATTTTTCATATTTATTTCTTATTGTTTGATATGCATGTCGTAGGCTAGAAAATTCCTCAATTTCAAATTACTAAGTGGGAGAGGGATATTTTTTATAAATTCCCATGGCCTCCATTACAATTTGACATGTGATGCAAACAAATATGCGCGTCGGCTCTGAGTGCCTTCCTCCCCATTGGATGGGTTTGTTTTTGGATCACAAGGTCGAATATGGTTATAGGAAATTATTAAGGAGCGTATGTACTTCCCCATCGTAAAGCACATAACCCGAGATAATTACCTTGGTACCAAGTAATGATGAACACTTAAATACAAATATAAGTATCCTCCCCATTGGAGTCACTGCTTTTATTTGTAGGGTCGAAGAGAAACCAACTATTAATTTTACTCGTCAAAAAGTTAGGTTGACATGATAGTAAAATTAATGGGTAAAACCTCCTCTCACAAATGTAGAATTCGTATACGTCCACACTATCGTGGCATACAATATTCTCGGTGTTTTGAGGTGTTGGTTGATTTTAAAATTTTATTGTTTGAGGAATCAATAATTTTTTGAAATCCAAAGTAATGATCTATGTGATTCTTATGATTTTCAAAATGACTTTCAGTCCACTTGCTATGATACTAAAGGAAAATAAACTTACTATACCCAAATAATGTTGATTGGAAAAGAATCTAGATATTGTCTTATCTGCTATGGAGTACAAGTATGTACTCTTCGAAGAGTGTCCTCCTAAGCCTGCGAATGAGCTGGAAGTCCTTGGAGCTGAGATCGATGGGGAAACCCAGGTCGATATCATTCTCCAGTCGACAGAAAGGCTTGCTTAGGCTCAGGCCATGGTTGCTCAGAAGGTTTCTACTTCTAAGCCGAAAGGCAAGAAGAAGAAGAAACAAGGTGGAGCAAAGGTGGTGGGAGGATCTCAGGGAGGAGTGAAGAAGCCGAAAGACATGTACTTCACTTGCAAGCAGACTGGACATTGGAAGAAGGACTGTCCCAATCCGAAGCAGAAGAAAGGAATATCCTTTGGTCTAGTCGTTGAAACATGGTTAGCGGTATTATCTACCGGCACCTGGTGTGTAGATATGGGAGCCTCTGATCATGTCTGCAATACTGTGCAGGGGTTCTAGGAAACCCGACGACAACCTGAGGGAGAGATTACTGTTTACTTGGGCAATGCCATGAAGGTGGAGGCTATTGCAGTGGGAGATGTTTTATTTATCTTTTGAGAAAAATAAAGTTTTGGTTCTTAAGAATTGCCTTTATATACCTTTATTTAGAAAGAATTTAATTTCGATTTCTAAATTGTTTATGGATGGATATTCTATTCCTTTTAATGACAGAGTTGTTATAAAAAGGAATAGGGAGAATATCTATTCAGGTACATTGATAGGAAATTTGTATACACTCGAACCAAAAGCTCCCACGATGCAAATAAAAGTTAATAACTCATCTTCTAATTCCAATAAGAGAAAAGAACCTTCGAAGATGAACCAAATATATCTTTGGCATCTTAGGCTTGGTCGTATTAACCTAAACAGAATTCAAAGGTTGATAGCTGATGGACCTCTGGGTTCATTAGTGGTGGAATATTTCCCAACCTGCGAATCTTGCTTGGAGGGTAAAATGACCAAGAGGCCTTTTAAGGCCAAGGGGTATAGAGCCAAAGATGTGTTGGAGTTGGTTCATTCCGATTTGTGTGGTCCTATGTCTATCCAGGCTAGAGGTGGTTTTGAGTATTTCATCTCTTTTATAGACGATTACTCAAGATATGGATATATTTACCTGATGCGCCGCAAGTCTGAATGCTTTGACAAGTTCAAAGAATTCAAGGCTGATGTGGAGAAATGTCAAGGTAAAAGTATCAAGACACTACGATCTGATCGTGGTGGTGAGTACCTCTTAGGAGAGTTTAAGAATTACTTATCAGAGGCTGGGATTCAATCCCAATTGTCTGCACCTAGCACACCCCATCAGAATGGTGTAGCAAAGCGAAGGAATAGGACTCTTATGGAGATGGTTAGATTAATGATGAGTTATTCTGAGTTGCCAGATTCGTTCTGGGGATATGCTCTAGATAGGACGGTGTACATTCTGAACTTGGTTCCATCTAAATCAGTGCCTTCTACTCCCATAGAGTTGTGGACTGGGCGAAAGCCTAGTCTAAGGCATATTCGGATATGGGGGAGTCCAGCACATGTGTTGAAGGCAGATGCTGGTAAGTTAGAACCTTGTACAGAAGTATGCATGTTCGTTGGGTATCCTAGAGGAACGAAGGGTGGTTTGTTTTATAGTCCTAGAGATCAGAGGGTGATCGTTAGCACGAATGCCAGATTTCTAGAGGAAGACTATGTGATGAGCCACAAGCCCAAGAGTAAAATTGTTCTGGAGGAATTTAAAGGGGAAGTCACTTCTTCAGTACCACCGATACAAGAGGATATACCACAAGTCACTGCACCGCGTGTCACAGAGGATACACATGAGATATCTCGTCATAGTGGGAGGGTTGTGAGACAGCCTGATAGATTCATGTTCTTTGGAGAATCTTCTGATTTGGTCCCTGGCAAACATGAACCTGATCCCTGGACATATGACGAGGCAATCCAAGATAAAGATGCAGTATCTTGGCAAAGTGCAATGAATGTTGAGATTGAATCTATGGATTCAAATCAAGTCTAGGAGCTGGTAGAACCACCCGATGGTGTAAAAACCATTGGATGCAAGTGGATCTACAAGAGAAAGAGAGGAATAGATGGGAAGGTTGAGACCTTCAAAGCGAGGTTTGTTGCGAAAGGGTATACTCAGAAAGAGGGTATCGATTATGATGAGACCTTTTTGCCGGTAGCCATGCTTAAGTCTATCCAGATTCTCTTATGCATTGCAACTCATATGGATTATGAGGTGTGGAAAATGGATGTCAAGACAACTTTCCTTAATGGAAGTCTTGAGGAAAACATCTATATGAAGCAACTAGAGGGATTCATTGCTAAAGGCTAAAGATCATCTTGTATGTAAGCTTAATCGGTCCATTTATGGATTGAAGTAAGCTTCGAGGTCTTGGAACATCCGCTTTGATGAGGTAATCTAGTCTTATGGATTTATTCAAAGTCCGGATGAGTCTTGTGTATACAAGAGATGTGACGGAAATGTAGTGGTATTTCTTATATTATACGTAGATAACATTTTGGTGATTGGCAACAATATCAAGGTGTCATCGGACGTAAGGGTATGGTTGTCCAAACAGTTTGATATGAAGGACTTGGGAGAAGTGAGACACATCCTGGGGATCAAGATTGTAAGGGATCGCAAGAAAAAGATGTTGTGATTATCCCAAGCTTCATACATAGACATGATTATGGATCATTTTAGCATGTAGAACTCTAAGAAGGGTTTTCTACCTTTCAGGCATGGAGTTCCTTTATCTAAGGAGATGTGTCCTAGAACATCTGAGAAGATAGAGAAAATGAAGGCGGTTCCTTATACTTCGGCGGTAGGAAGGCTCATGTATGCGTTGCTATGTACGAGACCAGATATCTGCTATGCCATGGGCATGGTCAGCAGATATCAGAGTAATCTAGGACAGGGACATTGGACTGCGGTAAAGCATATATTGAAGTACCTGAGAAGGACTAGGGATTATATGCTGGTTTACCAGGAAGACCAATTACTCCATGTGTCTTACACAGATTCTGACTTCCAATCTGATAGGGATAACAGTAACTCTACCTCAAGTTTTGTGTTTACTTTGGGAGGTGGAGCCATTGTATGGAGGATTGTCAAGCAGAAATGCGTGGCGGACTCCACCATGGAAGCTGAGTATGTGGTAGCCTCTGAGGCAGCCAAAGGAAGTTGTGTGGCTTAGGAACTTCCTGATGGACTTGGATGTGATTCCTGGTTTCCCCAGAACTATCACAATTTATTTGTTAGTGCTTATAAGCTCCACATATCTCCACAATGGCATGATATTGTCCACTTTGGGTCTAAGCCCTCATGGTTTTATTTTTGGGCTTTACCCAAAAGGCCTCAAACCAATGGAGATATCTTTTTTCTTATAAGCACATGATCTTTTCCATGTCTTACCAATGTGGGACTTTGATTGTATTCCCCATACTCCCAACAATCCCCCCCTCAAACGAAGGACCACATTGGGCCCCCCCTCAAGCCTATCCCTCCTCGAAGGATTTTCTCTGCTTGATGTCCGATCTTCAACCCACCAGGACTTCCTGCCAGTTGTTCGGTCCCCCCGACCCAACTAGACTTCCTTCCTGATGTCTGGTTCTCTTGATCCAGACGTGAGAGCTCAACTTCCTTCGTTCGAGGTTCATGGCTTGACATGGACCATGGCTCTGATACCAATTGTTAGTGCTTATAAGCTCCACATATCTCCACAATGGCATGATATTGTCCACTTTGGGCCCAAGCCCTCATGGTTTTGTTTTTGGGCTTTACCCAAAAGGCCTCATCCAATGGAGATATCTTTTTTCTTATAAGCACATGATCTTTTCCATGTCTTACCAATGTGGGACTTTGATTGTATTCCCCATACTCCCAACATTATTGTGATAATAATGGTGCAGTTGCAAACTCGAAGGAACCACGAGCCCATAAGGTAAGTAAATACATAGAGCGCAAGTACCACCTGATACGAGAAATCGTAAAGAAGGTAGAAGTTGCTGTCGCCTAGATTGCATCAGAGGATGACCTAGTAGACCCATTTCACTAAGGCCCTTCTAGAGAGAGCTTTGATAGGCATGTGGAGGGAAGGGGAATCAGATGTATGACAGTATGAGAACAGCATAGTCTTTTAGTATAAGTGGGAGATTGTTAGGATGTATACTGAAAAGTCTATCTTTTGTATGGACATTTTTATTTTTGAAATAAGAATCACATGATCATTGTTTGTATATTTATGGTTATGCAATATTATCTAATACATTACATTGTAGATAACATGGTGTGTGGTGTCACACGGGAGATCATGTTATCGACTCCTTGTAAAGTATAAGTAAAGGCTCACAACCTAGATGGCTTTGGACAAACCATTGGTATGGTTGTAGTGTGATTTGGTATTGGTTTGTCTTGACCATAGAATCACACTAGTGCACTATGTGTGTATTGAGCAGGACCGACTTAAAAGTGATTCGATTTATTGCTGACTATATAATCGAATCGGACCTCAGATATTATATTGTACATGCTCTTAATCCCGATATAATAACGGGCACATATACTTAGTATTCATTTCTTTGATTTACCAATGGGCAAGATTTATAGATTAAATCGATAGTCTCGGTAAGTTGATAAATGATATTATTTATATGGTGTGTCGTTGATTATAGGAGGAAACCGTGTCCTATATATTAGGATGATAATGTCCCCTTGAGGAGATCATAAGGTTCATCATGCAAACCCTGCAGGTGGACTTGGTCTGACATGATGAAAAGATAGAGTGGTACTACTCATGGAGTTAGATGTTGATTAATTAATGGTCAGTAAATTAATTAATCGACGGGCATTCGAGATCTTAAACACGGGGAGAAAATGTATATATAATATATGGAGCCTATATTTACTTATGGGGGTTGGTGAGGTAGATCAATGATAATCCTTTAGTGGATTGGATTATCATTAATGGATCGGACTTTATGTGGGCTTGATCCATGAGTGGCCAAGATCCAACTCCTCCTCATGGTCCCTATTGTAGCCTATTAAAACCTCATGAAGCTTAGATCCAATGGATGAAAACAAAACTCTAGATCCAAAGGTAGAGATTAAATCTTTAGATCCGATGGTTGAGATTAAATCTCTAGATCCGACGGTTGAGATTAAATCCCTAGAACCAATGGTGGAGATTAAAAGGAGGCTTATCCCTAACTCTATAAAAGGAGATGATACGGGTGGGCGGCAAGATGATGGATGAGGGTTATGGTTTGGGTGTTGGTGGTGGGCAACAACAATGAGGAGAAGGCTTTTTCTTCTTCTTCCAAGGTTTGGCCGGCACCTATCCTTCTTCCCTCTACCTTGGCCGGAGCTCAACCTATTCTTCTTCCCTTCATCCTTGGCCGAAAATTAGGAGAGCTAGGTTTAGGGTTTGGGTGACAACAAGGAGAATGATTGCTTTCCTTTCTCTTCTCCAAGTGTTGGCCGACGCTCATGCCCTCATTGATTCTCCTTTGGCCGGTTCCTATACTCCATGTTCTCTTCCTTGGTCGACGGCAACATCGAGTCTATTGACTTGGTGGCCGGTTCTAGTTAGGAAGAAGAGTTTTGTTTGATGATCTTCCTTTGTTCGGAGTGAACAAGGAAAGGAAGATTGGTGATCTAGGAGGCTTCAACTTTTGGAAGATCGTCGCCCACACGACGTCCAAAAGAAGGAAGGACATACAATAGAAGATCAAGAGGTATATCGATTCTATATTTTCTCTTGTATCATGTTTATATTTGTTTTTCAATTATGTGCATGATATATTCTGTTTTGTGGCTAAATAATACTTGGATCCCGAACATAAATACAAAAGTCGGTGATCCGTACATCGTCTATTCCGCGGCTACTCGTAGAATAGAGGTAGGTCGCTTGAACAACAAGTTTGTTCAAGTGACCACTCTAAACGAATAGTACGACGATGACAAGGTTGCTTGGGTGTTCCCTTTTGTCTAGGATTAAATTTTTAATCCGGGGACATCGATGAGATCGCCATGAACAAGCGACCGAGTTGAAGTGGGAAGCGAAGTTTCCCCTCACGGATCAACCCAACACTTTCTCCCTGAGGTAGTAATTCAATTTGTGCAATCACTTCACAAGTACTCCAATTCCCCAAAGAGCTAGTCAATTGAGCCAATTCTTCAACCTTCTGATTTTCTGCTCAAGTGATCTTTTTTTATCAATACTTATGAAAAATCCCCAGTGGATTTTTCTTCCAACTCACAATAACTCCTACACTTATCATCCTTAACTTCAAATCCTCCCCTAGTTTGTTGTACTACCAATTGAGAATCCATGTGTACTATCACCCGCTCGACTCCTATATTCTTAGTAGCCTGTAAAGCTATAAGTAAAGCATCATACTCATCTTCATTATTAGAGGCCCTAAAGTGCAATCTAACTGCTAACTTAACCTATTCTCCTTGTGGTGAAATCAAAATTACTCCAACTCCACAACCTTCCTTTCTAGAAGACCCATATGCATATACCATCCATGGATCAGACTCCTCTTTATGTATAGTCTCCACCAAGAAATTAGGTAATGCTTGAGTCTTAATATAGGTGCGAGGCTGATAGGTAATATCATATTCATTGAGTTCGGTGACCCACTTAATAATCTTTCCCATAGCCTCTAGATGAGTAAGTATTCTGCCCAAAGAAGTATTAGTGAGCACCACCAAGGGATGTGATAGAAAATAGGGTTGTAATCTCTGAGCAGTTAAAACTAATCCCCAAGATAACTTCTCCAAATTAGTATAACGAACTTCAGGTCCCTTTAACAAATAACTAATTTAATAAATTGGATGCTGCTGACTCTTATCCTATCGAACTAACACTGAACTCACAGCAACTTCATAAAGAGCTAAATATACCCGTAACATTTCCCCAGGCTGAGGCTTAGCTAAGAAAGGTGGCTCGGCTAAGTATTCTTTTAGAGATTGAAAAGCCCTATCATAGTGTTCGTCCCATTGGAACTGAGTGACCCTCTTTAATATCTTAAAGAAAGAAAGACTTCTATCTGCTGACCGGGATATGAACTGAGATAAAACAATAATTTTGGCTAATAATCGATGTACTTTTCTCAAGTTTTTTGGAGGCTGCATTTGCTAAATAACATCAATCTTTTGCTTTTATACCTTGCTCAGTAACAACATACCCCAAGAATTGACCATGAGTAACCCCAAATACACACTTTTCTAGATTCAACTTCATTCTATACTTGTGCAAGGTGCTAAAAGTTTCCTCCAAATCAGATACTAACTGCTTGGGATGTAGAGTTTTAACTAAGATATCATCCACATATACCTCTACATTCCTCCCCAACTATTTCTCAAAAATTTTATCCATCAATCTCTGATTAGTAGCTCCAGCATTTTTTAACCCAAAAGGCATAACAACATAACAGAAAGTCCCCTATGCAGTAATAAAACTAACTTTATTCTAAACCTAATGGTATCTGATGGTACCCTTGATAAACATCCATCATTGAAATAAATTGATGACCTACATTGGAATCTACTAACTGATTAATATGAGGGAAAGGATAATAGTTTTTAGGACAAGCCTTGTTAAGATCTCAGAAGTCCACACACATCCTCCATTTTCCCGATGGCTCAGGTACCAACACTACATTAGACAACCAGGTTGGATACTGTACTTCTATGATATGTCTTGCTTTCAACAACTTATATACTTCCTCCTTAATAATAACATCCTTCCCAGTTCCAAATTGTCGATGTTTCTATTTTACAGAAGATACAATAGGCAGAATATATAGTTTATGCTCTATGACAGTAGGATCAATTCCTGATAAGTCCTGTGGTGACCATACAAAAATATCAACATTTTTAATAAGACATTGTATCAAATCGATCTTAAGCTATAGAGGAAGGTCCCGAGCTATAAATGTAATATGTTTAGCACATTTATCATCCAGTACAATTGCCTCTTTATCAGATTCCCCTATTTCTTCAACACCCCCTTCTGAATAACACATAATGTATCTCCATATCGACTAAACTTTTGAAAAGATTTACTAACAGATTTTCCCTTTTGTCCTGTTCGAATAACATCCACATAACATCTCCGAGAGAACTGTTGATCACCCCTAACTTCCCCTACTTCATTTTTGATAGAAATTTCAATTTTCTAATGATAAGGAGAAGCCACAACCTATAAAATGCCCAAAACAAGTCTACCTATGATAACATTATAGGAAGAAGGCATGTCAACAACTGTGAAATTAATAAGTATTGTTCTTCTCCTTGGCCCTTCCCCTAAAGACAGAGGCAACTTTATCTGACCTATTGGTTGTACCTCATGACTAGAAAACCCAAATAAATAGGTACCGACTGACTATAAGTCATTTATATTAACTCTCATTTGTTCCAAAGCTGACCACTATAGAATATCCACTGAGCTACTCGGGCCTATAAAAACGCTTCCTACATCAAAATTAAATAAGGGCCCGAATGACTAAAGCATCAATATGAGGATTCATTACTCCCTCTAAGTGACTAGAATAAAAACCCAACATAGATCCTCTTGTTCTAGGCAAAGCTGTCACAGCTATACATTCTTCTCTACTATGTCTCTTTCGAGCCCCATTAGAATCTCCATTAGTAGAACCTCTATAAATCATATTGATAGAACCTCTTACAGGAGGCTGACCTACAAGCATTATTCTATCAGGAATCACTTCTCTTGCCTGCACAGGCTATACAGGTCGTTTAATAGGAGGCCTTAGCTAATTCCCTCTGCCATAATTTCTGAACCACAACCTCTACTGATAAGGAGTCGGATTCATTACCATGTTTCTAACTCGGGGATTAGATCCCATAATTTTTTGTAACTCAGAATCTAATTGCTAAAAATCTTGAGTACTATGCCCATAATCCGGATGATAAGATTAGAAAGTAGCAGATGATAATCTTCTAGGCCCTCAAGCAGCTCTAAAAGGCCATCTCAGTAACTGTTGTTCCTCACATATATTCATAGACCTTTCCTTAGAAATCCTTAACTAAGGAGCATACATAAGTCTCTCCCGAGCAGGTCTTACCCATTCAACCCGTCTCTCTGCAACTTCTGCCATTTGATAATCTCGAGAATTTTGTCAAGATTTCTGAGCATCCTCCAGATTAATAAATTTCTCTGCTTGGGATAATAAGACATCAAAATCTGTAGGAGGTTTCTTAGATAAAAATTTGAAGAAATCTCCTTCCCTCAGCCCTTGAGTAAACGCTCCTATCATCATACCAGGCTCTACAACAGGAATTTCCCATGCAGATTGAGTGAATCTTTGCACATATTGTCGAAGGGTCTCCTGCTCCCTCTGCTTAAGATTAAAAAGACTTAATGGCTGAGACAAATATTTCTTAGAACTAGAAAAATGTCTTAGAAATAATGCTAAAAAATCTTTAAAGGAAGCAATACTTTGTGATTTTAGAGTGTTAAACCATTGTTGAGCAGACCCTACTAGTGTAGTAAGAAACACTCTACATTTAACTCCCTCAGTATATTGATATAACAATGTTGTGTTCTCAAACCTTCCCAAATGATCCTTGGGATCTGAGGAACCATTATATTCAGGCATGTGTGGAACTCGAAAGTGTCGAGGTAATTCTTTATTTAATATATCCTGTGTAAAGGGATTTTGCTCTTCTACTTTTAAAATATTACTTACAAAGGGGAAACCCTCTTTAAACTGTTATTTCCCAGGGGAGCTACATACAATTTCTTTCCTTTGGATTGCCTATGGACAGAGGCAACATCTTTTTTTGGACGAGAAGCCCGCATCAATTCTTCCTCATAATCACCAGAAGTGTCATCTTCCTTCACATCTCAAGGGGCGGCTCTCTGTGACATCTGATCCATCACAGCAACCACCACTTGCATAAGATCTTCTCTGCATAAGGGCTCACGATGTCTTTGTTAGTTATAGCCCTAAGAACCAATCATGTGATGGTTGAATAGGGAACATTTTGTATCATATTCTATAAAGGCAAAGGATTGGTTATTATATTTAAGTCTTGCTTGTGCCAGCTAAATTAAATATAGTAATGCCCTAGAAAAGTAGGTTCTTATCTACAGCACATCAATTGGCAGAATTGATTATGAGAGGCTGTAGAGAACACTTTCTAAATGTTCCTAGTCAAGTATTAATATGCAAGGGCAATATTAATAGATAAAGACTAGCATGTAGGTCAATTGATGACTTGATCTCACAAGTCATGGATATATGATATCAAGTTGACACATGGGTATATATTAGAGAATATATACTGAACTGACCCGCCATGAGAAAGTTTCATGGATCGTTATATGAGTGTCATAAACTTTCTCATGTGACTATTGGTATGAATAGTCCTCGACCAAGTCACTACTGCCCTACATAAGGAGTTATGTACTTTGGTATCGTCAAACGTCACCCGTAACAGGGTGGACCATAAAGGCGATTACTGGGTATATAACAAATTATGCGGAGGGATGTGAGTGATGTAGATGGGATCTATCCCTCTCATATGACGAGAGTGATATCGGTGGGCCCCTTGATTGAGTAGAACTACTAAAACGCATGACCATGCTCGAATGAGTCAATATGAGATATTGAGCTCATTTGTTTGAGTTAGTTTACTCAGGGATCAAGAAACACATAGATTGATCGAGGATGACACGGTCTATGCCTCATTGATCAATCTGATATCAAGGATAGAAGGACACGGTCATATATTATAGTAGTCAGGAAAGGTTAGCCTGATCTTGACTTATCTCGTAACTTGGGTAGCAATGATGTATTGCTAGATGCCGCTCATTGCTTGTGTATCTAAAAGAGTTTAGATCCACTGCCAACGTTATGAGAGCCTATAGGGTCACACACAAAGAGCATGATAATTAGAGGAATTAGAGTATTCTAGTTTGACTAGAATAATTTGGGAATAAGCTTAAGTACAAAATGGTTTTTGGACTTTAAGCTTAATGAGAATTTTAGCTAATTGATTTAATGAGATTAATTCAATATGTTACCTTATTGATTTAATAAGATTAATTCAATATGATAACATAAGCTTAATTGAATTAATAAGATTAATTCAATATGATTGAATTAATAAGATTAATTCAACATGATAACATAAGCTTAATTGAATTAATAAGATTAATTCAACATGCATGAATGCCACATAAGAATGCCACATAAGAATGCCACATAAGCATGCCACATAAGCATGCCACCTAAGCATCCACCTAAGCTAGATAAGGTGGAAGGAAACAAAATGGTTTTGTCTCCTTAAGTGGCCGGCCAAACTTGTGTCCCAATGCAATGGATTGCATTGAATGTGTGGAGGTGAAAGGGTTTTTCCAACCCTATAAAAGACCCCATGAAGTGGCCGGCCAAAGCAAGTGTGGTTGTGGTTGTGAGAGAGCTTGGTGGAAGCTTTGGTTGTGTGGGTTTGTGAGTGTAGGCTAGCAAGAAGAGGAGTCTTCTTCTTCCTTTCTCCTTTTCCCTCTCTTCCTCTCCTTTAGGGACTTCTCTAGCAAGAAGTAAAGGAGAGCTCCTCTAGTTTTTCTTTTGTGAGACAAGAGCTTGCTCGTGTGGATACATATAGAGGCACGGACACTTGAACGTGCTAAAGATCCAACAAACAAAAGGAAGAAGCGGGATTAACAAGGGCACGCAACAAAGGTAATCCTCTCCTATAAGATAGGTTTGGTTTAGAGAAATTTATTTTATACGAGTTTGCTTTCGCATGGATCACTTGGAAGGGATCCTAATTTTTCCGTTGCGCATATGCCATTTGGCATAAAGAATTCCCTACAGTCTTCTGCTAGAGCCCCCTTTAGAAGTACTAGATGCATATTTCTCCTCCTCCACCGGCTCCTTCATTGTCCTTCTGGTGTTCATCATCATGACCTTTTATTCAGGTTCCCACAGACGGTGCAAATTTGATGGTGTTCACTTCTTCAGCCTACCAAGATCTCTCTCCCCCTTCTTGTAGATCTCCTCCAATCACCTCAGATCCAAAATCTCCCAGCTATATCTACCACCGAGGAGTGTTAAGAATGAAATAATGAATAACTTCTTCTTTTATCACCTTGTATCCTTGAAATAAATGTTATATCTACCACTTCACAAGAGAGTGTTAGAGATGAGTCAGCTTCTCGGCATGACCCCTCTGATGCTCAAGTCAGAAACAACAGAAGGAAAAAAGTAGAAATGCAGAAAGAATGAAGAAGAAGAAGTTAGAAGAAGATCCTTGAGGTACCAAATAGTGAAGAAACAACCATCCTCCATCCTTCTACCTCTGCCTCTTTTATAGATGATTCTTCCCGCCTTTTCCTCGAAGTGAATTTACTCTAATACCCTTGCCAAGCTATCAAGTGTAACTTCTTTTCCTGTCCCTTTTCAAAATATCTTCTTCAAATGCTTCATGTGCTTTATATTTCCTTGACAATTATTAATTAGATAAATATATAAACAAATAACAACATATCTTATATTAATTATGCTAATCATCCCCAAACTCTTCCTGCTACTCCCAATACTCCACAATACCCATACTTCCTTATTTTACCATATTCAGAAAAAAAAAACCTCAGAACCCCTTACATGGCTCATGAAATAAGCATATGGTTCGTGAAACACATTGACTGCTTGGGAACTATATATACTGATCTGCTAATACCATACTTAATTCTTATCACAATTACCCTGTGTCACCCTATTGGGCTTGGAAAATACATAAGTTGCTAAGGAATTACACAAACTACTCTGCCAATACAACATTTACCTCTGAGCAACACTATCCTGTGCCACCCTACTAGGCTCAGGAAATACACATACTGCTCGGGAAACATATACATGGCTCGACAAGTGTATAAACTGCTCTGCAATCATAATACTCAACTCTAAACCACACTTCTTCGTACCACCCTACTGAGCTCAGGATATACATATACTGCTCGGGAAACACATATATGGCTCGATAAATACATAAATTGCTCTGCAATTACCATGCATACTCGACTCTAAACCACACTTCTCCGCACCACCCTACTAAGCTTAGGAAATACATATACTGCCCAGGAAACAAATATATGGCTCGGCAAATACATAAATTTCTCTGCAATCACCATACTCAACTCTGAACCACACTTCTCCGCACCACCCTACTAAGCTCGAGAAATATATATACCACTTGGGAAACACATATATGGCTCGGCCAGTGCATAAACTACTCTATAATCACAATACTCAACTCTGTACCACACTTCTCTGTACCACCCTACTGAGCTTGGGAAATACATATACTATCTGGGAAACATATATATGGATCGACAAACCTCTTAATCTAATCAAAAAAATACCGACCCCTTTAGATAGACTTCACCAAAAATTTCTAAAATAATTTTAAAATGTTTTTCAAAGCCTATTTTCAATCATAGTCTATGGGCTAAGTATACATGACATGTACATTAGCTTTCCTCATGATTTCTTCCTATGATTGAAAGAGTTCATTTTGATATACCATATAAGTACATAGAACTTAACTCATATTCCTAACATCTCACATGTGTCTAGGGTGTCTCAATACACACACATGTCTCCTTATGGTCTTTGTGAGATGTAAGTTTGATTTTTCTCTAAATCTAAGGGTTTATGCATTATTATCTAGGCATATCCATTTGATTCAGTTATCTAGGACATCCAATAATGTCATTTATCCCTAAATTCAATTTTAATGCATGAATGTGATCATGACATATATGATTTGCATAATTAAAAATATTTTCCCATGATTCATGATGCCATGACATGATATAGATAAACCTAAATATTAGTCATGCCACTAATCAATTTAAGTACTATCATGAGATTTTAAATAACATATGAAGCATGATGTCATGACATGGATTATGGCAATCAAAGATTGGCAAATATATAAAATACAAAGGTATAAAATACCTAAAATTTGAACCTAATTGTCATTATTTAAGAAAACCAGCTTTGCCATAATGACACCTAAATCCCTCAAGTGTTCCAAAAATCTGAAAACTTGGTACACCATTGATTCTAACTTATTTGTACCAATTATGATCAATTTTTAAACTTGATAATTTCTATTGTCACATCCTAATGTCTTTTAGGATATATTTCTTATCTCATTTCCAAGGTATCACATTACCTTGAAAATGCCTTAAAGTGTCAACTCTACCATGGTAAGGTTAACTACCCATCCATTCAAGGTTGACACACCCTAAACTCATTTAGTGTGAAGGGATCATACTCCTAGGAACCCAATACCTATTGGAGCTCCTTGGGTTTACAAGATACTCACTAGGAATTGTAGGTTTTGTGGAACCGAAGCTCTGATACTGCTTGAAGGTAGGAAACTTCGCTTCCCACTTCAAATCGGTCGCTTGTTCATGGCAATCCCGTCTTCATCCCCAGATTAAAAAAATTAATCCTCGACAAAGAGGGATTACCAAAGCAACCGTTTCATCATCGTGCTATTCGATTAGATTGGTCACTTGAACAAACTTGTTGTTCAAGCAACCAACCTCTATTCTACGATTAGCCACGGAATAGACGATGTACGGATCGACGGTTTTTGTGTTTGTATTCGGGGTCCAAGTTAATTTAGCCACAAAACAAAACATACAATATGCATATAATTGAAAAACAATTATAGACATATTACAAAAGAATATAAACAAGCATTATACCTCTCGATCTTCTATTGTATGTCCTTCCTCCTTTTGGACATCGTGTGGGCGACGATCTTCCAAAAGTCGAAGCCTCCTAGATCACCAATCTTCCTTTCTTTGTTCACTCCGAACAAAAGGAAGAATAAAAAAAAAACTCTTCTCCTTCCTTTAACCGACCACCAAGCTCCAAGCTTGATGCTTGCCGCCGGCCAAAAGGAGAATAAGGATTGTGGACGCCGGCCAAAAACTCCAAGGGAAGAGACCTTAGCCTTTGTTTCCACCGGCCAAGGAGAAGAGAGGAAGAGTGGGATGCCGGCCAAAGAGAGAAAAGGAAAGAAAGGGCACCAGCCAAAACCCTAGGAAAAAAACTTCCAAAAGTGTAGCCGCCCAAGCCTCCTTCAAAACCCTAGCCTCCCTTTTGTTTCTTGTCGCCCAAGCCAAAGAAACAAAAACCCTAATCTCTCTTATCTCTCCCACGCCCAAGCCTTAAGCCCTTATTTATAGAGTTAGGCTTAAGCCTCCTTTTAATCTCCATTGTCGGTTCTAGGGATTTAATATCAACTATCGGATCTAGAGATTTAATCTCCACCGTCGGATCTAGAGTTTCATTCCACCATCGGATCTAGGCTTCATGAGGTTTTAATAGGCTACAATAAGGACCACGAGGAGGAGTTGGATCTTGGCCACCCAATGGATCAAGCCCATATAAAGTCCGATTCATTAATGATAATCCATTCCACTAGAGGATTATCATTGATCTACCTCACCAACCCCCATAAATTAATATGGGCTTCATATATTATTTGTACATATATCTCCCCGTGTTTAATATCTCGAATGTCTGTCGATTAATTAATTTACTGACAATTAATTAATCAACATCTAACTCCATGAGTAGTACCACTCAACCTTATCATCATGCTGGACTAAGTCCACTTGCAGGGTTTACAAGAAGAACCTTATGAGCTCCTCATAAGGGGACATCATCATCCTAATATATAGGACACGGTTTCCTCTTATAATCAACGACACACCATATAAATAATATCATTTCCCAACTTACCGAGCCTATCGATTTACTCTATAAATCTCGTCCATTGGTATATCAAAGAAATGAATACTAGGTATATGTGTCCGTTATTATATCGGGATTAAGAGCATGTACAATATAATATCTGAGGTCCGATTCGATTATGTAGTCACCAATAAATCGAATCACCTCTAAGTTGGTCTTGCTCAATACACACAAAGTGTACTAGTGTGATTCTATGGTCAAGACAAACCATAGACGGGGATCATCTGGAGCGGACCGACTTAGCTAGCTCATCGGGTCGTTCATCGCTGCCACTTCATCGACAATATGGTTTGCATACCAATGGTTTGTCTTGACAATAAACCGTCGTTCATTGTGTGTATTGAGCAGCTACTAGTGGGTAATATCAATGGTTTGTCTTGACAATAAACCGTCATTCATCGCTGCCACTTCATCGACAATAAACCATAAATCGAATCACACTACAACCATACCAATGGTTTGTCCAAATCCATCTCGGTTGTGAGCCTTTACTTATGCTCTACAAGGAGCTGATAACATGATCTACCGTGTGACACTACACACCATGTTATCTACAATGTAATGTATAAGACAATATGCATAACCATAAATATGCAAACAATGATCATGTGATTCTTATTTCAAAATAAAGATGTTCATACAAAAGATAAACTTTTCAGTATAAATCCCAACAATCTCCCACTTATACTAAAAGACTATGTCGTCCTCAAATTGCCATGCATATGATTCCCATTCCATCCACATGCCTATCAAAAGCTCTCGCTGGAAGGGGCTTAGTGAAAGGATCTGCCAGGTTATTCTTCGATGCAATCTTGGCCACAACAACTTCTCCTCGCTTTACGATTTCTCGTATCAGGTGGTACTTGTGCTTTATGTGTTTACTTACCTTATGGGCTCGTGGTTCCTTCGAGTTTGCAACTGCACCACTATTATCACAATAAATTGTGATAGTTATGGGCAAACCAGGAATCACATCCAAGTCCATCAAGAAGTTCCTGAGCCACACAACTTCTTTGGATGCCTCAGAGGCCGCCACATACTCAGCTTCCATGGTAGAGTCTGCCACCCATTTCTGCTTGACACTCCTCCATTGTAAGATACGAAAAAAAAATTAAAATTAAATAAAATAAAATAATAGCCCTTGCTAATTGAGAATTAGCTCATTGAATTTTTAGGAATTTTTAGAATTTTTTTCGGATTAAAAAGGAGTTCAAACGAGGAAGGTAAAGCCTAATGGGAGATTGAGTTAACTAGGTTAGCATGAGTCAAACTTGAGCTAGCCCAGCCAAGCCGATCGGCCTTTAAAGCCGATTTCTTTCACATTTTCCCCATTCTTTTCTTATCGCAATTTTTCCTTTCCTCTGTTCGGCGTGATCCCTTTCTTCATCGCGCGCCCATTTCTTCCTCGCTGCTTCCTCATTTCTCCCGAATCGAGCGGAAATTTTCTCGCCGAGAGCTCCGTCGTTTCTCCTCCTTCCCTCAATCATCACCGGAGCAGTCACCAGCTCCGTCGAGCGCCTGTGGTAGCCACGATCGATTTCCTATTTCATCGGTTTCTTCGATCACGATTTCCATAGCTTCTCGTCGCCTCTGTAGCTAGCTCATCGGGTCGTTCATCGCTGCCACTTCATCGACGGGGATCATCTGGAGCGGAAGACCATCGATCCTTCTCCCTCTCCCTTGGTTTGCATCATTGTCGCCGCATTATCGGCGGAGCTCTCACTCTCCGCTACTCGTCGCTCCAGGCATCGAGGGTTTTGCTATGAGCTCAAGCCACCGATGCCTTTCTCTTCTTCCCCGAGCTCAAATCGTCGTGCCTTTCTCTTCTCCGAATGACTGCCATCGTGCGACCGAGGTCGACACCGCCCCGCCTCCGCTATTTCGATCGTGGTGGAATGGCTGGAGCTTGGATCGGCATGATCGCACTCGGTGATCTGCGGTAGCTAGGTGAGTGTCGCTGTTGTCCTTGATGTTGGATGAGATTTTTCTTCTTGATGCAGCTTATGATGTTGTTAGTTGTCGATTTCTATGATTTTAACGAAGCTATCATCGGAATTGGGGAGGTAAGGTTTTTCGATGTTGATTAAGCTAATGGATTGTTATGGGATGAGCATAATTGTTTTATTTAAATAAGGATATTGGAAGTGAGGATCGGATGAAAACAGATACATATATTGTGATTTCAGGTATTCTTGGTATTGAACTAGGGATTGTTTCTATTTGACTGAGGGCTTGATTCCAGAGCTACTGTGGACGATGGAATTGAGTTTGGTAAGCTTGATCTAGTGATGGTATAGTTGGAGAACAATCATGTTTATTCGTGATCATTAGATATGTGATGGTACTTAATTGTATCCTATTGTTACAGGACTTTGATGGTGATGGATACATGAATGTGGAGATGGATAGCACGAATTATGTATTAGGTGCGTAATATCTACCCTGGTCAAGTAGTTTTGATCTGAATCTGGTGCATGAATTTGAATTTATGCTATTACTTTGATCTTAGATCCACTCTTATTTAATCATATGCTTGTACTGCCTTGACCTTTGAGATATATACTCTATTACTTCATTGATTATCTAGCACGGATAGGAACTATAAACCCTATTATGTGTTAGTCGATGAATGTTCAGTAAGTACAGGTGGTTAGGGTTATCCTTGTGACCTCAGATTGGATTACTGTGTTACATCACTAGGGTTAGGTGATGGTTTGGGTTATGGAGTCGATTGTTGTATCATACACATATTAGTTGTGCATCTATGGTGGATCTAGTTGTCTGTGCATAGATAAATGTGTGTGGTTGTTAGTATGTGGTTATGGACTAGAGGTCCTAGCATGATTGTATATCCATTATGGATCGTATATCTGTGTATAGCTATATGGATGGTCGATAGTATCTCGCTACTGACTAGAGGTCTTAGCGTGGTTGACTGTCAGATGTGTATGACTCTTTGTGCGATAGAGAGAGTCTTGTGGATTGTAGTCCTTGCATAGTTGACTTTTGGTTGATCAGGACTCCCCGTGAGATAGGGAGTGTTGCGAGGATACTTGTGTGGAGCTATGCATCATTACATTTGCATGCATGTTGTTAACTTAGTCTCCCTGTGGTTGAGATGGGTCGTCAGTCTTCCTGCCTCCCCGACCACTCGAGGTAGTGGTAGCAGGGTTGAGGGCAGAGCATTGCATGTGCCGCGCTCGGCCACTATAGATGGTGGTAGTTGGAGATGCGCACCTGGCCACTGTGCAGAGTGGTGTTAGCACTCGCCCACTATAGACGGTGGTTGTGTGATGTGCAATTATCCTATGTGCGGAGCTCATCTACTCATGTGTAGTGATGGAGCGGCCAGCAGCAGGGACCCCCGGGGAGTAGTTAGCTTTTTACGCTTATATGTTACTCATTCATACTACCCAACTCGGTCACTCGAGAGTAGTGACAGCTGGAGTCGGGCTAGTCGTCATGTCGTGCCACCTGGGCCATACTGGGGTCGTGGTTGGACGGGTCCGCAGACATGGCCATGCATATGCATTGCTAATATATATGTATGCATGTATTTGATATATGTTTTACATATGCTTGTGAGATGTTGCATTTGATTGAGCTTTGATTATTGCATATGCTTGTACATCATGATACATGTCATTTGCATATTATATACTACTGTGTGTTGAGCATTGATATATATGTTGGTCAAGACTATTGTATGCATTTGATTAGCATCATGTCATAGTATGGTATGGACCGGGATGTTATTACATTTGATTATATATTGTTCATATGTCTGAGTGTTGGTCAGGTATGGGATTGACTTTGTATGTTATATGAGTTATATTATGGTATATCTGTTTAGGATGATATAGCTTATGGTGTTGCAGTCCGTCAGGTACATTGGTACATTACTTCATGTTCAGTTGATCAGTTTAGTATATACATTGAGTATGACTATACTGTGATTACTTATTACTAGATTTGGATAAGACTGTATGTCTATTGGACTCATGTTGTATACTTGTAGATCTCGTTATCCTATATGTTGTTCATGCACTTTCTATATATTACCCCTGAGTTTATACTCAGCACCCCGGACCCTGGGTTTCCTGTCGCACAGGTAACAGGTAGAAGATTTCCTTGGACGTTCGGAGCTCCGCCAGCTGATCCCATCTCACACCGAACAATTGGGGTTTTCCATGTATTTTCTTCCACTGTTGTTTTGTATTATGGCCATGTATAATCAGTGTTGTATTTGGTTGTTGGTTTATATGTTGTTTTTGTGTAGTATGTTAGAGTCGCACCGGTGCGCACCTTTGTGTTGTGGTTGTTTTGTTTAGTATTGTCCATATATATGTTATGTAGTTGTGGGCCTACGGGCCTTGTATTAAACCGATATGTTGCCACGTACAGGGGAGATGTCGTCCATTTACTTTTCGACATGACATACTCTCGGGGCATGACAATTTTATTGGTATCAGAGCCCTAGGTTGCGAAGTCCACTTTCAGATTTAATTTCATTCGGACATCGAGTTTTTCTTTACTAAGTTTTGGTTTTGTGAGTTCTGGGAACTGGCTGTTGCGGACATCTCCAAGCCACAAGGTTTAAGATATGCTAGTTATTATTACATATCCTTCTGTTGGCTATACATTTAGTTGCTTATAACAGGGATGACTTGTAGGGTGTTGGTTAGTATTCATAACCGTGGTTTGAGTTGACCATGGGAACGACTTGTTGAGGTTATTAGACATGTACCGGCTATCGAAAAGGTAATTACCTTTGAGAGTCGACTAATACCGAGTTGGAAAGCAAGGGTTAGGTAGTCACATCTCTTGTGGGGATCATGTACGGGATCAATGTGTATGTATTGGTCGGCTAGAGGGGGGTGAATAGTCCTCTTTTGTTCGATGGTGGAATTCGCTTGTCTACAAATAATATTAGCGCAAGCAGAATATGCAAATACAAACAAAGAAAGACAAAGCAAAGGAAACAAACAATGCTAACAAGAGAATATAACGTGGTTCACGGCTGCGCCGCTAGTCCACGGTCCGATTCGTCCACGGTGAATCACTCTGCAAGCTTTTATTATCCTCTCCTTTGCACAAAGCTAGGTGGAGGTAACTTTTTCTTACAAAATCACTCCTCTTGCAATAAGATGAATATAAGCACAAGGAAGAGGAGGAAATTTGTTTGGGCACTTTGGGAGATGTTTAGAATAGAAGCATTAACCATCCAAAAGCCCACACCCTCTCTTTTTATAGAGAGGGCTGATTTCTTCCCGTTGGCCGCCACCAGTCGACTGCTGCCCTTGGCAGTCGACTACCGTGACTACAACGACCTTTGAACATGTCAGATCCCGACTGTTTTAGTCCAACAGAACCCTTGACAGTCGACTGAGGTATCCATCAGTCGACTGATGTCTCGTAGTCGACGGCCAGTCGGCTACGAGAGGTTTTGTGCTCAAAACCCTCTCGACCAGTCGACTGATGGTCTTGGCAGTCGACTGTCAATATATGGCAGTCGACTGCTGGGCAAAAAAACCATCAGTCGGATACCAGTCGAACCCCGTTCGACTCAGAGCAGTCGACTTTCATTCCATGGTAGTCGACTGATGTCGGAAAATCTCATTCGACACTTAGCCAAATAGCCAATTTCACCTAAGAGCACTACCCCTTCCCTGGTTACATTCGTTCACTCTCATCCCTTGAAGTCCCTCGCCTTTGAAGTTGTCTTCGTCTGACCACGTCCCTCGGATGCGCCAAGTGCACGACTCTGCAGTGCCATCCTTCGCATCTCGCCCTGAAGTCTACTTCCTCCGGCTTCACTCCAAGCTCCTCGTCCGGCGGTCCCTCGGATGCTCGAAGCACACGACTTTCGCAAAGCCATCCTTCACCGACTCAAGGACTGAGTCATGAGATGTGAAACTCGCCAAGGCTCCATGTACAAATTACTAAGTCCTGCAAGACTCCAACGCACATATCAAATCACAATAACAACCTAACTTAAACCCTTTGCCACACACATCAAAACCATATCACGGGTCGATTGCCCTAACAATCTCCCCATTTTTGATGTGTGGCAATCCGTTTAAGTTAGGTAAAAACATTTGATAAAATATTAAGGAAAGAAAACATGTGAATAACATGATTAGCAACTCTCCCCCTTAATACATGAAACTCTCCCTAAATACATTCCCCCTTACTTAAACATATATCTTTCTCCCCCTTTGACACTATCAAAAAGATTAAACAGGGTTTATATGGCATGACATCAAGTCTAGAGAGAAGAAAAAAATCAAAAACACTTGAAATCCTGATAAAATTAGATTATTGTGCTCGTGCATAGTACATCAGTCGATTGCTATCAGTATGACAGTCGACTGGCACAAGTAAATTAGGATTTTTGATTTTCTGGACGAAATTCAAAAATGCACTATAAATTCTAGAAAATTCAAAAAATAGTGAAATTTGGGGGACACATTTCTTGTAAGTATATTTATCAATGAAAAATAGTTTTCCATTAAAAATCATTATATTTTCAAAGATTTGCAAAAAAATCCAAAAGCTTCAAAAACAACTAGGTTTTTGATCATGTTAGTATAAATTTTAACACCTAGTTTTGCTTTCAATTGTTTCAAAGCATGAACACACAGATTTTAAAGTAAGAAATTGTTTTGAAAACATATGAAATATCCAACCATGATCTTTGGGCAATATGTCTATGAATTAAACATAAGCCTTCCCCATGATTGGTCTATTATTGCTATTTTGACACTTTACATGACCATCTAAATGCCATAGGCATTAGTGGACCATGAGTATCATCCTAACATCTCACTCATGCTAAGTTTTCAATCAAGGTAGCCTATGGTGAGTGTGAGATGTATCCTAAAGGTATTTGTATATACTTAACCATTAATTTCATGCATTTCTACTCATTGTTAAGTATCATCCTAACATCCCACATGATCATAAAGACATATATGAATGAATTTCATATTATGACCATGAAACAAATGTATTCATCAAATTGTGATCATGCATTATGTATTACATCATGATAATAAGCCAAATATCACCTAAAGCAAGATTTATCTATTTATGGGTGCATTATCATCACCCAACACTATTTCAAAAATATTGTCCCGCCATCCTAAGTCAACCAAAATATGATATAGATAAATTCCATATGGTTGACTATCCTAGGGTTTTCCTAATCCTTTAAGATGGATTTAGGAACCCAAAATAAGTTCTTTCCTATGGGGTTCACTAAATACTCCTTAGAGATCCATTTTCTAGCAATTGTCTTTTTTTTATCTTGACCCCTAGCAATTAAGCATTTATAGGCCTTTTCATTTTTATTTTCTTTATATCCTAGGCCTTTCTTGTTGAAGCTTGCTCTTTGGCTCCGAATTATCATGTTAAGGGTATTGGAGCCTATTGTAAACTTTTCTAGGGCCTTGGTCAAATGATCTACCTTTTCTCTTAAAGCCCTATTTTCATCCATACATGCATCACTAACATTGAAAGGCATATATTCATGTGAGCATGCATTATCATGACTAGAAGAAGTATTATCATTTACATTTAAGCATGCTTTTTCTAATTTTTCTTCTATGCCCTTAATTTGATCTAGCATGCATTTATTTTTCTTCTTTTCCCTAAACAAGTCCTTAGTGAGGCTAGAAATAATTGACATAACTTTCTTGGGGGAAAGATTTGTTACCTCACTTACCAAATCCTCTTCTGATGATGAGGATGTAGAAGAAGCTCCCCCTTCACTCGAGCTCTCCTCACTTGATCTTGCTTCTTCATTTTTGGAGTAAGAGGAGTCTAGATCGTCAAAATCCATTAGGGCAAGGTTTGAGTAGACATGTTCTTCCTCTTCGGATGAGGATGAGGAAGAAGGATCATCCCATGTCTTTGCTTTTAATGCCTTGGTCTTCCCTTTTTCTTTGGCCTTCTTCTCTTCTTCCTTCTTCTTTCTCCCCTTCTTCTTCTTCTTTTCTTCTTTCTTTTTCCTTTCCTCTTTGCTCTTGTTCAAGAGGGGACAATTGTCCCTTATGTGTCCCTCTCCTTGGCAATTATAACAAATCACCTTCCCCCTTGGTCTTCTCCTCCTATCATTAGATTTATTAAATTTAAAATTTCTTAAAGCACCACTTACCTTCCTTACCATGTAAGCTTCTTCCGTGCTATCCATAGAGGAGGATGAGGATGCTTCATCGGAGGAGGAGAGGTTCTCCATCTTCTTCTTCCTTTTGTTAGCCATCAAGGATACTCCTCTTAAAGGTTGAAATCGTGGCTCTTCTACTATTCCTTCGAGCCTTGTTTCGTGGAGCTCCATAGTTGAGAAGAACTCCTCCAAGGTGCTCACTTCTAAATTCTTGGACATGTAGAAGGAGCCCACCATTGAGCTCCATTTTGATGATCGGGGAAAGGCATCAATTGCTTTCATGAGCATGTCCCGGTTCGAAATTCTTTCTCCTACACTCATTAGCCCAATTAAAATTTCTTTGAATCTAGAATGTAAGGAGGTTACCTTTTCTCCCTTTTCAAGCTTGATATTTGTTAGTTGGGAGCGGAGGAGGTCTCTTCTTGCAAGCTTAGCCTCCGATGTGCCTTCATGAAGCTCTACTAGCTTCTCCCACATCTCCTTGGCACTTGCACACTCCCCTATCCTATTCACTTCTTGTTGGGGGAGTACATTGTAGAGATGGTGCTTGGCCTTTGAATTCGCCAAGTACTCCTCTCTTTGTCTTTTATTCCATCTTGATTTCTCCAATGGCTCCCCTTCTTCATTCCTAGGCATCTCGAAACCGTTTTCCATAATTAATAAAATTTCATAGTCGATTTCGAAGAATACCTCCATTCTCTTTTTCCACCAAGAGAATTCTCTTTCAAACTTCGGTGGGTGAATGTTGGAGCCGACCATTCTTGAATGTGCTTATTGTGGCAGTTAGTCCTCGACAAGCTTTCCTCGCTCTGATACCACTTGTAGGAGATCGATGTGTATGTGTTGGCCGGATAGAGGGGGGTGAATAGCCCTCTTTTGTTCGATGGTGGAATTTGCTTGTCTACAAATAATATTAGCACAAGCGGAACATGAAAATACAAAAAAAGAAAGACAAAGGAAAGGAAACAAACAATGCTAACAAGAGAATATAACGTGGTTCACGGCTGCGCCGCTAGTCCACGGTCCGATTCGTCCACGGTGAATCACTCCGCAAGCTTTCACTATTCTCTCCTTTGCACAAAGCTAGGTGGAGGTAACCTTTTCTTACAAAATCACTCCTCTTGCAATAAGATGAATATAAGCACAAGGAAGAGGAGGAAATTCATTTGGGCACTTTGGGAGATGTTTAGAATAGAAGGATTAACCATCCAAAAGCCCACACCCTCTCTTTTTATAGAGAGGGCTGCTGCGCCCTTGGCGATCATTGCCGCCACGACCAACCGAACACATCAGATCCCGACCGTTGTAGTCCAACAGAACCCTTGGCAGTCGACTGATGTATCCATCAGTCGACTGATGCCTCGTAGTCGACTGCCCAGTCGGTTAAAAGATGTTCTGTGCCCAAAACCCTCTCGACCAGTCGACTGCTGCCATCAGGAGTCGACTGATGGTGTTGGAAGTCTATTGCCAATATATGGCAGTCGACTGCTGGGAAAAAAACCATAAGTCGGATACCAGTCAAACCCCATTCGACTCAGAGTAGTCGACTGCCATTCTATTGCAGTCGACTGATGTTGGAAAATCTCATCCGACACTTAACCAAATGGCCAAGTTTCACCTAAGAGCACTACCCCTTCTCGGGTTACATTTGCTCACTCTCATCCCTTGGAGTCCCTTGCCTTTGAAGTTGTCTTCGTCCGACCACATCCCTCGCATGAGCCAAGCGCATAGCTCTGCAGCGCCATCGTTCACGTCTCGCCCTGAAGTATACTTCCTCCGACTTCACTCCAAGCTCCTCATCCGGCGGTCGTTCAGATGCTCCAAGCGCACAGCTTCCGCAAAGCCATCCTTCACCGACTCAAGGACCGAGTCATGAGATGTGAAACTCGCCAAGGATCCATGTGTGAATTACTAAGTCATGCAAGACACCAACGCACATATCAAATCACAATAACAACCTAACTGAAACCCTTTTCCACACACATCAAAACCATATCACGGGTTGATTGGCCTAACAAATCAAAGATTATAGTCCTAAGGATTTTCACTGATTATACTTGTCAGATTGTTATCTGATGGGTAATGGACTAAGCGAGTATACTATTGCGGATGCAGATAGTAGAAAATTAGGGGATGATATTCATAGGAATTTTGATCCCTAATGTAGGGTCGATCGATGTGTATGTGTTGGCCGGCTAGAGGGGGGTGAATAGCCTAATACGTAGATGGTGAAATTTTCTCGCCGATTGCTCGTCTATATATTTCTTAGCGCAAGGGGAAAGTATAAACAATAAAGACAAAGTAATAACAAGAATACAAACTCTAACAAAGGATGTAAATAAAAACAAGTAAGAGGTTGGAAAAGCTTTAGGGCACTTTGGGAGAAGATTAGAGCATGAATATTAGGTTCCCAAAGCCCCACACCCTTCCTCTTTATAGAGGAAGAGGATTTCTTCCCGTTGACACAGGAGCAGTCGACTGATGTCCTTATCAGTCGACTGGTCCCGTAGACGTTGCCCAATAATGGCTGCTTTCCACATTGGATTCCATCCAACGGCACCATCATCAGTCGACTGATGGACCTATCAGTCGAGTGCTCGCGAGCTCGTCTCACTTCTGTGCCCGAAACTCTTGCGACCAGTCGACTGATGCCTTCATCAGTCGACTGTCATTCCATGGCAGTCGACTGTTGGCACTTGAACCGGACTCGAACACTAGTCGAGTTCAGTCGACTACCATAACATGGTAGCCAACTGATGTCGAGAAATCTCATCCGACACTTAGCCAAATGGCCAAGTTTCACCTAAGAGCACTACCCCTTCCCGGGTTACATTCGCTCACTCTCATCCCTTGGAGTCCCTCGCCTTTGAAGTTATCTTTGTTCGGCCATGTCCCTCGGATGCACCAAGCGCACGACTCTATAGCGCCATCCTTCGCGTCGGGCCCTGAAGTCTACTTCCTCTGGCTTCACTCCAAGCTCCTTATATGGCGGTCCCTCGGATACTCCAAGCGCACGACTTCCGCAAAGCCATCCTTCACCCACTCAACGACCGAGTCATGAGATGTGAAACTCCCCAAGGCTCCATGTGCGAATTACTAAGTCCTCAAAGACTCCAACACACATATCAAATCCAAACATCCTAACTTAAACCCTTTGCCACACACATCAAAACCATATCACGGGTTGATTGCACTAACAATCTCCCCCTTTTTGATGTGTGGCAATCCGTTTAAGTTAGGTAAAATATTTATCAAAAATACTAAGGTAAGAAAGCTTGTAAGTAACATGATTAGCAACTCTCCCCCTTAATATATGAAACTCCCCCTAAATACAATTCCCCCTTACTTAAACATATACATTTCTCCCCCTTTGACACCATCAAAAATATTAAACAAAGTTTATACAAGCATGACATCAAGTTTAGAGAAAAAAAAAACCAAAACATGCCTTAAAATTGGATAAAAGAAGTTATTGGGCTTGTTATCATGCGACCAGTCGGCTGGCAAATGCATTTCAGGTTTTTCTGATTTTCGGGCTGAATTTTAAAAATGCATTAAAAATTCTATAAAATTCAAAAAATCATGAAATTTGGGGAACATATTTCTTGTAAGTATATTTATCAATGAAAAATATTTGTCCATGAAAAATCATTATATTTTCAAGTATTTTCCAAAAATTCAATAGTTTCAAAAGTAACTAGGTTTTTGATCAAGTTAGTATCAAGTTTAACACCTAGTTTTGCTTTAAATTGTTTCAAAACATGAACACACAGATTTTAAAGTAAGAAATTGTTTTGAAAACATATGAAATATCCAACCATGATATTTGGGCAATATGTCTATGAATTAAACATAAGCCTTCCCCATGATTGGTCTATTATTGCTATTTTGATACCTTAAATGACCATCTAAATGTCATAGGCATTAGTGGACATTTGTATCATCCTAACATCTCACTCATGCTATGTTTTCAATCAAGGTAGCCTATGGTAAGTGTGAGATGTATCCTAAAGATATTTGTATATACTTAACCATTATTTTCATGCAATTCTATCAAGGTTAAGTATCATCCTATCATTCCACATGATCATAAAGACATATATGGATGAATTTCATATTATGACCATGAAACACATGTATTCATCAATTTATAATCATGCATTAGGTATTACATCATGATAATAAGGCAAATATCACCTAAAGCATGATTTATCTATTTATAGGTGCATTATCATCACCTAACACTATTTCAAAAATATTGTCCCGCCATCCTAAGTCAACCAACATATGATATAGATAAATTCCATATGGTTGACTATCCTAGGGTTTTCCTAACCCTTTAGGATGGATTTAGAAACCCAAAACAAATTCTTGCCTATGGGCTTCACTAAATACTCCTTAGGGATTCATTTTCTAGCTATTACCTTATTTTTGTCTTGACCCCTAGCAATTAAACATTTATAGGCCTTTTCATTTTTCTTTTCCTTATATCCTAGGCCTTTCTTGTTGAAGCTTGCTCTTTGGCTCCCTATAATCATATTAAGGGTGTTGGAGCCAATAGTGAATTTTTCTAGGGCCTTGGTCAAATGGTCTACCTTTTCCCTTAAAGTCCTATTTTCATCCATACATGCATTATTAACATTGAAAGGTATATAATTATCATGTGAGCATGCATCATTAAGACTAGAAGAAATATTATCATTTACATTTAAGAATGCTATTTCTAATTTTTCTTCTAAGTCCTTAATTTGATCTAGCATGCATTTGTTCTTTTTCTTTGCCCTAATAAAGTCATTAGTGAGGCTAGAAATAATTGACATAATTTTCTTGGAGGAGAGATTTGTTACCTCACTTACCAAATCTTCTTCCAATGATGAGGATGTAGAAGAAGCTCCCCCTTCACTCGAGCTCTCCTCACTTGAGCTTGCTTCTTCATTTTCAAAGGAGGAGGAGTCTAAGTCGTCAAAAGCCATTAATGTCAAATTTGTGACAAAGGCATTTTCTTCCTCGGATGATGATGATGAGGAGGAAGAAGGGTCATCCCAAGTCCTTGCTTTTAGTGCCTTTGCCATTCCCTTTTCTTTGGCTTTCTTCTCTTCTTCCTTCTTATTGGTCCCCTTTTTCTTTTCTTCCTTCTTTCTCTTCTCCTCTTTGCTCTTGTTCAAGAGGGGACAATTATCCCTTATATATCCCTCTCCTTGGCAATTATAGCAAATCACTTTCCCCCTTTGTCTTCTTCTCCTATTATTAGATTTATTAAATTTAAAACCTTTTAGTGCACGCCTTACCCTCCTTACCATATAAGCTTCTTCCATGCTATCCATGGAGGAGGAGGAGGAAGCTTCGTCGGAGGAGGAGGGAGTCTCCATCTTCTTCTTCCCTTTGTTGGCCATCAAGGCTACTCCTCTTGAAGGTTAAATTCTAGGCTCTTCTACTATTCCTTCAAGCCTTGTTTCGTGGAGCTCCATGGTTGAGAAGAATTCCTCCAAGGTGTTAATGTTGGTGTAATCGGCCCAGGTCACGATTGACCAGGACTCGAGTTTGACTCGAGTGGTGTTTTGATGTTTCGACAAAAACATATGACAATGTAATTGTCATGGGAAAGTCCAAGTCTTGTGTACTTGGCATGAAAAGTCCAAGTGGAACACTTGGCAGTTGGTAAAGTCTAAGTCTTGAGTACTTGACATGAAAATTCCAAGTGGGACACTTGGCACATGAAAAGTCCAAGCATGAGTCTTGGCAATGTAAAAGTCCAACATGGGTTGGCAAGGGAAAGTCCAAGCATGGTCTTGGCATTTGAGAAGTCCAACATGGGTTGGCAAGGGAAAAGTCCAAGCATGGGTCTTGGCAATGTAAAAGTCCAACATGGGTTGGCAAGGGAAAGTCCAAGCTTGAGCCTTGGCATGAGAAGTCCAAGGGGTCTGATATTGGCTGCGTAAAGTCCAAGCGGGAGTCTTGGCAGCATAAGTCCAATGGTTGGCGGCGTAAAGTCCAAGCGGAGTCTTGGCGGCGTAAGTCCAATGTGCCTTGGCAGTGTAGACACCGTTAGCATGACATAGCCGACGGAAGCACCTAGAGGCTAGCGCGATGGATGAACAAGTCATGGATGACTTGGAGGGATCCGAGAGGCGCGAGGCTGATGGAGGTGGATAGAAGGCTTAGGTCTAGGCTAAGGGTGGTCTAGCAAGTATGGGGGCACCATACTTGGGTTAAAACCTCATTTTTGAGGTTGGCAGTCGACTTGAGTTCGACTGCCAGTTTAGCGCTGAAATGCTCGCGATCGCGATTGAGCGTGGTGTCGACGTGATCGGGCAACGATCGGCCTAGCGATCACCCGATCAATGTCGAGCAATGCTCAGAGCCGATCGCCGCCGCTAGATGCGGCGGCAATGATCGCCAATGTTGGCAGTCGACTGCCAAGAGATCCGTTGGAGTTTTTCCAGCGTGGATCGAGCCGTTGTCTCACGACAACAGTGGCATCAGTCGACTGGTGACTTATGGCAGTCGACTGATGGGCGGAAATCCAGGTCGCGCGCAAGGATAAAAGGAGCTCGACGGGAGGGTTTTTGGCATCAGTTCTTAAGGGTTTTCTTGGGCGATTTGAAGGGGAATTGTTGGTGCTCTTCCAGTCCTTCAAGGCTAGTCCAAGGCAACCAAAGATCAAGCAACCAAAGTGCTCTTGTAAAGTAGTTTTCTTTACTTGCATTATATTTCATTGTTGTAATTGCTTGTATCTATTTCTTATTGTTGTAAGAATAGTTTGTAAGAGGTTTCTCCACCTCCGACTTGTGTCGAGAAGGAGTATTTGTGGTTAGTGATTGCATTGGCATCGCTAGAGCTCTTTAGAGCTCGATCCGTGGAGTAGGAACCGGTTCAGTTCTGAACCATGTTATATCCTTGCATTTGTGTGTTTGTGTTTTCGTTATTGCTTTATTATCTTTGTTTCCGCTGCGCTAATGAAAATTGTAGACAAGCACGTGAATGTTTTCCATCTACGCAAGAGTAAACGCTATTCACCCCCCTCTAGCGGCGTCAAATCTCCAACAATTGGTATCAGAGCCCGGGGCTCTTCTACGGACTAACCGCCGTGAGCTAAGACAAAGAGGCTAGAGGGGGAAGATGGAAGAACCATTGGGATGGGACATCAACACCCCAATTCCTTATTCCTTCTATGGACGAGAAGGTTTCAATTCTTGGAAGGCGAGAATTGAAGATTTTTTGATGATGAGAGACCTTGAGGAGTGGTCCGCATTGATGGAAGGATTTGAATATCCTAAGGGACCAAAGGGAGGGTTTCGCAAGAAGAAGAAGTGGAGTGAGGAGCAACTCCAACAATTCGATAAAAACAAGAAGGTAATCAAATTCATTTTTGATTTAATTCCTAATGACCTCTTGTGTAGTCTAGGTGACTATGTGGATGCCAAGGAGCTATGGAGCGATTTGGCCAAGCTCCATGAAAGTCTATCATCGGTCCAAGAAGAAGGACCATCACCCTCTCAAGCTCAAGCAAGCACATCCCAATCTAAAGAGCTTGAGGAGTCGGAAGTTGATAGGGAGTCGACTTCCGGATCGGAGAAAGAAGAGGTGGAAGAGGTGGAAGAAGCATCCACCTCAAGGATTGAGGGGGAGGAGAGAACTTCCACACCGGAGCCGGAACAAATTCAAGAAGAAGTCTCAACCTCCAGGAGGAATGAAGAATCCACTCCAATCACCACATCCACCATAGTAACTCAAACATATCAATTTGTAATAAAAATCATATCATATGTTTTGAGTGTAGAGAAGCCGGGCACTACAAGAGCAAGTGCCCAAAGAAGGTTAGGAAAGCTCCACCGGCACCAAAAGTCAAGGATGCCGATGCCCCAAGTCAAAAGAGCAAGGAGCATATCATATGCTTCAAGTGCAACTCAAAGGGGCATTACCGGAGTCAATGTCCTAGGGGTAGCAAAAGGACCCAAGAAGGAGCTACACATGTAGGGGGAGCTAAGGCTAACCCTAAGGTATATTTTAGTAATACTCTTTCTAATTCTTATAGTCAAAAGCATGCTAGGAATAATTTCAATAGTCTTGCTATTTATCATAAAGAGCATGCTAGAAGTAAGGAATTTTGTTTAGGAGCTAAAAGTGTTAACTTCAAAAGTAAGGAGAAATTTGAAACTAATGTCCCTAAAAACAATTTATCTAAGGATAAACCTAGGTCAAATAACTCAAGACCAATCCTACTTAGGGAGACAATTAGGAAGGTACAAGAACATCTAGGTCTAAACCCTAAATGGACTAGGCATATGCCTAGAAAGTCCCATGCCCAAGAATTTAATCAAAAATCAATTGGGCAATTAGAATTAGAAAACCAAGCCTTGAGGTCAAGGCTTGAGAAACTAGAAAAGACCCTTAGGAAAATACAAACCCAATTTAAAGGGTCTAATGGTCAAAGTCAAAGGTCCAAAAGTCAAAGTCAACACCAAGGACCTAAGAGTTAAAAGTCAACCAAAGGCAAGCAAGGTTTGGGTCACAAACCTAAGCCTAAGGTAGCTTATCATAGTGTTCCATTTGATTATGGGACACAAACTAGGTCTAGGAAGACCAAGGTCAATAGGGAAGTCATCCCTAAGGTTGACCAAAGGTTGTGCCTAGTGGCTAGGGTTTCTAGGAAACCTAGGGTGGCCACCAAGAAGGTTGCAAGGGGAGTTACCCCTAGAGTCAACCTAGGTAAGACCCAAATGACCAAGGCTAACAAGCCTAGGAGGGTCATTAGGAAGGTATCTAGGGAGGTTATCCCTAAGGAATACCTAATTAACCCTAGGAGCTCAAATAGATTTTGGGTTCCTAAGAGCGTGATTGATTCACGCTAGATGGGTTTAGGGTGTGCCAACCTTGATTGGATGGGTAGTTAACTCAACCATGGTAAAGGTGACACTTTAGGATATTTTCAAGGTTATGGTTACCTTGGAAATAGATTTGAATCAATATCCTAAAAGATTTTAAGATGTGCCAATGCACTTTTGAAATTAAGAAAAATCAATTAAATTGGCACAATTTAGGTTTAAAGGTTAGTGTGCCATTTTGGGTTTTTGGCACACTAGGGAGATTAGGTTAATATGGCAAAGTATGATTAATCCTAACAAATGGCAATTAATATTAAAATTTAGGTATTATTATACCTATATATTTTATATGTCATGCTTTGTTTGCCATATAACATGCCATGACATCATGCTTACTTTTAATCATTTTATATGTCATGTTCATGTTTTAGGATTAAGGTTTTAAATGTCATGTGTTTTTAGATTTCATCTTATGCCATGACATCATGATTATGAGCATATGCTTATTTATATCATCATTAATGCCATAATCATTCATGTATTTAAGAAAAATTTCGATTGAAATTGATTTAAGGACTATGGCATGACTTGGAGTCCCATTTATAAGGGAATCAAGTAGGGTTGCTTTAGAGAATGCATGAAACCCTAGATTAGGATGAACAAAACCCACATCTCACATTAAATTGACATGTATGTGTATTTTATACACCTTAGATACATGTGAGATGCTAGGATATGAGTTAAGCTCAAGGTGCATAATTTTTGCATCTAGATGAACTAAAACTCATCTAATTTCAAATGTGGATCATTGGGAGAGCATGTGTACAAGTCATGTACATAGAGCCCAAGGAATATGATCCAAAATAAGGTTTTGAAAACATTTTAAAATCATTTTGAAAAACCTTGGTGAAGTCTATCTTTTGATAGCAATCACCATGGATAGAGTTGATACAAAATAGGGCTAAAACATTGAAAATTTCAATGGTTTTGAGTTTTGTGTCAAACTCACTAGTTTATGGGTAAAATAATTTTCAAATATTTTTCACCCATTGTATTGACTATAAGTAATATACGTATCAAATTTTATGATTTTTCAAATTACGTAGAATTACTTATGTTTTTCCAAATCTCGATTACGATAATTGAAATTGAAAATTTGATCACCGATCGCCTTGGTGGCAATGATCGATATGGGTGTGATCGACATTCTGGAGTCGACTGTAAGGTCTGATTTTAGGAAAACAAGGTTGTTTATCCTGTGTTCAACCATTGTAAAGGTCTCTAATCTCTCCTAACCCTAGGATATGCTTTGGGAAGCATTATAAAGGGTGAAAATCCATTGGATATGGATTAGGAGATGTGTTAGGTCAAAGTATCAAATTTAGGGTGAGTGAAAGTTCCATGTTAAACTTAGAACCTTAATTTTGATGGTTTAGAGTTCCTATTGGCTTAGGGCCTTCCCAAGGACATTGTTGGTGCAATGGTCAAGGGGGAGCAAGCCTTTAGGGGGAGTTATCCATCTTGGGATGATGGATGTGTTTTTCTCCTTGAAGAAGAGAAGTTATTGGGAGAGTATCATCAATTGGGAAAATTGATGGGTTTTTGATACCCAATTTGGAAATTGGGAGAGAGTATAGGATTGCCTCTCTTGAGTGATATGTGAATTATCACTAGGAAGATGGTAGGCATCCTAGGTATTTATTTTTGGATCAAGGGGGAGATTGTAAGATCTCATTGGGACATGAGACATTGACCTCCTTGGAGAGAAAACCTTTTTGATGTTAGTCAAAAAGGGGGAGAATGTTTGGGGGAGAACATTTGAAGAGTTTTTACCAATTTGGGATAATTGGTAAGGGATTTGAGTTAGTGGTCTAACTCAAATGATTTGTTTGGTTTTTGTCAAACATCAAAAAGGGGGAGATTGTTGGTGCAATCGGCCCAGGTCACGATTGACCAGGACTCGAGTTTGACTCGAGTGGTGTTTTGATGTTTTGACAAAAACATATGACAATGTAATTGTCATGGGAAAGTCCAAGTCTTGTGTACTTGGCATGGAAAGTCCAAGTGGAACACTTGTCAGTTGGTAAAGTCCAAGTCTTGAGTACTTGGCATGAAAAGTCCAAGTGGGACACTTGGCACATGAAAAGTCCAAGCATGGGTCTTGGCAATGTAAAAGTCCAACATGGGTTGGCAAGGGAATGTCCAAGCATGGTCTTGGCATTTGAGAAGTCCAACATGGGTTGGCAAGGGAAAAGTCCAAGCATGGGTCTTGGCAATGTAAAAGTCCAACATGGGTTGGCAAGGGAAAGTCCAAGCTTGAGCCTTGGCATGAGAAGTCCAAGGGGTCTGATATTGGCTGCGTAAAGTCCAAGCGGGAGTCTTGGCAGCATAAGTCCAATGGTTAGCGGCGTAAAGTCCAAGTGGAGTCTTGGCGGTGTAAGTCCAATGTGCCTTGGCGGTGTAGACACCGTTAGCATGACATAGCCGATGGAAGCACCTAGAGGCTAGCGCGATGGATGAACAAGTCATGGATGACTTGGAGGGATCCGAGAGGCGTGAGGCTGATGGAGGTAGCTAGAAGGCTTAGGTCTAGGCTAAGGGTGGTCTAGCAAGTATGGGGGCACCATACTTGGGTTAAAACCTCGAAATGCTCGATCGGCTGCTCATTGAGCGATCCATCGGTGTCGATGGCGATCGGCAAGGGTTTGCAATCATTGCCGATCACCAATGTTGAACGAACGCCGAAGCGCTCGTGGGCCGAGCGATCGGCTACGGCCAATCGATCCAATGCAATGTTGGCGATCGGCGCCAAGAGATCCGTTGGAGTTTTTCCAGCGTGGATCGAGCCATTGTCTCACGACAACAGTGGCATCAGTCGACTTGTGACTTATGACAGTCGACTGATTGGCGGAAATCCAGGTCGCACGCAAGGATAAAAGGAGCTCGACGGGAGGGTTTTTGGCATCAGTTCTTAAGGGTTTTCTTGGGCGATTTGAAGGGGAATTGTTGGTGCTCTTCTAGTCCTTCAAGGCTAGTCCAAGGCAACCAAAGATCAAGCAACCAAAGTGCTCTTGTAAAGTAGTTTTCTTTACTTGCATTATATTTCATTGTTGTAATTGCTTGTATCTTTTTCTTATTGTTGTAAGAATAGTTTGTAAGAGGTTTCTCCACCTCCGACTTGTGTTGAGAAGGAGTATTTGTGGTTAGTGATTGCATTGGCATCGCTAGAGCTCTTTAGAGCTCGATCCGTGGAGTAGGAACCGGTTCGGTTCCGAACCACATTATATACTTGCATTTGTGTATTTGTGTTTTCGTTATTTCTTTATTATCTTTGTTTCCGCTGTGCTAACGAAAATTGTAGACAAGCACGCGAACATTTTCCATCTACGCAAGAGTAAACGCTATTCACCCCCCCTCTAGCGGCGTCAAATCTCCAACAGTTAACTTCTAAGTTCTTGGAGATGTAGAACGAGTCCCCCATAGAGCTCCATCTTGAGGACCGGGGAAAGACATCTATGACCTTCATTATCATATCCCGGTTGGAGAGTTTTTCACCTACACTTGTTAAACCGGTTAGAATTTCCTTAAATCTAGAGTGTAGGGATTTTACCTTCTCTCCCTTTTCGAGTTTGATATTGGATAATTGGGAGCGAAGGACATCTCTCCTTGCTAGCTTTGCCTCGGATGTGCCTTCATGAATCTCTATTAGTTTCTCCCACATCTCCTTGGCGCTAGCACACTCTCCTATCCGGTTTACTTCTTGTTGGGGGAGTACGTTGTAGAGATGATGTTTGGCTTTTGAGTTTGCCAAGTACTCTTCCCTTTGCCTCTTGCTCCACCTTGATTTTTCCAATGGCTCTCCTTCTTCATCCCTAGGCATTTCGAAACCGTTTTTCATAATTAAGAGAATTTCAAAATCGGTTTCGAAAAATACCTCCATTCTCTTTTTCCACCAAGAGAATTCTCCTTCAAACTTTGGTGGGTGAATGTTTGAGCCGGTCATTCTTGAATGTACTTGTTGTGGCGGTTAGTCCTCGACAAGCATTCCTCGGCTCTGATACCACTTGTAGGGTCGATCAATGTGTATGTGTTGGTCGGCTAGAGGGGGGGTGAATAGCCTAATACGTAGACGGTGGAATTTTCTCGTCGATTGCTTGTCTACAAATTCGTTAGCGCAAGTGGAAAGTATAAACAATAAAGAAAAAGCAATACAAGAATACAAACGCTAACAAAGGATGTAAATAAAAACAAGTAAGAGGATGGAAAAGCTTTAGGGCACTTTGGGAGAAGATTAGAGCATGAATATTAGGTTCCCAAAGCCCCACACCCTTCCTTTTTTTTTTTTGATTAACCTGTGGTGTCGGGCTTGCGCCCAAATCCCCACACCCTTCCTCTTTATAGAGGAAGAGGGTTTCTTCCCATTGACATAGGAGCAGTCGACTGATGTCCCTATCAGTCGACTGGTCCCGTAGCCGTTGCCCAATAACGACTGCTTTTCATGTTGGATTCCATCCAACGGCACCATCATCAGTCGACTGATCTTACCATCAGTCGACTGATGGACCTATCAGTCGAATGCTCGCGAGCTCGACTTGCTTCTGTGCCCCAAACTCTTGTGACCAGTTGACTGATGCCTTCATCAATCGACTGGTGGTCTCGTAGTCGACTGTCATTCAATGGCAGTCGACTATTGGCACTTGAACCGGACTCGAACACTAGTCGAGTCACAGTTGACTTAGAGTAGTCTACTACCATAACATGGTAGTCAACAGATGTCGGGAAATCCCATCCGACATTTAGCCAAATGGCCAAGTTTCACCTAAGAGCACTACCCCTTCCCGGGTTACATTTGCTCACTCTCATCCCTTGGAGTCCCTCGCCTTTGAAGTTATCTTCGTTCGGCCACGTCCCTCGGATGCACTAAGCGCACGGTTCTGCAGCGCCATCCTTCGCGTCTCGCCCTGAAGTCTACTTCCTCCGGCTTCACTCCAAGCTCCTTGTCCGGCGGTCCCTCGGATGCTCCAAGTGCACAGCTTCTGCAAAGCCATCCTTCACCGACTCAAGGACCGAGTCATGAGATGTGAAACTCGCCAAGGCTCCATGTGCGAATTACTAAGTCCTGCAAGACTCCAACGCACATATCAAATCCAAACATCCTAACTTAAACCCTTTGCCACACACATCAAAACCATATCACGGGTTGATTGCACTAACACCTAAGATGGTCGGTTTAGGTTGTATAACTTTGAGAGTACTTTTGTGTACTTAACTTGTGTTATACGAAGATAGTGGAGTTGGTTGCATACCATTATCCGGATCTAGCTGGTACTTGGTGGAAGAGATAGGAAATAATCTTTGGGAAATAAAATATCACTTGGTCACAGTTTAGTGATGTTGTTATATAGTATTTCCCCACGTCATCTTCTTTGACTCATTGTCAAGGATTTCTTGGGCATTGAGTAGGGTGATCATTTGGTAATGGGAGTACCATGCAGAGTCGTTAGACTTGCGAAGGTTATGACCATTTAATAGCCCAAGAATGTGATTGGGTTGGTTTTGGCCACCCATGGGTTATCGGTTGACATCTTGATCAAGATGTTTGGATCTTCTATTAGATCCTATTGGAAGTCCTTAGACCAAGTCATGTGTATAGTAATGACTCCGTAACAAGTGTTTTAAGAGTTAGAGATTTGATAAGCAAATATTGCAAGTCAGATTATTGGAATTAGAAGTCTTCGAATGTTTGACAAAGGAACTAGATTGGAGTCGTAGGTCACGAGCGACTATTGGAGAGTTCCGATCATAGAAGATCGATTGCAGATCGTCAGAATCTTCTCATGTTTATCAGCAAACTCAGAAGAAAGACTCCGAAGGGTTTATGTGTGTGCAGTGTGAGACACGATGAGATATAGAGTCAGATTATCTGATGGATCATTTTATCCATTTCTACTATAAGCATCCAGTAAATATTAGGACATACTTTGAAGACTCAGTTGAAGACTATGGATGAAGCTTTCGAGAGGACGATCCACAACCTCAAAAGCTGAGATCATTAAAGAAGATTGGATTATCACCCCAGCAGCGATCTACTACCTCAATTTTAGTTGGAGCTCTTCGATACTGTTAGGGCAATCTCTTGCCATGATAAGGTTTTGATGTGTGTGGCAAAAGGTTTAAGTTAGTGTGTTATGTTGATTTGATACGTGCGTTGATGTTGTGCAGGACTTAGTAATTCGCACATGGAGTCGTGGCGAGTTTCACATCTCATGACTTGTGCCTTGAGTCGGTGAAGGATAGCTTTGCGGAAGCCGTGCGCTTGGCATCCGAGGGACCGTCGGATGAGAAGCTTGGAGTGAAGCCGGAGGAAGTAGACTTCGAGGCAAGAGACGCAAAGGAGCATTGCATAGCCGTGCGCCTGATGCTGCCGAGGGACGTGGTCGAGAACGAAGAGAACTTCGAAGGCGAGGGACTCCGAGAGATGAGAGTGAGCGAATGTAACCCGGGAAGGGGTAGATCTTAGGTGAAACTTGGCCATTTTGGCCAAGTGTCAGATGGGTTTTCCCGACACGTTGCCATGTCATAGCGGCGGCCGATCGCTTCCGAGTCGATGGGTCGATCGATCGTGGTATAAAACTGTTTAGTGCTTGGCAGCGATCACATGGATCGGCAATGATCGATGCGATGAAGCAATGATCGCCAGGGAATGGAAGTCGACTGATGGCACTATGCACGAGCACAGAATGGAGTCGACTCCATTGAGCACTCGACTGATCGAGCATCAGTCGACTGATGGTAGGATCAGTCGACTGATGCCAGTACCGTTGGATGAAGTCCAACGTGGAAAGCGGTCGTTATTGGGCAACGACTACAGGACCAGTCGACTGATCGAGGGCATCAGTCGACTGCTCCTGTGTCAACGGGAAGAAACCCTCTTCCTCTATAAAAAGGAAGGGGATGGGGCTTTGGGGGGCTAATACTCATGCTCCAATTTGCTCCCAAAGTGCTCTAAGTGTTCTTCCACTCTTCTTACTTACTTTATTTCCATTCTATTGTAAGAAGAGAGATTGTAAAGAGGTTACCTCCACCTAGCTTTGTGCAAAGGAGAGATCTAGTGGATAGATTGCGGAGTGATTCACCGTGGACGAATCGGACCGTGGATTAGCGGCGTAGCCGTGAACCACGTTACATCTCGGTGTTTGTATTGTTTGTTTTCATTGTTTATTTGCTTGTCTTTATTTATTTGTATTTGCATATTCCGCTTGCGCTAACGTTTTGTAGACGAGCAAATTACGACATCCAACGAACGAGGGCTATTCACCCCCCTCTAGCCGACCAATCGATCTCCCAACAAGTGGTATCAGAGCAAGGTTGCTTGTCACCGGACTAACCGCCGCAACAAGCTCTACATCTCAAATGGCCGGCTCAAACATCCACCCACCGAAGTTCGACGGCGAATTCTCTTGGTGGAAAAAGAGAATGGAGGTATTCTTCGAAACCGACTTTGAAATTCTATTAATAATGGAAAACGGTTTTGAGTTGCCTAGGAACGAAAATGGGGAGCTATTGGAGAAATCAAGGTGGAGCAAGAGGCAAAGAGAAGAATATTTGGCAAATTCAAAGGCCAAGCACCACCTATACAATGTACTCCCCCAACAAGAAGTCAATAGGATAGGGGAATGTTCTAGTGCTAAGGACATGTGGGAGAAGCTAGTTGAACTTCATGAAGGCACTTCGGAAGCCAAGCTAGCAAGAAGGGATCTCCTCCGCTCCCAACTATCAAATATTAAGCTTGAAAAGGGAGAAAAGGTAACTTCCCTACATTCTAGATTTAAAGAAATATTAATTGGGCTAACAAGTGTAGGAGAAAAGCTCTCCAACCGGGATATGGTAATGAAGGCCATAGATGCCTTTCCCCGGTCCTCAAGATGGAGCTCCATGGTGGATTCGTTTTACATCTCCAAGAACTTGGAAGTAAGTACCTTGGAGGAATTTTTCTCAACAATGGAGCTCCACGAAACTAGGCTTGAGGGAATACAAGAAGAGACTAGAATTTAACCCTCAAGAGGAGTAGCCTTGATGGAAAATAAGGGGAAGAAGAAGATAGAGATCCCCTCCTCCTCCGATGATGAAGCCTCTACCTCTTCCATGGATAGCACAGAAGAAGCCTACATGGTAAGGAAGGTAAGGCGTGCATTTAAGAATTTTAGATTTGATAAATCTCATGATAGGAATAGAAGACCAAGGGGGATGATCATTTGTTACAATTGTCAAGGGGAGGGACACATAAGGGACAATTGTCCCCTCCTAAACAAGAGCAAAGAGGAAAGGAAAAAGAAGGAAGAAAAGAAGAAGAAGAAGGGGAGCAAGAAGAAAAAGGAAGAAGAAAAGAAGGCCAAGGAAAGAGGAAAAGCCATGGCTCTCAAAGCAAAGACATGGGATGACCTTGCTTCCTCATCCTCATCCGAAGAAGAAGAGCATGTCTATTCCAACCTAGCACTAATGGCTCTTCATGACTCGGATTGCTCCTCCTCCTCCTCAAATGAAGAATCAAGCTCAAGTGGAGAGAGCTCAAGAGAAGGGAGAGCTTCTACATCCTCCTCATCCGAAGAAGAAGAAGAAGACATGGAAACTATGGTAACGAATGCCTCTCCTAAGAAAATAGTTTCCATAATTTCTAGTTTAACTAGGGACTTATTTGGAATGAAAAAGAAAAATAAAAGCATGCTTGATCAAATTAAGGCATTAGAAAATAAGCTAGAAAATGCATGCTTAAATAATAATGATATTTCTTCTAGCTTAAATGATGTATGTTCACATGACTATATGCCTTTGGATGTTAATGATGCATGCATAGAGGAAAATAGGGCTTTAAGGGAAAAGGTAGACTATTTGACAAAAGCCCTAGAGAAATTCCATATAGGCTCCAACACATTGAACATGATTATAGGGAGCCAAAGGGCAAGCTTCAACAAAAAGGGCCTAGGATACAAAGAAAAGAAAAATGAAAAGGCCTATAAATGCCTAATTGCTAGGGGACAAGATAAGAAGAAAGTAATAGCTAGGAAATGGATCCCCAAGGAATACTTAGTGAACCCAATAGGAAAGAACTTATTTTGGGTTCCAAAATCCATCCTTAAGGGTTAGGAAAACCCTAGGGTAGTCAACCATATGGAATTGACCTATATCATATTTTGGTTGACTTAGGATGGCAGGACAACATTTTTAGAATAGTGTTGGGTGATGATAACGTGCCCATAAATAGATAATAATGCTTAAATCATGATGATTAATGTAATTGCTATGTATGTTTGAAATCATGATTTATGATTTTAATATTTGGCAAGTAATCATGAGAAATAGGGTTGAATCATGCTTTAGGTGATACTTTGTTTATTATCATCATATAATACCTAATGCATGATTATTATTTAATGAATACATGTATTCCATGATCATAATATGAAATTAATTCATATATGTCATTATGATCATGTAGGTTGTTGGGTTGATACTTAACCATGATAGAATTGCATGAATACAAGGGTTAAGTATATACAAATACCCCCCAGGATGCATCTCACACTCACTATAGGCTAACTTGATTGCAAACTTAGCATGGGTGAGATGTTAGGATGATACAAATGTCCACTAGTGCCTATAGCATTTAGATGGTCATTTAAAGTATCAAAATAGCAATAATAGACTAATCATGGGGAAGGCTTATGTTTAATTCATAGACATATTGCCCAAAGATCATGGTTGGATATTTCATATGTTTTCAAAACAATTTTTTAATCTAAAATCTATGTATTCATGTTTTGAAACAATTCAAAGCAAGACTAGGTGTTAAAATGGATACTCTTATGATAAAAAACCTAGTAGTTTTTAAAGCTTATGGATTTTTGGCAAATACGTGGAAATATAATGATTTTTCATGAAAACCTACTTTTCACTGATAGATATACTTAAAAGAAATGTGTTCCCCAAATTTCATGATTTTTCGAATTTTCTGGAATTTTTAACGCATTTTTGAAATTCGATCCGTAAATCGTAAATCCCAAAACAAGATGCCACGATCGGTAGTCCAACGGTCAGTGATGACTGAATATCAGACCGTAAAAAGGCTGAATTCCGATTTTAAATCAACTTGTGGTATTTTCTTTCTATTAGACTTGATGCCATGTGTTTTTAACTTAGTGTTAATCTTTTTGATGGTGTCAAAGGGGGAGAAATAATTATGTTTAAGTAAATTGTGATAGGGGGAGAAAATTTGTATGAGGAGTTTCATGGGTTAAGGGGGAGTTGCATGTTGCTATATCATGTTTATGTTTACATGCTTTCTTTCCTTTAAAATTTAGATCAAATATTTTTACCTAACTTAAACGGATTGCCACACATCAAAAAGGGGGAGATTGTTAGGGCAATCTCTTGCCATGATAAGGTTTTGATGTGTGTGGCAAAGGGTTTAAGTTAGTGTGTTATGTTGATTTGATATGTGCGTTGAAGTCGTGCAGGACTTAGTAATTCGCACATGGAGCCGTGGCGAGTTTCACATCTCATGACTCTTGCCTTGAGTCGGTGAAGGATAGCTTTGCGGAAACCGTGCGCTTGGAGCATCTGAGGGACCGCCGGACAAGAAGCTTGGAGTGAAGCCGGAGGAAGTAGACTTCGAGGCAAGAGACGAAGGAGCAGCGCTGATGCGAGGGACGTGGCCGAGAACGAAGAGAACTTCGAAGGCGAGGGACTCCGAGAGATGAGAGTGAGCGAATGTAACCCGGGAAGGGGTAGCTCTTAGGTGAAACTTGGCCATTTTGGCTAAGTGTCGGATGGGTTTTCGACACCCGATCCGCCATGTCGACAATGATCGCTTCCGAGTCGATGGGTCGATCGACCGTATAAAACCGATTTAGTGCTTGCGGCCGATTGCTATGGGTATCGGCAATGATCGATGTCGACAGCAATGATCGCTGTGGAATGGCGATTGGTGAGCGGCACTGTGCACGGGCACATAATGGAGTCGACTCCATTGAGCACTCGACTGATCGAGCATCAGTCGACTAATGGTAGGATCAGTCGACTGATGCCAGTACCGTTGGATGAAGTCCAATGTGGAAAGCGACCGTTATTGGGCAACGACTACAGGACCAGTTGACTGATCGAGGGCATCAGCCGACTGCTCCTGTGTCAACGGGAAGAAACCCTCTTCCTCTATAAAAAGGAAGGGGATGGGGCTTTGGGGGGCTAATGCTCATGCTCCAATTTGCTCCCAAAGTGCTCTAAGTGTTCTTCCACTCTTCTTAATTGCTTTATTTCCATTCTATTGTAAGAAGAGAGATTGTAAAGAGGTTACCTCCACCTAGCTTTGTGCAAAGGAGAGATCTAGTGGATAGATTGCGGAGTGATTCACCGTGGACGAATCAGACCGTGGATTAGCGGCGTAGCCGTGAACCACGTTACATCTCGGTGTTTGTATTGTTTGTTTTCATTGTTTATTTGCTTGTCTTTATTTATTTGTATTTGCATATTCCGCTTGCGCTAACGTTTTGTAGACGAGCAAATTACGACATCCAACGAACGAGGGCTATTCACCCCCCTCTAGTCAACCAATCGATCCCCCAACAGATACTTCCATCCGAGAGAAGCAATTTACTCAGCAGTATCAGCAACAGACATCTCAGAAGATTCAGACATTCAGACAACAACTATTACCTTTCCAGAAGACCGCAATTGTTACCTCCCCAGGCGTGGTTATGCTTTATACAGAGGAGAGATTTTTATGACGATAGTCGTATCTATGCTGTATTCTTCAGTTGGAGCGATACCTTTCACAGAGTTGGAGCGTGCTATGATGTTGATAGTTCTTCGGTACCTTACAGCCGGTTGTATATTCTCTGCCAGTACAACAGTGTTTACCATCTCCATTGCAGTTGTTTTAGTTTGTACCTCAGTTTCAGCAGTTTGACTTCAGTTCCTCCATGGTAGACTTTTGCAGCTACTTGAGCTCAGCTGTCAAGAACAGATGTTGGGCGAGTTTACATGGTTACATGAGAAGAGGTATAGAAGACCGAAGAATTTATCATTCGGGGTATTACTTTAGGTTACCCTATTTGCTGGTGTATCGAGATATACTGTAGTTATAGGTAGTTAGGTCTAGAATATTCTTGGACAGGATTAGAAGGGTTTCTATCGACTTATGGGTTGGCGATTGTTCTCTACCGTTCGGTGAGATGTTGATCAACAACCAAGAAGTCCAGGGATACCCTTAACCTTTGCTAGACATACCTTCACTATAAACATATCCTTATAGGTAGTTAAATTGTTGAAATGAGGGTATAACATGTATCTCAGATGTGCATATAATTCAAGAGTATTCGGATGTAGTTCCGGATGAACTCCTAAGCTTGCCACTATATGGGCAAGTGGAATATGTGATTGGGGGTGATTTCGGGAATAGTTCCGATATTGGAGACCTCATACCAGGAGATGATTTTATTGGTATCAGTGTTGCTAAACACTATGGGAGATTTGTCTGTCTCAGTGTTTCTTCATGAGAAGACTTGTAACTCTTTGATAAAAGAGAGATGGACCTTTGAGGTTATGCATTGATTATCGATGATTGGAATGCAGTAGTTGTTGGAAATGATATCCTTCATTGTGGATAGATGATCTGTTTAGTTCAGTTAAAGGACACCTGTGTATACCCTAGGGTTGATTTGCGATTAGAGTGTTGATATTGTAGTGACTTGGTGTCATACAATTATCATTGTTGGTGTGATGATTGATATATCATCAGCTTAGAGTAACAGGATGTAGGTGTGTAGAAGACGACATTTCATACTTGGTATAAATTTTAGGAGATGTTGATAATGTTGTTAGACTTATCGACGATTTAGTCGTTCATGGATTTGAGGAATCAAGTACTCTTTGAGTATTTGAGATCGATTGTCATCATATCGGTGAATGATATAGTTATGGATATATTCACGATCTTAAGGGAAGTTATGTTTCCCTACATTGATTTGATATTTACCATAGATGAGGATAGGATGTTACTAGCGTTACTATACCGCTGATTTTTTGGACCAAGAAGGTGATGGAAATCACCTGGTCGGAAGTTTGTGAAGCTAGGTTTCAAGGCCTAGAAGGTGGCTGACTTTTGTGTCAGTGTTAGTTAATCCGTTCGATAGGGATGAAAGGGTATTGTACGCAGATGAATCATTTCAGGGATTAGAAGCGATCCCGATGCAGTTGAATGAGATGTATATTATGTGTATGCTAGTTGAGAAACTAGCGAGATTAGTCATTATAGACTTCCAATTCTATGTGACAGAGTGAATTTTGGACATTAGATTAATTTCTCTTATGAGAATAAATCTCCGTCTCTGGGAAGGATAGTGATTCCCAGATTTGCATTCGATTTAGGAAGAGTTGTTTCAGGAGACTCTTCATTTGAGAGTGATTATTTATTCGGAGTGTATCCGAAAATAGTGAGTATTGAGACGTTCATGTTGGTGGAATGATATATGGGACACGGTTGATTTCGTAGTTTGATCTTGGGTATGCCAACAAGCAAAGGTGGAATATTGTGATCGGTAGGGTTGCGTACTGTGATGATGTGGGAGCTTAGTACGTTAGACTGTGTTGGGAGATTATCTAGAATTCGGCAAGGACTTGATAGGATTTGGGTAGTCGATGATCGATTAGCTAGGTCCGCTCATTTTCTTCCGAGCCGTAAGATGGACTTCGTTGGATCGCTTGATGGAATTATATCCATGGAGTATCCTTGGGTATCATTTCTGATAGTGATTCATGATTCACATTACGATTCTGGAAAAGTTTCCCATCGGTTACAGATATAGAGCTCCACTTTGGTATAGTTATTTACCTTGTAATAGGTTGGTTGAGAATGTATATAAGAGTTGGAATATAATATTCGAGCTCAGTACCCCACTTAGTCACTTGGTGTGTGACTTTTCTCCAGATACTTGAGATAGTTGATGTGACCTCTTGTACTTGTACATGAGTATGGAAATTTGGGGACCAAATTTTTATTAGTGGGGGAGAATGTAAGATACGAAAAAAAAATTAAAATTAAATAAAATAAAATAATATCCCTTGCTAATTGAGAATTAGCTCATGGAATTTTTAGGAACTTTTAGAAATTTTTCCGGATTAAAAAGGAGTTCAAATGAGGAAGGTAAAGCGTAATGGGAGATTGAGTTAACTAGGTTAGCTTGAGTCAAACTTGAGCTAGCCCAACCAAGCCGGTCGGCCTTTAAAGCCGATTTCTTCTGCGTTTTCCCCATTCTTTTCTTATCGCAATTTTTTCCTTTCCTCTGTTCGATGCGATCTCTTTCTTCACCGCGCACCCATTTCTTCCTCGCTGCTTTCTCATTTCTCCCGATTCGAGCGAAAATTTTCTCGCCGAGAGCTCTGCCGTCGCCGGAGCGGTCGCCATCTCCGTCGAGTGCCTGCGGTAGCCACGATCGATTTCCTATTTCACCGATTCCTTCGATCGTGATTTCCACAGCTTCCCGTCGCCTCTGGAGCTAGCTCACCGGGTCATTCATCGCTGCCACTTCATCGTCGGGGATCATCTGAAGCGGAAGGCCATCGATCACGTTCTTCTCCCTCTCCCTTGCTTTGCATCATCGCCGTCGTATTATCGTTGGAGCTCTCACTCTCTGCTACTCGTCACTTCAGGCGTCGAGGGTTTTGCTATGAGCTCAAGCCACCGAAGCCTTTCTCTTCTTCCTCGAGCTCAAATCGTCGCGCCTTTCTCTTCTTCGAGTCGACTTGCCATCGTCACACCGGAGGTCGGCACTAGCCCTGTAGCCTGCCATTTCGATCGTGAGTTGGAACGGTGAATGCACATGGCTGGGAGCTTGGATCGGCAGCGACTGCACTCCGGTTGATCTCTGCGGTAGCTAGGTGAGTGTTGCTATTGTCCTTGATGTTGGATGAGATTTGTCTTCTTGATGCAGCTTATGATGTTGTTAATTGTCGATTTTTGTGATTTTAACGAAGCTATCATCGCAATTGGGGAGGTAAGGTTTTCCGATGTTGATTAAGCTAATGGATTGCTATGGGATGAGCATAATTGATTTATTTGAATAAGGATGTTAGAAGTGAGGATCGGATGAAAACAGATATATATATTGTGATTTCAGGTATTCTTGGTATTGAACTAGGGATTGTTTCTATTCAACTGAGGGCTTGATTCCAGAGCTACTGTGGACGATGGAATTGAGTTTGGTAAACTTGATCTAGTGATGGTATAGTTGGAGAACAATCATGTTTATTCATGATCATTAGATATGTGATGGTACTTAATTGTATCCTATTGTTATAGGACTTTGATGGTGATGGATACATGAACATGGAGATGGATACCACGGATTATGTATCAGGTGGGTAATATCTTCCCTTGTCAGGTAGTTTTGATTTAAATCTGGTGCATGAATTTTGATTTATGCTATTACTTTGATCTTAGATCCACTCTTATTTAATCATATGCTTGTACTGCCTTGACCTTTGAGATATATACTCTGTTACTTCATTGATTATCTAGCACGGATAGGAACTATAAACCCTATTATGTGTTAGCCGATGGATGTTCAGTAAGTACAGGTGGTTAGGGTTATCCTGTTGACCTCAGATTGGATTACTGTGTTACATCACTAGGGTTAGGTGATGGTTTGGGTTATGGAGTCGATTATTGTATCGTACACATATTAGTTGTGCATCTATGGTGGATCTAGTTGTCTGTGCATAGATAAATGTGTGTGGTTGTCAGTATGTGATTATGGACTAGAGGTCCTAGCATGATTGTATATCCATTAAGGATCGTATATCTGTGTATGGATATATGGATGGTCGATAGTATCTCGCTACTGACTAGAGGTCTTAGCATGGTTGACTGTCAGATGTGTATGATTCTTTGTGTGATAGAGAGAGTCTTGTGAGTTGTAGTCCTTGTATAGTTGACTTTTGGTTGACCAGGACTCCCCGTGAGATAGGGAGTGTTGTGAGGATACTTGTGTGGAGATATACATCATTACATTTGCATGCATGTTGTTGACTGGGTCTCCCTTGTGGTTGAGACGGGTCGTCAGTCATCCTGCCTCCCCGGCCACTCGGGGTAGTGGTAGCAGGGTTGAGTGGCAGAGCATTGGATGTGCCGCGCTCGACCACTATAGATGGTGGTAGCTGGAGATGCGCACCTGGCTACTGTGCAGAGTGGTGTTAGCACTCGCCCACTATAGACGGTAGTTGTGTGACGTGCAGTTGTCCTGTGTGCAGAGCTTGTCTACTCATGGGTAGTGATAGAGTGGCCAGCAGCAGGGACCCCCGGGGAGTAGTTAGCTTTTTACGCTTATATGCTACTCATTCATACTACCCAACTCGGTCACTCGAGAGTAGTGGCAGCTGAAGTTGGGCTAGTCGTCATGTCGTGCCACCCGGGCCATACTGGGGTCGTGGTCGGACGGGTCCGTAGACATGGCCATGCATATGCATTGTTAATATATATGTATGCATGTATTTGATATATGTTTTACATATGCCTATGAGATGCTGCATTTGATTGAGCTTTGATTGTTGCATATGCTTGTACATCATGATACATGTCATTTGCATATTATATACTTTGTGTGTTGAGAATTGATATATATGTTGGTCCAGACTGTTGTATGCATTTGATTAGCGTCATGTCATAGTATGGTATGAACCGGAATGATATTACATGTGATTATATATTATTCATATGTCTAAGTGTTGGTTAGGTATGAGATTGACTTTGTACGTTATATGGGTTATGTTATGGTATATCTATTTAGGATGATATAGCTTATGGTGTTGCAGACCGTCAGGTACGTTGGTACATTACTTCATGTTCAGTTGATCAGTTTATTAAATACATTGAGTATGACTATACTATGGTTACTTATTACTAGATTTGGATAGGACTGTATGTCTATTGGACTCATGTTGTATACCTGTAGATCTTCACATGTATACTTGTAGATCTCGTTATCCTATATGTTGTTCATGCATTTTCTATATATTACCCCTGAGTTTATACTCACCACCCCAGACCCTGGGTTTTCTGTCGCCCAGGTAATGGTAGAAGATTTCATTGGATGTTCGGAGATCCGACAGCTGATCCCATCTCACACCGAACAATTGGGGGTTTCCACGTATTTGCTTCCGCTGTTGTTTTGTATAAATCTGGCGTTCATGCTAACGATCACCTTCTGATCTCTAGGACTATAAAACAAACCTCCTTTCGTTCCTCAAGGATAGCCAACAAATATGCGTACTTCTGTATGAGGTTCCAACTTACCAGCATCTTCCTTCAGCACATGTGCTGGACTCCCCCAAATTCGAATATGTCTTAGACTAGACTTTCGCACAGTCCACAATTCTGTGGGAGTAGAAGGCATAGATTTAGATGGTACCAAGTTCAGAATATACACTGCCGTATCTAGAGCATATCCCCATAACGAATCTGGCAACTCAGAATAACTCATCATCGATCTAACCATCTCCTTAAGAATCCTATTCCTTCGCTCTGCTACACCATTCTGCTGGGGTGTGCCTGGTGTAGACAATTGGGATTGAATCCCAGCCTCTGATAAGTAATTCCTAAACTCTACCAAGAGGTACTCACCGCCACGATCAGATCGTAGTGTCTTGATACTTTTACCTTGACGTTTCTCCACATCAGTCTTGAATCCTTTTAACATGTCAAAGAATTCAGACTTGCAACGCATCAAGTAAATGTATCCATATTTGAATAATCATCTATAAAAAAGACGAAATACTCAAAACCACCTCTAGCCTGGATAGACATAGGACCACACAAATCAGAATGAATCAATTCCAACACATCTTTGGCTCTATACCCCTTAGCCTTAAAAGGCCTTTTGGTCATTTTACCCTCCAAGCAAGATTCGCAGGTTGGGAAATCTTCCACCACTAATGAACCCAGAGGTCCATCAGCTATCAACCTTTGAATTCTGCTTAGGTTAATATGACCAAGTCTTAGATGCCAAAGAAATGTTTGGTTCATCTTCGAAGGTTTTTTTCTCTTATTGGAATTAGAAGATGAGTTATTAACTTCTATTTGCATCATGGGAGCTTTTGGTTCAAGTGTATATAAATTTCCTATCAATGCACCAGAACAGATAATCTCTCTACTCCTTTTTATAACAACTATGTCATTAAAAAAAATAGAATATCCATCCATAAACAATTTAGAAACTGAAATCAAATTCTTTCTAAATAAAGGTACATAAAGGCAATTTTTAAGAACCAAAACTTTATTCCTCTCAAAAGACAAATAAACATCTCCTACTGCAACAACCGCCACCTTCATGGCATCATCCAAGTATATGGTAATCTCCCCCTCAGCCAGTCGTCTAGTTGTAAGGATGTATACTGAAAAGTCTAACTTTTGTATGAACATCTTTATTTTGAAATAAGAATCACATGATCATTGTTTGCATTTTTATGGTTATGCAACATTGTCTAATACATTACATTGTAGATAACATGGTGTGTGGTGTCACACAGGAGATCATGTTATCGGCTCCTTGTAAAGTATAAGTAAAAGCTCACAACCGAGATGGCTTTGGACAAACCATCGGAATGGTTGTAGTGTGATTTGGTATTAGTCTGTCTTGATCATAGAATCACACTAGTGCACTTTGTGTGTATTGAGTAGGACCGACTTAGAGGTGATTTGATTTATTGCTGACTACATAATCAAATCGGACCTCAGATATTATTTAGTAAATGCTCTTAATCCCGATATAATAACGGGCACATATACTTAGTATTCATCTCTTTGATTTACCAATGGGCGAAATTTATAGATTAAATCGATAGGCTCCGTAAGTTGGGAGATGATATTATTTATATGGTATGCCGTTGATTATAGGAGGAACTTGTGTCCTATATATTAGGATGATGATGTCCCCTTGAGGAGCTCATAAGGTTCATCATGTAAACCCTGCAGGTGGACTTGGTCCAGCATGATAAAAAGGTTGAGTGGTACTACTCAAGGAGTTAGATGTTGATTAATTAATGGTCAGTAAATTAATTAATCGACGGACATTCGAGATCTTAAACACGGGGAGAAAATGTACAAATAATATATGGAGCCCATATTATCATATGGGGGTTGGTGAGGTAGATCGATGATGATCCTTTAGTGGATTGGATTATCATTAGTGGATCGGACTTTATGTGGGATTGATCCATGGGTGGCCAAGATCCAACTCCTCCTCATGGTCCCTAATGTAGCCTATTAACACCTCATGAAGCTTAGATCCAATGGATAGAAACAAAACTCTATATCTATAGGTAGAGATTAAATCTCTAAGATCCGACGGTTGAGATTAAATCTCTAGATTCGACGGTTGAGATTAAATCCCTAGAACCAATGGTAGAGATTAAAAGGAGGCTTATCCCTAACTCTATAAAAGGAGCTTGATGGGTTGGCGTGGAGAATAATCCAAGGAGAGCTAGGGTTTTGGGCGGCAAGAGAGGAATCCTAGTTGAGATAGGATTAGGGTTTGGAGGCTTAGGGTTTTGGAGGCTTGGGCGGCACCAAATAAGGAAGTTTTTCCTTTCTTCTTCCTTCTCCATTGGCCGACATCCAACACCTTTTCCAGCCCCTTTACAGCCATTGGCCAGTGCCCAAAAGCTCTCTTCTCTTCTCCTTGAGTGGTAGAAACAAGACTTAGGGGTCTCCCTTGGTGTCTTGGATGGTTTCCATCATCATCTCCCTCTCTTTGTTGGCCGGCGGCAAGGATTGTTTTTGTTCCTTGTTGGTTGGTTTTAGGGAGGAGAAAAACCTTGTTTCTATTCTTCCTTTTGCTTTGGAAGAGCAAGGAAGGAAGATTTGCGATCTAGGAGCTTCAACTTTTGGTAGATCGTCACCCACACGACGTCCGAAAGGAGGAAGGTCATAGATTAGAAGATCGGGAGGTATATCGATTCTCTAATTTTTATATGTTACATGTTTGTATTTGTTTTTCAATTATGAGCATGATATAAATCTGTATATGGCCAAATAATACTTGGATCCCGAGCACAAACACAAAAATCGGCGATCCAGACATCGTCTATTCCGCGGCTACTCGTAGAATAGAGGATGGTAGCTTGAACAACGAGTTTGTTCAAGTGACTTCTCTAAACGAATAGCACGGCGATGACTTGGTTATTTGAGCAATCCTTTTTGTCTAGGATTAAATTTTTAATCCGGGGACATCGATGGTGAAGGGAGTTGCTTCGGAGGCTCATTGGCTCCCATGTCCCCGGATTAAAATTTTCACTAATGAAAGAACTAATCCGGATGTGATGAGTTTTCTTAGCACAACCAATTCGTCGTCATTCTAACAACTTGAGTGATCGCTTAAACAAATTAGTTGTTCAAGCAACACAACTCTTCTAGTTGGTTAGCCGCGGAAGAGACGACGGATGGATCGCCGGTTTTTGTCTTTGTCTTCGGGGTCCATAATTATACAAAATATATACAAATGCACACAACTATAATCAACACATAAAAGAACATGCTAAGATCAGAAAATAAAGTTGTAAAACTTTTATACCTCACGATCTTCTACCGTATGTCCTATCCTCCTCGTGGACGTCGTGTGGGCGAAGATCCTCCACGAGTAGAAGCCTCCTAGATCGCGTTCTTCCCTTCCTTGTTCGCTGCGAACAAAGAGAAGAACCAAACAAAACTCCTTCTCCTTTCTAGAACTGGCCACCAAGCCAAAGGGCTTGATACAACCGCCGGCCAAGGAGTGACTTCTTGAGCACCGGCCAACCTTGAAGCAATGTTGCCGCCGGCCACTAAGATGGGATATGGATGAATGCCGACCAACCTTGTATCAATGTTGCCACCAGCCACCAAGGAGAAAGGGAGGAAGAAGAGAACCGGCCAAGGATGAGAAGAGGAAGAGGGGGGCGCTGGCCAAAACCCTAGGGAGAACCAAGATGTTGCCGCCCACTTCAAGCCACCCAAAACCCTAACTCTCTTAGGGTTTGTTGCCGCCCACTTCTAGATAGGCAAACCCTAATTTCCAAGCTCTATATTTGCCGCCCAAGCCTAAGCCCTCTATTTATAGAATTGGGCTTAAGCCTCCTTTAATCTCCACCGTCGGATCTAGGGATTTAATCTCCACCGTCGGATCTAGGGTTTTATCCCAACCGTCGGATCTAGGGTTTCATCCCAACCGTCGGATCTAGGGTTTCATCCCAACTGTCGAATCTAGGGTTTCATCCCAACCGTCGATTCTAGGGATTTAATCCCAACCGTCGGATCAAGGGATTTAATCTCAACCGTCGGTTCTAGGGTTTCATCCCAACCGTTGGATCTAGAGATTTAATCTCAACCGTCGGTTCTAGGGATTTAATCCCAACCGTTGGTTTTAGAGTTTTGTTTTACATCCTTGGATCTAGACTTCTTGAGGATTATGTTAGGGTACGATAGGGACCATGAGGAGGAGTTGGATCTTGGCCACCTGATGGATCGGAACCACACAAACTTGATCCATCAATGATGTTCCATTCCACTAGAGGATCATCATTGAACTACCTCACCAACCCCCATAAATTAATATGGGCTCCATATATTATTTATACATCCATCTCCCCGTGTTTAAGATATCGAATGTCCGTCAATTAATTGATTTACTGACCATCAATTAATTAACATCTAATTCCTCGAGTAGTACCACTCAACCTTATCATCATGTTGACTAAGTCAACCAGCTGGGTTTACATGATGAACCTTATGAGATCCTCAAGGGGACATCATCAACCTAATATATAGGACACGGTTTCCTCCTATAATCAACGGCACACCATGTAAATAATATTATTTCCCAACTTACCGGGCATATTGATTTAATCCATCTAAATCTCACCCTATGGTAAATCAAAGAAATAAATACTAAGTACATGTGCCCGTTATTATATCGGGATTAAGAGCATGTACAACATAATATCCGAGGTCCGATTCAATTATGTAGTCAGCAATAAATTGAATCACCTCTATGTCGGTCCTGCTCAATACACCTAAGTGTACTAGTGTAACTCTATGTTCAAGACAAAACAATACAAAGCTACACTACAACCATGCCAATGGTTTGTCCAAAACCATCTTGGTTGTGAGCCTCAACTTATATTCTACAAGGGACTGATAACATGATCTTCTGTGTCACACCAAGTACCATGTTATCTACAATGTAAAAATATTAGACAATATTCACACATATAATAAATATAAAGTGCAAACAATGATCATGTGATTCTTATTTCAAAATAAAAATGTTCATACAAAAAGAGCTAGGCTTTCAGTATACATTCCAACAATCTCCCACTTATACTAAAAGACTATGTTGTCATCACACTGCCATACATCTGATCCCCATGTCCTCCACATGCCTATCAAACTCTTTCGCTGGAAGGGCCTTAGTGAATGGATCCGCCAGGTTATCCTCTGATGCAATCTTGGCGACAGCTACTTCTCCTCGCTTTACGATCTCTCGTATCAGGTGGTACTTGCGCTCTATGTGTTTACTCGCCTTATGGGCTCATGGTTCCTTCGAGTTTGCAACTGCACCACTGTTATCACAATAAATTGTGATAGTTCTGGGCAAACCAGGAATCACATCCAAGTCCATCAAGAAGTTCCTGAGTCATACAACTTCCTTGGTTGCCTCAGAGGCTGCCACATACTCAGCTTTCATGGTAGAGTCCGCCACGCATTTCTGCTTTACACTCCTCCATACTATGGCTCCACCTCCAAAAGTAAACACAAACCCCGAGGTAGACTTACTGTTGTCTCTATCTGATTGGAAATCCGAATCCGTGTAACATACAGGGACTAATTGATCTGCCCGGTAAATCAGCATATAATCCCTAGTCCTTCTCAGGTACTTCAATATATGCTTTACCGCAGTCCAATGTCCCTGTCCAGGATTACTCTGATATCTGCTAACCATGCCCACGGCAAAGCAGATATCTGGTCTCGTACATAGCATAACATACATGAGGCTTCCTACTGCCGAAGCATAAGGAACCGCCTTCATGTCCTTTATCTCCTTTGATGTTTTGGGACACATCTCTTTAGATAAAGGAACTCCATGCCTAAATGGTAGAAAACCTTTCTTGGAGTTCTGCATGCTAAAACGAGCAAGGATAGTGTCAATGTATGAAGCTTGAGATAAGCACAACATCCTTTTCTTGCGATCCCTTATTACTTTGATCCCAAGGATGTGTCCCACTTCTCCCAAGTCCTTCATGTCAAACTGTTTGGACAACCATACCCTTACGTCTGATAACACTTTGATATTGTTGCCAACTAACAAAATGTCATCTACGTATAGTACAAGAAACACCACTACGTTTCCGTCACATCTCTTGTATACACAAGGCTCATCCAGACTTTGAATAAATCCATATGACTGGATTACCTCATCAAAGCGGATGTTCCAAGTTCTAGAAGCTTGCTTCAATCCATAAATGGACCGATTAAGCTTACATACAAGATTCTCTTTGCCTTTAGCAATGAATCCCTCTGGTTGCCGCATATAGATGTTTTCCTCAAGACTTCCGTTAAGGAAAGCTGACATGACATCCATCTACTAAATCTCATAATCCATATGAGCAGCTATAGATAAGAGAATCCGGATAGACTTAAGCATTACTACCGGCGAAAAGGTTGTTGGATCGAAAGTGTCGCTAGAGGGGGGGGTGAATAGCGATACGGTGTCGTTAAAAACTTTTGCAATAAGTAAAAAGCAAGTAGAGAATGCACAGCGGAAATATAAAGTAGACAAGATATTTTTACGTGGTTCACAATCTTTCGATTGCTAATCCACGGCCCTAGTGATCCTTGATCACGTACGGAGGGCAATTCACTAAAACCACTCCTCTTCGTTGGAAGTAGGAGCAACGATTACAAAAAGAAATCAAGGCAAAGGGACACTCCCCCTTTCCTTGTTACGATTAAAGCACAAAGACAATTTAAAGAAGTAGAACTTAAATAAATATACCGACAACTCTTATAAGTAGAAGATGTAGCTTTCGTTGTCGTCGTAGACGAATGTGAGTAGTAGTAAGCGGCGTTACGAGTGTTGAGAGCTCTTGAATTCGTGTCGTTTGCTTGGCTTGAACATGTCTATTTCTTTATATTGATCTATGTATTTAGACATAGGTTGTGTCAAAGGTGAGGTTCTTATCCCAACTCAAGGATGAGGTGTTTCATCCAACCACCTTGTGCCACCTCCAACCTTCTGGTGCGCCAACTCAAGGATGAGGTGTTTCATCCAACCACCTTGTGCCACCTCCAACCTCCTTGGGCGCCAACTTGAGGATGAGGTGTTTCATCCAACCACCTTGTGCCACCTCCAACCTCCTTGTGCGCCACTCAAGGATGAGGTGTTTCATCCAACCACCTTGTGCCACCTCCAGCCTCCTTGGCGCAGCGAGGATGAGGTGTTTCATCCAACCACCTTGTGCCACCTCCGACCTCCTTGGGCGCCAACTGGAGCCATTGCCAACTCACCTTATTTTGGGCGTCCACCACAAGGAAGCTTGGTGATGGTTTGGATGTCACCTTGATGCCACATCACCCTTTGTACCAAAACACGAGTCAAGTCCAAATTCACCCCCTTGAAATTGAGCTCTTCTCGAGAAATTTGGAACTTGACTAGCGATTGGCAGTAGTCAAAGGGTTTTGGGCTACTTGATACAAGTTAAGCTTAAAATATAAAGTCGATGGTTCTAACCATCGATCTCGACCTAGACCTTCCATTGGAGGTATTGGGTCGGATCTCGCTAACGACCTTGCCGCTTTCACGAGCTTACCTTGTAGCCTCGCTTCCGGTCTTCACCCGAGTACCTCGGCTTCCTCCAAGTCCCTCTGGCGTTGCGACCACCTCGGTTCCCAGGGTGTCGCGAACCTTCCGCTCAACTTTAGCATTTACGCACATAATTGAGCTCGTAAGATAACAAATATACCCTTAACTATTGAGCCTTTTGCCATAATCAAAATCGGTTCGACTTTGGTGCCTTTGCACCAACAATCTCCCCCTTTTTGATTCTCATGGCAAACCGACCTAAAAGTTAAGGAAAAATTAACATAACGATGGCTAGCATAATGATTAAGCATGAATGAGCTAGCATAAAGATTAAATATGAATGAGCTAGCATAATGATTAAATATGAATGAGCTAGCATAATGATTAAGTATGAATGAGCTAGCATAATGATTAAATATGAATGAGCTAGCATAAAGATTAAATATGAATGAGCTAGCATAATGATGATTAAATATGAATGAGCTAGCATAATGATTAAGTATGAATGAGCTAGCATAAAGATTAAGCATGAGTGAGCTAGCATAAAGATTAAGCATGAGTGAGAAATATTATTGTTTCAAGTTCTCCCCTTTGAGGTAACCTCCCCCTTGACCGAAGGTGAGTTCTTGAAAAATAATTTTTACTCCCCCTTAATAGTTGCTTAAGTAATCGGAATTACTTAATATAAAAGGTAATAATTTTGTTTACTTTCTTCCCCTTTAATTTTGGTTAATTTTGGTTACTTTTGTGACTTTCTCCCCCTTTTGCCTTAACTCAAAAAGTTTGTAAATATATTTTAGGGTTTGTAAGTCCAAGCAAGTTCCCAATATGATTTCTAAGGTAAGACTTAGGCTAATTTCATAAAAAGAAGCAAAAATAGAGTACATATATAGAAAAATTTAAATCCTACTCTATTACGCACATACCTAACTTTTAATGTTGTTAAAGATTAAGCTAAAGTCTTGGAGAGTGTGCTTCATCCACAGGAGCTGAGAGACACACTCACCCATCGCAACGTATTCGGCTTCGGTGGTAGATAAGGCAACACAATGCTGCTTCCTACTGCACCAACTCACTAGACTCGAGCCGAGGATTTGACAACAACCACTCGTGCTCTTTCTATCGAGTTTACTACCGGCATAGTCGGAGTCGGAGTAGCCGATTAGATTAAACTCGGTAGATCTAGGGTACCAAATACCTACGTTTAGCGTGCCCTTTAGATATCTAAGGATACGCTGACTAGGGTTAGGTGAGACTCCTTGGCACAGTTTGTAACCTTCTTGCACATACTTACCGCGAATAAAATGTCGTCGGCTCGCGGTTAAGTATAGGAGACTTCCTATTGCGCTCCTATAGTATTTTAGGTCAACGGGTTTTCCTTCTACATCTTCGTTTATATTAACATTAGTTGCCATAGGTGTATTGATTATTTTAGCATCTTGCATTCCAAATTGATTTATTAAGTCCTTAGTATATTTTTGTTGATGTAAATATATTCCATCTTTAGTTTGTTTAATTTGTAAACCTAAGAAGAAACTTAACTCTCCTACTAAATTCATTTTAAATTCACTTTCCATAAGTGAGATGAATTCGTTTAGCAGGATCGAGTTGGTAGTTCCAAAAATTATATCATCTACATAGATTTGGGCTATAAAGATTTCTTTTCCTACGGTTTTTACGAATAAGGTTGGGTCGACTAAACCTTGGTTGAATCCTTTGGACTTAAGATAGATCGAAAGCCTTCGCATCAAGCTCTTGGGGCTTGTTTGAGTCCATATAGGCTTTCTTAAGTCTAAGGACATGGTCGTTTATCTAGATTTTCAATCCGGAGGTTGGTATCGACGTAAACTTCTTCCTTAATGTATCCATTCAAAAATGCTGACTTGACATCCATTTGAAACAATTTAAAACCTCGATGTGCAAAGCATATGCTAACAACATTCGGATGGACTCTAGTCTTGCTCAGGCGTAGGTCTCATGTAATCTAAACCTTCACTTGACTAAACCCTTTTACTAACCTAGCTTTATTTCTAACTACTTCACCTTTATCATCAAGTTTATTTGAAATACCCACCTTGTTCCAATAATTGATTTTTCTTTAGGTGGTGGTACTAATTCCCGACTTCATTTCTAGTGAATTGAGCTAGCTCTTCTTGCATAGCAATAATAATCCTGGATCAAGAAGTGCTTGTTCAATAGTTTTGGGTTCGATTTTGGAAATTAACGAGATTTGATTAAGGTTTCGTATGAAGCTCTAGTTCGAACCCTAAATTTGGATCACCTATAACTTGATTGATAGGATGATTTGTTTGAGTCTTAGTGTGACTCGTTAGGGTCATCTATCACTTGGTCGATAGGATGACTTGGGTGAGTTCTAGTTTGACTTGGGTTAGAGTCATCTATCACTTGGTCGATAGGATGACTTGGGTTAGACGAGATTCAAGTTCAAGATCGTAGTCGGGTTCGCTATAAGTTGATTTGCTAGTTGGTTTTGTTAAGGATTGAACGGTTCGTGTCCTTCGTCGAAAACTATATTAATGGTTTCTTCGTCTTATGTGTAGGATCAATGGAATTACTAAAGGGTTGTTTGTAAGTTTTAAACCTAAATCATCTCACCAATATCTACATGATCAAAACATGTTATTCCTATGTGTTATTATTGTGAGATGACTTTCAATTTTACTTGATTAATTTTAATGAATTTAAATTAACCAACATTAGGTTAGATTCGGATTTAGTCTAAGCTCATCAAGTAATCTTTTCAAGAGATTAGCTTCGTGTCGTGGCGAGCAGGCCTTCTTTGATCGGAACAACGACCACTTCCTTAGACAAAGCTAATTTCAAGAAATTGATAACTCGACTTTCTTGAGACTAGATCTTGGTCTAACTAGTTATTTTTGAAAAGAGGCTCCCGAGGCTCAATCTTTTAAATAGGATTTTAGTTGATTTATTTTTGAAAAGAGGCTCCCCGAGGCTCAATCTTTTCGCAGGATTTTAGTTGGTTATGAGTCCTATCTAACCATTCTAAAAATAAAGGAAAAACTAAGCATGCAATTTCTAAGACTTAACAAAAATACATTTTGTATTGGCTCCCCCTGGACCATTGAATCGAGTGGGTCTATTCACATAGTGAATTTGGTCCTTGGGAACCCAATACATGTTAGATCCTAAAGTTGAAATCAAAGTGGTCTTAGGGACCCATGCTTGGACATTTTTCTTATGTTGGTTTACTATAGACATATATGACTTATTGGTTGTATTTGAGTTAAACCGAGTCCGGCCTTGTTGTACACGGCCCTTTGTGATCCAAGTAAGAGGTCAAGTCCATTGGATCCCAAAGTGAACCTTTCCAACGTGTTCCTAAGGTCTTCGACTTGTGTTTTCAAAAGCGAGTTCTCAACTTCAAGCTTTTCAACTTGAGTTGAGTCCTCCTCTTGAATACGAGTAGTCGAAGAGGTTAGGAGACCTCATGTTTGAGAAGGTTAACCTCCTCAATTAGGGTCTCGACCTTGGACTCGGACTTAGCTAGTTTCTTATTTAAAAATTTAATTGCACCATACAAAGTATTAAGTAACGACGACTTACCCTTAATGATTCTTTTGAACCGGATACGGATCCGTGGCTTGTCTTGAATGGAAGCTCATCATCGGATTCGGACTCGGACTCTTCTTGCTTCGAGTCGTGCTCGGCTTGGCCATTAGAGCTTGGATATCGTCTTCTTCCTCCGACAACTCCTCCCAAGTAGCGTTTAGCGCTTTCTTGGTCTTTGATGCGTTATTCTTTAGCTTTGGGCACTCGGACTTGATGTGACCGAACACATTGCACTCATAGCATCTAAAATTAGAAGTATTTGAATTAGGTTTAGTCTTTCCTTGAGTTGTTGGTCGTTTTCGTCTATTGATCATCTTACGAACTAGATTGACTAGTTAGGATTCTATTTCGGAGTATACTTCCGATTCGGAATCGTCTTCTTCCGTCGGGGGTGGCTTGATTGCGGGCTTCTTCTTCTTGGAACACGCAACTAACGCAATACTCTTCTCGGCGGACCACGTTAGTTTGCTCATGTAATTCAAGTTCGAAAACAATTCGTCTAACCTAATTTTAGAAAGGTCTCCTTGGAGACCTTGTAGGCATCGACCATGGATGCCCACAAGGTGGTCCTAGGAAACGAGTTAAGAGAATACCGATAAGGTCGCGATTCTCGACCTTTGTCCGATGGCATGGAGTTGGTTGATGTCTTGGATACGAGCATGTAGTTGAGTTGCGGTCGTTTTCCTGCATTTTCAAGTTATACAATTTATTTAAAAGTAAATCTCTTTTACATACCTTCGTGTCGCCGGTGCCTTCGTGTAGTTCCACTAGCTTGGTCCATAAGTCCTTTGCACTAATGAAGGGGCCAGCGGTTGAGCTCTTCCTTGGACAACCCACATTGCAAGATTTGAGTTGCCTTGGCATCGGCTTCTACTTGTTTTTCATGGAATTTGACCATTGATCGTAACCCAAAGATTCACCATCTTCATTAATAGGAAGTGTGAAACCGGTTTGATTACGATCCACATCTCGATTTGGGTTTTAAGAAAGCATTCCATCCGACCCTTCCAATAACGAAAGTCATTACCGTTGTAAAGCGGGGGTGAGTGCTAAACCCTTCGAGATGGGCCATTTAAAAACAAGAAGAAGAAACGGCGAAAAGAATCTTGCAAAACACACGGAAAGAATATTCCAAGACTTTCGTCTTGGATTAGTAGTGCGGGAAGTAAAAAAAAGATATATAAAATGTAACTTGCAAAAAGAAATAAACAATCAAATGCGAATGTCGTTGAAGTTCCGGAGGACAACCTTACTCGGGATCTAACCCGAAGGACAACCTTATCCGGATCCTAAAGCCTCTAATGCAATTCTATATGTAGGAGAAGATAAGCAAGTGAAATAATTATACGAAAACAGAAATAAATAAATAAAAAATCTGTAAAAAAAGAAAAACAAAGCTAGATTGGTGGTTTCACCGAATCTTAGCGCCCCCGGCTCTGATACCAATTGTTGGATCGAAAGTGTCGCTAGAGGGGGGGGTGAATAGCGATACGGTGTCGTTAAAAACTTTTGCAATAAGTAAAAAGCAAGTAGAGAATGCACAGCGGAAATATAAAGTAGACAAGATATTTTTACGTGGTTCACAATCTTTCGATTGCTAATCCACGGCCCTAGTGATCCTTGATCACGTACGGAGGGCAATTCACTAAAACCACTCCTCTTCGTTGGAAGTAGGAGCAACGATTACAAAAAGAAATCAAGGCAAAGGGACACTCCCCCTTTCCTTGTTACGATTAAAGAACAAAGACAATTTAAAGAAGTAGAACTTAAATAAATATACCGACAACTCTTATAAGTAGAAGATGTAGCTTTCGTTGTCGTGACGCCGTCGTAGCAAATGTGAGTAGTAAGCGGCGTTCTACGGGCGTGTTGAGAGCTCTTGAATTCTTGTTATTTGCTTGGCTTGAACATGTCTATTTATGGATATTGATCTATGAATTTAGACATAGGTAGTGTCCAAGGTGAGGTTCTTATCCCAACTCAAGGATGAGGTGTTTCATCCAACCACCTTGTGCCACCTCCAACCTTCTTGTGCGCCAACTCAAGGATGAGGTGTTTCATCCAACCACCTTGTGCCACCTCCAACCTTCTTGTGCGCCAACTCAAGGATGAGGTGTTTCATCCAACCACCTTGTGCCACCTCCAACCTTCTTGTGCGCCAACTCAAGGATGAGGTGTTTCATCCAACCACCTTGTGCCACCTCCAACCTCCTTGGGCGCCAACTTGAGGATGAGGTGTTTCATCCAACCACCTTGTGCCACCTCCAACCTCCTTGGGCGCCAACTTGTTGGAGCCATTCAACTTGTGCCACATCATGGGAGCCAACCATCTTGTGCCAACTCACCTTATTTTGGGCGTCCACCACAAGGAAGCTTGGTGATGGTTTGGATGTCCACCTTGATGCCACATCACCCTTTGTACCAAAACACGAGTCAAGTCCAAATTCACCCCCTTGAAATTCGAGCTCTTCTCGAGGCTGGAACTTGACTAGCAGTTGACTGTAGTCAAAGGGTTTTGGACTGCAGTACAAGTTAGCTTAAAATATAAAGTACGATGGTTCTAACCATCTGATCTCGACCTAGACCTTCCATTGGAGGTATTGGGTCGGATCTACGCTTAACGACCTTGCTTCGCTTTCACACGAGCTTACCTTGTAGCCTCGCTTCCGGTCTTCACCCGAGTACCTCGGCTTCCTCCGAAGTCCCTCTGGCGTTGCCCGACCACCTCGGTTCCCACCGGGTGTCGCAGACCTTCCGCTCAACTTTAGCATTTCTGCACACTTAATTGAGCTCATAAGATAACAAATATACCCTTAACTATTGAGCCTTTTGCCATAATCAAAATACCGGTTCGACTTTGGTGCCCACTGCACCAACAAAGGTCTCCTCATAATCGATACCCTCTTTCTGAGTATACCCTTTCGCAATAAGCCTACCTTTGAAGGTCTCAACCTTTCCATCTACTCCTCTCTTTCTCTTATAGATCCACTTGCATCCAATGGCTTTTACACCATCGAGTGGTTCTACTAGCTCCTAGACCTGATTAGAATCCATAGATTCTATCTCTGAATTCATCGCTCTTTACCAAGATACCGCATCTCTATCTTGGAGTGCCTCGTCATATGTCCAGGGATCAGGTTCATGTTCACCAGGGACTAAGTCCGAAGACTCTCCCAAAAACATGAATCTCTCGGGTTGTCTAACAACCCTCCCACTACGACGAGGTGCCTCCTGTGTATGCTCTGTGACACGCGGTGCAGTGACTTGTGGTATGTCCTCTTGTACCGGTGGTACTGAAGTCGGTACTTCCCCTGTCAACTCCTCAAGAACAATCCTACTCGTGGGCTTGTTGTTCATCACATAGTCCTCCTCTAGAAATCTGGCATTCGTACTCACGATCACCTTCTGATCTCTAGGACTATAGAATAAACCACCCTTCGTTCCCTTAGGGTAGCCAACAAACAAGCATACTTCTGTACGAGATTCCAACTTACCAGCATCTCCCTTCAGCACATGTGCTGGACTACCCCAAATCCGAATATGTCTTAGACTAGGCTTTCGCCCAGTCCACAACTCTGTGGGAGTAGAGGGTATTGACTTAGATGGAACCAAGTTCAAAATGTGTGCTGTCGTTTCTAGAGCAAACCCCCAGAATGAATCAGGTAACTCAAAATAACTCATCATAGATCTGACCATCTCCATAAGAGTCCTGTTCCTTCGCTCCGCCACACCATTCTACTGGGGTGTGCCAGGTGTGGACAATTGGGATTGAATCCCAGACTCTGATAAGTAACTCCTAAACTCTCCCAAGAGGTACTCGCCACCACAATCAGATCGTAGTGTCTTGATACTTTTACCTTGACGGTTCTCCACATCAACCTTGAATTCTTTGAACCTGTCAAAGCATTCAGACTTGCGACGCATCAAGTAAATGTATCCATACCTTGAATAATCGTCTATAAAAGAGACGAAGTATTCAAAGTCACCTCTAGCCTGGATAGTCATAGGACCGCACAGATCAGAATGAACCAATTCTAACACATCTTTGGCTCTATACCCCTTGGCCTTGAAAGGCCTCTTGGTCATTTTACCTTCCAAGCAAGATTCGCAAGTTGGGAGATCCTCCACCACTAATGAACCCAAAGGTCCATCAGCTATCAACCTTTGAATTCTTCATAGGTTAATATGACCAAGCCTTAGATGCCAAAGATATGTCTGGTTCATTTGCGAAGGTTCTTTTCTCTTATTAGACTTAGAAGATGAGTTATTGACTTCTATATGCATCGTGGGAGTTTTCGGTTCAAGAGTATATAAATTGCCAACCAATGTACCAGAACAGATAATCTCCCTATTCCTTTTTATAACCACTTTGTCATTAAAAGAAACAGAATATCCATCCATAAACAATTTAAAAACTGAAATTAAATTCTTTCTAAAAGTAGGTACATAAAGACAATTTCTCAAAACCAAAACTTTATTCCTATCAAAAGATAAATAAACGTCTCCCACTGCAATAGCTGCCACCTTTGAAGCATTGCCCATGAAGACGGTAATCTCTCCCTCAGCTAGTCGTCGGGTTTCCTGGAACCCCTACAAAGTATTGCAGACATGATCAGTGGCTCCTGTATCTACACACCAGGCACTGGTAGATAACACCGCTAAACATGTTTCAACAACTAAATAAGAAGATATACCTTTGTTCTTTCGGCGAGGACAGTCCGCCTTCCAATGTCCAGTCTGCTTGCAAGTGAAGCACTTGCCTTTCGGCTTCTTCACTCCTGCCTGAGGTCCCACTGCCACTTTCTTTGCTCCACCTTTCTTCTTCTTCTTCTTACCTTTCGGTTTAGAAGAAGAAACCTTCTGAGCAACCATGGCTTGAGCGCTTTGACGAAAAAGCCCCTCTGCCGCCTGGAGTTCTTTCAGAAGATCCGCCAATGAATACAACCTCTTGTTCATGTTGTAGTTGAGGCGGAACTGCTCAAAACTCCTAGGCAGAGACTGGAGAATGATATCGACCTGGGTTTCCCCATCGATCTCAGCTCCGAGGACTTCCATCTCATTAAGATGAGCCATCATCTTGAAAACATGATCCCTAACGGGTGTTCCCTCAACCATGGTGGTCGTCATAAAGTTTCTCATAGCCTCCTGTCTAGCTGCCCTACTCTGATGTCCGAAAAGTTCCTTGAGATTGAACATCATATCATAAGCTGTGGCCATGGCCTGATGCTGATGTTGCAGCATATTTGACATAGATGCCAAAATGTAACACCGCGCCATCTCATCTGCCTTGATCCATTTCTTATAACTTTCTTTCTCCTTTTCATCAGATTCATCGGTGGGCTTAGGAGGACAGACCTCGAAGAGTACAAATTTGTACTCCTCTCCAGTTAAGATAATATCCAAGTTTCTTTTCCAATCAATATAGTTTGTTCCAATAAGTTTATTTTCTTTTAATATCACAGCAAGTTGGTTGAAAGCCATTTGAAAAACCTAAGAATCACAATGATCAAAATATTAGATTTCAAATATTATTGATTCCTCAAAAACAATAAAATTTCGAAATCAACCAATCACCTCAAAACACCGAGAATATCGCATGCCACGATAGTGTGGACGTATATGAATTCTACATTTGTAAGAGGAGGTTTTACCCATTAATTTTATTATCTTGTCAACCTTACTTTTTGACAAATAAAATTAATAGTTGGTTCCTCTTTGGCCCAACAAATAAAAGCAGTGACTCCGATGGGGAGGATACTATTTATTTGCATCTAAGTGTGCACCATTACACGATACTAAGGGAATTATTTGGGATTATGTGCCTTACCGATGGAGAAGTACACACGCTCCTAAATAATTTCCTATAACCATTATTTAACCTAGTGATCCGCAAACAAACCCATCCGATGGGGAGGAAGACACTCAGAGCCAACGCGCAAGTTTGTTGCATCACACGTCAAATTGTAATGGAGGCCGCGGGAATTAATTAAAATGTCCCTCTCCCACTTAGTAAATTGACAATGATGAATTTTCAAGCATACACAACATGCATATAAAACAAATCAGCAATAAATATGAAAAAAATAGAATTTTTCCAACTATTATGACATTGTTCTCTAATACGCATCCCGTCGTGTCGCCACCTCGTCCGCTCCATCTTTTCCCGTGCGTAAGTCACCAAAGAGATCCGAGCCGAGATAAACTATTTTAATTTACATCCATCGATCCTATACTCCACGAAGGAGTGTACAAATAATCTAGATCGAAAGTAAACTAAAATGAGCGGCTAAACAATGCCGTATTTAATTACAAAAATTAAAAACTAATCTAGCCTCGTCAACCCCGAGGATTCAAATAATATACATACAATCACAAACAAAACAATCACATACAACTAAATAGCCATAATAGTCGGATCTTATGCCTGCAACCAAAAAGTTAGCCTACGCACATCCTACTATTATCAGGCATACTCAATATATGATATGTGCATGAAAGTAACTGAATCTAAAACACACAAAACAGGAAACCGTGGCTCTGATACCAGTTGAAGGGAGTTGCTTCGGAGGCTCATTGGCTCCCATGTCGCCGGATTAAAATTTTCACTAAAGAAAGAAATAATCCAGATGGGATGAGTTTCCTTAGCACAACCAATTCTTCGTCATGCTAACAACTTGAGTGATCGCTTGAACAAACTAGTTGTTCAAGCAACACAACTCTTCTAGTTGGTTAGCCGCGGAAGAGACGATGGACGGATCACCGGTTTTTGTGTTTGTCTTCGGGGTCCATGATTATACAAAATATTTACAAATGCACACTTGTATAATCAACACATAAAAGAACATGCCAAGATCAGAAAATAAAGTTGTAAAACTTTTATACCTCACGATCTTCTACCGTATGTCCTATCCTCCTCGTGGACGTCATGTGGGCGAAGATCCTCCACGAGTAGAAGCCTCCTAGATCGCGTTCTTCCCTTCCTTGTTCGCTGCGAAAAAAGAGAAGAACCAAACAAAACTCCTTCTCCTTTCTAGAACTGACCACCAAGCCAAAGGGCTTGATACAACGGCCAGCCAAGGAGTGACTTCTTGAGCACCGGCCAACCTTGAAGCAATGTTGCCGCCAGCCACTAAGATGGGATATGGATGAATGCCGGCCAACCTTGTATCAATGTTGCCACCGGCCACCAAGGAGAAAGGGATGAAGAAGAGAACTGGCCAAGGATGAGAAGAGGAAGAGGGGGGCGCCGGCCAAAACCCTAGGGAGAACCAAGATGTTGCCGCCAACTTCTAGCCCCACAAAACCCTAACTCTCTTAGGGTTTGTTGCCGCCCACTTCTAGATAGGCAAACCCTAATTTCCAAGCTCTATATTTGCCGCCCAAGCCAAAGATCTCTATTTATAGAATTGGGCTTAAGCCTCCTTTGATCCCCACCGTTGGATCTAGGGATTTAATCTCCACCGTCGGATCTAGGGTTCTATCCCAACCGTCAGATCTAGGGTTTCATCCCAACCGTCGGATCTAGGGTTTCATCCCAACCATCGGATCTAGGGTTTCATCCCAACCGTCGATTCTAGGGATTTAATCCCAACCGTCAGATCTAGGGATTTAATCTCAACCGTCGGTTCTAGGGTTTCATCCCAACCGTTGGATCTAGAGATTTAATCTCAACCGTCGGTTCTAGGGATTTAATCCCAACCGTTGGTTTTAGAGTTTTGTTTTACATCCTTGGATCTAGACTTCTTGAGGATTATGTTAGGCTACGATAGGAACCATGAGGAGGAGTTGGATCTTTGCCACTCGATGGATCAGAATCACACAAACTTGATCCATCAATGATGTTCCATTCCACTAGAGGATCAAAATTGAACTACCTCACCGACCCCCATAAATTAATATGGGCTCCATATATTATTTATACATCCATCTTCCCGTGTTTAAGATATCGAATGTTCGTCAATTAATTGATTTACTGACCATCAATTAATTAACATCTAATTCCTTGAGTAGTACCACTCAACCTTATCATCATGTTGACTAAGTCAACCAGCTGGGTTTACATGATGAACCTTATGAGCTCCTCAAGGGGACATCATCAACTTAATATATAGGAGACGGTTTCCTCCTATAATCAACGACACACCATGTAAATAATATTATTTCCCAACTTACCGGGCATATTGATTTAATCCATCTAAATCTCACCCTATGGTAAATCAAAGAAATAAATACTAAGTACATGTGCCCATTATTATATCGGGATTAAGAGCATGTACAACATAATATCCGAGGTCCGATTCAATTATGTAGTCAACAATAAATTGAATCACCTCTATGTCGGTCCTGCTCAATACACCTAAGTGTACTAGTGTAACTCTATGTTCAAGACAAAACAATACCAAGCTACACTACAACCATACCAATGGTTTGTCCAAAACCATCTTGGTTACGAGCCTCAACTTATATTCTACAAGGGACAGATAACATGATCTTCTGTGCCACACCAAGCACCATGTTATCTACAATGTAAAATATTAGACAATATGCACACATATAATAAATATAAAGTGCAAACAATGATCATGTGATTCTTATTTCAAAATAAAAATGTTCATACAAAAAGAGCTAGGCTTTCAGTATACATTCCAACAGATGGGATCGCCATGAACAAGCAACCGAGGTGAAGTGGGAAGCGAAGTTTCCTCTCACAGACTCGATAAGCAAAACCCTACACTAGTTTCCTGGAACCCCTGCAAAGTATTGCAGACATGATCAGTGGCTCCCGTATCTACACACCAGGTGCCGGTAGATAACACCGTTAAACATGTTTCAATGACTAGACCAAAAGATATACCTGTTAGTAATATATGAGAGATGTCCTAAGGCAATCGCCTTATGTATGAACCATTTATATGATAAATGAAGATTCACTATTTGAGTATACATGGTTTCATGTATTTGATTGGATCTTAAACTCATTTACTGAATGTCCGCGATACGACTCACAGCGTGAGAGAATTTATGATTGGATCACAACTAGTGAGTATCTCTACATGTGTAATTGTGATGTATCGGAATTATCCCTAGTCGATGAATTGATAGATTTGGACACCATCAATTCTGTCGAGACTAGCATGAGGTCTACTCCTTGGTGTATCCAAGCAACTGATTCTCACTGGCTGGAGACATTGTGATGTCCGGAGTTAATCGTGGATGCTAGTTATGGTAACTAGTTCATTTAAGTGACCAGCCGTAAGACTTCATATGGTTATCTACATATATAGATATGTCAATGAAGTTCTTACTGTAGCTTAAGTGCGATGTTCCTTTGACATGCGGTACTCAAGTCATCTTGATCATAAAGACTTATGCTTTGACATCTTAAGCAAGCATCTCTGTGGAGATGTGGATCCGGGATGATTGGGTATAAGTCGAAGTGATCGAAGGTGTTTGAATAGCCTATAAAGGATTCACCACTCCTTGCGAGGAGATGTATACCCATGGCCTCTCGTCGGATTGTTACTAAAGTCTTTGGCCAAAGCATTACATGTTTAGAGTAAGGTACTCTTCGATACATGTGCACTAACTAGAATCCGTAGGATGAGGAAATGATACTTGGGCTAGGTGTGACGTAGTCAGCCTAGTGGGGACTGACACTATCAACCATGTTTTGAACCAAGTGGGTATAAGATGAGTGAAGGGAATGGGGCACGATTTATTCGAGCTGCCGAAGGGTTTCAGAAATAGTTCTGGATCAACCGTTGATCTTTTCGATTAATTTGGGATCATGATGTACTAGTAGGTGCCACTCATGATCATTCTATAATTAATGGTTAATTATAGACGGCCAACATAAACCGAGAACCTATTTGGTCACACGCATAACAAGCGTAATACGAAGGATTTAAAACGAGTTTGAGAATGAGATTCTCTGACCGAGAGAAACTACGTTTGGTTGGACCAAACAAGAAGCGAGCATGAAATTGTTTCAGTCGCAATGGAAGCGTGGATGGGCCGTGTCTTATGAAGACATAATGGATGAACCAAAATGGTTTGGTTCTAATCCAATGGAGGAGAATAAACCAAAGGGTTTGGTTTAGTTTAAACGAATGAACCAAAGTTGGTTCAGTTCGTTTTAACTTATAATAAACCATCATGGTTTGGTTTATTTTAACTTATATTAATGGAGCGGATTAATGGGCCTTATGGTTATGATCCAATAACCATTAAGAGAATTAGTTCTCTATAAAAGAGGGCTTAAGGGTTTGTTAATCCCTAATCAAAAATCCCTAACCTAGAGTTGCCGCCCACCTCTCCCCTTTGAAGAAGTCGGCGCCAACCCTAGTGCCGCCGCCCCTTCTCCTCCAACCGGCGACCAGCTGCTGCCGTCTTCTTCACTTGCCGGCGTCGAGCTGCTTCCGGAGGAGCTCCGGTGATCTCCCTTTGGTTCGGTAATAAGGTGAGCTTCCACCTTTCCTTTGGCTGACCCCTACTCCTCCACCAAAAGCTGTCCAGTTTTCTGGACAGCTTGTTTCCTTCTCGTCGGAGTGTCATTTGGACGACGTTTGGAGCTCCGACAGCGCCTTACTTACCGGGGATTCAATCTCCGGTAATCCTCATAGGTGGAGGACGAAGGATTCGTCAAACGGTTGACGAATACCTCTCCGGAGAAGCGAGTTTTGAGGACTCGTCTTTGGATCCGAATTTGGATTCGGATCATGATCTTCTCTCGATGACATCGTCTTCAACACGAGGCTAGTAACCCGTACGAAGATGAGGCTCGTGACTTAGTGAACTCATCCTGAAGATACTCGGCGTGGACACGGATAGAGACGATTCTAGCGAGGATCGTTCCGGTTGATGTCTTTCCCGCTACACGTGATACGTAAGGTATACATAGTTAAATTTCCTTTTATTGCAAAATTTAAATTTATGGTTATTTCTACACATGTTGTACTATGCATGCGTGTGATGTGTGTGTTGTAATAAATGTAGATTTATTATTTTTGTTTCTTCCGCTATGCACATGTTTACGAAACATGTTCGAACACACACTCGCCGCGGTGCCGGAAACCCAATAGTGGTATCAGAGCCCAGGTTGTGTTTCGACATAATCGTAAAATTGTTTTGCGATAGTCATAATGATATTTTTGGAAATTTTCTTCTTTTGGAAAGTTAGAAGTATTTATGGAAATTTTCAATTTTGGAAAGTCTAGAAGTATTTATGGAAATCTTCCACTTTTGGAAAGTTGGAAGTATTTATGGAAATTGATATTTTCCATAAATAAAATATTTGATTATATTTGGAAATTTGTTTCCTAATTTAATCATGATTTGATTTGGGAAAACAAATCTTAAAATATTTTATTTCCATAAGTAGTTTTGATGATTTAGGAATTTGGTTTCCTAAATTGACTTTCTTTAATCAACTATTTCCACAAATAAAATATGTGATTAAATTTGGAAATTTGTTTCCTAATTTAATCATGATTTGATTTGGAGAATCAAATCTTAAACATATTTTATTTCCATAAATAGTTATGACAATAAGGAAATATTGTACATGACATAATTGTATGCCATGTAATTGCATTAGATGCATATCATTATGCCATGCATGTCGTGACATGTAGATGTATGCCATGTATGTCATGCAATGTAGATAATAGTTATTTGCATACAAAGAGAATGAGACATAAAAACCCTAATTTAATATTAAAGCCTACACCTTCCATTAATATGGTTAGAACCAGAGTTCCGTTTCTTGTTTGGGTTGTTGGACTCTCTCCAAGCCCGGCTTGAACCCGAACATGTTCAAACCATGAAATAGTTTAATACTAATATGGTAAGAGTCAGAGGTAAATCGTTAGCTTTGGTTGTTGGACTCTCTCTAAGCCGGGATAATTGGTTGAATGCGCTCTAACCATATTAAAACTATTTCTTGATTAATGGGTCGGCTTTAACCTGGAGCATCGGCTTGTTGGACTCTCTCCAAGGTCGATGTAAAGGGAGGTGAAGTTGGGTGCTATGCATATGATGCATACTTGTTAATGTGTTAACAACCCGATGTATGTGTGAACATTCAATTAGTTGATAGCACATTATGATAGTTGCATATACGTGATATGCAATCGGTATAGTTGATACCTATCATCGTAGTTATGAATGACTTGTTGGACTCTCTCCAAGGTTGTTTATATCTATGATGGATATCAGCCCATTCGGAGATGGTCCTATGATCTCCCGAAGTGATTTTGGGGTTTTTGAAATTTGAAAAATGAATGAGATTTATAAATGTATATTGATGCATTTTAAAATCATTTTCTCATATATGCTCATTTTGTATTTCTAGGTCAATCGATTGATCATGTCGTCTTTGAATTTGCGCACTATTTTGGATTCAAACAAACTGACTAGGCCTAACTTCCTAGACTGGCTTAGAAACCTGAGAATTGTTCTCAAGGCGGAAAAGCTAGCATATGTCCTTGAAGAGCCTCTTCCCAACCGTCCTAAGGACGATGCAACTCCAGACCAAACGTTGGTCTATCAGAAGCATGTGGCAGATTCTGAGCTGGCGAGTTGCATCATGCTAGCGGCGATGGTACCTGAGCTGCAAAAGCATCATGAGCATATGGATGCTAATACCATGGTCTTCCATCTTCATGAGTTGTTTGATGAGCAAGCGAGATCCGAAAGGTTCGAAGTCTCCAGGCTCCTCTTCACCACGAAGATGCAAGAAGGTTCGTCTATAGTGTAGTTTGGGCTAAAAATGAACGGGTACATCGAGCGGCTAGCCACCCTCGGGTTTGTGATGGATCATAAATTAAGTATTGACTTAATTCTGCATTGTTTGCCCAAGAGTTTCTCACAATTTATGATGAACTATCGGATGAACAAATTAGAATCCACTATTCCTGAGCTCCTCAATATGCTGAAGACTGTGGAGCCTTCTGTGAAGCATGAGGAGAAGGCAGTTCTGTTAGTTGATTCCTCAAAGAAAGGTTCTAAGAGGAAAGCAAAAGAATAGAAGAAAGGGAAGAACAAGAAGGCAAAGAAGGCAGAACCAGCACAAAAGGGCACTTGCCATCACTGTGGCAAGGAAGGCCACTGGCGAAGAAACTACAAGATTTATCTTGAGTCCATGAAGAAGAAGAAGGCATCCGATGCCCCATCCTCTTCAGGTATCTTCGTTATTGATTGTCATTCTATTTCCTTAGAAACTTGGGTATTGGATACTGGGTGTGGCTCACATATATGTAATGACATACAGGGGCTAAGGAATAGAAGAAGACTCGCCAGAGGGGAGTCAAATTTGCGAGTTGGCAATGGAGCAAAGGTTGCTGCCGTCGCCATCGGAACTTATTTGCTGAAGCTCCCTTGTGGACTAGTCTTGGAACTGGACAATTGCTATTGTGTTCCTTCTCTAATAAAGAACATTGTTTCTATTTCCTGCTTAAATAGAAATGGTTTCCATTTGACATTTAGTAACAATTATTGTTATATAACTTTGAATGGCGTACTTTATGGAATTGGAACTTTGAGCAATGGCATTTATACGTTGGACGTATCCAATGACATTTTCAATATCGAAGCGAGCAATAAGCGTGCTCAAAAGGATGATCAATTAGACTCCTACATGTGGCATTGTCGTCTTGGCCATGTAAGCAAGAAATGCATGTCCGAATTACACCGATGTGGAATTCTGGAATCGTTTGAATTGAATTCATACGATACATGCGAATCATGATTAAAAGGCAAGATGACTAAGTTACCTTTTACTAGAAAAGGTGAACGAGTGGGAGAGTTACTAGGTCTAATACATACTGATGTATGTGGACCTATGTCAACTCAAGCATTAGGAGGCTATAGCTACTTCATTACCTTCACCGATGATCACTCACGGTTTGGGTATGTGTTCTTGATGAAACACAAGTCCAAGCCTTTGAAAGGTTCAAAGAATTCAGAAATGAAGTAGAGAAACAACATGACAAGAGTATTAAAATACTTCGATCGGATCGAGGTGGTGAATACTTAAGTCAAGAGTTTCTTGATTATCTAAGAGACAATGACATATTATCTCAATGGACTCCGCCATATACACCACAGGATAATGGTGTATCTGAGAGGCGTAACCGGACCTTGTTGGACATGGTCAGGTCAATGATGAATCATACGAATCTTCCCAAGTCCTTTTGGGGCTATGCACTTTAGACAGCTATTTACTTGTTAAACAGAATGCCAACCAAGGTAGTCTCTACTACTCCATATGAGATATGGAATGGTAAGAAACCTCATGTATCTTACTTGAAGATATGGGGTTGTCCAGCATGTGTGAAGCGGACTGTATCAGACAAATTGGATGCTAAGTCTGATAAATATCTATTTATTGGATACCCTAAGGAAACAAGGGGTTACCAATTCTATCGTCTTGTGGAACAAAAGGTGTTTGTTTCAAGGAATGCTGTGTTTCTAGAGAAAGAGTTTCTCTTGCAAGAAAACAGTGGGAGTGTCGTCGAGCTTGAGGAGGTTTGAGAGACTCAAATAGACATTGATGAGATACCTGGTGAAGCATAACAGCCGATAACTCATAGTGATGAGCAATCAGCTGGACCTACTGTAACACCACATCTTCGTAGATCTGGTAGAACACGCAACATTCCTGAGAGATATGGATTTCTCGTAAGTGAATCGAATGACGTGTTACACATTGATGATGAGGAGCCTACCAGTTATGAAGAAGTGCTGACATGTTCAGAAAGGGATAAGTGGCTTGAAGCCATGAAGTCGGAAATGGATTCCATGTATGAAAACCAAGTTTGGAACTTGGTTGACCCACCTGAAGGCATCAAGCCTATAGGGTGCAAGTGGGTTTTCAAGAAGAAAATCGACATGGATGGTAATGTCATTACCTATAAATCTAGATTAGTGGCGAAAGGATATTGTCAAAAACAAGGTGTTGATTATGACGAAACCTATTCGCCTGTAGCTATGCTTAAATCCCTTCGGATGCTCCTGGCCATAGCGGCTCATTATGATTATGAGATATAACAGATGGATGTGAAAACATCTTTCCTTAATGGAAATCTACTCGAGGACGTGTATATGATACAACCTGAGGGTTTCACATCGGTTGATAAAACCAAGGTATGCAAATTGTGACGGTCCATATATGGATTGAAGCAAGCATCTAGGAGCTGGAATATCCGTTTTGATGAGACGATCAAAAAGTTTGATTTCTCACAAAATCCAGACGAACCTTGTGTGTACAAGAAGGTTAGTGGGAGTGCAGTCGTGTTCCTAGTATTGTATGTCGATGACATATTACTTATAGGAAACGATGTGTCAATCTTACAGTCAGTTAAGGTTTGGTTATCCAAGACATTCTCCATGAATGACCTAGGAGAAGCAACCTACATCCTCGGGATTAAGATATATAGAGATAGATCAAAACGGTTGCTTGGTCTTTTGCAGTCTACATATATAGACCGAGTGCTAAAGAGGTTTAGCATGTCGAAATCCAAGAAAGGTTTCCTACCCATCAAGCATGGGGTACACCTTTCGAAGTCTATGTGTCCGCGCACATAAGACGAGAGGATTTGCATGAGTAAGATTCCCTATGCATCCGCAATAGGATCTATCATGTATGCTATGTTATGTACAAGGCCCGATGTATCGTATGCTCTGAGTGTCACGAGCAGATACCAGTCTTGTCCAGGAATGGATCATTGGGTGGCTGTTAAGATGATCCTTAAGTACTTAAGAAGAACTAAGGATGTGTTCCTAATATATGGAGAAGGGGACATGGTGATACGTGAGTATACAGATGCCAGCTTCCAGACAGACAAGGATGATTCCAGGTCTCAGTCTGGATACGTGTTCACCTTGAGTGGGGGCACAGTGAGTTGGAAAAGTTCCAAACAAGACACTGTAGCGGATTCTACCACTGAGGCAGAATACATTGCAGCTTCGGAAGCAGCAAAGGAAGCGGTTTGGATCAAGAAGTGCATTTATGAACTTGGTGTGATTCCAGCCATTGTTGAAGCAATACCGGTCTACTACGACAACAATGGAGCAATTGCACAGGCAAAAGAGCCAAGGTCTCATCAACGATCCAAACATGTGCTTCGCCGCTATCATCTTATCAGAGAGATCATCAGTAGGAAAGAAATACAAATCGAGAAAACCCCCACTGAAAGGAACTTAGCGGATCTTTTGACTAAGGCATTACCTCAAAGTAAGTTTGAGGGTCATGTTATAGCTTATGGTATTGGATATCGTAGCGATTAACATTAGGCCAAGTGGGAGTCTGTTAGTAATATATGAGAGATGTCCTAAGGCAATCGCCTTATGTATGAACCATTTATATGATAAATGAAGATTCACTATTTTAGTATACATGGTTTCATGTATTTGATTGGATCTTAAACTCATTTACTGAATGTCCACGATACGACTCACAGCGTGAGAGAATTAGTGATTGGATCATAACTAGTGAGTATCTCTACATGTGTAATTGTGATGTATCGGAATTATCCCTAGTCGATGAATTGATGGATTTGGACACCATCAATTCTGTCGAGACTAGCACGAGGTATACTCCTTGGTGTATCCAAGCAGTTGATTCTCACTGGCTGGAGACATTGTGATGTCCGGAGTTAATCGTGGATGCTAGTTATGGTAACTAGTTCATTGGAGTGACCAGCCGTAAGAATTCATATGGTTCTCTGCATATATAGATATGTCAATGAAGTTCTTACTGTAGCTTAAGTGCGATGTTCCTTTGACTTGCGGTATTCAAGTCATCTTGATCATAAAGACTTATGCTTTGACATCTTAAGCAAGCATCTCTGTGGATATGTGGACCCAAGATGATTGGGTATAAGTCGAAGTGATCGAAGGTGTTTGAATAGCCTATAAAGGATTCACCACTCCTTGTGAGGAGATTTATACTCATGGCCTCTCGTCGGATTGTTACTAAAGTCTTTGGCCAAAGCATTACATGTTTAGAGTAAGGTACTCTTCGATACATGTGCAGTAACTAGAATCTGTAGGACGAGGAAATGATACTTGGGCTAGGTGTGACGTAGTCAGCCTAGTGGGGACTGACACTATAGACCATGTTTTGAACCAAGTAGGTGTAAGATGAGTGAAGGGAATGGGGCACGATTCATTCGAGCTGCTGAAGGGTTTCAGAAATAGTTCTGGATCAACCGTTGATCTTTTCGGTTAATTGGGGATCATGATGTACTAGTAGGTGCCACTCATGATCGTTCTATAATTAATGGTTAACTATAGATGGCCAACATAAATCGAGAACCTATTTGGTCACATGCACAACGAGCGTAATCCGAAGGATTTAAAACGAGCTTGAGAATGAGATTCTCATATCGAGAGAAACTAGGATTGGTTGGACCAAACAAGAAGCGAGCATGAAATTGTTTCAGTCGCAATGGAAGCGTGGATGGGCCGTGTCTTATGAAGACATAATGGATGAACCAAAATGGTTTGGTTCTAATCCAATGGAGGAGAATAAACCAAAGGGTTTGGTTTAGTTTAAACGAATGAACCAAAGTTGGTTCGGTTCATTTTACCTTAAAATAAACCATCATGGTTTGGTTTATTTTAACTTATATTAATGGAGCGGGTTAACGGGCCTTATGGTTATGATCCAATAACCATTAAGAGAATTAGTTCTCTATATAAGAGGGCTTAAGGGTTTGTTAAGCCCTAATCCAAAAACCCTAACCTAGAGTTGCCTCCGACCTCTCCCCTTTGAAGAAGTCGGCGCCAACCCTAGTGCCGCCACCCCTTCTCCTCCAACCGGCGACCAGATGCTGCCGTCTTCTCCACTTTCCGGCGTCTAGCTGCTGCCGGAGGAGCTCCGGTGATCTCTCTTGGGTTCGGTAATAAGGTGAGCTTCCACCTTTCCTTTGGCAGGCCCCTACTCCTCCACCAAAAGCTGTCCAGTTTTCTGGACAGCTTGTTTCCTTCTCGTCGGAGCATCGTTTGGACGACGTTTGGAGCTCCAACAGCGCCTTACTTACCGGGGATTTGATCTCTGGTAATCCTCATAGGTGGAGGACAAAGGATTCGTCAAACGGTTGATGAATACCTCTCCGGAGAAGCGAGTTTTGAGGATTCATCTTTGGATCCAAATTTGGATTCAGATCGTGATCTTCTCTCGATCACATCGTCTTCAACACGAGGCTAGTAACCCGTACGAAGACGAGGCTCGTGACTTAGTGTAGTCATCCCGAAGATACTCGGCGTGGACACGGATAGAGACAATTCTAGCGAGGATCGTTCCGGTTGATGCCTTTCCCGCTACACGTGATACGTAATGTATACGTAGTTAAATTTCCTTTTATTGCAAAATTTAAATTTACGGTTATGTCTAGACATGTTGTACTATGCATGTGTGTGATGTAATAAATGTAGATTTATTATTTTTGTTTCTTCCGCTGTGCACATGTTTACGAAACATGTTCGAACACACACTCGCCGCGGTGCCGGAAACCCAACAATACCTTTGTTCTGCTTCCGATTGGGGCAGTCCTTCTTCCAGTGTTTAGTCTGCTTGCAAGTGAAGCACTTGCCTTTTGGCTTCTTCACTCCTCCCTGAGTTCCTCCTACCGCCTTTGCCCCATCTTGTTTCTTCTTCTTCTTGCCTTTCGGCTTAGAAGTAGAAACCTTTTGGGCAACCATGGCCTAAGCCTGAACACTCTGACGAAATAGCCCCTCTGCCACCTGGAGTTCTGTCAGAAGCTCCGCCAATGAATACAACCTCTTGTTCATGTTGTAGTTCAGGCAAAACTGCTCAAAACTCCTAGGTAGAGACTGGAGAATGATATCGACTTGGGTTTCCCCATCGATCTCAGCTCCGAGGACTTCCAGCTCATTCAAATGAGCTATCATCTTGAGATCATGATCCCTCACGGGCGTTCCCTCGATCATGGTAGTCGTCATCAAGTTCCTCATGGCTTCCTGCCTAGCAGCCCGATTCTGGTGTCCGAAAAGCTCTTTGAGATTGAGCATCATGTAATAAGCAGTGGGCATGGCTTGATGCTGATGTTGCAGTACATTTGACATAGATGCCAAAATGTAACATCGCGTCATCTCATCGGCCTTAATCCACTCCTTATAACTCTCCTTCTCCTTTTCCCCAAAATCATCCGTAGGCTTAGGCGGGCACTCTTTGAGGAGTACATATTTGTATTCCTTAGCAGTCAAGACAATGTCAAGATTCCTCTTCCAATCAACATAATTGGGTCCAGTAAGTTTATTTTTTTTCAGTATCACAGCAAGCGGGTTGAAAGTCATTTTGAAAAAAACCTAAGAATCACATAGATCAAAACATTAGATTTTAAAAAATTATTGATTCCTCAAACAATAAAATTTTAAAATCAACCAACACCTCAAAACATCGAGAATATTGTATGCCACGATAGTGTGGACGTATACGAATTCTACATTTGTAAGAGGAGATTTTACCCATTAATTTTACTATATTGTCAACCTAACTTTTTGACAAATAAAATTAATAGTTAGTTCCTCTTCGGCCCTACAAATAAAAGCAGTGACTCCGATGGGGAGGATACTTCTATTTGTATCTAAGTGTTCACCATTACTCGGTACCAAGGTAATTATCTCGGATTGTGTGCCTTCCGATGGGGAAGTACACACACTCCTTAATAATTTCCTATACCCATATTCGACCTTGTGATCCGCAAACAAACTCATCTGATGTGGAGGAAGGCACTCAGAGCCGACGCGCAAGTTTGTTTGCATTACATGTCAAATCGTAATGGAGGCCATGGAAATTTATAAAACTATCCCTCTCCCACTTAGTAATTTAAAATTGAGGAATTTTCTAGCCTACGACATGCATATCAAACATTAAGAAATAAATATGAAAAATAAATATTTTCCAACTATTATGGTTTTTGTCTCTAATATGCCTCCTGTCGTATCGTCATCTCGTCCGTTCCTCCCTACGCCATGTACAAGCCATCTGGAGATCCGAGCCGAGAAAAACTATTTTAATTTACATTCATCGATCCTATACTCCACGAAGGAGTGTACATAAAATCTAGATCAAAAGTAACTAAAATAAAAAGAGTGGATAAACAATGCCGAATCTAATTACAAAAATTAAATACTAGCCTCGTCAACCCCGAGGATTCAACAAAATATACAATTACACACATACAATCACATACACACATATGCCCATAATAGTTGGATCCTATGCCTGCAACCAAAAAGTTAAACTATGTACATCCTACTATTATCTGGCACATATAATATATGAAAAGTGTATAAAAGTAACAGAATCTTAAACACACAAAACCGAAAATCGTGGCTCTGATACCACTTGTAGGTTTTGCGGAACCGAAGCTCTGATACCGCTTGAAGGTAGGAAACTTCGCTTCCTACTTCAACTCGGTCGCTTGTTCATGGCGATCCCGTTTTCATCCCTGGATTAAAAAAATTAATCCTCGACAAAGAGGGATTACCAAAGCAACCATTTCATCGTGGTGTTATTCGATTAGAGTGGTCACTTGAACAAACTTGTTGTTCAAGCAACCAACCTCTATTCTATGATTAGCCGCGGAATAGACGATGTACAAATCGCCAGTTTTTGTGTTTGTATTCAGGGTCCAAGTTAATTTAGCCACAAAAAAAAAACATACAACATGCATATATTTGAAAAACAATTATACAAATATTACAAATGAATATAAACAAGCATTATACCTCTCGATCTTCTATTGTATGTCCTTCCTCCTTTTGGACGTCGTGTGGGTGACGATCTTCCAAAAGTCAAAGCCTCCTAGATCATCAATTTTCCTTTCTTTGTTCACTCCGAACAAAAGGAAGAATAAAACAAAACTCTTCTCCTTCCTTTAACCGACCACCAAGCTCTAAGCTTGAAGCTTGTCGCTGACTAAAAGGAGAATAAGGATTGTGGACGCCGGCCAAAAACACCAAGGAAAGAGACCCTAGCCTTTGTTTCCACCGGATAAGGAAAAGAGAGGAAGAGTGGGACGCCAGCCAAAGTGAGAAAAGGAGAGAACGGGCGCCAGCCAAAACCCTAGGAAAAAAACTTCCAAAAGTGTGGCCGCCCAAGCCTTTTTCAAAACCCTAGCCTCCCTTTTGTTTCTTGCCGCCCAAGCAAAAGAAACAAAAACCCTAATCCCTCTTATCTCTCCCACACCCAAGACTTAAGCCCTTATTTATAGAGTTAAGCTTAAGTCTCCTTTTAATCTCCACCGTCGGTTCTAGGGATTTAATCTCAACCATCGGATCTAGAGATTTAATCTCAAACGTCGGATCTAGAGATTTAATCTCCACTGTCGGATCTAGAGTTTCATTTTCCACCATCGGATCTAGGCTCCATGAGGTTTTAATAGGCTACAATAGGGACCATGAGGAGGAGTTGGATCTTGGCCACCGAATGGATCATGCCCACATAAAGTCTGATCCATTAATGATAATTCATTCCACTAGCGGATTATCATTGATCTACCTCACCAACCCCCATAAATTAATATGGGCTCCATATATTATTTGTACATATATCTCCCCATGTTTAAGATCTTGAATGTCCGTCAATTAATTAATTTACTGATAATTAAATAATCCACATCTAACTCCATGAGTAGTATCACTCAACCTTATCATCATGTCGGACCAAGTCCACCTACAGGGTTTACATGATGAACCTTATGAGCTCCTCAAGGGGACATCATCATACTAATATATAGGACACGATTTCCTCCTATAATCAACGACACACCATATAAATAATATCATTTCCCAACTTACGGAGCCTATCGATTTACTCTATAAATCTCGCCAATTAGTAAATCAAAGAAATGAATACTAAGTATATGTGCCCGTTATTATATTGGGATTAAGAGCATGTACAATATAATATCTGAGGTCCGATTCGATTATGTAGTCAGCAATTAATCGAATCACCTCTAAGTCGGTCCTGCTCAATGCACACAAAGTGTACTAGTGTGATTCTATGGTCAAGACAAACCAATACCAAATCACACTACAACCATACCAATGGTTTGTCCAAAGCCATCTCGGTTGTGAGCCTTTACTTATACTCTACAAGGAGTTGATAACATGATCTACTGTGTGACACTACACACCATGTTATCTATAATGTAATGTATGAGACAATATGCATAACCATAAATATGCAAACAATGACCATGTGATTCTTATTTCAAAATAAAGATGTTCATACAAAAGATAGACTTTTTAGTATACATCCAAACAGGGATAACCTTCCTTAGTATCTTTCTAATGACCCTCTTAGGCTTGGAAGCCTTAGTCATTGTGGTCTCTTTAAGGTTAGCTCTAGGGATAACTTCCCTTGTCACCTTCCTAGTGACTTGTCTAGGATTCTTAGAAGCCTTAGTCACTTGACTCTTATCATGGTCAACTCTAGGGATAACTTGTTAGTGTCAGCCCTTAGTGCTAATCATGAGATGATTGATTAAGGATCATATGTATCATATTTCATTAATAACAGGCAAAGATTGATTATTTTATTTACTTTATGCATGTGCCAACCAAATAAATATAATAATGCCCTTGAATAATAGGTTCTAATCTACGGTATATAAATTAGTAGAATTGATTATGAGAAGTTGTAGAGAAAACTATACTTAAACATTCCTAGTCAGGTATTCTATTAATAGACAAAGGGATATATTGATACATTGAGACTAGCATGTAGGTCAATGGATGACTTGATCTCACAAGTCATGGATATGTGATATCACATTGACACATAGGTATATATATTGGAGAATATATATACTGAATTGACCCGCCATGAGAAAGTATCATGGTCATTATATGAGTGTCATATACTTTCTCATGTGACTATTTGTATGAATAGTCCTTAGACCTAAAGTCACTATGATTCCCTACATAAGGAGTTATGTACTTTGGTATCATCAAACGTCACTCGTAACAGGGTGCACTATAACGGCGATTACTGGGTATGTAACGAATTATGCGGAGGGATGTGAGTAATGTAGATGAGATCTATCCCTCCCATATGATGGGAGTGATATCTTTGGCCTCTTGATAGATTAGGACCACAAAATGCATGGTCATGCTCAAATGAGTCAATATGAGATATTGAGCTCATTTGATTGAGTGTGTCTACTTGAGGATAAGAAACATAAAGATCGATAAGGGGATGACATGGTCTATTCCTCATTGATCGATCTAAGATATCAAGGATAGAAGGACACCGCCATACATGATAATAGTCACGGAAAGGTCGTCGGATCTCGACTTTCTTGTAACTTGGGTAGCAATGATGTATTTCTAGATGTCGCTCATTGATTATGTGTCTAAAAGGGGGTTTTAGACACATTACCAACGTTATAAGAGCCTATTGGGTCACACACAAATGGCATTCTATTTTGGAGATGGTTTCTTTTAGTTGACTAAAAGAACAATTGAGCAAATGGCCAAGACTTGAGTTAGACTCAAGCTAGTTGAACTTGAGTTAAACTCAAGTTAAACCATGGAAGATGATCATCATGCAGAAAATCCAAGGGTCATCTATCATCATGCAATTAATTTCAAGGGAATACCAAGGGTCTTGGTATTCATGATGAGGAGATGAGAGGTTTTCATGCATTGATGAGAAAGAATACCAAGGGTCATGGTATTTATTAGGAGATAAGGGAGTTGATGGATATGGGCTTGAGTAGTTCTTTGAACGTGAGAGCAAGTGGTGACTTGTGCCTTTGGGCGTGTAAGCCAAGGAAGCCTTCTCCTTCTTCTCCTTCTTTCTTCCAAGTGTTCTTGGTGTTTTGCTAGGGTTGCTAGCACAATGTGACTCCAAAACTGCTGAGTGTTAGTGTGGATACCGTGGAGATACGATTATCCTTATCGTATTGAGATCCAACATCGCTTCGATTTGCGGGATTGTGAAGGGCTCTCATCGAAGGTATACTTCTCCTTCTAGATAAGATCTAGACAAAGTAGGTTAATCAAAACAATTTATATGTTTTGCATGGATCTTTGGAGGGATCCAGTTTATATTTTATTTCCGCTGCGGTTGTGCGAAGTATTCGCCCGCGATATTGTGAATGTCACGATCTGAAATTTCCCAACATAACTTTCCTTGTGACCTTGGTTTTCCTAGACCTAGGACTAGTTCCATAACTATATGGAACACTATAGTAAGAGGACTTGATTTCTTTGGACTTAGGCTTGCAACCCAAACCCTTCTTGTCCTTAAATGATTCTTGCCTCCTATAACTGGATTTTTGTCCATTTAACCCATTAACCAAAGTTTCCATCCTTTTTAGGGTCTTTTCTAAATTTTCAAGTTTTAACCTCAAAACTTGATTTTCTACCCCTAACTTATGCAATTTTGATTTTCCATTATTGATGCACACAAACGCGACCTCAAATCTCGTGACGGAGACCATCGAGGATTCGAAGTGCGTGCTCGCGCTCAACGCCCGTAAGTGCAGGGATGTCGTTAAGTAATAAAAATATCGATCCCACTGGGACTGAGATTCGAGTATCGATTTGTACAGTGGATGTGTTGTTGTTCGAATTGACAATCTGAGGGTTCACGAATGAGAGGTCGTCGGTGGTTCAAACTTAGTACGGTGTCAAACGGAAGAAGAGAGAAGGTTGCTACGAGGATTTGAATGGGATTCTAGGACTTCAGTTTCGTTTGTGTGTCGCAGAACATGCTATCAATCAAATGTATCCAGATTTTTTAGCTAGGGTTTTGTGGAAAGGACATCATACACTATGGTATGAGGATGCCAAATTGATCCCTATGATGAGCCAAAAACGAGACACGTTGCCGACTCTATCGCATCCTTCTATCCATAGTTGCAGGCGATGAGGCCAACCTATAGGTTCCTCCTAATATCCCCTAAATCTTAGATACGAGGACTGTCACTCCTCGTATCATCTAATCATAGCAGATACAAAACCAAAACACAAAGCTATAGATCTAAACAATCATTCAACTGCAAATAGGTTTCAAGAATAGAAACATATTTGAAATAGCAAGGTTCTACTCAGCACAAACTACTCCCTAATCCTAGAATAGGAGAATCTACTCCATGGATACGAGAAGAGAGTCACAATACATTCTAGAATTCATGAGTAAAATGATAAACGTGCAAGAAATAGGAATTACAATGTAATTGCAGCTCTTCCCTCTTGTGTTGTGGTGCTGATCTTGATCCTCGAGCGGCTCTCTCCTTCCCCGATGCGAGTTCCCGAAGCTTTATAGGGCTCCAGAGTGTCGTGTCAACTGGCTTGCCTCTACCTAGGGTTTGGTCGGAGCTTTCTTTTTATAGACATCACGCCGTATCACTGCGAAATATGGAAAAAAACCCTAGTGACATCTAATCATTTGGTCGCCACACGGTCATGTGAAACCACATAGCCTGGCCGTGTGTAAGGCTGTGGTGGCTGTTTTCACATTCTGAGCACGGCCGTGTGTAAACACATGGTCTGGCCGTGTTCCCTTCTGCATCCAGCTGCCAAATGTCTTCTTTTTGCTTTGAAAGTGCGTCGTTATCCCAACCAAACACTATCCTGCACACAAAAGTATACAAAGCATATCTCCGAACCAGAAAATAGAAAATGCATGAAAAACAAAGTAAAATATGCATGAAACCAACATAAAATGAGATGAAATGTGAGCGAAAACTACTCCTAAAACCCTATATGTTTTGCTCACATCAATTCCCCCAGACTTAAGTCTTTGCTTGTCCTAAAGCAAACCTCAGTGCCATGAAATTTCAAAAGGTGTTGTTCCATACTTAGCATGTTAACTAGATTTATCAAGTGGTATTTGCAATCAAAGCAAAATAGACATGTTCTAGAAATTCACTAAGTTAGCTCCTTGTGCTCGTTCTAAGCGAATTTTCATAGGAGATACTCGTTCTATGGTGAGTTAAGTCGTCATCCTATAACTTTCCTAAGGTCTCCGGCTCTTAGGCACTTACCTGCCCAAAGCGAGGGTCATTCCCTAAATCTAGCACAAAATCTCAAAGGCATGCTCGGTATTGAGAGAAATTGGTAGGTGTTTCTCCAGTAACCTAACTCGGTCTCAAAGGGACACCAAACCATTTCCACCCATGACAACTATTTTTTATCCCTCATAATCTCTTTTTCTTCTTTCTTTTCTTTTCTTTTTCATTTCTTTTTCTCTCTCTTTTTTTTTCTTTTCTTTTCCCTCTTTTATTTCTCGGCTCACTGGGATTTTGATTTTTTCGAATGGGCTTACACAATCCGAGCATCTTCAGTAACTAAAATGCTAAACTTAGGGTCACCTATGGATTCCAAAGTACTAGACTACTGAGATGAATCAAAACTAGGTATGTACTAGATTCTCCCTTAAGTGTAGGTGTAAAAATAAAAGCTAACCAGTGTAAGTATAGAACATTCATTAGAGCAAATAAAATAAAATACCATGAGATAAATAAAGTTAAGCTAGCTATGGGAACAACTCATGAAAGTAACTTTAAAAATACTACTAAGGTAGCTTATAGGTAGCAAACACTAAGTACTAAAAGAAACTAAACAACTAATGCATGAATAAATGAATGCTAACTAAAATGCAAACATTAGGAAAGAAATCACTGCTAGAAATGAAACAAAGCTTGGAGTCCCCCCCCCCCCCGACTTAAGTGAAGCATACCTCTAGTATGGTGGACGAGGTGGAAAGTCTAGTAGCCTTGGCATCTCGGGATCCTGGGAGAATCTGCTGTGGAGCCGCTGATGCCACATGTACATATGGTCGATCTGAGAGCTAGTGGATGCAGCGATTGCTTGGTGCTCCTCCTCCCCTAGCCCACTATGCCTGCTGGGCTTGCATATGCTACCGCATCTCCTGGTGGTAGTGGTCTCCGCTTGGAGACAGGTAGCTTCCTCCAGGAAGTAGACGTGGGCCTCGTTGTAGAACTCCTCGGCGCACTGGAAGTGCTCCCGGAAGCCCTAAAACTCCACCTGTGTGTAGGCACTCTGCTCCATCCATCGCTGCCTCTGTGTCTACTGCTCGGCATATATGTCGTCGAGGAGCGATTGGAACTCTAAAAAATTATAGGCAGATGTACCTGCATCTGACTCAAAAGTAGAAAAAGGTGGCAGTGCAGGTGCTGGCTCATGTCGATGTGGACTAGGTGGGCTCCTATGCATGTGTGGACTAGAGGGAGAGTGATGCAAAGGGGGAGAGATGGGCGCCGATGTGGATGGTCCCTCATATGGCGGGGACTCTACTATCAGGTCTAAGCATCAGTTGGCGTGTGTGGTGATGGTGGTACGATCAGGGTCGAGGAGCCTAAGGGCCATTAGGTTTTTCCTTGCAAAGCATAAGGAGTGTTCCTCTCTTACAATCATCTTCATTGCCATGCACACTCCCAGGTCGATCCTAGGGCTCCCCTCTATGCTATCTAGTGTAGTGTAGTCATACCCCATCCTATGACAAATGTAGGTAAGCAGGCCCCCCACATTAATCTCTCCTATCACTGCTTTGCCCATTTTCACTAAGTGTCTAATGAAATGGGACCCTACATCGATGCTACTCCTTTATTTTAGAATGTCCCATAGGCAAAGCAGCTCGCTAACTCTCACTACACCATCACTCTCCCCACGATAAAAAATAGTGTTTGCCATGATTCGGTGGAGGTATCGGAAAATGGGGTTTTGGGGGCGTGATGCTTTGGCCCTAGAAGGGTCGTTTGCGTGCTCTCCTATCAATTTAGTCTAAAAGATTCGAGAGTTTAACCATATAGGAGTTCTTTTCTCTCCCCCACTCGGCAAGCCAAAGTATGAGTTCCATTGGTGTAGTGTCCATTCATGCTCAATGTTAAATATCCTAAAGGTAATCCTACCCTCCTCGCTCTCTCTACCCGTTAAAACTTCAGCTTCTAAATAACTTAAAAATTCCAAAACTATCCTAGGGTAGGTTGGGTGTCTTATCCCCATTATCTCTCCCCACCCTATTTTTGCAAATAGGGCTTGAATGTCTCCCAACAACCCTAAGGACTATAGTAAATCATCATCAAGATACCTAGTTACAATGATTTTACGAGTAGAAAGCATGTTATATCTATCCCTATGTTCATTGTTGTGAAAAAGAAGGGTTGGAAGAGTGTTACCCTCCTCCAGAGTTTGAGGGGTGTCGGTTCTCCTTGCTCATTGCTACGAAGCACCGGATCGAGATACCACTTGCTTGGTCCTCCTCATCCTTGCTTCTTTTGGCTTCTTTGAAGTTTGAAAAAGCTTCTAGGTGGTGGGGACGAAGGATACACACGGGTAGGGCAAGAAAAATCAAAACACATGGCACATTTGGGGTGAAAATGCATGGTGTGCCCTTTTTAACCTTGCGCGACACGACTGTGTGCGCCTCGGGTTAGTCAAGCACGACTGTGGGAAAACACACGGGTAGCCCGTGTGTCTCCTTTTTCTCTCCCCTTGTGGACAACGGTCCAAATTTTCTCACACGCTTCACCATGTATGCTGAAATTGATTTTTATTTTTACCTAGCAAGTTCTTTTTGGTTCTAATGCTAAAAGAAATGGAAATCAAAGTTCAAATTAACCAAATGAATGCAATACAATCAAAAGAAAATCTAAAAACTAAACTTGGGTTGCCTCCTAAGAAGTGATTTATTTAAGGTCGTTTAACTTGACCACACTCCATTATCAACTTTGCTCTGGAGGTTCTGTGAACCTCCATTCATCTGTCTCGGTGTCTACATTCGGTGGGCTCGGCTTTATCTTGTTGAAAGTAAAGTCGTCTAGGTAGGGAGCTCTACACTCTAATAAGCTGAAAATGATGATCTCCCCATCTACCTCTAAGGAGATCTGGTGTGCCTTTACATCTATGCACGCCCCCGCAGTTGCCAGAAAGGGCCTTCCCAAGATGATGGGATTCTGGGGGTCGGGTCCTGTGTTGAGTATAATAAAATCTATATGTATCACGAAGTTCTCGACAACCACGGGCACATGTGTTAGCATGCCGACGGGTTCCTTGACTGAGTCGTCCCCCATACGAATACCAAGGTTTGCTGGTTGGAGCCCATTCAGTCTCATCTTCAAGTAGTATGCATAGGGCATCACACTTACTGATGACCCTAAGTTGCACAGCGCTTCGTCGAAGCTTTCCCCATAAATCGAGCAGGGGATAACAAATTCACCAGGGTCCTCAAGCTAGGGTGGAATCTTGTCCTCAATTTCGGCTTAGTCAAGTAGTGTGGAAATCATGGTTGCACACCACTTAGCGAATATGTTTCCTTGTGCTCCTTTCTCGCTGCACCATCCTTCTTCCTTAAATTTACCCAGTTCGGGTAATGACGGAGAATTATCCATAGGTTGCAACACAGTTTAGGCTATCTGGGTCACTTGTGTCTCCAACATCCTCGTGTAACTTGCAAGACCATTAACAGTGGACTTCAAGTCTCTGAGTGACTGCTCTATTTTCTGATGTTGGTGATAGAACTCTTCATTGGCCTTCGTTTGGGTAGCAATAAAGTCTTCCATCATCAATTCTAACCTAGACTTCTGTGGTTGATGTTGCCCATTGCTCTACTGCTGCCCATACCCTCTTGATGATTTGAAGTTCCCCGAGTTATTCCTATAGGAAAAGTTCGGGTGGTTCTTCCATCCAGGGTTGTAAGTACTAGAGTATGGGTTGTTGGGCCTTTGATTATAGTCTCCAACCGCATCGTAATGCTTAATCTGCTCTTCTAAGCCACCCTTCCCTCCATAGTGGTCCTCTCGATACACTGCTAGGTGGTCCATGGAGTTGACAGCATATCATCCTGCTGCAGGAGCTAGATGACTACGTTCGGAAGCCCATTAACGGTGGTTCTTGGCCACCTCTTCTATCATCTCCTCTGCTTCCTCGATAGTCTTGTTCATAAGTGCTCCTCCTATGGCAGAATCGAGGGACATCTTTGTGGCATACGTGATCCCATTGTAGAAGATGTGGATCACCAGCCACCTTTCCAGTCCATGGTGGGGGCATTGGTAAAGTAGCCCCTTATAGCGATCCAAAGCTTCAAATAGGGACTCCCCCTCCTTCTGACGGAAGTTTGTGATCAGATGGCGCATGTGAGCAGTTTTGTTTGGTGGGAAGTATTTGTTCAAGAACTACTGCTCACATTGCTCCCATGTAGTAATGATTCCCGAAGGCAGGGAGTGAAGCCATGCCTTAGCCTTATCCCGCGATGAGAATGGGAATAGGCTCAGGCAGATCGTGTCCACAGGGACTCCATTTATCTTCATCGTCGAGCAGATCTCCAAGAATGACTCCAGGTGTTGGTTCGGGTCTTCAGTCGCAGCTCCCCCGAATTGACTCTGTTGGACCATATGTATGAGTATTGTCTTCAGTTCAAAGTTTTTTGTCGAAATTGATGGTCCAACTATACTCGTCTTAAATCTTCTAGCGCTAGGGGCTGCATAATCCCGCAAATGTCGAGTACCTATATTCACTTCAAATGTAGCTTGGTCCTCCATCCTCTTCTTTTCGGCTTTCCGGCCGTGATAGGTTCGTTCGATTTCTAAATCAATCGGAATCAGGTCTTCCGATCCTAAGCGTCTAAGCATATGAAGAACCGAGCCACAAAATTAAGGGTATTTACCTAAGGTTTAGAAACAGAAAATAAACTAATCCAGCTAACTAATCAAAGATCGAATAAGAAATAGAGAATCACTACTAAAATAAAATAAAAACTAAATCTAGATATGGAAAATATAAAAATTCAGATAAAATAAAAATATGCAAGTAAATAAATCTAACCTAAGTCCGATCCAACTATCCACTTTCTTGATTCGATATCGAATCAATCAGTCCCCGACAACGACGCCAAAAACTTGATGCACACAAACGCAACCTCAAATCTCACAATGGAGACCGTCGAGGATTCGAAGTGCGCGCTCACGCTCAATGCCCGTAAGTGCACGAATGTATTTAAGTAATAAAAATATCAATCCCACAGGGACTGAGATTTTGAGTATTGGTTTGTCCAATGGATGTGTTGTTGTTCGGATTGGTAATCTGAGGGTTCACGCATGAGAGGTCGTCTGTGGTTCGAACTCAGTACGGTGTCACATGGAAGAAGAGAGAAGGTTGCTATGAGGATTTGAATGGGATTCTAGGACTTCAGTTTTATTTGTGTGTCGCAGAACATGCTATCAATCGAATGTATCAAGATTTTCTAGCTAGGGTTTTGTGGAAAGGACATCATACACTATGGTACAAGGATGCCGAATAGATCCCTGCGATGAGTCAGAAATGAGACATGTTGCCGACTCTATCGCATCCTTCTATCCACAGTTGTAGGCGACGAGGCCAACCTATAGGTTCCTCCTAATATCCTCAAAATCTTAGATACGAGGACTGTCACTCCTCGTATCGTCTAAGCACAGAAGATAGAAAATCAAAAAACAAAGCTATAGATCTAAACAATCATTCAACTGCAAATAGATTTCAAGAATAGAAACATATTTGAAATAGCAATGTTCTACTCAACACAAACTACTCCCTAATCCTAGAATCGGAGAATCTACTCCATGGATACGAGAAGAGAGTCACAATACATTCTAGAATTTATGATTAAAACGATAAACGTGCAAGAAATAGGAATTACAATGTAATTGCAGCTCTTCCCTCTGGCATTGTGGTGCTGATCTTGATCCTCGAGCGACTCTCTCCTTCCCCGATGCGAGTTCCCAAAGCTTTTTAGGGCTCCGGAGTGCCATCCCGGCCGGCGTGCCTCTCCCTAGGGTTTGGGTGGAGCTTTCCTTATATAAACATCACGCTGGATCACTCCAAAATCTGGAAAAAACCCTAGTCATGTCAAATCATTTGGCCGCCACACGGCCGTGTGAAACCACATGGCCTGGCCATGTGTCGAGTCGTAGCAGTCATTTTTGCCTTCTGAGCATGGTCGTGTGTAAACACATAGCCTGGTCATATTCCCTTTTGCATGTAGCTGCCAAATGTCTTCTTTTTGCTTCGAAAGTGCATCGTTATCCCCACGAAACACTATCCTGCACACAAAAGTATACAGAGCAGATCTCCGAACCAGAAAATAGGAAATGCATGAAAAACAACTGAAAATATGCATGAAACCAACATAAAATGATATGAGATGTAAGCGAAAACTACTCCTAAAACCCTATATGTTTTGCTCACATCGATTATATGTTTGGATATTTTCTTCTTCCTCGGCATATGTCTATCCTTCTTAAGATTAATGCCTAAATTGTTCTTATTATGATTATCTCTAGGGTTCTCCTTAGATGTTGACTTGTCCTTAACCATAAATTCATGATGTTTATCACCTAAACAAAAATATTTGTTTCTAAATTGGTCCTTAGGCTTACTTTCATGATATCTAGCATTTAGACAATAAACCTTATTACTAACATGCCTTAATTAAAATATGCCTTAGGGTTTGCCTTAGCTCCCCCTACATATGAGCTCTCTCCTTTGTACTTGGTTGGGTGTCTCCTCCTATGACATTGACTCTGGTAATGCCCGTTTGATTGTGTTGGATCGAAGCGGATCGCTAGAGGGGGGTGAATAGCGATAAAACCTTTTTTTTGTTCGTTCGTTAAAACCCGAGTAGATAATTAATTGCAGCAGAAAGATAAGCAATAAATAAAGGAGACAAATATTTTTACTTGGTTCGTAGCCTTCGGCTACTACTCCAAGGCCCTAGTGGTCCTTGACCATGCACGGAGGGCAAAACACTAAAGAACTCCTCCTCATTAGAGGTAGGAGTTAACAGATAAAAGCAAAAAGCTTGAGGTAGAGGGACACTCCCCCTCTCCTCGTTACGATAAAAGCTCCGAGATTTGAAAGTAATGAAATGAAATAAACAACTTAAACCGACGTAATAAAAAGAAAACAATTAAACCTAGACGTCGGAGAAGAAGCACTTCGTTGTCGGAAAGTTGTAGCTTGGCGGAGGCTTTTGGAAGCTTAGAATTGATGATGAAACCCTAGGATTGGCCCTCCTTTTATAGCCTTTGACCCCCTTTTCGAGAGGAACTTCACCCAATAGAGTTTTGGCACATGGCTCCTTGAAAAATGGTAATAAGGCATGACTCCTCGAGGCTGATCCTTGACCATCAGTCGACTGATGGCCATCATCAGTCGACTGATGGTAGCATCAGTCGAATGCTAACCTCCGGCAGTTGATTGTTGGACGGTAGTCGAGTCCTCCAAGATGGCAGTCGACTGATGCTAGCTGCAAGGCAAAGTTAGTTTAACAAAAACATTATTTTGACGGCCTCCGACCGTCCGATCTCGACCTAGACCACCTATAGGATGTCTTTGGTCGGATCTACGATTAAGATTATCCCCGTAAAGAGGATATGACCTTACTTACGCTCGCACACACGAGCATACCTCGATACTTACTATGTTGCTTTTGCTTCCAGCCTTCCACTCGATTCCTTCGGCTCCCTCCGAAGTCACTCGAGTGTCGCCCGACCACCGCGGCATCCTCCGGGTGTCGCTAGCCTTCAGCTCCAGCTATAGCAATTTTTTGCACACTCGATTCAGCTCGTGAGATAACGACATGAGCTTAACTTTGTATCGTTTGCTATAATCAAAACTCAGGTTTGACTTAGGTGCCTACTGCACCAACAGATTGCACCGGAAGCATACTATATGCTCCTTACCTTTACGAATTGAGGCTTCGATATCTTTGGTCTTCACCTTGGCCTTGGTTGCTAATTGAGCTTTCTTCTTGACCAATTTTGGGTATTTACTCTTATAGTGCCCATTCTCCCTATACTCAAATTATATTATATGATTTTTATTTTTACAAGTTATTATTGAGTTACCTAGCTCAGTATTAGGAGAATTTTTTCCGGAAGTAGAGGTTCCTCTTCTTGTTCCAGAATTGAATCTCTAACCTCCCCCTCAAACCTTGAGGTGGATACTTCTTCAACTTCCTCTTCTGACTTGGATGTTGAACACCTTTCAACCTTCAAATCTACAAGCTCTCGAGGAGATGAGCTTGCTTCCTTGGACTCCTCCTTATCTTGGGTCGATGAGGAATTCTCATGGAGCTCTACCAATTTGCTCCACAACTCCCCTGCATCCTTATCTTCTCCTATCTTGCACAAAATATCATTAGGTATTAAAGTTATCAACATTTTTGTTACCTTATCATTTCTTTTGGATTTTTAAAGTTGTTGCTCTATCCATTTCTTATTCTTGAGTTTTCTACCCTTCTTGTCCATAGGTGCTTTGAAACTTTGCATCAACACAATCCAATCTTCTATATCACACATAATAAAGTACTCCATCCTACCTTTCCAATACATGAAATCCTCACAGTCGAAGGAAGGCGGAGTTAGAATGTTGTATCCTAATCCATTATTGAACTCCATTCCTCCTCTAGCGCTTGCTCTTGTGGCGGTGAGTTCTTGAAGGATGACATCACTCTAATACCACTTGTTAGGACCTTTTGGTGGTGCTAGTGGGGGATGTGAATAGTGATTGTTGATTTCTTGGTTCGATCGTGTTCGTGTGTTCTTGTCTACAAAATGTTAGCACAGTGGAATATAAATACAAATACAAATATACAACACAAAGTACAATACAAATATGACACAAGGGTTTTATGTGGTTCGAAACCCTAGTTCCTACTCCACGATCGAGCTCTAGTGATGCACAACACCACTAAATATTCACCTTCTCATAAACAATCTAGAGGTGGAGAAACCTCTTACAATGAGATTACACAAGGAGAATACAACCAAAAATGAAATAAAAAAGCAAATGAAGAAAGACACGTGAAAACACTTTTACAAGATGAGTTTTTGATTGCTTGTTATTTTGGTTTCTTTGAATGGATTTGAAGGCCTAGAATGCAATAGTAACTCCCCTTCAAAGTATTTAAGAACCGCTTCCTTCATCCTCCACAAAAGTCTCCTTATAAAATTTTAGCTCGGGTTGATTTCTGCTGACCAGTCGATTGGCCTTATCCCCAATCGACTGTCTATTGTGTTGTTGTCTCACAATCGACTAATCCACATTAGATTTGCTCGATCAGTCGACTGCCCTAACCCAGCAATTGACTGATATAGTCATCAGATGACTTCCATAAGCTAGCAGACTACTAAGAAATTTTCTGTGCTCATGTCCACTAAATCTAGTCGACTGCCCAATCCCATCAGTCGATTGCCAATGGTCAGTCAACTGGTCCAAGCTACAAGTCGACTGCCCGAGCCACAGTCTATTTTCCTGAGTCACACAACTCAGGTCGAGCCGATCAGTTAGACCAGTCGACTAGGTCATAACCCTAGTCAACTTCCCAAGTCGTTTGAGCCCCCAAGTGCGGAACATTCGACTAGTCGACTGATACACTTCAAAACTGAGGTTTAATCCAAGTATGATCCGCTCATACTTAATAATTACTCTTAGCCTATACCTAATCCTTCAAGCCACTTCCATTAGCCTCACACCCTTAGGATCCATTCGAGTCCTCCACGACTCCTTCACCCTTCACACTAGCCTTCAAGTGCTTCCATCGACTTTGTCATTATAATGGGTACGCTGCCAAGAGTCAACCCTTGGGCTTACATGGCCAATACTATACCCTTAAACTTTCCTTTGCCAAGTATCCATACTTGGACTTTTGCCGCTAAGACTACCCACTTGGACTTACAAGACCAAGACTATACCTCTGTAATTTCCTATGTCAAGTCTCCAAACATGGACTTTCGCCGCCAAGACTACACACTAGGATTTATAGGACCAAGACTACACACATGGACTTTTCCATTTGTCAAACATCCATATTTGGACTTTCCCTTGCCAAGACTCTGTTGAGAATCGATTGTCGCGCTAGAGGGGGTGAATAGTATTTCGCATTTTAGTTGCTCAATTGTGTTCGTTCTTGTCTACAACAAGGTTAGCACAGCGGAAATACAAAATACAAATACAAATACACAATACACAAGCAACACACCCACAAACATAAGATATAACATGGTTCGAAAACTTAGGGTTCCTACTCCACGGGACGAGCTCAAATGAGCTCTAGTGATGCACACCACTACTAATACACTCCTTCTCGGAACAATCCGGAGGTGGTAAAAACTCTTACAAAGTTCTTACAACAATAAGAATGAAATAGAACAAGTATACTAAGCAATACACAAATACAAGTAAAGAAAACTTTACCGAAAGAACTTTGGATTGCTTGTTTGTTGATTGCTTTAGTTTGCTCTTGAAGGTCTAGAATGCAACAACACTTCCCCTTCAAATCGCCCCAAGAACCTATTGGGTTTCCCCAGCACCACAGCGAGTGTGTGTTCGAATACATTTCGTAAACATGTGCACATCGAAAGAATTATAAGCAATAAATCTAATTTATTACAATACACACACCACACGCATGCAAGATACAATATGTGTAGACATAATCGCAGTTTTAAATTTTTCAATAAAAGGAAATTACGCTAGTTATACTTGGCATATCATGTGCAGCGGGAATGACATCAACCGGAGCAACTCACGCTAGAGTTGTCTCTATTTGTATCCACGCCGAGTACCGTCGGGATAGCTTCGCCAAGATACGAGCCTCGTCTTCGTAGGAGTCACTAGCCTCGTGTCGAAGACTATGTGATCGAAAGGAGATCACAATCCGAATCAAAATTCGGATGCAAAATGAGTCCCCAAAAACTCACTTCTCCCGCGAGGTATTCGTCAACCAATTGACGAATCCTTAGTCCTCCAACTATAAAGATTATCACAGATCCAATCCCCGACAAGGAAGTTGCTGTCGGAGCTTCAAACGTCGTCCAAACGATGCTCCGACAAGAAGGAAACAAGCTGTCCAAAAATTGGACAGCTTGGTGGAGGACTTGGTGTCGGCCAAAGGAGGTGGCCAGCTAATCCTTGGTCACTGGAGCCAAGGTGGATCGCTGGAGGTCGTCGGATGGGTGGCTGGCAGCAGCTGGATGTTAGTAATATATGAGAGATGTCCTAAGGCAATCGCCTTATGTATGAACCATTTATATGATAAATGAAGATTCACTATTTGAGTATACATGTTTCATGTATTTGATTGGATCTTAAACTCATTTACTGAATGTCCACGATGCGATTCACAGCATGAGAGAATTTGTGATTGGATCACAACTAGTGAGTATCTCTACATGTGTAATTGTGATGTATCGGAATTATCCCTAGTCGATGAATTGATGGATTTGGACACCATCAATTCTGTCGAGACTAGCACGCAGGTATACTCCTTGGTGTATCCAAGCAAATGATTCTCTCACCGGCCGAGACATTGTGATGTCCGGAGTTAATCGTGGATGCTAGTTATGGTAACTAGTTCATTGGAGTGACCAGCCGTAAGACTTCATATGGTTCTCTGCATATATAGATATGTCAATGAAATTCTTACTGTGGCTTAAGTGCGATGTTCCTTTGACTTGCGGTATTCAAGTCATCTTGATCATGGAGACTTATGCTTTGACATCTTAAGCAAACATCTCTAAGGAGATGTGGACCCGGGATGATTGGGTATAAGTCAAGTGATCGAAGGTGTTTGAATAGCCTATAAAGGATTCACCACTCCTTGCGAGGAGATGTATACCCATGGCCTCTCGTCGGATTGTTACTAAAGTCTTTGGCCAAAGCATTACATGTTTAGAGTAAGGTACTCTTTGATACATGTGGAGTAACTAGAATCCGTAGGACGAGGAAATGATACTTGGGCTAGGTGTGACATAGTCAGCCTAGTGGGGACTGACACAATAGACCATGTCCTGAACCAAGTGGGTATAAGATGAGTGAAGGGAATGGGGCACGAATCATTCAAGCTGCTGAAAAGTTTTAGAAATAGTTCTGGATCAACTGTTGATCTTTTCGGTTAATTGGGGATCATGATGTACTACTAGGTGCCACTCATGATCGTTCTATAATTAATGGTTAATTATAGACGGCCAACATGAACCGAGAACCTATTTGGTCACACGCACAATGAGCGTAATCCAAAGGATTTAAAACAAGCTTGAAAATGGGATTCTCAGACCGAGAGAAACTAGGTTTGGTTGGACCAAACATAAAGCGAGCATGAAATCATTTCAGTCGCAATGGAAGCATGGATGGGCCGTGTCTTATGAAGACATATTGGACGAACCAAAATGGTTTGGTTCTAATCCAATGGAGGAGATTAAACCAAAGGGTTTGGTTTATTTTAAACGAATGAACCAAAAGTTGGTTCGGTTCGTTTTAACTTAAAATAAACCATCATGGTTTGGTTTATTTTAACTTATCTTAATGGAGCGGGTTAACGGGCTTTATGGATATGATCCATTAACCATTAAGAGAATTAGTTCTCTATAAAAGAGGGCTTAAGGGATTGTTAAGCCCTAACTAATCCAAACCCTAGTTGGAGTTGCCGCCCAACCTAGTTGTGCCGCCCAACCTTGGTGTGCCGCCCAAGCTCCTTGGCCACCCCGCCCCTTGTGCTGGCGTCCAGCTCCTTGCCGGTGACCATGCTTCAGCCGGTTATCCTCCGACGACCCTCCGGTGATCTTCCTAGGCCTCGGCGAAAAGGTGAGCACTTGGCTTCCTTGTTTTGGCCGGCGCCTACTCCTCCACCAAGCTGTTCAGTTTTCTGGACAGCTTCTTCTCCTCTCGTCGGAGCGTCGTTTGGACGACGGTTAGAGCTCCGACAGTGGATAAATTACCGGGGATTCGATCTCCGGTAATCCTCTGAGGTGGAGGACGAAGGTTTCGTCAATCGGTTGACGAATACCTCTCCGGAGAAGCGAGTTTTGAGGACTCGTTTTGGATCCGAATTTGGATTCGGATCGTGATCATCTCTCGATCACGTCGTCTTCAACACGAGGCTAGTAACCCGTACGAAGACGAAGCTCGTGGCTTAGCGAAGTCATCCCGAGGAACTCGGCGTGGATACGGATAGAGACGATTCTAGCGAGGATCGTTCCGGTTGATGTCGTTCCCGCTACACGTCATACGAAAGGTATAACATAGATAAATTTCCTTTTATTGCAAATTTAAATTTACGGTTATGTCTACACTTGTTGTAATATGCATGCGTGTGTTGTGTGTGTTGTAATAAATAGGAGTATTTATTATTTTATTGCTTCCGCTGTGTTCATATTTACGAAGCATGATTGCAACATCAGTCGACCGATCACATCGTTGCTAAGCCGATCGATGGTCGTGGTTTCACCGACTCGACGAAAGCACCGACTCGATCGATACATCGATCACGATCGATACTCATCAAGTATGAGTAATTCATACTTGATTTTACACCCTAGACCTAGACTCAACCTTCTAGCTCCTTATTAAGCCTTGCGCCTCCAGGATCCCTCTGAGTCCGCGACTTGTTCATCCTTTGCGCTTTGCTTCCAAGAGCTCCCTTCGGTTTCGTCATATCTTGGGTTGCCAAATGCTTGGACTTTACGCCGCCAAGACTACAAGCTTGGACTTATGCTGCCAGGACCTTACTTTGGACTTCCTTTGCCAAGGTTCACTTGGACTTTACGCTGCCAAGACTACAAGCTTGGTCTTATGCTACCAAGTCCATCCCTTGGACTTCCTTTGCCAAGATCATACTTGGTCTTCCTTTGCCAAGGTTCACTTGGACTTTACGCTGCCAAGACTACAAGCTTGGTCTTATGCTGCCAAGTCCGTCCCTTGGACTTTCCTTGCCAAGATCATACTTGGACTTCTCTTTTACCAAGTCTTCATCCTTGGATTTTCCTGTCACTTAAAAATGTTCGTAATTAGATCACAAAACATTTCCTAACTTAGATGATTATCCAAACATCAAAACATATAAATGCTTGGAGCATTGTTGCACCAACATCCTTTATAGGCTATTCAAACACCTTCGGCCACTTCGACTTATACCCAATCATCCCGAGTCCACATCTTCTTAGAGATGCTTTCTTAAGATGTCAAAGCTGTTGGGTTTCCGGCACCGCGGCGTGTGTGTGTTCGATCATGTTTCGTAAACATGAGCACAGCGGAAGCAATTAAAAATAATAAATCTATATTTATTACAACACACACAACACATGCATGCTATTACAACAGGTGTAGACATAATCGTAAATTAAAATTTGCAATAAAAGAAATTATCTACGTTATACCTTTCGTATGATGTGTAGCGGGAACGACATCAACAGGAACGATCCTCGTAAGAATCGTCTCTATCCGTATCCATGCCGAGCTCCTCGGGATGACTTCGCTAAGTCACGAGCTTCGTCTTCGTACGGGTTACTAGCCTCGTGTTGAAGACGACGTGATCGAGAGATGATCACGATCCGAATCCAAATTCGGATCCTAAAACGAGTTCTCAAAACTCGCTTCTCCGGAGAGGTATTCGTCAACCGTTTGACGAATCCTTCGTCCCCCACCTCAGAGGATTACCGGAGATCAAATCCCCGGTAAGTTAGCCGCTGTCGGAGCACTAACCGTCGTCCAAACGACGCTCCGACAACAAAGAAACAAGCTGTCCAGAAAAACTGGACAGCTTTTGGTGGAGGAATAGAGGCCGGCCAAGGAGAGATGGAAGCTCACCTTATCACCGAACCTAGAGGAGATCACCGGAGGGTCGCCGGAGCATCGCCGGCTGAAGCTTGGATGCCGGCGGCAAGGAGGTGGCAGCAGCTCCATGAAGTTGGCGGCAACACCATGTTGGGCGGCAACAACATGTTGGGCGGCTACAACTTGTTGGGCGGCAACAACTTCATTAGGGTTAGGGTTAGGGTTTAAGCCCTATTTTATAGAGAACTAATTCTCTTAATGGTTAATGGATCATATCCATAAAGCCCGTTAACCCGCTCCATTAGGATAAGTTAAAATAAACCAAACCATGATGGTTTATTTTAAGTTAAAACGAACCGAACCAACTTTTGGTTCATTCATTTAAAATAAACCAAACCCTTTGGTTTATTCTCATCCATTTGATTAGAACCAAACCATTTTGGTCCATCCATTATGTCTTCATAAGACACGGCCCATCCACGCTTCCATTGCGACTGAAACAATTTCATGCTCGCTTTATGTTTGGTCCAACCAAACATAGTTTCTCTCGGTCTGAGAATCCCATTCTCAAGCTCGTTTTAAATCCTTTGGATTACACTCGTTGTGCATGTGACCAAATAGGTTCTCGGTTTATGTTGGCCGTCTATAATTAACCATTAATTATAGAACGATCATGAGTGGCACCTAGTAGTACATCATGATCCCCAATTAACCGAAAGATCAACGGTTGATCCAGAACTATTTCTGAAACCCTTCAGTAGCTCGAATTACTCGTGCCCCATTCCCTTCACTCATCTTATACCCACTTGGTTCAGGACATGGTCTATTGTGTCAGTCCCCACTAGGCTGACTACGTCACACCTAGCCCAAGTATCATTTCCTCGTCCTACGGATTCTAGTTACTCCACATGTATCGAAGAGTACCTTACTCTAAACATGTAATGCTTTGGCCAAAGACTTTAGTAACAATCCGAGAGGCCATGGGTATACATCTCCTGCAAGGAGTGGTGAATCCTTTATAGGCTATTCAAACACCTTCGATCACTTCGACTTATACCCAATCATCCCGGGTCCACATCTCCTTAGAGATGTTTGCTTAAGATGTCAAAGCATAAGTCTCCATGATCAAGATGACTTGAATACCGCAAGTCAAAGGAACATCGCACTTAAGCCACAGTAAGAACTTCATTGACATATCTATATATGCAGAGAACCATATGAAGTCTTACGGCTGGTCACTCCAATGAACTAGTTACCATAACTAGCATCCACGATTAACTCCGGACATCACTATGTCTCCAGCCAGTGAGAATCAGCTGCTTGGATACACCAAGGAGTATACCTCATGCTAGTCTCGACAGAATTGATAGTGTCCAGATCCATCAATTCATCGACTAGGGATAATTCCGATACATCACAATTACACATGTAGAGATACTCACTAGTTTTGATCCAATCACAAATTCTCTCATGCTGTGAATCACATCGTGGACATTCAGTAAATGAGTTTAAGATCCAATCAAATACATGAAACATGTATACTCAAATAGTGAATCTTCATTTATCATATAAATGGTTCATACATAAGGCGATTGCCTTAGGACATCTCTCATATATTACTAACAGACTCCCACTTGGCTAATGCCAATCGCTACGGTATCCAATACCATAAGCTCTAACATGACCCTCAAACTTACTTTGAGGTAATGCTTTAGTCAAAGGATCCGCTAAGTTCCTTTCAGTGGGAATTTTCTCGATTTGTATTTCGTTCCTACTGATGATCTCTCTGATAAGATGATAGCGGCGAAGCACATGTTTGGATCATTGATGAGACCACATCATGTTCATAGATGAACTACTTGATCCAAACCGCTTCCTTTGCTGCTTCCAAAGCTGCAACGTATTCTGCCTTAGTGGCAGAATCCGCTATAGTGTCAAGCTTGGAACCTTTCCAACTTATTGCGCCTCCATTCCGGTGAATACATGCATAAAGACATGGAATCATCCTTATGCATGCGGGTCGCATCCGTATACCCACGTATCACCATGTACCCTTCTCCATATATTAGAACGTATCCTTAGTTCTTCTTAAGTACTTAAGGATCGCCTTAATCACCCAATGATCCATTCCTCGATCGGTGATCGCATCCGCCGCCGTGACACTCGTGAGCATACGATACATCGGGCCTCGTACATAACATAGCATACATGATAGATCCTATTGCGGATGCATAGGGAATCTTACTCATGCAAATCCTCTCGTCTTCTGTGCGCGGACACATAGACTTCGAAAGGTGTACCCCATGCCTGATGGGTAAGAAACCTTTCTTGGATTCCGACATGCTAAACCTCTTTAGCACTCGGTCTATATATGTAGACTGCGAAAGACCAAGCAACCATTTCGATCTATCTCTATAGATCTTAATCCCAAGGATGTAGGTTGCTTCTCCCAGGTCCTTCATGGAGAATGTCTTGGATAACCAAACCTTCACTGACTTTAAGATTGAAATATCATTTCCTATAAGTAGTATGTCATCGACATACAATACTAGGAATACGACTGCACTCCCACTAACCTTCTTGTACACACAAGGTTCGTCTGGATTTTGTGAGAAATCAAACTTTTTGATTGTCTCAACAAAATGGATATTCCAGCTCCTGGATGCTTGCTTCAATCCATAAATGGACCGTCGCAATTTGCATACCTTGGTTTTATCAACCGATGTGAAACCCTCAGGCTGTATCATATACACGTCCTCGAGCAGGTTTCCATTAAGGAAAGCTGTTTTCACATCCATCTACCATATCTCATAATCATAATGAGCCACTATGGCCAGGAGCATCCGAATGGATTTAAGCATAGCTACAGGCGAATAGGTTTCGTCATAATCAACACCTTGTTTTTGACGATATCCTTTCGCCACCAATCTAGCCTTATAGGTAATCACATTACCATCCATGTCGGTTTTCTTCTTGAAAACCCACTTGCTCCCTATAGGCTTTATGCCTTCAGGTGGGTCAACCAAGTTCCAAACTTGGTTTTCATACATGGAATCCATTTCTGACTTCATGGCACCAAGCCACTTATCCCTTTCTGAACTTGTCAGCACTTCTTCATAACTGGTAGGCTCCTCATCATCAATGAGTAACACGTCGTTCGATTCACTTACGAGAAATCCATATCTCTCGGGAATATTGCGTGTTCTACCAGATCTACGAAGATGTGGTGTTACAATAGGTCCAGTCGATTGCTCATCACTATGAGTTGTCGGCTGTTGTGCTTCACCAGGTATCTCATCAATGTCTATTTGAGTCTCTTGAGCCTCCTCAAGCTCGCGACACTCCCACTTTGTTTTCTTGCAAGAGAAACTCTTTCTCTAGAAACACAAAGATGCCTTGAAACAAACACCTTTTGTTCCACGGGATGATAGAATTGGTAACCCCTTGTTTCCTTAGGGTATCCAATAAATAGACATTTATCGGACTTAGCATCCAATTTGTCCGATCATCGTCGCTTCACATAAGCGGGACAACCCCATATCTTCAAGTAAGATACATGAGGTTTCTTACTATTCCATATCTCATATGGAGTAGTTGAGACTACCTTGGTAGGCATTACTTAACAAGTAACAAATGCAAAGGACTTGGGAAGAGTCGCATGATTCATCATTGACCTGACCATGTCCAACAAGGTCCGGTTACGCCTCTCAGATACACCATTATGCTGTGGTGTATAGGGCGGAGTCCATTGAGACAATATGCCATTGTCTCTTAGATAATCAAGAAACTCTTGACTTAAGTATTCATCACCTCGATCCGATCGAAGTATTTTAATACTCTTGTCATGTTGTTTCTCTACTTCATTTCTGAATTCTTTGAACCTTTCAAAGGCTTCAGACTTGTGTTTCATCAAGAACACATACCCAAACCGTGAGTGATCATCGGTGAAGGTAATGAAGTAGCTACAGCCTCCTAAAGCTTGAGTTGACATAGGTCCACATACATCAGTATGTATTAGACCTAGTAACTCTCCCACTCGTTTACCTTTTCCAGTAAAAGGTAACTTAGTCATCTTGCCTTTTAAGCATGATACGCATGTATCGTATGAATCCAATTCAAACGATTCCAGAATTCCACATCTGTGTAATTCGTACATGCGTTTCTTGCTTACATGGCCAAGACGACAATGCCACATATAGGAGTCTATTTGATTATCCTTTCGAGCACACGTGTTGCTTGCTTCGATATTGAAATCGTCACTGGATACGTCCAACGTATAAACACCATTGCTTAAAGTTCCAATCCCATAAAGAACTCCATTCAAAGTTATGTAACAACAATTGTTACTAAAAGTCAAATGGAACCCATTTCTATTTAGACAAGAAATAGAAATGATGTTCTTTATCTACGAAGGAACATAAAAGCAATTGTCTAATTCTAAGACAAGTCCTACAGGGAGTTCCAACAAATACGTTCCGATGGCGAGTGCAGCAACCGTTGCTCCATTCCCAACACGTAAATTTGACTCTCCCCTTGACAAGTCTTCTTCTATTCCTTAGCCCATGTATGTCATTACATATATGTGAGCCACACCCAGTATCAAATACCCAAGTGTCTGAGGAAATAGAATGACAATCAATAAAGAAGATTTCTGAAGAAGATGGGGCATCCAATGCCTTATCCTTCTTCATGGACTCAAGATAAATCTTGCACTTGCTTCGCAAATGGCTCTCCTTGCCATAATGATGGCAAGTTTCCTTTTGTGCTAGTTCTACCTTCTTAGCCCTTCTCTTCTTTCCCTTCTGCTGTTCCTTTGACTTCCTCTTAGAACCTTTCTTCGAGGAATCAACTAACAACTCCCCTACTCATGCTTCTCAAGACTCCACGTCTTGATATTGAGCAGTTCCACAGATGAACCTTCTAGCATCTCAGAGGTGAAGAGGAGCTTTGAGACTTCGAACCTTTCGAATCTCACTTGCTCATCAACCAACTCACAAAGATGAAGGACTACGATATGAGCATTCATATGCTCATGCTGCTTTCGTAGCTTGGGTTCCATCGCGGCTAGCATGATGCAACTCACCATTTCAGAATCATTCACATGTTTCTGATAGGCCAACAATTGGTCCAGAGTTGCATTGTCACTAGGACGGGCGGGAAGAGACGCTTCGAGGACATACACAAGCTTTTCACCTTGAGAACAATTCTCAAGTTTCTAAGCCAGTCCAAGAAGTTCGGCCTAGTCAATTTATTTGAATCCAAAATGGAACGCAAATTCAAACACATCATGATCAATATATTAACTTAGAAATACAAAACAAGCATATATGAGAAAGATGATTTTAAAAATGCATCAATATACATTTATAAAATCCCATTCATTTTTCGAATTCAAAAACCCTTAAAATCACTTCGGGAGATCGTAGGTTCATCTCCGAATGGGCTGATATCCATTATAGATAAGAACAACCTTGGAGTGAGTCCAACAAGCCATTCTTAGCTATGATGGTGGGTATCAAGTATACCGATTACATATCATGTATATGTAACTATCACAATGTGCTATCAACTAATTGAATGTTTACACATACATTGGGTTGTTAACACATTAACAAGTATGCATCATATGCATAGCACCCAACTTCACCTCTCTTCACATCGACCTTGGAGTGAGTCCAACAAATCGATGCTCCAAGTTAAAGCCGACCCATTAATCGCGAAATAGTTTTAATATGGTTAGAGCGCATTCAACCAATTAGCCAGGCTTGGAGTGAGTCCAACAACCCAAACTAACGATTGACCTCTGACTCTTACCATATTAGAGGTAAACTATTCCAATGATTTGAACATGTTCAGGTTCGAGCCGGGCTTGGAGTGAGTCCAACAACCCAAACAAGAAACAGAACTCTGGTTCTAACCATATTAATGGAAGGTGTAGGCTTTAATATTGAGTTAGGGTTTTATGTCTCATCCTCTTTGCATGCAAATAACTATTATCTACATGGCATGGCATACATGGCATACATCTACATGTCACGACACGCATGGCATAATGTTATGCGTCTAATGCAATTACATGGCATACAATTATGTCATGTATATAATTTCCTTATATGTCATAACTATTTATGGAAATAAAATATGTTTAAGATTTGATTCTCCAAATCAAATCATAATTAAATTAGGAAACAAATTTCCAAATCTAATCACATATTTTATTCATGGAATTATTTGATTAAGGAAAATCTATTTAGGAAACCAATTTCCTAAATCATTAAAACTACTTATGGAAATAAAATATTTTAAGATTTGATTTCCCAAATCAAATCATGATTAAATTAGGAAACAAATTTCTAGAATCTAATCAAATATTTTATTTATGGAAAATATCAATTTCCATAAATACTTCCAACTTTCCAAAAGTGGAAGATTTCCATAAATACTTCTAGACTTTCCAAAATTGAAAAATTTCCATAAATACTTCTAAATTTCCAAAATTTAGAAAATTTCCAGAAATATATTATGACTATCGCAAAACCATTTTTACGATTATGTCGAAACACAACCTGGGCTCTGATACCACTGTTGGGTTTCCGGCACCGCGGCGTGTGTGTGTTCGATCATGTTTCGTAAACATGAGCACAGCGGAAGCAATTAAAAATAATAAATCTATATTTATTACAACACACACAACACACGCATGCTATTACAACAGGTGTAGACATAATCGTAAATTAAAATTTGCAATAAAAGAAATTATCTACGTTATACCTTTCGTATGACGTGTAGCGGGAACGGCATCAACCGGAACGATCCTCGTAAGAATCGTCTCTATCCGTATCCACGCCGAGCTCCTCGGGATGACTTCGCTAAGTCACGAGCTTCGTCTTCGTACGGGTTACTAGCCTCGTGTTGAAGACGACGTGATCGAGAGATGATCACGATCCGAATCCAAAATTCGATCCTAAACGCAGTTCTCAAAACTCGCTTCTCCGAGAGGTATTCACAACCGCTTGACGAATCCTTCGCCCTCAGAGGATTACCGAGATCAAATCCCCGTAGTTAGCCGCTGTCGAGCACTCAACCGCCGCCCAAACGACGCCCGACACAAGAAACAAGCTGTCCAGAAAACTGGACAGCTTTTGGTGGAGGAATAGAGGCCGCCAAGGAGAGATGGAAGCTCACCTTATCACCAACCTAGAGGAGATCACCGGCAAGGAGGTGGCAGCAGCTCCATGAAGTTGGCGGCAACACCATGTTGGGCGGCAACAACATGTTGGCGGGCTACAACTTGTTGGGCGGCAACAACTTCATTAGGTTAGGTTAGGTTTAAGCCCTATTTTATAGAGAACTAATTCTCTTAATGGTTAATGGATCATATCCATAAAGCCCGTAACCCGCCTCCATTCCATTAAGATAAGTTAAAATAAACCAAACCATGATGGTTTATTTTAAGTTAAACGAACCAACCAACTTTTGGTTCATTCATTTAAAATAAACCAAACCCTTTGGTTTATTCTCATCCATTGATTAGAACCAAACCATTTTGGTCCATCCATTATGTCTTCATAAGACACGGCCCATCCACGCTTCCATTGCGATCAAACAATTTCATGCTCGCTTTATGTTTGGTCCAACCAAACATAGTTTCTCTCGGTCGAGAATCCCATTCTCAAGCTCGCTTTAAATCCTTTGGATTACACTCGCAGCGTGGTGACCAAATAGGTTCTCGGTTTATGTTGGCCGTCTATAATTAACCATTAATTATAGAACGATCATGAGTGGCACCTAGTAGTACATCATGATCCCCAATTAACCGAAAAGATCAACGGTTGATCCAGAACTATTTCTGAAACCCTTCAATAGCTCGAATGAATCGTGCCTCATTCCCTTCACTCATCTTATACCCACTTGGTTCAGGACATGGTCTATTGTGTCAGTCCCCACTAGGCTGACTACGTCACACCTAGCCCAAGTATCATTTCCTCGTCCTACGGATTCTAGTTACTCCACATGTATCAAGAGTACCTTACTCTAAACATGTAATGCTTTGGCCAAAGACTTTAGTAACAATCCGACGAGAGGCCATGGGTATACATCTCTCGCAAGGAGTGGTGAATCCTTTATAGGCTATTCAAACACCTTCGATCACTGACTTATACCCAATCATCCCGGTCCACATCTCCTTAGAGATGTTTGCTTAAGATGTCAAAGCATAAGTCTCCATGATCAAGATGACTTGAATACCGCAAGTCAAAGGAACATCGCACTTAAGCCACAAAGAAGAACTTCATTGACATATCTATATATGCAGAGAACCATATGAAGTCTTACTACCGGGTCACTCCAATGAACTAGTTACCATAACTAGCATCCACGATTAACTCCGACATCACTATGTCTCCAAAAGGAGAATCACCGCTTGGATACACCAAGGAGTATACCTCATGCTAGTCTCGGCTGAATCTGATGGTGTCCAAATCCATCAATTCATCGACTAGGATAATTCGATACATCACAATTACACATGTAGAGATACTCACTAGTTGTGATCCAATCACAAATTCTCTCATGCCGTGAATCATCGTGACATTCAAGAAATGAGTTTAAGATCCAATCAAATACATGAAACATGTATACTCAAATAGTGAATCTTCATTTATCATATAAATGGTTCATACATAAGGCGATTGCCTTAGACATCTCTCATATATTACTAACAGACTCCCACTTGGCCTAATGCCAATCGCTACGGTATCCAATACCATAAGCTCTAACATGACCTCAAACTTACTTTGAGGTAATGCTTTAGTCAAAGGATCCGCTAAGTTCCTTTCAGTGGGAATTTTCTCGATTTGTATTTCGTTCCTACTAATGATCTCTCTGATAAGATGATAGCGGCGAAGCACATGTTTGGATCATTGATGAGACCACATCAAGTTCATAGATGAACTACTTGATCCAAACCGCTTCCTTTGCTGCTTCCAAAGCTGCAATGTATTCTCGCCTTAGTGGCGTAATCCGCTATAGTGTCAAGCTTGGAACCTTTCCAACTTATTGCGCCCATTCTAGGTGAATACATACCTGCATAAGACATGGAATCATCCTTGTCATCCGAGTCCGCATCCGTATACCCACGTATCACCATGTACCCTTCTCCATATATTAGAACGATCCTTAGTTCTTCTTAAGTACTTAAGGATCGCCTTAATACCACCCAATGATCCATTCCCGATCGATCGTATCCGCCGCGTGACATTCGTGAGCATACGATACATCGGGCCTCGTACATAACATAGCATACATGATAGATCCTATTGCGGATGCATAGGGAATCTTACTCATGCAAATCCTCTCGTCTTCTGTGCGCTGACACATAGACTTCGAAAGGTGTACCCCATGCCTGATGGGTAAGAAACCTTTCTTGGATTCCGACATGCTAAACCTCTTTAGCACTCGGTCTATATATGTAGACTGCGAAAGACCAAGCAACCATTTCGATCTATCTCTATAGATCTTAATCCCAAGGATGTAGGTTGCTTCTCCCAGGTCCTTCATGGAGAATGTCTTGGATAACCAAACCTTCACTGACTTTAAGATTGAAACATCATTTCCTATAAGTAGTATGTCATCGACACACAATACTAGGAATACGACTGCACTCCCACTAACCTTCTTGTACACACAAGGTTCGTCTGGATTTTGTGAGAAATCAAACTTTTCAAAACTGATATTCCAAATATTCTCGATGCTTGCTTCAATCCATAAATGGACCGTCGCAATTTGCATACCTTGGTTTTATCAACCGATGTGAAACCCTCAGGTTGTATCATATACACGTCCTCGAGCAGGTTTCCATTAAGGAAAGCTGTTTTCACATCCATCTACCATATCTCATAATCATAATGAGCCACTATGGCCAGGAGCATCCGAATGGATTTAAGCATAGCTACAGGCGAATAGGTTTCGTCATAATCAACACCTTGTTTTTGACGATATCCTTTCGCCACCAATCTAGCCTTATAGGTAATCACATTACCATCCATGTCGGTTTTCTTCTTGAAAACCCACTTGCACCCTATGGGCTTTATCCCTTCAGGTGGGTCAACCAAGTTCCAAACTTGGTTTTCATACATGGAATCCATTTCCGACTTCATGGCACCAAGCCACTTATCCCTTTCTGAACTTGTCAGCACTTCTTCATAACTGGTAGGCTCCTCATCATCAATGAGTAACACGTCGCTCGATTCACTTACGAAAATCCATATCTCTCAGAATATTGCGCGTGTTCTACCAGATCTACGAAGATGTGGTGTTACATAGGTCCAAATTGATTGCTCATCACTATGAGTTGCTATGTTGTGCTTCACTGTGCATCTCATCAATGTCTATTTGAGTCTCTCGAGCCTCCTCAAGCTCGACGACACTCCCACTATTTTCTTGCAAGAGAAACTCTTTCTCTAGAAACACAGCATGCCTTGAAACAAACACCTTTTGTTCCACAGGATGATAGAATTTGTAACCCCTTGTTTCCTTAGGGTATCCAATAAATAGACATTTATCAGACTTAGCATCCAATTTGTCTGATACTGTCCACTTCACATAAGCAGGACAACCCCATATCTTCAAGTAAGATACATGAGGTTTCTTACTATTCCATATCTCATATAGGGTAGTTGAGACTACCTTGGTAGGCATTCTGTTTAACAAGTAAACAGCTGTCTGAAGTGCATAACCCCAAAAGGACTTGGGAAGAGTCGCATGATTCATCATTGACCTGACCATGTCCAACAAGGTCCGGTTACGCCTCTCAGATACACCATTATGCTGTGGTGTATAGGGCGGAGTCCATTGAGACAATATGCCATTGTCTCTTAGATAATCAAGAAACTCTTGACTTAAGTATTCATCACCTCGATCCGATCGAAGTATTTTAATACTCTTGTCATGTTGTTTCTCTACTTCATTTCTGAATTCTTTGAACCTTTCAAAGGCTTCAGACTTGTGTTTCATCAAGAACACATACCCAAACCGTGAGTGATCATCGGTGAAGGTAATGAAGTAGCTACAGCCTCCTAAAGCTTGAGTTGAGATAGGTCCACATACATCAGTATGTATTAGACCTAGTAACTCTCCCACTCGTTTACCTTTTCCAGTAAAAGGTAACTTAGTCATCTTGCCTTTTAAGCATGATACACATGTATCGTATGAATCCAATTCAAACGATTCCAGAATTCCACATCTGTGTAATTCGGACATGCGTTTCTTGCTTACATGGCCAAGACGACAATGCCACATATAGGAGTCTATTTGATTATCCTTTCGAGCACACGTGTTGCTCGCTTCGATATTGAAATCGTCACTGGATACGTCCAACGTATAAACACCATTGCTTAAAGTTCCAATCCCATAAAGAACTCCATTCAAAGTTATGTAACAACAATTGTTACTAAAAGTCAAATGGAACCCATTTCTATTTAGACAAGAAATAGAAATGATGTTCTTTATCTACGAAGGAACATAAAAGCAATTGTCCAATTCTAAGACAAGTCCTACAGGGAGTTCCAACAAATACGTTCCGATGGCGAGTGCAGCAACCATTGCTCCATTCCCAACACGTAAATTTGACTCTCCCCTTGACAAGTCTTCTTCTATTCCTTAGCCCATGTATGTCATTACATATATGTGAGCCACACCCAGTATCAAATACCCAAGTGTCTGAGGAAATAGAATGACAATCAATAAAGAAGATTTCTGAAGAAGATGGGGCATCAAATGCCTTATCCTTCTTCATGGACTCGAGATAAATCTTGCACTTGCTTCGCAAATGGCTCTCCTTGCCATAATGATGGCAAGTTTCCTTTTGTGCTAGTTCTACCTTCTTAGCCCATCTCTTCTTTCCCTTCTGCTGTTCCTTTGACTTCCTCTTAGAACCTTTCTTCGAGGAATCAACTAACAGCACCGTCCCCTACTCATGCTTCTCAGAAGACTCCACAGTCTTCAGCATATTGAGCAGTACCACAGATGAACCTTCTAGCATCTCAGAGGTGAAGAGGAGCTTTGAGACTTCGAACCTTTCGAATCTCACTTGCTCATCAACCAACTAACAAAGATGAAGGACTACGATATGAGCATTCATATGCTCATGCTGCTTTCGTAGCTTGGGTTCCATCGCGGCTAGCATGATGCAACTCACCATTTCAGAATCATTCACATGTTTCTGATAGGCCAACAATTGGTCCAGAGTTGCATTGTCACTAGGACGGGCGGGAAGAGACGCTTCGAGGACATACACAAGCTTTTCACCTTGAGAACAATTCTCAAGTTTCTAAGCCAGTCCAAGAAGTTCGGCCTAGTCAATTTATTTGAATCCAAAATGGAACACAAATTCAAACACATCATGATCAATATATTAACTTAGAAATACAAAACAAGCATATATGAGAAAGATGATTTTAAAAATGCATCAATATACATTTATAAAATCCCATTCATTTTTCGAATTCAAAAACCCTTAAAATCACTTCGGGAGATCGTAGGTTCATCTCCGAATGGGCTGATATCCATCATAGATAAGAACAACCTTGGAGTGAGTCCAACAAGCCATTCTTAGCTATGATGGTGGGTATCAAGTATACCGATTACATATCATGTATATGTAACTATCACAATGTGCTATCAACTAATTGAATGTTTACACATACATTGGGTTGTTAACACATTAACAAGTATGCATCATATGCATAGCACCCAACTTCACCTCTCTTCACATCGACCTTGGAGTGAGTCCAACAAATCGATGCTCCAAGTTAAAGCCGACCCATTAATCGCGAAATAGTTTTAATATGGTTAGAGCGCATTCAACCAATTAGCCAGGCTTGGAGTGAGTCCAACAACCCAAACTAACGATTGACCTCTGACTCTTACCATATTAGAGGTAAACTATTCCAATGATTTGAACATGTTCAGGTTCGAGCCGGGCTTGGAGTGAGTCCAACAACCCAAACAAGAAACAGAACTCTGGTTCTAACCATATTAATGGAAGGTGTAGGCTTTAATATTGAGTTAGGGTTTTATGTCTCATCCTCTTTGCATGCAAATAACTATTATCTACATGGCATGGCATACATGGCATACATCTACATGTCACGACACGCATGGCATAATGTTATGCATCTAATGCAATTACATGACATACAATTATGTCATGTATATAATTTCCTTATATGTCATAACTATTTATGGAAATAAAATATGTTTAAGATTTGATTCTCCAAATCAAATCATAATTAAATTAGGAAATAAATTTCCAAATCTAATCACATATTTTATTCATGGAATTATTTGATTAAGGAAAATCTATTTAGGAAACCAATTTCCTAAATCATTAAAACTACTTATGGAAATAAAATATTTTAAGATTTGATTTCCCAAATCAAATCATGATTAAATTAGGAAACAAATTTCCAGAATCTAATCAAATATTTTATTTATGGAAAATATCAATTTCCATAAATACTTCCAACTTTCCAAAAGTGGAAGATTTCCATAAATACTTCTAGACTTTCCAAAATTGAAAAATTTCCATAAATACTTCTAAATTTCCAAAATTTAGAAAATTTCCAGAAATACATTATGACTATCGCAAAACCATTTTTACGATTATGTCGAAACACAACCTGGGCTCGATACTAATCATTGGTTTGATCGCAAGGCAGGTGTGTTCGATCATGTTTCGTAAACATGAGCACAACGGAAGCAATTAAAAATAATAAATCTATATTTATTACAACACACACAACACACGCATGCTATTACAACAGGTGTAGACATAATCGTAAATTAAAATTTGCAATAAAAGAAATTATCTACGTTATACCTTTCGTATGACGTGTAGCGGAACGACATCAACCGAACGATCCTCGAAGAATCGCCTCTATCCGTATCCACGCCGAGCTCCTCGGGATGACTTCGCTAAGTCACGAGCCCTTTCAGACGGGTTACTAGCCTCGTGTTGAAGACGACGCGTGATCGAGATGATCACGATCCGAATCCAAATTCGGATCCTAAAACGAGTTCTCAAAACTCGCTTCTCCGGAGAGGTATTCGTCAACCGTTTGACGAATCCTTCGTCCTCCACCTCAGAGGATTACCGGAGATCAAATCCCCGGTAAGTTAGCCGCTGTCGGAGCACTCACCGTCGTCCAAACGACGCTCCGACAACAAAGAAACAAGCTGTCCAGAAAAACTGGACAGCTTTTGGTGGAGGAATAGAGGCCGGCCAAGGAGAGATGGAAGCTCACCTTATCACCGAACCTAGAGGAGATCACCGGAGGGTCGCCGGAGCATCGCCGGCTGAACCTTGGATGCCGGCGGCAAGGAGGTGGCAGCAGCTCCATGAAGTTGGCGGCAACACCATGTTGGGCGGCAACAACATGTTGGGCGGCTACAACTTGTTGGGCCAACAACTTCATTAGGTTAGGGTTAGGGTTTAAGCCCTATTTTATAGAGAACTAATTCTCTTAATGGTTAATGGATCATATCCATAAAGCCCGTTAACCCGCTCCATTAGGATAAGTTAAAATAAACCAAACCATGATGGTTTATTTTAAGTTAAAACGAACCGAACCAACTTTTGGTTCATTCATTTAAAATAAACCAAACCCTTTGGTTTATTCTCATCCATTTGATTAGAACCAAACCATTTTGGTCCATCCATTATGTCTTCATAAGACACGGCCCATCCACGCTTCCATTGCGACTGAAACAATTTCATGCTCGCTTTATGTTTGGTCCAACCAAACATAGTTTCTCCTGGCCCGAGAATCCCATTCTCAAGCTCGCTTTAAATCCTTTGGATTACACTCATGCGTGCGTGTGACCAAATAGGTTCTCGCTTATGTTGGCCGTCTATAATTAACCATTAATTATAGAACGATCATGAGTGGCACCTAGTAGTACATCATGATCCCCAATTAACCGAAAAGATCAACGGTTGATCCAGAACTATTTCTGAAACCCTTCAGTAGCTCGAATGAATCGTGCCTCATTCCCTTCACTCATCTTATACCCACTTGGTTCAGGACATGGTCTATTGTGTCAGTCCCCACTAGGCTGACTACGTCACACCTAGCCCAAGTATCATTTCCTCGTCCTACGGATTCTAGTTACTCCACATGTATCGAAGAGTACCTTACTCTAAACATGTAATGCTTTGGCCAAAGACTTTAGTAACAATCCGACGAGAGGCCATGGGTATACATCTCCTCGCAAGGAGTGGTGAATCTTTTATAGGCTATTCAAACACCTTCGATCACTTCGACTTATACCCAATCATCCCGGGTCCACATCTCCTTAGAGATGTTTGCTTAAGATGTCAAAGCATAAGTCTCCATGATCAAGATGACTTGAATACCGCAAGTCAAAGAAACATCGCACTTAAGCCACAGTAAGAACTTCATTGACATATCTATATATGTAGAGAACCATATGAAGTCTTATGGCTGGTCACTCCAATGAACTAGTTACCATAACTAGCATCCACGATTAACTCCGGACATCACTATGTCTCCAGCCAGTGAGAATCAGCTGCTTGGATACACCAAGGAGTATACCTCGTTCTAGTCTCGACAGAATTGATGGTGTCCAGATCCATCAATTCATCGACTAGGGATAATTCCGATACATCACAATTACACATGTAGAGATACTCACTAGTTGTGATCCAATCACAAATTCTCTCATGCTGTGAATCGCATCGTGGACATTCAGTAAATGAGTTTAAGATCCAATCAAATACATGAAACATGTATACTCAAATAGTGAATCTTCATTTATCATATAAATGGTTCATACATAAGGCGATTGCCTTAGGACATCTCTCATATATTACTAACAAAAGCATAAGTCTTCATGACCAAGATGACTTGAATATCGCAAGTCGAAGGAACATCGCACTTAAGTTGCAGTAAAAACTTCATTGACATATCTATATATGCAGAGAACCATATGAAGTCTTACAGCTAGTCACTCCAATGAACTAGTTACCATAACTAGCATCTACGATTAACTCCGGACATCACAATGCCTCCAACTAGTGAGAATCAGCTGTTTGGATACACCACAGTGTATACCTCATACTAGTCTTGACAGAATTGATGGTGTCCAAATCCATCAATTCATCGACTAGGGATAATTCCAAAATATCACAATTACACATGTAGAGATACTCAGTAGTTATGATCCAATCACAAATTCTCTCATGTTGTGAATCTATTGTGGACATTCAGTAAATGAGTTTAAGATCTAATTAAATATATGAAAATATGTATACTCAAATAGTGAATCTTCATTTATCATATAATTGGTTTAAACATAAGACGATTGCCTTAGGACACCTCTCATATATAACTAACAAACTCTGACTTGGCCTAATGCCAATCGCCACGGTATCAAATACCATAAGCTCTAACATGACCCTCATACTTACTTTGAGGTAAGGCCTTAGTTAAAGGATCCGCTAAGTTCTTTTCAGTGAGAATTTTCTTGATTTTAATTTCATTTTTACTGATAATCTCTCTGATCAGATGATAGCGATGAAGCACATGTTTGGATCATTGATGATGTAGGAGTTTTGAGGCCGCTAGAGGGGGGGTGAATAGTGTGTGACCGTACGATGATGGAATTCGTTTGCGTTGCTTGTCTACAATCTTATTAGTACGCAGCGGAATAAACAATAACAAATACAAACACAAGATACAATCACAACACACACGATATAACGTGGTTCGGAACCGAAACGGTTCATACTCCACGGATTGGGTTCGTACGAACTCTAGCGATGCCACAAACACCACTAAGCAATAAACTCCTTCTCGACAACAAGTCGGAGGTGGAGAAAACTCGTACAATGAATTACAATAAGTAATACAAAGTAAACAAAGCAAATACAAGTGAAAATGTAAAGAACACTTTACAAACTAAGGTTTTGAGCGCTTGCTTGTCGGTTGCTTGGATGAGCTTGAAGGACCCTGAAATGCACCTGCAAATTGCCTTCAAATCGCCTCACTAAAGCTCCCAAAGAACTGATGATGAAATTCTCCATGAGCTCCCCTTTTTATCTTGCGTCGAGCTGGATTTCCGCCTAGCAGTCGACTGCCATAAGTCCCCAGTCGACTGGCAACATTGTAGCTGTGAGACAACGGCTCAATCCACGTTGGACAAGTTCCAACGGGACTCTTGGAAGTCGACTGCCAACATTGACAGTCGACTGCCAATGCCCGTAGCTGATTGCCCAGTCAGCTATGCAGCGTTTTATGCTCACAACTCAACTAGCAGTCGACTGACATCCCTTGGCAGTCGACTGTCGTCGATATCAGTCGACTGCTCCAATGAGCAGTCGACTGCAAGAGCAATTTTAGCTCTTAAACGACAGTCGAACTCAAGTCGACTCATGGCAGTTGAACCGGCCATAATGCCAGTCGACTGCCAACCTCAAAGATGAGGATTTAACCCAAGTATGGTGTCCCCATATTTGCTAGACCACCCTTAGCCTAGACCTAAGCCTTCTAGCCACCTCCATCAGCCTTACGCCTCTCGGATCCCTTCAAGTCATCCATGGCTTGTTCATCCATCGTGCTAGCCTTCAGGTGCTTCCATCGGCTATGTCATGCTAACGGTGTCTACACCGCCAAGGCATATTGGACTTACGGTGCCAAGACTCTGCTTGGACTTTACGCCGCCAACCATTGGACTTATCAAATGCCAAGACTCAAACTTGGACTTTCCCTTACCAACCAATGTTGGACTTTCCATGCAAAGACCCATGCTTGGACTTCCCTTGCCAAGACCCATGCTTGGACTTTCCATGCCAAGACCCATGCTTGGACTTCCCTTGTGCCAAGTACTCAAGACTTGGACTTTCCCAAATGCCAAGTGTCCCACTTGGACATTCCATGCCAAGTACCCATGACTTGGACTTTACCTTGCCAAGACCCATGCTTGGACTTTCCCATAATTACATGGTCAATCCCTAGTCAACCATCAAAGACTCCCTCGTGTCAAACTCGAGCCTGGTAAATTATAACCTAGGTCGATTGTATAAACAAATCTCCCCAACATATTAACCGACATCAATGTCAAACATCAATGTCAAGCATACTATGTCAAACATCAAAACATCACTCGAGTCAAACTCGAGTCTGGTCAATAGTGACCTGGGATGATTGCACCAACAATCTCCCCCTTTTTGATGTTTGACAAAACAAACCTTGAGTTATGCCCCTAACTCAAATTTCCTTACCAATTATCCCAAATTGGTAATCCCAAACATTCTCTAAAACTTCTCCCCCAAACATTCTCCCCCTTTTTTGACTAACATCAAAAAGGTTATCTCTCCAAGGAGGTCAATGTCTCATGTCCCAATGAGATCTTACAATCTCCCCCTTGGTCCAAAATACCTTGGATGCCTACCATCTTCCTAGTGATAAGTCCCATATCACTCAAAAGAGGCAATCCTATCCACTCTCCCAATTTCCAAATTGGGTCTCTAAAAAAAACCCATCAATTTTCCCAATTGATGATACTCTCCCAATAACTTCTCCCCCTTCAAGAAGAGAAACACATCCATCATCCCAAGATGGATAACTCCCCCTAAAGGCTTGCTCCCCCTTGACCATTGCACCAACGATGTCCTTGGGAAGTCTCTAAGCCAATAGAAACTCTAAACCTTTAAAATTAAGGCTCAAAGTTCAAACATGAACTCTCCCCACCTTAAATTTGATACATTACCCTAACACCTATCCTAATCGATATCCAATGGATTTTCACCCTTTCTAATGCTTCCCAAAGCATCTCCTAGGGTTAGGAGTGATTAGGAACCTTTACCATAGCTGAACACGGGCTAAACAACCTTGTTTTTCCTGAAATCAGCTTGGCAGTCGACTACTTATAGTAATCAGTCGACTGCCACTCGCATCAGTCGACTGATAACTGAAATCCTCGAATTCCAGGTATCAGAAATGAATTTTGAAAAGTCATAAGTAATTCTACGTATATCGAAAAATCATGAAATTTGATACGTATATTACTTATAGTCAATAAAATGGGTGAAAAATATTTGAAAATTATTTTACACATAAAATATCGAAATTGATACAAAAATCAAAAGTGAAGAAAAACTTCAAAGTTTTAGCTCACTTTTGTATCAATCTCATCAATGGTGATTGCTATTAAAAGATAGGCTTCACCAAGGATTTCTAAAAGAATTTTAAAATATTTTTGAAAACCTATATTGGATCATATCCCTTGGGCTCTATGTACATGACTTGTACACAAGCTCTCCCAAAGATCCACCATTGAAATTAGATGAGTTTTAGTTCATCTAGATGCAAAAACTACACACCTTGAACTCAACTCATATCCTAGCAGCTCACATGTATCTAAGGTGTATAAAATACACATACATATCAATGTAATGTGAGATGTGAGTTTTGTTCTCCCTAAACTAGGGTTTCATGCATTCTTCTAAGGCAACTCTACTTGACTCCCTTATAAATGGGACTCCAAGTCATGCCATTGTCCTTAAATCGATTTTAATCAATTAAATGCATGAAATGATCATGACATAATAATAGCAAAAATAAATCATGGCCAATGATCATGATGTCATGGCATATGATATAAAATTAAAGCGCATGACATTTAAGTACTTAATCCTAAACATGATCATGACATATAAATGATGAAAATAAACATGATGTCATGACATGTTATATGGCAAACAAAGCATGGAAAATAAGATATAAAGGTATATAATACCTAAATTTCAATATTAGTTGTCATTTGATATAATTTGGTTTATTTTGCCATATTACTAAAATTCTCCCAAATATGCCAAAAACCCAAAATGGCATACTTGGACTCTAAACCCTAAGTTGTGCCAATTTGATCAATTTATCAAATTTCTCAATTAATATTGGCACATCCTAAAATCTTTTAGGATTAACAATCAAAACACATTCCCAAGGTAACCATAACCTTGAAAATAACCTAAAGTATCACCTTTACCATGGTTAGGTTAACTATCCATCCAATCAAGGTTGGCACACCCTAAACCCATTTAGCGTGAATCAATCACGCTCTTAGGAACCCAAAACCTATTTGAGCTCCTAGGGTTAATTAGGTATTCCTTAGGGATAACCTCCCTAGATACCTTCATAATGACCCTCCTAGGCTTATTAGCCTTGGTCATTTGGGTCTTACCTTGGTTGACTCTAGGGGTAACTCCCCTTTCAACCTTCTTAGTAGCCACCCTAGGTTTCTTAGAAACCCTAGCCACTAGGCACACGCCTTGGTCAACCTTAGGGATGACTTCCCTATTGACCTTGGTCTTCCTAGACCTAGTTTGTGTTCCATAGTCAAATGGAACACTATGATAAGCCACCTTAGGCTTAGGTTTGTGACCTAAACCATTCTTGCCCTTGGTTGACTTTTGTTTCTTGGGTCCTAGATGTTGACTTTGAGGTTTTGACCCTTGACTTTGACCATTAGACCCTTGCATTTGATTTTGCATAATCTTGAGGGTCTTTTCTAGTTTTTCAAGCCTTGACCTCAAGGCTTGGTTCTCTAATTCTAATTGCCCAATTTTAGAATTTTGATTTGGTCTTTGGGCATGGCCCTTTCTAGGCATATGCCTAGTCCATTTAGGATTGAAACCTAGGTGCTCTTGTATTTTCCTAATAGATTCCCTAGGTATGGTTTTTCTAGGGACATTAGTCCCAAATATCTCCTTAGTTTCAAAATGGACACTCTTAGCTCCTAAACAATAATATTTATTGTTCCTACCATGCTTTTCATGATGAATTGCAAGATAATTAAAAGCATGCTTTTTAACATTAAACCTAGAAGAATGAGCATTATTGAAATGATATACCTTAGGATTTGCCTTAGTAGCTCCCCCTACTTGTGATGCTCCTTCTTGGGTCTTTTTGCTCCCCCTAGGATATTGATTACTATAATGTCCTTTTGAATTGCATTTGAAGCATATGATGTGCTCCTTGCCTTTAGGTGTTGGGGAACCGGCATCCTTGACTTTTGGTGCCGGTGGAGCTTTCCTAATCTTCTTTGGGCACTTACTTTTGTAGTGCCCGGTTTCCCTACACTCAAAACATATTATATGCATTTTATTATTAACATATATTCTTGAGTTACCTTGGGTGGTTGTAGGTGCCGGAATCGGATTTTGAGCTTCTTCATCTTGACCGGATGTCGAAGCTTCTTCTTGGGGTTGCTCCGGTGTAGATGTTCTAATACCCTCCCCCTCAATCCTAGAGGTTGAGGTTTCTTCTAATTCTACCTCTTCCACCACTTCTTCCTCCTCGGATGTCGAACACTCCTCGACCTCCGAATCCTCACTTTCTTGTGAGGATGAGCTCTCTTCCTCATCCTCCTCATCTTCTTGGATTGAGTGAGGCTCTTCATGGAATTTTTCTAATTTGTTCCATACCTCCTTGGCGTCTTTACAATCCCCTATCTTGATCAAAATATCATTAGGGATTATATTAAGCAAAATACCCATTACCTTATTGTTGATGTGATAGTATCGGAGTTGTTCTTGACTCCAATTCTTCTTCTTGATTTTTCTTCCTTCTTCGTCTTTTGGAGTGTCAAAACCTACTAAGATACTAATCCAATTATCAAAATCACACATTAGAAAATGCATCATTCTACCTTTCCAATACGTGAAATCTTCGCAGTCGAAGGAAGGCAGAATGTTGATGTCATCACCCAATTTCTCCTTGAATTCCATCTTGTTCCTCTAGCGTCTTGACTCTGGGTTGTTAATCCGTAGAAGAGCCCCGGGCTCTGATACCAATTGTAGGAGATTTGAGGATGCTAGAGGGGGGGTGAATAGCGTGTGACCGTACGATGATGGAATTTGTTCGCGCTGCTTGTCTACAATCTTGTTAGTATGCAGCGGAATAAACAATAACAAATACAAACACAAGATACAATCACAACACGCACGATATAACGTGGTTCGGAACCGAAACGGTTCTTACTCCACGGATTGGGTTCGTACGAACCCTAGCGATGCCACAAACACCACTAAGCAATAAACTCCTCCTCGACAATAAGTCAGAGGTGGAGAAACCTCGTACAATGAATTACAACAAGTAATACAAAGTAAACAAGCAAATACAAGTGAAAATGTAAAGAACACTTTACAAACTAGGATTTTGAGCACTTGCTTGTCGGTTGCTTGGATGAGCTTGAATGACCCTGAAATGCACCTGCAAATCGCCTTCAAATCACCTCACCAAAGCTCCCAAAGAACTGATGATGAAATCCTCCACGAGATCCCTTTTTTATCTTGCGTTGGGCTGGATTTCCACCTGGCAGTCGACTGCCATAAGTCCCCAATCGACTGCTAACACTGTAGCTGTGAGACAACGACTCAATCCACGTTGGACAAGTTCCAACGGGACTCTTGGCAGTCGACTACCAACATTGGCAATTGATCGCCACGTTCTTAGCCGATCGTCTACGGCTATGGAGCGCTCTGCTCGCAACTCAATCGCACGATCGATCATCTCGCGCCGATCGTCCGATGAGCAGTCGACTGCCAGAGCAATTTCAGCTCTTAAATGGTAGTCGAACTCAAGTCGACTCATGGCAATCGAACCGGCCATAATGCCAGTCGACTGTCAACCTCAAAGATGAGGTTTTAACCCAAGTATGGTGTCTCCATAATTGCTAGACCACCCTTAGCCTAGACCTAAGCCTTCTAGCCACCTCCATCAGCCTTACGCCTCTCGGATCCCTCCAAGTCATCCATGACTTGTTCATCCATCGCGCTAGCCTTCAGGGGCTTCCATCGGCTATGTCATGCTAACGGTGTCTACACCGCCAAGGCACATTGGACTTACGCTGCCAAGACTCCGCTTGGACTTTACGCCGCCAACCATTGGACTTATCAAATGCCAAGACTCAAACTTGGACTTTCCCTTGCCAACCCATGTTGGACTTTCCATGCCAAGACCCATGCTTGGACTTCCCTTGCAAAGACCCATGCTTGGACTTTCCATGCCAAGACCCATGCTTGGACTTCCCTTGTGCCAAGTACTCGAGACTTGGACTTTCCCAAATGCCAAGTGTCCCACTTGGACTTTCCATGCCAAGTACCCATGACTTGGACTTTACCTTGCCAAGACCCATGCTTGGACTTTCCCATAATCACATGGTCAATCCCTAGTCAACCATCAAAGACTCCCTCGAGTAAAACTCGAGTCTGGTCAATTATAACCTGGGTCGATTGTATAAACAATCTTCCCAACATATTAACCGACATCAATGTCAAACATCAATGTCAAGCATACTATGTCAAACATCAAAACATCACTCGAGTCAAACTCGAGTCTGGTCAATCGTGACCTGTGACGATTGCACCAACAGATGAGACCTTGGCTCTTTTGGCTGTGCAATTGCTCCATTGTTGTCGCAGTAAACCAGTATTACTTCAACAATGGTTGGAACCACACCAAGTTCATAAACGAACTTCTTGATCCAAACCGCTTCCTTTACTACTTCCGAAGCTGCAATGTATTCTGCCTCTGTGGTAGAATCTGTAATAGTGTCTTGTTTGGAACTTTTTCAACTCACTGCACCCCTATTCAAGGTGAACACATACCCAGACTGAGACATAGAATCATCCTTGTCTATCTGGAAGTTAGTATCCGTATACCCACGTATCACCATGTCCCCTTCTCCATTTATTAGGAACACATCCTTAGTTCTTCTTATGTACTTAAGGATCATCTTAACAGCTGCCCAATGATCCATTCCTAGATTAGACTGGTATCTTCTCATGACACTCAAAGTATACGATACATCGAGCCTCGTACATAACATAGCATACATGATAGATCCTATTGTGGATGCATAGGGAATCTTATTCATGCAAATCCTCTTGTCTTCTGTGTGCGGACACATAGACTTTGAAAGGTGTATCCTATGCCTGATGGGTAGGAAACCTTTCTTGGATTCATACATGCTAAACCTCTTTAGCACTCGGTCTATATATGTAGACTACGAAAGACCAAGCAACCAATTCGATCTATCCCTATAGATCTTAATCCCGAGGATGTAGGTTGCTTCTCCCAGGTCTTTCATGGAGAATGTCTTGGACAATAAAAATTTTAACTGACTGTAAGATAGAAACATCGTTTCCTATAAGTAATATATCATCGACATACAATATTAGGAACACGATTGCACTCCCACTAACCTTCTTGTACACACAAAGTTTGTCCGGATTTTGTGAGAAATCAAACCTTTTGATTGTCTCATCAAAACAGATATTCCAACTCCTGGATCCTTACTTTAGTCCATATATGGACCGTCACAGTTTGTATTTCTTGGTTTTATCAACCGATGTGAAACCCTCAGGCTGTATCATATACATGTCCTCGAGTAGGTTTCCATTAAGGAAAACTATTTTCACATCCAACTGTCATATCTCATAATCATAATGAGTCGCTATGGCTAAGAGCATCCGAATGGATTTAAGCATAGCAATAGGTGAATAGGTCTCGTCATAATCAACACCTTGCTTTTGATGATACCCTTTCACCTCCAATCTAGCCTTATAGGTAATCACATTACCATCCATGTCGATTTTTTTCTTGAAAACCCACTTGCACCCTATAGGCTTTATGCCTTCAGGTGGGTCAACCTGTTGGCTGAGGGGAAACTTCGCTTCCCCTTTCGACTTAGTCGCTTGTTCATGGCGATCCCTTCTACGTCCCCAGATAAAAAAGATTTATCCTTGACAAGAGGGATTGCCCAAGCAACCTTGTCATCGTCGTGCTATTCGTTTAGAGTATTCACTTGAACAAACTTGTTGTTCAAGCAACCAACCTCTATTCCACGAATAGTCGCGGAATAGACTATGTACGGATCGCAGGCTTTTGTGTTTATGTTCGGTGTCCAAGTATATTTAGCCACAAAAAAGAATATATATCATGTATATAATTGAAAAACAAATATAAACATGTAACAAATGAAAATAGAGAATCGATATACCTCTCAATCTTCGTTTGTATGTCCTTCCTCCTTTTGGACGTCGTGTGGGCGACGATCTTCCAAAAGTCGAAGCCTCCTAGATCACCAATCTTCCTTTCCTTGTTCACTCCGAACAAAGGAAGATCATAAAACAAGACTCGTCTTCCTATCTAGAACCGGCCACCAAGTCAATAGACTCGATGTTGCCGCCGGCCATGGAAGAGAGCATGGAGTATGGGAACCGGCCAAAGGAGAAACAATGAGAGCATGGGCACCGACCACCACTTGGAGAAGAAAAAGAAAACCAATCTTTACCTTGTAGCCGCCCAAAACACTAACCCTTGCTCTCCTAATTGTCGGCCAAGAAAGAGGGGAAGAAGGATAGGATGAGCACCGGCCAAAGTATATAAAAGAAGGATAGGTTGTCGGCCAAACCTTGGAAGAAGAAGAAAAGGCCTTCTCCTTTTGTTGCCGCTGTTGGTGCAATCGGCCCAGGTCACGATTGACCAGACTCGAGTTTGACTCGAGTGATGTTTTGATGTTTGACAAAGGGATTTGACAAAGTGGTTTGGCATTGATGTTTGACATTAATGTCGGTTAATATGTTGGGGAGATTGTTGGAGCAATCGACCCGGGTCATGTTTGACCGGACTCGAGTTTGACTCGAGGAAGACCTTGATGGTTGACTGGGGTTGACCATGTGATTATGGGAAAGTCCAAGCATGGGTCTTGGCAAGGTAAAGTCCAAGTCATGGGTACTTGGCATGGAAAGTCCAAGTGGGACACTTGACATTTGGTAAAGTCCAAATCATGGGTACTTGGCATGAAAAGTCTAAGTGGGACACTTGGCGCATGGAAAGTCCAAGTCATGGGTACTTGACTTTTGGGAAAGTCCAAGTCTTGAGTACTTGGCATGAGAAGTCCAAGCATGGGTCTTGGAAAATGAGAAGTCCAAGCATGGGTCTTGGCAAATGGAAAGTCCAAGCATGGGTCTTGGCATGGAAAGTCCAACATGGGTTGGCAAGGGAAAGTCCAAGCTTGAGTCTTGGCATTTGGGAAGTCCAAGGGGATTGATATTGGCAGCGTAAAGTCCAAGCGGTGTCTTGGCAGCGTAAGTCCAATGTGCCTTGGCGGTGTAGACACCGTTAGCATGACATAGCCGAGGGAAGCACCTGGAGGCTAGCGCGATGGATGAACAAGTCATGGATGACTTGGAGGGATCTGAGAGGCGTGAGGCTGATGGAGGTGGCTAGAAGGCTTAGGTCTAGGCTAAGGGTGGTCTAGCAAGTATGGGGGCACCATACTTGGGTTAAAACCTCATCTTGACATTATGGGTGAGTCGACTTGAGTTTTGACCGCCGTTTAAGAGCCGAATCGCGCAGCGATCGGCTCGAGCAGCGGTCGGCCGATGTCTCTGAAGTCGACCGCTGCCAAGTCGGCCGATCATGCTTAGTTCTGTCGAGCCGAGCGCCGAGCCGATCGGCGGTCGACTACGGCGTTAGCGGGCGATCGCCAATGTTGGCAGTCGATTGCCAAGAGTCCCGTTGGAACTTGTCCAACATGGATTGAGCCATTGTCTCACAGCTACAGTGCTAGCAGTCGACTGGGGACTTATGGCAGTCGACTGCTAGGCGGAAATCCAGCCCGATGGAGGATAAAAGTAGTTGTTCGTAGAAGGCTCAAGCATCAGATTTTTGGGAGCTTTGGTGAGGCGATTTGAAGGCGATTTGCAGGTGCATTTCAGGGTCCTTCAAGCTCATCCAAGCAACCAACAAGCAAGCATTCAAAACCCTAGTTTGTAAAGTGTTCTTTACATTTCCTTGTATTTTTCTTGTATTTTTGTGTATTACTTGTTGTAATACATTGTACGAGGTTTCTCCACCTCCGACTTGTTGTCGAGAAGGAGTTATTGCTTAGTGGTGTGTGATTGGCATCACTAGGGCTCGTTTGAGCCCGATCCGTGGAGTAGGAACCGTGCGGTTCCGAACCACGTTATATCCTTGTGTTCCTGATTATATCTTTTCGTTATTGCTTTGATTATTTCTATTCCGCTGCGCATAACGAGTTTTGTAGAGACGATCGCGAACGATTTCCATCTACGTACGAATTCAACGCTATTCACCCCCCCTCTAGTGGCGTCAAATCTCCAACAAGTGGTATCATAGCCCGGGGCTCTTCTACGGATTAATAACCGGGAGCAAGACGCTAGAGGGTAAAAGATGGAAGTCCAAGATCAATTAGGTTGGGACATTAACACACCGGTGCCCTACACCCTATACGGACGAAAAGGATTCAATTCTTGGAAGGGAAGAATTGAGGATTTTATTATGATGAGAGACTTTGAGGAATGGTCCATTTTGATGGATGGATTTGAATATCCAAGAGGACCAAGAGGTGGATTCCTCAAAAAGAAGAGATGGACCGAAGAGCAAGTTCAAGCATCCGAGAAAAATGATAAGGTGATAAAATTTTTAATTGATTTAATGCCTAACAATGTCTTGTGTATGTTAGGTAATTATGTAGATGCTAAAGAGTTATGGAGCCAAGTGGCAAAGCTCCATGAAAACTCATCATCGGTCCAAGAAGAAGAAGAAGAAGAGGAGTGCTCACCCTCTCAAGCTCAAGAAAGTACACCGTCATCCCAAGAGCTTGAGGATTCGGAGGTTGATAGGGAATCAACATCCGGATCGGAAGAAGTGGAAGAAGCATCCACTTCCGGATCGGAGAAGGAAGTAGAAGAGGTGGAAGAAGCATCCACTTCTAGGATTGAGGAGGAGATTAGGGCATCCTCGATACCGGAGCAACAAGAAGAACCATCTACATCCGGTAGAGAGGAAGAGCAAGCTCAAGAATCCACTCCGACCACCACAACCACCCTAGGTAACTCAAGCATGTCAATTAATAATAAAATGAATATTATATGCTTTGAGTGTAGGGAGAAAGGACACTACAAGAGTAAGTGTCCTAAACGGGTTAAGAAGACTCCACCCGTGCCAAAAGTCAAGGAGACCGGTGCCTCAATGAAAAAGAGCAAGGAGCAAGTGATTTGCTTCAAATGCCGACTACCGGGTCATTACCGGAGTCAATGCCCGAAGGGGGAGAAGAAGGGGCAAAGGGGAGCATCACAAGTAGGGGGAGCTACTAAGGCTAACCCTAAGGTATATCAAGTTAATAATGCTCTTTCTTTAGTTAATAGACAAAAGCATGCTAGAAATTTCAATTCCCTAGCAATTTGCCATGAAAAGCATGCTAATAGAAATAAATACTTTTGTTTAGGAGCTAAAAATATTCACTTAGATAATAGGGAGAAATTTGGGACTAATGTCCCTAAAAACAACTTATCTAAGGACAAACCTAGGTCAAATAACTCTAGAAAATTTTTACCTAGGGAGACAATTAGAAAGGTGCAAGAGCACCTAGGTCTAAACCCTAAATGGACTAGGCATATGCCTAGAAAGTCCCATGTCCAAGATTTAAATCAAAATTCTAAAATTGGGCAATTAGAAAAGGAAAATCAAGTCTTAAGGTCAAGGCTTGGAAAACTTGAAAAGACCCTAAATAAGATACAAAATCAATTTAAAGGGTCTAGTGGTCAAATTCAAAGGTCCAAAAGTCAAAGTCAACACCAAGGACCTAAGAGTCAAAAGTCAACCAAAGGCAAGCAAAGTTTGGGTCACAAACCTAAGCCTAAGGTAGCTTACCATAGTGTTCCATTTGACTATGGAACACAAACTAGGTCTAGGAAGGCCAAGGTCAATAGGGAAGTCATCCCTAGAATTGACCAAAGGGTGTGCCTAGTGGCTAGGGTTTCAAGGAAACCTAGGGTGGCCACTAAGAAGGTTGCAAGGGGAGTTACCCCTAGAGTCAACCTAGGTAAAACCCAAATGACCAAGGCTAACAAGCCTAGGAGGGTCATTAGGAAGGTATCTAGGGAGGTTATCCCTAAGGAATACCTAATTAACCCTAGGAGCTCAAATCGGTTTTGGGTTCCTAAGAGCGTGATTGATTCACGCTAAGATAGGTTTAGGGTGTGCCAACCTTGATTGGATGGGTAGTTAACTCAATCATGGTAAAGGTGGCACTTTAGGATGTTTTCAAGGTTTTGGTTACCTTGGGATGTGGTTAGATTTGAATTCTAAAGGATTTTAGGATGTGCCAATATTAATTGAGAAGTCTTGATAAAATGATCAAATTGACACAATTAGGGTTTAGAGTGTTAGTGTGCCATTTTGGGTTTTTGGCACACTAAGGAGATTAATGACAATATGGCAAAATATATCTAACTATATCAAAATGGCAATTAATATTAAAATTTAGGTATTACTATACCTATACATTTTATATTCCATGCTTTGATTGTCATATATCATGTCATGACATCATGCCTAGTTCTATGATTTTATATGTCATGTTCATGTTTAGGATTAAGGTTTCAAATGTCATGTGTTTTTAGATTTCATCTTATGCCATGACATCATGATTATGAGCATATGCTTATTTATATCATTTCTAATGCCATAATCATTCATGCATTTAAGACAATTTGATTGAAATTGAATTAAGGACTATGGCATGACTTGAAGTCCCATTTATAAGGGAATCAAGTAGGGTTGCCTTAGAGAATGCATAAAACCCTAGATTAGGATGAACAAAACCCACATCTCACATCCAATTGACATGTATGTGTATTTATACACCTTAGATACATGTGAGATGCTAGGATATGAGTTGAGTTCATGGTGCATAGTTTTTTGCATCTAGATGAACTAAAACTCATCTTGTTTCATTTGTGGATCATTGGGAGAGCATGTGTACAAGTCATGTACATAGAGCCCAAGGAATATGATCCAAAATAAGGTTTTGAAAACATTTTAAAATCTTTTTGAAAAACCTTGGTGAAGTCTATCTTTTGATAGAAATCACCATTGATAGAGTTGATACAAAATAGGGCCAAAACATTAAAAATTTCAATGGTTTTGAGTTTTGTATCAAACTCACTATTTTATGGGTAAAATAATTTTCAAATATTTTTCACCCATTGTGTGTGTCATAAGTATTATACGTATGAATTTTCATAATTTTTCGAATTACGTATAATTATTTATGAATTTTCAAAATTTATTTACGATAAATAAAATCGAGATTTTGATTATCGATCGACCTGTGTGGTCGATCGATGTAGTGGCAATGATCTGACGTCAGAGCCGACTACCAGGTCTGATTTCGGGTTAACAAGGTTTGTTTAGCCCGTGTTCAGCTATGGAAAAGGTTCCTAATCACTCCTAACCCTAGGATATGCTTTAGGAAGCATTATAAAGGGTGAAAATCCATTGGATATGGATTAGGAGCTGTGTTAGGTCAAAGTATCAAATTCAGGGTGAGTGAAAGTTCTATGTTGAACTTAGAACCTTAATTTTGATGGCTTAGAGTTCCTATTGGCTTAGGGGCTTCCCAAGGACATTGTTGGTGCAATGGTCAAGGGGGAGCAAGCCTTTAGGGGGAGTTATCCATCTTGGGATGATGGATGTGTTTTTCTCCCTGAAGAGGAGAAGTTATTGGGAGAGTATCATCAATTGGGAAAATTGATGGGTTTTTGATACCCAATTTGGAAATTGGGAGAGAGTATAGGATTGTCTCTCTTGAGTGATATGTGAATTATCACTAGGAAGATGGTAGGCATCCTAAGTATTTATTTTTGGTTCAAGGGGGAGATTGTAAGATCTCATTGGGATAAGAGACATTGACCTCCTTGGAGAGAAAACCTTTTTGATGTTAGTCAAAAAGGGGGAGAATGTTTGGGGGAGAACATTTGGAGAGTGTTTACCAATTTGGGATAATTGGTAAGAGATTTGAGTTAGTGGTATAACTCAGATGATTTGTTTGGTTTTTGTCAAACATCAAAAAGGGGGAGATTGTTGGTGCAATCGGCCGAGGTCACGATTGACCAGACTCGAATTTGACTCGAGTGATGTTTTGATATTTGACAAAGGGATTTGACAAAGTGGTTTGGCATTGATGTTTGACATTAATGTCGATTAATATGTTGGGGAGATTGTTGGAGCAATCGACCCGGGTCATGTTTGACCGGACTCGAGTTTGACTCGAGGAAGACCTTGATGGTTGACTGGGGTTGACCATGTGATTATGGGAAAGTCCAAGCATGGGTCTTGGCAAGGTAAAGTCCAAGTCATGGGTACTTGGCATGGAAAGTCAAAGTGGGACACTTGGCATTTGGTAAAGTCCAAGTCATGGGTACTTGGCATGAAAAGTCTAAGTGGGACACTTGGCGCATGGAAAGTCCAAGTCATGGGTACTTGACTTTTGGGAAAGTCCAAGTCTTGAGTACTTGGCATGAGAAGTCCAAGCATGGGTCTTGGCAAATGAGAAGTCCAAGCATGGGTCTTGGCAAATGGAAAGTCCAAGCATGGGTCTTGGCATGGAAAGTCCAACATGGGTTGGCAAGGGAAAGTCCAAGCTTGAGTCTTGGGAAGTCCAAGGATTGATATTGGCAACAGAAAGTCCAAGCGGAGTCTTGTGTGTAAGTCCATCGTGCTCTCAAGTGTAGACACCGTTAGCATGACATAGCCGAGGGAAGCACCTGGAGGCTAGCGCGATGGATGAACAAGTCATAGATGACTTGGAGGGATTCGAGAGGCGTGAGGCTGATGGAGGTGGCTAGAAGGCATAGGTCTAGGCTAAGGGTGGTCTAGCAAGTATGGGGGCACCATACTTGGGTTAAAACCTCATCTATTTAAGAGGAGCATAGCGACCGCCAAGGGCCTAGCGACTTTAGTTCAGTGTCGAGCACGACGCCATAGCCGACCGCCCGATACGGAGGCGTTAGCGATCGCCAATGTTGGAAGTCGACTGCCAAGAGTCCCATTGGAACTTGTCCAATGTGGATTGAGCCGTTGTCTCACAGCTACAGTGCTGGCAGTCGACTGCTAGGCGGAAATCCAGCCCGATGGAGGATAAAAGCAGCTGTTTGTGGAAGGCTCAAGCATCAGATTTTTGGGAGCTTTGGTGAGGCGATTTGAAGGCGATTTGCAGGTGCATTTCAGGGTCCTTCAAGCTCATCCAAGCAACCAACAAGAAAGCGCTCAAAACCCTAGTTTGTAAAGTGTTCTTTACATTTCCTTGTATTTTACTTGTATTTTTGTGTATTACTTGTTGTAATCCATTGTACGAGGTTTCTCCACCTCCGACTTGTTGTCGAGAAGGAGTTATTGCTTAGTGGTGTGTGATTGGCATCACTAGGGCTCGTTTGAGCCCGATCCATGGAGTAGGAACCGTGCGGTTTCGAACCACGTTATATCTTTGTGTTCGTGATTGTATCTTTTCGTTATTGCTTTGATTATTTCTATTCCGCTGCACATAACGAGTTTTGTAGAGACGATCGCGAACGATTTCCATCTACGTACGAATTCAACGCTATTCGCCCCCCCTCTAGCGGCGTTAAATCTCCAACAGCCGCCCACAACCAACACCCAAAACCCTAGCCGCCCACTCCTAATCCTAACCCTAATGGGATTGCTTGCCGCCCAAGGGAAGCAAACCCTAATGCCTCCTTTTAATCTCCACCATTGGGTCTAGGGATTTAATCTCAACCGTCGGATCTAGAGATTTAATCTCTACCGTTGGATCTACTTTTTTTGTTTTCATCCATAGGATCTAAGCTTCATGAGGTATTAATAGGCTACAATAGGAACCATGAGGAGGAGTTGGATCTTGGCCATCCAATGGATCAAGCCCACATAAAGTCCGATCCATTAATGATTATCCATTCCACTAGAGGATTATCATTGATCTACATCACCAACCCCCATAAGTTAATATGGGCTCCATATATTATTTGTATATTTTCTCCCCGTGTTTAAGATCTCGAATGTCCGTCGATTAATTAATTTACTAACCATTAATTAATCAACATCTAACTTCATGAGTTGTACCACTCAACCTTTTCATCATGCCGGACCAAGTCCACCTGCAGGGTTTACATGATGAACCTTATGAGCTCCTCAAGGGGACATCATCATCCTAATATATAGGACATGGTTTCCTCCTATAATCAACGACACACCATATAAATAATATCATTTCTCAACTTACCGAGCCTATCGATTTAATCTATAAATCTCGCCCATTGGTAAATCAAAGAAATGACTACTAAGTATATGTGCCCGTTATTATATCGTGATTAAGAGAATGTACAATATAATATCTGAGGTCTGATTAGATTATGTAGTCAGCAATAAATCGAATCACCTCTAAGTCGGTCCTGCTCAATACACACAAAGTGTACTAGTGTGATTTTATGGTCAAGACAAACCAATACCAAATCACACTACAACCATACCAATGGTTTGTCCAAAGGCATCTTTGTTGTGAACCTATACTTATACTTTGCAAGGAGCCGATAACATGATCTCCCGTGTGACACCACACACCATGTTATCTACAATGTAATGTATTAGACAATATGCATAACCATAAAAATATGCAAACAATGATCATGTGATTCTTATTTCAAAATAAAGATGTTAATACAAAAGATAGACTTTTCAGTATACATCCCAACAATCTCTCACTTATACTAAAAGACTATGCTGTCCTCAAACTGCCATACATCTGATCCCCATTCCCTCTACATGCCTATCAAAAGCTCTCACCGGAAGGGCCTTAGTGAAAGGATTTGCCAGGTTATCCTCCAATGTAATCTTGACCACAACAACTTCTCCTCTCTTTACGATTTCTCGTATCAGGTGGTACTTTCGCTCTATGTGTTTACTAGCCTTGTGGGCTCGTGGTTCCTTCGAGTTGGCAACTGCACCTCTATTATCACAATAAATTGTGATAGTTCTGGGCAAACCAAGAATCACATCCAAGTCCATCAGGAAGTTCTTGAGCCACATAACTTCTTTGGCCGCCTAAGAGGCTGCCACATACTTAGCTTCCATAGTGGAGTCTGCCACGTATTTCTGCTTGACACTCCTCCATACAATGGCTCCACCTCCCAAAGTAAACACAAAACCTGAGGTAGACTTACTGTTATCCCTATCAGATTGGAAGTCGAAATCCATGTAACCCACAGGAAGTAATTGGTCTACCTGGTAAACCAGCATATAATCCCTAGTCCTTCTCAGGTACTTCAATATATGCTTTACCGCAGTCCAATGTCCCTATCCTGGATTACTCTGATATCTGCTGACCATGCCCATGGCAAAGCAGATATCTGGTCTCGTACATAACATCGCATACATGAGGCTTCCTACTGCTGAAGCATAAGGAACCGCCTTCATCTCCTTTATCTCCTCAGATGTTCTAGGACACATCTCCTTAGATAAAGGAACTCCATGCCTAAAAGGTAGAAAACCCTTTTTGGAGTTCTGCATGCTAAAACGATCCATAATCATGTCTATGTATGAAGCTTGGGATAAGCACAACATCCTTTTCCTGCAATCCCTTATAACCTTGATCCCAAGGATGTGTCCCACCTCTCCTAAGTTCTTCATATCAAACTATTTGGACAACCATACTCTTACGTCCGATAACACCTTGATATTATTGTCAATCAACAAAATGTCATCTACGTATAGTACAAGAAATACCACTACATTTCCGTCACATCTCTTGTATACACAAGACTCATCCGGACTTTGAATAAATCCATAAGACTGGATTACCTCATCAAAGCGGATGTTCCAAGACCTCGAAGCTTGCTTCAATCCATAAATGGACCGATTAATCTTACATACAAGATGCTCTTTGCCCTTCATAATAAATCACTCTGGTTGCTTCATATAGATGCTTTCCTCAAGACTTCCATTAAGGAAAGCTGTCTTGACATCCATCTGCCACACCTTGTTAGGGCAATCTCTTGCCATGATAAGGTTTTGATGTGTGTGGCAAAGGGTTTAAGTTAGATTGTTATTATGATTTGATATGTGCGTTGGAGTCTTGCAGGGCTTAGTAATTCGCACATGGAGCCTTGGCGAGTTTCACCTCTCATGACTCAGTCCTTGAGTCGGTGAAGGATGGCTTTGCGGAAGCTGTGCGCTTGGAGCATCCGAGGGACCGCCGGACGAGGAGCTTGGAGTGAAACCGGAGGAAGTAGACTTCAGGGTGAGACGCGAAGGATGACACTGCAGAGCCGTGCGCTTGGCGCATCCGAGGGACGTGGCTCGACGAAGATATCATCAAAGGCGAGGGACTCCGAGGGATGAGAGTGAGCAAATGTAACCCAGGAAAGGGGGTAGCGCTCTTAGGTGAAACTTGGCCTTTTGGCTAAGTGTCGGATGAGATTTCCCGACATCAGTTGACTACCATGTTATGGTAGTCAACTACTCTAAGTCGACGGTGACTCGACTAGTGTTCGAGTCTAGTTTAAGTGCCAACAGTCGACTTCCATGGAATAACAGTCGACTATGAGACCACCAGTCGACTGAAGAAGGCATCAATCGACTGGTCGCAAGTGTTTCGGGCATAGAATGGAGTCGAGCTCGTTGAGCACTCGACTGATCGAGCATCAGTCGACTGATGGCAATATCAGTCGACTGATGCCAGTGTCGTTGGATGAAATCCAACGTGGAAAGCAGCCGTTATTGGGAAACGACTACAGGACCAGTCAACTGATAGGGACATCAATCGACTGCTCTTGTGTCAACGGGAAAAAACCCTCTTCCTCTATAAAGAGGAAGGGTGTGAGGCTTTGAAAACCTAATGCTTCAACTCATAACATCTCCCAATGTGCTCTAAGGGTTTTTCCACTCTTCTTCTTATGCTAATTCTCATTCAATTGTAAGAACAGGGATTGTAAAGAGGTTACCTCCACCTAGCTTGGTGTAAAGGAGAGATTTAGTGGATTTGGCAAAGGAGTGATTCAACTTGGATGAATCGGGATCGTGGATTAGCGGCGTAGTCGTGAACCACGTTACGACTTTGTGTTAGCATTGTTTGTTTCCTTTGCTTTGTCTTTCTTTGCTTGATTTGCTTGTCTTGTTGTTTCCATTGCACTAATCTTGTTTGTAGATGAGCAAATTCCGTTATCCAACGAAAGAGGGCTATTCACCGCCCTTCTAGCTGGCCGATCGATCCCCTACAAGTGGTATCAGAGCCAAGGAAAGCTTGTCGAGGACTAACTGCCACAACATGCACATTCAAGAATGGACGGCTCAAATATTCATCCGCCAAAGTTCGAGGGGGAATTCTCTTGGTGGAAAAAGACAATGGAGGTATTTTTCGAGACTGATTTTGAAATTCTTTTGATTAATGAAAACGGTTTTGAAATGCCTAGGAATGAAGAAGGGGAGCCATTGGAAAAATCAAGATGGAGCAAGAGGCAAAGGGAAGAGTATTTGGCAAATTCAAAAGTCAAACATCACCTCTACAATGTCCTCCCCCAACAAGAAGTCAACCGAATAGGAGAGTGTGCTAGCACCAAGGAAATGTGGGAGAAACTAATAGAGATTCATGAAGGCACATCCGAGCCAAAGCTAGCAAGGAGAGATGTCTTTCGCTCCCAATTGTCCAATATCAAACTCGAAAAGGGAGAGAAGGTAAAATCCCTACACTCTAGATTTAAGGAAATTCTAACCGGTTTGACAAATGTAGGTGAAAAGCTCTCCAACCGGGACATGCTCATGAAAGAATTTGATGCTTTTCCCCGGTCATCAAAATGGAGCTCAATGGTGGACTCCTTCTACATGTCAAAGAACTTAGAAGTGAGCACCTTGGAGGAGTTCTTTTCAACAATGGAGCTCCATGAAACAAGACTTGAAGAAATAATAGAAGAGCCAAAATTTCAACCTTCAAGAGGAGTAGCACTTTTGGCCAACAAGGGGAAGAAGAAGATGGAGATCCCCTCCTCCTCCGATGAAGCATCCTCCTCCTCCTCCATGGATAGCACAGAAGAAGCCTATATGGTAAGGAGGGTAAGGCATGCATTAAAAGGTTTTTAATTTAATAAATCTAATGAGAGGAGAAGAAGACCAAGGGGGAAGGTGATTTACTATAATTGCCAAGGAGAGGGACACATAAGGGACAATTGTCCCCTCTTGAACAAAAGAAAGGAGGAGAAGAGAAAGAAAGAAGAAAAGAAGGCCAAAGAAAAAGGGAAGGCCAAGGCATTCAAAGCAAAGACATGGGATGATCCTTCTTCCTCATCATCATCCGAAGAGGAAGAAAATGTCTACTCCAACCTTGCCCTAATGGCCTTTGACGACCTAGATTGCTCCTCCTCCAAAAATGAAGAAGCAAGCTCAAGTGAGGAGAGTTCAAGTGAAGGGGGAGCCTCCTCTACATCGTCATCATCGAAAGAGGATTTGGTAAGTGAGGTAACGAATCTACCCCCTAAGCAAATAATGTCCATGATTTCTAGCCTCACTAAGGATTTATTTAGGGCAAAGAAAAGGAATAAATGCATGCTTGAGCAAATTAAGGATTTAGAAAATAAGTTAGAAAACGCATGCTTAAATGATAATGATAATGATGCATGCTCACATGATAACTATATGCCTTTGGATGTTAATGATGCATGCATAGACGAAAATAGGGCTTTAAGGGAAAAGGTAGACCACTTGACCAAAGCCCTAGAAAAATTTACAATAGGCTCCAATACCCATAACATGATAATTGGGAGCCAAAGGGCAAGCTTCAACAAGAAAGGCCTAGGTTATAAGGAAAAGAAAAATGAAAAGGCCTATAAATGTTTAATAGCTAGGGGTCAAGATAAAAAGAAGGTAATAGATAGAAAATTGATCCCTAAGGAATTTTTAGTGAAGCCCATAGGAAAGAACTTATTTTGGGTTCCTAAATCCATCCTAAAGGGTTAGAAAAACCCTAGGATAGTCAACCATATAGACTTCACCTATATCATATTTTTGGTTGACTTAGGATGGCGGGACAACATTTTTTTTTTGAAATAGTATTAGGTGATGATAATGCACCTATAAGTAGATAAATCATGCTTTAGGTGATATTTGCTTTATATCATGATGTAATACCTAATGCATGATCACAATTTGATGAATACGTTTGTTTCATGATCATAATATGAAATTAATTCATATACATCTTTATGATCATGTGGGATGTTAGGATGATACTTAACCTTGATAAAATTGCATGAAAATAATGGTTAAGTATATACAAATATCTTTAGGATGCATCTCACACTCACCATAGGCTACCATGATTGAAAACTTAGCATGGGTGAGATGACAGGATGATACAAATGTCCACTAATGCCTATGACATTTAGATGGTCATTTAAGGTATCAAAATAGTAATAATAGACCAATCATGGGAAAGGCTTATGTTTAAATTCATAGACATATTGCCCAAAGATCATGGTTGGATATTTCATATGTTTTCAAAACAATTTCTTACTTTAAAATATGTGTGTTCATGTTTTAAAACAATTGAAAGCAAAACTAGGTGTTAAAATGGATACAAACATGATCAAAAACCTAGTGGTTTTTAAAGCTTTTGGATTTTTGGAAAATACTTGAAAATATAATGATTTTTCATGGAAAATTATTTTTCATTGATAAATATACTTACAATAAATGTGTTCCCCAAATTTCGTAATTTTTTGAATTTTATAGAATTTTTTATGCATTTTTGAAATTCACCCCGGAAAATTAGAAATCCTGTAATCCATGTGTCAGTCGACTGGTAGCCTGAACCAGTCGACTGGTAGCCTGATAACATGCCCAGTAATTTCTATTATCCAATTTTAAGGCATGTTTTGGTTTTTGTTTCTCTCTAGACTTGATGTCAAGCTATATAAACTTTGTTAATTAGTTTTGATGGTGTCAAAGGGGGAGAAATGTATATGTTTAAGTAAGGGGGAATATATTTAGGGGGAGAGTTGCTAATCATGTTATTCACATGCTTTCTTTCTGTTAGTAATATATGAGAGATGTCCTAAGGCAATCGCTTTATGTATGAACCATTTATATGATAAATGAAGATTCACTATTTGAGTATACATATTTCATGTATTTGATTGGATCTTAAACTCATTTACTGAATGTCCACGATGCGATTCACAGCATGAGAGAATTTGTGATTGGATCACAACTAGTGAGTATCTCTACATGTGTAATTGTGATGTATCGGAATTATCCCTAGTCGATGAATTGATGGATTTGGACACCATCAATTCTGTCGAGACTAGCACGAGGTATACTCCTTGGTGTATCCAAGCAGCTGATTCTCACTGGCTGGAGACATTGTGATGTTCGAAGTTAATCGTGGATGCTAGTTATGGTAACTAGTTCATTGGAGTGACCAGTCGTAAGACTTCATATGGTTCTCTGCATATATAGATATGTCAATGAAGATCTTACTGTGGCTTAAGTGCGATGTTCCTTTGACTTGCGATATTCAAGTCATCTTGATCATGGAGACTTATGCTTTGACATCTTAAGCAAACATCTCTAAGGAGATGTGGACCCGGCATGATTGGGTATAAGTCGAAGTGATCGAAGGTGTTTGAATATCCTATAAAGGATTCACCACTCCTTGTGAGGAGATGTATACCCATGGCCTCTCATCGGATTGTTACTAAAGTCTTTGGCCAAAGCATTACATGTTTAGAGAAAGGTACTCTTCGATACATGTGGAGTAACTAGAATCCGTAGGACGAGGAAATGATACTTGGGCTAGGTGTGACGTAGTCAGCCTAATGGGGACTGACACTATAGACCATGTCCTGAACCAAGTGGGTATAAGATGAGTGAAGGGAATGGGGCACGAATCATTCGAGCTGCTGAAGGGTTTCAGAAATAGTTCTGGATCAACCGTTGATCTTTTCGGTTAATTGGGGATCATGATGTACTACTAGGTGTCACTCATGATCGTTCTATAATTAATGGTTAATTATAGACGGCCAACATAAACCGAGAACCTATTTGGTCACACGCACAACGAGCGTAATCCAAAGGATTTAAAACGAGCTTGAGAATGGGATTCTCAGACCGAGAGAAACTAGGTTTGGTTGGACCAAACATAAAGCGAGCATGAAATCGTTTCAGTCGCAATGGAAGGGTGGATGAGCCGAGTCTTATGAAGACATAATGGATAAACCAAAATGGTTTGGTTCTAATCCAATGGAGGAGAATAAACCAAAGGGTTTGGTTTATTTTAAACGAATGAACCAAAAGTTGGTTCGGTTCGTTTTAACTTAAAATAAACCATCATGGTTTGGTTTATTTTAACTTATCTTAATGGAGCGGGTTAACGGGCGTAATGGTTATTATCCAATAACCATTAAGAGAATTAGTTCTCTATAAAAGAGGGCTTAATGGATAATTAAGCCCTAATCCAAAACCCTAGCTTGGCCGCCCAACCCCTCTTCCTCTTGTTGGCGTCAACTCCATTGCCGCCCAACCCTTGAGCCGCCGTCCAGCTCTTTTCCGGCGTCCAAGCTTCAGCCGGTGATCCTCCGGCGACCCTCCGGTGATCTTCCTAGGCCTCGGTGAAAAGGTGAGCACTTGGCTTCCTTGTTTTGGCCGGCGCCTACTCCTCCACCAAGCTGTCCAGTTTTCTGGACAGCTTCTTCTCCTCTCGTCAGAGCGTCGTTTGGACGACGGTTAGAGCTCCGACAGCGGATCACTTACCGGGGATTCGATCTCCGGTAATCCTCTGAGGTGGAGGACGAAGGATTCGTCAATTGGTTGACGAATACCTCTCCGGAGAAGCGAGTTTTGAGAACTCGTATTAGGATCCGAATTTGGATTCGGATCGTGATCATCTCTCGATCACGTCGTCTTCAACACGAGGCTAGTAACCCGTACGAAGACGAAGCTCGTGGCTTAGTGAAGTCATCCCGAGGAACTCGGCGTGGATACGGATAGAGACGATTCTAGCGAGGATCGTTCCGGTTGATGTCGTTCCCGCTACACGTCATACGAAAGGTATAACGTAGATAAATTTCCTTTTATTGCAAATCTAAATTTACAGTTATGTCTACACTTGTTGTAATATGCATGCGTGTGTTGTGTGTTGTAATAAATGTAGATTTATTATTTTTATTGCTTCCGCTGTGCTCATGTTTGCGAAACGTGATCGAACACACACACGCCGCGGTGCAGGAAACCCAACAGTGGTATCAGAGCCCAGGTTGTGTTTCGACATAATTGTAAAAATAGTTTTGCGATAGTCATAATGTATTTTTGGAAATTTTCTAATTTTGGAAATTTAGAAGTATTTATGGAAAATTTTCAATTTTGAAAAGTCTAGAAGTATTTATAAAAATCTTCCACTTTTGGAAAGTTGGAAGTATTTATGGAAATTGATATTTTACATAAATTAAAATATTTGATTAGATTCTGGAAATTTGTTTCCTAATTTAATCATGATTTTATTTGGGAAATCAAATCTTTAAATATTTTAATTCCATAAGTAGTTTTAATGATTTAGGAAATTGGTTTCCTAAATAGATTTTCCTTAATCAAATAATTCCATGAATAAAATATGTGATTAGATTTGGAAATTTGTTTCCTAATTTAATTATGATTTGATTTGGAGAATCAAATCTTAAACATATTTTATTTCCATAAATAGTTATGACATATAAAGAAATATATACATGACATAATTGTATGCCATGTAATTGCATTAGATGCATAACATTATGCCATGCGTGTCGTGACATGTAGATGTATGCCATGTATGTCATGCCATGTAGATAATAGTTATTTGCATGCAAAGAGGATGAGACATAAAACCCTTAAACAATATTAAAGCCTACACCTTCCATTAATATGGTTAGAACCAGAGTTCCGTTTCTTGTTTGGGTTGTTGGACTCTCTCCAAGCCCGGCTCGAACCCGAACATGTTCAAACCATGGAATAGTTTAATACTAATATGGTAAGAGTCAGAGGTCAATCGTTAGCTTTGGTTGTTGGACTCTCTCCAAGCTGGGCTAATTGGTTGAATGCGCTCTAACCATATTAAAACTATTTCCTGATTAATGGGTTGGCTTTAACCTGGAGCATCGGCTTGTTGGACTATCTCCAAGGTCGATGTAAAGGGAGGTGAAGTTGGGTGCTATGCATATGATGCATACTTGTTAATGTGTTAACAACCCGATGTATGTGTGAACATTCAATTAGTTGATAGCACATTGTGATAGTTGCATATACGTGATATGCAATCGGTATAGCAGATACCTACCATCATAGTTATGAATGGCTTGTTGCACTCTCTCCAAGGTTGTTCATAACTATGATGGATATCAGCCCATTCGGAGATGGACCTACGATCTCCCGAAGTGATTTTGGGGTTTTTGAAATTCGAAAAATGAATGGGATTTATAAATGTATATTGATGCATTTTAAAATCATTTTCTCATATATGCTCGTTTTGTATTTCTAGGTCAATAAATTGATCATGACGTCTTTGAATTTGTTCACTATTTTGGATTCGAACAAACTGACTGGGCCTAACTTCCTGGACTGGCTTAGAAACCTGAGAATTGTTCTCAAGGCGGAAAAGCTTGCATATGTCCTTGAAGAGCCTCTTCCTGACCGTCCTAAGGACGATGCAACTCCAGACCAAATGTTGGTCTATCAGAAGCATGTGGCAGATTCTGAGCTGGCGAGTTGCATCATGCTAGCGGCGATGGTGCCTGAGGTGCAAAAGCAGCATGAGCATATGGATGCTAATACTATGGTCTTCCATCTTCATGAGTTGTTCGATGAGCAAGCGAGATCCGAAAGGTTCGAGGTCTCTAGGCTCCTCTTCACCACGAAGATGCAAGAAGGTTCATCCAGTAGTGCGGTTTGTGCTAAAGATGAGCACGGGTACATCGGGCTAGCTACCGGTTTTGTGATGGATCATGAGTTAAGTATTGACTTAATTCTGCATTGTTTGCCCAAGAGTTTCGCAATTTGTGATGAACTATCGGATGAACAAATTGGAATCCACCATTCCCGAGCTCCTCAATATGTCAAGATGGAGCCTTCTACAGAAGCATGAGGAGAAGGCGGTTCTGTTAGTTGATTCCTCAAAGAAGGGTTCTAAGAGGAAGGCAAAAGAACAGAAGAAAGGAAAGAACAAAAAGGCAAAGAAGGAGGAACCAGCGCAAAAGGGCACTTGCCATCACTGTGGCAAGGAAGGCCACTGGCAAAGAAACTGCAAGATTTATCTTGAGTCCATGAAGAAGAAGAAGGCATCCGATGCCCCATCCTCTTCAGGTATCTTCGTTATTGATTGTCATTCTATTTCCTTGGACACTTGGGTATTGGATACTGGGTGTAGCTCACATATATGTAATGACATACATGGGCTAAGGAATAGAAGAAGACTTGTCAGAGGGGAGTCAAATTTGCGAGTTGGCAATGGAGCAAAGGTTGCTGCGGTCGCCATCGGAACTTATTTGCTGAAGCTCCCTAGTGGACTAGTCTTAGAACTGGACAATTGCTATTATGTTCCTTCTCTAATAAAGAACATTGTTCTATTTCCTGTTTAAATAGAAATGGTTTCCATTTGACGTTTAGTAACAATTGTTGTTATATAACTTTAAATGGCGTACTTTATGGAACTGGAACCTTGAGTAATGGCATTTATACGTTGGACGTATCCAGTGACATTTTCAATATCGAAGCGAGCAACACGCGTGCTCGAAAGGATAATCAAATAGACTCCTATATGTGGCATTGTCGTCTTGGCCATATAAGCAAGAAACGCATGTCCGAATTACACCGATGTGGAATTCTGGAATTGTTTGAATTGGATTCATACAATACATGCGAATCATGCTTAAAAGGCAAGATGACTAAGTTACCTTTTACTGGAAAAGGTGAACGAGTGGGAGAGTTACTAGGTCTAATACATACTGATGTATGTGGACCTATGTCAACTCAAGCATTAGGAGGCTATAACTACTTCATTACCTTCACCGATGATCACTCACGGTTTGGGTATGTGTTCTTGATGAAATACAAATCTGAAGCCTTTGAAAGGTTCAAAGAATTCAGAAATGAAGTAGAGAAACAACATGACAAGAGTATTAAAATACTTCGATCGGATCGAGGTGGTGAATACTTAAGTCAAGAGTTTCTTGATTATCTAAGAGACAATGGTATATTGTCTCAATGGACTCCGCCCTATACACCACAGCATAATGGTGTATCTGAGAGGCGTAACCGGACCTTGTTGGACATGGTCAGGTCAATGATGAATCATGCAACTCTTCCCAAGTCCTTTTGGGGCTATGCACTTTAGACATCTGTTTACTTGTTAAACAGAATGCCTACCAAGGTAGTCTCAACTACTCCATATGAGATATGGAATAGTAAGAAACCTCATGTATCTTACTTGAAGATATGGGATTGTCCTGCTTATGTGAAGCAGACTGTATCAGACAAATTGGATGGTAAGTCTGATAAATGTCTATTTATTGGATACCCTAAGGAAACAAGGGGTTACCAATTCTATCATCCTGTGGAACAAAAGGTGTTTGTTTCAAGGCATGATGTGTTTCTAGAGAAAGAGTTTCTCTTGCAAGAAAACAGTGGGAGTGTCGTCGAGCTTGAGGAGGCTCGAGAGACTCAAATAGACATTGATGAGATACCTGGTGAAGCACAACAGCCGACAACTCATAGTGATGAGCAATCGGCTGGACCTATTGTAACACCACATCTTCGTAGATCTGGTAGAACACGCAATATTCCTGAGAGATATGGATTTGTCGTAAGCGAATCGAATGACGTGTTACTCATTGATGATGAGGAGCCTACCAGTTATGAAGAAGTGCTGACAAGTTCAGAAAGGGATAAGTGGCTTGGTGCCATGAAGTCGGAAATGGATTCCATGTATGAAAACCAAGTTTGGAACTTGGTTGACCCACCTGAAGGGATAAAGCCTATAGGGTGCAAGTGGGTTTTCAAGAAGAAAACCGACATGGATGGTAATGTGATTACCTATAAGGCTAGATTGGTGGTGAAAGGATATCGTCAAAAACAAGGTGTTGATTATGACGAAACCTATTCGCCTGTAGCTATGCTTAAATCCATTCGGATGCTCCTGGCCATAGTGGCTCATTATGATTATGAGATATGGCAGATGGATGTGAAAACATCTTTCCTTAATGGAAACCTGCTCGAGGACGTGTATATGATACAGCCTGAGGGTTTCACATCGGTTGATAAAACCAAGGTATGCAAATTGCGACGGTCCATTTATGGATTGAAGCAAGCATCCAGGAGCTGGAATATCCATTTTGATGAGACAATCAAAAAGTTTGATTTTTCACAAAATCCAGACGAACCTTGTGCGTACAAGAAGGTTAGTGGGAGTGCAGTCGTATTCCTAGTATTGTATGTCGATGACATACTACTTATAGGAAATGATGTTTCAATCTTACAGTCAGTGAAGGTTTGGTTATCCAAGACATTCTCCATGAAAAACCTGGGAGAAGCAACCTACATCCTCGGGATTAAGATCTATAGAGATAGATCGAAATGGTTGCTTGGTCTTTCGTAGTCTATATATATAGACCGAGTGCTAAAGAGGTTTAGCATGTCGGAATCCAAGAAAGGTTTCCTACCCATCAGGCATGGGGTACACCTTTCAAAGTCTATGTGTCCGCGCACAAAAGACGAGAGGATTTGCATGAGTAAGATTCCCTATGCATCCGCAATAGGATCTATCATGTATGCTATGTTATGTACGAGGCCCGATGTATCGTATGCTCTGAGTGTCACGAGCAGATACCAGTCCGATCCAGGAATGGATCATTGGGCGGCTGTTAAGACGATCCTTAAGTACTTGAGAAGAACTAAGGATGTGTTCCTAATATATGGAGAAGGGGACATGGTGATACGCGAGTATACGGATGCGAGCTTCCAGACAGACAAGGATGATTCCAGGTCTCAGTCTGGATACGTGTTCACCTTGAATGGGGGCGCAGTGAGTTGGAAAAGTTCCAAACAAGAGACTGTAGCGGATTCTACCAGGCGAGAATACATTGCGGCCGGGCGGCAAAGAAGCGGTTTGGATCAAAAAGTTCGTTCATGAACTTGGTGTGATTTCGGCCATTGTTGAAGCAATATCGGTCTACTGAGACAACAATGGAGCGGTTCTATGACGAAAGAGCCAAGGTCTCATCATGATCCAAACATGTGTGCCCTCTATCATCTTATCAGAGAGATCATCAGTAGGAACGAAATACAAATCGAGAAAATTCCCACTGAAAGGAACTTAGCGGATCCCTTGACTAAGGCATTACCTCAAAATAAGTTTGAGGGTCATGTTCGAGCTTATGGTATTGGATACCGTAGCGATTGGCATTAGGCCAAGTGGGAGTCTGTTAGTAATATATGAGAGATGTCCTAAGGCAATCGCCTTATGTATGAACCATTTATATGATAAATGAAGATTCACTATTTGAGTATACATGTTTCATGTATTTGATTGGATCTTAAACTCATTTACTAAATGTCCACGATGCGATTCACAGCATGAGAGAATTTGTGATTGGATCACAACTAGTGAGTATCTCTACATGTGTAATTGTGATGTATCGGAATTATCCCTAGTCGATGAATTGATGGATTTGGACACCATCAATTCTGTCGAGACTAGCACGAGGTATACTCCTTGGTGTATCCAAGCAGCTGATTCTCACTGGCTGGAGACATTGTGATGTCCGGAGTTAATCGTGGATGCTAGTTATGGTAACTAGTTCATTGGAGTGACCAGCCGTAAGACTTCATATGGTTCTCTACATATATTGATATGTCAATGAAGTTCTTACTGTGGCTTAAGTGCGATGTTCCTTTGACTTGCAGTATTCAAGTCATCTTGATCATGGAGACTTATGCTTTGACATCTTAAGCAAACATCTCTAAGGAGATGTGGACCCGAGATGATTGGGTATAAGTCGAAGTGATCGAAGGTGTTTGAATAGCCTATAAAGGATTCACCACTCCTTGCGAGGAGATGTATACCCATGGCCTCTCGTCGGATTGTTACTAAAGTCTTTGGCCAAAGCATTACATGTTTAGAGTAAGGTACTCTTCGATACATGTGGAGTAACTAGAATCCGTAGGACGAGGAAATGATACTTGGGCTAGGTGTGACGTAGTCAGCCTAGTGGGGACTGACACTATAGACCATGTCCTGAACCAAGTGGGTATAAGATGAGTGAAGGGAATGGGGCACGAATCATTCGAGCTGCTGAAGGGTTTGAGAAATAGTTCTGGATCAACCGTTGATCTTTTCGGTTAATTGGGGATCATGATGTACTACTAGGTGCCACTCATGATCGTTCTATAATTAATGGTTAATTATAGACGGCCAACATAAACCGACAACCTATTTGGTCACACGCACAACGAGCGTAATCCAAAGGATTTAAAACGAGCTTGAGAATGGGATTCTCAGACCGAGAGAAACTAGGTTTGGTTGGACCAAACATAAAGCGAGCATGAAATCGTTTCAGTCGCAATGGAAGCGTGGAAGGGCCGAGTCTTATGAAGACGTAATGGATAAACCAAAATGGTTTGGTTCTAATCCAATGGAGGAGAATAAACCGAAGGGTTTGGTTTATTTTAAACGAATGAACCAAAAGTTGGTTCGGTTCGTTTTAACTTAAAATAAACCATCATGGTTTGGTTTATTTTAACTTATCTTAATGGAGCGGGTTAACGGGCCTAATGGTTATGATCCAATAACCATTAAGAGAATTAGTTCTCTATAAAAGAGGGCTTAATGGATAATTAAGCCCTAATCCAAAACCCTAGCTTGGCCGCCCAACCCCTCTTCCTCTTGTTGGCGTCAACTCCATCGCCGCCCAACCCTTGAGCCGCCGTCCAGCTCTTTGCCGGCATCCAAGCATCAGCTGGTGATCCTCCGGTGACCCTCCGGTGATCTTCCTAGGCCTCGTTGAAAAGGTGAGCACTTGGCTTCCTTGTTTTGGCCGGCGCCTACTCCTCCACCAAGCTGTCCAGTTTTCTGGACAGCTTCTTCTCCTCTCGTCGGAGCGTCGTTTGGACGACGGTTAGAGCTCCGACAGCAGATCACTTACCGGGGATTCGATCTCCGGTAATCCTCTGAGGTGGAGGACGAAGGATTCGTCAATTGGTTGACGAATACCTCTCCGGAGAAGCGAGTTTTGAGAACTCGTATTAGGATCCGAATTTGGATTCGGATCGTGATCATCTCTCGATCACGTCGTCTTCAACACGAGGCTAGTAACCCGTACGAAGACGAAGCTCGTGGCTTAGCGAAGTCATCCCGAGGAACTCGGCGTGGATACGGATAAAGACGATTCTAGCGAGGATCGTTCTGGTTGATGTCGTTCCCGCTACACGTCATACGAAAGGTATAACGTAGATAAATTTCCTTTTATTGCAAATCTAAATTTACGGTTATGTCTACACTTGTTGTAATATGCATGCGTGTGTTGTGTGTTGTAATAAATGTAGATTTATTATTTTTATTGCTTCCGCTGTGCTCATGTTTGCGAAACGTGATCGAACACACACACGCCGCGGTGCAGGAAACCCAACACTTTCCTTAATAGTTTATCAAATGTTTTACCTAATTTAAACGGATTGCCACACATCAAAAAGGGGGAGATTGTTGGGGCAATCTCTTGCCATGATAAGGTTTTGATGTGTGTGGCAAAGGGTTTAAGTTAGATTGTTATTATGATTTGATATGTGCGTTGGAGTCTTGCAGGGCTTAGTAATTCGCACATGGAGCCTTGGGAGTTTCACCTCTCATGACTCGGTCCTTGAGTCGGTGAAGTATGGCTTTGCGGAAGTCGTGCGCTTGGAGCATCCGAGGGACCACCGGACGAGGAGCTTGGAGTGAAGCCGGAGGAAGTAGACTTCAGGGCGAGACGCGAAGGATGACGCTACAGAGTCGTGCGCTTGGCGCATCCGAGGGACGTGGTCGGACGAAGATAACTTCAAAGGCAAGGGACTCCGAGGGATGAGAGTGAGCGAATATAACCTGGGAAAGGGGGTAGCGCTCTTAGGTGAAACTTGGCCTTTTGGCTAAGTGTCGGATGGGATTTCCCGACATCAGTTGACTACCATGTTATGGTAGTCAACTACTCTAAGTCGACGGTGACTCGACTAGTGTTCGAGTCCGGTTCAAGTGCCAACAGTCGACTGCCATGGAATGACAGTCGACTACGAGACCACCAGTCGACTGATGAAGGCATCAGTCGACTGGTCGCAAGTTTTTTGGACACAAAATGGAGTCGAGCTCGCGGAGCACTCGACTGATCGAGCATCAGTCGACTGATGGCAATATCATTCGACTGATGCCAGTGTCATTGGATGAAATCCAACGTGGAAAGCAACCGTTATTGGGCAACGACTACAGGACCAGTCGACTGATAAGGACATCAGTCGACTGCTCCTGTGTCAACGGGAAGAAACCCTCTTCCTCTATAAAGAGGAAGGGTGTGGGGCTTTTGGAACCTAATGCTTCAATTCATAACATCTCCCAAAGTGCTCTAAGGGTTTTTCCACTCTTCTTCTTGTGCTAATTCTCATTCAATTGTAAGAAGAGGGATTGTAAAGAGGTTACCTCCACCTAGCTTGGTGCAAAGGAGAGATTTAGTGGATTTGGCAAAGGAGTAATTCACCTTGGACGAATCGGGATCGTGGATTAGCGGCGTAGCCGTGAACCACATTACGACTTTGTGTTAGCATTGTTTGTTTCCTTTGCTTTGTCTTTCTTTGTTTGATTTGCTTTGTCTTGTTGTTTCCGTTGCGCTAATCTTGTTTGTAGATGAGAAAATTCTGTTATCCAATGAAAGAGGGCTATTCACCCCCCTCTAGCCGGCAGATCGATCCCCTACACACCTCATAATCCATATGAACTGCAATGCATAAGAGAATCCGGATAGACTTAAGCATGGCCACCGGCGAAAAGGTCTCCTCATAATCGATACCCTCTTTCTGAGTATACCCCTTCGCAACAAGCCTCGCTTTGAAGGTCTCAACCTTCCTGTCTATTCCTCTCTTTCTTTTGTAGATCGACTTGCATCCAATGGGTTTTTACACCATCGGGTGGTTCCACTAGCTCCCAGACCTGATTTGAATCCATAGATTCAATCTCAGTATTCATTGCACTTTGCCAAGTGTTAGTAATATATGAGAGATGTCCTAAGGCAATCGCCTTATGGTCGTACCATTTATTTGATAAATGAAGATTCACTATTTGAGTGTACATGTTTTCATGTATTTTATTAGATCTTAAACTCATTTACTGAATGTCCGCGATATGATTCACAGCATGAGAGAATTTGTGATTGGATCACAACTAGTGAGTATCTCTACATGTGTAATTGTGATGTATTGGAATTATCCCTAGTCGATGAATTGATGGATTTGGACACCATCAATTTTGTCGAGACTAGCACGATGTATACTCCTTGGTGTAACCAAGAAGCTGATTCTCCCAGGCTGCTTTTGCAGCTCAGGTACCATCGCAGCTAGCATGATGCAACTCGCTAGTTCAGAATCTGCCACATGCTTCTGATAGACCAACATTTAGTCTGGAGTTGCATCGTCCTTAGGACGATTGGGAAGAGGCTCTTCAAGGACATATTCTAGCTTTTCCGCCATGAGAATAATTCTCAGGTTTCTAAGCCAGACCAGGAAGTTAGGCCCAGTCAATTTGTTTGAATCCAAAATAGTGCGCAAATTCAAAGACATCATAATCAATCGATTAACCTAGAAATATAAAACAAGCATATATGAGAAAATGATTTTAAAATGCATCAATATACATTTATAAATCCCATTCATTTTTCGAATTTCAAAAACCTCAAAATCACTTCGGGAGATCATAGGTCCATCTCCGAATGAGCTGATATCCATCATAGATATGAACAACCTTGGAGAGAGTCCAACAAGCCATTCATAACTACGATGGTAGGTATCAACTATACCGATTGCATATCACGTATATGCAACTATCACAATGTGATATCAACTAATTGAATGTTCACACATACATCGGGTTGTTAACACATTAACAAGTATGCATCATATGCATAGCACCCAACTTCACCTCCCTTTACATCGACCTTGGAGAGAGTCCAACAAGTCGATGCTCCAGGTTAAAGCCAACCCATTAATCGAGAAATAGATTTAATATGGTTAGAGTGCATTCAACCAATTAGTCCGGCTTGGAGAGAGTCCAACAACCAAAGCTAACGATTGACCTCTAACTCTTACCATATTAGTATTAAACTATTCCATGGTTTGAACATGTTCGGGTTCGAGCCGAGCTTGGAGAGAGTCCAACAACCCGAACAAGAAACGGAACTCTGGTTCTAACCATATTAATGGAAGGTGTAGGCTTTAATATTGAGTTAGGGTTTTTATGTCTCATCCTCTTTGCATGCAAATAACTATTATCTATATGACATGTCATACATGACATACATCTACATGTCATGACACACATGGCATAATGATATGCATCTAATGCAACTACATGGCATACAATTATGTCATGTACAAAATTTCCTTATATGTCATAACTATTTATGGAAATAAAATATGTTTAAGATTTGATTCTCCAAATCAAATCATGATTAAATTTGGAAATAAATTTCCAAATCTAATCACATATTTTATTTGTGGGAATAGTTGATTAAGGAAAGTCAATTTAGGAAACTAATTTCCTAAATCATCAAAACTACTTATGGAAATAAAATATTTTAAGATTTGATTTCCCAAATCAAATCATGATTAAATTAGGAAACAAATTTCCAAAATCTAATCAAATATTTTATTTATGGAAAATATCAATTTCCATAAATACTTCCAACTTTCCAAAAGTAGAAGATTTCCATAAATACTTCTAGACTTTCCAAAATTAAAAAATTTCCATAAATACTTCTAACTTTCCAAAAGTAGAAAATTTCCAGAAATATCATTATGACTATCATAAAACAATTTTACGATTATGTTGAAACACAACCTGGGCTATGATACCACTGTTGGGTTTCCGGCACCGCAGCGAGTGTGTGTTCGAACATGTTTCGTAAACATGTGCACAGCGGAAGGAATAAAATAATAAATCTAATTTATTACAACACACACATCACACGCATGCATGGTACAACATGTGTAGACATAAACATAAATTCAAATTTTGCAATAAAAGGAAATTTATACTACGTATATCTGACGTATCACGTGTAGCGGGAAAGGCATCAACCGGAATGATTCTCGCTAGAATTGTCTCTATCCGTATCCACGCCAAGTATCTTCGCGATGACTTCACAAAGTCACGAGCCTCATCTTCGTACGGGTTACTAGCCTCGTGTTGAAGACGATGTGATCGAGAGAAGATCACGATCCAAATCAAAATTCGGATCCAAAACGAGTCCTCAAAAACTCGCTTCTCCGGAGAGGTATTCATCAACCGTTTGACGAATCCTTCATCCTCCACCTATGAGGATTATCGGAGATCGAATCTCTGGCAAGGCTACCGCTGTCGGAGCTCCAAACATTGTCCAAACAACGCTCCAACGAGAAGGAAACAAGCTGTCCAGAAAACTGGACAGCTTTGGTGGAGGAATAGGGGTCGGCCAAAAGGGAAGGTTGAAGCTCACCTTGTTGCCGAACCCAAAGGAGATCACCGGAGCTCCTCCAGCAGCAGCTCGATGCCGGCAAGAGGGAAGGACAACACCTTCTGGACGCTGGCAAGGGAGCTGGGCGATGGCAAGAGGGTTGGCGCCGACAAGACTTGGAGAGGAGAGGGGGTTGGGCGGCAACCACTAGATTAGGGCTTAACAAAACCCTTAAGCCCGATTTTATAGAGAACAAATTCTCTTAATGGTTATCGGATCATAACCAAAAGTCTGTTATCCCGCTCCATTAATTTAAGTTAAAATAAACCAAACCATGATGGTTTATTTTAAGTTAAAATGAACCGAACCAACTTTGGTTCATTCGTTTAAAACAAACCAAACCCTTTGGTTTATTCTCCTCCATTGGATTAGAACCAAACCAATTTGGTTCATCCATCATGTCTTCATAAGACACGGCTCATCCACGCTTCTATTGCAACTGAAACAATTTCATTCTTGCTCCATGTTTGGTCCAACCAAACCTAGTTTCTCTCAGTCTGAGAATCTCATTCTCAAGCTTGTTTTAAATCCTTCGGATTACGCTCGTTGTGCGTGTGACCAAATAGGTTCTTGGTTTATGTTGGCCATCTATAATTAACCATTAATTATAGAACGATCATGAGTGGCACCTAGTAGTACATCATGATTCTCAATTAACCGAAAAGATCAACGGTTGATCCAGAACTATTTCTGAAACCCTTCAGCAGCTCGAATGAATCGTGCCCCATTCCCTTCACTCATCTTATACCCACTTGGTTCAGGACATGGTCTATAGTGTCAGTCCCCACTAGGTTGACTACATCACACCTAGCCCAAGTATCATTTCCTCGTCCTACGGATTCTAGTTACTGCACATGTATCGAAGAGTACCTTACTCTAAACATGTAATGCTTTGGCCAAAGACTTTAGTAACAATCCGACGAGAGGCCATGGGTATACATCTCCTCGCAAGGAGTGGTGAATCCTTTATAGGCTATTCAAACACCTTCGATTACTTCGACTTATACCCAATCATCTCGGGTCCACATCTCCTTAGAGATGCTTACTTAAGATGTCAAAGCATAGGTCTTTATGATCAAGATGACTTGAATACCGCAAGTCAAAGGAGCATCACACTTAAGCTACAGTAAGAACTTCATTGACATATCAATATATGTAGAGAACCATATGAAGTCTTACGGCTGGTCACTCCAATGAACTAGTTACCATAACTAACATCCACAATTAACTTCGGATATCACAATGTCTCCAGCTAGTGAGAATCAGTCGCTTGGATACACCAAGGAGTATACCTCGTGCCAGTCTCGACAGAATCAATGGTGTCCAAATCCATCAATTCATCGACTAGGGATAATTTCGATACATCACAATTACACATGTAGAGATACTCACTAGTTGTGATCCAATCATAAATTCTCTCATGATGTGAATCATATCGTGGGCATTCAGTAAATGTGTTTAAGATCTAATCAAATACATGAAAACATGTATACTAAAATAGTGAATCTTCATTTATCATATAAATGGTTCAAACATAAGGCGATTGCCTTAGGACATCTCTCATATATTACTAACAAATGCAACTCTGGACCAATTGTTGGCCTATCAAAAACATGTGACTGATTCTGAAATGGCGAGTTGCATTATGCTAACCATGATGGTACCTAAGCTGCGAAAGCAGCATGAGCATATGGATGCTCATACCATAGTCTTTTATCTTTATGAGTTGGTTGATGAGAAAGTGAGATTCGAAAGGTTCAAAGTCTCCAAGCTCCCCTTCACCTCTGAGATGCAAGAAGATTCATCTGTGGTACTGCTCAACATGCTGAAGACTGTGGTGTCTTCTGTGAAGCATGAGTAGGGGACGGTGCTGTAAGTTGATTCCTCGAAGAAAGGTTCTAAGAGGAAGTCAAAGGAATAGCAAAAGGGGAAGAAAAAGGCTAAAAAGGCAGAATCAGCTCAAAAGGGCACTTGCCATCATTGTGGCAAGGAAGGCCACTGGCGAAGAAACTGCAAGATTTATCTTGAGTGTGTGAAGAAGAAGAAGCCATCCGATGCCCCATCCTCTTCAGATATCTTCGTTATTGATTGTCATTCTATTTCCTCAAACACTTGGGTATTGGATACTAGGTGTGGCGCACATATATGTAATGACATGCATGGGCTAAGGAATATAAGAAGGCTCGTCAAGGGAGAGTCAAATTTACGTGTTGGGGATGGAGCAAAGGTTGCTTCACTCGCCATCGGAACTCCCTGCAAGACTTGTCTTAGAACTGGACAATTGCTTTTATGTTCCTTCGTTGATAAAGAATATCATTTCTATTTCTTGTTTAAATAGAAATAGGTACCATTTGACTTTTAGTAACAATTGTTGTTACATAACTTTGAATAGAGTTCTTTATGGGACTGGAACATTAAGCAATGGTATTTATGCGTTGGACGTATCCAGTGATGTTTTCAATATCGAAGCGAGCAACAGCGTGCTCGAAAGGATAATCAATTAGACTCCTACATGTGACATTGTCATCTTGGCCATGCAAACAAGAAACGCATGTCCGAATTATACCGATGTGGAATTCTGGAATCATTTGAATTGGATTCATATGATACATGCGAATCATGCTTAAAAGGCAAGATGATTAAGTTACCTTTTACGGGAAAAGGTGAACGAGTGGGAGAGTTGCTAGGTCTAATACATACTGATGTATGTGGACCTATGTCAACTCAAGCTTTAGGAGACTATAGCTACTTCATTACCTTCACCGATGATCACTCACAGTTTGGGTATGTGTTCTTAATGAAACACAAGTCTGAAGCCTTTGAAAGGTTCAAAGAATTTAGAAATGAAGTAGAGAAACAACATGACAAGAGTATTAAAATACTTCGATCGGATCGAGGTGGTGAATACTTAAGTCAAGAGTTTCTAGATTATCTAAGAGACAATGGTATATTATCTCAATGGACTCCGCCATATACACCACAGCATAATGGTGTATCTAAGAGGTGTAACTGGACCTTGTTGTACATGGTCAGGTCAATGATGAATCATGTGAATCTTCCCAAGTCCTTTTGGGGCAATGCGCTTCAGACAGATGTTTACTTGTTAAACAGAATGCCAACTAAGGTAGTCTCCACTACTCCATATGAGATATGGAATAGTAAGAAACCTCATGTATCTTACTTGAAGATATGGGGTTGTCCTGCTTATGTAAAGCGGACTGTATCAGAAAAATAGGATGCTAAGTCTAATAAATGTCTATTTATTGGATATTCTAAGGAAACAAGGGGTTACCAATTCTATCATCCCGTGGAACAAAAGATGTTTGTTTCAAGGCATGCTGTGTTTCTAGAGAAAGAGTTTCTCTTGCAAGAAAATAGTGGGAGTGTCATCGAGCTTGAGGAGTCTCGAGAAACTCAAATAGACATTGAAGAGATACCTGGTGAAGCACAACAGTCGATAACTCATAGTGATGAGCAATCGGCTGGACCTATTGAAACACCACATCTTCGTAGATCTGGTAGAATACGCAATACTCCTGAGAGATATGGATTTCTCGTAAGTGAATCGAACGACGTGTTACTCATTGATGATGAGGAGTCTACCAGTTATAAAGAAGTTCTGACAAGTTCAGAAAGGGATAAGTGGCTTGAAGCCATGAAGTCGGAAATGGATTCCATGTATGAAAACCAAGTTTGGAACTTGGTTGACCCACCTGAAGGCATAAAACCTATAGGGTGCAAGTGGGTTTTCAAGAAGAAAACCGACATGGATGGTAATGTGAATACCTATAAGGCTAGACTGGTGGCGAAAGGATATCGTCAAAAGCAAGGTGTTGATTATAACGAAACCTATTCGCCTGTTGCTATGCTTAAATCCATTCGAATGCTCCTGGCCATAGCGGCTCATTATGATTATGAGATATGACAAATGGATATGAAAACAACTTTTCTTTATGGAAACCTGCTCGAGTACGTGTATATGATATAGTCTGAGGGTTTCACATCGGTTGATAAAATCAAGGTACGCAAATTGTGACGGTCCATATATGGATTGAAACAAGCATCCAGTAGCTGGAATATCCATTTTGATGAGACAATCAAAAAGTTTGATTTCTCACAAAATCCAGACCAACCTTGTGTGTACAAGAAGTTTAGTGAGAGTGCAGTCATGTTCCTAGTATTTTATGTCGATGACATATTACTTATAGGAAACGATGTTTCAATCTTACAGTCAATTAAGATTTGGTTGTCCAAGACATTCTCCTTGAAAGACTTGGGAGAGGCAACCTACATTCTCGGGATTAAGATCTATAGAGATAGATCGAAGTTGTTGCTTGGTCTTTCACAGTCTACATATATAGACCGAGTGCTAAAGAGGTTTAGAATATCAGAATCCAAGAAAGGTTTCCTACCCATCAAGCATGGGATACACCTTTCGAAGTCTATGTATCCGCGCACAGAAGACGAGAGGATTTGCATGAGTAAGACTCCCTATGCATCCGCAATAGGATCTATCTTGTATGCTATGTTATGTACAAGGCCCGATGTATTGTATACTCTTAGTGTCACGAGTAGATACCAGTCTGATCTAGGAATGGATCATTGGGCGGCTATTAAGACAATCCTTAAGTACTTGAGAAGAACTAAGGATGTGTTCCTAATATATGGAGAAGGGGACATGGTGATACACGGGTATACGGATGCCAGTTTCCAGACAGACAAGGATGATTCCAGGTCTCAGTCTGGATACATGTTTACCTTGAATGGGGGCGCAGTGAGTTGGAAAAGTTCCAAACAAGACACTGTAGCGGATTCTACCACTGAGACAGAATACATTGCAGCTTTGAAAGAAGCAAAGGAAGTGGTTTGGATCAAGAAGTTTATTTATGAACATGGTGTGGTTCCAGCCATTGTTGAAGCAATACCAGTCTACTGCGACAACAATGGAGCATTTGCACAGGCGAAAGAGTCAAGCTCTCATCAACGATCCAAACATGTGCTTCGCCGCTATCATCTGATCAGAGAAATCATTAGTAGGAAGGAAATACTAATCGAGAAAATCCCCACTGAAAGGAACTTAACGGATCCTTTGACTAAGACATTACCTCAAAGTAAGTTTGAGGGTCATGTTAGAGCTTATGGTATTGGATACCGTAGCGATTGACATTAGGCCAAGTGGGAGTTTGTTAGTAATATATGAGAGATGTCCTAAGACAATCGCCTTATGGTCGTATCATTTATTTAATAAATGAAGATTCACTATTTGAGTGTACATGTTTTCATGTATTTGATTAGATCTTAAACTCATTTACTGAATATCCCCGATACGATTCACAGCATCAGAGAATTTGTGATTGGATCACAACTAGTGAGTATCTCTATATGTGTAATTGTGATGTATTGGAATTATCCCTAGTCGATGAATTGATAAATTTGGACACCATCAATTCTGTCGAGACTAGCACAAGGTATACTCCTTGGTGTATCCAAGCAGCTGATTCTCACTGGATGGAGACATTGTGATGTCCGGAGTTAATTGTCGATGCTAGTTATGGTAACTAGTTCATTGGAGTGACCAACCGTAAGACTTCATATGGTTCTCTGCATATATAGATATGTCAATGAAGTTCTTACTGCAGCTTAAGTGCGATGTTCATTTGACTTGTGGTATTCAAGTCATCTTGATCATGAAGACTTATGCTTTGACATCTTAAGCAAGCATCACTGAGGAGATGTGGACACGGGATGATTGGGTATAAGTCAAAGTGATCGAAGGTGTTTGAATAGCCTGTAAAGGATTCACCACTCCTTGCGAGGAGATGTATACCCATGGCCTCTTGTCGGATTTTTAATAAAGTCTTTGGCCAAAGCATTACATGTTTAGAGTAAGGTACTCTTGGATACATGTGCAGTAACTAAAATTCGTAGGACGAAAAAATGATACTTGGGCTAGGTGTGACATAGTCAACCTAGTGAGGATTGACACTATAGACCATGTCCTGAACCAAGTGGGTATAAGATGAGTGAAGGGAATGGGGCATGATTCATTGTAGCTGCTGAAAGGTTTCAGAAATAGTTCTGGATCAACCGTTGATCTTTTCGGTTTATTAGGGATCATGATGTACTACTAGGTGCCACTCATGATCATTCTATAATTAATGGTTAATTATAGACGGCCAACATAAACCGAGAACCTATTTGGTCACACGCACAATGAGCATAATCCGAAGGATTTAAAATGAGCTTGAGAATGAGATTCTCAGACCGAGAGAAACTAGGTTTGGTTGGACCAAACAAGGAGCGAGCATGAAATCATTTCAGTCGCAATGGAAGCGTGGATGGGTCGTGTCTTATGAAGACATGATGGATGAACCCAATTTGTTTGGTTCTAATCTAATGGTGGAGAATAAACCAAAGGGGTTTGGTTTGTTTTAAACGAATGAACCAAAGTTGGTTCGGTTCGTTTTAACTTAAAATAGACAAAATCAGTTTGGATTATTTTAACTTAAATTAATGGAGTGGGTTAACGGGTTTTTGTTATGAACCAATAACCATTAGGAGAATTTGTACTCAATAAAATAGGGCTCAAGGGTTTAATGAGAGCCCTAATCAAAGTTGCCACCCCCTCTCCTCCTCTTGTGGTCGGCGCCCAAACCCTAGCCGCCGCCCACCCTTGTGCCGCTGTCCAAGTTTGTTGCCGGCGTCCAAGCTTCAGCCGGGGATCCTCCGGCAACCCTCGGGTGATCCTCCTTGGCTTCGGTGACCAAGGACTTGCTAGCCCTCTTCTCTTTGGCCGGCGCAAACTCCTCCACCAAGCTGTCCAGTTTTCTGGACAGCTTGTTTCCTTTATGTCGGAGCGTCGTTTTGACGATGTTTGGAGCTCCGACAGCGGCTACTTTGCCGGGGATTTGATCTCCGGTAATCTACATAGGTGGAGGACGAAGGATTCGTCAAACGGTTGACGAATACATCTCTGGAGAAGCGAGTTTTTGAGGACTCGTTTTGAATCCGAATTTTGATTCGGATTGTGATATTCTCTCGATCACATCGTCTTCGACACGAGGCTAGTGACTCGTACGAAGACGAGGCTCGTGACTTTGTGAAGTCATCCTGAAGATTCTTGTCTTGGATACGCATAGAGGCGATTCTAGCGAGGTTCGTTCCGGTTGATGTCTTTCCCACTACACGTGATACGTCAGGTATAAGTAGTATAAATTTCCTTTTATTGCAAAATTTGAAATTGCGGTTATGTCTACACATATTGTACTATGCATGTGTATGGTGTGTGTGTTGTAATAAATTAGATTTATTATTTTTATTTCTTCCGTTGTGCACTTGTGTACGAAACATTTTGAACACACACTCGCCGCGGTGCCGGAAACCCAACACCAAGATGCTGCATCTTTATCTTGGATCGCCTAGTCATATGTCCAAGGATCAGGTTCATGTTCGCCAGGGATCAAATCAGAAGATTTTCCCAAGAACATGAATCTATCAGGCTGTCTCACAACCCTCCCACTATGATGAGGTATCACCTCTATATCCTCTGTGACACGCGGTGCAGTGACTTGTAATATATCCTCTTGTATCGGTGTTACTGAAGAAGTGACTTCCCCTTTTAATTCCTCCAGAACAATTTTACTCATGGACTTGTGGTTCATCACATATTCTTCCTCTAGAAATCTGGCGTTTGTGCTAACGATCACCCTCTGATCTCTAGGACTATAAAACAAACCACCTTTCGTTCCTCAAGGATAGCCAATGAATATGCGTACTTCTGTATGAGGTTCCAACTTACCAGCATCCGTCTTCAGCACATGTGCTGGACTCCCCCATATCCAAATATGTCTTAGACTGGGCTTTCGCCCAATCCACAATTCTGTGGGAGTAGAAGGCACTGATTTAGATGGAACCAAGTTCAGTGTGTACACCGCCGTATCTAGAGCATATCCCCAGAATGAATCTGACAACTCAGAATAACTCATCATCGATCTAACCATCTCCATAAGAGTCTTATTCCTTCGCTCTGCTACACGATTCTGCTGGGGTGTGCCAGGTGCAGACAATTGAGATTGAATCCCAGCCTCTGATAAGTAATTCCTAAACTCTCCCAAGAGGTACTCACCACCACGATCAGATCATAGTATCTTGATTCATTTATGTACCTTGACATTTCTCCGCATCAGGCTTGAATTCATTGAACTTGTCAAAGCATTCAGACTTGCGGCGCATTAAGTAAATGTATCCATATCTCGAATAATCGTCTATAAAAGAGACGAAATACTCAAAACCACCTCTAGCCTGGATAGACATAGGACCACACAAATCAGAATGAACCAATTCTAACACATCTTTGGCTCTATACCCCTTGGCCTTAAAAGGCCTCTTGGTCATTTTACCCTCCAAGCAGGATTCGCAGGTTGGGAAATCTTGCACCACTAATGAGCCCAAAGGTCCATCAGCTATCAACCTTTGAATTCTGCTTAGGTTAATATGACCAAGCCTAAGATGCCAAAGATATGTTTGGTTCATCTTCGAAGGTTCTTTTCTCTTATTGGAATTAGAAGATGAGTTATTAACTTCAATTTGCATCGTGGGAGCTTTTGGTTCAAGTGTGTACAAATTTCCTATCAATGCACCCGAACAGATAATGTCCCTATTCCTTTTTAAACAACTCTGTCATTAAAAGAAATAGAATATCCATCCATAAATAATTTAGAAACCGAAATTAAATTCTTTCTAAATAAAGGTACATAAAGGCAATTCTTATGGACCAAAACTTTATTTTTCTCAAAAGATAAATGAACGTCTCCCACTGCAACAACCGCCACCTTTGTGGCATCGCCCAAGTACACGGTAATCTCTCCCTTAGCCAGTCGTCTGGTTTCCTGGAACTCCTACAAAGTATTGCAGACATGATCAGTGGCTCCCGTATCTACACACCAGGTGCCGGTAGATAACACCGCTAAATATGTTTCAACGACTAGACCAAAAGATATACCTTTGTTCTGCTTGCGGTTGGGTCAGTCTTTCTTCCAATGTCCATCCTGCTTGCAAGTGAAGTACTTGTCGTTCGACTTCTTCACTCATCCCTGAGATCCTCCCACCACCTTTGCTCCACCTTGTTTCTTCTTCTTCTTGCCTTTCGGCTTAGAAGTAGAAACCTTCTCAGCAACCATGGCCTGAGCCTGAGCAAGCCTTTCTGTCGACTGGAGAATGATATTGACCTGGGTTTCCCCACCGATCTAAGCTCCAAGGAATTCCAGCTCATTCACAGGTTTAGGAGGACACTCTTTGAAGAGTACATACTTGTACTCTTTAGTAGTTAAGACAATATCTAGATTCTTTTCCAATCAACATTATTTAGGTACAGTAAGTTTATTTTCCTTTAGTATCATAGCAAGTGGACTGAAAGTCATTTTTGAAAATCCTAAGAATCACATAGATCATTACTTTAGATTTCAAAAAATTATTGATTCCTCATACAATAAAATTTTAAAATCAACCAACACCTCAAAACACCGAGAATATTGTATGCCACGATAGTGTGGAGTATACGAATTCTATATTTGTAAGAGGAGGTTTTACCCATTAATTTTACTATCTTGTCAACCTAACTTTTTGACAAATAAAATTAATAGTTGATTTCTCTTCGGCCCTACAAATAAAAGAAGTGACTCCGATAGGGAGGATACTCCTATTTGCATCTAAGTGTTCACCATTATTCGATACCAAGGAAATTATCTCGGGTTATGTGCCTTTCGATGGGGAAGTACACGCGCTCCTTAATAATTCCCTATAACCATATTTGACCTTGTGATCCGCAAACACTCTCATCCGATGGGGAGGAAGGCACTCAGAGCCGACGCGCAAATTTGTTTGCATCACTTGTCAAATCGTAATGGAGGTCGTGGGAATTTATAAAAATTTCCTTCTCTCACTTAGTAATTTGAAATCGACGAATTTTCTAGCCTACGACATGCATATCAAACAATAAGCAATAAATATGAAAAATAAAATTTTTCCAACTATTATGGCTTTTGTCTTCAATATGTCTCCCGTCATATCGCCTTCTCGTCCGCTCCTCCTACGCCATGTACAAGCCATCCGGAGATCTGAGTCAAGACTAAAAACTATTTTAATTTACATCCATCGATCCTATACTCCACGAGGGAGTGTACATGAAATCTAGATCGAAAGTAAAGTAAAATAAAAAGAGTGGCTAAACAATGTCGTATATAATTTACAAAAAATTAAATACTAGCCTCGTCAACCACGAGGATTCAATAATATATACTATTACACACATACAATCACATACACACATATGACCATAATAGTCGGATCTTATGCCTGCAACCAAAAAGTTGACCTACGCATATCCTACTATTATCCGACACATATAATATATGAAAAATGCATAAGAGCAACCGAATCTTAAACACACAAAACCAGAAACCGTAGCTCTGATACCAATTTGTTGGCTGAGGGGAAACTTTGCTTCCCCTTTCGACTTAGTCGCTTGTTCATGGCGATCCCTTCTACGTCCTTGGATAAAAAAAAATTATCCTTGACAAGAGGGATTTCCCAAGCAACCTTATGATCATTGTGCTATTCGTTTAGAGTAGTCACTTGAATAAACTTGTTGTTCAAGCGACCAACCTCTATTCCACGAATAGCCGCAGAATAGACGATGTACAGATCGCCGGCTTTTGTGTTTATGTTTGGGGTCCAAGTATATTTAGCCACAAAATAGAATATATATCATGCATATAATTGAAAAACAAATATAAACATGTAACAAATGAAAATAGAGAATTGAGATACCTCTCAATCTTCTATTGTATGTCCTTCCTCCTTTTGGACGTCGTGTGGGCGACGATCTTCCAAAAGTTGAAGCCTCCTAGATCACCAATCTTCCTTTCCTTGTTCACTCCAAACAAAGGAAGATCATAAAACAAAACTCGTCTTCCTATCTAGAACCGACCACCAAGTCAATAGACTCGATGTTGCCGCCAGCCAAGGAAGAGAACATGGAGTATGGGAACCGGCCAAAAGAGAAACAATGAGAGCATGGGCGCCAGCCACCACTTGGAGAAGAAAAAGAAAACCAATCTTCACCTTGTAGCCGCCCAAAACCCTAACCCTAGCTCTCCTAATTGTCGGCCAAACAAGTGGGGAAGAAGGATAGGATGAGCACCTGCCAAAGTATATGGAAGAAGGATAGGTTGCCGGCCAAACCTTGGAAGAAGAAGAAAAGGCTTTCTCCTCTTGTTGCAGCCCACAACCAACACCCAAAACCCTAGCTGCCCACTCCTAATCCTAACCCTAATGGGATTGCTTGCCGCCACGAGAAGCAAACCCTAATGCCATCCATTGTGTTGCCGCCCAAGCCATCATCCCATATTTATAGAGTTAGGTTCATCCCTCCTTTTAATCTCCACCATTGGTTCTAGGGATTTAATCTCAACCGTCGGATCTAGAGATTTAATCTCAACCGTCGGATCTAGAGATTTAATCTCAACCGTCGGATCTAGAGATTTAATCTCTATCATTGGATCTAGAGTTTTTATTTTCATTAATTGGATCTAAGCTTCATGAGGTATTAATAGGCTACAATAGGGACCTTGAGGAGGAGTTGGATCTTGGCCACCCAATGGATCAAGCCCACATAAAGTCCGATCCATTAATGATTATCCATTCCACTAGAGGATTATCATTGATCTACCTCACCAACCCCCATAAGTTAATATGGGCTCCATATATTATTTGTACATTTTCTCCCCGTGTTTAAGATCTCGAATCTCCGTCGATTAATTAATTTACTGACCATTAATTAATCAACATCTAACTCCATGAGTAGTACCACTCAACCTTTTCATCATGTCGGACCAAGTCCACCGTCAGGGTTTACATGATGAACCTTATGAGCTCCTCAAGGGGACATCATCATCCTAATATATAGGACACGATTTCCTGTTATAATCAACGGCACACCATATAAATAATATCATTTCCTAACTTACCGAGCCTATCGATTTAATCTATAAATCTCGCCCATTGGTAAATCAAAGAAATGACTACTAAGTATATGTGCCCGTTATTATATCGGGATTAAGAGTGTGTACAATTTAATATCTTAGGTCTGATTCGATTATGTAGTCTGCAATAAATCGAATCACCTCTAAGTCGGTCCTGCTCAATACACACAAAGTGTACTAGTGTGATTTTATGGTCAAGACGAACCAATACCAAATCACACTACAACCATACCAATGGTTTGTCCAAAGTCATCTCGGTTGTGAGCCTATACTAATACTTTACAAGGAGCCGATAACATGATCTCCCATGTGACACCACACACCATGTTATCTACAATGTAATGTATTAGACAATATGCATAACCATAAAAATATGCAAACAATGATCATGTGATACTTATTTCAAAATAAAGATGTTCATACAAAAGATAGACTTTTCAGTATACATCCTAACACAACCAAGTTCCAAAATTGATTTTCATAAATAGAATCCATTTCTGACTTCATGGCGTTAAGCCATTTATCCCTTTCTGAACTTTTCAAAACTTCTTCATAACTCGTAGGCTCCTCATCATCAATGAGTAACACTTCGTTCGATTCACTTATGAGAAATCTATATCTCTCAGGAATGTTGCATGTTCTACCAAATCTACGAAGATGTGGTGTCACAATAGGTCCAACCGATAGCTCATCACTATGAGTTATCGGTTGTGGTGCTTCACCAGGTATCTCTTCAATGTCTATTGGAGTCCCTTGAGCCTCCTCATGCTTAACGACACTCCTACTATTTTCTTGCAAGAGAAACTCTTTCTCTAGAAACACAGCATGCCTTGAAACAAACACCTTTTTTTCCACAGGATGATAGAATTTGTAACCCCTCGTTTCCTTAGGGTATCCAATAAATAGACATTTATCAGACTTAGCATCCAATTTGTCTGATACAGTCTGCTTCACATAAGTAGGACAACCACATATCTTCAAGTAAGATAAATGAGGTTTCTTACTATTCCATATCTCATATGGAGTAGTTAAGACTACCTTAGTTGGCATTCTATTTAGCAAGTATACAACTGTCTGATGTGCATAGGCACAAAAGGACTTGGGAAGATTCACATGATTCATCATCGAACTGACCATGTCCAACAAGGTCCGGTTACGCCTCTCAGATAGACCATTATGTTGCGGTGTATATGGCGGAGTCCATTGAGATAATATACCATTGTTTCTTAGATAATCTAGAAACTCTTGACTCATGTATTCACCACCTCGATCCGATCAAAGTATTTTAATACTCTTTCCAAGTTGTTTCTCTACTTCATTTCTGAATTCTTTGAACCTTTCAAAGGCTTCAGACTTGTGTTTCATCAAGAACACATACCCAAACAGTGAGTGATCATCGGTGAAGGTAATGAAGTAGCTATAGCCTCTTAGAGCATGAGTTGTCATAGGTTCGCATACATCCATATGTATTAGACCAAGTAACTCTCCCATCGGTTCACCTTTTCCAGTAAAAGGTACTTGGTCATCTTGCCTTTTAAGCATGATTCGCATGTATTGAATGAATCAGATTCAAATGATTACAGAATTCCACATCGGTGTAATTCGACATGCGTTTCTTGCTTGCATGACCAAGATGACAATACCACATGTAGGAGTCTAATTGATTATCCTTTCGAGCATGCTTGTTGCTCGCTTCGATATTGAAAATGTCACTGGATACGTCCAACGTATAAATACCATTGCTCAAAGTTCCAGTCCCATAAAGTATGCCATTCAAAGTTATATAACAAAAATTGTTACTAAATGTCAAATGATAACTGTTTCTATTTAAGCAGGAAATAGAAACAATGTTCTTTATTAGAGAAGGAATATAATAGCAATTGTCCAGTTTTAAGACTAGTCCACTAGAGAACTTCAACAAATAAGTTCCGATGGCGACCACAACAACCTTTGCTCCATTGCCAACTCACAAATTTGACTCCCCTTTGATGAGTCTTCTTCGATTCCTTAGCCCCTGTATGTCATTATATATATGTGAACCACACCCAGTATCCAATACCCAAGTGTCTAAGGAAATAGAATGACAATCAATATCGAAGATACCTGAAGAGGATGGGGCATCGGATGCCTTCTTCTTCATGGACTCAAGATAAATCTTGCAGTTTCTCCGCCAGTGGCCTTCCTTGCCACAATGATGGCAAGTGCCCTTTTGTGTTGGTTCTGCCTTAGCCTTTTTCTTCTTCCCTTTCATCTGTTCCTTTGACTTCCTCTTAGAACCTTTCCTTGAGGAATCAACTAACAAAACCGCCTTCTCCTCATGCTTCACAGAAGGCTTCAGCTTATTGAGGACCTCAGGAATAGTGGATTCAAGTTTGTTCATCTGTTAGTTCATCACAAATTGTGACAAAATTCTTGGGAAAAGAATGCAGAATTAAGTCAATACTTAATTCATGATCCATCACAAACCCGAGGGTAGCTAGCCGCTCAATGTACCCATTCATCTTTAGCATAAACTGCACTACTAATGAACCTTCTTGCATCTTAGAGGTGAAGAGGAGCCTAGAGACTTGGAACCTTTCGGATCTCGCTTGCTCATCAAATAACTCATGAAGATGGAAGACTATGGTATTAGCATCCATATGCTCATGCTTCTTTTGCAGGTCGGGTACCATCACGGCTAGCATGATGCAACTCGTCATTTCAGAATCAACCACATATTTCTAATAGGCCAATAATTGGTCTAGAGTTTCATCGTACTTAGGACGATTGGGAAGAGGCTCTTCGAGGACATATGCAAGGTTTTCTGCCATGAGAACAATTTTCAAGTTTCAAAGCTAGTCCAAGAAGTTAAGCCCAGTCAATTTTTTTGAATCCAAAATAGTGTGCAAATTCAAAGACATCATGATCAATCGATTAACCTAGAAATACAAAATCGAGCATATATGAGAAAGATGGAAAAATGCATCAACATACATTTACAAATCCCATTCATTTTTCAAATTTTAAAACCCCAAAATCACTTCAGGAGATTGTAGGTTCATCTCCGAATGGGCTGATATCCAACATAGATATGAACAACCTTGGAGAGAGTCCAACAAGCCATTCATAGCTACGATGGTAGGTATCAAGTATACCGATTGCATATTACATATATGCAACTATGACAATGTGCTATCAACTAATTGAATGTTTACACATACATCGGGTTGTTAACTCATTAACAAGTATACATCATATGCATAGCACCCAACTTCACCTCCCTTCACATCGACCTTGGACAGAGTCCAACAAGCTGATGCTCCAGTTTAAAGCCAACCCATTAATCGAGAAATAGTTTTAATATGGTTAGAGTGCATTCAACCAATTAGCCTGGTTTGGAGAGAGTCTAACAACCAAAGCTAACGATTGACCTCTGACTCTTACCATATTAGTATTAAATTATTCCATGGTTTGAACATGTTCGGATTCGAGCCGGACTTGGAGAGAGTCCAACAACCCAAACAAGAAACAGAACTTTGGTTCAAATCATATTAATGGAAGGTGTAAGCTTTAATATTGTGTAAGGGTTTTAATATCTCATCCTCTTTGCATGGAAATAACTATTATCTACATGACATGACATACATCTACATGTCACGACACTCATGACATAATGATATGCATCTAATGCAATTACATGACATACAATTATGACATATACAAAATTTCCTTATATGTCATAACTATTTATGAAAATAAAATATGTTTGAGATTTGATTCCCCAAATCAAATAATGATTAAATTACGAAACAAATTTTCAAATCTAATCACATATTTTATTTATGGAAGGTCTCAATTAAGGAAAGTCAAATTTAATTTAGGAAACAAATTTCATAAATTGTCAAAACTATTTATGGAAATAAAATATATTTTAGATTTGATTCCACAAATCAAATCATGATTAAATTAGGAAACAAATTTTCAAATCTAATCACATATTTTATTTATGGAAAGTGTTAATTTCCATAAATACTTCTAAACTTTCCAAAAGTAGAAGATTTCCATAAATACTTCTAAACTTTCCAAAAGTAAAAAATTTCCATAAATACAATTATGACTATTGCAAAACAATTTTATGATTATGTCAACAAACAACCTGGGTTATGATCCCACTGTTGGATTTCCCTGGCATCGCGGCGAGTGTGTGTTCGAACACATTTCGTAAAGATGTGCACAGTGGAAGAATTAAATGTAGGGGATCGATGTGTATGTGGTTGGTCGGCTAGACGGGGGTGAATAGCCCTCAATCGTTCGATGGTGGAATTTGCTCGTCTACAAAGAATATTAGCGCAACAGAAACAAACAAGACAAGGAAATATAAATAAGAATACAAATGCTAACAAAGGATGTAACGTGGTTCACGGCTACACCGCTAATCCACGGTCCGATTCATCCACGGTGAATCACTCCGCAAGCTTCCACTATTCTCTCCTTTGCACCAAGCTAGGTAGAGGTAACCTCTTTACAAGAATTCACTCCTCTTACAAATATGATGTAAATAAAACCAAGTAAGAGGATGGAAAAGCTTTAGAGCACTTTGGGAGAATTTAGAGCAAGAACATTTTTCTCCCAAAGCTCCACACCCTTCCTCTTTATCGAGGAAGAGGGTTTCTTCCCGTTGACACAGGAGCAGTCGACTGATGTCCCTATCAGTCGACTGGTCCCGTAGCCGTTGCCCAATAACGACTACTTTCCATGTTGGATTCCATCCAACGGCACCATCATCAGTTGACTGATCTTACCATCAGTCGACTGATCGACCTATTAGTCGAGTGCTCACGAGATCGACTTGCTTCTGTGCCCGAAACCTTTGCGACCAGTCGACTGATGCCTTCATCAGTCGACTGGTGGTCTCATAGTCGACTGTCATTCCATGGTAGTCGACTGTTGGCACTTGAACAGGACTCGAACACTAGTCGAGTCATAGTCGACTTAGAGTAGTCGACTACCATAACATGATAGTCAACTGATGTCAGGAAATTCCATCCGACACTTAGCCAAATGGCCAAGTTTCACCTAAGAGCACTACCCCTTCCCGGGTTACATTCGCTCACTCTCATCCCTTGGAGTCCCTCGCCTTTGAAGTTATCTTCGTCCAACCACGTCCCTCGGAAACGCCGAGCGCACGGCTCTATAGCATCATCCTTCGCATCTCACCTTGAAGTCTACTTCCTCCGGCTTCACTCCAAGCTCCTCGTCCGGCGGCCCTCGGATGCTCCAAGCGCACGACTTCCGCAAAACCATCCTTCACCGACTTGAGGACCGAGTCATGAGATGTGAAACTCGCCAAGGCTCCATGTGCGAATTACTAAGTCCTGCAAGACTCCAACGAACATATAAAATCCACACATCCTAACTTAAACCCTTTGCTACACACATCAAAACCATATCAAAGGTTGATTGCACTAACAATCTCTCCCTTTTTAATGTGTGGTAATCTGTTTAAGTTGGGTAAAACATTTATCAAAAATACTAAGGTAAGAAAGCATGTAAGTAACATGATTAGCAACTCTCCCCCTTAATACATGAAACTCCCCCTAAATACAATTCCCCCTTACTTAAACATATACATTTCTCCCCCTTTGACACCATCAAAAATATTAAACAAAGTTTACACAAGCATGACATCAAGTTTAGAGAAAAACAAAAACCAAAACATGCCTTAAAATTGGATAAAAGAAGTTACTAGGCATGTTATCAGAGATCAATCATTGTTACTGATCATTGGCACATGCATTTCAGGTTTTTCTGATTTTCGGGCTGAATTTCAAAAATGCATTAAAAACTCTACAAAATTTGAAAAATCATGAAATTTAAGGAACATATTTCTTGTAAGTATATTTATAAATGAAAAATAGTTGTCCATGAAAAATCATTATATTTTCAAGTATTTGCCAAAAATCCAAAAGTTTTAAAAGTAACTAAGTTTTTGATCAAGTTAGTATCAAGTTTAACACCTAGTTTTGCTTTAAATTATTTCAAAAAATGAACACACAGATTTTAAAGTAAGAAATTGTTTTGAAAACATATGAACTATCCAACCATGATCTTTGGGCAATATGTCTATGAATTAAACATAAGTCTTCCCCATGATTGATCTATTATTGCTATTTTGATACCTTAAATGACCATCTAAATGTCATAGGCATTAGTGGACATTTGTATCATTCTAACATCTCACTCATGCTAAGTTTTCAATCAAGGTAGCCTATGGTGAGTGTGAGATGTATCCTAAAGGTATTTGTATATACTTAACCATTAATTTCATGCATTTCTACCCATGATTAAGTATCATCCTAACATCGCACAAGATCATAAAGACATATATGAATGAATTTCATATTATGACCATGAAACAAACGTATTCATCAAATTGTGATCATGCATTAGGTATTACATCATGATAATAAGGTAAATATCACCTAAAGCATGATTTATCTATTTATGGGTGCATTATCATCACCCAACACTATTTCAAAAATATTGTCCCGCCATCCTAAGTCAACCAAAATATGATATAGATAAATTCCATATGGTTGACTATCCTAGGGTTTTCCTAATCCTTTAGGATGGATTTAGGAACCCAAAATAAGTTCTTTCCTATGGGGTTCACTAAATACTCCTTAGACATCCATTTTCTAGCAATTGTCTTCTTTTTATCATGACCCCTAGCAATTAAACATTTATAGGCATTTTCATTTTTATTTTCTTTATATCCTAGGCCTTTCTTGTTGAAGCTTGCTCTTTGGCTCCCAATTATCATGTTAAGGGTATTGGAGCCTATTGTAAACTTTTCTAGGGCCTTGGTCAAATGATCTACCTTTTCCCTTAAAGCTCTATTTTCATCCATAAATGCATCACTAACATTGAACGGCATATATTCATGCGAGCATGCATTATCATGACTAGAAGAAGTATTTTCATTTACATTTTAGCATGCTTTTTCTAATTTTTCTTCTAAGTCCTTAATTTGATCTAGCATGCATTTATTTTTCTTCTTTGCCCTAAACAAGTCCTTAGTGATGCTAGAAATAATTGACATAACTTTCTTGGGGGAAAGATTTGTTACCTCACTTACCAAATCCTCTTCCGATGATGAGGATGTAAAAGAAGCTCCCCCTTCACTCGAGCTCTCCTCACTTGAGCATGCTTCTTCATTTTTGGAGGAGAAGGAGTCTAGGTCGTCAAATGTCATTAATGCCAAATTTGTGACAAAGGCATTTTCTTCCTCGGATGATGATGAGGAGGAGGAAGAAGGGTCATCCCAAGTCATTGCTTTTAGTGCCTTTGCCTTCCCTTTTCTTTGGCTTTCTTCTCTTCTTCCTTCTTCTTGCTCCCCTTTTTCTTCTTCTTTTCTTCTTTCTTTCTCTTCTCCTCTTTCCTCTTGTTCAAGAGAGGATAATTATCCCATATATGTCCCTTTCCTTGGCAATTATAGCAAATCACCTTCCCCCTTGGTCTTGTCCTCCTATCATTATATTTATTAAATTTAAAAATTTTTAAAGCACGCCTTACCTTCCTTACCATGTATGCTTCTTCCATGCTATCCATGGAGGAGGAGGAGGATGCTTCATCAGAGGAGGAAGGAATCTCCATCTTTTTCTTCCACTTATTTGCTACTAGGGCTACTCCTCTTGATGGCTTGATACTTGATTTTTCAATTACTCCCTCAAGCCTTGTTTCATGGAGCTCCATGGTTGAGAATAACTCCTCCAAGGTGCTCACTTCTAAATTCTTTGACATGTAGAAGGAGTCCACCATTGAGCTCCATCTTGAGGACCGAGGAAAGACATCTATTGCCTTCATGAGCATGTCCCTATTTGAAAGCTTCTCCCCTACACTAGATAAACCGGTTATTATTTCTTTAAATCTAGAGTGTAGTGAGGTTACCTTTTCTCCCTTTTCTAATTTGATGTTTGATAATTGAGAGCGGAGGAGGTCTCTCCTTGCAAGCTTGGCCTCCGAGGTACCTTCATGAAGCTCTACTAGCTTCTCCCACATCTCCTTGGCACTTGCACACTCCCCTATCCTATTCACTTCTTGTTGGGGGAGTACGTTGTAGAGATGATGTTTGGCTTTTGAGTTTGCCAAGTAATCTTCCCTTTGCCTCTTGCTCCACCTTGATTTCTCCAATGGCTCCCCATCTTAATTCCTAGGCATTTCGAAACCATTTTCCATAATTAAAATAATTTCGAAATCGATTTCGAAAAATATCTCCATTCTCTTTTTCCACCAAGAGAATTCTCCTTAAAAATTTGGTGGATGAATATTAGAGCCGACCATCTTGTGATGTAGTACTTGTAGCGGCGGTTAGTCCTCAACAAGCGCCTTGGCTTTGATACCACTTGTAGGGGATCGATGTGTATGTGGTTGGCCGGCTAGAGGGGGGTGAATAGCCCTCAATCATTCGATGGTAGAATTTTCTCGTCTACAAAGAATATTAGCGCAACAGAAACAAACAAGACAAGAAAATATAAATAAGAATACAAACGCTAACAAAGGATGTAACGTGGTTCACAACTACGCCGCTAATCCACAGTCCGATTCGTCCACGGTGAATCACTCTGCAAGCTTCCACTATTCTCTCCTTTGCACCAAGCTAGGTGGAGGTAACCTCTTTGCAAGAATTCACTCCTCTTACAAATATGATGTAAATAAAACCAAGTAAGAGGATGGAAAAGCTTTAGGGCACTTTGGGAGAATTTCGAGCATGAACATTTTTCTCCTAAAGCTCCACACCCTTCCTCTTTATAGAGGAAGAGGATTTCTTCCCATTGACACAGGACCAGTCGACTGATGTCCCAATCAGTCGACTGGTCCCGTAGCTGTTGCCTAATAACGGCTGCTTTCCACATTGGATTCCATCCAAAGGCACCATCATCAGTCGACTGATCTTACCATCAGTCGACTGATGTCCCTATCAGTTGACTGGTCCCGTAGCCGTTGCCTAATAACGGCTTCTTTCCACATTGAATTCCATCCAAAGGCACCATCATCAATCGACTGATCTTACCATCAGTCGACTGATGGACCTATAAGTCGAGTACTCACGAGCTCGACTCACTTCTGTGCCTGAAACCCTTGTGACCAATCGACTGATGCCTTCATCAGTCGACTGGTGGTCTCACAGTCGACTGTCATTCCATGGAAGTCGACTGTTAGCACTTGAACTGGACTCGAACACTAGTCGAGTCACAGTCGACATAGAGTAGTCAACTACCATAACATGGTAGTCAACTGATGTCGGGAAATCCCATCCGACACTTAGCCAAATGGCTAAGTTTCACCTTAGAGCACCACCCCTTCCTGGGTTATATTCGTTCACTCTCATCCCTTGGAGTCCCTCGCCTTTGAAGTTATCTTCGTCCAGCCACGTCCCTCGGATGCGCCAAGCGCACGGCTCTGCAGCGTGATCCTTTGCGTCTTGCCCTGAAGTCTACTTCCTCCGGCTTCACTCCAAGCTCCTCGTCCGGCGGTCCCTCGGATGCTCCAAGCGCACGGCTTCCGCAAAGCCATCCTTCACCGACTGAAGGACCGAGTCATGAGATGTGAAACTCGCCAAGGCTCCATGTGCGAATTACTAAGTCCTGCAATACTCCAATGTACATATCAAATCCACACATCCTAACTTAAATCCTTTGCCACACACATCAAAACCAAATCAAATGTTGATTGCACTAACATTAAAAGCAATAAATCTAATTTATTACAACACACACACCACATGCATGCAAGATACAATATGTGTAGACATAATCACAGTTTCAAATTTTACAATAAAAGGAAATTGTTGGTGCAGCAGGCACCTAAGTCGAACCTGAGTTTTAATTATAGCAAACGATACAAAGTTAAGATCATATCATTTTCTCACGAGCTGAATCGAGTGTGCAGAAAATTGCTATAGCTGGAGCTGAAGGCTAGCGACACCCGGAGGAAGCCGCAGTGGTCGGGCGACACTCAAGTGACTTCGGAGGAAGCCAAAGGAATTGAGTGGAAGGCCGGAAGCAAAAGCAACACGTAAGTATCGAGGTAAGCTCATGTGTGCAAGTGTAAGTAAGGTCGTATCCTCGTTAAGGGGAAAGACTTAAGCGTAGATCCGACCCAAGACATCTCATAGGTGGTCTAGGTCGAGATCGGACGGTCAATGACCGTCGAAATAATGTTTTCTTTAAGCTAACATTGCCTTACGACCGAATCCGATCGCCAACTGAAGGACTCAATCCGCCCATCACGGGTGACTATGGCTAGCACTCGATCTTTAGCCGCCAAAGAATGATCGGTGATGGCCATCAGTCGACTGTTGGTCAAAGGATCAGCCTCGAGGAGTCAAGGTTTATCACCAAATTTCAAGGGGAGTGGTGCTCAAATATGATTGGCTAGGGTTCCTCTCGAAAAGGGGCTCAAAGGCTATAAAAGGAGGTCCTAACCTAGGGTTTTTATATAATTCTAAGTGCTCAAAAGCTTCCGCAATGCTGCGACTCTCCGACGACTCTACGACAACGAAGTGCTGCCAACAACCCTAGCTTAAGGTCTTTCTTTTTAGTTGTTGGTATAATCCTTGTTATTGTTTTCAATATTGCAACTTTTTTACTCGAGGTTTTTCTATCGTTGCATTTTACTTTAATAGAAGAGAGGGTTTGTCTCTCTATCATTTTGCTTCGAAAGTTTTTTGTAATCGTCAAACTCCTACCTCCAACGAGGAGGAGTGTTTTAGTGAATTGCCCTCCGTACACGGTCTAGGACCGTTAGGGCCTTGGAGTAGTAGCCGAAGGCTACGAACCAAGTAAAAAAATAAACTTGTCTCTTTTTGTTTCATTTACATTTCTGCTGCGTATATTTGTCTTGAAACGAATTCGAAAGAAAAAGGCTTTTCGCTATTCACCCCCCCTCTAGCGAACCGCATCGATCCAACAGAAATTACGCTAGTTATACCTGACGTATCACGTGCACCAAGAATGACATCAACCGGAGCAACTCACGTTAGAGTTGCCTCTATCCGTATCCACGCCGAGTATCATCGGGATAGCTTTGCCAAGCTACGAGCCTCATCTTTGTAGGAGTCACTAGCCTCGTGTCGAAGACGATGTGATTGAGAGGAGATCACAATCCAAATCAAAATTCAAATGCAAAATGAGTCCATAAAAACTCGCTTCTCCGGAGAGGTATTCGTCAACCGATTGACAAATCCTTGGTCCTCCACCTATGAGGATTACCAGAGATCCAATACTCGACAAGGAATTCGCTGTCAGAGCTCCAACCACCGTCCAAATGACGCTCTGACAAGAAGGAAACAAGTTGTCCAAAAACTAGATAGCTTGGTGGAGGACTTGGTGCCGGCCAAAGGAGGTGGCCTATCCTTGGTCACCGGAGGTTCGTCAGATGGGTGGTCGACAGCAGCTGGATGCCAGGGCACAAAGGGGCGGCGACTCATTAGCTGGGTGTGGATCCTCTTGGGTGCCGATAAGGAGAAGAGAGGGAGAAGAGAGGAAGAGAAGTTTCCAAAAATAAACTTTGGGCTCTACAAACCTCTAGCTACACTTTTATACAACGCGTGTTTCTTAATCATCAAGAAACCTTCTCCTTAGAGTTATTGGTTCATAACCAAAACCCGTTAACTTGCTCCAATAACTTAAGTTAAAATAAATCGAACCGAGTTGGTCTATTTTAAGTTAAAACGAACCAAACAAACTTTGGTTCATTTGTTTAAAACAAACAAAACCACTTTGGTTTATTTTCCACTATTGGATTAGAACCAAACCAATTTGGTTCATCCATCATGTCTTCTTAAGACTCGGCCCATCCATGCTTCCATTGCGACTGAAACGATTTCATGCTCCCTCCTTGTTTGGTCCAACCAAACCTTGTTTCTCTCTATCTGAGAATCTTATTCTCAAGCTCGTTTTAAATTCTTCGGATTACACTCGTTGTCCATTGATAAAATAGGTTCTTGATTTATGTTGGTCATCTATAATTAACCATTAATTATAGAACGATCATGAGTGACACCTAGTAGTACATAATGATCCCCAATTAATCGGAAAATCAACAGTTGATTCCAGAATCATTTCTGAAATACTTCAGCAGCTACAATGAATCGTTCCCCATTCCCTTCACTCATCTTATACCTACTTGGTTCAAGACATGGTCTATAGTGTCACTCTCCACTAGGCTAACTACGTCACACCTAGCCCAAGTATCATTTCCTCGTCGTACGGATTCTAGTTACTGCACATGTATCTATGAGTACCTTACTCTAAACATGTAATGCTTTGGCCAAAGACTTTAGTAACAAACCGACGAGAGGCCATGGATATACATCTCCTCGCAAAGAGTGGTGAATCCTTTTTAGGCTATTCAAACACCTTCGGCCACTTCGACTTATACCCAATCATCCCGAGTCCACATCTCCTCAGAGATGCTTGCTTAAGATGTCAAAGCATAAGTTTTCATGACCAAGATGACTTGAATACCGTAAGTCAAAGGAACATCACACTTAAGTTGCAGTAAGAACTTCATTGACATATCCATATATGCATAGAACCATATGAAGTCTTACAGTTAGTCACTTCACTTAACTAGTTACCATAACTAGCATCCACGATTAACTTCGGACATCACAATGTCTCCAACCAGTGAGAATCAGCTGCTTTGATACACCAAAGAGTATACCTTGTGCTAGTCTCGACAGAATTGATGGTGTCCAAATTCATCAATACATCGACTAGGGATAATTCCAATACATCATAATTACACATGTAGAGATACTCATTAGTTGTGATCCAATTACAAATTCTCTCATGCTATGAATCGTAGTGTGGACATTCAGTAAATGAGTTTAAGATCTAATCAAATACATGAAAATATGTATACTCAAATAGTGAATGTTCATTTATCATATAAATGGTTTAAACATAAGACGATTGCCTTAGGACACCTCTCATAAATAACTAATAGAACCAGGCCAAAATCTTCCTCTTCGAGCTCCTTATAATGCTGCAACTCGGGCAGATTTTCACCTAGAAGTCGACTGCTCATACTCATCAGTCAACTACTCTTGTAGTCATTGTCTCACAATGGCTTAATCCATGCTGGAAAAACTCCAACAGATAGCTCACCAGTCGACTGCCAAACTCTAGAAGTCGACTACTGTCCCGTCAGTCAACTGCCCGTCGACTATGGAACTTTCTTTGCTCGTGGCCGCAAACAACAATCGACTACCATCCTTGGCAGTCGACTGCTCAAAGCCAGTCAACTACACTAAGTTGGCAGTGGACTACTAAGGCCACTTGTCCGCAACCAATCGCCAGTCGACTCCCGATCAGTCGACTGGTCATAATCCTAGTCGACTATTCAGAGTCGACTCGACTGCCAAGTGTCAAAATACTTGACCAGCCGACTTGTCCATAAACCCAGTCGACTACTAAATCTCAACCATGAGGTTTACTCCAAGTATGATACCCTCATACTTGCTAGACCACCTTTAACCTAGACCTAAGCTTTCTAGACACCTCCTTCAGCCTTACGCCTATCGGATCCCTCCAAGTTGTCACGCTCGCCCTTCCTCGTAATCTAGAGGGGGAGGAAGGGAGACGCGATGTGATCATACATGCGTGCATATTCAGCGGAAGACTTTAATCTTTTTTTTTTTAAACATAAAACATGGAACATGCATTTACCTTCGACCATGCAAATAACTCAACATTCTTAACCATGTAACAGGTGAACATTTACTAAGCATGCATAATCATTTCATAAGGACACTACTTGGTTCAAGTTCATGATAATCAACATAATGGACACCAAGTAGCAACCATCAAAACATCAAGTAATAATCAACTCTTAACTACTAAAATGCAGAACTTTAAAACATGCATAAGTCTTGGAACATAAAATAGATCTCTTCCACCATGCCACTGCCACACACACTTTGCCCCTCCTGTTGCTCCCTTTAGTTTAGCCATTCTTTACCCTTATCTGCAGTACAAGGGAAACATGAAACTATAAGCACATAGGCTTAGTAAGATCCTTTCCTACTCACAAAAGCCATACATCAAGGATTAGACATAAAGTAGTGACATGTTCATCTAGACAACATATAGGCATAACATTCATATAAAAGTAGTGGCATGATCATTTAGGAACATATAAGCAAAGCATTCATATAAAAGTAGGGGCATGATCATTTAGGAACATATAAGCATAACATTCATATAAAAGTAGTGGCATGATCATTTAAGAACATATAAGTATAGCATTCATATAAAAGTAGTGGCATGATCATTTAGGAACATATATCGTAAAACATAATAATCACATACACATTAAAAGGGTATATGCAAGATGTTCTTTAAAAACATATATTTTATAGATACTTAAACATAATCTCAACATGGAGGGCCCGACATTGTACCACATACATCATCAACTTTACGCGCATCCCTAAATAGACCGGAGGTAGCTAATCCCGAACCTACTAGGGTACTAGGTCCGTACTACGACCGTTGACCTAGGGGCAGCATAAAAGCACATCCTAGGCTCGTACTACGACTGTCGACCTAGGGCAACTTAGGAGCCCATCCCATACTAGTTCCGAACTATGACCGTCGACCTAGGGGCACGTACGAGCCCATCCCGTGGACCTTGCTAGGGTCTGGTACAAGCCATACAAAAGTAAAATAGCATATCATGTTCGTTATCATAACATATCATGTTCCTTATCATAACATATCATATTCCTTATCCTAACATATAATGTTCCTTATCATAATATATCATGTTTCTTTTGATAACATATCATATTCCTTTTCCTAACATAAAGAGTGCTCTTAGTCCCCATTCATAGGGAAGCATCTCTTAAGCATTTCATCATACATACTTGTTCATCATGACGCAATGAGCATAACATAATCATACATTCATACAATTAACATGGACATAAGATAGTGGCATAAACAAATCATGCTATCATAAAGTCTAACTATCAACATGTTAACATCATATATAGATATATCATGGCATGGAAGATCATGGGTGAGCATGAACAAAGTTTGGATGAAACTTCCAAGGGGGATCTTAAGAATTCAAACCCTAATTCAACTTGTACAAGGTCTAACTAACATCAGGCTAACATCATATACATATATATCATGGCATGGAAGATCATTGGTGAGCATACACTTATCATGGCCGAAACATCGAAGGAAGGTTTGTATGAATTCAACACCCAAACAACTTACACAAAGCCTAACTAACATCATGTTAACATCTTATATACATGTAGCATGGCATGGAAGATCATTAGTAGGCACATACATGGTCTTGGCCGAAACTCTAATAGAGGTTTTAAGGATTCAAATGCTCAAACAACTTGTACAAAGCCTAACTATCAACATGTTAACGTCAAATATATATAGTCATGTCATGGAGAATCATTAGTAGCCCAAACATGGTCTTGGCCGAAACCCTAATGGAGGTTTTAAGGATTCAAATGCTCAACAACTTGTACAAAGCCTAACTATCAACATGTTAACATCAAATATATATAGATCATGGCATGGAGAATCATTAGTAGCCCAAACATGGTTTGGCCGAAACCCTAATGGAAGTTTTAAGGATTCAAATGCTCAACAACTTGTACAAAGCCTAACTATCAACATGTTAACATCAAATATATATAGATCATGGCATGGAGAATCATTAGTAGCCCAAACATGGTTTGGCCGAAACTTTCAAAGAGTGGTCTTAAGAAATCAACAATCGAAACAACTTGTACTATAGGTGAGGGGATTACTTACATCCTTTCGCTTGTTTAGTATAAGGATATACCCTAGGTGGTGCCAAGATAAGACCCCTTTTCTTGCTTCTTGAGTTTTCAGAAATGGGAGAAAGGAGAGGGAGGTTTTCGGTGGAGGAAGAAGAAAGGAGAAGCGAATGATGAATTTGTGTTCTCTTGTCTCCTCATTACCCCTATTTATTTAATTGAAGGTGTCCCTTTGCCTCCCCTACCCTTATCTATCATTTCCCTTACCCTTCTCATAGCACACCCTTGATGGGCTTCTGGTTATCGCATGCATCCTAAGGTTTAGTTTCCTTCTTGGAGGTTCATAGTTTAAACCCTGGGCCATGCATCCTTTTTGCTTCTATTTTCTTTTATTTTTGAAAGAGCCCACATTAAAGCCCATTATAATCATGCAAAAGTCTTATAAAATTTGCTAGAAATTTTATGGGCATTACAGTCCTTCATACCTTTTAAAAGTTTCATCCTTGAAACTTAGAACAACTCTGGATACTTCCGTTTCATGTCCTCCACGCGTTCCCAGGTGGCTTCTTCGTAACATTGATTTTGCCACAGGACCTTCACTAAGGGCACCTCTTTATTCCTTAGTCTTTTGACTTCTCGATCTAGTATCTCGATAGGCCTATTGGTGCAATCGGCCCAGGTTGACTCGAGTTTGACTCGAGCAGTACCTTGATAGTATTTTGATGATAGACAAAACTCATGACATGGGATTGTCATGGGAAAGTCCAACATGGGGTTGGCATGGAAAATCCAAACATGGAGCTTGGTGTGGAAAAAGTCCAAAGCATTGCGAAGTCGTGCGCTTGGTTCTTGGTGAGAAATACATTGCGAAGTCGTGCGCTTGGTGCATGTGGGAAGTCTTGAGGACTTGGTAAGTTCACTAGGCTTGGGGTCCTTGAGTCGGTGAAGGATGGCATTGCGAAGTCGTTCGCTTGGTGCATCCGAGGGACCGTCGGACGGGTAGAGAATGGAGTGAGACCAAAGGGAAGCATACTTCGAGGGCATGAGACGCGAAAGATGGCGTTGTGAAGTCGTGCACTTGGCGTATCCGAGGGACGTAGGCCGAGGGAAGAGAGCTTCGATAGGGAACTCCATGAGGGATGGTGTGGACTTGGCCAAGTGGCTAAGACTGGTTGTCTGATGCTCAAACAACTTGATGTTTGAGGTTTTACCCGACATTAGTCGACTGGCATAGGTGCGGTCAGCTCTAAATCGTATGGATTCGACCGGTGTTCATTGAATGGAGTTCGGCTTATCGATCGCTAAGGGATGGCGGTCGTGATGGTAATGCTGATCGTGATTAGGGAGATCAGTCGGCTGATGGAACTATGCATGGGCACAGAATGGAGTCGAGCTCGCCAGCACTCGACTGATGAGGACCAGTCGACTGATGGGTATCATCAGTCAACTGATGTGTGATCCATTGGAACTTAACCAACATGGATCTGGCCATTGTGAGATAATGGCTACAGGACCAGTCAACTGATGGTCACGATCAGTCAACTGATAGGCACGAAAATAGCTTGATGCAGGTTATAAATAAAGCTCAAGTGGGAGGATTTCCAAAAGACTTTTTTGAAGCTATTGGAGGGGAATTGTTGCTGCATTCCAGATCTTCAAGAGCCATCTAAAGCAAGCTACAAGCAAAGGGTTCAAAGCAAGCATTGTAAAGTGTTCTTTACGTGTATTTCGTATTTGTCTTTGTATTGCTTGTATTTTGTATATTACTTGTTGTAATAGCTTGTGAGAAGTTTCTCCACCTCCGACGTGTAGTCGAGAAGGAGTTTAGTTAGTGTCGTACACATAACTAGAGCTCGGTGAGCTCGCCTGTGGAGTAGGAACCATTCGGTTCCGAACCATGTATATGCTTCTGTATTGCTTGTGATTGTTATGTGTTGTTAGTATTATTATTATCATTGTTATTCCGCTGCACTAACAACAATCGTAGACAAGCAACGCAACGAGAACGAGCGAATTACGTCATCGAACGATTGAGGGCTATTCACCCCCCTCTAGCCAGTCGATCGAACCCCCTACAAGTGGTATCAGAGCCGAGGTTGCTCTTCAAGGACTAACCGCCGCGAGAGCACTACAAAATGGCCGACTACAACCTTCAACCACCAAAGTTCGAAGGAGATTTTCCATGGTGGAGAAGAAAAATGGAGGTATACCTAGAAACCGATTTTGATTTTATGCTAATCTTAGAAAACGGTTTCGAATTGCCTAGGAATGAAAGAAATAGGCAAATTGAAAAGTCAAGGTGGATCGAAGACCAAATCAACGACTTCGAGACAAATCTCAAGGTAATCTAATTACTTTGTGATTTGATTCCTAACAACATTTGGTCTAGGTTGGGTAATTTTAGGGATGCAAAGGAATTATGGGATAAAGTAATGAAATTCTAAGAAAATTCCCGACCAACACAAATAGAGGAGAATACCGAGGAAGAAGCACCCACATTTGAAGATGTTGATGATTTGGTGGAGACCTCCACCTCTAGCATTGAGGAGGAGGAAAGGATTTCCATTCCGGAGCAAAATCAAAATGAAGCTTCTACCTCCGAAAGAAGTGAAGAGGCCTTCACCACCTCCCTAGATAACTCAAGTGTTATTATTTTAAATAAAAATCACATAATATGGTTTGAGTGTAGGGAGAAAGGGCATTACAAGAGCAAATGCCCTAAATTGGCTAAGGAGAAGGCATCGGCACCAAAAGTCAACCCAAAGTCAAAGGATGCCGGAGTTCCCTCAATTAAGAGCAAAGAGCACATTGTGTGCTTTAAATGCAATCAAAGGGGCACTACCGAAGCCAATGCCCTAGGGGGAGGAAGAAAGGGCAAGAAGGTGTATTGTTGGGATGTCTCGCTTCGGAGGCTCATTGGCTCCCATGTCCCCGGATTAAAATTTTCACTAATGAAAGACTTAATCCGGATGGGATGAGCTTCCTTGGCACAACCTATTCATCGTCGTGCTAACAACTTGAGTGGTCGCTTGAACAAACTAGTTGTTCAAGCAACACAACTCTTCTAGTTGGTTAGCCGCGGAAAAGACGACGGATGGATCGCCGGTTTTTGTGTTTGTCTTCGGGGTCCATGATTATACAATATATATCCATTCATACACATGCATAATCAAAATATTAAAGAACATATTCAGATATGTAAATAAAGTTAAAAACAAATTTATACCTTACGATCTTCTATCGTATGTCCTATCCTTCTCGTGGACGACGTGTGGACGAAGATCCTCCACGAGTTGAAGCCTTCTTGATCACTTTCTTCTCTACCTTGTTCGCTGCGAACAAAGAGAAGCAATCACAAATACCTTTCCTATCTAGAACCGACCACCAAATTAGGAATTTGGTGCAACCGCTTGACAAGGAGCAAGTGGATGATCTGCGGCCACCAAATGAATGGAAACCAGGCCACCTTGGAGAGATTGGAGGAAGATGATTGCGGCCACCAATGGATGGAGAACCGCGGCCAAGGAGCAAGGAAAAGGGAAGAGTGCCGCCCAAAACCAAGGAGGAGAAGAGAGGGATGACTGCCAAACCCTAGCTTGCCGCCAAGCTTGTAATAAGCCAAAACCCTAACCCTTATTCAAAACCAATCTCCTTATCCTATCCTTGCCGCCCAACCCTAAGCACCTATTTATAGAATAGGGCTTAAGCCTCCTTTAATCTCATCCGTCGGATCTAGGGATTTAACCTCCACCGTCGGATCTAGGGTTTTATCCCAACCGTCGGATCTAGGGTTTCATCTCAACCGTCGGATCTAGGATTTCATCCTAATCGTCGGATCTAGGATTTCATCCCAACCGCCGATCTAGGGTTTTATCCCAACCGTCGGATCTAGGGATTTAATCTCAACCGTCGATTCTAGGGTTTCATCCTAACCATAGGATCTTAGGGATTTAATCCCAACCGTTGGTTCTAGGGTTTCATCCTAACCATCGGATCTAGGGATTTAATCCCAACCGTTGGTTCTAGGTTTTGTTTTACATTCTTGGATCTAGACTTCACAAGGATTATATTAGGCTTCGATAGGGACCATAAGGAGGAGTTGGATCTTGGCCACCCGATGGATCGGAACCACACAAACTTGATCCATCAATGATGTTCCATTCCACTAGAGGATCATCATTGAACTACCTCACCAACCCCCATAAATTAATATGGGCTCCATATATTATTTGTACATTAATCTCCCCGTGTTTAAGATATCGAATGTCCGTCAATTAATTGATTTACTGACCATCAATTAATTAACATCTAATTCCTCGAGTAGTACCACTCAACCTTATCATCATGTTGACTAAGTCAACCAGCTGGGTTTATATGATGAACCTTATGAGCTCCTCAAGGGGACATCATCAACCTAATATATAGGACACTGTTTCCTCCTATAATCAATGGCACACCATGTAAATAATATCATTTCCCAACTTACCGGGCATATTGATTTAATCCATCTAAATCTCACCCTCTGGTAAATCAAAGAAATAAATACTAAGTACATGTGCCCGTTATTATATCGGGATTAAGAGCATGTACAACATAATATCCGAGGTCCGATTCAATTATGTAGTCAGTACTAAATTGAATCACCTCTATGTCGGTCCTACTCAATACACCTAAGTGTACTAGTGTAACTCTATGTTCAAGATAAAAAAATACCAAGCTACACTACAACCATGCCAATGGTTTGTCCAAAACCATCTTGGTTGTGAGCCTATACTTATATTTTACAAGGGACTGATAACATGATCTTCTGTGCCACACCAAGCACCATGTTATCTACAATGTAGAATATTAGACAATATGCACACATATATAATGAATATATAAAATGCAAACAATGATCATGTGATTCTTATTTCAAAATAAAATGTTCATACAGAAAAGAGCTAGGCTTTCAGTATACATTCTAACAATCTCCCACTTATACTAAAAGACTATGCTGTCATCACTCTGCCATACATCTGATCCCCATGTCCTCCACATGCCTATCAAACGCTTTCGCTGGAAGGGCCTTAGTGAATGGATCTGCCAGGTTATCCTCTGATGCAATCTTGGCGACAGCAACTTCTCCTCGCTTTACGATCTCTCGTATGAGGTGGTACTTGCGCTCTATGTGTTTACTCGCCTTATGGGCTTGTGGTTCCTTCGAGTTTGCAACTGCACCACTATTATCACAATAAATTGTGATAGTTCTAGGCAAACCAGGAATCACATCCAAGTCCATCAAAAATTTCCTGAGCCATACAGCTTCCTTGGTTGCCTCAGAGGCTGCCACATACTCAGCTTCCATGGTAGAGTCCGCCACGCATTTCTGCTTGACACTCCTCCATACTATGGCTCCACCTCCAAAAGTAAACACAAACCCCGAGGTAGACTTACTCTTGTCCCTATCTGATTTGAAATCCGAATCCGTGTAACCCACAGGGACTAATTGATCTACCCGGTAAACCAGCATATAATCCCTAGTCCTTCTCAGGTACTTCAATATATGCTTTACCGCAGTCCAATGTCCCTGTCCAGGATTACTCTGATATCTGCTAACCATGCCCATGGCAAAGCAGATATCCGGTCTCGTACATAGCATAGCATACATAAGGCTTCCTACTGCCGAAGCATAAGGAACCGCCTTCATGTCCTCTATCTCCTTTGATGTTTTGGGACACATCTCTTTAGATAAAGGAACTCCATGCCTAAAAGGTAGAAAACCTTTCTTGGAGTTCTGCATGCTAAAACGAGCAAGGATAGTGTCAATATATGAAGCTTGAGATAAGCACAACATCCTTTTCTTGCGATCCCTTATAACTTTGATCCCAAGGATGTGTCCCACTTCTCCCAAGTCCTTCATGTCAAACTGTTTGGACAACCATACCCTTACGTCTGATAACACTTTGATATTGTTGCCAACTAACAAAATGTCATCTACATATAGTACAAGAAACACCACTACGTTTCCGTCACATCTCTTGTATACACAAGGTTCATCCGGACTTTGAATAAATCCATATGACTGGATTACCTCATCAAAGCGGATGTTCCAAGATCTAGAAGCTTGCTTCAATCCATAAATGGACCGATTAAGCTTACATACAAGATGCTCTTTGCCTTTAGCAATGAATCCCTCGTGCGCATATAGATGTTCTCCTCAAGACTTAGTTAAGGAAAGTTGTCTTGACATCCATCCGCCATATCTCATAATCCATATGGCAGCTATAGATAAGAGAATCCGGGATAGACTTAAGCATAGCTATCTAAAAGGTCTCCTCATACTCGATACCCTCTTTCTGAGTATACCCTTTCGCAACAAGCCTAGCTTTGAAGGTCTCAACCTTCCCGTCTACCCCTCTCTTTCTCTTGTAGATCCACTTGCATCCAATAGTTTTTACACCATCGGGTGGCTCTACTAGCTCCCAGACCTGATTAGAATCCATAGATTCTATCTCTGAATTCATCGCTCTTTGCCAAGATACCGCATCTCTATCTTGGATTGCCTCGTCATATGTCCAGGGATCAGGTTCATGTTCACCAGGGACTAAGTCCGAAAACTCTCCCAAAAACATGAATCTATCGGGTTGTCTAACAACCCTCCCACTACGACGAGGTACCTCCCGTGTATGCTCTGTGACACGCGGTGCAGTGACTTGTGGGGTATTCTCTTGTACCAGTGGTACTGAAGTCGGAACTTCCCCTGCCAACTCCTCAAGAACAAACCTACTCTTGGGCTTGTGGTTCATTACATAATCCTCCTCTAGAAATCTGGCGTTCGTGCTAACGATCACCCTCTGATCTCTAGGATTATAAAATAAACCACCTTTCGTTCCCTTAGGGTAGCCAACAAACATGCATACTTCTGTACGAGGTTCCAACTTACCAGCATCAGCCTTCAGCACATGTGCTGGACTCCCCCATATCCGAATATGTCTCAGACTAGGCTTTTGCCCAGTCCACAATTCTACAGGGGTAGAAGGTACTGATTTAGATGGAACCAAGTTCAGAGTATACATTGTCGTATCGGCATACCCCGAACTAAACAGTAACTCAGAATAACTCATCATCGATCTGACCATCTCCATAAGGGTCCTATTCCTTCGCTCCGCTACACCATTCTGCTGGGGTGTGCCAGGTGCAGACAATTGGGATTGAATCCCAGCCTCTGATAAGTAACTCCTAAACTCTCCCAAGAGGTACTCGCCACCACGATCAGATCGTAATGTCTTGATACTTTTACCTTGACGGTTCTCCACATCAGCCTTGAATTCTTTGAACTTGTCAAAGCATTCAGACTTGCGACGCATCAAGTAAATGTATCCATACCTTGAATAATCGTCTATAAAAGAGACGAAGTATTCAAAGCCACCTCTTGCCTGGATAGACATAGGACCGCACAAATCAGAATGAACCATTTCCAACACATCTTTGGCTCTATACCCCTTGGCCTTGAAAGGCCTCTTGGTCATTTTACCTTCCAAGCAAGATTCGTAGGTTGGGAGATCCTCCACCACTAATGAACCCAAAGGTCCATCAGCCATCAACCTTTGAATTCTACTTAGGTTAATATGACCAAGCCTTAGATGCCAAAGATATGTTTGGTTCATTTGCGAAGGTTCTTTTCTCTTATTAGATTTAGAAGATGAGTGCATCGTGGGAGTTTTTGGTTCAAGAGTATATAAATTGCCAACCAATGTACTGTATCAGATAATCTCCCTATTCCTTTTATAACCACCTTGTCATTAAAAGAAATGTAATATACATCCAAAAAAAATTTAGAAACTGAAATTAAATTCTTTCTAAAAGTAGGTACATAAAGACAATTTCTCAACACCAAAAATTTATTCCTATCAAAAGATAAATAAACATCTCTCACTGCAATAGCTGCCACCTTTGAAGCATTGCCCATGAAGACGGTGATTTCTCCCTCAGCTAGTCGTCGGGTTTCCTGGAACCCCTGCAAAGTATTACAGACATGATCAGTGGCTCCTATATCTACACAGTGCAATCGTAGATAACACCGCTAAACATGTTTCAACAACTAAACAAGAAGATATACCTTTATTCTTTGCGAGGATAGTCCGCCTTCCAATGTCGATCGCTTGCAAGTGAAGCACTTGCCTTCGGCTTCACTCCTGCCTGAGGTCCTCCTGCCACTTTCTTTGCTCCACCTTGCTTCTTCTTCTTCTTACCTTTCGGTTTAGAGGAAGAAACCTTCTGAGCGACCATGGCTTGAGAACTCTGACGAAAAGCCCTCGCCGCTGGAGTTACACGAAGCTCCGCCAACGAATACAACCTCTTGTTCATGTTGTAGTTGAGGCGAATCGCTCAAAACTCCTAGGCGAGATGGAGAATGATATCGACTGGGTTTCCCATCGATCTCACCTCAGGACTTCCATCTCATTAAGATGAGCCATCATCTTGAGAACATGGTCCCTAACGGTGTTCCTCGACCATGGTGGTCGCCATCAAGTTTCTCATTGCCTCTGCCTGCTTAGCCCTACTACTGATGTCCAAAAAGTTCCTTGAGATTGAACATCATGTCATAAGTGTGGCTATGGCACGATGTCGATGTTGCAAAGACATTTGACATAGATGCCAAAATGTAACACCGCCATCTCATCCGCCTTAACCCATTTCTTATAATGTTCTTTCTCCTTTTCATCGTGAGTCATCGGTGGGCTTAGGAGGATGACCTAAGAGTACAAATTTGTACTCCTCCGCAGTTAAGACAATATCCAGGTTTCTTTTCCAATCAATGTAGTTTGGACCAGTAAGTTTGTTTTCTTTTAAAATCACAGCAAGTGGGTTGAAAGCCATTTGAAATTCCTAAAAATCACAATGATAAAAAATATTAGATTTCAAATATTATTGATTCCTCAAAACAATAAAATCATGAAATCAACCAACACCTCAAAACACCGAGAATTTCGTATGCCACGCTGTGTGGACGTATACGAAACCTACATTTGTAAGAGGAGGTTTTACCCATTAATTTTATTATCTTGTCAACCTTACTTTTTGACAAATAAAATTAATAGTTGGTTCCTCTTTGGCCCTACAAATAAAAGCAGTGACTCCGATGGGGAGGATACTTTCATTTGCATCTAAGTGTGCACCATTACACGATACTAAGGGAATTATTTCGGATTATGTGCCTTACCGCTGTGGAAGTACACATGCTCCTAGATAATTTCCTATAACCATTATTTGACCTAGTGATCCGCAAACAAACCCGTCCGCAGGGAGGAAGGCACTCAGAGCCAACACACAAGTTTGTTCGCATCACACGTCAAATTGTAATGGAGGTCGCGGGAATTAATTAAAATATCCCTCTCCCACTTAGTAAATTGCAAATGAGGAATTTTAAATCACACACAACATGCATATAAAACAAATAAGCAATAAATATGGAAAAAACAGAATTTTTCCAACTATTATGGCATTGTCCTCCAATATGCATCCCGTCGTGTGGCCACCTCGTCCGCTCCATCTTTTCCGTCATAAGTCACCAAAGAGTTAGAACTTTTTAATTTACATCCATCGATCCTATACTCCACGAAGGAGTGTACAAATAATCTAGATCGAAAGTAAACTAAAATGAGCGGCTAAACAATGCCGTATTTAATTACAAAAATTAAATACTAATCTAGCCTCGTCAACCCGAGGATTCAAATAATAAATTTTTACACACATCCATTCACATACACACATGGCCATAATAGTTGGATCTTATGCCTGCAACCAAAAAGTTAAACTACGCATATCCTACTATTATCCGGCATATATAATATATGAAAAATGCATAAAAAATTAACCGAATCCAAAACACACAAAACCGGAAAACGTGGCTCGACATTGCAATTGTTGGGATGTCTCGCCGAGGCTCATTGGCTCCCATGTCCCAGTTAAAATTTTCACTAATGAAAGACTTAATCCGGATGGGATGAACTTCCTTGGCACACCCTATTCGTCGTCGTGCTAACAACTTGAGTGGTCGCTTGAACAAACTAGTTGTTCAAGCAACCAACTCTTCTAGTTGGTTAGCCGCGGAAAAGACGACGGATGGATCGCCGGTTTTTGTGTTTGTCTTCGGGGTCCATGATTATACAATATATATCCATTCATACACATGCATAATCAAAATATTAAAGAACATATTCAGATCTGTAAATAAAGTTAAAAACAACTTTATACCTTACGATCTTCTATCGTATGTCCTATCCTTCTCGTGGACGACGTGTGGACGAAGATCCTCCACGAGTTGAAGCCTTCTTGATCACTTTCTTCTCTACCTTGTCCGCTGAGAACAAAGAGAAGCAATCACAAATACCTTTCCTATCTAGAACCGACCACCAAATTAGGGAATTTGGTGCAAACCGCCAAGGAGCAAGTGGATGATCGCCCCACAAATGAATGGAAACAGAGATTGGAGGAAGATGATTGCGGCCACCAATGGATGGAGAACCGCCAAGGAGCAAGGAAAAGGAAGAGTGCCGCCCAAAACCAAGGAGGAGAAGAGAGGATGACGGCCAAACTAGCTTGCCCCAGCTTGTAGCGCCCAAACCCTAGCCCAATGGAAGATAAGCCAAAACCCTAACCCTTATTCGAAAACCAATCTCCTTATCCTATCCTTGCCGCCCAACCCTAAGCACCTATTTATAGAATAGGGCTTAAGCCTCCTTTAATCTCATCCGTCGGATCTAGGGATTTAACCTCCACTGTCGGATCTAGGGTTTTATCCCAACCGTCGGATCTAGGGTTTCATCTCAACCGTCGGATCTAGGATTTCATCCTAATCGTCGGATCTAGGATTTCATCCCAACCGTCGGATCTAGGGTTTTATCCCAACCGTCGGATCTAGGGATTTGATCTCAACCGTCGATTCTAGGGTTTCATCCTAACCATCGGATCTTAGGGATTTAATCCCAACCGTTGGTTCTAGGGTTTCATCCTAACCATCGGATCTTAGGGATTTAATCCCAACCGTTGGTTCTAGGTTTTGTTTTACATTCTTGGATCTAGACTTCACAAGGATTATATTAGGCTACGATAGGGACCATAAGGAGGAGTTGGGTCTTGGCCACCCGATGGATCGGAACCACACATACTTGATCCATCAATGATGTTCCATTCCACTAGAGGATCATCATTGAACTACCTCACCAACCCCCATAAATTAATATGGGCTCCATATATTATTTGTACATTAATCTCCCCGTGTTTAAGATATCAAATGTCCGTCAATTAATTGATTTACTGACCATCAATTAATTAACATCTAACTCCTCGAGTAGTACCACTCAACCTTATCATCATGTTGACTAAGTCAACCAGCTGGGTTTACATGATGAACCTTATGAGCTCCTCAAGGGGACATCATCAACCTAATATATAGGATACGGTTTCCTCCTATAATCAACGGCACACCATGTAAATAATATTATTTCCCAACTTACCGGGCATATTGATTTAATCCATCTAAATCTCACCCACTGGTAAATTAAAGAAATAAATACTAAGTACATGTGCCTATTATTATATCGGGATTAAGAGCATGTACAACATAATATCTGAGGTCCGATTCAATTATGTAGTCAGTACTAAATTGAATCACCTCTATGTCAGTCCTACTCAATACACCTAAGTGTACTAGTGTAACTCTATGTTCAAGATAAAAAAAATACCAAGCTACACTACAACCATGCCAATGGTTTGTCCAAAACCATCTTGGTTGTGAGCCTCTACTTATATTTTACAAGGGACTGATAACATGATCTTCTGTGCCACACCAAGCACCATGTTATCTACAATGTAGAATATTAGACAATAAGCACACATATATAATGAATATATAAAATGCAAACAATGATCATGTGATTCTTATTTCAAAATAAAATGTTCATACAGAAAAGAGCTAGGCTTTCAGTATACATTCTAACATGTATCTCATGTAGGGAGAGCTCCTAAAGTTAACCCTAAGGTACATTTAGTTAATGCACATTCAATTCCTAAAGTCAAAAAGCATGCTAAGAATTATTTTTGTTCTCTTGCTATTATCAATGAAAGGCATGCTAGGAGAAACAATAAGGTTTATTGCTTAGGTGCTAAGCATGTTAGTTTATCTAAGGACAAACCTAGGACCAATAATACTAGACCAATCCTTCCTAGGGAGTAAATTAGGAGAATTGGAGAAAACTTGGGCATTAACCCCACGAAATTTAGGCTTATGCCTAAAAGGAAAAAACAATTCCCAAAAACCTAATGGAAATTCAAAATTGGGAAAATTAGAGCTAGAAAATCAAGCCTTAAGGTCAAGGCTAGAAAAATTAGAAAAGACCTTAGCAATTATCTCAAATTCGGTTAAGGGGTCTAATGTACAAAAGTCAAGACCTAGGAAACAAGAAATGTCTAAGGACAAGAATGGTTTGGGTCACAAACCTATGTCCTATCACAATGTTCCATTTAATTGTTGGGGGATCGAAACGCCCGGCTAGAGGGGGTGAATAGCCCTCGATCGTTGGATGTCGGAATTCGCTCGTTCTCGTTGTGTTGCTTGTCTACGATTGTCGTTAGTGCAGCGGAAACAATAAAACAAGAATAATACTAACAACAATACAAGCACACCAAATACGCAAGCATATATGTGGTTCGGAACCTTAGGGTTCCTACTCCACGGGGCGAGCTCAACGAGCTCTAGAGATGCACACGGCAATACTCAAACTCCTTCTCGACGACACGTCGGAGGTGGAGAAACCTCGTACAAGCTATTACAACAGTAATACTACAAGAAATACAAATACACTAAGAAATATAAGTAAAGAACGCTTTACAACTCTTAGCTTTGAACCCTTTATTGTTGCTTGCTTTGGATGGCTCTTGAAGGACTGGAATGCAACAACAATTCCCCTCCAATCGCTTCCTTAAAGTCTTGGTGAAATCCTCCAACTTGAGCTCCATTTATAACCTGCATCAAGCTGATTTCGTGCCCATCAGTCGACTGATCGTGACCATCAGTCTAATGGTCCCGTAGTCGTTGTCTCACAACGGCCAGATCCATGTTGGTTAAGTTCAAACGGATCACACATCAATCGACTGATGGCACCCATCAGTCGACTGATCATCCATCAGTCGAGTGCTGGCGAGCTCGACTCCATTCTGTGCCCGTGCATAGTGTCATCAGTCGACTGATGCTCCCAACAGTCGACTGCTCTCCCTTGACAGTCGACTGATCAGCCAGACTTGATTCAGTCGAACACTGGTCGAACCCATACGACCTAGAGCAGTCGACTGGAACCTATGCCAGTCGACTGATGTCCGCTAAAACTTCAAACACAAAGTTGTTTGAGCGTCCGACACTCAGTCTTACCCACTTGGCAAAGTCCACCTTATCCCTCATGGAGTTCCCCACCGAAGCTCTCTTCCCTCGGCCTACGTCCCTCGGATGCACCAAGCGCACTACTTCGCAACGCCATCCTTCGCGTCTCATACCCTAGAAGTATGCTTCCCTTTGGGCTCACTCCATTCGCTCCCCGTCCGGCGGTCCCTCGGATGCACCAAGCGCATGACTTCGCAATGCCATCCTTCACCGACTCAAGGACCCGAGCCTAGTGAACTTGCCAAGTTCTCAAGACTTCCCAAATGCACCAAGCGCACGGCTTTGCAATGCATTTCTCACCAAGAACTAAGCGCACGGCTTCGCAATGCTTTGGATTTCCCATGCCAAGCACCAAGCGCACGGCTTCGCAATGCTTTGGACTTTCCCTTGCCAAGCACCAAGCGCACGGCTTCGCAATGCTTTGGACTTTCCCATGCCAAGCACTAAGCGCACGGCTTCGCAATGCCAAGGCTTCCCCCTTGGACTTCCACACCAAGCTCCATGCTTGGATTTTCCATGCCAACCCCACGTTGGACTTTCCCATGACAATCCCATGTCATGAGTTTTGTCTATCATCAAAATACTATAAAGGTACTGCTCGAGTCAAACTCGAGTCAACCTGGGCCGATTGCACTAACAATCTCCCCCTTTTTGATGATTGACAAAACTACCATCTCAAGTCTACCAATTCTCCCATATTGGCAATTCTCATATCCCAATGAGAATTCCAATGAACACTAATTGGTAACTTGGTAACTTCTCCCCCTTTTTGACATTACATCAAAAAGGTCCTCCCCAAGGGTATGAATGTCTCATATCCTATTGAGATCTTACAATATCTCCCTTGGAGGGACACATGCCTACAATCTTTCTAGTGATCCCATATCACTTAAAGAGAGGCAACCCAATTTTCCTCCCATGAGGAAATACACATTCATCTTCCAATGATGGATACCTCCCCCTAGAGGCTTGCTCCCCCTTGACCATTGCACCAACAATGTCCTTGGAGAGTCCCTAAGCCAATAGGAACATTAACCAAATCAAAATTAAGGCAAAGTTCAACAATGAACTCTCTTCCACCTTAAAATTGATACTCGCCCTCAACCCAACTCCTAATCCATATCCAATGGATTTCCACCCTCTCTAATGCTCTCCCAAGCATATCCTAGGGTTAGGAGTGGTTAGGGGACCAAAACATGGCTAAACATGGACCTAACTATCAAGTTTACCCGAAATCAGCCTGTGCTAGTCGACTCCGTCAGATACCAGTCAACTGGACTTACCATCAGTCGACTGCCATTACAGGCAGTCGACTGATAACTGCATTCTGCAGTTTTTCAGTTTCAGAAATGGATTTTTGAAATCCATAAGTAAATATACGTAATTTTAAAAATCTTGAAAATGCATACGTATAATACTTATCCTAAACACTATGGGTGAAAAATATTAGAAAATTATTTTACCCATTAAATTAGAAGATTGATACAAAGTTCAAAATTTAAGAAAAGCTTCAATAAAGAACAATCTTTGTATCATCCCATTCAATGGTGATAGCTATCAAAAGATAGGCTTCACCAAGATTTTTCAAAATGTTTTCAAAATGTTTTTCAAACCTTTATTTTCTTTTTCCTAAACATCTCACCAATATCTAGATGTGTAAAACACATACAAGTCAAATATCTTAGTGAGATGTGGGTTTTTTGTTCTTTATGTTCTCATGCATATTTCTAAGGCAACATAATTTGATTCCCTTCAAATTGTGCCATAGTCCTTAATTTCATTTTATTTAATGCATGATATGATTATGGCATAAATATGACATAGATAAAAGCATATGCCAAAATCATGATGTCATGGCATGTAAATGACATTTAAGCATACATGACATCTAAAAATAATTCTAAACATGATCATGACATTTTATAGATAAAAATGAAAATGATGTCATGACATGGCAAGGCAAACAAATCATGGCAAGTAAAATATACTAAGGTATAGAATACCTAAGTGTGAAAATCAATTTTCCATTTTTAGGGATTACATTCACTTTGCCTTAAACCATTCATTTCCCTAGTGTGCCAAAAACCCAAAATAGCACACCACAACCTCTATGACCTAATTGTGCCAATTTAAATCATTTTTAACTTCTCAAACACATTGGCACATCCTAATGTGTCAACTCTACTATGGTTAGGTTAACTACCCATCCATTTAGGGTTGACACACCCTAACCCATCTAGCGTGAATCAATCACGCTTTTAGGAACCCAATACCTATTGGAGCTCCTTGGGTTAACAAGGTATTCCCTAGGGATAACTTCCCTAGATACCTTTCTAATGACCCTTTTTGGCTTTGAAGCCTTAGTCAAATGGGTCTTACTTGGGTCAACTCTAGAGGTGACTCCTCCATTGACCTTTTTAGTGGCTACATTTGATTTCTTTGAGGTGTTAGCCACTAAACACATACCATGGCTAGACTTAGGGATGGCTTCCCAATTAGCCTTGGTTTGTCTAGACCTAGATGATGTTCCATAATTAAATGGAACATTATGGTAGGACATAGGTTTGTGACCCAAATCCTTCTTTCCCTTAGATGTTTCTTGTTTCCTAGGTCTTGACTTTTGTGCATTAGACCCCTTAACCGAGTTTGATATTATTGCTAGGGTCTTCTCCAATTTTTCTAGCCTTGACCTAAAGGCTTGGTTTTCTAACTCTAATTTTTCCAATTTTGAATTTTCATTTATCTTTTGGGAAATATTTTTCTTTTTAGGCATATGCCTAGATTTCTTGGGATTAACACCCAAGTTTTCTTCAATTCTCCGAATTGACTCCCTAGGTAAAATAGATCTAGTGTTTTGAGTCCTAGGTTTGTCCTTAGAGAAACTAACATGCTTAGCACCTAAGCAATAAACCTTATTGTTTCTCCTAGCATGCTTTTCATTAATAATGGCAAGAGAACTAAAATAATTTTTGGCATCCTTTTTGACTTTAGGAATTGAAGGTGCATTAACTAAATTTACCTTAGGGTTAGCTTTAGGAGCTCCCCCTACATGAGTTGCACCTTCTTGCCTTTTCTTCCTCCCCCTAGGGCATTGGCTTCCGTAGTTTCCCTTTTGATTGCATTTGAAGCACACAATGTGCTTTTTGCTCTTGATTTTGGGAACACCAGCATCCTTTGACTTTGGGTTGACTTTTGGTGTTGATGTCTTTTCCTTAGCCAATTTAGGGCATTTTCTCTTGTAATGCCCTTTCTCCCTACACTCAAAGCATATTATGTGATTTTTATTTAAAATTACAACACTTGAGTTACCTAGGGAGGTGGTGGAGGCCTCTTGGTCATTTCTTCCGGAGGTAGATGCTTCATTTTGACTTGGCTCCGGAGTGGAAATCCTTTCCTCCCCCTCAATGCTAGAGGTGGAAGTCTCCACCAAATCATCAACATCTTCAAATGTGGATGGGCTTTCTTCCATGGCATCTTCCTCTACTTGTGCCGGTTGGGAGTTTTCTTGAAATTCCATTATCTTCTCCCATAATTCCTTTGCATCCCTATAGTCACCCAAACTAGACCAAATTTTGTTAGGTAACAAATCACTAAATAATTTTATTACCTCAAGATTTGTCTTAAAATCTTTGATTTGGTCTTGGGTCCATTTTGATTTTTCCATGGGCTTGTTTTCTTTGTCCCTAGGCATCTTAAAACCATTTTCTACAATTAACATAGAATCAAAATCGGTTTCAAGATATACCTCCATCCGTTTCCTCCACCAAGCAAAATCTCCATCAAATTTCGATGGATGGATGAAGCCGGCCATTTTGTAGTTCTCTCGCGGCGGTTAGTCCTTGAAGAGCCACCTTGGCTCTGATACCACTTGTTGGGGGATCGAAACGGCCGGCTAGAGGGGGGTGAATAGCCCTCGATCGTTGGATGTCAGAATTCGCTCGTTCTCGTTGCGTTGCTTGTCTACGATTATCGTTAGCGCAGCGGAAATAATAAAACAAGAATAATACTAACAACAATACAAGAACACCAAATACACAAGCATATACGTGGTTCAGAACCTTAGGGTTCCTACTCCACGGGGCGAGCTCAACGAGCTCTAGAGATGCACACGACAATACTTAAACTCCTTCTCGACGACACGTCGGAGGTGGAGAAACCTCGTACAAGCTATTACAACAGTAATACTACAAGAAATACAAATACACTAAGAAACACAAGTAAAGAATGCTTTACAACTTTTAGCTTTGAACCCTTTCTAGTTGCTTGCTTTGGATGGCTCTTGAAGGACTAGAATGCAACAGCAATTCCCCTCCAATCGCTTCCTTAAAGTCTTGGTGAAATCCTCCAACTCGAGCTCCAATTATAACATGCATCAAGATGATTTCGCGCCCATCAGTCGACTGATCGTGACCATCAGTCGACTGGTCCCGTAGCCGTTGTCTCACAATGACCAGATCCACATTGGTTAAGTTCCAACGGATCACACATCAGTCGACTGATGGCACCCATCAGTCGACTGATCATCCATCAGTCGAGTGCTGGCGAGCTCGACTCCATTCTCAGGCTTTCGTGTCACGTGTCATCGATGGATCGCCATCCCTCGGCGGATCGGCATTCTCCCAACGATGCCCGCCTCCTCGGTCGACTAATCAACCAGACTTGGTTCAGTCGAACACTGGTCGAACCCATACGACCTAGAGCAGTCGACTGGAACCTATGCCAGTCAACTGATGTCGGCTAAAACCTCAAACACAAAGTTGTTTGAGCGTCCGACACTCAGTCTTAGCCACTTGGCCAAGTCCACCTTATCCCTCATGGAGTTTCCCATTGAAGCTCTCTTCCCTCGGCCTACGTCCCTCGGATGCGCCAAGTGCACGGCTTTGCAACGCCATCCTTCGCGTCTCATACCCTAGAATTATGCTTCCCTTTGGTCTCACTCCATTCGCTCCCCGTCCGGCGGTCCCTCGGATGCACCAAGCGCATGGCTTCGCAATGCCATCCTTCACCGACTCAAGGACCCGAGCCTAGTGAACTTGCCAAGTTCTCAAGACATCCCAAATGCACCAAGCGCACGGCTTCGCAATGCATTTCTCACCAAACACCAAGCGCACGGCTTCGCAATGCTTTGGATTTCCCATGCCAAGCACCAAGCGCATGGCTTCGCAATGCTTTGGACTTTCCCATGCCAAGCACCAAGCGCATGGCTTCGCAATGCTTTGGACTTTCCCATGTCAAGCACCAAGCGCACGACTTCGCAATGCCAAGGCTACCCCCTTGGACTTCCACACCAAGCTCCATGCTTGGATTTTCCCATGTTGGACTTTCCCATGACAATCCCATGTCATGAGTTTTATCTATCATCAAAATACTATCAAGGTACTGCTCGAGTCAAACTCGAGTCAACCTGGGCCGATTGCACCAACATTAATTATGGAAGAACATCTAGGTCTAGAAAAACCAAGGCTAATAGGGAAGTTATCCCTAAGTCTAGCCATGGTATTTTCTTAGTGGCTAAGACCTCAAAGAAATCAAATGTAGCCACTAAGAAGGTCAAAGGAGGAGTCACCTCTAGAGTTGACCTAGGAAAGACCCAAAAGACTATGGCTTTAAAACCTAAAAGGGTCATTAGAAAGGTATCTAGGGAAGTTATCCCTAGTGAATACCTTGTTAACCCAAGGAGCTCCAATAGGTATTGGGTTCCTAAGAGCATGATCGATTCATGCTAAATGGGTTAGGGTGTGTCAACCCTAAGTGGATGGGTAGCTAACCTAACCATAGTAGAGTTGACACTTTAGGATGTGCCAATGTTCTTGAGAAGTTAAAAATGATTTAAATTGGCATAATTAGGTCTTAGAGGTATTGGTGTGCCATTTTGGGTTTATGACACATTTGGGAGAAAATGGCTTTAAGGCAAAATGGAATTAATTCCTAGAAATGGCAACTTAGATTTAACACTTAGGTATTCCATACCTTAGTATATTTTACTTGCCATGATTTATTTTCCTTGCCATCTCATGACATCATTTTCATTTTTATCTATAAAAATGTCATGATCATGTTTAGAATTATTTTTTAGATGTCATGTATGCTTAGATGTCTCTTACATGCTTTGACATCATGATTTTGGCATATGTTTTTATCTATATCATATTTGTGCCATAATCATCTTCATGCATATAACTAAAATGAAATTAAGGACTATGGCATGATTTGATGGGAATCAAAAAATATTGCCTAGAAATATGCATGAAACCATTAAAAGAACAAAAACCCACATCTCACTAAAAACTTGACTTGTATGTGTTTTACACATCTAGATACAAGTGAGATGTTTAGGAAAAAGGGATTAAAGGTTTCAAAAACATTTTGAAAAACCTTGGTGAAACCTATCTTTTGATAGCTATCACCATTAAATGGGATGATACAAGGAGGGCTCTTTATTGAAGCTTTTCTTAACTTTTGGACTTTGTGTCAATCTCTTAATTTAGTGGGCAAAATAATTTTCTAATATTTTTCACTCATAATGATTGAGATAAGTAATATACATACCAAATGTCAAGATTTTTAAACCTATGTATATTTACTTATGAATTTTGGAAAGTCATTTCGAATTCAAACTCAAATGTATTACGACCGCCACGGTGGCTACCGATCGATGGAGGTGATAGCCACCGATTTGAATTCAATGACGCCTAGCTGATTTCGGGTAAATCTTGTTGATTAGGCCCATGTTCAGCTAGGTTAAGGTCCCCTAACCACTCATAACCCTAGGATATGCTTGGGAGAGCATTAGAAATGGTGGAAATCCATTGGACATGGATTAGTTGATGGGTTTAGGGAGAGTATCAATTTTAAGGTGGAAGAGAGTTCATTGATGAACTTTGCCTTAATTTTGATTGGTTAAATGATCCTATTGGCTTAGGGACTCTCCAAGGACATTGTCGGTGCAATGGTCAAGGGGGAGCAAGCCTCTAGGGAGAGGTATCCATCATGGGAAGATGGATGTGTATTTCCTCATGGGAGTAATGTTTGGGTTGCCTCTCTTAAGTGATATGGAATCACTAGAAAGATTGTAGGCATGTGTTCCTCCAAGGGAGAGATTGTAAGATCTCATTGGGATATGAGACATTCATACCCTTGGGGAGGACCTTTTTGATGTAATGTCAAAAAGAGGGAGAAGTTACCAAGTTACCAATTAGGTTTGGAATTCTCATTTGGGATGTGAGAATTGCCAATATGGGAGAATTGGTAGACTTGAGATGGTAGTTTTGTCAATCATCAAAAAAGGGGAGATTGTTGGTGCAATCGACCCAGGTTGACTCGAGTTTGACTCGAGCAGTACCTTGATAGTATTTTGATGATAGACAAAACTCATGACATGGGATTGGCATGTAAAATCCAAGCATGGAGCTTGGTGTGGGAAACGTCCAAAGCATTGTGAAGCCGTGCGCTTGGTGCATGTGGGAAGTCTTGAGGACTTGGTAAGTTCACTAGGCTCGGGGTCCTTGAGTCGGTGAAGGATGACATTGCGAAGCCGTGCGCTTGGTACATCTGAGGGACCACCGGACGGGGAGCGAATGGAGTGAGACCAAAGGGAAGCATACTTCGAGGGCATGAGACACAAAGGATGATATTGCGAAGCCGTGCGCTTGGTGCATCCGAGGGACGTAGGCCGAGGGAAGAGAGCTTCGGTGGGGAACTCCATGAGGGATGGTGTGGATTTGGCCAAGTGGCTAAGACTAGATGTCGGATGCTCAAACAACTTGTTGTTTGAGGTTTTACCCGACATCAGTCATCTGGTATAGGTACCAGTTGACCGCTCTAGGTCGTATTGGTTCGACCAGTGTTCGACTGAATGGAGTCTGGCTTATCAGTCGACTGCCAAGGGATGACAGTCGACTAAGAGTGTAAACAGTCGACTGATTAGGGAGATCAGTTGAGTGATGGAACTGTACACGGGTACAGAATGGAGTCGAGCTCGCTAGCACTCGACTGATGAGGACCAGTCGACTGATGGGCATCATCAGTCGACTGATGTGTGATCCGTTGGAACTTAACCAATGTGGATCTGGCCATTGTGAGACAATGGCTACAGGACCAGTCGACTGATGGTCACGATTAGTCGACTGATGGGCGCAAAAATAGCTTGATGCAGGTTATAAATGGAGTTCAAGTGGGAGGATTTCAAAAAGACTTTTGTGAAGCTATTGGAGGGGAATTGCTGCTACATTCCAGAACTTCAAGAGCCATCTAAAGCAAGCTACAAGCAAAGGGTTCAAAGCAAGCGTTGTAAAGTGTTCTTTACATGTATTTCATATTTGTCTTTGTATTGCTTGTATTTCGTATATTACTTGTTGTAATAGGTTGTGAGAGGTTTCTCCACCTCCGACGTGTAGTCGAGAAGGAGTTTAGTTAGTGTCATGCGCATAACTAGAGCTCGGTGAGCTCGCCCGTGGAGTAGGAACCATTCAGTTCCGAACCATGTATATGCTTGTGATTGTTATGTGTTGTTAGTATTATTATTATCATTGTTATTCTACTGCGCTAACAATAATCGTAGACAAGCAATGTAACGACAACGAGTGAATTACGTCATCGAACGATTAAGGGCTATTCACCCCCCTCTAGCCGGCCGATCGAACCCCCTACAAGGCCGACTTTCATAACTCAGGTCCTCTTGAACTTGCACTATTTGTGGCTCAATCACTTGGTCTGTACTTGAAATGCACTTCTTGAGCATCGAAACGTTCCACGTTGTGAATAGCCGACATCTCTTGAGGCAGCTCTAGCTCGTAAGCTACCTTTCCGACTCTCTTCAGTATCAGATACGGTCTCACATAGCGCGGACTCAGCTTACCCTTCCTTCTGAATCTCATCACTCCCTTCATAGGGGCTACTTTGAGGAATACCAGATCCCCGACTTCAAATTCCAACGATCTACGCTGCATATATGCATAGCTCTTTTGCCGGCACTGAGCAGTTTCAATTCTTTGTCGGATGTTCTGTATAGCTCGGGTGGTGTCATCATCAAAATCTATTTGGAGTCCCATCCCCTTCTTTTCACCACCCTCATACCAGCATATAGGAGATCTATATCTCCTCCCGTTTAGAGCCTCGTAGGGCGCCATTCCAATAGTAGCTTGGTAGCTATTATTGTAGGCGAATCCTACCAAGCATAAGTATCGGCACCAGCTCCCTTTGAAATCCAAGGTGCAAGCTCGTAACATATCCTTCAATACTTGGTTCACCCTTTCTGTCTATCTGTCGATCTGAGGATGAAAGACAGTACTGAATAATAGCTTCGTGCCAAGGGCCTTCTGAACACATTCCCAGAAATGGGAAATAAAGCGACCATCTCTATCAGAAATGATGGTCTTAGGAATCTCATGTAATCTGATAATTTCCTTAGCATATAATTGAGCCAGTTGCTCAGTCGAGTAGGTCATCTTGATTGCTAAGAAGTGGGCAGACTTCGTCAATCTGTCCACGATCACCCATATAACGTCATATCCTTTCGTCGTCTTGGGTAGTCCTGAGATGAAATCCATAGAAATAACTTCCCATTTCCATTCTGGAATTTGGATTGGCTGCAGTGTTCCTCCAGGTCTCTGGTGTTCTACTTTAACCCTCGGGCAGGTCAGGCAGGTAGTGACATACTGAGCCACATCTCTTTTCATACCGAATCACCAGAACTTCCCTTTTAGATCTTGGTACATCTTGGTGGATCCAGGATGCATCGCATAGGGGGTTCTGTGAGCTTCCTCAAATGTCTTCTTCCATAATTCTGGATGATCGGGAATACATAAGCGATCCCTGAGGTATAGTACTCCACTGTCAGAGATACGAAATCTCTCATTCTTCCATTTTAGGACCTCTTGCTTGATCCTTTGGATGCTTGGGTCACAGGCTTGCTTTTCTAATATATCATCGAACATCGTCAATGCTATCGTCATGGTAGAAAGCTGTCCGGATATGATTTCAACCCCATAACACCTAATTTCCTTTTCTAGGGGCCGAGATAATACCAATAGAGACATCAAGGTAGCACAGGACTTCCTGCTGAGTGCATCGACCACTTTGTTCGCTTTTCCTGGATGGTAGAAGATCTCGCAGTCATAATCCTTGACTAGCTTGAGCCATATGCATTGTCTCATGTTTAGGTCTTTCTGTGTGAAGAAATATTTTAGACTCTGGTGATCTGTATAAATCCTACACTGAGCTCCATATAGATAATGCCTCCATGTTTTGAGAGAAAAAACCACGACCGCTAGCTCTAGATCATGAGTGGGATAATTCCTTTCATGTTCCTTGAGTTGTCTAGAGGCGTAGGCAATGACCTTGCCATTCTGCATGAGTATAGCTCCGAGTCCCAACTTGGAAGCGTCGTTGTACATGTCGAAGCCTTCGTTACTGTCCGAAAGAGCAAGGATTGGAGCACTGGTCAGTCTCCTTTTCAATTATGTGAAACTCTTCACACAGGCATCCGTCCATTCATACTTTTTGTTCTTTCTGGTGAGAACTGTCATAGAGGCAGCAATTCTAGAGAAGTCCTCTACAAACTTCCTGTAGTAACTTTATAGTCTGAGAAAGCTTCTGATTTCGCTGGCATTCTTTGTCCTGTTCCAGTTACTCACAGCTTCAATCTTTATTGGGTCTACCATCACTCCGTGCTTGGATATAATGTGACCCAAAAATGATACCTGATCGAGCCAGAACTCGCATTTGGAGAACTTTGCATGCAACTGCTTTTCCTGAAGAATATGCAATACCATATTTAGGTGTTCTGTGTGCTCTTATTGGGTTCTCAAATATATCAGGATATCGTCGATGAAAATGATCACAAATTTGTCAAGGAATGCCAAGAATACCCGATTCATCAGATCCATGAACATAGCAGGTGCATTCGTCACTCTGAAAGGCATAACTACGAACTCATAATGTCTGTATCTGGTTCGGAAAGTCATCTTCGGTATATCATTTGGTTTCACTTTCACTTGATGATAGTTAGTCCTCAGATCAATCTTAGAGAAGACGGTGGCACCCTTTAACTGGTTGAATAGTTCGTCAATCCGTGGTAAAGGGTACCTGTTCTTGATCGTCACATTATTTAGTGCTCGATAGTCTATGCACATTCGCATAGACCCATCTTTCTTCTTTACCAACAGTACTGGAGCTCCCCATGGAGAGCGACTTGGGCATATAAGTCCCTTGTTGAGTAACTCCTATAGCTATCCCTGAAGTTCCTTCAATTCAGCCGGCGCCATACGGTAAGGTGCTTTAGAGATCAGGTTAGTACCAGGAATCAATTCGATCTCAAATTCAATTTCTCTATCAGGGCCTAACCCTGGTAGTTCATCTGGGAATACCTCTGCATAGTTGCATACAACTCTGACATCTTCTAGCTTATGGTCCTCGGCTTGACTTGTATCAACCGCATGTGCTAGAAACCCAGTGCATCCACTGTCTAACATCTTGCGTGCCTTTAGAGCTGATAGAAATTTATCGATTCTTTTCCTTGGCTCTCCAATAAATTCATAACGCCTCACTGAAGACCACTTTTCTTTTACGACACTCGATCGAAGCACTATACTTACTTAAGAAATCCATGCCCAATATGATATCATAATCCTGCATGTCGAGCACTATCATATCACAGTAGAGTTCTCTGTCTGCGATTTTGATGGGTGCGACTCATAGCATATGAGTAGAGGGCATCACTTCTCCTGAGGGCAGGGTCGTTAAGAACTTGCGATCCAAAGCTTGTGGTGGCATGTCCATCTTCTTCGTGAAGGGTGTAGAGACAAACAAGTGTGTTGCCCCAGTATCAAATAGTATAGTAGCATGCAGACAGAAACTAAATATCTGACATGTGACAATCGTAGAAGTGCTCACCACATCTTCTTTGGAGAGAGAGAATACCGTGGCATTCGTCGTAACTGGCGGGGCTTCCAATCTCCCTTGGCTTATTGGAGTACCTTCGATTGCAGCCTGCATCTGGTGTAGTTGTGGAGGAGCACCCATGTACTGTGTATACTGCTGAGGAGGTGCCTGAACCTGAGTAGGGCAGTCCTAGACTCTATGCCCTTCCTGTCCACAGTTGTAGCATCTATTTGTGCCCCTGTAGCACACTCCGAGATGTATCTTCCCGCATGTAGTACACTGAGAGATCTTGGGCTACTTGTTCGCTGGACCACCTTTAGAGTCATCCCATTACTTTCTCTTGCCATTGTGGTTCCCTTTCCAAGTACTCTGGGTTCTATGACCTCCTGACTGGGCTTGACTCTTGCCTTTATTCAGTGCCTTCTTTTGCTGGTTAATGTTGTTCAGGTAGTGCTCGGTGATCAGGGAACTACTGAATAGCTCCTCTGTGGTCTATAGTCTATTAACTCCGCCGGCCACATTCAGAGCTATCTCGGGTCAGAGCATCTTCAGCATGAGTCTGACCCTTTCTCTTTATGTACTGTCCAACTCTGGGCATAGGCGTGCGAGCCGGTTGAATCTCTTCACAGCTTCACTAACTGATAGGTCACCTTGTCGGAACCCGGTGAACTCGTCGTAATGCTTGTTTGTCACCCTCATGTGGAAGAATTCTTCGAAAAATTCATATTCGAAGTCCGTCCATCTCATTTGATTCACTTGCCTCTTTGCTTTAACCCTTTCCCACCACATTCGGGCATCTCCCGAAAGGCAAAATGATGCACACTTAATCTTCTCATATTCGGGCCAGTCCAATAGCTCTACGATGCTTTCCACAGTCTTGAACTAGGCCTGGGCGTCCCATGGTTCACCAGTACCAGAGAAATTTTTCGTCTTCAGCCTCTGCCACAGGATTAGGTAAGCTTCTTGTCGAACTATCGGGCCAGGGCCTGCTGGTGGGGCGGTAGGGTTTCCTTGCTGGTTCATTAAAGCATTTATCACTTGCTGTTGCTCTGTGACATGACGCTGGAGTTCAGTAACCACATGTGTAAGGTCAAGTGAGGGTGCTATCTCATCAACTCTATTACTGCGTCTCCCAGCCATGTTTATCTTCATATATTATAATAAGGCTAGCATAAGATTATCATACATATATTCATGCATATTTAAACTAAAGGCTAGGATAAGATTATCATACATATATTCATGCATATTTAAACTAAAAGCATTTCTTATCATACAAGAAAGAAATAGAATATGCATAGAATTTCTTACTTGGAGCGGCAGGATAGGAGCTTGATATGTGTGTAGTGGAAAGGCAGATCAGCTCTTATACCAACCTGTCACGCCCGCCCTTTCCCGTAATCTAGAGGGGTAGGAAGGGCGATGCGACGCGATCATACATGCGTGCATATTCAGCAGAAGACTTTAAACTTTTTTTTTTAAAACATAAAACATGGAACATGCATTTACCTTCGACCATGTAAATAACTCAACATTCTTAACCATGTAACAGGTGAACATTTACTAAGCATGTATAATCATTTCATAAGGACACTACTTGGTTCAAGTTCATGATAATCAACATAATGGACACCAAGTAGCAACCATCAAAGCATCAAGTAGTAATCAACTCTTAACAACTAACATGCAGAACTTTAAAACATGCATAAGTTTTGGAATATAAAACAGATCTCTTCCACCATGCCACTGCCACACACACTTTGCCCCTCCTGCTGCTCCCTTTAGTTTAGCCATTCTTTACCCTTATCTACAGTACAAGGGAAACATGAAACTATAAGCACATAGGCTTAGTAAGATCCTTTCCTACTCACAAAAGCCATACATCAACGATTAGACATAAAGTAGTGACATGTTCATCTAGACAACATATAGGCATAGCATTCATATAAAAGTAGTGGCATGATCATTTAGGAACATATAAGCATAGCATTCATATAAAAGTATTGGCATGATCATTTAGGAACATATAAGCATAGCATTCATATAAAAGTAGTGGCATGATCATTTAGGAACATATAAGCATAGCATTCATATAAAAGTATTGGCATGATCATTTAGGAACATATAAGCATAGCATTCATATAAAAGTAGTGGCATGATCATTTAGGAACATATATCGTAAAACATAATAATCACATAGACATGAAAGGGGTATATGCAAGATGTTCTTTGAAAACATATATTGTATAGGTACTTAAACATAATCTCAACATGGAGAGCCCAACATTGTACCACATACATCATCATCTTTGCGCGCATCCATAAATAGACCCGAGGTAGCTAATCCCTAACCTACTAGGGTACTAGGTCCGTACTACGACCGTCGACCTAGGGGCAGCATAGGAGCCCATCCTAGGCCCGTACTACGACCATCGGCCTAGGGCAACTTAAAATCCCATCCCGTACTAGGTCCGTACTATGACCGTCAACCTAGGGGCACGTAGGAGCCCATCCCATGGACCATGCTAGGGTCCGGTACAAGCCATACAAAAGTAAAATAGCATATCATGTTCCTTATCATAACATATCATATTCCTTATCATAACATATCATGTTCCTTATCTTAACATATCATGTTCCTTATCATAACATATTATGTTCCTTTTGATAACATATCATGTTCCTTTTCATAACATAAAGAGTGCTCTTAGTCCCCATTCATAGGGAAGCCTCTCTTAGGCATTTCATCATACATACTTGTTCATCATGACGCAATGAGCATAACATAATCATACATTCATACAATTAACATGGACATAAGGTAATGGCATAAATAAATCATGCTATCATAAAGTCTAACTATCAACATGTTAACATCATATATAGATATATCATGGCATGGAAGATCATGGGTGAGCATGAACAAGGTTTGGACGAAACTTCCAAGGGGGATCTTAAGAATTCAAACCCTAATTCAACTTGTACAAGGTCTAACTAACATCAGGCTAACATCATATACATATATATCATGGCATGGAAGATCATTGGTGAGCATACACTTATCATGGCCGAAACATCCAAGGAAGGTTTGTAAGAATTCAACACCCAAACAACTTACACAAAGCCTAACTAACATCATGTTAACATCTTATATACATGTAGCATTGCATGGAAGGTCATTAGTTGGCACATACATGGTCTTGGCCGAAACTCTAATAGAGGTTTTAAGGATTCAAATGCTCAAACAACTTGTACAAAGCCTAACTATCAATATGTTAACATCAAATATATATAGATCATGGCATGGAGAATCATTAGTAGCCCAAACATGGTCTTGGCCGAAACCCTAATGGAGGTTTTAAGGATTCAAATGCTCAACAACTTGTAAAAAGCCTAACTATCAACATGTTAACATCAAATATATATAGATCATGGCATGGAGAATCATTAGTAGCCCAAACATGGTTTGGCCGAAACCCTAATGGAGGTTTCAAGGATTCAAATGCTCAACAACTTGTACAAAGCCTAACTATCAACATGTTAACATCAAATATATATAGATCATGGCATGGATAATCATTAGTAGCCCAAACATGGTTTGTCCGAAACTTTCAAAGAGTGGTCTTAAGAAATCAACAATCGAAACAACTTGTACTGCAGGTGAGGGGATTACTTACATCCTTTCGCTTGTTTAGTATAAGGATATACCCTAGGTGGTGCCAAGACAAGACCCCTTTTCTTGCTTCTTGAGTTTTCAGAAATGGGAGAAAGGAGAGGGAGGTTTTCGGTAGAGGAAGAAGAAAGGAGAAGAGAATGATGAATTTGTGTTCTCTTGTCTCCTCATTACCCCTATTTATTCAATTGAAGGTGTCCCTTTGCCTCCCCTATCCTTATCTATCATTTCCCTTACCCTTCTCATAGCACACCCCTGCTGGGCTTTTGGTTATCGCATGCATCCTAAGGTTTAGTTTTCTGCTTGGAGGTTCAGGGTTCAAACCCTGGGCCATGCATCCTTTTTTGCTCTATTTTCTTTTATTTTTGAAAGAGCCCACATAAAAGGCCATTATAATCATAAAAAATTCTTATAAAATTTGCTAGAAATTTTATGGGCATTACACAAGTCATCCATGACTTGTTCATCCTTACGCTAGACTTCAGGTGTTTTCATCGTCTATTGTCATACTAATCGGGTCTACACCGCCAAGGAACATTTGGGCTTATGCTGCCAAGACAAGCTTGGACTTTACGCCGCCAACCATTGGACTTATGCCACCAAGACTACAACTTGGACTTTACACCATCAATATCACACCATTGGACTTCCCAAATACAAACTCCATGTTGGACTTTCCAAATGCCAAGACCCATGCTTGGACTTTACCATTGCCAAGACCTATGCTTGGACTTTCTAAATGCCAAGACACATGCTTGGACTTTCCATGCCATGTACCCAAGACATGGACATTCCAATGCCAAGTGTCCCACTTAGACTTCTCCATCTTATGATCAACCCCATGTCAATCATATAGTCAACCCATTGTCAAAAACCAAAATACTGCTCGAGTCAAACTCGAGTCCGGTCAATCGTGACCTAGGTCTATTGCACCAACAATCTCTCCCTTTTTGATGTTTGATAATACATTTAAGTTAAGCTAACAATAACCTAAACTTAAACACTTCCAATGCCAAAACATAGTGAAGGTTTAACTAACTTAAACCTCACTTCTTCCCCTTTGGCATACATCAAAAAGACTCCCTAAGGGTATCAATGTCTCAGATACCAATGAGATCTTACAATCTCCCCCTTGGTCCAAAAACATCTAGGATGCCTTCACTCGTCCTAGTGATAAGTCCCATATCACTAAATGAAAGGAAATTCTCACTTCTCCAATTCTCCCCCTTTGGTGAGCACAATGAGGGTTTCTAAAACCCTTCATGGGTCCCCCTTTGAGGAATACACATTGATCATCCCATGATGGATAACCTCCCCCTAAAGGCTTGTTTCCTCTTGACCATTGCACCAATAATATCCTTGGAGAGTCCCTAAGCCTATAGGAACACTAAACCATCAAAATTAAGGGCAAAAGTTTAAACTTGAACATTCACACACCTTAAAATTTGATTTCCACCCTAAACAACTCTCATAATCTATTTCCAATAGATTTTCACCCTTCCAATGCTTTCCAAAGCATATCCTAGGGTTAGAAGCAGTTAGGGTAGCCTAAATTTGCTGAAACTAGGCTAAACAAACCTTGTTTACCCAAAATCAACCTTGGTAGTTGACTTGGTCAACAACCAGTCGACTGCCCTTAATGCCAGTCGACTGTCCAAGGTGGCAGTCGACTAGTTTTTCCAAATGTAGAAATCCAAAATTTAGAAATGAAATTCAGAAAATCCTAAGTAATTATACACAATTCAAAAAATCTTGTAAATTCATATGTATAATACTCATGTCAAACATTATGGGTGAAAAATATTTGAAAAATAAAATACCAATTAAATAGTGAGATTGATACAAAGTTCAAAAACAATAAAAACTTCAATGTTTTGAGCCTACTTTATATAAACTTCATCAATGGTGACTTCTATCAAAAGATAGACTACACCAAGGTTTTTAAAAATGATTTTGAAATGATTTTAAAACCTTATTTTGGACCATGATCTATGGACTCAATGCACATGACTTTCACATTAGATCTCCCCATGATCCATCATTAGATTGAAATGAGTTTGAGTTCATCTAGATGCAAAATCTATGCACCTTGAACCTAACTCACTTTCCTAACATATCACATGTGTCTAGAGTGTATCAATACACACACATGTCAATTTGATGTGAGATGTGAGTTTGGTTATTCCTATACTAAGGTCTCAGGCATTTTTCTAGGCAACTCTATTTGATTCCCTTATACATGGGACTTCAAATCATGTCATAGTCCTTAAATCAATTTTATTAATTTTAAATGCATGAATGATAATCATGGTATATAATGATAGCATTATTAAAATATGTGTCAATAATCATGATGTCATGACATATAAATAAAATCTAACCACTAACATGACATAAAAATCGACCTAAACATTATCATGATATTTTATAAGATTAAATGAAATATGATGTCATGACATGACATATGGCAAGCAAAGCATGTCAAGTATAAAATACAAATGTATATAATACCTAAGTGTTACACTCAAATTGCTATTTGTTAAAATTAAACCAAAATTGCCATAATACCACAAATCTACCAACTGTGCCAAAAACCCAAATTGACACATCATGACTCTAAAACCTAAACTGTGCCAATTTGATCAATTTTTAAATTTCTCAAATTTAATTGGCACATCCTAAAATCCTTTAGAATACAAATTGAACCCTCATTTCTAAGGTGTCACATAACCTTGAAAATGTTCTAAAGTGACAACTTTGCTATGGTTAGAATAACTACTCATCCATTCAAGGTTTACACAACCTAACCCATCTAGCATGAAGGAATCATGCTCCTAGGAACCCAATACCTATTGTAGCTCCTTGAGTTTACTAGGTACTCACTAGGGATATTCTCCCTTAGTACCTTCCTAATGACCCTTTTAGGCATGGAAGCCTTGATCAATTGGGTCTTGTCATGGTTAACCTTAGGGATTGTTTCCCTAGTAACCTTCTTAGTGGTCTTCCAATGTTTAATGGAAACCTCAACCACTAGACATCTACCATGGTTAGCCTTAGGGATAACTTCCCTAGTAACCTTGGTTTTCCTAGACATAGATTTGGTTCCATAATCAAATGGAACATTGTGGTAGGTCTCCTTCGGCTTAGGGTTGTGACCCAAACCTTTTTTGCCCCTAGATGTCTCTTGCCACCTGGACCCTAAATTTTGTCCATTTGACCCTTGAATTGGATTTTGCATTTTCTTAAGGGTCTTCTCTAATTTCTCAAGCCTTGACCTCAAGGCTTGGTTATTTTACTCTAATTGCCCAATTTTTTTATCTTTCATCAATTATTTGGGCATAGTTCTTTCTCTTAGGCATATGCCTACCCATCTTAAGGTTAATGCCTACATGATTTTCTACCTTTCTAATCGCTTTCTTAAGTAGAATTATTCTAGGGTTATTTGTTCTAGATTTGTCCTTAACCCTAATATTGCAAGATTTGTCACCTAAGCAATAGGCTCTATTTCTAACATTCTCCTTATGATTATGCACAATTGCAAGAGAGTTAAAATTACTCTTAACATGCTTTTGATTATTACGTAATTAAAGAGCATTATTGAAATATACCTTAGGGTTTGCCTTAGCTCCCCCTACATGTGTCGCTCCTTCTTTTCCCTTGCTAGGTTGCCTTCCCTTAGGGCATTGACTTCTATAGTGTCCCTTTTGATGACATTTGAACCAAATGATATGCTCCTTGATCTTTTGACTTTGGGCACCAGCTTCCTTGTCCTTTGGCACCGGTTGAGCATTTTTGACTCTTTTTGGACACTAACTCTTGTAATGTCTGGCTTCCCTACACTCAAAAATATATTATGTGATTTTTATCTATAATTATAATGTTTAAGTTACCTAGATCGAAATTTTGACTGTCCTTCATTTCTTTCGGATGTTGATGGTTCTTCTTGCTCTTGCCCCAAAGTGGATGGTCTCTCCTCCTTCTCAATCCTAGAGATGGAGACTTGATAACTACTATTTTATTGTATTATTTTTGTCCTTAATATCAATGTTTTTATCCTCTTGAGTGATTTATTGTCGATTATTAACATGTTTTATAAGTTTGGATTCATTTTGGACCTTATTGTAAATTCTCCTAAATTTTGGACTTATATGCAAATTTTATCTTTGTTTATAGAAGATCGAGATGAGCCAATGGACTAGACTAAAGTTGGATCAAATACGACTTCATCTAGGATCATAACAGACATTTCAAGCTGATTTAATCTGAGCCCTTCATCAAGATCGAAGGTAATTCAATCAAGAGATCATATCTGAGCAATATAGACCGTCCGATGAAAGCGGCTGGATTTTAAGCCATCTATCCAGATCTGGAGAGATCCAGTCCATACATTTAGATCTGGAAATCTTATCCCTTCATCCAAATTAGACCAATCATGATTGTCTAAGCAAATTGATCAGATCCCTTCATTCAAAATCGAGGAAATCTTAACCGTTGGATGCATTGCCTAGTTCATTGATTAATCAAGCAATTAAACCCTAGATTGAATCAAGGGCTGAGATTGAGTGGCAAAATGATCGGATGGTCATGAAAATTGGCCCATAAATTCCATAATTTCCTCACTCGCGAGCAGCGTAGCGGCAGAATAGAATCACGTCGACCTTCCTCCTCAATCGCACAAGCGATGACCTTCCTCCACACGATGACGATGACAACTCTAGTAGCCCATCTCCGACGACCCTTCCCCCCATCCAGTGAGTGTTGATCCTCTCCCATCCGGTCGACAGAGCAAGATGCGGTGGTTTAGCAGCTTGATTTACAGTGAGCGAAGGCAGGGATTTTGGCAATCCATCTTCACCGGTGATCCTTCTCATCCCGCCAGCAAATCAAGATGCGATGGTTCAATAGAAAGGTCAAACATGAGCAGATGTAGGGATTCCGGTCCACTCTCTTCACCGGCAAACTTTCCAGCACCTGCGACCAGAGCTGAGACACCGCAACTAGACGTGATTCGAAGGGTCGAGGTCAGCTACTACAACTGGGATTCGGCAACATCTTTTCCCAGCTCCAACAACATCTTTTACAACCCAATTCCAATGGTAGAGCAATAATCCAGCACCGGTGAAAAGCTTTACAACCAATGTTCCGGTTCCACTCCTTCACGTGGTCGTGGTTCGACCTCTTCGATTTCCAGTTCCATCCATTGGCTGCCGGGAATCGGCAGCTTCGCAATCCATCATTGGAGTAGAAGGCTTGCATCTAGTTCCAGTTCAGCACTTGCCGGAGGATTTTCTGGCAAGGAATCTATTCATCCCATTTGTCGGAGATTGCTGTTCAGATCGTCATCGTCGCCGGAGAGGGAGGTCCCTTCTCCGGGTGTTGTGGTTCGTCGCTTTACTATCTTTGGAATTCATGATGAATTGAACTTGTTATCACCCCTAATTGTTACCGTTGTAGTTTCATTCCTAACTTAAGTTGTGAATTCATAGTTTAATTTGTTGTTAGTTTGTAGTTTGACTTGCAGTTTAATTCGTAGTTTACCTTGGATTTTAATTAGCAGTTTCATTTGGTAGTTTAGTTGTAGTTTAATTAGGATGCTTAGTTTTGAGTTTAATTTGTAGTTAATGAGTTTGACTGGTTAATTGCAAATCTTAGTTTAATTATTTGTTAGTTTGATTACTTGCCTATTTAAGTGCTATTTTCATTAGTTAGAAGTGTTTAATAATAGGTTCTATTTATTTCATGTTTTCCTTTACACTCATGTTATATTGCATTTGAATTGTTGTTTAAATTCCTACACTGTCTTTATGTCGTTGAATGCTCTTCTTTGAATGCTTAGTTTATATCTTCTTTAATTTCATTACCATCATAGTTTAGTTAGATTAAGGTTTTAATTACTTGCATTGTCTTTCATTCAGTAGGATTAGTCTTTTAAATTCCAAACCCCCATTTGAAATGGAAAATCCAAAGCAATAATTACCAATCCTAAGATTACTATTTTATCGATTACACTCATTGAGAAATGATCCGGGCCATTCACTATGCTATATTAATATAGAGAGAGTTTGATAATTAACTTGTAACAGTACCACGACACAATTACCATTATCAAAATTTTGCCGCCGTTGTTGGGAAGTGTAATAGTGCTTAGTAGACTTAGGATTGTTTGCCCATTTTTCTAAAATAAAAAAAAAATCAATATTTTTTGTTTAGGGCTTCATTCTTTCATTTTCTGTATATCCATGTATTTTTCCATGTATACTTTCTATGTCTTTTGATTTGTTTGTTGGTGTTTCAGGAAAGACCAGGAATTATCTTTTCTGAGAAACATGGATCCGTATTATCAGCAGTATGGAGACTACAGTGGATAGTTAGCATCATTGCTGCAACAACAATTGAGTGATAATCATCAGTGACAACAAGAAAGGATAAAAAGTTTGCAAATCAAGCTAGATCAAATTGCATCATCCATCAGCAAGATGCAAGCTCAAGAGTTCATTCATCCTCTGTCAGAGACCATTTCTATGGATATCGACGCACTTAGGGAGATGGATTGTGGAGTGGGTGATAGGCATATCTATGATTCAGCTACTCCATAGGACTCCTATGAACCATTGTGTTGTGATGCAATTGTGGACATTGATGGATGTGAATTCATTGATGAAGTTGTTGTTGTGTCAGATGTTTAGGATGATGACATGGGTGTGTTGCTAGCTCCTCCTATTGACATTCTAATTTCAGAGGAGACGGTGCTTATAGAATTATCATATTCAGTTGTGTAACCACCTATTATGCATAATCAGAAGTCAATTCTCATAGGAGTGGTGGATAGCTGGGAACCCCAAACTGGACACTCCCACATGAGATCGAGTCTCCAACAAGAATATTGTTGATCAAGGCACTGACAGAAAATGCAATAATCCATCCCCCAAGTTGTAAACTTCTGCTGAATCATCTTCGACCTCCAGAGAAGACATATAAGAAGGCGATCATATTAGAGGGAGCAACACTGGACTATTCTGATCACATGAAGGAGGTGTTCGCTTTCTCTTGATCGACCTCACCTCCGGCGTGGATTTTACTTCTGAACCATCTTCAACTGCTAGGAACACTTTTACTCCACTCCCAGCCTGGATGCTCTTACTGAACCACCTCTAACCGCCAGGACCTTAGGGGAATTTTTTCCATCTTATCTTCTTTTTTTCATTGTATATACATTTCTTTTACTTTATTTGTTTTTTTGCTTGTTATGTTTCAGAGTTTTTGTTTAGTCGGTTTTTCAAATATATTTTCTTTGCATTCCTTCATATCATCTTAGAAGTCATGAAAGCTAGTTAAATTGGTTGTCGAGTTTCGGGAATTTATTATCATGAATGAATTATTTGATTGCATATGGTTACTACTTGGTGATGGATTCTATGTTGATAGATCGAGATGATTTTTTTTCATTCCTAGTAAGGATTGTGCCTGTTTTTATTGCTTGTGTGTGGTGCACATGTGGTTATTGTAACTCTAGAACTTGCTTTGATTCTTTCAAGACCACACAACCATAGATTTGCATGATTACTATGAAGGCAATCTCACTGGTTTCCCTTTACTACTTTTGTTTCCATATGCTACTCAAATAATTTCCTTATCATATGCCATGCCATTTTCATTATTCATTCTATTGTCTTTATATTCCTACATCATGTCATTTCTTCTCTATTTCTATTTTTGGATGTGGAATATCGGATGTTCCATGTTGAGGTTTTGCTCGGGACGAACAAAAGTTTAAGTGTGGGGGGAGAGAATAGCTCAAGAGAATTCAATGTAAGCATAGACATGTCGTGCTTGATCAGCATGGACAAGCATGTTTTTTATTTTATAATTGAACTTGATGTTTTTTTGGAGCATAGAGAAGTGCACTGCATGTCAAGAAAAAAAAATGGAAAAAAAATATTGGGAAAGAAGTTGAAAAAAAAAAGAAAAAAAAACAATTGGCCAAAACAATAAAGGCAATAAAAAAAATATTTGACATGCTATGCCATTTTTTATGTTTGTGAAAATATTTTTGTGATAGACATCCCTTATTGCAACTATTGAGAAATTTATTGCATATCATCTATAGATTTGTATTGTGAAAGTGATAGGGGTTGTTTACATGTTTAGTAGCATGGTTGGATGAAAACTTTTGGGGCATTGCTTTATTGTACTCATCTATGTAGCATTCCAATATTTCAATATCTTCTTGTATTTATATAGCTATTTCATTTCTTGCCTTTCTTTCCTTTCACACATATTGTCATTTTTCTTGTATTCATGTTTCCCTTACATTCCTAATAAGCCTTCAATAATTGTGCATTCTTATTTGTATATAGTGGTGAAGGTAGAAGAAAAGTAAGCATATGGTAGTGCATAAATCATGAATTGCTTGAGTGAACTCCACTATTAGAAGCTTATGAGAGTGAGAGAAACCACCACTTATCTTGTGAGGCTTAATCATTCTTAGTTTATTCAGGATGGATTGAAATCACCATGTTTGTTAACCTATGTAAGATTTGAGTCCATAATTGCTTGAGTCTTTGAGATTAGGCAATCCTAGGTAACTTTCTTTCACGATGTTCTATGCATGATTGGGAATTGCTAGGAAAATATATATTCAGTTTACTTTTAGTTTTCTTTGCATGCTCGGGATGCACAAGAATAAGTATGGGGGAATTGATAACTACCATTTTATCATATTATGTTGGTCCTTAATATTAATGGTTTTATCCTCTCGAGTGATTTATTGTCGATTATTAACATGTTTTATGAGTTTGGATTCATTTTGGACCTTATTGTAAATTCTCCTAAATTTTCGAATTATATGCAAATTTTTATCTTTGTTTGTAGGAGATTGAGATGAGCCAATGGACTAGACTCAAGTTGGATCAAATATGGCTTCATCTAGGATCATAATGAGCATTTCAAGCTGAATTAATCTGAGCCCTTAATCAAGATCGAAGGCAATTCAATCAAGTGATCAGATCTGAGCAATATGGAACGTGCGATTAAAGTGACTAGATTCTGAGCCATTTATCCAGATCTAGTGTGATCCAGTTCATACATTTAGATCTGGACATCTTAGCCCTTCATCCAAATTAGATCAATCATCATTGTCCAAGCAGATTGATCAGATCCTTCATTCAAAATCGGGGAAATCTTAATCGTTGGATGCATTTCCTAGTTCATTGATTAATCAAGCAATTAAACCCTAGATTGAATAAAGGGCTGAGATTGAGGGGCAAAATGATCGGATGATCACGAAAATTACCCTTAAATTCCATAATTTCCTCACTCGTGACCAATGCAGCAGCGGAATAGAATTGCACTAACCTTCCTCCTCAATCACACGAGCGGCGACCTTCCTCCACACGGTGGTAGTGACAGCTCTGGCATCCCATCTTTGGTGACCCTTCCCCCATCCAGTCGGCATTGATCTCCTCCCATCCGGTCGACAGAGCAAGATGCAGTGGTTCGGGGACTTGATTTGCAGTGAGCAGAGGCAAGGATTCTGGCAATCCATCTTCACCGGTGATCCTTCCCATCCCGGCGGTAGATCTAGATGCAATGGTTCGCCAGTTCGGTCGGCCATGACCAGTTGCAGGGATTCAGGTCCCCATCTTTACCAGTGAACTTTCCAATGCCTGCGATCGAAGCTGAGACGCCTCGGCTGGATGTGATTCGAAGGGACAAGGTCAACTACTACTGTCGGGATTTGACATCATCTTTTCCCATCTCCGACAGCTTCTTTTACAACCTAATTCTGATGGCAGAGCAATAATCCAGTGCCAGTGAAGAGCTTTATAATCAATGTTCCAATTCCGCTCCTTCCCGTGGTCGTGGTTTGGCAGCTCCGCCTACTAGTTCCAACCATTGATTGTCGGGATTCGGCATCTCCGCAATCCATCGGTGGAGCAGAAGGCTTGCATCCAGTTCCAGTTCAGCACTTGCCGGAGGATTTTTCGACAAGGAATCCATTCATCCCATCCGCCGGAGAATGTTGTTCAGATCATCATCGTCACCGAAGAGGGAGGTCCCTTCTCCGGGTGTTGTGGATTGTCGCTTTACTATCTTTGGAATTCATGGTGAATTGAACTTGTTATCACCTCTAATTGTTACCGTTGTAGTTTCATTCATAGCTTAAGTTGTGAATTTGTAGTTTAATTTGTAGTTAGTTTGTAGTTTGATTTGCAGTTTAATTCATAGTTTACCTTGGATTTTGATTAGTAGTTTCATTTGGTAGTTTAGTTGTAGTTTAATTAGGATGCTTAGTTTTGAGTTTAATTTGTAGTTAATGAGTTTGACTGGTTAATTGCAAATCTTAACTTAATTATTTGTTAGTTTGATTACTTGCCCATTTAAGTGCTATTTCCATTAGTTAGAAGTATTTAATAATAGGTTAGATTTATTTAATGTTTTTCTTTACACTCATGTTATCTTGCATTTGAATTGTTGTTTAAATTCCTACATTGTCTTTATGTTGTTGAATGCTCTTCTTTGAATGCTTAGTTAATATCTTCTTTAATTTCATTACCATCATAGTTTAGTTAGATTAAGGTTTTAATTACTTGCATTGTCTTTAATTCAGTAGGATTAGTCTTTTAAATTCCAAACCCCCATTTGAAATGGAAAATCCAAAGCAATAATTAGCAATCCTAAGATTACTATTCTATCGATTACACTCGTTGGGAAACGATCCGAGCCGTTTACTATACTATATTAGTGTAGAGAGGGTTTGGTAATTAATTTGTAACGGTACCACGACACAATTTCCATTATCAAAATTTTGGTGTCGTTCCCGGGGAGTGTAATGGTGCTTAGTAGACTTAGGATTGTTTATCCATTTTTTAAAAAAAAAATTCAAAATTTTTTGTTTGGGGCTTCATTCTTTCATTTTCTGTATATCCATGTATTTTGTTATGTCTACTTCTTGTGTCTTTTGATTTATTGTTTGGTGTTTCAGGAAAGACCAGGAATTATCTTTTTTGAGAAACATGGATTCATATTATCAACAGTATGGAGACTATAGTGGATAGTTACCATCATTGCTGCAACAACAAATGAGTGATAATCATCAGCAACAACAAGAAAGGATAAAAAGTTTACAAATCCAGCTAGATCAAATTGCATCGTCCATCAGCTAGATGCAAGCACAAGAGTTCTTTCAGCCTCCGTCAGAGACCATTTCTATGGATATCGACGAGCTTAGGGAGATGGATTGTGGAGTGGGTGATAGGTATATATATGATTCAACTACTCCACAACACTCCTATGAACCATTGTGTTGTGACGCGATTGTGTACACTGATGGATGTGAATTCATTGATGAAGTTTGTTAGTAATATATGAGAGATGTCCTAAGGCAATCGCCTTATGTATGAACCATTTATATGATAAATGAAGATTCACTATTTGAGTATACATGTTTTATGTATTTGATTGGATCATAAACTCATTTACTGAATGTCCACGATACGATTCACAGCATGAGAGAATTTGTGATTGGATCACAACTAGTGAGTATCTCTACATGTGTAATTGTGATGTATCGAAATTATCCCTAGTCGATGAATTGATGGATTTGGACACCATCAATTCTGTCGAGACTAGCACGAGGTATACTCCTTGGTGTATCCAAGCAGCTGATTCTCACTGGCTGGAGACATAGTGATGTCCGGAGTTAATCGTGGAAGCTAGTTATGGTAACTAGTTCATTGGAGTGACCAGCTGTAAGACTTCATATGGTTCTCTGCATATATAGATATGTCAATGAAGTTCTTACTGTGGCTTAAGTGCGATGTTCCTTTGACTTGCGGTATTCAAGTCATCTTGATCATAGAGACTTATGCTTTGACATCTTAAGCAAGCATCTCTAAGGAGATGTGAACCTGGGATGATTGGGTATAAGTCGAAGTGATCGAAGGTGTTTGAATAGCCTATAAAGGATTCACCACTCCTTGCGAGGAGATGTATACCCATGGCCTCTCGTCGGATTGTTACTAAAGTCTTTGGCCAAAGCATTACATGTTTAGAGTAAGGTACTCTTCGATACATGTGGAGTAACTAGAATCCGTAGGACGAGGAAATGATACTTGGGCTAGGTGTGACGTAGTCAGCCTAGTGGAGACTGACACAATAGACCATGTCCTGAACCAAGTGGGTATAAGATGAGTGAAGGGAATGGGGCACGAATCATTCGAGCTGTTGAAAGGTTTTAGAAATAGTTCTTGATCAACTGTTGATCTTTTCGATTAATTGGGGATCATGATGTACTACTAGGTGCCACTCATGATCATTCTATAATTAATGGTTAATTATAGACGGCCAACATAAATCGAGAACCTATTTGGTCACACGCACAACGAGCGTAATCCGAAGGATTTAAAACGAGCTTGAGAATGGGATTCTCAGACCGAGAGAAACTAAGTTTGGTTGAACCAAACATAAAGCGAGCATGAAATCGTTTTAGTCGCAATGGAAGCGTGGATGGGCCGTGTCTTATGAAGACATAATGGATGGACCAAAATGGTTTGGTTCTAATCCAATGGAGGAGAATAAACCAAAGGGTTTGGTTTATTTTAAACGAATGAACCAAAAGTTGGTTCGGTTCGTTTTAACTTAAAATAAACCATCATGGTTTGGTTTATTTTAACTTATCTTAATGGAGGGGGTTAACGGGCCTAATGGTTATGATCCAATAACCATTAAGAGAATTAGTTCTCTATAAAAGAGGGCTTAAGGGATGGTTTAAGCCCTAATCCACAACCCTAAGTTGCCGCCCACCTCTCCTTGGAGAAATTCGGAGCTAACTCTCCTCCTCCTTGCCACCGCCCACCTTGAGGCTCCAACCGGCATCCAGAAGGCTGCTTCCTTCCCCCTTGCCGGCGTCGAGCTGCTGCTGGTTAGTGCTCCGGTGATCTCCTTCAAGTTTGGCATCAAGGTGAGCTCTATCTCCCTTGGTTGGCCGGCGCCTATCACCTCCACCAAAGCTGTCCAGTTTTCTGGACAGCTTGTTCTCCTCTCGTCGGAGCGTCGTTTGGACGACGGTTAGAGCTTTGACAGTGGCTAACTTACCGGGGATTCGATCTCCGGTAATCCTCTGAGGTGGAGGACGAAGGATTCATCAATTGGTTGACGAATACCTCTCCGGAGAAACGAGTTTTGAGAACTCGTATTAGGATCCGAATTTGGATTTGGATCGTGATCATCTCTCGATCACGTCGTCTTCAACACGAGGCTAGTAACCCGTACGAAGACGAAGCTCGTGGCTTAGCGAAGTCATCCCGAGGAACTCGGCGTGGATACGGATAGAGACGATTCTAGCAAGGATCGTTCCGGTTGATGTCGTTCCCGCTACACGTCATACGAAAGGTATAACGTAGATAAATTTCCTTTTATTGGAAATTTAAATTTACGGTTATGTCTACACTTGTTGTAATATGCATGCGTGTGTTGTGTGTGTTGTAATAAATGTAGATTTATTATTTTTATTGCTTCCGCTGTGTTCATGTTTACGAAACATGATCGAACACACACACGCCGCGGTGCCGGAAACCCAACAGTGGTATCAGAGCCCAGGTTGTGTTTCGACATAATCGTAAAAATGGTTTTGCGATAGTCATAATGTATTTCTGGAAATTTTCTAATTTTGGGAAATTAGAAGTATTTATGGAAATTTTTCAATTTTGGAAAGTCTAGAAGTATTTATGGAAATATTCCACATTTGGAAAGTTGGAAGTATTTATGGAAATTGATATTTTTCATAAATAAAATATTTGATTAGATTCTGGAAATTTGTTTCCTAATTTAATCATGATTTGATTTGGAGAATCAAATCTTAAAATATTTTAATTTTCATAAGTAGTTTTAATGATTTAGGAAATTGGTTTCCTAAATAGATTTTCCTTAATCAAATAATTCCATAAATAAAATATGTGATTAGATTTGGAAATTTGTTTCCTAATTTAATTATGATTTGATTTGGAGAATCAAATCTTAAACATATTTTATTTCCATAAATAGTTATGACATATAAGGAAATTATATACATGACATAATTGTATGCCATGTAATTGCATTAGATGCATAACATTATGCCATGCGTGTCATGAAATGTAGATGTATGCCATGTATGTCATGCCATGTAGATAATAGTTATTTGCATGCAAAGAGGATGAGACATAAAAACCCTTAAACAATATTAAAGCCTACACCTTCCATTAATATGGTTAGAACCAGAGTTCCGTTTCTTGTTTGGGTTGTTGGACTCTCTCCAAGCCCGGCTCGAACCCGAACATGTTCAAACCGTGGAATAGTTTAATACTAATATGGTAAGTGTCAGAGGTCAATCGTTAGCTTTGGTTGTTGGACTCTCTCCAAGCAGGGCTAATTGGTTGAATGCGCTCTAACCATATTAAAACTATTTCCCGATTAATGGGTTGGCTTTAACCTGGAGCATCGGCTTGTTGGACTCTCTCCAAGGTCGATGTAAAGGGAGGTGAAGTTGGGTGCTATGCATATGATGCATACTTGTTAATGTGTTAACAACCCGATGTATGTGTGAACATTCAATTAGTTGATAGCACATTGTGATAGTTGCATATACGTGATATGCAATCGGTATAGTTGATACCTATCGTCGTAGTTATTAATGGCTTGTTGGACTCTCTCCAAGGTTGTTCATAACTATGATGGATATCAGCTCATTCGGAGATGGACCTACGATCTCCCGAAGTGATTTTGGGGTTTTTGAAATTCGAAAAATTAATGGGATTTATAAATGTATATTGATGCATTTTAAAATCATCTTTCTCATATATGCTCGTTTTGTATTTCTAAAATTGATCATGATGTCTTTGAATTTGCGTTCCATTTTGGATTCGAATAAATTGACTGGGCCGAGCTTCTTGGACTGGCTTAGAAGCTTGAGAATTGTTCTCAAGGTTGAAAAGTTTGCAAATGTCCTCGAAGCGCCTCTTCCCGCCCGTCCTAGTGACGATGCAACTCTGGACCAATTATTGGCCTATCAGAAACATGTGAGTGATTCTGAACAAATAAGTTGCATCATGCTAGCCGCGATGGAACCCAAGCTACGAAAGCAGCATGAGCATATGGATGCTCATATCGTAGTCCTTCATCTTTGTGAGTTGGTTGATGAGCAAGTGAGATTCGAAAGGTTCGAAGTCTCAAAGCTCCTCTTCACCTCTGAGATGCTAGAAGGTTCATCTGTGGTACTGCTCAATATCTTTGAAGCTGTGGAGTCTTAAGAAGCATGAAGCGGGGGCCTTGTTAGTTGATTCCTCGAAGAAAGGTTCTAAGAGGAAGTCAAAGGAACAGCAGAAGGGAAAGAAGAGAAGGGCTAAGAAGGTAGAACTAGCACTGAAGGAAACTTGCCATCATTATGGCAAGGAGAGCCATTCTTGAAGAAAGTGCAAGATTTATCTTGAGCCTGTGAAGAAGAATAAGGCATCGGATGCCCCATCTTCTTCAGATATCTTCGTTATTGATTGTCATTCTATTTCCTCAAACACTTGGGTATTGGATACTGGGTGTGGCTCACATATATGTAATGACATACATGGGCTGAGGAATAGAAGAAGACTCGTCAAGGGAGAGTCAAATTTACGTGTTGGGAATGGAGCAAAGGTTGCTGCACTCGCCATCGGAACGTATTTGTTGAAACTCCCTGCAGGACTTGTCTTAGAACTGGACAATTGCTTTTATGTTTTTTCGTTGATAAAGAACATCATTTCTATTTCTTGTTTAAATAGAAATGGGTACCATTGACTTTTAGTAACAATTGTTGTTACATAACTTTGAATGGAGTTCTTTATGGGACTGGAACTTTAAGCAATGGTGTTTATACGTTGGACGTATCCAGTGACATTTGCAATATCGAAGCGAGCAACAAGCGTGCTCGAAAGGATAATCAAATAGACTCCTACATGTGGCATTGTCGTCTTGGCCGTGTAAGCAAGAAATGCATGTCCGAATTACACCGATGTGGAATTCTGGAATCGTTTGAATTGGATTCATACGATACATGCGAATCATGCTTAAAAGGCAAGATGACTAAGTTACCTTTTACAAGAAAAGGTGAACGAGCGGGAGAGTTGCTAGGCCTAATACATAGTGATGTATGTGGACCTATGTCAACTCAAGCTTTAGGAGGCTATAGCTACTTCATTACCTTCACCGATGATCACTCACGGTTTGGGTATGTGTTCTTGATGAACCACAAGTCTGAAGCCTTTGAAAGGTTCAAAGAATTCCGAAATGAAGTAGAGAAATAACATGACAAGAGTATTAAAATACTTCGATCCGATCGAGGTGGAGAATACTTAAGTCAAGAGTTTCTTGATTATCTAAGAGACAATGGCATATTGTCTCAATGGACTCCTCCATATACACCACATAATGGTGTATCGAGGCGTATTAGGACCTTGTTGGACATGGTCGGTCAATGATGAATCATCGACTCTTCCCAAGTCCTTTTGGGGCTATGCACTTGAGACATTTGTTTACTTGTTAAGCGAGAATGCCTACCAAGGTAGTCTCGACTACTCCATTATGAGATATGGAATAGTAAGAAACCTCATGTATCTTACTTGAAGATATGGGGTTGTCTGCTTATGTGAAGTATGTCGGACAAATTGGATGCTAAGTCGATAAATGTCTATTTATTGGATACCCTAAGGAAACAAGGGTTACCAATTCTATCATCTGTGGAACAAAGGTGTTTGTTTGAGGCATCTTTGTGTTTCTAGAGAAAGAGTTTCTCTTGCAAGAAAGCAGTGGGAGTGTCGTCGAGCTTGAGGAGGCTCGAGGGACTCAAATAGACATTGATGAGATACAGTGAAGCCAGCGGTAGCAACTCATAGTGATGAGCAATCATTTGGACCTATTGTAACACCACATCTTCGTAGATCACGGTAGAACACGCGCATATTCACGAGAGATATGGATTTCGTATTGAATCGAAGCAGCGTGTTACTCATTGATGATGAGAGCCTACAGGTTATGAAGAAGTCTTGACAAGTTCGAAAGGGATAAGTGGCTTGGTGCCATGAAGTCGGAAATGGATTCCATGTATGAAAACCAAGTTTGGAACTTGGTTGACCCACTGAAGGATAAAGCCTATAGGGTGCAAGTGGGTTTTCAAGAAAAAGCATGGATGGTAATGTGATTACCTATAAGGCTAGATTGGTGGCGAAAGGATATCGTCAAAACAAAGTGTTGATTATGGCGAAACCTATTCGCTTTGTAGCTATGCTTAAATCCATTCGGATTCTCCACGGCCATAGCGGCTCATTATGATTATGAGATATGGCAGATGGATGTGAAAACAGCTTTCCTTAATGGAAACCTGCTCGAGGACGTGTATATGATACAGCCTGAGGGTTTCACATCGGTTGATAAAACCAAGGTATGCAAACTACGACGGTCCATTTATGGATTGAAGCAAGCATCCAGGAGCTGGAATATCCATTTTGATGAGACAATCAAAGGTTTGATTTCTCACAAAATCGACGAACCTTGTGTGTACAAGAAGGTTAGTGGGAGTGCGATCGTGTTCCTAGTATTGTATATGTCGATGACATATTACTTATAGAAGCGATGTTTGATCTTCTGATCGATTAAGGTTTGGTTATCAAGACATTCTCCATGAAAGACACAGGAGAAGCAACCTACATCCTCGGGATTAAGATCTATAGAGATAGATCGAAGCAGTTGCTTGGTCTTTTGCGATCTACATATATGACCGAGTGCTAAAGAGGTTTAGCATGTCGGAATCAAGAAAGGTTTCCTACCCATCGGGCATAGGGGTACACCTTTGAAGTCTATGTGTCCGCCTGAAGGCGAGAGGATTTGCATGAGTAAGATTCCCTATGCATCATAATAGGATCTATCATGTATGTTATGTTATGTCGAGGCCCGATGTATCGTATGCTCTGAGTGTCATGGCGGATACGATCGATCGAGGAATGGATTATTGGGTGGTATTAAGGCGATCCTTAAGTACTTGAGAAGAACTAAGGATGTGTTCCTAATATATGGAGAAGGGTACATGGTGATCGTGGGTATCACGGATGCGACTCGAAGACAAGGATGATTCCATGTCTCGATGCAGGTATGTATTCACCTAGAATGGAGCGCAATAAGTTGGAAAGGTTCCAAGCTTGACGCTATAGCGGATTACGCCACTAAGGCGAGAATACATTGCGACTTTAGGCGAGCAAAGGAAGCGGTTTGGATCAAGAAGTTCATCTCTGAACTTGATGTGGTCTCATCGATGATCCAAACATGTGCTTCGCCGCTATCATCTTATCAGAGAGATCATCAGTAGGAACGAAATACAAATCGAGAAAATTCCCACTGAAAGGAACTTAGCGGATCCTTTGACTAAGGCATTACCTCAAAATAAGTTTGAGGGTAATGTTCGAGCTTATGGTATTGGATACCGTAGCGATTGGCATTAGGCCAAGTGGGAGTCTGTTAGTAATATATGAGAGATGTCATAAGGCAATCGCCTTATGTATGAACCATTTATATGATAAATGAAGATTCACTATTTGAGTATACATGTTTTATGTATTTGATTGGATCTTAAACTCATTTACTGAATGTCCACGATACGATTCACAGCATGAGAGAATTTGTGATTGGATCACAACTAGTGAGTATCTCTACATGTGTAATTGTGATGTATCGGAATTATCCCTAGTCGATGAATTGATGGATTTGGACACCATCAATTCTTTCGAGACTAGAACGAGGTATACTCCTTGGTGTATCCAAGCAGCTGATTCTCACTGGCTGGAGACATAGTGATGTCCGGAGTTAATCATGGATGCTAGTTATGGTAACTAGTTCATTGGAGTGACCAGCCGTAAGACTTCATATGGTTCTCTGCATATATAGATATGTCAATGAAGTTCTTACTGTGGCTTAAGTGCGATGTTCCTTTGACTTGCGGTATTCAAGTCATCTTGATCATAGAGACTTATGCTTTGACATCTTAAGCAAGCATCTCTAAGGAGATGTGGACCCGGGATGATTGGGTATAAGTCGAAGTGATCGAAGGTGTTTGAATAGCCTATAAAGGATTCACCACTCCTTGCGAGGAGATGTATACCCATGGCCTCTCGTCGGATTGTTACTAAAGTCTTTGGCCAAAGTATTACATGTTTAGAGTAAGGTACTCTTCGATACATGTGGAGTAACTAGAATCCGTAGGACGAGGAAATGATACTTGGGCTAGGTGTGACGTAGTCAGCCTAGTGGGGACTGACACAATAGACCATGTCCTGAACCAAGTGGGTATAAGATGAGTGAAGGGACTGGGGCACGAATCATTCGAGCTGTTGAAAGGTTTTAGAAATAGTTCTTGATCAACCGTTGATCTTTTCGGTTAATTGGGGATCATGATGTACTACTAGGTGCCACTCATGATCGTTCTATAATTAATGGTTAATTATAGACGGCCAACATAAATCGAGAACCTATTTGGTCACACGTACAACGAGCGTAATCCGAAGGATTTAAAACGAGCTTGAGAATGGGATTCTCAGACCGAGAGAAACTAAGTTTGGTTGGACCAAACATAAAGCGAGCATGAAATCATTTTAGTCGCAATGGAAGCGTGGATGGGCCGTGTCTTATGAAGACATAATGGATGGACCAAAATGGTTTGGTTCTAATCCAATGGAGGATTTAAACGAATGAACCAAAAGTTGGTTCGGTTCGTTTTAACTTAAAATAAACCATCATGGTTTGGTTTATTTTAACTTATTTTAATGGAGCGGGATAACGGGCCTAATGGTTATGATCCAATAACCATTAAGAGAATTAGTTCTCTATAAAAGAGGGCTTAAGGGATGGTTTAAGCCCTAATCCATAACCCTAAGTTGCCGCCCACCTCTCCTTGGAGAAATTCGGAGCTACTCTCCTCCTCCTTGCCGCCGCCCACCTTGAGGCTCCAACCGGCGTCCAGAAGGCTGCTTCCTTCCCCCTCGCCGGCGTCGAGCTGCTGCCGGTTAGTGCTCCGGTGATCTCCTTCAAGTTTGGCATCAAGGTGAGCTCTATCTCCCTTGGTTGGCCGGCGCCTATCACCTCCACCAAAGCTGTCCAGTTTTCTGGACAGCTTGTTCTCCTCTCGTCGGAGCGTCGTTTGGACGACGGTTAGAGCTCTGACAGCGGCTAACTTACCGGGGATTCGATCTCCGGTAATCCTCTGAGGTGGAGGACGAAGGATTCATCAATTGGTTGACGAATACCTCTCCGGAGAAGCGAGTTTTGAGAACTCGTATTAGGATCCGAATTTGGATTCGGATCGTGATCATCTCTCGATCACGTCGTCTTCAACACGAGGCTAGTAACCCGTACGATGACGAAGCTCGTGGCTTAGCGAAGTCATCCCGAGGAACTCGGCGTGGATATGGATAGAGACGATTCTAGCGAGGATTGTTCCGGTTGATGTCGTTCCCGCTACACGTCATACGAAAGGTATAACGTAGATAAATTTCCTTTTATTGCAAATTTAAATTTACGGTTATATCTACACTTGTTGTAATATGCATGTGTGTGTTGTGTGTGTTGTAATAAATGTAGATTTATTATTTTTATTGCTTCCGCTGTGTTCATGTTTACGAAACGTGATCGAACACACACACGCCGCGGTGCCGGAAACCCAACAAAGTTGATGTTGTATCAGATGTTGAGGATGATGACTTGGGTGTGTTGCTAACTCCTCCTGTTGATATTCTAATTTCAGAAGAGATAGTGCTTATAGAATTATCATATTCAGCTGTGCAACCACTTGTTATGCATGATTAGAAGTCAATTCTCATAGGAGTGGTGGATAGTTGGGCACCGTAGACTGGACACTCCCACCTGAGATCGAGTCTCCAACAAGAATGCTGCTGATGAAGGCCCTGATAGAAAATGCAATAATTCAGCCCCCAAGATGAAAACTTCTGCTGAAACGTCTCCGACCTCTAGGGAAGAAATATAAGAAGCCGATTATATTAGAGGGAGCAACATAGGACTATTTTGATCACATGAAGGAGGTGTTCGCTTTCTCTCGATCCTCCTCACCTCCAGCATGGATTTTACTTCTGAACTGTCTTCAACCGTCGGGGAGTACTTTTACTCCACTCCCAGCCTGGATGTTCTTACTAAACCACCTCCAACCACAAGAACCTTAGGGGAGTTTCCTCCATCTTATCTTGTTTTATGTTCATTGTATATACATTTCTTTTACTTTATTTTTTTTTTTACTTGTTATGTTTCATTTGTTGTGTTTTTGATTAGTCGGTTTTTCAAATAAATTTTCTATGCATTTCTTTATATCATCTTAGAAGTCATGAAATATAATTAAATTTGATTGTCGAGTTTCAGGGATTTATTGTGATGAATGGATTATTTGATTGCATATGGTCACTACTTGGTGATGGATTCTGTGTTGATAGATTGAGATAATATTTTTTTTTTCATAATGAGGATTGTGCTTGTTTTTATTGCTTGTTTATGGTGCACTTATGGTTATTGTAACTCTAGAACTTGCTTTGATTCTTTCGAGACCACACAACCATAGGTTTGCATGATTACTATGAAAGCAATCTCACAGGTTTCCCTTTACTACTTTTGTTGCCATATTCTACTCAAATAATTTCCTTATCATATGTCATGCCATTCCATTTTCATTATTCATTCTATTGTCTTTGTATTCCTACATCATTTCATTTCTTCTCTATTTATATTTTTTGATGTGGAATATTGGATATTCCATGATGAGTTTTTGCCCGGGACAGACAAAAATTTTAGTGTGGTGGAGAGAATAGCTCAGGAGAATTCAATGTAAGCATAGGCATATCATGTGTGATCACCATAGAGAAGCTGTGTTTTTATTTTTATAGCTGAGCTTGATGTTTTTTTTACAGCATAGGGAAGGGCACTGCATGTCAAGAAAAAAATTGGAAAAAGAAATTTGGGAAAAAAAGTTGAAAAAAAAGATAAAAAATATTTGACCAAAACAATAAAGGCCGTAAAAAAAAATTGACATGTTGTGTCATTTTTTGTGTGTGATAGTACTATTGTGATAGACATCCCTTATTTCAACTATTGAGAGATTATTGTATATCATCTATGGATTTGTATTGTGAAAGTGATAGGGGTTGTTTACATGTTTAGTAGCTAGCTTGGATGAAAACTTTTGGGGCATTGCTTTCTTGTACTCATCTATGTAACATTCCAATATTTCCATATCTTCTTGCATTTCTATAGCTATTTCATTTCTTACCTTTCTTTCCTTTCACACATATTGTCATTTTTCTTGTATTCATGTTTCCATTACATTCCTAATAAGCCTTCAATAATTGTGAATTCTTATGTGTATATAGTGGTGAAGGTAGAAGAAAAGCAAGCATATGGTAGTGTATAAATCATGAATAGCTTGAGTGAACTCCACTATTAGATGATTATGAGAGCGAGAGAAACCACCACTAATCTTGAGAGGCTTAATCATTCTCTGTTTATTCAGGATGGATTGAAGTCACTATGTGTGTTAACCTATGTAAGATTTGAGTCCCTGATTGCTTGAGTCTTTGAGATTTGACAATCCTATGTAACTTTCTTTCACGATGTTCTATCTATGATTGGGAATTGCTAGGGAAATATATCTCCAGTTTACTTTTAGTTTTCTTTGCTTGCTCGGGACGCACAAGAATAAGTGTAGGAGAATTGATAACTACCATTTTATCATATTATTTTAGTCCTAAATATCAATATTTTTATCCTCTCGGGTGATTTATTGTCGATTATAAACATGTTTTATAAGTTTGGATTCATTTTGAATTTTATTGTAAATTCTCCTAAATTTTGGACTTATATGCAAATTTTATCTTTGTTTATAGGAGATCGAGATGAGCCAATGGACTAGACTAATGTTTGATCAAATACGGCTTCATCTACGATCATAACGGGTGTTTTAAGCTGATTTAATCTGAGCCCTTAATCTGATCCAAGGCAATTCAATCAAGAGATCATATCAGAGCAATATGGATCATCCGAAGAAAATGTCAGGATTCTGAGCCATCTATCCAGATCTAGAGAGATAAAGTCCATACATTTAGATCTGGATATCTTAGCCCTTCATCCAGATTAGACTGATCATGATCGTCCAAGCAGATTGATCATATCCCTTCTTTCAAAATCGGGGAAATCTTAACCATTGGATTCAATGCCTAGTTCATTGATTAATCAAGCAATAAACCATATATTGAATAAAGGGCTGAGATTGAGGGGAAAAATGATCGAACAGTCATGAAAATTAGCCCTTAAATTCCATAATTTCCTCACTCGCGACCAGCGCAGCGGTAGAACAGAATCGTGCTGACCTTCCTCCTCAATCACACAAGCGGCGACCTTCCTCCAGACGATGGCGGCAACAACTCCGACTTCCCATCTCTAGCCACCCTTCCCCCATCTTGCCGACGTAGATTCCCTCCCATCCGATCGATAGAGCAAGATGCAGTGGTTCAACAACTTGATTTATAGCGAGCGGAGGCAGGGATTCCGACAATCCATCTTCACCAACGATCCTTCCCATCCCGCTGTTAGTAATATATGAGAGATGTCCTAAGGCAATCGCCTTATGTATGAACCATTTATATGATAAATGAAGATTCACTATTTGAGTATACATGTTTTATGTATTTGATTGGATCTTAAACTCATTTACTGAATGTCCACGATCGATTCACGGCATGAGAGAATTTGTGATTGGATCACAACTAGTGAGTATCTCTACATGTGTAATTGTGATGTATCGGAATTATCCCTAGTCGATGAATTGATGGATTTGGACACCATCAATTCTGTCGAGACTAGCACGAGGTATACTCCTTGGTGTATCCAAGCAGCTGATTCTCACTGGTTGGAGACATAGTGATGTCCGGAGTTAATCGTGGATGCTAGTTATGGTAACTAGTTCATTGGAGTGACCAGCCGTAAGACTGCATATGGTTCTCTGCATATATAGATATGTCAATGAAGTTCTTACTGTGGCTTAAGTGCGATGTTCCATTGACTTGCGGAATTCAAGTCATCTTGATCATAGAGACTTATGCTTTGACATCTTAAGCAAGCATCTCTAAGGAGATGTGGACACGGGATGATTGGGTATAAGTCGAAGTGATCGAAGGTGTTTGAATAGCCTATAAAGGATTCACCACTCCTTGTGAGGAGATGTATACCCATGGCCTCTCGTCGGATTGTTACTAAAGTCTTTGGCCAAAGCATTACATGTTTAGAGTAAGGTACTCTTCGATACATGTGGAGTAACTAGAATCCGTAGGACGAGGAAATGATACTTGGGCTAGGTGTGATGTAGTCAGCCTAGTGGGGACTGACACAATAGACCATGTCCTGAACCAAGTGGGTATAAGATGAGTGAAGGGAATGGGGCACTAATCATTCGAGCTACTGAAGGGTTTCAGAAATAGTTCTGGATCAACCGTTGATCTTTTCGGTTAATTGGGGATCATGATGTACTACTAGGTGCCACTCATGATCGTTCTATAATTAATGGTTAATTATAGAAGGCCAACATAAACCGAGAATCTATTTGGTCACACGCATAACGAGCGTAATCCAAAGGATTTAAAACGAGCTTGAGAATGGGATTCTCAGACCGAGAGAAACTAGGTTTGGTTGGACCAAACATGAAGCGAGCATGAAATCGTTTCAGTCGCAATGGAAGCGTGGATGAGCCGTGTCTTAGGAAGACATAATGGATGAACCAAAATGGTTTGGTTCTAATCCAATGGAGGAGAATAAACCAAAGGGTTTTGTTTATTTTAAACGAATGAACCAAAAGTTGGTTCGGTTCGTTTTAACTTAAAATAAACCATCATGGTTTGGTTTATTTTAACTTATCTTAATGGAGCGGGTTAACGGGCCTAATGGTTATGATCCATTAACCATTAAGAGAATTAGTTCTCTATAAAAGAGGGCTTAAGGGATAATTAAGCCCTAATCCAAAAACCCCTAGCCCTAAGGTTGCCGCCCACCTCCTCCTTGGAGCTCTCGGCGCCAACCTATTGCCGCCGCCCAAAGCTCCTCCAACCGGCGTCCAGAAGGCTGCTTCCTTCCCCCTCGCCGGCATCGAGCTGCTGTCGGTTAGTGCTTCGGTGATCTCCTTCAAGTTTGGCATCAAGGTGAGCTCTATCTCCATTGGTTGGCCGGCGCCTATCACGTCCACCAAAGCTGTCCAGTTTTCTGGACAGCTTGTTCTCCTCTCGTCGGAGCGTCATTTGGACGACGGTTAGAGCTCCGACAGCGGCTAACTTACCGGGGATTCGATCTACGGTAATCCTCTGAGGTGGAGGATGAAGGATTCGTCAATCGGTTGACGAATACCTCTCCGGAGATGCGAGTTTTGAGAACTCGGTTTTGGATCCGAATTTGGATTCGGATCGTGATCATCTCTCGATCACGTCGTCTTCAACACGAGGCTAGTAACCCGTACGAAGATGAAGCTCGTGGCTTAGCGAAGTCATCCTAAGGATACTCAGTGTGGATACGGATAGAGACGATTCTAGCGAGGATCGTTCCGGTTGATGTCGTTCCCGCTACACGTAATACGAAAGGTATAACGTAGATAAATTTCCTTTTATTGCAAATCTAAATTTACGGTTATGTCTACACTTGTTGTAATATGCATGCGTGTGTTGTGCGTGTTGTAATAAATGTAGATTTATTATTTTTTATTGCTTCCGCTGTGCTCATGTTTGCGAAACGTGATCGAACACACACACGCCGCGGTGCCAGAAATCCAACAGTGGTATCAGAGCCCAAGTTGTGTTTCGACATAATCGTAAAAATGGTTTTGCGATAGTCATAATGTATTTCTGGAAATTTTCTAATTTTGGAAATTTAGAAGTATTTATGGAAATTTTTCAATTTTGGAAAGTCTAGAAGTATTTATGGAAATCTTCCACTTTTGGAAAGTTAGAAGTATTTATGGAAATTGATATTTTTCATAAATAAAATATTTGATTAAATTCTGGAAATTTTTTTCCTAATTTAATCATGATTTGATTTGGGAAATCAAATCTTAAAATATTTTATTTCCATAAGTAGTTTTAATGATTTAGGAAATTGGTTTCCTAAATAGATTTTCCTTAATCAAATAATTCCATGAATAAAATATGTGATTAGATTTGGAAATTTGTTTCCTAATTTAATTATGATTTGATTTGGAGAATCAAATCTTAAATATATTTTATTTCCATAAATAGTATGACATATAAGGAAATTATATACATGACATAATTGTATGCCATGTAATTGCATTAGATGCATAACATTATGCCATGCATGTCGTGACATGTAGATGTATGCCATGTATGCCATGCCATGTAGATAATAGTTATTTGAATGCAAAGAGGATGAGACATAAAAACCCTTAAACAATATTAAAGCCTACATCTTCCATTAATATGGTTAGAACCAGAGTTCTGTTTCTTGTTTGGATTGTTGGACTCTCTCCAAGCCCGGCTCGAACCCGAACATGTTCAAACCATGGAATAGTTTAATACTAATATGGTAAGAGTCAGAGGTCAATCGTTAGCTTTGGTTGTTGGACTCTCTCCAAGCTGGGCTAATTGGTTGAATGCGCTCTAACCATATTAAAACTATTTCCTGATTAATGGGTTGGCTTTAACCTAGAGCATCGGCTTGTTGGACTCTCTCCAAGGTCGATGTAAAGGGAGGTGAAGTTGGGTGCTATGCATATGATGCATACTTGTTAATGTGTTAACAACCCGATGTATGTGTGAACATTCAATTAGTTGATAGCACATTGTGATAGTTGCATATACGTGATATGCAATCGGTATAGTTGATACCTACCGTCGTAGTTATGAATGGCTTGTTGGACTCTCTCCAAGGTTGTTCATAACTATGATGGATATCAGCCCATTCGGAGATGGACCTACGATCTCCCCAAGTGATTTTGGGGTTTTTGAAATTCAAAAAATGAATTGGATTTATAAATGTATATTGATGCATTTTAAAATCAATTTCTCATATATGCTCGTTTTGTATTTCTAAAATTGATCATGATTTCTTTGAATTTGCGTTCCATTTTGGATTCGAATAAATTGACTGGGCCGAGCTTCATGGACTGGCTTAGAAGCTTGAGAATTGTTCTCAAGGTTGAAAAGCTTGCAAATATCCTCGAAGCGCCTCTTCCCGCCCGTCCTAGTGACGATGCAACTCTGGACCAATTGTTGGCCTATCAGAAACATGTGAGTGATTCTGAACAAATGAGTTGCATCATGCTAGCCGCGATGGAACCCAAGCTACGAAAGCAGCATGAGCATATAGATGCTCATATCGTAGTCCTTCATCTTTGTGAGTTGGTTGATGAGCAAGTGAGATTCGAAAGGTTCGAAGTCTCAAATCTCCTCTTCACCTCTGAGATGCTAGAAGGTTCATCTGTGGTACTGCTCAATATGCTGAAGACTGTGGAGTCTTCTGAGAAGCATGAGCAGGGGACGGTGCTATTAGTTGATTCCTCGAAGAAAGGTTCTAAGAGGAAGTCAAAGGAACAGCAGAAGGGAAATAAAAGAAAGGCTAAGAAGGTAGAACTAGCACAAAAGGAAACTTGCCATCATTATGGCAAGGAGAGCCATTTGCGAAGAAAGTGCAAGATTTATCTTGAGTCCGTGAAGAAGAATAAGGCATCGGATGTCCCATCTTCTTCAGATATCTTCGTTATTGATTGTCATTCTATTTCCTCAAACACTTGGATATTGGATACTGGGTGTGGCTCACATATATGTAATAACATACATGGGCTAAGGAATAGAAGAAGACTCGTCAAGGGAGAGTCAAATTTGCGTGTTGGGAATGGAGCAAAGGTTGCTGCAGTCGCCATTGGAACGCATTTGTTGAAACTCCCTACAAGACTTATCTTAGAACTGGACAATTTCTTTTATGTTCCTTCGTTGATAAAGAACATCATTTCTATTTCTTGTTTAAATAGAAATGGGTACCATTTGACTTTTAGTAACAATTGTTGTTACATAACTTTGAATGGAGTTCTTTATGGGACTGGAACTTTAAGCAATGGTGTTTATACGTTGGACGTATCCAGCGACATCTTCAATATCGAAGTTAGCAACAAGCATGCTCGAAAGGGTAATTAATTAGACTCCTATATGTGGCATTGTCGTCTTGGCCATGTAAACAAGAAATGCATGTCCGAATTACACCGATGTGGAATTCTGGAATCGTTTGAATTGGATTCATACGATACATGTGAATCATGCTTAAAAGGCAAGATGACTAAGTTACCTTTTACTGGAAAAGGTGAACGAGTGGGAGAGTTACTAGGACTAATACATACTGATGTATGTGGACCTATGTCAACTCGAGCATTAGGAGGCTATAGCTACTTCATTACCTTCACCGATGATCACTCACGGTTTGGGTATGTGTTCTTGATGAAACACAAGTCTGAAGCCTTTGAAAGGTTCAAAGAATTCAGAAATGAAGTAGAGAAACAACATGAAAAGAGTATTAAAATACTTCGATCGGATCGAGGTGGTGAATACTTAAGTCAAGAGTTTCTTGATTATCTAAGAGACAATGGTATATTGTCTCAATGGACTCCGCCATATACACCACAGCATAATGGTGTATCTGAGAGGCGTAACCGGACCTTGTTGGACATGGTCAGGTCAATGATGAATCATGCAACTCTTCCCAAGTCCTTTTGGGGCTATGCATTTCAGACAGCTGTTTACTTATTAAACAGAATGCCTACCAAGGTAGTCTCAACTACTCCATATGAGATATGGAATGATAAGAAACCTCATGTATCTTACTTGAAGATATGGGGTTGTCCTGCTTATGTGAAGCGGACTGTATCAGACAAATTGGATGCTAAGTCTGATAAATGTCTATTTATTGGATACCCTAAGGAAACAAGTGGTTACCAATTCTATCATCCTGTGGAACAAAAGGTGTTTGTTTCAAGGCATGCTGTGTTTCTAGAGAAAGAGTTTCTCTTGCAAGAAAATAGTGGGAGTGTCGTCGAGCTTGAGGAGGCTCGAGAGACTCAAATAGACATTAATGAGATACCTGGTGAAGCACAACAGCCGACAACTCATAGTGATGAGCAATCGACTGGACCTATTGTAACACCACATCTTCGTAGATCTGGTAGAACATGCAATATTCCTGAGAGATATGGATTTCTCGTAAGTGAATCGAACGACGTGTTACTCATTGATGATGAGGAGCCTACCAGTTATGAAGAAGTGCTGACAAGTTCAGAAAGGGATAAATGGCTTGGTGCCATGAAGTCAGAAATAGATTCCATGTATGAAAACCAAGTTTGGAACTTGGTTGACCCACCTGAAGGCATAAAGCCTATAGGGTGCAAGTGGGTTTTCAAGAAGAAAACCGACATGGATGGTAATGTGATTACCTATAAGGCTAGATTGGTGGCGAAAGGATATCGTTAAAAACAAGGTGTTGATTATGACGAAACCTATTCGCCTGTAGCTATGCTTAAATCCATTCGGATGCTCCTGGCCATAGCGGCTCATTATGATTATGAGATATGGCAGATGGATGTGAAAACAGCTTTCCTTAATGGAAACCTGCTCGAGGACATGTATATGATACAACCTGAGGGTTTCACATCGGTTGATAAAACCAAGGTATGCAAATTGCGACGGTCCAATTATTGATTGAAGCAAGCATCCCAGAGCTGGAATATCCGTTTTGATGGGACAATAAAAAAGTTTGATTTCTCACAAAATCCAGACAAACCATGTGTGTACAAGAAGGTTAGTGGGAGTGCAATTGTGTTCCTAGTATTATATGTCGATGACATATTACTTATAGGAAACGATGTTTCAGTCTTACAGTCATTTAAGGTTTGGTTATCCAAGACATTCTCCATGAAAGACCTGGGAGAAGCAACCTACATCCTCGGGATTAAGATCTATAGAGATAGATTGAAATAGTTGCTTGGTCTTTCACAGTCTACATATATAGACCGAGTGCTAAAGAGGTTTAGCATGTCGGAATCCAAGAAAGGTTTTCTACCCATCAGGCATGGGATACACCTTACGAAGTCTATGTGTCCGCGCACAGAAGACGAGAGGATTTGCATGAGTAAGATTCCCTATGCATCCGCAATAGGATCTATCGTGTGTTAGTAATATATGAGAGATGTCCTAAGGCAATCGCCTTATGTATGAACCATTTATATGATAAATGAAGATTCACTATTTGAGTATACATGTTTTTATGTATTTGATTGGATCTTAAACTCATTTACTGAATGTCCACGATACGATTCACAGCATGAGAGAATTTGTGATTGGATCACAACTAGTGAGTATCTCTACATGTGTAATTGTGATGTATCGGAATTATCCCTAGTCGATGAATTGATGGATTTGGACACCATCAATTCTGTCTAGACTAGCACGAGGTATACTCCTTGGTGTATGCAAGCAGCTGATTCTCACTGGCTGGAGACATAGTGATGTCCGGAGTTAATCGTGGATGCTAGTTATGGTAACTAGTTCATTGGAGTGACCAGCCGTAAGACTTCATATGGTTCTCTGCATATATAGATATGTCAATGAAGTTCTTACTGTGGCTTAAGTGCGATGTTTCTTTGACTTGCGGTATTCAAGTCATCTTGATCATGGAGACTTATGCTTTGACATCTTAAGCAAACATCTCTAAGGAGATGTGGACCCGGGATGATTGGGTATAAGTCGAAGTGATCGAAGGTGTTTGAATAGCCTATAAAGGATTCACCACTCCTTGCGAGGAGATGTATACCCATGGCCTCTCGTCGGATTGTTACTAAAGTCTTTGGCCAAAGCATTACATGTTTAGAGTAAAGTACTCTTCGATACATGTGGAGTAACTAGAATCCGTAGGACGAGGAAATGATACTTGGGCTAGGTGTGACGTAGTCAGCCTAGTGGGGAATGACACAATAGACCATGTCCTGAACCAAGTGGGTATAAGATGAGTGAAGGGAATGGGGCACGAATCATTCGAGCTGCTGAAGGGTTTCAGAAATAGTTCTGGATCAACCGTTGATCTTTTCGGTTAATTGGGGATCATGATGTACTACTAGGTGCCACTCATGATCGTTCTATAATTAATGGTTAATTATAGACGGCCAACATAAACCGAGAACCTATTTGGTCACATGCACAACGAGTGTAATCCAAAGGATTTAAAACGAGCTTGAGAATGCGATTCTCAGACCGAGAGAAACTATGTTTGGTTGGACCAAACATAAAGCGAGCATGAAATTGTTTCAGTCGCAATGGAAGCGTGGATGGGCCGTGTCTTATGAAGAAAAAATGGATGGACCAAAATGGTTTGGTTCTAATCCAATGGATGAGAATAAACCAAAGGGTTTGGTTTATTTTAAACGAATGAACCAAAAGTTGGTTCGGTTCGTTTTAACTTAAAATAAACGATCATGGTTTGGTTTATTTTAACTTATCCTAATGGAGCGGGTTAACGGGCCTAATGTTTATGATCCAATAACCATTAAGAGAAGTAGTTCTCTATAAAAGAGGGCTTAAGGGATAATTAAGCACTAATCCAAAACCCTAGCCCTTGGAGTTGCCGCCCACCCCTTGAAGGAGTTTTCGGCGCCAACCCTAGTGTGCCGCCGCCCAACCCCTTGTGCCGCCGTCCAACTTGTTGCCGGCGTCCAAGCTTCAGCCGGCTATCCTCCGGCGACCCTCCGGTGATCTCCTATAGGTTTGGCATCAAGGTGAGCCTTTTCTTTCCTTGGTTGGCCGGCGCCTATATCCTCCACCAAGCTGTCCAGTTTTCTGGACAGCTTCTCCTCCTCTCGTCGGAGCGTCGTTTGGACGACGGTTAGTGCTCCGACAGCGGCTAACTTACCGGGGATTTGATCTCCGGTAATCCTCTGAGGTGGGGGACGAAGGATTCGTCAAACGGTTGACGAATACCTCTCCGGAGAATCGAGTTTTGAGGACTCGGTTTTGGATCCGAATTTGGATTCGGATCGTGATCATCTCTCGATCACGTTGTCTTCAGCACGAGGCTAGTAACCCGTACGAAGACGAAGCTCGTGGCTTAGCGAAGTCATCCCGAGGAGCTCGGCGTGGATACGGATAGAGACGATTCTTACGAGGATCGTTCCGGTTGATGTCGTTCCCGCTACACGTCATACGAAAGGTATAACGTAGATAATTTTCTTTTATTGCAAATTTTAATTTACGGTTATGTCTACACTTGTTGTAAAATGCATGCGTGTGTTGTGTGTGTTGTAATAAATGTAGATTTATTATTTTTAATTACTTCCGCTGTGTTCATGTTTACGAAACATGATCGAACACACACACGCCGCGGTGCCGGAAACCCAACATCATGTATGCTATGTTATGTACGAGGCCCGATGTATCGTATGCTCTGAGTGTCACGAGCAGATACCAGTCTGATCCAGGAATGGATCATTGGGTGACTGTTAAGACGATCCTTAAGTAGTTAAGAATAACTAAGGATGCGTTCCTAATATATGGAGAAGGGTACATGGTGATACGTGGGTATACGGATGCCAGCTCCAGACAGACAAGGATGATTCCATGTCTTTGTCTGGGTATGTATTCACCTGGAATGGAGGCGCAATAAGTTGGAAATGTTCCAAGCTTGACACTATAGCGGATTCTGCCACTAAGGCAGAATACATTGCAGATTTGGAAGCAGCAAAGGAAGCGGTTTGGATCAAGAAGTTCATCTCTGAACTTGATGTGGTCTCATCAATGATCCAAACATGTGCTTCGCCGCTATCATCTTATCAGAGAGATCATCAGTAGGAAAGAAATACAAATCGAAAAAAAAATTCCCACTGAAAGGAACTTAGCGGATCCTTTAACTAAGGCATTACCTCAAAATAAGTTTGAGGGTCATGTTAGAGCTTATGGTATTGGATACCGTAGCGATTGGCATTAGGCCAAGTGGGAGTCTGTTAGTAATATATGAGAGATGTCCTAAGACAATCGCCTTATGTATGAACCATTTATATGATAAATGAAGATCCACTATTTGAGTATACATGTTTTATGTATTTGATTGGATCTTAAACTCATTTACTGAATGTCCACGATACGATTCACAGCATGAGAGAATTTGTGATTGGATCACAACTAGTGAGTATCTCTACATGTGTAATTGTGATGTATCGGAATTATCCCTAGTCGATGAATTGATGGATTTGGACACCATCAATTCTGTCGAGACTAGCACGAGGTATACTCCTTGGTGTATCCAAGCAGCTGATTCTCACTAGCTGGAGATATAGTGATGTCCGGAGTTAATCGTGGATGCTAGTTATGGTAACTAGTTCATTGGAGTGACCAGCCGTAATACTTCATATGGTTCTTTGCATATATAGATATGTCAATGAAGTTCTTACTGTGGCTTAAGTGCGATGTTCCTTTGACTTGCGGTATTCAAGTCATCTTGATCATAGAGACTTATGCTTTGACATCTTAAGCAAGCATCTCTAAGGAGATGTGGACACGGCATGATTGGGTATAAGTCGAAGTGATCGAAGGTATTTGAATAGCCTATAAAGGATTCACCACTCCTTGCGAGGAGATGTATACCCATGGCCTCTCGTCGGATTGTTACTAAAGTCTTTGGCCAAAGCATTACATGTTTAGAGTAAGGTACTCTTCGATACATGTGGAGTAACTAGAATCCGTAGGACGAGGAAATGATACTTGGGCTAGGTGTGACGTAGTCAGCCAAGTGGGGACTGAGACAATAGACCATGTCCTGAACCAAGTGAGTATAAGATGAGTGAAGGGAATGGGGCATGAATCATTCGAGCTGCTGAAGGGTTTCAGAAATAGTTCTGGATCAACCATTGATCTTTTCGGTTAATTGGGGATCATGATGTACTACTAGGTGCCACTCATGATCGTTCTATAATTAATGGTTAATTATAGACGACCAACATAAACCGAGAACCTATTTGGTCACACGCATAACGAGCATAATCCAAAGGATTTAAAACGAGCTTGAGAATGGGATTCTCAGACCGAGAGAAACTAGGTTTGGTTGGACCAAACATGAAGCGAGCATGAAATCGTTTCAGTCGATATGGAAGCGTGGATGAGCCGTGTCTTATGAAGACATAATGGATGAACCAAAATGGTTTGGTTCTAATCCAATGGAGGAGAATAAACCAAAGGGTTTGGTTTATTTTAAACGAATGAACCAAAAGTTGGTTCGGTTCGTTTTAACTTAAAATAAACCATCATGGTTTGGTTTATTTTAACTTATCTTAATGGAGCGGGTTAACGGGCCTAATGGTTATGATCCATTAACCATTAAGAGAATTAGTTCTCTATAAAAGAGGGCTTAAGGGATAATTAAGCCCTAATCCAAAAACCCCTAGCCCTAAGGTTGCCGCCCACCTCCTCCTTGGAGCTCTCGGCGCCAACCTATTGCCGCCGCCCAAAGCTCCTCCAACCGGCATCTAGAAGGCTTCTTCCTTCCCCCTCGCCGGCGTCGAGCTGCTGTCGGTTAGTGCTCCGGTGATCTCCTTCAAGTTTGGCATCAAGGTGAGCTCTATCTCCCTTGGTTGGCCGGCGCCTATCACCTCCACCAAAGCTGTCCAGTTTTCTGGACAGCTTGTTCTCCTCTCGTCGGAGCGTCGTTTGAACGACGGTTAGAGCTCCGACAGTGGCTAACTTACCGGGGATTCGATCTCCGGTAATCCTCTGAGGTGGAGGACGAAGGATTCGTCAATCAGTTGACGAATACCTCTCCGAAGAAGCAAGTTTTGAGAACTCTGTTTTGGATCCGAATTTGGATTCAGATCGTGATCATCTCTCGATCACGTCGTCTTCAACACGAGGCTAGTAACCCGTATGAAGACGAAGCTCGTGGCTTAGCGAAGTCATCCTAAGGATACTCGGCATGGATACGGATAGAGACGATTCTAGCGAGGATCGTTCCGGTTGATGCCGTTCCCGCTACACGTAATACGAAAGGTATAACGTAGATAAATTTCCTTTTATTGCAAATCTAAATTTACGGTTATGTCTACACTTGTTGTAATATGCATGTGTGTGTTGTGTGTGTTGTAATAAATGTAGATTTATTATTTTTTATTTCTTCCGCTGTGCTCATGTTTGTGAAACGTGATCGAACACACACACGCCGCGGTGTCGGAAACCCAACAGTGGTATCAGAGCCCAGGTTGTATTTCGACATAATCGTAAAAATAGTTTTGCGATAGTCATAATGTATTTCTGGAAATTTTCTATTTTTGGAAATTTAGAAGTATTTATGGAAATTTTTCAATTTTGGAAAGTCTAGAAGTATTTATGGAAATCTTCCACTTTTGGAAACTTTGAAGTATTTATGGAAATTGATATTTTCCATAAATAAAATTTTGATTAGATTCTGGAAATTTGTTTCCTAATTTAATCATGATTTGATTTGGGAAATCAAATCTTAAAATATTTTATTTCCATAAGTAGTTTTAATGATTTAGGAAATTGGTTTCCTAAATATATTTTCCTTAATCAAATAATTCCATAAATAAAATATGTGATTAGATTTGGAAATTTGTTTCCTAATTTAATTATGATTTGATTTGGAGAATCAAATCTTAAGCATATTTTATTTCCATAAATAGTTATGACATATAAGGAAATATATAAATGACATAATTGTATGCCATGTAATTGCATTAGGTGCATAACATTATGCCATGCGTGTCGTGACATGTAGATGTATGCCATGTATGTCATGCCATGTAGATAATAGTTATTTGCATGCAAAGTGGTTGAGACATAAAACCCTTAAACAATATTAAAGCCTACACTTTCCATTAATATGGTTAGAACCAGAGTTCTGTTTCTTGTTTGGGTTGTTGGACTCTCTCCAAGCCCGGCTCGAACCCGAACATGTTCAAACCATGGAATAGTTTAATACTAATATGGTAAGAGTCAGAGGTCAATCGTTAGCTTTGGTTGTTGGACTCTCTCCAAGCTGGGCTAATTGGTTGAATGCGCTCTAACCATATTAAAACTATTTCTCGATTAATGGGCTGACTTTAACCTGGAGCATCGGCTTGTTGGACTCTCTCCAAGGTCGATGTAAAGGGAGGTGAAGTTGGGTGCTATGCATATGATGCATACTTGTTAATGTGTTAACAACCCAACGTGTTTTTGAACATTCAATTAGTTGATAGCACATTGTGATAGTTGCATATATGTGATATGCAATCGGTATAGATGATACCTACCGTCGTAGTTATGAATGGCTTGTTAGACTCTCTCCAAGGTTGTTCATAACTATGATGGATATCAGCCCATTCGGAGATGGACCTATGATCTCCCGAAGTGATTTTGGGGTTTTTGAAATTCAAAAAATGAATGCGATTTATAAATGTATATTGATGCATTTTAAAATCATTTTCTCATATATGCTCGTTTTGTATTTCTAGGTCAATAAATTGATCATGATGTCTTTGAATTTGCGCACTATTTTGGATTCGAACAAACTGACTGGGCCTAACTTTCTGGACTGGCTTAGAAACCTGAGAATTGTTCTCAAGGCGGAAAAGCTTGCATATGTCCTTGAAGAGCCTCTTCCTGACCGTCCTAAGGACGATGGAACTCCAGACCAAATGTTGGTCTATCAGAAGCATGTGGCAGATTCTGAGCTGGCGAGTTGCATCATGCTAGCGACGATGGTACCTGAGCTGCAAAAGCAACATGAGCATATGGATGCTAATACTATAGTCTTCCATCTTCATGAGTTGTTCGATGAGCAAGCGAGATCCGAAAGGTTTGAGGTCTCTAGGCTCCTCTTCACCACGAAGATGCAAGAAGGTTCATCTGTAGTGCAGTTTGTTCTAAAGATCAACGGGTACATCGAGCGGCTAGCAACCCTTGGTTTTGTGATGGATCATGAGTTAAGTATTGACTTAATTCTGCATTGTTTGCCCAAGAGTTTCTCACAATTTGTGATGAACTATCGGATGAACAAATTAGAATCCACCATTCCTGAGCTCCTCAATATCTTTGAAGCTGTGGAGCCTTCATGAAGCATGAGGAGAAGGCGGTTACATTAGTTGATTCCTCAAAGAAAGGTTCTAAGAGGAAGGCAAAAGAAGCGAGAAGAAAGGAAAGAAAGAAAAAGGCAAAGAAGCGAGAACCGGTATAAGGGCACTTGCCATCACTTTGTGGCAAGGAAGGCCCTTGGCGAAGAAACTGCAAGATTTATCTTGAGTCCATGAAGAAGAAGAAGGCATCCGATGCCCCATCCTCTTCAGGTATCTTCGTTATTGATTGTCATTCTATTTCCTTAGACACTTGGGTATTGGATACTGGGTGTGGCTCACATATATGTAATGACATACAGGGGCTAAGGAATAGAAGAATACTTGTTAGAGGGGAGTCAAATTTGTGAGTTGGCAATGAAGCAAAGGTTGCTGCGGTCGTCATCGGAACTTATTTGCTGAAGCTCCCTAGTGGACTAGTCTTAGAACTGGACAATTGCTATTATGTTCCTTCTCTAATAAAGAACATTGTTTGTTGGATCGAAAGTGTCGCTAGAGGGGGGGGGGTGAATAGCGATACGATGTCGTTAAAAAACTTTTGCAATAAGTAAAAAGCAAGTAGAGAGTGCACAGCGGAAATATAAAGTAGACAAGATATTTTTACGTGGTTCACAATCTTTCGATTGCTAATCCACGGCCCTAGTGATCCTTGATCACGTACGGAGGGCAATTCACTAAAACCACTCCTCCTGGTTGGAGGTAGGAGCAACGATTACAAAAAGAAATCAAGGCAAAGGGACACTCCCCCTTTCCTTGTTACGATTAAAGCACAAAGACAATTTAAAGAAGTAGAACTTAAATAAATATACCGACAACTCTTATAAGTAGAAGATGTAGCTTTCGTTGTCGGCGGCACTTCGTCGTAGCAAATGTGAGTAGTAGTAGCGGCGTTACGACGGCGTGTTGAGAGCTCTTGAATTCTTGTTATTTGCTTGGAGTGAACATGTCTATTTATGGATATTGATCTATGAATTTAGACATAGGTAGTGTCCAAGGTGAGGTTCTTATCCCAACTCAAGGATGAGGTGTTTCATCCAACCACCTTGTGCCACCTCAAGGAAGCCTTCACGCCAACTTGAGGATGAGGTGTTTCATCCAACCACCTTGTGCCACCTCCAACCTCCTTGGGCGCCAACTTGTTGGAGCCATTCAACTTGTGCCACATCATGGGAGCCAACCATCTTGTGCCAACTCACCTTATTTTGGGCGTCCACCACAAGGAAGCTTGGTGATGGTTTGGATGTCCACCTTGATGCCACATCACCCTTTGTACCAAAACACGAGTCAAGTCCAAATTCACCCCCTTGAAATTCGAGCTCTTCTCGAGGCTGGAACTTGACTAGCAGTTAGTCAAAGGGTTTTGGACTGCAGTACAAGTTAGCTTAAAATATAAAGTACGATGGTTCTAACCATCTGATCTCGACCTAGACCTTCCATTGGAGGTATTGGGTCGGATCTACGCTTAACGACCTTGCTTCGCTTTCACACGAGCTTACCTTGTAGCCTCGCTTAGGTCTTCACCGAGTACCTCGGCTTCCTCAAAGTCCCTCTGGCGTTGCCCGACCACCTCGGTTCCCACCGTGTCGCATGAACCTTCCGCTCAACTTTAGCATTTACGCACACTTAATTGAGCTCGTAAGATAACAAATATACCCTTAACTATTGAGCCTTTTGCCATAATCAAAATACGGTTCGACTTTGGTGCCCCTTACTTGCACCAACAATCTCCCCCTTTTTGATTCATGGCAAACCGACCTAAAAGTTAAGGAAAAATTAAACATAACGATGGCTAGCATAATGATTAAGCATGAATGAGCTAGCATAAAGATTAAATATGAATGAGCTAGCATAATGATTAAGCATGAATGAGCTAGCATAAAGATTAAATATGAATGAGCTAGCATAAAGATTAAATATGAATGAGCTAGCATAATGATTAAATATGAATGAGCTAGCATAATGATTAAGTATGAATGAGCTAGCATAAAGATTAAGCATGAGTGAGCTAGCATAAAGATTAAGCATGAGTGAGAAATATTATTGTTTCAAGTTCTCCCCTTTGAGGTAACCTCCCCCTTGACCGAAGGTGAGTTCTTGAAAAATAATTTTTACTCCCCCTTAATAGTTGCTTAAGTAAACGGAATTACTTAATATAAAAGGTAATAATTTTGTTTACTTTCTTCCTTACTTTTGTGACTTTCTCCCCCTTTTGCCTTAACTCAAACTCCGGTTGGACTTGATTGATATAGAATGATCAATAAGTCTTGAAGGAGTTGATTAATTTTAAATAATTATACTCCATGGTTCATGTCGATGCACTGAATCTACATCTGGAACCAGGAGTAAGGTCCTAACATCTCACGCCCGTCTACGTGGCTAAGTACACAAACACATTAGTCCTATGTGTTGTGAGATGTGTTGGCTCCTTAAATCTATAGGTATATGATTTCTAAGGTAAGACTTAGGCTAATTTCATAAAAAGAAGCAAAAGTAGAGTACATATATAGAAAAATTTAAATCCTACTCTATTACGCACATACCTAACTTTCGTCTTAATAAACTAAATTGAAGGTAGTGGTTTGGTGAAGATGTCCGCTAGGTTTGATTTGGACTCAACATACTCTAGTTGTATAGTTCCATTAGTTACATGTTCCCTAATGAAGTGGTGTTTAACTTCTATATGTTTTGTCCTAGAATGACATATTGGATTTTTAGTTAAGTTAATTGAACTAATGTTATCTATGTAGGTTTTAATGTTGTTAAAGATTAAGCTAAAGTCTTGGAGAGTGTGCTTCATCCACGAGTGAGAGACACACTCACCCATCGCATAGCGTATTCGGCCGGTGGTAGATAAGGCAACGCAATCTTGCTTCTTCTGACTTACTAGACTCGGGCGAGGATTTGACAACAACCACTCGTGCTCTTTCTATCGAGTTTACTACCGCATAGTCGGGTCGGAGTAGCCGATTAGATTAAACTCGGTAGATCTAGGGTACCAAATACCTCGTTTAGCGTGCCCTTTAGATATCTAAGGATACGCTTGACTAGGGTTAGGTGAGACTCCTTAGCGCAGGTTTGTAACCTTGCGCACATACTTACCGCGAATAAAATGTCGAATTCGGCTCGCGGCGTTACATAGGAGACTTCCTATTGCGCCCTATAGTATTTTAGGTCAACGGGTTTTCCTTCTACATCTTCGCTTATATTAACATTAGTTGCCATAGGTGTATTGATTATTTTAGCATCTTGCATTCCAAATCGATTTATTAAGTCCTTAGTATATTTTTGTTGATGTAAATATATTCCATCTTTAGTTTGTTTAATTTGTAAACCTAAGAAGAAACTTAACTCTCCCACTAAATTCATTTCAAATTCACTTTCCATAAGTGAGATGAATTGCTTAGCAGATCGAGTTGGTAGTTCCAAAAATTATATCATCTACATAGATTTGGGCTATAAAGATTTCTTTTCCTACGGTTTTAACGAATAAGGTTGGGTCGACTAAACCTTGGTTGAATCCTTTGGACTTAAGATAGATCGAAAGCCTTCGCATCAAGCTCTTGGGGCTTGTTTGAGTCCATATAGGGCTTTCTTAAGTCTAAGGACATGGTCAGTTTATCTAGATTTTCAATGGAGGTTGACTGACGAAACTTCTTCCTTTAATGTATCCATTCAAAAATGCTGACTTGACATCCATTTGAAACAATTTAAAACCTCGATGTAGCATATGCTAACAACATTCTGGATGGACTCTAGTCCGCTACGGGGCGAGGTCTCATCGTAATCTAAACCTTCGACTTGACTAAACCCTTTGCGACTAACCTAGCTTTATTTCTAACTACTTCACCTTTATCATCAAGTTTATTTCGAAATACCCACCTTGTTCCAATAATTGATTTTTCTTTAGGTGGTGGTACTAATTCCCAGACTTCATTTCTAGTGAATTGAGCTAGCTCTTCTTGCATAGCAATAATCCAGTCGGGATCAAGAAGTGCTTTTTCAATAGTTTTGGGTTCGATTTTGGAAATTAACGAGATTTGACTAAGGTTTCGATATGAAGCTCTAGTTCGAACCCCTAAATTTGGATCACCTATAACTTTATTGATAGGATGATTTGTTTGAGTCTTAGTGTGACTCGGGTTAGGGTCATCTATCACTTGGTCGATAGGATGACTTGGGTGAGTTCTAGTTTGACTTGGGTTAGAGTCATCTATCACTTGGTCGATAGGATGACTTGGGTTAGGACGAGATTCAAGTTCAAGATCAGAGTCGGGTTCGCTATAAGTTGATTTGCTAGTTGGTTTTGTTAAGGATTGAACGGGTTCGTGTCCTTCGTCGAAAACTATATTAATGGTTTCTTCGACTCTAAGAGTGTCGTGATTGTATACCCTATAAGCTCTACTGGTGGTTGAGTATCCTAGAAAGGTTCCAGTAGAGGTTTTGGATTTGAATTTCCCTAGGTAATCCTTAGTGTTTAAGATATGTACCTTGCATCCAAATACCCTAAAGTACTTGATGTTCGGTATTTTATCGTGATAAATCTCGTACGAGGTCTTTTGGTGCCTCTTTACCATAAGGATCCTATTTTGGAACTAACGCCTCTCGCCCAAAATCTATCGCAGGTTATACTGCTTAACATTGTCCTAGCGGCTTCTTGTAGGGTTCTATTTTTCCGCTCGACTAACCCATTTTGTTGTGGGGTTCTAGGACATGAAAACTCATGGTGGTATCCGCTTAGGTTACGTAAATCAGAAACCCGTGGTTTTCGAATTCACCACCATGATCGCTTCTAAGTCTTTTAATCTTAAGGTTCTTTTGATTTTCGATTAACCTACAAAGATTGATTAGTTGGTCTAGGTATCATTTTTATGTTTGATAAACCTAACCCAAGTAAATCTAGAATAGTCGCCAATTATGACTAAGCAAAATTGACTACCATTGAGTGACTTAGCTCCATGTGAATCAAATAGATCCATGTGTAGGAGCTCAAGAACACTTTTGGTTCGTTCTTGATTAGTTAATTGATGTTGTGTCCTAGATTGTTTATCTTGTTGACAAGCATTACATATTTTATTATCCAAGTTGTTTAGTTTAGGCAAACCTATAACCAAGCCACTCTGACTCATCTTGTGGACGAGTCTTGGGTGCGAGTGTCCGAGTCTTCGGTGCCATAACCAAGATTCCTCTTGCTGTGTCATAAGACACTTGGTTGAGGAGTTGGGTAAATTTATTGTGTAGATGTTGCTACTCCTAGTTCCTTTAAGTATTATTTTAGATGTTGCATTTATTTTGATTACGCATTCATTTTCTAGAAATATGACCTTATAATTGTTATCACACAATTGGCTTACACTAAGTAAATTATATTGAAAATTTTCTACTAATAAGACATTTTGAATTGTAAAGTTAGAGTTGAGCTCAATATCACCTGATCCGATGATTTTGAGCTTGCCGTTATTTCCGAAGGCTACCGATCCTTGTCGTTTGAATCGTAATCAAAATTTGAGTTGATCCCTGGCCATGTGTCGGGAGTAACCATCGTCCAACATCCATTGATCCTACACATAAGGTAGTTGGATCGGATATTGGAATTACTAAAGGGTTGTTTGTAAGTTTTAAACCTAAATCATCTCACCAATATCTACATGATCAAAACATGTTATTCCTATGTGTTATTGTGAGATGACTTTCAATTTTACTTGATTAATTTTAATGAATTTAAATTAACCAACATTAGGTTAGATTCGATTTAGTCTAAGCTCATCAAGTAATCTTTTCAAGAGATTAGCTTCCGTGTCGTGGCGAGGCACAGAGGCCTTCTTTGATCGGAACAACGACCACTTCCTTAGACAAAGCTAATTTCAAGAAATTGATAACTCGACTTACTTGAGACTACGCCTTGGTCTAACTAGTTATTTTTGAAAAGAGGCTCCCGAGGCTCAATCTTTCAGAGGATTTTAGTTGGTTTATTTTTGAAAAGAGGCTCCCGAGGCTCAATCTTTTCGCAGGATTTTAGTTGGTTATGAGTCCTATCTAACCATTCTAAAAATAAAGGAAAAACTAAGCATGCAATTTCTAAGACTTAACAAAAATACATTTTGTATTGGCTCCCCTGGACCATTGAATCGAGTGGGTCTATTCACATAGTGAATTTGGTCCTTGGGAACCCAATACATGTTAGATCCTAAAGTTGAAATCAAAGTGGTCTTAGGGACCCATGCTTGGACATTTTTCTTATGTTGGTTTACTATAGACATATATGACTTATTGGTTGTATTTGAGTTAAACCCGAGTCCGCCTTGTTGTACATGGCCCTTTGTGATCCAAGTAAGAGGTCAAGTCCCTTGGATCCCAAAGTGAACCTTTCCAACGTTCCTAAGGTCTTCGACTTGTGTTTTCAAAAGCGAGTTCTCAACTTCAAGCTTTTCAACTTGAGTTGAGTCCTCCTCTTGAATACGAGTAGTCGAAGAGGTTAGGAGACCTCATGTTTGAGAAGGTTAACCTCCTCAATTAGGGTCTCGACCTTGGACTCGGACTTAGCTAGTTTCTTATTTAAAAATTTAATTGCACCATACAAAGTATTAAGTAACGACCGACTTACCCTTAATGATTCTTTTGAACCGGATACGGATCCGTGGCTTGTCTTGAATGGAAGCTCATCATCGGATTCGGACTCGGACTCTTCTTGGTTCGAGTCGTGCTCGGTCGGCTTGGCCATTAGAGCTTGGATATCGCCTTCTTCCTCCGACAACTCCTCCCAAGTAGCGTTAGCGCTTTCTTGGTCTTTGATGCGTTATTCTTTAGCTTTGGGCACTCGGACTTGATGTGACCGAACTGCTGCACTCATAGCATCTAAAATTAGAAGTATTTGAATTAGGTTTAGGCTTACCTTGAGTTGGTCGTTTCGTCTCTTGATCATCTTAGAACTAGATTGACTAGTTCGGATTCTATTCGAGTCTACTTCCGATTCGGACTCGTCTTCTTCCTTGGGGTGGCTTGCTTGCGGGCTTCTTCTTCTTGGAACACGCAGCTAACGCAATACTCTTCTCGGCACGGACCACGTTAGTTTGCTCATGTAATTCAAGTTCGAAAACAATTCGTCTAACCTAATTTTAGAAAGGTCCTTGGAGACCTTGTAGGCATCAACCATGGATGCCCACAAGGTGGTCCTAGGAAGCGAGTTAAGAGAATACGATAAGGTCGCGATTCTCGACCTTTTGTCCGATGGCATGGAGTTGGTTGTGATGTCTTGGATCTGAGCATGTAGTTGAGTTGCGGTCTCGTTTTCCTGCATTTTCAAGTTATACAATTTATTTAAAAGTAAATCTCTTTTACATACCTTCATGTCGTCGGTGCCTTCGTGTAGTTCCACTAGCTTGGTCCATAAGTCCTTTGCACTAATGAAGGGGCCGACGCGGTTGAGCTCTTCCTTGGACAACCCACATTGCAAGATTTGAGTTGCCTTGGCATCGGCTTCTACTTGTTTTTTCATGGAATTTGACCATTGATCGTAACCCAAAGATTCACCATCTTCATTAATAGGAAGTGTGAAACCGGTTTGGATTACGATCCACATCTCGATTTGGGTTTTAAGAAAGCATTCCATCCGACCCTTCCAATAACGAAAGTCATTACGTTGTAAAAGCGGGGGTCGGGCGATGCTAAACCCTTCGAGATGGGCCATTTAAAAACAAGAAGAAGAGCAGCGAAAAGAATCTTGCAAAACACACACGGAAAGAATATTCCAAGACTTTCGTCTTGGATTAGTAGTGCGGGAAGTAAAAAAAATATATAAAATGTAACTTGCAAAAAGAAATAAACAATCAAATGCGAATGTCGTTGAAGTTCCGGAGGACAACCTTACTCGGGATCTAACCCGAAGGACAACCTTATCCGGATCCTAAAGCCTCTAATGCAATTCTATATGTAGGAGAAGATAAGCAAGTGAAATAATTATACGAAAACAGAAATAAATAAATAAAAATCTGTAAAAAAGAAAACAAAGCTAGATTGGTGGTTTCACCGAATCTTAGCGCCTACTCGATACCAATTGTTGGATCGAAAGTGTCGCTAGAGGGGGTGAATAGCGATACGATGTCGTTAAAAACTTTTGCAATAAGTAAAAAGCAAGTAGAGAGTGCACATGGAAATATAAAGTAGACAAGATATTTTTACGTGGTTCACAATCTTTCGATTGCTAATCCACGGCCCTAGTGATCCTTGATCACGTACGGAGGGCAATTCACTAAAACCACTCCTCCTCGTTGGAGGTAGGAGCAACGATTACAAAAAGAAATCAAGGCAAAGGGACACTCCCCCTTTCCTTGTTACGATTAAAGCACAAAGACAATTTAAAGAAGTAGAACTTAAATAAATATACCGACAACTCTTATAAGTAGAAGATGTAGCTTTCGTTGTCGTGCACTTCGTCAGAGCAAATGTGAGTAGTACGTAGCGTGTTGAGAGCTCTTGAATTCTTGTTATTTGCTTGGAGTGAACATGTCTATTTATGGATATTGATCTATGAATTTAGACATAGGTAGTGTCCAAGGTGAGGTTCTTATCCCAACTCAAGGATGAGGTGTTTCATCCAACCACCTTGTGCCACCTCAAGGAAGCCTTCACGCCAACTTGAGGATGAGGTGTTTCATCCAACCACCTTGTGCCACCTCCAACCTCCTTGGGCGCCAACTTGTTGGAGCCATTCAACTTGTGCCACATCATGGGAGCCAACCATCTTGTGCCAACTCACCTTATTTTTGGCGTCCACCACAAGGAAGCTTGGTGATGGTTTGGATGTCCACCTTGATGCCACATCACCCTTTGTACCAAAACACGAGTCAAGTCCAAATTCACCCCTTGAAATTCGAGCTCTTCTCGAGTGGAACTTGACTAGCGCTAGTCAAAGGGTTTTGACCGCAGCATAAGTTAGCTTAAAATATAAAGTACGATGGTTCTAACCATCCGATCTCGACCTAGACCTTCCATTGGAGGTATTGGGTCGGATCTACGCTAACGACCTTGCTTCGCTTTCACACGAGCTTACCTTGTAGCCTCGCTCGGTCTTCACCGAGTACCTCGGCTTCTCCAAGTCCTCTGGCGTTGCCCGACCACCTCGGTTCCCACCGGGTGTCGCAGACCTTCCGCTCAACTTTAGCATTTCTGCACACTTAATTGAGCTCGTAAGATAACAAATATACCCTTAACTATTGAGCCTTTTGCCATAATCAAAATACCGGTTCGACTTTGGTGCCCACTGCCCACTGCACCAACATTGTTTCTATTTCCTGTTTAAATAGAAATGGTTTCCATTTGACGTTTAGTAACAATTGTTGTTATATAACTTTGAATGGCGTACTTTATGGAACTGGAACCTTGAGTAATGGAATTTATACGTTGGACGTATCCAGTCACATTTTCAATATCGAAGCGAGCAACATGTGTGCTCGAAAGGATAATCAAATAGACTCCTATATGTGGCATTGTCGTCTTGGCCATATAAGCAAGAAATGCATGTCCGAATTACACCGATGTGGAATTCTGGAATCGTTTGAATTGGATTCATACGATACATGTGAATCATGCTTAAAAGGCAAGATGACTAAGTTACCTTTTACTGGAAAAGGTGAACGAGTGGGAGAGTTACTAGGACTAATACATATTGATGTATGTGGACCTATGTCAACTCAAGCATTAAGAGGCTATAGCTACTTCATTACCTTCACCGATGATCACTCACGGTTTTGGTATGTGTTCTTGATGAAACACAAGTCTGAAGCCTTTGAAAGGTTCAAAGAATTCAGAAATGAAGTAGAGAAACAACATGATAAGAGTATTAAAATACTTCGATTGGATCGAGGTGGTGAATACTTAAGTCAAGAGTTTCTTGATTATCTAAGAGACAATGGTATATTGTCTCAATGGACTCCGCCATATACACCACAGCATAATGGTGTATCTGAGAGGCATAATCGGACCTTGTTAGACATGGTCAGGTCAATGATGAATTATGCGACTCTTCCCAAGTCCTTTTGGGGCTATGCACTTCAGACAACTGTTTACTTGTTAAACAGAATGTCAACCAAGGTAGTCTGTACTACTCCATATGAGATATGAAATAGTAAGAAACCTCATGTATCTTACTTGAAGATATGGGGTTGTCCTGCTTATGTGAAGCGGACTGTATCAGACAAATTGGATGCTAAGTCTGATAAATGTCTATTTATTGGATACCCTAAGGAAACAAGGGGTTACCAATTCTATCATCCTGTGGAACAAAAGGTGTTTGTTTCAAGGCATGTTGTGTTTCTAGAGAAAGAGTTTCTCTTGTAAGAAAATAGTGGGAGTGTCATCGAGCTTGAGGAGGCTCGAGAGACTCAAATAGACATTGATGAGATACCTGGTGAAGCACAACAGCCGACAACTCATAGTGATGAGCAATCGGCTGGACCTATTGTAACACCACATCTTCGTAGATCTGGTAGAACACGCAATATTCCCGAGAGATATGGATTTCTCGTAAGTGAATCGAACGACGTGTTACTCATTGATGATGAGGAGCCTACCAGTTATGAAGAAGTGCTGACAAGTTCAGAAAGGGATAAGTGGCTTGGTGCCATGGAGTCAGAAATGGATTCCCGATGTATCGTATGCTCTGAGTGTCACGACTAGATACCAGGTGACAGATCGATATGCGACGGTGAAGATGGATTCCGATAATCCATCTTCACCAACAATCCTTCCCATCCCGCTGACAGATCGAGATGCGACGGTTCAGTAGTTTGGTCGCCCATGAGCAGATGCAGGGATTCCGGTCCACCCTCTTCACCAGCGAACTTTCCAACGCCTGTGACCGGAGCTGAGACACCTCAGCTAGACGTGATTCGAAGGGCCGAGATCAACTACTACTACCGGGATTTGGCAGCATCTTTTACAGCCCAATTCCAGCAATAGAGCAATAATCCAGCGCCGATGAAGAGCTTTACAGCCAATGGTCCTGTTCTACTCTGTTGGTGCAGTAGGCACCTAAGTCGAACCTGAGTTTTGATTATAGCAAACGATATAAAGTTAAGCTCATGTTGTTATCTCACGAGCTAAATCGAGTGTGCATAAAATTGCTATAGCTGGAAGCTGAAGGCTAGCGACACCCGGAGGAAGCCGCGGTGGTCGGGCAACACTCAAGTGACTTCGGAGGGAGCCGAAGGAATTGAGTGGAAGGCCGGAAGAAAAAGCAACACGTAAGTATCGAGGTAAGCTCGTGTGTGCGAGTGAAAGTAAGGTCGTATCCTCGTTACGGGGAAAGACTTAAGCGTAGATCCGACCCAAGACAACTCATAGATGGTCTAGGTCGAGATCGGACGGTCGACGACCGTCGAAATAATGTTTTCCTTAAGCTAACTTTGCCTTTGCGACCAACATCGATCATCCGCCCATCGAGTGACTACGGCTAGCACTCAATCGATACTTCGATCGGTGATGGCCATCGATCCGGTCAAAGGATCAGCCTCGAGTAGTCAAGAGTTATCACCATTTTTCAAGGGGTTTTGTGCCCATTTGTGATTGGCTAAAGACCCATTCGATGAGGGGCTCAAAGGCTATAAAAGGAGGGCCAAACCTAGGGTTTTTCATCAATTCAAAAGCTTCCAAGTGCTTCCGATACACTCCGACGCTCCGACATCCCTACGACGAAGCGCTGCCGAGACGACGACTAGAGCTTCAATCTCCAACCTTTTAAGTCGTCGGTAACGAAAGTTCTAAATTGTATTTCAGTTTATTCCTTTTAGTAAAGCTTTAAATCATATCAAGGAGAGGGGGAGTGTCCCTCTACCTTGAGTCTTTATCGAGTTTTGTATTCGTTTAACTCCTATCTCCAACGAGGAGGAGTTTGGTTAGTATTTTGCCCTCCGTGCGTGGTCAAGGACCACTAGGGCCTTGGAGTAGTAGCCGTATGCTATGAACCAAGTAAAAACCCTCGTGTTTTTATTTATTTATTGTTATCTTTCCGCTGCGTTTTACTCGTACCTTAACGAACGATTACGAAAAATTTCTATCGCTATTCACCCCCCCCCCCTCTAGCGAACCGCATCGATCCAACAATTGGTGTCAGAGCCGGGGGTTGCTAAGATTTGGTGAAACCACCAATCTAGCCATTTTTCACAGATTTATTTTTCTTTTATTTCTGTTTATTTCAGATTTATTTCACTTTGTTAAATTTACTCCCGCACTACTAATCCAAGACGCGAGTCTTGGTACTTTTTGTGTGTTTTTGTCATTGCTAGTCTTTTTTCCTTCGTCTCCTTGTGTTCTTTGTTCTAATGGCCCATCTTGAAGGGTTTAGCACCGTCCAACCTCCGTTTTACAATGGAGATGACTTCCGTTATTGGAAGGGTCGGATGGAATGCTTTCTTAAAACCCAAATCGAGATGTGGATCATAATCCAAACGGGTTTCACACTTCCGACTAATGAAGTGGGTGACTCCTTGGATTATGACCAATGGACCATTGCGACAAAAAAACAAGTCGAAGCCGATGCTAAGGCAACGCAAATCCTTCAATGCGGCCTATCCAAGGAGGAGCTAAATCACGTCGGCCCCTTCATAAGCGCAAAAGATCTTTGGACAAAACTAGTGGAGCTACACGAAGGGACCGATGAAGCCAAGGTATGTAAGCGCGACCTTTTGTTCAATAAATTGTATAATCTAAAAATGCAGGAACATGAGTCCGCGACACAACTTCACGCCCGAGTCCAGGACATAGTCAACAATCTACACGCAATCGGGCAAAAGGTCAAAAACCGCGACCTTATAAGGTATGTCCTAAACTCTTTTCCGAGGACTACCTTATGGGCATCCATGATCGATGCCTATAAGGTCTCCAAGGACCTTTCTAAAATTAGGTTGGATGAACTCTTTTTGGATTTTGAACTTCATGAGCAGTCTAACTCGAAACCCGAGAGGGGTATAGCCTTGTTTGCAGGATCAAAGAAGAAGAAAATCGCAAGCAAGCCACCACCAACCGAGGAGGAAGACGAGTCCGAAAATGAAGTTGACCCGGAGTTGACTGTCGAACTAATGAACCTAGCTCGAAGGATAGCCAAGGGACGAAAGCGAACCATGACTCGACCCAACCAAGGTAAGCCTAAAAGTTCCAATATTAGGTGTTATGAGTGCAACAAGTTTGGACATATCAAGTCCGAGTGCCCCAAGCTCAACCACCAAGCACCTAAGCACAAGAAGGCCCTCAATGCGACATGGGAAGAAGCGTCATCCAAAGAAGACGAAGACCATGTCTTCATGGTGAAATCAATTGAGTCGGACACGGAGACCGAGCCTGAACTTGAGTCAGAACCTGAGGATGACTCGGACTACGAAGCTACCTTCAAGTCAAGCCACGGATACGCATCCGGTTCAAAAGATACCCTTAAAGTAAGTCGAACTTTATTTAATACTTTACATAATACGGTTAGGTTTTTGTCTAGGAAGTTAGCTAAGTTCGAGTCCAAGGTTGAGACCCTTGTTGAGGAGGTTAAACTCCTCAAACACGAGGTCTCCCTAACCTCTTCGACTAGTCGAGTTCAAGAGAAGGACTCAACTCGAGTTGAAAAGCTCGAAATTGAGAACTCTCTCTTGAAAAGTCAAGTCGAAGATCTTAGGAACACGTTGGAAAGGTTCACTTCGGGATCCAAAGGACTTGACCTCCTACTTGGATCTCAAAGGGTCGTGTACAACAAGGCTGGACTAAGATTTAACTCAAACACGACTAATAGGTCGTATATGTCGATTGTAAGTCGACATAGGAGACATGTCCAAGCATGGGTCCCTAAGAACCTTTTGATTTCAACTCTAGGATCCAACCCGTACTGGATTCCCAAGGACCAAATCCACTATGTGGATAGACCGAACTGATTCAACGGTCTAGGGGGAGCCAGTACAAAACATGTTTGTGCTTTAACTTAGAAATTGCATGTTTTAACTTAGAATGTTTGTGCTTTAACTTAGAAATTGCATGTTTTAACATAGAATGTTTGTGCTTTAACTTAGAAATTGCATGCTTTAACTTAGAAAGTTTGTACTTTAAAACTTGTGAACTCACTTAGAACATGAACATAATCAACTTCGAAAAGATTGAGCCTCGGGGAGCCTCTTTTCAAAGACATAACCAACTAAAATTCTTCGAAAAGATTGAGCCTCGAGGAGCCTCTTTTCAAAAATAACCAGTTAGACTAGGAAATAATCTTAGGTGAGTCAAGTCATCATTTTCTGGAACATGGCTTTGTCTAAGGAAGTGGTCGATGATCCGATAAAAGAAGGCCCCTGTGCCTCGCCACGACCTGGAAGCCATGATCTTGAAAAGGTAAACTTGATAAGCCTAGGGTCAAATCCAAATCTAACATAAAATTACTTGAACCTAAATACACTTAATCAACTTAATTGGAAATCATCTCACAAAAAACACATAAGTATAACATGCTTGATCATATAGACACAGGTGAGATGACCTAGGTTTAACAACTTACAACCAATTTTTTTTAAAAAAAAAACTAACATCCAATCCAACCACCTCGTGTGTAGGATCAATGGATGTTGGACAGCGGTTGCTCCCGACACATGACCGGGGATCAACTCAAATTCACAAAGCTTCGATTCAAACGACAAGGATCGGTAGCCTTTGGGAATAACGGCAAGCTCAAAATCATCGGATCAGGTGATATCGAACTTAACTCGAATTTTGTTATTAAAAATGTATTACTTGTAGAGAATTTTGCATATAACCTGCTTAGCGTAAGCCAATTATGTGACAATAACTATAAGGTCGTATTCTTAGAAAATGAATGTGTAATTAAAACAAATAAAACAGCTAAAACAATACTAAAAGGAACAAGGACAAATAACATTTATACAATTAACTTAATCAAATCCTCAGCCAAATGTCTTATGACACAGGAAGAGGAATCATGGTTGTGGCACCGACGACTCGGTCACTCGCACCCAAGACTCGTCCACAAGATGAGTCAGAGTGGCTTAGTCAGAGGCTTACCCAACCTCAACAACTTGGTTAATAAAATCTGTAATGCTTGTCAACAAGGAAAACAACCTAGGACACAACACAAGTTAACTAACCAAGAATGAACCTTAAGTGTACTTGAGCTCCTACATATGGATCTATTCGATTCACATGGAGCCAAGTCACTCAATAGAAGTCAATATTGCTTAGTCATAATTGACGACTACTCCAGGTTTACCTGGGTTAGGTTCATCAATCAATTAATCAATCTATTCAAATTAATCGAGAATCAAAAAGACCTTATGGTTAAAAGACTTAGAAGCGATCATGGTGGTGAATTCGAAAATCAAAGGTTCACCGACTTCTGTAACCTAAACGGATACCACCATGAATTCTCTTGCCCTAGGACTCCTCAGCAAAATGGCCTAGTGGAACGAAAAAACCGAACTCTACAAGAAGCCGCTAGGACCATGTTGAACGAATACGACCTACCCGATAGATTTTGGGCAGAAGCAGTGAGTACGACATGCTATGTCCAAAATAGGATCCTTATGGTAAAAAAGCACCTTAAGACCTCATACGAGATTTATCACGATAAAATACCTAACATCAAGTACTTTAGGGTATTTGGGTCTAAGGTACATATCCTAAACACTAAGGATTACCTAGGGAAATTTACATCCAAAACCACAACCGGAATCTTTCTAGGATACTCGACTACAAGTCGAGCTTATAGAGTATATAACCACGACACCCTTAGAGTCGAGGAGACTATCAATGTAGTATTTGATGAAGGACATGAACCTACAAAACCCCCGGCAACCCCAATTAGCGAGCTGATTCATACTAGACCTAACTCTGATCCGGAGATCAAGTCTAGTGTTAATCCTAACCTAAGTCAACCAAGTCACTCTATTGATCAAGTGATAGATGACTCCAACCAAACTAGTGTTCAACCAAGTCACCCCATTGATCAAGCATTAGATAACACAAACCCAACCCAATCTAGGATTCAGACTAACCACCCTATCGATCAAGTGATAGGAGATCCTAATCTAGGAGTTCGAACTAGAGCATCCTATAGGAACCTTAGTCAAATTTCCTTAATTTCAAAAATAGAACTCAAATCAATTGAACAAGCTCTTCTTGATCCCGATTGGATTATTGCAATGCAAGAAGAGCTAGCTCAATTTACTAGGAATGAAGTGTGGGAATTAGTACCACCACCTAAAGATAAAATGATAATTGGAACAAGGTGGGTGTTTCGAAATAAGCTTGATGATAAAGGTGAAGTAGTTAGAAACAAGACTAGGTTAGTCGCCAAAGGGTTTAGTCAAGTCGAAGGCTTAGATTACGACGAAACCTATGCCCCAGTAGCTAGACTCGAATCCATTCGAATGTTGCTAGCTTATGCCGCACATCGAGGATTTAAGCTGTTTCAAATGGATGTTAAGTCGACATTCCTAAATGGATACATTAAAGAAGAAGTTTATGTTAGCCAACCCCCCGGATTCGAAAATCTAGATAAACCCGACCATGTTCTAAAACTTAAGAAAGCTCTCTCTGGACTTAAACAAGCTCCTCGAGCTTGGTACGAGAGACTTTCAATCCATCTTAAGTCAAAAGGGTTTAACCAAGGCTTAGTTGACCCAACTCTCTTCGTAAAAACCTTAGGTAAAGAAATATTCATAGCTCAAATTTACGTAGACGATATAATTTTTGGAACCTCTAACTCAGCCTTACTAAACGAGTTCGTTTCACTCATGGAAAGTGAGTTCGAAATGAACTTGGTAGGCGAGTTAAGTTTCTTTTTAGGTCTACAAATAAAACAAACTAAGGATGGTATATACCTATATCAACAAAAATACACTAAGGAGTTAATTAAAAGATTTGGAATGCAAGACGCTAAGGTAATAAACACCCCAATGGCGATTAACGTTAACATAGGAGAAGACCTAGAAAGTAAGACCATTGACTTAAAGTACTATAGGAGCGTGATAGGAAGTCTCCTATACTTAACTGCGAGTCGACCCGACATCCTATTCGCAGTAAGTATGTGCGCCAGGTTTCAAACCTGTGCTAAGGAGTCTCACCTAACCCTAGTTAAGCGTATCCTTAGATATCTAAAGGGTACACTTAACGTTGGTATTTGGTACCCTAGATCTACGGAGTTCGAACTAATCGGCTACTCCGATTCGGATTATGCCGGTAGTAAACTCGATAGAAAGAGCACGAGTGGTTGTTGTCAACTACTCGGCTCGAGTCTAGTAAGTTGGTGCAGTAGGAAGCAACACTGTGTCGCTTTATCTACCACCGAAGCCGAATACATTGCGATGGGTGAGTGTGTCACTCAACTTCTTTGGATGAAGCACACTCTCCGCGACTTTAAGTTAGACTTTACGAATACTAAACTTCACGTAGACAACATTAGTTCAATTAATCTTACAAAGAATCCGATATGTCACTCAAGGACAAAGCATATAGAGGTAAAACACCATTTCATTCGAGAACATGTAGCCAACAGCGCCATACAACTCGAATATGTTGACTCGAAATCTAACCTGGCAGACCTATTTACTAAACCCCTACCCGAAGCCGAATTTAGTCTATTAAGACGAAAATTGGGCATGTGCGTAATAAAATAGGTACTTGCAAATTATATGTTCTCACTACTATTTCTTTAATTTCATTTTTATGGAACTAGCATAGGACATACCTTAAATATCATGCACCTATAGATTTAAGGAGCCAGTACATCTCACAACACATAGGACTAATGTGTTTGTGTACTTAGCCACGTAGATGGGCGTGAGATGTTAGGACCTTACTCCTGGTTCCAGATGTAGAGCTAGTGCATCGCTATGAACCACGGAGTATAATCGTACATACTAACCGACTCTGACTAGGACTGGTTGATCCCTCCATATCAATCAAGCCAAATATGAGTCGAACATTTGATAGATGAACTTATTTTCAGTATATTATTTTCAAAATAATGTGGAACATGCTTGGACTTTAAAATTCAAACTTGCTTTTATTCCACACACACTCTCACTCTTTTCGATATATGGCAAAAGGGGGAGAGAAAGGCCAAAGTTAAGGGATCAATTTTTGTTATGGCCAACTTTAAGTTAACAAAATAAGTTAAGGGAACTCTTAACTTAAACATATTTAGTTAACTTGTTTTTGTTAACAAATAAATTACTTAACTTTAAGTTAACTTGTTAACAAAACGAAAGTAAAGGCCAAGGTTAAGAAATCAATTTTTTTTTGATTTCTTAACTTAAAACTTATTTTAAACACTATGGCCAATGTTAAGTAATTTCGGTTACTTATTTTTTTTAGTAGCAAACATCAAGGGGGAGAGTTAAAACTCTTTCTCAAGTACTCACCCTCGGTCAAGGGGGAGGATTCCTCAAGGGGGAGCACTTGAAAAAGAGTTTTTATATATACTCCTGTTCATTCATGCTCTTAACACTCCTGCTCATTCATGAATATCTTTTCTTAATGCGTTTAATTTTCTTAACTTTGTATGTGGGTTTGCCATAAATTAAAAAGGGGGAGATTGTTGGTGCAGTAGGCACCTAAGTCGAACCTGAGTTTTGATTATAGCAAACGATACAAAGTTAAGCTCATGTTGTTATCTCACGAGCTAAATCGAGTGTGCAGAAAATTGCTATAGCTGGAAGCTGAAGGCTAGCGACACCCGGAGGAAGCCGCGGTGGTCGTGCAACACACAAGTGACTTCGGAGGGAGCCGAAGGAATTGCGTGGAAGGCCGGAAGCAAAAGCAACACGTAAGTATCGAGGTAAGCTCGTGTGTGCGAGTGAAAGTAAGGTCGTATCCTCGTTACAGGGACAGACTTAAGCGTAGATCCGACCCAAGACAACTCATAGGTGGTCTTGGTCGAGATCGGACGGTCGACAACCGTCGAAATAATATTTTCCTTAAGCTAACTTTGCCTTGCAGCAAGCATCAGTCGACTGCCAACCTGAAGGACTCAACTGTCGTCCATCAGTCGAGTGACTACGGCTAGCACTCGACTGATGCTGCCGACAGTCGACTGGTGATGGCCATCAGTCGACTGCTGGTCAAAGGATCAGCCTCGAGTAGTCAAGAGTTATCACCATTTTTCAAGGGGTTTTGTGCCCATTTGTGATTGGCTAAAGACCCATTCGATGAGGGGCTCAAAGGCTATAAAAGGAGGGCCAAACCTAGGGTTTTTCATCAATTCAAAAGCTTCCAAGTGCTTCCGATACGATCCGACTCTTCGACATCCCTACGACGAAGCGCTGCCAAGACGACGACTAGAGCTTCAACCTCCAACCTTTTAAGTCGTCGATAACGAAAGTTCTAAATTGTATTTCAGTTTATTTCTTTTAGTAAAGCTTTAAATCATATCAAGGAGAGGGGGAGTGTCCCTCTACCTTGAGTCTTTATCGAGTTTTGTATTCGTTTAACTCCTATCTCCAACGAGGAGGAGTTTGGTTAGTATTTTGCCCTTCGTGCGTGGTCAAGGACCACTAGGGCCTTGGAGTAGTAGCCGTAGGCTACGAACCAAGTAAAAACCCTCGTGTTTTTATTTATTTATTGTTATCTTTCCGCTGCATTTTACTCGTACCTTAACGAACGATTACGAAAAATTTCTATCGCTATTCACCCCCCCCCCTCTAGCGAACCGCATCGATCCAACATACTCCTTCCCGCGGCCTTGGTTCGGCTGCTCTGCCATTCAGTTCCATCAATTGGCTACCGAGATTCGGCAACTCTGTAATCCATAACCAGAGCAAAAGGCTTGCATCCAGTTCTAGTTCACTACTTGCCGGAGGATTTTTCGACAAGGAATCCATTCATCCCATCCACTGAAGATTACTGTTCAGATCGTCGTGGTCACAGAGAGGGAGTTCCCTTCTCCGAGTTTTGTGGATCGTCGCTTTACTATCTTTGGAATTCATGATGAATTGAACTTGTTATCACCCCTAATTGTTACCGTTGTAGTTTCATTTATAGCTTAAGTTGTGAATTCGTAGTTTAATTTGTAGTTAGTTTATAGTTTGACTTGCTGTTTAATTCGTAGTTTGCCTTGGATTTTAATTACTAGTTTCGTTTGGTAGTTTAGCTGTAGTTTAATTAAGATGCTTAGTTTTGAGTTTAATTTGTAGTTAATGAGTTGGACTGGTTAATTGCAAATCTTAGCTTAATTGTTTGTTAGTTTGATTACTTGCTTTTTTAAGTGTTATTTCCATTAGTTAGAAGTGTTTAATAATAGGTTAGATTTATTTCATGTTTTCCTTTACACTCTTGTTATCTTGCATTTGAATTGTTGTTTAAATTCCTGCACTTTCTTTATGTTGTTGAATGCTCTTCTTTGAATACTTAGTTTATATCTTCTTTAATTTCAATCATAGCTTAGTTAGATTAAGGTTTTAATTACTTACATTGTCTTTCATTCAGTAGGATTAGTCTTTAAAATTCCAAACCCCCATTTGAAATAGAAAATCCAAAGCAATAATTAGCAATCCTAAGATTACTATTCTATCGATTACACTCGTTGGGAAATGATCCGTGTCATTCACTATGCTATATTAGTATAGAGAGGGTTTGATAATTAATTTGTAATGGTACCACAATATAATTGTTGTTATCAAGACTTCCTCTAATTCTTCCACCACTTCTACTGATCAGGATGTTGAATCCTTCTTAACGTCCGAATCCTCACTTTCTTGAAATTTTTCTTCACTTGAGGTCGGTGAGGAATTTTCATGAAGCTTTGCCAATTTTCTCCAAAGCTCCTTGGCATCTTGAAATTCACCTAATCTAGACAAAACATCATTAGACAATGAATATAATACCATTTGCGTTACCTTATCATTTCTTTTGAAGGCTTGAGCTTGCTCTTCGGTCCATCTCTTCTTCTTGAGGTATCCACCTTTTGGACCCCTTGGAAATTCGAATCCCTTCATTAGGATGATTCAATCTTCAAAGTCCACATGAAGAAATTCTCCATCTATGCCTTCCATTGACCGAACCCTTCTCGTCCATAGAAGGTGTATGGAATTGGAGTGTTGATGTTGTTGGTGCAGGGGCACTAGATAATCGAACCTGTGTTTTGATTATGGCAAAGACACAAAGTTAAGTTTATATTGTTATCTCACGAGCTAAATCAAGTGTGCAGAAAAGTACTAAAGCTGGAGCTGAAGGCTAGCGACACCCGGAGAAAGCCGTGGTGGTCGGGCGACACTTGAGTGAATTCGGAGGGAGCCGAAGGAATCGAGTGGAAGGCCGGAAGCGAGAGCTACTATCGAGGTAAGCTTGTGTGAGTGAGAGATTGTAAGGTCGTGTCCTCTTTACGGGGACGACCGTAGGCGACGATTCGACTAAGACTTCCTGTGGAAGGTCTAGGTCGAGATCGGACGGTTAGAAACCGTCGTATTTATCATTTTCCGAGCTAATCTCTTCTCGCAGGAAGTGGCCAGCCGGCAAATGATCATCCGATTGGGCCGATCATATCGCTTGATCGATGAGAGATGCATCACGATCGCATCACGATCGATGGCGACGATTCAGCTTTTGCGCTAGGTCAAAACGGATAACGTTTGACGCGGCCACTTCGCGATAAAAATTTGGAAAAATTCATGATCCGTTCCAAAGAAATAGGAGACAAATTCAGAGGCTAAAATCTATAAAAGGAGGGGAGGATTCATCTCCAAATCACATCAATTATTCATCAAGTGCTCCTACAACGCCAACGCTTCAACACCGTCATAACGCCGACGCGACGCCAAGTTTTGATCTTCTTCGTCGGCAGCAGATTCAAGTAATATTTTTGATATTATATTCTGTATTTTTATCTTCATAACGAGGTGAGGTAGGCTTGTTGCCTCATCCTCGTATATTCGGTTTTTGTAATCGTTGTCTCCTACCTCCAACGAGGAGGAGACGTTTTAGTGCTTTGCCCTCCGTACGCGGTCTAGGACCGATAGGGCCTTGGAGTAGCAACCGCTGGGTTGTGAACCAAGTAAAATAAACGTGTTCATTTATTTTCCGCTGTGCTTACTTTGCGTATCGTCCAGGACATTGTCAATGGCCTACACACCATCGGACACAAGGTCGAAAACCGTGACCTACTAAGGTACGTTCTTAATTCATTTCCTAGGACTACCTTGTGGGCATCCATGGTCGATGCCTACAAGGTCTCTAAGGACCTATCGAAGCTTAGGTTAGATGAATTATTTTCCGAGTTTGAACTTCACGAGCAAACTAACGTGATCCAGGCCGAGAGAGGTATTGCTGTACTTGCAGGACAAAGAAGCCAGCCACCTACTAGGCAAGTAGATGAACTCGAACCCGAAGACAAATCCGAATCCGAAGAGGAGGCCATAATAGTCAATATTGTGCGGAGAATAGTTCGACAAGAAAGAAGGAAATTGAAGAATGAGAACCAAAAGAAAAAGGGAGCAAGGAAAGCCTTCCATGCAACTTGGGACAACAGAGAAGACATAGCTTACATGGCAAGAACGGAGGAGTCCGAGTCAGAATCCGAAGCCGAGTCCAACTACAACTCTGACTCCGACCCCGAAGATTACTTCGAGAGGAAACTCAAAGCCGGACCAAAAGGGAAAGTTAAGGTTGATTTCTCTTTAATTAGTACACTTTACTGACAATTAAATCGCTTAATAGGAAATTAACTAAGTCCGAGTCTAGGGTTGAGTCGTTACTTGAGGAGGTTGAAACCTCAAGCAAGAGGCTACTCTAATCTCTTCAACTAGTCAAGTTCAAGAGAGAAACTCAACCCAAATTGAAAAACTTGAGAAGGAGAATTCTCTCTTGAAAGACCAAGTTCAAGAGGTCGAGGCTAGGTTGGAAAAGTTCACGTTGGGATCTAAGAACCTTAACCGACTACTTGGAACCCAAAGAGCTGGTACAACAAAGCCGACTCGGATTTAAGTCAAAGACTACGAATAGGTCTTATATGTCTATCGTAAATCATAGTCATCAAAGAGTCCAAGCATGGGTCCCAAAGGTTTTATTAAATTCACATATTAGGACTAATAAGTATTGGATTCCTCAGATCAAGTTCATTATTTGAATAGACCTTATTGGTTCAATGGTCTAGGGGAGCTAACACTAAAATAGTATACCCGCTACTTAGCAAAACCATTGCATGCTTAGAATTTCTAACTTGTGAACTTACTTAGAATACGACATAACCAACTAAAATCCTTCAAAAGATTGAGCCTGGGAGCCTCTTTTCATAAATAACTAGTTAGTCAACTCTTGATAATATAGTATCGTGACGCCGAGATGATAGTACGTTAGGGAGACAAAGTCTCATGTATTCGAGCTAGATAAGGCGATCTAGCTTGGTGCACTTGACCGAGTGGAACTAATGAAGCTACCTCAGATCCTAAACTAGTTAGACCAGAAGTAACCCTAAGTGACTTAAGTGATATTTTCTTGAATTTGGCTTTGTCTAAGGAAGTGGTCGTTGTTCCGATCAAAGAAGGCCCCCGTGGCCTCGCCACGACCGAAGCCGCCAAAAGTTACTTAACAATCTAAAGGTTAAATCTGAATCTAACCCAAGGTTGACTATCTTTAATCAATTTAAAATCATCTCACAAAACATATAAGGTGAACAAATTATGAGACACATAGAATGGGTGAGATGTTAAGGATAATTGAAATATACTTGAAACAATCCCTTCAAAATACTACTTATTTTCTCAACTATTGTACTTAACAACTCGAGGCCAGTTTAGCGCCTACATCTCTTATACTTCATATATTTGACTAAGGAGAGCAAACTAATCTTAAGGGTTATATTATAAATCTTTAGATTATTGGTGCAGAGGGACACACCTCAACCAATCTATCTAACTATTGCTAGACGATGCTTGGACTCATATTTGATTTATCTAGTTGCATTCATAAACGACATTGTTTTAAACCCCTATTTTATACAAAAACCCCAACACTCTTTTTGATTTATGGCAAAAGGGGGAGAAGAGCGAAAGTTAAGGGGGAGTAACACAAAATTTCATTTTGAAACACAAAATTTGTTTTTGAAAACTAAAGTATCTCTTTCAAAACTCACCTAGGGTTAAGGGGGAGTTTTGGTTAAGGGAGAGTTTTTGGGAATGGCATTCATCATCTACTATATGTGTTTTATGCTTTAATTTCCCTTAACTTTGTGTTGGTTTGCCATAGATCAAAAGGGGAGATTGTTGGTGCAGGGGCACTAGATAATCGAACCTGTGTTTTGATTATGGCAAAGACACAAAGTTAAGTTTATATTGTTATCTCACGAGCTAAATCAAGTGTGCAGAAAAGTACTAAAGTCGAGTCGAAGGCTAGCGACACCCGAGAAAGCCGTGGTGGTCTGGGCGACACTTGAGTGAATTCGGAGGAGCCAAGGAATCGAGTGGAAGGCCTAAGCGAGAGCTACTATCGAGGTAAGCTCGTGTGAGTGAGAGATTGTAAGGTCGTGTCCTCTTTACGGGGACGACCGTAGGCGACGATTCGACTAAGACTTCCTGTGGAAGGTCTAGGTCGAGATCGGACGGTTAGAAACCGTCGTATTTATCATTTTCCGAGCTAATCTCTTCATAGGAAGTGGCGGTGTAGCATCCGGACATTGGCGATCGATTATCGATTGATCGATGAGATGCATCGATCGTCATCATCGATCGATGAGAGGCATCACGATCGATGGCGACGATTGACTTTGCGCTAGGTCAAAACGGATAACGTTTGACGCGGCCACTTCGCGATAAAAATTTGGAAAAATTCATGATCCGTTCCAAAGAAATAGGAGACAAATTCAGAGGCTAAAATCTATAAAAGGAGGGGAGGATTCATCTCCAAATCACATCAATTATTCATCAAGTGCTCCTACAACGCCAACGCTTCAACACCGTCATAACGCCGACGCGACGCCAAGTTTTGATCTTCTTCGTCGGCAGCAGATTCAAGTAATATTTTTGATATTATATTCTGTATTTTTATCTTCATAACGAGGTGAGGTAGGCTTGTTGCCTCATCCTCGTATATTCGGTTTTTGTAATCGTTGTCTCCTACCTCCAACGAGGAGGAGACGTTTTAGTGCTTTGCCCTCCGTACGCGGTCTAGGACCGATAGGGCCTTGGAGTAGCAACCGCTGGGTTGTGAACCAAGTAAAATAAACGTGTTCATTTATTTTCCGCTGTGCTTACTTTGCGTATCGAACGAACGAAAAAGAAAAGATTTACGATCGCTATTCACCCCCCCTCTAGCGACGCTTCTCGATCCAACAGATGTTCCATTCAAATCCATCGTTGGGCAACTCCATCCTCCTTTTTTCCTCTAGCGATGCTCCTTTGGTTATTAAGCCTTGAAGAGCGACCTCACTCTGATACCACTTGTTGAGAATCAATGGTCGTGCTAGAGGGGGGGTGAATAGTGTTTCATATTTTTGTTGCTCAATTGTGTTCGTTCTTGTCTACAGCAAGGTTAGCACAACGAAAATACAAAATACAAATACGAATACACAATACACAAAGCACCACAACCACAAACACAAGATATAATATGGTTCGTAACCTTATGGTTCCTACTCCACGGGGCGAGCTCAAATGAGCTCTAGTAATGCACACCACCATTAATACACTCTTTCTCGGAACAATCCGGAGGTGGATAAACCTCTTACAAAGCTCTTATAACAATAAGAATGAAATACAATAAGAATACTAAGTAATACACAAATACAATTAAAGAAAACTTTGCACAAATAACTTTGGATTGCTTGCTTGTTGATTACTTTGGTTTGCTCTTGAAGATCTGGAATGCTACAACACTTACCCTTTAAATCGCCCCAAGAACCATAGCTAAATCCTCCTCTTCAAGCTCCTTATAAAGCTGTAACTCGGGTTATTTTTGCCTAAGAGTCGACTGCTCATACCCATTAGTCGACTGCTCTTGTTGTCGTTGTCTCACAATGGCTTAATCTGTTTGATCAAAGAAACACGCTGGAGGGGGGGGGTGAATAGCGTATGAGAAATTATTTTCTTTTCCTTTGAAAACACAAGTTGCACAGCGGATGTAAAAGCAATACAAAAGAAAACGACACTTTTCTTTTTACTTGGTTCACAACCAAAAGGTTGCTAGTCCAATGCCCCATGATCCTAGACCGCTTTCGATGGGGCAATCCACTAGAAAGAGTCTCTTCCCTGTTGGAGGTAAGAGCCGATGATTACAAATGAAAGATAGAGGAAGAGGCAACACGCCCACCTCTCCTCTTAGAAAATAAAAGAACAAGTACATAGTAAAGACAATAAATGAATAGAGCTACCTACTAAAGGTTGGAAGTTGGGCGTGATGTCGGCATTACGACTGCGTAGCATTGACGAAGAAGTATTGGCATTGTCAGAGCACTTTGGGAGCAATCTTAGATGATCAAATGAGGTGAAAAGCTTCTTCTTTTATATCCCTTTGAGTTCTAGTTCATTGAGATCCAGATCTGGGTCAAAGCTCCTCATCTCCCCTCATTTTGTGACTCTTATCTTGACTATCTTCAAAGTGATCAAATTGACCAGCAGTCGACTGATATCCTACAACAGACAATTGATGGTAAGTTTAGTCAATTGCCATTGTCCTTCAGTCGACTGTTAGCTTGATCACTCACCTACAGTACACGATTAGCACAGAATACTTCATTGATGGTAATTACGACAGTACCTTACCATCCGACCTTGACCTAGACCTTCCTTCGGAAGTATTAGTCGGATAGCTGTCTACGGTTCTCCCCATACGGAGGACATGAACTTACCATCACTCCACACCCGGTGCATACCTTTGGTCCTCCTAATTTGTCGCTTAGCTTCTGACCAGCACCGAGGTTCCTCGACTCCCCGAGGTTCTCCTCGTGTCACCCGACTATCGAGGTTTCTCGTCTCGACATTCTCCTAGTGTCATTGGCCTTGGTAGAGTTTAATACACTACCTGGACACTAAACACAATATGTGAGATAACAATAATGACTTAACTTTGAACCTTTTCCATTATCAAAACCTAGGTTTGATTATCTGGTGCCCCTACATCAACAATCTCTCCCTTTTTGATCTATGGCAAACCAAATCAAAGTTAAGGAAAAATAAGTATGAAGTAAGAATGAATATGTAGTAAGCATGAGAATAAGTAGTAAGCAAGAGAATAAATAGTAGGAAGCATTTAAGTAGTAAGCATGAGAATAATTTCTTCACCCTCAAGGTTACCTCCCCCTTAACCCTAAGTGAGTTTTGAAAAAGAAAGTTAACTAAAAAAAACTTTTTTACTTTTTCTCCCTTAATGTTTTAACTTAAAAAACTTTTTGCTTTCTCCCCCTTAACTTTTGCCTATTCTCCCCCTTTTGTCATATATAAAAAAAAAGAAGGGTGTATTTATAAGATTTAATGTGTAAAATGTTTATAACAAAAAAGGAAACTTTATATGTGTAAGTCCAAGCATGTCCCTTTTTATTTGGAAAAATAATAATTTCAACATACTTCATCTAATAAATATGTTCAACTCTTTTTGACTCAATTGATATAATATAATCAATAAGTCTTGATTAGAGTTAGTTATTTTGACTAATTATACTCCATGATTTATATTGATGCACTTGATCTACATATGGAATCAGGAGTAAGGTCCTAACATCTCACGCCCATATACGTGGCTCAGTACACAAACACATTGAATTTATGTGTTGTGAGATGTGTTGGCTCCTTAAATCTATAGGTGCATGCTTTCTAAGGTAAGCCCTAATCTATTTCCATGTAGCATAAAAGAAAGATAGATTATAAGTAAGAATTAAGTTCTACTACACACATTCCTAATCTTCGTCTAAGCAGACTGAACTCTGCTTCAGGTAAGAGTTTTGTAAAAATGTCCACTAGGTTCGATTTCGACTCAACGTACTCAAGCTTTATAGTTCCATTAGATACATGTTCTTGTATAAAGTGATGTTTAACTTCTATGTGTTTAGTTCTAGAATGACATATCGGGTTTTTAGTTAGGTTAATAGAGCTAATGTTATCGATTAAAATTTTAGTATTACTAAAGTTTAATTGAAAGTCTTTCAGAATGTGGTTCATCCAAAGAAGTTGAGCTACACACTCAACCATGCCTACATATTCGGCTTCGGTAGTAAACAAGGCAACACAATGTTGCTTTCTACTACACCAACTGACTAGACTTGATCCTAGGAGTTGGCAACATCCACTCGTGCTCTTCCTATCAATTTTACTATCGGCATAATCTGAGTTAGAGTAGCCGATTAGTTCAAACTCACTTGACCAAGGTACCAAATTTCTACGTTTTGTGTTCCTTTTAAGTATCTAAAAATTCGTTTGACTAACATTAGGTGTGATTCTTTAGCACAAGATTGAAATCTTGCACACATACTTACTGTAAAGAGTATATCAGTTCGACTCGCAGTTAAGTATAGAAGGCTACCTATTGCACTCCTATAGTATTTTAAATCTATAGCCTTTCCCTCTAAGTCTTCTCCTATGTTTACGTTGGTAGCCATAGGTGTACTAATTTCCTTAGCATTTTGCATTCCAAATTTACTAATTAATTCCTTAGCATATTTACGTTGATGCATTTAAATTTCTTCTCTAGTTTGTTTTATTTGTAAACCTAAGAAGAAGGTAAGCTCACCTACTAAGCTTATTTCAAATTCACTTTCCATTAGTGAAATGAACTCATTTAAAAGTGTTGTATTGGTTGTTCCAAAGATTATATCATCTACGTAAATTTGTGCTATGAAAATTTCTTTTCCTATGGTTTTTACAAATAGAGTTGGGTCAACTAAACCTTGATTGAATCCTTTAGACTTAAGATAAATTGATAGCCTTTCATACCAAGCTCTAGGAGCTTGTTGTAATCCATATAAGGCTTTTCTATGTTTGAGTACATGGTTAGGTTTGTCTAGGTTTTCAAATCCTGGTGGTTGGCTAACATAAACTTCTTCCTTGATGATTCCATTTAGAAATGCTGACTTGACATCAATTTGAAACAATTTGGAACCTCGATGCATAGTGTAGGCTAATAACATTCTAATTGATTCAAGTCTAGCTATGGGTGCATATGTCTCATCATAGTCTAATCCCTCTACTTGATTAAATCCATTAGCTACTAACCTAGCTTTATTCCTTAAAACTTCACCGTTGTCATCAAGTTTATTTCGAAATACACACCTTGTTCCAATGATCATTTTTCCTTTAGGTGGGGGTACTAATTCCCAAACTTGACCTCTAGTAAATTAAACTAACTCTTCTTGCATAGAAATAATCCAATCCGGGTCAAGAAGAGCTTGTTCAATTATTTTGGGTTCGATTTTAGATATGAGTGAGATTTGGCTTAGGTTCCTATAAGATGTTCTAGTTTGAACCCCTAAATTCAGATCACCTATCACTTGGTCAAATGTATGGTTCGCTTGTAATCTAGATTGATTTGGGTTAGGATTTATACTAGATTCATTTTGTGAGTTAGGTTTAGGTCTAACATCATTTTCAATTTGTTCATTGTTCAATTTTACTAAAAGTTTTGTAGTTTTGTTTTCTTCATCAAACACTACATTAATTGTTTTTTTTATTTTTAGGGTTTCATTGTTATACACACTATAGGATTTACTAGTGGTTGAGTATCCTAGAAATATTCTGGTAGTTGTTTTAGAGGTGAATTTCCCTAAGTAATCTTTAGTGTTTAGTTTGTGTACCCTACATCCTAAAGTACTTAATGTTCGGCAATTTTTCATAATAACTTTCATATGAAGTTTTTTGGTGTCGTTTAACTAATAAAATCCTATTTTGGACATAGCAGGCAGTATTGACCGCTTCTGCCCAAAACCTATTATGTAGATTGTATTCGTTCAGTATGGTTCTAGTGGCTTCTTGTAGGATTCTATTTTTATGTTCAACTAGCCCGTTTTGTTGAGGGGTCATAGGGTAGGAGAACTCATGGTGGTATCCATTTTGACTACAAAAATCGGTGAACTTATGGCTTTCGAATTCACCACCATGATCACTTCTATTTCTCTTAATCTTTAGGTTCTTTTCATTTTCTATTAGTTTACATAAATTAGTAAGTGTTGGGAGATCGGGACGGCCGACTAAAGGGGGGTGAATAGCCCTCGTTCGTTGGATGTCGTAATTCGTTCATTCTCATTGTGTGCTCGTCTACAATTCTTGTTAGCGCAGTGGAATAACAATAATAATACTAACAAGATACACAAATACACACAAACACATGCAATACACAAAGATATATGTGGTTCAGAACCGAATGGTTCCTACTCCATGGGCGAGCTCACCGAGCTCTAGTTATGCGCACGACACTAACTATAACACTCCTTTTCGACTACACGTCGGAGGTGGAGAAACCTCTCACAAGCAATTATACTAAGTAATGAAATACAAGCAATACAAAGACAAATACGAAATAAACGTAAAGAACACTTTACAACGCTTGCTTTGAACCCTTTGCTTGTTGCTTGCTTTGATTGGCTCTTGAAGGACTGGAATGCAGCAGCAATTCCCCTCCAATAGCTCCACAAAAACCATGGCGAAATCCTCAAACTCGAGCTCCATTTATAACCTGCATCAAGCTGTTTTTGTGCCCATCAGTCGACTGATCGTGACCATCAGTCGACTAGTACCATAGCCGTTGTCTCACAACGGCCAGATCCACGTTGGTTAAGTTCCAACGGATCACACATCAGTCGACTGATCATCCATCACCGAGTGTCAGCGAAGCTCGACTCTATTCTGCGTCAGACATTGTCATCACCGACCGCCATCCCCTAAGATCGATTGATCCTCTCAACAATGATCGCCTCCCTCGATCGACTAATCAGCCAGACTTGGTTCAGTCGAACACTGGTTGAACCCATACGACCTAGAGCAGTCGACTGGCACCTATGCCAGTCGACTGATGTCGGCTAAAACCTCAAATATAACGATGTTTGAGCTTCCGACACTCAGTCTTAGCCACTTGGCCAAATCCACCTTATCCCTCATGGAGTTCCCCACTGAAGTTCTCTTCCCTCGTCCTACGTCCATCGGATGCGCCAAGCGCACGGCTTCGCAACGTCATCCTTCGCGTCTCATGCCCTAGAAGTATGCTTCCCTTGGGCTCACTCCATTCGATCCCCGTCCGGTGGTCCCTCGGATGCACCAAGCGTACGGCTTCGCAATGCCATCCTTCACCGACTCAAGGACCCGAGCCTAGTGGACTTGCCAAGTTCTCAAGACTTCCCAAATGCACCAAGCGCATGGCTTCGCAATGCATTTCTCACCAAGCACCAAGCACATGGCTTCACAATGCTTTGGATTTCCCATGCCAAGCACCAAGCGCACGGCTTCACAATGCTTTGGACTTTCCCATGCCAAGCACCAAGTGCACGGCTTCGCAATGCTTTAGACTTTCCACACCAAGCTCCATGCTTGGATTTTCCATGCCAACCCCATGTTGGACTTTCCCATGACAATCTCATGTCATGAGTTTTGTCTATCATCAAAATACTATCAAGGTACTGCTCGAGTCAAACTCGAGTCAACCTGGGCCGATTGCACCAACAATCTCCCCCTTTTTGATGATTGACAAAACTACCATCTCAAGTCTACCAATTCTCCCATATTGGCAATTCTCATATCCCAAATGAGAATTCCAAACCTAATTGGTAACTTGGTAACATCTCCCCCTTTTTGACATTACATCAAAAAGGTCCTCCCCAAGGGTATGAATGTCTCATATCCCAATGAGATCTTATATCTCTCCCTTGGAGGAACACATGCCTACCATCTTTCTAGTGATCCCATATCACTTAAAGAGAGGCAACCCAATTTTCCTCCCATTAGGAAATACACATTCATGTTCCCATGATGGATACCTCCCCCTAGAGGCTTGCTCCCCCTTGACCATTGCACCAACAATGTCCTTGGAGAGTCCCTAAGCCAATAGGAACATTAACCAAATCAAAATTAAGGCAAAGTTCAACAATGAACTCTCTTCCACCTTAAAATTGATACTCACCCTCAACCCAACTCCTAATCCACATCCAATGGATTTTCACCCTTTCTAATGCTCTCCCAGGAATATCCTAGGGTTAGGAGTGGTTAGGGGACCAAAACGTGGCTAAACATGGGCCTAACTATCAAGTTTACCCGAAATCAGCCTGTGCCAAATGACTACATCAGATACGATCGACTTACCATCACCGATCATTGCCATTACAGAAGTCGACCGATAATGATTCCGTAGCTTTTTCGCCGTAAAATGGATTTTCGAAATCCATAAGTAAATATACGTAATTTTAAAAATCTTGAAAATGCATACGTATAATACTTATCCTAAACACTATGGGTGAAAAATATTGGAAATTTATTTTACCCATTAAATTAGGAGATTGATACAAAGTTCAAAATTTAAGAAAAGCTTCAATAAAGAGCCATCTTTGTATTATCCCATTCAATGGTGATAGCTATCAAAAGATAGGCTTCACCAAGGTTTTTCAAAATGTTTTCAAAATGTTTTTCAAACCTTTATTTTCTTTTTCCTAAACATCTCACCAATATCTAGATGTGTAAAACACATACAAGTCAAATATCTTAGTGAGATGTGGGTTTTTGTTCTTTAAATGGTCTCATGCATATTTCTAAGGCAACATAATTTGATTCCCTTCAAAATGTGCCATAGTCCTTAATTTCATTTTATTTAATGCATGATATGATTATGGCATAAATATGATTTAGAGAAAAACATATGCCAATATCATGATGTCATGGCATGTGAATGAGAACTAAGCATATATGATATCTAAAAATAATTCTAAACATGATCATGACATTTTATAGATAAAAATGAGAATGATGTCATGACATGGTAAGGCAAACAAATCATGGCAAGTAAAATATACTATGGTATAGAATACCTAAGTGTTAAAATTAATTTTCCATTTCTAGGAATTAAATTCATTTTGCCTTAATGCCATTCATTTCCCTAGTGTGCCAAAAACCCAAAATGACACACCAATACCTCTATGACCTAATTGTGCCAATTTAATCTTTTTTAAACTTCTCAAACACATTGACACATCCTAATGTGTCAACTCTACTATGGTTAGGTTAACTACCCATCCATTTAGGGTTGACACACTCTAACCCATCTAGCGTGAATCAATCACGCTTTTAGGAACCCAATACCTATTGGAGCTCCTTGGGTTAACAAGGTATTCCCTAGGGATAACTTCCCTAGATACCTTTCTAATGACCCTTTTTGGCTTTGAAGCCATAGTCTTTTGGGTCTTACTTGGGTCAACTCTAGAGGTGACTCCTCCATTGACCTTCTTAGTGGCTACATTTGATTTCTTTGAGGTGTTGGCCACTAAACACATATCATGGCTAGACTTAGGGATTGCTTCCCTATTAGCCTTGGTTTTTCTAGACCTAGATGTGGTTCCATAATTAAATGGAACATTATGGTAGGACATAGGTTTGTGACCCAAACCCTTCTTGCCCTTAGATATTTCTTGTTTCCTAGGCCTTGACTTTTGTGTATTTGACCCTTGAATCGAATTTTTGATTATTGCTAGGGTCTTCTCCAATTTGTCTAGCCTTGACCTCAAGGCTTGATTTTCCACCTCTAATCTTCCCAATTTTGAATTTTCATTCTTTCTTTGGGAAGGACTCTTTCTAGGCATGTGCCTAGATTTCTTGGGGTTGACACTTAGGTGATTTTCAATTCTCCTAATGGACTCTTTTGGTAAAATATTTCTATAATTATGAGTCCTAGGTTTATCCTTAGTTATATGAACATGCTTGGCACCTAAGCAATAAACCTTATTATTTCTCTTAGCATGCTTTTCATTTATAATTGCAATAGAAATAAAATAATTCTTAGCATGCTTTTTGACTTTAGGAATTAAAGGTGCATTATTTAAATATACCTTAGGGTTAACTTGAGAAGCTTCCCCTACATGAGATACACCTTCTTGCCCTTTCTTCCTCCCCCTAGGGCATTGGCTTCGGTAGTGTCCCTTTTGATTGCATTTGAAGCACACAATGTGCTCTTTGCTCTTGATTTTGGGAACACCGGCATCGTTTGACTTTGGGTTGACTTTTGGTGTCGATGCCTTCTTCTTAGCCAATTTAGGGCATTTGCTCTTGTAATGCCTTTTCTCCCTACACTCAAAACAAATAATATAATCTTTACGATTAATTATAATACATGAGTCACCTAGGGAGTTGGTGGAAACCTCTTGGTCATTTCTTCCGGAGGTAGATGCTTCATTTTGACTTGGCTCCGGAGTGGAAATCCTTTCCTCCCCCTCAATGCTAGAGGTGGAAGTCTCCACCAAATCATCAACATCTTCAAATGTGGATGGGCTTTCTTCTTCAGCATTCTCCTCTACTTGTACCGATTGGGAATTTTCTTGGAATTTCATTACCTTATTCCATAATTCCCTTGCATCCCTATAATCACCCAATCTAGACCAAATAGTGTTAGGTAACAAATCACTAATCTACTTGATTACCTCGAGATTTGTCTTAAAGTTCTTAATTTGGTCTTGGGTCCACCTTGACTTCTCAATTTGCTTGTTGTTTTTATCCCTAGGCATCTCAAAACCATTTTCTACAATAATCATATAATCGAAATTGGTTTTGAGATATACCTCCATCTGTTTCCTCCACCAAGCAAAATCTCCATCGAATTTCGGTGGATGGATGAAGCCGGCCATTTTTAGTGCTCTCGCGGCGGTTAGTCCTTGAAGAGCGATCTCGGCTCTGATTGTAGGGATGTATACTTAAAAGTCTATTTTTTGTATGAACATCTTTATTTTGAAATAATAATCATATGATCATTGTTTGCATATTTTTTTATGCAATATTGTCTAATACATTACATTGTAGATAACATGGTGTGTGGTGTCACACGGGAGATCATGTTATCGGCTCCTTGTAAAGTATAAGTAAAGGCTCACAACCGAGATGGCTTTGGACAAACCATCGGAATGGTTGTAGTGTGATTTGGTATTGGTTTGTCTTGACCATAGAATCACACTAGTACACTTTGTGTGTATTGAGTAGGACCGACACAGAGGTGATTCGATTTATTGCTGACTACATAATCGAATCGGACCTCAAATATTATTTAGTACATGCTCTTAATCCCGATATAATAACGGGCACATATACTTGGTACTCATCTCTTTGATTTACCAATGGGCGAGATTTATAGATTAAATCGATAGACTGAAGTTGGGAGGAGATATTATTTATAAGGTGAGTCGTTGATTATAGGGGAAAACCGTGACAAATATATTAGGATGATGATGTCCCCTTGAGGAGCTCATAAGGTTCATCATGTAAACCCTGCAGGTGGACTTGGTCCGGCATGATGAAAAGGTTGAGTGGTACTACTCAAGGAGTTAGATATTGATTAATTAATGGTTAGTAAATTAATTAATCGACGGACATTCGAGATCTTAAACACGGGGAGAAAATGTACAAATAATATATGGAGCCCATATTATCATATGGGGGTTGGTGAGGTAGATCAATGATGGACCTTAGTGGATTGGATCATCATTAGTGGATCGGACTTTATGTGGGCTTGATCCATGGGTGGCCAAGATCCAACTCCTCCTCATGATCCCTAATGTAGCCTATTAACACCTCAAGAAGCTTAGATCCAATGGATGAAAACAAAACACTAAGATCCATTGGTAGAGATTAAATCTCTAAGATCCGCTGAGATTAAATCTCTAGATCCGACGGTTGAGATTAAATCCCTAGAACCAATGGAGGAGATTAATTCATGACTTATCCCTAAACTCTATAAAAGGAGGACATGGGGTTGGCGTGAAGAACAATTGAAGAGAGGCTTAGGTTTTCTAGTTGGCGAAGACTAGGGTTAGGGTTTTAGGAGGGTGGCGGCACCAATTAAGGAAAGAAATTCCTTTCTTCTTCTTCCTCAAAAGGTGGCCGGTGTCCAGCTCCTTTTTCCAGACCTGTTCCAGCTCTTGGCCGCCCAAAACTCTCTTCTCCTCTCCTTAGGTGGTGGAAACAAGATATAGGGTTTCCTAGGTATCTTGGTTGTCTCCCACCACCATCTCCTTCATTTACTTGGCCGGCAAGGCAAGGGATTGATTCCTTGTTGGTTGAGTTTGAAGGAGAAAGACATTGTTTCTTTTCTTTCTCTTGCTTGGGAAAAGCAAGGAAGGAAGTTTTATGATCTAGAGCTTCGACTTTTGGTGGATCGCCCACACGACGTCCAAAAGGAGGAGGGTCATACATTAGAAGACCAAGAGGTATAACTATTCTTCTATCTCTTTTATTCATTGCTTGTGTTTGTTTTTCAAAATATAAGCATGTTATATTTCTGTAAATGGCTAAATAATACCTTGGATCCCGAGTATAAACACAAAAACCGGCGATCCGGACATCGTCTATTCCGCGGCTACTCGTAGAATAGAGGATGGTCGCTTGAACAACTAGTTTGTTCAAGTGACCTCTCTAAACGAATAGCACGACGATGACTTGGTTGCTTTGGGAATCCCTTTTGTCTAGGATTAAATTTTTAATCCGGAGACATCGAAGGGATCACCATGGTCAAGCAACCGAGGTGAAGGGGAAGCGAAGTTTCCCCTCACGGATCAACCCCAATATTTGGTATCAGAGCTTTGGGGCAAAACCAACAATTGGTATCAGAGCAAAGGTTTCCGGTTTTGTGTGTTTAGGATTCGGTTAATTTTTATGCACTTTCTCATATATTAAATGTGTCGGATAATAGTAGGATATGCGTAGTTTAACTCTTTGGTTGCAGGCATAAGATCCGACTATTATGGCATGTGTGTGTATGTGATTGTATGTGTGTAAATGTTTATTTTGTTGAATCCTCGGGGTTGACGAGGCTAGTATTTAGTTTTTGTAAATTAAATACGGCATTGTTTAGCCGCTCTTTATTTTATTTTACTTTCGATCTAGATTTCATGTACACTCCCTCGTGGAGTATAGGATCGATGGATGTAAATTAAAATAGGATTTAGTCTCGGCTCGGATCTCCGGATGGCTCGTACATGGCACAGGAGGAGCGGACGAGATGGCGATGCGACGGGAATCATATTGAAGACAAAAGCCATAATAGTTGGAAAATAATTTATTTTTCATATTTATTGTTTTTGTTAGATATGCATGTCGTAGGCTAGGAAAATTCCTCAATTTTAAATTACTAAGTGGGAGAGGGATATTTTTATAAATTCCCGTGGCCTCCATTACAATTTGACAAGTGATGCAAACAAACTTGCGTCGGCTCACAGTGCCTTCCTCCCCATCGGATGGGTTTGTTTGCGGATCACAAGGTCGAATATGGTTATAGGAAATTATCAAGGCGTGTGTACTTGCCCATCGTAAGGCACATAACCCAAGATAATTACCTTGGTAAGTAATGGTGAACACTTAGATACAAATATAAGTATCCTCCCCATCGAGTCACTTTGCTTTCTTTGTAGGGCCAAGAGGAACCAACTATTAATTTTACTTGTCAAAAGTTAGGTTGACAAGATAGTAAAATTAATGGCTAAAAACCTCCTCTTACAAATGTAGAATTCGTATCGTCCACACTATCGTGGCATCACGATATTCTCGGTGTTGGAGGTGTTGGTTGATTTTAAAATTTTATTGTTTGAGGAATCAATAATTTTTTTTTTGAAATCTAATGTTTTGATTTATGTGATTCTTAGGTTTTTTCAAAATGACTTTCAACCCACTTGGTGATAATCGAAAGAGAACAAACTTATCGACCCAACTATGTAGATTGGAAGAGGAATCTAGATATTGTCTTGATCACGAGGAATACAAATATGTACTCAAGAGTGCCTCCCAAGCCCGCAGATAATTCGGGAAAAGGAGAGAGAGAGCTATAGAAGTGGAACAAGGCCGATGAGATGGCACTGTTACATTTTGGCATCTATGTCAAATGTACTCCAACATCAAGATCAAGCCATGCCCATCGCTTATGAGATTATGCTCAATCTCAAGGAGCTTTTCGACACCGAATCGGGCCGCGAGGCAAGAAGCCATGAGAAACTTGATGACAACCACCATGATCGAGGGAACACCCGAGGGATCATGTTCTCAAGATGATGGCTCATTTGAATGAGGAGGTCCTAGGAGCCGAGATCGATGGGGAAACCTGTGTCGATATCATACTCCGCCTCTACCTAGGAGTTTTGAGCAGTTTCACCAACTACAACATGAACAAGAGGTTGTATTCATTGGCGGAACTTCCGATGTAACTCCAAAGCGCAGAGGGACTATTTCCAGAGTGCTCAAAGATGCGTGATGACCAAGGTTTCGCTTCTAAACCAAAGGCAAGAAGAAGAAGAAACAAACCGGGCAAAGGCGATGGAAGTACTCAGGAGGAGTGAAGAAGCCGAAAGGCAAGTGCTTCACTTGTAAGGCATCGACATCGAAGAAGGACTGCCTCAACCGCAAGAACAAAGGTATATCTTTTGGTCTAGTCGTTGAAACATATTTAGCGGTGTTATCTACCGGCACCTGGTGTGTAGATACGGGAGCCACTGATCATGTCTGCAATACTTTACAGGGGTTCCAGGAAACCAGACGACTGGCTGAGGGGGAGATTACCGTGTACTTGGGCGATGCAACGAAGGTGGCGGCTGTTGCAGTGGGAGATGTTCATTTATCTTTTGAGAAAAATAAACTTTTGGTTCTTAAGAATTGCCTTTATGTACCCTTATTTAGAAAGAATTTAATTTCAGTTTCTAAATTATTTATGGATGGATATTCTATTTCTTTCAATGACAGAGTTGTTATAAAAAGAGATAGGGACATTATCTGTTCGGGTACATTGATAGGAAATTTGTACACACTGGAACCAAAACCTCCCACGATGCAAATTGAAGTTAATAACTCATCTTCTAATTCTAATAAGAGAAAAGAACCTTCGAAGATGAACCAAACATATCTTTGACATCTTAGGCTTGGTCACATTAACCTAAGCAGAATTCAAAGGTTGATAGCTGATGGACCTTTGGGTTCATTAGTGGTGGAGGATCTCCCAACCTGTGAATCTTGCTTGGAGGGTATGATGACCAAGAGGCCTTTTAAGGCCAAGGGGTATAGAGCCAAAGATGTGTTAGAATTGATTCATTCTGATTTGTGTGGTCCTATGTCTATCCAGGCTAGAGGTGGTTTTGAGTATTTCGTCTCTTTTATAGATGATTACTCAAGATATGGATACATTTACCTGATGCGCCGCAAGTCTGAATGCTTTGACAAGTTCAAAGAATTCAAGGCTGATGTGGAGAAACGTCAAGGTAAAAGTATCAAAACACTACGATCTGATCGTGGTGGTGAGTACCTCTTGGGAGAGTTTAGGAACTACTTATCGAGGCGGGATTCAATCCCAATTGATCGCACCGCACACCCCAAACAGAATGGTGTAGCAGAGCTAAGGAATAGGACTTTATGGAGATGGTTAGATCGATGATGAGTTATTCGACTTGCCGATTCGCTCGGGATATGCTCAGATACATTCTGAACTTGGTTCCATCTAAATCAGTGACTTCTACTCCCACAGAGTTGTGGACTGGGCGAAAGCATAGTCTAAGACATATTCGGATATGGGAGTCCAAAGACATGTGTTGAAGGCGATGCCGTAAGTTGGAACCTCACATGTATACGATTGTTCGTTGGCTATCCCAGAGGAACGAAGGGTGGATTGTTTTATAGTCCTAGAGATCAGAGGGTGATCGTTAACACGAACGCCAGATTTCTAGAGGAAGACTATGTGATGAGCCACAAGCCCAAGAGTAAAATTGTTCTGGAGGAGCTAAAAGGGGAAGTCACTTCTTTAGTACCACTGGTACAAAAGGATATACCACATGTCACTGCACCGCGTGTCACAGAGGATACACAGTTGATACCTCGTCGTAGTGGGAGGGTTGTGAGACAGCCTAATAGATTCATGTTCTTGGGAGAATCTTCTGATTTGGTCCCTGGCAAACATGAACCTGATCCCTGGACATATGATGAGGCAATCCAAGATAAAGATGCAGTATCTTGGCAGAGTGCAATGAATGCTGAGATTGAATCCATGGATTCAAATCAGGTCTGGGAGCTAGTAGAACCACCCGATGGTGTAAAAACCATTGGATGCAAGTGGATCTACAAAAGAAAGAGAGGAATAGATGGGAAGGTTGAGACCTTCAAAGCGAGGCTTGTTGCGAAGGGGTATACTCAGAAAGAGGGTATCGATTATGAGGAGACCTTTTCGCCGGTAGCCATGCTTAAATCTATCCGGATTCTCTTATGCATAGCAGCTCATATGGATTATAAGGTGTGGCAGATGGATGTCAAGACAGCTTTCCTTAATTGAAGTCTTGAGGAAAACATCTACATGAAGCAACCAGAGGGATTCATTGCTAAAGGCAAAGAGCATCTTGTATGTAAGCTTAATCAGTCCATTTATGGATTGAAGCAAGCTTCGAGATCTTGGAACATCCGGTTTGATGAAGTGATCCAGTCTTATGGATTTATTCAAAGTCCGTATGAGTCTTGTGTATACAAGAGATGTGACGGAAATGTAGTGGTATTTCTTGTACTATACGTAGATGACATTTTGTTGATTGACAACAATATCAAGGTGTTATCAGACGTAAGGGTATGGTTGTCCAAACAGTTTGATATGAAGGACTTAGGAGAGGTGGGACACATCCTTGGGATCAAGGTTATAAGGGATCGCAGGAAAAGGATGTTGTGCTTATCCCAAGCTTCATATATAGACACGATTATAGAGCGTTTTAGCATGCAGAACTCCAAGAAGGGTTTTCTACCTTTCAGGCATGGAGTACCTCTATCTAAGGAGATGTGTCCTAGATCATCTGAGGAGATAGAGGAGATGAAGGCGGTTCCTTATGCTTGGCAAGGGAAGCCTCATGTATGCGATGCTCAGACGAGACCAGATATCCGCTTGCTGCAGGGCATGGTCGCAGATATCGTAGTAATCCAGAGACAGGACATTGGATCGCGGTAAAGCATATATCAAGTACCCGAGAAGGACTAGGGATTATACCGATTTGCACGGGCACTAATTACTCCTGTGGGTTACATGGATTCCGACTTCCAACTGATAGGGATAACAAGTAAGTCTACCTCGTGTTTTGTGTTTACTTTGGGAGGTGGAGCCATTGTATGGAGGAGTGTCAAGCAAAAGTGCGTGGCGACTCCACCATGGAAGTAGTATGTGGCGGCCTCTCGAGGCGCCAAAGAAGTCAGATGGCTCAGGAACTTCCTGATGGACTTGGATGTGATTCCTGGTTTGCCCAGAACTATCACGATTTATTGTGATAATAGTGGTGCAGTTGCAAACTCGAAGGAACCACGAGCCCATAAGGCTAGTAAACACATAGAGCGCAAGTACCACCTGATACGAGAAATCGTAAAGCGAGGAGAAGTTGCTGTGGCCAAGATTGCATCGGAGGATAACCTGGCAGATCCTTTCACTAAGGGCCTTCCGGCGAGAACTTTTGATAGGCATGTGGAGGGAATGGGGATCAGATGTATGGCACTTTGAGGACAGCATAGTCTTTTAGTATAAGTGGGAGATTGTAGGGATGTATACTTAAAAGTCTATTTTTTGTATGAACATCTTTATTTTGAAATAAGAATCACATGATCATTGTTTGCATATTTTTTATGCAATATTGTCTAATACGTTACATTGTAGATAACATGGTGTGTGGTGTCACACGGGAGATCATGTTATCGGCTCCTTGTAAAGTATAAGTAAAGGCTCACAACCGAGATGGCTTTGGACAAACCATCGGAATGGTTATAGTGTGATTTGGTATTGGTTTGTCTTGACCATAGAATCACACTAGTGCACTTTGTGTGTATTGAGCAGGACCGACACAGAGGTGATTCGATTTATTGCTGACTACATAATCGAATCGGAGCTCAGATATTATTTAGTACATGCTCTTAATCCCGATATAATAACAGGCACATATACTTGGTACTCATCTCTTTGATTTACCAATGGGCGAGATTTATAGATTAAATCGATAGACTCGGTAAGTTGGGAGATGATATTATTTATATGGTGTGTCGTTGATTATAGGAGGAAACCGTGTCCTATATATTAGGATGATGATGTCCCCTTGAGGAGCTCATAAGGTTTATCATGTAAACCCTGCAGGTGGACTTGGTCCGGCATGATGAAAAGGTTGAGTGGTACTACTCAAGGAGTTAGATGTTGATTAATTAATGGTTAGTAAATTAATTAATCGATGGACATTCGAGATCTTAAACACGGGGAGAAAATGTACAAATAATATATGGAGCCCATATTATCATATGGGGGTTGGTGAGGTAGATTAATGATGGACCTTTAGTGGATTGGACCATCATTAGTGGATCGGACTTTATGTGGGCTTGATCCATGGGTGGCCGAGACCCAACTCCTCCTCATGGTCCCTAATGTAGCCCATTAACACCTCAAGAAGATTAGATCCAATGGATAGAAACAAAACACTAAGATCCATTGGTAGAGATTAAATCTCTAAGATCCGACGGTTGAGATTAAATCTCTAGATCCGACGGTTGAGATTAAATCCCTAGAACCAATGGAGGAGATTAATTCATGACTTATCCCTAAACTCTATAAAAGGAGGACATGGGGTTGGCATGAAGAACAATTGAAGAGAGGCTTAGGTTTTCTAGTTGGCGGCAAGACTAGGGTTAGGGTTTTAGGAGGGTGGCGGCACCAATTAAGGAAAGAAATTCCTTTTCTTCTTCTTCCTCAAAAGGTGGCCGGCGTCCAGCTCCTTTTGCAGACCTGTTCCAGCTCTTGGCCGGCGGCAAAACCTCTCTTCTCCCTCTCCTTAGGTGGTGGAAACAAGATATAGGGTTTCCCTAGGTATCTTGGTTGTCTCCCACCACCATCTCCTTCATTTACTTGGCCGGCGGCAAGGAAGGGATTGATTCCTTGTTGGTTGAGTTTTGGAAGGAGAAAGACATTGTTTCTTTTCTTTCTCTTGCTTGGGAAAAGCAAGGAAGGAAGTTTTGCGATCTAGAAGCTTCGACTTTTGGTGGATCGTCGCCCACACGACGTCCAAAAGGAGGAGGGTCATACATTAGAAGACCAAGAGGTATAACTATTCTTCTATCTCTTTTATTCATTGCTTGTGTTTGTTTTTCAAAATATAAGCATGTTATATTTCTGTAAATGGCTAAATAATACCTTGGATCCCGAGTATAAACACAAAAACCGGCGATCCGGACATCGTCTATTCCGCGGCTACTCGTAGAATAGAGGATGGTCACTTGAACAACTAGTTTGTTCAAGTGACCTCTCTAAACGAATAGCACGACGATGACTTGGTTGCTTTGGGAATCCCTTTTGTCTAGGATTAAATTTTTAATCCGGAGACATCGAAGGGATCACCATGGTCAAGCAACCGAGGTGAAGGGGAAGCGAAGTTTCCCCTCACGGATCAACCCCAATATTTGGTATCAGAGCTTCGGGGCAAAACCAACACTGATACCACTTGTTGGGAGATTGGGACGGCCGACTAGAGGGGGGTGAATATCCCTCGTTCGTTGGATGTCATAATTCGTTCGTTCTCGTTGCGTGCTCGTCTACAATTCTTGTTAGCGCAGCGGAATAACAATAATAATACTAACAAGTTACACAAATACACACAAGCACATGCAATACACAAAGATATTTGTGGTTCAGAACCAAATGGTTCCTACTCCACGGGCGAGCTCACCGAGCTCTAGTTATGTGCACGACACTAACTATAACACTCCTTTTCGACTACACGTCGGAGGTGGAGAAATCTCTCACAAGCAATTACACTAAGTAATGAAATACAAGAAATACAAAGACAAATACGAAATACACGTAAAAAACACTTTACAATGCTTGCTTTGAACCCTTTGCTTGTTGCTTGCTTTGATTGGCTCTTGAAGGACTGGAATGCAGCAGCAATTCCCCTCCAATAGCTCCACAAAAACCATGGAGAAATCCTCCAACTCGAGCTCCATTTATAACCTGCATCAAGCTATTTTTGCGCCCATCAGTCGACTGATCGTGACCATTAGTCGACTGGTAACGTAGCCGTTGTCTCACAACGGCCAGATCCACGTTGGTTAAGTTCCAACGGATCACACATCAGTCGACTGATGGCACCCATCAGTCGACTGATCATCCATCAGTCGAGTGCTAGCGAGCTCGACTCCATTCTGTGCCTGTGCACAGTGTCATCAATCGACTGCCATCCCTCGGTAGTCGACTGATCCTCCCAATGACCCTCCCTCAAGATCGATCACCTGACTTGGTTCTCGAACACCGGGTCGAACCCATACGACCTAGAGAAGTCGACTGGCACCTATGCCAGTCGACTGATGTCGGCTAAAACCTCAAACATAACGATGTTTGAGCTTCCGACACTCAGTCTTAGCCACTTGGCCAAATCCACCTTATCCCACATGGAGTTCCCCACCGAAGCTCTCTTCCCTCGGCCTACGTCCCTCAGATGTGCCAAGCGCACGGCTTCGCAACGTCATCCTTCACGTCTCATGCCCTAGAAGTATGCTTCCCTTGGGCTCACTCCATTCGCTCCCCGTCCGACGGTCCCTCGGATGCACCAAGCGCACGACTTCGCAATGTCATCCTTCACCGACTCAAGGACCCGAGCCTAGTGAACTTGCCAAGTTCTCAAGACTTCCCAAATGCACCAAGCGCACGGCTTCGCAATGCATTTCTCACCAAGCACCAAGCACACGGCTTCGCAATGCTTTGGATTTCCCATGCCAAGCACCAAGCGCACGGCTTCGCAATGCTTTGGACTTTCCCATGCCAAGCACCAAGCGCACGGCTTCGCAATGCTTTGGACTTTCCACACCAAGCTCCATGCTTGGATTTTCCATGCCAACCCCATGTTGGACTTTCCCATGACAATCCCATGTCATGAGTTTTGTCTATCATCAAAATACTATCAAGGTACTGCTCGAGTCAAACTCGAGTCAATCTGGGCTGATTGCACCAACAGTGAGTTGATCTAAGGTTTCACTCTTATGTTTTAAAAACCTAACCCATGTGAACCTAGAGTAGTCATTGATTATTACTAGGCAATATTGACTTCCGTTTAGTGACTTGGCTCAATGAGAGTCAAAAAGGTCCAAGTGTAGGAGCTCAGGCACACTTTTAGTTCTTTCTTAATTAGTTAGTTTATGCGAAGTCCTAGTTTGTTTTCCTTGTTGACAAGCATTACATATTTTATTTTCTAGGTTATTTAGGTTGGGTAGACCTCTAACTAAACCATTTTGACTCATTTTATGTATGAGTCTTGGATGATAGTGGCTGAGTTGTCGATGCCACAACGATGATTTCTCTTACTGTGTCATTAGACACTTGGTTGAGGAGTTAGGTAGATCGATTGTATAAATGTTATTATTCCTAGTTCCCTTAAGTATAGTTTTTGAATAATCACTATTTTTAATCAAGCGTTCATTTGGTAAGAAAATAACCTTATAATTATTATCACACAATTGACTAACACTTAGAAGATTAAATTCAAAGTTTTCAACTAAAAGTACTTGACGTATTATAAAGTTCGAGTTTAGCTCAATATTATCTGATCCGATGATTTTGAGCTTCCCATTGTTTTCAAAGGCTACATCCTTGGTTTTTGAATCTGAGCTTTGTAAACTTTAGTCGGTCTCCGGTCATATGTTGGGAGCTCCCACTGTCCAACATCCATTGATCCTACACATATAATAGTTGGATCGGATATTGGAATTTTAAATTTGTTTGAAAATTTTAAACCTAGGAATCATCTCACCCTTTCTACAAGATCAAACAGGTTCACCTTATATGTTTTTGTGAGATGACTTCAATTTTACTTGGTTAAATTTAGTGATTTGGGGACTAATAAACCTTGGGTTAGATTCGGATTTAACCTTTAGTTAGTTAAGTGAACCTTTCAAAAGATGGCATCCAGGTCGTGGCAAGGCATAGAGACCTTCTTTGATCGGAACAACGATCACTTCCTTAGAGAAAACCATTCTTAAGAAATTGATCACTTAATTTTCTTAGGGTTATGTCCTAGTCTAACTAGTTTAGGATGTGGTGAGGTAGCTTCAACTAGTTCCACTTAGCCAAGTGCACCAAGCTACTTATCTAGCTCGGATACACAAGACCTTGTTTCCCTAATGTACTATCATCTACCTCATCCTGATACTATATTGTCAAGTTTGATTAATCATTGGTCGTATCTAGGTCTTCTAAAAATTAAAACAAAAAAAAACTAATCATGCAAAGTTACCCTAATCAAGTTATTGAGCACACAAGTTTAGTATTAGCTCCCCCTAGATCATTGACCCTATGCGGTCTATCCACATAGTGGATTTGATCCTTGGGGACCCAACACTTAGTAGCACCTATTTGTGAAATCAAAAAGGTCTTAGGGACTCATGCTTGGACTTTTCGATTATTATGATTAACAATTGACATATAGGATTTGTTTATTGTTGTTGTTCTTGTAAGAATATTGTAAATATGGCTAGGAATAATTTGTTATCCCTAAATATGGTTAGGGATAATTATTTCGTAGGATAGAGTTTGATTTATTCTTAAGATAGGGTTTGATTTATTTCGTTGAATAGACCCTAACTTTGTATATAAATAGGGTGTCTTCTATGTAATATGTAGATCTTTTTTTATGAAAATAACATGGTATCAGAGCATTAGGGTTTCCACCTCGCATCCCCTTCGCAACTTCTTTCTCCGGAGCCCGCCTCATCTCCAACGCCCTTCCTTGCGGACGCAGTCTCTTCCGCGACATCGCCTCTCAATGCTGCTTGACCTATGCTCCCTTTGAGCTCCAAGAAGCCTCCATCGATAGCATCCAGCATGCCTTCACCGCCAGCAGTCTAACTTCCCACGAGCTGGTGGAGCTATACCTAGATCGCATATGTTCCCTCAACGCGCTCCTACTCGCCGTCATCGAGATAAACCCAACCACCCTACAGGAAGTCAACGCTGTAAACCACGAGTGGCTCAGAGGCCGAGGTGGCTGCCTGCACGGTGTTCCCATTCTCCTCAAGGACAATATTAACATGCGCGACGATTGGCTCAACAGAAACTCCTTCGATCTCCATTCTCCATCCGATCGCTGCGCCGCATGTGGTATCTTTTTGGAAGTCGCCTCTCCAACAGAAACTCCGCTGCATCTCTGACAGGCCCTTTCGATTATCAGTGAAGGCATCCTCCGTCCAGACCGCCACTAAGGGGATCCAAATCAAAGCGATCCCCACAAAGCCAGTTGTCACCGAGTTGACTCTGCGGTTGCACGCCCGAAACCAACTCCATCGATCGCCTCCTCACTACTGTTCGATCGTGTCGCACGCGTCTGCTTGTCAATGGTCTCGTGTGATAGAAGAGGTTGCGGGTTCCTTTCTCCCGAACTTGATGCCTTCCCCTTTTCGAATCATCCAGCCCCTCACGCGGAATCTAGCAGCTTCCTTCTGACAGCTTTCCTTCCGCTGACTGAAGAGGAGAAGGGGACCCCTTCTCCTCAGCTTGTCATCGCAGCCAATAACAATCTTTCTCCGACACCTTTAAGTTGGACCGTCCATCCCTCATCTTCTCATCTGATCAGCACCTGTTTCATTCGTCATGGCTACCTCCATCACTCCACAGCCAAATTTCTCAATTTTTACCAACCACGTCACGACACTGCTCTCGTCTGAGCTCTTGGATGGCAAGAACTACTTCTCTTGGGCCTCTCACATTGAGCTTTGGCTTGTTGGACAGGGTTATGAAACACATCTCACCCAAACTGAAGAGGATATTCAAGCCGTTGATCATCCTTTATGGAAAAAGGTTGATGCTCAATTGTGTTGCATTATCTGAGCCACCATCCATCCATCTCTCAAGGGCGTCTTCCGCACTCATAAGACCTTCAAGGATGTTTGGACACAAGCTTAACAACTTTTTACGAACACTTCTCGGCGACTCTATCATGTGTGTGAAGACCTCATGACCATCCTTAATGCCCATCAGATCAAGGATTTTATGTCAACATTTCTGGGATCAGTCTCTATCCTTCTATGTGAGTTCAATGACCTACTCCCACCTATGGCCACTCTTGTTTCAGAGCTTCAAAATCAGAAGAAATATTTTATGTCTCTAGCCTTATATGGTTTGCCCACGGATTACTCTCATATTCGTGATCAAATCCTGGGTAGCCCCATAGAAGCCACCATGGACTCTACCTGGGCGACTCTCCTCTGTGTCCCTACCAAAGTCTTAACGTTGCCATCTTCTGTTCCAATTGACTCTTCTACTTTGGTCTCTCGAAACAATAATAGACCTCGGAAGAGTGGCAAAGGATGTTCTTGGTGCGATCATTGTCACCGACCAGGACACACGATTAATAAATGTTGGAGTCTCCATGGTCGACCTCCTCGTGTTGCTCAGATCGCCCAAAGTTCTGTCACTTCTTCAGCTTCCACTTCACAGTTGACACCAGATCTAACTCCACTGCCTTCCTATGATGACTTTCTGAAATGGTATGAAGATCAACGGGATTCTAATTCCCCTATTGCCGTTACACAAGCTGGTAATTCCTTTGCTGACATACCTCGCTCTTCGGGTCCTTGGGTGCTTGACTCTGGGGCCACCGACCATATCACTGGTAATAAATCTCTTTTTTTATTCACTATCTACTTCCAGTTATTTACCCTTTATCACCATGGCAAATGGTTCTCAAACTCAGTCCCAAGGTGTTGGGGTTGTTCATCCTTCTCCATCCCTTCCCATTCATAATATTCTTTATGTTTCTAAAGCTCCCTTTAATTTGTTATCAATAAGTCAGCTTACTCGGTCTCTTGATTGTGTCATCTTGTTTACTAAATCTTCTATTTCATTACAGAACCAGAGTACGGGGAGGATGATTTGCTTCGGATTTGAGTCTCATGACCTATATCGACTTCACCAAAACTCTCTTGTTGGTGTGGCGGCGGCATCTCCACTTGTTATTCATGCTCAGTTGGGACATCCTGGTCTTGATAAGTTAAAACAATTACATCCTAGTCTTTCTCACTTAGAGTCTTTATCTTGTGAGTCGTGTCAGTTAGGCAAGCATGTTCGTAGTTCATTTTATCCTCGCATTGTAAGTCGGGCTACGCCCCCCTTTGCTTTGGTTCATTCCGATGTTTGGGGTCTGAGTCATTTTTCTTCTACATTGGGTTCATGATATTTTGTTACTTTTATAGATGATTTCTCCCATTGTACTTGGTTATATCTGATAAAGGATCGTTCAAAATCATTTTCTATTTTACAATCTTTTTTTAATGAAGTCAAAACACAATTTGGTATCCCCCTTCGATCCTTGCAAAGTGATAATGCACGTGAGTATCTATCTACTCCGTTTCACACCTTCTTGGCATCTCACAGCGTGTTACATCGGACGTCTTATCTGTTGGTGCAATCGACCTAGGTCACGATTGACAAGACTCGAGTTGGACTCGAGTAGCATTTTGATGTTTGACAATATTTTAGGGAGATTGTTGGTGCAATCAACCCGAGTCATGATTGACCAGACTCAAGTTTGACTCAAGTGGTATTTTGATTTTTGACGATGGTTTGACCATTGTTTGACTATATGGTTGACATGGGGTTGACCATATGATGGAGAACTCCAAGTCTTGTGTACTTGGCATGGAAATTCCAAGTGGGACACTTGGCAATGGGAAAGTTGAATTCATGGGTACTTGGCATGGAAAGTCCAAGCATGGGTCTTGGCAAGGGAAAGTCCAAGCTTAAGTCTTGGCAAATGAAAAGTCCAACATGGGTTGTCAAGGGAAGTCCAAGGGGTGATATTGGCAGCGTAAAGTCCAAGGGTGGAGTCTTGACAGCATAAGTCTAATGGTTGGCGGCATAAAGTGTAAGCGGGAGTCTTGGCAGCATAAGCTCATTGTGTCTTGGCAGTATATACTAACTTAGCATGACAATAGCTGATGGAAGCACTTGAAGGCTAGCATATGGATGAACAAGTCATGGATGACTTAGAGGTATCCGATAGGCGAGAGGCTGATGGAGGTGGCTAGAAGGCTTAAGTCTAGGTTAAGGGTGGTTTAGCAAGTATGAGGGCATCATACTTGGTGTTAAACCTCATGTTTGAGGTTAACAATCGACTGGTCAAGTGTTTTGACACTTGGCAGCCAAGCCGACTTACAACAGTCGACTGAGATTATGGCCAGTCAAACTGCTCAGACTTGACTGGTGTTCAACTGTAGGAAATAGGCTAGCAGTCGACTACCAGCATTGAGCATTCGACTGATGGCTTGAGCAGTCGACTACTTGTCGGGGTTACGGGAGTAGAATGCTCGGTAGTCGACAGGTCAATCGGCTACAACCCTGGAAGTCGACTACCAGTGTATCCGTTGGAACTTATCCAATATGGATTAAGCCATTGTCTCACAACGACTACAGGAGCAGTCGATTGATGGTCGCGATCAGTCGACTACTAGGCGAAATCTAGCCCAAGGTGAAGCTTTGAAAGGAGCTCGTGGAGGAGGATTTGGCCATAGTTCTTTGTGATGATTTGGAGGGGATTTACTATTGCAATCCAGACCTTCAAGGCTCTTCTCAAGCAACCAAAAGCAAGCACTCAAGTTCACATTGTGCAAAGTTGTCTTTACTTGTCTTTGTGTAGTTTACTTGTATTAGCTTGTATTTTATTCTTATTGTTGTAAGAATTATTATAAGAGGTTTCCTCCACCTCCGGATTGTTCCGAGAATGAGTGTTTTGATTATTAGTGGTGATTGACATCGCTAGGGCTCATTCGAGCCCAACCCGTGGAGTAGGAACGTTGAGGTTATGAACCACGTTATATCTTTGTGTTGTGATTGTGTATTTGTCTCTATATTCATATTCTATTTTGTATTTCTGCTGCGCTAACCGAATTATAGAGACGAACAATTGAAATCCATCAAGCACGACGAAATACTATTCACCCCTCCCTCTAGCTACGGTTAATTCCCCAACAAGTGGTATCAGAGTGGGTCGCTCTTCACCGACTTCACATCCGAGGGAGCAAAGGCTCTAGAGGGCAAGATGGATCTTCAAGAGAGATTAGGCGATGACATAGTAATTCCACCTGCCTTCGACCGCGAAGATTTCGCGTATTGGAAAGGTAGGATGAAATATTTCCTAATGTCCAATATAGAAAATTGGTTTGCCGTGATTATTGGATTCGATGCTATGAGGGGAAAGAACGGAGAAATTCTCAAGATAAAGAGGTGGATCGAGGAGCAACGACAAAAATTAGAGACAACTGTTAAGGTAATAAAAAATATTAGTAAATTTGATACCTAATAATATTTTGTCTAGATTAGAAAGTTATAGGGATGCTATGGAGTTGTGGAACAAGTTGGTCAAGTTCCACGAAAATCCCGAATCGGTCCAAGAAGAATTGAAAGAGGAAGAATCATCCTAATCCTTCCAAGCTCAAGAAGAAGAAAGAACATCATCTTCATCCCAAGAGCTTGAGGATTCGGAGGTCGAGAGATGTTTGACATCCGAGGAAGAAGAGGTGGAAGAAACCTCTCCCTTTAGGATTGAGGGGGAGGAAGTTAGATCACCGGAGCCAGAGCAAGAGCAAGAAGAAGCTTCTACCTCCGGGAGCCAAGGACATGATCAAAACTCCCCTACCACGGAAGGTAACTCAAGCACATTAATTCAAGAATAAAAATCATATTGTGTGTTTTGAGTGTAGGGAATATGGGAAATATAAAAGCAAGTGCCTAAGAAGGTCAAGAAGGCTCAACCAGTGCCAAAGGTCAAGGATGTCGGTGCCCCAACGATTAAGATGAAGAAGCACATGGTGTGCTTCAAATGCAACCAAAAAGGGCATTATAGGAGCCAATGCCCTAGGGGGATGAACAATGGCCAAGAAGGAGCATCACATGTAGGGGGAGCTAAGGCAAACCCTAAGGTAATATCTAATTATGTTCCCTCCTTAATTAATAGGAAAAATCATGCTAAGAACTTTATTGCTGTTACTCATGAACAAAAGCATGCTAGGAATAATAGGCTTTATTGCTTAGGAGCCAAACACGTCAACTTTAGAAATAAGGAGAAATTTGGGACTAATGTCCCTAGAAAAATCCTGCCTAGGGAGACCATTAGAAATATAGAGGATCACCTAGGCATCAACCCTAAATGGACTCAACATATTCCTAGAAAGAACAACCCTACTCAAAGAAATAATGGGCTCACAAAATTTGAGAAATTAGAGCTAGAATATCAAACCTTGAGATCAAGGCTTGAGAAATTGGAGAAGACCCTTGCAAGGATGCATGATCAAGTTAAAGGGTCAAATTGTCAAAATTTAGGGTCTAGGAGGCAAGGTTCATCCAAAGCAAGAAAGGTTTGGGTCACAAACCTAAGCCAAAGGAGACCTACCATAGTGTTCCATTTGATTATGGAACAGAACCTAGGTCTAGCAATGCCAAGGTTAAAAGGGAAGTCATCCCTAAGGTTAACCAAGGCAAGTGTCTAGTGTTTAAGGTTTTGAAGAAACCTAAGGAGGCCACTAAGAAGGTTACAAGGGTGGTCACCCCTAGAGTTAACCTAGGCAAGACCCAAATGACCAAGGCTACCAAGCCTATAAGGGTCATTAAAAGGGTATCTAGGGAGGTCATTCTGAAGGAATACCTAGTAAACCCAAGGAGCTCCAATAAGTTTTGGGTTCCTAGGAGCGTGATCGATTCACGCTAAATGGGTTAGGGTGTGCCAACTTTAAATGGATGGGTAGTTAACCTAACCATGGTAAAGGTGGCACTTTAGGTCATTTTCAAGGTTATGGGTACCTTGGAAATGTGGTTTGAATTTATATCATAAGGAATTTTAGGATGTGCCAATATATTTTGAGAATTATGAAAAATCAATAAAATTGGCACAAACTAGGTCTTGAGGTCATAGTGTGTCATTTTAGATTTTTGTCATACTTGGGAGATGGTTGATAATATGGAAAAATGAACCTAATCCTAACAAATGTCAATAAATATTAAAATTTAGGTATTCTTTTGCCTAATATTTTATTTGTCATGCCTTGATTGCCATATAACATGTCATGCCTGTAGGGTTTTGCTTATCGAGTCCGTGAGGGGAAAATTTGCTTCCCACTTCATCTCGGTAGCTTGTCCATGGCGATCCCTTCGATGTCTCCGGATTAAAAAAATTTAATCCTAGACAAAAGGGATTGCCAAAGCAACCAAGTCATCGTCGTGCTATTCGTTTAGAGAGGTCACTTGAACAAACTAGTTGTTCAAGCGACCATCCTCTATTCTACGAGTAGCCGCGGAATAGACGATGTCTGGATCGCCGGTTATTGTGTTTATACTCGGGATCCAAGTATTATTTAGCCATTTACAGATTTATAACATGCTTATAATTGAAAAAAAAAAACAAGCAACAAACAAAATAAGAAAGTAGAATAGGTATACCTCTCGATCTTCTAATGTATGACCTTCCTCCTTTTGGACGTCGTGAGGGCGACGATCCACCAAAAGTCAAAGCTCCTAGATGCCAAATCTTCCTTCCTTGCTCTTCCAAAGCAAGAGGAAGAATAGAAACAAGGTTTTCCTCCTCACTAGAAACAACCAACAAGGAACCAAACTTATCCTTGCCGCCGGCCAACTAGATGAAGGAGAAGATGATGGAAAACAACCAAGACACCAAGGGAAGCCCTATATCTTGTTTCCACCACCTAAGGAGAGGGAAAAGGAAGATTTTGGGCACCGTCCAAGGCTGGAAATAAGCTGGGAAGGGTGCTGGACGTTGGCCAAAAGAGGAAGAAGAAGAGAGAAAGAACCTTCCTTATTTGGTGCCACCCTTGCCCCCAAACCCTAATCCTAATCCTATCTTAAATAGGATTCCTTCTTGCCGCCCAAACCCTAGCTCTCCTATCATGTTGTTTCACGCCAAATCCCTTTTCCATCCTTTTATAGAGTTCGGGATAAGTCATGAATTAATCTCCTCCATTGGTTCTAGGGATTAAATCTCAACCGTCGGATCTAAAGATTTAATCTCAACCGTCGGTCCTTAGAGATTTAATCTCTACCAATGGATCTTTGAGTTTTGTTTCTATCCTTTGGATATAAGCATCATGAGGTGTTAATAGGCTACATTAGGGACCATGAGGAGGAGTTGGGTCTTGGCCACCCATGGATCAAGCCCACATAAAGTCCGATCAACTAATGATGATCCAATCCACTAAAGGTTCATCATTGATCTACCTCAACAACCCCCATATAATAATATGGGCTCCATATATTATTTGTACATTTTCTCCCCATGTTTAAGATCTCGAATGTCCGTCGATTAATTAATTTACTTACCATTAATTAATCAACATCTAACTCCTTGAGTAGTACCACTCAACCTTTTCATCATGCCGGACCAAGTCCACCTGCAGGGTTTACATGATGAACCTTATGAGCTCCTCAAAGGCACATCATCATCCTAATATATAGGACACGGTTTCCTTTTATAATCAACGGCACACCATATAAATAATATCATCTCCCAACTTACCGAGCCTATCGATTTAATCTATAAATCTCGCCCATTGGTAAATCAAAGAGATGAGTACTAAGTATATGTGCCCGTTATTATATCGGGATTAAGAGCATGTACTAAATAATATCTGAGGTCCGATTTGATTATGTAGTCAGCAATAAATCAAATCACCTCTAAGTCGGTCCTGCTCAATACACACAAAGTGCACTAGTGTGATTCTATGGTCAAGACAAACCAATACCAAACCACACTACAACCATTCCGATGGTTTGTCCAAAGTCATCTCGGTTGTGAGCCTTTGCTTATACTTTTCAAGGGGTCGATAACATGGTCTCCTGTGTGACGCCACACACCATGTTATCTACAATGTAAAGTATTAGACAATATTACATAACCATAAAAATATGCAAACAATGATCATGTGATTCTTATTCCAAAATAAAGATGTTCATACAAAAGATAGACTTTTCAGTATACATCCCTACAATCTCCCACTTATACTAAAAGACTATGTTGTCCTCAAAGTGCAATACATCTGATCCCCATTCCCTCCACATGCCTATGAAAAGCTCTCGCCGGAAGGGCCTTAGTGAAAGAATCTGCTAGGTTATCCTCCGATGCAATCTTGGCCACAGCAACTTCTCCTCTCTTTACGATTTCTCGTATCAGGTTGTACTTGCGCTCTATGTGTTTACTAGACTTATGGGCTCGTGGTTCCTTCGAGTTTGCAACTGCACCATTATTATTACAATAAATTGTGATATTTCTGGGCAAACCAGGAATCACATCCAAGTCCATCAGGAAGTTCTTGAGCCATACAACTTCTTTGGCCGCCTCAGAGGGTGCCACATACTCAGCTTCCATGGTGGAGTCCGCCATGCATTTCTGCTTGACACTCCTCCATACAATGGCTCCACCTCCCAAAGTAAACACAAAACCTGAGGTAGACTTACTATTATCCCTATCTGATTGGAAGTCGCAATCCATGTAACCCACAGGGAGTAATTGGTCTGCCCGGTAAACTAGCATATAATCCCTAGTCCTTCTCAGGCACTTCAATATATACTTTACCATAGTCCAATATCCCTATCCTGGATTACTCTGATATCTGCTGACCATGCCGACGGCATAGCAGATATCTGATCTCGTACATAGCATCACATAGATGAGCCTTCCTACTACCGAAGCATAAGGAACCGCCTTCATCTCCTCTATCTCCTCAGATGATCTAGGACACATCTTCTTAGATAAAGGAACTCCATGCCTAAAAGGTAGAAAACCTTTCTTGGAGTTTTGCATGCTAAAACGATCCATTATCATGTCTATATATGAAGCTTGGGATAAGCATAACATCCTTTTCCTGCGATCCCTTATAACCTTGATCCCAAGGATGTGTCCCACCTCTCCCAAGTCCTTCATATCAAACTGTTTGGACAACCATACCCTTACGTCCGATAACACCTTGATATTGTTGCCAATCACCAAAATGTCATCTACGTATAGTACAAGAAATACCACTACGTTTCCGTCACATCTCTTGTATACACAAGACTCATCCAAGCTTTGAATAAATCCATAAGACTGATTTACCTCCTCAAAGCGGATGTTCGAAGACCTCGAAGCTTGTTTCAATCCATAAATGGACCGATTAAGCTTACATACAAGATGCTCTTTGCCCTTAGCAATGAATCCCTATGGTTGCTTCATATAGATGTTTTTCACAAGACTTCCATTAAGGAAAACTATCTTGACATCCATCTGCCACACCTCATAATCCATATGAGCTGCTATACATAAGAGAATCCGGATATACTTAAGCATGGCTACCGGTGAAAAGGTCTCCTCATAATCGATACCCTCTTTCTGAGTATACCCCTTCGCAACAAGCCTCGCTTTGAAGGTCTCAACCTTCCCATCTATTCCACTCTTTCTCTTGTAGATCCACTTGCATCCAATGGTTTTTATACCATCGGGTGGTTCTACTAGCTCCCATACATGATTTGAATCCATAGATTCAATCTTAGCATTCATTGCACTTTGCCAAGATACTGCATCTTTATCTTGGATTGCCTCGTCATATGTCCAGGGATCAGGTTCATATTCGCCAGGGACCAAATCAGAAGATTCTCCCAAGAACATGAATCTATCAGGCTGTCTCACAACCCTCCCACTGCGACGAGGTATCACCTGTGTATCCTCTGTGACACGCGGTGCAGTGACATGTGGTATATCCTCTTGTACCGGTGGTACTAAAGAAGTGACTTCCCCTTTTAACTCCTCCAGAACAATTTTACTCTTGGGCTTGTGGCTCATCACCTAGTCTTCCTCTAGAAATTAGGCATTCGTGCTAACGATCACCCTCTGATTTCTAGGACTATAAAACAATCCACCCTTCGTTCCCCTGGGATAGTCAACAAACATGCATACTTCTGTACGAGGTTCCAACTTACCAGCATCTGCCTTCAGCACATGTGCTGGACTCCCCCATATCCGAATATGTCTTAGACTAGGCTTTCGCTCAATCCACAACTCTGTGGGAGTAAAAGGCACTGATTTAGATGGAACCAAGTTCATAATGTACACCGTCGTATCTAGAGCATATCCCCAGAATGAATCTGGCAAGTCAGAATAACTCATCATCTATCTAACCATCTCCATAAGAGTCCTATTCCTTCACTCTGCTACACCATTCTGCTGGGGTGTGGCAGGTACAGTCAATTGGGATTGAATCCCAGCCTCTGATAAGCAGTTCCTAAACTCTCCTAAGAGGTACTCACCACCACGATCAGATTGTAGTGTCTTGATACTTTTACCTTGATGTTTCTCCATATCAGCCTTGAATTCTTTGAACTTGTCAAAACATTCAGACTTGCGGCACATCAGGTAAATTATTCATATCTTGAGTAATCGTCTATAAAAGAGACAAAATACTCAAAACCACCTCTAGCCTGGATAGACATAGGACCACACAAATCAGAATGAACCAATTCTAACACATATTTGGCTCTATACCCCTTGGCCTTAAAAGACCTCTTGGTCATCTTACCCTCCAAGCAAGATTCACAGGTTGGGAGATCCTTCACCACTAATGAACCCAAAGGTCCATCAGCTATCAACCTTTGAATTCTGCTTAGGTTAATGTGACCAAGCCTAAGATGCCAAAGATATGTTTGGTTCATCTTCGAAGGTTCTTTTCTCTTATTGGAATTAGAAGATGAGTTATTAACTTTAATTTGCATCGTGGGAGGTTTTGGTTCAAGTGTATACAAATTTCCTATCAATGCACCCGAACAGATAATGTCCCTATTCCTTCTTATAACAACTCTGTCATCAAAAGAAATAGAATATCCATCCATAAACAATTTAGAAACCGAAATTAAATTCTTTCTAAATAAGGGTACATAAAGGCAATTCTTAAGAACCAAAAGTTTATTTTTCTCAAAAGATAAATGAACATCTCCCACTGCAACAACCGCCACCTTCGTGGCATCGCCCAAGTATACGGTAATCTCCCCCTCAGCCAGTCGTCTGGTTTCCTTGAACCCCTGCAAAGTATTGCAGACATGATCAGTGGCTCCCGTATCTACACACCAGGTGTCGGTAGATAACATTGCTAAACATGTTTCAACGACTAGACCAAAAGATATACCTTTGTTCTTGCAGTTGGGGCAGTCCTTCTTCCGGTGTCCAGTCTGCTTATAAGTGAAACACTTGCCTTTCGGCTTCTTCACTCCTCCCTGAGTACCTCCCACCGCCTTCGCCCCGGTTTGTTTCTTTTTCTTCTTGCCTTTCGGTTTAGAAGTAGAAACCTTCTGGGTCACCACGGCATGCGCCTGAGCACTCTGACGAAATAGTCCCTCTGCCGCCTAGAGTTCTGTCAGGAGTTCCGCCAACGAATACAACCTCTTGTTCATGTTGTAGTTAAGGTGAAACTGCTCAAAACTCCTAGGCAGAGACTGGAGTATGATATCGACCTGGGTTTCCCCATCGATCTCAGCTCCTAGGACCTCTAGCTCATTCAAATGAGCCATCATCTTGAGAACATAATCCCTCACGGGTGTTCCCTCGACCATGGTGGTCGTCATCAAGTTTCTCATGGCCTCTTGCCTCGCAGCCCGATTCTGGTGTCCAAAAAGCTCCTTGAGATTGAGCATCATATCATAAGCAGTGGACATGGCTTGATTCTGATGTTACAGTATATTTGACATAGATGCCAAAATATAACACCGCGTCATCTCATCGGCCTCGATCCACTTCTTATAGCTCTCTCTCTCCTTTTCCCCAGAATTATCTGCAGGCTGTTAGTAATATATGAGAGATGTCCTAAGGCAATCGCCTTATGTATGAACCATTTATATGATAAATGAAGATTCACTATTTGAGTATACATGTTTTATGTATTTGATTGGATCTAAAACTCATTTACTGAATGTCCACGATACGATTCACAGCATGAGAGAATTTGTGATTGGATCACAACTAGTGAGTATCTCTACATGTGTAACTGTGATGTATCGGAATTATCCCTAGTCGATGAATTGATGAATCTGGACACCATCAATTCTGTTGAGACTAGCACGAGGTATACTCCTTGGTGTATCCAAGCAGCTGATTCTCACTGGCTGGAGACATAGTGATGTCCGGAGTTAATCGTGAATGCTAGTTATGGTAACTAGTTCATTGGAGTGACCAGCCGTAAGACTTCATATGGTTCTCTGCATATATAGATATGTCAATGAAGTTCTTACTGTGGCTTAAGTGCGATGTTCCTTTGACTTGCGGTATTCAAGTCATCTTGATCATGGAGACTTATGCTTTGACATCTTAAGCAAACATTTCTGAGGAGATGTGGACCCGGGATGATTGGGTATAAGTCAAAATGATCGAAGGTGTTTGAATAGCCTATAAAGGATTCACCACTCCTTGCGAGGAGATGTATACCCATGGCCTCTCGTCGGATTGTTACTAAAGTCTTTGGCCAAAGCATTACATGTTTAGAGTAAGGTACTCTTCGATACATGTGGAGTAACTAGAATCGTAGGACGAGGAAATGACACTGGGCTAGGTGACGGCGTAGTGACCTAGTGGGGACTGACACAATAGACCATGTCCTGAACCAAGTGGGTATAAGATGAGTGAAGGGAATGGGGCATGATTCATTCGAGCTACTGAAGGGTTTCAGAAATAGTTCTGGATCAACCGTTGATCTTTTCGGTTAATTGGGGATCATGATGTACTACTAGGTGCCACTCATGATCGTTCTATAATTAATGGTTAATTATAGACGGCCAACATAAACCGAGAACCTATTTGGTCACACGCACAACGAGTGTAATCCAAAGGATTTAAAACGAGCTTGAGAATTGGATTCTCAGACCGAGAGAAACTAGGTTTGGTTGGACCAAACATAAAGCGAGCATGAAATCGTTTCAGTCGCAATGGAAGCGTGGATGGGCTGCGTCTTATGAAGACGTAATGGATGGACCAAAATGGTTTGGTTCTAATCCAATGGATAAGAATAAACCAAAGGGTTTGGTTTATTTTAAACGAATGAACCAAAAGTTGGTTCGGTTCGTTTTAACTTAAAATAAACCATCATGGTTTGGTTTATTTTAACTTATCTTAATGGAGCGGGTTAACGGGCTTTATGGATATGATCCATTAACCATTAAGAGAATTAGTTCTCTATAAAAGTGGGCTTAAGGGATTGTTAAACCCTAACTAATCCAAAACCCTAAAGCAAGTTGCCGCCCACCTCCTTGGTGAATTCGGCGCCAACAACCTTGTGCCGCCGCCCAACCACTTGTGCCGCCCAACTTGTTGCCGCGACCAAGCTTCAGCCGGTGAACCTCCGGCGACCCTCCGGTGATCTCCTATAGGTTTGGCATCAAGGTGAGGCTTTTCTCTCCTTGTTTTGGCCGGCGCCTACTCCTCCACCAAGCTGTCCAGTTTTCTGGACAGCTTCTCCTCCTCTCGTCGGAGCGTCGTTTGGACGACGGTTAGTGCTCCGACAGCGGCTAACATACCGGGGATTTGATCTCCGGTAATCCTCTGAGGTGGAGGACGAAGGATTCGTCAAACGGTTGACGAATACCTCTCCGGAGAAGCGAGTTTTGAGAACTCGTTTTGGATCCGAATTTGGATTCGGATCGTGATCATCTCTCGATCACGTCATCTTCAACACGAGGCTAGTAACCCGTACGAAGACGAAGCTCGTGACTTAGCGAAGTCATCCCGAGGAGCTCGGCGTGGATACGGATAGAGACGATTCTTACGAGGATCGTTCCGGTTGATGCCGTTCCCGCTACACGTCATACGGAAGGTATAACGTAGTTTAATTTCTTTTATTGCAATTTTAATTTACGGTTATGTCTACACTTGTTGTAATAGCATGCGTGTGTTGTGTGTGTTATAATAAATAGGAGTATTTATTATTATTTTATTGCTTCCGCTGTGCTCATGTTTACGAAACATGATCGAACACACATGCGGTGCCGGAAACCCAACAATGGTATCAGATCCCAGGTTGTGTTTCGACATAATCGTAAAATGGTTTTGCGATAGTCATAATGTATTTCTGGAAATTTTCTAATTTTGGAAATTTAGAAGTATTTATGGAAATTTTTAATTTTGGAAAGTCTAGAAGTATTTATGGAAATCTTCCACTTTTGGAAAGTTGGAAGTATTTATGGAAATTGATATTTTCCATAAATAAAATATTTGATTAGATTCTGGAAATTTGTTTCCTAATTTAATCATGATTTGATTTGGGAAATCAAATCTTAAAATATTTTATTTCCATAAGTAGTTTTAATGATTTAGGAAATTGGTTTCCTAAATAGATTTTCCTTAATCAAATAATTCCATGAATAAAATATGTGATTAGATTTGGAAATTTGTTTCCTAATTTAATTATGATTTGATTTGGAGAATCAAATCTTAAACATATTTTATTTCCATAAATAGTTATGACATATAAGGAAATATAGACATGACATAATTGTATGCCATGTAATTGCATTAGATGCATAACATTATGCCATGCGTGTCGTGACATGTAGATGTATGCCATGTATGCCATGCCATGTAGATAATAGTTATTTGCATGCAAAGAGGATGAGACATAAAAACCCTTAATCAATATTAAAGCCTACACCTTCCATTAATATGGTTAGAACCAGAGTTCTGTTTCTTGTTTGGGTTGTTGGACTCTCTCCAAGCCCGGCTCGAACCTGAATATGTTCAAACCATGGAATAGTTTAATACTAATATGGTAAGAGTCAGAGGTCAATCGTTAGCTTTGGTTGTTGGACTCTCTCCAAGCTGGGCTAATTGGTTGAATGCGCTCTAACCATATTAAAACTATGTCCCGATTAATGGGTTGGCTTTAACCTGGAGCATCGGCTTGTTGGACTCTCTCCAAGGTCGATGTAAAGGGAGGTGAAGTTGGGTGCTATGCATATGATGCATACTTGTTAATGTGTTAACAACCCGATGTATGTGTGAACATTCAATTAGTTGATAGCACATTGTGATAGTTGCATATACGTGATATGCAATCGGTATAGATGATACCTACCGTCGTAGTTATGAATGGCTTGTTGGACTCTCTCCAAGGTTGTTCATAACTATGATGGATATCAGCCCATTCGGAGATGGACCTACAATCTCCCGAAGTGATTTTGGGGTTTTTGAAATTCGAAAAATGAATGGGATTTATAAATGTATATTGATGCATTTTAAAATCATTTTCTCATATATGCTCGTTTTGTATTTCTAGGTCAATAAATTGATCATGACGTCTTTGAATTTGCGCACTATTTTGGATTCGAACAAACTGACTGGGCCTAACTTCCTGGACTGGCTTAGAAACCTGAGAATTGTTCTCAAGGCGGAAAAGCTTGCATATGTCCTTGAAGAGCCTCTTCCCGATCCCTAAGGGCGATGCAACCTGCACAAATGTTGGTCTATCGAAGCATGTGGCGATTCTCGAGGGCGAGTTGCATCATGCTAGCGCGATGGTACCCGAGCCGCATGATGAGCATATGGATGCTAACACTATGGTCTTCCATCTTCATGAGTTGTTCGATGAGCAAGCAAGATCCGAAAGGTTCGAGGTCTCTAGGCTCCTCTTCACCACGAAGATGCAAGAAGGTTCGTTAGTTTGTGCTAAAGATGAGCGGTACATCGAGCGGCTAGCTACCCTCGGTTTTGTGATGGATCATGAGTTAAGTATTGACTTAATTCTGCATTGTTTGCCCAAGAGTTTCTCGCAATTTGTGATGAACTATCGGATGAACAAATTGGAATCCACCATTCCCGAGCTCCTCAATATGCTGAAGACTGTGGAGCCTTCTGTAAAGCATGAAGAGAAGGTTCTGTTAGTTGATTCCTCAAAGAAAGGTTCTAAGAGGAAGGCAAAAGAACAGAAGAAAGGAAAGAAAAAGGCAAAGAAGGCGGAACCAGCGCAAAAGGGCACTTGCCATCACTGTGGCAAGGAAGGCCACTGGCGAAGAAACTGCAAGATTTATCTTGAGTCCATGAAGAAGAAGAAGGCATCCGATGCCCCATCCTCTTCAGGTATCTTCGTTATTGATTGTCATTCTATTTCCTTAGACACTTGGGTATTGGATACTGGGTGTAGCTCACATATATGTAATGACATACAGGGGCTAAGGAATAGAAGAAGACTTGTCAGAGGGGAGTCAAATTTGCGAGTTGGCAATGGAGCAAAGGTTGCTGCGGTCGCCATCGGAACTTATTTGCTGAAGCTCCCTAGTGGACTAGTCTTGGAACTGGACAATTGCTATTATGTTCCTTCTCTAATAAAGAACATTATTTCTATTTCCTGCTTAAATAGAAATGGTTTCCATTTAACGTTTAGTAACAATTGTTGTTATATAACTTTGAATGGCGTACTTTATGGAACTGGAACTTTGAGTAATGACATTTATACGTTGGACGTATCCAGTGACATTTTCAATATCGAAGCAAGCAACACGCGTGCTCGAAAGGATAATCACATAGACTCCTATATGTGGCATTGTCGTCTTGGCCATATAAGCAAGAAACGCATGTCCGAATTACACCGATGTGGAATTCTGGAATCGTTTGAATTGGATTCATACGATACATGCGAATCATGCTTAAAAGGCAAGATGACTAAGTTACCTTTTACTGGAAAAGGTGAACGAGTGGGAGAGTTACTAGGTTTAGTACATACTGATGTATGTGGACCTATGTAAACTCAAGCAATAGGAGGCTATAGCTACTTCATTACCTTCACCGATGATCACTCACGGTTTGGGTATGTGTTCTTGATGAAACACAAGTCTGAAGCCTTTGAAAGGTTCAAGGAATTCAGAAATGAAGTAGAGAAACAACATGACAAGAGTATTAAAATACTTCGATCGGATCGAGGTGGTGAATACTTAAGTCAAGAGTTTCTTGATTATCTAAGAGACAATGGCATATTGTCTCAATGGACTCCGCCTATACACCACAAAGATAATGGTGTATCCGAGAGGCGAATCGGACTTGTTGGACATGGTCAGGTCAATGATGAATCATGCAACTCTTCCCAAGTCCTTTTGGGGTTATGCACTTCAGACAGCTGTTTACTTGTTAAACAGAATGCCTACCAAGGTAGTCTCAACCACTCCATATGAGATATGGAATGGTAAGAAACCTCATGTATCTTACTTGAAGATATGGGGTTGTCCTGCTTATGTGAAGGATCGACATAAATTGGATGCTAAGTCCGATAAATGTCTATTTATTGGATACCCTAAGGAAACAAGGGGTTACTAATTCTATCATCTGTGGAACAAAAGGTGTTTGTTTCAAGGCATGCTGTTTCTAGAGAAAGAGTTTCTCTTGCAAGAAAGCAAAGTGGGAGTGTCGTCGAGCTTGAGGAGGCTCGAGAGACTCAAATAGACATTAATGAGATACGGTGAAGCACAAACATGACAACTCATAGTGATGAGCAATCGGACCTATTGTAACACCACATCTTCGTAGATCCGTAGAACACGCAATATTCCCGAGAGAGATATGGATTTCGTAGTTTAATCGAATCGACGTGTTACTCATTGATGATGAGGAGCCTACCAGTTATGAAGAAGTGCCGACAAGTTCAGAAGGGATAAGTGGCTTGGTGCCATGAAGTCGAAATGGATTCCATGTACGAAAAACCAAGTTTGGAACTTGGTTGACCAAGGCATAAAGCCTATAGGGTGCAAGTGGGTTTTCAAGAAGAAAACCGACATGGATGGTAATGTGATTACCTATAAGGCTAGATTGGTGGCAAAGGATATCGCCAAAAGCAAGGTGTTGATTATGACGAAACCTATTCGTAGCTATGCTTAAATCCATTCGGATGCTCCCGCCATAGCACTCATTATGATTATAAGATATGGCGGATGGATGTGAAAGCGGCTTTCCTTAATGGAAACTTGCTCGAGGACGGTATATGATACCTGAGGGTTTCACATCGGTTGATAAAACCAAGGTATGCAAGTTGCGACGATCCATTTATGGATTGAAGCAAGCATCCAGGAGCTAGAATATCCGTTTTGATGAGACGATCAAAAAGTTTGATTTCTCACAAAATCCAGACGAACCTTGTGTGTACAAGAAGGTTAGTGGGAGTGCAGTCGTGTTCCTAGTATTGTATGTCGATGACATATTACTTATAGGAAACGATGTGTCAATCTTCTGATCGATTAAGGTTTGGTTATCCAAGACATTCTCCATGAAAGACCTGGGAGAAGCAACCTACATCCTTGGGATTAAGATCTATAGAGATAGATCGAAACGGTTGCTTGGTCTTTCGCAGTCTACATATATAGACCGAGTGCTAAAGAGGTTTAGCATGTCGGAATCCAAGAAAGGTTATCTGCCCATCAGGCATGGGGTACACCTTTCGAAGTCTATGTGTCCGCGCACAGAAGACGAGAGGATTTGCATGAGTAAGATTCCCTATGCATCCGCAATAGGATCTATCATGTATGCTATGTTATGTACGAGGCCCGATGTATCGTATGCTCTGAGTGTCACGAGCAAATACCAGTCCGATCCAGGAATGAATCATTGGGCGGCTGTTAAGACGATCCTTAAGTACTTGAGAAGAACTTGTTGCCGGCGACCAAGCTTCAGCCGGTGAACCTCCGGCGACCCTCCGGTGATCTCCTATAGGTTTGGCATCAAGGTGAGGCTTTTCTCTCCTTGTTTTGGCCGGCGCCTACTCCTCCACCAAGCTGTCCAGTTTTCTGGACAGCTTCTCCTCCTCTCGTCGGAGCGTCATTTGGACGACGGTTAGTACTCCGACAGCGGCTAACATACCGGGGATTTGATCTCCGGTAATCCTCTGAGGTGGAGGACGAAGGATTCGTCAAACGGTTGACGAATACCTCTCCGGAGAAGCGAGTTTTGAGAACTCGTTTTGGATCCGAATTTGGATTCGGATCATGATCATCTCTCGATCACGTCGTCTTCAACACGAGGCTAGTAACCCGTACGAAGACGAAACTCGTGACTTAGCGAAGTCATCCCGAGGAGCTCGGCGTGGATACGGATAGAGACGATTCTTACGAGGATCGTTCCGGTTGATGCCGTTCCCGCTACACGTCATACGGAAGGTATAACGTAGTTTAATTTCCTTTTATTGCAAATTTTAATTTATGGTTATGTCTACACTTGTTGTAATAGCATGCGTGTGTTGTGTGTGTTGTAATAAATAGGAGTATTTATTATTTTTATTGCTTCCGCTGTGCTCATGTTTACGAAACATGATCGAACACACACACGCCGCGGTGCCAAAAACCCAACACAGGCTTGGGAGGGCACTCTTCGAGGAGTACATATTTGTATTCCTCAGCAGTCAAGACAATGTTTAGATTCCTCTTCCAATCTACATAGTTGGGTCCAGTAAGTTTGTTCTCTTTCAGTATCAAAGCAAGTGGGTTGAAAGTCATTTTGAAAGAAAACCTAAGAATCACATAAATCAAAACATTAGATTTCAAAAAATTATTGATTCCTCAAACAATAAAATTTTAAAATCAACCAACACCTCAAAACACCGAGAATATCGTATGCCACGATAGTGTGGACGTATACGAATTCTACATTTGTAAGAGGAGGTTTTACCCATTAATTTTACTATCTTGTCAACCTAACTTTTTGACAAGTAAAATTAATAGTTGGTTCCTCTTTGGCCCTACAAATAAAAGCAGTGACTCCGATGGGGAGGATACTTATATTTGTATCTAAGTGTTCACCATTACTCGGTACTAAGGTAATTATCTCGGGTTATGTGCCTTACGATGGGCAAGTACACACGCTCCTTAATAATTTCCTATAACCATATTCAACCTTGTGATCCACAAACAAACCCATTCGATGGGGAGGAAGGCACTCAGAGCCGACGCGCAAGTTTGTTTGCATCACTTGTCAAATCATAATAGAGGCCGCGGGAATTTATAAAAATATCCCTCTCCCACTTAGTAATTTGAAATTGAGGAATTTTCCTAGCCTAAGACATGCATATCAAACAAAAAGCAATAAATATGAAAAATAAATTATTTTCCAACTATTATGGCTTTTGTCTTCAATATGACTCCCGTCGCATCGTCATCTCGTACGCTCCTCCTACGCCATGTACAAGCCATCCGGAGATCCGAGCCGAGACTAAAACCTATTTTAATTTACATCCAACGATCCTATACTCCACGAGGGAGTGTACATGAAATCTAGATCGAAAGTAAAATAAAATAAAGAGTGGCTAAACAATGCCGTATTTAATTTACCAAAAACTAAATACTAGCCTCGTCAACCCCGAGGATTAAACAAAATAAATATTTACACACATACAATCACATACACACATATGGCCATAATAGTCGGATCTTATGCCTGCAACCAAAGAATTAAACTACGCATATCCTACTATTATCCGGCACATATAATATATGAAAAAGTGCATAAAAATTAACCGAATCATAAACACACAAAACTGGAAACCTTGGCTCTGATACCAATTGTAGGGTTTTGCTTATCGAGTCCGTGAGGGGAAACTTCGCTTCCCACTTCACCTCGGTAGCTTGTCCATGGCGATCCCTTCGATGTCCCCGGATTAAAAAAATTTAATCCTAGACAAAAGGGATTGCCAAAGCAACCAAGTCATAGTCGTGCTATTCGTTTAGAGAGGTCACTTGAACAAACTAGTTGTTCAAGCGACCATCCTCTATTCTACGAGTAGCCGCGGAATAGACGATGTCCGGATCGCTGGTTTTTGTGTTTATGCTCGGGATCAAAGTATTATTTAGCCATTTACAGATTTATAACATGCTTATAATTGAAAAACAAAAACAAGCAACAAACAAAAGAAGAAAGTAGAATAGGTATACCTCTCGATCTTCTAATGTATGACCTTCCTCCTTTTTGACATCGTGTGGGCGACGATCCACCAAAAGTCGAAGCTCCTAGATTCCAAATCTTCCTTCCTTGCTCTTCCAAAGCAATAGGATGAATAGAAACAAGGTTTTCCTCCTCACTAGAAACAACCAACAAGGAACCAAACTTATCCTTGCCGCCGGCCAACTAGATGAAGAAGAAGATGGTGGAAAACAATCAAGACACCAAGGGAAGCCCTATATCTTGTTTCAACCACCTAAGGAGAGGGAAAAGGAAGCTTTTGGGTGCCGACCAAGGCTGGAAAAGAGCTGGGAAGGGTGCTGGACGTTGGCCAAAAGAGGAAGAAGAAGAGAGAAAGAACCTTCCTTATTTGGTGCCACCCTTGCCTCCAAACCCAAATCCTAATCCTATCTCAAATAGGATTCCTTCTTGCCGCCCAAACCCTAGCTCTCCTATCATGTTTTTTCATGCCAAATCCTGTTGCCATCCTTTTATAGAGTTAGGGATAATTCATGAATTAATCTCCTCCATTAGTTCTAGGGATTTAATCTCAACCGTCAGATCTAAAGATTTAATCTCAACCGTCGGTTCTTAGAGATTTAATCTCTACCAATGGATCTTTGAGTTTTGTTTCTATCCTTTGATTTTAGCATCATGAGGTGTTAATAGGCTACATTAGGGACCATGAGGAGGAGTTGGGTCTTAGCCACCCATGGATCAAGCCCACATAAAGTCCGATCCACTAATGATGATCCAATCCACTAAAGGTTCATCATTGATCTACCTCACCAACCCCCATTTAATAATATGGGCTCCATATATTATTTGTACATTTTCTCCCCATGTTTAAGATCTCGAATGTTCATCGATTAATTAATTTACCGACCATTAATTTATCAACATCTAACTCCTTGAGTAGTGTCACTCAACCTTTTCATCATGCCGGACCAAGTCCACCTGCAGGGTTTACATGATGAACCTTATGAGCTCCTCAAGGGGACATCATCATCCTAATATATAGGACACGGTTTCCTCCTATAATCAACGACACACCATATAAAAAATATCATCTCTCAACTTACCGAGCCTATCGATTTAATCTATAAATCTCGCCCATTGGTAAATCAAAGAGATGAATACTAAGTATATGTGCTCGTTATTATATCGGGATTAAGAGTATGTACTAAATAATATCTGAGGTCTTATTCAATTATGTAGTCAGCAATAAATCGAATCACCTCTAAGTCGGTCCTGCTCAATACACACAAAGTGTACTAGTGTGATTCTATGGTCAAGACAAACCAATACCAAACCACACTACAACCATTCCGATGGTTTGTCCAAAGCCATCTCGGTTGTGAGCCTTTGCTTATACTTTTCAAGGGGCCGATAACATGGTCTCCTGTGTGACACCACACACCATGTTATCTACAATGTAAAGTATTAGACAATATTGCATAACCATCAAAATATGCAAACAATGATCATGTGATTCTTATTCCAAAATAAAGATGTTCATACAAAAGATAAACTTTTCAGTATACATCCCTACAATTCCATCATATTTCTTTTTAATCATATAAAATGTCATGATTTTGCTTAGGACTATTTTATGTCACGTATATTTAGATTTAATCATATGTCATGACATCATGATCATTGGCCATGCTTATTCATCTTATATTTATGCCATGATCATTCATGCATTTATGGTAATTGAAAATGATTTAAGGACTATGACATGACTTGAAGTCACATTTATAAGGGAATCAAGTAGGGTTGCCTTAGAAAATGCATGAGGCCTTAGATTAGGATAACCAAAACTCATATCTCACATCAAATTGACTTGTATGTGTTTTCATACACCTTAGACATATATGAGATGCTAGGAAATGATTTAAGTTCAAAGTGCATCGTTTTTGCATCTAGATGAACTCAAACTCATTTTATGCCATGGGTGGAACATGGAGAAAGCTAATGTGCAAGTCATGTGCATTGAGCCCATTGATCATCATCCAATATAGGTTTTCAAAAATATTTTAAAATCATTTTAGAAAACCTTGGTGTGGTCTATCTTTTGATAGAAATCATCATTGATGAAATTAAAAAAAATAGGGCCAAAACATTGAACTTTTCAATGGTTTTGAACTTTGTGTCAATCTCATTATTTATGGGTATTTTATTTTTCAAATATTTTTCACCCATTGTATTTGTTATAAGTAGTATACATATGAGGTTTCAACATTTTTCAAAATATGTATATTTACTTATGTATTTCTAAAATTTGTTTCTGATTTCAAGTGCATTTAAATTAGTTGACTACTTTATGGCAATGATCATTGGCGTCGATAATGATCGTAGGTAGCTGAAGTCATTGTCAGAGCTATTTTTGAGTAAACAAGGATGTTTAGCCCATATTTCAGCTATGTTAGGTTACCCTAACTGCTCCTAACCCTAGGATATGCTTTGGAAAGCAATAGAAAGAGTGAAAATCCATTGGATATGGATTAGGAGAGTTGTTTAGGGTGTGTATCAATTTTAAGGTGTGTGAGAGTTCATGTTTGAACTTTTGCCCTTAATTTGGATGGTTTAGTGTTCCTATAGGCTTAGGGACTCTCCAAGGATATTGTTGGTGCAATGGTCAAGGGGGAGCAATCCTTTAAGGGGAGGTATCCATCATGGAATGATGGATGTGTTCTTCCTCATGAGGGGGAGAAATGGGAATGTGAAATGCCCAATTTGGAAATTGGGAGAGTTTATAGGAAGCCTCTCTTAAGTGATATGGGACTTATCACTAGGAAGAGTGAAGGCATCCTGATGTTTTTGGTCTAAGGGGGAGATTGTAAGATCTCATTGGGATATGAGACATTGACACCCTTGGGGAGAGAACCTTTTTGATGTATGTCAAAAAGGGGGAGAATTTATGAAATTACCAATTTGGGAGAATTGATAAGTAGATTTGAGTTAGGTAGCCTAACTCAATGGTTTTGTGGTTTTTGTTAAACATCAAAAAGAGGGAGATTGTTGGTGCAATCGACCCAGGTCACGATTGACCATACTTGAGTTGGACTCGAGTAGCATTTTGATGTTTGACAATGTTTTGGGGAGATTATTAGTACAATCGACCCGGGTCATGGTTGATCGGACTCGAGTTTGACTCGAGTGGTATTTTGATGTTTGACGATGGTTTGACCATTGTTTGACTATATGGTTGACATGAAGTTAACCATATGATCGAGAAGTCCAAGTCTTGTGTACTTGGCATGGAAAGTCCAAGTGGGACACTTGGCAATGGGAAAGTCCAAGTCATGAGTACTTGGCATGGAAAGTCCAAGCATGGGTCTTAGCAAGGGAAAGTCCAAGCTTGAGACTTGGCAAATGGAAAGTCCAATATGGGTTGGCAAGGGAAGTCCAAGGGATGATATTGGCGGCATAAAGTCCAAGGGTGGAGTCTTGGAAGCATAAGTCTAATGGTTGGCGACGTAAAATCCAAGCGGGAGTCTTGGCAGCGTGAGCCCAATGTGCCTTAGCAGTATAGACTAACTTAGCATGACAATAGTCGATGGAAGCACCTGAAGGCTAGCATATGGATGAACAAGTCATGGATGACTTAGAGGGATCCGATAGGTGTGAGGCTGATGGAGGTGGCTAGAAGGCTTAGGTCTAGGCTAAACGTGGTCTAGCAAGTATGATGGCATCATACTTGGGGTTAAACCTCATGTTTGAGGTTAACAGTCGACTGGGGGTTTAGACAAGTCGACTGGTCAAGTGTTTTTCCACTTGGTAACCGAGTTGACTTGCAGCAGTCGACTGGGATTATGGTCAGTCGAACTGCTCGGACTCGACTGGTATTCGACTGCAGAAAATAGCTTGGCAATTGACTGGAAATATTAGGCAGTCAACTGATGGCTTGAGCTATCAACTACCATGGATGGGAGTCAACTGCTGGTCGGGGTTATGGGAGCAGAATGCTCGGTAGTCGACTGGTCAGTCGGCTATGACCCTGGTAGTCGACTGCCAGTGTATCCGTTGGACTTATCCAACGTGGATTAAGTCATTGTCTCACAACGGCTACCGGAGCAGTAGACTGCTAGGCGGAATCTAGCCCGAGGTGAAGCTTTGAAAGGAGCTCATGGAGGAGGATTTGGTCATGGTTTTTTGAGACGATTTGGAGGGAATTTGCTGCTGCAATCCAGACCTTCAAGGCTCTTCTCAAGCAACCAAAAGCAAGCACTCAAGTTCACATTGTGTAAAGTTTTCTTTACTTGTCTTTGTGTAGTTTACTTTTATTACCTTGTATTTGATTCTTATTGTTGTAAGAATTTTTGTAAGAGGTTTCCTCCAACTCCGGATTGTTTCGAGGAGTGTTTTGATTATTAGTTGTGATTGGCATCGCTAGGGCTTGTTTGAGCCCAATCCGTGGAGTACGAACCTTGAGGTTCCGAACCATGTTATATCTTTGTGTTGTGATTGTGTATTTGTCTCTATATTCGTATTCTATTTTGTATTTTCACTGCACTAATCGAATTGTAGAGACGAACAATCAAAATCCATCAAGCACGATGAAACGCTATTCACCCCCTCTAGCGATGGTCAATTCCCTAACATTGTCTTCATACCCCCTCCCAACAGAATGGAGTTGCAGAATGTAAGAATCGCTATCTTCTCAAGACCGCCCAGACTCTTCTCCTCTACTCTCATGTTCCGCTTCATTTTCGGGGCGACGCTATACTTACTGCATGTTATCTCATCAATCGCATGCCTTCATCTACTTTACAGGGTCTAATACCTCATCAGGTACTATATCCGAATCAACCCCTTCATCTTTTACCACCTAGAGTCTTTGGTTCTACATGTTTTTCTCATGCTCTTGATCCTGGCATTGATAAACTCTCTCCTCGATCGCATAAATGTATTTTCCTTGAGTACCCACAGTTTCAGAAAAGGTACAAGTGTTATTCTCCTACTCTTCATCGGCATTTCATCTCTGCTGATGTAACGTTCTTTGATTCGGTTCCTTTCTTTGGTCTTTCGAGTCGTCATCCGAGTTTCATCCTTCTATGCCTGATTCTCTATCACCCCTAGCCCCAATTCCTCCTTCGTTACAGGTTTATCAGCATCGTCCAAATCCTTCTTTGTTGTCACCCAACACTGACTCTGCCATGGAATCATCTCTGGAGCCAGGTCCTCTGCTCCTTCCTCCGATCTAGTCTTTTGACTCTGATATTCCCATTACACTTCGGAAAGGTATACGTTCCACTCGTAATCCTTCTCCTCACTATGTGTCTTTGAGTTACCATCATCTTTCTCCTTTCTATTATTCTTGTCTTTCCTCCTTGTCATCTGTTTCTCTTCCGAAGATTGCAGGAGATGCATTTGCCCATCTAGGATGGAAACAGGTTATGCTAGATGAAATGAGTGCCTTACGGAGTTGTGGGACTTGGGTCCTCATTCTGCTACCACCAGGAAAGTCAGTTTGTTGGTTGTTAATGGCTATATACGGTGAATGTTGGTCCAGACTGAACTGTTGGTTGGCTTAAGGCACGTCTCATTGCTAAAGGTTATACTCAGATCTTCGGATTGGATTATGGGAAAACTTTTTCTCCTATTGCCAATATGTCCTCTATACGCTTATTTATGTCCATTGTTGCGATTCAACACTGGACTCTTTATTAGTTGGACATCAAGAATGCGTTCTTACATGGTGAGCTGCTTAAAGAAGTCTACATGGAGAAACCTCTGTGTTTTGTTTCTCAGGGGGAGTCTTCTGGACTTGTATGTCGCTTGCGAAAATCTTTATATGGTCTCAAGTAGTCACCCAGAGCATGGTTCGGTAGATTCAGTATTGTAATTCAACAGTTCAACATGACTCGGAGTGAGGCTAACTATTCTGTCTTTTATCGCCACTCATCTACTGGTTGCATCTACCTAGTGGTTTATGTTGATGATATTATCATCACAGGTAGTGATCATCTCGAGATCTCACAGATAAAACAACATCTTTTCAAATATTTTCAGACAAAGGATCTCAGAAGACATAAATATTTCTTGGGGATATAAGTAGCACAGTCCAGAAATGGTATCATTATATCCCAAAGGAAGTATGCAAAGGATATTTTAGAAGAAACAGGAATGTTAAACTCAAAGACAGTTGTCTGCTGGGAATTGGTATGTCGCTAGAGCGGGGGTGAATAGCGAGTTCGTTGATGAAGATGGAATTCATTCGCGTGCTTGCTACAATTATATTAGTATGCAGTGGAAATAGAAAATACAATACAAATATAAATACACAAGCACAAATACACCAATATATAACGTGGTTCGGAACCTTAGGGTTCCTACTCCACAGATTGGGCTCAAATGAGCCCTAGCAACGCAAACACCATGACTAATCACAAATCCTCCTTCTCGACAACAAGTCGGAGGTGAAGAAACCTTGTACAAGGATTACAAAAGTAATACACGAGATATACAAGAAAATATAAATGAAATACACAAAACAACGTAAAGAAAACTTTACAACTATTGTTTTATATGCTTGCTTGTTGATTGCTTGAACTGAGCATGAATACCTAATTTGTACCAACAAATCGCCAAAAAAATCACTGCCAAATCCTCTTCCACAAGCTGCTTTTATCATCTGTATTCAGACTGGATTCGTGCCTAGCAGTCGACTGTCATAAGGCCCCAGTTAACTACCAATAATGTCATTTTCTCACAACGGACTAAATCCACATTGGCATTCAAGCCAACGGATACACTGGAAGTCGACTATAATTACCCAACAGTCGACTGCCGAGGTCGTAGCCGACTAACCAGTTAGCTACCGAGCGTTCTTCTCCCGTAACTATGACCAGCGATCGCCATCCATGGTAGATTTGCTCATCATCGATCGATTTCCCAATCGGCGATCATTGCCTAGGCATTTTGCCGTAGTCGAACCCCAGTCGACTCACAACAGTTGATTGGTCATAACTCCAGTCCACTGCCAAGAGTCAACTCGGCTGCCAAGTGTCAAAACACTTGACCAATTGACTGGTCCAAAGTCTCAGTCGACTGAAAACCTCAACCATGAGGTTTAATCCCAAGTATGATGTGATGCATGCGAACACGACCTCAAATCTCACGACGGATACTGTCGAGGATTCGAAGTGTGCGCTCGTGCTCAACGCCCACAAGTGCACAAATATCGTCAAGTAATAAAAAGATTATCAATCCCACAGGGACTGAGATTTGAGTATCGATTTGTTTAGTGGATGTTATTATTCGGAAGTCAATCTAAAGGTTGCGATTGTGAGGGTTGTCGGTGGACTAAACTCTAGTATGGTGTCACACGAAGGAAGAAAGGAGCTTGCCATGAGATCTTTAAAAGGGATTCTAGGATTTCAATTTCTCTTGTGTGTTGCAAAATATGATATCAACTGGGCATTGTCTAAACGTCTAACTATGGTCTTGTGGAAGGGACATCATACACTCTCCCAATGAGCCACCGCATCTATCGGGAGCTATCTCTGCCTTACAAGGACGGGATAGGCGGTACGATGATGCCAAATCAATCCCTGCAATGAACCATTTCCAGTTCTATCGCATCCTTCTACCCACGGTTACAGGAGATCAGGTTTACCCCTAGGTTCCTTGTATAAATCCTTTAAATCTTAGATACGAGCCTTGTCACCCCTCGTATCGCCTAAGCACAGTAGATAGAAAACCAAATACACATAGATATTTGTAAAAACAAATCCCAATTGTAAATTCAAACTCAAAAATAGAATTCAATTTGTAGCAACATGTCATACGCACACAAGTTACTCCCTAATCCTAGAATCGAAGAAACTACTCCATAGATAGGAGAAGAGAATTACAAGGCATATTCATGTTCGAATTAATCATAAATAAAATGCAAGAACAGGAAGTTACAATGCCGATGTGGCCTTCTCTCCGGCCTTGAAGTGCAAAACATAGATCTTCGACGGCGTTCTTCCTCCCCGTTGTGAGTTCCCGAAGCTTTTTAGGTCTTCGATGTGCCATCCCAGCCATCGTGCCTCCCCTCTAGGGTTTGGACGGAGCCATCCTTATATAGACTGAAGGGTTTTGCTTATCGAGTCCGTGAGGGAAAACTTCGCTTTCCACTTCACATCGGTAGCTTGACCATGGCGATCCCTTCGATGTCCCCGGATTAAAAAAATTTAATCATAGACAAAAGGGATTGCCCAAACAACCAAGTCATCGTCGTGCTATTCGTTTAGAGAGGTCACTTGAACAAACTAGTTGTTCAAGCGACCATCCTCTATTCTATGAGTAGCCGCGGAATAGACGATGTCTGGATCGACAATTTTTGATTTTATGCTCGGGATCCAAGTATTATTTAGCCATTTAATGATTTATAACATGCTTATGATTGAAAAGCAAAAACAAGCAACAAACAAAAGAAGTAGAATAGGTATACCTCTCGATCTTCTAATGTATGACCTTCCTCCTTTTGGACGTCGTGTGGGCGACGATCCACCAAAAGTCCAAGCTCCTAGATCGCAAATCTTCCTTCCTTGCTCTTCCAAATCAAGAAGAAGAATAGAAACAAGGTTTTTCTCCTCACTAAAAACAACCAACAAGGAACTAAAACTATCCTTGCTGCCGGCCAACTTGGTGAAGGAGAAGATGGTGGAAAACAACCAAGACACCAAGGGAAGCCCTATATCTTGTTTCCACCACCTAAGGAGAAGGAGAAGGGGGCTTTTGGGCACCGGACAAGGCTGGAAAAAAGGCTGGGGAGGAGCTAGACGTTGGCCAAAAGAGGAAGAAGAAGAGAAGAATATCTTCCTTATTTGGTGCCACCCTTGCCTCCAAACCCTAATCCTAATCCTATCTCAACTAGGATTCCTTCTTGCCGCCCAAACCCTAGCTCTCCTTCAATCTTATTCATGCTAACTCCCATGCCATCCTTTTATAGAGTTAGGGATAAGTCATGAATTAATCCCATCCATTGGTTCTAGGGATTTAATCTCAACCGTCGGATCTAGAGATTTAATCTCAACCGTCGGATCTTAGAGATTTAATCTCTACCAATGGAACTTAGAGTTTTGTTTCTATCCATTGGATATAAGCATCATGAGGTGTTAATAGGCTACATTAGGGACCATGAGGAGGATTTGGGTCTTGGCCATCCATGGATCAAGCCCACATAAAGTCCGATCCACTAATGATGATCCAATCCACTAAAGGTTCATCATTGATCTACCTCACCAACCACCATATGATAATATGGGCTCCATATATTATTTGTACATTTTCTCCTTGTGTTTAAGATCTCGAATGTCCGTCAATTAATTAATTTACTGACCATTAATTAATCAACATCTAACTCCTTGAGTAGTACCACTCAACCTTTTCATCATGCCGGACCAAGTCCACCTACAGGGTTTACATGATAAACCTTATGAGCTCCTCAAGGGGACATCATCATCCTAATATATAGGACATGGTTTCCTCCTATAATCAACGGCACACCATATAAATAATATCATCTCCCAACTTACCGAGTCTATCGATTTAATCTATAAATCTCGCCCATTGGTAAATCAAAGAGATGAGTACTAAGTATATGTGCCCGTTATTATATCGGGATTAAGACCATGTACTAAATAATATCTGAGGTCCGATTCGATTATGTAGTCAGCAATAAATCCAATCACCTATAAGTCGGTCCTGCTCAATACACACAAAGTTCACTAGTGTGATTCTATGGTCAAGACAAACCAACACCAAATCACACTACAACCATTCCGATGGTTTGTCCAAAGTCATCTCGGTTGTGAGCCTTTCCTTATACTTTACAAGGAGCCAATAACATGATCTCCAGTGTGACACCACACACCATGTTATCTACAATGTAACGTATTAGATAATATGCATAAAAATATGCAAACAATGATCATGTGATTCTTATTTCAAAAATAAAGATGTTCATAGAAAAGATAGACTTTTCAGTATACATCCTTACATAGACATCACATCATATCACTGTGAAATCTGGGAAAAACCCTAGCCGTGTCAATCTGCTGGGCCACCACACGGTCGTGTGTTTCCACATGGTCAGGCTGTGTGTGGCCATGGGGTGGCTGATTTCTCCCCTTGGACACGGTCATGTGTATCCACACGCTCTGGCCGTGTCCCCTTCTGCATCTAGCTGCAAAATGCTCTTCTTTTGCTCTGAAATTGCGCCTTTTCCCCGGAAATGCTATCATGCACACAAAAGTACAAAGAGCAGACCTCTGAACCAAAAAATAGGAAATGTATGCAAAACAAAGTGACATATGCATGAAACTAACATAAAATGTAATGAGATGTGAGCTAAAACTACTCCTAAAATCCTATATAGTTTGCTCACATCACTTCCCCCAGACATAAATTTTTGCTTGTCCTCAAGCAAACCTCAATGCCATAAAATTTTAAAAGGATATTGTTCCATGTTTAGCATGTTAACTAAATTTATCAAGTGGTATTTGCAATCAAATAAAAATAAATATGTTGTAGAAATTCACAAAGTTAACTCCTCGTGCTTGTGCTAAGCGAATCATTCTTAAAGGATACTCGTTCTATAGTGAGTTAAGTTGTCATCCTATAGCTTTCCTAAGGTCTCTGGCTCTTAGGCACTTACCCACCCAAAGCGAGGGTCATTCCCTAGATCTAGCACAAAGTTTCAAAGGCGTGCTCGGTATTGAGATAAATTGGTAGGTGTTTCCCTAGTAACCTAACTCGGTCTCAAAAGGGCACCTAGCCATTTTCACCCACGACAACTATTTTTTTATCCCTCATAATCTTTTTTTTTTCTCACTGGGATTTTGATTTTTCCGAATGGGCTTAGACAATCCGAGCATCTCCAGTAACTAAAATGCCAGTCTTAGGGTCACCTGTAGATTCCAAAGTACTAGACTACTGAGATGAATCATAACAAGGTATATACTAGACTCTCTCTTTCAGAGTGTTCGACATGTGTAGGTGTAAAAATAGAAGCTAACCAGTGTAAGTCTAGAATATTCATTCATAGAAAATAAAATAAAATACCACGAGGTAAATGAAGTTACACTACTCATGGAAATAACTCATGAAGATGACTTTAAAAATACTACTGAGGCACCTTTACAGATAACAAAAACTAAGTGCTGAAAGAAACTCAACAACCTATGCATGAACAAATGAATGCTAACAATAATGCAAATATCAGGAAAGAAACTACTGCTAGAAACAAAATAAAATTTGGGGTCCCCACAAGACTTAAATGAAAGTATACCTCTAGTATGGTGGACGAGGTGGAAAGTTTGGAAGTCTCGGCATCTCGGGATCCTGGGAGAACCTGCTGCTGAGCCGCTGATGCCACATGTACATGTGGTCGATATGAGAGCTGGTGGGTGCAGCGGTTACTCGGTGCTCCTCCTCCCTATCCCACTATGCCTGCTTGGCATGCATGTGATGTCGCATCTCATGGCAGTAGGCGGCCTCATCCTGGCGAGGGCAGCCACCTCCGGGAAGTAGATGTGGGCCTCGTCGTAGAACTCCTTGTTGGGATGTATACTGAAAAGTCTATCTTTTGTATGAACATCTTTATTTTTGAAATAAGAATCACATGATCATTGTTTGCATATTTTTATGGCTATGAATATTGTCTAATACATTACATTGTAGATAACATGGTTTGTGGTGTCTCACGGGAGATCATGTTATCGATTCCTTGTAAAGTATAAGTAAAGGCTCACAACCGAGATGACTTTGGACAAACCATTGGAATGGTTGTAGTGTAATTTGGGATTGGTTTGTCTTGATCATAGAATCACACTAGTGCACTTTGTGTGTATTGAGCAGGACCGACTTAGAGGTGATTCGATTTATTACTGGCTATATAATCGAATCAGACCTCAGATATTATATTGTACATACTCTTAATCCCGATATAATAATGGGCACATATACTTAGTATTCATCTCTTTGATTTACCAATAGACGAGATTTATAGATTAAATCGATAGGCTCGGTAAGTTGGGAGATGATATTATTTATATGGAGTGTCGTTGATTATAGGATGAAACCGTGTCCTATATATTAGGATGATAATGTCCCCTTGAGGAGCTCATAAGGTTCATCATGTAAACCCTGCAGGTGGACTTGGTCCGACATGATGAAAAGGGTGAGTGGTACTACTCATGGAGTTAGATGTTGATTAATTAATGGTCAGTAAATTAATTAATCGATAGACATTCGAGATCTTAAACACGGGGAGAAAATGTACATATAATATATGGAGCCCATATTAACTTATGGGGGTTGGTGAGGTAGATCAATGATAATCCTTTAGTGGATTGGATTATCATTAATGGATCAGACTTTATGTGGGCTTGATCCATGGGTGGCCAAGATCCAACTCCTCCTCATGGTCCCTATTGTAGCCTATTAAAACCTCAAGAAGCTTAGATCCAATGGATAGAAACAAAACTCTAGATCTAAAGGTAGAGATTAAATCTCTAAGATCCAACGGTTGAGATTAAATCTCTAGATCCGATGGTTGAGATTAAATCCCTAGAACCAATGGTGGAGATTAAAACAAGGCTTATCCCTAAACTCTATAAAATGAGGCTTAGGGTTGGCATGGAGGACAATCAAGAGAAGCAAGGGTTTTGGAGCTTGGCGGCAAGAAGCAAGGGCTAGGGTTTTGGAGCTTGGTGGCACCAAATAAGGAAATAGTTTCCTTATCTCCTTCTTCTTCAATCTTGTCGACGCCCAAACAGCTCCTTCCTCACCTTGGCCGGCGACCAAAGCTTCCCTTTTCCTTCTCCTTGGCCGGTGGAAACAAGATTTAGGGCTTTCCCTGAAGGGTTTTGCTTATCGAGTCCGTGAGGGAAAACTTCGCTTCCCACTTCACCTCGGTAGCTTGTCCATGGCGATCCCTTCGATGACCCCGGATTAAAATAAAATTAATCCTAGACAAAAGGGATTGCCCAAACCACCAAGCCATCATCGTGCTATTCATTTAGAGAGGTCACTTGAACAAACTAGTTGTTCAAGCGACCATCCTCTATTCTACGAGTAGCCGCGGAATAGACGATGTCCGGATCGCCGGTTTTCATGTTTATGCTCGGGATCCAAGTATTATTTAGCCATTTACAGATTTATAACATGCTTATAATTGAAAAACAAAAAAAAACAACAAACAAAAGAAGAAAGTAGAATAGGTATACCTCTCGATCTTCTAATGTATGACCTTCCTCCTTTTGGACGTCGTGTGGGCGACGATCTACCAAAAATCGAAGCTCCTAGATCGTAAATCTTCCTTCCTTGCTCTTCCAAAGCAAGAGGAAGAATAGAAACAAGCTTTTCCTCCTCCCTAAAACCAACCAATAAGGAGCATACAGTCTCCTTGCCGCCGGCCAACTAGAAGGTGGAGAAGATGATGGAAAACAATCAAGACACCAAGGGAAACCCTATATCTTGTTTCCACCACCAAAGGAGAGGGAGAAGGGAGCCTTTGGGCACCGGCCAAGGGCTGGGAAGGGCCTGGAAAAGAGCTGGACGCTGGCCACAAGACAAGGAAGAAGAAAGGAAACCTTGCCTTATTTGGTGCCGCCCTAGCCTTCAAACCCTAAACCTAATCCTATCTCAACTAGGATTCCTTCTTGGCGCCCAAACCCTAGCTCTCCTTGATTATCTTCCACACCAACTCCCCATGCCCTCCTTTTATAGAGTTAGGGATAAGTCATGAATTAAACTCCTCCATTGGTTCTAGGGATTTAATCTCAACCGTCAGATCTAGAGATTTAATCTCAACCGTCGGATCTTAGAGATTTAATCTCTACCAATGGATATTAGAGTTTTGTTTCTATCCACTGGATCTAAGCATCATGAGGTGTTAATAGGCTATTAGGGACCATGAGGTGGAGTTGGGTCTTGGCCACCCATGGATCAAGCCCACATAAAGTCCGATCCACTAATGAGGATCCAATCCACTAAAGGTTCATCATTGATCTATCTCACAAACCCCCATATGATAATATGGGCTCCATATATTATTTGTACATTTTGTCTCCATGTTTAAGATCTCAAATGTCCGTCTAATAATTAATTTACTGACCATTAATTAATCAACATCTAACTCCTTGAGTAGTACCACTCAACCTTTTCATCATGTCGGACTAAGTCCACCTGCAAGGTTTACATGATGAACCTTATGAGCTTCTCAAGGGAACATCATCATTCTAATATATAGGACACGATTTCCACCTATAATCAACGGCACACCATATAAATAATATCATCTCCTAACTTACCGAGCCTATTGATTTAATTTATAAATCTCGCCCATTGGTAAATCAAAGAGATGAGTACTAAGTATATGTGCCCATTATTATATCGGGATTAAGAGCATGTACTAAATAATATCTGAGGTTCGATTCGATTATATAGTCAGCAATAAATCGAATCACCTTTAAGTCGGTCCTGCTCAATACACACAAAGTGCACTAGTGTGATTCTATGGTCAAGACAAACTAATACCAAATCACACTACAACCATTCCGATGGTTTGTCCAAAGCCATCTTGGTTGTGAGCCTTTACTTATACTTTTCAAGAGGTCGATAACATGATCTTTTGTGTGACACCACACACCATGTTATCTACAATGTAAAGTATTAGACAATATTGCATAACAATAAAAATATGTAACTAATGATCATGTGATTCTTATTCCAAAATAAAGTTTTTCATACAAAAGATATACTTTTAAGTATACATCCCTACAGTCTCCCACTTATACTAAAAGACTATGCTGTCCTCAAAGTGTCATACATCTGATCCCCATTCCCTCCACATGCCTATCAAAAGTTCTAGCTGGAAGGGCCTTAGTGAAAGGATCTGCCAGGTTATCCTCCGATGCAATCTTGGCCACAACAACTTCTCCTCTCTTTACGATTTCTCGTATCAGGTGGTACTTGCGCTCTATGTGTTTACTAGCCTTATAGGCTCGTGGTTCCTTCGAGTTTGCAACTGCACCACTATTATCACAATAAATTGTGATAGTTCTGGGCAAACCAGGAATCACATCCAAGTCCATCAGGAAGTTCCTGAGCCATACAGCTTCTTTGGCCGCCTCAGAGGCCGGCACATACTCAGCTTCCATGGTGGATTCCGCCACGCATTTCTGCTTGACACTTCTCCATACAATGGCTCCACCTCCCAAAGTAAACACAAAACCTGAGGTAGACTTACTGTTATCCCTATCAGATTGGAAGTCGGAATCCATGTAACCCACAGGGAGTAATTGGTCTTCCCGGTAAACCAGCATATAATCCCTAGTCCTTCTCAAGTACTTCAATATATGCTTTACCGCAGTCCAATGTCCCTGTCCTGGATTACTCTGATATCTGCTGACCATGCCCACGGTAAAGTAGATATCTGGTCTCGTATAGAGCATCGCATACATGTGGCTTCCTACTGCCAAAGCATAAGGAACCTCCTTCATCTCCTCTATCTCCTCAGATGATCTAGGACACATCTCCTTAGATAAAGGAACTCCATGCCTGAAAGGTAAAAACCCTTTTTGGAGTTCTGCAAGCTAAAACGCTCCATAATCGTGTCTATGTATGAAGCTTAGGATAAGCACAACATCCTTTTCCTGCGATCCCTTATAACCTTGATCCCAAGGATGTGTCCCACCTCTCCCAAGTCCTTCATATCAAACTGTTTGGACAACCATACCCTTATGTCCGATAACACCTTGATATTGTTGCCAATCAAGAAAATATCATCTACGTATAGTATAAGAAATACCACTACGTTTCCGTCGCATCTCTTGTATACACAAGACTCAGCCGGACTTTGAATAAATCCATAAGACTGGATCACCTCATCAAACCGGATGTTCCAAGACCTCGAATCTTGTTTCAATCCATAAATGGACCGATTAAGCTTAGATACAACATGCTCTTTTCCCTTAGAAATGAATCCCTCTGGTTGCTTCATGTAGATGTTTTCCTTAAGACTTCCATTAAGGAAAGTTGTCTTGACATCCATCTGCCACACCTCATAATCCATATGAGCTGCTATGCATAAGAGAATCCGGATAGACTTAAGCATGGGTACCGGCGAAAAGGTCTCCTCATAATCGATACCCTCTTTTTGAGTATACCCCTTCGTAACAAGCCTCGCTTTGAAGGTCTCAACCTTCCCATCTATTCCTCTCTTTCTCTTGTAGATCCACTTGCATCCAATGGTTTTTACACCATCAGGTGGTTCTACTAGCTCCCAGACCTGATTTGAATCCATAGATTCAATCTCAGCATTCATTGCACTTTGCAAAGATACTGCATCTTTATCATGAATTTCCTTGTCATATGTCCAGGGATCAGGTTCATGTTCGCCAGGGACCAAATCAGAAGATTCTCCCAAGAACATGAATCTATCAGGCTGTCTCACAACCCTCCCACTACGATGAGGTATCACCTGTGTATCCTCTGTGACACGCGGTGCAGTGACTTGTGGTATATCCTCTTGTACCGGTGGTACTAAAGAAGTGACTTTTCCTTTTAACTCCTCCAGAACAATTTTTCTCTTGGGCTTGTGGCTCATCACATAGCCTACAGATATTGATGCTGATGTTGCAGTACATTTGACATAGATGCCAAAATGTAACACTTCGCTATCTCATCGGCTTTGATCCACTTCTTATAGCTCTCTCTCTCCTTTTCCTCAGAATTATCTGTAGGCTTGGGAGGGTACTCTTCGAGGAGTACATATTTGTATTCCTCTACAGTCAAGATAATGTCTAGATTTCTCTTCCAAACAACATAGTTGGGTCCAGTAAGTTTGTTCTCTTTCACTATCACAGCAAGTGGGTTGAAAGTCATTTTGAAAGAAAACCTAAGAATCACATAAATCAAAACATTAGATTTCAAAAAATTATTGATTCCTCAAACAATAAAATTTTAAAATCAACCAATACCTCAAAACACCGAGAATATCATATGCCACGATAGTGTGGATGTATACGAATTCTACATTTGTAAGAGGAGGTTTTACCCATTAATTTTACTATCTTATCAACCTAACTTTTTGACAAGTAAAATTAATAGTTGGTTTCTCTTTGGCCCTACAAATAAAAGCAGTAACTCTGATGGGGAGGATACTTATATTTGTATCTAAGTGTTCACCATTACTCGGTACCAATGTAATTATCTCGGGTTATGTGCCTTACGATATGCAAGTACACACGCTCCTTAATAATTTCCTATAAAATAAATTATTTTCCAACTATTATGACTTTTGTCTTCAATATGGCTCCCGTCGCATCGTCATCTCGTCCGCTCCTCCTATGCCATGTACGAGCCATACGGAGATCCGAGCCGAGACTAAAACCTATTTTAATTTACATCCATCGATCCTATATTCCATGAGGGAGTGTACATGAAATCTAGATCGAAAGTAAAATAAAATAAAGAGTGGCTAAAAATACCATATTTAATTTAAAAAAACTAAATACTATCCTCGTCAACCCCGAGGATTTAACAAAATAAATATTTACACACATACAATCACATACACACATATGACCATAATAGTCGGATCTTATGCCTGTAACCAAAGAGTTAAACTACAAATATCCTACTATTATCCGGCACATATAATATATGAAAAAGTGCATAAAAATTAACCGAATCCAAAACACACAAAATAAGAAACCTTTGCTCTGATACCAATTGAAGGGTTTTGCTTATCGAGTCCGTGAGGAGAAATTTCGCTTCCCACTTCACCTCGGTAGCTTGTCCATGGCGATCCCTTCGATGTCCCCGGATTAAAAAAAAAATTAATCCTAGACAACAGGGATTGCCCAAACCACCAAGCCATCATCGTGTTATTCATTTAGAGAGGTCACTTGAACAAACTAGTTGTTCAAGCGACCATCCTCTATTCTACGAGTAGCCGCGGAATAGAAGATGTTCGGATCGTCGGTTTCCATGTTTATGCTCAAGATCCAAGTATTATTTATCCATTTACAGATTTATAACATGCTTATAATTGAAAAACAAAAACAAGCAACAAACAAAATAAGAAAGTATAATAGGTATACCTCTCGATCTTCTAATGTATGACCATCCTCCTTTTGGATGTCGTGTGGGCGACGATCTACCAAAAATCGAAGATCCTAGATCGCAAATCTTCCTTCCTTGCTCTTCCAAAGCAAGAGGAAGAATAGAAACAAGCTTTTCCTTCTCCCTAAAACCAACCAACAAGGAGCACACAATCTCCTTGCCACCGGCCAACTAGAAGGTGGAGAAGATGATGGAAAACAATCAAGACACCAAGGGAAACCCTATATCTTGTTTCCACCACCTAAGGAGAGGGAGAAGGGAGCTTCTGGGGGTCGGCCAAAGGCTGGGAAGGGCCTGGAAAAGAGCTGGACGCCGACCACAAGACAAGGAAGAAGAAAGGAAACCTTGCCTTATTTTGTGACGCCCTAGCCTCCAAACCCTAAACCTAATCCTATCTCAACTAGGATTCCTTCTTGCCGCCCAAACCCTAGCTCTCCTTGATTATCTTCCACGCCAACTCCCCATGCCCTCCTTTTATAGATTTAGGGATAAGTCATGAATGAATCTGCTCCATTGGTTCTAGGGATTTAATCTCAACCGTCGGATCTAGAGATTTAATCTCAACCGTCGGATCTTAGAGATTTAATCTCAACCAACGGATCTTAGAGTTTTGTTTCTATCCATTGGATCTAAGCATCATGAGGTGTTAATAGGCTACATTAGGGACCATGAGGAGGATTCAGTATACTTCGTTCAGTTACGTATTGCTGATGCTAGGACCCAAATATTAATGATGATCCAATCCACTAAAGGTTCATCATTGATCTACATCACCAACCCCCATATGATAATATGGTCTCCATATATTATTTGTATATTTTCTCTCCATTTTTAAGATCTCGAATGTCCGTCGATTAATTAATTTACTGACCACTAATTAATCAACATCTAACTCCTGGAGTAGTACCACTCAACCTTTTCATCATGCCGGACTAAGTCCACCTGCAGGGTTTACATGATGAACCATATGATCTCCTCAAGGGGACATCATCATCCTAATATATAGGACATGATTTCCTCCTATAATCAATGGCACACCATATAAATAATATCATCTCCCAACTTACCGAGCCTATCGATTTAATCTATGAATCTCGCCCATTGGTAAATCAAAGAGATGAGTACTAAGTATATGTGCCCGTTATTATATCAGGATTAAGAGCATGTACTAAATAATATCTGAGGTCTGATTCGATTATGTAGTCAGCAATAAATCGAATCACCTCTAAGTCGGTCCTGCTCAATACACACAAAGTGCACTAGTGTGATTCTATGGTCAAGACAAACTAATACCAAATCACACTACAACCATTCTGATGGTTTGCCCAAAGCCATCTCGGTTGTGAGCCTTTACTTATACTTTTCAAGGGGCCGATAACATGATCTCCTGTGTGACACCACACACTTGGTTATCTACATTGTAAAGTATTAGACAATATTGCATAACCATAAAAATATGCAACCAATGATTATGTGATTCTTATTCCAAAATAAAGATGTTTATATAAAAGATAGACTTTTCAGTATACATCCCTACATTCCCTTGGTGTCTTGGCCGGTTTCCACCCTAATCTCCTCTTCCCTCTTGGCCGGTGGCAAGCTCCAAACTTGGAGGTTGGTGGTTGGTTGAAAGAGGGAAACGAGCTTTGTTTCTATTCTTCCTCTTGCTCGGAACGAGCACGGAAGGAAGATTAGTGATCTAGGAGCTTCAACTTTTGGTAGATCATCGCCCACACAACGTCCGGAAGAAGGAAGGTCATACATTAGAAGATCGAGAGGTATATCGATTCTCTATTCTCTTTTGTAACATGTTTGTATTTGTCTTTCAATTATGAACATGATATATTCTGTTTATGGCTAAATAATACTTGGATCCTGAACATAAACACAAAAGTCGGCGATCCATACATCGTCTATTATGCGGATACTCGTAGAATAGAGGTTGGTCACTTGAACAACAAGTTTGTTCAAGTGACCTCACTAAACGAATAGCACGACAATGACAAGGTTGCTTGGGTGTTCCCTTTTGTCTAGGATTAATTTTTTTTTTATCCGGGGACATCGATGGGATCGCCAAGAACAAGCGACCGAGTTGAAGTGGGAAGCAAAGTTTCCCCTCACGGATTGATCAAACCCAACAATTGGTATCAGAGCCAAGGTTTCCGGTTTTGTCTGTTTAAGATTCGATTAATTTTTATGCACTTTTCATATATTATATGTGTCGGATAATAGTAGGATATGCGTAGGTTAACTCTTTGGTTGCAGGCATAAGATCCGACCATTATGGTCATATGTGTATATGTGATTGTATGTGTGTAAATGTTTATTTTGTTGAATCCTCGGGGTTGACGAGGCTAGTATTTAATTTTTTGTAAATTAGATACGACATTGTTTAGCCACTCTTTTTATTTTAGTTTACTTTCGATCTAGATTTCATGTACACTCCCTCGTGGAGTATAGGATTGATGGATGTAAATTAAAATAGATTTTAGTCTCGTCTCGGATCTCTGGATGGCTCGTACATGGCGTAGGAGGAGCGGATGAGAAGGCGATGCGACGGGAGACATATTGGAAAACAAAAGCCATAATAGTTTGAAAATAATTTATTTTTTATATTTATTGCTTATTGTTTGATATGCATGTCGTAGGCTAGAAAATTCCTCATTTTCAAATTACTAAGTGGGAGAGGGATATTTTTATAAATTCCCACGGCCTCCATTACGATTTGACATGTGATGCAAACAAACTTGTGCGTCGGCTCTGAGTGCCTTCCTCCCCATCAGATGAGTTTGTTTGCGGATCACAAGGTCAAATATAGTTATAGGAATTTATGAAGGAGCGTGTGTACTTCCCCATCGGAAGGCACATAACCCGAGATAATTACCTTAGTACCGAGTAATGGTGAACACTTAGATACAAATATAAGTATCCTCCCCATTGGAGTCACTGCTTTTATTTGTAGGGCCAAAGAGGAACCAACTATTAATTTTACTTGTCAAAAAGTTAGGTTGACAAGATAGTAAAATTAATGGGTAAAACCTTCTCTTACAAATGTAGAATTCGTATACGTTCACACTATCATGGCATACGATATTCTCGGTGTTTTGAGGTGTTGGTTCATTTTAAAATTTTATTGTTTGAGGAATCAATAATTTTTTGAAATATAATGTTTTGATCTATGTGATTCTTAGGTTTTCTTTCAAAATGACTTTCAACCCACTTGTTGTGATACTGAAAGAGAATAAACTTACTCGACCCAACTATGTTGATTGGAAGAGGAATCTTGACATCGTCTTGACTGCTGAGGAATACAATTATGTACTCCTTGAAGAGTGACCTTATAAGCCTGCAGATGATTCTGGGGAAAAGGAGAGAAAGAGTTATAAGAAGTGGATCAAGGTCGATGAGATGGCACGGTGTTACATTTTGGCATCTATGTCAAATTTACTACAACATCAGCATCAAGCCATGCCCACTGCTTATGACATGATGCTCAATCTCAAAGAACTTTTCGGACACCAGAATCAGGCTGCGAGGCAAGAAGCCATTAGAAACTTGATGACGACCACCATGATCGAGGGGACACCCATAAGGGATCATGTTCTCAAGATGATGGCTCATTTGAATGAGCTGGAGGTCCTTGGAGCTGAGATCGATGGGGAAACCCAGGTCAATATCATTCTCCTCTCTCTACCTAGGAGTTTTGAGCAGTTTCGCCTGAACTACAACATGAACAAGAGGTTGTATTCATTGGTGAAACTTCTGACAGAACTTCAGGCGGCAGAGGAGCTATTTCATCAGAGTGCTCAGGCACATGCCATGGTGACCCAAAAGGTTTCTACTTCTAAGCCGAAAGGCAAGAAGAAGAAGAAACAAATTGGGGCGAAGGCGGTGGGAGGTACTTAGGGAGGAGTGAAGAAGCCGAAAGGCAAGTGCTTCACTTGTAAGCAGACTGGACACTAGAAGAAGGACTGCCCCAACCGCAAGCAGAACAAAGGTATATCTTTTGGTCTAGTCGTTAAAACATGTTTAGCGGTGTTATCTACTGACACCTGGTGTGTAGATACGGAAGCCACTGATCATGTCTATAAGTTACGTATTGCTGATATTATGTTATGCATGCTCTTGAGGCATACGCTACTTGGGCGTACATGTACACAAGTATCTCCCTTGGATTTACAGGTGAGATGTTCATTTATCTTTTGAGAAAAATAAACATTTGGTTCTTAAGAATTGCCTTTATGTACCTTTATTTAGAAAGAATTTAATTTCGATTTCTAAATTGTTTATGGATGGATATTCTATTTCTTTTAATGACAGAGTTGTTATAAAAAGGAATAGGGACATTATCTGTTCAGGTGCATTGATAGGAAATCTATACACACTTGAACCAAAACCTCCCACAATGCAAATAGAAGTTAATAACTCATCTTCTAATTCCAATAAAAGAAAAGAACCTTCGAAGATGAACCAAACATATCTTTGACATCTTAGGCTTGGTCATACTAACCTAAGCAGAATTCAAAGGTTGATAGCTGATGGACCTCTAGGTTCATTAGTGGTGGAGGATTTCCCAACCTGTGAATCGTGCTTGGAGGGTAAAATGACCAAGAGGCTTTTAAGGCCAAGGGGTATAGAGCCAAAGATGTGTTAGAATTGATTCATTCTGATTTGTGTGGTCCTATGTCTATCCAGGATAGAGGTGGTTTTGAGGATTTTGTCTCTTTTATAGATGATTATTCGAGATATGAATACATTTACTTGATGCGCCGCAAGTCTGAATGCTTTGACAAGTTCAAAGAATTCAAGGCTGATGTGGAGAAACGTCAAGGTAAAAGTATCAAGACACTCCGATATGATCGTGGTGGCGAGTACCTCTTGGGAGAGTTTAAGAACTACTTATCAGAGGCTGGGATTCAATCCCAATTGTCTGCACCTGGCTCACCCCAGCAGAACGGTGTAGCAGAGCGAAGGAATAGGACTCTTATGGAGATGGTTAGATTGATGATGAGTTATTCTGAGTTGCCAGATTCGTTCTGGGGATATGCTCTAGATACGGCGGTGTACATTCTGAACTTGGTTCCATCTAAATCAGTGCCTTCTACTCCCATAGAGTTTTGGACTGGGCAAAAGCCTAGTCTAAGACATATTCAGATATGGGGGAGTCTAGCACATGTGCTGAAGGTAGATGCTGGTAAGTTGGAACCTTGTATAGAAGTACGCATGTTCGTTGGCTATCCTAGAGGAACGAAGGGTGGTTTGTTTTATAGTCCTAGAGATCAGAGGGTGATCGTTAGCATTAACACCAGATTTCTAGAGGAATACTATGTGATGAGCCACAAGCCCAAGAGTAAAATTGTTCTAGAGGAATTAAAAGGGAAAGTCACTTCTTCAGTACCACAGGTACAAGAGGATATACGACAAGTCACTGCACCGCGTGTCACAGAGGATACATAGGAGATACCTCGTCATAGTGGAAGGGTTGTGAGACAGCCTGATAGATTCATGTTCTTGGGAGAATCTTCTTATTTAGTCCCTGGCGAACATGAACCTGATCCCTGGACATATGACGAGGCAATCCAAGATAAAGATACAGCATCTTGGCAAAATGCGATGAATACAAAGATTGAACCTATGGATTCAAATCAGGTGTGGGAGCTAGTAGAACCACCCTATGGTGTAAAAACCATTGGATGCAAGTGGATCTACAAAAGAAAGAGAGGAATAGATGGGAAGGTTGAGACCTTCAAGGCGAGGATTGTTGCGAAGGGGTATACTCAGAAAGAGGGAATCGATTATGAGGAGACCTTTTCGCCGGTAGCCATGCTTAAGTCTATCCAGATTCTCTTATGCATTGCAGCTCATATGGATTATGAGGTGTGGAAGATGGATGTCAAAACATCTTTCCTTAATGGAAGTCTTGAGGAAAACATCTATATGAAGCAACCAGAGGGATTCATTACGAAGGGAAAAGAGCATCTTGTATGTAAGCTTAATCAGTCCATTTATGGATTGAAGCAAGCTTCGAGGTCTTGGAACATCCACTTTGATGAGATAATCCAGTCTTATGGATTTATTCAAAGTCCGGATGAGTCTTGTGTATACAAGAGATGTGACAGAAACGTAGTGGTATTTCTTGTACTATATGTAGATGACATTTTGTTGATTGGCAATAATATCAAGGTGTTATCGGATGTAAGGGTATGGTTGTCCAAACAGTTTGATATGAAGGACTTGGGAGAGGTGGGACACATCCTTGGGATCAAGGTTATAAGGGATCGCAGGAAAAGGATGTTGTGTTTATCCCAAGCTTCATACATAGTCACGATTATGGATCGTTTTAGCATGCAAAACTCCAAGAAGGATTTTCTACCTTTCAGGCATGGAGTTCCTTTATCTAATGAGATGTGTCCTAGAACATCTGAGGAGATAGAGGAGATGAAGGCGGTTCCTTATGCTTCGGCGGTAGGAAGCCTCATGTATGCGATGCTATGTACGAGACCAGATATCTGCTATGTCGTGGGCATGGTCAGCATATATCAGAGTAATCCAGGACAGGGACATTGGACTGCGGTTAAGCATATATTGAAGTACCTGAGAAGGATTAGGGATTATATGCTAGTTTACTAAGCAGATCAATTACTCCCTATGGGTTACACGGATTTCGACTTCCAATCAGATAGGGATAACAGTAAGTCTACCTCAGGTTTTGCGTTTACTTTGGGAGGTGGAGCCATTGTATAGAGGAGTGTCAAGCAGAAATGCGTGGCAGACTCTACCTTGGAAGCTGAGTATGTGGCAGCCTCTGAGGCGGCCAAAGAAGCTGTGTGGCTCAGGAACTTCCTGATGGACTTGGATGTGATTCCTGGTTTGCCCAGAACTATCATAATTTATTGTGATAATAGTGGTGCAGTTGCAAACTCGAAGGAACCACGAGCCCATAAGGCTAGTAAACACATAGAGCGCAAGTACCACCTGATACGAGAAATCGTAAAGAGAGGAGAAGTTACTGTGGCCAAGATTTCATCAGAGGATAACCTGGCAGATCCTTTCACTAAGGCCCTTCCAGCGAGAGCTTTTGATAGGCATGTGGAGGGAATGGGGATAACATGTATGACAGTTTGAGGATAGCATTGTCTTTTAGTATAAGTGGGAGATTGTTGGGATGTATACTGAAAAGTCTATCTTTTGTATGAACATTTTTATTTTTGAAATAAGAATCATATGATCATTGTTTGCATATTTTTATGGCTATGCATATTTTCTAAAATATTACATTGTACATAACAAGGTGTGTGGTGTCACATGGGAGATCATGTTATCGATTCCTTGTAAAGTATAAGTAAAGGCTCACAATCGAGATGACTTTGGACAAACGATTGGAATGGTTGTAGTGTGATTTGGGATTGGTTTGTCTTGATCATAGAATCACACTAGTGCACTTTGTGTGTATTGAGAAAGACCGACATAGATGTGATTCGATTTATTGTTGGCTACATAATCGAATCGAACCTCAGATATTATATTGTACATACTCTTAATCCCGATATAATAACGGGCACATATTCTTAATATTCATCTCTTTGATTTACCAATGGGCGAAATTTATAGATTAAATCGATAGGCTCGGTAAGTTGGGAGATGATAATATTTATATGGAGTGTCATTGATTATAGGAGGAAACCGTGTCCTATATATTAGGATGATAATGTCCCCTTGAGGAGCTCATAAGGTTCATCTTGTAAACCCTGCAAGTGGACTTGGTCTGACAAGATGAAAAGGTTGAGTGGTACTACTCATGGAGTTAGATGTTGATTAATTAATGGTCAGTAAATTAATTAATCGACGGACATTCGAGATCTTAAACATAGGAAGAAAAATTTACATATAATATATGGAGCTCATATTAACTTATGGGGGTTGGTGAGGTAGATCAATGATAATCCTTTAGTGGATTGGATTATCATTAATGGATCAGACTTTATGTGGGCTTGATCCATGGGTGGCCAAGATCCAACTTCTCCTCATGGTCCCTATTGTATCCTATTAAAACCTCATGAAGCTTAGATCCAATGGATAGAAACAAAACTCTAGATCCAAAGGTAGAGATTAAATCTCTAAGATCCGACGGTTGAGATTAAATCTCTAGATCCGACGGTTGAGATTAAATCCCTAGAACCAATGGTGGAGATTAAAACAAGGCTTATCCCTAAACTCTATAAAAGGAGGCTTAGGGTTGGCATGGAGGACAATCAAGAGAAGCAAGGGTTTTGGAGTTTGGCGGCAAGAAGCAAGGGCTAGGGTTTTGGAGCTTGGTGGCACCAAATAAGGAAATAGTTTCCTTATCTCCTTCTTCTTCAATCTTGCCAGCGCCCAAACAGCTCCTTCCTCACCTTGGCCGACGGCCAAAGCTTCCCTTTTCCTTCTCCTTGGCCGGTGGAAACAAGATTTAGGGATTTCCCTTGCTGTCTTGGCCGGTTTCCACCCTAATCTCCTCTTCCCTCTTGGCCGGTGGCAAGATCCAAACTTGGAGGTTGGTGGTTGGTTGAAAGAAGGAAACGAGCTTTGTTTCTATTCTTCCTCTTGCTCGGAATGAGCAAGAAAGGAAGATTGGTGATCTATGAGCTTCAACTTTTAGTAGATCATCGCCCACACGACGTCCGAAAGAAGGAAGGTCATACATTAGAAGATCGAGAGGTATATCGATTCTCTATTCTCTTTTGTAACATGTTTGTATTTGTGTTTCAATTATGAACATGATATATTTTGTTTGTGGCTAAATAATACTTGGATCTCGAACATAAACACAAAAGTCAGTGATCCGTACATCGTCTATTCCGCGGCTACTCGTAGAATAGAGGTTGGTCGCTTGAACAACAAGTTTGTTCAAGTGACCTCTCTAAACGAATAGCACGATGATGACAAGGTTACTTGGGTGTTCCCTTTTGTCTAGGATTAATTTTTTTTTTATTCAGGGACATCGATGGGATCGCCATGAACAAGCGACCGAGTTGAAGTGGGAAGCGAAGTTTCCCCTCACGGATTGATCAAACCCAACACTCCTCAACCTGCTGGAAGTGCTCCAAGAAGCCCTATAACTCCGCTTGCATGTAGGTGTTAGGGCAATCTCTTGCCGTGATATGGTTTTGATGGTGTGGCAAAGGGTTTAAGTTAGTTTGATATGTTGATTTGATATGTGCGTTGAAGTCATGCAGGACTTAGTAATTCGCACATGGAGCCGTGGCGAGTTTCACATCTCATGACTCGTGCCTTGAGTCGGTGAAGGATAGCTTTGCGGAAGCCGTGCGCTTGGAGCATCCGAGGGACCGCCGGACGAGAAGCTTGGAGTGAAGCCGGAGGAAGTAGACTTCGAGGCAAGAGACGCGAAGGAGCATTGCGAGCCGCGCGCGCGTCGCTGAGGGGCGTGGCCGAGAACGAAGAGAACAAGGCGAGGACTCAGAAATGAGAGTGGCGATTGTAACCCGGGAAGGGTAGCTCTTAGGTGAAACTTGGCCATTTGGCCAAGTGTCGGATGGGTTTTCCGACACCACGATCGCATGTCATGGCGCGATCGCTCAATCAGTGTAGCTCGACCGGTATCTATTGGCCCGGTTTGTAGCGGATCGCCATACGTTAGCGATCACGCCAAGATTAGCGATCGATTCAAGCGGCCGATCGGTCGTCAATAGGGTTTTAGCCCGCAGAACCGCTCGTAGCCGATCGGCGGTCGACTACGAGTCGCCGATCGGGGTGAGGTCCAGTGATCGCCAAGAGTTCCGTTGGACAACAGCGGTCGGCATCCGAGCGTGTTCGGAGGCGTTGTAATGGCAGCGATCGCGCCATGGGCGTGATCGATGGCGCAACGGAAGAAAACAGCCCTCTCTATAAAGAGAGGGTGTGAGCCTTGAGAGGCTAATGCTTAAGTTCCAAACAATCTTCCTAGTGCCCCAGCTCTAAACTCTTCTTACTTGTCTTTACTTCAATCCTATTGTAAGAAGAGTGATCTTGGTTGTAAAGGTTACCTCCACCTAGCTTTGTGCAAAGGAGAGACCGATAGTGATTGGTTTTGGCGGAGTGATTCACCGTGGACGAATCGGACCGTCGATTAGCGGCGTAGCCGTGAACCACGTTATATCTTGGTGTTTGTATTGCTTGTTTCTATTTTGCTTGTCTTTATTTATATTTGTATATTCGCTTGCTAACGCTTTGTAGACGAGCAAAATACCGCCATCCAAACGAAAAGGGCTATTCACCCCCCTCTAGCCGGCCATCCGATCCCTTACAAGTGGTATCAGAGCCGAGGTTGCTTGTCACCGGACTAACCGCCGCAACAAGCCCTAAATCAAAAATGGCCGGCTCCAACATCCATCCTCCGAAGTTTGAAGGAGAATTCGCTTGGTGGAAGAAGCGAATGGAGGTATTTTTCGAAACGGATTTTGATATAATGATTACAATGGAATCCGGTTTCATTTTGCCTAGGGATGAAGAGTGGAAGCCAATAGAGAAATCTAGGTGGACCAAGAAGCAAAGAGAGGAGCACCTTGCAAACTCCAAAGCCAAGCATCATCTCTACAATGTGCTTCCTCAACAAGAAATCAACCGAATAGGAGAATGCCTAAGCGCCAAGGAGATGTGGGAGAAACTAATTGAGCTCCATGAAGGCACATCCGAGGCGAAGCTAGCTAGGAGAGATCTCCTCCGCTCTCAACTATCCAACATTAAATTAGAAAAGGGGGAAAAGGTAATCTCTCTACACTCTAGGTTTAAGGAAATTTTAATTGGGCTAACAAGTGTAGGTGAGAAGCTATCGAACCGGGACATGCTCATGAAGGCTATAGATGCCTTTCCCCGGTCCTCAAAGTGGAGCTCCATGGTGGACTCCTTCTACATGTCCAAGAACCTAGAAGTGAGTACCTTGGAGGAGTTCTTCTCAACGATGGAACTCCACGAAACGAGGCTTGAAGGAATTCAAGAAGAGCCAAGAATTCAACCCTCAAGAGGAGTAGCATTGTTGGCAAACAAGGGGAAGAAGAAGATGGAAGTCCCCTCCTCCTCCGATGATGAAGCCTCCTCCTCCTCCATGGATAGCACCGAGGAAGCCTACATGGTAAGGAAGGTGAGGCGTGTATTTAAGAATTTTAGATTTGATAAATCAAATGATAGGAATAGAAGACCGAGGGGGAAGGTGATATGCTACAATTGCCAAGGAGAGGGACACATAAGGGACAATTGTCCTCTCCTAAACAAAAGCAAGGAAGAGAGGAAAAAGAAAGAAGAAAAGAAGAAGAAAAAGGGGAGCAAGAAAAAGAAGGAAGAGGAGAAGAAGACAAAAGAAAAGGGGAAGGCCAAAGCATTCAAGGCCAAGACATGGGATGATCCTTCCTCATCCTCCTCCTCATCATCGGATGAGGAGAATGCCTTTGTCGCCAATTTGGCCTTGATGGCCTTTGACGATTTGGATTGCTCCTCCTCCGAAAATGAAGGATCAAGCACAAGAGGAGAGAGCTCAAGTGAAGGGGGAGCCTCCTCCACATCATCATCCTCCTCATCATCCGAAGAAGAAGAAGAGGACATGGAAACTATGGTAACCAATCTCTCACCTAGTAAAATAGTTTCTATGATTTCTAGTTTAACTAGGGATTTGTTTAGAGCAAAGAAGAAAAATAAATGCATGCTTGAACAAATTAAGGCATTAGAAAATAAGCTAGAAAATGCATGCTTAAATAATAATGATACTTCTTCTTGCCATGATGATGCATGCTCACATGATAATTATGTGCCTTTAGATGTTAGTGATGCATGCATAGAAGAAAATAGGGCATTAAGGAAAAAGGTAGATTATTTAACCAAAGCCCTAGGAAAATTCACAATTGGCTCCAACACTTTGAATATGATCATAGGGAGCCAAAGGGCAAGTTTTAACAAGAAAGGCCTAGGATATAAAGAGAAGAAAAATGAGAAGGCCTATAGATGCCTAATAGCTAGGGGACAAGACAAAAACAAAGTAATAGCTAAGAAATGGATCCCCAAGGAATTTCTAGTGAACCCCATATGTAAAAATCTATTTTGGGTTCCAAAATCCATTCTTAAGGGTTAGAAAACCCCTAGGGTAGTCAACCATATGAACCTAATCTATATCATATTTTGGTTGACTTAGGATGACGGGACAACATTTTTAGATAGTGTTGGGTGATGATAACGTGCCCATAAATAGGTAATAATGCTTAAATCATGATGATTAATGCAATTGCTATGTATATGCGAAATCATGATTTATGATTTTGATATTTGGCACGTTATCTTGAGAAATAGGTTTAAATCATGCTTTAGGTGATAACTTATTTATTATCATCATATAATGCCTAATGCATGGTTATAATTTGATGAAAACATGTATTTCATGGTCATAATATGAAATTAAATCATATATGTCATTATGATCATGTGGGTTGTTAGGTTGATACTTAACCATGATAGAATTGCTTGAATATATTGGTTAAGTATATATATATACAAATACCCCCCTAGGATGCATCTCACACTCACTATAGGCTAACTTGATTGCAAACTTAGCATGGGTGAGATGTTAGGATGATACAAATGTCCACTAATGCCTATGGCATTTAGATGGTCATTTAAAGTATCAAAATATCAATCATAGACCAATCATGGGGAAGGCTTATGTTTAATTAATAGACATATTGCCCAAAGATCATGATTGGATATTTCTAATGTTTTCAAAACAATTTCTTACCTTAAAATACATGTATTCATGTTTTGAAACAATTGAATGCAAAACTAGGTGTTAAATTGGATACTAACATGCTCAAAAACTAGTGTTTTTTCAAGTGTTTGGATTTTTGGCAAATCTTGTAAAATATAATGATTTTTCATGAAAAACTATTTTTCCTTGATAGATATACTTAAGAGAAATATGTTCCTCGAATTTCATGATTTTTAGAATTTTCTGAATTTTTAATGCATTCTGAATTTCATCGTAAAATCGAAATTGCTTCCTTTGTGCGATCATTTATATCGATAGCAATATGATCATTGGTGTAAATCAGAATATTGAAGGCGAATTCAGTTTATAAAACCTCCTACAAGTGGTAGAAATATACTTGATGCCTCCTACAGCTTTTAAATCAACTTGACATATTTTTCCTCCATTATAATTGATGCCATGAGCTTTTAACTTAGTGTTAATCTTTTGATGGTGTCAAAGGGGAGAAATAAGTATGTTTAAGTTAATCACATTAGGGAGAAATATATGTAGGGGAGAAATATATGATAGGGAGAAATTGCATAGAGAATTTCATGGATTAAGGGGAATTGCATGTTGTTATATCATGTTTATCTTTACATGCTTTTCTTACCTTAGAAATTATATCAAATGTTTTTACCTAACTTAAACGGATTGCCACACATCAAAAAGGGGGAGATTGTTAGGGCAATCTCTTGCCGTGATATGGTTTTGATGGTGTGGCAAAGGGTTTAAGTTAGTTTGATATGGTGATTTGATATGTGCGTTGAAGTCGTGCAGGACTTAGTAATTCGCACATGGAGCCGTGGCGAGTTTCACATCTCATGACTCGTGCCTTGAGTCGGTGAAGGATAGCTTTGCGGAAGCCGTGCGCTTGGAGCATCTGAGGGACCGCCGGACGAGAAGCTTGGAGTGAAGCCGGAGGAAGTAGACTTCGAGGCAAGAGACGCGAAGGAGCATTGCAGAGCCGTGCGCCTGATCTTTGCCGAGGGCGTGGCGAACGAAGAGAACTTGAGGCGAGGACTCCAGAAATGAGAGTGGCGATTGTAACCCGGGAAGGGTAGCTCTTAGGTGAAACTTGGCCATTTGGCCAAGTGTCGGATGGGTTTCGACACCGGTCATTGCCATGTCATGGCGCGATCGCTTCCGATCGAGTGTAGCTCGGCGGTATCTGACCGGCCCGGTTTGTGGCGGCCGATCGCCATACGTTAGCGATCATTGCCAAGATTAACGATCATCGCGGGCGGCGATCGGCCGTCAATAGGGTTTAGCCCGCAGAACGCTCGTAGCGATAGCCGGGCGATCGACTACGGGTCGGTGATCGGCCCGGTGAGGTCCAGATCATCGCCAAGAGTTCCGTTGGACAACAACGGTCGGCATCCGCGTGTTCGGAGGCCGTTGTAGTAATGATCCCATGGGCATCGATCGATGGCGGAAGAAAACAGCCCTCTCTATAAAAAGAGAGGGTGTGAGCCTTTGAGAGGCTAATGCTTAAGTTCCAAACAATCTTCCTAGTGCCCCACAAGCTCTAAACTCTTCTTACTTGTCTTTACTTCAATCCTATTGTAAGAAGAGTGATCTTGGTTGTAAAGGTTACCTCCACCTAGCTTTGTGCAAAGGAGAGACCGATAGTGATTGGTTTTGGCGGAGTGATTCACCGTGGACGAATCGGACCGTGGATTAGCGGCGTAGCCGTGAACCACGTTATATCTTGGTGTTTGTATTGCTTGTTTCTATTTTGCTTGTCTTTATTTATATTTGTATATTCCGCTTGCGCTAACGTTTTGTAGACGAGCAAAATACCGCCATCCAAACGAAAAGGGCTATTCACCCCCCTCTAGCCGGCCATCCGATCCCTTACAGTAGGCACTCTGCTCCTCCCATTGCTGCCTCTGCGTCTGCTGCTCGACGTATATATCGTCGAGGAATGATCGGAACTCTGAGAAAACATAAGCCGATGTACCTGCATCCTATTCAAAAGTGGAAAAAAGTGGTGGTGCAGGTGCATACTCATGTCAACGTGGACGAGGTGGGCTCCTATGCATGTGTGGACTGGAGGGAGAGTGATGTAAAGGGGAAGAGATGGGTGCCACTGTGGATGGTCCCTCATGTGGCGGGGACTCCACTATTAGGTCCAAGCGTCAGTTGGCGTGCATGGTGATGGTGGTACGTCCGGGTCATGAAGGGTTTTTGCCCGGAAGCTCTCCGACTAATTGTAGGGTTTTGCTTATCGAGTCCGTGAGGAGAAACTTCGCTTCCCACTTCACCTCGGTCATTTGATCATGGCGATCCCTTCGATGTCCCCGAATTAAAAATTTAATCCTAGACAAAAGGGATTGCCCAAACAACCAAGCCATCATCGTGCTTTTCGTTTAGAGAGGTCACTTGAACAAACTAGTTGTTCAAGCAACCATCCTCTATTCTACGAGTAGCCGCGGAATAGACGATGTCCGGATCGCCAGTTTTTGTGTTTATGCTCGGGATCCAAGTATTATTTAGCCATATACAGATTTATATCATGATCATAATTGAAAAACAAATACAAGCAAGTAACTATCCACACAAAACATACATATAATTGAAAAACAATTATAAACATAATACAAAAGAACACTAATCAAAATAAACAAGATTATACCTCTTGTTATACTTCTTGATCTTCTATTGTATGTCCTTCTTCCTTTCGGACATCGTGTGGACGATGATCTACCAAAAGTTGAAGCCTCCTAGATCACTAATCTTCCTTTCCTTGTTCACTCTGAACAAAGGAAGATCCTAAAACAAAACTCATCTTCCTATCTAGAACCTGTCACCAAGTCAATAAACTCGATATTACTGCCAGCCAAGGAAGAGAACATGGAGTATGAAAACCAACCAAAAGAGAAACAACAAGGGCATGGGCGCCGGCCAACACTTGGAGAAGAGAAAGGAAAACACTCCTTCTCCTTGTTGCCACCCAAACCCTAAACTAAACTCTCCTAATTTCTAGCCAAGGATGAAGGGGAGAAGAATAGATTGAGCTTTGGCCAAGGTAGAGGGAAGAAGGAAGAGGGGTTGTCCAACCTTAGGAAGAGGAAGGAGAAGCTTCCTCCCCTTGTTGCCGCCCAACACCAACACCCAAACCCTAACCCTAGCCCTACTCCTATTCCTATCCCAACTAGGATTGGTTGCCGCCCATGGGAAGCAACCCTAAAATCATCCATCACAAGCCATAGATCAAGGGGAGAAGCTTGGGCGCCGGCCAAACCAAGGAGAGAAGAAGGAGGAAGGGTTACGGCCACCAAAGGAAGAAGAAGAAACAAACTTTCCTTAATTGTGGCCACCCAAAACCCTAGGCCCCTTTCCTCTCCATTTTCTTGCCGCCCACCCCTAGTCCACCCTTTTATAGAGTTAAGGATAAGCCTTGGTTTAATCTCCACCATTTGTTCTAGGGATTTAATCTCAACCATCAGATCTAGAGATTTAATCTCAACCGTCGGATCTTAGAGATTTAATCTCTACCTTTGGATCTAGAGTTTTGTTTCTATCCATTAGATCTAAGCTTCATGAGGTGTTAATAGGCTACAATAGGGACCATGAGGAGGAGTTGGATCTTGGCCACCCATGGATCAAGCCCACATAAAGTCCGATCCACTAATGATAATCCAATCCACTAAAAGATCATCATCGATCTACATCACCAACCCCCATATGATAATATGGGCTCCATATATTATTTGTACATTTTCTCCCCGTGTTTAAGATCTCGAATGTCCGTCGATTAATTAATTTACTGACCATTAATTAATCAACATCTAACTCCTTGAGTAGTACCACTCAACCTTTTCATCATGCCAGACCAAGTCCACCTGCAGGGTTTACATGATGAACCTTATGAGCTCCTCAAGGGGACAACATCATCCTAATATATAGGACACGGTTTCCTCCTATAATCAATGGCACACCATATAAATAATATCATCTCCCAACTTACCGAGCCTATCGATTTAATCTATGAATCTCGCCCATTGGTAAATCAAAGAGATGACTACTAAGTATATGTGCTCGTTATTATATCGGGATTAAGAGCATGTACAAAATAATATCTGAGGTCTAATTCGATTATGTAGTCAGCAATAAATTGAATCACCTCTATGTCGGTCCTGCTCAATGCACAAAAAGTGCACTAGTGTTATTCTATGGTCAAGATAAACCAATACCAAATCACACTACAACCATTCCAATGGTTTGTCCAAAGTCATCTCAGTTGTGAGCCTTTACTTATACTTTACAAGGAGCCGATAACATGATCTCCCGTGTGACACCACACATTATAATATCTACAATGTAAAGTATTAGACAATATTGCATAACCATATAAATATACAAACAATGATCATGTGATTATTATTTCAAAATAAAGATGTTCATACAAAAGATAGACTTTTCAGTATACATCCCTACTGATCAGGGAGCCTAAGGGCTGTCAGGTTTTTCATTATAAAGCATAAGGAGTGTCCCTCTCTTATAATCATCTTCATGGTCATACACACTCCTAGGTCGATCCTAGGGATCCCCTCTATACTCTCTAATGCAGTGTAATCGTACCCCATCCTATGGCAAATGTGGGTAAGTAAGCCCTCAACATTAATCTTTCCTCTCGCTGCTTTGCCCATCTTCACTAAGTGTCTGATGAAGTGGGACCCTACATCAATGCTACTGCTTTCTTGTAGCATGTCCCAGAGGTAAAGCAACTTGCTAGCTCTTACCATACCGTCACTCTCCCCACGACCAAATATAGTATTAGCCATGATGTGGTGGAGGTATCGGAAAATGGGGTTTTGGAGGCGTGACGCTTTGCCCCTAGAAGGGTCGTAAGCGTGCTCCCCTGTAAACTCAACCCAAAATATCTGAGAGTTAAACCCCATAGGGGTTCTTCTCTCTCCCCCACTCGGTAAGCCAAAGCATGAATTCCATTGGTGAAGGGTTCATTCATGCTCAATGTTAAATATTCTGAAGGTGATCCTACCCTCTTCGCTCTCTCTACCCGTTAAAATTTCCGCTTCTAAGGAACTTAAAAATTCTAAATCTATCCTAGGGTAGGTTGGGTGTCTTATTCGCATTATCTCTGCCCACCTCATTTTTGCAAATAGGGCTTGAATGTCACCCAACAACCCTAAGGACTCTAGCAAATCTTCATCATGGTACCTAGTTGCAATGAGTTTGCGAGTAGAAACCATGTTATATCTATCCCTATGCTCATTGTTGCGAAAAAGAAGGGTTGGAAGAGCATTACCTTCCTCTGGAGCTTGTGGGGTGTCGGTTCTCCTTGCTCGTCGCTCCGAAGCACTGGATCGAGACGCCACTTGCTTGGTCCTTCTCATCCTTGCTTCTTTTGGCTTCCTTGAAGGTTGGAAAAGCTTCTAGGTGGTGGGGAAGAAGGATCCACACGGCTAGGGCAAGAAAAATCGAAGCACACGACGCATATGGGGCGAAAACACACGACTCGCCCCCTACTTAACCCTTGCGCGACACGACCGTGTGAAAACCTGTGGCCAGGCCGTGTGCGCCTCGGGTTGGTGGGGCAAGGCCGTGGGAAAACACATGGCCAGGCCGTGTGTTCCCTTTTTTCTCCCCTTTTTGCACAACAGTCTGAATTTTCTCATGCGCTTCTCCGTGTAAGCTAATATGGATTTTATTTTTACCTAGCAAAGTTCTTTTCTAGTCCTAATGCTAAATGAAATGGAAATCAAGGTTCAAATTAACTAAATGCATGCAATACAATCAAAGGGAAACATAAAAACTAAACTTGGGTTTCCTCCCTAGGAGAGCTTCTTTGTTTAAGGTCGTTTAGCTCGACCACACTCCATTATCAACTTGGTTGTGGAGGTTCAGTGAACCTCCATTCATCAGTCTCAGAATCGACATCTGGTGGCCTCAGCTTTAACTTGCTGAAAGTGAAGCCGTCTAGGTAGGGGGCTCTACACTCTAATAGGATAAAGAGGATGATCTCCCCATCTACCTCTAGGAAGATCTGGTGTGCCTTAACATCTATGCACGACCCTGTAGTTGCCAGAAAAGGCCTTCCCAAAATGAAGGGATTCTAGGGATTTGGTCCTGTGTCTAGTACGATGAAGTCTGTGGGTATCATGAAATTTTCAATCACCACAGGTACCTATGCTAGCATGCCAATAGGCTTCTTGTTCGTGTCATCCGCTATACATATCCCTATGCCCGTTGGTTGTATATTACCCAGTCCCATCTCCAAATAGTATGCGTAGGGCATCACACTTACTGTTGACCCCAAGTCGCATAGTCCTTTGTCAAAGCTCTCCCCATAAATTAAGCAGGGGATAACAAATTCACAAGGGTCCTCAAGCTGTGGTCGAATCTTATCTTCATTTTCAGCATGGTTAGGTAGGGTGGTAATCATGGCAGCACACCCCTTGGAAAATCTGTTTCTCGGTGCTATTCTCTCACTGCCCACTCCTTCTTTGGCTTGACTTGGCTCGGGTACTGAGGGAGAACTATCTATGGATTTCGACACGGTTTGGGCTATCTAGGCCACTTGTGTCTCCAATATCCTTGTGTGACTTGCAAGACCGTCAATGGTAGCCTTTAAGTCTCTGAGTGACTCCTCTGTTTTCTGATGTTGGCGACGAAATTCCTCATTGGCCTTTGTTTAGGTAGCAATGAAGTCTTCCATCATCAGTTCTAGTCTGTTGGAGGATCTGTAGCCGGCTAGAGGAGGGTGAATAGCCCTTAATCGCGTGTACAATGGAATTTGCTAGTTCTTTCATGTCGCTTGTCTACGATTATCATTAGCACAGCAGAAATGATAGAAATATAAAACAAATGCAATACAACACACAAGACATGGCAATATACGTGATTTAGAACCTTAGGGTTCCTACTCCATGTTGGGAGATCAGGACGGCCGGCTAGAGGGGGGTGAATAGCCCTCGTTCGTTGGATGTTGTAATTCATTCATTCTCGTGTGCTCGTCTATAATTGTCATTAATATACGCAGCGGAATAACAATAGAAATAACAATAATACTAACAACAATACAAGCACACCAAATACACAAGCATATACATGGTTCGGAATCATAGGGTTCCTACTCCACGGGGCGAGCTTAACGAGCTCTAGAGATGCACACGACAATACTCAAACTCCTTCTCGACTACACGTCGAAGGTGGAGAAACCTCTCACAAGCAATTACAACAGCAATATAGAAATACAAGCAAATACACAAATACAATACACAAGAAAACTTTCACCGATTGCTTTGATCACTTTGCTTGTTGCTTGCTTTGATTGGCTCTTGAAGGACTGGAATGCAGCAGCAATTCCCCTCCAATAGCTCCACAAAAACCATGGCAAAAACCTCCATCTTGAGCTTCTTTTATAACCTGCATCGAGCTATTTTCGTGCCTAGCAGTCGACTGCCAAAAGGCCCCAGTCGACTGCCCCTGTAGCCGTTGTCTCACAACGGCCAGATCCACGTCGGACAAGTTCCAACGGATCACCTACCAGTCGACTGATGATGCCCATCAGTCGACTAGTGACCTAGTAGTCGACTGCCCGGGCTCACGGGCGTCTGCTCGCGACACTCCCATCGGCGCCATCCCTCCGATCGCCTAGCCTTACACCATTCGAACCCTAGTCGACTTGGATCAGTCGAACCGGCACCTATGTCAGTCGACTGATGTCGGGCAAAACCTCAAACACCAAGTTGTTTGAGCATCCGACCGTCGGGTAAACCCTCAAACATCAAGTTTGAGCCTCCGACACTCAGTCTTAGCCACTTGGCCAAGTCCACCTTATCCCTCATGGAGTTCCCCACCGAAGCTCTCTTCCCTCGGCCTACGTCCCTCGGATGCGCCAAGCGCACGGCTTCGCAACGCCATCCTTCGTATCTCATACCCTAGAAGTATGCTTCCCTTTGGGCTCACTCCATTTTCTCCCCGTCCAGTGGTCCCTCAGATGTACCAAGCGCACGACTTCGCAATGCCATCCTTCATCAACTCAAGGACCCGAGCCTAGTGAACTTGGCAAGTTCTCAATACTTCCCAAATGCACCAAGCGCACGGCTTCGCAATGCATTTCTCACCAAGCACCAAGCGCACAACTTCGCAATGCTTTGGATTTCCCATGCCAAGCACCAAGCGCACGACTTCGCAATGCTTTGGACTTTCCCATGCCAAACACCAAGCGCACGGCTTCGCAATGCTTTGGACTTTCCACACCAAGCTCCATGCTTGGGTTTTCCATGCCAACCCCATGTTGGACTTTCCCATGACAATCCCATGTCATGAGTTTTGTCTATCTTCAAAATACTATCAAGGTACTTCTCGAGTCAAACTCGAGTCAACCTGGGCCGATTGCACCAACACTCCACGGGGCAAACTCAACGAGCTCTAGAGATTCACACGACACTACTCAAACTCCTTCTCGACAACACGTCGGAGGAGGAGAAACCTCCTACAAGCAATTACACTAAGTAATACAAGCAAATACAAATACAAGAAGAAATACAAGTAAAGAACACTTTACAAACATCGCTTTTAACACTTGCTTCTTGCTTGCTTTGGATTGCTCTTGAAGGTCTGGAATACAACAACAATTTCCCTCTAAAATTACCCTAAAAGTCTTGGCGAAATCCTCCATCTTGAGCTCCATTTATAACCTACATTGAGCTGATTCCGTGCCCATCAATCGACTGGTCCTGTAGCCGTTGTCTCACAATGACTCGATCCACGTTGGACAAGTTCCAACTGATCCATCATCAGTCGACTGATCATGCCCATTAGTCGACTGCTGACTTCGTAGCCAACTGCCTGGTCAGCTATGGAGCGTTCTGTGCCCACGACACTTCCCATCAGTCGATTGTCGTCCCTTGGCAGTCAACTGCTGTCGACATTAGTCGACTGCCAATACTTGGCAGTCGAATGCCAGGCCACAGAATGTAGTCTAACACTAGTCGATTGCCATCGACTTAGATCAGTCGAACCGACATCTATGCTATTCGACTACTATCGGGTAAAACCTCAAACACCATATTGTTTGAGCATTCGACCATAGGGTAAAACCTCAAACACCACGTTTGAGTATCCGACACTCAGTCTTAGCCACTTGGCCAAGTCCACCTCATCTCTCATGGAGTTCCCCACCGAAGCTTTCTTCCCTCGGCCTACGTCTCTCGGATGCACCAAGCGCATGTTGGGATGTATACTGAAAAGTCTACCTTTTGTATGAACATCTTTATTTTTGAAATAAGAATCACATGATCATTGTTTGCGTACTTATGGTTATGCATATTTTCTGATACATTACATTATAGATAACATGGTATGTAGTGTCGCACAGGAGATCATGTTATCAGTTCTTTGTAAAGTATAAGTAGAGGCTCACAACCAAGATGGTTTTGAACAAACCATTGGCAGGTTATAGTGTGATTAGGTATTGGTTTGTCTTGACCATAGAATTATACTAGTACACTTTGTGTGTATTGAGCAGGACCGACTTAGAGGTGATTCAATTTATTGCTGACTACATAATTTAATCGAACCTCAGATATTATGGTGTACATGCTCTTAATCCCGATATAATAACAGGCACATGTACTTAGTATTTATTTCTTTGATTTACAAATAGGCAAGATTTATAGATTAAATCGATAAGCTCGATAAGTTGGGAAATGATATTATTTACATGGTGTTCCGTTGATTATAGGAGGAAGCCATCTCCTATATATTAGTATGATGATGTCCCCTTGAGGAGCTCATAAGGATCATCATGTAAACCCTAGAGGTTTAATTTGTCCGGCATGATGATGAGGTTGAGTTGTACTACTCATGGAGTTAGATGTTGATTAATTAATTGTTAGTAAATTAATTAATTGACGGACATTCGAGATTTTAAACACGGGAAGATATTTGTACAATTAATATATGGAGTCCATATTTATTTATGGGGGTTGGTGAGGTAGATCAATGATAATCGTCTAGTGGAATGGATTATCATTAATGGATCAGATTTTATGTGGGTTGGATCCATTGGGTTGCCAAGATCCAACTCCTCTTCATGGTCCCTATTGTAGCCTATTAAAACCTCATGAAAGCCTAGATCCGATGGTGGAAAATGAAACCCTAAATCCGACGGTGGGAATTGAATCCCTAGATCCGACGGTGGAGATTGAAAGGAGGCTTAAGCCTAGCTCTATAAAAGGAGGCCTAGGGCTTGGGCGTGAATCATCTTTTTAGAGATTAGGGTTTTTTCTTCCTTGGCTTGGGCGGAAAAACAAGAAACTAGGGTTATTGTTGGCGTGGAGAAGGTTGGGGCGGCAAGCAAGAATTGGGTGGCTAGGGTTTTGGATCTTCCTTCCCTTCCCTTCTCTTTGGCCGGTGCCCCTTCACCCTCTCCCTTGGGCGGCGGTATTCTCTCTTCTTCCCTTGGCCGGCGGTTCCTTCTCTATTGGAAGGGCCGACATCTTCTTCATCTTCCTCTCCTTCGCCGGCGACAACATCCAAGATAGGAGGCTTGGTGGTCGGTGCTAGATAAGAGAAGAAGGGTGTGTGTATTCTTCCCTTTGTTCGGAGCAAGCAAGGAAGGGAAGAACGAGATCTAGAATGTTTTAACTCTTGGAGGATCGTTGCCCACACAACGTCCAAGAGGAGGATAGGACATACAATAGAAGACCAAGAGGTAAACAAGAGGTATAATTCTTGTTTTGGTTTCCTTTTGTTTCTTTGTATTATGTATGTAATTGCATGTGGCTAATTTACTTGGACCCCGAAGATAAACTCAAAAACCGACGATCCGTATATCATCTATTCCGCGGCTAATCGAGTAAAAGAGTTAGGTTGCTTTAACAACAAGTTTGTTCAAGAGACTACTCTAATCGAATAGCACGATGATGGATCGGTTGCTTGGGTAATCCGTCATCGTCTTGGATTATTTTTTTTTAATCCAGGGACGTAGATGGGATCGCCATGCACAAGCAACCAAGTTGAAGTGGGAAGTGAAGCTTTGAGCTTCAAGTGGTATCAGAGCCACGGTTTCCGATTTTGTGTGCTTAGGATTCGATTACTTTTATGCACTTATCATATATTGTATGTGTCAGATGATAGTAGGATGTGCGTAGGCTAACTTTTTGGTTACAGGCATAAGATCCAACTATTATGGACATATGTTTTTGTATGTTGATTAGATGTGTGTAATTGTAATATTATTTGAATCCTCTGGGTTGATGAGGCTAGTATTTAATTTTTGTAATTAAGTACGACATTGTTTAGCCACTCTTTTATTTTAGTTTACTTTCGATCTAGATTTCATGTACACTCCTTCGTGGAGTATAGGATCAATGGATATAAATTAAAATAATTGTTCTCGGCTTGGATCTTCGGATGGCTTGTACATGGTGTATGGAGGAGCGGATGAGGTGGTGACACAACGGGAGGCATATTGGAAAACAAAAGCCATAATAGTTGGAAAATATTTTTTTTCATATTTATTGCTTCTTGTTTGATATGCATGTTTTGTGCTAGGAAAATTCCTCAATTTAAATTACTAAGTGGGAGAGGATATTTTTTAAAAATTCCCATGGCCTCCATTACGATTTGACATGTGATGCAAACAAACTTGCACGTCGGCTCTGAGTGTCTTCCTCCCCATCGGATGAGTTTGTTTTGTGGATCAAAGGGTCAAATATGGTTATAGGAAATTATTTAGGAGCGTGTGTACTTCCCCATCGGAAGGCACATAATCTGAGATAATTGCCTTGATATCGAGTAATGGTACACACTTAGATGCAAATAAGAGTATCCTCCCCATCGGAGTCACTACCTTTATTTGTAGGGCCGAAGAGAAACCAACTATTAATTTTATTTGTCAAAAAGTTAGGTTGACAAGATAATAAAATTAATGGGTAATACCTCCTCTTACAAATGTAGAATTCGTATACGTCCACACTATCGTGGCATACGATATTCTCGGTGTTTAGAGGTGTTGGTTGATTTTAAAATTTTATTGTTTGAGGAATCAATAATTTTTTAAAATCTAATGTTTTGATCTATGAGATTCTTAGGTTTTTCCAAAATGACTTTCAACCCATTTGTTGTGATACTAAAGGAGAATAAACTTACTGGATCCAATTATGTTGATTGGAAAATGAATCTTAATATTGTCTTGACTGCTGAGGAGTACAAGTATGTACTCTTCGAAGAGTGTCCTACTAAGCCTGTGGATGATTCTGGGGAAAAGGAGAAAGAGAGTTATAAAAAGTGGATTAAGACTGATTAGATGGCGCGGTGTTACATTTTGGCTTCTATGTCAAATATATTGCAACATCAACATTAAGTCATGCCCACTACTTATGATATGATACTCAATCTCAAGGAACTTTTCGGACACCAGAATCGGGCTGCGAGGCAGGAAGCCATGAGGAACTTGATGACAACCACCATGATAGAGGGAACACCTGTGAGGAATCATGTTCTCAAGATGATGGCTCATTTAAATGAGCTGGAAGTCCTTGGAGCTGAGATCGATGGGGAAACCTAGGTCGATATCATTCTCCAGTCTCTACCTAGGTGTTTTGAGAAGTTTTGCCTAAACGACAACATGAATAAGAGGTTGTATTTGTTGGCGGAGCTTCTCACAGAACTCCAGGCAGCAGAGGGGCTTTTTCGTCAGAGTGCTCAGGCTCAAGCCATGGTTGCCCAGAAGGTTCCGACTTCTAAGCCGAAAGGCAAAAAGAAGAAGAAACAAGGTGGAGCAAAGGTGGAAGGAGGATCTCAGGGAGGAGTGAAGAAGCTGAAAGGCAAGTGCTTCACTTGCAAGTAGACTGGACATTGGAAGAAGGACTACCCCAACCGGAAGCAGAACAAAGGTATATCTTTTGGTCTAGTCGTTGAAACATGTTTAGCGGTGTTATCTATCGACACCTGGTGTGTAGATACGGGATCCATTGATCATGTCTGCAATATTTTACAGGGGTTCCAGGAAACCAGACGACTAGCTGAAGGGGAGATTACCATTTACTTGGGCGATGCTACAAAGGTGGTAGCTATTGCAGTGGGAGATGTTTATTTATCTTTTGATAGGAATAAAACTTTGGTTCTAAGAAATTGCCTTTATGTACCTTTATTTAGAAAGAATTTGATTTCGATTTCTAAATTATTTTTGGATGGATATTCTATTTCTTTTAATGACAAAGTTGTTATAAAAAGGAATAGGGAGATTATCTGTTCTGGTACATTGATAGGAAATTTATATACCCTTGAACCAAAAGCTCACACGATGCAAATAGAAGTAAATAACTCATCTTCTAAATCTAATAAGAGAAAAGAACCTTTGAAAATGAACCAAACATATCTTTGGCATCTAAGGTTAGGTCATATTAACCTGAGTAGAATTCAAAGGTTGATAGTTGATGGATCTCTAGGTTCATTAGTGGTGGAAGATTTCCCAACCTGCGAATCTTGCTTGGAAGGTAAAATGACTAAGAGGCATTTTAAGGCCAAGGGGTATAGAGCCAAAGATGTGTTGGAATTGATTCATTCTGATTTGTGTTGTCCTATGTAGATCAAGGCTAGAGGTGGTTTTGAATATTTTGTCTCTTTTATAGATGATTATTCAAGATATGGATACATTTACTTGATGCGCCGCAAGTTTGAATGCTTTGACAGGTTCAAAGAATTCAAGGCTGATGTGGAGAAATGTCAAGGTAAAAGTATCAAGACACTACGATTTGATCGTGGTGGTGAGTACCTCTTGGGAGAGTTTAGGAATTACTTATCAGAGGCTGGGATCAATCCCAATTGTCTGCACCTGGCACACCCCAGCAAAATGGTGTAGCGGAGCGAAGCAATAGGACTCTTATGGAGATGGTTAGATCGATGATGAGTTATTTTGAGTTACTAGATTCGTTCTAGGGGTATGCTCTGGATACGGCAGTTTATATTCTGAACTTAATACCATCTAAATCAGTGCCTTCTACTCCCATAGAATTGTGGACTAGGCAAAAGCCTAGTCTGAGACATATTCGGATTTGGGGGAGTCCAACACATGTGCTGAAGGCAGATGTTGGTAAGATGGAACCTCGCACAGAAGTGTGCATGTTCGTAGGCTATCCTAGAGGAACGAAAGGTGGTTTGCTCTATAGTCCTAGAGATCAGAGGGTGATCGTTAGCTCGAATGCCAAATTTTTAGAGGAAGACTATGTAATGAACCACAAGCCCATGAGTAAGATTGTTCTGGAGGAATTGAGAGGGGAAGTCACTACTTCAGTACCACCGATACAAGAGGATATACCACAAGTGACTGCACCGTGTGTCACAGAGGATACACAGGTGATACCTCATCATAGTGGGAGGGTTGTTAGACAACCTGATAGATTTATGTTCTTGGGAGAATTTTCTGATTTGATCCCTGGACATATGACGAGGCAATCCAAGATAAAGATGCGGTATCTTGGTAATGTGCAATTAAATCTGAGATAGAATCTATGGATTCAAATCAGGTCTGGGAGCTAGTAGAACCCAATGGTGTAAAAACCATTGGATGCAAGTGGATCTACAAAAGAAAGATAGGAATAGACGGGAAGGTTGAGACCTTCAAAGCAAGGCTTGTTGCGAAAGGGTATACTCAGAAAGAGGGTATCGATTATGTGGAGACCTTTTCATCGGTGGTCATGCTTAAGTCTATCCGGATTCTCTTATGTATTGCTGCTCATATGGATTATGAGGTGTGGCAAATGGATGTCAAGACGACTTTCCTTAATGGAAGTCTTAAGGAAAACATTCATATGAAGCAACCAGAAAGATTCATTGCAAAGGGCAAATAGCATCTTGTGTGCAAGCTTAATCTGTCCATTTATGGATTGAAGTGAGCTTCGAGATCTTGGAACATCTACTTTGATGAGGTAATCCAGTCTTATGGATTTATTCAAAGTTTGGATGAGTCTTGTGTATACAAGAGATGTGACGGAAAACGTAGTGGTATTTCTTGTACTATACATAGATGACATTTTGTTAATTAACAACAATGTCAAGGTGTTATCGGACGTAACGGTATGGTTGTCCAAACAGTTTGATATGAAGGACTTGGGAGAAGTGGGACACATCCTTGGGATCAAGGTTATAAGGGATCGCTGGAAAAGGATGTTGTGCTTGTCTAAAGCTTCATACAAAGACACCATTTTGGCTCGTTTTATCATGAAAAACTCTAAGAAAGGTTTTCTACCTTTTAGGCATGGAGTACCTTTATCTAAAGAGATGTGTCCTAGAACATCAATGGACATAGAGGAGATGAAGGCAGTTCCTTATGCTTCGGCAGTAGGAAGGCTCATGTATGCTATATTATGTACGAGGTCGGATATCTGCTTTGCCGTGGCCATGGTTAACAGATATCAGAGTAATCCAGGATAGGGACATTGGACTGTGGTAAAGCATATATTGAAGTACCTGAGAAGGACTAGGGATTATATGTTGGTATACTAGGCAAATCAATTACTTCCTGTGGGTTACACAGATTCTGACTTCCAATCAGATTGGGATAACAGTAAGTCTACCTCAGGTTTTGTGTTTACTCTGGGAGGTGGAGCCATTGTATGGAGGAGTGTCAAGCAGAAGTGCATGGCGGACTCTACCATGGAAGCTAAGTATGTGGCAGCCTCTGAGGGGGCCAAAGAAGTTGTATGGCTCAGAACTTCTTGATGGACTTGGATGTGATTCCTAGTTTGGCCAGAACTATCACAATTTATTGTGATAACAGTGGTGCAGTTGCAAACTCGAAGGAACCATGAGCCTATAAGGCAAGTAACCACATAGAGCGCAAGTACCTCCTGATATGAGAAATCGTAAAGCGAGGAGAAGTTGTTGTAGCCAAGATTGCATCAGAGGATAACCTGGCAGATCCTTTCACTAAGACTCTTCCAGCGAGTGCTTTTGATAGACATGTGGAGGGAATGGAAATCAGATGTATGGTAGTATGAGGATAGCATAGTCTTTTAGTGTAAGTGGGAGATTATTGGGATGTATACCGAAAAGTTTATCTTTTGTATGAACATCTTTATTTTTGAAATAAGAATCACATGATCATTGTTTGCATATTTATGGCTATGCATATTGTCTGATACATTACATTATAGATAACATGGTGTGTAGTGTCGCACAGGAGATCATGTTATCAGTTCCTTGTAGAGTATAAGTAGAGGCTCACAACCGAGATGGTTTTGGACAAACCATCGGTATGGTTGTAGTGTGATTTGGTATTGGTTTGTCTTGACTATAGAATTACACTAGTACACTTTGTGTGTGTTGAGCAGGACCGATTTTGAGGTGATTCGATTTATTGCTGACAACATAATCGAATCGTACCTCAGATATTATGTTGTACATGCTCTTAATCCCGATATAATAACGTGCACATATACTTAGTATTCATTTCTTTGATTTACCAATGGTCGAGATTTATAGATTAAATCGATAGGCTCGGTATGTTGAGAGATGATATTATTTATATGGTGTGTCGTTGATTATAGGAGGAAACCATGTCCTATATATTAGGATGATGATGTCCCCTTGAGGAGCTCATAAGGTTCATCATGTAAACCCTGCAGGTGGACTTGGTCCGGCATGATGAAAAGGTTGAGTGGTACTACTCAAGGAGTTAGATGTTGATTAATTAATGGTCAGTAAATTAATTAATCGATGGACATTCGATATCTTAAACACGGGGAGATATTTGTATAATTAATATATGGAACCCATATTTATTTATGGGGGTTGGTGAGGTAGATCAATGATAATCCTCTAGTGAAATGGATTATCATTAGTGGATTGGATTTTATGTGGGTTGGATCCATTGGGTGGCCAAGATCCAACTCCTCCTCATGGTCCCTATTGTAGCCTATTGAAAACCTCATGAAAGCCTATATCCGACGGTGGAAAATGAAACCCTAAATCAGACGGTGGGAATTGAATCCCTAGATCCGACGGTGGAGATTGAAAGGAGGCTTAAGCCTAGCTCTATAAAAGGAGGGCTAGGGCTTGGGCGTGAATCATCTTTTGGGAGATTAGGGTTTTGGCTTCCTTGGCTTGGGCGGCAAAACAAAAAGCTATGGTTATTGTTGGCGTGGAGAAGGTTGGGGCGGCAAGCAAGAATTGGGTGGCTAGGGTTTTGGATCTTCCTTCCCTTCGCTTCTCTTTGGCCGGTGCCCCTTCACGCTCTCCCTTGGCCGGCCGCATTCTGTCTTCTTCCCTTGGCCGGCGGTTCCTTTTCTATTGGAAGGGTAGACATCTTCATCATCTTCCTCTCCTTGGCCGGCGGCAACATCCAAGATAGGAGGTTTGGTGGTCGGCGCTAGATAGGAGAAGAAGGGTGCGTGTATTCTTCCCTTTGTTCGGAGCAAGCAAGGAAGGGAAGAACTGTTGGTGATCGACTGGCCGGCTAGAGGGGGGTGAATAGCCCTCTTACGATGGATGTCGGAATTCTCTCGTCTACAAAGCGTTAGCGCAAGCGGAATATACAAATACAAATAAAGACAACACAAAAGATAGACAAGCAATACAAACATGAGATGTAACGTGGTTCACGGCTACGCCGATAATCCACGGTCCGATTCGTCCACGGTGAATCACTCCGCAATCTATCCACTAGATCTCTCCTTTGCACAAAGCTAGGTGGAGGTAACCTCTTTACACAAAAACACTCCTCTTACAAATATAATGGAAATAAGCTTGAGTAAGAGGATAGAAAGCTTTAGAGAACTTTGGGAGAGTATTAGAGCATAAGTATTAGCCTCCCAAAGCCCCACCCCCTTCCTTTTTATAGAGGAAGAGGGTTTCTTCCCATTGACACAAGATCAGTCGACTGATGCCCTCGATCAGTCGACTGATCCCGTAGCCGTTGCCCAATAACGGCCGCTTTCCACATTGGATTCCATCCAACGGTATTGGCATCAGTCGACTGATCCTACCATTAGTCGACTGATGTTCGATCAGTCAAGTGCTCAATGGAGTCGACTCCATTCTGTGCTGCAGCAGCCATCCGATCCGCCATTCCCTAGCGATCATCCGCGATCGTACCGATCGCCGATCGCTACCCGCCGACGCTAAGCACTAGTATTATACATCGATCGTCTATCGACTCGGAAGCGATCATTGCCGCCATGAACTTGGCAAATGACCGTGTCGGAAACTCATCCGACACTTGGCCAAATGGCCAAGTTTCACCTAAGAGCTACCCCTTCCCAGGTTACATTCGCTCACTCTCATCTCTCGGAGTCCCTCGCCTTCGAAGTTCTCTTCGTTCGCGGACATGTCCCTTGGCAGCATCAGGCGCACGGCTCTGCAATGCTACTTCGCGTTTCTTGCCTCGAAGTCTACTTCCTCTGGCTTCACTCCAAGCTCCTCATCCGGAGGTCCCTCGGATGCTCCAAGTGCACGGCTTCCGCAAAGCTATCCTTCACCGACTCAAAGCACGAGTCATGAGATGTGAAACTCGTCATGGCTCCATGTGTGAATTACTAAGTCCTGCACGACTTCAACGCACATATCAAATCAACATAACAAACTAACTTAAACCCTTTGCCAAACACATCAAAACCTTATCACGACAAGAGATTGCCCAAATAATCTATCCCTTTTTGATGTGTGGCAATCCGTTTAAGTTAGGTAAAAATATTTGATAAACATTTTAAGGTAAGAAAGAATGTAAACATAAATATGATATAGCAACATGCAACACCCCCTTAATCCATGAAACTCTCTCTACAAATTCTCTCCCCCTATCACAATTTACTTAAACATAATTATTTCTCCCCCTTTGACACCATCAAAAAGATTAACACTAAGTTATAAACTCATGGCATCAAGTCTAATAGGAGAAAAATACCAAAAATTGTGTTAAAACCTGAAATCAGCCTTTACTAAATACAGCCACCAATGACTGGTTCAGATCACCAGACCGGGCACAAGGTTTTCAGGAATTCCTGATTTTCGGACCGAAATTCAGAAATGCATTAAAAATTCCAAAAAATTTGAAAAATCATGAAACTTGGGGAACATATTTCTTGTAAGTATATCTATCAATGAAAAATAATTTTTCATGAAAAATCATTATATTTTCACGTATTTGCTAAAAATCCAAAAGGTTTAAAAACTACTAGGTTTTTGATCATGATAGTATCAAGTTTAACACCTAGTTTTGCATCCAATTGTTTCAAAACATGAATACATAGATTTTAGATTAAGAAATTGTTTTGAAAACATATGAAATATCCAACCATGATCTTTGGGCAATATGTCTATGAATTAAACATAAGCCTTCCCCATGATTGGTCTATTATTGCTATTTTGGTACTTTAAATGACCATCTAAATGCCATAGGCATTAGAGGACATTTGTATCATCCTAACATCTCACCCATGCTAAGTTTTCAATCAAAGTAGCCTATTGTGAGTGTGAGATGCATCCTAGGGGGTATTAGTATATACTTAACCATTATATTCATACAATTCTATCAAGGTTAAGTATCAACCTAACAATCCTCATGATCATAAAGGCATATATCAATTAATTCTACATTATGATCATGAACCTAAAGTATTCATCAATTAATAATCATGCATTAGGTATTATATCATGATAATAAGCAAAGTATCACCTAAAGTATGATTCAAACCTATTTCCTATGATTATGTGTCAAATATCAATATCATAAATCATGATTGCAAACATGTGTACCAATTACATTAATCATCATGATTTATGCATTATTATCTATTTATAGGCACGTTATCATCACCTAACACTATTTAAAAATGTTGTCCCGCCATCCTAAGTCAACCAAAATATGATATAGGTCAATTGCATATGGTTGACTACCCTAGGGTTATCCTAACCCTTAAGGATGGATTTTGGAACCCAAAATAAATTCTTGCCTATTGGGTTCACTAAAAACTCCTTAGGGATCCATTTTCTAGCAATTACTTTCTTTTTATCTTGACCCCTAGCAATTAGGCATTTATAGGCCTTTTCATTTTTCTTTTCTTTATAACCTAGGCCCATTTTGTTGAAACTAGCTCTTTGGCTCCCTAAGATCATGTTCAATGTGTTGGAGCCAATTGTGAATTTTTCTAGGGCTTTTGTTAAATAGTCTACCTTTTCTCTTAGGGCCCAATTTTCATTTATACATGCATCACTGACATCTAATGGCACATAAAGATCATGTGAGCATGCATCATTTAAGCTAGAAGAAATATTATCATTTAAGCATGCATTTTCTAGCTTATTTTCTAAGTCCTTAATTTGATTAAGCATGCTTTTATTTTTCTTTTTTTATTCCAAATAAGTCCTTAGTTAAACTAGAAATTATGGAAACTATTTTCTTAGGAGAGGCATTCGTTACCATAGTTTCCATGTCCTCTTCTTCTTCTTCGGATGATGAGGGTGTAGAAACTCCCCCTTCATTTGAGCTCTCCCCACTTGAGCTTGATTCTTCATTTTCGGTGGAGGAGGAGGAGCAATCCGAGTCATGAAGAGCCATTAGTGCTAAATTTGAGTAGACATGCTCTTCTTCATCGGATGAGGAAGCGGAAGCAAGGTCATCCCATGTCTTTGCTTTGAATGCCATGGCATTCCCTTTTTCTTTTGCCTTCTTTTCTTCTTCCTTTCTCTTGCTCTCCTTCTTCTTCCTCTTTTCTTCTTTCTTTTTCTTCTCTTCCTTGCACTTGTTTAGGAGGGGACAATTATCCCTTATATGTCCCTCTCCTTGGCAATTGTAGCATATGACTTTCCCCCTTGGTCTTCTACTCCTATCATTGGATTTATTAAATCGAAAACCTTTTAAAGCACGTCTTACCCTCCTTACCATATAGGCTTCTTTGGTGCTATCCATGGAGGAGGAGGAAGAGGCTTCATCATCGAAGGAGGAGGGGATCTCTATCTTCTTCTTCCCCTTGTTTGCCATCAAAGCTACTCCTCTTGAAGTTTGAAACTTTGGCTCTTCTTGTATTCCTTCAAGCCTCGTTTCGTGTAGTTCCATCGTTGAGAAGAGCTCCTCCAAAGTGCTCACTTCTAAATTCTTCGAGATATAGAAGGAGTCCACCATGGAGCTCCACTTTGAGGACCGGGGAAAGGCATCTATGGCCTTCATTACCATATCCCGGTTGGAGAGCTTTTCTCCTACACTTGTTAGTCCAATTAAAATTTCTTTGAATCTAGAATGTAGGGAAGTTACCTTTTCTCCCTTTTCAAGCTTGATATTTGATAGTTGGGAGCGGAGGAGATCTCTTCTTGCTAGCTTTGCCTCTGAAGTGCCTTCATGAAGCTCTACTAGCTTTTCCCACATCTCCTTGGCACTAAAGCACTCCCCTATCCTATTTACTTCTTGTTGGGGGAGGACATTGTATAGGTGGTGCTTGGCCTTTGAATTTGCCAAGTATTCTTCTCTTTGTCTCTTGCTCCACTTTGATTTCTCCAATGGCTCCCCATTTTCGTTCCTATGCAACTCGAAACTGTTTTCCATTATTAAAAGGATTTCAAAGTCGGTTTCGAAGAATACCTCCATTCGCTTCTTCCACCAAGCGAATTCACCGTCGAACTTCGGTGGGTGGATGTTTGAGCCGGCCATTTTGAATGTTGCTTGTTGTGGCGGTTAGTCCTCGACAAGCTTTCCTTGGCTCTGATACCACTTGTTGGTGATCGATTGGCCGGCTAGAGGGGGGTAAATAGCCCTCTTACGATGGATGTCGGAATTCTCTCATCTACAAAGCGTTAGCGCAAGCGGAATATACAAATACAAATAAAGACAACACAAAAGATAGACAAGCAATACAAACACGAGATGTAACGTGGTTCACGGCTACGCCGCTAATCCACGGTTCGATTCGTCCACGGTGAATCACTCCGCAATCTATCCACTAGATCTCTCCTTTGCACAAAGTTAGGTGGACGTAACCTCTTTACACAAAAACACTCCTCTTACAAACATAATGGAAATAAGCTTGAGTAAGAGGATGGAAAGCTTTAGGGAACTTTAGGAGAGTATTAGAGCATAAGCATTAGCCTCCCAAAGCCCTACCCCCTTCCTTTTTATAGAGGAAGAGGGTTTCTTCCCGTTGACACAGGATCAGTCAACTGATGCCCTCGATCAGTCGACTGATCCTGTAATCGTTGCCCAATAACGGCCGCTTTCCACGTTGGATTCCATCCAACGGTATTGGCATCAGTCGACTGATCCTACCATTAGTCGACTGATGTTCGATCAGTCGAGTGCTCAATGGAGTCGACTCCATTTTGTGCTCGTGCACGCGGATCATCGATCGCCATTCCTCGGGTGTCGATTGTCGGCTATCGCTGATCGATTATTCCGCGCCAATCGCTAAGCACTAAACTGGTATTATACCAGTCGATCGTCCATCGACTCAGAGCAGTCGACTGCCATGAACTTGGCAGTCGACTGGTGTCGGGAAAACTCATCCGACACTTGGTCAAATGGCCAAGTTTCACCTAAGAGCTACCCCTTCCCGGGTTACATTCGCTCACTCTCATCTCTCGGAGTCCCTCGCCTTCGAAGTTCTCTTCGTTCGCGGCCACGTCCCTCGGCAGCATCAGGCGCACGACTCTGCAATGCTCCTTCGCGTTTCTTGCCTCGAAGTCTACTTCCTCCGGCTTCACTCCAAGCTCCTCGTCCGGAGGTCCCTCGGATGCTCCAAGTGCACGGCTTCCGCAAAGCTATCATTCACCGACTCAAAGCACGAGTCATGAGATGTGAAACTCGCCACGACTCCATGTGCGAATTACTAAGTCCTGCACGACTTCAACGCACATATCAAATCAACATAACAAACTAACTTAAACCCTTTGCCACACACATCGAAACCTTATCACGGCAAGAGATTGCCCAAACAAGAACGAGATCTAGAAGGTTTCAACTCTTGGAGGATCATTGCCCACACAACGTCTAAGAGGAGGATAGGGCATACAATAGAAGACCAAGAGGTAAACAAGAGGTATAATTCTTGTTTTGGTTTCCTTTCGTTTCTTTGTATTATGTATGTAATTGCATGTGGCTATTTTACTTGGACTCCAAAGATAAACACAAAAACCGGCGATCCGTACATCATGTATTTCGTGGTTAATCAAGGAAAAGAGTTAGGTTGCTTGAACAACAAGTTTGTTCAAGAGACCACTCTAATCGAATAACATGATGATGGATTGGTTGCTTGGGCAATCCGTCATCGTCTTGGATTAATTTTTTTTAATCCGGGGACGTAGATTGGATCGCCATGCACAAGCAACCAAGTTGAAGAGGGAAGCGAAGCTTCAACCTTCAGCGCACGACATTGTAATGCCATTCTTCGCATCTCTTGCCCATGAAGTCTACTTCCCTTGGGCCTCACTCCATTTTCTCCCCGTCCGATGGTCCCTCGGATGCACCAAGTGCACGGTATTGCAATGCCATTCTTTACCGACTCAAGGACCCTGAGCCTTGTGAACTTGCCAAGTCCTTAAGACTTCCCACACCAATCCTTATTCTTGGATTTTCACCGCCAACGCTACACACTTGGACTTACGTGGCCAACCCATGTTGAACTTTCCAACACCAAGCCCTATGCTTGGATTTTCCAAACACCAAGCCTCATGCTTGGACTTTTCACCACCAAGGCTACACACTTGGATTTAAGTGGCAAACCCATGTTGGACTTGACTTTCCATGACAATCCCATGTCATACGTTTTGTCTAACATCAAAATACAGTTCGAGTCAAACTCGAGTCCTGGGTCGATTGCATCAACAATCTCCCCCTTTTTGATGTTTGACAAAACCTCAAACTCAAGTCTACCAATTATTCCCAATTGGTAATTCTGGCATCCCAATGAGAATTCCAACTATTCCAATTGGTAACTTCTTCCCCTTTTTGACATACATAAAAAAAGTCCTCCCCAAGGGTATGAATGTCTCATATCCCAATGAGATCTTACAATCTCTCCCTTGGAGTAACACATGTCTACAATCTTTCTAGTGATAAGTCTCATATCACTTAAGAGAGGCAATCTCCCAGTTTTCCTCCCATGAGGAAAAAGACACATCCATCTTCCCATGATGGATACCTTCTCCTAAAGGCTTGCTCCCCCTTGACCATTGCACCAACAATGTCCTTGGAGAGTCCCTAAGCCAATAGGAACATTTAAACAATCAAAATTAAGGCAAAGTCAAAACAATGAACTCTTATCCACCTTAAAATTGATACTTGTTAACTACCATTTTGTCGGGTTATTTTGGTCCTTAATATCACTGTTTTAATCCTCTCGTATGTTTATTTATCGATTATTATCATGTTTTATGAGTTAGATTTATTTTTGAACCTTATTTTAAATTTCCTATTTTTTGGACTTATATACAAATTTTATCTTTGTTTGTAGGAGATCGAGATGAGCCACTGGACTAGACTCAAAGCGGATCAAATATGACTTCATCTAGGGTCATAAAGGGCATTTTAAACTGGCTTAATCTGAGTTCTTTATTGAGATCGAAAGTAATTTAAGCAAGGGAAAATATCTGGTCAATTTGGACTGTCCGTTGTGATTGGCTTGATCTGAGCCATCTATCCAGATCTAGAGAGATCTAGTCCGTACATTTAGATATGGACATCTGAGCCCTTCTCCAGATTCGACCGATCGTGATTATCCCTTCAGATGTGGAAGATCCGTTCATTCAAAGTCCGAAGAATCTGAGTCGTTCGATGCACAACTCTTAAATGGATTAATCAGGTTAATTTATCCCTAGGTTTAATGTACGGCTGAGATGTGATCTTGCTTGTATCGGACAACCGAAGGAAAGGACCCTTAAAAAGCCACAGCTTCTCCATCGCGCGAGACCCGACATTTTCCTCTCCTCTTCTTGCTCGCGCCCGATGCCTCCTCCCACACTTCCTCCGCCGCGCTCAGCCACCTTCCCTCGCCGATCGCCGGAGAGGGAAGGGGATTCTCTTCCAATCTCCAGTGACCGGTGCCACTCCAGCCATCTCCGCCCATTTCATCAGCCATCTCCTCCGCAGCTCCGCCCCATCTTCACCGACGCCGATGCACAACCACACCACCGCCAGCCCTGATCCACGCTCTAACGCCGCCTTCTCCATCAAACTGCCGGTAGCTCCATCACCCACATCACCTCTGGCCAGCAAACCAGCAGCTATCCGACAACTTCTACAGATCTCCGACCAGCAGCAATTCATTATTTATGGCAGCTCTTCCAGCTCCAATTTCAGAATCCTACGACAAGTTTTCCAATGTTGATGTGTTTGATTGTTTCTTCGTTTAGTTTGTGTTGAATGGTTGTAATCAAAATTCCATCCATATTTAGATTTGCACTTAATTAGTTTAATTTGTTTCATGCTTACAAAGTGTTCGGTGAAATGTCTCTTAGAGTAGTTAGATTGTAGTTGGTTAGTTTAGATTTAATTTCATGTTATGTTTTACTCTTATGTTATTCTGCATATTTAAATTCATGTACTTTCTTGTTTGAATGCTTAGTTTAGGTTTCTTTTAATTTCATCGCACTCGTTGTTTAGTTAGATTAGAGCTTAATTTCCTTGCATTGTCTTTCGTTTGGTAGGATTAGCCTTTTAAATTCCAAACCCCCAATCTTCAATAGAAAACCCAAGCAATAATTAGAAATCCTAAGTTTACTATTCTGTCGATTACACTCGTTGGGAAATGATCCGGGTCATCCACTATGCTATATTAGTGTAGTTAGGCGGTTCGGTAATTAATTTGAAATGGTACCACGACAAATATCGTTTATCAAATTTTGGTGTCGTTGCCGGGGAATGTAATGATGTTTGGTAGACTTAGGATTGTTTGTCCATTTTTCTAAAAAAAAAATTCAAAAATCAAAATTTTTGTTTAGGGTTGCATTCTTTTATTTCTTGCATATCCATGTACTTGGTTATGTCTATTTCCTGTGTCTTTTGATTGTGTTTGTTAGTTTTTCAGGAAAGACTAGGAATCTCTTGCAACATGGATCTGTATTATTAGACATTTGGAGATCTCAGTGATGCTTACTATTCAGGCATTGGGCAACAAGAGTATTATCAACCTGAACATCAATATTATCAGTACCAGCCTCCATATCATCAGCTTGATCATCAGTATTATCAGCCTTACCAACAGGATAGGTATAATTCATTTTCTGGAACATATAATTTCAATTAAGATTTCATGTATGAGAACACACAACAGTACACCCCTGAGCAGTTTCAGTGTTATCTACCCCCACCGTCTATTGATACTTACATGTCTAGTTGGGGAGATCAATCAAGTCACTGTGAAGAAACCCCTACTCTGAGTCAAGAAAATACAAAGACACTAGAAAATCAACCAGTAGATTCAAGAACAATGATTCATTCAACCTTCGTCAGAGATCATTTCTATGGATATCGACGCGCTTAGGGAGATGGATTGTGGAGTGAGTGATAGACATGCATATGATCCAGCTGCTCCACAGGACTCCTATGATTCTTTGTGCTGTGATGATACTGTTGATACTCATACATGTGAAATTATTGATGAAGTTGTTGTTGGACCAGATATTATTGCAGATGATTCTAGTGTGTTGTCAATTACTTTTGCTTGTGAAATTATTGTAGATAATGTTGCATGATTAAATATTGATAAAGTTACTACTGTGTCGGATGTTTGTGGGTTGCCAGCTTTTCCTATTTGCAATTATATTGTAAATGATGCTGTAAAGGAGGTAGTAACTTTAGAGTTACATCTTTCAGTTGTGCAACCACAGGATATGTAGTTAGATCTTCTTCCTGATTCCTTAGAGTATGTTTGTTCTGAAGAAGAGGAGCAACTTCTAGATATCAATGCCCAGAACTACCAACATGGCCTAGGAGTGATGGATAGCTGGATTTTTCTCCCAGACTGGACACTCCTATTTGAGCTGAAGACTCCAAGAATTTTGCTGATGCAGGCCCTAACAACATATGCAATAATCGAGTCCCTGTTGGGATGTATACTGAAAGCCTAGCTCTTTTGTATGGACATCTTTATTTTGAAATAAGAATCACATGATCATTGTTTGCACGTTATATTTATATGTGTGCATATTGTCTAATATTTTACATTGTAGATAACATGGTGCACAGTGCATACGAAGATCATGTTATCGGTCCCTTATAGAATATAAGTAGAGGCTCACAACCAAGATGGTTTTGGACAAACCATTGGCATGGTGAATCGGACCTCGGATATTATGTTGTACATGCTCTTAATCCGATATAATAGCACACATGTACTTAGTATTTATTTCTTTGATTTACGAGAGGGTGAGATTTCTATGGATTAAATCAATATGCATTAAGTTGGGAAGTGATATTATTTACATGGTGTGTGCGTTGATTATAGGAGGAATCAGTGTCCTATATTGGAGTTGATGATGTCCCTTGAGGAGCTCATAAGGTTCATCATGTAAACCTGCAGTTGACTTAGTCAACATGATGATAAGGTTGAGTGGTACTACTCGAGGAGTTAGATGTTAATTAATTGATGGTCGATAAATCAATTAATTGTGGACGTCGATATCTTAAACAGGAGATGGATGTACAAATAATATATGGAGCCCATATTAATTTATGGGGGTTGGTGAGGTAGTTCGATGATGATCCTCTAGTGGAATGGAACATCATTGATGGATCAAGTTTGTGTGGTTCCGATCCATCGGGTGGCCAAGACCCAACTCCTCCTCATGGTCCCTATCGTAGCCTAATATAAACCTCATGAAGTCTAGATCGAATGATGGAAAACAAATCTCTAGATCCGGCGGTTGGGATTAAATCCTAGAACCAAGCGGTGGAATTAAATCTCTAGATCCGACGGTTGGGATTAAATTCCTAGAACCGACGGTTGAGATTAAATCTCTAGATCCGTTAAATCTCTAAATCAGAGTTGAGATTAAAACCTAGAGCAAGCGGTGGAGATTAAACCAAGGCCTAAACCTAACTCTATATAAAGGGAGAGGAAAGGTTGGATAAGGTGGTGGCAAGAAAATTGGGAATTAGTTCCTATATTTTTGGCTACCTCATCAATAACCAATTTTCTCTAAGTTCTATATAAGGGAGCATGGGTTGGGCGGCAACTAAGTTTTGGATGGTTCATGATGGATGCTAAGGAAATTAGGGTTTTGCCTAGCATTACTTGGGCGGCAAGCAACCTCGAGGAGAAACCTAATTAGGGTTTTGGCTCCTTAGGTTGGGCGGCCAAGGTGGTGGAGCTAGAGGCGGCAACCTATGGATGAGCTTGTCTTCTTCCTTGGAGGTGGCTGGCTCCTAGATCTCTCCTCTCCACCATGCTTAGGCGGCAAGAAACCTATGGAGAAACCTAATTAGATTAGGGTTTGGCTCTTTGGATTAGCGGCTAGGTTTGGAAGTTATGGTTGGCGGCAACTATAGGGAAGGGCTCGTCTTCTTCCTTCTAAGGGTTGGCGGCCACTACCTTCTCTTCCTCTACCTTAGCGGCATGAAATCCAAAGGAAGCTTGGTTAGGCGACTAGGGTTTGGAAGGTAAGGTAGGTGGCAACTATAGGGAAGTGTTCTTCTTCTTCCTAGGGTGTTGTCGGTTCCTATCCTTTTCCTATACCTTTGGTGGTGCCCTGACCTATTCCTCTTTTCCCTTTGTTTTCCTCTTGGCAGCGGCACTAGGAGCTAGGGTTTGTCCCTAGTTGGTTGTAGTTGTTTCCATTATGTTCTCTCTATTCTTGGGGCGGCGGCATCAATCCTTTGTGGATTGGTGGTTGGCTCAAGCAAGAAGGAAAGAGAGTTCTTCATTCTTTGGATTGAAGAAGATCTAGAAGCTTGACTTGTGGAGGATCTTCGCCACACGAAGTCTACTGAGGAGGTTAGGACATACGATAGAAGATCAAGAGGTATAAAAGTTTTATAACTTTTATTTATGATCTTTGCATGTTTCTATTCTTAATTGATATGCTAGATAATGTTCTTTATTTTATTATATGTTTATTATACAAGTTTTCATTTGAATGTATTTGTATAATCCTGGAACAAGAATAAGAAACACAAAAAACGTCGTCGTCGTCTCTTCGGCTAAAGGCTAGAAGAGTTGTGTTGCTTGAACAACTAGTTTGTTCAAGCGATCGCTCGAGTCGTTAGCACGACGACGAATTGGTTGTGCTTAGGAAACTCATCCCATCCGGATTAGTTTTCAATAGTGAAAATTTTAATTCGGGGACATGGGAGCCTATGAGCATTCCGAGAAATAGCACGGTTGCCAACAATTGGTATCAGAGCCACGGTTTCCGGTTTTGTGTGTTTTGGATTCGGTTACTTTCATGCACTTATCATATATTGTGTATGCCGGATAATAGTAGGATGTGCGTAGGCTAACTTTTTGGTTGCAGGCATAAGATCCAACTATTATGGCTATATATGTGTGTATGTGATTGCATGTGTGTGTGATTGTATATTATTTGAGTCCTCGGGGTTGTGAGGCTAGATTAGTATTTAATTTTGTAATTAAATCTGGCATTGTTAACCGCTCATTTTAGTTTACTTTTGATCTAGATTATTTGTACACTCCTTCATGGAGTATAGGATCGATGGATGTAAATTAAAATGTTTTATCTCGGCTCGGAACTCTTTGGTGACTTGCGCACGGGAAAAGATGGAGCGGACGAGGTGGCGACACGACGAAACGCACATTGGAGAACAATGCCATAATAGTTGGAAAAATTATGTTTTTTTCATATTTATTGCTGATTTGTTTTATATGCATGTTGTGTGTGCTTGAAAATTCCTCATTTGCAATTTACTAAGTGGGAGAGGGACATTTTAATTAATTCCCGCGGCCTCCATTACAATTTGACGTGTGATGCAACAAACTTGCGTGTTGGCTCTGAGTGCCTTCCTCCCCATCGGATGAGTTTGTTTGCGGATCACTAGGTCAAATAATGGTTATAGGAATTATCTAGGAGCGTGTGTACTTCCACAGCGGTAAGGCACATAATCCGAAATAATTCCCTTAGTACCGTGTAATGGTGCACACTTAGATGCAAATAAAAAGTAGTTTTATTTGTAGGGCCGAAGAGAAACCAACTATTAATTTTATTTGTCAAAAGTAAGGTTGACAAGATAATAAAATTAATGGGTTAAACCTCCTCTTACAAATGTAGAATTCGTATACGTCCACACAGCGTGGCATGCGATATTCTCGGTGTTTGAGGTGTTGGTGGATTTCAAAATTTTATTGTTTGAGGAATCAATAATTTTTATTGAAATCTACAGTAATAATAAGGATGTTGTGTGTGCTTGAAAATTCCTCATTATCAATTTACTAAGTGGGAGAGGGATATTTTAATTAATTCCCGCGGCCTCCATTACAATTTGACGTGTGATGCAACAAACTTGCGTGTCGGCTCTGAGTGCCTTCCTCCCCATCGGATGAGTTTGTTTGCGGATCACTAGGTCAAATAATGGTTATAGGAATTATCTAGGAGCGTGTGTACTTCCACAGCGGTAAGGCACATAATCCGAAATAATTCCCTTAGTACCGTGTAATGGTGCACACTTAGATGCAAATAAAAAGTAGTTTTATTTGTAGGGCCGAAGAGAAACCAACTATTAATTTTATTTGTCAAAAGTAAGGTTGACAAGATAATAAAATTAATGGGTTAAACCTCCTCTTACAAATGTAGAATTCGTATACGTCCACACAGCGTGACATGCGATATTCTCGGTGTTTGAGGTGTTGGTGGATTTCAAAATTTTATTGTTTGAGGAATCAATAATTTTTATTGAAATCTACAGTAATAATAAGCATGTTGTGTGTGCTTGAAAATTCCTCATTATCAATTTACTAAGTGGGAGAGGGATATTTTAATTAATTCCCGCGGCCTCCATTACAATTTGACGTGTGATGCAACAAACTTGCGTGTCGGCTCTGAGTGCCTTCCTCTCCATCGGATGAGTTTGTTTGCGGATCACTAGGTCAAATAATGGTTATAGGAAATTATTTAGGAGCGTGTGTACTTCCCCATCGGTAAGGCACATAATCCGAGATAATTCCCTTAGTATCGTGTAATGGTGCACACTTAGATGCAAATTAAAAGTATCCTCCCCATCGGAGTCACTGCTTTTATTTGTAGGGCCAAAGAGGAACCAACTATTAATTTTATTTGTCAAAAAGTAAGGTTGACAAGATAATAAAATTAATGGATAAAACCTCCTCTTACAAATGTAGAATTCGTATACGTCCACACTATTATGGCATGCGATATTCTCGGTGTTTTGAGGTGTTGGTTGATTTCGGAATTTTATTGTTTTGAGGAATCAATAAAATTTGAAATCTAAAGTTTTGATCATTGTGATCTTAGGATTTTCAAAATTGACTTTCAGTTCACTTCTTGTGATACTAAAGGAAATAAACTTACTGTACTCAAATAATGTTGATTGGAAAAGAATCCAGATATTGTCTTATCTGCTAGGAAGTATAGTATGCACTCTTCGAAAAGTATCCTCAAGCCATGGTTGCTCAAAAAGGTTTCTACTTCTAAGTAGAAGGCAAGAAGAAGGAGAAACAAGGTGGAGCAAATGTGGTGGGAGGATCTCAGGGAGGAGTGAAGAAGCTGAAAGGCAAGTACTTCACTTACAAGCAGGATGGACATTGGAAGGAGGACTGTCCCAATCCAAAACAGAACAAAAGTATATCTTTTGGTCTAGTCGTTGTAACATGGTTAGCGGTGTTATCTACCGGCACCTGGTGTGTAGATACGAGAGCCACTAATCATGTTTGCAATACTTTTGAGGTTCAGAAAGACTACTAGCTAAAGGAATATTACCATTTACTTGGGCAATGCCATGAAGATGGCGGCTATTGCAGTGGGAGATGTTTTATTTATCTTTTGAGAAAAATAAAGGTTTTGGGTCTTAAGAATTTCCTTTATGTACCCTTATTTAGAAAGAATTGATTTGGTTTCTAAATAGTTTTTGGATGGATAATCTATTTCTTTTCATGTGATTTGTTATAAAGGAATAGGGACATTATCTATTCAGTACATAGATAGATAAATTTATAACTTGAACCACAAGCTCACGATGCAAATAGAAGTTAATAACTCATCTTCTAATTCCAATAAGAGAAAAGAACCTTCGAAGATGAACCAAACATATCTTTGGCTTCTTAGGCTTGGTCACATTAACCTAAGAAAAATTCAAAGGTTGATAGCTGATGGACCTTTGGGTTCATTAGTGGTGGAGGATCTCCCAACCTACAAATCTTGCTTGGAGGGTAAGATGACCAAGAGGCCATTTTAAGGCCAAGGGGTATAGAGCCAAAGATTTGTTAGAAATGGTTCATTCTGATTTGTGAGGTCCTATGACTATCTAGGCAAGAGGTGGTCTTGAATATTTCATCTCTTTTATAGACAATTATTCAAGATAAGGATGACACTACGATCTGATCGTGGTGGTCAGAACCTCTTGGGAGAGTATAGGAACTACTTATCAGAGGTTGGGATTCAATCCCAATAGACTGCACCTGGTACACCCCAGCAGAATGGTGTAGCGGAGCGAAGGAATATGACTCTTATGGAGATGGTTAGATCGATGATGAGTTATTCTGACTTGTTTTATAGTCCTAGAGATCAGAGGGTGATCGTTAACACGAATGCCAGATTTCTAGAGGAAGACTATGTGATAAGTCACAAGCCCAAGGGTAAAATTGTTCTGGAGGAGTTAAAAAGGGAAGTCACTTCTTTAGTACCACCGGTACAAGAGGACATACCACATGTCACTGCACCGCGTGTCACAGAGGATACACAGAAGATACCTCGTCGTAGTGGGAGGGTTGTTAGACAACCTCTTAGATTCATGTTTTTGGACAAATCTTCTGATTTGGTCCCTAGCAAACATAAACCTGATCCCTAGACATACGACGAGGCAATCCAAGATATAAACACAGCATCTTTGCAAAGTGCAATGAATACTGAGATTGAATCTATGGATTCAAGTTAGGTCTGGGAGCTCTTATGCATTACAGCTCATATGGATTATGAGGTGTGATAGATGGATGTCAAGACAGCTTTCCTTAATGGAAGTCTTGAGGAAAACATCTATTTAAAGCAACCAGAGGGATTCATTGCTAAGGGCAAAGAGCGTATTGTTTATAAGCTTAATCGGTCCGTTGATGGACTGAAGCAAGCTTTGAAGTCTTGGGACATCCGCTTTGAGGAAGAAAATCCAGTCTTATGGATTTATTCAAAGTTCAGATGAGTCTTGTGTATATCAGAGATGTGACGGAAACGTAGTGGTATTTTTGTACTATACGTAGATGACATTTTTGTGGTTGGCGACAACATCGAAGTGTTATCAGACGTAAGGGTATGGTTGTCCAAACAATATGATATGAAGGACTTGGGAGAAGTGGGTCACAACCTTGGGGATCAAGGTTGTTGTGCTTATCCCAAGCTTCATACATAGACATGGTTTTGGATCGTTTTAGCATGCAATACTCCAAGAAGGGTTTTCTACCTTTCAGGTATGGAGTTCCTTTATCAAAGGAGATGTATCCTAGATCATCTGAGGAGATAGAGGTGATGAAGGCGGTCCCTTATGCTTCGACAGTAGGAAGCCTCATGTATGCGATGCTCTGTATGAGACCAGATATCTGCTTTGTCGTGGGCATGGTCAGCAGATATCAAAGTAATCCAGGATAGGGATATTGGACTGCGGTAAAGCATATATTGTAGTGCCTGAGAAGGACTAGGGATTATATGCTAGTTCTGCGGAGATTACTCCCTGGGTTACAGATTCGATTTCAATCGATAGGGATAACGATAAGTCTACCTCGGGGTTTGTGTTTACTTTGGGAGGTGGAGCCATAGTATGGAAGAGTGTCTAGCAATCGTGGTGGACTCTACCATGGAAGGCGATTGTATGGCGCACCTCTAAAGGCGCCAAAGAATGGGTGGCTCAGGAATTTCCTAATGGACTTGGATGTGATTCCTGGTTTGCCCAGAACTATCACAATTTATTGTGATAATAATGGTGCAGTTGCAAACTCGAAGGAACCACGAGCCCATAAGGTTAGTAAACACATAGAGTGCAAGTACCACGATCGAGAAATCGTTAAGGAGGTAGAAGTTCTTTGTCGCGATTGTATCAGAGGATGACTGGTAGACCCTTTCACTAAGGCCCTTACGGCGAGCTTTGATAGGCATGTGGAGGAAGGGAATCGGATGTATGGCGATGAAGGGCGATAGTCTTTTAGTATAAGTGGGAGATTGTTGGGATGTATCGAAAGCCTAGCTCTTTTGTATGGACATCTTTATTTTGAAATAAGAATCACATGATCATTGTTTGCGTTATATTTATATGTGTGCATATTGTCTAATATTTTACATTGTAGATAACATGGGTGAGTGCGGCCGAGAAGATCATGTTATCGGTCCTTTATAGAATATAAGTAGAGGCTCACAACCAAGATGGTTTTGGACAAACCATTGGCATGGTTGTAGTGTAGCTTATTGTTTTATCTTGAACATAGAGTTACACTAGTACACCTCGATGTATTGAGCGGGGCCACCGACATAGAGGTGATTCAATTTATTCGACTACATAATTGAATCGGACCTCGGATATTATGTTGTACATGCTCTTAATCCGATATAATAACGAGCACATGTACTTAGTATTTATTTCTTTGATTTACGGAGGTGAGATTTCTATGGATTAAATCAATATGCATTAAGTTGGGAAGTGATATTATTTACATGGTGTGTCGCGTTGATTATAGGAGGAATCCATGTCCTATATATTAGGTTGATGATGTCCCCTTGAGGAGCTCATAAGGTTCATCATGTAAACCCTGCAGGTTGACTTAGTCAACATGATGATAAGGTTGAGTGGTACTACTCGAGGAGTTAGATGTTAATTAATTGATGGTCAGTAAATCAATTAATTTACGGACAGTCGATATCTTAAACACGGGGAGATGGATGTACAAATAATATATGGAGCCCATATTAATTTATGGGAGTTGGTGAGGTAGTTCGATGATGATCCTCTAGTGGAATGGAACATCATTGATGGATCAAGTTTGTGTGGTTCCGATCCATTGGGTGGCCAAGACCCAACTCCTCCTCATGGTCCCTATCGTAGCCTAATATAAACCTCATGAAGTCTAGATCAAATGATGGAAAACAAATCGCTAGCTCCGGCGGTTAGGATTGAATCCCTAGAACCGTGGTGGAGATTAGATCTCTAGATCCGACGGTTGGGATTAAATCCCTAGACCCGACGGTTGAGATTAAATCTCTAGATCCGACGGTTGGGATTAAAACCCTAGAACCGACGGTTGAGATTAAATCTCTAAATCCGACGGTTGAGATTAAAACCCTAGAACCGACGGTGGAGATTAAACCAAGGCCTAAACCTAACTCTATATAAACGGGAGAGGAAAGGTTGGATAAGGTGGGCGGCAAGAAAATTGGGAATTAGTTCCTATATTTTTACCTCATCAATAACCAATTTTCTCCTAAGTTCTATATAAGGGAGCATGGGTTGGCGGCAACTAAGTTTTGGAAGGTTCATGATGGATGCTAAGGAAATTAGGGTTTTGCCTAGCATTACTTGGCGGCAAGCAACCTCAAGGAGGAAACCCTAATTAGGGTTTTGGCTCCTTAGGTTGGGCGGCAGGTGGTGGAGCTAGAGGCGGCAACCTATGGATGAGCTTGTCTTCTTCCTTGGAGGTGGCTAGCTCCTAGATCTCTCCTTTCCACCATGCTTAGGCGGCAAGAAACCTATGGAGAAACCCTAATTAGATTAGGGTTTGGCTCTTTGGATTAGCGGCTAGGTTTGGAAGTTATGGTTGGCGTGCAACTATAGGGAAGGGCTCATCTTCTTCCTTCTAAGGGTTGGCGGCCACTACCTTCTCTTCCTCTACCTTGACAAGAAATCCAAAGGAAGCTTGGTTGGGCGGCTAGGGTTTGGAAGGTAAGGTAGGTGGCAACTATAGGGGAAGTGTTCTTCTTCTTCCTAGGGTGTTGTCCGGTTCCTATCCTTTTTCCTATACCTTTGGTGGTGCCCAACCTATTCCTCTTTTCCCTTTGTTTTCCTCTTGGCCGGCGGCACTAGGAGCTAGGGTTTGTCCCTAGTTCGGTTGCTTGGTTGTTTCCATTATGTTCTCTCTATTCTTGGGGCCGGCGGCATCAATCCTTTGTGGATTGGTGGTTGGCTCAAGCAAGAAGGGAAAGAGAGTTCTTCATTCTTTGGATTGAAGAAGATCTAAGAAGCTTCAACTTGTGGAGGATCTTCGCCCACACGAAGTCTACAAGGAGGTTAGGACATACGATAGAATATCAAGAGGTATAAAAGTTTTATAACTTTTATTTATGATCTTTGCATGTTTCTATTCTTAATTGATATGCTAGCTTAAGTTCTTTAGGTTAGTATATGTTGATTATACTAGTTTGCATTTGCATGTATTTGTATAATCATGGACCCCGAATAAGAAACACAAAAACCGGCGATCCGTCCGTCGTCTCTTCCGCGGCTAACTGACTAGAAGAGTTGTGTTGCTTGAACAACTAGTTTGTTCAAGCGATCGCTCGAGTCGTTAGCACGACGACGAATTGGTTGTGCTTAGGAAACTCATCCCATCCGGATTAGTTTTCAATAGTGAAAATTTTAATCCGGGGACATGGGAGCCTATGAGCATTCCGAGAAATAGCACGGTTGCCAACAGTCCCAAGGCTGGACACTTTTTCTGAATCGCCTCCGACCACCAGAGATTACATATAATGCAGCGATCATATTGGAGGGAGTGACATGGACCTATTCTGATGATACCATGAAAGCGCTCACCCCCATTCTGTCCATCCTACTTCCGACATGGATGCTTACACTGAATCTTCTCCAACCACCAGGACGGGATTTCTTTCGAAGCACTCCACTGCCTGAGTGAAACCTCCTGCTAAATCTTCTTCAACCACCAGGACCTCAGGGGAGTTTGCTCCATCTCACCTCTTTTCTTTTCCTTTGTATATATGTTTCTTTTAGTTCATTTTTTTTTGTTTTAGTTGTTAAGTTTTGGTTGTTAGTTTTTGTTTTATCGGGTTTTGAAATAAATTTTCTATGCATTCCTTTATATCTTCTTAGAAGTAATGAAAACTAGTTAAATTTGATTGTCGAGTTTCGAGGATTTATTGTCATGAATGGATTATTCGATTGCATATGGTTACTCCGTGGTGATGGATTCTATGTTGATAGATTAAGATGATTTTTTTTCTTTCCCAGTGAGAATTGTGACTGTTTTTATTGCTTGAGTGTGGTGCACTTGTGGTTATTGTAACTCTAGAACTTGCTTTAATTCTTTCGAGACTACACAACCATAGGTTTGCATGATTACTATGAAGGCATTCTCACATGTTTCTGCTTCACTACTTTTGTTGTCACATGCTACTTAAATAATTTCCTTATCATATATCATGTCATTCTCATTATTCATTCTACTGTCTTTCTATTCCTACATCATGTCATTTTCTTCTCTATTTCCATTTTGTTGGATGTGAAATATTGGATGTTTCATGATGAGTTTTTGCCCAAGACGGACAAAAGTTTAAGTGTGGGGGACAGAGTAGCTCAGGAGACTTTAGTGGAAGCATAGGCGAGTTGTGCTTGATCACCATGAGCTAGACATGATCTTTATCTTTTTAGCTGAGCTTGATGTTGGAGCATAGGGAAGTGCACTACATGTTGAAAAAAAAAAGTGAAAAAAAAAGTTTGAAAAAAAAATGGAAAAAAAATGTTGAAAAAAAAAATTGGGTACCCATGAAATAAAAAAAAATTATGAAAATTTTGACATGTAGTGTCATTCATTTTTATTTATGTGTGATAGTATTTTTATTAATGACATCCCTTGTTGCAGTTATTGAGAGATTTATTGTATATCATGAGTAGTTTTGTATTGAAGAATGTGATAAGGGTTGTTTACATGTTTATTGGGTTGGATGAAAACTTTTGGGGCATTACTTTCTTGTACTCATCTATGTAGCATTCTAGTATTTCCATATCTTCTGGCATTTCTTTAGCTATTTCATTTCTTATCTTTCTTTCTTTTCACACCTATTGTCATTTCCTTTTATTCATGTTTCCCTTACATTCTTAATAAGCCTTCAGTGATTGTGTATTTTTATGTGTATATAGTGGTGAAGGTAGAAGAAAAGCAAGCATATGGTAGTTCATAAACCATGAGTAGCTTGAGTGAACTCCACTATTACATGCTTTTGAGAGCGAGAGAAACCACCACTTACCTTGTGAGGCTTAATCATTCTTAGTCTATTCATGATGGATTGAAGTCACTATGTTTGTTAACCTGTGTAAAATTTGAGTCCATGATTGCTTGAGTCTTTGAGAATTGACAATCCTAGGTAACTTTCTTTCACGATTTTCTATGTATGATTAGGAATTGCTAGGGAAACATACTTTCAGTTTACTTTTAGTTTTCTTTACTTGCCCGGGATGTGCAAGAATAAGTGAAGGGGAATTGATAACTACTATTTTGTCGGGTTATTTTGGTTCTTAATATCACTGTTTTAATCCTCTCGTATGTTTATTTATCGATTATTATGATGTTTTATGAGTTAGATTTATTTTTGGACCTTATTGTAAATTCTCCTAATTTTTGGACTTATATGCAAATTTTATCTTTGTTTGTAGGAGATCGAGATGAGCCACCGGACTACACTCACAGTGGATCAAATATGACTTCATCTAGGGTCATAAAGGCCATTTTAAACTGGCTTAATCTAAGTTCTTTATCGAGATCGGAAGCATTTTAAGCAAGGGACAAGATTTGATCAATCTGGACCATCCATTGTGATTGGCTTGATCTGAGCCATCTATCCAGATCTAGAGAGATCTAGTCCATACATTTAGATCTGGACATCTGAGCCCTTCCTCTAGATTCGACGGATCGTGATTATCCCTTCAGATGTTGAAGATTCGTTCATTCAAAGTTCGAAGAATCTGAGCTGTTGGATACACAACTCTTAAATGGATTAATCAGGTTAATTTATCCCTAGGTTTAATGGACGGCTGAGATGTGATCTTGCTTGGATCGGATGACCAAAGGAAAGCACCCATAAAAAGCCGCAGCTTCTCCATCGCGCGAGAGCCGACATTTTCCTCTCCTCTTCTCGCTCGCGCCCGACACATCCTCCGACGCTTCCTCCGCTGCGCTCATCCACCTTCCCTCGTCGATCGCCGGAGAGGGAAGGGGATTCCCTTCCAATCTCCGGTGACCGGTGCCACTCCAGCAATCTCCGCCCATTTCATCAGCCACTTCCTCTGCAGCTCTGCCCCATCTTCACCGACGCCGATGCACAACCACACCTCCGCCAGCCCTGATCCACAGCTTCGGCACCACCTTCTCCATCAAACCGCCTGTAGCTCCATCACCCACATCACCTCCGGCCAGCAGACCAGCAGACCAACAGCTATCCGGAAGCTTCCACAAATCTTCGACCAGCAATAATTCCCTATTTCCGACAGCTCTTCCAGCTCCAATTTCAGAATCCTACAGCAAGTTATCCAATGTTGATGTGTTTGATTGTTTCTTCGTTTAGTTTAGTTTGTGTTGAATGGTTGTAATCAAAATTCCTTCCACATTTAGATTTGCACTTAATTAGTTTAATTTGTTTCATGCTTACAAAGTGTTCAGTGAAATGTCTCTTAGAGTAGTTAGATTGTAGTTGGTTAGTTTAGATTTAATTTCGTGTTATGTTTTACTCTTATGTTATTCTGCATATTTAAATTCATGCACTTTCTTATTTGAATGCTTAGTTTTGGTTTCTTTTAATTTCATCGCACTCGTAGTTTAGTTAGATTAGAGCTTAATTTCCTTGCATTGTCTTTCGTTTGGTAGGATTAGCCTTTTAAAATCCAAAACCCCCAATCTTCAATAGAAAACCCAAGCAATAATTAGAAATCCTAAGTTTACTATTCTGTCGATTACACTCGTTGGGAAACGATCCGGGGCATCCACTATGCTATATTAGTATAGTTAGGGGATTTGGTAATTAATTTGAAACGGTACCATGACAAATATCGTTTATCAATACTCACCCTAAACACTTCTCCTAATCCATATCCAATGGATTTCTACCCTATCTAATGCTCTCCATAGCATGTCCTAGGGTTAGGAGTGGTTAGTGTTGGTGCAGGGGCACTAGATAATCGAACATATGTTTTGATTATGGCAAAGACATAAAGTTAAGTTTACATCGTTGTCTTATGAGCTAAATAAAGTGTGCAGAAAGTCTAAGCTAAGCCAAAGGTCAGCGACACCTCGAGGGAGCTATGGTGGTCGGGCGACACTCGAGTGACTTCGGAGGGAGCCGAAGGAATCGAGTGGAAGACCGGAAGCAAAGCGACAAATCATAAAGGACCAGAGATAAGCTCATATAAGTGAGAGATGGTAAAGTCGTGTCCTCTGTACGGGGATGACCATAGGCGGCGATCTGACTATAACTTCCTGTGGAAGATCTAGGTCGAGATCGGACGATAAGAAACCGTCACATTTACCATTTTCCATGCTAACCTCTTATTGCAAGGAAGTGGCTAGGTTGGCAGTGTTGGGTTTCCGGCACCGCGGCGTGTGTGTGTTCGATCATGTTTCGTAAACATGAACACAGCGGAAGCAATAAAATAATAAATACTCCTATTTATTACAACACACACAACACACGCATGAATATTACAACAAGTGTAGACATAACCGTAAATTAAAATTTGCAATAAAAGAAATTTATTTACGTTATACCTTTCGTATGACGTGTAGCGGGAACGGCATCAACCGGAACGATCATCGTAAGAATCGTCTCTATCCGTATCGAGAGATGATCGAGATGACTTCACTAAGTCACGAGCTTCGTCTTCGTACGGGTTACTAGCCTCGTGTTGAAGACGACGTGATCGAGAGATGATCACGATCCGAATACAAATTCGGATCCTAAAACGAGTTCTCAAAACTCGCTTCTCCGGAGAGGTATTCGTCAACCGTTTGACGAATCCTTCGTCCCCCACCTCAGAGGATTACCGGAGATCAAATCCCCGGTAAGTTAGCCGCTGTCGGAGCACTAACCGTCGTCCAAACGACGCTCCGACAACAAAGAAACAAGCTGTCTAGAAAAACTGGACAGCTTTTGGTGGAGGAATAGAGGCCGGCTAAGGAAAGATGGAAGCTCACCTTATCACCGAACCCAAAGGAGATCGCCGGAGGGTCGCCGGAGGTTCTCCGGCTGAAGCTTGGACACCGGCAAAGACTTGGACGGCTGCACACAAGCTGGGCGGCGGGTGCTTTAGGGTTGGCGCCAATTAACTCCAAGGTGGAGGTGGGCGGCAACTCAAGGGGGCTAGGGTTTGGATTAGTTAGGGTTTAACAATCCCTTAAGCCCTCTTTTATAGAGAACTAATTCTCTTAATGGTTAATGGATCATATCCATAAAGCCCGTTAACCCGCTCCATTAGGATAAGTTAAAATAAACCAAACCATGATGGTTTATTTTAAGTTAAAACGAACCGAACCAACTTTTGGTTCATTCGTTTAAAATAAACCAAACCCTTTGGTTTATTCTCATCCATTGGATTAGAACCAAACCATTTTGGTTCATCCATTATATCTTCATAAGACACGGCCCATCCACGCTTCCATTGCGACTGAAACAATTTCATGCTCGCTTTATGTTTGGTCCAACCAAACATAGTTTCTCTCGGTCTGAGAATCCCATTCTCAAGCTCGTTTTAAATCCTTTGGATTACACTGGTTGTGCGTGTGACCAAATAGGTTCTCGGTTTATGTTGGCCGTCTATAATTAACCATTAATTATAGAACGATCATGAGTGGCACCTAGTAGTACATCATGATCCCCAATTAACCGAAAAGATCAACGGTTGATCCAGAACTATTTCTGAAACCCTTCAGTAGCTCGAATGAATCGTGCCCCAGTCCCTTCACTCATCTTATACCCACTTGGTTCAGGACATGGTCTATTGTGTCAGTCCCCACTAGGCTGACTACGTCACACCTAGCCCAAGTATCATTTCCTCGTCTTACGGATTCTAGTTACTCCACATGTATCGAAGAGTACCTTAATCTAAACATGTAATGCTTTGGCTAAAGACTTTAGTAACAATCCGACGAGAGGCCATGGGTATACATCTCCTCGCAAGGAGTGGTGAATCCTTTATAGGCTATTCAAACACCTTCGATCACTTCGACTTATACCCAATCATCCCGGGTCCACATCTCCTTAGAGATGTTTGCTTAAGATGTCAAAGCATAAGTCTCCATGATCAAGATGACTTGAATACCGCAAGTCAAAGGAACATCGCACTTAAGCCACAGTAAGAACTTCATTGACATATCTATATATGCAGAGAACCATATGAAGTCTTACGGCTGGTCACTCCAATGAACTAGTTACCATAACTAGCATCCACGATTAACTCCGGACATCACTATGTCTCCAGCCAGTGAGAATTAGCTGCTTGGATACACCAAGAAGTATACCTCGTGCTATTCTCGACAGAATTGATGGTGTCCAAATCCATCAATTCATCGACTAGGGATAATTCTGATACATCACAATTACACATGTAGAGATACTCACTAGTTGTGATCCAATCACAAATTCTCTCATGCTGTGAATCGTATCGTGGACATTCAGTAAATGAGTTTAAGATCCAATCAAATACATAAAACATGTATACTCAAATAGTGAATCTTCATTTATCATATAAATGGTTCATACATAAGGCGATTGCCTTAGGACATCTCTCATATATTACTAACTGACTCCCACTTGGCCTAATGCCAATCGCTACGGTATCCAATACCATAAGCTCGAACATGACCCTCAAACTTACTTTGAGGTAATGCCTTAGTCAAAGGATCCGCTAAGTTCCTTTCAGTGGGAATTTTCTCGATTTTTATTTCTTTCCCTCATCGATGATCTCTCTCGATAAGATGATAGCGAAGCACATGTTTGGATCGTGATGAGACCTTGGCTCTTTCGCTGCAATTGCTCCATTGTTGTCGCAGAGACCAGATTGCTTCAACAATGGCCGAATCACACCAAGTTCATGAACGAACTTGATCCAAACCGCCTTCACGCTCGGCCGCAATGTATTCTCGCCTCGGGTAGAATCCGCCATGCCTCTTGTTTGGAACTTTTCCAACTCATCGCGCTTCATTCAAGGTGAACACGATCCGCATCGAGACTGAATCATCCTTGTCTCGTCTCGAAGCCGCATCCGTGATACCCGCCAGATCACCATGTCCCTTCTCCATATATTAGAACACATCCTTAGTTCTTCTCCAAGTACTTAAGGATCGTCTTAACAGCGCCCAATGATCCATTCTGGATCGGATGGTATCTGCTCGTGACACTCGAGCATACGATACATCGGGCCTCGTACATAACATAGCATACATGATAGATCCTGTATTGCGGATGCATAGGGAATCTTACTCATGCAAATCCTCTCGTCTTACGTGCGCGGACACATAGACTTGAAAGGTGTACCCCATGCACGATGGGTAGAAACCTTTCTTGGATTCCGACATGCTAAACCTCTTTGCTTTTCGGTCTATATATGTAGGCTGCGAAAGACCAAGCAACCGTTTGATCTATCTCTATAGATCTTAATCCAGATGTAGGTTGCTTCTCCCAGTCTTTCATGGAGAATGTCTTGGATAACCAAACCTTCCTTGTAAGATTGAAACATCGTTTCCTATAAGTAATATGTCATCGACATACAATACTAGGAATCTGTTGCACTCCCACTAACCTTCTTGTACACAAGGTTAAATGCGGATTTTGTGAGAAATCAAACTTTTGATTGTCTCATCAAAGCGGATATTCGACTCTGGATGCTTGCTTGATCCATAAATGGATCGCAATTTGCATACCTTGGTTTTATCAGCGATGTGAAACCCTCGGTGTATCATATACACGTCCTCGGCGAGTTTCCATTAAGGAAAGCTATTTTCACATCCATCTGCCATATCTCATAATCATAATGAGCCGCTATGGCGGGAGCATCCAGAATGGATTTAAGCATAGCTACGTGAATAGGTTTAAATCATAATCAACACCTTGTTTTTGGCGATATCCTTTCGCCACCAATCTAACCTTATAGGTAATCACATTACCATCCATGTCGGTTTTCTTCTTGAAAACCCACTTGCACCCTATAGGCTTTATGCCTTGGTGGGTCAACGAGTTCGAACTTGGTTTCATACATGGAATCCATTTCCGACTTCATGGCACCAAGCCACTTATCCCTTTCTGAACTTGTCAGCACTTCTTCATAACTGGTAGGCTCCTCATCATCAATGAGTAACACGTCGTTCGATTCACTTACGAGAAATCCATATCTCTCAGGAATATTGCGTGTTACGGATCTCTGAAGATGTGGTGTTACAATGGAAGTCGAAGATTGCTCATCACTATGAGTTGTCATTTGTTGTGCTTCACCAAGTATCTCATTAATGTCTATTTGAGTCTCTCGAGCCTCCTCAAGCTCGACGACACTCCCACTGTTTTCTTGCAAGAGAAACTCTTTCTCTAGAAACACAGCATGCCTTGAAACAAACACCTTTTGTTCCACAGGATGATAGAATTGGTAACCCCTTGTTTCCTTAGGGTATCCAACAAATAGACATTTATCAGACTTAGCATCCAATTTATACGTCTGATCGCTTCACATAAGCGAGGACAACCCCATATCTTCAAGTAAGATACATGAGGTTTCTTACTATTCCATATCTCATATGGAGTAGTTGAGACTACCTTAGTAGGCATTACATTTAACAAATGGCAATGCGAAGTGCATAACCCCAAAGGACTTGGGAAGAGTTGCATGATTCATCATTGACTGACCATGTCCAACAAGGTCGATTCGCCTCTCGGATACACCATTATCTTTGTGGTGTATAGGCGAGTCCATTGAGATAATATACCATTGTCTCTTAGATAATCAAGAAACTCTTGACTTAAGTATTCACCACCTCGATCCGATCGAAGTATTTTAATACTCTTATCATGTTGTTTCTCTACTTCATTTCTGAATTCTTTGAACCTTTCAAAGGCTTCAGACTTGTGTTTCATCAAGAACACATACCCAAACCGTGAGTGATCATCGGTGAAGGTAATGAAGTAGCTATAGCCTCCTAAAGCTTGAGTTGACATAGGTCCACATACATCAGTATGTATTAGACCTAGCATCTCTCCCACTCGTTCACCTTTTCCAGTAAAAGGTAACTTAGTCATCTTGCCTTTTAAGCATGATTCGCATGTATCGTATGAATCCAATTCAAACGATTCCATAATTCCACATCGGTGTAATTCGGACATGCGTTTCTTGCTTATATGGCCAAGACGACAATGCCACATATAGGAGTCTATTTGATTATCCTTTCGAGCATGCTTGTTGCTCGCTTCGATATTGAAAATGTCCTTTGGATCGTCCAGCGTATAAATGCCATTACTCGAGGTTCGGTTCCATAAAAGTCGCCATTTAAAGTTATATAACAACAATTGTTACTAAGCGTCAAATGGAAACCATTTCTATTTAAGCGAAATAGAAACAATGTTCTTTATTAGAGAAGGAACATAATAGCAATTATCCGATTCTAAGACTAGTCCACTAGGGAGCTTGACAAATAAGTTAGATGGCGGCAATGACCTTTGCTCCATTGCCAACTCATAAATTTGACTCCCCTCGACAAGTCTTCTTCTATTCCTTAGCCCACATGTCATTACATATATGTGAGCTACACCCGGTATCCAATACCCAAGTGTCCAAGGAAATAGAATGACAATCAATAAGAAGATACGAAGAGGATGGGGCATCGGATGCCTTCTTCTTCTTCATGGACTCAAGATAAATCTTGCACTTTCTTCATGATGGCCTTCCTTGCCATAATGATGGCAAGTGCCCTTTTGTGCTAGTTCTACCTTCTTTGCCTTTTCTTCTTTCCCTTACATTCTTTTGCCTTCCTCTTAGAACCTTTCTTTGAGGAATCAACTATGAACCGCCTTCTCCTCATGCTTCAGAAGGCTCCCACAGTCTTCAGCATATTGAGGAGCTCGGGAATGGTGGATTCCAATTTGTTCATCCGATAGTTCATCACAAATTGCGAGAAACTCTTGGGCAAACAATGCAGAATTAAGTCAATACTTAACTCATGATCCATCACAAAACCGAGGGTAGCTAGCTCGATGTACCGTTCATCTTTAGCACAAACCTGGCACTCTGAGATGAACCTTCTTGCATCTTCGTGGTGAAGAGGGCCTAGAGACCTCGAACCTTTCCGGATCTCGCTTGCTCATCGAACAACTCATGAAGATGGAAGACCATAGTATTAGCATCCATATGCTCATCTGCTTCGGCTCGGTACCATCGCGCTAGCATGATGCAACTCGCCCGGCTCGAGAATCACGACATGCTTCGATAGACCAACATTTGGTTTGGAGTTGCATAAATCCTTAGATGCTTAGGAAGAGGCTCTTCAAGGACATATGCAAGCTTTTCCGCCTTGAGAACAATTCTCAGGTTTCTAAGCCAGTCCAGGAAGTTAGGCCCAGTCAGTTTGTTCGAATCCAAAATAGTGCGCAAATTCAAAGACGTCATGATTAATTTATTGACCTAGAAATACAAAACGAGCATATATGAGAAAATGATTTTAAAATGCATCAATATACATTTATAAATCCCATTCATTTTTCGAATTTCAAAAAACCCCAAAATCACTTCGGGAGATTGTAGGTCCATCTCCGAATGGGCTTGGAGAGAGTCCAACAACCCAAACAAGAAACAGAACTCTGGTTCTAACCATATTAATGGAAGGTGTAGGCTTTAATATTGATTAAGGGTTTTTATGTCTCATCCTCTTTGCATGCAAATAACTATTATCTACATGGCATGGCATACATGGCATACATCTACATGGCATAATGCATCTAATGTAATATATACATATAATTGAATGTATACACATAACTATTTATGGAAATAAAATATGTTTAAGATTTGATTCTCCAAATCAAATCATAATTAAATTAGGAAACAAATTTCCAAATCTAATCACAAATTTTATTCATGGAATTATTTGATTAAGGAAAATCTATTTAGGAAACCAATTTCCTAAATCATTAAAACTACTTATGGAAATAAAATATTTTAAGATTTGATTTTCCAAATCAAATCATGATTAAATTAGGAAACAAATTTCCAGAATCTAATCAAATATTTTATTTATGGAAAATATCAATTTCCATAAATACTTCCAACTTTCCAAAAGTGGAAGATTTCCATAAATACTTCTAGACTTTCCAAAATTGAAAAATTTCCATAAATACTTCTAAATTTCCAAAATTTAGAAAATTTCCAGAAATACATTATGACTATTGCAAAACCATTTTTACGATTATGTCGAAACACAACCTGGGCTCTGATACCACTGTTGGGTTTCCGGCACCGCGGCGTGTGTGTGTTCGATCATGTTTCGTAAACATGAACACAGTGGAAGCAATAAAATAATAAATACTCCTATTTATTACAACACACACAACACACACATGCATATTACAACAAGTGTAGACATAACCGTAAATTAAAATTTGCAATAAAAGAAATTTATTTACGTTATACCTTTCGTATGACGTGTAGCGGGAACGGCATCAACCGGAACGATCATCGTAAGAATCGTCTCTATCCGTATCCACGCCGAGCTCCTCGGGATGACTTCACTAAGTCACGAGCTTCGTCTTCGTACGGGTTACTAGCCTCGTGTTGAAGACGACGTGATCGAGAGATGATCACGATCCGAATCCAAATTCGGATCCTAAAACGAGTTCTCAAAACTCGCTTCTCCGGAGTATTCGTCAACCCGTTTGGCCAGATCGCCCGTCCCCACCTCAGAGGATTACCGGAGATCAAATCCCCGGTAAGTTAGCCGCTGTCGGAGCACTAACCGTCGTCCAAACGACGCTCTGACAACAAAGAAACAAGCTGTCCAGAAAAACTGGACAGCTTTTGGTGGAGGAATAGAGGCCGGCTAAGGAATGATGGAAGCTCACCTTATCACCGAACCCAAAGGAGATCGCCGGAGGGTCGCCGGAGGTTCTCCGGCTGAAGCTTGGATGGCTGCACACAAGCTGGGCGGCGGCAGCTTTAGGGTTGGCGCCAATTAACTCCAAGGTGGAGGTGGGCGGCAACTCAAGGGGGCTAGGGTTTGGATTAGTTAGGGTTTAACAATCCCATAAGCCCTCTTTTATAGAGAACTAATTCTCTTAATGGTTAATGGATCATATCCATAAAGCCCGTTAACCCGCTCCATTAGGATAAGTTAAAATAAACGAAACCATGATGGTTTATTTTAAGTTAAAACGAACCGAACCAACTTTTGGTTCATTCGTTTAAAATAAACCAAACCCTTTGGTTTATTCTCATCCATTGGATTAGAACCAAACCATTTTGGTTCATCCATTATATCTTCATAAGACACGGCCCATCCACGCTTCCATTGCGACTGAAACAATTTCATGCTCGTTTTATGTTTGGTCCAACCAAACATAGTTTCTCTCGGTCTGAGAATCCCATTCTCAAGCTCGTTTTAAATCCTTTGGATTACACTCGTTGTGCATGTGACCAAATAGGTTCTCGATTTATGTTGGCCGTCTATAATTAACCATTAATTATAGAACGATCATGAGTGACACCTAGTAGTACATCATGATCCCCAATTAACCGAACAGATCAACGGTTGATCCAGAACTATTTCTGAAACCCTTCAGTAGCTCGAATGAATCGTGCCCCATTCCCTTTACTCATCTTATACCCACTTGGTTCAGGACATGGTCTATTGTGTCAGTCCCCACTAGGCTGACTACGTCACACCTAGCCCAAGTATCATTTTCTCGTCCTACGGATTCTAGTTACTCCACATGTATCGAAGAGTACCTTACTCTAAACATGTAATGCTTTGGCCAAAGACTTTAGTAACAATCCGACGAGAGGCCATGGGTATACATCTCCTCGCAAGGAGTGGTGAATCCTTTATAGGCTATTCAAACACCTTCGATCACTTGACTTATACCCAATCATCCGGGTCCACATCTCCTTAGAGATGTTTGCTTAAGATGTCAAAGCATAAGTCTCCATGATCAAGATGACTTGAATACCGCAAGTCAAAGGAACATCGCACTTAAGCCACAGTAAGAACTTCATTGACATATCTATATATGCAGAGAACCATATGAAGTCTTACGGTTGGTCACTCCAATGAACTAGTTACCATAACTAGCATCCACGATTAACTCCAGACATCACTATGTCTCCAGCCAGTGAGAATCAGTTGCTTGGATACACCAAGGAGTATACCTCGTGCTAGTCTCGACAGAATTGATGGTGTCCAAATCCATCAATTCATCGACTAGGGATAATTCCGATACATCACAAATACACATGTAGAGATACTCACTAGTTGTGATCCAATCATAAATTCTCTCATGCTGTGAATTGTATCGTGGACATTCAGTAAATGAGTTTAAGATCCAATCAAATACATAAAACATGTATACTCAAATAGTGAATCTTCATTTATCATATAAATGGTTCATACATAAGGCGATTGCCTTAGGACATCTCTCATATATTACTAACAGGCAGTCGACTGCTGGTCATTGTGTAGTCGACTGATGCTCATCAGTCGACTGATGGAAGGCATCAGTCGACCGATGGTGACGAATCAACCTTTTGCCCTAGGTCAAAACGGATAATGTTTGACGCGACCACTTCGCGATAAAATTTGGTACCACCTCGTGATCAGTTCCGAAAGATAAGGAGACTTATTCTGAGGCCAAACTCTATAAAAGGAGGGGAGGATTTCAACCCAAACATCAATCAAGATTATTCTCAAGTGCTCCTACAACACCAAAGCTCCAACACCGTCATAACTGTTGGGTTTCCGGCATCGCGACGATTGTGTATTCGAACATATTTAGTAAACATGTGCACAATGGAAGGAATAAAATAATAAATCTAATTTATTACAACACACACATCACACGCATGCATAGTACAACATGTGTAGACATTACCGTAAATTCAAATTTTGCAATAAAAGGAAATTTAAACTACGTATACCTGACGTATCACGTGTAGCGGGAAAGGCATCAACCGGAACGATTCTAGCTAGAATCGTCTCAATCCGTATCCACGCCGAGTATCTTTGGGATGACTTCACAAAGTCATGAGCCTCGTATTCGTACGGGTTACTAGCCTCGTGTTGAAGACGATGTGATCGAGAGAAGATCACGATCCGAATCAAAATTCGGATCCAAAACGAGTCCTCAAAAACTCGCTTCTCCGGAGAGGTATTCGTCAACCGTTTGACGAATCCTTCGTCCTCCACCTATGAGGATTACCGAAGATTGAATCCCCGACAAGGCTACCGCTGTCGGAGCTCCAAACGTCATCCAAATGATGCTCCGACAATAAGGAAACAAGCTGTCCAGAAAACTGGACAGCTTTGGTGGAGGAGTTAGCGCCGGCCAAAGGGAAGAGGACCGGCTAGTCCTTGGTCACCGGAGCCAAGGAGGGTCGCCGGAGGATCACCGGCAGTAGCAAGTGGTCGGCGGCAGCAGGTGGTTGTCCGGCGGCAAGGAGGTGGCAGCAGCACCATGAAGTTGGCAGCAACACCGTGTTGGGCGGCAACAACAAAAGAGGAGCTCGGGTTTTTGGACGACAACTCAATGGCTTATTCCCTTTGGTCATTGGAAAAACCCTTAAGCCGTGTTTTTATAGAGAACACATTCTCCTAACGGTTATTGGTTCATAACCAAAACCCGTTAACCCGCTGCAATAACTTAAGTTAAAATAAACCAAACAATGTTGGTCTATTTTAAGTTAAAACGAACCGAACAAACTTTTGGTTCATTCGTTTAAAACAAACCAAACCCCTTTGGTTTATTCTCCCCCATTGGATAAGAACCAAACCAATTTGGTTCATCCATCATGACTTCATAAGACACGGCCCATCCATGCTTCCATTGCGACTGAAATGATTTCATGCTCGCTTCATTGTTTGGTCCAACCAAACCTAGTTTCTCTCGGTCTGAGAATCTCATTCTCAAGCTCGTTTTAAATCCTTCGGATTATGCTCGTTGTGCGTGTGACCAAATAGGTTCTCGATTTATGTTGGCCGTCTATAATTAACCATTAATTATAGAATGATCATGAGTGGCACCTAGTAGTACATCATGATCCTCAATTAACCGAAAAGATTAATGGTTGATCCAGAACTATTTATGAAACCCTTCAGCAGCTCGAATGAATCGTGCCCCATTCCCTTCACTCATCTTATACCCACTTGGTTGAGAACATGGTCTATAGTGTCAGTCCCCACTAGGTTGACTACGTCACACCTAGCCCAAGTAGCATTTGTTGGTGTTGGGGCACCTAAGTCGAACCTATATTTTGATTATGGCAAAAGACGCAAAGTCAAGGATATATCGTTATCTCACGAGCTGAATCAAGTGTGCAGAAAAGTGCTAAAGCTGGAGCTGAAGGCTAGCGACACCCGGAGGAAGCCGCGGTGGTCGGGCGACACTCGAGTGACTTCGGAGGGAGCCGAAGGAATCGAGTGGAAGGCCGGAAGCAAAAGCGACATGGTAAGTATCAAGGTAAGCTCGTGTGTGCGAGCGTAAGTGAGGTCGTATCCTCCTTACGGGGATGGTCTTAAGCGTAGATCCGACCAAAGACATCCCATCGATCGTCTAGGTCGAGATCGGACGGTCGAAGGCCGTCGAAATAATGTTTTCTTTGAGCTAACTTTGCCTTATAGTTAGCATCAGTTGACTGCCAGCTTGGAGGACTCGACTGCCCTTCATCGATCGATCTCTGTCGGCCTCGTGATGCTACCATCGATCGGTGATGATGGCCATCAGTCGACTGATGGTCAATGATCAGCTTCGAGGAGTCAAGGCTTATCACCCCATTTCAAGGAGGTTTTGTGTCCATTTGTGATTGGTTGAAGACCCATTCGATGAGGGGCTCAAAGGCTATAAAAAGAGAGCTTGTCTTAGGGTTTTTCATGAATTAAAAAGGCTTCCAAGTGCTTCTGATACGCTCCGACTCTCCGACATCCCTACGACGAAGCGCTGTCGAGACGACGACTAGAGATTCAACCTCCAACCTTTGAAGTCGTCGGTAACGAAAGTTTAAATTGTATTTCAGTTTATTTTTTAGTAAAGCTTTCATTATAACGAGGAGAGGGGGATTGTCCCTCTACCTCGAGCTTTTGTCATTTTGTGTATCCGTCTAACTCCTACCTCCAACGAGGAGGAGTTCTTTAGTAGTTTGCCCTCCGTACGTGGTCAAGGACCACTAGGGCCTTGGAGTAGTAGCCTTCGACTACGAACCAAGTAAAACCCTTGTGTCTATTGTCTTGCTTTTTTTGTTTTTATCTTCCGCTGTGTCTACTCACATTTTAACGAACGATTTTGAACGAAAAATTTCTATCGCTATTCAGCCCCCCCTCTAGCGATCAGCTCGATCCAACATCATTTCCTCGTCCTACGGATTCTAGTTACTGCACATGTATCGAAGAGTACCTTACTCTAAACATGTAATGCTTTGGCCAAAGACTTTAGTAACAATCCGACGAGAGGCCAAGGATATACATCTCCTCGCAAGGAGTGGTGAATCATTTATAGGCTATTCAAACACCTTCGATCACTTCGACTTATACCCAATCATCCCGGGTCCACATCTTCTCAGAGATGCTTGCTTAAGATGTCAAAGCATAAGTCTTTATGATCAAGATGACTTGAATACCGCAAGTCAAAGGAACATCGCACTTAAGCTGCAGTAAGAACTTCATTGACATATCTATATATGCAGAGAACCATATGAAGTCTTACGGCTCGTCGCTCCAATGAACTAGTTACCATAACTTGCATCCACGATTAACTCTGGACATCACAATGTCTCCAGCTAGTGAAAATCAGCTGCTTGGATACACCAAGGAGTATACCTCGTGTTAGTCTCGACAGAATTGATGGTGTCCAAATTCATCAATTCATCGACTAGGGATAATTTCGATACATCACAATTACACATGTATAGATACTCACTAGTTGTGATCCAATCACAAATTCTCTCATGCTGTGAATCGTATCGTGGACATTCAGTAAATGAGTTTAAGATATAATCAAATACATGAAAACATGTATACTCAAATAGTAAATCTTCATTTATTATATAAATGGTTCAAACATAAGGTGATTCCCTTAGGACATCTCTCATATATTACTAACAACTCCCACTTGGCCTAATGCCAATTGCTACGGTATCCAATACCATAGGCTCTAACATGACCCTCAAACTTACTTTGAGGTAATGCCTTAGTCAAAGGATCCGCTAAGTTCCTTTTGTGGGGATTTTCTCGATTTGTATTTCCTTCCTACTAATGATCTCTCTGATCAGATGATAGCGGCGAAGCACATGTTTGGATCATTGATGAGACCACATCAAGTTCAGAGATGAACTTCTTGATCCAAACTGCTTCATTTGCTGCTTCCAAAGCTGCAATGTATTCTGCCTTAGTTGTAGAATCGGCTATAGTGTCAAGCTTGGAACCTTTCCAACTTATTGCGCCTCCATTCTAGGTGAATACATACCCAGACTGAGACATGGAATCATCCTTGTCTGTCTGGAGCTGTTATCCGTATACCCACATATCACCAGGTCCCCTTCTCCATATATTAGGAACACATCCTTAGTTCTTCTTAAGTACTTAAGGATTATCTTAACAGCCACCCAATGATCTATTCCTGGATCAGACTGGTATGTACTCGTGACACTCAGAGCATACGATACATCGGGCCTCGTACATAACATAACATACATGATAGATCCTATTGCGGATGCATAGGGAATCTTACTCATGCAAATCCTCTCATCTTCTGTGCGCAGACACATAGACATTGAAAGGTGTATCCCATGCCTAATGGGTAGGAAACCGTTCTTGGATTTCGACATGCTAAACCTCTTTAGCACTAGGTCTATATATGTAGACTACAAAAGACACAGCAATCGTTTCATCTATCTTTATAGATCTTAATCCCGAGGATGTAGGTTGCTTCTCCCAGATCTTTCATGGAGAATGTCTTGGACAACCAAATCTTAAGTGACTGTAAGACAGAAACATCATTTCCTATAAGTAATATGTCATTGACATACAATACTAGGAACACGACTGCACTCCCACTAACCTTCTTGTACACACAAGGTTCGTCTGGATTTTGTGAGAAATCAAACTTTTTGATTGTCTCATCAAAACGGATATTCCAGCTCATGGATGCTTGCTTCAATCCATATATGGACCGTCGCAATTTGCATACCTTGGTTTTATCAACCGATGTGAAACCCTCAGGTTGTATCATATACACGTCCTCGAGCAGGTTTCCATTAAGGAAAGCTATTTTCACATCCATCTGCCATATCTCATAATCATAATGAGCTGCTATGGCCAGGAGCATCCGAATGGATTTAAGCATAGCTACAGGTGAATAGGTTTTGTCATAATCAACACCTTGTTTTAGACGATATCCTTTCGCTACTAATCTAGCCTTATAGGTAATCACATTACCATCCATGTCAGTTTTCTTCTTGAAAACCCACTTGCACCCTATAGGCTTGATGCCTTCAGGTGGGTCAACCAAGTTCCAAACTTGGTTTTCATACATGGAATCCATTTCCGACTACATGACATCAAGCCACTTATCCCTTTCTGAACTTGTCAGCACTTCGTCACAACTGGTAGACTCCTCATCATCAATGAGTAATACGTCGTTCAATTCACTTATGAGAAATCGTTATCTCTTAGGAATATTGCATGTTCTACCAGATCTACGAAGATGTAGTGTTTCAATAGGTCCAGCTGATTGCTCATCGCTATGAGTTGTCGGCTGTTGTGCTTCACCAGGTATCTCATCAATGTCTATTTGAGTCTCTTGAACCTCCTCAAGCTCGACGACACTCCCACTGTTTTCTTGCAAGAGAAAATCTTTCTCTAGAAACACAACATGCCTTGAGAAAAACACCTTTTGTTCCACAGGATGATAGAATTGGTAACCCCTTGTTTCCTTAGGGTATCCAATAAATAGACATTTATCAGACTTAGCATCCAATTTGTCTGATACAGTCCACTTCACATAAGCAGGACAACCCCATATCTTCAAGTAAGATACATGAGATTTCTTACTATTCCATATCTCATATGGTGTAGTAGAGACTACCTTTGTTGTCATTCTGTTTAACAAGAAAACAACTGTCTGAAGTGCATATCCCCAAAAGGACTTGGGAAGATTCGCATGATTCATCATTGACCTGACCATGTCCAACAAGGTCCAGTTACGCCTCTCAGGTACACCATTATGTTGTGGTGTATATGGCGGAGTCCATTGAGACAATATATCATTGTCTCTTAGATAATCAAGAAACTCTTGACTTAAGTATTCACCACCTCGATCCGATCGAAGAATTTTAATACTCTCGTCATGTTGTTTCTCTACTTCATTTCTGAATTCTTTGAACCTTTCAAAGGCTTCCGGCTTGTGTTTTATCAAGAACACATACCCAAACCGTGAATGATCATCGGTGAAGGTAATGAAGTAGCTATAGCCTCCTAAAGCTTGAGTTGACATAGGTCCACATACATCAATATGTATTAGACCTAGCAACTCTCCCACTCGTTCACCTTTTCCTGTAAAAGGTAACTTAGTCATCTTGCCTTTTAAGCATGATTCACATGTATCGTATGAATCCAATTCAAACGATTCCAAAATTCCACATCGGTGTAATTCGGACATGCGTTTCTTGCTTACATGGCCAAGACGACAATGCCACATGTAGGAGTCTAATTGATTATCCTTTTGACCACGCTTGTTGCTCGCTTCGATATTGAAAACATCACTGGATACATCCAACGTATAAACACCATTGCTTAAAGTTCCAGTCCCATAAAGAACTCCATTCAAAGTTATGTAACAACAATTGTTACTAAAAGTCAAATGATACCCATTTCTATTTAAACAAGAAATAGAAATGATGTTCTTTATCAACAAAGGAACATAAAGGCAATTGTCCAGTTCTAAGACAAGTTCTGCAGGGAGTTTCAACAAATATGTTCCGATGGTGAGTGCAGCAACCTTTCCTCCATTCCCAACACGTAAATTTGACTCTCCCTTGATGAGTCTTCTTCTATTCCTTAGCCCATGTATGTCATTACATATATGAGAGTCACACCCAGTATCCAATACCCAAGAGTCTGAGGAAATAGAATGACAATCAATAACAAAGATATATGAAAAAGATGGAGCATCTTATGCCTTATTCTTCTTCACAGAACCAAGATAAATCTTGCAATTTCTTCGCCAATGGCTCTACTTGCCATAATGATGGCAAGTGCCCTTTTGAGCTGGTTCTGCCTTTTTAGCCTTTTTCTTCTTCCCCTTCTGTTGTTCCTTTGACTCCCTCTTAGAACCTTTCTTCGAGGAATCAACTAACAACACCATCCCCTGCTCATGCTTCTCAGAAGGCTCCACAGTCTTCAGCATGTTGAGCAGTACCACAGATGAACCTTCTTGCATCTCAGAGGTGAAAAGGAGCATGGAGACTTCGAACCTTTCGAATCTCACTTGCTTATCAAACAACTCATAAAGATGAAGGACTATGATATGAGCATCCATATGCTCATGCTGCTTCCGTAGCTTGGGTTCCATCATGGCTAGCATGATGCAACTCATTTGTTCAGAATCACTCACATGTTTCTGATAGGCCAACAATTGGTCTAGAGTTGCATTGTCACTAGGATGGGCGGGAAGAGGCGCTTCGAGGACATTTGCAAGCTTTTCAACCTTGAGAACAATTCTCAAGTTTCTAAGCCAGTCCAAAAAGTTCGGCCCAGTTAATTTATTCGAATCCAAAATGGAACGCAAATTCAAAGACATCATGATCAATCTTAGAAATACAAAACGAGCATATATGAGAAAGATGATTTTAAAATGCATCATTATACATTCATAAATCCCATTCATTTTTTCGAATTTCAAAAACCCCATAATCACTTCGGGAGATCGTAGGTCCATCTCCGAATGGGCTGATATCCATCATAGATATGAACAACCTTGGAGAGAGTCCAACAAGCCATTCATAACTACGATGGTAGGTATCAAATATACCGATTGCATATCACGTATATACAATTATCACAATGTGCTATCTACTAATTGAATGTTCACACATACATCGGGTTGTTAACACATTAACAAGTATGCATATCACTCAACTTCACCTCCCTTTACATCGACCTTGGAGAGAGTCCAATAAGCCGATGCTCCAGGTTAAAGCCTACCCATTAATCGAGAAATAGTTTTAATATGGTTAGAGTGCATTCAACCAATTAGCCCGGATTGGAGAGAGTCCAACAACCAAAGCTAACGATTGACCTCTGACTCTTACCATATTAGTATTAAACTATTCCAGGGTTTGAACATGTTCGGGTTCGAGCCGGGCTTGGAGAGAGTCCAACAACCCGAACAAGAAACGGAACTCTGATTCTAACCATATTAATGGAAGGTGTAGGCTTTAATATTGAGTTAGGGTTTTTATGTCTCATCCTCTTTGCATGCAAATAACTATTATCTACATGACATGGCATACATGACATACATCTACATGTCACAACACGCATGGCATAATGATATGCATCTAATGCAATTACATGGCATACAATTATGTCATGTACAAAATTTCCTAATATGTCATAACTATTTATGGAAATAAAATATGTTTAAGATTTAATTCTCCAAATCAAATCATGATTAAATTAGGAAACAGATTTACAAATCTAATCACATATTTTATTTGTGAAAATAGTTGATTAAGGAAAGTCAATTTAGGAAACCAATTTCCTAAATCATCAAAACTACTTATGGAAATAAAATATTTTAAGATTTGATTTCCCAAATCAAATCATGATTAAATTAGGAACCAAATTTCCAAAATCTAATCAAATATTTTTATTTATGAAAATATCAATTTCCATAAATACTTCCATCTTTCCAAAAGTAGAAGATTTCCATAAATACTTCTAGACTTTTCAAAATTAAAAATTTCCATAAATACTTCTAACTTTCCAAAAGTAGAAAATTTCCAGAAATATCATTATGACTATCGTAAAAAATTTTTACGATTATGTCGAAACACAACCTAGGCTCTGATACCACTATTGGGTATTCGGCACCGCGACAAGTGTGTGTTGGAACATTTTTGCAAACATGTGCACAGCGGAAGGAATAAAATTATAAATCTAATTTATTACAACACACACATCACACGCATGCATTCTCCTAACGGTTATTGGTTCATAACTAAAACCCGTTAACCCGCTCCAATAACTTAAGTTAAAATAAACCAAACCATGTTGGTGTATTTTAAGTAAAAACGAACCGAACCAACTTTTAGTTCATTCGTTTAAAACAAACCAAACCCCTTTGGTTTATTCTTCTCCATTGGATTAGAACCAAACCAATTTGGTTCATCCATCATGTCTTCATAAGACACGGCCCCCATGCTTCCATTGCGACTGAAACGATTTCATGCTCGCTTCATTGTTCGGTCCAACCAAACATAGTTTCTCTCGGTCTGAGAATCTCATTCTCAAGCTCATTTTAAATCCTTCGGATTAAGCTCGTTATACGTGTGACCAAATAGGTTCTCGGTTTATGTTGGCCATCTATAATTAACCATTAATTATAGAACGATCATGAGTGACACCTAGTAGTACATCATGATCCCCAATTAACCGAAAAGATCAACGGTTGATCCAAAAATATTTCTGAAACCTTTCAGCAGCTCGAATGAATCGTGACCCATTCCCTTCACTCATTTTATACCCACTTAGTTCAGGACATGGTCTATAGTGTCAGTCCCCACTAGGTTGACTACGTCACACCTAGCCCAAGTATCATTTTCTAGTCCTACGGATTCTAGTTACTTCACATGTATCGAAGAATACCTTACTCTAAACATGTAATGCTTTGGCCAAAGACTTTAGTAACAATTCGACGAGAGGCCATGGGTATACATCTCCTCGCAAGGAGTGGTGAATCCTTTATAGGCTATTCAATCACCTTCGATCACTTCGACTTATACCCAATCATCCCAGGTCCACATCTCCTCAGAGATGCTTGCTTAAGATGTCAAAGCATAAGTCTTTATGATCAAGATGATTTAAATACCGCAAGTCAAAGGAACATCGCACTTAAGCTGCAGTAAGAACTTCATTGACATATCTATATATGTAGAGAACCATATGAAGTCTTACAGCTGGGCACTCCAATGAACTAGTTACCATAACTAGTATCCACGATTAACTCCGGACATTACAATGTCTCCAACTAGTGAAAATCAGCTGCTTGGATACACCAAGGAGTATACCTCATGCTAGTCTCGACAGAATTGATGGTGTCCAAATCCATCAATTCATCGACTAGGGATAATTTCGATACATCACAATTACACATGTAGAGATACTCACTAGTTGTGATCCAATCACAAATTCTTTCATGCTGTGAATCGTATCGTGGACATTCAGTAAATGAGTTTAAGATCTAATCAAATACATGAAAACATGTATACTCAAACAGTGAATCTTCATTTATCATATAAATGCTTCAAACATAAGACGATTGCCTTAGGACATCTCTCATATATTACTAACAAACTCCCACTTGGCCTAATGCCAATCGCTACGGTATCTAATACCATAGGCTCTAACATGACCCTCAAACTTACTTTGAGGTAATGCCTTAGTCAAAGGATCAGCTAAGTTCCTTTCAGTGGGGATTTTCTCGATTTGTATTTCCTTCCTACTAATGATCTCTCTGATCAGATGATAGCGGAGAAGCACATATTTGGATCATTGATGAGACCACATCAAGTTCAGAGATGAACTTCTTGATCCAAACCGCTTCCTTTGCTGCTTCCAAAGCTGCAATGTATTCTGCCTTAGTGGCAGAATCCGCTATAGTGTCAAGCTTGGAACCTTTCCAACTTATTGCACCTCCATTCTAGGTGAATACATACCCAGACTGAGACATGGAATCATCCTTGTCTGTCTGGAGCTGGTATCCGTATACCCACGTATCACCATGTCCCCTTCTCCATATATTAGGAACACATCCTTAGTTCTTCTTAAGTAGTTAAGGATTATCTTAATAGCCACCCAATGATCCATTCCTAGATCATACTGGTATCTACTCGTGACACTCAGAGCATACGATACATCGGGCCTTGTACATAACATAACATACATAATAGATCCTATTGCGGATGCATAGGGAATCTTACTCATGCAAATCCTCTCATCTTCTATACACGGACACATAGACTTTGAAAGGTATATCCCATGCCTGATGGGTAGGAAAGCTTTCTTGGATTCTGACATGCTAAACCTCTTTAGCACTCGGTCTATATATGTAGACTGTGAAAGACCAAGCAAACGTTTCGATCTATATCTATAGATCTTAATCCCGAGGATGTAGATTACTTCTCCCAGGTCTTTCATGGAGAATGTCTTGGACAACTAAATCTTAACTGACTGTAATACTGAAACATCATTTCCTATAAGTAATATGTCATTAACATACAATACTAGGAACACAACTGCACTCCCACTAACCTTCTTGTACACACAAGGTTCGTCTGGATTTTGTGAGAAATCAAACTTTTTGATTGTCTCATCAAAACGGATATTCCAGCTCCTGGATGCTTGCTTCAATCCATATATGGACCGTCGCAATTTGCATACCTTGGTTTTATCAACCGATGTGAAACCCTCAGGCTGTATCATATACACGTCCTCGAGCCGGTTTCCATTAAGGAAAGTTGTTTTTACATCCATCTGCCATATCTCATAATCATAATGAGCTGCTATGGCTAGGAGCATTCGAATGGATTTAAGTATAGCTACAGGTGAATAGGTTTCGTCATAATCAACACCTTGTTTTTGACAATATCCTTTCGCCACTAATCTAGCCTTATAGATAATCACATTACCATCCATGTCGATTTTCTTCTTGAAAACCCACTTGCACCCTATAGGCTTGATGCCTTTAGGTCAACCAAGTTCCAAACTTGGTTTTCATACATGGAATCCTTTTCCGACTACATGACATCAAGCCACTTATCCCTTTCTGAACTTATCGACACTTCTTCATAACTGGTAGGCTTCTCATCATCAATGAGTAACACGTCGTTCGATTCACTTACGAAAAATCCATATCTCTCAGGAATATTGTGTGTTCTACCAGATCTACGAAGATGTGGTGTTTCAATAGGTCCAGCCGCTTGTTCATCACTATGAGTTGTCGACTGTTGTGCTTCACCTGGTATCTCATCAATGTCTATTTAAGTCTCTCAAGCCTCCTCAAGCTCGACGACACTCCCACTGTTTTCTTGCAAGAGAAACTCTTTCTCTTGAAACACAGCATGCCTTAAAACAAACACCTTTTATTCCACAGGATGATAGAATTGGTAACCCCTTGTTTCCTTAGAGTATCCAATAAATAAACATTTATCAGACATAACATCCAATTTGTCTGATACAGTCCGCTTCACATAAGAAGGACAACCCCATATCTTCAAGTAAGATACATGAGGTTTCTTACTATTCCATATCTCATATGGAGTAGTAGAGACTACCTTTGTTGGCATTCTGTTTAACAAGTAAACAGCTGTCTAAAAGGACTTGGGAAGATTCGCATGATTCATCATTGACCTGACCATGTCCAACAAGGTCCAGTTACGCCTCTCAGGTACACCATTATACTGTGGTGTATATGGCGGAGTCCATTGAGACAATATACCATTGTCTCTTAGATAATCAAGAAACTCTTGACTTAAGTATTCACCACCTCGATCCGATCAAAGTATTTTAATACTCTCATCATGTTGTTTCTCTACTTCATTTCTGAATTCTTTGAACCTTTCAAAGGCGTCAGACTTGTGTTTTATCAAGAACACATACCCAAACTATGAATGATCATTGGTGAAGGTAATGAAGTAGTTATAGACTTCTAAAGCTTGAGTTAACATAGGTCCACATACATCAGTATGTATTAGACCTAGCAACTCTCCCACTCGTTCACCTTTTCCTGTAAAAGGTAACTTAGTCATCTTGCCTTTTAAGCATGATTCACATGTATCGTATGAATCCAATTCAAACGATTCCAGAATTCCACATCGGTGTAATTTGGACATGCATTTCTTGCTTACATGGCCAAGACGACAATGCCACATGTAGGAGTCTAATTGATTATCCTTTCGAGCACGCTTGTTGCTCGCTTCGATATTGAAAACATCACTGGATACGTCCAACGTATAAACACCATTGCTTAATGTTCCAGTCCCATAAAGAACTCCATTCAAAGTTATATAACAACAATTGTTACTAAAAGTCAAATGGTACCCATTTTTATTTAAACAAAACATAGAAATGATGTTCTTTATCAACGAAGGAACATAAAAGCAATTGTCCAGTTCTAAGACAAGTCCTGTAGGGAGTTTCAACAAATACGTTCCGATGGCGAGTGCAACAACCTTTGCTCCATTCCCAACACGTAAATTTGACTCTCCCTCGACGAGTCTTCTTCTATTCCTTAGCCCATGTATGTCATTACATATATGTGGGCCACACCCAGTATCCGATACCCAAGTGTCTGAGGAAATAGAATATCAATCAATAACGAAGATATATGAAAAAGATGGAGCATCTTATGCCTTATTCTTCTTCACGGACTCAAGATAAATCTTGCAATTTCTTCGCCAATGCCCCTACTTGCCATAATTATGGCAATTGCCCTTTTGAGCAGGTTCTGCCTTTTTAGCTTTTTCCTTCTTCCCCTTCTGTTGTTCCTTTGACTCCCTCTTAGAACCTTTCTTCGAGGAATTAACTAACAACACTATCCCCTGCTCATGCTTCTCAGAAGGCTCCACAGTCTTCAGCATGTTGAGCAATACCACAGATGAACCTTCTTGCATCATAGAGGTGAAGAGGAGCTTGGAGACTTCGAACCTTTCGAATCTCACTTGCTTATCAAACAACTCATAAAGATGAAGGACTACGATATGAGCATCCATATGCTCATGCTGCTTCCGTAGCTTTGGTTCCATCAAGGCTAGCATGATGCAACTCATTTGTTCAGAATCACTCACATGTTTCTGATAGGCCAACAATTGGTCCAGAGTTGCATTGTCACTAGGACGGGCGGGAAGAGGCGCTTCGAGGACATTTGCAAGCTTTTCAACCATGAGAACTATTCTCAAGTTTCTAAGCAGTCCATGAAGTTCGGCCCAGTCAATTTATTCGAATCCAAAATGGAACCCAAATTCAAAGACATCATGATCAATCTTAGAAATACAAAACGAGCATATATGAGAAAGATGATTTTAAAATGCATCATTATACATTCATAAATCCCATTCTTTTTTTCGAATTTCAAAAACCCCATAATCACTTTAAAAGATCATAGGTCCATCTCCGAATGGGCTGATATCGATCATAGATATGAACAACCTTGGAGACAGTCCAACAAGCCATTCATAACTACGATGGTAGGTATCAAATATACCGATTGCATATCACGTATATGCAACTATCACAATGTTCTATCAACTAATTGAATGTTCACAAATACATCGGGTTGTTAACACATTAACAAGTATGCATCATATGCATAGCACCCAACTTCACCTCCCGTTACATCGACCTTGGAGAGAGTCCAACAAGCTGATGCTCTAGGTTAAAGCCAACCCATTAATCGAGAAATAGTTTTAATATGGTTAGAGTGCATTCAACAAATTAGCCCGGATTGGAGAGAGTCCAACAACCAAAGCTAACGATTGACCTCTGACTCTTACCATATTAGTATTAAATTATTCCATGGTTTGAACATGTTCGGGTTAGAGCCGGGCTTGGAGAGAGTCCAACAGCCCGAATAAGAAACGGAACTATGGTTCTAACCATATTAATGGAAGGTGTAGGCTTTAATTTTGAGTTAGGGTTTTTATGTCTCATCCTCTTTGCATGCAAATAACTATTATCTACATGACATGACATACATGGTATACATCTACATGTCACGACACGCATGGCATAATGATATGCATCTAATGCAATTACATGACATACAATTATGTCATGTACAAAATTTTCTTATATGTCATAACTATTTATGGAAATAAAATATGTTTAAGATTTGATTCTCCAAATCAAATCATGATTAAATAAAAAAAAAAATTTCCAAATCTAATCACATATTTTATTTGTGGAAATAGTTGATTAAGGAAAGTCAATTTAGGTAACCAATTTCCTAAATCATCAAAACTACTTATGGAAATAAAATATTTTAAGATTTGATTTCCCAAATCAAATCATGATTAAATTAGGAAACAAATTTCCAAAATCTAATCAAATATTTTTATTTATGGAAAATATCAATTTCCATAAATACTTCCAACTTTCCAAAAGTAGAAGATTTCCATAAATACTTCTAGACTTTCCAAAATTAAAAATTTCTATAAATACTTCTAACTTTTCAAAAGTAGAAAATTTCCAGAAATATCATTATGGCTATCACAAAACAATTTTACGATTATGTCGAAACACAACCTTGGCTCTGATACCACTATTGGGTTTTCTGCACCGCGGTGAGTGTGTGTTCGAACATGTTTCGTAAATATGTGCACAACGGAAGGAATAAAATAATAAATCTAATTTATTACAACACACACATCACACGCATGCATAGTACAACATGTGTAGACATAATCGTAATTTCAAATTTTGCAATAAAAGAAAATTTAAACTATGTATACCTGACGTATCACGTGTAGCGGGAAAGACATCAACCGGAACGATTCTAGCTAGAATCGTCTCTATCCGTATCCACGCCGAGTATCTTCGGGATGACTTCACAAAGTTATGAGCCTCGTCTTCGTACGGGTTACTAGCCTCATGTTGAAGACGATGTGATCGAGAGAAGATCACGATCCGAATCAAAATTCGGATCCAAAACTAGTCCTCAAAAACTCGCTTCTCCGGAGAGGTATTCGTCAACCGTTTGACGAATCCTTCGTCCTCCATCTATAAGGATTACTGGAGATTGAATCCCCGGCAAGGCTCCGGATGTCGGAGCTCCAAACGTCTTCCAAACGATGCTCCGACAAGAAGGAAACAAGCTGTCCAGAAAACTGGACAGCTTTGGTGGAGGAGTTAGCGCCGGCCAAATGGAAGAGGACCGGCTAGTCCTTGGTCACCGGAGCCAAGGAGGGTCGCCGGAGGATCACCGGCAGTAGCAAGTGGCCGGCGGCAGCAGGTGGTTGTCCGGCGGCAAGGATGTGGCAGCAGCTCCATGAAGTTGGCGGCAAAACCATGTTGGGCGGCAACAACAAAAGAGGAGCTAGGGTTTTTGGGCGGCAACTCAATGGCATATTCCCTTTGGTCATTGGAAAAACACTTAAGCCGTGTTTTTATAGAGAACACATTCTCCTAACGGTTATTGGTTCATAACCAAAACCTGTTAACCCGCTCCAATAACTTAAGTTAAAATAAACCAAACCATGTTGGTCTATTTTAAGTTAAAACGAACCGAACCAACTTTTGGTTCATTCGTTTAAAACAAACCAAACCCCTTTGGTTTATTCTCCTCCATTGGATTAGAACCAAATCAATTTGGTTCATCCATCATGTCTTCATAAGACACGACCCATCCATGCTTCCATTGCGACTGAAACGATTTCATTCTCGCTTCATTGTTTGGTCCAACCAAACCTAGTTTCTCTCGGTATGAGAATCTCATTCTCAAGCTCGTTTTAAATCCTTCGGATTACGCTCGTTATGCGTGTGACCAAATAGGTTCTCGTTTTATGTTGGCCGTCTATAATTAACCATTAATTATAGAATGATCATGAGTGGCACCTAGTAGTACATCATGATCCCCAATTAACCGAAAAGATCAACGGTTGATCCAGAACTATTTCTGAAACCCTTCAGCAGCTCGAATGAATCGTGACCCATTCCCTTCACTCATCTTATACCCACTTGGTTCAGGACATGGTCTATAGTGTCAGTCCCCACTAGGTTGACTACGTCACACCTAGCCCAAGTATCATTTCCTCGTCCTACGGATTCTAGTTACTGCACATGTATCGAAGAGTACCTTACTCTAAACATGTAATGCTTTGGCCAAAGACTTTAGTAACAATCCGACGAGAGGCCATGGGTATACATCTCCTCGCAAGGAGTGGTGAATCCTTTATAGGTTATTCAAACACCTTTGATCACTTCGACTTATACCCAATCATCCCGGGTCCATATCTTCTCAGAGATGCTTGCTTAAGATGTCAAAGCATAAGTCTTTATAATCAAGATGACTTGAATACAGCAAGTCAAAGGAACATCGCACTTAAACTGCAGTAAAAATTTCATTGACATATCTATATATGCAATGAACCATATGAAGTCTTACGGATGGTCACTCCAATGAACTAGTTACCATAACTAGCATCCACGATTAACTCCGGAAATCATAATGTCTTCATCTAGTGAAAATCAACTGCTTGGATATACCAAGGAGTATACCTCATGCTAGTCTCGACAGAATTAATGTTGTCCAAATCCATCAATTCATCGACTAGGGATAATTTCGATACATCACAATTACACATGTAGTGATACTCACTAGTTGTGATCTAATCACAAATTCTCTCATGCTGTGAATCGTATCTTGGACATTCAGTAAATGAGTTTAAGATCTAATCAAATACATGAAAACATGTATACTCAAATAGTGAATCTTCATTTATCATATAAATGGTTCAAACATAAGGCGATTGCCTTAGGACATCTCTCATATATTACTAACAATAACGCCGACGTGATGACAAGCTTTAATCTTCTTCGTCGGCAGCAGCAGCAAGTAACATTTTTTGTTATTGTATTCTTTGTTTTAATCATAAGGAGGTGAGGTAGGCTTGTTGCCTCATCCTCGTACTTTCGGTTTTATGATCGTTGTCTCCTACCTCCAACAAGGAGAAGATCTTATAGTGTTTTGCCCTCCGTATGTGGTCTAGGACCGTTAGGGCCTTAGAGTAGCAACCTCTGGGTTGTGAACCAAGTAAAAATAAACTTATCTTTTTATTTTTCTGCTGTGCTTGCTCGTATATCGAATGAACGAAAAGAAAAATTTTACGCTCGCTATTCACCCCCCCCTCTAGCGACACTTCTCGATCCAACAATTGGTATTAGAGCGGGGGCGCTAAGATTTGGTGAAACCACCAATCTAGCACTTTTTGGTTTTCTTTTCGTATTTTTAGATTCGTGTTTTTTTAGGTTTTTTTTTCCCGCAATACTAATCCAAGATGATGTCTTGGTACTTTTCTTTTGGTTGTGTGTTTGCAAGTATTCTCTTTTGGAGTAGTTGACGGTAAAACGGCCATAACCTTTGCACAAGTGGACTCACGAAATGATCTACCTACCAAATCGAAGCTCTCTGAGAGATCTACAGTTTTTACCAGGGTTTACCTTCGTAATAAGCTTTTTCTATCCCCAAAAACCAATGTCTAGTACCCTTTCGGGGACATCGAAGGTCATAAGTTTGTAGTTTTTGTTAGTTTCTTATTCTTCTTATTTATTTCTGTTTATTTCTTATTTTTCCCGAATTACTAATCCAAGACCAAGACTTGGAATTTCTGTTGGTTTTTATTCATGTTTTGCATAATATTTAATGGCCCACATTGAGGGGTACAGCAACACCTGACCTCCATTCTTTAACAGAGATGATTTCCATTATTGGAAAGGTCAGATTGAGTGTTTTCTAAAAACACAAGTCGAGACTTGGATAATCATCCAAACCGGCTTTGCTCTACCCACCAATGATCAAGGCGAGCCCTTGGACTTCGACGAGTGGACCAATGCAACCAAGAGGCAAATCAAAGTCGATGCATGAGCAACCCAAATATTGCAATGCGGCTTGTCTAAGGAGGAACTCAACCGAATTGAACCATTCATTTGTTAGTGAAAGCCCTAGAGCCAATCATGTGATGATTGTTGTATGGACTTTATTGTATCATATTCCTATTTATAAAGGCATGGTTATTATATTTACTTGTATTGGTTCCAATAAACTAAGTATAATAACATCCTTGAGTAGAAAGTTCTTATCTATATCAATCGATTGGTTGAATCGATAATGAGATGATATAGAGAACACTACTCTTAATGATTCCTAGTCAAGTATTAACATTCAAGGACAATGTTAATCCGTAGAGACTAGCATATAGGTCAACTCGATGACTTGATCTCACAAGTCATGGATATGAGATATCAAGTTGACAGATGGGTATGCATTAGAGAATGTATACTGAATGACCCGCCATGAGAAAGTATCATGGATCGTTATATGAGTGTCATATACTTTCTCATGTGACTATTAGTATGACTATTAGTCCTTGGACCTGAAGTCACCATGGTTCCCTACATAAGGAGTTGCATGCTTTGGCTTCGTCAAACGTCACCCGTAAATAGGTGGACTATAAAGGCGATTACTGGGTATGTAACAAATTATGCAGAGGGATATGAGTGATGTAGATGGGATCTATCCCTCCTATATGATGAGAGTGACATCGTTATTCTTGAAAGAGTGAGACTACGAAGTGCATGACCATGCCCAAATGAGTCAATATGAGATATTGAGCTCATTTGATTAGAGTGAGTCTATTTGGAGTTCAAGATATAGATTGTACAGAGGATGACACGGTCTATTCCTCAATTGGTCAATCTAGATGTCAAGGATAGAGGGACATTGTCACATATTGTGAGAGTCACAATTAGTAGTCACAAAGGTGATGTTGGAGCTCAACATTCTTGTAACTTGGGTAGCAATGATGTGTTGCTAGATACTGCTCATTGCTTATGTTTCTAAATCGGTTTAGAAGCATTGCCAATGTTACAAGAACCTATAGGGTCACACACAATGGGAAATTAGATGGAGATTAGGTTCATATGATGAACCATGAGGATTAGGTTCATGGGATAACCAAATTGTATTAAGAGTAATTCAAATTAGACTAATTGAGTTAGACTCAATTTGATTCAAGTGTTGAATGAGTCTAATTTAGATTTGATTCATTGAGTCAATTTAAATTAATGGATAGAGATTCATTAAATCAAATTGACTTGAATCAAGTGGTTAGATTTGATCAACCATGGGAGATTAGAGGTCAAGTTTGACTTGACTTGAGAGGGAAGATGAATGGACAATTTTGACTTGACCAATTGCCATGTCATGGTGACATGGCATGGGGGCCAGCCAATGATGGTGTTCCACAAAATTATTGACTTATCATGTGGTGCCACCTCATGAGGGAGACCAAGATCCATTGGCTCTTGGAGTTACATGCATGCATGTATCCCCCCCACCCAAATGAAGTGGCCGACCAATATTTTGATTGTGGGAAGTTATTGGAAGTAACTTCATCTTCTTCCTTGGTGCTCTCCTTCTTGCTCTCTCCCTTTTTCCTCATCTTTCCGTGGACATCAAGGGTGCTATCACACTCTAAGGTGTCTTCTCCACCATTTGTCCGTGTGGATACCAATAGAGGAGTGTACACTTGACACTCTTCGAGATCCGACAAAGCTTTTGGACGAGCGGGATAAGCGAAGGACGTCACTACGAGGGTAACACTCTCATCTAATAGATCTAAGGTATATCTAGGTTTATTTAAACACATACATGTTTTATTTTTTTATATCTTTGCACGGATCCGTGGCCGGGCTTCCGAGGTTTCCGTAACGCAAAAAGCGGTTTTTGCGGCTCGGAAAGTCCAAAAGTGGTATTAGAGCCACGTGCGAAGCATGTATGTGTTTCATATTTGTAGTTTTTGTATTAGATATAAAAATTACATATTTTTAAGTTTCTGTAAATTTCCTATTTTTATAGAATTATAGGGTATTTTTTTTGAAGAGTCGAAACAACAAGTATTGGGACACTTGTAGGCTTCAACCGCCGAGAAAAACTCTCCGAAACGGCAAGTTCTCGCTTTAGGTTTTTGGGACAGTGACTTAAGTCGCTGTAAGATCTAGTAGGGACACTCGCAAAGTTTATTTTTGTGAGTAGGGGCGCTTCCCCAATCCCCGAAAGGGGCCTTGTCCCGCGATCGCGCCCAGAAACTGCTTAGCGAGACTGTTATGGAGAGGTGACTCATAAAATTGAAAAAAATAGGAAAAATTATAGAAATTTACTATAAAATAGATAATTTAGTATTATTTATAATTCTTTGATAGTCATGGCCCAAGAACCCCAATATGTTTGGATGATAATGTGTTGTAATTCATAATACGGCCTGCGTGCCATTTTTGTGGTTGTGCATGTTGTATAGGGTATGTGATCTACGCGTCGTGCCTCTTCTTTTATAATTCTAGTTGTAAATAGTTTTAGACTTGAATGTAACTCGATTTTTATATTTTTAATGTACAAAATGGAGCGGTGGAAAGTCCACTTGTAGACGAAGTTGCGAGAAGGGTGCCGACGACACATGGCGGTCAAAGGAGGCGCTTGGAGAAACCGCTAACCCTAGGTTGACCATCCGATCTTCTCATTGGCTTGAGAAGATCGTAGTAGGACCATGACCACATCACAATTTTATATATATATATATATATGTTGGTGCAGGGGCACTAGATAATCAAACCTGTATTTTGATTATGGCAAAGACACAAAGTTAAGTTTATATTGTTATCTCACGAGCTAAATCAAGTGTGCAGAAAAGTACTAAAGCTGGAGCTGAAGGCTAGCGACACCCGGAGGAAGCCGTGGTGGTCGGGCGACACTTGAGTGAATTCGGAGGGAGCCGAAGGAATCGAGTGGAAGGCCGGAAGCGAGAGCTACTATCGAGGTAAGCTCGTGTGAGTGAGAGATTGTAAGGTCGTGCCCTCTTTACGGGGACGACCGTAGGCGACGATTCGACTAAGACTTCCTGTGGAAGGTCTAGGTTGAGATCGGACGGTTAGAAACCGTCGTATTTATCATTTTCCGAGCTAATCTCTTACTGCAGGAAGTGGTTAGCCGGTGATCACGGACATTGGGCGATCGTATTATCGATCGTGATGAGATGCATCGATCGCGTATCATCGGTCGGTGATGAGGCATCATCGATCGTGATGGCGACGATTCGATTTTGCGCTAGGTCAAAAGCGGATAACGCTTGTACGCGCCACTTCGCGATAAAAATTTGGAAAAATTCATGATCCGTTCAAAGAAATAGGAGACAAATTCAGAGGCTAAAGTCTATAAAAGGAGGAGGATTCATCTCCAAAGATCATCAATTATTCATCAAGTGCTCCTACAACGCCAACGCTTCAACACCGTCATAACGCCGACGCGGCGACAACCTCAGATCTTCTCTTCGTGTGATTCAAGTAATATTTTTGATATTATATTCTGTGTTTTTTATCTTCATAACGAGGTGAGGTAGGCTTGTTGCCTCATCCTCGTGTATTCGGTTTTTGTAATCGTTGTCTCCTACCTCCAACGAGGAGGAGACGTTTTAGTGCTTTGCCCTCCGTACGCGGTCTAGGACCGATAGGGCCTTGGAGTAGCAACCGCTGGGTTGTGAACCAAGTAAAATAAACGTGTTCATTTATTTTCCGCTGTGCTTACTTTGCGTATTGAACGAACGAAAAAGAAAAGATTTACGATCGCTATTCACCCCCCCCTCTAGCGACGCTTCTCGATCCAACAATATATATATATATATATATTGATATACATATATATTTGTTTTTGCTTGTATGTATGTGATGCATGCTAGTAGAATAATGCTTGTATGTATACAATGCATGCTAGGATATTTTTTTTGTATGTATATGATGCATGATAGAATAATGCTTGTATGTATGTGATGCATGCTAGTATAGGATAATAAAGGCCTTAATGCGTATATGATATACATCACGATTAGATTAGATCTTAATCGAATCAACTCGAAAATGCCTACAAAGTCCTTGATACCCATCACTACCTCGATCATTTGTAGTTGTAGAATCTGCCAAAGCAGAGCAACGCATATTATCTTGGTAGGGTGCGGAGGGACAATCTTGGTCCCGCCTATCATGGCTTGGGTTAGAGTAAGCTCAATTAGATTGAGTAAAACTAGTTAACTCAATTGGATCGAGTAGAGCTATAGGCATATTCAAACCGTTGGAAAGATAGGATAAGATCGCATTTACACTAAATCTTGGGTGATTTAGCCAAAGCTAACTCAAGGTCTTTTGTAAATGTGGGTCTTGTTCCTATAAACAAGATTTTCATAGAGATGTAATTGGTAATGTGTTACCCACCGATCATACTAAGTCTTGGGTGATTTAGCCAAAGCTAACTCAAGGCTTAGTATGATGTGGATCTTGTCCCACAAAAATTATAGCATGTTTGTATGAATCTAGTAATGTGGTTTGACCACATCAATAACTCGATTCTACAAAATTCCTATAATTCAGTGGGAGCATCATTTGATTAAAGGCCTAATTAAATGATAAAAGAAATATGATATTAATTTTCTGCATTGTGTATGTTGTAGATTACTATGTCGACAAACACGAACACTCTCTCCCTGCATTCTGTCCTTGAGAAGGACAAGCCCAATGGAGAAAATTTCCTAGACTAGTACAGGAATCTGAGAATCGTTCTCATCCAAGAAAGAAAATTGTACGTCCTGGAGCAGCCCATTCCGAAGGCACCTCCTACCGTTGCCTCGCGAGCTGACAAAGATGCTTACAAGAAGCATCAAGATGATGCATTATATGTGTCATGTCTCATGATCGCGACCATGAACTCTGAGCTTCAGAAGCAACATGAGTTCATGAATGCTTATGATATGGTTGAACATCTTCGTCAACTATATCAAGGACAAGCAAGGCATGAGAGATATGAAGTCTCTAAGGCATTGTTTCAGTCTAAAATGCAAGATGGGACTCCCGTAGGTCCATATGTACTCAAGATGATTGGGTACGTAGAAAACCTACAGAGATTGGGATTCCCACTTGGCCAAGAGATGGCCACTGACCTGATCTTGTAGTCTTTGCCACAAAGCTACATTCAATTTGTCATGAATTACAACATGAATGAAATTGATAAGACACTGCCTGAGATGCTTAGCATATTGAGAATTGCTGAGCTCAACCTTAAGGAGGGAAAATCTTACTCCATTTTGATGGTGCAAAAGAAGAAAGGCAAGGGCAAGCCTAAAGATAAGGGTAAGTCCCAAGCCAAGGGAAAAGGCAAAGAACTAAAACCCAAAGGAGGGGTGGCCAAAGAAGGGGCTTGCTTCCACTGCAAGGAAGCTGGACACTGGAAGCGTAACTGCAAAGCTTACATGGAAGATCTTAAGAAGAAGAGAAGTGAGACTTCTACTTCAGGTATAAATGTTATAGAAGTCAATCTATCTATTTCTTCATCATGGGTATTAGATACCAGATGTGCATCTCACATTTGTACCAATGTACAGGCGCTGAGAAATAGCAGGGCATTGACAAAGGGCGAGGTGGACCTACGAGTAGGCAATGGAGCAAGAGTTGCTGCTGTTGCTGTAGGAACTTATGATCTATCTCTGCCCACTGGGCTTGTACTAGAACTAGATGAATGTTGTTATGTGCCTGCTTTAACTAAGAACATAATTTCAATTTCTTGTTTGGACAAGAAAGGATTTACATTTATAATAAAGAACAAATGTTGTTCAGTTTATTTAAATGATATGTTCTATTGTAGTGCACATCTAATGAACGGACTCTACTTTCTAGACTTAGAGAGCCCCATCTATAACATAAGTACCAAAAGGTTCAAGTCAAATGAGTTGAACCAAACCTATCTCTGGCATTGTCGCTTAGGTCACATAAATGAGAGTCGCTTATCCCAGCTCTATAAGGATGGGCTGCTGGACTCATTTGATTTTGAATCATATGAGACATGCGAGTCTTGCCTTATTATCAAGATGACCAAGACTCCCTTTAGTGGACACAGCAAAAAAGCAACAGACTTGTTAGGACTTATACATAGTGATGTATGTGGCCCTTTCAATGTTGCTGCTAGAGGTGGTTACAGGTACTTCATTACATTTACTAATGACTTCAGTAGATATGATTATGTGTATCTAATGACACATAAATCAGAATCCTTTGAAAAGTTCAAAGTATTCAAGAATGAAGTACAAAACCAGCTTGGCAAGAGTATTAAGATACTTTGATCAGATCGAGGTGGTGAATACCTTAGCCATGAGTTTTGTGACTATCTAGCTGAGTGTGGGATTCTATCCTAACTCACTCCTCCTGGAACACCACAGTGCAATGGTGTATTTAAAATGAGGAATTGTACCCTATTAGATATGGTACGATCTATGATGAGTCACACATATCTTCCTATATCCTTTTGGGGATATGCTCTAGACATAGCAGCCTTCACCCTTAACCGTGTACCATCCAAGGCTGTGATAAAGACACCATATACAATATGGACAGGAAGAAATCCCAAGATGTCTTTCATGAGGATTTGGGGTTGTGAAGCTTACGTTCGACGTCAAGTCTCAGACAAACTGGGACCCAAATTCGATAAGTGCTATTTTGTTGGATATCCCAAGGAAACAAAGGGATATTACTTCTACATTCCCAGTCAGCACAAAGTGTTTATGCCAAAGGCTGGGGTTTTTCTAAAAAGGGATTTTGTTTCTAGAAAAACTAGTGGGAGTATGTTCAATCTTGAAGAAATTCAAGAGAAGGACCATAGCACTGAGGCCTTGATGGAGGTTGAACAGGAACCACAAAGTGTTGTGGGTGATGAGATTGTTGCACAAAGAGTTGTGGAATAACCACCTATTCAGGTAGACCTACCTCTTCGCAGGTCTGATAGGGTACATCGTCAGCCTGAGAGGTACTCATTTCTCTTGTCTGACCATGATGACGTTATGCTCATTGATAATGAGCCTACCTCCTATCAGAAAGCTGTGATGAGACTAGACTCTGAGAAATGGCAAGAGGCCATGAGATCCGAGATGCAATCCATGTACACCAACCAAGTATGGACTTTGGTTGATCCACCTGAAGGGGTCAAACCCATTGGGTGTAAGTGGGTCTTTAAGAGAAAGACTGACATGGATGGACTTATGCATACCTATAAGGGACGATTGGTGGCTAAAGGTTTCAAGCAAATTCATGGTATTGACTATGATGAAACGTTTTCTCCAGTGGCGATGTTTAACTTCATTCGGATCATGCTTGCTATTGCAGCATACCACAATTATGAGATATGGTAGATGGATGTCAAAACCGCATTTCTGAATGGAAACTTACTCGAGGATGTGTACATGACACAACCTGAGGGTTTTGTAGATCTATAACATACTGGAAAAGTATGCAAGCTGTAAAGGTCCATTTATGGGCTAAAGCAAGCTTCCCGGAGCTAGAATCTTCAATTCGATGATGCGATCAAACAATTTGGTTTCATCAAGAATGAAGATGAACCTTGTGTCTACGAGAGGGTTAATGGGAACATAGTTATCTTCTTTGTATTGTATGTGGATGACATACTACTCATTGGGAATGACATCCCTTCGCTACAGTCTGTGAAGACTTGGTTGGGGACATGCTTCTCAATAAACAACTTAGGTGAAGCAGCCTGTATTCTAGGCATCAAGATCTATAGAGATAGATCTAAGAGATTACTTGGCCTAAGTCAGAGTACATACATTGACACGGTATTACTACGGTTTTCCATGCAGAATTCCAAGAAGGGACTTCTGTCGATGTCACATGGTGTGAGTCTTTCAAAGACTCAAAGTCCCTCTTCTAGAGAGGAGAGAGACCGCATGGATAAGATCCCTTACGCATCTTCTATAGGATCTATCATATACGTCATGCTGTGTACTCGTCCTGATGTCTTGTATGCTTTGAGCATGACGAGTAGATACCAGTCATATCCAGGTGAGCGTCACTGGATAGCAGTCAAGAATATTCTTAAGTACTTAAGAAGGACTAAAGAATATTTCTTGATATTTGGAGGCGATGAGGAGCTAGCTGTAAAGGGTTACAACGATGCCAGCTTCCAAACTGACCAGGATGATTATAGATCACAGTCAGGGTTTGTGTTTTTCTTGAATGGTGGCACTGTGAGCTGGAAGAGTTTGAAGCAGGACACAATTGCTGATTCTACAACAGAAGCCGAGTATATCGCTGTATCTGAGGCAGCAAAGGAGGCAGTTTGGATCCACAAGTTCATTACTGAGCTTGGGGTGGTTCCTAGCATAGCAGATCCTATAGAGCTCTTTTGTGACAACAATGGAGCTATTGCACAGGCTAAGGAACCTCGCTCACACCAACTGACCAAACACATACTATAACGCTTCCATCTCATTCAAGAGATTATCGATAGAGGAGATGTGAAGATTTGCAGAGTACCCACAGAGGCAAACATCGCATATCCCTTGACCAAGGCTTTGGCATAGAAAAAGCATGATGGTCACAATAGGTCATTGGGTATTAGATACTATGGTGATTGGCACTAGTGCTAGTGGGAGATTGTTAGTGAAATCCCTAGAGCCAATCATGTGATGATTATTGTATGGACTTTATTGTATCATATTTCTATTTATAAAGGCATTGTTATTATATTTACTTGTATTGGTTCCAAATAAACTAAGTATAATAACGTCCTTGAGTAGAAGGTTCTTATCTATATCAATCGAATGGTTGAATCGATAATGAGATGATATAGAGAACACTACTCTTAATGATTCCTAGTCAAGTATTAACATTCAAGGACAATGTTAATGCGTAGAGACTAGCATGTAGGTCAACTCGATGAATTGATCTCACAAGTCATGGATATGAGATATCAAGTTGACACATGGGTATGCATTAGAGAATGTATATTGAATGACCTGCCATGAGAAAGTATCATGGATCGTTATATGAGTGTCATATACTTTCTCATGTGACTATTAGTATGACTAATAGTCCTTGGACCTGAAGTCACCATGGTTCCCTACATAAGGAGTTGCATACTTTGGCTTCGTCAAACGTCACCCATAAATGGGTGGACTATATAGGTGATTACTAGGTATGTAACAAATTATGCGGAGGGATATGAGTGATGTAGATGGGATCTATCCCTCCTATATGACGGGAGTGACATCGTTATTCTTGATAGAGTGAGACCACGAAGTGCATGGCCATGCCCAAATGAGTTAATATGAGATATTGAGCTCATTTGATTAGAGTGAGTCTACTTGGAGTTCAAGATATAGATTGTACCGTGGATGACACGGTCTATGCCTCAATTGATCAATCTAGATGTCAAGGATAGAGGGACATTGTCACATATTGTGAGAGTCACAATTAGTAGTCACAAAGGTGATGTTGGAGCTCAACATTCTTGTAACTTGGGTAGCAATGATGTGTTGCTAGATACCACTCATTGCTTATGTTCCTAATTCGGTTTAGGAGCATTGCCAACGTTACAAGAACCTATAGGGTCACACACAAAGGGCAATTAGATGGAGATTAGGTTCATATGATGAACCATGAGGATTAGGTTCATGGGATGAACCAAATTGGATTAAGAGTAATCTAAATTAGACTAATTGAGTTAGACTCAATTTGATTCAAGTGTTGAATGAGTCTAATTTAGATTTGATTCATTGAGTCAATTTAAATTAATGAATAGAGATTCATTAAATCAAATTGACTTGAATCAAGTGGTTAGATTTGATTAACCATGGGAGATAAGAGGTCAAGTTTGACTTGATTTGAGAGAGAAGATGAATGGTCAATTTTGACTTGACCAATTGCCATGTCATGGTGACATGGCATGGGGGCCGGCCAATGATGGTGTTCCACATAATCATTGACTTATCATGTGGTGCCACCTCATGAGGAAGACCAAGAGCCATTGGCTCTTGGAGTTACATGCATGCATGTAACCCCCCACCCAAATGAAGTGGCCGGCCAATATTTTGATTGTGGGAAGTTATTGGAAGTAACTTCATCTTCTTCCTTGGTGCTCTCCTTCTTGCTCTCTCCCATTTTCCTCATCTTGCCGTGGACATCAAGGGTGCTATCACACTCTAAGGTGTCTTCTCAACCATTTGTCCGTTTGGATACTAATAGAGGAGTGTACACTTGACACTCTTCGAGATTCAGCAAAGCTTTTGGACGAGCGGGATAAGCGAAGGGCATCGCTATGAGGGTAACGCTCTCATCTAATAGATCTAAGGTAGATCTAGGTTTATTTAAACACATACATGTTTTACTTTTTTTATATCTTCATACGGATCCGTGGTCGGACTTCTGCAATGCAAAAAGCGGTTTTTGCGGCTCGAAAAGTCCAACATCATCAGTGCCAAATACCTGTGGAACAAATTAATCGAGCTACATGAAGGAACACCCGATGCTATGGTATGTAAAAGGGATTTGTTCTTAAATAAACTATACAATCTAAAGATGCAGGATCGCGAGACCACCACCCAACTACATGCACGGATCCAAGACATCGTCAATGGTCTTCATTCGATCGGGCAAGCCGTAGAGAACCGGGACATTATAAGGTATTCTTTAAATGCTTTCCCTAGGACTACCTTGTGGGCATCCATGGTCAATGCCTACAAGGTTTCTCAGGACCTTTATAAACTTAGACTAGACAAATTATTTTCTGAATTTGAACTCCATGAACAGTCTAATTCAGCTCCCGAGAAAGGTATTGCCTTATTTGCAGGTTCGAAGAAGAAGGCCGCAAACAAACCACCCCCGAAGGAAGAGGACGAATTCGAATCCGAATCCGAAGAGGAGGTCGCAATAGTCAACATTGTGTGAAGAATAGTTCGACAAGAAAGAAGGTAATTGAAGAACGAGAACCAAGAGTAATACAAGTCAAGGAGGCGGCCAAAGCAAAAGGGAGCAAGGAATTGTTCGATCGAGAAGCGTCGCTAGAGGGGGGGGGGTGAATAGCGAGTGTAAATCTTATCCGTTCGTTTGTTCGATATACGAGCAAGCACAGCAGAAAAGTAAAAATGACAAGTTTATTTTTACTTGGTTCACAACTCAGTAGTTGCTACTCCAAGGCCCTAACGGTCCTAGACCGCGTACGGAGGGCAAAGCACTATAAGATCTCCTCCTCGTTGGAGGTAGGAGACAACGATCACAAAATCGAAAGTACAAGGATGAGGCAACAAGCCTACCTCATCTCGTTACGATTAAAACAAAGAATACAATAATAAAAAAAATTACTTGCTGCTGCAGCCAACGAAGAAGATTAGAACTTATCGTCATGTCGCCATTATGATGGTGTTGAAGCTTTGGCATTGTAGGAGCACTTGAGAATAATCTTGATGAATGAATGGGTTGGAATCCTCCCCTCATTTTATAGAGTTTTGTCTCAGAATAAGTCTCCTCATCTTTTAGAATAGATCATGAAGTGGTACCAAATTTTATCGCGAAGTGACCGCGTCAAACGTTATCCATTTTGACCTAGCGCAAAAGGCTGATTCATCGCCATCAGTCGACTGATGCCTTCCATCAGTCGACTGATGAGCATCAGTCGACTGTCCAATGACCAGCAATCGACTGTCAGCCTGGCCACTTCTCTGTAATAAAAGGTTAGCACGGAAAATGATAAATATGATGAATTTTGACCGTCTGATATCGACCTAAACCTTCCACATGAAGTCTTAGTCGGATCGTCACCTACGGTCGTCCCCATATAGAGGACATGACCTTACCATCTCTCACTCACACGAGCTTACCTTTGGTCCTTTAAGATCTGTCGCTTTGCTTCAGGTCTTCCACCTAGGTTCTTCGACTCCTATGAAGTTCCCTCGGTGTTGCTCGACCACCACATCTCCCTCTGGGTGTCACTGACCTTCGGCTTAGCTTAGTCTTTCTACACACTTGATTAAGCTCGTGAGACAATGATATAAACTTAACTTTGTGTCTTTGTCATAATCAAAATACAAGTTCGATTATCTGGTGCCCCTGCACCAACAATCTCCCCCTTTTTGATCTATGGCAAACCAACACAAAGTTAAGGGAAATTAAAGCATAAAACAAGTATAGTAAATGATGAATGCCATTTCCAAAAACTCCACCTCAACCAAAACTCCCCCTTAACCCTAGGTGAGTTTTGAAAAAGATAATGTGAAACTCCCCCTTAACTTTCACTCTTCTCCCCCTTTTGCCATAAATAAAAAAAATGTTGGGGTTTTTGTATAAAATAAGGGTTTAAAAAACAATATCATATATGCATGCATTGAGGTAAATCAACTATGAGTCCAAGCATGTGTCTAGCAGTAGTTAGATAGATTGGTTCGAGGTGTGTCCCTCTGCACCAATAATCTAAAGGTTTGTAATATAACCCTTAGGGTTAGTTTGCTCTCCCCCTTAGTCAAATAGATGTAGGGGGCGCTAAACTTTGGCCTAAAGAGTTGTAAATAGTTGTTAAATACAATTGTTGAGAAAATAAGTAGTATTTTGAAAAGGTTATTTTAAGTATATTTCAATTATCCTTAACATCTCACCCATTCTATGTGTCCCAGAATTTGTTCGCCTTATATGTTTTGTGAGATTATTTGAGATTGATTAAAGATAGTCAACCTTGGGTTAGATTCGGATTTAACCTTTAGATCGTTAAGTAACTTTTCGAGAAATTGGTTTCCAGGTCGTGGCGAGGCACAGGGTCCTTCTTTGATCGGAACAATGATCACTTCTTTAGACAAAGCCAAATTCAAGAAAATATCGCTTAAGTCACTTAGGGTTACTTCCTGGTCTAACTAGTTTAGGATATGGTGAGGTAGCTTTAGCTAGTTCCACTTGATCAAGTGCACCAAGCTAGATATGCCTTATCTAGTTCGAATACACGAGGCTTTGTTTTCCTAACGTGCTATCATCTCGCCGCGTCCTGATACTATGTTGTCAAAAGTTTACTATCTATTTTCCCTATCTAACCGTTCTAAAACTTAAAATAAAATATGCAATGGTTTTGTTAAGTAAGCGGGTATACTATTTTAGTGTTAGCTCCCCCTGGACCATTGAATTAATATGGTCTATTCAAATAATGAACTTGATCCTGGGGAATCCAATACTTATTAGTCCTTATATGTGAGTTCAATAAAACCTTTGGGACCCATGCTTGGACTCTTTGATGACTATGATTTATGATAGACATATATGATCTATTCGTAGTCTTTGGACTAAATCTAAGTCCGGGTTTTGTTGTACACGTCTCTTTGGGTTCCAAGTAGTTGGTTAAGATTCTTAGATCCCAACGTGAACCTTTCTAACCTATCCTCGACCTCTTGAACTCGATCTTTCAAGAGAGAATTCTCCTCCTCAAGTTTTTCAACTTGGGCTGAGTTTCCCTCTTGAACTTGACTAGTTGAAGAGGTTAAAATAGCCTCTTGCTTGAGAGTTTCAACCTCCTCAAGTAACGACTCAACTCTAGACTCGGGCTTAGTTAATTTCCTAGTAAGAATTTTAATTGTAAGGTAAAGTGTATTAATTAAAGAGAAGCTAACCTTGACTTTCCCTTTTGGTCCGGCTTTGAGTTTTCTCTCAAAGTAGTCTTCGGGGTCGGAGTTGTAGTTGGACTCGACTTCGAATTCTGACTCGGACTCCTCCGGTCTTGCTATGTAAGCTATATCTTCTTTGTTGTCCCAAGTTGCATGGAAAACCTTCTTTTGATTTGATTTGAATTGTGCCCTCTTATGGTTCTTTAGTAGCTTCATTTCCCTTCGAACTATCTTCCACACTACGTTCACTATTGCCTCCACCTCTTCGGATTCGGACTCTGATTCGTCTTCAGGTTTGAGTCCATCTTCTTGCCTGGTAGGTGGAATGCTTCTTTGTCCTGCAATTAGAGCAATACCTCTCTCGACTCGGACCATGTTAGTCTGCTCGTGAAGTTCAAACTCGGAAAATAATTTGTCTAACCTAAGCTTCGAAAGGTCCTTAGAGACCTTATAGGCATCGACCATGGATGCCCACAAGGTAGTCCTAGGAAATGAATTAAGAACGTACCTTAGAAGGTCGTGGTTTTCGACCTTGTGTCCGATGGTGTGCAGGTCGTTGACAATGTCATGGACGTGGGCGTGTAGTTGCGTCGCCGTCTCGTGTTCCTGCATCTTAAGTTTATACAATTTATTGAAAAGAAGGTCACGTTTACATACCTTAGAATTGGACGTTCCTTCATGTAGCTCGATTAATTTGTTCCATAGGTCCTTTGCACTGATGAAGGGTCCGATGCGGTTGAGCTCCTCTTTGGGCAAACTACACTACAACATTTGGGTCGGCTTTGCATTGGCTTAAATTTGCCTCTTGGTTGCATTGGTCCACTTGTTGAAGTCCAAGGGCTCGCCTTGATCATTGGTGGGTAGAGCAAAGCCGGTTTGGATGATTATCCAAGTCTCGACTTGTGTTTTTAGAAAACACTCCATCCGACCTTTCGAATAACGGAAATCATATCCGTTAAAGAACGGAGGTCAGGTGGTGCTGTACCCCTCAATGTGGGCCATTAAATATCTTGGAAAACACGAATAAAAACCAAAAGGAATTCCAAGACTTGGTCTTGGATTAGTAATGCGGGAAATAATAAGAAATAAATAGAAATAAATAAGAAGAATAAGAAACTAACAAAAACTAGGAACTTACAACCTTCGATGTCCCCGAAAGGGTACTAGACGATAGTTTTTGGGGATGGAAACAGCTTGTTACAAGAGTAAACCCTCATAAAAAAATGTAGATCTCTCAGAGAGCTTTGTTTTGTAGGTAGATCGTCTTGTGAGTCCACTTGTGCGAAATGTTATGGCCATTTTACCATCGGCTACTCCAAAAGAGAATACTTGCAAACACACAAACAAAAGAAAAGTGCCAAGACTTCATCTTTGATTAGTAGTGCGGGAGGAAAATAAAACCTAAAAAAAACACGAATCGAAAAATACGAAAAGAAAACCAAAAAGTGCTAGATTGGTGGTTTCACCAAATCTTAGCACCCCCGCTCTGATACCAATTGTTGGATCGAGAAGCGTCGCTAGAGGGGGGGGGTGAATAGCGAGAGTAAATATTTTTCGTTCGTTCGTTCGATATACGAGCAAGCACAGTGGAAAAGTAAAAATGACAAGTTTATTTTTACTTGGTTAACAACCCAGCGGTTGCTACTCTAAGGCCCTAACGGTCCTAAACCGCGTATGGAGGGCAAAGCATTATAAGATCTCCTCCTCGTTGGAGGTAGGAGACAACGATCACAAAACTGAAAGTACGAGGATGAGGCAACAAGCTACCTCACCTTGTTACGATTAAAATAAAGAATACAATAATAAAAATAATTACTTGTTGCTGCTGCCGACGAAGAAAATTAGAACTTGTCGTCGCGTCGGCGTTATGATGGTGTTGGAGCTTTGGCATTGTAGAAGCACTTGAGAATAATCTTGATGAATGAATGGGTTGGAATCCTCCCCTCCTTTTATAGAGTTTGGTCTCAGAATAAGTCTCCTCATCTTTTGGAACATATCACGGAGTGGTACCAAATTTTATTGCGAAGTGGCCACGTCAAACGTTATCCATTTTGACCTAGCGGTGATTAATGCCGCCATCAATCAATCGATGTCTTCATTAGTCGATCGATGAGCATCGGGCCGATCGCTTGACCCAATGACCTGCAATAAGAGATTAGCACAGAAAATGATAAATATGACAATTTTTGACCGTCCGATCTCGACCTAGACCTTCCACAGGAAGTCTTAGTCGGATCGCCGCCTACGGTCGTCCCCGTATAGAAGACACGACCTTACCATCTCTCACTCACACGAGCTTACCTTTGGTCCTTTAAGATCTGTCTCTTTCCTTTCGGTCTTCCACATAGGTTCTTCGACTCCCACGAAGTTCTCTCGGTGTTGCCCGACCACCACAGCTCCCTCTGGGTGTCGCTGACCTTCGGCTTAGCTTAGGCTTTCTGTACACTTGATTTAGCTCATGAGACAATGATGTAAACTTAACTTTGTGTCTTTTCCATAATCAAAACACAGGTTCGATTATCTGGTGCCCCTGCACCAAAAGGAAAGCCTTCCATGCAACTTGGGACAATGGAGAAGAAGGTGTCGACATAGCTTACATGGCAAGACTGGAGGAGTCCGTGTCAGAATCTTAAGCCAAGTCCAACTACAACTCCGACTCCGACCCCGAAGACTACTTCGAGAGGAAACTCAAAGCTGGACTAAAAGGGAAAGTCAAGGTTAGCCACTCTTTAATTAGTACACTTTACCTTACAATTAAAATACTTATTAGGAAATTAACTAAGTCCGAGTCTAGGGTTGAGTCATTACTTGAGAAGGTTGAAACCCTCAAGCAAGAGGCAACTCTAACCTCTTCAACTAGTCAAGTTCAAGAGGAAAACTCAACCCAAGTTGAAAAACTTGAGGAGGAGAATTCTCTTTTGAAAGACCGATTTCAAGAGGTCGAGGCTAGGTTAGAAAGGTTCACGTTGGGATCTAAGAACCTTAAGCGACTACTTGGAACCCAAAGAACCGTGTACAACAAAGTCGGACTCGGATTTAAGTCAACGACTATGAATAGATATTACATGTCTATTGTGAATCGTAGTCATCTAAGAGTTCAAACATGGGTCCCAAAGGTTTTATTGAACTCACATATAAGGACTAATAATTTTGGATTCCCCAGGATCAAGTTAATTATTTGAATAGAGCATATTGGTTCAATGGTCCAGGGGGAGCTAACACAAAAATAGTATACCCGCTTATTTAAAAAAACCATTGCATATTTTATTTTAATTTTTAGAATTGCTAGATAAGGAAAATAGTAAGTCAACTCTTGACAACATAGTATCAGGATGCGGCGAGATGATAGTACGTTAGGAAAATAAAGTCTCGTGTATTCAAACTAGATAAGGTGTATCTAGCTTGGTGCACTTGGCCGAGTGGAACTAGCTGAAGCAACCTCGTCGTATCCTAAACTAGTTAGACCAGGAAGTAACCCTAAGTGACTTAAGTGATATTTTTTTGAATTTGACTTTGTCTAAGGAAGTGGTCATTGTTCCGATCAAAGAAAGCCCCTGTGCCTCGATGCGACCTGGAAGCCAGTTTCTCGAAAAGTTACTTAACGATCTAAAGGTTAAATCCGAATCTAACCCAAGGTTGACCATCTTTAATCAATCTCAAATCATCTCACAAAACATATAAGGTGAACAAATTCTGAGACACATAGAATGGGTGAGATGTTAAGGATAATTGAAATATACTTAAAATAACCTTTTCAAAATACTACTTATTTTCTCAACTATTGTACTTAACGACTATTTACAACTCCTTAGGCCAAAGTTTAGCGCCCCCTACATCTCTTATACTTCATATATTTGACTAAGGGGGAGAGCAAACAAACCCTAAGGGTTATATTACAAACCTTTACATTATTGGTGCAAAGGGACGCACCTCGAACCAATCTAACTACTGCTAGATGCATGCTTGGACTCATAGTTGATTTATCTCGATGCATGGATATACGATATTGTTTTTCATCCCCTATTTTATACAAAAACCCCAACATTTTTTTTTATTTATGGAAAAAGGGGGAGAAGAGCGAAAGTTAAGGGGGAGTAACACAAACTTTAATTTTGAAAATTAAAGTATCTCTTTCAAACTTCACCTAGGGTTAAGGGGGAGTTTTGGTTGAGGGGGAGTTTTTGGAAATGACATTCATCATTTACTATACTTGTTTTATGCTTCAATTTCCCTTGACTTGGTGTTGGTTTTCCATAGATCAAAAAGGGGGAGATTGTTGGTGCAGGAGCACCAGATAATCGAACCTATGTTTTGATTATGGCAAAGACACAAAGTTAAGTTTACATCATTGTCTCATGAGCTAAATCAAGTGTGCAGAAAGGCTAAGCTAAGCCAAAGGTCAGCGACACCTAGAGGGAGCTATGGTGGTCAGGTAACACTCGAGTGACTTCGGAGGGAGCTGAAGGAATCGAGTGGAAGGTCGGAAGCAAAGCGATAGATCTTAATGGACCAGAGGTAAGCTCATGTGAGTGAGAGATGGTAAGGTCATGTCCTCTGTACGGGGATGACCGTAGGTGGCAATCTGACTAAAACTTCCTGTGGAAGATCAAGGTCGAGATCAGATGGTAAGAAATCGTCGCATTTACCATTTTCCGTGCTAACCTCTTATTGCAGGGAAGTGGCCAGGCTAGCAGTCGACTTCTGGTCATTGGGTAGTCGACTGATGTGTTGGGATGTATACTAAAAAGTTTATCTTTTGTATGAACATCTTTATTTTTGAAATAAGAATCACCTTATCATTGTTTGCATTTTTATGGTTATGCATATTGTCTAATACATTACATTGTAGATAACAATGTGTGTGGTGTCACACGGGAGATCATGTTATCGACTCCTTGTAAAGTATAAGTAAAGGCTCACAATCGAGATGGCTTTGGACAAACCATTGGAATGGTTGTAGTGTGATTTGGTATTGGTTTGTCTTAACCATAGAATCACACTAGTGCACTTTGTGTGTATTGAGCAGGACCGACTTAGAGGTGATTCGATTTATTGCTGACTATATAATTGAATCAGACCTCAGATATTATATTGTACATGCTCTTAATCCCGATATAATAATGGGCACATATACTTAGTATTCATTTCTTTGATTTACCAATGGGCGAGATTTATAGATTAAATCGATAGGCTCGGTAAGTTGGGAAATGATATTATTTATATGGTGTGTCATTGATTATAGGAGGAAACCGTGTCCTATATATTAGGAAGATGATGCCCCCTTGAGGAGCTCATAAGGTTCATCATGTAAACCCTGCAAGTGGACTTGGTCCGACATAATGATAAGGTTGAGATGTACTACTCATGGAGTTAGATGTGGATTAATTAATGGTCAGTAAATTAATTAATCGACGGACATTCGAGATCTTAAACACGGGGAGAAAATGTACAAATAATATATGGAGCCCATATTAACTTATGGGGGTTGGTGAGGTAGATCAATGATAATCCTCTAGTGGAATGGATAATCATTAATGGATCGGACTTTATGTGGGCTTGATCCATTGGGTGGCCAAGATCCAACTCCTCCTCATGGTCCCTATTGTAGCCTATTAATACCTCATGATGCTTAGATCCAATGGATGAAAACAAAACTCTAGATCCAACGGTAGAGATTAAATCTCTAGATCCGACGGTTGAGATTAAATCTCTAGATCCGACGGTTGAGATTAAATCCCTAGAACCAATGGTGGAGAATAAAACAAGGCTTAAGCCTAAACTCTATATAAAGGGGCTTATGGCTTGGGCGGCAAAGAGATGGATGGGATTAGGGTTTGCTTCCCTTGGGCGGCAAGCAATCCCATTAGGGTTAGGATTAGGAGTGGGCGGCTAGGGTTTTGGTGTGGGGGTGGGCGGCAACAAGTGGAGGAGGACTCTTCTTCTTCTTCCTAAGGTTTGGCCGGCACCTATCCTTCTTCCATATACTTTGGCCGATGCTCAACCTATCCTTCTTCCCCTCTTCCTTGGCCGGCAATTAGGAGAGCTAGGTTTAGGGTTTTGGGCGGCTACAAGGAGAAGAGTTGGTTTCCATTCTCTTCTCCAAGTGTTGGCCGGCGCCCATTCTCTTATTGATTCCCCTTTGGCCGATTCCCATACTCCGTGTTCTTTTCCTTGGCCAGCGGCAACATCGAGTCTATTGACTTGGTGGCTGGTTCTAGATAGGAAGAAGAGTTTTGTTTGATGATCTTCCTTTGTTCGGAGTGAACAAGGAAAGGAAGATTGGTGATCTAGGAGGCTTCGACTTTTGGAAGATCGTCGCCCACACGACGTCCAAAAGGAGGAAGGACATAAATAGAAGATCAAGAGGTATAAGAAGAGGTATAATCTTGTTTATATTGATTAGTGTTCTTTTGTATTATGTCTATAATTGTTTTCAATTATATGCATGTTGTATGTGGTTGTTTATTTTATGTATGTGGCTAAATATACTTGGACCTCGTACATAAACACAAAAGTCGGCGATCCGTACATCTTCTATTCCGTGACTATTCGTGGAATAGAGGTTGGTCGCTTGAACAACAAGTTTGTTCAAGTGACTACTCTAAACGAATAGCACGACGATGACAAGGTTGCTTGGGAAATCCCTCTTGTCAAGGATAAATTTTTTATCCGGGGATGTAGAAGGGATCGCCGTGAACAAGCAACTAAGTCGAGAGGGGAAGCGAAATCCAACAATTGGTATCAGTGCTACGGTTTTCGGTTTTGTATGTTTAAGATTAGGTTACTCTTATGCATTTTTCATATATTATATGTGTCGGATAATAGTAGGATATGCGTAGGTTAACTCTTTGGTTGTAGGCATAAGATCCGACTATTATGGCCATATGCGTGTATGTGATTGTATGTGTGTAATAGTATATTTTATTGAATCCTCGGGGTTGACGAGGCTAGTATTTAATTTTTTGTAAATTAGATACGACATTGTTTAGCCACTCTTTTTATTTTAGTTTACTTTCGATCTAGATTACATGTACACTCCCTCGTGAAGTATAGTATCGATGGATGTAAATTAAAATAGTTTTTAGTCTCGGCTCAGATCTCTGGATGGCTCATACATGGCGTAGGAGGAGCGGACGAGAAGGCGATACGATGGGAGACATATTGAAGACAAAAGCCATAATAGTTGGAAATTTTTTATTTTTCATATTTATTGCTTATTATTTGATATGCATGTCGTAGGCTAGAAAATTCCTCAATTTTAAATTACTAAGTGGGAGAGGGATATTTTTATAAATTCTCACGGCCTCCATTACGATTTGACATGTGATGCAAGCAAACTTGCGCGTCGGCTCTGAGTGCTTTCCTCCCCATCGAATGAGTTTGTTTGCAGATCACAAGGTCGAATATGGTTATATGAAATTATTATGGACCGTGTGTACTTCCCCATCGTAAGGCACATAACCTGAGATAATTACCTTAGTACCAAGTAATGGTGAACACTTAGATACAAATATAAGTATCCTCTCCATCAGAGTCACTGCTTTTATATGTAGGGCCGAAGAGAAACCAACTATTAATTTTATTTGTCAAAAAGTTAGGTTGACAAGATAGTAAAATTAATGGGTAAAACCTCCTCTTACAAATGTAGAATTTGTATACGTCCACACGATCGTGGCATACGATGTTCTCGGTGTTTTGAGGTGTTGGTTGATTTTAAAATTTTATTGTTTGAGGAATCAATAATTTTTTAAAATCCAAAGTAATGATCTATGTGATTCTTAGGATTTTCAAAAATGACATTCATTCCACTTGCTATAATACTAAAGGAAAATAAACTTACTGTACATAATTATGTTGATTGGAAAAAGGAATCTTGACATTGTCTTAACTGCTGAGGAGTACAAGTATGTACTCTTCGAAGAGTGTCCTCTTAAGCCTACGAATGAGCTGGAAGTCCTTGGAGCTGAGATCGATGGGGAAACCCAGGTTAATATCATTCTCCAGTCGACAGAAAGGCTTGCATAGGCTTAGGCCATGGTTGCTCAGAAGGTTTCTACTTCTAAGCCGAAAGGCAAAAAGAAGAAGAAACAAGGTGGAGCAAAGGTGGTGGGAGAATCTCAGGGAGGAGTGAAGAAGTCGAAAGGAAAGTACTTCACTTGCAAGTAGGATGGACATTGGAAGAAGGACTATCCCAATCCGAAGTAGAACAAAGGTATATCCTTTGATCTAGTCGTTGAAACATGGTTGGCGGTGTTATCTTCCGGCACCTGGTGTGTAGATACGGGAGCCTCTGATCATGTCTGCAATACTTTACAGGGGTTCCAGGAAACTCGACGATGAACTGAGGGAGAGATTACCGTTTACTTGGGCAATGCCACGAAGGTGGCGCCTGTTGCAGTGGGAGATGTTTATTTGTCTTCTGAGAGGAATAAACTTTGGTTCTGGAAAATTTCCTTTATGTACCTTTATTTAGAAAGAATTTGATTTCGTTTTCTAAATTATTTATGGATGGATAATCTATTTCTTTTAATGACAGAGTTGTTATAAAAAGGAATAGGTAGATTATCTGTTGTGGTACATTGATAGGAAATTTGTATATACTCGAACCAAAAGCTCCCACGATGCAAATAGAAGTTAATAACTCATCTTCTAAATTCCAATAAGAGAAAAGAACTTTCGAAGAGAACCAAACATATCTTTGGCATCTTAGGCTTGGTCATATTAACCTAAGCAGAATTCAAAGGTTGAAAGCTGATGGACCTCTGGGTTCATTAGTGGTGGATGATTTCCCAACCTACGAATCTTGCTTGGAGGGTAAAATGACCAAGAGGTCTTTTAAGGCCAAGGGGTATAGAGCCAAAAGTGTGTTAGAATTGGTTCATGTTGGTGCAATCGGCCCAGGTCACGATTGACCAGGAATCGAGCTTGGCTCAAGAGATGTTTTGATGTTAGACAAAAACATATGACAATGTAATTGTCATGGTAAAGTCCAAGTCATGGGTACTTGGCATGGAAAGTCCAAGTGGGACACTTGGCATTTGGGAAAGTCCAAGCATGGGTCTTGGCATGAGAAGTCCAAGGGGTTTGATATTGGCGGCGTAAAGTCCAAGTGGAGTCTTGGCGGCGAAAGTCCAATGTGTCTTGGAGGTGTAGACACCATTAGCATGACATAGCCGATGGAAGCACCTGAAGGCTAGCGCGATGGATGAACAAGTCATGGATGACTTGGAGGGATCCGAGAGGCGTGAGGCAGATGAAGGTGGCTAGAAGGCTTAGGTCTAGGCTAAGGGTGGTCTAGCAAGTATGGGGACACCATACTTGGGTTAAAACCTCATGTTTGAGGTGTGCCAGTCGACTGATGTCATGTGGCAGTCGACTGGCGTAGTCAACTAGGGTTTGACTGCGGGAATTGCCCTAGCAGTCTATTGATCGTGTGATCAGTCGACTGATGCTCGGATTTCAGGGCACAGAATGGAGTCTCACTCGACCGCTGGGATGAGCAGTCGAGTGATGTCTTAGCTGTTGGATTTTTCCAGCGTGGATTACACCATTGTCTCATAGCAACAGTGTGATCGGTCGAGTGATGCTCCCGAGCAGTCGACTGATCGACCTTTTCCAGCACAGATTGAAGCTATAAAAGGAGCTCGTGATGGAGGAATAGGTATCAGTTTTCTTGGACGTTTTGAAGCGATTTGCTGCTGCAAATCAGGGCCTTCATGTGCTAGTCCAAGGCAATCAACAAGCAAGCTTCCAAAGAGTTTTTGTAAAGTGTTCTTTACTTCTCTTATTGTATTTCATATTGTATTTGCTTGTTGTGTTTAGATTATTGTTGTAATCATATTGTAAGGGGTTTCTCCGCCTCCGACTTGTGTCGAGAAGGAGTGTTTATCATAGTGGTGTGTGATTGACATTGCTAGGGTTTGTACGGACCCAATCAGTGGAGTAGGAACCGTTCGGTTCCGAACCATGTTATATCCGTGTGTTTGCGTTGTTGTTTTATTTTGTTATTGCTTTCATTACTATTCCGTTGCACGCTAACGATATTTGTAGAGACGACACGCGATCGAATTCCATCTACGAACGAACACGACACTATTCACCCCCCTCTAGCGGCTTCAAATATCCTACAATTGGTATCAGAGCCTGGGGCTCTTCTACGGATTAACAACCCTGAGTCAAGACGCTAGAGGAATAAGATGGAATCCCAAGACAAGCTTGGATGGGACATCAACACTCCACCATCGTATGATCGAGAAGACTTTTCGGTGTGGAGAACAAGAATGGAGACATTCTTGATGATGGATATAGAGGATTGGTTCATCCTTGTAGAAGGTTTTGAACCTCCTCGGGATTGGAATGGACAAGTCCTCAAGTTGAAGAAATGGACTCAAGAGCAACGATAAAAGTTCAAAACCGAAGCCAAGGTAACAAAACTTTTAGAAGATTTGATACCTAATGATGTTTTGTCTAGGCTAGGTGAATATCTTGATGCCAAGGAGCTATGGGATAAATTAGCCAAGTTCAATGAGAAGCCCCACTTGGCACAAGTAGAAGAAGATAAGTAAGAGGATGAAGAGAGTTCATCATCCTCAAGAGCAAGTGAGGAATCGGAAGTTGAAGAGGAGTCAACTTCCGGATTGGTGGAAGAAGAAGTAGAAGACACCTCCACCTCTAGGATTGAGGGGGAGGAAAGAATTTCCACTCCGGAGCAACAAGAGGAAGCTTCGACATCTAGTCAAGATGAAGAAGCTCCAATTCCGGCACCTACCACCACCATAGCTAACTCAAGCATGTCAATTGTAAATAAAAATCATATAATATGCTTTGAGTGTAGGGAATCCGGACACTACAAAAGTAAGTGTCCAAAAAGGGTTAAGAAAGCTCCTCCGGCACCAAAAGTCAAGGATGTCGGTGTCCCAATCAAGAAGAGCAAGGAGCACGTGGTGTGCTTCAAATGCCGACAACCGGGACACTATAGGAGCCAATGTCCTAGAAGAAAGGAGGGAGCTTCACAAGTAGGGGGAGTCTCTAAGACTAACCCTAAGGTATATTTTCATAATGTTCATTCTTTAAATTCTAAGCAAAAGCATGCTAGAATTAATTCAAATAAATTTGCTATTACTCATGAATCAAAGCATGCTAGGAATGATAACTCTAGGTCTATTTTAAAGAAGGAGAAATTTGGGACTAATGTCCCTAGAAATGTCATTCCTAAGAAAACAATTAAGAAAATCGAAAACCATTTAGGTATCAATCCCAATAAGGGTAGACATATGTCTAAAGTGAATGGTAATGCCCAAAAACCTAATCAAAAAATCATTTGAGCAATTAGAGTTAGAAAATCAAGCCTTGAGGTCAAGGCTTGAGAAATTGGAAAAGACTCTTGCAAATATGAAAAATCAATTTGAAGGGTCAAAGTATCAAACTCTAGGATCTAGAAGTCAACAAAAAGTGTGTAAGAGGCAAGAATCATCTAGGAGACAAGGTTTGAGTCACAAACCTATGTCTAAGAAAGTAATGCCTACTTATCATAATGTTCCATTTGATTATGGAACTAAACCTAGGTCTAGGAAGACCAAGGTCAATAGGGAAGTCATCCCTAAGGTTGACCAAAGATTGTGCCTAGTGGCTAAGGTTTCAAGGAAACCTAGGGAAGCCACTAAGAAGCTTGCAAGGGGAGTTACCCCTAGAGTCAACCATGACAAGACCCAAATGACCAAGGCTAATAATCCTAGAAGGGTCATTAGGAAGGTATCTAGGGAGGTTATCCCTAAGGAATACCTAATTAATCCTAGGAGCTCAAATAGATTTTGGGTTCCAAAGAGCGTGATTGATTCACGTTAAATGGGTTAGGATGTGCCAACCTTGATTGGATGGGTAGTTAACTCAACCATGGTAAAGGTGACACTTTAGGTTATTTTCAAGGTTATGGTTACCTTGGAAATACATTTGAGCTTTAATCCTAAAAGATTTTAGGATGTGCCAATATATTTTTGAAATCATGAAAATCAATAAAATTGGCACAATCTAGATTTAGAGGTCATAGTGTGTCACTTTAATCTTTGGCACACTTTAGGAATCAATGTATCAAGAGAAGTGTGTTTAAGGTGTAGAAGTTACATCAAGAGTGATACTCAAGTGCCACACACCTTGATGTCTTGCACTTACCATGCTTCATGTGTTTGCATGGAAGGAATGTCTAGGGTGGATTGCATCTCACAAAACAAGTCTTTTACCTTGATTGTGTATTTCAACACTTAGAAAGGGTGAGATATTAGGATTTTTGTTTTCAGTTTTTGTAGTGAGATTGAGCTTCTCAAATCTCCATTTTGGATGTAAAAACTGAAATCTTATTAATTGAATGAAATATTCTGTTTATGGAAATCACTTGTGTCTGATTGTGTGCTTGTATTAATTTATTGGTTTATGGAAAATTGCCATATCATGACATGAAATTTCATCTTATCATATAACATGTCATGCCATTGTTTAGGATTATTTTAGATGTCATGTTATGTTTTTAGATTATATCATATGCCATGACATCATGATCATTGGCCATGTGTTATTATTTTGCTATCATTATGCCATGATCATTCATGCATTTATTGTGATTAAAATTGATTTAAGGAAGAATGACATGACTTGGAGTCCCATTTATAAGGGAATCAAGTAGGGTTGCCTAGAAAATGCATGAGGCCATAATAATCCTAACTCCACATCTCACATCACATTGACATATATGTGTATGTATACACCCTAGATACATGTGAGATGCTAGGATAATAAGTTAGGTTCAAGGTGCATAGGTAGTGCATCTAGATGAACTCAAACTTATTTTAATCATCACCAAGAAGCATGAGGAAAGCTAATATACAAGTTATGTATATTTAGCCAATAAACCATGGTTCAAAATAGGTTTTCAAAAATATTTTAAAATCAATTTAGAAAACTTTGGTGAAGTCTATCTTTTGATAGTCATCATCATTGTAGAAGTTGATACAAAGTAGATCAAAAACTTTAAAGTTTTAATAGTTTTTGAACTTTGTACCAATCTCCTATTTTACTGGTTAAAATATTTTTCTAAAATTTTTCACCGATTGTATGTGTGATAAGTAATATACATATCAAGTTTCGTGATTTTTTGATTTACGTAGAATTACTTATGAATTTCCAGAAGTCGAGTCTGATATCTGAAAATCAGATTTTTAGTTATCAGTCGACTACCTCTGAGGCGATCGTGATGGGCGGCTTGCTCAATGGTAGTGCGGTATCACTCATTGTTGCCGTGCTCAACGATGGGCACATCGATCGTAGTAGTAGTCGACTGTCAATGCTGATTTCGGGAAAACTAGGGTTGTTTAGTCTGATTTCAGCTACGGTTAAGGTCCCTAATCACTCCTAACCCTAGGATATGCTTTGGGAAGCATTATAAAGGGTGAAAATCCATTGGATATTGATTTGGAGAGGTATTTAGGATTTGTATCAAATTTAAGGTGTTGGAAAGTTCAATGTTGAATCTCTAACCTTATCTTTGATGGTTCAGAGTTCCAATTGTCTTAGGGACTTCCCAAAGACATTGTTGGTGCAATGGTTAAGGGGGAGTAAGCCTTTAGGGGGAGGTATCCATCATGGTATGATGGATGATGGTTCTTGGGAAGGAAAAATGAGATTTTCCTATACCCAACTTGGAAATTGGGAAAGTGTAGGATTGCCTCTCTTGAGTGATATGGGACTTATCACTAGGAAGATGGTAGGCATCCTAGGTATTTTTGGACCAAGGGGGAGATTGTAAGATCTCATTGGGACATGAGACATTGACCTCCTTGGAGGGATAACCTTTTTGATGTATGTCAAAAAAGGGGGAGAACATTAAATCACCAATTTAGGATAATTGGTAAGGAGTCTTTGAGTTAGATGGTCTAACTCAAATGGTTTGTTTTGTTTGGTTTTTGTCAAAAATCAAAAAGGGGGAGATTGTTGGTGCAATCGGCCCAGGTCACGATTGACCAGGACTCGAGCTTGGCTGGAGAGATGTTTTGATGTTAGACAAAAACATATGACAATGTAATTATCATGGTAAAGTCCAAGTCATGGGTACTTGGCATGGAAAGTCCAAGTGGGACACTTGGCATTTGGGAAAGTCCAAGCATGGGTCTTGGCATGAGAAGTCCAAGGGGTTTGATATTGGCGGCGTAAAGTCCAAGCGGAGTCTTGGCGGCATAAGTCCTATGTGTCTTGGCGGTGTAGACACCGTTAGCATGACATTGCCGATGGAAGCACCTAAAGGCTAGCGCGATGGATGAACAAGTCATGGATGACTTGGAGGGATCCGAGAGGCGTGAGGCTGATGATTGTGGCTAGAAGTCTTAGGTCTAGGCTAAGGGTGGTCTAGCAAGTATTGGGACACCATACTTGGGTTAAAACCTCATGTTTGAGGTGTTCCAGTCGACTGATGTCATGTGGCAGTCGACTGGCGTAGTCAACTAGGGTTTGACTGTGGGAATTGTCCTAGCAGTCGACTACCATAGGTGGGCAGTCGACTGATTGGCCGAGCAGTCGACTGATCGTGTGATCAGTCGACTGATGCTCGGATTTCAGGGCACAGAATGGAGTCTCACTCGACCGCTGGGATGAGCAGTCGAGTGATGCTTGATCAGTCGACTGATGCTCATGATCAGTCGACTGATATCTTAGTCGTTGGATTTTTCCAGCGTGGATTACACCATTGTCTCACAGCAACAGTGTGATCAGTCGACTGATGGTCCTGAGCAGTCGACTAATTGATATTTTCCAGCACGGATTGAAGCTATAAAAGGAGCTCGTGATGGAGGAAAAGGTATCGGTTTTCTTGGACGTTTTGAAGCGATTTGCTGCTGCAAATCAGAGCCTTCATGTGCTAGTCCAAGGCAATCAACAAGCAAGCTTCCAAAGAGTTTTTGTAAAGTGTTCTTTACTTCTCTTGTTGTATTTCATATTGTATTTGCTTGTTGTGTTTATATTATTGTTGTAATCATATTGTAAGGGGTTTTTCCGCCTCCGACTTGTGTCGAGAAGGAGTGTTTATCATAGTGGTGTGTGATTGGCATCGCTAGGGTTCGTACGAACCCAATCCGTGGAGTAGGAACCGTTCGGTTCCGAACCATGTTATATCCGTGTGTTTGCATTGTTGTTTTATTTCGTTATTGCTTTCATTACTATTCCATTGCGCGCTAACAAAATTTGTAGAGATGACACGAGATCGAATTCCATCTACGAATGAACACGACGCTATTCACCCCCCCTCTAGCGGCTTCAAATATCCTACAGTTCATTCTGATTTGTGTGATCCTATGTCTATCCAGGCTAGAGGTGGTTTTGAATATTTCATCTCTTTTATAGATGATTATTCGACATAAGGATACATTTACTTGATGCGCCGCAAGTGTGAATGTTTTGACAAGTTCAAAGAATTCAAGGCTGATGCAGAGAAACATCAAGGTAAAAGTATCAAGACACTACGATCTGATCGTGGTGGTGAGAACCTCTTGGAAGAGTTTAGGAATTGCTTATCAGAGGTTGGAATTCAATCCCAATTGTCTGCACCTGACACACCCCAGCAGAATGGTGTAGCAGAGCGAAGGAATAGGACTCTTATGGAGATGGTTAGATCGATGATGATTTATTCTGAGTTGCCAGATTCGTTCTGGGGATATTCTCTAGATATGGCGGTGTACATTCTGAACTTGGTTCCATCTAAATCAGTGTCTTCTACTCCCACAGAATTGTGGACTGGGCAACAGCCTAGTCTAAGACATATTCGGATTTGGGGGAGTCCAGCACATGTGCTGAAGGCGGATACTGGTAAGTTGGACCCTCATACAGAAGTACGTATGTTCATTGGCTATCCTAGAGGAACGAAAGGTGGTTTGTTTTATAGTCCTAGAGATCAGAGGGTGATCGTTGGCATGAACTCCAGATTTCTAGAGGAATACTATGTGATGAACCATAAGCCAATGAGTAAGATTGTTCTGGAGGAAATAAAAAGGGAAGTCACTTCTTCAGTACCACCAGTACAAGAGGATATACCACAAGTCACTGCACCGCGTGTCACAGAGGATAAATAGGTGATACCTCGTCGTAGTGTGAGGGTTGTGAGACAGCCTGATAGATTCATGTTCTTGGGAGAATCTTCTGATTTGGTCCCTGGTAAACATGAACCTGATTCCTGGACATATGACGAGGCAATCCAAGATAAAGATGCAGTATCTTGGCAAAGTGCAATGATTACTGAGATTGAATCTATGGATTCAAATTAGGTCTGGGAGCTAGTAGAATCACCCGATGGTGTAAAAACCATTGGATGCAAGTGGATCTACAAAAGAAAGAGAGGAATAGATGGGAAGGTTGAGACCTTCAAAGCAAGGCTTGTTGCGAAGGGGTATACTCAGAAAGAGGGTATCGATTATGAGGAGACCTTTTCGTCGGTAGTCATGCTTAAGTCTATCCGGATTCTCTTATGCAATGCAGTTCATATGGATTATGAGGTGTGGAAGATGGATGTCAAGACAGCTTTCCTTAATGGATGTCTTGAGGAAAACATCTATATGAAGCAACAAGAGGAATTCATTGCGAAGGGCAAAGAGCATCTTGTATATAAGCTTAATCGGTCCATTTATGGATTGAAGCAAGCTTCGAGGTCTTGGAACATCCACTTTGATGAGGTAATCTAGTCTTATGGATTTATTCAAAGTTCGGATGAGTCTTGTGTATACAAGAGATGTGACGAAAATGTACTGGTATTTCTTGTACTATACGTAGATGACATTTTGTTGATTGGCAACAACATCAAGGTGTTATCAGACGTAAGGGTATGGTTGTCCAAATAGTTAGATATGAAAGACTTGGGAGAGGTGGGACACATCCTTGGGATCAAGGTTATAAGGGATCGCAGGAAAAGGATGTTGTGCTTATCCCAAGCTTCATACATAGATACGATTATGGATCATTTTAGCATGCATAACTCCAAGAAGGGTTTTCTACCTTTCAGTCATGGAGTTCCTTTATCTAAGGAGATGTGTCCTAGAACATCTGAGGAGATAGAGAAGATGAAGGCGGTTCCTTATGCTTCGGCAGTAGGAAGCCTCATGTATGCAATGCTATGTATGAGACCAGATATCTGGTTTATCGTGGGCATGGTCAGCATATATCAGAGTAATCCAGGACAGGGACATTGGACTGCGGTAAAGCATATATTGAAGTTCCTGAGAAGGACTAGGGATTATATGCTAGTTTACCAGGCAGACCAATTACTCCCTATGGGTTATACGGATTCCGACTTCTAATCAGATAAGGATAACATTAAATCTACCTCAGGTTTTGTGTTAACTTTGAGAGGTGGAGCCATTGTATGGAGAAGTGTCAAGCAGAAATGCATGGCAGACTCTACCTTGGAAGCTGAGTGTGTGACAGCCTCTGAGGCGGCCAAAGAAGCTGTGTGGCTCAGGAACTTCTTGATGGACTTGGATGTGATTCCTAGTTTTCCCAGAACTATCACAATTTATTGTGATAATAGTGGTGCAGTTGCAAACTCGAAGGAACCACGAGCCCATAAGGTATGTAAACACATAGAGCGCAAGTACCACCTGATATGAGAAATCGTAAAGGAGGTAGAAGGTGTTATCGCCTAGATTGCATTAGAGGATACCCTAGTAGATCCTTTCACGAAGGCCTTTCTGGCGAGAGCTTTTGATAGGCATGTGGAAGGAATGGGAATCAGATGTATGGCAGTATGAGGACAACATAGTCTTTTAGTATAAGTGGGAGATTGTTGGGATGTATACTGAAAAGTCTATCTTTTGTATGAAGTACTTTATTTTTGAAATAAGAATCACATGATCATTGATTGCATATTTATGGTTATGCATATTGTCTAATACATTACATTGTAGATAACATGGTGTGTGGTGTCACACAGAAGATCATGTTATCGGCTCCTTGTAAAGTATAAGTAAAGGCTCACAACCGAGATGGCTTTGGATAAACCATTGGAATGGTTGTAGTGTGATTTGGTCTTGGTTTGTCTTGACCATAGAATCACACTAGTGCACTTTGTGTGTATTGAGCAGGACCGACTTAAAGGTGATTCGATTTATTGCTGACTACATAATCGAATCGGACCTCAGATATTATATTGTACATGCTCATAATCCTGATATAATAACGAGCACATATACTTAGTATTCATTTCTTTGATTTACCAATGGGCGAGATTTATAGATTAAATCGATAGGCTCGGTAAGTTGGGAAATGATATTATTTATATGGCGTGTCGTTGATTATAGGAGGAAACCGTATCCTATATATTAGGATGATGATGTCCCCTTGAGGAGCTCATAAGGTTCATCATGTAAACCCTACAGGTGGTCTTGGTCCGGCATGATGATAAGGTTGAGTGGTACTACTCATGGAGTTATATGTTGATTAATTAATAGTCAGTAAATTAATTAATCGACGGACATTCGAGATCTTAAACACGGGGAGAAAATGTACAAATAATATATGGAGCCCATATTAACTTATGGGGGTTGGTGACGTAGATCAATGATAATCCTCTAGTCGAATGGATAATCATTAATGGATCGGACTTTATGTGGGCTTGATCCATTGGGTGGCCAAGATCCAACTCCTCCTCATGGTCCCTATTGTAGCCTATTAATACCTCATGATGCTTAGATCCAATGGATGAAAACAAAACTCTAGATCCAACGGTAGAGATTAAATCTCTAGATCCGACGGTTGAGATTAAATCTCTAGATCCGACAGTTGAGATTAAATCCCTAGAACCAATGGTGGAGATTAAAACAAGGCTTAAGCCTAAACTCTATATAAAGCGGCTTATGGCTTGGGCAGTAAAGAGTTGGATGGGATTAGGGTTTGCTTCCCTTGGGCGGCAAGCAATCCCATTAGGGTTAGGATTAGGAGTGGGCGGCTAGGGTTTTGGTGTGGGGGTGGGCGGCAACATGTGGAGGAGGACTCTTCTTCTTCTTTCTAAGGTTTGGCTAGCACCTATCCTTCTTCCATATACTTTGTCCGGTGCTCAACCTATCCTTCTTTCCCTCTTCCTTGGCCGGCAATTAGGAGAGCTAGGTTTAGGGTTTTGGGAGGATACAAGGAGAAGGGTTGGTTTCCTTTCTCTTCTCCAAGTGTTGGTCGGCGCCCATGCTCTTATTGATTCCCCTTTGGCCAGTTCCCATACTCCGTGTTCTTTTCCTTAGTCGGCGGCAACATCGAGTCTATTGACTTGGTGGCCGGTTCTAGATAGGAAGAAGAGTTTTGTTTGATGATCTTCCTTTGTTCGGAGTGAACAAGGAATGGAAGATTGGTGATCTAGGAGGCTTCGACTTTTGGAAGATCGTCGCCCACACGACCTCCAAAAGGAGGAAGGACATACAATAGAAGATCAAGAGGTATAACAAGAGGTATAATCTTGTTTATTTTGATTAGTGTTCTTTTGTATTATGTCTATAATTGTTTTCAATTATATGTATGTTGTATGTGGTTGTTTATTTTATGTATGTGGCTAAATATACTTGAACCCCGAACATAAACACAAAAGCCGGTGATCCGTACATCGTCTATTCCGCGGCTATTCATTGAATAGAGGTTGGTCGCTTGAACAACAAGTTTGTTCAAGTGACTACTCTAAACGAATAGCACAACGATGACAAGGTTGCTTGGGAAATCTCTCTTGTCAAGGATAAATTTTTTATCCGAGGACGTAGAAGGGATCGCCGTGAACAAGCGACTAAGTCGAGAGGGGAAGTGAAGTTTCCCCCTCAATCCAACATGATGCTCATCAGTCGACTGATGGAAGGCATCAGTCGACTGATGGTGACGAATCAGCCTTTTGTACTAGGTCAAAACGAATAATATTTGACGCGACCACTTCGTGATAAAATTTTGTACCACCTAACGATCTATTCCAAAAGATGAGGAAACTTATTCTGAGGCCAAACTCTATAAAAGGAGGGGAGGATTCCAACCCAAACATCAATCAGGATTATTCTTAAGTGCTCCTACAATGCCAAAGCTCCAACACCATCATAACGTTAATGCGACGCCAATCTTCCATCTTCTTCATCGGTAGCAGCAAAAAGTAATATCTTTTGTTATTGTATTGTTTGTTTTAATCATAATGAGGTGAGGTAGGCTTGTTGCATCATCCTCGTACTTTCGGTTTTGTGATCGTTGTCTCCTACCTCCAACGAGGAGGAGACGTTATAGTGCTTTGCCCTTCGTACACGGTCTAGGACCATTAGGGCCTTGGAGTAGCAACCGCTGGGTTGTGAACCAAGTAAAAATAAACTTGCCTTTTTATTTTTCCGCTGTGCTTGCTTGTATATTGAACAAACGAAATGAAAACTTTTATGCTCGCTATTCACCCCCCCCCTCTAGTGATGCTTCTCGATCCAATAGTTAGGGGACTAAAACATAGCTGAGCGTTGGCCTAACAACCAAGGTTTACCCGGAATTAGCATTATCAGTCGACTATATTAGATATCAGTCGACTCCTTCCCACATCAGTCGACTGCCATCCATGGCAGTTGACTGATAACTGCAACATGTAGTTTTTCAAATTTTAGAAATTAATTTATGAAATTCTTAAGTAAATATACATAAGGTGAAAATTCATAAAAATTCATATGTATATTACTTATACTAATCATTATGGGGGAAAAATATTAGAAAATTATTATACACACAAAATAGCGATATTGATATAAAGTTCAAAAGTTAAGAAAAGCTTCAATATTGGGCCTTCTTTGTATCACCTCATTCAATGGTGATTGCTATCAAAAGATAGACTTCACCAAGGTTTTTCAAAATATTTTTGAAATGTTTTTAAATTCTTTAATTCCTTTTTCCTAAACATCTCACTTGTATCTAAATGTGTAAGACATATACAAGTCAAGTATTAGTGAGATGTGGGGTCTTTGTTATTTAGGGTTTCATGCATATCTCTAGGCTACACTATTTGATTCCCTTATGTATGAGACTTCAAATCATGCCTTAGTCCTTAAATCCATTTTATTTATGCATGAATGATGATTATTGCATAATTTATACAAAGATAAGAGCATGTGTCAAAATTATGATGTCATGGCATGTGATTGAAATCTAAGCATACATGACATATAAAGAATAACCCTAAAATGATCATGACATTTTATATGATAAAAATAAATATGATGTCATGTCATGGTAAGGCAGACAAAGCATGACAATTATAAAGTGCTAAGGTATAAAATACCCAAGTGTTAAGTTCAAATTGTCATTTCTTAAAATTAAATTCATTTTGCCTTAATGTCATTTATCCCCCTAGTGTGCTAAAAGCCCAAATGGCACACCATTACTCCCAAAACCTAATTGTGCCAATTTAATCATTTTTTATCTTCTCAAACCACATTGGCACATCCTAATGTGTCAAATCTACCATGGCTTTGTTAACTAGCCATCCACTTAGGGTTGACACACTCTAACCCATCTAGCGTGAATCGATCACACTCCTAGGAACCCAATACCTATTGGAGCTCCTTGGGTTAACTAGGTATTCACTAGGGATAACTTCCCTAGATACCTTCCTAATGACCCTTTTTGGTTTTGAAACGTTAGTCATTTGGGTCTTTCCTATGTCAAACCTAGGGGTAACTCCCCCTTTGACCTTCTTAGTGGCTACTTTAGATTTTCTTGAGTCCTTAGCCACTAAACAAACACCATGGCTAGTCTTAGGGATGACTTCCCTACTAACCTTGGTTTTCCTAGACCTAGAAATAGTTTCATAATTGAATGGAACATTATGGTAGGACATAGGTTTGTGACCCAAACCTTTCTTGCCCTTAGACATTTCTTGTTTCCTAGGCCTTAAATTTTGAACATTTGACCCCTTAACCGATTTTGTTATTCTTGCTAGGGTCTTCTCCAATTTTTCAAGCCTTGACCTCAAGGCTCAGTTTTCTAATTCTAATTTTTCCAATTTTGAATTTTCATTCTTTCTTTGGGAAGGACTCTTCCTAGGCATATGCCTAGACTTCTTGGGGTTAATATTCAAATTTTCTTCAATTCTCCTAATGGACTCCCTAGGTAAAATAGGTCTAGTGTTATTGGTCCTAGATTTGTCCTTAGGTAATTCTACATGCTTGGCACCTAGGCAAACATATCTATTCCTACTAGCATGCTTTTCATTAATAATAGCAAGTGAACTAAAATAATTTCTAGCATGCTTGTTACCCTGTGAAATTGAAGGTGCATTAATTAAATTTACCATAGGGTTAGCTTTAAAAGTTCCCCCTACATGAGATGCCTTTTCTTGCCCCTTCTTCTTCTTCTTAGGGCATTGGCTCCAATAATGCCCCTTTTGATGGCATTTGAAGCACACCACGTGCTCCTTGCTTCTAATGTGGGGACACCGACATTTTTCACCTTTAGCACCTGTTGAGCCTTCTTCACCTTCTTGGGACACTTACTTTTATAGTGCCCTTGCTCCCTACACTCAAAACATATTATGTGACTTTTATTTTTAATTATAATGCATGAGTTACCTACGGAGGTGGAAGCCTCTTGATCTTCACTTCTCCCGAATGTAGATGCTTCGTCTTGATCTTGTTCTGAGATGGAAGACCTCTCCTCCCCCTCAATGCTAGAGGTGGAGGTTTCCACCAAGTCATCCACATCGTCGAATGTAGATGGCGATTCTTCAACATCCTCGGATCCGAATGTTGATGGACGTCTTCCTCAGCCTCCTTCTCCAATTGAGCTGGTTCGGGATGTTCATGGAATTTGACTAATTTGTCCCATAAATCTTTGGCATCCTGGTATTCACCTAGCTTGCACAAGATATGGTTAGGTATTAAATCTAATAGCATTTTTATTATCTTAACCATTGTCTTGAATTCTTGCCATTGATCTTGTGTCCATTTAGATTTTTCAATCGGCTTTCCCTCTTCGCCCCTAGGCACTTCAAAACCGTTTTCCATGATTAGCATAATATCGAAATCAGTTTTGAAGTATACCTCCATCATTTTCTTCCACCAAGAAAAGTCTTTGTCAAATTTCGGTGGATGGATGTTGGAGTCGGCCATCTTGTCGTGCTTGTGTGTAGGGGATTAATCAGTCGGCTAGAGGGGGGTGAATAGCCCTTTGTCGTTGGATGGTGGAATTTGCTCGTCTACACAATTATTAGCACAAGCGGAATACTAATAAAGACAAGCAAATAAACAATGAAGAATACAAACAATGCTAACACCAAATATAACGTGGTTCACGGCTACGCCGCTAATCCACGGTCCGATTCATCCCCGGTGAATCACTCCGCAACCAAATCACTATTGGTCTCTCCTTTGCACTAAGCTAGGTGGAGGTAACCCTTACAACTCAAGAACACTCCTTTTACAATAGATGTGAAAGAGATCTAGAAGGAGTTTATCACTTGTGGAGCACTTGGATGATGGTTTGGAATATGAGCATTAGCCATCCAAAAGCCGACACCCTCTCTTTTTATAGAGATGGCTGATTTCTTCCCATTGGCCACCACCAATCGACTGCTGCCCTTGGCAGTCGACTGCCGCCACTTCAACAACCTCTGAACACGTCGGATCCCGACCGTTGTAGTCCAACAGAACACTTGGCAGTCGACTGATGGATCCCATCAGTCGACTGCTGCCTCTGTAGTCGACTGCCCAGTCAGCTACGAGTGGTTCTGTGGCCCAAACCCTCTTGATCGATCACGCCTTGAGTCGATCGATGATCTGGCTGATCGGCCCACATATGGCCGATCACGCCCTAAAATGACTCATTCATGTTGGTGCAATCGGCCTAGGTCACGATTGACCAGACTCGAGTTTGACTCGAGTGATGTTTTGATGTTTGACAAAGGGATTTGACAAAGTGGTTTGGCATTGATGTTTGACATTAATGTCGGTTAATATGTTGGAGAGATTGTTGGAGCAATCGACCCGGGTCATGTTTGACCGGACTCGAGTTTGACTCGAGGAAGACCTTGATGGTTGACTGGGGTTGACCATGTGATTATGGGAAAGTCCAAGCATGGGTCTTGGCAAGGTAAAGTCCAAGTCATGGGTACTTGGCATGGAAAGTCCAAGTGGGACACTTGGCATTTGGTAAAGTCCAAGTCTTGAGCACTTGGCATGAAAAGTCCAAGTGGGACACTTGGCGCATGGAAAGTCCAAGTCATGGGTACTTGGCATTTGGGAAAGTCCAAGTCTTGAGTACTTGGCATGAGAAGTCAAAGCATGGGTCTTGGGAAATGAGAAGTCCAAGCATGGGTCTTGGCAAATGGAAAGTCCAAGCATGGGTCTTGGCATGGAAAGTCCAACATTGGTTGGCAAGGGAAAGTCCAAGCTTGAGTCTTGGCATTTGGGAAGTCCAAGCGGAGTCTTGGCGGCGTAAGTCCAATGTGCCTTGGCGGTGTAGACACCGTTAGCATGACATAGCCGAGGGAAGCACCTGGAGGCTTCCGCGATGGATGAACAAGTCATGGATGACTTGGAGGGATCCGAGAGGCGTGAGGCTGATATAGGTGGCTAGAAGGCTTAGGTCTAGGCTAAGGGTGGTCTAGCAAGTATGGGGGCACCATACTTGGGTTAAAACCTCATTCTGAGTTGAATTACTCAGCGCGGTGATTTGCCAGTCGTGAATCATTGCCGCGTTTAAATGTCGAGCACGACGCTCCGTAGCCGATGGGCGATCGACTCGAATGTGATCGCGCTAATGTTGGCAGTCGACTGCCAAGAGATCCGTTGGAGTTTTTCCAGCGTCGATCGATCCGTTATCTCACGACAACAGTGGCATCAGTCGACTGGTGACTTATGGAAGTCGACTGATAGGCGGAAATCCAGCCCGACGTAGGTTATAAAGGCAGCTCGGAAGGAGGGTTTTAGCAGCGATTCTCTTGGGCGAAATTGAAGGGGGAAGTTGGTGCTTTCAGTCTTTCAAAGCTAGTTCAAGGCAATCAAAGATCAAGCAATCCAAAGCTCTTGTAAAGTTGTTTTTCCTTTACTTGCATTGTATTTCTTACTTGTATTTGCTTGTATCTTGTGTATTACTTAGTGTAATCCTTGTACGAGGTTTCTCCGCCTCCGGATTGTTCCAAGATAGAGTTATTATTGATTAGTGATTGCGTGTGCATCACTAGGGCTCTTTAGAGCTCGATCCGTGGAGTAGGAACCGTTCGGTTCGGAACCACGTTATATACTTGTGTTCGTGATTGTTGTATTTCGTTATTGCTTTTATTTCTATATTCCGCTGCGCTAACGAAATTGTAGACACGAACACAATTGAATTCCATCTTCGTACGGTCAACATGCTATTCACCCCCCCTCTAGCGCCCTCAAATCTCCAACAAGTGGTATCAGAGCACGGTGGCTCTTCAACGGATTAACAACCGGGAGCAAGATGCTAGAGGGTGAAGATGGAATTCCAAGACAAGCTTGGATGGGATATCAACACACCTATCCCTTATACCTTCTGTGGACAAGAAGGATTCAATCAATGGAAGGTGAGGATTGAAGAATTCTTGATGATGAAGGACTTTGAAGAGTGGGGCATTTTGATGGAGGGATTTCAATATCCAAAAGGGCCCAAGGGAGGAATTCTCAAGATGAAGAAGTGGACCGAGGAACAAATCCAAGAGTTCGAAAAGAATATAAAGGTAATTAAATTCTTGGTTGATTTGATTCCTAATAAAATTATGTGTGAGCTAGGTGAGTACAAGGATGCCAAAGAGCTTTGGAGTCAAGTGGCAAAATATCATGAAGGCTCACTACCGGTCCAAGAGGAAAAGACCGAAGAGTGCTCATCCTCTCAAGCTCAAAAAGAAGCAAGTACATCTTCATCCAAAGAGCTTGAGGATTCGGAAGTTGATAGGGAATCAACATCCGGATCGGAGAAGGAAGTAGAATCGAAAGTTGATAGAGAGTCAATTTCCGGGTTGGTGGAGGAAGTGGAAGAAGCATCCACTTCTAGGATTGAGGAGGAGATTAGAGTTTCCTCAACACCGGAGCAACAAGAAGAACCATCTACATCCGGTAGAGAGGAAGAGCAAGCTCAAGAATCCACTCCGACCACCACAACCACCCTAGGTAACTCAAGCATGTCAATTAATAATAAAATGAATATTATATGCTTTGAGTGTAGGGAGAAAGGACACTACAAGAGTAAGTGTCCTAAACGGGTTAAGAAGACTCCACCCGTGCCAAAAGTCAAGGAGACCGGTGCCTCAATGAAAAAGAGCAAGGAGCAAGTGATTTGCTTCAAATGCCGACTACCGGGTCATTACCGGAGTCAATGCCCGAAGGGGGAGAAGAAGGGGCAAAGGGGAGCATCACAAGTAGGGGGAGCTACTAAGGCTAACCCTAAGGTATATCAAGTTAATAATTCTCTTTCTTTAGTTAATAGACAAAAGCATGCTAGAAATTTCAATTCCCTAGCAATTTGCCATGAAAAGCATGCTAATAGAAATAAATACTTTTGTTTAGGAGCTAAAAATATTCACTTAGATAATAGGGAGAAATTTGGGACTAATGTCCCTAAAAACAACTTATCTAAGGACAAACCTAGGTCAAATAACTCTAGAAAATTTTTACCTAGGGAGACAATTAGAAAGGTGCAAGAGCACCTAGGTCTAAACCCTAAATGGACTAGGCATATGCCTAGGAAGTCCAATGCCCAAGATTTAAATCAAAATTCTAAAATTGGGCGATTAGAAAAGGAAAATCAAGTCTTGAGGTCAAGTCTTGAAAAACTAGAAAAGACCCTTAGGAATATACAAAACCAATTTAAAGGGTCTAATGGTCAAAGTCAAAGGTCCAAAAGTCAAAGTCAACACCAAGGACCTAAGAGTCAAAAGTCAACCAAGGGCAAGCAAGGTTTGGGTCACAAACCTAAGCCTAAGGTAGCTTACCATAGTGTTCCATTTGATTATGAGACACAAACTAGGTCTAGGAAGACCAAGGTCAATAGGGAAGTCATCCCTAAGGTTGACCAAAGGTTGTGCCTAGTGGCTAGGGTTTCTAGGAAACCTAGGGTGGCCACTAAGAAGGTTGCAAGGGGAGTTACCCCTAGAGTCAACCTAGGTAAGACCCAAATGACCAAGGCTAACAAGCCTAGGAGGGTCATTAGGATGGTATCTAGGGAGGTTATCCCTAAGGAATACCTAATTAACCCTAGGAGCTCAAATCGGTTTTGGGTTCCTAAGAGCATGATTGATTCACGCTAGGTGGGTTTAGGATGTGCCAACCTTGAGTGGATGGGTAGTTAACTCAACCATGATAAAAGTGGCATTTTAGGTTATTTTCAAGGTTATGGATACCTTGGAAATAGGGTTGAATTATAATCCTAAAAGATTTTTAGGATGTGCCAATATTAGTTATGAAGTTTGATAAAATGATCAAATTGGCACAATTAGGGTTTAGAGTGTTAGTGTGCCATTTTGGGTTTTTGGCACACTAGGGAGATTAAGGTTAATATGGCAAAATATATCTAACTATATCAAATGACAATTAATATTAAAATTTAGGTATTACTATACCTATATATTTTATATGCCATGCCTTGATTGCCATATGCCATGTCATGACATCATGCCTAGTTCTATGATTTTATATGTCATGTTCATGTTTAGAATTAAGGTTTCAAATGTCATGTGTTTTAGATTTCATATTATGCCATGACATCATGATTATGAGCATATGTTTATTTATGTCATCATTAATGCCATAATCATTCATGCATTTAACAAAATCTCAATTGAAATTGAATTAAGGACTATGGCATGACTTGAAGTCCCATTTATAAGGGAATCAAGTAGGGTTGCCTTAGAGAATGCATGAAACCCTAGATTAGGATGAACAAAACCCACATCTCACATCCAATTGACATGTATGTGTATTTATACACCTTAGATACATGTGAGATGCTAGGATATGAGTTGAGTTCAAGGTGCATAGTTTTTGCATCTAGATGAACTAAAACTCATCTTGTTTCATATATGGATCATTGGGAGAGCATGTGTACAAGTCATGTACATAGAGCCCAAGGAATATGATCCAAAATAAGGTTTTGAAAACATTTTAAAATCATTTTGAAAAACCTTGGTGAAGTCTATCTTTTGATAGCAATCACCATTGATAGAGTTGATACAAAATAGGGCAAAAACATTGAAAATTTCAATGGTTTTGTCTTTTGTATCAAACTCAATATTTTATGGGTAAAATAATTTTCAAATATTTTTCACCCATTGTGTGTGTCATAAGTATTATACGTATGAATTTTCACGATTGTTTGAATTACATATAATTATTTATGAATTTTCAAAATTCATTTCTGATAGTTGAAAATCGGTGAGTGTCGATCGACATCATCAGAGTCGATCGCCAGTCTAATTTTGGGTTAACAAGGTTTGTTTAGCCCATTTACAACCATGGTAAAGGTCCCTAACCACTTCTAACCCTAGGATATGCTTTGGGAAGCATTATAAAGGGTGAAAATCCATTGGATATGGATTAGGAGAAGTGTTAGGTCAAAGTATCAAATTTAGGGTATGAAAAGTTCAAGTTTGAACTTAGAACCTTAATTTTGATGGTTTAGAGTTCCTATTGGCTTAGGGGCTTCCCAAGGACATTGTTGGTGCAATGGTCAAGGGGGAGCAAGCCTTTAGGGGGAGGTATCCATCTTGGGATGATGGATGTGTTTTTCTCTTTGAAGAGGAGAAGTTATTGGGAGAGTATCATCAATTGGGAAAATTGATGGGTTTTTGATACCCAATTTAGAAATTGGGAGAGAGTATAGGATTGTCTCTCTTGAGTGATATGTGAATTATCACTAGGAAGATGGTAGACATCCTAGGTATTTATTTTTGGTTCAAGGGGGAGATTGTAAGATCTCATTGGGATATGAGACATTGACCTCCTTGGAGAGAAAACCTTTTTGATGTTAGTCAAAAAGGGGGAGAATGTTTGGGGGAGAACATTTGGAGAGTGTTTACCAATTTGGGATAATTGGTAAGGGATTTGAGTTAGTGGTCTAACTCAGATGATTTGTTTGGTTTTTATCAAACATCAAAAAGGGGGAGATTGTTGGTGCAATCGACCCAGGTCACGATTGACCAGACTCGAGTTTGACTCGAGTGATGTTTTGATGTTTGACAAAGGGATTTGACAAAGTGGTTTGACATTGATGTTTGACATTAATGTCGGTTAATATGTTGGGGAGATTGTTGGAGCAATCGACCCGGGTCATGTTTGACCGGACTCGAGTTTGACTCGAGGAAGACCTTGATGGTTGACTGGGGTTGACCATGTGATTATGGGAAAGTCCAAGCATGGGTCTTGGCAAGGTAATGTCCAAGTCATGGGTACTTGGCATGGAAAGTCCAAGTGGGACACTTGACATTTGGTAAAGTCCAAGTCTTGAGCACTTGGCATGAAAAGTCCAAGTGGGACACTTGGCGCATGGAAAGTCCAAGTCATGGGTACTTGGCATTTGGGAAAGTCCAAGTCTTGAGTACTTGGCATGAGAAGTCCAAGAATGGGTCTTGGGAAATGAGAAGTCCAAGCATGGGTTTTGGCAAATGGAAAGTCCAAGCATGGGTCTTGGCATTGAAAGTCCAACATTGGTTGGCAAGGGAAAGTCCAAGCTTGAGTCTTGGCATTTGGGAAGTCCAAGGGGATTTATATTGGCAGCGTAAAGTCCAAGCGGAGTCTTGGCGGCGTAAATCCAATGTGCCTTGGCGGTGTAGACACCGTTAGCATGACATAGCCGAGAAAAGCACCTGGAGGCTAGTGCGATGGATGAACAAGTCATGGATGACTTGGAGGGATCCGAGAGGCGTGAGGCTGATATAGGTGGCTAGAAGGCTTAGGTCTAGGCTAAGGGTGGTCTAGCAAGTATGGGGGCACTATACTTGGGTTAAAACCTCATTCTTGAGGTTGGCAGTCGACTGGCATTATGGCTGGTTCGACTGCCGTGAGTCGATTTGAGTTCGACTGCTAGTTTAGAGTCGAATTAGCTGACGCCAAGGGCCTAGCCGATCGCCTGCGGTCGAGCGTAACACTCCGTGAGCCGACCGAGCGACTATGTGGTGTGATCGCGCCAATGTTGGCAGTCGACTGCCAAGAGTTTCGTTGGAGTTTTTCCAGCGTGGATCGATCCGTTGTCTCACGACAACAAAGGGCATCACGATCGGTGACTGACTTATGGCACGATCGATAGGCGGAAATCCAGCCCGACGCAGGTTATAAAGGCAGTTTGGAAGGAGGGTTTTAACAGCGATTCTCTTGGGCGAAATTGAAGGGGGAAGTTGGTGCTTTCCAGTCCTTCAAAGCTAGTTCAACGCAATCAAAGATCAAGCAATCCAAAGCTCTTGTAAAGTTGTTTTTCCTTTACTTGCATTGTATTTCTTACTTGTATTTGCTTGTATCTTGTGTATTACTTAGTGTAATCCTTGTACGAGGTTTCTCCGCCTCTGGATTGTTCCGAGAAGGAGTTATTATTGATTAGTGATTGCGTGTGCATCACTAGGGCTCTTTAGAGCTCGATCCGTGGAGTAGGAACCGTTCGGTTCCGAACCATGTTATATACTTGTGTTCGTGATTGTTGTATTTCGTTATTGCTTTCATTTCTATATTCCGCTGCGCTAACGAAATTGTAGACACGATCACGATTGAATTCCATCTTCGTACGGTCAACACGCTATTCACCCCCCCTCTAGCGCCCTCAAAACTCCAACAATTCGGATACTAGTCGAACCCAGTCAACTCAGAGCAGTCGACTGCCATTCCATGGCAGTCGACTGATGTCGGGAAAACTCATCCGACACTTAGCCATTTGGCCAAGTTCACCTAATGAGCGACTTACAATTCACTCATTCTCTCATCTCACTCGAAGTCCCTCGCCGAAGCTCTATTTGTTCGCGGCCACGTCCCTCGGCAACATCAAGCGCACTTCTCTACAATGCTCCTTCGCGTCTCTTGCTTCCGAAGTTTGCTTCCTTGGCTTCGCTTCAAGTCATCTCGTCCGGCGGTCCCTCGGCAGCATCAAGCGCACGACTCTGCAATGCTCCTTCTCCGACTCAAGCACGAGGTTCTGAGTGGTGAACCCGCCAAGGCTCCATGTGCGAATTACTAAGTCCTGCAAGACTCCAACGCACATATCAAATCATAATAACTGTTGGTGCAATCGGCCCAGCAGTACCTTGATGGTGTTTTGATGATAGACAAAATTCATGACATGGGATTGTCATGGGAAAGTCCAACATGGTGTTGGCATGGAAAATCCAAGCATGGAGCTTGGTGTGGGAAAGTCCAACATGGTGTTGGCATGGAAAATCCAAGCATGGAGCTTGGTGTGGGAAAGTCCAACATAGTGTTGGCATGGAAAATCCAAGCATGGAGCTTGGTGTGAAAGTCCAAGGGGGAAGCCTTGGCATGGGAAAGTCCAAAGCATTGCGAAGCCGTGGGCTTGGTGCTTGGCATGGGAAATCCAAAGCATTGCGAAGCCGTGCGCTTGGTGCTTGGTGAGAAATGCATTGCGAAGCCGTGCGCTTGGTGCATTTGGGAAGTCTTGAGAACTTGGCAAGTTCACTAGGCTCGGGTCCTTGAGTCGGTGAAGGATGGCATTGCGAAGCCGTGCACTTGGTGCATCCGAGGGACCGCCGGACGGGGAGCGAATGGAGTGAGCCCAAAGGGAAGCATACTTCTAGGGCATGAGATGCGAAGGATGGCGTTGCGAAGCCGTGCGCTTGGCGCATCAGGGGCGTAGGCGAGGAAGAGAGCTTTGGTGGGGAACTCCATGAGGATAAGGTGGACTTGGCCAAGTGGCTAAGGCGAGTGTCGGATGCTCAAACAGCTTGATGTTTGAGGTTTACCCGACGGTCGGATGCTCGAAATAACTTGGTGTTTGAGGTTTTCCGACATCGGTCGGTCGCATAGGTGCGATTCGGTGATCCGTCGACAGAGTTCGGCGGTGTAAGGCTAGGGTTTTGTGCTTGGCGATCATTGCCATGGACATAGCGATCGGCCCGAAGTGTGATCATCGAGGGATGGCGATCGGTGATGGGAGTGTCGCGAGCCAGAGCGCTCCGTAGCCGGGTAGGCAATCGACTCTTGGGTCACCCGATCGGTGATGGGCATCATCGATCGGGTAGGTGATCCGTTGGAACTTGTCAGGCGTGGATCGGCCGTTGTGAGACAAGCTACGAGGCGATCGTGAGGGCCTTTAGCGGTCATGCTAGCGCGAAAATAGCTTGATCACGAGGTTATAAATGGAGCTCGAGTTGGAGGATTTTGCCAAGCCTTTTGTGGAGCTATTGGAGAATTCTTTGCATTTCGGTCCTTCAAGAGCAAATCAAAGCAAGCAACAAGCAAAGCGATCAAAGCAATCGGTGAAAGTTTTCTTTTGTATTGTATTTGTGTATTTGCTTGTATTTCTATATTACATTGTAATTGCTTGTGAGAGGTTTCTCCACCTCCGACGTGTTGTCGAGAAGGAGTGTTATAGTTAGTGTCGTGCGCATAACTAGAGCTCGAGGAGCTCACCCGTGGAGTAGGAACCATTTGGTTCCGAACCACGTATATGCTTGTGTATTGATTGTGCTTGTATTGTTGTTACTTCTATTGTTATTCCGCTGCGTATTAACGACAATTGTAGACGAGCACATACGACGAAAGAATGAATTAGTACATCCATCGTACGAGGGCTATTCACCCCCCTCTAGCTGGCCGTAACCGATCCCCTACAAGTGGTATCAGAGCCGAGGTCGCTCTTCAAGGACTAACCGCCGCGAGAGCACTACAAATGGCCGACTTCATCCATCCACCGAAATTCGATGGAGATTTTGCTTGGTGGAGGAAACGGATGGAGGTATATCTAGAAACCGATTTTGATTTTATGATTATTATAGAAAACAGTTTTGAAATGCCTAGGGACAAGTACAACAAGCCAATTGAGAAGTCAAAATGGACCCACGACCAAATCAAAGACTTCAAGACAAATCTCAAGGTAATCAAGTTGATTAGTGATTTGTTGCCTAATACTATTTGGTCTAGATTGGGTGATTACAGGGATGCAAGGGAATTATGGAATAAGGTAATGAAATTCCAAGAAAATTCCCAATCGGCACAAGTAGAGGAGAATGCCGAAGAAGAAGCACCCACAACATTCGAAGATGTTGATGATTTGGTGGAGACCTCCACCTCTAGCATTGAGGGGGAGGAAAGGCAATCTTCCATCCCAGAGCAAGAACAAGAAGCATCCACATCTGGGAGAAGTGAAGATCATGAAGATGCCTCCACCACCTCCCTAGGTGACTCATGTATTATAATTAATCGTAAAGATTATATTATTTGTTTTGAGTGTAGGGAGAAAGGGCATTATAAGAGCAAATGCCCTAAATTGGCTAAGAAGAAGGCATCGACACCAAAAGTCAACCCAAAGTCAAACAATGCCGGTGTTCCCAAAATCAAGAGCAAAGAGCACATTGTGTGCTTCAAATGCAACCAAAAGGGACACTATCGAAGTCAATGCCCTAGGGGGAGGAAGAAAGGGCAAGAAGGTGCAACTCATGTAGGGGGAGCTCCTAAAGCTAACCCTAAAGTACATTTAGTTAATGCACCTTTAATTCCTAAAGTCAAAAAGCATGCTAAAAATTATTTTAGTTCTCTTGCAATTATAAATGAAAAGCATGCTAGGAGAAACAATAAGGTCTATTGCTTAGGTGCTAAGCGTGTTAGTTTCTCTAAGGACAAACCTAGGACCCAAAACACTAGACCTATCCTACCTAGGAAATCAATTAGAAGAATTGAAGAGAATTTGGGTATTAATCCCAAGAAATCTAGGCATATGCCTAAGAAGAAAACCAACTCCCAAAAACCTAATGAAAATTCAAAAATGGGAAAATTAGAGCTAGAGAACCAAGTCTTGAGGTCAAGACTTGAGAGAATGGAGAAAGCCCTTAGAATCATAGAAAATTCAATTCTAGGGTCAAATGTCCAAAAGTCAAGACCTAAGGTTCAAAAACAGTCTAAGGGCAAGGAAGGTTTGGATGACAAACCTAAGCCCAAGAAGACTTATCATAATGTTCCATTTAATTATGGAACTATTTCTAGGTCTAGGAAAACCAAGGCTAATAGGGAAGTCATCCCTAAGTCTAGCCATGGTATGTGTTTAGTGGCTAACACCTCAAAGAAATCAAATGTAGCCACTAAAAAGGTCAATGGAGGAGTCACCTCTAGAGTTGACCTAGGAAAGACCCAAAAGACTATGGCTTCAAAGCCTAAAAGGGTCATTAGGAAGGTATCTAGGGAAGTTATCCCTAGGGAATACCTTGTTAACCCAAGGAGCTCCAATAGATATTGGGTTCCTAAGAGCGTGATTGATTCACGCTAAATGGGTTAGGGTGTGTCAACCCTAAGTGGATGGGTGGTTAACCTAGCCATTGTGAGTTGACACATTAGGGTGTGCCAATATGGTTTGAGAAGTTAAAAATGATTTAAATTGACACAATTAGGTCTTAGAGGTATTGGTGTGCCATTTTGGGTTTTTGGCACATTAGGGAAATGAATGGCATTAAGGCAAAATGTTTTTAATTCCTAGAAATGGCAAATTAATTTTAACACTTAGGTATTCTATACCTTAGTATATTTTACTTGCCATGCTTTATTTGCCTTGTCATGTAATGACATCATTTTCATTTTTATCTATAAAATGTCATGATCATGTTTAGATTTATGTTTAGATGTCATGTATGCTTAAGTTTCGTTCACATGCCATGACATCATGATATTGGCATATGTTTTTATCTATATCATATCTATGCCATAATCATATCATGCATGAATTAAAATGGAGTTAATGACTATGGCATGATTTGATGAGAATCAAATAATATTGCCTAGAAATATGCATGAGACCATTTTAAAGAACAAAAACCCACATCTCACTAGATTAATTGCCTTGAATGTGTTTTTTACACATCTAGTTATAAGTGAGATGGTTAAGGAAAAGAAATTAAAGGTTTTGAAAACTTTTTGAAAACATTTTGAAAAACCTTGGTGAAGCCTATCTTTTGATAGCTATCACCATTGAATGGGATGATACAAAGAGGGCTCTTTATTGAAGCTTTTCTAAACTTTTGAACTTTGTATCAATCTCCTAATTTAATGGGTAAAATAATTTTCCAATATTTTTCACCCATAGTGTTTAGGATAAGTATTATACGTATGCATTTTCAAGATTTTTAAAATTACGTATATTTACTTATGGATTTGAATCCATTTACGAAGCAAATCATTATCGATCCCATGGATTAGGCGATGCGATGTGGCAATGACGATTTCGATTTCGATCATTGCCCAAGTTGATTTCGGGTAAACCTTGTTGGTTAGGCCCATGTTCAGCTAGGTTAAGGTCCCGTAACCACTCCTAACCCTAGGATATGCTTGGGAGAGCATTAGAGAGGGTGGAAATCCATTGGATATGGATTAGGAGTTGGGTTGAGGGTGAGTATCAATTTTAAGGTGGAAGAGAGTTCATTATTGAACTTTGCCTTAATTTTGATTTGGTTAATGTTCCTATTGGCTTAGAGACTCTCCAAGGACATTGTTGGTGCAATGGTCAAGGGGGAGCAAGCCTCTAGGGGGAGGTATACATCATGGGAAGATGGATGTGTATTTCCTCATGGGAGGAAAATTGGGTTGCCTCTCTTTAAGTGATATGGGATCACTAGAAAGATTGTAGGCATGTGTTTCTCCAAGGAAGAGATTGTAAGATCTCATTGGGATATGAGACATTCATACCCTTGGGGAGGACCTTTTTGATGTAATGTCAAAAAGGGGGAGAAGTTACCAAGTTACCAATTAGGGTTCGTTAGAATTCTCATTGGGATATGAGAATTGCCAATATGGGAGAATTGGTAGACTTGAGATGGTAGTTTTGTCAATCATCAAAAAGGGGGAGATTGTTGGTGCAATCGGCCCAGTAGTACCTTGATGGTGTTTTGATGATAGACAAAATTCATGACATGGGATTGTCATGGGAAAGTCCAACATGGTGTTGGCATGGAAAATCCAAGCATGGAGCTTGGTGTGGGAAAGTCCAACATAGTGTTGGCATGGAAAATCCAAGCATGGAGCTTGGTGTGAAAGTCCAAGGGGGAAACCTTGGCATGGGAAAGTCCAAAGCATTGCGAAGCCGTGCGCTTGGTGCTTGGTGAGAAATGCATTGCGAAGCCGTGCGCTTAGTGCATTTGGGAAGTCTTGAGAACTTGGCAAGTTCACTAGGCTCAGGTCCTTGAGTCGGTGAAGGATGGCATTGCGAAGCCGTGCGCTTGGTGCATCCGAGGGACCGCCGGACGGGGGGCGAATGGAGTGAGCCCAAAGGGAAGCATACTTCTAGGGCATGAGACGCGAAGGATGGCATTGCGAAGCTGTGCGCTTGGCGCATCCGAGAGACGTAGGCCGAGGGAAGAGAGCTTTGGTGGAGAACTCCATGAGGGATAAGGTGGACTTGGCCAAGTAGCTAAGACTGAGTGTCGGAGGCTCAAACTTGATGTTTGAGGGTTTACCCGATGGTCGGATGCTCAAATAACTTGGTGTTTGAGGTTTTGCCCGACATCAGTCGACTGGCATAGGTGCCGGTTCGACTGATCCAAGTCGACTAGAGTTCAACTGGTGTAAGGCTAGGGTTTTAGCGGCCGATCGCATGGACATGGCAATGATCAAGTCAATGCAGAAGCGGGACTACCGAGGGATGGCAATGATCGATGGGAGTGTCGCGAGCACAGATCGCCTCAGAGCCGATCGGGGCCGACATCGGTCACCAAATGATCGATGGGCATCATCAGTCGATTGGTAGGTGATCCGTTGGAACTTGTTCGACGTGGATCTGGCCGTTGTGAGACAACGGCTACAGAGGCAGTCGACTGGGTCCTTTTGGCAGTTGACTGCTAGGCGTGAAAACAGCTTGATGCAGGTTATAAATGGAGCACGAGTTGGAGGATTTTGCCAAGCCTTTTGTGGAGCTATTGGAGGGGAATTGCTGATGCATTCCAGTCCTTCAAGAGCCAATCAAAGCAAGCAACAAGCAAAGCGATCAAAGCAATCGGTGAAAGTTTTCTTTTGTATTGTATTTGTGTATTTGCTTGTATTTCTATATTACATTGTAATTGCTTGTGAGAGGTTTCTCCACCTCCGACGTGTTGTCGAGAAGGAGTGTTATAGTTAGTGCCGTGCGCATAACTAGAGCTCGAGGAGCTAACCCGTGGAGTAGGAACCATTTGGTTCCGAACCACGTATATGCTTGTGTATTGATTGTGCTTGTATTGTTGTTACTTCTATTGTTATTCCGCTGCGTATTAACGACAATTGTAGATGAGCACGTATGACGAAAGAATGAATTAGTACATCCATCGTACGAGGGCTATTCACCCCCCTCTAGCCGGCCGTAATCGATCCCCTACAATAACAACCTAACTTAAACCCTTTGCCACACATATCAAAACCATATCACGGCAAGAGATTGCCCTAACAATCTCCCCCTTTTTTATGTGTGGCAATCCGTTTGAGTTAGGTAAAAATATTTGATAAAACATTAAGGAAAGAAAGCATGTGAATAACATGATTAGAAACTCTCCCCCTTAATACATGAAACTCCCCCAAAATATAATTCCCCCTTACTTAAACATAACATTTCTCCCCCTTTGACACCATCAAAAATAATTAACAAGGTTTATATAGCATGACATCAAGTCTAGAGAGAAAGAAAAACCAAAACATGCCTTAACATTGCATTTCAGATATTATTGAGCATGTTATCAGGCTACCAGTCGACTGGTTCAGACTACCAGTCGACTGACACATGGATTTCAGAATTTCTGATTTTCCGGGGTGAATTTCAGAAATGCACTAGAAAATATATAAAATTTGAAAAATCATGAAATTCGGAGAACATATTTCTTTTAAGTATATCTATCAATGAAAAATAGTTTTTCATGAAAAATCATTATATTTCCAAATATTTGCCAAAAATCCAAAAGCTTTAAAAACCACTAGGTTTTTGATCATGTTAGTATCCATTTTAACACCTAGTCTTGCTTTGGATTGTTTCAAAACATGAATACACAGATTTTAATGTAAGAGATTGTTTTGAAAACATATGAAATATCCAACCATGATCTTTGGGCAATATGTCTATGAATTAAACATAAGTCTTCCCCATGATTGGTCTATTATTGCTATTTTGACACTTTAAATGACCATCTAAAATGCCATAGGCATTAGTGGACATTTGTATCATCCTAACATCTCACCCATGCTATGTTTTCAATCATGGTAGCCTATGGTGAGTGTGAGATGTATCCTAAAGGTATTTGTATACACTTAACCATTAATTTCATGCAATTCTATCAAGGTTAAGTATCATCCTATCATTCCACATGATCATAAAGATGTATATGAATTAATTTTACATTATGACCATAAAACACATGTATTCATCAAATTGTTATCATGCATTAGGTATTTCATGATGATAATAAAGCAAATATCACCTAAAGCATGATTTATCTACTTATAGGTGTATTATCATCACCTAACACTATTTCAAAAATGTTGTCCCGCCATCCTAAGTCAACCAAAAATATAATATAGGTAAAGTCCATATGGTTGACTATCCTAGGGTTTTCCTAACCCTTTAGGATGGGTTTTGGAACCCAAAATAAGTTCTTTCCTATTGGGTTCACTAAATATTCCTTGGGGATCCATTTTCTAGCTATTACCTTCTTTTTATCTTGTCCCCTAGCTATTAAACATTTATAGGCCTTTTCATTTTTCTTTTTTTTATATCCTAGGTCTTTCTTGTTGAAGCTTGCCCTTTGGCTCCCAATGATCATGTTAAGGGTATTGGAGCCTATTGTAAATTTTTCTAGGGCTTTGGTCAAATAGTCTACCTTTTCCCTTAAAGCCCTATTTTCTTCTATGCATGCATCATTAACATCAAATGTCATATATTCATGTGAGCATGCATCATCATTATTAGAAGAAATATTTTCATTTACATTTAAGCATCCTTTTTCTAATTTTTGTTCTAAATCATTAATTTGCTCAAGCATGCATTTATTCTTTTTCTTTGCCCTAAATAAATCCTTATTGAGGCTAGAAATCATGGACATTATTTGCTTAGAGGGAAGATTCGTTACCTCACTTACCAAATCCTCTTCCGATGATGAGGATGTAGAGGAGGCTCCCCCTTCACTTGAGCTCTCTCCACTTGAGCTTGATCCTTCATTTTTGGTGGAGGAGCAATCCAAGTCATCAAATGCCATTAGGGATAAGTTGGTGACAAAGGCATTCTCCTCTTCCGATGATGATGAAGATGATGAAGAGGGGTCATCCCATGTCCTTGGTTTTAATGCCTTGGCCTTCCCTTTTTCTTTGGCCTTCTTTTCTTCTTCCTTTTTCTTCTTGCTCCCCTTCTTCTTCTTTTCTTCCTTCTTTCTCTTCTCCTCCTTGCTTTTGTTCAAGAGGGGACAATTGTCCCTTATGTATCCCTCTCCTTGGCAATTGTAACAAATTACCTTTCCCCTTGGTCTTCTCCTCCTATCATTAGATTTATTAAATTGAAATCCTTTTAAAGCACGCATTACCCTCCTTACCATATAGGCTTCTTCCGTGCTATCCATGGAGGAGGAGGAGGATGCTTCATCGGAGGAGGAGGGGATCTCTATCTTCTTCTTCCCCTTGTGTGCCATCAAGGCTACTCCTCTTGAAGGTTGAAACTTTAGCTCTTCTTGTATTCCTTCAAGCCTCATTTCGTGGAGCTCCATTGTTGAGAAGAACTCCTTCAAGGTGATCACTTCTAGGTTCTTGGACATGTAGAAGGAGTCCACCATTGAGCTCCACTTTGATGACCGGGGAAAAGCATCAATTGCTTTCATGAGCATGTCTCGGTTGGAGAGCCTTTCTCCTACACTTGTTAGTCCAATCAAAATTTCTTTAAACCTAGAATGCAATGATGTTACCTTTTCTCCCTTTTCTAATTTGATGTTTGATAGTTGGGAGCGGAGGAGGTCTCTTCTTACAAGTTTGGCCTCCGAGGTACCTTCATGAAGCTCTACTAGCTTCTCCCACATCTCCTTTGCACTAGAGCATTCCCCTATCCTATTCACCTCTTGTTGGGGGAGTACATTGTAGAGGTGGTGCTTGGCCTTTGAATTTGCCAAGTATTCTTTTCTTTGCCTCTTGCTCCACCTTGCTTTCTCCAATGGCTCCCCATCTTCATTCCTAGGCAATTCGAAACCGTTTTCCATAATTAAGAGAATTTCGAAATCGGTCTCGAAAAATACCTCCATTCTCTTTTTCCACAAAGAGAATTCGCCTTCGAATTTTGGTGGGTGAATATTTGAGCCGGCCATTCTTGAATGTGCTTGTTGTGGCGGTTAGTCCTCGACAAGCTTTCCTTGGCTCTAATACCACTTGTAGGGGATCAATCGGCCGACTAGAGGGGGGTGAATAGCCATTTGTCGTTGAATGATGAAATTTGCTCGTCTACACAATTGTTAGTGCAAGCGGAATACTAATAAAGACAAGAAAATAAACAATGAAGAATACAAAAAATGCTAACACCGAAATATAACGTGGTTGACGGCTACGTCGCTAATCCACGGTCCGATTCGTCCCCGGTGAATCACTCCGCAACCAAATCACTATCGGTCTCTCCTTTGCACTAAGCTAGGTGGAGGTAACCCTTACAACTCAAGAACACTCCTTTTACAATAGATGTGAAAGAGATCTAGAAGAAGGAGTTTATCACTTGTGGAGCACTTGGATGATGGTTTGGAATATGAGCATTAGTCATCCAAAAGCCCATACCCATTCTTTTTATAGAACTGCTGCCCTTGGCAGTCGACTGCTGCCACATCAACGACCTCTGAACACGTCGGATCCCGACCCTTGTAGTCCAACGGAACACTTGGCAGTCGACTGATGGATTCCATCAGTCGACTGCTGCCTCCGTAGTCAACTGCCCAGTTAGCTACGAGTGGTTATGTGGCCCAAACCCTCTTGATCGATCGTCAGCAAGTGATCGATGAGTCTTAGCAATGATCGCCACATATGGGAGTCGATCACGACCCCAAAATGACTCAATCGGATACTACCAAACCCATTCAACTTCAGATCGATCATTCCATTCCATGCGATCGATGTCGGGAAAACTCATCCGACACATAGCCATTCGGCCAAGTTCACCTAATGAGCTACATACAATTCACTCATTCTCTCATCTCACTCGAAGTCCCTCGGCGAAGCTCTCTTCATTCGCGGCCACGTCCCTCGACAGCATCAGGCGCACGACTCTGCAATGCTCCTTCACGTCTCTTGCCTCCGAAGTCTGCTTCCTTGGCTTTGCTTCAAGTCATCTCGTCCGGCGGTCCCTCGGCAACATCAAGCGCACGGCTCTGCAATCCTCCTTCTCCAACTCAAGCACGAGGTTCTGAGTGATTAACCCGCCAAGGCTCCATGTGTGAATTACTAAGTCCTGCAAGACTCCAACACACATATCAAATCATAATAACAACCTAACTTAAACCCTTTGCCACACACATCAAAACCATATCATGACAAGAGATTGCCCTAACATTGTGTTGGCAGTTAGTCCTCGACAAGCTCCTCACTCTGATACCACTTATTTGAGGATTGGTGGCTGGCTAGAGGGGGGTGAATAGCTCTTAATCACGTGTATGGTGGAATTTGCTCATTCTTGCATGTCGCTTGTGTACGATTATCGTTAGCACAGTGAAAATGATAGAAATATAAAACGAATGCAATACAACACACAAGACACGGTAATATACGTGGTTCAAAACCTTAGGGTAACTACTCCACGGGGTGAGCTCAACGAGCTCTAGAGATGCACACGACACTACTCAAACTCCTTCTCGACAACACATCGGAGGTGGAGAAACCTCCTACAAGCAATTACACTAAGTAATACAAGCAATTACAAATACAAGAAGAAATAAAAGTAAAGAACACTTTACAAACTTTGCTTTGAACAATTTCTTATTGCTTGCTTTGGATTGCTCTTGAAGGTCTGGAATGTGATGTGAGCAAAACATATAGGGCTTTAGGCATAGTTTTTGCTCACATCTTATTACATTTTGTGATAGTTGCATGCATATGTTACTCTATTTTCGCATGCATTTCCTATTTTATAGTTCGGAGGTCTGCTTGTTGTACTTTTCTATGCAGGTTGGCTTTCTGGGCGGAAAAGACGTGTTTTCGGAGCGAAAGAAGGACATTTCACGCTAGACGCAGAGTGGGACACGGCTAGAGCATGTGGATTCACACGGCCATGTCTGATGGGCGAAGATTGGCACACCAGGGCCACACATGGCCTGGTCGTGTGGAAACACATGGCTGTGTGGCTGCCCGATGGAGTTGCGCGACCAGGGTTTTTTTCTTATTTTGCAGCGGTCTGAGGCGACGTCTATGTAAGGATGGCTCCACCCAAACCCTAGGGGAGGCACGACGGCTAGGATGACACGCCGAAGCCCTAAAAAGCTTCGGTAACTCACCGCGGGGAGGAGGAACGCCACCGGAGGTCCACAACTTGCAAATACAACGCCGAAGAGAAGATCACAATGCATTGTAATCTCTATTTCTGTGCTTATCTCTATTTGTATTAGAACTTAAACATGTTTTGTGATTCTTCCTTCGTATTTATGGAGTAGTACTTTTGATTCTAGGATTTAGGAGTAGCTTGTGTTCATAGATAATGTTGGTTCATGTTAAATTCTGGCCAAAAGTTTAATTTGACAATTGGATGTTGTTCTCTATTATATCTTTGTGAATTTGGCTTTCTTTCCGCTGTGCTTAGGCGATACGATGTGGTGACAACCCTCGAAATCTATATTTAGGAGGTTTGATCAATGAACCTAGGGGTAAACCTGACCTACCGTAACTACGGGGAGAAGGGAGCAGTAGAATCGGAAACGGTCCACCGCAAGAATTGATTTGGCATCCTCGTACCCGCGATTCCGTCCTTTCGGGTGAGGATAGCTCCCGATGAATGCAGTGGCTCTACGGGAGAGTGTATGATGTCCCTTCCCCAAAATCGTAGGTAGATATTTAGACGATGCCAATTGACAACATTGATATATGGTACACAAGCGAAATCGAAGTCCTAGAATCGCCTTTTAAGACCTCGACACACTCTTTTCCTCCTACGTGTGACACCGCACTGAGTAGGGTTCTCCGATAGTCCTCACCAATCGACTCTCACTGAGATTTCGTCCGAACAATTGCAACCATTTAGTGTATTGGTACTCGAATCCCAGTCCCTGTGGGATCGATAATCTATTTATTACTTGATGACATCCGTGCACTTGCGGGCATTGAGCGCGAGCACGTACTTTAAGTCTTTGACGGTCTCCGTCGCGAGATTTAAGGTCGTGACTGTGCGCATCAAGTTTTTGGCGTCGTTGCCAGGGACTGTCGATTCGATATCAATCAAACAGTGGTAGATTGGATCAGACTTAGGATTTGATTAATTTTCTTGCTTTATTTTTCTTTTTAAATTAATCTTATTTGCTTAGTTCTAGTTTCCATATTGAGATTTAGTTTTTATTTGCAGTAGTAGTTTCCTTTTACATGTTGCATCTTAGATTTTTATTTGCTAGATTTATTTATTTTTCTGCTTTTAGTGCTAGGTTAGCACTCTTACTTTTTGTGGTTTGGTTCATCGTATGGTTAGAAGTCTAGGGTCGGAAGGTCTAATTCCAATCGATTTTGAGATAGAGCGAACCTTTCACCGTCGGAAAGTAAAACAACGTAAGATGGAAGATCAAACTACTTCCGAGGTGAACATGGAAAGCCGACCTCTGCAGGACTATGTAGCTCCTAGCGCTAGAGGATTCAGGCCAAGCATAGCTGGACCATCCATATCGGCGAATAACTTTGAACTGAAGCCGACACTCATACATATGGTCCAGCAGAGCCAATTCGAGGGAGTTGCAACTGAAGACCCGAACCGGCATCTTGAGGCTTTCCTTGAAATCTGCTCAACCATGAAACTAAATGGAGTCCCTTTTGACATGATCCACCTGAGCCTGTTTCTGTTTTCACTGCGGGATAGGGCTAAGGCTTGGCTTCACTCCTTACCCTCTGGTTGCATCACCACATGGGAGCAGTGTGAGCAGCAGTTTCTGAATAAATACTTCCCACCAAGTAAAATTGCTCACATGCGCCATCTTTTCATGAGCTTTCGCCAGAAGGAGGGGGAGTCCCAATTCGAAGCATGGGAACGCTACAAGGGGCTACTTTATCAATGGCCACACCACGGATTGTAGAGGTGGCTAGTGATCCACATTTTCTATAATGGGATCGCTTACGCCACAAAGATGTCCTTAGATTCTGGGGCAGGAGGAGCCTTAATGAATAAGACCATCGAGGAGGCAGAGGAGCTTATCGAGGAGGTGGCACAAAACCACCATCAATGGGCCTCTGAACGTGGTCAACCCATGCCTGCAGCAGGACGATACACTATCAACTCCATGGATCACCTTTTAGCAAGGATGGATGCGCTCAGCAGACAGTTTGACTCTATGAATCCTTCATCTGCATGTGCGGCCATTAACATTGGAGAGAGGGCAACAGCGTATCGTGAGGATGACTTTGTAGGGCAGGGGACCTCAGATGAGCAGATCGAGCATTGTGACATGATTGGAAACTATGATCAAAGGCCCCACAACCCTTACTCTAATACTTACAATCCCGGATGGAGGAGTCACCCAAACTTCTCCTATAAAAATAACTCAGAAAATCCCCAACCATCCGAAGGATACGGGCAACAGCAGGCCAATGGGCAGCGACCACAGAAGTCCCGATTGGAACTGATGATGGAGGACTTCATCGCTACCCAAACTAAGGCCAATGAAGAATTCGGTCACCAGCATCAAAGGTCTGAAGAAGCCATGAGAGACTTGAAGGCCACCGTTGATGGCCTTGCAAGTCAAACCCGGATGTTGGAGACGCAAGTGGCCCAAATATCCCAATCTATGTCACAACCTTTGAAGAACTCTCCTGCGGGCCAAGGAAAAGAGGAAGGAGAGGGACTGAGTAACCAATTCACCAAGGGGTGTGCAACCATGATTTCCACCCTACCTAACCAAGCTGAGTTCGAAGAGAAGATTCCAGTACAACTTGAGGACCCTAGAGAATTCGTTATCCCCTGCTCGATTTATGGGGAGAGCTACGATGAAGCCCTATGCGATTTGGGGTCATCAGTCAGTGTGAAGCCCTACGCATATTATATGAAGATGGGATTGAGCGGGCTCCAACCAGCGAATATAGGTATTCGCATGGGAGATGATTCAGTGAAGGAGCCCGTTGGCCTACTACCACATGTTCCTGTGATGATAAAAGACTTTGTGATACCCACGGACTTCATCATACTAGACACAGGACCGAATCCCCAGAATCCCATCATTCTGGGAAGGCCTTTTCTAGCAACTGCAGGGGCATGCATCGATGTGAAGGCACACCAGATCTCCCTGGAGGTAGACGGGGAGATCATCCTATTTAACCTTTCGGAGCACAGAGCTCCCTACTTTGATGGCTTCACGATTAATATATTGAAGTCAGAACCTCCAACCGCGGATCCAGAGACGAATGAATGGAAGTTCATTGAACCACCGGAGCCGAGTTGATAGAAGAGTGAAGTCGAGCTAAACGACCTTAAACAAAGCGCTTCTTAGGAGGCAACCCAAGATTAGTTGTAGATTTCCCTTTGATTGTATTGCATGCATTTAGTTAATTCGAACTTTGATTTATGGTATTTAGCATTTGTAGGTAAGGAAAGAACTTGCTAGGTAAAAGCAAAAGTCATTTTATGTTTATACGGTGAAGTGAGTGAGAGAAATCAGACCATTGTGCACCACAAGAAAAGAAACAAAAGGCACACGACCAGGCCGTGTGTTTTCAGACGGTCGTGCCCTGAATTCTATAGTTACACACAGTCAAGCCGTGTGTTTTCACACGGCTGTGCCCTGACTTCCAGAGGTGCACACGGTCAGGCCGTGTGATTTCACATGGCCGTGTCGTGCCCCCTAGTCCACGTGAAAAGCCTACACCTGCATCGTTTTCTTTCCCTACTTTTGAGCAGGATGCAAGTACGTCGGCATATGATTTCTAGGAGTTTCGATCATGCCTCGATGACATCTACACTAAGAAACAGACGCAGAGGCAGCGATGGGAGGAGTAGAGCACCTACTAGCAGGCGGAGTTCCAGGAATTCCGAGAGCATTTCCAGTGGGCGGAGGAGTTCTACGACGAGGCCCGCATATACTTCCAAGAGGAGGCCGCTCGTCGTCAGGATAAGGCGACCTATCACAGGGAGATGCAGCAGCATATGCATGCCCAACAGACATAGTGGGCTAGGGAGAAGGAGCATCGATCAGCCCTGCATCCACCAGCTCTCAGATCGACCACATGTATATGTGGCATCAGTGGATTAGCAGTAGGTTCTCCCAGGATCCAGAGATGCCTAGGCTCCCAGACTTTCCACCTCATCCACCTTATTAGAGGTATATTTTTGTTTAAGTCTGGGGGGGGACCCTAAAATCTATTTTGTTTTGTTTTCCTAGCAGTAGTTTCTTTTCTAGCATTTTCATTTGATCATGCATGCATGAGTTGTTTAGTTCCTTTCAGTACTTAATTTTTGGTGTCTATAAGGCTACCTCAGTAGTACTTTTAAAATTTGCTTACATAAATTGTTTCCATATGTAGCTTAACTTCATTTATCCTGTGGTATTTTATTTTATTTTCTTTATAGAATGTTCTAGACTTACACTGGTTAGCTTTGGATTTGCACTTACACATGCAGAACATGTTAGTGCAATCAACCCGTGATATGGTTTTGATGTGTGTGGCAAAGGGTTTAAGTTAGGTTGTTATTGTGATTTGATATGTGCGTTAGAGTCTTGCAGCACTTAGTAATTCGTACATGAAGCCTTGGTGAGTTTCACCTCTCATGACTCGGTCCTTGAGTAGGTGAAGTATGGCTTTGCCGAAGCTGTGCGCTTGGAGCATCCGAGGGACCGCCAGACGAAGGAGCTTGGAGTGAAGTTGGATGGCGCTGTAGAGCCGTGCGCTTGGCGCATCCGAGGGATGTGGCCGGACGAAGACAACTTCAAAGGCGAGGGACTTCAAGGGATGAGAGTGAGCGAATGTAACCCGGGAAGGGGTAGTGCTCTTAGGTGAAACTTGGCCATTTGGCTAAGTGTCGGATGAGGTTTCCCGACACCCGTCGACTGCCATGAAATGGCAGTCGCTTCCGAGTCGAATTTGGTTTGGTATCGAAATAGCGATCGGCCTAAGAAAGGTTTGCCCGGTATCCGTGATGGGATTACTGCGATCATTGCCATCAGTTACATCGATCGGCCGAGGATCCGTTGGACTACAATGATCGGGATCCGACGTGTTCAGAGGTCATTGTAGTGGCGGCAGTCGATTGCCAAGGGCAGTAGTCGACTGGTGGCGGGCAATGAGAACAAATCAGCCCTCTCTATAAAAAGAGAGGGTGTTGGGCTTTGGGAGGCTAATGCTTGAACTCCTAACTACTCCCAAAGTGCCCTAAATGGTTTTTCACTCTTCTACTTGTGCTAATCTTCATTCTATTGTAGAAGAGTGATCCTTGTGTAAAAGAGGTTACCTCCACCTAGCTTTGTGCAAAGGAGAGATCTAGTCGAAAGATTGAGGAGTGATTCACCTTGGACGAATCAGACCATGGATTAGCGGCGTAGCCGTGAACCACGTTACATCCCTTGTTAGCATTTGTATTCTTGTTTATTGCTTTGTCTTTATTGTTTATGCTTCCGCTTGCGCTAACGATTTTGTAGACGAGCAAACGAACAAACAAATTCCATCATCGAACGAAAGAGGGCTATTCACCCCCTCTAGCCGGCCAACATCTACACTTCACCGACCCTACAAGTGGTATCAGAGCCAAGACGTTTGTCGAGGACTAACCGCCGCTACAAACACTTCATCAAGAGATGGTCGGCTCCAATATTCATCCGCCAAAGTTCGAGGGGGAATTCGCTTGGTGGAAGAAGCGAATGGAGGTATTTTTCGAAACCGATTTCAAAATTCTTTTAATCATGGAAAACGGTTTCGAAATGCCTAGGGATGAAGAAGGGGAGTCATTGGAAAAATCAAGGTGGAGCAAGAGGCAAAGGGAAGAGTACTTGGCAAACTCAAAAGCCAAACATCATCTTTACAACGTACTCCCCCAACAAGAAGTCAATAGGATAGGGGAGTGTGCTAGCACTAAGGAGATGTGGGAGAAGCTAGTAGAGTTTCATGAAGGTACCTCGGAGGCCAAGCTTGCAAGGAGAGACCTCCTCCACTCCCAACTATCAAACATCAAATTAGAAAAGGGAGAAAAGATAACCTCACTACACTCTAGATTTAAAGAGATAATAACCGGTTTATCTAGTGTAGGAGAGAAGCTTTCAAAAAGGGACATTCTCATGAAGGCCATAGATGTCTTTCCCCGGTCCTCAAGATGGAGCTCTATGGTGGACTCCTTCTACATCTCCAAGAATTTGGAAGTGAGCACCTTGGAGGAGTTCTTCTCAACTATGGAGCTCCATGAAACAAGGCTCAAAGGAATAGTAGAAGAGCCTAGAATTCACCCATCAAGGGGAGTAGCACTATTGGCCAACAAAGGGAAGAAAAAGATGGAAACTCCTTCCTCCTCCGATGAAGCATCCTCCTCCTCCTCCATGGATAGCACGGAAGAAGCCTATATGGTAAGGAGGGTAAGGCATGCATTAAAAGGTTTTAAATTTAATAAATATAATGATAGGAGAAGATGACCAAGGGGGAAGGTGATTTGCTATAATTGCCAAGGAGAGGGACATATAAGGGATAATTGTCCCCTCCTAAACAAGAGTAAAGAGGAGAGGAGAAAGAAGGAAGAAAAGAAGAAGAAGGGGAGCAAGAATAAAAAGGAAAAAGAAAAGAAGGTCACGGAAAAGGGGAAGGCAAAGGCATTAAAAGCAAGGACTTGGGATGACCCTTCTTCCTCATCATCATCATCATCCGAGGAAGAAAATGCCTTTGTCACGAATTTGGCACTAATGGCATTTGATGACTCAGACTCTTCCTTCACCGAAAATAAAGAATCAAGCACAAGTGAGGAGAGCTTGAATGAAGGGGGAGCTTCTTCACCATCCTCATCCGAAGAAAAAGAAGACATGGAAGCTATGCTAACAAATCTAACTCCCAAGAAAATAGTTTCCATGGTTTCTAGCTTAACTAGGGATTTATTTATGATGGGAGGGAAACTTCGCTTCCTCTTTCGACTTAGTCGCTTTTTCATAGCGGTCCCTTCTACGTCCTCAGATAAAAAAAAATTATCCTTGACAAGAGGGATTGCCCAATCAACCTTGTCATCGTCGTGCTATTCATTTAGATTAGTCACTTGAACAAATTTGTTGTTCAAGCGACCAACCTCTATTCCACAAATAGCCGCGGAATAGACAATGTACGGATCGCTGGCTTTTGTGTTTATGTTCGGGGTCCAAGTTATATTAGCCACATACATAAAGTAAACAACCACATACAACATGCATATAATTGAAAAACAATTATAGACATAATACAAAAGAACACTAATCAAAATAAACAAGATTATACCTCTTGTTATACCTCTTGATCTTCTATTGTATGTCCTTCCTTCTTTTGGACGTCGTGTGGGCGATGATCTTCCAAAAGTTGAAGCCTCCTAGATCACCAATCTTCCTTTCCTTGTTCACTCCGAACAAAGGAAGATCATAAAACAAAACTCGTCTTCCTATCTAGAACCGGCCACCAAGTCAATAGACTCGATGTTGCCGCACACCAAGGAAGAGAACATGGAGTATGGGAACCGACCAAAAGAGAAACAATGAGAGCATGGGCGCTGACCAACACTTGGAGAAGAAAAAGAAAACCAATCTTCACCTTGTAGATGACCAAAACCCTAACCCTAGCTCTCCTAATTTCTGGCCAAGGAAGAGGGGAAGAAGGATAGGATGAGCACCGACCAAAGTATATGGAAGAAGGATAGGTTGCCGGCCAATCCTTGGAAGAAGAAGAAAAGGCCTTCTCCTCTTGTTGCTGCCCACAACCAACACCCAAAACCCTAGCCGCCCACTCCTAATCCTAACCCTAATGGGATTGCTTGCTGCCCAAGGGAAGCAAACCCTAATGCCATCCATTGTGTTGCCGCCCAAGCCATCATCCCATATTTATAGAGTTAGGTTCATCCCTCCTTTTAATCTCCACCATTGGTTCTAGGGATTTAATCTCAACTGTCGGATCTAGAGATTTAATCTCAATCGTTGGATCTAGAGATTTAATCTCTACCATTGGATCTAGAGTTTTGTTTTCATCCATTGGATCTAAGCTTCATGAGGTATTAATAGGCTATAATAGGGACCATGAGGAGGAGTTGGATCTTGGCCACCCAATGGATCAAGCCCACATAAAGTCCGATCCATTAATGATTATCCATTTCACTAGAGAATTATCATTGATCTACCTCACCAACCCCCATAAGTTAATATGGGCTCCAAATATTATTTGTACATTTTCTCTCCATATTTAAGATCTCGAATGTCCGTCGATTAATTAATTTACTGACCATTAATTATCAACATCTAACACCATGAGTACCACTCAACCTTTTCATCATGCCGGACCAAGTCCACCTGCAGGGTTTACATGATGAACCTTATGAGCTCCTCAAGGGGACATCATCATCCTAATATATAGGACACGATTTCCTCCAATAATCAATGGCACACTATATAAATAATATCATTTCCTAACTTACCGAGCCTATCGATTTAATCTATAAATCTCTCCCATTGGTAAATCAAAGAAATGAATACTAAGTATATGTGCCCGTTATTATATCGGGATTAAGAGTATGTACAATATAATATCTGAGGTCCGATTCGATTATGTAGTCAACAATAAATCGAATCACCTCTAAGTCGGTCCTGCTCAATACACACAAAGTACACTAGTGTGATTCTATGGTCAAGATAAACCAATACCAAATCATGCTACAACCATACCAATGGTTTGTTCAAAGCCATCTCGGTTGTGAGCCTATACTTATACTTTACAAGGAGCCGAAAACTTGATCTCCCGTGTGACACCACACACCTTGTTATCTACAATGTAATGTATTAGACAATATACATAACCATAAATATGCAAACAATGATCATGTGATTCTTATTTCAAAAATAAAGATGTTCATACAAAAGATAGACTTTTCATTATACATCCCAACAATTTAGGGCCAAAAAGAAAAATAAGAGCATACTAGATGAAATTAAGGCCTTAGAAAATAAATTAGAACAAGCATGTTTAGATGTTAATAATGATGATGCATGCTCACATGATCTTTATGTGCCATTTAATGTTAATGATGCATGCATAGAGGAAAATAGGGCTCTAAGGGAAAGCATGGCTACCGGTGAAAAGGTCTCCTCATAATTGATACCCTCTTTCTAAGTATACCCCTTCGCAACAAGCCTCGCTTTGAAGGTCTCAACCTTTCCATCTATTCCTCTCTTTCTCTTGTAGATCCACTTGCATCCAATGCTTTTTACACCATCAGGTGATTCTACTAGCTCCTAGACCTGATTTGAATCCATAGATTCAATCTCAGGATTCATTGCACTTTGCCAAGATACTGCATCTTTATCTTGGATTGCCTCGTCATATGTCCAGGGATCAGGTTCATGTTCGCCAGGGACCAAAGAAGAAGATTCTCCCAAGAACATGAATCTATTAGGCTGTCTCACAACCCTCCCACTACGATGAGGTATCATCTGTGTATCCTCTATGACACGCGGTGCAGTGACATGTGGTATATCCTCTTGTACCGACGGTACTAAAGAAGTGACTTCCCCTTTTAACTCCTCCAGAATAATTTTTCTCTTGGGCTTGTGGATCATCACCTAGTCTTCCTCTAGAAATCTAGCGTTCATGCTAACGATCACCCTCTGATCTCTAGGACTATAAAACAAGCTACCCTTCGTTCCCCTAGGATAGCCAACGAACATGCGTACTTATGTACGAGGTTCCAACTTTCCAGCATCTGCCTTCAGCACATGTGCTGGTCTCCCCCATATCCGAATATGTCTTAGACAAGGCTTTCGCCCAGTCCATAATTCTGTGGGAGTAGAAGGCACTGATTTAGATGGAATCAAGTTCAGAATGTACACCGCCATATCTAGAGCATATCCCCAGAACGAATCTTGGCAAGTCAGCATAACTCATCATCGATCCAACCATCTCCATAAGAGTCCTATTCCTTTGCTCTGCTACACCATTCATCTGGAGTGTGCCAGGTGCAGACATTTGGGATTGAATCCCAGTCTCTGATAAGTAATTCTTAAACTATCCCAAGAGGTACTCACTACCATGATCATATCATAGTGTCATCCATATCTTGAATAATCATCTATGAAAGACACGAAATATTCAAGACCACCTCTAGCCTGGATAGACATAGGACCACACAAATCAGAATGAACCAATTCTAACACATCTTTGGCTCTATACCCCTTGGCCTTAAAAGGCCTCTTGGTCATCTTACCCTCTAAGCAAGATTCACAGGTTGGGAGATCCTCCACCACTAATGAACCCAAAGGTCCATCAGCTATCAACCTTTGAATTCTACTTAGGTTAATGTGACCAAGCCTAAGATGCCAAAGATATGTTTGGTTCATGTTCGAAGATTCTTTTCTCTTATTGGAATTAGAAGATGAGTTATAAACTTCAATTTGCATCGTGGGAGATTTTGGTTCAAGTGTATACAAAATTCCTATCAATGTACTTGAACAGATATTCTCGCTATTCCTTTTTATATCAGCTATGTCATTAAAAGAAATAGAATATCCATCCATAAACAATTTAGAAACTGAAACTAAGTTCTTTCTAAATAAAGGTACATAAAGGGAATTTTCCAGAACCTAAGTTTTATTTTTCTCATGAGATAAATAAAACTTCTCCCACTGTAATAGTCATCACCTTCATGGCATTGCCCAAGTAAACGGTAATATCCTCTTTAGCTAGTCGTCAGATTTCCTGGAACCCCTGCAAAGTATTGCAGACATGATCAGTGGCTCCCGTATCTACACACCAGGTGTCAGTAGATAATACCGCTAACCATGTTTCAACGACTAGACCAAAAGATATACCTTTGTTCTTCCTTCGGATTGGAACAGTCCTTCTTCCAATGTCCATCCTGCTTGTAAGTGAAGTACTTGCCTTTCGGCTTCTTCACTCCTCCCTGAGATCCTCCCACCACCTTTGCTCCACCTTGTTTCTCCTTCTTCTTGCCTTTCGGCTTAGAAGTAGAAACCTTTTTGAGCAACCATGGCTTGAGGACACTCTTCGAAGAGTGCATACTTGTACTCCTTAGTAGATAAGACAATATCTAGATTCTTTTCCAATCATCATAATTATGTACAGTAAGTTTATTTTCCTTTAGTATCAAAACAAGTGGACTGAAAGTCAATTTTGAAAATCCTAAGAATCACATAGATCATTACTGTAGATTTCAAAAAATTATTGATTCCTCAAACAATAAAATTTTAAAATCAACCAACACCTCAAAACACCGAGAATATCATATGCCACGATAGTGTGTACGTATACGAATTCTACATTTGCAAGAGGAGGTTTTACCCATTAATTTTACTATCTTGTCAACCTAACTTTTTGACAAGTAAAATTATTAGTTGGTTTCTCTTCGGCCCTACAAATAAAAGCAGTGACTCCGATGGGGAGGATACTTATATTTGTATCTAAGTGTTCACCATTACTTGGTACCAAGGTAATTATCTTGGGTTATGTGCCTTACAATGGGGAAGTACACACGCTCCTTGATAATTTCCTATAACCATATTTGACCTTGTGATCCGCAAACAAACTCATCCGATGGGGAGGAAGGTACTCAGAGCCGACGCGCAAGTTTGCTTGCATCACATGTCAAATCGTAATGGAGGGCATGGGAATTTATAAAAATATCCCTCTCCCACTTAGTCATTTGAAAATGAAGAATTTTCAAGCCTACGACATGCATATCAAACAAAAAGCAATAAATATGAAAAATAAATTATTTTCCAACTATTATGGCTTTTGTCTTCAATATGTCTCCCATCGCAACACCTTCTCGTCCGCTCCTCCTATGCCATGTACAAGCCATCCGGAGATCCGAGCCGAGACTAAAACCTATTTTAATTTACATCCATCGATCCTATACTCCACGAGGGAGTGTACATGAAATCTAGATCGAAAGTAAAATAAAATAAAGAGTGGCTAAACAATGTCGTATTTAATTTACAAAAAACTAAATACTAGCCTCGTCAACCCCGAGGATTCAACAAAATAAACATTTACACACATACAATCACATACACACATATGCCCATAATAGTCGGATCTTATGCCTGCAACCAAAGAGTTAAACTACGCATATCCTACTATTATCTGGCACATATAATATATGAAAAGTGCATAAAAATTAACCGAATCCTAAACACACAAAATCGAAAACCTTGGCTCTGATACCAATTGTAGGGTTTTTGCCCCGGAAGCTCTCATACCAATTTAATTGTTTTAGCTTAACGAGTCCGTGAGGGAAAACATCGCTTCCCTCTTCACCTTGGTCATTTGTTCATGGCGATTCCCTCGATGTCCCCTGATTAAAAAATTTAATCCTAGACAAAAAGGATTGCCCAAACAATTAAGTCATCGTCGTGCTATTCGTTTAGAGAGGTCACTTGAACAAACAAGTTGTTCAACAGACCAACCTCTATTCTACGAGTAGCCGCGGAATAGACGATGTCCGGATCGCCGGTTTTTGTGTTTATGCTCAGGATCCAAGTATTATTTAGCCATATACAGATTTATATCATGCTTATAATTGAAAAACAAATACAAACATGCAACATATAAAAATTAGAAAATCGATATACCTCTCGATCTTCTAATGTATGTCCTTCCTCCTTTCGGACGTCGTGTGGGCGACGCTCTACCAAAAGTCGAAGCTCGTAGATCACAAATATTCTTTCCTTGCTCTTACAAAGCAAGAGGAAGAATAGAAACAAAGCTCTTCTCCTTCCTATGGCCATCCAACAAGCAACAAGAAGAATGCTTGCCGCCGGCCAACAAGGAGAAGGAGATAATGGTGGAAACCGGCCAAGACACCAAGGGAAAGCCCTATATCTTGTTTCCACCACCTAAGGAGAAGGAGAAGGGGTCTTTGGATGCCGGCCAAGGGCTGGGATAGGGCTGTAGGCACCGGCCACCAAAGGATAGGGAGAAGAAAACAAACTACTTCCTTATTTGGTGCCACCCAAGCCTCCTAAACCCTAAGCCTCCAAACCCTAATCCTAGCTCTCCTTATGGCCGGCCATGGAAGTGGGGAAGAAGATTAAGATGAGCACAAGCCAAGGTAGAGGAAAGATGGAAGGAACCGGACACACCTTAGGAGGAAGAAGAAAAACTCCTCTTTGAGTTGCTGCCCACCCATAAGCTCCCAAACCTAATCCTAAACCAACTAGGATTCCTAGCCTCCAAAGGAAGCAAATCCTAATCCCCTTAAGGCATGCTCTTCTTGCCTCCCACTTCATGATCTCTATTTATAGAGTTGGGCTCAAGCCATGATTTAATCTCCTCCATTGGTTCTAGGGATTTAATCTCAACCGTCGGATCTAGAGATTTAATCTCAATCGTCGGATCTAGAGATTTAATCTCTACCTTTGGATCTAGAGTTTTGTTTTCATCCATTGGATGTAAGATTCATGAGGTGATAATAGGCTACATTAGGGACCATGAGGAGGAATTGGATCTTGGCCACCCATGGATCAAGCCCACATAAAGTCCGATCCACTAATAATGATCCAATCCACTAAAGGATCATCATTAATCTACCTCACCAACCCCCATATGATAATATGGGCTCCAAATATTATTTGTACAGTTTCTCCCAGTGTTTAAGATCTCGAATGTCAGTCGATTAATTAATTTACTGACCATTAATTAATCAACATCTAACTCCATGAGTAGTACCACTCAACCTTTTCATCATGCCGGACCAAGTCCACCTACAGGGTTTACATGATGAACCTTATGAGCTCCTCAAGGGGACATCATCATCCTAATATATAGGACACGGTTCCCTCCTATAATCAACGACGCACCATATAAATAATATCATCTCCCAACTTACTGAGCCTATCGATTTAATCTATAAATCTCGTCCATTGATAAATCAAAGAAATGAATACTAAGTATATGTGCCCGTTATTATATCGGGATTAAGAGCATGTACAACATAATATCTGAGGTCCGATTCAATTATATAGTCAACAATAAATTAAATCACCTCTAAGTCGATCCTGCTCAATACACACAAAGTGTAATTGTGTAATTTTTTGGTCAAGACAAACCAATACCAAATCACACTACAACCATTCCGATGGTTTTTCCAAAGCCATCTCGGTTGTGAGCCTTTACTTATACTTTACAAGGAGCCGATAACATGATCTCCCGTGTGACACCACAAACCATGTTATCTACAATGTAATGTATTAGACAATATTCCATAACCATAAAAATGCAAACAATGATCATGTGATTCTTATTTCAAAATAATGATGTTCATACTAAAGAAAGACTTTTCATTATACATCCCTACAATCATCCTAATATATAGAACACGATTTCTCCTATAATCAATGCACAACATATAAATAATATCATTTCTCAACTTACTGAGCCTATCAATTTACTCTATAAATCTCGCCCATTGGTAAATCAAAGAAATGAATACTAAGTATATGTGCCCGTTATTATATCGGGATTAAGAGCATGTACAACATAATATCTGAGGTTCGATTCAATTATATAGTCAGCAATAAATCGAATCACCTCTAAGTCGATCCTGCTCAATACACACAAAGTGTACTTGTGTAATTCTTTGGTCAAGACAAACCAATACCAAATCACACTACAACCATACCAGTGGTTTGTCCATAACCATCTCGGTTGTGAGTCTTTACTTATACTTTGCAAGGAACCGATAACATGATCTTCTGTGTGACACTACACACCATGTTATCTACAATGTAATGTATCAAACAAATATGCATAACCATAAATATGCAAACAATGATCATGTGATTCTTATTTCAAAAATAAAGATGTTTATACAAAAGATAGACTTTTCAGTATACATCCCAACAATCTCCCACTTATACTAAAAGACTATGCTGTCCTCATACTGCCATACATCTGATTCCCATTCCCTCCACATGCCTATTAAAGCTTTCGCTAGAAGGGCCTTAGTGAAAGGTTCTACCCGGTCATCCTCTGATGCAATCTAGGCGACATCAACTTCTACCCTCTTTACGATCTCTCGTATCAGGTAGTACTTGCGCTCTATGTTTTTTCTTGCCTTATGGGCTCGTGGTTCCTTCGAGTTTGCAACTGCACCACAGTTATCACAATAAATCTTAATTGTTTTGGTCAAATTAGGAATCACATCCAAGTCCATCAAGAAGTTCCTGAGTCATACAACTTCTTTGGATGCCTTAGAGGCTGCCACATACTCAGCTTCCATGGTGAAGTCCGCCATGCATTTCTGCTTGACACTCCTCCATACAATGGCTCCACCTCCCAAAGTAAACACAAAACCTGAGGTAGACTTACTGTTATCCCTATCTAATTGGAAGTCGATATCTGTGTAACCCACAAGGAGTAATTGATCTGCCTGGTAAACTAGCATATAATCCCTAGTCCTTCTCAGGTACTTCAATATATGCTTTACCACAGTCCAATGTCCCTGTCCTAGATTACTCTGATATCTGCTAACCATGCCAACGACAAAGCAGATATCTGGTCTCATACATAGCATAGCATACATGAGGTTTCCTACTACCGAAGCATAAGGAACCGCCTTCATCTCCACTATCTCCTTAGATGTTCAAGGACACATCTCCTTAGATAAAGGAACTCCATGCCTGGAAGGTAGAAAACCTTTCTTGGAGTTCTGCATGCTAAAGCGAGCAAAAATGGTGTCTTTGTATGAAGCTTGAGATAAGCACAACATCCTTTTCCTACGATCCCTTATAACCTTGATCCCAAGGATGTGTCCCACTTCTCCCAAGTCCTTCATATCAAATTATTTGGACAACCATACCCTTACGTCCGATAACACCTTGACATTGTTGTCAATTAACAAAATGTCATCTATGTATAGTACAAGAAATACCACTACGTTTCCGTCACATCTCTTGTATACACAAGACTCATCTGGACTTTGAATAAATCCATAAGACTGGATTACCTTATCAAAGTGGATGTTCCAAGATCTTGAAGCTCGCTTCAATCCATAAATGGACCGATTAAGCTTACACACAAGATGCTCTTTGCCCTTTGCAATGAATCCTTCTAGTTGCTTCATATAGATGTTTTCCTCAAGACTTCCATTAAGGAAAGTTGTCTTGACATCCATCTGCCATACCTCATAATCTATATAAGCAGCAATACATAAGAGAATCCGGATAGACTTAAGCATGACTACCGGCAAAAAGGTCTCCTCATAATCGATGCCCTCTTTCTGAGTATACCCCTTGCAACAAGCCTTGCTTTGAAGGTCTCAACCTTTCCGTCTATTCCTCTCTTTCTTTTGTAGATCAACTTGCATCCAATGTCTTTTACACTATTGGGTGGTTCTACTAGCTCCCAGACCTGATTTGAATCCATAGATTCTATCTCAGAATTCATCGCTCTTTGCCAAGATACCGCTTCTTTATCTTGGATCGCCTCGTCATATGTCCAGGGATCAGGTTCATGTTCGCCAGGGATCAAATCAGAAGATTCTCTCAAGAACATGAATCTATTAGGCTATCTAACAACCCTCCCACTACGATGAGATATCACCTGTGTATCCTCTGTGACACGCGGTGCAGTGACTTGTGGTATATCCTCTTGTACCGGTGGTTCTGAAGCAGTGACTTCCCCTCTTAATTCATCCAAAACAATCTTACTCATGGGTTTGTGGTTCATCACATAGTTTTCCTCTAGAAATATGGTGTTCGTGGTAACGATCACCCTCTGATCTCTAGGACTATAAAACAAACCACCTTTCATTCCTCTAGGATAGCTAACGAACATGCACACTTCTGTACGAGGTTCCAACTTACCAGCATCTGCCTTCAGCACATGTGCTAAACTCCCCCAAATCTGAATATGTCTCAGACTAGACTTTCGCCCAGTCTACAATTCTGTGGGGGTAGAAGGCACTGATTTATATGGTACCAAGTTCAGAATATACACTGTCGTATCTAGAGCATATCCCCAGAACGAATCTGGCAATTCAGAATAACTCATCATCGATCTAACCATCTCCATAAAAGTCATATTCCTTTGCTCTACTACACCATTCTGCTGGGGTGTGCCAGGTGCAGACAATTGGGATTGAATCCCAGCCTCTGATAAGTAATTCAGAACTCTCCCAAGGGGTACTCACCACCACGATCAGATCATAGTGTCTTGATACTTTTAACTTGACGTTTATCCACATCAGCCTTGAATTCTTTGAACTTGTCAAAGCATTCAGACTTGTGGGGCATCAAGTAAATTTATCCATATCTTGAATAATTGTCTATAAAAGAGATGAAATATTCAAAACCACCTCTTGCCTGGATAGACATAGGTCCACACAAATCAGAATGAACCAACTCCAACACATCTTTGGCTCTGTACCCCTTGGCCTTAAAAGGCCTCTTGGTCATTTTACCTCCAAGCGAGACTCACAGGTTAGGAAGTTTTCCACCACTAATGAACTCAGAGGTCTATCATCTATCAACCTTTGAATTCTGCTTAGGTTAATATGACCAAGCCTTAGATGCCAAAGATATGTTTGGTTCATCTTCGAAGGTTCTTTTCTCTTATTGGAATTAGAAGATGAGTTATTCACTTCTATTTGCATCGTGGGAGCTTTTGGTTCAAGTGTATATAAATTTCCTATCAATGCACCAGAACAGATAATCTCCCTATTCTTTTTTATAACAACTTTGTCATTAAAGGAAATAGAATATCCATCCATAAATAATTTATAAACCGAAATCAAATTCTTTCTAAATAAAGGTACATAAAGGAAATTTTTAAGAACCAAAACTTTATTTCTCTCAAAAGACAAATAAACATCTCCCACTGCAACAGCTGCTATCTTCGTAGCATCACCCAAGTAGATGGTAATCTCCCCTTCAGCTAGTCGTCTGGTTTCCTGGAACCCCTGCAATGTATAGAAGGCATGATCAGTGGCTCCCATATCTACATACTAGGTGCTAGTAGATAACACTGTTAAATATGTTTCAACGACTAGACCAAAAGATATACCATTGTTTTACTTTCGGTTGTGGCAGTCCTTCTTCCAGTGTCCAGTGTAGGGATGTATACTGAAAAGTCTATCTTTTGTATGAACATCTTTATTTTGAAATAAGAATCACATGATCATTGTTTGCATATTTTTATGGTTATGCAATATTGTCTAATACTTTACATTGTAGAAAACATGGTGTGTGGTGTCACACAGGAGATCATGTTATCGGCCCCTGGAAAAGTATAAGTAAAGGCTCAAAACCGAGATGGCTTTGGACAATCCATCGGAATGGTTGTAGTGTGATTTGGTATTGGTTAGTCTTGACCATAGAATCACACTAGTGCACTTTGTGTGTATTGAGCAGGACCGACTCAGAGGTGATTCGATTTTTTGCTGACTACATAATCGAATCGGACCTCAGAAATTATTTAGTACATGCTCTTAATCCCTATATAATAACGGGCACATATACTTAGTACTCATCTCTTTGATTTACCAATGTGCGAGATTTATATATTAAATCGATAGGCTCGGTAAGTTGGGAGATGATATTATTTATATGGTGTGCCGTTAATTATAGGAGGAAACCGTGTCCTATATATTAGGATGATGATGTCCCCTTGAGGAGCTTATAAGGTTCATCATGTACACCCTACAGGTGGACTTGGTCCGGCATGATGAAAAGGTTAAGTGGTACTACTCAAGGAGTTAGATGTTGATTAATTAATGGTCAGTAAATTAATTAATCTATGGACATTCGAGATTTTAAACATGGGGAGAAAATGTACAAATAATATATGGAGCCCATATTATCATATGGGTGTTGGTGAGGTAGATCAATGATGATACTTTAGTGGATTGGATCATTATTAGTGGATCGGACTTTATGTGGGCTTGATCCATGGGTAGCCAAGATCCAACTCCTCCTCATGGTCCCTAATGTAGCCTATTAAAACCTCATGAAGATTAGATCCAATGGATAGAAACAAAACTCTAGATCCAAAGGTAGAGATTAAATCTCTAGATCCGACGGTTGAGATTAAATCTCTAGATCCGACGGTTGAGATTAAATCCCTAGAACCAATGGAGGAGATTAAATCATGGCTTGAGCCCAACTCTATAAATAGAGATCATGAAGTGGGGGGCAAGATAGAGCATGGCTTAAGGGGATTATGGTTTTCTTCTTTTGGAGGCTAGGAATCCTAGTTGGTTTAGGATTAGGTTTGGGTGGCTAGGGTTTTGGGAGCTAGGGGTGGGCGGCCACAATTGGATGAGGTGTTTCTTCTTCTTCCTAAGGTTTGGCTGGTTCCTCCCATCTTCCCTCTACCTTGGCTTGTGCTCATCCTAATCTTCTTCCCCACTTCCATGGCCGGCCATAAGGAGAGCAAGGATTAGGGTTTGGAGGCTTAGGGTTTAGGAGGCTTGGGTGGCACCAAATAAGGAAGTAGTTTGCTTTCTTCTTCCTCTCCTTTGATGGCCGACGCCCACACCCCTTTCCCAGCCCATGGATGACATCCAAATACCCCTTCTCCTTCTCCTTAGGTGGTGGAAACAAGATATAGGGCTTTCCCCTGGTGTCTTGGCCGGTTTCCACCATTATCTCCTTCTCCTTGTTGGCCGGCGGCAAACATTCTCCTTGTTGCTTGTTGGTTGGCTATAGGAAGAAGAAGAGCTTTGTTTATATTCTTCCTCTTGCTATGGAAGAGCCAGGAAGGAAGATTTGTGATCTAGGAGCTTCGACTTTTGGTAGAGCGTCGCCAACACGACGTCCGAAAGGAGGAAGGTCATACATTAGAAGATCGAGAGGTATATCAATTCTCTAATTTTTATATGTTACATGTTTGTATTTGTTTTTCAATTATGAGCATGATATAAATCTGTATATGGCTAAATAATACTTGGATCCCGAGCATAAACACAAAAACTGGCGATCCGGACATCGTCTATTCTGTGGCTACTCGTAGAATAGAAGATGGTCGCTTGAACAACGAGTTTGTTCAAGTGACCTCTCTAAACGAATATCATGACGATGGCTTGGTTGTTTGGGCAATCCCTTTTGTATAGGATTAAATTTTTAATCCATGAACATCGAAGGGATCGCCATGATCAAACGATCGAGGTGAAGTGGGAAGCGAAGCTTCCCCTCATGGACTCGATAAGCTAAACCCTACAATTAGTGGGAGAGCTTCCGGGGTCAAACCCTTCAATTGGTATCAGAGCAAAGGTTTTCGGTTTTGTGTGTTTAGGATTCGGTTAATTTTTATGCACTTTTTCATATATTATATGTGCCAGATAATAGTAGGATATGCATAGTTTAATTCTTTGGTTGCATGCATAAGATCCGACTATTATGGTCATATGTGTGTATGTGATTGTATGTGTATAAATATTTATTTTGTTGAATCCTCAGGGTTGACAAGGCTAGTATTTAGTTTTTATAAATTAAATACGGCATTGTTTAGCCACTCTTTATTTTATTTTACTTTCTATCTAGATTTCATGTACACTCCCTCGTGGAGTATAGGATCGATGGATGTAAATTAAAATAGATTTTAGTCTTGGCTCGGATCTCCGGATGGATCTTACATAGCGTAGGAGGAGCGGATGAGATAGCGATGCGACGGGAGACATATTGAAGACAAAAGCCATAATAGTTGGAAAATAATTTATTTTTCATATTTATTGTTTTTGTTTGATATGCATGTCGTAGGCTAGGAAAATTCCTCAATTTCAAATTACTAAGTGGGAGAGAGAATTTTCTATAAATTCCCAAGACCTCCATTACGATTTGACATGTGATGCAAGCAAACTTGCGCGTCGGCTCTGAGTGCCTTCCTCCCCATCGGATGAGTTTGTTTGCGGATCACATGGTCGAATATGGTTATAGGAAATTATTAAGGAGCATGTGTACTTGCCCATCGTAAGGCACATAACCCGAGATAATTACCTTGGTACCGAGTAATGGTGAATACTTAGATACAAATATAAGTATCCTCCCCATCGGAGTCACTTCTTTTATTTGTAGGGCCGAAGAGAAACCAACTATTAATTTTACCTGTCAAAAAGTTAGGTTGACAAGATAGTAAAATTAATGAGTAAAACCTCTGTCGGGGGTCGCTTCGGAGGCTCATTGGCTCCCATGTCCCCGGATTAAAATTTTCACTAATGAAAGGATTAATCCGGATGGGATGAGCTTCCTTAGCGCAACCATTTCGTTGTCATGCTAACAACTTGAGTGATCGCTTGAACAAACTAGTTGTTCAAGCAACTCAACTCTTCTAGTTGGTTAGCCGCGGAAGAGACGACGGACGAATCGCCAGTTTTTGTGTTTGTCTTCGGGGTCCATGATTATACAATATATTTGCTAATTCACACATGCATAATCAAAACTTAAAAGAACATGCTCAGATCTGTAAATAAAGTTAAAATAACTTTATACCTCACGATCTTCTACCGTATGTCCTATCCTTCTCATGGACGACGTGTGGACGAAGATCCTCCACGAGTAGAAGCCTTCTAGATCGCTGTCTTCTCTACCTTGTCCGCTGTGAACAAAGAGAAGAAACAACAAATACCTTCCTATCTAGAACCGGCCACCAAATTAGGGAATTTGGTGCAACCGCCGGCCAAGGAACAATTGGATGATGCATCGGCCAACTTCAAGAAGTGTTGCCGCCGGCCACTCTAGGATGAAGGGAGGAAGATGAATGCCGGCCACCTATGGAAGGAGAACCGCCGACCAAGGAAGAGGGGAGAGGTTTCTAGGATGGGCGCCGGCCAAGTGTTGATGGAGGAGGATGGGCGACGGCAACAACTAGAAGAAAGGAAGTTGCTGCCCAAGCCTTTGCTCCAAAACCTAGTCGCCCACTTTTGCTCCAAACCCTAATTCCAATTCGAATATTGATACTTGCCGCCCAACCCTAAGCTTTCCTTTTATAGAGTTGGGCATAGGACTCCTTTAATCTCCACCGTCGGATCTAGGGATTTAACCTCCACCGTTGGATTTAGCATTTTATCCCAACCGTCGGATCTAGGGTTTCATCTCAACCGTCGGATCTAGGATTTCATCCCAACCGTCGGATCTAGGATTTCATCCCAACCGTCGGATCTAGGGATTTAATCTCAACCGTCGATTCTAGGGTTTCATCCTAACCATCGGATCTTAGGGATTTAATCCCAACAATTGGTTCTAGGGTTTCATCCTAACCATCGGATCTTAGGGATTTAATCCCAACCGTTGGTTCTAGGTTTTATTTTATATTCTTGGATCTAGACTTCACAAGGATTATATTAGGCTACGATAGGGACCATAAGGAGGAGTTGGGTCTTGGCCACCCGATGGATCGGAACCACACAAACTTTATCCATCAATGATGTTCCATTCCACTAGAGGATCATCATTGAACTACCTCACCAACCCCCATAAAATAATATGGGCTCCATATATTATTCGTACATTAATCTCCCCGTGTTTAAGATATCGAATGTCCGTCATTTAATTGATTTACTGACCATCAATTAATTAACATCTAATTCCTCGAGTAGTACCACTCAACCTTATCATCACGTTGACTAAGTCAACTAGATGGGTTTACATGATGAACTTTATGAGCTCCTCAAGGGGACATCATCAACCTAATATATAGGACACGGTTTCCTCCTATAATCAACGGCATACCATGTAAATAATATTATTTCCCAACTTACTGGGCATTTTGATTTAATCCATCTAAATCTCACCCACTGGTAAATCAAAGAAATAAATACTAAGTACATGTGTCCGTTATTATATCGGGATTAAGAGCATGTACAACATAATATCCGAGGTCCGATTCAATTATGTAGTCAGTACTAAATTGAATTACCTCTATGTCAGTCCTGCTCAATACACCTAAGTGTACCAATGTAACTCTATGTTCAAGACAAAATAATACCAAGCTACACTACAACCATGCCAATGGTTTGTCCAAAACCATCTTGGTTGTGAGCCTCTACTTATATTTTACAAGGAACTGATAACATGATCTTCTGTGTCACACCAAGCACCATGTTATCTACAATGTAAAATATTAGACAATATGCACACATATAATAAATATATAAAGTGCAAACAATGATCATGTGATTCTTATTTCAAAATAAAATGTTCATACAAAAAGAGCTAGGCTTTCAGTATACATTCCAACAATCTCCCACTTATACTAAAAGACTATGCGCCATCACTGCCATACATCCGATCCCCATGTCCTCCACATGCCTATCAAACGCTACCGGAAGGGCCTTAGTGAATGGATCCGCCAGTTATCCTCCGATGCGGCGGCAAAGAACTTCTCCTCGCTTTACGATCTCTCGTATGAGGTGGTACTTGCGCTCTATGTGTTTACTCGCCTTATGGGCTCGTGGTTCCTTCGAGTTTGCAAATGCACCACTGTTATCACAATAAATTGTGATAGTTCTGAGCAAACCAGGAATCACATCCAAGTCCATCAAGAAGTTCCTGAGCCATACAGCTTCCTTGGCTGCCTCAGAGGCTGCCACATACTCAGCTTCCATGGTAGAGTCCGCCACGCATTTCTGCTTGACACTCCTCCATACTATGGCTCCACCTCCAAAAGTAAACACAAACCCCGAGGTAGACTTACTCTTGTCCCTATCTGATTGGAAATCCGAATCCGTGTAACCCACAGGGAATAATTGATCTGCCCGATAAACCAGCATATAATCCCTAGTCCTTCTCAGGTACTTCAATATATGCTTTACCGCAGTCCAATGTCCCTGTCCAGGATTACTCTGATATCTGCTAACCATGCCCACGGCAAAGCAGATATCCGGTCTCGTACATAACATAGCATACATAAGGCTTCCTACTGCCGAAACATAAGGAACCGCCTTCATGTCCTCTATCTCCTTTGATGTTTTGGGACACATCTCTTTAGATAAAGGAACTCCATGCCTAAAAGGTAGAAAACCTTTCTTGGAGTTCTGCATGCTAAAACGAGCAAGGATAGTGTCAATGTATGAAGCTTGAGATAAGCATAACATCCTTTTCTTGCGATCCCTTATAACTTTGATCCCAAGGATGTGTCCCACTTCTCCCAAGTCCTTCATATCAAACTGTTTGGACAACCATACCCTTACATCTGATAACACTTTGATATTGTTGCCAACTAACAAAATGTCATCTACGTATAGTACAAGAAACACCACTACGCTCACATCTCTTGTATACACAAGGCTCATCCGGACTTTGAATAAACCCATATGACTGGATTACCTCATCAAAGCGGATGTTCCAAGATCTAGAAGCTTGCTTCAATCCATAAATGGACCGATTAAGCTTACATACAAGATGCTCTTTGCCTTTAGCAATGAATCCCTCTGGTTGCCGCATATAGATGTTCTCCTCAAGACTTCCGTTAAGGAAAGCCGCTCTTGACATCCATCTGCCAAATCTCATAATCCATATGAGCAGCTATAGATAAGAGAATCCGAATAGACTTAAGCATAGCTACCGGCAAAAAGGTCTCCTCATAATCGATACCCTCTTTCTGAGTATACCCTTTCGCAACAAGCCTAGCTTTGAAGGTCTCAACCTTCCCGTCTACTCCTCTCTTTCTCTTGTAGATCCACTTGCATCCAATGGTTTTTACACCATCGGGTGGTTCTACTAACTCCCAGACCTGATTAGAATCCATAGATTCTATCTCTGAATTCATCGCTCTTTGCCAAGATACCGCATCTCTATCTTGGATTGCCTCGTCATATGTCCAGGGATCAGGTTCATGTTCACCAGGGACTAAGTCCGAAGACTCTCCCAAAAACATGAATCTCTCGGGTTGTCTAACAACCCTCCCACTACGACGAGGTGCCTCCTGTGTATGCTCTGTGACACACGGTGCAGTGACTTGTGGTGTCTCCTCTTGTACCGGTGGTACTGAAGTCGGGACTTCCCCTGTCAACTCCTCAAGAACAATCCTACTCTTGGGCTTGTGGTTCATTACATAATCCTCCTCTAGAAATCTGGCGTTCGTGCTAACGATCACCCTCTGATCTCTAGGATTATAAAATAAACCAGCTTTCGTTCCTTTAGGATAGCCAACAAACATGCACACTTCTGTACGAGGTTCCAACTTACCAGCATCAGCCTTCAGCACATGTGCTGGACTCTCCCATATCCGAATATGACTCAGACTAGGCTTTTGCCCAGTCCACAATTCTACAGGGGTAGAAGGTACTGATTTAGATGGAACCAAGTTCAGAGTGTACATTGCCGTATCCAAAGGCATACCCCGTAACTAAACATAACCTGTAATAACTCATCATCGATCTGACCATCTCCATAAGAGTCCTATTCCTTCGCTCCACCACACCATTCTGCTGGGGTGTGCCAGGTGCGGACAATTGGGATTGAATCCCAGCCTCTGATAAGTAACTCCTAAACTCTCCCAAGAGGTTCTCGCTGTTAGTAATATATGAGAGATGTCCTAAGGCAATCGCCTTATGTATGAACCATTTATATGATAAATGAAGATTCACTATTTGAGTATACATGTTTCATGTATTTGATTGGATCTTAAACTCATTTATCAATGTCCACGATACGATTCACAAAGATGAGAGAATTTGTGATTGGATCACAACTAGTGAGTATCTCTACATGTGTAATTGTGATGTATCTAATTATCCCTAGTCGATGAATCGATGGATTTGGACACCATCGCTCACGAGACTAGCACGAGGTATACTCCTTGGTGTATCCAAGCAGCTGATTCTCACTGGCTGGAGACATTGTGATGTCCGGAGTTAATCGTGGATGCTAGTTATGGTAACTAGTTCATTGGAGTGACTAGCCGTAAGACTTCATATGGTTCTCTGCATATATAGATATGTCAATGAAGTTCTTACTGTGGCTTAAGTGCGATGTTCCTTTGACTTGCGGTATTCAAGTCATCTTGATCATGGAGACTTATGCTTTGACATCTTAAGCAAACATCTCTAAGGAGATGTGGACCCGGATGATTGGGTATAAGTCGGCGTGATCAAGGTGTTTGAATAGCCTATAAAGGATTCACCACTCCTTGCGAGGAGATGTATACCCATGGCCTCTCGTCGGATTGTTACTAAAGTCTTTGCCAAAGCATTACATGTTTAGAGTAAGGTACTCTTCGATACATGTGGAGTAACTAGAACTGTGAGGACGAGGAAATGATACTTGGGCTAGGTGTGACGAGTCAACCTAGTGGGATCACACAATAGACCATGTCCTCAACCAAGTGGGTATAAGATGAGTGAAGGGAATGGGGCACAATCATTCGAGCCAAGGGTTTCGTAAATAGTTCGATCAACCGCTGATCTTTTGCTAATTGGGGATCATGATGTACTACTAGGTGCCACTCATGATCGCTCTATAATTAATGGTTAATTATAGACGGCCAACATAAACCGAGAACCTATTTGGTCACACGACAACGAGCGTAATCCAAAGGATTTAAAACGAGCTTGAGAATGAGATTCTCAGACCGAGAGAAACTAGGTTTGGTTGGACCAAACATAAAGCGAGCATGAAATCGTTTCAGTCGCAATGGAAGTGTGGATGGGCCGCGCCTTATGAAGACGTAATGGATGAACCAAAATGGTTTGGTTCTAATCCAATGGATGAGAATAAACCAAAGGGGTTTGGTTTATTTTAAACGAATGAACCAAAAGTTGGTTCGGTTCGTTTTAACTTAAAATAAACCATCATGGTTTGGTTTATTTTAACTTATCTTAATGGAGCGGGTTAACGGGCTTTATGGATATGATCCATTAACCATTAAGAGAATTAGTTATCTATAAAAGAGGGCTTAATGGATAATTAAGCCCAAATCCAAAAACCCTAGCCTTTGAGTTGCCGCCCACCCTTGGAGTTGCTCGGCGCCAACCCTAGGCTGCCGCCCAGCTTGTTGTGCCGCCTTCATCTCCTTGTCGGCGTCCAAGATTCAGCCAGTGAACCCTCCGGCGACCCTCCGGTGATCTTCCTAGGCCTCAGTGAAAAGGTGAGCACTTGGCTTCCTTGTTTTGGCCGGCGCCTACTCCTCCACCAAGCTGTCCAGTTTTCTGTACAGCTTCTTCTCCTCTCGTCGGAGCGTCGTTTGGATGATGGTTAGAGCTCCGACAGCGGATAACTTACCAGGGATTCGATCTCCGGTAATCCTCTGAGGTGGAGGACGAAGGATTCGTCAATCGGTTGACGAATACCTTTCCGGAGAAGCGAGTTTTGAGGACTCATTTTGTATCCGAATTTGGATTCGGATCGTGATCATCTCTCGATCACGTCGTCTTCAACACGAGGCTAGTAACCCGTACGAAGACGAAGCTCGTGGCTTAGCGAAGTCATCCCGAGGAACTCGGCGTGGATACGGATAGAGACGATTCTAGCGAGGATCGTTCCGGTTGATGCCGTTCCCGCAACACGTCATACGAAAGGTATAACGTAGATAAATTTCCTTTTATTGCAAATTTAAATTTACGGTTATGTCTACACTTGTTGTAATATGTATGCATGTGTTGTGTGTGTTGTAATAAATAGGAGTATTTATTATTTTTATTGCTTCCCCTGTGTTCATGTTTACGAAACATGATCGAACACACACACGCCGCGGTGCCGGAAACCCAACAGTGGTATCAGAGCCCAGGTTGTGTTTCGACATAATCGTAAAATGGTTTTGCGATAGTCATAATGTATTTCTGGAAATTTTCTAATTTTGGAATTTTAGAAGTATTTATGGAAATTTTTCAATTTTGGAAAGTCTAGAAGTATTTATGGAAATCTTCCACTTTTGGAAAGTTGGAAGTATTTATGGAAATTGATATTTTCCATAAATAAAATATTTGATTAGATTCTGGAAATTTGTTTCCTAATTTAATCATGATTTGATTTGGGAAATCAAATCTTAAAATATTTTATTTCCATAAGTAGTTTCAATGATTTAGGAAATTAGTTTCCTAAATAGATTTTCCTTAATCAAATAATTCCATGAATAAAATATGTGATTAGATTTGGAAATTTGTTTCCTAATTTAATTATGATTTGATTTGGAGAATCAAATCTTAAACATATTTTATTTCCATAAATAGTTATGACATATAAGGAAATATATACATGACATAATTGTATGCCATGTAATTGCATTAGATGCATAACATTATGCCATGCGTGTCGTGACATGTAGATGTATGCCATGTATGCCATGCCATGTAGATAATAGTTATTTGCATGCAAAGAGGATGAGACATAAAAACCCTTAAACAATATTAAAGCCTACACCTTCCATTAATATGGTTAGAACCAGAGTTCTGTTTCTTGTTTGGGTTGTTGGACTCTCTCCAAGCCCGGCTCGAACCCGAATATGTTCAAACCATGGAATAGTTTAATACTAATATGGTAAGAGTCAGAGGTCAATCGTTAGCTTTGGTTGTTGGATTCTCTCCAAGCTGGGCTAATTGGTTGAATGCGCTCTAACCATATTAAAACTATGTCCCGATTAATGGGTTGGCTTTAACCTGGAGCATCGGCTTGTTGGACTCTCTCCAAGGTCGATGTAAAGGGAGGTGAAGTTGGGTGCTATGCATATGATGCATACTTGTTAATGTGTTAACAACCCGATGTATGTGTGAACATTCAATTAGTTGATAGCACATTGTGATAGTTGCATATACGCGATATGCAATCGGTATAGTTGATACCTACCGTCGTAGTTATGAATGGCTTGTTGGACTCTCTCCAAGGTTGTTCATAACTATGATGGATATCAGCCCATTCGGAGATGGACCTACGATCTCCCGAAGTGATTTTGGGTTTTTTGAAATTCGAAAAATGAATGGGATTTATAAATGTATATTGATGCATTTTAAAATCATCTTTATCATATATGCTCGTTTGTATTTGTAAGATTGATCATGATGTGTTTGAATTTGCGTTTCATTTTGGATTCGAATAAATTGACTGGGCCGAACTTCTTGGACTGGCTTAGAAACTTGAGAATTGTTCTCAAGGTGAAAAGCTTGTGTATGTCCTCGAAGCGCCTCTTCCCGCTCTTATAGTGATGATGCAACTCGACCAATTGTTGGCCTATCGTAAACATGTGAGTGATTCTGAACAAATGAGTTGCATCATGCTAGCCGCGATGGAACCCAAGCTACGAAAGCAGCATGAGCATATGGATGCTCATATCGTAGTCCTTCATCTTTGTGAGTTGGTTGATGAGCAAGTGAGATTCGAAAGGTTCGAAGTCTCAAAGCTCCTCTTCACCTCTGAGATGCTAGAAGGTTCATCTGTGGTACTGCTCAATATGCTGAAGACTGTGGAGTCTTCTGAGAAGCATGAGCAGGGGACGGTGCTATTAGTTGATTCCTCGAACAAAGGTTCTAAGAGGAAGTCAAAGGAGCAGCAGAAGGGAAAGAAGAGAAAGGCTAAGAATGTAGAACTAGCACAAAAGGAAACTTGCCATCATTATGGCAAGGAGAGCCATTTGCGAAGAAAGTGCAAGATTTATCTTGAGTCCATGAAGAAGGATAAGGCATCGGATGCCCCATCTTCTTCAGATATCTTCGTTATTGATTGTCATTCTATTTCCTCAAACACTTGGGTATTGGATACTGGGTGTGGCTCACATATATGTAATGACATACATGGGCTAAGGAATAGAAGAAGACTCGTCAAGGGAGAGTCAAATTTGCGTGTTGGGAATAGAGCAAAGGTTGCTGCACTCGCCATCGGAACGTATTTGTTGGAACTCCCTGTAGGACTTGTCTTAGAACTGGACAATTGCTTTTATGTTCCTTAGTTGATAAAGAACATCGTTTCTATTTCCTGTTTAAATAGAAATGGTTTCCATTTGACGTTTAGTAACAATTGTTGTTATATAACTTTAAATGACGTACTTTATGGAACTGGAACCTTGAGTAATGACATTTATACGTTGGACGTATCCAATGACATTTTCAATATCGAAGCGAGCAACACGCGTGCTCGAAAGGATAATCAAATAGACTCCTATATGTGGCATTGTCGTCTTGGCCATATAAGCAAGAAATGCATGTCCGAATTACATCGATGTGGAATTTTGGAATCGTTTGAATTGGATTCATACGATACATGCGAATCATGCTTAAAAGGCAAGATGACTAAGTTACCTTTTACTGGAAAAGGTGAACGAGTGGGAGAGTTACTAGGACTAATACATACTGATGTATGTGGTCCTATGTCAACTCAAGCATTAGGAGGCTATAGCTACTTCATTACCTTCACCGATGATCACTCACGGTTTGGGTATGTGTTCTTGATGAAACACAAGTCTGAAGCCTTTGAAAGGTTCAAAGAGTTCAGAAATGAAGTAGAGAAACAACATGACAAGAGTATTAAAATACTTCGATCGGATCGAGGTGGTGAATACTTAAGTCAAGAGTTTCTTGATTATCTAAGAGACAATGGCATATTGTCTCAATGGACTCCGCCCTATACACCACAGCATAATGGTGTATCGTATCTGAGAGGCATAACCGGACCTTGTTGGACATGGTCAGGTCAATGATGAATCATGCAACTCTTCCCAAGTCCTTTTGGGGCTATGCACTTCAGACAGCTGTTTACTTGTTAAACAGAATGCCTACCAAGGTAGTCTCAACTACTCTATATGAGATATGGAATAGTAAGAAACCTCATGTATCTTACTTAAAGATATGGGGTTGTCCTGCTTATGTGAAGCGGACTGTATCATACAAATTGGATGCTAAGTCTGATAAATGTTTATTTATTGGATACCCTAAGGAAACAAGGGTTTACCAATTCTATCATCCTGTGGAACAAAAGGTGTTTGTTTCAAGGCATGCTGTGTTTCTAGAGAAAGAGTTTCTCTTGCAAGAAAATAGTGGGAGTGTCGTCGAGCTTGAGGAGGCTCGAGAGACTCAAATAGACATTGATGAGATACCTGGTGAAGCACAACAGCCGACAACTCATAGTGATGAGCAATCAGCTGGACCTATTGTAACACCACATCTTCGTAGATCTGGTAGAACACGCAATATTCCTGAGAGATATGGATTTCTCGTAAGTGAATCGAATGACGTGTTACTCATTGATGATGAGGAGCCTACCAGTTATGAAGAAGTGCTGACAAGTTCAGAAAGGGATAAGTGGCTTGGTGCCATGAAGTCGGAAATGGATTCCATGTATGAAAACCAAGTTTTGAACTTGGTTGACCCACCTGAAGGGATAAAGCCTATAGGGTGCAAGTGGGTTTTCAAGAAGAAAATCGACATGGATGGTAATGTGATTACCTATAAGGCTAGATTGGTGGCGAAAGGATATCGTCAAAAGCAAGGTGTTGATTATGACGAAACCTATTCGCCTGTAGCTATGCTTAAATCCATTCGGATGCTCCTGGCCATAGCGGCTCATTATGATTATGAGATATGGCAGATGGATGTGAAAATAGCTTTCCTTAATGGAAACCTGCTCGAGGACGTGTATATGATACAGCCTGAGGGTTTCACATCGGTTGATAAAACCAAGGTATGCAAATTGCGACGGTCCATTTATGGATTGAAGCAAGCATCCAGGAGCTGGAATATCCGTTTTGATGAGACAATCAAAAAGTTTGATTTCTCACAAAATCCAGACGAACCTTGTGTGTACAAGAAGGTTAGTGAGAGTGCAGTCGTGTTCCTAGTATTGTATGTCGATGACATACTACTTATAGGAAACGATGTTTCAATCTTACAATCAGTGAAGGTTTGGTTATCCAAGACATTCTCCATGAAAGACCTGGGAGAAGCAACCTACATCCTCGGGATTAAGATCTATAGAGATAGATCGAAACGGTTGCTTGGTCTTTCGCAGTCTACATATATAGACCGAGTGCTAAAGAGGTTTAGCATGTCGGAATCCAAGAAAGGTTTCCTACCCATCAGGCATGGGGTACACCTTTCGAAGTCTATGTGTCCGTGCACAGAAGACGAGAGGATTTGCATGAGTAAGATTCCCTATGCATCCGCAATAGAATCTATCATGTATGCTATGTTATGTACGAGGCCCGATGTATCGTATGCTCTGAGTGTCACGAGCAGATACCAGTCCGATCCAGGAATGGATCATTGGGCGGCTGTTAAGACGATCCTTAAGTACTTGAGAAGAACTAAGGATGTGTTCCTAATATATGGAGAAGGGTACATGGTGATACGTGGGTATACGAATGCTAGCTCCAGACAGAACAGGATGATTCCATGTCTCCATCTGGGTATGTATTCACCTAGAATGGAGGCGCAATAAGTTAGAAAGGTTCCAAGCTTGACACTATAGCGGATTCTGCCACTAAGGCAGAAAACATTGCAGCTTTGGAAGCAGCAAAGGAAGCGGTTTGGATCAAGAAGTTCATCTCTGAACTTGATGTGGTCTCATCAATGATCCAAACATGTGCTTCGCCGCTATCATCTTATCAGAGAGATCATCAGTAGGAATGAAATACAAATCGAGAAAATTCCCACTGAAAGGAACTTAGCGGATCCCTTGACTAAGGCATTACCTCAAAATAAGTTTGAGGGTCATGTTCGAGCTTATGGTATTGGATACCATAGTGATTGGCATTAGGCCAAGTGGGAGTCTGTTAGTAATATATGAGAGATGTCCTAAGGCAATCGCCTTATGTATGAACCATTTATATGATAAATGAAGATTCACTATTTGAGTATACATGTTTCATGTATTTGATTGGATCTTAAACTCATTTACTGAATGTCCACGATGCGATTCACAGCATGAGAGAATTTGTGATTGGATCACAACTAGTGAGTATCTCTACATGTGTAATTGTGATGTATCGGAATTATCCCTAGTCGATGAATTGATGGATTGAGACTAGCACGAGGTATACTCCTTGGTGTATCCAAGCGGTGATTCTCGCCGGAGACATTGTGATGTCCGAGTTAATCGTGGATGCTAGTTATGGTAACTAGTTCATTGGAGTGACCAGTAGTAAGACTTCATATGGTTCTCTGCATATATAGATATGTCAATGAAGTTCTTACGTGGCTTAAGTGCGATGTTCCTTTGACTTGCGTGTATTCAAGTCATCTTGATCATGGAGACTTATGCTTTGACATCTTAAGCAAACATCTCTAAGGAGATGTGGACCCGGATGATTGGGTATAAGTCGTGATCGAAGGTGTTTGAATAGCCTATAAAGGATTCACCACTCCTTGAGGAGATGTATACCCATGGCCTCTCGTCGGATTGTTACTAAAGTCTTTGGCCAAAGCATTACATGTTTAGAGTAAGGTACTCTTCGATACATGTGGAGTAACTAGAACTGTGAGGACGAGGAAATGATACTTGGGCTAGGTGTGACGAGTCAACCTAGTGGGACCGACACAATAGACCATGTCCCAACCAAGTGGGTATAAGATGAGTGAAGGGAATGAGGCACTAATCATTCGAGCAAGGGTTTTGTAAATAGTTCTGGATCAACCGTTGATCTTTTCGGTTAATTGGGGATCATGATGTACTACTAGGTGCCACTCATGATCGTTCTATAATTAATGGTTAATTATAGACGACCAACATAAACCGAGAACCTATTTGGTCACACGCACAACGAGCGTAATCCAAAGGATTTAAAACGAGCATAAGAATGGGATTCTCAGACCGAGAGAAACTAGGTTTGGTTGGACCAAACATAAAGTGAGCATGAAATCGTTTCAGTCGCAATGGAAGCGTGGATGAGCCGCATCTTATGAAGACGTAATGGATGAACCAAAATGGTTTGGTTCTAATCCAATGGATGAGAATAAACCAAAGGGGTTTGGTTTATTTTAAACGAATGAACCAAAAGTTGGTTCGGTTCGTTTTAACTTAAAATAAACCATCATGGTTTGGTTTATTTTAACTTATCTTAATGGAGCGGGTTAACGGGCTTTATGGATATGATCCATTAACCATTAAGAGAATTAGTTCTCTATAAAAGAGGGCTTAATGGATAATTAAGCCCAAATCCAAAAACCCTAGCCTTTGAGTTGCCGCCCACCCTTGGAGTTGCTCGGTGCCAACCCTAGGCTGCCGCCCAGCTTGTTGTGCCGCCTTCATCTCCTTGTCGGCGTCCAAGCTTCAGCCGGTGAACCCTCCGGCGACCCTCCGGTGATCTTCCTAGGCCTCGGTGAAAAGGTGAGCACTTGGCTTCCTTGTTTTGGCCGGCGCCTACTCCTCCACCAAGCTGTCCAGTTTTCTGGACAGCTTCTTCTCCTCTCGTCGGAGCGTCGTTTGGATGACGGTTAGAGCTCCGACAGCGGATAACTTACCAGGGATTCGATCTCCGGTAATCCTCTGAGGTGGAGGACGAAGGATTCGTCAATCGGTTGACGAATACCTCTCCGGAGAAGCGAGTTTTGAGGACTCGTTTTGTATCCGAATTTGGATTCGGATCGTGATCATCTCTCGATCACGTCGTCTTCAACACGAGGCTAGTAACCCGTACGAAGACGAAGCTCGTGGCTTAGCGAAGTCATCCCGAGGAACTCGGCGTGGATACGGATAGAGACGATTCTAGCGAGGATCGTTCCGGTTGATGCCGTTCCCGCTACACGTCTTACGAAAGGTATAACGTAGATAAATTTCCTTTTATTGCAAATTTAAATTTACGGTTATGTCTACACTTGTTGTAATATGCATGCGTGTGTTGTGTGTGTTGTAATAAATAGGAGTATTTATTATTTTTATTGCTTCCGCTGTGTTCATGTTTACGAAACATGATCGAACACACACACGCCGCGGTGCCGGAAACCCAACACTCGCCACCACGATCAGATCGTAATGTCTTGATACTTTTACCTTGACGGTTCTCCACATCAGCCTTGAATTCTTTGAACTTGTCAAAGCATTAAGACTTGCGGCGCATCAAGTAAATGTATCCATACCTTGAATAATCGTCTATAAATGAGATGAAGTATTCAAAGCCACCTCTTGCCTGGATAGACATAGGACCGCACAAATCAGAATGAACCATTTCTAACACATCTTTGGCTCTATACCCCTTGGCCTTAAAAGGCCTCTTGGTCATTTTACCTTCCAAGCAAGATTCGCAGGTTGGGAGATCCTCCACCACTAATGAACCTAAAGGTCCATCAGCTATCAACCTTTGAATTCTGCTAAGGTTAATATGACCAAGCCTTAGATGCCAAAGATATGTTTGGTTCATTTGCGAAGGTTCTTTTCTCTTATTAGACTTAGAAGATGAGTTATTGATTTCTATATGCATCGTGGGAGTTTTTGGTTCAAGAGTATATAAATTGCCAACCAATGTACTGTAATCAGATAATCTCCTATTCCTTTTTATAACCACTTTGTCATTAAAATAAACAGAATATCCATCCATAAACAATTTAGAAACTGAAATTAAATTCTTTCTAAAAGTAGGTACATAAAGACAATTTCTCAAAACCAAAACTTTATTCCTATAAAAAGATAAATAAACGTCTCCCACTTCAATAGCCGCCACCTTTGAAGCATTGCCCATGAAGACTGTGAATCTCTCCTCACCTAGTCGCCGGGTTTCGAACCCCCGCAAAGTATTGCAGACATGATCAAGGGCTCTCAGATCTACACACCGTGCAATCGTAGATAACACCGCTAAACATGTTTCAACAACTAAACAAGAAGATATACCTTTGTTCTTTCGGCGAGGACACCGCCTTCCAATGTCCACCGCTTGCAAGTGAAGCACTTGCCTTCGCTTCTTCACTCCCGCCTCGAGGTCCCACCGCCACTTTCTTTGCTCCACCTTGCTTCTTCTTCTTCTTACCTTTCGGTTTAGAGGAAGAAACCTTCGAGCGACCATGGCTTGAGCACTTGACGAAAAGCCCTCTCCGCCTGAGTTCTCGCTGTAAGCTCCGCCAATGAATACAACCTTTTGTTCATGTTGTAGTTGAGGCGAACCGCCAAAACTCCTAGGCAGAGATCGGAGAATGATATCGACTGGTTTCATCGATCTCTCCCCGAGGACTTCCATCTCATTAAGATGAGCCATCATCTTGAGAACATGATCCCTAACTGTGTTCCTCGATCATGGTGGTCGCCATCAAGTTTCTCATTGCTCCTCGCCTAGCCGCCTACTCGATGTCCAAAAGTTCCTTGAGATTGAACATCATGTCATAAGCCGTGGCTATGGCTCGATGTCGATGTTGCAAAGACATTTGACATAGATGCCAAAATGTAACACCGCACATCTCATCCGCCTTAACCCATTTCTTATAACGCTTCTATCTCCTTTTCATCGAGTCATCGGAGGGCTTAGGAGGACAGACCTCAAGAGTACAAATTTGTACTCCTCCGCAGCTTAAGACAATATCCGTGTTTCTTTTCCAATCAATGTAGTTTGGACCAAGAAGTTTGTTTTCTTTAAAATCACAAAGAAGTGGGTTGAAAGCCATTTGAAAATCCTAAAAATCATAATGATCAAAATATTAGATTTCAAAATTATTGATTCCTCAAAACAATAAAATCCCAAATCAACCAACACCTCAAATCACCGAGAATGTCGCATGCCACTGCTGTGTGGACGATAATGAATTCTACATTTGTAAGAGGAGGTTTTACCCATTAATTTTATTATCTTGTCAACCTTACTTTTTGACAAATAAAATTAATAGTTGGTTCCACTTTGGCCTTACAAATAAAAGCAGTGACTCCTATGGGGAGGATACTTTTATTTGTATCTAAGTGTGCACCATTACACGATACTAAGGAAATTATTTCAGATTATGTGCCTTACCTCTGTGGAAGTACACATGCTCCTAGATAATTTCCTATAAGCATTATTTGACCTAGTGATCCGCAAACAAACCCGTCCTCAGGGAGGAAGGCACTCAGAGCCGACACACAAGTTTGTTGCATCACACGTCAAATTGTAATGGAGGCCGCGGGAATTAATTAAAATGTCCCTCTCCCACTTAGTAAATTGCAAATGAGGAATTTTAAATCATACACAACATGCATATAAAACAAATAAGCAATAAATATGGAAAAAACAGAATTTTTCCAACTATTATGGCATTGTCCTCCAATATGCATCCCGTCGTGTCGCCACCTCGTCCGCTCCATCTTTTGCCGTGCGCAAGTCACCAAAAAGTTCCGAGCCGAGATAAATCATTTTATTTACATCCATCGATCCTATACTCCACGAAGGAGTGTACAAATAATCTATATCGAAAGTAAACTAAAATGATCGGCTAAACAATGCCGTATTTAATTACAAAAATTAAATACTAATCTAGCCTCGTCAACCCCGAGGATTCAAATAATAAATTTTTACACACATCCATTCACATACACACACATGGCCATAATAGTCGGAGCTTATGCCTGCAACCAAAGAGTTAAACTACGCATATCCTACTATTATCTGGCATATATAATATATGAAAAAGTGCATAAAAAATTAACCGAATCCAAAACATACAAAACCGCAAACCGTGGCTCTGATACCACTTGTCGGGGGTCGCTTCGGAGGCTCATTGGCTCCCATGTCCCCGGATTAAAATTTTCACTAATGAAAGGATTAATCCAGATGGGATGAGCTTCCTTAGCGCAACCATTTTGTCGTCGTGCTAACAACTTGAGTGATCGCTTGAACAAACTAGTTGTTCAAGCAACTCAACTCTTCTAGTTGGTTAGCCGTGGAAGAGACGACGGACGGATCGCCGGTTTTTGTGTTTGTCTTCGGGGTCCATGATTATACAATATATTTACTAATTCACACATGCATAATCAAAACTTAAAAGAACATGCTCAGATCTGTAAATAAAGTTAAAATAACTTTATACCTCACGATCTTCTACCGTATGTCCTATCCTTCTCGTGGACGACGTGTGGACGAAGATCCTCCACGAGTAGAAGCCTTCTAGATCTCTTTCTTCTCTACCTTGTCCGCTGCGAACAAAGAGAAGAAACAACAAATACCTTCCTATCTAGAACCGGCCACCAAATTAGGGAATTTGGTGCAACCGCCGGCCAAGGAACAATTGGATGATGCACCGGCCAACTTCAAGAAGTGTTGCCGCCGGCCACTCTAGGATGAAGGGAGGAAGATGAATGCCGGCCACCTATGGAAGGAGAACCGCCAGCCAAGGAAGAGGGGAGAGGCTTCTAGGATGGGCGCCGGCCAAGTGTTGATGGAGGAGGATGGGCGACGGCAACAACTAGAAGAAAGGAAGTTGCCGCCCAAGCCTTTGCTCCAAAACCTAGCCGCCCACTTTTGCTCCAAACCCTAATTCCAATTTGAATATTGATACTTGCCGCCCAACCCTAAGCTTTCCTTTTATAGAGTTGGGCTTAGGACTCCTTTAATCTCCACCGTCGGATCTAGGGATTTAACCTCCACCGTCGGATCTAGGGTTTTATCCCAACCGTCGGATCTAGGGTTTCATCTCAACCGTCGGATCTAGGATTTCATCCCAACCGTCGGATCTAGGATTTCATCCCAACCGTCAGATCTAGGGATTTAATCTCAATCGTCGATTCTAGGGTTTCATCCTAACCATCGGATCTTAGGGATTTAATCCCAACCGTTGGTTCTAGGGTTTCATCCTAACCATCGGATCTTAGGGATTTAATCCCAACCGTTGGTTCTAGGTTTTATTTTATATTCTTGGATCTAGACTTCACAAGGATTATATTAGGCTACGATAGGGACCATAAGGAGGAGTTGGGTCTTGGCCACCCGATGGATCAGAACCACACAAACTTTATCCATCAATGATGTTCCATTCCACTAGAGGATCATCATTGAACTACCTCACCAACCCCCATAAAATAATATGGGCTCCATATATTATTCGTACATTAATCTCCCCGTGTTTAAGATATCGAATGTCCGTCATTTAATTGATTTACTGACCATCAATTAATTAACATCTAATTCCTCGAGTAGTACCACTCAACCTTATCATCACGTTGACTAAGTCAACCAGCTGGGTTTACATGATGAACTTTATGAGCTCCTCAAGGGGACATCATCAACCTAATATATAGGACACGGTTTCCTCCTATAATCAACGGCACACCATGTAAATAATATTATTTCCCAACTTACCGGGCATTTTGATTTAATCCATCTAAATCTCACCCACTGGTAAATCAAAGAAATAAATACTAAGTACATGTGCCCATTATTATATCGGGATTAAGAGCATGTACAACATAATATCCGAGGTCTGATTCAATTATGTAGTCAGTACTAAATTGAATCACCTCTATGTCGGTCCTGCTCAATACACCTAAGTGTACCAGTGTAACTCTATGTTCAAGACAAAACAATACCAAGCTACACTACAACCATGCCAATGGTTTGTCCAAAACCATCTTGGTTGTGAGCCTCTACTTATATTTTACAAGGAACTGATAACATGATCTTCTGTGCCACACCAAGCACCATGTTATCTACAATGTAAAATATTAGACAATATGCACACATATAATAAATATATAAAGTGCAAACAATGATCATGTGATTCTTATTTCAAAATAAAATGTTCATACAAAAAGAGCTAGGCTTTCAGTATACATTCCAACAACCTCCTCTTACAAATGTAGAATTCGTATACGTCCACACTATCGTGGCATACGATATTCTCGGTGTTTTGAGGTGTTGGTTGATTTTGAAATTTTATTGTTTGAAGAATCAATAATTTTTTGAAATCTACAGTAATGATCTATGTGATTTTTAGGATTTTCAAAATTGACTTTCAGTCCACTTACTATGATACTAAAGGAAAATAAACTTACTGTACATATTTATGATGATTGGAAAAGAATCTAGATATTGTCTTATCTGCTAAGGAGTACAAGTTTGCACTCTTTGAAGAGTGTCCTCAAGCCATATTTGCTCAAAAAGGTTTCTACTTCTAAGCCGAAAGGCAAGAAGAAGGAGAAACAAGGTGGATCAAAGGTGGTGGGAGGATCTCAGGGAGGAGTGAAGAAGCCGAAAGGCAAGTACTTCACTTACTAGCAGGATGGACATTGGAAGAAGGACTGTCCCAATCCAAAGTAGAACAAAGATATATTTTTTGGACTAGTCATTGAAACATGATTAGCGGTGTTATCTACCGGCACCTAGTGTAAAGATATGGGAGCCACTAATCATGTCTGCAATACTTTGCAAGGGTTCCAGGAAATCCAACGACAAGCTAAAAGGGAGATTACCATTTACTTGGGCAACGCCATGAAGGTGGCAGCTATTGCAGTGGAAGAAGTTTTATTTATCTTTTGAGAAAAATAAAATTTTGGTTCTGGAAAATTCCCTTTATGTACCTTTATTTAGAAAGAATTTAGTTTCAGTTTCTAAATTATTTATAGATGGATATTCTATTTCTTTTAATGACAGATTTGTTATAAAAAGAAATAGGGAGAATATCTGTTCAGGTACATTGATAGAAAATTTATAGACACTTGAACCAAAACCTTCCACGATGCAAATTGAATTTAATAACTCATCTTCTAATTCCAATAAGAGAAAAGAATCTTCGAAGATGAACCAAGCATATCTTTGGCATCTTATGCTTGGTCATATTAACCTAAGCAGAATTCAAAGGTTGATAGCAGAATTCAAGGGGGACAGAGCCAAAAATGTGTTAGAATTGGTTCATAATGATTCGTATGGTCCTATGACTATTCAGGCAAGAGGTGGTCTTGAATATTTCGTCTCTTTCATAGACGATTATTCAAGATATGGATGACACTACGATCTGATCGTGGTGATGAGTACCTCTTGGGAGAGTTTAGGAACTAATTATTAGAGGATGGGAATCAATCCCAATTGACTACACCTAGCACACCCCAACAGAATGGTGTAGTAGAGCGAAGGAATAGGACTCTTATGGATATGGTTAGATCGATGATGAGTTATACTGACTTGCCAGATTCGTTCTAGGGATATGCTCTAGATATGGTGGTGTACATTCTGAACTTGGTTCCATCTAAATCATTGTCTTCTACTCCCATAGAATTGTGGACTGGGCGAAAGCCTAGTCTAAGGCATATTCGGATATGGGGAGTCCAACACATGTGTTGAAGGCAGATGCTGGTAAGTTGGAACCTCGTATAGAAGTACGCATGTTCATTGGCTATCCTAGAGGAATGAAAGGTGGATTGTTTTATAGTCCTAGAGATCAGAGGGTGATCGTTAGCACGAACGCCAGATTTCTAGAGGAAGACTATGTGATGAGCCACAAGCCCAAGAGTAAAATTGTTCTGGAGGAGTTAAAAGGGGAAGTCACTTCTTCAGTACCACCGGTACAAGAGGATATACCACATGCCACTACACCGCATGTCATAGAGGATACACAGGTGATACCTCATCGTAGTGGGAGGCTTGTGAGACAACCTGATAGATTCATGTTCTTGAAAGAATCTTCTGATTTGGTCCCTGGCGAAAATGAACCTGATCCCTAGACATATGACGAGGCAATCCAAGATAAAGATGCAGTATCTTGGCAAAGTGCAATGAATCTTGAGATTGAATCTATGGATTCAAATCAGGTCTAGGAGCTAGTAGAACCACCCGATGGTGTAAAAACCATTGGATGCAAGTGGATCTACAAGAGAAAGAGAGGAATAGATGGGAAGGTTAAGACCTTCAAAGCGAGGCTTGTTGCAAAGGGGTATACTCAAAAAGAGGGTATCGATTATGAGGAGACCTTTTCGCCGGTAGCCATGCTTAAGTCTATCCGAATTCTCTTATGCATAGCAGCTCATATGGATTATGAGGTGTGACAGATGGATGTCAAGACAGCTTTCCTTAATGGAAGTCTTGAGGAAAATATATACATGAAGCAACCAGAGGGATTCATTGCTAAAGGCAAAAAGCATCTTATGTGTAAGCTTAATCGGTCCATTTATGGATTGAAGCAAGCTTCGAGGTCTTGGAACATCCGCTTTGATGAGGTGATCCAGTCTTATGGATTTATTCAAATTCCGGATGAGTCTTGTGTATACAAGAGATGTGACGGAAATGTAGTGGTATTTCTTGTACTATACGTAGATAATATTTTGGTGATTGGCAACAATATCAAAGTGTTATTGGGCGTAAGGGTATAATTGTCCAAACATTTTGATATGAAGGACTTAGGAGAGGTGGGACACATCCTTGGGATCAAGGTTATAAGGGATCGCAGGAAAAGGATGTTGTGCTTATCCCAAGCTTCATACATAGACACGATTATGGAGCATTTTAGCATGCAGAACTCTAAGAAGGGTTTTCTACCTTTCAGACATGGAGTTCCTTTATCTAAGAAGATGTGTCCTAGATCATCTTAGGAGAAAGAGGAGATGAAGGCGGTTCCTTATGCTTCGGCAGTAGGAAGCCTCATGTATGCGATGCTCTGTACGATACCAGATATCTACTTTGTCGTGGCCATGGTCAGCAGATATCAGAGTAATCCAGGACAGGGACATTGGACTGCGATAAAGCATATATTGAAGTACCTGAGAAGGACTAGGGATTATATGCTGGTTTACCGGGTAGACCAATTACTCCCTGTGGGTTACACGGATTTCGAATTCTAATCTGATAGGGATAACAGTAAGTCTACCTCAGGTTTTGTGTTTACTTTGGGAGGTGGAGCCATTGCATGGAGGAGTGTCAAACAGAAATGCGTTGCAGACTCCACCAAGGAAGCTGAATATGTGGTAGCCTCTGAGGCGGCAAAAGAAGTTGTGTGGCTCAGGAACTCCCTGATGGACTTGGATGTGATTCCTAGTTTGCCCAGAACTATCACAATTTATTGTGATAATAATGGTGCAGTTGCAAACTCGAAGGAACCACGAGCCCATAAGGTAAGTAAATACATAGAGCGCAAGTACCACCTTTTACGAGAAAACGTAAAGGAGGAAGAAGTTGTTGTCGCCTAGAATGCATTAGAGGATGACCTGGCAGACCCTTTTCACTAAGGCCCTTCTAGCGAGAGCTATGATAGGCATGTGGAGGGAAGGGGAATCAGATGTATGGCAGTATGAGGATAGCATAATCTTTTAGTATAATTGGGAGATTGTAGGGATGTATACTGAAAAGTCTATCTTTTGTATGAACATCTTTATTTTGAAATAAGAATCACATGATCATTGTTTGCATATTTTTATGGTTATGCAATATTGTCTAATACTTTACATTGTAGATAACATGGTGTGTGGTGTCACACAGAAGATCATGTTATCGGCCCCTTGAAAAGTATAAGTAAAGGCTCACAACCGAGATGACTTTGGACAAACCATCGGAATGGTTGTAGTGTGATTTGGTATTGGTTTGTCTTGACCATAGAATCACACTAGTGCACTTTGTGTGTATTGAGCAAGACCGACTCAGAAGTGATTCGATTTATTGCTGACTACATAATCGAATCAGACCTCAGATATTATTTAGTACATGCTCTTAATCTCGATATAATACCGGGCACATATACTTAGTACTCATATCTTTGATTTACCAATGGTTGAGATTTATAGATTAAATCGATAGGCTCGGTAAGTTGAGAGATGATATTATTTATATAGTGTGTTGTTGATTATAGGAGGAAACCGTGTTCTATATATTAGGATGATGATGTCACCTTGAGGAGCTCATAAGGTTCATCATGTAAACCATGCAGGTGGACTTGGTCCTGCATGATGAAAAGGTTGAGTGGTACTACTCAAGGAGTTAGATGGTGATTAATTAATGGTCAGTAAATTAATTAATCGACGGACATTCGAGATCTTAAACACGGGGAGAAAAATGTACAAATAATATATCGAGCTCATATTATCATATGGGGGTTGGTGAGGTAGTTCAATGATGATCCTTTAGTGGATTGGATCATCATTAGTGCATAGGACTTTATGTTGGCTTGATCCATGGGTGGCCAAGATCCAACTCCTCCTCATGGTCCCTAATGTAGCCTATTAACACCTCATGAAGATTAGATCCAATGGATAGAAACAAAACTCTAGATCCAAAGGTAGAGATTAAATCTCTAGATCCGGCGGTTGAGATTAAATCTCTAGATCCGACGGTTAAGATTAAATCCCTAGAACCAATGGAGGAGATTAAATCATGGCTCGAGCCCAAATCTATAAATAGAGATCATGAAGTGGGCGGAAAGATAGAGCATGGCTTAAGGGGATTAGGGTTTGCTTCCTTTGGAGGCTAGGAATCCTAGTTGGTTTAGGATTATGTTTGGGTGGCTAGGGTTTTGGGAGCTAGGGGTGGGCGGCCACAATTGGATGAGGTGTTTCTTCTTCTTCCTAAGGTTTGGTCGGTTCCTCCCATCTTCCCTCTACCTTGGCTTGGGCTCATCCTAATCTTCTTACCCACTTCCATGGCCTGCCATAAGGAGAGCAAGGATTAGGGTTTGGAGGCTTAGGGTTTAGGAGGCTTGGGTGGCACCAAATAAGGAAGTAGTTTGCTTTCTTCTTCCTCTCCTTTGGTGGCCGGCAACCACAGCCCTTTCCCAGCCCATGGCCGGCATCCAAATACCCCTTCTCTTTCTCCTTAGGTGGTGGAAACAAGATATAGGGCTTTCCCTTGGTGTCTTGGCCGGTTTCCACCATTATCTCCTTCTCCTTGTTGGCCGGCGGCAAGCATTCTCCTTGTTGCTTTTTGGTTGGCTATAGGAAGGAGAAGTGCTTTGTTTCTATTCTTCCTCTTGCTTTGGAAGAGCAAGGAAGGAAGATTTGCGATCTAGGAGCTTCGACTTTTGGTAGAGCATCGCCCACACGACGTCCGAAAGAAGGAAGGTCGTACACTAGAAGATCAAGAGGTATATCGATTCTCTAATTTTTATATGTTACATGTTTGTATTTGTTTTTCAATTATGAGCATGATATAAATCTGTATATGGCTAAATAATACTTGGATCCTGAGCATAAACACAAAAACCAGCGATCCGGACATCGTCTATTCCGCGGCTACTCGTAGAATAGAGGATGGTCGCTTAAACAACGAGTTTATTCAAGTGACCTCTCTAAACGAATAGCACGACGATGGCTTGGTTGTTTGGGCAATCCCTTTTGTCTACGATTAAATTTTTAATCCAGGAACATCGAAGGGATCGCCATGATCAAACGACCGAGGTGAAGTGGGAAGCAAAGATTCCCCTCACGGACTCGATAAGCTAAACCCTACAATTAGTGGGAGAGCTTCCGGGGTCAAACCCTTCATCTAGTCTTCTTGCAAGTGAAGCAGTTGCCTTTCGGCTTCATCACTCCTCCTTGAGATCCTCCTGCCACCTTTACCCCAGCTTGTTTCTTCTTCTTCTTGCCTTTCGGCTTAGTAGTAGAAACCTTTTGGGCAACTATGGCTTGCGCCTGAGCACTCTGACGAAATAGCCCCTCTGTCGCCTGGAGTTCCTTCATAACTCCGCCAATGAATACAACCTTTTATTCATCATGTAGTTCAGGCGAAACTTCTCAAAACTCCTAGGTAGAGACTGGAGAATGATATCGACCTTGGTTTCCCCATCGATCTCAGCTCCGAGGACTTCCAGCTCATTAAAATGAGCCATCATCTTGAGATCTTGAGAACATGATCCCTCACGGGTGTTCCCTCGATCATGGTGGTCGTCATCAAGTTCCTCATGGATTCTTGCTTAGTAGCCTGATTCTGGTGTCAGAAAAGCTCTTTGAGATTGAGCATCATGTCATTAGCAGTGGGCTTGGCTTGATGCTGATGTTGCAATATGTTGGTGCAGGGGCACCAGATAATCGAACCTGTGTTTTGATTATGGCAAAGACACAAAGTTAAGTTTACATCATTATCTCACGAGCTAAATTGAGTGTGCAGAAAAGTACTAAAGCTAGAGCTGAAGGTTAGCAACACCCGGAGGAAGCCGCGGTGGTTGGGCGACACTCGAGTGACTTCGGAGGGAGCCGAAGGAATCGAGTGGAAGGCCGGAAGCGAGAGATACAAGGTAAGTATCGAGGAAAGCTCATGTGAGTGAGAGATTGTAAGGTCGTGTCCTCTTTACGGGGATGACCGTAGGCGGCAATCCGACTAAGACTTCCTGTGGATTGTTTAGGTCGAGATCGGACGGTTAGAAACCGTCGCATTTATCATTTTCCGAGCTAACCTCTTACTGCATGGAAGTGGCCTGGCTGGCAGTCGACTGCTGCTCATCAGTCGACTGATGGGAGTCATCAGTCGACTGATGGCGACGAATCAGGCTTTGCGCTAGGTCAAAATGGATAAGGTTTGACGCAGCCACTTCGCGATAAAAATTATATAACTTCGTGATCTGTTCTAAAAAAGGACGAGACATATTCAGAGGCCAAAATCTATAAAAGGAGGGGAGGATTCCAACTCCAAATTACATTAAGTTTATTCTCAAGTGCTCCTACAATGCCAATGCTCCAATGCCATCATAACACCGACGCGACAACAAGTTCGAATCTCCTTCGTCAGCAGCAGTAGCAAGTAATTGTTTTTATTGTATTTGTTGTTTTTATTCGTAACGAGGTGAGGTAGGCTTGTTGCCTCATTCTCGTACATTCGGTTTTGTGATCGTTGTCTCCTACCTCCAACGAGGAGGAGACGTTATAGTGCTCTGCCCTCCGTACGCGGTCTAGGACCGATAGGGCCTTGGAGTAGCAACCGCTGGGTTGTGAACCAAGTAAAAATAAACGTGTCTTTTTATTTTCCGCTGCTCTTACTCATTTAATTATCTACTCAAACGAAACGTCGAAAAGATTTACGATCGCTATTCACCCCCCCCCCCTCTAGTGACGCTTCTCGATCCAACACAGTACATTTAACATAGATGCCAAAATGAAACATCACGCCATCTCATCAGCCTTAATCCACTTCTTATAACTCTCCTTCTCTTTTTCCCCAAAATCATTCCCAGGCTTAGGAGGACACTCTTCGAAGAGTACATATTTGTACTCCTCACCAGTCAAGACAATGTCAAGATTCCTCTTCCAATCAACATAATTGGGTCCAGTAAGTTTATTTTCTTTCAGAATCACAGCAAGTGGGTTGAAAGTCAATTTTGAAAAACCTAAGAATCATATAGATCAAAACTTTAGATTTCAAAAATTTATTGATTCCTCAAACAATAAAATTTCAAAATAAACCAACACCTCAAAACACCGAGAATATCGTATGCCACGATAGTGTGGACGTATACGAATTCTACATTTGTAAGAGGAGGTTTTACCCATTAATTTTACTATCTTATCAACCTAACTTTTTGACAAATAAAATTAATAGTTGGTTCCTCTTCAGCCCTACAAATAAAAGCAGTGACTCCGATGGGGAGGATACTCCTATTTGCATCTAAGTGTTCACCATTACTTGGTTCCAAGTTAATTATCTCGGGTTATGTGCCTTCCGATGGGGAAGTACACACGCTCCTTAATAATTTTCTATAACCATATTCGACGCTATGATCCGCAAACAAACTCATCTGATGGGGAGGAAGGCACTCAGAGCCAACGCGCAAGTTTGTTTGCATCACATGTCAAATCGTAATGGAGGTCATGGAAATTTATAAAAATATCCCTCTCCAACTTAGTAATTTAGAATTGAGGTATTTTCCTAGCCTACGACATGCATATCAAACAAAAAAAAATAAATATGAAAAAAAATATTTTCCAACTATTATGGCTTTTGTCTCCAATATGCCTCCCGTCCTATCGCCATCTCGTCCGCTCCTCCCTCCGCCATGTACAAGCCATCCGGAGATCCGAGCCGAGAAAAACTATTTTAATTTACATCCATCGATCCTATACTCCACGAAGGAGTGTACATAAAATCTAGATCAAAAGTAAACTAAAATAAAAAGAGCGGCTAAACAATGTCGTACTTAATTACAAAAATTTAATACTAGCCTCATCAACCCCGAGGATTCAAATAATATACAATTACACACATGCAATCACATACACACATATGGCCATAATAGTTGGATCTTATGCCTGAAATCAAAAAGTTAGCCTACGGACATCCTACTATCATCCAACACATACAATATATGAAAAGTGCATAAAATTAACCGAATCCTTAACACACAAAACTGGAAACCGTGGCTCTGTACCACTTGAAGGTAGGAAACTTCGCTTCCCACTTCAACACGGTTGCTTGTTCATGGCGATCCCGTCTTTGTCCCCGGATTAAAAAAATTAATCCATGACAATTAGGGATTACCCAAGCTACCGTTCCATCGTCGTGCTATTCGATTAGAGTGGTCACTTGAACAAACTTGTTGTTCAAGCAACCAACCTCTATTCTTCGAATAGCCGCGGAATAGACGATGTACGGAACACCAGTTTTTGTGTTTATATTCAAGGTCCAAGTAAATTTAGCCACATACCATACATACAATATACAAAGAAACAAAAGGAAAGCAAAACAAGATTTATACCTCTTGTTTACCTCAAGGTCTTCTATCGTATGTCCTATCCTCCTCATGGACGTTGTGTAGGCAATGATCCTTCAAGACATGAAGCCTCCTAGATCATGATCTTTCTTTCCTTGCTCACTCCAAACAAGAGGAAGTATAGAAACGAAACTCTTCTCTTATCTAGGACCAACCATCAAGCTCCAAGCTTGATGCTTGCCGCCGGCCCAAAGAGAGGTGTAGGAGTGACAGCCAACCTTGAAGGAAGGTTGCCGTCGGCCAACCTAGAGAGAGAAAGAGAGAGGGAGGAGCTACCACCGAACTATAGAGAGAGAGGGTGGTGATGATGCTGCCGGCCAAGGAAAACACCAAACCCTAGTCTTGTTTGCCGCCGCCCACAAGGAAGGACAAACCCTAGGGTTGCCGTAGCCCACCTCTCCTGTCAAGTCAAGTTCCAAAACCCTAATCTCCAATATCTTTTTCCACGCCCAAGCCTTGCCCACCTTTTATAGAGCTAGCCTTAAGCCTCCTTTTAATCTCCTCTGTCGGATATAGGGATTTAATCTCAACCGTCGGATCTAGAGATTTAATCTCAACCGTCGAATCTAAAGATTTAATCTCCACTGTCGGATCTAGAGTTTCATTTTCCATTATTGGATCTAGGTTTCATGAGGTTTTTATTAGGCTATGATAGGGAACATGAGGAGGAGTTGGATCTTGGCCATCCAATGGATCAAGCCCACATAAAGTCTGATCCATTAATGATAATCCATTCCACTATAGGATTATCATTGATCTACCTCACCAACCCCCATAAGTTAATATGAGCTCCATATATTATTTGTACATATATCTCCCCATGTTTAAGATCTCGATTGTCCGTCGATTAATTAATTTACTGACAATTAATTAATCAACATCTAACTCCATGAGTAGTATCACTCAACCTTATCATCATGCCGGACCAAGTCCACCTGCAGGGTTTATATGATGAACCTTATGAGCTCCTCAATGGGACATTGTTGGGTTTCCGGCACCGCGGAGTGTGTGTGTTCGATCACGTTTCGTAAATATGAACATAGCGGAAGCAATAAAAATAATAAATCTACATTTATTACAACATACACAACACACGCATGCATATTACAACAAGTGTAGACATAACCGTAAATTTAAATTTGCAATAAAAGAAAATTTATCTACGTTATACCTTTCGTATGACGTGTAGCGGGAACGGCATCAACCGGAACGATCCTCGCTAGAATCGTCTCTATCCGTATGCACGCCGAGTTCCTCGGGATGACTTCGCTAAGCCACGAGCTTCGTCTTCGTACGGGTTACTAGCCTCGTGTTGAAGACGACGTGATCGAGAGATGATCACGATCCGAATCCAAATTCGGATCCTAATACGAGTTCTCAAAATTCGCTTCTCCGGAGAGGTATTCGTCAACCAATTGACGAATCCTTCGTCCTCCACCTCAGAGGATTACCGGATATCAAATCCCCAGTAAGTTAGCCACTGTCGGAGCTCTAACCGTCGTCCAAACGACGGTCCGACGAGAGGAGAACAAGCTGTCCAGAAAAACAGGACAGCTTTGGCGGAGGAGATAGGCGCCGGCCAACCAAGGGAAGAAAAGGCTCACCTTGATGCCAAACCTATAGGAGATCACCGGAGGGTCGCCGGCAAGGAGCCGGACACAAGCAACAAGGCGGCAATGGAGGTTGGGCGGCAATGAAGGTTGGGCGGCAACTCCAAGCTAGTGTTTTGGATTAGGGCTTAATTATCCCTTAAGCCCTCTTTTATAGAGAACTAATTCTCTTAATGGTTATTGGATCATAACTATTAGGCCCGTTAACCCGCTCCATTAAGATAAGTTAAAATAAACCAAACCATGATGGTTTATTTTAAGTTAAAACGAACCGAACCAACTTTTGGTTCATTCGTTTAAAATAAACCAAACCCTTTGGTTTATTCTCCTCCATTGGATTAGAACCAAACCATTTTGGTTCATCCATTATGTCTTCATAAGACACGGCCCATCCACGCTTCCATTGCGACTGAAACGATTTCATGCTCGCTTCATGTTTGGTCCAACCAAATCTTGTTTCTCTCGGTCTGAGAATCCTATTCTCAAGCTCGTTTTAAATCCTTTGGATTACGCTCGTTGTGCATGTGACCAAATAGGTTCTCGGTTTATGTTTGCCGTCTATAATTAACCATTAATTATAAAACGATCATGAGTGGCACCTAGTAGTACATCATGATCCCCAATTAACCGAAAAAATCAATGGTTGATCCAGAACTATTTCTGAAACCCTTCAGCAGCTCGAATGATTCGTGCCCCATTCCCTTCACTCATCTTATACCCACTTGGTTCAGGACATGGTCTATAGTGTCAGTCCCCACTAGGCTGACTACGTCACACCTAGCCCAAGTATCAATTCCTCGTCCTACGGATTCTAGTTACTCCACATATATCGAAGAGTACCTTACTCTAAACATGTAATGCTTTGGCCAAAGACTTTAGTAACAATCCGACGAGAGGCCATGGGTATACATCTCCTCGCAAGGAGTGGTGAATCCTTTATAGGCTATTCAAACACCTTCGATCACTTCGACTTATACCCAATCATCCCGGGTCCACATCTCCTCGGAGATGCTTGCTTAAGATGTCAAAGAATAAGTCTCCATGATCAAGATGACTTGAATACCACAAGTCAAAGGAACATCGCACTTAAGCTACAGTAAGAACTTCATTGACATATCTATATATGCAGAGAACCATATGAAGTCTTACAGCTGGTCACTCCAATGAACTAGTTACCATAACTAGCATCCACGATTAACTCCGGACATCACTATGTCTCCAGCCAGTGAGAATCAGCTGCTTGGATACACCAAGGAGTATACCTCGTGCTAGTCTCGACAGAATTGATGGTGTCCAAATCCATCAATTCATCGACTAGGGATAATTTCGATACATCACAATTACACATGTAGAGGTACTCACTAGTTGTGATCCAATCACAAATTCTCTCATGCTGTGAATCGTATCGAGGACATTCAGTAAATGAGTTTAAGATCCGATCAAATACATAAAACATGTATACTCAAATAGTGAATCTTCATTTATCAAATAAATGGTTCATACATAAGGCGATTGCCTTAGGACATCTCTCATATATTACTAACAGACTCCCACTTGGCCTAATGCCAATCGCTACGGTATCCAATACCATAAGCTCTAACATGACCCTCAAACTTACTTTGAGGTAATTCTTTAGTCAAAGGATCCGCTAAGTTCCTTTCAGTGGGAATTTACTCGATTTGTATTTCGTTCCTACTGATGATCTCTCTGATAAGATGATAGCGGCGAAGCACATGTTTGGATCATTGATGAGACCACATCAAGTTCAGAGATGAACTTCTTGATCCAAACCGCTTCCTTTGCTGCTTCCAAAGCTGCAATGTATTCTGCCTTAGTGGCAGAATCCGCTATAGCGTCAAGCTTGGAACCTTTCCAACTTATTGCGCCTCCATTCTAGGTGAATACATACCCAGACTGAGACCTAGAATCATCCTTGTCTGTCTGGAAGTTGGCATCCGTATACCCGCGTATCACCATGTCCCCTTCTCCATATATTAGGAACACATCCTTAGTTCTTCTTAAGTACTTAAGGATCGTCTTAACAACCACCCAATGATCCATTCCTGGATCGGACTGGTATATGCTCGTGACACTCAGAGCATACGATACATCGGGCCTCGTACATAACATAGCATACATGATAGATCCTATTGCGGATGCATAGGGAATCTTACTCATGTAAATCCTCTCGTCTTCAGTGCGCGGACACATAGACTTCGAAAGGTGTACTGTTGGGGATTTGACGCCGCTAGAGGGGGGGGTGAATAGCGATGTGCCCGTACGAAGATGGAAATCGTTCGCGATCGTCTCTACAAAACTCGTTATGCGCAGCGGAATAGAAATAATAAAAGCAATAACGAAAAGATAACCAATCACGAACACAAGAATATAACGTGGTTCGGAACCGAACGGTTCCTACTCCACGGATCGAGCTCTAAAGAGCCCTAGCGATGCACACGCACTCACTAATCAATTAACTCCTTCTCGACACAAGTCGGAGGTGGAGAAACCTCTTACAATAAGATTACAACAATAATCTAAATACAACAAGCAAATATAATAGGAAATACAACAAGAGAAGTAAAGAACACTTTACAAAAACTCTTTAGATAGCTTGCTTGTTGATCGCTTGAATCGTGGTTGAAGACCCTGATTTGCAGCAGCAAATCGCCTCAAAAACGTCCAAGAAATCGCTTCTGAAACCCTCATTCCGAGCTGCCTTTATAACCTGCGTCGGGCTGGATTTCCGCCTATCAGTCATAAGTCACCAGTCGACTGATGCCACTGTTGTCGTGAGACAACGGATCGATCCACGCTGGAAAAACTCCAACGGATCTCTTTGCGAGCCGATCGCTAACGCCGTAGTCGACGCCTACGGTTACGCGAGCGCTCGACACTTTCGACACTGATCGAAGTCGATCGCCATCCCTTGGCGATCGCAGAGCTATTAGTCGATCGCTCCCATGAGCGCCGATCGCTGAGCAATCCTCTCTAACTCGGCGGTCGAACTCGTCGACTCACGGCAATGAACCGCCATAATGCGGTCGATCGCCAACCTCAAAAATGAGGTTTTAACCCAAGTATGGTGCCCCATACTTGCTAGACCACCCTTAGCCTAGACCTAAGCCTTCTAGCCACCTCCATCAGCCTCACGCCTCTCGGATCCCTCCAAGTCATCCATGACTTGTTCATCCATCGCGCTAGCTTCCAGGTGCTTCTATCGGCTATGTCATGCTAACGGTGTCTACACCGCCAAGGAACATTGGACTTACGCCGCCAAGACTCCGCTTGGACTTTATGCCGCCAACCATTGGACTTATGCTGCCAAGACTCCCGCTTGGACTTTACGCTGCCAATATCAAACCCTTGGACTTCTCAAATGCCAAGACTCAAGCTTGGACTTTCCCTTGCCAACCCATGTTGGACTTTTCATGCCAAGACCATGCTTGGACTTTCCTTGCCAACCCATGTTGGACTTTACATTGCCAAGACCCATGCTTGGACTTTTACATTGCCAAGACCCATGCTTGGACTTTTCCTTGCCAAACCATGTTGGACTTTTCCTTTGCCAACCCATGTTGGACTTTCCATTTGCCAAGACCCATGCTTGGACTTTCCCATAATCACATGGTCAACCCTAGTCAACCATCAAAGTCAATTATAACCTGGGTCGATTGTATAAACAATCTCCCCAACATATTAACCGACATTAATGTCAAACATCAATGCCAAACCACTTTGTCAAATCCCTTTGTCAAACATCAAAACATCACTCGAGTCAAACTCGAGTCTGGTCAATCGTGACCTGGGCCGATTGCACCAACATGTACCCCATGCCTGATGGGTAGGAAACCTTTCTTGGATTCCAACATGATAAACCTCTTTAGCACTCGGTCTATATATGTAGACTGCGAAAGACCAAGCAACCGTTTTGATCTATCTCTATAGATCTTAATCCCGAGGATGTAGATTGCTTCTCCCAGGTCTTTCATGGAGAATGTCTTGGATAACCAAACCTTCACTGACTGTAAGATTGAGACATCGTTTCCTATAAGTAATATGTCATCGACATACAATACTAGGAACACGACTGCACTCCCACTAACCTTCTTGTACACACAAGGTTCGTTTGGATTTTGTGAGAAATCAAACTTTTTTATTGTCTCATCAAAACGGATATTCCAGCTCCTGGATGCTTGCTTCAATCCATAAATGGACCGTCGCAATTTGCATACCTTGGTTTTATCAACCGATGTGAAACCCTCAGGTTGTATCATATACACGTCCTCGAGTAGGTTTCTATTAAGGAAAGCTGTTTTCATATCCATCTGCCATATCTCATAATTATAATGAGCCGCTATGGCCAGGAGCATCCGAATGGATTTAAGCATAGCTACAGGCGAATAGGTTTCGTCATAATCAACACCTTGCTTTTGACGATATCCTTTCGCCACCAATCTAGCCTTATAGGTAATCACATTACCATCCATGTCGGTTTTCTTCTTGAAAACCCACTTGCACCCTATAGGCTTTATGCCTTTAGGTGGGTCAACCAAGTTCCAAACTTAGTTTTCATACATGGAATCCATTTCCGACTTCATGGCATCAAGCCACTTATCCCTTTCTGAACTTGTCAGCACTTCTTCATAACTAGTAGGCTCCTCATCATCAATGAGTAACACGTCGTTCAATTCACTTATGAGAAATCCTTATCTCTCGGGAATATTGCGTGCTCTAGATTCACGAAGACGGGTGCCTCAATAGTCCAAATTGATGGCTCATCACTATGAGTCATTCCAATCGAGGTGCTTGACCGTATCTCTTCAATGTTCATCAAGTCTCTTGAACCTCCTCAAGTTCAACGACACTAATCGCTTTCTGTAAGAGAAACTCTTTCTAGAAACACAAGATTCCTCAAACAAACACCTTTTGTTCCAAGGGATGATAGAATTGGTAACCCCTCGTTTCCTTAGGGTATCCAATAAATAGACATTTATCAGACTTAGCATCCAATTTGTCTGACACAGTCCGCTTCACATAAGCAAGACAACACCATATCTTCAAGTAAGATACATGAGGTTTCTTACTATTCCATATCTCATATGGAGTAGTAGAGACTACCTTGGTAGGCATTCTGTTTATCAAGTAAACAGCTGTCTGAAGTGCATAGCCCCAAAAGGACTTGGGAAGATTCGCCTGATTCATCATTGACCTGACCATGTCCAACAAGGTCCGGTTACGCCTCTCAGATACACCATTATGCTGTGGTGTATATGGCGGAGTCCATTGAGACAATATACTATTGTCTCTTAGATAATCAAGAACCTCTTGACTTAAGTATTCACCACCTCGATCCGATCGAAGTATTTTAATACTCTTATCATGTTGTTTCTCTACTTCATTTCTGAATTCTTTGAACCTTTCAAAGGCTTCAGACTTGTGTTTCATCAAGAACACATACCCAAACCGTGAGTGATCATCGGTGAAGGTAATGAAGTAGCTATAGCCTCCTAATGCTTGAGTTGACATAGGTCCACATACATTAGTATGTATTAGTCCTAGTAACTCTCCCACTCGTTCACCTTTTCCAGTAAAAGGTAACTTAGTCATCTTGCCTTTTAAGCATGATTCACATGTATCATATGAATCCAATTCAAACGATTCCAGAATTCCACATCGGTGTAATTCGAACATGCATTTCTTGCTTATATGGCTAAGACGACAATGCCACATGTAGGAGTCTATTTGATTATCCTTTCGAGCACGCTTGTTGCTCGCTTCGATATTGCAAATGTCACTGGATACGTCCAATGTATAAACACCATTGCTTAAAGTTCCAGTCCCATAAAGAACCTCATTCAAAGTTATGTAACAAAAATTGTTACTAAACGTCAAATGGAAACCATTTCTATTTAAACAAGAAATAGAAATGATGTTCTTTATCAACGAAGGAATATAAAAGCAATTGTCCAGTTCTAAGACAAGTCCTGCAGGGAGTTTCAACAAATACGTTCCGATGGCGAGTGCAGCAACCTTTGCTCCATTCCCAACAGGTAAATTTGACTCTCCCTTGACGAGTCTTCTTTTATTCCTTAGCCCATGTATGTCATTACATATATGTGAGTCACACCCAGTATCCAATACCCAAGTGTCTAAGGAAATAGAATGACAATCAATAAAGAAGATTTCTGAAGAATATGGGGCATCCGATGACTTATTCTTCTTCACAGACTCAAGATAAATCTTGCACTTTCTTCGCCAATGGCTCTCCTTGCCATAATGATGGCAAGTTTCCTTTTGTGCTAGTTCTACCTTCTTAGCCCTTCTCTTCTTTCCCTTCTGCTGTTCCTTTGACTTCCTCTTAGAACCTTTCTTCGAGGAATCAACTAACAAAGACCGCCCCTCGCCATGCTTCTCGTAAGGCTCCACAGCCTTCAAAGATGTTGAGTAGTACCACAGATGAACCTTCTTGCATCTCAGAGGTGAAGAGGAGCTTGGAGACTTCGAACCTTTCGAATCTCACTTGCTCATCAAACAACTCATAAAGATGAAGGACTATGGTATGAGCATCCATATGCTCATGCTGCTTTCGTAGCTTGGGTTCCATCGCGGCTAGCATGATGCAACTTGTCGTTCGTAATCACCACATGTTTCGATAGATCCAACAATTGGTCCGAGTTGCATCGCCACTAGGATAAAGTGGAAGAGGCGCTTCGAGGACATACACAAGATTTTCACCTTGAGAAAAATTCTCAAGTTTCTAAGCCAGTCCAAGAAGTTCGGCCCAGTCAATTTATTCGAATCCAAAATGGAACGCAAATTCAAAGACATCATGATCAATCTTAGAAATACAAAATGAGCATATATGAGAAAATGATTTTTAAAATGCATCAATATACATTTATAAATCCCATTCATTTTTCGAATTTCAAAAACCCCAAAATCACTTCGGGAGATCGTAGGTCCATCTCCGAATGGTCTGATATCCATCATAGTTATGAACAACCTTGGAGAGAGTCCAACAAGCCATTCATAACTACGACGGTAGGTATCAACTATACCGATTGCATATCACGTATATGCAACTATCACAATGTGCTATCAACTAATTGAATGTTCACACATACATCGGGTTGTTAACACATTAACAAGTATGCATCATATGCATAGCACCCAACTTCACCTCCCTTTACATCGACCTTGGAGAGAGTCCAACAAGCCGATGTTCCAGGTTAAAGCCAACCCATTAATCGGGAAATAGTTTTAATATGGTTAGAGCGCATTCAACCAATTAGCCCAGCTTGGAGAGAGTCCAACAACCAAAGCTAACGATTGACCTCTGACTCTTACCATATTAGTATTAAACTATTCCATGGTTTGAACATGTTCGGGTTCGAGCCGGGCTTGGAGAGAGTCCAACAACCCAAACAAGAAACGGAACTCTGGTTCTAACCATATTAATGGAAGGTGTAGGCTTTAATATTGTTTAAAGGTTTTTATGTCTCATCCTCTTTGCATGCAAATAACTATTATCTACATGGCATGGCATACATGACATACATCTACATGTCACGACACGCATGGCATAATGTTATGCATCTAATGCAATTACATGGCATACAATTATGTCATGTATATAATTTCCTTATATGTCATAACTATTTATGGAAATAAAATATGTTTAAGATTTGATTCTCCAAATCAAATCATAATTAAATTAGGAAACAAATTTCCAAATCTAATCACATATTTTATTCATGGAATTATTTGATTAAGGAAAATCTATTTAGGAAACCAATTTCCTAAATCATTAAAACTACTTATTGAAATAAAATATTTTAAGATTTGATTTCCCAAATCAAATCATGATTAAATTAGGAAACAAATTTCCAGAATCTAATCAAATATTTTATTTATGGAAAATATCAATTTCCATAAATACTTCCAACTTTCCAAAAAGTGGAAGATTTCCATAAATACTTCTAGACTTTCCAAAATTGAAAAATTTCCATAAATACTTCTAAATTTCCAAAATTAAAAAATTTCCAGAAATACATTATGACTATCGCAAAACCATTTTTACGATTATGTCGAAACACAACCTGGGCTCTGATACCACTGTTGGGTTTCCTGATCATCAAGGCGTGTGTGTTCGATAACGCTTTCGTAAACATGAACACAAATGAAGCAATTAAAATTAATAAATCTATATTTATTACAACACACACAACACACGCATGCTATTACAACAAGTGTAGACATAACCGTAAATTAAAATTTGCAATAAAAGGAAATTTATCTACGTTATACCTTCCGTATGACGTGTAGCGGGAACGGCATCAACCGGAACGATCCTCGCTAGAATCGTCTCTATCCGTATCCACGCCGAGTTCCTCGGGATGACTTCGCTAAGCCACGAGCTTCGTCTTCGTACGGGTTAATAGCCTCGTGTTGAAGACGACGTGATCGAGAGATGATCACGATCCGAATCAAAATTCGGATTTTAATACAAGTTCTCAAAACTCGCTTCTCCGGAGAGGTATTCGTCAACCAATTGACGAATCCTTCATCCTCCACCTCAGAGGATTACCGGAGATCGAATCCCCGGTAAGTTAGCCACTGTCGGAGCTCTAACCGTTGTCCAAACGATGCTCCGACGAGAGGAGAACAAGCTGTCCAGAAAAGCTGGACAGCTTTGGTGGAGGAGATAGGCGCCGGCCAACCAAGGGAAGAAAAGGCTCACCTTGATGCCAAACCTATAGGAGATCACCGAAACAAGCTGGGCGGCAATGGAGGTTGGGCGGCAATGAAGGTTGGGCGGCAACTCCAAGCTAGGGTTTTGGATTAGGGCTTAATTATCCCTTAAGCCCTCTTTTATAGAGAACTAATTCTCTTAATGGTTATTGGATCATAACCATTAGGCCCGTTAACCCGCTCCATTAAGATAAGTTAAAATAAACCAAACCATGATGGTTTATTTTAAGTTAAAACGAACCGAACCAACTTTTGGTTCATTCGTTTAAAATAAACCAAACCCTTTGGTTTATTCTCCTCCATTGGATTAGAACCAAACCATTTTGGTTCATCCATTATGTCTTCATAAGACACGGCCCATCCACGCTTCCATTGCGACTGAAACGATTTCATGCTCGCTTCATGTTTGGTCCAACCAAACCTTGTTTCTCTCGGTCTGAGAATCCTATTCTCAAGCTCGTTTTAAATCCTTTGGATTACGCTCGTTGTGCGTGTGACCAAATAGGTTCTCGGTTTATGTTGGCTGTCTATAATTAACCATTAATTATAGAACGATCATGAGTGGCACCTAGTAGTACATCATGATCCCCAATTAACCGAAAAAATCAACGGTTGATCCAGAACTATTTCTGAAACCCTTCAGCAGCTCGAATGATTCGTGCCCCATTCCCTTCACTCATCTTATACCCACTTGGATCAGGACATGGTCTATAGTGTCAGTCCCCACTAGGCTGACTACGTCACACCTAGCCCAAGTATCAATTCCTCGTCCTACGGATTCTAGTTACTCCAGATGTATCGAAGAGTACCTTACTCTAAACATGTAATGCTTTGGCCAAAGACTTTAGTAACAATCCGACGAGAGGCCATGGGTATACATCTCCTCGCAAGGAGTGGTGAATCCTTTATAGGCTATTCAAACACCTTCGATCACTTCGACTTATACCCAATCATCCCGGGTCCACATCTCCTCGGAGATGCTTGCTTAAGATGTCAAAGCATAAGTCTCCATGATCAAGATGACTTGAATACCGCAAGTCAAAGGAACATCGCACTTAAGCTACAGTAAGAACTTCATTGACATATCTATATATGCAGAGAACCATATGAAGTCTTACGGCTGGTCACTCCAATGAACTAGTTACCCTAACTAGCATCCACGATTAACTCCGGACATCACTATGTCTCCAGCCAGTGAGAATCAGCTGCTTGGATACACCAAGGAGTATACCTCGTGCTAGTCTCGACAGAATTGATGGTGTCCAAATCCATCAATTCATCGACTAGGGATAATTTCGATACATCACAATTACACATGTAGAGGTACTCACTAGTTGTGATCCAATCACAAATTCTCTCATGCTGTGAATCGTATCGAGGACATTCAGTAAATGAGTTTAAGATCCAATCAAATACATAAAACATGTATACTCAAATAGTGAATCTTCATTTATCATATAAATGGTTCATACATAAGGCGATTGCCTTAGGACATCTCTCATATATTACTAACAGACATCATCATCCTAATATATAGGATATGGTTTCCTTCTATAATCAATGGCAAACCATGTAAATAATATCATTTTCCAACTTACTGAGCCTATCGATTTACTCTATAAATCTCTCCCATTGGTAAATCAAAGAAATGAATACTAAGTATATATGCCCGTTATTATATCGGGATTAAGAGCATGTACAACATAATATCCGAGGTCCGTTTCAATTATGTAGTCAGCAATAAATCGAATCACCTCTAAGTCGGTCTTGCTCAATACACACAAAGTGTACTAGTGTAATTCAATGGTCAAGAAAAACCAATACTAAATCACACTACAACCATACCAATGGTTTGTCCATAATCATCTCGATTGTGAGCCTTTACTTATACTTTATAAAGAACTAATAACATGATCTCCTATGTGATACTACACACCTTGTTATCTACAATGTAATGTATCAGACAAATATGCATAACCATAAATATGCAAACAATGATAATGTGATTCTATTTTAAAAAATAAAGATGTTCATACAAAAGATAGACTTTTCAGTATACATCCCAACACAACCGACTCTCACTAAGATTTCGTCCAAACAATCGCAACCACTTAGTGTATTGGTACTCGAATCCCAGTTCATGTGGGATCGATAATCTATTTTTTACTTGATGACATCCGTGCACTTGCGGGCGTTGAGTGCGAGTGCATACTTTGAGTCTTCGACGGTCTCTGTCGCGAGATTTAAGGTCGCGACCGTGCGCATCAGAATGCAGCAGCAATTCCCCTCTAAAATTGCCCCAAATGTCTTGGCGAAATCCTCCATCTCTTGCTCCATTTATAACCTACATCGAGCTGATTTCGTGCCCATCAGTCGACTGATTGTGACTATCAGTCGACTAGTCCTGTATCCATTGTCTCACAATGACTCGATCCACGCTGGTCAAGTTATAATGGATCCATCATCAGTCGACTAATTATGTCCATCACCGATCACGACTCGAATCGCCATCGAATAAAGCATTCTGCCGCGACACTTCCCATCACGATCGTCGTCCCTTGGTAGTCGATCATTGATCGGGCCGATCGCCAATACTTGGAAGTCAACTCACGTGCCATGACGCGCCTAATACATTCGATTGCCATCGACTTGGATCACCAAACCGACGGCGTCACCGATCGTCATTTGTCGGGTAAAATCTCAAACACCAAGTTGTTTGAGCATTCGACCGTCGGGTAAAACCTCAAACACCACGTTTGAGCATCCGACACTCAGTCTTAGCCACTTGTCCAAGTCCACCTCATCTCTCATGGAGTTCCCCACCGAAGCTTTCTTCCCTCGGCCTACGTCCCTCGGATGCACCAAGCGCATGGCTTCGTAATGTCATCCTTCACGTCTCTTGCCCTCGAAGTCTGCATCCCTTGGGCCTCACTCCATTCGCTTTCCGTCCGGCGGTCCCTCGGATGCACCAAGCGCACGACTTCACAATGCCATCCTTCACCGACTCAAGGACCCCGAGCCTAGTGAACTTGCCAAGTCCTCAAGACTTACCACACTCAGCCTCATGCTTGGATTTTCACCGCCAAGGCTACACACTTGGACTTATGTGGCCAACCCATGTTGGACTTTCCAACACCAAGCCCTATGCTTGGATTTTCCCAACACCAAGCCCCATGCTTGGACTTTTCACCACCAAGGCTACACACTTGGATTTATGTGGCCAACCCATATTAGACTTCCCATGACAATCCCATTTCATACATTTTGTCTAACATCAAAATACAGTTCAAGTCAAACTCCAGTCCTAGGCCGATTGCACCAACGCAGTCTAGACTTCTGTTGCTACTGCTGGCCATTGCCCTGCTGCTGCCCATACCCTGATGATGGTTGGAAGTTCCCCGAGTTATTCTTATAGGAGAAATTTGGGTGATTCCTCCATCCGAGATTGTAGGTACTAGAGTATGGGTTGTTGGGCCTTAGATTGTAGTCCCCAACTGCATCACAGTGCTCGATCTGCTCTTCTAAGCTATCTTGCCCTCTACATTAGTCCTCTCGATACGCTGCTGCTCCTTCTCCAAAGTCAATGGCCATGCATGCAGATGTAGGATTCAAAGAGTCAAAATGTCTGCTAAGCGCGTCCATCCTTGCTGTTAAGTGGTCAATGGAGTTGACAGCATATTGTCCTGCCACAGGAGCTGGGTGACCACGTTCGGAAGCCCATTGATGGTGGTTCTGGGCCACCTCTTCTATTAGCTCTTGATCTGCTTCCTCTATGGTCTTATTCATAAGTTCTCCTTTTGCAGCAGAATCCAAGGACATCTTCATGGCATACACGATCCCATTATAAAAGAAGTGGATCACCATCCACCTTTCCAATCCGTGGTGGGGGTATTGGTAGAGTATCCCCTTGTAGCGATCCCAAGCTTCGAATAAGGACTCCCCCTCGAGGGCAGATTTCGGCTACAGACTCCTCTTCTATCATTACGGATAGTCTCCTCTCCCCAGGCTAGTTACCCACCTCTATAGAGCAAATTCCTTATTTCAGAGCAATAGGGCTCCACATTCTCAAAGGTGTTTCCACAGTCATTGGCCTGGGCTCCTCTTCCTCCTTCAGCCGGGCCTATAGCCCTTGGCTCTCCTCTCTGTCACCAGCTTCTTCACCTTCCCAAGGTAGTCCCCCCCAATTCCTTCCTCCCAAGGCCTCCCTCGGTCAGTCCTCTGCCTTCCCAGGGCAGTTCTCCACCTTCCCAGGGCAAACACATCGTTTCCAGGGTAGTTCCCCTTGGTATCAGAGTAGATGTCCTTATTCCCTCACCTCTGGTCTCCTCCCCCTCCCAGTTAGCTCTGGAACTTCTTAGGGCAACTCTACAACTTCGCAGCATAGCTACCCTATTCTAGGGTGGTTCCCTCCCACCATTCAGCCCTCCACTTCCCCAGGCCAGTTCTCCATCTTCACAGGGCAATCATACTATTTCCAAGGCAGTTCCCCTTGGTCTCAGAGTAGATGTCCTCATCCCCTCACCTCTGGTTTTTTCCACCCGTCTACCTTCACCTCCTGGCTAGTTATGGAACTTTGTAGGGAAGCTCTACAACCCCCAGTGCAGGCCCCTATTCCAGGGTGGTTCACCTCAGATCTAGGGTGGTTCCCTCCCTCCAGTCAATCCTCCACTTTCCTAGGCCAGTTCTCCATCTTCCCGGGGCAATCATACTATTTCCAGGGCAGTTCACCTTGGTTCGAGAGTAGATGTCCTCATCCCATCACCTCTGGTCTTTTCCACCCCTCTACCTTCACCTCTCGGCTAGTTATGGAACTTCCCAGGGCAGTTCTACTACTCCCCAGTGTAGCCCCCTATTCTAGGGTGGTTCATCTCATTTCCAGAGTGGTTCCCTTGAAAAAAAACCAAGGGGAATTGCCCTGAGTACAGGGTAGTTTTTGCCCTGTTCACAAGGTAGTTTTCCCTAGCTGCAGGGCAGTTTCTGCCCTGACAGAGCAGTTTCCTTGGACTGAAGACCAGTCTTACAGGGTGGTTTTCCTTAGTTACAGGGCGGTCTCTACCCTGACCGAGTGGTTTCCCTGGACCAGAGTAGTTCGGTTGGCGCCTTCAGGGTGGATCAGGTTAACCTTAATCAGACTGATCAGTGCTTGGGCAGGACAGTTCTTGTGACTACATGGCGGACCTCGGGAACCCTGGGTAGACCCCTTTGGTCAGGGCACTTTTGCCAGGGTGCTTTCACGCCATTACTCACCTTGACCAGGGGTGGTTCCGTGATGCTCCAGGGTGGATCAGGGTGGACTCACACTCTTCTAGTCAGCATCGCCAGGGCGGTTCAGGGTGGTCTAATGGACCTGTATGGTCTTCTAGTCAAGATCACTGTGGTGGTCTAATGGACCTGTGGTGGTCCAGTGACTACAGGTGGCGATAGGAAATGGCGTTATTGGTCAGGCCTCAGTGGCCTCAGGGAGACCCCAGAGTGGTTCACTAGCTCCACTAGTTACCTTCCCCAGGATGGTCTAGGCCGGTTTAGCAGCTCCTGGGCGGATTGTCAGCCCCAGGGCAGTTCAGTGGGCCAGGGCAGCACAGGGTAATGAAATTTTTTTTTTTGACAAATGCTGGTTTGATGAGGGAGGGTGAATAGGCCCACCCATAATGGCCTATCTAGTTCGTAGCAAATGGCTACAGTAAAGACATCGCAAATCCGTTTATGGCTGAGGCTTGGCCAAAAAGCCTAGTAGAGGTGAATAGGCCCATCTGAATGGCCTATCTAGTCCGTAGCAAATGCCTACGGTAAAGACATAGAAAATCCGTTACTGGCTGATCACTTGCCAAAAGTGACTAGATAGATGGACATAGGAGGCAAGATCGTGCAAGAAGGTGCACATAAGGAGATGAGGGCAGTTGGACAGTACACAGGAGCAAGAGAGACATGGATGATGCACTGGCACTATACACATGGGTTGGACGCATGAAGGAGGGCAGAGAGGGATGGGTTGATGTATCAAGCGAGAAGGTTGGTACCCATGAGAGGTTTGGTATCCATGAGAGCACATGTACGCCACACCCTGGATACATCTCAGATCTGACATTTCGTCAGACATGACATGAGAATGAATCCTAGGCTATTGTATGATTGTGCAACCTTTCATCAAAAAGGACTCCCCCTCCTTCTGACGGAAGCTTGTGATAAGATGGCGCATGTGAGCAATCTTGCTTGGTGGGAAGTATTTGTTCAAGAACTGCTACTCACATTGCTCCCATGCAGTAATGCTTCCCAAAGGCAGGGAGTAAAGTCATGCCTTAGCGTTATTCCCCAATGAGAACGAGAATAGGCTCAGGTGGATCACGTCCGCAGGGACTCCATTTATCTTCATTATCAAACAGATTTCTAAGAATGTCTCTAGGTGTCAATAAGGGTCTTCAATCATAGCTATACTCGGTCTAAATCCTCTAGCGCTAGGAGCTGTGTAATCCTGTAGAGGTCGGCTACCTATATGTACTTTGGATGCAGCTTGGTCCTCCATCCTCTTCTGCTTTGCTTTTAGACGATGATAGGTTCAATCGATTTCTAAATCAATCGGAATCAGGCCTTCCGATCCTAAGCGTCTAAGCATACAAAGAACCGAGCCACAAAAATTAGGAGTGCTACCTAATTCTAAGAAATAGGAAATAAACAAATATAGCTAACAAAATCAAAGAGGCAATAAGGAAATAGAAAACTACTGCTAAAATAAAAATATAAATATAAACTAAATCTAAATATGGAAAATATAAAACTAAAGTAAATGAAGAAAACTAAAAAGAAAATTAAACAAGTAAATAAATCTAATCCTAAGTCTGATCCAATTTTCCACTTCTTGATTCAATATCGAATCAATCAGTCCCAAACAACGATGCCAAAAACTTGATTCACGCGAATACAACCTTAAATCTCGCGATGGATACCATCGAGGACTTGAAGCGCGCACTCGTGCTCAACACCCGCAAGTGCACGGATGTCGTCAAGTAATAAAAAGATTTTCGATCACACAGGGACTGAGATTCGAGTACCGATTTGTTCAGTGGAAGTTATTGTTCGGAAGTCAATCTAAAGGTTGCGATTGTGAGGGTTGTCGGTGGACTAAACTCTAGTACGGTGTCACACGGAGGAAGAAAGGAGCTTGCTGCGAGATCTTTAAAAGGGATTCGACGACTTCGGTTTCACATGTGTGTCGCAAAATATGCTATTAACTGGGTGTTGTCTAAATGTCTAAATATGGTCTTATGGAAGGGACATCATACACTCTCTCAATGAGCCACCGCATCTCTCGGGAGCTATCTCTACCTTACAAGGACGGGATAGGAGGTACGAGGATGCCAAATCAATCCCTGCGATGAACCATTTCCAATTCTATCGCATCCTTCTACCCACGGTTATAGGAGATTAGGTTTACCCATAGGTTCCTTGTATAAATCCCCTAAATCTTAGATACGAGGGTTGTCACCCCTCGTATCACCTAAGCACAGTAGATAGAAAACCAAATACACATAGATATTTGTATAAATAAATCCTAATTGCAAATTCAAACTCAAAAATAGAATTCAATTTGTAGCGACATGTCATATGCATACAAGCTACTCTCTAATCCTAGAATCAAATAAACTACTCTATAAATAGGAGAGGAGAATCACAAGGCATATTCATGTTCGAATTAATCATAAATAAAATGCAAGAACAGGAAGTTACAATGCCGATGTGCCTTTCTCTCCGACGTTGAAGTGCAGAACTTGGATCTCCGGTGGCGTTCTTCCTCCCCGTTGCGAGTTCCCAAAGCTTTTTAGGGCTTCGGTGTGTCATCCCAGCCGTTGTGCCTCCCCCCTAGGGTTTGGGCGGAGCCATCCTTATATAGACATCACATCGGACCGCTGTGAAATCTAGAAAACACCCTAGCCACGTCAATCTTTTGAGTCACGACATGGCTATGTGTTTCCACACAGCTGGCTGTGTGTGGCCCTGGGGTGGCTGATTTCGCCCCTTGGACACGACCATGTGTAGACACATGCCCTGGCCGTGTCACCTTCTGCATCTAGCTACAAAATGCCATTCTTTTGCTCTTAAAGTGCGTTTTTTCCCCAAAATGCTATCCTGCACACAAAAGTACAAAGAGCATACCTTTGAACCACAAAATAGGAAATGTTTGCAAAACAAAGTGACATATGCATGAAACTAACACAAAATGTAATGAGATGTGAGCTAAAACTACTCCTAAAATCCTATATGTTTTTCTCACATCATGATGCCCTCATACTTGCTAGACCACCCTTAGCCTAGACCTAAGCCTTCTAGCCACCTCCGTCAGCCTCACGCCAATCGGATCCCTCCAAGTCATCCATGACCTCTATTGGGATGTATACTGAAAATTCTACGTTTTGTATGAACATCTTTATTTTTGAAATAAGAATCACATGATCATTGTTTGCATATTTATTGTTATACATATCATCTAATATATTACATTGTAAATAACATGGTGTGTAGTGTCACACGAGAGATCATGTTATCAGTTCCTTATAAAGTATAAGTAAGGCTCACAACCGAGATGGTTATGGACAAACCATTGGTATGGTTGTAGTGTGATTTGGTATTGGTTTGTCTTGACCATAGAATTACACTAGTACACTTTGTGTGTATTGAGCATGACCGACTTAGAGGTTATTCGATTTATTGCTGACTACATAATCGAATCGGACCTCAGATATTATGTTGTACATGCTCTTAATCCCGATATAATAACGAGCACCTATACTTAGTATTCATTTCTTTGATTTACCAATGGGCGAGATTTATAGAGTAAATCGATAGGCTCTGTAAGTTGGGAAATGATATTATTTATATGGTGTGTCGTTGATTATAGGAGGAAACTGTGTCCTATATATTAAGATGATGATGCCCCCTTTGTTGGGATCTTTGTAATGGCTAGAGGGGGGGTGATTAGCCTTTCTTCGTTTCTACAAATACATTAGCGGAAGCAATACAACAACAAATAAGAATACGAATAAGAAAATAATGAAAGCAATGCTAACACCAGATGTACGTGGTTCGGAGATGACGCTCCTAATCCACGGCAATCCGTAAGGTGGATTAGCCCTAGCCAATCTTCACTAAAACCTCCTTTGGATGAACCAAGGTGGAGAAACCTTGTCTTACAATGCTCTCCTCTTCTTTACAATAATGGAAGATTAAAATCTAGAGAAGAGGAGGTTTAGAATCACTAAAGCACTTGGGAAAGCTTGGTGAGCACGAGAGTGTAGCTAGGAATGAGAGCACTAGCTTCACCAAGCTCTCCAAGGCGCCTTCTTATAGAAGAGGGGATGTTTTACCATCGATCGGCCGATCACAAAGCCAACGCGGCTCGAACCAGCAGATCCGCGGAGATTCGTAGCCGCAATTTCCATCGGCCAAGTGATCAGTCGACTGATCCCTCCATCAGTCGACTGATGGAGTGATCAGTCGAGTGATCGTAGGTCGCAGTCGAGTGCGACTACACTCTGTGCTAATTTTTGCGCTGATCAGTCGACTGCCACTATTAGCTGATCGATTGCAACATCATCGATCGCCATCGCCAAAGCAATCCATCGATGGTCGTGGTTTCACCGACTCGCCGAGCACTGACCGCCGATCGATACATCGTATCGATCGATACTCATAAAGTATGAGTAATTCACACTTGATTTTACACCCTAGACCTAGACTCAACCTTGTAGCTCCTCATTAAGCCTTGCGCCTCCAGGATCCCTCCGAGTCCGCGACTTGTTCATCCTTTGCGCTTTGCTTCCAAGAGCTTCCTTTGGTTTCGTCATGTCTTGGGTTGCCAAATGCTTCGACTTTATGTTGCCAAGACTACAAGCTTGGACTTATGCTGCCAAGACATTACTTTGGACTTCTTTTGCCAAGGTTCACTTGAACTTTATGCTGCCAAGACTACAAGCTTGGTCTTACGCTGCCAAGTCCATCCCTTGGACTTCCCTTGCCAAGATCATACTTGGTCTTCCTTTGCCAAGGTTCACTTGGACTTTACGCTGCCAAGACTACAAGCTTGGTCTTATGCTGCCAAGTCTGTCCCTTGGACTTTCCTTGCCAAGATCATACTTGGTCTTCCTTTGCCAAGGTTCACTTGGACTTTACGCTGCCAAGACTACAAGCTTGGTCTTATGCTACCAAGTCCGTCCCTTGGACTTTTCTTGCCAAGATCATACTTGGACTTCTCTTTTACCAAGTCTTCATCCTTGGATTTCCCTGTCACTTAAACATGTTCGCAATTAGATCACAAAGCATTGCCTAACTTAGATGATTATCCAAACATCAAAACATATAAATGCTTGGAGCATTGTTGCACCAACAATCTCCCCCTTTTTGATGTTTGGCAATTATTTAATTTAGGTCTTTTAAAGATACACATAATCATATTTTCAATTCTAACTTAAACATTCCTTCTCCCCCTTTGACATACATCAAAAAGAGAAGGATTCATAAATGAAAGAATTAAAATTATTGTATCTTGGACTAAGGTATAAGATTGATATTAAGCTCTCCCTTAATCTAAGATATGCCTCATGATGTGTAAATAATATTTGAAGCAAAGCATAACAAAAATTCAAAAATTAAATCCTAACTTTGCACCAACAATGGAAGTTTGGGGATGAAAAAGATATAATTTATGAAACTCCCCCTAAAACATTGCATTAAACAGTCCTAAAACTTTGTTTATACTCAATATTATCATGCTATAGTTTTAGGACATCAAGGATACACTAAATATCAGAAAATGGAGCTAATTATCAGAAAACATAGTGTATCAATCGACTGGTTTCAACTTGATCACTATACCAAATCGAAATTTCAAATTTTTAACTTCAGAAATGCGTTAGAAATTCTAGAAGCCTCGAAAAATCACAAAAATTTGTGTACACATTTCTGAGATCATAATTTATCAAGAAAAAATAATTTAAAAAATATATGTTTTCCAGATTTCAAGATTGATATAAATTTGGAAACTAACAAAAGGTCTAAAGATATTGCAAACTTTGTATCACTTTTGTGTTCCACTTGAAAACTGTTTTTCAAAATATGATGAACATAGTTTAAAATATATATGATTTGGAATTTCCAACCATGTTCTTAGAGCTATGTATTCATTACTTGAATACAAGCCTTCCCAATGATTGGACCATAAGGTATTCATGTCTCTAGGTGTGTCATTGGCTCATAGTAATGCATCATAACAAGCATGATGAGCCAAGTACACCTTCCCTATCATCTCACATATTTCTAAGTGTCTCAATAGAAAAATCAAGGTTTCTTATGGTTTTTGTGAGATGCATCAAGGTATAAGGCTAACATATGAATATGGGATCATGCAAACCTAGACTTTTACTCTACAAAGCACATACCAAGCTCTCTGAAAATTCGGTTTCGGGAAGAGCTTTGGTGAAGATATCGGCAAGGTTAGACTTAGATTCTACATAATTAAGTTCAATGTCCCCTCTTGCCACATGATCTCTTATGAAGTGATGTTTCACTTCAATGTGCTTGGTCCTAGAGTGATGTACCAGATTTTTAGTCAAGTTAATGGTACTCACATTGTCACAATAAACTTTAATGTTAGAGTAGTGTAGCTCATAGTCCATAAGGGTATGTCTCATCCAAAGTAATTGAGCTATACAACCACCCATAGCCACATATTTGGCTTCGGTGGTTGATAAAGCAACACAATGTTGCTTCATACTACTCCAACTGACTAGGGAGGACCCAGGAAATTGGCATCCACCACTAGTACTCTTCCTATCCAATTTGCAACCGGCATAATCAGAATCGGTATAACCAAGCAACTCAAAGGACCTAGTCCTAGGATACCAAAGTCCTACATTTAGGGTGCCTTTAATATATCTTAAAATTCTCTTAATGGCTACTAAATGTGATTCTTTGGCACAAGATTGGTATCTTGCACACATACCTACCGCAAATAAGATATCGGGTCTACTAGCGGTTAGATATAGTAGGCTACCAATCATACTCCTATAGAGTTTAAGATCAATTGATTTACCATCATGATCACTATCTATTCTAGTGCTAGTTGCCATAGGAGTGGTTACAATTTTGGCATTTTCCAAACCAAATTTCTTGATCATTTCATTTGCATATTTGGTTTGATAAATATGAATACCTTCATTGGTTTGTTTGACTTGTAACCCTAGGAAAAAGTTGATCTCTCCAACCAAACTCATTTCAAATTCATTTTCCATGTTTTTTATAAAGTCTTGAAGAAGATCATCATTTGTTGACCCAAAAATAATGTCATCAACATATATTTGGGCTATAAAAATATCCTTTAATGTTGACTTTATAAACAAGGTTTGATCTACTTGGCCTCTTCTAAAATCTTTAGAAATTAAGAAAGATGACAATCTTTCATACCACGCCCGGGGAGCTTGTTTTAACCCATATAATGCTTTCCTAAACTTATATACGTGGTTTGGATAATCTATGTTCTCAAACCCGGGTGGTTGCTCTACATATACTTCCTCCTTAATATAACCATTTAAGAATGCCTATTTAACATCCATTTGGTAAAGTTTAAATCCCATATAGGAAGCATATCCTAAGAGAATTCTAATAGATTCTAATCTAGCAACCGGGGCATAAGTCTCATCATAGTCAAGCCCCTCAACTTGATCGAATCCCCTAGCAACCAACCTAGCCTTATTTCTAGTGATATTTCCTTGGTCATCCAGCTTATTCCTAAAGACCCATCTTGTAGTAATTATGGTGCAATCATTAGGTCTAGGTACTAACTCACATACTTGACTCCTTTCAAATTGAGCCAATTCATCTTGCATTGCCAAGATCCAATCCGGATCATGTAATGCATCATTGATCGATTTGGGCTCAATTTGTGAAATAAGAGAAACTTGACTAGTAGGAGGTCTATGAAATGACCTAGTTCTTACTCCTTGAGATATATCTCCTACTACTTGGTCAAGTGGATGATCTTGATGAATTCTTAGGGTTCTAGAAGGAGTTTCAAATCGATCATTGTTATCTTCCACCCTTCTTTCATCATCGGAATCTCCTCATCCTCCCCCTTGATCATTACCCCTTATGGTCAAATTTTGAAGTTTTTGGGTAATGTCTTGATTATTGTCATTAATATCCTTATCAATGGAGGACTTTCTAGGGTAGGTACTAGTGGTTTCATCAAATTGAACATTAGAGGACTCCTCAATCCCTTGGGTTCTCTTATTGTAGACTCTATATCCTCTACTTGTGGATGAGTATCCAACTAGGATTCCCTCATCCGCTTTGGATTCAAATTTTCCTAAGTTATCTTTGGTGTTTAGAATATAAACTTTACATCCAAAGACTTTGAAATAATGAATTGTGGGAATAGTCCCATTCCATAATTCAAATGGTGTCTTTTCTAAAAACCTATGGATTTGAACCCTATTTTGGATATAGCAAGCGGTATTAACCGCTTCCGCCCACAAGTAGCTAGGAAGAGAATATGCATTAAGCATAGTCCTAGCCGCCTCTTGTAGGGCATGATTTCTCCTTTCCACCACCCCATTTTGTTGGGGTGTTCTAGGACAAGAGAACTCATGCTTGTACCCTTGCTCTAAACAAAATTGTGAAAATTTAGAATTCTCAAATTCACCACCATGATCACTACGGATCCGGTTGATTTTGAGATTCTTTTCATTTTCAACCCTTTTACTAAATCCTATGATTATTTCTAAGGTATTATCCTTATGTTTCATAAAGTAGACCCAAGTATACCTAGAAAAATCATCTACTATAACTAAACAATATTTGTTACCATTTAAAGAAGGAGTACTATGGCAATCAAATAAATCAAGATGCAGTAGTTCTAATGGTAAGGAAGTATTAGTTAAGGTTTTACCTTTGTGTGATGCTTTTGTTTGTTTTCCTTCTTGGCATGCATCACACATTTTGTTCTTGACATACTTGATCTTTGGTAGCCCTTTGACCAACTCCATCTTGGCTACCTTGGCTATGTTTTTCATGTTGATGTGCCCCAATCTCCTATGCCATAGCCAACTTTCTTCTTCTTTTGCAACAAGACACTTAGTAGAAATGTTAGAAGAATATGAAAGATCAACATAATAGATATTTGATTTCCTATATCCAACTAACATACAATCATTTAATTCCTTGTGTCTAATCATGCATTTAGAGGATTCAAAAGAAACATGATAGTTTGCATCACAAAGTTGACTAACACTTAATAAATTAAATTTCATATTTTCAACTAGTAAAACTTTGTGAATGAAAATTTTGGGGGATACCTCAATTGTACCTCTACCTAATATCTTGAGTTTTCCACTATTTCCAAAAGACACCGCTCCCTTCTTCACATACTTAATTGTGGAGAACTTGCTCACATCCTCGGTCATATGTGTTGAGCAACCGCTATCCACAATCCACATACCTTTCTCTCCTACCTAAATCACATGAAAAACACAAGCTTTTGGTACCCAAACATTTGGACCGGTAATATTAAGTAAAAACTTCTTAGGTACCCATGCTTTCTTGACCTTACCCTTAATGGTTGCTTTTCTATTAATTAATGAAATGTAAGCAACTTCTTTTTCTTTTGGCTTATATCCTATCCCGGCCTTGTTGTAAATAGCTCTTTGTTGGCTAAGGATCATGTCAAGATATTTTGAGCCATTTGTAAATTTCTCTAAACATGCCTTTAATTCACTAACCTCATCCTTAAGTTTGTCATTCTCTTCCTTAAGCATGCAAGAATCAACATGTGAAGGTTTTTCATTCCTAATGGCCTTTAGTTCTACCTTCATGCTCTTAACCTTAGATTTAGACTTATCTAGAGCTTCTTTAAGATAGGCAATTGATTTATAAAGAAGCTTAACTTTAGGAGAGTTCATCACCTCATCGTCACTAGATGACGATTCATCACTTGAGGAGCCTTTTTCTTGGTTTGATGTGCCGGAGTCATCTCCTAGGGCCATGAGTGCCACATGGCATGTGATGTGGCAAAGTTCATCATCGGAGGAAGAATCTTCAACACTTGGTGTGTCCCATGTGGTTTGAGCCACCATGACCTCCTTCTTCTTCTTCTCCTTCTTGTCCTTCTTTTTCTTTTCTTTTTCTTCCTTCTTCGTTAGCTCCAGGCAATTTGGCTTTATGTGCCCCTTCTTATTGCAAGCATGGCAAATTACATTATTGTTAAAATTTGAATTACCACTAATTTTACCTCTTGAAGAATGGGACCCCTTCCTTGCTTCTTTATTCTTGAACTCCTTTGATTTTCTAAGGAACTTCTTGACAAAATGGGCCATCTCACTAGATGAGTCTCCATCACTACTTGAGTCATGCTCCGATTCGGATGATGATGATACTTCTTTCCTTTCTTTCTTCTTTTTTTCCTTCTTTTCAACAAATAGAGCTAAACCCTTTTCCTTAGAGGACATGTTAGTTTGCTCATGTAATTCAAACTCACAAAATAATTCATCAATTTTAATTTGAGAAAGATCCCTAGTTACTTTAATAGCATCAACTATAGAAGTCCATAGAGAATTTCTAGGAAATGCTTGAAGTATGTATCTTACCAAATCACGGTTGTCAACTCGCTCACCTATGATGTGGAGTCCATTCACAATCTCCTTGAACCTTCCATGCATTTGACTTACGGTTTCATGCATCTTCATTTGGAAGGCTTGAAGTTGTCCAATTAGTAAGTCCTTCTTGGCCCTCTTTGACTCCTTGGATCCTTCATTTAGCTCAATGAGCTTTTCCCATAACTCCTTGGCAGATTCGAAAGGCCCCACCTTGTTGAGTTGCTCCATTGTAATGCCGCATTGGATAGTGAGTACCGCCTTGGCATTTGATTCGAACTTCCGGTTCATTTCCCTTGTCCAATCCTTGCTCGGAATAGAGTTTCCATGTTCATCCACCAGTTCCTCAAAGCCATCTACAATGCTATGCCAAATTTCAATATTACTCATAAGATAATATTTCATCCTACCTTTCCAATACGCAAAATGACTCCCATCGAAGAGAGGTGGCTTGGCGGTGCTATATCCCTCTTGAAGAGCCATTGATGCCTTGGTTGATGGTGAAATCTTCCAAGCTATCCGGGCTCTGATACCACTTGTTGGGATCTTTGTAATGGCTAGAGAGGGGGTGATTATCCTTTCTTCGTTTCTACAAATACGTTAGCGGAAGCAATACAACTACAAATAAGAATACGAATAAGAAAACAAAGAAAGCAATGCTAACACCCGATGTACATGGTTCGGAGATGACGCTCCTACTCCACGGCAATCCGTAAGGTGGATTAGCCCTAGCCAATCTTCACTAAAACCTCCTTTGGATGAACCAAGGTGGAGAAACCTTGTCTTACAATGCTCTCCTCTTCTTTACAATAATGGAAGATTAAAATCTAGAGAAGAGGAGGTTTAGAATCACTAAAGCACTTGGGAGAGCTTGGTGAGCATGAGAGTGTAGCTAGGAATGAGAGCACTAGCTTCACCAAGCTCCGCAAGGCCCTTCTTATAGAAGAGGGGCTATTCGATCGATCCCTCCATCACCGATCGGATGATGATCATTCAAGTGATCGAGGCGCCGTCGATCGACTACAGATCTGTCGCTGCGTTTTGCCGATCGATCATCAAGTGCCGCTGTTGGCGGTGGATCGATTGCAACATCGATCAGCCACTACCAAAGCAAAGCCGCCGATCGATGGTCGTGGTTTCACCGACTCCCGAGCACGACTCGACTGATACATCGTATCAGTCGACTGATACTCATCAGGTATGAGTAATTCACACTTGATTTTACACCCTAGACCTAGACTCAACCTTGTAGCTCCTCATTAAGCCTTGCGCCTCCATGATCCCTACAAGTCCGCGACTTGTTCATCCTTTGCGCTTTGCTTCCAAGAGCTTCCTTCGGTTTCGTCATGTCTTGGGTTGCCAAATGCTTGGACTTTATGCTGCCAAGACTACAAGCTTGGACTTATATTGCCAAGACTTTACTTTGGACTTCTTTTGCCAAGGTTCACTTGGACTTTTATGCTGCAAAGACTACAAGCTTGGTCTTACGCTGCTAAGTCCATCCCTTGGACTTCCCTTGCCAAGATCATACTTGGTCTTCCTTTGCCAAGGTTCACTTGGACTTTACGCTGCCAAGACTACAAGCTTGGTCTTATGCTGCCAAGTCCGTCCCTTGGACTTTCCTTTCCAAGATCATACTTGGTCTTCCTTTGCCAAGGTTCACTTGGACTTTACGCTGCCAAGACTACAAGATTGGTCTTATGCTGCCAAGTCCGTCCCTTAGACTTTCCTTGCCAAGATCATACTTGGACTTCTCTTTTACCAAGTCTTCATCCTTGGATTTCCCTGTCACTTAAACATGTTCGCAATTAGATCACAAAGAATTGCCTAACTTAGATGATTATCCAAACATCAAAACATATAAATGCTTGGAGCATTGTTGCACCAACACCCTTGAGGAGCTCATAAGGTTCATCATATAAACCCTGCAGGTGGACTTGGTCCGACATGATGATAAGGTTGAGTGGTACTACTCATGGAGTTAGATTTTGATTAATTAATTGTCAGTAAATTAATTAATCGATGGGCATTCGAGATCTTAAACATGGCAAGATATATGTACAAATAATATATGGAGCCCATATTAACTTATGGGGGTTGGTGAGGTAGATCAATGATAATCCTCTAGTGGAATGGATAATCATTAATGGATCGGACTTTATGTGGGCTTAATCCATTGGGTGGCCAAGATCCAACTCCTCCTCATAGTCTCTATTGTAGCCTATTAAAACTCTCATGGAGCCTAAATCCGATGATGGAAAATGAAACTCTAGATCCGACGATGGAGATTAAATCTCTAGATCCGACTGTGGAGATTAAATCTCTAGATCCGACGGTGGAGATTAAATCTTTAGATCTGACGGTGGAGATTAAATCTCTAAGTCCGACGGTTGAGATTAAATCTCTAGATCCGATGGTTGAGATTAAATCCCTAGAACCGACGGTGGAGATTAAAAGGAGGCATAAGGGGTGGGCGGCAAGCCATTGAAGGGAGGCTAGGATTTTGATTGGGCAGCTAGGGTTTGGGAGGAGTCTTGGGCGGCAAGACTTGGTAGGGTTGTTGCCGGTGCCCATCTTCCTCTTCTCAACCTTGGCCAGTGCTCAACCTCTTCTTCCTCTTCTCCTTGGCCGGTGGAAACAAGGGTTAGGGTTGTTCCTTGGAGCACTTGGACGATGCCCACTTCCTCTTCTATTCCTTGGCCAGCGACAACATCAATCCTCTTGACTTGGTGGCCGGTCCTAGATTGGGAAGAGTTTTGTTTCATTCTTCCCATTGTTTAGAGCGAGCAAGGAAGGTAAGAGCGTGTTCTAGGAGGCTTCGACTTTTGGAAGATTGTCGCCCACACGACGTCCAAAAAGAGGAAGGACATACAATAGAAGATCGAGAGGTATAATACTTGTTTGCTTTCTTTTTGTTTCTTTGTATGTTGTATGTTTTGTTATGTGGCTAAATTTACTTGGACCCCGAATATGAACACAAAAACCGGCGATCCGTACATCGTCTATTCCGTGGCTATTCGAAGAATAGAGGTAGGTTGCTTGAACAACAAGTTTGTTCAAGTGACCACTCTAATCGGATAGCATGATGATGGAACGGTAGCTTGGGTAATCCCTAATTATCAAGGATTAATTTTTTAATTCGGGGACGATGACAGGATCGCCATGAACAAGCAACCGAGTTGAAGTTGAAAGCGAAGTTTTCTACCTTCAAGTGGTATCAGAGCCATGGTTTTCGATTTTGTGTGTTTTGGATTCGGTTACTTTTATGAAATTTTCATATATTATATGTGTCGGATGATAGTAGGATGTGCGTAGGCTAACTCTTTGGTTGCAAGCATAGGATCCAACTATTATGGTCATATGTGTGTATGTGATTGTATGTGTGTAATTGTATATTATTTGAATCCTCAGGGTTGACGAGGCTAGTATTTAATTTTTGTAATTAAGTACGGCATTGTTTAGGCACTCTTTTATTTTAGTTTACTTTAGATCTAGATTTCATGTACACTTTTTTGTGGAGTATAGGATCGATGGATGTAAATTAAAATAGTTTTTCTCGGCTCGGATCTCCGAATGGCTCGTACATGGCGTAGGGAGGAGCGGACGAGATGGCGATACGATGGGAGGCATATTGGAGACAAAAGCCATAATAGTTGGAAAATATTTTTTTCATATTTATTGCTTTTTGTTTGATATACATGTCGTAGGCTAGGAAAATTCTTCAATTCAAAATTACTAAGTGGGAGAGGGATATTTTTATAAATTCCCACGGCCTCCATTATGATTTGAAATGTGATGCAAACAAACTTGCGCATCAGCTCTGAGTGCCTTCCTCCTCATCGGATGAGTTTGTTTGCGGATCACAAGGTCGAATATGGTTATAGGAAATTATTAAAAAGCGTGTGTACTTCCCCATCGGAAGGCACATAACCCGAGATAATTACCTTAGTACCAAGTAATGGTGAACACTTAGATGCAAATAGGAGTATTCTCTTCATCGGAGTCACTGCTTTTATTTGTAGGGCAGAAGAGGAACCAACTATTAATTTTATTTGTCAAAAAGTTAGTTTGACAATATAGTAAAATTAATGGGTAAAACCTCCTCTTACAAATGTAGAATTCGTATATGTCCACACTATCGTGGCATACGATATTCTCAGTGTTTTGAGGTATTGGTTGATTTTAAAATTTTATTGTTTGAGGAATCAATAATTTTTTGAAATCTAATGTTTTGATCTATGTGATTCTTAGGTTTTTTTTCAAAAATGACTTTCAACCCACTTGCTGTGATTCTGAAAGAAAATAAACTTACTGGACCAAATTATGTTGATTGGAAGAGGAATCTTGACATTGTCTTGACTGTTGAGGAGTACAAATATGTACTCTTCGAAGAGTGTCCTCCTAAACCTGCAGATGATTCTGGGGAAAAGGAGAAGGAGAGTTATAAGAAGTGGATTAAGGCTGATGAGATGTCGCAATGTTACATTTTGGCATCTCTGTCAAATGTACTGCAACATCAGCATCAGGCCATGCCCACTGCTTATGACATGATGGTCAATCTCAAAGAGCTTTTCGGATACCAAAATTGGGCTGCTAGGCAGGAAGCCATGAGGAACTTGATGACGACCACCATTATAGAGGGAACACCCATGAGGGATCATGTTCTAAAGATGATAGCTCATTTGAATGAGCTCGAAGTCCTCGGAGCTGAGATCATTGGGGAAACCCAGGTTGATATCATTCTCCAGTCTCTACCGAGGAGTTTTGAGTAGTTCCGTCTGAACTACAACATGAACAAGAGGTTGTATTCGTTGGCGGAGCTTCTGACAGAACTCCAAGCGGCAGAGGGGCTTTTTCGTCAGAGTGCTCAGGCACAGGCCATGGTTGCCCAAAAGGTTTCTACTTCTAAGATGAAAGGAAAGAGGAAGAAAAAACAAGCTGGGGCAAAGGTGGCGGGCGGAACTCAGGGAGGAGTGAAGAAGCCAAAATGTTGGATCGAGAAGCGTCGCTAGAGGGGGGGTGAATAGCGATCGTAAATCATTTCGACATTTTGTTCGAGTAGATAATTAAATAAGTAAGAGCAGTGGAAAATAAAGAAACACATTTATTTTTACTTAGTTCACAACCCAGCGGTTGCTACTCCAAGGCCCTATCAGTCCTAGACCGCGTACAGAGGGCAAAGCACTATAACGTCTCCTCCTTATTGGAGGTAGGAGACAACGATCACAAAACCGAATGTACGAGGATGAGACAACAAGCCTACCTCACCTCGTTACGAATAAAAACAACGAATACATTATCAAAATATATTACTAGATGCTGCTGTCGACGAAGAAGATCTAAACTTGTTGTCGCGTCGGCGTTATGACGGTGTTGAAGCGTTGGCATTGTAGGAGCACTTGATGAATAAACTTGATGTTATTTGGAGTTGAAATCCACCCCTCCTTTTATAGATTTTGGCCTCTGAATATGTCTCCTCTTTTTTTGGAACAGATCATGAAGTTGTATAATTTTTATCGCGAAGTGGTCGCGTCAAACCTTATCCGTTTTGACCTAGCGCAAAAGGTCGATTCGCCGCCATCACCAATCGATGACTCCCATCACGATCGATGAGCATCACCGATCGCCCAATGTCCAGCAATCGATTGCCAGCCTGGCCACTTTCCTGTAATAAGAGGTTAGCTCGAAAAATGATAAATGCAATGGTTTCTAACCGTCCGATCTCGACCTAGACCTTCCACAGGAAGTCTTAGTCAGATCGCCACCTACGGTCATCCCCGTAAAGAGGACACGACCTTACAATCTCTCACTCACACGAGATTTCCTTGATACTTACCTTGTAGCTCTCGCTTTCGGCCTTCCACTCGATTCCTTCGGCTCCCTCCGAAGTCACTCGAGTGTCACCCGACCACCGCGGCTTCCTCCGGCTGTCGCTAGCCTTCAACTCTAGCTTTAGTACTTTTCTACACACTCGATTTAGCTCATGAGATAACGATGTAAACTTAACTTTGTGTCTTTGCTATAATCAAAACACAGGTTTGATTATCTAGTGCCCCTGCACCAACAATCTCCCCCTTTTTGATCTATGGCAAACCAACACAAAGTTAAGGGAAATTAAAGCATAAAACAAGTATAGTAAATGATGAATGCCATTTTCAAAAACTCCCCCTTAACCCTAGGTGAGTTTTGAAAGAGATACTTTAGTTTTCAAAATTAAATAAATTTTGTGTTACTCCCCCTTAACTCCCCCTTAGCTTACGCTCTTCTCCCCCTTTTGCCATAAATCAAAACAAATGTTGAGGTTTGTTATGTAAAATTGAAGTTTGTTATATAAAATAGGGGTTTAAAAACAATATGGTATGTGCATTCATCAAGATAAATCAACTATGAGTCCAAGCATGCGTCTAGCAGTAATTAGATAGATTGGTTCGAGGTGTGTTCCTCTGCACCAATAATCTAAAGGTTTGTAATATAACCCTTAGGGTTAGTTTTCTTTCCCCCTTAGTCAAATATATAAAGTATAAGAGATGTAGGGGGCGCTAAACTTTTGCCTAAGAGTTGTTAAGTACAATAGTTGGGAAAATAAGTAGTCTTTTGAAGAGGTTATATTTCAATTATCCTTAATATCTCACCCATTCTATGTGTCTTAGAATTTGTTCACCTTATATGTTTTGTGAGATGATTTTAAATTGATTAAAGATAGTCAACCTTGCGTTAGATTTGGATTTAACATTTAGATAGTTAAGTAACTTTTCGATAAATTGGCTTCCAGGTCGTGGCGAGGCACAGGGGCCTTCTTTGATCGGAACAACGACCACTTCCTTAGACAAAGCCAAATTTAAGAAAATATCACTAAAGTCACTTAGGGTTACTTCCTGGTCTAACTAGTTTAGGATACGGCGAGGTAGCTTCAGCTAGTTCCACTCGGTCAAGTGCACCAAGCTAGATACGCCTTATCTAGCTCGAATACACGAGACTTTGTTTCCCTAATGTACTATCATCTCGCTGCATCCTGATACTATGTTGTCAAGAGTTGACTAACTATTTTCCCTATCTAGCCATTCTACAAATTAAAGTAAAATATTCAATGGTTTTGCTAAGTAAGCGGGTATACTATTTTAGTGTTAGCTCCCCTTGGACGATTGAACCAATATGGTCTATTCAAATAATGAATTTAATCCTGGGAATCCAAAACTTATCAGTCCTTATATGTGAATTCAATAAAACCTTTGGGACCCATGCTTGAACTCTTTGATGACTACGATTTACGATAGACATATATGACCTATTCGTAGTCGTTGACCTAAATCCGAGTCTGGCTTTGTTGTACACGACTCTTTGGGTTCCAAGTAGTCGGTTAAGATTCTTAGATCCCAACATAAACCTTTCGAACTCGGTCTTTCAAGAGAGAATTCTCCTCCTCAAGTTTTTCAATTTGGGTTGAGTTTCCCTCTTGAACTTGACTAGTTGAAGAGGTTAGAGTAGACTCTTGCTTGAGGGTTTCAACCTCCTCAAGTAACGACTCAACCCTAGACTCGGACTTAGTTAATTTCCTATTAAGCATTTTAATTGTATTGTAAAGTGTATGAATTAGTGAGCGGCTAACCTTAATTTTCTCTTTTGGTCCGGCTTTGTGTTGCTTCTCGAAGTAGTCCTCGAGTTTGGAGTCGGTGTTGTAATTGGATTCGGATTCGGACTCTGACTCGGACTCTTCGGGTCTTGCCATGCATGCTATGTCGCCGCCTTCTTCGTTGTCCCATGTTGCATGAAAAGCCTTCTTTTGATTCTTTAGTAGCCTCCTTTCCCTACGAACGATCTTCCACACTACGTTCACTATTGCTTCCACCTTTTCGGATTCGGACTCTAATTCATCGTCGGGTTCGAGTCCATCTTCTTGCCTGGTAGGTGGCTTGCTTCTTTGTCCTGCAAGTAGAGCAATACCTCTCTCGGCCCGGACCATGTTAGTTTGCTCGTGAAGTTCAAACTCGGAAAATAATTCGTCTAACCTAAGCTTTGAAAGATCCTTAGAGACCTTGTAGGCATCGACCATGGATGCCCACAAGGTAGTCCTAGGAAATGAATTAAGAACGTACCTTAGTAGGTCGCGGTTTTCGACCTTGTGTCCGATGGTGTGCAGGTCGTTGATAATGTCCTGGACGCGGGTGTGTAGTTGCGTCGCCGTCTCGTGTTCCTGCATCTTAAGGTTATACAACTTATTGAAAAGAAGGTCACGTTTACATACCTTAGCATCGGACGTTCCTTCGTGTAGCTCGATTAATTTGTTCCATAGGTCCTTGGCGCTAATGAATGGTCCGATGCGGTTGAGTTCCTCCTTGGACAAGCCGCATTGCAATATTTGGGTTGCTCTTGCATCGGCTTCGATTTGCCTCTTGGTTGCATCTGTCCACTTGTTGAAATCCAAGGGCTCTCCTTGATCATTGGTGGGTAGAGCAAAGCCGGTTTGGATTATTATCCAAGTCTCGACTTGTGTTTTCAAGAAACACTCCATCCGACCTTTCCAATAACGGAAATCATCTCCGTTAAAGAACGGAGGCTGGGTGGTGCTATACCCCTCAATGTGAGCCATTAAGTATCTTGCAAAACACGAATAAAAACCAAAGGGAATTCCAAGCCTTGGTCTTGGATTAGTAGTGCGGGAAATAAATAGGAAATAAACAGAATTAAATGAGAAAAATAAGAAACTAACAAAAACTAACAACTTATGACCTTCGATGTCCCCAAAAGGGTACTAGACGTTGGATTTTGGATCTGGAAATAGCTTGTTACAAGGGTAAACTCTGGTAAGAAATGTAGATCTCTCAGAGAGCTTCGATTTGGTAGGTAGATCGTTATGTGAGTCCACTTGTGCGAAAAGTTATGGTCGTTTTACCGTCGGCTACTCCAAGAGAGAATATTTGCAAGCACACACCCAAAAGAAACGTACCAAGACTTCGTCTTGGATTAGTAGTGCGGGAGGGAAAAGACCTAAAAAAAATATGAATCGAAAAATATGAACAGAAAACCAAAACGTGCTAGATCGGTGGTTTCACCAAATCTTAGCGCCCCCGCTCTGATACCAATTGTTGGATCGAGAAGCGTCACTAGAGGGGGGGGGTGAATAGTGATCGTAAATCTTTTCGACATTTCATTCGAGTAGATAATTAAATGAGTAAGAGCAGCGGAAAATAAAGAAACACGTTTATTTTTACTTGGTTCATAACCCAGCGGTTTCTACTCCAAGGCCCTATCGGTCCTAGACCGCGTACGGAGGGCAAAGAACTATAACGTCTCCTCCTCGTTGGAGGTAGGAGACAACGATCACAAAACCGAATGTACTAGGATGAGGCAACAAGCCTACCTCACCTCATTACGAATAAAAACAACGAATACAATATCAAAATATATTACTAGATGATGTTGCCGACGAAGAAGATCTGAACTTGTTGTCGCGTCGGCGTTATGACGGTGTTGAAGCGTTGGCGTTGTAGGAGGACTTGATGAATAAACTTGATGTTATCTGGAGTTGGAATCCACCCCTCCTTTTATAGATTTTGGCCTCTGAATATGTCTCCTCTTTTTTTGGAACAGATCACAAAGTTGTATAATTTTTATCGTGAAGTGGCCGCATCAAACCTTATCCGTTTTGACCTAGCGCAAAGGCTGATTCGTCGCCATCAGTCGATTGCCCAATGTCCAACAGTCGATTGCCAGCCTGGCCACTTTCCTACAGTAAGAGGTTAGCTCAAAAAATGATAAATGCGACAGTTTTTAACCGTCCGATCTCGACCTAGACCTTCCACAGGAAGTCTTAGTCGGATCGCCGCCTACGGTCATTCCCGTAAAGAGGACACGACCTTACAATCACTCACTCACATGAGCTTTCCTCGATACTTACCTTGTAGCTCTCGCTTCCGGCCTTCCACTCGATTCCTTCGGCTCCCTTCGAAGTCATTCGAGTGTCGCCCGACCACCGCGGCTTCCTCCGGGTGTCGCTAGCCTTTAGCTCTAGCTTTAGTACTTTTCTGCACACTCGATTTAGCTCGTGAGATAATGATGTAAACTTAACTTTGTGTCTTTTTCATAATCAAAACACAGGTTCGATTATCTAGTGCCCCTGCACCAACACAAAAGGCAAGTGCTTCACTTGCAAGCAGACTGGACACTGGAAGAAGGACTGCCCTAATCGGAAGCAGAACAAAGGTATATCTTTTGTCTAGTCTTTGAAACATGTTTAGCGGTGTTATCTACCAGCACATAGTGTGTAGATACTGGAGCCACTAATCATGTCTGCAATACTTTGCAGGGGTTTCAGGAACCCAGACGACTAGCTAAAGGGGAGATTACCGTCTACTTGGGTGATGCTACGAAGGTAGTGACTGTTGCAGTGGGAGATGTTTATTTGTCTTTTGAGAGGAATAAAGTTTTGGTTCTTAAAAAATTGCCTTTATGTACCTTTATTTAGAAAGAATTTGATTTCGGTTTCTAAATTGTTTATAAATGGATATTCTATTTCTTTTAATGACAGAGTTGTTATACAAAGGAATAGAGAGATTATCTATTCTGGTGCATTGATAGGAAATTTATATACACTTGAACTAAAAGCTCCCACGATGAAAATAGAAGTTAATAACTCATATTCTAATTCCAATAAGAGAAAAGAACCTTCGAAAATGAACCAAACATATCTTTGGCATCTAAGGCTTGGTCATATTAACCTAAGCAGAATTCAAAGGTGGATAGCTGATGGACCTCTGAGTTCATTAGTGGTAGAAGACTTCCCAACCTGCGAGTCTTGTTTGGAAGGTAAAATGACCAAGAGGCCTTTCAAGGCTAAGGGGTATAGAGCCAAAGATGTGTTGGAATTGGTTCATTCTGATTTGTGTGGTCCTATGTCTATCCAGGCAAGAGGCGGTTTTGAATATTTCATCTCTTTCATAAACGATTATTCAAGATATGGATACATTTACTTGATGCACCGTAAGTCTGAATGCTTTGACAAGTTCAAAGAATTCAAGGCTGATGTGGAGAAACGTCAAGGAAAAAGTATCAAGACACTACGATCTAATCGTGGTGGTGAGCACCTCTTGGGAGAGTTTAGGAATTACTTATCAGAGGCTGGGATTCAATCTCAATTGACTGCACCTGACACACCCCAGCAGAATGGTGTAGCAGAGCGAAGGAATAGGACTCTTATGGAGATGATGAGATCGATGATGAGTTATTCTGAGTTGCCAGATTCGTTCTAGGGATATGCTCTAGATACGACGGTGTACATTCTGAACTTGGTTCCATCTAAATTAGTGCCTTCTACTCCCATAGAATTGTGGACTGGGCGAAAGCCTAGTCTAAGACATATTCGAATTTGGGGGAGTCCAGCACATATGCTGATGGCAGATGCTGGTAAGTTGGAACCTCGTATAGAAGTGTGCATGTTTGTTGGCTATCCTAAAGGAACGAAAGGTGGTTTGTTTTATAGTCTTAGAGATCAGAGGGTGATCGTTAGCACGAATGCCAGATTTCTAGAGGAAGACTATGTGATGAACCACAAACCCATGAGTAAGATTATTCTAGAGGAATTAAGAGGGGAAGTCACTGCTTCAGTACCACCGGTACATGAGGATATACCACAAGCCACTGCACCACGTGTCATAGATGATACACAGGTGATACCTCATCGTAGTGGGAGGGTCGTTAGACAGCCTAATAGATTCATGTTCTTGGGAGAATATTCTAATTTGGTCCCTAGCGAACATGAACCTGATCCCTGGACATATGACGAGGTAATCCAAGATAAAGATATGGTATCTTGGCAAAGTGCAATGAATACTGAGATTGAATCTATGTATTCAAATCAGGTCTGGGAGCTAGTAGAACCACCCAATGGTGTAAAAACCATTGGATGCAAGTGGATCTACAAAAGAGAAAGAGGAATAGACGGGAAGGTTGAAACCTTCAAAGCAAGGCTTGTTGCGAAGGGGTATACTCAGAAAGAGGGCATCGATTATAAGGAGACCTTTTCACTGGTAGTCATGCTTAAGTCTATCTGGATTCTCTTATGTATTGCTGCTCATATGGATTATTAGGTATGACAGATGGATGTCAAGACAGCTTTCCTTAATGGAAGTCTTGAGGAAAACATCTATATGAAGCAACTAGAAGGATTCATTGTGAAGGGCAAAGAGAATCTTGTGTGCAAGCTTAATCGGCCCATTTATAGATTGAAGCAAGCTTCGAGATCTTGGGACATCCGCTTTGATGAGGTAATCCAGTCTTATGGATTTATTCAAAGTCCGGATGAGTCTTGTGTATATAAGAGATGTGATGGAAATGTAGTGGTATTTCTTGTACTATACATAGATGACATTTTATTAATTGGCAACAATGTCAAGGTGTTATCAGACGTAAGGGTATGGTTGTCCAAACAGTTTGATATGAAGGACTTGGGAGAAGTGGGACACATCCTTGGGATCAAGGTTATAAGGGATCGCAGAAAAAGGATGTTGTGCTTATCTCAAGCTTCATACATAGACACCATTATGGATCATTTTAGCATGCATAACACCAAGAAAAGTTTTCTACCTTTCAGGCATGGAGTTCTTTTATCTAAGGAGATGTGTCCTAGAACATCTAAGGAGATAGAGGAGATGAAGGTGGTTCCTTATGCTTCGGTAGTAGGAATCCTCATGTATGTCATGCTTTGTACGAGATCGGATATTTGCTTTGTCGTGGGCATGGTTAGCAGATATCAGAGTAATCCAGGACAGGGACATTGGACTGCGATAAAGCATATATTAAAGTACCTGAGAAGGACTAGGGATTATATGCTAGTTTACCAGACAGATCAATTACTCCCTATGGATTACACAGATTTCGACTTCCAATCAGATAGGGATAACAGTAAGTCTACCTCTGGTTTTGTGTTTACTTTGGGAGGTGGAGTCATTGTATGGAGGAGTGTCAAGCAAAAATACATGGCAGACTCCACCATGGAAGTTGAGTATGTGGCAGCCTCTGAGGCAGCCAAAGAAGTTGTATGTCTCAGGAACTTCTTGATGGACTTGGATGTGATTCTTGGTTTGCCCAGAACTATCACAATTTATTGTGATAAGAGTGGTACAGTTGCAAACTCGAAGGAACCACGAGCCCATAAGGCAAGTAAAGACATAGAGCGCAAGTACTACCTGATACGAGAAATCGTAAAGAGAGGAGAAGTTGTTGTGGCCAAGATTGCATCGAAGGATAACCTGGCAGATCCTTTCACTAAGGCCCTTCCGACGAGAGCTTTTGATAGGCATGTGGAGGGAATGGGAATCAGATGTATGGCAGTATGAGGACAACATAGTCTTTTAGTATAATTGGGAGATTGTTGGGATGTATACTGAAAAGTCAATCTTTTGTATGAATATCTTTATTTTTGAAATAAGAATCACATAATCATTGTTTGTATATTTATTGTTATGCATATTGTCTAATACATTACATTGTAAATAACATGGTGTGCAGTGTCACACGGGAGATCATGTTATCAGTTCCTTGTAAAGTATAAGTAAAGGCTCATAACCTAGATGGTTATGGACAAACTATTGGTATGGTTGTAGTGTGATTTGGTATTGGTTTGTCTTGACCATAGAATTACACTAGTACACTTTGTGTGTATTGAGAAGGACCGACTTAGAGGTGATTCGATTTATTGCTGACTACATAATCGAATCGGACATCAGATATTATTTTGTACATGCTTTTAATCCCGATATAATAATGGGCACATATACTTAGTATTCATTTCTTTGATTTACCAATGGGCGAGATTTGTAGAGTAAATCGATAGGCTCGGTAAGTTGGGAAATGATATTATTTATATGGTGTGCCATTGATTATAAGAGGAAACTGTGTCCTATATATTAGGATGATGATGTCCCCTTGAGGAGCTCATACGGTTCATCATGTAAACCATGCAGGTGGACTTGGTCCGACATGATGATAAGGTTGAGTGGTACTACTCATGGAGTTTGATGTTAATTAATTAATGGTCAGTAAATTAATTAATCGACAGACATTCGAGATCTTAAACACGGGGAGATATATGTACAAATAATATATGGAGCCCATATTAACTTATGGGGGTTAGTGAGGTAGATCAATGTGTTGGTGCAATCGGCCCAGGTTGACTCGAGTTTGAATCGAGCAGTACTTTGATAGTATTTTGATGATAGACAAAGCTCATGACATGGGATTTTCATGGGAAAGTCCAACATGGTGTTGGCATGGAAAATCCAAGCATGTAGCTTGGTGTGGGAAAGTCCAACATGGAATTGGCATGTAATATCCAAGCATGGGGCTTGGTGTGGGAATATCCAAAGCATTGCTAAGTCGTGCGCTTGGTGCTTGGTGAGAAATGCATTGCGAAGCCGTGCACTTGGTGCATGTGGGAAGTCTTGAGGACTTGGCAAGTTCACTAGGCTCGGGGTCCTTGAGTCGGTGAAGGATGACATTGTGAAGCCGTGCGCTTGGTGCATCCGAGGGACCGTCAGACGGGGAGCGAATGGAGTGAGGCCCAAGGGAAGCATACTTCGAGAGCATGAGACGCGAAGGATGGCGTTGCGAAGTTGTGCGCTTGGCGTATCCAAGGGACGTAGGCCGAGGGAAGAGAGCTTTGGTGGGGAACTCCATGAGGGATGATGTGGACTTGGCCATGTGGCTAAGACTGGTTGTCGGATGCTCAAACAGCTTGATGTTTGAGATTTTACCCAACATCAGTCGACTGGCATAGGTGTCAGTCGACTACTCTAGGTCATATGGGTTCGACCAGTGTTCGACAGAAAGAGTCTGGCTGATCAGTCGACTACCATGGGAGGGTAGTCGACTGTTGACGACATCAGTCGACTACTTAAGGGAAGCAGTCTACTTATCGCACTGTGCACATGCACAGAAGCTAGTCGAGCTTGCCAGCACTCGACTAATAGGTTACCAGTCGAATGATGGGTGCCATCAGTCGACTGATGTGTGATCCGTTAGAACTTGACCAATGTGGATATGGCCATTGTGAGACAATGGCTACAGGACCAATCGACTGAGGCCTTTTGGCAGTCGACTGATGCGCATGAAATTAGCTTAATGTAGGTTATAAATGGAGCTCAAGTGGGAGGATTTCGCCAAGCCTTTTGGGAAGCTATTGGAGGGGAATTGCTGCTACATTCCAGACCTTCAAGAGCCATCTAAAGCAAGCATCAAGCAAAGCGATCAAAGAAATCGGTGAAAGTTTTCTTGTGTATTGTATTTGTGTATTTTCTTGTATTTCTATATTACATTGTAATTGCTTGTGAGAGGTTTCTCCACCTCCGATGTGTTGTCGAGAAGGAGTGGTTTAGTTAGTGTCGTGTGCATAATTAGAGCTCGGAGATCTCGCCCGTGTAGTAGGAACCATTCGGTTCCAAACCACGTATATCGTGTGTGTTTGCGTATGCTTGTATTGTTTTTAGTATTATTATTGTTTCTATTGTTTCCGCTGTACTAACGATAATTGTAGACGAGTACGCAACGAGAACGATCGTATTCCACTATACGACGATTGAGGGCTATTCACCCCCCTCTAGCCAGCCAAAAAACATATCGATCACCTACAAGTGGTATCAGAGTCAAGGCGCTTGTCGAGGACTAACCGCCGACACAAGCACTACAAGATAGCCGACTACAACATCCATCCACCGAAATTCGATGGAGATTTTGCTTGGTGAAAGAAATGGATGGAAGTATATTTCGAAACCGATTTCGATTTCATGTTAATCATTGAAAATGGTTTTGAAGTGCCTAGGGACAAAGAAAACAAGCCACTAGAAAAATCAAAATGGACCAAGGACCAAATGAAGGATTTCAAGACAAATCTCAAGGTAATTAAATTACTTAGTGATTTGATTCCAAACTATATTTGGTCTAGGCTAGGAAATTTTAGGGATGTAAAGGATTTGTGGAATAAGGTGGTTGAATTCCACAAGAATCCTGAATCGGCACAAGTGGAGCAGAATGTCGTGGAAGAATTGTCATCCACATTCGAAGACGTGGATGATTTGGTGGAAACCTCCACCTCTAGCATTGAGGGGGAGGAGAGGCAATCTTTGTAACGCCCGCCCTTATCTGCTCTCAGGGCGGCACTACTTTTTTTTTTTTTTTTATAACATGACATATAGGGATCATTTCACAATCTACATACTTAGACATGTTATCATGACCTAAACCTCCTTTTATGCATGCATCACACATCATATTCATAATTAGCATGTTAACATATCATAGCTTCTTTTATAACATGCATCACATTTCATATTCATAATTTGGCATGTTCCATATCCTATCTCATTTTACCACATGCATAACATGAAGATCTATTCATGAGTTCTATCATATCAAACTTTTATAAGTAATTGAACAGTAACATAACTAAGCAACATTCAACATGGTACTAATAAATCTCAAGTCTTATAAGCGGAAGCAAATGTCTTAAGGTGTTCACGGAGAATATAAATATAGGCAGATAGTAATAGGGTCATTTTCCACCATGCCACTATCACACACACTTGGCCCCTCCTCTTAGTTCATGTTTCCTTTATCTGCAGTATATGGACAACATAAACTATAAGCATATAGCTTAGTAAGATTCTTGCCTACTCAAAAAAGTCACAAACTTCATCAAACAAACAGAAAGCAGGAGCATACTAGCATAAATAGCATAAGTATTTCATAACAACACTATGCATCAACTTACCAACGTAATGAGAACATAAGCATGGCATACAATTTACATAGCATGCTGAACATAATTAAATCTAAGCAGGGACTAAATTAAACCATAAGCATTCATGACATCATCAACCCTAAACATGCATAAAGGACATAATCATAAGCATTCTTAAACTTGACATAAGCATTCATAATTTCCTCAATTCTAACATGCATAAAGGTCATAATCATAAGCATTTTTAATCTTAACATAAGCATTCATAATTTCATAAATCATAGACAAGCATCAGGGACATAATCATAAGCATTCTTAAACTTAACATAAGCATTCATAATTTCATAAATCATAGACAAGCATCAGAGACATAATCATAAGCATTCTTAAACTTAACATAAGCATTCATAATTTCATAAATCATAGACAAACATCAGGGACATAATCATAAGCATTCTTAAACTTAACATAAGCATTCATAATTTCATAAATCATAAACAAGCATCAGGGACATAATCATAAGCATTCTTAAACTTAACATAAGCATTCATAATTTCATAAATCATAGACAAGCATCTGGGACATAATCATAAGCATTCTTAAACATAACATAAGCATTCATAATTTCATAAATCATAGACAAGCATCAGGGACATAATCATAAGCATTCTTAAACTTAACATAAGCATTCATAATTTCATAAATCATAGACAAGCATCAGGGACATAATCATAAGCATTCTTAAACTTAACATAAGCATTCATAATTTCATAAATCATAGACAAGCATCAGGGACATAATCATAAGCATTCTTAAACTTAACATAAGCATTCATAAAAGTCTTTTCTTTTCAAAACATATACATATAGGTACTTTAACATAATCATAACTTGAATGGGGGGCCCCAGGTTAAGTACCACATAATGCGCGTTCCCTAATAGGCTGGGATAGCGAGCCATCAGACCTACTAGAGCAAGACCTCTTACGTCTTACCAGGGCAAGACCTCTTACGTCTTCTTATGTCCCTATGGATTTGATTAACGACCACCTGATGGGTCGGGTACTTAACCTCTTACAAAGTAAAATACTTAATTCCTTTCTTTCTTGTCATATCATAAAGAATGCTCTTAATCCCCAACATAAACAGGGAAGCATCTTAATCTTGTCTTATCATAAGGAGAGCTCTTAATCCCTACTTGAAAGGGAAGCATCTCCATCTTATCTTATCATAAGGAGAGCTCTTAATCCCTACTTGAAAGGGAAGCATCTCCATCTTAGACATTTCATAACATACATGCATTCATAACATAAGAGTACCCTAAAGGGGTCCTAAAGCATAAACATGTTTATCACATAAGCATATTTCAGAGGCATATTCATGGCATATTAAATCATAAAACATGTTCATCTCAAAGGCATATTTCATGGCATATTACATCATAAACATGTTCATCACATAGGCATAATTCATGGCATATTATAATCATCCACATAACATATTTCATGGCATATAAAAATATTAATCATGTTCATCACATAAACTTATTTCATGGCACATAAAAATCATAATCATGTTCGTCACATAAACATATTTCATGGCATATAAAAATCATAATCATGTTCCTCACATAAACTTATTTCATGGCACATAAAAATCATAATCATGTTCATCACATAAACATATTTCTTGAAGGCATACAACCTAATACAACTTCATAAGGGGTATTTTCATGAAACCCTAACCCTAAACCTAATGTTGGCCGAAACATGTAGGGCACCATTTTCTTTATTTTTGTTACATAAACTCCTACTTGAAGGCATACCACCTAATACAACTTCATAAGGGGTATTTTCATGAAACCCTAACCCTAAACCAATGTTAGCCGAAATATGTAGGGTACCAAAATTTGATTCTTGTTACATAAATTCATACATGAAGGCATATGACATAACATAACTTCATAAGGGGTATTTTCATGAAACCCTAACCCTAAAACCATTGGTGGTCGAAACATATAGGGGCACAAAGCTTGGATTTTTGTCACCTAAAAATTTCTACATGAAGTATACAACATATCAAAATTTCCTTAGAAGCATTTTCATGCAACCCTGGCCCCAAAAACCTTGGTTGGCCGAAACTTGTAAGGGCACCAAGACTTGTATTTTGTCCCTAAAATTCCTACATGAAGCATACAACATATCAAAGTTTTTCTTAGAAGCATTTTCATGCAACCCTAGCCCAAAAATACTTGGTTGGCCGAAACTTGCAAGGGCAACAAGACTTATATTTTGTCCCTAAAATTCCTACATGAAGCATACAACATATCAAAGTTTTTCTTAGATGCATTTTCATGCAACCCTAGCCCAAAAATACTTGGTTGGCCGAAACTTGCAAGGGCAACAAGACTTGTATTTTGTCCCTAAAATTCCTACATGAAGCATACAATCTATAAAATATCTTAGAATCATTTTCATGCAACCCTAGCCCCCAAAAACCTTGGTTGGCCGAAACATGTAGGGTATCAAGCATCCTATTCCTTTCATATATCATGTCCTACAAGAACTAATAAACTGCAGGTGAGGGAATCTTACATCCTTCGCTAGCTTTTAGTTGGTAGATGACCTAATGGAAGCCAAGAACTAGTCTTCCCTTGCTTGGATGAGGTTCGGCCAAAGGGTGAAAATGGAGAGGGGGAGAGATGGTTTTCGGTGAGGAAGAAGAAGAGAAGAAGAAGTGGCCAAGTGGAAACTTCCCTCTTCTTTATAAAGGGAGGAAGAGAAGTTTCTCTTCTCTTTTCCATGCCTCTTCATTTACCCCCATCACACTTATCTACAATTTCTCCCCTTCCTCTAATGATCTAAACCTATTGGGCTTCTGGTTAGTTGGTGCATCTATAGGGCTTGGCTATCTCTAGAGGTTTGGGGTTCAATTCCTAGGCCTTGCATCTCTTTTTGGCTTATTTTCCTTTTATTTTCGAAAAGGCCCACATAAAGCCCATCATCGTAAAGCCAAAAATTCTCGTAAAATTGCTAGAAATTTTATGGGCGTTACAATCCTCCATACCTTGTAAAAGTTTCGTCCTTGAAACATAAAACAGTTTTGGGTACTTCTGCTTCATGTCCTCCTCGCGCTCCCAGGTAGCTTCCTCGTATCGTTGATTTTGCCACAGGACCTTCACTAAGGGCACCTCTTTGTTCCTTAGCCCCTTGACTTCTCGGTCTAATATCTGGATAGGCCAACTTTCCATACTCAGGTCCTCTTGAACTTGTACTGTTTGTGGCTCGATCACTTGGTCCGTACTGGATATGCATTTCTTGAGCACAGAGACATGGAACACGTTGTGTATAGCCGACATCTCTTGAGGCAGCTCCAGCTTGTAAGCTACCTTGCCAACCCTCTGCAATATCGGATACGGCCCAATGAGCGTGGACTCAATTTACCCTTTCTTCCGAATCTCATCACTCCCTTCATAGGGGCCACCTTGAGAATACCAGGTCCCCGACTGAATTCTAACGTTCACGCCGCATATCCGCATAGCTCTTTGTCGGCCCGAGCAATTTCGATTCTCGATGAATATTCTCAGATAGCTCGTGTGGTATCACAATATCGCCTCAAGACCCATTTCCTCCTTTAACCACCTCATACCAACAGATAGGAGACTGCATTTTCTCCTATAGAGCTTCATATGGTGCCATTCCAATAGTAGCACGTAATCATGTTGTAAGCAAACTCGCCAAGCACAAATATCGACACCAACTCCTTAAAGTCTAAGGCACAAGCCCGCAACATATCTTCCAAAGACTGTTCACTTTTTCTGTCGACCGTTTGGTCGAGGATGGAACGCAAAGGTCAATCTCAACTTAGTGCCAAGAGCCTTCAACACATTCCAAGAAATGGGAGGTAAATGGCCATCACGACGTAAATAATAGCCTTAGGCACTCCATGTAATCTGATAATTTCTGGCATATAATCGAGCTAGATGCTCAACCGATAGGTCATCTTAATTGCCAGAAATGGGCAGACTTTGTCAACCTGGCCTATGATTACCCATATAGCATCATAACCATTTGTTGTTCGGGTAATCCCGAGATGAAATCCATAGAAATTTCTTTCCATTTCCACTGAATCAGATTTACCGTAGTAATCCCCTGTTTCTCGTGTTCTCGCTTAACCTCCGGGCAGTCGACAGGCCGACGCATCGAGCCACATCCCTTTTCATGCTGGACCACCAAAATTTATCTCTTAAGTCCTGATACATTTTTGTAGATCCAGGATGCATGGTATAAGGTGTTCCATGGGATTCTTCGAGTATCTTCTTCCGAAGTTCCGGATCATCCGGAATACATAGTCGGTCCCGGAGGTATAATAGTCCGCTGTCGGAAATGCGGAATCCATTATCCCTTCCTTCCAGGACTTCCTGTTTGATCTTCTGGATGTCTGAATCACCATCTTGCTTTTCCAATATATCGTCGAACAATGTCGGCGCTATCGTCATGGTGGAAAGTTGTCTAGAAATAATCTCTATTCCGTAATTCATTATTTCACTTTTCAAGGGCTGAGATAGCATTAATAAGGACATGAAAGCGGCACAGGACTTTCTGCTATGTGCATCTGCCACTTTGTTGGCCTTTCCGAGATGATAGAATATCTCACAATCATAATCCTTGACTAGCTCGAGCCATCTGCGTTGCCTCATATTTAGGTCTTTCTGAGTGAAGAAATATCTCAGACTCTGGTGGTATGTATAAATCCTGCACCGAGCTCCGTATAAGTAGTGCCTCCATATTTTCAGAGCGAATACCACGGCTGCTAGTTCTAAGTCATGGGTAGGATAATTTCTTTCGTGCTCCTTGAGCTGCCTAGAGGCGTAAGCGATAACCTTGCCATTTTGCATAAGTACAGCTCCGAGCCCCAGTTTAGAAGCGTCACTATACATATCGAAGCTTTCATTATCTTCAGGGAGAGTCATAATGGGAGTGCTGGTTAGTCTCCTCTTCAGTTCCGTAAAACTCCTCTCATAGTCCTCAGTCCATTTGTATTGCTGGTCCTTTCGGGTGAGGGCTGTCATAGGGGCTGTAATTCTAGAGAAGTCCTCTACAAACTTTCTATAATAGCCTGCTAGCCCGAGAGAACTTCTGATTTCACTTGCATTCCTTGGCCTATTCCAGTTCCTCATAGCTTCAATCTTTATTGGGTCTACCATGATTCCTTCTTTAGAGATGACATGACCCAAGAATGCCACTTGATCGAGCCAGAACTCACATTTGGAGAATTTCGCATATAGCTGCTCTTTCTGAAGAATCTGTAGTACTGTCTTCAGATGTTCAGCATGCTCTTCTCGGTCTCTGGAGTAGATAAGAATATCGTCGATGAAAACGATTACAAATTTGTCGAGGAAGGCCGAGAATACTCGATCCATCAGGTCCATGAACATCGCAGGAGCATCGGTTACTCCGAAGGGCATAACTACGAACTCATAAGTAATTTCGAAAGAAACGAACTTATCATCTCTTATTCATACTTTCATACCAGAAGGAAAAATGTTAACATATAACATTTCTTATTTCTAATCTAAACCACAACTACTTGAGAAGATAGTTCATTACAACTCCCACTAGGACAAACACTAGTGCAGTTGTAATTATTTTTAGTCCTATCTTCCTTGGCCTCACTAGGGTAGTCTCAGGCTGGCCAATAAGTTGACTATTTATAGAACTCTCTTCATTCTTCTCAAGGCCAGCTACCACCGGATTCTCTACCACGGGCTTCTCTTGAACCTTGTGCTCCAGTAGTTCCCAACATAACTCAGCATATGTTATCCGCCCTTCATAGCGGCCCCATATGTGATGTGCAACTACCATGAAATCATTTGGCAGAGAGCGTACCAAGGCCCATATCCTATAATTGTCCAGTAACGGAAACTCCTGCTGCTCGAGTCTCCTAAAAAGACCATCGAGCCTTCTCATGTGTCCGATGACCCCACCATCAGGTTTATAAACTATCTCTTCAATAGCTTCCCTCAGTCGGTTTCGTAACACATCACAACGAGTCATGGTGGTCATCGTCCGTGCCATATGAAATTGAAAATGAAGTCAATACAAAACCGACTAACCCGTACGAAACCGGCTTAATTCAATTCATATGAGCATAGACCTTACACAAATAATTACGAAAATCAAATTTTTGTAATTTTAGGAGTTTTTTTTCTAGTGGTATTTCTGGGTTAGAGACATGTTTCCCATCATATAAAGCTTGGTAAGGTATCATTACTATCTAAGTCAAAAGTAGGGTTCTATTCTACTAAAACATGACGAGGTATTATTTCTATCTAAATCACGAGTGTGATTCCATTCTACTAAAACATGATGAGGTATTATTTCTAACTAGATAGAAGACACTCTTCATTATAAAAGAAACTTAGGTATGCATAAAGTTACTTACTTGGAAATAGCAGGAAGGAGGCTTGATGTGTGATAGTGGAAAGGTGAACCCGCTCTGATACCAACCTGTAACGCCCGCCCTTATCTGCTCTCAGGGCGGCGCTACTTTTTTTTTTTTTTTTTATAACATGACATATAGGGATCATTTCACAATCTACATACTTAGACATGTTATCATGACCTAAACCTCCTTTTATGCATGCATCACACATCATATTCATAATTAGCATGTTAACATATCATAGCTTCTTTTATAACATGCATCACATTTCATATTCATAATTTGGCATGTTTCATATCCTATCTCATTTTACCACATGCATAACATGAAGATCTATTCATGAGTTCTATCATATCAAACTTTTATAAGTAATTGAACAGTAACATAACTAAGCAACATTCAACATGGTACTAATAAATCTCAAGTCTTATAAGCGGAAGCAAATGTCTTAAGGTGTTCACGGAGAATATAAATATAGGCAGATAGTAATAGGGTCATTTTCCACCATGCCACTATCACACACAATTGGTCCCTCCTACTACTTCCTCTTAGTTCATGTTTCCTTTATCTGCAGTATATGGACAACATAAACTATAAGCATATAGCTTAGTAAGATTCTTGCCTACTTAAAAAAGTCACAAACTTCATCAAACAAACAGAAAGCAGGAGCATACTAGCATAAATAGCATAAGTATTTCATAACAACACTATGCATCAACTTACCAACGTAATGAAAACATAAGCATGGCATAAAATTTACATAGCATGCTGAACATAATTAAATCTAAGCAGGGCATAAATTAAACCATAAGCATTCATGGTATCATCAACCCTAAACATGCATAAAGGACATAATCATAAGCATTCTTAAACTTGACATAAGCATTCATAATTTCCTCAATTCTAACATGCATAAAAGTCATAATCATAAGCATTCTTAAACATAACATAAGCATTCATAATTTCATAAATCATAGACAAGCATCAGGGACATAATCAAAAGAATTCTTAAACTTAACATAAGCATTCATAATTTCATAAATCATAGACAAGCATCAGGGACATAATCATAAGCATTCTTAAACTAAACATAAGCATTCATAATTTCATAAATCATAGACAAGCATCTAGGACAGAATCATAAGCATTCTTAAACTTAACATAAGCATTCATAATTTCATAAATCATAGACAAGAATCAGGGACATAATCATAAGCATTCTTAAACTTAACATAAACATTCATAATTTCATAAATCATAGACAAGCATCAGGGACATAATGATAAGCATTCTTAAAGTTAACATAAGCATTCATAATTTCATAAATCATAGACAAGCATCAGGGACATAATCATAAGCATTCTTAAACTTAACATAAGCATTCATAAAAGTCCTTTCTTTTCAAAACATATACATATAGGTACTTTAACATAATCATAACTTGAATGGGGGGCCCCAGGTTAAGTACCACATAATGCGCGTTCCCTAATAGGCTGGGGTAGCGAGCTACCAGACCTACTAGAGCAAGACCTCTTACGTCTTCTTATGTCCCTATGGATTTGATTAACGACCACCTGACGGGTCGGGTACTTAACCTCTTACAAAGTAAAATACTTAATTCCTTTCTTTCTTGTCATATCATAAAGAATGCTCTTAATCCCCAACATAAACAGGGAAGCATCTCAATCTTGCCTTATCATAAGGAGAGCTCTTAATCCCTACTTGAAAGGGAAGCATCTCCATCTTATCTTATCATAAGGAGAGCTCTTAATCCCTACTTGAAAGGGAAGCATATCCATCTTAGACATTTCATAACATAAATGCATTCATAACATAAGAGTACCCTAAAGGGGTCCTAAAGCATAAACATGTTTATCACATAAGCATATTTCAGAGGCATATTCATGGCATATTAAATCATAAAACATGTTCATCTCAAAGGCATATTTCATGGCATATTACATCATAAACATGTTCATCACATAGGCATAATTCATGGCATATTATAATCATCCACATAACATATTTCATGGCATATAAAAATCTTAATCATGTTCATCACATAAACTTATTTCATGGCACATAAAAATCATAATCATGTTCATCACATAAACATATTTCATGGCATATAAAAATCATAATGATGTTCCTCACATAAACTTATTTCATGGCACATAAAAATCATAATCATGTTCATCACATAAACATATTTCTTGAATGCATACAACCTAATACAACTTCATAAGGGGTATTTTCATGAAACCCTAACCCTAAACCTAATGTTGGCCGAAACATGTAGGGCACCATTTTCTTTATTTTTGTTACATAAACTCCTACTTGAAGGCATACCACCTAATACAACTTCATAAGGGGTATTTTCATGAAACCCTAACCCTAAACCAATGTTGGCCGAAATATGTAGGGTACCAAAATTTGATTCTTGTTACATAAATTCATACATGAAGGCATATGACATAACATAACTTCATAAGGGGTATTTTCATGAAACCCTAACCCTAAAACCATTGGTGGCTGAAACATATAGGGGCACAAAGCTTGGATTTTTGTCACCTAAAAATTTCTACAAGAAGCATACAACATACCAAAATTTCCTTAGAAGCATTTTCATGCAACCCTAGCCCCAAAAACCTTGGTTGGCCGAAACTTTTAAGGGCACCAAGACTTGTATTTTGTCCCTAAAATTCCTACATGAAGCATACAACATATCAAAGTTTTTCTTAGAAGCATTTTCATGCAACCCTAGCCAAAAAATACTTGGTTGGCCGAAACTTGCAAGGGCAACAAGATTTATATTTTGTCCCTAAAATTCCTACATGAAGCATACAACATATCAAAGTTTTTCTTAGAAGCATTTTCATGCAACCCTAGCCCAAAAATACTTGGTTGGCCGAAACTTGCAAGGGCAACAAGACTGGTGTTTTGTCCCTAAAATTTCTACATAAAGCATACAATCTATAAAATATCTTAGAATCATTTTCATGCAACCCTAGCCCCCAAAAACCATGGTTGGCCAAAACATGTAGGGTATCAAGCATCCTATTCCTTTCATGTATCATGTCCTACAAGAACTAATATACTACAGGTGAGGGAATCTTACATCCTTCGCTTGCTTTTGGTTGGTAGATGACCTAATGGAAGCCAAGAACTAGCCTTCCCTTGCTTGGATGAGGTTCGGCCAAAGGGTGAAAATGGAGAGGGGGAGAGATGGTTTTCGGTGAGGAAGAAGAAGAGAAGAAGAAGTGGCCAAGTGGAAACTTCCCTCTTCTTTATAAAGGGAGGAAGAGAAGTTTCTCTTCTCTTTTCCATGCCTCTTCATTTACCCCCATCACACTTATCTACAATTTCCCCCCTTCCTCTAATGATCTAATCCTATTGGGCTTCTGGTTAGTGGGTGCATCTATAGGGCTTGGCTATCTCTAGAGGTTTGGGGTTCAATTCCTAGGCCTTGCATCTCTTTTTGGCTTATTTTCCTTTTATTTTCGAAAAGGCCCACATAAAGCCCATCATCGTAAAGCCAAAAATTCTCGTAAAATTGCTAGAAATTTTATGGGCGTTACAATCCTCCATACCTTGTAAAGGTTTCGTCCTCGAAACTTAAAATAGTTTTGGGTACTTCTGCTTCATGTCCTCCTCGCGCTCCCAGGTAGCTTCCTCATATCGTTGATTTTGCCACAGGACCTTCACTAAGGGCACCTCTTTGTTCCTTAGCCCCTTGACTTCTCGGTCTAATATCTGGATAGGCCAACTTTCCATACTCAGGTCCTCTTGAACTTGTACTGTTTGTGGCTCGATCACTTGGTCCGTACTGGATATGCATTTCTTGAGCACAGAGACATGGAACACGTTGTGTATAGCCGACATCTCTTGAGGCAGCTCCAGCTTGTAAGCTACCTTGCCAACCCTCTGCAATATCGGATACGGTCCCACGTAGCATGGACTCAATTTACCCTTTCTTCCGAATCTCATCACTCCCTTCATAGGGGCCACCTTGAGGATACCAGGTCCCCGACTTCGAATTCTAATGGTCTACGCCGCATATCCGCATAGCTCTTTTGTCGGCTCTGAGCAGTTTCGATTCTCTGATGAATATTCTGTATAGCTCGGGTGGTATCATCAATAATATCGGCCTGAAGACCCATTTCCCTCCTTTCACCACCCTCATACCAACTGATAGGAGACCTGCATTTTCTCCCCTATAGAGCTTCATATGGTGTCATTCCAATAGTAGCCTGGTAACTGTTGTTGTAAGCAAACTCTACCAACCACAAATATTGACACCAACTCCCCTTAAAGACTAAGGCACAAGCCCACAACATATCTTCCAGCACCTGGTTCACTCTTTCTGTCTGACCGTCGGTCTGAGGATGGAACGCAGTGCTGAATCTCAACTTAGTGCCAAGAGCCTTCTGAACACATTCCATGAAATGGCAGGTAAAATGGCCATCACGATCAGAAATAATAGCCTTAGGCACTCCATGTAATCTGATAATTTCCTTGGCATATAATTGAGCTAGCTGCTCAACCGGATAGGTCATCTTAATTGCCAGGAAATGGGCAGACTTTGTCAACCGGTCTATGATTACCCATATAGCATCATAACCATTTGTTGTTCTGGGTAATCCCGAGATGAAATCCATAGCAATTTCTTCCCATTTCCACTATGGAATCTGTATCAGCTGATAATCCCCAGTTTTGGTGTTAACCCTTAACTCGGCAGTCGCAGTCTTGATCTTGAGCCACATCCCTTTTCATGCCGGACCACCAAAATTTATCTCTTAAGTCCTGATACATTTTTGTAGATCCAGGATGCATGGTATAAGGTGTTCCATGGGATTCCTTGAGTATCTTCTTCCGAAGTTCCAGATCATCCGGAATACATAGTCGGTCCCCGATGTATAATAGTCCGCTGTCGGAAATGTGGAATCCATTATCCCTTCCTTCCAGGACTTCCTGTTTGATCTTCTGGATGTCTGAATCACCATCTTGCTTTCCCAATATATCGTCGAACAATGTCGGCGCTATCGTCATGGTGGAAAGTTGTCCAGAAATAATCTCTATTCCGTAATTCATTATTTCACTTTTCAGGGGCTGAGATAGCATTAATAAGGACATCTTAGCGGCACAGGACTTTCTACTAAGTGCATTTGCCACTTTGTTGGCCTTTACGGGATGATAGAATATCTCACAATCATAATCCTTGACTAGCTCGAGCCATCTGCGTTGCCTCATATTTAGGTCTTTCTGAGTGAAGAAATATCTCAGACTCTGGTGGTCTGTATAAATCATGCACCGAGCTCCGTATAAGTAGTGCCTCCATATTTTCAGAGCGAATACCACGGCTGCTAGTTCTAAGTCATGGGTAGGATAATTTCTTTCGTGCTCCTTGAGCTGTCTAGAGACGTAAGCGATAACCTTGTCATTTTGCATAAGTACAGCTCCGAGCCCCAGTTTAGAAGCATCACTATACATATCGAAGCTTTCATTATCTTCAGGGAGAGTCAGAATGGGAGCGCTGGTTAGTCTCCTCTTCAGTTCCATAAAAATCCTCTCACAGTCCTCAGTCCATTTGTATTGCTGGTCCTTTCGGGTGAGGGCTGTCATAGGGGCTGCAATTCTAGAGAAGTCCTCTACAAACTTTCTATAATAGCCTGCTAGCTCGAGAGAACTTCTGATTTCACTCGCATTCCTTGGCCTATTCCAGTTCCTCATAGCTTCAATCTTTATTGGGTCTACCATGATTCCTTCTTTAGTGATGACATGACCCAAGAATGCCACTTGATCGAGCTAGAACACACATTTGGAGAATTTCACATATAGCTGCTCTTTCTGAAGAATCTGTAGTACTGTCTTTAGATGTTCAGCATGCTTTTCTCGGTCTCTCGAGTAGATAAGAATATCGTCGATGAAAACAATTACAAATTTGTCGAGGAAGGCCGAGAATACTCGATCCATCGGGTCCATGAACATCGCAGGAGCATCGGTTACTCCGAAGGGCATAACTACAAACTCATAAGTAATTTCAAAAGAAACGAACTTATCATCTCTTATTCATACTTTCATACCAGAAGGAAAAATGTTAACATATAACATTTCTTATTTCTAATCTAAACCCCAACTACTTGAGAAGATAGTTCATTACGACTCCCACTAGGACAAACCCTAGTGCAGTTGTAATTATTTTTAGTCCTATCTTCCTTGGCCTCACTAGGGTAGTCTCAGGCTGGCCAATAAGTTGACTGTTTATAGAACTCTCTTCATTCTTCTCGAGGCCAGCTACCACCGGATTCTCTACCCCGGGCTTCTCTTGAACCTTGTGCTCCAGTAGTTCCCAACATAACTCAGCATATGTTATCCGCCCTTCATAGCAGCCCCATATGTGATGTGCAACTACCATGAAATCATTTGGCAGAGAGCGTACCAAGGCCCATATCCTATAATTGTCCAGTAACGGAAACTCCTGCTGCTCGAGTCTCCTAAAAAGACCATCGAGCCTTCTCATGTGTCCAATGACCCCACCATCAGGTTTATAAACTATCTCCTCAATAGCTTCCCTTAGTCGGTTTCGTAACACATCACGACGGGTCATGGTGGTCATCGTCGGTGCCATCTGAAATTGAAAACGAAGTCAGTACAAAACCGACTAAACCGTACGAAACCGGCTTAATTCAATTCATATGAGCATAGACCTTACACAAATAATTACGAGAATCAAATCTTCGTAATTTTAGGAGTTTTTTTTTCTAGTGGTATTTCTGGGTTAGAGACATGTTTCCCATCATATAAAGCTTGGTAAGGTATCATTACTATCTAAGTCACAAGTAGGGTTCTATTCTACAAAAACATGACAAGGTATTATTTATATCTAAATCACGAGTGTGATTCCAATCTACTAAAACATGATGAGGCATTATTTCTAACTAGATAGAAGACACTCTTCATTATAAAAGAAACTTAGGTATGCATAAAGTTACTTACTTGGAAATAGCAGGAAGGAGGCATGATGTGTGATAGTGGAAAGGTGAACCCGCTCTGATACCAACCTGTAACGCACGCCCTTATCTGCTCTCAGGGCGGCGCTACTTTTTTTTTTTTTTTTTATAACATGACATATAGGGATCATTTCACAATCTACATACTTAGACATGTTATCATGACCAAAACCTTCTTTTATGCATGCATCACACATCATATTCATAATTAGCATGTTAACATATCATAGCTTCTTTTATAACATGCATCACATTTCATATTCATAATTTGGCATGTTCCATATCCTATCTCATTTTACCACATGCATAACATGAAGATCTATTCATGAGTTCTATCATATCAAACTTTTATAAGTAATTGAACAGTAACATAACTAAGCAACATTCAACATGGTACTAATAAATCTCAAGTCTTATAAGCGGAAGCAAATGTCTTAAGGTGTTCACGGAGCATATAAATATAGGCAGATAGTAATAGGGTCATTTTCCACCATGCCACTATCACACACACTTGGCCCCTCCTGCTACTTCCTCTTAGTTCATGTTTCCTTTATCTGCAGTATATGGACAACATAAACTATAAGCATATAGCATAGTAAGATTCTTGCCTACTCACAAAAGTCACAAACTTCATCAAACAAACAGAAAGCAGGAGCATACTAGCATAAATAGCATAAGTATTTCATAACAACTCTATGCATCAACTTACCAACGTAATGAGAACATAAGCATGGCATACAATTTACATAGCATGCTGAACATAATTAAATCTAAGAAGGGCATAAATTAAACCATAAGCATTCATGGCATCATCAACCCTAAACATGCATAAAGGACATAATCATAAGCATTCTTAAACTTGACATAAGCATTCATAATTTCCTCAATTCTAACATGCATAAAGGTCATAATCATAAGCATTCTTAAACTTAACATAAGCATTCATAATTTCATAAATCATAGACAAGCATCAGGGACATAATCATAAGCATTCATAATTTCATAAATCATAGACAAGCATCAGGGACATAATCATAAGCATTCATAATTTCATAAATCATAGACAAGCATCAGGGACATAATCATAAGCATTCTTAAACTTAACATAAGCATTCATAATTTCATAAATCATAGACAAGCATCAGGGACATAATCATAAGCATTCTTAAACTTAACATAAGCATTCATAAAAGTCCTTTCTTTTCAAAACATATACATATAGGTACTTTAACATAATAATAACTTGAATGGGGGGCCCCAGGTTAAGTACCACATAATGCGCGTTCCCTAATAGGCTGGGGTAGTGAGCCACCAGACCTACTAGAGCAAGACCTCTTACGTCTTACCAGGGCAAGACCTCTTACGTCTTCTTATGTCCCTATGGATTTGATTAACGACCACCTGACGGGTCGGGTACTTAACCTCTTACAAAGTAAAATACTTAATTCCTTTCTTTCTTGTCATATCATAAAGAATGCTCTTAATCCCCAACATAAACAGGGAAGCATCTCAATCTTGTCTTATCATAAGGAGAGCTCTTAATCCCTACTTGAAAGGGAAGCATCTCCATCTTATCTTATCATAAGGAGAGCTCTTAATCCCTACTTGAAAGGGAAGCATCTCCATCTTAGACATTTCATAACATACATGCATTCATAACATAAGAGTACCCTAAAGGGGTCCTAAAGCATAAACATGTTTATCACATAAGCATATTTCAGAGGCATATTCATGGCATATTAAATCATAAAACATGTTCATCTCAAAGGCATATTTCATGGCATATTATATCATAGACATGTTCATCACATAGGCATAATTCATGGCATATTATAATCATCCACATAACATATTTCATGGCATATAAAAATCTTAATCATGTTCATCACATAAACTTATTTCATGGCACATAAAAATCATAATCATGTTCATCACATAAACATATTTCATGGCATATAAAAATCATAATCATGTTCCTCACATAAACTTATTTCATGGCACATAAAAATCATAATCATGTTCATCACATAAACATATTTCTTGAAGGCATACAACCTAATACAACTTCATAAGGGGTATTTTCATGAAACCCTAACCCTAAACCTAATGTTGGCCGAAACATGTAGGGCACCATTTTCTTTATTTTTGTTACATAAACTCCTACTTGAAGGCATACCACCTAATACAACTTCATAAGGGGTATTTTCATGAAACCCCAACCCTAAACCAATGTTGGCCGAAATATGTAGGGTACCAAAATTTGATTCTTGTTACATAAATTCATACATGAAGGCATATGACATAACATAACTTCATAAGGGGTATTTTCATGAAACCCTAACCCTAAAACCATTGGTGGTCGAAACATATAGGGGCACAAAGTTTGGATTTTTGTCACCTAAAAATTTCTACATGAAGTATACAACATATCAAAATTTCCTTAGAAGCATTTTCATGCAACCCTAGCCCCAAAAACCTGTTGGATCGAGAAGCGTCGCTAGAGGGGGGGGTGAATAGCTGTGGTAAAACTTTTCGGCGTTTCGTTCGAGTAGAAAATTAAATGAGTAAACACAGCGGAAAATAAAGCGACATGTTTATTTTACTTGGTTCACAACCCAGCGGTTGCTACTCCAAGGCCCTATCGGTCCTAGACCGCGTACGGAGGGCAAATCACTATAACGTCTCCTCCTCGTTGGAGGTAGGAGACAACGATCACAAAACCGAAATTACGGGGATGAGGCAACAAGCCTACCTCACCTCGTTACGAATAAAAATAAAGAATACAATATCAAAATATGTTACTTGCTACTGCTGCCGACGAAGAAGATCGGAACTTGTCGTCGCGTTGGCGTTATGACGGTGTTGGAGCGTTGGCGTTGTAGGAGCACTTGATGAATAAACTTGATTGCCTTTGGAGTTGGAATCCTCCTCCTTTTATAGACTTTGGGCTATGAATATGTCTCCCTTTTTTTTTGGAACGGATCACAAAGTTTTTCAAATTTTATCGCGAAGTGGCCGCGTCAAACGTTATCCGTTTTGACCTAGCGCAAAGGTTGAGTCATCGCCATCAGTCGACTGATGCCTCCCATCAGTCGACTGATGGGCATCAGTCGACTGCTCCATGTCCAGCAGTCGACTGCCAGCCAGGCCACTTCCCTGCAGTGAGAGGTTAGCTCGAAAAATGATAAATACGATGGTTTCTAACCATCCGATCTCGACCTAGACCTTGCACAAGAAGTTTTAGTCGGATCGCCGCCTACGGTCGTCCCCGTATAGAGGACACGACCTTACCATCTCTTACTCACACGAGCTTACCTCGATTCTTACTGTGACGCTTTCGCTTCCAGCCTTCCACTCGATTCCTTCGGCTCCCTCCGAAGTCACTCGAGTGTCGCCCGACCACTGCAGCTTCCTCCGGGTGTCGCTAGCCTTCAGCTCTAGCTTTAGCACTTTTCTGCACACTCGATTTAGCTCATGAGATAACGATGTAAACTTAACTTTGTGTCTTTGCCATAATCAAAACACAGGTTTGATTATCTAGTGCCCCTGCACCAACAATCTCCCCCTTTTTGATCTATGGCAAACCAACACAAAGTTAAGGGAAATTAAAGAATAAAACAAGTATAGTAAATGATGAATGTCATTTTCAAAAACTCCCCTTTAACCAAAACTCTCCCTTAACCCTAGGTGAGTTTTGAAAGAGATACTTTAGTTCAAAATCAAATAAATTTTGTGTTACTCCCCCTTAACTTTCGCTCTTCTCCCCCTTTTGCCATAAATCAAAACAAACGTTGGGGTTTGTTATGTAAAAATGAAGTTTGTTATATAAAATAGGGGTTTAAAGATAATATGGTATATGCATGCATCAAGATAAATCAGCTATGAGTCCAAGCATGCGTCTAGCAGTAATTAGATAGATTGGTTCGAGGTGTGTCCCTCTGCACCAATAATCTAAAGGTTTGTAATATAACCCTTTAGGGTTAGTTTGCTCTCCCCCTTAGTCAAATATATGAAGTATAAGAGATGTAGGGGGCGCTAAACTTTAGCCTAAGAGTTGTTAAGTACAATAGTTGAGAAAATAAGTAGTATTTTGAAGAGGTTGTTTTAACTATATTTCAATTATCCTTAACATCTCACCTGTGTCTATATGATCAAGCATGTTATACTTATGTATTTTTGTGAGATGACTTCCAATTAAGTTGATTAAGTGCTTTTAGGTTCAAGTAATTTTATGTTAGATTTGGATTTAACCCTAGGCTTATCAAGTTTACCTTTTCAAGATCATGGCTTCCAGGTCGTGGCGAGGCACAGGGGCCTTCTTTTATCGGATCATCGACCACTTCCTTAGACAAAGCTATTTTCAAGAAAATGATGACATGACTCACCTAAGACTATTTCCTAGTCTAACTGGTTATTTTTTTTTTTTTTTTTTTTTGAAAAGAGGCTCCCCGAGGCTCAATCTTTTCGTAGGATTTTAGTTGGTTATGTACGTGTTCTAAGTGAGCTCACACATTTTAAAGCACAAACTTTCTAAGTTAAAGCATGCAATTTCTAACTTAAAGCACAAACATGTTTTGTACTGGCTCCCCCTAGACCGTTGAATCGGTTCAGTCTATCCACATAGTGGATTTGGTCCTTGGGAACCCAGTACGGGTTGGATCCTAGAGTTGAAATCAAAAAGTTCTTAGGGACCCATGCTTGGACTCTTTGATGACTACGATTTACGATAGACATATAAGACCTATTCGTAGTCTTTGACTTAAATCCGAGTCCGGCTTTATTGTACACGGCTCTTTGGGTTCCAAGTAGTCGATTAAGGTTCTTAGATACCAACGTGAACCTTTCCAACCTAGCCTCAACCTCTTGAACTTGGTCTTTCAAGAGAGAATTCTCCTCCTCAAGTTTTTCAATTTGAGTTGAGTTTCCCTCTTGAACTTGACTAGTTGAAGGGGTTAGAGTAGCCTCTTGCTTGAGGGTTTCAACCTCCTCAAGTAACGACTCAACCCTAGACTCGGACTTAGTTAATTTCCTATTAAGCATTTTAATTGTAATGTAAAGCGTACTAATTAAAGAGCGATTAACCTTGACTTTCCCTTTTGGTCCGACTTTGAGTTTTCTCTCGATTCTCTCGAAATAATCTTCGGGGTCGGAGTCGGAGTTGTAGTTGGACTCGGCTTCGGATTCTGACTCGGACTCCTCCGTTCTTGCCATGTAAGCTATGTCTTCTCTGTTGTCCCAAGTTGCATGGAAGGCTTTCCTTGCTCCCTTTTTCTTTTGGTTCTCATTCTTCAATTTCCTTTTTTCTTGTCGAACTATTCTCCGCACAATGTTGACTATTATGGCCTCCTCTTCGGATTCGTATTCGTCTTTGGGTTCGAGTTCATCTACTTGCTTAGTAGGTGGCTTCCTTCTTTGTCTTGCAAGTAGAGCAATACCTCTCTCGGCTCGGACCATGTTAGTTTGCTCATGAAGTTCAAACTCGGAAAATAATTCATCTAACCTAAGCTTCGAAAGGTCCTTAGAGACCTTGTAGACATCGACCATGGATGCCCATAAGGTAGTCCTAGGGAAAGCATTTAAAGCGTACCTTATAAGGTCCCGGTTCTCTATGGCTTGCCCGATCGAATGAAGACCGTTGACGATATCTTGAATCCGCGCATGTAGTTGGGTGGCGGTCTCATGATCCTGCATCTTTAGATTGTATAATTTATTTAAAAGTAAATCTCTTTTACATACCTTAGCATCAGCCGTCCCTTCGTGTAAATCAATCAATTTGTTCCAGAGGTCTTTGGCGCTAATGAATGGTCCGATGCGGTTGAGTTCCTCCTTGGACAAGCCGCATTGCAATATTTGGGTTGCTCTTGCATCGGCTTCGATTTGCCTCTTGGTTGCATTTGTCCATTTGTTGAAATCCAAGGCCTCTCCTTGATCATTGGTGGGTAGAGCAAAGCCGGTTTGGATTATTATCCAAGTCTCGACTTGTGTTTTTAGAAAACACTCCATTCGACCTTTCCAATAACGGAAATCATTTCCGTTAAAGAATGGAGGTCGGGTGGTGCTATACCCCTCAATGTGAGCCATTAAATATCTTGCAAAATACGAATAAAAACCAAAGAGAATTCCAAGACTTGGTCTTGGATTAGTAGTGCGGGAAATAATAGGAAATAAACAGAAATAAATAAGGAGAATAAGAAACTAATAAAAACTCGAAACTTACGACCTTTGATGTCCCCGAAAGGGTACTAAACGTTGGATTTTGGGGCTGGAAACAGTTTGTTACGAGGGTAAACCCTCGTAAGAAACGTAGATCTTTCTGAGAGCTTCGATTTGGTATGTAGATCGTTATGTGAGTCCACTTGTACGAAAAGTTATGGCCGTTTTACCGTCGGCTACTCCAAGAGAGAAAACTTGCAAGCACACAACCAAAAGAAACGTACCAAGACTTCGTCTTGGATTATTAGTGCGGGAGGAAAAAGACCAAAAAAAAATACGAATCGAAAAATACGAACAGAAAACAAAAATGTGCTAGATTGGTGGTTTCACCAAATCTTAGCGCCCCCGCTCTGATACCAATTGTTGGATCGAGAAGCGTCACTAGAGGGGGGGGGGTGAATAGCTATCGTAAAACTTTTCGGCGTTTCGTTCGAGTAGAAAATTAAATGAGTAAACACAGCGGAAAATAAAGCGACATGTTTATTTTACTTGGTTCACAACCCAGCGGTTGCTACTCCAAAGCCCTATCGGTCCTAGACCGCGTACGGAGGGCAAATCACTATAACGTCTCCTCCTCGTTGGAGGTAGGAGACAACGATCACAAAACCGAAATTACGGGGATGAGGCAACAAGCTTACCTCACCTCGTTACGAATAAAAATAAAGAATACAATATCAAAATATGTTACTTGCTACTGCTGCCGACGAAGAAGATCGGAACTTGTCGTCGCATTGGCGTTATGACGGTGTTGGAGCGTTGGTGTTGTAGGAGCACTTGATGAATAAACTTGATTGCCTTTGGAGTTGGAATCCTCCTCCTTTTATAGACTTTGGGCTATGAATATGTCTCCCTTTTTTTTGGAACGGATCACGAAGTTTTCCAAATTTTATCGCGAAGTGGCCGCGTCAAACGTTATCCGTTTTGACCTAGCTCAAAGGCTGAGTCGTCGCCATCACCGATCGATGCCCATCACCGATCCGATGGCATGGGCATCGATCGCTTCCATGTCCATGTCCAGAATGATCACACCGTGCCACTTCGCGTGAGAGGTTAGCTCGGAAAATGATAAATACGACGGTTTCTAACCGTCCGATCTCGACCTAGACCTTCCACAAGAAGTTTTAGTCGGATCGCCACCTACGGTCGTCCCCGTATAGAGGACACGACCTTACCATCTCTCACTCACACGAGCTTACCTCGATTCTTACTGTGACGCTTTCGCTTCTGGCCTTCCACTCGATTCCTTCGGCTCCCTCCGAAGTCACTCGAGTGTCGCCCGACCACCGCAGCTTCCTCCGGGTGTCGCTAGCCTTCAGCTCTAGCTTTAGCACTTTTCTGCACACTCGATTTAGCTCATGAGATAACGATGTAAACTTAACTTTGTATCTTTGCCATAATCAAAACACAGGTTCGATTATCTAGTGCCCCTGCACCAACAAAACCTTGGTTGGCCGAAACTTGTAAGGGCACCAAGACTTGTATTTTGTCCCTAAAATTTCTACATGAAGCATAAAACATATCAAAGTTTTTCTTAGAAGCATTTTCATGCAACCCTAGCCCAAAAATACTTGGTTGGCCGAAACTTGCAAGGGCAACAAGACTTATATTTTGTCCCTAAAATTCCTACATGAAACATACAACATATCAAAGTTTTTCTTAGAAGCATTTTCATGCAACCCTAGCCCAAAAATACTTGGTTGGCCGAAACTTGCAAGGGCAACAAGACTTGTATTTTGTCCCTAAAATTCCTACATGAAGCATACAATCTATAAAATATCTTAGAATCATTTTCATGCAACCCTAGCCCCCAAAAACCTTGGTTGGCCGAAACATGTAGGGTATCAAGCATCCTATTCCTTTCATGTATCATGTCCTACAAGAACTAATATACTGCAGGTGAGGGAATCTTACATCCTTCGCTTGCTTTTAGTTGGTAGATGACCTAATGGAAGCAAAGAACTAGCCTTCCCTTGCTTGGATGAGGTTCGGCCAAAGGGTGAAAATGGAGAGGGGGAGAGATGGTTTTCGGTGAGGAAGAAGAAGAGAAGAAGAAGTGGCCAAGTGGAAACTTCCCTCTTCTTTATAAAGGGAGGAAGAGAAGTTTCTCTTCTCTTTTCCATGCCTCTTCATTTACCCCCATCACACTTATCTACAATTTCCCCCCTTCCTCTAATGATCTAATCCTATTGGGCTTCTGGTTAGTGGGTGCATCTATAGGGCTTGGCTATCTCTAGAGGTTTGGGGTTCAATTCCTAGGCCTTGCATCTTTTTTTGGCTTATTTTCCTTTTATTTTCGAAAAGGCCCACATAAAGCCCATCATCGTAAAGCCAAAAATTCTCATAAAATTGTTAGAAATTTTACGGGCGTTACAATCTTCCATCCTAGAGCAAGAACAAGAAACATCCACATCTTGAACTACAACATAAACAAAAGGTTGTATTCGTTGGCGGAGTGTCTAACAGAACTCCAGGTGGCATAGGGGCTATTTCGTCAAAGTGCTCAGGCGCATGCCATGGTGACCCAAAAGATTTCTGCTTCTAAGTCGAAAGTCAAGAAGAAGAAGAAACAAACAAGGACAAAGGCGGTGGGAGGAACTCAGTGTAGGGATGTATACTGAAAAGTCTACCTTTTGTATGAACATCTTTATTTTGAAATAAGAATCACATGATCATTGTTTGCATTTTTATGGTGATGCAATAATGTCTAATACATTACATTGTAGATAACATGGTGTGTGGTGTCACATGGGAGATCATGTTATCGGCTCCTTGTAAAGTATAAGTAAAGGCTCACAACCGAGATGACTTTGGACAAACCATCGGAATGGTTGTAGTGTGATTTGGTATTGGTTTGTCTTGACCATAGAATCACACTTGTGCACTTTGTGTGTAGTTAGCAGGACCGACTTAGAGGTGATTCGATTTATTGTTGACTACATAATTGAATCGGACCTCAAATATTATTTAGTACATGCTCTTAATCCCGATATAATAACGGGCACATATACTTAGTATTCATCTCTTTGATTTACCAATGGGCGAGATTTATAGATTAAATCGATAGGCTCGGTAAGTTGGGAGATGATATTATTTATATAGTGTGCCGTTGATTAAAGGAGGAAACCGTGTCTTATATATTAGGATGATGATGTCCCCTTGAGGAGCTCATAAGGTTCATCATGTAAACCATGCAGGTGGACTTGGTCCGGCATGATGAAAAGGTTGAGTTGTACTACTCATGGAGTTAGATGTTGATTAATTATTGGTCAGTAAATTAATTAATCGACGGACATTTGAGATCTTAAACATGGGGAGAAAATGTACAAATAATATATGGAGCCCATATTATCATATGGGGGGGTCCCTAATGTAGCCTATTAACACCTCATGAAGTTTAGATCCAATGTATAGAAACAAAACTCTAGATCCAAAGGTAGAGATTAAATCTCTAGATCCGATGGTTGAGATTAAATCTCTAGATCCGACGGTTGAGATTAAATCCCTAGAACCAATGGTGGAGATTATTTGGAGGCTTATCCCTAACTCTATAAAAGGGCTTGATGGGTTGGCGTGGAGATGATTCGAAGGAGAGCTAGGGTTTTGGCGGCAAGAGAGGAATCCTTGTTGAAATAGGATTAGGGTTTGGAGGCTTAGGGTTTTGGAGGCTTGGGCGGCACCAAATAAGGAAGTTGTTCCTTTTCTTCTTCTTCCTTCAACTTGGTCGGCATCCAGCAGTTTCTCAATCCCCTTTCCAGCCCTTGGCCGGTGCCCAAAGGCTTTCTTCTCTTCTCCTTGAGTGGTGGAAACAAGACTTAGGGGTCTCCCTTGGTGTCTTGGTTGGTTTCCATCATCATCTCCCTCTCTTTGTTGGCCGGCGGCAAGGATTGTTTTTGTTCCTTGTTGGTTGGTTTTAGGGAGGAGAAAAACCTTGTTTCTATTCTTCCTTTTGTTTTAGAAGAGCAAGAAAGGAAGATTTGCGATCTAGGAGCTTCGACTTTTGGTAGATCGTCGCCCACACGACATCCGAAAGGAGGAAGGTCATACATTAGAAGATCGAGAGGTATATCGATTCTCTAATTTTTATATGTTACATGTTTGTATTTGTTTTTCAATTATGAGCATGATATAAATCTGTATAGCTAAATAATACTTGGATCCCGAGCATAAATACAAAAATCGACGATCCGGACATCGTCTATTCCACGGCTACTCATAGAATAGAGGATGGTCGCTTGAACAACGAGTTTGTTCAAGTGACCTCTCTAAACGAATAGCACGACGATGACTTGGTTGTTTGAGCAATACTTTTTGTCTAGGATTAAATTTTTAATCCGGGGACATCGATGGGATCGCCATGAACAAACAACCAAGGTGTAGTCGGAAGCGAAGTTTCCCCTCACAGACTTGATAAGCAAAACCCTTCAATTGGTATCAGAGCTTCCGGGCAAAACCTTCACTCAGGGAGGAGTGAAGAAGCTGAAAGGCAAGTGCTTCACTTGTAAGCAGACTGGACACTGGAAGAAGGACTGCCCTAACCGCAAGAAGAACAAAGGTATATATTTTGATCTAGTCGTTGAAACATGTTTAGCGGTGTTATCTATCGACACCTGGTGTGTAGATATCGGAGCCACTGATCATGTCTGCAATACTTTACAGGGGTTCTAGGAAACCAGACGACTGGCTGAGGTGGAGATTACCGTGTACTTTGGCGATGCCACGAATGTGGCAGCTGTTGCAGTGGGAGACGTTCATTTATCTTTTGAGAAAAATAAAGTTTTGGTTCTTAAGAATTGCCTTTATATACCTTTATTTAGAAAGAATTTAATTTCGGTCTCTAAATTGTTTATGGATGGATATTCTATTTCTTTTAATGACAGAGTTGTTATAAAAAGGAATAGGGACAATATCTATTCTGGTGCATTGATAGGAAATTTGTATACACTTGAATCAAAAGCTCCCACGATGAAAATAGAAGTTAATAACCCATCTTCTAATTCCAATAAGAGAAAAGAACCTTCGAAGATGAACCAAACATATCTTTGGCATCTTAGGCTTGGTCATATTAACCTAAGCAGAATTCAAAGGTTGATAGATGATGGACCTCTGGGTTCATTAGTGTTGGAAGATTTCCCAACCTGCGAATCCAGCTTGGAGGGTAAAATGACCAAGAGGCCTTTTAAGGCCAAGGGGTATAGAGCAAAAGATGTGTTAGAATTGGTTCATTCTGATTTGTGTGGTCCTATGTCTATCCAAGCTAGAGGTGGTTTTGAGTATTTTGTCTCTTTTATAGATGATTATTCGAGATATGGATACATTTACTTAATTCTCCGCAAGTCTGAATGCTTTGACAAGTTCAAAGAATTCAAGGCTGATGTGGAGAAACGTTAAGGTAAAAGTATCAAGACACTACGATCTGATCATGGTGGTGAGTACCTCTTGGGAGAGTTTAGGAATTACTTATCAGAAGTTGGGATTCAATCCCAATTATCTGCACTTGGCACACCCCAGCAGAATGGTGTAGCAGAGGGAAGGAATAGGACTCTTATGGAGATGGTTAGATCGATGATGAATTATTCTGAGTTGCCAGATTCGTTCTGGGGATATGCTCTAGATACAGCGGTGTACATTCTGAACTTGGTTCCATCTAAATCAGTGCCTTCTACTCCCACAGAATTGTGGACTGGGCAAAAGCCTAGTCTAAGACATTCGGATTTGGGGGAGTCTAGCACATGTGCTGAAGGCGGATGCTGGTAAGTTGGAACCTCGTACAGAAGTATGCATGTTCATTGGCTATCCTAGAGGAACGAAAGGTGGTTTGTTTTATAGTCCTAGAGATCAGAGGGTGATCGTTAGCAAGAACGCCAGATTTTTAGAGGAAGACTATGTGATGAACCACAAGCCCATGAGTAAGATTGTTCTTGAGGAAATTAAAGGGGAAGTCACTTCTTCAGTACCATCTGTACAAGAGGATATACCACAAGTCACTGCACCGTGTATCACAAAGGATACACAGGTGATAGCTCGTCGTAGTGGGAGGGTTGTGAGACAGCCTGATAGATTCATGTTCTTGGGAGAATCTTCTGATTTGGTCCCTGGCGAACATGAACTTGATCCCTGGACATATGACGTGGCAATCCAAGATAAAGATACAACATCTTGGCAAAGTGCAATGAATACTGAGATTGAATCTATGGATTCAAATCAGGTCTGGGAGCTAGTGGAACCATCCGATGGTGTAAAAACCATTGGATGCAAGTGGATCTACAAAAGAAAGAGAGGAATAGATGGGAAGCTTGAGACCTTCAAAGCGAGGGTTGTTGCAAAGGCGTATACTCAGAAAGAGGGTATCGATTATGAGGAGACCTTTTCGCCGGTGGCCATGCTTAAGTCAATCCAGATTCTCTTACGCATTGCAGCTCATATGGATTATGAGGTGTGGCAGATGGATGTCAAGACAACTTTCCTTAATGGACGTCTTGAGGAAAACATCTATATGAAGCAACCAGAGGGATTCATTACGAAGGGCAAAGAGCATCTTGTATGTAAGCTTAATTGGTCAATTTATGGATTGAAACAAGCTTCAAGGTCTTGGAACATTAGATTTGATGAAGTAATCCAGTCTTATGGATTTATTCAAAGTCCGGATGACTCTTGTGTATATAAGAGATGTGACGGAATCGTAGTGGTATTTCTTGTACTATACGTAGATGACATTTTGTTGATTGGCAACAATATCAAGGTGTTATCGGACGTAAGGGTATGGTTGTCCAAATAGTTTGATATGAAGGACTTGGGAGAAGTGGGACACATCCTTGGGATCAAAGTTATAAGGGATCGCAGGAAAAGGATGTTGTGCTTATCCCAAGCATCATACATAGACACAATAATGGATCGTTTTAGCATGCAAAACTCCAAGACTAGATATCTGCTTTGTCGTGGGCATGATTAGCAGATATCAGAGTAATCCAGGACAGGGACATTGGACTGCAGTAAAGTATATATTGAAGTACATGAGAAGGACTAGGGATTATATGCTAGTTTACCAGGCAGATCAATTACTCCCTGTGGGTTACACGGATTCTGACTTCCAATCTTATAGGGATAGCAGTAAGTCTACCTCTGGTTTTGTGTTTACTTTGGGAGGTGGAGCGATTGAATGGAGGAGTGTCAAGCAGAAATGCATGGCGGACTCCACCATGGAAGCTGAGTATGTGGCAGCCTCTGAGGCGGCCAAAGAAGCTGTGTGGCTCAGGAACTTCCTGATGGACTTGGATGTGATTTCTGGTTTGCCCAGAACTATCACAATTTATTGTTATAATAGTGGTGCAGTTGCAAACTCAAAAGAACCAGGAGCCCATAAGGCTAGTAAACACATAGAGTGCAAGTACTACCTGATACGAGAAATCGTAAAGAGAGGAAAAGTTGTTATGGCCAAGATTGCATCCGAGGATAACCTGGCAGATCCTTTCAATAAGGCCCTTCCAGCGAGAGCTTTTGATAGGCATGTGGAGGAAATGTGGATCAGATGTATGGTAGTTTGAGGACAACACAGTCTTTTAGTATATGTGGGAGATTGTTGGGATGTATACTGAAAAGTCAATCTTTTGTATGAACATCTTTATTTTGAAATAAAAAATCACATGATCATTGTTTGCATATTTTTATGGTTATGCATATTGTCTAATACATTATATTGTAGATAACATGGTGTGTGGTGTCACACGGGAGATCATGTTATCGGCTCCTTGTAAAGTATAAGTATAAGCTCACAACAGAGATGACTTTGGACAAACCATTGGTATGGTTGTAGTGTGATTTGGTATTGATTTGTCTTGACCATAAAATCACACTAGTACACTTTGTGTGTATTGAGCAGGACCGACTTAGAGGTGATTCGATTTATTGCTGACTACATAATCGAATCGGACCTCGGATATTATATTGTACATACACTTAATCCCGATATAATAATGGGCACATATACTTAGTATTCATTTCTTTGATTTACCAATGGCCGAGATTTATAGATTAAATTGATAGGATCGGTAAGTTGGGAAATGATATTATTTATATGGTGTGTCGTTGATTATAGGAGGAAACCGTGTCCTATATATTAGGATGATGATGTCTCCTTGAGGAGCTCATAAGGTTCATCATGTAAACCCTGCAGGTGGACTTGGTCCGACATGATGAAAAGGTTGAGTGGTACTACTCATGGAGTTAGATGTTTATTAATTAATGGCCATTAAATTAATTAATCGACGGACATTCGAGATCTTAAACACGGGGAGAAAATGTACATATAATATATTGAGCCCATATTAACTTATGGGGGTTGGTGAGGTAGACAAATGATAATCCTTTAGTGGATTGGATTATCATTAATGGATCGGACTTTATGTGGGCTTGATCCATTAGGTGGCCAAGATCCAACTCCTCCTCATGGTCCCTATTGTAGCCTATTAATACCTCATGAAGGCTAGATCCAATGGATTGAAACAAAACTCTAGATCCAAAGGTAGATATTAAATCTCTAGATCCGACAGTTGAGATTAAATCTCCAGATCCGACGGTTGAGATTAAATCCCTAGAACCAATGCTGGAGTTTAAAACAAGGCTTATCCCTAACTCTATAAAAGGAGACCAAGGGGTGGGCGGCAAGAGGAATCCAATTAGAGATAGAATTAGTGTTTTGGGCGGCAAGAAGCTTGGATTAGGGTTTGGGCTTGGCGGCACCAAATAAGGAAAGCCTTTCCTTGTCTTCTTCTTCTCCATTGGTGGTTGGCGCCCATTCCAACCTTTCCAACCCTTGGCCGGTGTCCAAAGTAGCTCTTCTCCTTCTCCTTGGCCGGTGGATCGAAGGCTTAGGGTTCTCCCTTGAAGCTCTTGGCCGGCAACCATCTTTTTCTCCCTTCTCCTTGTTGGCGGGCGACAAGCAAGTTGCTTGTTGGTTGGCTAAAGGAAGGAGAAGGGTCTTGTTTCTATTCTTCCTCTTGCTCGGGACTAGCAAGGAAGGAATATTAGTGATCTAGGAGCTTCGAATTTTGATAGATCGTCACCCACACGACGTCCGAAAGGAGGAAGGTCATACAATAGAAGATCGAGAGGTATATCGATTCTCTATTTTCATTTGTTACATGTTTATACTTGTTTTTCAATTATATGCATGATATATATTCTATTTTATTGCTAAATATCCGTACATCATCTATTCCACGGCTATTCGTAGAATAGAGGTTGGTCGCTTGAACAACAAGTTTGCTCACGTGACCACTCTAATCAAATAGCACGATGATGACAAGGTTGTTTGGGCAATTCCTCTTGTCAAGGATTAATTTTTTTATCCAGGGATGTAGAAGGGATCTCCATGAACAAGCGACCGAGTTGAAGTGAGAAGCGAAGTTTCCCCTTTCAACACAAACCCTAGGACATGCTTGGGAGAGCTTTATAAAGGGTGGAAATCCATTGGATATGGATTAGGAGAAGTGGTAAGGGTGAATATCAATTTTAAGGTGAAAGAGAGTTCATTGTTGAACTTTACCTTAATTTTGATAGTTTTGATGTTCCTATTGGCTTAGGGACTCTCAAAGTGTTGGGAATCGCTTCGAGGCTCATTGACTCCCATTTCCCCGGATTAAAATTTTCACTAATTAAAACTAATCCGGATGGGATGAGTTTCCTAAGCTCAACCAATTCATCGTCGTGCTAACGACTTGAGCGATCGCTTGAACAAACTAGTTGTTCAAGCAACCAATCTCTTCTAGTCGGTTAGCCGCGGAAGAGACGACGGATGGATCACCGGTTTTTGTATTTATCTTCGGGTCCATGATTATACAATTACATACAAATGTAAACTAGTATAATCAACACATACTAAGATAAGGAACATAATAATAAGAACATTCAAAGATCAATAATAAAAGTTGTAAAACTTTTATACCTCTCGATCTTCTACCGTATGTCCTAACCTCCTTGTAGACTTCGTGTGGGCGAAGATCCTCCACAAGTTGAAGCTTCCTAGATCTTCTTCAATCGAAAGAAAGAAGAACTCTCCTTCCCTTCTTGCTTGAGCCAACCACCAATCCACAAAGGATTGATGCCGTCGGCCCAAGAATGGAGAGAACAAAATAAAAACAACCAAGTAACCGAACAAGGGAACAATCCCTAGCTCCTTTGTGCCGCCGGCCAAGAGAAAAAGAAGAGGAGAAGAGGAATAGATCGAGCGCCGACCAAGGAAGAGGGAAGAGATCTAGGAGCCAGCCACCCCCTAGGAAGAAGAAGAGATCTTCTCCTATAGTTGCCGCCCACTCTTCCTTGCAAACCCAAGTCGCCCAACCAAAGAGCTAAACCCTAATCTAATTAGGGTTTCCTTCTTAGGGTTTCTTGCCGCCCAAGCTATTGATAGGCAAAACCCAAATCTCCAAAACCAACCAACATCTTGTTTTGCCGCCCACCCTAAGCCACCCTTTTATAGAGTTAAGGATAAGCCTTGGTTTAATCTTAACCGTCGGTTCTAGAGTTTTGTTTTACATCCTTGGATCTAGAGCTTCATGAGGATTATATTAGGCTACGAAAGGGACCATGAGGAGGAGTTGGATCTTGGCCACCCGATGGATCGAAACCACACAAACTTGATCCATCAATGATGTTCCATTCTACTAGAGGATCATCATTGAATTACCTCACCAACCCCCATAAATTAATATGGGCTCCATATATTATTTGTACATCCATCTCCCCGTGTTTAAGATATCGAATGTCCATCAATTAATTGATTTACTGACCATCAATCAATTAACATTTAACTCCTCGAGTAGTACCACTCAACCTTATCATCATGTTGACTAAGTCAACCTGCAGGGTTTACATGATGAACCTTATGAGCTCCTCAAGGGGACATCATCAACTTAATATATAGGACACGGTTTCCTCCTATAATCAACGACACATCATGTAAATTATATAATTTCCCAACTTACCGGGCATGCTGATTTAATCCATCTAAATCTCACCCTTTGGTAAATCAAAGAAATAAATACTAAGTACATGTGCCCATTATTATATCGGGATTAAGAGCATGTACAACATAATATCCGAGGTCCGATTCAATTATGTAGTCAGCAATAAATTGAATCACCTCTATGTCGGTCCTGCTCAATACACCTAAGTGTACTAGTGTAACTCTATGTTCAAGACAAAACAATACCAAGCTACACTACAACCATGCCAATGGTTTGTCCAAAACCATCTTGGTTGTGAGCCTCTTCTTATATTCTACAAGGGACTGATAACATGATCTTCTGTGCCACACCAAGCACCATGTTATCTACAATGTAAAATATTAGACAATATGCACACATATAATAAATATAAAGTGTAAACAATAATCATGTGATTCTTATTTCAAAATAAAATGTTCATACAAAAAGAGCTAGACTTTCAGTATACATTCCAACAATCTCCCACTTATACTAAAAGACTATGTTGTCATCACACTGCCATACATCTGATCCCCATGTCCTCCACATGCCTATCAAACGCTTTCGCTGGAAGGGCCTTAGTGAATGGATCCGCCAGGTTATCCTCTGATGCAATCTTGGCGATAGCTACTTCTCCTCGCTTTACGATTTCTCGTATCAGGTGGTACTTGCGCTCTATGTGTTTACTCGCCTTATGGGCTCGTGGTTCCTTCGAGTTTGCAACTGTACCACTGTTATCACAATAAATTGTGATAGTTCAGGGCAAACCAGGAATCACATCCAAGTCTATCAAGAAGTTCCTGAGCCATACAGTTTCCTTGGCTGCCTCAGAGGCTGCCACATACTCAGCTTTCATGGTAGAGTCCACCACGTATTTCTGCTTAACACTCCTCCATACTATGGCTCCACCTCCAAAAGTAAACACAAACCCCGAGGTAGACTTATTGTTGTCCCTATCTGATTGGAAATCAGAATCCGTGTAACCCACAGGGACTAATTGATCTGCCCGGTAAACCAGCATATAATCCCTAATCCTTCTCAGGTACTTCAATATATGATTTACCGCAGTCCAATGTCCCTGTCCAGGATTACTCTGATATCTGCTAATCATGCCCACGGCAAAGCAGATATCTGGTCTCGTACATAGCATAGCATACATGAGGCTTCCTACTGCCGAAGCATAAGGAACCACCTTCATCTCCTCTATCTCCTTTGATGTTTTGGGACACATCTCTTTAGATAAAGGTACTCCATGCCTAAAAGGTAGAAAACCTTTCTTGGAGTTCTGCATGGTAAAACGAGCAAGGATAGTGTCAATGTATGAAGCTTGAGATAAGCACAACATCCTTTTCTTGCCATCCCTTATAACTTTGATCCCAAGGATGTGTCCAACTTCTCCCAAGTCCTTCATGTCAAACTGTTTGGACAATCATACCCTTACGTCTGATAACACTTTGATATTGTTGCCAACTAACAAAATGTCATCTACGTATAGTACAAGAAATACCACTACGTTTCCGTCACATCTTTTGTATACACATGGCTCATCCGGATTTTGAATAAATCCATATGACTGGATTACCTCATCAAAACGGATGTTCCAAGATCTCGAAGCTTGCTTCAATCCATAAATGGACCTATTAAGCTTACACACTAGATGCTCTTTGCCTTTAGCAATGAATCTCTCTGGTTGCTGCATATAGATGTTCTCCTCAAGACTTCCGTTAAGGAAAACTGTCTTGACATCCATCTGCCAAATCTCATAATCCATATGAGCAGCTATAGATAAGAGAATCCGGATAGACTTAAGCATAGCTATCGGCGAAAAGGTCTCCTCATAATCGATACCCTCTTTCTGAGTATACCCTTTCGCAACAAGCCTAGCTTTGAAGGTCTCAACCTTCCCGTCTACTCCTCTCTTTCTCTTGTAGATCCACTTGCATCCAATGGCTTTCACACCATCGGGTGGTTCTACTAGCTGCCAGACATGATTAGAATCCATAGATTCTATCTCTGAATTCATCGCTCTTTGCCAAGATACCACATCTCTATCTTGGAGTGCCTCGTCATATGTCCAGGGATCAGGTTCATGTTCGCCAGGGACCAAATCAGAAGATTCGCCCAAGAACATGAATCTACTAGGCTGTCTAACAACCCTCCCACTACGATGAGGTATCACCTGCGTATCCTCTGTGACACGTGGTGCAGTGACTTGTGGTATATCCTCTTGTACCGGTGGTACTGAAGTAGCGACTTCCCCTCTTAATTCCTTCAGAACAATCCTACTCTTGGGCTTGTGGTTCATCACATAGTCTTCCTCTAGAAATCGGGCGTTCTCGCTAACGATCACCCTCTGATCTCTAGGATTATAAAACAAACCACCTTTCGTTCCTTTAGGGTAGCCCACGAACATGCATACTTCTGTACGAGGTTCCAACTTACAAGACGACCTTCAAAGACATGTGCTGGACTCCCCCATATCCGAATATGTCTCAGACTAGGCTTTCGCCCAGTCCACAATTCTACGGGTTTAGAAGGCACTGATTTAGATGGAACCAAGTTCAGAATATACATTGCTATATCCAGGGCATACCCCCAGAACGAATCTGGCAACTCAGAATAACTCATCATCGATCTAACCATCTTCATAAGAGTCCTATTCCTTCACTCCGCTACACCATTCTGCTGGGGTGTGCCAGGTGCAGAAAATTGGGATTGAATCCCATGTTGGGTTTCTGGCACCGCGGCGTGTGTGTGTTCGATCACGTTTCGTAAACATGAACACAGCGGAAGCAATAAAAATAATAAATCTACATTTATTACAACACACACAACACACGCATGCATATTACAACAAGTGTAGACATAACCGTAAATTTAAATTTGCAATAAAAGGAAATTTATCTACGTTATACCTTTCGTATGACGTGTAGCGGGAACGACATCAATCGGAACGATCCTCGCTAGAATCGTCTCTATCCGTATCCATGCCGAGTTCCTCGGGATGACTTCGCTAAGCCACGAGCTTCGTCTTCGTACGGGTTACTAGCCTCGTGTTGAAGACGACGTGATCAAGAGATGATCACTATCCAAATCCAAATTCGGATCCTAATACGAGTTCTCAAAACTCGCTTCTCCGGAGAGGTATTCGTCAACCAATTGACGAATCCTTCATCCTCCACCTCAGAGGATTACCGGAGATCAAATTCCCGGTAAGTTAGCCACTGTCGGAGCTCTAACCGTCGTCCAAACGACGCTCTGATGAGAGAAGTACAAGCTGTCCAGAAAAACTGGACAGCTTTGGTGGAGGAGATAGGCGCCGGCCAACCAAGGGAAGAAAAGGCTCACCTTGATGCCAAACTTATAGGAGATCACCGGAGGGTCGCCGGAGGATCACCGGCTGAAGCTTGGTCACCGGCAAGGAGCTGGACGACGGCACAACAAGTTGGGCGGCAATGGAGGTTGGGCGGCAATGAAGGTTGGGCGGCAACTCCAAGCTAGGGTTTTGGATTAGGGCTTAATTATCCCTTAAGCCCTCTTTTATAGAGAACTAAATCTCTTAATGGTTATTGGATCATAACCATTAGGCCCATTAACCCGCTCCATTAAGATAAGTTAAAATAAAGCAAACCATGATGGTTTATTTTAAGTTAAAACGAACCGAACCAACTTTTGGTTCATTCGTTTAAAATAAACCAAACCCTTTGGTTTATTCTTCTCCATTGGATTAGAACCAAACCATTTTGGTTCATCAATTATGTCTTCATAAGACATGGCCCATCCACGCTTCCATTGCAACTGAAACGATTTCATGCTCGCTTCTTGTTTGGTCCAACCAAACCTAGTTTCTCTCGGTCTGAGAATCTCATTCTCAAGCTCGTTTTAAATCCTTTGGATTACGCTCGTTGTGCGTGTGACCAAATAGGTTCTCGGTTTATGTTGGCCGTCTATAATTAACCATTAATTATAGAACGATCATGAGTGGCACCTAGTAGTACATCATGATCCCCAATTAACCGAAAAGATCAACGGTTGATCCAGAACTATTTCTGAAACCCTTCAGCAGCTCGAATGATTCGTGCCCCATTCCCTTCACTCATCTTATACCAACTTGGTTCAGGACATGGTCTATTGTGTCAGTCCCCACTAGGCTGACTACGTCACACCTAGCCCAAGTATCATTTTCTCGTCCTACGGATTATAGTTACTCCACATGTATCGAATAGTACCTTACTCTAAACATGTAATGCTTTGGCCAAAGACTTTAGTAACAATCCGACGAGAGGCCATGGGTATACATCTCCTCGCAAGGAGTGGTTAATCCTTTATAGGCTATTCAAACACCTTCGATCACTTCGACTTATACCCAATCATCCCGGGTCCACATCTCCTTAGAGATGTTTGCTTAAGATGTCAAAGCATAAGTCTCCATGATCAAGATGACTTGAATACCGCAAGTCTAAGGAACATCGCACTTAAGCCACAGTAAGAACTTCATTGACATATCTATATATGCAGAGAACCATATGAAGTCTTACGGCTGGTCACTCCAATGAACTAGTTACCATAACTAGCATCCACTATTAACTCCGGACATCACTATGTCTCCAGCCAGTGAGAATCAGCTGCTTGGATACACCAAGGAGTATACCTCGTGCTAGTCTCAACAGAATTGATGGTGTCCAGATTCATCAATTCATCGACTAGGGATAATTCCGATACATCACAATTACACATGTAGAGATACTCACTAGTTGTGATCCAATCACAAATTCTCTCATGCTGTGAATCGTATCGTGAACATTCAGTAAATGAGTTTAAGATCCAATCAAATACATAAAACATGTATACTCAAATAGTGAATCTTCATTTATCATATAAATGGTTCATACATAAGGCGATGGCCTTAGGACATCTCTCATATATTACTAACAGACTCCCACTTGGCCTAATGCCAATCGCTACGGTATCCAATACCATAAGCTCTAACATGACCCTCAAACTTACTTTGAGGTAATGCCTTAGTCAAAGGATCCGCTAAGTTCCTTTCAGAGGGAATTTTCTCGATTTGTATTTCGTTCCTACTGATGATCTCTCTGATAAGATGATAGCGGCGAAGCACATGTTTGGATCATCGATGAGACCACATCAAGTTCAGAGATGAACTTCTTGATCCAAACCGCCTTTGCGCCTAAAGTCGCAATGTATTCTCGCTTTAGTGGCGTAATCCGCTTATAGTGTCAAGCTTGGAACCTTTCCAACTTATTGCGCCCATTCTAGGTGAATACATACCTGCATCGAGACATGGAATCATCCTTGTCTGTCTGGAGCTGGCATCCGTATACCCACGTATCACCATGTACCCTTCTCCATATATTAGGAACACATTCTTAGTTCTTCTCAAGTACTTAAGGATCGTCTTAATAGGCACCCAATAATCCATTCCTGGATCAGACAGGTATTTGCTCGTGACACTCAGAGCATACGATACATCGGGCCTCGTACATAACATAACATACATGATAGATCCTATTGCGGATGCATAGGGAATCTTACTCATGCAAATCCTCTCGTCTTCTGTGCGCGGACACATAGACTTCGAAAGGTGTATCCCATGCCTGATGGGTAGGAAACCTTTCTTGGATTCCGACATGCTAAACCTCTTTAGCACTCGGTCTATATATGTAGACTTCAAAAGACCAAGCAACTGTTTCGATCTATCTCTATAGATCTTAATCCCGAGGATGTAGGTTGCTTCTCCCAGGTCTTTCATGGAGAATGTCTTGGATAACCAAACATTAACTGACTGTAAGACTGAAACATCGTTTCCTATAAGTAATATGTTATCGACATACAATACTAGGAACACGACTGCACTCCCACTAACCTTCTTGTACACACAAGGTTCGTTTGGATTTTGTGAGAAATCAAACTTTTTTATTGTCTCATCAAAATGGATATTCCAGCTCCTGGATGCTTGCTTCAATCCATAAATGGACCGTTGCAATTTGCATACCTTGGTTTTATCAACCGATGTGAAACCCTCAGGCTGTATCATATACACGGTTTCCATTAAGGAAAGCTGTTTTCACATCCATCTGCCATATCTCATAATCATAATGAGCCGCTATGGCCAGGAGCATCCGAATGGATTTAAGCATAGCTACAGGTGAATAGGTTTCGTCATAAACAACACCTTGCTTTTGACGATATCCTTTCGCCACCAATCTTGCCTTATAGGTAATCACATTACCATCCATGTTGGTTTTCTTCTTGAAAACCCACTTGCACCCTATAGGCTTTATGCCTTCAGGTGGGTCAACCAAGTTCCAAACTTGGTTTTCATACAAGGAATCCATTTCTGACTCCATGGCACCAAGCCACTTATCCCTTTCTGAACTTGTCAGCACTTCTTCATAACTGGTAGGCTCCTCATCATCAATGAGTAACACGTCGTTCGATTCACTTACGAGAAATCCATATCTCTCGGGAATATTATGTGTTCTACCGTGATCTACGAAGATGTGGTGTTACAATAGGTCCAAATGATTGCTCATCACTATGAGTTGTCACTGTGCTTCACCGTATCTCATCAATGTCTATTTGAGTCTCTCGAGCCTCCTCAAGCTCGACGACACTCCCACTGTTTTCTTGCAAGAGAAACTCTTTCTCTAGAAACACAGCATGCCTTGAAACAAACACCTTTTGTTCCACAGGATGATAGAATTGGTAACCCCTTGTTTCCTTAGGGTATCCAATAAATAGACATTTATCATACTTAGCATCCAATTTGTCTGATACAGTCCGCTTCACATAAGCAGGACAACCCCATATCTTCAAGTAAGATACATGAGGTTTCTTACTATTCCATATCTCATATGGAGTAGTTGAGATTACCTTGGTAGGCAATCTGTTTAACAAGTAAACAGCTGTCTGAAGTGCATAGCCCCAAAAGGACTTGGGAAGAGTCGCATGATTCATCATTGACTTGACCATGTCCAACAAGGTCCGATTACGCCTCTCAGATACACCATTATGCTGTGGTGTATATGGCGGAGTCCATTGAAACAATATGCCATTGTCTCTTAGATAATCAAGAAACTCTTGACTTAAGTATTCACCACCTCGATCTGATCGAAGTATTTTAATACTCTTGTCATGTTGTTTCTCTACTTCATTTCTGAATTCTTTGAACCTTTCAAAGGCTTCAGACTTGTGTTTCATCAAGAACACATACCCAAATCGTGAGTGATCATCGGTGAAGGTAATGAAGTAGCTATAGCCTCCTAAAGCTTGAGTTTACATAGGTCCACATACATCAATATGTATTAGACCTAATAACTCTCCCACTCGTTCACCTTTTCCAGTAAAAGGTAACTTAGCCATCTTGCCTTTTAAGCATGATTCACATGTATCGTATGAATCCAATTCAAACGATTCCAGAATTCCACATCGGTGTAATTCGGACATGCGTTTCTTGCTTACATGGCCAAGACGACAATGCCACATATAGAAGTCTATTTGATTATCCTTTCGAGCACGCTTGTTGCTCGCTTCGATATTGCAAATGTCACTGGATACGTCCAACGTATAAACACCATTGCTTAAAGTTCCAGTCCCATAAAGAACTCCATTCAAAGTTATGTAACAACAATTGTTACTAAAAGTCAAATGGTACCCATTTCTATTTAAACAAGAAATAGAAATGATGTTCTTTATCAACGAAGAAACATAAAAGCAATTGTCCAGTTCTAAGACAAGTCCTGCAGGGAGTTTCAACAAATACGTTCCGATGGCGAGTGCAGCAACCTTTGCTCCATTCCCAACACGTAAATTTGACTCTCCCTTGACGAGTCTTCTTCTATTCCTTAGCCCATGTATGTCATTACACATATGTGAGCCACACCCAGTATCCAATACCCAAGTGTCTGAGGAAATAGAATGACAATCAATAACGAAGATATCTGAAGAAGATGGGGCATCTGATGCCTTATTCTTCTTCACGGACTCAAGATAAATCTTGCACTTTCTTCGTAAATGGCTCTCCTTGCCATAATGATGGCAAGTTTCCTTTTGTGCTAGTTCTACCTTCTTAGCCCTTCTCTTCTTTCCCTTCTGCTGTTCCTTTGACTTCCTCTTAGAACCTTTCTTCGAGGAATCAACTAACAGCACCGTCCCCTGCTCATGCTTCTCAGAAGACTCCACAGTCTTCAGCATATTGAGCAGTACCACAGATGAACCTTCTAGCATCTTAGAGGTGAAGAGGAGCTTTGAGACTTCGAACCTTTCGAATCTCACTTGCTCATCAACCAACTCACAAAGATGAAGGACTACGATATGAGCATCCATATGCTCATGCTGCTTTCATAGCTTGGGTTCCATCGCGGCTAGCATGATGCAACTCATTTGTTCAAAATCACTCACATGTTTCTGATAGGAAAACAATTGGTCCAGAGTTGCATCGTCACTAGGACGGGCGGGAAGAGGCGCTTCGAGGACATTTGCAAGCTTTTCAACCTTGAGAACAATTCTCAAGCTTCTAAGCCAGTCCATGAAGCTCGGCCCAGTCAATTTATTCGAATCCAAAATGGAATGCAAATTCAAAGACATCATGATCAATCTTAGAAATACAAAACGAGCATATATGAGAAAATGATTTTTAAAATGCATCAATATACATTTATAAATCCCATTCATTTTTTGAATTTCAAAAACCCCAAAATCACTTCGGGAGATCGTAGGTCCATCTCCGAATGGGCTGATATCCATCATAGTTATGAACAACCTTGGAGAGAGTCCAACAAGCCATTCATAACTACGACGGTAGGTATCGTCTATACCGATTGTATATCACGTATATGCAACTATCACAATGTGCTATCAACTAATTGAATGTTCACACATACATCGGGTTGTTAACAAATTAACAAGTATGCATCATATGCATAGCACCAAACTTCACCTCCCTTTACATCGACCTTGGAGAGAGTCCAACAAGCCGATGCTCCAGGTTAAAGCCAACCCATTAATCGAGAAATAGTTTTAATATGGTTAGAGCGCATTCAACCAATTAGCCCAGCTTGGAGAGAGTCCAACAACCAAAGCTAACGATTGACCTTTGACTCTTACCATATTAGTATTAAACTATTCCATGGTTTGAACATGTTCGGATTCGAGCCGGGCTTGGAGAGAGTCCAACAACCCAAACAAAAAACGGAACTCTGGTTCTAACCATATTAATGGAAGGTGTAGGCTTTAATATTGTTTAAAGGTTTTTATGTCTCATCCTCTTTGCATGCAAATAACTATTATCTACATGGCATGGCATACATGACATACATCTACATGTCACGACACGCATGGCATAATGATATGCATCTAATGCAATTATATGGCATACAATTATGTCATGTACATAATTTCCTTATATGTCATAACTATTTATGGAAATAAAATATGTTTAAGATTTGATTCTCCAAATCAAATCATAATTAAATTAGGAAACAAATTTCCAAATCTAATCACATATTTTATTTATGGAATTATTTGATTAAGGAAATTCTATTTAGGAAACCAATTTCCTAAATCATTAAAACTACTTATGGAAATAAAATATTTTAAGATTTGATTTCCCAAATCAAATCAAGATTAAATTAGGAAACAAATTTCCAAAATATAATCAAATATTTTATTTATGGAAAATATCAATTTCCATAAATACTTCCAACTTTCCAAAAGTGGAAGATTTCCATAAATACTTCTAGACTTTCCAAAATTGAAAAATTTCCATAAATACTTCTAAATTTCCAAAATTAAAAAATTTCCAGAAATAACATTATGACTATCGCAAAACCATTTTACGATTATGTCGAAATACAACCTGGGCTCTGATACCACTGTTGGGTTTCCGACACTGCGACGTGTGTGTGTTCGATCACGTTTCGTAAACATGAACATAGCGGAAGCAATAAAAATAATAAATCTACATTTATTACAACACACACAACACACACATGCATATTACAACAAGTGTAGACATAACCGTAAATTTAAATTTGTAATAAAAGGAAATTTATCTACGTTATACCTTTCGTATGACGTGTAGCGGGAACGGCATCAACCGGAACAATCCTCGCTAGAATCGTCTCTATCCGTATCCACGCCGAGTTCCTCGGGATGACTTCGCTAAGCCACGAGCTTCGTCTTCGTACGGGTTACTAGCCTCGTGTTGAAGACGACGTGATCGAGAGATGATCACTATCCGAATCCAAATTCGGATCCTAATACGAGTTCTCAAAACTCTCTTCTCCGGAGAGGTATTCGTCAACCAATTGACGAATCCTTCGTCCTCCACCTCAGAGGATTACCGGATATCGAATCCCCGGTAAGTTAGCCGCTGTCGAAGCTCTAACCGTCGTCCAAATGACGCTCCGACGAGAGAAGTACAAGCTGTCCAGAAAAACTGGACAGCTTTGGTGGAGGAGATAGGCGCCGGCCAACCAAGGGAAGAAAAGGCTCACCTTGATGCCAAACCTATAGGAGATCATCGGAGGGTCGCCGGAGGATCACCGGCTGAAGCTTGGTCGCCGACAAGGAGCTGGACGACGGCACAACAAGCTGGGCAGCAATGGAGGTTGGGCGGCAACTCCAAGCTAGGGTTTTGGATTAGGGCTTAATTATCCCTTAAGCCCTCTTTTATAGAGAACTAATTCTCTTAATGGTTATTGGATCATAACCATTAGGCCCGTTAACCCGCTCCATTAAAATAAGTTAAAATAAACCAAACCATGATGGTTTATTTTAAGTTAAAACGAACTGAACCAACTTTTGGTTCATTCGTTTAAAATAAACCAAACCCTTTGGTTTATTCTCCTCCATTGGATTAGAACCAAACCATTTTGGTTCATCCATTATGTCTTCATAAGACATGGCCCATCCACGCTTCCATTGTGACTGAAACGATTTCATGCTCGCTTCTCGTTTGGTCCAACCAAACCTAGCTTCTCTCGGTCTGAGAATCCCATTCTCAAGCTCATTTTAAATCCTTTGGATTACGCTCGTTGTGCGTGTGACCAAATAGGTTCTCGGTTTATGTTGGCCGTCTATAATTAACCATTAATTATAGAATGATCATGAGTGGCACCTAGTAGTACATCATGATCCCCAATTAACCGAAAAGATCAACGGTTGATCCAGAACTATTTCTGAAACCCTTCAGCAGCTCGAATGATTCGTGCCCCATTCCCTTCACTCATCTTATAGCCACTTGGTTCAGGACATGGTCTATTGTGTCAGTCCCCACTAGGCTGACTACGTCACACCTAGCGCAAGTATCATTTTCTCGTCCTACGGATTCTAGTTACTCCACATGTATCAAAGAGTACCTTACTCTAAACATGTAATGCTTTGGCCAAAGACTTTAGTAACAATCTGATGAGAGGTCATGGGTATACATCTCCTCGCAAGGAGTGGTGAATCCTTTATAGGCTATTCAAACACCTTCGATCACTTCGACTTATACCCAATCATCCCGGGTCCACATCTCCTTAGAGATGTTTGCTTAAGATGTCAAAGCATAAGTCTCCATGATCAAGATGACTTGAATACCGCTAGTCTAAAGAACATCGCACTTAAGCCACAGTAAGAACTTCATTGACATATCTATATATGCAGAGAACCATATGAAGTCTTACAGCTGGTCACTCCAATGAACTAGTTACCATAACTAGCATCCACGATTAACTCCAGACATCACAATGTCTCCAGCCAGTGAGAATTAGCTGCTTGGATACACCAAAGAGTATACCTCGTGCTAGTCTTGACAGAATTGATGGTGTCCAAATCCATCAATTCATCGACTAGGGATAATTCCGATACATCACAATTACACATGTAGAGATACTCACTAGTTGTGATCCAATCACAAATTCTCTCATGCTGTGAATCGTATCGAGGACATTCAGTAAATGAGTTTAAGATCCAATCAAATATATAAAACATGTATACTCAAATAGTGAATCTTCATTTATCATATAAATGGTTCATACATAAGGCGATTGCCTTAGGACATCTCTCATATATTACTAACATCCCAGCCTCTGATAAGTAATTCCTAAACTCTCCCAAGAGGTACTCACCACCACGATCAGATCGTAGGGTCTTGATACTTTTACCTTGACGATTCTCCACATCAGCCTTGAATTCTTTGAACTTGTCAAAGCATTCAGACATGCGGCGCATCAAGTAAATGCATCCATATCTTGAATAATCGTATATAAAAGAGACGAAATATTCAAAACCACCTCTAGCCTGGATAGACATAGGACCGCACAAATCAGTATGAACCAACTCTAACACATCTTTGGCTCTATACCCCTTGGCCTTGAAAGGCCTCTTGGTCATTTTACCTTCCAAGCAAGATTCGCAGGTTGGGAGATCCTCCACCACTAATGAACCCAAAGGTCCATCAGCTATCAACCTTTGAATTCTACTCAGGTTAATATGACCAAGCCTTAGATGTCAAAGATATGTCTGGTTCATCTTCGAAGGTTCTTTTCTCTTATTGGAATTAGAAGATTAGTTATTTACTTCTATATGCATCGTGGAAGCTTTTGGTTCAAGAGTATATAAATTGCCAACCAATGTACCTGAACAGATAATCTCTCTATTTCTTTTTATAACAACTCTGGCATTAAAAGAAACAGAATATCCATCCATAAACAATTTAGAAACAGAAATTAAATTCTTTCTAAATGTAGGTACATAAAGACAATTTCTAAAAACCAAAACTTTATTTCTATCAAAAGATAAATGAACGTCTCCCACTGCAATAGTCACCACCTTTGTAGCATTGCCCATGTAGACGGTAATTTCTCCTTCAGCTAGTCGTCGGGTTTCCTGGAACCCCTGCAAAGAATTGCAGACATGATCAGTGGCTCCCGTATCTACACACCAGGTACCGGTAGATAACACCACTAAACATGTTTCAACGACCAAGCCAAAAGATATACCTTTGTTCTGCTTTAGGTTGGGGAAGTCTTTCTTCCCATGTCCAGTCTGCTTACAAGTAAAGCACTTGCCTTTCGACTTCTTCACTCCTCTCTGAGGTCCACCCGCCAATTTTGCTCCACCTTGTTTCTTCTTCTTCTTGCCTTTCGGCTTAGAAGTAGAAACCTTTTGAGCAACCATGGCTTCCAGCCTAGCAACCCGATTCTGGTATCCGAAAAGTTCCTTTTCCCCAGAATCATTCGCAGGCCTAGGAGGACACTCATCGGCAATTAAGACACTATCCAAATTTCTTTTCGAATCAATATTATTTGGGTACAGTAAGTTTATTTATTTTAATATCACAGCAAGTGGGTTGAAAGCCATTTGAAAATCCTAAGAATCACAATGATCAAAATATTAGATTTCAAATATTATTGATTCCTCAAAACAATAAAATTCCAAAATCAACCAACACCTCAAAACACCGAGAATATCGCATGCCACGCTAGTGTGGACGTATACGAATTCTACATTTGCAAGAGAAGGTTTTACCCATTAATTTTATTATCTTGTCAACCTTACTTTTTGACAAATAAAATTAATAGTTGGTTCCTCTTTGGCCTTACAAATAAAAGCAGTGACTCCGATGGGGAGGATACTTTTATTTGCATCTAAGTGTTGCACTATTATACGATACTAAGGGAATTATTTCAGATTATATGCCTTACCGCTGTTGAAGTACACACGCTCCTAGATAATTTCCTATAACCATTATTTGACCTAGTGATCCGCAAACAAACCCATCCGCAGGAAGGAAGGCACTCAGAGCCGACACACAAGTTTGTTGCATCACACGTCAAATTGTAATGGAGGCCACGGGAATTAATTAAAATATCCCTCTCCCACTTAGTAAATTGAAAATGAGGAATTTTTAAGCACACACAACATGCATATAAAACAAATCAGCAATAAATATGGAAAAAATCAGAATTTTTCCAACTATTATGGCATTGTTCTTCAATATGCGTCCCGTCGTGTCGCCACCTCGTCTGCTCCACCTTTTCCGTGCGCAAGCCACAAAAGAGATCCGAGCCGAGATATATCATTTTAATTTACATCCATCGATCCTATACTCCACGATGGAGTGTACAAATAATCTAGATCGAAAGTAAACTAAAATGAGTGGCTAACAATGCCGTATTTAATTACAAAAATTAAATACTAATTTAGCCTCGTCAACCCCAAGGATTCAAATAATATACAATCACACACACATGCAATCACATACACACATATATCACCATAATAGTTGGATCTTATGCCTGCAACCAAAAAGTTAGCCTACGCACATCCTACTATTATCCAACATATACAATATATGATAAGTGCGTGAAAGTAACCGAATCAAAAACACACAAAACCAGAAACCGTGGCTCTGATACCAATTGTTGGGAATTGCTTCGGAGGCTCATTGGCTCCCATGTCCCCGGATTAAAATTTTCACTAATGAAAACTAATCCGGATGGGATGAGTTTCCTAAGCTCAACCAATTCATCGTCGTGCTAATGACTTGAGCGATCGCTTGAACAAACTAGTTGTTCAAGCAACCAAGCTCTTCTAGTCGGTTAGCCGCGGAAGAGACAACGGACGGATCACCGGTTTTTTTGTTTATCTTCAGGGTCCATGACTATACAATTACATACAAATGTAAACTAGTATAATCAACACATACTAAGATAAGGAACATAATAATAAGAACATGCAAAGATCAATAATAAAAGTTGTAAAACTTTTATACCTCTCGATCTTCTACCGTATGTCCTAACCTCCTTGTAGACTTCGTGTGGGCGAAGATCCTCCACAAGTTGAAGCTTCCTAGATCTTCTTCAATCGAAAGAAAGAAGAACTCTTCTTCCCTTCTTGCTTGAGCCAACCACCAATCCACAAAGGATTGATGCCGCCGCCCTAAGAATGGAGAGAACAAAATGAAAACAACCAAGTAACCGAACAAGGGAACAATCCCTAGCTCCTTTGTGCCGCCGGCCAAGAGGAAAAGAAGAGGAGAAGAGGAATAGATCGAGCGCCGACCAAGGAAGAGGGAAGAGATCTAGGAGCCAGCCACCCCCTAGGAAGAAGAAGAGATCTTCTCCTATAGATGCCGCCCACTCTTCCTTGCAAACCCTAGCCGCCCAACCAAAGAGTCAAACCCTAATCTAATTAGGGTTTCCTCCTTAGGGTTTCTTGCCGCCCAAGCTATTGATAAGCAAAACCCTAATCTCCAAAATCAACCAACATCTTGTTTTGCCGCCCACTCTAAGCCACCCTTTTATAGAGTTAGGGATAAGCCTTGGTTTAATCTCCACCGTCGGATCTAGAGACTTAGTCTCCACCGTCGGATCTAGGGTTTCATCCCAACCGTCGGATCTAGGGTTTCATCCCAACCGTCGGATCTAGGGTTTCATCCCAACCGTCGGATCTAGAGATTTAATCTCAACCATCAGTTCTAGGGATTTAATCTCCACCGTCAGATCTAGAGATTTAATCTCAACCGTCGGTTCTAGGGATTTAATCTCAACCCTCGGTTCTAGAGATTTAATCTCAACCATCGAACTTAGAGATTTAATCTCCACCGTCGGATCTAGAGACTTAGTCTCCACCGTTGGATCTAGGGTTTCATCCCAACCGTCGGATCTAGGGTTTCATCCCAACCGTCGGATCTAGGGATTTAATCTCAACCATCAGTTCTAGGGATTTAATCTCCACCGTCAGATCTAGAGATTTAATCTCAACCGTCGGTTCTAGGGATTTAATCTCAACCGTCGGTTCTAGAGATTTAATCTCCACCGTCGGATCTAGAGATTTAATCTTAACCGTCGGTTCTAGAGTTTTGTTTTACAAACTTGGATCTAGAGCTTCATGAGGATTATATTAGGCTACGATAGGGACCATGAGGAGGAGTTGGATCTTGGCCACCCGATGGATCGGAACCACATAAACTTGATCCATCAATGATGTTCCATTCCACTAGAGGATCATCATTGAATTACCTCACCAACCCCCATAAATTAATATGGGCTCCATATATTATTTGTACATCCATCTCTCCATGTTTAAGATATCGAATGTCCGTCAATTAATTGATTTACTGACCATCAATCAATTAACATCTAACTTCTTGAGTAGTACCACTCAACCTTATCATCATGTTGACCAAGTCAACTTGCAGGGTTTACATGATGAACCTTATGAGCTCCTCAAGGGGACATCATCAACCTAATATATAGGACACAGTTTCCTCCTATAATCAACAGCACACCATGTAAATAATATCATTTCCCAACTTACCGGGCATGTTGATTTAATCCATCTAAATCTCACCCTTTGGTAAATCAAAGAAATAAATACTAAGTACATGTGCCATTTATTATATCGGGATTAAGAGCATGTACAACATAATATCCGAGGTCCGATTCAATTATGTAGTCAGCAATAAATTGAATCACCTCTATGTCGGTCCTGCTCAATACACCTAAGTGTACTAGTGTAACTCTATGTTCAAGACAAAACAATACCAAGCTACACTACAACCATGCCAATGGTTTGTCCAAAACCATCTTGGTTGTGAGCCTCTTCTTATATTCTACAAGGGACTGATAACCTGATCTTCTGTGCCACACCAAGCACCATGTTATCTACAATGTAAAATATTAGACAATATGCACACATATAATAAATATAAAGTGCAAACAATGATCATGTGATTCTTATTTCAAAATAAAATGTTCATACAAAAAGAGCTAGGCTTTCAGTATACATTCCAACACAAAGGACATTATTGGTGCAATGGTCAAGGGGGAGCAAGCCTCTAGGGGGAGGTATCCATCATGGGAAGATAGATCTGTATTTCCTCATGGGAGTAAAATTGGATTGCCTCTCTTTAAGTGATATGGGATCACTAGAAAGATTGTAGGCATGTGTTCCTCCAAGGGAGAGATTGTAAGATCTCATTGGGATATGAGACATTCATACCCTTGGGGAGGACCTTTTTGATGTAATGTCAAAAAGGGGGAGAAGTTACCAAGTTACCAATTAGGGTTCGTTGGAATTCTTATTGGGATATGAGAATTGCCAATATGGGAGAATTGGTAGACTTGAGATGGTAGTTTTGTCAATCATCAAAAAGGGGGAGATTGTTGGTGCAATCGGCCCAGGTTGACTCGAGTTTGACTCGAGTAGTACTTTGATAGTATTTTGATGATAGACAAAACTCATGACATGGGATTGTCATGGGAAAGTCCAACATGGTGTTGGCATGGAAAATCCAAGTATGGAGCTTGGTGTGGGAAAGTCCAACATGGAGTTGGCATGGAAAATCCAAGCATGGGACTTGGTGTGGAAAAATCCAAAGCATTACGAAGTCGTGCGCTTGGTTCTTGGTGAGAAATGCATTGTGAAGTCATGCGCATGGTGCATGTGGGAAGTCTTGAGGACTTGGCAAGTAAACTAGGCTCGGGGTCCTTGAGTCGGTGAAAGATGGCATTGCGAAGCCGTGTGCTTGGTGCATCCGAGGGACCGCCGGATGGGGAGCAAATGGAGTGAGGCCCAAGGGAAGCATACTTCGAGGGCATGAGACGCGAAGGATGGCGTTGCGAAGCCATGCGCTTGGCGCATCCGAGGGACATAGGTCAAGGGAAGAGAGCTTCGGTGGGGAACTCCATGAGGGATGATGTGGACATGGCCAAGTGGCTAAGACTTGTTGTCGGATGCTCAAACAGCTTGATGTTTGAGCTTTTACCCCACATCAGTCGACTGGCATAGGTGTCAGTTGATTGCTCTAGGTCGCATGGGTTCGACCAGTGTTCGATCAACAGTAGTTCGCCGATCACCGATCGCCATGGAGGGAAGTCAATCGCATAAGGGAAGCAATAGATCGATCGCGACCGCACACGTAAGCTTAGTCGAGCTCGCCAACACTCGACTGATGGGTGCAATCATTCGACTGATGTATGATCCATTGGAACTTGACCAACGTGGATCTGGCCGTTGTGAGACAACGACTATAGTACCAGTCGACTGGGGCCTTTTGGCAGTCGACTGATGCGTGCAAAATCAGCTTAATATAGGTTATAAATGGAGCTCAAGTGGGAGGATTTCACCAAGCCTTTTGGGAAGCTATTGGAGGGGAATTGCTGCTGCATTCCAGACCTTCAAGAGCCATCTAAAGCAATCAACATGCAAAGCGATCAAAGCAATCGGTGAAAGTTTTCTTGTGTATTGTATTTGTGTATTTGCTTATATTTCTATATTACATTGTAATTACTTGTGAGAGGTTTCTCCACCTCCGACGTGTTGTCGAGAAGGAGTGGTTTAGTTAGTGTCGTGTGCATAACTAGAGCTCAGAGAGCTCGCCCGTGGAGTAGAACCATTCGGTTCCGAACCACGTATATTGTGTGTGTTTGTGTATACTTGTATTGTTGTTAGTATTATTATTTTTTCTATTGTTTCCGCTGCACTAACGATAATTTTAGATGAGTATGCAACGAGAACAATCGTATTCCACCGTAAAATGATTGAGGGATATTCAACCCCTCTAGCCGGCCAACATACATATCAATCCCCTACAAGTGGTATCAGAGCCAAGGCGCATGTCGAGGACTAACCACCGACACAAGCACTACAAGATGGCCAACTACAACATCCATCCACCGAAATTCGATGGAGATTTTGCTTGGTGGAAGAAACGGATGGAGGTATATTTCGACACCGATTTCGATTTCATGTTAATCATTGAAAATGGTTTTGAAGTGCCTAGGGACAAAGAAAACAAGACACTAGAAAAATCAAAATGGACCAAGGACCAAATGAAAGATTTCAAGACAAATCTCGAGGTAATTAAATTACTTAGTGATTTGATTCCTAACTATATTTGGTCTAGGCTAGGAAATTTTAGGGATGCAAAGGATTTGTGGAATAAGGTGGTGGAATTCCACAAGAATCCCGAATCGACACAAGTGGAGGAGAATGTCATGGAAGAATTGCCATCCACATTCGAAGACATGGATGATTTGGTGGAAACCTCCACCTCTAGCATTGAGGGGGAGGAGAGGCAATATTCCATCCTGGAGCAAGAACAAGAAACATCCACATCCGGAAGAAATGAAGATCAAGAAGAGTCTTCCTCCATCTCCCTAGGTAACTCAAGTGTTGTTATTTTAAATAAAAATTATATAATATGCTTTGAGTGTAGGGAGAAAGGGCATTACAAAAGTAAATGCCCAAAATTGGCTAAGAAGAAAACACCGGGACCAAAAGTCAACCCAAAGTCAAAGGATACCGGAGTCCCAACAACTAGAAGCAAAGAGCATATTGTTTGCTTTAAATGAAATCAAAAGCGACACCACCGAAGCCAATGCCCTAGGGGGAGGAAGAAAGGGCAAGAAGGTGTATCTCATGAAGGGGGAGCTCCCAAAGCTAACCCTAAGGTATATTTAAATAATGCACTTTCAATTCCTAAAGTTAAAAGGCATGCTAAAAATTATTTTAGTTCTCTTGCCATTATTAATGAAAAGCATGCTAGTAAAAATAATAAGGTTTATTGTTTAGGTGCTAAGCATGTTCTGTAACTAAGGACAAACCTAGGACTCATAATCATAGAAATATTTTACCAAAGGAGTCCATTAGGATAATAGAAGAAAATTTGGGTATTAATCCCAAAAAGTCTAGGCACATGCCTAAGAACAAGAGGCCTTCCCAAAAACCTAATGAAAATTTAAAATTGAAGAAATTGGAGTTAGAAAACCAAGTCTTGAGGTCAAGACTTGAGAGAATAGAGAAAACCCTTAGAATCATAGAAAATTCAATTCTAGGGTCAAATGCCCAAAAGTCAAAACCTAGAAAGCAAGAACGGTCTAAGGGAAAGGACGGTTTGGGTCACTAACCTAAGCCCAAGAAGACTTATCATAATGTTTCATTTGATTATGGAACAATTTCTAGGTCTAGAAAAACTAAGGCTAATAGGGAAGTTATCCCTAAGTCTAGCCATGGTGTTTGCTTAGTGGCTAAGGACTTAAGAAAATCTAAGAAAGCTACTAGGAAGGTCATTGGGGGAGTTACCTCTAAAGTTGACCTAGGAAAGACCCAAAAGACAATGGCTTCAAAGCCTAAAAGGTTCATTAGGAAGGTATCTAGGAAAGTTATCCCTAGGGAATACCTTGTTAACCCAAGGAGCTCCAATAGGTATTGGATTCCTAGAAGCATGATTGATTCACGCTAGATGGGTTAGGGTGTGTCAACCCTAAGTGGATGGGTAGTTAACCTAGCCATGGTGAGTTGACACATTAGGGTGTGCCAATATGCCTTGAGAAGTTGAAAAATGATTAAATTGGCACATTTAGGTCTTAGAGGTATTTGTGTGTCATTTTGGGTTTATGGCACACTTGGGAGATAATGGCTTTAAGGCAAAATGCAATTAATCATAGAAATGACAACTTGGATTTAACACTTAGGTATTCCATACCTTAGTATATTTTACTTGCCATGATTTATTTGCCTTGCCATGTCATGACATCATTTTCATTTTTATCTCTAAAAATGTCATGATCATATTTAGACTTATTCTTTATATGTCATGTATGCTAAAATGTCACTCACATGCCATGACAACATGATTTTGGCACATGCTTAGTTAAATCATATTTATTCCATAATCATCATCATGTGTATAACTAAAATGAAATTAAGGACTATGGCATGATTTGATGGGAATCAAATAATATTGCCTAGAAATATGCATGAAACCATTACAAGAACAAAAACCCACATCTCACTAAAAACTTGACTTGTATGTGTTTTACACATCTAGATATAAGTGAGATGTTTAGGAAAAAGAAATTAAAGGTTTCAAAAATATTTTGAAAACATTTTTAAAAACCTTGGTGAAGTCTATATTTTGATAGCTATTACCATTGAATGGGATGATACAAAGAGGGCTCAATATTGAAGTTTTTCTTAACTTTTAGACTTTATATCAATCTCTTAATTTAGTAGGTAAAATAATTTTCAAATATTTTTCACCCATAGTATTTATGATAAGTATTATACATATGAATTTTCAAGATTTTTAAAACTACCTATATTTACTTATGGATTTTAGAAATTCATTTCTGAAATTGCTAAAAACTGCAAATGCAGTTATCAGTCGACTGACATGAATACCAGTCGACTGATGCCAAGCCCAGTCGACTAGTAGCTGACAGAGTCGACTGGCACATGCTGATTTAGTGTAAACCTTGTTGGTTAGGCCCATGTTCAGCTGTGTTTTGGTCCCCTAACCACTCCTAACTGTTGGGATGTATATTGAAAAGTCTATATTTTGTATAACATCTTTATTTTGAAATAAGAATCAGATGATCATTGTTTGCATAGTTTTATGGTTATGCATATTGTCTAATACATTACATTGTAGATAACATGGTGTGTGGTGTCACACGGGAGATCATGTTATCGGCTCCTTGTAAAGTATAAGTATAGGCTCACAACCGAGATGGCTTTGGACAAACCATTGGTATAGTTGTAGTGTGATTTGGTATTGGTTTTTCTTGACCATAAAATAACACTAGTACACATGTGTGTATTGAGCAGGACCGACTTAGAGGTGATTCGATTTATTGCTGACTACATAATCGAATCGGACCTCGGATATTATATTGTACATACTCTTAATCGCGATATAATAACTGGCACATATACTTAGTATTCATTTCTTTGATTTACCAATGGGTGAGATTTATAGATTAAATCGATAGCCTCGGTAAGTTGGGAAATGATATTATTTATATGGTGTGGTGTTGACTATAGGAGGAAACCGTGTCCTATATATTAGGATGATGATGTCCCCTTGAGGAGCTCATAAGGTTCATCATGTAAACCTTGCAGGTGGACTTGGTCCGGCTTGATGAAAAGGTTGAGTGATACTACTCATGGAGTTAGATGTTGATTAATTAATGGTCAGTAAATTAATTAATCGATGGACATTCGAGATATTAAACACGGGGAGAAAATGTACATATAATATATGGAGCCCATATTAACCTATGGGGGTTGGTGAGGTAGATCATTGATAATCCTTTAGTGGATTGAATTATCTTTAATGGATCGGACTTTATGTGGGATTGATCCATTGGGCGGCCAAGATCCAACTCCTCCTCATGGTCTCTATTGTAGCCTATTAATACCTCATGAAGCCTAGATCCAATGGATAGAAACAAAACTCTAAATCCAAAGGTAGAGATTAAATCTCTAGATCTGACGGTTGAGATTAAATCTCTAGATCCGACAGTTGAGATTAAATCCCTAAAACCAATGGTGGAGATTAAAACAAGGCTTATCCCTAACTTTATAAAAGGAGAGCAAGGGGTGGGCAGCAAGAGGAATCCAATTAGAGATAGGATTGTAGGGGATCGATACGGCCGGCTAGAGGGGGGTGAATAGTCCTTTTCGTTTGGATGCCGGTATTTGCTCGTCTACAAGACTAATTAGCGCAAGCGGAAGACTAATAAAGACAAGCAAATAGAAATACGAGAAAACAATCACTAACAAAGAATGTAACGTGGATCACGGCTACGCCGCTAATCCACGATCCCGATTCATCCGAGGTGAATCACTCCTCCAAAGCCAATCACTATTGGTCTCTCCTTTGCACCAAGCTAGGTGGAGGTAACCTTTACAATCAAGATCACTCTTCTTACAATAAGAATAGAGTAAAAACAAGTAAGAAGAGTTTAGAGCTTGTGGGGCACTAGGAAGATTACTTAGAGCATAAGCATTAGTCTCTCAAAGGCTCACACCCTCTCTTTTTATAGAGAGGGCTGATTTCTTCCGCTCGCCACCACCGACTCACGCCCTTGGCCGATCGTCACACACTAATGGCTCTCCGAACACGTCGGATCCCGACTGTTGTAGTCCAATGGAACTCTTGGCAATGATCACGGACCTCACCACGATCAGCCTCGTAGTCGACGCCTACCGACCACGAATGTTTCGCGGGCTAAAACCCTATTGACTACCGATCGCCGCTAGCCGATCGATCGAGTCTTGGCAATGATCGCCCACGATGGCGCCGATCACGCCACACTCCAACAATGGATACCACCAAACTACACTGATTAAGAGCAATGCCGATCGCTATGTCATGGCAATGATCGTGTCGAAAACTATCCGACACTTGGCCAAATGGCCAAGTTTCACCTAAGAGCTACCCTCCCGGGTTACAATCGCCACTCATCTCTCTGAGTCCTCGCCAAGTTCTTCGTTTCTCGCCACGCCCCTACAAAGATCAGCGACGACTCGAATGCTCCTTTGCGTCTCTTGCCTCGAAGTCTACTTCCTCCGGCTTCACTCCAAGCTTCTCGTCCGGCGGTCCCTCGGATGCTCCAAGTGCACGGCTTCCGCAAAGCTATCCTTCACCGACTCATGGCACGAGTCATGAGATGTGAAACTCGCCACGGCTCCTTGTGCGAATTACTAAGTCCTGCACGACTTCAACGCACATATCAAATCAACATAACACACTAACTTAAACCCTTTGCCACACCATCAAAACCATATTACGGCAAGAGATTGCCCTAACAATCTCCCCCTTTTTGATGTGTGGCAATCCGTTTAAGTTAGGTAAAAAAAACATTTGATATAAATTTTAAGGTAAGAAAGCATGTAAAGATAAACATGATATAGCAACATGCAACTCACCCTTAATCCATGAATCTCTCCCTTAATTTCTCCCCCTATCATAAGCTTAATCATTTCTCCCCCTAAATATGTTCCCCTTTACTTAAACATACATTTCTCCCCCTTTGACACCATCAAAAATATTAATACTAAGTTATAAACTCATGGCATCAAGTATAGTAGAAAGAGAAACCCAAAAGTTGAATTAAAATCGGAATTCAGCCTTTACTGGTCTGATATTCAGGTCATCAGTCGACTGGTTCAGACTACCAGTCGACTGGCACACTGTATTCGAGATTTTTGATTTCTGGGGTGAATTTCAGAAATGCGTTAAAAATTCCAGAAAATTCGAAAAATCATGAAATTTGGGGAACACATTTCTTTTAAGTATATCTATCAGTGAAAAATAGGTTTTCATGAAAAATCATTATATTTCCACGTATTTGCCAAAAATCCAAAAGCTTTAAAAACTACTAGGTTTTTGATCATAAGAGTATCCATTTTAACACCTAGTCTTGCATCCAATTGTTTCAAAACATGAATACATGTATTTTAAAATAAGAAATTGTTTTGAAAACATATGAAATATCCAACCATGATCTTTGGGCAATATGTCTATGAATTAAAAAAAAGTCTTCCCCATGATTGGTCTATTATTGCTATTTTGATACTTTAAATGACCATCTAAATGCCATAGGCATTGGTGGACATTTGTATCATCCTAACATCTCACCCATGCTAAGTTTGCAATCAAGTTAGCCTATAGTGAGTGTGAGATGCATCCTAGGGGGTATTTGTATATACTTAACCAATATATTCATGCAATTCTATCAAGGTTAAGTATCAACCTAATAATCATCATGATCATAAAGGCATATATGAATGAATTCTACATTATGATCATGAAATACATGTACTCATTAAATAATAATCATGCATTAGATATTATATGATGATAATAAGCAAAGTGACACCTAAAGCATGATTCAATCCTATTTCTCATGATTACATGCCAAATATCAATAGCATAAATCATGATTGCCAACATACATAGCAGTTACATTAATCATCATGATTTAAGCATTATTATCTAATTATGGGCACGTTATCATCACCCAACACTATTCTAAAAATGTTGTCCCGCCATCCTAAGTCAACCAAAATATGATATAGGTCAATTGCATAGGGTTGACTACCCTAGGGGTTTTCTAACCCTTAAGGATGGATTTTGGAACCCAAAATAAGTTCTTTCCTATTGGGTTGACTAAGTATTCCTTGGGGATCCATTTCCTAGCTATTACATTCTTCTTATCTTGTCCCCTAGCTATTAGGCATTTGTAGGCCTTTTCATTTTTCTTTTCCTTGTAGCCTAGGCCCTTTTTGTTGAAACTAGCTCTTTGGCTCCCTAAGATCATGTTCAATGTGTTGGAGCCAATTGTGAATTTTTCTAGGGCTTTTGTTAAATAATCTACCTTTTCCCTTAAGGCCCTATTTTCATCTATGCATGCATCACTAACATCTAATGGCACATAAAGGTCATGTGAGCATGCATCATTTAAGCTAGAAGAAATATTATCATTTAAGCATGCATTTTCTAGCTTATTTTCCAATGCCTTAATTTGATTAAGCATGCTTTTATTTTTCTTTTTCATTCCAAATAAGTCCTTAGTTAAACTAGAAATTATGGAAACTATTTTCTTAGGAGAGGCTTTCATTACCATAGTTTCCATGTCCTCTTCTTCTTCGGATGATGAGGATGTGGAAGCTCCCCCTTCATTTGAGCTCTCCCCACTTGAGCTTGATCCTTCATTTTCGGATGAAGAGCAATCCAAGTCATCAAAGGCCATCAAGGCCAAATTGGTGACAAAGGCATTCTCCTCATCCGATGATGATGAGGAGGATGGGTCATCCCAAGTCCTTGCCTTTAGAGCTTTGGTCTTCCCCTTTTCTTTTGTCTTCTTCTCCTCTTCCTTTTTCTTTCTCCCCTTTTTCTTCTTCTTTTCTTCTTTCTTTTTCCTCTCTTCCTTGCTCTTGTTTATGAGAGGACAATTGTCCCTTATGTGCCCCTCTCCTTGGCAATTGTAGCATATGACCTTCCCCCTTGGTCTTCTATTCCTATCATTTGATTTATGAAAATGAAAACCTTTTAAAGCACGTCTTACCCTCCTTACCATATAGGCTTCTTCGGTGCTATCCATGGAGGAGGAGGAAGACGCTTTGTCATCGGAGGAGGAGGAGATCTCTATCTTCTTCTTTCCCTTATTTGCCAACAATGCTACTCCCCTTGAAGGTTGTATTTTTGGTTCTTCTTGTATTCCTTCAAGCCTAGATTCATGTAATTCCATAGTGGAGAAAAATTCATCTAGAGTACTTACCTCTAGATTCTTTGAAATGTAAAATGAGTCCACCATTGAACTCCACTTGGATGACCGAGGGAAAGCATCTATGGCCTTCATTATCATATCACGATTGGAGAGCCTTTCTCCTACACTTGTTAGTCCATTTAAAATTTCTTTGAATCTAGAATGCAAAGAAGTTACCTTTTCTCCCTTTTCTCCCTTTTCTAATTTAATGTTGGATAGTTGGGAGCAGAGGAGATCTCTCCTTGCTAGCTTTGCCTCGGATGTGCCTTCATGAAGCTCAATTAGCTTCTCCCACATCTCCTTGGTGCTTAGGCATTCTCCTATTCGGTTGATTTCTTGTTGGGGGAGCACATTGAAGAGATGATGCTTGGCTTTTGAATTTGCAAGGTGCTCTTCCCTTTGCCTTTTGGTCCACCTAGATTTCTCTATTGGCTTCCCCTCTTCATCCCTAGGCAAAACGAAACCGGATTCCATTGTAATCATAATATCCCAATACGTTTCTAAAAATACCTCCATTCGCTTCTTCCACTGCTTAATTCTCCTTCAAACTTCGGAGGATGGATGTTGAGCCGCCATTTTGAAAGTTGCTTGTTGTGGCGGTTAGTCCTCGACAAGCTTTCCTCGCTCGATACCACTTGTAGGATCGATACGGCTACTAGAGGGGGTGAATAGCCGCTGTTGATGCCGGTATTTGCTCGTCTACAAGACTAATTAGCGCAAGCGGAAGACTAATAAAGACAAGCAAATAGAAATACGAGAAAACAATCGCTAATAAAGAATGTAACGTGGTTCACGGCTACGCCGCTAATCCACGATCCCGATTCGTCCGAGGTGAATCACTCCTCCAAAGCCAATCACTATTGGTCTCTCCTATGCACCAAGCTAGGTGGAGGTAACTTTTACAATGAAGATCACTCTTCTTACAATAAGAATGGAGTAAAAACAAGTAAGAAGAGTTTAGAGCTTGTGGGGCACTAGGAAGATCACTTAGAGCATAAGCATTAGCCTCTCAAAGGCTCACACCCTCTCTTTTTATAGAGAGGGCTGATTTCTTCCTGTCAGCCGCCACCCGATCCCGCTCTTGGCGCCGATCGCCACTACAACGGCCCGAACACGCCGGATCCCGACCATCAGAGTCCAACTAAACCTTGGCGACCATCGACCTCACCAGCCGATCGCCGCTCCGTAGTCGATCGCCTGGCCACTACGAACGGTTCGCGGGGCTAAAACCCTATTGACTACCGATCGCCGCTTTCAGCAATGATCGATGGTCGGCACGATCGCCCATGTATGGCAATGATCACGCCACAGCCCACTGGGCTTGGATACCAATCGAACTACACTGACCAGAGCAATCGATCGCCATGTCATGGCAAATGACCGTGTCGGAAACCATCCGACACTTGGCCAAATGGCCAAGTTTCACCTAAGAGCTACCCTCCCGGTTACAATCACTCACTCTCATCCTGAGTCCTCGCCGGTTCTCTTCGCTCTCGCCACGCCCCTGGCAAAGATCAGCGCATGACTCTGCAATGCTCCTTCGCGTCTCTTGCCTCGAAGTCTACTTCCTCCGGCTTCACTCCAAGCTTCTCGTCCGGCGGTCCCTCGGATGCTCCAAGCGCACGGCTTCCGCAAAGCTATCCTTCACCAACTCAAGGCACGAGTCATGAGATGTGAAACTCACCACGGCTCCATGTGCGAATTACTAAGTCCTGCACGACTTCAACGCACATATCAAATCAACATAACACACTAACTTAAACCCTTTGCCACACCATCAAAACCATATTACGGCAAGAGATTGCCCTAACAAGGATTAGGGTTTTGGGCTCCAAGAAGCTTGGATTAGGGTTTCTGCATGGCGGCACCACATAAGGAAACTCTTTCCTTTTCTTCTTCTTCTCCATTGGTGGCCGGAGTGTTGGGTTGTATACTGAAAAGTCTATATTTTGTATGAATATCTTTATTTTGAAATAAGAATCACATGATCATTGTTTGCATATTTTTATGGCTATGCATATTATCTAATACATTGCATTGTAGATAACATGGTGTGTGGTGTCACACAGTAGATCATGTTATCTGTTTCTTGTAAAGTATAAGTAAAGGCTCACAACCGAGATGGCTTTGGACAAACCATTGGAATGGCTGTAGTGTGATTTGGTATTGGTTTATCTTGACCATAGAATCACAATAGTGCACTTTGTGTGTATTGAGGAGGACCGACTTAGAGGTGATTCGATTTATTGCTGACTACATAATCGAATCGGACCTCGGATATTATATTGTACATACTCTTAATCCCGATATAATAACGGGCACATATACTTAGTATTCATTTCTTTGATTTACCAATGGGCGAGATTTATAGATTAAATCGATAGGCTCGGTTAGTTGGGAAATGATATTATTTATATGGTGTGCCATTGATTATAGGAGGAAACCGTGTCCTATATATTAGGATGATGATGTCCCCTTGAGGAGCTCATAAGGTTCATCATGTAAACCCTGCAGGTGGACTTGGTCCGGCTTGATGAAAAGGTTGAGTGGTACTACTCATGGAGTTAGATGTTGATTAATTAATGGTCAATAAATTAATTAATCGACGGACATTTGAGATCTTAAATACGGGGAGAAAATGTACATATAATATATGGAGCCCATATTAACCTATGGGGGTTGGTCAGGTAGATCATTGATAATCCTTTAGTGGATTGAATTATCTTTAATGGATCGGACTTTATGTGGGCTTGATCCATTGGGTGGCCAAGATCCAACTCCTCCTCATGGTCCCTATTGTAGCCTATTAATACCTCATGAAGCTTAGATCCAATGGATAGAAACAAAACTCTAGATCCAAAGGTAGAGATTAAATCTCTAGATCCGACGGTTGAGATTAAATCTCTAGATCCGAGGGTTGAGATTAAATCCCTAGAACCAATGGTGGAGATTAAAACAAGGCTTATCCCTAACTCTATAAAAAAAAAGAGCAAGGGGTGGGCGGCAACTAGAATCCAATTAGCGATAGGATTAGGGTTTTGGGCGGCAAGGCTTGGAGGCTAGGGTTTGGAGTTGGTGGCACCTATTAAGGAAATATTTTCCTTATCTTCTTCTTCCTCAAGGTGGTCGGCGACCTAGCATCCCTTTCCAGCCCTTGGCCGGCATCCAAAGCAGCCCCTCTCCCTCTCTTTGGCCGGTAAAACCTTGGCTTAGGGTTCTCCCTTGGAGCTTTGGTTTGCTTTCACCTTTTCTCCCTTCTTCTTGTTGGCCGGCGGCAAGCAAATTGCTTGTTGCTTGTTGGTTGGCTAAAGGAAGGAGAAGAGTCTTGTTTCTATTCTTCCTCTTGCTCGGAACGAGCAAGGAAGGAAGTTTGGTGATCTAGGAGCTTCAACTTTTGGTAGATCATCGCCCACTCGACGTCCGAAAGAAGGAAGGTCATACAATAGAAGATCGAGAGGTATATCGATTCTCTATTCTCTTTTGTAACATGTTTATATTTTTTTTCAATTATATGCATGATATATAATCTGTTTTGTGGCTAAATATACTTGGACCCCGAACATAAACACAAAAGTCGGCGATCCATACATCGTCTATTCGCGGCAATTCGTGGAATAGAGGTTGGTCGCTTGAACAACAAGTTTCTTCAAGTGACTACTCTAATCGAATAGCACGGCGATGACAAGGTTGCTTGGGCAATCCCTCTTGTCAAGGATAAATTTTTTTTATTCGGGGACGTAGAAGGGATCGCCATGAACAAGCGACTAAGTCGAAAGGGAAAGCGAAGTTTCCCCTCCCATCAATTGGTATCAGAGCATCGGTTTCCGATTTTGTGTGTTTAGGATTCGGTTACTCTTATGCATTTTTCATATATTATATGTGCCGGATAATAGTAGGATATGCGTAGGTTAACTCTTTGGTTGCATGGATAAGATCCGACTATTATGGCCATATGTGTGTATGTCATTGTGTGTGTGTAATAGTATATTTTGGTAAATCCTCGGGGTTGACGAGGCTAGTATTTAATTTTTTTTTGTAAATTAGATACGACATTGTTTAGCCACTCCTTTTATTTTAGTTTACTTTCGATCTAGATTTCATGTACACTCCCTCGTGGAGTATAGGATCGATGGATGTAAATTAAAATAGTTTTTAGTCTCGGCTCATATCTCCGGATGGCTCGTACATGGCATAGGAGGAGCTGACGAGAAGGCGATACGACGGGAGACGTATTGAAGACAAAAGCCATAATAGTTGGAAAATTTTTATTTTTCATATTTATTGCTTATTGTTTGATATGCATGTCATAGGCTAGAAAATTCCTCAATTTCAAAATACTAAGTGGGAGAGGGAAATTTTTATAAATTCCCATGGCCTCCATTACGATTTGACAAGTGATACAAACAAACATGCGCATCTGCTCTGAGTGCCTTCCTCCCCATCGCATGAGTTTGTTTACGGATCACAAGGTCAAATATGGTTATAGGAAATTATTTAGGAGTGTGTGTACTTCCCTATCGGAAGGCACATAACCCGAAATAATATCCTTGGTACCGAGTAATGGTGAACACTTAGATACAAATATAAGTATCCTCCCCATCGGAGTCACTGCTTTTATTTGTAAGGACAAAGAGGAACCAACTATGTATTTTACATGTCAAAAAGTTAGGTTGACAAGATAGTAAAATTAATGGGTAAAACCTCCTCTTACAAATGTAGAATTCATATACGTCCACACTATCGTGGCATATGATATTCTCGGTGTTTTGAGGTGTTGGTTGAATTTAAAATTTTATTGTTTGAGGAATCAATAATTTTTTAAAATCTAATGTTTTGATCTATGTGATTTTTAGGTTTTCTTTCAAAATGAATTTTGACCCGCTTGCTGTGATACTGAAAGAGAATAAACTTACTGGACCCAACTATGTTGATTGGAAGAGGAATCTTGACATTGTCTTGACTGCTGAGGAATAAAAATATGTACTCCTTGAAGAGTGTCCTCCTAAGCCTGCGGATGATTCTGGGGAAAAGGAGAGAGAGAGTTATAAGAAGTGGATCAAGGCCGATGAGATGACACCGTGTTACATTTTGGCATCTATGTCAAATGTACTACAACATCAGCATCAAGCCATGCCCACTGCTTATGACATGATGCTCAATCTCAAAGAGCTTTTCGGACACAAGAATCGGGCTGTAAGGTAGAAAGCCATGAGGAACTTGATGACGACCACCATGATCGAGGGAACACCCGTGAGGGATCATGTTCTCATGATGATGGCTCATTTGAATGAGTTGGAAGTCCTCGGAGCTGAGATCGATGGGGAAACCCAGGTCGATATCATACTCCAGTCTCTACCTAGGAGTTTTGAGCAGTTTTGCCAGAACTACAACATGAACAAGAGGTTGTATTCGTTGGCGGAGCTTCTGACAAAACTCCACGCGGCAAAGGGGCTATTTCGTCAGAGTGCTCAGGCGCATGCCATGGTGACCCAAAAGGTTTCTACTTCTAAGCCAAAAGGCAAGAAGGAGAAGAAATAAACTGGGGCGAAGGCGATGGAAGGAACTCAGGGAGGAGTGAAGAAGACGAAAGGCAAGTGCTTCGCTTGTAAGCAGACTGGACACTGCAAGAAGGACTACCCCAATCGCAAGCAGAACAAAGGTATATCTTTTGGTCTAGTCGTTGAAACATATTTAGCGGTGTTATCTATCGGCACCTGTTGTGTAGATACGGGAGTCACTGATCATGTCTGCAATACTTTGCAGGGGTTCCAGGAAACCAAACGACTGGCTGAAGGGGAGATTACCGTATACTTGCGCAATGCCACGAAGGTGGAGGCGATTGCAGTGGGAGACGTTCATTTATCTTTTGAAAAAAATAAAGTTTTGGTTCTTAAAAATTGCCTTTATGTACCTTTATTTAGAAAGAATTTAATTTCGGTTTCTAAATTATTTATGGACGCATATTCTATTTCTTTTAATGACAGAGTTGTTATAAAAAGGAATAGGGACATTATCTGTTCAGGTGGATCGATAGGAAATCTATACACACTTGAACCAAAACCTCCCACGATGCAAATTGAAGTTAATAACTCATCTTCTAATTCCAATAAGAGAAAAGAACCTTCAAAAATGAACCAAACATATCTTTGGCATCTTAGGCTTAGTCATATTAACCTAAGAAGAATTCAAAGGTTGATAGCTGATGGACCTTTTGGTTCAATAGTGGTGGAAGATTTCTCAACCTGCGAATCTTGCTTGGAGGGTAAAATGACCAAGATGTCTTTTAAGGCCAAGGGGTATAGAGCCAAAGATGTGTTAGAATTAGTTCATTCTGATTTGTGTGGTCCTATGACTATCCAGGCTAGAGGTGGTTTTGAGTATTTCATCTCTTTTATAGATGATTATTTGAGATATGAATACATTTACTTGATGCGCCGCAATTCTGAATGCTTTGACAAGTTCAAAGAATTCAAGGCTGATGTGGAGAAACGTCAAGGTAAAAGTATCAAGACACTACGATCTGATCGTGGTTGTGAGTACTTCTTGGGAGAGTTTAGGAATTACTTATTAGAGGTTGGGATTCAATCCCAATTGTTTGCACCTGGCACACCCCAGCAGAATGGTGTTGCAAAGCGATGGAATATGACTCTTATGGAGATGGTTAGATCGATGATGAGTTATTCTGAGTTGCCAGATTCGTTCTGGGGATATGCTCTAGATACGGCGGTGTACATATTGAACTTGGTTGCATCTAAATCAGTGCCCTCTACTCCCACAGAATTGTGGATTGGACGAAAGCCTAGTCTAAGACATATTCGGATATTGGGGAGTCCAGCACATGTGCTAAAGGCGGATGCTAGTAAGTTGGAACCTCATACAGAAGTACGCATGTTCATTGGCTATCCTAGAGGAATGAAAGGTGGTTTGTTTTATAGTCCTAGAGATCAGAGGGTGATCGTTAGCACGAACGCCAGATTTCTAGAGGAAGACTATGTGATGAACCACATTCCCATGAGTAAAATTGTTCTGGAGGAATTAAAAGGGTAAGTCACTTCTTCAGTACCACTGGTACAAGAGGATATGCCACAAGTCACTGCACCGTGTGTCACAGAGGATACACAGGTGATACCTCATCGTAGTAGGAGGATTGTGAGACAGCCTAATAGATTCATGTTCTTGGGAGATTCTTCTGATTTGGTCCCTGGCAAACATGAACCTGATCCCTGGACATATGACAAAGCAATCTAAGATAAAGATGCTGCATCTTGGCAAAGTGCAATGAATACTGTGATTGAATCTATGGATTCATATCAGGTCTGGGAGCTAGTAGAAACCCTCGATGGTGTAAAAACCATTGCATGCAAGTGGATCTACAAAATAAAGAGAGGAATAGATGGGAAGGTTGAGATCTTAAAAGCGAGGCTTGTTGCGAAGGGGTTTACTCAGAAAGAGGGTATCGATTATGAGGAGACCTTTTCGCCGGTTGCCATGCTTAAGTCTATCCGGATTCTCTTATGCATTGCAGCTCATATGGATTATGAGGTGTGGTAGATGGATATCAAGATAGGTTTCCTTAATGGAAGTCTTGAGGAAAACATCTATATGAAGCAACTAGAGGGATTCATTGCGAAGGGCAAAGAGACTCTTGTATGTAAGCTTAATCGGTCCATTTATGTATTGAAGCAAGCTTCGAGGTCTTGGAACATCTGATTTGATGAAGTAATCCAGTCTTATGGATTTATTCAAAGTCCGGATGAGTCTTGTGTATACAAGAGATGTGATGGAAATGAAGTGATATTTCTTATGCTATACGTAGATGACATTTTGTTGATTGGCAACAATATCAAGGTGTTATCGAACGTAAGAGTATGGTTGTCGAAACAGTTTGATATGAAGGACTTGGTAGAGGTGGGACACATCCTTGGGATCAAGGTTATAAGGGATCACAGGAAAAGGATGTTGTGCTTATCCTAAGCTTCATACATAGACATGATTATGGATCATTTTAGCATGCAGAACTCCAAGAAGGGTTTTCTACCTTTCAGGCATGGAGTTCCTTTATCTAAGGAGTTGTGTCCTAGAACATCTGAGGAGATAGAGGAAATGAAGGTGGTTCCTTATGCTTCGGCGGTAGGAAGCCTCATGTAAGCGATGCTATGTACGAGACCAGATATCTACTATGCTGTGGGCATGGTCAGCAGATATCAGAGTAATCCAGGACAGTGACATTGTACTGTGGTAAAGCATATATTGAAGTACCTGAGAAGGACTCGGGATTATATGCTAGTTTACCAGGCAGACCAATTACTCCCTGTGGGTTACACGGATTCCGACTTCTAATCTGATAGGGATAACAGTAATTCTACCTCAGGTTTTGTGTTTACTTACTGAGGTGGAGCCATTGTATGGAGGAGTGTCAAGCAGAAATTCGTGGCGGACTCTACCATTGAAGCTGAGTATGTGGCAGCCTCTGAGGCGGCAAAAGAAGTTGTGTGGCTCAGGAACTTCCTAATGGACTTCGATGTGATTCCTGGTTTGCCCAGAACTATCACAATTTATTGTGATAATAGTGGTGCAGTTGCAAACTCGAAGGAACCACGAGCTCATAAGGCTAGTAAATACATAGAGCGCATGTACCACCTGATATTAGAAATCTTAAAGATAGGAGAAGTTGCTGTGGCCAAGATTGCATCGGAGGATAACCTGGCAGATCCTTTCATTAAGGCCCTCCGGTGAGAGCTTTTGATAGGCATGTGGAGGGAATCGCGATCAGATGTATGGCAGTTTGAGGACAGCATAGTCTTTTAGTGTAAGTGGGTGATTGTTGGATGTATACTGAAAAGTCTATCTTTTGTATGAAAATCTTTATTTTGAAATAAGAATCACATGATAATTGTTTGTATATTTTTATGGCTATGCATATTGTCTAATACATTACATTGTAGATAACATGGTGTGTGGTGTCACACGGGAGATCATGTTATCGGTTCCTTGTAAAGTATAAGTAAAGGCTCACAACCGAGATGACGTTGTAGTGTGATTTGGTATTGGTTTATCTTGACCATAGAATCACACTAGTGCACTTTGTGTGTATTGAGCAGGACCGACTTAGAGGTGATTCGATTTATTGCTGACTACATAATCGAATCGGACATCGGATATTATATTGTACATACTCTTAATCCCGATATAATAACGGGCACATATACTTAGTATTCATTTCTTTGATTTACCAATGGGCGCGATTTGTAGATTAAATCGATAGGCTCGGTAATTTGGGAAATGATATTATTTATATGGTGTGCCATTGATTATAGGAGGAAATTGTGTCCTATATATTAGGATGATGATGTCCCCTTGAGGAGCTCATAAGGTTCATCATGTAAACCCTGCAGGTGGACTTGGTCCGGCATGATGAAAAGGTTGAGTGGTACTACTCATGGAGTTAGATGTTGATTAATTAATGGTCTGTAAACTAATTAATCGACGGACATTCGAGATCTTAAACACTGGGAGAAAATGTACATATAATATATAGAGCTCATATTAACCTATGGGGGTTGGTGAGGTAGATCAATGATAATCCTTTAGTGGATTGAATTATCTTTAATGGATAGGACTTTATGTGGGCTTGATCCATTGGGTGGCCAAGATCCAACTCCTCCTCATGGTCTCTATTGTAGCCTATTAATACCTCATGAAGCTTAGATCCAATGGATAGAAACAAAACTCCCAAAGGTAGAGATTAAATCTCTAGATCCGACGATTGAGATTAAATCTCTAGATCGGACGGTTGAGATTAAATCCCTAGAACCAATGGTGGAGATTAAAACAAGGCTTATCCCTAACTCTATAAAAGGAGGGCAAGGGGTGGGCGGCAACTAGAATCCAATTAGAGATAGGATTAGGGTTTTGGGTGGCAAGGCTTGGAGGCTAGGGTTTGGAGTTGGCGGCACATATTAAGGAAATATTTTCCTTATCTTCTTCTTCCTCAAGGTGGCCGGCGACCTAGCATCCCTTTCCAACCCTTGGCCGGCGTCCAAAGCAGCCCCTCTTCCTCTCTTTGGCCGATAAAACCTAGTCTTAGGGTTCTCCCTTGGAGCTTTGGTCGGCTTTCACCTTTTCTCCTTTCTCCTTGTTGGCCGGCGGCATGCAAATTGCTTGTTGCTTGTTGGTTGGCTAAATGAAGGAGAAGAGTCTTGTTTCTATTCTTCCTCTTACTCAGAACGAGCAAGGAAGGAAGTTTGGTGATCTTGGAGCTTCAACTTTTGGTAGATCGTCGCCCAAATGACGTTCGAAAGGAGGAAGGTCATACAATAGAAGATCGAGAGGTATATCGATTCGCTATTCTCTTTTGTAACATGTTTATATTTGTTTTTCAATTACATGCATGATATATATTCTGTTTTGTGGCTAAATATACTTGGACACCAAACATAAACACAAAAGTCGACGATCCGTACATCGTCTATTCCGCGGATATTCGTGGAATAGAGGTTTGTCGCTTGAACAACAAGTTTGTTCAAGTGACTACTCTAAACGAATAGCACGACAATGACAAGGTTGCTTGGGCAATCCCTCTTGTCAAGGATAATTTTTTTTTATCCGGGGAAGTAGAAGGGATCACCATGAACAAGCGACTAAGTCGAAAGGGGAAGCGAAGTTTCCCCTCCCATCACGCCGCCCATACCATTCTTTCCAGCCCTTGGCCGACATCCAAAGTATCTCTTCTCCTTCTCCTTGGCCGGTGGATCCAAGGCTTAAGGTCATCCCTTCAAGCTCTTAGCCGGCAACCATCTTTTTCTCCCTTCTCCTTGTTGGCCGGTGGCAAGCAAGTTGCTTGTTGCTTGTTGGTTGGCTAAAGGAAGGAGAAGGGTTTTGTTTCTATTCTTCCTCTTGCTCGAGACGAGCAAGGAAGGAAGATTGGTGATCTAGGAGCTTCGACTTTTGGTAGATCATCACCCACATTGTAGGGGATCGGTACGGCCGGCTAGAGGGGGGTGAATAGCCCTTTTTGTTTGGATGCCGGTATTTGCTCGTCTACAAAACTAATTAGCGCAAGCGGAAGACTAATAAAGACAAACAAATAGAAATACGAGAAAACAATCGCTAACAAAGAATGTAACGTGGTTCACGGCTACGCCGCTAATCCACGATCCCGATTCGTCCGAGGTGAATCACTCCTCCAAAGCCAATCACTATTGGTCTCTCCTTTGCACCAAGCTAGGTGGAGGTAACCTTTACAATCAAAATCACTCTTCTTACAAATAGAATGGAGTAAAAGCGAGTAAGAAGAGTTTAGAGCTTGTGGGGCACTAGGAAGATCACTTGGAGCATAAGCATTAGCCTCTCAAAGGCTTACACCCTCTCTTTTTATAGAGAGGGCTGATTTCTTCCCGTTGGCCGCCACCACGATCCGCCTTGGCTGACCGCCATCTACAATGGCCTCCGAACACGCCGGATCCCGACCGCTGTAGTCCAACGGATCTTGGCCGATCGATGGACCTCATCGGGCCGATCAGATACTTAGTCGATCGTCGGCCGGCCAAAACGGTTCCTGCGGGCTAAACCCTATTGATCACCGATCACGCTTTTCAGCAATGATCGATAGTCGGCAATGATCGCCCATCGTATGGCTGATCGCTGGCCACAATCCAGTCAGTCGTATACCAGTCGAACTCACTCGACTCATAGCAGTCGACTGCCATGACATGGCAGTCGACTGGTGTCGGGAAAACCCATCCGACACTTGGCCAAATGGCCAAGTTTCACCTAAGAGCTACCCTTCCCCGGGTTACAATCGCTCACTCATCTCTGAGTCCTCGCCTTCTCTTCTCTTCGTTCTCACCACGCCCCTAAGCAAGATCGGCTCTGCAATGCTCCTTCGCGTCTCTTGCCTCGAAGTCTACTTCCTCCGGCTTCACTCCAAGCTTCTCGTCCGGCGGTCCCTCGGATGCTCCAAGCGCACGGCTTCCGCAAAGCTATTCTTCACCGACTCAAGGCACGAGTCATGAGATGTGAAACTCGCCACGGCTCTATGTGCGAATTACTAAGTCCTGCACGACTTCAACGCACATATCAAATCAACATATCAAACTAACTTAAACCCTTTGCCACACCATCAAAACCATATTACGGCAAGAGATTGCCCTAACAATCTCCCCCTTTTTGATGTGTGGCAATCCGTTTAAGTTAGGTAAAAACATTTGATATAAATTCTAAGGTAAGAAAGCATGTAAAGATAAACATGATATAGCAACATGCCACTCCCCCTTAATCCATGAAACTCTCTATGCAAATTTTCTCCCCCTATCATAAGCATATATTTCTCCCCTAAATATATTTCCCCAAACATAAATTATTTCTCTCCCTTTGACACCATCAAAAAGATTAACACTAAGTTATAAGCTCATGGCATCAAGTAGAATGGAGGGAAAATACCAAAAACATGATTAAAATCTGAAATCAGAAAATTGCAGGCTGATTTTCAGGTGAGCAGTCGACTGCTATCAATATGGCAGTCGACTGGCACAAAGGAATCCAAATTTCTATTTTTCTGGATGAATTTCAGAAATGCATTATTAATTCCAAAAAATTTGAAAAATCATGAAATTTGGGGAACATATTTCTTTTAAGTATATCTATCAGTGAAAAATATGTTTTCGTGAAAAATCATTATATTTCCACATATTTTCCAAAAATCCAAAAGCTTTAAAAACTACTAGGTTTTTTATCATAAGAGTATCCATTTTAACACCTAGTCTTGCATCCAATTGTTTCAAAACATGAATACATAGATTTTAGATTAAGGAATTGTTTTGAAAACATATGAAATATCCAACCATGATCTTTGGGCAATATGTCTATGAATTAAACATAAGCCTTCCCCATGGTTGGTCTATTATTGCTATTTTGATACTTTAAATGACCATCTAAATGCCATAGGCATTAGTGGACATTTGTATCATCCTAATATCTCACCCATGCTAAGTTTGCAATCAAGTTAGCCTATAGTGAGTGTGAGATGTATCCTAGGGGGTATTTGTATATACTTAACCAATATATTCATGCAATTCTATCTTGGTTAAGTATCAACCTAACAATTAACATGTTCATAATGACATATATGAATCAATTTCACATAATGATCATGAAATACATGTTTTCATCAAATTATAATCATGCATTAGGTATTATATGATGATAATAAACAAATTATCACCTAAAGCTTGGTTCAAACCTATTTCTCATGATTACGTGCCAAATATTAAAATCATAAATCATGATTTCAAACATACATAGCAATTACATTAATCATCATGATTTAAGCATTATTATCTATTTATGGGCACGTTATCATCACCCAACACTATCTAAAAAATGTTGTCCCGTCATCCTAAGTCAACCAAAGTATGATATAGGTTAGGTCCATATGGTTGACTATCCTAGTGGTTATCCTAACCCTTAAGGATGGATTTTGGAACCCAAAATAAGTTCTTTCCTATTGGGTTCACTAGATATTCCTTGGGGATCCATTTTCTAGCTATTATCTTCTTCTTATCTTGTCCCCTAGCTATTAGGCATTGTTAGTAATATATGAGAGATGTCCTAAGGCAATCGCCTTATGTATGAACCATTTATATGATAAATGAAGATTCACTATTTGAGTATACATGTTTCATGTATTTGATTGGTTCTTAAACTCATTTACTGAATGTCCACAATACGATTCACAGCATGAGAGAATTTGTGATTGGATCACAACTAGTGAGTATCTCTACATGTGTAATTGTGATGTATCGGAATTATCCCTAGTCGATGAATTGATGGATTTGGACACCATCAGTTATGTCGAGACTAGCACGAGGTATACTCCTTGGTGTATCCAAGCAACTGATTCTCACTGGCTGGAGACATTGTGATGTCTGGAGTTAATCGTGGATGCTAGTTATGGTAACTAGTTCATTGGAGTGACCAGCCGTAAGACTTCATATGGTACTCTGCATATATAGATATGTCAATGAAGTTCTTACTGTGGCTTAAGTGCGATGTTCCTTTGACTTGCGGTATTCAAGTCATCTTGATCATGGAGACTTATGCTTTGACATCTTAAGCAAACATCTCCGAGGAGATGTGGACCCGGGATGATTGGGTATAAGTCGAAGTGATCGAAGGTGTTTGAATAGCCTATAAAGGATTCACCACTCCTTTCGAGGAGATGTATACCCATGGCCTCTCGTCGGATTGTTACTAAAGTCTTTGGCCAAAGCATTACATGTTTAGAGTAAGGTACTCTTCGATACATGTGGAGTAACTAGAATCAGTAGGACGAGGAAATGATACTTGGGCTAGGTGTGACGTAGTCAGCCTAGTGGGGACTGACACAATAGACCATGTCATAAACCAAGAGGCTATAAGATGAGTGAAGGGAATGGGGCACGATTCATTCGAGCTACTGAAGGGTTTCAGAAATAGTTCTGGATCAACCGTTGATCTTTTCGGTTAATTGGGGATCATGATGTACTACTAGGTGCCACTCATGATCGTTCTATAATTAATGGTAAATTATAGACGGCCAACATAAACCGAGAACCTATTTGGTCACACGCACAACGAGTGTAATCCAAAGGATTTAAAACGAGCTTGAGAATGGGATTCTCAGAACGAGAGAAACTATGTTTGGTTGGACCAAACATAAAGCGAGCATGAAATTGTTTCAGTCGCAATGGAAGCGTGGATGGGCAGTGTCTTATGAAGACATAATGGATGGACCAAAATGGTTTGGTTCTAATCAAATGGATGAGAATAAACCAAAGGGTTTGGTTTATATTAAACGAATGAACCAAAGCTTGGTTCGGTTCGTTTTAACTTAAAATAAACCATCATGGTTTGGTTTATTTTAACTTATCCTAATGGAGCGGGTTAACGGGCTTTATGGATATGATCCATTAACCATTAAGAGAATTAGTTCTCTATAAAAGAGGGCTTAAGGGATTGTTAAACCCTAATCATCCAAAACCCTAGCTTGAAGTTGCCGCCCACCCCTTGGAGGAATTTTCGGCGCCCAACTACAAGCTGCCGCCGTCCAAGACCCTTGCCGGCATCCAAGCTCCAGCCGGTGAACCTCCGGTGACCCTCCGGTGATCTCCTATAGGTTCGGCATCAAGGTGAGCTTTTTCTCTCCTTGTTTTGGCCGGCGCCTACTCCTCCACCAAGCTGTCCAGTTTTCTGGACAGCTTCTCCTCCTCTCGTCGGAGCGTCGTTTGGACGACGGTTAGTGCTCCGACAGCGGCTAACTTACCGGGGATTTGATCTCCGGTAATCCTCTGAGGTGGAGAACGAAGGATTCGTCAAACGGTTGACGAATACCTCTCCGGAGAAGCGAGTTTTGAGAACTCGTTTTGGATCCGAATTTGGATTCGGATCGTGATCATCTCTCGATCACGTCGTCTTCAACACGAGGCTAGTAACCCGTACGAAGACGAAGCTCGTGACTTAGCGAAGTCATCCCGAGGAGCTCGGCGTGGATACGGATAGAGACGATTCTTACGAGGATCGTTTCGGTTGATGCCGTTCCCGCTACACGTCATACGGAAGGTATAACGTAGTTTAATTTCTTTTATTGCAAATTTTAATTTACGGTTATGTCTACACTTGTTGTAATAGCATGCGTGTGTTGTGTGTGTTGTAATAAATATAGATTTATTATTTTTAATTGCTTCCGCTGTGCTCATGTTTACGAAACATGATCGAACACACACGCCGCGGTGCCGGAAACCCAACAGTCGTATCAGAGCCCAGATTGTGTTTCGACATAATCGTAAAATGGTTTTGCGATAGTCATAATGTATTTCTGGAAATTTTCTAATTTTGGAAATTTAGAAGTATTTATGGAAATTTTTCAATTTTGGAAAGTCTAGAAGTATTTATGGAAATCTTCCACTTTTGGAAAGTTTGAAGTATTTATGGAAATTGATATTTTCCATAAATAAAATATTTGATTAGATTCTGGAAATTTGTTTCCTAATTTAATCATGATTTGATTTGGGAAATCAAATCTTAAAATATTTTATTTCCATAAGTAGTTTTAATGATTTAGGAAATTGGTTTCCTAAATAGATTTTCCTTAATCAAATAATTCCATGAATAAAATATGTGATTAGATTTGGAAATTTATTTCCTAATTTAATTATGATTTGATTTGGAGAATCAAATCTTAAACATATTTTATTTCCATAAATAGTTATGACATATAAGGAAACATATACATGACATAACATTATGCCATGCGTGTCGTGACATGTAGATGTATGCCATGTATGCCATGCCATGTAGATAATAGTTATTTGCATGCAAAGAGGATGAGACATAAAAACCCTAACTCAATATTAAAGCCTACACCTTCCATTAATATGGTTAGAACCAGAGTTCTGTTTCTTGTTTGGGTTGTTGGACTTTCCAAGCCCCCTACAACCTCAATATGTTCAAACCATGGAATAGTTTAATACTAATATGGTAAGAGTCGAGGTCAATCGTTAGCTTTGGTTGTTGGACTCTCTCCAAGCCGGGCTAATTGGTTGAATGCGCCAACCATATTAAAACTATGTCCCGATTAATGGGTTGGCTTTAACCGAGCATCGGCTTGTTGGACTCTCTCCAAGGTCGATGTAAAGGGAGGTGAAGTTGGGTGCTATGCATATGATGCATACTTGTTAATGTGTTAACAACCCGATGTATGTGTGAACATTCAATTAGTTGATAGCACATTGTGATAGTTGCATATACGGATATGCAATCGGGTATAGATGATACCTACCGTCGTAGTTATGAATGGCTTGTTGGACTCTCCAAGGTTGTTCATAACTATGATGGATATCAGCCCATTCGAGATGGACCTACGATCTCCAAGTGATTTTGGGGTTTTTGAAATTCAAAAATGAATGGGATTTATAAATGTATATTGATGCATTTTAAAATCATTTTCTCATATATGCTCGCTTTGTATTTCTAAGTTAATATATTGATCATGATGTGTTTGAATTTATGCTCCATTTTGATTCAAATAAATTGATCGGGCGAACTTCGACTAGCTTAGAAACTTGAGAATTGTTCTCAAGGTGGAAAAGCTTATGTATGTCCTCGGCGCTCTTCCCGCCATCTAGTGACAATGCAACTCGACCAATTGTTGGCCTATCGTAAACATGTGAGTGATTCTCAACAAATGAGTTGCATCATGCTAGCCGCGATGGAACCCAAGCTTACGAAGCAGCAGATGAGCATATGGATGCTCATATCGTAGTCCTTCATCTTTGTGAGTTGGTTGATGAGCAAGTAAGATTCAAAGGTTCAAGTCTCAAAGCTCCTCTTCACCTCCGAGATGCTAGAAGGTTCATCTGTGGTACCGCCAATATGTCAAGACTGTGGAGTCTTCCGAGAAGCATGAGCAGAGGGACGGTTGTTAGTTGATTCCTCAAGAAAGGTTCTAAGAGGAAGTCAAAGGAACAGAAGGGAAAGAAGAGAAGGGCTAAGAAGGTAGAACTAGCACAAAAGGAAACTTGCCATCATTATGGCAAGGAGAGCCATTTATGAAGAAAGTGCAAGATTTATCTTGAGTCCGTGAAGAAGGATAAGGCATCATGCCCCATCTTCTTCGTAAATCTTCTTTATTGATTGTCATTCTATTTCTTAGACACTTGGGTATTTGATATCGGTGTGGCTCACATATATGTAATGACATACATGGGCTAAGGAATAGAAGAAGACTCGTCAAGGGGAGAGTCAAATTTACGTGTTGGGAATGAAGCAAAGGTTGCTGCACTCGCCATCGGAACGTATTTGCTGAAACTCCTCGCAGACTTGTCTTAGAACCGACAATTGCTTTTATATTCCTTTGTTGATAAAGAACATCATTTCTATTTCTTGTTTAAATAGAAATGGTTTCCATTTGACGTTTAGTAACAATTATTGTTACATAACTTTGAATGGGGTTCTTTATGGGACTGGAACTTTAAGCAATGGTGTTTATACGTTGGACGATCCAAAGGACATTTGCAATATCGGCGAGCAACAAGAGTGCTCAAAGGATAATCAAATAGACTCCTACATGTGGCATTGTCGTTCTTGGCCATGTAAGCAAGAAACGCATGTCCGAATTACACCGATGTGGAATTCGAATCGTTTGAATTGGATTCATACGATACATGAATCATGCTTAAAAGGCAAGATGACTAAGTTACCTTTTACTGGAAAAGGTGAACGAGTGGGAGAGTTACTAGGTCTAATACATACTGATGTATGTGGACCTATGTCAACTCAAGCATTAGGAGGCTATAGCTACTTCATTACCTTCACCGATGATCACTCACGGCTTTGGGTATGTGTTCTTGATGAAACACAAGTCCAAGCCTTTGAAAGGTTCAAAGAATTCAGAAATGAAGTAGAGAAACAACATGACAAAAGTATTAAAATACTTCGATCGGATCGAGGTGGTGAATACTTAAGTCAAGAATTTCTTGATTATCTAAGAGACAATGGCATATTGTCTCAATGGACTCCGCCATATACACCACAGCATAATGGTGTATCTGAGAGGCGTAACCGGACCTTGTTGGACATGGTCAGGTCAATGATGAATCATGCGACTCTTCCCAAGTCCTTTGGGGGTTATGCACTTGCATAAATGCTTACTTGTTAAATGTAATGCCAACCAAGGTAGTCTCTACTACTCCATATGAGATATGGGCTAGTAAGAAACCTCATGTATCTTACTTGAAGATATGGGGTTGTCCTTCTTATGTGAAGCGGACTGTATCAGACAAACTGGATGCTAAGTCTGATAAATGTCTATTTATTGGATACCCTAAGGAAACAAGGGGTTACCAATTCTATTATCCTGTGGAACAAAAGGTGTTTGTTTCAAGGCATGCTGTGTTTCTAGAGAAAGAATTTCTCTTGCAAGAAAATAGTGGGAGTGTCATCGAGCTTGAGGAGGCTCGAGAGACTCAAATAGACATTGATGAGATACCTGGTGAAGCACAACAGCCGACAACTCATAGTGATGAGCAATCTACGACTATTGTAACACCACATCTTCAGAGATCCGTAGAACACGCAATATTCCTGAGAGATATGGATTTCTCGTAAGTGAATCGAACGACGTGTTACTCATTGATGATGAGGAGCCTACCAGTTATGAAGAAGTGCTGACAAGTTCAGAAAGGGATAAGTGGTTTGGTGCCATGAAGTCGGAAATAGATTCCATGTACGAAAACCAAGTTTGGAACTTGGTTGACCCACCTGAAGGCATAAAGCCTATAGGGTGCAAGTGGGTTTTCAAGAAGAAAATCGACATGGATGGTAATGTGATTACCTATAAGGCTAGATTGGTGGCGAAAGGATATCGTCAAAAACAAGGTGTTGATTATGACGAAACCTATTCGCCTGTAGCTATGCTTAAATCCATTCGGATGCTCCTGGCCATAGCGGCTCATTATGATTATGAGATATGGCAGATGGATGTGAAAATAGCTTTCCTTAATGGAAACTTGCTCGAGGACGTGTATATGATACAGCCTGAGGGTTTCACATCGCTGATAAAACCAAGGTATGCAAATTATGCGAATCCATTTATGGATTGAAGCAAGCATCCAGGAGCTGGAATATCCGTTTTGATGAGACGATCAAAAAGTTTGATTTCTCACAAAATCCAGACGAACCTTGTGTGTACAAGAAGGTTAGTGGGAGGCAAATGTGTTCCTAGTATTGTATGTCGATGACATATTACTTATAGGAAACGATGTGTCAATCTTACAAATGCTTAAGGTTTGGTTATCCAAGACATTCTCCATGAAAGACCCGGGAGAAGCAACCTACATCCTGGGATTAAGATCTATAGAGATAGATCAAATCTGTTACTTGGTCTTTCGCAGCTACATATATAGACCGAAAAGCAAAAGAGGTTTAGCATGTCGTAAATCCAAGAAAGGTTATCTACCCATCGTGCATGGGGAACACCTTTCAAGTCTATGTGTCCGCGCACGTAAGACGAGAGGATTTGCATGAGTAAGATTCCCTATGCATCCGCAATAGGATCTATCATGTATGCTATGTTATGTACGAGGCCCGATGTATCGTATGCTCTGAGTGTCACGAGCAGATACCAGTCTGATCCAGGAATGGATCATTGGGTGACTGTTAAGACGATCCTTAAGTACTTAAGAAGAACTAAGGATACGTTCCTAATATATGGAGAAGGGTACATGGTGATACGTGGGTATACGGATAATGATCCGCATGCATAAGGATGATTCCATGTCTTAGTCTGGGTATGTATTCACCTAGAAAGGAGGCGCAATAAGTTGGAAAGGTTCCAAGCTTGACACTATAGCGGATTCTGCCACTAAGGCAGAATACGTTGCAGCTTTGGAAGCAGCAAAGGAAGCGGTTTGGATCAAGTAGTTCATCTATGAACTTGATGTGGTCTCATCAATGATCCAAACATGTGTCGCCGCTATCATCTTATCAGAGAGATCATCAGTAGGAACGAAATACAAATCGAGAAAATTCCCACTGAAAGGAACTTAGCGGATCCTTTGACTAAAGCATTACCTCAAAGTAAGTTTGAGGGTCATGTTAGTGCTTATGGTATAGGATACCGTAGCGATTGGCATTAGGCCAAGTGGGAGTCTGTTAGTAATATATGAGAGATGTCCTAAGGCAATCGCCTTATGTATGAACCATTTATATGATAAATGAAGATTCACTATTTGAGTATACATGTTTCATGTATTTGATTGGATCTTAAACTCATTTATCGAATGTCCACAATACGATTCACAAAGATGAGAGAATTTGTGATTGGATCACAACTAGTGAGTATCTCTACATGTGTAATTGTGATGTATCAAATTATCCCTAGTCGATGAATTGATGGATTTGGACACCATCAATTTGGCCGAGACTAGCACGAGGTATACTCCTTGGTGTATCCAAGCAACCGATTCACCGGGCCGAGACATAGTGATGTCCGGAGTTAATCGTGGATGCTAGTTATGGTAACTAGTTCATTGGAGTGACCAGCCGTAAGACTTCATATGGTTCTCTGCATATATAGATATGTCAATGAAGTTCTTACTGTGGCTTAATTGCGATGTTCCTTTGACTTGCGGTATTCAAGACATCTTGATCATGGAGACTTATGCTTTGACATCTTAAGCAAACATCTCTAAGGAGATGTGGACCCGGGATGATTGGGTATAAGTCGAAGTGATCGAAGGTGTTTGAATAGCCTATAAATGATTCACCACTCCTTGCGAGGAGATGTATACCCATGGCCTCTCGTCGGATTGTTACTAAAGTCTTTGGCCAAAGCATTACATGTTTAGAGTAAGGTACTCTTCGATACATGTGGAGTAACTAGAATCCGTAGGACGAGGAAATGATACTTGGGCTAGGTGTGACGTAGTCAGCCTAGTGGGGACTGACACAATAGACCATGTCCTGAACCAAGTGGGTATAAGATGAGTGAAGGGAATGTGGCACGATTCATTCGAGCTACTGAAGGGTTTCAGAAATAGTTCTGGATCAACCGTTGATCTTTTCGGTTAATTGGGGATCATGATGTACTACTAGGTGCCACTCATGATCGTTCTATAATTAATGGTTAATTATAGACGGCCAACATAAACCGAGAACCTATTTGGTCACACGCACAACGAGTGTAATCCAAAGGATTTAAAACGAGCTTGAGAATGAGATTCTCAAACCGAGAGAAACTATGTTTGGTTGGACCAAACATAAAGCGAGCATGAAATTGTTTCAGTCGCAATGGAAGCGTGGATGAGCAGCGTCTTATGAAGACATAATGGATGGACCAAAATGGTTTGGTTCTAATCAAATGGATGAGAATAAACCAAAGGGTTTGGTTTATATTAAACGAATGAACCAAAGCTTGGTTCGGTTCGTTTTAACTTAAAATAAACCATCATGGTTTGGTTTATTTTAACTTATCCTAATGGAGCGGGTTAACGGGCTTTATGGATATGATCCATTAACCATTAAGAGAATTAGTTCTCTATAAAAGAGGGCTTAAGGGATTGTTAAACCCTAATCATCCAAAACCCTAGCTTGAACCCCCTTGGAGGAATTTTCGGCGCCCAACTACAAGCTGCCGCCGCCCAGCTTTGTGCCGCCGTCCAAGACCCTTGCCGGCGTCCAAGCTCCAGCCGGTGAACCTCCGGCGACCCTCCGGTGATCTCCTATAGGTTCGGCATCAAGGTGAGCTTTTTCTCTCCTTGTTTTGGCCGGCACCTACTCCTCCACCAAGCTGTCCAGTTTTCTGGACAGCTTCTCCTCCTCTCGTCGGAGCGTCGTTTGGACGATGGTTAGTGCTCCGACAGCGGCTAACTTACCGGGGATTTGATCTCCGGTAATCCTCTGAGGTGGAGAACGAAGGATTCGTCAAACGGTTGACGAATACCTCTCCGGAGAAGCGAGTTTTGAGAACTCGTTTTGGATCCGAATTTGGATTCGGATCGTGATCATCTCTCGATCACGTCGTCTTCAACACGAGGCTAGTAACCCGTATGAAGACGAAGCTCGTGACTTAGTGAAGTCATCCCGAGGAGCTCGGCGTGGATACGGATAGAGACGATTCTTACGAGGATCGTTCCGGTTGATGCCGTTCCCGCTACACGTCATACGGAAGGTATAACGTAGTTTAATTTCCTTTTATTGCAAATTTTAATTTACGGTTATGTCTACACTTGTTGTAATAGCATGCGTGTGTTGTGTGTGTTGTAATAAATATAGATTTATTATTTTTAATTGCTTCCGCTGTGCTCATGTTTACGAAACATGATCGAACACACACACGCCGCGGTGCCGGAAACCCAACAGGCATTTGTAGGCCTTTTCATTTTTCTTTTCCTTATAGCCTAGGCCCTTTTTGTTGAAACTAGCTCTTTGGCTCCCTAAGATCATGTTCAATGTGTTGGAGCCAATTGTGAATTTTTCTAGGGCTTTTGTTAAATAATCTACTTTTTCCCTTAAGGCCCTATTTTCATTTATACATGCATCACTAACATCTAATGGCACATAAAAGTCATGTGAGCATGCATCATTTAAGCTAGAAGAAATATTATCATTTAAGCATGCATTTTCTAGCTTATTTTCCAATGCCTTAATTTGATTAAGCATGCCTTTTTTTTTCTTTTTCATTCCAAATAACTCCTTAGTTAAACTAGAAATTATAGAAACTATTTTCTTAGGGGAAGTATTCGTTACCATAGTTTCCATGTCTTCTTCTTCTTCTTCGGATGATGAGGATGTAGAAGCTCCCCCTTCATTTGAGCTCTCCCCACTTGAGCTTGATCCTTCATTTTCGGATGAAGAGCAATCCAAGTCATCAAAGGCCATCAAGGCCAAATTGGTGACAAAGGCATTCTCCTCATCCGATGATGATGAGGAGGATGAGGATGGATCATCCCAAGTCCTTGCCTTGAGAGCTTTAGCCTTTCCCTTTTCCTTTGTCTTCTTCTCCTCTTCCTTCTTTTTCTTGCTCCCCTTTTTCCTCTCTTCCTTGCTCTTGTTTAAGAGAGGACAATTGTCCCTTATGTGCCCTTCTCCTTGGCAATTGTAGCATATGACATTCCCCCTTGGTCTTCTATTCCTATCATGAGGTTTATCAAATCTAAAATTTTTAAATGCACATCTTACCTTCCTTACCATATAGGCTTCTTCGGTGCTATCCATGGAGGAGGAGGAAGACGCTTCGTCATCGGAGGAGGAGGGGATTTCCATCTTCTTCTTCCCCTTGTTCGCCAACAATGCTACTCCCCTTGAAGGTTGTATTTTTGGCTCTTCTTGTATTCCTTCAAGCCTAGATTCATGTAATTCCATAGTGGAGAAAAATTCATCTAGAGTACTTACCTCTAGATTCTTTGAAATGTAAAATGAGTCCACCATTGAACTCCACTTGGATGATCGGGGGAAAGCATCTATGGCCTTCATTATCATGTCGCGATTGGAGAGCCTTTCTCCTACACTTGTTAGTCCATTTAAAATTTCTTTGAATCTAGAATGCAAAGAAGTTACCTTTTCTCCCTTTTCTAATTTAATGTTGGATAGTTGGGAGCGGAGGAGATCTCTCCTAGCTAGCTTCGCCTCGGATGTGCCTTCATGAAGCTCAATTAGCTTCTCCCACATCTCCTTGGCGCTTAGGCATTCTCCTATTCGGTTGATTTCTTGTTGGGGGAGCACATTGAAAAGATGATGTTTTGCCTTTGAGTTCGCAAGGTGCTCCTCTCTTTGCTTCTTAGTCCATCGTGATTTTTCGATTTGTTCACCCTTTTCATCCCTAGGCAACTCGAACCCATTTTCCATTATTAGCATAATATCAAAATCGGTCTCGAAGAATACCTCCATTCTCTTTTTCCACCAAGAGAATTCGTCGTCGAACTTCGGTGGGTGGATGTTTGAGCCGGCCATTTTGAATGTTGCTTGTTGTGGCGATTAGTCCTCGACAAGCTTAACCTGGGCTCTGATACCACTTGTAGGGGATCGGTACGACCGGCTAGAGGGGGGTGAATAGCCCTTTTTGTTTGGATGCCGGTATTTGCTCGTCTACAAAACTAATTAGCGCAAGCGGAAGACTAATAAAGACAAACAAATAGAAATATGAGAAAACAATCACTAACAAAGAATGTAACGTGGTTCACGGCTACGCCGCTAATCCACGATCCCGATTCGTCCGAGGTCAATCACTCCTCCAAAGCCAATCACTATTGGTCTCTCCTTTGCACCAAGCTAGGTGGAGGTAACCTTTACAATCAAAATAACTCTTCTTACAAATAGAATGGAGTAAAAGCGAGTAAGAAGAGTTTAGAGCTTGTGGGGCACTAGGAAGATCACTTGGAGCATAAGCATTAGCCTCTCAAAGGCTTACACCCTCTCTTTTTATAGAGAGGGCTGATTTCTTCCCGTTGGCCGCCACCAGTCGACTGCCGCCCTTGGCAGTCGACTGCCGTCACTACAACGGCCTCCGAACACGTCGGATCCCAACCGTTGTAGTCCAACGGAACTCTTGGCAGTCGACTGATGGACCTCATCGATCGCCGATCACGCCTCTGTAGTCGACGCCACGGCTGAACGGTTCTCGTGGCCAAAACCCTATTGATCGCCGATCGCCGCTTCAAAGAATCGATCGATGGTCTTGGCGCTGATCGCCCACGATGGCTGCCGCCGCACAATCCGGGCCAATGATACCCGAACTCACTCGATTAGCGATCGCCATGACATGGCCGATCGTGTCGAAAACCCATCCGACACTTGGCCAAATGGCCAAGTTTCACCTAAGAGCTACCCTTCCCGGGTTACAATCGCCACTCTCATCTCTCGAGTCCTCGCCTCGAAGTTCTCTTCATTCTCGCCACGCCCCTCGGCAAAGATCAAAGACGACTGCAATGCTCCTTCACGCCTCTTGCCTCAAGTCTACTTCCTCCGGCTTCACTCCAAGCTTCTCGTCCGGCGGTCCCTCGGATGCTCCAAGCGCACGGCTTCCGCAAAGCTATCCTTCACCGACTCAAGGCACGAGTCATGAGATGTGAAACTCGCCACGGCTCTATGTGCGAATTACTAAGTCCTGCACGACTTCAACGCACATATCAAATCAACATATCAAACTAACTTAAACCCTTTGCCACACCATCAAAATCATATTATGACAAGAGATTGCCCTAACACACACGACGTCCGAAAGGAGGAAGGTCATACAATAGAAGATCGAGAGGTATATCGATTCTCCATTTTCATTTGTTACATATTTATACTTGTTTTTCAATTATATGCATGATATATATTCCATTTTGTGGCTAAATATACTTGGACCCCGAACATAAACACAATGCCGGCGATCCGTACATCGTCTATTCCACGGCTATTCGTAGAATAGAGGTTGGTCGCTTGAACAATAAGTTTGTTCAAGTGACCACTCTAATCGAATAGCACGACGATGACAAGGTTGCTTGGGCAATTCCTCTTGTCGAGGATAAATTTTTTTATCCAGGGACGTAGAAGGGATCACCATGAACTAGTGGTATCAGAGCAACGATTTCTGGTTTTGTGTGTTTAGGATTCGTTTACTTGTATGCACTTTTCATATATTATATGTGCCGGATAATAGTAGGATATGCGTAGGTTAACTTTTTGGTTGCAGGCATAAGATCCAACTATTATGGTCATTTGTGTGTATGTGATTGTATGTGTGTAAATGTATATTTTGTTGAATCCTCGGGGTTGATGAGGCTAGTATTTGATTTTTTGTAAATTAGATATGACATTGTTTAGCCACTTTTTTTTTTAGTTTACTTTCAATCTAGATTTCATGTACACTTTCTCGTGGATTATAGGATCGATGGATGTAAATTAAAATAGATTTTAGTCTCGGCTCGGATCTCTGGATTACTCGTACATGACGTAGGAGGAGCAGACGAGAAGGCGATACGACGGGAGACATATTGAAGACAAAAGCCACAATAGTTGGATAATTTTTATTTTTCATATTTATTGCTTATTGTTTGATATGCATGTCGTAGGCTAGAAAATTCCTCAATTTCAAATTACTAAGTGGGAGAGGGAAATTTTTATAAATTCCCACGGCCTCCATTACGATTTGACAAGTGATGCAAACAAACTTGCGCGTCGGCTCTGAGGGCCTTCCTCCCCATCGGATGAGTTTGTTTGTGGATCACAAGGTCGAATATGGTTATAGGAAATTATTAAGGAGTGTGAGTACTTCCCCATCGGAAGGCACATAACCCGAGATAATTACCTTGGTACCGAGTAATGGTGAACACTTAGATACAAATATAAGTATCCTCCCCATCGGAGTCACTGCTTTTATTTGTAAGGCCAAAGAGGAACCAAATATTAATTTTACTTGTCAAAAAGTTAGGTTGACAAGATAGTAAAATTAATGGGTAAAACCTCCTCTTATAAATATAGAATTCGTATACGTCCACACTATCGTGACATACAATATTCTCGGTGTCTTGAGGTGTTGGTTGATTTTAAAATTTTATTGTTTGAGGAATCAATAATTTTTTGAAATCTAATGTTTTTATCTATGTGATTCTTAGGTTTTCTTTCAAAATAACTTTCAACCCGCTTGCTGTGATATTGAAAGAGAATAAACTTATTGGACACAACTATGTCGATTGGAAGAGGAATCTAGACATTGTCTTGACTGCTGAGGAATACAAATATGTACTCCTCGAAGAGTGTCCTCCTAAGCCTACAGATGATTCTGGGGAAAAGGAGAAAGAGATTTATAAGAAGTGGATAAAGGTCGATTAGATGGCGCGGTGTTACATTTTGGCTTCTATGTCAAATGTCCTACAACATCAGCATCAAGCCATGCCCACTGCTTATGACATGATGCTCAATCTCAAAGAGCTTTTCGGACACCAGAATTGGGATGCAAGGCAGGAAGCCATGAGGAACTTGATGACGACCACCATGATCGAGGGAACACCCATAAGGGATCATGTTCTCAAGATAATGGCTCATTTGAATGAGTTGGAAGTCCTTGGAGCTGAGATCGATGGGAAAACCAAGGTCGATATCATTCTCTAGTCTCTACCTAGGAGTTTTGATCAGTTTCGCCTGAACTACAACATAAACAAAAGATTGTATTCGTTGGCGGAGCTTCTGACATAACTCCAGGCGGCAGAGGGGCTATTTCGTCAAAGTGCTCAGCCGCATGCCATGGTGACCCAAAAGGTTTCTGCTTCTAAGCCGAAAGTCAAGAAGAAGAAGAAACAAATTGGGATAAAGGAGGTGGGAGGAACTCAGGGAGGAGTGAAGAAGCTGAAAGGCAAGTGCTTCACTTGTAAGCAGACTGGACACTAGAAGAAGGATTGCCCCAACCGCAAGCAGAACAAAGGTATATCTTTTGGTCTAGTCGTTGGAACATGTTTAGCGGTGTTATCTACCGGCACCTGGTGTGTAGATATGAGAGCCACTGATCATGTCTGCAATACTTTACAGGGGTTCCAAGAAACCAGACGACTAGCTGAGGTGGAGATTACCGTGTACTTGGGCGATGCCACGAATGTGGCGGCTGTTGCAGTGGGAGACGTTCATTTATCTTTTGAGAAAAATAAAGTTTTGGTTCTTAATAATTTCTTTTATGTACCTTTATTTAGAAAGAATTTAATTTCGATTTCTAAATTGTTTATGGATGGATATTCTATTTCTTTTAATGACAGGGTTGTTATAAAAAGGAATAGGGACATTATCTGTTCTGGTGTATTGATAGGAAATTTGTATACCCTTGAATCAAAAGCTCCCACAATGCAAATAGAAGTTAATAACTCATCTTCTAATTCCAATAAGCGAAAAGAACCTTCGAATATGAATCAAACATATCTTTGGCATCTTAGGCTTGGTCATATTAACCTAAGCAGAATTCAAAGGTTGATAGATGATGGACCTCTGGGTTCATTAGTTATGGAAGATTTCTCAACCTGCGAATCCTGCTTGGAGGGTAAAATGACCAAGAGGTCTTTTAAGGTCAAGGGGTATAGAGCCAAAGATGTGTTAGAATTGGTTCATTCTGATTTGTGTGGTCTTATGTCTATCCAGGCTAGAGGTGGTTTTGAGTATTTTGTCTCTTTTATAGACGATTATTCGAGATATGGATACATTTACTTGATGCGCCGCAAGTCTGAATGTTTTGACAAGTTCAAAGAATTCAAGACTGATGTGGAGAAACGTCAAGGTAAAAGTATCAAGACACTATGATCTGATCGTGGTGGTGAGTACCTCTTGGGAGAGTTTAGGAATTACTTATCAGAGGTTGGGATTCAATCCCAATTGTCTGCACCTGGCACAACCCAGCAGAATGGTGTAGCAGAGCGAAGGAATAGGACTCTTATAGAGATGGTTAGATCGATGATGAGTTATTCTGAGTTGCCAGATTCATTCTGAGGATATGCTCTAGATACGGCAGTGTACATTCTGAACTTGGTTCCATCTAAATTAGTACCTTCTACTCACATAGAATTGTGGACTGGGTGAAAGCCTAGTCTAAGACATTCAGATTTGGGGGAGTCCAACACATGTGTTGAAGGCGGATGCTGGTAAGTTGGAACCTCATACAGAAGTACGCATATTCGTTGGCTATCCTAGAGGAACGAAAGGTGGTTTGTTTTATAGTCCTAGAGATCCGAGGGTGATCGTTAGCCTGAATGCCAGATTTCAAGAGGAAGACTATTTGATGAACCACAAGCCCATGAGTAAGATTATTCTAGAGGAAATAAAAGGGGAAGTCACTTCTTCAGTACCACTGGTACAAGAGGATATACCACAAGTCACTGCACCGTGTGTCACAGAGGATACACTGGTGATACCTCGTCGTAGTGGGAGGGTTGTGTGACAGCCTGATAGATTCATGTTCTTGGAAGAATCTTCTGATTTGGTCCCTGGCGAACATGAACCTGATCCCTGGACATATGACGAGGCAATCCAAGATAAAGATGCAGCATCTTGGCAAAGTGCAATGTATACTGAGATTGAATCTATGGATTCAAATCAGGTCTGGGAGCTAGTGGAACCACCCGATGGTGTAAAAACCATTGGATGCAAGTGGATCTCAAAAGAAAGAGAGGAATAGACGGAAAGGTTAAAACCTTCAAAGTGAGGCTTGTTGCGAAGGGGTATACTCAGAAAGAGGGTATTGATTATGAGGAGACCTTTTCACCGGTGGCAATGATTAAATCTATCTGGATTCTTTTTTGCATTGCAGCTCATATGGATTATGAGATGTGGAAGATGGATGTCAAGACAGCTTTTCTTAATGGAAGTCTTGAGGAAAACATCTATATGAAGAAACCAGAGGGATTCATTGCGAAGGGCAAAGAGCATCTTGAATATAAGCTTAATCGGTCCATTTATGGATTGAAACAAGCTTCAAGGTCTTGGAACATTCGATTTGATGAAGTAATCCAGTCTTATGGATTTATTCAAAGTCCAGATGAGTCTTGTGTATACAAGAGATGTGACGGAAACGTAGTGGTATTTCTTGTTCTATATGTAGATGACATTTTGTTAATTGGCAACAATATCAAGGTGTTATCGGACGTAAGAGTATGGTTGTCCAAACAGTTTGATATGAAGGACTTGGGAGAAGTGGGACACATCCTTGGGATCAAGGTTATAAGGGATCGCAGGAAAAGGATGTTGTACTTATCCCAAGCATCATACATAGACACAATAATGGATCATTTTAGCATGCAAAACTCCAAGAAAGTTTTTCTACCTTTCAGGCATGGAGTTCCTTTATCTAAGGAGATGTGTCCTAGAACATTTAAGGAGATAGAGGAGATGAAGGCGGTTCCTTATGCCTCTGCAGTAGGAAGCCTCATGTATACAATGCTATGTACGAGACCAGATATCTGCTTTGTCATGGGAATGGTCAGCAGATATCAGAGTAATCCAGGACAGGGACATTGGACTGCGATAAAGCATATATTGAAGTACCTGAGAAGGACTAGGGATTATATGCTATTTTACCAGGCAGATCAATTACTCCCTGTGGGTTACACAGATTCCGACTTCCAATCTGATAGGGATAACAGTAAGTCTACCTCAGGTTTTGTGTTTACTTTGGGAGGTGAAGCTATTGTATGGAGGAGTGTCAAGCAGAAATGCGTGGCGGACTCCACCATAGAAGCTGAGTAAGTGGCAGCCTCTGAGGCGGCAAAAGAAGTTATGTGGCTCAGGAACTTCCTGATGGACTTGGATTTGATTCCTGGTTTGCCCATAACTATCACAATTTATTCTGATAATAGTGGTGCAGTTGCAAACTCGAAGGAACCACGAGCCCATAAAGCTAGTAAACACATAGAGCGCAAGTACCACCTGATACGAGAAATAGTAAAGAGAGGAAAAGTTGTTGTGGCCAAGATTGCATCGGAGGATAACCTGGCAGATCCTTTCACTAAGGCCCTTCCAGCGAGAGCTTTTGATAGGCATGTGGAGGGAATGGGGATCAGATGTATGACAGTTTGAGGACAGCATAGTCTTTTAGTAGAAGTGGGACATTATTGGGATGTATACTAAAAAAGTCAATCTTTTGTATGAACATCTTTATTTTGAAATAAGAATCACATGATCATTGTTTGCATATTTTTATGGTTAAGCATATTGTCTAATACATTATATTGTCGATAACATGGTGTGTGGTGTCACATGGGAGATCATGTTATCTGCTCCTTGTAAAGTATAAGTATAGGCTCACAACCGAGATGACTTTGGACAAACCATTGGTATGGTTGTAGTGTGATTTGGTATTGGTTTGTCTTGACCATAAAATCACACTAGTACACTTTGTGTGTATTGAGAAGGACCGACTTAGAGGTGATTCGATTTATTGCTGACTACATAATCGAATCGGACCTTGGATATTATATTGTACATACTCTTAATCCTGATATAATAACGGACACATATACTTAGTATTCATTTCTTTGATTTACCAATGGGCGAGATTTATAGATTAAATCGATAGGCTCGATAAATTTGGAAATGATATTATTTATATGGTGTGTCGTTGATTATAGGAGGAAACCGTATCCTATATATTTGGATGATGATGTCCCCTTGAGGAGCTAATAAGGTTCATCATGTAAACCCTGGAGGTGGACTTGGTCTGGCATGATGAAAAGGTTGAGTGGTACTACTCATGTAGTTAGATGTTTATTAATTAATGGTCAGTAAATTAATTAATCGACAGACATTCGAGATCTTAAACACGGGGAGAAAATGTACATATAATATATTGAGCCCATATTAACTTATGGGGGTTGGTGAGGTAGATCAATGATAATCCTTTAGTGGATTGGATTATCATTAATGGATCGGACTTTATGTGGGCTTGATCCATTGGGTGGCCAAGATCCAACTCCTCCTCATGGTCCCTATTTTATCCTATTAATACCTCATGAAGCTTAGATCCAATGGATAGAAACAAAACTCTAGATCCAAAGGTAGAGATTAAATCTCTTGATCCGACGGTTGAGATTAAATCTCTAGATGCGACGGTTGAGATTAAATCCCTAGAATCAATGGTGGAGATTAAAACAAGGCTTATCCCTAACTCTATAAAAGGAGAGCAAGGGGTGGGCGGCAAGTGGAATCCAATTAGAGATAGGATTAGGGTTTTGGGCGGCAAGAAGCTTGGATTAGGGTTTGGGCTTGGTGGCACCAAATAAGGAAAGCCTTTCCTTGTCTTCTTCTTCTCCATTGGTGGTCGGCACCCATACCAACCTTTCCAGCCCTTGGCCGGCATCCAAAGTAGCTCTTCTCCTTCTCCTTGGGCGGTGGATCCAAGGCTTAGGGTCCTCCCTTGAAGCTCTTGGCCGACAACCATCTTTTTCTCCCTTCTCCTTGTTGGCCGGCGGCAAGCAAGTTGCTTGTTGCTTGTTGGTTGCCTAAAGGAAGGAGAAGGGTCTTGTTTCTATTCTTCCTCTTGCTCGGGACTAGCAAGGAAGGAATATTGGTGATCTAGGTGAAGGGAATTGCTTCGGAGGCTCATTGGCTCCCATGTCCCCGGATTAAAAATTTTCACTAATGAAAAACTAATCCGGATGGGATGAGTTTCCTGAGCTCAACCAATTCATCGTCGTGCTAACGACTTGGGCGATCGCTTGAACAAACTAGTTGTTCAAGCAACCAAGCTCTTCTAGTCAGTTAGCCGCGGAAGAGACGACGGACGGATCGCCGGTTTTTATGTTTATCTTCGGGGTCCATGATTATACAAATACATACAAATGTAAACTAGTATAATCAACACATACTAAGATAAGGAACATAATAATAAGAACATGCAAAGATCAATAATAAAAGTTGTAAAACTTTTATACCTCTCGATCTTCTACCGTATGTCCTAACCTCCTTGTAGACTTCGTGTGGGCAAAGATCCTCCACAAGTTGAAGCTTCCTAGATCTTCTTCAATCGAAAGAAAGAAGAACTCTCCTTCCCTTCTTGCTTGAGCCAACCACCAATCCACAAAGGATTGATGCCACCGGCCCCAAGAATGGAGAGAACAAAATGGAAACAACCAAGGAACCAAACAATGGAACAATCCCTAGCTCCTTTGTTCCGCCGGCCAAGAGGAAAAGAAGAGGAGAAGAGGAATAGATCGAGCGCCGACCAAGGAAGAGGGAAGCGATCTAGGAGCCGGCCACCCCCTAGGAAGAAGAAGTGATCTTCTCCTATAGTTGCCACCCACTCTTCCTTGCAAACCCTAGCCGCCAAACCAAAGAGCCAAACCCTAATCTAATTAGGGTTTCCTCCTTAGGGTTTCTTGCCGCCCAAGCTATTGATAGGAAAAACCCTAATCTCCAAAACCAACCAACATCCCCCTTTGCCGCCAACCCTAAGCCACCCTTATATAGAGTTAGGGATAAGCCTTGGTTTAATCTCCACCATCGGATCTAGAGACTTAGTCTCCACCGTCGGATCTAGGGTTTCATCCCAACCGTCGAATCTAGGGTTTCATCCCAACCGTCGGATCTAGGGTTTCATCCCAATCGTCGGATCTAGGATTTCATCCCAACCATCGGATCTAGGGCTTCATCCCAACCGTCGTATCTAGGGATTTATCCTCCACCGTCGGTTCTTAGGGATTTAATCTCAACCGTCGGATCTAGAGATTTAATCTCCACCGTCGGTTCTAGAGATTTAATCTCAACCGTCGGATCTAGAGATTTATTTTCCATCATTGGATCTAGGCTTCATGAGGATTATATTAGGCTACGATAGGGACCATGAGGAGGAGTTGGATCTTGGCCACCCGATGAATCGGAACCACACAAACTTGATCCATCAATGATGTTCCATTCCACTAGAGGATCATCATTGAATTACCTCACCAACCCCCATAAATTAATATGGGCTCCATATATTATTTGTACATCCATCTCCCCGTGTTTAAGATATCGAATGTCCGTCAATTGATTGATTTCCTGACCATCAATCAATTAACATCTAACTCCTCGAGTAGTACCACTCAACCTTATCATCATGTTGACTAAGTCAACCTGCAGGGTTTACATGATGAACCTTATAAGCTCCTCAAGGGGACATCATCAACCTAATATACAGGACACGGTTTCCTCCTATAATCAACGGCACACCATGTAAATAATATCATTTCCCAACTTACCGGGGATATTGATTTAATCCATAGAAATCTCACCCTTTGGTAAATCAAAGAAATAAATACTAAGTACACGTGCCCGTTATTATATCGGGATTAAGAGCATGTACAACATAATATCCGAGGTCCGATTCAATTATGTAGTCAACAATTAATTGAATCACCTCTATGTCGGTCCTGCTCAATACACCTAAGTGTACTAGTGTAACTCTATGTTCAAGACAAAACAATACCAAGCTACACTACAACCATGCCAATGGTTTGTCCAAAACCATCTTGGTTCTGAGGCTCTACTTATATTCTAAAAGGGACTGATAACATGATCTTCTATGCCACACCAAGCACCATGTTATCTACAATGTAAAATATTAGACAATATGCACACATATAATAAATATAAAGTGCAAACAATGATCATGTGATTCTTATTTCAAAATAGGAGAAATGTTCATACAAAAAGCTAGGCTTTCAGTATACATCCCAACACTAGGAGCTTCGACTTTTGGTAGATCGTCACCCACACGACGTTCGAAAGGAGGAAGGTCATACAATAGAAGATCGAGAGGTATATCGATTCTCTATTTTCATTTTTTACATGTTTATACTTGTTTTTCAATTATATGCATGATATATATTCTGTTTTGTGGCTAAATATACTTGAACCCCGAAAATAAACACAAAAGTCGGTGATCCGTACATCATCTATTCCACGACTATTCGTAGAATAGAGGTTGGTCGCTTGAACAAAAAGTTTGTTCAAGTGACCACTCTAATCGAATAGAACGATGATGGCAAGGTTGCTTGGGCAATTCCTCTTGTCAAGGATAAATTTTTTTATCCGGGGACGTAGAAGGGATCGCCATGAACAAGCGACCGAGTTGAAGTGGGAAGCGAAGTTTCCCCTTTCAACACTAACCCAAGGACATGCTTGGGAGAGCTTTAGAAAGGGTGGAAATCTATTGGATATGGATTAGGAGAAGTGTTAAGGGTGAGGATCAATTTTAAGGTGGAAGAGAGTTCATTGTTGAACTTTGCCTTAATTTTGATAGTTTTGATGTTCCATTTGGCTTAGGGACTCTCCAAGGACATTGTTGGTACAATGGTCAAGGGGGAGGTATCCATCATAGAAAGATAGATGTGTATTTCCTCATGGGAGGAAAATTGAGTTGCCTCTCTTTAAGTGATATGGGATCACTAGAAAGATTGTAGGCATGTGTTCCTCCAAGGGAGAGATTGTAAGATTTCATTGGGAATTAGACATTCATACCCTTGGCAAGGACCTTTTTGATGTAATGTCAAAAGGGGGGAGAAGTTACCAAGTTACCAATTAGGGTTCGTTGGAATTCTCATTGGGATATGAGAATTTCCAATATGGGAGAATTGGTAGACTTGAGATGGTAGTTTTGTCAATCATCAAAAAGGGGGAGATTGTTGGTGCAATTGGCCCAGGTTGACTCGAGTTTGACTCGAGCAGTACTTTGATAGTATTTTGATGATAGACAAAACCCATGACATGGGATTGTCATGGGAAAGTCCAACATGGTGGTGGCATGGAAAATCCAAGTATAGAGCTTGGTGTGGGAAAGTTCAACATGGAGTTGGCATGGAAAATCCAAGCATGGGGTTCGGTGTGGGAAAATCCAAAGCATTGCGAAGTCGTGCGCTTGGTGCTTGGTGAGAAATGCATTGCGAAGCCGTGTGCTTGGTGCATGTGAGACGTTTTGAGGACATGACAAGTTCTCTAGGCTCGGGGTCCTTGAGTCGATGAAGGATGGCATTGCGAAGCCGTGCGCTTGGTGCATCCAAGGGATCGCCGGACGGGGAGCGAATGGAGTGAGGCCCAAGGGAAACATACTTCGAGGGCATGAGACGTGAAGGATGACATTGCAAAGTCATGCGCTTGGCACATCCGAGGGACATAGGCCGAGGGAAGAGAGCTTCGGTGGGGAATTCCATGAGGGATGATGTGGACATGGCCAAGTGGCTAAGACTGGTTGTCAGATGCTCAAACAGCTTGATGTTTGAGGTTTTACCCGACATCAGTCGGCTGGCATAGGTGCTAATTGACTGCTCTAGGTCATATGGGTTCGACCAGTGTTCGACTGAACAGAGTCTGGCTGATCTGTCGACTGCCATGGGAGGGAAGTCGACTGTTGATGACATTAGTCGACTGCTTAAGGGAAGCAGCCGACTGATCGCACTGTGCACGGGCACAGAAGCTAGTCGAGCTCGCTAGCACTCGACTGATGGGTTACCAGTCGACTGATGGGTGCCATCAATCGACTGATGTGTGATACGTTGGAACTTGACCAACTTGGATCTGGCCGTTGTGAGACAACGGCTATAGGACCAGTCGACTAGGGCGTTTTGGCAGTCGACTGATGCATGCAAAATCAGCTTGATGCAGGTTATAAATGGAGCTCAAGTGGGAGGATTTCGCCAAGCCTTTTGGGAAGCTTTTAGAGGGGAATTGTTGTTACATTCCATACCTTCAAGATCCATCTAAAGCAAGCAACAAGCAAAGCGATCAAAGCAATCGGTGAAAGTTTTCTTGTGTATTGTATTTGTGTATTTGCTTGTATTTCTATATTACATTATAATTTCTTGTGAGAGGTTTCTCCACCTCGTACGTGTTGTCGAGAAGGAGTGGTTTAGTTAGTGTCGTGCGCATAATTAGAGCTCGGAGAGCTCGCCCGTAGAGTAGGAATCATTCGGTTCCGAACCACGTATATCGTGTGTTTTTGCGTATGCTTGTATTGTTGTTAGTATTATTATTTTTTCTATTATTTCCGCTGCACAAATGATAATTGTAGATGAGTACGCAACGAGAACGATCGTATTCTACCGTATGACGATTGAGGGCTATTCACCCCCTCTAGCTGGCCAACATACATATCGATCCCCTACAAGTGTTATTAGAGCCAAGGCGCTTGTCGAGGACTAACCGCCGACACAAGCACTACAAGATGGCCAGCTACAACATCCATCCACCGAAATTCGATGGAGATTTTGCTTGGTGGAGGAAATGGATGGAGGTATATTTCGAAACCGATTTCAATTTCATGTTAATCATTGAAAATGGTTTTGAAGTGCTTAGGGACAAAGAAAACAAGCCACTAGAAAAATCAAAATGGACCAAGGACCAAATGAAAGATTTCAAGACAAATCTCGAGGTAATTAAATTACTTAGTGATTTGATTCCTAACTATATTTGGTCTAGGCTTGGAAATTTTAGGGATGCAAAGGATTTGTGGAATAAGGTGGTTGAATTCCACAAGAATCCAGAATCGGAACAAGTGGAGGAGAATGCCGTGGAAGAATTGCCATCCACATTCGAAGACATGGATGATTTGGTGGAAACCTCCACCTCTAACATTGAGGGGGAGGAGAGGCAATCTTCCATCCTGGAGCAAGAACAAGAAACATCCACATCCGGGAGAAGTGAAGATCAAGAAGAGGCTTCCTCCACCTCCCTAGGTAACTCAAGTGTTGTTATTTTAAATAAAAATTATATAATATGCTTTGAGTGTAGGGAGAAAGAGTATTACAAAAGTAAATGCCCAAAATTGGCTAAGAAGAAAACACCGGGACCAAAAGTCAACCCAAAGTCAAAGGATGCCGGAGTCCCACAACTAGAAGCAAAGAGCACATTGTGTGCTTTAAATGCAATCAAAAGGGACACTACCGAAGCCAATGCCCTAGGGGGAGCAAGAAAGGGCAAGAAGGTGTATCTCATGTAGGGGGAGCTTTCAAAGCTAACCCTAAGGTATATTTAAATAATGCACTTTCAATTCCTAAAGTTAAAAGGCATGCTAAAAATTATTTTAGTTCTCTTGCCATTATTAATGAAAAGGATGCTAGTAGAAATAATAAGGTTTATTGTTTAGGTGCTAAGCATGTTCATGTAACTAAGGACAAACCTAGGACTCATAATTCTAGAAATATTTTACTAAAGGAGTCCATTAGGAGAATAGAAGAAAATTTGGGTATTAATCCCAAAAAGTCTAGGCACATGCCTAAGAACAAGAGGCCTTCCCAAAAACCTAATGAAAATTCAAAATTGAGGAAATTGGAGTTAGAAAACCAAGTCTTGAGGTCAAGACTTGAGAGAATGAAGAAAACCCTTAGAATCATAGAAAATTCAATTCTAGGGTCAAATGTCCAAAAGTCAAAACCTAGAAAGCAAGAATGGTCTAAGGTCAAGGAAGGTTTGTGTCACAAACCTAAGCCCAAGAAGACTTATCATAATGTTCCATTTGATTATGGAACAATTTCTAGGTCTAGAAAAACCAAGGCTAATAGGGAAGTTATCCCTAAGTCTAGCCATGGTGTTTGCTTAGTGGCTAAGGACTTAAGAAAATCTAAGATAGCCACTAGGAAGGTCATTGGGGGAGTTACCTCTAGAGTTGACCTAGGAAAGACCCAAAAGACAATGACTTCAAAGCCTAAAAGGGTCATTAGGAAGGTATCTAGGGAAGTTATCCCTAGGGAATACCTTGTTAACCCAAGGAGCTCCAATAGGTATTGGGTTCCTAGAAGCATGATCGATTCACGCTAGATGGGTTAGGGTATGTCAACCCTAAGTGGATGGGTAGTTAACCTAGCCATGGTGAGTTGACACATTAGGGTCTGCCAATATGCCTTGAGAAGTTGACAAATGATTAAATTGACACATTTAGGTCTTAGAGGAATTGGTGTGCCATTTTGGGTTTATGGCACACTTGGGAGATAATGGTTTTAAGGAAAAATGGAATTAATCCTAGAAATGGCAACTTGGATTTAACACTAAGGTATTCCATACCTTAGTATATTTTACTTGCCATGATTTATTTTCCTTGCCATGTCATGACATCATTTTCATTTTTATCTCTAAAAATGTCATGATCATGTTTAGACTTATTCTTTATATGTCATGTATTCTAAAATGTCATTCACATACCATGAAATCATGATTTTGGCACATGCTTAGTTAAATCATATTTATGCCATAATCATCATCATGCATATAACTAAAATGAAATTAAGGACTATGGCATGATTTGATGGGAATCAAATAATATTGCCTAGAAATATGCATGAAACCATTTAAAGAACAAAAACCCACATCTCACTAAAAACTTGACTTGTATGTGTTTTACACATATAGATATAAGTGAGATGTTTAGGAAAAAGAAATTAAAGGTTTCAAAAATATTTTGAAAAACCTTGGTGAAGTCTATCTTTTGATAGCTATCACCATTGAATGAGATGATACAAAGAGGGCTCAATATTGAAGCTTTTCTTAACTTTTGGACTTTGTTTCAATATCTTAATTTAGTGGGTAAAATAATTTTCAAATATTTTTCACCCATAATGTTTATGATAAGTATTATACGTATGAATTTTCAAGATTTTTAAAACTACATATAATTACTTATGCATTTTGGAAATTCATTTCTGAAAATGCTGAAAACTGCAAATGCAGTTATCAGTCGACTGGCATGAATACCTCATGAAGCTTAGATCCAATGGATAGAAACAAAACTCTAAGATCCATAGGTAGAGATTAAATCTCTAAGATCCAACGGTTGAGATTAAATCTCTAGATCCGACGGTTGAGATTAAATCCCTAGAACCAATGGAAGAGATTAATTCATGACTTATCCCTAACTCTATAAAAGGAGGGCATGGGAGTTGGCATGAACTACAATCAAGAGAGCTAGGGCTTTTGGGAGGCAAGGGAGAGGAATCCTAGTTGAGATAGGATTAGGGTTAGGGTTTGGAAGCTAGGGCGGCACCAATTAAGGAAGGTGATTGTTTTCATCTTCCTCCTTCATTGGTCGATGTCTAGCAGCCCTTCCAGCTTTTTTCAAGCCCTTGGCCAGCGGCCAAAGCCCCTCCTCTCTTCTCCTTAGGTGGTGGAAACAAGATATAGGCCTTCCCTTGGTGTCTTGATTGTTTTCCATCATCTTCTCCACCTTCTAGTTGGCCAGCGGCAAGGAGTTTGTGTGCTCCTTGTTGGTTGGTTTTTGGGAGGATAAAAACCTTGTTTCTACTCTTCCTCTTGCTTTGGAAGATCAAGGAAGGTAGATTTGTGATCTAGGAGCTTCGACTTTTGGTAGATCATCGCCGACACGACGTCCAAAAGGAGGAAGGTCATACATTAGAAGATCAAGAGGTATATCTATTCTCTTTTCTCTTATGTTACGTGTTTGTATTTGTTTTTCAATTATAAGCATGTTATAAATCTGTATATGGCTAAATAATACTTGGATCCCGAGTATAAACACAAAAATTGGCGATCCGGAGATCGTCTATTCCGCGGCTACTCGTAGAATAGAGGATGGTCGCTTGAACAACTAGTTTGTTCAAGTGACCTCTCTAAACGAATAGCACGACGATGACTTGGTGGTTTGGGCAATCCCTTTTGTCTAGGATTATTTTTTTTTTAATCCGGGGACATCGAAGGGATCGCCATGGACAAGCTACCGAGGTGAAGTGCGAAGCGAAGTTTCCCCTCACGGACTCGATAAGTAAAACCCTTCAATTCATACCCTTGGGGAGGACCTTTTTTATATAATGTCAAAAAAGGGAGAAGTTACCAAGTTACCAATTAGGGTTCATTAGAATTCTCATTGGGATATGAGAATTGCCTATATGGGAGAATTGGTAGACTTAAGATGGCAGTTTTGTCAATCATCAAAAAGGGGGAGATTGTTGGTGCAATCGGCCCAGGTTGACTCGAGTTTGACTCGAGCAGTACTTTGATAGTATTTTGATGATAGACAAAACTCATGACATGGGATTGTCATGGAAAAGTCCAACATGGTGTTGGCATGGAAAATCCAAGTATGGAGCTTGGTGTGGGAAAGTCCAACATGGAGTTGGCATGGAAAATCCAAGCATGGGGCTTGGTGTGGGAAAATCCAAAGTATTGTGAAGCCGTGTGCTTGGTGAGAAATGCATTGCGAAGTCATGCAATTGGTGCATGTGGGAAGTCTTGAGGACTTGGAAAGTTCACTAGGCTCAGAGTCCTTGAGTCGGTGAAGGATGTCATTGCGAAGCCGTGCGCTTGGTGCATCCGAGGGACCGTCGGACGGGGAGCGAATGGAGTGAGGCCCAAGGGAAGTATACTTCGAGGCCATGAGACGCGAAGGATGGTGTTGCGAAGCCATGCGCTTGGCGCATCTGAGGGACATAGGCCGAGGGAAGAGAGCTTCGGTGGGGAACCCCATGAGGGATGATTTGGACTTGGTCAAGTGGCTAAGACTGTTTGTCGGATGCTCAAACAACTTGATGTTTTAGGTTTTACCCGACATCAATCGACTGGCATAGGTGCCAGTCGACTGCTCTAGGTCGTATGGGTTCGACGGTTCGTCGACAGTGGCTAATCGGCCGATCGCCATGGGAGCGCGATCGCTGCGACTATCGATCGACTTCTTAAGGGAAGCGATCGATCGATCGCCGCACGCGACGTAAGCTAGTCAAGCTTGCCAGCACTCGACTGATGGGTTACCAATCGACTGATTGGTGCCATCAGTCGACTGATGTGTGATCCGTTGGAACTTGTCCAACGTGGATCTGGCCGTTGTGAGACAACGACTACAGGACCACTCGACTGGGGCCTTTTGGCAGTCGACTAATACACGCGAAATCAGCTTGATGCAGGTTATAAATGGAGTTCAAGTGGGAGGATTTCGCCAAGCCTTTTGGGAAGCTATTGGAGGGGAATTGATGCTGCATTCAAGACCTTCAAGAGCCATCTAAAGCAAGCAACAAGCAAAGCGATCAAAGCAATCAGTGAAAGTTTTCTTGTGTATTGTATTTGTGTATTTGCTTGTATTTCTATATTACATTGTAATTGCTTGTGAGAGGTTTCTCCACCTCCGACGTGTTGTCGAGAAGGAGTGGTTTAGTTAGTGTCGTGCGCATAACTAGAGCTCGGAGAGCTCGCCCGTGGAGTAGGAACCATTCGATTCCGAACCACGTATATCGTGTGTATTTGCGTATGCTTGTATTGTTGTTAGTATTATTATTGTTTCTATTGTTTCCGCTACGCTAACGACAATTGTAGATGAGTACGCAACGAGAATGATCGTATTCCACCGTACGACGATTCAGTGCTATTCACCCCCCTCTAGCCGACCAACATACATATCGATCCCCTACACAATGATAATCCGCTAGTAGAATGGATAATCATTAATGGATCGGACTTTATGTGGGCTTTCTCAATTGGGTGGCCAAGATCCAACTCCACCTCATGGTCCCTATTGTTGCCTATTAAAACCCTCATGGAGCCTAGATCCGATGATGGAAAATGAAACTCTAGATCTGACGATGGAGACTAAATCTCTAGATCCGACGATGGAGATTAAATCTCTAGATTCGATGGTGGAGGTTAAATCTTTAGATTCGACGGTGGAGATTAAATCTCTAAGTTCGACGGTTGAGATTAAATCTCTAGATCCAACGGTTGAGATTAAATCCCTAGAACCGACGGTAGAGATTAAAAGGAGGCTTAAGCCTCGCTCTATAAAAGGAGGCATAAGGGGTGGGTGGCAAGACATTGAAGGGAGGCTAGGGTTTTGATTGGGCGGCTAGGGTTTGGGAGGAGTCTTGGGCGGCAAGACTTGCTAGGGTTGTTGCCGGCACCCATCTTCCTCTTCTCAACCTTGGCCAGCGCTCAACCTCTTCTTCCTCTTCTCCTTGGCCGTTGGAAACAAGGATTAGGGTTGTTCCTTGGAGCTCATGGTCAGCACCCACTCCTCTTCTATTCCTTGGCCGGCGGCAACATCATGTCTCTTGACTTGGTGGCCGGTCCTAGATAGGGAAGAGTTTTGTTTCATTCTTCCCTTTGTTCCGAGCGAGCAAGGAAGGGAAGAGTGTGTTCTAGGAGGCTTTGACTTTTGGAAGATCGTCGCCCACACGACATCCAAAAGGAGGAAGGACATACAATAGAAGATCGAGAGGTATAATGCTTGTTTGCTTTCTTTTTGTTTCTTTGTATGTTGTATGTTTTGTTATGTGGCTAAATTTACTTGGACCCGGAATACAAACACAAAAACCGGCAATCCATACATCGTCTATTCCGCGGCTATTCGAAGAATAGAGGTAGGTTGCTTGAACAATAAGTTTGTTCAAGTGACCACTCTAATCGGATAGCACGATGATGGAACGGTAGCTTGGGTAATCCCTAATTGTCATGGATTAATTTTTTAATCCGGGGATGACGATGGGATCGCCATGAACAAGCAACCGAGTTGAAGTGGGAAGCGAAGTTTCCTACCTTCAACCTCTTCATCCATACGCTAGCCTTTAGATGCTTCCATCGGCTATTGTCATGTTAAGCTGGTCTACACCACCAAGGCACATTGGGCTTACGCTGCCAAGACACACGCTTGGACTTTACTCCACCAACCATTGGACTTATGCTACCAAGACTCCCACTTAGATTTTACGCCACCAATATCAACCCTTGGGCTTCCCTTTCCAACCCATGTTGGACTTTCCATTTGCCAAGACTCAAGCTTGGACTCTCCCTTGCCAAGACTCATGCTTGGACTTTCCATACCAACCCATGTTGGACTTTCCAATTGCCAAGACTCAAGCTTGGACTTTCCCTTGCCAAGACCCATGCTTGGACTCTCCATGCCAACCCATGTTAGACTTTTCTATTTTCCAAGTGTCCCGCTTAGACTTTCCATGCCAATTACCCATGACATGGACTTTCCTTTGCCAAGTACTCAAGACTTGGACTTTCCCATTGCCAAGACCCATGCTTGGACTTTCCATGACAAGTGCCCATGACTTATACTTTCCCATGACAATCACATTGTCATACATTTTGTCAAACATCAAAATGTTGCTCGAGCCAAACTCGAGTCTGGTTAATCGTGACCTTGGTCGATTGCACCAACAATCTCCATCTTTTTGATGTTTGACAAAAACCACAAACACCTTTGAGTTAGCCCACCTAACTGAAATCTCCTTACCAATTTTCCCAAATTGGTAATCTCAAATTCTCCCATTGATTTTCCCATCAATTCTCCCCCTTTTTGACATACATCAAAAAGGTTCTCCCCAAGGGTGTCAATGTCTCATATCCCAATGAGATCTTACAATCTCCCCCTTGGTCCAAAAATATCTAGGATGACTTCACTCTTTCAAGTGATAAGTCCCATATCACTAAATAGAGGCTATCCTCAAACTCTCCCAATTTCCAAATTGGGCATCTCACATTCTCATTTCTCCAAAATTTTCCCCCTCATGAGGAAGAACACATCCATCATCCCATGATGGATAACCTCCCCCTAAAGGCTTGCTCCTCCTTGACCTTTGCACCAACAATGTCCTTGGAGAGTCCCTAAGCCTATAGAAATACTAAACCATCAAAATTAAGGTCAAAAGTTCAACCTTGAACTTTCACACACTTTAAAATTGATACACACCCAAACAACTCTTCTAATCCATATCCAATGGATTTTCACCCTTTCCAATGCTTTCCAAAGCATATCCTAGGGTAAGCAAAAATTAGGGTAGCCTAACATAGCTGAAACATGAGCTAAACATTCTTGTTTACCTGAAATCAACATTGTGATCGACTGATACCAGTCAATGATCATTGCCCTATGAATCGAGATTTGCCCACAAGCAAATGATCGATATATGCAAAATACAGCAATCAGAATTAGAAATCGAGATTGAAAAATACATAAGTAAATATATGTATTTTGAAAACTCTTGAATCTTCATACGTATACTACTTATAACAATCATTATGGGTGAAAAATATTTGAAAAATAAAATACCCATAAAATAATGAAATTGACACAAAGCTCAAAACCATTGAAAAGTTTCAATATTTGACCCTACTTTGTATCAATTTCATCAATGGTGATTGCTATCAAAAGATAGACTTCACCAAGGTTTTCTAAAATGATTTTAAAAAGTTTTTGAAAACCTATATTGGATCATGATCAATGGGCTCAATGCACATGACTTGTAGATGAGTTTAAGTTCATCTAGATACAAGAACTATGCACCTTGAACTTAACTCATTTCCTAGCATCTCACATATGTCTTGGGTGTATCAATACACACACATGTCAATGTGAAGTGAGATGTGGGTTTTGTTCATCCTAATCTAAGGTCTAATGTATTTTTCTAAGGCAACACTAATTGATTCCCTTATACATGGGACTTCAAGTCATGCCATAGTCTGTAAATCAATTTTACTTAATGCATGAGATATGATCATGACATAAAATGATAACATAAATAAGCATGTGCCCAAAATCATGATGTCATGGTATATAAATAAAAACTAAACATACATGACACAAAATTAAAACCTAAGCATGATCATGACATTTTATATGATCAAAAATAAGAATGATGTCATGACAAGTTATATGGCAATCAAAGCATGGAAAATAAAATATAGGGCATAAGAATACCTAAATTTTAATATTAGTTGCCATTTGTTAGAATTAATTTCATTTTGTCTTATTATTACTTATCTCCCAAGTGTGCCAAAAAACCCAAAATGGCACACTAAGACCCTAAGACCTAAATTGTGCCAATTTGATAAATTTTTCATAATTCTAAAAATATATTGGCACATCCTAAAACCTTTAGGATTAAATTCAAACCATATTTCTAAAGTATTCCATTACCTTGGAAATGCCCTAAAGTGTAAACTCTACCATGGTTAGGTTAACTACCCATCCACTTAGGATTGATACACCCTAACCCATTTAGCGTGAATCGATCACGCTCCAAGGAATCCAAAACTTATTGGAGCTCCTTGGGTTAATTAGGTATTCACTAAGGATGACTTCCCTAGATACCATCCTAATGACCCTCCTAGGCTTGGTAGCCTTGGTCATTTGGGTCTTGCCTAGGTTAACTCTAGGGGTAACTCCCCTTGTAACCTTCTTAGTGGCTTCCCTAGGTTTCCTTGAAACCTTAGCCACTAGGCACACACCATGGTCAACTCTAGGGATGACTTCCCTTGTGACCTGGTTTTCCTAGACCTATATTTAGTTCCATAATCAAATTGAACATTGTGGTAAGTAGACATTACCTTCTTGGACATAGGCTTATGACCCAAACCTTGTGTCCTAGATGGTTCTTGCCTCTTACACCCTTGACTTTGACCTCTAGACCCTAGATTTTGACAATTTAACCCTTTAATTTGATTTTGCTTTTTCCTATGGGTCTTTTCCATTTTCTCAAGTTTTGACCTCAAAACTTGATTCTCTAACTCAAATTTTTCTATTTTGGTGGGCCCATTATTTCTTTGATCATTTTTGCCCTTCCTAGGCATATGTCTAGATTTCCTTGGATTAAAGCCTTGATGGTCTTCTATTTTTCTAATACTTTCCTTAGGGAGAATTTATCTAGGGACATTAGTTCCAAATTTTTCCTTAGTTGAAATAGGTCTAGAGTCATTATTTCTAGACTTGTACTTAGACCTAAAATCAACATGTTTAGCCCCTAAACAATAACGCCTATTTCTAGTATACTCTTTATGATAAATTGCAAGTGAATAGCGGGGGGCGGCGGGGGGGGGGGGGGATGAATAGTGAGTTCATTGACGAAGATGGAATTCGTTCGTGTTCTTGCTACAACTATATTAGTACGCAGCGGAAATAGAAAATACAATACAATACAAATACACAAGCACAAATACACCAAGATATAATGTGGTTTGGAACCTTAGGGTTCCTACTCCACGGATTGGGCTTGAATGAGCCCTAGTGATGCAAACACCACCACTAATCACAAACCCTCCTTCTCGATAACAAGTCGGAGGTGAAGAGACATCGTACAAGGATTACAAAAGTAATACACGAGATATACAAGCAAATATAAATGAAATACATAAAACAACATAAAGATAACTTTACAACTATTACTTTGGATGCTTGCTTGTTGATTGCTTGAATCGAGCTTGAAGACCCTAATTTACACCAGCAAATTGCCTCAAAATCACCCAAGAAATCATTGTCAAATCCTCCACCACAAGATGCTTTTATAATCTATATTCAAGCTAGATTCTCACTTGGCAGTCAGCTGCCATAAGGCTCTAGTCGATTGTCAACAGTGTCATTGTCTCACAACGGACTTAACCCGTGTCGGCATTCACGCCAACGGATACACTGCCAATTGTCTGGCATTACCCATCAGTCGACCGCCGAGGCCATAGCCAACTGACCAGTCGGCTACCGAGTGTTCTGCTTCCGTAACCTCGACCAGTAGTCGACTGCCATCCATGGCAGTTGACTTCTCAAGCCATCAGTCGACTCCCCAATGATGGCAGTCGACTGCCTAGGCTTTTTGCCGCAGTCGAACCCTAGTTGACTCACAACAGTCGACTGGTCATAACCCCAGTCGACTGCCAAAAGTTAACTCGACTGCCAAGTGTCAAAACACTTGACCAATCGATTGGTCCAAATCCCCAATCGATTGATAACCTCAACCATGAGGTTTAACCCCAAGTATGATGTCCTCATACTTGCTAAACCACCCTTAGCCTAGACCTAAGCCTTCTAGCCACCTCCGTCAGCCTCACGTCTATCAGATCCCTCCAAATCATATATGACTTGTTCATCCATACGCTAGCCTTTAGGTTCTTCCATCGGCTATTGTCATGCTAAGCTAGTCTACACAGGCAAGGCACATTGGGCTTACGCTGCCAACCATTGGACTTATGCTGCCAAGACTCCTGCTTGGACTTTACGTCACCAATATCAACCCTTGGACTTCTTTTGTCAACCCATGTTCGACTTTCCATTTGCCAAGACTCAAGCTTGGACTTTCCCTTGCCAAGACCCATGCTTGGACTTTCCATGCCAACCCATGTTGGACTTTCCAATTGCCAAGACTCAAGCTTGGATTTTCTCTTACCAAGACCCATGCTTGGACTTTCCATGCCATCCCATGTTGAACTTTCCCATTTCCCAAGTGTCCCACTTGGACATTCCATGCCAAGTACCCATGACTTGGACTTTCCATTGCCAAGTACTCAAGACTTGGACTTTCCCATTGCCAAGACCCATGCTTGGACTTTCCATGACAAGTACTCATGACTTGGACTTTCCCATGACAATCACATTGTCATACATTTTGTCAAACATCAAAATACCACTCGAGTCAAACTCGAGTCTGGTCAATCATGACCTAGGACGATTGCACCAACATTGACAACCTTATGAATCCTAATTTCAAGCTCCTGCCAAATCAGGGGGAGCCTCTACCAGATCCTGAATAATATAGGCGATTAGTAGGGAAACTAAGTTACCTTACTGTTGCTCGTCCAGATATCTCATTTGCAGTAAGTGTAGTAAGTCAGTTTCTCAACTCTCCATGGAAAGAACATTGGAATGTTGTGATTCGCATTGTTCGATATATCAGAGGCACTCCAGGGAAGGGTTTTTTGTACGAAGACAAAGGACATACTCGAGTCATAGGGTATTCTGATGCAGACTGGGTAGGATCTCCCATTGATAGGAGATCTACTTCTGGTTTTTATATATTTTTTGGAGGTAACCTTGTTTCTTAGAAAAGAAAAAAGCAGAATGTTGTGGAGAGATCCAGTGCAGAGGAAGAGTATCGAGCTATGGTCATAGCCAGTCAAGAGCTTATATGGCTTAAACAATTGCTTCAGGCGCTAAGGTTTGGAGATGTTATACAAATGACACTTATATGTGATATCCAGGCCACCATGCATATCGCCTCAAATCCAATTTTTTTATAAGAGGACAAAGTATATTGAAGTCGACTGTCCCTTTGTCAGAGAGAAAGTCATATCTGGAGAAATATCTACTAGTTTTGTTAACTCACATGATCAGCTAGCCGATATATTTACTAAGTCACTAAGAGGTGTTGGTGCAGGGGCACCAGATAAATCGAACCCGTGTTTTGATTATAGCAAAGGCACAAAGTTAAGTTTACATCGTTATCTCACGAGCTAAAACAAGTGTGCAGACAATGCTAAGCTAAAGCTGAAGGTTAGCGACACCTGGAGGAAACCGTGGTGGTCGGGTAACACTGGGAGGACTTTGGAGGGAGCCGTAGGAATCAGGTGGAAGACCAGAAGCAAAAGCTACAAAGGTAAATGTTGAGGTATGCTCGTGTGAGTGAGTGCAAGTAAGGTCATGTCCTCTTTACGGGGACGTCCTTAGGCGACGATTTGACTAAGACCTCCAAAGGAAAGGCTAAGTTGAGATCAGATGGTAAATAACCATCAAATTCACTTATATTAATTGATTTTTCGAGCTAACTCTTCATTGCAGTTGGAAACCCTGCCATCAGTTGATTGATGGCTTGTATCAGTTGACTGATGGCTCTATCAGTCGACTGGTAGGGGTAGTAGTCGACTGTTGGTCAAGGATCAGCTTCGAGGAGAGTCAAAGCTTATCTCCATTTCTCAAGGGCTAGGTGGCTTGCTCTCATTGGTTGAAGATATGAACGTCTAGGGTTTCCAAGGCTATAAAAGTAGGGGTTCTCTACCCTATTTCCATCATCAAAGCTCTCCAAAAAGCCTCCGCAATTCCGTGACTCTCCGATGACTCTACAACGATGAAGTGCTACTACTCCGATGATCAAAGATTAAGTTTTCATTTCTTTTTCGTCGGTTTAAGTTTATTTTAGCTTGTCTCTTTCATATTATTGCATTACTCTTTTTGTCTCAAAGCTCTTTATTGTAACGAGGAGAGGGGGAGTGTCCCTCTACCTCGACTCTTGGTTTTCTCTTGTACTCGCTTACTCCTACCTCCAACGAGGATAAGTATTTTAGTGATTTGCCCTCCGTACATGGTCCAGGACCATTAGGGGCTTGGATTAGCAGCCGAAGGCTGTGAACCAAGTAAAAACAAAGCTTTGTCTTATTTACTTTTTGCTATGCACTCATCTTTTAATCAAATGAAAAGAAAGATTGTTTTGTGCTATTCACCCCCCTCTAGCGCTCAAATCGATCCAACAATTGGTATCAGAGTCGGGGGCGCTAAGATTTGGTGAAACAACCAATTTGTTGGATCGAGAAGCGTCGCTAAAGGGGGGGGGTGAATAGCGATTGTAAATCTTTTCGACGTTTCGTTCGAGTAGACAATTAAACGAGTAAGAGCAGCAGAAAATAAAGGAACACGTTTATTTTTACTTGGTTCACAACCCAGTGGTTGCTACTCCAAGGCCCTATCGGTCCTAGACCGCGTACGGAGGGCAAAGCACTATAGCGTCTCCTCCTCATTGGAGGTAGGAGACAACGATCACAAAAACCGAATGTACGAGGATGAGGCAACAAGCTTACCTCACCTCGTTACGATTAAAATAAAGAATACAATAAAAATAATTACTTGCTACTGCTGCCGACGAAGGAGATTTGAACTTGTCATCGCGTCGGCGTTATGACGGCGTTGGAGCGTTGGCGTTGTAGGAGCACTTGATAAATAAACTTGATGATGATTGGAGTTGGAATCCTCCCCTCCTTTTATATATTTTGGCCTCTGAATATGTCTCCTCTTTTTTCGAAACAGATCACAAAGTTGTCCAAATTTTATCGCGAAGTGGCCGCGTCAAACCTTATCCATTTTGACTTAGCGCAAAGGTTGATTCGTCGCCATCAGTCGACTGCTTGATGTCCAGCAGTCGACTGCCAGCCTGGCCACCTCCTTGCAGTAAGAGGTTAGCTTGGAAAATGATAAATGAGACGGTTTCTGACCGTTCGATCTCGACCTAGACCTTCCACGGGAAGTCTTAATCGGATCGCCACCTACGGTCGTCCCCATAAAGAGGACACGACCTTACAATCTCTTACTCACACGAGCTTACCTCGATAGTAGCTCTCGCTTCCGACCTTCCACTCGATTCCTTCGGCTCCCTCCGAAGTCACTCGAGTGTCGCCCGACCACCGCGGCTTCCTCCGGGTATCACTAGCCTTCAGCTCCAGCTTTAGCACTTTTTCTGCACACTTGATTTAGCTCTTGAGATAACGATGTAAACTTAACTTTGTGTCTTTGCCATAATCAAAACACAAGTTCGATTATCTAGTGCCCCTGCACCAACACAATCTAGCCTTTTTTATAGATTTGTTTTGAATTTTACGAGTCTTTTTCCATTTGTTTACATTTTTTCCCGCACTACTAATCCAAGACGAAGTCTTGGTACTCTTCTTTTGGTTGTGTTTTGCAAGTATTCGCTTTTAGAGTAGTCGACGGTAAAAGCAGCATAACTTTTTATACAAGTTGACCCACAAAATGTGCTACCTACCAAAACAAAGATCTCTTAGAGATCTACATTTTTTATGAGGGTTTACCCTCATAACAAGATGTCTTCATCCCCAAAAACCAACGTTTATTACCCTTTCGGGTACATCGAAGGTTGTAAGTGCTCATTTTTTATTTTAGTTGGTTATTTTTCATTTATTCCTTTTATTTCTTTTCATTTACTACATTACTAATCCAAGTCGAAGTGTTGGAACCTTTTTTGTGTTTTTTTTATTATTTTGTGTGCAAGGTTTTCCTTCCAAATGGCCCACATTGAGGGGTATAGCACCATCCGACCTCCATTCTTTAACGAAGATGATTTCCATTATTGGAAAGGTCGGATGGAGTGTTTTCTAAAAACACAAGTCGAGACTTGGATAATCATCCAAACTGGCTTTGCTCTACCCATCAATGATCAAGGCGAGTCCTTGGACTTCGACAAGTGGACCAATGCAACCAAGAAGCAAATCGAAGATGATGCAAAGGCGACCCAAATGTTGCAGTGCGGTCTATCCAAAGAGGAGCTCAATCGCATCGGACCCTTCATCAGCGCAAAGGACCTGTGGAACAAATTAATTGAGCTACACGAAGGAACATCCGATGCTAAGCTATGTAAAAGGGATTTGTTTTTAAATAAACTATACAATCTAAAGAGGCAGGATCGCGAGACCGCCACCCAACTACATGCGTGGATCCAAGACATCGTCAACGATCTTCACTTGATCGGGCAAGCCGTAGAGAACCGGGACCTTATTGTAGGGAGTTGCTTCGGAGGCTCATTGGCTCCCATGTCCCCGGATTAAAATTTTCACTAATGAAAGAACTAATCTAGATGGGATGAGTTTCCTTAGCACAACCAATTCGTCGTCGTGCTAACAACTTGAGTGATCGCTTGAACAAACTAGTTGTTCAAGCAACACAACTCTTCTAGTTGGTTAGCCACGGAAGAGACGACGGACGGATCGCCGATTTTTGTGTTTGTCTTCGGGGTCCATGATTATACAAAGTATATACAAATGCACACTTGTATAATCAACACATAAAAGAACATGCTAAGATCAGAAAATAAAGCTGTAAAACTTTTATACCTCACGATCTTCTACCGAATGTCCTATCCTCCTCGTGGACGACGTGTGGGCGAAGATCCTCCACGAGTAGAAGCCTTCTAGATCGCGTTCTTCCCTTCCTTGTTCACTGTGAACAAAGAGAAGAACCAAACAAAACTTCTTCTTCTTTCTAGAACTAGCCACCAAGCCAAGGAGCTCGATGTAACCGCCGGCCAAGGAGTGAATTCTTGAGCACCGGCCAACCTTGAAACAATGTTGCCGCCGGCCACCAAGATGGGATATGGATGAATGCCGCCCAACCTTGTATCAATGTTGCCGCCGGCCACCAAAGAGAAAAGGGAGGAAGAAGAGAACCGGCCAAGGATGAGAAGAGGAAGTGGGGCGCCGGCCAAAACCCTAGGGAGAACAATGATGTTGCCGCCCACTTCTAGCCACCCAAAACCCTAACTCCTTTAGGGTTTGTTGCCGCCCACTTCTAGATAGGCAAACCCTAATTTCCAAGCACTACCCTTGCCGCCCAACCTAAGCCCTCTATTTATAGAATTGGGCTTAAGCCTCCTTTAATCTCCACCGTCGGATCTAGGGATTTAATCTCCACCGTCGGATCTAGGGTTTTATCCCAACCGTCGGATCTAGGGTTTCATCCCAACCGTCGGATATAGGATTTCATCCCAACCGTCGGATCTAGGGTTTCATCCCAACCATCGGATCTAGGCTTTCATCCCAACCGTCGGATCTAGGATTTCATCCCAACCGTCGGATCTAGGGTTTCATCCCAACCGTCGGATCTAGGGATTTAATCCCAACCGTCGATTCTAGGGTTTCATCCCATCCATCGGATCTAGGGATTGAATCCCAACCATTGGTTCTAGAGTTTTGTTTTACATCCTTAGATCTAGACTTCATGAGGATTATATGAGGCTACGATAGGGACCATAAGGAGGAGTTGGATCTTGGCCACCCGATGGATCGGAACCACACAAACTTGATCCATCAATGATGTTCCATTCCACTAGAGGATCATCATTGAACTACCTCACCAACCCCCATAAATTAATATGGGCTCCATATATTATTTGTACATTCATCTCCCCGTGTTTAAGATATCGAATGTTCGTCAATTAATTGATTTACTGACCATCAATTAATTAACATCTAACTCCTCGAGTAGTACCACTCAACCTTATCACCATGTTGACTAAGTCAACCAGCTGGGTTTACATGATGAACCTTATGAGCTCCTCAAGGCGACATCATCAACCTAGTATATAGGACACGGTTTCCTCCTATAATCAACGACACACCATGTAAATAATATCATTTCCCAACTTACCAGGCATATTGATTTAATCCATCTAAATCTCACCCTCTGGTAAATCAAAGAAATAAATACTAAGTGCATGTGCCCGTTATTATATCGGGATTAAGAGCATGTACAACATAATATCCGAGGTCCGATTCAATTATATAGTCAGCAATTAATTGAATCACCTCTATGTCGGTCCTGCTCAATACACCTAAGTGTACTAGTGTAACTCTATGTTCAAGACAAAACAATACCAAGCTACACTACAACCATGCCAATGGTTTGTCCAAAACCATCTTGGTTGTGAGCCTCTACTTATATTTTACAAGGGACTGATAACATGATCTTCTGCACCACACCAAGCACCATGTTATCTACAATGTAAAATATTAGACAATATGCACACACATATAATAAATATATAAAGTACAAACAATGATCATGTGATTCTTATTCCAAAATAAAATGTTCATACAAAAAGAGCTAGACTTTTAGTATACATTCCAACACTTATAAGGTATGCTTTAAATTCTTTCCCAAGGACTACCTTGTGGGCAACCATGGTTGATTCCTACAAGGTTTCTAAGGACCTTTCAAAACTTAGACTAGACAAAATGTTTTCGGAATTCAAACTTCACAAACAAACTAACGTGATCTGGGACGAGAGAGGTGTTGCCTTACTTGCAAGACGAAGAAGAAAGGAGAAGAACAGGCCACCTCCCGAGCAAGAAGATGGATCTGAACCCGAGGACGAATCCGAATCTGAAGAGGAGGTCGCAATAGTCAACATGGTATGAAGAATAGTTCGAAAAGAAAGAGAGAAATTCAGGAACGAGAAAAAGGGAGCAAAGAAGGCTCTTCATGCAACTTGGGAGAACGAAGAAGAAGAAGGCATCGGCATATCATACATGGCAAGACCAAAAGAGTCCGAGTCAGAGTCCGAAGCCGAGTACGAGTCCAACTCCGACTCCGACTCCGAGCCCGAAGCCACCTTCGAGAAGAAACTCAAAGCTGGATCAAAAGAGAAAATAAAGGTTAGTCGTTCGTTAATTAGTACTTTATATCTTAAAATTAAAATGCTTACTAGGAAATTAGCTAAGTTCAAGTCTAGGGTCGAGACCTTGCTTGAGGAATGTGAAACCCTCAAGCAAGAGGCCACCCTAACCTCTTTGACTAGTCAAGTTCGAGAGTAGGACTCAACTCGAGTTGAAAAACTCGAAGAAGAGAACTCTCTCTTGAAAGGACAAGTCCAAGAGCTCGAGGCTCGGTTGGACTCGGGTTTAGTCCAAAGACTACGAATAGATCATATATGTCTATCGTAAATCATAATCATCAATGAGTCCAAGCTTGGGTCCCTAAAACTCTATTAAACTCACATATAAGGACCAATAAGTATTGGATTCCCCAGGATCAAGTTCATTATTTGAATAGACCATATTGGTTCAATCGTCCAGGGGGAGCTAATACAAAAATAGAATACCCAATAACTTAGCATGATAAAACTTTTATTTTATTTTAATTTTTAGAACAGCTAGATAGAGAAAATAGTTAGTCAACTCTTTACAACATAGTATCAGGATGCGGCGAGATGATAGTATGTTAGGGAAACAAAGTCTCGTGTATTCGAGCTAGATAAGGCGTATCTAGCTTGATGCACTTGACCGAGTGGAACTAGCTGAAGCTATCTCGCCATATCGTAAACTAGTTAGACCAGGAAGTAGTCTTAAGTGACTCAAGTTATCATTTTTCTGAACTTGGCTTTGTCTAAGGAAGTGGTCGTTGTTCCGATAAAAGAAGGCCTCTGTGCCTCGCCACGACTTGGATGCCAATTTCTCGAAAAGGTGACTTGACAAGCTTAGGGTTAAATCTGAATCTAACCCAAGGTTGACTAACTTTAATTAAGTTCAAATCATCTCATAAAATATATAAGGCGAACAAATCCTGAGACACATAGAATGGGTGAGATTATTAAGGAACAATTTTAATATACATAACCTTTTCAAAATGCTATCTATTTTTTTAACTATTGCACTTAGACGAATAATTATAATTAGCCAATGTTAACTATAAAACCCTCTAGGCCAAAGTTTAGCGCCCCCTACCTCTCTTATACCTTATATACTTGACTAAGGGGGAGAGCAAACTAAACCTAAGGGTTATAAATCTTTAAAGTTTTTCTTGAAACTAAACTTATAAGTATTTTGAAATTCAAAACCATCTTTCAAATACTCTTATTGTTGGTGCAAAAGGATATACCTCGAACTGATGAACTTAACCAATTCGAGACACATGCTTGGACTCATACTCATTTTTTTAATGCCTGCTATAATATTACGTTTTTAAAACCCCTACATTTTATAAAACCACCAACCTATTTTTGATTCATGGCAAAAGGGGGAGAAGAGCATAAGTTAAGGGGGAGTAACAAGTAACAAATTTTAAATTTGAAAAATTAAAATTATTTCTTCTAAGACTCACCTAGGGTTAAGAGGGAGTTCGTTTACTTATTGTCCTGCTTTAAATTTCCCTTAACTTTGCGTCAATTTGCCATAGGATCAAAAAGGGGGAGATTGTTGGTGCAGGGGCACCAGATAAATCGAATCGGTGTTTTGATTATGGAAAAGATACAAAGTTAAGTTTACATCATTATCTCACGAGCTAAAACAAGTGTGCAGACAATGCTAAGCTAAAGCTGAAGGTCGGCGACCCCTGGAGGAAACCGTGGTGGTCGAGCGACACCGGGAGGACTTCGGAGAGAGCCGAAGGAATCAGGTGGAAGATCGGAAGCAAAAGCTACAAAGGTAAATGTTGAGGTAAGCTAGTGTGAGTGAGCACAAGTAAGGTCGTGTCCTCTGTACGGGGACGTCCTTAGGCGACGATCAGACTAAGACCTCCAAAGGAAAGTCTAAGTCGAGATCAGATGGTAAATGACCATCAAATTTACTTATATTAATTGATTTTTCGAGCTAACTCTTCATTGTAGCTGGAAACCCTACCATCAGTTGATTGATGGCTTGTATCAGTCGACTGATGGCTCTACCAATCGACTGGTAAGGGTAGTAGTCGACTGTTGGTCAAGGATCAGCTTCGAGGAGAGTCAAAGCTTATCTCTATTTCTCAAGGGCTAGGTGGCTTGCTCTCATTGGTTGAATATCTAAATGTCTAGGGTTTCCAAGGCTATAAAAGTAGGGGTTCTCCACCCTATTTCCATCATCAAAGCTCTCCAAAAATCCTCCGCAATGCCGCAACTCTCCGACGACTCTACGACGATGAAGTGCTACTACTCCAACGATCAAAACTTAAGTTTTCATTTCTTTTTTGTCGATTTAAGTTTATTTTAGCTCGTCTCTTTCATATTATTGCATTACTTGTTTTATCTCGGAGCTCTTTATCGTAACGAGGAAACGGGGAGTGTCCCTCGACTCTTGTCTTTCTCTTGTACTCGCTTACTCCTACCTCCAACGAGGAGGTGTATTTTAGTGATTTACCCTCCGTACATGGTCCAAGACCGTTAGGGCCTTGGATTAGCAACCGAAGGTTGTGAACCAAGTAAAAAACAAAGCTTTGTCTTATTTACTTTCCTCTGTGCACTCGTGTTTTAATCGAACGAAAAGAAAGATTGTTTTGCGCTATTCACCCCCCCCCCCTCTAGCACTCAAATCGATCCAACAAGAGGTCCCCGAATTGACTACATATGTAACAAGCTGAGTGCATATAATTTATAGTCTTCATCTTGAGGGGGAGTGTTATAATATTGTAAATATGGCTAGGGATAATTTGTTATCTCTAAATATGGTTAGGGATAATTATTTCCTAGGATAGAGTTTGATTTATTTTGTTAAATAGGCCCTAACTTGTATATAAATCGGGCTCTTCCATGTAATAAGTAGCTCTCTTTTTATGAAAATAATAGTTCTAAATCCGAGTCTAACCTTGTTGTACATGACTCTTTGCGATCCAAGAAGTAGGTCAAGACCCTTGGACCCCAAAGTGAACCTTTCTAACGTCTTCCTAAGCTCTTGAACTTGTCCTTTCAAGGGAGAATTCTCTTCCTCAAGTTTTTCAACTTGAGTTGAGTTTCTCTCTCGAACTTGACTAGTTGAAGAGGTTAGGGTAGCCTCATGCTTAAGGAGTTTAACCTCCTTATGCAAGGACTCGACCTTAGACTCGGACTTAGATAACTTCTTATTTAAGTACCTAATTGCATTATACAAAGTATTGATTAAGGATCAACTTACCTTGATAGACCCTTTTGAACTGGATGTGGATCCGTGGCTTGTCTTGAATTGAAACTCTATGTCGGATCCGGAGTCGGACTCAGTCTTGGACTCATAGTTGGTCTCGGGTTCAGATTCGGACTCAGACTCGGTTGGTTTTGCCATGAATGCCAAGTTATTGAGTCCTTCTTCCTTCGAGTTCTCTTCCCAAGTTACGTTGAGATCATTCTTGGTTTGTGGTTGCTTGTTCTTTAGCCTCGGACATTCGGATTTGATGTGACCTCTCTTGTTGCATTCGTAGCACTTGTACTCGGGTCTCTTCTCCTTAGTTTTCTTGATGGGTCGCCTTCAACTCTCGATCATCTTCCAAACTAGATTAACTAGCTCAGTCTCCATTTCATCATCTACCTCCGATTCATACTCTTCTTATTCGGGAGGTGTCTTGCTCTTTCCCTTTCTTCTTTGACCTACAACCAAAGCAATACTTTTCTTGACCGGGACCAAGTTAGATTGTTCATGCAACTCAAATTCTGAAAATAACTCATCTAATCTAATCGTTGAAAGATCTCTAGATACTTTGTAGGCATCAACCATGGATGCCCACAAAGTAGTCCTAGGAAAAGCATTTAATGCGTACCTTATGACGTCTCGGTTCTCCACCTTTTGTCCAATGGAATGGAGTATGTTCATTATGTCTTGAATTAGCACGTGGAGTTGCATTGCCATCTCGTTGTCCTACATCTTTAGATTAAATAATTTATTTAAAAGTAGATCTCGTTTACATACCTTCGTGTCGGTCGTCCCCTCATGCAACTCAATGAGTTTGTTCCAGAGTTCCTTGGCACTGATGAAAGGGCCGATGCGGTTGAGTTCTTCCTTGGAGAGATCACACTACAGGATTCGAGTGGCTTTCGCATCTGCCTTTACTTGTCGCTTCATTGCATTTGTCCACTTGATGCAATCCAAGAATTCTCTGTCTTCATTTCTTGGTAAGTTAAAGTTCATCTGGATGATGATACACATCTTGACTTGGGTCTTTAGGTAACATTCCATCCGACCCTTCCAATAATTGAAGACGCCTCGGTTAAAGAACGGAGGTCAGGCGATGGTAACCCCTCAAGATGGGCCATCAAAAAGAATCTTGCACAAAAACACACACAATGAAAAATTCCCAAGACTTCGTCTTGGATTAGTAGTGCGGGATAAAAAAAACTTAAATTAATTTAAGCAACGAAAAAATATGAAAATAATAGAAAACTTGCTAGACCGGTGGTTGCACCGAATTTGAGTGTCCCCTCTCTGATACCAATTGTTAGATCGAAGAAACACACTAGACAGGGGGTAGGGGTGAATAGCATACGAGAAATTCTTTTCTTTTTCGTCGAAAACACAAGTTGCACAGCAGAAGTAAAAGGAATACAAAAGAAAATGACACATTTCTTTTTACTTGGTTCACAACCAAAAGGTTGCTAGTCCAAGGACTTGCGATCCAAGACTACTTTCGATGGGGCAATCCCCTAGAAAGTCTCTTTCTCATTGGAGGAAAGATACGATGATAACAAATGAAAGATAGAGGAAGAGGCAACAAGCCTACCTCTCCTCTTAGCAAATAAAAGCACAAGTACAAAGTAAAGACAATAAATGAATAGAGCTACTGACTAAAGGTTGGAAGTTGGCCATGATGTCGGAGTTATGACGGTGTAGCATGTTGGGTTTCCGGCACCGCGGCGTGTGTGTGTTCGATCATGTTTCGTAAACATGAGCACAGCGGAAGCAATTAAAAATAATAAATCTATATTTATTACAACACACACAACACACACATGCTATTACAACAAGTGTAGACATAACCGTAAATTAAAATTTGCAATAAAAGAAATTATCTACGTTATACCTTTCGTATGACGTGTAGCGGGAACGGCATCAACCGGAACGATCCTCGTAAGAATCGTCTCTATCCGTATCCACGCCGAGCTCCTCGGGATGACTTTTCTAAGTCACGAGCTTCGTCTTCGTACGGGTTACTAGCCTCGTGTTGAAGACGACGTGATCGAGAGATGATCACGATCCGAATCCAAATTCGGATCCTAAAACGAGTTCTCAAAACTCGCTTCTCCGGAGAGGTATTCGTCAACCAATTGACGAATCCTTCGTCCTCCACCTCAGAGGATTACCGGAGATCAAATCCCCGGTAAGTTAGCCACTGTCGGAGCACTAACCGTCGTCCAAACGACGCTCCGACGAGAGGAGAAGAAGCTGTCCAGAAAACTGGACAGCTTGGTGGAGGAGTAGGCGCCGGCCAAAACAAGGAGAGAAAAAGCTCACCTTGATGCCGAACCTATAGGAGATCACCGGAGGGTCGCCGGAGGTTCACCGGCTGGAGCTTGGACGCCGGCAAGGGTCTTGGACGGCGGCACAAAGCTGGGCGGCGGCAGCTTGTAGTTGGGCGCCGAAAATTCCTCCAAGGGGTGGGCGGCAACTTCAAGCTAGGGTTTTGATTGATTAGGGTTTAACAATCCCTTAAGCCCTCTTTTATAGAGAACTAATTCTCTTAATGGTTAATGGATCATATCCATAAAGCCCGTTAACCCGCTCCATTAGGATAAGTTAAAATAAACCAAACCATGATGGTTTATTTTAAGTTAAAATGAACCGAACCAACCTTTGGTTCATTCGTTTAATATAAACCAAACCCTTTGGTTTATTCTCATCCATTGGATTAGAACCAAACCATTTTGGTCCATCCATTATGTCTTCATAAGACACGGCCCATCCACGCTTCCATTGCGACTGAAACAATTTCATGCTCGCTTTATGTTTGGTCCAACCAAACATAGTTTCTCTCGGTCTGAGAATCCCATTCTCAAGCTCGTTTTAAATCCTTTGGATTACACTCGTTGTGCGTGTGACCAAATAGGTTCTCGGTTTATGTTGGCCATCTATAATTAACCATTAATTATAGAACGATCATGAGTGGCACCTAGTAGTACATCATGATCCCCAATTAATCGAAAAGATCAACGGTTGATCCAGAACTATTTCTGAAACCCTTCAGTAGCTCGAATGAATCGTGCCCCATTCCCTTCACTCATCTTATACCCACTTAGTTCAAGACATGGTCTATTGTGTCAGTCCCCACTAGGCTGACTACGTCACACCTAGCCCAAGTATCATTTCATAGTCCTAAGGATTCTAGTTACTCCACATGTATCGAAGAGTACCTTACTCTAAACATGTAATGCTTTGGACAAATACTTTAGTAACAATCAGACGAGATTCCATGGGTATACATCTCCTCGCAAGGAGTGGTGAATCCTTTATAGGCTATTCAAACACCTTCGATCACTTCGACTTATACCCAATCATCCCGGGTCCACATCTCCTCGGAGATGTTTGCTTAAGATGTCAAAGCATAAGTCTCCATGATCAAGATGACTTGAATACCGCAAGTCAAAGGAACATCGCACTTAAGCCACAGTAAGAACTTCATTGACATATCTATATATGCAGAGAACCATATGAAGTCTTACGGCTGGTCACTCCAATGAACTAGTTGTAGGGAATTCTCATATGCCGAATGGCATATGCGCAACGGAAAATAGGATCCCTTCCAAGTGATCCATGCGAAAGCAAACTCGTATAAAATAAATTTCTCTAAACCAAGCCTATCTTATAGGAGAGTTCTACCTTTGTTGCGTGCCCTTTGCAATCCCGCTTTTCCTTTCGGTTTGTTGGATCTTTAGCACGTTCAAGTGTCCGTGCCTCTATACGTATCCACATGAGCACGCTCTTGTCTCACAAAAGGAAAACTAGAAGAGCTCTCCTTGACTTCTTGCTAGAGAAGTCCCTAAAGGAGAGGAAGAGAGGGAAAAGGAGAAAGGAAGAAGAAGACTCCTCTTCTTGCTAGCCTACACTCACAAACCCACACAACTAAAGCTTCCACCAAGCTTTCTCACCACTAACACAACCAAAGCTTCCACCAACAACAAAAGCCAATCCTCTCTTTTGGCCGGCCACTTGAGGTGTCTTTTATAGGGTTGGAAAAACCCTTTCACCTCCACACATTCAATGCAATCCATTGCATTGAGACATATCCTTGTTTGGCCTGCCACTTAAGGAGACAAAACCATTTTGTTTCCTTCCACCTTAACTAGCTTATGTGGATGCTTAGGTGGCATGCTTATGTGGCATGCTTATGTGGCATTCTTATGTGGCATTCATGCATGTTGAATTAATCTTATTAATTCAATTAAGCTTATGTTATCATATTGAATTAATCTTATTAATTCAATTAAGCTTATGTTATCATATTGAATTAATCTTATTAATTCAATAAGGTAACATATTGAATTAATCTCATTAAATCAATTAGCTAAAATTCTCATTAAGCTTAAAGTCCAAACACCATTTTGTACTTAAGCTTATTCCCAAATTATTCTAGTCAAACTAGAATACTCTAATTCCTCTAATTATCATGCTCTTTGTGTGTGACCCTATAGGCTCTCATAACGTTGGCAGTGGACCTAAACTCTTTTAGATACACAAGCAATGAGCGGCATCTAGCAATACATCATTGCTACCCAAGTTACGAGATAAGTCAAGATCCGACTAACCTTTCCGTGACTACTATAATATATGACCGTGTCCTTCTATCCTTGATATCAGATTGATCAATGAGGCATAGACCGTGTCATCCTCGATCAATCTATGTGTTTCTTGATCCCTGAGTAAACTAACTCAAACAAATGAGCTCAATATCTCATATTGACTCATTCGAGCATGGCCATGCATTTTAGTAGTTCTACTCAATCAAGGGGCCCACCGATATCACTCTCGTCATATGAGAGGGATAGATCCCATCTACATCACTCACATCCCTCCGCATAATTTGTTATATACCCAGTAATCGCCTTTATGGTCCACCCTGTTACGGGTGACGTTTGACGATACCAAAGTACACAACTCCTTATGTAGGGAACCGTAGTGACTTCAGGTCTGAGGACTATTCATACCAATAGTCACATGAGAAAGTTTATGACACTCATATAACGATCCATGAAACTTTCTCATGGCGGGTCAGTTCAGTATATATTCTCTAATATATACCCATGTGTCAACTTGATATCATATATCCATGACTTGTGAGATCAAGTCATCAATTGACCTACATGCTAGTCTTTATGTATTAATATTTCCCTTGCATATTAATACTTGACTAGGAACATTTAGAAAGTGTTCTCTACAGCCTCTCATAATCAATTATGTCAATTGATGTGCTGTAGATAAGAACCTACTTTTCTAGGGCATTACTATATTTAATTTAGCTGGCACAAGCAAGACTTAAATATAATAACCAATCCTTTGCCTTTATAGAATATGATACAAAATGTTCCCTATTCAACCATCACATGATTGGTTCTTAGGGCTATAACTAACAATCTCCCACTAGCACTAGTACCAATCACTATGATATCTAATACCTAGTGACCTAGTGTGACCATCATGCTTCCTCCGTACAAAGCCTTGGTCAATGGATCTGCGATGTTAGCTTCACGCGGTACTATCCTGCCATCTCCTCTATCGATGATCTCTCGAATGAGATGGAAGCGCGATATGTGTTTGGTCCGATGTGATCGAGGTTCCTTAGCTGTCGCGATAGCCCCATTGTTGTCACGAGAGGTCTATTGGATCTGCAATGCTAGGAACTACCCCAAGTTCACGATGAACTTGCGGAGCCAAACAGACCTCCTTTCTTTGCATCGGATCTTTGCAATATACTCGGCCTTGTAGAATCGGCAAGCATGTCTGCTTTGAACTCTTCCAGCTCACAGCTCCACCATTCAGGCAAAACACGTACCCCGATTGCGATCTATAGTCATCCTTGTCTGTTTGGAAGCTTGCATCACTGTAACCCTTTACAGTTAGCTCCTCATTGCCTCCAAATATCAGGAAATATTCTTTCGTCCTTCGTAAGTATTTAAGAATATTTTTAGCTTGCTCTCCGATGACTTTCACTGGATCGGTAGTATCTACTGTCATACTCAAAGCATCTGAGATGTCGGGGCCAGTACAAAGCATGGCGTATATGATAGACCCTATAGCGGATGCATAAGGATCTTATCCATGCGGTCTCTCTCCTCCTTAGAAGAGGGACATTGAGTCTTGAAAGACTTACACCATGTGATAAAGCGAAACCCTTTCTTGGAATTTTGCATAGCAAAACGATCTAGCACTTTATCAATGTATGTACTCTGACTTAGGCCAAGTAATCTTTTAGATCTATCTCTATAGATCTTGATGCCTAGAATATAGGCATCTTCACCTAAGTCTTTCATCGAGAAACAATTCCCTAACCATATCTTCACAGACTGGAGTGAGGGAATATCATTTCCGATGAGAAGTATGTCATCTACATACAAGACAAGAAATACAACTGCGCTCCCACTATTTCTCTTGTAGACACAAGGCTCATCTTCATTCTTGATGAAACCAAACTCTTTGATTGCATCATCGAATCGAAGATTCCAGCTTCGAGAGGCTTGCTTTAGTCCATAAATGGACCTTTGCAGTTTGCATACCTTTCCAGGATGCTTTGGATCTTCAAAACCCTCAGGTTGTGTCATGTACACATCCTCGAGTAGCTTCCATTGAGCGGTTTTGACATCCATCTGCCAGATCTCATAATCGTGGTAGGCTGCAATAGCAAGTATGATCCGAATGGATTTAAGCATCGCAACTGGTGAAAAGGTTTCATCATAGTCAATACCATGAATTTGTTTGAATCCTTTAGCCACCAATCTACCTTTATAGGTATGCTTATTACCATCCATGTCAGTCTTTACTTTAAAGACCCACTTACACCCAATGGATTTTACCCCTTCAGGTGGATCAACCAAAGTCCATACTTGGTTAGTGTACATGGATTCCATTTCGGATCTCATGGCCTCTAGCCATTTCTCGGAATCTGGGCTCATCATAGCTTCTTGATAGGATGTAGGCTCATCAAGATCAACAAGCAATACCTCACCGTTGTCAGTCAAGAGAAAAGAATATCTCTCAGGTTGACGACGGATCCTATCAGATCTACGAAGAGGTTGGTCTACTTGAACAGGTGTTTGCTCCACAACTCTTTGGGCAACAATTTCCTCATCCACAACACTTTGTGGTTCCTGTTCATTTTCCATCGAAGCCTTAGTGTTATCATCATCTTGAACTTCTTCAAGATGAATTTTACTCCCACTAGTATTTCTAGAAATAAATTCTCTTTCTAGAAAGACAGCATTTCTGGCAACAAACACCTTGCCAAGTGTGGGATTGTAAAAGTAATATCCCTTAGTTTCCTTGGGATATCCTACAAAATAACACTTATCTGATTTGGGTCCAAGTTTATCTGAGACTTGACGTCTAACGTAAGCTTCACAACCCCAAATCTTTATAAAAGACATTTTGGGACTCTTCCCGGTCCATATCGTATATGGTGTCTTTTCTACGGCTTTTGATGGAACGCGATTAAGTGTGAAAGCGGCTGTCTCTAGAGCTAAACCCCAAAAGGAAGTAGGTAGATCAGTCTGGCTCATCATTGATCGTACCATATCTAATAGAGTACGATTTCTCCTCTCAGATACACCATTCCATTGTGGTGTTCTAGGTGGAGTGAGTTGGGATATTATCCCACACTCAGCCAGGTGATCACGAAACTCTTGACTAAGGTATTCACCACCTCGATCTGATCGAAGTAGCTTAATACGCTTACCAAGTTGGTTTTGTACTTCATTCTTGAATTCTTTGAACTTTTCAATGGATTCTGACTTATGTCTCATCAAATATAAGTAGCCAAATCTACTCATATCATCAGTGAAAGTAATAAAGTACTTATAGCCTCCTCTGGCTTCGACATTGAAAGGGCCACATACATCAGTATGTATGAGTCCTAACAAATCCGTCGCTCTCTCGCCATGTCCACTAAATGGAGTTTTAGTCATCTTTCCTAAAAGACAAGACTCGCATACCTCATATGATTCAAAATCAAATGAGTCCAATAATCCATCTTTATGGAGTTGGGATATGCGTTTTTCATTTATGTGACCTAGGCGACAGTGCCAGAGATATGTTTGGTTCAAATCATTCGATTTGAACCGTTTGGTATTTACGTTATAAATTGGGTTATCTAAATCTAGAACATAGAGACCATTCATAAGTGGTGCATTACAATAGAACATTTCATTTAAATAAATGGAACAACATTTGTCCTTTATTATAAAAGAAAAGTTTTTCTTGTCTAAACAAGATACAGAAATTATGTTCTTTGTTAATGCGGGTACATAGAAGCACTCCTCTAGTTCTAAGATAAGCCCAGTGGGCAAAGACAAAGAATATGTTCCTACAGCTACAGCAGCAACTTTTGCGCCATTGCCTACTCGTAGGTCCACTTCACCCTTTGCCATTATTCTACTATTTCTCAGTCCCTGCACATTAGTACAAATGTGAGATGCACATCCGGTATCTAATACCCATGTAGAAGAAATAGATAGATTAACTTCTATAACGTGTATACCTGAGGCAGAAGTCCCACTTCTCTTGTTCTTTACTTCCTCAAGGTAGACTTTGCAGTTCCGCTTCCAGTGTCCAGTCTCACCGTAATGGAAGCAGTCCCCTTCCTTAGGTACTTTACCTTTACCCTTTGAAGTGGATGAATTGGCCTTGCCTTTGGCTTGGGTCTTACCCTTGCCTTTGCGCTTACCTTTGTCCTTCTTGACCATTAGTACATTACTAACTTTCTTCTTGAGATTTGGTTCAGCAGTTCTCAACATGCTGAGAATCTCAGGCAAAGGTTTATCAATTTCATTCATGTTATAATTCATGACGAATTGATTGTATGCTTCCAGCAACGATTGCAGGATAACATCAGTTGCCAATTCTTGGCTCGATGGAAAACCTAGTCTTTCAGGTTCTCAACGCACCCAATCATTTTGAGTCGTGAGTTCCTACAGTGTTCCTTCTTGCATCTTGCATGCAAAAAGAGCCTTAGACACTTCAAAACGCCTGTTTGGCTTGTCCTTGATATAGTTGTTTCAAATGCTCAACCATATCATAGGCATCCATGTTCTCATGTTGCAAGCTCGAGTTCATGGTGGCAAGCATAAGGCATGACACATCTAATCGTCATCTTGATGCTTCTTATAAGCATCCTTTTGGACGAGTGGCCGTAGGCGGGTATTTCGGGTAGCCTGCTCTAGGACATATAGTTTTGCGTTCTTGCTTGAGGATAATCCTCAAGTTCCTATACCGATCAAGAAAGTTTGCTCCATTGAGCTTGTCCTTCTCAAGGATGGATCGCAAGTCGAGGGGGTGTGTCGTGGTTAGATGACATGGTGATCTACAACATTAAAATGCAAAGTTAAGTATCATACCTAAATCATTTAATTAGGCCTTTAATTAAATGAGGCTCTACTAAATTCTCATAGCTACTATTTAGCTATAAATTTATATGGGATAAAGATCCACATCATAATTGCCTTGAGTTAGCTTTGGCTAATCGCCCAAGACGTAGTATAATTAGGTAGGCAATCTTTGCCAATTACATCTGATGTAACTCTTTAATAGCTTTGGTTAAGTTTTAGATTAGTTTAGTGTTTATTCCTAAACACTTCCAGTGCCGTGGCGAGGCACGTGGGCCTTCTTGGATATCGAGCAACGACCACTTCTAAGACAAAGTCGATGTTCTGGAAATCACACAAAACTAATGTTAACACTTATGTTCAAAGCTAATATATGCCTCTACTTTCTTAACCAATTAAGAAAACACTTAATTAAGTCTTAACTAAGACTGATAGCGGACATCACGATTGTCCACTCGCACTCTCCAAGATAAAATGCATTGCTTTGCTTTGGCAAACCCAATAACAAATGATCGAGGAAGTAGTGAGTACCAACTTTGGTAGGCATATCGCTTAGACTTATTAAGAAATAAACATGTATCATATACATATTAGCATACATCACATATAAGCTAAACTAATCATGCATCACATACAAGCTAAACTAACATGCATCACATACATATTAAACTAACGTGTCATGGTTATGGCCCTTATTCTACAATCTTCTCAAGCCAATGAAAAGATTGATTGGTCAACCTAGGATAGCATCTTCTCCTAAGTGCTTCCTTTGGTTGTCTTGTGTGTTGACTTCCTCCTTGTAACCTCATCTTCCAATGGACCCTCCATCCTTGTTTTGTACATTACAAAAGGAGAAATACTGAGTTACATTCGAGTCTAAAACTAATTTTACAACAAGAATATTAGGAGAAAGGCAACACGCAGCCGTATTAAGAATTACAACACACAATCACAAACTTTTTGGGACTAGGCCATAACCATACACCATGTCATTTTAACTTTTAAAGACATTGGATATTTTATTATGTTTGAAAATTTGCTAATGCAATTATCAACTCATAATAAAATTTATCCTACTTCTATATCACATATAAAATAGAGAAACCTATTTTTATACGATCTTCTAAGTGGCTCTGATACCCTTTGTAGGAATCTCTTTATGCCAAATGGCATATGCACTTGGAAAAATTAGGATCCCTTCAAGTGATCCATGCGGCAAACTTCGTATAAAATAAATTTCTCTAAACCAAGCCTATCTTATAGGAGAGTTCTACCTTTGTTGCGTGCCCTTTTGCAATCCGCTTTTCCTTTGGTTTGTTGGATCTTTAGCACGTTCAAGTGTCCGTGCCTCTATCGTATCCACGAGCACGCTCTTGTCTCACAAAGGAAAACTAGAAGAGCTCTCCTTTACTTCTTGCTAGAGAAGTCCCTAAAGGAGAGGAAGAGAGGGAAAAGGAGAAAGGAAGAAGAAGACTCCTCTTCTTGCTAGCCTACACTCACAAACCCACACAACTAAAGCTTCCACCAAGCTTTCTCACCACTAACACAACCAAAGCTTCCACCAACAACAAAAGCCAATGCTATCTTTGGCCGGCCACTTGAGGTGTCTTTTATAGGGTTGGAAAAACCCTTTCACCTCCACACATTCAATGCAATCCATTGCATTGAGACATATCCTTGTTTGGCCGGCGACTTAAGGAGACAAAACCATTTTGTTTCCTTCCACCTTAACTAGCTTAGGTGGATGCTTAGGTGGCATGCTTATGTGGCATGCTTATGTGGCATTCTTATGTGGCATTCATGCATGTTGAATTAATCTTATTAATTCAATTAAGCTTATGTTATCATATTGAATTAATCTTATTAATTCAATTAAGCTTATGTTATCATATTGAATTAATCTTATTAATTCAATAAGGTAACATATTGAATTAATCTCATTAAATCAATTAGCTAAAATTCTCATTAAGCTTAAAGTCCAAACACCATTTTGTACTTAAGCTTATTCCCAAATTATTCTAGTCAAACTAGAATACTCTAATTCCTCTAATTATCATGCTCTTTGTGTGTGACCATATAGGCTCTCATAACGTTGGCAGTGGACCTAAACTCTTTTAGATACACAAGCAATGAGCGGCATCTAGCAATACATCATTGCTACCCAAGTTACGAGATAAGTCAAGATCCGACTAACCTTTCCGTGACTACTATAATGTATGACCGTGTCCTTCTATCCTTGATATCAGATTGATCAATGAGGCATAGACCGTGTCATCCTCGATCAATCTATGTTTTTCTTGATCCCTGAGTAAACTAACTCAAACAAATGAGCTCAATATCTCATATTGACTCATTCGAGCATGGCCATGCGTTTTAGTAGTTCTACTCAATCAAGGGGCCCACCGATATCACTCTCGTCATATGAGAGGGATAGATCCCATCTACATCACTCACATCCCTCCGCATAATTTGTTATATACCCAGTAATCGCCTTTATGGTCCACCCTGTTACGGGTGACGTTTGACGATACCAAAGTACACAACTCCTTATGTAGGGAACCGTAGTGACTTCAAGTCTGAGGACTATTCATACCAATAGTCACATGAGAAAGTTTATGACACTCATATAACGATCCATGAAACTTTCTCATGGCGGGTCAGTTCAGTATATATTCTCTAATATATACCCATGTGTCAACTTGATATCATATATCCATGACTTGTGAGATCAAGTCATCAATTGACCTACATGCTAGTCTTTATGTATTAATATTGCCCTTGCATATTAATACTTGACTAGGAACATTTAGAAAGTGTTCTCTACAACCTCTCATAATCAATTCTGCCAATTGATGTGCTGTAGATAAGAACCTACTTTTCTAGGGCATTACTATATTTAATTTAGCTGGCACAAGCAAGACTTAAATATAATAACCAATCCTTTGCCTTTATAGAATATGAAACAAAATGTTCCCTATTCAACCATCACATGATTGGTTCTTAGGGCTATAACTAACAATAGTTACCATAACTAGCATCCACGATTAACTCCGGACATCACTATGTCTCCAGCCAGTGAGAATCAGCTGCTTGGATACACCAAGGAGTATACCTCGTGCTAGTCTCGACAGAATTGATGGTGTCCAAATCCATCGATTCATCGACTAGGGATAATTCGATACATCACAATTACACATGTAGAGATACTCACTAGTTGTGATCAATCACAAATTCTCTCATCTTTGTGAATCGTATCGTGGACATTGATAAATGAGTTTAAGATCAATCAAATACATAAAACATGTATACTCGAATAGTGAATCTTCATTTATCATATAAATGGTTCATACATAAAGCGATTGCCTTAGGACATCTCTCATATATTACTAACGGACTCCGCCCGGCTAATGCCAATCGCTACGGTATCGATAGCATAAGCTCTAACATGACCCTCAAACTTACTTTGAGGTAATGCCTTAGTCAAAGGATCCGCTAAGTTCCTTTCAGTGGGAATTTTCTCGATTTGTATTTCGTTCCTACTTATGATCTCTCTGATAAGATGATAGCGGCGAAGCACATGTTTGGATCATTGATGAGACCACATCAAGTTCATAGATGAACTACTTGATCCAAACCGCTTCCTTTGCTGCTTCCAAAGCTGCAACGTATTCTGCCTTAGTGGCAGAATCTGCTATAGTGTCAAGCTTGGAACCTTTCCAACTTATTGCGCCTCCATTTTAGGTGAATACATACCCAGACTGAGACATGGAATCATCCTTGTCTATCTGGAGCTGGCATCCGTATACCCACGTATCACCATGTACCCTTCTCCATATATTAGGAACGCATCCTTAGTTCTTCTCAAGCACTTAAGGATCGTCTTAACAGCCACCCAATGATCCATTCCTGGATCAGACTGGTATCTGCTCGTGACTCTCAGAGCATACGATACATCGGGCCTTGTACATAACATAGCATACATGATAGATCCTATTGCGGATGCATTGGGAATCTTACTCATGCAAATCCTCTCGTCTTCTGTGCGCGGACACATAGACTTCGAAAGGTGTACCCCATGCCTGATGGGTAAGAAACCTTTATTGGATTCCGACATGCTAAACCTCTTTAGCACTCGGTCTATATATGTAGACTGCGAAAGACCAAGCAACCGTTTCGATCTATCTCTATAGATCTTAATCCCGAGGATGTAGGTTGCTTCTCCCAGGTTTTTCATGGAGAATGTCTTGGATAACCAAACCTTCACTGACTATAAGATTGAAACATCGTTTCCTATAAGTAGTATGTCATCGACATACAATACTAGGAATACGACTGCACTCCCACTAACCTTCTTGTACACACAAGGTTCGTCTGGATTTTGTGAGAAATCAAACTTTTTGATCGTCTCATCAAAACGGATATTCCAGCTCCTGGATGCTTGCTTCAATCCATAAATGGACCATAATTTGCATACCTTGGTTTTATCAACCGATGTGAAACCCTCAGGCTGTATCATATACACGTCCTCGAGCAGGTTTCCATTAAGGAAAGCTGTTTTCACATCCATCTGCCATATCTCATAATCATAATGTGCCGCTATGGCCAGGAGCATCCGAATGGATTTAAGCATAGCTACAGGCGAATAGGTTTCGTCATAATCAACACCTTGTTTTTGACGATATCCTTTCACCACCAATCTAGCCTTATAGGTAATCACATTACCATCCATGTCGGTTTTCTTCTTGAAAATCCACTTGCACCCTATAGGCTTTATCCCTTTAGGTGGGTCAACCAAGTTCCAAACTTGGTTTTCATACATGGAATCCATTTCCGACTTCATGGCACCAAGCCACTTATTCCCTTCTGAACTTGTCAGCACTTCTTCATAACTGGTAGGCTCCTCATCATCAATGAGTAACACGTCGTTCGATTCGCTTACGAGAAATCCATATCTCTCAGGAATATTGCGTGTTCTACCATATCTACAAAGATGTGGTGTTACAATAGGTCCAGCCGATTGCTCATCACTATGAGTTGTCGGCTGTTGTGCTTCACCAGGTATCTCATCAATGTCTATTTGAGTCTCTCGAGCCTCCTCAAGCTCGACGACACTCCCACTGTTTTCTTGCAAGAGAAACTCTTTCTCTAGAAACACAACATGCCTTGAAACAAACACCTTTTGTTCCACATGATGATAAAATTAGTAACCCCTTGTTTCCTTAGGGTATCCAATAAATAGATATTTATCAGACTTAGCATCCAATTTGTCTGATACAGTCCGCTTCACATAAGCAGGACAACCCCATATCTTCAAGTAAGATACATGAGGTTTCTTATTCCATATCTCATATGGAGTAGTTGAGACTACCTTGTAGGCATTCTGCTTAACAAGTAAATACCGTCAATGCATAGCCCCAAAAGGACTTGGGAAGAGTTGCATGATTCATCATTGACCGACCATGTCCAACAAGGTCCTACGCCTTCTCGGATACACCATTATGTGGTGTATAGGGCGGAGTCCTTGAGACAATATACCATTGTCTCTAGATAATCAAAAAACTCTTGACTTAAGTATTCACCACCTCGATCCGATCGAAGTATTTTAATACTCTTGTCATGTTGTTTCTCTACTTCATTTCTGAATTCTTTGAACCTTTCAAAGGCTTCAGACTTGTGTTTCATCAAGAACACATACCCAAACCGTGAGTGATCATCGGTGAAGGTAATGAAGTAGCTATAGCCTCCTAATGCTTGAGTTGACATAGGTCCACATACATCAGTATGTATTAGACCTAGTAACTCTCCCACTGCTCACCTTTCCAAAGAAAAGGTAACTTAGTCATCTTGCCTTTTAAGCATGATTCGCATGTATCGATGAATCCAATTCAACGATTCCGATTCCACATCTGTAATTCTGACATGCGTTTCTTGCTTATATGGCCAAGACGACAATGCCACATATAGGAGTCTATTTGATTATCCTTTCGAGCACGCGTGTTGCTCGCTTCGATATTGAAAATGTCACTGGATACGTCCAACGTATAAACACCATTGCTTAAAGTTCCAGTCCCATAAAGAACTCCATTCAAAGTTATGTAACAACAATTGTTACTAAAAGTCAAATGGTACCCATTCCTATTTAAACAAGAAATAGAAATGATGTTCTTTATCAACGAAGGAATATAAAAGCAATTGTCCAGTTCTAAGACAAGTCCTACAGGGAGTTCCAACAAATACGTTCCGATGGCGAGTGCAGCAACCATTGCTCCATTCCCAACACGTAAATTTGACTCTCCCTTGACGAGTCTTCTTCTATTCCTTAGCCCATATATGTCATTACATATATGTGAGCCACACCCAGTATCAAATACCCAAGTGTCTGAGGAAATAGAATGACAATCAATAAAGAAGATTTCTGAAGAAGATGGGGCATCCGATGCCTTATCCTTCTTCACGGACTCAAGATAAATCTTGCACTTTCTTCGCAAATGGCTCTCCTTGCCATAATGATGGCAAGTTTCCTTTTGTGCTAGTTCTACCTTCTTAGCCCTTCTCTTCTTTCCCTTCTGTTGTTCCTTTGACTTCCTCTTAGAACCTTTCTTCGAGGAATCAACTAACAACACCGCCCCTCGCCATGCTTCTCGTAAGACTCCACGCCTTCAAAGATATCGAGCAAGACTACGATGAACCTCCTAGCATCTCAGAGGTGAAGAGGAGCTTTGAGACTTCGAACCTTTCGAATCTCACTTGCTCATCAACCAACTCACAAAGATGAAGGACTACGATATGAGCATCCATATGCTCATGCTGCTTTCGTAGCTTGGGTTCCATCGTGGCTAGCATGATGCAACTCATTTGTGTAATCACTCACATGTTTCGATAGGCCAACAATTGGTCCAGCAAGGGAAGAGGCGCCGAGGACATTTGCAAGCTTTTCAACCTTGAGAACAATTCTCAAGCTTCTAAGCCACCCATGAAGCTCGCCCACTAATTTATTCGAATCCAAAATGGAACACAAATTCAAACACATCATGATCAATATATTAACTTAGAAATACAAAACGAGCATATATGAGAAAGATGATTTTAAAATGCATCAATATACATTTATAAATCCCATTCATTTTTCGAATTTCAAAAACCCCAAAATCACTTCGGGAGATCGTAGGTCCATCTCCGAATGGGCTGATATCCATCATAGTTATGAACAACCTTGGAGAGAGTCCAACAAGCCATTCATAACTACGACGGTAGGTATCAACTATACCGATTGCATATCACGTATATGCAACTATCACAATGTGCTATCAACTAATTGAATGTTCACACATACATCGGGTTGTTAACACATTAACAAGTATGCATCATATGCATAGCACCCAACTTCACCTCCCTTTACATCGACCTTGGAGAGAGTCCAACATGCCGATGCTCCAGGTTAAAGCCAACCCATTAATCGGGACATAGTTTTAATATGGTTAGAGCGCATTCAACCAATTAGCCCAGCTTGGAGAGAGTCCAACAACCAAAGCTAACGATTGACCTCTGACTCTTACCATATTAGTATTAAACTATTCCATGGTTTGAACATATTCAGGTTCGAGCCGGGCTTGGAGAGAGTCCAACAACCCAAACAAGAAACAGAACTCTGGTTCTAACCATATTAATGGAAGGTGTAGGCTTTAATATTGATTAAGGGTTTTTATGTCTCATCCTCTTTGCATGAAAATAACTATTATCTACATGGCATGGCATATATGGCATACATCTACATGTCACGACACGCATGGCATAATGTTATGCATCTAATGCAATTACATGGCATACAATTATGTCATGTATATAATTTCCTTATATGTCATAACTATTTATGGAAATAAAATATGTTTAAGATTTGATTCTCCAAATCAAATCATAATTAAATTAGGAAACAAATTTCCAAATCTAATCACATATTTTATTCATGGAATTATTTGATTAAGGAAAATCTATTTAGGAAACCAATTTCCTAAATCATTGAAACTACTTATGGAAATAAAATATTTTAAGATTTGATTTCCCAAATCAAATCATGATTAAATTAGGAAACAAATTTCCAGAATCTAATCAAATATTTTATTTATGGAAAATATCAATTTCCATAAATACTTCCAACTTTCCAAAAGTGGAAGATTTCCATAAATACTTCTAGACTTTCCAAAATTGAAAAATTTCCATAAATACTTCTAAATTTCCAAAATTTAGAAAATTTCCAGAAATACATTATGACTATCGCAAAACCAATTTTATGATTATGTCGAAACACAACCTGGGCTCTGATACCACTGTTGGGTTTCCGGCACCGCGGCGTGTGTGTGTTCGATCATGTTTCGTAAACATGAGCACAGCGGAAGCAATTAAAAATAATAAATCTATATTTATTACAACACACACAACACACGCATGCTATTACAACAAGTGTAGACATAACCGTAAATTAAAATTTGCAATAAAAGAAATTATCTACGTTATACCTTTCGTATGACATGTAGCGGGAACGGCATCAACCGGAACGATCCTCGTAAGAATCGTCTCTATCCGTATCCACGCCGAGCTCCTCGGGATGACTTCGCTAAGTCACGAGCTTCGTCTTCGTACGGGTTACTAGCCTCGTGTTGAAGACGACGTGATCGAGAGATGATCACGATCCGAATCCAAATTCGGATCCTAAAATGAGTTCTCAAAACTCGCTTCTCCGGAGAGGTATTCGTCAACCAATTGACGAATCCTTTGTCTTCCACCTCAGAGGATTACCGGAGATCAAATCCCCGGTAAGTTAGTCGCTGTCGGAGCACTAACCGTCGTCCAAACGACGCTCCGACGAGAGGAGAAGAAGCTGTCCAGAAAACTGGACAGCTTGGTGGAGGAGTAGGCGCCGGCCAAAACAAGGAGAGAAAAAGCTCACCTTGATGCCGAACCTATAGGAGATCACCGGAGGGTCGCCGGAGGTTCACCGGCTGGAGCTTGGACGCCGGCAAGGGTCTTGGACGGCGGCACAAAGCTGGGCGGCGGCAGCTTGTAGTTGGGCGCCGAAAATTCCTCCAAGGGGTGGGCGGCAACTTCAAGCTAGGGTTTTGATTGATTAGGGTTTAACAATCCCTTAAGCCCTCTTTTATAGAGAACTAATTCTCTTAATGGTTAATGGATCATATCCATAAAGCCCGTTAACCCGCTCCATTAGGATAAGTTAAAATAAACCAAACCATGATGGTTTATTTTAAGTTAAAACGAACCGAACCAACCTTTGGTTCATTCGTTTAATATAAACCAAACCCTTTGGTTTATTCTCATCCATTGGATTAGAACCAAACCATTTTGGTCCATCCATTATGTCTTCATAAGACACTGCCCATCCACGCTTCCATTGCGACTGAAACAATTTCATGCTCGCTTTATGTTTGGTCCAACCAAACATAGTTTCTCTCGGTCTGAGAATCCCATTCTCAAGCTCGTTTTAAATCCTTTGGATTACACTCGTTAGCGTGTGTGACCAAATAGGTTCTCGGTTTATGTTGGCCGCCTATAATTAACCATTAATTATAGAACGCATCATGAGTGGCACCTAGTAGTACATCATGATCCCCAATTAAGCGAAAAGATCAATGATTGATCCGTAACTATTTCTCGAAACCCTTCAAGAGCTTCGAATGAATCGTGCCCCATTCCCTTCACTCATCTTATACCCACTTGGTTCAGGACATGGTCTATAGTGTCAGTCCCCACTAGGCTGACTACGTCACACCTAGCCCAAGTATCATTTCCTCGTCCTACGGATTCTAGTTACTCCACATGTATCGAAGAGTACTTTTACTCTAAACATGTAATGCTTTGGCCAAAGACTTTAGTAACAATCCGACGAGAGGCCATGGGTATACATCTCCTCGCAAGGAGTGGTGAATCCTTTATAGGCTATTCAAACACCTTCGATCACTTTGACTTATACCCAATCATCCCGGGTCCACATCTCCTCGGAGATGTTTGCTTAAGATGTCAAAGCATAAGTCTCCATGATCAAGATGACTTGAATACCCCAAGTCAAAGGAACATCGCACTTAAGCCACAGTAAGAACTTCATTGACATATCTATATATGCAGAGAACCATATGAAGTCTTACGGCTGGTCACTCCAATGAACTAGTTACCATAACTAGCATCCACGATTAACTCCCGACATCACTATGTCTCCAGCCAGTGAGAATCAGCTGCTTGGATACACCAAGGAGTATACCTCGTGCTAGTCTCGACAGAATTGATGGTGTCCAAATCCATCAATTCATCGACTAGGGATAATTCCGATACATCACTATTACACATGTAGAGATACTCACTAGTTGTGATCCAATCACAAATTCTCTCATGCTGTGAATCGTATCGTGGACATTCAGTAAATGAGTTTAAGATCCAATCAAATACATAAAACATGTATACTCAAATAGTGAATCTTCATTTATCATATAAATGGTTCATACATAAGGCGATTGCCTTAGGACATCTCTCATATATTACTAACATAGCATTGTCGAAGAATTCTTGGTGTTTCGGAGCACTTTGGGAGCAATCTTAGATGATCAAATGAGGTGAAAAGCTTCTTCTTTATATCCCTTTGAGCTCTAGTTCATTAAGATCCAGATCTAGGTCAAAGCTCCTCATCTCCCCTCATTTTGTGGCTCTTATGTTGACTATCTTCGAAGTGATCAGATTGACCAGCAGTCGACTGATGGTAAGTTCAATCCACTGCCACTAGACTTCAATCGACTGTAAGCTTTATCACTCACCTACAGTACACGGTTAGTACAGAATACTTCATTGATGGAAATTATAATGGTACCTTACCATCCGACCTCGACCTTGACCTTCCTCCGGAAATATTAGTCGGATCGCCACCTATGGTTGTCCCCATACGGAGGACACAACCTTACCATCACTCCGCACCCGGTGCATACCTTTGGTCCTCCTGACCTGTCGCTTAGCATTCGTCCACCACCGAGGTTCCTCAACTCCCCGAGTTTCTCCTGATGTCACTCGACCACTGAGGTTTCTTGTCCTGAGATTCTCCTGGTGTCGTTGACCTTGGTAGAGCTTAATACACTACTTGCACACTCAACATACCATGTGAGATACCAATGATGACTTTGAACCTTTGCCATTATCAAAACATAGGTTTGATTATCTGGTGCCCCTGCACCAACAGTTTCAACCTCCGTCAGAGACCATTTCTATGGATATCGACGCTCTTAGGGAGATGGATTGTGGAGTGAGTGATAGGCGTGTCTATGATTCAACCGGTCCATAGGACTCCTATGAATCTTTGCATTGTGATGTTATTGTAGATACTGATGGATGTGAATTTGTAGTTGAAGTTGTTGTTGTAGCATATGAAGTGGATGATGATACTGCTGGATTGGATTTACTTTGTGATGCTATTTGTGCCACTGATACTGAGATATCTTCAGTGGAAGTAGGGTCTGAAAAATTGGTTGAGGATGATATTAGTGAGTTGCCAGCTACTCCTATTTGCAGTTTTATTACAGATGATGTTGCAGAGGAGACAGTGCCTACAAAATTTTTATGTTCAGCTATGCAACCACTCGATAAGCCTGACCGAGGAGTGATGGATAGCTAGGTTTTTCCCCGAGACTAGACACTCCCACCATAGATGAAGACTCCAAGAAATATTCTGATAAAGACCCTGATAGAAAATGCAATAATCTAGCTCCAAGGTTGGACACTTTTTTTGAATCGCCTCCGACCACCAGAGATTACGCATGATGAGGCGATGATATTGGAGGGAGCAGCACAGGACTATCATGATCGCACCATGAAGGTGCTCACTCCCATTTTGTCGATCCCACTCCCGACATGGATGTTAAGCTGAATCTTCTTTAACCGCCAAGATGGAATTTCTTTCGGACTCCACACCCTGTGAGGCTCCTTTTGTTGAACCTTCTTCAACTGCCAGGACCTCAATGGAGTTTGCTCCATTTCATTTTTTTCTTTGTATATATATTTCTTTTTCTTTATTTTTTTTTATTTTAGTTGTTAAGTTTTGTTTGTTGAGTTTTTGTTTTGTCTATTTTTCAAATAAATTCTCTAAGCATTCTTTTATATCTTCTTAGAAGTCGTGAAAGCTAGTTAAATTTGATTGTTGAGTTTTGGGATTTATTGTCATGAATGGATTAGTTGATTGCATATGGATGTTACTTGGTGATAGATTCTATGTTGATAGATTGAGATGATTTTTTTTCATTCGTAGTGAGGATTGTGCCTATTTTTATTGTTTGTGTGTGATGCACTTGTGGTAATTGTAACTCTAGAACTTGCTTTGATTCATTCTAGATCACACAACCATAGGTTTACATGATTATTATAAAGGCATTCTCACTTGTTTTCCTTTACTTCTTCTGTTAACACATGCTTACTGAATAATATTCTAGTTGTTTGTCATGTTATTTTTCTTTCCTTCCATTGTTGGTTCAATCGACCCAGGTCACGATTGACCAGACTCGAGTTTGACTCGAGCGGTATTTTGATGTTCGACAAAATATATGACAATGTGATTGTCATGGGAAAGTCCAAGTCATGGGTAATTAGCATGAAAAGTCCAAGTGGGACACTTGGCTAATGGGAAAGTCCAAGCATGGGTCTTGGCAAGGGAAAGTCTAAGCTTGAGTCTTGGCAATTGGAAATTCCAACATGGGTTGGCAAGGAAAGTCCAAGGGTTGATTTTGGTGGCGTAAAGTCCAAGGGTGGAGTCTTGGCAGCATAAGTCCAATGGTTGATGGCGTAAAGTCCAAGCGGTAGTCTTGGCAGCGTAAGTCCAATGTGACTTGGTGGTATAGACCAGCTTAGCATGACAATAACCGATGGAAGCACCTGAAGGCTAGCGCATGGATGAACAAGTCATGGATGACTTGGAGGGATCCGATAGGTGTGAGGCTGACGGAGGTGTCTAGAAGGCTTAGGTTTAGGCTAAGGGTGGTCTAAAAGTATGAGGGCATCATACTTGGGATTAAACCTCATGGTTGAGGTTATCAGTCGACTTGGACTTTGGACCAGACGATTGTCAAGTGTTTTGACACTTGGTAGTCGAGTTGACTCTTGGTAGTCGACTGGAATTATGGCCAATCGAACTACTCGGAGTCGACTCATGTTCGACTGTAGGAAATGACCGTGATCAATTACGGCATTGGGTAGTCGGTGATGGCAAGCAATGACTATCATGTATGCGATGATCGATCGGGCCTGGTTTCGAGAGTAGAATGCTCGGTAGTCGACTGGTCAGTCGGCTACGACCCTGGCAGTCGACTGTTGGGTAATGGAAGTAGACTACTAGTGTAACCATTGGCTTGAATGTCGATGTGGATTAAGCGGTTGTCTCATAATGGTACTATTGGCAGTTGACTGGGGCCTTATGTCAGTCGACTGTCAGGTGCAAAATCAGCCCGATGCAGGCAAAAAAGGAGCAACTCATGGAGGTTTTCTCTATGGTTCTTTGAGGGGTTTCTTGAGGCGATTTCAAGGTGAATTGCTGGTGCATTTCAAGGTCTTTCAAGCTCATTCAAGCAACCACATAAACAAGCATTCAAAGCCCTAGTTTTTAAAGTTTTCTTTACATTTCATTTGTTTATTTGTTGTATTTTTGTATTACTTGTGTAATTGCTTATAAGAGGTTTCTCTGCCTTCGACTTGTTGTGGAGAAGGAGTGTTTTGGTTTAGTGGTGGTGTGTGCATCGCGAGGGCTCATTCGAGCCCAATCCGTGGAGTAGGAACCTTGAGGTTCCAAACCATGTTATATTTGTACGTTGTGATTGTGTATCTTGTTATTTGTATTTGTCATTATTATTCCGCTATGCTAACAAGAGTGTAGATGATCAAACGCGAACAAATTCCATCGACGCATCGAACCCGCTATTCACCCTCCTTTAGCGGTCACCAACGTTCCTACAATTGGTATCAGAGTGAGGCCGCTCTTCAAGGTTTAACAACCAGAGGAGCACGCTAGAGGAAAGAAGATGGAGTTTGAGGAAAAACTTGTATGGAACATTAACATGACGGTTCCATATGTGCTCTATGGACAAGAAGGCTTCAATCAATGGAAGGGAATGATCAAAGACTTCATCATGATGAGGGACTTCGAAGATTGGTCCGCATTGATGGAAGGCTTCAAACCTTCTAGGGATAAGAAGGGAGATATCCTCAAATTAAAGAAGTGGACTCAAGAGCAACGCCTAAAGTTCAAGACCGAAGTTAAGGTAACAAAACTTTTAGAAGATTTGATACCTAATGATATTTTGTCTAGACTAGGTGAATATCAAGATGTCAAGGAGCTTTGGAGCTAGTTGGCAAAGCTCAATGAAGGACCACCACTAGCTTCAAGTGAAGAACAATCACAAGAAGCCGAAGAATGTTCATCGGCTCAAGAAGAGGAGGAGGCCGAAGAAGAAAGCTCATCCTCACAAGAAAATGAGGAGTCGGAAGTTGAGAAGTAGTCAACTTCCGGATCAGTGGAAGAGGAAGAAGTAGAGGAAGGCTTGATAAGTTCATTTTTATCGGGTTGTTTTACTTCATGGATTAGATATTTTAGGCTCTTTGATGGGGTACTTAGTGTTATTCAGTATGTTTTTCCATATTGGATCTATTTGCAATTCATCGTTAATTCCTATAACTTCAATATTATTTTTCACGAGTTGACTGTGATTTTATAGAAAACATGAAAAGGGGCCTAAGTGGAGAAATCAGAGTCGTTGATCCATATCCTGATCCATCATTTGTTGCTTAGCCATTGGATTAAAAGAGAGCCAAATCAGCATTGGATTCGAGCTAAATTAATCTCAGCCATTGGATTAGAAGAGGGTTAGAGCAGCAATCAAAGCCTTAATCAAAGAAATCAACCCTAGCTTTCATCAATGGCTAGGATTTGGTGGCTTATTGGATCGGACGGTCATGCCAAATCACTCAAGTTTTCTCCATCACGCAGACTCCAGAACAAAAAAATCGTACAATGCAGTTTTCTTCTTCCTAAATCGCACAGCTTCCTCTCCAACGTCCCGACGCCGGCGGCTCTCCTCTATGCCATCCACCCGAAGCACCGTCGGTCATTCCCTTCCTCCACCAAGGCCAGCAGTGGCATTTCCTATTTCCTATTTCCTCATCTTCTCCGCGCATCTTCTTCCTCCTCTCCAACGCATGGCGCTAGCAGCGATTCCTCCATAGCAGTTTCCGGTGGTAGATCTGGCAGTCTCGGCGGTGTCTCCTTCATCTTCATTTCCTTATTTTCGACAGATCTTAGTCTGAGGTTGGGCATACGACCAGCTTCACCGGAGAGGGGTTTCTGGCCATCTTCACCAGCGCTTCTATGATGCCTGACAACCGGAGCTGAGCTACCATAGCTGGACGTGGTCGCAGAAGGTTAGGGGTGACCTTCTACTGTCGTGGTAGCGACAACATGTATTTCCAGATTCTGACAACCCTTCCATTCCTTAATTCCGATGGCAGAACCCTATTTCCAACATCAGTGAAGGCTTGTAGATGATCAGAGCTCCAGTTCCTTCCATTTTCATGGTCGTGATTCATACTGCTTCGCCTCCGCATTCATCCATCGGTTGCCGTGGTCGTGGCAGTCCCGAAGTCCATCACTAGAGCAGTGATCCATTCCACCAATTCCATCTTTCATCGGAGGATTATTCTGTCTAGAGATCCATGCCATTGAAGTCGTTAGAAGCTGTCTAGATCTGTCGTGGGTAATCGGAGAAGGCGGTTCCTTTATGAGAGTTGTGGATGAGAGTTGGTTAATTTTTATTCTGTGGTTCATTCTGTGTTTTCATTTGTATTTGCACTTGTGTTTTTCTATGTATTTTCACTTGTGTTTTCATTTGGGTTGTCACTGGTGTTCTTACATTGTGTTTGCATTAGTATTTTCAATTGTATTTTCGCTAGGGTTTTTAATATGTTCTTTCACCAGTGGCCTTGAATTGTATTTTTACTAATGTTCGTAATCTATGTTTTCACTAGTGTTTTTAACTTTTGTTTTAATCTACGATTTACCTTGTATTTTATTCTATATTCTAACTTGTGTTTTAACTTAAATCGTAGTTAGAGTTTTAATTGTGTTATGTTTGATTATGTTTAGTTTAGTTTCAGTTAATGTTTGACCACTGTGTCGTATAGTGATAGTGTGGTGCCTGGTTGAATTGCTTACTTTCCTTGCATTTAGTTTTCAGTGACTGTTTGATCATTGTACCATATAGTGACAATGCGGTGGTTGGTTGAATTGTTCACTTTTGTTTCTTTACCACTGTGTTGTATAGTGGCAGTGCGGTGCTTGGTTGAATTATTTTATGTCCATTAGTTTAGTTTTTTTAGTGATTGTTTGATCACTGTGCCGTATAGTGACAGTGCGGTACTTGGTTAAATTGTTCACATTTGTTTCTTGATCATTGTACCATATAGTGACAGTGCGGTGCGTGATTACTTACTTTTGCACATTAGGATAGTTACTTGTTAATTGTTATTTGGTAGTTAGATTTACTTCCTGCAGATTTAATTTACATGTCTGTTTAACAGGATTGTTTGGCCATTGCATCGTATAGTGATAGTGCGGTGCAAGGTTGAATCGTTCTTGCATTATGTTAGCTTTGAATAATTGTTTTGATAAATTGTAAAAAAACCCAGTGTTTACTTCTGTTTAAAAATAAACATCCAATCATTAGGTTTGTTAGGAGATGATCTGAGTTAGTCCTATACTGCATTAGTGTAGTTAGGGGGTTCGGTAAATAATTTGGGAACGGTATTGCGACAATTAAAATCATTTGATCAAATTTTGGCGCCGTTGCCGGGGAACCTTTTATAATGGCGTTCGTTTGTCTTTAAACTGTAGTTTGTTTGTTTGTTTTCTTTTTCTTTTGTTATTACTATCTTTCTTATTATCTATATTTGTTTCTCATTGTATTTGTTTGTGTGGATTACTAGGTCTTCAAGTGATAATCTACTTGAGTTTTATGCAGCAGTTTTTCTCTTCCCTCAGAGGCCCAGCCTAGGAAGAGGGTTGTTGAAGAAAAGGCTAGGGAATTCCAGGAGCTAGTATATTCTCAAGTATGTCGAGGTTCTGAAAGATTTATGTATTCACAAGAAGAAGCTGAAAGAATTTCTTGTAAATTTTTATATTCTGGATATGGAGGTAGGAGATACTATAGTTCGGTTTAGTATCATGGACACTTTGAAGCACCCGATTGAAGATCATTCTATTCTTAGCATGGATATAGCTGATGAGCTGGACTGCATGAACTTTATTTCTTAGTTTGTTTTTCATTTGGATATATCTGAACTTTCTACATTTTTTTGTGATTTTATTGATTCTGTTGATTCTGATGTTGATGATGATTTATTGTTAGGACCTATCTGTGGGCCCTCTTTATTGTGGACAGGGATATGGAATATGTAGAGACTTGCGCTCTTCAGGCGATGGCCCAAGGATCACTTCCATCAGATGTTTGTGAGAAATGTCATTTCATGGTTGAGCATTGGATAGTCTTAGATTATATTATCTCTGTGTATGGTATTAAAGTAGATCCTGCTAAAATTCATGTTATATCTTCTTTATCTTACCCTGCTTTTGTACGGGAAGTTCATTCTTTTCTGGGTCATGCAGGTTTCTACAGACGTTTTATCAGAGACTTCAGTAAGATTTCCCCTACCCTTGACCAACTTGTTGCAGAAGAAGGTGGCATTTTTGTTTGACTAGGATTGTGAGGGAGATCGACTCAACCCTCATAGCAGATTCTTTTCCAGATGAGCAATTTTTTTTCACATGTAGGGTAAGACACCATGGTATGTAGATCTTGCTATTTATTTAATTGTCGTGTTGTACCTTCACATTTTACTCATGCACAAGTCCAGAAATTGAAAAGTGATGCTAAGTATTATGTATGGGATGATCTTTATCTTTGAAAATTTTATAGTGATCAGATCATTAGACGATGTGGACTTGATTATGAGTTTCATTCCATACTTATTTTTTTGTCATTCTCTGGCTTGTGGGGGGCACTTTGGACCCCAAAGAACTGCTAGGAAAGTTTTAGAGTCTGGTTTGTATTGGCCCACCCTATTTTATGATGCCTTTGAATTTTACAAGTCTTGTGAGCGATGTCAACGAACAGGGAACATAGGACGTAGAAATGAAATGCCTCACCAATCGTTGTTATTCTATGAGATTTTGTATGTTTGAGGTATTGATTTTATGGGTCCATTTCCTGTATTTTTTGGATTTTCCTATTTTCTTTTGGCAATTGATTATGTTTCTAAATGGGTGGAGGTCATCCCCACCAGGACTGATGATTCTCTAGTTGTTGTGGATTTTGTTAGATCTCACATATTTTGCAGATTTGGAGTACCCAGGGCGATAATTAGCGATCAAGGGTCTCACTTTCGCAATAGACGCAGGCCATTTTAAGGAGAGAGATCAAGTCTATACTGGAGAATACGGTGGGGCCAAACATGATGATGCTTCTTCTCCGACATGAAAGGGGAGTGTGTTCTTTTATTTACTGCATTTATTTTCATCCTTTCATGTTCAGAATAATTTGTGTGCATTGATTGCTTGTTTGCCTGTTTACCTAGGTTTTTTTGTCTGTTGTTGAGTCAAATAATATTCCCTATGCATGTTTTAGTATCATTTCAGAGGTGGTAAAAATTAGTTAAGTTTGATCATCAAATTGTGGATTTTTGTGTATGATAGGAGACTTCACCTGCATACAGTCACTTGTTATGATGGTAAACATTTTATTGATAGACTAAGCTAGATGTTTTATTCACCTAGTGAGGTTATAAGTCATTCTTATCATCTACCCACTTTTGTGTGATAACACATGTGATTCTTGTTACTCTAGAACTTGCTTTGAGTCTTTTCAAAACTGCAGTAACATTTACTTGCATGAATATGATGAAGGATTTCATTCTTGGATTCTTTTCCTGACTTGTCTTGATTGTCTAATCCACTTGATAGTTCCATATTCCATGTTTTACTTGTCTTATCTCTTCAATTGCTATCCATTGTCTTTGTATTTTTGTGGATTATCTTTTGTATATCTATTGTTTTCCATGTTGGAGGAATAGTTTGATGGGTTGTATTGTCCGAGACGAACACAATTTTTAAGTGTGGGGGAGGAGCTATATTATTTTTGTTGGAAACATGATATGAAAGGCATAGTTTTCAGAGGTCATTGGTCCTAAGATATATTTGTCTGTGATTAGTACTTGATTTTCTGCACACAAAAAAAAATGGCGCCATTGATGTTTCTTTTGTAAAAAAGAGAGAGAGAGAGAGAGAGAGAGAGAGAGAATGTGCAATTATAATGCAGACAAATGGAATTGCAATGTGTTGGATAGAGTCATTTGATCCTGAATCCAATTCTAAACTTTCCAATTGTCCTAGCCTCTTCCCATATTACTGGTTATTGAGCATTTCACAGAGCAACTCATCAGGTTTATTTCTCCAATTCTTCTCTTGTTTCCTGTTCATTGTACCTTTGTCTTGTAATTCTCTTTGTATACTTTATCTGCAGTCTACTTTTGATCTCATTCTGATTCTTGATAAATCCTTTTGATTCATGTATGAGATGTATTGATAGCAGTAGAGAAGTAGACGATAAGCAAGCATATGGTAGTACATGATTACATGTTGTTTTGAGGGCGCCCCACTCCTACGTTATTATGTGAGCATCAGTGCATTTATCCATTTTGGGAGGTTTCGTATTAGGCTTAGTATATTTGATTTAACTATAAAACATCATACAAGTTGATTATTGTAGGAGTTGGATCATTTAACTACCCTAGATTCGGATCAATTTGATGATCCTAAGTAACTTATTTTTCTTATCTCTGAATTATTGATCTGGGTATTGTTTGGGGAACAAGTTAGGGAGTCAGTGTTTCTTTGTTTTTATTATTGCTCGGGACACGCAAAAATAAGTGTGGGGGAATTTGATAGCTTCATTTTTATCACGTTGTTTTACTTCATGGATTAGATATTTTAGGCTCTTTGATGGGGTACTTAGTGTTATTCAGTATGTTTTTCCATATTGAATCTATTTGTAATTAATCGTTAATTCCTATAACTTCAGTATTATTTTTCACGAGTTGACTGTGATTTTATAGGAAACATGTAAAGGGGCATAAGTGGAGAAATCAGAGTCGTTGATCCATATCCTGATCCATCATTTGTTGCTTAGCCATTGGATTAAAAGAGAGCCAGATCAGCATTGGATTCGGGCTAGATTAATCTAAGTCGTTGGATTGGAAGAGGGTTAGAGCAGCAATCAAAGCCTTAATCAAAGAAATCAACCCTAGCTTTCATTAATTGCTAGGATTTGGTGGCTTATTGGATTGGACGGTCACGCCAAATCACTCAAGCTTTCTCCATAGCGCAGACTCCAAAACAAAAAAAATCACGCAGCACATTTTTCTTCTTCTTCTTGAATCACGTAGCTTCCTCTCCAACACCGTGACATCTGAGGCTCTCCTCTACGCCATCCGCCCGAAGCACCGCCGGCCGTTCCCTTCCTCCACCAAGGCCGACGGTGGCATTTACTATTTCCTATTTCCTCATCTTCTCCGCGCAGCTTCTTCCTCCTCTCCAATGCGCAGTGCTGGCGGCGATTCCTCCATAGCAGTTTTCGACGGTAGATCTGGCAGTCTCGGTGGTGTCTCCTTCATCTTCATTTCCTTATTTCCGACCGAGCTTAGTCTGAGGTTGGGCATATGGCCAGCTTCACTGGAGAGGGGTTTCCAACCATCTTCACCGGCGCTTCTATGATGCCTGACAACCGGAGCTGAGCTACCCCAGCTGGACGTGGTCGCAGAAGGCTGGGGGTGACCTTCTACTGTCGTGGTAGCGGCAACATGTATTTCCAGATTCCAAAAACCCTTTAATTTCTTAATTCCGACGGCAGAACCCTATTTCTAGCATCAGTGAAGTCTTGTAGACAATCACAACTCTAGTTCCTTCCATTTTCGCGGTCGTTATTCATACTACTTCGCCTCCGCATTAATCCACCGACTGCTATGGTCGCAACAGTCTTGAAGTCCATCACGGGAGCAGTGATCTGTTCCACCAATTCCAGCTTTCGTCGGAGGATTATTCTGACGAGAGATCCATGCCATTGAAGCCGTTAGAAGCTGTTTAGATCTGTCGTGGGTAACCGGAGAGGGTGGTTCCTTTCCGGGAGTTGTGGATGAGAGTTGGTTAATTTTTATTCTGTGGTCCATTCTGCGTTTTCATTTGTATTTTCACTTGTGTTTTCCTTCGTATTTGCACTTGTGTTTTCATTTGTGTTTTCACTGGTGTTCTTACATTGTGTTTGCATTAGTGTTTTCAATTGTGTTTTCGCTAGTGTTTTTAATATGTGCTTTTATCAGTGGCCTTGAATTGTATTTTTACTAGTGTTCGAAATCTGTGTTTTCACTAGTGTTTTTAACTTGTGTTTTAATCAGCGGTTTACCTTGTATTTTATTATGTATTCTAACTTGTGTTTTCACTCGAGTCGTAGTTAGAGTTTTAATTATGTTATGTTTGATTATGTTTAGTTTAGTTTCAGTTAATGTTTGACCACTATGTCGTATAGTGATAGTGCGGTGCCTGGTTGAATTGCTTACTTTCCTTGCATTTAGTTTTCAGTGACTGTTTGATCATTGTATCGTATAGTGACAGTGCGGTGCTTGGTTGAATTGTTCACTTTTGTTTCTTGACCACTGTGTCGTATAGTGATAGTGCGGTGATTGGTTGAATTATTTTATGTCTGTTAGTTTAGTTTTTTAGTGACTGTTTGATCACTGTATCGTATAGTGACAGTGCGGTGCTTGGTTGAATTGTTCACATTTGTTTCTTGATCATTGTACCGTATAGTGACAGTACGGTGCGTGATTACTTACTTTTGCACATTAAGATAGTTACTTGTTAATTGTTATTTGGTAGTTAGATTTACTTCCTACAGATTTAATTTCCATGTCTGTTTACCAGAATTGTTTGGCCATTGCATCGTATAGTGATAGTGCGGTGCAAGGTTGAATCGTTCTTGCATTAGGTTAGCTTTGAATAATTGTTTTGATAAATTGAAAAAATCCCCAGTGTTTACTTCTATTTAAAAACAAACATCCAGCCATTAGGTTTGTTGGGAGACGATCCGAGTCAGTCATATACTGCATTAGTGTAGTTAGAGGGTTCGGTAAATAATTTGGGAATGGTATTGCGACAATTAAAATCCTTCGATCAAGCCTCCACCTCTAGGATTGAGGGGGAAGAGAGATCATCTATTCCGGAGCAAGAACAAGAAAAACCATCTACCTCCGGTCATGAAGAAGAGGAAGTTCAAAACTCCCCTACCATGGAAGGTAACTCAAACATTGTAGTTAAAATTAAGAATAATATAATATGTTTTGAGTGTAGGGAGCAAGGACACTACAAGAGTAAGTGTCTTAAACGGGTCAAGAAGACGACCCAAGTCATGCCAAACACCAAGGAAATCGGTCCCCAAGGAGCATGTCATTTGCTTCAAATGCTATTAAAAGGGGCATTATAGAAGCCAATGCCCTAGGAGAAAAGAAGGAGCATCAAATGTAGGGGGAGCTTCTAAAGCAAACCCTAAGGAAAAATTTAGTAATGCACCTTCTAGTTATAATGTCAAAAAGCATGCTAGAAATAATTTAAACACTCTTACTATTGTTCATGAAAAGCATTCTAGGAATAACAAATATTTTTATTTAGGTGCTAAGAGTTGTAACCTTAGAACTAAGGAAAAATTTGGGACTAATGTCGCTAGAAAAATTCTATCTAAGGCAAGTATTAGGAAAATAGAAGACCATCTAAGCATTAATCCAAAAAATCATAGACATATGCCCAGAAAGAGCAAATCTACTCAAGGAAATAATGGGCCCAGAAAATTAGAAAAATTAGAATTTGAAAATCAAGTTTTGAGGTCAAAACTTGAAAAATTAGAAAAGACCCTTAGGAAAATGTAAAATCAAATACAAGGGTCAAATGATCAAAATCTAGGTCCTAGGAGGCAAGGCTCATTTATGGGCAAGAAAGGCTTGAGCCATAAGCCTAGGTCCAAGGTAGATAAGCTTACATATCATAATGTTCCATTTGACTATGGAACTAAACCTATGTCTAGGAAAACCAAGGTCACAAGGGAAGTCATCCCTAGAGTTGACCATAGAGTGTGCTTAGTGGCTAAGGTTTTGAAGAAACCTAGGGAGGTCACTAAGAAGGTTACAAGGGAAGTCACTCCTAGAGTTAACCTTGGCAAGACCAAAATGAGCAAGGCTACCAAGCCTAGAAGGGTCATTAGAAGCGTATCTAGGGAGGTCATCCCTAAGGAATACCTAGTAAACCCAAGGAGCTCCAATAGATATTAGGGTCCTAGGAGTGTGATCAATTCACGCTAAATGGGTTAGGTTGTGTCGACTTTAAATGGATGGATAGTTAACCTAACCATGGTAATGGTGGAATTTTAGGTAATTTTCAAGGTTATGGGTACCATGGAAATGTGATTTGAATTTATATCCTAAACGATTTTAGGATGTGCCAATATATTTTGACAACTATGAAAATTTGATCAAATTGACACAAACTAAGTTTAGAGGTCATATTGTGTCATTTTGGGTTTTTGGCACACTTGGGGGATAAGTGATTATATAGAAAAATGAACTTAATTCTAACAAATGACAATTAATACTAAAACATAGGTATTGTTATACCTTTATATTTTATTTGTCATGCTTTGATTCCATATAACATGTCATGACATCATATTTTATTTTTATCATATAATATGTATGATCATATTTAGTTTTAAGTTTTTATGTCATGAGTACATAGATTTAATCACATTCCATGACATCATGATTTTTGGTAATACTTATTTATGTTATCATTTATGCCATGATTACTCCATGCATTTAAGGTAATTAAAATTGAATAAAGGACTATGGCATGACTTGAAGTCACATGTATAAGGGAATCAAGTAGTGTTGTCTTAGAGAATGCATGAAACCCTAGATTAGGATGAACAAAAACCACATCTCAAATAAAATTGACTTGTATGTGCTTTCATACACCCTAGACACATGTGAGATGCTAGGAAATGAGTTAAGTTCAAGGTGCATAGTGTTTGTTTCTAGATGAACTCAAACTCATCTTATACCATGGGTGGATCATGGGAAAAGCTAATGTACAAGTCATGTGCATTGAGCCCATTGATCATAATCCAATATATGTTTTCAAAAATATTTTAAAATCATTTTAGAAAGCCTTGGTGTAGTCTATCTTTTGATAGAAATCACCATTGAGAGAGTTGATACAAAGTAGGGCCAAAACATTGAACTTTTCAATGGTTTTAAACTTTGTGTCTAACTCACTAGTTTATGACTATTTTATTTTTTTCTAATATTTTTCACTCATAATGTTTGACATAAGTATTATATGTATGAATTTTCATGATTTTTCGTATTATGTATAATTACTTATGTATTTCTGAAAATTGAATTTTGATTCTGATTTCTGCATTTTGCAGAATAATGATCGTATCGCTTGTAGGTAGTAGTCATTGATGCATAAAGCAATCATTTGATTTGTCAAAGTCAAGTATGCAGCTGTTGGGTAAACAAGGTTTGTTTAGCCTGATTTTAGCTATGTTAGGCTACCCTAACTGCTCCTAACCCTAGGATATGCTTTGGAAAGCATTGGAAAGAGTGAAAATCCATTAGATATGGATTAGGAGAGTTGGTTTGGGTGTGTATCAATTTTAAAGTGTGTGAAAGTTCAAGGTTGAACTTTTGACCTTAATTTTGATGGTTTAGTGTTTCTATATGTTGGATCAAAAAATGCGCTAGAGGGGGGGGGGTGAATAGCAAGCGTGAAATCTTCATTTCTTTTTGTTCGTTCGATTAAAAATAAAGAGATGCATAGCAGAAAATAAATAAGACAAATTTAATTTTACTTGGTTCATAACTCAATGGTTGCTACTCCAAGGCCCCACAATCCTTGACCACATACGAAGGGGCAATTCACTATAGAGTCTCCTCCTCGTTGGAGGTAGGAGACAACGATCACAACAAAACCAAAAATTGAGGATGAGGCAACAAGCCTACTGTAACACCCGTAAAATTCCTAGCAATTTTACAGGAATTTTTGGCTTGATGATCATGGGCCTTGGGTGGGCCTTTTTCCAAAACAAAAGAAAATAAGCCAAAAATGGATGCAAGACCTAGGAATTGAACTCCAAACCTCTAGAGATAGCCAAACCCTATAGATGCACCCACTAACCAGAAGCCCAATAGGATATCATCATTAGAGGAAGGGGGGGGATTATAGATAAGTGTGATAAAGGCAAATGAAGAGGCATGGAAGAAGAGAAGAGAAACTTCTCTTCCTCCCTTTATAAAGAAGAGGGAAGGTTCTAATTTGCCACTTCCTCTCTTCTTCTTCTTCTTCTTCTCACCGAATTCTCTCCCTCTCCATTTCCCTCTTTTGGCCGAATCCTATCCAAGCAAGAGAAGGCTAGGTTTTGATCTTCCTTAGGTCATCTTCCCCACCCAAAGCAAAGCGAAGGATGTAAGTATCCCTCACCTGCATACGAGTAGCTTCGTTTGATGTTTTATAAAAGAAATCTATATGTTATATTACAAGCTATGATTTTAGGTTTCCATGAAGTTGTATGCTATGTTTTAGTAACTAGATGATGATGTAGGATGGAAAAAGGGTTTAGGTTAAAAGCTAACCCTAATGGGCACCAAGACCCATTCGGCCAAGCCATGCTTTTAGGGTTTCAATGAAGTTTCATGCTATGCTTTGGTAACTATATGATGATGTTAGGAGTTAAAATGAATTAGGACAAAAGCTAACCCTAATGGCCACCAAGACCCATTCGGCCAAGCCATGCTTTTAGGGTTTCAATGAAGTTTCATGCTATGCTTTGGTAACTATATGATGATGTTAGGAGTTAAAATGAATTAGGACAAAAGCTAACCCTAATGGCCACCAAGACCCATTCGGCCAAGCCATGCTTTTAGGGTTTCAATGAAGTTAAATGAAATGTTTTGGTAACTATATGATGATGTTAGGAGTTAAAATGAATTAGGACAAAGCTAACCCTAATGGCCACCAAGACCCATTCGGCCAAGCCATGCTTTTAGGGTTTCAATGAAGTTTCATGCTATGTTTTGGTAACTATATGATGATGTTAGGAGTTGAAATGAATTAGGTTAAAAGATAACCCTAGAAAACCCTATGGACCATTCGGCCAACCTATGCTTTTGGGTGACTAAATGAAGTTTTAATCCATGTTCTTTATGCAAATGAAGTTGTCGTTATGCTAAATGAATTAGGTTAAAAGATAACCCTAGAAAACCCTATGGACCATTCGGCCACCATGAACCTTGGATGATTAAATGAAGTCTAATCCAAGTTTTATGTGCATATGAAGTTGTTGTTAAGTTAAATGAATAGGTTAACATGTGTTTTAAGTTGGGTGAATTCATGCTGACTTGTGATATTAAATAATGCTAGATGAAGATAACATGCCTTAGGTTAGTGTTTACTTACTTTGATGCCATGCCTTATGCCATGTCTATGTGTATGCGATATTTGAAATATGTTATGAAATGAAGTATGCTATGCTATGTTAATGCAATGAAGCATGATGTGTTATGAAATGAAGTATGCTATGCTATGTTAATGAAATGAAGCATGATGTGTTACGAAATGAAGTATGCTATGCTATGTTAATGCAATGAAGTATGATGTGTTATGAAATAAAGTATGCTATGCTATGTTAATGAAATGAAGCATGATGTGTTATGAAATGAAGTATGCTATGCTATGTTAATGAAATGAAGCATGATGTGTTATGAAACGAAGTATGCCATGCTATGTTAATGAAATAAGCTATGTTGTACAAATAAGCATATAAGTATTTTACCTTCTGCATGGCTTGTACCAAGACCTTAACAAGGTCCAAGAAGGGATGGGCTCCTAAGATGCCCTAGGTCGATGGAATAAGACTCGGGCCTAGGATGGGCTTCTATGTATGATTGCCCCTAGGTCGATGGAATAAGATTCGGGCCTAGTACGGGATGGGCTCCAAGATGCCTTAGGTCGATGGAGTAAGACTCGGGCCTAGGATGGGCTTCTACGCTATGACGATTGCCCCTAGGTCGATGGAATAAGACTCGGGCCTAGAAACCTATTAGGTTCGAGACTTGCTACCTCGGGCCAATTTAGGGATGCGCGCTATGATAATGAAGAAGTGGTACAATGCCGGGCCCAAATATGTTGAGATTTATGTTTACGTACCTAAAATATATGTTTTCAAAACATCCTGCATATGTTTACCTGCTGATTCTTATGTTTACATGCTTATGTTAGATACGTTACATGTTATGTTTGATGATATGATATGATGCTATGTTTACATGTTATGTTGATGATACAATATAATGTTTATGTTTACATGTTATGCTTGATGATATGATATGATGTCTATGTTTACATGCTTATGTTATCTATGTTTACATGTTATGTTTGATGATATGTTAGGAATGTTTACATGCTTATGTTATATATGTTACCTGTTATGTTTGAGGATATGCTATGATGTTTATGTTGCTAAGTTACATACGATGCATGTTATGTTGGTTAAGCATACATTCATGTTATGCCGCTAAGTTATGGATGATACATGTTATATTTACTTATGTTACTTATGCTACATGTTAAGTTGATGATGCCATGTATGTTACACATTATATTGCTTATATGTTATGAATGCTACATGCCATGATTAATGTCGATGTATGGTTTTTGTGAGTAGGACAGGATCTTACTAAGCCTATGTGCTTATAGTTTATCTTTCCTTCGTACTGCAGATAAGGGTAAGGGATGGATAAACTAATGGGAGCAGCAGGAGGGGCCAAATGTGTGTGGTAGTGGCATGGTGGAGAAGATCCGTTAGGTCTACATATATATGTGTTTACCTATGATGATGATGTCTATGGATGTCCTTATTATGCCTGCTTATGATGGTGTCGTTTAAGAACTTGAACTAAGCACTAAGTACCTATCTATGTTATGATGCATGTTCTATGCTAATAAGAAGAAGTAAAGAAGAAGTAAGAAGAAGTATCTATATATGCTATGATGCATGCTCTATGTGAAGAAGAAGAAGTATATATATATATATATATGTCAATGCATGTTTATGTTTTAAAAAGAAAAAAAAAATGTCTAAAGTCTTCCGCTGTAAGAATTAAGAAGTATGCATAAAGTCTTCCGCTGTATGTAATGTAAGTATGTACGGTCGCGTCACGCGCCGCCCCTCCGGACATTCAGGGTCTGGAAAAGGGCGGGCGTTACACCTACCTCACCTCATTTATGAAAAAAAGCTTCGAGTACAAAGTAATGAAATAACTAACTGACCTACCGACACTTAAGGAGTTGAAACTTGGTGCGCCGTCAACGTTATGACATTGTAGGGTTGATGCGGAACCTTGGCATTATGGGAGCACTTAGGAGCAAATTAATGATCTTTGGGTTCGAGTCCTCCCCTTCTTTTATAGACTCGTGCCTTGGAATTAGTCTGGTTCCAGATCCTCAATTTGTGGAACTTATCATGAGGTGACACCTTATCTTATGGCAAAGTGGTGGCGTCAAATGTTATTCTTTTTGACCGAGTACAAAAGGCTGATTCGTCGCCATCAATCAAATGATGCCCTTCATCAATCGACTGATGTGCAGCAGTCAACTGCAAATAGCCAGCAGTCGACTGCTAGCCTGACCACTTCCCTGTAATAAAGAGTTAGCACAGAAAATGGTAAATGCGATGGTTTCTTACTGTCCGATCTCGACCTAGACCTTCCACTAGAAGGCTTAGTATGATTGCTGCCTACGGTCATCCTCATATAGAGGAAATGACCTTACCATCTCTCTATGCACTCGTGCTTACCTCTGGTCCTTTTATGACCTGTCGCTTTGCTTCCAATCTTCACTTGGGTTCTTCGACTCCCACTGAGTTCTTTCGGTGTCGCCCGACCACCACGGTTTCCCGACTAGGGATTCTCCGGGTGTCGCTGACCTTTGGCTTTTCTTAATCATTTCCTACACACTTAATTCAGCTCATGAGTGTTGGTGCAATTGGCACAGGTCACGATTGACCAGGACTCGAGTTTGACTCGAGTGATGTTTTGATGTTTCGACAAAAACATATGACAATGTAATTGTCATGGGAAAGTCCAAGTCATGGGTACTTGGCATGGAAAGTCCAAGTGGGACACTTGGCATTTGGGAAAGTCCAAGCATGGGTCTTGGCAAGGTAAAGTCCAAGTCTTGAGTACTTGGCATGGAAAGTCCAACATGGGTTGGCAAGGAAAGTCCAAGCATGGTCTTGGCATGGAAAGTCCAAGGGGATTGATATTGGCGGCGTAAAGTCCAAGCGGGAGTCTTGGCAGCATAAGTCCAATGGTTGGCGGCGTAAAGTCCAAGCGGAGTCTTGGCGGCGTAAGTCCAATGTGCCTTGGCGGTGTAGACACCGTTAGCATGACATAGCCGATGGAAGCACCTGAAGGCTAGCGCGATGGATGAACAAGTCATGGATGACTTGGAGGGATCCGAGAGGCGTGAGGCTGATGGAGGTGGCTAGAAGGCTTAGGTCTAGGCTAAGGGTGGTCTAGCAAAGTATGGGGGCACCATACTTGGGTTAAAACCTCATCTTTGAGGTTGGCAGTCGACTGGCATTATGGGTGGTTCGACTGTCGTGAGTCGACTTGAGTTCGACTGTCGTTTAAGAGCCGAATCGCCGTAGTCGATCGCTCATTGGAGCAATGATCGATAACCCAAGCCAATGACCGCTGCGGGTTGGCGATCGCTAAGTTCTCGGTCATGTTGGCAGTCGACTGCCAAGAGATCCGTTGGAATTTTTCCAGCGTGGATCGACCCGTTGTCTCACGACAACAGTGGCATCAGTCGACTGGTGACTTATGGCAGTCGACTGATAGGCGGAAATCCAGGTCGCACGGAAGGATAAAAGGAGCTCGACGGGAGGATTTTTGGCAATGGTTTCTTGAGCATCTTTGGGGCGATTTGTTGCTGCAAATCAGAGTCTCCAAGGCCACTCTTCAAGCAACCAAAAGCAAGCAATCCAAAGCATTTGTAAAGTGTTTTCTTTACTTGTATTGCATTATTCTTCATTGTATTTGCTTGTTGCTTTTAGATTATTGTTGTAATCTATTGTAAGAGGTTTCTCCACCTCCGACTTGTGTCGAGAAGGAGTATGTATCATAGTGGTGTGTGATTGGCATCGCTAGGGTTCGTACGAACCCAATCCGTGGAGTAGGAACCATTTCGGTTCCGAACCACGTTAAATCTTCGTGTTATTGTGTTTGTGATTGTGTTTCATTATTTTCATTATATATATTCCGCTGTGCTAACGAAACTTGTAGACACGAACACGCGATCGAATTCCATCTTCCTACGGGCACATCGCTATTCACCCCCCCTCTAGCGGCCTCAAATCTCCTACAATGAGATAACAATATGACCTTAACTTTGAATCTTTACCATAATCAAAACCTAGGTTTGATTATCTGGTGCCCCTACACCAACAATCTCCTCCCTTTTGATCTATGGCAAACTGACACAAAGTTAAGGGAAATTTAAAGCATAAAACAAGTAGAGTGAATGATAAATGCTATTTCAAAAACTCCCCCTTAACCCTAGGTGAGTTTTGAAAGAGATACTTTAATTTTTAAAATAAATTTTGTATTACTCCCCCTTAACTTTTGCTCATCTCCCCCTTTTGCCATAAATAAAAAAAAAGTGGGGGTGTTTATATAAAATAGAAGTTTAAAAACAACATGCGTCTAAAATTATTAAGGATAAATCAATTATGAGTCCAAGCATGCGTCTAGCATTAATTAGATAGATTGGTTTGAGGTGTGTTCCTCTGTACCAACAATTTAATAAGTTTTTGAAACATACTTTTTAAAATACTTATAAGTTTATTTTCAAAAAGAACTTCAAAGGTTTGTAATATAACCCTTAGGGTTAGTTTGCTCTCCCCCTTAGTCAAATATATAAAGTATAAAAGATTTAGGGGACGCTAAACTTTAGCCTAGAGAGTTGTATACTTAGTATTTGGCCAATCGAAGTTATAATTATTCGTTAAGTGCAAGAAAATAAGTAGCATTTTGAAAAAGTTATGTTAAGTGTATTTCAATTATCCTTAACATCTCACCCATTCTATGTGTCTCAAAAATGCATTTGCATTATATGTTTTGTGAGATAAATTTAACTTGATTAAAGATAGTCAATCTTGGATTAGATTCGGATTTAACCCTTAGTTCGTCAAGTAAGCTTTTCAAGAAATTGGCTTCCAGGTCGTGGCGAGGCACAGGGGCCTTCTTTGATCAGAACAACGACCACTTCCTTAGACAAAGCCAAATTCAAGAAATTGATTACTTGAGTCACTTAAGATCACTTTCTGGTCTAACTAGTTTAGGATACGGTGAGGTAGCTTCAACTAGTTCAACTTAGTCGAGTGCACCAAGCTAGATACACCTTATCTAGCTCAGACCCACAAGACTTCATTTCCCTAACGTACTATCATCTCGCTACGTCCTGATACTATGTTATCAAGATTGATTAACTATTTTTCCTATCTAACTGATCTAACAATTAAAACAAGGATTAACTAAGCATGCAAAGCTTTAACTAAGAAAGTGGGTACACTATTTTAGTACTAGCTCAACCTAGACCATTGAACTAATATGGTCTATCCACATAGTAGACTTGATCCTGGGGAATCGAATACTTATTGGTACTTATATGTGAATTTAATAAAAAATTTTAGACCCATGCTTGGACACTTTGATGACTACGATTCACAATAGACATGTACGATTTGTTTGTAGTCGTTGACTTAAATCTGAGTCCGGCTTTATTGTACACGACTCTTTGAGTTCCAAGTAGTCGATTAAGATTCTTGGATCCCAACGTGAACCTTTCCAACCTAGCCTCGACCTCTTGAACTCATCCTTTCAAGAGAGAATTCTCCTCCTCATGTTTTTCAACTTGAGTTGAGTTTCCCTCTTGAACTTGACTAGTTGAAGAGGTTAGAGTAGCCTCTTGCTTAAGGGTTTCAACCTCCTCAAGTAACGACTCAATTCTAGACTCGGACTTAGTCAATTTCCTATTTAGAAACTTAATTGCATGATATAAGTTTACAATTAATGAATGACTTACCTTAATCTTTTATTTTGATCGGGCTTTAAGTCTTGACTTGAGTTCATCCTCGGAGTTGGAGTCGAAATTGGATTCGTAGTCGGCTTCGAACTTAACTTGAAATGCTTGCTTTGGTTGCTTGTGTTTTGGCTTCATTTTTGGGCAGTCTGACTTGTAATGCTCCTTCTTGTTACACCCATAGCATGTATATGTTTGTGGGGGTTTCTTGCTCTTCAATTACTCCCTTTTCTTTTTGATGATTCTATGAACTAGATTGACTAGTTCGGCCTCCATCTCCTCTTCAGATTCTGATTTGGATTCACCTTCTGATTCGGATTCTTCTTCTTCGGGAGGTATCTTGCACTTTGCTTTTCCTCTTCGTCCTACAAACAACACTACACATTTCTCGACCGAGACCACGTTAGTTTGTTCATATAACTCAAATTCCGAAAAGAATTCGTTTAACCTAATCTTAGATAAATCTTTAGATACCGTGTAGGCATCAACCATGGATGCCCACAAGGTGGTCCTAGGAAATGCATTGAGTGTGTACCTTATTATGTCTCGATTGTCTACCTTTTGTCCGATGGTATGTAGACCGTTCAAGATGTCTTGGATCCGCGCATGGACTTGTGAAGCGGTCTTGTAATCCTACATCTTTAGATTATACAATTTATTCAATAGTAAGTCTCTTTTTCATACCTTAGCATTGGATGTCCCTTCATGTAGCTCGATTAACTTGGTCCAGAGGTCTTTGGCGCTAATGATCGGTCCAATTAAGTTGAGATCCTCCTTGGACAAGCCGCATTGCAACATTTGGGTTGCATTTGCATCAACTTCGATTTGCCTCTTGGTTGAGTTGGTCCATTTGTCAAAGTCCAAAGGCTCCCCCTGATCATTGGTGGGTATAGCAAAGTCGGTTTGGATTTTTATCCAAGTCTCGACTTGTGTTTTAAAGACACACTCCATCCAAACTTTCCAATAACGGAAATCATTTCCGTTAAAGAACGGAGGTCGGGTGGTGCTATACCCCTTAATGTGAGTCATTAATTATCTTGCAAAACACGAATAAAAACCAAAATGAATTCCAAGACTTAGTCTTGGATTAGTAATGCAGAAAATAATAAAAAGAAATAAACAAAAAAATAGAAAGCTAAACAAAAACTAGACGACCTTCAATGTCCTCGAAAGGGTACTAAACGTCATTTTTTGGGGATGAAAATAGCTTGTTATGAGGGTAAACCCTCATAAGAAGTGTAGATCTTTGAAAGAGCTTTGATTCGGTGGGTTGCACATTTTGTGGGTCCACATGTTTGAGAAGTTATGCTCATTTTACCGTCAGCTACTTCAAAAGCAAATAGTTTGATTGATTCTTGCAAATACACAACCAGAAGAAGAGTACCAAGACTTCATCTTGGATTAGTAGTGTGGGAGAACAAATTAAAACAATAAATACGAAAATAAAACCAAAATAATGCTAGATTTGTGGTTGTACCAAATCTTAGCGCCCCCGGTCTGATACCAATTATTGGATCGAAAAGCGCACTAGAGGGGGGGGGGGGGTGAATAGCGAGCGTGAAATCTTAGTTTCTTTTCGTTCGTTCGATTAAAAATAAAGAGATGTATAGTGAAAAAATATAAAACAAATTTATTTTTACTTAGTTTACAACCCAATGGTTGCTACTCCAAGACCCCCTAATCCTTGACCGCGTACGAAGGGGCAATTCTCTATAGAGTCTCCTCCTCATTGGAGGTAGGAGACAACGATCATAACAAAACCAAAACTCAATGATGAGGCAACAAGCCTACCTCACCTCGTTTATGAAAAAGCTCATAGTACAAAGTAATGAAATAACAAACTGAGCTACCTACACTTAAGGAGTTGAAACTTGGTGCGGCGTCGATGTTATGACGTTGTAGCGTTGATGCGGAACCTTGGCGTTGTGGGAGCACTTAGGAGCAAATTGATGATCTTTGGGTTCGAGTCCTCCCCTCCTTTTATAGACTCATTCCTTGGAATTAGTCTGGTTCCAGATCCTCAATTTGGGGAACTTATCACGAGATGGCACCGTATCTTATGGTGAAGTGGCGGTGTCAAACATTATCCTTTTTGACCTAGCGTAAAAGGATGATTCGTCACCATCAGTCGACTGATTTCCTTCATCAATCAACTGATGTGCAGCAGTTGACTGCAAACAGCCAACATTCGACTGCCAGCCTGGCCACTTTCCTACAACAAAGAGTTAGCATGGAAAATGGAAAATGCAACGGTTTCTTACTGTCCGATCTTGACGTAGACCTTCCACTGGAAGTCTTAGTCAGATCGTTGCCTACAGTCATCCCCGTATAGAGGACACGACCTTACCATCTCTCTTCACACTCGTGCTTACCTTTGGTCCTTTATGACCTGTCGCTTTGCTTCTAGTCTTCTCCTGGGTTCTTCGACTCCCACGAAGTCTCCTGGTGTAACCCGACCACCACGGTTTCCTGACTCGGGATTCTCTGGGTGTCACTGACTTTGGCTTAGCTTAATCATTTCCTGCACACTTAATTCAACTCATGAGATAACAATATGACCTTAACTTTGGATCTTTGCCATAATCAAAACTTAGATTCGATTATCTGGTGCCCCTGCACAAACACTATAGGCTTAGGGACTCTCCAAGGATATTGTTGGTGCAATGGTCAAGGGGGAGTAAGCCTTAGGGGGAGGTTATCCATCATGGGATGATGGATGTGTTCTTCCTCATGAGGGGGAGAATTTTAAAGAAATTGGAATGTGAGATGCCCAATTTGGAAATTGGGAGAGTTTGTAGGATTGCCTCTCTTGAGTGATATCGGACTTATCGCTAGGAAGAGTTAAGGCATCCTAGGTATTTTTGGACCAAGGGAGAGATTGTAAGATCTCATTGGGATATGAGACATTGACACCCTTGGGGAGAACCTTTTTGATATATGTCAAAAAGGGGGAGAATTAACAGGAGAATTGATGGAAGAATTTGAGATTATCAATTTGGGAGAAGTGGTAAGGAGATTTGAGTTAGGTGGCCTAACTCAAAGGTATTTGTGGTTTTTGTCAAACATCAAAAAGGGGGAGATTGTTGGTGCAATTAGCCTATGTCATGATTGACCAGACTCGAGTTTGACTCGAGTGGTATTTTAATGTTTGACAAAATGTATGACAATGTGATTGTCATGGGAAAGTCCAAGTCATGGCTACTTGGTATGGAAAGTCCAAGTGGGACACTTGGCAAATGGGAAAGTCCAACATGGGTTGGCATGGAAAGTCCAAGTAGGGGTCTTGGTAAGGGAAAGTCCAATCTTGAGTCTCGGTAATTGGAAAATCCATCATGGGTTAGCAAGGAAACTCCAAGGGTTGATATTGGTGGCGTAAAGTCCAAGGGTGGAGTCTTGGCATCATAAGTTCAATGGTTTGCGACGTAAAGTCCAAGCGGTAGTCTTGGCAGTGTAAGCCCAATGTGCCATGGCGGTATAGACCAGCTTAGCATGACAATAGCCTATTGAAGCACCTGAAGGCTAGCGTATGGATGAAAAAGTTATGGATTACTTGGAGGGATCCGATAGACATGAGGTTGACGGAGGTGGCTAGAAGGCTTAGGTTTAGGCTAAGGGTGGTCTAGCATGTATAAGGGCATCATATTTAGGGTTAAACCTCTTGGTTGAGGTTATCAATCGACTAGGGCTTTGGACCAGTCGATTGGTCAAGTGTTTTAACACTTGGCAGTCGAGTTGACTCTTGGCAGTCGACTAGGATTAAGTCCAGTCAAACTGCTCGGAGTCGACTGATGTTCAACTGCAGGAAATGGCTTGGCAGTTGACATCCAGCATTGGGTAGTCAACTGATGGCTTGAGCAGTCGACTATCATGTATGACAGTCAACTATTGGTTGGGGTTACGGGAGCAAAATGCTTGATAGCCGACTGGTTAGTCGGCTACAACCCTAGCAGTCGATTGTTGGGTAATGGCCGTCGGCTGCCACTGTAATTATTGGCTTAAATGTCGACATGGATTAAGTCATTGTCTTACAACGATACTATTGGCAGTCGACTGGAGTCTTATGTCAGTCGACTGCCAGGCGCGAAATTACCCCAATACAGGCATGAAAGGAGAAACTCGTGGAGGTTTTTGATATGGTTCTTTGAGGGGTTTCTTGAGGTGATTTGAAGACGAATTGATGGTGCATTTCAGGGTCCTTCAAGCTCATTCAAGCAACCACATCAACAAGCATTCAAAACCCTAGTTTGTAAAGTTTTCTTTATATTTCATTTGTTTACTTGTTGTATTTTTGTATTACTTGTGTAATCGCTTGTAAGAGGTTTCTCTGCCTACGACTTGTTCTAGAGAAGGAGTGTTTTGGTTTAGTGGTGGTGTTTGCATCGCTCGGGTTCATTTGAGCCCAACCAGTGGAGTAGGAACCTTGAGGTTTTGAACCACGTTATATTTGTGCATTGTGAATGTGTATCTTGTTATTTGTATTTGTCATTATTATTCCGCTATGCTAACAAGAGTGTAGACAATCAAATACAAACGAATTCTATCGATGCATCGAACCCGCTATTCACCCCCCCTCTAGCGGTCACCAATGTTCGTACATCCATTAATTTCTTCTCCATTTCTATTTTTGAATGTGGAATATTGGATGTTCTATGATGAGTATTTTGCCCAGATGGACATAAGTTTAAATGTGGGGGAGAGAGTTGTTGGTGCAGCAGGCACCTAAGTCGAACCTGAGTTTTGATTATAGCAAACGATACAAAGTTAAGCTCATGTCGTTATCTCACGAGCTGAATCAAGTGTGCAGAAGATTGCTATAGCTGGAGCTGAAGGCTAGCAACACCCGGAGGAAGCCGCGGTGGTCGGGCGACACTCGAGTGATTTCGGAGGGAGCCGATGGAATCGAGTGGAAGGCCGGAAGCAAAAGCAACACGTAAGTATCGAGGTAAGCTCGTGTGTGTGAGCGTAAGTGAGGTCGTATCCTCTTTACGGGGATGATCTTAAGCGTAGATCCGACCCAAGACATCTCATAGGTGGTCTAGGTCGAGATCGGACGGTCGAAGACCGTCGGAAGTATGTTTTTGTTGAGCTAACTTTGACTTGCAGCAAGCATCAGCGCCTGGAGGACTCGACCGCTGTATCGGCCGATCGCTGAAGGTCATCAATCGATCGATCCGCCATCACCGATCGATGATGGCCATCAGTCGACTGATGGTCAATGATCAGATTCGAGGAGTCAAGGCTTATCACTCCACCTCAAAGCGGTTTGGTTTCCATTTGTGATTGGTTGAAGACCCACTCGAAAAGGGGCTCAAAGGCTATAAAAGGAGGGCCAAACCTAGGGTTTTAACAACAATTCTAAGCCTCCAAAAAGTCTCCGTTACGCTGCAACTCTCCGACGACGAAGTCCTTCCATTCCGACGTCTAGGTTTAACTCTTATTATTCTTGTACGTCGATATTAATTTTTCTTGTCATTTACATTTCCGGAGCTTTTATCGTATACGAGGAGAGGGGGAGTGTCCCTCTACCTCAAGTTTTTGTGGTTCCTTCTTGTATCGATTAACTCCTACCTCTAACGAGGAGGAGTTCCTTTAGTGCTTTTTCCCTCCGTACGTGGTCAAGGACCACTAGGGCCTTGGAGTAGTAGCCTTCGGCTACGAACCAAGTAAAACCCTTGTGTCGATTGTTTTTTTTATTTTTACATTTCCGCTGCAATTAACTAATTATCTCTCGAGTTTTAACGAAAGAAAAAGAAAAGGTTTTTCGCTATTCACCCCCCCCTCTAGCGAACCACATCGATCCAACAATTGGTATCAGAGCCGGGGGCGCTTAGATTTGGTGAAACCACCAATCTAACATTTTTTTTACAGATTTATTTTTCGTTCGTTTAAATTTTTCTCCCGCACTACTAATCCAAGACGAAGTCTTGGTACTCTTCGTTTGATTTTGTTTTGCAAGTATTCACTTTTGGAGTAGCCGACGGTCAAACGGGCATAACTTTTTGTACAAGTTGACCCACGACACGGTCTACCTACCAAATCGAAGCCCTCGCAGAGATCTACACTTATTACTGGGGTTTACCCCTGTAACAAGTTGTTTTCATCCTCAAAAATCGACGTTTAGTAGCCTTTCAGGGACATCGAAGGTTGTGAGTACTTACTTTTTATTTAGTTTCTCATTTCTTTGCTTAACTTTCTATTTTTTGTTTGTTTCTTTTTATTTCCCACACTACTAATCCAAGACGCAAGTCTTGGTACTTTCGTGTGTTTTTTTTCGTTGCTAGGTCTTCTTTTTAGTCTCCTTTTTTTTTGTTCTAATGGCCCATCTCGAGGGTTTTAGCACCGTCCGACCTCTGTTTTACAACGGAGATGATTTCCATTACTGGAAAGGTCGGATGGAATGCTTTCTCAAAACCCAAATCGAGATGTGGATCATAATCCAAACGGGTTTCACACTTCCGACTAATGAAGTGGGTGACTCCTTGGATTATGATCAATGGACCGTTGCAACAAAACGACAAGTCGAAGCCGATGCCAAGGCAACACAAATCCTCCAATGCGGCTTGTCCAAGGAGGAGCTAAATCGCATCGGCCCCTTCATAAGCGCAAAGGATCTTTGGACAAAACTAATCGAGTTACACAAAGGACCGGATCAAGCTAAGGTTTGCAAACGTGATTTGTTATTCAATAAATTGTACACACTAAAAATGCAAGAACACGAGTCCGCGACGCAACTCCACGCCCGTGTCCAAGACATAGTCAACAACCTACACGCAATCGGGCAAAAGGTCAAAAACTGCGACCTTATTAGGTATGTCCTAAACTCTTTTCCGAGGACTACCTTATGGGCATCCATGGTTGATGCCTATAAGGTCTCCAAGGACCTTTCTAAAATTAGGTTAGACGAACTCTTTTCGGATTTCGAATTACATGAACAATCCAACTCGGAACCCGAGAGGGGTATAGCCTTGTTTGCAGGTTCAAAGAAGAAGAAAATCGCAAGCAAGCCACCACCACCCGAGGAGGAAGATGAGTCCGAAGAAGAAGTTGACCCGGAGTTGAACTAATGAACCTAGCTCGAAGGATAGCCAAGGGACGAAAGCTTAACTACGGACCCAACCAAGGTAAACCTAAAAGTTCTAACATTAGGTGTTATGAGTGCAACAGGTTTGGACATATCAAGTCCGAGTGCCCCAAGCTCAACCACCAAGCACCTAAGCATAAGAAGGCCCTCAACGCGACATGGGAAGAAGCGTCATCCGAAGAAGACGAAGTTCACGTCTTCATGGAGAAATCAATTGAGTCAGACACGGAGACCGAACTTGAGTCAGAACCTGAGGATGACTCGGACTACGAAGCTACCTTCAAGTCAAACCACGGATACACATCCGGTTCAAAAGATACCCTTAAGGTGAGTCGAACCTTATTTAATACTTTACATAATACGGTTAGGTTTTTGTCTAGGAAGTTAGATAAGTCCAAGTCCAAGGTCGAGACCCTGGTTGAGGAAGTTAAACTCCTCAAACACGAGGTCTCCCTAACCTCTTCGACTAGTCGAGTTCAAGAGAAGGACTCAACTCGGGTTGAAAAACTCGAAGTTGAGAACTCACTCTTGAAAAGTCAAGTCGAAGATCTTAGGAATACGTTGGAAAGGTTTACTTTGGGATCCAAAGGACTTGACCTCCTACTTGGATTGCAAAGGGCCGTGTACAACAAGGCCGGACTAGGGTTTAGCTCAAACACGACCAATAAGTCGTATATGTCAATCGTAAGTAGACATAAAAAATGTGTCCAAGCATGGGTCCCTAAGACCACTTTGATTTCAACTCTAGGATCCAACTCGTACTGGGTTCCCAAGGACCAAATCCACTATGTGGATAGACCGAACCGATTCAATGGTCTAGGGGGAGCCAGTACAAAACATGTTTGTGTTTTAACTTAGAAATTGCATGCTTAGATTTTTTTTGTTTTTTTTCGTGAACTCACTTAGAACACGTAAATAACCAACTAAAAGCCTTCGAAAAGATTGAGCCTCGGGGAGCCTCTTTTCAAAAACATAACCAACTAAAAGCCTTCGAAAAGATTGAGCCTCGGGGAGCCTCTTTTCAAAAATAACCAGTTAGACTAGGAAATAATCTTGGGTGAGTCAAGTCATCATTTTCTTGAAAATGGCTTTGTCTAAGGAAGTGGTCGATGATCCGATAAAAGAAGGCCCCTGTGCCTCGCCACGACCTGGAAGCCATGATCTTGAAAAGGTAAAATTGACAAGCCTAGGGTTAAATCCAAATCTAACATAAAATTACTTGTACCTAAATCCACTTAATCAACTTAATTGGAAGTCATCTCAAAAAACACATAAGTATAACATGCTTGATCATATAGACTCCGGTGAGATGACCTAGGGTTAACAACTTACAACCAATTTTCTTAACAAAAAAATCTAACATCCAATCCAACCACTTGTGTGTAGGATCAATGGATGTTGGACAGCGGTTGCTCCCGACACATGACCGGGGATCAACTCAAATTCGCAAAGCTTCGATTCAAACGACAAGGATCGGTAGCCTTTGGGAATAACGGCAAGCTCAAATTCATCGGATCAGGTGATATCGAGCTTAACACGAATTTTGTTATTAAAAATGTATTACTTGTAGAGAATTTTGAATATAACTTACTAAGTGTAAACCAATTGTATGATAATAACTATAAGGTTATATTTCTAGAAAATGAATGCGTAATTAATACCAACGAAACCTCTAAAACAATTCTTAAAGGAACTAGAAATAACAACATTTATACGATCAACTTAACCAACTCCTCAACTAAGTGTCTTATGACACGGCAAGAGGAATCATGGTTGTGGCCGCAAACGACTCGGTCACTCGCACCCAAGACTCGTCCACAAGTTGAGTCAGAGTGGCTTAGTCAGATGCTTACCCAACCTCAACAACTTGGTTAATAAAATCTGTAATGCTTGTCAACAAGGAAAACAACCTAGGACACAACACAAGTTAACTAACCAAGAACGAACCTCAAGTGTACTTGAGCTCCTGCATATGGATCTATTCGATTCACATGGAGCCAAGTCACTCAATAGAAGTCAATATTGCTTAGTCATAATTGACGACTACTCTAGGTTTACCTGGGTTAGGTTCATCAAACATAAAAATGATACCCTAGATCAATTAATCAATCTATTCAAATTAATCGAGAATCAAAAAGACCTTAAGGTTAAAAGACTTAGAAGCGATCATGGTGGTGAATTCAAAATCAAAGGTTCACCGACTTAGAACCTAAACGGATACCACCATGAATTCTCTTGCCCTAGGACCCCTCAACAAAATGGCCTAGTGGAGCGGAAAAACCGAACTCTACAAGAAGCCACTAGGACCATGTTGAATGAATACGACCTACCTGATAGATTTTGGGCAGAAGTAGCACAATAGGATCCTTATGATAACAAGGCACCTTAAGACCTCATTCGAGATTTATCACGATAAAATACCTAACATCAAGTACTTTAGGGTATTTGGGTGTAAGGTACATATCCTAAACACTAAGGATTACCTAGGGAAATTTACATCCAAAACCACCCCCGGAATCTTTCTAGGATACTCGACTACAAGTAAAGCTTATAGAGTATATAACCACGACACCCTCAGTCGAGGAGACTATCAATGTAGTATTTGATGAAGGACATGAACCTACAAAACCCCAACCCCAATTAGCGAGCCGATTCATACTAGACCTAACTCTGATCTGGAGATCAGGTCTAGTGTTAATCCTAACCTAGGTCAACCTAGTCACTCTATTGATCAAGTGATAGATGACTCCAACCAAACTAGTGTTCAACCAAGTCACCCCATTGATCAAGCATTAGGTGACACAAACCCAACCCAATCTAGGATTCAGACTAACCACCCTATCGATCAAGTAATAGGAGATCCTAATCTAGGAGTTCGAACTAGAGCATCCTATAGGAACCTTAGTCAAATTTCCTTAATTTCAAAGATAGAACCCAAATCAATTGAACAAGCTCTTCTTGATCCCGATTGGATTATTGCAATGCAAGAAGAGCTAGCTCAATTTACTAGGAATGAAGTGTGGGAATTAGTACCATCACCTAAAGACAAAACGATAATTGGAACAAGGTGGGTGTTTGAAATAAAGCGATGATAAAGGTGAAGTAGTTAGAAACAAGGCTAGGTTAGTCGCCAAAGGATTTAGCCAAGTCGAAGGCTTAGATTACGACGAAACCTATGCCCCAGTAGCTAGACTCGAATCCATTCGAATGTTGCTAGCTTATGCCGCACATCGAGCATTTAAGTTGATTCAAATGGATGTTAAGTCGGCATTCCTAAATGGATACATTAAAGAAGAAGTTTATGTTAGCCAACCCCGGATTGAAAATCTAGATAAACCCGACCATGTTCTAAAACTTAAGAAAGCTCTCTATGGACTTAAACAAGCTCCTCGAGCTTGGTACGAGAGACTTTCAATCCATCTTAAGTCAAAAGGGTTTAACCAAGGCTTAGTTGACCCAACTCTCTTCGTTAAAACCTTAGGTAAAGAAATATTCATAGCTCAAATTTACGTAGACGATATAATTTTTGGAACCTCTAACTCAGCCTTACTAAACGAGTTCGTTTCGCTCATGGAAAGTGAGTTCGAAATGAACTTGGTAGGCGAGTTAAGTTTCTTTTTAGGTCTACAAATTAAACAAACTAAGGATGGTATATACCTATATCAACAAAAATACACTAAGGAGTTAATTAAAAGATTTGGAATGCAAGACGCTAAGGTAATAAACACCCCAATGGCGATAAATGTTAACATAGGAGAAGACCTAGAAAGTAAGTCCATTGACTTAAAGTACTATATGAGCGCAATAGGAAGTCTTCTATACTTAACTGCGAGTCGACCCGACATCCTATTCGCAGTAAGTATGTGCGCCAGGTTTCAAACCTGTGCTAAGGAGTCTCACCTAACCCTAGTTAAGCGTATCCTTAGATATCTAAAGGGTACACTTAATGTCGGTATTTGGTATCCTAGATCTACCGAGTTCGAACTAATCGGCTACTCCGATTCGGATTATGCCGGTAGTAAACTCGATAGAAAGAGCACGAGTGGTTGTTGTCAACTACTCGGCTCGAGTCTAGTGAGTTGGTGTAGTAGGAAGCAACATTGTGTTGCCTTATCTACCACCGAAGCCGAATACATCGCGATGGGTGAGTGTGTCACTCAACTTCTTTGGATGAAGCACACTCTCCGCGACTTTAAGTTAGACTTTACGAATACTAAACTTCACGTAGATAACATCAGTTCAATTAATCTTACCAAGAATCCAATATGTCACTCTAGGACCAAACATATAGAAGTCAAACACCATTTCATTCGAGAACATGTGGCCAACGGAGCCATACAACTCAAGTACGTCGAATCGAAATCTAACCTAGCAGACCTATTTACTAAACCCCTACCCGAAGCCGAATTTAGTCTATTAAGACGAAAATTTGGCATGTGCGTAATAGAATAAGAACTTGCAAACTATATTTTCTTACTACTATTTCTTATTTTTCATTTTGATGGAACTAGCATAGGACATACCTTAGATATCATGCACCTATAGATTTAAGGAGCCAGTACATCTCACAACACATAGGACTAATGTGTTTGTGTACTTAGCCACGTAAATGGGCGTGAGATGTTAGGACCCTACTCCAGGTTCCAAGATGTAGATCAAGTGCGTCAATATGAACCTCGGAGTATAAATATGCAACTAATATTAACCAACTCTAATCAGGACTTGTTGATAATATCATTTCAATCAAGTCAAACTAGAGTTGAACATTTAGATGAATTATTTTCACATACTATTTTCAAAATCATAATGCTTGGACTTAAGGTTTTCTTAAAACCCCCCCCCCCCCCCCACTTTTTCCTGATTTATGTCAAAAGGGGGAGAAAGAGCCAAAGTTAAGGGCCAAAGTTAGGGTTCAATTTCAAATTTTAACTTTTATTCTGGCCTAAGTTAAGGGGGAGTAAGGTTTAGGTTTCAACTCTTCGGAATTGAAAACTTTAAAGGCCTAAGTTAAGTAATGCCATTTACTTAACTCGTTATCTTTTGTGTTTGGAGTTAAGTAATGCCATTTACTTAACTCATTACCTTTTGTGTTTGGAGAACTAAAAGTCTTTTTCAAGTACTCACCCTCGGTCAAGGGGGAGTACTTGAAGAAAATCCTTACTACTCCAACTTAATCTGCGTTTGGTTCTAATGCACCTGATTGTTTATGCTTGCTATTTACTTAACTTTGTATGTGAGTTTGCCATAAATCAAAAAGGGGGAGATTGTTGGTGCAGCAGGCACCTAAGTCGAACCTGAGTTTTGATTATAGCAAACGATACAAAGTTAAGCTCATGTCGTTATCTCACGAGCTGAATCAAGTGTGCAGAAGATTGCTATAGCTGGAGCTGAAGGCTAGCGACACCCGGAGGAAGCCGCGGTGGTCGGGCAACACTCGAGTGATTTCGGAGGGAGCCGATGGAATCGAGTGGAAGGGTGGAAGCAAAAGCAACACGTAAGTATCGAGGTAAGCTCGTGTGTGTGAGCGTAAGTGAGGTCGTATCCTCTTTACGGGGATGATCTTAAGCGTAGATCCGACCCAAGACATCTCATAGGTGGTCTAGGTCGAGATTGGACGGTCGAAGACCATCGGAAGTATGTTTTTGTTGAGCTAACTTTGACTTGCAACAAGCATCACGATCTACTTGAGGACTCGAGCCTGTATCACGATCGTGAGAAGGTCATCAATCGTGACGATGTCGCCATCACGATCGATGATGGCCATCAGTCGACTGATGGTCAATGATCAGATTCGAGGAGTCAAGGCTTATCACTCCACCTCAAAGCGGTTTGGTGTCCATTTGTGATTGGTTGAAGACCCACTCGAAAAGGGGCTCAAAGGCTATAAAAGGAGGGCCAAACCTAGGGTTTTCACAACAATTCTAAGCCTCCAAAAAGTCTCTGTTACGCTGCAACTCTCCGACAACAAAGTCCTTCCATTCCGACGTCTAGGTTTAACTCTTATTATTCTTGTACGTCGGTATTAGTTTTTCTTGTCATTTACATTTCCGGAGCTTTTATCGTATACAAGGAGAGGGGGAGTGTCCCTCTACCTCAAGTTTTTGTGGTTCCTTCTTGTATCGATTAACTCCTACCTCTAACGAGGAGGAGTTCCTTTAGTGCTTTTGCCCTCCGTACGTGGTCAAGGACCACTAGGGCCTTGGAGTAGTAGCCTTCGGCTACGAACCAAGTAAAACCCCTGTGTCGATTGTTTTTTTTATTTTTACATTTCCGCTGCAATTAACTAATTATCTCTCGAGTTTTAACGAAAGAAAAAGAAAAGGTTTTTCGCTATTCACCCCCCCCCCTCTAGCAAACCACATCGATCCAACAAGAGTAGCTCAGGAGAATTCAATGTAAGCATATACAAGTCGTGCTTGATCACCATAGATAAGCTATGTTTTTATTTTTATATCTCAGCTTGATGTATTTTTTTAGAGCATATGGAAGTGTAGTGCATGTCTAAAAAAATTGTTATTGAAAAAAAAAGGAAAAAATTGTGGAAAAAAATACATGGACAAAGAAATAAAGGCAATAAAAAAATCTTTGACATATTGTATAGTATTTTATTTGTGTGATAGTATTTTTTGTGATTGCATCCCTTCTTGCAACCATTGAGAGATTTATTGTTTATCATGTGTGTATTTATATTGTAAAAAGTGATAGGGGTTGTTTATATCTTATTTTGTAAATTTAGGAAAGCTAGCTTTGATAAAATCTTTTGGGGCATTGCTTTCTTGTACTCATCTATGTAGCATTCAAGTATTTCTATGTCTTCTTGCATTTTTTAAGTTATTTCATGTCGTACCTTTCTTTCCTTATACACATAACATTATTTGCTTTTATTCATGTTTCCCTTACATTCCTAATAAACCTTCAATGATTATGCATTTTTATCTCTATATAGTGGTGAAGGTAGAAGAAAAGCAAGCATATAGTAGTGCATAAACAATGAGTAGCTTGAGTGAACTCTACTTTTACCTACTTATGAGAGCGAGATAAACCTGTCACGCTCGCCCTTTTCGGACCCAGAACCCGGAGGGGCGCCGCGTGACGCGACCGTACATACATACATTACATACAACGGAAGACTTTATACATACTTCTTAATTCTTACAGCGGAAGACTTCATACCTATATTTTTTTTTCTTTTAAAACATAAACATGCATTGACACATATATATATATATATATATACTTCTTCTTCTTAACATAGAGTATGCATCATAACATGTATAGATACTTCTTCTTACTTCTTCTTTACTTCTTCTTATTAACATAGAGCATGCATCATAACATATATAGATACTTAGTGCTTAGTTCAGGTTCATAAACATCGTCATCATACGGAGACATAAGTAAGGACATCCATAAACGTCATCATCATAGGTAAACATATATATATATAGACCTAATGGATCTTCTCCACCATGCCACTACTACACACATTTGGCCCCTCCTACTGCTCCCTTTAGTTTATCCATCCCTTACCCTTATCTGCAGTACGAGGGAAAGATAAACTATAAGCACATAGGCTTAGTAAGATCCTGTCCTACTCACAAAAACCATACATCGACATTAATCATGGCATGTAACATTCATAACATATAAGCAATATAACATGTAACATACATGGTGTAATCAACTTAACATGTAGCATAAGTAACGTGAGTAAACATAACATGTATCATCCATAACATGGCAGCATAACATGTATCATCTATAACATAGCAGCATATCATGTAAATATATGACTTAATCAAACATAACATATAACATACGTAACATAGTAAATCAACATAACATACAACATATATGTATGACATATCAAATATAACATACATCATATGTAACATAGTGGCATAAACATGGCATATCAAACATAACATACATCATATGTAACATAGTGGCATAAACATGGCATATCAAACATAACATACTTCATATGTTACATATCAACATAGCATGTGAACATAACAATCTAATCATGTAACATATGCAGGATGCTTTTGAAAACATATATTATAGGTACGTCAACATAAATCTCAACATATTTGGGCCCGGCATTGTACCACTTCTTCATTATCATAGTGCGCATCCCTAAATAGGTCCGAGGTAGCAAGTCTCGAACCTACTAGGTTACTAGGCACGATCTTAGTCCGTCGACCTAGGGCAATCGTCATAGCGTAGAAGCCCATCCTAGGCCCGAGTCTTACTCCATCGACCTAAGGCATCTTGGAGCCCATCCCATACTAGGCCCGAGTCTTATTCCATCGACCTAGGGGCAATCATACATAGGTGCCCGTCCTAGGCCCGAGTCTTATTCCATCGACCTAGGGCATCTTAGGAGCCCATTCCTTCTTGAACCTTGTTAAGGTCTTGGTACAAGCCATGCATAAGGTAAAATACTTATATGCTTATTTTATAACATAGTTTATTTCATTTTGCAAACATAGAATACTTCATTTCATAACACATCATGCTTCACTTCGTGAACATATCATCTTTCATTTCATAAACATACCATACTTTATTTCATAACATATCATTCTTCATTTCATCATCATATCATACTCATGTCGTGAACATATCGTTTTGTTTCATTTCATAATCTTATCGTTTTCCATTTCATAACATATCTTAAATATCACATACACATAGGCATGGCATAAGCCATGGCATCAAAAGTAAGTAAACACTAACCTAAGGCATGTTATCTTCATCTAGCATCATTTAATATCACAAGTCAACATGAATTCACCCAACATAAAACACATGTTAGCCTAATTCATCTAACATAACAACAACTTCATAAGCATATAAAACTTGAATTAAAACTTAATTTAATCACCCAAAAATACATGATGGTCGAATGGTCCAAAGGGGTTTCTAGGGTTATCTTTTAACCTAATTCATTTAACATACTAACCACATCATAAGCATGCAAAAGCTTCATTGAATCACCACAATATAGGGGTGGCCGAATGTCTTTATAGGTTTTTAGGGCTAATCCTTTACCCTAATTCGATTAACATACTAACAACATCATAAGCATACAAACATGGAATAAAACTTCATTGAATCATCAAAATATAGGGGTGGCCGAATGGTCCTTGTTGGCTTTTGGGGATAACTTTTGACCTAATCCATTTTAAATCCTATCATCATCATATAGTTACAAAACATAGCATGTAAATTCATTGGAACCTTAAAAACATGGCTTGGTCGAATGGACCTTGGTGGCTATTAGGGTTAGCTTTTGTCCTAATCCATTTTAAATCCTAACATCATCATATAGTTACAAAATCATAGCATGGAACTTCATTGAAACCTTAAAAAACATGGCTTGGCCGAATGGACCTTGGTGGCTATTAGGGTTAGCTTTTGTCCTAGTCCATTTTAAATCCTAACATTATCATATAGTTACAAAAACATAGCATGGAACTTCATTGAAACCTTAAAAACATGACTTGGCCAAATGGACCTTGGTGGCTATTAGGGTAAGCTTTTGTCCTAATCCATCTTAAATCCTAACATCATCATATAGTTACAAAAACATAGCATAGAACTTCATTGAAACTTTAAAACATGGCTTGGCCGAATGGATCTTGGTGGCTATTAGGGTTAGCTTTTGTCCTAATCCATTTTAAATCCTAACATCATCATATAGTTACAAAAACATAGCATGGAACTTCATTGAAACCTTAAAAACATGGCTTGGCCGAATGGACCTTGGTGGCTATTAGGGTTAGCTTTTGTCCTAATCAATCTTAAATCCTAACATCATCATATAGTTACAAAAACATAGCATAGAACTTCATTGAAACCTTAAAACATGGCTTGGCCGAATGGATCTTGGTGGCTATTAGGGTTAGCTTTTTTCCTAATCCCTTTTTCCATCTTAACATCATCATATACTTACTAAACATAGCATATAACTTCATTGATAAACCAAAAACATAGCTTGGCCGAATATAACATATAGATCTCTTTTACAACCATCAATCGAAGCTACTCGTATGCAGGTGAGGGATACTTACATCCTTCGCTTTGTTTGTAATGTGAAGATAACCTAAGGAACCAAACCTAGCCTTTGCTTTCTTGCTTGGATGAGGTTCGGCCAAGCGGTGAAAATGGGGTGGGAGAGCTCTAGGATTCGGTGAGGAAGAAGAAGAGAAGAGGAGAAAACAAATTTGCTAACTCATGCCCCCTCATTTCCCCTATTTATTCACTTAAAGAGTCCCTTAATCTTCCTCACACCTAACTATAATTACCTATATCCTTCTAATAATAAAATCCTATTGGGCTTTTGGTTAGTGGATGCATCTATAGGGTTTGGTTACTTCTAGAAGTTTGGGGTTCAATTCCTAGGTCTTGCATCCCTTTTTGGCTCCTTTTCTTTTATTTTTTTGAAAGTGCCCACATAAAGTCCCTATAATCATACAAAATTTCTTATAAAATTTCTAGAGCTTGGGATGAAAAAGGAAGGAAGGGAAATGGGGAATTCGGCCAAGGATGAGGAAGAAGGAGAATGAAGAAGGAAAGTGGGGTTTTACTTCCTCTCTTTTCTTAATTCTCCTCTTTAATACCTAGTGAATGAACACTCTTCATCCTTCCCATCTATATTCTTTGTATATTCTTTATATATCTTATCCATAAATTATCCTAGGGTCTAGGGGTATCAAGGCTACCTCCCTATTAGGAGGTTCAGGGTTCAAATCCTACCTATAACCATTTTTTATTTTATTTTATTTTAAACCTTTTATGGCCTTAAAACCTATATAATTACTTTGCATATTTTAGAATTTTGCGGGCGTTACAATCCTTCATACCTATAAAAGTTTCGTCCTCGAAACATAGAACAACTTCGGATATTTTTATTTCATTTCATCCTCACGTTCCTAAGTTGCTTCTTCAAACTTTTGGTTTACAAAATCAAGTGGCAACTTTGTTTCCACTCATCATTAGTACATTCCAATCTAACCGACATTGATCAACTATACCATATACACCCCATGCAATGAACTAATCACTAATTTCAAAGGAAACGAACTTATCATTTCTTATTCATACTTTCAGAAAAGAAAAGAAAATGTTAACATATAACATTCCTTATTTCTAATCTAAACAAAACTACTTGAGAAGATAGTTCATTACGACTCCCACTAGGACAAAACCTAGTGCAATTGTAATTATTTTTAGTCCTATCTTCCTTGGCCTCACTAGGATAGTCTCAGGCTGGCCAATAAGTTGACTCTTTGTAGAACTCTCTTCATTCTTTTCGAGGCCAGCTACCACAGGATTCTCTACGACAGGATTCTCTTGAACCTTGTGCTCCAGTAGTTCCCAGCACAACTCAGCGTATGTTATCTGCCCTTCATAGCGGCCCCATACGTGATGTGCAATTACCATGAAATCATTTGGCAGAGAGCGTACCAAGGCCCATATCCGATAATTGTCCAGTAACGGAAACTCCTGCTGCTCGAGTCTCCTAAAAAGACCATCGAGCCTTCTCATGTGTCTGATGACCCCACCATCAGGTTTATAAACTATTTCTTCAATAGCTTCCCTCAATTGGTTTCGTAACACATCACGACGGGTCATGGTGGTCATCGTCCGTGCCATCTGAAATTGAAATAAATTAAGCCGATAAAACCGACTAACCAAGAAGCATTTAAACCATATGAGCATAGACCTTACACAATTAATTACGAAAATCAATTCTTCGTAATTTTAGGAGTTTTTTTGGTTGATGAGTTCAAACAATCGACTCTAGTTTTTATTCAATTCAAGTTGTCCTAACAACTATTCGACACTTGTTATTATTTAAATTGACCATCACAAATTACTTCGATCAATTTTGATTTACCTAATTTGTCTACCTTTGACCAAATCACAAGTATTTCTTGTGAAGCTAGTATAAGTTTTTTTTTTTTCGCTCGCTTTCACGCGTAATTAAACTAAAGCTAGCATAAAGCTATCATTTGTATATTCATGCATTACTTAAACTAAAGGCTAGGCTAGCATAAGATTATCATATATATATTCATGCATATTTAGACTAAAAATATTCCTTATCATACACTTATCTTATACATATATTCATGCATATTTAAACTAAAAACGTTCTTTATCATACACTTATCTTCATGTATTATAGTAAAGCTAGTATAAGTTTTTCGTTCGTTCATCTATGCATAATTAGACTAAAGCTAGCATAAAGTTATCATTCATGTTTTCATGCATATTTAAGCTAAAGGCTTTTCATATCATACATGAACAAAATAAGCTAAGACATTTTATATCATACATGAACAAAATAAGCTAAGGCATTTTATATCATACGTGAACAAAATAAGCTAAAGGCATTTTATATCATACATTAACAAAATAAGCTAAGGCATTTTATATCATACATGAACAAAATAAGCTAAGGCATTTCATATCATACCTGAACAAAATAAGCTAAGGCATTTCATATCATACATGAACAAAATAAGCTAAGGCATTTCATATCATACATGAACAAAATTAACAAAATTAGAGTAGACATAGAATTCTTACTTGGAGCGGCAGGATTTGGAGCTTGATGTGTGTGTAGTGGAAAGGCAGATCCGCTCTGATACCAACCTGTCACGCCCGCCCTTTTCGGACCCAGAACCCGGAGGGGCGGCGCGTGACGCGACCGTACATACATACATTACATACAGCGGAAGACTTTATACATACTTCTTAATTCTTACAGCGGAAGACTTCATACCTATATTTTTTTTTTCTTTTAAAACATAAACATGCATTGACACATATATATATATATATACTTCTTCTTCTTAACATAGAGTATGCATCATAACATGTATAGATACTTCTTCTTACTTCTTCTTTACTTCTTCTTATTAACATAGAGCATGCATCATAACATATATAGATACCTAGTGCTTAGTTCAGGTTCATAAACATCGTCGTCATATGGAGACATAAGTAAGGACATCCATAAACGTCATCATCATAGGTAAACATATATATATATAGACCTAACGGATCTTATCCACCATGCCACTACCACACACATTTGGCCCCTCTTGCTGCTCCCTTTAGTTTATCCATCCCTTACCCTTATCTGCAGTACGAGGGAAAGATAAACTATAAGCACATAGTCTTAGTAAGATCCTGTCCTACTCACAAAAACCATACATCGACATAATCATGGCATGTAACATTCATAACATATAAGCAATATAACATGTTACATACATGGCGTAATCAACTTAACATGTAGCATAAGTAACGTGAGTAAACATAACATGTATCATCCATAACATGGCAGCATAACATGTATCATCTATAACATAGCAGCATATCATGTAAATATATGACTTAATCAAACATAACATATAACATACGTAACATAGAAAATCAACATAACATACAACATATATGTATGACATATCAAATATAACATACATCATATGTAACATAGTGGCATAAACATGGCATATCAAACATAACATACATCATATATAACATAGTGGCATAAACATGGCATATCAAACATAACATACTTCATATGTAACATATCAACATAGCATGTGAACATAACAATCTAATCATGTAACATATGCAGGATGCTTTTGAAAACATATATTATAGGTACGTTAACATAAATCTCAATATATTTGGGTCCGGCATTGTACCACTTCTTCATTATCATAGCGCGCATCCCTAAATAGGCCCGAGGTAGCAAGTCTCGAACCTACTAGGTTACTAGGCCCGATCTTAGTCCGTCGACCTAGGGCAATCGTCATAGCGTAGAAGCCCATCCTAGGCCCGAGTCTTACTCCATCGACCTAAGGCATCTTGGAGCCCATCCCATACTAGGCCCGAGTCTTATTCCATCGACCTAGGGGCAATCATACATAGAAGCCCGTCCTAGGCCCGAGTCTTATTCCATCGACCTAGGGCATCTTAGGAGCCCATCCCTTCTTGGACCTTGTTAAGGTCTTGGTACAAGCCATGCATAAGGTAAAATACTTATATGCTTATTTTATAACATAGCTTATTTCATTTTGCAAACATAGCATACTTCATTTCATAACACATCATGCTTCACTTCGTGAACATATCATCTTTCATTTCATAAACATACCATACTTCATTTCATAACATATCATTCTTCATTTCATCATCATATCATACTCATGTCGTGAACATATCGTTTTGTTTCATTTCATAATCTTATCGTTTTCCATTTCATAACATATCTTAAATATCACATACACATAGGCATGGCATCAAAAGTAAGTAAACACTAACCTAAGGCATGTTATCTTCATCTAGCATCATTTAATATCACAAGTCAACATGAATTCACCCAACATAAAACACATGTTAGCCTAATTCATCTAACATAACAACAACTTCATAAGCATATAAAACTTGAATTAAAACTTAATTTAATCACCCAAAAATACATGATGGCCGAATGGTCCATAGGGGTTTCTAGGGTTATCTTTTAACCTAATTCATTTAACATACTAACCACATCATAAGCATGCAAAAGCTTCATTGAATCACCACAATATAGGGGTGGCCGAATGTGTTTATAGGTTTTTAGGGCTAGTCCTTTACCCTAATTCGATTAACATACTAACAACATCATAAGCATACAAACATGGAATAAAGCTTCATTGAATCATCAAAATATAGGGGTAGCCGAATGGTCCTTGTTGGCTTTTAGGGTTAACTTTTGACCTAATCCATTTTAAATCTTAGCATCTTCATATAGTTACAAAACATAGCATGGAACTTCATTGGAACCTTAAAAACATTGCTTGGCTGAATGGACCTTGGTGGCTATTAGGGTTAGCTTTTGTCCTAATCCATTTTAAATCCTAACATCATCATATAGTTACAAAAACATAGCATGGAACTTCATTGAAACCTTAAAAAACATGGCTTGGCCGAATGGACCTTGGTGGCTATTAGGGTTAGATTTTGTCCTAGTCCATTTTAAATCCTAACATCATCATATAGTTACAAAAACATAGCATGGAACCTCATTGAAACCTTAAAAACATGGCTTGGCCGAATGGACCTTGGTGGCTATTAGGGTTAGGTTTTGTCCTAATCCATCTTAAATCCTAACATCATCATATAGTTACAAAAACATAGCATAGAACTTCATTGAAACTTTAAAACATGGCTTGGCCGAATGGATCTTGGTGGCTATTAGGGTTAGCTTTTGTCCTAATCCATTTTAAATCCTAACATCATCATATAGTTACAAAAACATAGCATGGAACTTCATTGAAACCTTAAAAACATGGCTTGGCCGAATGGACCTTGGTGGCTATTAGGGTTAGCTTTTGTCCTAATCCATCTTAAATCCTAACATCATCATATAGTTACAAAAACATAGCATAGAACTTCATTGAAACCTTAAAACATGGCTTGGCCGAATGGATCTTGGTGGCTATTAGGGTTAGCTTTTGTCCTAATCCCTTTTTCCATCTTAACATCATCATATACTTACTAAACATAGCATATAACTTCATTGATAAACCAAAAACATAGCTTGGCCGAATATAACATATAGATCTCTTTTACAACCATCAATCGAAGCTACTCGTATGCAGGTGAGGGATACTTACATCCTTCGCTTAGCTTGTAGTGTGAAGATAACCTAAGGAACCAAACCTAGCCTTTGCTTTCTTGCTTGGATGAGGTTCGGCCAAGGGGTGAAAATGGGGAGGGAGAGCTCTAGGATTCGGTGAGGAAGAAGAAGAGAAGAGGAGAAAACAAATTTGCTAACTCATGCCCCCTCATTTCCCCTATTTATTCACTTAAAGAGTCCCTTAATCTTCCTCACACCAAAATATAATTACCCATATCCTTCTAATAATAAAATCCTATTGGGCTTCTGGTTAGTGGATGCATCTATAGGGTTTGGTTACTTCTAGAGGTTTGGGGTTCAATTCCTAGGTCTTGCATCCCTTTTTGGCTCCTTTTCTTTTATTTATTTGAAAGTGCCCACATAAAGTCCCTATAATCATACAAAATTTCTTATAAAATTTCTAGAGCTTGGGATGAAAAAGGAAGGAAGGGAAATGTGGAATTAGGCCAAGGATGAGGAAGAAGGAGAATGAAGAAGGAAAGTGGGGTTTTACTTCCTCTCTTTTCTTAATTCTCCTCTTTAATACCTAGGGAATGAACACTCTTCATCCTTCCCATCTATATTATTTGTATATTTCTTATATATCTTATCCATAAATTATCCTAGGGTCTAGGGGTGTCAAGGCTACCTCCCTATTAGGTGGTTCAGGGTTCAAATCCTACCTATAACCATTTTTTATTTTATTTTATTTTAAACCTTTTATGGCCTTAAAACCTATATAATTACTTTGCATAGTTTAGAATTTTGTGGGCGTTACAAAACCACCACTTACCTTGTGAAGTTTAGTCATTCTCAGTTTATTCAGGATGGATTGAAGTTACAATGTTTGTTGACCTTGTTGGGATGTATACTGAAAAGTCTATCTTTGTTTGAACATCTTTATTTTGAAATAAGAATCACATGATCATTTGTTTGCATATTTTTATGGTTATGCATATTGTCTAATACATTACATTGTAGATAACATGGTGTGTGGTGTCACACGGGAGATCATGTTATTGGCTCCTTGTAGAGTATAAGTATAGGCTCACAACCAAGATGGCTTTGGACAAACCATTGGTATGGTTGTAGTGTGATTTGGTATTGGTTTGTCTTGACCATAAAATCACACTAGTACACTTTGTGTGTATTGAGCAGGACCGACTTAGAGGTGATTCAATTTATTGCTGACTATATAATCAAATCAGACCTCAGATATTATATTGTACATACTCTTAATCCCGATATAATAACGGGCACATATACTTATTAGTCATTTCTTTGATTTACCAATGGGCGAGATTTATAGATTAAATTGATAGGCTCAGTAAGTTGGGAAATGATATTATTTATATGGTGTACCATTGATTATAGGAGGAAACCGTGTCCTATATATTAGGATGATGATGTCCCCTTAAGGAGCTCATAAGGTTCATCATGTAAACCCTGCAGGTGGACTTGGTCCGGCATGATGAAAAAGTTGAGTGGTACTACTCATGGAGTTAGATGTTGATTAATTAATGGTCAGTAAATTAATTAATCGATGAACATTCGAGATCTTAAATATGGGGATAAAATGTACATATAATATATGGAGCCCATATTAACTTATGGGGGTTGGTGAGGTAGATCAATGATAATCCTTTAGTGGATTGAATTATCATTAATGGATCGGACTTTATGTGGGCTTGATCCATTGGGTGGCCAAGATCCAACTCCTCCTCATGGTCTCTATTGTAGCCTATTAATACCTCATGAAGCTTAGATCCAATGGATAGAAACAAAACTCTAGATCCAAAGGTAGAGATTAAATCTCTAGATCCAACGATTGAGATTAAATCTCTAGATCCGACGGTTGAGATTAAATCCCTAGAACCAATGGTGGAGATTAAAACAAGGCTTATCCCTAACTCTATAAATGGAGGGCAAGGGGTGGGCGGCAACTAGGAATCCAACAAGAGATAGGATTAGGGTTTTGGACGGCAAGGTTTGGAGGCTAGGGTTTAGGGCTTGGCGACACCAAATAAGGAAGGTCTTTCCTTTCTTCTTCTTCCCTCAAGGTGGCCGGCGACCTAGCTTACCTTTCCAGCCCTTGGCCGGCATCCAAAGCAGCCCCTCTCCCTCCTTTTGGCCGATAAAACCTAGGCTTAGGGTTCTCCCTTGGAGCTTTGGTCGGCATTCACCTATTCTCCTCTTTCTTCTTGGTCGGCGGCTAGCTACAACCTTGGAGTTTGGTGGTTGGTTGAAAGAAGGAAAAGAGTCTTGTTTCTATTCTTCCTCTCGCTCGGAACAAGCAAGGAAGGAAGATTGGTGATCTAGGAGCTTCAACTTTTGGTAGATCGTCTCACACATGACGTCCGAAAGGAGGAAGGTCATACAATAGAAGATCGAGAGGTATATCGTTTCTCTATTTTCATTTGTTACATGTTTATATTTGTTTTCCAATTATATGCATGATATATATTCTGTTTTGTGGCTAAATAATACTTGTATCCCGAATATAAACACAAAATTTGGCGATCCGTACATCGTCTATTCTGCGGCTATTCGTAGAATAGAGGTTGGTCGCTTGATCAACAAGTTTGTTCAAGTGACTACTCTAAACGAATAGCACGACGATGACAAGGTTGCTTGGGAAATCCCTCTTGTCGAGGATATTTTTTTTTTATCCGGGGACGTAGAAGGGATCACCGTGAACAAGCGACTAAGTCGAAAGGGGAAGCGAAGTTTCCCCTCACGGACTCAATCCAACAATTGGTATCAGAGCCACAGTTTCCAGTTTTGTGTGTTTAGGATTCAGTTACTCTTATGTATTTTTTCATATATTATATGTGCCAGATAATAGTAGGATATACGTAGGTTAACTCTTTGGTTGCAGGCATAAGATCCGACTATTATTGCCATATGTGTGTATGTGATTGTATGTGTGTAATATTTTGTTGAATCCTCGAGGTTGACGAGGCTAGTATTTAATTTTTTGTAAATTAGATATGGAATTGTTTAGCCACTCTTTTTATTTTAGTTTACTTTCAATCTTGATTTCATGTACACTCCCTCGTGGAGTATAGGATCGATGGATGTAAATTAAAATAGTTTTTAGTCTCGGCTCGGATCTCCGGATGGCTCGTACATGGCGTAGGAGGAGCGGACGAGATGACGGGAGACATATTGAAGACAAAAGCCATAATAGTTGGAAAATAATTTATTTTTCATATTTATTGCTTATTGTTTGATATGCATGTCGTAGGCTATAAAATTACTCATTTTCAAATTACTAAGTGGGAGAGGGAAATTTTTATAAATTCCCACGGCCTCCATTACAATTTGACAAGTGATGCAAACAAACTTGCGCGTCGGGTTTGAGTGCCTTCCTCCCCATCGGATGAGTTTGTTTACGGATCACAAGGTCAAATATGGTTATATGGAATTATTAAGGAGTGTGTGTACTTCCCCATCGGAAGGCACATAACCCGAGATAATTACCTTGGTACCGAGTAATGGTCAACACTTAGATACAAATATAAGTATCCTCCCCATCAGAGTCACTGCTTTTATTTGTAGGGCCAAAGAGGAACCAACTATTAATTTTACTTATCAAAAAGTTAGGATGACAAGATAAAAATTAATGGGTAAAACCTCCTCTTACAAATGTAGAATTCGTATATGTCCACACTATTGTGGCATACGATATTCTCGGTGTTTTGAGGTGTTGGTTGATTTTAAAATTTTATTGTTTGAGGAATAAATAATTTTTTGAAATATAATATTTTGATCTATGTGATTCTTAGGTTTTCTTTCAAAATGACTTTCAACCCGCTTGTTGTGATACTAAAAGAGAATAAGCTTACTGGACCCAACTATGTTGATTGAAAGAGGAATCTAGACATTGTCTTGACTGCTGAGGAATGCAAATATGTACTCCTCGAAGAGTGCACTCCTAAGCCTGCGGATGATTCTGGGGAAAAGGAGAGAGAGAGTTATAAGAAGTGGGTAAAGGCTGATGAGATGGCGCGGTGTTACATTTTGGCATATATGTCAAATGTACTACAACATTAGCATCAAGTCATGCCCACTGCTTATGACATAATGCTCAATCTCAAAGAGCTTTTCGGACACCAAAATCGGGCTGCAAGTCAAGAAGCCATGAGAAAATTGATGACGACCACCATGATCGAGGGACCACCCGTAAGGGATAATGTTCTCAAGATGATGGCTCATTTGAATGAGCTAGAGGTCCTTGGAGCTGAGATCGATGGGGAAACCCAAGTCGATATCATTCTCCAGTCTCTACCTAGGAGTTTTGAGCAGTTTTGCCTGAATTACAATATGAACAAGAGGTTGTATTTGTTGGCAGATCTTCTGACAGAACTCCAGGCGGCAGAGGGGTTATTTCATCAGAGTGCTCAGGTGCATGCCATGGTGACCTAAAAGGTTTCTACTTCTAAGCCAAAAGGCAAGAAGAAGAAGAAACAAACTGGGGTGAAGGCGGTGGGAGGAACTCACGGAGGAGCGAAGAAGCCGAAAGGCAAGTGCTTCACTTGTAAGAAGATTGGACACTGGAAGAAGGACTGCCCCAACCGCAAGCAGAATAAAGGTATATCTTTTGGTCTAGTCGTTGAAACATATTTAGTGGTGTTATCTATCGGCACCTTGTGTGTAGATACAGGAGCCACTGATCATGTCTACAATACTTTGCAGGGGTTCTAGGAAACCAGACGACTGGCTGAGGGGGAGATTATTGTGTACTTGGGCGATGCCACGAAGGTGGCGACGATTGCAGTGGGAGACGTTCATTTATTTTTTGAGAAAAATAAAGTTTTGGTTCTTAAGAATTGCCTTTATGTACCTTTATTTAGAAAGAATTTAATTTTGGTTTCTAAATTATTTATGGATGGATATTCTATTTCTTTTAATGACAGAGTTGTTATAAAAGGGAATAGGGACATTATCTGTTCAGATGCATTGATAGGAAATATATACACACTTGAACCAAAACCTCCCACGATGCAAACTGAAGTTAATAACTCATCTTCTAATTCCAATAAGAGAAAAGAACCTTCGAAGATGAACCAAATATATCTTTGGCATCTTAGGCTTGGTCATATTAACCTAAGCAGAATTCAAAGGTTGATAGCTGATGGACCTTTAGGTTCATTAGTGGTGGAGGATTTTCCAACCTGCGAATGTTGCTTGGAGGGCAAAATGACCAAGAGGCCTTTTAAGGCCAAGGGCTATAGAGCCAAAGATGTGTTAGAATTGGTTCATTCTGATTTGTGTGGTCCTATGACTATCCAGGCTAGAGGTGGTTTTGAGTATTTTGTCTCTTTTATAGATGATTATTCGAGATATGGATACATTTACCTGATGCGATGCACGTCTGAATGCTTTGACAAGTTCAAAGATTCAAGGCTGATGTGGAGAAACGTCAAGGTAAAAGTATCAAGACACTACAATCTGATCGTGGTGGTGAGTACCTCTTGGGAGAGTTTAGGAATTACTTATCAAAGGCTGGGATTCAATCCCAATTGTCTGCACTTGGCACACCCCAGCAGAACGATGTAGCAGAGCGAAGGAATAGGACTCTTATAGAGATGGTTAGATCGATGATGAGTTATTCTGAGTTGCCAGATTCGTTTTGGGGATATGCTCTAGATACGACGGTGTACATTCTGAACTTGGTTCTATCTAAATCAGTACCATCTACTCCCACAGAATTGTGGATTGGGTGAAAGCCTAGTCTAAGACATATTCGGATATGGGGGAGTCCAGCACATGTGTTGAAGGCGGATGCTGGTAAGTTGAAACCTCGTATAGAAGTACGCATGTTCATTGGCTATCCTAGAGGAACGAAGGGTGGTTATTTTTATAGTCCTAGAGATCAGAGGGCGATCGTTAGCATGAACGCCAGATTTCTAGAGGAAGACTATGTGATGAGCCACAAGCCCAAGAGTAAAATTATTCTGGAGGAATTAAAAGGGGAAGTCACTTCTTCAGTACCACTAGTACAAAAGGATATACCACAAGTCACTGCACCGCGTGTCACAGAGGATACACAGGTGATACCTCGTCATAGTGGGAGGGTTGTGAGACAGCCTGATAGATTCATGTTCTTGGGAGAATCTTTTGATTTGGTCCGTGTCCAACATGAACCTGATCCCTGGACATATGACGAGGCAATCCAAGATAAAGATGCAACATCTTGACAAAGTCCAATGAATACTGAGATTGAATCTATGGATTCAAATCAGGTCTGGGATCTAGAAGAATCAACTGAGGGTGTCAAAACCAATGGATGCAAGTGGATCTACAAAAGAAAGAGAGGAATAGATGGGAAGGTTGAGACCTTTAAAGCGAAGCTTATTGCGAAGGGGTATACTCAGAAAGAGGGTATCGATTATGAGGAGACCTTTTCGCCGGTAGCCATGCTTAAGTCTATCCGGATTCTCTTATGCATTGCAGCTCATATGGATTATGAGGTGTGGCAGATGGATGTCAAGATAGCTTTCCTTAATGGAAGTCTTGAGGAAAATATCTATATGAAGCAACCAGAGGGATTCATTTCGAAGGGCAAAGAGCATCTTGTATGTAAGCTTAATCGGTCCATTTATGGATTGAAGCAATCTTCAAGGTCTTGGAACATCCGATTTGATGAGGTAATCCTGTCTTATGGATTTATTCAAAGTCCGGACAAGTCGTGTGTATACAAGAGATGTGACAGAAACGTAGTGGTATTTCTTGTACTATACGTCGATGACATTTTGTTGATTGGCAACAATATCAAGGTGTTATCGGACGTAAGGGTATGGTTGTTCAAACAGTTTGATATGAAGGACTTGGGAGAGGTGGGACACATCCTTAGGATCAAGGTTATAAGGGATTGCAGGAAAAGGATGTTGTGCTTATCCAAAGCTTCATACATAGACACGATTATGGATCATTTTAGCATGCAAAACTCCAAGAAAGATTTTCTACCTTTCACGCATGGAGTTCCTTTATCTAAGGAGATGTGTCCTAGAACATCTAAGGAGATAGAGGAGATGAAGGCAGTTCCTTATGCTTCGGCAGTAGGAAGCCTCATGTATGTCATGTTATGTACGAGACCAGATATCTGCTATGCCGTGGGCATGGTCAGCAGATATCAGAGTAATCCAAGACAGGGACATTGGACTGTGGTAAAGCATATATTGAAGTACCTGAGAAGGACTAGGGATTATATGCTAGTTTACTAGGCAGACCAATTACTCCCTGTGGGTTACACGGATTCCGACTTTCAATCTGATAGGGATAACAGTAAGTCTACCTTAGGTTTTGTGTTTACTTTGGGAGGTGGAGCCATTGTATGGAGGAGTGTTAAGCAGAAATGCGTGGCAAACTCCACCTTGGAAGCTGAGTATGTGGCAGCCTCTGAGGCGGCCAAAGAAGCTGTGTGGCTCAGGAACTTCCTGATGGACTTGGATGTGATTCTTGATTTGCCCAGAACTATCACAATTTATTGTGATAATAGTGGTGCAGTTGCAAACTCGAAGGAACCACGATCCCATAAGGCACGTAAACACATAGAGCGCAGGTACCACCTGATATGAGAAATCGTAAAGAGAGGAGAAGTTGTTGTGGCAAAGATTGCATCGGAGGATAACCTGGCAGATCCTTTCACTAAGGCCCTTCCGATGAGAGCTTTCGATAGGCATGTGGAGGGAATGGGGATCAGATGTATGGCAGTTTGAGGACAGCATAGTCTTTTAGTAAAAGTGGGAGATTGTTGGGATGTATACTGAAAAGTCTATCTTTTGTATGAATATCTTTATTTTAAAATAAGAATCACATGATCATTGTTTGTATATTTTTATGGTTATGCATATTGTCTAATACATTACATTGTTGATAACATAGTGTGTGGTGTCACACGGGAGATTATATTATCGGCTCCTTGTAGAGTATAAGTATAGGCTCACAACCGAGATGGCTTTGGATAAACCATTGGTATGGTTGTAGTGTGATTTGGTATTGGTTTGTCTTGACCATAAAATCACACTAGTACACTTTGTGTGTATTAGGCAGGACCAACTTAGAGGTGATTCGATTTATTGCTGACTACATAATCAAATCAGACCTCAGATATTATATTGTACATACTCTTAATCCCGATATAATAACAGACACATATACTTAATAGTCATTTCTTTGATTTACCAATGGGCGAGATTTATAGATTAAATCGATAGGCCTGGTAAGTTGGGAAATGATATTATTTATATGGTGTGTCATTGATTATAGGAGGAAACCGTGTCCTATATATTAGGATGATGATGTCCCCTTGAGGAACTCATAAGGTTCATCATGTAAACCCTACTGGTGGACTTGGTCTGGCATGATGAAAAGGTTGAGTGGTACTACTCATGGAGTTAGATGTTGATTAATTAATGGTCAGTAAATTAATTAATCGACGGACATTCGAGATCTTGAACACGGGGAGAAAATGTACATATAATATATGGAGCCCATATTAACTTATGGGGGTTGGTGAGGTAGATCAATGATAATCCTTTAGTGGATTGGATTACCATTAATGGATCGGACTTTATGTGGGCTTGATCCATTGGGTGGCAAAGATCCAACTCCTCCTCATGGTCGCTATTGTAGCCTATTAATACCTCATGAAGCTTAGATCCAATGGATAGAAACAAAACTCTAGATCCAAAGGTAGAGATTAAATCTCTAGATCCGGCGGTTGAGATTAAATCTCTAGATCCGACTGTTGAGATTAAATCCCTAGAACCAATGATGGAGATTAAAACAAGGCTTATCCCTAACTCTATAAAAGGAGGACAAGGGGTGGGCGACAACTAGGAATCCAACTAGAGATAGGATTAGGGTTTTGGGCGGCATGGCTTGGAGGCTAGGGTTTAGCGCTTGGCGGCACCAAATAAGGAAGGTCTTTCCTTTCTTCTTCTTCCCTCAAGGTGGTTGGCGACCTAGCTTCCCTTTCCAGCCCTTGGCCGGCATCCAAAGCAGCCCCCTCCCTCTCTTTGGCCGGTAAAATGTAGGCTTAGGGTTCTCCCTTGGAGCTTTGGTCGGCATTCACCTATTCTCCTCTTCCTTCTTGGCCGACAGCTAGCTACAACCTTGGAGTTTGGTGATTGGTTGAAAGAAGGAAAAGAGTCTTGTTTCTATTATTCCTCTCGCTCGGAATGAGCAAGGAAGGAAGATTGGTGATATAGGAGCTTCAACTTTTGGTAGATCGTCGCCCACACGATGTCCGAAAGGAGGAAGGCATACACTAGAAGATCGAGAGGTATATTGATTCTCTATTTTCATTTGTTACATGTTTATATTTTTTTTTCAATTATATGCATGATATATATTCTGTTTTGTGGCTAAATAATACTTGGATCCCGAACATAAACACAAAAACCAATGATCCGTACATCGTCTATTCCGCGTCTATTCGTAGAATAGAGGTTGGTCGCTTGAACAACATGTTTGTTCAAGTGACTACTCTAAATGAATAGCACGACGATGACAAGGTTGCTTGGGAAATCTCTCTTGTCAAGGATAATTTTTTTTTTATCCGGGGACGTAGAAGGGATCGCCGTGAACAAGCGACTAAGTCGAAAGGGGAAGCGAAGTTTCCCCTCATGGACTCAATCCAACAGACCTGTGTAGGATTTGAGGCCATGAATGATTTAGTCTTTGAGATTTGACAATCCTAGGTAACTTTCTTTCACGATTTTCTATGCATGAATGGGAATTGCTAGGCAATATATCTTCAGTTTACTTTTAATTTTCTTTACTTGCTCGGGATGTGCAAGAATAAGTGTGGGGTATTTTGATAACATCATTTTAGTATATTATTTTGATCCTTAATTTGGATGTTTTTAATTCTCTCATATGATTATTTATCGATTATTATCATGTTTTACGAGTTGGGATTATTTTGGACCTTATTGTAAATTCTCTTAAAGTTTGGACTTATATGTAAATTTTATCTCTTGTTTGTAAGAGATCGTGATGAGCCAATGGACTAGACTCGAGTTGGATCAAATATAGCTTCATCTAGGATCATAAAGGGAATTTTAAGCTGAATTAATCTGAGCCCTTCATCAAGATCAGAAGCAGTTTAATCAAAGGGTTCATATCTGTTCAATCCTGACCGTCCAATGAGAACTGATTGATTTTGAGCCATCTATCCAGATCTAGAGCGATCCGACCCATACATTACGATCCACACTTTATAGCTGTTCATACAGATCATTTGACCTTGACCACTCATTCAGATTTGATCGAATCCGCTCATTCTAAATCGGACGAATTTGACCCGTCAGATGATATTTGGGATTTGGGTTCAATTCTCAATTTTCTTCATCGTGCAGGAGGGGCTTCTTCTCACGCTACACTGGATCATTGTTCTTCCTCATTACCGAGCTCCACCGCCGTTTCACCTCCAAGCACCCCCGACCATCCATCTTCTCCACCAAGGCTGGCGGTGGCACTCCATCCTTCTTCATCTTCTCTACTGCTTGAAGCCATCAGCCAGACTTCTCTTCAGCTGCGCTATCACATGTTTCATCTCCAGTAACCACCTTCACTCTACCACAATCACAACTCCTCCAGTCAACCATTTCAGCCTCCGACCAACTTTTATTCTAGCTTCCAAACAATAATTTCAGCTTTAAGACAACATTCTCATTTGGATTGCAAGCTTCTTCCATTTATGTGTTTTGATTGTTTCTTGGTTTTGTTTGTATTGAATGTTTGTAATTAAATTTACCTTCCATGTTTAGAATTGTACGTACTTGGTTTAACTTCTTTCACGCTTACATAGTGTTTGATGAAATGCCTCTTTCAATAATATGCTATAGTAATTGTAGTTAGTAGTTTAATGTCTCGCAATCATCATTTCAGTTGAATGTTTAAGTTTATGTTCCTTGATTAGATGCAAGTGGATTAGGATGCTTAGTTTATCTTTCCTTTAAATTTATCGCAATTATAGTTTAGTTAGATTAGAGTTCTAATTACTTGCATTATCTTTCATTCAGTAAGATTAGCCTGTTAAATTCTAAACCCTCATTTAAAATAGAAATTCCAAAGCAATAATTAGCGATCCTAAGACTTCTCTTCTATCAATTACACTCATTGGGAAACGATTCGGGCCATTCACTATGCTATATTAGTATAAAGAGGGTTTGCTAATTAATTTGTAAGATTTAAGGCCATGAATGATTTAGTCTTTGAGATTTGATAATCCTTGATAACTTTCTTTCACGATTTTCTATGCATGATTGGGAATTGCTAGGAAATATATCTTTTGTTTAATTTTAATTTTCTTTACTTGCTCGGAACATGCAAGAATAAGTGTGGGGGAATTTGATAACAACATTTTATTATAATTTTTTGATCCTTAATTTCGATATTTTTAATCCTCTCGTATGATTATTTATTTATTATTATCATGTTTTACTAGTTAGGATTATTTTGGACCTTATTGTAAATTCTCTTAAATTTTTGGACTTATATGTAAATTTTATCTCTTGTTTGTAAAAGATTGAGATGAACCAATGGACTAGACTCGAGTTGGATGAAATATGGCTTCATCTAGGGTCATAAAAGGAATTTTAAGCTGAATTAATCTGAGCCCTTCATCTAGATCAGAAGCAATTTAATCAAAGGGTTCAGATATGTTCAATCCTGACAGTCCGATGAGAACTGATCAATTTTAAGACATCTATCTAGATTTGGAGTGATCTAGCCCATACATTACGATCCACACATCTTGGTTGTTCATGCAGATCATTTGATCTTAATGACTCATTCAGATATGATCAGATCCGCTCATTCTAAATCGGATGAATATGAACCGTAGGATGAGATTTGGTATTTGGGTTAAATCTCCAATTTTCTTCATCGCGCAGGAGGGGATTCTTCTCACGCGACGCCGGATCACTGCTCTTCCTCTCAGATCTCCACCATCAATTCATCTCTAAGCACTGGCGGTCATCCATCTTCTCCACTAAGGCCGGCAGTGGCACTCCATTTTTCTTCATCTTCTCTGCCGCTAGAAGCCACCATCGACATCACCTTCTCTACCCACCACAGTTGCAACCTCCCTTCTTTTCCTCCACCCAGCATCTCCTCCACCGTCGACCGAACTTCTCTTCAGTTGCGCTATCACATGTTTCATCACTGACAGCCACCTTTGCTCTGCCACCATCATAGCTCCTTCGATCAACCATTTCACCCTCCGGCTAGCTCCTATTCTAGCTTCTGAACAACAATTCCAGCTTCAGGATAGCATTCTCATTTGGATTGCAAGCTTCTTCCATTGATGTGTTTTGATTGTTTCTTGGTTTAGTTTGTATTAAATGTTTGTAATTAAATTTACCTTCCATGTTTAGAATTGCACATACTTGGTTTGATTTCTTTCACGCTTACATAGTGTTTGATGAAATGCTTCTTTTAGTAATTAGCCTGTAGTAATTGTAGTTAGTAGTTTAATGTCTCGCAATCATCATTTCAGTTGAATGTTTGAGTTTATGTTCCTTGATTAGATGCAAGTAGATTAGGATGCTTAGTTTATCTTTCCTTTAATTTTATCGCAATTATAGTTTAGTTAAATTAGAGTTCTAATTACTTGCATTGTCTTTCGTTCAGTAGGATTAGCCTGTTAAATTCGAAACCCTCATTTAAAATAGAAATTCTAAAGCAATAATTAGTGATCCTAAGACTACTGTTCTATCAATTAAACTCGTTGGGAAATGATCCAGGCTGTTCACTTTGCTATATTAGCGTAGAGAGGGTTGGGTAATTAATTTGTAATGGTACCATGACACATAATTGTCGTCATCATTGGGTAGTCACTAAACCGAATTCTTCAATGAGATTAGCTAAGTGGGCTGTGAAGCTAAGTGAGTATGACATGCACTACCATCCCTGAACTGCCATCAAGGCTCAATCGCTAACTGATTTCCTAGCTGAAGTGCCAATGGGTGTGGAGAATAGTTCGGCAAAAGAAAAATGGGCGAAGAGTGCAAGGAACATCTTTGTGGATGGATCTTCGAGAGTTGGAGGAAGCGGAGTCGGAGTAGTACTCCTATCTCCATCAGATGAAGAGACTCGTATAGCCATTTATTTGGGATATAAAGAGTCTAATAATGAGGTGGAGCATGAATCTATTCTGGTTGGATTACAGGTAGCTCAGGCAGTGGGGGCCACTTCGATCATAATCCATTCAGATTCTCAACTGGCAGTACCCCAACTCAAGGGTGATTTTGCCATTCGGGAGGATAGGTTACAAAAATACTTTGTGGCTTTTGAAAAAGTAAAGACTCATTTTCAGGAGGTAACCTTGTAACAAATTCCAAGAGAGGAGAATAGAAAGTCGGATGAATTAGCTCGGCTGGTTAGTGCCTTAGATGGATGGAGACTTCAGGATTCTTTATGTATAGAAGTCCCTCATTCCTTGGTGGTGTATAATGTGGAAGACATAGTGCTAGGAAGTAATGTCACATTTGACTGGAGAACTGACATTATGGCTTATTTGCAACATGGGAGTATTTTAATCGAAGGTGGGGCAACATCAGCTTTGCTGAAAAGAGTGAAGTGGTTTGTAATTATTGATGGAACTATATACAAGACGTCTTTTGGCTGACCTCTATTTAAGTATATCGGGAGAGAGGATGTCGAGTGGGTACTCAGAGAAATACATGAAGGATATTATAGCAATCATTTGGGAGGAAGGGCACTGACTTGGAAAGTATTCTTAGCCAGGTACTTTTGGCCAACTCTTCATCAAGATGCAACGTGCATAGTGCAGACTTGTCCAACATGTCAAAAACATAGCAATAGGTCAGAGTGACTCGCCGAGTTGATGAAGGGCATAGTTTCTTCTTACCCCTTTGGCTAGTGGGGAATGGACATAGTTAGCCCAATACCTACATCCCCTTTACAAAATAAATTCTTGCTAGTGGCCATGGATTGTTGGTGCAGGGGCACCTGATAATCAAACCTAGATTTTTTATTATGGAAAAGGGTCAAAGTTAAGGTGTTATTATTATCTCATGAGCTATGTTGAGTGTGCAGGAAGTGTTTAAGCTAAGCCCAAGGTCAGGCGACACCCAGAGAATCTCGAGTCGAGAAACTGTGGTGGTCCGACGACACTAGGAGAACCTCGTGGAGTCAAAGAACCTCGGTGGAGGACCGGAAGCTAAGAAAAAAGTCAGGAGGACTAGAGGTAAGCACTGAGTGAAGAGTAATGTGTTGGTACAATCAGCCCAGGTCACGATTGACCGGACTCGAGTTTGACTCGAACTGTATTTTGATGTTAGAAAAAATGTATGACATGGGATTGTCATGGGAAGTCCAACATGGGTTGGCCACATAAATCCAAGTGTGTAGCCTTGGTGGTGAAAAGTTCAAGCATGGAGCTTGGTGTTGGGAAAATCCAAGCATAGGGCTTGGTGTTGGTAAGTCCAAGTGTGTGTCCTTGGAAATGGGAAGTCTTGAGAACTTGGCAAGGTCACTAGTCTTGTAGGCTCGGGGTCCTTGAGTCGGTGAAGGATGACATTGTGAAGTCGTGCGCTTTTTGAATCTGAGGGACCGTCGAACGGGGAGCGAATGGAGTGAAGCCCAAGGGAAGCAAACTTCGAGGGCAAGAGACATGAAGGATGGCATTGCGAAGTCGTGCGCTTGGTGCATCTGAGAGGCATAGACCGAGGGAAGAGAGCTTCGGTGGGGAACTCCATGAGAGGATGAGGTGGACTTGGCCAAGTGGCTAAGATTGAGTGTCGGATGCTCAAACAACTTGGTGTTTGAGGTTTTACCCGACATAAGTGGACTGGCATAGGTGTCAGTCGACAACTCCAAGTCGAATGAGTTCGACTAGTGTTCGGCTGATTTGGTTCTGGCCGAACAGTCGACTGCCAAGGGTTCGTAGTCGACTACCAAGGGATGGCAGTCGACTGATCATGGTGAATTCAGGCATAGAAGGTTTTCTAGTCGAGTGATCGCATCGAGCATTCGACTGATGGGTTCATCAGTTGACTAATGGGCATAATCAGTCGACTGATGATGGATCGATTGGAACTTGTCCAACATGGATCGAGTCATTGTGAGACAATGACTATGGGAGCAGTCGGCTGATGGTCACGATCAGTCGACTAATTGGCGCGAATTCAGCTAGATGCAAGTTATAAATGGAGCTCGAAAAGGAGGATTTTGCAATAGTTTTTGGAGAGATTTTGGAGGGGAATTGTTGTTGCATTCCAATCTATCAAGAGCAAACCAAAGCAAGCAAAAAGAAAATAATTCAAAGCAAGCATTGTAAAGTGTTCTTTACGTGTATTTCATTTTTGTCTTTGTATTTGCTTGTACGTTTTCGTATTACTTTGTAATTGCTTGTACGAGGTTTCTCCACCTCTGACTTGTAGTCGAGAAGGAGTTTTTTTGTTAGTGTCGTGTGCATAACACGAGCTCATTGAGCTCACCCCGTGGAGTAGGAACCCTAAGGTTTTGAACCACGTATATCGTCTTGTATTTGTGCTTGTGTGTCTTGTATTTGTTTTATTATCATTCCGCTGCGCTAACGAGATTATAGACAATCACATGAAAGAATGAACTATTTCCATCGTCTATGCAAATTGGGCTATTCACCCCCCCCTATCCGGACACCAATCCTCCAACAAGTGATATCAGAGCAAGGAGCTTATCGCGGACTCATCGCCAACACAAGCACAACAAGATGGCCAGCTTCAACCTCCAACCACCAAAATTCGAAGTGAATTTTCAATGGTGGAAAAGAAAAATGGAGGTATATCTCGAAACCAATTTTGATGTAATATTAATTATAGAAAATGGTTTTGAAATGCCTAGGGATGAAGCCAATAGGCAAATTGAAAAGTCAAGATGGACCAAGGGCCAAATCAAGGATTTCAAGACAAATCTCAAGGTAATCAAATTGCTAAGTGATTTGATTCCTAACCATATTTGGTCTAGATTAGGTAATTATAGGGATGCAAAGGAGTTGTGGAATAAGGTGATAACATTCCATGAAAATTCTGAACCAAGACAAGTAGAAGAGGAGGACGAGGAAGAACGTCCATCAACATTCGGATCAGAGGATGTTGAAGAATTGGAGGAAACCTCCACCTCTAGCATTGAGGGGGAGGAGAGATTTTCCATCCCGGAGCAAGAGCAAGGAGAAGCATCTACATCCGGGAGAAGTGAAGTGCAAGATGAAAATTCCCTAGGTAACTCATGCATTGTACTTAAAAATAAAAGTCACATCATATGCTTTGAGTGTAGGGAGCAAGGACACTATAAAAGCAAATATCCCAAGAAGATTAAGAAGACTCAACTGGTGCCAAAGGTGAAAGATGTCGGTGTCCCCACAATTAGAAGCAAGGAGCACGTGGTGTGCTTCAAATGTCATCAAAAGGGACATTATAGGAGCCAATGCCCTAGGGGGAGGAAGAAGGGGCAAGAAGGAGCTACACAAGTAGGGGGAGCTTTTAAAGCAAACCCAAAGGTATATCTTAATGCACCTTCTAGCTCTAGGACTAAGAAGCATGCTAGAAATTATTTTAATTCACTTGCTATTATTAATGAAAAGCATGCTAGTAGGAACAAATATTATTGTTTAGGTGCCAAGCATGTTGATTTACCTAAGGACAAACCTAGACACATTAATTCTAAAAAAATCCTACGTAAGGAGTCCATTAGGAGGATAGAAGAAAATTTAGGCATTAACTCTAAAAAGGGTAGGCACATGTCTAAGAAGAAAAACAATTCCAAAAGACCAATGAAAAATGAAAATTGAGAAAATTAGAATTAGAAAATCTAGCTTGAGGTCAAGGCTTGAAAAATTGGAAAAGACCCTAGCAAGAATAACAAAAACATTTAAGGGGTCAAATAGTCAAAATCTAGGTCCTAGAAGGCAAGAACCATCTAGGGGTAAGAAAGGTTTGGGTCACAAACCAAACCCCAAGAAGACTTATCATAATGTTCCATTTGATTATGGAACTATATCTAGGTCTAGGAAAACCAAGATTAATAGGGAAGTTATCCCTAAGATTAACCATGGTGTGTGTCTAGTGGCTCAAAATTCAAGAAAATCTAAGGTAGCCACTAGGAAGATCAAAGGGGGAGTTATCTCTATAGTTGACCTAGGAAAGGCCCAAATGACTAAGGCTTCAAAGCCAAAAAGGGTCATTAGGAAGGTATCTAGGGAAGTCATCCCTAGTGAATACCTTGTTAACCCAAGGAGCTCCAATAGATATTGGGTTCCTAGAAGCGTGATCGATTCACGCTAGATGGGTTAGGGTGTATCAACCCTAAGTGGATGGGTAGTTAACCTAGCCATGGTAGAGTTGACACTTTAGAATGTGCCAATAGGTTTTGAGAAGTTGAAAATTGATTAAATTGGCACAAGTGAGTCTTAGAAGTCATTGTGTGTCATTTTGGGGTTTGGCACACTAGGAAAATGTTGGGTTTCCGGCACCGCGGCGAGTGTGTGTTCGAACATGTTTCGTAAACATGTGCACAGCGGAAGGAATAAAATAATAAATCTAATTTATTACAACACACACCCCACACGCATGCATAGTACAACATGTGTAGACATAACCGTAAATTCAAATTTTGCAATAAAAGGAAATTTATACTACGTATACCTGACGTATCACGTGCAGCGGGAAAGACATCAACCGGAGCGATCCTTGCTAGAATCGCCTCTATCCGTATCCACGCCGAGTATCTTCTGGATGACTTCACAAAGTCATGAGCCTCATCTTCGTACGGGTTACTAGCCTCGTGTTAAAGATGATGTGATCGAGAGAAGATCACGATCCGAATCAAAATTCGGATCCAAAACGAGTCCTCAAAAACTCACTTCTCCGGAGAGGTATTCATCAAACCGCAGCAACCTTTGCTCCATTGCCAACTCGCAAATTTGACTCCCCTCTGATGAGTCTTCTTCTATTCCTTAGCCCCTGTATGTCATTACATATATGTGAGCCACACCCAGTATCCAATACCCAAGTGTCTAAGGAAATAGAATGACAATCAATAACGAAGATACCTGAAGAGGATTGGGCATTAGATGCCTTCTTCTTCTTCATGGACTCAAGATAAATCTTGCAGTTTCTTCTCCAGTGGCCTTCCTTGCCACAATGATGGCAAGTGCACTTTTGTTCTGGTTCTGCCTTCTTAGCCTTCTTGTTCTTCCCTTTCTTCTGTTCCTTTGCCTTCCTCTTAGAACCTTTCTTTGAGGAATCAACTAACAAAACTGCCTTCTCCTCATGCTTCACAGAAGGCTCTACAGTCTTCAGCATATTGAAGAGCTCAGGAATAGTGGATTCTAATTTGTTCATCCGATAGTTCATCACAAATTGTGAGAAACTCTTGGGAAAACAATGCAGAATTAAGTCAATACTTAATTCATGATCCATCACAAACCCGAGGGTGGCTAGCCGCTCAATGTACCCGTTCATCTTTAGCACAAACTGTACTACAGACGAACCTTCTTGCATCTTCGTGGTGAAGAGGAGCCTGGAGACTTTGAACCTTTCAGATCTCGCTTGCTCATCAAACAACTCATGAAGATGGAAGACCATGGTATTAGCATTCATATGCTCATGCTGCTTTTGCAGCTCAAGTACCAACGTAGCTAGCATGATGGAACTCGCCAGTTCAGAATCTGCCACATGTTTCTGATAGACCAACAATTGGTCCGGAGTTGCATCGTCACTAGGATGGGCGGGAAGAGGCGCTTCGAGGATATACGCAAGCTTTTCACCTTGAGAACAATTCTCAAGTTTCTAAGCCAGTCCAAGAAGTTCGGCACAGTCAATTTATTTGAATCCAAGATAGAGTGCAAATTCAAAGACATCATGATTAATCAATTATCCTAGAAATACAACTCGAGCATATATGAGAAAGATGATTTAAAATGCATCAATATACATTTATAAATCCCATTCATTTTTCGAATTTCAAAAACCCCAAAATCACTTCAAGAGATCGTAGGTCCATCTCCGAATGGGATGATATTCATCATAGATATTAACAACCTTGGAGAGAGTCCAACAAGTCATTCATAACTACGATGGTAGGTATCAAATATACCGATTGCATATCATGTATATACAACTATCACAATGTGCTATCAACTAATTGAATGTTCACACATACATCGGGTTGTTAACACATTAACAAGTATGCATCATATGTATAGCACCCAACTTCACCTCCCTTAACATCGACCTTGGAGAGAGTCCAACAAGCTGATGCTCCAGGTTAAAGCCAACCCATTAATCAAGAAATAGTTTTAATATGGTTAGAGCGCATTCAACCAATTAGCCCGGCTTGGAGAGAGTCCAACAACCAAAGCTAACGATTGACTTCTGACTCTTACCATATTAATATTAAACTATTCCATGGTTTGAACATGTTCGGGTTCGAGCCGGGCTTGGAGAGAGTCCAACAACCCGAACAAGAAATGAAACTCTGGTTCTAACCATATTAATGGAAGGTGTAGGCTTTAATATTGAGTAAGGGTTTTTATGTCTCATCCTCTTTGCATGCAAATAACTATTATCTACATGGCATGACATACATGGCATACATCTATATGTCACGACACACATGGCATAATGATATGCATCTAATACAATTACATGTCATACAATTATGTCATGTACAAAATTTCCTTATATGTCATAACTATTTATGGAAATAAAATATGTTTAAGATTTGATTCTCCAAATAAAATCATGATTAAATTAGGAAACAAATTTCCAAATCTAATCACATATTTTATTTGTGGAAATATTTGATTAAGGAAAGTCAATTTATGAAACCAATTTCCTAAATCATCAAAACTACTTATGGAAATAAAATATTTTTAAGATTTGATTTCCTTAATTAAATCAAGATTAAATTAGGAAACAAATTTCTAAATCTAATCAAATATTTTATTTATGGAAAATATCAATTTCCATAAATACTTCTAACTTTCCAAAAGTAAAAGATTTCTATAAATACTTCTAGACTTTCCAAAATTAAAAATTTCCATAAATACTTATAACTTTCCAAAAGTAGAAAATTTCCAGAAATACCATTATGACTATTGAAAAACAATTTTACGATTATGTTGAAACACAACCTGGGCTCTGATACCACTGTTGAGTTTCCGACACCGTGGCGAGTGTGTGTTCGAACATGTTTCGTAAACATGTGCACAGCGGAAGGAATAAAATAATAAATCTAATTTATTACAACACACACACCACACACATGCATAGTACAACATGTGTAGACATAACCGTAAATTCAAATTTTGCAATAAAAGAAAATTTATACTACGTATACCTGACGTATCACGTGCAGCGGGAAATACATCAACCGGAGCGATCCTCGCTAGAATCGCCTCTATCCGTATCCATGCCAAGTATCTTCGGGATGACTTCACAAAGTCACGAGCCTCATCTTCATACGGGTTACTAGCCTCGTGTTGAAGATGATGTGATCGAGAGAAGATCACGATCCGAATCAAAATTCTGATCCAAAATGAGTCCTCAAAAACTCGCTTCTCCGGAGAGGTATTCGTCAACCGTTTGACGAATCCTTCGTCCTCCACCTATGAGGATTATCGGAGATCGAATCCCCGGCAAGGCTACCGCTGTCGGAACTCAAAACGTCGTCCAAATGACGCTCCGACAAGAAGGAAACAAGCTGTCCAGAAAATTGGACAGCTTTGGTAGAGGAATAGGGGCCGGCCAAATAAGGAAGGTTGAAGCTCACCTTGTCGCCGGACCCAAAGGAGATCACCGGAGCTCCTCCGGCAGCAGCTCGACGTTGGCAAGGGGAGAGGACGGCAGCTACTGGACACCGGCAAGGAGCTATGGGCGGTGCTGGGCGGCGGCAAGAAGTTGGCACCGACCACTTGGAGAAGAGGGAGAGGGTGGGCGACAACTTTAGGATTGCAAGGATTAGGGCTTAAAAAAAACCCTTAAGCCCTATTTTATAGAGAACAAATTCTTTTAATGGTTATCGGATCATAATCAAAAGCCCGTTAACCCGCTCCATTAATTTATGTTAAAATAAACCAAACCATGATGGTTTATTTTAAGTTAAAACGAACCGAACCAACTTTGGTTCATTCGTTTAAAACAAACCAAACCCCTTTGGTTTATTCTCCTCCATTGGATTAGAACAAAACCAATTTGGTTCATTCATCATGTCTTCATAAGACACGACCCATCCATGCTTCCATTGCGACTGAAACGATTTCATGCTCGCTCCATGTTTGGTCCAACCAAACCTAGTTTCTCTCGGTCTGAGAATCTCATTCTCAAGCACGTTTTAAATCCTTCGGATTACGCTCCTTGTGCGTGTGACCAAATAGGTTCTCGGTTTATGTTGGTCGTCTATAATTAACCATTAATTATAGAATGATCATGAGTGGCACCTAGTAGTACATCATGATCCCCAATTAATCAAAAAGATTAACGGTTAATCAAAAACTATTTCTGAAACCCTTCAGCAGCTCGAATGAATCGTGCCCCATTCCCTTCACTCATCTTATACCCACTTGGTTCAGGACATGGTCTATAGTGTCAGTCCTTACTAGGTTGACTACATCACACCTAGCACAAGTATCATTTTCTCGTCCTACGGATTCTAGTTACTACACATGTATCGAAGAGTACCTTACTCTAAACATGTAATGCTTTGGCCAAAGACTTTAGTAACAATCCGACGAGAGACCATGGGTATACATATCCTCGCAAGGAGTGGTGAATCCTTTATAGGCTATTCAAACACCTTCGATCACTTCAACTTATACCCATTCATCCCGGTCCACATCTCCTTAGAGATGCTTGCTTAAGATGTCAAAGCATAAGTCTTTATGATCAAGATAACTTGAATACCGCAAGTCAAAGGAACATCGCACTTAAGCTGCACTAAGAACTTCATTGACATATCTATATATGCAGAGAACCATATGAAGTCTTACGGTTGGTCACTTCAATGAACTAGTTACCATAACTAGCATCCACGATTTACTCCGGACATCACAATGTCTCCAGCTAGTGAGAATCAGCTGCTTGGATACACCAAGGAGTATACCTCGTGCTAGTCTCGACAGAATCAATGGTGTCCAAATCCATCAATTCATCGACTAGGGATAATTCCAATACATCACAATTACACATGTAGAGATACTCACTAGTTGTGATCCAATCACAAATTCTTTCATGCTGTGAATCGTATCGTGGACATTCAGTAAATGAGTTTAAGATCCTATCAAATACATGAAAACATGTATACTCAAATAGTGAATCTTCATTTATCATATAAATGGTTCATACATAAGGCGATTGCCTTAGGACATCTCTCATATATTACTAACAGGAAATGGGTAGCATTAAGGAAAAATGGATTTAATCTTAGAAATGACAATTTGGGCTTAACACTTCGGTATCTTATACCTTAGTATTTTATACTTGCCATGCTTTATTTGCCTTGCCATGTCATGACATCATATTCATTTTTATCTTGTAAAATGTCATGATCATATTTAGGGTTATTTATATATGTCATGTATGCTTAGATTTAATTCACATGCCATGACATCACGATTATTGGGACATGTTTTCTTATATTATCATTTATGCCATAATCATTACTCATGCATGATTTAAAATTGATTTAATAACTATGACATGATTTGAAGTCTCATGCATAAGCGAATCAAATAGTGTTGCCTAGTAAATTGCATAAGACCCTAGTTTATGGAGAACAAAATCCACATCTCACATCAAATTGCCTTGGGTGTTATTTGATATTAGATATATGTGAGATGTTAGGAAATTGATTATAAGGTTTTAAAATCATTTCAAAACCATTTTGAAAAATCTTGGTGAAGTCTATCTTTTGATAGCAATCACCATTGAATGAGGTGATACAAAGATGACTCACATTTTAAAGCTTTTCTCATCTTTTGAACTTTGTATCAATCACACTATTTTATGGGTAAAATATTTTTCAAACATTTTAACCATATTGATTGTTATAAGTATTATGCATATGAATTTTCATAATTTTTCACCTTATGTATAATTACTTATGAATTTCTGAATTTGGTTTCTGATAACTGAAATCTGCATTCTGCAGATATCAGTTGACTACCATGTATGGAAGTCGACTGATAAGTGTGGCAGTCGACTGATTATTGTCAGAGTCGACTGCCAGGCTGATTTCGGGTAAACAATGTTTGTTAGGCCCTTGTTCAGCTATGTTTTGGTTCCCTAACTACTCCTAACCCTAGGACATGCATTGGAGAGCATTAGAAAGAGTGGAAATCCATTGGATATGGATTAGGAGAAGTGTTTAGGGTGAGTATCAATTTTAAGGTGTATGGAAGTTCAATGTTGAACTTGTGCCTTAATTTTGATTGTTTAAGTATTCCTATTGGCTTAGGGACTCTCCAAGGACATTGTTGGTACAATTGTCATGGGGGAGAAAGCCTTTAGGGGGGAGGTATCCATCATGGAAAGATGGATGTGTATTTTTCCTCATGGGAGGAAAATTGGGGGATTGCCTCTCTTAAGTGATATGAGACTTATCACTAGAAAGATTGAAGGCATATTTTTATACCAAGGGGAAGATTGTAAGATATCATTAGGATATGAGACATTGACGCCCTTAAGGACCTTTTTGATGTATGTCAAAAAGGGGGAGAAGTTACCAATTGTGGTTAGTTGGAATTCTCATTGGGATGTTAGAATTGATAATTAGGGGATAATTGGTAGATTTGAGTTTAAGGTTTTGTCAAACATCAAAAAGGGGGAGATTGTTGGTGCAATCGGCCCAGGTCACGATTGACCGGACTCGAGTTTGATTCGAATTGTATTTTGATGTTAGACAAAATGTATGACATGGGATTGTCATGGGAAGTCCAACATGGGTTGGCCACGTAAATCCAAGTGTGTAGCCTTGGTGGTGAAAACTCCAAGCATGGGGCTTGGTGTTGGGAAAATCCAAGCATAGGGCTTGATGTTAGTAATTCCAAGTGTGTAGCCTTGACAATGGGAAGTCTTGAGGACTTGGCAAGGTCACTAGTCTTGTAGGCTCGAGGTCCTTGAGTTGGTGAAGGATGGCATTACGAAGCCGTGCGCTTAGTGCATCCGAGGGACCGCCGAATGGGGAGTGAATGGAGTGAGGCCCAAGGACAGCAGACTTTGAGGGCAAGAGACGTGAAGGATGGCATTGCGAAGTCGTGCGCTTGGTGCATCCGAGGAACATAGGCCGAGGGAAGGGACCTTCGGTGTGGAACTCCATGAGAGGATGAGGTGGACTTTGTCAAGTGGCTAAGACTGAGTGTCGGATGCTCAAACAACTTGGTGTTTGAGGTATTACCCGACATCAGCTGACTGACATAGGTGTTTGTCGATTGCTCCAAGTAGAATGAGTTCGACTGGTGTTCGACTGATCTGGTTATGGATGAACAGTCGGCTGCCAAGGGTTGGCAATCGACTGTCGACACCATCAGTCGACTGCCGAGGGATGACAGTCGACTGATCAGGGTGAATTCGAGCACAGAAGGTTTTCTAGTCGAGTGATCACGTCGAACACTCGACTTATGGGTTCATCAATCGACTGATGGACATGATCAGTCAACTAATGATGGATCCGTTGGAACTTGTCCAACATGGATTGAGTCGTTGTAAGACAATGACTATTGGAGCATTTGACTGATGATCACGATCAGTCAATTGATTGGTGTGAAATTAGCTCGATGCAGCTTATAAATGGAGCTCGAGATGAAGGATTTTACAATAGTTTTTGGGGAGATTTTGGAAGGGAATTGTTGTTGCATTCTAGTCCTTCAAGAGCAGACCAAAGCAAGCAACAAACAAAGGATTCAAAGCAAGCATTGTAAAGTATTCTTTATGTGTATTCCATTTTTGTCTTTGTATTTGGTTGTACATTTTCGTATTACTTTGTAATTTCTTGTACGAGGTTTCTCCACCTCTGACTTGTAGTCGAGAAGGAGTTTTTTTGTTTGTGTCATGCTCATAACACGAGTTCTTTGGGCTCACCCCGTGGAGTTGGAACCCTAAGGATCCGAACCACATATATCATGTTGTATTTGTGCTTGTGTGTCTTGTATTCGTTTTATTATCATTCTGTTGCACTAACGAGATTGTAGACAAGCACGCGCAAGAATGAATGATTTCCATCATCTATGCAAATTGGCTATTCACCCCCCCCCCCTCTAGCTGGCCACCGATCCTCCAACATAATGGTGAGGTCGTGTCCTTTGTACGGGGACAAACTTAGGCGGCGATCCGACTAAGACTTCCAGTGGAAGGTTTAGGTCGAGATCGGAAGGTATGTAGCCGTCGTATTATCCATTACTTGTTTGTTATGTGCTAACTCTTTACTGCAAGAGAGTGACTAGTCCAATTTGGTCGGATATTATTGGCAATGAATGCTACTAGCTTCAATGATCGCTATTCAAGTAAAGATAAGCTCCACTTATCTTGGGGATATGAGGCTCTTTGACCTAGATCTAGATCTCAACGAATAAGGGTTTGAAGGGCTATAAAAGAAGGGGGGTTTCATCCTTTTGCATCATCATAACTTGCTCCCAGTGTGGTCCAACGACGCTACGCTTCGACAACAACGCTTTGACACCAACACCTGAGATTCCAATTCATCTTCGTCGATAGCTTAATAGTCTTTCAATTTAATTCTATTTTTTTGTACTCAAAGTTTTCATCGTAACGAGGGGAGGTAGGCTTGTTGCCTCATTCTCAATTTGGTTTTCATTGTAATTGTTGTCTCCTACCTCCAACGAGGAGGAGACTTATAGTGGATTGCCCCTTTGTATGCGGTCAAGGATCGTGGGGCCTTGAAGTAGCAACCTTTCAGTTGCAAATCAAGTAAAAAAAAAGGTGTTTATCTTTATTTTATTGACTTTACTTCTGCTTCAATACTCGAGTTTTCGACTAATGAAAATTTTTTTTTACTATCGCTATTCACCCCGTCCTTTAGCGATTCACTCTATCCAACAATTGATATCAGCGCGGGGGCGCTCAGATTCGGTGCAACCAATGGTCTAGCATCTTTCTAATTCTTTTCAGATTTTTCGATTCGAAAATTTATTTAAGCTTGCCCTTATTATTTTTCCCGCACTACTAATCCAAGACGAAGTCTTGGCAATTCGTGTTTTGTCATCCTTTTTGTTGTGCAAGGTTTTAGTCAATGGCCCATCTTGAGGGGTATAACACCAACCGACCTCCATTCTTTAATGGAGATGACTTCCATTATTGGAAGGGTCGGATGGATTGTTTCTTGAAAACACAAGTCGAGACTTGAATAATAATCCACACCGGCTTTGTGTTGGGATGTATACTGAAAAGTCTATCTTTTGTATGAACATCTTTATTTTGAAATAAGAATCACATGATCATTGTTTGCATATTTATGGTTATTCATATTGTCTTATACATTACATTGTAGATAACATGGTGTGTAGTGTCACACGGTAGATCATGTTATCAGCTCCTTGTAGAGTATAAGTAAAGGCTCACAACCGAGATGACTTTGGACAAATCATTGGTATGGCTGTAGTGTGATTTGGTATTGGTTTGTCTTGACCATAGAATCACACTAGTACACTTTGTGTGTATTGAGCAGGACTGACTTAGAGGTCATTCTATTTATTGCTGACTACATAATTGAATCGGACCTCAGATATTATATTGTACATGCTCTTAATCCCGATATAATAACGGACACATATACTTAGTATTCATTTCTTTGATTTACCGATGGGCGAGATTTATAGAGTAAATTGATAGGCTCGGTAAGATGGGAAATGATATTATTTATATGGTGTGTCGTTGATTATAGGAGGAAACTGTGTCCTATATATTAGGATGATGATGTCCCATTGAGGAGCTCATAAGGTTCATCATGTAAACGCTGCAGGTGGACTTGGTCCGGCATGATGATAAGGTTGAGTGGTACTACTCATGGAGTTAGATGTTGATTAATTAATTGTTAGTAAATTAATTAATCAACGGACATTCAAGATCTTAAACATGGGGAGATATATGTACAAATAATATATGAAGCCCATATTAATTTATGGGGGTTGGTTAGGTAGATCAATGATAATCCTCTAGTAATGGATTATCATTAATGGATCGGACTTTATGTGGGCTTGATCAATTGGGTGGTCAAGATCCAACTCCTCTTCATGGTCCCTATTGTAGCCTATTAAAACCTCATGGAGCCTAGATCCAATGATGAAAAATGAAACTCTAGATCCGACGATGGAGATTAGATCTCTAGATCCGACGGTGGAGATTAAATCTCTAGATCCGACGGTGGAGATTAAATCTTTAGATCCAACGGTGGAGATTAAATCTCTAGGTCCGACGGTTGAGATTAAATTTCTAGATCCAACGGTTGAGATTAAATCCCTAGATCTGATGGTGGAGATTGAAGGAGGCTTAAGCCTAACTATATAAATAAGGCTTAAGGGGGTGGGCGGCAACAACACAAGGGAGGCTAGGGTTTTGGATTGGGCGGCTAGGGTTTTGGAGGAGGCATTGGGCGGCAACACAAAGGGAAGTTATTCCTTCTTCCTAGGGTTTTGGCTGGTGCCCATCTTATCTATTCCTCTCCTTGGCTGGCGTCCAATCTTCTTCCTCTCATCCTTGGCCGGCGGCAAGGGCTAGGGTCTCATCCCTTGGAGCTTTTGTCCGGCACCCATACTCCTTGTTCTCACCTTTGCCGACAACAATCACCAAGCAAGGTGGCTTGGTGGTCGCTTCTAGATAGGAGAAGAGTTTTGTTTCATTCTTCCTTTTGTTCGGAGCGAGCAAAGAAAGGAAAAACATGATCTAGGAGGCTTCAACTTTTGGAAGATCATCGCCCACACGACGTCCAAAAGGAGGAAGGACATACAATAGAAGATCGAGAGGTATAATGCTTGTTTATGTTCTTTTGTATTATGTCTATAATTGTTTTCAATTATATGTGGCTAAATTTACTTGGACCCCAAATACAAATGCAAAAATCGGCGATCTGTACATCGTCTATTCCGCGGCTATTCGAAGAAAGAGGTTGGTTGCTTGAACAATAAGTTTGTTCAAGTGACCACTCTAATCGAATAGCACGACGATAGAACGGTAGCTTGGGTAATCCCTAATTTTCATGGATTAATTTTTTAATCCGGGGACGACGAAGGGATCGCCATGAACAAGCAACCGAGTTGAAGTGGGAAGCGAAGTTTCCTACCTTCAAGTGGTATCAGAGCTTCGGTTCCGTAAAACCTTCAAGTGGTATCAGAGCCATGGTTTTCGATTTTGTGTGTTTAGGATTCGGTTACTTTTATGCACTTTTCATATATTATATGTGCCGAATAATAGTAGGATTTGCATAGGTTAACTTTTTGGTTGCAGGCATAGGATTCAACTATTATGGTCATATGTGTGTATGTGATTGTATGTGTGTAATTGTATATTTTGTTGAATCCTTGGGGTTGACGAGGCTAGTATTTAATTTTTGTAATTAGATACGACATTGTTTAGTCACTCTTTTTATTTTAGTTTACTTTTGATCTAGATTTCATGTACACTCCTTGGTGGAGTATAGGATCGATGGATGTAAATTAAAATAGTTTTTCTCAGCTCAGATCTCCGAATGGCTCGTACATGGCGTAGGGAGGAGCGGACGAGATGGCGATACGACAGGAGGCATATTGGAGACAAAAGCCATAATAGTTGGAAAATATTTATTTTTCATATTTATTGCTTATTGTTTGATATGCATGTCGTAGGCTAGAAAATTCCTCAATTTTAAATTACTAAGTGGGAGAGGGATATTTTTATTAATTCTCACGACCTCCATTACGATTTGACAAGTGATGCAAACAAACTTGCGTGTCGGCTCTGAGTGCCTTCCTCGACATCAGATGAGTTTGTTTGCGGATCACAAGGTCGAATATGGTTATAAGAAATTATTAAGGAGCATGTGTACTTCCCCATCGGAAGGCACATAACCCAAGATAATTACTTTGGTACCGAGTAATGGTGAACACTTAGATACAAATAGAAGTATCCTCCCCATCGAAGTCACTGCTTTTATTTGTAGGGTCGAAGAGGAACCAACTATTAATTTTATTTGTCAAAAATTTAGGTTGACAAGATAGTAAAATTAATGGGTAAAACCTTCTCTTACAAATGTAGAATTCGTATACGTCCACACTATCGTGACATACAATATTCTCGGTGTTTTGAGGTGTTGGTTGATTTTAAAATTTTATTGTTTGAGGAATCAATAATTTTTTAAAATCTAATGTTTTGATCTATGTGATTCTTAGGTTTTTTTCAAAATGACTTTCAACCCACTTACTGTGATACTGAAAGAAAATAAACTTACTGGACTCAATTATGTTGATTGGAAGAGGAATCTTGACATTGTCTTAACTGTTGAGGAATACAAATATGTACTCCTCGAAGAGTGCCCTCCTAAGCCTACGGATGATTCTGGGGAAAAGGAGAAGGAGAGTTATAAGAAGTTGATTAAGGTCGTTGAGATGGCATGGTGTTACATTTTGGCATCTATGTCAAATGTGTAGGACTATCTGAGCCGCAAAAACCGATTTTGCATTGCGGAAACCTCGAAAGCTCGGCCACGGATCCGTGCGAAGATATATAAAAATAAATTCATGTATGTGTTTAAGTAAACCTTTATCTACCTTAGATCTACAAGATGAGAGTGTTACCCTCGATGTGACGCCCTTCGCTTATCCCGCTCGTCCAAATGGCTTGCCGGAACTCAAGAGTGTCAAGTGTACACTCCTTTATTGGTATCCACACGGACAAATGGTGGAGAAAAACAACCTAGAGTGTGCTAGCACTCCTTGGAAGTTTCGGACAAAAGAGGATGAGGGAGAGTGCTTGAGAAGAAGAGAAACCAAGGAAGAAGAAGATGGAGTTACTCACCAAAAAATTTCACACCATCAAGAAAAGTGGCCGGCCACTTATTTGGGTGGGGGTTACATGCATGCATGTAACTCCAAGAGCCAATGGTTCTTGGTCTTCCTCATGAGGTGGCACCCCATGATAAGTCCATGTGATGTGGAACATCATCATTGATCGGCCCCCATGCCAAGTCATCATGACATGACAATTGGTCAAGTCAAAATTTACCATTCATCTTCCCTCTCAAGTCAAGTCAAACTTGACCTCTTATCTCCCATGGTTGATAAAATCTAACCACATGATTCAAGTCAATTTGATTTAATGAATCTCTATTCATTAATTTAAATTGACTCAATGAATCAAATCTAAATTAGACTCATTCAACACTTGAATCAAATTGAGTCTAACTCAATTAGTCTAATTTGGATTACTCTTAATCCAATTTGGTTCATCCTATGAACCTAATCCTCATGGTTCATCATATGAACCTAATCTCCATCTAATTGCCCGTTGTGTGTGACCCTATAGGTTCTTGTAACATTGGCAATGCTCCTAAACCGATTTAGGAACATAAGCAATGAGCAGTATCTAGCAACACATCATTGCTACCCAAGTTACGAGAATGTTGAGATCCAACATCACCTTTGTGACTACTAATTGTGACTCTCACAATATGTGACAATGTCCCTCTATCCTTGACATCTAGATTGACCAATTGAGGCTTAGACCGTGTCATCCTCGGTACAATCTATATCTTGAACTCCAAGTAGACTCACTCTAATCAAATGAGCTCAATATCTCATACTCATATTGACTCATTTGGTCATGGCCATGCACTTCGTGGTCTCACTCTATCAAGAATATCGATGTCACCCCCGTCATATAGGAGGGATAGATCCCATCTACATCACTCACATTCCTTCGTATAATTTGTTACATACCCAGTAATCGCCTTTATAGTCCTCCCATTTACGGGTGACGTTTGACGAAGCCAAAGTATGCAACTCCTTATGTAGGGAACCATGGTGACTTCAGGTCCAAGAACTAATAGTCATACTAATAGTCACATGAGAAAGTATATGACACTCATATAACGATCCATGATACTTTCTCATGGTGGGTCATTCAGTATACATTCTCCAATGCATACCCATGTGTCAACTTGATATCTCATATCCATGATTTGTAAGATCAAGTCATCGTGTTGACCTACATGCTAGTCTCTACACATTAACATTGTCCCTGAATGTTAATACTTAACTAGGAATCATTAAGAGTAGTGTTCTCTATATCATCTCATTATCGATTCAACCAATCGATTGATATAGATAAGAACCTTCTACTCAAGGATGTTATTATACTTAGTTATTGGGCACCAATACAACTAAATATAATAACCATGCCTTTATAAATAGGAATATGATACAATAAAGTCTATACGACAATCATCACATGATTGACTCTAGGGCTTTCACTAACAATCTCCCACTAGCACTAGTGTCAATCACCGTAGTATCTAATACCCAATGACCCAGTGTGACCATCATGCTTTTTCTGTGCCAAAGCCTTGGTCAAGGGATCTGCGATGTTAGCCTCTGTGGGTACTCTGTAAATCTTCACATCTCCTCTATCGATAATCTCTCAAATAAGATGGAAGCGTCGTAGTATGTGTTTGGTCCGCTGGTGTGAGCGAGGTTCCTTAGCATGCTCAATTGCTCCATTATTGTCACAATAGAGCTCTATAGGATCTGCTATGCTAGGAACCACCCCAAGCTGAGTAATGAACTTGCGGATCCAAACTGCCTCCTTTGCTGCCTCTGATGCAGCAATATACTCGGCCTCTGTTGTAGAATTAGCAACTGTGTCCTGCTTCAAACTCTTCCAGCTCACAGCGCCACCATTCAAGCAAAATACGAACCCTGACTGTGATCTAAAATCATCCTGGTCAGTTTGGAAGCTAGCATCGTTGTAACCCTTTACAGCTAGCTCCTCATCGCCTCCAAATATCAAGAAATATTCTTTAGTCCTTCTCAGTACTTAAGAATATTCTTAACTGCTATCCAGTGACACTCACCTGGATCTGACTGGTATCTACTCGTCATGCTCAAAGCATACGAGACATCAGGACGAGTACATAGCATGGCGTACATGATAGATCCTATAGCAGATGCATAAGGGATCTTATCCATGCGGTCTCTCTCCTCTCTAGAAGAGGGACTTTGAGTCTTCGAAAGACTCACACCATGTGACATCGACAGAAGTCCCTTCTTGGAATTCTGCATGGCAAACCGTAGTAATACCGTGTCAATGTATGTACTCTAACTTAGGCCAAGCAATCTCTTAAATCTATCTCTATAGATCTTGATGCCTAGAATATAGGTTGCTTCACCTAAGTCCTTCATTGAGAAGCACGTCCCCATCCAAGTCTTCACAGACTGTAGTGAAGGGATGTCATTCCCAATGAGTAGTATGTCATCCACATACAATACAAGGAAGACAACTATGTTCCCATTAACCCTCTTGTAGACACAGGGTTCATCTTTATTCTTGATGAAACTAAACTGTTTGATCGCATCATCGAATCGAAGATTTCAGCTCCGAGAAGCTTGCTTTAGCCCATAAATGGACCTTTGCAGCTTGCATACTTTCCCAGTATGCTGTGGATCTACAAAACCCTCAGGTTGTGTCATGTACACATCCTCGAGCAAGTTTCCATTCAGAAATGCGATTTTGACATCCATCTGCCAGATCTCATAATTGTGGTATGCTGCAATAGCAAGCATGATCTGAATGGACTTAAACATCACCACTGGAGAAAAGGTTTCATCATAGTCAATACCATGAATTTGCTCGAAACCTTTAGCCACTAATCGACCCTTATAGGTATGCGCAAGTCCATCCATGTCAGTCGTTCTCTTAAAGAACCACTTACACCCAATGGGTTTGACCCCTTCAGGTGGATCAACCAAAGTCCATACTTGGTTGGTGTACATGGATTCTATCTTGGATCTCATGGCCTCTAGCCATTTCTCAGAATCTGGCCTCATCATAGATTCCTGATAGGAGGTAGTCTCATTCTCAATGAGCATAACGTCATCAGGGTCAGACAAGAGAAATGAGTATCTCTCAGGCTAACGACGTACCCTATCAGACCTGTGAAGAGGTAGGTCTACTTGAACAGGTGGTTATTCCACAACTCTTTGTGCAACAATCTCACCACTCACAACACTTTGTGGTTCCTGTTCAACCTCCATCAAGGCCTCAGTGCTATGGTCCTTATCTTTAATTTCTTCAAGATCGAACGTACTCCCACTAGTTTTTCTAGAAACGAAATCCCTTTCTAGAAAAACCCCAGTCTTTGCCACAAACACTTTGTGCTGACTGGGAATATAGAAGTAATATCCCTTAGTCTCCTTAGGATATCCAACAAAATAGCACTTATCGGATTTGGGTCCCAGTTTGTCTTAGACTTGACGTCGAACGTAAGCCTCACAGCCCCAAATCCTCATGAAAGACATCTTGGAATTTCTCCCTGTCCATATCGTATATGGTGTCTTTATCACAGCCTTGGATGGTACACAGTTAAGGGTGAAGGCTGCTGTGTCTAGAGCATATCCCCAAACGGATATAGGAAGATCTGTGTGACTCATCATAGATCGTGCTATATCTAATAGGGTATGATTCCTCCTTTCGGATACACCATTTCACTGTGGTATTCCAGGAGGAGTGAGTTGGGATAGAATCCCACACTCAGCTAGATAGTCACGAAACTCATGGCTAAGGTATTCACCACCTCGATCTGATCGAAATATCTTAATACTCTTGCAAAGTTGGTTTTGTAGTTCATTTTTGAATTCTTTGAACTTTTCAAAGGATTCTGATTTATATGTCATCAGATAGACATAACCATATCTACTGAAGTCATCAGTAAATGTAATGAAGTACCTGTAACTACCTCTAGCATCAACATTGAAAGGGCCACATACATCACTATATATAAGTCCTAACAAGTCTGTTGCTCTTTCGCTGTGTCCACTAAAGAGAGTCTTGGTCATCTTGCCTAGAAGGCAAGACTCGCATGTCTCATATGATTCAAAATCAAATGAGTCCAGCAGCCCATCCTTATGGAGCTTGGATAAGCGACTCTCATTTATGTGACCTAAGCGATAATGCCAGAGATAGGTTTGGTTCAACTCATTTGACTTGAACCTTTTGGTACTTATGTTATAGATGGGGCTCTCCAAGTCTAGAAAGTAAAGTCTGTTCATTAGAGGTGCACTATAATAGAACATATCATTTAAATAAACTGAACAACATTTGTTCTTTATTATAAATGTAAATCCTTTCTTGTCCAAACAAGAAACCGAAATTATGTTCTTAGTCAAAGTAGGCACATAACAACATTCATCTAGTTCTAGTACAAGCGCAGAGGGCAGAGATAGATCATAAGATCCTACAGCAACAGTAGCAACTCTTGCTCCATTGCCTACTCGTAGGTCCACCTCGCCCTTTGTCAATGCCCTGCTATTTCTTAGCGCCTGCACATTGGTACAAATGTGAGATGTACATCCGGTATCTAATACCCATGATGAAGAAATAGATAGATTGACTTCTATAACATTTATACCTGAAGTAGAAGTCTCACTTCTCTTCTTCTTAAGATCTTCCAGGTATGCTTTGCAGTTACACTTCCAGTGTCCAGCTTCCTTGCAGTTGAAGCAAGTCCCTTCTTTGGCCACCCCTCCTTTGGGTTTCAGTTCCTTTCCTTTGCCCTTGGCTTGGGACTTTCCGTTACCTTTAGGCTTGCCCTTGCCTTTCTTCTTATGCACCATCAAAATGGAGTCAGATTTTCCCTTTTTAAGGTTAAGCTCAGTAGTTCTCAACATGCTGAGCATCTCAGGCAGTGGCTTATCAATTTCATTCATGTTGTAATTCATGACAAATTGATTGTAGGTTTGTGGTAAAGATTGCAAGATCAAGTCAGTGGCCAGCTCTTGACCAAGTAGGAATCCCAGCCTCTGTAGGTTCTCGATGTACCCAATCATATTGAGTACATATGGACCTACGGGAGTCCCATCTTGCATCTTGAACTGAAATAGTGCCTTAGAGATCTCATATCTCTTGTGCCTTGCTTGTCCTTGATATAGTTGACAAAGATGTTCAACCATATCATGAGCATTCATGAACTCGTGTTGCTTCTGAAGATCAGAGTTCATGGTCGCGAGCATGAGACATGACACATCTAATGCATCATCTTGATGCTTCTTGTAAGCATATTTATCAGTTCGCAAGGCAGTGGCAGGAGGTGCCTCCGGAATGGGATACTTCAGGACGTACAGTTTCTTTTCTTCGGTGAGAACAATTCTCAGGTTCTTGTACTAGTCCAGGAAATTTGCTCCATTAAGCTTGTCCTTCTCAAGGATAGAATGCAGGGAGAGAGTGTTCGTGTTTGTCGACATAGTAATCTACAACATTCACAATGCAGAAAATTAATATCATATTCCTTTTATCATTTAATTAGGCCTTTAATCAAATGATGCTCCCACTGAATTATAGGACTTTTGTAGAATCGAGTTATGGATGTGGTTAAACCACATTACTAGATACATACAAACATGCTATAATTCTTGCGGGACAAGATCCACATCATACTAGGCCTTGAGTTAGCTTTGGCTAAATCGACCAAGACTTAGTATGATCGGTAGGTAACACATTACCAATTACATATCTATGCAACTCTTGTTTATAGAATCAAGACCCACATTTACAAAAGACCTTGAGTTAGCTTTGGCTAAATCGCTCAAGATTTAGTGTAAATGTGATCTTATCCTATCTTTCCAACGGTTGGAATATACCTATAGTTCTACTCGATCCAATTGAGTTAAATAGTTTTACTCAATCTAATTGAGCTTACTCTAACCCAAGCCATGATAGGCGGGACCAAGATTGTCTCTCCACACCCTACCAAGATAATATGCGTTGCTCTGCTTTGGCAGATTCAAGAACTACAAATGATCAAGGTAGTGATGGATATCAAGACTTGGTAGGCATTTTTCGAGTTGATTCGATTATGATCTAATCTAATCATGAATGTGTATCATATACGCATCAAGGTCTTTATTATTCAATACTAGCATGCATCACATACATACAAGCATTATACTAGCATGCATCATATACATACAAACAAAATTTACTAGCATGCATCACATACATACAAGCAAAACAAATATATATATATATATATATATATATATATATAAATTAATTGTGATTAGGTCATGGCCCTACTACGATCTTCTTAAGCCAATGAGAAGATCGAACGGTCAACCTAGGGTTAGCGGCTTCTCCAAGCGCCTCCTTTGACTGCCATGTGTTGTCGGCTCCCTCCTCGTAACTCTGTCTACAAGTGGACCTTCCACCGCTCCATTTTGTACATTACAAACATGAAACTCAAGTTACATTCAAGTCTAAAACTATTTACAACTAGAATTTTAAAAGAAGAAGCACGACGCGTAAGTCGCATACTCTATACAACATGCACAACCACAAAAATGACACGCAGGTCGTATTATGAATTACAATACATTATCATCCAATCATATTGGGATATTGGGGTTCTTGGGCCATGACCATCACAGAGTTATACATAATTCTAAAATATGTATTTTACAGAAACTTTCTATAATTTTTCCTATTTTTTTCAATTTTATGAGTCACCTCTCCGTAATGGTCCCGCTAAGCGGTTTCCGGGCACGATCGCGGGACAAGGCCCCTTTCGGGGATAGGGGCAGCGCCCCTACTCACAAAAATAAACTTTGCGAGTGTCCCTACTTGATCTTATAGTGACTTAAGTCACTGTCCCAAAAACCTAAAGCGAGAACTCGCCGTTTCGGAGAGTTTTTCTCGATGGTTGAGCCTACAAGTGTCCCAACACTCATTGCTTTGACTCTTCGAGAAAGATACCCAAAAAATCTATAAAAATAGGAAATTTACAAAAATTAAAAAATCTATAATTTTTATATCTAATACAAAAACTACAAATTTAAAATACATACATGTTTCGCACGTGGCTCTGATACCACTGTTGGACTATCCGAGCCGCAAAAACCGCTTTTTGCGTTGTAGAAACCTCGGAAGCCCGGCCACAAATCCGTGCGAAGATATATAAAAATAAATTCTTGTATGTGTTTAAGTAAACCTAGATCTACCTTAGATCTACAAGATGAGAGCGTTACCCTCGATGTGTTGCCCTTCGCATATCCCGCTCGTCCAAATGGCTTGCCGGAACTCAAGAGTGTCAAGTGTACACTCCTTTATTGGTATCCACACGGACAAATGGTGGAGAAAAATAACCTAGAGTGTCCTAGAACTCCTTGGAAGTTTCGGCCAAAAGAGGATGAGGAAGAGAGCTTGAGAAGAAGAGAATCCAAGGAAGAAGAAGATGGAGTTACTCACCAAAAAATTTCACACCATCAAGAAAAGTGGCCAGCCACTTATTTGGGTGGGGGTTACATGCATGCATGTAACTCCAAGAGCCAATGGCTCTTGGTCTTCCTCATGAGGTGGCACCCCATGATAAGTCCATGATGATGAGGAACATCATCATTGGCTGGCCCCCATGCCAAGTCATCATGACATGGCAATTGGTCAAGTCAAAATTGACCAGTCATCTTCTCTCTCAAGTCAAGTCAAACTTGACCTCTTATCTCCCATGGTTGATCAAATCTAACCACTTGATTCAAGTCAATTTGATTTAATGAATCTCTATTCATTAATTTAAATTGACTCAATGAATCAAATCTAAATTAGACTCATTTAACACTTGAATCAAATTGAGTCTTACTCAATTAGTCTAATTTGGATTACTCTTAATCCAATTTGGTTCATCCTATGAACCTAATCCTCATGGTTCATCATATGAACCTAATCTCCATCTAATTTCCCTTTGTGTGTGACCCTATAAGTTCTTGTAACGTTGTAAATCCTCCTAAACCGATTTAGGAACATAAGAAATGAGCGGTATCTAGCAACACATCATTGCTACCCAAGTTACAAGAATGTTGAGATCCAACATCACCTTTGTGACTACTAATTGTGACTCTCACAATATGTGAAAATGTCTTTCTATCCTTGACATCTAGATTGACCAATTGAGGCTTAGACTGTGTCATCCTCGGTACAATCTATATCTTGAACTCCAAGTAGACTCACTCTAATCAAATGAGCTCAATATCTCATATTGACTCATTTGGGCATGGCCATGCACTTCATGGTCTCACTCTATCAAGAATATCGATGTCACCCCCGTCATATTGGAGGGATAGATCCCATCTACATCACTCACATCCCTCCGCATAATTTGTTACATACCTAGTAATCGCCTTTATAGTCCACCCATTTACGGGTGACATTTAACGAAGCCAAAGTATGCAACTCCTTATGTAGGGAACCATGGTGACTTCAGGTCCAAGAACTAATAGTCATACTAATAGTTACATGAGAAAGTATATGACACTCATATAACGATCCATGATACTTTCTCATGGCGGGTCATTCAGTATACATTCTCCAATGCATACCCATGTGTCAACTTGATATCTCATATCCATGACTTGTGAGATCAAGTCATCGTGTTGACCTACATGCTAGTTTCTACGCATTAACATTGTCCCTAAATGTAAATACTTGACTAGGAATCATTAAGAGTAGTGTTCTCTATATCATCTCATTATCGATTCAACCAATCGATTGATATAGATAAGAACCTTCTACTCAAGGATGTTATTATACTTAGTTATTTGGCACCAATACAAGTAAATATAATAACCATGCCTTTATAAATAGGAATATGAAACAATAAAGTCCATACAACAATCATCACATGATTGGCTCTAGGACTTTCACAACAAAATGTACTACAACATCAACATCAAGTCATGCCCACTGCTTATGACATGATACTCAATCTCAAAGAGCTTTTCGGACACCAGAATCGGGCTGCTAGGCAGGAAGCCATGAGGAACTTAATTACGACTACCATGATCGAGGGAACACCCGTGAGGGATCATGTTCTCAAGATGATGGCTCATTTGAATGAGCTGGAAGTCCTCGGAGCTGAGATCGATGGGGAAACCCAGGCCGATATCATTCTTCAGTGTCTACCTAGGAGTTTTGAGCAGTTTCGCCTGAACTACAACATGAACAAGAGGTTGTATTCGTTGGCAGAGCTTCTGATAGAACTCCAGGCAGCAGAGGGGCTATTTCGTCAGAGTGCTCAGGCTCAGGCCATGGTTGCCCAAAAGGATTCTATTTCTAAGCCAAAAGGCAAGAAGATGAAGAAACAAGCTGGGGCAAAGGCGGCAGGAGGAACTTAGGGAGGAGTGAAGAAGCCTAAAGGCAAGTGCTTCACTTGCAAGTAGATTAGACACTGGAAGAAGGATTGCCCCAACCAGAAGCAGAACAAAGGTATATCTTTTGGTCTAGTCGTTGAAACATGTTTAGCGGTGTTATCTACCGGCACCTGGTGTGTAGATACGGGAGCCACTGATCATGTCTGCAATACTTTGCTGGGGTTCCAAGAAACTAGACGACTGGCTGAGGGGAGATTACCGTACACTTGGGCGATGCCACGAAGGTGGCGGCTATTGTAGTGGGAGATGTTTATTTGTCTTTTGAGAGGAATAAAGTTTTGGTTCTTAAAAATTGCCTTTATGTACTTTTATTTAGAAAGAATTTGATTTTGGTTTCTAAATTGTTTATGGATGGATATTCTATTTCTTTTAATGACAGAGTTGTTATAAAAAGGAATAGGGAGATTATCTATTCTGGTGCATTGATAGGAAATTTATATACACTTGAACCAAAAGCTCCCACGATGCAAATAGAAGTTAATAACTCATCTTCTAATTCTAATAAGAGAAAAGAACATTCGAAGATGAACCAAACATATCTTTGGTATTTAAGACTTGGTCATATTAACCTAAGCATAATTCAAAGGTTGATAGCTGATGGACCTCTGGATTCATTAGTGGTGGAAGATTTCCCAACCTGCGAATCTTGCTTAGAGGGTAAAATGAGCAAGAGGCCTTTTAAGGCCAAGGGGTATAGAGCCAAAGATGTGTTGGAATTGATTCATTCTTATTTGTGTGGTCTTATGTCTATCCAGGCTAGAGGTGATTTTGAATATTTCGTCTCTTTCATAGATGATTATTCTAGATATGGATACATTTACTTTATGCGCTGCAAATTTGAATGCTTTGACAAGTTCAAAGAATTCAAGGCTGATGTGGTGAAACGTCAAGGTAAAAGTATCAAGACACTACGATCTGATCATGGTGGTGAGTACCTCTTGGGAGAGTTTAGAAATTACTTATCAGAGGCTGGGATTCAATCCCAATTGTCTGCACCTGACACACCCCAGTAGAATGGTGTAGCAGAGCGAAGGAATAGGACTCTTATGGAGATGGTTAGATCGATGATGAGTTATTCTGAGTTGCCATATTCGTTCTGGGGATATGCTCTAGATACGGTAGTGTATATTCTGAACTTGGTACCATCTAAATCAGTGCCTTCTACTCTCATAGAATTATGGACTGGGTGAAAGCCTAGTCTAAGACATATTCGGATTTAGGGGAGTCCAGCACATGTGCTGAAGGCAGATGCTAGTAAGTTGGAATCTTGTACAAAAGTACGTATGTTTGTTGGCTATCCTAGAGGAATGAAAGGAGGTTTGTTTTATAGTCCTAGAGATCAGAAGGTGATCGTTAGCACGAATGCTAGATTTCTAGAGGAAGACTATGTGATGAACCACAAGCTCATGAGTAAGATTGTTCAGGAGGAATTTAAAGGGGAAGTCACTACTTCAGTACCACTGGTACAAGAGGATATACCACAAGTCACTGCACCGCGTGTCACAGAGGATACACAGGTGATACCTCGTCGTAGTGGGAGGGTTGTGAGATAGCCTGATAGATTCATGTTCTTGGGAGAATCTTCTGATTTGGTCTTTGGCGAACATGAACCTGGTCCCTGGACATATGACAAGGCAATCCAAGATAAAGATGCAATATCTTCGCAAAGTGCAATGAATGCTGAGATTGAATCTTTGGATTCAAATCAGCTATGAGAGCTAGTAGAACCACCCAATGGTGTAAAAGCTATTGGATGCAAGTGGATCTACAAAAGAAAGAGAGGAATAGACGGGAAGGTTGAGACCTTCAAAGCGAGGCTTGTAGTGAAGGGGTATACTCATAATGAGGGAATCAATTATAAGGAGACCTTTTCGTCGGTAGTCATGCTTAAGTCTATCTGTATTCTCTTATGTATTGCTACTCATATGGATTATGAGGTATGGCAGATGGATGTCAAGATAGCTTTCCTTAATGTAAGTCTTGAGGAAAACATCTATATGAAGCAACCAGAGGGATTCATTGCAAAGGCCAAAGAGCATCTTGTGTGCAAGCTTAATTGACCCATTTATGGATTGAAGCAAGCTTCGAGATCTTAGAACATCCGCTTTGATGAGGTAATCCAGTCTTATGGATTTATTTAAAGTCTGGATGAGTCTTGTGTATACAAGAGATGTGACGGAAATGTACTGGTATTTCTTATACTATACGTAGATGACATTTTGTTAATTGGCAACAATGTCAAGGTGTTATCGGACATAAGGGTATGGTTGTCCAAACAGTTTGATATGAAGGACTTGGGAGAAGTGGGACACATCCTTGGGATCAAGGTTATAAGGGATCGTAAGAAAAGGATGTTGTGCTTATCTCAAGCTTCATACATAGACACCATTATGGATCGTTTTAGCATGCAGAACTCCAAGAAAGGTTTTCTACCTTTCAGGCATGGAGTTCCTTTATCTAAGGAGATGTGTCCTAGAACATTTGAGGAGATAGAGGAGATGAAGGCGGTTCCTTATACTTCGGCTGTAGGAAGCCTCATGTATGCTATGCTATGTACGAGACCGGATATTTGCTTTACCATGGGCATGGTTAGCAGATATCAGAGTAATCCATGACATGGACATTGGACTGCGGTAAAGCATATATTGAAGTACCTGAGAAGGATTAGGGATTATATGCTAGTTTACCAGGAAGACCAATTACTCCCTGTGGGTTACACAGATTTCGACTTCCAATCAGATAGGGATAACAGTAAGTCTACCTCAGGTTTTGTGTTTACTTTGGGAGGTGGAGCCATTGTATGGAGGAGTGTCAAGCAGAAATGCATGGCAGACTCTACCATGGAAGCGAAGTATGTGGCGGCCTCTGAGGCAGCCAAAGAAGCTGTGTGACTCAGCAACTTCTTGATGGACTTGGATATGATTCCTGGTTTGCCCAGAACTATCACAATTTATTGTGATAATAGTAGTGCAGTTGCAAACTCGAAGGAACCACAAGCCCATGAGGCAAGTAAACACATAGAGCGCAAGTACCACCTGATACGAAAAATCGTAAAGCGAGGAGAAGTTGTTGTGGCCAAGATTGCATCAGAGGATAACTTGGCAGATCTTTTCACTAAGGCCCTTCTAGAGAGAGCTTTTGATAGGCATGTGGAGGGAATGAGAATCAGATGTATGACAGTTTGAGGACAGCATAGTCTTTTAGTTTAAGTGGGAGATTGTTGGGATGTATACTGAAAAGTCTATCTTTTGTATGAACATCTTTATTTTGAAATAAGAATCACATGATTATTGTTTTCATATTTATGGTTATGCATATTGTCTCATACATTACATTGTAGATAACATGGTGTGTAGTGTCACACAGTAGATCATGTTATCAGCTCCTTGTAGAGTATAAGTAAAGGCTCACAACCGAGATGGCTTTTGACAAACCATTAGTATGGTTGTAGTGTTATTAGTAAAGCTCACACTAGTACACTTTGTGTGTATTGAGCAGGACCGACTTAGTGATGATTCGATTTATTGCTGACTACATAATCGAATCGGACCTCAGATATTATATTGTACATGCTCTTAATCCCGATATAATAACGGACACATATATACTTAGTATTCATTTCTTTGATTTACCAATGGGAGAGATTTATAGAGTAAATCGATAGGCTCGGTAAGTTGGAAAATGATATTATTTATATGGTGTGCCATTGATTATAGGAGGAAACCGTGTCCTATATATTAGGATGATGATGTCCCCTTGAGGAGCTCATAAGGTTCATCATGTAAACCGTGCAGGTGGACTTGGTCCGGCATGATGATAAGGTTGAGTGGTACTACTCATGGAGTTAGATGTGGATTAATTAATTGTTAGTAAATTAATTAATCAACGGACATTCGAGATCTTAAATACGGGGAGATATATATACAAATAATATATGGAGTGTTGGGTTTCCGGCACCGCGGCAAGTGTGTGTTCGAACATGTTTCGTAAACATGTGCACAGCGGAAGAAATAAAAATAATAAATCTAATTTATTACAACACACACACCACACGTATGCATAGTACAACAAGTGTAGACATAACTGCAATTTCAAATTTTGCAATAAAAGTAAATTTATACTACGTATACCTGACGTATCACGTGTAGCGGGAAAGGCATCAACCGGAGCGATCCTCGCTAGAATCACCTCTATCCGTATCCACGCCGAGTATCTTCAGGATGAATTCACAAAGTCATGAATCTCGTCTTTGAACGAGTTACTAGCCTCGTGTTGAAGACGATGTGATCGAGAGAAGATCACGATCCGAATCAAAATTCGGATCCAAAACGAGTCCTCAAAAACTCGCTTCTCCGGAGAGGTATTCGTCAAATGTTTGACGAATCCTTCGTCCTCCACCTATGAGGATTACCGGAGATCGAATCCCTGGCAAGGAAGCCACTTTCGGAGCTCCAAACATCATCCAAATGATGCTCCGACACGAAATAAACAAGCTATCCAGAAAAACTGGACAACTTTGAAGAGGATTAGGGCCAGCCAAATAAGGAAGCTAGATGCTCACCTTGTCGCCGGAGCCAAGGAAGATTACCGGAGGGTCGCCGGAGGATCGCCGATTGAAGCTTGGATGTCGGCAACAAGTTTGGACGGTGGCACAAGGCTGGGCGGCGACTAGGGTTGGGCGCCGACCACTAGAGGAGAGGAGGGGTGGGTGGCAACTAGGGATTGCTTGGATTAGGGCTTAACAAAAACCCTTAAGCCCTATTTTATAGAGAACAAATTCTCCTAATGGTTATCGGATCATAACCAAAAGCCCGTTAACCCACTCCATTAATTTAAGCTAAAATAAACCAAACCATTTCTAAATTCTTTGAACCTTTCAAAGGCTTCAGACTTGTGTTTCATCAAGAACACATACCCAAACCGTGAGTGATCATCGATGAAGGTAATGAAGTAGCTATAGCCTCCTAAAGCTTGAGTTGACATAGGTCCACATACATCAGTATGTATTAGACCTAGCAACTCTTCCACTCGTTCACCTTTTCCTGTAAAAGGTAACTTAGTCATCTTGCCTTTTAAGCATGATTTGCATGTAGCGTATGAATCCAATTCAAACGATTCTAGATTTCCACATCGGTATAATTCGAACATGCGTTTCTTGCTTGCATGGCCTATAGGGATGTATACTGAAAAGTCTATCTTTTGTATGAACATCTTTATTTTTGAAATAAGAATCACATGATCATTGTTTGCATATTTATATGATTATGCAATATTGTCTAATACATTACATTGTAGATAACATGATGTGTGGTGTCACACGGGAGATCATGTTATCGGCTCCTTGTAAAGTATAAGTAAAGGCTCACAACCGAGATGGCTTTGGACAAACCATCGGAATGGTTGGAGTGTGATTTGGTATTGGTTTGTCTTGACCATAGAATCACACTAGTGCACTTTGTGTGTATTGAGCAGGACCGACATAGAGGTGATTCGATTTATTGCTGACTACATAATCGAATCAGACCTCAGATATTATTTAGTACATGCTCTTAATCCCGATATAATAACGGGCACATATACTTAGTAGTCATCCCTTTGATTTACCAATGGGCGAGATTTATAGATTAAATCGATAGGCTCGGTAAGTTGGGAGATGATATTATTTATATGGTGTGTCGTTGATTATAGGAGGAAACCGTATCCTATATATTAGGATGATGATGTCCCCTTGAGGAGCTCATAAGGTTCATCATGTAAACCCTGCAGGTGAACTTGGTCCGGCATGATGAAAAGGTTGAGTGGTACTACTCAAGGAGTTAGATGTTGATTAATTAATGGTCAGTAAATTAATTAATCGACGGACATTCGAGATCTTAAACACGGGGCAAAAATGTACAAATAATATATGGAGCCCATATTATCATATGGGGGTTGGTGAGGTAGATCAATGATGAACCTTTAGTGGATTGGATCATCATTAGTGGAATGGACTTTATGTGGGCTTGATCCATGGGTGGCCAAGACCCAACTCGTCCTCATGGTTCTTAATGTAGCCTATTAACACCTCATGAAGCTTAGATCCAATGGGTGAAAACAAAACTCTAGATCCAAAGGTAGAGATTAAATCTCTAGATCCGACGGTTGAGATTAAATCTCTAGATCCGATGGTTGAGATTTAATCCCTAGAACCAATGGAGGAGATTAAATCATGGCTTGAGCCCAACTCTATAAATAGAGTCATGAAGTGGGCGGCAAGAAAAGGATGGATTAGGGGATTAGGGTTTGTCCCTTGGGAGGCAACCATTCCTAATTAGATTAAGATTGGGAGTGGTGGCTAGGGTTAGGGTTTTGGGGATTAGAGTGGGCGGAAACAAGAAGTTTCTTCTTCTTCTAAGGTTGGCCGAACCCTATTATTCTCCTCTCTACCTTGGCATGAGCTCATCCTATTCTTCTTCCCCTCTTCCATGGCCGGCAATAAGGAAAGCTAGGATTAGTGTTTGGAAGCTTAGGGTTTAGGAGGCTTGGGTGGCACCAAATAAGGAAGTAAGTTTGGTTTCTTCTTCCTATCTTTTGATGGCCGGCACCCACAGCCCTATCCCAGCCCTTGGATGGCATCCAAAGACCCCTTCTCCTTCTCCTTAGGTAGTGGAAACAAGATATAGGGTTTTCCCTTGGTGTCTTGGCCGGTTTCCACCATTATCTCCTTCTCCTTGTTGGCTGGCGGCAAGCATTTCTTTTGTTGCTTGTTGGTTGGATATAGGAAGGAGATGATCCTTGTTTCTATTCTTCCTCTTGCTTTGGATGAGCAAGGAAGGAAGATTTGCAATCTAGGAGCTTCGACTTTTGGTATAGCGTCGCCCACACGACGTCCGAAATGAGGAAGGTCATATATTAGAAGATCGAGAGGTATATCAATTCTCTAATTTTTATATGTTACTTGTTTCTATTTGTTTTTCATTTGTGAGCATGATATAAATCTGTATATGGCTAAATAATACTTGAATTCCGAGCATAAACACAAAAATCGGCGATCCGGATATCGTCTATTCCGCGGCTACTTGTAGAATAGAGGATGGTCGCTTGAACAACTAGTTTGTTCAAGTGACCTCTCTAAACGAATAGCACGACGATGGCTTGGTGGTTTGGGCAATCCCTTTTGCCTAGGATTAAATTTTTTTAAATCCAGGGACATCGAAGGGATCGCCATGGACAAGCTACCGAGGTAAAGTGAGAAGTGATGTTTCCCCTCACTGACTCGATAAGCAAACCCCTTCAATTGGTATCAGAGCCAAGGTTTCCGGTTTTGTATGTTTAGGATTCGATTAATTTTTATACAGTTTTTCATATATTATATGTGTCGGATAATAGTAGGTTATGTGTAGTTTAACTCTTTGGTTGCAGGCATAAGATCCGACTATTATGGCCATATGTGTGTAAATATTTATTTTGTTGAATCCTCGGGGTTGACGAGGCTAGTATTTGATTTTTTATAAATTAGATACGACATTGTTTAGCCACTCTTTATTTTATTTTACTTTCGATCTAGATTTCATGTACACTCCCTCGTGGAGTATAGGATCGATGGATGTAAATTAAAATAGGTTTTAGTCTCGGCTCGGATCTCCGGATGGCTCGTACATGGCGTAGGAGGAGCGGACGAGATGGCGATGCGACGGGAGACATATTAAAGACAAAAGTCATAATAGTTGGAAAATAATTTATTTTTCATATTTATTGCTAATTGTTTGATATGCATGTCGTAGCCTAGAAAATTCCTCATTTTCGAATTACTAAGTGGGAGAGGGATATTTTTATAAATTCTCACGGCCTCCATTACGATTTGACAAGTGATGTAAACAAACTTGCGCGTTGGCTATGAGTGTCTTCCTCCCCATCGGATGAGTTTGTTTGCGGATCACATGGTCGAATATGGTTATAGGAAATTATTAAGAAGCGTGTGTACTTCCCCATCGTAAGGCACATAACCCGAGATAATTACCTTGGTACCAAGTAATGGTGAACACTTAGATACAAATATAAGTCTCCTCCCCATCGGAGTCACTGCTTTTATTTGTAGGGCCGAAGAGAAACCAACTATTAATTTTACTTGTCAAAAAGTTAGGTTGACAAGATAGAAAAATTAATGGGTAAAACCTCCTCTTGCAAATGTAGAATTCGTATACGTCCACACTATCGTGGCATACAATATTCTCGGTGTTTTGAGGTGTTGGTTGATTTTGAAATTTTATTGTTTGAGGAATCAATAATTTTTTGAAATATATAGTAATGATCTATGTGATTCTTTGGATTTTCAAAAATGAATTTCAGTCCACTTACTATGATACTAAAGGAAATAAACTTACTGTACCCAAATAATGTTGATTGGAAAAGAATCTAGATATTGTCTTATCTGCTAAGGAGTACAAGTATGCACTCTTCGAAGAGTGTCCTCAAGCCATGGTTGCTCAAAAAGGTTTCTACTTCTAAGCCGAAAGGCAAGAAGAAGGAGAAACAAGGTGGAGCAAAGGTGGTGGGAGGATCTCAGGGAGGAGTGAAGAAGTCGAAAGGCAAGTACTTCACTTACATGCAGGATGGACATTGGAAGAAGGACTATCCCAATCCAAAGCAGAACAAAGATATATCCTTTGGACTAGTCGTTGAAACATGATTAGCAGTGTTATCTACCAGCACCTGGTGTGTAGATACGGGAGCCTCTGATCATGTCTGCAATACTTTTCAGGGGTTCTAAGAAATCTGACGACTAGCTAAAGGGGAGATTACCATTTACTTGGGCAATGCCATGAAGGTGGCGGCTATTGCAGTGGGAGAAGTTTTATTTATCTCTTGAGAAAAATAAAACTTAGGTTCTGAAAAATTCCCTTTATGTACCTTTATTTAGAAAGAACTTAGTTTCGGTTTCTAAATTATTTATGGATGGATATTCTATTTCTTTTAATGACAGAGTTATTATAAGAAGAAATAGGAACATTATCTGTTTGGGTGCATTGATAGGAAATTTGTACACACTTGAACCAAAACCTCTCACGATGCAAATTGAAGTTAATAACTCATCTTCTAATTCCCATAAGAGAAAAGAACCTTCGAAGATGAACCAAACATATCTTTGGCATCTTAGGCTCGGTCACATTAACCTAAGCAGAATTCAAAGGTTGATAGCTGATGGACCTTTGGGTTCATTAGTGGTGGAGGATCTCCAAACCTGTGAATCTTGCTTGGAGGGTAAGATGACCAAGAGGCCTTTTAAGGCCAAGGGGTATAGAGCCAAAGATGTGTTAGGATTGGTTCATTCTGATTTGTGTGGTCCTATGTCTATCCAGGCTAGAGGTGGTTTTGAGTATTTCGTCTCTTTTATAGACGATTACTCAAGACATGGATACATTTACCAGATGCGTCGCAAGTCTGAATGTTTTGACATGTTCAAAGAATTCAAGACTGATGTGGAGAAACGTCAAGGTAAAAGTATCAAGATACTACGATCTGATCGTGGCGGTGAGTACCTGTTCGGAGAGTTTAGGAACTACTTATCAGAGGTTGGGATTCAATCTCAATTGACTGCACCTGGCACACCCCAGCAGAACGGTGTAGCAGAGCGAAGGAATAGGACTTTTATGGAGATGGTTAGATTGATGATGAGTTATTCTGACTTGCCAGATTCATTCTGAGGATATGCTCTAGATACGACGGTGTACATTCTGAACTTGGTACCATCTAAATCAGTGCCTTCTACTCCCACAGAGTTGTGGACTGGGCAAAAACCTAGTTTAAGACATATTCGTATATGGGGGAGTCCAGCACATGTCTTTGAGGCGAATCTTTGGTAAGTTGGAACCTCATCATGCAATGCATGTTAGATTTGGCTATCGAGGGCGAAGGGTGGATTGTTTTATATCCCTAGAGATCAGAGGGTGATCGTTAGCACGAACGTAAGATTTCTAGAGGAAGACTATGTGATGAGCCACAAGCCCAAGAGTAAAATTGTTCTGGAGGAGTTAAAAGGGGAAGTCACTTCTTTAGTACCACCGGTACAAGAGGATATACCACAAGTCACTGCACCGTGTGTCACAGAGGATACACAGGTGATACCTCGTCGTAGTGGGAGGGTTGTGAGACAGCCTGATAGATTCATGTTCTTGGGAGAATCTTCTGATTTGGTCCCTGAAGAACATGAACCTGATCCCTGGACATATGACGAGGCAATCCAAGATAAAGATGCAGTATCTTGGCAAAGTGCAATGAATGCTGAGATTGAATCTATGGATTCAAATCAGGTCTGGGAGCTAGTAGAACCACCCGATGGTGTAAAAACCATTGGATGCAAGTGGATCTATAGGAGAAAGAGAGGAATAGATAGGAAGGTTGAGACCTTCAAAGTGAGGCTTATTGCGAAGGGGTATACTCAGAAAGAGGGTATCGATTATGAGGAGACTTTTTCGCGAATAGCCATGCTTAAGTCTATCCGGATTCTCTTATGCATAGCAGCTCATATGGATTATGAGGTGTGGCAGATGGATGTCAAGACAGCTTTCCTTAATGGAAGTCTTGAGGAAAACATCTACATGAAGCAACCAGAGGGATTCATTGCTAAAGGAAAAGAGCATCTTGTGTGTAAGCTTAATCGGTCCATTTATTGATTGAAGCAAGCTTCGAGGTCTTGGAACATCCACTTTGATGAGGTAAATCAGTCTTATGGATTTATTCAAAGTCTTTTGTATACAAGAGATGTGACAGAAACATAGTAGTATTTCTTGTACTATACGTAGATAACATTTTGGTGATTGGCAACAATATCAAAGTGTTATCGGGCATAAGGGTATGGTTGTCCAAACAATTTGATATGAAGGACTTGGGAGAGGTGGGACACATCCTTGGGATCAAGGTTATAAGGGATCGCAGGAAAAGGATGATGTGCTTATCCCAAGCTTCATACATAGACACGATTATGGAGCGTTTTAGCATGCAGAACTCCAAGAAGGATTTTCTACCTTTCAGGCATGGAGTTCCTTTATCTAAAAAGATGTGTCCTAGATCATCTGAGGAGATAGAGGAGATGAAGGCGGTTCCTTATGCTTCGGCAGTAGGAAGCCTCATGTATGCGATGCTCTGTACGAGACAAGACATCTGCTTTGTCGTGGGCATGGTCAGAAGATATCAGAGTAAACCAGGACAGGGACATTGGATTGTGGTAAAGCTTATATTGAAGTACCTGAGAAGGACTAGGGATTATATGATGGTTTACCGGGTAAACCAATTACTCCCTGTGGGTTACACAGATTCTGACTTCCAATCAGATAGGGATAATAGTAAGTCTACCTCAGGTTTTGTGTTTACTTTGGGAGGTGGAGCAATTATATGGAGGAGTGTCCAGCAGAAATGCGTGGTGGACTCCACCATAGAAGCTGAGTATGTGGCAGCCTCCGGGGTGGCCAAAGAAGTTGTATGGCTCAGGAACTTCCTGATGGACTTGGATGTGATTCCTGATTTGCTCAAAACTATCACAATTTATTGTATTAATAATGGTGCAGTTGCAAACTCGAAGGAAACAAGAGCCCATAAGGCAAGTAAACACATAGAGTGCAAGTACCACCTAATACGAGAAATCGTAAAGGAGGTAGAAGTTGATGTCGCCTAGATTGAATTAGAGGATGACCTGGTAGACCCTTTTCACTAGAGGCCCTTCTAGAGAGAGCATTGATAGGCATGTGGAGGGAAGGGGAATCAGATGTATGGCAGTATGAGGACAGCATAGTCTTTTAGTATAAGTGGGAGATTGTAGGGATGTATACTGAAAAGTCTATCTTTTGTATGAACATCTTTATTTTTGAAATAAGAATCACATGATGATTGTTTGCATATTTATATGATTATGCAATATTGTCTAATACATTACATTGTAGATAACATGGTATGTGGTGTCACACGGGAGATCATGTTATCGGCTCCTTGTAAAGTATAAGTAAAGGCTCACAACCGAGATGGCTTTGGACAAACCATCGGAATGGTTGTAGTGTGATTTGATATTGGTTTGTCTTGACCATAGAATCACACTAGTGCACTTTGTGTGTATTGAGCAGGACCGACATAGAGGTGATTCGATTTATTGCTGACTACATAATCGAATCGGACCTCAGATATTATTTAGTACATGCTCTTAATCCCGATATAATAACGAGCACATATACTTAGTAGTCATCTCTTTGATTTACCAATGGGTGAGATTTATAGATTAAATCGATAGGCTCGGTAAGTTGGGAGATGATATTATTTATATGGTGTGCCATTGATTATAGGAGAAAACCGTGTCCTATATATTAGGATGATGATGTCCCCTTGAGGAGCTCATAAGGTTCATCATGTAAACCCTGCAGGTGGACTTGGTCCGGCATGATGAAAAGGTTGAGTGGTACTACTCAAGGAGTTAGATGTTGATTAATTAATGGTCAGTAAATTAATTAATCGACGGACATTCGAGATCTTAAACACGGGGAGAAAATGTACAAATAATATATGGAGCCCATATTATCATATGGGGGTTGGTGAGGTAGATCAATGATGAACCTTTAGTGGATTGGATCATCATTAGTGGATCGGACTTTATGTGGGCTTGATCAATGGGTGGCCAAGACCCAACTCGTCATCATGGTCTCTAATGTAGCCTATTAACACCTCATGAAGCTTAGATCCAATGGATGAAAACAAAACTCTCGATCCAAAGGTAGAGATTAAATCTCTAGATCCGACGGTTGAGATTAAATATCTAGATCCGATGGTTGAGATTAAATCCCTAGAATCAATGGAGGAGATTAAATCATGGCTTGAGCCCAACTCTATAAATAGAGTCATGAAGTGGGCGGCAAGAAAAGGATGGATGAGGGGATTAGGGTTTGTCCCTTGGGCGGCAACCAATCCTAATTAGATTAGGATTGGGAGTGGTGGCTAGGGTTAGTGTTTTGGGGATTAGAGTGGGCGGCAACAAGAAGTTTCTTCTTCTTCCTAAGGTTGGCCGGCCCCTATTCTTCTCCTCTCTACCTTGGCATGAGCTCATCCTATTCTTCTTCCCCTCTTCCATGGTCGGCAATAAGGAATGCTAGGATTAGGGTTTGGAATCTCAGGGTTTAGGAGGCTTGGGTGGCACCAAATAAGGAAGTAAGTTTGGTTTCTTCTTCCTATCTTTTGATGGCCAGTGCCCACATCCCTATCCCAGCCCTTGGATGGCATCCAAAGACCCCTTCTCCTTCTCCTTAGGTGGTGGAAACAAGATATAGGGTTTTCCCTTGGTGTCTTGGCTGGTTTCCACCATTATCTCCTTCTCCTTGTTGGTCGACGACAAGCATTTCTTTTGTTGCTTGTTGGTTGGCTATAGGAAGGAGATGAGCCTTGTTTCTATTCTTTTTCTTGCTTTGGATGAGCAAGTAAGGAAGATTTACGATCTAGGAGCTTCGACTTTTGGTAGAGCGTCGCCCACACGACGTCCAAAAGGAGGAAGGTCATACATTAGAAGATCGAGAGGTATATCGATTCTCTAATTTTTATATGTTACATGTTTCTATTTGTTTTTCATTTGTGAGCATGATATAAACCTGTATATTGCTAAATAATACTTGGATTTCGAGCATAAACACAAAAACCGGCGATCCGGACATCGTCTATTCCGCGACTACTCGTAGAATAGAGGATGGTCGCTTGAACAACTAGTTTGTTCAAGTGACCTCTCTAAACGAATAGCACGATGATGGCTTGGTGGTTTGGGCAATCCCTTTTGTCTAGGATTAAATTTTTTTTAATCCGGGGACATCGAAGGGATGGCCATGGACAAGCTACCGAGGTGAAGTGGGAAGCGAAGTTTCCCCTCACGGACTCGATAAGCAAAACCCTTCATGGCCAAGACGACAATGCCATATGTATGAGTCTAATTGATTATCCTTTTGAGCACACTTGTTGCTCGCTTCGATATTAAAAATGTCATTGGTTACGTCCAACGTATAAATACCATTGTTCAAGGTTCCAGTCCCATAAAGTACGCGATTCAAAGTTATATAACAATAATTGTTACTAAACGTCAAATGGTAACCATTTCTATTTAAGCAGGAAACAGAAACAATGTTCTTTATTAGAGAAGGAACACAATAGCAATTGTCCAGTTCTAAGACAAGTCCTGCAGGGAGTTTCAATAAATACGTTCCGATGGCGAGTGCAGTAACCTTTGCTCCATTCCCAACACGTAAATTTGACTCTCCCTTGACGAGTCTTCTTCTATTCCTTAGCCCATGTATGTCGTTACATATATGTGAGCCACACCCAGTATCCAATACCCAAGTGTCTGAGGAAATAGAATGACAATCAATAACGAAGATATCTGAAGAAGATGGGGCATCTGATGCCTTATTCTTCTTTACGGACTCAAGATAAATCTTGCAGTTTCTTCGCCAATGGCCCTCCTTTCCATAATTATGGCAAGTACCCTTTTGAGTTGGTTCTTCCTTTTTAGCCTTTTTCTTCTTCCCCTTTTGCTATTCCTTTGACTCCCTCTTAGAACCTTTCTTTGAGGAATCAACTTATAGCATCGTCCCCTACTCATTGTTCACAGAAGACTCCACAGTCTTCAGCATGTTGAGCAGTATCATAGATGAACCTTCTTGCATCTCAGAGGTGAAGAGGAGCTTAGAGACTTCGAACCTTTCGAATCTCACTTGCTCATCAACCAACTCATAAAGATAAAAGACTATGGTATGAGCATCCATATGCTCATGCTACTTCCGCAGCTCAGCTACCATCGTGGCTAGCATGATGCAACTCATCATTTCAGAATCAGTCACATGTTTCTGATAGACCAACAATTGGTTTAGAGTTGCATTATCACTAGGATGGGCGGGAAGAGGCTCTTCGAGGACATACGCAAGATTTTTGTTGGATCGAGAATCGTCGCTAGAGGGGGGGTGAATAGCGATCGTAAATCTTTCGTTCGAATTCGTTCGTTGAGACACAAGTAAATGAGTAAGCACAGCGGAAAATAAAGTGACACGTTTATTTTACTTGGTTCACAACCCAGCGGTTGTTACTCCAAGGCCCTATTGGTCCTAGACCACGTACGGAGGGCAAAGCACTATAACGTCTCCTCCTCGTTGGAGGTAGGAGACAACGATCACAAAATTCGGAAGTACGAGGATGAGGCAACAAGCCTACTTCACCTCGTTACGAATAAAAACAACGAATACAATATTAAAATATATTACTAGATGTTGCTGCCGACGAAGAAGATCTGAGCTTGTTGTCGCGTCGGCGTTATCACGGTGTTGGAGCATTGGCATTGTAGGAGCACTTGATGAATAAACTTGATGATCTTTGGAGTTGGAATCCTTCCCTCCTTTTATAGATTTTGGCCTATGAATTTGTCTCCTTTTTTTTTGGAACAGATCACGAAGTTGTCCAAATTTTATCGCGAAGTGGCCGCGTCAAACCTTATCCGTTTTGACCTAGCGCAAAGGCTGATTCGTCGCCATCAGTCGACTGATGCCTCCCATCAGTCGACTGATGAGCATCAGTCGACTGCTTGATGTCCAGCAGTCGACTGCCAGCCTGGCCACTTCCCTGCAGTAAGAGGTTAGCTCGGAAAATGATAAATGTGACGGTTTCTGACCATCCGATCTCGACCTAGACCTTCCACGGGAAGTCTTAATCGGATCGCCGCCTACGGTCGTCCCTGTAAAGAGGACACGACCTTACAATCTCTCACTCACACGAGCTTACCTCGATAGTAGCTCTCGCTTCCGGCCTTCCACTCGATTCCTTCGGCTCCCTCCGAAGTCACTCGAGTGTCGCCCGACCACCGCGACTTCCTCCGGGTGTCGCTAGCCTTCAGCTCCAGCTTTAGCACTTTTCTGCACACTTGATTTAGCTCATGAGATAACGATGTAAACTTAACTTTGTGTCTTTGCCATAATCAAAACACAGGTTCGATTATCTAGTGCCCCTGCACCAACACTTTTCCACCTTGAGAACAATTCTCAAGTTTCTAAGCCAGTCCAGGAAGTTAGGCTAAGTCAATTTGTTTGAATCCAAAATAGTGCGCAAATTCAAAGACGAGCATATATGAGAAAATGATTTTAAAATGCATCAATATACATTCATAAATCTCATTCATTTTTCGAATTTCAAAAACCCTAAAATCACTTCGAGAGATCGTAGGCCCATCTCCGAATGGGCTGATATCCAACATAGATATGAACAACCTTGGAGAGAGTCCAACAAGTCATTCATAACTACGATGGTAGGTATCAAATATATCGATTGCATATCACATATATGCAACTATCATAATGTGCTATCAACTAATTGAATGTTCACACATACATCGGGTTGTTAACACATTAACAAGTATGCATCATATGCATAGCACCCAACTTCACCTCCCTTCAAATCGACCTTGGAGAGAGTCCAACAAGCCGATGCTCCAGGTTAAAGCCAACCCATTAATCAAGAAATAGTTTTAATATGGTTAGAGCGCATTCAACCAATTAGCTCGGCTTGGAGAGAGTCCAACAACCAAAGCTAATGATTAACCTCTGACTCTTACCATATAATTATTAAACTATTTCATGGTTTGAACATGTTCAGGTTCGAGCAGGGCTTGGAGAGAGTCCAACAACCCAAACAAGAAATGGAACTCTAGTTCTAACCATATTAATGGAAGGTGTAGGCTTTAATATTGAGTAAGGGTTTTTATGTCTCATCCTCTTTGCATGCAAATAACTATTATCTACATGGCATACATCTACATGTCACGACACGCATGGCATAATGATATGCATCTAATGCAATTACATGACATACAATTATGACATGTACAAAATTTCCTTATATGTCATAACTATTTATGGAAATAAAATATGTTTGAGATTTGATTCTCCAAATCAAATCATGATTAAATTAGGAAATAAATTTCCAAATCTAATAACATATTTTATTTGTGGAAAGTGTTGATTAAGGAAAGTCAATTTAGGAAACAAATTTCCTAAATCATTAAAACTACGTATGGAAATAAAATATTTTAAGATTTGATTTCCTAAATCAAATCATGATTAAATTAGGAAACAAATTTCCAAATCTAATCAAATATTTTATTTATGGAAAATATTAATTTCCATAAATACTTCTAAATTTCCAAAAGTAGAAGATTTCCATAAATACTTCTAGACTTTCCAAAATTAAAAACTTCCATAAATACTTCTAACTTTCCAAAAGTAGAAAATTTCCAGAAATACCATTACGACTATCGCAAAATAATTTTACGATTATGTCGAAACACAACTTGGACTCTGATACTACTGTTGGGTTTCCGGCATCGCGGCGAGTGTGTGTTCGAACATGTTTCGTAAACAAGTGCACAGCGGAAGAAATAAAAATAATAAATTTAATTTATTACAATACACAAACCACATGCATGCATAGTACAACATGTGTAGACATAACTGCAATTTCAAATTTTTCAATAAAAGCAAATTTATACTACATATACCTGACGTATCACGTGTAGCGGGAAAGACATCAACCGGAGCGATCCTCGCTAAAATCGCCTCTATCCGTATCCACGCCGAGTATCTTCGGGATGACTTCACAAAGTCACGAGCCTCGTCTTCGAACGAGTTACTAACCTCGTGTAGAAGACGATGTGATCGAGAGAAGATCATGATCCGAATCAAAATTCGAATCCAAAACGAGTCCTCAAAAACTCGCTTCTCTGGAGAGGTATTCGTCAAACGTTTGACGAATCTTTCGTCCTCCACCTATGAGGATTACCGGAGATCGAATCCCTGGCAAGGAATCCGCTGCCGGAGCTCCAAACATCGTCCAAATGATGCTCCGACACGAAATAAACAAGCTGTCCAGAAAAATTGGACAGCTTTGGTGGAGGATTAGGGCCAGCCAAATAAGGAAGCTAGATGCTCACCTTGTCGCCGGAGCCAAGGAAGATTACCGGAGGGTCGCCGGAGGATCGCCGGTTGAAGCTTGGACGTCGGCAACAAGTTTGGACGGCGTCACATGGCTTGGCGGCAGCTAGGGTTGGGCGCCGACCACTAGAGGAGAGGAGGGGTGGGCGGCAACTAGGGATTGCTTGGATTAGGGCTTAATAAAAACCCTTAAGTCCTATTTTTTAGAGAACAAATTCTCCTAATGGTTATCGGATCATAACCAAAAGCCCGTTAACCCACTCCATTAATTTAAGCTAAAATAAACCAAACTATGTTGGTCTATTTTAAGTTAAAACGAACCGAACCAACTTTTGGTTCATTTGTTTAAAACAAACCAAACCCCTTTGGTTTATTCTCCTCCATTGGTTTAAAACCTAACCAATTTGGTTCATCCATCATGTCTTCATAAGACACGACCCATCCACGCTTCCATTGCGACTGAAACGATTTCATGCTCGCTCCTTGTTTGGTCCAACCAAACCTAGTTTCTCTCGGTCTGAGAATCTCATACTCAAGCTTGTTTTAAATCCTTCGGATTACGCTCATTGTGCGTATAACCAAATAGGTTCTCGATTTATGTTGGTCGTCTATAATTAACCATTAATTATTGAATGATCATGAGTGGCACCTAGTAGTACATCATGATCCCCAATTAATCGAAAAGATCAACAGTTGATCCAGAACTATTTCTGAAACCCTTCAGCAGCTACACTGAATCGTGTCCCATTCCCTTCACTCATCTTATACCCACTTGGTTCAGGACATGGTCTATAGTGTCAGTCACGACTAGGTTGTCTACGTCACACCTAGCCCAAGTATCATTTCCTCGTCCTACGGATTCTAGTTACTGCACATGTATCCAAGAGTACCTTACTCTAAACATGTAATGCTTTGGCCAAAGACTTTAGTAACAATCCGACGAGAGGCCATGGGTATACATCTCCTCACAAGGAGTGGTGAATCCTTTATAGGCTATTCAAACACCTTCGATCACTTCGACTTATACCCAATCATCCCGGGTCCACATCTCCTCAGAGATGCTTGCTTAAGATGTCAAAGAATAAGTCTTCATGATCAAGATGACTTGAATACCGCAAGTCAAAGGAACATCGCACTTAAGCTACAGTAAGAACTTCATTGACATATCTATATATGTAGAGAACCATATGAAGTCTTACGACTTGTCACTCCAATGAACTAGTTACCATAACTAGCATCCACGATTAACTTCGGACATCACAATGTCTCCAGCTAGTGAGAATCAGCTGCTTGGATACACCAAGGAGTATATCTCGTGCTAGTCTCGACAGAATTGATGGTGTCTAAATCCATCAATTCATCGACTAGGGATAATTCTGATACATCACAATTACACATGTAAAGATACTCACTAGTTGTGATCCAATCACAAATTCTCTCATGTCGTGAATCGTATTGTGGACATTCAGTAAATGAGTTTAAGATCTAATCAAATACATGAAAACATGTATACTCAAATAGTGAATCTTCATTTATCATATAAATAGTTCATACATAAGGCGATTGCCTTAGTACATCTCTCATATATTACTAACATGGAGCCCATATTAATTTATGGGGGTTGGTGAGGTAGATCAATGATAATCCTCTAGTGGAATAGATTATCATTAATGGATCGAACTTTATGTGGGATTGATCCATTTGGTGGCCAAGATCCAACTCCTCCTCATGGTCCCTATTGTAGCCTATTAAAACCTCATGGAGCTAGATCCGATGATGAAAAATGAAACTCTAGATCCGACGATGGAGATTAGATATCTAGATCTGACGGTGGAGATTAAATCTCTTGATTCGATGGTGGAGATTAAATCTTTAGATCCGACGGTGGAGATTAAATCTCTAGGTCTGACGATTGAGATTAAATCTCTAGATCCAATGGTTGAGATTAAATCCCTAGATCCGATGGTGGAGATTGAAGGAGGCTTAAGCCTAACTCTATAAATAAGGATTAAGGGGGTGGGCATCAACAACATAAGGGAGGCTAGGGTTTTGGATTGGGCGGCTAGGGTTTTGGAGGAGGCATTGGGTGGAAACACAAAGGGAAGATTTTCCTTCTTCCTAGGGTATTGGCCGGCGCCCATCTTCTCTATTCCTCTCCTTTGCCGGCGTCCAATCTTCTTCCTCTCATCCTTGGGTGGTGGCAAGTGCTAGGGTCTCATCCCTTGGAGCTTTTGGCTGGCGCCAATACTCCTTGTTCTCTCCTTGGTCGGCGATAATCACCAAGCAAGGTGGCGTGGTGGTCAGTTCTAGATAGAAGAAGAGTTTTGTTTCATTCTTCCTTTTGTTAAGAGCGATCAAAGAAAGGAAAAACGTGATCTAGGAGGCTTCGACTTTTGGAAGATCGTCACCCACACGACGTCCAAAAGGAGGAAGGACATACTATAGAAGATCGAGAGGTATAATGCTTGTTTTTGTTCTTTTGTATTATGTCTATAATTGTTTTCAATTATATGTGGCTAAATTTACTTGGACCCCGAATACACACGCAAAAACCGGCGATCCGTACATCGTCTATTCCGCAGCTATTCGAAGAAAGAGGTTGGTTGCTTGAACAACAAGTTTGTTCAAGTGACCACTCTAATCGAATAGCACGACGATGGAACGGTAGCTTGGGTAATCCCTAATTGTCATGGATTAATTTTTTTATCCGGGGACGACGAAGGGATCACCATGAACAAGCAACCGAGTTGAAGTGGGAAGCAAAGTTTCCTACCTTCAAGTGGTATCAGAGCTTCGGTTCCGCAAAACCTTCACTTTGCTCTACCCACCAATGATCAAAGGGATCTATTGGACTTCGACAAATGGACCAATGCAACCAAGAGACAAATCAAAGTTGATGCAAAAGCGACCTAAATTTTGCAGTGAGGCTTGTCCAAGGAGGAGCTCAACTGAATTGGATCGTTCATTTGCGCTAAAGACCTCTGGAATAAGTTAATCGAGCTACAAGAAGGGGCATCCGATGCAAAGGTATGCAAAAGATCCTTACTAGTGAATAAGTTGTATAATCTAAATATGCAAGATCATGAGACCACTACACAACTCCATGCCCGGATCTAAGACATCCTGAACAACCTACATGCCATTGGACAAAAGGTGGAGAATCGGGACATAATAATGTATGCGTTAAATGCATTTCCTAGGACCACCTTGTGGGCATCTATGTTTGATGCCTACAAAGTGTCTAGAGACTTAACTAAGATTAGATTAGATGAATTATTTTCAGAATTTGAATTACACGAACAATCTAACACGGTCCTGGTTGAAAAAGGTGTAGCATTGTTTGTAGGTCAAAGAAGAAAGGCAAAAGGCTAGCCACCTTCTGAAGAAGACGACTATCAATCGGAGAAAGAAATGGAGACCTAACTAGTCAACCTAGTTTGGAGGATGATCAAAAAGGAAAGGAATGCGAGACAATCAAAGAGAGCATTCCAAGCAAGTTGGGATGAAGAAGAAGAAAACCAAGGCGATGACTTAGCATTCATGGCAAGACCGGTAGAGTTTGAGTCCGAGTTCGAAGCTAACGGCGAATACGAATCCAACTTTGACTCCGACTCCGAGAATGATTTTGAGTCAAGACTCAAAGCCGGCCCAAAGGAGAAGATAAAGGTAAGCCTTTCTTTAATTGGTAATCTATATCATGCAATTAAGTTATTAGATAAGAAGTTAGCTAAGTCCAATTCTAGGGTCGAGTCCTTGCTTGAGGAGGTTAAACTCCTTAAGCATGAGGCCACCCTAACCCCTTCAACTAGTCAAGTTTAAGAGGGAAACTCAACTCAAGTCAAGAAACTTAAAGAAGAGAATTCTCTCTTGAAAGGGCAAGTTCAAGAGCTCGAGGCTAGGTTGGAAAGGTTCACGTTGGGATCCAAGAATCTTAACTGACTCCTTGGAACTCAAAGAGTCGTGTACAACAAAGTATGACTCAGGTTTAGGACAAATACTACGAACAAGTCTTACATGTCAATTGTCAATCATAGTAATCAAAGAGTCCAAGCATGGGTCCCTAAAATCTTATTGAATTCACGATTAGATACAACCAAGTATTGGATTTCCCAGGATCAAGTCCACTATATGGATAGACCATATCGGTTCAATGGTCTAGGGGGAGCTAGTACTAAAATTGTATATATGATTTCTTAGTATATCATTGTATTCTTAGTTCTACTTTTGATTTTTAGAATGGTTAGATAGGATCAATAGTTAGTCAACATTGATAACATGGTATCAGGGCATGGCGAGATTATAGTACGTTAGGGAAACGAGGTCCTGTGTATCCAAGCTGGATAAGGCGTATCTAGCTTGGTGCACTCAACAAAGTTGAACTTGCTGAAGCTACCTCACCACATCCAAAACTAGTTAGACCAGGAAATGACTCTAAGTGATTTAAGTAAATATTTTCTTGAAGTTGGCTTTGTCTAAGGAAGTGGTCGTTGTTCCAATCAAAGAAGGCCCTTGTGCCTCGCCACGATTTGGAAGCCATTTTCTTGAAAAGTCTACTTAACGATCTAAAGGTTAAATTTGAATCTAACCCAAGGTTGAATATCTTCAATAAAGTTAAAATTGAAATCATCTCACAAAAATATATAAGGTGAACATGCTTTGAGACATAGAATGGGTGAGATGTTAAGGATAATTGAAATACGGATAATATAATTCTTCAAAATGCTTTCAAAACTATAAGAACACTTATTTTCTTAATTGTTACATTTAACATATAGTTACTGTTGGTGCAATCGGCCCAGTTCACGATTGACCAGACTCGAGTTTGACTCGAGAGATGTTTTGATGTTTGACATTTGACATTGATGTTTGACATTGATGTCAGATAATATTTTGAGGAGATTGTTGGAGCAATTGACCCGGGTCATGATTGACCAGACTCGAGTTTGACTCAAGGGGATTTTGATGGTTTACTAGGGTTGACCATGGCATGTAAAGTCCAAGCATGGGTCTTGGCATGGAAAGTCCAACATGGGTTGGCAAGTAAATTCCAAGGGTGTAGTCTTGGCTACGTAAGTCCAAGGGTGTAGTCTTGGCGGTGAAAGTCCAAGTATAGAGTACTTGGCATTTGGAAAGTCCAAGGGGATTTGATATTGGCAGCGTAAAGTCCAAGGGTGAAGTCTTGGTAGCATAAGTCCAATGGTTGGAGACGTAAAGTCCAAGCAGAGTCTTGGCAGTATAAGTCCAATGTGCTTTGGTAGTGTAGACACCGTTAGCATGACATAGCCGATGGAAGCACTTGAAGGCTAGCGTATGGATGAACAAGTCATGGATGACTTGAAGGGATCCGATAGGAGCGAGGATGATGGAGGTGGCTAGAAGGCTTAGGTCTAGGCTACGGGTGGTCTAGCAAGTATGGGGGAACCATACTTGGGTTAAACCTCATATTTGAGGTTAAAACCTCATGTTTGAGGTGTATCAGTCGACTGGTGTTATGTGGTAGTCGACTAGCGTGAGTCAACTAGGGATTGACTACGAGAAGTGTCCTAGCGATCGCCAAAGGTGGGCGCGTTGTTATTTTAAGCATAGAATGGAGTTGGACTCAACTACTGGTTAGTAGTCGAGTGAAGGCTCGATCAGTCAACTGATGTCCTATCTGTTGGATTTTTCCAGCGTTGATTGCACCGTTGTCTCACAGCAACAGTGTCATCAGTCGACTGATAGTCCCGACCAGTCGACTGATAGGCGAAAATCTTGCCCGATTGTAGGCTATAAAAGCAGCTTGGAAGAGGGTTTTTGGTAGCGATTTTCTTAGCGGAATTGGAGCGATTTGCTGTTGCAAATCAAGGTCTTCAAGGCTAGTCCAAGGTAATCAAAGATCATGCAACCAAAGTTCTCTTGTAAAGTGTTTTTTCTTTACTTGCATTGTATTTCATACTTGTATTAGCTTGTATCTTTCGTATTACTTAGTGTAATCATTGTAAGGGGTTTCTCTGCGTCCGACTTGTGTCGAGAAGGAGTGTTTATTAGTTGTGTGTAATTGGCATCGCTAGAGCTCTTTAGAGCTTGATTCGTGGAGTAGGAACCTTTCGGTTCCAAACCACATTACATCCTTGTGTACTTGTGTTTGTCTTAGTTTTTGTTATTGCTATTATATATATACCGCTGCACTAACGAAACTTGTAGAGACAAGCACGAATGAATTCCATCGACGCATCAAAACACGCTATTCACCTGCCCTCTAGCAGTCACTGAATCCTCTACAATTGGTATCAGAGCTCAGGGCTCTTCTACGGACTAACCGCCGGGAGGAAAAGATGCTAGAGGGTGAAGAGGAACAAGATGGAGTTCGAAGGTAAATTAGGATGGGACATCTACACACTGGCGGCATATGACCAAGAAGATTTTTCGGCATGGAGGGCAAGAATTGAGAACTTCTTGATGATGGACATAGAAGATTGGTTCATCGTCATGGAAGGCTTTGAACCTCTGAGGGACAAGAAGGGAGAGGTCCTAAAATTGAAGAAGTGGACCCAAGAGAATGCTAAAAGATCAAGACCGAAGTTAAGGTAACAAAACTTTTGGAAGATTTAATCCCTAATGATGTTTTGTGTAAGCTAGGGGATTACATGGATGCCAAGGAGCTATGGAGTAAATTGGCAAGATTCCATGAGGAGCCTAACTCGACACAAGAATAAGATGAAGAGGAGGAAGAAAGCTCATCCTAACAAGAAAGTGAGGAGTTGGAAGTTGAAGAGAAGCCGACTTCCAGATCAGTGGAAGAGGAGGTGGAAGTAGTAGAAGAAACCTCTACCTCTAGGATTGACAGGGAGGAGATTAGACCTTCCACTCCGGAGCATCAAGAAGAGTCTTCCACATTCGGTCAAGATGGAGAAACTCAAACTCCAGAAACTACCACCACTCTAGGTAACTCAAACATATGTGTTAATAATAAAATACATATAATATGTTTTGAGCATAGAGAGATCGGGCACTATAAGAGCAGTGCCCAAAGAGAGTAAGGAAAGCTCCACCGACGCCTAAAAGTCAAGAAAAGTCAAAGGATGCCGGTTCTCCAACCATCAAAAGCAAGGAGAACATTATATGCTTCAAATGTAGTCAAAGATGGAATCATAGGAATCAATGGCCTAGGGGGAGTAAAAAGACTCAAGAAGGAGCATAACAAGTAGGGGGAGCTAAATCTATACCCTAAGGTACATTTTAGTAGTGCACCTTCTAATTTAAAAGTCAAAAAGCATGCTAGAAACTTTAATTCTCTTGCAATTTATCATAAAGAGCATGCTAGAAATAGGGAATATTATTTAGGAGCTAAGAAAGTCAACCTTAGGAATAAGGGAAAATTTGGGACTAATGTCCCTAAAAATATTTTACCTAAGGCATCTATTAGAAAAATTGAGGACCATCTAGGTTTTAATGCTAAATCGACTAGGCATATGCCTAGAAAGAACAATGCCCAAAGATTAAATCAAAATTCTAAAATTTGGCAATTAGAGTTGGAAAATCAAGCCTTGAGGTCGAGGCTTGAGAAACTTGAAAAGACCCTTGCAAAAATGACAAATCAAGTGCAAAGGTCAAATGGTCAAACTCTAGGGTCTAGAAGTCAAAGTCAAAACCTAGGGCCTAAGAGACAAGAGTCAACCAAGGGAAAGAAAGGTTTGGGTCACAAACCTAAGCCTAAGGTAACTTATCATAGTATTCCATTTGATTATGGAACACAAACTAGGTCTAGAAAGACCAATGTCAATAGGGAAGTCATCCCTAAGGTTGACCAAGGTATGTGCCTAGTGGCTAGGGTTTCAAGGAAACCTAGGGAAGCCACTAAGAAGGTTGCAAGGGGAGTTACCCCTAGAGTCAACCTAGGTAAAACTCAAATGACCAAGGCTACCAAGTCTAGAAGGGTCATTAGGAAGGTATCTAGGGAGGTTATCCCTAAGGAATACCTAGTACACCCTAGGAGGTCAAATAGGTTTTGGCTTCAAAAGAGCATGATTGATTCACACTAGATGAGTTTAGGGTGTGCCAACTTTAAATGGAAGGGTAGTTAACTTAACCATGGTAAAGGTGGCACTCTAGGTAATTTTCAAGGTTATGGATACCTTGGAAATATATTTGATATTATGATCCTAAAAGATTTTAGGATGTGCCAATACATTTTTTAGAATTATGAAAAATTAATTAAATTGGCACAATTTAGGTTTAGAGGTCATAGTGTGTGATTTTGGGTTTTTGGCACACTTTGGAGAAAAGTGATAATATGACAAAATATACTTAATTATATCAAATAGTAATTAATACTAAGTTTTAGGTATTCTTATACCTATACCTTTTATTTGACATGCCTTGATTGTCATATAACATGTCATGACATCATATCTATTTTTAATCATTTAATATGTCATATCATGTGAAGGATTAAGGTTTAATATTATGTGTTTATAGATTGTATCATATGCAATGACATCATGATCATTGGCCATGTTTAATTTTGCTATCATTTATGCCATGATCATTCATCCATTTAAATTTGATTAAAATTGATGTAAGGACTATGACATGACTTGAAGTCCCATTTATAAGGGAATCAAGTAGGGTTTCCTTAGAAAAATGCATGAAACCCTAGATTAGGATGAACAAAACCCACATCTCACATCTAAATTTACATGTATGTGTATTGATACACCCTAGATACATGTGAGATGCTAGGATATGAGTTAAGTTTAAGGTGCATAATTTTTGCAACTAGATGAACTAAAACTCATCTTATCTTAATGGTGGATCATTAGGAAAGCTAGTGTACAAGTCATGTACTTTGAGCCCAAGGAACATTATCCAATATAGGTTTTCAAAATCATTTTAAAATCTTTTTAGAAACCCTTGGTGAAGTCTATCTTTTGATAATAATCACCATTGATGAAGTTGATACAAAGTGAGCTAAAACATTGATGTTTTTCTTCTCTTTTGAACTTTGTATCAATTTCGATATTTTATGGGTAAAATATTTTTCTAACATTTTTCACCTATTTTATGTGTTATAAGTATTATATGTATGAATTTTCATGATTTTTTTAATTACATATAATTACTTATGTTTTTTGTAATTTCATTTCTAATAATTGAAAATCAAAATTTTCAGTTATCAATCGACTGCCCCTGTTGGCAGTCGATTGATGAGCACGGCAGTCAACTGATTTCTGAGAGACTCGATTGCCGGGTTGATTTCTGGAAAAACAAGATTGTTTAGCCCATTTTCAGCTATGGTAAAGTTCTCTAACCACTCCACACCCTAGGATATGCTTTGGGAAGCATTATGAACGGTGAAAATCTATTGGATATGGATTAGGAGAGTTGTTAGGGTGATGTATCAAATTTAAGGTATAGAAAAGTTCAATGTTGAACTTTAGACCTTATTTTTTATGGTTTAGAGTTCCTATTGGCTTAAGGACTTTCCAAGGACATTGTTGGTGCAATGGTCAAGGGGAAGCAAGCCTTTAGGGGGAGGTATCCATCATGGGATGATGGATGGTATTTTTTCTCACGAGGGGGAAAATGAATTTTGAAGATACCCAATTTGGAAATTGGGAGAGTGTATAGGATTGCCTCTCTTGAATGATATGAGACTTATCACTAGGAAGATTGTAGGCTGTTGGGTTTCCGGCACCGCGGCGAGTATGTGTTCGAACATGTTTCATAAACATGTGCACAGCGGAAGGAATAAAAATAATAAATCTAATTTATTACAACACACACATCATACGCATGCATAGTACAACATGTGTAGACATAACCGTAAATTTAAATTTTGCAATAAAAGGAAATTTAACTACGTATACCTTACGTATCACGTGTAGCGGGAACGGCATCAACCGGAACGATCCTCGCTAGAATCGTCTCTATCCGTGTCCACGCCAAGTATCTTCGGGATGACTTCACTAAGTCACGAGCCTCGTCTTCGTACGGGTTACTAGCCTCGTGTTGAAGATGATGTGATCGAGAGAAGATCACGATCTGAATCCAAATTCGGATCCAAAGACGAGTCCTCAAAACTCGCTTCTCCGGAGAGGTATTCGTCAACCGTTTGACGAATCCTTCATCCTCCACCTATGAGGATTACCGGAGATCGAATCCCCAATAAGTAAGGCGCTGTCGGAGCTCCAAACGTCGTCCAAACGACGCTCCGACGAGAAGGAAACAAGCTGTCCAGAAAACTGGACAGCTTTTTGTGGAGGAGTAGGGGCCGGCCAAAGGAAAGGTGGAAGCTCACCTTATTACCAAACCCAAGGGAGATCACCGGAGCTCCTCCGGCAGCAGCTCGACGCCGGCAAGTGGAGAAGATGGCAGCAGCTGGTCGCCGTTTGGAGGAGAAGGGGCGGCGGCACTAGGGTTGGCGCCGACTTCTACAAAGGGGAGAGGTGGGCGGCAACTCTAGGTTAGGGTTTTTGGATTAGGGCTTAACAAACCCTTAAGCCCTCTTTTATAGTGAACTAATTCTCTTAATGGTTATTGGATCATAACCATAAGGCCCGTTAACCCGCTCCATTAATATAAGTTAAAATAAACCAAACCATGATTGTTTATTTTAAGTTAAAATGAACCGAACCAACTTTGGTTCATTCGTTTAAAATAAATCAAACCCTTTGGTTTATTCTCCTACATTGGATTATAACCAAACCATTTTGGTTCATCCATTATGTCTTCATAAGACACGGCCCATCCACGCTTCCATTGCAACTGAAACAATTTCATGCTCACTTCTTGTTTGGTCCAACCAAACCTAGTTTCTCTCGGTCTGAGAATCTCATTCTCAAGCTCGTTTTAAATCCTTCGGATTACGCTCGTTGTGCGTGTGACCAAATAGGTTCTCGGTTTATGTTGGCTGTCTATAATTAACCATTAATTATAGAACGATCATGAGTGGCACCTAGTAGTACATCATGATCCCCAATTAACCGAAAAGATCAATGGTTGATCCAGAACTATTTCTGAAACCCTTCAGCAGCTCGAATGAATCGTGCCCCATTCCCTTCTCTCATCTTATACCCACTTGGTTCAGGACATGGTCTATAGTGTCAGTCCCCACTAGGCTGACTACGTCACACCTAGCCCAAGTATCATTTCCTCGTCCTACGGATTCTAGTTACTGCACATGTATCGAAGAGTACATTACTCTAAACATGTAATGCTTTGGCCAAAGACTTTAGTAACAATCCGACGAGAGACCATGGGTATACATCTCCTCGCAAGGAGTGGTGAATCCTTTATAGGCTATTCAAACACCTTCGATCACTTCGACTTATACCCAATCATCTTAGGTCCACATCTCCATAGAGATGCTTGCTTAAGATGTCAAAGCATAAGTCTTTATGATCAAGATGACTTGAATACCGCAAGTCAAAGGAACATCGCACTTAAGCTACAGTAAGAACATCATTGACATATCTATATATGCAGAGAACCATATGAAGTCTTACGGTTGGTCACTCCAATGAACTAGTTACCATAACTAGCATCCACGATTAACTCCGGACATCACAATGTCTCCAGCCAGTGAGAATCAGCTGCTTGGATACACCAAGGAGTATACCTCGTGCTAGTCTCGACAGAATTGATGGTGTCCAAATCCATCAATTCATCGACTGGGGATAATTCCGATACATCACAATTACACATGTAGAGATACTCACTAGTTGTGATCAAATCACAAATTCTCTCATGCTGTGAGTCATATCGCGGACATTCGGTAAATGAGTTTAAGATCCAATCAAATACATGAAACCATGTATACTCAAATAGTGAATCTTCATTTATCATATAAATGGTTCATACATAAGGCGATTGCCTTAGGACATCTCTCATATATTACTAACATAGGCATCCTAGGTATTTTTTGAACCAAGGGGGAGATTGTAAGATCTCATTGGGACAATAGACATTGACCTCTTTGGTGAGAAGACCTTTTTGATGTTAGAGAATATTTGGGGGAGAATGTTTTTGGGAGAATTTATGGGATTACCAATTTGGAATAATTGGTAAGAAGTTTTGAGTTAGTGTTCTAACTCAAAGGTATGTGGTTTTTGTCAAACATCAAAAAGGGGGAGATTGTTGGTGCAATCAACCCACGTCATGATTGATCGGACTCGAGTTTGACTCGAGAGATGTTTTGATGTTTGACATTTGACATTGATGTCTGATAATGTTTTGGGGAGATTGTTGGAGCAATCGACCCGGGTCATGATTGACCGAAGTCGAGTTTGACTCAAGGGGATTTTGATGGTTGACTAGGGTTGACCATGGCATGTAAAGTTCAAGCATGGGTCTTGGCATGGAAAGTCCAACAAGGGTTGGCAAGTAAAGTCCAAGGGTGTAGTCTTGGCCACGTTAGTCCAAGGGTGTAGTCTTGGCAGTGAAAGTCCAAGTCTTGAGTACTTGATATTTGGAAAGTCCAATGAGATTTGATATTTGTGGCGTAAAGTCCAAGGGTGAAGTCTTGGCAGCATAAGTCCAATGGTTGGCGGCGTAAAGTCCAAGCGATGTCTTGGCTGCGTAAGTCCAATGTGCCTTGGCGGTGTAGACACCGTTAGCATGACATAGTCGATGGAAGCACCTGAAGGCTAGCGTATTGATAAATAAGTCATGGATGACTTGGAGGGATCCAATAGGCGCGAGGCTGACGGAGGTGGCTAGAAGGCATAGGTCTAGGCTATAGGTGGTCTAGCAAGTATGGGGGAATCATACTTAGGTTAAACCTCATGTTTAAGGTTAAAACCACATGTTTGAGGTGTATCAATCGATTGGTACCATGTGGCAGTCGACTGACATGAGTCAACTAGGGTTTGACTGCGGGAAGTGTCCTAGCAGTCGACTGCCAGAGGTGGGCAGTCGACTGCTGGACCGAACAGTCGATTGATCTTGTGATCAGTCGATTGGTGCTCAGTATTTCGGGCACATAATATAGTCGGACTCGATTGTTGGGGTTAGCAGTCGAGTGTGTAGGGGATCGATTGGCCGGCTAGAGGGGGGTGAATAGCCCTCTTACGATGGATGTCGGGATTCTCTCGTTGGTTTGCTCGTCTACACAATCGTTAGCGTAAGCGGAATATGAAAATATAAATAAAGACAAGCAATACAAACATGAGATGTAACATGGTTCACGGCTATGCCGTTAATCCACTGTCCGATTCGTCCACGGTGAATCACTCCGCAATTTATCCACTAGATCTCTCCTTTGCACAAAGCTAGGTGGAGGTAACCTCTTTACACAAAAACACTCCTCTTACAAATATAATGGAAATAAGCTTGAGTAAGAGGATGGAAAGCTTTAGGGAACTTTGGGAGAGTATTAGAGCATAAGCATTAGCCTCCCAAACCCCCACCCCCTTCCTTTTTATAGAGGAAGAGGGTTTCTTCCCGTTGACACAGGATCAGTCGACTGATGCCCTCGATCAGTCAACTGATCCCGTAGCCGTTGCCCAATAACGGCCGCTTTCCACGTTGGATTCCATCCAACGGTATTGGCATCAGTTGACTGATCCTACCATCAGTCGACTGATGCTCGATCAGTCGAGTGCTCAATGGAGTCGACTCCATTCTGCCGTCGCAGTGCCGTTATCATCATTGCCATTCCTGGCAGCGATCGGCTATCGACATCGATCGCCGATCCATAGTAGTCGACTGCCAAGCACTAAACTGGTTTTATACCAGTCGATCAAACCATCGACTTAGAGCAGTCAACTGCCATGACATGGCAGTCGACTGGTGTCGGGAAAACCCATCCGACACTTGGCCAAATGGCCAAGTTTCACCTAAGAGCTACCCCTCCCCGGGTTACAATGCCTCACTCTTATCTCTTGGAGTCCCTCGCCTTCGAAGTTCTCTTCGTTCTCGGCCACGTCCCTCAGCAGCATCAGGCGCACGACTCTGCAATGCTCCTTCGCATCTCTTGCCTCGAAGTCTACTTCCTCCGGCTTCACTCCAAGCTTCTCGTCCGGCGGTCCCTCGGATGCTCCAAGCGCACGGCTTCCGCAAAGCTATCCTTCACCGACTCAAGGCACGAGTCATGAGATGCGAAACTCGCCACGACTCCATGTGCGAATTACTAAGTTCTGCATGACTTCAACGCACATATCAAATCAACATAACACCCTAACTTAAACCTTTTGCCACACACATCAAAACCCTATTACGGCAAGAGATTGCCCTAACAATCTCCCCTTTTTTGATGTGTGGCAATCCGTTTAAGTTAGGTAAAAATATTTGATAAAAATTTCTAAGGTAAGAAAGCATGTAAACATAAACATGATATAGCAACATGCAACTCCCCCTTAATCCATGAAACTCTTTCTACAAATTTCTCAATTTTCTCTCCATATCATAATTTACTTAAACATAATTATTTCTCCCCCTTTGACACCATCAAAAAGATTAACACTAAATTAAAAACTCATGGCATCAAGTATAATAGAAGGAAAAATACCAAAAATTGCTCTAAAACCTGAATTCGGCCTCAACTAGTCGATTTAAGCCATCGATCATTGGTTCAAATACGATCGGCTCATGATTTTCAGGATTTCCTGATTTTCGGACCGAATTTCAGAAATGCGTTAAAAATTCCAAAAAATTTGAAAAAATCATGAAATTTGGGGAACACATTTCTTTTAAGTATATTTATCAGTGAAAAATAGGTTTTCATGAAAAATCATTATATTTCCACATATTTGCCAAAAATCCAAAAGCTTTAAAAACTACTAGGTTTTTGATCATAAGAGTATCCATTTTAACACCTAGTCTTGCTTTGAATTGTTTCAAAACATGAATACATAGATTTTAGATTAAGAAATTGTTTTGAAAACATATGAAATATCCAACCATGATCTTTGGGCAATATGTTTATGAATTAAACATAAGCCTTCCCCATGATTGGTCTATTATTGCTATTTTGATACTTTAAATGACCATCTAAATGCCATAGGCATTAGTGGACATTTGTATCATCCTAACATCTCACTCATGCTAAGTTTTCAATCAAGGTAGCCTATGGTGAGTGTGAGATGCATCCTAGGGGGTATTTGTATATACTTAACCATTATATTCATACAATTCTATCAAGGTTAAGTATCAACCTAATAATCCTCATGATCATAAAGGCATATATCAATTAAATTTACATTATGATCATGAACCACATGTATTCATCAAATTATAATCATGCATTAGGTATTATATCATGATAATAAGTAAAGTATCACCTAAAGCATGATTTAAACCTATTTCTTATGATAATGTGCCAAATTTCAAAATCATAAATCATGATTGCAACCATACATAGGAATTACATTAATCATCATGATTTAAGCATTATTATCTATTTATGGGCACGTTATCATCACCCAACACTATTCTAAAAATGTTGTCCCGTTATCCTAAGTCAACCAAAATATGATATAGGTCGATTACATATGGTTGACTACCCTAGGGTTTTTCTAACCCTTAAGGATGGATTTTGGAACCCAAAATAAGTTCTTTCCTATTGGGTTCACAAGATACTCCTTGGGGATCCATTTTCTATTAATTACTTTCTTTTTATCTTGTCCCCTAGCAATTAGGCATTTATAGGCCTTTTCATTTTTCTTTTCTTTATAACCTAGGCCCTTTTTGTTGAAGCTAGCTCTTTGGCTTCCTAAGATCATGTTCAATGTGTTGGAGCCAATTGTGAATTTTTCTAGGGATTTGGTTAAATAGTCTACCTTTTCCCTTAGGGCCCTATTTTCTTCTATGCATGCATCACTAACATCTAATGGCACATAAAGATCATGTGAGCATGCATCATTTAAGCTAGAAGAAATATTATCATTTAAGCATGCATTTTCTAGCTTATTTTCCAATGCCTTAATTTGATTAAGCATACTTTTATTTTTATTTTTCATTCCAAATAAGTCCTTAGTTAAACTAGAAATTATGGAAACTATTTTCTTAGGAGAGGCATTCGTTACCATAGTTTCCATGTCCTCTTCTTCTTCGGATGAGGAGGATGTAGAAGCTCCCCCTTCACTTGAGCTCTCTTCATTTGAGGAGGAGGAGCAATCCAAGTCATCGAAGGCCATCAATGCAAGGTTGGAATAGACATGCTCTTCTTCTTCGGATGAGGATGAGGAAGCAAGGTCATCCCATGTCTTTGCTTTGAGAGCCATGGCCTTTCCTTTTTCCTTGGCCTTCTTTTCTTCTTCCTTTTTCTTCTTGCTCCCCTTCTTCTTCTTCTTCTTTTCTTCCTTCTTTTTCCTTTCCTCTTTGCTCTTGTTTAGGAGGGGACAATTGCCCCTTAGGTGTCCCTCCCCTTGACAATTGTAACAAATGATCTTCCCCCTTGGTCTTCTATTCCTATCATGAGATTTATCAAATCTAAAATTCTTAAATGCACGCCTTACCTTCCTTACCATGTAGGCTTCTTCCGTGCTATCCATGGAGGAGGTAGAGGCTTCATCATCGGAGTAGGAGTGGATCTCTATCTTCTTCTTCCCCTTATTTGCCATCAATGCTACTCCTCTTGAGGGTTGAATTCTAGGCTCTTCTTGTATTCCTTCAAGCCTAGTTTCGTGGAGCTCCATTGTTGAGAAAAATTCCTCCAAGGTGCTTACTTCTAAGTTCTTGGAGATGTAAAACGAATCCACCATGGAGCTCCATCTTGAGGATCGGGGAAAGGCATCTATGGCCTTCATTACCATATCCCGGTTAGAGAGCCTTTCACCTACGCTTGTTAGCCCAATTAATATTTCTTTAAACCTAGAATGCAATGAAGTTACCTTTTCTCCCTTTTCTAATTTGATGTTTGAGAGTTGGGAGCGGAGGAGGTCTCTTCTTGCTAGCTTAGCCTCCGAGGTACCTTCATGAAGCTCTACTAGCTTCTCCCACATCTCCTTAGCACTAGAATATTCCCCTATCCTATTGACTTCTTGTTGGGGGAGTACACTGTAGAGGTGGTGCTTGGCCTTTGAATTTGCCAAATACTCCTCTCTTTGTCTTTTGCTCCATCTCGATTTCTCCAATGGCTCCCCATCTTCGTTCCTAGGCAACTCGAAACCGTTTTCCATTATTAACAATATTTCAAAGTCGGTTTCGAAGAATACCTCCATTCTCTTTTTCCACTAAGAGAATTCGCCGTCGAACTTTGGTGGGTGGATGTTTGAGCCGGCCATTTTTGAATGTTGCTTGTTGTGCCGGTTAGTCCTCGACAAGCTTTCCTTGGCTTTGATACCACTTGTAAGGGATCGATTGGCCGGCTAGAGGGGGGTGAATAGCCCTCTTACGATGGATGTCGGGATTCTCTCGTTCGTTTGCTCGTCTACACAATCGTTAGCGCAAGAGGAATATGAAAATATAAATAAAGACAAGCAAAATATAAACAAGCAATACAAACACGAGATGTAACGTGGTTCACGGCTACGCTGCTAATCCACGGTCCGATTTGTCCACGGTGAATCACTCCGCAATCTATCCACTAGATCTCTCCTTTGCACAAAGCTAGGTGGAGGTAACCTCTTTACACAAAAACACTCCTCTTACAAATATAATGGAAATAAGCTTGAGTAAGAGGATGGAAAGCTTTAGGAAACTTTGGGAGAGTATTAGAGCATAAGCATTAGCCTCCCAAACCCCCACCCCCTTCCTTTTTATAGAGGAAGAGGGTTTCTTCCCGTTGACACACAGGATCGATCGATCGATGCCCTCGATCATCGATCGATCCCGTGAGATCTGCCCAATAACGGCCGCTTTCCACGTTGGATTCCATCCAACGGTATTGGCATCAGTCGACTGATCCTACCATCAGTCGACTGATGCTCGATCAGTCGAGTGCTCAATGGAGTCGACTCCATTCCAGGTTCGCAGATATAGTGCCATCGATCATTGCCATTCCACGGCAATGATCGGTCGACATCACCGACCGCTAATCCAATCCAATGACTTCCAAGCACTAAACCGGTTTTACACCACGATCAAACCATCGACTTAGAGCGATGACCGCCATGACATGGCAATGACCCCAAATGGCCAAGTTTCACCTAAAAGCTACCCCTCCCCTGGTTACAATCACTCACTCTCATCTCTCAGAATCCCTCGCCTTCGAAGTTCTCTTCATTCTCGGCCACGTCCCTCGGCAGCATCAGGCGCACAACTCTGCAATGCTCCTTCGCATCTCTTGCCTCGAAGTCTACTTCCTCCGGCTTCACTCCAAGCTTCTCGTCCGGCGGTCCCTCGGATGCTCCAAGTGCACGGCTTCCGTAAAGCTATCCTTCACCGACTCAAGGCACGAGTCATGAGATGTGAAACTCGCCACAGCTCCATGTGCGAATTACTAAGTCCTGCATGACTTCAACGCACATATCAAATCAACATAACACCCTCACTTAAACCCTTTGCCACACACATCAAAACCCTATTACAACAAGGGATTGCCCTAACAGAGTGAATGCTTGATCAGTCAACTGATGGACATGATCAGTTGACTGATGTCCTATCCGCTGGATTTTTCCAGCGTGGATTGCACCGTTGTCTCATAGCAACAGTGTCATCAGTCAACTGATGGTCCCGACCAGTCGACTGATAGGAAAAAATCCAGCCCGATTGTAGGTTATAAAAGCAGCTCGGAAGAGGATTTTTGGTAGCGATTTTCTTAGGTGAATTAGAGCGATTTGCTATTGCAAATCAATGTCTTCAAGGCTAGTCCAAGGCAATCAAAGATCAAGCAACCAAAGTGCTCTTGTAAAGTGTATTTTCTTTACTTGCATTGTATTTCATACTTGTATTAGCTTGTATCTTTCGTATTACTTAGTGTAATCATTGTAAGGGCTTTCTCCACCTCCAACTTGTGTCGAGAAGGAGTGTTTATTAGTGGTGTGTGATTGGCATCGCTAGAGCTCTTTAGAGCTCGATCCGTGGAGTAGGAACCATTCGATTTCGAACCACGTTACATCCTTGTGTACTTGTGTTTGTCTTAGTTTTTGTTATTGCTATTATATATATTCTGCTGCGCTAACGAAGATTGTAGAGACAAGCACGAAAGAATTCCATCGACGCATCAAAATGTGCTATTCACCCCCCCCCCCTCTAGTGGTCATCGAATCCTCTACAATTGGTATCAGAGCCCGGGGCTCTTCTAAGGACTAACCGCCGGGAGCAAAAGATGCTAGAGGCTGAAGATGAACATGATGGAGTTTGAAGGAAAATTAGGATGGGATATCTACAAACCACCGCCATATGAACAAGAAGATTTTCCGACATGGAGGGCAAGAATGGAGAACTTCTTGATGATGGACATAAAAGATTGGTTCATCGTCATGGAAGTATTTGAACCTCCGAGGGACAAGAAGGGAGAGGTCCTAAAATTGAAGAAGTTGACCTAAGTGCAATGCCAAAAGTTCAAGACCGAAGTTAAGGTAACAAAACTTTTGGAAGATTTAATTTCTAATGATGTTTTGTGCAAGCTAAGGGATTACATGGATGCCAAAAAGCTATGGAGCAAATTGGTAAGATTCCATGAGGAGCCTCACTCGGCACAAGAAGAAGATGAAGAGGAGGAAGAAAGCTCATCCTCACAAGAAAGTGAGGAGTTGGAAGATGAAGAGGAGTCGACTTCTGGTTCGGTGGAAGAGGAGGTGGAAGAAGTAGAAGAAACCTCCACCTCTAGGATTGAGGGGGAGGAGATTAGACCTTCCACTCCGGAGCATCATGAAGAGCCTTCCACATCTCACATCTAAATTGACATGTATGTGTATTTATACACCCTAGATACATGTGAGATGCTAGTATATGAGTAATGTTCAAGGTGTATATTTTTTGCATCTGGATGAACTAAAACTCATCTTATCTTAATGGTGGATCATTAGGAAAGCTAGTGTACAAGTCCTGTACTTTGAGCCCAAGGAACATAATCCAATATAGGTTTTCAAAATCATTTTAAAATCCTTTTAGAAAACCTTCATGAAGTCTATCTTTTGTGTTGGTGCAATCGGCCCAGGTTGACTCGAGTTTGACTCGAGCAATATTTTGATGATAGACAAAACTCATGACATGGGATTGTCATGGGAAAGTTCAACATGGAGTTGGCATGGAAAATCCAAGCATGGAACTTGGTGTGGAAATGTCCAAATCATTGCGAAGTCGTGCGCTTGGTGCTTGGTGAGAAATGCATTGCGAAGTCGTACGCTTGGTGCATGTGGGAAGTCTTGAGGACTTGGCAAGTTTACTAGGCTCGGGGTCCTTGAGTCGGTGAAGGATGGCATTGTGAAGTCGTGTGCTTGGTGCATCCGAGGGACCACCGGACGGGGATCGAATGGAGTGAGATCAAAGAAAAGCATACTTTGAGGGCATGAGATGGAAAGGATGGCATTGCGATGTCGTGCGCTTGGCGCAACCGAGGGACGTAGGCCGAGGGAAGAGATCTTCGGTGGGGAACTCAATAAGGGATGAGGTGGACTTGGCCAAGTGGATAAGACTGAGTGTTCGATGCTCAAACAACTTGATGTTTGAGGTTTTACCCAACATTAGTCGACTGCTTTAGGTTGAATGGTTCGATCGGTGTTCAACTGACCAAGATCTGGCTGTCCAATCGACTGCCGAGGGAGGGCAGTCGACTATCAATGTCATTAGTCAACTGATGATGAACATCAGTCGACTGATCAGGGCGATTTCAGCCACAGAAGGGTTTCCAGTCGAGTGCTCACATTGGTCCATGAAGAAGAAGAATGCCCATCAACATCCGGATCCGAGGAAGTTGATGAATTTCCCACCACTTTCGAATATGTTGATGATTTGGTGGAGACCTCCACCTCTAGCATTGAGGGGGAGGAGAGGCCTTCTATCCGGGAACAAGTTCAAGAAGAAGAAGCTTCAACATCCGGGAGAAGCGAAAATTGTAGGGAATTCTCGTATGCCGAATGGCATATGCGCAACGGAAAATAGGATCCCTTCCAAGTGATCCATGCGAAAGCAAACTCGTATAAAATAAATTTCTCTAAACCAAGCCTATCTTATAGGAGAGTTCTACCTTTGTTGCGTGCCCTTTGCAATCCCGCTTTTCCTTTCGGTTTGTTGGATCTTTAGCACGTTCAAGTGTCCGTACCTCTATACGTATCCACACGAGCACGCTCTTGTCTCACAAAAGGAAAACTAGAAGAGCTCTCCTTTACTTCTTGCTAGAGAAGTCCCTAAAGGAGAGGAAGAGAGGGAAAAGGAGAAAGGAAGAAGAAGACTCCTCTTCTTGCTAGCCTACACTCACAAACCCACACAACTAAAGCTTCCACCAAGCTTTCTCACCACTAACACAACCAAAGCTTCCACGAACAACAAAAGCCAATGCTCTCTTTGGCCGGCCACTTGAGGTGTCTTTTATAGGGTTGGAAAAACCCTTTCACCTCCACACATTCAATGCAATCCATTGCATTGATACATATCCTTGTTTGGCCGGCCACTTAAGGAGACAAAACCATTTTGTTTCCTTCCACCTTAACTAGCTTAGGTGGATGCTTAGGTGGCATGCTTATGTGGCATGCTTATGTGGCATTCTTATGTGGCATTCATGCATGTTGAATTAATCTTATTAATTCAATTAAGCTTATGTTATCATATTGAATTAATCTTATTAATTCAATAAGGTAACATATTGAATTAATCTCATTAAATCAATTAGCTAAAATTCTCATTAAGCTTAAAGTCCAAACACCATTTTGTACTTAAGCTTATTCCCAAATTATTCTAGTCAAACTAGAATACTCTAATTCCTCTAATTATCATGCTCTTTGTGTGTGACCCTATAGGCTCTCATAACGTTGGCAGTGGACCTAAACTCTTTTAGATACACAAGCAATGAGCGGCATCTAGCAATACATCATTGCTACCCAAGTTACGAGATAAGTCAAGATCCGACTAACCTTTCCGTGACTACTATAATGTATGACCGTGTCCTTCTATCCTTGATATCAGATTGATCAATGAGGCATAAACCGTGTCATCCTCGATCAATCTATGTGTTTCTTGATCCCTGAGTAAACTAACTCAAACAAATGAGCTCAATATCTCATATTGACTCATTCGAGCATGGCCATGCGTTTTAGTAGTTCTACTCAATCAAGGGGCCCACCGATATCACTCTCGTCATATGAGAGGGATAGATCCCATCTACATCACTCACATCCCTCCGCATAATTTGTTATATACCCAGTAATCGCCTTTATGGTCCATCCTGTTACGGGTGACGTTTGACGATACCAAAGTACACAACTCCTTATGTAGGGAACCGTAGTGACTTCAGGTCTGAGGACTATTCATACCAATAGTCACATGAGAAAGTTTATGACACTCATATAACGATCCATGAAACTTTCTCATGGCGGGTCAGTTCAGTATATATTCTCTAATATATACCCATGTGTCAACTTGATATCATATATCCATGACTTGTGAGATCAAGTCATCAATTGACCTACATGCTAGTCTTTATGTATTAATATTGCCCTTGCATATTAATACTTGACTAGGAACATTTAGAAAGTGTTCTCTACAGCCTCTCATAATCAATTCTGCCAATTGATGTGTTGTAGATAAGAACCTACTTTTCTAGGGCATTACTATATTTAATTTAGCTGGCACAAGCAAGACTTAAATATAATAACCAATCCTTTGCCTTTATAGAATATGATACAAAATGTTCCCTATTCAACCATCACATGATTGGTTCTTAGGGCTATAACTAACAAAAATTCCCTAGGTAACCCAAGTGTTGTTATTATAAATAAAAATCATATAATATGCTTTGAGTGTAGGAAACAAGGGCACTATAAAAGTAAGTGTCCTAAGAAGGTGAAGAAGGTTCAACCGGCAGCAAAAGTCAAAAATACCGGCGTCCCCACAATTGAGAGCAAAGAGCACATTGTGTGCTTTAAATGCAATAAAAGGGGAATTTACCGAAGCTAATGCCCTAGGAGGAAGAAAGGGCAAGAAGGTGTATCTCATGTAAGGGGAGCTTCCAAAGCTAACCCTAAGGTATATTTAAATTATGCACATTCAATTTCTAAAGTTAAAAAGCATGCTAAAAATTATTTTAGTTCTCTTACCATTATTATTGAAAAGCATGCTAGTAGAAATAATAAGGTTTATTGTTTAGGTTATAAGCATGTAAACTTATCTAAGGATAAACCTAGGACCAATAATAATTGAACTATTTTACCTAGGGAATCAATTAGGAGAATAGAAGAAAATTTGGGTATTAATCCCAAAAAGTCTAGGCACATGCCTAAGAAGAAAAACATTTTCCAAAAACCTAATGAAAATTCAAAAATGGAAAATTTAGAGCTAGAGAACCAAGTCTTGAGGTCAAGACTTGAGAGAATGGAAAAACCCCTTAAAATTATAGAAAATTCAATTCAAGGGTCAAATACCCAAAAGTCAAGACCTAGGGTTCAAGAATGGTGTAAGGGCAAGGAAGGTTTAGGTCACAAACCGAAGCTCAAGAAGACTTATCATAATGTTCCATTTAATTATGGAACTATTTCTAGGTCTAGAAAAACCAAGGCTAATAGGGAAGTTATCCCTAAGACTAGCCATGGTGTTTGCTTAGTGGCTAAGGCTTCAAAGAAATCAAATGTAGCCACTAAGAAGGTCAAAGGGAGAGTTACCCCTAGGTTTGACTTAGGAAAGACCCAAAAGACTATGGCTCCAAAGCCTAAAAGGGTCATTTGAAAGGTATCTAGAGAAGTTATCACTAGTGAGTACCTTGTTAACCCAAGGAGCTCCAATAGGTATTGGGTTCCTAGGAGGGTGATCGATTCACGCTAGATGGGTTAGGGTGTGTCAACCCTAAGTAGATGGGTAGTTAACCTAGCCATGATGAGTTGACACATTAGGATGTGCCAATGTGCTTAAGAAGTTGAAAAATGATTAAATTGGCACAAATAGGTCTAGAGGTATTGTTGTGTCATTTTGGGTTTATGACACATTTGGGAGATAATGGTATTAAGAAAAAATAGAATTAATTTTTAGAAATGGAAATTTGGATTTAACAATTAGGTATTTTATACCATAGTATATTTTACTTGTCATGATTTATTTGCCTTGCCATGTCATCTGTTGGATTTTCCGAGCCACAAAAACCGTTTTTTGCGTTGCAAAAACGTCGGAAGCCCCGGCCACGGATCCGTGCAAAGTATAAAAAAATAAAACTAACATGTATGTGTTTAATAACTTTAGATCTACTCTAGATCTACATGATAAAAAGTTACCCTTGAAGCGATGCCCTTCGCTTATCCTGCTCATCCAAATGGATTGTCGGAACTCGAGAGTGTCAAGTGCACACTCCTCTATTGGTATCCACACAAGCAATAGGTGGAGAAAAGACAATCTTGAGTGTGCTAGCACTCCTCGAAGGTCTCGACAATGGAGGATTGGGAGAGCAAGATAGGAAGAGATCCAAGGAAGAAGATGATCCAAGGAAGAAGAAGATGGAGTTACCCAAAAACAATTCACTCCTCATCAAGAAGTGCCGGCCACTTTAACCTTGGGGGTTTACATGCATGCATGTAACTCCAAGAGTCAATAGCTCTTGGTCTCCCTCATGAGGTGGCACCACATGATAAGTCAATGATGATGTGGAGCATCATCATTGGCCGTCCATGCCAAGTCATCACCATGACATGGCATTTGGTCAAGTCAAACTTGACCTTTCATCTTCCCTCTCAAGTCAAGTCAAACTTGACCTCTTATATCCCATTGTTGATCAAATCCAACCATTTGATTCAAGTCAATTTTAATTTAATGAATCTCTATTCATTAACTTAAATTGATTTGATGAATCGAATCTAAATTACACTCATTCAACACTTGAATCAAATTGAGTCCAACTCAATTAGTCTAATTAGGATTACTCTTAATTCAATTTGGTTCATCCCATGAACCTAATCCTCATGGTTCTTCATATGAACCTAATATCCATCTAATTACCCTTTGTGTGTGATCCTATAGGTTCTTGTAACGTTGGCAATGTCCCTAAACTGATTTAGGAACATAAGCAATGAGCGGTATCTAGCAACACATCATTGCTACCCAAGTTACAAGAATGTTGAGCTCCAACATCACCTTTGTGACTCTCACAATATGTGACAATATCCCTCTATCCTTGACATCTAGATTGACCAATTGAGGCATAGACCGTGTCATCCTCTGTACAATCTATATCTTAAACTCCAAGTAGACTCACTCTAATCAAATGAGCTCAATATCTCATATTAACTCATTTGGGCATGGCCATGCACTTCGTGGTCTCACTCTATCAAGAATATCGATGTCACCCCCATTATATAGGAGGGATAGATCCCATCTACATCACTCACATCCCTCCGCATAATTTGTTACATACCCAGTAATCGCCTTTATACTCCACCCATTTACGGGTGACGTTTGACGAAGCCAAAGTATGCAACTCCTTATGTAGGGAACCATGGTGACTTCAGGTCTAAGGACTAATAGTCATACTAATAGCCACATGAGAAAGCATATGACACTCATATAATGATCCATGATATTTTCTCATGGCGGGTCATTCAGTATACATTCTCCAATGCATACCCATGTGTCAACTTGATATCTCATATCCAAGACTTGTGAGATCAAGTCATCGTGTTGACCTACATGCTAGTCTCTACGCATTAACATTGTCCCTGAATGTTAATACTCGACTAGGAATAATTAAGAGTAGTGTTCTCTATATCATCTCATTATCGATTCAACCAATCGATTGATATAGATAAGAACCTACTACTCAAGGACATTATTATATTTAGTTATTTGGCACCAATACAATAAAATATAATAACCATGCCTTTATAAATAAGAATATGATACAATAAAGTCCATACAACAATCATCACATGATTGACTCTAGGGCTTTCACTAACAATCTCTCACTAGCACTAGTGTCAATCACCGTAGTATCTAATACCCAATGACCTAGTGTGACCATCATGCTTTTTCTGTGCCAAAGCCTTGGTCAAGGGATCTGCGATGTTAGCCTCTGTGGGTACTCTGCAAATCTTCACATCTCCTCTATCGATAATCTCTCAAATGAGATGGAAGCACCGATATATTCGGCCTTTATTATAGAATCAGCAACTGTGTCCTGCTTGGAACTCTTCCATCTCACAGCGCCACCATTCAAGCAAAACACGAACCCTGACTGCGATCTATAATCATCCTGGTCAGTTTGGAAGCTGGCATCGTTGTAACCCTTTACATCTAGCTCCTCATCGCATCCAAATATCAAGAAATATTCTTTAGTCCTTCTCAAGTGCTTAAGAATATTCTTGACTGCTATCCAGTGATACTCACCTGGATCTGACTGGTATCTACTCGTCATGCTCAAAGCATACGATACATCAGGACGAGTACATAGCATGACGTACATGATAAATCCTATAGCAGATGCGTAAGGGATCTTATCCATGCATTCTCTCTCCTCTCTAGAAGAGGGACTTTGAGTCTTCGAAAGACTTACACCATGTGACATCGGCAAAAGTCCCTTCTTGGAATTCTACATGACAAACCGTAGTAATACCGTGTCAATGTATGTACTCTGACTTAGGCCAAGCAATCTCTTAGATCTATCTCTATAGATCTTGATGCCTAGAATACAGGCTGCTTCACCTAAGTCCTTCATTGAGAAGCACATCCCCAGCCAAGTCTTCACAGACTGTAGCGAAGGGATGTCATTCCGAATGAGTAGTATGTCATCCACATACAATACAAGGAAGACAACTGTGTTCCCATTAACCCTCTTGTAGACATAGGATTCATCTTTATTCTTGATGAAACCAAACTGTTTGATCGCATCATCGAATCGAAGATTCCAGCTCCAAGGGGCTTGCTTTAGCCCATAAATGGACCTTTGCAGCTTGCATACTTTCCCAGTATGCTGTGGATCTTCAAAACCCTCAGGTTGTGTCATGTACACATCCTCGAGTAAGTTTCCATTCAGAAACATAGTTTTGACATCCATCTGCCAGATCTCATAATCATGGTATACTACAATAGCAAGAAAGATTCGAATGGACTTAAACATTGCCACTGGAGAAAAGATTTCATCATAGTCAATACCATGAATTTGCTTGAAACCTTTAGCCACAAATCGACCCTTATAGGTATGCGTAAGTCCATCCATGTCAGTATTTCTCCTAAAGACCCACTTACACCAAATGGGTTTGACCCCTTCAGGTGGATCAACCAAAGTCCATACTTGGTCGGTGTACATGGATTCCATCTCGGACCTCATGGCCTCTAGCCATTTCTCAGAATCTGGGCTCATCACAGCTTCCTGATAGGAGGTAGGCTCATTCTCATTGAGCATAACATCATCATGGTCAGACAAGAGAAATGAATATCTCTCAGGCTGACGACGTACCCTATCAGACCTGCGAAGAGGTAGGTCTACATGAACAGGTGGTTGTTCCATAACTCTTTGTGCAACAATCTCATCACCCACAACACTTTGTGGTTCTTGTTCAACCTCCATCAAGGACTCAGTGCTATGGTTCTTATCTTGAATTTCTTCAAGATCGAACGTACTCCTACTAGTTTTTCTAGAAACAAAATCCCTTTCTAGAAAAACCTCAGTCTTTGCTACAAACACTTTGTGCTGACTGGGAATGTAGAAGTAATATCCCTTTGTATCCTTGGGATATCCAACAAAATAGCACCTATCGGATCGAACGTAAGCCTCACAACCCCAAATCCTCATGAAAGATATCTTGGGATTTCTCCCTTTCCATATTGTATATGGTGTCTTTATCACAGCCTTGGATGGTACACGGTTAAGGGTGAAGGCTACTGTGTCTAGAGCATATCCCTAAAAGAATATAGGAAGATCTGTGTGACTCATCATAGATCGTACCATATCTAATAGGATACGATTCATTCTTTCGGATACATCATTCCACTGTGGTGTTCCAGGAGGAGTGAGTTGGGATAGAATCCCACACTCAGCTAGATAGTCACAAAACTCATGGCTAAGGTATTCACCACCTCGATCTGATCGAAGTATCTTAATACTCTTGCCAAGCTGGTTTTGTACTTCATTCTTGAATTCTTTGAACTTTTCAAAGGATTCTGATTTATGTGTCATAAGATACACATAACCATATCTACTGAAGTCATCAGTAAATGTAATGAAGTACCTGTAACCACCTCTAGCTGCAACATTGAAAGGGCCACATACATCACTATGTATAAGTCCTAACAAGTCCGTTGCTCTTTCATTGTGTCCACTAAAGGGAGTCTTGGTCATCTTGCCTAAAAGGCAAGACTCGCATGTCTCATATGATTCAAAATCAAATGAGTCTAGCAGCCTATCCTTATGGAGTTGAGATAAGCAACTCTCATTTATGTGACCTAAGCGACAATGCTAGAGATAGGTTTGGTTCAACTCATTTGACTTGAACCTTTTGGTACTTATGTTATAGATAGGGCTCTCTAAGTCTAGAAAGTAGAGTCCGCTCATTAGAGGTGCACTACAATAGAACATATCATTTAAATAAACTGAACAACATTTGTTCTTTATTATAAATGTAAATCCTTTCTTGTCCAAACAAGAAACTGAAATGATGTTCTTAGTTAAGGCAGACACATAACAACATTCATCTAATTCTAGTACAAGCCTAGAGGGCAGAGATAGATCATAAGTTCCTACAGCAATAGCAGCAACACTTGCTCCATTGCCTACTCGTAGGTCCACCTCGTCCTTTGTCAATGCCCTACTATTTCTCAGTGCCTGTACATTGGTACAAATGTGAGATGCACATCCGGTATCTAATACCCATGATGAAGAAATAGATAGATTGACTTCTATAACATTTATACCTGAAGTAGAAGTCTCACTTCTCTTCTTCTTAAGATCTTCCAGGTATGCATTGCAGTTACGCTTCCAGTGTCCAGCTTCCTTGCAGTTGAAGCAAGCCCCTTCCTTGGCCACCCCTCCTTTGGGTTTAAGTTCTTTGCCTTTGCCCTTAGCTTGGGACTTTCCCTTACCTTTAGGCTTTCCCTTGCCTTTCTTCTTTTGCACCATCATAATGGAGTCAGATTTTCCTTTAAGGTTGAGCTCAGCAGTTCTCAACATGCTGAGCATCTCAAGCAGTGGCTTATCAATTTCATTCATGTTGTAATTCATGACAAATTTATTGTAGGCTTGTGGCAAAGATTGCAAGATCAGGTCAGTGGCCAGCTCTTGGCCAAGTGGGAATCCCAGCCTTTGTAGGTTTTCTATGTACCCAATCATCTTGAGTACACATGGACCTACGGGAGTCCCATCTTGCATTTTGGACCCAAACAATGCCTTAGAGACTTCATATCTCTCATGCCTTGCTTGTCCTTGATATAGTTGAGAAAGATGTCCAACCATATCATAAGCATTCATGAACTCGTGTTGCTTCTGAAGCTTAGAGTTCATGGTCGCGAGCATTAGACATGACACATCTAATGCATCATCTTGATGCTTCTTGTAAGCATCTTTGTCAACTCGCGAGGCAGTGGCAGGAGGTGCCTCCAAAATGGGCTGCTCCAGGACATACAATTTTCTTTCTTGGGTGAAAAAAATTCTCAGGTTCTTGTACCAGTCCAGGAAATTTGCTCCATTGAGCTTGTCATTCTCAAGGACAGAATGCAGAGAGAGAGTGTTCGTGTTTGTCGACATAGTAATCTACAACATACAATGCAAAGAATTAATATCATATTCCTTTTATCATTTAATTAGTCCTTTAATCAAATGATGCTCTCACTGAATTATAATAATTTTGTAGAATCGAGTTATGGATGTGGTCAAACCACATTACTAGATTCATACAAACTAGCTATAATTCTTGTAGGACAAGATCCACATCATACTAAGCCTTGAGTTAGCTTTGGCTAAACCACCCAAGACTTAGTACGATCGGTGGGTAACACATTACCGATTACATCTCTATGCAACTCTTGTTTATAGGATCAAGACCCACATTTACAAAAGACCTTGAGTTAGCTTTGGCTAAATCGCCCAAGATTTAGTGTAAATGTGATCTTATCCTATCTTGTCAACGGTTGGAATATGCCTATAGTTCTACTCTATCCAATTGAGTTAACTAGTTTTACTCAATCTAATTGAGCTTACTCTAACCCAAGCCGTGATAGGCGGGACCAAGATTGTCCCTCCACACCCTACCAAGATAATATGCGTTGCTCTGCTTTGGCAGATTCAACAACTACAAATGATCGAGGTAGTGATGGGTATCAAGGACCTGGTAGACATTTACGAGTTGATTCGATTAAGATCTAATCTAATCGTAATGTGTATCATATACGCATTAAGGCCTTTATTATCCTATATTAACATGCATCACATACATACAAGCATTATTCTAGCATGCATCATATACATACAAGAAAAATATCCTAGAATGCATCATATATATACAAGCATTATTCTACTAGCATGCATCACATACATACAAGCAAAATCAAATATATATATATATATATATATATATATATATCAACATATATATATATATATAATCAACTGCGATGTGGTCATGGCCCTACTATGATCTTCTCAAGCCAATGAGAAGATCTGACGGTCAACCTAGGTTTAGCGGCTTCTCCAAGCGCTTCCTTTGACCGCCATGTGGCGTCGACACCATTCTCGTAACTTCGTCTACAAGTGGACTTTCCACCGCTCTATTTTGTACATTACAAATATGAAACCCGAGTTACATTCGAGTCTAAAACTATTTACAACTAGAATTTCAAAATAAAAGGCACGACGTGCAGGTCGCATACACTATACAACACGCACAACCACAAAAATGGCACGCAGGTCATATTATGAATTACAACACATTAACGTCCAATCAAATTGGAGTTCTTGGGTCATGACAATCACAGAATTATACAAAATTCTAAATTATGTATTTTTACAGAAAATTTCTATAATTTTTCCTATTTTTTTTCAATTTTATGAGTCACCTCTTCGTAACGGTCCCGCTAAGCTGTTTCTGGGCACGATCGCGGGACAAGGCTCCTTTCGGGGATAGGGACAGCGCCCCTACTCACAAAATAAACTTTGCGAGTGTCCCTACTATGATCTTACAGCAACTTAAGTCGCTGTCCCAAAAACCAAAAGCGAGAACTCACCGTTTCGGAGAGTTTTTCTCGATGGTTGAAGCCTAAAAGTGTCCCAACACTGGTTGCTTCGAATCTTCGAGAAAAATACCCAAAATTCTATAAAAATAAGAAATTTACGGAAACATAAAAATCTGTAATTTTTATATCTAATATAAAAACTACAAAAATGAAAACACATACATGCTTCGCACGTGGCTCTGATACCACTGTTGGGTTTTTCGAGCCGCAAAAACTGCTTTTTGCATTGCAGAAACCTTAGAAGCCCCGGCCACGGATCTGTGCGAAGTATAAAAAAATAAAACTAACATGTATGTGTTTAATACCTTTATATCTACTCTAGATCTACATGATAAGAAGTTACCCTTGAAGCGATGCCCTTCGCTTATCCTGCTCGTCCAAATGGATTGTCGGAACTCGAGAGTGTCAAGTGCACACTCCTCTATTGGTATCCACACAAGCAATAGGTGGAGAAAATACAATCTTGAGTGTGCTAGTACTCCTTGAAGGTCTCGACAATGGAGGATTGGGAGAGCAAGAGAGGAAGAGATCCAAGGAAGAAGATGATCCAAGGAAGAAGAAGATGGAGTTACCCAAAAACAATTCACTCCTCATCAAGAAGTGGCCGGCCACTTTAACCTTGGGGGGTTACATGCATGCATGTAACTCCAAGAGACAATGGCTCTTGGTCTCCCTCATGAGGTGGCACCACATGATAAGTCAATGATGATGTGGAGCATCATCATTGGCCGGTCATGCCAAGTCATCACCATGACATGGCATTTGGTCAAGTCAAACTTGACCTTTCATCTTCCCTCTCAAGTCAAGTCAAACTTGACCTCTTATCTCCCATGGTTGATCAAATCCAACCATTTGATTCAAGTCAATTTTAATTTAATGAATCTCTATTCATTAATTTAAATTGATTTGATGAATTAAATCTAAATTAGACTCATTCAACACTTGAATCAAATTGAGTCCAACTCAATTAGTCTAATTAGGATTACTCTTAATCTAATTTGGTTCATCCCATGAACCTGATCCTCATGGTTCATCATATGAACCTAATCTCCATCTAGTTGCCCTTTGTGTGTGATCCTATAGGTTCTTGTAACGTTGGCAATATCCCTAAACCGATTTAGGAACATAAGCAATGAGTGGTATCTAGCAACACATCATTGCTACCCAAGTTACAAGAATGTTGAGCTCCAACATCACCTTTGTGACTACTAATTGTGACTCTCACAATATGTGACAATGTCCCTCTATCCTTGACATCTAGATTGATCAATTGAGGCATAGACCGTGTCATCCTCGGTACAATCTATATCTTGAACTCCAAGTAGACTCACTCTAATCAAATGAGCTCAATATCTCATATTGACTCATTTGGGCATGGCCATGCACTTCGTGGTCTCAATCTATCAAGAATATCGATGTCACCCCCGTTATTTAGGAGGGATAGATCCCATCTACATCACTCACATCCCTCCGCATAATTTGTTACATACCCAGTAATCACCTTTATAGTCCACCCATTTACGGGTGATGTTTGACGAAGCCAAAGTATGTAACTCCTTATGTAGGGAACCATGATGACTTCAGGTCTAAGGACTAATAGTCATACTAATAGCCACATGAGAAAGTATATGACACTCATATAATGATCCATGATACTTTCTCATGGCGGGTCATTCAGTATACATTCTCCAATGCATACCCATGTGTCAACTTGATATCTCATATCCATGACTTGTGAGATCAAGTCATCGTGTTGACCTACATGCTAGTCTCTACGCATTAACATTGTCCTTGAATGTTAATACTCAACTAGGAATGATTAAGAGTAGTGTTCTCTATATCATCTCATTATCGATTCAACCAATCGATTGATATAGATAAGAACCTACTACTCAAGGACATTATTATATTTAGTTATTTGGCACCAATACAAGTAAATATAATAACCATGTCTTTATAAATAGGAATATGATACAATAAAGTCCATACAACAATCATAACATGATTGCCTCTAGGGATTTCACTAACAGTCATGACATCATTTTCATTTTTATCTCTAAAAATTTCATGATCATGTTTTAGGCTTTGTTTTACATGTCATGTATGCTAAAATTTCATTCACATGCCATGACATCATGATTTTGGCACATGCTTAGTTATATCATATATATGCCATAATCATATCATGTATAAAATAAAATAGATGTAACGATCATTGGCATGACTTGAAGTCCCATGCTTAAGGGAATCAAGTAGAGGTGCCTTAGAATATGCATGAGACCATTAAAGAACAAAAACTCACATCTCACTAGAATATTTGACTTGAAGGTGTTTTGCACATTTAGATACAAGTGAGATGTTTAGGAAAAAGGAATTAAAGGTTTCAAAAACATTTTGAAAAACCTTGGTAAAGTTTATCTTTTGATAGCAATCACCATTGATTGGGATAATACAAAGGGGGCTCAATATTCAAGCTTTTCTAAACTTTTGAACCTTGTCTCAATCTCGCTAATTTGTGGGTAAAATAATTTTCTAATATTTTTCACCCATAATGATTGTAATAAGTAATATACATACAAAATTTCAATATTTTTCAACTTATGTATATTTACTTACAAATTTTAGAAATTCATTTCTAAAAAATAAAAAACTACAAATGCAGTTATCAGTCGACTGCCAGGGAGGCTAGTCGACTAATGAGGTGTCAATCGACTGGTTTCTGATTCAGTCGATTGACCAAGCTGATTTTTGGTAAACCTTGGTGGTTAGGCCCATGTTCAGCTGTGTTTTGGTCCCCTAACCACTCCTAACCCTAGGACATGCTTGGGAGAGCATAAGAAAGGGTGGAAATCCATTGGATATGTATTAGGAGAAGTGTTTAGGGAGAGTATCAATTTAAAGGTGGATGAGAGTTCATTGTTGAACTTTGCCTTAATTTTGATTTGGTTAATATTCCTATTGGCTTAGGGACTCTCCAAGGACATTGTTGGTGCAATGGTCAAGGGAGAGCAAGCCTCTAGGTGGAGGTATCCATCATGGGAAGATGGATGTGTATTTCCTCATGGGAGGAAAATTGGGTTGCCTCTCTTTAAGTGATATGGGACTTATCACTAGAAAGATTGTAGGCGTGTGTTTCCTCCAAGGGAGAGATTGTAAGATCTCATTGGAATATGAGACATTCATACCCTTGGGGAGGACCTTTTTGATGTAATGTCAAAAAGGGGAAGAAGTTACCAAGTTACCAATTGGGTTTGGAATTCTCATTGGGATGTGAGAATTGCCAATATGGGAGAATTGGTAGACTTGAGATGGTAGTTTTGTCAATCATCAAAAAGGGGGAGATTATTGGTGCAATCGACCCAGGTTGACTCCAGTTTGACTCGAGCAGTATTTTGATGATAGACAAAACTCATGACATGGGATTGTCATGGGTCAGTCCAACATGGAGTTGGCATGGAAAATCTAAGCATGGAGCTTAGTGTGGAAAAGTCCAAAGCATTGCGAAGTCGTACGCTTGGTGCTTGGTGAGAAATGCATTGCGAAGTCATGCACTTGGTGCATGTGGGAAGTCTTGAGGACTTGGAAAGTTCACTAGGCTCGGGGTCCTTGAGTCGGTGAAGGATGACATTGCAAAGCAATGCACTTGGTGCATCTGAGGGACCGCCGAATGGGGAGTGAATGGAGTGAGACCAAAGGGAAGCATACTTTGTGGGTATGAGACGCGAAGGATGGCGTTGCCAAGCCTTGCCCTTGGCGCATCCGAGGGACATAGGCCGAGGGAAGAGAGCTTCGGTGGGGAACTCCATGAGGGATGAGGTGGACTTGGCCAAGTGGCTAAGACTGAGTGTTGGATGCTCAAACAGCTTGATGTTTGAGGTTTTACCCGACATCAGTCGACTGACATAGGTGTCAATCGACCGCTCTAGGTCGAATGGTTCGACCGATGTTCGACTGACAAGGATCTGGCTGGGATTTCAGCCACAGAAGGGTTTCTAGTCGAGTGCTCGCGCTAGCACTCGACTGATGGGATGATCAATCGACTGATAAGTATCATCAGTCGACTGATGGGTGATTCATTAGAACTTGACCAAAGTGGATCTGGCCATTGTGAGACAATGGCTACAGGACCAGTCGACTGATGGGATGATCAGTCGACTGATAGGTATCATCAGTCGACTTATGGGTGATTCGTTAGAACTTGACCAACGTGGATCTGGCCATTGTGCGACAATGACTATAGGACCAGTCGACTGATGGTCATGATCAGTCGACTCATGGGCGCAAAATTAGCTTGATGCAGGTTATAAATGGAGCTCAAGAGGGAGGATTTCGCCAAGACTTTTGTGAAGCTTTTGGAGGGGAATTGCTGCTGCATTCCAGACCTTCAAGAGCCATCTAAAGCAAGCAACGAGAAAAGGATTCAAAGCAAGCATTGTAAAGTATTCTTTACGTGTATTTCATATTTGTGTTTGTATTGCTTGTATTTCATATTACTTAGTGTAATTGCTTGTGAGAGGTTTCTCCACCTCCGACGTGTTGCCGAGAAGGAGTTTAGTTAGTGTCGTGTGCATAACTAGATCTCGGTGAGCTCGCCCGTGGAGTAGGAACCATTCGGTTCCGAACCACGTATATCTTGTGTATTGCGTGTGATTGTATTGTTGTTATTATTTCTATTGTTATTCCGCTGTGTATATTAACGACAATTATAGACAAGCATGCAAGAATGAACGAATTCCACCATACGATAATTGAGGGCTATTCATCCCCCCTCTAGCCGGCCACAATCGACCCTACATTTTGATAGCAATCACCATTGATGAAGTTGATACAAAGTGAGCTAAAACATTGAAGTTTTTCTTCACTTTTGAACTTTGTATCAATTTCGATATTTTATGGGTAAAATATTTTTCTAACATTTTTCACCCATTGTATGTGTTATAAGTATTATATGTATGCATTTTCATGATTTTTTTGAATTACATATAATTACTTATGCTTTTTGTAATTTTATTTCTGATAACTAAAAATCAGACTTTTTAGTTATCGATCTTTGCGATCGATGTGCATGGCAATGATCGATTTACGAGAGACTTCATCACGGTGATTTCGGGAAAAACAAGGTTGTTTAGCCCATTTTTAGCTACGGTAAAGTTCCCTAACAACTCCTAACCCTAGGATATACTTTGGGAAGCATTATGAACGGTGAAAATTTATTGGATATGGATTAGGAGAGTTGTTAGGGTGATGTATCAAATTTTAGGTATTGGAAAGTTCAATGTTAAACTTTAGACCTTATTTTTGATGGTTTAGAGTTCCTATTGGCTTAGGGACTTTCCAAGGATATTGTTAGTGCAATGGTCAAGGGGGAGCAAGCCTTTAGGGGGAGGTATCCATCATGGGATGATGGATGGTATTTTTTATCACGAGGGGGAAAATGAATTTTGAAGATACCCAATTTAGAAATTGGGAGAATGTATAGGATTGTCTCTCTTGAGTGATATGAGACTTATCACTAGGAAGATTGTAGGCATCCTATGTATTTTTTGGACCAAGGGGGAGTTTGTAAGATTTCATTGGGACATGAGACATTGACCTCTCTGGGGAGAAGACCTTTTTGATGTTAGTCAAAAGGTGGAGAATATTTGGGGGAGAATGTTTTTAGGAGAATTTATGGGATTACCAATTTGGAATAATTGGTAAAAAGTTTTGAGTTAGTCTTCTAACTCAAAGGTATGTGATTTTTGTCAAACATAAAAAAGGAGGAGATTGTTGGTGCAATCAGCCCAGGTCACGATTGACCGAACTCGAGTTTGTCTCGAGAGATGTTTTGATGTTTGACATTTGGCATTGATGTCTGATAATGTTTTGGGGAGATTGTTGGAGTAATCGACCCGAGTCATGACTGACCGGACTCGAGTTTGACTCGAGGGGATTTTGATGGTTGACTAGGGTTTACCATGTCATGTAAAGTCCAAGCATGGGTCTTGGCATGGAAAGTCCAACATGGATTGGCAAGTAAAGTCCAAGGGTGTAGTCTTGGCCACGTAAGTCCAAGGGTATAGTCTTGGCGGTGAAAGTCCAAGTCTTGAGTACTTAGCATTTGAAAAGTCCAAGGGGGTTTGATATTGGCGGCGTAAAGTCCAAGGGTGAAGTCTTTTCAGCATAAGTCCAATGGTTGACGGCGTAATGTCCAAGCAGAGTCTTGGCAGCGTAAGTCTAATGTGTCTTGGCGGTCTAGACACCGTTAGCATGACATAGCCGATGAAAGAACTTGAAGGATAGCGTATGAATGAACAAGTCATGGATGACTTGGAGGGATCCGATAGGCGCGAGGTTGACGGAGATGGCTAGAAGGTTTAGGTCTAGGCTACGGGTGGTCTAGTAAGCATGGGGAACCATACTTGGGTTAAACCTCATGTTTGAGGTGTATCAATCGACTGGTGTTATGTGGCAGTCGACTGACGTGAGTCAACTAGGGTTTGACTGCAAAAAGTGTCCTAATAGTCATCGAAGTGGGCGGTTTGATTTGATCGGCAATGATCGTGATATTGTGATCGATCATTCTTTGCTCGATATTCGAGCCGAGAATGGAGTCGGACTCGACTGCTGGGGCTAGCAGTCGATTTCATGTACACTCCTTCGTGGAGTATAGGATCGATGGATGTAAATTAAAATAGTTTTTCTCGGCTCGAATCTCCGGATGGCTTGTACATGGCATAGGGAGGAGCGAACGAGATGACAATACGACGAGAGGCATATTGGAGAACAAAAGCCATAATAGTTGGAAAATATTTTTTTTTAGATTTATTGCTTCTTGTTTGATATGCATGTCGTGTGCTAGGAAAATTCCTCAATTTTAAATTACTAAGTGGGAGAGGGATATTTTTTTAAAATTTCCACGGCCTCCATTACGATTTGACATATGATGCAAACAAACTTGCACGTCATCTCTTAGTGCCTTCCTCCCAATCGGATGAGTTTGTTTTGTGGATCATAGGGTCGAATATGGTTATAGAAAATTATTTAGGAGTGTGTGTACTTCCCCATCAGAAGGCACATAACCCGAGATAATTGCCTTGGTACCGAGTAATGGTGAACACTTAGATGCAAATAAGAGTATCCTCCCCATCGGAGTCACTGCTTTTATTTGTAGGGCCGAAGAAGAACCAACTATTAATTTTATTTGTCAAAAAATTAGGTTGACATGATAGTAAAATTAATGGGTAAAACCTCCTCTTACAAATGTAGAATTCGTATACGTCCACACGATCGTGGCATACGATATTCTCGGTGTTTTGAGGTGTTGGTTGATTTTAAAATTTTATTGTTTGAGGAATCAATAATTTTTTGAAATCTAATGTTTTGATCTACGTGATTCTTAGGTTTTTCAAAAATGACTTTCAATCCACTTGATGTGATACTAAAAGAGAATAAACTTACTAGACCCAATTATGTTGATTGAAAGAGGAATCTTGATATTGTCTTGACTACTGAGGAGTACAAATATGTACTCTTCGAAGAGTGTCCTCCTAAGCCTACGAATGAGCTGGAAGTCCTTGGAGCTGAGATCGATGGGGAAACCCAGGTCGATATCATTCTCCAGTCTCTACCTAGGAGTTTCGAGCAGTTTAACCTGAACTACAACATGAACAAGAGGTTGTATTCGTTGGCAGAACTTCTGATAGAACTCCAGGCGATAGAAGGGTTGTTTCCTCAGAGTTCTCAGGCGCAGGCCATGGTTGCCCAAAAGGTTTCTACTTCTAAGTCGAAAGGCAAGAAGAAGAAGAAACAAGGTGGGGAAAAGGTGGTGAGAGGATCTCAGGGAGGAGTGAAGAAGTCGAAAGGCAAGTGCTTCACTTGCAAGCAGACTGGACATTGGAAGAAAGACTGTCCCAACCGAAAGCAGAACAAAGGTATATCCTTTGGTCTAGTCGTTGAAACATGTTTAGCGGTGTTATCTACCGGCACCTGGTGTGTAGATACAGGAGCCAATGATCATGTCTGTAATACTTTGCAAGGGTTCCAGGAAACCAGACGACTAGCTGAGGGGGAGATTATCGTTTACTTGGGCAATGCCACGAAGGTGGCGGCTGTTGCAGTGGGAGATGTTTATTTGTCTTTTGAGAGAAATAAAATTTTGGTTCTTAAAAATTGCCTTTATGTACCTTTATATAGAAAGAATTTGATTTCGATTTCTAAATTATTTATGGATGGATATTCTATTTCTTTTAATGACAGAATTGTTATAAAAAGGAATAGGGAGATTATCTGTTCTGGTGCATAGATAGGAAATTTATATACCCTAGAACCAAAAGCTCCCACGAAGTAAATAGAAGTGAATAACTCATCTTCTAATTCCAATAAGAGAAAAGAACCTTCGAAGATAAACCAAACATATCTTTGGCATCTAAGGCTAGGTCATATTAACCTAAGCAGAATTCAAAGGTTGATAGCTGATGGACCTCTGAGTTCATTAGTGGTGGAAGATTTCCCAACCTGCGAATCTTGCTTTGAGGGTAATATGACCAAGAGGCCTTTTAAGGCAAAGGGGTATAGAGTCAAAGATGTGTTGGAATTGGTTCATTCTGATTTATGTTGTCCTATGTCTATCCAAGCAAGAGGTGGTTTTGAATATTTCATCTCTTTTATAGACGATTATTCAAGATATGGATACATTTACTTGATGCGCCGCAAGTCTGAATGCTTTGACAAGTTCAAAGAATTCAAGGCTAATGTGGAGAAACGTCAGGGTAAAAGTATCAAGACACTACGATCTGATCGTGGTGGTGAGTACCTCTTGGAAGAGTTTAGGAATGACTTATCAGAGGTTGGGATTCAATCCCAATTGTCTACACCTGGCACACCCCAGCAGAATGGTGTAGCAGAGCAAAGGAATAGGACTCTTATGGAGATGGTTAGATCGATGATGAGTTATTCTGAGTTTCCAGATTCATTCTGGGGGTATGCTCTAGATACGATAGTGTATATTTTGAACTTGGTATCATCTAAATCAGTGCCTTCTACTCCCACAGAATTGTAGACTGGGTGAAAACCTAGTCTGAGACATATTCGAATTTGGGGGAGTCCAGCACATGTGCTGAAGGCAGATGCTGGTAAGTTGGAACCTCGTATAGAAGAGCGCATGTTCGTTGGCTATTCTAGAGGAACGAAAGGTGGTTTGTTTTATAGTCCTAGAGATCAGAGGGTGATCGTTAACACAAACGCCTGATTTCTAGAGGAAGGCTATGTGATGAACCACAAACCCATGAGTAAGATTATTCTGGAGGAATTAAGAGGGGAAGTCACTGCTTCAATACCACCAATACAAGAGGATATATCATAAGTCACTGCACCGTGTGTCACAGAGGATACACAGGTGATACCTCATCGTAGTGGGAGGGTTGTTAGACAACCTGATAGATTCATGTTCTTGGGAGAATCTTCTGATTTGGTCCCTGGCGAACATGAACCTAATCCCTGGACATATGACGAGGCGATCCAATATAAAGATGCGGTATCTTGGCAAAGTTCGATGAATCCAGAGATAGAATCTATGGGTTTAAATCAGGTCTGGGAGCTAGTATAACCACTCAATGGTGTAAAAACCATTGGATGCAAGTGGATCTACAAAAGAAAGAGATGAATAGACGGGAAGGTTGAGACCTTCAAAGAAAGGCTTGTTGCGAAGGGGTATACTCAGAAAAAGGGTATCGATTATGAGGAGACCTTTTTGCCAGTAGCCATGCTTAAGTCTATTCGGATTCTCTTATGTATTGCTGCTCGTATGGATTATGAGGTATGGCAGATGGATGTCAAGACAACTTTCCTTAATAGAAGTCTTAAGAAAAACATCTATATGAAGCAACCAGGGGGATTCATTGCAAAGGGCAAAGAGCATCTTGTGTGTAAGCTTAATCGGTCCATTTATGGATTGAAGCAAACTTCGAGGTATTGGAACATCCTCTTTGATGAGGTAATCTAGTCTTATGGATTTATTCAAAGTCCAGATGAGTCTTGTGTATACAAGAGATGTGACGAAAATGTAGTGGTATTTCTTGTACTATACGTAGATGACATTTTGTTAATTGGCAACAATGTCAAGGTGTTATCGAACGTAAGGGTATGGTTGTCCAAACAATTTGATATGAAGGACTTGGGAGAAGTGGGACACATCCTTGGGATCAAGGTTATAAGGGATCACAGGAAAAGGATGTTGTGCTTATCTCAAGCTTCATACATAGACATCATTTTCGCTCGTTTTAGCATGCAGAACTCCAAGAAAGGTTTTCAACCTTTTAGGCTCGGAGTACCTTTGTCTAAGAAGATGTGTCCTAGAAAATCAAAGGAGATAGAAGAGATGAAGGTGGTTCCTTATGCTTCAGCAGTAGGAAGCCTCATGTATGCTATGCAATATACGAGACCGGATATTTACTTTGCTGTGGGCGTGGTTAGCAGATATCAGAGTAATCCAGGACAGGGACATTTGACTGCAGTAAAGCATATATTAAAGTACCTGAGAAGTGAAGGGTCTTGCTTATCGAGTCCGTGAGGGGAAACTTCGCTTCCCACTTCACCTCGGTAGCTTGACCATGGCGATCCCTTCGATGTCCCCGGATTAAAAAAATATAATCCTAGACAAAAGAGATTTCCCAAACCACCAAGTCATTATCGTGTTATTCGTTTAGAGAGGTCACTTGAACAAACTAGTTGTTCAAGCGACCATCCTCTATTCTACGAGTAGCCGCGGAATAGACGATGTCCGGATCGCCGATTTTTGTGTTTATGCTCGGGATTCAAGTATTATTTAGCCATTTACAGATTTATAACATGCTTATAATTGAAAAACAAAAACAAGCAACAAACAAAAGAAGAAAGTAGAATAGGTATACCTCTCGATCTTCTAATGTATGACCTTCCTCCTTTTGGATGTCGTGTGGGCAATGATCTACAAAAAGTCGAAGCTCCTAGATCGCAAATCTTCCTTCCATGTTCTTCCAAAGCAAGAGGAAGAGTAGAAACAAGCTTTTTCTCCTCCCTAAAAACAACCAACAAGGAGAATACAATCTCCTTGCCGTCGGCCAACTAGAAGGTGGAGAAGATGATGGAAAACAATCAAGACACCAAGGGAAACCCTATATCTTGTTTCCACCACCTAAGGAGAGGGAGAAAGGAGCTTTTGGGTGCCTTCCAAGGGCTGGGAAGGGCTGGAAACCAATCTGGACGCCGGCCACAAGAGGAGGAAGAAGAAACAATCACCTTCCTAATTTGGTGCCGCCCTCGCCTCCAAACCCTAACCCTAATCCTATCTCAACTAGGATTCCTTCTTGCCGCCCAAACCCTATCTCTCCTCAATGTCATTCATGCCAACTCCCCATGCCCTCCTTTTATAGAGTTAGGGATAAGTCATGAATTAATCTCCTCCATTGTTTCTAGGGATTTAATCTCAACCGTCGGATCTTAGAGATTTAATCTCTACCAATGGATCTTAGAGTTTTGTTTCTATCCATTGGATCTAAGCATCATGAGGTGTTAATAGGCTACATTAGGGACCATGAGGAGGAGTTGGGTCTTGGCCACCCATGGATCAAGCCCACATAAAGTCTGATCCACTAATGATGATCCAATCCACTAAAGGTTCATCAATGATCTACCTCACCAACCCCCATATGATAATATGGGCTCCATATATTATTTGTACATTTTCTCCCCATGTTTAAGATCTTGAATGTCCGTCGATAAATTAATTTACTGACCATTAATTAATCAACATCTAACTCCTTGAGTAGTACCACTCAACCTTTTCATCATGCCGGACCAAGTCCACCTGCAGGGTTTACATGATGAACCTTATGAGCTCCTCAAGGGGACATCATCATCCTAATATATAGGACACGGTTTCCTCCTATAATCAACGACACACCATATACATAATATCATCTCCCAACTTACCGAGCCTATCGATTTAATCTATAAATCTCGCCCATTGGTAAATCAAAGAGATGAGTACTAAGTATATGTGCCCGTTATTATATCGGGATTAAGAGTATGTACTAAATAATATCTGAGGTCCGATTCGATTATGTAGTCAGCAATAAATCGAATCACCTCTAAGTCGGTCCTGCTCAATACACACAAAGTGCACTAGTGTGATTCTATGGTCAAGACAAACTAATACCAAATCACACTACAACCATTCCGATGGTTTGTCCAAAGCCATCTCGGTTGTTAGCCTTTACTTATACTTTTCAAGGGGCCGATAACATGATCTCCTGTGTGACACCGCACACCATGTTATCTACAATGTAAAGTATTAGACAATATTGCATAACCATAAAAATATGCAAACAATGATCATGTGATTCTTATTTCAAAATAAATATGTTCATACAAAAGATAGACTTTTCAGTATACATCCCTACAATCTCTCACTTATACTAAAAGACTATATTATCCTCAAAGTGCCATACATCTGATCCCCATTCCCTCCACATGCCTATCAAAAGCTCTCTCCGGAAGGGCCATAGTGAAAGGATCTGTCAGGTTATCCTCTGATGCAATCTTGGCCACAGCAACTTCTCCTCTCTTTACGATTTCTCGTATCAGGTAGTACTTGTGCTCTATGTGTTTACTAGCCTTATGGGCTCATGGTTCCTTCGAGTTTGCAATTGCACCACTATTATCACAATAAATTGTGATAGTTTTGGGCAAACCAGGAATCACATCCAAGTCCATCAGGAAGTTCCTGAGCCATACAACTTCTTTGGCCGCCTCAGAGGTTGCCACACACTCAGCTTCCATGGTGACGTCCGCCACGCATTTCTGCTGGACACTCCTCTATACAATGGCTCCACCTCCCAAAGTAAACAAAAATCTTGAGGTAGACTTATTGTTGTCCCTATCAGATTGGAAGTCGCAATCCATGTAACCCACAGGGAGTAATTGATCTGGCCGGTAAAATAGCATATAATCCCTAGTCCTTCTAAGGTACTTCAATATATGCTTTACCACAGTCCAATGTCCATGTCCTGGATTACTCTGATATCTGCTGACCATGACCACGGCAAAGCAGATATCTGGTCTCGTACAGAGCATGCATACATGAGGCTTCCTACTACCGAAGCATAAGGAACCGCTTTCATCTCCTCTCCTCAGATGATCTGGGACACATCTGCTTAGATAACGGAACTCTATGCCTGAAAGGTAGAAAACCTTTCTTGGAGTTCTGCATGCTAAAACGATCCATAATCATATCTATGTATGATGCTTGGGATAAGCACAACATCCTTTTCCTGCGATCCCTTGATCCCAAGGATGTGTCCCACCTCTCCCAAGTCCTTCATATCAAACTGTTTGGACAACCATACCCTTACGCCCAATAACACCTTAATATTGTTGTCAATCACCAAAATGTCATCTACGTATAGTACAAAAAATACCACTACATTTCCATCACATCTCTTGTATACACAAGACTCATCCGGACATTAAATAAATCCATAAGACTGATTTACCTCATCAAAGCGGATGTTCCAAGACCTTGAAGCTTGCTTCAATCCATAAATGGACCGATTAAGCTTACACACAAGATGCTCCTTTCCTTTAGCAATGAATCCCTCTGGTTGCTTCATATAGATGTTTTCCTCAAGACTTCCATTAAGGAAAGTTGTCTTGACATCCATCTGCCACACTCATAATCCATATGAGCTGCTATGCATAAGAGAATCTGGATAGACTTAAGCATGGCTACCGGCGAAAAGGTCTCCTCATAATTGATACCCTCTTTCTGAGTATACCCCTTCGCAACAAGCCTCGCTTTGAAGGTCTCAACCTTCCCATCTATTCCTCTCTTTCTCTTGTAGATCCACTTGCATCCAATGGTTTTACACCATCGGGTGGTTCTACTAGCTCCCAGACCTGATTTGAATCCATAGATTCAATCTCAGTATTCATTGCACTTTGCCAAGATGCTGCATCTTTATCTTGGATTGCCTCGTCATATGTACAGGGATCATGTTCATGTTCGCCAGGGATCAAATCAGAAGATTCTCCCAAGAACATGAATCTACCAGGCTGTCTCACAACCCTCCCACTACGATGAGGTACCACCTGTGTATCCTCTGTGACACGCAGTGCAGTGACATGTGGTATATCCTCTTGTACCGATGGTACTAAAGAAGTGACTTCCCCTTTTTAACTCCTCCAGAACAATTTTACTCTTGAGCTTGTGGCTCATCACATAGTCTTCCTCTAGAAATCTGGCGTTCGTGCTAACGATCACCCTCTGATCTCTAGGACTATAAAACAATCCACCCTTCGTTCCCATGGGATAGCCAACGAACAAGAGCACTTCTGTACGAGGTTCCAACATACCAGCATCTGCCTTCAGCACATGTGCTGGACTCCCCATATCTGAATATGTCTTAGACTAGGCTTTCGCCCAGTCCACAATTCTGTGGGAGTAGAAGGCACTGATTTAGATGGAACTAAGTTTAGAATGTACACTGTCGTATCTAGAGCATTTCCCCAGAACGAATCTGGCAACTCAGAATAACTCATCATTGATCTAACCATCTCCATAAGAGTCTTATTCCTTCGCTCTGCTACACCATTATGCTAGGGTGTGCCAGGTGCAGACAATTGGGATTGAATCCCAGCCTCTGATAAGTAGTTCCTAAACTCTCCCAAGGGGTACTCACCACCACGATCAGATCGTAGTGTCATCCATATCTTGAATAATCGTCTATGAAAGAGACGAAATATTCAAGACCACCTCTTGCCTGGATAGTCATAGGACCACACAAATCAGAATGAACCAATTCTAACACATCTTTGGCTCTATACCCCTTGGCCTTAAAAGGCCTCTTGGTCATCTTACCCTCCAAGCAAGATTCACAGGTTGGGAGATCCTCCAACACTAATGAACCTAAAGGTCGATCAGCTATCAACCTTTGAATTCTGCTTAGGTTAATGTGACCAAGCCTAAGATGCCAAAGATATGTTTGGTTCATCTTCGATGGTTCTTTTCTCTTATTGGAATTAGAAGATGAGTTATAAACTTCAATTTGCATCGTGGGAGGTTTTGGTTCAAGTGTATATAAATTTCCTATCAATGTACCTTAACTGATATTCTCCCTATTCCTTTTTATAACAACTCTGTCATTAAAAGAAATAGAATATCCATCGATAAACAATTTAGAAACTGAAACTAAGTTCTTTCTAAATAAAGGTACATAAAGGGAATTTTTCAGAACCTAAGTTTTATTTTTCTCAAGAGATAAATAAAACTTCTCCCACTGCAATAGCCGCCATCTTCATGCCATTGCCCAAGTAAATGGTAATCTCCCTTTTAGTTAGTCGTCGGGTTTCCTGGAACCCCTGCAAAGTGTTGCAGACATGATTAGTGGCTCCTGTATCTACACTCCAGGTGCCGGTAGATATCACCGCTAATCATGTTTCAACGACTAGATCAAAAGATATACCTTTGTTCTGCTTTGGATTGGGACAGTCCTTCTTCCAATGTCCATCCTGCTTGCAAGTGAAGTACTTTCCTTTCGCCTTCTTCACACCTCCCTGAAATCCTCCCACCACCTTTGCTTCACCTTGTTTCTTCTTCTTCTTGCCTTTCGGCTTAGAAGTAGAAACCTTCTGAGCAACCATGGCCTGAGGACACTCGTCAAAGAGTGCATACTTGTACTCCTTAGCAGATAAGACAATATCTAGATTCTTTTCTAATCAACATTATTTGGGTAAAGTAAGTTTATTTCCTTTAGTATCATAGTAAGTGGACTGAAAGTCATTTTTGAAAATCCTAAGAATCACATAAATCATTACTGTAGATTTCAAAAAATTATTGATTCCTCAAACAATAAAATTTCAAAATCAACCAACACCTCAAAATACCGAGAATATCGTATGCCACGATAGTGTGGACGTATACGAATTCAACATTTGTAAGAGGAGGTTTTACCCATTAATTTTACTATCTTGTCAACCTAACTTTTTGACAAGTAAAATTAATAGTTGGTTCCTCTTTGGCCCTACAAATAAAAGCAGTAACTCCGATGGGGAGGATACTTATTTTTGTATCTAAGTGTTCACCATTACTCGGTACCAAGGTAATTATCTCGAGTTATGTGCCTTACAATGGGCAAGTACAAACGCTCCTTAATAATTTTCTATAATCATATTCGACCTTGTGATCCGCAAACAAACCCATACGATGGGGAGGAAGGCACTCAGAGATGACGCACAAGTTTGTTTGCATCACTTGTCAAATCGTAATGGAGGCCGCGGGAATTTATAAAAATATCCCTCTCCCACTTAGTAATTTGAAATTGAGGAATTTTCCTAGCCTACGACATGCATATCAAACAAAAAGCAATAAATATGAAAAATAAATTATTTCCCAACTATTATGGCTTTTTCCTTCAATATGACTCCCATCGCATCGCCATCTCGTCCGCTCCTCCTACGCCATGTACGAGCCATCCGGAGATCCGAGCCGAGACTAAAACCTGTTTTATTTCACATCCATCGATCCTATACTCCACAAGGGAGTGTACATGAAATCTATATCGAAAGTAAAATAAAATAAAGAGTGGCTAAACAATGTCGTATTTAATTTACCAAAAACTAAATACTAGCCTCGTCAACCTCGAGGATTCAACAAAATAAATATTTACACACATACAATCACATACACACATATGGCCATAATAGTCGAATCTTATTCCTGCAAACAAAGAGTTAAACTATGCACATCCTACTATTATCTGGCACATATAATATATGAAAAAGTGCATAAAAATTAACCAAATCCTAAACACACAAAACCGAAAACCTTGGCTCCGATACCAATTGAAGGGTCTTGCTTATCGAGTCCGTGAGGGGAAACTTTGCTTCCCACTTCACCTCGGTAGCTTGACCATGGCGATCCCTTCGATGTCCCCGGATTAAAAAAATTTAATCCTAGACAAAAGGGATTGCCCAAACCACCAAGTCATCGTCGTGCTATTCGTTTAGAGAGGTCACTTGAACAAACTAGTTGTTCAAGCGACTCATCCTCTATTCTACGAGTAGCCGCGGAATAGACGATGTCTGGATCGCCGGTTTTTATGTTTATGCTCGGGATCCAATTATTATTTAGACATTTACAGATTTATAACATGCTTATAATTGAAAAACAAAATCAAGAAACAAACAAAAGAAGAAAGTAGAATTGGTATACCTCTCGATCTTCTAATGTATGACCTTCCTCCTTTTGGACGTCGTGTGGGCGACGATCTACCAAAAGTCGAAGCTCCTAGATCGCAAATCTTCCTTCCATGCTATTCCAAAGCAAGAGGAAGAGTAGAAACAATCTTTTTCTCCTCCCTAAAAACAACCAACAAGGAGCATACAATCTCCTTGCCGCCGGCGAACTAGAAGGTGGAGAAGATGATGGAAAACAATCAAGACACCAAGGGAAACCCTATATCTTGTTTCCACCACCTAAGGAGAGGGATAAGGGAGCTTTTGGGCGCCATCCAAGGGCTGGGAAGGGCTGGAAACCAATCTGGATGCCGGCCACAAGAGGAGGAAGAAGAAACAATCACCTTCCTAATTTGGTGCCACCCTCGCCTCCAAACCCTAACCCTAATCCTATCTCAACTAGGATTCCTTCTTGCCGCCCAAACCCTAGCTCTCTTCAATGTCATTCACGCCAACTCCCCATGCCCTCCTTTTATAGAGTTAGGGATAAGTCATGAATTAATCTCCTCCATTGGTTCTAGGGATTTAATCTCAACCGTCGGATCTAGAGATTTAATCTCAACCGTCGGATCTTAGAGATTTAATCTCTACCAATGGATCTTAGAGTTTTGTTTCTATCCATTGGATCTAAGCATCATGAGGTGTTAATAGGCTACATTAGGGACCATGAGGAGGAGTTGGGTCATGGCCACCCATGGATCAAGCCCACATAAAGTCCGATCCACTAATGATGATCCAATCCACTAAAGGTTCATCATTGATCTACCTCACCAACCCCCATATGATAATATGGGCTCCATATATTATTTGTATATTTTCTCCCTGTGTTTAAGATCTCGAATGTCCGTCGATAAATTAATTTACTGACCATTAATTAATCAACATCTAACTCCTTGAGTAGTACCACTCAACCTTTTCATCATGCTGGACCAAGTCCACCTGCAGGGTTTACATGATGAACCTTATGAGCTCCTCAAGGGGACATCATCATCCTAATATATAGGACACGGTTTCCTACTATAATCAACGACACACCATATACATAATATCATCTCCCAACTTACCGAGCCTATCGATTTAATCTATAAATCTCGCCCATTGGTAAATCAAAGAGATGAGTACTAAGTATATGTGCCCATTATTATATCGGGATTAAGAGCATGTACTAAATAATATCTGAGGTCCGATTCGATTATGTAGTCAGCAATAAATTGAATCACATCTAAGCCGGTCCTGCTCAATACACACAAAGTGCACTAGTGTGATTCTATGGTCAAGACAAACCAATACCAAATCACACTACAACCATTCTGATGCTTTGTCCAAAGCCATCTCGGTTGTGAGCCTTTACTTATACTTTTCAAGGGGCCGATAACATGATCTCCTTTGTGACACCACACACCATGTTATCTACAATGTAAAGTATTAGACAATATTGCATAACCATAAAAATATGTAAACAATGATCATGTGATTCTTATTTCAAAATAAAGATGTTCATACAAAAGATAGACTTTTCAGTATACATCCCTACAATCTCCCACTTATACTAAAAGACTATGCTGTCCTCAAAGTGTCATACATCTGATTCCCATTCCCTCCACATGTCTATCAAAAGCTCTCGTTGGAAGGGCCTTAGTGAAAGGATCTGCCAGGTTATCCTCTGATGAAATCTTGGCCACAGTAACTTCTCCTCTCTTTACGATTTCTCGTATCAGGTGGTACTTGCGCTCTATGTGTTTACTAGCCTTATGGGCTCGTGGTTCCTTCGAGTTTGCAACTACACCACTATTATCACAATAAATTAGGATAGTTCTGGGCAAACCAAGAATCACATCCAAGTCCATCAGAAAGTTCTTGAGCCATACAACTTCTTTGGCCGCCTAAGAGGCTGCCACACACTCAGCTTCCATGGTGGAGTCCGCCACGCATTTCTGCTGGACACTCCTCCATACAATGGCTCCACCTCCCAAAGTAAACACAAAACCTGAGGTAGACTTACTGTTATCCCTATCTGATAGGAAGTCACAATCCATGTAACCCACAGGGAGTAATTGATCTGGCTGGTAAACTAGCATATAATCCCTAGTCCTTCTCAGGTACTTCAATATATGCTTTACCATAGTCCAATGTCCCTGTCCTGGATTACTCTGATATCTGCTGACCATGACCATGGCAAAATAGATATCTGGTCTCGTACAAAGCATGCATACATGAGGCTTCCTACTGCCGAAGCATAAGGAACCGCTTTCATCTCCTCTATCTCATCAGATGATCTGGGACACATTTGCTTAGATAAATGAACTCCATGCCTGAAAGGTAGAAAACCTTTCTTAGAGTTCTACATGCTAAAACGATCCATAATCATGTCTATGTATGAAGCTTGGGATAAGCACAACATCCTTTTCCTGTGATCCCTTGATCCCAAGGATGTGTCCCACCTCTCCCAAGTCATTCATATCAAACTGTTTGGACAACCATACCCTTACGCCCGATAACACCTTAATATTGTTGCCAATCACCAAAATATCATCTACGTATAGTACAAAAAATACCACTACGCTTCCGTCACATCTCTTCTATACACAAGACTCATCCGGACTTTAAATATATCCATAAGACTGATTTACCTCATCAAAGCGGATGTTCCAAGACCTCGAAGCTTGCTTCAATCCATAAATGGACCGATTAAGCTTACACACAAGATGCTCCTTTCCTTTAGCAATGAATCCCTCTGGTTGCTTCATATAGATGTTTTCCTCAAGACTTCCATTAAGGAAAGCTATCTTGACATCCATCTGCCACACTCATAATCCATATGAGCTGCTATGCATAAGAGAATCCGGATAGACTTAAGCATGGCTACCGGCGAAAAGGTCTCCTCATAATCGATACCCTCTTTCTGAGTATACCCCTTCGCAACAAGCCTCGCTTTGATGGTCTCAATCTTCCCATATATTCCTCTCTTTCTCTTGTAGATCCACTTGCATACAATGGTTTTACACCATCGGGTGGTTCTACTAGCTCCCAGACCTAATTTGAATCAATAGATTCAATCTCAGCGTTCATTGCACTTTGCCAAGATGCTGCATCTTTATCTTGGATTGCCTCGTCATATGTCCAGGGATCAGGTTCATGTTCGCCAGGGATCAAATCGGAAGATTCTCCCAAGAACATGAATCTATCAGGCTGTCTCACAACCCTCCCACTACGATGAGGTATCACCTGTGTATCCTCTGTGACACGCGGTGCAGTGACATGTGGTATATCCTCTTGTACCAGTGGTACTAAAGAAGTGACTTCCCCTTTTTAACTCCTCCAGAACAATTTTACTCTTGAGCTTGTGGCTCATCACATAGTCTTCCTCTAGAAATCTGGCATTCGTGCTAACGATTACCCTCTGATCTCTAGGACTATAAAACAATCCACCCTTCGTTCTCATGGGATAGCCAATGAACAAGCGCACTTCTGTATGAGGTTCCAACTTACCAGCATCTGCCTTCAGCACATGTGTTGGACTACCCATATCTGAATATGTCTTAGACTAGGCTTTTGCCCAGTCCACAATTCTGTGGGAGTAGAAGGCACTGATTTAGATGGAACTAAGTTCAGAATGTACACTGCCGTATCTAGAGCATATCCCCAGAACGAATCTGGCAACTCAGAATAACTCATCATTGATCTAACCATCTTCATAAGAGTCCTATTCCTTCGCTCTGCTACACCATTCTGTTGGGGTGTGCCAGGTGCAGACAATTGGGATTGAATCACAGCCTCTAATAAGTAGTTCCTAAACTCTCCCAAGAGGTACTCACCACTACGATTAGATCATAGTGTCATCCATATCTTGAATAATCGTCTATGAAAGAGACGAAATATTCAAGACCACCTCTTGCCTGGATAGTCATAAGACCACACAAATCAGAATGAACCAATTCTAACACATCTTTGGCTCTATACCCCTTGGCCTTAAAAGGCCTCTTGGTCATCTTACCCTCCAAGCAAGATTCACAGGTTAGGAGATCCTCCACCACTAATGAACCTAAAGGTCCATCAGCTATCAACCTTTGAATTCTTCTTAGGTTAATGTGACCAAGCCTAAGATGCCAAAGATATGTTTGGTTCATCTTCGAAGGTTCTTTTCTCTTATTGGAATTAGAAGATGAGTTATAAACTTCTATTTGCATCGTGGGAGGTTTTGGTTCAAGTGTATACAAATTTCCTATCAATGTACCTTAACAGATATTCTCCCTATTCCTTTTTATAACAACTCTGTCATTAAAAGAAATAGAATATCCATCCATAAACAATTTAGAATCTGAAACTAAGTTCTTTCTAAATAAAGGTATATAAAGGGAATTTTCCAGAACCTAAGTTTTATTTTTCTCGAGAGATAAATAAAACTTCTCCCACTGCAATAGCCACCATCTTCATGGCATTACCCGAGTAAATGGTAATCTCCCTTTTAGATAGTCGTCGGGTTTCCTGGAACCCCTGCAAAGTGTTGCAGACATGATTAGTGGCTCTCGTATCTACACTCCAGGTGCCGGTAGATATCACCGCTAATCATGTTTTAACGACTAGATCAAAAGATATACCTTTGTTCTGCTTTGGATTGGGACAGTCCTTCTTCCAATGTCCATCCTGCTTGCAAGTGAAGTACTTGCCTTTCGCCTTCTTCACTCCTCCCTGAGATCCTCCCACCACCTTTGCTTCACCTTGTTTCTTCTTCTTCTTGCCTTTCGGCTTAGAAATAGAAACCTTCTGAGCAACCGTGGCCTGAGAACACTCTTCGAAGAGTGCATACTTGTACTCCTTAGTAGATAAGACAATATCTAGATTCTTTTCCAATCAACATTATTTGGGTACAGTAAGTTTATTTCCTTTAGTATCATAGTAAGTGGACTGAAAGTCATTTTTGAAAATCCTAAGAATCACATAGATCATTACTGTAGATTTCAAAAAATTATTGCTTTCTCAAACAATAAAATTTCAAAATCAACCAACACCTCAAAACACCGAGAATATCGTATGCCATGATAGTGTGGACGTATACGAATTCTACATTTGTAAGAGGAGGTTTTACCCATTAATTTTACTATCTTGTCAACCTAACTTTTTAACAAGTGAAATTAATAGTTGGTTCCTCTTTGGCCCTACAAATAAAATCAGTGACTCCGATGGGGAGGATACTTATATTTGTATCTAAGTGTTCACCATTACTCGGTACCAAGGTAATTATCTCGGGTTATGTGCCTTACGATGGGCAAGTACACACGCTCCTTAATAATTTCCTATAACCATATTCGACCTTGTGATCCACAAACAAACCCATCCGATGGGGAGGAAGGTACTCAGAGTCGACGCACAAGTTTGTTTGCATCACTTGTCAAATCGTAATGGAGGCCGCGGGAATTTATAAAAATATCCCTCTCCCACTTAGTAATTTAAAATTGAGGAATTTTCCTAGCCTATGACATGCATATCAAACAAAAAGCAATAAATATGAAAAATAAATTATTTCCCAACTATTATGGCTTTTGTCTTCAATATGACTCCCGTCGCATCACCATCTCGTCCGCTCCTCCTACGCCATGTACGAGCCATCCGGAGATCCGAGCCGAGACTAAAACCTATTTTATTTCACATCCATCGATCCTATAATCCACAAGGGAGTGTACATGAAATCTAGATCGAAAGTAAAATAAAATAAAGAGTGGCTAAAAAATGTCATATTTAATTTACCAAAAACTAAATACTAGCCTCGTCAACCCCAAGGTTTCAACAAAATAAATATTTACACACATACAATCACATACACACATATGACCATAATAGTCGGATCTTATGCCTGCCACCAAAGAGTTAAACTATGCACATCCTACTATTATCCGATACATATAATATATGAAAAAGTGCATAAAAATTAACCGAATCCTAAACACACAAAACCGGAAACCTTGGCTCTAATACCAATTGAAGGGCCTTGCTTATCGAGTCTGTGAGGGGAAACTTCTCATCCGACTTCAACTCGGTAGCTTGACCATGGCGATCCCTTTAATGTCCCTGGATTAAAAAAATTTAATCCTAGACAAAAGGGATTTCCCAAACCACCAAGTCATCATCGTTCTATTCGTTTAGAGAGATCACTTGAACAAACTAGTTGTTCAAGCGACCATCCTCTATTCTACGAGTAGCCGCAGAATAGACGATGTCCGGATCGCCGGTTTTTGTGTTTATGCTCGGGATCCAATTATTATTTAGCCATTTACATATTTATAACATGCTTATAATTGAAAAACAAAATCAAGCAACAAACAAAAGAAGTAAGTAGAATAGGTATACCTCTCGATCTTATAATGTATGACCTTCCTCCTTTTGGACGTCGTGTGGGCGATGATCTACCAAAAGTCGAAGCTCCTAGATCGCAAATCTTCCTTCCATGCTCTTCCAAAGCAAGAGGAAGAGTAGAAACAATCTTTTTCTCCTCCCTAAAAACAACCAACAAGGAGCATACAATCTCCTTGCCGCCGGCCAACTAGAAGGTGGAGAAGATGATGGAAAACAATCAAGACACCAAGGGAAACCCTATATCTTGTTTCCACCACCTAAGGAGAGGGAGAAGGGAGCTTTTGGGCACTGGCCAAGGGCTTGGAAGGGCTGGAAACCAATCTGGATGTTGGCCACAAGAGAAGGAAGAAGAAACAATCACCTTCCTAATTTGGTGCTGCCCTAGCCTCCAAACCCTAACCCTAATCCTATCTCAACTAGGATTCCTCCTTGCCGCCCAAACCCTAGATCTCCTCAATGTCATTCACGCCAACTCCCCATGCCCTCCTTTTATAGAGTTAGGGATAAGTCATGAATCAATCTCCTCCATTGGGTCTAGGTATTTAATCTCAACCGTCGGATCTGGAGATTTAATCTCAACCGTCGGATCTTAGAGATTTAATCTCTACCAATGGATCTTAGAGTTTTGTTTCTATCCATTGGATCTAAGCATCATGAGGTGTTAATAGGATACATTAGGGACCATGAGGAGGAGTTGGGTCTTGGCCACCCATGGATCAAGCCCACATAAAGTCCGATCCACTAATGATGATCCAATCCACTAAAGGTTCATCATTGATCTACCTCACTAACCCCCATATGATAATATGGGCTCCATATATTATATGTACATTTTCTCCCTGTGTTTAAGATCTCGAATGTCTGTCGATTAATTAATTTACTGACCATTAATTAATCAACATCTAACTCCTTGAGTAGTACCACTCAACCTTTTCATCATGCCGGACCAAGTCCACCTGCAGGGTTTACATGATGAACCTTATGAGCTCCTCAAGGGGACATCATCATCCTAATATATAGGACACGGTTTCCTCCTATAATCAACGGCACACCATATACATAATATCATCTCCCAACTTACCAAGCCTATCAATTTAATCTATAAATCTCGCCCATTGGTAAATCAAAGAGATGACTACTAAGTATATGTGCTCGTTATTATATCGGGATTAAGAGCATGTACTAAATAATATCTGAGGTCCGATTCGATTATGTAGTCAGCAATAAATCGAATCACCTCTATGTCGGTCCTGCTCAATACACACAAAGTGCACTAGTGTGATTCTATAGTCAAGACAAACCAATACCAAATCACACTACAACCATTCCGTTGGTTTGTCCAAAGTCATCTCGGTTGTGAGCCTTTACTTGTACCTTTCAAGGGGTCGATAACATGATCTCCTGTGTGACACCACACACCATGTTATCTACAATGTAAAGTATTAGACAATATTGCATAACCATAAAAATATGTAAACAATGATCATGTGATTCTTATTTCAAAATAAAGATGTTCATACAAAAGATAGACTTTTCAGTATACATCCCTACAAGGACTAGGGATTATATGTTGGTATACCAAGTAGATCAATTACTCCCTGTGGGTTACACAGATTCTAACTTCCAATCAGTTAGAGATAACAGTAAGTCTACCTCAGGTTTTGTATTGACTTTGGGAGGTGGACCCATTGTATGGAAGAGTGTCAAGCAGAAATGAGTGGCAGACTCTACCATGGAAGCTGAGTATGTGGCAGCCTCTAAGGCAGCCAAAGAAGCTATATGACTCAAGAACTTCTTGATGGACTTAGATGTGATTCCTGGTTTGCCTAGAACTATCAAAATTTATTGTCATAACAATGGTGCAATTGCAAACTCGAAGGAACCACGAGCTCATAAGGCAAGTAAACACATAGAGCGTAAGTACCACCTGATACAAGAGATCGTAAAGTGGGTAGAAGTTGTTATCGCCTAGATTGCATCAAAGGATAACCTGGCAGATCCTTTCACTAAGGCACTTCCAGCGAGAGCTTTTGATAGGCATGTGGAGGGAATGAGAATCAGATGTATGGCAGTTTGAGGACAGCATAGTCTTTTAGTATAAGTGGGAGATTGTTGGGATGTATACTGAAAAGTCTATCTTTTGTATAAATATCTTTAATTTTGAAATAAGAATCACATGATCATTGTTTGCATATTTATGGTTATGCATATTGTCTAATACATTACATTGTAGATAACATGGTGTGTAGTGTCACACGGGAGATCTTGTTATCAGTTCCTTGTGAAGTATAAGTAAAGGCTCACAACCGAGATGGTTATGGACAAGCCATTGGAATAGTTGTAGTGTGATTTGGTGTTGGTTTGTCTTGACCATAGAATTACACTAGTACACTTTGTGTGTATTGAGCAGGATCGACTTAGAGGTGATTTGATTTATTGCTGACTACGTAATTGAATCGGACCTCGGATATTATGGTGTACAATCTCTTAATCCCGATATAATAACGGGCACATATACTTAATATTTATTTATTTGATTTACCAATGGGCGAGATTTATAGAGTAAATTCATAGGCTTGGTAAGTTGGAAAATGATATTATTTATATGGTATGTCGTTGATTATAAGAGGAAACTGTGTCCTATATATTAGGATGATGATGTCCCCTTGAGGAGCTCATAAGGTTCATCATGTAAACCCTGCAGGTGGACTTGGTCCGGCATGATGATAAGGTTGAGTGGTACTGCTCATGGAGTTAGATGTTGATTAATTAATTGTCAGTAAATTATTTAATTGACAAACATTCGAGATCTTAAACACGAGAAGACATTTGTACAATTAATATATGGAGCCCATATTAATTTATGGGGGTTGGTGAGGTAGATTAATGATAATCCTCTAGTGAAATGGATTATCATTAATGGATCGGACTTTATGTGGGCTAGATCCATTGAGTGGCCAAGATCTAACTCCTCCTCATGGTTCCTATTGTAGCCTATTAAAACCCTCATGGAGCCTAGATCCAATGATGGAAAATGAAACTCTAGATCCAATGGTGGAGATTAAATCTCTAGATCCAACGATGGAGATTAAATCTTTAGATCCGACGGTGGAGATTAAATCTCTAGATCCGACGGTTGAGATTAACTCCCTAGATCCGACGGTTGAGATTAAATCCCTAGATCTGACGGTGGAAATTAAAAGGAGGCTTAAGCCTAGCTCTATAAAAGGAGGCTTAAGGGGTGGGCGGCTAGCATACTCAAGGGAGATTAGGGTATTGGCTTGGGTGGCTAGGGTTTGGGAAAGGGCTTGGGCGGCAACAATTGGAGGGATTTTTTCCTTCTCTTCCAAAGGTGTAGCCGGTGCCCATCTTCTTCCCTCTCACTTTGGCTGGCGCCCAACCTCTTCCTATTATTCTCCTTGGCCGGCGGCAACAAGGGTGAAGGTTCTTCCTTTGGAGCTCTTGGCCGGCACCCATCTCCTTCATCTTCTATTCCTTGGCCGGTGACAACATCAAGTCTCTTGACTTGGTGGTCGTTCCTAGATAGGAGAAGAGTTCATTTCATTCTTCCTTTTGTTCGGAGCGAGCAAGGAAGGGAAGAACGTGTTCTATGAGGCTTTGACTTTTGGAAGATCGTCGCCCACACGACGTCCAAAAGGAGGAAGGACATACAATAGAAGATCAAGAGATATAAGAAGTGGTATAATTTTTGTTTATGAATCTTTTCTTATTCTATGCATGTTGTATATTTTGTATGTGGCTAATTTACTTGGACCCCGAATACAAATACAAAAACTGGCCATCCGTACATTATCTATTCCGCGACTTATCATAGAATAGAGGTTGGTTGCTTAAACAACAAGTTTATTCAAGTGACCACTCTAATTGAATAGCACGACGATGGAACGGTTGCTTGGGAAATTCATCTTTGTCAAGGATAAATTTTTTTTATCCGGGGACGTAGACGGGATCGCCATGAACAAGCGAGCGAGTTGAAGTGGGAAGCGAAGTTTCCTACCTTCAGTATTTTCCATTACTTGTTAGTTCTGTGCTAACTCTTTGCTGCAAGAGAGTGGCCAGTCCAACAATCGACTGATAGCTATTGGTAGTCGACTGCTACTAGCATCAGTCGACTGCTAAGGGTAATCAGTTAACTGCTATTCAAATTGGCCAGCTCAATAAAAGTCAAGATAAGCTCCACTTATCTTGGGGAGATGAGGCTCTTTGTCCCATATCCAAATATCAATGAATTAGGGTTTGAAGAGATATAAAAGAAGGGGGATTTCACCCTTTTTCTTCATCATTCCTTGCTCCCAAAGTGATCCAATGACGCTACGCTTCGACGACAATGCTACAACCCCGACACACTGATGACACGCTGACGACATGACGAGTTTCCAATTTATCTTCATCAATAGATTAATAGTCTTTCAATTTGTTTCTATTTTATTGTGTTGGATCGAAGCAGATCACTAGAGGGGGGGGGGGTGAATAGCGATAAAACTTTTTCGTACGAATTCATTTCAAAACACTTATATGCAGCGGAAAGATAAATAAAAAATAAAAGAGACAAGTAGATTTTTTACTTGGTTCATAGCCTTCGGCTACTACTCCAAGGCCCTAGTGATCCTTGATCACGCACGGAGGGAAAATCACTAATGAACTCCTCCTCGTTGGAGGTAGGAGTTAATCGGATACAAAAACCACGAAAGAGACTCGAGATAGAGGGACACTCCCCCTCTTCTCGTTACGATAAAACCAAAATAAAAAGAAGTATAGAATTGAATTAAACTTAGATTATACCGATGACTCGTAGATGGAAAGATGAAACCCTAGTCGTCGTGTCTGCAGAGCTTCATCGTAGGAATGTCGGAGACTCGTAGAGTACCGGAAGCACTTGGAAGCTTTATTAATTGATGAAAAACCCTAAGACAAGCCCTCCTTTTATAGCCTTTGAGCCCCTCATCGAATGGGTCTTCAACCAATCACAAATGGACACAAAACCTCCTTGAAATGGGGTGATAAGCCTTGACTCCTCGAAGCTGATCATTGACCATCAGTCGACTGATGGCCATCATCAGTCGACTGATGGTAGCATCAGTCGAGTGCTGAACTCCGACAGTCGACTGATTGACGACAGTCGAGTCCTCCAAGCTGGCAGTCGACTGATGCTTGCTGCAAGTCAAAGTTAGCTCAACAAAAACATAATTTTGACGGTCGTCGATCGTCCGATCTCGACCTAGACCATCGATGGGATGTCTTTGGTCGGATCTACGCTTAATACCATCCCCGTAAGGAGGATACGACCTCACTTACGCTCACACACACGAGCTTACCTCGATACTTACTGCGTCGCTTTCGCTTTTGGCCTTCCACTCGATTCCTTCGGCTCCCTCCGAAGTCACTCGAGTGTCGCCCGACCACCGCGGCTTCCTCCGGGTGTCGCTAGCCTTCAGCTTCAGCTTTAGCACTTTTCTGCACACTCGATTCAGCTCGTGAGATAATGATATATCCTTGACTTTGTGTCTTTTGCCATAATCAAAATACAAGTTCGACTTAGGTGCCCCTGCACCAACAATCTCCCCCTTTTTGATCCTATGGCAAATTTACGCAAAGTTAAGGGAAAATATAAAGCAGAAAATGAGTAAGATAAACGTTACGCTCATTTGTAGTGAACTCCCTCTTAACCTTCGGTGAGTTTTAAAACAAAAGTTTTAATTTTCAAAAATTTAAATTTTGTTCTCCCCCTTAACTTATGCTCTTCTCCCCCTTTTTCCATGAATCAAAAAAAAGTGTGGGGTTTTTTATAAAAAGTAGGGGTTTTTTATAAAAAGTAGGGGTTTTTTAATAGAAAAGGTAGCATGCATAAATATTATCTAACATGAGTCCAAGCATGTGTCTTGATTTAATTTGGTTCGAGGTATAGCCCTCTGCACTAACAATGAAAGTTTTTGGAAACTAAGTTTGATTTTCAAAAAAATTAGCTTTGAGTTCCACAATACTTATATGCTAATAACTTTTGAGAATATATATAACCCTTAGAGTTAGTTTGCTCTCCCCCTTAATCAAATATATAAGGTACAGAAGAGTTAGGGGGCGCTAAACATTGACCTAGAAGGTTGTATATTTAAAATTTTGTCCAAGTATAAGTACACGTTTAAGCTCGATAGTTTGAAAAATAGATAACATTTTTGAAAAGATTATGTAAATTGAACTTGTTCCTTATTCATCTCACCCATTCTAAGTGTCTTAGAATTGGTCACCTTATATGTTGTGTGAGATGATTCCAATTTTATCTTGATTAAGTTTTAATGATTTGAAACTTGTCAACCTTGCGTTAGATTCGGATTTGATCCTAAGCTCATCAAGTCACCTTTTCAAGATCTTGGCTTCCAGGTCGTGGTGAGGCACAGGGGCCTTCTTTGATCGGAAAAACGACCACTTCCTTAGACAAAGCCAATTTCGAGAAAGTAGTAACTTGACTCACCTAAGACCACTTCCTGGTCTAACTAGTCTAGGATACGGTGAGGTAGCTTCAGCTAGTTCCACTCGGTCAAGTGCACCGAACTAGATACGCCTTATCTAGCCCAAATACACAAGACTTCACTTTCCTAGCATACTATCATCTCACCGTGTCCTGATACTATGTTATCAAGCATTGACGAGTTATAGTCCTATCTAACCATTCTAAAAGAAATAAAAGGTTTAGGTTATCGGATATACTATTTTGGTATTAGCTCCCCCTGGATCATTGAACCGATATGGTCTGGTTAAGTAATGAACTTGATCCTTGGGAATCCAAAACCTATTGGTCCTTATATGTGAGTTTAATAAAGTTTTCGGGACCCACGCTTGGACTCGATGATGACTACGGTTTACGATAGACATGTAAGATATATTCGTAGTCTTTGAGCTATATCCGAGTCCGGCTCTATTGTACATGGCTCTCTGAGTTCCAAGAAGTCGGTTAAGATTCTTGGACCCTGTCGAGAACTTGTTCAACCGAGCTTCGAGCTCTTGGGCTTGCCCTTTCAAGAGAGAGTTCTCTTCTTCGAGTTTTTTAACTCGAGTTGAGTCCTCCTCTTGAACTCGACTAGTCGAAGAGTTTAGGGGTGTCTCTTGTTTGAGGGTTTCAACCTCCTCAACCAAGGACTCGACCCTAGACTCGGATTTAGCTAATTTTCTAGTTAGCAATTTAATCGTATTGTAAAGTGTATGAATTAGTGAGCGGCTAACCTTAATTTTATCTTTCGATCCGGCTTTGAGTTGCTTCTCGAAATAGTCCTCGAGTTCGGAGTCGGTGTTGTAATTGGATTCGGATTCGGACTCTGACTCAGACTCTTCGGGTCTTACCATGCATGCTATGCCGCCGCCTTCTTCGTTGTCCCATGTTGCATGAAAAGCCTTCTTTTTATTTGATTTGAATTGTGCCCTCTTTTGATTCTTTAGTAGCCTCCTTTCCTCCAATCCATCTTCCGTGACTACGTTCACTATTGCTTCCACCTTTTCCGATTCGGACTCCGATTCATCTTCGGGTTCGAGTTCATCTACTTGCCTAGTAGGTGGCTTGCTTCTTTGTCCTGCAAGTAGAGCAATACCTCTCTCGGCCCGGACCATGTTAGTTTGCTCATGAAGTTCAAACTCGGAAAATAATTCGTCTAACCTAAGCTTTGAAAGGTCCTTAGAGACCTTGTAGGCATCAACCATGGATGCCCACAAGGTAGTCCTAGGAAATGAATTAAGAACGTACCTTAGGAGGTCGCGGTTTTCGACCTTGTGTCTGATGGTGTGCAATCCGTTGACAATGTCATGGACGCGAGCATGTAGTTGCGTTGCCGTCTCACATTCCTGCATTTTTAGGTTATACAATTTATTAAGTAGTAAGTCACGCTTACTTACCTTCGCGTCGTTAGTCCCTTCGTGTAGTTTTATGAGTTTTGTCCATAGATCTTTTGCGCTGATGAAGGGTCCGATGCAGTTGAGCTCTTCCTTAGACAATCCGCATTGCAATATTTGGGTTGCCCTTGCATCGGCTTCGATTTGCCTCTTGGTTGCATTATTCCACTTGTCGAAGTCCAAAGGCTCGCCTTGATCATTAGTGGGTAGAGCAAAGCCGGTTTGGATGATTATCCAAGTCTCGACTTGTGTTTTTCGAAAACACTCCATCCGACCTTTCCAATAACGGAAATCATCTCCGTTAAAGAACGGAGGCCGGATGGTGCGGTACCCCTCAATGTGGGCCATAAAGAAAAACTTGCACACACAAAAAAAAACAACAAAACTTGCCAAGACTTGGTATTGGATTAGTAGTGCAGGAAATAAAAAGAAACAAACGAAAAATAGAAAGTTAAGCAAAGAAATAAGAAACTAAATGAAAAGTAAGTACTCACAACCTTCGATGTCCCCGAAAGGCTACTAAACGTCGATTTTTGAGGATGAAAACAGCTTGTTATGGGGTTAAACCCCCAGTAAGAAGTGTATATCTCTGCGAAAGCTTCGATTTGGTGGGTAGATCGTTTCTTGACTCCACTTGTAGCAAAAGTTATGCTCGTTTGATCGTGAGGTACTCCGAAGGCGATCAATACTTGCAAAAACACAACCAAAAACTATGTACCAAGACTTGGTCTTGGATTAGTAGTGTGGGAGAAATCTTAAAACGATAAATATGAAAATAAAAAACGCTCGACCGGTGGTTGCACCGAATCTGAGCGCCCCCGGCTCTGATACCAATTGTTGGATCGAAGCGGATCGCTAGAGGGGGGGGTGAATAGCGATAAAACTTTTTCGTACAAATTCGTTTCAAAACACTTATATGCAGCGGAAAGATAAATAAAAAATAAAAGAGACAAGTAGATTTTTTACTTGGTTCGTAGCCTTCGGCTACTACTCCAAGGCCCTAGTGATCCTTGATCACGCACGGAGGGCAAATCACTAATGAACTCCTCGTTGGAGGTAGGAGTTAATCGGATACAAAAACCACGAAAGAGACTCGAGATAGAGGGACACTCCCCCTCTTATCATTACGATAAAACCAAAATAAAAAGAAGTACAGAATTGAATTAAACTTAGATTATACCGACGACTCATAGATGGAAAGATGAAACCCTAGTCGTCGTGTCTGCAGAGCTTCGTCGTAAGAATGTCGGAGACTCATAGCATACCGGAAGCACTTGGAAGCTTTTTTAATTGATGAAAAACCCTAAGACAAGCCCTCCTTTTATAGCCTTTGAGCCCCTCATCGAATGGGTCTTCAACCAATCACAAATGGACACAAAACCTCTTTGAAATGGGGTGATAAGCCTTGACTCCTCGAAGCTGATCATTGACCATCAGTCAACTGATGGCCATCATCAGTCGACTGATGGTAGCATCAGTCGAGTGTTGAACTCCGACAGTCGACTGCTTGACGACAGTCGAGTCCTCCAAGATAGCAGTCGACTGTGTTGGTGCAGCAGACACCTAAGTCGAACCTGAGTTTTGATTATAGCAAACGATACAAAGTTAAGATTATATTGTTTTCTCACGAGCTGAATTGAGTGTGCAGAAGATTGCTATAGCTGGAGCTGAAGGCTAGCGACACTCGGAGGAAGCCGCGGTGGTCGGGCAACACTTGAGTGACTTCGGAGGGAGCCAAAGGAATCAAGTGGAAGGCCGGAAGCTAAAGCGACACATAAGTATCGAGGTAAGCTCGTGTGTGCGAGCGTAAGTGAGGTCGTATCCTCGTTACGGGGAAAGACTTAAGTGTAGATCCGACCCAAGACATATCATAGGTGGTCTAGGTCGAGATCGGACGGTCGACGACCGTTGAAATAATGTTTTCTTGAAGCTAACATTGCCTTGCGATCACGATCCGCCAACCTCAAGGACTCAATCGCTGGCCCATCACCGAGTGACTACGGCTAGCACTCGACTAATGCTGCCAGCAGTCGACTGGTGATGGCCATCAGTCGACTGCTGGTCAAAGGATCAACCTCGAGGAGTCAAGGTTTATCACCAAGTTTCAAGGGGAGTTGTGCTCAAATTTGATTGGCTAGGGTTCCTCTCGAAAAGGGGCTCAAAGGCTATAAAAGGAGGGCCAAACCTAGGGTTTTATCAACAATTCTAAGTGCTCAAAAGCCTCCATTACGCTGCAACTCTCCGACGACTCTACAACAACGAAGTGCTGCCAACAACCATAGCTTAAAGTTTCTTTTGTTTAGTTGTTGGTATAATCTTAATTTGTTATTGCTTTCAATATTGCAATTCTTTTCAATCGAGGTTTTTCGTTGCATTTTACTTTAATAGAAGAGAGGGTTTGTCTCTCTATCTTTTTGCTTCGAAGGCTTTTGTAATCAAAAAACTCCTACCTCCAACGAGGAGGAGTGTTTTAGTGAATTGCCCTCCGTACACGGTCTAGGACCATTAGGGCCTTGGAGTAGTAGCCGAAGGCTATGAACCAAGTAAAAAAACTATTTGTCTCATTTAGGTTTTATTTACATTTCCGCTGCATTTAATTGTCTATCGAACGTTTTAAAAGAAAAGTTTTTATCGCTATTCACCCCCCCCCCCTCTAGCGATCCGCTTCGATCCAACAATTGGTATCAGAGCCGGGGGTTGCTAAGATTTGGTGAAACCACCAATCTAGACATTTTTACAGATTTATTGTTCTTTTAATTCTGTTTATTTCTATTTATTTCGCTTTGTTAAGTTTTCTCCTGCACTACTGATCCAAGACGCGAGTCTTGGTACTCTTCTTTGTGTTTTTGTCGTTGCTAGTTTCTTCGTCTTCGTCTCCTTGTGTCTTTTGTTCTAATGGCCCATCTCGAGGGTTTTAGCACCGTCCGACCTCCGTTTTACAACGGAGATGACTTCCGTTATTGGAAGGGTCGGATGGAATGCTTTCTCAAAACCCAAATCGAGATGTGGATCATAATCCAAACGGGTTTCACACTTCCGACTAATGAAGTGGGTGACTCCTTGGATTATGATCAATGGACCATTGCGACAAAACGACAAGTCGAAGCCGACGCCAAGGCAACACAAATCCTCCAATGTGGCCTATCCAAGGAGGAGCTAAATCGCGTCGGCCCCTTCATAAGCGCAAAGGATCTTTGGACAAAACTAATCGAGTTACACGAAGGATCGGATCAAAGCTAAGGTTTGCAAACGCAATATGTTGTTCAATAAATTGTACACACTAAAAATGCAGGAACACGAGTCCGCGACGCAACTCCACGCCCGTGTCCAAGACATAGTCAACAACCTACACGCAATCGGGCAAAAGGTCGAAAACCGCGACCTTATAAGGTATATTCTAAACTCGTTTCCGAGGACTACCTTGTGGGCATCCATGGTCGATGCCTACAAGGTCTCCAAGGATCTTTCTAAAATTAGGTTAGATGAACTCTTTTCCGATTTCGAATTACATGAGCAGTCCAACTCGGAACCCGAGAGGGGTATAGCCTTGTTTGCAGGTTCAAAGAAGAAAATCACAAGCAAGCCACCACCAACCGAGGAGGAAGACGAGTCCGAAGAAGAAGTTGACCCAGAATTGACTGCTGAACTAATCAACCTAGCTCGAAGGATAGCCAAGGGACGAAAGCGAACCATGACTTGACCCAACCAAGGTAAGCCTAAAAGTTCTAATATTAGGTGTTATGAGTGTAACAGGTTTGGACATATCAAGTCCGAGTGCCCCAAGCTCAACCACCGAGAACCTAAGCACAAGAAGGCCCTCAACGCGACATGGGAAGAAGCGTCATCCGAAGAAGACGAAGACCACGTCTTCATGGTGAAATCGATTGAGTCAGACACGGAGACCGAACCTGAACTTGAGTCAGAACCTAAGGATGACTCGGACTACGAAGTTATCTTCAAGTCAAGCCACGGATACGCATCCGGTTCAAAAGATACCCTTAAAGTAAGTCGAACTTTATTTAATACTTTACAAAATACGGTTAGGTTTTTGTCTAGGAAATTAGTTAAATCCGAGTCCAAGGTTGAGACCCTAGTTGAGGAGGTCAAACTCCTCAAACACAAGGTCTCCCTAACCTCTTCGACTAGTCGAGTTCAAGAGAAGGACTAAACTCGGGTTGAAAAACTCGAAGTTGAGAACTCACTCTTGAAAAGTCAAGTCGAAGATCTTAGGAACACGTTGGAAAGGTTCACTTCGGGATCCAAAGGACTTGACCTCCTACTTGGATCTCAAAGGGTCGTGTACAACAAGGCTGGACTAGGGTTTAACTCAAACACGACTAATAGGTCGTATATATCGATTGTAAGTCGACATAGGAAACATGTCCAAGCATGGGTCCCTAAGAACCTTTTGATTTCAACTCTAGGATCCAACCCGTACTGGATTCCCAAGGACCAAATCCACTATGTTGATAAACCGAACCGATTCAATCGTCTAGGGGGAGCCAGTACAAAAGATGTTTGTGCTTTAACTTAGAAATTGCATGCTTTAACTTAGAAAGTTTGTGCTTTAACTTAGAAATTGCATGTTTTAACTTAGAAAGTTTGTGCTTTAACTTAGAAATTGCATGCTTTAACTTAGAAAGTTTGTGCTTGTGAACTCACTTAGAACATGAACATAACCAACTAAAATTCTTCGAAAAGATTGAGCCTCGGGGAGCCTCTTTTCAAAAACATAACCAACTAAATTTTTTTGAAAAGATTGAGCCTCGGGGAGCCTCTTTTCAAAAACATAACCAACTAAAATTCTTCGAAAAGATTGAGCCTCGGGGAGTCTCTTTTCAAAAATAACCAGTTAGACTAGGAAATAATCTTAGGTGAGTCAAGTCATCATTTTCTTGAACATGGCTTTGTCTAAGGAAGTGGTCGATGATCCGATAAAAGAAGGCCCCTGTGCCTCGCCACGACCTGGAAGCCATGATCTTGAAAAGGTAAACTTGATAAGCCTAGGGTCAAATCCAAATCTAACATAAAATTACTTGAACCTAAATCCACTTAATAAACTTAATTGAAAGTCATCTAAAAAAAACATAAGAATAACATGCTTGATCATATAGTCACAGGTGAGATGACCTAGGTTTAACAACTTACAACCAATTTTAAAAAAAAAATTATCTAACATCCAATCCAACCATCATGTGTGTAGGATCAATGGATGTTGGATAGCGGTTGCTCCCGACACATGACCGGGGATCAACTCAAATTCACGAAGCTTCGATTCAAACGACAAGGATCGGTAGCCTTTGGGAATAACGGCAAGCTCAAAATCATCGGATCAGGTGATATCGAGATTAACTCGAATTTTGTTATTAAAAATGTATTACTTGTAGAGAATTTTGAATATAACCTGCTTAGCGTAAGCCAATTATGTGACAATAACTATAAGGTCGTATTTTTAGAAAATGAATGTGTAATTAAAACAAATAAAACAGCTAAAACCATACTCAAAGGAACTAGGAAAAATAATATTTATACAATTAACTTAATCAATTCCTCAGCCAAATGTCTTATGACACAGGAAGAGGAATCTGTTGGGATGTATACTGAAAGCCTAGCTCTTTAGTATGAACATCTTTATTTTGAAATAAGAATCACATGATCATTGTTTGCACTTTTATATTTATTATATGTTGTGCATATTGTCTAATACTTTACATTGTAGATAACATGGTGCTTGGGTGATGGCACAGAAGATCATGTTATCAGTCCCTTGTAGAGTATAAGTAGAGGCTCACAACCAAGATGGTCTTGGACAAACGATTGGCATGGTTGTAGTGTAGCTTGGTATTGTTTTATCTTGAACATAGAGTTACACTAGTACACTTAGGTGCATTGAGCAGGACCGACATAGAGGTGATTCAATTTATTGCTGACTACATAATTGAATCGGACCTCGGATATTATGTTGTACATGCTCTTAATCCCGATATAATAACGGGCACATGTACTTAGTATTTATTTCTTTGATTTGCCAGAGGGTGAGATTTCTATGGATTAAATCAATATGCCCGGTAAGTTGGGAAATGATATTATTTACATGGTGTGTCGTTGATTATAGGAGGAATCCGTGTCCTATATATTAGGTTGATGATGTCCCCTTGAGGAGCTCATAAGGTTTATCATGTAAACCCCGCGGGTTGACTTAGTCAACATGATGATAAGGTTGAGTGGTACTACTCGAGGAGTTAGATGTTAATTGATTGATGGTCAGTAAATCAATCGATTGACGGACATTCGATATCTTAAACACGGGGAGATAAATGTACAAATAATATATGGAGCCCATATTAATTTATGGGGGTTGGTGAGGTAGTTCGATGATGATCCTCTTGTGGAATGGAACATCATTGATGGATCAAGTTTGTGTGGTTCCGATCCATCGGGTGGCCAAGACCCAACTCCTCCTCATGGTCCCTATCGTAGCCTTATATAAACCTCATGAAGTCTAGATCAAATGATGGAAAACAAATCTCTAAATCCGACGGTTAGGATTAAATCCCTAGAACCGACGGTGGAGATTAAATCTCTAGATCCGACGGTTGGGATTAAATTCCTAGAACCGACGATTGAGATTAAATCTCTAGATCCGACGGTTGGGATTAATTCCTAGAACCGATGGTTGAGATTAAATCTCTAGATCCGACGGTTGGGATTAAATTCCTAGAACCGACGGTTGAGATTAAATCTCTAGATCCGACGGTTGGGATAAATTCCTAGAACCGACAGTTGAGATTAAATCTCTAGATCCGACGGTTGGGATTAAATTCCTAGAACCAATGATTGAGATTAAATCTCTAGATCCTACGGGTGGGATTAATTCCTAGAACCGACGGTTGAGATTAAATCTCTAAATCCGACGGTTGAGATTAAAACCCTAGAACCGACGGTGGAGATTAAACCAAGGCCTAACCCTAACTCTATAAAAGGATGGCTATGGGTTGGGCGGCAAGGGGGATGAATGGTTCATGATGGATGCTAAGGAAATTAGGGTTTTGCCTAGTATGCTTGGGCGGCAAGCAACCTCATGGAGGAAACCCTAATTAGGGTTTTGGCTCCTTAGGTTGGGCGGCCAAGGTGATGAAGGATGGTGGGCGGCAACCTATGGAGGAGCTTGTCTTCTTCATTGAAGGTGGCTAGCTCCTAGATCTCTCCTCTCCACCATGCTTAGGCGGCAAGAAACCTATGGAGGAAACCCTAATTAGATTAGGGTTTGGCTCTTTGGATTGGGCGGCTAGGTTGGAAGTTAGGTTGGGCGGCAACTATAGGGGAAGGGCTCATCTTCTTCCTTCTAAGGGTTGGCCGGCCACTACCTTCTCTTCCTCTACCTTGGGCGGCAAGAAATCCAAAGGAAGCTTGGTTGGGCGGCTAGGGTTTGGAAGGTAAGGTAGGTGGCAACTATAGGGGAAGTGTTCTTCTTCTTCCTAGGGTGTTGGCCGGTTCCTATCCTCTTTCCTATACCTTTTGGTGGTGCCCAACCTATTCCTCTTTTCCTTTTGTTTTCCTCTTGGACGGCGGCACTAGGAGCTAGGGTTTGTCCCTAGTTCGGTTGCTTGGTTGTTTCCATTATGTTCTCTCTATTCTTGGGGCCGGCGGCATCAATCCTTTGTGGATTGGTGGTTGGCTCAAGCAAGAAGGGAAAGAGAGTTCTTCTTTCTTTGGATTGAAGAAGATCTAAGAAGCTTCAACTTGTGGAGGATCTTCGCCCACACGAAGTCTACAAGGAGGTTAGGACATACGATAGAAGATCAAGAGGTATAAAAGTTTTATAACTTTTATTTATGATCTTTGCATGTTTCTATTCTTAATCGATATGCTAGCTTAAGTTCTTTATGTTAGTATATGTTGATTATACTAGTTTGCATTTGCATATATTTGTATAATCATGGACCCCGATAAGAAACACAAAAACTGGCGATCCGTCCGTCGTCTCTTCCGCGGCTAATCGACTAGGAGAGTTGGTTGCTTGAACAACTAGTTTGTTCAAGCGTTCACTCGAGTCGTTAGCATGACGACGAATTGGTTGTGCTTAGGAAACTCATCCCATCCGGATTAGTTTTCATTAGTGAAAATTTTAATCCGGGGACATGGGAGCCAATGAGCATTCCGAGGACTAGCACATTGCCAACAATTGGTATCAGAGCCATGGTTTCCGGTTTTGTGTGTTTTTGGATTCGGTTACTTTCATGCACATATCATATATTTTGTATGCCGGATAATAGTAGGATGTGCGTAGGCTAACTTTTTGGTTGCAGGCATAAGATCCGACTATTATGGCTATATGTGTGTATGTGATTGTTTGTGTATGATTGTATATTATTTGAATCCTCGGGGTTGACGAGGCTAGATTAGTATTTAATTTTTGTAATTAAATACGGCATTGTTTAGCCACTCTTTATTTTATTTTACTTTCGATCTAGATTTCATGTACACTCCCTCGTGGAGTATAGGATCGATGGATGTAAAATAAAATAGGTTTTATACTCGGCTCGGATCTCCGGATGGCTCGTACATGGCATAGGAGGAGCGGACGAGGTGGCGACACGACGGGATGCATATTGGAGAACAATGCAATAATAGTTGGAAAAATTCTGATTTTTCCATATTTATTGCTGATTTGTTTTATATGCATGTTGTGTGTGCTTGAAAATTCCTCATTTTCAATTTACTAAGTGGGAGAGGGATATTTTAATTAATTCCCGCGACCTCCATTACAATTTGACATGTGATGCAACAAACTTGCGCGTCGGCTTTGAGTGCCTTCCTCCCCATCGGATGAGTTTGTTTGCGGATCACTAGGTCAAATAATGGTTATAGGAAATTATTTAGGAGCGTGTGTACTTCCCCATCGGTAAGGCACATAATCCGAGATAATTCCCTTAGTATCGTGTAATGGTGCACACTTAGATGCAAATAAAAAGTATCCTCCCCATCGGAGTCACTGCTTTTATTTGTAGGGTCAAAGAGGAACCAACTATTAATTTTATTTGTCAAAAAGTAAGGTTGACAAGATAATAAAATTAATGGGTAAAACCTCCTCTTACAAATGTAGAATTCGTATACGTCCACACTATCGTGGCATGCGATATTCTCGGTGTTTTGAGGTGTTGGTTGATTTCGGGATTTTATTATTTTGAGGAATCAATAATATTTGAAATCTAAAGTAATGATCTATGTGATTCTTAGGATTTTCAAAATTGATTTTCAGTCCACTTGTTGTAATACTAAAGGAAATAAACTTACTGTACCTAGTTAATGTTGATTGGAAAAGAATCTAGATGTTGTCTTATTTGCTAAGAAGTACAAGTATACACTCTTCAAAGAGTGTCCTCAAGCCATGGTTTCTCAAAAAGGTTTCTACTTCTAAGCCGAAAGGCAAGAAGAAGAAGAAACAAGGTGGAGCAAAGGTGGTGGGAGGATCTCAGGGAAGAGTGAATAAGCCGAAAGGCAAATACTTCACTTACTAGCAGACCGGACATGAGAAGAAGGATTATCCCAATCCGAAGCAAGAACAAAAGTATATCTTTTGGTCTAGTCGTTGTAACATGGTTAGCGGTGTTATCTATCGGCACCTGGTGTGTAGATACGAGAGCCACTAATCATGTCTGCAATACTTTGCAGGGGTTCCAGGAAACCCGACGACTAGCTAAAGGGGATATTACAATTTACTTGGGCAATGCCATGAAGATGGCGACTATTGCAGTGGGAGATGTTTTATTTATCTTTTGAGAAAAATAAAGTTTTTGGTTCTTAGAAATTTTCTTTATGTGCCTTTGTTTAGAAAGAATTGCTTTCAGTTTCTAAATTGTGGATGGATAATCTATTTCTTTTGATGACAGATTTGTTATAAAAGGAATAGGGACATTATCTATTCAGGTACATAGATAGGAAATTTATGACTTGAACCACGAGCTCCCACGATGCAAATAGAAGTTATTAACTCATCTTCTAATTCCAATAAGAGAAAAGAACCTTCGAAAATGAACCAAACATATCTTTGGGATCTTAGGCTTGGTCATATTAACCTAAGCAGAATTCAAAGGTTGATAGCTGATGGACCTTTGGGTTCATTAGTGGTGGAGGATCTCCCAACCTGCGAATCTTGCTTGGAAGTTAAGATGACCAAGAGGCCTTCAAGGCCAAGGGGTATAGATCCAAAGATGTGTTGGAATTGGTTCATTCTGATTCGTATGGTCCTATGTCTATCCAGGCAAGAGATAGTTTTGAATATTTCATCTTTTTCAAGATGACACTACGATTTAATCGTAGTGGTGAATACCTCTTGGGAGAGTTTAGGAATTACTTATCAGAGGCTGGGATTCAATCCCAATTGTCTGCACCTGACACACCCCAGCAGAATGGTGTAGCGTAGCGAAGGAAGAGGACTCTTATGGAGATGGTTAGATCGATGATGAGTTATTCTGACTTGCCAGATTCGTTCTGGGGATATGCCCTAGATACGACGGTATACATTCTGAACCTTGTTCCATCTAAATCAGTGCCTTCTACTCCCACAGAATTGTGGACTAGGCGGAAGCCTAGTCTAAGACATATTCGGATATGGGGAGTCCAGCACATGTGCTGAAGGCTGATAAGTTGGAACCTCATACAGAAGTATGCATGTTCGTTGGCTATCCTAAAGGAACGAAGGGTGGTTTGTTTTATAGTCCTAGAGATCAGAGGGTGATCGTTAGTACGAATGCCAGATTTCTAGAGGAGGACTATGTGATGAACCACAAGCCCACGAGTAGGATTGTTCTTGAGGAGTTGATCAGCACTAATCGTACAAGAGGATATACCACATGTCACTGCACCGCGTGTCACAGAGGATATACAGGTGATACCTCGTCGTAGTGGAAGGGTTGTGAAACAGCCTGATAGATTCATGTTCTTGGGAGAATCTTCTGATTTGGTCCCTGGCGAACATGAACCTGATCCCTGGACATATGACGAGGTAATCCAAGATATAGATGCAACATCTTTGCAAAGTGCAATAAATACTGAGATTGAATCTATGGATTCAAATCAGGTCTGGGAGCTCCTATGTATAGCAGCTCATATGAATTTATGAGGTGTGACAGATGGATGTCAAGACAGATTTCCTTAGTGGAAGTCTTGAGGAATCCATTTATATAAAGCGACCAGAGGAATTCATTGCTAAGGGCAAAAAGTATCTTGTATGTAAGCTTAATCGGTCCATTTGTGGATTGAAGCAAGCTTCGAGGTCTTGGAACATTCGCTTTGAGGAGGTAAATCCAGTCTTATGGATTTATTCAAAGTTCGGATGAGTCTTGTGTATATCAGAGATGTGACGGAAACGTAGTGGTATTTTTGTACTATACGTAGATGACATTTTGGTGGTTGGCGACAACATCGAAATGTTATCAGACGTAAGGGTATGGTTGTCCAAACAGTATGGTATGAAGGACTTGGGAGAAGTGGGTCACAACCTTGGGATCAAGGTTGTTGTGCTTATCCCAAGCTTCATACATAGACATGATTTTGGATCGTTTTAGCATGTAAAACTCCAAGAAGGGTTTTCTACCTTTCAGGCATGGAGTTCCTTTATCTAAGGAGATGTGTCCTAGATCATCTGAGGAGATAGAGGAGATGAAGGCGGTTCCTTATGCTTCGGCAGTAGGAAGCCTCATGTATGCGATGCTCTGTACGAGACCAGATATCTGCTGCAGTGGGCATGGTCGCAGACATCGAGTAATCCAGATGAGGATATTGGACGCGTAAAGCATATATTGTGGTGCCTGAGAAGGACTAGGGATTATATGCTAGTTTACCGGGCAGACAAATTACTCCCTGTGGGTTACATAGATTCTGATTTCCAATCTGATAGGGATAACAGTAAGTCTACCTCAGGTTTTGTGTTTACTTTTGGAGGTGGAGCTATAGTATGGAAGAGTATCAAGCAGAAATGCATGGTGGACTCTACCATGGAAGCTGACTGTATGGCAGCCTCTTAGGCGGCCAAAGAAGTTGGGTGGCTCAGGAACTTCCTGATGGACTTGGATGTGATTCCTGGTTTGCCCAGAACTATCATAATTTATTGTGATAATAATGGTGCAGTTGCAAACTCGAAGGAACCACGAGCCCATAAGGCTAGTAAACACATAGAGTGCAAGTACCACCTGATACGAGAAATTGTTAAGGAGGTAGAAGTTGCTATCACCTGGATTGCATCAGAGGATGACCTGGTAGACCCTTTTCACTAAGGCCCTTCTAGCGAGAGCTTTGATAGGCATGTGGAGGGAAGGGGATCAGATGTATGGCAGTATAATGACAGCATAGTCTTTTAGTATAAGTGGGAGATTGTTGGGATGTATACTGAAAGCCTAGCTCTTTAGTATGAACATCTTTATTTTGAAATAAGAATCACATGATCATTGTTTGCACTTTTATATTTATTATATATTGTGCATATTGTCTAATACTTTACATTGTAGATAACATGGTGCTTGGGTGATGGCACAGAAGATCATGTTATCAGTCCCTTGTAGAGTATAAGTAGAGGCTCACAACCAAGATGGTCTTGGACAAACCATTGGCATGGTTGTAGTGTAGCTTGGTATTGTTTTATCTTGAACATAGAGTTACACTAGTACACTTAGGTGCATTGAGCAGGACCGACATAGAGGTGATTCAATTTATTGCTGACTACATAATTGAATCGGACCTCGGATATTATGTTGTACATGCTCTTAATCCCGATATAATAACGGGCACATGTACTTAGTATTTATTTCTTTGATTTGCCAGAGGGTGAGATTTCTATGGATTAAATCAATATGCCCGGTAAGTTGGGAAATGATATTATTTACATGGTGTGCCGTTGATTATAGGAGGAATCCGTGTCCTATATATTAGGTTGATGATGTCCCCTTGAGGAGCTCATAAGGTTTATCATGTAAACCCCGCGGGTTGACTTAGTCAACATGATGATAAGGTTGAGTGGTACTACTCGAGGAGTTAGATGTTAATTGATTGATGGTCAGTAAATCAATCGATTGACGGACATTCGATATCTTAAACACGGGGAGATAAATGTACAAATAATATATGGAGCCCATATTAATTTATGGGGGTTGGTGAGGTAGTTCGATGATGATCCTCTAGTGGAATGGAACATCATTGATGGATCAAGTTTGTGTGGTTCCGATCCATCGGGTGGCCAAGACCCAACTCCTCCTCATGGTCCCTATCATAGCCTTATATAAACCTCATGAAGTCTAGATCAAATGATGGAAAACAAATCTCTAGATCCGACGGTTGGGATAAATTCCTAGAACCGACAGTTGAGATTAAATCTCTAGATCTGACGGTTGGGATTAAATTCCTAGAACCGATGATTGAGATTAAATCTCTAGATCCAACGGTTGGGATTCCTAGAACCGACGGTTGAGATTAAATCTCTAAATCCGACGGTTGAGATTAAAACCCTAGAACCGACGGTGGAGATTAAACCAAGGCCTAACCCTAACTCTATAAAAGGATGGCTATGGGTTGGGCGGCAAGGGGGGTGAATGGTTCATGATGGATGCTAAGGAAATTAGGGTTTTGCCTAGTATGCTTGGGCGGCAAGCAACCTATGGAGGAGCTTGTCTTCTTCATTGAAGGTGGCTAGCTCCTAGATCTCTCCTCTCCACCATGCTTAGGCGGCAAGAAACCTATGGAGGAAACCCTAATTAGATTAGGGTTTGGCTCTTTGGATTGGGCGGCTAGGTTGGAAGTTAGGTTGGGCGGCAACTATAGGGGAAGGGCACATCTTCTTCCTTCTAAGGGTTGGCCGGCCACTACCTTCTCTTCCTCTACCTTGGGCGGCAAGAAATCCAAAGGAAGCTTGGTTGGGCGGCTAGGGTTTGGAAGGTAAGGTAGGTGGCAACTATAGGGGAAGTGTTCTTCTTCTTCCTAGGGTGTTGGCCGGTTTCTATCCTCTTTCCTATACCTTTTGGTGGTGCCCAACCTATTCCTCTTTTCCTTTTGTTTTCCTCTTGGCCGGCGGCACTAGGAGCTAGGGTTTGTCCCTAGTTCGGTTGCTTGGTTGTTTCCATTATGTTCTCTCTATTCTTGGGGCCGGCGGCATCAATCCTTTGTGGATTGGTGGTTGGCTCAAGCAAGAAGGGAAAGAGAGTTCTTCTTTCTTTGGATTGAAGAAGATCTAAGAAGCTTCAACTTGTGGAGGATCTTCGCCCACACGAAGTCTACAAGGAGGTTAGGACATACGATAGAAGATCAAGAGGTATAAAAGTTTTATAACTTTTATTTATGATCTTTGCATGTTTCTATTCTTAATCGATATGCTAGCTTAAGTTCTTTATGTTAGTATATGTTGATTATACTAGTTTGCATTTGCATATATTTGTATAATCATGGACCCCGATAAGAAACACAAAAACCGGCGATCCGTCCGTCGTCTCTTCCGCGGCTAATCGACTAGGAGAGTTGGTTGCTTGAACAACTAGTTTGTTCAAGCGATCACTCGAGTCGTTAGCACGACGACGAATTGGTTGTGCTTAGGAAACTCATCCCATCCGAATTAGTTTTCATTAGTGAAAATTTTAATCCGGGGACATGGGAGCCAATGAGCATTCCGAGGACTAGCACATTGCCAACAGAATCATGGTTGTGGCACCGACGACTCGGTCACTCGCACCCAAGACTCGTCCACAAGATGAGTCAGAGTGGCTTAGTCAGAGGCTTACCCAACCTCAACAATTTGGTTAATAAAATCTGTAATGCTTGTCAACAAGGAAAACAACCTAGGACACAACACAAGTTAACTAACCAAGAACGAACCTCAAGTGTACTTGAGCTCCTGCATATGGATCTATTCGATTCGCATGGAGCCAAGTCACTCAATAGAAGTCAATATTGCTTAGTCATAATTGACAACTACTCCAGGTTTACCTGGGTTAGGTTCATCGAACATAAAAATGATACCCTAGATCAATTAATCAATCTATTCAAATTAATCGAGAATCAAAAAGACCTTAAGGTTAAAAGACTTAGAAGCGATCATGGTGGTGAATTCGAAAATCAAAGGTTCACCAACTTCTGTAACCTAAACGGATACCACCATGAATTCTCTTGCCCTAGGACCCCTCAACAAAATGGCCTAGTGGAGCGGAAAAACCGAACTCTACAAGAAGCCGCTAGGACCATGTTGAACGAATACGACCTACCTGATAGGTTTTGGGCAGAAGCTGTTAGCACGGCTTGCTATGTCCAGAATAGGATCCTTCTGGTAAAAAGGCACCTTAAGACCTCATACGAAATTTATCACGATAAAATACCTAACATCAAGTACTTTAGGGTATTTGGGTGTAAGGTACATATCCTAAACACTAAAGATTACCTAGGGAAATTTACATCCAAAACCACGACCGAAATCTTTCTAGGATACTCGACTACAAGTCGAGCTTATAGAGTATATAACGACGACACCCTTAGAGTCGAGGAGACTATCAATGTAGTATTTGATGAAGTACCCGAACCTATAAAACCCTTAATGACCCCAAGTGTTGAGCCCACTGATACCAAACTCGTCTCCGACCCTGAGATCGAGTCTAATCCACATCAACCAACTTCTCTTGTCGACCAAGTGACAAGTGATCCGAGTCAAACTAGTGTTCAACCAAGTCACCCCATTGATCAAGCATTAGGTGACACAAACCCAACCCAATCTAGGATTCAGACTAACCACCCTATCGATCAAGTGATAGGAGATCCTAATCTAGGAGTTCGAACTAGAGCATCCTATAGGAACCTTAGTCAAATTTCCTTAATTTCAAAAATAGAACTCAAATCAATTGAACAAGCTCTTCTTGATCCCGATTGGATTATTGCAATGCAAGAAGAGCTAGCTCAATTTACTAGGAATGAAGTGTGGGAATTAGTACCACCACCTAAAGATAAAACGATAATTGGAACAAGGTGGGTGTTTCGAAATAAGCTTGATGATAAAGGTGAAGTAGTTAGAAACAAGGCTAGGTTAGTCGCCAAAGGGTTTAGTCAAGTCGAAGGCTTAGATTACGACGAAACCTATGCCCCAGTAGCTAGACTCGAATCCATTCGAATGTTGCTAGCTTATGCCGCACATTGAGTATTTAAGCTATTTCAAATGGATGTTAAGTCAACATTCCTAAATGGATACATTAAAGAAGAAGTTTATGTTAGCCAACCCCCCGGATTCGAAAATCTAGATAAACCCGACCATGTTCTAAAACTTAAGAAAGCGCTTTATGGACTTAAACAAGCTCCTCGAGCTTGGTACGAGAGACTTTCAATCCATCTTAAGTCAAAAGGGTTTAACTAAGGCTTAGTTGACCCAACTCTCTTCGTAAAAACCTTAGGTAAAGAAATATTCATAGCTCAAATTTACGTAGACGATATAATTTTTGGAACCTCTAACTCAGCCTTACTAAACGAGTTCGTTTCACTCATGGAAAGTTAGTTCGAAATGAACTTGGTAGGCGAGTTAAGTTTCTTTTTAGGTCTACAAATTAAACAAACTAAGGATGGTATATACCTATATCAACAAAAATACACTAAGGAGTTAATTAAAAGATTTGGAATGCAAGACGCTAAGATAATAAACACCCCAATGGCGATTAATGTTAACATAGGAGAAGACCTAGAAAGTAAGTCCATTGACTTAAAGTACTATAGGAGCGTGATAGGAAGTCTCCTATACTTAACTGCGAGTCGACCCGACATCCTATTTGCAGTAAGTATGTGCGCCAGGTTTCAAACCTGTGCCAAGGAGTCTCACCTAATCCTAGTTAAGCGTATTCTTAGATATCTAAAGGGTACACTTAATGTCGGTATTTGGAATCCTAGATCTACCGAGTTCGAACTAATCGGCTACTCCGATTCGGATTATGCCGGTAGTAAACTCGATAGAAAGAGTACGAGTGGTTGTTGTCAACTTCTCGGCTCAAGTCTAGTAAGTTGGTGCAGTAGGAAGCAACATTGTGTTGCCTTATCTACCACCGAAGCCGAATACGTTGCGATGGGTGAGTGTGTAACTCAACTTCTTTAGATGAAGCACACTCTCCGAGACTTTAGGTTGGACTTCACCAAAACTAAAATTTTTGTAGACAACATAAGTTCGATAAATCTAACTAAGAACCCTATATGCCATTCAAGGACAAAGCATATAGAGGTAAAACACCATTTCATTCGAGAACATGTAGCCAACGGCTCCATACAACTCGAATATGTTGACTCGAAGTCTAACCTAGCAGACATGTTTACTAAACCACTACCCGGCGAATTTAGTCTCTTGAGACGAAAATTGGGCATGTGCGTAGTAGAATAGGAACTTGCAAATTATATTTTCTTACTACTATTTCTTAATTTTCATGGAACTAGCATAGGACATACCTTAGATATCATGCACCTATAGATTTAAGGAGCCAGTACATCTCACAACACATAGGACTAATGTGTTTGTGTACTTAGCCACGTAGATGGGCGTGAGATGTTAGGACCCTACTCCTGGTTCCAGATGTAGAGCTAGTGCATCGCTATGAACCACGGAGTATAATCGTACATACTAACCGACTCTGACCAGGACTGGTTGATCTTTCATATCAATCAAGCCAAATATGAGTCGAACATTTTATAGATGAACTTATTTTCAGTATATTATTTTCAAAATAATGTGGAACATGCTTGGACTTTAAAAGTAAAACTTATTTTTCCACACACACTCTCACTCTTTTCGATATATGGCAAAAGGGGGAGAAAAAGGCCAAAGTTAAGGGATCAATATTTTTTCTTGCCAAGACTTACAAACTTTAGTTAACTTGTTAACAGAAAGTAATTTACTTAAACTTTAAGTTAACTTGTTAACAAAATGGAAGTAAAGGCCAAGGTTAAGAAATCAATTTTTTGATTTCTTAACTTAAAACTAATTTTAAATACTATGGCCGATATTAAGTAATTTCGGTTACTTAATTCTTTTTTTAGTAGCAAATATCAAGGGGGAGAGTTAAAACTCTTTCTCAAGTACTCACCCTCGGTCAAGGGGGAGGATTCCTCAAGGGGGAGCACTTGAAAAAGAGTTTTTATATAATCCTGCTCATTCATGCATATCTCTTACTCATTTTACTTAATGCACTTAATTTATTTTTCTTAAACTTTGTATGCGGGTGCATATCTCTAACTCATTTTACTTAATGCACTTAATTTATTTTTCTTAACTTTGTATGCGGGTTTGCCATAAATCAAAAAGAGGGAGATTGTTGGTGCAGCAGGTACCTAAGTCGAACTTGAGTTTTGATTATAGCAAACGATACAAAGTTAAGATCATATCGTTTTCTCACGAGCTGAATCGAGTGTGCAGAAGATTTCTATAGCTGGAGCTGAAGGCTAGCGACACCCGGAGGAAGCCGCGGTGGTCGGGCGACACTTGAGTGACTTCGGAGGGAGCCGAAGGAATCAAGTGGAAGGCCGGAAGCAAAAGCGACACGTAAGTATCGAGGTAAGCTCGTGTGTGCGAGCGTAAGTGAGGTCGTATCCTCGTTACGGGGAAAGACTTAAGCGTAGATCCGACCCAAGACATCAATGTTTTCTTGATAATGTATAGTATAGGTGGTCTAGGTCGAGATCGGACGGTCGACGACCGTCGAAATAATGTTTTCTTGAAGCTAACATTGCCTTGCAACCAACATCAGTCGACTGCCAACCTGAAGGACTCGACTGCCGTCCATCAGTCGAGTGACTACGGCTAGCACTCGATTGATCGCCAGAATGATCGGTGATGGTCATCGATCAGCTGGTCAAAGGATCAGCCTCGAGGAGTCAAGGTTTATCACCAAGTTTCAAGGGGAGTTGTGCTCAAATTTGATTGGCTAGGGTTCCTCTCGAAAAGGGGCTCAAAGGCTATAAAAGGAGGGTCAAACCTAGGGTTTTATCAATAATTCTAAGTGCTCAAAAGCCTCTGTTACGCTGCAACTCTCCTACGACTCTACAACAACGAAGTGCTGCCAACAACCATAGCTTAAAGTTTCTTTTGTTTAGTTGTTGGTATAATCTTAATTTGTTATTTCTTTCAATATTGCAATTCTTTTCAATCGAGGTTTTTCGTTGCATTTTACTTTAATAGAAGAGAGGGTTTGTCTCTCTATCTTTTTGCTTCGAAGGCTTTTGTAATCGTAAAACTCCTACCTCCAATGAGGAGTGTTTTAGTGAATTGCCCTCCGTACACGGTCTAGGACCATTAGGGCCTTGGAGTAGTAGCCGAAGGCTACGAACCAAGTAAAAAAACTATTTGTCTCATTTATGTTTTATTTACATTTCCGCTGCGTTTAATTGTCTATCGAACATTTTAAAAGAAAAGTTTTTATCGCTATTCACCCCCCCTCTAGCGATCCGCTTCGATCCAACAGACTGATGCTTGCTGCAAGTCAAAGTTAGCTCAACAAAAACATAATTTCGACGGTCGTCGATCGTCCGATCTCGACCTAGACCATCGATGGGATGTCTTTGGTCGGATCTATGCTTAAGACCATCCCCATAAGGAGGATACGACCTCACTTACGCTCACACACACGAGCTTACCTCGATACTTACTGCGTCGCTTTCGCTTTTGGCCTTCCACTCGATTCCTTCGGCTCCCTCCAAAGTCACTCGAGTGTCGCCCGACCACCGCGACTTCCTCCGGGTGTCTCTAGCCTTCGGCTTCAGCTTTAGCACTTTTCTGCACACTCGATTCAGCTCGTTAGATAATGATATATCCTTGACTTTGTGTCTTTTGCCATAATCAAAATATAGGTTTGACTTAGGTGCCCCTGCACCAACATATTGTACTCAAAATTTTCATCGTAACGAGGTGAGGTAGGCTTGTTGCCTCATCCTCAATTTGGTTTTCATTATAATCGTTGTCTCTTACCTCCAACGAGGAGGAGACTTATAGTGGATTGCCCCTTCGTACGCAGTCAAGGATCGCGAGGCCTTGGAGTAGCAACCTTTTTATTGTGAACCATGAAAAAACATAGGTGTTTATATTTATTTTATTGTCTTTACTTCCGCTTTAATACTCGAGTTTTCGACAAATGAAATGAAGTTTTTACTATCGCTATTAACCCCCCCTCTAGCAATTCAGTCGACCTAACATGGATTACTTTTCAAAATGGGTGGAATCTGAACCTTTATCTATGATCACAGAAAGTGTGGTGATATGATTTCTTTGTAAGAATATTATCTGCCATTATGGAGTTCCCCGAAAGTTGGTCAGTGACAATGGACACATGTTCCAAAATCGAAAAATTAGAGAATGATGTCAAAGTCTCAATATTCAATAGGCCTTCACTTCGGTATCTCATCTTCAGGATAATGGTCAGATGGAAGTAGTTAACAGAATTCTCATTCAAGGGTTAAAAATGAAGTTGGGGGCCAAGCGAGGAAATTGGGTGGATGAGTTGCCTGGGATACTATGGGCTTATCGAACCACACCCAAAACAACCACTGGAGAAACCCCATTCAGTCTGGTGTATGGAACTGAAGTCGTCATCCCGGTGGAAGCCATTCTGAATAGTTCCCGAGTTGAAGGTTATGAGCTAGAGCAAAATCAAATCTTGAAATGTACTGAACTAGATTTGTTGGAAGAGAGCTAAGAGAATGCTAGGATCCAAGCTGAAGCATACAAGAGAAGAATACAATAACTCTTCAATAAGAGGGTGATACCAAGGAGATTTCAGAAGCGCGACCTAGTTTTAGGCAAAGTCAATCCTGTAGGGGATTTTGAAAAGATAGCCTCTAATTGGGAAGGACCATATACAATCACTCGCCGAGTTGCTGGATCAGCATATTACTTAAGAGATGTTGAGGGCAAGGAGTTGCCTAGGCCCTGGAATGCTATGCATTTAGAATATTTTTATACCATGTAATTGAAAGACATCAATGAGAAGAGTTATCTATTACAAGTTTTCTATTAATCATTAAAAAGGAGAAATGTCACTCAAATATAGTTCCATATCAATGAAATCAATAACTGTTTATAACTAAAAGAAGAAGAAGAAAATGGAAAATACAGCCTAAAATGATCAGGGGGATAACGGTTGAAACCAGTTTCCTAGTTTAAGAAAGGAGCTAGCTGGTGAGATGGAGGGAATCCTTGTGAGGCATATTGTTTGACTGTCTCGTTGAAACCATCTTTGAATGTGGCCTGCATTAGGGGCTTCAAGTGTTCTTGTCGGCATTTGTCAGCAGCATACACATCTTGAGGAAATTTTATGCAACGCTCTCGATGCTCCAAAAAGTCTTGTCGAATTCGACAATACTGGGGTGATGTCTGAGTAATGGTATCAATCAAGATATACATTCCTTGAGATTGAGAAGCATAGTCTTGCTAAATGACCCTTAACATATTTATCAAATCTTGGTGCATCGAAGTTGAAATCTCCCTCACTATTGTAGTATGCACCCTGGACTGGGCAACTTTGTGTCTCACTCTCTGCAAAGAAACTTCATGCTGGTGCACTTGAGAAAGGACTCGGTTCCTCTCTAATATTAAAGATGAATTGTGGAAAATCTCCCTACTTACTTGAGCTTATAAGGTGGGTATAGTCTCGGCATCTCATTGTTGTTGTCGTTGAGCCTCTGATAGCTGGGCACGACACTGGGCCAGTTCATGGAGCAAAAAATCTTCTCTTTGCTTGAATTTTTCCTGTGCTATAGAATTTGTGATGGATTGTTGCGAAACTTGTTGTTGAAGCTATACTTGGTAATGGAAAAAGGAGCGCTTCAACTCTTGATAATTCATCATCGCCTGAACACAACAGATTAGAAGAAGGATCACTATTAAGGGTGCATGTAATAATGGCTTAGAAAAGCTTACAAGCTCCAAAACATGCTGCAAACTCTCCATCCATGGTATTAATTCATCCAGATTAAGGATGCGGAAGTCTCTTGCAGAAGGTGAAGGAGTAGAAGCAATGAGAAGGGTTGTTTCACTCATAAATGGTGGAGGATGAGATGCCGCATTTAAACTTTTTATTAGCTCAAGAGGAAAAAGAGGGGAGGTTCCGAAGGAAAAAGGGGAAATGTCACTACAAGGTAGGGGGTTAGGGTTTTGGCTTGAAGAAGGGCAACTCAAGGGTTCCAAAGATGAAGGGAAAGAAGAAAGGGAAATGGGGGAGGTCATAACTAGTAGAAAATAGGAATGTCAGTTGTAAGGGAGGATGTGGAAGTGATGAGGAAAAGGGGCGTAGCCAAAGAACTTCCTTCGGGGTAGACAGAGGTGGAAGATGGGAAGGGGAGGCTTAATGGTGGAGGAATGGGGTCAAAATTTTCCAACTGAACGGCAGAAGAGTGAGTACACTTTGCAAATCGAGAGGAAGTAAGAAGAGGGGAATTTGGTTGTATGAGTGATATGTACATCGGGGTAGAGGCAACGACGGAAGGAGTGAAAGTAGGCAAAGGGGATGTGAGAATCGGAAGCCCCTCTTCAACCAAGGAAGGGGTGCCAAAGGGGAAACTAGGGTTGGACCGTTGATGGAGGTAAAAAATTATTCCGATCTGAGAAGGCAAGGTCATAGATTAGATTGTCACTATTTCTTTAGCTCGGCAATAGTTGAAGCTCTTTTTCTTGTACAGTGGTAGGTCGGAGGAGTAGGGTTTAAGGTAAATACACTATAGAATATGATGGAAGTATAAAATTATTCTGATCTGAGAAGGCAAGGCCATAAATCATATCGTCACTATTTCTGGTGCTCGACGTTAGCCGAAGCTCTTATCCCCATGCAGTGTTGGATAGGACAAGTAGGGTTTAAAGGAAATACACTATGGAAGATGACGAAAGTGAAAAATTATTCCGATCTGAGAAGGCAAGATCATAGATTAGATCGTCATTATTTTTAGAGCTTGACTTTAGCCGAAGCTCTTATCCCCATGTGGTGGTGGATCGGAGGAGTTGGGTTCAAGGTTGATGCACTATTGAAGATGACGAAAGTAAAAAATTATTCCAATCCGACTAGGTGAAGCCCTAGATCATATCATCACAATTTTTATAGCTTAGCTTTTGTCGAAGCTCTTATCTCCATGTAGTGGCGGATCGGGGAGTTGAGTTCAAGGTAGATGCACTATTGAAGATGATGAAAGTAAAAAATTACTCTAATTTGGCTAGGCAAAGCCCTAGGTCTAGTCGTCACTATTTTTATAGCTTGGCTTTAGCCGAAGCTCTTATCCCTGTATGGTGGTGGATCGGAAGGGTAGTGCTAACTCGGCTGTGAGGGAAGTTTTTTTATCTTAGTGCGGTGATAGATCAGAAGAGTTAATTTTATTTTTTAAGAATGGTGGAACACATTTCATTCTATGAGGACAGCGAGCTGAAGCAAGGGGGAACTATGAGAGATACATTGGCAAATGGAGGATGCTATTATACACAGTGAATGTGGGGCTCGGAGAAGGGATTATGAAGGTACCTCTTATCAAGGAAGGTAGATTGTTTAATGGCATCAAGGATAAAATTTTCTCATAAAGCAACATATTCTTTTGGAATAAGATAGATAGGTTTTGTACAATACATTTATTCAGAGTTCCAGCAAACATTACAGTTATGCCAAAAAAGAAAAACTAAGGTCCCTCATAGATTATCTTTTCCTCTGTGGGGATGATGGGTGGTGAATTAGTGGCGCGAAGAGAGCCAGCTAGCATGTACCGATGGCTGAGAGCTCGGTGGGCTGCACGGAGTCTTGCAAAACTACGCTTAGTAATGAGCAGCTCCTGACGAAGGGTGTAAGCTTGTGTGGATGAAACTTGGAGGTGGTTTTTGAGATCTCTTGTGATACTCTCTAATTCTGCTATATGTTGTTGGTCTTCTATGAGGGGTTTTGGAGAAATGGCCATGCTTTCTGGTTCAGAGGGGTTAGCCATCGACAGAGTGGAAAGCAAGAAGTAGTATGAAGATAGAAGGTTTCACAGGAAGTATTTGTAGAAGGGAAGGGGCATTAATTCATTTTCTTGAATATGGAGTGATGAAAGGGGTAATTGAAGGGTTAGTGTTGGGAATGGGCAGGGCATTGACAAAGAGGTGACTGATCATATTCCCAGAAAAGGGGATAAGAGCTAATCAACCATGAGCCGACTTCGATTCAGGGTTGCCTGGAAGAAGTGAATCTCGCTTACTTGAGGAATGTCTTGGGATAATTTGAAGGTATATTATTTTCAAATTTGTCAGGGTAACTCTTATGGTGGTAGAGTATCAGTTGGCTGGCACTAAGAAAGTCTTTAGCCAAAGGTAGTTAAGCATGAAAAAGGGAAGGTATCGACTCAGCAGATAGAATATATTTATCAAAATAGTAATGATTCAACAATTTAGAAGAAGAAAGAAATGCAGGCTACTTTACAAAAAATTAGTACTTTATACATGTCTTGTTTTAGTCATTCCTTACAACCTATAGAAGGGAAGCCTCATAAGTCAAAGATAACATCCGGATATTCATCTATAGCAGCCACCACACTTAGGAAGCTAGTATCTGTACCCGGGGGAGGATGTCCATGAGCGGCATGTTGTTTGTTGGCTCCCTTAAAGCCTAGGATGAATAGCTCAGCTGCCTTGTCTCCAAATTTTATTAATAACTCCTGCTCCTGTTCCTTCCATAGAGCTTCCTCAGTGGCTATTTGATTGACGAGAGTAGTCCTCAGATCGTCTCTCTCTTTGGCAATGGCTATAGTATGTTGGCTTATAGAAGTCATGACCTGAGAATGCTCCAGTTGTAATGCTCGTATTTGTTCAGTTATCTCTGTCAGAGCCCCTGGAAGTGTAGATACTTTGAAGTAAACATCCTCTAGTTGTGTCCGACTTGATTCTAGTGAGGCCTTCAAAGTTTTGATAATTGATTGGGCCTTCAGTAGTATAGCAAAGGACTCTGATTTTTTGGCTTGTGTTTTCCGGAGCTAAACTTAGCACTATGACAATTCTTGGGACAGGGCATTAAGATGCTAGATTTTCTCAGTTTGTAAGAATTGTTGAACCTGAAGGGAATCAGCCATTTTGAGGGCTTCCTCTTTAGCACGCCCTGCTACCGTTAGTTATATCTACAATTCTTCACAACAAGCAGCTAAAACAACCTCCCGCTATTTGCTGTCAACAAGCTGCTGAACCATCTTTTTCAGTTGAACCTGGTAGGCATTATGGCGAGCCACCATAGTAGACTGATAATAGGCCAAATGCTGAGCCGCTTCATTGTAATTGGTGATCGCCTGTATAAAGGGAAGAAATATTTTAGAGGTAAATGTTAAGATATGACAAATATGGTAGGGTTAAGGGAGGATACCTCTGACAAATTCTTCCACAGACGTTCAAAGGGGCCTTGTACTCCTGACTGGTTGAAGAGTTTAACCTCGTGGGGAGTACGTATCTTTAGTACGGACCTGAGGGTAGTAGAGGGGGGGATTGAGAGGCAGAATATCCCCTATAGGAAAAGGAGGTTCTTCCTTAAGGAAGGAGGGATCGAAAGAGGCAAAATCGGGAAGTGGGGAAGGGGGATGAGGTAACATTGGGGGTGCAATCAAAGGAGGAGAAGATAGAAAAGGATCAATTTCTATGGCGGAAGAAGAAGGAATTGAAGATGTAGGTAAAATGGGAAGATGCTCTCCGGGAATAAGGGGAAGGTTGTCAGGAGAATGGATGTCCTCCTCAACAAGATAGGAGATAATAAGATGGCGGCATTGGCGAAGTAGGAGAGGAGGTGGGCTAGGGGATTGAGAAGATGAGGTTGCAGGAAGAGTCGTAGAGATGGCAGGACCCCCCTTATGTAGGCGAAGTTTCTTGGGAGGCGAAGAGGTAAAACAGGGGATTTTCCCCTTGCGCATTTTCCTTGGGGTTTGTTGGACATGGTTTTTTTTACGCTATCCCGAGCCCTATGCATCAAGTCGTCTGCAATGCAAGATGTCCAGAATAATAGATAGCAGTAACAAGAATTAACAGACATTATATATGAAGTGTTGGTAGTAACCTACCTATTACAACGGAATCATCCAGGTGGAAGGGGGACAACCCGTAATGGCTTAGGATGTGAGCATCTAATAAAAGGTTAGAATTGTAGTGGTGTTTTTTCAACACATTATGGACCTCAGTAAAAGGGCATTGAAGCCTACAATCCTAGAAAAGAGGTAATTCTGAAAGGGCAGTCTTCCAAGTATCAAAGTAAGAGAGTGGGGTAAGGAGTTGGGAAAAGAAATATAGCTCCCTCCAACCTTAATGGGAGGAGGTCTTATTAGTAAAAATTGGCAATCTGGATGACTAGAAAAATAAAAAAACACCTATCTTTGAAGTTTTTAGTTGGAAAAGGTGTTGGTGCAATCGATCCAGGTTACGATTGACCAGACTCGAGTTTGACTCAAGTAGTGTTTTGATGTTTGATGATGAGTTGACAATTGTTTGACAATGGGTTGATTGTATGGTAGATATGGGGTTGACCATATGATGGAGAAGTTCAAGTGGGACAGTTGGCATGGAAAGTCCAAGCATGGGTCTTGGCAATGGGGAAGTCCAAGTCTTGAGTACTTGGCATGGAAAGTCCCAAGCATGGGTCTTGGCAAGGAAAGTCCAATTATGGGTCTTGGCAATGGGAAAGTCCAAGTCTTGAGTATTTGGCATGAGAAGTCAAAGCATGAGTCTTGGCAATGGAAATTCTAAGCTTGAGTCTTGGCAATTGGAAAGTTCAACATGGAGTTGGTATGGAAAGTCCAAGGGTGTAGTCTTGGCCACGTAAGTCTAAGTGTGTGGTCTTGGCGGTGAAAGTCCAAGTCATGGGTGCTTGGCAATTGGGAAGTCCAAGGGTTAATATTGGCGGCGTAAAGTCCAAGGGTGGAGTCTTGGCAGCATAAGTCCAATGGTTGGCGGCGTAAAGTCCAAGCGTGTGTCTTGGCAGCGTAAGCCCAATGTGCTTTGACGGTGTAGACCAACTTAGCATGACAATAGCCAATGGAAGTGTAGGGAATCTATGCGTGCTCGGAAACATTTCGCAAGTACTTAAGCAGCAGAAAAATAAGATCCCTCCAGATATCCATGCGAAAACTATACTCGTTTGACCGATTCTATCCTATGAGATTCGTAGTTACCTTCGATGTGTGCCCTTCGCAATCTCGTCAGCAACACTTGTGTGCAAGGTGTCCAGATCTCATCACGGGCAGGATGTCCGCGCCTCCATGGTATGCACACGAACCATGAGGTGAAGAGGAACGAAACTATGGTGTGAACCACAAGGTGTTGGTTCGGCCAAGAAGGTAGAAGAGCAAGGTGAAGAAGATCACACTCAAGAAAAAAGACAACACCCACAAAACCAAAAGTCTCATCAAATCCTCTTTTATATTCAACCATTGAATATGAAGGGTTTGTGACTCTTGGTTTCCATGGAAATAACACCTCATTAATTCCATTTAATGATCATGCAACCCTTCTTAATGGTGAGTCTCACTCAATCCGAATTTGACTTGAGTCTAACTCGAGTCAGATTCATTGGGTATACCTTGAGTCCTACTCAATCCAAATTTGACTTGAGTCCAACTCAAGTCAAATTCATTGGGTATACCTTGAGTCCCACTCAATGAGTCTAATCTATATTAGACTCAACCCGATGGCCCAATAGCTCATCACATGAGCCATCTCCAACTCATATGTCCTAAGTGTGTGACCCAATAGGTTCTCGTAACGTTGACAATGTTTCTAAAACCCTTTTAGAGATATAAGCAATAAGTGGCATCTAGCAATACATCATTGCTACCCAAGTGACGAGAATGTCGAGATCCGACATAACCTTTCCGTGACTACTATCTTGTATGACTCACTCCTTCTATCCTTTATATCTAGATTGATCAATGAGGTTTCTTGATCTCCAAGTAGACTACTCAACCAAATAAGCTCATTATCTCATATTGACTTATTTGAGCATGACCATGCATTTTAGCAGTCCTACTCTATCAAGGGGCCCATAGATATCACTTCCATTATATGGAAAGGATAAATCCCATCTACATCACTCACATCCCTTCGCATAACATATTGCATATCCAATGATCGCCTTTATAGTCACCCTGTTACGAGTGATGTTTATGACACTCATTACGTAGGGAACCATAGTGACTTCAGGTCTAGGGATTATTCATACCAATAGTTACATGAGAATGTTTACGACACTCATATAACGATCCATGAAATAATCTCATAACGGGTCAATTCAGTACATAGTCTCTAATATGTACCCATGTGTCAACTTGATATCATATATCCATGACTTGTGAGATTAAGTCATCAATTGACCTACATGTTAGTCTTTATGCATTAATATTGCCCTTTATATATATATATATATATACAGATTCTCACTATCAATTCAAACAATTGATATGCTATAAACCTGAACCTACTATTCAAGGACACTATTATATTATTCATATAGCACAGATAAGAAATAATATAATAAGCAAACCTTGCCTGTTATTAATGAAATATGATACATATGATCCCTAATCAATCATCTCATGATTGGAACTAAGGGCTGACACTAATAGGAAGCACCTAAAGGCTAGGGTATGGATGAACACGTCATGGATGACTTGGAGAGATCTAATAGGCATGAGGCTGATGGAGGTGGCTAGAAGACTTAGATCTAGGTTAAGGGTGGTCTAGCAAGTATGAGAGAATCATACTTGGGGTTAACCCTCATGGTTGAGGTGTAGCAGTCAACTGGGGTTATGGACCAGTCGACTAGTCAAGTGTTTTGACACTTGGCAACTAAGTCGACTCTAAGCAGTCGACTGGGATTAAGAATAGTGGACTGGCATTCAACTATGGTCGCGTGGCCAAGCAATCGACTGCCATGGATGGCAGTGATGTGAGCAAAACATATAGGGTTTTAGGAGTAGTTTTCGCTCACATCTCATTACGTTTTATGTTTGTTTCATGCATATTTTACTTTATTTTGCATGCATTTCCTATTTTCTGGTTCAGAGATCTGTTCGTTGTACTTTTGTGTGCAGGACAACATTATACGGGAAAAATGGCACACTTTTGGAGTGAAAAGAAGACATTTGGCAGGTAGAGCAGAATGACACATACCCTGGCCCTATGAAAACACACGGCCTGCATCGCAGTGCCATATACGGCCTGCGCCGCAGCGCCACACACGGCCTGGCCATGTGGATCCACACGGTCGTGTGGCACTATGCGATTCCGATGTGAGTCGGTTATTTTCTAGGTTTCGGGGAGATCCAGGCTGATGTCTATATAAAGGAAGCTACGCCCAAACCCTAGGGGGGAGGCACGACAACTGGGATGGCACTCCGAGGTCCTAAAAAGCTTCGGGAACTCACAACGAAGAGGAAGAAAGTCATCAGAGATCCAAGTTCTTCACTTCAAAATTGGAGAGAAGAGCCACATTGCATTGTAATTTATGTTCTTTGCATAATTTCCATTGTTTATATGAACATGATCATGCTTTGTGTTTCTTCTCTCGTATTTATGGACTAGACTCTTCGATTCTTGAATTAGGGAGTAGTTTGTGTGCGTAAATCATGTTAGTCCAAATTAAATTTTGTTCTTGAATTTGTATTTGCAATTGGTATTAGTTTAGACCGATATCTACGTGTTTTGGTTTTCTATCTACTATGCTAGCCGATACAAGAGGTGACAACCCTCGTATCTAAGATTTAGGATAATTAAGGAGGAACCTAGGGGTTGACCTCATCTCCCGTAACCATGGGTAGAAGGATGCGATAGAGTAGAAAACGTGCCCTATTTTCGACTCATCACAGGGATCGATTCGGCATTCTCGTACCAACTATCCCATCCTAAGGCCAGGGGTCGACATTGTTTGGCAGAGGTAGCTTCCGATAGATGCGAAGGCTCATTGGGGGAGTGTATGATGTCCTTTCCACAAAACTATAGCTAGAAACCTAGACAAAACCCAATTGATAATGTGTTCTGCGTTACACAAACGAAATCGAAATCCTAGAATCCCTTCCAAAGACTCGCAACTAGCTTTTTTTTCTTTCGTGTGACACCATATTGAGTTAGGACCACCGTCAACCCTCACAAACACAGCTCTTAGAACTGAATTCCAAACAATAACATTAACTTAAAAAATTGGTACTCTAATGTCAGTCCTTGTGGGATCGATACTCTTTTTATTACTTGACAACATCCATGCACTTACGAGCATTAAGCATGAGCATGCGCTTCGAGTCCTCGACGATCTCCATCGCGAGATTTGAGGTCGCGTTCACGTGCATCAAGTTTTTGCCATTATTGCGGGGATTGATTGATTCGATATCGAATCAAGAAGTGGATAATTGGATCAGACTTAGGATTAGATTTATTTACTTGCTTTACTTTTATTTTTATTTTATTTTATTTACTTCAGTTTTAGATTTTCTATATCTAGATTTAGTTTTTTATTTTAGCAGCAATTTTACATTTTATTTTATAAGTAGCTTTTTTGAATTTGATTCAGTATTTAGTTCAGTATATTTTCTATTTTAGTTTAGTATTAGGTAATACTCCTAATTTTCTGGCTCAATTTTTCATATGCTTAGACGCCTAAGATCGGGAGGTTTGATTCCGATCGATCTAGAAATTGAACGAACCTATCATCGCCGGAGAGCTAAACAAAAGAGGATGGAGGATCAAGCTGCATCCGAGGTGAATATAGGTAGTCGACCTTTGCGGGATTATGCAACCCCTAGTGCTAGAGGGTTTAGGCCGAGTATAGCTGGACCATCCATTTTAGCAAATAACTTTGAGTTGAAACCAGCACTCATACATATGGTCTAGCTGAGTCAATTTGGGGGAGCTACAACTGAAGACCCAAACCGGCACCTGAAGATATTTTTGGAAATTCGCTCGACGATGAAGATCAATGGAGTCCTAGCAAACGCGATCCGCTTGAGCCTATTCTTGTTCTCATTGTGGGATAAGGCTAAGGCATGGCTTTACTCCCTACCTTCAGGAAGCATTACTATATGGGAGCAATGTGAGTATCAGTTCTTGAATAAATACTTCCCACAGAGTAAGACTACTCACATGCGTCATCTAATAATGAGCTTCCATCAGAAGGAAGGGGAGTCCCTATTTGAAGCCTGGGATCGCTACAAGGGGCTACTCTACCAATGCCTCCATCATGGACTGGAAAGGTGGATGGTTATCCACATCTTCTATAATGGGATCATGTACGCCACAAAGATGTCCCTCGATTCTGCCACAGGAGGAGCACTTATGAACAAGACTATCGAGGAAGCGGATGAGCTAATAAAAGAGGTGGCCCAGAACCACCATCAATGGGCTTCCGAACATAGTCACCCAGCTCTTGCCGTGGGACGATATGTTGTCAACTCCATGGACCACATGGCAGTGAGGTTGGACGCGCTTAGCAGACGGTTCGACTCTTTCAATCATGTTTCTGCATGTGTGGCCAATGACTTTGGAGGAGCAGCAACGTATCGAGAGGACTACTATGAAAGGCAAGGTGGCTCAGAAGAGCAAATTGAGCATGTCGATGCGGTTGGAAACTATAATCAAAGGCCAACAACCCATACTCTAGTACTTACAATCCCGGGTGGAGGAACCACCCGAATTTTTCCTATCGGAATAACTCAGGGAACTTCCAACCATCAGGAGGGTATGAGCAACAACAGGGCAATGGGCAGCAGCAACCACAGAAGTCTAAGCTAGAACTAATGATGGAAGACTTCATTGCTACCCAAACAAATGCCAATGAAGAGTTTCGACGCCAACATCAGAAAACAAAAGAGTCACTTAAGGATTTGAAGGCCACTGTTGACGGTCTTGCAAGTCACATGAGGATGTTGGAAACACAAGTGGCCCAGATCGCCCAAACCATGTCGCAACCTATGGATAGTTATCCATCATTACCTGAACCGAGTCAAGTCAAGGAGGAGGGAGTGTGCAGCGAGAGAGTAGTAAAGAGAAACAGATTCGCCAAGGGGTGTGCAGCCATGATTTCCACCCTACCCGACCAAGATGAAATCGAAGAAAGAATTCCACCACAGCTTGAGGACCCTGGTGAATTTGTTATCCCCTACTATATTTATGGGGAAAGCTTCGATGAAGCATTGTGTGACTTGGGGTCATCAGTTAGCGTGATGCCCTATGCATTCTACCTAGAGATGGGGCTGGGCAGTATACAACCAACGGGCATAGGTATTCGCATGGCGGATGACATTATCAAGAAGCCCGTTAGCATGTTAAAACATGTGCCTATGGTCATTGAGGATTTCATGATACACACGGATTTTATTATACTCGACACATGACCAAATCCCTAGAATCCCATCATTTTGGGAAGATCCTTTTTGGCGACTGCGGGAGCATTTATAGACGTAAAGGCGCACAGGATCTCCTTGGAGGTAGACGGGGAGCTCATCATCTTCAATCTGTCAGAATGTAGAGTGCCCTTCCTAGATGGCTACACTTTCAGTAGGGTAGAGTCGAACCCACCGGATGTCAACTCCGAGACAGATGAATGGAGGTTCACATAACCTCCAGAGCCAAGTTGAGACAATGGAGTAGGGTCGAGCTAAAAGACCTTAAATAAAGCACTTCTTGGGAGGCAACCCAAGTTTAGATTTTGTGTTTATTTTTTATCAGTTTGTTGCATTTGTTTGTTTTAAACTTTGATCTATATTCATTTAGTGTGTTACACATGAATTAGTACTAGAAAGAACCTACTAAGTAAAAATAAAAATCACTTTGAACCTACACGACTGAGCGAGTAAGGAGAAGTCGACCGTTGTGCACCATGAGAGAGAAATGGAGGCCACACGATCATGCCCCACATTCCAGCATCGCACACGGTTTGCCCATGTGTTTTCACATGGCCTTGTTGTGTAAGGGATAAAGGGGTGCTGCACCGTGCATTTCTCCCCCTTTACATCACTCTCCCTCCAATCCACGCATGCATAGGAGCCCACCTAGTCCACGTCGACATGAGCCTGCACCTACACCACCACCTTTTTCTACTTTTGAGAAGGATGTAGATACATCTACCTATGATTTTTCAGAGTTTTGATCGTACCTCGACAACATATATATGGAGCAGCAGACGCAGAGGTAGCGATGGGAGGAGCAGAGCACCTACACACAGGCAGAGTTTCAGGGTTTCCGGGAGCACTTTCAGCGGGCTGAGGAGTTCTACGACAAGGCTCGCGCCTACTGCCAGGAGAAGGCCACCTACTGCTAGGAGATGCGGCAGCACATGCATGCCCAACAGCCACAGTGGGCTAGGGAAAAGGAGCACCGAGGAGCCGCTGCATCCACCAGTTCTCAGATTGACCATATGTACATGTGGCATCAACGGCTCAACACCAGATTCTCCCATGACCCCGAGATGTCGAGGCTACCAGACATTCCACCATACTAGAGGTATGCTTCACTTAAGTCTAGGAGGCCCCCAAGTTTTGATTTTTTTTGTTTCTAGCAGTAGTTTCTTTCCTTGTATTTTCATCTTAGTTAGCATTCATTTCTTCATGCATAGGTTGTTCAGTTTCTTTCAGCACTTAGTTTTTGCTATCTATAAGCTGCCTTAGTAGTATTTTTAATGTTTTCTTCATGAGTTGTTTCCATGGGTAGCTTAATTTCATTTACCTCGTGGTATTTTATTTTATTTACTCTAATGAATGTTCTAGCCTTACACTGGTTAGCTTTTATTTTTACACCCACACATGACAAACATTCTGAAAGAGAAAATCTAGTACGTACCTAGTTATGATTCATCTCAGTAGTCTAGTACTTTGGAATCCATAGGTAACTCTAGATTTAGCATTTTAGTTACTGGAGATGCTCAGATTGTCGAAGCCCATTCGGAAAAATCAAAATCCCAAGAGAGAGAAGAAAAAAAATGGAATAAGAAAAGAAGAAAAAAAAAAGAAAGAAAAAAGAGTAAGAAAAAAAAATCAAAAAAAAATTATGAGGGATAAAAAACAATTTGTCGTTGGTGTAAATGGTTAGGTGCCCCTTTGAGATCGAGTTAGGTGATTGGGGAAACACCTACCAATTTCTCTCAATACCGAGCACACCTTTGAGACTTTGTGCTAGATCTAGGGAACGACCCTCGCTTTGGGCAGGTAAGTGCCTAAGAGCTGGAGACCTTAGGAAAGCTATAGGATGACGACTTAACTTACCATGGAAACGAGTATCCCCTAAGAAGATTTGCTTAGAACGAGCACGAGGAGCTAACTTAGTGAATTTCTAGAACATATTTATTTTTCTTTGATTGCAAAGAATGTTGGGGGATCGTGACGGCCGGCTAGAGGGGGGGTGAATAGCCCACTTACGATGGATGTCGTAAATTGCTCGTCTACAAAAGATTAGCGCAAGTGGAATATACAAATACAAATAGACAAAGCAAAAGTTAAACAATAAAACAAACGCTAACACGATGGTATAATGTGGTTCATGGCTACGCCGCTAATCCACGGTCCGATTCGTCCAAGGTGAATCATTCCTTCAAAGCCAATCACTATTGGTCTCTCCTTTTCACCAAGATAGGTGGAGGTAACCTTTACAATCAAGATCACTCTTCTACAATAGAATGAAGATTAGAGCAAGTAGAAGAGTGGAAAACCATTTAGGGCACTTTGGGAGTAGTTGGGCGTTCAAGCATTAACCTCCCAAAGCCCCATCCTCTTCATTTTTATAGAGGAAGAGGGTTTCTTCCCGTTGATATAGGAGCAGTCGACTGATGGCACCCATCAGTCGACTGGTCCTGTAGCCATTGCCCAATAACGACTGATTTCCACGTTGGATTCCATCCAACGGTATTGGCATCAGTCGACTGATGGCGCCCATCAGTCGACTGATGTCAATCAGTCGAGTGCTCTGCGAGATCGACTCCATTCTGTGCCCGTGCACAGTATCATCAATCATCGTCATCCCTTGGCGATCGGTGATCAACCATCGATCATTGCCCATGCCGTGATCGGTGATCAACGATTCGGTGACTTAAATCAGTCGATCGAACCATCGACTCAGAGCAGTCGACTGCCCATGCCATGGTAGTCGACTGGTGTCGGGAAATCTCATCCGACACTTAGCCAAAAGGCCAAGTTTCACCTAAGAGCTACCCTTCCCGGGTTACATTCGCTCACTCTCATCTCTCGTAGTTCCTTGCCTTCGAAGTTCTCTTCGTTCTCGGCCACGTCCCTCGGCAACATCAGGCGCACGACTCTGCAATGCTCCTTCGCGTCTCTTGCCTCAAAGTCTACTTCCTCCGTCTTCACTCCAAGCTTCTTGTCCGGCGGTCCCTCAGATGCTCCAAGCGCACGGTTTCCACAAAGCAATCCTTCACCGACTCAAGGACCGAGTCATGAGATGTGAAACTTGCCACGGCTCCATGTGCGAATTACTAAGTCCTGCACGACTTCAACGCACATATCAAATCAACATAACAAACTAACTTAAACCCTTTGCCACACACATCAAAACCTAATCATGGCAAGAGATTGCCCTAACAATCTCCCCCTTTTTGATGTGTGGCAATCCGTTTAAGTTAGGTAAACACATTTGATAAAAATTTCTAAGAAAAAAAAGCATGTAAACATAAACATGATATAGCAACATGCAACTCCCCCTTAATCCATGAAACTCTCTCTACAAATTCTCCCCCTATCATAATTAACTTAAACATAATATTTTCTCCCCCTTTGACACCATCAAAAAGATTAACACTAAGTTATAAACTCATGGCATCAAGTCTAATGGAAGGAGAATACCAAAAATTGGACTAAAAGGCCATCGATTAGTTCGGACTACGATCGGTAGACCGCATGATTCAGAACTTTCTGATTTTCGGACCGAAATTCAGAAATGCATTAAAAATTCCAGAAAGTTCAAAAAATCATGAAATTTGGGGAACATATTTCTTGTAAGTATATCTATCAATGAAAAATAGTTTTCATGAAAAATTATTATATTTTCTGATATTTGCCAAAAATCCAAAAGCTTTAAAAACCACTAGGTTTTTGATCATTCTAGTATCAAGTTTAACACCTAGTTTTGTATCCAATTGTTTCAAAACATGAATACATAGATTTTAGATTAAGAAATTGTTTTGAAAACAAATGAAATATCCAACCATGATCTTTGGGAAATATGTCTATGAATTAAACATAAGTCTTCCCCATGATTGGTCTATTATTGCTATTTTGATACTTTAAATGACCATCTAAATGCCATAGGCATTAGTGGACATTTGTATCATCCTAACATCTCACCCTTGCTAAGTTTTCAATCAAAGTAGCCTATGGTGAGTGTGAGATGCATCCTAGAGGGTATTTATACATACTTAACAATTATATTCATGCAATTCTATCAAGGTTAAGTATCATCCTAACAATCCACATGATCATAATGACATATATGAATGAATTACACATTATGATCATGAAATACATGTATTCATCAAATTATAATCATGCATTAGGTATTATATCATGATTATTAGCAAAATATCACCTAAGGCATGATTTAAACCTATTTCTCATGATGATGTGCCAAATTTCAAAATCATAAATCATGATTGCAAATATTCATAGCAATTTCATTAATTATCATGATTTAAGCATTATTATCAATTTATGGGCACATTATCATCACCCAACACTATTTCAAAAATATTGTCCCGCTATCCTAAGTCAACCAAAAATAATATATAGGTGAATTCCATTTGGTTGACTATCCTAGGGTTTTCCTAACTCTTAAGGATGGATTTTGGAACCCAATACAAATTCTTGCCTATGGGGTTCACTAGATACTCCTTAGGAATCCATTTCCTAGCTATTACTTTCTTCTTATCTTGTCCCCTAGCAATTAGGCATTTATATGCCTTTTCATTTTTCTTTTCTTTGTATCCTAGGCCTTTCTTATTGAAGCTAGCTCTTTGGCTCCCTATAATCATGTTCAAGGTGTTAGAGCCTATAGTGAATTTTTCTAGGGCTTTTGTCAAATAATCTACCTTTTCCCTTAAAGCCCTATTTTCATCCATACATGCATCACTAACATTAAATGGCATATATTCATGTGAGCATGCATCATCATGGCAAGAAGAAATATTTTCATTTTGATTTAAGCATGATTTTTCTAGTTTATTTTCTAAGTTCTTAATTTGATTTAGCATGCTTTTGTTCTTCTTCTTAGCCCTAAATAAATCCCTAGTTAAGCTAGAAACCATGGAAACTATTTTCTTAGGAGTTAGATTCGTTACCATAGTTTTCATGTCCTCTTCTTCTTCTTCGGATGAGGAGGATGTAGAGGCTCCCCCTTCACTTGAGCTCTCTCCACTTGAGCTTTATTCTTCATTTTCGGTGGAGGAGCAATCCAAGTCGGCGAAGGCCATCAATGCAAGGTTGGAATAGACATGTTCCTCTTCTTCGGATGAGGATGAGGAAGCAAGGTCATCCCATGTCTTTGCTTTGAGAGTCATGGCCTTTCCTTTTTCCTTGGCCTTCTTTTCCTCTTCCTTCTTTTTACTCCCCTTTTTCTTCTTCTTTTCTTCTTTCTTCTTCCTTTCTTCCTTGCTCTTGTTTAGGAGGGGACAATTATCCCTTATATGTCCCTCTCCTTGGCAGTTGTAACAAATCACCTTTCCTCTTGGTCTTCTCTTCCTATCATTAGATTTATTAAAATGAAACCCTTTTAAAGCACGTCTTACCCTCCTTACCATATAGGCTTCTTTGGTGCTATCCATGGAGGAGGAGGAAGATGCTTCGTCATCGGAGGAGGAGGGGATCTCTATCTTCTTCTTCCCCTTGTTTGTTATTAGTGCCACTCCCCTTGAAGATTGAAACTTTGGCTCTTCTTGTATTCCTTCAAGCCTCGTTTCGTGGAGCTCCATTGTTGAGAAAAACTCCTCCAAGGTACTTACTTCCATGTTCTTGGAGATGTAAAACGAATCCACAATGGAGCTCCATCTTGAGGACCGGGGAAAGGCATCTATGGCCTTCATTACCATATCCTGGTTGGAGAGCTTTTCACCTACACTTGTCAAACCGGTTAGAATTTCCTTAAATCTAGAGTGTAGGGATTTTACCTTCTCTCCCTTTTCGAGTTTGATATTGGACAATTGGGAGTGAAGGACATCTCTCCTTGCTAGTTTAGCCTCCGAAGTGCCTTCATGAAGCTCTACTAGCTTCTCCCACATCTCCTTGGCACTTAGGCAATCTCCAATTCTATTTATTTCTTGTTGAGGAAGCACATTGTATAGATGGTGCTTGGCTTTTGAGTTTGCAAGGTGCTCCTCTCTTTGCCTCTTGGTCCACCTTGACTTCTCTATTGGCTTCCCCTCTTCATCCCTAGGCAAAACAAAACCGGATTCCATAGTAATCATAATATCAAAATCCGTTTCAAAAAATACCTCCATTCGCTTATTCCACTAAGCGAATTCCCCTTCGAACTTCGGTGGATGAATATTTGAGCCGGCCATCTTTTTGTAGTGCTCTCGCGGTGGTTAGTCCTTGAAGAACGACCTTAGCTCTGATACCACTTGCTGGGGGATCGTGACGGCCGGCTAGAGGGGGGTGAATAGCCCTCTTACGATGGATGTCATAAATTGCTCGTCTACAAAAGATTAGCGCAAGCGGAATATACAAATACAAATAGACAAAACAAAAGATAAACAATAAAACAAATGCTAACACGATGGTATAACGTGGTTCACGGCTACACCGCTAATCCACGGTCCGATTCGTCCAAGGTGAATCACTCCTTCAAAGCCAATCACTATTGGTCTCTCCTTTGCACCAAGCTAGGTGGAGGTAACCTTTACAATCAAGATCACTCTTCTACAATAGAATGAAGATTAGAGCAAGTAGAAGAGTGGAAAACCATTTAGGGCACTTTGGGAGTAGTTGGGCGTTCAAGCATTAACCTCCCAAAGCCCCATCCTCTTCCTTTTTATAGAGGAAGAGGGTTTCTTCCCATTGATACAGGAGCAGTCGACTGATGGCACCCATCAGTCGACTGGTCCTGTAGCCGTTGCCCAATAACAGCTGCTTTCCACGTTGGATTCCATCCAATGGTATTGGCATCAGTCGACTGATGGCGCCCATCAGTCGACTGATGTCAATCAGTCGAGTGCTCCGCGAGATCGACTCCATTCTGTGCCCGTGCACAGTGTCATCAGTCGACTGTCGTCCCTTGGCAGTTGACTGATCAAGCCATCAGTCGACTGCCCATGCCGGCAGTCGACTGATCAACTTGATTCAGCTGACTTAAACCAGTCGATCGAACCATCGACTCAGAGCAGTCGACTTCCCATGCCATGGCAGTCGACTGGTGTCGGGAAATCCCATCCGACACTTAGCCAAAAGGCCAAGTTTCACCTAAGAGCTACTCTTCTCGGGTTACATTCGCTCACTCTCATCTCTCGGAGTTCCTCTCCTTCGAAGTTCTCTTTGTTCTCGGCCACGTCCCTCGGCAGCATCAGGCGCACAGCTCTGCAATGCTCCTTCGCGTCTCTTGCCTCGAAGTCTACTTCCTCCGGCTTCACTCCAAGCTTCTCATCCGGCGGTCCCTCGGATGCTCCAAGCGCACGGTTTCCACAAAGCAATTCTTCACCGACTCAAGGACCGAGTCATGAGATGTGAAACTCGCCACGGCTCCATGTGCGAATTACTAAGTCCTGCACGACTTCAACACACATATCAAATCAACATAACAAACTAACTTAAACCCTTTGCCACACACATCAAAACCTAATCATGGCAAGAGATTGCCCTAACAAAGAACACTACCTTTTTAAATTTTCATGGCACTGAGGTTTGCTTGAGAACAAGCAAAGATCTAAGTATGGGGGAATTGATGTGAGCAAAACATATAGGGTTTTAGGAGTAGTTTTTGCTCACATCTCATTATGTTTTATGTCTTTTTCATGTATATTTTACTTTATTTTGCATGCATTTCCTATTTTCTGGTTCGGAGATCTGTTCGTTGTACTTTTGTGTGTAAGACAACATTATACGAGGAAAATGGCACACTTTTGGAGCGAAAAGAAGACATTTTGTAGCTAGAGAAGAATGGCACACACCCTGGCCCTGTGAAAATACACGGTCTGAACTGCAACACCACACATGGCCTGGCAGTGTGGATCCACATGGTCGTATGGCACTGTGCGATTCCAATGCGAGTCAGTTATTTTCTAGGATTCGGAGAGATCCTAACTGATGTCTATATAAAAGAGGCTACGCCCAAACCCTAGGGATCCAAGTTCTGCAATTCAATGTCGGAGAGAAGAGACACATTACATTGTAATTTCTATTCTTTGTATAATTTCCATTGTTTATACAAACATGATCGTGCTTTATGTTTCTCCTCTCTTATTTTTGGAGTAGACTCTTCAATTATAGGATTAGGGAGTAGTTTGTGTGCGTAAATCACGTTAGTCCAAATTAAATTTTGTTCTTGAATTTGTATTTGCAATTTGTTTTAGTTTAGACCGATATCTACGTGTTTTGGTTTTCTATCTACTGTGCTAGCCAATACGAGGGGTGACAACCCTCGTATCTAAGATTTAGGAGAATTAAGGAGGAACCTAGGGGTTGGCCTCATCTCCCGTAACCGTGGGTAGAAGGATGTGATAGAGTAGGAAATGCGCCCCATTTTCGACTCGTCGCAGGGATCGATTCGGCATCCTCATACCGACTATCCCATTATAATGCCAGGGGTTGACCTGGTATGGCAGAGGTAGCTTCCGATATATGTGAAGGCTCATCGGGGGAGTGTATGTCCTTTCCACAAAACCATAGCTAGAAACCTAGACAAAACCCAATTGATAACGTGTTCTGCGTCACACAAACGAAACCGAAATCCTAGAATTCCTTCCAAAGACTCGCAACTAGCTTTTTCTTCTTTCGTGTGACACCATATTGAGTTAGGACCACCGTCAACCCTCACAATCACAACCCTTAGAACTAAATTCCGTACAATAACGTTCACTTAACAAATCGATACTCGAATCTCAGTCCCTGTGGGATCGATAATCTTTTTATTACTTGACGACATTCGTGCACTTGCGGATGTTGAGCACAAGCGCGCGCTTCTAGTCCTCAACAGTCTTCGTCGCGAGACTTGGGGTTGAATTCGCGTGCATCAGGCAGTTGACTGCTAATCGAGGACACGAGCACAGAATGTTTCCGAGTCGACTGCTGAGTAAGGGTAGCCAACTGGAGGCTATGAGCAGTCGACTGATGTGTAAGATCAGTCGACTGTTAGGTATCCGTTGGAAATTTTCCAGCATACTTTAAGCCGTTGTGAGACAATGACTACAGGAGCAGTTGAATGATGAGTATGAGCAGTCGACTACTAGGCAAAAATAAGCCTGAGTTGCAGCTTTAAAAGGAGCACGAAGGGGAAATTTTTTGCAGCGATTTTAAAGGCAATTTGAGGTGATTTTCTAGTGCAAGTCAAGGTCTTCAAGTGCGGCTCAAGCGATCAACCAAGAAAGCAATCAAAGCATCTTTTGTAAAGTGTTCTTTACATCTTGTGTTGTATTTACTTTGTAATTGCTTGTATTTTCTTTGTATTACTTTTGTAATCACTTGTATGAGGTTTCTCCACCTTCAGTGTGTCACTGAGAAGGAGATTTATTAGTGGTGTGTACATCACTAGAGCTCACCCCGTGGAGTAGGAACCCTAAGGCTCTGAACCACGTATATCGTGCGTAGTGTATGTGCTTGTGTATTCTTGTTGTGCATTTTTATTATTATATATTCCTCTACACATTAACAAGTTTGTAGAGACAAGAACGATCGCATTCCATCGACGAATGAAAATACGCCATTCACCCCCTCTAGCGCTCACCGAAGTTCCTACAATTGGTATCAGAGCTAGGAGCTCTTCTACGGATTAACAACCGGGAGAAAACATGCTAGAGGATGCAGTTGCTGAACGATGGACTTGGATGGGACATCAACACGCCAATTCTATACACCCTATATGGATGAGAAGGCTTCAATTAATGGAAGGGAAGGATTGAAGAATTTATAATGATGAGGGACTTCAAAGATCGGTCCGCCTTGATGGAAGGACTTGAATATCCAAGAGGGTCAAAGGGAGGATTCCTCAAGATGAAGAAATGGACCGAGGAACAACTCCAAGAATTCTAGAAAAACAAGAAGGTAATAAAATTCTTTGTTAATTTAATTCCTCATGATATTTTGTATAGTGTAGGTGAATACAAGGATGCCAAGGAGTTTAGGAGCGAATTGGAAAAGTATCATAAAAATCCATCACTGGCTCATGAAGAAGAGGAGGAGTCCGAGGAGGAGTGTTCATCGTCTCAAGCTTAAGAAAAAGCGAGAACATCATCCTCACAAGAGCTTGAGGATTCGGAGGTTGAGAGAGATTCAATGTCCGAAGGAGAAGAGGTAGAAGAAGCCTCCACCTCTATGATTGAGGGGGAGGAGATTAGGCCAATCTCAATGTCAGAGCAACAAGAGGAAGCCTCAACCTCCAGAAGAGATGAAGAACCAATTCCAACCACCATAGACCTAGGTAACTCGAACATTTCAATTAAAAATAAAAATTATATTATATTCTTTGAGAGTAGGGAAGTTGGACAATACAATAGTAAATGTCCAAGAAGAGTCAAGAAGACTCAACCGGCACCAAAAGTTCAAGAAAAATCAAAGGATGCCGGAATCCTCACTATGAAGAGCAAGGATTATGTGGTGTGCTTCAAATGCCAACAACAGGGATATTATAGAAGTCAATGCCCTAGGGGGAGCTTCTAAAGCAAACCCTAAGGTATATTTTAATAATGCACCTTCAAATCTTAATGTTAAAAAGCATGCTTTTAATTCAATTGCAATTGTGCATAATCACAAGGAGAATGCTAGAAATAATAGGTTCTATTGTTTAGGTGCCAAATCATGTGATTTTAGGGTTAAGGACAAATCTAAAACAAATAACCCTAGAAAAATCCTACCTAGAGTAACTATTAGGAAGGTAGAGGAGCATTTAGGCATTAACCCTAAGAAGAGTAGGCATATGCCTAAAATGAAGAACCATGCCCAAAGATTAAATGAAAATTAAAAGATTGGGCAATTAGGTTGGAAAATCAAGTCTTGAGGTAAAGACTTGAGAAATTAGAAAAGACTCTTAGGAAAATGCAAGGGTCAAATGGTCAAGATTTAGGATCTAGGAGTCAAAACCTAGGATCTAGGAAGCAAGGTCCACCCAAGGGCAAGATGTAGGGATAAATCTGGATCGTGATATTCATAATATCACGGGTGAATACTTCGTACAACCGCAGCAGAAACAAAATATAAACCGGATCCCTCCAGAGATCCATGCAAAACATATAAATTGTTTTAATTATCCTACTTTGTCTAGATCTTATCTAGAAGGAGAAGTATACCTTTGATGCGAGCCCTTCGCAATCCCGCTAATCTAAGCGCTCCCAGATCTCAATATGGTAAGGACAATCGTATCTCAATGGTATCCACACTGACACTCAGTAGTTTTGGAGTCACATTGTGCTAGAAACCCTAGCAAAGTGCCAAGAACACTTGGAAGAAAGAAGGAGAAGAACTTCTTTGGCTTGCACGTCCAAACACACCAGCCACCCTAGCTTTTACATTGAAAGCATATATATAAACCCCACAAGCTATCAACTCCCTTATCTCCCAATGAATACCATGACCCTTGGTATTCCCTTTCATCAATGCATAAAACCTCTCATCTCCTTATCCCTTGGTATTCTCTTGCATGATTAATCACATTAATCATGCAAAGTGATAGATGACCCTTGGATTTTCTGCATGATGAATCATCTTCCATGGTTTAACTTGATTCTAACTCAAGTTCAACCATCTTGAGTCTAACTCAAGTCTTGGCCATTTTCTCAATTGTTCTTTTAGTTAACTAAAAGAAACCATCTCCAAAATAGAATACCATTTGTGTATGACCCAATAGGCTCTTGTAATGTTGGCAATGTATCTAAAACTCCCTTTTAGACACATAAGCAATGAGCGGCATCTAGTAATACATCATTGCAACCCAAGTTACAAGAAAGTCAAGATCCGACAACCTTTCCATAACTATTATCATGTATGACGGTGTCCTTCTATCCTTGATATCTTAGATCGATCAATGAGGCATAGACTGTGTCATCCCCTTATCGATCTTTGTGTTTCTTGATCCCCAATTAGACTCACTCAAACAAATGAGCCCAATATCTCATATTGACTCATTTGAGCATGATCATGCATTTCGTAGTCATACTATATCAAGAGGCCAAAGATATCACTCCCGTCATATGGGAGGGATAGATCCCATCTACATCACTCACATCCCTCCACATAATTCATTACATACCCAGCGATCGCCGTTATAGTGCACCCTGTTACGGGTGACGTTAGACGATACCAAAGTATATAACTCCTTATGTAGGGAACCGTAGTGACTTCAGGTCTAAGGACTATTCATACCAATAGTCACATGAGAAAGTATATGACACTCATATAACGATCCATGACACTTTCTCATGGTGGGTCAATTCAGTACATATATTCTCCAATATATATACTAATGTGTCAATGTGATATCACATATCCATGACTTGTGAGATCAAGTCATCCATTGACCTACATGTTAGTCTCAATGTCTCAATATATCCCTTTGTCTATTAATACAATACTTGACTAGGAATGTTTAAGTACAATATTCTCTACACCTTCTCATAATCAATTCTATGAATTGATATACTGTAGATTAGAACCTACTATTCAAGGGCATTATTATATTTATTTAGCTGGCACACGCATAAAGTAAATATAATAATCAAGTTTTGTGTGTTATTAATGAAATATGATACATATGATCCCTAATCAATCATCTCATGATTGTCACTAAGGGCTGACAGTATCACAAGAAAGGTTTGGGTCACAAACCTAAGCTCAAGGAGACCTATTATAGTGTTCCATTCGATTATGGAATCATTCATAGGTCTAGGAAAACCAAGGTTAATAGGGAAGTCATCCCTAAGGGTAACCATGGTGTGTGCCTAGTGGCTAAGGGTTCAAGGAAACCTAGGGAAGCCACTAAGAAGGTTACAAGGAGAGTCACCCCTAGAGTTAACCTAGGCAAGAACATAATGACCAAGGTTTCTAAGCTTAGTGTTGAGTTTCCGGCACCGTGGCGAGTATGTGTTCAAACATGTTTTGTAAACATGGCGGAAGAAATAAAAAGAAATAAATATAATTTATTACAATACACACACCACACACATACATTGTATAACATGTGTAGACATAATTGTAGTTTCAAATTTTGCAATAAAAGGAAATTATTCTAGGTATACCTGACGTATCACGTGTAGCGGGAAAGGCATCAAACAGAGTGACTCTCGCTAGAATCGCCTCTATCCGTATCCACGCCAAGTATCGTCGGGATGGCTTCACAAAGCCACGAGCCTCGTCTTCGTAGGAGTCACTGGCCTCGTGTCAAAGACGATATGATTGAGAGAAGATCACAATCCGAATCAAAATTCGGATTCGAAAATGAGTCCCCAAAACTCGCTTCTCCGGAGAGGTATTCATCAACCGTTTGATGAATCCTTCGTCCTCCACCTATGTGGATTATCGGAGATCGAATCCCCGGTAAGGTAGCCATTGTTGGAGCTCCAAACGTCGTCCAAATGATGCTCCGACACAAAGGGAGGAAGTTGTCCAGAATTTTGGACAGATTGGTGGAGGGGTTATGCTGGCCCAAAGAGGATGGTCGGCTGCTCCTTGGTCACCTGAGCCAAGGGAAGTCGCCGGAAGATCACCGGCAGGAGTTTGGATGGCGGCACAAAAGCTGGGTGGCAACAAGGTTGGGCGGCAACCTTGTTGGGCGGCGGCAAGGAGAAGAGAGGGAGGGGCGGCAAGACTAGGATTAGGTTTTTACAAGATCCTTAAGCCCTGTGTTTATAGAGAACACATTCTCCTAATGGTTATTGGTTCATAACCAAAAACCCATTAACCTGCTCCAATAACTTAAGTTAAAATAAACCGAACTGAGTTGGTCTATTTTAAGTTAAAATGAACCGAACCAACTTTGGTTCATTTGTTTAAAACAAACCAAACCCCTTTAGTTTATTTTTCACCATTGGATTAGAACTAAATCAATTTGGTTCATCCATCATGTCTTCCATCCATGCTTCCATTGCGACTGCAACGATTTCATGCTCGATCCTTGTTTGGTCCAACCAAACCTAGTTTCTCTCGGTCTGAGAATCTCATTCTCAAGCTCGTTTTAAATCCTTCGGATTACGCTCATTGTGTGTGTGACCAAATAGGTTCTCGATTTATGTTTGTCGTCTATAATTAATCATTAATTATAGAATGATCATGAGTTGCACCTAGTAGTACATCATGATCTCCAATTAACTGAAAGATCAACAGTTGATCCAGAACTATTTATGAACCCCTTCAGCAGCTATAATGAATTGTGCCCCATTCCCTTCACTCATCTTATACCCACTTGGTTCAGGACATGGTCTATAGTGTCAGTTCCCACTATGTTGACTACATCACACCTAGCCCAAGTATCATTTCCTCGTGCTACGGATTCTAGTTAGTGCACATGTATCCAAGAGTACCTTACTCTAGACATGTAATGCTTTGGCTAAAGACTTTAGTAACAATCCAACGAGAGGCCATGGGTATACATCTCCTCGCAAAGAGTGGTGAATCCTTTATAGGCTATTCAAACACCTTCGGTCACTTCGACTTATACCCATTCATCCCGGGTCCACATCTCCTCAGAGATGCTTGCTTAAGATGTCAAAGCATAAGTCTTCATGACCAAGATGACTTGAATACTGCAAGTCAAAGGAACATCGCACTTAAGTTGCAGTAAGAACTTCATTGACATATCTATATATGCAGAGAACTATATGAAGTCTTACAGCTGGTCACTCCAATGAACTAGTTACCATAAATAGCATCCACGATTAACTCCAGACATCACAATGTCTCCAGCCAGTGAGAATCAGCTGCTTGGATACACCAAGGAGTATACCTCATGGTAGTCTCGACAGAATTGATGGTGTCCAAATCCATCAATTCATCGACTAGGGATAATTCCAATACATCACAATTACACATGTAGAGATACTCACTAGTTGTGATCCAATCACAAATTCTCTCATGCTATGAATCGTATCATGGACATTCAATAAATGAGTTTAAGATCTAATAAAATACATGAAAACATGTATACTCAAATAGTGAATCTTCATTTATCATATAAATAGTTCAAACATTAGGCGATTGCCTTAGGACATCTCTCATATATTACCAACACTTAGAAGGGTCATTAGGAGGGTATCTAGGGAAGTTATCCCTAAGGAATACCTAGTAAACCCAAGGAGCTCCAATAGGTATTAGGTTCCTAGGAGCGTGATCGATTCACACTAAATGGGTTAGGATGTGTCAACCTTGATTGGTTGGGTAGTTTACTCAACCATATCAAAGTTGACACTTTAGGTCATTTCCAAGGTTATGAGATACTTTGGAAATAAGGTTGAATTTAATCCTAAATGATTTTAGGATGTGCCAATATAATTCATGGAAGTTGAAAAATCAATCAAATTGGCACAATTAGGTTTAAAGGTCTTGGTGTGTCATTTTGGGTTTTTGGCACACTTGGAAGATAAGTGGTAATATGGCAAAAATTAATTTAATTATAATAAATGACAATTAATACTAAAATTTAGGTATTTCTATACCTTTACCTTTTATTTGTCATACCTTATTTGACATTGCCATGTCATGACATCATATTTCATTTTATCATTTTATATGTCATGATCATGCTTAGGGTTATTTTTTTATATCATGTATATTTAGGTTTATATTTACATGCCATGACATCATGATTATTGGCATATGTCTTATGTATGCTATCATTTATGTCATAATCATCATTCATGCATTAATTAAAAATGATTTAAGGACTATGGCATGATTTGAAGTCTCATGTATAAGGGAATCAAATAGTGTTGCCTTTGAAAAATGCATGAGGCCTTAGATTAGGATGAATAAAACTCACATCTCACATCAAATTGACATGTGTGTGTATTGATACACCCTAGACACATGTGAGATGCTAGGAAATGAGTTAAGTTCAAGGTGCATAGATGTTGCATCTAAATGAACTCAAACTCATCTTATACTATGGGTGAATCACGAGGAAAGCTTATGTACAAGTCATGTACATTAAGCCCATAGACCATGGTTCAATATAAGAGGTTAAAATCATTTTAAAGCCATTTTAAAAAATCTTGGTGAAGTCTATCTTTTGATAGCAATCACCATTGATGAAGTTGATACAAAGTAGGCTCAAAACACTGAAGTTTTTCTTGTTTTTGAACTTTTTATCATTCTCGCTATTTTATGGGTATTTTATTTTTCAAATATTTTTCACCCATAATGATTAATATAAGTATTATACATATAAAGTTTCATGATTTTTAAAATTACGTATAATTACTTATGTTTTTCTGAAATTCAATTTCTGATTTTTGGATTCTGCATTTGCAAAAATCAGTCGACTACCATCCATGGCAATTGACTGTTGACTAACAGAGTCGACTGTCAATTCTGATTTCATGTAAACAAGGATGTTTAGACCATGTTTTAGTTATGTTAGAGTAACCTAACTTCTCCTAACCCTAGGAGATGCTTTGGAAAGCATTATAAAGGATGAAAATCCATTGGATATGGATTAGGAGAGTTGTTTAGGGGGTGTATCAATTTTAATGTGTGTGAAAGTTCAAGTTTGAACTTTCGACCTTAATTTTGATGGTTTAGGGTTCCTATAGGCTTAGGGACTCTCTAAGGACATTGTTGGTGCAATTGTCAAGGAAAAGCAAGCCTTTAGGGGGGTGTTATCCATCAATGGGATGATGGATTTGTTCTTCCTCATAAGAGGGAGAATTTAGAGAAGTGAGGATTGCCTCTATTTAGTGATATGGGACTTATCACTAGGAAGAGTGAAGGCATCCTAGAGGTTTTTAGACCAAGGGGGAGATTGTAAGATCTCATTGGGATATAAGACATTGATACCCTTGGAAAGAGCCTTTTTGATGTATGTCAAAAAGGGGGAGAATTGATGAGAAAATTGATGGGAGAATGTGAGAATTCTCAATTTGGACAATTGGGAGGATTGGTTTGAGTTAGTGTTCTAACTCAAAGGTGTTTGGTTTTTGACAAACATCAAAAAGGGGGAGATAAATTGTTTGTGCAATCGACCTAGGTCACGATTGACCAAATTCGAGTTTGACTCGAGTAGTGTTCTAATGTGTGTGTTTTGATGTTTGACGATGAGCTGACCATTGTTTGAAAATGGGTTGACTGTATGGTTGACATGGGGTTGCCCATATGATGGAGAAGTCCAAGTGGGACACTTGGAATGGAAAGTCCAAGCATGGGTCTTGGCAATGGGAAAGTTCAAGTCTTGAGTACTTGGCATGGAAAGTCTAAGCATGGGTCTTGGCAAGGATAGTCCAAGCATGGGTCTTGGCAATGGAAAAGTCCAAGTCTTGAGTATTTTGCATGGAAAGACCAAGCATGAGTCTTGGTAATGGAAAGTCCAAGCTTGAGTCTTGGCAATTGGAAAGTCTAACATGGAGTTGTCATGGAAAGTCCAAGGGTGTAGTCTTGGCCACGTAAGTCCAAGTGTGTAGTCTTGGCAGTGAAAGTTCAAGTCATGACTACTTGGCAATTGAGAAGTCCAAGGATTGATATTGGCGTCGTAAAGTCCAAGGGTGGAGTCTTGGCAGCATAAGTCCAATGGTTGGTGGCTTAAAGTCCAAGCATGTTCCTTGGCAACATAAGCCTAATGTGCCTTGGCAGTGTAGACCAGCTTAACATGACAATAGCCGATGGAAGCACCTGAATGCTAGCGTATGGATGAACAAGTCATGGATGACTCTGAGGGATCCAATAGGGGTGAGGTGTTGGTGCAGTAGGCACCAGAATCGAACCTAAGTTTTGATTATAGCAAAGACACAAAGTTAAGCTCATATTGTTATCTCATGAGTTGAATCAAGTGTGCAGGAATGCTAAGCTAAGCTGAAGGTCGGCAACATCCGGAGGTTCTCATGTTGAGAAACCGTGGTGGTCGGGCGAAACCGGGAGGACTTCGGAGGGAGCCAAAGAAATCAGGTGGAGATCGGAAGCAAAAGCTACAAAGGTAAAGCTTGAGGTAAGCTCATGTGAGTAAGTGTAAGTAAGTTCGAGTCCTCGGTACGGGGACGTCCTTAGGCGACGATCCGACTAAGACATCCCATGGAAGGTCTATGTCGAGATCGGATGGTAAGTAGCCATCAAAATCACTTGTATTACTTGCATTTTCAAGCTAACTTTTCATTGCAGCTGGAAACCCTAGCAAAAGTTGACTGATGGCTTGTATCAGTCGACTGCTGCCTCCATCAGTCAATTGCTAGGGTTGAGTAGTCGACTGATGTTCAAATTCCAGCCTCGAGGAGAGTCAAACCTCATTCCCTTATCTTAGGGTGAGGTGGCCTTTGGTGATAAGGATTGAGCTCAACGTTTAGGGTTCTCAAAGGCTATAAAAGAAGGAGTGTTCTTCACCATTATCATGAATTCAAGCTCTCCAAATGCCTCCGCAATGCTACTCTTCTACGACGATCCTATGACAACGAAGTGTTGTCGCAACACCGACAATAAGAGCTCAAACCCTACTTCATTAGTCGTCGGTATAAGTTTATTAAGTTGTCATTTTTAGTTGTTGTATTTACTTTGTTTTTCAAAGCTTTCATCGTAATGAGGAGAGAGGGTTTGTCTCTCTACCTCTAAGCTTTTCAAAGTTTTGTAATCGTTGTCTTCTACCTCCAACGAGGTGAAAACTATTTTAGTGATTTGCCCTCCGTGCGCGATCTCGGATCGCTAGGGACTTAGATTAGCAGCGGGTAAGCTGTGAACCAAGTAAAAAATGAACTTGTGTCTCTCTATTTCTACTGCATTTTACTCTATTTATTTGTGTCTTATTCGAATGAAGAGAAAGATTCTTGTGCGCTATTCACCCCTTCCTCTAGTGCTCATTTCGATCCAACAAGTGGTATCAGAGTGGGGGCGCTACGATTTAGTACAACCACCAATCTAACAACTTTTTAAAGTTTTTCTTTTCATTTTTGGTTTTAAGACTTTTTTGTTCCATTTAAACTCGTTCTCCCGCACTACTAATCCAAGACGAAAGTCTTGGTAGATTCTTTTGTTTTTGTCATTACGAGGTACTTTCTTTTTCTTAAATGGACCATCTTGAAGGGTTTAGCACCATCTGACCTCCATTTTACAATGGAGATGACTTCCGTTACTGGAAGTGTCAGATGGAATGCTTTCTAAAAACCCAAATTGAGATGTGGATCATAATTCAAACTGGATTCACACTTCCTACTAATGAAATTGATGAATCGTTGGATTACAATCAATGGATGAATGCCATGAAAATACAAGTGGAAGCTAACGCCAAGGCTACCCAAATTCTACAATGTGGTTTGTCAAAGAGGAGCTCAACCGCATCGACCCCTTCATCAGTATGAAGGACCTATGGAGCAAGCTCGTAGAGTTGCACAAAGGAACCGACGACGCAAAGGTATGCAAAAGAGATCTTTTGTTTAGTAAATTATATAACATTAAGATGCAGGAACACGAGACAACAACCCAACTGCACGCCCGCATACAAGATATCATCAATAGCTTGCACTCCATTAGACAGAAGGTCAAAAACCAGGACCTTATAAGGTATTCTCTCAATGCTTTTTCTAGGACTACCTTGTGGGCATCCATGGTTGATGCCTATAAGGTCTCTAAGGACCTTTCTAAGATTAGATTAGATGAGATATTTTCATAATTCGAACTTCATGAACAAACTAATGTGGTCCAGACCGAGAAATGAATTGCTCTATTTGCGGGATCAAAAAAGAAGCCCAAAAGCAAACCACCTCCGGAGGAAGAAGACGAGTACGAGTCCGAAATAGATGATGAGATGGAAACTGAACTAGTGAATCTAGTTCGGAAGATGATCAAAAGTCGAAGACGACCCTTCAACCAATCTAAAGAAGGTAAGTCCAAAGTAAATTCCAATATTAGATGCTATGAATGTAACAGGTTCGGACACATCAAGTTGGAATGTCCGAAACTCAAGAACAAAAAACCTAAGTTCAAGAAAGCACTTAATGCCACATGGGAGGAATCATCAAAGGAGGAAGACGACAACCTCGTCTTCATGGACAAACCGACCGAACCTGAGCAAGAGTATGAACCCGAGCAAGAGTCCGAACCCGAGGAAGAGTCCAATTTCGGATCCGACGATGAGTCACTATTCAAGACAAGCCACGAATCCGCATCTGGTTCGAAAGGTTCACTTAAGGTAAGTTGGTCTTTGCTTAGTACATTGTATAACGCAATTAAATTTCTAACTAAAAAATTAGCTAAGTCCGAGTTCAAGGTCGAGACCTTAGTTGAGGAGGTAAAACTTCTTAAACACGAGGTCTCCCTAACCTCTTCGACTAGTCAAGTTCAAGAGGAGGACTCAACTCGAGTTGAAAAAATCGAAGTTGAGAACTCACTCTTGAAAGGACCAGTCAAAGATCTTAGGCTAACGTTGGAAAGGTTTACTTTGGGATCCAAGGGACTTGACCTATTTCTTGGATCGCAAAGTGTCATGTACAACAAGGTCGGACTAGGTTTTAGCTCAAATACGACTAACAAGTCGTATATGTCAATAGTTAATCACAATAGAAAACAAGTCCAAGCATGGGTCCCTAAGACCACTTTGATTTCTCAATTAGGATCTAACAAGTACTGGGTTCCCAAGGACCAAATCCACTACGTGGAAAGACCGAACTGATTCAATGGTCCAGGGAGAGCTAGTACAAAAAATTTTTGTGCTATTACTTGAAATTAGACTTTGCATGCTTAGGTATTTTTTTTTTTTTGAATGGTTAGATACTACCTATAACTAGTCAATTCTTGACAACATAATACTAGGACGCGGTGAGATGATAGTACGCTAGGGAAGCGAAGTCCCGTGTGTCCAAGTTAGATAAGGCGTATCTAGCTCGGTGCACTCGACTAAGTGGAACTAGCTGAAGCTACCTCACCATATCCTTAACTAGTTAGACCAGGAAATAATCTTAAGTGAATCAAGTTATCATTTTCCCGAACTTGGCTTTGTTTAAGGAAGTGATCGTTATTCCGATCAAAGAAAGCCTCTGTGCCTCGCCACGATCTGGAAGCCAATTTCTTGAAAAGGTGACTTGACAAGCTTAGGGTTTAATTCAAATCTAACCCAAGGTTGACTATTTCAATTCATTAAATTTAAACAAGTAAAATTGAATCTCACAAGAACACATAAGGATAATGTGTTTGATCGTGTAGAAAAGGGTGAGATGATTCTAGGACTAATAATCTTCAACCAACTTTTAAATTCCAATATCCAATCCAACTACTATATGTGTAGGATCAATGGATGTTGGATAGTTGGTGCTCCCGACATATGACCAGAGACCAACTGAAGTTTTCGAAGCTTAGATTCAAATGACATGGATTAGTATCTTTCGGAAACAACGGGAAGCTCAAAATCATCGAATCAGGTGATATTGAGCTAAATTCCAATTTTATGATTCAAAATGTTTTATTAGTCGAAGATTTTGAATATAACTTGCTTAGTGTAAGCCAGTTGTGTGATAATAACTATAAGGTTATATTCCTAGAAAATAAATGCTTAATTAAAAATAATGAAACCTCTAAAACAATACTTAAATAACTAGGAATAGCAACATATACACAATTAACTTACCTGATTCCTCAACCAAGTGTCTTATGACACAGCAAGAGGAATCTTGGATGTGGCACCAACGACTCGGTCACTCACACCCAAGACTCATTCACAAGATGAGTCAGAGTGGCTTACTCAGAGGTTTGCCTAACCTTAACAACTTAGATAATAAAATCTGTAATGTTTGTCAACAAAGTAAACAACCTAGGGCACAACATCAACTAACTAACCAAGAACGAACCAAAAGTGTGCTTGAGCTCCTAAATTTGGATCTATTTGATTCTCATGGAGCCAAGTCACTTAATGGGAGTCAATTTTGCTTAGTCATAATTGACGACTATTCTAGGTTTACCTGGGTTAGGTTCCTTAAACACAAAAGTGATACCTTAGACCAACTAACCAACTTATGTAAACTAATCGAAAACCAAAAGAACCTTAAGATTAAAAGACTTAGAAGCGATCATGGTGGCGAATTCGAAAATCATAGGTTCATCGATTTCTGTAACCTAAACAGATACCACCATGAATTCTCCTATCCTAGAACCTCTCAACAAATTTTAAAATGGTCTAGTCGAGCGGAAAAATAGAACCCTACAAGAAGCCGCTAGAACCATGTTGAACGAGTACAAACTACCCGATAGCTTTTGGGCAAAAGCAGTTAGTATGGCTTGTTATGTCCAAAATAGAATCCTATTGGTCAAGAGGCACCTTAAGACCTCATACGAAACCTACCATGATAGAGTGCCTAACATTAAATACTTTAGGGTATTTGGATGTGAGGTACATATCCTAAACACTAAAGACTACCTAGGAAAGTTCACATCCAAAACGTCCACTGGAATCTTCCTAGGATACTCAACTACGAGTAGAGCCTATAGGGTCTAAAATAATGAAACCCTTAAGATTGAGGAAACCATTAATGTAGTATTCGATGAAGGACATGAACCCACAAAACCCATAGTAAAACCAACTGACGAACCAACTCATACCAGACTCAATTTTGACCATGAAATCGAGTCTAGTATTAATCCTAGCCCAAGTCAGTCTAGGTTACAATCAAATCATCCTATCGACCAAGTGATAAGTGATCCTAACCTAGGGGTTCGAACTAGAGCGTCATATCGAAACCTTAGTTAAATCTCATTGGTTTCGAAAATCGAACCCAAGTCAATTGAACAAGCTCTTCTTGATCCTGATTGGATTATTGCAATGCAAGAAGAGCTAGCTCAATTCACTAGGAACGAAGTTTGGGAATTAGTACCACCACCTAAAGATAAATCAATTATCGGAACAAAGTGGGTCTTCAGAAACAAACTCGATGAAAAAGGTGAAGTAGTTAGAAACAAAGCAAGGTTAGTCGCGAAAGGATTTAGTCAAGTAGAAGGGTTAGATTATGATGCATGAGACCTATGCTCCCGTAGCTAGATTAGAATCCATCCGAATGTTATTAGCATACACTGCACATCGAGAATTTAAATTATTTCAAATAGATGCCAAGTCAGCATTCTTGAATGGAATTATTAAGGAAGAGGTGTACGTTAGCCAACCCCCAGGATTCGAAAGCCTAGACAAGCCCAACCATGTCTTTAAACTCAACAAAGCCTTATATGGACTAAAACAAGCTCCTAGAGCTTGGTATGAGAGGCTTTTAGTATACCTTAAGTCTAAAGGGTTTAGCCAAGGCTTAGTCGACCCGACCCTTTTCGTAAAATCTGTAAGCAAAGAAATTTTTATAGCCCAAATCTATGTAGATGATATAATATTTGGAACAACTAACTCAATCCTTCTAAATGAGTTCATTTCACTAATGAAAAGTGAATTTGAAATGAACTTAGTAGGAGAATTAAATTTCTTCCTAGGATTACAAATTAAACAAACTACAGAAGGAATCTATCTACATCAACAAAAATATGCTAAAGAGCTAATTAACCGATTCGGGATGCAAAATTCTAAAATAATTAATACACGTATGACAACAAATGTTATTATATGAGAAGATGTAGAAGGAAAACCAATTGACCTAAAATACTATAGGAGCATGATAGGGAGTCTCCTTTACTTAACTGCGAGTCAACCCGATATATTATTCACAGTAAGTATGTGCGCAAGGTTCCAAACTTGTGCCAAGGAGTCACACCTAACATTAGTTAAGCATATGCTTAGATATCTAAAGGGCACACTAAGCGTAGGTATTTGGTACCCTAGATCTACCGAGTTCGAATTAATCGTCTACTCCGACTCGGATTATACCGGTAGTAAACTCGATAGAAAGAGCATGAGTGGTTGTTGTCAACTTCTCGGCTCGAGTCTAGTGAGTTGGTGGAGTAGGAAGCAACACTGTGTTTCCTTATCTACCACCGAAGCCGAATACGTCGCAATGGGTGAGTGTGTAGCTCAGCTTCTTTGGATAAAGCACACTCTCCAAGACTTTATGTTAAACTTCAACAATACTAAAATTCACATAGATAATATTAGTTCAATTCACTTGACCAAGAATCAAATATGCCACTCTAGGACCAAGCATATAGAGGTCAAACACCACTTTATTCGAGAACATGTAGCTAACGGAATGATACAACTTGAATACATGGAGTCTAAATCGAACTTAGCAGACCTTTTTACCAAACCTCTACCCGAAGCCGAATTTAGTCTACTAAGATGTAAATTAGGTATGTGCGTAATAGAGTACGACTTAAACTTATATTTTTGCTATACTCTATTATTTACTTTTCATGCAAAATGAAACTAGCTTAGGGCTTACCCTAGAAATCATGCACCTATAGAGTTAAGGAGCCAAAACATCTCACAACACATAGAACTAATGTGTTTGTGTACTTTGCCACGTAGATGGGTGTGAGATGTCAGGACCTTACTCCTGGTTCCAGATGTAGATCTAGTGCATTGACATGAACCATGGAGTATAATTACATAAATTAACCAACTCTAATCAGGACTTGTTGATTATTCCATATCAATCAAGTCAAATAGAGTTGAAAATCCAAATAGATGAGCTTATGTTTAAACTACTATTTTCAAAATTTATTTGGAACATGATTGGACTTAAAACTTAATTTATGACAAAATTCAAAAACTATGTTTTTCCGGACCCCCCCCCCCCCCCCGCTCTTTTCGATTAATGGTAAAAGGGGGAGAAAAGGTCAAAGTTAAGGGATCAATTTTTTGATAACTTAACTTAATACACATATTATGTATCTTTTAATGGCCCGAATTAAGTAAATGTTTACTTAACTTAATTTTTAAAAAACTTAACCTTTATGGTTAAACCTTTTTAATTGAAAAAGGGGAGAAAGGCCAAGGTTAAGAAATCAAAAATTAGTTTTTCATTACTTAACTTGAACTTATTCTAAACACTAAAATGTTAAGTAATTTCGATTACTTAAACTCTTCTTAAGTAGCAAACATTAAAGGAGAGGATTAAGACCCTTTTTCAAGTACTCACCCTCGGTCAAGGGGGAGGTTACCTCAAGGGGAGGACTTGAAAAAGAGTTTTATCATACTCCTACTTAACTTATTAAGTTAAGTATACTCTTTCATATTTCATATTCATGCTTCATGATATTCAATTCACTAAATGCATTTCCTTAACTTTGTGTTGGTTTGCCATAGATCAAAAAGGGGGAGATTGTTGGTGCAGTAGGGACTAGAATCGAACCTAAGTTTTGATTATAGAAAAGACATAAAGTTAAGCTTATATTGTTATCTCATGAGCTGAATCAAGTGTGCAGGAATACTAAGCTAAGCTGAAGGTCGATGAAACCCGGAGATTCTCGTGTTGAGAAACCATGGTGGTCGGGTGATACCGGGAGGAATTTGAAGGGAGCCGAAGAAATTAGGTGGAGATCGGAAGCAAAAGCTACAAAGGTAAAGCTTGAGGTAAGCTTGTGTGAGTAAGTGTAAGTAAGGTCGAGTCCTCGATACGGGAACGTCTTTAGACGACGATCCGACTAAGACATCCCATGGAAGGTCTATGTCGAGATCGGACAGTAAGTGGCCAAAATCACTTGTATTACTTGCATTTTCGAGCTAACTTTTCATTACAGCTGGAAACCCTAGGAACAATTGACTGATGGCTTGTATTAGTCAACTACGCCTTCATCAGTCAACTGCTAGGGTTGAGCTGTCGACTGATGTTCAAATTTTAGCTTCGAGGAGAGTCAAACCTCATCCCCTTATCTTAGGGTGAGGTGGCCTTTGGTGATAAGGATTGAGCTCAACGTTTAGGGTTCTTCACCATTTTCATGAATTCAATATCTCCAAACACCTCCGCAACGCTACTCTTCTACAACGATCCTACAACAATGAAGTGCTACCACAACACCGATGACAAGAGCTCAAACCCTACTTCATTAGTCGTTGGTATAAGTTTATTAAGTTATCCTTTCTAGTTGTTGTATTTACTTTGTTTTTCGAAGATTTCATCGTAACGAGGAGAGAGGGTTTGTCTTTCTACCTCTAAGCTTTTCGAAGTTTTGTAATCATTGTCTTCTACCTCCAACTAGGAGAAGACTATTTTAGTGATTTTCCCTCCATGCATGATCTCGGATCACTAGGGACTTGGATTAGCAGCTGGTAGCCTATGAACCTAGTAAAAAATGAACTTGTCTCTCTCTATTTCTGCTACAATTTACTCTATTTACTTGTGTCTTATTCGAACGAAGAGAAAGATTCTTGTGCGCTATTCACCCCCCCCCCTCTAGCGCTCATTTTGATCCAACATGAGGCTGATGGAGGTGGCTAGAAGGCTTAGGTCTAGGCTAAGGGTGGTCTAGTAAGTATGAGGGAATCATACTTGGGGTTAAACCTCATGGTTGAGGTGTAGTAGTCGACTGGGGTTATGGACCAGTCGACTGGTCAAGTGTTCTGACACTTGGCAATCGAGTCGACTCTGAGCAGTCGACTGGGATTATGACCAGTTGATTGATGGGAGTCGACTGGCATTCGACTGCGGCTGCATGGCCTTGGCAGTCGATTGTCAGCTTTTGCCAGTCAACTGGTCGAGCAGTCGACTTCCATGGATGGTAGTCGACTGCTAGTTGACGACATAAAAATAGAATGTTTATGAGTCGATTACTGAGTAAGGGCAGTCAACTGGAGGCTATGAACAGTCAAATGATGGGTCTGATCAGTCGACTGCTAGGTATCCATTGAAAATTTTCCAACGTAGATTAAGCCATTATGAGACAACGGCTACAGGAGTAGTCGATTGATCGGTATGAATAGTCGACTGCTAGGCAGAAATCAACCTGAGTTGCATCTTTAAAAGGAGCACGAATGGGAGGATTTTTACAGCAATTTCTTGGGCGATTTGAGCTGATTTGTGGGTGCGAGTCAGGGTCTTCAAGTGTGGCTCAAGCGATCAACCAAGCAAGCATTCAAAGCATCTTTTGTAAAGTATTTTTTACATCTTATTTTGTATTTTCTTTGTATTACTTTTGTAATCACTTTTACAAGCTTTCTCCACCTTCGGTGTGTCACCGAGAAGGAGATTTATTAGTGGTGTGTACATCACTAGAGCTTGTTGAGCTCGCCCCGTAGAGTAGGAACCCTAAGGTTTCAAACCACATATATCATGCATAGTTTGTGTGCTCATATATTCTTATTGTGCATTTTCATTATTATATATTTCGTTACGCATTAACAAGTTTGTAAAGACAAGCACGATCGAGCTCCATCGATGAACGAAAATGCGCCATTCACCCCCCCCCCCCTCTAGCGCTCACTGAAGTTCCTACAAAAGGCAGTGGAACATTATAGGAGACAAAGGAAGTTCTAAATGTTTAAAAACTACAATTATGCCTGCCAATAGTCATATGGATTTGGGGGCTCGCTGGTTGATAGGTAGCTTATAGAAGTCTAACTGTTCAAAGTAAATAGGGGGTATGGGTAGTCAGAGGCCATTTTCTAGCTGTTCTGAAAAGAAACAGTGATGGTTGGGAGGGGAAAGATGTGACTAATAAGAAGAGGAAGTAAAAAGGCATTTTACAGAAGGTCTATAAATAGATCTTTGATGTCTAGGAAGTAATGGTTACCATCTATGTGTGAAAAGGTATCTTCATACTAGGGAGATGAGTTAGGGTTTGTCGGAGAAGGAGCCATAACAGGCAAGGAAAGGTAGCACTTATTTGTGGTTGAGAGGAGGCAGTCGTTGGAAGAAAGAAGACTCCTAGATGCCGAGGGTTTAGGTGTGGGATGTTGGAGGATCGTGGCTCGGCTAGAAGGGGGTTGAATAGCCTTTAATTGTGCTTGATGGATTTCGATCATTCTTGCATGCTTGTCTACAATGATCGTTAATATGCATAGTGGAATAATAATAAAACAAAATAAAGATACAACACACATAAGAGACAATCGATATTCATGGTTCGAAACATTAGGGTTCCTACTCCACGGGGTGAGCTCAACGAGCTTGAGTGATGCACACACCACTACTCAAACTCCTTCTCGACAACAAGTCAAAGGTGGAGAAACTTTGTACAAGAAAAATACAAAGACAATATAAAATATAAGTAAAGAAAAACTTTACAACACTTTGCTTTGATAACTTGCTTGTTGCTTGCTTTGGTTAGCTCTTGAAGGTCTGGAATGCAGTAGAAATTATCCTCCAAAATCTCACCAAAAATTATTGTAGAAATCCTCTTCAAGCTCCTCCTTTTATGCTTGTCTCAAACAGATTCCGCGCCTATCAGTCAACTACTCATACCCATCAGTCGACTTCTCCTGTAGTCATTGTGAGACAATGGCTTCATCCACGCTGAAAAAATCCAACGGATAGCCCATCAATCGACTGCCAAACCCAAGCAATTGACTGATGCACAGTCAGTCGAGTCCTTTGTCGAGCTGCCTCACTTATGTGGTCATTTCCTCAACCATCAATCGGCTGTCCTCCATGGCAATCAACTGCCAAGCCATGCGACACAGTCGAATGACAGTCAACTCCCATCAGTCAACTGGTACATCACCTCAGTTGACTGGTAAACCTCAAACATGATATTTAAGCCAAGTATGATTCCCTCATACTTGCTAGACACCCTTAGCCTAGACCTAAGCCTTCTAGCCACCTCTATTAGCCTCGCGCCTATCGGATCCCTCCAAGTCATCCATAACTTGTTCATCCATGCACGGATCCCTCCAAGTCATCCATGACTTGTTCATCCATACGCTAGCCTCCAAGTGCTTCCTTTAGTTATTGTCATGCTCTCGGTGTCTACACTACCAAGGTACATATGGACTTACACTCCCAAGACTACCGCTTGGCCTTAAGCTGCCAAACCACCCCTTGGACTTCCCAAATGCCAAGTACCCATGACTTGGACTTTCACCACCAAGGCTACACACTTGGACTTACCTAGCCAAGGATACACACTTGGTCTTCCCTTGCCAACTCCATGTTGGACTTCCAATGTCAAGCCTCATGCTTGGAATTTCACCGCCAAGGCTAAACACTTGGACTTACATGACCAAGGCTACACACTTAGTCTTCCCTTGCCAACTCCATGTTGGACTTCCAATGCCAAACCTCATGCTTAGACTTTTACTGCCAAGGCTACACACTTAGACTTACCCTTGCCAACTCCATGTTTGACTTTCCAATTGTCAAGCCCCATCCTTGGACTTTCACCGTCAAGGCTACACACTTAGACTTACGTGGCCAAGGCAACACACTTGTACTTCCCATGACAATCACATGTCATATTTTGTCTAACATCAAAATACTACTCGAGTCAAACTCGAGTCTGGTCAATCGTGACATGGGACAATTGCACCAACAATCTCTCCCTTTTTGATGTTTAACAAAACCACAAATACTTTTGAGTTAGGTGACCTAACTTAAGTCTACCAATTATCCCCAGTTGGCAATTCTCACATCTTGTGAGAATTCCAACTAACCCCAATTGGTACATTCTCCTCCTTTTTGACATACATCAAAAAGGTCCTCCCCAAGAGTGTTAATGTCTCATATCCCAATGAGATCTTACAACCTCCCCTTGGTCCAAAAACACATCTAGGATGCCTTCACTCTTCCTAGTGATAAGTCACATATCACTTAAGAGAGGCAATCCCCCAATTCTCCTCCTATGAGGAGAAATATGTCCATCATCCCAAGATGGATAATCTCCCTCTAAAGGCTTGCTCCCCCTTGACCATTGCACCAACAATGTCCTTGGAGAGTCCCTAAGCCAATAGGAACACTAAACAATCAAAATTAAGGCCAAAGATTCAACATTGAACTTTCACTTCCCTTAAAATTTGATACACACTCTAAACAATTCTCCTAATCCATATCCAATGGATTTTCACCCTTCCAATACTCATCAAAGCATATCCTAGGATTAGGAGCAGTTAGGGAACCATGAAATAGCTGAACATCGGCTAAAAAAATCTTGTTTACTCGAAATTAGCATTTGGCAGTCAGCTACCAGTCGACTTCCCTTAAGGCCAGTCGACTGCCATCCATTGTAGTCGACCGATTTCTACACTGTGTAGAAATCAGACTTTAGAAATGAATTTGCAAAATTCATAAGTAAAAATATGTATTTTAAAAAATCTTGAAAATTTATACGTACATTACTTATAACAAACATTATTGGTAAACAATAATTAGAAAATAAAATACCCATAAATTAGTAAGATTGATACAAAGTTCAAAACTATTGAAATTTTCAATGTTTGACCCTACTTTGTATCACCTCATTCAATGGTGATTACTATCAAAAGATAGACATCACAGATTTTTTAAAATGGTTTTGAAATGATTTTAAAAACCTTAATTCCTTTTCCTATAAACCTCTTCTTTAATAAATCCATTTAGAAATGCTAACTTAACATCCATTTGAAATAATTTGAAACCTTGATGCACAGCGTAGGCTAACAACATTCTAATTGATTTGAGTCTAGCTACGGGTGCATATGTCTCAAGATAGTCTAACCCCTATACTTGACTAAATCCTTTAGCAATTAACCTAGCTTTATTCCTAATCACTTCTCCTTTTTCATCAAGTTTATTTCGAAATACCCACCTAGTTCCAATAATCATTTTTCCTTTAGGTAGGGGTACTAATTCCCAAACTTGACTTCTAGTAAATTTAGCTAACTCTTCTTGCATAGCTATAACCAATCGGGGTCAAGAAGAGCTTCTTCAATTGTTTTGGGTTCAATCTTAGAGATTAGTGAGATTTGACTTAGGTTCCTATAGGATGCTCTAGTTTGAACCCCTAAATTTGAATCACCTATCACTTGGTCAATAGGATGATTCGCTTGTAATCTAGATTGATTTGGGTTAGGATCTATACTAGATTCGTTATGAGAGTTTGGTTCAGGTCTAACATTATTTTTAAATTGTTCATTGTTCAATTTTACTTCAGATTTTGTAGTTTCATTTTCTTCATCAAATACTACATTGATTGTTTCTTCTATTTTCAGGGTTTCATTATTGTACATCCTATAGGCTTTACTAGTGGTTGAGTATCCTAGAAAAGTTCCGATAGTTGTTTTAGAGGTGAATTTTCCTAAGTAATCCTTGGTGTTTAATATGTGTACCCGACATCCAAAAATCCTAAAGTACTTAATGTTCGGTAGTTTTTCGTAATAGATCTCGTATGATGTTTTTTTATATCGCCTAACTAGTAAAATCCTATTTTGGACATAGCAGGCAGTATTGACTGCTTCTGTCCAAAACCTAATAGGTAGATTGAATTCATTTAACATGGTTCTAGCAGCTTCTTGTAGGGTTCTATTTTTACGTTCAACTAGTCCATTTTGTTGAGGGGGCATAGTGCAGGAGAACTCATGGTGGCATCCATTTTAGTTACAAAAGTCAGTGAACTTATGGTTTTCGACTAAACCACCATGATCACTTCTAATCCTCTTAATTCTTAGGTTCTTTTCATTTTCTATTAGTTTACATAAGTTAATGAGTTGATCTAGGGTTTCACTCTTATGTTTTAAAAACCTAACCCATGCGAACCTAGAGTAGTCATCGATTATGACTAGGCAGTATTGCCTCTCGTTTAGTGACTTGGCTCCATGAGAGTCAAAGAGGTCTAAGTGTAGGAGCTCAAGCACACTTTTAGTTCTTTCTTGATTAGTTAGTTGATGTGGAGTCCTAGTTTGTTTACCTTGTTGACAAGTATTACATATTTTATCTTCTAGGTTATTTAGGTTGGGTTGACCTCTAACTTAACCACTCTGACTCATTTTGTGTATGAGTCTAGGATGGGAGTGGCCGAGTCATCGGTGCCACAACCAAGATTCCTCTTACAGTGTCATTAGACACTTGGTTGAGGAGTTAGGTAAATTGATTGTATAAAAGTTACTATTCCTAGTCTTCTTAAGTATAATTTTTGAACAATCACTATTTTTAATTAAGCATTCATTTTGTAAGAAAATAACCATATAATTATTGTCACATCATTGACTAACACTTAGGAGATTAAATTCAAAGTGTTCAACAAAAAGTACTTGACGAATTATGAAATTCAAGTTTAGCTCAATATCACATGATCCAATGATTTTGAGCTTCCCATTGTTTCTGAAGGCTACCGATCCTTAGTTTTTGAATTTGAGCTTCGTAAATTTTAGTCAGTCTCCGGTCATATGTCAGGAGCACCCACTGTCCAACATCCTTTGATCCTATACATATAGTAGTTGGATCGGATATTGGAATTTTAAGTTTGTTTGAAAATTTTAACCTAGGAATCATCTCACCCTTTCTACATGATCAAACATGTTAACCTTATATGTTTTGTGAGATGACTTCAATTTTACTGGGTTAACTTTATTGATTTGAAGATTAATCAACCTTGGGTTAGATTCGGATTTAATCTTTAGATTGTTAAGTGAACCTTTCAAAAAAAAAATGGCTTCGAGTTCGTGGCAAGGCACAGAGACCTTCTTTGATCGGAACAACGACCACTTCATTAGACAAAGCCAAATTCAAGAAAATGTTCACTTAAGTCACTTAGGGTCACTTCCTGGTCTAACTAATTTAGGATGTGTCGAGGTAGCTTCAACTAGTTCAACTTAGCCGAGTGCACCAAGCTAGATATGCATTATCTAGCTCGGAAACACAAGACCTCGTTTCCCTAATGTACTATCATCTCGCTACATCCTGATACTATATTATCAAAGTTGACTAACTATTGGTCCTATCTATCCATTCTAAAAGTTAAAACAAAAAGAAACTAAGCATGCAAAGCTAGATTAAGAAGTAGAGCATACAAGTTTAGTATTGGCTCCCCCTGGACCATTGAACCGATGCGGTCTTTCCATGTAGTGGATTTGATCCTTGGGGACCCAATACTTGATCCTATTTGTGAAATCAAAAAGTTCATAGGGACCCATGCTTGGACTTTTTGTTTATTTCGATTAACAATTGACATATATGATTTGTTTATTGTGGTTGTTCTAAATCCAAGTTCGACCTTATTGTACATGGCCCTTTGCGATCCAAGTAGTAGGTCAAGACCCTTGGACCCCAAAGTAAACTTTTCCAATGACTTTCTAAGCTCTTAAACTTATCCTTTCAAGAGAGAATTCTCTTTCTCAAATTTTCCAACTTGCGTTGAGTTTCCCTCTTGAACTTGACTAGTTGAAGAGGTTAGAGTAGCCTCTTGCTTAAGGAGTTTAACCTCCTTAACCAAGGATTCGACCTTAGACATAGACTTGGCTACTTTCTTAGTTAAGTATTTAATAGCATTATATAAAGTATCGATTAGAGATCGACTTACCTTGATCAAATCTTTTGAACCGGATGCGGAATCGTGGCTTGTCTTGAATTGAAACTCATTGTCGGATCTGGAGTCGGAATCGTAGTTTTTCTCAGGTTTGGATTTGATCTCGGACTCGGTTGGTTTGGCAATGAATGCTAGGTTGTTGATGTTGGTGCAATCGGCCCAGGTCATGATTGACCGGACTCGAGTTTGACTCGAGTAGTGTTTTGATGTTTGACATTAATGTTTGACATTGATGTTCGACAAAATGTATGACAATGTGATTGTCATGGGAAAGTCCAAGTCTTGAGTCTTCGCAAGGGAAAGTCCAAGCTTGAGTCCAAGTAATGGAAACTCCAAATCATGGATACTTGGCAATGGAAACTCCAAGTCATGGGTACTTGGCAAGGGAAAGTCCAAGCTTGAGTTTTGGCAATTGGAAAGTCCAACATGTTAGTGTCAGCCCTTAGTGTCAATCATGAGATGATTAATTAGGGATCATATGTATCATATTTCATTAATAACAGGCAAAGATTGATTATTATATTTACTTTATGCATGTGCTAGGTAAATAAATATAATAATGCCCTTGAATAGTATGTTCTAATCTACAGTATATCAATTGATAGAATTGATTATGAAAAGCTGTAGAGAACACTATACTTAAACATTCCTAGTCAAGTATTGTATTAATAGACAAAGGGATATATTGATACATTGAGACTAGCCTGTAGGTCAATGGATGACTTGATCTCACAAGTCATGGATATGTGATATCACATTGACACATGAGTATATATATTGGAGAATATATGTACTGAATAGATCCGTCATGAGAAAGTGTCATGGATCGTTATATGAGTGTCATATACTTTCTCATGTGACTATTGGTATGAATAGTCCTTACACCTGAAGTCACTACGGTTTTCTACATAAGGAGTTATGTACTTTGGTATCGTCTAATATCACCCGTAATAGAGTGCACTATAACGGAGATTGTTGGGTATGTAACGAATTATGCGGAGGGATATGAGTGATGTAGATGGGACCTATCCCTCCCATATGACGGGAGTGATATCTTTGACCTCTTGATAGAGTATGACCACGAAATGCATGGTCATGCTCAAATAAGTCAATATGAGATATTGAGCTCATTTGTTTGAGTGAGTCTACTTGGGGATCAAGAAACATAAAGATCAATAAGGGGATGGCACAATCTATGCCTCATTGATCGATCTAAGATATCAAGGATAGAAGGACACCGTCATACATGATAATAGCCATGGAAAAGTTATCAGATCTCGACTTCCTTATAGCTTGGATAGCAATGATGTATTGTTAGATATCGCTCATTGCTTATGTATCTAAAATGGTTTTAGATACATTACCAACGCTTTGAGAGCCTATTGGGTCACACACAAATGACATTCTATTTTGGAGATGATTTCTTTTAGTTGACTAAAAGAACAATTAAGCAAATGGCCAAGACGTGAGTTATACTCAAGCTGGTTAAACTTGAGTTAGACTCAAGTTAAACCATGGAAGATGGTTCACCATGCAGAAAATCCAAGGATTATCTATCATCATATGATTAATCATGCAAGGGAATACCAAGGGTTTTGGTATTCATGATGAGGAGATGAGAGGTTTTCATGCATTGATGAAAGGGAATACCAAGTGTCATGGTATTCATGAGGAGATAAGGGAGTTGATTTTTGGGTAGAGGCTAAGTGAGTTTGGATGTGCAAGCCAAGAAAGCTCTCTCCTTCTTCTCCTTCTTTCTTCCAAGTGTTCATGGCGGTTTGCTAGGATTGCTAGCACAACATGACTCCAAAACTACTGAGTGTCAGTGTGGATACCGTGGAGATACGGTTGTCCTTACCGTATAGAGATCCGACAGCGCTTTGATTAGTGGGATTGCGAAGGGCTCGCATCGAAGGTATATTTTTTCTTCTAGATAGGATCTAGATCAAACTAAGAAAATGATTTATATGTTTTTGCATGGATCTCTGGAGGGATCCGGTTTGTATTTTTGTTTCCGCTGCGATTGTGCGAAGTATTTCGCCCGCGATATTGTGAATGTCACGACCTGGATTCCCCTACAGTGGTATCAGAGCCACTTGCAAAACGTATATTTTGTTATGATGATTTATATGTGATATAAATTTAGATTTTCGTGTTTTTTATGAGATATAAAACATGTGCATTATGGGTACATGAATTTTAGGCTTGGAATGTTGATAAGGGGCAAAAACAGAGTTGAACACGGTCAAGCCGTATTGGAAAACACAGCCGTGTTTTCAGCATGGCCTGGCAAACAGAGTAACCCACGGTCATGTTGAAAAACACGGCCTAGCTGTGGGCACCTCTACTCACCCCAGAATGGTCGTTCCAATTGGCACGACCCGACCATGTTGAACATGGGACGCTTCGGAAACGAGGGTCTTGGGTTCATATTGATGGACCAAGGACAGGAACTCATTGAAGGAGTTGAGTTGAAAATAAAATTTTGCTTCGGGGGCACTGCCCCCTGAGGCCCTGGCAAGGGGCACTGCCCCTTAACCCCGCCTGCTAACTGGCTAGCAGGATCACCGTGGCGTTGCGACTTATCGGCGAAGCGGCTTAAAATTCATGTGTGTATTCATAATAAATTCTATAAAATTACATCATTATGAATGATATGGTGCATGGTGCATGGTTATGGCCTAGGACCCAATGTGATTGTGGTTGTGTGTTGTATGTGCATGTTGAAATTCATAATACAGCCTACGTGTCATGCCTTCATCTCTATTTTTTTTATTGTAAAATAGACTTAGACTCGAATGTAACTCAAGTGTTCTTATTTTGTAATGTACAAAATAAAGAAATGAAAAGTCCATTGAAGGTTGAAGTTACAAGGAGGATGCCGACAACACAGGATGACCGAAGGAAGCACTTAGAGAAGATGTCATCCCTAGAACCATTCACTCTTCTCATTGGCTTGAGAAGATCGTAGATTCGGGCCATAACCATGTCACGTTTAAGATTATTTGCTATGTGTGTATATGATACATGTGATGCTTGTATATATGATGCATGTGATGCTTGTATATATGATGCATGTGATGCTTGTATATTTGATGCATGCGTAGTTAGTTGTCACACAATTAGGTCACTTATTATATGCCTACCAAAGTTCAATACTTACTATTACCTTGTTCAATCATAGTGCGTTTGCCAAAGAAAAGTGAGTCTATTTACCTTGGTAAAGTACGACAGGACAATCGTGATGTCCGCCTATTAAACCTTGGGTTTGACTTAACTAAGCTCTCTCAATTAGATTGATGAACTTAGAGGCATAGCTCATACGGGACATCTATCTACATTATACAAATCTTGGGCAATTAGCCAAAGCTAACTCAAGATGAGTGGTAATTTAGAAAGATATCTCATGCGATGGGCACAATGAACAAATAATGTTGTTCATAAGATATACAAGAGTTACATTAGATGTAATTGGTACAAGTTACCTACCTAACTTATACGAGTTTTGGGCGATTAGCCAAAGCTAACTCAAGATGTGGTATAATATGGATCTTGTCCCACTTTATGACCAGTGGGAGAATCATTTAGTTAAAGGCCTAATTAAATGATTGAAATATGATACATTTCTATATTTCTGTATTGTAGATCACCATGTCATCAAATACATCGAACACTCTCTCTCTATGATCTGTCCTTGATAAGGAGAAGCTCACTGGAGCTAATTTCCTGGACTAGTACAGGAACTTGACGATAGTCCTCAAGCAAGAATGCAAATTGTACATCCTAGAGTAGTCCATTCCTGAACCACCCACCCCTACGACCACTCGTGCTAACAAGGATGTTTATAAGAAGCATCAAGATGACGCATTGGATGTGTCATGCCTTATACTTGCCACCATAACCTCTGAGCTTCAAAAGCAACATGAGAACATGAATGCCTATGGTATGGTTGAGCATCTGAAACAACTATAACAGGGACAAGCAAGGCATGAGGGATACGAAGTATCAAAAGCCTTGTTTCAATGCAAAATGCAAGAAGGAACTCCCGTAGGCCCTCATGTACTCAAGATGATTGGGTACGTTGAGAACCTACAGAGATTGAGATTTCCATTAGGCCAAGAGCTGGGCACTGACCTTGTTCTTCAATCACTTCCAGAAGGCTACAACTAATTTGTCATGAACTACAACATGAATGAAATTGACAAGCCTTTACCTGAGTTGTTGAGCATGTTATGAACTGCTGAACTCAACCTTAAGAAGGCAAAGCCTGGTACCATTTTGATGGTGAACAAAGGCAAAGGAAAAGGCAAGCAGAAGCCTAAAGGTAAGGGTAAAATCTAAGCCAAAGGCAAAGGCAAAGGCAAGGCAAATGCATTAAAACCTAAAGGAGGGGTGTCTAAGGAAGGGGAATGCTTCCACTGTGGTGAGACTGGGCATTGGAAGAGAAACTGCAAGTTATACCTGGAAGAGGTGAAAAGGAAGTGAAGTAAGACTTCTGCCTCAGGTATAGATGTTATCGAAGTCAATTTATCTATCTCATCATCTTGGGTATTAGATACCTGTTGTGCTTCTCACATTTGTACCAATGTGTAGGGCCTTCGAAAGACTAGATCATTGATGAAGGGCGAAGTAGACCTACGAGTAGGCAATGGAGCAAAAGTTATCGTCATCGTTGTAGGGACATATTCCTTATTTTTGCCCACTGGGCTTATCTTAGAACTAGAAGAATGTTCTTATGTGCCTGCCTTGACTAAAATATTATCTTCGTTTCTTGTTTAGACAAGAAAGGTTTCTCATTTGTAATAAAGGACAAGTGTTGTTCCGTTTATTTACATTATATGTTTTTTGTAGTGCACACCTTGTGAATGGTCTCTATCTTCTAGATCTTGAAACTCCAGTCTATAACATAAATACCAAACAGTTCAAATCTAATGATCTGAACCAAACATATCTCTGGCATTGTCGCCTGGGTCACATAAATGAGAGTCGTATATCCCAGCTCCATAAGGATGGATTACTAGACTCATTTGATTTTGAATCATATGAGACATGTGAATCTTGTCTTCTAGGCAAGATGACCAAGACTCCATTTAGTGGACATGGCAAATGAGCTACTGATTTGTTAGAACTCATACATACTGATGTATGTGGGCCTTTCAATGTAGCATCTAGAGGAGGCTATCAGTACTTCATTACTTTTACTGATGATTTTAGTAGATATGAATATGTGTATCTTATAAGACACAAATCTAAATCCTTTGAAAAGTTCAAAGAATTCAAGAATGAAGTACAAAACCAACTTGGTAAGAGTATTAAAGTGCTTCAATCAGATCGAGGTGGGGAATACCTTAGCCAAGATTTTCGTGACTATCTCATTGAGTTTGGGATTAGATCTCAACTCACTCCACCTAGAACACCACAGTGGAATGGTGTATCAGAAAGGAAAAAATCGTACATTTTTAGATATGGTACGATCCATGATAAGTCACACAAATCTTCCTTCTTTCTTCTGGGGATATGCTTTAGAGATGGTTGCTTTCACACTTAACCGCGTTCCATCTAAGGCAGTCATAAAGACACCATATGCAATATGGATTGGGAAGAGTCCCAAGATGTCTTTTATGAAGATTTGGGGATGTGAGGCTTATGTTCGACGTCAAGTCTCCGATAAACTAGGCCCCAAATTAAACAAGTGCTACTTTGTAGGATATCCTAAGGAAACAAAAGGATATTACTTCTATAATCCCATACAAGGCAAAGTGTTTGTCGCTAGAAATGGTGTATTTCTAGAAAGAGAGTTCATTTCTAGAAGAACTACTAGGAGTAATATACATCTTGAAGAAATTCAAGATAAAGATAACACTGAGATGGAAATTGAACAGGCACCACAAAGTGTTGTGGATGATGAGATTGTTGCACAAGAAGTTGTGGAGCAACAACATGTTCAAGTAGACTAACCTCTTCGCAGGTCTGATAGGATACGTCGTCAGCCTGAGAGATATTCATTTCTCTTGTCTGACAATGATGACGTTATGTTGTTGACTTAAACGAGCCTACATCCTATCAGAAAGCTGTGATGAGCCCAGATTCTGAGAAATAGCTAGAGGCCATGAGATCTAAAATGGAATCTATGTACACTAACCAAGTATGGACTTTGGTTGATCCACCTGAAGGGCTAAAACCCATTGGGTGTAAGTGGGTCTTTAAGAGAAAGACTAACATGGATGGTCTTATACATACCTATAAAGGGTGATTGGTAACTAAAAGTTTCAAATAGATTCATGGTATTGACTATGATGAAACTTTTTCACCAGTTGCAATGCTTAAGTCCATTCAGATCATGCTTGCTATTGCAGCTTACCACGATTATGAGATCTGGCAAATGGATGTCAAAACTGCATTTCTGAATGGAAACCTCCTCGAGGATGTGTACATGATACAACTTGAGGGTTTTGTAGATCCAAAACATGTTGGCAAGGTATGCAAGCTGCAAAGGTCCATTTATGGTTTAAAGCAAACATCTAGAAGTTGGAATCTTCGATTCGATGATGCGATCAAACAGTTTGGTTTCATCAAGAATGAAAATGAATCCTGTGTCTACAAGAGGGTTAGTGGGAGCATAGTTATCTTTCTTATCTTGTATGTTGATGACATACTTCTCATTGGAAACGACATCCCTATGTTGCAGTCTGTGAAGACTTGGCTTGGGAATTGTTTCTCAATGAAGGACTTAGGTGAAGCAGCCTACATTTTAGGCATTAAGATCTATAGAGATAGATTTAAGAGATTACTTGGCCTAAGTCAGAGTGCATACATTGACAAGGTGCTTAAACATTTTGCCATGCAGAATTCCAAGAAGAGATTTCTGCCAATGTCACATGGTGTGAGCCTTTCGAAGGCTCAATGCCCTTCTTCTAAGGAAGAAAGAGAGCGCATGGATCAGATCCCTTATGCATCTGCTATAGGATCTATTATGTACACCATGTTATGCACTCATCCTGATGTCTCATATGCTTTAAGCATGATGAGTAGGTACCAGTCAGATCTAGGTGGCAGTCACTGGATAGCCATCAAGAATATTCTTAAGTACTTGAGAAGAACTAAAGAATATTTCTTGATATTTAGAGGCAATGAGGAGCTCGCTGTAAAGGGTTATAGCGATGCTAGCTTTCAAATGGACAAGGACAATTACAGATAGTAGTCAGAATATGTCTTTTGTTTAAATGGTGGTGTTGTGAGCTAGAAGAGTTCAAAGCAAAAAACAGTCACGGATTCTACTACAGAGGTCGAGTATATTGCTGCTTTAGATGCGGCAAAGGAGGTTGTTTGGATCAGGAAATTGTTTCTGAGCTTGGTGTAGTTCCTATCATCGTGAGCCCTATAGAGCTTTATTGTGACAACAATGGGGCTATAGCACAGGCTAAGGAACCTCGTTCTCACCAGCATTTCAAACATATACTACAGCGGTATCACCTCATTTAAGAGATCATCGATAGAGGAGATGTGCGGATATGCAGAGTAGATACTGATGCTAACATTGTGGATCCCTTGACCAAGGCTTTGGCACAGAGGAAGCATGATGGTCATACTAGGTCACTGGTGTTGGAACGTCAATGGCCGGCTAGAGGGGGGTGAATAGGCCTCAATCGTTGTACGGTGAAATACGATCATTCATCGTGCGTCACTTGTCTACAATTGTCATTAGCGCAGCGAAAACAAATAGAAATACTAACAACAACACAAGCACACGCAAATACACACGATATACGTGGTTCAGAACCAAATAGTTCTTACTCCACGGGCGAGCTCACCGAGCTCTAGTTATGCACACGACACTAACTAACACTCCTTCTCGACAACACGTCAGAGGTGGAGAAACTTCGTACAAGCAATTACAAAGAAATACACGAAGTACAAACAAGAATACAAATACAATACAAAAGAAAACTTTTCACTGATTACTTTTGATCACTTGCTTGTTGCTTGCTTTTGTTTGCTCTTGAAGGTCTGGAATGCAATAGCAATTCCCCTCCAAAGTCACCCCAAAAGTCTTGGCGAAATCCTCCATCTCGAGCTCCATTTATAACCTGCATCAAGCTGATTCTGTGCCCATCAGTCGACTGATCGTGACCATCAGTCGACTGGTCCTATAGTCGTTGTCTCACAACGACTTGATCCACGCTGTACAAAAGCCAACGGATCCATCATCAGTCGACTAATCATGCCCATCAGTCGACTGATGATCCCATCAGTCGAGTGGTCACTGTGAGCACTCAACTAGTAAACCATCTATAGCTGAATTCACCTCGATCAGTCGACTGATCTCCATCATCAGTCGACTGATGGCATCGGCTGATCGCCTCCCTCAGATCGCTTAGCCGTAACTCGATCGAACACCGATCGAGTCTAATCGACATAGAGCAGTCGACTGTCACCTATGTCAGTCGACTGATGTCGGGTAAAATCTCAAACACCAAGTTGTTTGAGCATCCGACCGTCGGATAAACTCTCAAACATCATGTTTGAGCCACCGACACTCAGTCTTAGTCATTTGGCCAAGTCCACCTCATCCTCTCATGGAGTTCCCCACCAAAGCTCTCTTCCCTCTGCCTACGTCCCTCGGATACACTAAGCTCATGGCTTCGCAATGCCATCCTTTGCGTCTCTTTCCCTCGAAGTATGCTTTCCTTAGGCCTCACTCCATTCGCTCCCCGTCCGGCGGTCCCTCGGATGCATCAAGCGCATGGTTTCGCAATGCCATCCTTCACCGACTCAAGGACCCCTAGCCTAGTGAACTTGCCAAGTCCTCAAGACTTCCACACCAAGCCTCATGCTTGGATTTACGTGGCCAACTCATGTTGGACTTCCCATGACAATCTCATGTCATGTGTTTTGTCTAACATCAAAATATAGTTCGAGTCAAACTTGAGTCCGGGCCGATTGCACCAACAATCTCTCCCTTTTTGATGTTCGACAAAACCTCAAACCCAAGTCTACCAATTATCCTCAATTGTCAATTCTCAAATCCCAATGAGAATTCCATCTATCCCAATTGGTAACTGTTGGTGCAACAATGCCCCAAGCATTTTATATGTTTCGATGTTTGGATAATCATCTAAGTTATGCAATAATTTGTGATCTAATTGTTACCATGTTCAAGTGACAGTGAAATCCAAGTATGAAGACTTGGTAAAGGCAAAGTCCAAGTATGATCTTGGCAAAATAAGTCCAATGTAAAGGTTTGGCGGCATAAGACCAAGCATGTTGTCTTGGCGGCATTAAGTCCAAACGGACCTTGTCAAAGGAAGTCCAAAGGCAAGTCTTGGAAGCGTAAGTCCAAGCATGTAGTCTTGGTGGTGTAAAGTCCAAGCACACTTTGGCGAAGGGAAACCCAAGACATGACAAAACCGAAGGAAGCTCTTGGAAGCAAAGCGCAAAGGATGAACAAGTCGCAGACTCGGAGAGATCCTAGAGGCGCAAGGCTTAAGGAAGAGCTAGAAGGTTGAGTCTAGGTCTAGGGGGTGAAATCAAGTATGAATTACTCATACTTGATGAGTATCAGTCGACTGATATGATGTATCAGTCGACTGGTTAGGTGCTCGACTGAGTCAGGATGAAACCACGACCATCGGTTTGCTTTGATGCTGGTCGTGATGATCGATGTTGCAATCGATCGACCGCCAATAGTGGCGATCGATCGATCAAGTTAAATATGGGCACGAGTGGAGTCACACTCGATCGCGGCCTGTGATCACTCGGGATCACTCCATCGGATCGGATGGATGGATCGATCGATGAGAATGTCGTTGGAAGAAAGCGACTGCAATCTCGCGAATCCGACTATTGAAGCCGTTAGCTGCCGGCAATGATCGGCGATGTTGTGCATCGATCTGCGATGGTGCTCCAATGGGAAAATCATCCTTCTCTCTATAAAAAGAGGGTTGGTGGAGGTTTTTGGGGTTAATTCTTATTCTCTGATAATACTCTCAAGCCTCCATGAGTTTTCAAGCTTTTCTAGTGATTTTGAATCCCCTCCTCCTCTCTCTAAGCTTAAGTTTCATTCTTTGTAAGAAGAGGAGGATTGTTGTAAAGGAAAGCTTCAGTTACGTATTTGCTGGGTTGATCCACCTCAGGATCACCGTGGAGTAAGGTATCTCTCGAACCGTAAAGAATCATGTTAGCATGTTTTTCATTTGTGTTATTATTATTTTTTGTTGTGCTTTCGCTAATATTTTTGTAGAGACGAAAAACAAGCTATTCACCCCCCCCCCCCTCTAGCTTCAAATCGATCACCAACAAGTGGTATCAGAGCCCGGATCGCATCGGAAGATCTAACAATCAACCAGAGCAAAAATGGCTTTCTAAGAGGGGTATAGCATGGCGAGGCCTCCGTTCTTCGATGGCAACGACTTCGGCTATTTGAAAGGTAGGATGGAGTATTACTTAATGAATGATATTGAGAATTGGTTTAGTGTTGTAGATGATTTTGAGAAGCCGATGGATGAACACGGAGCACCCATACCGACGAAGGATTGGACGAGAGACATGGCTAAGAAGGCTCAAGCCAACGCCAAGGCAACAACCACACTTCAATGTGGTTTGTCAAAAGAGCAATTAAGCAAAGTGGGGCCATTTGAATCGGCGAAGGAGCTTTGGGAGAAGTTGATAGAGCTCAACGAAGGATCCAAGGAAACAAGAAGGGCCAAGAGAGACCTCCTAATTGGCCAACTTCAAAGCTTCTCCATGGAGACCAATGAGACTGTGAGCCAAATGCACGGTCACTTCAAAGAAGTAGTCAACGGACTACATGTTATAGGTGAGAAGGCCGACAACCGAGACCTTGTAAGGTATGTGCTCCAAGCCTTCCCTAGAACAACCTTATGGGCTTCAATGGTAGATGCCTATAAGGTCTCTAGGGATCTCTCTTTGGTTAAGTTAGATGAGCTATTTTATGAATTTCAATTACATGAACAAGCTAACACTTCATCCAAAGAGAAGGGTATAGCTCTTTTTGTAGGAAAGAATGACAAAAAGAAGAAGGAGAAGAAAGAAGTGTCCTCCTCATCCAAATCCGAGGAAGACTCATCAAGTAGTGAAGATGAGCTATCGGCAAGCGAGGTGGCTCATTACGTCAAGAAATTTGGTGTGAAGTCAAGGAAACTCACCAAGAAAGATGTGAGGAGGATGTTCCAATCCTCAAGAGGTAAGTCTTCAAATAGTTCAAATTCTACCTCTAACGTAACTTGCTTTGGTTGCAACAAGAAAGGGCATATAAAGCCAAATTGCCCGGAACTAAAGAAGGAGGAAAAGAAAAAGAAAAAGAAGGAGAAGAAGGAGAAGAAGAAGAAGGAGGCAAAGGTGGCACAAACATGGGACACCCTAAGCATGGAGGACTCTTCCGACGATGAAGAAGTATGTCATGCCACCCGGAATCTAGCCCTTATGGTATTGGAGGAAGAAACTGGGAGCTCAAGTGAAGAGTCCTCATCTTCCTCTTCAAGCGACGAATCATCATCAAGTGATGATTATGAGGTAAACAATGTTGGATCGATGCGGTTCGCTAGAGGGGGGGTGAATAGCGATAAAAACTTTTTCGTAATCGTTCGTTAAGGTACGAGTAAAACGCAGCGGAAAGATAACAATAAATAAATAAAAAAACGAGGGTTTTTACTTGGTTCGTAGCCTACGGCTACTACTCCAAGGCCCTAGTGGTCCTTGACCACGCACGGAGGGCAAAATACTAACCAAACTCCTCCTCGTTGGAGATAGGAGTTAAACGAATACAAAACTCGATAAAGACTCAAGGTAGAGGGACACTCCCCCTCTCCTTGATATGATTTAAAGCTTTACTAAAAGAAATAAACTGAAATACAATTTAGAACTTTCGTTACCGACGACTTTAAAGGTTGGAGGTTGAAGCTCTAGTCGTCGTCTCGGCAGCGCTTCGTCGTAGGGATGTCGGAGAGTCGGAGCGTATCGGAAGCACTTGGAAGCTTTTGAATTGATGAAAAACCCTAGGTTTGGCCCTCCTTTTATAGCCTTTGAGCCCCTCATCGAATGGGTCTTTAGCCAATCACAAATGGGCACAAAACCCCTTGAAAAATGGTGATAACTCTTGACTACTCGAGGCTGATCCTTTGACCATCAGTCGACTGATGGCCATCATCAGTCGACTGATGGCAGCATCAGTCGATTGCTGACCTTCGGCAGTCGACTGTTTGACGGCAGTCGAGTCCTCCAAGCTGGCAGTCGACTGATGCTAGCTGCAAGGCAAGGTTAGCTCAACAAAAACATAATTTCGATGGTCGTCGACCATCCGATCTCGACCTAGACCATCTATAAGAAGTCTTTGGTCGGATCTACGCTTAAGATCATCCCCGTAAAGAGGATACGACCTTACTTACGCTCGCACACACGAGCTTACCTCAGTACTTACGTGTTGCTTTTGCTTCCGGCCTTCCACTCAATTCCTTCGGCTCCCTCCGAAGTCTCTTGAGTGTCGTCCGACCACCGCGGCTTCCTCCGGGTGTCGCTAGCCTTCAGCTCCAGCGTTGAGACTTTTCTGCACACTTGATTTAGCTCATGAGATAACAATATATGCTTAACTTTGTATCGTTTGCTATAATCAAAACTTAGGTTCAACTTAGGTGCCTACTGCACCAACAATCTCCCCCTTTTTGATTTATGGCAAACCCACATACAAAGTTAAGTAAATAGCATGCATGAAGAGTAATAATGTGCATGAGAAACAAAAAATATGGAGATTAAGTTGGAGTAGTAAGGATTTTCTTCAAGTACTCCCCATTGAGGAAACCTCCCCCTTGACCGAGGGTGAGTCTTGAAGAAAGACCTTAATCCTCCCCCTTGAGGGTTGCTTTAAGTAATTAACATTACTTAAAGTTGGCCTTAGTAAAACGTTTTAGTTAAGCCCTTTCTCCCCCTTAAGTAAAACATTAACGACATAAAGTTTTAAAAAATAAGTTTAAGTAAAACGTAGACGGCACAAATAAGTTTAAGTTAAGAATTCTTTGGCCTTTTGGTAAAAGTTAACTAAGTTTTAACTTTTGGTTTAAATATGAAGTAAGAGTTAAGTTATCAAAAAAAAATTTCCCCTTAACTTTGGCCTTTTTCCTCCCCCTTTTGCCGTATATCGAAAAGGGTAAGGGGTGTGTGGAAAACAAAATAAGTGTTAAAGTCCAAGCATGTTCCCTATTTTTTTATATATATATATATAAAACTATACTGAAAATAAGCTCATCTATAAAATGTTCGACTCATATTTGGCTTGATTGATATGTAAGATCAACCAGTCCTAGTCAGAGTCGGTTAGTATGTATGATTATACTCCGTGGCTCATAGCGATGCACTAGCTCTACATCTGGAACCAGAAGTAAGGTCCTAACATCTCACGCCCATCTACGTGGCTAAGTACACAAACACATTAGTCCTATGTGTTGTGAGATGTACTAGCTCCTTAAATCTATAGGTGCATGATATCTAAGGTATGTCCTATGCTAGTTCCATAAAAATGAAATTAAAGAAATAGTAGTAAGAACATATAATTTGCATGTACCTATTCTATTATGCACATGCCCAATTTTCGTCTTAATAGACTAAATTCGGCTTCGGGTAGGGGTTTAGTAAATAGGTCTGCTAAGTTAGACTTCGATTCGACGTATTCAAGTTGTATGGCTCCGTTGGCCACATGTTCTCGAATGAAATGGTGTTTAACTTCTATATGTTTGGTCCTAGAGTGACATATCGGATTCTTTGTAAGATTAATTGAACTAATGTTGTCTACGTGAAGTTTAGTATTCGTAAAGTCTAACTTAAAGTCGCGGAGAGTGTGCTTCATCCAAAGAAGTTGAGTGACACACTCACCCATCGCAATGTATTCGGCTTCGGTGGTAGATAAAGCGACACGTTGCTTCCACGCACCAACTTACTAGACTCGAGCCGAGTAGTTGACAACAACCACTCGTGCTCTTTCTATCGAGTTTACTACCGGCATAATCCGAATCGGAGTAGCCGATTAGTTCGAACTCCATAGATCTAGGGTACTAAATACCAACGTTAAGTGTACCCTTTAGATATCTAAGGATACGCTTAACTAGGGTTAGGTGAGACTCCTTAGCACAGGTTTGAAACCTGGCGCACATACTTACTGCGAATAGGATGTCGGGTCGACTCGCAGTTAAGTATAGGAGACTTCCTATCACGCTCCTATAGTACTTTAAGTCAATGGTCTTACTTTCTAAGTCTTCTCCTATGTTAACGTTAATCGCCATTGGGGTGTTTATTACCTTAGCGTCTTGCATTCCAAATCTTTTAATTAACTCCTTAGTGTATTTTTGTTGATATAGGTATATACCATCCTTAGTTTGTTTAATTTGTAGACCTAAAAAGAAACTTAACTCGCCTACCAAGTTCATTTCGAACTCACTTTCCATGAGTGAAACGAACTCGTTTAGTATGGCTGAGTTAGAGGTTCCAAAAATTATATCGTCTACGTAAATTTGAGCTATGAATATTTCTTTACCTAAGGTTTTTATGAAGAGAGTTGGGTCAACTAAGCCTTGGTTAAACCCTTTTGACTTAAGATGGATTGAAAGTCTCTCGTACCAAGCTCGAGGAGCTTGTTTAAGTCCATAGAGAGCTTTCTTAAGTTTTAGAACATGGTCGGGTTTATCTAGATTTTCGAATCCGGGGGGTTGGCTGACATAAACTTCTTCTTTAATGTATCCATTTAGGAATGCCGACTTAACATTCATTTGAAACAGCTTAAATCCTCGATGTGCGGCATAAGCTAGCAACATTCGAATGGATTCGAGTCTAGCTACTGGGGCATAGGTTTCGTCGTAATCTAAGCCTTCGACTTGGCTAAACCCTTTGGCGACTAACCTAGCCTTGTTTCTAACTACTTCACCTTTATCATCAAGCTTATTTCGAAACACCCACCTTGTTCCAATTATCATTTTGTCTTTAGGTGGTGGTACTAATTCCCACACTTCATTCCTAGTAAATTGAGCTAGCTCTTCTTGCATTGCAATAATCCAATCGGAATCAAGAAGAGCTTGTTCAATTGATTTGGGTTCTATCTTTGAAATTAAGAAAATTTGACTAAGGTTCCTATAGGATGCTCTAGTTCGAACTCCTAGATTAGGATCTCCTATCACTTGATCGATAGGGTGGTTAGTCTGAATCCTAGATTGGGTTGGGTTTGTGTCACCTAATGCTTGATCAATGGGGTGACTTGGTTGAACACTAGTTTGGTTGGAGTCATCTATCACTTGATCAATAGAGTGACTTGGTTGACTTAGGTTAGGATTAACACTAGACCTGATCTCCGGATCAGAGTTAGGTCTAGTATGAATCGGCTCGCTAATTGGGGTTGCTGGGGGTTTTGTAGGTTCATGTCCTACTACATTGATAGTCTCCTCGACTCTAAGGGTGTCGTGGTTATATACTCTATAAGCTCAACTTGTAGTCGAGTATCCTAGAAAGATTTCGGTCGTAGTTTTGGATGTAAATTTCCTTAGGTAATCCTTAGTGTTTAGGATATGTACCTTACACCAAAATACCCTAAAGTACTTGATGTTGGGTACTTTATCGTGATAAATCTCGTATGAGGTCTTAAGGTGCCTTTTTACCATAAGGATCCTATTTTGGACATAGCATGTTGTACTCACGGCTTCTGCCCAAAACCTATCGGGTAGGTCGTATTCGTTCAACATGGTCCTAGCGGCTTCTTGTAGAGTTCGGTTTTTCCGCTCCACTAGGCCATTTTGTTGAGGGGTCCTAGGGCAAGAGAATTCATGGTGGTATCCGTTTAGGTTACAGAAGTCGGTGAACCTTTGATTTTCGAATTCACCACCATGATCGCTTCTAAGTCTTTTAACCTTAAGGTCTTTTTGATTCTCGATTAATTTGAATAGATTGATTAATTGATCTAGGGTATCATTTTTATGTTTGATGAACCTAACCGAGTAAACTGGAGTCGTCAATTATGACTAAGCAATATTGACTTCTATTGAGTGACTTGGCTCCATGTGAATCGAATAGATCCATATGCAGGAGCTCAAGTACACTTGAGGTTCGTTCTTAGTTAGTTAACTTGTGTTGTGTCCTAGGTTGTTTTCCTTGTTGACAAGCATTACAGATTTTATTAACCAAGTTGTTGAGGTTGGGTAAGCCTCTGACTAAGCCACTCTGACTCATCTTGTGGATGAGTCTTGGGTGCGAGTGACCGAGTCGTCGGTGCCACAACCATGATTCCTCTTCCTGTGTCATAAGACATTTGGCTGAGGATTTGATTAAGTTAATTGTATAAATGTTATTTGTCCTAGTTCCTTTGAGTATTGTTTTAGCTGTTTTATTTGTTTTAATTACACATTCATTTTCTAAAAATACGACCTTATAGTTATTGTCACATAATTGGCTTACGCTAAGCAGGTTATATTCAAAATTCTCTACAAGTAATACATTTTTAATAACAAAATTCGAGTTAAGCTCGATATCACCTGATCCGATGATTTTGAGCTTGTCGTTATTCCCAAAGGCTACCGATCCTTGTCGTTTGAATCGAAGCTTTGTGAATTTGAGTTGATCCCCGGTCATGTGTCGGGAGCAACCGCTGTCCAACATCCATTGATCCTACACACAAGGTGGTTGGATTGGATGTTAGATTTTTTTTAAAAAATTGGTTGTAAGTTGTTAAACCTAGGTCATCTCACCTGTGTCTATATGATCAAGCATGTTATACTTATGTGTTTTTTGTGAGATGATTTCCAATTAAGTTGATTAAGTGTATTTAGGTTCAAGTAATTTTATGTTAGATTTGGATTTGACCCTAGGCTTGTCAAGTTTACCTTTTCAAGATCATGGCTTCCAGGTCGTGGCGAGGCACAGGGGCCTTCTTTTATCGGATCATCGACCACTTCCTTAGACAAAGTCATGTTCAAGAAAATGATGACTTGACTCACCTAAGATTATTTCCTAGTCTAACTGGTTATTTTTGAAAAGAGGCTCCCCGAGGCTCAATCTTTTCGAAGAATTTTAGTTGGTTATGTTTTTGAAAAGAGGCTCCCCGAGGCTCAATCTTTTCGAAGAATTTTAATTGGTTATGTTTTTGAAAAGAGGCTCCCCGAGGCTCAATCTTTTCGAAGTTGATTACGTTCATGTTCTAAGTGAGTTCACAAGTTTTAAAGTACAAACTTTCTAAGTTAAAGCATGCAATTTCTAAGTTAAAGCACAAACATTCTAAGTTAAAACATGCAATTTCTAAGTTAAAGCACAAACATGTTTTGTACTGGCTCCCCCTAGACCGTTGAATCGGTTCAGTCTATCCACACAGTGGATTTGGTCCTTGGGAATCCAGTACGGGTTGAATCCTAGAGTTGAAATCTAAAGGTTCTTAGGGACCCATGCTTGGACATGTTTCCTATGTCGACTTACAATCGACATATACGACCTATTAGTCATGTTTGAGTTAAATCCTAGTCCAGCCTTGTTGTACACGGCCCTTTGAGATCCAAGTAGGAGGTCAAGTCCTTTGGATCCCGAAGTGAACCTTTCCAACGTGTTCCTAATATCTTCGACTTGACTTTTCAAGAGAGAGTTCTCAACTTCGAGCTTTTCAACTCGAGTTGAGTCCTTCTCTTGAACTCGACTAGTCGAAGAGGTTAGGGAGACCTCGTGTTTGAGGAGTTTAACCTCCTCAACAAGGGTCTCGACCTTGGACTCGGACTTAGCTAACTTCCTAGACAAAAACCTAACCGTATTATGTAAAGTATTAAATAATGTTCGACTTACTTTAAGGGTATCTTTTGAACCGGATGTGTATCCGTGGCTTGACTTGAAGGTAGCTTCGTAGTCCGAGTCATCCTCAGGTTCTGACTCAAGTTTAGGCTCGGTCTCCGTGTCCGACTCAATTGATTTCGCCATGAAGACGTGGTCTTCGTCTTCTTCGGATGACGCTTCTTCTCATGTCGCATTGAGGGCCTTCTTGTGCTTAGGTGCTTGGTGGTTCAGCTTGGGGCACTCGGACTTGATATGTCCAAACCTGTTACGCTCATAACACCTAATATTGGAACTTTTAGGCTTACCTTGGTTGAGTCGAGTCGTGGTTCGCTTTCGTCCCTTGGCTATCCTTCGAGCTAGGTTCATTAGTTCGGCAGTCAACTCCGGGTCAACTTCTTCTTTGGACTCGTCTTCCTCCTCGGTTGGTGGTGGCTTGCTTGCGATTTTCTTCTTCTTTGATCCTGCAAACAAGGCTATACCCCTCTCGGGTTCCGAGTTGGATTGTTCATGTAATTCAAAATCGGAAAAGAGTTCATCTAACCTAATTTTAGAAAGGTCCTTGGAGACCTTGTAGGCATCGACCATGGATGCCCACAAGGTAGTCCTCGGAAAAGAGTTTAGAACATACCTTATAAGGTCGCAGTTTTCGACCTTTTGCCTGATTGCATGTAGGTTGTTGATGATGTCCTAGACTCGGGCGTGAAGTTGCGTCGCGGACTCGTGTTCCTGCATTTTTAGGTTATATAGTTTATTGAAAAGAAGATCACGCTTACATACCTTGGCTTCGTTGGTCCCTTCGTGTAGCTCCACTAGTTTTGTCCAAAGATATTTTGCGCTTATGAAGGGGCCGACGCGATTTAGCTCCTCCTTGGATAGGCCGCATTGAAGGATTTGCGTTGCCTTAGCGTCGGCTTCGACTTTTTTTTTTGTCGCAATGGTCCATTGGTCATAATGCAAGGAGTCACCCACTTCATTAGTCGGAAGTGTGAAACCCGTTTGGATTATGATCCACATCTCGATTTGGGTTTTAAGAAAGCATTCCATCCGACCCTTCCAATAACGGAAGTCATCTCCGTTGTAAAACGGAGGTCGGACGGTGCTAAACCCTTCGAGATGGGCCATTAGAACAAAGAACACAAGGAGACGAAGGAAAAAAAACTAGCAACGACAAAAACACACAAAAAGTACCAAGACTCGCGTCTTGGATTAGTAGTGCGGGAGTAAATTTAACAAAGCGAAATAAATCTGAAATAAACAGAAATAAAAGAAAAATAAATATGTGAAAAATGGCTAGATTGGTGGTTTCACCAAATCTTAGCAACCCCCGGCTCTGATACCAATTGTTGGATCGATGCGGTTCGCTAGAGGGGGGGGGTGAATAGCGATAAAAACTTTTTCGTAATCGTTTGTTAAGGTACGAGTAAAATGCAGCGGAAAGATAACAATAAATAAATAAAAATATGAGGGTTTTTACTTGGTTCGTAGCCTACGGCTACTACTCCAAGGCCCTAGTGGTCCTTGACCACGCACGGAGGGAAAAATACTAACCAAACTCCTCCTCGTTGGAGATAGGAGTTAAACGAATACAAAACTCGATAAAGACTCAAGGTAGAGGGACACTCCCCCTCTCCTTGATATGATTTAAAGCTTTACTAAAAGAAATAAACTGAAATACAATTTAGAACTTTCATTACCGACGACTTTAAAGGTTGGAGGTTGAAGCTCTAGTCGTCGTCTCGGCAGTGCTTCGTCATAGGGATGTCGGAGAGTCGGAGCATATCGGAAGCACTTGGAAGCTTTTTAATTGATGAAAAACCCTAGGTTTGGCCCTCCTTTTATAGCCTTTGAGTCCCTCATCGAATGGGTCTTTAGCCAATCACAAATGGGCACAAAATCCCTTGAAAAATGGTGATAACTCTTGACTACTCGAGGCTGATCCTTTGACCATCAGTCGACTGATGGCCATCATCAGTCGACTAATGGCAGCATCAGTCGATTGCTGACCTTCGACAGTCAACTGATTGACGACAGTCGAATCCTCCAAGCTGGCAGTCGACTGATGCTAGCTGCAAGGCAAGGTTAGCTCAACAAAAACATAATTTCGATGGTCGTCGACCATCCGATCTCGACCTAGACCATCTATAAGAAGTCTTTGGTCGGATCTACGCTTAAGATCATCCCCGTAAAGAGGATACGACCTTACTTACGCTCGCACACACGAGCTTACCTCAGTACTTACGTGTTGCTTTTGCTTCCGGCCTTCCACTCAATTCCTTCGGCTCCCTCCGAAGTCTCTTGAGTGTTGTCCGACCACCGCGGCTTCCTCCGGGTGTCGCTAGCCTTCAGCTCCAGCGTTGAAACTTTTTTGCACACTTGATTTAGCTCATGAGATAACAATATATGCTTAACTTTGTATCGTTTGCTATAATCAAAACTTAGGTTCGACTTAGGTGCCTACTGCACCAACAAACAACTCCCCTAGGGTAGATTTACTTTACAAGACAATTGCATGTCTTCAAAATACTTTGAATAGATCGAAAACTAGGATTAAGGATTTAAAAGTAGAGATAAAATCACTTAAGAGTGTAGAACCTTCTTGTAGTAAATTATCTTGTGATGATGATGCATGTACCCTTAGGGATGAAAATGATGAATTAAGAAAAGAAATAGGTAACTTAAGAGCATGCTTAGAAAAATTTACTAATGGTTCTAAATACCTAGACATGATAATTAAGGATCAAAGAGCTATTTACAACAAGGTCAGACTAGGATATAGGCCTAAGGAAAAGGAGGTAGCATTTACATCCCTTGTTAGTAGAAAATCCATAATTAAAAGCAAGGGTAGAAAGGCTTGGGTCCCTAAGAAATTTCTAATTAATGCTAGTGGTCCTAAGATTTGGGTACCTAAGGATTGTATTTTTCATGTGATATTGGTAGAAGAACCAAGCTTGTGGATCGTTGATAGTGGGTGCTCAAAACACATGACCAGTGATGAGAGAAAATTCTCCACTATCAACCACACTAGCAAGGGAAAGGTATCTTTTGGTAATAGCGGCAAACTTAAAATTCTAGGAAAGAGCACAATTGAGGTATCCCCCAATCTTTCCATTCATAAAGTATTATTGGTTAAAAATATGAAATTTAATTTACTTAGCGTAAGCCAACTATGTGAGCAAATTTTGATGTTAAATTTGATTCCTCAAAATGTTTTATAAGACACAAAACTCTAAATGATTGCATGTTAGTAGGCTTTAGAAAATCAAATATATATTATGTTGATTTATCCTATGCTACTAATGCTTCTACTAAGTGTCTTATTGCAAAAGGGGAAGAAAGTTGGCTTTGGCATAGGAGACTAGGATACATAAACATGAAGAACATAGCCAAAATAGCAAAAATGAAGTTAGTCAAAGGGTTGCCTAAAGTCAAATTTCTCAAGGACAAAATGTGTGATGCATGTCAAGAAGGGAAACAATCAAAAACATCACACCAAGGAAAAATTTTACTTAGTACCGCTTTACCTTTAGAACTTTTACATATGGACTTATTTGATTGTCATAGTACCCCCTCTATGATTGGTAGTAAATATTGCCTAGTAATAGTAGATGATTTCTCTAGGTTTACTTGGGTATTTTTCTTGAAAAATAAAGATGAAACCCTAGGAATAATCACAGGATTTAGCAAAAGAGTTGAAAATGAAAGAAAATTCAAAATCAACCAGATCCGTAGTGATCACGGTGGAGAATTTGAGAACTCTATTTTCTCAACCTTTTGCTTAGAACAAGGGTACAAGCATGAGTTTTCTTGTCCTAGAACATCCCAACAAAATGGGGTTGTGGAAAGGAAAAATCGTGCCCTACAAGAAGCGGCTAGGACAATGCTTAATGCATACTCCTTACCTAGTTACTTGTGGGTGGAAGCGGTTAACACCGCTTGCTATATCCAAAATAGGGTATTAATTCATAGGTTTTTAGGAAAAACTCCATTTGAATTGTGGAATGGTACAATTCCAACAATTCATTATTTTAAGGTCTTTGGATGTAAAGTCTATATTTTAAATACCAAAGACAACCTAGGTAAGTTTGAGTCCAAAGCGGATGAGGGAATCCTAGTTGGATACTCATCCACTAGTGTAGGGTATAGAGTTTACAATAAAAGGACTCAAAAAATTGAAGAATCTTCAAATGTCCAATTTGATGAAACTTCCAATACATACCCTAAAAAATCCCCTATTGATGATGATATTAATAATAAAAATCAAGAAATTATCCGACAATTTCAAGATTTAACCTTAGGGGGTAATGATCAAGGGGGAGGATTAAATCAAGGGGGAGTAAGAGGTGATTCCGATGATGAGCAAAGGATTGAGATTAATTATGATCAAACACAAATTAATACACCTCCTAGAACCATAAGAATTCATCAAAATCACCCTTTAGATCAAATTGTGGGTGAATTATCTCAAGGTGTTAGGACTAGGTCATTTCATAGGGATCCCACTAGTCATATAGCTCTAATTTCTCAAATTGAGCCCAAAACAATCAAAGATGCATTACTTGATCCGGATTGGATCTTAGCAATGCAAGATGAATTGGCTCAATTTGAAAGGAGTCAAGTATGGGAGTTAGTTCCTAGACCTAATGAAAACACTATCATTACTACAAGATGGGTCTTTAGGAACAAACTAGATGACCAAGGGAATATTACTAGAAATAAGGCAAGATTAGTTGCAAGGGGCTTTAATCAAGTTGAAGGACTTGACTATGATGAAACATATGCCCCGGTTGCTAGGTTAGAGTCTATTATAATACTATTAGGGTATGCCTCCTATATGGGTTTCAAACTCCATCAAATGGATGTCAAATTGGTATTCCTAAATGGGTTTATTAAGGAAGAGGTATATGTAGAACAATCTCTCAAGTTTGAGAATATGGACTATCCAAACCATGTATACAAGCTTAGAAAAGCTTTGTATGGTTTGAAACAAGCTCCCCGGGCTTGGTATGAAAGATTATCATCTTTCTTAATTTCTAAGGACTTTAAAAGGCGTAGTGTAGATCAAACTCTATTTATAAAGTCAACATCAACGGACATCTTTGTAGCCCAAGTATATGTTGATGACATTATCTTTGGGTCAACAAATGATGAACTTCTCCAAGACTTTATTAAGAATATGGAAAAAGAGTTTGAAATGAGTCTAGTTGGGGAATTAAATTTCTTCCTAGGATTACAAGTTAAACAAACAAGTGAAGGAATTTATATTTACCAAAGCAAATATGCTAAGGAAATGATTAAGAAATTTGGTTTGGAAAATGCTAAGGTAGTTTCAACTCCAATGGCAACCAATACAAAAATATATAGTGATAATGAAGGCAAACAAATTGATCTTACACTCTATAGGAGCATGATTGGTAGCCTCTTGTACTTAACCGCTAGTAGACCCGACATATTATTTGTGGTTGGTATGTGTGCTAGGTACCAATCATGTGCAAAAGAATCTCATTTAGTTACCGTTAAGAGAATCTTAAGATATATTAAAGGCACACTAAATGTAGGACTATGGTACCCTAGGACTAGGTCTTTTGATTTGGTTGGGTACATCGATTTCCGATTATGCCAGTTGCAAATTGGATCGGAAGAGTACTAGTGGTGGATGCCAATTCCTTGGGTCCTCCCTAGTTAGTTGGAGTAGTAGGAAGCAACCTTGTGTTGCCCTATCCACCACCGAGGTCGAGTATAAAACAGGACGATTATTTACTTCTCCAGAATTATCTGAAAAATTATGGGCTAAAATGCCAGGAGATCTTGGAAGTCGTATTAAACAAGCATTCCAAGATCGATATTAAGGCAACACTGTTGGTGTTTTCCCTCGAATTTTATTTGCCTACAGATATCTAGAAAATGAATGCAAAGATGCTGCTTTCAAACGACCTCTGAAAGATTTATCCTTCTGCAGCAATATTCCTATTCCTGGTTATTATAAACGACCTGATAAACGAATAGGTGTTCAAAAATCCAGAACCTTTCGTGGAAAACCTAATCCTTCCCATGCTCGGATTGAACGCCGCAAGCATCTTATTAAAAATAAGAAGTGCAGATGATTTCTCTGCGGTGAAGAAGGACATTTTGCACGGGAATGTCCTAATGACCGGCGCAATATTAAACGCGTCGCTATGTTCGAACAACTCCACCTTCCAGATGATTATGATATTGTCTCAGTTCAAGATGGTGAAGATCCTAGTGATGCTATCTTTAGTCTGTCTGAAGATGAAGGCCTGGATGACCTTCAACAAGCCTTGAACCCATTATCTTCCGAATCTATTTTTATGCTCAGAGAAAGCGGGAAGACGTGGTGGATCGGCCTTGAAACCGGTTACCGCAGTATGATACAAGTTTCTCAACAACAATATGAATGCCGTCATATATGGGAGATCAACGAAGATATTGACAACCCATATGAAGTCTGTAAATGATGCAAACAACAAACTCAGCGGCGACACCGGCGTCATTGCCCTCTATGCAAGATGACTGCCTGTGGCATGTGTAGTCTTTATTATTACAAGAAAACAACTCCAGTTGCAACAACACCAATCAGGTATGATCCTTCCAATTTAGTCTGTGAGCAACAAAATTACATTAAACAATGTGAAGCAAAAATTAAACGACTGCAAAGTCAACTGGAGGACCAAGAACGAGAAAAATTAGAATGTCACAAAATACGATTGGATGCTATTCAAATTGCACAGGAAAATCAACAATTGCAGAGAGAAAAGCAAGAATTATCTGTCAAATATCAACAGCTCATTCAAGAAAACATGGAATTTGACAGACTCGTCTTAGAGAAAGAAGGCATCAGGAAGGATATACTATGTGGCTATGGGTGGTTGTGTAGCTCAATTACTATGGATGAAACATACCTTAGAAGATTATGAGCTATCTTACTCCAACATGAAAGTATTTTGTGATAATGTGAGCACCATAAACTTGACCAAAAATCCAGTGCATCACTCTAGAACAAAGCACATTGAAGTGAAACATCACTTCATTAGAGATCATGTGGCTAAGGGGGACATTGAGCTTAATTACATTGAATCCAAGTCCAACCTAGCCGACATATTTACCAAGGCTCTCCCCGAGGTAGAATTTTCATCACTTAGGAGAGAACTTGGAATGTACTTGGTTGAGTAAAGGTGTAGGTTTGCATGATCCTATAGAAATACTAGGATTTATACCTTTAAGCATCTCACAAAATACCTAAGAAACCATGATTTTTGTATTGAGCCACTTAGGCAACATGTGAGATGTTAGGAAGATGCACTTGGTTTATCATGCTTGTTATGATGCATTACTATGGACCAAAGTGTCATCTAGAGACATTAATCCTTCATTGGACCAATCATTGGGAAGGCTTATACACAATTGATGTGAATATAGCTCCAAGAACATGATTGGAAATGTCAAATATAACATATTTTAAACTATGTTTATCATATTTTGAAAAATAGTTTTTAAGTGAAACACAAAAGTGATACAAAGTTTGCAAAAACATTAGAACTTTTGTTGGTTTCCAAGTTTATATCAATCTTGAAATTTGGAAAACATATATTTCTCAAAATATTTTTCCTTGATAAAGTATGATTTCAGAACACAAAATTTTTTTATTTTTTGAGGTTTTTAGAATTTCTAACGCATTTACGGTTAATGAAAAGGTGAAATTGATTTCAGCGTAGCAATGATCGGTTCTTGAAACCACCAAGTGATACAGTATTTTTGATAAATAACTCCATTTTCTGATATTTAGTGTATCGTTGATGTCCTAACACTATAGCATGATAATATTAAGTATAAACAAATTTTTAAGACTGTTTAATGCGTGCTTTAGGGGGAGTTTCATAAAATATATCTTTTTCATCCCAAGATTTACATTGTGTTGGATCGAGAAGCATCGCTAGAGGGGGGGTGAATAGCGAGCGTAGAATTTATTTTTCGTTCGTTCGATACACAAAGTAAGAGCAGCGGAAAGTAAAGAAGACAAGTTTGTTTTTACTTGGTTCACAACCCAATGGTTGCTACTCCAAGGCCCTATCGGTCCTTGACCGCGTATGGAGGGCAAAGCACTATAACGTATCCTTCTCGTTGGAGGTAGGAGACAACGATCACAAAACCGAAAGTACGAGGATGAGGCAACAAGCCTACCTCACCTCGTTACGAATAAAAACAACGAATACAATATCAAAATATATTACTTGATTCTGCTGCCGACGAAGAAGATCTGAACTTGTTGTCGCGTCGGCGTTATGACGGTGTTGGAGCGTTGGCGTTGTCGGAGCACTTGATGTATAAACTTGATGTAATTTAGAGTTGGAATCCTCCCCTCCTTTTATAGATTTTGGCCTTTGAATTTATCTCCTCTTTTTTCGGAACGGATCACGAAGTTGTAAAAATTTTATCGCGAAGTGGCCGCGTCAAACCTTATCCATTTTGACCTAGCGCAAAGGCTGAATCGTCGCCATCAGTCGACTGATGCCTCCCATTAGTCGACTGATGTGCATCAGTCGACTTCTCCATGTCCAGCAGTCGACTGCCAGCCTGGCCACTTCCCTGCAATAAGAGGTTAGCTCGGAAAATGATAAATGCGACGGTTTCTAACCATCCGATCTCGACCTAGACCTTCCACAGGAAGTTTTAGTCGGATCGCCGCCTACGGTCATCCCCGTAAAGAGGACACGACCTTACAATCTCTCACTCACACAAGCTTTCCTCGATACTTACCTTGTAGCTCTCGCTTCCAGCCTTCCACTCGATTCCTTCAGCTCCCTCCGAAGTCACTCGAGTGTCGTCCGACCACCGCGACTTCCTCCGAGTGTCGCTAGCCTTCAGCTCCAGCTTTAGTACTTTTCTGCACACTCGATTTAGCTCGTGAGATAATGATGTAAACTTAACTTTGTGTCTTTGCCATAATCAAAACACAGGTTTGTTGGATCGATTTGAAATGCTAGAGGGGGGTGAATAGCGTTAAAACTTTCTTTTTTTGTTCGTTCGTTTAAAATCCGAGTAGATAATTAATTTGCAGTGGAAAAGATAAGCAATAAGTAAAAGAGACAATTCTTTTTACTTGGTTCGTAGCCTTTGGCTACTACTCCAAGGCCCTAGTGGTCCTTGACCACGTATGGAGGGCAAAAGCACTAAAGGAACTCCTCCTCGTTGGAGGTAGGAGTTAATCGATACAAGAAGGAAAAAAACTTGAGGTAGAGGGACACTCCCCCTCTCCTCGTATACGATAAAAGCTCCGAAAGATTAAAGTAATGAACTTAAAATAAAAGCTAAAACCGATGTTACAATAAGAAAGAAATTAAGACCTAGACGTCGGAGAGAAAGCACTTCGTTGTCGGAAAAGTTGTAGCTTGGCAGAGGCTTTTGGAAGCTTTAGAATTGATGAAGAAACCCTAGGATTGGCCCTCCTTTTATAGCCTTTGAGCCCCTTTTCGAGAGGAACCCTAGCCAATCAAAATTGAGCACCAATCTCCTTGAAATGGGGTGATAAGCCTTGACTCCTCGAAGTTGATCATTGACCATCGATCGGATCGATGGCCATCATCGATCGTGATGGTAGCATCGATCGAATCGACCTCATCGTCGATCGTTTGCGGTGAGTCCTCAAGTAGCAGTCGACTGATGCTAGCTGCAAGGCAAAGTTAGCTCAAAGAAAACATTATTTCGACGGCCTTCGACCATCCGATCTCGACCTAGACCATCGATGGGATGTCTTTGGTCGGATCCACACTTAAGACCATCCCCGTAAGGAGGATACGACCTCACTTACGCTCGCACACACGAGCTTACCTCGATACTTACCATGTCGCTTTTGCTTCCGGCCTTCCACTCGATTCCTTCGGCTCCCTCCGAAGTCACTCGAGTGTCGCCCGACCACCCGGCTTCCTCCGGGTGTCACTAGCCTTCAGCTCCAGCTTTAGCAATCTTCTGCACACTCGATTCAGCTCGTGAGATAATGACATGAGCTTAACTTTGTATCGTTTGCTATAATCAAAACTCAGGTTCGACTTAGGTGCCTACTGCACCAACAATCTCCCCCTTTTTGATTTATGGCAAACCCACATACAAAGTTAAGTAAATAGCAAGAATGATGAATAATGTGCATTAGAAACAAACAAAAAATAAAGAAGATTAAGTTGGAGTAGTAAGGATTTTCTTCAAGTACTCCCCCTTGAGGAAACCTCCCCCTTGACCGAGGGTGAGTCTTGAAGAAAGACCTTAATCCTCCCCTTGAGGGTTGCTTTAAGTAATTACTTAAAGTTTGCCTTAGTAAAACGTTTAAGTTAAGAGTTCTTCTTAACTTGGCCCTTTCTCCCCCTTAAGTAAAACATTAAAAATAAGTAAAACGTTGATGACACAAATAAGTTTAAGTTAAGAATTCTCTTAACTTGGCCTTTAATAAGTTTTCAAAACTTAAAGTTAACTTTTGGTTTAAATATAAAGTAAGAGTTAAACCAAAAAATTTAAAAATTTGACCCCTTAACTTTGGCCTTTTTCTCCCCCTTTTTCCATATATCGAAAAGAGTGAGGGTGTGTGTGGAAAACAAAAATAAGTGTTAAATTTAAAGTCCAAGCATGTTCCACATTATTTTGAAAATAATATATTGAAAATAAGTTCATCTATAAAATGTTCGACTCATATCTGGCTTGATTGATATAAAAGATCAACCGTCGGTCAGTTAGTATGTATGATTATACTCCGTGGTTCATGGCGATGCACTAGCTCTACATCTGGAACCAGGAGTAAGGTCCTAACATCTCACGCCCATCTACGTGGCTAAGTACACAAACACATTAGTCCTATGTGTTGTGAGATGTATTGGCTCCTTAAATCTATAGGTGCATGATATCTAAGGTATGTCCTATGCTAGTTCCATAATTATGAAATTTAAGAAATAGTAGTAAGAAAATATAATTTGCAAGTTCCTATTCTATTACGCACATGCCCAATTTTCGTCTTAATAGACTAAATTCGGCTTCGGGTAGGGGTTTAGTAAATAGGTCTGCTAAGTTAGACTTCGATTCGACGTATTCAAGTTGTATGGCTCCGTTGGCCACATGTTCTCGAATGAAATGGTGTTTGACTTCTATATGTTTGGTCCTAGAGTGACATATCGGATTCTTAGTAAGATTAATTGAACTAATGTTATCTACGTGAAGTTTAGTATTCGTAAAGTCTAACTTAAAGTCGCGGAGAGTGTGTTTCATCCAAAGAAGTTGAGTGACACACTCACCCATCGCGATGTATTCGGCTTCGGTGGTAGATAAAGCAACACAGTGTTGCTTCCTACTGCACTAACTCACTAGACTCGAGCCGAGAAGTTGACAACAACCACTCGTGCTCTTTCTATCGAGCTTACTACCGGCATAGTCCGAATCGGAGTAGCCGGTTAGTTCGAACTCAGTAGATCTAGGATAACAAATACCGACATTAAGTGTACCCTTTAGATATCTAAGGATACGTTTGACTAGAGTTAGGTGAGTGATGTGGGTGAATCATGCTATGTTTTCACTACTTTATATATGTGCATTTTATCTCATTTCATATCCTAGATATGTATTTTATCATGATTAGCATATTTTGGAGGAAGAGACTGCTGTCAGGGTGTTTTTGTGTTAACAGGGCGAAGAAGAAGGGCGTATCAAAACAACACAGGCGTGCTCGGAATCGACACGCCTGTGTCATGAGAGCCAGCGGACAACACGCCTGAGTTCAAAGAGCAACACGCCCGTGCCGGTGATTCCAGCAGCCAACACGCCCTATGCAGCCACAACACGCCCGTGCCGGTGATTCCAGCAGCCAACACGCCCTATGCAGCCACGACACGCCCCAGTTCAAACCGTTGTGGGAAACCCGCGACACGCCGGTGCCCTCATGTGGCATGGGCGTGTTGGCCTGATTTCAGCCTTCCTTTTCTGCGAGCAATCAGGATCTTCGTGGGAATCTATTGCCTTAAATTGAAGAGGAGGCAAGGCTATAAAAGAGAAGATATTCTAACCCTAAAAGGGGGGACGGCGGATGGTTAAAAAGGAGGAGAGAAGACGGCAAAGGGATCGACAACAGAGGAAGCAAAAGAAGAGGAGTCGGAGGAAGCAGATGGCATCCAGATTTTCTTTCTCTAGCAACTCTTGTCGACTATGGAGTAGTGTCCTGTAATCTTAGGATGGGAGTAGCCCTTTGACGATTCTACGATGATGATATAATCTATACTACTTAAATTATTGTTTGTGTTGATTTGGTTTTCGTTGGATTCTTATTGACAAACCTAAGGAGCTAAGGGAAGTACCTAACAGTGAACCCAAGTTCCCAAACCCCAGAACCAACTAGGGATAAACTCTGTCAAGTAGCGGTAGCGTATCTCGAGGGCTTGCGGGGTCTCGTGACAGTCCCCTTAGGCGATTATGGTCCCAGTGTGCAAACCTACCGTGAAAAGGAAATTTGACTCTAGAGGAACTCTTATGGACTTAATGGATCTATCAAATCCAGTTTCTACCTAGTGACAGAGGTAAGAATAGGGAGGTTTCATGGGTCTCGTGACAGGTCCCCTTAGCTGATTATGATCCCCTATGCTCGAACATCGTGACAGGTAAATTGAATTTGATAGGTACAGTCAGCGTAGACCTCGAAAGGGGCCGTTGATTTACCTTAGGATAGGTTCCATCAAAACAAACTCTAATAGGGGTAGGAAAGAATCAAATCACCTTATAAATCATCGACGTGGTGAAACCCATATCCTGAGATTCTCCTCAACTATCGACTTTTAGCTCGTTCTTCTCATTCGTTGTTATTGACTGCTCAGTTTCTTAGCTTAAACCATACATTGATTTACTAGATAACTTGGTATCACGATCATTCGGTAATTGTTCCAACTCACGTGGATCGATATTTTATTACTTGACGACAACCGTGCACTTGCGGAAAATAACACATCAAGTTTTTGGCACCGTTGTCGGGGATTGGCACTCAATATTGAATTGAGCGTGATTTAGTTAATCTAGATTTCTGATCTGAATTCTTGTTCCGAATATTGATTGTTCCTATTTTTCTTTTTGTATCTATTCTGAATTCTTGTTTTGGGAGCCTCTCTTGTTGTTGCATGCACAGACTTAATAGGGAAATTCTCGATATTGATCCTGAGATAGAGAGAACTTTCCTTGCTAGAAGACGATTTCAGCAACCTCAGGAAAACAATCTGACCTCTGACATGGCTGACCAGAACGAAAATAAACCTTTAAGGGATTATGCACCTAGTACAAGGGGATTGAGATCGAGTATTAGAAGACCCCCTATTGAAGCAAACAATTTCAATTAAAACCAAGCGCTACTATCTATGGTCCAACAAAGATCAATTCGAGGAGCACCTCTCAAGATCCAAATCGCACTTGGAAGTATTTTTGAATTTTGCGAGACTTTCAAACTGAATGGAGCCTCAGAGATGCTATTAGATTGCGCTTGTTTCCTTTCTCATTGCGGGACAAAGCCGTAGCTTATACACTCTCTTCCAAAGCAGATTGTATAACTACCGATCAACTGAGCAAAGATTTTTAGACAAGTATTTTCCACCCAGCAAAACTGCAAGTCTTCGCCATCAAATCACTAATTTTGCAAAGGATGGAGAAACATTATTTGAAGCCTGGGACAGATTTAAGGGATTACTACAACAATGCCCTCATCATGGGCTGGAGAAGTGGCTCATTGTGCATACTTTCTACAATGGAATCTCGTATGCTACTAAGGTTTCTCTTGATTCTGCTGCAGGAGGAGCTCTTATGAACAAAACATTGGATGAAGCTTTTGAGATCATCGAGAATGTGGCAATGAATTCTCACCAATGGGCTACGCGAGGATATCAAACTAAAATGCGTAAGTTTGAGGTAAGTACCATTGATCTACTCGGCAAAAATCGATGCATTAACTCAAAAGCTCGAACATTTTAATGTATCGTAGTAAACTCATCTAATGTCACTTGAGATCTTGGTGTAACAGGCACGAGCGATGAACTCACAAATCCTACACGCACCATCATCCGGAAGTAGGATTGAGCAAGTTGATGCATTGAATAATTTTAATTAGAAGCCTAATGGTGGCAACCCTTACTCAAACACGTACAATCCCGGTTGGAGAAATCATCCCAACTTTTCATATAGAGCCCATCAAAATTCTTCAGACGATGTAACAACTTTGGAGCACCTTGAGATTTCGGCCCAGACCCAAGTCGAGCTTAGAAAAGATGATGGAAAATTTTATCACGTGTCGTGGAAGATAAATGATGAATTTCGGCAGCATATTGTAGAATCAAATAGGCAACATCAAAATAATACCGAGGCAATCAAGCAGTTGGGAAGCAAGGTTGATAATTTGACTAATCACACAAGAATGCTGGAAAATCAAATTTCCCAAATTGCCAGCTCAGCATCAAGGACGCCCGGCAGATTTCCTGGAAATTCGATAAACCAGTAGAAGCATTGTAATTCTATAAGTCCGAGAAGTGGAAGGATTTTAGAAGGAGAGAGCTAAACAAGCAGCCTCTGACACGAGCGTGTCGGAGTTGGAAGATGACAGCAGCACGCCTGTGTTGAACCGACACACCCTGACCCAGGGCGTGTTGAGCAACACGCCTGAGGCCCACGGCGTGTCGGTACCGACACACCGTGTCGGGTCATTCCGACACGACACGCCAGTGTGCCAAACAACACAGCATGTCGAATAGGGAACCAAGAGCATATAAGCCCCTATCCCGTTCCTCAAAGGCGATTAAGGAAAAATTGGATGAACAATTTGGTAAGTTCCTTGAGGTAATTAGGAAGTTGTATATCAATATACCTTTACGAAGCTCTTCAACAAATGCCTACGTACTCTAAGTTCTTGAAGGACATCTTAACCAATAAAATAAAAGTCGAGGAGCATGAAACAGTGGCTCTTACTGAGGAGTGCAGTGCCATAATTAAGAAAATGGTACCTCCCAAAATAAATGATCCAGGTAGCTTTTCTATACCAATCAAAATCAATGACACAAATTATGATAATGCTTTTTGCTATTTGGGCGCCAGTGTAAATTTGATACCTCTTTCCATATGTAAGAAATTGGATTTGGGAGAAATGAAACTAACTACTATGGCTTTGCAGTTAGCCGATCGTTCCATTAGATATCCTTTGGGAATCTTAGAAGATGTACCAGTACAGGTGGGAAATTTTATTGTTCAAATGATTTTGTAGTACTAGACATGGATGAAGACCCATGTATCCCACTTATCTTGGGGAGACCTTTCTTGGCTACTGCAGGAGAAATGATAGATGTCAAAAACCACAAACTTTCACTTGCATTTGGAAACGAAAAAATTGAATTTGATCTTTCAAAAGCTGTTAAACAACCCTCTGTTTTTGATGTTTGTTGTAGGATTGTGATTTCGATCAGCGGCACTAAAAAGCACGAACAAACTCATCTTAATAAGCTCGGAGGGGATTTTGAAGATAAAGAACCAGAGATTTCCGATTCCGATCTCACGCCACCGGTAGAACTTAAGCCTCTTCCATCGACACTCAGGTACGAGTTTCTTGGCGAAAATTCTACTTACCATGTGATCATTAATGCTAATCGAGTAATCACGGTGAAAAAGCAGTTTTGAAAATATATAAGAATGTCATTGGATACAAGATTGATGACATTAAAGGAATTAGTCCATCGGTTTGCATGCACAGATTTTATTAGAAGACAATTTTAAAACCTCTATAGAGCATCAAAGAAGATTGAACCCACTATGAAAGAGATAGTCAAGAAAGAGGTTATGAAATTGCTAGATGCAGAATTATCTATCCAATATCCGATGGCGAATGGGTAAGTCTGTCCATGTTGTGCCAAAGAAAGGGGATAACGGTAATAAGGAATGCTACGAATGAGTTAATCCCCACTAGAGTCATGTGGATGGAGAATGTGTATTGATTATAGAAAATTGAATAAGGAAACTAGAAAGGACCATTTTCCCATCCCATTTATTGACCAAATGTTAGACCAAGTTAGCAAAACACTGCATTTCTGTTACTTAGATGGATACTCGTGTTTCTATCAAATCCCTATCTCTCCTAATGACCAAGAGAAAACAACTTTCACCTGCCCCTATGGTACCTTTGCCTTCAGGAGAATGCCTTTTGGGTTATGCAATGCACCCGCCACTTTTCAGAGGTGTATGACTTCAATTTTTTCTGATATGATCGAGAATATAATGGAAGTATTCATGGATGATTTTTCAGATATGGTGCAGATTTTGATATATGTTTATCTAATTTGGTCAAGGTATTGCGAGATGCGAGGAAATGAATTTAATGCTTAATTGGGAGAAGTGTCACTTCATGGTGCGAGAAGGCATAGTACTTGGACACCTAATTTCACACCGTGGTATCGAGGTGGATATTGCTAAAATCAAGTGATCAAGAGGTTGCCACCTCAACCGATGTCAAGGGAGTGCGTAGTTTCTTAGGACATGCGAGGGTTCTACCTGGTTCATCAAGGACTTCTCAAAATTTCAAGGCCATTAACTAATTTGCTTGCTAAAGATGTTGTGTTTCACTTTGATAACCCTTGTCTTGATGCATTTTCCAGGTTAAAGGAAGCATTAACAACCGCCCCAATAATGCAACCTCCAGTTGAGTCTCCTTTGAAATTATGTGTGATGCAAGTGATTTTTCTTTGTAGGCGCAGATGTTAGGACAAAGAAAGGATCGCAAAGTGTATGCAATCTACTATGCTAGTAAGACATTGGATGAAGCACAAATGAATTATGCTACCACAGAGAAGGAACTCTTGGCTATAGTATTTGCTTTCGACAAGTTCAGATCTTATATCATAGGGACCAAGGTGATAGTTTATACAGATCATGCGACCATAAGATACTTGCGAGTAAAAGAATCTAAGCCAAGACGATCCGGTGGATACTTCTCCTACAAGAGTTTGACTTAGAAATTCGAGACAAGCAAGGAACGGAGAACGTAGTTGCAGACCATCTATCGAGGCTTCATCTAGAACCAAATGCGGGAAGAGCCGACGATCTTGCTATAAACGATTTCTTTCCGGATGAAGCGGTACTAGCGATTCGAAGCACCGTGGTATGCTGATTTTGCCAACTACCTAGCTTGCGGGATAATACCTTCTAACATGAGTTATCATCAGAGGAAGAAGTTTCTTTCGGATGTAAAGCATTATGTGTGGGACGAACCATTCCTTTTCAAGCAAGGGGCGGATGCTATATATCAAGATGCGATCCAAGAAGAGATTGAGGATATATTGTACCCTTGTCATTCTTTTTGCATATGGAGGTCATGCGAGCACAGACAAGGCTAGCAAAGGTTTTGCAAGCGGGATTTTATTGGCCTCACATTTTTAGAGACTCTCGGAATTATGTGACGACTTGTGACCGCTGTCAAAGGACCGGGACCGTATCAAGGAGACATGAGATGCCTCAAAATTCGATATTGGAATTCGAATTGTTCGACGTATGGGGAATTGACTATATGGGACCCTTCCCTACTTCTATAAAAACACCTATATCGTAGCAGTGGACTATGTGTCTAAATGGGTTGAGGCTCTACCATCCCCTCTTGTGATGCAAAACAGTCATTAAGCTCTTTAAGAGTATAATATTTCCAAGATTTGGAATACGAGAAGCGATAATAAGTGATGGAGGCTCACACTTTATCGAAGACAATTTGAAAGTCTTCTCAAGAAGTATGGAGTAACCCATAAACTAGCCTCACCATATCATCCACAAACGAGTGGGCAAGTAGAAGTTTCGAATAGGGAGATCAAGACTATCTTGGAAAAAACAGTATCAAGATCAAGGAAGGATTGGTCTTTAAGACTTGATGATGCTCTATGGGCCTATCGAACTGCCTATAAGACACCCATTGGAATGACTCCGTTTCGATTAGTTTATGGAAAACCATGTCATCTTCCAGTTGAAATAGAGCATAGGGCATATTGGGCAATTAAATGGCTTAATTTTGACCTGAAGAAAGCCGGAGTGAAAAGAAAACTGCAGCTAAACGAACTTGAAGAACTACGCCTTGATGCTTATGAACATGCGAGGTCTTATAAGGAGAAAACGAAGAGGTGGCATGACAAGAATATCATGCGCAGAGAATTCCATCAAGGAGACTTGGTATTACTATTCAACTCAGTTGAAACTCTTTCCTGAAGTCAAATCCAGATGGTCGGGGCCATATCGAATTGAAAAGGTTTATCCTCATGGAGCTATTGATATATCTAGTGAGTCTACCGGAATTTTCAAAGTAAATGGTCAAAGACTTAAGAGATACTTCGCAAATAATTCTGTTGAGCTGATTGGAGATGAGAGGCAGAGCACACTCCTCAAGCCATATCCCCAAAACTAGGGGATAACTGAGGGGTCAAGCTAACGACCTTAAACAAGCGCTTCTTGGGAGGCAACCCAAGCTATTTTCATTTTTTAGTAATTTTATTTTATTTTATTTGATTTTGAGTTTTACATTTTTTTCAGGTTTACAGGACACGACGTGATAAGCGTGCCCGCTGCGTGCCAAATTGACACGACCCTCCTATGCCGACGACACAGCGTGTTGTTGGTACCGAAGACAACATAGGCGAGCGTCTTGACTAACTAGCCTGTCGCACACTTCTCAACACTAGGCACGCTGGGCTGCGCGACACGCCTAGGGAGGGAACACGCCCATGTCGCACCTAAACGGGTCGGGTATTTGCGTAGAACAAGCCCGACACGCCTATCTTGCGGATAACCCTCTAAAACCAGCCCGAGCACGCCCTAATCTTCCACTCGCGATACAAGGTTGAAGCAGCCGCCGCCGGTCTCCCTCTCAAGCAGGCGAGGAGCAAACCTGCTGTCTCTCCAATTCCAACGCCATGAGCAAGCGAGTGAAGACAAGAGGAGGAGCTTCTTCCTCTACGGCAAAGGACAAGGGGAAAAGAAAAGCTCAGGATTTGGGTAACGAACCTCCTCCGACCTCTAGCCATCCTTATGGAATTGTTTTTAGGGATGATATTATGAAGACTAAATTCGATAAGCTTGAAAAGAGGAAGTTAGTATCTCGAGAACTATAGACTTCTACGTTGACCACCTTAGGGTTAAGAGATGACATAACTTGGTTAACAAATAGGATAGGCTGGACAGAGTTTATCACACACCATCACCTTACTTACCCTAGTATCACTCTTGAATTCCTTAGCTCCTGTCCATTTGAAATCTGCAAGGAAAAGATTGTGAGGAAGGAAAAATAAAATTTAGATTAATGAACCATGAATTTACCCTTTCTGAGTGATTTTAATATGATATTTGATTTTCCTAGCGGAGGAGGAGAGGCAAATTCATAGACATTTTATTGATCATCAATTTTGGAGATTAATTTCGATGACCCTCGCCTCTACGATGCATCTAGATCTAAATCATTTAACATCCCTAATCCTACTTTCTTATCTCCTTAGATTCATGGCTAATACAATCTCGGGGAGATATGATAGTGCAGGGTGGCTAGGCAGTGAGTTACAATTTCTATGGGCCATGCTAAATGAAGTTAAGATTGATTCAGAGCCCATATGGTTAGGCATTTAGTTAAGGTTAGTAATAGCCCATCCGAGTCATAGTCATAGGGGTATTATCACTAGGATTCTTTGTAGCCTTAGGATGTGATTTGGATGACCTTGAATATTGTCCTGCTAGCCCTAGATTGGATTTGGATGCTTGTATAAATATGAAGATGATTGAGGCATGTGACGAGGATATCGTTTGGTGTTAAGAAATGGAATTAAAATCCCTCTTCGAACCACAGCGGATAGCATGCGTAATTCATCCAATTGGCTTTTAGAGATGTCAGGGAACCCTTTCCTACCCCCCGCGCCCATGCTCCATCACCCCCTCCTAGGAGCCATCTCACATAGCCCAGAGCCATCACATTCGACTCCACGAACCCCACGGTTTCCCTCGACAATGTTCTGCGGGTACTCTTCTTTTGATTTTTAGATTAGATCATCATTGAAGCATTTAGGGTCGAGCATACCTCGCACATTGGTGTGTGGGATCGGTATGCCCAAGCTCTGAAGGAGCACCATCGCATGGTGACCACGACATTTGGATAGTGCGGTGATTTTTTAGGAGAGGCGTGATGAATTTTCCTTCTTGAGTCCGGGAGGGATAATGATAGATTTGACAAGAGTCCGGGAGTTTTATCGGGAGGCGTGACGTAGGTGGGCAGAGGAGGATGCTAGTAGCGAAGACGATGACCATTGACCACCTTCAACTATTTTGTGAGTTTTGATGCACATCCTTTACTGCTTATGCCGTTTCTACTTAGATCTTTTTGGTTATTGCTATTTTATTTTATTTGCATCTTTTCATATCTCATAACAGTGCAATTTTTTTATATATCATCCAGCGTAATACAACTGAATATTGGTCGGATCATGAAATTCCTTTTTGCCTATTTGATAAGAACCCTATTTCACTTCGAACACGGTCTATAGGTCTGAGGTATCCAATGAAAAGATTTAAATCCCCCATATCAGACGAGTACTCGATTTTCCATTGGAGACTTACTTGCGCAACTTGGTTACTGGAGAAACACTTTCACTAAAAATAAAAAAATAAAAAATAAAAAAAAATAAAAATAAAAAAGGCGTATGGGAATTGTTTTCAAGCACCCCTTTGAGACCAAGTAGTTACTGGGGAAACACCTAAAAGGTGCCCCTTTGAGACTAACTAGTTACTGGGGAAATGCTCTCATTAATTCCTTACCTTCTCTCTTCTTGGAAAGTGCTCCTTTGAGACCTTTTGATGATAGGTAAGAATGATCCATGCATTAAGGCAGGTAAGTGCCTCTATGCCGGAAATAAGAATATTCTACGATAGAAGGGATGTCAAGTCCAGATTGGTGTCCAATGACTTTAGTCCACCATTTCACGTGCACTATATAGGGATCTTTCGAACTTGGCAACTAGGAATGATTTGAAAAGATTAAGATCAGACTGTATACCCCTAGATGATGCTTAGTATTTCCACAAATAAGTTGTCTTTCGAGTTGTCTTTGCTTGAGGACAAGCAAAAGTTTAAGACTAGGGGATTTTGATGTGGGTGAATCATGCTATGTTTTCACTACTTTATATATGTGCATTTTATCTCATTTCATATCCTAGATATGTATTTTATCATGATTAGCATATTTTGGAGGAAGAGAGCTTTGTCGGGTGTTTTGTGTTAACAGAGGCGAAGAAGGGCGTATCAAAACAACACGTGCTCGGAATCGACACGCATGTGTCATGAGAGCCAGCGGACAACACGCCTGAGTTCAAAGAGCAACACGCCCGTGCCGGTGATTCCAGCAGCCAACACGCCCTATGCAGCCACAACACGCCCGTGCCGGTGATTCCAGCAGCCAACACGCCCTATGCAGCCACGACACGCCCCAGTTCAAACCGTTGTGGGAAACCCGCGACACGCCGGTGCCCTCATGTGGCATGGGCGTGTTGGCCTGATTTCAGCCTTCCTTTTCTGCGAGCAATCAGGATCTTCGTGGGAATCTATTGCCTTAAATTGAAGAGGAGGCAAGGCTATAAAAGAGAAGATATTCTAACCCTAAAGGGGCGGCGGATGGTTAAAGGAGGAGAGAAGGCGGCAAGGATGGACGAGAGGAAGCAAAGAGAAGGAGTCGGCGAGGAGGAGCGGATGGCATCCAGATGTGTATTTTCTTTCTCTAGCAACTCTTGTCGGACTATGGAGTAGTGTCCTGTAATCTTAGGATGGGAGTAGCCCTTTGACGATTCTGATGATGATATAATCTATACTACTTAAATTATTGTTTGTGTTGATTTGGTTTCGTTGGATTCTTATTGACAAACCTAAGGAGCTAAGGGAAGTACCTAACAGTGAACCCAAGTTCCCAAAACCCCGAACCAACTAGGATAAACTCTGTCAAGTAGCGGTAGCGTATCTCTCGAGGGCTTGGGGTCTCGTGAGTCCCCTTAGGGATTATGGTCCGTGTGCAAACCTACCGTGAAAAAAGGAAATTTGACTCTAGAGGAACTCTTATGGACTTAATGGATCTATCAAATCCAGTTTCTACCTAGTGACAGAGGTAAGAATAGGGAGGTTTGCGGGGTCTCGTGTGAGTCCCTTAGGCGATTATGATCCCCTATGCTCGAACATCGTGACAGGTAAATTGAATTTGATAGGTACAGTCAGCGTAGACCTCGAAAGGGGCCGTTGATTTACCTTAGGATAGGTTCCATCAAAACAAACTCTAATAGGGGTAGGAAAGAATCAAATCACCTTATAAATCATCGACGTGGTGAAACCCATATCCTGAGATTCTCCTCAACTATCGACTTTTAGCTCGTTCTTCTCATTCGTTGTTATTGACTGCTCAGTTTCTTAGCTTAAACCATACATTGATTTACTAGATAACTTGGTATCACGATCATTCGGTAATTGTTCCAATCCCTGTGGGATCGATATTTTTATTACTTGACGACAACCGTGCACTTGCGGAAAATAACACATCAGTGAGACTCCTTGGCACAGGTTTGAAACCTTGCGCACATACTCACTGCAAATAAGATATCAGGTCGGCTTGCAGTTAAGTAAAGGAGACTCCCTATTATGCTCCTATAGTATTTTAAATCAATTTGGTTTCCAATTACTTCTTCTATATTAACATTAGTTGTCATTGGGGTATTAATAATTTTAGCATCTTGCATTCCAAAGCGTTTAATTAATTCCCTAGTATATTTGCGTTGATGTAGGTATATTCCATCTTTAGTTTGTTTAATTTGTAATCCTAAGAAGAAACTTAATTCGCCTGCTAAATTCATTTCAAATTCACTTTCCATAAGTGAAATAAACTCATTTAGTAGGATTGAGTTGGTGGTTCCGAAAATAATATCATCTACGTAGATTTGGGCTATGAATATGTCTTTACCTAAGGTTTTTACGAAAAGGGTTGGGTCAACTACACCTTGGTTAAAGCCTTTGGACTTAAGATAAATCGAAAGTCTCTCGTACCAAGCTCGCGGAGCTTGTTTAAGTCCATAAAGCGCTTTCTTTAATCTAAGGACATTATCGGGTTTGTCTAAACTTTCGAAACCGGGGGGTTGACTAACGTAAACTTCTTCTTTAATGTATCCATTTAAGAATGCAGATTTCACATCCATTTGAAACAATTTAAATCCTCGATGTGCTGCATATGCTAATAGCATTCGAATGGACTCTAATCTAGCTACTGGGGCATAGGTCTCGTCGTAATCTAAACCTTCAACTTGACTAAACCCTTTAGCAACTAGTCTAGCTTTATTTCTAACTACTTCACCTTTATCATCAATTTTATTTCTAAACACCCACCTTGTTCCAATGATTGTTTTATCTTTAGGTGGTGGTACTAATTCCCATACTTCGTTCCTAGTGAATTGAGCCAACTCTTCTTGCATTGCAATAATCCAATCGGGATCAAGAAGAGCTTGGTCAATAGTTTTGGGTTCAATTTTAGAAATCAAAGATATTTGACTAAGGTTTCTGTATGAGGCTCTAGTTCGAACTCCTAGACTTGGATCACCTATCACTTGGTCGATAGGATGATTCGTTTGAGTCCTAGTTGGATTTGGGTTTGAGTCTACAACTTGATCCATAGGATGACTCGTTTGAGTTCTAGTTTGGTTGGAGTCATCTGTCACTTGGTCGATAGAGTGACTTGGTTGACTTAGGTTAGGATTAACACTAGACCTGATCTTCGGATCAGAGTTAGGTCTAGTATGAATCGGCTCGCTAATTGGGGTTGCCGGGGGTTTTGTAGGTTCGTGTCCTTCATCGAATACTACATTGATAGTTTCCTCGACTCTAAGGGTGTCATGGTTATATACTCTATAAGCTCTACTTGTAGTCGAGTATCCTAGAAAGATTTCCGTCGTAGTTTTGGATGTAAATTTCCCTAGGTAATCTTTAGTGTTTAGGATATGTACCTTACACCCAAATACCCTAAAGTACTTGATGTTAGGTATTTTATCATGATAAATCTCGTATGAGGTCTTAAGGTGCCTCTTTACCATAAGGATCCTATTCTGGACATAGCATGTCGTACTCACGGCTTCGGCCCGAAACCTATCGGGTAGGTTATACTCATTAAGCCTTGTCCTAGCGGCTTCTTGTAGGGTTCTATTTTTGCGTTCTACTAGGCCATTTTGTTGTGGAGTTCTATGGCAAGAGAACTCATGGTGGTATCCATTTAGGTTACAGAATTCTGTAAACCTATGGTTTTCGAATTCACCACCATGATCAGTCCTAAGTCTTTTGATTTTAATGCTTTGTTGATTTTCTATTAACTTAAATAGGTTGATTAATTGATCTAGGGTATCACTTTTGTGTTTGATGAACCTAACCCAAGTAAATCTAGAGTAGTCATCAATAATGACTAAACAGAATTTACTTCCGTTAAGTGACTTAGCTCCGTGTGAATCAAATAGATCCATGTGTAGGAGCTCAAGCACACTTTTGGTTCATTCTTGACTAGTTAGTTGATGTTGTGTCCTAGATTGTTTACCTTGTTGACAAGCATTACATATTTTATTATCCAAGTTGTTGAGGTTAGGCAAACCTCTGACTAAATCACTCTGACTCATCTTGTGGATGAGTCTTGGGTGTGAGTGACCGAGTCGTCGGTGTCACAACCGTGATTCCTCTTGCCGTGTCATAAGACACTTAGTTGAGGAGTTAATTAAGTTGATAGTGTAAATGTTGTTATTTCTAGTCCCTTTAAGAATTGTTTTAGAGGTTTCGTTTGTATTAATTACGCATTCATTTTCTAGAAATATGACCTTATAGTTATTATCACACAATTGGCTTACACTAAGAAGATTATATTGAAAATTTTCTACTAATAAAACGTTTTGAATGACAAAACTTGAGTTAAGCTCAATATCACCTGAACCTGATCCGATGATTTTGAGCTTGCCGTTATTTTCGAAGGCTACCGATCTTTGTCGTTTGAATCGAAGCTTCGAAAACTTGAGTTAATCCCCGGTCATGTGTCGGGAGAAACCACTGTCTAACATCCATTGATCCTACATGCAAGGTAGTTGGATCGGATATTGGATTTAAAAAATTGGTTGAAAATTATTAACCTAAATCATCTCACCCATGTCTATATGATCAAACATGTTAATCCTATATGTTCTTGTGATATGACTTCCAATTTTAGTTGAATTAAATTTAATGACTTAAACACTTGTCAACCTTGCGTTAGATTCGGATTTGACCTTAGGCTCATCAAGTCACCTTTTCAAGATCATGACTTCCAGGTCGTGGCGAGGCACAGAGGCCTTCTTTGATCGAAAAAATGACCACTTCCTTAGACAAAGCCATTTTCAAGAAAATAGAGACTTGACTCACCTAAGACCACTTCCTGGTCTAACTAGTCTAGGATACGGTGAGGTAGCTTCAGCTAGTTCCGCTCGGTCAAGTGCACCGAACTAGATACGCCTTATCTAGCCCGAATACACAAGACTCCGCTTTCCTAGCGTACTATCATCTCGCCGCGTCTTGGTACTATGTTATCAAGTATTGACGAGTTATAGTCCTATCTAACCATTCTAAAAAGAAAAATAAAACTAAATAAAAACCTAAGCATGCAATTTCTAAGTTAAAACGCAAACAAATTTCATACTAGCTCCCCCTGGACCGTTGAATCGATTTGGTCTCTCCACATAGTGGATTTGGTCCTTGGGAACCCAGTACTGGTTTGATCCTAAGTTTGAAATCAAGGTGGTCTTAGGGACCCATGCTTGGACACATTTTTTATGTCGACTTACAATCGACATATACGACTTATTGGTCGTGTTTGAGCTAAAACCTAGTCCGGCCTTGTTGTACACGGGCCTTTGCGATCCAAGTAGGAGGTCAAGTCCTTTGGATCCCAAAGTAAACCTTTCCAACGTATTCCTAAGATCTTCAACTTGACTTTTCAAGAGTGAGTTCTCAACTTTGAGTTTTTCAACCCGAGTTGAGTCCTTCTCTTGAACTCGACTAGTCGAAGAGGTTAGGGAGACCTCGTGTTTGAGGAGTTTAACTTCCTCAACTAGGGTCTCGACCTTGGACTCAGACTTAGCTAACTTTTTATTTAAAAACTAAATTGCACTATAAAGAGTAGTAATAAGAGACCGACTTACCTTGAGTGTATCTTTTGAACCGGATGTGTATCCGTGGCTTGTCTTGAATAGTGTTTCGCAATCCGACTCGTCTTTGGTTTTCGATTCAGGTTCCGGTTCTGACTCCGTCTCCAATTCCACCGGTTTAGCCATAAGGACTCGATCGTTGTCTTCTTCCTCGGAAGCTTCTTCCCAAGTAGCGTTGAGTGCCTTTTTATGTTTTGGTGCCTTGCTCTTGAGTTTTGGGCATTCGGACTTAATGTGTCCAAACCTGTTGTATTCATAACATCTTATGTTTGAACTTTTAGGCTTACCTTCGTTGGGTCGAGTGACGGCTCATTTTTGGCCCTTGACTATCCTCTGAACTAGGTTGACTAGTTCGGCTTCCATTTTCGAGTTGACCTCCGAATCCGACTCATCCTCTTCTTCCTTCGGGGGTGGCTTGCTTGCGGTTTTCTTCCTCGAACCTGCAAAAAGTGCTATACCCTTCTTGGGTTCCGAGTTAGACTGCTCATGAAGTTAGAAATTAGAAAAGAGTTCATCTAACCTAAGTTTAGAAAGATCCTTGGAGACCTTGTAGGCATCGACCATGGATGCCCACAAGGTAGTCCTCAGAAAAGAGTTTAGGACATACCTTATAAGGTTGCGGTTTTCGACCTTTTGCCCGATTGCGTGTAGGTTGTTGACTATGTCTTGGACACGGGCATGGAGTTGCGTCGCGGACTCGTGTTCCTGCATTTTTAGGTTATATAGTTTATTGAATAGAAGATCATGTTTACATACCTTGGCTTCATCGGTCCCTTCGTGTAGCTCCACTAGTTTTGTCCAAAGGTCCTTTGCGCTTATGAAGGGGTCGACGCAATTTAGCTCTTCCTTGGATAAGCCGCATTGAAGGATTTGAGTTGCCTTAGCGTCGGCTTCGACTTGTCTTTTTGTCGCAATGGTCCATTGGTCATAATCCAAGGATTCACCCACTTCGTTAGTCGGAAGTGTGAATCCCATTTGGATTATGATCCACATCTCGATTTGGGTTTTGAGAAAGCATTCCATCCGACCCTTCCAATAACGGAAGTCATCTCCGTTGTAAAACGGTGCTAAAACCCTCGAGATGGGCCATTAGAACAAAAGACACAAGGAGACGAAGACGAAGAAACTAGCAACGAAAAAAACACACAAAAAAAGTACCAAGACTCGCGTCTTGGATTAGTAGTGCGGGAGAAAAAGTAACAAAGCGAAATAAATCTGAAATAAACAGAATTAAAAAGAAAAAAAATCTGTAAAATGGCTAGATTGGTGGTTTCACCAAATATTAGCAACCCCTGGCTCTGATACCAATTGTTGGATCGATTTGAAACGCTAGAGGTGGGGTGAATAGCTTTAAAACTTTCTTTTTTCGTTCGTTCGTTTAAAATCCGAGTAGATAATTAATTTGCAGCGGAAAAGATAAGCAATAAGTAAAAGAGACAATTCTTTTTTACTTGGTTCGTAGCCTTTGGCTACTACTCCAAGGCCCTAGTGGTCCTTGACCACGTACGGAGGGCAAAAGTACTAAAGGAACTCCTCCTCGTTGGAGGTAGGAGTTAATCGATACAAGAAGGAAAAAAACTTGAGGTAGAGGGACACTCCCCCTCTCCTCGTATACGATAAAAGCTCCGAAAGATTAAAGTAATGAACTTAAAATAAAAGCTAAAATCGACGTTACAATAAGAGAGAAATTAAGACCTAGATGTCGGAGAGAAAGCACTTCGTTGTCGGAAAAGTTGTAGCTTGGCGGAGGCTTTTGGAAGCTTTAGAATTGATGAAGAAACCCTAGGATTGGCCCTCCTTTTATAGCCTTTGAGCCCCTTTTCGAGAGGAACCCTAGCCAATCAAAATTGAGCACCAATCTCCTTGAAATGGGGTGATAAGCCTTGACTGCCGATCATTGACCATCACGATCGATGGCCATCATCACGATCGATGGCAAGATCGTCGAATCGACTCCAGCAATGACGCTTTGATGGCAATGAGTCCTCCAAGCCGGCGCCATCGATGCTAGCTGCAAGGCAAAGTTAGCTCAAAGAAAACATTATTTCGACGGCCTTCGACCGTCCGATCTCGATCTAGACCATCGATGGAATGTCTTTGGTCGGATCCACACTTAAGACCATCCCCGTAAGGAGGATACGACCTCACTTACGCTCGCACACACGAGCTTACCTCGATACTTACCATGTCGCTTTTGCTTCCGGCCTTCCACTCGATTCCTTCGGCTCCCTCCGAAGTCACTCGAGTGTCGCCCGACCACCCGGCTTCCTCCGGGTGTTGCTAGCCTTCAGCTCCAGCTTTAGCAATCTTCTGCACACTCGATTCAGCTCGTGAGATAACGACATGAGCTTAACTTTGTATTGTTTGCTATAATCAAAACTCAGGTTTGACTTAGGTCCCTACTGCACCAACAAGGTTCGATTATCTAGTGCCCTTGCACCAACACATTGTTGGTGCAAAATTAGAATTTAATCTTCAAATTGTTTGTTAGGCTTTTGCTCCACATATCTTTTGCTTATCATGAACTATATCTTGGATTAAGGGGGAGCTAAATGTCAATTCTATACCTTAGTTCAAGATTATAACACATTTGATTCTTTTATGAGATATATATGAATTTTTCTTTCTTCTCTTTTTGATGTATGTCAAAGGGGGAGAAGAAATGATTAAGTTAGAATTGGATGTATGATTTGGAAATATGATTATGTGTGTATCCTTGAAAGACCTAACTTAAATGATTGTCAAACATCAAAAAGGGGGAGATTGTTGGTGCAATAATGCCCCAAGCATTTTATATGTTTTGATGTTTGGATAATCATCTAAGTTAGGCAACAATTTGTGATCTAATTGTTACCATGTTCAAGTGACAGGGAAATCCAAGTATGAAGACTTGGTAAAGGCAAAGTCCAAGTATGATCTTGGCAAGAGAAGTCCAAGGTAAAGGTTTGGCGGCATAAGACCAAGCATGTTGTCTTGGCGGCATTAAGTCCAAACGGACCTTGGCAAAGGAAGTCCAAAGGCAAGTATTGGCAGCATAAGTCCAAGCATGTAGTCTTGGTGGCGTAAAGTCCAAGCACGCTTTGGCAAAGGGAAACCCAAGACATGACAAAATCGAAGGAAGCTCTTGGAAGCAAAGCGCAAAGGATGAACAAGTCGTGGACTTGGAGGGATCCTGGAGGCACAAGGCTTAAGGAAGAGCTAGAAGGTTGAGTCTAGGTCTAGGGGGTGAAATCAAATATGAATTACTCATACGATCGATACGATGTATCGATCGACTAGTTAGGTGCTCGATCGAGTCGAGATGAAACCGACCACCATCGATCCGCTTGCTTATATGGCGATCGGTGATGTTGCAATCAGTCGACTGCCAATAGTGGCAGTCGACTGATCAAGTTAAATATGGACACAGAGTGGAGTCACACTCGACTGCGGCCTATGATAACTCAACTGATCACTCCATCAGTCGACTGATGGATGGATCAGTCGACTGATGAGAATGTCGTTGGAGGAAACGACTCTGAATCCCGCGAATTCGGCTATTTAGAAGTCGTTAACCGCGCCGGCAGTCGACTGATGTTGTGCATCAGTCGACTGATGGTGCTCCAATGGGAAAATATGCCTTCTCTCTATAAAAAGAGGGCTGGTGGAGGTTTTTGAGGTTAATGCTTATTCTCTGATAATACTCTTAAGCCTCCACGAGTTTTCAAGCTTTTCTAGTGATTTTGAATCCCCTCCTCCTCTCTCTAAGCTTAAGTTTGATTCTTTGTAAGAAGAGGAGGATTGTTGTAAAGGAAAGCTTCATAGTGATTTGATTAGGGTTGATCCACCTCAAGGATCACCGTGGAGTAGGAGCGCTATCTCCGAACCACGTAAAAGAATCGTGTTAGTGTGTTTTTCATTTTTTTTATTATTATTTTTTGTTGTGCTTCCACTAATATTTTTGTAGAGACGAAAAACAAGCTATTCACCCCCCCCTCTAGCTTCAAATCGATCACCAACAGTAACTTCTCCCCCTTTTTGACATACATCAAAAAGGCCCTCCCCAAGGGTATGAATGTCTCATATCACAATGAGATCTTACAATCTCTCCCTTGGAGGAACACACATGCCTACAATCTTTCTAGTGATAAGTCCCATATCACTTAAGAGAGGCAACCCAATTTTCCTCCCATGAGGAAAAAGTACACATCCATCTTCCCATGATGGATATCTCCCCCTAAAGGCTTGATCCCCCTTGACCATTACACCAACAATGTCTTGGAGAGTCCCTAAGCCAATAGGAACATTTAAACAATGAAAATTAATGCAAAGTTCAACAATGAACTCTCATCCACCTTAAAATTGATACTCACCCTAAACACCTCTCCTAATCCATATCCAATGGATTTCCACCCTTTCTAATGCTCTCCCAAGCATGTCCTAGGGTTAGGAGTGGTTAGGGGACCAAAACATAGCTAAACATGGGCCTAACCACCATGGGATCAGACAAATACCAATGATCACTTATTAGTCGACTGGCCTCCATGGCAGTCGACTAATAACTACAAACGTAACTTTTAGGTTTTTCAGAACTTAAGTTCTGAAATTAATAAATAAATATACATACATTGAAAAATCATGAAATTTTATGCGTACATTACTTATCACAAAATCATGAGATACCGGATGTGCATCTCACATTTATACCAATGTGTAGGCGCTGAGAAATAGCAGGGCATTGACAAAGGGCGAGGTGGACCTATGAGTAGGCAATGGAGCAAGGCTTGCTGTTGTTGCTGTAGGAACTTATGATCTATCTCTGCCCACTGGGCTTGTACTAGAATTAGATGAATGTTGTTATGTGCTTGCTTTAAATAAGAACATAATTTTGGTTTCTTGTTTGGACAAAAAAGGATTTACATTCATAATAAAAAACAAATATTGTTCAATTTATTTAAATGATATGTTCTATTGTAGTGCACCTCTAATGAACGGACTCTACTTTCTAGACTTAGAGAGCCCTATCTATAACATAATTACCAAAAGGTTCAAGTCAAATGAGTTGAACCAAACCTATCTCTGGCATTGTCGCTTAGGTCACATAAATGAGAGTCGCTTATCTCAGCTCCATAAGGATGGGCTGCTAGACTCATTTGATTTTGAATCATATGAGACATGCGAGTCTTGCCTTTTAGGCAAGATGACCAAGACTCCCTTTAGTGGACATAGCGAAAGAGCAACAGACTTGTTAGGACTTATACATAGTGATGTATGTGGCCCTTTCAATGTTGCTGCTAGAGGTGGTTACAGGTACTTCATTACATTTACTGATGACTTCAGTAGATATGGTTATGTGTATCTGATGACACATAAATTTGAATCCTTTGAAAAGTTCAAAGAATTCAAGAATGAAGTACAAAACCAGCTTGGCAAGTGTATTAAGATACTTCGATCAGATCAAGGTGGTGAATACCTTAGCCATGAGTTTTGTGACCATCTAGCTGAGTGTGGGATTCTATCCCAACTCACTCCTCCTGGAATACCACAGTGGAATGGTGTATCCGAAAGGAGGAATCGTACCCTATTAGATATGGTACGATCTATGATGAGTCACATAGATCTTCCTATATCCTTTTGGGGATATGCTCTAGACACATCAGCCTTTACCCTTAACCGTGTACCATCAAAGGTTGTGATAAAGACACCATATACGATATGGATAGGGAGAAATCCCAAGATGTCTTTCATAAGGATTTGGGGTTGTGAGGCTTACGTTCGACGTCAAGTCTCAGACAAACTGGGACCCAAATTCGATAGGTGCTATTTTGTTGGATGTCCCAAGGAAACAAAGGGATATTACTTCTACATTCCCAGTCAGCACAAAGTGTTTGTGGCAAAGACTGGGGTTTTTCTGGAAAGGGATTTTATTTCTAGAAAAACTAGTGGGAGTACGTTCGATCTTGAAGAAATTCAAGATAAGAACCATAGCATTGAGGCCTTGATGGAGGTTGAACAGGAACCACAAAGTGTTGTGGGTGATGAGATTGTTGCACAAAGAGATGTGGAACAACCACCTGTTCATGTAGACCTACCTCTTCGCAGGTCTGATAGGGTAAGTCGTCAGCCTGAGAGATACTCATTTCTCTTGTCTGACCATGATGACGTTATGCTCATTGAGAATGAGTCTACCTTCTATCAGGAAGCTGTGATGAGCCTAGATTCTAAGAAATGGCTAGAGGCCATGAGATCCGAGATGGAATCCATGTACACCAACCAAGTATGGACTTTGGTTGATCCACCTGAAGGGGTCAAACCCATTGGGTGTAAGTGGGTCTTTAGGAGAAAGACTGACCTGGATGGACTTACGCATACCTATAAGGGTCGATTGGTGGCTAAAGGTTTCAAGCAAATTCATGGTATTGACTATGATGAAACCTTTTCTCTAGTGGCGATGTTTAAGTCCATTCGGATCTTGCTTGCTATTGCAGCATACCACGATTATGAGATCTAGCAGATGGATATCAAAATTGCATTTCTGAATGGAAACTTATTCGAGGATGTGTACATGACACAACCTGAGGGTTTTGTAGATCCACAGCATACTGGGAAAGTATGCAAGCTGCAAAGGTCCATTTATGGGCTAAAGCAAGCTTCTCGGAGCTGGAATCTTCGATTCGATGATGCGATCAAATAGTTTGATTTCATCAAAAATGAAGATGAACCCTGTGTCTACAAGAGGGTTAATGGGAACACAGTTGTCTTCCTTGTATTGTATATGGATGACATACTGCTCATTGGGAATAACATCCCTTCGCTACAGTCTGTGAAGACTTGGCAGGGGACGTGCTTCTCAATGAAGGACTTAGGTGAAGCAGCCTGTATTCTAGGCATCAAGATCTATAGAGATAGATCTAAGAGATTGCTTGGCCTAAGTCAGAGTATATACATTGACACGGTATTACTACGGTTTTCCATGCAGAATTTCAAGAAGGGACTTCTGTCGATATCACATGGTGTGATTCTTTCGAAGACTCAAAGTCTCTCTTCTAGAGAGGAGAGAGACCGCATGGATAAGATCTCTTACGCATCTACTATAGGATCTATCATGTATGTCATGCTGTGTACTCATCCTGATGTCTCGTATGCTTTGAGCATGACAAGTAGATACCAGTCAGATCCAGATGAGCGTCACTGGATAGCAGTCAAGAATATTCTTAAGTACTTGAGAAGGACTAAAGAATATTTCTTGATATTTGGTGGCGCTGTGAGCTGGAAGAGTTCGAAGCAGGACACAGTTGCTGATTCTACAACAGAAGCCGAGTATATTGTTGCATCTAAGGCAGCAAAAGAGGAAGTTTGGATCCACAAGTTCATTACTGAGCTTGGGGTGGTTCCTAGCATAGCAGATCACATAGAGCTCTATTGTGACAACAATGGAGCGATTGCACAGGCTAAGGAACCTCGCTCACACCAGTGGACCAAACACATACTACGGCGCTTCCATCTCATTTGAGAGATTATCGATAGAGGAGATGTGAAGATTTGCAGAGTACCCACAGAGGCTAACATCGCAGATCCCTTGACCAAGGCTTTGGCATAGAAAAAGCATGATGGTCACACTAGGTCATTGGGTATTAGATACTACGGTGATTGGCACTAGTGCTAGTGGGAGATTGTTAGTGAAATCCCTAGAGCCAATCATGTGATGATTGTTGTATGGACTTTATTGTATCATATTCCTATTTATAAAGACATGGTTATTATATTTACTTGTATTGGTGTCAAATAACTAAATATAATAATGTCCTTGAGTAGTAGGTTCTTATCTATATCAATCGATTGGTTGAATCGATAATGAGATGATATAAAGAACACTACTCTTAATCATTCCTAGTCGAGTATTAACATTCAGGGACAATGTTAATGCGTAGAGACTAGCATGTAGGTCAACACGATAACTTGATCTCACAAGTCATGGATATGAGATATCAAGTTGACATATGGGTATGCATTGGAGAATGTATACTGAATGACCCGCCATGAGAAAGTATCATGGATTGTTATATGAGTGTCATATACTTTCTCATGCGGCTATTAGTATGACTATTAGTCCTTAGACCTGAAGTCACCATGGTTCCCTACATAAGGAGTTGCATACTTTGGCTTCGTCAAACGTCACCCGTAAATGGGTGGACTATAAAGGCAATTACTTGGTATGTAACAAATTATGCAGAGGGATGTGAGTGATGTAGATGGGATCTATCCCTCCTATATGACGGGAGTAATATCGATACTCTTGATAGAGTGAGACCACGAAGTTCATGGCCATGCCCAAATGAGTCAATATGAGATATTGAGCTCATTTGATTAGAGTGAGTCTACTTGGAGTTCAAGATATAGATTGTACCGAGGATGACATGGTCTATACCTCGATTGGTCAATCTAGATGTCAAGGATAGAGAGACATTGTGACATATTGTGAGAGCTGTTAGGGCAATCTCTTGCCATGATAAAGTTTTGATGTGTGTGGCAAAGGGTTTAAGTTAGTTTGTTATGTTGATTTGATATGTGCGTTGAAGTCGTGCAGGACTTAGTAATTCGCACATGGAGCCATGGTGAGTTTCATATCTCATGACTCAGTCCTTGAGTCGGTGAAGGATAGCTTTACGGAAGTCGTGCGCTTGGAGCATCCGAGGGACCGCCGGACGAGGAGCTTGGAGTGAAGCCGGAGGAAGTAGACTTCGAGGCAAGAGAAGCGAAGGAGCATTGCAGAGCCGTGCGCCTGATGCTGCCGAGGGACGTGGCCGCGAACGAGGAGAACTTCGAAGGCGAGGGACTCCGAGGGATGAGAGTGAGCGAATGTAACCCGGGAAGGGGTAGTTCTTAGGTGAAACTTGGTCATTTGGACAAGTGTTGGAAGAGTTTTCCCGACACCAATCGACTGCCATGTCATGGCAGTCGACTGATCTGAGTCGATGGTTTGATCGACTGGTTTAAGTCAGCTGAATCAAGTTGATCAGTCGACTACCGGCATGGGCAGTCGACTGATGGCTTGATCAGTCGACTGCCAAGGGACGACAGTCGACTGATGACACTGTGCACGGGCACAGAATGGAGTCGATCTCGTGGAGCACTCGACTGATTGACATCAGTCGACTGATGGGTGCCATTAGTCGACTGATGCCAATACCGTTGGATGGAATCCAACGTGGAAAGCAGCCATTATTGGGCAACGGCTACAAGACCAGTCGACTGATCGAGGGCATCAGTCGACTGATCCTGTGTCAACGGGAAGAAACCCTCTTCCTCTATAAAAAGGAAGGGGATGAGGCTTTGGGAGCCTAATGCTTATGCTCTAATACTCTCCCAAAGTTCCCTAAAGCTTTCCATCCTCTTACTCAAGCTTATTTCCATTATATTTGTAAGAGGAGTGTTTTTGTGTAAAGAGGTTACCTCCACCTAGCTTTGTGCAAAGGAGAGATCTAGTGGATAGATTGTGGAGTGATTCACCGTGGACGAATCAGACCGTGGATTAGCAGCGTAGCCGTGAACCACGTTATATTTCGGTGTTTGTATTGCTTGTTTATATTTTGCTTGTCTTTATTTATATTTGCATATCCCGCTTACGCTAACGTTTTGTAGACGAGCAAAATAAGACATCCATCGAACGAGGGCTATTCACCCCCTCTAGCCAGCCGTTTCGATCCCCAACAAGTGGTATCAGAGCAAAGGAAAGCTTGTCAAGGACTAACCGCCACAACAAGCAACTTTCAAAATGGCCGGCTCAAACATTCACCCACCGAAGTTTGACGGCGAATTCTCTTGGTGGAAGAAGCGAATGGGGGTATTTTTCGAAACCGACTTTGAAATTCTTTTAATAATGGAAAACGGTTTCGAGTTGCCTAGGAACGAAGATGGGGAGCCATTAGAAAAATCGAGGTGGAGCAAGAGGCAAAGAGAAGAATACTTGGCAAATTCAAAGGCCAAGCATCATCTATACAATGTCCTCCCCCAACAAGAAGTCAACCGGATAGGAGAGTGTGTGAGCGCCAAGGAAATGTGGAACAAATTAATAGAGATCCATGAAGGCACATCTGAGGCAAAGCTAGCAAGAAGAGATGTGCTTCGCTCCCAATTGTCCAATATCAAACTCGAAAAGGGAGAGAAGGTAAAATCCCTACACTCTAGATTTAAGGAAATTCTAACCGGTTTGACAAGTGTAGGTGAAAAGCTCTCCAACCGGGATATGGTAATGAAGGCCATAGATGCCTTTCCCCGGTCCTCAATATGGAGCTCCATGGTGGATTCGTTTTACATCTCCAAGAACTTGGAAGTAAGTACCTTGGAGGAGTTTTTCTCAACAATGGAGCTCCACGAAACGAGGCTTGAAGGAATACAAGAAGAGCCAAAAATCCAACCTTCAAGAGGAGTAGCTTTGATAGCAAACAAGGGGAAGAAGAAGATAGAGATCCCCTCCTCTGATGATGATGAAGCATCCTCTTCCTCCTCCATGGATAGCACGGAAGAAGCATGTATGATAAGGAGGGTAAGGCGTGCTTTAAAGGGTTTTCATTTTAATAAATCTAATGATAGGAATAGAAGACCAAGGGGGAAGGTCATATGCTACAATTGCCAAGGAGAGGGGCACATAAGGGACAATTGTCCTCTCCTAAACAAGAGCAAAGAAGAAAGGAAGAAGAAGGAAGAAAAGAAGAAGAAAAAGGGGAGCAAAAAGAAGAAAGAAGAGAAGAAGGCTAAGGAAAAGGGGAAGGCCAAAGCATTCAAGGCCAAGACATGGGATGACCCTTCTTCCTCTTCCTCATCCGATGAAGAAGAGCATGTCTACTCAAATCTTTCTCTAATGGCCTTCGATGACTTGGATTGCTCTTCCACCGAAAATGAAGAATCAAGCTCAAGTGGAAAGAGCTCAAATGAAGGGGGAGCCTCCTCTACCTCCTCATACAAAGAAGAAGAGGACATGAAAACTATGGTAATGAATCTAACTCCTAAGAAAATAGTTTCCATGGTTTCTAGCTTAACTAGGGATTTATTTAGAGCTAAGAAGAAGAACAAAAGCATGCTAGATCAAATTAAGGACCTAGAAAATAAACTAGAAAAAGCATGCTTAAATGATGATAATATTTCTTCTAGCTTAAATGATGCATGCTCACATGAATATATGCCATTTAATGTTAGTGATGCATGCATGGATGAAAATAGGGCTTTAAGGGAAAAGGTAGATTATTTGACAAAAGCCCTAGAAAAATTCACTATAGGCTCCAACACCTTGAACATGATCATAGGGAGCCAAAGAGCTAGCTTCAATAAGAAAGGCCTAGGATACAAAGAAAAGAAAAATGAAAAGGCCTATAAATGCCTAATTGCTAGGGGACAAGATAAGAAGAAGGTAATTGCTAGAAAATGGATCCCCAAGGAGTATTTAGTGAACCCCATAGGCAAGAACTTATTTTGGGTTCCAAAATCCATCCTTAAGGGTGAGAAAACCCCTAGGGTAGTCAACCATATGCAATTGACCTATATCATATTTTGGTTGACTTAGGATGGCGGGACAACATTTTTAAATAGTGTTAGGTGATGATAACGTGCCTATAAATAGTTAATAATGCTTAAATCATGATGATTAATTGCTATGTATGTTTGCAATCATGATTTATGATATTTGGCACATCATCATGAGAAATAGGATTTAAATCATGCCTTAGGTGATATTCTGTTTATTATCATGATATAACACCTAATGCATCATAACAATTCAATGAATACATGTATTTAATGATCATAATGTGTAATTCATTCATATATGTCATTATGATCATGTGGATTGTTAGGGTGATACTTAACCTTGATAGAATTGCATGAAAATAATGGTTAGGTATATACAAATACCTCTAGGATGCATCTCACACTCACTATAGGCTACCATGATTAAAAACTTAGCATGAGCGAGATGTTAGGATGATACAAATGTCCACTAATGCCTATGGCATTTAGATGGTCATTTAAGGTATCAAAATAGCAATAATAGACCAATCATGGGGAAGGCTTATGTTTAATTCATAGACATATTGCCCAAAGATCATGGTTGGATATTTCATATGGTTTCAAAACAATTTCTTACCTTAAAATACATGTATTCATGTTTTGAAACAATTGGATGCAAAACTAGGTGTTAAACTTGATACTAGAATGATCAAAAACCTAGTGGTTTTTAAAGTTTTTGGATTTTTGGCAAATATCAGAAAATATAATGATTTTTTATTAAAAACTATTTTTCATTGATAGATATACTTACAAGAAATATGTTTCCCAAATTTCATGATTTTTCGAATTTTTTGGAATTTTTAATGCATTTTTGAATTTCGGTCCGAAAATCAAAAAGTTCTGAAAATCGCGTGTCAGTCGACTGATAGTCTGAACCAGTCGACTGATGGTCTGAAAATCAGAACAATAAAGGCCGAATTCAGGTTTTAGTCCAATTTTTGGTATTCTCCTTCCATTAGACTTGATGTCATAAGTTTATAACTTAGTATTTATCTTTATGATGGTGTCAAAGGGGGAGAAATAATTGTGTTTAAGTAAATTATGATAAGGGGAGAAATTTGAGACAGAGTTTCATGGATTAAGGGGGAGTTGCATGTTGCTATATCATGTTTATGTTTACATGCTTTCTTACCTTAGAAATTTTTATCAAATGTTCTTATCTAACTTAAACGAATTGACACACATCAAAAAGGGGGAGATTGTTAGGGCAATCTCTTGCCATGATAAGGTTTTGATGTGTGTGGCAAAGGGTTTAAGTTAGTTTGTTATGTTGATTTGATATGTGCGTTGAAGTCGTGCAGGACTTAGTAATTCGCACATGGAGCCGTGGTGAGTTTCACATCTCATGACTCGGTCCTTGAGTCGGTGAAGGATAGCTTTGCGAAAGCCGTGCGCTTGGAGCATCCGAGGGACCGCTGGACGAGGAGCTTAGAGTGAAGCTGGAGGAAGTAAACTTCGAGGCAAGAGACGCGAAGGAGCATTGCAGAGTCGTGCGCCTGATGCTGCCGAGGGATGTGGCTGCGAACGAAGAGAACTTCGAAGGCGAGGGACTCCGAGGGATGAGAGTGAGCGAATGTAACCCGAAAAGGGGTAGCTCTTAGGTGAAACTTAGCCATTTGGCCAAGTGTCGGATGAGTTTTCCCGACACCAGTCGACTGCCATGTCATGGCAGTCGACTGCTCTGAGTCGATGGTTCGATCGACTGGTTTAAGTCAGCTGAATAAAGTTGATCGATCATTGCCGGCATGGGCGTCGACTAATGTGATCGATCGACCGCCAAGGGCAGCGATCGGGATGACACCTGCAGACGCACGAATGGAGTCGATCTCGCGGGTCACTGATCGGTGATTGACATCGATCGTGATGGGTGCCATCGATCGTGATGCGATACTCCGCTGGATGGAATCCAACGTGGAAAACAGTCATTATTGGGCAACGTCTACAGGACCAGTCGACTGATCGAGGGCATTAGTCGACTGATCCTATGTCAATGGGAAGAAACCCTCTTCCTCTATAAAAAGGAAGGGGATGAGGCTTTGGTAGCCTAATGCTTATGCTCTAATACTCTCCCAAAGTTCCCTAAAGCTTTCCATCCTCTTACTCAAGCTTATTTCCATTATATTTGTAAGAGGAGTGTTTTTGTGTAAAGAGGTTACCTCCACCTAGCTTTGTGCAAGGGAGAGATCTAGTGGATAGATTGCGGAGTAATTCACCGTGGACGAATCGGACCGTGGATTAGCGGCGTAGCCGTGAACCACGTTACATCTCAGTGTTTGTATTGCTTGTTTATATTTTGCTTGTCTTTATTTATATTTGCATATTCCGCTTGCGCTAACATTTTGTAGACGAGCAAAATACGACATCCATCAAACGAGGGCTATTCACCCCCCTCTAGCCGACCGTTTCGATCCCCAACAAGAGCCACAATTAGTAGTCACAAAGGTGATGTTGGAGCTCAACATTCTTGTAACTTGGGTAGAAATGATGTGTTGCTAGATACTTCTCATTGCTTATGTTCCTAAATCGTTTTAGGGACATTGCCAATGTTACAAGAACCTATAGGGTCACACACAAAGGGCAATTAGATGGAGATTAGGTTCATATGATGAACCATGAGGATAGGGTTCATGTGATGAACCAAATTGGATTAAGAGTAATCCTAATTAGACTAATTGAGTTGGACTCAATTTGATTCAAGTGTTGAATGAGTCTAATTTAGATTTGATTCATCAAATCAATTTAAATTAATGAATAGAGATTCATTAAATTAAATTGACTTGAATCAAATGGTTGGATTTGATCAACCATGGGAGATAAGAGGTCAAGTTTGACTTGACTTGAGAGGGAAGATGAATGGTCAAGTTTGACTTGACCAAATGTCATGTCATGATGATGACTTGGCATGGCCAACCAATGATGATGCTCCACATCATCATTGACTTATCATGTGGTGCCACCTCATAAGGGAGACCAAGAGCCATTGGCTCTTGGAGTTACATGCATGCATGTAACCCCCCCCCCCTCCTCCATGAAGTGGCCGGCCACTTATTCCATTAGATGGAATTGATTTTGTGAGTTACTCTAACTTCATCTTCCTCCTTGGATCATCCTCTCAAGCTCCCCTCTCCTCCTTGGCCGAACCATCCATAGGGTGCTAGCACACTCAAGGGTGTGTTTTCTCTACCTATTGCTTGTGTGGATACCAATAGAGGAGTGTACACTTGACACTCTAGAGTTCCGGCAAGCTATTTGGACGAGCGAGATTTGCGAAGGGCGTCGCATCGAGGGTAACACTCTCAACTTCTAGATCTAAGGTAGATCTAGGTTTACTTAGCACATACATGTTTTTATTTTAATATATCTTCGCACGGATCCGTGGCCGGACTTCCGGGGTTTCCGCAACGCAAAAAGCGGTTTTTACGGCTCGGAAAGTACAACATATCTATCATCATGTGATTAATCATGCAAGCGAATACCAAGGGTCTTGGTATTCATGATGAGGAGATGAGAGGTTTTAATGCATTGATGATCAAGACCATCAGTCGATAGCTAGGCAGAATCCAGCCTGAGGTGAAGCTTTAAAAGGAGCTCGTGGAGAAGGATTTTCGCATGGTTCTTTGAGGTGATTTGGAGGGAATTTGCTGCTGCAATCCATACCTTCAAGGCTCTTTTCAAGCAACCAAAAGCAAGCACTTAAGTTCACATTTGTGTAAAGTTTTCTTTACTTATCTTTGTGTAGTTTACTTGTATTTGCTTGTATTTGATTCTTATTATTGTAAGAATTGTTGTAAGAGGTTTCCTCCACCTCCGAATTATTCCGAGAATGAGTGTTTTGATTATTAGTGGTGATTGGCATCGCTAGAGTTCATTCAAGCCCAACCCATGGAGTAGGAACCTTGAGGTTCCAAACCATGTTATATTTGTGTGTATTTGTGTTATTGTGTTTGTCGTATTAGTTTATTCTTTATATATATTCTGCTGTGCATACTAACGAAGTGTAGAGACGAATGCGATCAAAATCCATTGACATACGACACGCTATTCACCCCCCCCCCTCTCTAGCGACGGTCATTTCCCAACAAGTGGTATCAGAGCTAGGAGCTCTTCACCAGCTTCACATCCGAGGGAGCAAAGATGGATTTTCAAGAGAGATTGGGCGATGACATAGCGATTCCACCCACCTTCAACCGCAAAGATTTTGCGAATTGGAAAGGTAGGATGGAATATTTTCTAATGTCCAATATAGAAAATTGATTTGTCGTGATTATAGGATTCGATGCTCCAAGGGGAAAGAACGGAGAAATCCTCAAGATGAAGAGGTGGACCGAGGAGCAACGGCAAAAATTCGAGGTAACCGTTAAGGTAACAAAAATATTACTAAATTTGATACCTAATAACATTTTGTTTAGATTAGAAAGTTATAGGGATGCTAAGGAGTTATAGAACAAGCTGGTCAAGTTCCACGAGAATCCCAAACTGGTTCAAGAAGACTCTGAAGAGGAATAATAATCTTCATCCTCCCAAGCTCAAGAAGAAAAAAGCACATCATCTTCTTCCCAAGAGCTTGAGGATTCGGAGGTTGATAGGGAATCAACATCTGGATCAGAAGAGGTGGAAGTGGTAGAAGAAGCCTCCACCTTTAGGATTGAAGAGGAGGAAGCTAGATCACCGGAGAAAGAGCAAGAGCAATGATGCACGCGAATGCGGCCTCAAATCTCGCGACAGAGGCCGTCAAGGACTCAAAGCGCACGCTCGTGCTTAACACCCGCAAGTGCATGGATGTCGTCAAGTAATAAAATATTATCGATCCCACAGGGACTGAGATTCGAGTACCAATTTATTCAGTGGGTGAAATTGTTCGGAAGTAAAATCTAAAGATTTCAATTGTGAGGGTTGTCGGTGGATTAAACTCTAGTATGGTGTCACACGGAGGAAGAAAGGAGCGCGCCGAGATCTTAAAAAGGGATTCTAGGACTTCGGTTTCTCTTGTGTGTCGCAAAACATGCCATCAACTGGGCGTTGTCTAAACGTCTAACTATGGTTTTGTGGAAGGGACATCATACACTCTCTTGATGAGTCACCGCATATATCGGGAGCTATCTCTGCCTTACAAGGATAGGATAGGCAGTACAAGGATGCCAAATCAATCTCCGCGACGAACCATTTCCAGTTCCATCACATTCTTCTACCCATGGTTGCAGGAGATCAGGTTTACCCCTAGGTTCCTTGTATAAATCTCCTAAATCTTAGATACGAGGGATGTCATCCCTCGTATCACCTAAGAACAGCAGGTAGAAAACCAAATACACATAGATATTGGCATAAACAATTTCCAATTGCAAATTCAAACTCAAAACAGAATTCAATTTGAAGCAACATGTCATGCGCACATAAGCTATTCCCTAATCCTTGAATCAAAGGAACTACTCCATGTATAGAAGAGGAGAATCACAAGGCATGTTCATATTCGAATATATCAGAAATAAAATGCAAGAACAAGAGGTTACAATGCCGATGTGGCCTTCTCTCCGGTGTTGAAGTGCAGAACTTGGATCTCCGGCGGCGTTCTTCCTCTCCGTTGCGAGTTCTCGAAGCTTTTTAGGGCTTCGGTATGCCATCCCGACCATCATGCCTCCCCCTAGGGTTTGGGCGGAGCCATCCTTATATAGACATCACCTCGAACTGCTGCAAAATTCAAAAAAAAAAAACCTAGTCACGTCAATCTGCTGGGCCGCCACACGGCCGTGTGTTTCCACATGGCTAAGCCATGTGCAGCCCTGGGGTGGTTGATCTCGCCCATTGGACACGGCCATGTGTAGCCACACGCCCTGGCCATGTCCCATTCTGTGTCTAGTTGTAAAATGTCCTTCTTTTGCTCCGAAAGTGCGCCTTTTCCCCCTAAATACTATCCTGCACACAAAACTACAAAGAGCATACCTCTGAACTAGAAAATAGGAAATGCATGCAAAATAAAGTGTCATATGCATGAAACTAACATAAAATGTAATGAGATGTGAGCGGAAACTACTCTTAAAACCCTATATGTTTTGCTCACATCACTTCCCCCAGACTTAAATCTTTGCTTGTCCTCAAGCAAACCTCAGTGCCATGAAATTTTAAAAGGATATTGTTCCATACTTAGCATGTTAACTAAATTTATCAAGTGGTATTTGCAATCAAAACAAAATAAATATATTCTAGAAATTCACTACATTAGCTCATCGTGCTCGTGCTAAGCGAATCATTCTTAGGGGATACTCTTTCTATGGTGAGTTAAGTCGTCATCCTATAGCTTTCCTAAGGTCTCTAGCTCTTAGGCACTTACCTGCCCAAAGCGAGGGTCATTCCCTAAATCTAGCACAAAGTCTCAAAGGCATGCTTGGTATTGAGAGAAATTGGTAGGTGTTTCCCCAGTAACCTAACTCGGTCTCAAAGGGACACTTAGTCATTTCCACCCACAACAACTATTTTTTATCCCTCATAATCTCTCTCTCTCTCTCTCTCTCTCTCTCTCTCTCTCTCTCTCTTATTTCTCTTTTCTTTTTCTTTCTCTCTTTTATTTTTCGGCTCATTGGGATTTTGATTTTTTCGAATGAGCTTACACAATCCGAGCATATCCAGTAACTAAAATGCTAGCCTAGAGTCACCTGTGGATTCCAAAGTACTAGACTACTGAGATGAATCATAACTAGATAAGTACTAGACTCTCCCTTTTAGAGTTTTCGACATGTGTAGGTGTAAAAATAAAAGCTAACCAGTGTAAGTCTAGAACATTCATTAAATCAAATAAAATAAAACTCTACGAGATAATTGAAGTTACACTACTCATGGAAACAACTCATGAAGAAGACTTTTAAAAATACTACTGAGGCAGCTTTACAGATAACAAAAACTAAGTGCTGAAAGGAACTCAATAACCTGTGCATGAATAAATGAATGCTAATAACAATGCAAATACTAGGAAAGAAACTACTACTAGAAACAAAATAAAATTTGGGGTCCCCCCAGACTTAAATGAAAGTATACCTCTAGTATGGTGGACGAGGTGGAAAGTCTGGAAGCCTCGGCATCTCGTGATCCTGGGAGAACATACTGCTGAGCCGTTGATGCCACATATACATGTGGTCGATCTGAGAGCTGGTGGATGCAGCGGCTGCTCGGTGCTCCTCCTCCCTAGCCCACTGTGCTTGTTGGGCATGCATGTGTTGTCGCCTCTCCTGGTGGTAGGTGGCCTCATCCTAGCGACGGGCATCCTCCTTCTGGAAGTAGATGTGGGCCTCATCGTAGAACTCCTCAGCCTACTGGAAGTGCTCCCAGAAGCCCTGGAACTCTGCCTGCGTGTAGGTGCTCTGCTCCTCCCATTGCTGTCTCTGTGTCTGCTGCTCGGCGTATATGTCATCGAGGCACGATCGAAACTCCGAGAAATCATAGGCCGATGTACCTGCATCCTGCTCAAAAGTGAAAAAAGGTTGTAGTGCAGGTGCAGGCTCATGTCGGCGTGGACTAGGTGGGCTCCTATGCATGTGTTGACTGGAGGGAGAGTGATGTAAAGGGGGAGAGAAGGGCGCCGATGTGGATGGTCCCTCGTGTGGAGGGGACTCCACTATCAGGTCCAAGTGACAATTGGCACGTGTGGTGATGGTGGTATGATCAGGGTCGGGGAGCCTAAGGGCTGTCAAGTTTTTCCTTACAAAGCATAAGGAGTGTCCCTCTCTTACAATCATCTTCATCGCCATACACACTCCTAGGTCGATCCTAGGGCTCCCCTCTATACTCTCTAATGCAGTGTAATCGTACCCCATCCTATGGCAAATGTAGGTAAGCAGGCCTCCCATATTAATCTCTCCTCTTGCCGCTTTGCCCATCTTCACTAAGTGTCTAATGAAGTGGGACCCTACATGATGCTACTCCTTTCTTGTAGCATGTCCCAAAGGCAAAGCAGCTCGCTAGCTCTTACTACACCGTCACTCTCCCCACGACCAAATATAGTCCTGGCCATGATTCGGTGGAGGTATCAGAAAATGGGGTTTTGGAGATGTGATGTTTTCGCCCTAGAAGGGTCATAAGCGTGCTCCCTCATCCACTCGATCCAAAATATCCAAGAGTTAAACCCAATAGGAATTCTTCTCTCTCCCCCACTCAGCAAGCCAAAGCATGAATTCCATTGGTGAAGGGTTCATTCATGCTCAATGTTAAAAATCCTAAAAGTTATCCTACCCTCTTCGCTTTCTCTACCCGTTAAAATTTCCACCTCTAAGGAACTCAAACATTCTATAACTATCCTAGGGTAGGTTGGGTGTCTTATTCTCATTATCTCTTCCCACCCCATTTTTACAAATAAGGCTTGAATGTCACCCAACAACCCTAAATACTCTAGCAAATCTTCATCTAGGTACCTAGTAGCACTGAGTTTATGAGTAGAAAGCACATTATATCTATCTCTATGTTCATTGTTGCGAAAAAAGAAGGGTTGGTAGAGTGTTACCCTCCTCCGGAGCTTGAGGGGCATCAGTGCTCCTTACTCGTTGCTCCGAAGCACTGGATCGAGATGCTACATGCTTGGTCCTCCTCATCCTTGCTTCTTTTGGCTCCCTTGAAGGTTAGAAAAGCTTCTAGGTGGTGGGGAAGAAGAATCCACATGGCTAGGGCAAGAAAAATCGAAGCACACGGCGCAAATGGGGCCAAAACACACGGCTCACCCTACTTAACCTGGCGCGACACGGTCGTGTGAAAACACACGGCCAGGCCGTGTGCACCTCGGGTTAGTCGGGCACAACCGTGGGAAAATACACGGCTAGGTCGTTTGTCCCCCTTTTTCTCCCATTTTTGTACCACGGTCCGAATTTCCTTATATGCCTCATCGTGTAAGCTAATATGGATTTTATTTTACCTAGCAAAGTTCCTTTCTAGTCCTAATTCTAAATGAGATGGAAATCAAAATTCAAATTAACAAAATGCATGCAATACGATCAAAGGGAAATCTAAAAACCTAACTTGGGTTGCCTCCCAAGAAGCGCTTTGTTTAAGGTCGTTTAGCTCAACCGCACTCCACTATCAACATGGCTCTGGAAGTTCAGTGAACCTCCATTCATCCATCTCAGAGTCTTTATCTGGTGGCCCCGACTTCATTCTGCTAAAAGTGAAGTCGTCGAGGTAGGGGGCTCTATGCTCCGAAAGGCTGAAGAGGATGATCTCCCCATCTACCTCCAGGGAGATCTAGTGTGCCCTCACATCTATGCATGCTCCCGCAGTTGCCAGAAAAGGCTTTCCCAGAATGATGGGATTCTGGGGATTGGGTCCTATGTCTAGTATGATGAAGTCCGTGGATATTACGAAATTCTCGACAACCACATGCACGTGTGCTAGCAGGATGACGGGTTCCTTGACTGAGTCATCTCCCATACGAATACCAAGATTCGCTGGTTGGATCCCATTCAGTCTTATCTTCAGATAGTATGCATAGGGCATCACACTTACTGATGACCCCAAGTCACATAGTGCTTCATCGAAGCTTTCCCCATAAATCGAGCAGGGGATAACAAATTCACCGGGGTCCTCAAGCTGTGGTGGAATCTTGTCTTCAATTTCAGCTTGGTCATGTAGGGCGGAAATCATGGCTACACACCCCTTGGAGAATTTGCTACTATGCCCCACTCCTTCCTCTTTAGCTTGACTCCGCTCAGGTAATGACGGAGAGCTCTTCATGGGTTGCAACACAATTTGGGCTATCTGGGACACTTGTGTCTCCAACATCCTTGTGTGACTTGCAAGGCCGTCAACGGTGGCCTTCAAGTCTCTGATCAATTCTTCAGTTTTCTGATGTTGGCGATGAAACTCCTTAGGGGCCTTAGTTTGGGTAGCAATGAAGTCCTCCATCATCAGTTCCAGTTTGGACTTTTGTGGTTGCTGCCCATTGCCCTGCTGCTGCCCATACCGCCCCTGATGGTTAAGAGTTTCCCGAGTTATTCTTATAGGAGAAATTCGGGTGATTCCTCCATCCAAGATTGTAGGTACTGGAGTATGGGTTGTTGGGCCTTTGATTATAGTCCCCAACCGCATCAACATGCTCAATTTGCTCTTCTGAGGTTCCCTGCCCTTTATAATGGTCCTCTCGATACGCTGTCACTCCCTCTCCAAAGTCAATGGACGCGCATGCAGATAAATGATTCAAGGATTTGAACCGTCTGCTAAGTGCGTTCATCCTTGCTGCTAGGTGGTCCATGGAGTTGACAGTGTATTGTCCCGCTGCATGAGCTGGTTGACCACGTTCGGAAGCCCACTGATGGTGGTTCTGGGCCACCTCTTTTATTAGCTCCTCTGTTTCCTCTATGGTCTTATTCATAAGTGCTCCTCTTGCAGCAAAATCCAGGGACATCTTCGTGGCGTACGTGAGCCCATTGTAGAAGATATGGATCACCAGCCACCTTTTCCAATCCGTGGTGGGGGCATTGGTAGAGTAGCCCCTTGTAGCGATCCCAAGCTTCGAATAGGGACTCCCCCTCTTTCTGACGGAAGCTTGTGATAAGATGGCGCATGTGAGCAGTCTTGCTTGGTGGGAAGTATTTGTTCAGGAACTACTGCTCACATTGCTCCCATGTAGTGATGCTTCCCGAAGGCAGGGAGTGCAACCATGCCTTAGCCTTATCCCGTAATGAGAACGGGAATAGGCTTAGGTAGATCGCGTCCGTAGGGACTCCATTCATCTTCGTTGTTGAGCAAATTTCCAGAATTGTCTCTAGGTGCCTATTTGGGTCTTCTGTCGCGGCTCCCCCGAATTGACTCTGCTGGACCATATGTATGAGTGTCGGCTTCAGTTCAAAGTTATTTGCCGAAATAGATGGTCCAGCTATACTCGGCCTAAATCCTCTAGCGCTAGGAGCTGCGTAATCCCGCAGAGGTCGACTATCAATATTTACTTCGGATGCAGATTGGTCGTCCATCCTCTTTTTTCTACTCTCTGGCGATGATAGGATTGTTCGATTTCTAAGTCGATCGGAATCAGGCCTTCTGATCCTAAGCGTTTAAGCATACGAAAAACTGAGCCACAAAAATTAGGAAGTGCTACCTAATTCTAAGAAGTAGGAAATAAAACAATCTAGCTAATAAAATCAAAGATGCAATAAGGAAATAGAAACCTACTGCTAAAAATAAAAATCAAAAACTAAATCTAAATATGGAAAATTTAGAACTAAAGTAAATAAGGCAAACTAAAAAGAAAATAAAGCAAGTAAATAAATCTAATCCTAGATGTGATCCAATTTTCCACTGTTCGATTCGATATCGAATCGATCAGTCCCCGACAACAGCGCAAAAAACTTAATGCACGCGAATGCGACCTCAAATCTTGCGACGGAGGCCATCGAGGACTCGAAGCACGCACTCGCGCTCAATGCTCGCAAGTGCATGGATGTCGTCAAGTAATAAAAGATTATCGATCCCATAGGGACTGAGATTTGAGTACTGATTTATTCAGTGGGTGAAATTGTTCGGAAGTAAAATCTAAAGATTTTGATTGCGAGGGTTGTCGGTGGACTAAACTCTAGTATGGTGTCACACGGAGGAAGAAAGGAGCATGCTGAGATCTTAAAAAGGGATTCTAGGACTTCCGTTTCGCTTGCGTGTCGCAAAACATATTATCAACTGGGCGTTGTCTAAACGTCTAACTATGGTTTTGTGGAAGGGATATCATACATCTCCCGATGAGCCACCGCATCTATCGGGAGCTATCTCTGCCTTACAAGGACAGGATAGGCGGTACGAGGATGTCGAATCAATCTTTGTGATGAACCATTTCCAGTTTCATCGCATCCTTCTACCCACGGTTGCAGGAGATCAGGTTTACCCCTAGGTTCCTTATATAAATCCCCTAAATCTTAGATAGGAGGGTTGTCACCCCTTGTATCGCCTAAGCACAGCAGATAGAAAACCAAATACGCATAGATATTGGTATAAACAATTTCTAATTACAAATTCAAACTCAAAACAGAATTCAATTTGAAGCAACATGTCATGCGCACACAAGCTACTCCCTAATCCTAGAATCGAAGGAACTACTCCATGTATAGAAGAGGAGAATCACAAGGCATGTTCATGTTCGAATATATCAGAAATAAAATGCAAGAACAAGAGGTTACAATGCCGATGTGGCTTTCTCTCCGGCGTTGAAGTGCAGAACTTGGATCTCCGGCGGCGTTCTTCCTCCTCGTTGTGAGTTCCTAAAGCTTTTTAGGGCTTCGGTGTGTCGTCCCAGCCATCGTGCCTCCCCCTAGGGTTTGGGCAAAGTTATCCTTATATAGACATCACCTCGGACCGCTGCAAAATCCAGAAAAAACCCTAGTCGTGTCAATTTGTTGGGCCGCCACATGGCCAGGTCGTGTGTTGCCCTGGGGTTACTGATCTCGCCCATTGGACATGACCGTGTGTAGCCACACGCCCTGGCTGTGTCACATTCTGCGTCTAGCTGCAAAATGTCCTTCTTTTGCTCCGAAAGTGCGCCTTTTCCTCCTAAATGCTATCCTGCATACAAAAGTAAAAAGCATAGACCTCTGAATCAAAAAAATAGGAAATGCATGCAAAATAGAGTGACATATGCATGAAACTAACATAAAATGTAATGAGATATGAGCAGAAACTACTCCTTAAACCTTATATGTTTTGCTCACATCAAGCAAGAGGAAGCTTCTACCTCCAGGAGTAGTGATGAACAAGCTCAAGAGGCCTCTGCCATTGACCTAGGTAACTCAAGAAATTTAGTTAAAAATAAAAATCATATAATTTTCTTTGAGTGTAGGGAATATGGGCACTACAAGAGCAAGTGCCCCAAGAAAGTCAAGAAGAGTCAATCGGCACCAAAACCTCAAGAAATGACTAAGGATGTTGGAGCCCCAATCATTAAGAGCAAGGAGCACATGGTGTGCTTCAAGTGCCACCAAAGAGGGCATTATAGGGGAAGCCTATAATGAAAAGCAAGGAGTACATAAGAAATACAATCTATTTCTTAAGAGAAGGGGTAAGAAGGAGCTACACAAGTAGGGGAAACCTCTAAGGCAAATCCTAAGGTATATTTTAATGCACCTTCTAGTTTTAATATTAAAAAGCTTGCTTTTAATTCACTTGTCATTGCTCATGAAAAGCATGCTAGTAGAAATATAGTGTATTATTTAGGTGCTAAGAGTTGTAGCTTTAGAACTAAGGAAAAATTTGGGACTAATGTCCCTAGAAAAATGTTTCCTAAGGTAAGTATTAGGAAAATAGAAGACCATCTAGGCTTTAATCCAAAGAATTCTAGACATATGCCTAGGAAGGACAAAAATGCTCAAAGAAACAATGGGCCCACCAAATTAGAGAAATTAGAATTAGAAAACCAAGCCTTGAGGTCAATGCTTGAGAAACTTGAAAAGACCCTTAGGAATATGCAAAATCAAATTAAAGGGTCAAATGGTCAAAGCTTAGAGTCTAGGAGGCAAGGCTCATCTATGGGAAAGAAAGGCTTGAGCCACAAGCCTAGGTTCAAGGTAGATAAGTCTACCTATCACAATGTTCCATTCGATTATGGAACTAGTACTAAGTCTAGGAAAACCAAGGTCATAAGGGAAGTCATCCCTAGAGTTAACCATGGAGTGTGCCTAGTAGCTAAGGTTTTGAAGAAACCTAGAGAGGCCACTAAGAAGGTTATAAGGGGAGTCACCCCTAGAGTTAACCTAGACAAGACCACAATGACTAAGGCTACCAAGCCTAGAAGGGTCATTAGGAGGGTATCTAGAGAGGTCATCCCTAAGGAATACCTAGTAAACCCAAGAAGATACAATAGGTATTGGTTTCCTAGGAGCGTGATCGATTTACTCTAAATGGGTTAGGTTGTGCCAACTTTAAATGGATGGGTAGTTAACCTAACCATGGTAAAAGTGACACTTTCGGTCATTTTCAAGATTATGGGTACCTTGGAAATAAGTTTTGATCATAATCCTAAATTATTTTAGGATGTGCCAATATATTTTGAGAATTATAAAAAATCAATCAAATTGGCACAATTTAGATGTTAGGAGTCATGGTGTGTCATTTTGGGTTTTTGGCACATTTGGGGGATAAATGAGTATTATGGCAAAATGAACTTAATCCTAACAAATGGTAACTAATATTAAGATTGAGGTATTATTATACCTTTATATTTTATTTGTCATGATTGATTTGTCATATGTCATGTCATGACATCATATTTATTTTTATCATTTTATATGTCATGATAATGCTTAGGTTTAAGGGTTTATGTCATGTTTATTTAGGTTATATTTTATGCCATGACATCATGATCATTGGTCATGCTTATTTATATTATTATTTATGTCATGATCATTCATGCATTAATTAAAATTGATTTAAAGACAATTGGCATGACTTGAAATCCCATGTATAAAGGAATCAAGTAGTATTGCCTTAGAAAAATACATGAAACCTTAGTTTAAGATGGATCAAAACCCACATCTCATATTACATTGACTTGTGTGTGTTTTCATACACCCTAGACACATATGAGATGCTAGGAAATGAGTAAGTTCACAGTGCATAGTTTTTGCATCTAGATGAACTCAAACTCATCTTATACCATTGTGGATCATAGGAAAAGCTAATGTGCAAGTCATATGCATTGAGCCCATTGATTATGATCCAATATAGATTTTCAAAAACATTTTAAAAATATTTTAGAAAACCTTGATGAAGTCTATCTTTTGATAGAAGTCACCATTGATGATGTTGATACAAAGTAGGGCCAAAATATTGAACTTTTCAATGGTTTTGAACTTTGTGTCAATCTCATTATTTTATAGGTAATTTAATTTTCAAATATTTTTCACCCATAATGATTGACTTAAGTATTATACATATGAAGTTTCACCATTTTTCAAACTACATATAATTACTTATGAATTTCTAAAATTCATTTCTATTTTTGAAATTCTACATTTGCAGAAATAAGTCAATTGCCACTTATGGCAGTCGACTAGCGTCAACGGCAGTCGACTGGTGACTCTAAGAGTCGACTGCCAAGCATAATTTCGGATAAACAAGATTTTTTTAGCCTGATTTCAGCTATGTTAGGCTACCCTAACTGCTCCTAATCCTAGGATATATTTTAGAAAGTATTAGAAAGGGTGAAAATCCATTGGACATAGATTAGGAGAGTTGTTTGGGTGTGTATCAATTTTAAGGTGTGTGAAAGTTCAAGTTTGAACTTTTAACCTTAATTTTGATGGTTTAGTGTTCCTATAGGCTTAGGGACTCTCCAAGGACATTGTTGGTGCAATGGTCAAGGGGGAGCAAGCCTTTAGGGGGAGGTTAACCATCAAAGGATGATGGATGGGTTTCTTCCTCATGAGGGGGAGAATTTTTGATGAATGTGAGATGCCCAATTTGGAAATTGAGAGAGTTTGAGGATTGTCTCTCTTTAGTGATATGGGACTTATCACTAGGAATATTGAATGCATCTTAGGTATTTTTGGACTAAGGGAGAGATTGTAAGATCTCATTGGGATATGAGACATTAACACCCTTGGAGAGAGCCTTTTTTATGTATGTCAAAAAGGGAGAGAACTTGGGATTCCTAATTTGAAAAATTGGGAGGATTGGATTGAGTTAGTGTTCTAACTCAAAGATGTTGATTTTTTTTTATCAAATATCAAAAAGGGGGAGATTGTTGGTGCAATTGGCCCAGATCACGATTAGCCGGACTTGAGTTTGACTCGAGTAGTAATTTGATATTTGACATTGATGTTCGACAAAATATATGACAACGTGATTGTCATGGGAAAGTCCAAGTCTTGAGTACTTGACAATGGAAAGTCCAAATCATGGGTACTTGACATGGAAAGTCCAAGTCATGGGTCTTGGCAAGGGAAAGTCCAAGCTTGAGTCTTGGCAATTGGAAAGTCCAACATGGGTTGGTAAGGAAAGTCCAAGGAGTGATATTGGCGGCGTAAAGTCTAAGGGTGGAGTCTTGGCAGCATAAGTCCAATAGTTGGCGGCGTAAAGTCCAAGCGGTAGTCTTGACAGCATAAGCCCAATATGCCTTGGCGGTATAGACCAGCTCAGCATGACAATAGCCGATGGAAGCACCTGAAGGCTAGTGTATGGATGAACAAGTCATGGATGACTTGGAGGGATCTGATAGGCATGAGGCTGACGAAGGTGGCTAGAAGGTCTAGGTCTAGGCTAAGGGTGGTCTAGTAAGTATGAGGGCATCATACTTGGGGTTAAACCTCATGTTTGAGGTTATCAGTCGACTGGGGCTTTGGACCAGTCGATTGGTCAAGTGTTTGGACACTTGACAGCCAAGTTGACTCATGGCAGTCGACTGGGATAATGGCCAGTCAAACTGCTCAGAGTCGACTGGTGTTCGACTGTAGGAAATAGCCTGACAGTCGACTGCCAACATTGTGCAGTCAACTGATGGCTTGAGTAGTCGACTTCCATTGAGGGCAGTCGACTGTTGGTCGGGGTTACAGGAGAAGAATGTTTGGTAACCAACTGGTCAGTCGGGTACGACCCTAGCAGTCGACTGTTGGGTTATGGTAGTCGACTTCCAGTGCATCCTTTGGAACTTATCCAATGTGGATCGAGTCATTGTCTCACAACGACTACAAGAGCAGTCGACTGATGGTCTCGATTAGTTGACTACTAAGCATAATCCAGCCCGAGGTGAAGTTTTAAAAGGAGCTCGTGGAGAAGGATTTTGGCATGGTTCTTTGAGGCGATTTGGAGGGGATTTGCTACTGCAATCAAGACCTTCAAGGCTCTTCTTAAGCAACCAAAAATAAGCACTCAAGTTCACATTGTGTAAAGTTTTCTTTACTTGTCTTTGTGTAGTTTACTTGTATTAGCTTGTATTTGATTCTTATTGTTGTAAGAGATTTCTTCCACCTCTAGATTGTTCCGAGGAGTATTTTGATTATTAGTGGTGATTGGCATCGCTAGGGCTCATTCGAGCCCAACCCATGGAGTAGGAATCTTGAGGTTCCGAACCATATTATATTTGTGTGTATTTGTGTTATTGTGTTTGTTGTATTTAGTTTATGCTTTATATATATTCCTCTGCGCATACTAACGAAGTGTAGAGATGAACGCGATCAAAATCCAATGACGTACGACATGCTATTCACCCCCCCCCCCCTCTGTCGATGGTCAATTCCCAACAGTTGAGTTCATCTTCTTCCTCTGAGGACTCGTCCAAGTTGTGTTGAGAGCCTTCTTGGTTTGATATTGTTTATTCTTTAGCCTCGGACAATCGGATTTGATGTGGCCCCTCTTGTTGCATTCGTAGCATTTGTAATTTGAGTTTTGATCGGTTCTCTTTTCCTTAGATTACTTAATAGGTCGTCTTGTACTCTTGATTATCTTCCGAACTAAGTTGACTAGCTCGGTCTCCATTGTAGGGAATCTAAGCGTGCTCAAAAACATTTTGCAAGCACTACGCAGCAGAAAAATAAGATCCCTCCAGAGATCCATGCAAAAAACCATACTCGTTTAATCGATTCTATCCTAAGAGAATCGTAGTTAGCTTCGATGCATGTCATTCACTATCCTGTCTGCAACACTTGCGTTCAAGGTGTCCGGATCTCAGCGCGATCAGGATGTCCGCGCCTCCACAGTATCCACACAAAACGTGAGATGAAGAGAAACCAAATTATGGTGCTAGCCATAATGTTGGTTGGGCCAAGGAGGTAGAAGAAGAAGAGAAAGATCATACGAAAAGCACCACATTCCAAAGTCTCATCAAATCCCTTTTATATTCAACCATTGAATATGAAGGGTTTGTGACTCTTGGTTTCCATGGAATTAATATCTCATTAATTCCATCTTAATGATCATGCAACCCTTCTTTATGGTGAGTCTCACTCAATTCGAATTTGACTTGAGTCTAACTCGAGTCAGATTCATTAGGTATACTTTGAGTCCTACTCAATCCAAATTTGACTTGAGTCTAACTCGAGTCAAATTCATTGGGAATACCTTGAGTCCCACTCATTGAGTCTAATCTATATTAGACTCAACCCGATGGCCCAATGGCTCATCACATGAGCCATCTCCAACTCACATGTCCTAGGTGTGTGACCCAATAGGTTCTCGTAACATTGGCAATGTTTCTAAAATCCTTTTAGAGACATAAACAATGAGCGGCATCTAGCAATACATCAATGCTACCCAAGTGACGAGATTGTCGAGATCCGACATAACCTTTCCATGACTACTATCGTGTATGACTCAGTCCTTCTATCCTTGATATCTAGATTGATCAATGAGGCATAGACTGTGTCATCCTCTTATCAATCAAGAGTTTCTTGATCTCTAAGTAGACTACTCAACCAAATAAGTTCAATATCTCATATTGACTTATTCGAATATGATCATGAATTTTAGCAGTCCTACTCTATCAAAGGGCCCATAGATATCACTTCCGATATATAGAAGGGATAGATTCAATCTATATCACTCACATCCCTCCGCATAACTTATTGCATATCCAGTGATCGCCTTTATAGTTACCCTATTACGGGTGATGTTTGACGAAGCTAAAGTATACAACTCATTATATAGGGAACCGTAGTGACTTCAGGTCTAAGGATTATTCATAGTAATAGTCACATGAGAATGTTTATGACACTCATATAACCATCCATGAAACATTCTCATGGCGGGTTAATTCAGTACATAGTCTCTAATATGTATTCATGTGTCAACTTGATATCACATATCCATGACTTGTGAGATTAAGTTATCAATTGACCTACATGCTAGTCTCTGCGCATTAATATTGTCCTTGAATATTAATACTCGACTAGGAATAGTTAAGAGTAGTGTTATATATATATATATATATATATATGTCTACAGACTCTCACTATCAATTCAACCAATTGATATGCTGTAAACCTGAACCTACTATTCAAGGATACTATTATATTATTCATATAGCACATATAAGAAATAATATAATAAGCAAACCTTGTCTGTCATTAATGAAATATGATACATATGATCCCTAATCAATCATCTCATGATTGACACTAAGGGTTGACACTAACATCCATTTCATCGTCGACCTCCGATTTGTACTCTTCTTCTTCGAGAGGTGGCTTGTTTTTTCCCTTCCTCCTTTGACCTGCAACTAATGCAATACTTTTCTCGACCGGGGTTGAGTTAGAATGCTCATGCAACTCAAATTCTGAAAATAACTTGTCTAATCTAATTTTTGATAAATCTCTATAAACTTTGTAGGCATCAACCATAGATACCCACAAAGTGGTCCTAGGAAATGTATTTAACGCGTACCTTATTATGTCTCGATTCTCCACTTTTTGTCTGATTGAATGGAGACCATTCATTATGTCCTGGATCCTCGCATGGAGTTGTATCGCCGTCTTGTGGTCCTACATTTTTAGATTGAATAATTTATTTAAAAGGATGTCCCGTTTGCATACCATTGTGTCGGTCGTCCCTTTATGTAGCTCGATAAGCTTGTTCCATAAGTCTTTTGCGCTAATGAAAGGGCCGATGCGGTTGAGTTCTTCCTTGGAGAGGTCGCACTGCAGGATTTCGTAGCTTTCGCATCAGCCTCCACTTATCGCTTCATGGCGTTCGTCCACTTGTCGCAGTCCAAGAACTCACTGTCTTCATTGGTTGGTAGAGTAAACCCCGTCTGGATGACTATCCATATTTTGACTTGGGTCTTGAGGTAACACTCCATCCAACTCTTCCAGTAATCAAAGTAATCTCCGTTGAAGAACAGAGGTCGGGCAGTGCTAAACCCCTCAAGATGGGTCATTAAATAAAACCTTGCATAACAAAAACAAGACAAATACACGAATTACCAAGACTTTGTCTTGAGTTAGTAGTGGGGGATAAATAAATAAAAAAAAGTTAAATTAAACGAAAAGAAATAAAACTTGCAAGATCGGTGGTTGCACCAAATCTAAGCGCCCCCGCTCTGATATCAATTGTTGGATCAAGTGAATACGCTAGAGGAGGGGTGAATAGCATACGAGAAATCTTTCTTTTCGTTTCATCAAAAGCACGAGTATTGTAGCAGAAGTAAAACTAAAGCAAAAGTAAAGGAACACCATTTGTTTTTACTTGGTTCACAACCAAAAAGTTGCTAATCCAAGGCACCGCGATCCTAGACCATATTCGATGGGGCAATCCACTAAATGTCTCTTCTTCGTTGGAGGTAAGAGACGACGATTACAAAAACACAAGATAGAGGAAGAGGCAACAAGCCTACCTCTCCTCTTTACAATGGAAAGCTCGAATATAAGAAAATAAAACAACTAAATGAAAACTATCGACTTAGAAGATGGAAGCTCGGTGTGATGTCGACGTTACGGAGGCGTAGCATTATCGTTGAAGCTTGGCGTTGTTAGAGCACTTTGGGAGCATAATTAGATGATCCAAAGAGGTGAAAAGCCTCTTCTTTTAAAGCCCTTCAAACCTTAGCTCGTTAAGATCTTGATCTAAGTCAAACCTCCTCATCCCCCCACTTTTGGTAGAGCTTATCTTGACTATCTTCGAGATGATCAACTTGATCGGCAGTCGACTGATGGTAGGATCAGTCGATTGCCAATGGCCTCCAGTCGACTGTCATCTTGATCACTGATAGCTGCAATTTTTATTGCGCTATTTTTACTTGTGGATTAGATATTTTAGGCTCTTTGATGAGATAATTATTGTTATTTGGGATGTTTTTACATATTGAGCCTATTTGCGATTAATTATATTAATTCCTATAATTTCAGTATTTTTCATGAATTTCATGTGATTTTGTAGGAACATATAAGGAAGATCTAATTGGAGCAATCACAGCCGTCGATCCAGATCAGATCTGAGCATTATGGACCGTCCGAGGAAAGTGATTGATTTTGAGCCATCCATATGGATCTGGAGTGATCCGGCCCATACATTAAGATCTACACGTCTTGGTCGTTCATCCGGACCGTTGGATCGTGATTATACCCTCAGACGGATTAGATCCGTCCATTGCAATTCAGATTGATCACAGCCGTTGGATCACAACATGCTTAGGAGATTAATTGGATTCATCTAACCTAGCTATATTTGGGCGGCTGAGATTATATCCGCCTGTCCGGACGGTGAGAAATTGGAGATAAAAATCAACTTCTTCCCAGCTGCGCAAAAACGCGCGATGTAAACCTCACGAGCGTCTTCTTCCTCGCGGCCGGCATGACCGGCGACTACACAAGCGATCGGCAGGCAAGATTCGGCGAGTTCCTCCGACACCGGTGGCGGCGATCGGCCGATCCTTGGTGGCGGATCGGATGCGTGATTGGGCGGTGATCCAAAGCGAGGCGAGGCGGGATTCCGACGAGTTCATCCTTCACCGGCATTTCTCCTTCATTCCGGCGACTGGAATAGGCCGTTCTAGATTCACCGGAGTCACCCACAGGTTGTGCCGATTGGACAATCCCATTTTCACCGCCGGAGAAGAATTCCATTCCACTGTCCGGTGAAATCCAGATTCGTCGGAGCAGTGATCGTAATCATCCATCTTTCCTTCCTTCCTGCTGACGCCGATTGGGCAGCTTCGCATTCACCGCCGGAGTGTTTGTTCGGTTTGTTGTGACCGTCGTGTGGTTACCGGTCGTATTTTATTTGGATTTAGTACTGAGTGTGGTTGTGTTAAACACTCGGGATTTCATGTTATTTACATTCTGTAGTTTATTCGATCGATTATGCAATTGTTAGTAGTTGATGATGTTTGTTTGATTTGTTAATTTGTTTACATGCAATGCTATTTCTATCGGTTTGTTATGCTTAGTTGTTAATTCTGTTCATCGTGCATTTTTATTAGATTTAATATTGGCGTTTGTTATTTAGTTGTAGGTTAGTTTAATTTGATGTCGCTGATGTACTAACCCCATCCATTAAAATTGTCCAGTCAATGCATCGTATAGTGACAGTATGGTGTTTTGGTTGGAGTGCATTCATTATTAGGTTAGATTTCCTTTACATTCGACCAGTTGCCGTATAGTGACAGTGCGGTACCTGGTTGAATTGCTTTCGGTTATTGCATTTCGTTTATTGCAGTTTTCAGTGGCTGTTTGATCACTGTGCCGTATAGTGACAGTGCGGTGCATGGTTGGATTGTTCACCTTTGTTTGATCAGTGTATCGTATAGTGACAGTGCGGTGCTTGATCGCTTTCTTTTGTTCATTAGAATAGTTGTTTGTTACTCATTATTTGGTAGTTAGATTTACTCTTTGTATATTTAATTCTCATGTTTGCTTTTGATTTTGCATTTTAATAAATTCAGAAAACCCCCAATGTTTACTTCTGTTTAAAAACAAACGTCCAGCCATTAGGTTCGTTGGGAGATGACCCGAGTCAGTCCTATACTGCATTAGTGTAGTTAGGGGGTTCGGTAAATAATTTGGGAACGGTATTGCGACATTAAAAATCGTTCGATCAATCACTCACCTACAAGATATAGTTAGCACAGAAATATAGACTAATGGTAAATACGACGGTCCTTACTGTCCGACCTCGACCTAGACCTTCCTCCAGAAGTCTTAGTCAGATCGCCGCCTACAGTAGTCGTCATACGGAGTACACGGTCTTACCATCACTCCGCAGTCAGTGCTTACCTCTCCTGACCTGTCGCTTAGCTTTTGGTCCCCATTGAGGTTCCTCGACTACAATGAGGTTCTCCTGGTGTTGCCCGACCACCACAGTTTCTCGTCCTGAGATTCTCCGGGTGTCGCTAACCTTGGCATAGCTTAATTCATTTCCTGCACACTCAACACAGCATGTGAGATAACCATAATAGCTTAACTTTGAACCTTTGTTATAATCAAAACCTAGGTTCGATTATCTGGTGCCCTTGCACCAACAGTGCTCAATCTCCACTGGCAAGTGACAAGCTTTGCCATAAACAATCCTATATGGGGGCATGCCTATGGGAGTCTTATAGGCAGTCCTGTAAGCCCACAGAGCATCCTCTAACCTCTTGCTCCAATCTTTCCTGTCTGGCCCCACTGTCTTCTCCAATATAGATTTGATCTCTTTATTCGACACTTCAGCCTGCCCATTTGTCTAAGGGTGTTAAGGTAGAAATTTTGTGCAACACCCCATACTTGCTTAACATGGCCTTCATGTGTTTGTTGCAAAAGTGAGACCCTTGATCGTTGATGATCGCCCTGGGTACCCCAAATCTGTAAAATATGTGAGACCTAATAAAATTCACAACAACTGGAGAATCATCAGTCCTGGTGGGGATAACCTCCACCCATTTGGAAACATAATCAACTGCCAATAGAATATATGAAAATTCAAAAGATACAGGAAATGGACCCATAAAATCAATACCCCAAACATCAAAAATCTCACAGAATAGCATAGATTGTTGAGGCATTTCATTTCTACGTCCTATGTTTCCTGTTCGTTGACAACGCTCACAAGATTTATAAAATTCATAGGCATCATGAAATAAGGTGGGCCAATACAATCCAGACTCTTAACACTTTCCTAATAGTTCGCTGGGGTCCAAAATGCCCCCCACAAGCCAGAGAATGGCAAAAGGTAAGTATGGAATGAAACTCATAATCAGGTACACATCGTCTAATGATATGATTAGGAAGATTTGCATGCCATGGTGACTTACCCTGCAGATGACAAAGCTGCTCATCTGGAAAAGAATTTGCTATGGGAGTGGGCTCGATCTCCCTCACAATCATGCTCAAGTGGTATGCTACCAAGTTCTCCCTCCCGCTCCTATCGCGTATCTCTATGTCGAATTCTTGAAGCAGAAGCATCCATCTAATCAGTCTCGATTTCGCATCGGGCTTCTTCAGGAGGAATTCCAAAGCTGCATGATTATAAAAAATAACCACATGAGAATAGAGCAAATATGATCTAAATTTATCTAAAGAAAAAACAATCGATAAAAGCTCTTTTTCCGTTGTGGTGTAGTTGGATTGTGCAGCATCCAAAGTCCTTGAGGCGTAGCAGATCACATAAGATGCTCTATCCACTCTCTATGCCAAGACAGCTCCCACCGCATAATTTGAAGCATCACACATCAACTCGAATGGAAGAGTCCAATATGGTGGTCTAAGGATTGGTGTTGATATCAAAGTCTGCCTAAGTTGATCAAATGAGTCCTTACACTGTTGGTCAACTAAAAAACCACATCTTTCTGCAATAAGTTGGTCAAGGGAAGGACAATCTTGCTGAAGTCTCTGATAAAATGTCTACCAAAACCTACATGACCCAGAAAAGCACGAACTTCCCACACAGAAGCTGGGTAAGATAAAGAAGATATAACATGAATTTTAGCAGGATCTACTTCAATACCATTCACAGAGATGATATGACCTCAGACTTTCCCATGCTTGACCATGAAATGACACTTCTCGAAATTCAAAACCAAATCAGTCTCAATGCATCTATGCAAAACTCTTGACAAATTATCCAGATAAGAATCAAAAGAAGAACCATAAATAGAAAAATCATCCATAAAGACCTCCATGCAATGCTCTAATAAATCACCAAAAATACTCACTGTGCATCATTGGAATGTTCCGGGAGCGTTACAAAGTCAAAATGGCATATGCCGATATGCAAACATCCCAAAGGGGCAAGTAAAAGTAGTCTTCTCCTGATCCTCTGGAGAAATATAAATCTAAAAATAACCAGTGTAACCATCCGGGAAGTAATAATGTGACTTGCCCGCCAACCTCTCCAACATCTGATCAATAAAAGGTAGTGGGTAGTGGTCTTTCCTACTGGCCTAATTAAGCTTCCTGTAATCCACACAAACTCTCCACGAATTCTAAAATCTGGTGGGAATCAACTCATTCTTTGCATTAGCAACCACTGTAATACTAGATTTCTTCGAAACCACCTGAACAGGGCTTACCCATTTGTTGTCTGAAATAGGATAGATGATGTCAGCCTGTAAAAGCTGTAGGGGATCGATTGGCCGGCTAGAGGGGGGTGAATAGCCCTCTTATGATGGATGGTGTAATTTGCTCGTCTACAAAGAGATTAGCGCAACGGAAACAACAAAGACAAGCAAATTAAACAAAGAGAAATACAAACAATACAAACACCAAGATTTAACGTGGTTCACGGCTATGCCGATAATCCACGACCCGATTCGTCCTCGGTGAATCACTCTGCCAAAACCAATCCACTATTGGTCTCTCCTTTGCACCAAGCTAGGTGGAGGTAACCTTTACAATCAAGATCACTCTTCTTACAATAAGAATGAAGTAAAAGCAAGTAAGAAGAGTGGGAAGATGTTTGTAGCACTTTGGGAGAAGATTAGAGTTGAAGCATTAACCTCCCAAAGCCCCATCCCCTTCCTTTTTATAGAGGAAGAGGGTTTCTTCACGTTGACACAAGAGCAGTCGACTGATGTCCCAATCAGTCGACTGGTCCTATAGCCGTTGCCCAATAATGGCCGCTTTCCACGTTGGATTTCATCCAACAGTACTGGCATCAGTCGACTGATATTACCATCAGTCGACTGATGCTCGATCAGTCGAGTGCTCCGCGAAGTCGACTACATTCTGCGTGCGATCGTGATCGTGCCATTCCGACGGTCATTCGGCGCGATCCACCATGGCTGATCGGCCAACCACTAAACCCTAGTCTTAAATCAGTCGAACCGAGTTTAACTCGAGCGATTGCGGTCGCCACCCATGGATCGGTCGGGAAAACTCATCCGACACTTAGCCAAATGGCCAAGTTTCACCTAAGAGCTACCCCTTCCCGGGTTACATTCGCTCACTCTCATCACTCGGAGTCCCTCGCCTTCGAAGTTCTCTTCGTTCGCGGCCACGTCCCTCGGCAACATCAGGCGCACAGCTCTGCAATGCTCCTTCGCGTCTCTTGCCTCGAAGTCTACTTCCTCCGGCTTCACTCCAAGCTTCTCGTCTGGCGGTCCCTCGGATGCTCCAAGCGCACGGCTTCCGCACAGCAATCCTTCACCGACTCAAGGACCGAGTCATGAGATGTGAAACTCGCCATGGCTCCATGTGCGAATTACTAAGCCCTGCAAGACTCCAACTCACATATCAAATCACAATAACAACCTAACTTAAACCCTTTGCCACACACATCAAAACCTTATCATGGCAAGAGATTACCCTAACAATCTCCCCCTTTTTGATGTGTGGCAATCCATTTAAGTTAGGTAAAAACATTTGATAAAAATTTTTAAGGTAAGAAGGCATGTAAACATAAACATGATATAGCAACATGCAACTCCCCCTTAATCCATGAAACTTCCCATATTTCTCCCCCTATCATAATTTACTTAAACATAATCATTTCTCCCCCTTTGACACCATCAAAAAGATTAATACTAAGTTATAAACCATGGCATCAATTCTAATAGAAGGAAAATACCAAAAATTGATTTAAAATATGAATTCAGTCTTTACTAGTCTGGTTCAGACTACCAGTCGACTGGCACAAGCATATCGGAATTTCTGATTTTTCTGGACGAATTTTAGAAATGCGTTAAAAATTCCAGAAAATTTGAAAAATCATGACATTTGGGAAACATATTTCTTGTAAGTATATCTATCAATGAAAAATAGTTGCCTATGAAAAATCATTATATTTTCAAGTATTTGCCAAAAATCCAAAAGCTTTAAAAACCACTAGGTTTTTGATCATTCTAGTATCAAGTTTACCACCTAGTTTTGCATCCAATTGTTTCAAAACATGAATACACAGATTTTAAAGTAAGAAATTATTTTGAAACCTTATGAAATATCCAACCATGATCTTTGGGCAATATGTCTATGAATTAAACATAAGCTTTCCCCATGATTAGTCTATTATTGCTATTTTGATACCTTAAATGACCATCTAAATGCCATAGGCATTAGTGAACATTTGTATCATCCTAACATCTCACTCATGCTAAGTTTTCAATCAAGGTAGCCTATAGTGAGTGTGAGATATATCCTAAAGGTGTTTGTATATACTTAACCATCATATTCATGCAATTCTATCAAGGTTAAGTATCATCCTAACAATCCTCATGATCATAAAGATATATATGACTTAATTTCACATTATGATCATGAAACACATGTATTCATTGAATTGTTATCATGAATTAGGTATTATATCATGATAATAAGCAAATATCACCTAAAGCATGATTTAAGTCCTATTTCTCATGATTATGTGCCAAATATCAAAATCATAAATCATGATTGCAAATATACATAGCAATTTCATTAAATATCATGATTTAAGCATTATTATCTATTTATGGGAACATTATCATCACCCAACACTATTTCAAAAATGTTGTCCCGCCATCCTAAGTCAACCAAAAATATGATATAGGTCAAGTTCATATGGTTGACTATCCTAGGGTTTTTCTAACCCTTAAGGATGGATTTTGGAACCCAAAACAGGTTCTTTCCTATGGGGTTCACAAGATACTCCTTGGGGATCCATTTCCTAGCTATTACCTTCTTTTTATCTTGTCCCCTAGCAATTAGGCATTTATAGGCCTTTTCATTTTTGTTTTCTTTATAACCTAGGCCTTTTTTGTTGAAGCTAGTTCTTTGGCTCCCTATGATCATGTTCAAGGTGTTGGAGCCTATAGTGAATTTTTCTAGGGTTTTGGTTAAATAATCTACCTTTTCCCTTAAAGCCCTATTTTCATCCATGCATGCATCACTAACATTAAATGGCATATATTCATGTGAGCATGCATCATCATGACAAGAAGAAAGATTTTCATTTTCATTTAAGCATGCTTTTTCTTGTTTATTTTCTAAGTCCTTAATTTGATCTAGCATGCTCTTATTCTTTTTCTTAGCTCTAAATAAATCCTTAGTAAGACTAGAAATCATGGAAACTATCTTATGGGGTGAAAGGTTAGTTACCATAGTTTCCATGTCCTCTTCTTCTTTGGATGAGGAGGTAGAGGAGGCTCCCCCTTCATTTGAGCTCTCTCCACTTGAGCTTGATTCTTCATTTTCGGTGGAGGAGCAATCCAAGTCGTCGAAGGCCATCAATGCAAGGTTGGAGTAGACTTGTTCCTCTTCTTCGGATGAAGATGAGGAAGGAAGATCATCCCATGTCTTTGCTTTGAACGCCTTGGCCTTCCCCTTTTCTTTAGCCTTCTTCTCTTCTTCCTTCTTTTTGCCCCCCTTTTTCTTCTTCTTTTCTTCCTTCTTCTTCCTTTCTTCTTTGCTCTTGTTTAGGAGAGGACAATTGTCCCTTATGTGTCCCTCTCCTTGGCAATTGTAGCAAATAATTTTTTCCTTTGGTCTTCTATTCCTATCATTAGATTTATTAAATCTAAAACCTTTTAATGCACGCCTTACCCTCCTTACCATATACGCTTCTTCCTTGCTATCCATGGAGGAGGAAGATGCTTCATCGGAGGAGGAGGGAATCTCCATCTTCTTCTTCCCCTTGTTGGCCATCAAGGCTACTCCTCTTGAAGGTTGGATTTTAGGCTCTTCAACTATTCCTTCAAGTCTTGTTTCATGAAGATCCATTGTTGAGAAGAACTCCTCCAAGGTGCTCACTTCTAAATTCTTCGAAATATAGAAGGAGTCCACCATGGAGCTCCACTTTGAGGACCACGGAAAGGCATCTATAGCCTTCATGACCATATCCCGATTTGATAGCTTCTCACCTACACTTGACAAACCGGTTATAATTTTCTTGAAACGAGAATGTAAGGAAAGTACCTTTTCTCCCTTTTCTAGTTTAATGTTGTTGAGTTGGGAGCGGAAGACATCTCTCCTTGCTAGCTTGGCCTCGGATGTGCCTTCATGGAGTTCTACAAGCTTCTCCCACATCTCTTTGGCGCTAGCACATTCTCCGATCCGGTTGATCTCTTGTTGAGGGAGCATATTGAGAAGATGATGTTTTGCCTTTGAGTTTGCAAGGTGCTCCTCTCTTTGCTTCTTAGTCCATCGTGATTTTTCAATTGGTTCACCCCTTTCATCCCTAGGCAACTCGAAACCATTTTCCATTATAAGCATAATATCAAAATCGGTCTCGAAGAATACCGCCATTCGCTTCTTTCACCAAGCGAATTCCCCTTTGAACTTTGGCGGATGAATGTTCGAGCCGGCCATCTTTTGATGAAGTGATTGTTGCGGCGGTTAGTCCTCGACAAGCAACTTGGCTCTGATACCACTTGTAGGGGATCGATTGGCCGGCTAGAGGGGGGTGAATAGCCCTCTTACGATGGATGGCGTAATTTGCTCATCTACAAAGAGATTAGCGCAACGGAAACAACAAAGACAAGCAAATTAAATAAAGAGAAATACAAACAATACAAACACCGAGATTTAACGTGGTTCATGGCTACGCCGATAATCCATGACCCGATTCGTCCTCGGTGAATCACTCCGCCAAAACCAATCCACTATTGGTCTCTCCTTTGCACCAAGCTAGGTGGAGGTAACCTTTACAATCAAGATCACTCTTCTTACAATAAGAATGAAGTAAAAGCAAGTAAGAAGAGTGGGAAGATGTTTGTAGCACTTTGGGAGAAGATTAGAGTTGAAGCATTAACCTCCCAAAGCCCCATCCCCTTCCTTTTTATAAAGGAAGAGGGTTTCTTCCCGTTGACACAGGAGCAGTTGACTGATGTCCCAATCAGTCGACTGGTCCTGTAGCCGTTGCCCAATAACGGCTGCTTCCCACGTTGGATTTCATCCAACGGTACTGGCATCAGTCGACTAATATTACCATCAGTCGACTGATGCTCGATCAGTCGAGTGCTCCGCGAAGTCGACTACATTCTGTGCCCGTGCACAGTGCTGACAGTCGACTACCATTCCCTAGCAGTCGACTGACATCGATATCAGTCGACTGCCAGTCCATGGCAGCCGACTGCCAAGCACTAAACCCTAGTCTTAAACCAGTCGAACCGAGTTTGACTCAGAGCAGTCGACTGGTGTCGGGAAAACTCATCCGACACTTAGCCAAATGGCCAAGTTTCACCTAAGAGCTACCCCTTCCCGGGTTACATTCGCTCACTCTCATCCCTCGGAGTCCCTCGCCTTTGAAGTTCTCTTCATTCGCGGCCATGTCCCTCGGCAGCATCAGGCGCACGGCTCTGCAATGCTCCTTCGCGTCTCTTGCCTCGAAGTCTACTTCCTCCGGCTTCACTCCAAGCTTCTCGTCTGGCGGTCCCTCGGATGCTCCAAGCACACGGCTTCCGCACAGCAATCCTTCACCGACTCAAGGACCGAGTCATGAGATGTGAAACTCGCCATGGCTCCATGTGCGAATTACTAAGCCCTGCAAGACTCCAACGCACATATCAAATCACAATAACAACCTAACTTAAACCCTTTGTCACACACATCAAAACCTTATCATGGCAAGAGATTACCCTAACAAAAGCCTCGTTACTTCCTTCTTTACCACCTCAAGAATCAGTGGGTTAAGTCGTCACTGTGGTTGTCTGACTGGTTTTACATCCTCTTCCAAATGAATCCTATGCATACAAATAGAAGGATTGATACCAGGGATATCTGCAAGCGTCTACCCGATCACTTTTCTGTGTTGCCTCAAAAGATCTACTAATCTATACTCTTGATCTGGCTCCAGATCTCGTGAAATAATGACAGGTCACTGCTCATCCTCATCTAAGTACACATACTTTAAATGCTCAGGAAGAGGTTTCAATTCAAGCTTCAATGGTTGTGTTGGGTTTCCGGCACCGCGGCGTGTGTGTGTTCGATCACGTTTCGTAAACATGAACACAGGGGAAGCAATAAAAATAATAAATCTACATTTATTACAACACACACAACACACGCATGCATATTACAACAAGTGTAGACATAACCGTAAATTTAAATTTGCAATAAAAGGAAATTTATCTACGTTATACCTTTCGTATGACGTGTAGCGGGAACGGCATCAACCGGAACGATCCTCGCTAGAATCGTCTCTATCCGTATCCACGTCGAGTTCCTCGGGATGACTTCGCTAAGCCACGAGCTTCGTCTTCGTACGGGTTACTAGCCTCGTGTTGAAGACGACGTGATCGAGAGATGATCACGATCCGAATCCAAATTCGGATCCTAATACGAGTTCTCAAAACTCGCTTCTCCGGAGAGGTATTCGTCAACCAATTGACGAATCCTTCGTCCTCCACCTCAGAGGATTACCGGAGATCGAATCCCCGGTAAGTTATCCGCTGTCGGAGCTCTAACCATCGTCCAAACGATGCTCCGACGAGAGGAGAAGAAGCTGTCCAGAAAACTGGACAACTTGGTAGAGGAGTAGGCGCCGGCCAAAACAAGGAAGCCAAGTGCTCACCTTTTCACCGAGGCCTAGGAAGATCTCCGGAGGGTCGCCGGAGGGTTCACCGGCTGAAGCTTGGACGCCGGCAAGGAGATGGACGGCGGCACAACAAGCTGGGCGGCACACCTAGGGTTGACGCCGAAATCTCCAAGGATGAGGTGGGCGGCAACCTTAGGGCAAGAGTTTTGGATTAGGGCTTAATTATCCATTAAGCCCTCTTTTATAGAGAACTAATTCTCTTAATGGTTATTGGATCATAACCATTAGGCCCGTTAACCCGCTCCATTAAGATAAGTTAAAATAAACCAAACCATGATGGTTTATTTTAAGTTAAAACGAACCGAAACCAACTTTTGGTTCATTCGTTTAAAATAAACCAAACCCTTTGGTTTATTCTCCTCCATTGGATTAGAACCAAACCATTTTGGTTTATCCATTACATCTTCATAAGACTCGGCCCATCCACGCTTCCATTGCGACTGAAACGATTTCATGCTCGCTTTATGTTTGGTCCAACCAAACCTAGTTTCTTTCGGTCTGAGAATCCCATTCTTAAGCTCGTTTTAAATCCTTTGGATTACGCTCGTTGTGCGTGTGACCAAATAGGTTCTCGGTTTATGTTGGCCATCTATAATTAACCATTAATTATAGAACGATAATGAGTGGCACCTAGTAGTACATCATGACCCCAATTAACCGAAAAGATCAACGGTTGATCCAGAACTATTTCTGAAATCATTCAGCAGCTCGAATGATTCGTGCCCCATTCCCTTCACTCATCTTATACCCACTTGGTTCAGGACATGGTCTATAGTGTCAGTCCCCACTAGGCTGACTACGTCACACCTAGCCCAAGTATCATTTCCTCGTCCTACGGATTCTAGTTATTCCACATGTATCGAAGAGTACCTTACTCTAAACATGTAATGCTTTGGCCAAAGACTTTAGTAACAATCCGACGAGAGGCCATGGGTATACATCTCCTCGCAAGGAGTGGTGAATCCTTTATAGGCTATTCAAACACCTTCGATCACTTCGACTTATACCCAATCATCCCGGGTCCACATCTCCTTAGAGATGTTTGCTTAAGATGTCAAAGCATAAGTCTCCATGATCAAGATTACTTGAATACCGCAAGTCAAAGGAACATCGCACTTAAGCCACAGTAAGAACTTCATTGACATATCTATATATGCAGAGAACCATATGAAGTCTTACGGCTGGTCACTCCAATGAACTAGTTACCATAACTAGCATCCATGATTAACTCCGGACATCACAATGTCTCCAGCCAGTGAGAATCAGCTGCTTGGATACACCAAGGAGTATACCTCGTGCTAGTCTCGACAGAATTGATAGTGTCCAAATCCATCAATTCATCGACTAGGAATAATTCCGATACATCACAATTACACATGTAGAGATACTCACTAGTTGTGATCCAATCACAAATTCTCTCATGCTGTGAATCGCATCGTGGACATTCTGTAAATGAGTCTAAGATCCAATCAAATACATGAAACATGTATACTCAAATAGTGAATCTTCATTTATCATATAAATGGTTCATACATAAGGCGATTGCCTTAGGACATCTCTCATATATTACTAACAGACTCCCACTTGGCCTAATGTCAATCGCTACGGTATCCAATACCATAAGCTCGAACATGACCCTCAAACTTATTTTGAGGTAATGCCTTAGTCAAGGGATCCGCTAAGTTCCTTTCAGTGGGAATTTTCTCGATTTGTATTTCGTTCCCTGATGATCTCTCGATAAGATGATAGCGGCGAAGCACATGTTTGGATCGTGATGAGACCTTGGCTCTTTCGCTTTGTCCAATTGCTCCATTGTTGTCGCGATGAGACCGGTATTGCTTCAACAATGGCGGAATCACACCAAGTTCTTGAGCGAACTTTTGATCCAAATCGCTTCCTTCTTTGCTTAGGCGCAATGTATTCCTCGATGGTAGAATCCGCTCTGATCTCTTGTTTGGAACTTTTTCAACTCATCGCGCCCCATTCAAGGTGAACACGTATCGGTGAGACCTGGACTCATCCTTGTCTGTCTGGAAGCTGGCATCCATATACCCGCGTATCACCATGTCCCCTTCTCCATATATTAGGAACACATCCTTAGTTCTTCTCAAGTACTTAAGGATCGTCTTAACAGCCGCCCAATGATCCATTCCTGGATCGGACTGGTATCTGCTCGTGACACTCAGAGCATACGATACATCGGGCCTCGTACATAACATAGCATACATGATAGATCCTATTGCGGATGCATAGGGAATCTTACTCATGTAAATCCTCTCGTCTTCTGTGCGCGGACACATAGACTTCGAAAGGTGTACCCCATGCCTGATGGGTAGGAAACCTTTCTTGGATTCCGACATGCTAAACCTCTTTAGCACTCGGTCTATATATGTAGACTGCGAAAGACCAAGCAACCGTTTCGATCTATCTCTATAGATCTTAATCCCGAGGATGTAGGTTGCTTCTCCCAGGTCTTTCATGGAGAATGTCTTGGATAACCAAACCTTCACTGACTGTAAGATTGAAACATCGTTTCCTATAAGTAGTATGTCATCGACATACAATACTAGGAATCTGTTGCTTTCTTGTACACACAAGGTTCGTCTGGATTTTGTGAGAAATCAAACTTTTGATTGTCTCATCAAAACGGATATTCCAGCTCCTGGATGCTTGCTTCAATCCATAAATGGACCGTCGCAATTTGCATACCTTGGTTTTATCAACCGATGTGAAACCCTCAGGCTGTATCATATACACGTCCTCGAGCAGGTTTCCATTAAGGAAAGCTGTTTTCACATCCATCTGCCATATCTCATAATCATAATGAGCCGTTATGGCCAGGAGCATCCGAATGGATTTAAGCATAGCTACAGGCGAATAGGTTTCGTCATAATCAACACCTTGTTTTTGACGATATCCTTTCGCCACCAATCTAGCCTTATAGGTAATCACATTACCATCCATGTCGGTTTTCTTCTTGAAAACCCACTTGCACCCTATAGGCTTTATCCCTTCAGGTGGGTCAACCAAGTTCCAAACTTGGTTTTCATACATGGAATCCATTTCCGACTTCATGGCACCAAGCCACTTATCCCTTTCTGAACTTGTCAGCACTTCTTCATAACTGGTAGGTTCCTCATCATCAATGAGTAACACGTCGTTCGATTCGCTTACGAGAAATCCATATCTCTCAGGAATATTGCGTGTTCTACCAGATCTACGAAGATGTGGTGTTATAATAGGTCCTGATTGCTCATCACTATGAGTTGTCATTTGTCAGGTATCTCACCAATGTCTATTTGAGTCTCTCGAGCCTCCTCAAGCTCGACGACACTCCCACTGTTTTCTTGCAAGAGAAACTCTTTCTCTAGAAACACAGCATGCCTTGAAACAAACACCTTTTGTTCCACATGATGATAGAATTGGTAACCCCTTGTTTCCTTAGGGTATCCAATAAATAGACATTTATCAGACTTAGCATCCAATTTGTCTGATACAGTCCGCTTCACATAAGCAGGACAACCCCATATCTTCAAGTAAGATACATGAGGTTTCTTACTATTCCATATCTCATATGGAGTAGTTGAGGCTGTTGGTGCGATGGGCACCGAAAGTCGAACCGATATTTTGATTATGGCAAAAGGCTCAATAGTTAAGGGTATATTTGTTATCTTACGAGCTCAATTAAGTGCGAAATGCTAAAGTTGAGCGGAAGGTCTGCGACACCGGTGGGAACCGAGGTGGTCGCAACGCCGAGGGATTTCGGAGGAAGCCGAGGTACTCGGGTGAAGACCGGAAGCGAGGCTACAAGGTAAGCTTCGTGTGAAAGCGAAGCAAGGTCGTTAGCGTAGATCCGACCCAATACCTCCAATGGAAGGTCTAGGTCGAGATCGGATGGTTAGAACCATCGTACTTTATATTTTAAGCTAACTTGTATGCGGTCAAAACCCTTTGACTACGATCAAGCTGCTAGTCAAGTTCGACCTCGAGAAGAGCTCGAATTTCAAGGGGGTGAATTTGGACTTGACTCGTGTTTTGGTACAAAGGGTGATGTGGCATCAAGGTGGACATCCAAACCATCACCAAGCTTCCTTGTGGTGGGCGCCCAAAATAAGGTGAGTTGGCACAAGATGGTTGGCTCCCATGATGTGGCACAAGTTGAATGGCTCCAACAAGTTGGCGCCCAAGGAGGTTGGAGGTGGCACAAGGTGGTTGGATGAAACACCTCATCCTCAAGTTGGCGCCCAAGGAGGTTGGAGGTGGCACAAGGTGGTTGGATGAAACACCTCATCCTTGAGTTAGGCACAAGAAGGTTGGAGGTGGCACAAGGTGGTTGGATGAAACACCTCATCCTTGAGTTGGGATAAGAACCTCACCTTGGACACTACCTATGTCTAAATTCATAGATCAATATCCATAAATAGACATGTTCAAGCCAAGCAAATTACAAGAATTCAAGAGCTCTCAACACGCCGTAAATGCCGCTACTACTACTCACATTTGCTACTGACGAAGTGCGTCACGACAACAAAGCTACATCTTCTACTTATAAGAGTTGTCGGTATATTTATTTAAGTTCTACTTCTTTAAATTGTCTTTGTGCTTTAATCGTAACAAGGAAAGGAGTGTCCTTTGCCTTGATTTCTTTATGTCGTTGCTCCTACTTCCAGCGAAGAGAGTGGTTTTAGTGAATTGCCCTCCGTCGTGATCAAGGATCACTAGGGCCGTGGATTAAGCAATCGAAAGATTGTGAACCACGTAAAAATATCTTGTCTACTTTATATTTCATTGTGCATTCTCTACTTGCTTTTTACTTATTGCAAAAGTTTTTAACGACACCGTATCGCTATTCACCCCCTCTAGCGACACTTTCGATCCAACAATTGGTATCGAGTGGCGCTAAGATTCGTGAAACCACCAATCTAGCTTTGTTTTTCTTTTTTACAGATTTTTATTTATTTATTTCTGTTTTTTATAATTATTTCACTTGCTTATCTTCTCCTACATATAGAATTGCATTAGAGGCTTTAGGATCCGGATAAGGTTGTCCTTGGGTTAGATCCGAGTAAGGTTGTCCTCAGGAACTTCAACGACATTCGCATTTGATTGTTTATTTCTTTTTGCAAGTTACATTTTATATATCTTTTTACTTCGCCTACTAATCCAAGACGAAAGTCTTGGAATATTCTTTCCAGTGTGTTTTTGCAAGATTCTTTTCGTCGTTCTTCTTCTTGTTTTTAAATGGCCCATCTCGAAGGGTTTAGCAGCGACCCGTTTACAACGTAATGACTTTCGTTATTGGAAGGGTCGGATGGAATGCTTTCTTAAAACCCAAATCGAGATGTGGATCGTAATCAAACCGGTTTCACACTTCCTATTAATGAAGATGGTGAATCTTTGGGTTACGATCAATGGTCAAATTCCATGAAAAACAAGTAGAAGCCGATGCCAAGGCAACTCAAATCTTGCAATGTGGGTTGTCCAAGGAAGAGCTCAACCGCGTCGGCCCCTTCATTAGTGCAAAGGACTTATGGACCAAGCTAGTGGAACTACGAAGGCAAGCGACACGAAGGTATGTAAAAGAGATTTACTTTTAAATAAATTGTATAACTTGAAAATGCAGGAAAACGAGACCGCAACTCAACTACATGTACCGTATCCAGACATCGTCAATAACTCCATGCCATCGGACAAAGGTCGAGAATCGCGACCTTATCGGTATTCTCTTAACTCGTTTCCTAGGACCACCTTGTAGGCATCCATGGTCGATGCCTACAAGGTCTCCAGACCTTTCTAAAATTAGGTTAGGCGAATTGTTTTGAACTTGAATTACATGAGCAAACTAACGTGGTCGGGCCGAGAAAGTATTGCGTTAGTTGCGAGTTCCAAGAAGAAGAAGCCCCAAGCAAGCCACCCTCGGAGGAAGAAGGCGATATCCAAGCTCTAATGGCCAAGCCGACCGAGCACGACTCGAAACCGAAGAAGAGTCAGTCGAATCCGATGATGAGCTTCCATTCAAGACAAGCCACGGATCCGTATCCGGTTCAAAAGAATCATTAAGGGTAAGTCGGTCGTTACTTAATACTTTGTATGGTGCAATTAAATTTTTAAATAAGAAACTAGCTAAGTCAGAGTCCAAGGTCGAGACCCTAATTTAGTATGTTAACCTTCTCAAACATGAGGTCTCCTAACCTCTTCGACTACTCGTATTCAAGAGGAGGACTCAACTCAAGTTGAAAAGCTTGAAGTTGAGAACTGGCTTTTGAAAACACAAGTCGAAGACCTTAGGAGCTACGTTGGAAAGGTTCACTTTGGGATCAAGGGACTTGACCTCTTACTTGGATCACAAAGGGCCGTGTACAACAAGGCGGACTCGGGTTTAACTCAAATACAACCAATAAGTCATATATGTCTATAGTAAACCAACATAAGAAAAATGTCCAAGCATGGGTCCTAAGACCACTTTGATTTCAACTTTAGGATCTAACATGTATTGGGTTCCCAGGACCAAATTCACTATGTGAATAGACCCACTCGATTCAATGGTCGAGGGAGCCAATACAAAATGTATTTTGTTAAGTCTTAGAAATTGCATGCTTAGTTTTCCTTTATTTTTAGAATGGTTAGATAGGACTCATAACCAACTAAAATCCTGCGAAAGATTGAGCCTCGGGAGCCTCTTTTCAAAAATAAACCAACTAAAATCCTACGAAAGATTGAGCCTCGGGAGCCTTTCAAAAAATAACTAGTTAGACCAAGATGTAGTCTCAAGTAAGTCGAGTTATCAATTTCTTGAAATTAGCTTTGTCTAAGGAAGTGGTCGTTGTTCCGATCAAAGAAGGCCTCTGTGCCTCGCCACGACCTGGAAGCTAATCTCTTGAAAAGATTACTTGATGAGCTTAGACTAAATCCGAATCTAACCTAATGTTGGTTAAAATTAATCAAGTAAAATTGAAAGTCATCTCACAGTAACACATAGGAATAACATGTTTTGATCATGTAGATATTGGTGAGATGATTTAGGTTTAAAAACTTACAAACAACCCTTTAGTAATTCCATTGATCCTACACTCTTAGAGTCGAAGAAACCATTAATATAGTTTTCGACGAAGGACACGAACCCGTTCAATCCTTAACAAAACCAACTAGCAAATCAACTTATAGCGAACCCGACTCTGATCTTGAACTTGAATCTCGTCCTAACCCAAGTCATCCTATCGACCAAGTGATAGATGACTCTAACCCAAGTCAAACTAGAACTCAAACAAATCATCCTATCAATCAAGTTATAGGTGATCCAAATTTAGGGGTTCGAACTAGAGCTTCATATCGAAACCTTAGTCAAATCTCGTTAATTTCCAAAATCGAACCCAAAACTATTGAACAAGCACTTTGATCCCGACGGATTATTGCTATGCAAGAAGAGCTAGCTCAATTCACTAGAAATGAAGTCCGGGAATTAGTACCACCACCTAAAGAAAAATCAATTATTGGAACAAGGTGGGTATTTCAAATAAACTTGATGATAAAGGTGAAGTAGTTAGAAATAAAGCTAGGTTAGTCGCAAAGGGTTTAGTCAAGTCGAAGGTTTAGATTACGATGAGACCTCGCCCCCGTAGCAGGACTAGAGTCCATCCAGAATGTTGTTAGCATATCTGCACATCGAGGTTTTAAATTGTTTCAAATGGATGTCAAGTCAGCATTTTTGAATGGATACATTAAGGAAGAAGTTTACGTCGATCAACCTCCGGATTGAAAATCTAGATAAACTGACCATGTCCTTAGACTTAAGAAAGCCCTATATGGACTCAAACAAGCCCCAAGAGCTTGATGCGAAGGCTTTGATCTATCTTAAGTCAAAGGATTCAACCAAGGTTTAGTCGACCCAACCTTATTCGTTAAAATCGTAGGAAAAGAAATCTTTATAGCCCAAATCTATGTAGATGATATAATTTTTGGAACTACCAACTCGATCGCTAAGCGAATTCATCTCACTTATGGAAAGTGAATTTGAAATGAATTTAGTGGGAGAGTTAAGTTTCTTCTTAGGTTTACAAATTAAACAAACTAAAGATGGAATATATTTACATCAACAAAAATATACTAAGGACTTAATAAATCGATTTGGAATGCAAGATGCTAAAATAATCAATACACCTATGGCAACTAATGTTAATATAAGCGAAGATGTAGAAGGAAAACCCGTTGACCTAAAATACTATAGGAGCGCAATAGGAAGTCTCCTATACTTAACCGCCGAGCCGACCCGACATTTTATTCGCGGTAAGTATGTGCGCAAGGTTACAAACTGTGCCAAGGAGTCTCACCTAACCCTAGTCAGCGTATCCTTAGATATCTAAAGGGCACGCTAAGCGTAGGTATTTGGTACCCTAGATCTACGAGTTTAATCTAATCGGCTACTCCGACTCCGACTATGCGGTAGTAAACTCGATAGAAAGAGCACAGTGGTTGTTGTCAAATCCTCGGCTCGAGTCTAGTAAGTTAGTGCGATAGGAAGCGACATTGCGTTGCCTTATCTACCACCAGCCTGAATCGTTGCGATGGGTGAGTGTTTCTCTCGGCTCTGTGGATGAAGCACACTCTCCAAGACTTTAGCTTAATCTTTAACAACATTAAAACCTACATAGATAACATTAGTTCAATTAACATAACTAAAAATCCAATATGTCATTCTAGGACAAAACATATAGAAGTTAAACACCACTTCATTAGGGAACATGTAACTAATGGAACTATACAACTAGAGTATGTTGAGTCCAAATCAAACCTAGCGGACATCTTCACCAAACCACTACCCGGTCGAATTTAGTTTATTAAGGCGAAAGTTAGGTATGTGCGTAATAGAGTAGGATTTAAATTTTTCTATATATGTACTCTACTTTTGCTTCTTTTATGAAATTAGCCTAAGTCTTACCTTAGAAATCATATACCTATAGATTTAAGGAGCCAACACATCTCACAACACATAGGACTAATGTGTTTGTGTACTTATGCCACGTAGCAGGCGTGAGATGTTAGGACCTTACTCACAGTTCGGACGTAGATTGATTGCATCGACATGAACCATGGAGTATAATTATTTAAAATTAATCAACTCCTTCAAGACTTATTGATCATTCTATATCAATCAAGTCCAACCGGAGTTGTACATTTTAGATGAACATATTTTCAAGCTTATTATTATTTTAAAAAAATATATATATATTTATATTGGGAACTTGCTTGGACTTACAAACCTTAAAATATATTTACAAACTTTTTGAGTTAAGGCAAAAGGGGGAGAAAGTCACAAAAGTAAGGAAGAAAGTAAACAAAATTATTACCTTTACTTAAGCAACTATTAAGAGGGAGTAAAAATTATTTTTCAAGAACTCACCTTCAGTCAAGGGGGAGGTTACCTCAAAGGGGAGAACTTGAAACAATAATATTTCTCACTCATGCTTAATCTTTATGCTAGCTCACTCATGCTTAATCTTTATGCTAGCTCATTCATACTTAATCATTATGCTAGCTCATTCATATTTAATCATTATGCTAGCTCATTCATACTTAATCATTATGCTAGCTCATTCATATTTAATCATTATGCTAGCTCATTCATATTTAATCATTATGCTAGCTCATTCATATTTAATCTTTATGCTAGCTCATTCATGCTTAATCATTATGCTAGCTTACTGTTATGCTTAATTTTTCCTTAACTTTTGTGTCGGTTTGCCATGAATCAAAAAGGGGGAGATTGTTGGTGCAGTGGGCACCAAAGTCGAACCGGTATTTTGATTATGGCAAAAGGCTCAATAGTTAAGGGTATATTTGTTATCTTACGAGCTCAATTAAGTGTGCAGAAATGCTAAAGTTGGCGGAAGGTCTGCGACACCCGGTGGGAACCGAGGTGGTCGCAACGCCAGAGGATTTCGGAGGAAGCCGAGGTACTCGGGTGAAGGCAGCGAGCGAGCTACAAGGTAAGCTCGTGTGAAAGCGAAGCAAGGTCGTTAAGCGTAGATCCGACCCAATACCTCCAATGGAAGGTCTAGGTCGAGATCGGATGGTTAGAACCATCGTACTTTATATTTTAAGCTAACATGCTGCGGTCAAAACCCTTTGACTCAGATCAGCTGCTAGTCAAGTTCCGACCTCGAGAAGAGCTCGAATTTCAAGGGGGTGAATTTGGACTTGACTCGTGTTTTGGTACAAAGGGTGATGTGGCATCAAGGTGGACATCCAAACCATCACCAAGCTTCCTTGTGGTGGACGCCCAAAATAAGGTGAGTTGGCACAAGATGGTTGGCTCCCATGATGTGGCACAAGTTGAATGGCTCCAATAAGTTGGCGCCCAAGGAGGTTGGAGGTGGCACAAGGTGGTTGGATGAAACACCTCATCCTCAAGTTGGCGCCCAAGGAGGTTGGAGGTGGCACAAGGTGGTTGGATGAAACACCTCATCCTTGAGTTGGCGCACAAGAAGGTTGGAGGTGGCACAAGGTGGTTGGATGAAACACCTCATCCTTGAGTTGGGATAAGAACCTCACCTTGGACACTACCTATGTCTAAATTCATAGATCAATATCCATAAATAGACATGTTCAAGCCAAGCAAATTACAAGAATTCAAGAGCTCTCAACACGCCGTCGTAACGCCGCTACTACTACTCACATTTGCTACGACGAAGTGCCGCCGACAACGAAAGCTACATCTTCTACTTATAAGAGTTGTCGGTATATTTATTTAAGTTCTACTTCTTTAAATTGTCTTTGTGCTTTAATCGTAACAAGGAAAGGGGGAGTGTCCCTTTGCCTTGATTTCTTTTTGTAATCGTTGCTCCTACTTCCAACGAAGAGGAGTGGTTTTAGTGAATTGCCCTCCGTACGTGATCAAGGATCACTAGGGCCGTGGATTAGCAATCGAAAGATTGTGAACCACGTAAAAATATCTTGTCTACTTTATATTTCCGCTGTGCATTCTCTACTTGCTTTTTACTTATTGCAAAAGTTTTTAACGACACCGTATCGCTATTCACCCCCCCCCTCTAGCGACACTTTCGATCCAACAGAGACTACCTTGGTAGGCATTCTGTTTAACAAGTAAACAGCTGTCTGAAGTGCATAGCCCCAAAAGGACTTGGGAAGAGTTGCATGATTCATCATTGACCTGACCATGTCCAACAAGGTCCGGTTACGCCTCTCAGATACACCATTATGCTGTGGTGTATAGGGCGGAGTCCATTGAGACAATATACCATTGTCTCTTAGATAATCAAGAAACTCTTGACTTAAGTATTCACCACCTCGATCCGATCGAAGTATTTTAATACTCTTGTCAAGTTATTTCTCTACTTCATTTCTGAATTCTTTGAACCTTTCAAAGGCTTCAGACTTGTGTTTCATCAAGAACACATACCCAAACCGTGAGTGATCATCGGTGAAGGTAATGAAGTAGCTATAGCCTCCTAATGCTTGAGTTGACATAGGTCCACATACATCAGTATGTATTAGACCTAGTAACTCTCCCACTCGTTCACCTTTTCCAGTAAAAGGTAACTTAGTCATCTTGCCTTTTAAGCATGATTCGCATGTATCGTATGAATCCAATTCAAACGATTCCAGAATTCCACATCGGTGTAATTCGGACATGCATTTCTTGCTTATATGGCCAAGACGACAATGCCACATATAGGAGTCTATTTGATTATCCTTTCGAGCACGCGTGTTGCTCGCTTCGATATTGAAAATGTCACTGGATACGTCCAACGTATAAATGCCATTACTCAAGGTTCCAGTTCCATAAAGTACGCCATTTAAAGTTATATAACAACAATTGTTACTAAACGTCAAATGGAAACCATTTCTATTGAAACAGGAAATAGAAACAATGTTCTTTATTAGAGAAGGAACATAATAGCAATTGTCCAGTTCTAAGACTAGTCCACTAGGGAGCTTCACCAAATAAGTTCCGATGGCGACCGCAGCAACCTTTGCTCCATTGCCAACTCGCAAATTTGACTCCCCTCTGACAAGTCTTCTTCTATTCCTTAGCCCCTCTATGTCATTACATATATGTGAGCTACACCCAGTATCCAATACCCAAGTGTCCAAGGAAATAGAATGACAATCAATAACGAAAATACCTGAAGAGGATGGGGCATCGGATGTCTTCTTCTTCTTCATGGACTCAAGATAAATCTTGCCGTTTCTTCGCCAGTGGCCTTCCTTGCCACAGTGATGGCAAGTGCCCTTTTGCGCTGGTTCCGCCTTCTTTGCCTTTTTGTTCTTTCCTTTCTTCTGTTCTTTTGCCTTCCTCTTAGAACCCTTCTTTGAGGAATCGACTAACAGAACCGCCTTCTCCTCATGCTTCACAGAAGGCTCCATAATTCTTCAAAGATATTGAGGAGCTCGGGAATGGTGGATTCCAATTTGTTCATCCGATAGTTCATCACAAATTGCGAGAAACTCTTGGGCAAACAATGCAGAATTAAGTCAATACTTAACTCATGATCCATCACAAAACCGAGGGTAGCTAGCCGCTCGATGTACCCGTTCATCTTTAGCACAAACTGCACTACAGATGAACCTTCTTGCATCTTCGTGGTGAAGAGGAACCTAGAGACCTCGAACCTTTCGGATCTCGCTTGCTCATCGAACAACTCATGAAGATGGAAGACCATAGTATTAGCATCCATATGCTCATGCTGCTTTTGCAGCTCAGGTACCATCGCCGCTAGCATGATGCAACTCGCCAGCTCAGAATCTGCCACATGCTTCTGATAGACCAACATTTGGTCTGGAGTTGCATCGTCCTTAGGACGGTCAGGAAGAGGCTCTTCAAGGACATATGCAAGCTTTTCCGCCTTGAGAACAATTCTCAGGTTTCTAAGCCAGTCCAGGAAGTTAGGCCCAGTCAGTTTGTTCGAATCCAAAATAATGCGCAAATTCAAAGACGTCATGATCAATTTATTGACCTAGAAATACAAAACGAGCATATATGAGAAAATAATTTTAAAATGCATCAATATACATTTATAAATCCCATTCATTTTTCGAATTTCAAAAACCCCAAAATCACTTCGGGAGATCTAGGTCCATCTCCGAATGGGCTGATATCCATCATAGTTATGAACAACCTTGTAGAGAGTCCAACAAGCCATTCATAACTATGATGGTAGGTATCTGCTATACCGATTGCATATCACGTATATGCAACTATCACAATGTGCTATCAACTAATTGAATGTTCACACATACATCGGGTTGTTAACACATTAACAAGTATGCATCATATGCATAGCACCCAATTTCACCTCCCTTTACATCGACCTTGGAGAGAGTCCAACAAGCCGATGCTCCAGGTTAAAGCCAACCCATTAATCGGGAAATAGTTTTAATATGGTTAGAGCACATTCAACCAATTAGCCCAGCTTGGAGAGAGTCCAACAACCAAAGCTAACGATTGACCTCTGACTCTTACCATATTAGTATTAAACTATTCCATGGTTTGAACATGTTCGGGTTCGAGCCGGGCTTGGAGAGAGTCCAACAACCCAAACAAGAAACGGAACTCTGGTTCTAACCATATTAATGGAAGGTGTAGGCTTTAATATTGTTTAAGGGTTTTTATGCCTCATCCTCTTTGCATGCAAATAACTATTATCTACATGGCATGGCATACATGGCATACATCTACATGTTACGACACGCATGGCATAATGTTATGCATCTAATGCAATTACATAGCATACAATTATGTCATGTATATATTTCCTTATATGTCATAACTATTTATGGAAATAAAATATGTTTAAGATTTGATTCTCCAAATCAAATCATAATTAAATTAGGAAACCAATTTCCAAATCTAATCACATATTTTATTCATGGAATTATTTGATTAAGGAAAATCTATTTAGGAAACTAATTTCCTAAATCATTAAAACTACTTATGGAAATAAAATATTTTAAGATTTGATTTCCCAAATCAAATCATGATTAAATTAGGAAACAAATTTCCAGAATCTAATCAAATATTTTATTTATGGAAAATATCAATTTCCATAAATACTTCCAACTTTCCAAAAGTGGAAGATTTTCATAAATACTTCTAGACTTTCCAAAATTGAAAAATTTCCATAAATACTTCTAAATTTCTAAAATTAGAAAATTTCCAGAAATACATTATGACTATCGCAAAATGATTTTTACGATTATGTCGAAACAATACCGGGCTCGATACCTTTGTTGGGTTTTAAGATCACGCATGTGTGTGTTCGATCACGTTTCGTAAACATGAACACAGCGGAAGCAATAAAAATAATAAATCTACATTTATTACAACACACACATGCATATTACAACAAGTGTAGACATAACCGTAAATTTAAATTTGCAATAAAAGGAAATTTATCTACGTTATACCTTTCGTATGACATGTAGCGGGAACGGCATCAACCGGAATGATCCTCGCTAGAATCGTCTCTATCCGTATCCACGCCGAGTTCCTTGGGATGACTTCGCTAAGCCACGAGCTTCGTCTTCGTACGGGTTACTAGCCTCGTGTTGAAGACGACGTGATCGAGAGATGATCACGATTCGAATCCAAATTCGGATCCTAATACGAGTTCTCAAAACTCGCTTCTCCGGAGAGGTATTCGTCAACCAATTGACGAATCCTTCATCCTGTTGGTGCAATCGGCCCAGGTCACGATTGACCAGGACTCGAGTTTGACTCGAGTGATGTTTTGATGTTTGACAAAGTATGTTTGACAAAGTATGTTTGACATAGGATTGACATTGATGTTGGACATTGATGTCGGTTAATATGTTGGGGAGATTGTTTATACAATCGATCCAGGTTATAATTGACTTGATGGTTGACCAGGGTTGACCATGTGATTATGGGAAAGTCCAAGCATGGGTCTTGGCAAGGTAAAGTCCAAGTCATGGGTACTTGGCATGGAAAGTCCAAGTGGGACACTTGGCAATTGGGAAAGTCCAAGTCTTGAGCACTTGGCATGAGAAGTCCAAGCATGGGTCTTGGCAAATGAGAAGTCCAAGCATGGGTCTTGGCAAATGGAAAGTCCAAGCATGGGTCTTGGCATGGAAAGTCCAACATGGGTTGGCAAGGGAAAGTCCAAGCTTGAGTCTTGGCATTTGGGAAGTCCAAGGGGATTGATATTGGCGTAAAGTCCAAGCGGAGTCTTGGCGCGTAAGTCCAATGTGCCTTGGCAGACACCAGATTAGCATGACATAGCCGATGGAAGCACCGGAAGCTAGCGCGATGGATGAACAAGTCATGGATGACTTGGAGGATCTGAGGCGTGAGGCTGATGGAGGTGGTTAGAAGGCTTAGGTCTAGGCTAAGGGTGGTCTAGCAAGTATGGGGGCACCATACTTGGGTTAAAACCTCATTCTTGAGGTTGGCGGTCGACCGCATTATGGCGGTTCGATTCGTCGAGTCGACTTCGAGTTATTTGTCGTTTGAGAGCTTTAAGCTCACGGCGATCGTGCTCATGGGAGCGATCAGGCTCGTGAAAGCGATCGGCGGTGTCGGGTCAGCCTTAGCGATGGCGATCATTGCCGTCGAATCGAACTTGTCCAACGTGGATTGAGCCGTTGTCTCACATCTACGTTAGCTGGATCGGTGATTTATGGCGATCGCCAGCGGAAATCCGACGCGAGATAAAAGGACGCTGATCGTGGAGATTGAAGCATCAGTTCTTGGGGAGATTTCTTGAGTCGATTTTAAGTCGATTTGCAGGTGCATTACAGGGCCCTTCAACCTCATCCAAGCAACCAACAAGCAAAGCGCTCAAACCCTAGTTTTGTAAAGTGTTCTTTACATTTCCTTTGTATTTGCTTGTATTTCTTTAGATTATTGTTGTAATCTTGTGTACGAGGTTTCTCCACCTCCGACTTGTTGTCGAGAAGGAGTTTATTGATTAGTGATTGCATTGGCATCGCTAGAGCTCGTTAGAGCTCAATCCGTGGAGTAGGAACCGTGTGGTTCCGAACCACGTTATATGATCGTGTTGTGATTGTGTGTCTTGTTATATTTATTTGTTATTACTATTCCGCTGTGCTAACAAGATTGTAGACGATCGAACACGAAAGAATTCCATCTACGTACGGTATCACGCTATTCACCCCCCCCCCTCTAGCGGGCGTCAAATCCCCAACAAGTGGTATCAGAGCCTGGTGGCTCTTCAACGGATTAACAACCGGGAGCAAGACGCTAGAGGGTAAAAGATGGAAGTCCAAGATCAATTAGGATGGGACATCAACACACCGGTCCCTTATTCATTCTATGGACGAGAAGGTTTCAATTCTTGGAAGGCGAGAATTGAAGAGTTTTTGATGATGAGAGACCTTGAGGAATGGTCCGCCTTGATGGAAGGATTTGAGTATCCTAAGGGACCAAAGGGAGGGTTTCTCAAGAAGAAGAAATGGAGTGAGGAGCAACTCCGGCAATTCGAGAAAAATAAGAAGGTAATCAAATTTATATTTGATTTAGTACCTAATGACATCTTGTGTAGCCTAGGTGACTATGTGGATTGTAAAGACGCCAAAGAGGTATGGAACATTTTGGCGAAATTCCATGAAGAACCTCATTCAATCCAAGAAGACAAGGAGGATGAAGAAGAGAGCTCATCCTCAAGTGAAAGTGAGGAATCGGAAGAAAGTGAGTCAACTTCCGGATCGGAAGAGAAAATAGAAGAGGTGGGAGAAGCATCCACCTCCGTGATTGAGGAGAGACCATCTACACGGGGCAACCTCAAGAAGTGCCTTCAACATCCGGTCAAGATGAGGAAGCTCAAAATTCAACTCCGGCACCTACCACGGACCTAGGTAACTCGAGCATTTCAAATAATAATAAAATTCATATTATATGCTTTGAGTGTAGGGAGCAAGGACACTACAAGAGTAAGTGTCCTAAACGGGTTAAGAAGGCTCCACCGGCACCAAAAGTCAAGGATGTCGGTTCCCCACCTAAAGGCAAGGAGCACATCATATGCTTCAAGTGCAATTCAAGGGGCATTATCGAGTCAATACCCTAGGGGAAGAAGAAGGCAAGAAGGAGCATCATATGTAGGGGGAGCCTCCAAGGCAAACCCTAAGGTATATTTCAATAATGCACCTTCTAGATTTAATAGGCAAAAGCATGCTAGAAATAATTTTAATTCTCTTGCAATTTATGAAAAGCATGCTAATAGGAATGAATATTGCTTAGGAGCTAAAAATATTCACTTAGATAATAGGAAGAAATTTGGGACTAATGTCCCTAAAAATAATTCATCTAAGGATAAACCTAGGTCAAATAACACTAGACCAATTTTACCTAGGGAGACCATTAGAAAGGTGCAAGAGCACCTAGGTATTAACCCTAAATGGACTAGGCATATGCCTAGAAAGTCCCATGCCCATGGTCTAAATCAAAATTCTAAAATCGGGCAATTAGAATTAGAGAACCAAGCCTTGAGGTCAAGGCTTGAGAAATTGAAGAAGACCCTTAAAATTATACAAAATCAATTTAAAGGGTCAAATGATCAAAAGTCAAGGTCCAAAAGTCAAAGTCAACACCAAGGACCTAAGAGTCAAAAGTCAACCAAGGGCAAGCAAGGTTTGGGTCACAAACCTAAGCCTAAGGTGGCTTATCAGTGTGTTCCATTTGACTATGGAACACAAACTAGGTCTAGGAAGACCAAGGTCAATAGGGAAGTCATCCCTAGAGTTGACCAAAGGATATGCCTAGTGGCTAGGGTTTCTAGGAAACCTAAGGTGGCCACTAAGAAGGTTGTTAGGGAGGCAATCCCTAAGGTTAACCTAGGCAAGACCTAAATGACCAAGGCTAATAAGCCTAGGAAGGTCATTAGGAAGGTATCTAGGGAAGTTATCCCTAAGGAATATCTAAGTAACCCTAGGAGTTCAAATCATTTTTGGGTTCCTAAGAGCGTGATTGATTCACGCTAAGATGGGTTTAGGGTGTGTCAACCTTGATTGGATGGGTAGTTAACTCAACCATAACAAAGGTGACATTTTAGGTTATTTTCAAGGTTATGGTTACCTTGAAAATACATTTGAGTTTTTAATCCTAAAAGATTTTAGGATATGCCAATATTAATTATGAAGTTTGATAAAATGATCAGTTTGGCACAATTTAGGTTTAGAGGTTGGTGTGCCATTTTGGGTTTTGGCACACTAGGGAGATTAGGTTAATATGGCAAAATATGTTTAATCCCAACAAATAGGCAATTAATATTAAAATTTAGGTGTTATTATACTTATATATTTTATATGCCATGATTTGTTTGCCATATGCCATGACATGACATCATGTTTACTGTTATCATCTAAATGTCATGATCATGCTTAGGATTAAGGTATTAAATGTCATGTGTTTTTAGATTTCATCATATGCCATGACATCATGATCATTGGCCATGATTTATTTTTCTATTATTATGCCATGATCATTTTCATGCATCTAAATTGATTAAAATTGATTTAAGGACTATGGCATGACTTGGAGTCCCATTTATAAGGGAATCAAGTAGAGTTGCCTTAGAAAAATGCATGAAACCCTAGGTTAAGAGAACAAAACCCACATCTCACATCCAATTGACATGTATGTGTATTTATACACCCTGGATACATGTGAGATGCTAGGATATGAGTTGAGTTCAAGGTGCATAGTTTTTGCATCTAGATGAACTAAAACTCATCTAATTTTCCAGCGTGGATCATTGGGAAAGCTTGTGTATAAGTCATGTACATAGAGCCCAAGGAAGATGATCCAAAATAAGGTTTTGAAAACGGTTTAAAATCATTTTGAAAAACCTTGGTGAAGTCTATCTTTTGATAGCAATCACCATTGATGAGATTGATACAAAGTGAGCTTAAACTTTAAAGTTTTTAGTCACTTTTGGATTTTGTATCAATTTCACTATTTTATGGGTAAAATATTTTTAAAACATTTTTCACCCATTGTTTTGGTCATAAGTATTATACGTATCAAATTTCGTGATCTTTCATGTGTATAATTATTTATGAATTTTTAATTCGTTCGATACGAAATTGAATTTACTACGATCGCCACTTGGTGGCGATCGTGATAATGAGTGGCAATGAGATAAGCCGCCAAGTCGACTGCCAGGTCTGATTTCGGGTTAACAAGGTTTGTTTAGCCCGTGTTCAGCTATGGTAAAGGTTCCTAACCACTCCTAACCCTAGGATATGCTTTGGGAAGCATTATGAAGGGTGAAAATCCATTGGATATGGATTAGGAGTTGTGTTAGGTCAAAGTATCAAATTTAGGGTGAGTAAAAGTTCTATGTTGAACTTAGAACCTTAATTTTGATGGTTTAGAGTTCCTATTGGCTTAGGGGCTTTCCAAGGACATTGTTGGTGCAATGGTCAAGGGGGAGCAAGCCTTTAGGGGGAGGTATCCATCTTGGGATGATGGATGTTTTTTTATGGGGAGAATGTTATCAATTGAAAATTGATGGGTGTTTGATACCCAATTTGGAAATTGGGAGAGTGAGATAGGAGTGCCTCTCTTGAGTGATATGGGACTTATCACTAGGAAGATGGTAGGCATCCTAGGTATTTTTGATAAAGGGGGAGATTGTAAGATCTCATTGGGACATGAGACATTGACCTCCTTGGAGAGAAAACCTTTTTGATGTTAGTCAAAAAGGGGGAGAATGTTTGGGGGAGAACATTTGATTTACATTTTCACTTAAATGTTTGGGGGAGAACATTTGGTGAGTGTTTACCAATTTGGGATAATTGGTAAGGGATTTGAGTTAGTTCTCTAACTCATGATTTGTTTGGTTTTTTTTTTGTCAAACATCAAAAAGGGGGAGATTGTTGGTGCAATCGGCCCAGGTCACGATTGACCAGGACTCGAGTTTGACTCGAGTGATGTTTTGATGTTTGACAAAGTATGTTTGACAAAGTATGTTTGACATAGGATTGACATTGATGTTGGACATTGATGTCGGTTAATATATTGGGGAGATTGTTTATACAATCGATCCAGGTTATAATTGACTTGATGGTTGACCAGGGTTGACCATGTGATTATGGGAAAGTCCAAGCATGGGTCGTGGCAAGGTAAAGTCTAAGTCATGGGTACTTGGCATGGAAAGTCCAAGTGGGACACTTGGCAATTGGGAAAGTCCAAGTCTTGAGCACTTGGCATGAGAAGTCCAAGCATGGGTCTTGGCAAATGAGAAGTCCAAGCATGGGTCTTGGCAAATGGAAAGTCCAAGCATGGGTCTTGGCATGGAAAGTCCAACATGGGTTGGCAAGGGAAAGTCCAAGCTTGAGTCTTGACATTTGGGAAGTCCAAGGGGATTGATATTGGCGGCGTAAAGTCCAAGCGGAGTCTTGGCAGCGTAAGTCCAATGTGCCTTGGCGGTGTAGACACCGTTAGCATGACATAGCCGATGGAAGCACCTGGAAGCTAGCGCGATGGATGAACAAGTCATGGATGACTTGGAGGGATCTGAGAGGCGTGAGGCTGATGGAGGTGGTTAGAAGGCTTAGGTCTGGCTAAGGGTGGTCTAGCAAGTATGGGGACACCATACTTGGGTTAAAACCTCATTCTTAAGGTTGGCAGTCGACTGGCATTATGGCCGGTTCGACTGTCGGGAGTCGACTCGAGTTCGACTGCCATTTTTGAGCTTTAAGGGCTCTGGAAGTCGACTGCTCATGGGAGTAGCGATCGGCGCGATCGGCAGCGATGGCGATCGGGCCGGTCGGTGCGACCGCGAAGGCGCTCATTAGAGCCCGTAGGCGTCGACTACGAGCGTTGGCGATCGGTAGTGAGAGTCCCGTTGGAACTTGTCCAACGTGGATTGAGCCGTTGTCTCACATCTACAGCATTGGCAGTCGACTGGTGATTTATGGCAGTCGACTGCCAGGCGGAAATCCAGCCCGACGCGAGATAAAAGGAAGCTGTTCGTGGAGATTGCATCATCAGTTCTTGGGGAGCTTTCTTGAGGCGATTTGAAGGCGATTTGCAGGTGCATTTCAGGGCCCTTCAATCTCATCCAAGCAACCAACAAGCAAAGCGCTCAAACCCTAGTTTTGTAAAGTGTTCTTTACATTTCCTTTGTATTTGCTTGTATTTCTTTAGATTATTGTTGTAATCTTGTGTACGAGGTTTCTCCACCTCCGACTTGTTGTCGAGAAGGAGTTTATTGATTAGTGATTGCATAGGCATCGCTAGAGCTCGTTAGAGCTCAATCCGTGGAGTAGGAACCGTGTGGTTCCGAACCACGTTATATGATCGTGTTGTGATTGTGTGTCTTGTTATATTTATTTGTTATTACTATTCTGCTGTGCTAACAAGATTGTAGACGATCGAACGCGAAAGAATTCCATCTACGTACGGTATCACGCTATTCACCCCCCCTCTAGCGGGCGTCAAATCCCCAACACGTCCTACACCTCAGAGGATTACCGGAGATCGAATCCCCGGTAAGTTATCCACTGTCGGAGCTCTAACCGTCGTCCAAACGACGCTCCAACGAGAGTGTTGGGTGGATCGTCGCTTCTGAGGCTCATTGGCTCCCATGTCCCCGGATTAAAATTTTCACTAATGAAAGGATTAATCCGGATAGGATGAGCTTCCTTAGTAACACCATTTCGTCGTCGTGCTAACAACTCGAGTGGTCGCTCGAACAAACTAGTTGTTCAAGCAACTCTACTCTTCTAGTTGATTAGCCGCGGAAGAGACGACGGATGGATCGCCGGTTTTTGTGTTTGTCTTCGGGGTCCATGATTATACAATATATATTCATACACACACATGCATAATCATCATATATAAGAACATGCTCAGATCTGAAATTAAAGTTATAAAACTTTATACCTTACGATCTTCTACCGTATGTCCTATCCTTCTCGTGGACAACGTGTGGACGAAGATCCTCCACGAGTAGAAGCCTTCTAGATCGTGTTCTTCTCTTCCTTGTCCGCTGCGAACAAAGAGAAGAACCAACAAAATCTTTCCTTTCTAGAACCGGCCACCAAACAAGAGAGTTTGATGCAACCGCCGGCCAAGGAACGATTGGATGAGCTCCGACCAACTAGTTGTATAGTTGCCGCCGGGCACCTAGATGTTGGAGAAGCACCGGCCACCAATAGTTGGAGAGCTGCCGGCCACCAAGGAGCAAGAGAGGAGGAAGAAGAGAACCGGCAAAGGGAGGAGGAGAAGAAGAGGGGCGCCGGCCAAAAACCTAGGGAGAACAATCACCTTGCCGCCCACTTTCCTAGCCGCCCAAAACCCTAGCTCCTCTAGGGTTTGTTGCCGCCCAACACTTGGATGAGCCAAACCCTAATTCTCCAATCCAAAAAATCATATTTTCGCCCAATGCCTAAGCCCTTATTTATAGAATTTAGGAGAAAGTTGGTTAGCCTAAAATATAGGAACTAATCCCTATTTTCTTGCCGCCCAAATAACCTTATCTCCTCTAGGATTTGTTGCCGCCCAACTAACCTTATCTCCTCTAGGATTTGTTGCCGCCCAACACATGGATGAGCCAAACCCTAACTATAGAATTAGGCTTAGGCCTCCTTTAATCTCCACCGTCGGATCTAGGGATTTAATCTCCACCGTCGGATCTAGGGATTTAATCTCCACCGTCGGATCTAGGGTTTTATCCCAACCGTCGGATCTAGGATTTCATCCCAACCGTAGGATCTAGGATTTCATCCCAACCGTCGGATCAAGGATTTCATCCCAACCGTCGGATCTAGGGTTTTATCCCAACCGTTGGATCTAGGGATTTAATCCCAACCGTCGGATCTAGGATTTCATCCCAACCGTCGGATCTATGATTTCATCCTAACCATCGGATCTATGGATTTAATCCAACCGTTGGTTCTAGGGTTTCATCCCAACCACCGGATCTATGGATTCAATCCACCCGTTGGTTCTAGGTTTTGTTTTACATTCTTGGATCTAGACTTCACAAGGATTATGTTAGGCTACGATAGGGACCATAAGGAGGAGTTGGATCTTGGCCACCCGATGGATCGGAACCACACAAACTTGATCCATCAATGATGTTCCATTCCACTAGAGGATCATCATTGAACTACCTCACCAACCCCCATAAATTAATATGGGCTCCATATATTATTTGTACATTTTATCTCCCCGTGTTTAAGATATCGAATGTCCGTCAATTAATTGATTTACTGACCATCAATTAATTAACATCTAACTCCTCGAGTAGTACCACTCAACCTTATCATCATGTTGACTAAGTCAACCAGCTGGGTTTACATGATGAACCTTATGAGCTCCTCAAGGGGACATCATCAACCTAATATATAGGACACGGTTTCCTCCTATAATCAACGGCACACCATGTAAATAATATTATTTCCCAACTTACCGGGCTTATTGATTTAATCCATTTAAATCTCACCCACTGGTAAATCAAAGAAATAAATACTAAGTACATGTGCCCGTTATTATATCGGGATTAAGAGTATGTACAACATAATATCCGAGGTCCGATTCAATTATGTAGTCAGCACTAAATTAAATCACCTCTTTGTCGGTCCTGCTCAATACACCTAAGTGTACTAGTGTAACTCTATGTTCAAGATAAAACAATACCAAGCTACACTACAACCATGTCAATGGTTTGTCCAAAACCATCTTGGTTGTGAGCCTTTACTTATATTTTACAAGGGACTGATAACATGATCTTCTGTGCCACACCAAGCACCATGTTATTTACAATGTAAAATATTAGACAATATGCACACATATATAATGAATATATAAAATGCAAACAATGATCATGTGATTCTTATTTCAAAATAAAATGTTCATACAAAAAGAGCTAGGCTTTCAGTATACATTCCAACAGAGAGGAGAAGAAGCTGTCCAGAAAACTGGACAGCTTGGTGGAGGAGTAGGCGCCGGCCAAAACAAGGAAGCCAAGTGCTCACCTTTTCACCGAGGCCTAGGAAGATCACCGGAGGGTCGCCGGAGGGTTCACCGGCTGAAGCTTGGACGCCGGCAAGGAGATGGACGGCGGCACAATAAGTCAAGCACACCTAGGGTTGGCGCCGAAATCTCCAAGGATGAGGTGGGCGGCAACCTTAGGGCAAGGGTTTTGGATTAGGGCTTAATTATCCATTAAGCCCTCTTTTATAGAGAACTAATTCTCTTAATGGTTATTGGATCATAACCATTAGGCCCGTTAACCTGCTCCATTAAGATAAGTTAAAATAAACCAAACCATGATGGTTTATTTTAAGTTAAAACGAACCGAACCAACTTTTGGTTCATTCGTTTAAAATAAACCAAACCCTTTGGTTTATTCTCCTCCATTGGATTAGAACCAAACCATTTTGGTTTATCCATTACGTCTTCTTAAGACTCGGCCCATCCACGCTTTCATTGCGACTGAAACGATTTCATGCTCGCTTTATGTTTGGTCCAACCAAACCTAGTTTCTTTCGGTCTGAGAATCCCATTCTTAAGCTCGTTTTAAATCCTTTGGATTACGCTCGTTGTGCGTGTGACCAAATAGGTTCTCGGTTTATGTTGGCCGTCTATAATTAACCATTAATTATAGAACGATAATGAGTGGCACCTAGTAGTACATCATGATCCTCAATTAACCGAAAAGATCAATGGTTGATCCAGAACTATTTCTGAAACCCTTCAGCAGCTCGAATGATTCGTGCCCCATTCTCTTCACTCATCTTATACCCACTTGGTTCAGGACATGGTCTATAGTGTCAGTCCCCACTAGGCTAACTACGTCACACCTAGCCCAAGTATCATTTCCTCGTCCTATGGATTCTAGTTACTCCACATGTATCGAAGAGTACCTTACTCTAAACATGTAATGCTTTGGCCAAAGACTTTAGTAACAATCCGACGAGAGGCCATGGGTATACATCTCCTCGCAAGGAGTGGTGAATCCTTTATAGGCTATTCAAACACCTTGATCACTTGACTTATACCCAATCATCCGGGTCCACATCTCCTTAGAGATGTTTGCTTAAGATGTCAAAGCATAAGTCTCCATGATCAAGATGACTTGAATACCGCAAGTCAAAGGAACATCGCACTTAAGCCACAGTAAGAACTTCATTGACATATCTATATATGCAAAGAACCATATGAAGTCTTACGGCTGATCACTCCAATGAACTAGTTACCATAACTAGCATCCACGATTAACTCCGGACATCACAATGTCTCCAGCCAGTGAGAATCAGCTGCTTGGATACACCAAGGAGTATTCCTCGTGTTAGTCTCGACAGAATTGATGGTGTCCAAATCCATCAATTCATCGACTAGGGATAATTCCGATACATCACAATTACACATGTAGAGATACTCACTAGTTGTGATCCAATCACAAATTCTCTCATGCTGTGAATCGCATCGTGGACATTCAGTAAATGAGTCTAAGATCCAATCAAATACATGAAACATGTATACTCAAATAGTGAATCTTCATTTATCATATAAATGGTTCATACATAAGGCGATTGCCTTAGGACATCTCTCATATATTACTAACAGGTTGCACATCTGATAGAAGTGATTCTTGGTGCATCACTTCAAGAGCGCAAGTCCCTACACATTCTATGTCCTTGTCCACATAAAAGGGCCCACAGATAGGTCCTAACAACAAATCATCATCAACATCAGAATCAATAAAATCATAACAAAATGTAAAAGGTGTAAATATATCCAAATGAAAAACAGACTCAGAAATAAAATCCATGCAGTCCAGCTCGTCAGCTATATCCATGCTAAGAATAGAATGATCCTCCATCAGGTGCTTCATAGCATCTAAAATACCGAACCGAACTACAATATCTCCTACCTATATAGAAAGAGTCCCTGCATACACATCAATCTTGATCTTAGCAGTCTTGAGGAAAGGTTTGCCCAAAATGAGTGGAGCTCTGTTATGCTGTGTATCACCCTCCATATCAAGAATATAAAAATTTGTAAGAAATATAAGCTCTCTCACCTTAATCAACACATCGTCTACACCCCAGCTGTGTGAGTCTGACTGCGGTTGGCTAACTAAACCACTACTCCTATAGGCTGCAAGGATCTGATACCAAGTCAACGAAAAACTGACATTGGCATCACATTAATTGAAGGTCCCAAATCTAACATCGCATCCTCGAAGACAGCTCCCAATAACACAAGGTACAGTGAAAACACCTGGATCCTCACACTTATGGGGCAAAGGCTAAATAAGTGTTGACACATTCTTTCCTATACTGATCAACTCATTACCTATCAGCTTCTTCTTGTGAACACACATATCTTTAAGAAACTTAGCATACTTGAGAATCTGCTCGATCATTGTCAATAAAGGGACATTGACTTCCACTTTGCTAAACAAATGTACTAACTCCTGAAATTCCCTAGCCTTTTCTTCAATAAACCTCTTCCTAAGCTTCACTGGCCTCTGAGAGAAGGGTAATGGAACTAGCAACTTTGATCGTCACGGATGTGGATCCTGCTCTGATCTGTTAGAAACGACAATTGGATCTGAAACTGGTGTTATAGGGTCCAAAGTAGCTCTGCCACTCTGCAATATAATCATACTAATGTTTCCCTTAGGATTTGGAATGGTCTGAGATGGTAGCTGACTAGACCCCTGAGACTGCAGCTAATTAAGGTTAGATGCAAGCTGGCTAATCTGTCTCTCTATGCTCTGAATGGATACATATGTCTTCTGCTGATACTGCTGTTGATGTACCAAAAGTTGCTGCATAAGATTAGTAGATTATTGCTTGAAGACCTAGTCATCACCACAAACAACACAATGAGTATCAAATAAAAATAATAAAAAAGACACTAATAATAAAAGAAAATAAAAACAAACTAATGACAGTTTAAAAACAAATGAATGTCATTACGATTCCCCGACAACGGAACCAAAATTTGGTGCAACAATTTTCGTCATGGTACCGTTCCAAATTAATAACCGAACCCCCCAACTACACTAATGCAGTATAGGAATGACTCAGATCGTCTCCCAACGAATCTAATGGCTAGACATATGTTTCTAAACAATATTAACACTAGGGGTTCCTAACATCTAACAAGATAATTGATTGAAAGCTAACATAAGATGCCTAAGCAATTCAACCATGCAGAAAATCAAGCTAATGATCAATTAAGCTAATAAACAATTAACAAACAATAACCAATTCATGAACTACAACTAAAAATTAACCGACACTAATTAATTCAACTCATGAACTACAAAATAAACGATAAATTAAACTCCAAAACTAAACATTCAAATTAAACTACGAACTAAACATCAAAATGAAACTACTAATTAAACTCCCAGATAAGCTATAAATTAAACATCAACAGTAACATTCAATTAAACATCTTAATCAAACTACAAGTTAAACAACATCAATTCAATGTATGGACTCCAAATAAAATCAACCGATGATCCACAACACCCAGAGAAGAAACCACCCTCTCCGACGACGATGACTATCCGAACAACCCCCTCCAGCAGATGATGAAGCGGATCCCTTGCCGAAAAATCTCTCCGGCAAGGGCTGAATCAAGCTGCCACTGCCCTGTGAAGAAGGGAGTCGCCGAACAGCTGCAATAAAGGAGATCAGAACGGTGCCTGTCGAGAAGCTTCGCCGGCACTGAAAATGGTAATCTACTGCCGAAATTGCAGTTAAAGGGCTGTCGGAACTAAAAAATGGTGTTGCCGAACCACCGCAGTAGAAGTCGACCTCAGCCTTCCGAACCACGTCCACTTGAGTCGTCTCAGCTCCGGTCGCAAGCGGTGTAGTGCTGCTGTGAAGATGACCGGAATCCCTGCATCTGCGAACTGCGCTGCCGAACCATGGTTGCTGAGTTCCGCCGACGCAGAGAAGGTGTGCGGCACCGAATGGGAGGAAGGAGGTTGCCGCCAGAGATAGCTGCCGTGAAGATGACCAGACTGCTCCCGCTCGCTGCAAACCAAGCTGCCGAACCACCGTAGCTTGTTCTGCCGCTACAGAGGAGAGAAATAGGATCGTTGCTGGCTGGATGGAAGGGAATGTCCGTTGGAGATAGCTGTCGAAGATCGTCGCCGCCGATACTATGGAAAATCGGTCGCACTCGTGAATTCGGGAAAGAAAATCGCAGTTACTGCATCGTGTGAGAGAAGATGTGCGATTAAGAGAAGGAATTAAGTGGTTGTTTGACGACGTCCGATTTCTTTGCCCCTCAAATCTCAGCCATCCATTAAATCTAGTGTATGATGAATCAATCATTTGCTTAATTAGGTTGCTCCATTCAATGATTGCGATCGATCCAACTCTGGATGGACATCTCCGATCGCTCCAATTAGGCCCTCTTTGTGTTTCCTACGAGATCACATCCAACTTATGAAAAATAACTTTGAAATTGTAGGAATTACACAATTAATCACAAATAAATCTAATATGTAAAACATATTGATTAACAATAATTAACCGCATAAAAGAGTCTAAAATGTCCAATCCATGAATCTAAATAGCACAATAAAATACCATACAATCCTTTTTTCTAACTTCTACAGTCCATTTCTTCAGATCTAATAACTCTCCCGAGTCATTGATCGGAGCTACGAACCTTTCCTAATACTAAACCATACATCTAGGTCAGTTTTTAGAAAGCACTTTATTCACTTCTTCCAATAACTAAAGTCCTCTCCGTTAAAGAGATGAGGGCGAACGGTGATATAACCTTCCTGATATGACATTGGCATATTTGGAAATAAAATTTTGTGAAAATTAAACTAATACAAAATTTTAATTAAAATGCTAAAAAATAAAGAAAATTTCCTTCTTATTCAATTTGGTGGTTGCACTAAATTTTGAGCACCCCCACTCTAATACCAATTGTAGGATCGAAACATCCGAGAGAGAGGGTGAATCTCGAATTGAAATTTTTCTTTATATTTTAAAAACAAAGTAATGCGACGGAAATAGATAAGACAAAACACACAAGTTTTCTACTTGGTTCACAATCCGAGTCAGATTGCTACTCCAAGTCTCGTAACCCTTCCTAGGGCTACCTCGTCGGGCAATCACTAAGATCCCTTCGATTCAAGTACTCTCGACTTCGGAGGGTTTCGCTTCTACAAAATGTGAGGGTAAGATAACATGCTACCTTCCCTCTAAGTTATAAGTACAATAAAGCGAAATACAATCAAATAAATTTATACCGACACTTAAGGATTTGAAGTTAAGGCTCATTGTGTCAGAGTGTCTGAGTATCAGCGTGATGGAGTTCTTGCGGATAGCAAATCCTGGCAAAGCACACAAGGAGCGAGTGAATAAGTAGCAGTCAATCTTTTTTCGAAGCTGCATCACCATTTCTTTTATGAGCTTTTTCCATGCACCTGGACCACCTCCCAATCACAACCACATCAGCCTCTTGAAATGGCAACTCAACCTTTCCAATCGCTTGGACCTGGTCCAGATGACTCCAAGTCACCCTTATCCGCTCTGTTGCAACTCTGAAATTTTCCTATCCCAGTCGGCCAGACCTGGTCCAGTCGCCTAGAATACTTGCCAATTCTGTCATTTGACCTCCAGTGATCGCCAGCTTGCCTTGCCAACTCAGCATCCCTATCGACTGGACATGGTCCAGTTGACTTGACCTCAAAGCACTTGAACCCTATCACGTCGCCTGGAGATCTACAACATAAAATTAGCACAAGCATAATATAAAATGTATTGGCAGTAGTAATACTGTTCAATCTCGACTTCGGAGTCCAACTCTGACCCTCCATCGAATCGACGCATACCTTCGATCTCACCTCTCCACTCGAGCGCTTACCTGCTAAACATCTAGTGTTCCCGACCTGTTTGAACTTACACTACTTGACGTTCGATCTTGACCCACCAAGGCTTCTGGCCAGCTATCCGGTCCTTCTGACCCAGCTGGTCTTCCTCCTAGTTATATGATCTTCCTGACCCAACTGGTCTTCTGTCATATGTCCGATCCACTCGACCCATCTGGACTTCTTGTCTGGTGTCCGATCCTCTTGATCCGTCAAAATTTCTGCCTAATATCTGGTCAACCTGACCTACTGAGACTCTCTTGTTAAGCCTACACACTTAATACTCACAAGTAATTCCTAACTTTAAACTATTATTCATACATCAAAACACAGGAGTGGTGCTCCCTGCACCAACATGTTTAGCTGTGCAACCACCTAAGTCTGACTAGAAGATAAGTGGGACAGTAGTAGTAACCAAATCTGATGAGCTGATTCCTATAGGAGTAATGGATAGTTAGAGACCCTCATATTGGACACTCCTATTTCAGCCAAAGCCTCTAACATTTTTGCACAACAAGACCCCAACTCCAAATGCAATAATCCAGCTTCCATATTGGTTGCTCCAAATAAATCGCCTCCAATCGTCAAAGACAACCTTCAAGGAGACGATTGCGAAAGGAGTGGAGCTCACCTTAACTCTGATCATTATACTTCTAGGTTGGATTTTACATTTAAATCGTGTTCATCCACCTGGAAGGACCTTCAAAGAGATGATGATGGAGGGAGCTGAATTTGACGATATTGATCACATGAAGAAGGTACTCACTTCCAATCAGTCCACTCCTCTACTAGCCGAGTTGCTACTCTTGAACCGCCTCCAATCACCAAGAACTCAAGGAAGTCTATTCCATCCCGCCTATGTGGTTCTTTGCTTTCTTTGTTTTAGTCATTTTGATAGTTAAGTTTTCATTGTCATGTTTTTGTTTTGTCATGCTTTGAAATAAATTCTCTATGCATTTATTTATATCTTCTTAGAAGCCATGAAAGCTAGTTAAATTTAATTATCGAGTTTTGAGATTTATTATCATAAATGGATTATTTGATTGCATGTGGATACTACTTAGTAATGAATTTTATATTGATAGATTGAGATGATGATTATTTTTATATACCCAGTGAGGATTAAACCTATTATTTTTGCTTGTGTGTTGTGCACTTGTAGTTAATGTTACTCTAGAACATGCTTTAATTCTTTCGAGACCACATGATTGTGGGTTTGTATGATTATGATAAAGGTCATCTCACTTGTTTTCCTTTATTTCTTTTGTTGCCACATGCTATGTTGGTGCAATCGGCCCAGATCACGATTGACCAGACTCGAGTAGTATTTTGATGTTTGACATTGATATCTGACATATGTTGGGGAGATTGTTGATGCAATCAACCCAGATCATACTTGATTTTTGACGATGGTTTGACCATTGTCATGGGAAAGTCCAAGTCTTGTGTACTTGGCATAGAAAGTCCAGGCTTGAGTCTTGGCATGAAAAGTCCAAGCATGGGTCTTGGTAAGGAAAAGTCCAAGCATGAGTCTTGACATGGAAAGTTCAACATGGGTTGGCAAGGGAAAGTCTAAGCATGAGTCTTAGCAATTGAGAAGTCCAAGGAGAATATTGGCGGCGTAAAGTCCAAGGGTGGAGTCTTGGCAGCATAAGTCCAATGGTTGACGGCGTAAAATCCAAGCGGGAGTCTTGGCAATGTAAGTCCAATGTGCCTTGGTGGTATAGATCAACTTAGCATGACATAGCTGATGGAAGCACCTGAAGGTTAGCGTATGGATGAATAAGTCATGGATGACTTGGATGAAAGGGATCCTTGGATGGCTAGAGGGGGGGGGGTGAATAGCCTCTTTTCGTTTTCTACAAAATGATTAGCGGAAACACAACAAATACAATAATAATATAAATAAAAATGCAATGATAACACGGAAGCTTTTACGTGGTTCAGAGATAACGCTCCTACTCTACGGCGATCCTTAAGGTGGATCAACCCAAATCGATCTTTACTAACAAGATTTCTCTTTTACAAAACCTCCTCTTCTTACAAAGGATGAAAATGAAGATTAGAGAAGAGGAAGGGATTTAAAACACTTAGAAAATTTGTGGGAGCTTAAGAGAATTATCAGAATATAAGCATTAGACTCTTCTTGCTCCTCATGGCCTCTTTTTATAGGAAAGAGCCTCTTTTTCCCATTGGAGGTCCATCAGTCGACTGATGAATTACATCAGTCGACTACCGTCGCGGCTAACGAATTCTGAACAGTCGGATTCGCGGGATTTACAGTCGTCATCACCAACGGGAGGACTATCACCGACCGCTAACGATATCGATCGATCGCCTGCAGAGCCGACCGCCAATCGCTACGAGCCTTTCTGTGGCGTCGATTGCCAATAATGGCGATGATCGCCTTGTACGCGATCCGATTTGAGTCGACTATCATCATTCATTAGATAACTCTCGATACCGGCTCTCCGACCTCTAATGCTGCATTTTGAAAGGCTAGTTCGACTGGCACAATGTTCCAGTCGACTGGCACACCCCAAGTATGACTAATTCATACTTGAAAATATACCCTAAGCCTAGACTTAACCTTCTAGCTTCTCCATCAGCCTTGCGCCTCTAGGATTTCTCTGAGTCCATGACTCCATCCATGTGCTTGCCTTCAAAAGCTTCCTTCGGTTTTGTCATGCTTTTGTTTCTTCTTTGCCAAAGTACGCTTGGACTTTACGTTGTCAAGACTACATGCTTGGACTTATGCCGCCAAGACTTGCCTTTGGTCTTCCTTTGCCAAGGACTGCTTGGACTTTACATCGCCAAGACTACATGCTTGGACTTACGCCGCCAAGACCTTTCCTTTGACTTCTCTTTGTCAAGATCACACTTGGACTTGTCTTTTACCAAGTCTTCATACTTGAATTTTTCTGTCACTTAAACATGTTCATAATTAGATCACAAAACATTGTCTAACTTAGATGATTGTCCAAACATCAAAACATATAAATGCTTGGGGCATTGTTGCACCAACAATCTCCCCTTTTTTGATGTTTAGCAATCATTTAAGTTAAGTCTTTAACACATGCACATAAACATCCCTTCTCCTCCTTTGTCATACACCAAAAAAAAGTTCATACAACAATAAGGTCATGAAAGAATTATAATTGACATATCTTGAATTAAGGTATAAGATTGATATGAGGCTCCCCCTTAATCCAAGACATGGTTCATGAGGTAGGAATAACATGTGAAGCAAAGCATAAATAATAGAATAGGCAAATATGTCCTAGCTTTGCACCAATAATTATAGATTTAAGGAATGTAGCTCCCCCTAAACCAATGCATAAAAAAAATCCTTCTTTCCATACAAGTTATCATTTATATATTGTGGGAATCATAGTATGGAGATATAATGTTCAAAATTGAACCATTGAAACGATGAAAATAGTTTTCTATTCCAAAACAGTGTCACCGGTTCGACTGAAATTGTCATCAGTCGACTGCCGGCCTTGACAGTCGACTGATATCAGACAATTCTGAAATCATAGTTTTTCAGTCAAGGTTTAAAAACGCATAGGAAATTCTGTGGATGTCCAAAAATCATGAAACTCGACATACACATTATTTATGACTAATATGATATGTGAAAAATAGTAGACTAAAATCATGCTCATCAGATTAACGGATTGATACAAGACTCAAAGTGATAAAAGTATGAAACAAAAATTGGATTGTATTGTATAAATATTCGTAACTGGATTACAATAAAGGTTTTCAAAAACACTTAGTAATATGTGTTCAATTCCTAAACTTGAAAAATATCAAATCATAGTAATATAGACGCGAATAGAAATGAACCAAAAAAATAACTCCATCTCATTAACCAAAAAGTCATTAACACAAGTTTGAGTTAGTGTCGTACATACGACCAAAACAAAATAAAACACAAGCTATCTAAAAATCAGCATCATTAGCGTCTATCGGTGCGGATGATGACCCATCGCGAGGAGGTGAATGTCTGGGTGCAAGAGGGCGGAGAATCGCTAGAATGCCCTGCTGCTGATGATGCATCCCCCTCACGAGGGAGAGGAGCTCCTGATGCTCCCGGCGACGCTCCTGGTGCCCCAAACAAGCTCCTCAAGGCGTGCATCCATCCTCTCAGCAAAGGCATCGAAGCAGGCGACGAAAGCTAAGTCTGGCATAACGGCGCCGCCTGCACCAACAGCCTCCACATCGGCACCCGTAGCAACAGCACCTGCAGCAGTGGCACCCTCCGGTGCCGGAGTGCCGCCTAGTGGCCATCGTGCAGGGTCCCAGATTACGGACCCCTCATGGGGCTTCAAACCTGCCAAGGAGAAGCTCCAAGTGTTCATCTGGTCATATTTTTTGTTCATGATCTTAATGACCCCTTTGGTTACATCAATGCCCACGGAACTTAGCCACTGGGTAAGGACATTACCAAGTGGCATATGAACCTTTCCATTGTTTGGCTTGATGAAATGAGTAATGCAATGGAAAGTGTTGAGACCAATGTTGATGTCTAAGCTTTGACGGAAGATATGCATGAGGAGGAGGTGAACAGGTCGAACTAAAGCCAACCCGCGTGTAACTATGGGAAGAATACAATGAGCAATGACCTTATAAAGGACATTGTCAGGAGCAGAAAGCTCTTGAGATTGAAAAAGATTAGTATTTAAAGGACGAGGAGAATTGTAGAAGATAGTATGAAGTGAGTCTAGAGAAATATCCTCAAAAGGAGGCGAAAGTGGCTCACTCCAAGATGGATAAAGAACGAACTCATTCTTGGAAGGGCGACATTCAAGAAAATCCATCCAAATCTGGGGGCTGAAATCCAGATCACGTTGAGAGACGCGAGTCCGGTATCTCAAGTCATCTCCAGCTGGTCGCAAATTATTGAAAAACTCAGAAAGGAGGGTAATATTTACCGGGTGGTCACAAAAGACTAAGGACTCAAGATTGTAAAATTGGATAATCTGGACAACGTCGAAGCAGTTGTCCTTAATAAATACAAGGTCCAATGATTGAGGCGGAATGAGTTGAAATTTATTTTTATTGAATGCATTTTCAAGTGTTGAATTAGGAAACCTAGGATCGACCATGGGTGGAGGGTTCGATGGGCCCTTGTTTACCGGTGGTAATCGAGCATGCTTAGATGCAAAATGTTTAATTCTAAATGTGTGAAAAAAACAATGTAGGTCAAGGATGATGATGATGATGAATGCATACACAAAAACAACACAAAAAAAAAAAGGTTAGTAAAACAAAAAATAGAGAACCAACAAAATTATGAGCAGGGGTGAGAGTTTACCTAGGAGGCATGGTGAATGATCAAAGAAGGGCGCCGGAAGCTAGGTTCCACGAAACCCTACCCGAGGGAGTGACTGTGGTGGAAACTAGGGCATGAAATGGTGAGAGGAGGTGGTCCTCGAGTCGAAGAACGCTTCAAACGCGAGCACCGATCGGTGAGATCGCCGGAAAGAGGGAGAAAAAAATGAGAGAAATGCAGCGGAAAGATCATCGGAAGAAGAGGAAGAGGGAAGTTCGGGGTTTTTGGCGAGTCGAACCAGTGTGAAAACCCTAAAAACCACGACATCAGTCGAATGTCGTTAGTCGGTAGTCGAACTGATAGAGATCAGTCGAACCGGCCAGTCGGATAAGAACGCTTCTGTGCGTGGCGCCGATCGCTATAAATGGCGCTTGAACGCCATGAATCGTAAGCTCGGTTTGAGAAGGCTTATCGACCGAATCGCGATAAGCGCCACGATCGATATCGATCCCGATAAGCTTTTTGGCTAGAATAAAAATGCATAATTAATTCAATAAAGATAAAAAAAAATTACGAAATTTTGTGGTTAACTTTTGTTAGGGCAATCTCTTGCCATGATAAGGTTTTGATGTGTGTGGCAAAGGGTTTAAGTTAGGGTGTTAATGTGATTTGATATGTGTGTTGGAGTCTTGCAGAGCTTAGTAATTCGCACATGGAGCCGTGGCGAGATTCACAACTCATGACTCGGTCCTTGAGTCGGCGAAGGATGGCTTTGCGGAAGCCGTGCGCTTGGAGCATCCGAGGGACCGTCGGACGAGGAACTTGGAGTGAAGCCGGAGGAAGTAGACTTCGAGGCAAGAGACACGAAGGAGCATTGCAGAGTCGCGTGCGCGATCGCTAGGGGACGTGGCGAGGGGCGAAGATAACCAAGGCGAGGGACTCCGAGAGATGAGAGTGAGCGAATGTAACCCGGGAAGGGGTAGTAGCTCTAAGGTGAAACTTGGCCATTTGGCTAAGTGTCGGATGGGATTTCGACACCCGATCGCAAGACCATCATCACAAGCGTGATGATCGTCGAAGGGTTTAGCCACGAACCGCCAGAATGGCCCGATCGGCGATCAACTACGGAGGCAGTAGTCGACTGATGAGGTCCATCAGTCGACTGCCAAGTGTTCTGTTGGACTACAATGGTCGGGATCCGACGTGTTCGGAGGCCGTTGGAGTGGCGGCAGTCGACTGCCAAGGGCAGCAGTCGACTGGTGGTGGTCAATGGGAAGAAAAGCTTCCTCTCTATAAAAAGAGAGGGTGTGGGCTTTTAGATGGCTAATGCTTATGCTCTAAGTGATCTTCCAAGTGCCCCACAAGCTTTAAACTCTTCTTACTTGCTTTTACTCCATTCTTATTGTAAGAAGAGTGATCTTGATTATAAAGTTTACCTCCACCTAGCTTGGTGCAAAGGAGAGACCAATAGTGATTGGCTTTGGAGGAGTGATTCACCTCGGACGAATCAGGATCATGGATTAGCGGCGTAGCCGTGAACCACATTACGACATTGTGTTAGCATTGTCTTTTTTCCTTTGTTTTGTCTTTATTTGTTTAATTTGCTTGTATTGTTGTTTCCGCTTGCGCTAATCTAATTGTAGACGGAAAAATTACGACATCCATCGTAAGAGGACTATTCACCCCCCTCTAGCCGGCCGTTTCGATGCCCAACAAGTGGTATCATAGCCAAGGAAAGCTTGTCGAGGAATAACCGCCACAACAAGCAACTTTCAAAATGGCCGGCTCCAACATCCATCCACCGAAGTTTGAAGGAGAATTCGCTTGGTGGAAGAAACGAATGGAGGTATTTTTCGAAACGGATTTTGATATCATGATTACAATGGAATCCGATTTCGTTTTGCCTAGGGATGAAGAAGGGAAGCCAATAGAGAAATCTAGGTGGACCAAAAAGCAAAGGGAAGAGCACCTTGCAAACTCAAAAGTCAAGCACCATCTCTTCAATGTGCTCCCCCAACAAGAGATCAACCGAATTGGGGAATGCTCAAGTGCCAAGGAGATGTGGGAGAGATTGGTTGAACTTTATGAAGGCACTTCGGAAGCCAAACTTACAAGGAGAGACCTCCTCCGCTCCCAACTATCAAATATCAAATTGGAAAAGGGAGAAAAGGTAACATCATTACATTTTAGGTTTAAAGAAATATTAATTGGGCTAACAAGTATAGGAGAAAAGCTCTCCAACCGGGATATGGTAATGAAGGCCATAGATGCCTTTCCCCAGTCCTCAAGATGGAGCTCCATGGTGGACTCATTTTATATCTCCAAGAACTTAGAAGTAAGCACCTTGGAGGAATTCTTCTCAACCATGGAGCTTCATGAAACAAGGCTTGAAGGTATACAAGAAGAGCCTAGAATCCAACCTTTAAGAGGAGTAGCATTCTTGGCAAACAAGGGGAAGAAGAAGATAGAGATCCCCTCCTCCGATGATGATGATGAAGCATCCTCCTCCTCCTCCATGGATAGCATGGAAGAAGCGTATATGGTAAAGAGGGTAAGACGTGCTTTAAAGGGTTTTTATTTTAATAAATCTAATGATAGGAATAGAAGACCAAGGGGGAAAATCATTTGCTACAATTGCCAAGGAGAGGGACACATAAGGGATAATTGTCCCCTCCTAAACAAGAGCAAGGAAGAGAAGAAAAAGAAGGAAGAAAAGAAGAAGAAGAAGGGGAGCAAGAAGAAAGAGGAGAAGAAGACAAAGGAAAAGGGGAAGGCCAAGGCATTCAAAGCAAAGACATGGGATAACCCTTCTTCCTCATCCTTATCCGAAGAAGAAGAACATGTCTACTCCAACCTTGCATTGATGGCCTTCGATGACTTGGATTGCTCCTCCACCGAAAACGAAGAATCAAACTCAAGTGGAGAGAGCTCTAGTGAAGGGGGAGCCTCCTCTACATCCTCCTCATCCGAAGAAAAAAAGGACATGGAAACTATGGTAACTAACCTTTCACCTAGTAAAATAGTTTCTATGATTTCTAGCCTCACTAAGGACCTATTTAGAGCTAAGAAGAAAAATAAGAGCATGCTTGAGCAAATTAAGGACTTAGAAAATAAACTAGAAAAAACATGCTTAAATGATGATAATATTTCTTCTAGCTTAAATGATGCATGCTCACATGATAACTATATGCCTTTGGATGTTAGTGATGCATGTATAGAAGAAAATAGGACTTTAAGAGAGAAAGTAGATTATTTAACCAAAGTCCTAGAAAAGTTTACAATTGGCTCAAATATATTGAACATGATTATAGGGAGCCAAAGAGCTAGTTTTAATAAAAAAAACCTAGGTTATAAAGAAAAGAAAAATGAAAAGGCCTGCAAATGCCTAATTGCTAGGGGACAAGATAAAAAGAAGGTAATAGCTAGGAAATGGATCCTCAAGGAGTATCTTGTGAACCCCATAGGAAAGAACCTATTTTAGGTTCCAAAATCAATCCTTAAGGGTTAGAAAAACCCTAGGATAGTCAACCATATGGACTTGATGTTAGTTATAGCCCTAGAACCAATCATGTGATGGTTGAATAGGGAACATTTTGTATCATATTCTATAAAGGCAAAGGATTGGTTATTATATTTACGTCTTGCTTGTGCCATCTAAATTAAATATAATAATGCCCTAGAAAAGTAGGTTCTTATCTACAGCACATCAATTGGCAGAATTGATTATGAGAGGCTGTAGAGAACACTTTCCTAAATGTTCCTAGTCAAGTATTAATATGCAAGGGCAATATTAATACATAAAGACTAGTATGTAGGTCAATTGATGACTTGATCTCACAAGTCATGGATATATGATATCAAGTTGACACATGGGTATATATTAGAGAATATATACTGAACTGACCTGCCATGAGAAAGTTTCATGGATCGTCATATGAGTGTCATAAACTTTCTTATGTGACTATTGGTATGAATAGTCCTCAAACCTGAAGTCACTACGGTTCCCTACATAAGGAGTTATGTACTTTGGTATCGTCAAACGTCACCCGTAACAGGGTGGACCATAAAGGCGACTTGGGTATCAAATTATGCGGAGGGATGTGAGTGATGTAGATGGGATCTATCCCTCCCATATGACGGGAGTGATATCTGTGGGCCCCTTGATTGAGTAGAACTACTAAAACGCATGGTCATGCTCGAATGAGTCAATATGAGATATTGAGCTCATTTGTTTGAGTTAGTTTACTCAGGGATCAAGAAACACATAGATTGATCGAGGATGACACGGTCTATGCCTCATTGGTCAATCTGATATCAAGGATAGAAGGACACGGTCATACATTATAGTAGTCATGGAAAGGTTAGTCGGATCGTGACTTATTTCGTAACTTGGGTAGCAATGATGTATTGCTAGATGCTGCTCATTGCTTGTGTATCTAAAAGAGTTTAGATCCACTGTCAACGTTATGAGAGCCTATAGGGTCACACACAAAGAGCATGATGATTAGAAGAATTAGTGCATTCTAGTTTGACTAGAATAATTTGGGAATAAGCTTAAGTACAAAATGGTTTTTGGACTTTAAGCTTAATGAGAATTTTAGCTTGTTGATTTAATGAGATTAATTCAATATGCTAAGCTTATTAATTTAATAAGATTAAATAATAATGTTATCATGATAGCCTAAGCTTAATTGATTTAATAAGATTAATTCAATATGTTACCTTATTGATTTAATGAGATTAATTCAATATGATAACATAAGCTTATTGAATTAATAAGATTAATTCAACATGCATGAATGCCACATAAGCATGCCACCTAAGCTTGATGAGGTGGAAGGAGACAAAGGGTTTTGACCTTTGGAATTTCTCCACATGTGGTCGGCCAATTGATTGCATTGAATGTGATAGGAGGTGAAAGGTTTTTTCAATCCTATAAAACACTCCATGGGGTGGCCGGCCAAATGGTGGAAGCTTGAGGCTTGGAGAGAGCTTGGTGGTGAGAGGCTTTGGTTGTGTGGCTTTTGTGAGTGTAGGCTAGCAAGAAGAGTGGTCTTCTTCTTCCTTTCCCTTTTTCCCTACCTTCCTCTTTTTTAGGGACTTCTCTAGCAAGAAGTAAAGGAGAGCTCTTCTAGTTTCTTTTGTGAGACAAGAGCTTGCTCGTGTGGATACATATAGAGGCACGGACATTTGAACGTGCTAAAAGATCCAACAAACCCAAGGAGAAGCGGGATTAAAAAAGGCACGCAACAAAGGTAATATTCTCCTATAAGATAGGTTTTGAGAAATTTATTTTTTTTGTACGAGGTTTTCTTTCGCAAGGATCACTTGGAAGGGATCCTATTTTTCCATTGCGCATATGCTATTTTGCATAAAAAAGATCCCTACAGTGGTATCAGAGCCACTTGCGAAAGATTGTATAAAAAAAATAGGTTTTCTCTATTTTATATATGATATAGAAGTAGGATAAATTTTATTATGAGTTGATAATTGCATTAGTAATTTTTCAAACATAATAAAATATTTGATGTCTTTTAAAAGTTAAAATTGACATGGTGCATGGTTATGGCCTAGTCCCAAAAAGTTTGTGAATATGTGTGTTGTAATTCTTAATACGGCCTGCGTGTCGTGCCTTTCTCCTAAAATTCTTGTTGTAAAAATTAGTTTTAGACTCGAATGTAACTCGAGTATTTCTCCTTTTGTAATATACAAAATAAAGATGGAGGGTCCATTGGAAGATGACGTTACAAGGAGGAAGTCAACAACACAAGACAACCAAAAGGAAGCACTTGGGAGAAGATGCTATCCCTAGGTTGACCAATCAATCTTTTCATTGGCTTGAGAAGATTGTAGAATAAGGGTCATAACCATGACACGCTTAGTTTAATATGTATGTGATGCATGTTAATTTAGCTTATATGTGATGTATGCTAATATGTATGTGATGCATGTTTAAGTTTATTTCTTAATAAGTCAAAAACGATATGCCTACTAAAGTTTGGTACTCACTACTTCCTCGATCATTTGTTGTTGGGTTTGCCAAAGCAAAGCAATGCATTTTATCTTGGAAGAGTGCGAGTGGACAATCGTGATGTCCCACTACCAAACTTGGTTAAGACTTAATTAAGTTTTTCTTAATTAATTAAGAAAGTAGAGGCATATATTAGCTTTGAACATAAGTTTTAAAAATTAGTTTTTGTGTGATTTCCTAACATCAGCTTTGTCTTAGAAAGTGGTCGTTGCTCCGATATCAAAGAAGGCCTCTGTGCCTCGCCACGGCTTTAGGAATAAGCACTATACTAATCTAAACTTAACCAAAGCTATTAAAGAGTTACATCAGATGTAATTGGCAAAATTGTTTACCTATCATAATACCACGTCTTGGGCGATTAGCCAAAGCTAACTCAAGACGAAGTATGATGTGAATCTTTATCCCACATAAATTTATAGCTAAATAGAAGCTAATGATGTAAGCAAAATGTGTTTGCCTACATCAATGATTAGCTCATATCAAAGCTATGAGAATTTAGTGGGAGCCTCATTTAATTAAAGGCCTAATTAAATGACTTAGGTATGATACTTAATTTTGCATTTTAATGTCAGAGATCATCATGTCATCTAACACGACACACCCTCAACTCATGCGATCCGCCCTGAGAAAGACAAGCTCAATGGAGCTAACTTTCTAGATGTATAGGAACTTGAGGATTATCCTCAAGCAAGAACGTAAACTGTATGTCCTAGAGCAGCTATCCTCAAACCCGCCTACGCCACTGCTGTGGTAAAAGGATGCTTATAAGAAGCATCAAGATGACGCATTAGATGTGTCATGTATTATGCTTGCCACCATGAACTCTAAGCTTCAGAAGCAACATGAGAACATGGATGCCTATGATATGGTTGATCATTTGAAACAACTATATCAAGGACAAGCTAGGCACGAGCGTTTTGAAGTGTCTAAGGCTCTTTTTGCATGCAAGATGCAAGAAGGAACACCTGTAGGAACTCACATACTTAAAATGATAGGGTACGTTGAGAACCTTGAAAGACTAGGTTTTCCACTGAGCCAAGAATTGACAACCGATGTTATCCTGCAATCATTGCCGGAAGCATATAATCAATTCGTCATGAATTATAATATGAATGAAATTGATAAGCCTTTGCCTGAGATTCTCAGCATGTTAAGAACTATTGAACCGAATCTCAAGAAGAAAGTTAGTAATGTACTAATGGTCAAGAAGGGCAAAAGTAAGCGCAAAGGCAAGGGTAAGACCCAAGCCAAAGGCAAGGTCAATTCATCCACTTCAAAGGGTAAAGGTAAAGTACCTAAGGAAGGGGATTGTTTCCATTGCGGTGAGACTGGACACTAGAAGCGGAACTGCAAAGTCTACCTTGAGGAAGTAAAGAAGAAAAGAAGTGGGACTTCTGCCTCAGGTATACACGTTATAGAAGTTAATCTATCTATTTCTTCTACATGGCTATTAGATACCGGATGTGTATCTCACATTTGTACTAATGTGCAGGGACTGAGAAATAGTAGACTAATGGCAAAGGGCGAAGTGGACCTACGAGTAGGCATTGGCGCAAAAGTTGCTGCTGTAGCTGTAGGAACATATTCTTTGTCTTTGCCCACTGGGTTTATCTTAGAACTAGAGGAGTGCTTTTATGTTCCTGCATTAACGAAGAACATAATTTCTGTATCTTGTTTAGACAAGAAAAACTTTTCTTTTATAATAAAGGACAATTGTTGTTCCATTTATTTGAATGAAATGTTCTATTGTAATGCACCACTTATGAATGGTCTCTATGTTCTAGATTTAGAAAACCCAATTTATAACGTAAATACCAAACGGTTCAAATCGAATAATTTGAACCAAACATATCTCCGCATCACGCCTAGGTCACATAAATGAAAAATGCATATCCCAACTCCATAAAGATGGATTATTGGACTCATTTGATTTTGAATCATATGAGGTATGCGAATCTTGTCTTTTAGGAAAGATGACTAAAACTCCATTTAGTGGACATGGCGAGAGAGCGACGGACTTGTTAGGACTCATACATACTGATGTATGTGGCCCTTTCAATGTCGAAGCCAGAGGAGGATATAAGTACTTTATTACTTTCACTGATGATATGAGTAGATTTGGCTACTTATATTTGATGAGACATAAGTCAGAATCCTTTAAAAAGTTCAAAGAATTCAAGAATGAAGTACAAAATCAACTTGGTAAGCGTATTAAGCTACTTTGATCAGATCAAGGTGGTGAATACCTTAGTCAAGAGTTTCGTGATCACCTGGCTGAGTGTGGGATAATATCCCAACTCACTCCACCTGGAACACCACAATGGAATGGTGTATCTAAGAGGAGAAATTATACTCTATTAGATATGGTACGATCAATGATGAGCCAGACTGATCTGCCTACTTCCTTTTAGGGTTTAGCCCTAGAGACAGCCGCTTTCACACTTAATTGCGTCCCATCAAAAGCCGTAGAAAAGACACTATATACGTTATGGACTGGGAAGAGTCCCAAAATGTCTTTTATAAAGATTTGGGGTTGTGAAGCTTATGTTAGACGTCAAGTCTCAGATAAACTAAAACCCAAATCAGATAAGTGTTATTTTGTAGGATATCCCAAGGAAACTAAGGGATATTACTTTTACAATCCCACACTTGGCAAGGTGTTTGTTGCCAGAAATGTTGTCTTTCTAGAAAGAGAATTTATTTCTAGAAAAACTAGTGGGAGTAAAATTCATCTTGAAGAAATTCAAGATGAAGATAACACTAAGGCTTCGATGGAAAATGAACAGGCACCACAAAGTGTTGTGGATGAGGAAATTGTTGCCCAAAGAGTTGTGGAGCAAACACCTGTTCAAGTAGACCAACCTCTTCGTAGATCTGATAGGATCCGTCGTCAATCCGAGAGATATTCTTTTCTCTTGACTGACAATGGTGATGTATTGCTTGTCGATCTTGACGAGCCTACATCCTATCAAGAAGCTATGATGAGCCCAGATTCCGAGAAATGGCTAGAGGCCATGAGATCCGAAATGGAATCCATGTACACTAACCAAGTATGGACTTTGGTTGATCCACCTGAAGGGGTAAAACCCATTGGGTGTAAGTGGGTCTTTAAAGTAAAGACTGACATGGATGGTAATAAGCATACCTATAAAGGTAGATTGGTGGCTAAAGGATTCAAACAAATTCATGGTATTGACTATGATAAAACCTTTTCACCAGTTGCGATGCTTAAATCCATTCGGATCATACTTGCTATTGCAGCCTACCACGATTATGAGATCTAGCAGATGAATGTCAAAACTGCTTTTCTGAATGGAAAGCTACTCGAGGATGTGTACATGACACAGCCTGAGGGTTTTGAAGATCCAAAGCATCCTGGAAAGGTATGCAAACTGCAAAGGTCCATTTATGGACTAAAGCAAGCCTCTCGAAGCTAGAATCTTCGATTCGATGATGCAATCAAGGAGTTTGGTTTCATCAAGAATGAAGATGAACCTTGTGTCTACAAGAGAAATAGTGGGAGCACAGTTGTATTTCTTATCTTGTATGTAGATGACATATTTCTCATCAGAAATGATATTCCCTCACTCCAGTCTGTGAAGATGTGGTTAGGGAATTATTTCTCGATGAAAGACTTAGGTGAAGCTACCTATATTCTAGGCATCAAGATCTATAGAGATAGATCTAAAAGATTACTTGGCCTAAGTCAGAGTACATACATTGATAAAGTGCTAGATCGTTTTGCTATGCAAAAGTCCAAGAAAGGATTTCTGCCTTTATCACATGGTGTGAGTCTTTCGAAGACTCAATGTCCCTCTTCTAAGGAGGAGAGAGATCGCATGGATAAGATCCCTTATGCATCTGCTATAGGGTCTATCATGTACGTCATGCTTTGTACTCGTCCTAACATCTCGTATGCTTTGAGCATGACGAGTAGATACCAGTCGGATCCAGGTGAAAGTCACTGGATAGCAGTCAAAAATATTCTTAAATACTTACGAAGAACGAAAGAATATTTCCTGATATTTGGAGGCAATGAGGAGCTAACTGTAAAAGGTTACAGTGATGCAAGCTTCCAAACAGACAAGGATGACTATAGATCGCAATCGGGGTACGTGTTTTGCCTGAATGGTGGAGCTGTGAGCTGGAAGAGTTCGAAGCAGGACACAGTTGCTGATTCTACAACAGAAGCCGAGTATATTGCTGCATCTGATGCAGCAAAGGAGGTTGTTTGACTCCGCAAGTTCATTAGTGAACTTGGGGTAGTTCCTAGCATTGCAGATCCAATAGACCTCTATTGTGACAACAATGGGGCTATTGCACAGGCTAAGGAACCTCGATCACATCAGCGGACCAAACACATACTGCGGCGCTTCCATCTCATTCGAGAGATCATCGATAGAGGAGATGTGAGGATATGCAGAGTACCGACAGAAGCTAACATCGCAGATCCATCACCAAGGCTTTCAGTACGCAGGAAGCATGATGGTCACACTAGGTCACTAGGTATCAGATATTATAGTGATTGGTACTAGTGCTAGTGGGAGATTGTTAGTTATAGCCCTAGAACCAATCATGTGATGGTTGAATAGGGAACATTTTTTATCATATTCTATAAAGGCAAAGGATTGGTTATTATATTTACGTCTTGCTTGTGCCAGCTAAATTAAATATAATAATGCCCTAGAAAAGTAGGTTCTTATCTACAGCACATCAATTGGCAGAATTGATTATGAGAGGCTGTAGAGAACACTTTCCTAAATGTTCCTAGTCAAGTATTAATATGCAAGGGCAATATTAATACATAAAGACTAGCATGTAGGTCAATTGATGACTTGATCTCACAAGTCATGGATATATGATATCAAGTTGACACATGGGTATATATTAGAGAATATATACTAAACTGACCCGCCATGAGAAAGTTTCATGGATCGTCATATGAGTGTCATAAACTTTCTCATGTGACTATTGGTATGAATAGTCCTCAAACCTGAAGTCACTACGGTTCCCTACATAAGGAGTTATGTACTTTGGTATCGTCAAACATCACCCATAACAGGGTGGACCATAAAGGCAATTACTGGATATATAACAAATTATGCGGAGGGATGTGAGTGATGTAGATGAGATCTATCCCTCCCATATGACGGGAGTGATATCTGTGGGCCCCTTGATTGAGTAGAACTACTAAAACGCATGGCCATGATCGAATGAGTCAATATGAGATATTGAGCTCATTTGTTTGAGTTAGTTTACTCAGGGATCAAGAAACACATAGATTGATCGAGGATGACACGGTCTATGCCTCATTGGTCAATCTGATATCAAGGATAGAAGGACACGGCCATACATTATAGTAGTCACGGAAAGGTTAGTCGGATCTTGACTTATTTCGTAACTTGGGTAGCAATGATGTATTGCTAGATGTCGCTCATTGCTTGTGTATCTAAAAGAGTTTAGATCCACTGCCAACGTTATGAGAGCCTATAGGGTCACACACAAAGAGCATGATGATTAGAAGAATTAGTGCATTCTAGTTTGACTAGAATAATTTGGGAATAAGCTTAAGTACAAAATGGTTTTTGGACTTTAAGCTTAATGAGAATTTTAGCTTGTTGATTTAATGAGATTAATTCAATATGCTAAGCTTATTAATTTAATAAGATTAAATAAATATGTTATCATGATAGCCTACGATTAATTGATTTAATAAGATTAATTCAATATGTTACTTTATTGATTTAATGAGATTAATTCATTATGATAACATAAGCTTATTGAATTAATAAGATTAATTCAACATGCATGAATGTCATATAAGCATGCCACCTAAGCTTGATGAGGTGGAAGGAGACAAAGGGTTTTGACCTTTGGAATTTCTCCACATGTGGCCAACTCCTTGTTTGATTATTTTTCAATGCAATTGATTGCATTGAATGTGATAGGAGGTGAAAGGTTTTTTCAATCCTATAAAGCACTCCATGGGGTGGCCAGCCAAATGGTGGAAGCTTGAGGCTTGGAGAGAGCTTGGTGGTGAGAGGCTTTGGTTGTGTGGCTTTTGTGAGTGTAGGCTAGCAAGAAGAGTGGTCTTCTTCTTCCTTTCCCTTTTTCCCTACCTTCCTCTCCTTTAGAGACTTCTCTAGCAAGAAGTAAAGGAGAGCTCTTCTAGTTTCTTTTGTGAGACAAGAGCTTGCTCGTGTGGATACATATAGAGGCACGAACATTTGAACGTGCTAAAAGATCCAACAAACCCAAGGAGAAGCGGGATTAAAAAGGGCACGCAACAAAGGTAATATTCTCCTATAAGATAGGTTTTGAGAAATTTATTTTTTTTGTACGAGGTTTTCTTTCGCAAGGATCACTTGGAAGGGATCCTATTTTTCCGTTGCACATATGCTATTTTGCATAAAATAGATCCCTACACTTGACCTATATCATATTTTTGGTTGACTTAGGATGGCGGGACAATATTTTTGAAATAGTGTTGGGTGATGACAATGTGCCCAAAATAGATAATAATGCTTATATCATGATAATTAATGTAATTTCTATGTATATGTGCAATCATGATTTATTATTTTGAAATTTGGCACATCATCATGAGATATAGTGTTAAATCATGCCTTAGGTGATATTTTACTTATTATCATGATATAATACCTAATGCATGATTAAAAATTGATGAATACATGTATTTCATGATCATAATGTGAAATTCACACATATATGTCTTTATGATCATGAGGATTGTTAGGATGATACTTAACCTTGATAGAATTGCATGAATATAATGGTTAAGTATATACAAATACCCTCTAGGATACATCTCACACTCACTATAGGCTACCATGATTGAAAACTTAGCATGGGTGAGATGTTAGGATGATACAAATGTCCACTAATGCCTATGACATTTAGATGGTCATTTAAGGTATCAAAATAGCAATAATAGACCAATCATAGGGAATGCTTATGTTTAATTCATAGACATATTGCCCAAAGATCATGGTTGGATATTTCATATGTTTTCAAAATAATTTCTTACTTTAAAATCTATGTATTCATGTTTTGAAACAATTTGATGCAAAACTAGGTGTTAAACTTGATACTAGAATGATAAAAAACCTAGTGGTTTTTAAAACTTTTGGATTTTTGTCAAATCTCTGAAAATATAATGACTTTTCATGAAAAACTATTTTTCACTGATAAAGAATCTTACAAGAAATATGTGCCCCAAATTTCATGATTTTTCGAATTTTTTGGAATTTTTAATGCATTTCTGAATTTCGTCCCGAAAAATCAGAATTTCAAAAGGTGCGATCGGTAGTCCGAACAATGATCGTGGCTGATATTTCGAACAGTAAAGGCTGATTTCAGTTATTAAACTAATTTTTGGTATTTTCCTTCTATTATACTTGATGCCATGAGTTTATAACTTAGTGTTAATCTTTTTGATGGTGTCAAAAGGGGAGAAATGATTATGTTTAAGTAAATTATGATAGGGGGAGAGAGAGTTTCATGGATTAAGGGGGAGTTGCATGTTGCTATATCATGTTTATGTTTACATGCTTTCTTTCCTTAGAAATTTCTATCAAATGTTTTTACCTAACTTAAACAGATTGCCACACATCAAAAAGGGGGAGATTGTTAGGGCAATCTCTTGTCATGATAAGATTTTGATGTGTGTAGCAAAGGGTTTAAGTTAGGGTGTTAGTGTGATTTGATATGTGCGTTGGAGTCTTGCAAGGCTTAGTAATTCGTACATGGAGTCATGGCAAGATTCACAACTCATGACTCGATCCTTGAGTCGGTGAAGGATGGCTTTGCGGAAGTCGTGCGCTTGGAGCATCCGAGGGACCGTCGGACGAGGAGCTTGGAGTGAAGCCGGAGGAAGTAGACTTCGAGGCAAGAGACGCGAAGGAGCATTGCAGAGCCGTGCGCCTGATGCTGCCGAGGGACGTGGCCGAGGACGAAGATAACTTCGAAGGCGAGGGACTCCGAGAGATGAGAGTGAGCGAATGTAACCCGGGAAGGGGTAGTAGCTCTAAAATGAAACTTGGCCATTTGGCTAAGTGTCGGATGGGATTTCGACACCATTGCCAAGACCATCGATCATTCTCAAGGCGCGGTGATCGTCGAAGGGGTTTGCAGAACGCTCGTAGCCGATCGGGCGGTCGACTACGGAGGCGTGATCGTGATGAGGTCCATCAGTCGACTGCCAAGTATTCTGTTGGACTACAACGGTCGGGATCCGACGTGTTCGGAGGCCGTTGGAGTGGCGGCAGTCGACTGCCAAGGGCAGCAGTCGACTGGTGGCGGCCAACGGGAAGAAAATCTTCCTCTCTATAAAAAGAGAGGGTGTGGGCTTTTAGATGGCTAATGCTTATGCTCTAAGTGATCTTCCAAGTGCCCCACAAGCTTTAAACTCTTCTTACTTGCTTTTACTCCATTCTTATTGTAAGAAGAGTGATCTTGATTGTAAAGGTTACCTCCACCTAGCTTGGTGCAAAGGAGAGACCAATAGTGATTGGCTTTGGAGGAGTGATTCACCTCGGACGAATCGGGATCGTGGATTAGCGGCATATCCGTGAACCACGTTACGACATTGTGTTAGCATTGTCTTTTTCCTTTGTTTTGTCTTTATTTGTTTAATTTGCTTGTATTGTTATTTCCGCTTGCACTAATCTAATTGTAGACGAGCAAATTACGACATCCATCGTAAGAGGGCTATTCACCCCCCTCTAGCCGGCCGTTTCGATCCCCAACAACTTTGTTAGATCATTTCCTATCACGAAAATTTGATTTTAAAAATATGTTACCTCTAGATTTTGGTATTGACACAAACTCGAGATCTTGCAAAAGTTATGATATTTTTGTAAGCTTTGTATCACTTTTGCTTATCAATTGAAAATTATTTTTGAAAGTTTGATAAACATAGATTAAATTTTATTTTATTTGACATTTCCAATCATATTCTTGGAGCTATATGCACATTAATTGTGCATAAGTCTTCCCAATGATTGGTCCAATGAGGGATTAATGTCTCTAGATGACACTTTGGTTCATAGTAATGCATCATAACAAGCATGATGAATCAAGTGCATCTTCCTAACATCTCACATGATGTTTAAGTGTCTAAATACACAGATCATGGTTTCTTAGGTCTATTGTGAGATGTTTAGAGGTATAAAACCTAGATTTTCTATGGGATCATGCAAACCTACACTTTTATTCTACAAAGCACATTCCAAGTTCTCTCCTAAGTGATGAAAATTCTATTTCGGGGAGAGGCTTGGTAAAGATGTCGGCTAGGTTGGACTTAGATTTAATGTAATTGAGCTCAATGTCCCCCTAGCCACATGATCCCTAATGAAGTGATGTTTCACTTCAATGTGCTTGGTCCTAAAGTGATGCACCAGATTTTTGGTCAAATTTATGGTGCTCACATTATCACAAAATACTTTTATGTTGGAGTAAAATAGCTCATAGTCTTCTAAAGTATGTTTCATCCATAGTAATTGAGCTACATGACCACCCATAGTCACATACTTGGCCTTGGTGGTGGATAGGGCAACACAAGGTTGCTTCCTACTACTCCAACTAACTAGGGAGGACCCAAGGAATTGACATCCACCACTAGTACTCTTCCGATCCAATTTGTAACCGGCATAATCGGAATCGGTGTACCCAACCAAATCAAAAGACCTAGTCCTAGGGTACCATAGTCTTATATTTAGTGTGCCTTTAATATATCTTAAGATTCTCTTAACGGCAACTAAATGAGATTCTTTGGCACATGATTGGTACCTAGCACACATACCAACCGTAAATAATATATCGGATCTATTAGCGGTTAGATACAAAAGGCTACCAATCATACTCCTATAGAGTGTAAGATCAATTTGTTTTCCTTCATGATCATTATCTATTTTTGTATTAGTTGTCATAGGGGTTGACACTACTTTAGCATTTTCCAAACCAAATTTCTTAATCATTTCCTTAGCATATTTAGTTTGGTAAATGTAAATTCCTTCACTTGTTTGTTTGACTTGTAAACCTAGGAAGAAATTTAGTTCCCTAACTAGACTCATCTCAAACTCATTTTCCATATTCTTAATAAAGTCTTGAAGAAGTTCATCATTTGTTGACCCAAAGATAATGTCATCAACATATACTTGGGCTACAAAGATGTCCTTTGATGTTGACTTTATAAATAGAGTTTGATCTACACTACTCCTCTTAAAGTCCTTAGAGATTAAGAAAGATGATAATCTTTTATACCAAGCCTGGAGAGCTTGTTTCAAACCATACAAAGCTTTCCTAAGCTTGTATACATGGTTTGGATAGTCCATATTCTCAAACCTGGGAGGTTTTTCTACATAAACCTCTTCCTTAATGAACCCATTTAGAAATGCCGATTTAACGTCCATTTGATGGAGTTTGAAACTCATATAAGAGGCATACCCTAATAGGATCCTAATAGACTCTAATCTAGCAACCGGGGCATATGTTTCATTATAGTTAAGTCCTTCAACTTGATTAAAGCCCCTTGCAACTAACCTTGCCTTATTCCTAGTAATATTTCCTTGGTCATATAATTTGTTCCTAAAGACCCATCTTGTAGTAACGATGGTGTTGTCATTAGGTCTAGGAACTAACTCTCATACTTGACTCCTTTCAAATTGAGTCAATTCATCTTGCATTGCTAAGATCCAATCCGGATCAAGTAATGCATCTTTGATTGTTTTGGGCTTAATTTGAGAAATTAGAGCTATATGACTAGAGGGATCCCTATGAAATGACCTAGTCCTAACACCTTGAGATAGTTCACCTACAATTTGATCTAGAAGATGATTTTAATGAACTCTTATTGTTCTAGGAGGTGTATTAATTTGATCTTGATCATGATTATCCTCAATCCTTCTTTCATCATCGGAATCACCTCTTACTTCCCCTTTATTTGACTCTCCCCCTTGATCATTACCCCCTAAAGTTAAATCTTGAAATTTTTGGATAATTTCTTGATTCCTATCATTGATATCATCATCAATGGGGAATTTCCTAGGGTATGTATTAGAGGTTTCAGCAAATTGAACATTTGAAGATTCCTCAATCTTTTGAGTTCTTTTATTGTAAATTTTATACCCTACACTAGTGGATGAGTAACCAACTAGGATTCCCTCATCCGCTTTGGACTCAAATTTACCTATGTTGTCTTTGGTGTTTAAAATGTAAACTTTGCATCCAAAGACCTTAAAATAGTGAATTGTTGGAATTGTATCATTCCATAATTCAAAAGGGGTTTTGCCTAAAAACTTATGAATTAAAACCCTATTTTGGATATAGCAAGCGGTGTCAACCACTTCCGCCCACAAGTAGCTAGGTAAAGAATATGCATTAAGCATAGTTCTATCCGCTTCTTGTAGGGCACGATTTTTCCTTTCCACAACCCCATTTTAATAGGGTGTTCTAGGACAAGAAAATTCGTGCTTGCACCCTTGTTCTAAGCAAAAGTTTGAGAAATTAGAATTCTCAAATTCTCTACCATGATCACTATGGATCCGGTTGATTTTGAATTTTCTTTCATTTTCTACTATCTTGCTAAATCCTATGATTATTCCTAGGGGTTCATCCTTATTTTTCATGAAAAATACCCAAGTAAATCTAGAAAAATCATCTACTATCACTAAGCAATATTTACTATCAATCATGAAAGGGGTACTATGACAATCAAATAAGTCCATATGCAATAGTTCTAAAGGTAAAGCGGTACTAAGTAAAGTTTTATCTTTGTGTGATGTTCTTGATTGTTTCCCTTCTTGGCATGCATCACACATTTTGTCCTTGAGGTACTTGACTTTTGGCAACCCCTTGACTAACTTCATTTTGGCTATTTTGACAATGTTCTTCATATTGATGTGCCCTAGCCTCCTATGACAAAGTCAACTCTCTTCTTCTTTTGCAATAAGACACTTAGTAGAAACATTAGTAGCATAGGATAAATCAACATAATATATATTTGATTTTCTAAAACCGACTAACATGCAATCATTTAAAGTTTTGTGTCTTATGAAACATTTTGAAGCATCAAATTGAACATCAAAATTGACATCGCATAGTTAACTTACACTAAGCAAATTAAATTTCATGTTTTTAACTAATAAGACTTTATGAATGGAAAGATTTGGGGATACCTCAATTGTACCTTTTCCTAGTATCTTAAGTTTACCACTATTCCTAAAAGACACCTTCCCCTTGCTAGTGTGGTTGATGGTGGAAAATTTGCTCTCATCACCGGTCATGTGTTTTGAGCACCCACTATCAACAATCCATAAGTTTGGTTCTTCTACCTATACAACACAAAAAATGTAAGTCTTAGGCACCCAAATTTTAGGACCATTAGCATCAATCAAAAACTTCTTAGGGACCCAAGCCTTTCTAACCTTGCTCCTAACGGTGGATTTTCTACTAACAAGGGATGTAAAGGCTACCTCTTTTTCCTTAGGCCTATATCCTATTCCGACCTTGTTGTAAATAACCCTTTGATCCTTAATTATCATATCTAGGTATTTAGAGTCATTTGTAAATTTTTCTAAGCATGCTCTTAGTTCACTTATTTCTTTTCTTAATTCATCATTTTCATTTCTAAGTGTACATGTATCATCACAAAGTGGTTCTACATTTTTAAGTGACTTAATTTCTACTTTTAAGTCCTTAATCCTAGTTTTTGATCTATTTAATGCATTTTGAAGACATGCAATGGTTTTGTAAAGTAAATCTACCCTAGGAGAGTTGCTTACCTCATCATCACTTGATGATGATTCGTCGCTTGAAGAAGAGGATGAAGACTCCTCACTTGAGCTTCCGGCTTCCTCCTCCAAAGCCATGAGGGCTAGATTCCGAGTGGCATGACACACTTCTTCATCATTGGAAGAGTCTTCTAAGCTTAGTGTGTCCCATGTTTGTGCTACCATTGCCTCCTTCTTCTTCTTCTCCTTCTTTTCTTTCTTCTCCTTATGCTTCTTTTCCTTCTCCTTCTTCTTCTTTAGTTCCGGGTAATTTGGCTTGATATTCCCTTTCTTGTTGCAACCATAACAAGTTACGTTAGATGACGGAATTGAACTAGTAGAAGACTTACCTCTTGAGGATTGGAACATCCTCCTCACATCCTTCTTGGTGAGCTTCCTTGACCTCCCACCAAACTTCTTGACATAATGAGCCACCTCGCTTGCCGATAGCTCATCTTCACTACTAGATGAATTTTCCTCGGATTCAGATGAGGAAGACACTTCTTTCTTCTCCTTCTTCTTCTTGTCCTTCTTCCCTACAAAAAGAGTTACACCTTTCTCTTTGGATGAAGTGTTAGCTTGCTCGTGCAACTCAAATTCACAAAATAACTCATCTAATTTAACCAAAGAAAGATCCCTAGAGACCTTATAGGCATCTACCATTGAAGCCCATAAGGTTGTTCTAGGGAAGGCTTGGAGTACATACCTTATAAGGTCTCGGTTGTTGACCTTCTCACCTATCACATGTAGTCCGTTGACTACTTCCTTGAAGCGACCATGCATTTGGCTCACGGTCTCGTTGGTCTTCATGGTGAAGCTTTGGAGTTGACCTATCAATAGGTCTCTTTTGGCTCTTTTAGTCTCCTTTGATCCTTCATTCAATTCGATGAGCTTATCCCAAAGCTCTTTTGCGGAGTTGAAAGGCCCGACTTTGGAAAGTTGCTCCTTGGATAGACCACATTGAAGTGTGGTCGTTACTTTTGCATTAGCTTGTGCTTTCTTTGTCATCTCTCATGTCCAATCTTTTGTCGGTAGTGGTGCTCTGAATTCATCAACTGGCTTTTCAAATCCATCTACAATACTAAACCAATTTTCGATGTCATTCATGAGGTAGTATTCCATCCTACCTTTCCAATAGCCGAAATCATTGTCGTCGAAGAATGGAAGCCTCACCGTACTATATCCCTCTTGAAATTGTTGGTGCAGGGGCACTAGATAATCGAACCTGTGTTTTGATTATGGAAAAGACACAAAGTTAAGTCTACATTGTTATCTCACGAGCTAAATCAAGTGTGCAGAAAAGTGTTAAAGCTGGAGCTGAAGGCTAGCGACACCCGGAGGAAGCCGCGGTGGTCGGGCGACACTCGAGTGACTTCGGAGGGAGCCGAAGGAATCGAGTGGAAGGCCGGAAGCGAGAGCTACTATCGAGGTAAGCTCGTGTGAGTGAGAGATTGTAAGGTCGTGTCCTCTTTACGGGGATGACCGTAGGCGGCGATCCGACTAAGACTTCCTGTGGAAGGTCTAGGTCGAGATCGGACGGTTAGAAACCGTCGTATTTATCATTTTCCGAGCTAACCTCTTATTGTAGGGAAGTGGCCAGTGTCGGCAATCATTCTGGAAAATGGAGCGATCGGTGATGCCCATCGATCGGTGATGGGAGGCATCAATCGGTGATGGCGGCGATTGACTTTTCGCTTCTAGGTCAAAACGGATAACGTTTGACGCGGCCACTTCGCGATAAAATTTGGACAACTTCATGATCCATTCCGAAATAAGAGGAGACAAATTCAGAGGCCAAAGTCTGTAAAAGGAGGGGAGGATTCCATCTCCAAATCACATCAAGTTTATTCATCAAGTGCTCCTACAACGCCAACGCTCCAACATCGTCATAACGCCGATGCAACGCCAAGTTTCGATCTTCTTCGTCGGCAGCAGAATCAAGTAATATTTTTGATATTGTATTCTTTGTTTTTCTTCATAACAAGGTGAGGTAGGCTTGTTTCCTCATCCTTGTATATTCGATTTTGTGATCATTGTCTCCTACCTCCAACGAGGAGGAGACGTTATAGTGTTTTGCCCTCCGTACGCGGTCTAGGACCGATAGGGCCTTGGAGTAGCAACCGCTGGGTTGTGAACCAAGTAAAATAAACGTGTTCATTTATTTTCCGCTGTGCTTACTCATTTACTTGTGTATCAATGAACGAATTCGAAAAACGAAAGATTTACGATCGCTATTCACCCCCCCCTCTAGCAACGCTTCTCGATCCAACAATTGGTATCAGAGCGGGGGCGCTAAGATTTGGTGAAACCACCAATCTAGCACGTTTTGGTTTTCTGTTCGTATTTTTCGATTCATTTTTTTTTTTTTGGTCTTTTTCCTCCCGCACTACTAATCCAAGACGAAGTCTTGGTATGTTTTTTTTGGTTGTGTGTTTGCAAGTTTTCTCTCTTGGAGTAGCCGACGGTAAAACGGCTATAACTTTTCGCACAAGTGGACTCACATAACGATCTACCTACCAAATCGAAGCTCTCAGAAAGATTTACATTTCTTACCAGGGTTTACCCTCGTAACAAGCTGTTTCCAGCCCCAAAATCCAACGTTTAGTACCCTTTCGGGGACATCGAAGGTCGTAAGTTTTGAGTTTTTGTTAGTTTTTTTATTCTCCTTATTTATTTCTATTTATTTCCTATTATTTCCCACACTACTAATCCAAGACCAAGTCTTGGAATTTTCTTTGGTTTTTATTTGTGTTTTGCAAGATATTTAATGGCTCACATTGAGGGGTATAGCACCACCCGACCTCCGTTCTTTAACGGAAATGATTTTCGTTATTGGAAAGGTCGGATGGAGTGTTTTCTAAAAACACAAGTCGAGACTTGGATAATAATCCAAACCGACTTTGCTCTACCCACCAATGATCAAGGAGAGGCCTTGGATTTCAACAAGTGGACAAATGCAACCAAGAGGCAAATCGAAGCCGATGCAAGAGCAACCCAAATATTGTAATGCGGCTTGTCCAAGGAGGAACTCAACCGCATCGGACCATTCATTAGCGCCAAAGACCTCTGGAACAAATTGATTGATTTACACGAAGGGATGGTCGATGCTAAGGTATGTAAAAGAGATTTACTTTTAAATAAACTGTACAATCTAAAGATGCAGGATCATGAGATCGCCACCCAACTACATGCGCGGATCCAAGATATCGTCAATGGTCTTCATTCGATCGGGCAAGCCATAGAGAACCGGGACCTTATAAGGTACGCTCTAAATGCTTTCCCTAGAACTACCTTGTGGGCATCCATGGTCGATGTCTACAAGGTCTCTAAGGACCTTTCGAAGCTTAGGTTAGATGAATTATTTTCTGAGTTTGAACTTCATGAGCAAACTAATGTGGTCCGGGCCGAGAGAGGTATTGCTCTACTTGCAGGACAAAGAAGGAAGCCACCTACTAAGCAAGTCGATGAACTCGAACCCGAAGACGAATCCGAATCCGAAGAGGAGGCCATAATAGTCAACATTGTGCGGAGAATAGTTCAACAAGAAAGGAGGAAATTGAAGAATGAGAACCAAAAGAAAAAGGGAGCAAGGAAAGCCTTTCATGCAACTTGGAACAACAGAGAAGACATAGCTTTCATGGCGAAATCAATTGAGTCAGACACGGAGACCGAACCTGAACTTGAGTCAGAACCTGAGGATGACTCGGACTACAAAGCTACCTTCAAGTCAAGCCATGGATACGCATCCGGTTCAAAAGATACCCTTAAAGTGAGTCGAACTTTATTTAATACTTTACATAATACGGTTAGGATTTTGTCTAGGAAATTAGTTAAGTCCGAGTCCAAGGTCGAGACCCTGGTTGAGGAGGTCAAACTCCTCAAACACAAGGTCTCCCTAACCTCTTCGACTAGTCAAGTTCGAGAAGAGCACCCAACTCGAGCTGAAAAGCTCGAAGTTGAGAACTCTCTCTTGAAAAGTCAAGTTGAAGATCTTAGGAACACGTTGGAAAGGTTCACTTCGGGATCCAAAGGACTTGATCTCCTACTTGGATCTCAAAGGGTTGTGTACAACAAGGCTGGACTAGGGTTTAACTCAAACACGACTAATAGGTCGTATATGTCGATTGTAAGTCGACATAGGAAACATGTCCAAGCATGGGTCCCTAAGAACTTTTTGATTTCAACTCTAGGATCCAACCCGTACTGAGTTCCCAAGGACCAAATCCACTATGTGGATAGACCGAACCGATTCAATGGTCTAGGGGGAGCCAGTACAAAATATGTTTGTGCTTTAACTTAGAAATTGTATGCTTTAGCTTAGAAAGTTTGTGTTTTAAAACGTGTGAGCTCACTTAGAACACGTACATAACCAACTAAAATCCTACGAAAAGATTGAGCCTCGGGGAGCCTCTTTTCAAAAAAAAAAAAAATAACCAGTTAGACTAGGAAATAGTCTTAGGTGAGTCAAGTCATCATTTTCTTGAAAATAGCTTTGTCTAAGGAAGTGGTCGATGATCCGATAAAAGAAGGCCCCTGTGCCTCGCCACGACCTGGAAGCCATGATCTTGAAAAGGTAAACTTGACAAGCCTAGGGTCAAATCCAAATCTAACATAAAATTACTTGAGCCTAAATGCACTTAATCAACTTAATTGGAAGTCATCTCACAAAAACACATAAGTATAACATGCTTGATCATATAGACACAGGTGAGATGTTAAGGATAATTGAAATATAGTTAAAACAACCTCTTCAAAATACTACTTATTTTCTCAACTATTGTACTTAACAACTCTTAGGCCAAAGTTTAGCGCCCCCTACATCTCTTATACTTCATATATTTGACTAAGGGGGAGAGCAAACTAACCCTAAAGGGTTATATTACAAACCTTTAGATTATTGGTGCAAAGGGACACACCTCGAACCAATCTATCTAATTACTGCTAGACACATGCTTGGACTCATAGCTGATTTATCTTGATGCATACATATACCATATTGTTTTTAAACCCCTATTTTACATAACAAACCCCAACATTTATTTTGATTTATGGCAAAAGGGGGAGAAGAGAGAAAGTTAAGGGGGAGTAACACAAAATTTATTTAATTTTGGACTAAAGTATCTCTTTCAAAACTCACCTAGGGTTAAGGGGGAGTTTTGGTTAAGGGGGAGTTTTTGAAAATGACATTCATCATTTACTATACTTGTTTTATGCTTTAATTTTCCTTAACTTTGTGTTGGTTTGCCATAGATCAAAAAGGGGGAGATTGTTGGTGCAGGGGCACTAGATAATCGAACCTGTGTTTTGATTATGGCAAAGACACAAAGTTAAGTCTACATTGTTATCTCACGAGCTAAATCAAGTGTGCAGAAAAGTGTTAAAGCTGGAGCTGAAGGCTAGCGACACCCGGAGGAAGCCGCGGTGGTCGGGCGACACTCGAGTGACTTCGGAGGGAGCCGAAGGAATCGAGTGGAAGGCCGGAAGCGAGAGCTACTATCGAGGTAAGCTCGTGTGAGTGAGAGATTGTAAGGTCGTGTCCTCTTTACGGGGATGACCGTAGGCGGCGATCCGACTAAGACTTCTTGTGGAAGGCCTAGGTCGAGATCGGACGGTTAGAAACCGTCGTATTTATCATTTTCTGAGCTAACCTCTTATTGCAGGGAAGTGGCCAAGTGCGATCATTCGGAAAATGGAAGCGATCGTGATGCCCATCGATCGGTGATGGGAGGCATCGATCGGTGATGGCGACGATTCAGCTTTTTCGCTAGGTCAAAACGGATAACGTTTGACGCGGCCACTTCGCGATAAAATTTAGACAACTTCATGATCCGTTCCGAAATAAGAGGAGACAAATTCAGAGGCCAAAGTCTATAAAAGGAGGGGAGGATTCCATCTCCAAATCACATCAAGTTTATTCATCAAGTGCTCCTACAACGCCAACGCTCCAACATCGTCATAACGCTGACGCAACGCCAAGTTTCGATCTTCTTCGTCGGCAGCAGAATCAAGTAATATTTTTGATATTGTATTCTTTGTTTTTCTTCATAACAAGGTGAGGTAGGCTTGTTGCCTCATCCTTGTATATTCGGTTTTGTGATCGTTGTCTCCTACCTCCAACGAGGAGGAGACGTTATAGTATTTTGCCCTCCGTACGCGGTCTAGGACCGATAGAGCCTTGGAGTAGCAACCGTTGGGTTGTGAACCAAGTAAAATAAACGTGTTCATTTATTTTCCGCTGAGCTTACTCGTTTACTTGTGTATCAACGAACGAATTCGAAAAACGAAAGATTTATGATCGCTATTCACCCCCCCCCTCAGCGACGCTTCTCGATCCAATAGAAATGTCATGCTTCGGTTGATGGTTAGATCTTCCGATGCGATCCGGGCTCTAATACCACTTGAAAGGGATCCTTGGATGGCTAGAGGGGGGGTGAATAGCCTCTTTTCATTTTCTACAAAATGATTAGCGGAAACACAACAAATACAATAATAATAGAAATAAAAATGCAATGCTAACACGGAAGCTTTTACATGGTTCGGAGATAACGCACCTACTCCACGGTGATCCTTAAGGTGGATCAACCCAAATCGATCTTCACTAATAAGCTTTTTCTTTTACAAAACCTCCTCTTCTTACAAAGGATGAAAATGAAGATTAGAGAAGAGGAAGGGATTTAAAACACTTAGAAAGCTTAGAAAATTTTTGGGAGCTTAAGAGAATGATCAAAATATAAGTATTAAGCTCTTCTTGCTCCCCTTGGCCTCTTTTTATAGGAAAGAGCCTCTTTTTCCCATTAGAGGTCCATCAGTCGACTGATGAATTACATCAGTCGACTGTCGTCGCGGCTAACGGCTTCTGAATAGCCAGATTTGTGGGATTTGCAGTCATCATCACCAACGGGAGGACTATCAGTCGACTGCCAACAGTAGCAGTCCGACTGATGCTACCCGTAGCCGACTGGCTAGTCGGCTATGAGCCTTTTTGTTCGTGGCAGTTGACTGTCAATAATGGAAGTCGACTGCCAGCTTGTATACGACAGTCCGGTCTGAGTCGACTATCATCAATTCGACTGGGATAACTCCCAGTCGACTGTCAGCAGCTCTCCGACCTCTAATGCTGCATTTTGAAAGGTGAGTTTGACTGGCATAATGTTCCAGTCGACTGGCACACCCCAAGTATGACTAATTCATACTTGAAAATATACCCTAAGCCTAGACTTAACCTTCTAGCTTCTCCATCAGCCTTGCGCCTCCAAGATTTCTCTGAGTCCACGACTCTATCCATGCGCTTGCCTTCAAAAGCTTCCTTCGGTTTCGTCATGCTTTGGTTTCTTCTTTGCTAAAGTACGCTTGGACTTTACGCTGCCAAGACTACATGCTTGGACTTATTCCACCAAGACTTGCCTTTAGTCTTCCTTTGCCAAGGACTGCTTGGACTTTACGCCGCCAAGACTACATGCTTGGACTTACGCCGCCAAGACCTTTTCTTTGACTTCTCTTTGCCAAGATCACACTTGGATTTGTCTTTTATCAAGTCTTCATACTTGGATTTTTCTGTCACTTAAACATGTTCATAATTAGATCACAAAGCATTGCCTATCTTAGATGATTGTCCAAACATCAAAACATATAAATGCTTGGGGCATTGTTGCACCAACATTAGAGGGATCCGATAGATGTGAGGCTGACGGAGGTGAATAGAAGGCTTAGGTCTAGGCTAAGAGTGGTCTAGCAAGTATGGGGGCACCATACTTGGGTTAAAACCTCATGTTTGAGGTGTATCAGTCGACTGAGACTATGGTCAGTTGATTGATGGGAGTCAACTAGAGTTCGACTGCTGGAATTGACCTAGCAATCGACTACCAGTATTGGGCAGTCGACTGATGGCCTGAGCAGTCGACTGATTTGGAGATCAGTCGATTGCTGGTCGAGAATTCGAGCACAGTGAGTTCTCCAGTCGAGTGATCAGGCTGAGCACTCGACTGATTGGCTCATCAATTGACTGATGGTATATCCTTTGGACTTATCCAACGTGGTTCATGCCATTGTGAGACAACGACTACAGGGGCAGTTGATTGATGATCCCGATCAGTCGACTGCTAGATGAAATCCAGCCCAAGGAGAAGTTTTAAAGGGAGCTCGTTGAGGAGGGATTTGACATCGGTTCTTGGACATCTTTGGGATAATTTGTTGCTGCAAATCTGGGTCTCCAAGTGCAACTCAAGCAACCAAACAAGCAAGCATTGAAAAGCTCTTTGTAAAATTTTCTTTACTTGCATTTTAGTGTATTTTTCTTGTATTTCATTCTTATTGTTGTAAGAACTATTGTACAAGGTTTCTCCACCTCCGGATTGTTCCGAGAATGAGTTATTGTTATAGTGGTGTGTGATTGGCATCGCTAGGGCTCTTACGAGCCTAATCCGTGAAGTAGGAACCATTCGGTTCCGAACCACATTACATCGTATTGTTGTGCTTGTGTTTGTATTGTATTTATTTTATTATTTCTATTTCCACTGCGTATAACACTTTTTGTAGCAAGCATGCAATCGACAAATGAAATCCATCAAGCCAAGCGACGACGCTATTCACCCCCTCTAGCGGCCATCGAACGTTCCTACAATTGGTATCAGAGCAAGGCCGCTCTTCAAGGATTAACAACCAAGAGAGCACTGCTAGAGGGTGAAGAGATGGATTTTGAAAAACAACTAGGATGAGATATCAACACTCTGATCTCATATACCTTCTATGGACAAGAAGGGTTTAGGCAATGGAAGGCACGGATTGAAGATTTTATGATGATGATGGACTTAGATGATTGGGCCACTTTGATGGAAGGGTTCAAATTTCCAAGAGGGCCTAAGGGAGGGTTTCTCAAAATGAAGAAGTGGACCAAAGAACAACTTCAAGGATTCAAGAGGAGTAATAAGGTAATCAAATTTTTGAGTGATTTAATTCCTAATGATGTTGTGTCCAAATTAGGAGAATACAAGAATGCAAAGGAATTTTGGAGCGAATTATCCAAGCTCCATGAGAACCCTCAACCGGTCCAAGAGCCCAAAGAAGAAGAATCCTCATCCTCACAAGCAAGTGAGGATTCGAAAGTTGAAGAGGAGTCAACATCCGAGAAGGAAGAAGAGGTGGAGAAGAGGTGGAATTGGAAGAAGTCTCCACCTCTAGGATTGAGGGGGAGGAGAGACTATCCACGCCGGAGCCGAAACAAAATCAAAAAGTCGCTTCAACCTCCGAAAGAAGTGAAGAATCAATTCCGGCACCGACCACCACCCTAGATAACTCAAGCATTTCAGTTAAAATTAAAAATCATATATTATATTTTGAGTGTAGGGAGCATGAACATTACAAGAGTAAGTGCCCTAAGAAGGTCAAGAAGTCTCCACCGACACCTAAAAGTCAAGAGAAAACTAAGGATGTCAATGCCCCACCATTAAAAGCAAGGAGTACATCATTTGCTTCAAATGCCGACAACCGAGACACTACTGGAGTCAATGCCCAAATTGGGAGAAGAAGACTCATGAAGAAGGAGCATCAAATGTAGGGGGAGCCTTAAAAGATAACCCTAAGGTAAAATTTAATAATGTTCATTCCTTAAGTTATAAGCAAAAGCATGCTAGAAATAATTTTAGCAATCTTGCAATTTATCATAAAGAGCATGCTAGAAATATGGAGTATTGCTTAGGTGCTAAGAATGTCAACCTTAAGGATAAGGAGAAATTTGAGACTAATATCCCTAAAAATATTCTACCTAAGGACAAACCTAGATCGACCAATTCTAGACCTATCCTTCCTAGGGAGACCATTAAGAAGATAGAGGATCATCTAGGCATCAACCCTAAATGGATTAGACATATGTCTAGAAATAAGAATATCTCAAGAGTTAATGAAAAATAAAAAATTGAGATATTAGAAAAGGAAAATCAAGTCTTGAGGTCAAGACTTGAGAAAATGAAAAGGACCCTTAGGAATATACAAAATCAATTTAAGGGGTCAAATGGTCAAAGTCAAGGGCTTAGGAGACAAAAGTCAACCAAGGGCAAGAAAGGTTTGGGTCACAAACCTAAGCCTAAGGAGGTCTATCATAGTGTTCCATTCGATTACAGAACACAACTTAGGTCTAGGAAGACCAAGGTTACTAGGGAAGTCATCCCTAAGGGTAACCAAGGTGTGTGCCTAGTGGCTAGGGTTTTGAAGAAACCTAGGAAAGCCACTAAGAAGGTTACAAGGGGAGTTACCCCTCGAGTTAACCTAGGCAAGACCCAAATGACCAAGGCTACTAAGCCTAGGAGGGTCATTACGAGGGTATTTAGGGAAGTTATCTCTAGCGAATACCTAGTAAACCCAAGGAGCTCCAATAGGTATTGAGTTCCTAGAGCGTGATCGATTCACGCTAGATGAGTTTAGGTGTGCCAACTTTAAATTGATGGGTAGTTAACCTAACCATGGTAAAGGTGGTACTTTAGGTTATTTTCAAGATTATGGATACCTTGGAAATATAGTTGAGTGTTAAATCCTAAAAGAGTTTAGGATGTACCAATATTATGTAAGAAGTTTGATAAATTGATTAAATTGCACAATTTAGGTTTAGAGGTTGGGATGTGCCATTTTGGGTTTTTGGCATACTTGGGATTAATAGTAATATGGAAATTAATGTTAAAATTTAGGTATTATATACCTTTATATTTTATTTGTCATGTTTGATTTGTCATATACCATATCATGACATCATGTTTTATTTTTATCATCTAAATGTCATAATCATGCTTAGGGTTAAGGTTTAATGTCATGTGTATTTAAATTTAATCATATGTCATGACATCATGATCATTGTCCATATTTACTTATGCTATCATTTATGCCATGATCATTCATGCATTAATAAAATTGAATTAAGGACATATGACATGACTTCATTGTATAAGGGAATCAAGTAGTGTTGTCTTAGAAAAATACATGAAACCCTAGTTTAGGATGAACAAGGATATGAGTTGAGTTCAAGGTGCATAGTTTTTGCATCTAGATGAACTAAAACTCATGTATATTATTGATGGATCATTAGGAAAGCTTATGTTCAAGTCATGTACATTAAACCAAAAGAATATGATCCAATATAAGGTTTTGAAAATATTTTAAAATCATTTTGAAAAACCTTGGTGTAGTCTATCTTTTGATAGAAGTCACCATTGATGAAGTTGATACAAAGTGAGTTAAAACATTGAAGTTTTTCTTCACTTTTGAACTTTGTGTCAATTTCATAATGTTATGGGTAAATTACTTTTCAAATATTTTTCACCCATTGTATTGGTAATATATATTATACGTATGAAGTTTCATGATTTTTCGAGTTACGTATAATTACTTATGTATTTCTAAAATTCATTTCTGATAATTGAAATACGGAATATCAGTCGACTGTCGCCTGATGGCAGTCGACTAATGAGCAAGGCAGTCGATTATTGTCTGATAGAGTCGACTGCTAGGTTGATTTTGGATAAACAAGGTATGTTTAGCCTAATTTCAGCTAGGTTAGGGTTCCCTAACTGCTCATAACTCTAGGATATGCTTTAGAAAGCATTGAAAAGGGTGAAAATCTATTAGATATGGATTAGGAGAGTTGTTAGGGTGATGTATCAATTTTAAGGTGTGGAAAAGTTCAATGTTGAACTTTGGACCTTAATTTTGATGGTTTTGAGTTCCTATTGGCTTAGGAAATTTCCAAGGACATTATTGGTGCAATAGTCAAGGGGGTGCAAGCCTTTAGGGGGAAGTATCCACCTTGGGATGATGGATGTATATTCTTCCTTGTAAAGGGGAGAATGGGAATTTGAGATGCTCAATTTGGATATTGGGAGAAGTTAGGATTGCCTCTCTTGAGTGATATGAGACTTATCACTAGGAATATTGTAGGCATCCTAAGTGTTTTTGGACCAAGAGATAGATTGTAAGATCTCATTGGATATGAGGCATTGATCTCCTTGGGGTGAACCTTTTTTATGTATGTCAAAAAGTGGGAGAATGTATGAAATTACCAATTTGGGATCCTTGAATGGTAAGGGAATTTGAGTTAGGGGCCTAACTCAAGGATATTTTTGTCGAACATCAAAAAGGGGAAGATTGTTGGTGCAATCGACCCAGGTCACGATTGACCAGACTCGAGTTTGACTCGAATAGTATTTTGATGTTTGACATTGATGTCTGATATATGTTGGGGAGATTGCTAATGCAATCAACTCAGGTCATACTTGATGTTTGACGATGGTTTGACCATTGTCATGGGAAAGTCCAAGTCTTGTGTACTTGGAATGGAAAGTCCAAGCTTGAGTCTTGGCATGGAAAGTCCAACATGGGTTGACAAGGAAAAGTTCAAGCATGGGTCTTGGCAAGGAAAAGTCCAAGCATGGGTCTTGGCATGGAAAGTCCAACATGGGTTGGCAAGGAAAAGTCCAAGTTTGAGTCTTGATAATTGAGAAGTCCAAGGGGAATATTGGCGGTGTAAAGTCCAAGGGTGGAGTCTTGGCAACATAAGTCCAATAGTTGATGGCGTAAAGTCCAAGCAGGAGTCTTGGCAGCGTAAGTCCAATGTGCCTTGGTGGTATAGATTAACTTAGCATGACATAGCTGATGGAAGCACCTGAAGGCTAGCGTATGGATGAACAAGTCATGGATGACTTGGAGGGATCTGATAGGCATGAGGCTGACGGAAGTGGTTAGAAGGCTTAGGTTTAGGCTAAGGGTGATCTAGCAAGTATGGGAGCACCATACTTGGGTTAAAACCTCATGTTTGAGGTGTATCAGTCGACTGAGACTATGGTCAGTCAACTGATGGGAGTCGACTAGAGTTCGACTGCTAGAATTGGCCTAGCAGTCGACTGATGGCATGAGCAGTCAATTGATCTGGAGATCAGTCGACTGCTGGTCGGGAATTCGAGCACAGTGAGTTCTCCAGTTGAGTGATCAAGTTGATCACTCGACTGATTGAGACATCAATCGACTAATAAGCATAATCAGTCGACTAATGGTTTATCTGTTGGACTTATCCGACGTGGTTCATGTCATTGTGAGACAACGGCTACAGGAGCAGTCGACTGATGGTCCCGATCAGTCGACTGCTAGGCGAAATCCAACCCAAGGAGAAGCTTTAAAGGGACCACGTGGAGGAGGGATTTGGCATCGGTTCTTGGACGTCTTTGGGGCTATTTATTGCTGCAAATCAGGGTATCCAAGTGCAACTCAAGCAACCAAACAAACAAGCATTCAAAAGCTCTTTGTAAAGTTTTCTTTACTTGTATTTTAGTGTAGTTTGCTTGTATTTCATTCTTATTATTGTAAGAACTATTATACGAGGTTTCTCCACCTCCGGATTGTTCCGAGAAGGAGTTATTGTTATAGTGGTGTGTGATTGACATCGTTAGGGCTCTTACGAGCCCAATCCGTGGAGTAGGAACCATTCGGTTTCGAACCACGTTACATCGTATTGTTGTGCTTTTGTTTGTGTTGTATTTATTTTATTATTTTTATTTCCGCTGTGTATAACATTTTTTATAGAAAGCATGCAATCGACAAACGAAATCCATCAAGCCAAGCGACGACGCTATTCACCCCCCTCTAGCAGCCACCGAATGCTCCTACATGCTAGTCGAATAACTTTATTATCATATATCATGTCTTTGTTCTTTCCTTCCATTAATTTCTTCCCCATTTTTCTTTTGGATATGGAATATTTAGATGTTCCATAATGAGTCTTTTATTCGAGACAAACAAAAGTTTAAGTGTGGGGGAGAGGAATAGCTTAGAAGAATTCAATGTAAGCATAGACAAATCGTGTTTGATCGCCACGAGCAAGCCATGTGTGGGATCGAGAGTTCCCGAGACAGGGGTGAATCTTGGAAACTATAAAAATTTTCTTTTTAAAGTTTAAAAATTATTTTTTAATTATCTTTTCAAAATATAAGAGTTATTTGCAATGGAAAATAAAAATAAATTAAAATGGATGCACAAGTTCTTTTTACTGGGTTCACAACTCGAGTCGGGTTGCTACTCCAAGGCCCGTAACTCTCCGAGAGCTACCTCCATGGGCAATCCACTAAAAGGCCCTCCGATTCAAAACTCTCAAACTCGGAGGGTGTTCGCTTTTTACAAAGAGTAAGGAAAAGGTAACAAGCTACCTTTCCTTTAGAAATATAAGCACACAAGAGAAATACAATAAGTAAAAGCTATACTGACACTTAAGGAAATGAAGTTGAGCTCGTAGTGTTAGGGTTGCGATGTATCGATGCTTTTTGCATATTATGAACAATGGCGACAACACTTTGACATATGAGGATTGTTGTACTAGGAGTTGGACCTCCATTTCTTATATAGGCACTTTCCAGCCAACTGGAACACGCTAAAGTTGACTCTAAATTAGCTCGTCAATTTGGTACTTCTACCTTCCAGTCAACTGGACCTGGTCAAGTCGACTCCAGGTCGCCTGGCTCCGCTCCTGCCAGTTCGAGAAACTACCTACCCCAGTTGATTGGACCTTCCCAGTTGACTGGAATTTTTGCCATCTCAGTTGTCAGATCTCTAGTCGATCACCAATCTATGTTGTCAACTGGGTATCTAGTCGACTGAGTCTGAGTCGATTAGAAACATCTCAGTCGATTGGAAACCTATAAACCGAGATTAGACAAAATATACAGTATAATTTGAAATGACAGCAATAATACTTGTTGGTGCAATCGGCCCAGGTTACGATTGACCAGACTCGAGTTTGACTCGAGTGATGTTTTGATGTTTGACAAAGTGGTTTGACATAGTATGTTTGACATTGATGTCGGTTAATGTTTTGGGGAGATTGTTTATATAATCGATCCAGGTTATAATTGACCAGACTCGAGTTTAACTCGAGGGAGACTTTGATGGTTGACTAGGGTTGACCATGTGATTATGGGAAAGTCCAAGCATGAGTCTTGGCAAAATAAAGTCCAAGTCATGGGTACTTGGCATGGAAAGTCCAAGTGGGACACTTGACATTTGGGAAAGTCCAAGTATTGAGTACTTGGCACAAGGGAAGTCCAAGCATGGGTCTTGGCATGAAAAGTCCAACATGGGTTAACAAGGGAAAGTCCAAGCTTGAGTCTTGACATTTGAGAAGTCCAAGGGGTTTGATATTGGCGGTGTAAAGTCCAAGGGTGAAGTCTTGGCAGCATAAGTCCAATGGTTGGCGGCGTAAAGTCCAAGCGGAGTCTTAGCGGCGTAAGTCCAATGTGTCTTGGCGGTGTAGACACCGTTAGCATGACATAGCCGATGGAAGCACTTGAAGGCTAGCGCGATGGATGAACAAGTCATGGATGACTTGGAGGGATTCGAGAGGCGTAAGGCTGATGGAGGTGGCTAGAAGGCTTAGGTCTAGGCTAAGGGTGGTCTAGCAAGTATGGGGACACCATACTTGGGTTAAAACCTCATCTTTAAGGTTGGCAGTCGACTGGCATTATGGCCGGTTCGACTGCCGTGAGTCGACTTGAGTTCGACTTGGGCCAGCGTAAAATGTCTTTGGGCGGTGCAACAATGCCCCAAGCATTTATATATTTTGATGTTTGGATAATCATCTAAGTTAGGCAATGCTTTGTGATCTAATTGCGAATATATTTAAGTGACAGGGAAATCCAAGGATGAAGACTTGGTAAAAGAGAAGTCCAAGTATGATCTTGGCAAGGAAAGTCCAAGGGACGGACTTGGCAGCATAAGACCAAGCTTGTAGTCTTGGCAGCGTAAAGTCCAAGTGAACCTTGGAAAAGGAAGACCAAGTATTATCTTGGCAAGGGAAGTCCAAGGGATGGACTTGGCAGCGTAAGACCAAGCTTGTAGTCTTGGCAACGTAAGGTCCAAGTGAACCTTGGCAAAAGAAGTCCAAAGTAAAGTCTTGGCAGCATAAGTCCAAGCTTGTAGTCTTGGCAGCATAAAGTCCAAGCATTTGGCAACCCAAGACATGACGAAACCGAAAAAAGCTCTTGGAAGCAAAGCGCAAATGATGAACAAGTCGCGGACTCGGAGGGATCTTGGAGGCGCAAGGCTTAATGAGGAGCTAGAAGGTTGAGTCTAGGTCTAGGCCGTAAAATCAAGTGTGAATTACTCATACTTGATGAGTATCAGTCGACTGATATGATGTATCGACCGGTCGTGATCTTTCGACTAAGTCGGTGAAACCACGACCATCGATCGCTTTGCGATGTGATCGTACCGGTAATGCGGCGCGATCGTCAACGTAAATACGAGCACAGAGTGTAGTCGCACTCGACTACGACCTACGATCACTCGATTGATCACTCCATCAGTCGACTGATGGAAGGATCAGTCGACTGATCACTTGGCCGTTGGAAATTGTGGCTACGTATCTCCGCGGATCTGCTTGTTCAAAAGTCGTTGGCTTCGGTGGCAGTCAACTGATGGTGAGCATCAGTCGACTGATCGAAGCCCAACAGGAAAAACAACCCCTCTTCTATAAGAAGGGGCCTTTGGGAGCTTGGTGGAGTTAGTGCTCTCATTCCTATCTACACCCTCGTGCTCACCAAGCTTTCCCAAGTGCTTTTGTAATTCTAAACCTCCTCTTCTCTAGCTTTTAATCTTCCATCATTGTAAAGAAGAGGAGAGCATTGTAAGACAAGGTTTCTCCACCTTGGTTCATCCAAAGGAGGATTTAGTGAAGCTTGGCTAGGGCTAATCCACCTTACGGATTACCGTGGAGTAGGAGCGTCATTTCCGAACCACGTACATCGGGTGTTAGCATTGTTTTCTTGTTTCTTATTCGTATTCGTATTTGTATTTGTATTGCTTCCGCTAACGTTTTTGTAAAAACAAAGAAAGGCTAATCACCCCCCTCTAGCCATTACAAAGATCCTAACAAGTGGTATCAGAGCCCGGATAGCTTGGAAGATTTCACCATCAACCAAGGCATCAATGGCTCTTCAAGAGGGATATAGCACCGCCAAGCCACCGCTCTTCGATGGGAGTCATTTTGCGTATTGGAAAGGTAGGATGAAATATTATCTAATGAGTAATATTGAAATTTGACATAACATTGTAGATGGCTTTGAGGAACCGGTGGATGAACATGGAGACCCCATTCCAAGCAAGGATTGGACAAGGGAAATGAATAGGCGGTTCGAGTCAAATGCAAAGGCGGTACTCACCATCCAATGCGGTATTACAATGGAGCAACTCAACAAGGTGGGGCCTTTCGAATCCGCCAAGGAGTTATGGGAAAAGCTCATTGAGCTAAATGAAGGATCCAAGGAGTCAAAGAGGGCCAAGAAGGACTTGCTAATTGGACAACTTCAAGGCTTCCAAATGAAGACCCATGAAACCGTAAGCCAAATGCATGGAAGGTTTAAGGAGATTGTGAATGAACTCCACATCATAGGTGAGCGAGTTGACAACCGGGATTCGGTAAGGTATATTCTTCAAGCATTTCCTAGAAATTCTCTATGGACTTCTATAGTTGATGCTATTAAGGTAACTAGAGATCTTTCTCAAATTAAAATTGATGAATTATTTTGTGAGTTTGAATTGCATGAGCAAACTAACATGTCCTCTAAGGAAAAGGGTTTAGCTCTATTTGTTGAAAAGAAGGAAAAGAAGAAGAAAGAAAGAAAAGAAGTGTCATCATCATCCGAGTCGGAGCATGATTCAAGTAGTGATGGAGACTCGTCTAGTGAGATGGCCAACTTTGTCAAGAAGCTCTATAGAAAATCAAAGGAGTTCAAGAATAGAGAAGCAAGGAAGGGGTCTCATTCTTCAAAAGGTAAGTTTAGTGGTAATTCAAGTTTTAATAACAATGTGATTTATCATGCTTGCAAAAAGAAGGGGCACATAAAGCCAAATTGCCCGGAGCTAAAGAAGGAAGAAAAAGAAGGAAAGGAAGGAGAAAAAGAAGAATGAGGCCATGGTGGCTCAAACCACATGGGACACACCAAGTGTTGAAGATTCCTCCTCCGATGATGAGCTTTGCCACGTCACACGCCATGTGGCACTCATGGCCCAAGAGGATGACTCCGGTACATCAAGCCAAGAAGGCTCTTCAAGTGATGAATCGTCATCTAGTGACGATGAGGTAATGAACTCTCCTAAAGTTAAGCTTCTTTATAAATCAATTGCTTATCTTAAAGAGGCTCTAGATAAGTCTAAATCTAAGGTTAGAAGCATGAAGGTAGAACTAAAGGCCATTAGGAATGAAAAACCTTCACATGTTGATTCTTGCGTGCTTAAGGAAGAGAATGACAAACTTAAGGATGAGGTTAGTGAGTTAAAGGCATGCTTAGAGAAATTTACAAATGGCTCAAAATACCTTGACATGATCCTTAGTCGACAAAGAGCCGTTTACAATAAGGCCGGTGTAGGATACAAGCCAAAAGAAAAAGAAGTTGCTTATATCTCATTAATAAATAGAAAAGCAACCATTAAGGGTAAGGTTAAGAAAGCATGGGTACCTAAGAAGTTTTTACTTAATGTTACCGGTCCAAATGTTTGGGTACCAAAAGCTTGTGTTTATCATGTGATTTAGGTAGGAGAGCAAGGTATGTGGATCGTGGATAGCGGTTGTTCAACACACATGATCGGGGATGTGAGCAAGTTCTCAACAATTAAGTATGTGAAGAAGGGAGCGGTGTCTTTTGGAAATAGTGAAAAACTCAAGATATTAGGTAGAGTTACAATTGAGGTATCCCCCAAAATTGTCATTCACAAAGTTTTACTAGTTGAAAATATGAAATTTAATTTATTAAGTGTTAGTCAACTTTGTGATGCAAACTATCATGTTTCTTTTGAATCCTCTAAATGCATGATTAGACACAAGGAATTAAATGATTGTATGTTAGTTGGATATAGGAAATCAAATATCTATTATGTTGATCTTTCATATGCTTCTAACATTTCCACTAAGTGTCTTGTTGCGAAAGAAGAAGAAAGTTGGCTATGGCATAGGAGATTGGGGCACATTAACATGAAAAACATAGCCAAGGTAGCCAAGATGGAGTTGGTCAAAGGGCTACCAAAGATCAAGTATGTCAAGAACAAAATGTGTGATGCATGCCAAGAAGGAAAACAAACAAAAGCATCACACAAAGGTAAAACCTTAACTAATAGTTCCTTACCATTAGAACTATTGCATCTTGACTTATTTGATTGCCATAGTACTCCTTCTTTAAATGGTAGCAAATATTGTTTAGTTATAGTAGATAATTTTTCTAGGTATACTTGGGTCTACTTTATGAAACATAAGGATGATACATTAGAAATAATCATAGGATTTAGTAAAAGGGTTGAAAATGAAAAGAGTCTCAAAATCAACCGGATCCGTAGTGATCATAGTGGTGAATTTGAGAATTCTAAATTTTCACAATTTTGTTTAGAGAAAGGGTATAAGCATGAGTTCTCTTGTCTTAGAATGCCCCAACAAAATGGGGTGGTGGAAAGGAGAAATCATGCCCTACAAGAGGCGACTAGGACTATGCTTAATGCATATTCTCTACCTAGATACTTGTGGGCGGAAGCGGTTAATACTGCTTGCTATATCCAAAATAGGGTTCAAATCCATAGGTTTTTAGGAAAGGCACCATTTGAATTATGGAATGGGACTATTCCCACAATTCATTATTTCAAAGTCTTTGGATGTAAAGTTTATATTTTAAGCACCAAAGATAACTTAGGAAAATTTGAATCCAAAGCGGATGAGAGAATCCTAGTTGGATACTCATCCACAAGTAGAGGATATAGAGTCTACAATAAGAGAACCCAAGGGATTGAGGAGTCCTCCAATGTTCAATTTGATGAAACCACTAGTACCTACCCTAGAAAGTCCTCCATTGATAAGGATATTAATGACAATAATCAAGACATTACCCAAAAACTTCAAAATTTGACCATAAGGGGTAATGATCAAGGGGGAGGAAGAGGAGATTCCGATGATGAAAGAAGGGTGGAAGATAACAATGATCAATTTGAAACCCCTTCTAGAACCCTAAGAATTCATCAAGATCATCCACTTGACCAAGTAGTAGGAGATATATCTCAAGGAGTAAGAACTAGGTCATTTCATAGAACTCCTACTAGTCAAGTTGCTCTTATTTCACAAATTGAGCCCAAATCGATCAATGATGCATTACATGATCCGGATTGGATCTTGACAATGCAAGATGAATTGGCTCAATTTGAAAGGAGTCAAGTTTGGGAGTTAGTACCTAGACCCAATGATAGCACCATAATTACTACAAGATGGGTCTTTAGGAATAAGCTAGATGACCAAGGAAATATCACTAGAAATAAGGCTAGGTTGGTTGCTAGAGGATTCAATCAAGTTGAGGGGCTTGACTATGATGAGACTTATGCCCCGATTGCTAGATTAGAATCTATTATAATTCTCTTAGGGTATGCTTCCTATATGGGATTTAAACTTTACCAAATGGATGTTAAATCGGCATTCTTAAATGGTTATATTAAGGAGGAAGTATATGTAGAGCAACCGCCCGGGTTTGAGAACATAGATTATCCAAATCACGTATATAAGCTTAGGAAAGCATTATATGGGTTAAAATAAGCTCCCCGGGCATGGTATGAAAGATTGTCATCTTTCTTAATTTCTAAGGATTTTAGGAGAGGCCAAGTAGATCAAACCTTGTTTATAAAGTCAACATTAAAGGATATCTTTATAGCCCAAATATATGTTGATGACATTATTTTTGGGTCAACAAATGATGATCTTCTTCAAGACTTTATAAAAAACATGGGAAATGAATTTGAAATGAGCTTAGTTGGAGAGCTCAACTTTTTCCTAGGGTTACAAGTCAAACAAACCAATGAAGGTATTCATATTTATCAAACCAAATATGCAAATGAAATGATAAAGAAATTTGGTTTGGAAAATGCCAAAATTGTAACCACTCCTATGACCACTAGCACTAGAATAGATAGTGATCATGATGGAAAATCAATTGATCTTAAACTTTATAGGAGTATGATTGGTAGCCTACTATACCTAACCGCTAGTAGACCCGATATCTTATTTGCAGTAGGTATGTGTGCAAGATATCAATCTTGTGCCAAAGAATCACATTTAGTAGTCGTTAAGAGAATTTTGAGATATATTAAAGGCACCCTAAATGTAGGACTTTGGTATCCTAGGACTAGGTCCTTTGAGTTGCTTGGTTATACCGATTCCGATTATGCCGGTTGCAAATTGGATAGGAAGAGTACTAGCGGTGGATGCCAATTTCTTGGGTCCTCCCTAGTTAGTTGGAGTAATATGAAGCAACATTGTGTTGCTTTATCAACCACCGAAGCCGAATATATGGCTATGGGTGATTATGTAGCTCAATTACTTTGGATGAGACATACTCTTGAGGACTATGAGCTACACTACTCTAACATTAAAGTTTATTGTGACAATGTGAGTACCATCAACTTGACCAAAAATTTGGTACATCACTCTAGGACCAAGCACATTGAAGTGAAACATCACTTCATAAGAGATCATGTGGCAAGAGGGGACATTGAACTTAATTATGTAGAATCTAAGTCTAACCTTGCCGATATCTTCACCAAAGCTCTTCCCGAAACCGAATTTTCATTATTAAGGAGAGAGCTTGGTATGTGCTTTGTAGAGTAAAAGTCTAGGTTTGCATGATCCCATAGTCATATGTTAGCCTTATACCTTGATGCATCTCACAAAAGCCTTAAGCAACCTTGATTTTTGTATTGAGACTTTTAGAAACATGTGAGATGATAGGAAAGGTGTACTTGGCTCGTCATGCTTGTTATGATGCATTACTATGAGCCAATGACACACCTAGAGACATGAATACCTCATGGACCAATCATTGGGAAGGCTTGTATTCAAGTAATGAATACATAGCTCTAAGAACATGGTTGGAAATTCCAAATCATATATATTTTAAACTATGCTCATCATATTTTGAAAAACAGTTTTCAAGTGGAACACAAAAGTGGTACAAAGTTTACAAATTTTTAGAACCTTTTGTTAGTTTCCAAGTTTGTATCAATATTGAAATCTGGGAAACATATATTTTTCAAACTATTTTTCCTTAATAAAGTATGATCTCAGAAATGTGTCCACAAAATTTCGTGATTTTTCGAGGTTTCTAGAATTTCTAACGCATTTCTGAAATTGGGCTGAAAAGGCTTAAATTCGGATTTCACGCGTAGCAGTCGACAGGTTCAGAAACCAATCGACTGATACACTATGTTTTCTGATAAATAGCTGCATTTTCTGATATTTAGTGTATCTTTGATGTCCTAAAACTATAGCATGATAATATTGAGTATAAACAAATTTTTAGGACTGTTTTATGCAGTGTTTTAGGGGGAGTTTTATAAAATGTATCTTTTCATCCCCAAACTTCCATTATTGGTGCAAAGCTAGGACTTAATTTTTGAATTTTTGTTATGCTTTGCTTCAAATATTATTTACGCATCATGAAGAATATCTTGGATTAAGGGGGAGCTTAATATCAATCTTATACCTTAGTCCAAGATACAACACCTTTAAATTCTTTTAGTTATGAATCCTTCTCTTTTTGATGTATGTCAAAGGGGGAGAAGGAATGTTTAAGTTAGAATTTATATTGAAAATATGATTATGTGCGTATCTTTAAAAGACCTAACTTAAGTGATTGCCAAACATCAAAAAGGGGGAGATTGTTGGTGTAACAATGCCCCAAGCATTTATATGTTTTGATGTTTGGATAATCATCTAAGTTAGGCAATGCTTTGTGATCTAATTGCGAATATATTTAAGTGACAGGGAAATCCAAGGATGAAGACTTGGTAAAAGAGAAGTCCAAGTATGATCTTGGCAAGGAAAGTCCAAGGGACGGACTTGGCAGCATAAGACCAAGCTTGTAGTCTTGGCAGCATAAAGTCCAAGTGAACCTTGGCAAAGGAAGACCAAGTATGATCTTGGCAAGGGAAGTCCAAGGGATGGACTTGGCACCGTAAGACCAAGCTTGTAGTCTTGGCAGCGTAAAGTCCAAGTGAACCTTGGCAAAAGAAGTCCAAAGTAAAGTCTTGGCAGCATAAGTCCAAGCTTGTAGTCTTGGCAGCATAAAGTCCAAGCATTTGGCAACCCAAGACATGACGAACCCGCAGGACGCTCTTGGGAGCAAAGCGCCAATGATGAACAAGTCGCGGCCTCGGAGGGATCTGGGCGCAAGGCTTAATGAGGAGCTAGAAGGTTGAGTCTAGGTCTAGGCGTAAAATCAAGTGTGAATTACTCATACTTGATGAGTATCGATCGATCGATACGATGTATCGATCGGCGTCAGTGCTCGGCCAGTCGAGGTGAAACCACGACCATCGATCGATTCTGCTTTGGCGGGCGGATCGATGTTGCGATCGATCGCGATAGTGGGCAATGATCGATCAACGCAAATATGAGCACAGAGTGTAGTCGCACTCGACTATGGCCTACGATCACTCGACTGATCACTCCATCAATCGACTGATGGAGGGATCAGTCGACTGATCACTTGGCCATTGGAAATTGCGGCTACGTATCTCCGCGGATCTGCTTGTTCAGAAGCCGTTGGCTTCGGCGACAGTCGACTGATGGTAAGCATCAGTCGACTGATCGAAGCCCAACGGGAAAAACATCCCCTCTTCTATAAGAAGGGGCCTTGGGGAGCTTGGTGGAGTTAGTGCTCTCATTCCTAGCTACACCCTCGTGCTCACCAAGCTTTCCCAAGTGCTTTTGTGATTCTAAACCTCCTCTTCTCTAGCTTTTAATCTTCCATCATTGTAAAGAAGAGGAGAGCATTGTAAGACAAGGTTTCTCCACCTTGGTTCATCCAAAGGAGGATTTAGTGAAGCTTGGCTAGGACTAATCCACCTTACGGATTACCGTGGAGTAGGAGCGTCATCTCCGAACCACGTACATCGGGTGTTAGCATTGTTTTCTTGTTTCTTATTCGTATTCGTATTTGTAATTGTATTGCTTCCGCTAACGTTTTTGTAGAAACAAATAAAGGCTAATCACCCTCCTCTAGCCATTACAAAGATCCTAACGATGATCGCGGTCGATCGACTACCATGGGACGACAGTGATGGTTTGGCCATGAGCAGCGCGCTCCGTAGCCGTAGGCGATCGGCTGGCGCCGGCGATCGCCAATGTTGGCAATCGACTGCCAAGTGATCCGTTGGAACTTGTCCAACGTGGATTGAGTCATTATCTCACATCTACAGTGTTGGCAGTCGACTGGGGCCTTATTGTTGGGTTTCCGACACCGCGGCGAGTGTGTGTTCGTACATGTTTCGTAAACATGTGCACAGCGGAAGAAATAAAAATAATAAATCTACATTTATTACAACACACACAACACACGCATGCATAGTACAACATGTGTAGACATAACCGTAAATTTAAATTTGCAATAAAAGGAAATTTAACTATGTTATACCTTTCGTATCACGTGTAGCGGGAACGGCATCAATCGGAACGATCCTCGCTAGAATCGTCTCTATCCGTATCCACGCTGAGTATCCTTAGGATGACTTCGCTAAGCCACGAGCTTCGTCTTCGTACGAGTTACTAGCCTCGTGTTGAAGACGACGTGATCGAGAGATGATCACGATCCGAATCCAAATTCGAACCCAAAGACGAGTCCTCAAAACTCGCTTCTCCGGAGAGGTATTCGTCAACTGTTTGACGAATCCTTCGTCCTCCACCTCATAGGATTACCGGAGATCGAATCGCCGGTAAGTTAGGCGCTGTCGGAGCTCTAACCGTCGTCCAAACGACGCTCCGACGAGAGAAAAACAAGCTGTCCAGAAAACTGGACAGCTTTGGTGGAGGAGTAGGCGCCGGCCAACCAAGGGAAGCCAAGTGCTCACCTTATCGCCACACCCAAGGGAGATCACCGGAGCACCAACCGGCAGCAGCTCGACGCCGGCGAGGGGGAAGGAAAGCTCCTTCTGGACGCCGGTTGGAGGAGAAGAGGGGGCGGCAATGGAGTTGGCGCCGACTCCTTCAATGGGATGGGCGGCAACTAGGTTTAGGGCTTTTTGGATTAGGGCTTAACAATCCCTTAAGCCATCTTTTATAGAGAACTAATTCTCTTAATGGTTATTGGATCATAACCATGAGGTCCGTTAATCCGGACCATTAATATAAGTTAAAATAAACCAAACCATGATGGTCTATTTTAAGTTAAAACGAACCGAACCAATTTTTGGTTCATTCGTTTAAAATAAACCAAACCCTTTGGTTTATTCTCCTCCATTGGATTAGAACCAAACCATTTTGGTTCATCCATTATGTCTTCATAAGACACGGCCCATCCACGCTTCCATTGCGACTGAAACGATTTCATGCTCGCTTCTTGTTTGGTCCAACCAAACCTAGTTTCTCTCGGTCTGAGAATCCCATTCTCAAGCTCGTTTTAAATCCTTCGGATTACGCTCGTTGTGCGTGTGACCAAATAGGTTCTCGGTTTATATTGGCCGTCTATAATTAACCATTAATTATAGAACGATCATGAGTGGCACCTAGTAGTACATCATGATCCCCAATTAACCGAAAAGATCAACGGTTGATCCAGAACTATTTCTGAAACCCTTCAGTAGCTCGAATGATTCGTGCCCCATTCCCTTCACTCATCTTATACCCACTTGGTTCAGGACATGGTCTATAGTGTCAGTCCCTACTAGGCTGACTACGTCACAGCTAGCCCAAGTATCATTTCCTCGTCCTACGGATTCTAGTTACTGCACATGTATCGAAGAGTACCTTACTCTAAACATGTAATGCTTTGGCCAAAGACTTTAGTAATAATCCGACGAGAGGCCATGGGTATACATCTCCTCGCAAGGAGTGGTGAATCCTTTATAGGCTATTCAAACACCTTCGATCACTTCGACTTATACCCAATCATCCCGGGTCCATATCTCCTTAGAGATGTTTGCTTAAGATGTCAAAGCATAAGTCTCCATGATCAAGATGACTTGAATACCGCAAGTCAAAGGAACATCCCACTTAAGCTACAGTAAGAACTTCATTGACATATCTATATATGCAGAGAACCATATGAAGTCTTACGGCTGGTCACTCCAATGAACTAGTTACCATAACTAGCATCCACGATTAACTCCGGACATCACAATGTCTCCAGCCAGTGAGAATCAGCTTCTTAGATACACCAAGGAATATACCTCGTGCTAGTCTCGACAGAATCGATGGTGTCAAAATCCATCAATTCATCGACTAGGGATAATTCCGATACATCACAATTACACATGTAGAGATACTCATTAGTTGTGATCCAATCACAAATTCTCTCATGCTGTGAATCATATCGTGGACATTCAGTAAATGAGTTTAAGATCCAATCAAATACATCAAAACATGTATACTCAAATAGTGAATCTTTATTTATTATATAAATGGTTCATACATAAGGTGATTGCCTTAGGACATCTCTCATATATTACTAATAGACTCCCACTTGGCCTAATGCCAATCGCTACGGTATCCAATACCATAAGCTCTAACATGACCCTCAAACTTATTTTGAGGTAATGCTTTAGTCAAAGGATCCGCTAAGTTCCTTTCAGTGGGAATTTTCTCGATTTGTATTTCGTCCCTACTAATGATCTCTCTGATAAGATGATAGCGGCGAAGCACATGTTTGGATCATTGATGAGACCACATCAAGTTCAAAGATGAACTTCTTGATCCAAACCGCTTCTTTTGCTGCTTCCAAAGCTGCAATGTATTCTTCCTTAGTGGCAGAATCCGCTATAGTGTCAAGCTTAGAACCTTTCCAACTTATTGTGCCTCCATTCCAGGTGAATACATACCCAGACTGAGACATAGAATCATCCTTGTCTGTCTGGAGCTGGCATCCGTATACCCACGTATCACCATGTACCCTTCTCCATATATTAGGAACGTATCCTTAGTTCTTCTTAAGTACTTAAGGATCGTCTTAACAGTCACCCAATGATCCATTCCTGGATCAGACTGGTATCTGCTCGTGACACTCAGAGCATACGATACATCGGGCCTCGTACATAACATAGCATACATGATAGATCCTATTGCGGATGCATAGGGAATCTTACTCATGTAAATCCTCTCGTCTTCTGTGCGCGGACACATAGACTTCGAAAGGTGTACCCCATGCCTGATGGGTAGAAAACCTTTCTTGGATTTCGACATGCTAAACCTCTTTAGCACTCAGTCTATATATGTAGACTGCGAAAGACCAAGCAACTGTTTCGATCTATCTCTATAGATCTTAATCCCGAGGATGTAGGTTGCTTCTCCCAGGTCTTTCATAGAGAATGTCTTGGATAACCAAACCTTAACTGACTGTAAGATTGAAACATCATTTCCTATAAGTAATATGTCATCGACATACAATACTAGGAACACGACTGCACTCCCACTAACCTTCTTGTACACACAAGGTTCGTCTGGATTTTGTGAGAAATCAAACTTTTTGATCGTCTCATCAAAACGAATATTCCAGCTCCTGGATGCTTGCTTCAATCCATATATGGACCGTCGCAATTTGCATACCTTGGTTTTATCAACCGATGTGAAACCCTCAGGATGTATCATATACATGTCCTCGAGCAGGTTTCCATTAAGGAAAGCTGTTTTCACATCCATCTGCCATATCTCATAATCATAATGAGCCGCTATGGCCAGGAGCATCCGAATGGATTTAAGCATAGCTACAGGCGAATAGGTTTCGTCATAATCAACACCTTGTTTTTGACGATATCCTTTCGCCACTAATCTAGCTTTATAGGTAATCACATTACCATCCATGTCGGTTTTCTTCTTGAAAACCCATTTGCACCCTATAGGTTTTATGCCTTCAGGTGGGTCAACCAAGTTCCAAACTTGGTTTTCATACATGGAATCCATTTCCGACTTCATGGCACCAAGCCACTTATCCCTTTCTGAACTTGTCAGCACTTCTTCATAACTGGTAGGCTCCTCATCATCAATGAGTAACACGTCGTTCGATTCACTTACGAGAAATCCATATCTCTCAGGAATGTTGCGTGTTCTACCAGATCTACGAAGATGTGATGTTACAATAGGTCCAGCCGATTGCTCATCACTATGAGTTGTCGGTTGTTGTGCTTCACCAGGTATCTCATCAATGTCTATTTGAGTTTCTCGAGCCTCCTCAAGCTGGACGACACTCCCACTGTTTTCTTGCAAGAGAAACTCTTTCTCTAGAAACACAGCATGCCTTGAAACAAACACCTTTTGTTCCACAGGATGATAGAATTGGTAACCCCTTGTTTCCTTAGGGTATCCAATAAATAGACATTTATCAGACTTAGCATCCAATTTGTCGATCTGATGCTTCACATAAGCAGGACAACCCCATATCTTCAAGTAAGATACATGAGGTTTCTTACTATTCCATATCTCATATGGAGTAGTAGAGACTACCTTGGTTGGCATTCTGTTTAACAAGTAAATAGCTGTCTGAAGTGCATAGCCCCAAAAGGACTTGGGAAGATTCGTATGATTCATCATTGACCTGACCATGTCCAACAAGGTCCGGTTACGCCTCTCAGATACACCATTATACTTTGGTGTATATGGCAGAGTCCATTGAGACAATATGTCATTGTCTCTTAGATAATCAAGAAACTCCTGACTTAAGTATTCACCACCTCGATCCGATCGAAGTATTTTAATACTCTTATCATTTTATTTCTCTACTTCATTTCTGAATTCTTTGAACCTTTCAAAGGCTTCAGACTTGAGTTTCATCAAGAACACATACCCAAACCGTGAGTGATCATCGGTGAAGGTAATGAAGTAGCTATAGCCTCCTAAAGCTTGAGTTGACATAGGTCCACATACATCAGTATGTATTAGACATAGTAACTCTCCCACTCGTTCACCTTTTCCAGTAAAAGGTAACTTAGTCATCTTGCCTTTTAAGCATGATTCGCATGTATCGTATGAATCCAATTCAAACGATTCCAGAATTCCACATCGGTGTAATTCGGACATGCATTTCTTGCTTACATGGACAAGACGACAATGCCACATGTAGGAGTCTAATTGATTATTCTTTCGAGCACGCTTGTTGCTCGCTTCGATATTGAAAACACCACTGGATATGTACAACGTATAAACACCATTGCTTAAAGTTCCAGACCCATAAAGAACTCCATTCAAATTTATGTAACAACAATTGTTACTAAAAGTCAAATGGTACCCATTTCTATTTAAACAAGAAATAGAAATGATGTTCTTTATCAACGAAAGAACACAAAAGCAATTGTCCAGTTCTAAGACAAGTCCTGCAGGGAGTTTCAACAAATACGTTCCGTTGGCGAGTGCAGCAACCTTTGCTCCATTCCCAACACGTAAATTTGACTCTCCCTTGACGAGTCTTCTTCTATTCCTTAGCCCATGTATGTCATTACATATATGTGAGCCACACCCAGTATCCAATACCCAAGTGTCTGAGGAAATAGAATGATAATCAATAACGAAGATATGTGAAAAGATGGAGCATCTTATGCCTTATTCTTCTTCACGGACTCAAGATAAATCTTGCAATTTCTTCGCCAATGGCCCTACTTGCCATAATTATGGAAAGTGCCCTTTTGAGCTGGTTCTATTTTTTTTTTTAGCCTTTTTCTTCTTCCCCTTTTGTTGTTCCTTTGACTCCCTCTTAGAACCTTTCTTCGAGGAATCAACTAACAACACCGTCCCCTGCTCATGCTTCTCAGAAGGCTCCATAGTCTTCAGCATGTTGATCAGTACCACAGATGAACCTTCTTGCATCTCAGAGGTGAAGAAGAGCTTGGAGACTTCGAACCTCACTTGCTTATCAAACAACTCATAAAGATGAAGGACTACGATATGAGCATCCATATGCTCATGCTGCTTTCGTAGCTTGGGTTCCATCGCGGATAGCATGATGCAACTTGTCAGTTCAAAATCAGTCACATGTTTCTGATAGACCAACAATTGGTCCGGAGTTGCATCGTCACTAGGACGGGCGGGAAGAGGCACTTCGAGGACATACGCAAGCTTTTCCACCTTGAGAACAATTCTCAAGTTTCTAATCCAGTCCAAGAAGTTCGGCCCAGTCAATTTTATTCGAATCCAAAATGGAACGCAAATTCAAAGATATCATGATCAATCTTAGAAATACAAAATGAGCATATATGAGAAAGATGATTTAAAATGCATCAATATACATTCATAAATCTCATTCATTTTTCAAATTTCAAAAACCCCAAAATCACTTCGGGAGATCGTAGGTCCATCTCCGAATGGGCTGATATCCATCATAGATATGAACAACCTTGGAGAGAGTCCAACAAGTCATTCATAACTACGACGGTAGGTATCAACTATACCGATTGCATATCACGTATATGCAACTATCACAATGTGCTATTAACTAATTGAATGTTCACACATACATCGGGTTGTTAACACATTAACAAGTATGCATCATATGCATAGCACCCAACTTCACCTCCCTTTACATCGACCTTGGAGAGAGTCCAACAAGCCGATGCTCCAGGTTAAAGCCAACCCATTAATCGAGAAATAGTTTTAATATGGTTAGGCGCATTCAACCAATTAGCCTAGCTTGGGGAGAGTCCAACAACCAAAGCTAACGATTGACCTCTGACTCTTACCATATTAGTATTAAACTATTCCATGGTTTGAACATGTTCGGGTTCGAGCCGGGCTTGGAGAGAGTCCAACAACCCAAACAAGAAACGGAACTCTGGTTCTAACCATATTAATGGAAGGTGTAAGCTTTAATATTGAGTTAGGGTTTTTATGTCTCATCCTCTTTGCATGCAAATAACTATTATCTATATGGCATGACATACATGACATACATCTACATGTCATGACACGCATGGCATAATGATATGCATCTAATACAATTACATGGCATACAATTATGTCATGTACATAATTTCCTTATTTGTCATAACTATTTATGGAAATAAAATATGTTAAAATTTGATTCTCCAAATCAAATCATGATTAAATTAGGAAACAAATTTCCAAATCTAATCACATATTTTATTTATGGAAATAGTTGATTAAGGAAAATCAATTTAGGAAACCAATTTCCTAAATCATCAAAACTACTTATGGAAATAAAATATTTTAAGATTTGATTTCCCAAATCAAATCATGATTAAATTAGGAAACAAATTTCCAGAATCTAATCAAATATTTTATTTATGGAAAATATCAATTTCCATAAATACTTCCAACTTTCCAAAAGTGGAAGATTTCCATAAATACTTCTAGAATTTCCAAAATTGAAAAATTTCCATAAATACTTCTAAATTTCCAAAATTAGAAAATTTCCAGAAATAACATTATGACTATCGCAAAACCATTTTACGATTATGTCGAAACACAACCTGGGCTCTGATACCACTGTTGGGTTTCCGGCACCGCGGCGAGTGTGTGTTCGTACATGTTTCGTAAACATGTGCACAGCGGAAGAAATAAAAATAATAAATCTACATTTATTACAACACACACAACACACGCATGCATAGTACAATATGTGTAGACATAACCATAAATTTAAATTTGCAATAAAAGGAAATTTAACTACGTTATACCTTTCGTATCACGTGTAGCGGGAACGGCATCAACCGGAACGATCCTCGCTAGAATCGTCTCTATCCGTATCCACGCCGAGTATCCTTAGGATGACTTCGCTAAGCCACGAGCTTCGTCTTCGTACGAGTTACTAGCCTCGTGTTGAAGACGACGTGATCGAGAGATGATCACGATCCGAATCCAAATTCGGACCCAAAGACGAGTCCTCAAAACTCGCTTCTCCGGAGAGGTATTCGTCAACCGTTTGACGAATCCTTCGTCCTCCACCTCAGAGGATTACCGGAGATCGAATCCCCGGTAAGTTAGGCACTGTCGGAGCTCTAACCGTCGTCCAAACGATGCTCCGACGAGAGGAAAACAAGCTGTCCAGAAAACTGGACAGCTTTGGTGGAGGAGTAGGCGCCGGCCAACCAAGGGAAGCCAAGTGCTCACCTTATCGCCACACCCAAGGGAGATCACCGGAGCACCAACCCTTATGGCGGTCGACTGCCAGGCGAAAATCCAGCCCGATCGAGGATAAAAGCAGCTGTTCGTGGAAGGCTCAAAACAAGGGTTTTCTTGGGCGATTTGAAGGAGAATAGTTGGTGCTCTTCCAATCCTTCAAGGCTAGTCCAAGACAACCAAAGATCAAGCAACCAAAGTGCTCTTATAAAGTGTTTTTCTTTACTTGCATTGTATTTCTTACTTATATTAGCTTGTATCTTTTGTATTACTTAGTGTAATCCTTGTACAAGATTTCTCCACCTCCGACTTGTGTCGAGAAGGAGTTATTTGTGATTAGTGAGTGTGTGTGCATCACTAGAGCTCTTTAGAGCTCGATCCGTGGAGTAGGAACCATTCGGTTCCGAACCACATTATATCTCGTGTTGTGAGTTGTGTTTGTTTTGTTTCATTATTGTATTATTTCTATTTCCGCTGCGCTAACGAAATTGTAGAGACGAACGTAACGAATTCCATCATAGAACGAGCACATCGCTATTCACCCCCCTCTAGCGGTCTCAAATCTTTTACAATTCATCCGATCTCGACTTCTTAGTCTGGCTATCAGTCGACGCCTACCTTGTCCCTTTACAGAAGAATCGGCCTCACCTCTTCACACAAGGCTCATCTACCGGCTGCCTAGTCGGACTTACCAAGCTTGATATCCGATCTGACCCACCAAGGCTTCCCGTTAACTGTCCGGTCTCCCTGACCTAGTTGAACTTCATGTTGGTTGTCCAGTCTCCTAACCCATCTGGACTTCTTGCCTGGTGTCCGATTCTCCTGATCTGTCAAGTCTTCTACCTAGTATCTGGTCAACACGATCTACTAGAAATTTTAATACTTTGCCTAGTATTCGATCTACTTGACCTACTAGGGCTTTCCTGTTAAGCCTGTACACTTAACATGCATATTAAAACATAATTTGATCCTAACTTTAACTATGGTTCATACATTAAAACTAAGAAGTGGTGCTCTCTACACCAACACTATGTGCTTTATCTTTTTGGCTAAGTTTGATGGAGCATAGGGAAATGCACATGTTGAAAAAAAAAGTTGAAAAAATAGTGAAAAAAGATGAAACAAATAAATATTTGCCTAAATGAATAAAGGCAATGAATTTTTTTTTGACATGTGTAATTTTTATTCATATGCGATAAAATTTTTGTGAACGACAATCCTGGTTGTGGCTAACATTGAGAGATTATTGTATCATAAGTGGTTTTATTGTGAAAAGCTACAAAAGGAGTTATTTACATGTTTATCAGTTATGGAAAGTTATTTTGAATGGAAACTTTTAAGGCAATGTTTTCTTGTACTCATCTATGTGACATTCCAGTATTTCCATGTCTTCCTGCATTTTGACTATTTCATCTCTTACATTTCTTTCCTTATATACATTATCATTTTCCTTTGTTCATGTTTCGTTTATATTCCTAATAAGCCTTCAAAGATTGTGCATCCTTATGTGTATGGTAATGGTGAAGATTAAAAGGAAAGCAAGCATACGGTAGTGCATAAACCATGAGTAGCTCAAGAGAACTCCATCATTACATGTATAAGACAGAGAGAGAGCAACCACCACTTGTTGGTGCAATCGACCCAGGTTGACTCGAGTTTGACTCGAGCAGTACCTTGATAGTATTTTGATGATAGACAAAACTCATGACATGGGATTGCCATGGGAAAGTCCAAAGCATTGTGAAGCCGTGTGCTTGGTGCTTAGCATGGGAAAGTCCAAAGCATTGCGAAGCCGTGCGCTTGGTGCATTTGGGAAGTCTTGAGAACTTAGCAAGTTCACTAGGCTCGGGTCCTTGAGTCGGTGAAGGATGACATTGCAAAGCCGTGCGCTTGGTGCATCCGAGGGACCGTCGGACGGGGAGCGAATGGAGTGAGCCCAAAGGGAAGCATACTTCTAGGGCATGAGACGCGAAGGATAGCGTTGCGAAGCCGTGCGCTTGGCGCATCCGAGGGACGTAGGCCGAGGGAAGAGAGCTTCAGTGGGGAACTCCATGAGGGATAAGGTGGACTTGGCCAAGTGGCTAAGACTGAGTGTCGGAGGCTCAAACATCGTTATGTTTGAGGTTTTAGCCGACATCAGTCGACTGGCATAGGTGCCAGTCGACTGCTCTAGGTCGTATGGGTTCGACCAGTGTTCGACTGAACCAAGTCTGGCTGATTAGTCGACTGCCGAGGGAGGGCAGTCAACTATTGGGAGAATCAGTCGACTGCCGAGGGATGGCAGTCGACTGATGATACTATGCACGGGCACAGAATGGAGTCGAGTTCGCCAGCACTCGACTGATGGATTATCAGTCGACTGATGGGTGCCATCAGTCGACTGATGTGTGATCCGTTGGAACTTAACCAACGTGGATCTGGCCGTTGTGAGACAACGGCTACGGGACCAGTCGACTGATGGTCACGATCAGTCGACTGATGGGCGCGAAATCAGCTTGATGCAGGTTATAAATGGAGCTCGAGTTGGAGGATTTCGCCAAGGTTTTTGTGGAGCTATTGGAGGGGAATTGCTGCTGCATTCCAGTCCTTCAAGAGCCAATCAAAGCAAGCAACAAACAAGTGATCAAAAGCAATCGGTGAAAAGTGTTTCTTTTGTATTGTATTTGTATTCTTATTTGTATTTGTATATTACTGTTGTAATTGCTTGTGAGAGGTTTCTCCACCTCCGACGTGTAGTCGAGAAGGAGTTTGAGTATTGTCGTGTGCATCTCTAGAGCTCGTTGAGCTCGCCCCGTGGAGTAGGAACCCTAAGGTTCCGAACCACGTATATGCTTGCGTATTTGGTGTGCTTGTATTGTTGTTAGTATTATTCTTGTTTTATTGTTTCCGCTGCGCTAACGACAATCGTAGACAAGCAACGCCACGAGAACGAACGAATTACGACATCCAACGAACGAGGGCTATTCACCCCCCTCTAGCCGGCCGTTCGATCCCCAACAAGTGGTATCAGAGTCGAGGCTGCTCTTCAAGGACTAACCGCCGTGAGAGCACTACAAGATGGCCGGCTATAACCTCCAACCACCAAAATTCGAAGGAGATTTACTATGGTGGAGAAGAAAAATGGAGGTATACCTAGAAACCGATTTTGATTTTATGCTAATCTTAGAAAACGGTTTCGAATTGCCTAGGGATGAAAGAAATAGGCAAATTGAGAAGTCAAGGTGGACCCAAGACCAAATCAAAGACTTTGAGACAAATCACAAGGTAATCGAATTGCTTAGTGATTTGATTCCTAACAACATTTGGTCTAGGTTGGGAAATTTTAGGGATGCAAAAGAATTATGGGATAAAGTAATGAAATTCCAAGAAAATTCCCAATCGGCACAAGTAGAGAAAGATGTCGTGGAAGAAAGATCATCCACTTTCGAATATGTGGATGACTTGGTGGAGACCTCCACCTCTAGCATTGAGGGGGAGGAGAGGCAATCTTTCATCCCGGAGCAAGAACAAGAAGCATCCACATCCGGGAGAAGTGAAGATCAAGAAGAGGCCTCCACCACCTCCCTAGGTAACTCAAGTGTTATTATTTTAAATAAAAATCACATAATATGCTTTGAGTGTAGGGAGAAAGGGCATTACAAGAGCAAATGCCCTAAATTGGCTAAGAAGAAGGCATCGACACCAAAACTCAACCCAAAGTCAAACGATGCCGGTGTTACCTCAATTAAGAGCAAAGAGCACATTGTGTGCTTCAAGTGCAACCAACGGGGACACTACCGAAGCCAATGCCCTAGGGGGAGGAAGAAAGGGCAAGAAGGTGCAACTCATGTAGGGGGAGCTCCTAAAGCTAACCCTAAGGTACATTTAGTTAATGCACCTTTAATTCCTAAAGTCAAAAAATATGCTAAAAATTATTTTAGTTCTCTTGCTATTATCAATGAAAAGCATGCTAGGAGAAACAATAAGGTTTATTGCTTAGGTGCTAAGCATGTTAGTTTCTCTAAGGACAAACCTAGGACTCAAAACACTAGATCTATTTTACCTAGGGAGTCAATTAGAAGAATTGAAGAAAACTTGGGTGTTAATCCCAAGAAATCTAGGCATATGCCTAAAAAGAAAAACATTTCCCAAAAGATATATGAAAATTCAAAATTGGGAAAATTAGAGTTAGAAAACCAAGCCTTGAGGTCAAGGCTAGACAAATTGGAGAAGACCCTAGCTTTAGTATCAAATTCGGTTCAAGGGTCTAATGCCCAAAAGTCAAAACCTAGGAGACAAGAACGGTCTAAGGGCAAGGAAGGTTTGGGTAACAAACCTAAGCCCAAGAAGACTTATCATAATGTTTCATTTGATTATGGAACAATTTCTAAGTCTAGGAAAACCAAGGCTAATAGGGAAGTTATCCCTAAGTCTAGCCATGGTATGTGTTTAGTGGCTAACACCTCAAAGAAATCAAATGTAGTCACTAAGAAGGTCAATGGAGGAGTCACCTCTAGAGTTGACCTAGGAAAGACCCAAAAGACTATGGCTTCAAAGCCAAAAAGGGTCATTAGAAAGGTATCTAGGGAAGTTATCCCTAGGGAATACCTTGTTAACCCAAGGAGCTCCAATAGGTATTGGGTTCCTAAAAGCATGATTGATTCACGCTAGATGGGTTAGGGTGTGTCAACCCTAAATGGATGGGTAGTTAACCTAACCATAGTAGAGTTGACACATTAGGATGTGTCAATGTGTTTGAGAAGTTTAGAATGATTTAAATTGGCACAATTAGGTCATAGAGGTCATGGTGTGCTATTTTGGGTTTTTGGCACACTAGGGAAATGAATGGCTTAAGGCAAAGTGAATTTAATCCCTAGAAATGGCAAATTGGTTTTCACACTTAGGTATTCTAACCTTAGTATATTTTACTTGCCATGATTTGTTTGTCTTACCATGTCATGACATCATTTTCATTTTTATCTATAAAATGTCATGATCATGTTTAGAATTATTTTTAGATGTCATGTATGCCTAGATCTCATTCACATGCCATGACATCATGATATTGGCATATGGTTTTACTTATATCATATCTATGCCATAATCATCATGATGCATAAATTAAAATGAAATTAAGGACTATGGCATGATTTGATGGAAATCAAATAATATTGCCTAGAAATATGCATGAGACCATTAAAAGAATAAAAACCCATATCTCACTAGATTAATTGCCTTGAATGTGTTTTACACATCTAGATATAAGTGAGATGTTTAAGGAAAAGAAATTAAAGGTTTTGAAAACATTTTGAAAACATTTTGAAAAACCTTAGTGAAGCCTATCTTTTGATAGCTATCACCATTGAATGGGATGATACAAAGATAGCTCTTTATTGAAGCTTTTCTTAAATTTTGAACTTTGTATCAATCTCCTAATTTAATGGGTAAAATAAATTTCCAATATTTTTCACCCATAGTGTTTAGGATAAGTATTATACGTATGCATTTTCAAGATTTTTAAAATTACGTATATTTACTTATGGATTTCGAAAATCCATTTCTGAAACTGAAAAACTGCATAATGAAGTTATCGCGATCGCTCAGAATGCAATCGATCGATGGTAAGTCCAATGATCGGGTATCCGGAGTTAGATCGCACAGGCTGATTTCGGGTAAACTTGATAATTAGGCTCATGTTTAGCCATGTTTTAGTCCCCTAACCACTCCTAACCCTAGGATATGCTTGGGAGAGCATTAGAGAGAGTGGAAATCCATTGGATATGGATTAGGAGTTGGGTTGAGGGTGAGTATCAATTTTAAGGTGGAAGAGAGTTCATTGTTGAACTTTGCCTTAATTTTGATTTGGTTAATGTTCCTATTGGCTTAGGGACTCTCCAAGGACATTGTTGGTTCAATGGTCAAGGGGGAGCAAGCCTTTAGGGGGAGGTATCTATCTTGGGAAGATGGATGTGTATTTCCTCATGGGAGGAAAATTGGGTTGCCTCTCTTTAAGTGATATGGGATCACTAGAAAGATTGTAGGCATGTGTTCCTCCAAGGGAGAGATTGTAAGATCTCATTGGGATATGAGACATTCATACCCTTGGGGAGGACCTTTTTGATGTAATGTCAAAAAGGGAGAGAAGTTACCAAGTAACCAATTAGGGTTCGTTGGAATTTTCATTGGGATATGAGAATTGTCAATATGGGAGAATTGGTAGACTTGAGATGGTAGTTTTGTCAATCATCAAAAAGGGGGAGATTGCTGGTGCAATCGGCCCAGGTTGACTCGAGTTTGACTCGAGCAGTACCTTGATAGTATTTTGATGATAGACAAAACTCATGACATGGGATTGTCATGGAAAAGTCCAAAGCATTGTGCGCTTGGTGATTGGCATGGGAAAGTCCAAAGCATTGCGAAGTTGTGCGCTTGGTGCATTTGGGAAGTCTTGAGAACTTGACAAGTTCACTAGGCTCAGGTCCTTGAGTCGGTGAAGGATGGCATTGCGAAGCCGTGCGCTTGGTGCATCCGAGGGACCGCCGGACGGGGAGCGAATGGAGTGAGCCCAAAGGGAAGTATACTTCTAGGGCATGAGACACGAAGGATGGCGTTGCGAAGCCGTGCGCTTGGCGCATCCGAGGGGCGTAGGCCGAGAGAAGAGAGCTTCGGTGGGGAACTCCATGAGGGATAAGGTGGACTTGGCCAAGTGGCTAAGACTGAGTGTCGGAGGCTCAAACATTGTTATGTTTGAGGTTTTAGCCGACATCAGTCGACTGACATAGGTGCCAGTCGACTGCTCTAGGTCGTATGGGTTCGACCAGTGTTCGACTGAACCAAGTCCGGTGATCGGAGGAGGGCAAGCGGATCTGGGAGAATCCGATCGATGACACCGCGTGCACGGGCACAGAATGGAGTCGAGTTCGCCAACACTCGACTGATGGATTATTAGTCGACTGATGGGTGTCATCAGTCGACTGATGTGTGATCCGTTGGAACTTAACCAACATGGATCTGGCCGTTGTGAGACAACGGCTACAGGACCAGTCGACTGATGGTCACGATCGGGTCGGTGATGAAAAAATAGAGCTCGAGTTGGAGGATTTCGCCAAGGTTTTTGTGGAGCTATTGGAGGGGAATTGCTGCTACATTCCAGTCCTTCAAGAGTCAATCAAAGCAAGCAACAAACAAGTGATCAAAAGCAATCGGTGAAAAGTGTTTCTTTTGTATTGTATTTGTATTCTTGTTTGTATTTGTATATTACTGTTGTAATTGCTTGTGAGAGGTTTCTTCACCTCCGACGTGTAGTCGAGAAGGAGTTTGAGTATTGCCGTGTGCATCTCTAGAGCTCGTTGAGCTCGCCCCGTGGAGTAGGAACCCTAAGGTTCCGAACCACGTATATGCTTGCGTATTTGGTGTGCTTGTATTGCTGTTAGTATTATTCTTGTTTTATTGTTTCCGCTGCGCTAACGACAATCGTAGACAAGCAACGCCACGAGAACAAACGAATTACGACATCCAACGAACGAGGGCTATTCACCCCCCTCTAGCCGGCCGTTCGATCCCCAACACCACTTATCTTATAAGACTTGGTCATTCTCAGTTTATTCAGGATGGATTGAAGTCACCATGTTTATTAACTTGTGTAAAATTTGAGTCCATAAATGTTGGAGTCTTTGAGATTTGACAATCCTAGATAACTCTCTTTCACGATCTTCTAAGTATGATTGGGAATTGTTAAGGGAATGCATCTTTAGTTATTTCCTTAGTTTTGTTTACTTGCTTGAGACATACAAAGTGTGGAGGAGTTAATAACTTATATTTTTGACCTGTAATTTGTATTTATTCCTCAATATTTTAATCTACTTAAATGATTAATTTATCATATTTATCATGTTTTACGAGCATTGAGTTATTTTAGCATCTTGATGAAAATATATAATAATTTCATGTCCTTATCACTAATTTGTGGTGTACCTTGTTTTGTCGAGCATTTAGAGGACATATCGAGGAGTTTTGGAATTTATCAGCATGAACCATAGCCAAACCGTGGTCTCAAACATGCTCGAGTCATGTACCAAGCGAGAGGATCGAAGAAAATGAAGCGAAAATACCTCTAGAGGGGTCCACGACTAGGTCGTGGTCATGACCACGATCGTGGAACCCTCTAGTCTCACCGTGTTACACCCCAGTGGTCACCATGGTCGTGTCGTGGTCTCCGCTTTGGTTAGGAACGACTATAAAAGGGGCCTTCAAATGGGAAACACTTCATCCCTTTGACCCTTGAAGCCCTAGCCTCCATCCTTTTCATCCATCCACCTCTCTTTTGCTCAGATTCGAGGGAAGAACCTCCATACCGAGGAGTTCCGACAACAACCTCCATCTCCACAGTACATCATCTTCTCTCTTGGCTTCGCAAGAGGAGCTTCGTCTTTGACGACACACTTCTGAGCTCAAGCAGTTACGGGAGGGCTCAAATCTTCCACTGGACTTTTGGATTGGAGAGTTCGATTTGCACCACATTCATACTTCGCCTCGAGGATTCAATTGAGTCCTTTGATCGGTTTCATTGGGAACACCTTCGCCCATACTTTGAGTGATGGGATCATTAGTATTTAGTTTAATTGTTAAGCTTATTTGTTAAGTTGTTATCTTCCCTACATTTGTTATTTGTTTCAATGCATGTCGAGTGTTTGATGTATTACCCCTTACATTTGATTAGCTTAGTTTAGTGTAACTTCGATGGTGCATGGTAAATGTTTGTCTTAATTCCTCTTACAATTTTTATTCCTTATTTACTGCACTTAATTTGTTCATTTAAATTCCAACATTATTTACTTATTCGGATGATTTAATTTTTGCAGTGTTAGATTAGAGTTTTAATTACTTTGTAACCGTAAGATTTCAATTTCAAAACCCCCCAAGTACATTAGAAAACCCAAGCAATAACAAGACGATCCTAAGGATATCATCCTATCAGTTACACTCATTTGAGAGACTATTCGAGTCATATCTATACTACATTAGTATAGAGAGGGTTCAATTACTTAAATTTATTTTGATATATCATATTGCTACAATACGTTATTAGACCACAACATGCCTGTGGTCCCCGCCCCAGTCGTGGTCTCCACCACAATTAGGCCATGAGCCACGATTACGGTCGTGGAACGGTGCCAACACCACATGGATAATTAGGGTTTCATTATAATTATTATTATTATTATTATTATTATTAACTTTTCTATTTATTATAAAGGTTCCCATTTTTATTTGTTACGAAGTTTTCTCAATTTCTAGTCTATTTAAACATGGACTGAGAGCATCTCCAATGGTGGAACTTATTGGAGAGTTCCTTTGTGGTCCCCATGATGTCATATCGATATCACGTCAAAAGTAAAAAAATCTCATTCATCTCTCCACTGTAAAAAACCCTCTCAACAACTCCTTTATAGGTCTCATCCTTTATTTATATTTTACATTATATATAGATAATATAATAATTAATTTATAACAGTTATTTTACGATGACTATTTTTTAACGATTAATAAAATCGATATAATTATTGACATCAAATAACATTAATAATTTAAAAGTAGATTACATAAATACTACAATACATTAAATAAAAGATAGAAATTATAACAATATATAAATTACATTAGATCATATCTCAGTTTAATTTTTTCAACTATTTTCTTATACATATGAAGTTGTTCCGATATCATCTTACTAGTATCCTTCATAAGCATTTTATAATCCTTGTGAAAGATTTCAACTTATCGCAAGCCATTTTTTTGCATTTGATATTCTATAATTTCTTGTCAATCTATGTTGATACTTTGCTTCATTTTGTCACTTTCTCTTACCTTAGATTTTCCCTTCCTCTTCGTTGCCTTTTATCCCATCGAACGAATGAGGACTTCATAGTTGTCCACATCAATACTCATATCTGAATTTGAGTTGGAAGTGTGTTCTCATGATTCGGATGTTTTTATCTTTTTGTTGGAGTGGTGACTAACTAATTATGGAGAATATTTTTCATACTCTCTATGAACCCTCTATACATGCGTATACTTAAAGTTCTTGTTATTATTATTGATTTTTCACATATTGAGTACATTCTCCAAAACATTCTCATCACTCCAATCGCTTTGACGATGAGAATAAAAATTATTATAGTATGCAGAAAATTCATTTACCATTGGCATGAACTTATAGTAATGTAACTTGAACCGCTTCTAAATTCTTGACATAGTTCCAGTGGGCCAATGATTGTTGTAAAAATCAACGATACGTTTCTAAAAAGCTTAATTCTTTTGGTCATTACTAATAATTGCATCTGTGCTGATAATGACCCATGGCTTCGCAAGCACCACATCTTTGTCGAGAGACCAAATTGCTTACTTCAAGTCATCTATCGCTGATTTGTAGTCTAGGTTTATCTGTGATGAGTGTGGTGATCACTGAGTTTCTAGAATAGATGATGGTGTTACAAATTCTTTGTCGCTGACAACTGCATCACCACTAGCCCATCTTGATTCATTCGAAAGCATCGCCGATGGTTGAGGAGAAGAAAATACATACGACAGAACTTGTATTCCAAATTGACTAACCATGTTCGACCAATCTTGGGGTGGATACATATAAAACGAAACTGGCATGACGTTACTTGGAAAACTTTGGAAATTTGGAGGATATTATGGAACATATGAAATATTTGGATGGTATCGTGTGCGGGAGGAAAATTGAGAATATTGAGCATTTGAATGAATACGAGTATTTTGAGAAAATTTAGTTTCTTCTGTATTTAAAGAATTCAAAATATTTGTAAAAAAAAAACTGAGATTTACATTCATCTTAAGAAAGAAGTAGAAAATGACGGGATTTCAAGAATGAAGAAGCAGAGAGTTGTAGAATGAATGATAAAATTGACGAAGCGAAGATGTATTTATAGATAAATTTTATTTTAAAAAAAAATAATCGTTGAACAATGACTAAAAATTAGTCATTATTCAATGACTCAAAAATAATGTCCGTTGTTGAACGACTTATTATTTTTTTGCAATTCAACGATATTTTTTTATTAATTAGATTTTTTAACAAACAAACAAAAAAATATTTTATAGACAAAATTGGAAAGGAGAGGCTCCCCAAATGGGGAGCCATTCCCGACCCCACGGAGAAAAAGCTCCCTCTCACGATGGGAGGCCACGGCACCAGTGGGCGCTTCTTTTTGCTCTAAGGCTTTGTATGCATTAATTGGCTTTTGATTTAATAATATTTTATTTCATTTAAACCTAAAGGCATATCTTTTTTGTATGCAAATTCTCTCCTTCGATTTTTTTACAAACTCTATTCTAACAATGCACGTGGATAGGATGAACCATTCCGTTATCCCACCTGCATCAATAAGTCTTACTTTTAGCCTTTCTCATTTGCTAAGAGTTTAGTCAACTTTAATCAACTAGAACTTCGATTTGCTAAATATACCATAACCTACTAAGATTTCTTTTATTGTACTTGTAGTAATCCTTTGCACAAGTGAACTCAACTCTCAAAATTATCTAAACTTACAAGCCAAGATGATCCTCCTTTGCAACTATTCATGACAACTCTTTCTCATCTTGCAAGCAACTAGTCATTCTTGACAAGTTGGACTTCCAATTTGCTAAGTATCTAATAATTACCTTTGACCTACCAAAACTTCCTTAATTACACTTGGAATATCTATGTTAAGTAATATGCACCTGCATACTTGATACACCATATTAGTAATTACAATAGAGTCTAATTTAAACATTCATCAAACCATTAAAACCTCACACTTAAAGGCATGATTGCAGCAACAGGGGATCTACTTGATCTCAAAAAACTTTTAATTTGATCCTAAAATTCCGCAAGTGGTGGGTTTGAAAAAAAAAAGTTAGCCTAGAGTTTAGTTCTAACCTATTATCTACAAATGGCCGAACGTTGGATTAGCCAGATGGTGTCTATAAATGGTTGAATGTTGGATTTAACAAGATGGAAGATGGTCCTTTCTTTAGAAAGGTTTTTGTAAAAGTAAAGGATTTTGTTATTCTAGTATACTTACTAAGGTACGAGAGGCTCTGAACTTCTTTAGCATGCGTGGCAAGTTAGCCAAAACCTTTGCAGTTTCTGCAAGTCCAAAAATCAAGCTAAGGAATTCAATTATACAAGCTTAGTATTCAATTCGATAAAACTTACATATGTTCATTTCAATAGTAAAAGAATATATAAAATAAATTAGCTTGAATATTAGTAAGTTTGATTGGTTATGAACAAAGTTCATAAATAATTTTAAAATAAACTTATTTATTAATATATGTAAAATTAAATTATATTTTTTTATTTAAATACAAAAAAAATAAAATATAGTAATTTATAATTTTTTATAATCTTAAACTATTCATAATAAATCTTACGTATTAGATAAACATTTAAGATAATTTATAAACACAACAGCAATGTTAGTTGAGTTCGATAAAAAGCTTGAGCTCGATAAGTTTTTTAATAACAAACTTTAATAAGCTCGATAAATAAATAAATAAAATTTGAACACAACTAAACTTGACTCGTCTCGACTCATTTATACCCCTATCAACAGTTATTGTTAAATTTTATCTCCACATATATAGTGCAATAGTAAAGCGATCTTAGGAACATCTAAGAGAACCAAGATTTGAATCCCACAAGGGACGAGCCAACTTCTGAGTGCATATAAATTGTGCTTTAGATTTACCTGGTAGGCAAATCAAGAAAAGATTGTCTATCTAATATCAAAGAGAAAAAAAAATAGTTCCGGGGTTTTCTTTCAGTAGATCCATCATCATTACTGATTTAACTAACCTTCAAAAGTCTATATTCATGATGGATGCGCTTTCAAGAACTGGATTCATATGGCTGGAGATGTAAAGACGTATTATTGCAAAAGATAATTCTTTCTAAGGTTTGCTGCTGCATTGGAGATGGGAACTCATCTATTTTTTAATTGTAGTATTGTTCTCACGGATTGGAATTACATCAGAAGCAAACTTAATCTTGCATGCAATCACTTCTCTATGGCAACTTGAAGAAATTGGTGTCAGACAGCTTCACCACAAACATTTAGGTGTAGAAATACGATGTTTTGAGCTTGGCTGCTTATTATCCTAAGAGCAAGATGTGGTAAAATTTCCACAAATGAAAGCTGGGATTCAGAAAGCTCCGCACATTCCTGAAGGGAACATTCTATTCCTGGAGTTGTAGAGCCAAACCTTGATAAAATTCCAACCAGACATTTTCTATCTTAGTTTATAGATATATTTGCAGATAGGATTGTACCCTATCTTTTATAAGCTATTTCAATCCCTTATTTCTGATACTTTCTAGTCAGAGACTGTCCCTGCTGCTCTGGTATTCCATTAGGAATTGAGTTTGCATAAGTGAACCGAGATTCACTCTATGCTTTCACCTTTCCAAAAAGTATACCATTACAATGTGTGCCATATTACTCTCGATAATGAAGCACGAATGCAACTGTAATCAATTTCATCAGAAAAAGGATGTAGAAAGGCAGTCATAAGAAACTGTTGAAAATAGAACTCCTCGAAGAGGGTCATTATCAAGACTGATTTGAGTATCAAATTTCAAAATGGACTTATTAAAAGAAATGACTTTGTAATTAGAAGATTATTCTATGATCCATTAGCATTATGCAAACATGGATACTTATCAACTCTAAGAATGAGGCTTACCTTTATCTTTGCTTCCTCGTCAGCTTCTAAAAGTTAGGTTTCAGTGGTTGACTTAAACTCAATTGAAGTGGAACCAGTGATCTTTTGATCTGCTCATTGAAGTTCTTTGTGTTGGAAGGGAAGTTTGCGCTGAAAATTTGTTGCTTTGGAGCTTCCAGTCTCTCCAGGATTCTTGATGTTTTCTCATCTGAAAACTTATCCTGTGCTCCTGGAATTGAGGATTTAATCTTTGGTTTGGAGACACTCGGAGCTGAATAGCAACTGTCCAGATCATCTACAATGAGAAGTTTCTCCCATTCGTCTGCTATGGTACAACCATTGTGTGTGTTCGGGTAAGCATGCATTTGTCCATCCGACACTTGGGTCAGTGGCGGCTGTTTTGGTTCATTGAGGCTATTGCATTCAAGGAAGTTTGGAATAGAGTGCGAAGAAATTGACCTGGAAAACATATTTTAATACTATAATAATATTGTGTTTGAAATGCTATTTTATTCAAGTTAAAATTTGCTCTAGTTATACAAATTTGATAAATTTTATAAAATGCTTCTAGATTGTCCAAATTATCAATTTGTCGCAAAACCATCAAAGACTTCTTTTACTTTTATCCTATTCAACAAGATAAATTTTTCCGTAACAACGAACACCGCATAACTACAAGGCAAGCAAGTAAATAAAGACATAAAAATTAGAGAAAAAAATTAAAATAGATAACAAAATTACAATCAAAATAAAAATCAATATTTGCCCAACATATCATGTGAGAACCATTAGAAATGGCAATCAGGCTTACAATTTGGTTTAGGCCATGTTTGGCTTGGTCTGCAGGTCAGGCTAAGTGGAGGTGGCTCTTTAATACATTAAAAAAAATATATTTTAAAATATAAAATAGGAAAAAACTAAAATTATATATTAATTTTATATTTCCAGTTTTTTTTAGTTTTTATGGATTTATTTGTTATTTTATTAAAAGAAGCTCAGTTAAGCCTAAGCTTGGATTGACCTGGGCATGAGCCAAGTGGGCCCGTGCTCGAGCTAGGCACCAAAATCCAAACCCAACTGTCACAGGCCTTATCATGCATGACGAATGATGGTTCATGTCTATCACAACCAACACATTACGTGTCAGTCCAATTGTGTCATTTTATCACCTATAATGACCACAAGACAATCATATTGTATTAATTATAATTGATTTTATGAAATTTGATTTGGGACCAAAAGGAATCCTCACATTTTGAAAGAAAATTTGGTGTTATTCACGGACTAAGGTTGCATTTGATAAGTATACAAAATCAAAGTAAGATTAGGAATTATAGAATGGAATAAAAAGAGGAATAGTTCATTCATTTCTTTGGTTGTGATAACATAATGGTATAACTAGTAAAATGCTTCAATTTATGCCCAATCTTTTGTTCATTTAGCTCTTTCGATCAATTAGACCTATATGGTTAATCTTGTCTATTTAGCAGTGTCTAATATACCTCATCCATTCAACACAGCTGGTTTGGTCAATCCACAACATGCTCAACATGGTTGTACATTCAAGACGCCTAATCCATTCGATTTACCAAATCTATTAGACCTGCCTAGCTTGATCTACTTGACTAGCATGTCCTGTTGTCTAACTAGATTAGTTTGACCAACCTAACCTATCTAGTTGGCTCGATTGTCCCCAACTAGTTCGCTTGGCCAACCCAATCTAGTCGGCCCTGATCCACTTAGTTGGCTCAACTCACATATCCCGATCAAGGATATGGCAAAGTAAAACATCCCCAAGTAAATAATATCTAAAGATAAACGCAATTACATATCCTAGTGCAGAACATGTTTTGCTTGGAATCAAAAGTATGACTCTAGGAAATAAGGAATTTACCCAAATTGCAAGCTCTCCTTGACCAGCCAATTAAGCTTAGCGTGGAAACCTCTTTCATGTTGGAGAGGGTTGTACTCTCTTAATTCAATCTGAAAAAGGAAACCCATCCAAGCTATTAACAAGAAAGAATATGATCCAAAAGAGGCAAAGGCAAACAGATCCCTACAATTCATCCTTGCCACTCAATATAAATATATCATCTCTATAAAGATTGTTATACAAGAAGAAGAATGATTATGTTGGTAGAAGCAATTGTTTACCTTTTCCAAAGAGGTTCTAATAGAATTTACCATGTCCTCTGGTATGGATGCATCACTGGCTTGAGCTGTATTAGGAATGGGCAGGGCTTCCTCGGATGAAGCAAGCCTCTGTGGATTGCATGAACTTTTGACGTACTAGTATAAAAATTGTTGAGTAGTAAACATTGGAAACAAGAATCACTTGATTGTTTAAGCTACTAAATCCTGGCAGTATTGATTGATCTCTTATGTGTGTGTGTGCGTGTTTTTTTTTTGTGAAGAGAAAACACCAATAGTCTGCTCACATATTATATAGAATATATATGATTCAAGGCAGTTATAAAATTTCAAGACCCTAAGAATAACTTCTAAGATTATTTATTAAATCGTAATTTCTGATCACTTGTATAATATTACTTTTCTTTTATAGGTATTGAAGTTAATTGGTTAATCACTTATCGTGAAAGCCCGGTTTAGAAAAGAACCATTTAATATATTTATATTCATTCCCTTTTTTTGTGTGTGGATGGGTATATTTCGCTTGTTCAGCTCAAATCCAATTAATATATTTATATTCATTTGAGTATTCCCCCTTTATGTGTGGATGAGTATATTTCCATTGGTTAGCTTAAGTTTGTTGGTACAATCAACCTTTAGCAAAGGTTGACCACATTCAAGTGAAGCTCGAGTTGACTTTTGATATTTAAATAATAAATGAAGATTGTTGGTCAAGTGTGATTGAGTTTAAACGATCCGTGATGGTCAGGGTTGAAGAGAGAGATAATTGATGTAATCATCATTGTGTCAAGTTGATTATAATGGATGTAGAATTCGATGAGAGATAGTTGAGCTAGAAGTCAAGTAAGTCAAGATTGACTAGATATTTGACAACTAAAAAAGTCCAAGTGAGTCACGTTTGACCGGACACTTGACATGAGATAAAGAAAATCCAAGTCAAGATTGACTAGATATTTGACAACTAGAAAAGTCCAAGTGAGTCACGTTTAACCGGACAATTGTCATGAGATAAAGAAAATCCAAATGGATTATGAAGGATTGGATACTTGATGGTCGGAAGTCTAACAGGACATTGACAAGTGAGAAGTCCAAGTGGATCGGACACATGACATGAGATGGGAATTCTTAACAGGTCATGGGTGATCGAATGTTAGGCAAGTATAGAATGTCCTAACAGGTCATAAAGGACCATATATTAGGTGAGTGAAAAAATCTTAACAGGTTAGAAGGATCAGATGTTAGGTGAATGGAAAAGTCCTAACAAGTCAGGATGAACCAGATGTTAGACAAGTGATAAAATTCTAATAGATCGTGGGGACCAAATATTAGGTGAGTATGGAAGTCGAACAGGTCAAGAAAGACCGAATGTTTGGCATTAGAAAAGTCCCAACAGGTCAAGATTCACCAGATGATAAGTACCAGAGTGAAAGTTCAAGCAGATCAAGGAGGGCAAGATATTTACTGTCGGTGAAGTCTTGGAAGGTCAGGATGATCGAATACTAGACAAGTGAAGTCTCGGCAAGTTAAAGTGACTAAATGCTAGACAAGTGAAGTCCTAATATATCAAGGGTGATCGAATGAGCAAGCGAAGTCCCAACAGGTCAAACATAAATGAGTGTTGAGCGAGAAGTGCTCGTAAGTTTAGGTCAACCAAATACTAAATGAAGTGAGAGTTAGATTGAGTTAGGATGAAAGTGAGGTATCGATTGATTGATAGGGTATAGCAGTCGACTGATAAACCCTAAATCCTAAGTTCAAGGGTTTGAGAGAGCTTTGGGTTAAAGTAGTCGACTGTTAAGGCAAATCAACTGATGAAGGTGATTAGTCGATTGGTATTACTGTAGCAGAGCACATAAGGTTTTGTAGTCGACTAGAAGATTCGACTAGATAGGTTCCAATCGATTGATGATGAATGGCAGTTGACTAATACTAATGTAGATAGAATCATTAAGTTGATAGGTCAGAGCAACGTTCGAATCCACAATAAAATCGACTAATGGCAGAAGGCAGTCGACTAATTGGTTGAAGTCAGCCCGACAACAACTCTATAAAGGAAGGTTTCGTGGTTATTTTAAAAAGTCGATTCTTAAAGACTTTGAAGGGAAAGTGTTATTGTATTCTAAACCTTCAAGAAACATTCCAAAGCAACCAAACTATGAGCAAGCAAAGATCATATTGTGTAAACTGTTGTTCATTTTGTATTTAGCTTTACTTTCATTATATCATTGTATTTGGATACATGTGATTTTAAAGAACAGGTTGTAAGAAGAATCTCTACCTTCGGAAGGTGTTCAGCAAGGAGAAAGAATAGTAGATCTATCGCTAAGAGATAGGTCGTGGAATAGAAATCAGAGATTCCGAACCATATAAAAACTTAATCTGTTGTGCTCGTTTTGTGTTATGTTGTTTTTCATCCCTCCTCCAGTGACATCAAGGTCCTAACAAAATTCAACACATGAATTGATAAGATAATTTCTCTTTTGACATGTGCATGATACAAAACATGGAGCTCCTGGTTTTAACATATGTTGAATTTGATTGGGTAACAACTAAACTCAAAAGCTCAACGTGTTAAAAATTGACTAATTAATAAAATGAAATAACACACTTGTCCATAATGAGCTTGGAGCATCCAAACTTCTAAATTAGACTAGTCAAGTTTTCTTATTATCTGTTGATCATCAGATAAGCAGATGAGCTAGCTAATTGCAAAAGAAATGAGCAATTAGAGCTGAAATTTACCCTTAAAAGCATTGGACCTCCATCAGAAGGCTGAAGAATATAATAGCAAAGAAAGGTACCATCTAGCATAGTCTCTGTATTGCAAGTTGAAGAGCAAACAAGGCCCTGGTCTAGAAGAAAAAGAGTTCTACAAAGCCCGTGGAAAACTGTAACATATACAGAATTAAATGAGAATTTGCTCACAAGCAAGAACACTCAAAGCAAGCACACTCACCCAGAGCGTTCAAATCTGCATTATCAGATTCATCTGAAGAAGATTCAGTTTCATGACAAGATGGAGTTACATAAAGGGAGTTACCCATCATCAGACCTGTTAAACAATAATGATAAAGATCCATCCCGGAAATTGAAGTAAGCTAAATGGAAAATTATGAACGACTAGAATATCTTATTCCTCGTTTTTTAAAAGTTGCATATTGAAATACTTAATAACATATAAGCCAAATTTTCATTTCCACGTATATAAAATAATTTAACAATTGAATCAAGAAGAGAAGTTTGACATTGTTTGAACGGGATAAGTGTGGTCAGGCAAAATACTATCTAGTTCATGGCATGTTTTGATTGTATATTACAACATCTTATATCCAGATTCCTATTCATAGATCAGAAGCAAACTATTGCATTAAGCAGAGAGAAGTGAGACAGTGTTTGAACTATCTAACAAATGCAGTCAATGTAAATGGACGATTAGTTTTCTGCATGTTTAATCTAATTAACAATACCAATTGTCATTAGGCATGTCCAAATTTTATAGACTAGCAGGGGTTACCTTCATTTAATGAGGCTAAGTTGGTGCGTTCAATAATCCTGAAAGTTAGAAGTGCAGAGACACTTTGTGGAATTGGACAGCCTTCAAAGGATGGCAAAAAAAGAACAGTTTGTTCACCAATTCTTGCAACATTGTCAATCAGATCAGATGCCCCTAACTCCTGATGGTTCAGTGGACAAAAATAACTTGTCTTACTGTCAACGACAGAATCAGTAGGATAACCATGACACCTGCATGTCTGTCTCAACAAATTTGATGACAGAATGGTAAAGTTCACAAGTGAAATATAAAATGCTGAGAGTCGAGTAAAAAAATCTTTTGATTTTATGGAATAAGTGGGCATTATATGAGCTTAAAAACAATATATATAAGGTGAATAGGTTTATACTCTTGCCCTCTATATTCATGTTTTCTTTTCTAATAATTTCATATATTAATGTTAGTATTTCATCTTTGTTATATAAACATTTTGCGTTGCTTTATAAGAATCCAACATGTTGGATCATTAACAGCCAGCTAGAGGGGGTGAATAGGTGAGCAAAAGTATAAGCAAGAAATGCATTGCTAACATGACTATTTTACATTGTTCTGAGATACTCTCCTACTCTAAAGCCTATTACATATTCAGTAAGTCACCAAAAAGAATCGTACTAATCCATTCCTTACCATGAGGAAATAATGTAAACTTCTACAAATCATGGTTTAACCTCTAACACCTTGACCTAGGTGACAGAATTTTACAAGTGGTCCTCCAGCATGACCCTTTTATGGATTTCTGTCCACAAATATATCCTACTAGGTGAGGTTAGGTATATAGATTTTTCTATACCATTAAGCTCTATCCTCTACTAAATCATCATCTATATTTAAATAAATTTTATTTTGTTTTGTCGTTGCTAATGAAATCTTCTTTGGTCTTTCTCATTCTCATTTGATCTGCATATTTGTAATAATTTCACATCGCCTAATTAAAACATTTATTGGTCGTCTAAGTACGTATCTTTACCATTTTAAAATATTTTCTAGAAATATCTCTCAATAGGTACAACCCTAACTTTCGCTCTGATATTTTAGTTTTTATCTTATCCATCTTCGTATATCCACACATCTGTCTTAATATCTTCATCTCTATAATGCTCATCTTCTGCTCATGTGCTTAAATCATAGTTCAACATTCAACTCCATATAATATAGCAGGTCTAACTATCGTTTTGTAGAATTTCTCTTTAAATTTTAAAGGTACTTTATGATCACAAAGAACACCTGATACTCTCTTTCATTTCAACAATCCTTCTTGTATTTAATATAAAATATCTCTCTCAATCCTTTTGCAAAAATGATTCTAAATATTTAAAACTTTTGGTTACAGACAACTCATTATCTTTCAGTTACGAATAGAAAAATTGTTCATTGGTTGATTATCTTAATTTGACTTGACTCACCAATCAACTAGAATCACCTCTAGTCGTCTAGAGCCCCAACTATAATTATCCTAATGATTGAATCTTCACATAAGTTAAAATCTACTCTTCCCCAATGCTACAATCTTGGGATTGGTGAATGAGGCTAGAGGGGAAGTGAATAGATGTTCATTCATTTTCGTTTGTATTAGTTTACGATTTAAGTTACCATAGTGAAATATATATATAAAAAAAAAACCAACAACTCAAAAAGCAAACACAAATAAGAACAATACAAAGCATACAAAGATTTACATGATTTAGAACCTTGTTCTTACTCCACAATATTCATCAGTAGATCACTCTCGGAATTACCATTATCTTTTCTTCTCTTCAGATTACGTTCGGAGATTGAGAAACCTCTTACAATGACTTATTCCAATAACAATAGAAGGAGAATATAAAAGTACAAGAGAGAATAAAAATAATATAAGTAAAACTTAACACAAATTGAAATCTTTGTTTTGCTTGGTGTTTGTTGCTTTAGATTGCTCATGGAAGGCTTAGGAATACAATAGCACTAATCCTAGAACTCGCAAAAAATGATTACCTAAAAATTCTACTCGAAATCAGGTTTTATAAGATTGCACTCAAGTCTTGAATTTGCCTAATCAATCAACTGCGCTATCCTCTAGGTGACCATTACACTATAGTGACTTAGAATTCAAACGTTGTTATTGTCTTGTCAATTCAATGACTTGATCTAATTTCCTATTTTGGCTTCATTCGACTTCCGAATAGATACTTCTATTCATTAGCATTTTAGCCTAAGTTTACTTCTCAATCGACACTATTTCATCAGTCGACTATCATCCACATCAGTTGGTTGCCCTAAACCCTAAAATCTTTAACAAATTGTTGTGGTTTTAGGTTTTTCAGTCAACTTTCAAAATTCATCATTCAACTACACCATTGTTTGACTCTTGTAAACTATAAATTGACTAAATCATAATTTTATAGTTTAGTCAACTACTCAAAAGCTAAATTCTTATTGTGCTAAGAGACCTCATGTCTTTAAAACTTCTTCATTTGCATAGTAGACCCAAATGACCTTAATCTAACAAGACTTAACTTGCCTAGGGATCATTTATCTAAAGACTTCATCCATTAGCTAGTATCTAGTCGACTTTGACTTATCATGACTTTTATGTCTTAGTCTTAGGTTTAACCTTAAACTACCTAGAGTTCACTCCCTCTATAACCTTGTCTAGTATCTAGTTGACTTTGACCTATCGAGACTTCATCTCTTGTATAGAGTTCACTCCTCTGAGCCTTCATCACTTCTTAACATCCAGCCAATTTTGATGTGTCAAGTCTTCATCACTTATCAAGCATTTGGTCCTTTATGAGCTATCTGGACTTCTAACTATCAATCCTCCATGATCTGCCTAGACTTCCACTATATGTATAACATTTGATCCTTTGTGACTAGTTAGGACTTTCACAATTTTTCAATATCTAGTCCACCTTAACTTGTGTAGACTTCTATGAATGCCAAATGAGTCGACCTCGTTCAATTTGGACTTCGTCCACTATCAATCTTAACCTATTTGACATATCCAAAATTTCAAAATATATTATTCAAATATCAAAACATAACCTGGTTTATCAGGACAAGGCTTGTCTTGATTGCATCAATAATCTTCACCATTTTGATATTTGATAATATGTTTACATTAAGTTCATCCATCACCCAAATTTTATCCTTTATACCAAAGCAAAATAAAGGCTTCCTAACTCAAAAACTTCACTTTTTCTCTTGGGCATATATCACAAAGGTCGTCAAAAGACCCATCTTGGGCATATATCACAAAGGTCGTCAAAAGACCTATGTTAATGTCAAATGTTAGTGGAGATCCCATACATGAACCTCTCATTTCTCCCCTTTTGATATTTCTTTAACATATATTTATCATCATATGATTTCTCCTCCTTTCATCATAGAAAGACTCTTTCTTTCTTTGAATGGTCACTTTTGATGATATATATTTGTCATCATACGATTTCTCCCCTTTATCTTATCAAGGTGAACCGTTCTCCTTGTTCCATTCTTCTTCTTAACTTTCCTTAATCCAGAAAAATCTCTCTCCCTTAAGGAAATACATCTCCCCTTCCATGAGTTATTTATGTACCTCTAGGGTGAACCTCCTCTTAAGGCATACTTCTCAACAAACTAAGGTTCTCAACAATGGAACATTTTTATCAATTAGAAAAATTCAATTTTGGATTCATGAGTTCAAAAATCCAACCATGAATTTTAGCCTCTCTTTAATGTCTTCATTTTTCATCTTCAACACTTTTTCTCTTTAGTTTGCATTTCAAATGGTTAGGCATGACAATATATCAATAAGATGAGGGTAAACAACACAAAGGAACAAGTATTAGTTGAGTCTAAAATTTAACCGTGCTTCAATGTGTCAATCAAAAAATTCAATTCTAGTTGAATACCCCCTGCTAAGTCAATTGAATAGCTCTAATTCAATCAATTGTTGTGTGAAAAAACATAAATTAATACTATACTTTTTGGAAAATTATGAAAACCTATATAGACATTACTCATGCCTTAAACTATCACGGAAAAAAAATTTCTATGAAAATACATTTTATTTTCACAAATGCCACAAAGTTAGAAAACCTTAAAACTTTCAACATTTCAAGCTTAAGTTTTATATCAAGGTCATCAATGGTAACTTCTATCAACGGATGAGACATCACCAAATTTTTTAAAACTATTCTAAAATGGTGTTTTAAACCAATTTCTAATCATTTAATCATCATCTTGGACTATATACACATCACTTGAGTTTTCCCCATGATTGGTCAATATATGATTCATATGTATTGATGATGGTTAGTTCATCTAGATGCACCTGTATCCCTAGAACTTAGCTATTGGTGCAATAAGCCCCTGGTCAATGTTAACCAAATTCGAGTATGATTCAAGGACTTTGATATTTGACAATGGATTTGATCATTATTTGACAATATAGTTTGACCATATATTGACCATGTAATAATAGGGTGTTTGAGATATCCAAAGTTATATGAGAGAGATTATTTGAGGGAGATTGTTGGAGCAATCAATCTTGGAAGTCCAAGTTTAGATACTTTGCAAGGAAAGTTCAAATATGAATATTTGGCAAGGGAAGTCCAAAGTAAAGTCTTGGCAGCATAAGTCCAAGTATGTAGTCTTAGCGGCGTAAAGTCCAAGTGAACTTTGGCATTGGAAAGTCCAACATAGGGTTGTCAAGGAAAGTCTAAGAATGATCTTGGCAAGAGAAAGTCCAAGCATGGTCTTAACATAGAAAGTCCAAGCATGAGTACTTGACAATTAAAAGTCCAAGTCATGGGTACTTAGCAATGGGAAAATCCAAGGATGTAGTTTTGGCAACGTAAAGTCCAAGCATGTAATCTTGGCAGTGTAAGTCCAAATGAATCTTGGCAATAAAGTTCAAGCATTGAGGCTTAGCAATGGAAAGTCCAAGGGTGAGGTTTTGGCAGCGTAAAGTCCAAGCATGTGGTCTTGGCAGCATAAGTCCAAATGAACCTTGGCAAAAGATCCGATTAGCATGACATAGCCGATGGAAGCACCTAAAGGCTAACGCGAAGGATAAAGAGCGTGAGGCTAATGAAGGTGGTTAGAAGGCTTAGGTCAAGGCTAAGGGTGAGTATCAAGTATGAGGGGATCATACTTGGGTTAAACCTCATGGTTGAGGTTTATCAGTCGACTAGGACTTTGGGTCAGTCGACTTGTCAAGTGTTCAGTACTCGAGAGCCTAATCAACTAGAAGCAGTCGACTGGGATTATGACCCGATCGATGTCGAAAGTATCGACTAAAGCTCATTTGTCAGTGTAATCGGTGATAATTGATGGCAATCATGTTGTTAGATGTTAGTAAACCAAAGTGGATTAAGTGTTGGATCGAAAGCGTCGCTAGAGGGGTGGGGGGTGAATAGCGAGCGTAAAATTTTTCCGTCTCTTCGTTTGTTCAATTAAAACACAGAGATGCACAGCGAAAAAATAAATAACACAAGTTTGTTTTTACTTGGTTCACAACTCAACGGTTGCTAATCCAAGGTCCTGCGATCCTTGACTGCATACGAAGAGGCAATCTACTATAGAGTCTCCTCCTCGTTGGAGGTAGGAGACAACGATCACAAAAACTGAAAGCACGAGGATGAGGCAACAAGCCTACCTCACCTCATTACGATTAAAACCACGAATACAATAACTAAATACAAACAAACTTACTACTGCCGACGAAGGAGTTGTAAGCTTGGCGTTGCGTCGGCGTTATGACGACGTTAGAGCTTTAGCATTGTTGGAGCACTTGAGAATAAGATTGATGATCTTTGGGTTGAAGTCCTCCCCTCCTTTTATAGACTTGTGCCTTGGAATAAGTCTATATGCAAATCCTTAACTTTTGGAACTTATCACGAGGTGACATCTTATCTTATCGTGAAGTGGCCGCGTCAAACATTATCCTTTTGACCTAGCGCAAAAGGTTGATTCGTTACCGTGATCGGTGATGTCGGCGATTGTACCCGGCTGGCCACTTCCTGCGATGAAGAGGTTAGCATAGAAAATGGTAAATATGATGGTTCCTTACCGTCAGATCTCGACCTAGACCTTCCACTGAAAGTCTTAGTCGGATCGCCGCCTACGGTCGTCCCCGTAAAGAGGGCACGACCTTATCATATCCCTTCGCACTCGTGCTTACCTCTGGTCCTTTATGACCTGTCGCTTTGCTTCCGATCTTCACCTGGGTTCTTCGACTCCCACGAAGTTCTCCCGGTGTCGCCCGACCACCACGGTTTCCCGAGTCGGGATTCTCCGGGTGTCGCTGACTTTCGGCTTAGCTTAACCATTTTCTGCACACTTAATTCAGCTCATGAGATAACAATATGACCTTAACTTTGGATCTTTACCATAATCAAAACCTAGGTTCGATTATCTGATGCTCTGCACCAACATTAAGTTCGTTGTGAGACAGCAATGATGTGAAGTCGTGTGTCTTTTAGTAATGATTTGCTAGGCGAAATTGCACATAGGTTTTGATTATGGAAAAAGCTCAAAGTTAAAGTGTTATCATTATCTCATAAGCTACTCTTAAGTGTGCAGAAATGTTTAAGCTGAGTTGAAGGTCAGCGACACCTGGAGAATCTCGAGTCGAGAAACCGTGGTGGTCAAGCGACACCGGAAGAACTTCGGATGGAGTCGAAGAACCCGTGGCGACCGAAGCGACGTGTCGAAAAGGAGGTAACAGTCTTGATAATGGTGAAGTCGGCGGTCCACATGCGGGGACGACTTTAGGCGGCAATCCGACTAAGACTTCCAGTGGAAGGTCTAGGTCGAGATCGGATGGTAAGTAACCATCAAATTTACCATTACTTGTGTTTTCGTGCTAACTCTTTATTGCAGAAGAGTGATCATGCTATCGATCATTTATTGCTGTTGTCGATCGGTGATCTACCGTCCATCATGGTCGTGATCGATTGATATTATTTGCTCAGCTCGAAGAAAGTCCAGATAAGCTCCACTTATCTTGGGGAGATAAGGCTCTTTGACCTAGATCCAGATCTCAACGAGCTAGGGTTTGAAGGGTTATAAAAGAAGGGGAGTTTCACCCTTTTGGATCATCATTCTTTGCTCCCAAAGTGCTCCAACGCGGCGCTTGACTTCAACAACGCTACAGCCGTAATCACAGCGACAGCGAGCTTTGACCTTCTTTTTTAGTTATCTTATTGCTCTATTATACTCGAGCTTTTAATTGTAAAGTGGAGAGGTAGGCTTATTGCCTCTTCCTCAATCTTGTGGTTTTTATAATCGTTGTCTCCTACCTCCAACGAGGAGGAGACTTATAATGATTTTGCCCGTCGTACGCGATCTAGGATTACAGGGTCTTGGAGTAGCAACCATTCGGTTGTGAACCAAGTAAAAAAGGTGGCTCCTTCGTTTGCTTTATCTTTACTTCCGCTGTGTTTGACTTTGGTTTTAACGAAACAAAAAGAAAGGTTTACGATCACTATTCACCCCCTCCTCTAACAACGCTTCTCGATCCAACAATTGGTATCAGAGCGGGGGCGCTCAGATTCGGTGCAACTACCGATTGGGCACTTTTCTTTTCGTATTTATTGTTTTAAGTTTTTTCCCACACTACTAATCCAAGACCAAGTCTTGGTACATTGTTTTTTTGTTTGTGTATTTGCAAGTATCAATCGAACTAATCGCTTCTGGAGTAGCTCACGGTAAAACGGGCATAATTTTTCATACAAATGGACCCATAAAACGTATTACCCACCAAATTGAAGCTCTCTCAGAGATCTACACTTCTTACGGGGGCATAACTTTTCGTACTAGCCCCGTAACAAGCTGTTTTCGTCCCTAAAAAATGACATTTAGTATTCTTTCGGGGACATCGAAGGTTGTAAGTGCTTAGTTTTTTATTTTAGTTGTTTATTTCTCGTTTATTTCTTATTATTTCCTGCATTATTAATCCAAGACAAAGTCTTGAAATTTCTTTTAGTTTATATTTTTGTTTTGCAAGATTTTTTAATGGCCCATCTTGAGGGATATAGGATCACCTGACCTCTATTCTTTAACGGAGATGACTTCCATTATTGGAAGGGTCGGATGGAGTGTTTCTTGAAAACACAAGTCAAGACTTGGATAATAGTTCAAACTGGCTTTGCTCTACCCACCAACGATCGAGGGGAGCCTTTGGACTTCGACAAGTGGACCAACACAACCAAGAGGCAAATCGAAGCCGATGTAAAAGCAACCCAAATGTTGCAGCGTGGATTATCCAAGGAGGAGCTCAACCAAATTGGACCATTCATTAGTACCAAAGACCTCTGGAACAAGTTAATCGAGCTACACGAAGGGACGTCCGATGCTAAGGTATACAAAAGAGATTTACTATTAAATAAATTATATAATCTAAAGATGCAGGATCACAAGACCGCTACGCAACTCCATGTGCAGATCCAAGACATCCTAAACGACCTACACGTCATCGGATAAAAGGTAGACAATCGAGACATAATAAGGTACGCTCTTAATGCATTTCCTAGGATCACCTTGTGGGCTTCCATAGTTGATGCCTACAAGGTATCTAAAGATTTATCTAAGATTAGATTAGACGAATTCTTTTCCGAATTTGAGTTACATGAACAGACTAACACAATCCCGACCGAGAAAGGTATGATGTTGCTTGCAGGATAAAGAAGAAGAAGAGCAAGGCGCAAGATACCTCCCGAAGAAGAAGAATCTGAATCGGAAGGCGAATCCGAATCGTAATCCGAAGAGGAGATGGAGGCCGAACTAGTCAATCTAGTTCGAAGAATGATAAAAAAGAAAAGGGAAAAATTGAAGAGAAAGAAAGCCCCTGAACATACACGTCATGGGTGCAAGAAGGGCACAGTGTGCCCGAGAATGAAGCGAGACACAATGACAAAGCAAGCATTTGGCGATGTGGGAAGAAGAAGAAGAAGACGAGCAGCGACTTGGCTTTCGTAGCAAAACCGGTGAGTCAGTTAGTCGAAGCCGATCTGAATCGACTCCGACTCCGACTCAGGATGAATTAGTCGAGACTGAAGCGGATCGAAAAGAAGATTAAGGTAAGTCGTTCATTAATAGTCAATTTATATCATGCAATCAAATTGTTAAGTAGGAAATTAATCAAGTTTGAGTCTAGAGTTGAGTCGTTGCTTGAGGAGATTGAAATCCTCAAGCAAGAGGCTACTCTAACCTCTTCAACTAGTCAAGTTCAAGAGAGAAACTCAACTTAAGTTGAAAAACTTGAGGAGGAGAATTTTCTCTTAAAAGAACGAGTTCAAGAGCTCAAGGCTAGGTTGGAAAGGTTCACGTTGGGATCCAAGAATCTTAACCGACTTTTTGGAACTCAAAGAGTCGTGTACAACAAAACCAAACTCGGATTTAGGTCAACGACTACGAACAAATCTTACATGTCTATTGTTAATCGTAGTCATCAAAGAGTCCAAGCATGGGTCCCTAAAATTTTGTTGAATTCACATATAAAGACCAATAAGTATTGGATTCCCCAGGATCAAGTCCACTATGTGGATAGACCATATTGGTTCAATGGTCCAGGTGGAGCTAGTACTAAAATTGTATACCCGCTCTCTTAGTAAATTTTTGCATGATTAGTTTTTCTTTTGATTTCTAGAACGGCTAGATAGAACCAATAGTTAGTCAACCTTGATATCATAGTATCAGGACGCAACAAGATGAAAGTACGTTAGGGAAACGAGGTCTTGTGTGTTCGAGCTAGATAAGGCGTATCTAGCTTGGTGCACTTGGCTAAGTTGAACTAGCTGAAGTTACCTCGCCGTATCCTAAACTAATTAGATCAGGAAGTAACCCTAAGTAACTTAAGTAAATATTTTCTTGAATTTGGCTTTGTCTAAGGAAGCGGTCGTTGTTCCGATCAAAGAAGACCCCTATGCCTCGCCAGGACCTGGAAGTCATTTTCTTGAAAAGTTTACTTAATGATCTAAAGGTTAAATCCGAATCTAATCCAAGGTTGACTATCTTCAATTAAGTTAAAATCATCTCACAAAACATATAAGGTGAACATGTTTTGAGACACATAGAATGGGTGAGATGTTAAAGATAAATTAAACACGAATAACATAACTCTTCGAAATGCTTTCAAAACTATAAGAATACTTGATTGTTGCATTTAACGTATAGTTATAATTTTGTTTGGTCAATACTAAGTATATAACTCTCTAGGCCATGTTTAGCGCCCCCTAAATCTTTTATACCTTATGTATTTGACTAAGGGGGAGAAAACTAACCTTCAGGGTTATATTACAAACTTTTAAAGTATTTTTGAAAATGAACTTATGGTATTTTAAAATCAAAATTATGTTTCAAAAACTTATTTTAGTAAAACTAGTCATACAATTGTTGGTGCAGAGAGATATACCTCGAACCAATCTAACTACTCATGCTTGATTTCGTTCTTTAATAATTCTAGACGCATGCTATACTTATAATTTTTTTTCAAAACTCCTATCTTATATATACACCCTTAACTTTTACTTTTTTGATTTATGGCAAAAGGGGGAGAAGAGCGAAAGTTAAGGGGGAGTAACACAAATTTTGTAAATTTAAAGTATCTTTTTCAAAACTCACCTAGGGTGAAAGGGGAGGTAACCTCAAGGGGAAGGATTTGAAAAAGAGTTTACTTATACTCTTACTCATGCTAACTACTCATACTAACTTACTAAGTTACACATTTCTTTCATACTCATACAAGTTTGTCTTACTTACTCACATTTACTATTTCACTACATGTTTACTACTCACGTTGTTACTACTTTGTTTTATACTTAAATTCTCTCCTTAACTTTGTGTCGGTTTGCCATGATCAAAAAGGGGAAGATTGTTAGTGCAGGGGCACCAGATAATCAAACCTAGGTTTTGATTATGGCAAAGGCTCATAGTTAAGGTGTTATCATTATCTCATAAACTACTCTTAAGTGTGCAGAAATGTTTAAGCTGAGCTGAAGGTCAGCGACACCCGGAGAATCTCGAGTCGAGAAACCGTGGTGGTCGGGCAACACTGGGAGAACTTCAGATGGAGTCGAAGAACCCAAGTGAAGATCGGAAGCTAAATGACAGGTCGGAAAGGACCGGAGGTAAGAACGAGTGCGAAGTAGTGTTGAGGTCGAGTCCTCTGTACGGGGATGACTTTAGGCGGCGATCTGACTAAGACTTCCAGTGGAAGATGGTAAGTAGCCGTTAAATTTACCATTAATTGTGTTTTCGTGCTAACTCTTTGTTGCAGAGGAGTGACCATGCTATCAGTCGATTGTTGCCTATTGTTAGTCGACTGATGCTACCATCAGTCAACTGATGAACGTCATCAGTCGACTGATATTCAAACTGGTCAGCTTGAAAAAAGTCAAGATAAGCTCCACTTATCTTGGGGAGATGAGGCTCTTTGACCTAGATCCAGATCTCAACGAGCTAGGGTTTGAAGGGCTATAAAAGAAGGAGGGTTCACCCTTTTGGATCATCATTCTTTCCTCCCAAAGTACTCCAACGACGCCAAGCTTCGACGACACGCCGAGCTTCCAACCTTCTCGTCGGTAGTTCAATTTTTTAGTTGTCTTATTTCTCTATTATACTCGAGCTTTTAATTGTAAAGAGAAGAGGTAAGCTTGTTGCCTCTTCCTCAATCTTGTGATTTTTGTAATCGTTGTCTCCTACCTCCAACGAGGAGGAGACTTATAGTGATTTTCCCCATCGTACGCGATCTAGGATCGTGGGGCCTTGGAGTAGCAACCATTCGGTTGTGAACCAAGTAAAAAAGGTGTCTCCTTCGTTTGCTTTATCTTTACTTCCGCTGTGTTTGACTTTGGTTTTAACGAAATGAAAAGAAAGGTTTATGATCGCTATTCACACCCCCCCTCCTCTAGCGGCGCTTCTCAATCCAATAGAAATCAACCCGATACAGGTTATAAAAAGAGCCGCTTGGGGAGGATTTTGCAAGCAATTTTTGGGGCAATTTTGAAGGGGAAGTGCTGGTGCATTCTAGACCTTCAAATGCAATCCAAAGCAATCAATAAGCAAGCAATCTAAAATTTTTCTCGTAAAGTTTTCTTTACTTATTGTTGTATTTGCTTCTTATACCTGATTGTAGTTTATTGTTGTAAACACCTTGTAAGAGGTTTTTCCACCTCCGTTGTCATACCGAAAAGGAAAAGTTTGATAGTGGTGGTGTGCATCACTAGAGCTCGTCCCGTGGAGTAGGAACCCTAGTTCCAAACCACGTAAATCTTATGTTATACTTTGTTTATGCTTTATTTTGTTTCCGCTGCGTATTACTAACAATTGTAGACAAGCACGACAACGAACGAATCGAACGAACGCTATTCACCCCCCTCTAGCACAACACCGATCCTCAACAAGTGGTATCAGAGCCGAGTGCGCTCAAAAGAACAAGTCGCCCTGATTACCAACCCATCAAGTGGTATCAGCGGAGCGCTCTTCACCGGATTAACAATTGAGGGAGCACGCGCTAGAAGAAATGGAGTTTCAAGATAGATTGGGAGATGACATCACGGTTCTGCCTTTCTTCGACTGCGAAAATTTCACATATTAGAAAGGTAGAATGATGTATTTTATGATGCATGATTTTGATAATTGGATTAGCATTATAGTAGGGTTCGAAGCTCCAAAGGATAAGAAGGGGACAATACTCAAGAAGAAGTGAAACAATGAACAAATTTGATATTTTGAAAAAAATAATAAGGTAACAAAAATGTTAGTTAATTTGTTATCGAACCATATTTTGGCAAAGTTAGGTAAGTTTAGGGATGCTAAGGAATTGTGGAGTAAGCTAGCCAAGCTCGATAAAGAATCCTCATCGGCTCAAGAAGTAAAGGAGAAAGCCGAAGAAGAATCAAGGTGCTCATCCTCTCAAGTTCAAGAAGAAAGCACATCATTATCCCAAGAGCTTGAGGATTCAGAAGTTGAGAGATGCTCAACATCCGAGTCGGTAGAGGAGGTTGAGGAAGTCTCCATCTCTAGGATTGAGGATTGAGGGGAAGGAGAGACCATTGGCATTGGAGCAAAATCAAGATGAACCATCTACCTCCGGACGAGAAGAAAAGCAAGCTCAATATTTCCCCAAAGGTAACTCAAGCATTTGTCATAAAAATAAAAATCATATAATATGCTTTGAGTGTAGGGAACATGGACATTACGAGAGTATATGCTCAAAATTGGCTAAGAAGAAGGTTCCCATGGCACCTAAAGTCAAGGACAAGTCCGAGGAGATCGGAGCCCCGATTTGTAAGAGCAATGAACACGTGTTGTGCTTCAAATGCCAATAACGGGAACATTATAGAAGTGAATGTCCAAGGGAGAGCACCCTAGGAAGGATAAGGGAGGAACTTCACATATAGGGGAGCCAAAGCAAATCCTAAGGTATATTTTAAAAATTCTCCTTCTTTTAGTAATGATAGGAAGCATGCTAGAAATTTACTTACAATTTTTCATAATAAAAACATGCTATAAATAATAATAAATATTATTGCTTTGGTGTTAAACATATAGCTCTTTGGCGGCAAGCTACTTATTCATACTGCCCATTCGGCCACTCGAGAGTAGTGGTAGCTGGATTTGGGATAGTTATCTTGTCGTGCCACCTAAGCCATACTGGGATCATGGTTGTGCGTAGAGTCCGTAGACATGACCGTGCATATGCATTGCCAGTTGTGATGGCATAGATATATATTTATATGTGTTTGAGGTATGTTTTACACATGTCTGTGAGATGTTGCATTTGGTTGAGCTATGATTGTTATATATGTTTGTACAACATTATGCATATCATTTGCACGTACTATACTGCGGTATATGGTGTATATGGGTATGAGTAGGATCAGTGTGGATCGCTGTTAGGTATGTGCAGTGTGTCTATTGGATCAGACTGTTATATACATTTGACCAGCGTCAGGTTACTACAGAGTATGGATCAGGTTTGTCTATACCATTGATTATTCGTTGTTCATATGATTGTGTTGATCATAGTGGTATTGTTATGTATGTTATTAGTATGTGCTACGTTGTTGTATACTTGTTCAGGTTGTTGTGAGTTGTGTCACTGCACACCTTCAGGTATGTCGGTACATTATATTATTCAGTTGATCAGTTTGGTATATGTATTGATTATGACTATACCAGTGGTTAGTTGTTATTACCTTAAGATTGTATATCTATTGAACTCCATTTGTATACCTGTAGATCTCCATATGATATTTGTTATTCATGCACTATCTTTCATATTACCGCTGAGTTTTATACTCACCACCACAAACCCTGGATTTTCTTGTCGCCTAGGTAATAGGTAGAAAATGCCTTGGGTGCTCGGAGCTCCGCCAGCTAATCCCATCTCACACCGAGTGTATGGATTATATTCTATATTGTTGTATTATGCCGGATTATTGTTTTGAGATTTTATCCTATGTTGTTTCCTCATTTGGAGTGTATAAATGTGTTGAATGTATTTGGCTTATTTATGGAGTTGATTTAGACATTGGTTTTGACTATGTTCTTGTTGTGTCAAAGTCGTACCGGTACGCATGTATTTGAGTTATTGTATTTTCTTTATTATTTGTTTGTGTATTCCGTTGTATTTTATGGCTTATCTGTGATAGCAACTATGTGGGTCATGTATCGATGATTTATCTTATATTGTCACAAGAGGGTACTGTCCGATTGACGAAAAAATATACTCTCAGGGCGTAATAATTTTATTGGTATCAAAGCCCAAGTTGCGAAGTCCACTTTCGAATTCTATGTCGTTCGGACATCGAGTTTTGTTTTACTCGGTTTTGGTTTTGTGAATTCTGGAATCTAGCTGTTGCGGGACATCTCCAAGCTACAAGGTTTAAGGTATGCTAGTTGTTATCACTTATCTTTTGTTGACTATGCATTTAGTTGCTTATAACAGGGAATGACATGTAGTGTGCTATTCGTAACCGTGATTTGAGTTGACCTCGGGAACGACTTGTTGAGTCTGTGAGTCTTGGACCTGCTTTCGAAAAAGGTGAATTACCTTTGAGAGTCGACTGATACCGAGTCGGATAGCAAGAGTCAAGTAGTCACATTTCTTATGGAGAACAAAGATTACAGTCTTAGGGATTTTCACTAACTACGCTAGTCAAATCATTACCTGTTGGGTAATGGACTAGGCGTGTATGCTATTGTTGATATAGATAACGGAGGATTAGTATATGGTGTTTCATAGGGATTTTGATCCCTGAGTTGGTCGTGCTGGGTTATATAACTTTGAAGGTACTTTTGAATACTTAACTCATGTTATACAGAGGAAGTGGAGTTAGTTGCATACTATTATCGAGATCAAGCCAGTACTTGGTGGAGGATGTAGGAGATAACTTTCGGGGAATAATATATCACTTGATCACGGTGTAGTGATGTTGTGCGAGAGTATTTCCCCGCATTACTTTCTTTGACTCATTGTTAGGGAATTCTTGAGCAACCAAGGTGATCGTTGGGTAATGGGAGTACCATATAGAGTTGCTAGACTTGCAGAGGTTACGACCACTTAATAGCTCGAGAATATGATCGGGATGTCTTAAGCCACCTAGGGTTTATTGCCTTATATTTGGATAAGGATGTATGGATTTTCTATCAAATCCTACCGGAAGGCATTAGACCGAGTTAGGTGTATAGAATGATTCCGAAGGGATTGTGTGCGTATAGTGCAGGTCACGACGACACGCAAAGTCGGATTATCCATTGGATTAGTCCATCTGTTGCTATTATAAGCAACTAGCACATATGAGGAGAGGGTGTATTTTGAAGACTCATTTAAAGATTGTCGATGTTGTTTAAAGTTTAGAGAGGATGATTCACAATCTCGACAGTAGAGATCATCACAGAATATTGGATTATCACACCAGTAGCGATCTACTACTTCAGGCATAGTTAGAGTTCCTTGGTACTTCCATCCAAAGGAAGCGATCGATTCAATAACATTAGCAGAAGACATTTCGGAAGACTCATTCAGATAACAACTATTACCTCTTCAGTTGCAGCCAAGGTTTAAAATCTCGACTCGTATCGGAATTTGATCTGATTTGAACGAATCTGATTTGAGATCGTATCGTAAAATCTTAAATACTATTTCGGTATTTTTTTAAACATTAATATTAATTATTTGATTTTTTTTTAAATTTTAGTTAATTTTTAAAAAAGAATTTAAAATTTAATTTTACCTAAATTATAAATTTAGAATTTAGAATTTTAATAAAAATATATTTTAATTTTTAATTTTTATTTAATATATAAATTAATTAATAATTTATTTAATTAAATTTTACAGTTATATATATATATATATATATATATATATATATATATATATATATATATATATATATATATTTATTTATTTATTTATTTATATATATATATATATATATATATATTTATTTATTTATTTATTTATTTATATTTTTAGAAAAGCGATCGGCTTCCGATCGCTCGCATGATCGCCGTCTTCGATCGCGATCGCGATCGCGATCACGCAGCGCGATCGGGAATGCGATCGCCTTCCCGATCGCGCCGCTCTGCATCGCCGCCGCCGCCACCTCTGCGTCGTTGCCGACGCCTTCTTCCGGTACGGTACGCGTTTCGGTTTCGGTGATTCGTCGGAACGAAATTTTTCAGTGATTTCGTCCGAAACGGCTCGGAATTTAAAACCTTGGTTGCAGCTATACTATTTGCAGAGTTGGAGCGTGTTCGATGTTGGCAGTTATTCAGTATCTTATAGTCGGTGGTATACTCTTTACCAGTATAACAGTATTTATCATCCCCATTACAGACATTTTGGGTTGTATCACAGTTTTAGTAGTTGACTTCAGTTCCTCTACGGTAGTCTTTTGCATCTACATGAGCTTAGCCGTCAAGAACAGAAGTTGGGTGGGTTTACATCTTTGCTCGAGAGAAGGTATAGAGGACCAAAGGATTGATCATTCGGGGTATTACTTTAGTTTACCCTATTGGTGGATACATTGGGAGATACTAGTAGTTTACTGGTATCTTTGTTTAGAATATTCTTAGATAGGATTAGAAAGGTTCATATATATCGACTTGTGGGTTGGTGGTATCTCTACCATCAGGTGAGATGTTGACCAACGACCAAGAAGTCAAGGGTTGCTCGTAAGACTTTGATAGACATACCTTTACTATAGACATATCCTTATGGATAGTTAAATTGTTGATGGTGGTATAACATGTCTTTTGTATGTGCGTATGATCCGAGAGTAATCGGATGTAGTTTCGGATGAACTCCCAAGCTTGGTACTACATAGGCAAGTGGAGTATGCGATCGGAGTGATTTTGAAAATTGTGTCGATATTGAAGACCTCATACCGGGTGATAATTTTATTGGTATCATCAGTGTTGCTAAACACTATAAGAATTTGAAGAACGTATGTTATGATTACAGGAGATATGGGATGGAGATTTATTATCCTAGTGTTTCTTATTGAGAATATTCGGAACTCTTTGTTAAGAGAGAGACGAACCTATGAGGTTATGCATCGATTATCGATGATCGAACGCAGTAGTTATTGAGAATGAATATCCTTCGTTGTGGATAGATGATCTATTTAGATCAGCTAAAGGACACCTATGTATACTCTAGGGTTGATCTATGATTGGAGTGTTGATATTATAGCGACTTGGTGTCATATAATTACCATTGTCGGTGTGATGATTGAGATATCATCTGCTTAGATAACAAGAATATAGGTGTGTGGAAGACGACATTTCATACTTGGTGTGAATTTTATGAGCATTTGATAATATTGTTAGATGTACTTAACGATTTAGTCGTCCATAGACTTGAGGAATCGAGTTTCCTGGAAGCGGTTGGATCAGTTTGTGGTTATTAGAGTTGCGTAACTTGGCCACTATTGATGGTGGTAGTTGGAGTTACGCACTCGGTCACCGTAGGTGGTGGTTACCTTGTATTGATTTGGTTATTACCGTAGATGTGGATAAGATGCTCTAGCATTACTATACCGCTGATTTGTTGGACCAAGTAGGTGATGGAAATCACTTGGTTAGAAGCTTGTGAAACTAGGTTTCAGGGCCTAGACGGTGGCTAACTTTTGCAATTGTGAATGGAAGGGTACTGCACTCAGATGCATCATTTCAGGGATTGGAGCGATTCCGATGCAGTTGTATGAGACGTATCTTATGCTTACGTCAGTTGAGGAACTACGAGAAAAGCAATCATATACATAACGTGGATTTAACAGATACTATCCTGTTTTGTGGATGTGTGGAGCATGAGTGCTCATGGAGTTTTGGCTAGCTTTGTGTCGCAGCATGGACAGATACAACAAGGAGATTGGTCGTATTATCAGAACGATCGCGAATCGACGACTTATTGGTCGACGCTGTTGGCGAGTCGGCGACTTGGTCGTCGGCGATCGCCTGTTGCCGTCGTTACTCACTGGACTTCCCACAGTTTTTGCCTTCAGATTGAACTCTAGACCTCATGTTAAGTACTAAAGTTTATGAATCACGGTCAAGGTGATCGAGGATCGCGGTTACCGAGATTCATAAACTTTAGTACTGGAGGTCTAGAGTTCAATCTGAAGGCAAAACCCACTTCGGTGTGGAAGTCCAGAGTAACGACGGCCAACAGGCGGCGGCGCCGTCGATAAATCGACGATCGCCAACGGCGCCGTCGACGATAATGGGTCGCCGACCCGCCAATAGCCCTGGCCGTTACAACTATAGTCTCTCAGTCACTTTCAATTCTGTGTGGAGTGGATTTTGGATAGCAGATTGATTTCTTTTGCGAGAAAGGAATTCTCTGTTTCCGAGAAGAATAGTGGGTTACAGAGTTACATTTGAATTAGGAAGGGTTGTTTCAGGAGACTCATCATTTGAGATCGGTGATTTATTCGGAATGGATCCGAATATAGTGAGTGTTGAAACGTTCATGATGGTGGAACGACACGTGGGACATGGTTAATTTCGTAGTTCGATGTTGGGTATGCCAACTAGTAAAGGTGGAATATTAATGACCAGTAGGGTTATGTACCAAGATGGAAGTGTAGCCTAGTACGATGGAATGTGTTGGGAGATTATCTAGAATTCAGAAATGACTTGATGCGATTTGGGTAATCGGTGGTCGATTAGTCAAGTCCGCTCATTTTTCTTCTGAGCCGTAAGATGGTTTTCGTTGGATCGCTTGATGGAATTATATTCATGGAGTATCCTGGAGTATCATTTCCGATAGTGATTCATGATTCACCTTATGATTCTAATAAAGTTTCCAACAGATCACGGATATAAAGCTCCACTATGGTACGAATATTTACCTTTTGATAGATGGTCAATATGTAAGTATTATTCATACTTTATAAGATATGTTGAGAATATGTGTGATAGATTTTAGAGGCTATGTGAGAGCTGAAAAATAATATTCAAGTTCAGTACCCCACTTAGTCACTTGAGGTGTGTGACTTTTCTTCAGATACTTGAGATAGTTGTTGTGACATCTTGTGCTCATACATGAGTCGGAATTTGGGGTCCAAATTTTATTAAGTGGGGGAGAATGTAAGATACAGTGAAAAAAAAAAAGAAAAAAAAATCTAAGTATGCCGATTAACCCCCTTAAGTAGGGGGTTGAGTTTAATTGGTTGTTGGTTTCGATAGGTGGCTGGGTCAACTTGAGCTAGCCTAGACTTGACTTGAGTTAGCTGAGCCACAAGAGACGAACGACATTTAAAGGGTCGAACCGCCCGATCAACCGCACTCATTTCCTTTCTCCTCTCTCTCGCGATTTCTCTTCTCCGCGCCTTTGCTTCTCCTGTCGCTTTCTCCTAGCTCGTCGGCGTTCCGGTGAGAGCAGCTCGACAACGCCGCCGCTTTAGCTGATCTCCGGTCGGAGGTCAGTTGGTTCCTAGCCTTAGAGATCTCATTGACTCCTTCGCTCAGGCGGATCGGCGGTGTTGTCACCACGGCAGTGAGCTGCCGACAAAGTTGCCGTGATCATTTTTTGGTTTGGGTTTCAATCGTTGTCTTCCCTTTAGATCTAGTTGTGGATTTCTCATTTAGCTTGGATCTGTGGTTTGGGCAGTGTTCTGGAGCTCGGATTGCTCCGGTGAATAGGGGATAAAAGGGGAGGTGACTGCGGGTGGAGATTTAGGGCAGGTAAGCTTGATCTAACCTTTCCTTTTCATCTGGTAATTGCTGCATTCAGTGTTTGTTGATGGATTGTGTATGGAAGTTGTGGTTGGAGTAGTCGTGATCTGTGATTTAGCTTCTAATGGGCGTGATCCGATCGGTGGGTGACCAAGTTACTTAGGGGATTGATTGTATTAGATGAGGAGATTAGATCTGGACTTGCAGTAACTGTGTAGGTTTCAATTGTTGGTGTATAGTCCGATTGTTCCATCTTTTGCTATCCATTGTGTTGCGGTGTTGTTGTAGTGGATGGATGGTGGATTTAAGAGATTAGATCGATGGATGTTTTGGGCAGAAATGTGAGTTAGGAAAAAGAAGGTAAGCTGTGGATGTAGGTGAGTGTATGGTGATGCTCTATTGTGTTTTGTGTATAGGTTGTACATGGGTTGGTTGTGAACGGGATGAAGGTGATCTACAGTATCGGAGGTTTTTAACTCGTATGCGAGGAAAGGATGCGAATATAGAAATGATGTAGTGATTAATTTGTATATTTGTTGGGTGTTAGAGTTTAATCGTAGTTTACTTTTATATGTAGGTTTGGGATACGAGGCAGGTTCACGGCCTTGAGGATTCTAGTACGAGCTTCGTATCAGGTGGGTAATACATACCTTGGTCAGGTAGTTTATTGATTATAGTGCATGAATTTCTTTTACGATGTTGATGATACCTTTACCTTGACTCCACTCTTATTTAATCATGTGCTTGTTACTTTGCCGTTGTATTTTGAGATACATTATTTTATACTTTACAGTTTGTTCATCATTGTTATGGATTATAGACTCTATTGTAAGTTTACCTATAGATGTTCAATTAAGTGCATATAGCTGGGGGCACAATTTATGAACTCGGATTGGGTCAGCGTGTTACATCACTAGGATTAGGTGATAGTTTTGATTGTGGAGTCGATTGATGTATTGTACACATTTACGTTGTGCACCTATGGTTGATCATGTCATTTGTGCATGTATCTGTGTGTGGTTGTGTGGGTTGTCGATAATGTGTCGCTATGGACTGGAGGTCCTAACGTGTTTATATATTTATTATGGATCATGTGTCTGTGTATGGTTGTATGGATTGTTGATAGTGTGTCGCTACGGACTAGAGATCCTAGCATGGTTGATTGTCGATAGTATGTCGCTACGGACTGGAGGTCCTAGCATGGTTGACTGTTGGTTGTGTATAACTCTCTGTGTGATAGTGTTGTGGATTTATATGTGTGGTGTTATGCATCATTACATTGCATGCATATTGTTGACTGGGTCTCCCTTGTGGTTGAGACGGGTCGCCAGTCATCCTGCCTCCTCAGCCACTCGGGGTAGTAGTAGTAGGGTTGAGTGCAGATCATCTATTGTGCCGCACTCGGCAACTATAGATGGTGGTAGCTGGAGTTGCGTACTTGGCCACTGTTGGTGGTGGTAGTTGTTGCGCACTCGCCCACTATAGATAGTGGTAGTTGGAGTTGTGTGCAGTTGTCCTGTGTTCAATGCAAGACCACTAATGAGTAGTGACGGAGCGACAAACAGCAGGGACTCCCGTGGTGTAGCATATAGCTCTCTGGCGGCTAACTACTTATTCATACTACCCATTCGGCCACTCGAGAGTAGTGGTAGTTGGAGTTGGGATAGTTGTCATGTCGTGTCACTCAAGCTATACTGGAGTCGTGGTTGTGCGTAGGGTCCGCAGACATGACCATGCATATGCATTGCCAGTTGTGATGGCATAGATATATATTTGTGTTTGAGGTATGTTTTATATATGTCTATGAGATATTGTATTTGGTTTAGCTATGATTGTTGCATATGTTTGTACAACATTATGCATATCATTTGCATGTTCTATACTGCGGTATATGGTGTATATGGGTATGAGTAGGATCAGTGTGGATCGTTGTTAGGTATGTGCAGTGTGCCTATTGGATCAGACTGTTATATGCATTTGACCAGCGTCAGGTTACTACAGAGTATAGATCAGGTTTGTTTATACAGTTAATTATTCGTTGTTCATATGATTATGTGTTGATCATAGATGTGGTATTGTTATGTATGTTATTGGTATGTGCTATATTGTTGTATACTTGTTCAGGTTATTGTGAGTTGTGTCACTGTAGGCCTTCAGGTATGTCGGTACATTACATTATTCAGTTGAACAGTTTGGTATATGCATTGATTATGACTATACCGGTGGTTAGTTGTTATTACCTTAAGACTATATATCTGTTGAACTCCATTTGTATACCTGTAGATCTCCATATGATATTTATTATTCATGCACTATCTTTCATATTACCGCTGAGTTTTGTACTCACCACCACAGACTTTGAGTTTTCTTGTCGCCCAAGTAACAGGTAGAAGATGCCTTGGGTGCTCGGAGCTCCTCCAGCTGATCTCATCTCACACCGAGTGTATGGATTATATTCCATATTGTTGCATTATGTCGGATTATTGTTTTGGGATTTTATCCTATGTTGTTTCCGCATTTAGAGTGTATGAATGTGTTGAATGTATTTGGCTTATTTATGTAGTTGATTTAGACGTTGGTTTCGACTATGTTCTTGTTGTGTCAAAGTCGTACTGGTATGCATGTATTTAAGTCATTGTATTTTCTTTATTATTTGTCTGTTTATTCCGCTGTGTTTTATGGCTTATCTGTGATAGAAGCTATATAGGCCATGTATCGATGGTTTATCTTATATTGTCACAAGAGGGTACCGTCCGGTTGACGAACAAATATACTCTCGAGGCGTGACAACTCTAACGTCTTTTAACCCTAGGATATGCTTTGCAAAACATTGGAAAAGTGAAATTATCATTGAAAATAATTAGAAGAGTTATTTAAGGTGTATCGAATTTTAAGGGAGTTTAAAGTTCAAGTGTGAACTTTTACCCTTATTTTTTAAGGTTTAAGTTTCCTATAGACTTAGGAACTCTCCAAGGACATTGTTGGTGTAATGTTCAAGGAAAAGCAAGCCTTTAGGGTGTCCATTAAGGGATGATGGATGCAATTTTGATTACAAAGGGGAAGAAATAAGGGTTCAGGTACCTTCATTATGGATTGCCTCTCATTTAGTAATAAAGAATTTATCACTATGAAGAATGAAGACATATAAGATGTTTTTGAACCAAGGGGGAGAATGTAGAATCTCTTTGGGAGATGAAACATTGAAAACCTTGGTAGGCTTTTTGATGTATGCTCAAGGGAGAGAAGTGAGATTTTGTTGGATCGATTTGAGCGCTAGAGGGGGGAGTGAATAGCGCAAGACAATTCTTTTCGTTCGTTCGATAAAACACGAGTAATAAACACAGCGGAAAATTAAAACACAAGACACAAATATTTTTTACTTGGTTCACAGTCTTTCGGCTGCTAATCCAAGGCCCTAGTAGTCCGAGACCACGCACGGAGGGCAAAACTACTAAAATAGTCTCCTCTTCGTCGGAGGTAGGAGACAAGCGATTACAAAAAAAAGATCAAGGTAGAGGGACACTCCCCCTCTCCTTGTTACGATAAAAGCTCGAAAAATTTAAGATTGAACAATTAAATTAAAGATTACCGACGACTTGAAAGTATTGAAAAGTTGAGCTCGAGTCGTTGTTTCTGCAGCGCTTCGTCGTCGAAAAATCGTCGAAATGTCGTAGCGTATCGGAAGCACTTGGAGGCTCTTTGAATGATGAAAAAGGGGTGGAGAGCCCCTACTTTTATAGCCTTGTGAAACTCTAATCGTTGAGATGAGGTTTCATGAGGTGATGCCACCTAGCCCTTGAGAAATAGTGATAAGCTTTGACTCTCCTCGAGTGATTCACGATGGCCGGTGATCGTGATACACCACCGATCGATGAATCTAGATGAATCGATCAAGCCCTCACGATCGTGATGGCGGGTTTCACCGCAATGAAGAGTTAACTCGAAAATGCAGTTAGTATAAGTGAGTTTGACGGTCATTTACCATCCGATCTCGACTTAGACCTTCCATGGGAAGTCTTGGTCGGATCGATGCCTAAGGATGTCCCCGTACAGAGGTCACGTCCTTACTTACACTCACTCACACGAGCTTACCTCAGCTTTTACCTTTGAAGCTTTGCTTCCGATCTTCACCCGAGATCTTCGGCTTCCTCCGAAGTCCTCCCGGTGTCGCCCGATCACCACGGTTCCCTCAGGGTGTCGCTGACCTTCAGCTTAGCAATTTTGCACACTTGATTCAACTCGTGAGACAACAAAATGAGCTTAACTTTGTATCGTTTGCTATAATCAAAACCCAGATTCGACTTAGGTGCCTACTGCACCAACAATCTCCCCCTTTTTGATCTATGGTAAACCCGGACACAAAGTTAAGTAAATGATTTGAAGTGCATTAAATGAATGACAAGCCTAAGACATGAATGAGTTTGAAGTGCATGAATGACAAGAATAAAATATGAAGAAGTGAGTATATTTGAATTAGCAAGTTAAGTAGGAGTAAGAGAAACCTTTTTCAAGTGCTCCCCCTTGAGGAATCCTCCCCCTTAACCGAGGGTGAGTACTTGAAAAAGAATCTTGACCCTCCCTCTTGATGTGTGCTACTTTAAAAAGAACTTAAGTAATCAAAATTTACCTTAGTGTTTAAAATAGGTTTTAAGTTAAGGTACAAAAAAAAAAATAATCCCTTAACTTTGGCTTTTTCTCCTCCTTTTGCCATAAATCAAAAAGAGCGGGGGAATTGAAAGAAATAGTTCGAAAAATAAGTTTTAAGTCCAAGCATGTTCCAAATAAATATTGAAAATAGTAATTTGAACATAAGCTGATCTATTTGGATGTTCAACTCTTATCTGACTCGATTGATATGAAAGATCAACAAGTCCCGACTAGAGTTGGTTAATTTATGTAATTATACTCTGTGGTTCATGTCGATACACTGAATCTACATCTGGAACCAGGAGTAAGGTCCTAATATCTCACGCCCATCTACGTGGCTAAGTATACAAACACATTAGTCTTATGTGTTGTGAGATGTAATGGCTCTTTAAATCTATAGGTGCATGATATCTAGGGTAAACCCTAAGCTAGTTCTATTAACATGAAACAGTAAATAATGGAGTATATAATATAATAAGAAAAATACAAGTCCTACTGATTTTGATGCAAGTAAAATTAAATTCGGCTTCGGGTAGCGGCTAGGTTAGACTTGGATTCCACATATTCGAGTTGAATGGTTCCATTAGATACATGTTCTCGAATGAAGTGGTGTTTAACTTCTATATGTTTAGTCCTAGAGTGGCATATGGGATTCTTGGTTAATTTGATTGAGCTAATATTATCTATGTGAGTTTTAATATTGTTAAAGTTTAGGTTAAAGTCTTGAAGAGTATGCTTCATCCAAAGAAGCTGAGCTACACACTCACCCATTGCGACGTATTCGGCTTCGGTGGTAGACAAGGCAACGCAGTGTTGCTTCCAACTGCATCAACTCACTAGACTCGAGCCAAGAAGTTGACAACAACCACTCATGCTCTTTCTATCGAGTTTACTACCGGCATAGTCCGAGTCGGAGTAGCCGATTAGTTTGAACTCGGTAAATTTAGGGTACCAAATACCTACGCTTAATGTGCCTTTTAGATATCTAAGAATACGCTTGACTAGGGTTAGGTGAGACTCCTTGGCACAGGTTTGAAATCTGGCACACATACTTACTGCAAATAAATATCAGGTCGACTGGCAGTTAAGTATAGAAGACTCTATCGCACTTCTATAGTATTTTAGGTTAATGGGCTTTCCTTCTAAGTCCTCTCCTATATTGACATTAGTTGTCATGGGTGTATTGATGGTTTTAGCGTCTTGCATTTCAAAACGTTTAATTAATTCCCTAGTATATTTTTGTTGATGTAAATATATTTCATTCTTAGTTTGTTTAATTTGTAGTCCTAGAAAGAAACTCAATTCACCTATTAAATTCATTTCAAATTCACTTTCCATAAGTGAAATGAATTCGTTTAGTAGGATCGAATTGGTTGTTTCGAAAATGATGTCGTCTACGTAGACTTGGGCTATAAAGATTTCCTTATCTACGATTTTTATGAAAAGAGTCGAATGGACTAGGCCTTGGTTAAACCCTTTTGACTTAAGATATATTGAGAGTCTCTCGTACCAAGCTCGAGAAGCTTGTTTGAGTCCATAAAGAGCTCTCTTTAGTTTAAGGACATGGTCGGGTTTATCTAGGCTTTCGAATCCTGGGGGTTGACTAACGTACACCTCTTCCTTAATAAGTTCATTCAAAAATATTGACTTAACATCCATTTGAAATAATTTGAAACCTCGATGTGCAGCGTATGCTAACAACATTCGGATGGATTCTAGTCTAGCTACGGGGGCATAGGTTTCATCGTAATCTAATCCTTCGACTTGACTAAAACCTTTGGCGACTAACCTTGCTTTATTTCTAACTACTTCACCTTTGTCATCAAGTTTGTTTCGGAAGACACCTTGTTCCAATAACTGATTTATCTTTAGATGGCGGTACTAATTCCCAAACCTCTTTCCTAGTGAATTGAGCTAGCTCTTCTTGCATTGCGATAATCCAATCGGGATCAAGAAGAGCTTGTTCAATGGTTTTGGGTTCGATTTTCGAAATCAAGGAGATTTGACTAAGGTTTCTATAAGATGATCTAGTTCGAACCCCTAAGCTAGGATCACCAATCACTTGATCGATAGGATGATTCGTTTGAATCCTAATTTGACTTGGGTTAGGGTTACCTATCACTTGCTCGACAGGATGACTTGTTGGACTTAGGTTAGGATTAATACTAGACTCGATCTCAGGGTCGGAGTCGGGTCTGGTATGGGTTGGTTCCCTAGTTGGTGTTGCTATGGGTTTTGTAGGTTCGTGTCCTTCATCGGACACTACATTAATGGTCTCTTCAACTCTAAGGGTGTCATGGTTGTATACCCTATAGGCTCTACTTGTAGTCGAGTATCCTAAGAAGATTCCGGTAGAGGTTTTGGAGGTGAACTTTCCTAGGTAATCCTTAGTGTTCAGGATATGTACCTTACATCCAAATACCCTAAAGTACTTGATGTTAGGTACTTTGTCGTAATAGATTTTGTATGAGGTCTTAAGGTGCCTCTTTACCAAAAGGATCCTATTTTAGACATAGCAAGCCGTACTAACGGCTTCTGCCCAAAACCTATCAGGGAGGTTATATTAGTTTAGCATTGTCCTAGCGGCTTCTTGTAAGGTTCTATTTTTACGTTCGACTAGGCCATTTTGTTGTGGGGTTCTAGGACATGAGAATTCATGGTGATATCCATTTAGGTTATAGAAATCTGTAAACTTGTGGTTTTCGAATTCACCATCATGATCGCTCCTAAGTCTTTTAATTTTAAGGTTCTTGATTTTCGATTAGTTTAAACAAGTTGATGAGTTATCTAGGGCATCACTTTTATATTTGATGAACCTAACCCAGGTAAACCTAGAATAGTCGTCAATTATGACTAAGCAAAATTGACTATCATTAAGTGACTTAGCTCCATGTGAATCGAATAAATCCATATGTAGGAGCTCAAGAACACTTTTGGTTCATTCTTGATTAGTTAGTTGATGTTGTGTTCTAGATTATTTACCTTGTTGACAAGCATTACAAATTTTATTGTTTAAGTTGTTAAGGTTGGGCAAACCTCTGATTAAGTCACTCTGACTCATCTTGTAGACGAGTCTTAGGTGTGAGTGACCTAGTCGTCGGTGCCACAACTAAGATTCCTCTTGCTGTGTCATAAGACACTTGGTTGAGGAGTTAGGTAGATTAATAGTATAGATGTTGTTATTCCTAGTTCTTTTAAGGATTGTTTTTGAGGTTTCATTTATTTTCTAGAAATATGACCTTATAATTATTATCACACAACTGACTTACGCTAAGTAAATTATACTCGAAATTTTCAACTAGTAAAACATTTTGAATGATAAAGTTTGAGTTGAGCTCAATATCACCTGATCCGATGATTTTGAACTTGTCGTTGTTTCCAAAGGCTACCGATCCTTGTCGTTTGAATCGAAGCTTTGAAAACTTAAGTTGATCCCCAGTCATGTGTCGGGAGCAACCACTATCCAACATTCATTGATCCTACACACAAGGTAGTTGGATCGGATATTGGAATTTAAGGGTTAGTTGAAGATTATTAGTCCTAAGTCATCTCACCCATTTTTACATGATCAAACATGTTATCCTTATGCGTTCTTGTGAGATGAATTCAATTTTACTTGATTAATTTTAATGAATCGAAACTAGTCAACCTTGCGTTAGATTCGGATTTGACCCTAAGCTCATCAAGTCACCTTTTCAATATCTTGGCTTCCAAGTCGTGGCGAGGCACAGAGGTCTTCTTTGATCGGAAAAACGACCACTTCCTTAGACAAAGTCAATTTCGAAAAAATAGTAACTTAACTCACTTAAGACCACTTCCTGGTCTAACTAGTCTAGGATACGGCGAGGTAGCTTCAGCTAGTTCCACTCAGTCAAGTAAACCGAACTAGATACGCCTTATCTAGCTCGAGTACCCAAGACTTCGCTTTCCTAGCATACTATCATCTCGCCGCGTCCTGGTACTATATTATCAAGTATTGACGAGTTATAATCCCTATCTAACCATTCTAAAAAGAAAAGGAAAAAAATATGCAATTTCTAAGTAATAGCACGAACAAGTTTTGTACTAACTTCCCCGGGACCAGTGAATCGGTTCGGTCTTTCCACATAGTGGATTTGATCCTTGGGAAGCCAGTACTGGTTAGATCCTAATTGAGAAATCAAAGTGGTCTTAGGAACTCATGCTTGGACATGTATTCTATTTCGACTTACGATTGACATATATGACTTGTTAGTCGTATTTGAGCTAAACCCAAGCCCGGCCTTGTTGTACACGACCCTTTGCGATCCAAGTAAGAGGTCAAGTCCCTTGGATCCCAAAGTGAATATTTCGAACGTGTTCCTAAGATCTTCGACTTGACTTTTCAAAAGTGAGTTCTCAACTTCGAGCTTTTCAACTCGAGTTGAGTCCTCCTCTTAAACTTGACTAGTCGAAGAGGTTAGGGAGACCTCGTGTTTAAGGAGTTTAACCTCCTCGAACAGGGTCTCGACCATGGACTCGGACTTAGCTAACTTCCTAGTTAGAAACTTAATTGCATTGTATAAAGTACTAATGAGGGACCGACTTACCTTGAGAGTATCTCTTGAACCGGATGCGTATCCATGGCTTGTCTTGAATAGAGATTCGTAGTCCGACTCGTCCTCGAGTTCAAATTCTTGCTCAGATTCGGACTCCGGCTCCGATTCGGTCGGTTTAGCCATGAAGACGAGGTCATCGTCTTCTTCCTCCGATGCTTCTTCCCACTAGCATTGAGCGCCTTCTTGAACTTCGGTGCTTTTTTTTTTTGAGCTTCGGACATTCCGACTTGACATGTCCGAACCTGTTGCATTCATAACACCTAATGTTAAAACCAACTTTAGATTTACCTTCCTTGGGTTGAGTGACGGGTCATTTTCGGCTATTAATCATCCTCCGAACTAGGTTGACTAGTTCGGTCTCCATCTCCGGATCGACCTCCGACTCATACTCGTCTTCTTCTTCCTTCGGGGATGGCTTATTTGCGAGTTTCTTCTTTTGACCTGCAATAAGAGCTATACCTTTCTCGGGTACCGAATTAGACTGTTCGTGGAGTTCGAATTCTGAAAATAATTCATCTAACCTAATTTTTTATAAGTCCTTAGAGACCTTATAGGCATCAACCATAGATGTCCACAAGGTAGTCCTAGGAAATGAATTCAAAACGTACCTTATTAGATCGCAGTTTTCGACCTTTTGTCCGATGGCGTGCAAATTGTTGACGATGTCTTGTACACGGGCGTGTAGTTGAGTCGCCGTCTCATGTTTCTGCATTTTTTAATTTATATAGTTTATTGAAAAGAAGATCCCATTTGCATACCTTAGCTTCGTCGGTTCCTTCGTGTAGTTCCACCAACTTGGTCCACAAGTCCTTCGCACTGATAAAGGGGCCGACGCGATTGAGCTCCTCCTTGGACAAACCGCATTGGAGGATTTAAGTCGCCTTTGCGTCAGCTTCGACTAGTTTTTTTGTAGCATTGGTCCATTGGTCATAATCCAAGGATTCACCCACTTTATTAGTCAGAAGTGTGAATCCCGTTTGGATTATGATCCACATCTCTATTTGGGTCTTAAGGAAGCACTCCATCCGACCCTTCCAATAGCGAAAGTCATCTTCGTTGTAAAACGGAGGTCGGACGGTGCTAAAACCCTCGAGATGGGCCATTGACAACAAAAAAACAAATGAAGAGAAGAAGAAAATCTAGCAATGACAAAAACAACGAAATGTACCAAGCTCTGATACCAATTGTTGGATCGATTTGAGCGCTAGAGGGGGGTGAATAGTGCAAGACAATTCTTTTCGTTCATTCGATAAAACACGAGTAATAGTCTCCTCCTCGTCAAAGGTAGGAGACAAGCGATTATAAAAAAAGATCAAGGTAGAGGGACACTCCCCCTCTCCTTGTTACAATAAAAGCTCGAAAAATTTAAGACTGAACAATTAAATTAAAGATTACCGACGACTTGAAAGTATTGAAAAGTTTAGCTCGAGTCGTCGTTTCTACAGTGCTTCGTCGTTGGAAAATCGTCGGAATGTCGTAGCGTATCGGAAGCACTTGGAGGCTCTTTGAATGATGGAAAAGGAGTGGAGAGCCCCTACTTTTATAGCCTTGTGAAACCCTAATCGTTGAGATAAGGTTTCATGAGGTGATGTCACCTAGCCCTTGAGAAATGGTGATAAACTTTGACTCTCCTCGAGGTTGATCCTTAACGTGATCGGTGATACCTCGCGGTCATTCTTTAGATCAATCGATCGTGATCTGACCCTCGGATCGACTCCATTGATCGTGATGGCAGGGTTTCCAACTGGAATGAAGAGTTAGCTCGAAAATGCAGTTAGTATAAGTGAGTTTGACGACCATTTACTATCCGATTTCGACTTAGACCTTCCATGGGAAGTCTTGGTCGGATCGACACCTAAGGATGTCCCCGTACGGAAGTCACATCCTTACTTACACTCACTCACACGAGCTTACCTCAGCTTTTACCTTTGAAGCTTCACTTCCGGTCTTCACCCGAGTTCTTCGGCTTCCTCCGAAGTCCTCCCGGTGTCGCCCGATCACCACGGTTCCCTCCGGATGTCGCTGACCTTCAGCTTAGCAATTCTGCACACTTGATTCAACTCGTGAGACAACAAAATGAGCTTAACTTTGTATCGTTTGCTATAATCAAAACTTAGGTTCGACTTAGGTAAACCTGAGTTAGGTAAACCTTCACTATGCTTTGGCATTAGAAGAGTTGAGTTTGGGTTATTATTAGCATAACTTAAAGGTATTGTCAAACATAAAAAAAAGGAAGATTATTGGTGCAATAAGCCCCGGGTCAATGTTAATCAAACTCGAGTATGACTCGAGTAGAGTTTTGATGTTTGACAATGGGTTGTCAATGGGTTTAACCATTATTTGACAATATGATTTAACCATATGTTGACCATATAACAAGTGGTTGTTTGGGATATCCAAAGTCATATGAGGTAGATTATTTGAGAGAGATTGTTAAAGCAATAAACTTCGGAAGTCCAAGTTTGGATACTTGGCAAGGAAAGTCCAAATATGGATATTTGGCAAGGGAAGTCCAAAGGTAAAGTCTTGGCAGCATAAGTCAAAGTGTGTAGTCTTGGCGGCGTAAAGTCTAAGTAAACTTTGACAATTGAAAAGTCCAACATGGAGTTAGCAAGGAAAGTCCAAGAATGATCTTGGCAAGGGAAAGTCTAAGCATGATCTTGGCATGGAAAATCCAAGCATAGTCTTGACAATTGGAAAGTCCAAGTCATGCGTATTTGGCAATTGAAAGTCTAAATTATGGATACTTGGCAATGGAAAAGTCCATGGATGTAGTTTTGGCAGTGTAAAGTCCAACCATGTAGTCTTGACGGCGTAAATCCAAATGGATCTTGGCAAGAAAGTCCAAATATTGAGGCTTGGCAATGAGAAAGTCTAAGGGTGAGGTTTTGGCAGCGTAAAGTCCAAGCATGTGATCTTAGCATCATAAGTCCAAATGAACCTTAGCAAAAAGACCCAGTTAGCATGACATAGTTGATGGAAGCACCTAAAAGCTAACGCGAAGGATGAAGAGTTATGGACTCGAGGGATCCGAGAGACGTGAGGTTGATGGAGATGGTTAGAAGGCTTAGGTCTAGGCTAAGGGTGAGTATCAAGTATGAGGGGAGCATACCTAGGTTAAACCTCACGGTCAGTTTATCACCGACCGACTTCGGGTCACTGACCGGTCGAGTATTCAAGATTCAAAAGCCTAGTCAACTCGAAAGCAATGATCGCTCGCAGTCTACTAAGACTCGATCACGATCAGGCTTGGTACCATCTTGGGACTAGCGATCGCCTCGAAGAAGCCGATCACGGTAATCAGAATAAGACATGATTGCAGATACCAATCGATCACCAACTACGTGTCGGCTAATCAACCATCGTAAGGGCAATGATCGCAGTGGTATCCGCTGAGTAATCTAACGCGATTAAGTCCCCAGAGAACGACACCGCTGGCAATGACCGGTGCCTTTCGTAGTGATCACATGCGCTAAATCACCGTTCGATCTGAGTTATAAAAAGCGACTTAGGAGGATTTTCGAATGATTTTTAGGGTGATTTTGAAGGGGAAGTATTTGTTAGTATGTCGGTTAGTAATGATCGTGAGATAATTGATTAGGGATCGTGTATATCGTATTTCATTAATAAAAGGCAAAAATTGTTTATTATATTTACTTTATGTATGTGCAATTTAAAATAAATATAATAATGCCCTTGAATAGTATGTTACAATCTCTGATATATCGATTGGTAGAATTGATTATGAGAAATTAGAAGAACATTATTCTTAATATTCTAGTCAGTATTAATGCCAAGCAATATTAATACATAAAGACTAGCATGTAGGTCAATTGATGACTTGATCTCACAAGTCTGGATATATGATATCAGCGTTGACACGTAGGTATATATATTAGAGAATATATATCTTGAATTGATCAGTGAGAAAGTGTCGTGGATCGTTATATGAGTGTCGTATACTTTCTCGTGTATTATTGGTATGAATAGTTCTTAGACACGAAGTCATTCTGGTTCCCTACATGGGAGTTATGTATTTTGGTATCATCTAACGTCGCAGTAGCGAGGTGTACTATAACGCAATTCTTGGGTATGTAGCAATTATCGGAAGGATGTGAGTGATGTAGATGGGATCTATCCCTCCCATATGACGAGAGTGATATCTTTGGCCTCTTGATAGAGTAGGACCACGAAATGCATGGTCATGCTCAAATGAGTCAATATGAGATATTGAGCTCATTTGTTTGAGTGAGTCTACTTAGGGATCAAGAAACATAAAGATCGATAAGGGGATGACACGGTTTATGTCTCATTGATCGATCTAAGATATCTCTAAGGACACCGTTATACATGATAATAGTCACGGAAAGGTTGTCGGATCTCGACGATCTTGTAACTTGGGTAGCAATAATGCATTGCTAGATGTCGCTCATTGCTTATGTATCTAAAATGGTTTTAGATACATTGTCAGCGATCTGAGAGCCTATGGGTCTATGAATGACATTACTTTTGGAGATGGTTTCTTTTAGTTGGACTAAAAGGACAATTGAGCATATGGCCAAGACTTGAGTTAGACTCAAACTGGTTAAACTTGAGTTAGACTCAAGTTGAACCATGGAAGATGATTCATCATCCTTGGTATTCATGATGAGAATTCATGAAGGAGAATACCAAGGGTCTTGGTATTAAAATTCTCCTTAATGGGGAGATAATGGAATTAATGGCAATGGTTGCTATGGATTAAAGTGCTTTGAACGTGCAAAGCAATGGGGGGGCTAAGGCTTTTGTGTTTTGTGCGTGCAAGCCAAAAATAAAAGAAAGAGAAGTGTTCTCTCATCCCTCTCCTTCCTCTCCTTCTTCTTCCAAAGGGTTCTTGGTGTTTTGCTAGGAGTTGCTAGCACAACATGACTCCAAAACGGGTGGGTGTCAGTGTGGATACCTTAGAGACACGGTTATCTTTACCGTATTGAGGTCTGACAGCGTTTGGAAAAGTGGGATTGCGAAGGACACACACCGAAGGTATACTTCTCCTTCTAGATAAGATCTAGAAAAGTAGGGTACGAAACGACATATATAGTTTTGCATGGATCTCTGATGGGATCTGGTTTATAATTATTGCTTCCGCTGCGGTTGTGCGAAGTATTCGCCCGCGATGTTGTGAACATCATATCCGGAGTTTTCCCAACAGTGTTGTTGCATTCCAAACCTTCAAGAACAATCTAAAACAATCAACAAGCAAGCAATCTAAAGTTTTTCTTGTAAAGTTTGCTTTACTTATTATTGTATTTGCTTCTTGTATTTGATTGTAGTTTATTGTTGTAAATACCTTGTAAGAGGTTTCTCCACCTCAGGTGTCATACCGAGAAGGAGAAGTTTGATAGTGGTGGTGTGCATCACTAGAGCTCAACTAGAGTTCGCCCCATGGAGTAGGAACCCTAGTTCTGAACCACGTAAATCTTGTATTGTGCTTGTGTTGTACTTTGTTTATGTTTTATTTTGTTTCCGCTGCATATTACTAATAATTATAGACAAGCACGACAACAAACGAATCGACGAATCGAACGAACGCTATTCACCCCCTCTAGCGCGACACCGATCCTCAATATTAACTTATCATCTTAATATCTTACTTATATCTTTGTGTCTCAATACAAAATACAAGTTAACTAAGGGTTCTTAAGAGATATAATCAAGGTTTTTCCCTAAACTAACATGATCAAGCATCTCTAACTATGACCATCCTAGACATTCTAACCAAAGATATTGATTGATATCATCATCCTTAAGAGAAAAAACAAAATAATACATTTAACTTATGAATAATCATAAATGATTAATCAATCATAAAAGTCATAGCACATAAACAACTAACCATGTGTCAATTTTATCATAATATGAATTAAAAACAAATTGACATAAACAAAAACAAGCCTAATCCCATTATGCATCAATTTCTATTTATGTGTCAAATACCAAATTTTATACAAAGCATGGATTCTCACAAATGCACTAAAACTTCAAATTTTGGCACAATTTATTTAACTCAAAAAAAAAATATTTTCTTCAAGCATTTTGGACTAATCCATCGTCGAATCGTAAAACCGAGTTGAAATTTGAATGCAGGGGTTTGATGGCGATCAGCGATCACGATTTTGGTACCATATCGTGTCATGTTGATATGGTTTCGATACTTTTTCTATTTTTTATTATAAATTCGAATTCAAAATTTTAATTAAAATATTTTTTATTTTAAATAAAATAATAAAAAAATATAAATTTATATATTATAATTATATTAGTTAATTAATAATTTATTTAATTAAATGATTATATATATATACACACATATCGCGATCACGATCACGGATTCGCAATCGCAATGGAATCACGATCGCATCGCCGCGGATCCATTATGGAATCTGCCGACGTAAGATCCTTACATGTCAGTGAGAACACAAACACAAGTGAGAACAATATCAAGCACACACAGATTTACATGGTTAGGAATTCTACTCCTACTCCACGGCCTATGAACCATAGATAGATCACTCTCAGAATCACCATTATCTTTTCTTCTTTTCGGATACCTTCCAAGAGGGTGAAACCTTTTATACAATTATACAAGTGAGAATTAAAACAATATCCAAATTGCTCCAGTGTCAATGGTCTTTCTTCCTCCTCACTTTCAAAAGAATTCGTCGATGTTTCCTTGTCTTCTAAATCAGGTGTTGAGCAACTTTCGATTGTTATGCTCTTGAACCAATTAGTTTTTTTCCTTGGGTTCCTCCTTTTGTGTCGGTGAAGAATTCTCATGAAGCTTGACTAGTTTCAACCATAGTCAATCTCCAAAATCCATCTTAATTTTGGTTCCTTTAGAGCCTTCTTAGTGGCAAGTTCTATTAAGAGCCATCTTGGCTTTGATCCCACTTATTGGGATCGATGAATGCAGCTAGAGGCGATGAATAAATGCTTATTATTTTCATTCGTGTTTATCCACTATTCATGTTAGCACAGTGTAATATATATAAAATAATAACTCGAAACATAAACATAAGTGAGAACAATATCAAGCACACACAGATTTACATGGTTAGGAATTCTACTCCTACTCCACGACCTATGATCCATAGGTAGATCACTCTCAGAATCACCATTATCTTTTCTTCTTTTCAAATACCTTCCAAGATGGTGAAACCTTTTATACAATTATACATGTGAGAATTAAAACAATATCCAATTCGCTCCGGTGTCAATGGCCTTTCTTCCTCCTCACTTTCAAAAGAATTCATCGATGTTTCCTTGCCTTCTAATTCAGGTGTTGAGCAACTTTCGATAGTTCTGCTTTGAACCAATTAGTTTTTTTCCTTGGGTTCCTCCTTTTGTGTTGGTGAAGAATTCTCATGAAGCTTGACTAGTTTAATCCATAGTCAATCTCCAAAATCCATCTTAATTTTGGTTCCTTTAGAGCCTTCTTAGTGGTAAGTTCTATTAAGAGCCAACTTAGCTTTGAAACCACTTATTGGGACCGTTGAATGCAACTAGAGGGGATGAATAAATGCTTATTATTTTCATTCATGTTCATCCACTATTCATGTTAGCACATTGGAATATATAAAATAATAACTCAAAACACAAACACAAGTGAGAACAATATCAAGCACACACAGATTTAAATGGTTAGGAATTCTACTCCTACTCCACGGCCTAATGATCCATAGGTAGATCACTCTCAGAATCACCATTATCTTTTCTTCTTTTCAGATACCTTCCAAGATGGTGAAACCTTTTATACAATTATACAAGTGAGAATTAAAACAATATCCAAATCGCTCCAGTGTCAATGGACTTTCTTCCTCCTCACTTTCAACAGAATTCGTCGATGTTTCCTTGTCTTCTAATTCAGGTGTTGAGCAACTTTCGATTGTTCTACTCTTGAACCAATTAGTTTTTTTCCTTGGGTTCCTCCATTTGTGTTGGTGAAGAATTCTCATGAAGCTTGACTAGTTTAATCCATAGGCAATCTCCAAAATCCATCTTAATTTTGGTTCCTTTAGAGCCCTTCTTAGTGGTAAGTTCTATTAGGAGCCAACTTGGCTTTGAAACCACTTATTGGGACCGATGAATGCAACTAGAGGGGATGAATAAATGCTTATTATTTTCATTCGTGTTCATCCACTATTCATGTTAGCACAGTGGAATATATAAAATAATAACTCAAAACACAAACACAAGTGAGAACAATATCAAGCACACACAGATTTACATGGTTAGGAATTCTACTCCTACTCCACGGCCTATGATCCATAGATAGATCACTCTCAGAATCACCATTATCTTTTCTTCTTTTCAGATACCTTCCAAGATGGTGAAACCTTTTATACAATTATACAAGTGAGGATTAAAACAATATCCAAGAACTCCCAAAAAAAGATTAGCCAAACATCCTCCTCGAAACCTGCTTTTATAAGCTTTCACTCGAGATTAGAACTTGCCTAAGTTAACCGCTCTATTGTAGCAACTCAGAGTTTGAAAATCGTTGCTATCTTATCAACACGATACGTTCCTAGTTTCTTGTTTTAACATAAGTTAGCTGGGCTTACCATACTAGTCAACTATTCATGATAACAATTAATTATGCAGATCTTTTATTTATTGGCATTTCTGCCTAAGTCAATTACTCAATCAACTGTTCCATTAGTTGATTGTCATCCATATCAATTGACTACTCCAAACCATAAATTTTTGAATAATATTTTATGGTTTTATGTTTTCCAATCAACTTAATAAACTCATCCGTGGACTGAACGATCAGTTGACTTCCATCCACATTAGTAGACTATTGTAAATCCTAAAGCTAACCAAACCATAACTTCATTTCAAGTTCATTAGTCAACTAATCCATTTCACAATTGATTGATCCATTTTACTAGTGACTTAATACTCTAATCCAACCAATCTAAGGTTAAATCCTAGTCATACTAAGAGATCCTACATTTCTAGGATTTTCTCATCTACCTAGATAAGATCATCTTGTCTTACCAAAACTTCATCTCTGTCTAGTATCCAGTTAACTTTAAACTAGCAGGACTCCTTACCTATAGACTATTTCTCTAGGACTTCATCCATTGTATAATATCTCATCGACCTTAACCTACTAGGATTTTCACTTCTCTAACTTAGGCTAATTTTAAACCACTAGGACTTCCAACTATCTAAAGTTTACTGCTCTAGGACTTCAACATTGGCATTCAAATAATTTTGACTTGTTGAAATTTATTATTTTCCTAGAATTTACTCCTTTACGACTTCATCACTATGTAACATCCAATCAACCATGACTTGTCAATCTTCATCTCTTGCCAAGCATTCGATAACTTGTCGGGACTTCCAATTGCCAAGCATTTAATCCTTCATAACTTACCTGAACTTCCTCTTCATACCTAACATTCAGTTTTTCATGACCTCCTTGAGTTGTTAGAACTTTCACAACTGTCACACATCAATTCATCTTGATGTGTCTAGACTTCCATCAATACCAAATATCTAATCAACCTCAACTAATTTTAACTTCATCCACTGTCAAACATTTAATCAACCTTAGCATACTTGACATATTTAAAATATCAAAACATATTACTCAAACATTAAAATACAACCTTAGCTATTAAAACTAATTTGAACCTGATGCGCCAACATATAAGTCTCTCAACTCTCACAACTCATACACAAGCTTACCATCCACAACATTTTCACCAAGGTCATCTCCAACAAGGTCCTCATCTCTTAGATACACTAAGCTCGTAACTCACTTCACCTGATCCTTCAATCTTCCCCCCATATAGTTCGCCTTCTTCCAACTACCTTCAATTTTGCACATTAATGCCCTTCGTCTTGCGATCCCTCAAATATGTTATCCTATCCTTCTTAAAGATCTAACTAACCTCGAGCCACTAAACCAACCAACTTGGTTGTGTCAAGTTCTACTCATAAGCTGCTCCAACACTTCAATGCTTCTTGTCTTGCAATCTCTCAAATGCCTCATTCATGATTTTCGGTGTTAAGCCGTGCCAATTGGCACAAGCGAAATTTATCGTTTCGCCCATCAACTAGAACACAAGATGACTTCAACACAGTGGAATATCTAAAACAAAGGGAGAGAAAGGAGAGGAATATAGCGACAGCAATGGAGAAAAACAAAGGAAGCAGGAGAGAAGAAAAGAACTATTGTTGTTATTTCGTAAAGAGAAAAACCCACTTTATTACATGGAAGAAGCCCTATTTATATCCAAAGTTAGGGTCTATTCAAAGGATTAAATCAAACTCTATCCTAGGAAAAATAATTATCCTTAACATATTTAGGGATAACGAATTATCCCTAACAATATTCTAACACTCCCCCTCAAGCTGAAGAATATAAATTATATGCACTCAGCTTGTTACATATATAGTCAATTCGGGGACCTCTCAGTGACTTAGTGAATATATCTGCTAGCTGATCATGTGAGTTAACAAAACTAGTAGATATTTCTCCAGATATGACTTTCTCTCACAAGTAATGATCGACTTGATATGCTTTGTCCTCATGAAAAAGCTGGATTTTAGGCGATGCATATGTGGCGGCGGTTATCACATATAAGTGTCGTTTGTGTAACATCTCCAAACCTTAACTCACAAAGCATTGTTTGAGTCGTATAAGCTCTGACTTGCTATGGCCGTAGCTCGATACTCTTATGCTTTGGATCGCCGCGACATTACATTTTGCTTTTCCAAGAAACAAGGTTATCTCCGATAAATATACAAAAACCAGATGTAGATCTCCTATCAATGGGAAATCCTGCCCAGTCTGTATCAGAATACCCTATGACTCGAGTATGTCCTTTGTCTTCGTACAAAAGACCCTTTCCTAGAGCGTCTTTGATATATCGAACAATGCGAATCATAGCATCCCAATGTTCTTTACATGGAGAGTTGAGAAACTAACTTACTATACTTACTGCAAATGAGATATCTGGACGAGTAACAGTAAGGTAACTTAATCTCCCTACTAATCGCCTGTATCGTTCAGGATCTGGTAGAGGCTCCCCTTGATTTGGTACTTAATCTGTAGAGCTTGACATTAAGATCCATAGGGTTGTCAACTGTCTTTGAGTTTAACATTCTTGTTTCTTCTAGAATATTCATTGCATACTTTCTTTGGGATATAATGATCCCATTTCTGGACTGTGCTACTTCTATTCCCAAGAAATATTTAAGTCTGCCGAGATCCTTTGTCTAGAAATGTTTGAAAAGATGTTGTTTCACCTGTGAGATTCTGAGATGATCACTACCTGTGATGACAATATCATCAACATAAACCACTACGTAGATGCAACCAGTAGATGAGTAGCGATAAAAAACAGAATAGTCAGCCTCGCTCCGAGTCATGCCGAACTGTTGAATTACAATACTAAATCTACCGAACCATGCTCTGGATGACTGCTTGAGACCATATAAAGATTTTCGTAGGCGACACACAAGACCAAAAAACTCCCCCTGAGCAACAAAACACGGAGATTGCTCTATGTAGACTTCTTCGAGCAGGTCACCATGTAAGAACGCATTCTTGATGTCTAATTGATAAAGAGGCCAATATCGAATCGCAGCAATGGACATAAATAAGCGTATAGAGGGCATCTTGGCAACAGGAGAAAAGGTGTCCCCATAATCCAATCCGAAGATCTGAGTATAACCTTTAGCCACGAGACGAGCCTTAAGTCGGTCAACCATTCCGTCTGGACCAACCATCACCGTATATAGCTTGACAACCAACAACTGACTTTCCTAGTGGTAGAGGAATGAGGTCCCAAGTCTTACAGCTCCATAAGGCACTCATTTCGTCCAGCATTGTCTATTTCCATCTTGGATGAGCAAATGCATCTCCTGCAGTCTTCGGAAGAGAAACAGAAGACAAGAAGGAAAGACAAAAATAATAGGAAGGAGAAAGACGATAATAACTCAAAGACACATAATGAGGAGAAGGATTACGAGTGGAATGTATACCTTTCCGAAGTCTGATAGAATATCAGTTAGTAGATGCGAGAGGAAGGGGCGGAGGGCGTAGCGAGAGATGATTCCGTGGCGAGTCGGTGTTAAGCGGCGGCGAAACATCTGAGGGCAGCGATAAATCTGTGAGAGGAGAAATTAGGACTGGGGGTGATAGAGAATCCTCCGGAGGATAAAAGACTGGCGCAGGCATAGAAAGAGGAAACTCGGACGATGACTCTGAAGGCCCAAAGAAAGGAACCGAATCGAAGAGCGTGGCGTCGAGATGAAATCTGAAGCCGGATAGTAGGAGAATAACACTTGTACCCTTTACGGGGAGTGGGTACCCAAGGAAAAACACATTTATCTGATCGAGGAGAGAGTTTATCGATGCGAGAATCAAGGCGTAAATGAAACATGTAGAACCAAAGACCACTAGGTGGTAAAGGATGAAGAGACCGATTTGGATAAAGTCGTGATGTATTTGACCTTGTAAAATGAAGCAGCGTCACGATTGATGAGATAACTCAGCGATGAAAGTCTGGCGTCGCTAGCGAAGAGGAGGAACGTGAGAGTGGAGGAGAAGAGTCCGGGTGGTCTCGAGAAGATGGCGATTCTTGCGTTCTGCAACGTCATTCTGTTGGGAGGTATGAGGACAAGAGGCGTGATGCGCGCCGTGAGATGCGAAGGTCCGAAATGGGCGGATAGATACTCACGTCGTTATCACTCTGCAAGGATCGAAGAGTGATATCAAATTGTGTTTTGATTTCATTAAAAAAAGATTGAAAAATAGAAAACAATTCGAGCGATCCTTCATCGATATAACCCGAAATCTGACGGAAAAATCGTATAAAGGTATGAAATATCGTGACCCCGATGTAGAAGAAACACGATTTCGGACCCAAACATCTAATAAACCAAAGCAAAGGGAGACGTAGCCCAACTTATAATGCGAGGAGAAAACGAACTACGAATATGTTTGCCTAACGACTCACAAGATAAAGACTCTAAGTGAGAAAGACTAGGATGTAATTGTTTTAACTTATCAAGACCAGGATGTCCCAACTGAGCATGAATAACAAGTGGAGATGTTCTTGGAACCCAAGAGAGGCTTAGTGAAGTCGATATAGGTCGTGAGACTGCGTCAGAAGCGATCATCCTCCCTCCGTACTCAGGTCTGTAATGTCGGAAGATTTAGTAAGCGAGATACCTGATCGAGAGATTGAGTAAACTGACTTATTGATAACAAATTAAAGGGAGCTCCGAGAACATAAAGAACATTATGAATGGAAAGTGATGGAGAAGGATGAACACCAATACCTTGGGACTGAATTTGAGAACCATTTGCCATAGTGACAAAGGGTAAATAACCGAAAGTAAATAGTGAAGAAAAAAGAAATTTATTACCAGTGATATGATCGGTAACCCCAGAGTCAAGTAACAAAGGGCTTGAAGAGTGAGATATGCTATGAAGGAATTACCGGACGTATAGCAATGGGGAATTAAATTCCGTCGATCCTCATACCATTTCAGAAAGTCATCATAGGAAGGCGGTGGAGTTGGATCCGGTGTCAACTGTGAAGTGGAAGCTGAAGAAGTGGCCAGAACTTCGAGCGTCTGAGCGAGCGTGATGATGGTCGACCGTGGAGACTCAGCGTTTATCATTCGTGTGTCACAGTCGGTGTGATGATCGCTGAGGATGTCTTTTGCCACTCTTACGAGGTGGAGGTTCGGAAAAGGGTGATTGAGAGGTAGGCGGCCTTCCAATGCCGAGATGCGGTGGACCTCTGGCAGCGCGGAGAGTCATCTAGAAGGTGGGCTTTCGACGCATCGTAGTCGATTCTTGGCGGCAATGACAACAGACGGAGCGGACAACTTGATCGATAACGAGACGACCAAAGGCGGGGCCGATTGTGCCCGAGGCAGAGGGAGGGTCCGAGGCGCAGCAAACCCGGAAAATGGAAGAGAGGTCGTAGAAGAGGTCAGTCGCGTGCCTCTGGAACACCTTGAGCCCGAGGTCGTGGGAGGCGCTGCCGGAGGGGGAGGTATCTGAAAGTCCATGGTCTCAGCGACGACCTTCTTTGGCTTCCGGTCGCGCTTGCGCTTGGATTGCTCCATCGATGGCGTCTAGGGTTTGCTGAACCTTGAAGGAGGTGGGAAGAGGCCGGACTCCCAACCCCAACAGCCCTTCCCTATCACGCTTGCGCTTGGATGTTGCATCTGCGAGGAAGGCCGCGAAGAAGGAAGGCATCCGCGAGGAGGATGTCGCGATCGAACAGTGACAAGGACTTTCCTCCGCTAGTTTCTTCCTCCGGAGTTATTCGATCGGCCCGCCGCGATGTGATCAGGCCAGCCAGCCACGCGGGCGTCGCGACACCTTGTCATGGCTGCGAGTTAGGCGTCGTGTGCGAGTGACGAAGGCCGCGAGGAGGAGGCTGCGAGAAGTCGCGTCTGCGAGGAGGATCTGGCGGTGTCGTCAGCGTCTTGAGCGGTGAAGAAGCGGCCGCGGCGGAGGAAGTGTCGCGTGGGAAAGGCAGTAGCGTGAAGGAAGCTTACGGTGGCGGAAGAAGGCATCGGCGTGGGGAAAGGGCGGCTCACGATACCGTGTTGTTATTATTTAAATAAGAGAAAATTTCACTTTATTACATAGAAGAAACCCTATTTATATCCAAAGTTAGGGTCTATTCAAAGGACTAAATCAAACTCTATCCTAAGAATAAATCAAACTCTATCCTAGGAAAAATAATTATCCCTAACATATTTAGGGATAACGAATTATCCCTAACAATATTCTAACAAGAACGAAGGAAGATATAGAATAAAGGAGTACCAGAAAGAGGAGTAGACTTGGACAATCGATAGCAACAAACGTCTCTAGTCGACGATGGAAGACACAATAGAGATGTTGCGCTCTTGTGATAGTCAGCGAGAGTCAAGAGGGATTGGGCGTCATATGAGATTGGAGAAGAATCAAGGGAGAAAAAAAAGAGAAAAAAAAGAATGAGCAAAAAAAGGGGGGAAAATCACATAAAAAAGGAATCACAAAGAGATCCGGAAAAAAAAATGAGGAAAAAAAAGGTAAAAAATTAGGGGGGAAATTAGGAATGAGAGAGAGAAAAAATTAAATAACTAATTAAATATTATTAATCCTAATCCTAATTACGTTTTTTTTTTAATTATTTAAAAATATATCAAAAATATAATTAAATTCGAATTAGACAAATCTAATTAAATATGATTGAATTATTTAATTTATTTTAAATTAAACAAAATAAATTCAAGTTAAGGTTAATTTAAAATCATTTAATTGGATTAACTTCACCAATATTAAACAACCTTACACTCAACCACTAGAATTTATAATATTAGTTCAATTAGTAGCTACAAAACTTTAAATAAACAATATAAAATGCAAAAAAATTTAAATTGGATAAAATTTAGTGTCTAATCTCAATAAAGATTTTCCCATTCTAACTTTTACATGGTGAAAATTTTATTTTTAAAATTTATTTCATTCAATATAATACCAAAATTATATGATAATAGCTATAATAGATGTGTAGTAATGGATCATTTAAAAGAAAATTAGAAAATTATGTCCAATTTAAAATTTAAATTTAATTTAAATTTTTTGAATTAAAATTTTCAAATTTGATTGAATAAAATTCTGATTTTTTATTTTTAAAAATTTAAGATTCATACAATTAAATAAATTTAATTATAAAATTTAAAATATAATTTAACTTAAATATAATATCTTACATCCAAATTTTGAAAAACCCTATATATTAAATGGAACAACACACATATATTATTAGTCTAGTTAATTAAAAAAAAATTATTTGTTATTATTAATAATATAATTAAATAAATATCAAAATCGTACCGACACGGCATAATACGATACCAAAACCATATCTTTTTAGTTAAGATCGAAACTTCAACACGGCTCAAAATTTTAAACCTTAGCCTCATTCATCCATATTCAAATTCTATCGAAACTCCAAGCCATCAAGCATATCGCCTCATGCAAAGACTTCTGTTGTTATTGGAGATAGTGTTGTGTTTTTCCTTTATGGTTTCAGTATGGGATTTTGTTTTAGTATGGACGGATATACCGGTATACGTATGTTGTTGAGTTATATTTTTCATTGTGTTGTCTTCCGCTATTGATGATATACATTTTCCATATGTGTTATGCTGGCTGCGACTATTTGTACCCGTATTGGAATTGTCATAAGGGGGTGTCATCCGTTGGCCAGACAGTCTACCTCGGGGCGTGAAAATTTTATTGGTATCAGAGCTCTAGGTTGCGATGCCATGCAATAATGATTTTCGTCGGATTTTGGACCTCGGAAATCATTTTGATTTGATTTGATTTCGATTTTGGTGAGATGGGATTGACATTGGCATGAGCTCCAAGTTGTACGAAGTAAGAAATCTTGACACTTTATATTTGTTAGTAATATATGAGAGATGTCCTAAGGCAATCGCCTTATGTATGAACCATTTATATGATAAATGAAGATTCACTATTTGAGTATACATGTTTAATGTATTTGATTGGATCTTAAACTCATTTACTGAATGTCCACGATACGATTCACAGCATGAGAGAATTTGTGATTGGATCACAACTAGTGAGTATCTCTACATGTATAATTGTGATGTATCGGAATTATCCCTAGTCGATGAATTGATGGATTTGGACACCATCAATTCTGTCGAGACTAGCACGAGGTATACTCCTTGGTGTATCGGCGGTGATTCTCACCGGTGAGACATAGTGATGTCCGGAGTTAATCGTGGATGCTAGTTATGGTAACTAGTTCATTGGAGTGACCAGCCGTAAGACTTCATATGGTTCTCTGCATATATAGATATGTCAATGAAGTTCGTACTGTGGCTTAAGTGCGATGTTCCTTTGACTTGCGGTATTCAAGTCATCTTGATCATAGAGACTTATGCTTTGACATCTTAAGCAAGCATCTCTAAGGAGATGTGGACCCGGGATGATTGGGTATAAGTCGAAGTGATCGAAGGTGTTTGAATAGCCTATAAAGGATTCACCACTCCTTGCGAGGAGATGTATACCCATGGCCTCTCGTCGGATTGTTACTAAAGTCTTTGGCCAAAGCATTACATGTTTAGAGTAAGGTACTCTTCGATACGTGTGGAGTAACTAGAATCCGTAGGACGAGGAAATGATACTTGGCAGGTGTGGCGTGAGTCGACTAGTGAGGATAGACCGTATCAGTGGGTATAAGATTAGTGAAGGAATGGGGCGATTCATTCGTGTGAAGGGTTTGAAATAGTTTTGGATCGTAGTTGATCTTTTCGGTTAATTGGGGATCATGTGATGTACTCTTAGGTGCCACTGTGATCGTTACATAATTAATGGTTAATTATAGGCGGCGTAAGCGAGAACCTATTTGGTCACACGCCAACGAGTGTAATCGAAGGATTTAAAGCGAGCTTGAGAATGGGATTCTCGGGCCAGGAGAAACTAGGTTTGGTTGGACCCGAACATAAGCGAGCGTGAAATCGTTTGATCATGATAGGCGTGGATGGGGTGCGTCTTATGAAGGCGTAATGGATGGACGAAATGGTTTGGTTACAATCGATGGATAAGAATAAACGAAGGGTTTGGTTTATTTTAAGCGAATGAACCAAAAGTTGGTTGGTTCGTTTTAACTTAAAATAAACCATCGTGGTTTGGTTTATTTTAACTTATCTTAATGGAGCGGGTTAGGCTTTATGGATATGATCCATTAACCACTTATCTTAACGGAGCGGTTAACGGGCTTTACGGATACGATCCATTAACCATTAAGAGAATTAGTTCTTCTATAAAGGGCTTAAGGGATCGTTAAACCCTAATCATCCAAAACCCTAACGCCCACCAGGCCGCCCAAGACCTCCGGCTGGCCCAAGCTCCAAGGTGAACCTCCGCGACCTCCTGATCTCCTATAGTTCGCATCAAGGTGGGCTTTTCTCTCCTTGTTTTCGCCGGGCGCCTACTCCTTCCACCAAGCTGTCCAGTTTTCGACAGCTTCTCCTCCTCTCGTCGAGCGCCGCTGACGACGGTTAGTGCCCGGCAATGCCGCTAACTTATCGGGATTCGATCTCCGATAATCCTCTCGAGGTGGAGGACGGCGATTCTGGCCAATCGTCGACGAATACCTCTCCGAGAAGCGAAGCGAGAACTCGTTTTAGGATCCGAATTTGGATTCGGATCGTGATCATCTCTCGATCACGTCGTCTTCAACACGAGGCTAGTAACCCGTACGAAGACGAAGCTCGTGACTTAGCGAAGTCATCCCGAGGAGCTCGACGTGGATACGGATAGAGACGATTCTTACGAGGATCGTTCCGGTTGATGCCGTTCCCGCTACACGTCATACGGAAGGTATAACGTAGTTTAATTTCCTTTTATTGCAAATTTTAATTTACGGTTATGTCTACACTTGTTGTAATATCATGCGTGTGTTGTGTGTGTTGTAATAAATAGGAGTATTTATTATTTTTATTGCTTCCGCTGTGCTCATGTTTACGAAACATGATCGAACACACACACGCCGCGGTGCCGGAAACCCAACAATATTTTCTGGCTAGATATTTATGCAAGTCATTCGGCAGGTGTGGACAGACGATATTATGGCACCTGTTCGGACTCGTACTAGAGGTCGTCCACCAAAGCGACCTACTACCGGTGGACCTGTTGACCGGGAAGAGCCACGACATTCTCCTGTCAGAGATTTGGAACCTCTAGACCCAGATGTACTCCCGACTATGCCGACTCCTTCGAAATCTAGTTGGGTCAGAGATAAGGCACGCATACCCATGTTGGCGCGTTCTGCCAAGGACCGGTTCACGCTGTTTCGAGGGGAGTCTGATCCCTGGCTTGCTCGGGCTTGGTTAGATAATCTAGAGGATACTTTCGAGTTTATGAGTTGCACAGATGAGGAAAAGGTGGGTCTAGCCACATATCATCTCCGAGATCAGGCGGTTACTTGGTGGAAGATACAGAAGACGTTAATCGGAGAGCGTGAGATCACATGGTCTGTTTTCCGAGATGTCTTCTGGAAGCAGTATTTCCCTTCCGCATTCGCCACAGCTCGCCGTCAGGAATTCTTGACTCTTAAGCAGAGCAACCGATCGGTCATGCATTAAATGTAGAGTTTACTCGACTCGTAGAATTTTGTCCACATTTGGTAGCACAGGATGGGGACCGGATGTTCCAATTTACACAGAGTTTGGCTGCGTATATTCGGACCAAACTATCGGGATCTTCTATCAACTCCTACCGAGAGGCACTAGATTGGGCGATATCTATTGAGGTGACTTCTCAGCAAATCGTAAAGGAGAGGGAGTTGGAAAAGCAGATGACCCGAGGAAAGCAGCGGAGTCAGGATTCGACTACTGAGACTCAGAAAAAACAGGATCAAAGTGGGACTTCTCGAGGTACTACAGAAGGTTCATTTAGAGCACAGAAAGGGAAGCGACCAGCTTCTGGACAGTCTGGAGGTTCTCAGAAGAACCGTAAGAGCGGGCACATGACTGGATACTGGAGATGTGGGTCTGGAAGTCATAGTTTTTACGAGTGTCCACTAGATCGGGATGTTTGTTATTACTGCAAACATCCAGGACATATGAGCCGAGAGTGTACTCTGAAGTCACAGTTGGAAATTCCAGACAACTCCAACAAGGGAAAGAGGTCTGGCCAACACCATCAGCAGAGGTCAGCACCTAGGACGCAGACATATGGTCAGAGACAGACACTACCTCCCACGGCACAGATATATCATATACATGGGAGTGACTCTTCCGGGATGCCAGCGGCGATTCACTATACTCCAGCTTCAGAGAGTTATTATTTAGGGCCACCTACTTAGCGGTACCTACCGGCTAGCTCTCAGGGATATATTATGCCTGCGCAGCAGAGTCAGCCTCCAGCAACAATATCACAGAGCCAGATCTATCCTGAGTGGAGGCATTCTACTACTGTATCGGGAGCGCAACCACCGAATGTGGAGACTGGATGAGTTTATGTCATTACCAGAGAGGATGCTCAGCGGGCCGAGGGATCGGTCATTCGGGGTATGATTTCGGTTTATTCTATATATGCAAATACTTTGATTGATACTGGTAGCTCGCATTCCTTTATATCTAGAATTTTTCTGAGTAAAATTGGAAGAATTCCTATGATTCATTCTTGTGGGTTAACGGTATCATTACCATCGGGCGAGGTTTTGACCAGTCATTAAGTAATCAAAGGTTGTCCATTGGATTTCGATGGGCATATACTTATGGTGGACCTTCAGGTGTTGGAGATGATGGAATTTGATATTATACTTGTTGTCTTACTGATGTGGATTTTAGGCGAGTGGTGACCTTCACCACCAGATCACCGTAGGAATTCATGCGGTACCAGGCGATGCGTGGTCCATTATATCTGCACTTCAGGCTCGAAGATTGTTGACTCATGGCTGTCAGGGGTACTTATTATCCTTGGTCAAAGTGGAGAGTGAGGAAATATCACCTCTCTCCAGTGTGCAGGTAGTTCGTGAGTATCCGGATGTATTTCCAGATAAACTTCCAAACTTGCCACCTCCTAGGCAAGTGGAATTCGCGATAGAGGTAATCCCAGGAACTGCACCGGTATCGAAGGCTCCTTACCGGATGACACCGAAAGAGCTGAGTGAGCTTAAGATACAACTACAAGAGTTATTGGATAAGGGATTTGTTCGTCCTAGTGTTTCTCCATGGGGAGCTCCGGTATTGTTCGTTAAAAAGAAAAATGGATCTTTGCAGTTATGCATTGACTACCGACAACTAAATGCAGTGACCGTTAAGAACAAATATCCACTGCCGAGGATAGAGGATTTATTTGATCAACTCAAGGATACTTGCGTGTATTCCAAGATTGATCTGCGTTCAGGTTATCATCAGCTGAGAGTAAGAGACGAGGATGTTCAGAAGACAACGTTCCGCACGCGTTATGGACATTACGAGTTTCTGGTGATGTCGTTTGGTCTTACTAATGCTCCAGCTGCATTTATGGATTTGATGAATAGGGTATTCTTGAGGTACTTGGATCAGTTTGTCATCGTATTTATAGATGATATCTTGATATATTCTCGTTCCGAGAAGGAGCATAAGCACCATCTTCAGATTGTGTTGGAGACGTTGCGACGAGAGCATTTATATGCCAAGTTCAGTAAATGCGCTTTCTGGCTATCTTCCGTGGGTTTCCTTGGACATGTGGTATCTAGCAGGGGTATTTCTGTTGATCCCCAGAAAATCGAGGCGATTACCAGTTGGGAGCAGCCAAAGTCAGTTCAGGAAGTCCGTAGTTTCCTTGGATTGACCGGGTATTATCGTAGATTTGTGGAGGGATTTTCTCGTATAGCCACACCACTTACTCGCTTAACCCGGAAAGGAATCAAGTTTATCTGGTCAAAGGCTCATGAGTCAGAGCTTAGCGGCTAGTTTCGTGACCGTGAGTATTAGTGATTCCTTACAGTTGCGATGGGACGACATCGTATACTAATGCTTTTTTCAAGGAGGTTGGAGCAGATTACGATGCGATTCGACCGTGTAGTATCTTATGCCTCCCGTCAGCTTAAGGATCATGAAAGAAATTATCCGGTGCACGATCTGGAGTTAGCAGCCATTATTTTTGCGCTAAAGATATGGAGACATTATTTGTATAGGATTACTTTTGAGATCTATACGGACTATAAGAGCTTGAAATATCTTTTCACTCAGAAGGAATTGAATCATAGACAAAGACGATGAATAGAATATCTAAAAGATTATGATTGCCCCATTCAGTATCATCTGGGAAAAGCTAATGTAGTGGCGGATGCACTGAGCAGGAAGTCCCGTAGGATTCTGGCCAGTCATTTGACAGCAGTTACTGATCTAGTTCGACAGTTCTCAGAGTTAGGGTTGTCTGAACAAGGTCAAACATCCCAGGGGATATTAGTATCCATGGTTGCCCAGTCCGCTATTATTAAGAGGATCAAAGAGGCACAAGCTAGTGATCAGCACCTGCAATTCTTATGCAGCACTGTGGACTCAGGACGACAGACAGATTTCTCGTGTGACGAGACTAGAGTCCTTCGTTTCCGAGGAAGATTATGTGTTCCGGACACGCATCCGATTAAGGAGTTATTACATGAGGCACATCATTCGAGATTTGCTATACATCCTGGCGGTACCCGGATGTATCAGGATTTGAGGCGTTCATACTGGTGGGACGGTACGAAGAGGGATATTGTGGATTTCGTCGCTCGATGTTTGGTTTGCCAACAGGTAAAGGCTGAACATCAGAAACCTGCTAGATTGTTACAGGGAATCCCAATTCCGGAATAGAAGTGGGAACATATCACAATGGATTTCGTTACGGGATTGCCCAGAACCCGTAAAGGAAATTATGCGATTTGGGTGATTGTGGACCGGTTAACCAAATCTGCTCATTTCCTTCCGATTCGCGAGACACACCCGTTGGATCGACTGACAGAGTTATATTGTAGAGAGATTGTCAAGCTGCATGGAGTGCCCTTGAGTATCATATCTGATAGAGATCCGCATTTTACCTCACGATTCTGGCAGAGTCTTCAGGTATGGGGCACCGAGCTTCGTCAAGATCTGACATTTTATCCGAGATAGATGGGCCGATCAGGCGTCTTATTCGGACTGGAGGACTTATTGAGATCTTGTGTCATGGATTTTGGAGGTAGCTGGGAGGATCATGTCCACTTAGTGGAGTTTGCGTATAATAATAGTTATCACTCCTCCATTCAGATGGCTCCTTTTGAGCCTTTGTACGACAGACCCTGCAGATCTCCAGTATTATGGGAGGATGTTGGGAGCGGCGGCGATTATCGGGCCCTCGAGTATTCAAAGACGATGCGAGAGTTGGTTCGTGTTATCGGGCAGCGATTATCGAGGCTCGAGATGACGAGAAAAAGTTATACGGATCGGAGGCGAAGACCTCTGGAGTTTTCCGTAGGGGATCATGTGTTCCTGCGTGTATCACCTACAAAAGGAGTCAAGAGATTCGGAATTAAAGGAAAGTTAGCACCACGTTACATTGGGTCATTCGAGATATTGGAGCGGATTGGGGGTATAGCATACCAGTTGGCTCTACCTCCGACGCTTGCGGACGTTCATAACGTATTCCATATTTCTACATCGAGGAATACGTGATCGCGTCTGCCGTATTCGACAGAGGTGTCGATTCCCCTCGAACGACAATACGACATATGAGGAGATTTCAATGCGGATTCTTGGTCGCAAAGAGCGTCAGCTACGGAATAAAACAATCCGTCTTGTAAAGGTTGGATGACAGCATCATATGGAGGAGGAGGCTACATGGGAGCTGAAGGATATCATCCGAGCTCGATACCCTCACCTGTTCACATGAGGTATGTAGTAGTTCAAGAAATTTCTTGAGTTGATTATTGCAATTAAGTACGGAAATTTGGGGACCAAATTTTATTAAGTGGGGGAGAATGTAGAATACGAAAAAAAAAAAAAATATATATATATATATATATAATTATATGGATTAACCCCTTTAATTAATTGGGTTTAATTAGTGGGTTAATTGGGTTTAATTAGTGGTTAGGTTTGATTAGCTAATTGGGCTTGGGCTGAATCTGTTGGGCTGAGTCCATTGGGCTGAATTTGTTGGGCTTGAAATGGGCTTGAACTGGTTGGTCGAACGCCCTTTAAAAGCACCAGACGAACCGAGTGGGGCATTTCTCAATCGCGATTTCCGTTTCTGCTCTTCTCCGCGTCGCTCTTCTCTTCCGCGCGATCGCGTCGCTGGGTTCCAGCTCGTCGGCGTCCGGTGAGAGCAGCTCGATAGTCTGCCGCGATACTGATCTCGACCGAGGTCGTAGGTGCTACTGGGGTGTCGCGATTTCTTCGCTCAACGTGGCCATTGCCATTGTCGTGGCAGTGAGCTACCAATCGAGGTAATCCGTTTGTCTAGGGTTAGATTTCATCGTGGGTTCCTTAGATCTTGCTGTGGATTTGCCGATTGAGCGTCAATCTAGGTTTTAGACAGTGTGTGAGCTTGGATTGGCTTCGGTGAGCAGGGGATTAGGGGAGGAGCAGTGTCGGAGGATTTCCAGTGTTGGTAAGTTTCGATCTATTTCTTCTTTTCCCTGTGTTGTCTGTAATCGTTACGAATTTGTGGTGTTTGTCGATTGATGCGATGGATTGGGAATTGTAGCTGCTTGTGTTCGGATTATTAGAGATTGGCGACTGTGATTTGGAGGTAATCAATGGATTGAAGTTGTTGATTAAGTTTTCCTTTGATTGGTTCTGTAGATGATTGGAGAATGTGAGTGATGATCGATCTGTTGTTGGAATGGAGTTGCCACGACTGTAGAATGTGTTGGGGAGGCATTTGAAGTGAGTTGTGGAATTGTGGAGAGGTTAGATCTGTAAGTATGCAGTTTGAATTGAGTGTGTTTAGATCTATTTACCTTAATTGATCTTGAGGATGTCGGTGATTTATTATGAGTTGGGTTATTATGGATTGGATTGGGATAATCGAGTTTAACTCGTAGACGAGGGAAGGATGCGAATATAGAACGAATTAGTGTTTAGTTCGTATAATTATCGGAGACTTGTACTTAACCATAATTTGTTATTATTGTGCAGATTTGGGATACGAAGCAGGTCCACGACCGTGAGGATTATTCGAGCTTCGTATCAGGTGGGTAATATCTACCCTGGTAAGGTAGTTTGATCTGAATCTGGTGCATAAATTTGGATTTATGTTATTACTTTTGTTCTTAAATCCACTCTTATTTAATCTTGTGCTTGTACTTAGCCTTGACCTTTGAGATATATTGTTGTTAATTCATTGTTCTTGTATCATGGATATGAAATATAAATCCAATTGTGTGTTAGCTGATAGATGTTTAGTTTGGTACATGTGGTTAGGGTTACCATTGTGAACTCAGGTTGGGTTACAGGGGTGCATCACTAAGGTTAGGTGATGGATCAGTCTATGGAGTCGATTATGGTATCGTACACATATTAGTTGTGCATCCATGGTATATCTATTTATCTGTGCGTAGATAAGTGGATTGTGATTACGGATTAGTGGTCCTTGCATGGTTGACTTTCGGTTGACTAGGACTCCCCGTGGGATAGGGAGTGTTGCGAGGATACATGTGTGGAGCTATGCATCATTACATTGCATGCATGCTGATGATTAGATCTCCCTTATAATTGAGAGGGTCGTCAGTCATCCTGTCTCCCCGGCCACTCGGGATAGTGGTAGCAGGGTTAAGGGCAGAGCATTAGATGTGTCGCGCTCAGCCACTATAGATAGTGGTAGCTAGAGTGGCGTGCAGCTTGTCCTGTCGTGCAGCACTCGACCACTCATGGGTAGTGGTAGCTAGAGTCTCTTGCAGCAGGGACCCCTCGGGTAGCATATAGCTCTATGGAGGCTAGCTACTCATCTATCCAACTTCGATCACTCGAGTAGTGGTATTTGAGTCGGGATAGTTATGTGTTTTACCACCCCCAGCGCTCTGGGGTCGTGGTCGACGTCCGACACGGCCACGCATGACGCATCATTGATATATATGTATTCGTATATTCGATATATGTTTTACATATGTGTGAGATCTTTGGATTTGTTTCTGCGTATGATTATGCATCATCTACATGTCTTTTGCATATTTTATACATTGTGTGTGTGTTGGCGTAGTATGTATTGGTTTAGACTATCATACTATTTGGGTTATCTTTATCATATACATTCAAAATGTTATAAGTCGTATGAATTCGGACCATCGTATATACATTATTTCACGTCGAGTTGATTAGTTTAGTGTATCTATTATGAGTATGGCCGTATTTGTAGTTCTTGGTTACTACATTTAGATCAGATATATCAGCGGACTCTTCTTTGCATACCTGTAGATCTTCACATGTATACTTGTAGATCTCTATATCCTGTATGTTGTTCATGCACTTTCTACATATTACCCCTGAGTTTATACTCACCTCCACATACCCTGGGTTTCTTGTCGCCCAGGTGGCAGATAGAAGACTTCGGCATGGACTTGGAGCATCGCCACTTGATCCTATCCCACCGCTTTTCCGAGGGTTTTGTTTCCTATATCGCATGTACCTTCATATGGACTTCTGTTGTTATTGGAGATAATGTTGTGTTTTTCCTTTATGGTTTCAGTATGGGATTTTGTTTTAGTACGGACGGATATACCGGTATACGTATGTTGTTGAGTTTATATTTTTCATTGTGTTGTCTTCTGCTATTGATAATATACATTTTCCATATGTGTTATGCTGGCTGCGACTATTTGTACCCGTATTAGAATTGTCATAAGGGGGTGTCGTCCATTGGCCGGACAGAGTCTACCTCGGGGCGTGACAGTATATGTCACATGTTTGTTTGTCATACCTCATTGGTCAGGTTAGTGGTTCATTACGTTGGTGTCCTAAGATCATTTTTCTATGATCTTCATTCACTTTAGTATCATGCACTATCTTTCTATATACCCGCTGAGTAATTTATACTAACTTCCATTTTTCTACTTCTAGGTTAGCAGATAAAGGATACGTTGTGTCTACTACCTTCACATCGCTCAGAGATCATAGCTTGCCTATCCCACTATGACATTGAGATGTTTTATTTTTCCTTCTTTTTGTCATTGCATTTTGCTTTGAAACTTGACGCTTATTATTATTTGCTTTGGTCTTACCAACTTATTTTACTTTTGGAGATGTACATTTTAGTCGTGTATGCATGCAAACTATATTTTCTTTATACATATACACAGTTATCTTTTCTTTGTAAAACCTTTTTTTTATTGTTGTGATTTTTGTAACATCTAGTTTTAGTATTCCACTGCAAAGTCGGCCTGCCTTATTTTAAGGCCCCGGGCGAAATATGCTAATTGAGTCCTTATCCATAATGAATTTTTATATAAAAAATTTTTTGGGCCCTAAATAAAAGACGCATCTACTGTATGAATTTGTGAGCACTAGGCGGTCGCCCCAATAGGTCTGGCTCAGGGTCGGCTCTATTCCATTGTATCATAGTGTCACTAAGAGGTATCTTATCATCGGATGACGAGCCATATCCCCATGGCTTGACAGTATTACCAAACCATAAAAAATGTTATGGGTTAACTCAACCACAAGGAATGATTTTCCTAGCAATTTCCTCTTTTTGATGTTGGCAATTTATCTGATTAGGAACAAAACTAAGCATAAAAATGCATTGAGACAATAAAAATAAACTCAAAACTCCCTCTCAGCCTTAGTTCGCTTCAAGCTAGATATCCTAGGGAATCCCATGTCCTAGAATCGAGCTACCTTTAAAGTGGTCCCTTTATTTTTCAATTAGTAAATGTTTTATTTCTTAACTATCAAAATAATACTAACACATAATAAATAAAGACAAACATATAGGATCCCAAATATATCAATCAAAGCATAGTAATCATGCATATCATTCTCATATAAGGGCATTTGCATGATTTCCAATATATATAATATACTCATTAAATAGATATAAATATTTGTTAAATCATGCAAAAAAAAATTATCACTAAGTGCAATAAAACATTCAAAAATTTATATAAATCATTTTTATATAAGGCATTTGTATGATTTCCATTAGTATGTATATTTTCTCATGAAAAATATATAAATATCTAATTAAAGCATGAGAAAAACATTTCAATAAGTGCAATAAGCAACCTAGCATTAAAATTAACTTTTAAGTTGAGGTCAATTGATAAGCTACATTTTATAACAACACTTGAAAGTAATAACAGCATGCCTTTAGGAATTGCTTTTGTTTCATACATAATGTTATCTGCGTCAAAATGAAGCATAAGGCATGTTCTATAATGTATTATAATAATCAAAAAATAATTATTAGATGCATGAAAACATCATTACTGAAATAGTAATTCTATCAACTCGCTCAACCTTTTATTTGACAAGCATTATATCTAGTTAACTAATGACTTGGTCAGGTCATCTAAATTTTTGTAAATTCTACGTGCCAAATTCTAAAAATTCATAAAAAAATTTACAAACCCCTAAAAATTATAAAAATTTATAGATGAGCATATTTCAATATTCAAAACCTAGAAAAAAAGTAATTTTTTATAGAGTTTATTATATTTCATGATTTCAGCACAAATTAAGAAAGAGTCAAAAAAGCTTTACTAGTATAGGTGCTAAACTATATATATCGTGTGCCCATTTTACTATTAGTTACCCACTCCAAGGTATTCAATAACAAATATATGATAAAATTGCATATGTATAGCTCATCGTTGGGCAATTATATACTTTCTATGAGTATCATGCTTAATATGTGCCGAGTTATATTATGTTAAACATACTAGTGATCATGATATTATTACATCCTAGCACTCAACTCATTCAATCAATGTAGATGCCATACAAACATGTGATTTCAACCAACATTTCCTGTGGTAACTCGTGTCACCTGATATGGGCGGTTTTTACAATTCTGGAAGGGTACCAACATCAAAACTCTGTCAGCACACATGTACTAGCCATACTACATGAGATTCCTGTGGTCCATGATGGGTCTCGCATGCTACCTGATCATTAGTTTTCTTTGGCTCCTTATGATCATGTCAAGGTATTCGAGCCATTGGTAAACATTTTTGGGATTATCTATCATTGTTTTTTTATCTTATTTGATTCTCCATTTCTATGTATTATATTTTACACTTAGTTCTCACCTAATGGGATAAGACTTAGTTGTTGTTATCGTTGTTATATACCTTACACTTAGATGTCATTCTTATAGATCTTCAAAATGGTATCAAAAGAAACTACATTAGCCTTGATCAATTTTAATTTGTGTTCAACAGGTCTTGGCCTTTTTCTTTGACTCTTTGAATTTCATAGATAAATTTTGCATCAAATTGAGTAATTTAACGTTAGTTTAGTCCTTTACCCTATTGTAGTTTTTCCTTAAAGCTCCCCATTAACTTATGTTTCCCCTTTGAATTTGGCCACATGCATGATGAGTGGATGATCTTAGGGTTCCTCTCCTTTTCTTCTATATGTCCAAACATTTGCTCTTATTGTGTTGACTCTTTTTGCATACAAAACATATGATACCCTTCTTTGATCTTCTTTCATAATTCAATGTTGAAAGGCATGAATCTTCCTTGTGAATTTATTTATAACTTTAAGGTAGGAGCGAATTCACTATTAGACGATATTGACAGCTCACTATCTAAGGACTCAGAGGATAATAATGATGGTTTCTCCATTCCATACTTACGCATTTATTTTTCATGTTCTTACAAAGTTGTGGTCCCTCCACGCACGTGATCTCTAATTTTTCTTAATTTCTCCTCAGATAATCTACTCTAAGATTTCCTTGGTCCATTGTATTTGATTTAAATTTCTTCCCTATCCTCCTTTATCCATTGCTCTCTTAAAGGATTTTCTACGATCGTACTTCATCTCATCTTTCAATATTTAAACTTGATTCCATTAAATAGAGAAGGATATGTGGTGTTCTGTCCATAATCATTTATTGCTGTTAGGATGTGACGTCACAGGCGGAGTAACGGGATGGGAATCCTTCCACGTGCGAGGTTAGAATAGAGGAGGACAAAGAAATCAAAGAGGGAATTCATAACAAAAAGGATCTACCTCTAGGTTAAACGAAAGAAACTTTATTAAAACCAAACATAATCATCCCTTACAAGAGCCTTAGTCCATGTTTAAATAGCTTAGAAAAGAAGAAAAGTTCAAAACAAACAAGACAAATTTAAAAACAAATAGAAAGAATCATAACCCTAAATTATCCATGTTGTGGCGGCGATGCACCATGGTCGTGGTGGGGACCACGACCTGGCTGTGGTTTGGACCATGGTCATGGAAGGGAAGAAAGGCAGACCGTGTTTCCTATTAAAAATTCTCTGTCGAGCCATAAAATAGAACACACTTGTGGAGGTGACCACAGGCAGCTGGATGGCGTATTTCCTTCTTTCTAAGGTTTGAAATGAAGCATACTCATGTCAAGAGCCTATGGGGGTGTTGAAATACTTTTTAGAGGCCTCAATTGCTCTTCATCATGGCTCTGAAAAAGACAGAATCATGTCATAAGATAAGAATGGTTCGAACGGCTAGATATTCTTGCATCAAATGTCGTAAGTTGAAAAGAACTCATTCTCGAGTTTGGATTGGTACCACTACCAGCACACGGACTCCGACTCTCTCGTTCGAGTGTTAGTACAATCTTCTTTCCTTTGAGATGAAAGGTATAGATGTTCTTCAGTCCATCATGGATAACTTCGCAATCATATTGTCAAGGTCGTCCCAACAATATGTGATATACATCTGATGGGTTCGGGATTTTTAGCTAAGGTATTTTAGTAGTTAGAGGTAATGTGGCAGAATACCATATGTTTTGTCCAAACACAGAAGGGTCGAGCAGAGTTCAGAGTTATGGTATAATCTGTTCTGAGCACCCTTTGAGTTTCCTGAGCATCATATATTTTTCTCGAGTACAGAAGGGTCGAGCATTGTAGTGGGTTCAAAGTTGTGGTATGCATATCTCCCAAACTCAGTAGAGATGAGCAGTATAGTGGACTCAGAGTTCAGTGTTGTGAAATGTCAGTGTTGAACATCTTATAAGTTCCCCGAGCAGCCTATGTATTTCTCGAATGGTATGGGTATTTTTCGAGTTCAGTAGAGATGAGCAGTATAATTGACTTAAACCTCAATGTTGTGAAAGTGTCAGTTCTGAACATCTTATAGGTTCCCTGGGCAGCTTATGTATTTCTTGAGCAGCATGTGTATTTCCCGAGTTCAGTAGGGATATGGCAATATAGTAGATTCAGAGCTCAGCTGTAGGAAGTATCAGAGTAAACATCTTATGGGTTTTCCGAGTAGCATGTATGTTTCATAAGCAACATGTGCATTTCCTGAGTATCATATGTATTTTTCGAGCACGTGATAGAGGTCGACGGTCGATTGTCGAACGATATGGTAATATACTGTCTTTGATGTATTTCAGTATCATGTATATTTCTCGAGCATCCTAAGATTAAACGTAAGGGTAAATGATAGGGGTATTTCTGAGTACAGTAAAATAAGAGGTTAAGGAATCCTTTGGATAAGGAATATGGGGAAGAAGGAATAGTCTTTATTATTGTTGTTTATTTATTAGGAATTTATGTATGGTTTATTTTTTAGGTAATTGATAAGGAGGAAGGGGGACACGTGGAAGGCAAGGAAGAAGTTATTTTGAAAGGAAGCGGAAAAAATGGTTATCTCTCAACGGGTTGATAAGGGCATTAAAGTAAATTCATCTTAGAGTAAGAAAGTGCAAATCTCCTATAAAAGGAGCATAGAAGAGAGGAATAAGGGGATAGTTTTTTCTTCTCTATTTGGTACACAAAGATCTATTTTTATTTCTTCTTCTTAATGACATTCTACTACTTTACTCTTCCGATCTTGACTTGAGCGTCGGAGGGGCCGCACTGACAATGCCGGCCCACCTCTAACGTTCCTTTTGGTGGCAGATCTAGCATTCAAGCAGGAGATCCAAGGTTTCAGCGGGGATTTCTAAGAACGGGGAAGGGGATCTAAGTGTGATGAAGAAGAGAACACCATCAACATCTATCGTCACAACGTTGCACCAAGCCTTATCATGATACATGTTGTCAATAGAAAAAGAAACGAAACATCTTTGCTTCACTGTTACCACAATTTTCTTATTTAGCCTAAATAACTTGTACGGTCTCGGATGATGATCTATCTTCATTTGTAATTGCTGCATAACGCCCTTGAATAAATTTTTTTCATAATTGTCGCTATTGATAATCATCTTGCATACCTTATTCGCAATTGTGCATGCTGTGTGAAAGATGTTCATCCTTAACCAAACATCCTTTGCTTCATCCTTGAAAGTGAGAAGGCTCTTGCGAACAATCAACGTCTCATGACCATCTCCATACAGTACCTTGTCAACATCATCTTCGTCGTAGACAGGGTTGCCCATGTCTTCTTTAATCAATAAATTTTGACTCTTCTGGTTGACAAATCGTTTGCAAAAGGTGGTCTTATGTCTTGGTTCACCATATCGAAAATATTTAAGAGTATATTTAAGAAGAACCTGATGTGTCAATTGTATGGAGCGGAATTTTAGGGTGTGAATTGGTTGATTGCTCAGAATTTCGGGTTCCCAGTTCTATTGCTTCTCAATCATCAATGTGCGTTGATAAGCCTCCAAAAAGTGCAAAGAGAATACAAATTAAGAATATCTTGAAAAAATTATCGCAAACCTCCTAAATATCGAGTCATCAACTATTCCTTTATCTCGTATAAATTGTTTCGAGCGATTAACTGGTAAAACTCCTCTGTATACTCGTCGACTGATCGAGTGTCTTGTCTCAAAGCATGAAGATGATGAAATAATGACTGAGTATATCCAAAAGGAAGAAATTGACCTTTTATCCTTTTCTTCATCTTTTCCAATTAATAATCTCGGTCTTACCCTACATCTCGCATGAGCATCGCAATTGTTCCCACCAAGCGAAGGCTCAACTGTTCAGCTTAATGGCAACCAATTTCACTTTGGCATGATCGAGAACTTCTTTGAAGCCAAAAATCCTTTCAACTTCATTAATCCAATCAATGAAATTTTCTGCATATAATGTGCCAAAATCCCAGGAAGCTCGATGTGAAAATCAAGGTCTCTATACCGTTCCTCACGATCACGATGATACAGATTTTTAAAATTCAAAATAGAGCGTCGATCAAATACCCCACGGTCTTCAAGATCCCGTGCCGCTAGACACTGAGATAACTCTGCAACTTATCTCTACAGATCCTCGAAGAGCTCACAAGGACTTCGATCCTGGTGTGAGGCTTCCTCAGTAGGAACCTGCCTTTCGCAACCACGACCACGACCACGATAACCCTCTATGGATCTAGGACTCTGATACCAATTGACACAGACGGAATAGCGGGATAAGAATCCTTCCACATGCGAGATTAGAATAGAGGGGCAGAGAAATCAAAGGAGAGGGAATTCATAACAAAAAGAATCCGTCTCTAGATTAAACTAAAGAAATTTTATTAAAACCAAATATAATTATCCCTTACAAGAGCCTTAGCCCATGTTTAAATAGCCTAAGAAAGGAGAAAAGTTCTAAACAAACAAGACAAATTCAAAAACAAATAGAAAGAATCAAAACACTAAATTATCCATGTTGTGGCAACGGCGCAACATGATCGTGGTGGGGACCACGATTTGGTCGTGGTATGGACCACAGTGATGGAAGGGAATAAGGGCAAACTATGTTCCCTACTGAAAATCATCTGTTCAGCATAGAATAGAACATGCCTATGGATGTGACCACGGGCAGCCCGTAGGGGCTTTTGAAAGTGTTTTCTTCTTTCTGAGATTTGAAATATATCATACTCATGTCAGGAGGCCATAAGAGTACCGAAATTCTTGTCAGAGGCCTCAATTGCTCTTCGTCATGGCTCAGAAGAAGACAAAATCACATTATAAGATAAGAATGATTTGAACTGCTAGATGCTCTTGCATTAGGATGTCAAGCCTTCAAATATAAAGAACCTTGCTTATCTTGCTCATTAGATGTAATGCAAACTTCACTCAAATTTAGAGCCATAGAATCTAATACCAATTATTGGACCATGTATAGCTGGCTAGAGGGGTGAATCAATGGCCTCAACTTCTTGCACAAACACAAACCTAAAATACCATTGATAGCAAGTGCTTACATGTAACAATATAATATGGTAGTTGAAGAAATACAAAATGCACTTGTGATAGTATAAAAATAGAAATATAACACTAAAGATTATTTTAAATGGTAACCTCCCTTCTGTACACCTTTAGGAATTCAAAAAAAAACTTACTCTTACTCAATAATCATAGGATTCCACTAGTTCACCCCTTGCACAAGGCAATAAGGTAAGACTCTTCGAATCGAGATTTACAACCTCTAAGGCTAACACCTTGATCTAAATGATAGGATTTCATAAACTTTCCCTATACTTGACCCTAACTAACATTTCTCTCAACAAATAATCCTCACCTCTCCTTAGCATAAAAGCAATAAAGGAAGCCCCCAGGGCTAGCCCAGTTGATAAGTGCAAAGGAGTAACTCTTAAGTAGGAAGGGGTCAATTCCCGGGGAGGTCATGACTCTGGGTCATCGACCAATTCCCTCCTTTGCATTTGTCACCTAGATCCTGATTTACCTCCTCTACTGGTAGGGGCAGCCAAAGGGGGCCGCTAATGTGGCGGTTCCATATTTTTTTTTTTTATAAAAGCAATAAAGGAAGGGGAAATTACCAAAGCTTAAAATGTTAAAGCTTTCAACCTATATCCAAACTTTTAAATTCCTTTGGGTATTTATTAACGATGAGCATAAAAAAAATTAGATTTTACAATGCAAGTGTAAGTTCCCAAAAGCTCTTTAAGAGTTTATATACTTTTGGTTCCAACATTTATTATCTTGATGGTTTTAGTCGATTGAAATATCTATCAACTAAAAAACTGCACATGATTCAAACGTTAGAAACCTAACAGTCCTCGATTCAATCAAATAAACAATGCTCCTAATTGACTAACATCCCAAGGTCATCTAATCGACTAACTTTGCATACAAATATTTTGTTTGCTAGAACCCATATTTCAATTGATTAAATTCCCTAATTTAGCCAAATTAACCCTACTTTGGTCAACAAAGATTTTTAGTCAACTAAATAATGATTCAAGCCTAGAAACCAACTTGGATGAAGGTCAACCCCAAACCTCCAAACAACATATCAAACACAATAATTAGGCAAAGGTAGCTCACCAATTGAAGGAGAGCCTTGGCACAACAGTAAAGTTACTGTCTTGTGACCTAGAGGTCACGGGTTTGAATTCTGGAAATAATCTCTTGCAAAGCAAGGTAATGAATTCTTCCTCGGGATCTCGCATGGCGAGAGCTTCGTGCACCGGGCTACACTTTTTTTAGGATAGCTCACTAATTATTAGGCAATCATACATCAATGCATTACATCCATATAATATTCATAGTCTTCAACTCCTTAATTCAGGTTGCTTGTCTTTAAGTTGTCTAAGCATTTCCTCGATCTATGCTCCTTACCCTTGAGATCTTCAAGCTTTTCCTCGATTGGAGTAACTTCTCCTCGAGTATACTAACCATTTTCTTAACTAATAAGTTCTTAAGTGTAAAAAAACTTCCCTCAATTTAAACCACAAGTATCCTAAGCATCTCCCCAATCTGAGACACTTACCCACGAATCCAACAAGCTCTTCCTTGATTCAAGCCTCTTGCCTTCGAGTACCTTGACAATCTCCTCGATCTAAGCCACAACCCTTAAGCTCCACATTTTGTTAATTTGAGACAACCACTACTAAACCCTAAGTCACTCGATCTAGAGCTACTTTCCCTCAAGTTTGAAGTTTATCTAGCATGACTAACCTACATACTCAATGCACCAACATCAAAGACACCTAATTTAAGTCATATTGTTAAAAAGATCGTAATATAACCAAACTATAAAGAAAAAATCATTTCCCCAACAATGCCCTTATCCAAAATATGTTGGGTGGTACTATAGTCACTTTTTTTTTAAATATAAAGAGTCACAAAAAAACTCCTCCATTTTAACCACTAATTCATTGCTCTATTAAAGATATCTTCATCATTATTTAATGATAGGTCCAAAATATCTAAAACTCTTAAAAGATATTTATGTCAATAGATCTTAATTATTCTAATGAATTCTTTATTATTACTATAATTATATTTCATATATTCAATTTTAGTTCATTTTACTTAAAACTTTAATTTCTAAACTTTTTCTTCACCATTCAAACATCAAATTTCATCTATTTACACTTTTATCAATTAGCTATATTTTATGCAAACAATATATAATAAGGTCATTTATCTTTTGATTCAAACTAATATAAAAACAATGTGGCTAAGAGTTAACATTTGATATAAAACTATAGTTATTGAAAAATCATTTGTCACACTCTTTATAACTCAAACACGGGTATGTTATCATGCATATCTTTAATTATGTCAATATAAAATATTACTTTCTCTTTCTCTTTCCTCTGAAACACATTAGAATAGTTGTCTTAGGAATTTTATCATAAGCATTTTTATTAATAAAAATCATATGTAAATTCATCCTTTTTTTTTGTCCTATATGTTTTATTAGTTACTTTAACATTTTGCTGATTTTTTTAATGTGAAATCAAATTAATTTTAGGATATGCCTCCTCTTCTATTCTCACCTTGCAATTTGTCGCCATGGAATCACTTATCAATCAGTTCTATAATTAAAACCATATTGTATACATCTTTATTTTTCTAAATAGTTACTAAAAAAAATTTCTCTATTCCTCTGGGATCTTATTAATTTTCAAAATTTTATTGAATAGTTTCCTAACCAAATTATACCTTGATCTCCAAAAAAAACTTACAACTTTGATAATAATACCATTCGAACCATACACTTTACCTACTTCCATTTCTTTAAAGTTTCTCTGATCTAATATCAAAACAAAATTTATGATTCTTAAAGAATCATAATTTGCAATCTCTAAAACTAAATTATTAATAAAAAGCTCATTTAATAATATAGAATTTATCTTTCCACAATTCCATTATCATCCAGATGAACTTTTTGATTTTATACATCTAACCTTACCTGAGTTTCTACCTTTCCCTTCCCTAGAACTAGTAATATGATAAATCTCTTTATTAGAAAAAAAAATCATAACCAAGTCCATCACATGCCTAGTCTTCTAATTTTTAGATAGAATTAGACATGTCAAAGGTTTTTAAATACATGGATTCTAATCCTGCTATTTGATAACAAGGAAATATCGAATTTTCTACTAGGTATCTAAGGCACCACCTATCCCTTTTCTCACACTTTTGTATAAAGCCACTTGTCCCTATGTAACCCTTGCTCTCAAGGCTTCCTCTTAGAAGGATTAAATTGGAAGTACCTGATTAGGAAGTTTAAATTTTATATTTCTAAGAGATGTAAATTTTTTCTCTGGAATAGTCGAAACAAATTATGGAATTGATATAATTATTCCCTTGTGCTACATCAATTTAGTATCAAAGTCAAAACTCAAATTCAATATCCAATACTTCACCTACAAACTCAACCACTCTAGTTTGGTTTGTACCTCATCCCCTCGCAAATGCAACTAATCTATGCAAGCCACAAGCTTTCTAGCTTCCCTTCTAAGGAATTACACACCATATGTTATATTTGAGAGGTGTCCTAAGACAATCGTCTTATTGTTTATACTATTTATTCGATAAATAGTATATTCACTATTTGAGTATGTATTCATTATGTATTTGATTAGATCTTAAACTCTTTTACTGAATGTCCGCAATTAAAAGAATGTCCGCAATACGATTCATAGCATGAGAAAACTTATGATGGGATCTCAACTAGTAAGCATCTCTATATGTGTAATTATGAATGTATTGAAATATTTCCTAGTCGATGAATCGATGAGCTCGGACATCATCGGTTATGTGAGACTAGCACGTGTTATACTCCTTGGTTTATCCAAGCAGTTGTTCCTCATAGGATGGAGACATTGGGATGTCGAGAGTTAAACGTATATGCTAGTTATGGTAACTAGTTCATTGCAATGACTTGTTGTAAGAATTCATATGATTCTCTATATATATGGATATGTCTATGAAGTTATTACTGAAGCTTAAGTGCGAGTTTCCTTCGACTTGAGGTATTCAAGTCATTTTGGTCATGCAAACTTATACTTTGACATCTTAAGCAAACATTTCTTTGAGATGTGGACCCGAGGTGATTGGGTATAAGTTGAAGTGGCCGAAGGTGTTTGAATAGCCAACAAAGGATTCACCGCTCCTGGTAAAGGAGATGTATATCCTATGGTCGCTCTTCAAGATTGTTACTCAAAGTCTTTAGTCAAAGCATTTACATGTTAAGAGTATGGTACTCTTGGACACATATGGGAGTAATTTGAATCCGCAAGACGAGGAAGTATAACTTGGGTTAGATGTGACGTAGTCAGCCTAGTGGGGACAAACACATAGACTATGTCCTGAACCAAGTGGGTATAAGATGAGTAAAAAGAATGAGGCATGACTCATTGTAACTACTGAAAGGTTCAGAAGAGGTTCTGAGATTAACTGTTAATTTTTCGATTAATTAGGTATCATGATGTACTACTAGATGTCACTCATGATCATTCCATAATTAATAGTTAATTATGGACGACCAACATAAATCAGAAACCTACAAGATCACATGCACTATGAGTTATTTCCCGATTGACATAAAATGAGTTTGAGAATTGGATTCTCAGATTAAGAGAGACTGAGTCTGGTTGGATCAAACGAAGAGCAAGGATGAAAAAAGTTTCATCAGAACGGAGACTTGAATGGGGTCACGTCTTATGAAGACGGATTGAACCCATAGCAATTTAAAAATGAACCAAATTGGTTTGGTTTAAATAAAGGGTGGTTTGGTTCAATGAACCAAATGGTTTGGTTTAGAACCAAAGGCTATTGGTCTGGGCTATTAGGCTAATAGTATTAGATTTAGATCTTAATCCATTAAACCATTAAGAGACACATATATATAGGATATGTGTGGAGGAAACTCTTGTTAGTGCCTATAAGATTCATATATCTCCACAATAGCGTGATATTGTTCACTTTGGGCCTAAACCCTTATAGTTTTATTTTTGAACTTTACCCAAAAGGCCTCAAACCAATAAAGATATCTTTTCACCTTATAAGCACATGATATTTTCCATATCTTACCAATGTTAAACTTTTATTGTATTCTCAATACTCCCAACAATCCCCCCCTCAAACGAAGGACCACATTGTCCCCTCCTCCCTTAAGCTTATCTATCCTCGAAGGACTTCCTCTGCTTGATGCTTGATCCTCAACCCACCAGGACTTCCTGCCAACTATCTGGTCCTCCTGATTCAGCTGGACTTCCTGCCAGTTGTCTAGCCCTTCTAGCCCAACTGGACTTCCTACCAATTGTTCGATCCTCCTAATCCAACTGGACTTCCTGTCTGGTATCTAGTTCTCTTGATCCGGACATGGGAGCCCCACTTCCTTCGTTCGAGGAGTATGGTTTTACATGGACCATGGCTCTGATACCAATTATGCGATTGTTTTACGCTTGAGATCCTAGCAGTGGTATCAGAGCCACTTGTGAATATATAAATATCGTTGCATTGTTGTTTTATATGTGATATAAATCTGCATGAACTGTTTATTATGAGTGCACGATTGTTTGGATGATTTTGTTCAACAAAAAGTGCTTAGCAACGATACTATTCGAACAACAAGTGTGTTGTCCGATCAGCAAGTGTGTTGATTGTTGATGGATGGTTCTATTTGTTGTTGGACGTTTATTGTTCAATCACCAACGATTGTTGTTTTGTCATCAACGAATGCTAATGGTTGCGTTGTTTTGTCATCAACGGATGCTAACATTACCACCGTAGCATTGCGGCTCATAAATCGTGCTTAGACTCATAATAAATTTTATGTCATACATCTTTATGAATGATATATGCCATGGTACATGGTAATGGCCCCTTACTCCAATGTGATTGTATACATGTGTGTGTGCATACTGTAATTCATAATACGGCCTATGTGTCGTGTCTTCCACTTATATATTTCAAGTTGTACAATTAGTTAATCCTCGAATGTAACTTGAGATTTCACCATTATAATGTACATGTAAACTAATACTAGTCTACTGGCTAAAGATGAGAAAGGAAGAAAAAGTCAAGAACACACGACAACCAAAGTACTTAGAGAAGATGTTATTCCCTAGGTTAACCTAACGCTCTTCTCATTGGCTTGAGAAGATCGTAGATAACGGGTAATAACCATGTCATATTTTTTTCTTTCCCTGTATATATGTGATATATGTCATAATACTGATTGTATGTGATGAATACGTACTTAATTAACAAAATTAGGTCATTTTTCATATGCCTACTAAAGTTTACTACTCATGACTACCTTGATCACTCGTAGTCATGTTTGCCAAAGCAAAGTGACTTGATTTATCTTGGTTGAGTGCGACTGGACAATTGTGATGTCCGACTATTGAACTTTGGGTGAGCCTTCACTAAGTTATCTCAATAAGATTGATAAACTTAGAGGCATATCTCATATGATGGGTAAATTCTATACAAGAGTTACATAATGTAATTGGTACACAGTGCCTACCTAAATTATACAAGTCTTGGGCGATTAGCCAAAGCTAATTTGAGATGAGGTATAATATGGATCTTGCCTCACTTGTTCAGTGGAAACTCATTAAAGGCTTAGATTATATGATAGAAATATGATACAAATTTCTACATTTCATATTGTAGATCACCATGTCATCAAATACGTCGAATACTCTATCTCTGTGATCTGTCCTTGATAAGAACAAGCTCAATGGAGTTAATTTCCTGGACTGGTACAAAAACTTGAGAATTGTTCTCAAGCAAAAACGAAAACTATATGTCCTAGAGCAATCCATTCCTGAACCACCCGCTACTGCTGTCACTCGTGCTGATAAGGATGCTTATAAAAAACATTAAGATGATGCATTAGATGTGTCATGCCTTACGCTTGCTACTATGAACTCTGAACTTCAGAAACAACATGAGAACATGGATGCTTTTGATATGGTTGCACATCTTAAACAGCTATATCAAGGGCAAGCAAGACACGAGAGATCTGAGGTATCAAAAGCATTATTTCAATGCAAAATGCAAGAAGAAATGCCGGTAAGAACTCATGTACTCAAAATGATTAGATACGTTGAGAACCTTGAAAGATTGAGATTTCCATTGGGTTAAGAATTGGCCACTGACCTTGTTCTGCAATTATTGTCTGAAGGCTATAGTCAATTTGTCATGAAGTATAACATGAATGAAATTGACAAACCTTTGCCTGAGCTATTAAGCATGTTGAGAACTGCTGAAAACAATCTTAAAAAGATCCAACCTAGTAATGTACTCACGGTTAAAAAGGGCAAAGGAAAAAAAACCCAAAGGAAAGGGTAAGACCCAAGATAAAGGCAAGGTCAAAGCATTGAAAGCTAAAGGTGGGATGCCTAAGGAAGGAACCTGCTTCCATTGTAATGAGATGGGACATTAGAAGAGGAACTGCAAAAAGTACCTAGAGGAAGTTCAGAAAAAGAGAAGTGCGACTTCTGCCTCAGGTATATATGTTATAGACGTTAATCTATCTATTTCTTCTTCATGGGTATTAGATACCGATTGTGCTTCTCACATTTGTACTAATGTGCAGGGCCTGAGAAATAGTAGATTATTGACAAAAGGAGAAGTGGACCTACGCATAAGCAATGGCACAAGAGTTATTACTATAGCTATAAGAACATATTCTTTATCTTTGCCCAGTGATTTTATTTTGGAACTTGAAAAGTGTTATTATGTACTTACTATAATTAAGAACATTATCTCTATCTCTTATTTGGATAAGAGTGGTTTCTCATTTATAATAAAGGACAAATGTTGTTCTGTTTGTTTAAATAAAATGTTCTATTGCAGAGCACATCTTTTGAATGGACTCTATATTCTAAATTTTGAAAACCTAATATATAACATGCATACCAAATGATTCAAATCTAAAGATATTAATCAAACATATCTCTAGCATTGTCGCTGGGGTCACATAAATGAGAGTCGCATATCACAACTCCATAAGGATAGACTTTTGGACTCTTTTGATTTTGAATCATATAAGGTATGCGAATCTTGTCTACTAGGCAAGATAAAAAAGACTCCTTTTAGTGGGCACAGCGAGAGAGCTAATGATTTAATAGGACTCATACATACTGATGTTCATGGTCCTTTCAAAGTAGCAGCTTAAGAAGGCTATCAGTACTTCATTATTTTTACTGATGATTTCAGTAGATATGGCCAAGGTTTTAAATGTCGAGCTGTTTCGGACAAAATTGACGAAAAAATTTGTTCCGACGAGCAATCGAAACCGAGCAGCGTCGAAATCTAGGAAGGAGGCGCGATGTATAATGCGCGATCTAGGAAGGGGCGGCGCGGCAGCGATCGATCGCGCATCGCGATCGGACAACGCGATCGCGCAGCGTGATCGGGAAGGCGATCGTGCTGCACGATGATGTTCGTGGTCCTTTCAAAGTAGCAGCTTAAGAAGGCTATCAGTACTTCATTATTTTTACTGATGATTTCAGTAGATATGGCCAAAGTTTTAAATGTCGAGCCGTTTCGGACGAAATTGGCAAAAAATTTCATTCCGACGAGCAACCGAAACCGGAATGCATACCGATACCGGAAGGAGGCGACGATGACGACCCAAAGGCGCCAGGAAGGAAGCGGCAGCGGCAGCCGAGAAGCTATCGTGCTATGCGATCGGAAAGCAATCGCGTTCCGTCGCGCTCGTCCAGCGATCGCGATCGGACGGTAGCGATCGCGCGTGCGATCGGACAATAGCGATCGGACGTAGCGATCGCGCGATCTGATTGAGCGGTAGCGATCGCGCGCGATCGAGAAAGCGATCAATATATAAATTATAATTATATATATATATATATATATATATATATATTAAACTGTAAAATTTAATTAAATAAATTATTAATTAATTTATATATTAAATAAAAATTAAAAAATAAAAGATATTTTAATTAAAATTCTAAATTCGAATTTATAATTTAGGTAAAATTAAATCTTAAATTCTTTTTTAAAAATTAACTAAAATTTTAAAAAAATCAAATAATTAATATTAATGTTTAAAAAAAAATACCGAAATAGTATCGGCACGGACGATACGCAGATCAAATGTCGTTTGATCAGAAATCCCGATATTTAAACCTTGGATATGGCTATGTGTATCTTATGAAACACAAATCTGAATCCTTTGAAAAGTTCAAAGAATTCAAAAATGAAGTACAAAATCAACTTGATAAAAGTATTAAGATGCTTCGATCAGATCGAGATGGGAAATACCTTAGCCAAGAGTTTCATGACCATCTGGTTGAGTTTGGGATAATATCTCAACTCACTCCCCTTGAAACACTATAGTGGAATGGTGTATCAGAAAGGAGAAATCGTACATTATTAGATATGGTACGATCAATGATGAGTCATACGGATCTTCCTTCTTCCTTCTGGGGATACACTCTAGAGACAGCTGCTTTCACCCTTAACCGCGTTTCATCTAAGGCAATCATAAAGATACCATATACGATATGGACTCGGAAGAGTCCTAAGATGTCTTTTCTGAAGATTTGGGGTTGTGAGATTTACGTTCGACGTCAAGTTTTAGATAAATTAGGACCCAAATCAGATAAATACTATTTTATCGGATATCCCAAGGAAACTAAGGGGTATTACTTTTATAATCCCACATAAGGCAAAGTATTTGTTGTCAGAAATTGTATTCTTCTGGAAAGAATTTATTTCTAAACGAATTAGTAGGAGTAAAGTCGATCTTGAAGAAATTCGAGATACACAAGATAACCCTGAAGCCTTGATGGAAATCGAACAGGCACCACAAGGTGGTGAAGATTATAAATCTATAACATCACATGAATTTGTGGCATAACCTGTTCAAGTAGACCATGCTCTGGGCAAATCTGATAGGATACGTCATCAACCTGAGAGATATTCTTTTCTCTTGTGTGACCACGATGATATAATGTTTATTGATTTCAATGAGCCTACATCTTATCAAGAAGTTGTAATGAGCCCAGATTCTGAGAACTGGCTATAGGCCATGAGGTCCAAAATGGAATCCATATACACTAACCAAGTATGGACTTTGGTTGATCTACCTGAAGGGGTCAATTGAGTGTAAATGGGTCTTTAAAAGAAAGAATGACATGAATGGTCATATGCATACCTATAAAGGTCGATTAGTAGCAAAAGGTTTTAAGCAAATTCATGGTATAGACTATGATGAAACCTTTTCAACAGTTGAATTGTTTAAATCTATTTGGATCATACTTGCTATTGCAGCTTACCATGAATATGAGATCTGGCAGATGGATGTCAAAATTATATTTCTTAATGGAAATCTACTTGAGGATGTGTACATGACACAATCTGAGGGTTTTGTAGATCCAAAGGATACTGGAAAGGTATGTAAGTTGCAAAGGTCCATTTATGGTTTAAAGCAAGCTTTTAGAAGCTGGAATCTTCGATTTGATGATACAATCAAAACGTTTGATTTCATAAAGAACGAAGATGAACCTTGTGTCTATAAGAGGGTTAGTGGGAGCACAGTCATTTTTCTTATCTTATATGTAGATGATATACTTCTCATTGGAAATGATATCCCTATATTACAATCCATAAAGACTTGACTTAGAAATTATTTCTCAATGAAAAACTTAAGAGAAGCAGTTGATATTTTGAGCATTAAGATCTATAAAGATAGATCTAAAAGATTACTTGGCCTAAGTCAGAGTACATATACTGACAAGATACCTAATTGTTTTGTCATGCAGAATTCCAAAAAGGGATTTCTGTCGATGTCACATGGTGTAAACCTTTCGAAAGCTCAATGCCCTTCTTCTAAGGAAGAAAGAGATCGTATGGATCAGATTCCTTATGCATCTGTTATAGGGTCTATCATGTACGCCATATTGTGTACTCGCCTCGACGTTTCGTATACGTCAAGCATAACGAGTAGATACCAGTCAAATCCAGGTGAACGTCACTGGACAGCGGTCAAGAATATTCTTCAGTACTTGAGAAAAACAAAAAATTATTTCTTGATATTTGGTGGCGCTAAGGAGCTCGTAGTAACGGGTTATGGCGATGCAAGCTTCTAAAAGGGGTTTTAGAGGCATTGCCAACGTTACGAGAACCTATTAGGTCACACACAAAAAACATGTTGTTTTGGAGATGGGTTCATTTTAGTTTAACTAAATAAACCATTAGGCTATTGAATTAGAATCATTGAGTTAGACTCATTGAAATGACTGAATTTGAGTTAGACTCAAATTGACTGGCTGAAATTGAGTTAGACTCAAATGGTTTAATTTGAGTTGGACTCAAATTAATTTGAAGAAGATGAATGGATTCATCGTGATTAATTGGATTAACTATGCATTAAAGGTGAAATGCAAAAAGATGCAAAAACCTTTGGTATTCATGGGATGAATATAAAAGGTTTTTGGATGATGATTTGGTAGAGGATTTTTTTGTTCTTCTTCATTGTGGTCGAACCTCTTCTTTGGTCAAGATCCCTTGTGTGGTGTTGCTAGCACAACTTTGATTCTCCAAAATGTGTGTTCGTTGGATACCATAGAGGTGCGGCCATTCTGATCTCGCTGAGATCCATTGTAAAGAAGTTGTTGTTGGGATTGCGAAGGGCTACGCATCAAGGGTAATTTCTCATCTAGATAAGGTAGTAAACGATGAGCATGTATTCACATGGATCTCTGGTGGGATTCAATTTTTCCACTGCGTTTATGCGATTGTTTTAGAAAAAGCTTATGATAGAGTTCCAAGAGAAATAATATGGAGAATTTTAGAAAAAAGAGGTGTTAGTGTAACATATATTGAACTAATTAAGGATATATATAAGAAAGTAACGACCAGAGTGAAGACTTCAGGTGGATTAACTGAAGCATTTCCAATAAAGATAGGGTTACATCAAGGATCAGCTTTAAGTCCCTATCTTTTTACACTAATCATGGACGAACTCACTGGACACATTCAAGACACATTACCGTGGTGCATGTTGTTTGCAGATGATATTGTTTTAGTAGATGAGACACGTGAAGGAGTAAATGCTAAACTAGAATCTTGGCGTGAAACACTAGAAGTGAAAAGTTTTAAGCTTAGTAGAGTAAAGACAGAATATATGGAATTTAAATTTAGCAATATTAGACGTAATGAGACAAGTGTTAAGATAGGAGATGATGAGTTGTCTGGAATTGAGAGCTTTAAATATTTAGGATCATTTTGAGATGATGGAGGATTGAGAGAGATGTCTTACATAGAATCTGGCGAGGATGGTTGAAATGGAGGAAAGCATCGGGTATTTTATGTGATCGTAAAGTGCCTCACAAAACTTAAAGGAAGTTCTACAATGATTAGACTCTTTATGTTATATGGAGTGAATGTTGAAATTCGACTCGGCGTATGAAGCAGATGAGAGTTGCAGAGATGAGGATGTTAAGGTGGATGTGTGGACATACGAGGATGGACAGAATAAGAAATGAGAGCATTAAAAAAAAAGTTGGTGTTGCATCTATTGAAGGAAAGCTCCGAGAGACACGTTTAAGGTGGTACGGACATGTACTTAGACGGCCAATAAATGCTCCAGTTAGGCGATGTGAAACGATACCAAATATACACATCAAACGAGGAAGAGGAAGACCAAAAAAGACTTGGTTAGCAACAATAAAACAAGATAAAATTTATTTAAATATAGATGATGATATAGTAGGGGATAGAGTCCAATGGCGTAGAAGGATCCATATAGCCGACCCCACCTAGTGGGATAAGGCTTTGTTGTTGTTGTTGTTGTTGTTGTTGTTTATGCGATTGTTTTACGCTTAAGATCACAACAATCCTAGCTAAGTAAGAGCTCTCCTCTCCTCTCCTCTCCTCTTCTCTAGCCGCCGGCCACCACCTTGCTGCCCCTTCTCCTTCCACTGCCCAAAAGGGGTTGTTGCCGGTCACCTTTGGCTCAAGTAACCCTTCTCCAATGTTCTCACTTGTGGAGGAATCTTCCCCGACGTTTTCCCCACTGGAAGCAATCGTTGCAGCCGCCAAAAGCCGTCGGAAAGGTGGAAAAATCTGTGCGGACAGATTCTACCCCAAGCAGTTTGGTCCCGTCGTTTGTGTCGTCTGGTTGCATACGCCGCCGAACACAAACGTCGTCTTCGCATGCAAGGCTAGTACCTTTCACAGAGATGAAACTTAGGCTTTGGAAGTTGTCCAGAGGGAGCTCGGCGTGGATACGAGTAGAGGCAAACTCCGATGAGTTTTCGGTTGATGTTATTCCCGCTCCGCATCATCCGACAGGTATAACTAGAATAAAATATTATTCTCAATTTTAATTAATTCGTAAAAATTTTGTTTGCAATTATGTCCGCACGTGTTGTATCATGCAAGCGTGGATGTGTGTGTTGTAATAAATTAAGAATTTATTATGTATTTTTTTTCCGCTGCATGTGTTTATGAAATACAACCAAGTACCATCCACGGACATGATAACTCTTCACCATAGAGACCTACACTCCCTTAACCCTCTTTCCAATTGAGGATCGAAATCAAGAAGTTGTTTTCTCTCCGTTGGCATGGCAAGCCTAGTATTTGCTAGCTGAACACTCTACCTCCCATGTGAGCTCAATAATACACTACAACTACAAAACACCCATTCATCAGTTGTCATAAGCCTTACCCCACACCCACTCACCCCCCCCCCCCCCTCCCACCCCTCTAATAGTTATTGCAAGCCCTACAAATGTTGTTCACCTTCCCTTCTTGATTTCATTCAACCCTAGAAGACTTCATTAGTCATCACCATCCACACTATTGTAGACCCCATTTGCTTTACCCCCTCTACACGTGCACATGATCCTTGCCTATATATCTATTGGTTGAAGACAAGTATCTTCTGTCAACCTCCAAGAAAGAAACCAACACCCTTGCTTGATCTCCATGCTACATACAGTGAACAAATGCACCACAAGATCTTCTTGCTACCACTTAATGTAGCTCCACTCGTGTATCTTCCTTTTGCTCATGTTATGTCATTAATCTTAGGTTGTCAATCCACCGCCATGAAGAAGAAAGGAGATTTCTTCCTCATTGACTATGACCTTCTAGACTATGAAAATCTTAATATTATTTTTGTAGGTCCATATATTAAAAAAATAAAATCAATGTATTGAATAAAAAATTATTATTAATCGTGAACCTCAATTTCATTAAAGAGAAGAATTTATTAGAGTAGTACTAAGATTCAATTAAATATGTATTCCAAAAGCAAATTAAGTAATGGAATCTACTACAAATTTAATTTGCATATATTTCATCTAGCCAGCTGATATACTAGCCTAGTCAATTGGAGCACTTAAATATGAACATTGCACTTTAATGGCTATATTTTAATCGATTTCTCATTTATAAAGTTGATTGAATAGTATTCGTCAACTAAGAGCTCAAATAGAAATGTTTTGTTGCCCAGACCCTTTGTCTAGTTGAATGGCCTTCTAGTGTATTAGCCTATCAATCAACTAGAGTACCTTGTTTCGGTCAACTGGAATGGTTAAAAACAAAACCAAGATTACATGCACATAATTATAGGGTTCATAGTCTTCGAGTTTTTAGTTCATATTCGATCTGGGCCCTCCACCCTCAAGATGTCTATATGGTTCCTTCTTAAGTCGTCCAAGTGCCTCCTAATCAAGGTTGTAGGCCCTCAGGTCCACCAAACTCTCTCTTGACATGGGTTCCCCACCCTCAAGTACTTCAACTCATTCCTTTATTCGGCCTCTAACCTCGAGCTCTAAATCACTCCCCAAAACCATCCAAGCACAACTACTCTCCACACTCAATGTAACAACATTAAATACATAGGTAATTTAAGTTAAATTGTCACATTATCAACCCATTGTAGTCTAACCCAACCATAAGACAAGAATTATTTCACCCAACAAACTAGATATGTATGATGTGAATATACATGCTAAAAATTCATTCTAAAGTTCTTTACTATTCATAACTTTTCATTATGAAATAAACATTTTATATTTATACCAATCCTTTACTAACTAAGGATGCGCTAGAATACATTCAATATGCTTTTTTCTTGTTTTATATTTCATAAAAATTTCATTCACTAACCACATATTACTATACTTTTCAAAAGAATGGTATTATCAAATTGAAGTGTTATCATCTACTTGATACTGCATGCATTATGATGTATCATGTGCATATACTCAAGCAAAATTTGGGAGATATAGTTTTCACCCCATGCTATTTATTAATTCATGTACCTTTTTCTCTACTAAATGGTAAAATACTTTATTTTCATGTCTTTACTATCATTTATGGATCAACTTCTTTACTTGCATTGCCCACAACAATGTAAGAATCTTTTCTTATTTTGTATCATACCCGAGCATTGATGTGATGGATTTCTTCTAGGCGTTCTCTTCACCCATCCTTTGTATATTGAGGAATCCAAATGATAAATTTATACTAACTAATATGTCTTTTAAGAAAAGAGAAGAATATTTGATCACGTTTAGAAGTGGGAATAATAAATTACAAATTAACTTTCTTATGGTAAGAAAGAAAGATAAAAAAATTTGTAAAAATTTTAAGTTTTTATGGAAAAGACTTAACTATCCAACATAGGTTGGTAGTGTTGGATATGCACCTTAAACATAATATTAATAAAAGAAAAACGTGTATGACTCATAGAATTAAATAGTTAAAATTAAAAGATGAAAAATAAAATATATTTAAAGAGAGGATAAGAGTATAAGTATTAGAAAAGATATATAATAACTCAAATAAATATGGAATAAGATGATATTAAAGTTAAAAATTATAGCCAAAGGTCTACTAGGTGAGTCAAAAGGATGTGCACCACTAAATAAAGAATCTTGGTGGTGGAATGAGAAAGTATAGGAGAAAGTGAAAGAAAAACGAAAAGCCTATAAAATATTATACATTAATAAGAATGAGAAAAATTAAAAAATATATACAATGGTCAAGAAGGCCAAAAAAAATAGTAAGTGAGAACGAACACTTATCTCAACAACTAAATACAAAAGAAGGATAAAAAGATATTTATAGAATAGCTAAAGCTAGAGAAGAAAAATTAGAGATCTTGCTCAAATAAAATGCATTAAAGATAAATGCAATAGGTACTAGTGAACAATGAAAAAATAAAAGAATGATGAAAGAGGTATTTTCATCAACTTTTCAATGAAGATTTAGATGATCAAATTAACTTAGATAATTTAAGTAGGCTAAAGGAGTATAAAAATTTAAATTTTTATCGTAGAATACAATCTTCAAAAGTAGAACTGATTTTAAATGGAAAAGCAGATGAACTAGATGATATTCCAATAGAGGTACGAAAGTATTTAGGTAAATAAGACATTGAATGGCTTATAAAGTTATTAAATTTAATATTAAAAACGAAAAAAAATGTCTAATCAGTGGAGGATAAGTTCTCTAGTTCCCTTATATAAAAAAAATGAGATAAACAAAATTGTATAATTATGAAAGTATTAAACTAATAAGTCATGTCATGAAATTATAGGAAAAAATAATTAAAAAAAGATTAAGGAAGGAGACCATGATGATCGAAAACCAATTTAGATTTATATCGGAAAAATCGATAATAGAAGTTATACATCTTCTTAGATAACTAATTGAAAAGTATCCAAAACGAAAATAATATTTACACATGGTATTTATTGATCTTGAAAAAACTTATGATAGAGTGCCAAGAAAAATTATGTGAAGAATTCTATAAAAGAAAGGTGTTAGTGAAGCATATATTGAAATAATTAAGGATATATATGATGATGCAATGACAAGAGTGAAAATGCCAGAAGGATTAACCGAAGTATTTCCCATAAAGATATGGTTATATCAAAGATCAGCTTTAAATCTCTATTTTTTTACACTAATAATGGATGAACTCAATAGACACATCTAAAATATGGTATTATGATGTATGTTATTTGCAGAGGATATTATTTTGGCAGATGAGACACGTAAAGGAATAAATGTTAAACTAGAATCTTGACGGAAACACTAAAAGTAAAAGGTCTTAGGCTTAGTAGAGTAAAAACAATATATGAAATTTAAATTTAACAATATTAGCTATAATGAGACAATTATTAAGTTAGAAGAAAATGAATTATCTGTAACTAAAAGGTTTAAACATTTAGAAGCAATTTTACAAAAGGATGAAAGGACTGAGAGAGACATCTTATATAAAATACAAGTAGAATGGTTGAAATGAAGGAAAACATTAAATATTCTGTGTGATCGTAAGATACCTTTAAAACATAAAGGGAAATTTTACAAAAAGATAGTTATACCTGTTGTATTATATAGAATCGAATGTTGAGATATGATTTGGGCACATAAACAAAAGATAAGAGTTGTAGAGATGAGGATGTTAAAATGGATGTATGGATATACGAGGATGGATAAAAATAAGAAATAAAAACAATAGAGTGAAAGTAGAGATTGCACCTATTAAGAAAAAACTTCGAGAGACACATTTAAGGCGGTAAAGATATGTACTTAAATGACTGATAGATGCTCCAGTTAAGCAATGAAACTATTATAAATATATAAATCAAATGAGAAAGAGGAAAATCAAAGAAGACTTGGTTAGCAATGATAAAAAAAGATAAAATTTATTTAAATATAGATAATGATATACTTATAGTTAGAAAGAGAGATAGAAAGATTTGTAAAGATTACTATTAGAATATTGTAGATATGATTAGGGATAATTTATTATCCCTAAATATCATTAGGAATAATTATTTCTTAGGATAGAATTTGATTTATTCCTAGGATAGGGTTTAATTTATTCTTTTGAATAGGTCCTAATCTTGTATATAAATAGGGCTTCTTTCATGTAATAGTTGTATTAGTTATTACGAAATAACATGGTATCAGAGCGGTATTAGGTTTACGTCGCTCGCGTTTTCTTCTCTGGGCCAGCGGCGATCGGCGCTCGCGATATCTTTCCCGATCTGACCTCGGCGTCCTTCCTGCGCGTTGCTCTTTTACGCTGCGGCCGCCGTGCGCGTCCAGTCATCGACGCAGAAGTCTCGCCGCTGGCGTGGCGGTATCCGATGCCGGCTCTTAGTCGTCGTCGCGCGTCATCGTCGTAGATCCTCGGCGCGACTCTTCATGAGCTTTCGCGTCTTCTTCTCTTGGCCTTGCCCGGCGCCGAGAGCGCTTCTGCGCGACTCTTCCTCTCGCGATCTGCGTCTCTCACGACCCCTCTTCGATCGCCGCTTGGTACGCCCGGCCGTTTGTTTTACGGACGGCGCTTCTTCTCCATTCTGAGTTTTCCCCCTCTGTGTTCTTGGTGCGGGCGTCCGGCGCGTCTGCGCGAGTTGATTCGTGTGAGGGCTCCTCGTATTTCGGTGGCGTGGTTGATGATCCGAGTTTTCCCCTTACGCTCTTAGGTCGCGAGGATTTAGTTATCTCGGCACCGTGGCCGAATCGTCATCACCTCGTTTTCTTCGATTCGTGCATCTCGCGTACGTCTTGTTGTCGCCGTCGATCCATTCGTAACTTCATGGGTCGAAGCAATACTGCGTCGTTCGTCGCTACCTCCAACCTTGAGCAGGAGTTTCCGATTTTTACCAACCATGTGACGGCAACGCTCTCGTCTGAGCTCTTGGATGGTAAGAACTACTCCTCTTGGACCTCTTACATTTAGCTTTAGCTTGTTGGACAAGGTTATGAAAAACATCTCACACAAACTGAAGAGGATATTCAAGTGGTCGACCGTCCTTTATGGAGGAAAGTTGATGCTCAGTTGTGTTGCATTATCCGAGCCACCGCGTCCGTCCATCTCTCGGATGTCTTAGGACTCGTAAGACTGCGAGGATGTTTGGATACAAGCTCAACAACTTTTTACGAACACTTCTCGACTGTCGAGTTTGTGGCGACCTCGGCTATCCTTAATGCCGTCGGATCGAGGAGTCTATGTCGACTTATTTGGGATCGCCTACTCTACACGTGAGTTGATGATCTGCTCCCACCTGCGGCTACTCCTGTTGCAGAGTTTGAAAATCGGAAGAAATTTTTTATGTCTCTAGCGTTATATGGTCTGCCCACAGATTATTCTCATATTCGTGATCAGATCCTGGGCAACCCCATAGAGGCAACCATGGACTCTACCTGAGCGACTCTCCTCCGTGTCCCTACTAAAGTCTTAACATTACCATCTTCCGTTCCGGTTGACTCTTCAGCATTGGTCTCTGGAAACAACAATAAATCTCCACCGCGTAAGAATGGCAAAGGACGTCCTTGGTGTAATCATTGTCACCGACCAGGACACACGATTGATAAATGTTGGAGTCTCCATGGTCGACCTCCTCGTCGCTCGGATCGCTCGAGTTACATCACGTCTTGACTTCGATTCGCGATTGACACCTCCAACTCCACCGGCCTCGGATCGCCCACCTCACTCCACCGCCTTCCTATGATGACTTTCTGAAGTGGTATGAGGGTCGACAGGAGTCTAATTCCCTTGCTGTCATTACACAAGCTGGTAATTCCTTTGCTGGCATATCTCGCTCTTCGGGTCCTTGGGTACTTGACTCTGGGGATAGAGAGATAGAAAGATTTGTAAAGATTACTATTAGAATATTGTAGATATGATTAGGGATAATTTATTATCCCTAAATATCATTAGGAATAATTATTTCTTAGGATAGAATTTGATTTATTCCTAGGATAGGGTTTAATTTATTCTTTTGAATAGGTCCTAATCTTGTATATAAATAGGGCTTCTTTCATGTAATAGTTGTATTAGTTATTACGAAATAACATGGTATCAGAGCGGTATTAGGTTTCTGTCCTCTCGCGTTTTTCTTCTCCTGGACGCACCGATCGAGCGCTCGCGATATCTTTCCGCGACAACGACCTCGGCGTCCTTCCTGCCGTCGCTCTTTTCGCTGCCGCGCCGTATGCGTCCGTCATCGGACCAGAAGTCTCACCGCGCGCGTGGCGGTATCCGACGCCAACTCTTTCGTCGTCGCGTCCGTCGTCGTAGTGGCAGAGATCCTCGGCCACTCTTGAAGCTTTCGCGTCTTCTTCTCTTGGCCTTGGCCAGCGCCGAGAACGCTGCACGACTCTTCCTCTCGCGATCTGCATCTCTCACGACCCCTCTTTGGCCGTTTGTTTTCGGACGCAGCTTCTTCTCCATTCTGATTTTCCCCCTCTGTGTTCTTGGTCGACGTCCAGGCAATCTCTGCACGAGTTGATTCGTGACGGGGCTCCTCATCAGCTCGGTGACGTGGTTGATGATCCCGAGTTTTCCCCCCTTCTGCTCTTAGGTCACAAGGGGATTTAGTTATATCGGCACCATGACCGCGAATCGTCATCACCTCGTTTTCTTCCAGTTCGTGCATCTCCACAGCACGTCTTGTTGTCCGCCGTCAATCCGCTACGTAACTCATAGATCAAACAATACCTGCGTCATTCGTCATGACTACCTCCAACACTTCGAAGCAGGAGTTTCCGATTTTTACCAACCGTATGTGGCCAAGCTCGCTCTCGAGTGGTAAGAACTACTCCTCTTGGACCTCTTACATTGAGCTTTAGCTTGTTGGACAAGGTTATGAAAAACATCTCACACAAATTGAAGAGGATATTCAAGTGGTCGACCGTCCTTTATGGAGGAAAGTTGATGCTCAGTTGTGTTGCATTATCCGAGCCACCATCCATCCATCTCTCCGGGATGTCTTCCGGACTCATAAGACCTGCAAGGATGTTTGGATACAAGCTCAACAACTTTTTACGAACACTTCTCGGCGACTCTATCAAGTTTGTAACGACCTCATGACTATCCTTAATGCCGTCGGATCGAGGATGTCGACTTATTTGGGATCGATCCTAGCCTTACGTGTGAGTTGATGATCTGCTCCACCTGCGTCGGAAGAAATTTTTATGTCTCTAGCGTTATATAGTGCCCGCGATTATTCGTATTCGTGATCGGATCTGGCGACCCATAAAGCGACCATGGACTCTACCTGAGCGACTCTCCTCCGTGTCCCTACTAAAGTCTTAACATTACCGTCTTAGTTCGGTTGACTCTTGACAAGTTGGTCTCTGAAACAACAATAAATCTCCACGCGTAAGAATGGCGAAGGGCGTCCTTGGTGTAATCATTGTCGCGACCGGGCGTCACGATTGATAAATGTTGGAGTCTCCGTAGTCGACCTCCTCGTCTTGCTCGGATCGCTCGAGTTACATCGCGTCTTGACCGATTCGCGATTGACACGGCTCGACTCCATTTGCCTCGGTCGACACGGCTCGACTCCACACCGCTTCTATGATGACTTTACGAGTGATGCGAGTCGACAGAGTCTAATTCCCTTCTTTGTCATTCTGGTGGTAATTCCTTTCTTTGGCGTATCTCGCTCTTGAGTCCTTGGGTACTTGACTTTGGGCCACCGATCATATCCAGTAATAAATCTCTTTTTAAATCATCTACTTCTGATTATTTACCCTTTGTCACCATGGCAAGTGGTTCTCAAACTCAGTCCCAAGGTGTTGGTATTGTTCATTCTTCTTCATCTCTTCCCATTCAGAATGTTCTTTATGTTCCCGGAGCTCCCTTTAATTTATTATCAATAAGTCAGCTCACTCAGTCTCTTGATTGTGTCATATCATTTACTAAATCTTACATTTCATTCTGCGGGGCCGATGCAGGAGGATAATTGGCTCGGATGTGAGTCGTAGTCATATCAACCGCTGAAAACTCTCTTGTTGGCGCTTGGCAGTCTCCACTAGTTATCCATGCTCGGTTAGGGCGTCACGGTCTTGATAAGTTAAAAGCAATTACATCGTAGTCTATCTCACTAGTCTTTTTGTCTTGTAGTCGTATCGATTAATGACATATATGCGTAGTTCGTTTTCTCCTCGCGTTATAAAGTCATTTCGTCTCTCTTTGCTTTGGTTCGTTTCGATATTTGGGATCGAGTCGTGTTGCCTCTACATTGGGTCGCGATATTTTATTACTTTTGTGAGCGATTTTTCCCATTGTACTTGGTTATATCTAATGAAGGATCGCTGAATTGTTTTATTTTTCAATCTTTTTAATGAAGTCAAAACACGATTTGGTATCCTCTTAGATCCTTGCAGTGATAATGCGTGAATATCTATCTACTCCGTTTGAACCTTTTTGGCATCTGGCGTATTCGTAGTCTTGTCCTCATACCCCCCGAGAATGGAGTCATGAAAATCTGAGAATCGTCGTCTTCTCGAGACCGGACTCTTCTCCTCCACTCTCGCGTTCCTCTCTTCGTTTTTGGGTGGCGTCATTACTGCGTGTTATCTCGTGATCGCGTGTCTTCCCTACTTTCTGGTCAAATACCTCATCATGTACTTTATCCGGCGATCTCTTAAATCCTTTACCACTAGGGTCTTTGGTTCTACGTGTTTTGCTCGTGCTCTTGATCCTGGCATTGATAAACTCTCTCCGATCGCGTAAATGTGTTTTTCCTTGGGTATCCACGGTCTCAAAAGGGTATAAGTCTTTATTCCTACTCTCGTCGGTATTTAAATCTCTGCGATGTCGCGTTCTTTGATTGATTCCTTTCTTTGGGTCTTTGAGTCATCGTCTAAGTTTAAATCCTTACATGCATGTGTCAGTCTTTGATCCTCCGGAAGTTTCTCTATCACCCGATTCCTCCTCCGTTCTGAGTTTATCAGTAGTCCTCGTTACTGCTTTCTTTGTCGGCCAACAGCTCTGCCGTGGAATCGTCTGGAGCAGTCCTCCGCTCCCTCCTCGATCGATCTTACGAATCGATATTCCGTTGCCCTTGAAAAGGTATCGCTCGCTCGTAATCCTTCTCCAGCATTATGTTTCTTTGAGTTACCGTTACCATGCTTTCTCCTTCCTATTATTCTTGTCTTTCCTCTTTGTCGTCTGTTTCTCTTCCAAAGACTGCAGGAGATGCATTTGCCCATCCAGGATGGAAACAGGCTATGTTAGACGAAATGAGTGTCTTACAGAGTTGTGGGACTTGGGATCTCATTCCTCTACCACCTGAAAAGTCAGTTGTTGGTTGTCGATGGGTATATATAGTGAAGGTTGGTCCAGACGGAACGGTTGATCGGCTTAAGGCTCGTCTCGTTGCTAAACGTTATACTCAGATCTTCGGATTGGATTATGGAGACACGTTTTCTCCTGTTGCCAAGATGTCCTCTATACACTTACTTATGTCCATTGCTGCGATTCAACATTGGTCTCTTTATCAGTTGGACATCAAGAATACGTTCTTACATGGTGATCTGCTCGAGGAAGTCTACATGGAGCAACCTCCGTGTTTTGTTGCTCAGGGGGAGTCTTCTGGTCTTGTGTGTCGCTTGCGAAAATCTTTATATGGTCTCAAGCGATCACCGAGCGTGGTTCGATTCAGATTGATATTTTAATACTGTGATTGGCGTGACTCGGAGCGGTGACCATTCTGTCTTTTATCGCCACTAATCTACTAGCATCTACAGTGGTTTATGTTGATGATATTATCATGCGGTAGTGATCGTCGGGATCTCACGGTGAAACATCTTTTTGAACATTTCGAATGAAGGATCTCGGAAGACTTAAATACTTCTTGGGGATAAAAGTAGCGTAGTCGAAATGTGATCATTATATCTCGAAGGAAGTATCACGATGGATATTACAGAAGAAGCAGAATGTTAAACTCAAAGAGCGGTTGTGACCCTATGGATCCCGATGTGAGCTCTCTACCGAATCGGGGAGCCTCTACTAGATCTGAGCGATACTAAGTTACCTTCTTATTACACGTCAGGATATCTCGTTTGCGATAAGTGTAGTAAGTCGGTTCTCGACTCTCCGTATAAAAAACGTTGGGATCTTTGTGATTCGCGTTATTCGATATATCATGCGCTCAGAAAGGGTCTTTTGTATGAAGGCGAAAGGGCGTACTCGAGTCGTAGGATATTACGATGCGATAGGCGGGATCTCCCGTTGATAGGAGATCTACTTACAGTTTTGTATATTTATCGGAGATAACCTTGTTTCTTAGCAAAAATAGAATGTTGTGGCGAGATCCAATACTGAGGCAGAGTATCGAGATGGCCATGGCCGTCGAGAACTTATATGGCTCAAACAAGTTGCTTGAGCTAAGGTTTGGAGGCGTTATGATTCACTTATGTGATAACCGTGCCGTATCATGTCGCCTCAAATCCAGTTTTCGAGAGGAATGAGCGTATTGAAGTCATTATGTCGCTGTCGGAGAGAAAGTCATATCCGGAGAAATATCTACTAATTTTGTTAACTCATGATCAATTTAGCGGATATATTTACTAAGTCATTTGAGAGGTCCCGAATTGACTCATATATATATTTGAGTGCGTATAATTTATATTCTTGACGAGAGTGTTAGAATATTATAGATATGATTAAGGATAATTTATTATCCCTAAATATCATTAGGAATAATTATTTCTTAAGATAGAATTTGATTTATTCCTAGGATAGGGTTTGATTTATTCTTTTGAATAGGTCCTAATCTTGTATATAAATAGGGCTTCTTTCATGTAATAGTTGTATTAGTTATTACGAAATAACAATTACAAAGTCATCCTTGGAGAAAGCTTAACTACCAAACATAAGTTAGCAGTATTGGATATACGCCTCAAGCATAGTATTAATTGAAGGAAAATATACATGACTGCTAGAATTAAGTTATGGAAGTTAAAGGATGAAAAACAGAACATATTGAAGGAAAATATAGGAGCACAAGTATTAAGTGAAATATACGGCGACTCTACGATATGAGATACGATGGTATCGAAGTTGAAAATAGTAGCCAAGAGTATACTTGGTGAGTCAAAAGGACATGCACTACCAAGTAAAGAATCTTAGTAGTGGAATGAGAAAGTACAGGAGAAAGTGAAGAAAAAACGAACAACCTATAAGATATTATATATTTGTAACAACAACAACAACAAAGCCTTATCCCACTAGGTGGAGTCGGCTATATGGATCCTTCTACGTCATTGAACTTTGTCCCCTACTATATCATCATCAATATTTAAATAAATTTTATCTTGTTTTATTGTTGCTAACCAAGTCTTTTTTGGTCTTCCTCTTCCTCATTTGATGTGTCTATTTGGCATCATTTCACATCGCCTAACTGGAGCATTTATTGACCGTCTAAGTACATGTCCGTACCACCTTAAACGTGTCTCTCGAAGCTTTCCTTCAATAGATGCAACACCAACTTTTTCTCTAATGCTCTCATTTCTTATCATGTTCATCCTCGTATGTCCGCACATCCACCTTAACATTCTCTCTGACTCGTCTTTTGCCTCGTGTGCTCGAGTTATAGGATATTTGACTCCATATAACATAGCAAGTCTAATCGTCGTTTTGTAGAACTTTCCTTTAAGTTTTAGAGGCACTTTACGATCACATAAAACACCCGACGCTTTCCTTCATTTCAACCATCCTGCTTGTATTCTATGTAAGACATCTCTCTCAATCCCTCCATCATCTTGTAAAAATAATCCCAAATATTTAAAGCTTTATCATCTCCTATCTTAACACTTGTCTCATTACGTCTAATATTGCTAAATTTAAATTCCATATATTCTGTCTTTACTCTACTAAGCTTAAAACCTTTTCATACAGTGTTTTCCTTGGTCTAGTTTAACATTTACTCTTTCACGTGTCATCGTCTACAAAAACAATATAAATGCTGCAAACTACACCACATGATCTGTGTCTTGAATGTGTCGATGAATTAAATCCGTGATTAGTATAAAAAGATAGGGACTTAAAGCTGATCCTTGATGTAACCCTATCTTTATTGGAAATGCTTCAGTTAATCCACCTGAAGTCTTCACTCTGGTCATTATTTCCTCATACATATCCTTAATTAGTTCAATATATCTTACGCTAACACCTCTTTTTTCTAAAATTCTCTATATTATTTCTCTTGGAACTCTATCATAAGCTTTTCCTAAATCAATGAATACCATGTGTAGATCCTGTTTTTGCTCTCTATACTTTTCAATTAATTGTCTAAGAAGATGTATAGCTTCTATTGTCGACCTTCCTGGCATAAATCCAAATTAATTTTCAAGAACCGTGGTCTCTTTCCTCACTCTTTTTTCTATAGGACGCCCTAGTTCGAACCCCTAAATTCAGATCACCTCTTACTTGGTCAATAGGATGGTTCGCTTATAATCTAGATTGATTTAGGTTAGGATCTATACTAGATTCGTTTTGTGAGTTAGGTTCAGGTCTATTTTCAATTTGTTCATTGTTCAATTCTACTTCGAATTTTACAATTTTGTTTTTCTTCATCAAATACTACATTGATTGTTTCTTCTATTAGTTTTAAAGGTGAATTTCCCTAAGTAATCTTGAGTGTTTAATATGTGTACCTTACATCCAAAAACTCTAAAGTACTTAATGTTTGGTAGCTTTTCGTAATAAATTTCATATGATATTTTTTAGTGTCGTATAACTAGTAAAATCTTATTTTGGACATAGCGGCCAGTATTGACCGCTTCTGCCCAAAACATATTAGGTAGATTATATTCGTTTAACATGGTTATAGCGGCTTTTTATAGGGTTCTATTTTTACGTTTGACTAGTCCATTTTATTGAGGGGTCCTAAGACAGGAGAACTCATGGTGGTATCCGTTTTGGTTACAAAAGTCGGTGAACTTATGATTTTCGAATTCACCACCATGATCACTTTTAATTCTTAGGTTCCTTTCATTTTCTATTGTTTACACAAATTAGTGAGTTGATCTAAGGTTTCACTCTTATATTTTAAAAACCTAACCCATGTGAACCTAGAGTAGTCATCGATTATGACTAGGCAGTATTGGCTTCCGTTTAGTGACTTGGCTCCATGAGAGTCAAAAAGGTCTAAGTGTAGGAGCTCAAGTACACTTTTAGTTCTTTCTTTATTAGTTAGTTGATGTGAAGTCCTAGTTTATTTACCTTGTTAATAAGCATTCAAGGTTTAAAATTTCGACTCGTATCGAGGTTTCGGTCTGCAACCGGAACGATACGATTTCAGTATCGTATCGTCCGTTTCGATATTTGTTTAATTTTTAAATATTAATATTTAAATAATAATATAAATTTATATAATTATATAAAGTAATTAATAATTTATTTAATTAAATTTTATAGTTTTATATATATATATATATATATATATATATATATCACATTCACGTTCGCTATCGCGATCCCGCGATCGGGAACGCGAACATGATCCCATAAGCGATCGCGCTCCGAGAGCACGATCGCGATGGCGTGATCACAATCGCACTCGGGAGCGATCGCGGTGGAATAGCGCGATCGCGGCGTGCTCGAGGAACCAGCAACGATGCGTCGCGGCAAAACCTGTGATCGCTGGCGAAAGCAGCGATCGCGGCCGAACGCGATCGCGGCGTGCTCGAGAACATGATCGTGTTAAACGTTTCTCACGGCGCAGATAAATCTTTGCCTTCTTATACTGCGCTTCTACAGGGTATCTACGTCTGCGTCTAGATGCCTCGTCGAAAGCTTGAAACAAATCGTCGCGTTCCCGGAATGAAACGACTCGAAATTTATCTTATCTGAAGCATTACATATTTTATTTTCTAGATTATTTAGATTGGGTAGACCTCTAACTAAGCCAATTTGACTCATTTTGTGTATGAGTCTTGGATGAGAGTGGCCGAGTCGTCGGTGTTACAACCATAATTCCTCTTGCTGTGTCATTAGACACTTGGTTGAGAAGTTAGGTAAATCGATTGTATAAATGTTATGATTCCTAGTTCCCTTAAATATAGTTTTTGAACAATCACTATTTTTAATTAAGCATTCATTTGGTAAGAAAATAATCTTATAGTTATTATCACACAATTGACTAACACTTAGAAGATTAAATTCAAAGTTTTCGACTAAAAGTACTTGACGGATTATGAAATTCGAGTTTAACTCAATATCACCTGATCCGATGATTTTGAGCTTCCCGTTGTTTCTTAATGCTACCGATCATTGGTTTTTGAATCTGAGCTTCGTAAACTTAAGGATCACATTATATAAAGTATCGACTAGGGATCGACTTACCTTGATCGAATCTTTTGAACCGGATACGGATCCATGGCTTGTCTTGAATTGAAGCTCGGTGTCAGATCCGGAGTCGGACTCGGTCTTGGACTCGTAGTTGGTCTCGAGTTCGGATTCGGACTCGAACTCGGTTGGTTTCGCCATGAACTCCAAGTTGTTGAGTTCATCTTCTTCCTCCGAGAACTCTTCCCAAGTTGCGTTGAGGGCTCTCTTACTTTGTGGTTGCTTGTTCTTTAGCCTTGGACACTCAGATTTGATGTGACTTCTCTTGTTGCATTTGTAGCATTTGTAATTTGAGTTTTAATCAGGTCTCTTCTTCTTGGATTGCTTGATAGGTCCCCTTCTACTCTTGATCATCTTCCGAACTAGGTTCACTAGCTCAGTCTCCATTTCATTGTCTACCTCCGATTCATACTCTTCTTCTTCGGGAGGTGGCTTGCTCTTTCCCTTCCTTCTTTGACCTGCAACCAAGGCAACGCTTTTCTCGACCGGGGCCGAATTAGACTGCTCATGCAACTCAAATTCTGAAAATAACTCATCTAATCTAATTTTCGAAAGGTCTCTAGATACTTTGTAGGCATCAACCATAGATGCCCACAAAGTGGTCATAGGAAAAGCATTTAATGTGTACCTTATTACGTCGCGATTCTCCACCTTTTGTCCAATGGAATAGTCCATTCATTATGTCCTGAATTCGTGCGTGGAGTTGCGTTGTCGTCTCGTGGTCCTGCATCTTTAGATTAAATAATTTATTCAATAGAAGATCTCATTTGCATACCTTCGTGTCAGTCGTCCCCTCATGCAATTCGATGAGCTTGTTCCAGAGATCCTTGGCGCTGATGAAGGGGCCGATGTGTTTGAGTTCTTCCTTAGAGAGACCGCACTACAGGATTTGCGTGGCTTTCGCATAGGTTTCTACTTGCCGCTTCATTGCGTTTGTCCACTTGTCGCAATCCAAGAACTCACCGTCTTCATTTGTAGGTAAATTAAACCCCGTCTGGATGACGATCCACATCTCGACTTGGATTTTTAGGTAGCATTCCATCCGACCCTTCCAATAACGAAAGTCATCTCCATTGTAGAATGGAGGTCGGGCAGTGCTAAACCCCTCAAGATAGGCCATTAAAAATTGTTAATTTTGTAATTCAGGATACCTAACTTACATGAAAAGAAGCCCTATTTATAGACAAGATTAGGGCTTATTCAAAAGAATAAATCAAACCCTATCCTAGGAATAAATCAAAATTCTATCCTAAGTAATAATTATTCCTAATGATATTTAGGGATAACAATTATCTCTAATCATATCTACAATATTCTAACACTCCCCCTCAAGCTGAAGAATATAAATTATATGCACCCAGCTTGTTACATATGTAGTCAATTCGGGGACCTCTCAGTGACTTAGTAAATATATCTGCTAACTGATCATGTGAGTTGACAAAACTAGTAGATATTTCTCCAGATATGACTTTCTCTCTGACAAAGTGACAATCGACTTCTATATGCTTTGTCCTCTCATGAAAAACTGGATTTGAGGCGATATGAATGGCGGCTTGGTTATCACATATAAGTGACATTTGTGTAACGTCTCCAAATTTTAGCTCCTGAAGCAAATGTTTGAGCTATATAAGTTATTGACTGGCTATGGTCATAGCTCGATACTCTGCCTCTGCACTGGTTCTTGCCACAACATTCTACTTTTTGCTTTTCCAAGAAACAAGGTTATCTCCGACAAATATACAAAAACCAGAAGTAGATCTCCTATCAATGGGAGATCCTGCCCAGTCTGCATCAGAATATCCTATAACTCGAGTATGTCCTTTGTCTTCATACAAAAGACCTTTTCCTAGAGCGCCTCTGATATATCGAACAATGCGAATCACAGCATCCCAATGTTCTTTACATGGAGAGTTGAGAAACTGACTTACTACACTTACTGCAAATGAGATATCTGGACGAGTAACAGTAAGGTAATTTAGTCTTCCTACTAATCGAAGCCGAAGACGTGACAGAACTCTGAGCGATCTGAGCAGTACGAGGAGGTCGACCATGGAGACTCCAACATTTATCAATCGTGTGTCCTAGTCGGTGACAATGATTACACCAAGGACGTCCTTTATCATTCTTACGCGGTGGAGGTTTGTTGTTATTTCCAGAGACCAATGCTGAAGAGTCAACTGGAACGGAGGATGGTAATGTCAAGACTTTGGTAGGGACACGAAGGAGAGTCGCCAGATAAAGTCCATGGTTGCTTCTATGGGGCTGCCCAGGATCTGATCACGAACATGAGAGTAATTTGTGGGCAGACCATCTAACGCCAGAGACATAAAAAATTTCTTCCGATTTTCAAGCTCTGCAATAGGAGTGGCCGCAGGTGGGAGCAGGTCATTGAACTCACACAAAAGACTAGAGACTGATCCCAAGTAAGTTGACATAGACTCCTTGATCTGACGGGCATTAAGAATGGTCATGAGGTCGAGCTTGATAAGTCGTAGAAGTATTCGTAAAAAGTTGTTGAGCTTGTATCCAAACATCCTTGCAGGTCTTATGAGTTCGGAAGACATCCCGAAGAGATGGATGGATCGTGGCTCGGATAATGCAACACAACTGAGCATCAACTTTTCTCCATAAAGAACGATCGGCCACTTAAATATCCTCTTCAGTTTGTATGAGATGCTTTTCATAACCCTGTCCAACAAGCCAAAGCTCAATATAAGAGGCCCAAGAGGAGTAGTTCTTACCATCCAAGAACTCAGACTAGAGCGGTGTCGTCACATGGTTGGTAAAAATCGGAAACTCCGACTTCGAAGTATTGGAGGTAGTCATGACGAATGTCATGTGTATTGCTATCTTGGTGTGCCGAGCAATCGAAGCAAGGCGCCGGCGGAAGCGGGTGGGTCGCGGAGAGGAGGACGAGGCGAGGACCGAGGCGAGGAGTCGGCGCGAGGGCCGCTCTTGTGAGCTTCCTCAAGCGAGAGGTAGTGGGAGTTCTTTGAGGGGCGCGACGCACTGGACGATGTTCCCGGAGGAGAGGTCGTTGATACCAGCGGCGGTGGCGGTGAAGAAGCTAAGCGTCGGGCGTCGCGTGCGGAAGCGTCTGAGAGGAGGACGGCCTCAAAACTGGACAAGCAGTTGCTGGCGTCGCCGGCGTCGCCGGCGTCGCCGGCGTCGCTGGCGTCGCCGGCGTCGCTGGCTTTGCTGGCGTCGGTTTCTGGTGTCGGAGAGAAACAACGGAGAAGAAGACGGAGAAAGGTCGTCGCTGGCGTTTCCTTCGCCGCCGCTGCTGCTGCTGCTGAACGAACGCCGATCGTCGCACGTGAGGAAGCTGGAAGAAGAACGCGGCGAAAGACGCGTCGGGAGAAGAACGCGGCGGAAGACTGTAGAGACGCGCGCTCGAGAGAAGAATGCGGCGGTAGATTGCGAAGGGTGAAAAATTAGGGCTCTGATACCATGTTAATTTTGTAATTCAGGATACCTAACTTACATGAAAAGAAGCCCTATTTATAGACAAGATTAGGGCTTATTCAAAAGAATAAATCAAACCCTATCCTAGGAATAAATCAAAATTCTATCCTAAGTAATAATTATTCCTAATGATATTTAGGGATAACAATTATCCCTAATCATATCTACAATATTCTAACAAAAATCATGCACAAAAATACGAAGAACGAAAAATCCCAAGACTTCGTCTTAGATTAGTAGTGCGGGATAAAAAAAACTTTAAAACAATTTAAGCAACGAAAAACTACGAAAAGAATAAAAATTTGCTAGACCGGTAATTGCACCGAATCTGAGCGCCCCCGCTCTGATACCAATTGTTGGATCGAAAAGACACGCTAGAGGGGGGATGAATAGCGTACGTAAAATCTTTCTTTTCGTCGATTGAAAAACCCGAGTAGCACAGAGGAAATAAAAGCAATAAAAGAAAGTGACACTTTTTCTTTTTACTTGGTTCACAACCAAAAGGTTGTTAATCTAAGGCCCTGCGATCCTAGACCGCGTACGATGGGGCAATCCACTAACAAGAGTCTCTTCCTCGTTGGAGGTAAGAGACGATAATTACAAATCAAAAGTAGAGGAAGAGCAAACAAGTCTACCTCTCCTCTTAGCAATGAAAAGTACAAGTAAAGTAAAAGATGCAACTAAAGAAATGCTACCGACTAGGAGATCCAAAGTTAGGCGCGATGTCGGCGTTATAACGGCGTAGCATTGTCGAAGACGTCTCAGAGTTGTTGGAGCACTTTGGGAGCAAACTTAGATGATCGAAAGGGGTGAAACTCTTCTCCTTTTATAGCCTTTTGAGCCCTAGTTCATTGAGATCCAGATCTGGGTCAAAGCTCCACATCACCCCTCATTTTGTGGTTCTTATCTTGACTATCTTCGAAGTGATCGAAATTGACGCCGTGATCTTAGCGATTGATTGATGGTAGGATCGATTGACTACCATTAGCTTTCACCAACTCGGATCGACGATCACTTACATATAATATAGAGTTAGCACAGAAATATTGAGCAATGGTAATTACGACGGTTCCTTACTGTCCGATCTCGACCTAAACCTTCCTCCTGAAGTTTTAGTCGGATCGCCGCCTACGATCATCCCCATACGGAGGACACGCCCTTACCATCACTCCGCACCCGGTGCTTACCTCTAGTCCTCTTGACCTGCCGCTTAGCTTCCGGTCATCATTGAGGTTCCTCGACTCCCCGAGATTCTCTTGGTGTCACCCGACCACCACGGTTTCTCGTCCCGAGATTCTCCTGGTGTCGTTGACCTTTAGCATAGCTTAATATATTTCCTGCACACTCAACACAGCATGTGAGATAACCATAATTATTTAACTTTGAATCTTTGCCATTATCAAAACCTAGGTTCGATTATCTGGTACCCCTGCACTAACAGCAAGATGATTGAAATAGACGAGAGCATCAGGTGTTTTATGTGATCGTAAAGTACCTCTAAAACTTAAAGGAAAGTTTTACAAAACGACGGTTAGACCTGCTATGTTATATGACACTGAATGTTGAGTTACGACTCGAGCACATAAGCAGAATATGAGAGTTGCAAAGATGATGATGTTAAGATGGATGTGTGGACATATGAGAATGGACAGAATAAAAATGAGAACTTTAGAGAGAATGTTAAAGTTGCATCTATTGAGGGAAAATTTCGAGAAACACGTTTAACGTGATATGGATATATACTTATACGATCAATAAACACTTCAATTAGACGATGTGAAACGATGACAAATGTGCACATCAAACGAGGAAGAGGAAGACCAAAAAATACTTGATTAGCAATAATAAAATAAGATAAAATTTATTTAAGTATAGATGATGATATAGTAAGGGATAGAACCCAATGACATAGAAGGATCCATAGAGCCGATCCTACCTAGTGGAATAAGGCTTGGTTGTTGTTGGTTGTTGCTGATGTATAGATGATGATATAGTAAAGAATAGAGTCTAATGGTGTAGGAGAATTTATATAGCCGACCTTACTTAGTGATAAGGCTTGATTGTTGTTGTTGTCCTAGTCTCATAACAAATAAACTTAATTTATGTTCAAAGGTTTGAAAAGTTTCTATTTATATCTAATGCAACCCTTTAACCATTTACATCTAGCTTCGGCAACAATAGTTTTACTTGTAGGCTCAAGAAAACAAAATTTTTGGCAATACAGTAATCACTTTATTGTTTCAATATATACCCATTGGCTTAGGTTAGGTGACTCCATATTCATCCCTAATAGATTTAACCCACATCATCCCATATGATGATCTCAAACACTGGATCAGTATTCGAACAAACCTTTACATTCAATTCCTTGCTCTACCAGTAACAAGTTCTAGTCCAATCATAAAGAAGCAGAACTGCTAGTAATTTTGAAAGAAAAATTAGCATTTAAAAATCTTATAAATTCTCTTAGTTATGCAGATAGTTCAATAAACCATATTAATCTTAATCGTTATACAAGTTATCCTATGGATAATTATTGCAGTTGTTTGGTAGGTACTTTTATGAAATATAAGAAAAATCTAATGTTAAATCACTGAAGTTGAAACAAGTAGCAATTAATGCTATGAGCTGGTATGACTCATATAAATGGGATTACCTTGCAAGAGATGAAACCATCACTAACACAAGTAGAGGAAGGAAATAAGTTGCAACAGATTCGATCTGCTGAATTGGCAAGGCCATTTTCTAACACAAACACAGCTTGTAGTGGTTCCTCTGCATCATCCTTGATCTCTTGGAACCATTTTTTCACCAGGCCATTTAAGAGCCAAGTATCTGCAATTTATATATTTTATTTTAAAGTTACTAAGACTTCACAAAAGGCTTTCTTTTTCTATTGTTGATGACTTCTAAGTATGAATAAGTGTTTTAGCTCCTACTTGAAACAGAAATCCAAAAATTATGCAATTGATATAACTGGTAATCATTTTGTATTACGCAAATAAATTCTGACCAGTCAAATATATAATCTTAAAGTTTGATATTAATCATATCCTAAATAATAACAAACTATCTTTTTCTTAACTGTTAAAAATCTTGATTGACATGGTTTAGCTGAGAGAACTAAGCCAAAAGTAATTAGCATGTCAAACCATGATGAAGACAGATGATTTTCTAATTTTACTAAGCAGCAAGAATTTACCCATTATATAACTCCTGATAACACAACTCTCAAGGTCACAAACACTGTTGGTAAATTGCATGAGTTTCTCAGCATCATCAGGATAGATATTTGTCCCTCCCTCTACCAGTACTACAAACTCCACTGCAATGCATCTATCTGCTGCATCCTGGAAATGATAAAAGCAAATATAAGCCAGCTGAGAACCACATAGAAGAATTTTTCACCAGGCAAAAGTAATCCTATTTGTTTAAACTGCATACCATAAGTGATTTCCGAAGAGATTCAGTGCTCGTAGAAATGGTTGAACATATGACAATTACTTTCTTTGGGAGATTATCACCGCCCCATTTGTATAGAGCATTGTTGTTCAAAAGGTCTGCAAGTGTCATCTCTGCAAAGCCTAAAAGTAAACAAACTATATAACCAAGTGTGTGTGGTATTGCATACTATCATAAGACAATTGAATGTCCAATCAACTTCCTTTCTTCTAGGATACAATCTTACTGTTCATTACATAAGCTAATTAGACCATTTGGCATGGCCTGTTGGGAGACAACAACGAGATCTTCAGTGCAACATCAAATTCTTTATTTGAGAGGAAAACAAAGAAAGATTTAATCTTTAGTCATTAGTATTACCTTCAGTGCTACTTGCTGTTGGCACACAGCTCTTAACATCTGGGAAAAGTTTGTCTAGGGAAATGTTGTTCACAGCATGATGAAAATCTTGGACACTAAATCTTTCGCCGGGTCTATATGCGACCTTCAGCTATTGAAATCCATGGTTACTATGATCGAATTTAATTAGTTTTAAGTTTAGTAAAGAGTGCAAATTAGACGATAGTTCAGTGACATACTATCAATCCAAGTGTTTTACAATCACATTGGACCATTTTAGTTTCCCGCAATGAGTATATATTAAGAGTTCTCTTAATTTTATATTACTTATTGGCAATCTTCGAGGCCCATTGGCGGACACAATGCTAGAAGAGATATAGGATGCTCCAAATCAAATTTCATTACCCATTACCGACCTCCGTTGAAGTGGGCAAAGAGGTTTTGCTTGGCTGGAGGTAGCACAGCGCGATATTGTCTCGAAGAAATGGGATCTCCTTCCGCTGCTTCCTCCCCGATCTAACCGGCGACGATATATAGAGATTGGCGAGCTGCAACAAACCCTATTCCATTCCCTCAATAAAATGTCACCACATAATTACCATGAAAAGGAATCTGATAGATGGTACAGATCAAGGACCCAGATCGATGACAGATCGAAGGGAATTTGATCGAATAAAAGGGGTGGAGAGAAGATGAACCGATCAAAATAACAAGTACGAAAGCAAAGATGGTGGGCTTTCACCTGCTTCAACTGGTAGAGCAACGGAGAAGAGATGGTGCGGAGATCGAGCAAGAAGCAGAGCAGCACCATTCTCCTTCACTCGCAGCTCCTGGTGTCGCTCGAGATTACAAGAATTCAAATTTAAAAACGTCTGCTCACCGACTTATTCTACAATCGCGAGGGGGAGTTTGACTCAACTTGGACCATTATCTTGCCTCTGCGACGAGTAATCACGCTTCGAATTGCTTCGCATAGAATGGCAATAGCCGTTTTAATGTAAAGACTAGCCCATCCTAGTGCTACTCGTGACAAAATGGCATTTCCTCGTACGTTTCCATCCGAATTCAATGCATCGCCACCTACCCAGAAAATATTTCAATGCGTGACATTGCTATGGACATTTTCATCGATCCGATCTCTTAAAATTTATTAGGAAATTAATTTTGAACTAATAAATAATTTTACTTCTCAAAATAAATTTGGATGAATGATAAATTAATTATGGTTTAATCTAGATCGTAGAATTAAGATGGATAAATCAAGTTCGTTTAAATGAAAAGGACATAAGTACCGTTTGGATGGATCAATCTTGATCATCGAATTCAAAATAAAAGATTTATATGCATTCAAATGAATAGACATTATGTCATTTGGAAAGAATGCAATATAAATTATCCAATTAAATTAAACGGATGAGATTTGATTGAACCAAGAAATTTTTTTACCTCTTCACAAACTATAAATAAGATAGCTCACTCTTTATTTATATAATTCATTTTAATTCAAGACAAAACAAACATTGCATTACATACTTACATTTTGAAGAGTTAGAAAAGCTTCTTCGATTCGGAGATTTTGCTATTTGTAATGTTGCTATCGCAAGATAAAGTCGTTGTATCTTGGAAAATGATTGTCATATTCCGTGAGCATCGTGCACGGGACAAATTCATCTTAAGGAAATAGAATCCAACTCTAGTCTCGACTTAGCTTCAGGAGGTGTTATACCATTAACCTACCCGCGCTCAGATTGCACCTCCTTCACGACAAACCAACAATTTTAAGATGAATTTTTTCATGCAATCTATTATGAATTCATCATCACTGTTCCACCAGCATTTGGAAAGAAATCGAAGAAATTTACCGCTACTGATTTCAAAAGATGACAGCAAAAAATGATGTTTTACCTAACCACGTTGAACCTTGTAAGGTTCTTATATGAAGATGCCCTCACTATCTTTCTAGAAGATACTGATAAAGAAAAGAGGGTGGCATATGTGCTTGGGGACATAGTGATTTCTTATGTCGAAATTATGTCCTCAATGGCTTGAACAAACACGTTATATAACGTATATAATCCCAAGACAACTGCAAAGGTATTATAGGAATCTCTTGAACGAAAGTACAAAACAGAAGAGGTTGGATTGAAGAAATTCATCGTCGATAAATTCTTAGACTTCAAAATGATTAATTCCAAAACTATGATAGCTCAAGTCCAAGAATTGCAGTTGATCCTACATAGTTTGTATGTAGAGGGCATGACAATGAATGAGTCTTTTCAAGTTGCTACAATAATCGAGAAACACTCACCTTCGTGGAGGGAATTCAAAAATTATCTAAAGTACAAGCAAAAGAAGATGAGACTTAAGAATTTGATTGTAAGACTAAGAATTGAAGAAGACAATCACAAATAATCAGAATCAATAAAAATGCCTATGTATGCTAAAGCAAATCTGTTGGAACCAAACACTGGCAAGAAAAAAATATATCTGATGGGGTCAGGATTTCCAAGACAGTATAAGCAGTTCCAGAGCAGTATGTGTGTGCCCAGAGCAGCATAAGCATTTCCAAGACAGTATAAATAGTTCTAAAGCAGTATGTGTATGTCCAGGGCGATATAAGCATTTCTAGGACAAGATAAACAGCGTATGATGTGTGTGGCAAGATAAGCTTCTAGAGCGATATGTGTGCCCGAAGCGTATAAGCATTTTCGTGGCGATAAGTATTTCTGTATGATAAGTAGTTTTAGGGCAGTATGTGTGTGACCAGGGCGATATAAGCAGTTCCAGGACAGTATAAGTGGTTCCAGAGTAGTATACATGTATCCAGGACAATGTAAAGTTGTGTCAGGACAGTATGTATATTTCCAGGACTGTGTGAATAGTTCCAGGGTGGTATGAGTAGTTCCAGAGCAGTGAGATTAATGTCAGGGAAGTATGTATAGTTCCAGAGCAGTGTCATTATTTCTAAGACAAGATGCGAGGCCTGTAAGGTATGTATGTTTCAGGATGGTGAAATAAGATTAGAGTAGTATGTATATTTCCAGGATTGTGTGAACAATTCTAAGGTGGTATGAGTAGTTCCATAGCAGTGCGATTAATATCAGGGCAGTATGTGTAGTTCCAGAGTAGTGTCATTATTTCCAAGACAGTATGTTCAGTTCCAGAGAAGTATGTATATTTTCATACCAGTGTGAACAGTACCAGAGCAGTATGTACAGTTCTAGGACAGTATGTGTATTTTCAGAATTATGTGAACAGTTCCAGGGTGGTATGTGTAGTCCCAGGACAGTGTTATTAGTTCCAGGACAGTATATGTATTTCCAGGGCAGGGTGAATTTTCAGAGCATTATGTGTATCTCCAGGACAATGTGATGTTCTAGGGCAGTGGGTGCAGTTCTAGAGTAGTAGGTGTATTTCCAAGGCAGTATGGTCAATTCCAGAGCAGTATGTATAGTTGCAGAGCAGGTTATGTACTTCTAGGATAGTCTATGTGCTTCTAGGGCGATTAGTACATCTGTCGAACGTGGGGTGAAATGAGAAGAGGGGTGTGCCGAAGGATAGGAGGTAACAATGAAAGGTTAAAGATGGTTAGTTTAATATAATCACATATATCCTTATATTTTATTTAAAATTAACACGTGGCAGAAGATATTTTGAATTAGGAGCGGGAAAATTGGTTAGGAGGACAGCTTGGCCAAGGGCATTTAAGTAAATGCACTGCAAGGAGAAGGCGGGTTGGCTCATCTATAAAAGGGGCAGAGGACGACGGGATCGAGGATGGTTGTTTCTTCTCCATTTGGTATCTCTGAGATCTCTCTTCTTTTCCAGTTCATTACTTTCTTCTCATACTCATACTAACTTGATCGTCGGAGTGGCCGTGCCAGGAAGCCGACCAACCCTTAACACTCTTCTTTGGCGTGCCAAACTCATCTCAGGTCCTAAAGATTAAAGGTGATTCTTATAGCTCATCTTTTCCCCTCCAAGCACTACAAAAAATATAGTCATTAGCGACGATTTTTGCGACGAATTTTAAAAAAAAAATCGTCGCAAAATAAATTAGCGATGAATTTAGCGACAAAAATATTTTCGTTGCGGATAACGCGTCGCAAATATTAGGGACAAAAATAGCGACGAATTCTAGCGACGAATTTTAGCGACGAATTTAAATTTTCGTCGTTAATTTCGTCGCAAACGTTATGACGAATTCAAAATTTCGTCGCAACTTTTGTCGCAAAAATTTGCGTCGAATTTTTGTTTCGTCGCAAATCTACGACGAAATAAAAATTCGTCGCAAAAATTTGCGACGAATTAAGTATTTTCGTTGCTAATTTTCGCGACAAAAAAATAAATTCGTTGCAAAACTTTACGACGAAAAAATAAATTCATCGCAAAAATTTTGCGACGAAATCAAGGTTTTCGTTGCTAAATTTGTGACAAAATAAAAATTTGTCGCTAAATTCATCACTGAATTCGTTGCAAAAGTCGTCGCAAAAAAACATATTTTGCGACGAAAAATGAATTCGTCGCAAAATTTTGCGAAGAATTCAAGTTTTTCGTCGCAAAATTTTGCGACGAAATATAAATTCGTCGCAGAATTCGTTGCAGAATTTGTCGCAGAAGTCACAAAATTTGCGAAGAGGTTATTTTCGTCGCTAAATTTGTCGCTAATTTGCGACGAAAAAATAATTCGTCATAGAATTCGTCGCATAAGTCATAGAATTTAGCAACGAATTTGTATTTTTGTCGCTAAATTTGTTGCTAAATAAAATTTTTTTTAGCAGATTCCATCCGTTTCGATATTTTATCGTATATACAAATTTCACATAACCTGTTTAATACAAACAAAACACACACACATTCAATACAACAAAATCTACAAAACAAAAATTACATTCAATAATATCCAAAAATATTCCATATCCAAATAAATACAAACTAACACAATAAGTTAAGAACAATACAACATTCCAAACAACAAACAACAAAGTTATATCCTACAACATTCCAAACATCTACATAGTTCTGATATCCAAATAACAATCTCCACTTAAAATATCTCAACACGTGCGAAAGAAAAAATAAAAGATCATCTACTAAGCAACGGCCGTCATTCTTCTACCTGCATTAGAAAATAAACAAACAAAAAGTATCATACATTAAAAAAAACTATCTACTAACACAAAAATAAATATGCAAAGACTTACTCAGAAGTGCATTTTCAGCCTGCATAATTCTTGACTTTATCAATCCTGTTTAAAGCAAAATAAAAAGTACTAATCAAAAATTAAAAAAATGAAGGATTAACAAACTCAATAAACTAACAAATTTTAAAAATACTAATTAGAAACTTGCATACAATATCATCATCGTCGCCACCATCATCCTCATTACCAGGAGGAATATGACTTGGACCGAAACTAAATTGCTGAAACTGTCGTATAAGAAAAGCTTGTTGTCGTCGCATTTCTATCATTTCTTGATCCCTTTGTGAGTTTTGTTGTTGTATTTCTAGAATTTGTTGATCTCTTTCAAATATTATGCCCTTCAAATTGTTAATCTCCTCAGTTAAGTTATGTATATGTGCCGCGACTGCTGGTGGAGTAGAAGAAAGAGATCTACGAGGAACATTATGAATTCTGCTAAGAGAACTCATACCTAATATCCTTCCCTCTTTTGCTCCTCCACTAGCCTCAAGCCATAAATCCAAATTATTACTAACAGATGACTCAGATCCCTCATTATCACCGTCATCTCCTGAAATTCTCTGTGATAAGGATAACTGATCATATCTCTCCTATACAAAATTAAAATTTTAATCAGAGCATATACATAACTAACAGAATTAAAGTTATAAAGTAAGTTTAAAGATTAATTCAAACCTTAATTGCTCTAGCTCTATCTCCACTCCAAGTCTTATCTTTTTTTTGGAAAGTGCGAACGAAAGTATCTATAAATTTCGGCTCCTTTCCCAATTCCTTAGACTAAAAATAAGAATGTTAGAAATAAAATAATAATCTGAAATAAATTAAAAAACTAATTGTAGAATTAAAAAATTACCAATCTACGTGAATGTTCCTCGATATTTATAGATCCTCCCGCATATGTTGCAGATAAGTCTCCAGAATTACATGCTTGATTTATTTTATTCTGTTGACTCCTTTTTTTGCTCTCATCAGTTTGCCAATAATTGGAGATTTTACTCTAATTTTCCGACGTGACACAGACTGGTTTTTTTTCCAGTACTCTTGGCATGACTCAATACATGTCGAATATGATCGCCACATTTTTTTAAAAAAATTCTTTTAACTTCCAATTCTTGAGAAGCGTCCCAAATAAATGTCCGCTGAGATGAAAAAAAACAATTGATTATATAATCACTTATTTAATATATAAAATGAATCAATTATACCTTAAACTCGCATCGCCATAGTTCTTTTGTAGATCCGGGCGTACTTGAGTATGACAATGAGTCTCCTCTCCAATAGTTATTCACGATTTTATTGATCTCGTGAATAACAGTTACAGAATTTTCAAACCTATGATAAAGTGAAAAAAAATTGGATAAATAATTAATATAGTTGAAAAATTATAATATTTATATTACTTACGAATCTCCAATTGGAAATATATATGGTCGACTTTCGATATTCTCAGTAGATGAGTGTCTGACGGGTACAGGTGAATTTGAATGGGAAGCCCCTGCTGGTGAATGAGATGGTACTAGCGACTGGTCATGTGAAGGTCCAGCCTGATCAGGGGGGCATGTAGGTATCGTGCTAGCAAAGGGTGAATCGGTCAAGATTACTATCGTGTCGTCTATGGCCACCACGTCGAAACTATCAACCAAAATCAAAATTAGAATAAAGCAAATAAAACTTTGATGCTTAATGAAGAACATGAAAAACTTACAATATTCATAATGAAGATCTGAGAGAGTGCGAGAATCTATGATGATGTCACCTCTGATAACCTATAAGAACAAAAAATACACAACATACACAGACAAAATATATAAATTTAACAATGAGACAGTATATAAACAAATAATTGAGCTAAGAAATTTTGTAAATTTATAGATTAAAACTAAAAATATTTATAAAAAAACTTACCCTAGACGTCAAAATTCAAAGTCCTCATTATCATCATCCTCATCCTCATCGGTCTCCTCCTCCTCGTCCTCCTTGTCCTCCCCCTCGTCCTCCCCCTCCTCCTCCTCCTCCTCCTCATCATCATCAATTTCAGTTGCATCCATGTTTATCACTACTCCGCTGGGATCTCGTAACATTGGAATAATATATTCCTCGGTATGAAATATATTTGTAACTTTGTCTTGTTGATATGCAATGTCTTGCCAGCGCTCTTCAATTTTTTTTCCGTGCTTTTGTTTTACAAACAGCCCACCAATCATTTTTGTCACGTTTCAAACTAGGATATGGAGCATAGAAAACTTGAATCGCTTGTTGTGCCAAAATAAATGGTTCATATCTCTTATACAATCTTTTATGATTTATTTCAACCAAATTATACTGTGGATGCACCTTCATCCCTCTAACGGGGTCAAACCAGCGACACATAAATAAGATAACTCGCATTTCTAGACAAGGATATTCAATCTCTATAATTTCATCTAGCAAACCATAAAATTTATTACTTGCACCTCTATCATTGGAAGACTGAACACATACTCCACTATTTATTGTACTCTTTCCATTTCCATATTCTTGAGTATGAAAATTATATCCGTTTATGAAATATGCTAGCCAAGTGCGTACCATTGCTTTTGGACCCCATGACAGATGGATTAGCAATTCTTGTTGAACGTGAGTTTGATTAGCATAAACCTATACTCAAATGAAAATGATATTTATTTAAAAGTTAAGATATGTGTAAACAAAAATGAGGTAATTAAAACTGCTTACATATGATTTGAACCATGGTGCAAATTCTTGATCATATGATCAAACTCACGTGTCGGGATTTCAGAATATAAGTTTTGGAAAATCCTATAATAAAAAATTGAATTATAACATAAAAAAATAACACTTAACGAAGAAATAGGAAATATATACTAACTCGAAATATGACGATACTTCTGGATAATTAAGTAAAACATATGTCTGGGCTGCCCGCCATTCTTGATCAGTTAAGTATCGTTGGTTACACGGTCCACTTGGTCGACCAAGATAATTAAAAATTGAGAATGAATTCAAATTGGGATCGACAGGACCTTCATCATTCCTTCCGGATTTCCGTCTTTTGGTCTGAACGTGAGGCTCAAAATAATATGATGCAAAAGTTGTTACTTCCTCCACAATATATGCATTAACAATGGAGGCTTCAATATGTGCCTTATTTTTCACTTTTTTCTTCAAATGATATAAGAATCTGATTGTAATATAACAAATTGTATTAGAAATGAATATATAAAAAAGTTATAAATTTTTATGCAATAATAACGAAGTATAGAATATGCAAATTATACCTTTCAAAAGGATACATCCATCGATAATGAACTGGTCCTCCAACTTTGGCCTCATATGGCAAGTGAACCAAAATATGTTCCATTGAATCAAAAAATGCTGGCGAAAAAATCCTTTCTAAATTACACAAAATGATTGAAATATCTCTCTCTAACTTCTCCATGTGTGAATATCCCAAAACTATTAAGCAAATATCATGAAGAAAAATACTTAACTCTGTAATGGCACCCCATACAAAATTTGGTAAGAGTTTTTTAAAAGCAATAGGAATTAGTCTTTCCATGAATATATGACAATCATGACTTTTTAAACCCATCAATTTGCATTCCTTCATATCGACACATCTCCCAAGATTAGATACATACCCATCAGGAAATCTCAATGATTTCAACCATTCACAAACAACACGTCTCTGTTCCTTATTCAATGTATAAACTGCCTTTGGTTTTGGTCCCCTACTATTTTCATCAACATCAAGGGTGGGTCGTTTACAAATGAGTCACATATCTTTTCTTGTATTCAGATTATCTTTTATTTTTCGGGTGATATCCATCACTGTATTTATCAGATTATCAAAAATATTCTTCTCAATATGCATAACATCGAGATTATGATGAATCAAATTACTAAACCAATACGGTAACTCCCAAAATATACTTCGTTTAGTCCATTTATGTTTGCTTCCATATTCATAAGTTGTACCATTTGGCTCTTCAATAATAGATGGAAAGTGAAGCACTCTATACCAAATATCTTGACCTGTCAATCTCAATGGCGGAGGTGTTCTTTCAATTCGATTCCTAGTGAATTCATCTTTATTCCTTCTAAAATTATGATTTAGTGGTAAAAATTGTCTATGACAATCAAAATAACTCGACTTCTTACCATGTTTCAATCTAATCGACTTTGATCTCTCCATACATATTGGGCATCCTAAGATCCCTGCGATCTAACTCGATAGCATACCATAAGCCGAAAAGTCATTTATGGTCCAAAGAAGAGCAGCCTTCATTACAAACATCTGATTAGTATGAACGTCGTATGTAGAAAAACCTTCATCCCATAGTTGTTTTAGCTCTGCAATCAATGGTTGCATATAAACATCTATTAACTTCTTCGAATTTTTTGGGCCAGGCCCAACCAATGTTAAAAACATATATGGTGTTTTCATGCACATCCCAGGCGGAAGATTATACGGAGTTAATATAACTGGCCAACAAGAATAGTGTCTTCCTGATTTACCAAATGGAGTAAATCCGTCAGCACATAGACCTAACCTAATATTTTGAGTCTCCTTCGCAAAATTAGGATATGTTCTATCAAAATTTTTCCACACCTCTGCATCTGATGGATGACACATTAGTCTCTCTTCTGTTCGATGATTTGCATGTCAAGTCATGTGTTCAGCAGTTGTCTTTGATGCATAAAGCCTTTGTAACCTAGGAGTTAAAGGCAAATAAAACAACTGACTATATGATTTACGTCGTTGTTGGCTCCTACTAGTGCTCTTGTACCTATCTTGATTACAGAATTTACAAATATCTACATCTGCATCATCTCCCCAATATAACATACAACCATCTCTGCACACATCAATTCTTTCCACTGGAAGACCTAATTCTTTCATCAGTTTTTTCATCAGAAAAATCATTCAAGATATGATCACGCGACAATGCCTCTTCAAAAGCTTGAACAAAATTATTAAAACAATCTTCAGACACATTATGCTCTGCCTTAACATTCAACAGTCTTGCGGTGAACGATAGTTTAGTGTGAGTCTCACAACCAGCCCATAATGGTTCATTTGCAGCACTCAACACCTCCTGAAATTTGAGATATGCTTCATTATTCATATTTTCATCGATATCTGTTACTTGTACCTCTTCCAAGGGTGATGCATTAGTAAACATTTGCTCAACTGTTGGAGGACAACTTGAAGCTGCACCTTGTGATTGGGGAATCAAATTTGGACCCGCTACATCAAATATCATCCTCTGATATGGATTTAATTGATTATAATAACTTTGATCCCTAGAGACTTGTGTGTTGTGTCTATGATAATCCTCATCAGATATAAATGGTTCACCATGACATGTCCAGTTATAGTAATTTGCAGTAAAACCAAATCTACAAAGATGCTCTGAAACTTTGCTAGACGGTAAAAATCTACCATTGTGACACTTTCTGCACGGACACCTTATCTGATTACCATCCATAAACTCAACATTACTAGATGCAAAATTTAAAAACTCTTTCAACCCACTCATAAATTCATCAGTTAAACCCCGACGTCCAGGTAAATTCCTATTATACATCCAACTACTTTCATGTTGCATTATGTCTGTTTTCAATAAATTATATTAATAAAAACTCCTAGAAAATACATTAATACGAATATACAGTTAGTTCACATATGAATGAAATTAAAATATAATAGAAATAATAACATGAGATAATATAATAAACAAATTGATATCATTATTAAAATAAGGGGATTACCTAACAAAATTAGGTCGCCGAGGGTGGCTCGCGGTGGCGGATGGCGCAGGGCACGGTGGAGGTCGGTTTCGCAGGCGCCACCGGGTCGGGCAAAGGGGGGTGGCATGGGCGCTGAGCGGCTCGCGAGCGGCGCGGGGCAGGGCGGGCCTGGGCCGGTGGTTGGGGGAACTCTCGGACGACTGGAGAGGGCAGCGAAACTCATGGACGGGCGACTGCGGCATCGCGATGCGCGCTCGCGGCGGCGGGGTGGATCGCGACGGCTCGGGCGGCTCAGCGGCGACGGCGGGCTCGCGGCGGCGACGGCTCATCGCGGCGCGGCGGCCTTGCGGCGGACGGCGGCTCGGGGCCGCTGGGGGCACGCGGCGACGAGGGGTTCGCGGCGGCGGCGGGCGGCCTGCAGGCCGGGCGAAGCTCGCGGCGGACGGCGGCTCGTGGCGGACGGCGGCGGCTCGCGCGATCACTGGGGCACGCGACGGACGAGGGGCTCGCGACCGGGTCGGGCTCACGGCGACGGCATTGCCAGCTCGTGGCGGGCGGCGAAACTCATACGGGGCTCGCAGGTCGCGGGTCGCGGGGTCGCGGCGAGGTCGCGAAGGAGAAAGTGAAATTAGGGCTTGGGAGGAAGGCAAAAAATTAGGGGGAAAGTTTGCAACGAATCTTTTGTTTCGTTGCAAATTTGCAACGAATCCACCGATTTGTTGCAAATATTTTTTTTAAAAAAAATAAAAAACTTGAAAATCGTTAACTGAAATTTAATTTGCAACGAATCCTTGGATTCGGTGCAAATTTGTAACGAATCCATAGATTCGTTGCAAATAATTTTTTTTTAAAATATATAAAATACTTGAAACTCGTTAACTGACTTATAGATCTCGGAATGAGATAAAATCAGTGCCAATATGTTCGTCTAGTTCTCCTCATTATATAAATATCGTCAAAAAAATTTTAATCAGTGCATTTTTGAATATCGGTGTGTCTGAGAAATCTAATTCACGTTCAAAAAATTACGTATCACAATATTTTAGGTCAAATTGATTTTTAAAAATATATATATTATCAGGGGAACTAGACGAACACATAGGAACTTGTTTCATCTCATTCCGAACTCTCTAAGTCACTTAACCGACTTCGAAGAATTTTTAATATTTTTTTTTTCTAAAAATAAGAGTTTGCAACGAATCCAAGGATTCGTTGCAAATTTGCAACGAATCCACAGATTCGTTGCAAATAATTATTTTTTTTAAAATAAATAAAATACTTGAAACTCGTTAACTGACTTACAGATCTCGGAATGAGATAAAATCAGTGTCAATATGTTTGTCTAGTTCTCCTCATTATATAAATATCGTCAAAAAATTTTTAATCAGTGCATTTTTGAATATCGGTGTGTATGAGAAATCTAATTCACGTTCAAAAAATCACGTATCAAAATATTTTAGGTCAAATTGATTTTTAAAATTATATATATATTCAGGGGAACTAGACGAACACATAGAAACTTGTTTCATCTCCTTCTGAACTCTCTAAGTCACTTAACCGGCTTCAAAGAATTTTTAATATTTTTTTTTCTAAAAATAAGAGTTTGCAACGAATCCAAGGATTCGTTGCAAAATTAGCAACGAATCCTTGAATTCGTTGCAAATTTGCAACGAATCCACAGATTCGTTACAAATATTTTTTTTTAAAAAAAAATAAATAAAATACTTGAAACTCGTTAACTGACTTACAGATCTCGAAATGAGATAAAATCAGTGCCAATATATTCATCTAGTTCTCCTCATTATATAAATATCGTTAAAAATTTTTTAATCAGTGCATTTTTGAATATCGGTGTGTCTGAGAAATCTAATTCACGTTCAAAAAATCACATATCGCAATATTTTAGGTCAAATTAATTTTTAAAATTATATATAATCAGGGGAACTAGACGAACACATAGGAACTTATTTTATCTCATTCCAAATTCTCTAAGTCACTTAACCAGCTTCGAAGAATTTTTAATATTTTTTTTCTAAAAATAAGAGTTTGCAACGAATCCAAGGATTCGTTGCAAATTTGCAACGAATCCAATTCGTTGCAAATTTTGCAACGAATCCACAGATTCGTTGCAAATAATTTTTTTTTAAAATAAATAAAATACTTGAAACTCGTTAATTGACTTACTGATCTCGGAATGAGATAAAATCAGTGCCAATATGTTCGTCTAGTTCTCCTCATTATATAAATATCGTCAAAAAAATTTTAATCAGTGCATTTTTGAATATCGGTGTGTCTGAGAAATCTAATTCACGTTCAAAAAATCACGTATCACAATATTTTAGGTTAAATTGATTTTTAAAATTATATATATAATCAGGGGAACTAGACGAATACATAGGAACTTGTTTCATCTCATTCCGAACTCTCTAAGTCACTTAACCGGCTTCAAAGAATTTTAATATTTTTTTTCTAAAAATAAGAGTTTGCAATGAATCTGTGGATTCATTGCAAAATTTGCAACGAATCCATGGATTCATTGCAAAATATTTAAAAAGAAACTCGTTAACGAACTTGTTTTTTTATTTTTTTTAAATAAAATAAAAATCTGCGACGAATTATGAATTCGTCGCTAAATTAGCGACGAAAAATAAATTCGTCGCAAATTTTTGCAACGAATTTATTTTTCGTCGCCAATTTTCAACGAAAAAAAATTCGTTGCAGATTTTGCAACGAATTTTGAATTCGTTGCAGAAATTTGCGACGAATTTATTTTTTCGTCACAAATTGGCGACGAAAAATAATTTTTGTCGCCAATTTGCGATGAATTTTGCAACGAAATTTAAATGTTGGAAATTTTATAATTTTTGCAACAAACTTTTTTTCGTCGAAAATTTCGTTACAAATTTGCAACGAAACATAAAATTCGTTGCAAAATTTGTTGCAGATTTGCAATGAATTATTTTCGTTGCCAAAGTTCGTCGCCAAAAAGCAATTTTTTTGTAGTGAAGTCTCTCTCTCGCGGTGTCAGATCCAGCCATTCATAAGGAGAGGAAGGGGGATCTCAGTGATCCAAAGAAGTAAGCACCATCAAATTGGCATTGTCTATGGGAAACTAAACAAAAAGTTGTGATGGTCAATACTAGAAGGACGTTGAAGGAGCTAGTAGAAGGAGAGAAGTCCGTCTCTAGTACTTCCCAGGGGGGTACTAGTAAAAGGCGTTAGGAACCTCTATATAAGGAAGATCTTATGCAGATTATGACAGAGATGATGGACCAAATGTCACAAAGGGCCACCCCGAAGAAGATTAAAAAAGATATCTCTGATAGTGATTCTAAGGAAGAAGGGGGTAAGATTTCTCAATTAAAGAAAGGTTCTGTTGCTTGTCAAAAAGGGAAGGGGAAGGAAAAATGGGTGACTCCTTCAGAGAGTGTACCACCATAAGGGGAAGTCCCTGCTATAGGCACTATTGTACAAATATATGAGGAAACTTCTTTTGTTGAAAGTATCTTGAACGATGAATTACCTCGACGTTTGAGGCTTCCTCAAATATCTGAATATGTCGGCTCTTTCGATCCTAAAGATCATTTAAGGAAATTTGAAAATGTTGCTCTATTATATCGTTATACTGATGGGCTTAAATGCTGGGTATTCCTTACAACCTTGACAGGATCGGTAGAACAATAGTTTAGTGATTTAAAACCAAAGAGCATTACATCCTTTAAGAATTTCTCCACATTATTTGTAAGGTATTTTTCTAGTTCTAAGAAATATTTGCCTCAGCTCTTAAGTCTTTTTGATCTTAAACAAAAAGACCCAGAAAGTTTGCGGCAATATGTGTATAGATTTATACAAGCTGCTCGTGAAATTCCTGCCTTGGAGCCAGGTATGATGATGAGAGCTTTTACCTAGGGGCTCAGGAAGGGGGATTTCTTTAAATCTTTGGCTAAGAGGCCTCCCACAAGCTTCGAAGATCTGTTGTCCCAGGCTGAGAAGTTTATTAATTTGGAGGATGCTCAAAAATCCCGACGAACTTCACAGGATTTTAGGGTAATGGAAAAACCAGAAGGGAGGATTGAATGGGTGAGGCATGTGCGCCCTGTAGAGGACAGAACTTTGTATGCTCATCTGCTCCGATTTTTTAAGAAGATGTCTATGAATATTTGTATAGAATAGAGGTTGCTGTGGAGACCCTTTGGAGATAACAGAGGGCCTAGAAGATTGTCAGCTCCTACTTTCTGTGCTTTTCATCAAGAATATGAACATAATACTCAGAATTGCCAGCAGTTGGACTTAGAATTACAGAGAATAATGGGAGCTCATCCTCATATCCGGAATTTGGTTATGAATCCAGCTCCTTACCAGCAAAGGTTCGGAGGAAGAAATTATGGAAGAGGTAATCCTCGACCTCTTGTAAATCGACTTGTGTAGCGTGTATAAATACGAGAAATAGTGCCCGATCGAGTTTAGCCTGCTAATCCACCCCCTATGAGAGGTTTCATCAACATGATATATGGTGGCTCCACTAACAAGGATTCTAATAGGGCACAAAAAAAGCACAGTAGGGAGGAGTGTGCAATTGTTGATGTTCTTCCCAGGACCAGAGGACTCGTAATAGGCTTTGACGATAATGATTTAGTGGGTGTGATAACTCCTCACACTGATGCTCTGGTCATTCGAGCTCTCATTGCCAATTTTGATGTAGGAAGAGTTTTTGTTGATCTGGATAGTTCATTGGATATTTTGTATTGGACAACCCTTGAACAAATGGGAGTTACCGTCACTGATCTACAACTAGTAGGAACTTCTTTGTTTGGGTTCTCTGGGCATGAAGTGCAACCAATGGGCCAAATTAAATTACCTTTGTCCTTGGGGGAAGAGCCAAGAAGAAGGATGGTACTTATCAATTTTACTGTGGTGGATATGCCTTCTTCCTATAATGCTATCCTAGGAAGACCTGCTTTGAGTAGTTTACAGGCTGTGGCTTTCCCCCTTCCATCAGAAGCTTAAGTTTCCTGTAGGGAGTGAAGTAGGAGAGGTAAGAGGTGACCAGTAGCTCTCCCGTAGATGTTATGTGGATGCTATCAGGACAGGACAAAAAGGAAAATTTGTTAATAAGTCTCTACAAAAATCTAAGTATGGAGATACTATGTGTTTCGTTCAAAAGGGGGTTGCTGAAGGGATAGGAGAACCTGATAAAGAGGCGATTGTATTAGATGATAAGTGTGTTGAACATGTTACCTTTATAGCTCGGGATCTTCCCGTGCAGCTTAAAGCAGGCTTAATACCATGCCTTATCACAAATATGGACATTTTTGCATGGTCTCCGCAAGACTTATCAGGAATTGATCCTAACATCATGGAGCATAAATTGTATATCTTACCTACTGCAGTTCCTGTAAAGCAGAAGCATCGGCATTTTGGAGCAGGGAAAGTGCTATCATTAAAGAAGAAATAGGTAAATTGCTGAAGGTTGGCATATCAGAGAAGTGCAATATCCTACTTGGTTGTCTAATGTTGTGTTGGTGCCTAAGCCATCAGGGAAATGGAGAATGTGTGCAGACTTTAGAGATCTTAATAAAGCTTGTCCTAAGGATTTCTATCCTTTGTCCCACATTGATCAATTAGTATATTCCACTGCTGGACATCAATTTATTTCAATGATGGATGCTTACCAGGGATATCATTAAATACTGTTAGCCCGAGAAGATCAGAATAAGGTCTGTCACGCCCTGAGGGAGTCCCCACCAGACAAAAATCCGACAGCATCTCCCCTGTGCGGGTGACAATATGAAACTTACATACAAGGCCTACACGGCCCACTATACCTCGGTCAACATGACCGGAACAAACACTACACACGCAAATCATAAATAAGGCTCAGGCCAACAATCAAAGTAAATAACAAAAGTCTATCACATCTAGACTTACCCCTTTTGCCATCTGGGCAGGAATACACAACCAAATCCAATCGAATAAAAATCCGAATAGAGGTCCATAAGGACATACCAAATATCACCAAAACATCCTCGAGTACATAAATCAAACACCAATCCTAAACATATCTTCTAGTCAATACCAAAACTGTAAATCAAATATCAAGAAAACTATCAAGACGAGGGGGTTTGGCAGATGGACTCTCCTGACAGCTTCATCCTGAAATAGATATAAAACAATGGGGTAAGTTTAATAAACTCAGCGGATAATAGTCGATATGCATAATAAGAAATAACTAACAATAATAATCATGCCAGTACAGTCTCCCAATCATATATATAGGAAATGCATAAAAGAGATATGCGGAAAGACTGTACTTACCTGAATCTCCTATCCTGACATAGAAGCATGTGTCATACTAGCAGAAATAAAGTCGTCAGACCATATACAGAAAAAATATGTATCCTGTATGCATGATAATCATATGTAACATCCAAGGCAGCAATCAAAATGCAGCAAACACAATACAAATGTCATCCATGCAAAATGCATGCGATGCATATGACATGGTCATCCCTGACGCCAGTCAACCGCCTCACACGCGATGGTGAAGCCGAGTGGGTAGGGCTATGACAACTGTGCACTCTGTCATCACTGCTCCTGAGTGACTGAGTGGACAGAATGCTGTCGGAGTACACCTATCCTTCTGCCTCAAACAGAGTGGGGGAGCAAATCTCTCATCTCCTGGTGTCGTAGACCAGAGGAGGGATCCCTGCCCACTATCACGCTGCCTCATCGCTACCCATGAGCGGACCAGCGGAGCCTAACAGAGCTATTGCACATACCCTTCTGATGTACCACTAACCCATAAGTGGCAGCGTGTGCAGACCATGTAACTGGTTGCGGGCTCAACTACAAAGGAACCCCGTCCAACCAGCATGCAATCATGCAAGATGATGCATGACACTAAAACATGTAACACCAACTAAAATATGTCTCCGAATAATATGCACAACAAATAGATACATATCAATGACCTAAGTAAAACAGAGAAGGTATAACTAAAAGCTAATCCAATGCATGTATCAAGTAGCCACAATAACATATAAGGCAGTTAAACATAAAAATTATTGCAAGCTATAACCACTAAGCATATCAATATGACATTATCTAAAAGATAAGTCAAAATATCCGCCTGCTATAATGATCGTAATCATGAACTCTTCACACCCGTAGACCTGTCTCGTGACCGAAACCTGCATATAACAAACATTATGAATAAGTGCAAACATTCAACGAATGATCAAATCGAATCCTACATCAACTCTGCATCGCGATCAATTAGATGGATTCTAGTTATCCAATTAACCTAATCAAACCTTCACATTATTCACAACCCCTGATTACACCCAATTATGGATCTAACCACCCTAATTGACACACTTCGTTCCACCCGGCTCTTTCATAGCCAAGAGTAGCCTTATTCACCTCCACACAACCGACAATTTCTTGCTCACAGTTGGACAGTCGGCCAACCCTCAACTCACAGTTGGAAACACCCCTGTTCACAACCGCACAACACCCACAAGCCCACGGCAGCCCTTAACAGCCAATTCCTCTGAAGGAAATCCACCCTGAAACAACCAACAACAGATAAAAGAAGTTAATTCGAGTTATACCCGTGATGAGAGCCTCCCCCCAACGGCTTGGTTCGCCGGAACACCCAACGCCAACTCCGCTGCCCTTACTTCCACGACAATCTGAGTTAATGGTAGTGAATAACACGATTGAGGATGGATCTCTTCAAAATCAGGGAAAGAGATCGACAACTTACCTACTACGATTGAAATCATAAAGAACAGTTCACGATCAGAACTCCATCGATCCAAGCTCCCAGCCAATCGCCCACTCGCCGCTCTAGCCTATCCGCAGAGATCATCAAGGTTGGTCCGAGCGCCATCGTTCGCAGCGAGGAAGAACACTCGAGGAGGAAGGAGAGGTCGGCGACGCTTGGGGTTGGCGATGCGAGTGACGGAGAGGAAATGGGCGGTGGATGCGCAAGGCATGGACGCGAGCGAGGCCGTGGTGAAGGGCGAGTCGTGTCCGGGGAGGCCGATCGGCATTGCAGGCGAGCAGCGTCGGCGATGGGGATGGCAGACGTCGGAGAGACGCGAGAGAAGCAATTGCGAGGGGGAAGAACGAGAGGAGGAAGCGGCGAGAACGAGAGTCGAATGAAGGAACGATATCGGGTGCGGCGGGGAAGAAATAAAACCAAAAAAATGGAGATAATTTGGATCGGTTTAAGTAATGGACCGGTCCAATTAAATCAACTCTAATCCTAGATTAGGTTTTAATTAAATCCAAAAGCTTTAACCTAGGTTTAAATTTATCCTATTTGCTCATCTAAACAGACCCTTTAAAAGCCTATTTTTCTTATCCCCATAATTATCTCGTACAGGCTCCGTTTAAATCTAGAAAAATTCCAAAAAAATTCATAAAATTTTCTCCAAAAATCCCGAAATAATCCCCATGATTATTTTTCCTAAATTTTGGCCATTTAATTTTATATTTTAAATTTTCCATATTTAACATTCTCCCACACTAATAAAAATTTGGTCCCCAAATTTCCTACTCAAATACATAATGAGTAAGAGATACCACAAGTATTGAAAATATTTTTTCACGCACTTTAAGTAAATAGGTGGGAGTATTGAGCTATGATCTTTTTCCTTAAGCTCCCAAGTAGCCTCCTCATCAGTGTGGTGACTCCACCCGACCTTGACAAGTCGCACAATCTTGTTCCGCAACTGTCATTCTTTGTGATCCAGAATCCGTACCTGAACCTCTTCGTAAGTAGCATAAGGTTGAATGGAACCTGACACATCTGATAGAATATGTGTAGAGTCTGACACATATTTCCTCAACATGGACACATGAAACATATCATGAATACTAGCCAAAGACGGTGGTATCGCTAGGCGGTAAGCAACTGCTCCGATTCTCTCCAAAATCTCGAAAGGCCCAATGTACCTTGGAGCTAACTTACCACGAAGGCCAAATCTCTTCACCCCTTTCGTGGGTGAGACTCGCAGGAATACATGGTCACCAATAGAGAACTCCAGAGGTCTCCGTCTCCGATCGGCATAACTCTTCCTGACGATCCTGCGCCTTTGCCATTTTTCGTCTAATAGTACGGACCAACTCTGCCTCATGGTGAGCTCTCTGAGGTTCTAGCAACTGGGCATCCCCAACCTCCTCCCAGAGGGTAGGTATACGACACTGTCTACCATACAATGCTTCAAACGGGGCCATTTGGATAGCCGAATGATAGCTGTTGTTGTAGGCAAATTCCACTAATGACAAGTGGTCCTCCCTGTTGCCTCTGAAATCCATAACACAGGACCTCAGCAAGTCTTCTAGTGTCTGAATGGTCCGCTCAGACTGTCCATCTGTCTGTGGATAGAATGTAATACTAAAACGAAGCTGCGTGCCTATGACCTGCTGTAGACTCTACCAGAACCGGGATGTGAACCGGGGATCTCTATCTGATATATTGCTCAAAGGAACACCCTGCAATCTGATGATCTCCCGACAATATAACTCTGCCAAGTGATCCAGAGAGTCGATCTTCTGAATCACTAAGAAGTGCGCGTATTTGGTTAGCCGGTCAACGACTACCCAAATCGCGTCATGGCCTTGACGTGTCCTAGGCAAACCCACCATAAAATCCATGGTAATATGATCCCACTTCCACTCAGGAATAGGAATCCTCTGAAGTAGTCCGGCTGGTCTCTAGTGTTCAACCTTCACCTGTTGACAAACTAGACATCTAGCAACAAAATCTGCGATGTTTTTCTTCATGTCGTTCCACCAATACAAACGCTTTAAATCTCGATACATGCGGGTTCTGCCTGGGTGGATCACAAATCGAGAGCGATGAGCCTCCTGAAGTAACTCCTCCATGACCGGGTGAGACTGAGGTACGCATAATCTGCCCTGAAAATAAATAATACCTTCGTCATCTCGGATGAACTCAGTCTGCTGTCTAGAGGTTATCTGACTGCCAATGAACTGTAAGTACTGATCACTGACCTGAGCCTCTCAGACTCTCGTCCTGATAGATGACTGAGCAACCATGATAACAAGAATGCCCTGCTCTGTTGATCCATGCTCCTCACCTCTACAAAACAACATAATAACTGCTAAGTCCACGCCATATATATGACGGCTTACCTCACAGTTCTTTAAACTGCCGTAAGCTTAGGATACGTCTTATTCAATAGCATCGGAATCGCTACGATCCCCGAAATGATGCATCCATGTACACTACCCTTCCATCCACACCAGAATGATTAATCAACATTGGCGTAAAAGTCAACCATCGTCTGAACCCTGAAACTAGTTTCACAAGCTTCATACCAAGTAAATTCCATCACCTTCCTGGTTCACCAGTCAGCGATGTAGTACCGCTAGAGCATCCTATCCATATCTATAGTAATAATCAAATAAATACCAAGAAACCACCATATACGGTGGCCGAGTGCGTAACTCCAACTACCACCATTAACAGTGGCCAAGTTACGCAACTCCAACGACCACAACTGATCCAATCGTGTACAGAATACATGACTTCCCAAATCCTTGGACGACTAAGTCGTCAATAAGTCTAATAAGATAATCAAATGCTCATACAATTCATACCAAGTATGAAATTGTTGTCGCTACACACCTGCATTCTCTTTACTCTAGGCTGATGATATAACAATCATCACAACGACAATGATAATTGTATGACACTATATCACTACAATATCAACACACCAGTCATAAACCAACCCTAGAGTATACACAGGTGTCCTATAGCTGATCTAAATAGATTCTCTATCCACAATGAAGGATATTCATTTCCTTCCACGACTACCGCATTCTATCATTGATAATCGATGCATAACCTCAAAGGTTCGTCTCTCTTTTAACAAAGAGTTCCAGATCTTCTCTAGAAGAAATAATGGGACAGATAAATATCCCATCCAACACCTCCTACAATAAGGTAAAATGATCTTTCATCATCTTGACCAGTGTAGGTATACACACCTTATCCATAACCAAATCACTAATAGTAGGAACTGATATTCTCTGAGGGTTTACTCCTTGACCTTCTAATGGGTGACTAGCAGGCCAAATCCCAAGCTTCCTAATTCGACATCAGTCGGCACCTCTAAAGAGTCCATACTTCTAAAATCATCGTTAGATTCCTCAAGGTCAATGCATCGTCGAACTCGCCCACGACCATGAGTAGGGGCAATTTCACTAGATAGCATTTCCTACAATGAGTAAGTATCTAATAAGAACATACTGACAACTTCCTATTACATAAGAAATTAATGTGACCACTAAAGGCAACTACTTTTCCTATAGCTCAGAGATATCCTTCAGCTTGCCCGGTCCCAAAACACGAGAACTCCAAAAATCCAAGGAAAAGAAAATCCTCGAAATATAAAACCCACAAACCAAAATCGCAAACCAATAAAATTGTCACGTCCCGGGGGCATATCCGTCATCCAAATGACGGAGGAACCCCTTAGTGACAATATTCAGAAATACATAGACCAATCTGGTAAGAACCTTGAAATAATAATTGAAATACAAATATTTTAATTAACTACATGCATGCATGACTAAACATATATCAATTAAAGTAAAATAGTTTTATGACACCAAATCAAATTGCGACAAAATCCAAAGTGCATAAACAAAATGAAATACCGATAAAGTGAATAAAGCGGCATCTTGACGATGCAGTGGGACAAGCACGATAAGGAACTCTCTGAGCGACATGAAGTTAGGTCAACCGGACACGTCCTCCATCAGTTAACCTAAAGGATAAGTGAGGAGGGGGTGAGTACAACCACTTAGTGGATGGATAGACAATAGTGCATAATCATAATGCACCTAATGGAAGTCAAAGGAAGCAAACTAGAGTACCAATATCAGTCTGCAACTAACCTGATTAACAGTATAACAAATATACCCGCAATAGACACAACCACTGCAATATACAAGTAGTGCACATCCAGATACCATGATAAAGCCTCGTGGCTCTCGAGATAATACAAAGGGAACTATCTATGGGCTACCGCGAATGGAACTCGTGGGTTGACAATCAATATACTCAGCACTGTCTACACGCAACTACATGCTACCACGAATGGGACTCGTGGGTAGACAGGCAGTAGAAAAACTCAATGTCTGTGGGCAACGACATGCTACCACGAATGAGTCTCGTGGGAAGACAGCGTATATAGATATCTAGTTATTGACTGCACGCAACAACATGCTACCACTAATGGGTCGCGTGAGCAGTCGATTATCCTAGGTTGTTAAGCCTAGGGTTATCCAATACATCTAGCATAGAACGTCTATTAAAGTCGATAAAGATCATCGATCTACAATCGATCTATAGTTAAGCCCATTGAGGCGGTTAAGCGAGGGTTTCAACACTTCTAATACGAAATGTTTACCAAAGTCGGTAAAGATCATCGACTTATAAATAAATACCTCAAGATGGTTAAGTCTAGGGTTCCAACCCTTCTAACATGAACGATTATCAAGGTCGATAAAAATCATAAGTCCACTAATAAACACGTCGAGATGATTAATCATAGGGTTTCATCCCCAGCTACCAGGAAACGCCTATCAAGGCCAATAAGGACAACGAATCTACTAACAAGCCCGTCAAGAGGGTTAAGCCTAAATTATTCCATCCTACCAGTTCAATCATGCATGCCCCAACCTGCTACCATGAACATATCTCGTGGGTACTTAAGACGTAAAGTAGCTATCTAGCTACAGACGTCATACGAATATCACTAACTCCGAACGAATAATGCGAAGGTATAACTTTACGGTAGGTTAGCTCAACCATGATTGGGAGGCATGATTGACCACAATATACAAAGAACCTATAGGGAAACACTACTGTAAACTTTTTCTCAACCACGAATGGGTGATATAATTGACAGCCGATAGATATGCACAACGTTATATGCCCTCGAAGGATTAATCGCATCCTAATCATATGACCTCTACTAGTCCGATCACTATATCAACTGAAATAGTAAATGGATAATCATATATCAATAAGCACATCCAGGTTATTACGCCTAGGGTTCCAACACCTAGGGTTTTACTAATGTTTCATTCCTGAGATCCGCTCCTACGGAATAACCTCATCTAAGTTATTCTATCCCTACTAGTCTCAATCATGGTATCCACCGCAATAACACATAGCCAATTAAACACATAACACGCTGTATAATAAACGACAGCATAGTCATACTAATGGCAATTAATGGCTGAAATTAATTAGGGTATAACTAAAGGGGTCATGCCAGTACAAAGTCAAAGCAATATGCTATAGAGCATTAAGTGCAAATATACCCTAAACCACGTAAGCAACGTAATCATATCATCATGCACTAAATCTAAAAAATTTATCTCTTGAATTTATTCACTTGTTAGCTGTCTGGAGATGTCCTGTCACCACCAAATCCCCAAATTGACCTCGTCAATAATACCTCGAATTTCTGAAACATAAAAATCATCGGCAATCCATACAAATCCGAAAATACTCAAGTTAACCTGCCAAACATGGCAAACTCCGAAAACCCAAAGACCCTAAGGAACTCTGAACCTATGCTCTGATATCAAATAAATTGTCACACCCCGAGGGAGTCCCTACCAGACAAAAATCTGACAGTATCTCCCCTGTGCGGGTGACAATATGAAACTTACATACAAGGCCTACACGCCCCACTATACCTCGGTCAACACGACCGGAACAAACACTACACACGCAGATCATAAATAGGCCTCAGGCCAACAATCAAAGTAAATAACAAAAGTCTATCACATCTAGACTTACCTCTTCTGCCATCTAGGCAGGAATACACAACCAAATCCAATCGAATAAAAATCCGAATAGAGGTCCATAAGGACATACCAAATATCACCAAAACATCTACGAGTACAGAAATCAAACACCAGTCCTAAACATATCTTCTAGTCAATACCAAAACCATAAATCAAATATCAAGAAAACTATCAAGATGAGGGGGTTTGACAGTTGGACTCTCCTAACAGCTTCATCCAGAAATAGATATAAAACAATGGGGTAAGTTCAATCAACTCAGGGGATAATAGTCGATATACATAGTAAGAAATAACTAACAATAATAATCATACCAGTATAGTCTCCCAATTATATATATATGAAATGCATAAAAGAGATATGCGGAAAGACTGTACTTACCTGAATCTCCTATCCTGACATAGAAGCATGTGTCATACTAGCAGAAATAAAGTCGTCAGACCATATACAAAAAAATATGTATCTTGTATGCACGACAATCATATGCAACATCCAAGGCAGCAAACACAATACAAATGTCATCCATGCAAAATGCATGCGATGCATATAACGTGGTCACCCCTGACCCCAGTCAACCGCCTCACACGCGATGGTGAAGACGAGTGGATAGGGCTATGACAACTATGCACTCTGCCATCACTGCTCCTGAGTGACTGAGTGGACAGGATGCTGTCGGAGTACACCTATCCTCCTACCCCAAACAGAGTGGGGGAGCAAAGCTCTCATCTCCCGGTGTCGTAGACCAGAGGACGGATCCCTGCCCGCTACCATGCTGCCTCATTGCTACCCATGAGCGGACCAGCGAAGCCTGACAGAGCTACTGAACACACCCTCCTGATGTACCACTAAACCATGAGTGGCAGCATGTGCAGACCATGTAACTGGTTGCGGGCTCAACTATAAAGGAACCCCGTCCAGCCAGCATGCAATCATGCAAGATGATGCATGACACTAAAGCATGTAACACCAACTAAAATATGTCTCCGAATAATATGCACAACAAATAGATACATATCAATGACCTAAGTAAAACAGGGAAGGTATAACTAAAAGCTAATCCAATGCATGTATCAAGTAGGCACAATAACATACAAGGCAGTTAAACATAAAAATTATTGCAAGCTATAACCACTAAGCATATCAATATGACATTATCTAAAAGATAAGTCAAAATATCCGCCTTCTATAATGATCGTAATCATGAACTCTTCACACCCGTAGACCTGTCTCGTGATCGAAACCTGCATATAACAAACATTATGAATAAGTGCAAACATTCAACGAATGATCAAATCGAATCCTACATCGACTCTGCATCGCGATCAATTAGACGGATTCTAGTTATCCAATTAACCTAATCAAACCTTCACATTATTCACAACCCCTGATTACACCCAATTATGGATCTAACCACCCTAATTGACACACTTCGTTCCACCCGGCTCTTTCATAGCCAAGAGTAGCCTTATTCACCGCCACACAATCGACAATTTCTTGCTCACAGTTGGACAGTCGGCCAACCCTCAACTCACAGCCGGCAACACCCCTGTTCACAGCTGCACAACACCCATAAGCCCACGTCATCCCTTAATAGCCAATTCCTCTGAAAAAAATCCACCCCGAAACAACCAATAGCAGATAAAAGAAGTTAATTCGAGTTATACCCGTGATGAGAGCCTCCCCCCAACGGCTTGGTTCGCCGGAACACCCAACGCCAACTCCGCTGCCCTTACTTCCATGACAATCTGAGTTAATGGTAGTGAATAACACTATTGAGGATGGATCTCTTCAAAATCAGGGAAAGAGATTGACAACTTACCTACTACGATTGAGATCATGAAGAACAGTTCATGATCAGAACTCCATCGATCCAAGCTCCTAGCCAATCGCCCACTCGCTGCTCTAGCATGTCCGTGGAGATCAGCAAGGCTGGTCCGAGCACCATTGTTCGCAGTGAGGAAGAACACTCAAGGAGGAAGGAGAGGTCGGCGACACTTGGGGTTGGCGACGTGAGTGACGGAGAGGAAATGGGCGGCGAACGCGCAAGGCGTGCGATGCAAGTGAGGCTGTGGTGAAGGGCGAGTCGTGTCCGGGGAGGCCGATCGACGTTGCAGGCGAGCAGCGTCGATGATGGGGCTGGCAGACCTTGGAGAGACCGCGAGAGAAGCAGTCGCGAGGGGGAAGAATGAGAGGAGGAAGCGGCGAGAACAAGAGTTGCATGAAGGAATGGTATCGGGTGTGGCGGGGAAGAAATAAAACAAAAAAAAAACGGAGATAATTTGGATCGGTTTAAGTAATGGACCGGTCCAATTAAATCAACCCTAACCCTAGATTAGGTTTTAATTAAATCCAAAAGCTTTAACCTAGGTTTAAATGTATCCTATTTACTCATCTAAATAGGCCCTTTAAAAGCCTATTTTTCTTATCCCCGTAATTATCTCGTATATGCTTCATTTAAATCCAGAAAAATTCTGAAAAAAATTCATAAAATTTTCTCCAAAAATCCCGAAATAATCCCGATGATTATTTTTCCTAAATTTTGGCCATTTAATTTTATATTTTAAATTTTCCGTATTTAACAAGGTTAGTTTTATTACAGCTGAGGGAACTTTTTGTTATGTAGTTATGCCTTTTGGATTAAAAAACACTAGGCTACTTACTAGAGGTTAATGGATAAAATCTTTGAAAAGCAATTGGGAAGGGATGTGGAGGTATATGTCGATGATATTCTGGTTAAAACTCTATATGCTGAGCACTTAATAACTAATCTGGAGGAAACCTTTGGTACTCTACGTCAATATAAAATGAAGTTGAATCCAGAAAAGTGTGTCTTTAGGGTGACACAGGGTCATTTTTTGGGATATGTGGTCACTGAACAGGGTATAAGGGATAATCCTATTAAGATTGAAGTCATTCAGCAAATGCAACCTCCAAAAAATTTGAAGGAGGTACAGAGGTTATTAGGCAGGATTATCACCTTGTCGAGGTTCATATCCCGATCGACAGATAAGAGTCTCCCTTTCTTCAAGATATTAAAGAGGGCTACACGGTTCTAGTGGGACGAGCATTGTGATAAAGTCTTTCAATCTCTGAAGGAATACTTGGTAGAGCCTCCTTTCCTAGCTAAGACTCAACCTAGAGAAGAGTTATGGGTGTATCTGAATCTTTCAGAGGTGGCTATAAGCTCAGTATTGATTCGAGAGGACAAGGGCCAACAACATCCAATCTATTATATTAGCTATCTATTGAAGGGGGTTGAAGTTCGTTATACTAATTTATAGAAATTAACCTGGGGTCTAGTTTTGACTGCTCAAAGGCTGCGACCTTATTTTTTACCTCACCCTTTAGTGGTACTCATCGACACTCCCCTGGGGAGAATACTTACTCATCCGAAAGCTACGGGGAAACTTATCAAATGGGACATTGAACTCAGTAAGTATGACATTACCTATCAGCCCCATACCTCTATTAAAGTGCAAGCATTAGCTGACTTTTTAGTGGAAACTGTATACAAGGAAGAATGTGAACCATGGATGGTATATTGATGTGTGTAATTCATGTTACATTTTGGGTATTCAATATGCATGCATTTCATCCCATTTTATGTTTTAGTCATGTATTTTGTTATGTTTTAGTCAAGTTTAACATATTTTGGACAAAGAAACTATTTTGGAGTATTTTTTATATTAACAGGGTGAATAATTGGCAATTATCAAGGCGTATCAAAATAACACAGCCGTGCCATCAGAGACACGTTTGTGTCAGAACTTCCAGACCTCAACACACCCCGGGTGTGTTGGCCGACACACCCACGCCTCATGCCCGACACGCCCATGCCCTCCATTGGCAAGGGCATGTCGCCATATTTCCTGCCTTTCCTTTTTTTGCGTACAAAATGGTGAAGCCCGGGATTTCCGCCTTAATTGAAGAGAATTTCTTCCTTAATGGAAGACCAAGCGTGAATCATTGATGATTCCTTCGCTGTTTATGGTCCCGTGTGCAAACTGTAGGGATGTATACTGAAAAGTCTATCTTTTCTATGAACATCTTTATTTTTGAAATAAGAATCACATGATCATTGTTTGTCTAATACGTTACATTGTAGATAACATGGTGTGTGGTGTCACACGGGAGATCATGTTATTGGCTCCTTGTAAAGTATAAGTAAAGGCTCACAACCAAGATGACTTTGGACAAACCATTGGAATGGTTGTAGTGTGATTTGGTATTGGTTTGTCTTGACCATAGAATCACATTAGTGCACTTTGTGTGTATTGAGCAGGACCGACATAGAGGTGATTCGATTTATTGCTGACTATATAATCGAATCGGACCTCAGATATTATTTAGTACATGCTCTTAATCCCGATATAATAACGGGCACATATACTTAGTAGTCATCTCTTTGATTTACCAATGGGTGATATTTATAGATTAAATCGATAGGCTCGGTAAGTTGGGAGATGATATTATTTATATGGTGTGCCATTGCTTATAGGAGGAAACCGTGTCCTATATATTAGGATGATGATGTCCCCTTGAGGAGCTCATAAGGTTCATCATGTAAACCCTGCAGGTGGACTTGGTCCGGCATGATGAAAAGGTTGAGTGGTACTACTCAAGGAGTTAGATGTGGATTAATTAATGGTCAGTAAATTAATTAATCGACGGACATTCGAGATCTTAAACACGGGGAGAAAATGTACAAATAATATATGGAGCCCATATTATCATATGGGGGTTGGTGAGGTAGATCAATGATGATCCTTTAGTGGATTGGATCATCATTAGTGGATCGGACTTTATGTGGGCTTGATCCATGGGTGGCCAGGATACAACTCCTCCACATGGTCCCTAATGTAGCCTATTAACACCTCATGAAGCTTAGATCCAAAGGATAGAAACAAAACTCTAGATCCAAAGGTGGAGATTAAATCTCTAGATCTGACGGTTGAGATTAAATCTCTAGATTTGACGGTTGAGATTAAATCCCTAGAACCAATGGAGGAGATTAATCCAAGGAATAAACCCAACTCTATAAATAAGGCTTATTGTCTTGGACGACAACTTAATGATAAGGGGATTAGGGTTTGCTTCCTTTGGAGGCTGGGAATCCTAGTTGGTTTAGGATTAGGTTTGGGTGGCTAGGGTTTTGGGAGCTAAGGGTGGGCGACCACAAGTGGATGAGGGTTTCCTTCTTCTTCCTAAGGTTGGCCGACCACTATTCTTCTCCTCTCTACCTAGGCATGAGCTCATCCTATTCTTTTTCCCCTCTTCCATGGCCGACCAAAAGGAGAGCTAGGATTAGGGTTTGGAGGCTTAGGGTTTAGGAGGCTTGGGTGGCACCAAATAAGGAAGGTTTCTTTCTTCTTCATCCCTTGGTGGTTGGCGCCCATAGCCCTATCCCAGCCCTTGGGAAGCATCCAAAGACCCCTTTTCCTTCTCCTTAAGTGGTGGAAACAAGATATAGGGCTTTCCCTTGGTGTCTTGGCCGGTTTCCACCATTATCTCCTTCTCCTTGTTGGCCGGCGGCAAGCATTTCTTTTGTTTATCGAAGGGTTTTGCTAATCGAGTCCGTGAGGGGAAACTTCACTTCCGACGAAAAGGTCTCCTTATAATCGATACCCTCTTTCTGAGTATACCCCTTCGCAACAAGCCTCGCTTTGAAGGTCTCAACCTTCCCATCTATTCCTCTCTTTCTCTTGTAGATTCACTTGCATCCAATGGTTTTTACACCATCAGGTGGTTCTACTAGCTCCCAGACCTGATTTGAATCCATAGATTCAATCTCAGCATTCATTGCACTTTGCCAAGATACTGCATCTTTATCTTGGATTGCCTCGTCATATGTCCAGGGATCAGGTTCATGTTCGCCAAGGACCAAATCAGAAGATTCTCCCAAGAACATGAATCTATCAGGCTATCTCACAACCCTCCCACTACAACGAGGTATCACCTGTGAATCCTCTGTGACACGCGGTGCAGTGACATGTGGTATATCCTCTTGTACCGGTGGTACTAAAGAAGTGACTTTCCCTTTTAACTCCTCCAAAATAATTTTACTCTTGGGCTTGTGGCTCATCACATAGTCTTCCTCTAGAAATCTGGCGTTCGTGCTAACGATCACCCTCTGATCTCTAGGACTATAAAACAATACACCCTTCATTCCCCTGAGATAGCCAACGAACAAGCGTACTTCTGTACAAGGTTCCAACTTACCAGCGTCTGCCTTCAGCACATGTGCTGGACTACCCCATATCCGAATATGTCTTAGACTAGGCTTTTGCCCAGTCCACAACTCTGTGGGAGTAGAAGGCACTGATTTAGATGGTACCAAGTTCAGAATGTACACCGCCATATCTAGAGCATATCCTCAGAATGAATCTTGCAAGTCAGAATAACTCATCATCGATCTAACCATTTTCATAAGAGTCCTATTCCTTCGCTCTGCTACACCATTCTACTGGGGTGTGCCAGGTGCAGTCAATTGGGATTGAATCCCAGCCTCTGATAAGTAGTTCTTAAACTCTCCTAAGAGGTACTCACCACCATGATCAGATATTAGTGTCTTGATACTTTTACCTTGACGTTTCTCTACATCAGCCTTGAATTCTTTGAACTTGTCAAAGCATTCAGACTTGCAGCGCATCAGGTAAATGTATCCATATCTTGAGTAATCGTCTATAAAAGAGACGAAATACTCAAAACCACCTCTAGCCTGGATAGACATAGAACCACACAAATCAGAATGAACAAATTCTAACACATCTTTGGCTCTATACCCCTTGGCCTTAAAAGGCCTCTTGGTCATCTTACCCTCCAAGCAAGATTCAGAGGTTGGGAGATCCTCTACCACTAATGAACCCAAAGGTCCATCAGCTATCAACCTTTGAATTCTGCTTAGGTTAATATGACCAAGCCTAAGATGTCAAAGATATGTTTGGTTCATCTTCGAAGGGTCTTTTCTCTTATTGGAATTAGAAGATGAGTTATTAACTTCAATTTGCATCGTGGGAGGTTTTGGTTCAAGTGTATACAAATTTCCTATCAATGCACCCGAACAGATAATGTCCCTATTCCTTCTTATAAAAACTCTGTCATCAAAAGAAATAGAATATCCATCCATAAACAATTTAGAAACCGAAATTAAATTCTTTCTAAATAAGGGTACATAAATGCAATTCTTAAGAACCAAAAGTTTATTTTTCTCAAAAGGTAAATGAACATGTCCCATTGCAATAGCCGCCACCTTCGTGGCATCGCCCAAGTATACGGTAATCTCCCCCTCAGCCAGTCGTTTGGTTTCCTTGAACCCCTACAAAGTATTGCAGACATGATCATTGTCTCCCGTATCTACACACCAGGTGCCGGTAGATAACACCGCTAAACATGTTTCAACGACTAGACCAAAAGATATACCTTTGTTCTTGCAGTTGGGGTAGTCCTTCTTCCAGTGTCCAGTCTGCTTACAAGTGAAGCACTTGCCTTTCGGCTTCTTCACTCCTCCCTGAGTACCTCCCACCGCCTTCGTTCCAGTTTGTTTCTTCTTCTTCTTACCTTTCGGCTTAGAAGTATAAACCTTCTGGGTCACCACGGCATGCGTCTGAGCACTCTGATGAAATAGTCCCTCTGCCGCCTGGAGTTCTGTCAGGAGTTCCGCCAATGAATACAACCTCTTGTTCATGTTGTAGTTGAGGCGAAACTGCTCAAAACTCCTAGGCAGAGACTGGAGTATGATATCGACCTGGGTTTCCCCATCGATCTCAGCTCCTAGGACCTCCAGCTCATTCAAATGAGCCATCATCTTGAGAACATGATCCCTCACGGGTGTTCCCTCGACCATGGTGGTCGTCATCAAGTTTCTCATGGCCTCTTGCCTCGCATCCCGATTCTGGTGTCCGAAAAGCTCCTTGAGATTGAGCATCATATCATAAGCAGTGGACATGGCTTGATGCTGATGTTGCAGTACATTTGACATAGATGCCAAAATGTAACACCGCGCCATCTCATCGGCCTTGATCCACTTCTTATAGCTCTCTCTCTCCTTTTCCCCAGAATTATCTGCAGGCTTGGGAGGGCACTCTTCGAGGAGTACATATTTGTATTCCTCAGCAGTCAAGACAATGTCTAGATTCCTCTTCCAATCTACATAGTTGGGTCCAGCAAGTTTGTTCTCTTTCAGTATCACAACAAGTGGGTTGAAAGTCATTTTGAAAGAAAACCTAAGAATCACATAAATCAAAACATTCGATTTCAAAAAATTATTGATTCCTCAAACAATAAAATTTTAAAATCAACCAACACCTCAAAACACCGAGAATATCGTATGCCACGATAGTGTGGACGTATACGAATTCTACATTTGTAAGAGGAGGCTTTACCCATTAATTTTACTATCTTGTCAACCTAACTTTTTGACAAGTAAAATTAATAGTTGGTTCCTCTTTGGCCCTACAAATAAAAGCAGTGACTCCGATGGGGAGGATACTTATATTTGTATCTAAGTGTTCACCATTACTCGGTACTAAGTTAATTATCTCGGGTTATGTGCCTTACGATGGGCAAATACACACGCTCCTTAATAATTTCCTATAACCATATTCGACCTTGTGATCCGCAAACAAACCCATCCAATGGGGAGGAAGGCACTCAGAGCCGACGCACAAGTTTGTTTGCATCACTTGTCAAATCATAATGGAGGCTGCGGGAATTTTAAAAAAATATCCCTCTCCCACTTAGTAATTTGAAATTGAGGAATTTTCCTAGCCTATGACATGCATATCAAATAAAAAGCAATAAATATGAAAAATAAATTATTTTCCAACTATTATGGCTTTTGTCTTCAATATGACTCCCGTCGCATCGCCATCTCGTTCGCTCCTCCTACACCATGTACGAGCCATCCGGAGATCCGAGCCGAGACTAAAACCTATTTTAATTTACATCCATCGATCCTATACCCCACGAGGGAGTGTACATGAAATCTTGATCGAAAGTAAAATAAAATAAAGAGCGGCTAAACAATGCCGTATTTAATTTACCAAAAACTAAATACTAGCCTCGTCAACCCCGTGGATTCAACAAAATAAATATTTACACACATACAATCACATACACACATATGGCCATAATAGTCGGATCTTATGCCTGCAACCAAAGAGTTAAACTACGCATATCCTACTATTATCTGGCACATATAATATATGAAAAAGTGCATAAAAATTAACCGAATCCTAAACACACAAAACCGGAAACCTTGGCTCTGATACCAATTGTAGGGTTTTGCTTATCGAGTCCGTGAGGGGAAGCTTCGCTTCCCACTTCACCTCGGTAGCTTGTCCATGGCGATCCCTTCGATGTCCCCGGATTAAAAAAATTTAATCCTAGACAAAAGGGATTGCCAAAGAAACCAAGTCATCATCGTGCTATTCGTTTAGAGAGGTCACTTGAACAAACTAGTTGTTCAAGCGACCATCCTCTATTCTACGAGTAGCTGTGGAATAGACGATGTCTGGATCACCGGTTTTTGTATTTATGCTTGGGATCCAAGTATTATTTAGCCATTTACAGATTTATAACATGCTTATAATTGAAAAACAAAAACAAGCAACAAACAAAAGAAGAAAGTAGAATAGGTATACCTCTCGATCTTTTAATGTATGACCTTCCTCCTTTTGGACGTCGTGTGGGCGACGATCCACCAAAAGTCAAAGCTCCTAGATGCCAAATCTTCCTTCCTTGCTCTTCCAAAGCAAGAGGAAGAATAGAAACAAGGTTTTTCTCCTCACTAGAAACAACCAACAAGGAACCAAACTTATCCTTGCCGCCGGCCAACTAGATGAAGGAGAAGATGGTGGAAAACAACCAAGACACCAAGGGAAGCCCTATATCTTGTTTCCACCACCTAAGAAGAGGGAAAAGGAAGCTTTTGAGCACTGGCCAAGGCTGGAAAAGAGCTGGGAAGGGTGATGGACGTTGGCCAAAAGAGGAAGAAGAAGAGAGAAAGAACCTTCCTTATTTGGTGCCACCCTTGCCTCCAAACCCTAATCCTAATCCTATCTCAAATAGGATTCCTTCTTGCCGCCCAAACCCTAGCTCTACTATCATGTTATTCATGCCAAATCCCTTTGCCATCCTTTTATAGAGTTAGGGATAAGTCATGAATTAATCTCCTCCATTGGTTCTAGGGATTTAATCTCAACCGTCGGATCTAGAGATTTAATCTCAATCGTCGGTTCTTAGAGATTTAATCTCTACCAATGGATCTTTGAGTTTTGTTTCTATCCTTTGGATCTAAGCATCATGAGGTGTTAATAGGCTACATTAGGGACCATGAGGAGGAGTTGGGTCTTGGCCACCCATGGATCAAGCCCACATAAAGTCCGATCCACTAATGATGATCCAATCCACTAAAGGTTCATCATTGATCTACCTCACCAACCCCCATATGATAATATGGGCTCCATATATTATTTGTACATTTTCTCCCCATGTTTAAGATCTCGAATGTCCGTCGATTAATTAATTTACGGACCATTAATTAATCAACATCTAACTCCTTGAGTAGTACCACTCAACCTTTTCATCATGCCGGACCAAGTCCACCTGCAGGGTTTACATGATAAACCTTATGAGCTCCTCAAGGGGACATCATCATCCTAATATATAGGACACGGTTTCCTCCTATAATCAACGACACACCATATAAATAATATCATCTCCCAACTTACCGAGTCTATCATTTAATCTATAAATCTCGCCCATTGGTAAATCAAAGAGATGAGTACTAAGTATATGTGCCCGTTATTATATTGAGATTACGATTATGTAGTCGCAATAAATCGAAACCTCTAAGTCATCTGCTCAATCACAAAGTGCACTAGTGTGATTCTATGGTCAAGACAAACCAATACCAAATCACACTACAACCATTCCGATGGTTTGTCCAAAGCCATCTCGGTTGTGAGCCTTTACTTATACTTTACAAGGAGCCGATAACATAATCTCCCGTGTGACACCACACACCATGTTATCTACAATGTAACGTATTAGACAATATTACATAACCATAAAAATATGCAAACAATGATCATGTGATTCTTATTTCAAAAATAAAGATGTTCATAGAAAAGATAGAATTTTCTATATACATCCCTACAATTTTTATGCATATTGTCTAATACGTTACATTGTAGATAACATGGTGTGTGGTGTCAGATGGGAGATCATGTTATCGGCTCCTTGTAAAGTATAAGTAAAGGCTCACAACCAAGATGACTTTGGACAAACCATCAGAATGGTTGTAGTGTGATTAGGTATTGGTTTGTCTTGACCACAGAATCACACTAGTGCACTTTGTGTGTATTGAGCAGGACCGACATAGAGGTTATTCGATTTATTACTGACTACATAATCGAATCGGACCTCAGATATTATTTAGTGCATGCTCTTAATTCCGATATAATAATGGGCACATATACTTAGTAGTCATCTCTTTGATTTACCAATGGGCGAGATTTATAGATTAAATCGATAGGCTCGGTAAGTTGGGAGATGATATTATTTATATGGTGTGCCGTAGATTATAGGAGGAAACCGTGTCCTATATATTAGGATGATGATGTCCCCTTGAGGAGCTCATAAGGTTCATCATGTAAACCCTACAGGTGGACTTGGTCCGGCATGATGAAAAGGTTGAGTGGTACTACTCAAGGAGTTAGATGTGGATTAATTAATGGTCAGTAAATTAATTAATCGACGGACATTTGAGATCTTAAACATGGGGAGAAAATGTACAAATAATATATGGAGCCCATATTATCATATGGGGGTTGGTGAGGTAGATCAATGATGATCCTTTAGTGGATTGGATCATCATTAGTGGATCGGACTTTATGTGGGCTTGATCCATGGGTGGCCAAGATCCAACTCCTCCTTATGGTCCCTAATGTATCCTATTAACACCTCATGAAGCTTAGATTCAAAGTATAGAAACAAAACTCTAGATCCAAAGGTGGAGATTAAATCTCTAGATCCGATGGTTGAGATTAAATCTCTAGATCCGACGGTTGAGATTAAATCCATAGAACCAATGGAGGAGATTAATCCAAGGCATAAACCCAACTCTATAAATAAGGCTTATTGTCTTGGACAACAACTTAATGATAAGGGGATTAGGGTTTACTTCCTTTGGAGGTTAGGAATCCTAGTTAGTTTAGGATTAGGTTTTGGTGGCTAGGGTTTTGGGAGCTAAGGGTGGGCGGCCACAAGTGGATGAGGGTTTCCTTCTTCTTCCTAAGGTTGGCCGGCCACTATTCTTCTACTCTCTACTTGGGAATGAGCTCATCCTATTCTTCTTCCCCTCTTCCATGGTCGACCAAAAGGAGAGCTAGGATTAGGGTTTTGAGGCTTAGGGTTTAGGAGGCTTGGGTGGCACCAAATATGGAAGGTTTCTTTCTTCTTCATCCCTTGGTGGCCGGCACCCACAGCCCTATCCCAGCCCTTGGGCAGAATCCAAAGACCCCTTTTCCTTCTCCTTAAGTGGTGGAAACAAGATATAGGGCTTTCCCTTGGTGTCTTGGCCGGTTTCCACCATTATCTCCTTCTCCTTGTTGGCCGGCGGCAAGCATTTCTTTTGTTGCTTGTTGGTTGGCTATAGGAAGGAGATGAGCCTTGTTTCTATTCTTCCTCTTGCTTTGGAAGAGCAAGGAAGGAAGATTTGCAATCTAGGAGCTTCGACTTTTGGTAGAGCGTCGCCCACACGACGTCCGAAAGGAGGAAGGACATACATTAGAAGATCGAGAGGTATATCGATTCTCTAATTTTATATGTTACATGTTTGTATTTGTTTTTCAATTATGAGCATGATATAAATCTGTATATGGCTAAATAATACTTGGATCCCGAGCATAAATACAAAAACCGGCGATCCGGACATCGTCTATTCCACGGCTACTCGTAGAATAGAGGATGGTCGCTTGAACAACTAGTTTGTTCAAGTGACCTCTCTAAACGAATAGCACGACGATGACTTGGTGGTTTGACAATCCCTTTTGTCTAGAATTATTTTTTTTTAATTCGGGGACATCGAAGGGATCGTCATGGACAAGCTACCGAGGTGAAGTGGGAAGCGAAGTTTCCCCTCACGGACTTGATAAGCAAAACCCTTCACAAACCTATCGTGAAAAGGAAATTTAGTCTCTAGAGGAACTCTTATGGACTTAATGGATCTATCAAATCCAATTTTTACCAAGTAACGGTAGTAAGACTAGGGAGGTTTGCGGGGGTCTCGTGACAGGTCCCCTTAGCTGATTATGATCACCTACGCTCGAATACCGTGACAGGGAAATTGAGTTTGATAGGTACAATTGGCGTAGACCTCGAAATGGTCCATTGATTTACCTTAGGACAGGTTCTATCGAAACAACCCTAAGGAGTAGGAGAGAACATAATCACCTTATAAATCGTTGATGCGGTGAAATCCATATCCTGAGATTCCCCCTCAATTATTGACTTTTAGCTCGTTCTTCTCATTCGTTGTTCTTGACTGTTTAGTTTCTTTGCTTAATTCTCAAATTTGATTTGACTAGATAACTTGGTATCACGATCATTCGGTAATTAACCCAATCCCTGTGGGATCATTATTTTTATTACTTGACGTCAACCGTGCACTTGCGAAAATTGACACATCAAGTTTTTGGCACCGTTGTCGGGGATTGGCACTCAATATTGAATTGGGCGTGATTTAGTTAATCTACATTTCTATTTCTTTTTTTATTCTTTTGTCTATTCTGAATTCTTATTTTGGAAGTTACTCTTGTTGTTACATGCACAGATTTAATAGGGAAATTCTCGAAATCGATCTTGAGATAGAGAGAACGTTCCTTGCTAGAAGACGACTCCAGCAACAACAGGAAGAAAATTTGAACTCTAACATGGCTGATCAGAACGAGAATAAACCTTTAAGGGATTACGCAGCGCCTAGTACAAGGGGATTGAGATCAAGTATTAGAAGATCCCCCATTGAAGTGAACAATTTTGAATTGAAACCGACTCTACTTTCTATGGTCCAATAGCATCAATTTGAAGGAGCGCCCACTGAAGATCCTAATCTGCACTTGGAAGTATTTTTAGTGGAAACTATACACAAGGAAGAATGTGAACCATGGATGGTATATGCAGATGAGTCTTCCAAAAAAGAGGGTTACGGGGTAGGAGTAATTTTGATTTCACCACAAGGAGAAGAAGTTAAGCTGACAATTAGACTACATTTCAGAGCCTCTAATAATAAAGCTGAATATGAGGCTTTACTGATAGCTTTGCAAGCTGCTAAAAGTGTAGGGGTAGAGCGGGTAGTTGTATATATGGATTCTCAGTTAGTGGTACAGTAAACTATGGGGGATTTGAGGTTAAGGATGATAAGTGTCAAAAATACTGTGAATTGGTAGAAAAGGCTAAAGGGGATTTTTTGGAAGTATAGATAAAGAGAGTAACTAGGATAGAAAATCAGAGAGTTGATGAGTTGGCTCAGTTGGCTAGTTCACTGGGGAATTGGGGCAGTCGGGACATAATTGCTCAGATTGAACTATTGTCGCAGAATGAAAGAGTGGGAGAGGTCATAGAAGATGACTGGAGGAAGGAGTTGGTGTCGTTCTTTACAAATAAGAGGCTGTCGGACGACCCTGTAAAAGCTTGACAATTTAAGCAGCAAGCAATTCATTTCTGCATGATAAAAGGAATTTTGTATAAAAGGACTTGTGTTGGGCCTTTGCTGCATTGTTTGGGGAAGACAGAAGCAAGTTATGTGCTGAAAGAAGTGCATGAAAGAGATTGTGGCAGTCACATAGGGGGTCGAGCATTAGCGTGGAAGGTATTATTAGCTGGATATTTTTGGCCCACTCTGATGAAGGACTCTATACAGTTGGTACGACAATGTGAGAGCTATCAGAAGCATCACAATTGACAGCATCATCCAACTGAATGTATAAAGGTAGTAGTAGCGGCTTGTCCTTTTGACCAATGGGGTATGAATATAGTAGGACCTTTCTTGGTTGGGACGGGGCAAAAGAAATTCTTGTTGGTAGCTATAGATTATTTCTCTAAGTGGGTGGAAGATGAACTATTAGCCCGTATCACCGAGCATATGGTGTTAAAATTTTTATGGAGGAATATTGTATGTCGCTTTGGTATCCCTCGAAGACTGATATCTGATAATGGGCGGTAATTTCAAGGTAAATGGTTAGCGAAATGTTGCCAAGACTTCAAAATTGAATAGGTGTTCACATTTGTGGCTTATCCCTAGAGTAACGAGCAAGTGGAGGTAACTAATAGAGAATTGGTACATGGGTTAAAAACTAAATTGGAGCATGTAGGAGGTAGTTGGGTAGAGGAGTTACCTAGCATTTTATGGTCTTTTCAAACAACTTCCAGGAGAGCCACAGGGGTCAATCCCTTTAGTATGGTGTATGGTTCAGAGGTTGTGCTACCTATAGAGGTTGGAATTGAATCTGCACGGGTGTTGAGTTATTTCCTAGGCGACAATAGCGTGGTTCGAAGTATGGAATTGGACTTGATTCAAGAAAAGAGGGATATGGCCGCATATAACGCTGAAAGATACAGGGCATAGGTAATTAAATCCTATAATAAAAAGGTAGTGCCTCATTCTTTTCAGGTAGGAGATTTGGTGTTAAAGAAGGTGCTACCAGAAGGAGCTAAGGGTAAGCTCGGACCTAAATGGGAAGGACCCTTTCAAGTGGAAAGCCGAGCGGGAGTGGGGGCTTACTATTTGAAGGATGCCCAAGGAAGATTGTTATCAAGACCTTGGAATGTATATCATTTGTGACCCTATTTTAGTGGATAAGATGTTGTGAAACTTATGTTTTTTTTCCTTTCTCAGAGAGAAAGGATGTGTTGTTGTCATTTAGTTGTTGTAAGAATGTATTGGCAAATTTTGTCAGTAACTTTAGGAAAAGCATGACTATTTGTTTTTAAAGAAAGCAATTTTGCATTATTTGAAAGGAAAGAGTATCATTGAAACTTTTGAAAGGATATGCTTATATTGAAAATTTTTGCTATTGCACAGTGCATAACACTTAGCATATAAAAAGATAAATACATGGTTCTTCATAAAAAGGAAAATGACTGGAATATCTTTTTGTAAAAAAAAAACTAAGGGGAGGAAGAGCCCACAGAGGAATCTCCCCTGATTACTACGAGAACATCTTCTTCGGGAGCTAGTACGGGATTTGTTAGTGATATATGAGAGATGTCCTAAGGCAATCACCTTATGTTTGAACCATTTATATGATAAATGAAGATTCACTATTTAAGTATACATGTTTTCATGTATTTGATTAGATCTTAAACTCATTTACTGAATGTCCACGATATGATTCACATCATGAGAGAATTTGTGATTGGATCACAACTAGTGAGTATCTCTACATGTGTAATTGTGTTGTATCGGAATTATCCCTAGTCGATGAATTGATGGATTTGGACACCATTGATTTTGTCGAGACTAGCACGAGGTATACTCCTTGGTATATCCAAGCAGCCGATTCTCACTGGCTGGAGACATTGTGATGTCCGAAGTTAATCGTGAATGCTAGTTATGGTAACTAGTTCATTGGAGTGACCAGCCGTAAGGCTTCATATGGTTCTCTGCATATATAGATATGTCAATGAAGTTTTTACTGCCGCTTAAGTGTGATGTTCCTTTGACTTGCGGTATTCAAGTCATCTTGATCATAAAGACTTATGCTTTGACATCTTAAGCAAGCATCTCTAAGGAGATGTGGACCCGGGATGATTGGGTGTAAGTCGAAGTGATCGAAGGTGTTTGAATAGCCTATAAAGGATTCACCACTCCTTGCGAGGGGATGTATACCCATGGCCTCTCATCGGATTGTTACTAAAGTCTTTGGCCAAAGCATTACATGTTTAGAGTAAGGTACTCTTCGATACATGTGCAGTAACTAGAATCCATAGGACGAGGAAATGATACTTGGGCTAGGTGTGACGTAGTCAACCTAGTGGGGACTGACACTATAGACCATGTCCTGAACCAAGAGGGTATAAGATGAGTGAGGGGAATGGGGCACGATTCATTCGAGCTATTGAAGGGTTTCAGAAGTAGTTCTGGATCAACCGTTGATCTTTTCGATTAATTGGGGATCATGATGTACTACTAGGTGCCACTCATGATCGTTCTATAATTAATGGTTAATTATAGACGACCAACATAAACCGAGAACCTATTTGGTCACACGCACAACGAGCATAATACGAAGGATTTAAAACGAGCTTGAGAATGAGATTCTCAGACCGAGAGAAACTAGGTTTGGTTGGACCAAACATGGAGCGAGCATGAAATCGTTTCAGTCACAATGGAAGCGTGGATGGGCCGTGTCTTATGAAGACATGATGGATGAACCAAATTGGTTTGGTTCTAATCCATAGGAGGAGAATAAACCAAAGGGTTTGGTTTGTTTTGAACGAATGAACCAAAGTTGGTTCGGTTCATTTTAACTTAAAATAAACCATCATGGTTTGGTTTATTTTAACTTAAATTAATGGAGCGGGTTAACGAACTTTTGGTTATGATCCGATAACGATTAAGAGAATTTGTTCTCTATAAAATAGGGCTTAAGAGTTTTGTTAAGCCCTAATCCAAATCCTTGCAACCCTAAAGTTTCCGCCCACCTCCCTCTCCTCTCCAATTCTTGCCGGCGCCCAACTCCAAGCCGTCGCCCAAGCTTCTTCAACCGGCGTCCAGCAACTGCCGTCCTCCCCACTTGCCGATGTCTAGATGTTGCCGGAGGAGCTCCGGTGATCTTCCTTGACTCCGGCGACAAGGTGAGTATATTGCTTTCCTTATTTGGTCGACGCAAGGTCTCCACCAAAGCTGTCCAGTTTTCTGGACAGCTTATTTCCTTCTTGTTGGAGCGTCATTTGGATGACGTTTGGAGCTTCGAAAGCGGTAGCCTTGCCGGGGATACGATCTCCGGTAATCCTCATAGGTGGAGGACGAAGGATTCATCAAACGGTTGACGAATACCTCTCCGGAGAAGCGAGTTTTTGAGGACTCATTTTGGATCTGAATTTTGATTCAGATCGTGATCTTCTCTCGATCACATCGTCTTCAACATGAGGCTAGTAACCCGTACGAAGACGAGGCTCCTGACTTTGTGAAGTCATCCCGAAGATACTCGGCGTGGATTCGGATAGAGATGATTCTAGCGAGGATCGTTCCGGTTGATGCATTTCTCGCTACATGTGATACGTCAGGTATACGTAGTATAAATTTCCTTTTATTGCAAAATTTGAATTTACGGTTATGTATACACATATTGTACTATGCATGCGTGTGGTGTGTGTGTTGTAATAAATTAGATTTATTATTTTTATTCCTTCCGCTGTGCATATGTTTACGAAACATGTTCGAACACACACTCGCCGCGGTGCTGGAAACCCAACGGTGGTATCAGAGCCCAGGTTGTGTTTCAACATAATCATAAATTTGTTTTGTGATAGTCATAATGGTATTTCTGGAAATTTTCTACTTTTTGAAAGTTAGAAGTATTTATGGAAATTTTTAATTTTGGAAAGTCTAGAAGTATTTATGGAAATCTTCTACTTTTGGAAAGTTGGAAGTATTTATGGAAATTGATATTTTCCATAAATAAAAATATTTGATTAGATTTGGAAATTTATTTCCTAATTTAATCATGATTTGATTTTTAAAATCAAATCTTAAAATATTTTATTTCCATAAGTAGTTTTGATGATTTAGAAAATTGATTTCCTAAATTGACTTTCGTTAATCAACACTTTCCACAAATAAAATATGTGATTAGATTTGGAAATTTGTTTCCTAATTTAATCATGATTTGATTTAGAGAATCAAATCTTAAACATATTTTATTTTCCATAAATAGTTATGATATATAAGGAAATTTTGTACATGACATAATTGTATGCCATGTAATTGCATTAGATGCATATCATTATGCCATGCGTGTCGTGACATGTATGTTAGTGAAAGCCCTAGAGGCAATCATGTGATGATTGTTGTATGGACTTTATTGTATTATATTCCTATTTATAAAGGCATGGTTATTATATATACTTGTATTGGTGCCAAATAACTAAATATAATAATGTCCTTGAGTAGTAGGTTCTTATCTATATCAATCGATTGGTTGAATCGATAATGAGATGATATAGAGAACACTATTCTTAATCATTCCTAGTCAAGTATTAACATTCAGGGACAATGTTAATGCGTAGAGACTAGCATGTAGGTCAACAGGATGACTTGATCTCACAAGTCATGGATATGAGATATCAAGTTGACACATGGGTAAGCATTGGAGAATGTATACTGAATGACCCGCCATGAGAAAGTATCATGGATCATTATATGAGTGTCATATACTTTCTCATGTGACTATTAGTATGACTATTAGTCCTTAGACCTGAAGTCACCATGGTTCCCTACATAAGGAGTTGCATACTTTGGCTTCGTCAAACGTCACCCGTAAATGGGTGGACTATAAAGGCGATTACTGGGTATGTAACAAATTATGCGGAGGGATGTGAGTGATGTAGATGGGATCTATCCCTCCTATATGATGGGGGTGACATCAATATTCTTGATAGAGTGAGACCACGAAGTGCATGGCCATGCCCAAATGAGTCAATATGAGATATTGAGCTCATTTGATTAGAGTGAGTCTACTTGGAGTTCAAGATATAGATTGTACTGAGGATGACACGGTCTATGCCTCGATTGGTCAATCTAGATGTCAAGGATAGAGGGACATTGTCACATATTGTGAGAGTCACAATTAGTAGTCACAAAGGTGATGTTGGAGCTCAACATTCTTGTAACTTGGGTACCAATGATGTGTTGCTAGATACCGCTCATTGCTTATGTTCCTAAATCGGTTTAGGGACATTGCCAACGTTACAAGAACCTATAGGGTCACACACATAAGGACAATTAGATGGAGATTAGGTTCATATAATGAACCATGAGGATTAGGTTCATGGGATGAACCAAATTGGATTAAGAGTAATCCAAATTAGACTAATTGAGTTAGACTCAAGTTGATTCAAGTGTTGAATGTGTCTAATTTAGATTTGATTCATCAAATCAATTTAAATTAATGAATAGAGATTCATTAAATTAAATTGACTTGAGTCAAGTGGTTAGATTTGATCAACCATGGGAGATTAGAGGTCAAGTTTGACTTGACTTGAGAGGGAAGATGAAAGGTCAAGTTTGACTTGACCAAATGTCATGTCATGATGATGACTTGGCATGGCCGGCCAATGATGATGCTCCACATCATCATTGACTTATCAATTGGTGCCACCTCATGAGGGAGACCAAGAGCCATTGGAGTTACATGCATGCATGTAACCTCCCAAGCTATAATGTGGCCGGCCACTTCTAGATCTAAATGGAAATTGATTTTTGGGTAACTCCATCTTCTTCTTCACAACTTCATCTTCTTCCTTGGATCAACTTCCCACAAGCTCTCCCTCTCTCCTTCCTCATCTTGCCGAGCATCTAAGGAGTGCTAGCACACTCAAGATTGCTTTTCTCCACCTTTTGCTTGTGTGGATACCAATAGAGGAGTGTGCACTTGATGCTCTTAAGTTCCGGCGAACCTTTTGGATGAGTGAGATTTGCGAAGGGCGTCGCATCGAGGGTAACGTCCTTATCATATAGATCTAAGGTAGATCTAGGGTTTTATATAAGCACATACATGTTTTAGTTTTAATACATCTTCGCACGGATCCGTGGCCGGGGCTTCCGAGGTTTTCGCAATGCAAAAAGCGGTTTTTGCGGCTCGGAAAAACCCAACAATGTAGATGTATGCCATGTATGTCATGCCATGTAGATAATAGTTATTTGCATGCAAAGAGGATGAAACATAAAAACCCTTACTCAATATTAAAGCCTACACCTTCCATTAATATGGTTAGAACCAGAGTTTCGTTTCTTGTTCGGGTTGTTGGACTCTCTCCAAGCCTGGCTTGAACTCGAACTTGTTCAAACCATGGAATAGTTTAATACTAATATGGTAAGAGTCAGAGGTCAATCGTTATCTTTGGTTGTTGGACTCTCTCCAAGCCGGGCTAATTGGTTGAATGCGCTCTAACCATATTAAAACTATTTCTTGATTAATGGGTTGGCTTTAACCTGGAGTATCGGCTTGTTGGACTCTCTCCAAGGTCGATGTGAAGGGAGGTGAAGTTGGGTGCTATGCATATGATGCATACTTGTTAATGTGTTAACAATCCGATGTATGTGTGAACATTCAATTAGTTGATACCACATTGTGATAGTTGCATATATGTGATATGCAATCAGTATATTTGATACCTACCTTCGTAGTTATGAATGGCTTGTTGGACTCTCTCCAAGGTTGTTCATATCTATGATGGATATCAGTCCATTCGGAGATGAACCTACGATCTCCCGAAGTGATTTTGGGGTTTTTGAAATTTGAAAAATGAATGAGATTTATGAATGTATATTGATGCATTTTAAAATCATTTTCTCATATATGCTCATTTTGTATTTCTAGGTTAATTGATTGATAATGACGTCTTTGAATTTGCTCACTATTTTGGATTCAAACAAATTGACTGGGCCTAACTTCCTGAACTGGCTTAGAAACTTGAGAATTGTTCTCAAGGCGAAAAAGCTAGCATATGTCCTTGAAGAGCCTCTTCCCAACCGTCCTAGGGATGATGCAACTCCAGAACAAATGTTGGTCTATCAGAAACATATGGCAGATTCTGAACTGGCGAGTTGCATCATGCTAGCTACGATGGTACTTGAGCTGCAAAAGCAGCATGAGCATATGGATGCTAATACCATGGTCTTCCATCTTCATGAGTTGTTTAATGAGCAAGCGAGATCCGAAAGGTTCGAAGTCTCCAGGCTCCTCTTCACCACGAAGATGCAAGAAGGTTCGTCTGTAGTGCAGTTTGTGCTAAAGATGAACGGGTACATCGAGCGGCTAGCCACCCTCGGGTTTGTGATGGATCATGAATTAAGTATTGACTTAATTCTGCATTGTTTGCCCAAGAGTTTCTCACAATTTGTGATGAGCTATCGGATGAACAAATTAGAATCCACTATTCCTGAGCTCCTCAATATGCTGAAGACTGTGGAGCCTTCTGTGAAGCATGAGGAGAAAGCGGTTCTATTAGTTGATTCCTCAAAGAAAGGTTCTAAGAGGAAGGCAAAGGAATAAAAGAAAGGGAAGAACAAGAAGGATAAGAAGCCAGAACCAACACAAAAGGGCACTTGCCATCATTGTGGCAAGGAAGGCCACTGGCGAAGAAACTGCAAGATTTATCTTGAGTCCATGAAGAAGAAGAAGGCATTCGATGCCCCATCCTCTTCAGGTATCTTCGTTATTGATTGTCATTCTATTTCCTTAGACACTTGGGTATTAGATACTGGGTGTGGCTCACATATATGTAATGACATACAGGGGCTAAGGAATAGAAGAAGACTCATCAGAGGGGAGTTAAATTTACGAGTTGGCAATGGAGCAAAGGTTGCTGCGGTCGCCATCGAAACTTATTTGCTGAAGCTCCCTAGTGGACTAGTCTTGGAACTGGACAATTGCTATTGTGTTCCTTCTCTAATAAAGAACATTGTTTCTATTTCCTGCTTAAATAGAAATGGTTACCATTTGACATTTAGTAACAATTGTTGTTATATAACTTTGAATGGCGTACTTTATGGAACTGGAACTTTGAGCAATGGTATTTATACGTTGGACGTATCCAATGACATTTTCAATATCGAAGCGAGCAACAAACATGCTCGAAAGGATAATCAATTAGACTCCTACATGTGACATTGTCATCTTGGCCATGCAAGCAAGAAACACATGTCCGAATTACACCGATGTGGAATTCTGGAATGGTTTGAATTGGATTCATACGATACATGCGAATCATGCTTGAATGGCAAGATGACTAAGTTACCTTTTACAGGAAAAGGTGAACGAGTGGGAGAGTTGCTAGGTCTAATACATACTGATGTATGTAGACCTATGTCAACTCAAGCTTTAGGAGGCTATAGCTACTTCATTACCTTCACCGATGATCACTCACGATTTGGGTATGTGTTCTTGATGAAACACAAGTCTAAAGCCTTTGAAAGGTTCAAAGAATTCAGAAATGAAGTAGAGAAACAACATGACAAGAGTATTAAAATACTTCGATCGAATCGAGGTGGTGAATACTTAAGTCAAGAGTTTCTTGATTATCTAAGAGACAATGGTATATTGTCTCAATGGACTCCGCCATATACACCACAACATAATGGTGTATCTGAGAGGCATAACCGGACCTTGTTGGACATGGTCAGGTCAAAGATGAATCATACGAATCTTCCCAAGTCCTTTTAGGGCTATGCACTTCAGACAGCTATTTACTTGTTAAACAGAATACCAACCAAGGTAGTCTCCACTACTCCATTTGAGATATGGAATAGTAAGAAACCTCATGTATCTTACTTGAAGATATGGGGTTGTCCTGCTTATGTGAAGTGGACTGTATTAGACAAATTGGATGCTAAGTCTGATAAATGTCTATTTATTGGATACCCTAAGGAAACAAGGGGTTACCAATTCTATCATCCTATAGAACAAAAGGTGTTTGTTTCAAGGCATGCTGTGTTTCTAGAAAAAGAGTTTCTCTTGCAAGAAAATAGTGGGAGTGTCATCGAGCTTGAGGAGGCTCGAGAGACTCAAATAGACATTGATGAGATACCTGGTGAAGCACAACAGCCGATAACTCATAGTGATGAGCAATCGGCTGGACCTATTGAAACACCACATCTTCGTATATCTGGTAGAACACGCAATATTCCTGAGAGATATGGATTTCTCGTAAGTGAATCGAACGACGTGTTACTCATTGATGATGAGGAGCCTACCAGTTATGAAGAAGTTCTGACAAGTTCAGAAAGGGATAAGTGGCTTGAAGCCATGAAGTCGGAAATGAATTCCATGTATGAAAACCAAGTTTGGAACTTGGTTGACCCACCTGAAGGCATCAAGCCTATAGGGTGCAAGTGGGTTTTCAAGAAGAAAACAAACATGGATGGTAATGTGATTACCTATAAGGCTAGATTGGTGGCGAAAGGATATCGTCAAAAGTAAGGAGTTGATTATGACGAAACCTATTCGCCTATAGCTATGCTTAAATCCATTCGGATGCTCTTGGCCATAGCGGCTCATTATGATTATGAGATATGACTGATGGATGTGAAAACAATTTTCCTTAATGGAAACTTGCTCGAGGACGTGTATATGAGACAACCTAAGGGTTTCACATCGGTTGATAAAACAAAGGTATGCAAATTGCGACGGTCCATATATGGATTGAAGCAAGCCTCCCAGAGCTAGAATATCCGTTTTGATGAGACAATCAAAAAGTTTGATTTCTCACAAAATCCAGACGAACCTTGTGTGTACAAGAAGGTTAGTGGGAGTGCAGTCGTGTTCATAGTATTGTATGTCGATGACATATTACTTATAGGAAACGATGTTTCAATCTTACAGTCAGTTAAGATTTGGTTGTCCAAGACATTCTCCATGAAAGATCTGGGAAAAGCAACCTACATCCTCGGGATTAAGATCTATAGAGATAGATCAAAATGGTTGCTTGGTCTTTCGCAGTCTACATATATAAACCGAGTGCTAAAGAGGTTTAGCATGTCGGAATCCAAGAAAGGTTTCCTACCCATCAGGCATGGGATACACCTTTCGAAGTCTATGTGTCCGCGCACAGAAGATGAGAGGATTTGCATGAGTAAGATTCCCTATGCATCTGCAATAGGATCTATCATGTATGCTATGTTATGTACAAGGCCCGATGTATCATATGCTCTGAGTGTCACGAGCATATACCAGTCTGATCCAGGAATGGATCCTTGGGTGACTATTAAGACGATCCTTAAGTACTTAAGAAGAACTAAGGGTACGTTCCTAATATATGGAGAAGGGTACATGGTGATACGTGGGTATACGGATGCCAGCTCCAGACAGACAAGGATGATTCCATGTCTCAGTCTGGGTATGTATTCACCTGGAATGGAGGCGCAATAAGTTGAAAAGGTTCCAAGCTTTACACTATAGCGGATTCTGCCACTAAGGCAGAATACATTGCAGCTTTGGAAGTAGTAAAGGAAGCGGTTTGGATCAAGAAGTTCATTTATGAACTTGGTGTGATTCCAGCCATTGTTGAAGCAATACCTGTCTACTACGACAACAATGGAGCAATTGCACAGGCGAAAGAGCCAAGGTCTCATCAACGATCCCAACATGTGCTTCGCCGCTACCATCTTATCAGAGAGATCATCAGTAAGAAGGAAATACAAATCAAGAAAATCCCCACTGAAAGGAACTTAGCGGATCCTTTGACTAAGGCATTACCTCAAAGTAAGTTTGAGGGTCATGTTAGAGCTTATGGTATTGGATACTGTAGCGATTGACATTAGGTCAAGTGGGAGTTTGTTAGTGATATATGAGAGATGTCCTAAGGCAATCGCCTTATGTTTGAACCATTTATATGATAAATAAAGATTCACTATTTGAGTATACATGTTTTCATGTATTTGATTAGATCTTAAACTCATTTACTGAATGTCCACGATACGATTCACAGCATGAGAGAATTTGTGATTGGATCACAACTAGTGAGTATCTCTACATGTGTAATTGTGTTGTATCGGAATTATCCCTAGTCGATGAATTGATGGATTTGGACACCATTGATTCTCTCGAGACTAGCACGAGGTATACTCCTTGATATATCCAAGCAGCTGATTCTCACTGGATGGAGACATTGTGATGTCCAGAGTTAATCATGGATGCTAGTTATGGTAACTAGTTCATTGGAGTGACCAGCCGTAAGACTTCATATGGTTCTCTGCATATATAGATATGTCAATGAAGTTCTTACTGCCACTTAAGTGCGATGTTCCTTTGACTTGTGATATTCAAGTCATCTTGATCATAAAGACTTATGCTTTGACATCTTAAGCAAGCATCTCTAAGGAGATGTGGACCCGGGATGATTGGGTGTAAGTCGAAGTGATCGAAGGTGTTTGAATAGCCTATAAAGGATTCACCATTCCTTGCGAGGAGATGTATACCCATGGCCTCTCGTCGGATTTACTAAAGTCTTTGGACAAAGCATTACATGTTTAGAGTAAGGTACTCTTCGATACATGTGCAGTAACTAGAATCCGTAGGACGAGGAAATGATACTTGGGCTAGGTGTGACGTAGTCAACCTAGTGGGGACTGACACTATAGACCATGTCCTGAACCAAGAGGGTATAAGATGAGTGAAAGTAATGGGGCACGATTCATTCGAGCTGTTGAAGGGTTTCAGAAGTAGTTCTGGATCAACCGTTGATCTTTTCGGTTAATTGGGGATCATGATGTACTACTAGGTGCCACTCATGATCGTTCTATAATTAATGGTTAATTATAGACAACCAACATAAACCGAGAACCTATTTGGTCACACGCACAACGAGCGTAATCCGAAGGATTTAAAACGAGCTTGAGAATGAGATTCTCAGACTGAGAGAAACTAGGTTTGGTTGGACCAAACATGGAGCGAGCATGAAATCGTTTCAGTCGCAATGGAAGCGTGAATGGGCCGTGTCTTATGAAGACATGATGGATGAACCAAATTGGTTTGGTTCTAATCCAATAGAGGAGAATAAACCAAAGGGTTTGGTTTGTTTTAAACGAATGAACCAAAGTTGGTTCGGTTCGTTTTAACTTAAAATAAACCATCATGGTTTGGTTTATTTTAACTTAAATTAATGAAGCGGGTTAACAGGCTTTTGGTTATGATCCGATAACCATTAAGAGAATTTGTTCTCTATAAAATAGGGCTTAAGGGTTTTGTTAAGCCCTAATCCAAATCCTTGCAATCCTAAAGTTTCCGCCCACCTCCCTCTCCTCTCCAAGTCTTGCCGGCGCCCAACTCCAAGCCGCCGCCCAAGCTTCTTCAACCGGCGTTTAGCAGCTGCCGTCCTCCCCACTTGCCGACGTCTAGCTGTTGCCGGAGGAGCTCCGGTGATCTTCCTTGACTCCGGCGACAAGGTGAGCATATTGCTTTCCTATTTGGTCGACGCAAGGTCTCCACCAAAGCTGTCCAATTTTCTGGACAGCTTGTTTCCTTCTTGTCGGAGCGTCGTTTGGACGACATTTGGAGCTCCGACAGCGGTAGACTTGCCGGGGATATGATCTCCGGTAATCCTCATAGGTCGAGGATGAAGGATTCGTCAAACGGTTGACGAATACCTCTCCGGAGAAGCGAGTATTTGAGGAATCATTTTGGATCCGAATTTTGATTCGGATCGTGATATTCTCTCGATGACATCGTCTTCAACACCAGGCTAGTAACCCGTACGAAGACAAGGCTCCTGACTTTGTGAAGTCATCCTGAAGATACTCGACATGGATACGGATAGAGACGATTCTAGCGAGGATCGTTCCGGTTGATGCCTTTCCCGCTACACGTGATACGTCAGTTATACGTAGTATAAATTTCCTTTTATTGCAAAATTTGAATTTACGGTTATGTCTACACATGTTGTACTATGCATGCGTGTGGTGTGTGTGTTGTAATAAATTAGATTTATTATTTTTATTCCTTCTGCTGTGCACATGTTTACGAAACATGTTCGAACACGCACTCGCCGCGGTGCCGGAAACCCAATAGGGATTTGATGGAGCTCACTATTGTAGTGTTGGAGGATGCCATAAGAGGTTGCCAAAGGAAGGGAACGGGGAATGAAAGGGCCCAACGAAAAGTTGGGGACGATATGCGGAAGTTACTGTGGAACGAGTCTGTGATTCAATGGAAGAATTAGTGTCAGAGCTTATAACAATGGGATGGGAAGGAGAAGCCATGGGGCGAAGAAAGGGTAAAGATAAAAAAGGAAAAGATGAAGGAGGAAGATTGAGGGTTCAGTTTTTATAGGAAAAAGCTAAGGGAGGAAGATAATGGGATAAGTGAAGTTTCCCAGGAGTTGTAAATGATACCGAGGGGGTTGAAAATTTAAGGAGTTATTAATTTTAATAGTAGCATCGTGGAAATATAAATCTTGGGGTTGGAGGGAAAAGAAGGGTTGTTTGTGGAATTATGCGTGTGATATAGCGATGGCCTGCTTCCAAGGCTGTAAGGGCGGTAAAGGAGAAGAGTTGTTTACGGAATTATGCATGTGATAAAGCGATGGCCTGTTTCCAGGGTAGTAAGGGCGGTAAAGGAGAAGTGTTGTTTGTGGAGTTGTGCGTGTGATAGAGCGATGACCTACTTCTAGGACAGTAAGGGCGGTAAAAGAGAAGGGGTGTTTCCGGAATTATGCGTGTGATGGAGAGATGGCTTGCTTCCTGGGTAGTAAGGGCAGTAAGGATGATTAAAAGGAAGGGTTATTTTGAGAATAAAAGTTTGTTTGAATGGTAATTTATTTCTTGAGTTGTTATGGCTTAGGATAAGCTGCATTTCTGATTAGGGTGTTACTTTAGTAAAGGAATAGGGCATAGAGCGTGATTAGTTAAAATGTGAGCGCCTTGTGTTTTTTACTTAAAGAATAATTGAGGAAGATTTATTAACAAGGTGATAGGATGTGAATCAGTAGCGTCCTTGAGTCGATCATGTAAAGCATTGCAGAATATATGATGTGTTCGCAGAAAAAACAAAGTAATAAAGGTAAGATAAATGTTGTTATGATAGGTACAAGTTACATTTTTCCATCAGGAGGAAATGGAAAAGATAGTAGTTTAGGGGAAGTATGGTTAATGGTACTGCCCATGTCTAAAAAGCTAAGGGAGTGCCTGGGAGGAGGGTAACCAGTTGCTTTAAATTAGTCGATGTAGTCTTGAAAGCCCCAGTGAAGAAAAGTGAAACCTCTGTCCAGGAACATATCATTGATGGCAGCAAAAGTCCAAGAGTTTTCATGGGAAGTGCTGGTTCCTTCTGAGACTGGTCAAGACCTCAAGAGATCTAGGGTATTTGCAGGTAACTGGTATGGAATTGCAGAGTTGATAGTTTGGTACGGTCAGCTTGTGCTTTTATAAGAGAGCTTGTAATTCTCTTTCGAGTCATTGGCCGGTTTGTTGAAGTATTGATTCTCTGGCTTGATACCCTTGTAGTTCCTTCTTAAGAGTGTTAGTATACTGAATTCATTGGTTGTTCAGGTGATGGATGTTGATGATGCCCTAAATAAAAAGGGGGGGAGGTATTAGTATCAGAAAAAAAGAAAATGGGAAAGTAATATGCTAATCTCGTTAATACTGGATAGTAGGGAGTCCGAGGGATCAGGTACTGAGGGTAAGGAGAGAGGTGTTGGTGGAATCTGGTAGATAGGATGGGGTTGAAGAGTAAGTGTTAGTGGAGGAGGATGAGGGGGAGTAGGATGGTTACGGGATGATAAAGGGGTAGCATCGACAGCTTGTAGTTGGAGTGACTCGGGAAAAAAGAAATTAAGTTGAAATTTACATGTTTTGTAATAGTATATAGGGACGTAGTAAGCAAAGAAAAGAGGAGATATCTTACCAAGTGTGCCAGCCGACTGTAAGGAATAGTTGTTCCTGATGAGCGATATTGCAGATTTGGTTAATAGCTGGTTTAGGTCAAACTGATCTTCTGAAAGTAGTAGGAAAGTAGTTGTTCTTGAAGAGTAAGTGTTAGTGGAGGAGGATGAGGGGGAGTAGGATGGTTACGGGATGATAAAGGGGTAGTATCGGCAGCCTGTAGTAGGAGTGACTCTGGAAAAAAGAAATTAAGTTAGAATTTACATATTTTGTAATAGTATATAGGGACGTAGTAAGCAAAGAAAAGAGGAGATATCTTATCAAGTGTGCCAGTCGACTGTAAGGGATAGTTGTTCCTGACGAGCGATATTGCAGGTTTGGTTAATAGCTGGTTTAGGTCAAATTGTTCTTCTGAAAGTAGTAAGGTCATCATTTGGTATTCTTTATTATCTCGATAAGAGCCTAAGGAAGGTCGGGGAGGAATGGTAGTTAGCCATGTGGAGGGGAAAGGAAAAAGAGAGGGGGAATGCACGAAGAAATAGTGTTCTTTCCAGCCTTTGTGGGAAGAAGGGATGCCTGTGAGAAATTGAAAGTCTGATCGGACTTGAAAGTAGAATATGCCTATTTTGGATGATTTTATTTGGAAAAAGCAATGGAAAAGGAAGGCTGAGAGGGTAATGGATAAAAAAGAAGTGATAAGGTAAAATCCTAGCATAAATCGGAAGGAGTTTGGGCTCAGTTGGTTTAAGGGAATGGAAAAATATTCTGATATTTCAAGAAGAAAGGGATGAATAGGGAAGAACAAGCCAACTTCTATTTGCTCCAAGAAGAAAGCTTTAGTGCGTCCGGGAGGATGATGGGGGCATTCGGTTGAGTTGGTTGCAATAATATGATAGTCAGAGGGGAGTTGTATTCGAGAGGGCAAGGATCGACAGTGTTCCCCTGTCATTTTGGATCGTATGGAAGCAAACCAGGGTCGAGGGATTGAGGTGATAGGCTACATTTTTTGGAAAGTAAAGGACAGTGAGGCTAGAGGGGTTTCTTGGTAAGATTATAGTAGGAAGGGGTTTTTGTAATTGTAGATAAGGGAAAAAGCTAGATAGGAGGGAAATAACAACTTTTTCCATTGGATGTGGTAAAGTTGTGATGTGAGGATTAAGGGGCATAGGTTTGTTGTAGAGGATTCGTTGACCGCTAGAGGGGGGGGGGGGTGAATAGCTTGTTTCAATACGTCGATGGTGTTGGATCGATGCGGTTCGCTAGAGGGGGGGGGGGTGAATAGCGAAAAAAAACTTTTTCTTTCGAATTCGTTTCAAGACAAATATACGCAGCGGAAATGTAAATAAAAACTAAAAGAGACAAATAGTTTTTTACTTGGTTCGTAGCCTTCGGCTACTACTCCAAGGCCCTAACGGTCCTAGACCGTGTACGGAGGGCAATTCACTAAAACACTCCTCCTCGTTGGAGGTAGGAGTTTACGATTACAAAAAAAAACTTTCGAAGCACAAGATAGAGAGACACACCCTCTCTTCTATTAAAATGAAAATGCAACGAAAGAAAGCCTCGATTAACAAACTAATTGCAAGATTAAAAGAAATGACAAGACAAGATTATACCAACAACTCGAAGATAGGACTTAAACTAGGGTTGAAGACTTCGTTGTCGTAGAGTTGTCGGAGAGTCGCAGCGTTGCGGAGGCTTTTGAGCACTTAGAATTGATGATGAAACCCTAGGTTTGACCCTCCTTTTATAGCCTTTGAGCCCCTTTTCGAGAGGAACCCTAGCCAATCACAATTGAGCATCACTCTCCTTGAAATTTGGTGATAAACCTTGACTTCTCGAGGCTGATCCTTTGACCATCACGATCGATGGGCCATCATCGATCGATGGCAAGATCGCCGAGTGTTGACCTCCGGCAATGATCGATCGATTCGGCAATGAGTCCTCCAAGTCGGGCAATGATCGATGCTTGTTGCAAGTCAAAGTTAGCTCAATAAAAACATAATTTCGACGGTCGTCGACCGTCCGATCTCGACCTAGACCATCTATAGGATGTCTTTGGTCGGATCTACGCTTAAGATCATCCCCGTAACGAGGATACGACCTCACTTACGCTCGCACACACGAGCTTACCTCGATACTTACATGTTTCTTTTGCTTCCGGCCTTACACTCGCTTCCTTCGGCTCCCTCCGAAGTCACTTGAGTGTCGCCCGACCACTGCGGCTTCCTCCGGGTGTCGCTAGCCTTGACTCACTATAGCAATTTACTGCACACTCGATTCAGCTCGTGAGATAATGACATGAGATTAACTTTGTATCGTTTGCTATAATCAAAACTCAGGTTCGACTTAGGTGCCTACTGCACCAACAATCTTCCCCTTTTTGATTTATGGCAAACCCACATACAAAGTTAAGAAAAAACAAATTAAGTGCATTAAGTAAAATGAGCAAGAGATATGCATGAATGTGTAGGAGTAAAAACTCTTTTTCAAGTGTTCTCGAGGAATCCTCCCTTGACCGAGGGTGAGTACTTGAGAAAGGGTTTTAACTCTCCCCCTTGATATTTGCTAAAAAAAAAGTTAAGTGACCGAAATTACTTAACATTGGCCATAGTGTTTAAAATAAGTTTTAAGTTAAGAAATCAAAAAATTGATTTCTTAACCTTGGCCTTTACTTCCATTTTGTTAACAATTTAACTTAAAGTTAAGTAAATTATTTTTTTTGTATTGTTAACGAAAACAAGTTAACTAAATGTGTTTAAGTTAAGAACTCCCTTAACTTTAAAGTTAAGTAAGTCTTGGCCAAAAAAAAATTGATCCCTTAACTTTGGCCTTTTTCTCCCCCTTTTTCCATATATCGAAAAGGGTGAGGCACCTAAGTGGAATAAAAAATAAGTTTTAATTTTAAAGTCCAAGCATGTTCCACATTATTTTGAAAATAATATACTGAAAATAAGTTCATCTATAAAATGTTCGACTCATATTTGGCTTGATTGATATGAAGGATCAATCAGTCCTGGTCAGAGTCGGTTAGTATGTATGATTATACTCCGTGGTTCATAGCGATGCACTAGCTCTACATCTGGAACCAGGAGTAAGGTCCTAACATCTCACACCCATCTACATGGCTAAGTACACAAACACATTAGTCCTATGTGTTGTGAGATGTATTGGCTCCTTAAATCTATAGGTGCATGATATCTAAGGTATGTCCTATGCTAGTTTCATAAAAATGAAATTAAAGAAATAGTAGAAAGAACATATAATTTGCAAGTACCTATTCTATTACGCACATGCCCAATTTTCGTCTTAATAGACTAAATTCGGCTTCGGGTAGGGGTTTAGTAAATAGGTCTGCCAAGTTAGACTTCGATTCGACGTATTCGAGTTGTATGGCTCAGTTGGCCACATGTTCTGAATGAAATAGGTGTTTGACCTCCATATGTTTGGTCCTAGAGTGACATATCAGATTCTTTGTAAGATTAATTGAACTAATGTTATCTCTTGAAGTTTAGTATTCGTAAAGTCTAACTTAAAGTCGCGGAGTGTGCTTCATCCAAGAAGTTGCGTGACACACTCACCCATCGCGATGTATTAAACCGGTGGTAGATAAAGCAACAGTGTTGCTTCCTCTGCAACTCACTAGACTCGAGTAGAAGTTGACAACAACCACTCGTGCTCTTTCTATCGAGCTTACTCTGGCATAGTCGAATCGGATGGCCAGTTAGTTGAACTCGGTAGATCTAGGATACCAAATACCGACATTAAGTGTGACCCTTTAGATATCTAAGGATAGCAACTAGGGTTAGGTGAGACTCCTTTAGCAGGTTTGAAACACAGGCGCACATACTTACTTGAATAGGATGTCGGTCGACTCTTGATTAAGTATAGGAGACTTCCTATTCGCTCCTATAGTACTTTAAGCCAATGGACTTACTTTCTAAGTCTTCTCCTATGTTAACATTAATCGCCATTGGGGTGTTTATTATCTTAGCGTCTTGCATTCCAAATCTTTTAATTAACTCCTTAGTGTATTTTTGTTGATATAGGTATATACCATCCTTAGTTTGTTTAATTTGTAGACCTAAAAGAAACTTAACTTCGCCTGCAAGTTCATTTGAACTCACTTTCCATGAGTGAAATGAACTCGTTTAGTAAGTGAGTTAGAGGTTCCAAAAATTATATAAATCTCACGTAAATTTGAGCTATGAATATTTCTTTACCTAAGGTTTTTCTGAAGAGAGTTGGGTCAACTAAGCCTTGGTTAAACCCTTTTGACTTAAGATGGATTGAAAGTCTCTCGTACCAAGCTCGAGAGCTTGTTTAAGTCCATAGAGAGCTTTCTTAAGTTTTAGAACATGGTCGGGTTTATCTAGATTTTGAATCCGGGGTTGGCTAACATAAACTTCTTCTTTAATGTATCCATTTAGGAATGCCGACTTAACATCCATTTGAAAGCGGCTTAAATCCTCGATGTGCGGCATAAGCTAGCAACATTCGAATGGATTCGAGTCTAGCTACTGGGGCATAGGTTTCGTCGTAATCTAAGCCTTCGACTTGACTAAACCCTTTGGCGACTAACCTAGCCTTGATTCTAACTACTTCACCTTTATCATCAAGCTTATTTCGAAACACCCACCTTGTTCCAATTATCGTTTTGTCTTTAGGTGGTGGTACTAATTCCCACACTTCATTCCTAGTAAATTGAGCTAGCTCTTCTTGCATTGCAATAATCCAATCGGGATCAAGAAGAGCTTGTTCAATTGATTTGGGTTCTATCTTTGAAATTAAGGAAATTTGACTAAGGTTCCTATAGGATGCTCTAGTTTGAACTCCTAGATTAGGATCTCCTATCACTTGATCGATAGGGTGGTTAGTTTGAATCCTAGATTGGGTTGGGTTTGTGTCAACTAATGCTTGATCAATTGAGTGACTTGGTTGAACACTAGTTTGACTCGGATCACTTGTCACTTGGTCGACAAGAGAAGTTGGTTGATGTGGATTAGACTCGATCTCAGGGTCGAAGACGAGTTTGGTATCAGTGGGCTCAACACTTGGGGTCATTAAGGGTTTTGTAGGTTCGGGTACTTCATTGAACACTACATTAATAGTCTCTTCGACTTTAAGGGTATCGTGGTTATATACCCTATAGGCCCTACTCGTGGTTGAGTATCCTAAGAAGATTCCGGTGGAGGTTTTGGATTTGAATTTCCCTAGGTGGTTCTTAGTATTTAAGATATGTACCTTACATCCAAATACCCTAAAGTACTTGATGTTGGGCACTTTATTGTGATAAATCTCGTAGGAGGTCTTAAGGTGCCTCTTTACCATAAGGATCCTATTCTTGACATAGCAAGCCGTGCTAACGGCTTCTGCCCAAAACCTATCGGGTAGGTCGTATTCGTTCAACATGGTCCTAGCAGCTTCTTGTAGAGTTCGGTTTTTCCGCTCCACTAGGCCATTTTGTTGAGGGGTCCTAGGGCAAGAGAATTCATGGTGGTATCCGTTTAGGTTACAGAAGTCGGTGAACCTTTGATTTTCGAATTCACCACCATGATCGCTTCTAAGTCTTTTAACCTTAAGGTTTTTTTGATTCTCGATTAATTTGAATAGATTAATTAATTGATCTAGGGTATCATTTTTATGTTTGATGAACCTAACCCAGGTAAACTTGGAGTAGTCGTCAATTATGACTAAGCAATATTGACTTCTATTGAGTGACTTGGCTCCATGTGAATCGAATAGATCCATATGCAGGAGCTCAAGTACACTTGAGGTTCGTTCTTGGTTAGTTAACTTGTGTTGTGTCCTAGGTTGTTTTCCTTGTTGACAAGCATTACAGATTTTATTAACCAAATTATTGAGGTTGGGTAAGCCTCTGACTAAGCCACTCTGACTCATCTTTTGGACGAGTCTTGGGTGCGAGTGACCGAGTTGTCGGTGCCACAACCATGATTCCTCTTCCTGTGTCATAAGACATTTGGCTGAGGATTTGATTAAGTTAATTGTATAAATGTTATTTGTTCTAGTTCCTTTGAGAATTGTTTTAGCTGTTTTATTTGTTTTAATTACACATTTATTATCTAAAAATACGACCTTATAGTTATTGTCACATAATTGGCTTACGCTAAGCAGGTTATATTCAAAATTCTCTACAAGTAATACATTTTTAATAACAAAATTCGAGTTAAGCTCGATATCACCTAATCCGATGATTTTGAGCTTGCCGTTATTCCCAAAGGCTACCGATCCTTGTTGTTTGAATCGAAGCTTCGTGAATTTGAGTTGATCCCCGGTCATGTGTCAGGAGCAACCGCTGTCCAACATCCATTGATCCTACACACAAGGTGGTTGGATTGGATGTTAGATTTTTTATATTATTTTTTTAAAAAAAAATTGGTTGTAAGTTTTTAAACCTAGGTCATCTCACCTGTGTTTATATGATCAAGCATGTTATACTTATGTGTTTTTTGTGAGATGACTTCCAATTAGGTTGATTAAGTGCATTTAGGTTCAAGTAATTTTATGTTTGATTTGGATTTGACCCTAGGTTTGTCAAGTTTACCTTTTCAAGATCATGACTTCCAGGTCGTGGCGAGGCACAGGGGCCTTCTTTTATCGGATCATCGACCACTTCCTTAGACAAAGCCATTTTCAAGAAAATGATGACTTGACTCACCTAAGACTATTTCTTGGTCTAACTGGTTATTTTTGAAAAGAGGCTCCCCGAGGCTCAATCTTTTCGAAGGATTTTAGTTGGTTATGTATGTGTTCTAAGTGAGTTCACAAGTTAAAAAAAAAACAAAACAAAAAAAAAAATTCTAAGCATGCAATTTCTAAGTTAAAGCACAAACATGTTTTGTACTGGCTCCCCCTAGGCCGTTGAATCGGTTCGGTCTATCCACATAGTGGATTTGGTCCTTGGGAACCCAGTACGGGTTGGATCATAGAGTTGAAATCAAAAAGTTCTTAGGGACCCATACTTGGACATGTTTCCTATGTCGACTTACAATCGACATATACGACCTATTAGTCGTGTTTGAGTTAAACCCTAGTCCAGCCTTGTTGTACACGGCCCTTTGAGATCCAAGTAGGAGGTCAAGTCCTTTGGATCCCGAAGTGAACCTTTCCAACGTGTTCCTAAGATCTTCAACTTAACTTTTCAAGAGAAGAGTTCTCAACTTCGAGCTTTTCAACTCGAGTTGAGTCCTTCTCTTGAACTCGACTAGTCGAAGAGGTTAGGGAGACCTCGTGTTTGAGGAGTTTAACTGTTGGGTTTCCGGCACCGCGGCGTGTGTGTGTTCGATCACGTTTTGTAAACATGAACACAGCGGAAGCAATAAAAATAATAAATCTACATTTATTACAACACACACAACGCACGCATGCATATTACAACAAGTGTAGACATAACCGTAAATTTAAATTTGCAATAAAAGGAAATTTATCTACGTTATACCTTTCGTATGACGTGTAGCGGGAATGGCATCAACCGGAACGATCCTCGCTAGAATCATCTCTATCCGTATCCACGCCGAGTTCCTCGGGATGACTTCGCTAAGCCACGAACTTCGTCTTCGTACAGGTTACTAGCCTCGTGTTGAAGACGACGTGATCGAGAGATGATCACGATCCGAATCAAAATTCGGATCCTAATACGAGTTCTCAAAACTCGCTTCTCCGGAGAGGTATTCGTCAACCAATTGACGAATCCTTCGTCCTCCACCTCAGAGGATTACCGGAGATCGAATCCCCGGTAGTTTAGCCACTGTCGGAGCTCAAACCGTCGTCCAAACGACGCTCCGACGAGAGGAGAAGAAGCTGTCCAGAAAACTGGACAGCTTGGTGGAGGAGTAGGCGCCGGCCAAAACAAGGAAGCCAAGTGCTCACCTTTTCATCGAGGCCTAGGAAGATCACCGGAGGGTCGCCGGAGGATCACCTGCCAGCTTGGGCGCAAGGACTTGGACGGGCGGCACAAGAAGTGGCTTAATTATCCATTAAGCCCTCTTTTATAGAGAACTAATTCTCTTAATGGTTATTGGATCATAACCATTAGGCCCGTTAACCCGCTCCATTAAGATAAGTTAAAATAAACCAAACCATGATGGTTTATTTTAAGTTAAAATGAACCGAACCAACTTTTGGTTCATTCGTTTAAAATAAACCAAACCCTTTGGTTTATTCTCCTCCATTGGATTAGAACCAAACCATTTTGGTTTATCCATTACGTCTTCATAAGACTCGGCCCATCCACGCTTCCATTGCGACTGAAACGATTTCATGCTCGCTTTATGTTTGGTCCAACCAAACATAGTTTCTCTCGATGCGACTTCGTTCCAGTTGCATGTTGCTAGAAATAGTCAAAATTTAATGGTAGGCATATTAGGAATTAAGCTAAATTCGATTAAGGAATTCATAGTAACCATTAATTATAGAGCGATCATGAGTGGCACCTAGTAGTACATCATGATCCCCAATTAACCGAAAAGATCAGCGGTTGATCGAACTATTTACGAAACCCTTGATGGCTCGAATGATTAATTGCCCCATTCCCTTCACTCATCTTATACCCACTTGGTTGGGACATGGTCTATAGTGTCGATCCCCACTAGGTGACTCGTCGTCACCTAGCCCAAGTATTCATTTCCTCGTCCTCACAGTTCTAGTTACTCCACATGTATCGAAGAGTACCTTACTCTAAACATGTAATGCTTTGGCAGACTTTAGTAACAATCCGACGAGAGGCCATGGGTATACATCTCCTCGCAAGGAGTGGTGAATCCTTTATAGGCTATTCAAACACCTTCGATCACTTCGACTTATACCCAATCATCCCGGGTCCACATCTCCTCTGAGATGCTTGCTTAAGATGTCAAAGCATAAGTCTCCATGATCAAGATGACTTGAATCGCCAAGTCAAAGAACATCGCACTTAAGCCCGCGATAAGAACTTCATTGACATATCTATATATGCAGAGAACCATATGAAGTCTTACACGGTGGTCACTCCAATGAACTAGTTACCATAACTAGCATCCACGATTAACTCGGACATCACAATGTCTCGGCCCGGTGAGAATCATTTGCTTGGATACACCAAGGGTATACCTCGTGCTAGTCTCGGAAATTGATGGTGTCCAAATCCATCAATTCATCGACTAGGGATAATTCCGATACATCACAATTACACATGTAGAGATACTCACTAGTTGTGATCCAATCACAAATTCTCTCATGCTGTGAATCGCATCGTGGACATTCAGTAAATGAGTTTAAGATCCAATCAAATACATGAAACATGTATACTCAAATAGTGAATCTTCATTTATCATATAAATGGTTCATACATAAGGCGATTGCCTTAGGACATCTCTCATATATTACTAACATTAACCTCCTCAACAAGGGTCTCGACTTTGGACTCGAACTTAGCTAATTTCCTAGACAAAAACCTAACCATATTATGTAAAGTATTAAATAAAGTTCGACTCACTTTAAGGGTATCTTTTGAACCGGATGCGTATCCGTGGCTTGACTTGAAGGTAGCTTCGTAGTCCGAGTCATCCTCAGGTTCGGACTCAAGTTCAGGTTCGGTCTCCGTGTCTGACTCAATCGATTTCGCCATGAAGACGTGGTCTTCGTCTTCTTCGGATGACGCTTCTTCCCATGTCGCGTTGAGGGCCTTCTTGTGCTTAGGTGCTTGGTGGTTGAGCTTGGGGCACTCGAACTTGATATGTCCAAACCTGTTACACTCATAACACCTAATATTAGAACTTTTAGGCTTACCTTGGTTGGGTCGAGTCGTGGTTCGCTTTCGTCCCTTGGCTATCCTTCGAGCTAGGTTCATTAGTTCGGCAGTCAACTCCGGGTCAACTTCTTCTTCGGACTCGTCTTCCTCCTCAGTTGGTGGTGGCTTGCTTGCGATTTTCTTCTTCTTTGAACCTGCAAACAAGGCTATACCCCTCTCGGGTTCCGAGTTGGACTGCTCATGTAATTTGAAATCTGAGAATAATTCGTCTATTCTAACTTTAGAAAGGTCCTTGGAGACCTTGTAGGCGTCGACCATGGATGCCCACAAGGTAGTCCTCGGAAAAGAGTTTAGAACATACCTTATAAGGTCGCGGTTTTCGACCTTTTGCCCGATTGCGTGTAGGTTGTTGACGATGTCCTGGACGCGGGCGTGCAATTGTGTTGTCGTCTCGTGTTCCTGCATTTTTAGTGTGTACAATTTATTGAACAACAAATCACGTTTGCAAACCTTAGCTTGATCCGATCCTTTGTGTAACTCGATCAACCTCGTCCAGAGATCTCTTGCTCTGATGAAGGGTCCGACTCGGTTCAGCTCCTCCTTGGATAGCCTGCACTGCAGGATTTGAGTCGCCTTTGCATCTGCCTCGACTTGTCGTTTAGTGGCAATGGACCACTGATTGTAATCCAAGGATTCACCTTCTTCATTAGTAGGAAGGGTGAACCCGGTTTGGATCACAATCCACATCTCTATTTGGGTTTTTAGGAAGCACTCCATCCGACCTTTCCAGTAACGGAAATCGTCACCGTTGTAAAACGGTGGTCGGACGGTGCTAAAACCCTCGAGATGGGCCATTAACATGAAATACACAAAGAGACGAAGATGAAGAAACTAGCAACGACAAAAACACAAAAACAAGTACCAAGACTCGCGTCTTGGATTAGTAGTGCGGGAGAAAAACCTAACAAAGCGAAATAAATAATAAAAAAAACAGAATTAAAAGAGAAATAAATCTGTAAAAATGGCTAGATTGGTGGTTTCACCAAATCTTAGCAACCCCCGGCTCTGATACCAATTGTTGGATCAATGCGGTTCGCTAGAGGGGGGGGGGTGAATAGCGAAAAAAAACTTTTTCTTTCGAATTCGTTTCAAGACAAATATACGCAGCGGAAATGTAAATAAAAACTAAAAGAGACAAATAGTTTTTTACTTGGTTCGTAGCCTTCGGCTACTACTCCAAGGCCCTAACGGTCCTAGACCGTGTACGGAGGGAAATTCACTAAAACACTCCTCCTCGTTGGAGGTAGGAGTTTACGATTACAAAAAAAAACTTTCGAAGCACAAGATAGAGAGACACACCCACTCTTCTATTAAAATGAAAATGCAACGAAAGAAAGCCTCGATTAACAAACTAATTGCTGTTGGGTTTCCGGCACCGCGGCGTGTGTGTGTTCGATCATGTTTCGTAAACATGAGCACAGCGGAAGCAATTAAAAATAATAAATCTACATTTATTACAACACACACAACACACACATGCATATTACAACAAGTGTAGACATAACCGTAAATTAAATTTGCAATAAAAGAAAATTATCTACGTTATACCTTTCGTATGACGTGTAGCGGGAACGGCATCAACCGGAACGATCCTCGTAAGAATCGTCTCTATCCGTATCCACGCCGAGCTCCTCGGGATGACTTCGCTAAGCCACGAGCTTTGTCTTCGTACGAGTTACTAGCCTCGTGTTGAAGACGACGTGATCGAGAGATGATCACGATCCGAATTGATCCTAAAACGAGTTCTCAAAACTCGCTTCTCCGGAGAGGTATTCGTCAACCAATTGACGAATCCTTCGTCCCCCACCTCAGAGGATTACCGGAGATCAAATCCCCGGTAAGTTAGCCGCTGTCGGAGCACTAACCGTCGTCCAAACGACGCTCCGACGAGAGGAGGAGAAGCTGTCCAGAAAACTGGACAGCTTGGTGGAGGATATAGGCGCCGGCCAACCAAGGAAAGAAAAAGCTCACCTTGATGCCAAACCTATAGGAGATCACCGGAGGGTCGCCGGAGGATAGCCGGCTGAAGCTTGGACGCCGGCAACAAGTTGGACGGCGACACAAGGGGTTGGGCGGCGGCACACTAGGGTTGGCGCCGAAAACTCCTTCAAGGGGTGGGCAGCAACTCCAAGGGCTAGGGTTTGGATTAGGGCTTAATTATCCCTTAAGCCCTCTTTTATAGAGAACTACTTCTCTTAATGGTTATTGGATCATAACCATTAGGCCCGTTAACCCGCTCCATTAGGATAAGTTAAAATAAACCAAACCATGATGGTTTATTTTAAGTTAAAACGAACCGAACCAACTTTTGGTTCATTCGTTTAAAATAAACCAAACCCTTTGGTTTATTCTCATCCATTGGATTAGAACCAAACCATTTTAGTCCATCCATTATGTCTTCATAAGACACGGCCCATCCACGCTTCCATTGCGACTGAAATAATTTCAAGCTCGCTTTATGTTTGGTCCAACCAAACATAGTTTCTCTCGGTCTGAGAATCCCATTCTCAAGCTCGTTTTAAATCCTTTGGATTACACTCGTTGTGCGTGTGACCAAATAGGTTCTCGGTTTATGTTGGCCGTCTATAATTAACCATTAATTATAGAGCGATCATGAGTGACACCTAGTAGTACATCATGATCCCCAATTAACCAAAAGATCAACGGTTGATCCGAACTATTTACGAAACCCTTGATGCTTCGAATGAATCGTGCCCCATTCCCTTCACTCATCTTATACCCACTTGGTTCAGGACATGGTCTATTGTGTCAGTCCCCACTAGGCTGACTACGTCACACCTAGCCCAAGTATCATTTCCTCGTCCTACGGATTCTAGTTACTCAACATGTATCGAAGAGTACCTTACTCTAAACATGTAATGCTTTGGCCAAAGACTTTAGTAACAATCCGACGAGAGGCCATGGGTATACATCTCCTCGCAAGGAGTGGTGAATCCTTTATAGGCTATTCAAACACCTTCGATCACTTCGACTTATACCCAATCATCCCGGGTCCACATCTCCTCGGAGATGTTTGCTTAAGATATCAAAGCATAAGTCTCCATGATCAAGATGACTTGAATACCGCAAGTCAAAGGAACATCGCACTTAAGCCACAGTAAGAACTTCATTGACATATCTATATATGCAGAGAACCATATGAAGTCTTACTACTGGTCACTCCAATGAACTAGTTACCATAACTAGCATCCACGATTAACTCCGGACATCACAATGTCTCCACCAAAGGAGAATCACCGCTTGGATACACCAAGGAGTATACCTCGTGCTAGTCTCGGCGTAACTGATGGTGTCCAAATCCATCAATTCATCGACTAGGGATAATTCCGATACATCACAATTACACATGTAGAGATACTCACTAGTTGTGATCCAATCACAAATTCTCTCATGCTGTGAATCGTATCGTGGACATCCAGTAAATGAGTTTAAGATCCAATCAAATACATGAAACATGTATACTCAAATAGTGAATCTTCATTTATCATATAAATGGTTCATACATAAGGCGATTGCCTTAGGACATCTCTCATATATTACTAACAGACTCCCACTTGGCCTAATACCAATCGCTACGGTATCCAATACCATAAGCTCTAACATGACCCTCAAACTTACTTTGAGGTAATGCTTTAGTCAAAGGATCCGCTAAGTTCCTTTCAGTGGGAATTTTCTCAATTTGTATTTCGTTCCTATTGATGATCTCTCTGATAAGATGATAGCGGTGAAGCACATGTTTGGATCGTTGATGAGACCTTGGCTCTTTCTCCTGTGCAATTGCTTCATTGTTGTCGCAGTAGACCGGTATTGCTTCAACAATGGCCGGAATCACACCAAGTTCATGAACGAACTTCTTGATCCAAACCGCTTCCTTTGCTGCTTCCGAAGCTGCAATATATTCTGCCTCAGTGGTAGAATCCGCTACAGTCTCTTGTTTGGAACTTTTCCAACTCACTGCGCACCCATTCAAGGTGAACACGATCGCATCGAGACCTGGAATCATCCTTGTCCGTCTCGAAGCCGCATCCGTATACCGCGTATCACCATGTCCCTTCTCCATATATTAGGAACACATCCTTAGTTCTTCTCAAGTACTTAAGGATCGCCTTAATACCGCCCAATGATCCATTCCTCGGATCGGATTGGTATCCGCCGTGACACTCAGAGCGTACGATACATCGGGCCTCGTACATAACATAGCATACATGATAGATCCTATTGCGGATGCATAGGGAATCTTACTCATGCAAATCCTCTCGTCTTCTGTGCGCGGACATATAGACTTCTAAAGGTGTACCCCATGCTTGATGGGCAGATAACCTTTCTTGGATTCCGACATGCTAAACCTCTTTAGCACTCGGTCTATATATGTATACTGCGAAAGACCAAGCAACCGTTTCGATCTATCTCTATAGATCTTAATCCCAAGGATGTAGGTTGCTTCTCCCAGGTCTTTCATGGAGAATGTCTTGGATAACCAAACCTTAATCGATCAGAAGATTGACACATCGTTTCCTATAAGTAATATGTCATCGACATACAATACTAGGAACACGACTGCACTCCCACTAACCTTCTTGTACACACAAGGTTCGTCTGGATTTTGTGAGAAATCAAACTTTTTGATCGTCTCATCAAAACGGATATTCCAGCTCCTGGATGCTTGCTACAATACATAAATGGATCGTCGCAATTTGCATACCTTGGTTTTATCAACCGATGTGAAACCCTCAGGCTGTATCATATACACGTCCTCGAGCAGGTTTCCATTAAGGAAAGCTGTTTTCACATCCATCTGCCATATCTCATAATCATAATGAGCCGCTATGGCCAGGAGCATCCGAATGGATTTAAGCATAGCTACAGGCGAATATGTTTCGTCATAATCAACACCTTGTTTTTGACGATATCCTTTCGCCACCAATCTAGCCTTATAGGTAATCACATTACCATCAATGTCGGTTTTCTTCTTGAAAACCCACTTGCACCCTATAGGCTTTATCCCTTCAGGTGGGTCAACCAAGTTCCAAACTTGGTTTTCATACATGGAATCCATTTCCGACTTCATGGCACCAAGCCACTTATCCCTTTCTGAACTTGTCAGCACTTCTTCATAACTGGTAGGCTCATCATCATCAATGAGTAACACGTCGTTCGATTCACTTACGAGAAATCCATATCTCTCAGGAATATTGCGTATTCTACCAGATCTACGAAGATGTGGTGTTACAATAGGTCCAGCCGATTGCTCATCACTATGAGTTGTCGGCTGTTGTGCTTCACCAGGTATCTCATCAATGTCTATTTGAGTCTCTCGAGCCTCCTCAAGCTCGACGATACTCCCACTGTTTTCTTGCAAGAGAAACTCTTTCTCTAGAAACACAGCATGCCTTGAAACAAACACCTTTTGTTCCACAGGATGATAGAATTGGTAACCCCTTGTTTCCTTAGGGTATCCAATAAATAGACATTTATCAGACTTAGCATCCAGTTTGTCTGATACAGTCCGCTTAACATAAGCAGGACAACCCCATATCTTCAAGTAAGATACATGAGGTTTCTTACCATTCCATATCTCATATGGAGTAGTAGAGACTACCTTGGTAGGCATTTTGTTTAATAAGTAAACAACTGTCTGAAGTGCATAACCCCAAAAGGACTTGGGAAGAGTCGCATGATTCATCATTGACCTGACCATGTCCAACAAGGTCCGGTTATGCCTCTCAGATACACCATTATGCTGTTGTGTATAGGGCGGAGTCCATTGAGACAATATGCCATTGTCTCTCAGATAATCAAGAAACTCTTGACTTAAGTACTCACCACCTCGATCCGATCGAAGTATTTTAATACTCTTGTCATGTTGTTTCTCTACTTCATTTCTGAATTCTTTGAACCTTTCAAAGGCTTCAGACTTGTGTTTCATCAAGAACACATACCAAAACCGTGAGTGATCATCGGTGAAGGTAATGAAGTAGCTATAGCCTCCTAAAGCTTGAGTTGACATAGGTCCACATACATCAGTATGTACTAGACCTAGTAACTCTCCCACTCGTTCACCTTTTCCAGTAAAAGGTAACTTAGTCATCTTGCCTTTTAAGCATGATTCACATGTATCGTATGAATCCAATTCAAACGATTCCAGAATTCCACATCGGTATAATTCGGACATGCATTTTTTGCTTATATGGCCAAGATGACAATGCCACATATAGGAGTCTATGTGATTATCCTTTCGAGCACGCGTGTTGCTCGCTTCGATATTGAAAATGTCACTGGATACGTCCAACGTATAAATGCCATTACTCAAAGTTCCAGTTCCATAAAGTACGCCATTCAAAGTTATATAACAACAATTGTTACTAAACGTCAAATGGAAACCATTTCTATTTAAGCAGGAAATAGAAACAATGTTCTTTATTAGAGAAGGAACATAATAGCAATTGTCCAGTTCCAAGACTAGTCCACTAGGGAGCTTCAACAAATAAGTTCCGATGGCGACCGCAGCAACCTTTGCTCCATTGCCAACTCGCAAATTTGACTCCCCTCTGACAAGTCTTCTTCTATTCCTTAGCCCCTGTATGTCATTACATATATGTGAGCTACACCCAGTATCCAATACCCAAGTGTCTAAGGAAATAGAATGACAATCAATAACGAAGATACCTGAAGAGGATGGGGCATCGGATGCCTTCTTCTTCTTCATGGACTCAAGATAAATCTTGCGCTTTCTTCGGTGGCCTTCCTTGCCACAATGATGGCAAGTGCCCTTTATAGTTCCGCCTTCTTTGCCTTTTTGTTCTTTCCTTTCTTACATGCTTCTTTTGCCTTCCTCTTAGAACCTTTCTTTGAGGAATCAACTATGAACCGCCTTCTCCTCATGCTTCACAGAAGGCTCCACAGTCTTCAGCATATTGAGGAGCTCGGGAATGGTGGATTCCAATTTGTTCATCCGATAGTTCATCACAAATTGCGAGAAACTCTTGGGCAAACAATGCAGAATTAAGTCAATATTTAACTCATGATCCATCACAAAACCGAGGGTAGCTAGCCGCTCGATGTACCCGTTCATCTTTAGCACAAACTGTACTCTGCATTTAACCTTCTTGCATCTTCGTGGTGAAGAGGAGCCTAGAGACCTCGAACCTTTCGGATCTCGCTTGCTCATCGAACAACTCATGAAGATGGAAGACCATAGTGTTAGCATCCATATGCTCATGCTGCTTCTGCAGCTCAGGTACCATCGCCGCTAGCATGATGCAACTCGCCAGCTCAGAATCTGCCACATGCTTCTGATAGACCAACATTTGGTCTGGAGTTGCATCGTCCTTAGGACGGTCAGGAAGAGGCTCTTCAAGGATATATGCAAGCTTTTCCTCCTTGAGAATAATTCTCAGGTTTCTAAGCCAGTCCAGGAAGTTAGGCCCAGTCAGTTTGTTCGAATCCAAAATAGTGCACAAATTCAAAGACGTCATGATCAATTTATTGACCTAGAAATACAAAATGAGCATATATGAGAAAATGATTTTAAAATGCATCAATATACATTTATAAATCCCATTCATTTTTCGAATTTCAAAAACCCCAAAATCACTTCGGGAGATTGTAGGTCCATCTCCGAATGGGCTGATATCCATCATAGTTATGAACAACCTTGGAGAGAGTCCAACAAGCCATTCATAACTACGACGGTAGGTATCATCTATACCGCTTGCATATCCCGTATATGCAACTATCACAATGTGCTATCAACTAATTGAATGTTCACACATACATCGGGTTGTTAACACATTAACAAGTATGCATCATATGCATAGTACCCAACTTCACCTCCCTTTACATCGACCTTGGAGAGAGTCCAACAAGCCGATGCTCCAGGTTAAAGCCAACCCATTAATCAGGACATAGTTTTAATATGGTTAGAGCGCATTCAACCAATTAGCCCAGCTTGGAGAGAGTCCAACAACCAAAGCTAACGATTGACCTCTGACTCTTACCATATTAGTATTAAACTATTCCATGGTTTGAACATATTCAGGTTCGAGCCGGGCTTGGAGAGAGTCCAACAACCCAAACAAGAAACAGAACTCTGGTTCTAACTATATTAATGGAAGGTGTAGGCTTTAATATTGATTAAGGGTTTTTATGTCTCATCCTCTTTGCATGCAAATAACTATTATCTACATGGCATGACATACATGGCATACATCTACATGTCACGACACGCATGACATAATGTTATGCATCTAATGCAATTACATGGCATACAATTATGTCATGTATATAATTTCCTTATATGTCATAACTATTTATGGAAATAAAATATGTTTAAGATTTGATTCTCCAAATCAAATCATAATTAAATTAGAAACAAATTTCCAAATCTAATCACATATTTTATTCATGGAATTATTTGATTAAGGAAAATCTATTTAGAAACCAATTTCCTAAATCATTAAAACTACTTATGGAAATAAAATATTTTAAGATTTGATTTCCCAAATCAAATCATGATTAAATTAGGAAACAAATTTCCAGAATCTAATCAAATATTTTATTTATGGAAAATATCAATTTCCATAAATACTTCCAACTTTCCAAAAGTGGAAGATTTCCATAAATACTTCTAGACTTTCCAAAATTGAAAAATTTCCATAAATACTTCTAAATTTCCAAAATTTAGAAAATTTCCAGAAATACATTATGACTATCGCAAAATCATTTTTACGATTATGTCAAAACACAACCTGGGCTCTGATACCACTGTTGGGTTTCCGGCACCGCGGCGTGTGTGTGTTCGATCATGTTTCGTAAACATGAGCACAGCGGAAGCAATTAAAAATAATAAATCTACATTTATTACAACACACACAACACACGCATGCATATTACAATAAGTATAGACATAACCGTAAATTAAATTTGCAATAAAAGAAAATTATCTACGTTATACCTTTCGTATGACGTGTAGCGGGAACGACATCAACCGGAACGATCCTCGTAAGAATCGTCTCTATCCGTATCCACGCCGAGCTCCTCAGGATGACTTCGCTTAGCCACGAGCTTCGTCTTCGTACGAGTTACTAGCCTCATGTTGAAGACGACGTGATCGAGAGATGATCACGATCCGAATCCAAATTCGGATCCTAAAACGAGTTCTCAAAACTCGCTTCTCCGGAGAGGTATTCGTCAACCAATTGACGAATCCTTCGTCCCCCACCTCAGAGGATTACCGGAGATCAAATCCCCGGTAAGTTAGCCGCTGTCGGAGCACTAACCGTCGTCCAAACGACGCTCCGACGAGAGGAGGAGAAGCTGTCCAGAAAACTGGACAGCTTGGTGGAGGATATAGGTGCCGGCCAACCAAGGAAAGAAAAAGCTCACCTTGATGCCAAACCTATAGGAGATCACCGGAGGGTCGCCGGAGGATAGCCGGCTGAAGCTTGGACTCCGGCAACAAGTTGGACGGCGGCACAAGGGGTTGGGCGGCGGCACACTAGGGTTGGCACCGAAAACTCCTTCAAGGGGTGGGCGGCAACTCCAAGGGCTAGGGTTTGGATTAGGGCTTAATTATCCCTTAAGCCCTCTTTTATAGAGAACTACTTCTCTTAATGGTTATTGGATCATAACCATTAGGCCCGTTAACCCGCTCCATTAGGATAAGTTAAAATAAACCAAACCATGATGGTTTATTTTAAGTTAAAATGAACCGAACCAACTTTTGGTTCATTCGTTTAAAATAAACCAAACCCTTTGGTTTATTCTCATCCATTGGATTAGAACCAAACCATTTTGGTCCATCCATTATGTCTTCATAAGACACGACCCATCCACGCTTCCATTGCGACTGAAACAATTTCATGCTCGCTTTATGTTTGGTCCAACCAAACATAGTTTCTCTCGATCTGAGAATCCTATTCTCAAGCTCGTTTTAAATCCTTTGGATTACACTCGTTGTGCGTGTGACCAAATAGGTTCTCGGTTTATGTTGGCCGTCTATAATTAACCATTAATTATAGAACGATCATGAGTGGCACCTAGTAGTACATCATGATCCCCAATTAACCGAAAAGATCAACGGTTGATCTAGAACTATTTCTGAAACCCTTCAGTAGCTCGAATGAATCGTGCCCCATTTCCTTCACTCATCTTATACCCACTTGGTTCAGGACATGGTCTATTGTGTCAGTCCCCACTAGGCTAACTACGTCACACCTAGCCCAAGTATCATTTCCTCGTCCTACGGATTCTAGTTACTCAACATGTATCGAAGAGTACCTTACTCTAAACATGTAATGCTTTGGCCAAAAACTTTAGTAACAATCCGACGAGAGGCCATGGGTATACATCTCCTCGCAAGGAGTGGTGAATCCTTTATAGGCTTTTCAAACACCTTCGATCACTTCGACTTATACCCAATCATCCCGGGTCCACATCTCCTCGGAGATGTTTGCTTAAGATGTCAAAGCATAAGTCTCCATGATCAAGATGACTTGAATACCGCAAGTCAAAGGAACATCGCACTTAAGCCACAGTAAGAACTTCATTGACATATCTATATATGCAGAGAACCATATGAAGTCTTACGGCTGGTCACTCCAATGAACTAGTTACCATAACTAGCATCCACGATTAACTCCGGACATCACAATGTCTCCAGCCAGTGAGAATCAGCTGCTTGGATACACCAAGGAGTATACCTCGTGCTAGTCTCGACAGAATTGTTGGTGTCCAAATCCATCAATTCATCGACTAGGGATAATTCCGATACATCACAATTACACACGTAGAGATACTCACTAATTGTGATCCAATCACAAATTCTCTCATGCTGTGAATCGTATCGTGGACATCCAGTAAATGAGTTTAAGATCCAATCAAATACATGAAACATGTATACTCAAATAGTGAATCTTCATTTATCATATAAATGGTTCATACATAAGGCGATTGCCTTAGGACATCTCTCATATATTACTAACAATTGTAAGATTAAAAGAAATGACAAGACAAGATTATACCAACAACTCGAAGATAGGACTTAAACTAGGGTTGTTGGCAGCACTTCGTTGTTGTAGAGTTGTCGGAGAGTCGCAGCGTTATGGAGGCTTTTGAGCACTTAGAATTGATGATGAAACCCTAGGTTTGGCCCTCCTTTTATAGCCTTTGAGCCCCTTTTCGAGAGGAACCCTAGCCAATCACAATTGAGCACCACTCCCCTTGAAATTTGGTGATAAACCTTGACTCCTCGAGGCTGATCCTTTGACCATCGATCGATGGCCATCATCGATCGTGATGGCGACATCGATCAGTCCGACCTCCGGCGATCGGTCGATTGACGGCGATCGAGTCCTCAAGTGGCGATCGTGATGCTTGTTGCAAGTCAAAGTTATCTCAACAAAAACATAATTTCGACGGTCGTTGACCGTTCGATCTCGACCTAGACCATCTATAGGATGTCTTTGGTCGGATCTACGCTTAAGATCATCCCCGTAACGAGGATACGACCTCACTTACGCTCGCACACACAAGCTTACCTCGATACTTACTTGTTGCTTTTGCTTCCGGCCTTCCACTCGCTTCCTTCGGCTCCCTCCGAAGTCACTCGAGTGTCGCCCGACCACCGCGGCTTCCTCCGGGTGTCGTTAGCCTTCAGCTCCAGCTATAGAAATTTACTGCACACTCGATTCAGCTCGTGAAATAATGACATGAGCTTAACTTTGTATCGTTTGCTATAATCAAAACTCAGGTTCGACTTAGGTGCCTACTGCACCAACAGATGGAATTCGTTCGTGCTTGTCTCTACAATCTTCGTTAGCACAACGGAATATATATAATAGCAATAACGAAAGCAAAAGCAAACACAAATACACCAATACATAAGTAAGTAACGTGGTTCGGAACCAAATGGTTCATACTCCACGGATCGAGCTCTAGTGATGCACACGCAACCACTAATCACAAATAACTCCTTCTTGGAACAATCTGGAGGTGGAGAAACCTCGTACAAATATTCTTACAACAATAAGAATAAAATACAAGCAAATACAAGTAAGCTACACAAATACAAGTAAGGAAAACCTTTACAAATGTGAACTTGATTGCTTGATCTTTGATTGCTTGAATCGTGGTTGTAGACCCCGATTTGCACCATCAAATCGCCTCAACAATGCTCAAGAAATTGTTGCTCCAAACACCCTCCACGAGCTCCATTTAAAGCTGCTGCCTGGGCTGGAAATCGCCTATCAGTCGACTGATGACACTGTTGCTATGAGACAACAGTGCAATCTACGCTGGAAAAATCCAACGGATAGGACATCAGTCGACTGATCATGTCCATCAGTCGACTGATCGAGCTTTCACTCGACTGCTAACCCCAGCAGTCGAGTTCGACTCCATTCTGTGCCCGAAATACCAAGCACGATGGGCGATCACAAGATCGATCGCTTTGGCCCGTAAGTAAACCGCCCATTTCTGGCGGTCATCGCTAGACACTTCCGCGATCAAACCCTAGTTGACTCACGCTAGTCGACTGCCACATGGCACCAGTCGACTGATACACCTCAAACATGAGGTTTAACCCAAGTATGGTTCCTCCATACTTGCTAGACCACCCGTAGCCTAGACCTAAGCCTTCTAGCCACCTCCATCAGCCTCGTGCCTTTCGGATCCCTCCAAGTCATCCATGACTTGTTCATCTATACGCTAGCCTTCAGGTGCTTCCATCGGCTATATCATGCTAACGGTGTCTACACCGCCAAGGCACATTAGACTTACGCTGCCAAGACCTCGCTTGGACTTTACACCGTAAATCATTGGACTTATGCTGCCAAGAATTCACCCTTGGACATTACGCCGCCAATATTAAACCCCTTGGACTTCTCAAATGCCAAGTACCCATGACTTGGACTTTCACCGCCAAGACTACACCCTTGGACTTATGTGGCCAAGACTACACCCTTGGACTTTCCAAATGCCAAGACTCAAGCTTGGACTTTTTCTTGCCAACCCATGTTGGACTTTCCATGGCAAGACCCATGCTTGGACTTTCTTCATCACATGGGCAACCCTAGTCAACCATCAAAATCCCCTCGAGTCAAACTCGAGTCCGGTCAATGATGACCTAGGTCGATTGCTCCAACAATCTTTCCAAAACATTATCATACATCAATGTCAAATGTCAAACATCAAAACATCTCTCGAGTCAAACTCGAGTCCGGTCAATCATGGCCTGGGCTGATTGCACCAACAATCTCTCCCTTTTTGATGTTTGACAAAAACATATACCTTTGAGTTAGAACACTAACTCAAATCTTCTTACCAATTATCCCAAATTGGTAATTTCACTTTCTCCCCCTTTTTGACATACATCAAAAAGGTTCTCTCTCCAAGGAGGTCAATGTCTCATGTCCCAATGAGATCTTACAATCTCCCCCTTGGTCCAACAATACATAGGATGCCTACAATCTTCCTAGTGATAAGTCCCATATCACTCAAGGGAGGTAACCCTACTCACTCTCCCAATTCCCAAATTGGGTATCTCAAAGTCCCATTTTTCCCTTCGAGAGAAAAAAATACCATCCATCATCCCATGATGGATACCTCCCCCTAAAAGCTTGCTCCCCCTTGACCATTGCACCAACAATGTCCTTGGGAAGTCCCTAAGCCAATAGGAACTCTAAACCATCAAAAATAAGGTCTAAAGTTCAACATTGAACTTTCCTATACCTTAAATTTGATACATCACCCTAACACCTCTCCTAATCCATTTCCAATGGATTTTCACCCTTTATAATGCTTCCCAAAGCATATCCTAGGGTTATGAGTAGTTAGAAAACTTTGCCGTAGCTGAAAATGAGCTAAACAATCTTGTTTTTCTCGAAATCAGCCCGACAGTCGAGTCTCTCAGAAATCAGTCGACTGTCGTGCTCATCAGTCGACTACCAACAGGGGCAGTCAACTGATAACTGAAAAAAATCTGATTTTCAATTATTCGAAATGAAATTGCAAAAAGCATAAGTAATTATATGTAATTCAAAAAATCATGAAAATTCATACATATAATACTTATAACACATAAAATGGGTGAAAAATGTTAGAAAAATATATTACCCTTAAAATATCGAAATTGATACAAAGTTCAAAAGTGAAGAAAAACTTCAATGTTTTAGCTCACTTTATATCAACTTCATCAATGGTGATTGCTATCAAAAGATAGACTTCACCAAGGTTTTCTAAAAGGATTTTAAAATGATTTTGAAAACCTATATTTGATCATATTCCTTGGGCTCAATGTACATGACTTGTACACTAGCTTTCCTAATGATCCACCATTAAGATAAGATGAGTTTTAGTTCATCTAGATGCAAAAACTATGCACCTTGAACTTAACTCATATCCTAGCATCTCACATGTATCTAGGGTGTATAAATACACATACATGTCAATTTAGATGTGAGATGTGGATTTTATTTTCTTAATCTAAGGCCTCATGCATTTTCTAAGGCAACACTACTTGATTCCCTTGTAAATGAGACTTCAAGTCATGCCATAGTCCTTAAATCAATTTTAATTATTTTAAATGCATGAATGATCATGGCATAAATGATAGAAAAATTAAGCATGACCAATGGTCATGATGTCATGACATATGATATAATCTAAAATCACATGACATAAAAAGAAACCCTCAACATGATCATGACATATTATGATTAAAAGGTAAATATGATGTCATGGCATGTTATATAGCAAACAAAGCATGACAACTAAAAGGTATAAGTATAAGAATACCTAAATTTTAATATTAGTTATCATTTGATATAATTAAGTATATTTTTCCATATTATCACTTTTCTCCCAAGTGTGCCAAAAATCTAAAATGGCACACTATGACCTCTATTCCTAAATTGTGCCAATTTTAATTGATTTTTCATAATCCCAAAAATATATTGGCACATCCTAAAATCTTTTAGGATCATAAGATCAAATCTATTTCCAAGGTACCCATAACCTTGAAATTTACCTAAAGTGCCATCTTTACCATGGTTAGGTTAGCTACCCTTCCATTTAAAGTTGTCACACCCTAAACCCATCTAGCGTGAATCAATCATGCTCTTAGGAACCGAAAACCTATTTGATCTCCTAGGGTTAATTAGATATTCCTTAGGGATGACCTCCCTAGATACCTTCCTAATGACCCTTCTAGGCTTGTTAGCCTTGGTCATTTGGGTCTTACCTAGGTTGACTCTAGGGGTAACTCCCCTTGCAACCTTCTTAGTGGCTTCCCTAGGTTTCTTCGAAACCCTAGCCACTAGACACACACCATGGTCAACTCTAGGGATGACTTCCCTATTGACCTTGCTCTTCTTAGACCTAGTTTGAGTTCCATAATCAAATGGAACATTGTGGTAAGTCTTTTTGGGCTTAGGCTTGCCCTTGGATGGTTCTTGTTTTCTAGGTTTTTGACTTTGACCATTAGACCCTAGGTTTTGACTATTTGACCCTTTAAATTGGTTTTGAATAATTTTAAGGGTCTTTTCTAATTTCTCAAGCCTTGACCTCAAGGCTTGATTTTCCAATTCTAATTGCCCAATCTTAGAATTTTGATTTAATCTTTGGGCATTGTTCTTTCTAGGCATTTGCCTAGTCCATTTAGGATTAAAACCTAAATGATCCTCAATTTTTCTAATAGATGCCTTAGGTAAAATATTTTTAGGGACATTAGTTTCAAATTTCTCCTTATTCCTAAGGTTGACTTTCTTAGGTCTTAAACAATATTCCGTATTTTTAGCATGCTATTTATGATAAATTTGATAAATTGCAAGAGAATTAAAGTTCCTAGCATGCTTTTTGACATTTACATTAGAAGGTGCACTACTAAAATGTACCTTAGGGTTAGCCTTAGCTCCCCCTACTTGTGATGCTCCATCTTAAGTCTTTTTGCCCCCTCCTAGGGCATTGATTCCTATAATTCCCTCTTTAACTACATTTGAAGAATATAATGTGCTTCTTTCTTTTGATGGTAGGGACACCAGCATCCTTGACCTTTGGTGCCGGTGGAGGTTTCTTGACCTTCTTTGGGCACTTACTCTTGTAATGCCCACATTCCATACACTCAAAATATATTATATGCATTTTATTATTAACACATATGTTTGAGTTACTAGGGTGGTGGTGAGGATCTCTTGAGCTTGCTCTTCCTCTCGACCGGATGTAGATGCTTCTTCTTGTTGTTCCGGTGTTGAGGATGCCCTAATCTCCTCCCCCTCAATCCTAGAGGTGGAGGTCTCCTCCAATTCTTCCTCTTCTTCCACCGATTCGGAGGTTGACTCCCTATCAACTTCCGAATCCTCACTCACTTGTGAAGATGAGGATTCATCTTCGGGCTCCTCTTCTTGAGCCGGTGATGGGTCTTCATGGAGCTTAGCCACTTGGCTCCATAGCTCCTTAGAATCTATATAATTACCTAACATACACAAGATATTGTTAGGTATTAAATCAATCAAAAATTTCATTACCTTATCATTTTTCTCGAAGACTTGGACTTGCTCTTCGGTCCATTTCTTCTTCTTGAGGAATCCTCCCTTTGGTCCTCTTGGATATTCGAATCCTTCCATTAAAATGGACCACTCCTCAAAATCTCTCATCATGATAAAATCTTCAATTCTTCTCTTCCAAGAATTAAAGCCTTCTCGTCCATATAGTGCGTAAGGGACTAGCGTGTTGATATCCCATCCCAACGTCTCTTGAATCTCCATCTTCTTCCTCTAGAGGTTTGCTCCCGGCGGTTAGTCCATAGAAGAGCTCCTAGCTCTGATACCAATTGTAGAGGATTCGTTGACCGCTAGAGGGGGGGGGTGAATAGCTCATTTCAATACGTCGATGGAATTCGTTCGTGCTTGTCTCTACAATTTTCGTTAGCGCAGCGAAATATATATAATAGCAATAACGAAAGCGAAAGCAAACACAAATACACCAATATACAAGTATATAACATGGTTCGGAACCGAATGGTTCCTACTCCACGGATCAAGCTCTAAAGAGCTCTAGTGATGCACACACAACCACTAATCACAAATAACTCCTTCTCGGAACAATCCGGAGGTGGAGAAACCTCGTACAAATATTCTTACAACAATAAGAATAAAATACAAGTAAGATACACAAATACTAGTAAGGAAACCTTTATAAATGTGAACTTGATTGCTTGATCTTTGATTGCTTGAATCGTGGTTGAAGAACCTGATTTGCACCAGCAAATCACCTCAACAATGCTCAAGAAATCGCTGCTCCAAACACCTTCCACGACCTCCATTTAAAGCTGCTGCCTGGGCTAGAAATCGCCTATCAGTCGACTGATCGGGACCATCATTTGACCAATGACACTGTTGTTGTGAGACAACAGTGCAATCCACGCTAGAAAAATCTAACGGATAGGACATCAGTCGACTGATCATGTCCATCAGTCGACTAATCGAGCCTTCACTCGACTGCTAACCCCAACAGTCGAGTCGGACTCCATTCTGTGCCCGAAATACCAAGCAACAGTTGACTGATCACAAGATCAGTCGACTGCTCGGTCTAGCAGTTGACTGCCCACCTCTGACAGTCGACTTCTAGGACACTTCCCGCAGTTAAACCCTAGTTGAGTCACGCCAGTCGACTGCCACATGGCACCAGTCGACTGATACACCTCAAACATGAGGTTTTAACCTCAAACATGAGGTTTAACCCAAGTAAGGTTCCCCCATACTTGCTAGACCACCCGTAGCCTAGACCTAAGCCTTCTAGCCACCTCCGTCAGCCTCGCGCCTATCGGATCCCTCCAAGTCATCCATGACTTGTTCATCCATATGCTATCCTTCAGGTGCTTCCATCGGCTATGTCATGCTAATGGTGTCTACACTGCCAAGGCACATTAGACTTACTCTGCCAAGACTCCGCTTGGACTTTACGCCGCCAACCATTGGACTTATGCTGCCAATGTTGGTGCAGTAGGCACCTAAGTCGAACCTGAGTTTTGATTATAGCAAACGATACAAAGTTAAGCTCATGTTGTTATCTCACGAGCTGAATCGAGTGTGCAGAAAATTGCTATAGCTGGAAGCTGAAGGCTAGCGACACCCGGAGGAAGCCGCGGTGGTCGGGCAACACTCAAGTGACTTCGGAGGGAGCCGAAGGAATTGAGTGGAAGGCCGGAAGCAAAAGCAACACATAAGTATCGAGGTAAGCTCGTGTGTGCGAGTGAAAGTAAGGTCGTATCCTCGTTACGGGGAAAGACTTAAGCGTAGATCCGACCCAAGACAACTCATAGGTGGTCTAGGTCGAGATCGGACGGTCGACGACCGTCGAAATAATGTTTTCCTTAAGCTAACTTTGCCTTGCAGCCGATCGGTCATCGCTAACTGAAGGACTCATTGCCGCCCATCACCGAGTGACTACGACTAGCACTCGTGATCGCCAGAATGACCGTGATGGCCATCGTCATTCGGTCAAAGGATCAGCCTCGAGTAGTCAAGAGTTATCACCATTTTTCAGGGGGTTTTGTGCCCATTTGTGATTGGCTAAAGACCCATTCGATGAGGGGCTCAAAGGCTATAAAAGGAGGGCCAAACCTAGGGTTTTTTATCAATTCAAAAGCTTCCAAGTGCTTCCGATAAGCTCCGACTCTCCGACATCCCTACGATGAAGCGCTGCCGAGACGACGACTAGAGCTTCAACCTCCAATCTTTGAAGTCGTCGGTATAATCTTTAAATTTGCATAAGTTGTTTTTATTTCGAGCTTTAAATCATATCAAGGAGAGGGGGAGTGTCCCTCTACCTTGAGTCTTTCTTGAGTTTTTGTATTCGTTTAACTCCTATCTCCATCGAGAAGGAGTTCGTTTAGTATTTGCCCTCTGTGCGTGGTCAAGGACCATTAGGGCCTTGGAGTAGTAGCCGAAGGCTACGGACCAAGTAAAACCTATTTGTCTCTATTTACTTTACATTTCCGCTGCAATTAATTTTCTCTCGAGTTTTAACAAAAGAAACGAGAAAAAGTTTTTATCGCTATTCACCCCCCCCCTCTAGCGAACCGCATCGATCCAACAATTGGTATCAGAGCCGGGGGTTGCTAAGATTTGGTGAAACCACCAATCTAGCCATTTTTCATTGATTTATTTTTCTTTTATTTCTGTTTATTTCAGATTTATTTCTCTTTGTTAAATTTACTCCCGCACTACTAATCCAAGACGCGAGTCTTGGTACTTTTTGTGTGTTTTTGTCATTGCTAGTTTTTTTTCCTTCGTCTCCTTGTGTTCTTTGTTCTAATGGCCCATCTCGAAGGGTTTAGCACTGTCTGACCTCCGTTTTACAACGGAGATGACTTCCGTTATTTGAAGGGTCGGATGGAATGCTTTCTTAAAACCCAAATCGAGATGTGGATCATAATCCAAACGGGTTTCACACTTCCGACTAATGAAGTGGGTGACTCCTTGGATTATGACCAATGAACCATTTCAACAAAAAAACAAGTCGAAGCCGACGCTAAGGCAACACAAATCCTTCAATGCGGCCTATCCAAGGAGGAGCTAAATCGCGTCGGCCCCTTCATAAGCGCAAAAGATCTTTGGACAAAACTAGTGGAGCTACACGAAGGGACCGACGAAGCCTAGGTATGTAAGCGTGATCTTCTTTTCAATAAACTATATAACCTAAAAATGCAGGAACATGAGTCCGCGACACAACTTCACGCCCGAGTCCAGGACATCGTCAACAACCTACACGCAATCGGGCAAAAGGTCGAAAACTGCGACCTTATAAGGTATGTCCTAAACTCTTTTCCGAGGACTACCTTATGGGCATCCATGGTCGATGCCTATAAGGTCTCCAAGGACCTTTCTAAAATTAGGTTAGATGAACTCTTTTCGGATTTTGAACTTCATGAGCAATCTAACTCGGAGCCCGAGAGGGGTATAACCTTGTTTGCAGGATCAAAGAAGAAGAAAATCGCAAGCAAGCCACCACCAACCGAGGAGGAAGACGAGTCCGAAGAAGAAGTTGACCCGGAGTTGACTGCCGAACTAATGAACCTAGCTCGAAGGATAGCCAAGGGACGAAAGCGAATCACGACTCGACCCAACCAAGGTAAGCCTAAAAGTTCTAATATTAGGTGTTATGAGTGCAACAGGTTTGGACATATCAAGTCCGAGTGACCCAAGCTCAACCACCAAGCACCTAAGCACAAGAAGGCCCTCAACGCGACATGGGAAGAAGTGTCATCCGAAGAAGACGAAGACCACGTCTTCATGGCGAAATCAATTGAGTCGGACACGGAGACCGAGCCTGAACTTGAGTCAGAACCTGAGGATGACTCGAACTACGAAGCTACCTTCAAGTCAAGCCACGGATACGCATCCGGTTCAAAAGATACCCTTAAAGTAAGTCGCACTTTATTTAATACTTTACATAATACGGTTAGGTTTTTGTCTAGGAAGTTAGCTAAGTCCGAGTCCAAGGTCGAGACCCTTGTTGAGGAGGTTAAACTCCTCAAACACGAGGTCTCCCTAACCTCTTCGACTAGTCGAGTTCAAGAGAAGGACTCAACTCGAGTTGAAAAGCTCGAAGTTGAGAACTCTCTCTTGAAAAGTCAAGTCGAAGATCTTAGGAACACGTTGGAAAGGTTCACTTCGGGATCCAAAAGACTTGACCTCCTACTTGGATCTCAAAGGGCCGTGTACAACAAGGCTGGACTAGGATTTAACTCAAACACGACTAATAGGTCATATATGTTGATTGTAAGTCGACATAGGAAACATGTCCAAGCATGGGTCCCTAAGAACCTTTTGATTTCAACTCTAGGATCCAACCCGTACTGGATTCCCAAGGACCAAATCCACTATGTGGATAGACCGAACCGATTCAACGGTCTAGGGGGAGCCAGTACAAAACATGTTTGTGCTTTAACTTAGAAATTGCATGTTTTAACTTAGAATGTTTGTGCTTTAACTTAGAAATTGCATGTTTTAACTTAGAATGTTTGTGCTTTAACTTAGAAATTGCATGCTTTAACTTAGAAAGTTTGTACTTTAAAACTTGTGAACTCACTTAGAACATGAACATAATCAACTTCAAAAAGATTGAGCCTCGGGGAGCCTCTTTTAAAAAACATAACCAACTAAAATTCTTCGAAAAGATTGAGCCTCGAGGAGCCTCTTTTCAAAAATAACCAGTTAGACTAGGAAATAATCTTAGGTGAGTCAAGTCATCATTTTCTTGAACATGGCTTTGTCTAAGGAAGTGGTCGATGATCCGATAAAAGAAGGCCCCTGTACCTCGCCACGACCTGCAAGCCATGATCTTGAAAAGGTAAACTTGACAAGCCTAGGGTCAAATCCAAATCTAACATAAAATTACTTGAACCTAAATGCACTTAATCAACTTAATTGGAAATCATCTCACAAAAAACACATAAGTATAACATGCTTGATTATATAGACACAGGTGAGATGACCTAGGTTTAACAACTTACAACCAATTTAAAAAATTCTAACATCCAATCCAACCACCTTGTGTGTAGGATCAATGGATGTTGGACAGCGGTTGCTCCCGACACATGATCGGGGATCAACTCAAATTCACAAAGCTTCGATTCAAACGACAAGGATCGTTAGCCTTTGGAAATAACGGCAAGCTCAAAATCATCGGATCAGGTGATATCGAGCTTAACTCGAATTTTGTTATTGAAAATGTATTACTTGTAGAGAATTTTGAATATAACCTGCTTAGCGTAAGCCAATTATGTGACAATAACTATAAGGTCGTATTTTTAGAAAATGAATGTGTAATTAAAACAAATAAAACAGCTAAAACAATACTCAAAGGAACTAGGACAAATAACATTTATACAATTAACTTAATCAAATCCTCAACTAAGTGTCTTATGACACAGGAAGAGGAATCATGGTTGTGGCACCGACGACTCGGTCACTCGCACCCAAGACTCGTCCACAAGATGAGTCAGAGTGGCTTAGTCAGAGGCTTACCCAACCTCAACAACTTGGTTAATAAAATCTGTAATGCTTGTCAACAAGGAAAACAACCTAGGACACAACACAAGTTAACTAACCAAGAACGAACCTCAAATGTACTTGAGCTCCTGCATATGGATCTATTCGATTCACATGGAGCCAAGTCACTCAGTAGAAGTCAATATTGCTTAGTCATAATTGACGACTACTCCAGGTTTACCTGGGTTAGGTTCATCAAACATAAAAATGATACCCTAGATCAATTAATCAATCTATTCAAATTAATCGAGAATCAAAAAGACCTTAAGGTTAAAAGACTTAGAAGCGATCATGGTGGTGAATTCGAAAATCAAAGGTTCACCGACTTCTGTAACCTAAACGGATACCACCATGAATTCTCTTGTCCTAGGACCCCTCAGCAAAATGGCCTAGTGGAGCGGAAAAACCGAACTCTACAAGAAGCCGCTAGGACCATGTTGAACGAATACGACCTACCCGATAGATTTTGGGCAGAAGCCATGAGTACGACATGCTATGTCCAAAATAGGATCCTTATGGTAAAAAGGCACCTTAAGACCTCATACAAGATTTATCACGATAAAATACCTAACATCAAGTACTTTAGGGTATTTGGGTGTAAGGTACATATCCTAAACACTAAGGATTACCTAGGGAAATTTACATCCAAAACCACGACCGGAATCTTTCTAGGATACTCGACTACAAGTCGAGCTTATAGAGTATATAACCACGACACCCTTAGAGTCGAGGAGACTATCAATGTAGTATTTGATGAAGGACATGAACCTACAAAACCCCCGGCAACCCCAATTAGCGAGCTGATTCATACTAGACCTAACTCTGATCCGGAGATCAAGTCTAGTGTTAATCCTAACCTAAGTCAACCAAGTCACTCTATTGATCAAGTGATAGATGACTCCAACCAAACTAGTGTTCAACCAAGTCACCCCATTGATCAAGCATTAGATAACACAAACCCAACCCAATCTAGGATTCAGACTAACCACCCTATCGATCAAGTGATAGGAGATCCTAATCTAGGAGTTCGAACTAGAGCATCCTATAGGAACCTTAGTCAAATTTCCTTAATTTCAAAAATAGAACCCAAATCAATTGAACAAGCTCTTCTTGATCCCTATTGGATTATTGCAATGCAAGAAGAGCTAGCTCAATTTACTAGGAATGAAGTGTGGGAATTAGTACCACCACCTAAAGACAAAACGATAATTGGAACAAGGTGGGTGTTTCGAAATAAGCTTGATGATAAAGGTGAAGTAGTTAGAAACAAGGCTAGGTTAGTCGCCAAAGGGTTTAGCCAAGTCGAAGGCTTAGATTACGACGAAACCTATGCCCCAGTAGCTAGACTCGAATCCATTCGAATGTTGCTAGCTTATGCCGCACATCGAGGATTTAAGCCGTTTCAAATGGATGTTAAGTTGGCATTCCTAAATGGATACATTAAAGAAGAAGTTTATGTCAGCCAACCCCCCAGATTCGAAAATCTAGATAAACCCGACCATGTTCTAAAACTTAAGAAAGCTCTCTATGGACTTAAACAAGCTCCTCGAGCTTGGTACGAGAGACTTTCAATCCATCTTAAGTCAAAAGGGTTTAACCAAGGCTTAGTTGACCCAACTCTCTTCGTAAAAACCTTAGGTAAAGAAATATTCATAGTTCAAATTTACGTAGACGATATAATTTTTGGAACCTCTAACTCAGCCTTACTAAACGAGTTCGTTTCACTCATGGAAAGTGAGTTCGAAATGAACTTGGTAGGCGAGTTAAGTTTCTTTTTAGGTCTACAAATTAAACAAACTAAGGATGGTATATACCTATATCAACAAAAATACACTAAGGAGTTAATTAAAAGATTTGGAATGCAAGACGCTAAGGTAATAAACACCCCAATGGCGATTAACGTTAACATAGGAGAAGACCTAGAAAGTAAGACCATTGACTTAAAGTACTATAGGAGCGTGATAGGAAGTCTCCTATACTTAAGCTATGTAGCCTAACCCGACATCCTATTCGCAGTAAGTATGTGCGCCAGGTTTCAAACCTGTGCTAAGGAGTCTCACCTAACCCTTGTTAAGCGTATCCTTAGATATCTAAAGGGTACACTTAACGTTGGTATTTGGTACCCTAGATCTACGGAGTTCGAACTAATCGGCTACTCCGATTCGGATTATGCCGGTAGTAAACTCGATAGAAAGAGCACGAGTGGTTGTTGTCAACTACTCTACCGAGTCTAGTAAGTTGGTGCAGTAGGAAGCAACACTGTGTCGCTTTATCTACCACCGAAGCCGAATACATTGCGATGGGTGAGTGTGTCACTCAACTTCTTTGGATGAAGCACACTCTCCGCGACTTTAAGTTAGACTTTACGAATACTAAACTTCACGTAGACAACATTAGTTCAATTAATCTTACAAAGAATCCGATATGTCACTCAAGGACAAAGCATATAGAGGTAAAACACCATTTCATTCGAGAACATGTAGCCAACGGCTCCATACAACTCGAATATGTTGACTCGAAATCTAACATGGCAGACCTATTTACAAAACCCCTACCCGAAGCCGAATTTAGTCTATTAAGACGAAAATTGGGCATGTGCGTAATAGAATAGGTACTTGCAAATTATATGTTCTTACTACTATTTCTTTAATTTCATTTTTATGGAACTAGCATAGGACATACCTTAAATATCATGCACCTATAGATTTAAGGAGCCAGTACATCTCACAACACATAGGACTAATGTATTTGTGTACTTAGCCACATAGATGGGCGTGAGATGTTAGGATCTTACTCCTGGTTCCAGATGTAGAGCTAGTGCATCGCTATGAACCACGGAGTATAATCGTACATACTAACCGACTCTGACTAGGACTGGTTGATCCCTCCATATCAATCAAGCCAAATATGGGTCGAACATTTTATAGATGAACTTATTTTCCGTATATTATTTTCAAAATAATGTGGAACATGCTTGGACTTTAAAATTCAAACTTGCTTTTATTCCACATACACTCTCACTCTTTTCGATATATGGCAAAAGGGGGAGAGAAAGGCCAAAGTTAGTTAAGGGATCAACAATTTTTTTTATGGCCAACTTTAAGTTAACAAAACAAGTTAAGGGAAATCTTAACTTAAACATATTTAGTTAACTTGTTTTTGTTAACAAATAAATTACTTAACTTTAAGTTAACTTGTTAACAAAACGAAAGTAAAGGCCAAGGTTAAGAAATCAATTTTTTTGATTTCTTAACTTAAAACTTATTTTAAATACTATGGCCAATGTTAAGTAATTTCGGTTACTTATTTTTTTTAGTAGAAAACATCAAGGGGGAGAGTTAAAACTCTTTCTCAAGTACTCACCCTCGGTCAAGGGGGAGGATTCCTCAAGGGGGAGCACTTGAAAAAGAGTTTTTATATATACTCCTGTTCATTCATGCTCTTAACACTCCTGCTCATTCATGAATATCTTTTCTTAATGCGTTTAATTTTCTTAACTTTGTATGTTGGTTTGCCATAAATAAAAAAGGGGGAGATTGTTGGTGCAGTAGGCACCTAAGTCGAACCTGAGTTTTGATTATAGCAAACGATACAAAGTTAAGCTCATGTTGTTATCTCACAAGCTGAATCGAGTGTGCAGAAAATTGCTATAGCTGGAAGCTGAAGGCTAGCGACACCCGGAGGAAGCCGCGGTGGTCGGGAAACACTTAAGTGACTTCGGAGGGAGCCGAAGGAATTGAGTGGAAGGCCGGAAGCAAAAGCAACACGTAAGTATCGAGGTAAGCTCGTGTGTGCGAGTGAAAGTAAGGTCGTATCCTCGTTACGGGGAAAGACTTAAGCGTAGATCCGACCCAAGACAACTCATAGGTGGTCTAGGTCGAGATCGACGACCGTCGAAATAATGTTTTCCTTAAGCTAACTTTGCCTTGCGGCCCGATCGGTTATCGCCAACTGAAGGACTCATTTGCAGTCCATCGAGTGACTACGCTAGCACTGATGATCTGCTGATCGAGTGATGGCCATCAGTCGACTGCTGGTCAAAGGATCAACCTCGAGTAGTCAAGAGTTATCACCATTTTTCACAGGGTTTTGTGCCCATTTGTGATTGGCTAAAGACCCATTCGATGAGGGGCTCAAAGGCTATAAAAGGAGGGCCAAACCTAGGGTTTTTCATCAATTCAAAAGCTTCCAAGTGCTTCCGATACGCTCCGACTCTCCGACATCCCTACGACGAAGCGCTGCCGAGACGACGACTAGAGCTTCAACCTCCAATCTTTGAAGTCGTCGGTATAATCTTTAAATTTGTATAAGTTGTTTTTATTTCGAGCTTTAAATCATATCAAGGAGAGGGGGAGTGTCCCTCTACCTTGATTCTTTCTTGAGTTTTTGTATTCGTTTAACTCCTATCTCCATCGAGAAGGAGTTCGTTTAGTATTTGCCCTCCGTGCGTGGTCAAGGACCATTTGGGCCTTGGAGTAGTAGCCGAAGGCTATGAACCAAGTAAAACCTATTTGTCTCTATTTACTTTACATTTCCACTGCAATTAATTTTCTCTCGAGTTTTAACGAAAGAAACGAGAAAAAGTTTTTATCGCTATTCACCCCCCCCTCTAGCGAACCGCATCGATCCAACAGCCAAGACTTCACCCTTGGACATTACGCTACCAATATCAAACCCCTTGGACTTTTCAAATGCCAAATACCCATGACTTGGACTTTCACCACTAAGACTACACCCTTGGACTTACGTGGCCAAGACTATACCCTTGGACTTTCCAAATGCCAAGACTCAAGCTTGGACTTTCCCTTGCTAACCGATGTTGGACTTTCCATGCCAAGACCCATGCTTGGACTTTCTTCATCACATGGTCAACCCTAGTCAACCATCAAAATCCCCTCGAGTCAAACTCGAGTCCGGTCAATCATGACCCAGGTCGATTGCTCTAATAATCTCCCCAAAACATTATCAGACATCAATGTAAAATGTAAAACATCAAAATATCTTTCGAGTCAAACTCGAGTCCGGTCAATCGTGACCTGGGCCGATTACACCAATATTTGTTAGGGTGGAAAATGATGGGTAAGTGAAGAATGCAATTTTTAATAAGGGTAAGATGGGGGTATAGTAATTTCATTATAGGATAATTGGGAGGGACGATTTTGTGAATAATGAATGATGCTTTGTGGTAAGGAATTTCTGGGTGAAAAGGTGTTGATGGGTGTTGCTGTTCAGATAAGTAAAAGAGTATAATAAAAGGGTTCCTTTTTATACACAGGCTTATAGTATAATTAATACGGAGTGTATTTCTTATAAAAGGGATTAAGGGATCTGTGTAAGGCAATGCAAAATAGTACAGATATGAGCATATTTCAAAGGAAAATACATTCATTATCAAGGATGTTCAGAGTATACAAAATTGATTCAGAAACTGAAATGTATTTCTTTAAAATATTATAGAAATAGGTTATTGCTCTAAGTCGGTATTAGAGTTAGTCAGTAAGGCTTCTGGAGGAATACTGTTGTATGTTCTTCTAGATCGATTTCATGGTAAGGTGCACCAGGTATAAAGTACTTCTTCTTATTGGCCTAGTGTAGGTCGCCCTTGAATCCTCTTTTGAAATATTTGCTTAGTTGCTTTGAGAATCTTTTTAGGAGTCTAGTTTGCTCTATGTCCCATCTTTCACCTTCTATCTCTTTTAATTCAGATAACTCTTGGTGTAGGTGGTTGGCTCTGATGATTTGGTCGTGGGCAGTAGTGGCTAGCATGTTGAAGTGTTGCTTTAGAATGTTAAATTTAAACTGGAACTCATCCAAATTAGCATAAATGGTTGCTTTCAAAGCCAGTGGACGTCTATAACATCTTCTAAAGGTTGAAACAATTTGCCAGAATGAAGGTGCCAGTTGATCTCCTTCTGTTTACATTTATTAAGTTCAGATTATTGGAGGGATATAGTGTGCTCTGATTTTTTAAGCTACTCTTGTAGCCACCTTATGTGAGCATCCTTTAAGTATAGGTCTTTTCATTTGTTGATTTTCAGTCTCACTCAGTAGAGATAGATGCAACTTGGAGTTGCAACCAGTTTATTTGTTGTTGAAGCTCATTTTCTCTAGTTGTTCGATCAGGGGAGGTTGGAATGTCAGTCTGTATACTCATGTTTTGTGTGATTTCTACAGAGCTAGCTTGAATGCCTGGGGGAGATATGGAGGGCATGGGGGGCATGATCACGAGTGGTGGTGGCACTGTGGAAGAGGTGGAGGGTTGACTAAACTGATTCTGGTGATCATTGTACCATTGCTCAAAACATTGAAGTCTCAAGGTACTCTAAAAATTGGAAATCAATATGTAATACAAACTATTAGTGTATGAAATTAAATCATTAATTAAGAAACTTACTGTCCAAAGGCTCTCTTTCAGTTCTTGAATAAAAGAGGGGATATCAGGAAAAAGGGGGTGGTGAGTGGGTTGTTGTAAAGGTGAATCTGATATGGGGGGGATGTTATCAGAGGGAGAGTTAGTAGGAGCTGAAGAAGGAGGATTGTAAAGAGTCATAATAGGAAGGGTGGAAAGTAGATGGCTGGGATAGGAATCTGATAAAACCTGGACCAGTAAGTCTAAGGGGGTGGAGGTTGTAGATTCAGAGGTGGGGTGGCTGGTAGAAAGTGGGGGTTTTGGTCGTCTGGTGGGGAATAAAGATATTAGGGGACAGTCATCTGTTGAGGAGGAAGAGGGTGAAGAGGAAAGGTCAATAGGTTCGATAGGGGTGTCAAAAGGAGGATTGGGTGTAGGTGAGTCAAAGGGAAGAGGATTCAATGGAGGAATAGTGGAAATAGGATCAGAAGAAAATGCAGGGATTATGAAGGAAAAGAGGTTGGGGATTGGTTCTATTTAAGGAGGAAGGGAGATATTAGTGAACATATAGGGAGTTGATCTGGTTCATCAGAAGTAATGATGGGGACTTGTGTTAATATGGGAAGGACCTGTGGCAAAGAAATATATGTAATACTGTTAAGAATTATAAACATATTAGTTGTAAGTGGTAAAGGTTGAGTAAAGGTTACTTACTGAGGTAAGTGGTTCGGGGGCGGAGGATGATGTAGTATCTGATCTTTTTCTCTTCCTCTATTTGTTGGCTAAGGTCCTGGCAATGGTTGTGTCCATCATGTCTTCTGCAAGGATAAAAGGTGATTAGGAATTATGAATTCAGTAAGAGTGCAGAATCTGATAGTAATATTTCAATTTATGACACGAAGTAAAAATGCTAAGACAGGGGTTGTGTAGGGTTGTTAATTAAGGATTTTGATACATGGTGCTAGAGGAATATGATGAGAAAATATGGTATGTTGTTGATTTACAGGTTAAGGAGTAGAATGACAGTATTTTTATAAAGGCAATTATTATATAAAAAGAAAGGGGGAAGGAAAGCTTATCGATGGGATGAGCATTCAATGAGGGAATGGGGGATAGCCCGTAATAAGATAAAATGGGCTCTTTTATGAGTTCTACGATGCTGAAATACTTGTTCTTCAATTTGGCTTCAATAGAGGGGAAATCGATGGTGGTTTTAATGATTTTTAGGTTAGGAAGATCCGGAAGGGCAGTTTTCCAGCGAGAAGAAAAGGGAAGAGGGGGATATGCAGCAATGAAGAAGTAGAGCTCTTTCCAGCCTTTATTGGAGGAGGGTATGTCAGTTAGAAACTAGTAAACTTGACGGGCAATGAAATAGAAAACACCGTGGTCAGCCATTTTTAGTTGGTAGAGACAATGGAATATGTGAGGTACTTGTGGAATGTTGAGGTGATGGAAGACGATAATGGTGCCTACTAGGATGCGAAGGGAGTTGAGTGTTAATTGGTTGACGGGAATGCCATAAAAGAAGAGAATATGATAGAGAGATTTTGGGAGGGGGAGGCGGAGGCCTCCTTCCAATTGCCCTGTGAATAGGGTGTTGGTTCCAGCCGGAGGTAGATGGGAGCACTGGGAGTGATTGGGGATGACGATGGTGGAATTTTCGGGGAGGTATTTGGGGTTGCGGTGGAAGAAAGAATGGTTGAAGGAGAGTTGGCTGGTGTAGTTTCGTACCAAGGAGCGGTGGAGGATGATGAGGCCATGGAGGAGAGGGAGTTGTTGGAGAGGTGAGGGTTTCGGGGAAGGGGTTAGGGTTTTTTGAGAAGATTTGTAGGGGAACGCCGGGGGGGGGGGGGAGTTAGCAAGAGCGGGAGGGGTATATATTAGTTAGGCGTGGGTTACGTTAAGGTATTTTTAATTAATATTTTTGGAGGAAGTTTTCCTTGCTTTTGGAACTTATTATGGAATTTAAAGGCTGAAGGAAATGATTTTGGGAAGGTTATTAATTTTTCCAGATGATTTTAGGTTATCTAATGATTTGTGGTAGAAGGGCATGATGTGTTTGGTATAATCTAGGGTTATGTGACATTTTTATACAAAAAGTCATTGATATTTTTGTATATATTCATGTTCTTTTTGGCAGTTGTTAATGACATGTGTGAACAATTATTATGCTTGGTGGGAGTTCTTTTTTTCTTATTTCAATTGTATTATTTCTAAGGTATGACAAGTTTGGTGCTATTTCTTTTAAGTATTGGAAACTAATTCAGGCTCCGTGCCTACTATAACAGTTTAAGGGCTAGATAGCTTTATGCCCCCACGGGGAACTATAACGCCTCTATATGGCATATGTAAAGGATTCTTAGGGTTCTCTTATAAAAGCCTAAAGGCTAGATAGCTTTATGCCCCCATGGGGAACTATAACGCCTCTATATGGCATATGTAAAGGATTCTTATAGCTCTCCTATAATGGCCTAAGGGTTAAATAGCTATTTTCCCTCATGGAGAACTATAACACCAGATATAATGGGCAGGTAATATGCTAACACGATATGTGCCTCATACAAAGTCTTAAGTATGAAATATCACAGATGGTAGTCATGGTGCAGTGCCTCATACGGTATGTAGGGATCCATGTGGGGTGTATCAGTATGGTAGATGTGGTTGCAAAAGATTAATATGATAGTATTTGCACATTCATGGGAACTTGCAAAACTACATTCGACTTCGCTCTACAGTTTTACTAAAAAGGGAGAACTTATGATGGGTATGGGGTCTTTTTCCTTTTAGTTAAAATAGAGGAATTTTTTGTTGTAGACACTTATAATACTTCACTCGGCTCGCTCTTCAGTTTTACTAAAGAGAGGGAACTTATGATGGAGTTGGAATTTCCAGGGCAATATAAGCAGTTCCAGAGCAGTATGTGTGTGCCCAGGGCGGTATACGCATTTCCAGGGCAGTATAAGCAGTTCCAGGGCAATATGTGTGTGCCCAGGGCAGTACAAGTAGTTCTAGAGCAGTATGTGTGTGTCCAGGGTGGTATAAGCATTTCAGGGCAGTATAAGCATTTCCAGGGAAGTATAAGCATTTCCAGGGCAGTATAAGCAGTTCCAGGGTAGTATGTGTGTGACCAGGGTGGTATAAGTAGTTCCAGAGCAATATAAGTGGTTCCAGAGCAGTATACATGTGTCCAGAATAGTGTAAAGCCATGCCAAGGTAGTATGTATATTTCCAGGACAGTGTGAATAGTTCCAGGATGGTATGAGTAGGTCCAGAGCAGTGAGATTAATGTCAGGGCAGTATGTGTAGTTCCAGAGTAGTGTCATTATTTCCAGAATAGTATGTGCAGTTCTAGGGAAGTATGTATATTTCCAAGACAGTGTGACCAGTACCAGGGCAGTATGTGTAGTTCTAGGGCAGTATGTATATTTCTAGGACTGTGTGAACAATTCCAGGGTGGTATGAGTAGTTCCAGAGTAGTGCGATTAATGCCAGGGCAGTCTGTGTAGTTCCAGAGCAGTGTCATTATTTCCAGGATAGTATGTGTAGTTCCAGGGCAGTATGTATATTTCCAGGGCAGTGTGAACAGTACCAGGGCAGTATGTGTAGTTCCAGGGCAGTATGTGTATTTTCAAGATTGTGTGAACAGTTCTAGGGTGGTATGTGTAGTCCCAGGATAGTGTCATTAGTTCCAGGGCAATATATGTATTTACAGGGCAGGGTGAATTTCTAGAGCAGTATGTGTATCTCCAAGACAGTGTGATGTTCCAAAGTAGTGGGTGCAGTTCCAGAGCAGTAGACGTATTTCCCGGACAGTATGGTCAATTCCAGAGTAGTATGTATAGTTGCAGAGCAGGTTATGTACTTCTAGGATAGTCTATGTGATTCCAGGGCGGTCAGTACATCTGCCAAACATGGGGTGAAATGAGAAGAGGGGTGTGCCGACGGATAGGAGGTAACAATGAAAGGTTAAAGATGGTTAGTTTAATATAATCACATGTATCCTTATATTTTATTTAAAATTAATGCATGACAGAAGATATTTTGAATTAGGAGCGGGAAAAATGGTTAGGAGGACAGCTTGGCCAAGGGCATTTAAGTAAATGCACTGCAAGGAGAAGGCGAGCTGGCTCATCTATAAAAGGGGCAGAGTGTTAGTGCAATCAACCCGTGATATGATTTTGATGTGTGTGGCAAAGGGTTTAAGTTAGGATATTTGGATTTGATATGTGCGTTGGAATCTTGCAGGACTTAGTAATTCGCACATGGAGCATTGGCGAGTTTCACATCTCATGACTCGGTCCTTGAGTCGGTGAAAGATGGCTTTACGGAAGCTGTGCACTTGGAGCATCCGAGGGACTGCCGGACGAGGAGATTGGAGTGAAGTCAGAGGAAGTAGACTTCAGGGTGAGACACGAAGAATGGTGCTATAGAGTCGTGCGCTTGGCGCATCCGAGGGACGTGACCGGACGAAGATAACTTCAAAGGCGAGGGACTCCAAGGGATGAGAGTGAGCGAATGTAACCCAGAAAGGGGTAGTGCTCTTAGGTGGAACTTGGCCAATTGGCTAAGTGTTGGATGGGATTTCCTGACACCAGTCGACTGCCATGTAATGGTAGTCGACTACTCTAAGCCGACTATGAATTGACTAGTGTTCGAGCCTGGTTCATGTGCCAATAGTTGACTGCCATGGATTGGCAGTCGACTGCGAGACCACCAGTCGACTGATGAAGGCATCAGTCGACTGGTCGCAAGTGTTTCGGGCATAGAATGGAGTGTCCGCTTCCGACACTCGACTAATCGAAGCATCAGTCGACTGATGGCAAGATTAGTCGACTGATGTGGGAGCCGTTGGATGAAATCCAATGTGGAAGAAGCCGTTATTGGACAACGGCTACTGGATCAGTCGACTGGTCCTGTGTCAACAAGAAGAAACCCTCTTCTTCTATAAAAAAAGAGGTGTGGGGCTTTGGGAGCCTAATGCTTATGCTCTAAACTCCTCCCAAAGTGCCCTAAAGAATTCCCACTCTTCTTACTTGCTATTATTCAATTATATTGTAAGAAGAGGGATTGTAAAGAGGTTACCTCCACCTAGCTTGGTGCAAAGGAGAGAATAGTGAAAGCTTGTAGAGTGATTCACCATGGACGAATCGGATCGTGGATTAGCGGGGCAGCCGTGAACCACGTTACATTGCGGTGTTAGCATTGTTTGGTATCTTGTTTGTATTTATTGTTATTTTGTTTGTATATTCCGCTTGCGCTAATAGTTTTGTAGACGAGCAACGAACGAACAAATTCCACCGTCTACGACAAAGGCTATTCACCCCCCTTCTAGCCGACCATCATCGACCCTACAAGTGGTATCAGATCCAAGGCACTTGTTGAGGACTAACTGCCAACACAAGCACTATATCAAGAGATGGCCGACTCAAACATTCATTCGCCAAAGTTCGAGGGGGAATTCGCTTGGTGGAAGAAGCAAATGGAGGTATTCTTTGAAACCGATTTCGATATTATGCTTATAATGAAAAACGGTTTTGAGATGCCTAGGGATGAAGAGAGGAGAATAATAGACAAATCAAGGTGGACTAAAAAGCAAAGAGAAGGGCACCTTGCAAATTCAAAGGCTAAGCACCATCTCCTCAATGTACTCCCCCAACAAGAAGTAAATCGGATTGGGGAATGCTCTAGTGCCAAGGAAATGTGGGAAAAGCTAGTAGAGCTTCATGAAGGTACCTCGGAGGCCAAGCTTGCAAGGAGAGACCTCCTTTGCTCTCAACTAACGAATATCAAACTTGAAAAGGGAGAAAAGGTAACCTCACTACACTCTAGAGTTAAAGAAATAATAACTGGTTTATCTAGTGTAGGGGAGAAGCTTTCAAATAGGGACATGTTCATGAAGGCAATAGATGCCTTCCCTCGGTCCTCAAGATGAAGCTCAATGGTGGACTCTTTTTACATCTCCAAGAACCTAGAAGTTAGCACATTGGAGGAATTTTTCTCAACCATGGAGCTCCACGAAACAAGGCTCGAAGGAGTAGTAGAAGAGCCAAAATTTCAACCATCAAGGGGAGTGGCACTATTGGCCAACAAAGGGAAGAAAAAGATGGAGACTCCTTCCTCTTTCGATGAAGCATCCTCCTCTTCCTCCATGGATAGCACGGAAGAAGCTTACATGGTAAGGAAGGTAAGACGTGCATTGAAAAACTTTAAATTTAATAAATCTAATGATAGGAGGAGAAGACCAAGGGGGAAGGTAATTTACTATAATTGCCAAGGAGAGGGACACATAAGGGACAATTGTCCCCTCTTGAACAAGAGCAAAGAAGAGAGGAAGAAGAAGGAAGAAGAGAAGAAGAAGGGGAGCAAGAAGAAGGAAGAGGAGAAGAAGGCCAAGGAAAAGGGGAAGGCCAAGGCACTAAAAGCAAGAACTTGGGATGACCCTTCCTCCTCCTCATCATCATTGTAAGAAGAGAATGCTTTTGTCACCAACCTTGCTTTGATGGCGTTTGATGACCTAGACACCTCCTCCACCGAACAAGAAAGATCAAGTTCAAGTGAGGAGAGCTCTAGTGAAGGGGGAGACTCTTCATCATCCTCCGCATCCAAAGAAGAAGACATAGAAACTATGGTAACAAATCTCTCACCCAAGAAAATAGTTTCCATGACATCTAGCCTCACTAAGGACTTGTTTAGGGCTAAAAAGAAGAACAAAAGCATGCTAGATCAAATTAAGGACTTAGAAGAAAAATTAGAAAAAGCATGCTTAACTATTAATGATAATCTTTCTTCTAGTCATGATGATGCATGCTCACATGATCTTTATATGCCATTTGATGTTAATGATGCATGCATGGATGAAAATAGGGCTTTAAGGGAAAAGGTAGACCATTTGACCAAAGCCTTAGAAAAATTTACAATTGGCTCCAACACCCTTAACATGATCATAGGGAGCCAAAGAGCAAGTTTAATAAGAAAGGCCTAGGATATAAGGAAAATAAAAATGAAAAGGCCTATAAATGTTTAATTGCTAGGGGTCAAGATAAAAAGAAAACAATAGTCAGAAAATGGATCCCTAAGGAATTTTTAGTGAACCCAATAGGAAAGAATTTGTTTTGGATTCCTAAATCCATCCTTAAGGGTTAGGAAAACCCTAGGATAGTCAACCATAAGGATTTCACCTATATCTTATGATTTTGGTTGACTTAGGATGGCGGGACATGATTTTTGAAATAGTGTTGGGTGATGATAATGCACCCATAAATAGTTTAAATCATGCTCAACATTTAGTGCTATTTGATACTTATGACCTATACATTTTTTAGCATAGTGTTGGGTGATGATAATGCACCCATAAATAGTTTAAATCATGCTCAACATTTAGTGCTATTTGATACTTATGACCTATACATTTTTAGCATAGTGTTGGGTGATGATAATGTGCCCATAAATTGATAATAATGCTTAAATCATGATAGTTAATGTAATTGTTATACTTGTTTGAAATCATGATTTATGATCTTGATATTTGGCACATAATCATGGGTGTTAGGGTTTAAATCATGCTCTAGGTGATACTTGACTTTTTATCATGATTACACACCTAATGCATGATTATAAATTGATAAATACATTTATTTCATGATCATAATGTGAAATCAATATATATATGTCTTTATGATCATGTTGTATGCTAGGATGATACTTAACCTTGTATAGAATTGCATGAAATTAATGGTTGAGTGTATACAAATACCTTTAGGAACATCTCACACTCACCATAGGCTACCTTGATCGAAAACCTAGCATGAGTGAGATGATAGGATGATGCTAATGGTCCACTAATGCCTATGACATTGAGATGGTCATTTAAAGTATCAAAATAGCAATAATAGACCAATCATGGGGAAGGCTTATGTTTAATTCATAGACATATTGCCCAAAGATCATGGTTGGATATTTCATATATTTTCAAAATAATTTTTTACTTTAAAATCTGTGTGTTTATGTTTTGAAACAATCTAAAGCAAAACTAGGTGTTAAAATTGATACAAACTTGATCAAAACCCTAGTTATTTTTGGAGCTTTTGGATTTTTGGTAAATTTTCAAAAATATAATGATTTTTCATAAAAAAAACTATTTTTCACTGATAAAGGACCTTAAAAGAAATGTGTCCCCCAAATTTCATGATTTTTTGAATTTTATAGAATTTTTAATTCATTTATGAAATTCACCCTGAAAATCAGAAAATCCGAAATTAGAGTGTCATCATTGTGAATCGAACCGATCATTGCCGATCATATCCGATTTTAATGCATGTTTTGGCTTTTGTTTTCCTCTAAACTTGATGCCATGCTTATACAAACTTTGTTTAATATTTTTGATTGTGTCAAAGAGGGAGAAATATATATGTTTAAGTAAGGGGGAATTGTATTTAGGGGGAGTTTCATGTATTAAGGGGGAGAGTTGATAATCATGTTTATTTACATGCTTTATTACCTTAATATTTTTATCAAATGTTTTGCCTAACTTAAACGGATTGGCACACATCAAAAAGGGGGAGATTGTTAGTGTAATCAACCCGTGATATGGTTTTGATGTGTGTGGCAAAGGGTTTAAGTTAGAATATTTGGATTTGATATGTGCGTTGGAGTCTTGCAGGACTTAGTAATTCACACATGGAGCATTGGCGAGTTTCACCTCTCATGACTCGGTCCTTGAGTTGGTGAAGGATGGCTTTATGGAAGCTGTGCGCTTGGAGCATCCGAGGGACCGTCGGACTAGGAGATTGGAGTGAAGCCGAAGGAAGTAGACTTCAGGGCGAGACGCAAAGGATGGTGCTGCAGAGCCGTGTGCTTGGCGCATCCGAGGGACATGACCAGACGAAGATAACTTCAAAGGCGAGGGACTCCAAGGGATGAGAGTGAGCGAATGTAACCCGGAAAGGGGTAGTGCTCTTAGGTGGAACTTGGCCAATTGGCTAAGTGTTGGATGGGACTTTCCGACACCAGTCGACTGCCATGTAATGGCAGTCGACTACTCTAAGTCAACTATGACTCGACTAGTATTCGAGTCCGGTTCATGTGCCAACAGTCGACTGCCATGGATTGGCAGTCGACTGCGAGACCACCAGTTGACTGCCATGAATGGAGTGTCCGCTTCCGGCACTCGACTGATCGGAGCATCAATCGACTGATGGCAAGATCAGTCGACTGATGTGGGAGCCATTGGATGAAATCCAACGTGGAAGAAACCATTATTGGGCAATGACTACGGGATCAGTCGACTGATAGGGACATCAGTCGACTGGTCCTGTGTCAACGGGAAGAAACCCTCTTCTTCTATAAAAAAAGAGGTGTGGGGCTTTGGGAGCCTAATGTTTATGCTCTAAACTCCTCCCAAAGTGCCCTAAAGAATTCCCACTCTTCTTACTTGCTATTATTCCATTCTATTGTAAGAAGAGGGATTGTAAAGAGGTTACCTCCACCTAGCTTGGTGCAAAGGAGAGAATAGTTAAAGCTTGTGGAGTGATTCACCGTGGATGAATCAGACCGTGGATTAGCGGCGCATCCGTGAACCACGTTACATTTCGGTGTTAGCATTGTTTGGTATCTTGTTTGTCTTTATTGTTGTTTTGTTTGTATATTCCGCTTGCGCTAATAGTTTTGTAGATGAGCAACAAACGAACGAATTCCACCGTCTACGACAAAGGCTATTCACCCCCCCTTCTAGCCGGCCATCATCGACCCTACACAGAGGACAACGGGATCGGGGATGGTTGTTTGTTCTCCATTTGGTATCTCTGAGATCTCTCTTCTTTTCCAGTTCATTACTTTCTTCTCATACTCATACTAACTTGATCGTCAGAGTGGCCACGCCGGGAAGCCGACCAACCCTTAGCACTCTTCTTTGGCGTGCCAAACTCATCTTAGGTCCTAAATATTAAATGTGATTCTTACAACTCATCTTTTCCCCTCCAAGTCTCTCTCTCGCGGTGTCAGATCCAGCCATTCGTAAAGAGAGGAAGGGGGATCTCAATTATCCAAAGAAGTAAGAACCATAAGTATCCAAGCAAAGGACAAAGCCAAGGAAAGGCCAAAAAGTTCCAAGGGACATGTCACAACTGTGGCAAACCAAATCACAAGGCTAAAGACTGCCGACGTCCAAAGAAAGTCAATCAAGTGCACATGACTGAGTGGGTCGATATTGGTGCAATATGACACATATGCACTAACAAGACCTAGTTTTCAACTTATACTCCTATCAGTGGGAGAAAGTTAATCATGGGTAATTCTGCAACTTCTAACATTGTTGGTCTTAGCAAAGTGGTACTGAAGATGACGTCAGACAAAGAAGTGACACTAATTGATATACTTCATATTTTCGATATTCGAAAGAATTTAGTGTCAGGGTCAGCTCTTATCAAAGCTAGTTTCAAGTTAGTGTTCGATTCCAATAAATTTGTATTGACCTAATGTGGTCAATTCATAGGTAGAGGGTACATGATGAATGGTCTATTTAAAATGAATGTAATTATTGTACACCGTGACTTCAATGACAATAAAATTAGAAATTCTGTATATTTGGTCAAGTGTTCTAATTTATGACATGTTAGACTTGGACATATAAATTATAACACTTTATGACGACTTGTGAATTTAAATATATTACCAGTATTTAATGTTGATCCAATATATAAATGTGAAATATGTGTTGAAGTTAAAATGAAAAAGTTATTTTTCCATTCGGTGAAAATAAAACACGACTCCTCTAGAGTTAATTCATAGTGATATATGCGATTTAAAATTTGTGCAAACTAGAGGAGGAAAAAAAATACTTTGTTACTTTCATTAATGATTGTACTAGATACTGTTATGTGTATCTATTTAAAGGCAAAGATGAAGCCTTAGAAGCATTCAAACATTATAAGAATGAAGTTGAGAATCAAATCAATCAACGAATTAAAGGAATTCAAAGTGATCGAGGAGAAGAATATGATGGTCCACTTAATGAATTATGCACAAAATATGACATTATTCATAACAATAACTCCTTACTCTCCTCAATCAAATGGGATTACCGAGCATAATAATTGAACTCTTAAAGAAATGATGAATGCTATGTTGATAAGTTCGAGCTTACACCAAAATTTGTGGGGGAGCTATTTTATCGGCAAATCATATTCTTAATAAAATTCCTCGCAAAAAGAAAGATAAAACTCCTTATGATTTATGGAAGGGTCATAAGCCTTCCTATAAATATCTGAAAGTGTGAGGGTGTTTGGTTAAGGTGGAAGTGCCTAAGCCAAATCAAAGTAAAATAAAACCAAAACAATCGATTTCATCTTTATTGGATATGCCAATAATAGTAGTGCATATCAATTTTTGGTGCATAAATCAGTAATTCTTTAGATACATGTTGGAACAACTATAGAATCAAGGAATGATGTATTTTTTGAAGGTATCTTTCCTTGCAAAGAGAGGAAAGAAGAAAGTTCAAATAAAAGAACTTACAAAACTACAAATTTGGATCATCTTGAAAATAATGAAGAACCAAGACGTAGTAAGAGGACTAAAATAGCAAAATCATTTGGTTCTAATTTTTTTGACTTATGTATTAGAAAATGAACCAAGGACAATAAACAAAGCCTTATCAAGTCCTGAGGCTCCTTTTTGGAAAGAAACCATTAATAGTGAAATAAATTCCATCATGCAAAATCATACTTGGGAATTGGTGGATATTCCACCTGGAATCAAGCCTTTAGAGTGTAAATGGATCCTAAAGAGGAAATATAAGACTGATGGATCTATTGACAAGTATAAGGCAAGGCTAGTAGCCAAAGGATTCAAACAAAAGACAAGTCTTGACTTCGTCGATACATATTCACTGGTAACAAGGATCACATCCATTCGAATTCTCATTGCTATTGTTGTAATACATAACTTTGAGATACATCAAATGGATATAAAAACAATCATTTAAAATGGTGAATTAGAAGAAGAAATATATATACAACAACCTGAAGGGTTGTGGCTCTAGGACAAGAAAATAAGGTGTGCAGACTTGTAAAGTCACTTTATGAACTAAAACAAGCACTAAAATAGTGGCATGAGAAATTTGACAAAACTATGATGGCAAATGGATTTAAAATTAATGAGTGTGATAAGTACATATATATCAAAGGCACTCCTAACTCATTTGTCATCATCTATCTATACGTAGATGATATGCACATCATGGGGAGTAATCATGATATAATCATGACTACTAAAAATATGTTGATTAAAACCTTTGGCGTAAAAGATATGGGTATAACATATACTATGCTTGGAATTAAGATCACTAAGACATTTGAAGGAATTGTCTTTTCGCAGTCTCATTATATTGAGATAGTGTTAAGGAAATTTAATGCATATGATTTTTTTCCCTGTAAAAACACCAATGGACTTAAGATTATGTTTGGCTAAGAACCATGGTGAACCCGTATCACAATTAGAATATTCGAGGATAATTGACAGTTTGATGTATATCACTAACTGTACACGTCCCGATATTGCCTATGTAGTTAACAAATTAAGTAGATTTATAAGTAATCCAAATGATAACCATTGGAAGGCATTAATAAGGGTTCTTAAATATTTAAGATACACCTTAGAATATGGATTACATTATGCTAGATATCTAGTTATACTAGAAGGCTATTATGATGTAAATTGGATATCTGATACAAAAGACTTTAAATCTACTAATGGATATGTATTTATCATTGGTAGAGGAGCGGCGTCATGGAAATCTACAAAACAAATATGTATAGCTCAATCAACTATGGAATTAGAGTTTATAGCTTTGGATAAAGTCACAGAAGAGGTCGAGTGGCTTCGTAACCTCTTAGAGGATATCCCATGTTGAACAAAACCAGTGTCTACTGTAATGATACATTGTGATAATCAATCGGCAATCGGAAGGGCACAAAATAGCATGTACAATGGTAAATCGTGGCATATTCATCAACGACATAACACCATTCGACAATTGATCTCAAATGGAGTTATTTATATTGATTATGTTAAATCAAAAGATAACTTAGCGGATCCGTTAACAAAGGTTTAAGTAGAGTTCAAATATACTGCACATCAAGAGAAATGAGATTAAATGACACGCCCCCAGAGTATACTTGTCCGTCAACCAGATGGTACCCTCTTGTGATAATATAAGATACAATACTGATACAAGGCCCTAGAAACTCCTGGCATACACAAGTCATATACGAAAGCAAATTATTTAGATTCACATCTCTGCCTATCTAAATCTTACTTGCTGAGAATGCTTACTATTGCTTATTATTGGTTCTCTTTGACATCATAATTATTCCTCTAGTTAATGATGTTAATAATAATACATCAGAATATACCCTCCCAAATACACTTGTAAATCATACATCAATTTTTTTTGTTAATTCCTAATTCCTCAATGATTGGATGTATTTTTATTTGGGGTTAATTGACAAGTCTATCACAACATTTTAATTTTTTTTCATCATCACATTTTTAAATTAGTGTCAAACGTATCACTTATTTGATTTTCATTTATTCATTGTTAATTTGTTGACATAGTGATGACCTGACATAATATATGAAGAAATTAAGCTACTCTTATTTATGTAAACTATCAAAAGGGTACCATGTAGCTTATGTAAATGATTACCATGTATTTGGGCTTATGTAATATAGTCTTTTGAAAGTTTTGACGTTAGTGATTAATATGATCTATTGGTGTTAAATATTATGAAGGTTTATTTCATTGTCAATTGATTTTTTTATGCACTAGAATGGACAAAGAATGGATGTTCAAGGATAGATTATCATGTGAGTATGTGTATGGAGTAGAGTCCTTGCAATTTGCAATGCAAAATTCTTGTGATTCTAATGTAATATCTTGTCCATGTGCCAAGTGTGGTAATCTAAGAAGGAACAATATTTATGTCACAAGGGCTCATTTAAGAAGTAATGGTATGGATTTAACAGATGTAGTGTGGATATTGTAGAGGACCAGATGTCATGCTAGAAGGGGAGGTGAATAGCGTTTCTTATTCGTTTGATGGAAATTGATTGTGCTTGTCTACAATTAGGTTAGTATGCAGTGGAAATAAAAAGTACAATACGAATAAAAGCACGAATACACAAGAATACAATCAACACAAGAGGCACATGATGTAATGTGTTTCGGAATTCTAGTTCCTACTCCTTGGGGTGAGCTCAATATCAAGCTCTAGTGATGCACACCACCACTAATAAAAAACACTCATTCTTGGTGACACACCGGAGGTGGAGAAACCTCGTACAAGTATATTACAACAGTAATGAAAAGATGCAAGCAAATGCAAAGTAAATACAATAAACTATGTAAAGAACACTTTACAAATGTGAGCTTTGATTGCTTATACTGCACTTGAAGACCCTGACTTACACCAGCAAATCGCCTCAAATCTCCCTAAGAATGGCTCAAGAAAACCATGGTCGAAATCCTGCATGAGTTGCTCCTTTTATCCCTACATCAGGTTGATTCTGTGCCTGACAGTCGACTGCCCCTGTAGTCATTGTCTCACAATGACTTAATCCACATTGACATTCTAGCCAATGGATACAATGACAGTCGACTGCCATTACCATCAGTCGGCTGCCAAGCTCGTAGTCGACTGCTCAGTCATCTATCGAGCTTTCTGTGTTCGTGACTAAAAACAATGATCGCCTCCATGGCCTGATCGCTCAAGGCCGATGATCGCCCAAAGCCGGGCAAATGATCGCCAAGGCCATGCGGTCGTAGTCGAATGTCAGTCGACTCCTGACCAGTCGACTGGTCATAATCTCAATCGACTGCTCAGAGTTGACTCGGCTGTCAAGTGTTAAAATACTTGACCAATCGACTGGTCTATAACCCCAGTCAATTGCTAAATCTCAACCATGAGGTTTAACTCCAAGTCTGATACCCTCATACTTGCTAGACCTCCCTTAGCCTAGACCCTATTGGATCCATTCAAGTCATCCATGACTTGTTCATCCATACACTAGCCTTCAGATGCTTCCATCGGCTATTGTCATGCTAAGTTGGTCTATACCACCAAGGTACATTTGGGCTTACACTGCCAAGACACATGCTTGGACTTTACGCCGCCAAACATTGGACTTATGCCACCAAGACTACCGCTTGGACTTTATGCCGCCAATATCACACCCTTGGACTTTCTCAATTGTCAAGTACCCATGACTTGGACTTTCACAACCAAGACTACACACTTGGACTTACGTGACCAAGACTACACCTTTGGATTTTCCATGCCAACTCCATGTTGGACTTTCCAAATGCCAAGACCCATCCTTGGACTTTCCATGCCAAGACCCATGCTTGGACTTTCCAATTTCCAAGTACCCAAGACTTGGACTTCCCATGCCAAGTACACAAGACTTGGACTTTTCAATTGCCAAGTGTCCCATTTGGACTTCTCTATCATATAGTCAACCCCATATCAACCATATAGTCAACCCATTGTCAAACAATGGTCAACTCATCATACATCAAAACACTACTAAAGTCAAACTCGAGTCTGGTCAATCGTGACCTGGGCCGATTGCACCAACAATCTCCTCCTTTTTGATGTTTGACAAAAACTGTAAAAACTTTTGAGTTAGACCACCTAACTCAATCCAATCAAACTCTCCCAATTCTCTCAATTGGGCAATCTCAAATTCTTCAAAGTCTCCAAATTCTCCCCCTTTTTGACATACATCAAAAAGGCTCTCTCTCAAGAGTGTCAATGTCTCATATCCCAATGAGATCTTACAATCTCCCCCTTTGTCCAAAAACATCTAGGATGCCTTCACTCTTCCTAATGATAAGTCTCATATCACTAAATGAGAGGCAATCCTCACTTCTTTAAATCTCACAATTCTCCAAATTCTCCTCCTTATGAGGAAGAACACATCCATCATTCCATGATGGATAACCTCCCCCTAAAGGCTTGCTCCCCCTTGACCATTGTACCAACAATATCCTTAGAGAATCCCTAAGCCTATAGGAACACTAAATAATCAAAATTAAGGGTAAAAGTTCAAACTTGAACTTTCACACACCTTAAAATTTGATTCTCACCCTAAACAACATCCTAATCCATATCCAATGGATTTCCACCCTTCCAATACTTTCCAAAGCATATCCTAGAGTTAGGAAATGTTAGGGTAGCCTAAAATAGCTGAAAATGGGTCAAAAAAACCATGTTTACCCGAAATAAGCATTGGCAGTCGACTTGATCAATAATCAATCGACTGCCTTTGACACCAGTCGACTGCCATAAACGATAGTCGACTGATTTCTACAAGTGTAGAAATTTAGTTTCAGAAATCAAATCCAAAAATTCATAAACGATGCTAGAGGGGGGGGGGGGTGAATAGCGAGCGTGAAATCTTCGTTTCTTTTCGTTCGATCGATTAAGAATATGAGTAATGCAGCGAAAAAATAAATATGACAAATTTATTTTTACTTGGTTCACAATCCAGCAGTTGCTACTCCAAGGCCCCGTGATCCTTGACCGCGTACGAAGGGGCAATCCACTATAGAGTCGCCTCCTCGTTGGAGGTAGGAGACAACAATCACAAAAATAGAGAGACAAAAACTCGAGGATGAGGCAATAAGCCTACCTCACTTCGTTACAATAAAAACTCCGATTACAATTTAAATAAACTGATACTACCGATGAATATGAATTTGAGATGAAGATATTGTCATCGACATTTTGGCGTTGTAATGTTGTTGTTGAAGCACTTGGGAGCAAAGAATTGATGTTCTTTAGGTTCGAGTCCTACCCTCCTTTTATAGACTCGTGCCTTGGAATTAGTCCGGATCCAGATCCTCAATTTGTGGAACTTATCACGAGATGACACCTTATCTTATCGCGAAGTGGCAGCGTCAAACGTTATCCTTTTTAACCTAGCGCACAAGGCTGATTCGTCGCCATCAGTCGACTGCCAATAACCAGCAGTCAACTTCCAGTCTGGCCACTTCCCTGCAGCAAAGAGTTAGCGCAAAAAATGGTAAATGCGATGGTTTCTTATCGTTCGATCTCGACCTTGACCTTCCACTGGAAGTCTTAGTTGGATCGCCACCTATGGTCATCCTCGTATAGAGGACACGACCTTACCATCTCTCTTCGCACTCGTGCTTACCTCTGGTCCTTTATGACTTGTCACTTTGCTTTCGGTCTTCCACCTAGGTTCTTCGACTCCCACGAAGTTCTCCTGGTATCGCCCGACCACCACGGTTTTGTTGGATCGATGCGGTTCGCTAGAGGAGGGGGTGAATAGCGAAAAACCTTTTCTTTTTCTTTCGTTCGTTAAAACTCTAGAGAAAATCAATTAATTGCAGCGGAAATGTAAATATAAAATAAAAGAGACAATCGACACAAGGGTTTTACTTGGTTCGTAGCCGAAGGCTACTACTCCAAGGCCCTAGTGGTCCTTGACCACGTACGGAGGGCAGAAGCACTAAAGGAACTCCTCCTCGTTGGAGGTAGGAGTTAATCGATACAAAAAAACTTTAAGGTAGAGGGACAATCCCCCTCTCCTCATATACAATAAAAGCTCCGAAAAGTAGATGAACAACTGATAACAAAATAATACCGACGTACAAAGACAAATAAGAAAAATTAAACCTAGACGTCGGAAGGCAGGACTTCGTTGTCGGAGAATTGTAGCTTTGCGGAGACTTTTTGGAGGCTTAGAATTGTTGATGAAACTCTAGGTTTGGCCCTCCTTTTATAGCCTTTGAGCCCCTTTTTGAGAGGAACCCTAGCCAATCAAATTTGAGCACATCTTCCCTTGAAATTTGGTGATAATCCTTGACTCCTCGAATCTGATCATTGACCATCAGTCGACTGATGGCCATCATCGCCGATCGATGGCGAAGATCGATTGTCGACCTCGATGGTCGATCGTTTGACTAAGACGAGTCCTCAAGCTCGGCAATGACGATGCTTGCTGCAAGTCAAAGTTAGCACAATAAAAACATAATTTCGATGGTCATCGACCATCCGATCTCGACCTAGACCATCTATAAGAAGTCTTTGGTCGGATCTACGCTTAAGATCATCCCCGTAAAGAGGATACGACCTTACTTACTCTCGCACACTCGAGCTTACCTCGATGCTTACGTGTTGCTTTTGCTTCCGGCCTTCCACTCGATTCCTTCGGCTCCCTCCGAAATCACTCGAGTGTCGCTCGACCACCGCGGCTTTCTCCGGGTGTCGCTAGCCTTCAGCTCCAGCTATATCAATCTTCTGCACACTCGATTCAGCTCGTGAGAAAACAAAATAGACTTAACTTTGTGTCTTTGCTATAATCAAAACACAGGTTCGATTCTGGTGCCTCAGCACCAACAATCTCCCCTTTTGATATATGGCAAAACACACAAAGTTAAGGAAATTAAGTGCATGAAACAATAAAGACAAGAAGCAAAAGTAGGAGTAGTAAAAATATTTCTCAAGTTCTCCCCTTAGAGGAACCCTCCCCCTTGACCGAGGGTGAGTACTTGAAAAAGACTTTTAGTTCTCCAAACACAAAAGATAATGAGTTAAGTAAATGGCATTACTTAACTTAGGCTTCTTAGAGTCAAAAATAAGTGCAAGTTAAGTAATCAAAAGTTAAGTCAAAGGTTAATTATTCAAAAGGTTTAACTTTTGATTTCTTAACTTGGGCCTTTAAAGTTTTCAATTCAAGAGTTGAAACCTAAACCTTACTCCCCTTAACTTAGGCGAATCAAAGTTTTAAGTTAAGTTATCAATTTCAAAATTTGAAATTGAACTTTGCCTTTTGAACCTTAACTTTGGCCCTTTTCTCCCCTTTGACATAAATCAAGGAAAAGTGGGGTTTAAGAAAACTCTAAGTCCAAGCATGATGATTTTAAAAATAGTATGTGAAAATAATTCATCTAAATGTTCAACTCTAGTTTGACTTGATTGAAATGATATTATCAACAAGTCCGATTAGAGTTGGTTAATATTAGTTGCATATTTATACCCGAGGTTCATATTGACGCACTTGATCTACATCTTGGAACTCGAGTAGGGTCCTAACATCTCACGCCCATCTACGGCTAAGTACACAAACACATTAGTCCTATGTGTTGTGAGATGTACTGCTCCTTAAATCTATAGGCATGTTATCTAAGGTATGTCCTATGCTAGTTCCATCAAAATGAAAAATAAGAAATAGTAGTAAGAAAATATAGTTTGCAAGTTCTTATTCTATTACGCACATGCCTAATTTTGTCTTAATAGACTAAATTCGCGGGTAGGGGTTTAGTAAATAGGTCCGCTAGGTTAGATTTCGATTCGACGCACTCGAGTTGTATGGCTCGCTGGCCACATGTTCTCGAATGAAATGGTGTTTGACTTCTATATGTTTGGTCCTAGAGAGACATATTGGATTCTTTGTAAGATTAATTGAACTAATGTTATCTACGTGAAGTTTAGTATTCGTAAAGTCTAACTTAAAGTCGCTGAGGGTGTGCTTCATCCAAAGAAGCCGAGTGACACACTCACCCATCGCGATGTATTCGGCCGGTGGTAGACAAGGCAACACAATGTTGCTTCCATCGCACTAACTCACTAGACTCGGCCGAGTAGTTGACAACAACCACTGTGCTCTTTCACGAGTTTACTACCGGCATAATCTGAATCGGAGTAGCCGATTAGTTCGAACTCGGTAGATCTAGGATATCAAATACCGACATTAAGTGTACCCTTTAGATATCTAAGGATACGCTTAGCTAGGGTTAGGTGAGACTCCTTGTCACAGGTTTGAAACACAGCGCACATACTTCTTGAATAGGATGTCGTTAGACTCATGATTAAGTATAGGAGACTTCCTATCGCGCTCCTATAGTACTTTAAGTCAATGGACTTACTTTCTAGGTCTTCTCCTATGTTAACATTAATCGCCATTGGGGTGTTTATTATCTTAGCGTCTTGCATTCAAAATCTTTTAATTAACTCCTTAGTGTATTTTTGTTGATATAGGTATATACCATCCTTAGTTTGTTTAATTTGTAGACCTAAAAGAAACTTAACTCGCCTACCAAGTTCATTTTGAACTCACTTTCCATGAGTGAAAGCAGACTCGTTTAGTAAAGTGAGTTAGAGGTTCCAAAAATTATATCGTCTCGTAAATTTGAGCTATGAATATTTCTTTACCTAAGGTTTCTGAAGAGAGTTGGGTCAACTAAGCCTTGGTTAAACCCTTTTGACTTAAGATGGATTGAAAGTCTCTCGTACCAAGCTCGAGCTTGTTTAAGTCCATAGAGAGCTTTCTTAAGTTTTAGAACATGGTCGGGTTTATCTAGATTTTGAATCAGGGGTTGGCTAACATAAACTTCTTCTTTAATGTATCCATTTAGGAATGCCGACTTAACATCCATTTGAAATAGCTTAAATCCTCGATGTGCGGCATAAGCTAGCAACATTCGAATGGATTCGAGTCTAGCTACTGGGGCATAGGTTTCATCGTAATCTAAGCCTTTGACTTGGCTAAACCCTTTGGCGACTAACCTAGCCTTGTTTCTAACTACTTCACCTTTATCATCAAGCTTGTTTCGAAACACCCACCTTGTTCCAATTATCGTTTTGTCTTTAGGTGATGGTACTAATTCCCACACTTCATTCCTAGTAAATTGAGCTAGCTCTTCTTGCATTGCAATAATCCAATCGGGATCAAGAAGAGCTTGTTCAATTGATTTGGGTTCTATCTTTGAAATTAAGGAAATTTGACTAAGGTTCCTATAGGATGCTCTAGTTCGAACTCCTAGATTAGGATCTCCTATTACTTGATCGATAGGGTGGTTAGTCTGAATCCTAGATTGGGTTGGGTTTGTGTCACCTAATGCTTGATCAATGGGGTGACTTGGTTGAACACTAGTTTGGTTGGAGTCATCTATCACTTGATCAATAGAGTGACTAGGTTGACCTAGGTTAGGATTAACACTAGACCTGATCTCGGATCGAGTTAGGTCTAGTATGAATCGGCTCGCTAATTGGGGTTGCCGGGGGTTTTGTAGGTTCATGTCCTTCATCAAATACTACATTGATAGTCTCCTCGACTCTGAGGGTGTCGTGGTTATATACTCTATAAGCTCTACTTGTAGTCGAGTATCCTAGAAAGATTCCGGTGGTGGTTTTGGATGTAAATTTCCCTAGGTAATCCTTAGTGTTTAGGATATGTACCTTACACCCAAATACCCTAAAGTACTTGATGTTAGGTATTTTATCGTGATAAATCTCGTACGAGGTCTTAAGGTGCCTCTTTACCATAAGGATCCTATTTTGGACATAGCAAGCGTGCTACAGTACTTCTGCCCAAAATCTATCGGGTAGGTCGTATTCATTCAACATGGTCCTAGCGGCTTCTTGTAGAGTTCGGTTTTTCTGCTCCACTAGGCCATTTTGTTGAGGGGTCCTAGGGCAAGAGAATTCATGGTGGTATCCGTTTAGGTTACAGAAGTCGGTGAACCTTTGATTTTCGAATTCACCACCATGATCGCTTCTAAGTCTTTTAACCTTAAGGTCTTTTTGATTCTCGATTAATTTGAATAGATTGATTAATTGATCTAGGGTATCATTTTTATGTTTGATGAACCTAACCCAGGTAAACCTGGAGTAGTCGTCAATTATGACTAAGCAATATTCACTTCTATTGAGTGACTTGGCTCTATGTGAATCGAATAGATCTATATGCAGGAGCTCAAGTACACTTGAGGTTCGTTCTTGGTTAGTTAACTTGTTTTGTGTCCTAGGTTGTTTTCCTTATTGACAAGCATTACAGATTTTATTAACCAAATTGTTGAGGTTGGGTAAGCCTCTGACTAAGCCACTCTGACTCATCTTGTGGACGAGTCTTGGGTGCGAGTGACCGAGTCGTCGGTGCCACAACCATGATTCCTCTTGCCGTGTCATAAGACACTTAGTTGAGGAGTTGGTTAAGTTGATCGTATAAATGTTGTTATTTCTAGTTCCTTTAAGAATTGTTTTAGAGGTTTCGTTGGTATTAATTACGCATTCATTTTCTAGAAATATAACCTTATAGTTATTATCACACAATTGGCTTACACTAAGTAAGTTATATTCAAAATTATCTACAAGTAATACATTTTTAATAACAAAATTCGTGTTAAGCTCGATATCACCTGATCCGATGATTTTGAGCTTGCCGTTATTCCCAAAGGCTACCGATCCTTGTCGTTTGAATCGAAGCTTTGCGAATTTGAGTTGATCCCCGGTCATGTGTCGGGAGCAACCGCTATCCAACATCCATTGATCCTACACACAAGGTGGTTGGATTGGATGTTAGATTTTTGTTAAGAAAATTGGTTGTAAGTTGTTAACCCTAGGTCATCTCACCGGAGTCTATATGATCAAGCATGTTATACTTATGTGTTTATTTTGAGATGACTTCTAATTAAGTTGATTAAGTGGATTTAGGTTCAAGTAATTTTATGTTAGATTTGGATTTAACCCTAGGCTTGTCAAGTTTACCTTTTCAAGATCATGGCTTCCAGGTCGTGGCGAGGCACAGGGGCCTTCTTTTATCGGATCATCGACCACTTCCTTAGACAAAGCCATTTTCAAGAAAATGATGACTTGACTTACCTAAAATTATTTCCTCGTCTAACTAGTTATTTTTGAAAAGAGGCTCCCCGAGGCTAAATCTTTTCGAAGAATTTTAGTTGGTTATGTTTTTGAAAAGAGGCTCCCCGAGGCTCAATCTTTTCGAAAAATTTTAGTTGGTTATGTTTTTGTTCTAAGTGAGTTCACAAGTTTTAAAGTACAAACTTTCTAAGTTAAAGCATGCAATTTCTAAGTTAAAGCATAAACATTCTAAGTTAAAACATGCAATTTCTAAGTTAAAGCACAAACATGTTTTGTACTGGCTTCCCCTAGACCGTTGAATCGGTTCGGTCTATCTACATAGTGGATTTGGTCCATGGGAACCCAGTACGGGTTGGATCCTAGAGTTGAAATCAAAAAGTTCTTAGGGACCCATGCTTGGACATGTTTCTTATGTCGACTTACAATCGACATATATGACCTATTAGTTGTGTTTGAGTTAAACCCGAGTCCAGCCTTGTTGTACACGGCCCTTTGAGATCCAAGTAGGAGGTCAAGTCCTTTGGATCCCGAAGTGAACCTTTCCAACGTGTTCCTAAGATCTTCGACTTGACATTTCAAGAGAGAGTTCTCAACTTCGAGCTTTTCAACTCGAGTTGAGTCCTTCTCTTGAACTCGACTAGTCGAAGAGGTTAGGGAGACCTCGTGTTTGAGGAGTTTAACCTCCTCAACAAGGGTCTCGACCTTGGACTCAGACTTAGCTAACTTCCTAGACAAAAACCTAACCGTATTATGTAAAGTATTAAATAAAGTTCGACTCACTTTAAGGGTATCTTTTGAACCGGATGGGTATCTGTGGCTTGACTTGAAGGTAGCTTCGTAGTCCGAGTCATCCTCAGGTTCTGACTCAAGTTCGGTCTCCGTGTCTGACTCAATTGATTTCGCCATGAAGACGTGGTCTTCGTCTTCTTCGGATGACGCTTCTTCCCATGTCGCGTTGAGGGCCTTCTTGTGCTTAGGTGCTTGGTGGTTGACCTTGGGGCACTCGGACTTTATATGTCCAAACCTGTTACACTCATAACACCTAATATTAGAACTTTTAGGCTTACCTTGGTTGGGTCGAGTTGTGGTTCGCTTTCGTCCCTTGGCTATCCTTCGAGCTAGGTTCATTAGTTCGGCAGTCAATTCCGGGTCAACTTCTTCTTCGGACTCATCTTCCTCCTCGGGTGGTGGTGGCTTGCTTGCGATTTTCTTCTTCTTTGAAACTGCAAACAAGGCTATACCCCTCTCGGGTTCCGAGTTGGACTGCTCATGTAATTCAAAATCCGAAAAGAGTTCATCTAATCTAAGTTTAGAAAGGTCCTTGGAGACCTTATAGGCATCAACCATGGATGCCCATAAGGTAGTCCTCGGAAAAGAGTTTAGGACATACCTAATAAGGTCGCGGTTTTCGACCTTTTGCCCGATTGCGTGTAGGTTGTTGACTATGTCTTGGACACGGGCGTTGAGTTGCGTCGCGGACTCGTGTTCCTGCATTTTTAGTGTGTATAATTTATTGAATAACAAATCACGTTTGCAAACCTTAGCTTGATCCGATCCTTCGTGTAACTCGATTAGCTTTGTCCAAAGATCCTTTGCGCTTATGAAGGGGCCGACGCGATTTAGCTCCTCCTTGGACAAGCCGCATTGGAGTATTTGTGTTGCCTTGGCATCGGCTTCGACTTGTCGTTTTGTTGCAACGGTCCATTGATCATAATCCAAGGAGTCACCCACTTCATTAGTCGGAAGTGTGAAACCCATTTGGATTATGATCCACATCTCGATTTGGGTTTTGAGAAAGCATTCCATCCGACCTTTCCAATAACGGAAATCATCTCCGTTGTAAAACGGAGGTCGGACGGTGCTAAAACCCTCGAGATGGGCCATTAGAACAAAAAACAAGGAGACTAAAAAGAAGACCTAGCAACGAAAAAAAACACACGAAAGTACCAAGACTTGCGTCTTGGATTAGTAGTGTGGGAAATAAAAAGAAACAAATGAAAAATAGAAAGTTAAGCAAAGAAATGAGAAACTAAATAAAAAGTAAGTACTCACAACCTTCGATGTCCCCGAAAGGCTACTAAACGTCGATTTTTGAGGACGAAAACAACTTGTTACGGGGGTAAACCCCGGTAAGAAGTGTAGATCTCTGCGAGGGCTTCGATTTGGTAGGTAGACCGTGTCGTGGGTCAACTTGTACAAAAAGTTATGCCCGTTTGACCGTCGGCTACTCCAAAAGCGAATACTTGCAAAACAAAATCAAACGAAGAGTACCAAGACTTCATCTTGGATTAGTAGTGCGGGAGAAAAATTTAAACGAACGAAAAACAAATCTGTAAAAAAAAATGTTAGATTGGTGGTTTCACCAAATCTAAGCGCCCCCGGCTCTGATACCAATTGTTGGATCGATGCGGTTCGCTAGAGGGGGGGGGGGTGAATAGCGAAAAACCTTTTCTTTTTCTTTCGTTCGTTAAAACTCTAGAGAAAATCAATTAATTGCAGCGGAAATGTAAATATAAAATAAAAGAGACAGTCGACACAAGGGTTTTACTTGGTTCGTAGCCGAAGGCTACTACTCCAAGGCCCTAGTGGTCCTTGACCACGTACGGAGGGCAGAAGCACTAAAGGAACTCCTCCTCGTTGGAGGTAGGAGTTAATCGATACAAAAAAACTTTAAGGTAGAGGGACAATCCCCCTCTCCTCGTATACGATAAAAGCTCCGAAAAGTAGATGAACAACTGATAACAAAATAATATCGACGTACAAAGACAAATAAGAAAAATTAAACCTAGATGTCGGAAGGTAGGACTTCGTTGTCGGAGAATTGTAGCTTTGCGGAGACTTTTTGGAGGCTTAGAATTGTTGATGAAACCCTAGGTTTGGCCCTCCTTTTATAGCCTTTGAGCCCCTTTTCGAGAGGAACCCTAGCCAATCAAATTTGAGCACATCTTCCCTTGAAATTTGGTGATAATCCTTGACTACTCGAATCTGATCATTGACCATCGATGATCGATGGCCATCATCACCGATCGATGGCGACGATCACGATTGGTCGACCTTCTTAGCCGACCGCTTGATACAGTCGAGTCCTCCAAGCTAGCAGTCGACTGATGCTTGCTGCAAGTCAAATTAAGCACAACAAAAACATAATTTCGATGGTCGTCGACCATCCGATCTAGACCTAGACCATCTATAAGAAGTCTTTGGTCGGATCTACGCTTAAGATCATCCCCGTAAAGAGGATATGACCTTACTTACTCTCGCACACTCGAGCTTACCTTGATGCTTACGTGTTGCTTTTGCTTTCGGCCTTCCACTTGATTCCTTCGGCTCCCTCCGAAATCACTCGAGTGTCACTCGACCACCACGGCTTTCTCCGGGTGTCGCTAGCCTTCAGCTCCAGCTATATCAATCTTCTGCACACTCGATTCAGCTCGTGAGAAAACAAAATAGACTTAACTTTGTGTCTTTGCTATAATCAAAATACAGGTTCGATTTCGGTGCCTCACTGCACCAACAGGTTTCCCGACTCGGGATTCTCCGGGTGTCGCTGACCTTCGGCTTAGCTTAACCATTTCCTGCACACTTAATTCAGCTCATGAGATAACAATATGACCTTAACTTTGGATCTTTGCCATAATCAAAACCTAGGTTCGATTATCTGGTGCCCCTGCACCAATAGTATCTAAGGTGTATAAAAATACACACAAGTTAATGTAATTAAGATGCGATTCCTAGACTAAGGTCTCATACATTTTTCTAGGCATCTTTATTTGATTCCCTTATACATGGGACTTCAAATCATGCCATAGTCCTTAAATCAATTTTAATTATCTAAAATGCATGAAATATGATCATGACATATAATGATAGCATAAATAAGCATGTGTCAATAATCATTATGTCATGACATATAAATGAACCTAAATATACATGACATTAAAAATCCGAAGCATTATCATGCCATATAATATGATTAAAATGAAATATGATGTCATGATATGGTATATGGCAAGCAAAGCATGGAAGTAAAGTGTAAGGCATAAGAATGCCTAAATTTCAATATTAATTGTCATTTGTTAGGATTAGGTCTATTTTGACATAATACTACTCATCTCCCAAGTGTGACAAAAACCCAAAATGACACACCATGACCTCTAGACCTAATTGTGCCAATTTGATTGGCTTTTCAAACTTCTTGAATTTTATTGACACATCCTAAAATCTTTTAGAATATAAATTAAAACTCATTTCCAAGGTATCACATAACCTTGAAAATGTCCTAAAGTGCCAACTCTATCATGGTTAGGTTAACTACCCATCCACTTAGGGTTGATGACACATCCTAACCCATTTAGTGTGAATCGATCATGCTCCTAGGAGTCCAATACCTATTGGAGCTCCTTGGGTTTACAAGGTATTCACTAGGGATAACTTCCCTTGATACCTTTCTAATGACCCTTCTAGGCTTTGAAACCTTGGTCATTTGGGTCTTACCTAGGTTAACTCTAGGGGTAACTCTCCTTGTAACCTTCTTAGTGGCTTCCCTAGGTTTCCTTGAAATCTTAGCCACTAGGCATCTACCATGGTTAACCTTAGGGGTGAACTCCCTATTAACCTTGGTTTTCCTAGACCTATGGATGGTTCCATAATCGAATGGAACGCTATGGTAGGTCTCTTTGGGCTTAGGTTTGTGACCCAAACCTTTCTTGCCCCTTGATGATTCTTGTCTCCTAGACCTTAGATTTTGTCCATTTGACCCTTGAATTGGATTTTGCATCCTCCTAAGGGTCTTTTCTAATTTCTCAAGCCTTGACCTCAAGGCTTGTTTCTCTAACTCTAATTTTCCCAATTTTGATTTTTCATTAACCCTTTGGGAAAGATTCTTCCTAGGCATATGCCTACCCTTCTTAGGGTTAATGCCTAGGTGATATTCTACCTTCCTAATTGTTTCCTTTGGTAGATTTGTTCTAGGGTTATTGTTTCTAGATTTGTCCTTAACCCTAGTATTGCATGATTTAGCACCTAGAAAATAAAATCTATTATTTCTAGCATGCTTTTGTTCATGAGTAATAGCAATAGCATTAAAATTGTTCCTAGCATATATGCTTTTGACTATTAATTGAAGAGTAAGCATACTTAAAGGTTACCTTTGGATTTGCCTTAGCTCCCTCTATATTTGAGACTTCTTCTTTGCCCTTGGCTTACTTTCGACCCCTAGGCCATTGACTTCTATAGTGACCCCTTTGATGACATTTGAAGCACACCACATGCTTCTTGCTCTTAATGGTTGGGGCTTCAGCATCCTTTGACTTTTGATTGACTTTTGGTGCCGACACTTTCTCCTTGGCCAAGTTTGGGCATTTGCTCTTGTAATGCCCCTTTTCCCTACACTCAAAGTAGATTATGTGATCCTTATTTTTATGAATTGCATTTGAGTTACCTAGAGTGGTGGTGGAAGCCGGAGTTGGTTCTTCATCCCTCTCGGAAGTGGACGTTTCTTCTTGTACTTGCTCCGGGATGGGTCTCTCCTTCAATTCTTGTTCATGTGTTAAAGCTCTTTCCTCCCCCTCAATCCTTGAAGTTGAGACTTCTTCAACTTCCTCTTCCTCGGATGTTGATGTTAGTGTCAACCCTTACTGCCAATCATGAGATGTAGTGCTAATCATGAGATGATCGATTAGGGATCATGTATATCATATTTCATTAATAAAAGGCAAGGATTGTTTATTATATTTACTTTATGCATGTGCCAGCTAAAATAAATATAATAATGCCCTTGAATAGTAGGTTCTAATCTACAGTTTATCAATTGGTAGAATTGATTATGAGAAGCTATAGAGAACACTATTCTTAATATTCCTAGTCAAGTATTAATATACAAGGGCAATATTAATACATTGAGACTAGCATGTAGGTCAATGGATGACTTGATCTCACAAGTCATGGATATGTGCTATCACATTGACACATGGGTATATTTATTGGAGAATATATATACTGAATTGACCCGCCATGAGAAAGTATAATGGATCGTTATATGAGTGTCATATACTTTCTCATGTGACTATTTTCAGTTACGTATTGCTGAAACACTTAGAAGTGACCAAGGGTTCCTAGGAGTTATGTACTTTGAAATATGGAAATACGTGCAGAAATGGCGGGTGCACTATAACGGCGATCACTGGGTATGTAATGAATTATGCGGAGGGATGTGAGTGATGTAGATGAGATCTATCCCTCTTATGTGACAGGAGTGATATCTTTGGCCTCTTGATAGAGTAGGACCATGAAATGCATGACCATGCTCAAATGAGTCAATATGAGATATTGAGCTCATTTGTTTGAATGTGTCTACTTAGGGATCAAGAAACATAAAGATCGATAAGGAGATGACACGGTCTACGCCTCATTGATCGATCTAAGATATCAGAGATAGAAGGACATAGTCATATATGATAATAGTCACGGAAAGGTTGTCAGTGTTGGATCGATGTGGTTCGCTAGAGGGGGGGGTGAATAGCGAAAAACCTTTTCTTTTTCTTTCGTTAAAACTCGAGAGATAATTAGTTAATTGCAGCGGAAATGTAAAAATAAAAAAAACAATCGACACAAGGGTTTTACTTGGTTCGTAGCCGAAGGCTACTACTCCAAGGCCCTAGTGGTCCTTGACCACGTACGGAGGGCAAAAGCACTAAAGGAACTCCTCCTCGTTAGAGGTAGGAGTTAATCGATACAAGAAGGAACCACAAAAACTTTAGGTAGAGGGACACTCCCCCTCTCCTCGTATACGATAAAAGCTCCGGAAATGTAAATGACAAGAAAAACTAATACCGACATACAAGAATAATAAGAGTTAAACCTAGACGTCGGAATGGAAGGACTTCGTTGTCGGAGAGTTGCAGCGTAATGGAGACTTTTTGGAGGCTTAGAATTGTTGTTAAAACCCTAGGTTTGGCCCTCCTTTTATAGCATTTGAGCCCCTTTTCGAGTGGGTCTTCAACCAATCACAAATGGACACCAAACCGCTTTGAGGTGGAGTGATAAGCCTTGACTCCTCGAATCTGATCATTGACCATCATCATCGATGGCCATCATCACCGATCGATGTGGCAACATCGGTCGATTGATGACCTTCTGATCGATCGATACAGCGGAGTCCTCCAAGCCGGTGATGATGCTTGTTGCAAGTCAAAGTTAGCTCAACAAAAACATACTTCCGACGGTCTTCGACCGTCCGATCTCGACCTAGACCACCTATGAGATGTCTTGGGTCGGATCTATGCTTAAGATCATCCCCGTAAAGAGGATACGACCTCACTTACGCTCACACACACGAGCTTACCTCGATACTTACGTGTTGCTTTTGCTTCCGGCCTTCCACTCGATTCCATCGGCTCCCTCCGAAATCACTTGAGTGTCGCCCGACCACCGCGGCTTCCTCCGGGTGTCGCTAGCCTTCAACTCCAGCTATAGCAATCTTCTGCACACTTGATTCATCTCGTGAGATAACGACATGAGCTTAACTTTGTATCGTTTGCTATAATCAAAACTCAGGTTCGACTTAGGTGCCTGCTGCACCAACAATCTCCCCCTTTTTGATTTATGGCAAACCCACATACAAAGTTAAGTAAATAGCAAGCATAAAGAATAATGTGCATTAGAAACAAACGAAGATTAAGTTGGAGTAGTAAGGATTTTCTTCAAGTACTCCCCATTTTCTTCAAGTACTCCCCCCTTGAGGAAACCTCCCCCTTGACCGAGGGTGAGTACTTGAAAAAGACTTTTAGTTCTCCAAACACAAAAGGTAATGAGTTAAGTAAATGGCATTACTTAACTCCAAACACAAAAGATAACGAGTTAAGTAAATGGCATTACTTAACTTAGGCCTTTAAAGTTTTCAATTACGAAGAGTTGAAACCTAAACCTTACTCCCCCTTAACTTAGGCCAGAATCAAAGTTAAAATTTGAAATTGAACCTTAACTTTGGCCCTTAACTTTGGCTCTTTCTCCCCCTTTTGACATAAATCAGGAAAAAGTGGGGGGGGGGGGGGGTTTAAGAAAACCTTAAGTCCAAGCATGATGATTTTGAAAATAGTATGTGAAAGTAATTCATCTAAATGTTCAACTCTAGTTTGACTTGATTGAAATGATATTATCAACAAGTCCTGATTAGAGTTGGTTAATATTAGTTGCATATTTATACTCCGAGGTTCATATTGACGCACTTGATCTACATCTTGGAACCTAGAGTAGGGTCCTAACATCTCACGCCCATCTACGTGGCTAAGTACACAAACACATTAGTCCTATGTGTTGTGAGATGTACTGGCTCCTTAAATCTATAGGTGCATGATATCTAAGGTATGTCCTATGCTAGTTCCATCAAAATGAAAAATAAGAAATAGTAGTAAGAAAATATAGTTTGCAAGTTCTTATTCTATTACGCACATGCCCAATTTTCGTCTTAATAGACTAAATTACGGGTGGGGTTTAGTAAATAGTCTGCTAGGTTAGATTTCGATTCGACGTACTCGAGTTGTATGGCTCCGTTGGCCACATGTTCTCGAATGAAATGGTGTTTGACTTCTATATGTTTGGTCCTAGAGTGACATATTGGATTCTTGGTAAGATTAATTGAACTAATGTTATCTACGTGAAGTTTAGTATTCGTAAAGTCTAACTTAAAGTCGCGGAGTGTGCTTCATCCAAAGAAGTTGAGTGACACACTCACCCATCGCGATGTATTAGAAGCCGATGGTAGATAAGGCAACACAATGTTGCTTCCTACTGCACCAACTCACTAGACTCGAGCCGAGTAGTTGACAACAACCACTCGTGCTTTTTCTGTCGAGTTTACTACCGGCATAATCCGAATCGGAGTAGCCGATTAGTTCGAACTCGGTAGATCTAGGATACCAAATACCGACATTAAGTGTACCCTTTAGATATCTAAGGATACGCTTAACTAGGGTTAGGTGAGACTCCTTAGCAGGTTTGAAACTGGCGCACATACTTCATGCGAATAGGATGTCGGGTCGACTCATGATTAAGTATAGAAGACTTCCTATTGCGCTCCTATAGTACTTTAAGTCAATGGACTTACTTTCTAGGTCTTCTCCTATGTTAACATTTATCGCCATTGGGGTGTTTATTACCTTAGCGTCTTGCATTCCAAATCTTTTAATTAACTCCTTAGTGTATTTTTGTTGATATAGGTATATACCATCCTTAGTTTGTTTAATTTGTAGACCTAAAAAGAAACTTAACTCGCCTACCAAGTTCATTTCGAACTCATTTTCCATGAGCGAAACGAACTCGTTTAGTAAGGCTGAGTTAGAGGTTCCAAAAATTATATCGTCTACGTAAATTTGAGCTATGAATATTTCTTTACCTAAGGTTTTTACAAAGAGAGTTGGGTCAACTAAGTCTTGGTTAAACCCTTTTGACTTAAGATGGATTGAAAGTCTCTCGTACCAAGCTCGAGGAGCTTGTTTAAGTCTATAGAGAGCTTTCTTAAGTTTTAGAACATGGTCGGGTTTATCTAGATTTTTGAATCCGGGGGGTTGGCTAACATAAACTTCTTCTTTAATGTATCCATTTAGGAATGCTGACTTAACATCCATTTGAAACAGCTTAAATCCTCGATGTGCGGCATAAGCTAGCAACATTCGAATGGATTCGAGTCTAGCTACTGGGGCATAGGTTTCGTCGTAATCTAAGCCTTCAACTTGGCTAAATCCTTTGGCGACTAACCGAGCCTTGTTTCTAACTACTTCACCTTTATCATCAAGCTTATTTCGAAACACCCACCTTGTTCCAATTATCGTTTTGTCTTTAGGTGGTGGTACTAATTCCCACACTTCATTCCTAGTAAATTGAGCTAGCACTTCTTGCATTGCAATAATCCAATCGGGATCAAGAAGAGCTTGTTCAATTGATTTGGTTTCTATCTTTGAAATTAAGGAAATTTGACTAAGGTTCCTATAGGATGCTCTAGTTCGAACTCCTAGATTAGGATCTCCTATTACTTGATCGATAGGGTGGTTAGTCTGAATCCTAGATTGGGTTGGGTTTGTGTCACCTAATGCTTGATCAATGGGGTGACTTGGTTGAACACTAGTTTGGTTGGAGTCATCTATCACTTGATCAATAGAGTGACTAGGTTGACCTAGGTTAGGATTAACACTAGACCTGATCTCCGGATCAGAGTTAGGTCTAGTATGAATCGGCTCGCTAATTGGGGTTGCCGGGGGTTTTGTAGGTTCATGTCCTTCATCAAATACTACATTGATAGTCTCCTCGACTCTAAGGGTGTCGTGGTTATATACTCTATAAGCTCTACTTGTAGTCGAGTATCCTAGAAAGATTCCGGTGGTGGTTTTGGATGTAAATTTCCCTAGGTAATCCTTAGTGTTTAGGATATGTACCTTACACCCAAATACCCTAAAGTACTTGATGTTAGGTATTTTATCGTGATAAATCTCGTACGAGGTCTTAAGGTGCCTTTTTACCATAAGAATCCTATTCTGGACATAGCAAGCCGTGCTAACGGCTTCTGCCCAAAACTTATCGGGTAGATCGTATTCGTTCAACATGGTCCTAGCGGCTTCTTGTAGAGTTCGGTTTTTCCGCTCCACTAGGCCATTTTGTTGAGGGGTCCTAGGGCAAGAGAATTCATGGTGGTATCCGTTTAGGTTACAGAAGTCGGTGAACCCTTGATTTTCGAATTCACCACCATGATCGCTTCTAAGTCTTTTAACCTTAAGGTCTTTTTGATTCTCGATTAATTTGAATAGATTAATTAATTGATCTAGGGTATCATTTTTATGTTTGATGAACCTAACCCAGGTAAACCTGGAGTAGTCGTCAATTATAACTAAGCAATATTGACTTCTATTGAGAGACTTGGCTCCATGTGAATCGAACAGATCCATATGCAGGAGATCAAGTACACTTGAGGTTCGTTCTTGGTTAGTTAACTTGTGTTGTGTCCTAGGTTGTTTTCCTTGTTGACAAGCATTACAGATTTTATTAACCAAGTTGTTGAGGTTGGGTAAGCCTCTGACTAAGCCACTCTGACTCATCTTGTGGACGAGTCTTGGGTGCGAGTGACCGAGTCGTCGGTGCCACAACCATGATTCCTCTTGCCGTGTCATAAGACACTTAGTTGAGGAGTTGGTTAAATTGATCGTATAAATGTTGTTATTTCTAGTTCCTTTAAGAATTGTTTTAGAGGTTTTGTTGGTATTAATTATGTATTCATTTTCTAGAAATATAACCTTATAGTTATTATCACACAATTGGCTTACACTAAGTAAGTTATATTCAAAATTCTCTACAAGTAATACATTTTTAATAACAAAATTCGTGTTAAGCTCGATATCACCTGATCCGATGATTTTGAGCTTGCCGTTATTCCCAAAGGCTACCGATCCTTGTCGCTTGAATCGAAGCTTTGTGAATTTGAGTTGATCCCCGGTCATGTGTCGGGAGCAACCGCTGTCCAACATCCATTGATCCTACACACAAGGTGGTTGGATTGGATGTTAGATTTTTTGTTAAGAAAATTGGTTGTAAGTTGTTAACCCTAGGTCATCTCACCGGAGTCTATATAATCAAGCATGTTATACTTATGTGTTTTTTTGAGATGACTTCCAATTAAGTTGATTAAGTGGATTTAGGTTCAAGTAATTTTATGTTAGATTTGGATTTAACCCTAGGCTTGTCAAGTTTACCTTTTCAAGATCATGGCTTCCAGGTCGTGGCGAGGCACAGGGGCCTTCTTTTATCGGATCATCGACCACTTCCTTAGACAAAGCCATTTTCAAGAAAATGATGACTTGACTCACCTAAAATTATTTCCTCATCTAACTAGTTATTTTTGAAAAGAGGCTCCCCGAGGCTCAATCTTTTCGAAGGATTTTAGTTGGTTATTTGAAAAGAGGCTCCCCGAGGCTCAATCTTTTTGAAGGCTTTTAGTTGGTTATTTACGTGTTCTATGTGAGTTCACGAAAAAAAAACAAAAAAAATATAAGCATGCAATTTCTAAGTTAATACACAAACATGTTTTGTACTGGCTCCTCCTAGACCGTTGAATCGGTTCGGTCTATCCACATAGTGGATTTGGTCCTTGGGAACCCAGTACGAGTTGGATCCTAGAGTTGAAATCAAAGTGGTCTTAGGGACCCATGCTTGGACACATTTTTTATGTCTACTTATGATTGACATATATGACTTATTGGTCGTGTTTGAGCTAAACCCTAGTCCGGCCTTGTTGTACACGGCCCTTTGCGATCCAAGTAGGAGGTCAAGTCCTTTGGATCCCAAAGTAAACCTTTCCAACGTATTCCTAAGATCTTCGACTTGACTTTTCAAGAGTGAGTTCTCAACTTCGAGTTTTTCAACCCGAGTTGAGTCCTTCTCTTGAACTCGACTAGTCGAAGAGGTTAGGGAGACCTTGTGTTTGAGGAGTTTAACTTCCTCAACTAGGGTCTCGACCTTGGACTCGGACTTAGCTAACTTCCTAGACAAAAACCTAACCGTATTATGTAAAGTATTAAATAAGGTTCGACTCACCTTAAGGGTATCTTTTGAACCGGATGCGTATCCGTGGCTTGACTTGAAGGTAGCTTCGTAGTCCGAGTCATCCTCAGGTTCTGACTCAAGTTCGGCCTCCGTATTTCGCCATGAAGACGTGATCTTCGTCTTCTTCGGATGACGCTTCTTCCCATGTCACGTTGAGGGCCTTCTTATGCTTAGGTGCTTGGTGGTTGAGCTTGGGGCACTCGGACTTGATATGTCCAAACCTGTTGCACTCATAACACCTAATGTTAGAACTTTTAGGTTTACCTTGGTTGGGTCGAGTCGTAGTTCGCTTTCGTCCCTTGGCTATCCTTCGAGCTAGGTTCATTAGTTGGCGATCAACTCCGGGTCAACTTCTTCTTCGGACTCGTCTTCCTCCTCGGTTGGTGGTGGCTTGCTTGCGATTTTCTTCTTCTTTGAACCTGCAAACAAGGCTATACCCCTCTCGGGTTCCGAGTTGGATTGTTCATGTAATTCGAAATCGGAAAAGAGTTCATCTAACCTAATTTTAGAAAGATCCTTGGAGACCTTATAGGCATCAACCATGGATGCCCATAAGGTAGTCCTCGGAAAAGAGTTTAGGACATACCTTATAAGGTCGCGGTTTTCGACCTTTTGCCCGATTGCGTGTAGGTTGTTGACTATGTCTTGGACACGGGCGTGGAGTTGCGTCGCAGACTCGTGTTCCTGCATTTTTAGTGTGTACAATTTATTGAATAACAAATCACGTTTGCAAACCTTAGCTTGATCCGATCCTTCGTGTAACTCGATTAGCTTTGTCCAAAGATCCTTTGCGCTTATGAAGGGGCCGACGCGATTTAGCTCCTCCTTGGACAAGCCGCATTGGAGTATTTGTGTTGCCTTGGCATCGGCTTCGACTTGTCGTTTTGTTGCAACGGTCCATTGATCATAATCCAAGGAGTCACCCACTTCATTAGTCGGAAGTGTGAAACCTGTTTGGATTATGATCCACATCTCGATTTGGGTTTTGAGAAAGCATTCCATCCGACCTATCCAATAACGGAAATCATCTCCGTTGTAAAACGGAGGTCGGACGGTGCTAAAACCCTCGAGATGGGCCATTAGAACAAAAAACAAGGAGACTAAAAAGAAGACCTAGCAACGAAAAAAAACACACGAAAGTACCAAGACTTGCGTCTTCGATGTCGCCGAAAGGCTACTAAACGTCAATTTTTGAGGACGAAAACAACTTTTTACGGGGGTAAACCCCGGTAAGAAGTGTAGATCTCTGTGAGGGCTTCGATTTGGTAGGTAGACCGTGTCGTGGGTCAACTTGTACAAAAAGTTATGCCCGTTTGACCATCGGCTACTCCAAAAGCGAATACTTGCAAAACAAAATCAAACGAAGAGTACCAAGACTTCGTCTTGGATTAGTAGTGCGGGAGAAAAATTTAAACGAACGAAAAACAAATCTGTAAAAAAAATGTTAGATTGGTGGTTTCACCAAATCTAAGCGCCCCCGGCTCTGATACCAATTGTTGGATCGATGTGGTTCGCTAGAGGGGGGTGAATAGCGAAAAACCTTTTCTTTTTCTTTCGTTAAAACTCGAGAGATAATTAGTTAATTGCAGCGGAAATGTAAAAATAAAAAAAACAATCGACACAAGGGTTTTACTTGGTTCGTAGCCGAAGGCTACTACTCCAAGGCCCTAGTGGTCCTTGACCACGTACGGAGGGCAAAAGCACTAAAGGAACTCCTCCTCGTTAGAGGTAGGAGTTAATCGATACAAGAAGGAACCACAAAAACTTGAGGTAGAGGGACACTCCCCCTCTCCTCGTATACGATAAAATCTCCGGAAATGTAAATGACAAGAAAAACTAATACCGACGTACAAGAATAATAAGAGTTAAACCTAGACGTCGGAATGGAAGGACTTCGTTGTTGGAGAGTTGCAGCGTAACGGAGACTTTTTGGAGGCTTAGAATTGTTGTTAAAACCCTAGGTTTGGCCCTCCTTTTATAGCCTTTGAGCCCCTTTTCGAGTGGGTCTTCAACCAATCACAAATGGACACCAAACCGCTTTGAGGTGGAGTGATAAGCCTTGACTCCTCGAATCTGATCATTGACCATTAGTCGACTGATGGCCATCATCAGTCAACTGATGGCAGCATCAGTCGATTGATGACCTTCGGCAGTCGACTGATACACGACAGTCGAGTCCTCCAAGCTGGCAGTCGACTGATGCTTGCTACAAGTCAAAGTTAGCTCAACAAAAACATACTTCCGACGGTCTTCGACCGTCCGATCTCGACCTAGACCACCTATGAGATGTCTTGGGTCGGATCTACGCTTAAGATCATCCCCGTAAAGAGGATACGACCTCACTTACGCTCACACACACGAGCTTACCTCGATACTTACGTGTTGCTTTTGCTTCCGGCCTTCCACTCGATTCCATCGGCTCCCTCCGAAATCACTCGAGTGTCGCCCGACCACCGCGGCTTCCTCCGGGTGTCGCTAGCCTTCAGCTCCAGCTATAGCAATCTTCTGCACACTTGATTCAGCTCGTGAGATAACGACATGAGCTTAACTTTGTATCGTTTGCTATAATCAAAACTCAGGTTCGACTTAGGTGCCTGCTGCACCAACAGTCAGATCTCGACGATCTTATAACTTGGGTAGCAATGATATATTGCTAGATGATGCTCATTGCTTATGTATCTAAAATGATTTTAGATACATTGCCAACTGATGTGAGCAAAACATATAGGGTTTTAGGAGTAGTTTTCGCTCACATCTTGTTACATTTTGTGTTAGTTTCATGCATATGTTACTATATTCTTGCATGCATTGCCTATTTTCTAGTTCGGAGGTCTGCTCGTTGTACCTTTGTGTGTAGGTTAGCTTTTCTAGTGAAAAAGACACGTTTTCAAAGCAAAAGGACTTTCATAGCTAGACGCAGAGTGGGACACGACCAGGGTGTGTGGATTCACACGGCCATGTCCAATGGGCGAAGAACAACACCCCAGGGCCACACACGGCCTGGCCATGTGGAAACACACGGTCATGTGGCGCCCCGATAGATTTGCGCGACTAGGGCTTTTTTCGAATTTTACAGCGGTCCGAGGCGATGTCTATATAAGGATGGCTCCGCCCAAACCCTAGGGGGGAGGCATGACGACTAGGACAGCACGCCGAAGCCCTAAAAAACTTTGGTAACTCGCAGTGGGGAGGAGGAATGCCGCTGGAGGTCCACAACTTGTAATACAACGCCGGAGAGAAGATCACAAAGCATCATATATCTCTATTTCTGCGCTTTACTTCTATTGTATTCAAACTTAAACATGTTATGTGATTCTTCCTTCATTTTTATGGAGTAGTACTTTCGATTCTAGGATTAGGGAGTAGCTTGTGTACATAAACAATGTTGGTTCATATTAAATTCTGGCCAAAAGTTTGATTTGACAATTGGTAGTTGCTCTCTATTATATTTATGTGTGTTTGGCTTTCTTTCCGTTGTGCTTAGGAGATACGAGGTGGTGACAACCCTCGAAATCTAAATTTAGGAGGTTTGATCCAAGGAACCTAGGGGTAAACCTGACCTCTCGTAACTGTGGGGAGAAGGGAGCGGTGGAATCGGAAACGGTCCACCGCAAGGATTGATTTGGCATCCTCGTTCCCTCTATCCCATCCTTTTGGGCCGAGGTAGCTCCCGGTGAATGCGGCGGCTTTGCGGGAGAGTGTATGATGTCCCTTCCCCCAAACTGTAGGTAGACGTTTAGATGACGCCAATTGATAACATTGTTCTATGATACACAAGCGAAACCGAAGTCTTAGAATCACCTTTTAAGACCCTGACACACTCTTTTCCTCCTCCGTGTGACACCGTACAGAGTAGGGTCCACCGATAGTCCTCACCAATCGACTCTCTCAGAGATTTCATCTGAACAATCGCAACCACTTAGTGTATTGGTATTCGAATCCCAGTCCTTGTGGGATCGATAAATTTTTATTACTTGACGACATTCGTGCACTTACGGGCGTTGAGCGTGAGTGCGCACTTTGAGTCCTCGGCGGTATTCATCGCGAGATTCGAGGTCGCGTCCGTGCACATCAAGTTTTTGGTGCCGTTGTCGGGGACTGTCGATTCGATATCAGATCGAACGGTGGTAGATTGGATTGGACTTAGGATTAGATTATTTTCTTGCTTTATTTTCCTTTTAGTTTAATCTTATCTGCTTAGTTCTATTTTTCATATTTAGATTTAGTTTTTATTTTCAGTAGTAGTTTCCTATTTACTTATTGCATATTAGATTTTTATTTGTTAGATTTGTTAGGGCAATCTCTTGCCGTAATATGGTTTTGATGGTGTGGCAAAGGGTTTAAGTTAGTTTGATATGTGCGTTGAAGTCGTGCAGGACTTAGTAATTCGCACATGGAGCCGTGGCGAGTTTCACATCTCATGACTCGTGCCTTGAGTCGGTGAAGGATAGCTTTGCGGAAGCCGTGCGCTTAGAGCATCTGAGGGACCGCCGGACGAGGAGCTTGGAGTGAAGCCGGAGGAAGTAGACTTCGAGGCAAGAGATGCGAAGGAGCATTGTAGAGCCGTGCGCCTGATGCTGCCGAGGGACGTGGCCGCGAATGAAGAGAACTTCGAAGGCGAGGGACTCCGAGGGATGAGAGTGAGCGATTGTAACCCAGGAAGGGGTAGCTCTTAGGTGAAACTTGGCCATTTGGCCAAGTGTCGGATGAGTTTTCCCGACACGGTCACCGCCATGTCATGCGCAATGCTCGAGTCGATGGGTTGATCGGTTTAAGTCCGGTGAATCAAGTTGATCCGATCAGCTGCATCCGATCGGATGGTGATCGATCGGCTGAAGACAGCCGATCGGTGATGTACGCACTGCACGGGCACAGAGTGGAGTCGATCTCGTTGAGGACTCGACTGATTAACATCAGTCGACTGATGGGTGCCATCAGTCGACTGATGCCAATACCGTTGGATGGAATCCAACGTGGAAAGCAGCCGTTATTGGGCAACGGCTACAGGACCAGTCGACTGATAGGTGCCATCAGTCGACTGCTCCTGTGTCAACGGGAAGAAACCCTCTTCCTCTATAAAAAGGAAGGGGATGGGGCTTTGGGGGGTTAATGCTTGAACGCCCAACTACTCCCAAAGTGCCCTAAACGATTTCCCACTCTTCTACTTGCTCTAATCTTCATTCCATTGTAGAAGAGTGATCTTGATTGTAAAGGTTACCTCCACCTAGCTTGGTGCAAAGGAGAGACCAATATTGGATTGGCTTTGAAGGAGTGATTCACCTAGGACGAATCGGGATCGTGGATTAGCGGCGTAGCCGTGAACCACATTACATCTTCTTGTTAGCGTTTGTTTTCTTGTAACTTCTATTTGCTTGTCTTTATTTGCATATTCCGCTTGCGCTAATCTTTTGTAGACGAGCAAATTACGACATGCAACGAACGAGGGCTATTCACCCCCCTCTAGCCGGCCAATCGATCCCCCAACAAGTGGTATCAGAGCAAGGTTGCTTGTCACCGGACTAACCGCCGCAACAAGCTCTACATCAAAAATGGTCGGCTCAAACATCCACCCACCGAAGTTCGACGGCGAATTCTCTTGGTGGAAAAAGAGAATGGAGGTATTCTTCGAGACCGATTTTGATATTATGCTTATAATGGAAAATGGTTTCGAGTTGCCTAGGGATGAAAGGGGTGAACCAATTGAAAAATCACGTTGGACTAAGAAGCAAAGAGAGGAGCACCTTGCAAACTCAAAGGCAAAACATCATCTTCTCAATGTGCTCCCTCAACAAGAGATCAACCGGATCGGAGAATGTGCTAGCGCCAAAGAGATGTGGGAAAAGCTTGTAGAACTCCATGAAGGCACATCCGAGGCCAAGCTAGCTAGGAGAGACCTCCTCCGCTCCCAACTCTCAAACATCAAATTAGAAAAGGGAGAAAAGGTAACTTCCCTACATTCTAGATTTAAAGAAATATTAATTGGGCTAACAAGTGTAGGAGAAAAGCTCTCCAACCGGGATATGGTAATGAAGGCCATAGATGCCTTTCCCCGGTCCTCAAGATGGAGCTCCATGGTGGATTCGTTTTACATCTCCAAGAACTTGGAAGTAAGTACCTTGGAGGAATTTTTCTCAACAATGGAGCTCCACGAAACTAGGCTTGAAGGAATACAAGAAGAGCCTAGAATTCAACCCTCAAGAGGAGTAGCTTTGATAGCGAACAAGGGGAAGAAGAAGATGGAAATCCCCTCCTCCTCCGATGATGAAGCATCCTCATCCTCCTCCATGGATAGCACCGAAGAAGCATATATGGTAAGAAGGGTAAGACGTGCTTTAAAGGGTTTTCATTTTAATAAATCTAATGATAGGAATAGAAGACCAAGGGGGAAGGTGATATGCTACAATTGCCAAGGAGAGGGACACATAAGGGATAATTGTCCCCTCCTAAACAAGAGCAAGGAAGAGAAGAAAAAGAAAGAAGAAAAGAGGAAGAAGAAGGGGAGCAAGAGAAAGGAAGAAGAAAAGAAGGCAAAAGGAAAAGGGAAGGCCATGACACTCAAAGCAAAGACATGGGATGACCTTGCTTCCTCATCCTCATCCGAAGAAGAAGAGCATGTCTATTCCAACCTAGCACTAATGGCTCTTCATGACTCGGATTGCTCCTCCTCCACCGAAAATGAAGAATCAAGCTCAAGTGGGGAGAGCTCAAATGAAGGGGGAGCTTCTACATCCTCATCATCCGAAGAAGAATAGGACATGGAAACTATGGTAACGAATGCCTCTCCTAAGAAAATAGTTTCCATAATTTCTAGTTTAACTAAGGACTTATTTGGAATGAAAAAGAAAAATAAAAGCATGCTTAATCAAATTAAGGCATTGGAAAATAAGCTAGAAAATGCATGCTTAAATGATAATATTTCTTCTAGCTTAAATGATGCATGCTCACATGATCTTTATGTGCCATTAGATGTTAGTGATGCATGTATAAATGAAAATAGGGCCCTAAGGGAAAAGGTAGACTATTTAACCAAAGCCTTAGAAAAATTCACAATTGGCTCCAACACATTAAATATGATTATTGGGAGCCAAAGAGCTAGCTTCAACAAAAAGGGCCTAGGCTACAAGGAAAAGAAAAATGAAAAGACCTACAAATGCCTAATAGCTAGGGGACAAGATAAGAAGAAAGTAATAGCTAGGAAATGGATCCCCAAGGAATACTTAGTGAACCCAATAGGAAAGAACTTATTTTGGGTTTCAAAATCCATCCTTAAGGGTTAGAAAAACCCTAGGGTAGTCAACCATATGGAATTGACCTATATCATATTTTGGTTGACTTAGGATGGCGGGACAATATTTTTAAATAGAAAAATGATGTTTAGCCAAAACATGGCTAAACATGGGCCTAACTATCAAGTTTACCCGAAATCATGGGCCGACTCACGATCGGGCCGATCGATTGGACTTACCATCGATCGCCATTATAGTGATCGATTGTCGATACTCTAGCTTTTTTGATTTAAAAATTGGATTTTCGAAATCCATAAGTAAATATACGTAATTTTAAAAATCTTGAAAATGCATACGTATAATACTTATCCTAAACACTATGGGTGAAAAATATTGAAAATTTATTTTACCCATTAAATTAGGAGATTGATACAAAGTTCAAAATTTAAGAAAAGCTTCAATAAAGAGCCATCTTTGTATCATCCCATTCAATGGTGATAGCTATCAAAAGATAGGCTTCACCAAGGTTTTTCAAAATGTTTTCAAAATGTTTTTCAAACCTTTAATTTATTTTTCCTAAACATCTCACCAATATCTAGATGTGTAAAACACATACAAGTCAAGTTTTTAGTGAGATGTGGGTTTTGTTTTCTTTATGTTCTCATGCATATTTCTAAGGCAATATTATTTGATCCCTTTCAAATTATGCTATAGTCCTTAACTCCATTTTAATTCATGCATGATATGATTATGGCATAGATATGATATAGATAAAAACATATGCCAATATCATGATGTCATGGCATGTGAATGAAAATTAAGCATACATGACATACAAACATAAGTCTAAACATTATCATGACATTTTTATAAATAAAAATGAGAATGATGTCATGACATGGCAAGGCAAACAAATCATGGCAAGTAAAGTATACTAAGGTATATAATACCTAAGTGTTAAAATTAAATTGCCATTTCTAGGAATTAAATTCATTTTGCCTTAATGCCATTCATTTCCCTAGTGTGCAAAAAACCCAAAATGGCACACCAATACCTCTAAGACCTAAATGTGCCAATTTAAATCATTTTTAACTTCTCAAGCACATTGGCACACCCTAATGTGTCAACTCACAATGGCTAGGTTAACTACCCATCCACTTAGGGTTGACACACCCTAACCCATTTAACGTGAATCAATCACGCTCTTAGGAACCCAATATCTATTAGAGCTCCTTGGGTTAACAAGGTATTCCCTAGGGATAACTTCCCTTGATACCTTCCTAATGACATTTTTAGGCTTTGAAGCCATAGTCTTTTGGGTCTTTCCTAGGTCAACTCTAGAGGTGACTCCTCCATTGACCTTCTTAGTGGCTACATTTGATTTCTTTGAGGTGTTAGCCACTAAACACACACCATGGCTAGACTTAGGGATGGCTTCCCTATTAGCCTTGATTTTTCTAGACCTAGATGTTGTCCCATAATTAAATGGAACATTATGATAGGACATAGGTTTGTGACCCAAACCCTTCTTGCCCTTAGATAGTTCTTGTTTCCTAGGCCTTGATTTTTGTGTATTTGACCCTTGAACCGAATTTTTGATTATTGCTAGGGTCTTCTCCAATTTTTCTAGCCTTGACCTCAAGGCTTGGTTTTCTAACTCTAATTTTCCCAATTTTGAATTTTCATTTATCTTTTGGGAATTGTTTTTCTTCTTAGGCATATGCCTAGATTTCTTGGGATTAACACCCAAGTTTTCTTCAATTCTCCTAATTGACTCCCTAGGTAAAATAGATCTAGTGTTTTGAGTCCTAGGTTTGTCCTTAGAGAAACTAACATGCTTGGCACCTAAGCAAGTTTCCTATTTACTTATTGCATATTAGATTTTTATTTGTTAGATTTATTTATTTTCTGCTTTTAGCATTAGGGTAGCACTCTTACTTTTGTGGTATGGTTCATCATATGCTTAGAAGACTAGGGTCAGAAGGCCTAATTCCAATCGACTTAGAGATTGAGCGAATCTTTCACCGTTGGAGAGCAGTACAACGAAAGATGGAAGATCAAGCTGCATCCGAGGTGAACATAGGAAGCTGACCTCTACGAGACTACGCATCTCCTAGTGCTAGAGGATTCAGGCCGAGCATAGCTGGGCCATCAATTTCGGCAAATAACTTTGAGCTAAAGCCAACACATATATGTTAGTGAAATCAATCCTTGATATGGTTTTGATGTGTGTGGCAAAGGGTTTAAGTTAGGATGTTTGGATTTGATATGTGCGTTAGAGTCTTGCAGGACTTAGTAATTCGCACATGGAGCCTTGGCTAGTTTCACATCTCATGACTTGGTCTTAGAGTCGGTGAAGGATGGCTTTGCGGAAGTCGTGCGCTTGGAGCATCTGAGGGACCACCGGACGAGGAGCTTGGAGTGAAGCTGGAGGAAGTAGACTTCAGGGCGAGATACGAAGGATGGCGCTACAGAGCCGTGAACTTGGTGCATCAGAGGGATGTGGCCGAACGAAGATAACTTCAAAGGCGAGGAACTCCAAGGGATGAGAGTGAGCGAATGTAACCCGAGAAGGGGTAGTGCTCTTATGTGAAACTTAGCCATTTGGCTAAGTGTCGAATGAGATTTCCCGACATCAGTTGACTACCATGTTATGGTAGTCGACTACTCTAAGTTGACTATGACTCGACTAGTGTTCGAGTCTGGCTCAAGTGCCAACAGTCGACTGCCATGGAATGACAGTCGACTGTGAGACCACCAGTCGACTGGTCGCAAGTGTTTCAGGCACATAATGGAATCGAGCTCGCGAGCACTCGACTGATCGGAGCATCAGTCGACTGATGTGAAGTCATTGGATGAAATTCAATGTGGAAAGCAACCGTTATTGGAAAACGACTACAGGATCAATCGACTGATCAGGGGCATCAGTCGACTGATCCTGTGTCAATGGGAAGAAACCCTCTTCCTCTATAAAGAGGAAGGGTGTGGGGCTTTGGGGGTCTAATGTTTATGCTCTAATCTTCTCCCAAAGTGCCCTAAAGAATTCCCACTCTTCTTACTTGCTATTATTCCATTCTATTGTAAGAAGAGGGATTGTAAAGAGGTTACCTCCACCTAGCTTGGTGCAAAGGAGAGATCTAGTGGATTTGGCAAAGGAGTGATTCACCTTGGACGAATCGGGACTGTGGATTAGCGGCGTAGCTGTGAACCACATTATTCTCTTGTTAGCGTTTGTATTCTTATTTCTATTTGCTTGTCTTATTTTGTTTCCGTTGCGCTAATATTCTTTGTAGACGAGCAAATTCCATCATCGAACGAAAGAGGGCTATTCACCCTACAAGTGGTATCAGAGCCGAGGAAAGCTTGTCGAGGACTAACCGCCACAACAAGCACATTCAAGAATGGCCGGCTCGAACATTCATCCACTGAAGTTTAAAGGAGAATTCTCTTGGTGGAAAAAGAGAATGGAGGTATTTTTCGAAACCGATTTTGAAATTCTTTTAATTATGGAAAACGGTTTCGAAATGCCTAGGGATGAAGAAGGGGAGTCATTGGAAAAAACAAGGTGGAGCAAGAGGCAAAGGGAAGAGTACTTTGTGAACTCAAAAGCCAAACATCACCTTTACAATGTACTCCCCCAACAAGAAGTAAACTAGATAGGAGAGTGTGCTAGTGCCAAGGAGATGTGGGAAAAACTAATAGAGATTCATGAAGGCACATCCGAGGCGAAGCTAGCAAGGAGAGATGTCCTTCACTCCCAATTATCCGATATCAAACTCGAAAAGGGAGAGAAGGTAAAATCCCTACACTCTAGATTTAAGGAAATTCTAACTGGTTTGATAAGTGTAGGTGAAAAACTCTCCAACTGAGATATGGTAATGAAGGCCATAGATGCCTTTCCCCGGTCATCAAAATGGAGCTCAATGGTGGACTCCTTCTACATGTCCAAGAATTTAGAAGTGAGCACCTTAGAGGAGTTCTTCTCAACTATGGAGCTCCACGAAACAAGGCTCGAAGGAATAGTAGAAGAGCCAAGGTTTCAACCTTTAAGAGGAGTAGCCTTGATGGCTAACAAAGGGAAGAAGAAGATGGAGAACCCCTCCTCCTCCGATGAAGCATCCTCATCCTTCTCCATGGATAGCACGGAAGAAGCTTACATGGTAAGGAAGGTAAGGCGTGCTTTAAGAAATTTTAAATTTAATAAATCTAATGATAGGAGGAGAAGACCAAGGGGGAAGGTGATTTGTTATAATTGCCAAGGAGAGGGACACATAAGGGACAATTGTCTCCTCTTGAACAAGAGCAAAGAGGAGAAGAAAAAGAAAGAAGAAAAGAAGAAGAAGAAGGGGAGCAAGAAGAAGGAAGAAGAGAAGAAGGCCAAAGAAAAAGGGAAGGCCAAGGCACTAAAAGCAAGGACATGGGATGACCCCTCTTCATCATCTTCATCATCATCGGAAGAGGAGAATGCTTTTGTCACCAACCTAGCTTTGATGGCCTTTGACGATCTAGACTCCTCCTCCACCGAAAATGAAGAATCAAGCACAAGTGAGGAGAGCTCTAGTGAAGGGGGAGCTTCTTCACCATCCTCCGAATCCGAAGAAGAAGATATGGAGACTATGGTAACGAATCTCTCACCTAGTAAAATAGTTTCCATGATTTCTAGCCTCACTAAGGACTTGTTTAGGGCAAAGAAGAAAAATAAATGCATGGTAGATCAAATTAAGGACTTAGAAGAAAAATTAGAAAAAGCATGCTTAAATGTAAATGAGAATATTTCTTCTAGTCATGATGATGTATGCTCACATGATTATATGCCTTTCAATGTTAGTGATGCATGTATGGATGAAAATAGGGCTTTAAGGGAAAAGGTAGATCATTTGACTAAAGCCCTAGAAAAATTCACAATAGGCTCCAACACCCTTAACATGATCATTGGGAGCCAAAGAGCAAGCTTTAACAAGAAAGTCCTAGGATATAAAGAAAATAAAAATGAAAAGGCCTATAATGCTTAATTGCTAGGGGTCAAGATAAAAAGAAGACAATTGCTAGAAAATGGATCCCTAAGGAGTATTTAGTGAACCCCATAGGAAAGAACTTATTTTGGGTTCCTAAATCCATCCTAAAGGGTTAGGAAAACCCTAGGATAGTCAACCATATGGAATTTATCTATATCATATTTTGGTTGACTTAGGATGGCGGGACAAATTTTTGAAATAGTGTTGGGTGATGATAATGCACCCATAAATAGATAAATCATGCTTTAGATGATATTTGCTTTATTATCATGATGTAATACCTAATGCATGATCACAAATTGATAAATACATTTGTTTCATGATCATAATGTGAAATTAATTCATATATATCTTTATGATCATGTGGGATGTTAGGATGATACTTAACCTTATATAGAATTGCATGAAAATAATGGTTAAGTATATCCAAATACCTTTAGGATACATCTCACACTCACCATAGGCTAGTTTGATTGAAAACTTAGCATGAGTGAGATGTTAGGATGATACTCATGGTCCACTAATGCCTATGACATCTAGATGGTCATTTAAGGTATCAAAATAGCAATAATAGACCAATCATGGGGAAGACTTATGTTTAATTCATAGACATATTGCCCAAATATCATGGTTGGATATTTCATATGTTTTCAAAATAATTTCTTACTTTAAAATCTGTGTGTTCATGTTTTGAAACAATTTAAAGCAAAACTAGGTGTTAAACTTGATACTAACTTGATCAAAAACCTAGTTGTTTTTAAAGCTTTTAGATTTTAGGAAAATCTTTGAAAATATAATGATTTTTCATGAAAAACTATTTTTCATTGATAAATATACTTACAAGAAATATGTTCCCCAAATTTCATGATTTTTTGAATTTTGTAGAATTTTTAATGTATTTCTGAAATTCAGCTCGAAAATCAAAAAAACCTAAAATGCATGTGCCAGTCGACTGGTAGCCTGAACTAGTTGACTGGTAGCCTGATAACATGCCCAGTAACTTCTTTTATCCAATTTTAAGGCATGTTTTGATTTTTGTTTTTCTCTAAACTTGATGCCATGCTTGTATAAACTTTGTTTAATATTTTTGATGGTGTCAAAGGGGGAGAAATGTATATGTTTAAGTAAGGGGGAATTATATTTAGGGGGAGTTTCATGTATTAAGGGGGAGAGTTGCTAATCATGTTACTTACATGCTTTCTTACCTTAGTATTTTTGATAAATGTTTTACCTAACTTAAACGGATTGCCACACATCAAAAAGGGGGAGATTGTTAGTGCAATCAATCCTTGATATGATTTTGATGTGTGTGACAAAGGGTTTAAGTTAGGATGTTTGGATTTGATATGTGCGTTGGAGTCTTTTAGGACTTAGTAATTCGCACATGGAGCCTTGGCGAGTTTCACATCTCATGACTCGGTCTTAGAGTCGGTGAAGGATGGCTTTGCAGAAGCCGTGCGCTTGGAGCATCTGAGGGACCACCGGACGAGGAGCTTGGAGTGAAGCCGGAGGAAGTAGACTTCAGGGTGAGATGCGAAGGATGGCGCTGCAGAGCCGTGCGCTTGACACATCCAAGGGACGTGGTCGAACGAAGATAACTTCAAAGGCGAGGGACTCCAAGGGATGAGAGTGAGCGAATGTAACCCGGGAATGGGTAGTGCTCTTAGGTGAAACTTGGCCATTTGACTAAGTGTCGGATGGGATTTCCCGACATCAGGTGACTACCATGTTATGGTAGTCGACTACTCTAAGTCGACTGTGACTCGACTAGTATTCGAGTCTGGCTCAAGTGCCAATAGTTAACTACCATGGAATGGCAGTTGACTGCGAGACCACCAGTCGACTGATGAAGGCATCAGTCGACTGGTCGCAAGTGTTTCGGGCACAGAATGGAGTCGAGCTTGCGAGCACTCGACTGATCGGAGCATCAGTTGACTGATGGCAATATCAGTCGATTGATGTGGAAGTCGTTGGATGAAATCCAACGTGGAAAGCAGCCATTATTGGGCAACGGCTACAGGATCAGTCGACTGGTCCTGTGTCAACGGGAAGAAACCCTCTTCCTCTATAAAGAGGAAGGGTGTGGGGCTTTGGGGGCCTAATGTTTATGTTCTAATCTTCTCCCAAAGTGCCCTAAAGAATTCCCACTCTTCTTACTTGCTATTATTCCATTCTATTGTAAGAAGAGGGATTGTAAAGAGGTTACCTCCACCTAGCTTGGTGCAAAGGAGAGATCTAGTGGAATTGGCAAAGGAGTGATTCACCTTGGACGGATCGGGACCATGGATTAGCGGCGTAGCCGTGAACCACGTTACATCTTTTGTTAGCATTTGTATTCTCGTTATTACTTTTGTCTTTAATTGTTTGTATTTGCATATTCCGCTTGCGCTAATAGTTTTGTAGATGAGCAATGAACGAACGAATTCCACCGTCTACGACAAAGGCTATTCACCCCCATCTAGCCGGCCAACACATACACATCGATCGACCCTACATTATACATATGGTCCAGCAGAGCCAATTCGGGGGAGCTGCGACTGAAGACCCGAACCGGCATCTTGAGACTTTTCTCAAAATCTGCTCAACTATGAAACTGAACAGAGTCCCTTCTGACGCGATCCGCCTGAGCCTGTTCCCGTTTTCACTGCGGGATAAGGCTAAGGCTTGGTTTCACTCTCTATCCTTTGGCAACATCACCACATGGGAGCAGTGTGAGCAGCAGTTTCTGAATAAATACTTCCCACTAAGTAAGACTGCTCACATGTGCCACCTTATCACGAGCTTTCGCCAGAAGGAGGGGGAGTCCTTGTTCGAAGCATGGGATCGCTACAAGGGGCTACTTTATCAATGCCCACACCATGGACTGGAGAGGTGGTTGGTGATCCACATTTTCTATAATGGGATCACTTATGCCACAAAGATGTCCCTAGATTCTGCCGCAGGAGGAGCATTAATGAACAAGACCATAGAGGAGGCAGAGGAGCTTATCGAAGAGGTGGCCCAAAACCACCATTAATGGGTTTTTGAACATGGTCAACCCACCCCTATAGCGGGACATTACACTATAAATTCCATGGACTACTATGGAGGGCAGGGGACCCGGGACGAGCAGATTGAGCATTGCAATGCGGTTGGGGACTACAACCCAAGACCCAACAACCAACACTCCAGCACTTCTCATCCGGGATGGAGGAATCACCAAAATTTTCCTTATAAGAATACCTTGGGGAGGTTCCAATCACCGAGAGAGAATGAGCAGCCACATCCCTCTAACACCCGTCTGGAGAATATGCTGGAGAATTTCATTCGAACGCAATGGGAGGCGAACACTGAATTTCAGCGATGACATTCGCAGACAGATATGATGATCGAGGGGTTGGGGTCATCTGTAAGATATCTTGCCACCAGGTAGAAGTCGCTGGAGATTCAAGTAGCTCATATCGTGAACCAAATCTCCATGATACCAGGGAAGCTACCAGGAAGAGCAGAGGCCAATCTAGTAGAGCAATGCCAGGCAGTGATGCTGCGAAGCGGGAGGATTCTGAAAGAAATGCCAGGATGGTCGATTGCTAAAAAGGACCAGGGATCTGAACCCCTAGAGCCTCTGGGGGAGGCAGAGAATGAAAAAGCAAGAGAGACGAATCGGGAGCCTACTGTGAGGGCTCAACCGCCCCTTACTGTACTATTCCCACAACGGTTGACGAATGCAAAGAAAGACACCGAGTTTGGTAAATTCCTGGATATGCTGAAGACGATCTCGGTAGAGGTACCGATACTCGAAGCATTGCACCAAATGCCCTAGTTCACTAGGTTCATGAAAGATATTCTGGCGCATCGTAGGAAGGTTGCGGAGTCAGAAACAGTAGCCCTCATAGAGGAATCAAGTGCTTATCTCCGAAATGAAGCTACTCAGAAATTAAAAGATTTGAGGAGCTTCTATATCCCATGCTATATAGGGACGACACTGATTAGTAAAGCCTTCTGTGACTTGGGAGCGAGTGTGAGTCTTATGCCCTACACCTTATGTAAAAAGCTAGGGTTAGGAAATTTAAAATTCACTACTATGACACTACAACTAGCTGACCACACATACTGCTACCCATTGGGGATTTTAGAAGACGTTCCTATTAAGGTGGGGAAGTTTACATTGCCAACTGACTTTGTGGTGATGGAAATGGAAGAGGATCCCAAGATACCCGTCATTCTGGGGCGACCAGTTTTAGCGACGACAAGAATGGTCATTGATTTGAAGAATCACAAGCTGACCCTAAAAGTGGGAGAGGATAAGATTGAATTTGAGCCCGCTGGGACAGGAAGTCAGGAACCTACGTCAGGGAAGTATGTGATTCCAGCGAGAGCTAAGAAGGAAGCTGTGTACCAAGATCCCGAGACGGATGAATGGAGGTTCACTGAACCACCATAGCCGAGTTGATAGAAGAGTGCGGTCGAGCTAAATGACCTTAAACAAAGTGCTTCTTGGGAGGTAACCCAAGTTTAATTTTAGATTTCCCTTTTCTATTGCATTGCATACATTTGTTTGATTTTTGTTTTGATTTCCATCACATTTAGAGTTAGGAATAGAAAAGAACTTTGCTAGGTAAAAGTGAGACCCATATTAGTCTACACGGTGAAGTGTATGAACAAATTTGGGCCATGGTGCATAAAGGGGCGAAAAATGGGGGCACACGGTCTGGCCATGTGTTTTCCCACGGTCGTGCCCGATTGACCAGAGGCGCACATGGCCTAGCCGTGTGTTTTCACACCACCATGGTGCACGAGGTTAAAAGGGGCAAGCCGTGTGTTTTCACCCCATTTGCGCCGTGTGCTTCAAAAGTTCTTGCCCTAGTCGTGTGATTTCGCTTTTCCCTTCCTCTAGAAGCATTTCTAACCTCTAAAGAAGCCAAAAGGAGAAAGGATGAGGAGGACCAAGACCGTAGCGTCCCGATCCAGTGCCTCAGAGCGATGAACAAAAAGAGTCGACACTCCTCAAGCTCATGAAGAGGGTAACGCCCTACCCTCTCTACTTTTTCGCAATAATGAACATAGAGATAGGTACAATATGCTCTCTACTCGTAAATTTACTGCTACTATGTACTTAGATGAGGATTTACTAGAATCTTTAGGGTTGTTAGGTGATATGCAAACCCTATTTGCAAAAATAGGGTGGGATGAGATTATGGGAATAAAACACCTAACCTACCCTAGGATAGTTTTGGAATTTTTGAGTTCTTTAGAGGCGGAAGCTTTAACGAGTAGAGAGAGTGAGGAGGGTAGGATAACTTTTAGGCTTTTTAACATAGAGCATGAGTGGACCCTTCTCCAATGGAACTCATGCTTTGGTTTACCAAGTGGGGGAGAGAGAAGAACGCCTATTGGGTTCAACTCTCGGGAATGTTGGACCGAGTTGACGGGTGAGCACGCTTATGACCCTTCTAGGGCCTAAGCGTCGCGCCTCCAAAACCCCATCTTTCGGTACCTTCACCGCGTCATGGCCAATACTATATTTGGTCGTGGGGAGAGTGACGGTGTAGTAAGAGCCAGTGAGATGCTTTGCTTATGGGATATGCTACAAGAAAGAAGTAGCATCGATGTGGGGTCCCACTTCATTAGACACTCAGTGAAGATGGGCAAAGAAGCACGCGGAGAGATCAATGTGAGAGGCCTACTTACCCACATTTTCTATAGGATGGGGTACGATTACATAGCATTAGAGAGTATAGAGGGGAGCCCTAGGATCAACCTAGGAGTATGCATGACTATGAAGATGATTGTAAGAGAAGGAGACTCCTTATGCTTTGTAAGGAAAAATCTTACGACCCTTAGGCTCCCCGACCCGGATCGTACCACCATCGCTATACGCGCTAACTAGCGCTTGGACCTGATAGTGGAATCCCCTCCACATGAGGGACCATCCACATCAACACCCATCTCTCCACCTTTGTATCACTCTCCCTCCAGTCCACAGATGCATAGGAGCCCACCTAGTCCACGCCGACATGAGCCTACACCTGCACCACCATCTTTTTCTACTTTTGAGCAGGATGCAGGTACATCGGCATATGATTTCTCGGAGTTCCGATCGTGCCTCGATGACATTTACACTGAGCAGCGGACACAGAGGCAACGATGGGAGGAATAGAGTGCCTACCAGCAGGCGGAGTTCTAGGGATTTCGGGAGCATTTCTATCGGGCTGAGGAGTTCTACGATGAGGCTCTCATATACTTCCAGGAGGAGGCTGCTCATCGCCAGGATGAGGCCACCTACCGCAGGGAGATGCGGTAGCATATGCACGCCCAGCAAGCACAGTGGGCTAGGGAGGAGGAGCACCGAGCAGCCGCTGCATCCACCAGTTCCCAAATCGATCACATATATATGTGGCATCAGCGACTGAGCAGCAGGTTCTCCCAGGATCCAGAGATGCCCAGGCTCCCAGACTTTCCACCTCCTCCACCATATTAGAGGTATATTTTTGTTTAAGTCTAGGGGGGAGACCCCAAAATCTATTTTGTTTTGTTTCCTAGTAGTAGTTTCTTTTCTGGTATTTTCATTCATTTGTTCATGCATGCCTGAGTTGTTTAGTTCCTTTCAGTACTTAATTTTTGGTGTCTGAAAAGCTACCTCAGTAGTATTTTTGAAAGTTGCTTGCATAAGTTGTTCCCATAGGTAGCTCAACTCTATTTATCTTGTGGTATTTTATTTGATTCGCTCTACTGAATGTTCTAGACCTGCACTGATTAACTTTATTTTTGCACTTACACATGTTGTACATTCTAAAAGGGAAAATCTAGTACATACCTAGTTATGATTCACTTTAATAGTCTAGTACTTTGGAATCCATAGGTGACTCTAGGTTTAGCATTTTAGTTACTGGAGATGCTCGGATTGTGTAAGTCCATTCGGAAAAATCAAAATCCCTGTGAGCTGAAAAATAAAATAAAAAAAAAGAGAGAGAGAGAAAGAAAGAAAAAGATATTATGGGGATAAAAAATAGTTGTCGTGGGTGGAAATGGCTAGGTGCCCCTTTGAGACCGAGTTAGGTTACTGGGGAAACACCTCCCAATTTCTCTCAATACTGAGTACACCTTTGAGACTTTATGCTAGATATAGAGAACGTCCCTCGCTTTGGGCAGGTAAGTGCCTAAGAGCCGGAAACCTTAGGAAAGCTATGGGGTGACGACTTAACTCACCATGGAACGGACATCCCCTAAGAATGATTCGCATAGTATGAGCGCGAGGAGCTAACTTAGTGAATTTTTAGAACATATCTATTTTGCTTTGATTGAAAATACCACCTGATAAATTTAGTTAGCATGCTAATTATGGAACAATATCTTTTTAAAATTTTATGACACTGAGGTTTGCTTGAGGACAAGCAAAGATTTAAGTCTGGGGAAGTGATGTGAGCAAAACATATAGGGTTTTAGGAGTAGTTTTCGCTCACATCTTGTTACATTTTGTATTAGTTTCATGCATATATTACTATATTCTTGCACGCATTGCCTATTTTCTGGTTTGGAGGTTTGCTCGTTGTACTTTTGTGTGTAGGTTAGCTTTTCTGGTGAAAAAGACACATTTTCGGAGCAAAAGAAGGACTTTTGTAGCTAGACGTAGAGTGGGGCACGACCAGGGCGTGTGGATTCACACGACCATGTCCAATGGGTGAAGAACAACACCCCTGGGACGCACACGGCCTGGCCACACACGGTCGTGTGGCAACCCGATAGATTTGCGCCACTAGGGCTTTTTCCGGATTTTGCAGTGGTCTGAGGCGATGTCTATATAAGGATGGCTCCGCCCAAACCCTAGGGGGGAGGCACGATGGCTAGGATGGCACACTGAAGCCCTAAAAATCTTCGGTAACTCACAGCGGGGAGGAGGAACGCCACCGGAGGTCCACAACTTGCAATACAACGCCGGAGAGAAGATCAAAAAGCATCGTATATCTCTATTTCTGCGCTTTACTTCTATTGTATTCAAACTTAAACATGTTTTGTGATTCTTCCTTCATATTTATGGAGTAGTACTTTCGATTCTAGGATTAGGGAGTAGCTTGTGTACATAAACAATGTTGGTTCATATTAAATTTTGGCCAAAAGTTTGATTTGACAATTGGTAGTTGCTCTGTATTATATTTACGTGTGTTTGGATTTCTTTCCGTTGTGCTTAGGCGATACGAGGTGGTAACAACCCTCGAAATCTAAATTTAGGAGGTTTGATCCAAGGAACCTAGGGGTAAACCTGACCTCCCGTAACTGCGGGGAGAAGGGAGTGATGGAATCGGAAACGATCCACTGCAAGGATTGATTTGGCATCCTCGTACCCTCTATCCCATCCTTTTGGGCAGAGGTAGCTCCCGGTGAATGCGGCGGCTCTGTGGGAGAGTGTATGATGTCCCTTCCCCAAAATCGTAGGTAGACGTTTAAATGACACCAATTGACAACATTGTTCTATGATACACAAGCGAAACTGAAGTCCTAGAATCGCCTTTTAAGACCCCGACACACTCTTTTCCTCCTTTGTGTGACACCGTACAGAGTAGGGTCCACCGATAGTCCTCACCAACCGACTCTCTCAGAGATTTCGTTCGAACAATCACAACCACTTAGTGTATTAGTATTCGAATCCCAGTCCCTGTGGGATCGATAAATCTTTATTACTTGACGACATCCGTGAACTTACGGGCGTTGAGCGTGAGCGTGCGCTTTGAGTCCTCGGTGGTATCCATCGCAAGATTTGAGGTTGCGTCCGTGCGCATCACCAACTTTACAAGAGCCTATAGGGTCACACACAAATGACATTTTGTTTTGGAGATGGTTTCTTTTAGTTGGACTAAAAGGACAATTGAGCATATGGCCAAGATTTGAGTTAGACTCAAACTGGTTAAACTTGAGTTAGACTCAAGTTGAACCATGGAAGATGATTCATCATCATGCATGATTTATTTGATTAATCATGCATATGAATACCAAAGGGCTTGGTATTCATGATGGGAATTAAAAGAAGGGAATACCAAGGGTCTTGGTATTAAGAGAACTCTTAATGGGGAGATAATGGCATTGATGGATATGGATTAAAAGGGCCTTTTTGGTGTTCAATGTGAATGACAATTTGGTGTGGCTTTTGGTGTTTGGGCATGCAAGCCAAAAGGGCCAAGAGAGAGAGTGTTCTCTCATCTCCTCCTTCCTCTCCTTCTTCCAAAAGAGTTCTTGGCGTTTTGCTAGGGGTTGCTAGCACAACGTGACTTTAAAGCTAGTGTGGGTGTCCGTGTGGATACCATAGATATATCGTTACCCTTACCGTATTGAGATCCGACAGCGTTTGAAAAAGCGGAAATGCGAAGGGCACGCACCGAAGGTATATATTCCTCATCTAGATAAGATCTAGACTAGATTAAAGAAAACAACTTATATAGTTTTGCATGGATCTCTGGTGGGATCCAGTTTAATTATATTGTTTCCGCTGCGGTTTTGCGAAGTATTCGCCCGCAATATTGTGAACATCAGATTCGGAGTTTTTTCCCAACAGTTGACAGCCTTTCAACCTCCGATTTCTCAAGATCTTGTGAGGATGATGATGATTATTCCTCTTCTGAGTCTTCTTGAGCTTGAGATGAGGAGCACTCCTCCTTGGATTCCTCCTCCATTTCTTCCTTTTCTTCTTGGACTAGTTGAGGCTTCTCATGAAATCTTGCCAACTTGCTCCATAGCTCCTTGCAATCCATGTAATCCCCTTGCTTGCAAAAAATATCATTAGGTATTAAAATTTCTAAAAAATTTGTTACCTTTACCTCAATTTTGAATTTTTGGCATTGCTCTTGGGTACACTTCCTCAATTTGAGGACATCTCCCTTCTTATCCCTAGGGGGTTCGAAACCTTCCATTAAGATGAACCAATCTTTGATATTCATCATAAGGAAAGATTCTATACTCTCCTTCCATTCGTCAAAGTCCCCAATTCCAAATAATCTATATGACGGTGGAGTGTTGATGTCACGACCTAGTCTAAGTCTTGGCTCCTCCATCTTCTTCTTCCCTCTAACATTTTTGCTCCTTCAGTTATAAAGTCGGTGAAGAGTGATCCGCTCTGATACCACTTGTAGAGGACCAGATGTCGCACTAGAAGGGGAGGTGAATAGCATTTCTTATTCATTTGATGGAAATCGATTGTTCTTGTCTACAATTAGGTTAGTACACTGCGGAAATAGAAAGTAAAATATGAATACAAGCACGAATACAATCAACACAAGAGGCATATTATGTAACGTGGATCGGAACCCTAGTTCCTAATTCATGGGGCATGCTCAATATCGAGCTCTAGTGATGCACACCACCACTAATCAAAAACACTCCTCGGTGGTACACCGGAGGTGGAGAAACCTCGTACAAGTGTATTACAACAGTAATGAAAAGATGCAAGCAAAGTAAAAACAACAAACTATGTAAAGAACACTTTACAAATATGAGCTTTGATTGCTTGCTTTGCTTGTTGGTTGCTTGGATTGCACTTGAAGTCCCTGACTTGCACCAGCAAATCGCCTCAAATCGCCCTAAGAACCACTCAAGAAAACCATGGCCGAAATCCTCCCCGAGCTGCTCCTTTTATCCCTGCATTGGTAGTCGATGTCTCACAACGGCATAATCCACATCGACATTCCAACCAAGGGATACACTGGCAGTCGATTGCCATTACCATCAGTTGACTGCCAAGCTTGTAGCTGACTGCTAAGTCGTCTACTGATCTTTTTGTGCTCACGACCAAAACTAGCAGTCGACTACCCTCCATGGCACTTGACTTCTCAAGGCCAGTCGACTGCCCAAAGCTAGCAGTCGACTGCCAAGGCCACACGGTCACAGTCGAACACCAGTAGACTCTTGACTAGTCGACTGGTTATAATCCTAGTCGACTGCTCAGAGTCGACTCACTATCAAGTGTCAAAATACTTTATAGGACCATTGGCGTCGCTAGAAGGGGGGATGAATAGTGAATGATCACCTCTTTGATTTGTCATGCTTGTCTACAATTGTTAGTATGCAGCGGAAACACAAATACGAGTAAAAATACGAATACAAATCACACAACAAGCACAACACGAGGATTTTACGTGGTTCGGAACCCTAGTTCCTACTCCACGATCAAGCCCTAGTCAGCTCTAGTGATGCACACCACCACTATAATACTTCTCCTTCTCGGTGACACACCGGAGGTGGAGAAACCTCTTAATATAGGTTTCAACGATTACAACAGATCTTACAACTAAAAGAGATTTAGAAGAGAAAGATTACAGTGTATGCAGTGTAAAATAGAGTTTCTTCTCTTCAAATCCTTTGATTGCCTTTTAAGATGATTAGAACTTGGAGGATGAAGGAAAACTCGCTAGAGGATCACTTTAAGGTTTGTTGTGAGCAGTAGTATCGAGAGATATGAAAAACAGTCGTATAAACCTTTTGAATCAAGCCCGATTAGGGCTTTTTCAACCCGCACAGTCGAGTCTCCTCGACTGGCGCCTCAACTGGAGCTTCGACTCACATTTAATGAAAGTTCCAACAGTTAGTTTTACACCATAATTTGAATTATTTATCCATTGTATCATAGTTCTAGTCGAGGTGATGGTTCATCCCTTCGACTGGTAAGCTTTAGTCGAGCCTTCAGTCGAGCCTACCTCGCTTCTGTTTCAATCGAATAGAGCAACAGTCAAGCTTGCAGTCGACAGTGCCTTGCCTCTGTTAGGTTTGAACGAAGCATCAGTCAAGGCACCGCTTCGACTGATATGAGTTTGCTTAGAATGTGTAGCTCGTCTAGGGTAGCTATTTTCAGTTGAGGCACCACCCCGACTGATGAGGTAATCAATCGAGGTGCTACCTCAACTACTGCCTTGACCCTTGACCGTTTCAACTCATCTAGAGCTGAAACCATGCCTAAGAAGGAGTCTACCCTGTACCCTTTACATGATGCCTATGAACCATTGTTCATAGGTCTTTCGTGCCAAGAATCACTTTCGAGACTTCGTGCCAAGACTCCTCGTCTGAGTCTTCATGCCAGGACTCCTCGTCCGGGTCTTCATGCCAGGACTCCTCGTCCGGGTCTTCACTTGCCAGGGCTCCTCGTTCGGGTCTTCATTACCTTGCATCCAGTCCTCGGCCTACAAGGAATTTCCTGAAAATACATCTCAAACAACCGCAAGAGATAACACATAATTATCACCTTGGCTTAAACCCTTGTCAAACACCAAAACATCATTTGGGCCTGATTGCACCAACAATCTCCCCCTTTTTTATGTTTGACAATATAGTTTAAGTTTAGGTGATGCAATTATAGCACAATATAATATTCTCAGAATTGTACAGAATTTAGAACTTCAACAAATCATCAAATCAAGATGTGCAATAAGATTTTCATTTCAAATGAGATATAGATTTGCAATACGTTTGGCATTCAGGAAATTTGCAATTCATGTTATTTTGAAATGAGATATAGATTTGCAATGAATTTCAAAACTTCCATATAAGTAAGGTTAAAGGTTTAAGATCCCACCTTCAGCTTAAACTCCACTTATTCCACTTATCTTCACACCTTAAACTTAAAACCCACACTTATCTCTCCCCCTTTGTCAAACACGCAAAAAGAGCAATCTATTATATCCTCCCCCTGAATCATTACCCTTAATTATCTAATGCACCAACAATGTATTTCAACAAAGTAGATATCGATCGTGCATATATATTGAAAGGCATAGAAAACAAAAAAAAATCGACAAAATTTCCTCTTAAAATAGTTGTGATAAAACCTGTTAATAACATATAAACACACATAGACACTGAAAAAGAACTATCAAACTCATATTTATCAGTGAAACAAACATATGAAACAACCATTCAACTTCAACATCCAATATTCATCAATCAAGCTCATATACAGATTTACTAAATTTTTAAACAACCATTTAGATAGTTTTCTAGAATTATAAAAGTTTGATAGACACACACAAGACTTGCCAAAACTACATAGCTGACGACGATGAACCTGATGAATCAGTCGCCAAGGAATGTAGGAGGCTAAGAATCTCCTACTGTTGGGTAGAAACTTCTGAAAATCGCGTATCTATCCTAGTTTGAAGCTCCTCGAATCTAGTATCAATCATCATATTGAGCTCCTCATACTTTGTATCAACTGACTCCACAAACTCAGCATAATCGCTGCGCAGGCCCTCTAGCTACTGACACACGGAAGAATAAGGTTCGTCAGCTAGGGCTAGATGTGCTTCTTCTTCTTCTTCTTCCATATCCCATCTCTCACCAGCCTGGTGTCCATTGGCCCACTCAACGCTATTACATACTTGAGACATGCCGACCAGTGAAAAATTTCTCCATTTCATGAAATCGAAGTCTGTCATTTACTTAACCTTGCCCCTTCTTGTGTTGATGCCTATGGATTCTAGCCAAAAGGTGATGATATGTCCAAACGACATGTAAATTTTCTTTTGGATAGGAACTGTGAAGTGGACGATGAAGAGAAAGATGTTTAATGCAATGTTAAAGTCTAGATGATTCTTTAGGAGATGTAAGGTGAGTAAATGATGTGGTCTGACTTTAGCTTGCCCCCGAGTGACAATGGGAAGGATGCAACCTACGATGACCTTATATAGGACATTATCGGGGTCAACTAGTGCCATAGATGGAAATAGATTAACACTGGGTTGTCGTGGTTTTTTAAAGAAATACTCATGAATAACATTGATTGAGTATCCCTCAACAGGTTTTTGAATGCTCAGATATCATTCAAGAGTTGTCCTCGACTCTCTACATTCTAGAAATGCCCTGAGAATATCAGGAGTAAATGAAATATCTCTCCTGACTACCCTACTTTTATAGATGAGTCTATCGCCTCTAGGTTATAGGTTGTTATAGAACTCAGTAACTAAGTCTACATTAATGTCATGGTCACAGTAGACTAACTTACTAAGCCTATAAAAATCTACTACACCTATCACATTTTGAGCATATGCATTGAAAAATTCTTTGTCTAACTAGCGAGTAGGCATCAGCTAAAATTTATGGTTCATGAATGTGTGCTGATGATGTTCGGAAGGAAATCGGGAGTCCGTAGATGGTTTCTCCCTAGTTGTTTCCATCCCACTACTCTCGACTACTTTTCATTTTTGCCTAATGATGCAAAAATTATACCCAAAGTGAGAATGCAATATGATGTGATATGATGAATGATAGAAATCAAAAGATGATTAGTGAACACAGTTAACTGCTAAATGTGAAAACAGGGAGAAGAGGTAGAGATCTATACTTTGGCACCATTGGATGTTATTTTGGAAGATTAGGTCCGGAGAAACCTTAGAGACGACAGGATCTCTGGGCGAGAGTGATTTCTCAAGTGAGAAGAAAAGTCTGGCGAACCCTAGTTGTGGATAGCCGGCGATTAGGGTTAGGTCTTGACCAAGAAAAGGAAGAAGAAGCTAGAGGACTTACTCTAGGTTAGTTTGTGTTAGGGCAATCAACCTGTGATATGGTTTTGATGTGTGTGGCAAAGGGTTTAAGTTAGGTTGTTATTGTGATTTGATATGTGTGTTGGAGTCTTGCAAGACTTAGTAATTCGCACATAGAGCCTTGGCGAGTTTCACATCTCATGACTCGGTCTTTGAGTCGGTGAAGGATGGCTTTGCGGAAGTCGTGTGCTTGGAGCATCCGAGGGACCGCCGGACGAGGAGCTTAGAGTGAAGTCGGAGGAAGTAGACTTCAGGGTGAGACGCGAAGGATGGCACTGTAGAGTCGTGTGCTTGGTGCATCCGAGGGACATGGCCGGATGAAGACAACTTCGAAGGTGAGGGACTCCAAGGGATGAGAGTGAGCGAATGTAACCCGGGAAGGGGTAGTGCTCTTAGGTGAAACTTGGCCATTTGACTAAGTGTCGGATGAGATTTCTCGACATCAGTGGACTGCCATGGAATGACAGTCGACTGTTCTGAGTCGAATGGGGTTTGACTAGTGTTCGACTGATGGGTTTTTGGCCCAGCAGTTGACTGCCATGGAATGGCAGTCGACTGCCAGAGAAAGTCGCGAGCACAAAACCTCATGTAGCTGACTGACCAGTCGACTACGGAGGCAGCAGTCGACTGATGGTTACATCAGTCGACTGCCAAGGGATCTGTTGGACTACAACGGTTGGGATCCAACATGTTCGGAGGCCGTTGTAGCGACGCTAGTCGACTACCAAAGGCAGCAATCGACTGATAGCGGTCAACGGGAAGAAATCAACCCTCTCTATAAAAAGAGAGGGTGTGGGCTTTTGGATGGCTAATGCTTAAGTTCCAAACGATCATCCAAGTGCCCCACAAGCTTTCAACTCCTTCTCCTAGCTTTCTTTCACATTTATTGTAAGAAGGAGTGTTTGGGTTGTAAGAAGGTTTACCTCCACCTTGCATTGGCTAAAGGGAGAGACCAATAGTGAATTGGTTGCGGAGTGATTCACCATGGACGAATCGGACCGTGGATTAGTGGCGAGGTCGTGAACCACGTTATATTTCGGTGTTAGCATTGTTTGGTATTCTTATTTCTATTTGCTTGTCTTGTTTTGTTTCCGTTGCGCTAATATTCTTTGTAGATGAGCAAATTCCATCATCGTACGAAGAGGGCTATTCACCCCCCTCTAGCCGGCCAACCACATCGATCCCCTACAATTTGGGTGCGAGGGAGGTAGTCTAGGGTTTAGTCGGCATCAAACTTGGCCGGAGAGTTCAACAGCGATAGCGAAGGCGACGGGAACGAAATCGCGATGGGAAACAGTCGAGTCGAGAATCGGGTCTAGGAAAGGGGAAAACTGCTTTCCTTATATAATCCCAAGTCGAGCAGGCGATAAGTTAAACGCCTCGACTGATGAAGCAGTTGAGGAGTGGGTTGAGTTTACCTCAATTCTGTGCTTTTGTTTGAAATTTAAACTGGCCTGAATTTAAACCAGTCTGAAATTTAAACCACCCTGAAATTAAACCCATTTGAAATTTTAAACCGCCCTGAAATTAAACTAGTCTGAAATTTTAAACCACCCTGAAATTAAACTAGTCTGGAATTAAACCACCTTGAAATTAAACCAATTTGGAATTAAATCGCCCTGAAATTAAACTAGTCTGGAATTAAATCGGCCTGAAATTAAACCAGTCTGGAATTAAACCAGCCTGAAATTAAACCAGTCTGGAATTAAATCGGCCTGAGATTTAAACTATCCAGTCGAGGCGCTGATCGAGAGCGCCTCGATTCTATTCGTTGATGGTTGCAACCGAGGGTGCCAATTGAGGTGTTGGTCGAGTGTGCCTCGATTCTGTTTGCCCACAACAGCTAGCAGTCGAGGCGATTACTGAAATGCCTCCACTGTTAATCTAAAATTTCATTTTCTAAGTTATTTTAAGTCCTAAATTCATTGACCTTAAGTCCCTAAACAATTTAACAAGTGTCAATACCATTGATAGGCAATTTTTAACATATTTTTGATGTTTTAGTTGGGTTTTATCATTGTTTAGGATGGCCAACCAATTTGACTTGGTTGGAATGTCCAATTATGATATTAGAACCAAATACACATGAATTATGTATTGGTCTTCCCCATAATTGGTCAACTTAATGATTTGTGTTATTTTCAGCCTCATTACTCAAATTGATGCATCATAACAAGCATTTTGAGTAAATGGATTGCTCCTAACATCTCACCCCTATCCAGCAATACACAAACATAGTTATTCCTAAGGTTTGTGTGAGATGTTCTCCCAAGGTATCCCAAAATTATTTTCCCATTTCTCTTGTACTTATGAATTAGTCCTTATGATCACAGAGAGTTTTTACTCAGCGACACACATTCCTAACTCTCTTCTTAAATAACTAAATTCATTTTCTGGAAGAGGTTTTGTGAAAATATAAGCTAGATCAGCCTTAGACTCAACATAATTGAGTATAATATCTCCTCTTGCTACATGATCCCTAATGAAGTGATGTCTCACTTCAATGTGTTTCGTTTTGGAATGATGGACTGGGTTTTTCGTTAAGTTTATCATGCTAATATTATCACAAAGCAATTGCACGTTCTTATATGAAAACCCATAATCTTCCAATGTGTGAGTCATCCATAACAATTGTGATACACTCTCTCCCATGGTTATATACTCAGCTTCTGTCGTGGAGAGAGCGACACAATGTTGCTTTCAACTTGACCAACTAACTAATACTGAACCTAGGAATTGACATCCCTCGCTAGTGCTTTTCCTATCTAGTTTGCATCCTGCATAATCTGAATCGGTATAGCCTACTAAATCAAAAGACTCAGTTTGGGGATACCACAATCCAACTGTTATGGTTGCTTTAAGATGTCTCATAATTCTTTTAACAGCAACCCAATGAGACTCTTTCGCACACGATTGATATCGTGCACACATACCTACAACAAATACTATATCAGGTCTACTTGTTGTAAGGTATAAAAGACTACCTATGACACTCCTATAAAGCTTTAAATCAATAGGTTTTCCATCTACATCACTATCTAAATGAGTGTTTTGGGCCATTGGAGCGAAAACCTCCTTAACATTTTCCATGTTGAATCTTTTTAGCAATTCTATGGCATATTTTGATTGATAGACATGAATTCCTTCTTTGGTTAGTTTGATTTGCAGTCCAAGGAAAAATGTCAATTCTCCTTACTGGACTCATCTCAAACTCACTCTCCATGTGTTCTATGAATTCATTGGGGTAATCCCTATTGTTTGAGCCATAAATTATGTCATCAACATAAATCTGAGCTACAAATATATCTTCACCATTTTTTTTCAGAAATAGTGTGAGATCAATTTGACCTCTTCTAAAACCCCTCTCAACTAGAAAAGTTGACAACCTTTCGTACCAAGTACGAGGTGCTTGTTTCATCCCATAAAGAGCCTTCTTAAGCTTATACACGTGATTTGGAAATGCAAAATTTTCAAATCCTGATGGTTGTTCAACATAGACTTCCTCCTTTATAAAACCGTTCAAAAATGCCGACTTCACTTCATTTGATATAATTTGAATCCTTTATTTGCTGCAAATGCTAGCATAAGTCTTATGGATTCTAATCTAGCCACGGGTGCGTAAGTTTCATCATAATCAAGTCTCTCAACTTGATTGTACCATTTGGCAACTAACCTAGCTTTATTTTTAACTACTTCTCCCTTATCATTCATTTTATTTTTAAATACCCATTTTGTCCCTATTATGGTAGCTTGATCAGGTCTTGGGACTAAATCCCAAACTTGACTTCTCTCAAATTGTCCCAATTCATCTTGCATTGCTATAATCAAGTCCGGATCAAGCAAGGCTTCATCCATTACTTTTGGTTCAATTTTAGAGATTAACGCTACTTGATTCACTTCATTCCTAAAGAATGATCTCGTCCTCACCCCATGATGGATGTCTCCAACAACTTGGTCTAGGAGATGACTAGTGACTATTCTAGTGGATCTTGGTACTTGAGATGTTTCTTGAACGTCACAATTTGGCACAAGCTCAAGTGATGACCCTTCTGACCTAGATTTTTCATTATCGGAGTCAAATTTAACTCCCCCTACATTAGTGTCCTCATTCAAACTCAATCTCTTGAGTTCGAACTCAACTTCATCGCTCTTATCCTTAGAGTCAATTTGCTCTTTACATTCTTCAAAAACTACATTTGATGATTCCTCAACCAAATTCGTTCTTTTGTTATAAACTCGATAATCCTTACTAGTGAGGGAATACCCTAAAAGGACACCTTCATCTGCTTTTGCGATGAATTTTCCTAGATGATCCTTAGTGTTTAAAATAAATACCTTGCAACCAAATACCCTAAGATGTTTGATTGTTGGCAATTTTCCAAGCCATAGTTCATGAGGCATTTTTCCTAAGAATTTATGTATCAAAACTCTGTTTTGAACATAGCATGCAGTATTAATCGCCTCAGCCCACAAGTAATTAGGAAGAGCATACTCATTTAGCATACTCCTCACGACTTCTTGTAAAACTCTATTCTTTCTCTCTACCACACCATTTTGTTGTGGTGTCCTAGGAGTGGAAAATTCATGTTTGTACCCTTTTTCTAAACAAAAAATCCTTAAACCTCATATTTTTAAATTCTCCTCCATGATTGCTTCTAATTGTTTTAATTGTTGCATTTTTCTCATTCTCAATTCTTCTATAAAAAGAAATAAAAATTTCTAACGTTTGATCCTTATGTTTGAGAAAAAAGTCCATATTGTTAGGGCAATCTCTTGCCATGATTAAGTTTTGATGTGTGTGGCAAAGGGTTTAAGTTAGTTTGTTATGTTGATATGTGCGTTGAAGTCGTGCAGGACTTAGTAATTCGCACATGGAGCCGTGGCGAGTTTCACATCTCATGACTCGGTCCTTGAGTCGGTGAAGGATTGCTTTGCGGAAGCCGTGCGCTTGGAGCATCCGAGGAACCGTCGGACGATAAGCTTGGAGTGAAGCCGGAGGAAGTAGACTTCGAGGCAAGAGACGCGAAGGAGCATTGCAGAGCCGTGCGCCTGATGCTGCCGAGGGACGTGGCCACGAATGAAGAGAACTTCGAAGGCGAGGGACTCCGAGGGATGAGAGTGAGCGATTGTAACCTAGGAAAGGGTAGCTCTTAGGTGAAACTTGGCCATTTGGCCAAGTGTCGGATGAGTTTTCGAGCACCGGTCATTGCCATGTCATGGCGGTCCGCTTCCGAGTCGATGGTTAGATCGACCGTGGTTTAAATCGACTAAATCAAGTTGATCACCGATCATGCGGCATGATCGATGGCTTGATCGGTCGACCGCCAAGGGGACAATGACCGATCGGTGATGGCACTGTGCACGGGCACAGAATGGAGTCGATGTCACAGAGCACTCGACTGATTGACATCAGTCGACTAATGGGTGACATCAGTCGACTGATGCCAATGCCGTTGGATAGAATCCAACGTGGAAAGCGGCCGTTATTGGGCAACGACTACAGGACAAGTCGACTAATCGAGGGCATCAGTCGACTGATCCTGTGTCAACGGGAAGAAACCCTCTTCCTCTATAAAAAGGAAGGGGATGAGGCTTTGGGAGCCTAATGCTTATGCTCTAATACTCTCCCAAAGTTCCCTAAAGATTTCCATCCTCTTACTCAAGCTTATTTCCATTATATTTGTAAGAGGAGTGTTTTTGTGTAAAGAGGTTACCTCCACCTAGCTTTGTGCAAAGGAGAGATCTAGTGGATAGATTGCGGAGTGATTCACCGTGGACGAATCAGACCGTGGATTAGCGGCGTAGCCATGAACCACGTTACATCTCGGTGTTTGTATTGCTTGTTTATATTTTGCTTGTCTTTATTTATATTTGAATATTCCGCTTGCGCTAACATTTTGTAGACGAGCAAGATACGACATCCAACGAAAAGGGCTATTCACCCTCCTCTAGCCGGCCAATCGATCCCCAACAAGTGGTATCAGAGCAAGGTTGCTTGTCACCGGACTAACCGCTGCAACAAGCTCTTCATCAAAAGATGGCCGGCTCGAACATTCATCCGCCGAAGTTCGAAGGGGAATTCGCTTGGTGGAAGAAGCGAATGGAGGTATTCTTCGAAACCGATTTTGAAATCCTTTTAATAATGGAAAACGGTTTCGAGTTGCCTAGGAACGAAGATGGGGAGCCATTGGAAAAATCGAGATGGAGCAAAAGACAAAAAGAGGAGTATTTGGCAAATTCAAAGGCCAAGCACCACCTCTACAATGTGCTCCCTCAACAAGAAGTAAATAGGATAGGGGAGTGTTCTAGTGCAAAGGAGATGTGGGAGAAGCTAGTGGAGCTTCATGAAGGCACCTCAGAAGCCAAACTTGCAAGGAGAGACCTTCTCCGCTCCCAACTATCCAACATAAAATTAGAAAAGGGAGAAAAGGTAACTTCTTTGCATTCTAGATTTAAAGAAATTTTAATTGGGCTAACAAGTGTAGGAGAAAAGCTCTCCAACCGGGATATGGTTATGAAGGCTATAGATGCTTTTCCGCGATCCTCAAAATGGAGCTCCATAGTGGACTCATTTTATATCTCCAAGAACTTAGAAGTAAGCACCTTGGAGGAATTTTTCTCAACAATGGAGCTCCATGAAACAAGGCTTGAAGGAATACAAGAAGAGCCTAGAATCCAACCTTCAAGAGGAGTAGCATTCTTGGCAAACAAGGGGAAGAAGAAGATAGAGATCCCCTCCTCCTCCGATGATGATGAAGCATCCTCCTCCTCCTCCATGGATAGCACGGAAGAAGCGTATATGGTAAGGAGGGTAAGGCATGCTTTAAAGGGTTTTCATTTTAATAAATCTAATGATAGGAATAGAAGACCAAGGGGAAAATCATTTGCTACAATTGCCAAGGAGAGGGACACATAAGGGACAATTGTCCTCTCCTAAACAAGAGCAAAGAAGAGAGGAAGAAGAAAGAAGAAAAGAAGAAGAAAAAGGGGAGCAAGAAGAAAGAGGAGAAGAAGACAAAGGAAAAGGGAAAGGCAAAAGCTCTCAAGGCAAGGACTTGGGATGATCCATCCTCATCCTCTTCATCATCATCGGAAGAGGAGAATGCCTTTGTCACCAATTTGGCCTTAATGGTCTTTGATGACTTGGATTGCTCCTCCACCGAAAATGAAGGATCAAGCTCGAGTGGAGAGAGCTCAAATGAAGGGGGAGTCTCCTCCACATCATCATCCTCCTCATCCGAAGAAGAAGAAGAGGACATGGAAACTATGGTAACGAAACTAACTCCTAAGAAAATAGTTTCCATGGTTTCTAGCTTAACTAGGGATTTATTTAGAGCTAAGAAGAAGAACAAAAGCATGCTAGATCAAATTAAGGACTTAGAAAATAAACTAGAAAAAGCATGTTTAAATGATGATAATATTTCTTCTAGCTTAAATGATGCATGCTCACATGATAACTATATGCCTTTTGATGTTAATGATGCATGCATAGAGGAAAATAGGGCTTTAAGGGAAAAGGTAGACTATTTGACAAAAGCCCTAGAGAAATTCACAATTGGCTCAAACACCTTGAACATGATCATAGGGAGCCAAAGAGCTAGCTTCAATAAGAAAGGCCTAGGATACAAAGAAAAGAAAAATGAAAAGGCCTATAAATGCCTAATTGCTAGGGGACAAGATAAGAAGAAAGTAATAGCTAGGAAATGGATTCCTAAGGAATTTCTAGTGAACCCCATAGGCAAGAACTTATTTTGGGTTCCAAAATCCATCATTAAGGGTTAGGATAACCCTAGGGTAGTCAACCATATGCAATTGACCTATATCATATTTTGGTTGACTTATGATGGCTGGACAACATTTTTAAATAGTGTTAGGTGATGATAACGTGCCTATAAATTGATAATAATACTTAAATCATGATAATCAATGTAATTGCTATGTATATGTGCAATCATGATTTATGATTTTGAAATTTGGCACATCATCATGAGAAATAAGGTTAAATCATGCCTTAGGTGATATTTGCAAATTATCATCATATAATACCTAATGCATGATAACAATTCAATGAATACATGTATTTAATGATCATAATGTGAAATTAATTCATATATGTCATTATGATCATGTGGATTGTTAGGGTGATACTTAACCTTGATAAAATTGTATGAATATAATGGTTAAGTATACAAATACCCTCTAGGATGCATCTCACACTCACTATAGGCTACCATGATTGAAAACTTAGCATGAGTGAGATGTTAGGATGATACAAATGTCCACTCATGCCTATGGCATTTAGATGGTCATTTAATGTATCAAAATAGCAATAATAGACCAATCATGGGGAAGACTTATATTTAATTCATAGACATATTGCCCAAAGATCATGGTTGGATATTTCATATGTTTTCAAAACAATTTCTTACCTTAAAATATGTGTACTCATGTTTTGAAATAATTCAAACCAAAACTAGGTGTTAAACTTGATACTATCATGATCAAAAACCTAGTGGTTTTTAAAGCTTTTGGATTTTTGGCAAATATCAAAAAATATAATGATTTTTCATGAAAAACTATTTTTCATTGATAGATATACTTACAAGAAATATGTTCCCCAAATTTCATGATTTTTCGAATTTTTTGAAATTTTTAATGCATTTCTGAATTTCGGTCCGAAAATCAAGAATTCACGAAATTGTGCCGATAGTAGTCCGAACCAATGATCGATGGCTGAAAAAATCAATGAAAGTGAAGGCTGAATTCAGGTTTTAATCCAATTTTTGGTATTTTCCTTCTATTATACTTGATGCCATGAGTTTATAACTTAGTGTTAATCTTTTTGATGGTGTCAAAGGGGGAGAAAATATTATGTTTAAGTTAATTATGATAGGGGGAGAATTTGTAGAGAGAGTTTCATGGATTAAGGGGGAGTTCCATGTTGCTATATCAATGTTTATGTTTACATGCTTTCTTACCTTAGAATTTTTATCAAATGTTTTTACCTAACTTAAACGGATTGCCACACATCAAAAAGGGGGAGATTGTTAGGGCAATCTCTTGCCATGATTAGGTTTTGATGTGTGTGGCAAAGGCTTTAAGTTAGTTTGTTATATTGATATGTGCGTTGAAGTCGTGCAGGACTTAGTAATTCGCACATGGAGCCGTGGCGAGTTTCACATCTCATGACTCGGTCCTTGAGTCGGTGAAGGATTGCTTTGCGGAAACCGTGCGCTTGGAGCATCCGAGGGACCGCCGGACGAGAAGCTTGGAGTGAAGCCGGAGGAAGTAGACTTCGAGGCAAGAGACGCCGGCGAGCACGCAGCCGCGGCCGATGTCGCGGGACGTGGCCGCGAACGAAGAGAACTTCAAGGCGAGAGGGACTCCGAGGGATGAGAGGAGCGATTGTAACCCGGAAGGGGTAGTTTAGGTGAAACTTGGCCCATTCGCCAAGTGTCGATGAGTTTTTCATCACCGCCGATCGCTATGTCATGGCAATGATCGCTTCGAGTCGGCGGTCCGACCGCGTTGATCACCGATCACGCATGGGCAATGATCGATGGCTTGATACCGACCGCCAAGGGACGCAATGGGCCGATTAATCGATGGCACCGCGGCACGCACGTAACGGAGTCGATGCGCGGAGCACTCGATCGATCGACATCACGATCGATGGGTGACATCACGATCGATACAATGCCGCTGGATAGAATCCAACGTCGGCTAGACCACCGGGCCGATCGATCGAGGCATCACCGACCGATCCTGTGTCAACGGGAAGAAACCCTCTTCCTCTATAAAAAGGAAGGGGATGAGGCTTTGGGAGCCTAATGCTTATGCTCTAATACTCTCCCAAAGTTCCCTAAAGATTTCCATCCTCTTACTCAAGCTTATTTCCATTATATTTGTAAGAGGAGTGTTTTTGTGTAAAGAGGTTACCTCCACCTAGCTTTGTGTAAAGGAGAGATCTAGTGGATAGATTGCGGAGTGATTCACCGTGGACGAATCGGACCGTGGATTAGCGGCGTAGCCATGAACTACGTTACATCTCGGTGTTTGTATTGCTTGTTTATATTTTGCTTGTCTTTATTTATATTTGCATATTCCGCTTGTGCTAATGTTTTGTAGATGAGCAAGATACGACATCCAACGAAAAGGGCTATTCACCCCCCTCTGGCCGGCCAATCGATCCCCAACACATGTATATCTAGTATAGTCATCTACTACTACCAAGCAATATCTACTACCATTCAAGGATTTAGTTGAGCTACTATCAAACAAATCCATATGCAATAAATCTAAAACACTTGACATACTTACAGTGTTTTTGCTTGTGTGATGCTTTTATTTGTTTACCTTTTTGACACACATCACATAATTTGTCCTTTTCGTACTTGAGCAATGGTATTCCTCGCACAAGCTCTTCCTTGGCCAACCTCTTAATATTCTTCATGTTGACGTGTGCGAGTCTTCGATGCCATAGCCATGAATCATCTTCTTTGGACAAAATACACTTCACATGCATGTTAATAGCACTACTAAACTGAACTTGATAGATATTTTCCTTCCTAGTACCTACTAACATGATAGTGTTGGATTCATTCTGTTTAATTAAGCATTGAGTTGAATAAAATTCTACTCTATACCCTTCATCACATATTTGACTAACACTCAACAAATTAAAAGCCATTCCTTTAACTAGCAGGACATTCTTAATCCTAAATTGTTCAGAAATAATAATATCTTCTACTCCTATAACTTTTAGTTTACCACTATTACCAAAAGAAACAATACCTTTACTTCTATTTTTAATTATAGCAAACTTTGAAGAATCCCCGATCATGTGCTTGGAGCATCCGCTATCCACAACCCATATTATCGGACACTCCCCCTCGACCGGTACCTAATCAAACACGAAATACAAGATCTTTTGGAACCCAGATTTTGGGTCCATTAGCATTCACAACATATTGTTTAGGAATCCATGCTTTAGTTACTCTAGCTTTAACACAATAAGTTCTATTAACTAAAGACATGAAACTAAATTCTTTTTGTTTCAGTTTATATCCTATTCCAGCTTTGTTATAGACTGCCCTTTGGGCATCTAGGATCATGTTAAGGGTTTTAGAGCTTGTTGTGAATTTCTCAAGTGTGCACTTGAGATCATCAACTTGTGCTCTCAAGGAATTGTTCTCTTCTCTAAGTTCTTCAACTTGATAAGTATCAGTCCTATTTTCTGCAAAAATTGAATTAAGGTTTCTAAGTTCTTCCACCTCGGATTTCAGCACCTTAACCTTATTTTTAGATCTACTCAAGGCATTGGTTAAACATGCTATTGTTTCATATAACTTATCTAATTCAGGAGATGTTACCTCATCATCATCATATGATGATGTGTCTTCAGGTAAGGTAGCTGTCTGACTTTCATCTCCCTCTGAATCTGAATTGTCAAAGGCCATTAGTGCAGCGTGCTCGGTCCCTTTTGCCTTGACTTCGTCCTCTGAGGAGCTGGAAGAAGACTCATCCCATGTCGCTCTCAATGCCTTCTTCTTCTTAGGCTTGTCCTCTTTCTTTGTGAGGTCAGGACACTCACTTTTAATATGCCCCTTCCTGTTACATTCAAAACAAATGACATCAGATTTTCCTATGTATTTATGTGATGTCTTACCCTTCTTCTTGTCTGCAAAAATTTTCTTCACATCCTTCTTGTTGTATTTTCTACTTCTCCTCATCATCCTCCTCACGAAATTAGCTATCTCGCTGGATGAGGATTCATCATTGCTATCGCTGCCTATCTAGAATGAGGATGAAGATGACTCCCTCTTCTTCTCCTTTTTCCTGTTCTCCTTGTTCTTGTCCTCCTTGTATTGCTCACCTGCAACAAATGCAATACCCTTCTCTTTTGGACCCTTATTAGCTTGCTCATGCAGTTCCATTTCACAAAATAATTCATCTAATTTTACTGTAGATAAATCCCTTGATACTTTGTTGGTGTTAGAAAAATCTCTTGCCATGATTAGGTTTTGATGTGTGTGGCAAAGGGTTTAAGTTAGTTTGTTATGTTGATTTGATATGTGCGTTGAAGTCATGCAGGACTTAGTAATTCGCACATGGAGCCGTGGCGAGTTTCACATCTCATGACTCGGTCCTTGAGTCGGTGAAGGATAGCTTTGCGGAAGCCGTGTGCTTGGAGTATCCGAGGGACTGCCGGACGAGGAGCTTGGAGTGAAGCCGGAGGAAGTAGACTTCGAGGCAAGAGACGCGAAGGAGCATTGTAGAGCCGTGCGCCTGATGCTTCCGAGGGACGTGTCCATGAACAAAGAGAACTTCGAAGGCGAGGGACTCCGAGAGATGAGAGTGAGCGAATGTAACCCGGGAAGGGATAGCTCTTAGGTGAAACTTGGCCATTTGGCTAAGTGTCGACGAGTCGAACGTGGTTCGACCGGTGTTCGATCGGTGTCGACTCATGGGCATTTGGCCCCAAGCGATCGCCATGGACCGGCAATGATCGCTATCGACATCAATCGACTGATGGCACTGTGCACGGGCACAGAATGGAGTCGACCTCGTTGAGGACTCGACTGATCAAGCACCAGTCGACTGATGGTAATATCAGTCGACTGATGCCAGTACCATTGGATGAATTCCAATGTGGAAAGCAGTCGTTATTGGGCAACGGCTACAGGACCAGTCGACTGATCGAGGGCATCAGTCGACTGCTCCTGTGTCAACGGGAAGAAACCCTCTTCCTCTATAAAAAGGAAGAGGATGGGGCTTTGGGAGGCTAATGCTTGAGCTCTAAACTTCTCCCAAAGTGCCATACACGATTCCCTACTCTTCTTACTTGCTTTTACTTCAATCTTATTGTAAGAAGAGTGATCTTGATTGTAAAGGTTACCTCCACCTAGCTTGGTGCAAAGGAGAGACCAATAGTGGATTGGTTTTGGCGGAGTGATTCACCGAGGACGAATCGGGTCGTGGATTAGCGGCGTAGCCGTGAACCACATTACATCCTTGTTAGCATTGTTTGTTTATCTTTTGCTTTGTCTTTATTTATTTGTATTTGCATATTCCGCTTGCGCTAACATTTTGTAGACGAGCAAAATTCGATATCCAACGAACGAGGGCTATTTACCCCCCTCTAGCCGGCCGATTTGATTCTCAACAAGTGGTATCAGAGCCAAGGAAAGCTTATCGAGGACTAACCGCCACAACAAGCAACATTCAAAATGGCTGACTCCAACATCCACCCACCGAAGTTCGACGGCGAATTCTCTTGGTGGAAAAAGAGAATGGAGGTATTTTTCGAAACGGATTTTGATATTATGATTACAATGGAATCCGGTTTCGTTTTGCCTAGGGATGAAGAAGGGAAGCCAATAGAGAAATCTAGGTGGACCAAAAAGCAAAGGGAAGAGCACCTTGCAAACTCAAAAGCCAAACATCATCTTTTCAATGTGCTCCCCCAACAAGAGATCAACCGAATTGGAGAATGCCTAAGTGCCAAGGAGATGTGGGAGAAGCTAATTGAGCTTCATGAAGGCACATCCGAGGCGAAGCTAGCAAGGAGAGACCTCCTCTGCTCCCAACTCAACAACATTAAACTAGAAAAGGGAGAAAAGGTAATTTCCTTACATTCTCGTTTCAAGGAAATTATAACCAGTTTGTCAAGTGTAGGTGAGAAGCTATCAAACCAGGATATGGTTATGAAGGCTATAGATGCCTTTCCGCGATCCTCAAAGTGGAGCTCCATGGTGGACTCTGTTGGTGCAATCGGCCCAGGTTGACTCGAGTTTGACTCGAGCAGTACCTTGATGATATTTTGATGATAGACAAAACTCATGACATGGGATTGTCATGGGAAAGTCCAACATGGGGTTAGCATGGAAAATCCAAGCATGGAGCTTGGTGTGGAAGTCCAAAGCATTGCGAAGCCGTGCGCTAGGTGCTTGGCATGGGAAATGCATTGCGAAGCCGTGCGCTTGGTGCATTTGGGAAGGCTTGAGGACTTGGTAAGTTCACTAGGCTCGGGGTCCTTGAGTCGGTGAAGGATGGCATTGCGAAGTCGTACGCTTGGTGCATCCGAGGGACCGCCGGACGGGGAGCGAATGGAGTGAGCCCAAAGGAAAGCATACTTCTAGGGCATGAGACACGAAGGATGGCGTTGCGAAGCCGTGCGCTTGGCGCATCCGAGGGACGTAGGCCGAGGGAAGAGAGCTTCGGTGGGGAACTCCATAAGGGATAAGGTGGACTTGGCCAAGTGGCTAAGACTGAGTGTCGGAGGCTCAAACATCGTTATGTTTGAGGTTTTAGCCGACATCAGTCGACTGGCATAGGTGCCAGTCGACTGCTCTAGGTCGTATGGGTTCGACTGAACCAAGTCTGGCTGATCGATCATTGTCGAGGAGGCGGTCATTGTTGGGAGGATCGGTCATGCGAGGGATAGCGATCGTGATGACCGCGCAGCACGCGAGAATCGGAGTCGAGCTCGCCAAAGACTCGATCGATGGATGATCACCGATCGGTGATGGGTGCCATCAGTCGACTGATGTGTGATCCGTTGGAACTTAACCAACATGGATCCGGCCGTTGTGAGACAATGACTACGATACCAGTCGACTGATGGTCACGATCAGTCAACTGATGGGCGTGAAAACAGCTTGATGCAGGTTATAAAAGGAGCACGAGTTGGAGGATTTCGCTATGGTTTTTTGTGGAGCTATTGGAGGGGAATTGCTGCTGCATTCCAGTCCTTCAAGAGCCAATCAAAGCAAGCAACAAGCAAAGTGATCAAAGCAATCGGTGAAAGTTTTCTTGTTTATTGTATTTGTGTATTTGCTTGCATTTCTATATTACTGTTGTAATTGCTTGTGAGAGGTTTCTCCACCTCCGACGTGTAGTCGAGAAGGAGTTTGAGTATTGCCGTGTGCATCTCTAGAGCTCGAGGAGCTCGCCCGTGGAGTAGGAACCATTCGGTTCCGAACCACATATATCGTGTGTGTTTGCTTTTGTTGTTAGTATTATTATTGTTTTATTGTTTCCGCTGCGCTAACGACAATCATAGACAAGCAACGCAACGAGAACGAGCGAATTACGACATCAAACGAACGAGGGCTATTCACCCCCCTCTAGCCGGTCAATCGATCCGACCCAACAAGTGGTATCAGAGCCAAGGTCGCTCTTCAAGGACTAACCGCCACGAGAGCACTACAAATGGCCGGCTTCATCCATCCACCGAAATTCGATGGAGATTTTGCTTGGTGGAGGAAACGGATGGAGGTATATCTCGAAACCAATTTTGATTATATGATTATTGTAGAAAATGGTTTTGAGATGCCTATGGACAAATACAACAAGCAAATTGAGAAGTCAAGGTGGACCCAAGACCAAATTAAGGATTTTAAGACAAATTTTGAGGTAATAAAATTACTTAGTGATTTATTACCTAACACTATTTGGTCTAGATTGGGTGACTATAGGGATGCAAAGGAATTGTGGGAGAAAATAATGAAATTCCAAGAAAATTCCCAATCGGCACAAGTAGAGGAGAATGCCGAAGAAGAAGCACCCACAACATTTGAAGATGTTGATGATTTGGTGGAGACCTCCACCTCTAGCATTGAGGGGGAGGAAAGGCAATCTCCCATTCCGGAGCAAGAACAAGAAGCATCCACATCCGGGAGAAGTGAAGATCATGAAGAGGCCTCCACCACCTCCCTAGGTAACTCAAGTGTTATCATTTTAAATAAAAATCATATAATATGCTTTGAGTGTAGGGAGAAAGGGCATTATAAGAGCAAATGCCCTAAATTGGCTAAGGAAAAGGCATCAAGACCAAAAGTCAACTCAAAGTCAAAGGATGTCGATGTTCCCAAAATCAAGAGCAAAGAGCACATTGTGTGCTTCAAATGCAATCAAAAGGGACACTACCGAAGCCAATGCCCTAGGGGGAGGAAGAAAAGGCAAGAAGGTGTGACTCATGTAGGGAGCTCCCAAGCTAACCCTAAGGTAAATTTAAATAATGCACCTTCAATTTCTAGGGTTAAAAAGCATGCTAAGAATTATTTTAGTTCACTTGCAATTATAAATGAAAAGCATGCTAGGAGAAATAAATATGTTTGCCTAGGTGCCAAGCATGTGGAACTATCTAAGGATAAACCTAGGACTCAAAACACTAGACCTATTTTACCAAAAGAGTCCATTAGGAGAGTTGAAAACCATCTAGGCATTAACCCTAAGAAGGGTAGGCACATGCCTAAGAAGAAGAACATTCCTCAAAAATCTAATGAAAATTCAAAATTGAGGAAATTAGAGGTGGAGAACCAAGCCTTGAGGTCAAGGCTAGAAAAATTGGAAAAGACCCTAGCAATAATATCAAATTCGGTTAAGGGGTCAAATTCTCAAAAGTCAAGACCTAGAAGACAAGAAATATCTAAGGGCAAGAAGGGTTTGGGTCACAAACCTATGTCCTACCATAATGTTTCATTTAATTATGGAACAACATCTAGGTCTAGAAAAACCAAGGCTAATAGGGAAGTTATCCCTAAGTCTAGCCATGGTGTATGTTTAGTGGCCAAGGACTTAAGAAAAACCAAGAAGGCCACTAAGAAGGTCAATGGAGGAGTCACCTCTAGAGTTGACTTAGGAAAGACCCAAAAGACTATGGCTTCAAAGCCTAAAAGGGTCATTAGGAAGGTATCTAGGGAAGTTATTCCTAGAGAATACCTTGTTAACCCAAGGAGCTCCAATAGATATTGGGTTCCTAAAAGCGTGATCGATTCACGCTAAATGGGTTAGGGTGTGTCAACCCTAAGTGGATGGGTAGTTAACCTAACCATGGTAGAGTTGACACATTAGGGTGTGCCAATGTGCTTGAGAAGTTAAAAATGATTTAAATTGGCACATTTAGGTCTTAGAGGTATTGGTGTGCCATTTTGGGTTTTTGGCACACTAGGGAAATGAATGGCATTAAGGCAAAATGAATTTAATTCCTAGAAATGGCAAATTGATTCTAACACTTAGGTATTCTATACCTTAGTATACTTTACTTGCCATGATTTGTTTGCTTTGCCATGTCATGACATCATTCTCATTTTTTATTTATAAAAATGTCATGATAATGTTTAGACTTATGTTTGTATGTCATGTATGCTTAATTTTCATTCACATGCCATGACATCATGATTTTGGCATATGTCTTTATCTATATCATAATTATGCCATAATCATCATCATGCATAAATTAAAATGAAATTAAGAACTATGGCATGATTTGATGGGAATCAAATAATATTGCCTAGAAATATGCATGAGACCATTTAAAGAACAAAAAACCCACATCTCACTAGAAATTTGACTTGTATGTGTTTTACACATCTAGATATTGGTGAGATGTTTAGGAAAAAGAAATTAAGGGTTTTGAAACATTTTGAAAACATTTTGAAAAACCTTGGTGAAGCCTATCTTGTGATAGCTATCACCATTGAATGGGATGATACAAAGAAGGCTTATTATTGAAATTTTTCTAAAGTTTTGAACTTTGTATCAATCTCCTAATTTAATGGGTAAAATAATTTTCCAATATTTTTCACCCACAGTGTTTAGGATAAGTAATATGCATATGAAATTTCACGATTTTTAAACTTATGTATATTTACTTATGGATTTCGAAAATCCATATTCTGAAACTGAAAAACTGCATATAGCAGTTATCGATCGATGATTATGCAAGGCGGTCGATGAGGTCCATCATAGTTAGGCCCATGTTTTGGTCCCCTAACCACTCCTAACCCTAGGATATGCTTAGGAGAGCATTAGAGAGGGTGGAAATCCATTGGATATGGATTAGGAGTTGGGTTGAGGGTGAGTATCAATTTTAAGGTGGATGAGAGTTCATTGTTGAACTTTGCCTTAATTTTGATTTGGTTAATGTTCCTATTGGCTTAGGGACTCTCCAAGGACATTGTTGGTGCAATGGTCAAGGGGGAGCAAGCCTCTAGGAGGAGGTATCCATCTTGGGAAGATGGATGTGTATTTCCTCATAGGAGGAAAATTGGGTTGTCTCTCTTTAAGTGATATGGGATTACTAGAAAGATTGTAGGCATGTGTTCCTCCAAGGGAGAGATTGTAAGATCTCATTGGGATATGAGACATTCATACCCTTGGGGAGGACCTTTTTGATGTAATGTCAAAAAGGGGGAGAAGTTTACCAAGTTACCAATTAGGGTTCGTTGGAATTCTCATTGGGATATGAGAATTGCCAATATGGGAGAATTGGTAAACTTGAGATGGTAGTTTTTGTCAATCATCAAAAAGGGGGAGATTATTGGTGCAATCGGCCCAGGTTGACTCGAGTTTGACTCGAGCAGTACCTTGATGATATTTTGATGATAGACAAAACTCATGACATGGGATTGTCATGGGAAAGTCCAACATGGGGTTGGCATGGAAAATCCAAGCATGGAGCTTGGTGTGGAAGTCCAAAGCATTGCGAAGCCGTGCGCTTGGTGCATTTGGGAAGTCTTGAGGACTTGGTAAGTTCACTAGGCTCGGGGTCCTTGAGTCGGTGAAGGATGGCATTGCGAAGCCGTGCGCTTGGTGCATCCGAGGGACTGCCGGACGGGGAGCGAATGGAGTGAGCCCAAAGGAAAGCATACTTCTAGGGCATGAGACGCGAAGGATGGCGTTGCGAAGCTGTGCGCTTGGCGCATCCGAGGGACATAGGCCGAGGGAAGAGAGCTTCGGTGGGGAACTCCATGAGGGATAAGGTGGACTTGGCCAAGTGGCTAAGACTGAGTGTCGGAGGCTCAAACATCGTTATATTTGAGGTTTTAGCCGACATCAGTCGACTGGCATAGGTGCCAGTCGACTGCTCTAGGTCGTTTGGGTTCGACCAGTGTTCGACTGAACCAAGTCTGGCTGATCAGTCGACTGCCGAGGGAGGGCAATGATCGGTTGGGAGGATCACGATCAGCCGAGGATAGCAATGATCGATGACACCGCATGGGCACGAGAATGGAGTCGAGCGACTGATCGATGGATGATCACCATCGATCGACCGTTGGAACTTAACCAACGTGGATCCGGCCGTTGTGAGACAACGACTACGATACCAGTCGACTGATGCGCGCGAAAACAGCTTGATGCAGGTTATAAAAGGAGCACGAGTTGGAGGATTTCGCTATGGTTTTTTGTGGAGCTATTGGAGGGGAATTGCTGCTGCATTCCAGTCCTTCAAGAGCCAATCAAAGCAAGCAACAAGCAAAGTGATCAAAGCAATCGGTGAAAGTTTTCTTGTGTATTGTATTTGTGTATTTTCTTGCATTTCTATATTACTGTTGTAATTGCTTGTGAGAGGTTTCTCCACCTCCGACGTGTAGTCGAGAAGGAGTTTGAGTATTGCCGTGTGCATCTCTAGAGCTCGAGGAGCTCGCCCGTGGAGTAGGAACCATTCGGTTCCGAACCACGTATATCGTGTGTGTTTGCTTTTGTTGTTAGTATTATTATTGTTTTATTATTTCCGCTGCGCTAACGACAATCATAGACAAGCAACGCAACGAGAACGAGCGAATTACGACATCAAACGAACGAGGGCTATTCACCCCCCTCTAGTCGGTCAATCGATCCGACCCAATAGACTCCTTCTATATTTCAAAGAATTTAGAAGTGAGCACCTTGGAGGAGTTCTTCTCAACAATGGAGCTCCACGAAACGAGGCTTGAAGGAATACAAGAAGAGCCAAAAATCCAACCTTCAAAAGGAGTAGCATTCTTGGCAAACAAGGGGAAGAAGAAGATAGAGATCCCCTCCTCCTCCGATGATGATGAAGCATCCTCCTCCTATTCCATGGATAGCACGGAAGAAGCCTATATGGTAAGGAGGGTAAGACGTGCATTAAAAGGTTTTAGATTTAACAAATCAAATGATAGGAATAGGAGACCAAGAGGAAAGATCATATGCTACAATTGCCAAGGAGAGGGCCACATAAGGGACAATTGTCCCCTCCTAAACAAGAGCAAGGAAGAGAGGAAGAAGAAAGAAGAAAAGAAGAAGAAAAAGGGGAACAAGAAAAAGGAAGAAGAAAAGAAGGCGAAGGAAAAGGGGAAGGCCAAAGCATTCAAGGCCAAGACATGGGATGACCCTTCTTCCTCTTCCTCATCCGATGAAGAAGAGCATGTCTACTCCAACCTAGCATTGATGGCTTTCGATGACTTGGATTGCTCCTCCACCGAAAATGAAGAATCAAGCTCAAGTGGAGAGAGCTCAAGTGAAGGGGGAGCCTCTACATCCTCCTCATCCGAAGAAGAAGAAGAGGACATGGAAACTATGGTAACGAATCTAACTCCTAAGAAAATAGTTTCCATGGTTTCTAGCTTAACTAGGGATTTATTTAGAGCTAAGAAGAAGAACAAAAGCATGCTAGATCAAATTAAGGATCTAGAAAATAAACTAGAAAAAGCATGCTTAAATGAAAATGAAAATATTTCTTCTAGCTTAAATGATGCATGCTCACATGAATATATCCCATTTAATGTTAGTGATGCATGTATGGATGAAAATAGGGCTTTAAGGGAAAAGGTAGACTATTTAACCAAAGCCCTAGAAAAATTCACTATAGGCTCAAATACATTGAACATGATTATAGGGAGCCAAAGAGCTAGCTTCAATAAGAAAGGCCTAGGATACAAAGAAAAGAAAAATGAAAAGGCCTATAAATGCCTAATTGCTAGGGGACAAGATAAAAAGAAGGTAATAGCTAGAAAATGGATCCCCAAGGAGTATTTAGTGAACCCAATAGGAAAGAACTTATTTTGGGTTCCTAAATCCATTCTTAAGGGTTAGGAAAACCCTAAGATAGTCAACCATATGCATTTCACCTATATCATATGTTGGTTGACTTAGGATGGTGGGACCTCACTTTTAGAAGTAGTGTTGGGTGATGATAATGTGCCCATAAATAGATAATAATGCTTAAATCATGATAGTTGATGTAATTGTTACACATGTTTGCAATCATGATTTATAATTTTGATATTTGGCACATAATCATGTGAAATAGGTTTAAATCATGCTTTAGGTGATACCTTGTTTATTATCATGATATAATACCTAATGCATGATAACAATTCAATGAATACATGTGTTTCATGATCATAATGTGAAATTAAGTCATATATATCTTTATGATCATGTTGAGTGTTAGGATGATACTTAACCTTGATAGAATTGTATGAATATAATGGTTAAGTATATACAAATACCCTCTAGGATGCATCTCACACTCACCATAGGCTACTTTGATTGAAAACTTAGCATGGGTGAGATGTTAGGATGATACAAATGTCCACTAATGCCTATGACATTTAGATGGTCATTTAAAGTATCAAAATAGCAATAATAGACCAATCATGGGGAAGACTTATGTTTAATTTATAGACATATTGCCCAAAGATCATGGTTGTATATTTCATATGTTTTCAAAACAATTTCTTAATCTAAAATCTATGTATTCATGTTTTGAAACAATTGGAACCAAAACTAGGTGTTAAACTTGATACTCACATGATCAAAAACCTAGTGGTTTTTAAAGCTTTTGGATTTTTGGAAAATCTCAGAAAATATAATGATTTTTCATAAAAAAAATATTTTTCATTGATAGATATACTTAAAATAAATGTGTTCCCCAAATTTCATGATTTTTTAAATTTTTTGGAATTTTTAATGCATTTCTGAATTTCGCCCCAAAAAATTAGAATTTCTAAAAACAGTGTGCCAGTCGAATGGTAGTCTAAACGATCATTGGGGTGGTGATATTCAACAAGAAAGGCTGATTTCAGTTATTAAACCAATTTTTGGTATTTTCCTTCTATTAGACTTGATGTCATGTGTTTATAACTTAATATTGATCTTTTTGATGGTGTCAAAGGGGGAGAAAATATTATGTTTAAGTTAATTATGATAGGGGGAGAAATATGTATGTGGAGTTTCATGGATTAAGGGGGAGTTGCATGTTGCTATATCATGTTTATGTTTACATGCTTTCTTACCTTAGAAATTTTTATCAAATGTTTTTACCTAACTTAAACGGATTGCCACACATCAAAAAGGGGGAGATTGTTAGGGCAATCTCTTGCCATGATTAGGTTTCGATGTGTGTGGCAAAGGGTTTAAGTTAGTTTGTTATGTTGATTTGATATGTGCATTGAAGTCGTGCAGGACTTAGTAATTCACACATGGAGCCGTGGCGAGTTTCACATCTCATGACTCGGTCCTTGAGTCGGTGAAGGATAGCTTTGCGGAAGCCGTGCGCTTGGAGCATCCGAGGGACCGCCGGACGAGGAGCTTGGAGTGAAGTCAGAGGAAGTAGACTTCGAGGTAAGAGACGCGAAGGAGCATTGCAGAGCCGTGCGCCTGATGCTGCCGAGGGACGTGGCCGCGAACGAAGAGAACTTCGAAGGCGAGGGACTCCGAGAGATGAGAGTGAGTGAATGTAACCCGGGAAGGGGTAGCTCTTAGGTGAAACTTGGCCATTTGGCTAAGTGTCGGATGGGATTTCCCGACACCAGTCGACTGCCATGCAATGACAGTCGACTGCTCTGAGTCGAACGTGGTTCGACTGGTGTTCGACTGGTGTCTGACTCATGGGCATTTGGCCCAAGCAGTCGACTGCCATGGACTGGCAGTCGACTGCTGTCGACATCAGTCGACTGCCAAGGGACGACAGTCGACTGATGGCACTGTGCACGGGCACAGAATGGAGTCGACCTCGTTGAGGACTCGACTGATCGAGCACCAGTCGACTGATGGTAATATCACGATCGATGCCGATCGCCGTTGGATGAATTCCAGTGAAAGCGCCGTTATTAGTAACGACTACAAGACCGGTCGGTGATCGAGGGCATCACCGATCGCTCTGTGTCAACGGGAAGAAACCCTCTTCCTCTATAAAAAGGAAGAGGATGGGGCTTTGGGAGGCTAATGCTTGAGCTCTAAACTTCTCCCAAAGTGCCATACACGATTCCCTACTCTTCTTACTTGCTTTTACTTCAATCTTATTGTAAGAAGAGTGATCTTGATTGTAAAGGTTACCTCCACCTAGCTTGGTGCAAAGGAGAGACCAATAGTGGATTGGTTTTGGCGGAGTGATTCACCGAGGACGAATCGGGTCGTGGATTAGCGGCGTAGCCGTGAACCACGTTACATCCTTGTTAGCATTGTTTGTTTATCTTTTGCTTTGTCTTTATTTATTTGTATTTGCATATTCCGCTTGTGCTAACGTTTTGTAGACGAGCAAAATCCGATATCCAACGAACGAGGGCTATTCACCCCCCTCTAGCCGGCCGATTTGATCCTCAATAGTAGGCATCTACCATAGATGACCACAAAGCATTTCGGGGAAAGGATTTCAGAACATACCTGATCGTGTCTATGTTTTCTAAATCTTCTCCAACCGAATGCAAACCATTGAGCAGCTCCTTGAACCTATCGTGCAGTTCTCCAATAGTCTCTCTATCCCTCATAGAGAAATTTTGCATCTAGTTTATGTAGAGGTATTGTTTCGCTATTCTTAAGTCCCTTATTCTTTCATTGAGTTCTATCAGTTTGTTCCAGAGATCTCGTGCGCTGCTGAACGAACCAATTTTGTTGAGCTGGTCCTTCACCAAGCCACATTGTAGAGTTACGGTGGCCTTGGCATTTGCTTGTGCCTTGCGTCTTTGTTCTGCAGTCCATTGTGTAGATTCAAGTATCCTACCTTCTACGTCCATCGGTGGTGTGAAGCCTTCGGTTACAGAGAACCACATATCTATCTCAGTCATGAGATAACACTCCATTCAGCTTCACCAGTATTGGAAATTGGTTCCATCAAAGAAGGGAGGTCTGTTTGTGTTGTAGCCTTCTTGCATCGCCATTCGAGCTTGCTCTTTTGGTTGTGAATCCAGAGAAGAGCACCAGGCTCTGATACCACTTGTAGGACCGTTGGCGTCGCTAGAAGGGGGGGATGAATAGCGAATGATTACCTCTTCGATTCATCGTGCTTGTCTATAATTGTTAGTACACAGCAAAAACACAAATACGAGTATAAATATGAATACAAATCACACAACAAGCACAACATGAGGATTTTACGTGGTTCGGAACCCTAGTTCCTACTCCATAGTCGAGCCCTAGTCGGCTCTAGTGATGCACACCACCACTATAATACTTCTCATTCACGGTGACACACCGGAGGTGGAGAAACCTCTTAATACAGGTTTACAATGATTACAATAGATCTTACAACTGAAAGAGATTTAGAAGAGAAAGATTACAGCGTATGCAGTGTAAAATAGAGCTTCTTCTCTTCAAAACCTTTGATTGCCTTTTAGGATGATTAGAACTTGGAGGATGAAGGAAAACTCGCTAGAGGATCGCTTCAAGGTTTGTTGTGAGTAGTAGTATCGAGAGATATGAAAAATAGCCATATAAACCTTTTAAATCGAGCCCGATTAGGGCTTTTTCGGCCCGCACAGTCGAGTCGCCTCGACTGGAGCTTTGACTCACATTTAATGAAAGTCCCAATGGTTAGTTTTCCACCATAATTTGAATTATTCGTCCGTTGTAGCATAGTTCCAGTCGAGGCGATGGTTCATCGCCTCGACTGATAAGCTTTAGTCGAGCCTTCAATCGAGCCTACCTCACTTCTGTTTCAATCGAACAGAGCAACAGTCGAGCTTGCAGTCGACAGTGCCTTGCCTCTATTTGGTTTGAACGAAGCATTAGTCGAGGCATTGCCTCGACTGATATGAGTCTGCTCAGAACATGCATCTCGTCCAGGGTAGCTGTTTTAAGTCGAGGCGCTGCCTTGACTGATGAGGTAATCAGTCGAGGTGCTACCTTGACTACTGCCTTGACCCTTGACCGTTTTAACTCATCTAGAGCTGAAACCACACATAAGAAGGAGTCTACCCTGTACCCTTTACCTAATTCCTGTGAACCACATAGGTCTTCCGTGCCAAGAATCACTTCTGGGACTTCGTACCAAGACTCCTCATCTGGGTCTTCATGCCAGAACTCCTCGTCCGGGTCTTCATTCCAGGACTCCTCTTCTGGGTCTTCACTTGCTAGGACTCCTCGTCCGGGTCTTCACTTGTCAGGACTCCTCATCCGGGTCTTCACTACCTTGCATCCATTCCTCGGCCTACATGGAATTTCTTGAAAATACATCTCAAACAACTGCATGAGATAACACATAATTATCACCTTAACTTAAACCCTTGTCAAACACCAAAATATCATTTGGGCCTGATTGCACCAACATACTTGACCAGTCGACTGGTCTATAACCCCAGTTGACTGCTAAACCTCAACCAAGAGGTTTAACCCTAAGTATGATGCCCTCATACTTGCTAGATCACCCTTAGCCTAGACCTAAGCCTTCTAGCCACCTCCATCAGTCTCACGCCTATCAGATCCCTTCAAGTCATCCATGACTTGTTCATCTATACAATAGTCTTCAGGTGCTTCCATCGGCTATTATCATGCTAAGTTGGTCTATACCGCTAAGGTACGTTTGAGCTTACACTTCTAAGAAACACGCTTGGACTTTACGCCACCAAACATTGGACTTATGCCACGAAGACTATCGCTTCGACTTTACACCGCCAATATCACACCCTTGGACTTTCTCAATTGCCAAGTACCCATGACTTGGACTTTTACCACCAAGACTACACACTTGATCTTACATGGCCAAGACTACACCCTTGGACTTTCCATGCCAACTCCATGTTAAACTTTCCAAATGCCAAGACCCATGCTTGGACTTTCCTTGCCAAGACCCAAGACTTGGACTTTCCAATTGCTAAGTACCCAAGACTTGGACTTCCCATGCCAAGTACACAAGACTTGGACTTTCCAATTACCAAGTGTCCCACTTGGACTTCTCCATCATATGGTCAACCCCATGTCAACTATATAGTCAATCCATTGTCATACAATGGTCAACTCATCGTCAAACATCAAAATACAATTCGAGTCAAACTCGAGTCAAACTCGAGTCTAGTCAATCGTGACCTGGGCCAATTGCACTAACAGATATGGCTTGAAGAAAAATCCTCATTTACCAACTTAATGAATGATAGTGAACAAGCCCAACAAGGCGAACATAATTGTTGGTGCAATCGGCCCAGGTCACGATTGACCAGACTCGAGTGATGTTTTGATGTTTGACAAAGGAATTTGACAAAGGGATTTGACAAAGTGGGTTGGCATTGATGTTTGACATTAATGTCGGTTAACATGTTGGGGAGATTGTTGGAGCAATCGACTCGGGTCATGTTTGACCGGACTCAAGTTTGACTCGAGGAAGACCTTGATAGTTGACTGGGGTTGACCATGTGATTATGGGAAAGTCCAAGCATGGGTCTTGGCAAGGTAAAGTCCAAGTCATGGGTACTTGGCATGGAAAGTCCAAGTGGGACACTTGGCATTTGGTAAAGTCCAAGTCATGGGTACTTGGCATGAAAAGTCCAAGCATGGGTCTTGGCATGGAATGTCCAACATGGGTTGGCAAGGGAAAGTCCAAGCTTGAGTCTTGGAATTTGGAAATCCAAGGGGATTGATATTGGCGGCGTAAAGTCCAAGCAGAGTCTTGGCGGCGTAAGTCCAATGTGCCTTGGCGGTGTAGACACCATTAGCATGACATAGCCGAGGGAAGCACCTGGAGGCTTGCGCGATGGATGAACAAGTCATGGATGACTTGGAGGGATCCGAGAGGCGTGAGGCTGATGGAGGTGGCTAGAAGGCTTAGGTCTAGGCTAAGGGTGGTCTAGCAAGTATGGGGGCACCATACTTGGGTTAAAGCCTCATTCGTGAGTCGACTTCGACCGCCGCTTAAGAGCCGAATCGCTCGCGGCACCGCTCATTGGATCGGGCCGATGGTGTCGGCAGAATGATCGCTAAGGGACGATAGTCACCGCTAGTTCACCGCGAGCAGAATGCTCGTCAGAGCGATCGGGCGATCGACGCGATCGGGCGATCGATCGCCAATGTTAGCAGTCGACTGCCAAGAGATCCGTTGGAGTTTTTCCAGCGTGGATCGAGCCGTTGTCTCACGACAACAGTGGCATCAGTCGACTGGTGACTTATGGCAGTCGACTGATAGGCGGAAATCCAGCCCGACGCAGGTTATAAAGGCAGCTCGGAATGAGGGATTTTAAAGCGATTTTCTTGGGCGAAATTGAAGAGGAAAGTTGGTGCTTTCCAGTTCTTCAAAGCTAGTTCAAGGCAATCAAAGTTCAAGCAATCTAAAGGCAATTGTAAAGTAGTTTTCTTTACTTGCATTGTATTTCATTATTGTAATTGCTTGTATTTGTATCTTATTGTTGTAAGATTACTTGTAAGGGGTTTCTCCACCCTTGACTTGTGTCGAAGGAGTTTTATTGGTTAGTGGTGTTTGTGGCATCGCTAGGGTTCGTACGAACCCAATCCGTGGAGTAGGAACCGGTTCGGTTCCGAACCACATTATATGCTCTTGTTGTGATTTGTGTTGTGTCCATTTCGTTATTGCTTTTATTATTATATATATTCCGCTGCGCTAACGAAATTGTAGACACGATCACGATTGAATTCCATCGACGTACGGTCACAATGCTATTCACCCCCCCTCTAGCGGCCTCAAATCTCCAACAAGTGGTATCAGAGCCCGGGGCTCTTCTACGGACTAACTGCCGGGAGCTAGGACAAAGAAGGCTAGAGGGTAAAGATGGAAATCAAAGGACAATTGGGATGGGATATCAACACCCCAATTCCGTATGCCTTCTATGGATGAGAAGGTTTCAATTCTTGGAAGGCGAGAATTGAAGATTTTTTGATGATGAGAGACCTTGAGGAGTGGTCCGCATTGATGGAAGGATTTGAATATCCTAAGGGACCAAAGGGAGGGTTTCTCAAGAAGAAGAAATGGAGTGAGGAGCAACTCCAACAATTCGATAAAAACAAGAAGGTAATCAAATTCATTTTTGATTTAATTCCTAATGACCTCTTGTGTAGCCTAGGTGACTATGTGGATGCTAAGGAGCTATGGAGCGATTTGGCCAAGCTCCATGAAAGCCTATCATCGGTCCAAGAAGAAGGACCATCACCCTCTCAAGATCAAGAAGAAACATCTAAAGAGCTTGAGGATTCGGAAGTTGATAGGGAATCAACATCCGGATCGGAGAAGGAAGTAGAATCGGAAGTTGATAGGGAGTCAATTTCCGGGTTGGTGGAGGAAGTGGAAGAAGCATCCACTTCTAGGATTGAGGAGGAGATTAGAGTTTCCTCAACACCGGAGCAACAAGAAGAACCATCTACATCCAGTAGAGAGGAAGAGCAAGCTCAAGAATCCACTCCGACCACCACAACCACCCTAGGTAACTCAAGCATGTCAATTAATAATAAAATGAATATTATATGCTTTGAGTGTAGGGAGAAAGGACACTACAAGAGTAAGTGTCCTAAACGGGTTAAGAAGACTCCACCCGTGCCAAAAGTCAAGGAGACCGGTGCCTCAATGAAAAAGAGCAAGGAGCAAGTGATTTGCTTCAAATGCCGACTACCGGGTCATTACCGGAGTCAATGCCCGAAGGGGGAGAAGAAGGGGCAAAGGGGAGCATCACAAGTAGGGGGAGCTACCAAGGCTAACCCTAAGGTATATCAAGTTAATAATGCTCTTTCTTTAGTTAATAGACAAAAGCATGCTAGAAATTTCAATTCCCTAGCAATTTGCCATGAAAAGCATGCTAATAGAAATAAATACTTTTGTTTAGGAGCTAAAAATATTCACTTAGATAATAGGGAGAAATTTGGGACTAATGTCCCTAAAAACAATTTACCTAAGGACAAACCTAGGTCAAATAACTCAAGATCAATTTTACCTAGGGAGACAATTAGAAAGGTGCAAGAGCTAAATCCTAAATGGACTAGGCATATGCCTAGAAAGTCTCATGCCCAAGATTTAAATCAAAATTCTAAAATTGGGCAATTAGAAAAGGAAAATCAAGTTTTGAGGTCAAGACTTGAAAAACTTGAAAAGACCCTTAGGAATATACAAAATCAATTTAAAGGGTCTAATGGTCAAAGTCAAAGGTCCAAAAGTCAAAGTCAACACCAAGGACCTAAGAGTCAAAAGTCAACCAAAGGCAAGCAAGGTTTGGGTCACAAACCTAAGCCCAAGGTGACTTACCATAGTGTTCCATTAGATTATGGAACACTAACTAGGTCTAGGAAGACCAAGGTCAATAGGGAGGTTATCCCTAGAGTTGACCAAAGGGTGTGCCTAGTGGCTAGGGTTTCTAGGAAACCTAGGGTGGCCACTAAGAAGGTTGCAAGGGGAGTTACCCCTAGAGTCAACTTAAGTAAGACCCAAATGACCAAGGCTAACAAGCCTAGGAGGGTCATTAGGAAGGTATCTAGGGAGGTTATTCCTAAGGAATACCTAATTAACCCTAGGATCTCAAATCGGTTTTGGGTTCCTAAGAGCGTGATTGATTCACACTAGGTGGGTTTAGGATGTGCCAACCTTGAGTGGATGGGTAGTTAACTCAACCATGATAAAGGTGGCATTTTAGGTTATTTTCAAGGTTATGGATACCTTGGAAATAGGGTTGAATTATAATCCTAAAAGATTTTAGGATGTGCCAATATTAGTTATGAAGTTTTGATAAAATGATCAAATTGGCACAATTAGGGTTTAGAGTGTTAGTGTGCCATTTTGGGTTTTTGGCACACTAGGGAGATTAATGATAATATGACAAAATATATCTAACTATATCAAATGACAATTAATATTAAAATTTAGGTATTACTATACCTATATATTTTATATGCCATGCTTTGTTTGCCATATAACATGTCATGACATCATGTTTATTTCAATCATTTTATATGTCATGTTCATGTTTAGGATTAAGGTCTCAAATGTCATGTGTTTTTAGATTTCATATTATGCCATGACATCATGATTATGAGCATATGCTTATTTATAACATTTCTAATGCCATAATCATTCATGCATTTAAGACAATTTGGTTGAAATTGAATTAAGGACTATGTCATGACTTGAAGTCCCATTTATAAGGGAATCAAGTAGGGTTGCCTTAGAGAATGCATGAAACCCTAGATTAGGATGAACAAAACCCACATCTCACATCACATTGACATGTATGTGTATTTATACACCCTAGATACATGTGAGATGCTAGGATATGATTTAAGTTCAAGGTGCATAGTTGTTGCATCTAGTTGAACCCAAACTCATTTTAACTCAACATGTGGATCATTGGGAGAGCATGTGTACAAGTCATGTACATAGAGTCCAAGGAATATGATCCAAAATAAGGTTTTGAAAACATTTTAAAATCATTTTGAAAAACCTTGGTGAAGTCTATTTTTTGATAGCAATCACCATTGATAGAGTTGATACAAAATAGGGCCAAAACATTGAAAAGTTTAATGGTTTTGAGTTTTGTATCAAACTCACTATTTTATGGGTAAAATAATTTTAAAATATTTTTCACCCATTGTGTGTGTCATAAGTATTATACGTATGAATTTTCACGATTTTTTGAATTACGTATAATTATTTATGAATTTTCAAAATTCATTTCTGATAGCTGAAAATCGAGATTTTCATTATCCGACCGCCTCGTATCGATGTGGAGTGGCAATGATCGACATCGCCGAGTCGATTGCCAGGTCTAATTTCAGGTTAACAAGGTTTGTTTAGCCCGTGTTCAGCTATGGAAAACGTTCCTAATCACTCCTAACCCTAGGATATGCTTTAGGAAGCATTATAAAGGGTGAAAATCCATTGGATATGGATTAGGAGCTGTGTTAGGTCAAAGTATCAAATTTAGGGTATGGAAAGTTCAAGTTTGAACTTAGAACCTTAATTTTGATGGTCTAGAGTTCCTATTGGCTTAGGGGCTTCCCAAGGACATTGTTGGTGCAATGGTCAAGGGGGATCAAGCCTTTAGGGGGAGGTATCCATCTTGAGATGATGGATGTGTTTTTCTCCTTGAAGAGGAGAAGTTATTGGGAGAGTATCATCAATTGGGAAAATTGATGGGTTTTTGATACCCAATTTGGAAATTGGGAGAGAGTATAGGATTGTCTCTCTTGAGTGATATGTGAATTATCACTAGGAAGATGGTAGGCATCCTAGGTATTTATTTTTGGATCAAGGGGGAGATTGTAAGATCTCATTGGGACATGAGACATTGACCTCCTTGGAGAGAAAACCTTTTTGATGTTAGTCAAAAAGGGGGAGAATGTTTGGGGGAGAACATTTGGAGAGTGTTTACCAATTTGGGATAATTGGTAAGGGATTTGAGTTAGTGGTCTAACTCAGATGATTTGTTTGGTTTTTGTCAAACATCAAAAAGGGGGAGATTGTTGGTGCAATCGGCCCAGGTCCCGATTGACCAGACTCGAGTTTGACTCGAGTGATGTTTTGATGTTTGACAAAGGGATTTGGCAAAGGGATTTGACAAAGGGATTTGGCAAAGTGGTTTGTCATTGATGTTTGACATTAATGTCGGTTAATATGTTGGGGAGATTGTTAGAGCAATCGACTCGGGTCATGTTTGACCGGACTCGAGTTTGACTCGAGGAAGACCTTGATGGTTGACTGGGGTTGACCATGTGATTATGGGAAAGTCCAAGCATGGGTCTTGGCAAGGTAAAGTCCAAGTCATGGGTACTTGGCATGGAAAGTCCAAGTGGGACACTTGGCATTTGGTAAAGTCCAAGTCATGGGTACTTGGCATGAAAAGTCCAAGCATGGGTCTTGGCATGGAAAGTCCAACATGGGTTGGCAAGGGAAAGTCCAAGCTTGAGTCTTGGCATTTGGAAGTCCAAGGGGATTGATATTGGCGGCGTAAAGTCCAAGCAGAGTCTTGGCGGCGTAAGTCCAATGTGCCTTGGCGGTGTAGACACCGTTAGCATGACATAGCCGAGGGAAGCATCTGGAGGCTAGCGCGATGGATGAACAAGTCATGGATGACTTGGAGGGATCCGAGAGGCGTGAGGCTGATGGAGGTGGCTAGAAGGCTTAGGTCTAGGCTAAGGGTGGTCTAGCAAGTATGGGGGCACCATACTTGGGTTAAAGCCTCATCCTTGAGGTTGGCAGTCGACTGGCATTATGGCCGGTTCGACTGCCGTGAGTCGACTTGGGTTCGACTGCCGTTTAAGAGCTGGAACTGCTCTGGCAGTCGACTGCTCATTGGAGCAGTCGACTGGTGTCGACAGCAGTCGACTGCCAAGGTTGGTAGTCGACTGCCAAGAGATCCATTGGAGTTTTTCCAGCGTGGATCGAGCCGTTGTCTCACGACAACAAGGGACGGCGATCATCGCTAGTTCACCGCGAGCACGAATGCTCGAGTCGATCGGGCAGCTTGATCACGCTACCGGGGCAATGATCGCCAATGTTGGCAGTCGACTGCCAAGAGATCCGTTGGAGTTTTTCCAGCGTGGATCGAGCCGTTGTCTCACGACAACAGTGGCATCAGTCGACTGGTGACTTATGGCAGTCGATTGATAGGCGAAAATCCAGCCCGACGCAGGTTATAAAGGCAGCTCGGAAGGAGGGATTTTAAAGTGATTTTCTTGGGCGAAATTGAAGAGGAAAGTTGGTTCTTTCCAGTTCTTCAAAGCTAGTTCAAGGCAATCAAAGTTCAAGCAATCTAAAGGCAATTGTAAAGTAGTTTTCTTTACTTGCATTGTATTTCATTATTTTAATTGCTTGTATTTGTATCTTATTGTTGTAAGATTACTTGTAAGGGGTTTCTCCACCCTTGACTTGTGTCAAGAAGGAGTTTTTATTGGTTAGTGGTGTTTGTGGCATCGTTAGGGTTCGTATGAACCCAATCCGTGGAGTAGGAACCGGTTCGGTTCTGAACCACGTTATATGCTCTTGTTGTGATTTGTGTTGTGTCCATTTCGTTATTGCTTTTATTATTATATATATTTTGCTGCACTAACGAAATTGTAGACACGATCACGATTGAATTCCATCGACGTACGGTCACAACGCTATTCACCCCCCTCTAGCGGCCTCAAATCTCCAACAATAATTTCTTTGATGAGAAGCTTATTGATATGGTAAATGTGACATATGAATATGATGAGAATCCAACTACATTCAATAACTTACTCAACGATGTTGAGAAACCTTTATATCCTGAATGTATAAAATTTACAAAGTTATCTGCCATTGTTAAATTGTACAACTTGAAAGACAAATATAGTTGGAGCGATAAAGGATTCACAGACATTCTTTCTTTGTTGGGAGAAATGCTTCTTGATGGTAATGAATTGCCTTTATCAGTGTATGATGCGTAGAAATCCTTGGCTACATTGGGTATGGACTATGAAAAAATCCATGCATGTCCTAATGACTGTATCTTATATCGGAAGGAATACGCAGATTGCATATATCAATTTCCCTACTTGTGGGTTTTCAAGATGGAAGATATGCAAGAATTGTTAGTGCAATCAACCCGTAATATGGTTTTGATATGTGTGGCAAAGGGTTTAAGTTAGGATGATTGGATTTGATATGTGTGTCGGAGTCTTGCAAGATTTAGTAATTCGCACATGGAGCTTAGGCAAGTGTCACCGCTCATAACCTCGTGCTTGAGACGGAGAAGGAGCATTGCAGAGTCATGCACTTGATGCTGCCGAGGGACCACCGGACGAGATGAATTGAAGTGAAGCCAAGAAAGCAGACTTCGAGGGCAAGAGATGCGAATGAGCATTGTAGAGTCGTGCGCCTGATGCTGCCGAGGGACGTGGCCGCGAACGAAGAGAGCTTCGACGAGGGACTTCGAGTGAGCTGAGAGAATGAGTGAATTGTAAGTAGCTCATTTGGTGAATTTGGCCGAATGGTTGAGTGTTGGAGGCTCAACAGCAAGGGTTGAGGTCTACCCGACCGCCGAAAACTCAAACGGATGATAAGTTTGAGTTTTACCTGGCACCAGTCGACTGCCATGTCATGGAAGTCGACTGCTCTAAGTCGATTGACAATCGACTGGTATTAGTTGTTGATCAAGTCAACATCAGTCGACTGCTCAAGGGAAGCAGTAGACTGATCGCACTGTGCACGGGCACAGAAGCTAGTCGAGCTCGCAGGTCACTCGACTGGAAGTTGACATCAGTCGACTGATGAAAGCATCAGTCGACTGATCATATGACTATTGGAGAATCGGCCGCAGATCCCGCGAATCTGGTTCTGGTCAGAAGCCGTTGGAGTCGACATCAGTCGACTGATGAAAACATCAGTCGACTGATAGTGCTCAACGGGAAGAATTGCTTCCTCTCTATAAAAAGAGAGGGTGGGGGCTTGTAGATGGTTAATCTTCATGCTCCAAACATCTTATTAAGTGCCCCACAAAGCTCAAACTCCTTCTTCTAGTTTTCTTTCATATTTATTGTAAAAGAAGGAGTGATCTCTTGTGGTAAAGGTTTACCTCCACCTTACTTGGGCTAATGGGAGAGACTAATAGTGGATTGGTTGTGGAGTGATTCACCGGAGATGAATCGGACCGTGGATTAGCGGCGAGACCGTGAACCACGTTACATCTTCTTGTTAGCGAATTGCTCTTTACTTTGTTTTGTCTTAATTTTCTTTAGCTTTATTTTCGTTGCGCTAACCTTGATTGTAGACGATTAAGAAAGCGATAGAATTCCACCAAACGCGATAAAGGCTATTCACCCCCCTCTAGGCGGCCACCATCGACCCTACAAGTGGTATAAGAGCCAGGTTGCTTGTCGAGGACTAACCGCCGCAACAAGCACTACAATTAAGAATGGCCGGCTCCAACATTCACCCACCAAAGTTCGAGGGAGAATTCTCTTGGTGGAAGAAGAGAATGGAGGTATTCTTTGAAACCGATTTCGATATCATGCTTATAATGGAAAACGGTTTTGAGATGCCTAGGGTCAAAGAGGGTGAACCAATAGAAAAGTCAAGGTGGACTAAAAAGTAAAGGGAGGAGCACCTTGCCAATTCAAAGGCCAAGCACCACCTCTTCAATGTGTTCCCTCAACAAGAGATCAACTGGATAGGGGAATGTGCAAGTGCTAAAGAGATGTGGGAGAAGCTAGTAGAGCTTCATGAAGGTACCTCGGAGGCCAAGCTTGCAAGGAGAGACCTCCTCCACTCCCAACTAATGAATATCAAACTTGAAAAGTGAGAAAAGGTAACCTCATTACATTCTAGGTTTAAAAAAATTTTAATTGGGCTAACAAGTGTAGGAGAGAAACTTTCGAACCGGGATATGCTTATGAAAGCAATCGACGCTTTTCCCCGGTCATCGAAATGGAGCTCAATGGTGGACTCCTTCTACATGTCAAAGAACCTAGAAGTGAGCACCTTGGAGGAGTTCTTCTCAACCATGGAGCTCCATGAAACTAGGCTTGAGGGAGTAATTGAAGAATCAAGTATCAAGCCATCAAGAGGAGTAGCCCTAGTAGCCAACAAGGGAAAGAAGAAGAAGATGGAAACTCCTTTCTCCTCCGATGAAGCATCCTCCTCCTCCTCCATGGATAACACGGAAGAAGCTTACATGGTAAGGAAGGTAAGACATGTTTTGAAAAATTTTAAATTTAATAAATCTAATTATAGGAGGAGAAGACCAAGAGGGAAGGTAATTTGCTATAATTGCCAAGGAGAGGGACACATAAGGGATAATTGTCTTCTCTTAAACAAAAGCAAAGAAGAGAGGAAGAAGAAAGAAGAAAAGAAGAAAAAGGGGAGCAAGAAGAAGGAAGAAGAGAAGAAAGCCAAGGAGAAAGGGAAGACAAAAGCACTCAAAGCAAGGACATGGGATGATCCTTCATCATCATCATCCGAAGAAGAAGAATGTGTCTACTCAAACCTTGCCCTAATGGAAATAGATGACCTAGACTCTACCTCCTCCTCCGAGCAAGAAGAAAGAAGTACTAGTGAGGAGATCTCAAGTGAAGGGGGAGCTTCATACTCATCATCATCGGAATCGGAGGAAGAGGACATGGAAACATGGTTGAAGGGAGGGGAAACTTCACTTCTCACTTCAACTCGGTTGCTTGTTCATGGCGATCCCTTCTACATCCCCGGATAAAAAAATTTATCCTTGACAAGAGGGATTTCCCAAGTAACCTTGTCATCGTCGTGCTATTCGATTAGAGTAGTCACTTGAACAAACTTGTTGTTCAAGCGACCAACCTCTATTCTACGAGTAGCCACGAAATAGATGATGTACGGATCGCCGACTTTTGTATTTATGTTCGGGGTCCAAGTATATTTAGCCACAAAATAGAATATATATCATGCATATAATTGAAAAGCAAATATAAACATGTAACAAATGAAAATAGAGAATCGATATACCTCTTGATCATCTATTGTATGACCTTCCTCCTTTCGGAAATCGTGTGGGCGATGATCTACCAAAAGTTGAAGCTCCTAGATCACCAATCTTCCTTCCTTGCTCGTTCCAAGCAAGAGGAAGAATAGAAATAAGACTCTTCTCCTTCCTTTAGCCAACCAACAAGCAACAAGGAAGTTACTTGCCGCCGGCCAACAAGGAGAAAGAGAAACAATGGTTGCCGGACAAAAGTTCAAAGGGAGGACCCTAAGCCTTGGTTCCACCGGCCAAGGAGAAGAGGAGAGCTAGGTTTGGACGCCGGCCAAGAGGGGAGAGGGGCTGTATGGACGCCGACCACCAAAGAAGAAGAAGGAGATAAGGAAAAAATTTCCATAATAGGTGTCGCCAACACCAAACCCTAGCCTCCAAGCCTTGCCGCCCAAAACCATAATCCTATCTCTAATTGGATTCTTAGTTGCCGCCCACCCCTTGCCCTCCTTTTATAGAGTTAGGGATAAGCCTTGTTTTAATCTCCACCATTGGTTCTAGGGATTTAATCTCAACCGTCGGATCTAGAGATTTAATCTCAACCGTCGGATCTAGAGATTTAATCTCTACCTTTGGATCTAGAGTTTTGTTTCTATCCATTGGATCTAAGCTTCATGAGGTATTAATAGGTTACAATATGGACCATGAGAAGGAGTTGGATCTTGGCCACCCAATGGATCAAGCCCACATAAAGTCCGATCCATTAATGATAATTCAATCCACTAAAGGATTATCATTGATCTACCTCACCAACCCCCATAAGTTAATATGAGCTCCATATATTATATGTACATTTTCTCCCCATGTTTAAGATCTCGAATGTCCATCGATTAATTAATTTACTGACCATTAATTAATCAATATCTAGCTCCATGAGTAGTACCACTCAACCTTTTCATCATGCCGGACCAAGTCCACCTGCAGAGTTTACATGATGAACCTTGAGTTCTTCAAGGGGACATCATCATCATAATATATAGGACACGATTTCCTCCTATAATCAACGACACACCATATAAATAATATCATTTCCTAACTTACCAAGTCTATCGATTTAATCTATAAATATCGTCCATTGGTAAATCAAAGAAATGACTACTAAGTATATGTGCCCGTTATTATATCGGGATTAAGAGTATGTACAATATAATATCTGAGGTCTGATTCGATTATGTAGTCAGCAATAAATCGAATCACCTCTAAGTCGGTCCTGCTCAATACAAACAAAGTGTACTAGTTTGATTTTATGGTCAAGACAAACCAATACCAAATCACACTACAACCATACCAATGGTTTGTCTAAAGTCATCTCGGTTGTGAGCCTTTACTTATACTTTACAAGGAGCCGATAACATGATCTCCCGTGTGACACCACACACCATGTTATCTACAATGTAATGTATTAGACAATATGCATAACCATAAAAATATGCAAACAATGATCATGTGATTCTTATTTCAAAATAAAGATGTTCATACAAAAGATAGACTTTTCAGTGTACATCCCAACAATCTCCCACTTATACTAAAAGACTATGTTGTCCTCAAACTGCCATACATCTGATCCCCATTCCCTCCACATGCCTATCAAAAGCTCTCGCCGGAAGGGCCTTAGTGAAAGGATCTGCCAGGTTATCCTCCGATGCAAACTTGGCCCCAACAACTTCTCCTCTCTTTACGATTTCTCGTATCAGGTGGTACTTGCGCTCTATGTGTTTACTAGCCTTATGGACTCGTGGTTCCTTCAAGTTTGCAACTGCACCACTATTATCACAATAAATTGTGATAGTTCTGGGCAAACCAGGAATCACATCCAAGTCCATCAGGAAGTTCCTGAGCCACACAGCTTCTTTGGCCGCCTCATAGGCTGCCACATACTCAGCTTCCATGGTGGAGTCCGCCACGCATTTCTGCTTGACACTCCTCCATACAATGGCTCCACCTCCCAAAGTAAACACAAAACCTGAGGTAGACTTACTGTTATCCCTATCAGATTGGAAGTCAGAATCCGTGTAACCCACAGGGAGTAATTGGTTTGCCTGGTAAACCAGCATATATTCCCTAGTCCTTCTCAGGTACTTCAATATATGCTTTAACGCAGTCCAATCCCTGTCCTGGATTACTCTGATATCTGCTAACCATACCCATGGCAAAGCAGATATCTGGTCTTGTATATAGCATCACATACATGAGGCTTCCTACCACCGAAGCATAAGGAACTTCCTTCATCTCCTCTATCTACTTAGATGTTCTAGGACACATCTCCATAGATAAAGGAACTCCATGCCTGAAAGGTAGAAAACCTTTCTTGGAGTTTTGCATGCTAAAACGATCCATAATCGTATCTATGTATGAAGCTTGGGATAAGCACAACATCCTTTTCCTGCGATCCCATATAACCTTGATCCCAAGGATGTGCCCCACTTCTCCCAAGTCCTTCATATCAAACTATTTGGACAACTATACCCTTACGTCCGATAACACCTTGATATTGTTGCCAATCAACAAAATGTCATCTACGTAAAGTACAAGAAATACCACTATGTTTCCGTCACATCTCTTGTATACACAAGACTCATTCGGACTTTGAATAAATCCATAAGACTGGATTACTTCATCAAATCGGATGTTCCAAGACCTTGAAGCTTGCTTCAATCCATAAATGGACCGATTAAGCTTACTTACAAGATGCTCTTTGCCCTTCACAATGAATCCTTCTGGTTGCTTCATATAGATGTTTTCCTCAAGACTTCCATTAAGGAAAGATGTCTTGACATCCATCTACCACACCTCATAATCCATATGAGCTGCAATACATAAGAAAATCCGGATAGACTTAAGCATGACTACTAGTGAAAAGGTCTCCTCATAATCGATACCCTCTTTATGAGTATACCCCTTCACAACAAGCCTTGCTTTGAAGGTCTCAACCTTCCCATCTATTCCTCTCTTTCTTTTATAGATCCATTTGCATCCAATGGTTTTTACACCATCGGGTGGTTCTACTAGCTCCCAGACCTGATTTGAATTCATAGATTCAATCTCAGTATTCATTGCACTTTGCGAAGATGCTGCATCTTTATCTTGGATTACCTCGTCATATGTCCAGGGATCAGGTTCATGTTCGCCAGGAACCAAATCAGAAGATTCTCCCAAGAACATGAATCTATCAGGCTGTCTCACAACCCTCTCACTACGACGAGGTATCACCTGTGTATCCTCTGTGACACGCGGTGTAGTGACTCGTGGTAAATCCTCTTGTACCGGTGGTATTGAAGAAGTGACTTCCCCTTTTATTTCCTCCAGAACAATCTTACTCATGGGCTTGTGGTTCATTACATAGTCTTCCTCTAAAAATCTGCCGTTCGTGCTAACAATCACCCTCTAAACTCTATGACTATAAAACAAACCACCCTTCGTTCTACTAGCTTCATGATCTAGGACATATCTCCTTAGATAAAGAAACTCCATGCTAGAAAGGTAGAAAACCTTTCTTATGATTTTGCATGCTAAAATGATCCATAATCGTGTCTATGTATGAAGCTTGGGATAAGCACAACATCCTTTTCCTGTGATCCCATATAACCTTGATCCCAAGGATGTGCCCCACTTCTCCCAAGTCCTTCATATCAAACTATTTGGACAACTATACCCTTACGTCCGATAACACCTTGATATTGTTGCCAATCAACAAAATGTCATTTACGTATAGTACAAGAAATACCACTATGTTTCCGTCACATCTCTTGTATACACAAGACTCATTCGGACTTTGAATAAATCCATAAGACTGGATTACTTCATCAAATCGGATGTTCCAAGACCTTGAAGCTTGCTTCAATCCATAAATGGACCGATTAAGCTTACATACAAGATGCTCTTTGCCCTTCGCAATGAATCCCTCTAGTTGCTTCATATAGATGTTTTCCTCAAGACTTCCATTAAAGAAAGCTGTCTTGACATCCATCTACCAAACCTCATAATCCATATGAGCTGCAATGCATAAGAAAATCCGGATAGACTTAAGCATGACTACTAGTGAAAAGGTCTCCTCATAATCGATACCCTCTTTATGAGTATACCCCTTCACAACAAGCCTTGCTTTGAAGGTCTCAACCTTCCCATCTATTCCTCTCTTTCTTTTATAGATCCATTTGCATCCAATGGTTTTTACACCATCAGGTGGTTCTACTAGCTCCCAGACCTGATTTGAATCCATAGATTCAATCTCAGTATTCATTGCACTTTGCGAAGATGCTGCATCTTTATCTTGGATTACCTCGTCATATGTCCAGGGATCAGGTTCATGTTCGCCAGGAACCAAATCAGAAGATTCTCCCAAGAACATGAATCTATCAGGCTGTCTCACAACCCTCCCACTACGACGAGGTATCACCTGTGTATCCTCTGTGACACGCGGTGTAGTGACTTGTGGTAAATCCTCTTGTACCGGTGGTATTGAAGAAGTGACTTCCCCTTTTATTTCCTCCAGAACAATCTTACTCATGGGCTTGTGGTTCATTACATAGTCTTCCTCTAAAAATCTGTCGTTCGTGCTAACAATCACCCTCTAAACTCTATGACTATAAAACAAACCACCCTTCGTTCTACTAGCTTCATGTTCTAGGACACATCTCCTTAGATAAAGAAACTCCATGCTAGAAAGGTAGAAAACCTTTCTTATGGTTTTGCATGCTAAAATGATCCATAATCGTGTCTATGTATGAAGCTTGGGATAAGCACAACATCCTTTTCCTGCGATCCCATATAACCTTGATCCCAAGGATGTGCCCCACTTCTCCCAAGTCCTTCATATCAAACTATTTGGACAACTATACCCTTACGTCCGATAACACCTTGATATTGTTGCTAATCAACAAAATGTCATCTACGTATAGTACAAGAAATACCACTATGTTTCTGTCACATCTCTTGTATACACAAGACTCATTCGGACTTTGAATAAATCCATAAGACTGGATTACTTCATCAAATCGGATGTTCCAAGACCTTGAAGCTTGCTTCAATCCATAAATGGACCGATTAAGCTTACATACAAGATGCTCTTTGCCCTTCGCAATGAATCCCTCTGGTTGCTTCATATAGATGTTTTCCTCAAGACTTCCATTAAGGAAAGCTGTCTTGACATCCATCTACCACACCTCTTAATCCATATGAGCTGCAATGCATAAGAAAATCCGGATAGACTTAAGCATGACTACTAGTGAAAAGGTCTCCTCATAATCGATACCCTCTTTATGAGTATACCCCTTCACAACAAGCCTTGCTTTGAAGGTCTCAACCTTCCCATCTATTCCTCTCTTTCTTTTATAGATCCATTTGCATCCAATGGTTTTTACACCATCGGGTGGTTCTACTAGCTCCCAGACCTGATTTGAATCCATAGATTCAATCTCAGTATTCATTGCACTTTACGAAGATGCTGCATCTTTATGTTGGATTACCTCGTCATATGTCCAGGGATCAGGTTCATGTTCGCTAGGAACCAAATCAGAAGATTCTCCCAAGAACATGAATCTATCAGGCTGTCTCACAACCCTCCCACTACGACGAGGTATCACCTGTGTATCCTCTGTGACACGCGGTGTAGTGACTTGTGGTAAATCCTCTTGTACCGGTGGTATTGAAGAAGTGACTTCCCCTTTTATTTCCTCCAGAACAATCTTACTCATGGGCTTGTGGTTCATTACATAGTCTTCCTCTAAAAATCTCCCTCTGATCTCTAGGACTATAAAATAAACCGCCCCTTCGTTCAACACAAGCGTTAGCCCGATGGCCATGTCTTTACAGGACACATCTCCTTAGATAAAGAAACTCCATGCTAGAAAGGTAGAAAACCTTTCTTATGGTTTTGCATGCTAAAATGATCCATAATCGTGTCTATGTATGAAGCTTGGGATAAGTACAACATCCTTTTCCTGCGATCCCTTATAACCTTGATCCCAAGGATGTGTCCCACTTCTCCCAAGTCCTTCATATCAAACTGTTTGGACAACCATACCCTTACATCCGATAACACCTTGATATTGTTGCCAATCAACAAAATGTCATCTACGTATAGTACAAGAAATACCACTACGTTTCCGTCACATCTCTTGTATACACAAGACTCATTCGGACTTTGAATAAATCCTTAAGACTGGATTACTTCATCAAATCGGATGTTCCAAGACCTTGAAGCTTGCTTCAATCCTTAAATGGACCGATTAAGCTTACATACAAGATGCTCTTTGTCCTTCGCAATGAATCCCTCTGGTTGCTTCATATAGATGTTTTCCTCAAGACTTCCATTAAGGAAAGCTATCTTGACATCCATCTGCCATACCTCATAATCCATATTAGCTGCAATGCATAAGAAAATCTAGATAGACTTAAGCATGGCTACCGGTGAAAAGGTCTCCTCATAATCGATACCCTCTTTCTGAGTATACCCTTTCGCAACAAGCCTTTCTTTGAAGGTCTCAACCTTCCCATCTATTCCTCTCTTTCTTTTGTAGATCCACTTGCATCCAATGGTTTTTACACCATCGGGTGGTTCTACTAGCATCCAAACCTGATTTGAATCCATAGATTCAATCTCAGTATTCATTGCACTTTGCCAAGATGCTGCATCTTTATCTTGGATTGCCTCGTCATATGTCCAGGGATCAGGTTCATGTTCGCCAAGGACAAAATCAGAATATTCTCCCAAGAACATGAATCTATCAGGCTGTCTCACAACCCTCCCACTACGACGAGGTATCACCTGTGTATCCTCTATGACATGCGGTGCAGTGACTTATGGTATATCCTCTTGTACCGGTGGTACTGAAGAAGTGACTTCCCCTTTTATTTCCTCCAGAACAATCTTACTCATGGGCTTGTGGTTCATTACATAGTCTTCCTCTAGGAATCTGTCGTTCGTGCTAAAGATCACCCTCTGAACTCTAAGACTATAAAACAAACTACGCTTCGTTCCTCTAGGATAGCCAACGAACATGCGTACTTCTGGACGAGGTTCCAACTTACTAGTATCCGCCTTCAGCATATGTGCTGGACTCCCCCAAATTCGAATATGTCTTAGACTAGGCTTTTGCCTAGTCCACAATTCTGTGGGAGTAGAAGGCACTGATTTACATGGAACCAAGTTCATAATGTACACCGCCGTATCTAGAGCATATCCCCAGAACGAATCTGGCAACTCAGAATAACTCATCATTGATCTAACCATCTCCATGAGAGTCCTATTCCTTTGCTCTGCTACACCATTCTGCTGGGGTGTGCCAGGTGTAGACAATTGGGATTGAATCTCAGCCTTTGATAAGTAGTTCCTAAACTCTCCCAAGAGGTACTCACCACCACGATCAGATCGTAGTGTCTTGATACTTTTACCTTGACGTTTCTCCGCATCAGCCTTGAATTCTTTGAACTTGTCAAAGCATTCAAACTTGCGGCGCATCAAGTAAATGTATCCATATCTCGAATAATCGTCTATAAAAGAGACGAAATACTCAAAACCACCTCTAGCCTGGATAGACATAGGACAACACAAATCAGAATGAACCAATTCTAACACATCTTTGGCTCTATACCCCTTGGCCTTAAAAGGCCTATTGGTCATCTTACCCTCTAAGCAAGATTCGCAGGTTGGGAAATCTTCCACCACTAATGAACCCAGAGGTCCATCAGCTATCAACCTTTGAATTCTGCTTAGGTTAATATGACCAAGCCTAAGATGCCAAAGATATGTTTGGTTCATCTTCGAAGGTTCTTTTCTCTTATTGGAATTAGAAGATGAGTTATTAACTTCAATTTGCATCGTGGGAGCTTTTGGTTCAAGTGTGTACAAATTTCCTATCAATGTACCTGAATAGATATTCTCCCTATTCCTTTTTATAACAACTTTGTCATTAAAAGAAATAGAATATCCATACATAAATAATTTAGAAATTAAAATTAAATTCTTTCTAAATAAAGGTATATAAAGAGAATTTTTTAGAACCAAAGTTTTATTTTTCTCAAAAGATAAATAAAACATCTCCCACTACAATAGCCGCCACCTTCGTGGCATCGCCCAAGTAAATGGTAATCTCTCCCTCAGTTAGTCGTCGGGTTTCCTGGAACCCTTGCAAAGTATTGCAGACATGATCAGTGGCTCCCGTATCTACACACCAGGTGCCGATAGATAACACCGCTAACCATGTTTCAACGACTAGACCAAAGGATATACCTTTGTTCTGCTTCCGATTGGGACAGTCCTTCTTCCAATGTCTATCCTGCTTGCAAGTGAAGTACTTTCCTTTCGGCTTTTTCACTCCTTCCTGAGATCCTCCCACCAGCTTTGCTCCCCCTTGTTTCTTTCTTTTCTTGCCTTTCGGCTTAGAAGTAGAAACCTTCTGAGCAACCATGGCCTGAGTCTGAGCAAGCCTTTCTGTCGGCTAGAGATTGATATCGACCTGGGTTTTCCCATTGATCTCATCTCCAAGGACTTCCTGCTCATTCGCGGGCTTAGGAGAACACTCTTTGAAGAGTACATACTTGTACTCCTTAGCATTTAAGACAATATCTAGATTCTTTTCCAATCAACATTATTTGGGTATAGTAAGTTTATTTTCCTTTAGTATCACAGCAAGTGGACTGAAAGTCATTTTTGAAAATCCTAAGAATCACATAGATCAAAACTTTAGATTTCAAAAATTATCGATTCCTCAAACAATAAAATTTTAAAATCAACCAACACCTCAAAATACCGAGAATATCATATGCCACGATCGTGTGGGCGTATACGAATTCTACATTTGTAAGAGGTTTTACCCATTAATTTTACTATCTTGTCAACCTAACTTTTTGACAAATAAAATTAATAGTTGGTTTCTCTTCGGCCCTACAAATAAAAGCAGTGACTCTGATGGAGAGGATACTCTTATTTGCATCTAAGTGTTCACCATTACTCGATACCAAGGAAATTATCTCGGGTTATGTGCCTTCCGATGGGGAAGTACACACGCTCCTAAATAATTTCTTATAACCATATCCGACCCTGTGATCCGCAAACAAACTCATCCGATGGGGAGGAAGGCACTCAGAGCCGACGCGCAAGTTTGCTTGCATCACATGTCAAATCGTAATGGAGGCCGTGAGAATTTATAAAAATATCCCTCTCCCACTTAGTAAGTTGAAATCGAGGAATTTTCTAGCCTACGACATGCATATCAAACAATATGCAATAAAAATGAAAAATAAATTATTTTCCAACTATTATGGCTTTTATCTTCAATATGTCTCCCGTCGCATCGCCATCTCGTCCACTCCTCCTACGCCATGTACGAGTCATTTGGAGATCCGAGCCGAGACTAAAAAATATTTTAATTTACATCCATCATTCCTATACTCCACGAGGGAGTGTACATGAAATCTAGTTCGAAAGTAAACTAAAATAGAAAGAGTGGCTAAACAATGTCATATCTAATTTATAAAAAATTAAATACTAGCCTCGTCAACCCCGAGGATTCAACAAAAAATACTATTACATACATACAATCACATACACACATATGACCATAATAGTTGGATCTTATGCCTGCAACCAAAGAGTTAACCTACGCATATCCTACTTGTTGGTGCAGTAGGCACCTAAGTCGAACCTGAGTTTTGATTATAGAAAATGATATAAAGTTAAGCTCATGTCATTATCTCATGAGCTGAATCGTGTGTGTAGAAAATTGCTATAGCTGGAGCTGAAGGCTAGCGACACCCGGAGGAAGCCGCGGTGGTTGGGCGACACTTGAGAGACTTCGGAGGGAGCCGAATGAATTGAGTGGAAGGCCGGAAGTGAAAGAGACAGACTAAGTATCGAGGTAAGCTCGTGTGTGTGCGAGAGTAAGTAAGGTCGTATCCTCTTTATGGGGATGATCAAAAGCGTAGATCTGACCAAAGACATCATATAGGTGGTCTAGGTCGAGATCGGACGGTTGGAAGCCGTCAAAATAATGTTTTTGTTAAGCTAACTTTGCCTTGCAGCTAGCATCAGTCGAATGCCAGCTTGGAGGACTCGACTGCCATCCAACAGTCGACTGCCGGAGGTTAGCATTCGACTGATGCTACCATCAGTCGACTGATGATGGCCATCAGTCGACTGATGGTTAAGGATCAGCCTCAAGGAGTCAAGTCTTATCACCATTTTTCAAGGAGCCATGTGCCCAATTCCTATTGGTTGAAGTTCCTCTCGAAAAGGGGCTCAAAGGCTATAAAAGGAGGGCCAATCATAGGGTTTCTTCATCAATTCTAAGCTTCCAAAAGCCTCTGCCAAGCTACAACTTTCTGACAACAAATTGCTTCTTCTCTGACGTCTAGGTTTAATTGTTTTCTTTTTATTATGTCGGTTTAAGTTGTTTATTTCAGTTCATTACTTTCAAATCTCGGAGCTTTTATCGTAACGAGGAGAGAGGGAGTGTCCCTCTACCTCAAGCTTTTTGCTTTTATTTGTAACGATTAACTCCTACCTCTAACGAGGAGGAGTTCTTTAGTGTTTTGCCCTCCGTGCATGGTCAAGGACCACTAGGGACTTGGAGTAGTAGCCGAAGGCTACGAACCAAGTAAAAATATTTGTCTCCTTTATTTATTGCTTATCTTTCCGCTGCAATTAATTATCTACTCGGGTTTTAACGAACAAAAAAAAAGGATTTATCGTTATTCACCCCCCTTCTAGCGATTCGCTTCGATCCAACAATTGGTATCAGAGCCGGGTGCGCTTAGATTTGGTGAAACCACCAATCTAGCATTTTTTACATATTTGTTTTTCGTTCGTTTAAATTTTTCTCCCGCACTACTAATCCAAGAGAAAGTCTTGGTACTCTTCGTTTGGTTTTGTTATGCAAGTATTCACTTTTGGAGTAGCCGACGGTAAAACGGGCATAACTTTTCGTACGAGTTGACCCACGAAATGGGCTACCTACCAAAACGAAGCTCTCGGAGAGATATTGTAATGCCAGCCCTTATCTGCTCTCAGGGCGGCGCTACCGTTACTCCTTTTTTTTTTTTTAAACATACTACATATGGATCCTCTCACAACCTACGTACTTTAACAGGTCATCATAACTTAAACCTTCTTTTGCACATGCATCACATGTCATATTCATCATTAGCATGTTAACATATCTTTCCTAACATGCATACATAAAGATTCGTTCATGAGTTCTAACATTTCCAACCTTCTTAAGTAGATGATACTCATTAAACACAAGTCTTATAAGCGGAAGCAATGTCTTAAGTTGTTCTTAGAGCATATAAATACAAGCAGATAGTATAGGGTCTTCTTCCACCATGCCACTATCACACACACTTGGCCCCTCCTGCTACTTCCTCTAGCGCAAACTTCCTTTATCTGCAGTATATGGACAACATGAACTATAAGCATATAGCTTAGTAAGATCCTTGCCTACTCACAAAAGCCACAAACTTCATCAAGCAATTAGAACATGAGCATACCAGCATAAAGGACCTAAGAATTTCATGGCGACACTAATCAACAACATATCCATGTAATAAAAACTGAGCATGGCATAGAAAGCATAATTAATCTAAGCAGGGCATAATTTGAACATAAGCATTATAACTACATAAAACTAAGCATGCATGAAAGACATATTCATAAGCGTTTTAAAACTTAACAATAAGCATTCCTAACCTAAGCATACGTAACATCCTACATCTTAAACCTACATAAAGTACATAGGCACAAACATTCTTCAACTTAACCATGACCATTCATCAGGGAATCCAATCATGCATAACGGACATAATCATAAGCATTTGTTTAACATGGACATAAACATTTGTAATAACATAAATCCTAAACTTGTAGAAAGAACATAATCGCAAGTATTCATAAACTTAACCATAACATTCACCACATCATAAATTCTAAACTAGCATGAAGTACATAGTTGCAACATTCTTAAACTTAACTTTAAACATCATAACTTCATAACATCTAGCATGCATAAAGAACATAGTTCAAGCATTCAGTATTTAACATAAGCATACACAATATCACGAAGTCTTTTCTTTTCAAAACATATACTTATAGATACTTCCATATCAACATAACTTCATAACATCTAGCATGCCTAAAAAACGTAGTTCAAGCATTGAGTATTTAACATGAGCATACACAATAATCATAAAAGTCTTTTCTTTTCAAAACATATACTTATAGATACTTCAATATCATCATAACTTCATAACATCTAGCATGCATAAAAAAAAACGTAGTTCGCAAGCATTCAGAGTATTTAACATGAGCATACACAATAATCATAAAAGTCTTTTCTTTTCAAAACATATACTTATAGATACTTCAATATCATCATAACTTGTTTGGGGGCCCAGTTAAGTACCACATAATCACGCGTTCCTAGTAGGTGGGGTAGCGAGCCACAGTCCTACTAGAGCAAGACCTCTTACGTCTTACCAGGGCAAGACCTCTTACGTCTTCTTATGTCCCTATGGATTTGATTAACGACCACCTGACGGGTCGGGTACTTAACCTCTTACAAAGTAAAATACTTAATTCCTTTCTTTTCTTGTCATAGTATAAAGAATGCTCTTGATCCCCAACATAAAAAGGGAAGCATCTTAATCTTATCATAAGGAGAGCTCTTGATCCCTACTTGAAAGGGAAGCATCTCCATTTTATCTTATCTCAAGGAGAGCTCTTGATCTCTACTTGAAAGGGAAGCATCTCCATCTTATCATAAGGAGAGCTCTTGGTCCCTACTTGAAAGGGAAGCATCTCCATCTTATCATAAGGACACATGCATTCATAACATAAGAGTACCCTAAAGGGGTCCTAAAGTATAAACATGTTCATCATACAAGCACATTTCGTGGCACATTATATCATAAACATGAAGCATATTTTCTTGGCATATTAAATCACAAAAACATGTTCATCACCTAAGCATATTTCATGGCACATTACATCATCAACATGTAGCATGTTTCCTAATCATATTCAAGGCATATTAAATCATAAAAACATGTTCATCACCTAAGCCTATTTCATGGCACATTACATCATAACATGAAGCCTATTTCTTTGGCATATCCATGGAATATTAAATCATAAAAACATGTTCATCACCTAAGCATATTTCATGGCACATTATATCATAAACATGAAGAATATTTCCTATGCATATTCATGGCATATTAATCAAACAAGAACCATACCCTTAGCACAACTACATGTGGGGGGGGGGGTGTTTTCATGAAACCCTAACCCTAAAACCATGGGTTGGCCGAATCTTGTAAGGGGCTCGAGCTTGGGTTTTGTCTCCTAAAGTTCACTCATGAAGCCTTATAACTAATCATAGTATCATTAGGGATATTTTCATGCAACCCTAACCCTACTTTCATTGGTTGGCCGAATCTTATAAGGTTAGATCTTTGGACTTTTGTCCCCTAAAGTTCATTCATAAGCATTATTACTTACCCTAGTGTCATTAGGAACATTTTCATGCAACCCTAACCCTAATTATATGGGTTGGACGAAACATGGAATGGGTTCAAACTTAGGTTTTGTCCCCTAAAGTCCATTCATAAAGCATTATTACTTAACCTAGTGTCATTATGAACATTTTCATGCAACCCTAACCCTAATTATATGGGTTGGCCGAAACATGGAATGGGTTCCAACTTAGGTTTTGTCCCCTAAAATTCATTCATAAGCATTATCATGGCCTAATCCTCATAAGAGGGAGTTGTCATAAAAACCCTAACCCTAAAAGGCCTTGGTGGCCGAAACCTATAAGGGCACCAAGTTAGAATCTTTGTCCCCTAAAAGGTCCTATAGTGAGCATACAACCTATAGAAGTTCCCTAGAAACATTTTCATGAATCTTAGCCCAAGAAAACTTGATTGGCCGAAACCTACAAGGGCTACAACTTCATCGTTCTTACATGAAATTTAACCTACGAAACTAATACACTACAGGTGAGGGGAAACTTACATCCTTCGCTTTGCTTGAGAGATGACCTAATGGAGGTCACCTAGCTTTCTCCTAGCTTGAAAGGGGGTCTCGACCAAAGGGTGGAGAGGGAGATGGGTTTCGGTGAGGATGAAGAGGAGAGGAAGAAAATGGCCAAATGGAAACTTCCTTCTTCTTTATAAAGGGAGGAAGAGAAGTTTCTCTTTTCTTTGTCATGCCTCTTCACTTACCCTTCTTCCACTTATCTATAAATTTCCCTCTTCCTCTAATGATATAATTCTATTGGGCTTATGGTTAGTGGGTGCATCTATAGGGTTTGGCTATCTCTAGAGGTTTGGGGTTCAATTCCTTGGCTTTGCATCCTCTTTTTTTTTTTTCTTTTGGCTTATTTTCTTTTATTTTTCCAAAAAAACCCACATAAAGCCTATCAGCATAAAGCCAAAATTCTCGTAAAATTGCTAGAAATTTTACGGGCGTTACAATCCCTCATACCTTGTAAAAGTTTCGTCCTCGAAACTTAAAACAATTCTGGGTACTTCTGCCTCATGTCCTCCTCTCGTTCCCAGGTAGCTTCCTCATATTGCGAATTCTGCCACAGGACCTTTACTAAGGGCACCTCTTTGTTCCTTAGCCTTTTGACATCTCGGTCTAATATTTGGATAGGCCGACTTTCAACACTCAGGTCCTCATGAACGTGTACTGTTTGTGGCTCGATCACTTGGTCCGCACTGGATACGCATTTCTTGAGCATAGAGACATGGAACACGTTGTGTATAGCCGACATCTCTTGAGGCAGCTCCAGCCTGTACGCTACCTTGCCCACCCTCTGCGATATCGGATACGGTCCCACGTAGCGTGGATTCAGTTTACCCTTCCTTAGAATCTCATCACTCCCTTCATAGGGGTCACTTTGAGGAATACGGGTCCCGACTTGAATTCTAACGGTCTACGCCGCATATCCTCATAGCTCTTTTGTCGGCTCTGAGCAGCTTCGATTCTCTGACGGATAGTCTGTATAGCGCGGGTAGTATTGTCAATAATATCGGCCTGAAGACCCATTTCCCTCCTTTCACCACCCTCGTACCAACAGATAGGAGACCTGCATCTTCTCCCGTATAGAGCTTCATAGGGTGCCATTCCAATGGTAGCCTGGTAGTTGTTGTAAGCAAATTCTGCGAGCACAAATATCGACACGGCTCCCTTAAAGTCTAGAGCACAAGCCCGCGATATCTTCCAAAGACTGGTTCACTCTTTCCATCGATCGATTACGAGGATGAAACGCGATCTTGAATCTCAACTTAGTGCCAAGAGCCTTCTGAACACATTCCCAAAAATGGGAGGTAAAACGGCCATCACGGTCGAAATAATAGCCTTAGGCACTCCATGTAATTTGATAATTTCCTTGACATATAATTGAGCTAGGCTTGACCAATAGGTCATCTTAATTACCAGAAATGGGCACTTTCAACCGGTCTATGATTACCCATATAGCATCGTAACCATTTGTTGTTCTGGGTAATCCCGAGATGAAATCCATAGATAGTTCTTCCCATTTCCACTCTGGAATCGGTATCATTGCGGTAATCCCCGGGTTTACGGTGTTACGCCTTCACCTTACAGCGGTCAGACAGGTGTTGACGTACTGAGCCACCTCCCTTTTCATGCCGGACCACCAAAATTTATCCCTTAAGTCCTGATACATTTTATTAGACCCAGGGTGCATGGTATAAGGTGTTCCATGGGATTCCTCGAGTATCTTCTTCCGTAATTCTGGATCGTCCGGAATACATAGTCGGTCCCGGAGGTATAATAGTCCGCCGTTGAAAATGCGGAATCCATTATCCCTTCCTTCCAGTACTTCTTGTTTGATCTTCTGGATGTCTGAATCACCATCTTGCTTTCCCTTTATATCGTCGAACAGCGTCGGCGTTATAGTCATGGTGGAAAGTTGTCCAGAAATAATCTCTATCCCGTAATTCCTTACTTCCCTTTTTAGGGGTTGAGATAGCATCGATAAGGACATCAAAGCGGCAAATTTCGTTTCCCCTCCTTATTCGTATGTTCCGGTCTACCCAGCATAGTTCAACTATACCCTACACATCCCATGCAATGAACTCATCATCAATTTTTTTTTTAAAAAGGAACGACTTGTCATCTCTCATTCGTATCTCTTATTCATATTTTCCAACCAGAAGGAAAAATGTTAACATGTAACATTCCTTATTTCCAAATTAAACCATAGAACTATTTGAGAAGATAGTTCATTATGACTCCCACTAGGACAAACCCTAGTGCGGTTGTAATTATTTTTAGTCCTATCTTCCTTGGCCTCACTAGGGGGGTCCTTGGCTGGCCAATAAGTTGACTGTTTATGACAGAACCCTCCTCCTTCCTCTCGCGGCCAGCTACCACCGGATTCTCTACCACCGGCTTCTCTTGAACCTTGTGCTCCAGCAGTTCCCAGCACAACTCTGCATAGGTTATCCGCCCTTCATAACGGCCCCACACGTGATGTGCAACTACCATGAACTCATTTGGCGAGGCGGACCAAGGCCCATATCCTATAATTGTCCAAAGAACGGAAACTCCTGCCGCTCGAGTCTCCTAAAAAGACCATCGAGCCTTCTTATGTGTCCGATGACCCCACCCTCTGGTTTATAGACTATCTCTTCAATAGCTTCCCTTAATCGGTTTCATGACACATCACGACGGGTCATGGTAGTCATCGTCACGTAAATGAAGTCAAAGATAAAACCGATTAACCCGCATTTAAACCGGCTTAATTCAATTCAGATGAACATAGACCTTCCACAACTAATTACGAAAATCAAATCTTCGTAATTTTAGGAGTTTAATTAAACTAAGGCTAGCATAAGATTACCCTACATGGATTCATGCATATTTAAGCTAAAACCACAAAGAACAATTCTTAATCTCGCAAGGTAAGGTATCCTTCCTTGGGATACTTCTAAGTTAGAGTCGTGTTTCCATCATATAAAGCTTGGTCAGATATACTATCTAAGTCACAACTATGATTCTATTATACTAAACAGGACGAGGTATTATTTCTATCTAACTCTCAAGTGTGAGTCTATTCTACTAAAGCATGATGAGGTATTATTTCATTCTAGATAAAAGACATTCTTCATTATGAAGGAACTTAAGTATGCATAAAATTACTTACTTGGAAATAGCAGGATGGAGGCTTGATGTGTGATAGTGGAAAGGTGAACCTGGCTGTGATACCACCTGTAACGCCCGCCCTTATCGCTCTCGGGGTGGCGCCATCATTCTTTTTTTTTAAACATACTACATATGGATCCTCTCACAACCTACGACTTTAACAGTCATCATAACTTAAACCTTCTTTTGCACATGCATCACATGTCATATTCATCATTAGCATGTTAACATATCTTTCCTAACATGCATACATAAAGATTCGTTCATGAGTTCTAACATTTCCAACCTTCTTAAGTAGATGATACTCATTAAACACAAGTCTTATAAGCGAAGCAATGTCTTAAGTTGTTCTTAGAGCATATAAATACAAGCGAGATAGTATAGGGTCTTCTTCCACCATACCACTATCACACACACTTGGCCCCTCTGCTACTTCCTCTAGCGCAGGACTTCCTTTATCTGCAGATATGGACAACATGAACTATAAGCATATAGCTTAGTAAGATCCTTGCCTACTCACAAAGCCACAAACTTCATCAAGCAATTAGAACATGAGCATACCAGAAAGGACCTAAGCATTTCATGGCGACACTAATCAACAACATATCCATGTAATAAAACGAGCATGGCATAGAAAGCATAATTAATCTAAGGGCATAATTTGAACATAAGCATTATAACTACATAAAACTAAGCATGCATGAAAGACATATTCATAAGCATTTTAAAACTTAACAATAAGCATTCCTAACCTAAGCATCCGTAACATCCTACATCTTAAACCTACATAAAGTACATAGGCACAAACATTCTTCAACTTAACCATGACCATTCATCAGGGAATCCAATCATGCATAACGGACATAATCATAAGCATTTGTTTAACTTGGACATAAACATTTGTAATAACATAAATCCTAAACTTGTAGAAAGAACATAATCGCAAGTATTCATAAACTTAACCATAACATTCACCACATCATAAATTCTAAACTAGCATGAAGTACATAGTCGCAACATTCTTAAACTTAACTTTAAACATCATAACTTCATAACATCTAGCATGCATAAAGAACATAGTTCGCAAGCATTCAGGGTATTTAACATAAGAATACACAATATCCTGGAAGTCTTTTCTTTTCAAAACATATACTTATAGATACTTCCATATCATCATAACTTCATAACATCTAGCATGCCTAAAAAAAAACGTAGTTCGCAAGCATTCAGAGTATTTAACATGAGCATACACAATAATCATAAAAGTCTTTTCTTTTCAAAACATATACTTATAGATACTTCAATATCATCATAACTTCATAACATCTAGCATGCATAAAAAAAACGTAGTTCGCAAGCATTCAGAGTATTTAACATGAGCATACACAATAATCATAAAAGTCTTTTCTTTTCAAAACATATACTTATAGATACTTCAATATCATCATAACTTGTTTGGGGGGCCCCAGGTTAAGTACCACATAATGCGCGTTGCCTAGTAGGTCAGTAGCGAGCCACCATCCTACTAGAGCAAGACCTCTTACGCCTTACTGGGCAAGACCTCTTACGTCTTCTTATGTCCCTATGGATTTGATTAACGACCACCTGACGGGTCGGGTACTTAACCTCTTACAAAGTAAAATACTTAATTCCTTTCTTTTCTTGTCATAGTATAAAGAATGCTCTTGATCCCCAACATAAAAAGGGAAGCATCTTAATCTTATCTTATCATAAGGAGAGCTCTTGATCCCTACTTGAAAGGGAAGCATCTCCATTTTATCTTATCTCAAGGAGAGCTCTTGATCCCTACTTGAAAGGGAAGCATCTCCATCTTATCATAAGGAGAGCTCTTGGTCCCTACTTGAAAGGGAAGCATCTCCATCTTATCATAAGGACACATGCATTCATAACATAAGAGTACCCTGAAGGGGTCCTAAAGTATAAACATGTTCATCATACAAGCACATTTCGTGGCACATTACATCATAAACATGAAGCATATTTCCTTGTCATATTCATGGCATATTAAATCACAAAAACATGTTCATCACCTAAGCATATTTCACGGCACATTACATCATCAACATGTAGCATGTTTCCTAATCATATTCAAGGCATATTAAATCATAAAAACATGTTCATCACCTAAGCCTATTTCATGGCACATTACATCATAACATGAAGCCTATTTCTTTGGCATATCCATGGCATATTAAATCATAAAAACATGTTCATCACCTAAGCATATTTCATGGCACATTATATCATAAACATGAAGAATATTTCCTATGCATATTCATGGCATATTAATCAAACAAGAACCATACCCTTAGCACAACTACATGTGGGGGGGGGGGTGTTTTCATGAAACCCTAACCCTAAAACCATGGGTTGGCCGAATCTTGTAAGGGGCTCGAGCTTGGGTTTTGTCCCCTAAAGTTCACTCATGAAGCCTTATAACTAATCATAGTATCATTAGGGATATTTTCATGCAACCCTAACCCTACTTTCATTGGTTGGCGAATCTTGTAAGGTTAGATCTTGGACTTTGTCCCTAAAGTTCATTCATAAGCATTATTACTTACCCTAGTGTCATTAGGAACATTTTCATGCAACCCTAACCCTAATTATATGGGTTGGCCGAAACATGGAATGGGTTCAAACTTAGGTTTTGTCCCCTAAAGTCCATTCATAAAGCATTATTACTTAACCTAGTGTCATTAGGAACATTTTCATGCAACCCTAACCCTAATTATATGGGTTGGCAAAACATGGAATGGGTTCCAACTTAGGTTTTGTCCCCTAAAATTCATTCATAAGCATTATCATGGCCTAATCCTCATAAGAGGGAGTTGTCATAAAACCCTAACCCTAAAAGGCCTTGGTGGCAAACCTATAAGGGCACCAAGTTAGAATCTTTGTCCCCTAAAAGGTCCTATAGTGAGCATACAACCTATAGAAGTTCCCTAGAAACATTTTCATGAATCTTAGCCCAAGAAAACTTGATTGGCCGAAACCTACAAGGGCTACAACTTCATCGTTCTTACATGAAATTTAACCTACGAAACTAATACACTACAGGTGAGGGGAAACTTACATCCTTCGCTTTGCTTGAGAGATGACCTAATGGAGGTCACCTAGCTTTCTCCTAGCTTGAAAGGGGGTCTCGGCCAAAGGGTGGAGAGGGAGATGGGTTTCGGTGAGGATGAAGAGGAGAGGAAGAAAATGGCCAAATGGAAACTTCCTTCTTCTTTATAAAGGGAGGAAGAGAAGTTTCTCTTTTCTTTGTCATGCCTCTTCACTTACCCTTCTTCCACTTATCTATAAATTTCCCTCTTCCTCTAATGATATAATTCTATTGGGCTTATTGTTAGTGGGTGCATCTATAGGGTTTGGCTATCTCTAGAGGTTTGGGGTTCAATTCCTAGGCTTTGCATCCTCTTTTTTTTTTTTTTTCTTTTGGCTTATTTTCTTTTATTTTTCCAAAAAAACCCACATAAAGCCTATCATCATAAAGCCAAAATTCTCATAAAATTTCTAGAAATTTTACGGGCGTTACAGATATACCTTCTTACGAGGGTAAACCCTCGTAACAAGCTGTCTTCATCCCCAAAAACCATCGTTTAATACCATTTCTAGGACATCGAAGGTTGTAAGTGATCATCTTTTATTTTAGTTGGTTATTTCTCATTTATTCCTTTTGTTTCTTTTCATTTCCTACATTACTAATCCAAGACGAAGTCTTGGAACCTTTTTCGTGTTTTTTTTGGTATTTTTTTGTGCAAGGTTTCCCTTCCAAATGGCCCATCTCGAGGGTTTTAGCACCGTCCGACCTCCGTTTTACAATGGAGATGATTTCCGTTACTGGAAAGGTCGAAAGGAATGCTTTCTCAAAACCCAAATCGAGATGTGGATCATAATCCAAACGGGTTTCACACTTTCGACTAACGAAGTGGGTGAATCCTTGGGTTATGACCAATGGACCATTGCGACAAAACAACAAGTCGAAGTCGACGCCAAGGCAACTCAAATTCTCCAATGCGGTTTGTCCAAGGAGGAGCTAAATCGCGTCAGCCCCTTCATAAGCGCAAAGGACCTTTGGACAAAGCTAGTGGAGCTACACGAAGGGACCGATGAAGCCAAGGTATGTAAGCGTGATCTTTTATTTAATAAACTATATAATCTAAAAATGCAAGAACACGAGTCCGCGACGCAATTTCACGCCCGCGTCCAAGACATAGTCAACAATCTACACGCGATTGGGCAAAAGGTAGAAAATCGCGACCTTATAAGGTATGTCCTAAACTCCTTTCCGAGGACTACCTTGTGGGCATCCATGGTCGATGCCTATAAGGTCTCCAAGGGTCTTTCGAAACTTAAGTTAGATGAACTATTTTCTGATTTTGAACTTCATGAGCAGTCTAACTCGGAACCCGAGAAGGGTATAGCACTTTTTGCAGGTTCAAGGAAGAAAACTGCAAGCAAGCCACCCCCGAAGGAAGAAGAGGATGAGTCCGATTCGGAGGTCGACTTGGAAATGGAGGCCGAACTAGTCAACCTAGTTCAGAGGATAGTCAAGGGATGAAAACGAATCGTCACTCGACCCAACGAAGGTAAGCCTAAAAGTTCAAATATTAAATGTTATGAATGCAACAGGTTTGGACATATCAAGTCTGAATGCCCAAAACTCAAGAGCAAATCACCAAAACACAAAAAGGCACTCAACGCTACTTGGGAAGAAGCATCCGAGGAAGAAGATAATGATCGTGTTCTCATGGCTAAACCGGTGGAATCGGAGATAGAGTCGGAACCGGAACCTGAATCGGAAACCGAAGATGAGTCGGACTGCGAAACACTATTCAAGACAAGCCACGGATACACATCCGGTTCAAAAGATACACTCAAGGTAAGTTGGTCTCTCATTAGTACACTTTATAGTGCAATTAAGTTTTTAACTAGAAAGTTAGCTAAGTCCGAGTCCAAGGTCGAGACCCTGGTTGAGGAAGTTAAACTCCTCAAACACGAGGTCTCCCTAACCTCTTCGACTAGTCGAGTTCAAGAGGAGGACTCAACTTGGGTTGAAAAACTCGAAGTTGAGAACTCACTCTTGAAGAGTCAAGTCGAAGATCTTAGGAATACGTTGGAAAGGTTTACTTTGGGATCCAAAGGACTTGACCTCCAACTTGGATCGCAAAGGGCCGTATACAACAAGGCCGGGCTAGGGTTTAGCTCAAATACGACCAACAAGTCGTATATGTCGATTGTAAGTCGACATAAAAAATGTGTCCAAGCATGGGTCCCTAAGACCACCTTAATTTCAAACTTAGGATTGAACCAGTACTGGGTTCCCAAGGACCAAATCCACTATGTGGAGAGACCGAATCGATTCAACGGTCCAGGGGGAGCTAGTACGAAACTTATTTGTGTTTTAACCTAGAAATTGCATGCTTAGGTTTTTATTTAGTTTGATTTTCCTTTTTAGAATGGTTAGATAGGACTATAACTCGTCAATACTTGATAACATAGTACCAGGATGCGACGAGATGATAGTACGCTAGGAAAGTGGAGTCTTGTGTATTCGGGCTAGATAAGGCGTATCTAGTTCGGTGCACTTGACCGAGCAGAACTAGCTGAAGCTACCTCGCCGTATCCTAGACTAGTTAGACCAGGAAGTGGTCTTAGGTAAGTCAAGTATCTATTTTCTTGAAAATGGCTTTGTCTAAGGAAGTGGTTGTTGTTCCGATCAAAGAAGGCCTCTGTGCCTCGCCACAACCTGGAAGCCATGATCTTGAAAAGGTGACTTGATGAGCCTAAGGTCAAATCTGAATCTAACGCAAGGTTGACAAGTGTTTAAGTCATTAAATTTAAATCAAGTAAAATTGGAAGTCATCTCACAAGAACATATAGGGTTAATGTGTTTGATCTTGTAGACATGGGTGAGATGATTTAGGTTAATAATTTTCAACCAATCTTTAATAAATCCAATATCGATCCAACTACCTTGCGTGTAGGATCAATGGATGTTGGACAGTGGTTGCTCCCGACATATGACCGGGGATCAACTCAAGTTTTCGAAGCTTCGATTCAAACGACAAGGATCAGTAGCCTTCAAAAATAACAACAAGCTCAAAATCATCGGATCAGGTGATATTGAGCTTAACTCAAATTTTGTTATTCAAAATGTTTTATTAGTAGAAAATTTTCAATATAATTTACTTAGTGTAAGCCAATTGTGTGATAATAACTATAAGGTCATATTTCTAGAAAATGAATGCGTAATTAATACAAATGAAACTTCTAAAACAATTCTTAAGGGAACTAGAAGTAACAATATTTACACTATTAACTTAACTAACTCCTCAACTAAGTGTCTTATGACATGGCAAGAGGAATCATGGTTGTGGCACCGATGACTCGGTCACTCACACCCAAGACTCATCCACAAGATGAGTCAGAGTGACTTAGTCAGAGGTTTACCTAACCTCAATAACTTGGATAATAAAATATATAATGCTTGTCAACAAGGTAAACAATCTTGGACACAACATCAACTAACTAATCAAGAACGAACCAAAAGTGTGCTTGAGCTCCTACACATGGATCTATTTGATTCACACGGAGCTAAGTCACTTAATGGAAGTAAATTCTGCTTAGTCATAATTGATGACTATTCTAGATTTACTTGGGTTAGGTTCATCAAACACAAAAGTGATACCCTAGATCAATTAATCAACCTATTTAAATTAATAGAAAATCAACAAAGCATTAAAATCAAAAGACTTAGGACTGATCATGGTGGTGAATTCGAGAACCATAGGTTTATAGAATTCTATAACCTAAATGGATACCACCATGAGTTCTCTTGCCCTAGAACTCCACAACAAAATGGCCTAGTAGAACACAAAAATAGAACTCTACAAGAAGCCGCTAGGACAATGTTAAACGAGTATAACCTACCTGATAGGTTTTGGGCGGAAGCCGTGAGTACGACATGCTATGTCCAAAATATGATCCTTATGGTAAAGAGGCACCTTAAGACCTCATACGAGATTTATCACGATAAAATACCTAACATCAAGTACTTTAGGGTATTTGGGTGTAAGGTACATATCCTAAACACTAAGGATTACCTAGGGAAATTTACATCCAAAACCACGACCGGAATCTTTCTAGGATACTCGACCACAAGTAGAGCTTATAGAGTATATAACCATGACACCCTTAGAGTCGAAGAGACTATCAATGTAGTATTTGATGAAGGACACGAACCTACAAAACCCCCGGCAACCCCAATTAGTGAGCCGATTCATACTAGACCTAACTCTGATCCGGAGATCAGGTCTAGTGTTAATCCTAATCTAAGTCAACCAAGTCACTCTAACGACCAAGTGATAGATGACTCTAACCAAACTAGAACTCAAACGAGTCATCCTATTAATCAAGTTGTAGACTCAAACCCAAATCCAACTAGGACTCAAATGAATCATCCTATCGACCAAGTGATAGGTGATCCAAGTCTAGGAGTTCGAACTAGAGCCTCATACAGAAACCTTAGTCAAATCTCCTTGATTTCTAAAATTGAACCCAAAACTATTGACCAAGCTCTTCTTGATCGCGATTGGATTATTGCAATGCAAGAAGAGCTGGTGCAATTCACTAGGAACGAAGTATGGGAATTAGTACCACCACCTAAAGATAAAACAATCATTGGAACAAGGTGGGTGTTTAGAAATAAACTTGATGACAAAGGTGAAGTAGTTAGAAATAAAGCTAGACTAGTCGCTAAAGGGTTTAGTCAAGTTGAAGGTTTAGATTACGACGAAACCTATGCTCCAGTAGCTAGATTAGAGTCCATTCGAATGCTATTAGCGTATGCTGCACATTGAGGATTTAAGTTGTTTCAAATGGATGTGAAATTAGCGTTCTTAAATGGATACATTAAGGAAGAGGTTTATGTTAGTCAACCTCCCGGTTTTGAAAGTGTAGATAAACTTGACCATGTCCTTAGGTTAAAGAAAGCACTCTATGGACATAAACAAGCTCCTCGAGCTTGGTACGAGAGACTTTCGATTTATCTCAAGTCCAAAGGATTTAACCAAGGTGTAGTTGACCCAACTCTTTTCGTAAAAACCTTAGGTAAAGACATATTCATAGCCCAAATCTAAGTAGATGATATTATTTTCGGAACCACCAACTCAATCCTACTAAATGAGTTCATTTCACTTATGGAAAGTGAATTTGAAATGAATTTAGTAGGCGAGTTAAGTTTCTTCTTAGGTCTACAAATTAAACAAACTAAAGATGGAATATACCTACATCAACGCAAATATACTAGGGAATTAATCAAACACTTTGGAATGCAAGACGCTAAAATTATTAATACCCCAATGGCAACTAATGTGAATATAGAAGAATATTTAATCGGAAACTCAATTGATTTAAAATACTATAGGAGCATAATAGGGAGTCTCCTTTACTTAACTATGAGCCAACCTGATATCCTATTTGCAGTAAGTATGTGCGCATGGTTCCAAACCTGTGCCAAGGAGTCTCACCTAACTCTAGTCAAGCGTATCCTTAGATATCTAAAGGGTACACTTAATGTCGGTATTTGATACCCTAGATCTACCGAGTTTGAACTAACCGGCCACTCCGATTCGGACTATGCCGGTAGTAAGCTCGATAGAAAGAGTACAAGTGGTTGTTGTCAACTTCTCAGCTCGAGTCTAGTAAGTTGGTGCAGTAGGAAGCAACACTATGTTGCCTTATCTACCACCGAAGCCGAATACATTGCAATGGGTGAGTGTGTCACTCAACTTCTTTGGATGAAGCACACTCTCCGCGACTTTAAGTTAGACTTTACAAATACTAAACTTCACGTAGATAACATTAGTTCAATCAATCTTACTAAGAATCCGATATGTCACTCTAGGACCAAACATATAGAGGTCAAACACCATTTCATTCAAAAACATGTGGCCAACGGAGCCATACAACTCGAATACATCGAATCGAAGTCTAACTTGGCAGACCTATTTACTAAACCCCTACTCGAAGCCGAATTTAGTCTATTAAGACGAAATTTGGGCATGTGCGTAGTAGAATAGGACTTTGCAAATTATATTACTACTATTTCTTACTTTTCATTTTTCATGGAACTAGTATAGGACATACCTTAGATATCATGCACCTATAGATTTAAGGAGCCAATACATCTCACAACACATAGGACTAATGTGTTTGTGTACTTAGCCACGTAGATGGGCGTGAGATGTTAGGACCTTACTCCTGGTTCCAGATGTAGAGCTAGTGCATCGCTATGAACCACGGAGTATAATCATATATATTAACTGAGTCTGACCAGGACTGGTTGATCTTTCATATCAATCAAGTCAATATGAGTCGAACATTTTATAGATGAGCTTATTTTCAGTATATTATTTTCAAAATAATATGGAACATGCTTGGACTTTAAAATTAATATCTATATTTGTTTCTCACACACCCCACTCTTTTCGATATATGGCAAAAGGGGGAGAAAAAGGCCAAAGTTAAGGGATCAAAAATTTTGATAACTTAACTTGTTTTTCATGGACAAAAGTTAAGTAAATGTTTACTTAACTTTAAGTTTTGAAAATTTACTTAAAAGGAAGTAAAGGCCAAGTTAAGAGAATTCTTAACTTAAACTTATTTTTTAAACACTATGACCAAACGTTAATTCTTTTTTAGTAGCAAACATCAAGGGGGAGAGTTAAAACTCTTTCTCAAGTACTCACCCTCGGTCAAGGGGGAGGATTCCTCAAGGGGGTGCACTTGAAAAAGAGTTTTTATATACTTCTGCTCATTCATGCATATCTCATACTCATTTTGCTTAATGTACTTAATTTATTTTTCTTAACTTTGTATGTGGGTTTGCCATAAATCAAAAAGGGGGAGATTGTTGGTGCAGTAGGCACCTAAGTCGAACCTGAGTTTTGATTATAGCAAACGATACAAAGTTAAGCTCATGTCATTATCTCATGAGCTGAATCGAGTGTGCAGAAAATTGCTATAGCTGGAGCTGAAGGCTAGCGACACCCGGAGGAAGCTGTGGTGGTCGGGCGACACTTGAGTGACTTCGGAGGGAGCCGAAGGAATCGAGTGGAAGGCCAGAAGCGAAAGCGACACACTAAGTATTGAGGTAAGCTCATGTGTGTGCTAGAGTAAGTAAGGTCGTATCCTCTTTACGGGGATGATCTTAAGCGTAGATCCGACCAAAGACATCATATAGGTGGTCTAGGTCGAGATCAGATGGTCGGAGGCCGTCGAAATAATGTTTTTATTAAGCTAACTTTGCCTTGCAGCTAGCATCGATCATTGCCGGCTTGAGGACTCATCCGTGATCACGGAGGTTAGCATTCGACTGATGCTACCATCAGTCGACTGATGATGGCCATCAGTCAACTGATGGTCAAGGATCAACCTCGAGGAGTCAAGTCTTATCACCATTTTTCAAGGAGCCATGTGCCCAATTCCTATTGGTTGAAGTTCCTCTCGAAAAGGGGCTCAAAGGCTATAAAAGGAGGGCCAATCCTAGGGTTTCTTCATCAATTCTAAGCTTCCAAAAGCCTCCGCCAAGCTACAACTTTCCGACAACGAATTGCTTCTTCTCCGACGTCTAGGTTTAATTGTTTTCTTTTTATTACGTCGGTTTAAGTTGTTTATTTCAGTTCATTACTTTCAAATCTCGGAGCTTTTATCGTAACGAGGAGAGGAGGAGTGTCCCTCTACCTCAAGCTTTTTGCTTTTATTTGTAACGATTAACTCCTACCTCTAATGAGGAGGAGTTCTTTAGTGTTTTTCCCTCCGTGCATGGTCAAGGACCACTAGGGCCTTGGAGTAGTAGCCGAAGGCTACGAACCAAGTAAAAATATTTGTCTCCTTTATTTATTGCTTATCTTTCCGCTGCAATTAATTATCTACTCGGATTTTAACGAATGAAAAAAAAAGTTTTATCGCTATTCAACCCTCCTCTAGCAATCCGCTTTGATCCACCACTACTATTATCCAGCACATATAATATATGAAAAATGCATAAGAGTAACCGAATCCTAAACACACAAAACCAGAAACCGTGGCTCTGATACAACTTGAAGGGAGGGGAAACTTCACTTCCCACTTCAACTCGGTCGCTTGTTCATGGTGATCCCCTCTACGTCCCCGGATAAAAAAATTTATCCTTGACAAGAGGGATTTCCCAAGCAACCTTGTCATCATCGTGCTATTCGATTAGAGTAGTCACTTGAACAAACTTGTTGTTCAAGTGACCAACCTCTATTCTACGAGTAGCCGTGGAATAGACGATGTACGGATCACCGACTTTTGTATTTATGTTCGGGGTCCAAGTATATTTAGCCACAAAATAGAATATATATCATGCATATTATTGAAAAGCAAATATAAACATGTAACAAATGAAAATAGAGAATCGATATACCTCTCGATCTTCTATTGTATGACCTTCCTCCTTTCGGACATCGTGTGGGCGATGATCTACCAAAAGTTGAAGCTCCTAGATCACCAATCTTCCTTCCTTGCTCGTTCCGAGCAAGAGGAAGAATAGAAACAAGACTCTTCTCCTTCCTTTAGCCAACCAACAAGCAACAAGGAAGTTACTTGCCGCCGGCTAACAAGGAGAAGGAGAAACAATGGTTGCCGGCCAAAAGCTATAAGGGAGGACCCTAAGCCTTGGTTCCACCGGCCAAGGAGAAGAGGAGAGCTAGGTTTGGACGCTGGCCAAGAGGGGAGAGGGGCTGTATGGACGCCGGCCACCAAAGAAAAAGAAGGAGATAAGAAAAATTTCCTTAATAGGTGCCGCCAACTCCAAACCCTAGCCTCCAAGCCTTGCCGCCCAAAACCCTAATCCTATCTCTAATTGGATTCTTAGTTGCCGCCCACCCCTTCCCCTCCTTTTATAGAGTTAGGGATAAGCCTTGTTTTAATCTCCACCATTTGTTCTAGGGATTTAATCTCAACCGTCGGATCTAGAGATTTAATCTCAACCGTTGGATCTAGAGATTTAATCTCTACCTTTGGATCTAGAGTTTTGTTTTAATCCATTGGATCTAGGCTTCATGAGGTATTAATAGGCTACAATAGGGACCATGAGGAGGAGTTGGATCTTGGCCACCCAATGGATCAAGCCCACATAAAGTCTGATCCATTAATGATAATCCAATCCACTAAAGGATTATCATTGATCTACCTCACCAACCCCTATAAGTCAATATGGGCTCCATATATTATATGTACATTTTCTCCCCGTGTTTAAGATCTCGAATGTCCGTCGATTAATTAATTTACTGACCATTAATTAATCAACATCTAACTCCATGAGTAGTACCACTCAACCTTTTCATCATGCCGGACCAAGTCCACCTGCAGGGTTTATATGATGAACCTTATGAGCTCCTCAAGGGGACATCATCATCCTAATATATAGGACACGACTTCCTCCTATAATCAACGACACACCATATAAATAATATCATTTCCCAACTTATCGAGCCTATCGATTTAATCTATAAATCTCACCCATTGGTAAATCAAAGAAATGACTACTAAGTATATGTGCCCGTTATTATATCGGGATTAAGAGTATGTACAATATAATATCTAAGGTCTGATTCAATTATGTAGTCAGCAATAAATCGAATCACCTCTAAGTCGGTCCTGCTCAATACACACAAAGTGTACTAGTGTGATTTTATGGTCAAGACAAACCAATACCAAATCACACTACAACCATACCAATGGTTTGTCCAAAGCCATCTCGGTTGTGAGCCTATACTTATACTTTACAAGGAGCCGATAACATGATCTCCCGTGTGACACCACACACCATGTTATCTACAATGTAATGTATTAGACAATATGCATAACCATAAAAATATGCAAACAATGATCATGTGATTCTTATTTCAAAATAAAGATGTTCATACAAAAGATAGACTTTTCTGTATACATCCCAACAATGGTAACGAATCTCTCACCCAATAAAATAGTTTCCATGATTTCTAGCCTTACTAAGGATTTATTTAGGGCTAAGAAAAAGAATAAAAGCATTTTAGATCAAATTAAGGCTTTAGAAAATAAATTAGAACAAGCATGTTTAAATGTTAATAATGATGATGAATGCTCACATGACTATATGCCATTTGATGTTAATGATGCATGTATGGATGAAAATAGAGCTTTAAGAGAGAAAGTAGATCATTTAACCAAGGCCCTAGAAAAATTCACCATAGGCTCCAACACCCTTAACATGATCATAGGGAGCCAAAGGGCAAGCTTCAATAAGAAAGGCCTAGGATATAAGGAAAATAAAAATGAAAATGCCTATAAATGTTTAATTGCTAGGGGTCAAGATAAAAAGAAAACAATAGCTAGAAAATAGATCCCTAAGGAATTTTTAGTGAACCCCAAAGGAAAGAATTTGTTTTGGGTTCCTAAATCCATCCTTAAGGGTTAGGAAAACCCTAGGATAGTCAACCATAAGGATTTCACCTATATCATATTATTTGGTTGACTTAGGATGGTGGGACTTAATTTTTGAAATAGTATTGGGTGATGATAATGCACCCATAAATAGTTTAAATCATGCTCAATACTTAGTGTTATTTGATACTCATGACCTATAAATTTTTAGCATAGTGTTGGATGATGATAATGTGCCCATAAATTGATAATAATGCTTAAATCATGATAGTTAATGCAATTGCTATATATGTTTGCAATCATGATTTATGATCTTGACATTTGATATATAATCATGGGCAATAAGGTTTTAAATCATGCCTTGGGTGATACCTTACTTTTTATCATAATTCATACCTAATGCATGATTGTAAATTGATGAATATATTTGTTTCATGATCATAATGTGGAATCAATACATATATGTCTTTATGATCATGTGGGATGTTAGGATGATACTTAACCTTGTGTAGAATTGCATGAAATTAATGGTTAAGTATATATAAATACCTTTAGGATACATCTCACACTCACCATAGGCTACCTTGATTGAAAACATAGCATGGGTGAGATGATAGGATGATACTAATGGTCCACTAATGTCTATGGCATTTAGATGGTCATTTAAAGTATCAAAATAGCAATAATAGACCAATCATGGAAAAAGCTTATGTTTAATTCATAGACATATTGCCCAAAGATCATGGTTGAATATTTCAAATGTTTTGAAAACCATTTCTTGTTTCATAAACTAAATTTTCATGTTTCGAAAAGCTTTAAGGCAAAACTAGGTTTCAAAGTTGATACAAACTTTAGATATTTTCTAACTTTTGAGATTTTGCCTAATTTTCGAAAATATAATGATTTTTCATGAAAAACTATTTTTCATTGATAAAGGATCTTAAAATAAATGTGTTTCCCAAATTTCATGATTTTTTGAATTTTATAGAATTTTTAATACATTTTTGAAATTCACCCTGAAAATCTGAAAAACCCGAAATCAGAGTGTCAGTCGACTGGTAGTCTGAACTAGTCGACTGATCGACTGATAACATGCCCAGTAACTTCTTTTATCCGATTTTAAGGCATGTTTTGGCTTTTGTTTTTCCCTAGAGTTGATGTCATGCTTGTATAAACTTTTTTTTAATATTTTTGATGGTGTCAAAGGGAGAGAAATATGCATGTTTAAGCAAGGGGATAATTGCATTTAGGGGGAGTTTCATGTATTAAGGGGGAGAGTTGATAATCATGTTTATTTACATGCTTTCTTACCTTAATATTTTTATCAAGTGTTTTACCTAACTTAAACGAAATGCCACACATCAAAAAGGGGAAGTTTGTTAGAGCAATCAACTCGTGATATGGTTTTGATGTGTGTGGCAAAGAGTTTAAGTTAGGATGATTGGATTTGATATGTGCGTTGGAGTCTTGCAGGACTTAGTAATTCGCACATGGACCTTAGACAAGTGTCATCGCTCACAACCTCGTGCTTGAGTCGGAGAAGGAGCATTGTAGAGTCATGCGCTTGATGCTGCTGAGGGACCACCGGACGAGATGACTTGAAGCAAAGACAAGGAAGCAAACTTCGAGGGCAAGAGACGCGAAGGAGCATTGTAGAGTCATGCACCTGATGCTGCCGAGGGACGTGGCCATGAACAAAGAGAGCTTCGGCGAGGGACTTCGAGTGAGATGAGAGAATGAGTGAATTGTAAGTAGCTCATTAGGTGAACTTGGCCGAATGGCTGAACGTTGGAGGCTCGACCGCAAGGGTTGAGGTCTACCCGACCGTCGGAAACTCAAATGGATGATAAGTTTGAATTTTACCCGACACCAGTCGACTGCCATGTCATGGCAGTCGACTGCTCCAAGTCGATCGACAATCGACAGGTGTTTGCTGCTGATCAAGTCGACATCAGTCGACTGCTCAAAGGAAGCAGTCGACTAATCGCACTGTGCATGGGCACAGAAGCTAGTCGAGCTCGCGAGTCACTCGACTGGAAGTCGACATCAGTCGACAGATGAAAGCATCAGTCGACTGATCATATGACTGTTGGAGAATCGACCGTAGATCCCGCGAATCCGATCTGGTCAGAAGTCATTGGAGTCGACATTAGTCGACTGATGAAAGCATCAGTCGACTAATAGTGCTCAACGGGAAGAATTGCTTCCTCTCTATAAAAACAGAGGGTGGGTGCTTGTAGATGGTTAATCTTCATGCTCCAAATATCTTACTAAGTGCCCCACAAAGCTCAAACTCCTTCTAGTTTTCTTTCATATTTATTGTAAAAGAAGAAGTGATCTCTTGTTGTAAAGGTTTGCCTCCACCTTGCTTGGGCTAAAGGGAGAGACCAATAGTGGATTGGTTGCGGAGTGATTCACCGGAGACGAATTGGACCGTGGATTAGCGGCGAGGCCGTGAACCACGTTACATCTTCTTGTTAGCGAATTGCTCCTTACTTTGTTTTGTCTTAATTATCTTTAGCTTTATTTCCATTGTGCTAACCTTGATTGTAGACGATTAAGCAAGTGATAGAATTCCACCAAACGCGATAAAGGCTATTCACCCCCCTCTAGCTGACCACCATCGACCTTATAAGAATTTCAAAGTAAATGAAGGAGTTCCTGCAAAGGTCCTTTGATACTTTCCACCTATTCCAAGATTTCGAAAAATGTTTCGAAACCAAGAAACCTCTAAGGTGTTAACCTGGCATGCTGATAGTAGAGCTTGTGATGTGTTGGTGTAATCGGCCCAGGTCACGATTGACCAGGACTCGAGCTTGACTCGAGAGATGTTTTGATGTTCGACAAAAATATATGACAATGTAATTGTCATGAGAAAGTCCAAGTCATGGGTACTTGGCATGGAAAGTCCAAGTGGGACACTTGGCATTTGGGAAAGTCCAAGCATGGGTCTTGGCAATGGAAAGTCCAACATTGGTTGGCAAAGAAAGTCCAAGCATGGGTCTTGGCAATGGAAAGTCCAACATGGGTTGGCAAGGAAAGTCCAAGCTTGAGTCTTGGCATTTGAGAAGTCCAAGGGGTTTGATATTGGCGGCGTAAAGTCCAAACGGGAGTCTTGGCAGCATAAGTCCAATGGTTGGTGGCATAAGTCCAATGTTCCTTGGCGGTGTAGACACCATTAGCATAACATAGCCGATGGAAGCACCTGAAGGCTAGCGCAATGGATGACTTGGAGGGATCTGAGAGGCGTGAGGCTGATGGAGGTGGCTAGAAGGCTTAGGTCTAGGCTAAGGGTGGTCTAGAAAGTATGGGGGAACCATACTTGGGTTAAAACCTCATGTTTGAGGTGTGTCAGTCGACTGGTTCCATATGGCAGTCGACTAGTGTGAGTCAACTAGGGTTTGACTGCGAAAAGTGTCATAGCAGTCGATTGCCAGAGGAGGGAAGTCGACTGATTGGTCGAGCAGTTGACTGATCGTATGATCAGTCGACTAGTGCTCAGTTTTTCGGGCACAGAATGGAGTCTGACTCAACTGCTGGGGTTATCAGTCGAGTGGAGGCTCTATCAGTCAACTAATGATGGATCCGTTGGATCTTTCCAATGTGGATCTAGCCGTTGTCTCACGACAACAGTGGCATTAGTCGACTAATCGGCGTTTTCCAGCACAGGTTGAAGCTTTAAATGGAGCTCGTGAAAGAGGAAAAAGCTAGTGATTTCTTGGACGTTCTTGAGGCGATTTGCTACTGCAAATCAGGGTCTTCAACCAAGATTCAAGCAATCAATAAGCAAGCAATCCAAAGGCATTTGTAAAGTGTTTTCTTTACTTGTATTGCATTGTATTTTATATTATTTGCTTGTTGTATTTAGTTTATTGTTCTAAACTATTGTAAGGGGTTTCTCCGCCTCCGACTTGTGTCGAGAAGGAGTTATTGATTAGTGGTTGCATGTGCATCACTAGAGCTCGTTGAGCTCAACCGTGGAGTAGGAACCTTGAGGTTCCGAACCACGTTATATTCTTATGTTCGTGTTTGTCTTGTTTCTTGTTATTACTATTATCTATATTCCACCGCGCATAACGAGTTTTGTATAGACGAACGTGAACAAATTCTATCACGAACGAATACAAGCTATTCACCTCCCTCTAGCTTCCAACGATCATCTACAAGTGGTATCAGAGCGAGGCCGCTCTTCAAGTTTAACAACTAAGGGAGCATGCTAGAGGGTGAAGATGGAATTCCAAGACAAGCTTGGATGGGACATCAACACTCCACCACCATACGATCGAGAAGATTTTCCGGCGTGGAGAGCAAGAATGGAGACATTCTTGATGATGGACATAGAGGATTGGTTCATCCTTATATAAGGCTTTGAACCTCCTAGGGATAAGAAGGGACAAGTCCTCAAGTTGAAGAAATGGACCCAAGAGCAACGGCAAAAATTCAAGACCGAAGCCAAGGTAACAAAACTTTTAGAAGATTTGATACCTAATGATGTTTTGTCTAGGCTAGGTGAATATCTAGATGCCAAGGAGCTATGGGAAAAATTGGCAAAATTCCATGAAGAGTCTCACTCCATTCAAGAAGTAAAGGAAGAGGAGGAAGAGAGCTCATTCTCACAAGCAAGTGAGGATTTGGAAGTTGATAAGGAGTCAACCTCCAAATCGGTGGAAGAGAAAGAGGAAGTAGAATTGGAGGAGACCTCCACCTCTAGGATTGAGGGGGAGGAGATTAGATCACAGGAGCAACACCAAGAAGAAGCTTCGACATTTGGTCAAGATGAAGAAGCTCAAAATCCTATTCCGACCTCCATTGACTTAGGTAACTCAAACACCGTAATTCAAAATAAAAATAATATTATGTGTTTTGAGTGTAGGGAATTTGGGCACTATAAGAGTAAGTGCCCAAAGAAAGTCAAGAAGACTCCTCCGACACCAAAACCTCAAGAAAAATCAAAAGATGCCGGTGTCCCCACCAAGAGAAGCAAGGAGCAAGTGATTTGCTTCAAATTTCGACTATCGGGTCATTACCGGAGTCAATGTCCTAAAGGGAAAAAGGAAGGGCAAGAAGGAGCATCACATGTGGGGGGATCCTCTAAGGCAAACCCTAAGGTAAAATTTATCAATGCACCTTCAATTTTTAGGGATAAAAAGCATGCTAGGAATAATGTCAACAATCTTGCTATTGTACATGAAAAGCATGCTAGAAATAATAGATATATTTGTTTAGGTGCCAAAAATATTAATATTTCAAAGAAGGAGAAATTTGGGACTAATGTCCCTAGAAAAGTTTTACCTAGGGAGTCTATTAGGAAAATAGGAGAGCACTTAGATCTTCACCCTAAATGGACTAGACATATGCCTAGGAAGTCCCATGCCCAAAGACCAAATCAAAATTCAAAAATTGGGCAATTAGCATTAGAAAATCAAGCCTTGAGGTCAAGGCTTGAGAAATTGGAAAAGACCCTTAAAATTATGCAAAATTCAATTAAAGGGTCAAATGGTCAAAGTCAAGAGTCTAGGACCAAGAGTAAACACCTAGGACTTAAGAGACAAAAGTCAACCAAGGGGAAGAAGGGTTTGGGTCATAAACCTAAGCCTAAGGTGGCTTATCATAGTGTTCCATTTGATTATGGAACACAAACTAGGTCTAGGAAGACCAAGGTCAATAGGGAAGTCATCCCTAGAGTTGACCATGGTGTGTGCCTAGTGGCTAGGGTTTCAAGGAAACCTAGGGTGGCCACTAAGAAGGTTGCAAGGGGAGTTACCCCTAGAGTCAACCTAGGTAAGATCACAATGACCAAGGCTAACAAGCCTAGGAGTGTCATTAGAAGGGTATCTAGGGAGGTCATCCCTAAGGAATACCTAATTAACCCTAGGAGCTCAAATATGTTTTGGGTTCTTAAGAGCGTGATTGATTCACGCTAGATGGGTTTAGGGTGTGCCAACTTTAAATGGAAGGATAGTTAATCTAACCATGGTAAAGGTTGCACCTTAGGTCATTTTCAAGGTTAAGGTTACCTTGGGAATGTGTTTTGATGTTAATCCTAAAAGGTTTTAGGAAGTGCCAATATATCTTGAAGATTATGAAAAATCAATTAAATTGACACAATTTAGGTTTAGAGGTTAGTGTGCCATTTTGGGTTTTTGGCACACTTGGGAGATTAGTTGGTAATATGGAAAAATAAACATAATCCCAACAAATGGCAATTAATACTAAAATTTAGGTATTATATACCTTTATATCTCATTTGTCATGCTTTGATTTGCCATATGCCATTTCATGACATCATGCTTATTTCTATCAATTATATGTCATGATTATGCTTAAGGTTTAAGGATAATGTCATGTATGCTTAGATTTAATCATATGCCATGACATCATGATCATTGGCCATGCTTTATTTTGCTATCATTATGCCATGATCATTTCATGCATTTAATTTTATTAAAATTGAATTAAGGACAATAACATGACTTGAAGTCCCATTCATAAGGGAATCAAGTAGAGTTGCCTTAGAGAAATGCATGAAACCCTAGATTAGGGAGAACAAAACCCACATCTCACATTACATTGACATGTATGTGTATTTATACACCCTAGATACATGTGAGATGCTAGGATATGAGTTAAGTTCAAGGTGCATAGTTTTTGCATCTAGATGAACCAAAATTCATCTTATATGAGTGGTGGATCATTGGGAAAGCTTGTGTACAAGTCATGTACATTGAGCCCAAGGAATATGATCCAAAATAAGGTTTTGAAAACATTTTAAAATCTTTTTAAAAAACCTTGGTGAAGTCTATCTTTTGATAGCAATCACCATTGATGAGATTGATACAAAGTGAGCTAAAACTTTGAAGTTTTTATTCACTTTTGGATTTTGTATCAATTTCGATATTTTATGGGTAAAATATTTTTCTATTAATTTTTACCCATTGTATTGCCTATAAGTAATATACGTATGAATTTTCATGATTTTTCGATATACATATAATTACTTTTGATTTTTCGAATTTCATTTCTGATAACTGAAATTTTGATATTTCAGTTATGAGTCGCTATACTGGTGGCGATCATTGATGAAAATGTGATCGGTAGTATTTGAGAGAGTCAGAAAAACAAGGTTGTTTAGCCCGGTTTTAGCTATGGTAAGGTTCCCTAACCACTCCTAACTCTAGAATATGCTTTGAAAAGCATTAGAAAGGGTGAAAATCCATTGGATATGGATTAGGAGAGGTGTTAGGGTGATATATCAAATTTAAGGTGTGGAGAGTTCATGTTTGAACTTTAGACCTTATTTTTGATGGTTTAGAGTTTCTATTGGCTTAGAGATTTCCCAAGGACATTGTTGGTGCAATGGTCAAGGGGGAGCAAGTCTTTAGGAGGAGGTATCCATCATAGGATGATGGATGGTATTTTTCTTCATGAGGGGGAAAAAGGGTTTTTGAGATACCCAATTTGGAAATTGGGAGAGTGTATAGGATTCCCTTTCTTGGGTGATATGAGACTTATCACTAGGAAGATGGTAGGCATCCTAGGTATTTTTGGACCAAGGGGGAGATTGTAAGATCTCATTGGGACATGAGACATTGACCTCCTTGGGGAGAACCTTTTTGATTTTAGTCAAAAAGGGGGAGAATTTATTGGGAGAATGACATCAATTGGGAAAATTGATGGGGATGATTGGTTTGAGTTAGATGGTATAACTCAATGGTTTGTTTGGTTTTTGTCAAACATCAAAAAGGGGGAGATTGTTGGTGCAATCGACATGATTGACCAGGACTCGAGCTTGACTCGAGAGATGTTTTGATGTTCGACAAAAACATATGACAATGTAATTGTCATGAGAAAGTCCAAGTCATGGGTACTTGGCATGGAAAGTCCAAGTGGGACACTTGGCATTTGGGAAAGTCCAAGCATGGGTCTTGGCAATGGAAAGTCCAACATGGGTTGGCAAGGAAATTCCAAGCATGGGTCTTGAAGATGGAAAGTCCAACATGGGTTGGCAAGGAAAGTCCAAGCTTGAGTCTTGGCATTTGAGAAGTCCAAGGGGTTTGATATTGGCGGCGTAAAGTCCAAACGGGAGACTTGGCAACATAAGTCCAATGGTTGGCGGCATAAGTCGAATGTGCCTTGGCGGTGTAGACACCGTTAGCATGACATAGCCGATGGAAGCACCTGAAGGCTAGCGCAATAGATGACTTGGAGGGATCTGAGAAGCGTGAGGTTGATGGAGGTGGCTAGAAGTCTTAGGTTTAGGCTAAGGGTGGTCTAGCAAGTATGGGGGAACCATACTTGGGTTAAAACCTCATGTTTGAGGTGTGCCAGTAGACTGGTTCCATATGGCAGTCGACTGGTGTGAGTCAACTAGGGTTTGATTGCGGGAAGTGCCATAGCAGTTAACTGCCAGAGGAGGGAAGTCGACTGATTGGACGAGCAGTCGACTGATCATGTGATCAGTCGACTGATGCTCGGTTTTCCGGGCACATAATGGAGTCTGACTCAACTGCTGGGGTTAGCAGTCGAGTGGAGGCTCTATCAGTCGACTGATGGTCATAATCAGTCGACTGATGATGGATCTGTTGGATCTTTCCAGCGTGGATCTAGCCGTTGTCTCACGACAATAGTGGCATCAGTCGACTGATGGTCCTGAGTAGTCAACTGATCGGCATTTTCCAGCACAGGTTGAAGCTTTAAATGGAGCTCGTGAAGGAGGAAAAAGCTAGTGATTTCTTGGATTTTCTTGAGGCGATTTGTTGCTGCAAATCAGGGTCTTCAACCACGATTCAAGCAATCAACAAGCAAGCAATCCAAAGGCATTTGTAAAGTATTTTCTTTACTTGTATTGCATTGTATTTCATATTATTTGCTTGTTGTATTTAGTTTATTGTTGTAAACTATTGTAAGGGGTTTCTCCGCCTCCGACTTGTGTCGAGAAGGAGTTATTGATTAGTGGTTGCGTGTGCATCACTAGAGCTCGTTGAGCTCAACCGTGGAGTAGGAACCTTGAGGTTTCGAACCACGTTATATTCTTGTGTTCATGTTTGTCTTGTTTCTTGTTATTACTATTATCTATATTCAGCTGCGCATAACGAGTTTTGTAGAGACGAACGCGAACAAATTCCATCACGAATGAATACAAGCTATTCACCCCCCCCCCTCTAGCTTCCAATTATCACCTACATGATGGTTATTTGCATCGTCCAACAGATTCACCCAATTGGAAGGTAGTTGACCATAAGTGGCCATATTTTTCTTTTGAGCCAAGAAATTTGAGATTGGCCATATCGGTAGACGAAATAAATCCTCATAGATTGATGAGTTCTATGTATAGTTGTTGGCCAGTTCTCTTGATCACTTTCAATCTTCCTCTATTTTTGTGTATGATGAGAAATTTTATGATGCTTACTTTATTGATATCGGGTCCTAAACAACCAGGGAATGATATTGATGTTTACTTAGCACGTTTGATTGATGACTTAAAGCACTTATGGGAAGAAGGTATTGAAGCATATGATGCATATTGACAAGAAAGATTCACCCTTAAGGCAGTCTTACTATGGACAATTAATGACTTTCTGACATATGGAAACCTTTCTAGATGTTGCTTGAAAGGATATAAGGAATGTCCTATCTGTGGTGAAAACATATGTGCAAAAAGGTTGAAACATACAAGAAAAATGTCATTCATAGGCCATAGAAGGTTTCTTCCTGAGAACCATCCTTATCGAAGGCAAAAGAAAGCATTTGATGGGAAGCAAGACTTTAACATTGCACTGAGACCATTGACCAGTCGTGAGATTTCCAAAAAAGTTAATAAAATTAATTGTCCTTGGGGAAAAATGAATAGAAAACTTCAAGCATCAGAGGATGGTAGTCAACCATATTGGAAGAAGAAATCAATATTCTTTGAACTTGCACATTGGGAGCATTTACATGTCCAACATGTTCTTGATGTGATGCACATCGAGAAAAATATATGTGAAAGCCTGGTTGGCACATTACTTGGCATTCCAGGGAAAACAAAAGATAGGCCAATAGCACGACTAGACCTTGTGGCTATGAATGTTAGGTTGGAATTGGCACGAAAGGAGGGGAAAAAGAAAACTTTTTCTCCAGCGGCGTGTTATACATTAAGTAAAGATGAGAAAAGGAAATTTTGTAGCTCCTTGCTGGGAATGAAGGTTATTCGTCCAATATTAGAAGCCTTGTATCAATGAAGGAGTTGCAACTTGTTGGTATGAAATCGCACGATTGTCACACTTTGATGCAACAGTTACTTCCAGTTGTCATTCGTTGTGTCTTACCCAAACATGTTAGATATACTATCACTCGATTGTGCTTCTTCTTCAATAAGTTGTGTAGCAAAGTGATAGATGTCTCAAAGTTAGATGATATGCAAAGAGATATTGTGACAACATTGTGCTTACTTGAAAAATATTTCCCTCCATTTTTTGATGTCATGCTCCATTTGATTGTTCACCTCGTGCGTGAGGTTAACTTGTGTGGACTAGTTTGGTATAGATGGATGTACCCATTTGAAAGATTCATGAAAACATTGAAAGGTTATGTGCGAAACCGCAATCGACCCGAAGGTTGTATAGATGAATTTTATATTGCTAAGGAGGCTCTAGAATTTTGCTCAGACTACCTATTTAATGTGCACATTATTGGCATCCCAACAAGGAATCGTCAATTGGAGCTTACTAGACCTTTATCACGAGATTCAGTGCACTCTACCAATCATGAGGAGTGGGAGCAAGCACATCATCATGCAGTAGAAAATAATGATGAGATAGAGCCTTATATCGAGTAATTTCTCTAACTCATTTCAACTTTCGAATGAGACATTACATTCTAGTATCTAATCGTTTCATTATCATATCTTCAACAGAAAACACATGGCTCATTTGAAGGCAACATTTCATCAAAAAGCAAAGTCAAGAAAGTGGTTACAAGATGAGCACAATCGGACTTTTATTCCATGGATGCATGATATTGTAAGTTTCATGCAAGCTAGCTCTAGTTCATAATTTATGAAGATTAATATATAATTTAACTTTTTCATTTTGCAAATTATAGGTTGTAAATGCAATTAACCATTCCACACATCAAATCTCCGAACAATTAAAGTGGTTGGTGCATGGACCTAGCAAGCGAGTATTCAAGTATTCTGCATATTTAATCGATGGGGATACTTATCACACAAAAGAGTGTGATGATGTGCGGGTAGTTCAAAACTTCAGAGTAAGCTTAGTTGCAAAGATTATGCAAGTTGCTAGCGCAAAGGATAGGAATCCAATTGTATTAGATATGATATTCTATGGAGTTATTGATGAAATATGGGAGATCGGTTACCATCTCTATCGAATTCTAGTGTTTAAATGTAATTGGGTTGATAATAATGGTGATATTAAAGTAGATGAACATGATTTCACATTAGTAAACCTCAGAAGAATATGATTCAAATCTGATTCATTCATCTTAGGGAGTCAAGCGAAACAAGTTTTTTTACCTTGAAGACCCTGAAGATCCCACATGGTCTGTTGCACTTGCAACTCCTAGTAGAGACTACTTTGAAAATATTATTGGTGATAATTTGGAAGAAACTGCAACCAACCATCAATGTTTTTCCTGAGGGCTTCCAATAATGGATGTTGACGGATTATATGACAATGAACCATCGTGCATTCGTGAAGATTGTGATGGGACTTGGGTTGATGATGTTTTACCTTAGTGTGACAATTATATTTATTTTTAAATCCTACATCAATGTTTTGGTTTGTCTTTGTCTCATCTTGTGTTACTTTGGACTGAAACTAGATTTTTTCCGTAAATGTGCTATATCTTAAGGGATTGCTTTTTTTTTATTTGTCACTCGTCCTTCCAAGAGGTTTGCTTTTGGACAATGGAGAGTTAATTTAAAATTCTTGAAAATATAACTAATATTATTCTATTTTTTCCTAGCATTTTTAGTTTATGCTAAACTTCATTATCCGTAGTATTAGCATTGGTTTTATATTTTTAACCCCTATATGGGCAAACAAACATATTGATTTATTTGGGCATCTCATCCTTAATGGAATCAAGTAAGTTTTTCCTTTTTATTTGGATTCCTTATAAATTGATGACTTGATGTACATATGTAGGTATTCTTATTGAAAAGTGTAAGAAATCTTGATTAGACATGTATCTGTTTGTCATTTAGTAACCTTATATGAGCAATCTAAAGCTAGGAAATCATGTATTTTAGCAACTATCCTTCAAGACTGAAACATCTATGGTAGAAAAAGTACAATTATATTCAACATATAATGAATATTTAGAGTTTGACTAAATAACTATCAGATTACTTGACCCTTTCAAAGAAAATTCAATATAATATTAATTGTAACTCAAACTCATAGATTACTATCCACTCATAAGACTAGAGTTAGAAATAATAGGTTAATAGGGTTGTTAGTGTCATTGGTGTTGTGTCAACTGGATGTAGTATTAGGTTGATAGAGTTCCTTTAAAAATGGGCATGTCGACTGAACTTAATTGAAACCATTTCAAAGTAAGTTTTAGATTGGTACATTACTAACATTGTTAGTGTCAGCCCTTAGTGTCAATCATGAGATGATTGATTAGGGATCATATGTATCATATTTCATTAATAACAGGCAAAGATTGATTATTATATTTACTTTATACGTGTGCCAGTTAAATAAATATAATAATGTCCTTGAATACTAGGTTCTAATCTATAGTATATCAATTGGTAGAATGGATTATGAGAAGCTGTAGAGAACACTATACTTAAACATTCCTAGTCAAGTATTGTATTAATAAACAAATGGATATATTGATACATTGAGACTAGCATGTAGGTCAATGGATGACTTGATCTCACAAGTCATGGATATGTGATATCACATTGACACATGGGTATATATATTGGAGAATATATGTACTGAATTGATTCGCCATGAGAAAGTGTCATGGATCGTTATATGAGTGTCATATACTTTCTCATGTGACTATTGGTATGAATAGTCCTTAGACCTGAAGTCACTATGGTTCCCTACATAAGGAGTTATGTACTTTGGTATCGTCTAACGTCACTCGTAATAGGGTGCATTATAATGGTGATTACTGGGTATGTAATGAATTATGTAGAAGGATGTGAGTGATGTAGATGGGATCTATCCCTCCCATACGATGGGAGTGATATCTTTGGCCTCTTGATAGAGTATGACCACGAAATGCATGACCATGCTCAAATGAGTCAATATGAGATATTGAGTTCATTTGTTTGAGTGAGTCTACTGTTGGATCGAAGCGGATCGCTAGAGGGGGGGGGGTGAATAGCGATAAAAACTTTTCTTTCGTTTCTTTCGTTAAAACTTTTCTTTCGTTCACTTAGAGATTGATGAAAAACCCTAGGATAGGCCCTCCTTTTATAGCCTTTGAGCCCCTTTTCGAGAGGAACTTTAGCCAATCACAATTGAGCACCACTCCCCTTGAAATGAGGTGATAAGCCTTGACTCCTCGAAGCTGATCCTTGACCATCAGTCGGCTGATAGTCATCATCAGTCGACTGATGGCAATATCAGTCGAATGCTGACTGCAAACAATTGATTGATTGACGACAGTCGAGTCCTCCAAGATGGCAGTCAACTGATGCTAGCTGCAATGACAAGTTAGCTGAACAATAACATTATTTTGACGGCCTCCGACCGTCTGATCTCGACCTAGACAACCGATGGGATGTCTTGGGTCGGATCTACGCTTAAGTCTATCCCCGTAAAGAGGATATGACCTCACTTACACTCGCACACACACGAGCTTACCTCGATACTTACTGTGTCGCTTTCGCTTCCGGCCTTCCACTCGATTCCTTCGACTCCCTCCGAAGTCACTCGAGTGTCGCCCGACCACCACGGCTTCCTCCGGGTGTCGCTAGCCTTCAGCTCCAGCTATAGCAATTTTTTGCACACTCGATTTAGCTCGTGAGATAATGACATGAACTTAACTTTGTATCGTTTACTATAATCAAAACTCAAGTTCGACTTAGGTGCCTACTGCACCAACATCTACTTGGGGATCAAGAAACACAAAGATCGATAAGGGGATGACACGGTCTATGCCTCATTGATCAATCTAAGATATCAAAGATAGAAGGACACCGTCATACATGATAATAGTCATGGAAAGGTTGTCGGGTCTCGACTTTCTTGTAACTTGGGTAGCAATGATGTATTGCTAGATGTTGCTCATTGCTTATGTGTCTAAAAGGGGGTTTTAGACACATTGCCAACGTTACAAGAGCCTATTGGGTCACACATAAATGACATTCTATTTTGGAGATGGTTTCTTTTAGTTTGACTAAAAGAACAATTGAGTAAATGGCCAAGACTCGAGTTAGACTCAAGATGGTTGAACTTGAGTTAGACTCAAGTTAAACCATGGAAGATGATTCATCATGCAGAAAATCCAAGGGTCATCTATCACTTTGCACGATTAATGTGATTAATCATGCAAGAGAATACCAAGAGCCTTGGTATTCATGATGAGGATATGAGAGGTTTTATGCATTGATGAAAGGGAATACCAAGGGTCATGGTATTGATTGGGAGATAAGGGAGTTGATGGTTTGGTGGCTATTGAGATGCTTTCAACATGAAAGGCTTGGTGCAAGTGTGCTTGGACGTGCAAGCCAAGAGGGCTCTTTCTCCTTCTTCTCCTACTTTCTTCCAAGTGTTCTTGGTCGTTTGCTAGAGTTGCTAGCACAACGTGACTCCAAAATTGCTGAGTGCCAATGTGGATACCGTGGAGATACGGTTGTTCTTACTGTATTGAGATCCGAGAGAGCTTGGATTTGCAGGATTGCGAAGGGCTCACATTGAAAGTATACTTATTCTTCTAGATAAGATCTAGATAAAGTAGGATAATCGAAATGACTTATATGTTTTGCATGGATCTCTGGAGGGATCTGGTTTATATTTTGTTTCCGCTGTGGCTGTGCGAAGTATTCGCCCGCGATATTGTGAATGTCACGATCTAGATTTTTCCAACAGTGGTATCAGAGCCATTAGGAAAACATATATTTCGTTATGATGATTTATATGTGATATAAATTTAGATTTTCATGTTTTCTATGAGATATAAAACATGTGAATTATGGGTACACAAATTTTAGTCTTGGAATGTTGATAAGGGGCAAAAATAGTGTTGAACACGACTAAGCCGTGTTGGAAAACACGACTATATTTTCAGCACGGCCTGGTGAACAGAGCGACCCACGATCATGATAAAAAACATGGCTTGGCTGTGGGAGCCTCTGATCACCCCAGAATTGTTGTGCCAATTGGCACAACCCGACCGTGTTGGACACGGGATGCTCCGAAAACGAGGGTCTAGGGTTCATATTGATAGACCAAGGGCAGCAACTCATTCAAGGAGTTGAGCGGGACCACCGTGGGGTTGCAGCTTATCGGCGAAGTGGCTTAAAATTCGTATGTGTATTCATAATAAATTTTAAAAAATTACATCATTATGAATGATATGGAGCATGATGCATGGTTATGGCCTAGGACCCAATATGATTGTGGTTGTGTGTTGATGTACATGTTGTAATTCATAATATGGTCTGCGTGTCGTGCATTCATCTCTATTTTCCTGGTTGTAAAATAGACTTAGACTCAAATGTAACTTGAGTGTTCTTATTTTGTAATGTACAAAATAAAGAAATGAAAAGTCCATTGAAGGTTGAAGTTACTGTAGGTGATCGTTGGAAGCTAGAGGGGGTGTGAATAGCTTGTTTTCGTTTCTACAAAAAGATTAGCGGAAGCACAAACAAAAACAACAATAATAAGGAAATGAAAACACAATGCTAACACAAATCCTTTATGTGGTTCGGAGATAACGCTCCTACTCCACGGTGATCCTTAAGGTGGATCAACCCTAATCAATCTCACTATGAAGCTTTCTTTTTACAACAACCCTCCTCTTCTTACAAAGGATGAAGATGAAGTTTAGAGAGGAGGGGAATTAAAACACTTAGAAAGCTTAGAAAATTCATGGAGGCTTGAAAGGATGATCACAAAGTAAGCATTAACTCCTTCAACCACCATAAGCCCTCTTTTTATAGAGAGAGGGTTGTTTTTCCTGTTGGGCCCTGATCGGTCAACTGATCACTTCATCAGTCGACTGATGAAGCGATCAGTTGAGTGATCGTCGCATGGAGTCGAGTGAGACTCCATTCTGTGCCCATCGTCGACATGATCAGTCGACTCCCGGTATTGGCAATCGACTGATGGCGACATCAGTCGATTGTCAAGACCAGTTAGTCGACTGTTTGTTAGCTTTTTAGCCTGACTCAGTCGAGCACCCTAATAGTCGATTGATACATCATATCAGTCGACTAATACTCATCAAGTATGAATAATTCATACTTGAATTGACTCCCTAGACCTAGACTCAACCTTCTAGCTCTTCCTTAAGCCTTGCACCTCCAGGATCCCTCCGAGTCCGCGACTTGTTCATCCTTTGCGCTTTGCTTCCAAGAGCTTCCTTCGGTTTTGTCATGTCTTGGGTTTCCCTTTGCCAAAGTACGCTTGGACTTTATGCCGCCAAGACTACATGCTTGGACTTACGCTGCCAAGACTTGCCTTTGGACTTCCTTTGCCAAGGTCCGTTTTGACTTAACGCCGCCAAGACTACATGCTTGGTTATACGCCGCCAAACCTTTTCCCTGGCTGGACTTCTCTTGCCAAGATCATACTTGGAATTTGCCTATACCAAGTCTTCATACTTGGATTTCCCTGTCACTTAAACACGTTCACAATTAGATCACAAAGTATTGCCTAACTTAGATGATTATCCAAACATCAAAACATATAAATGCTTGGGGCATTGTTGCACCAACAATCTTCCCCTTTTTGATGTTTGACAATCATTTAAGTTAGGTCTTTAAAACATGCACATAATCATATTTCCAATATGAATTCTAACTTAAACATTCCTTCTCCCCCTTTGACATACATAAAAAAGTGAAGGATTCATAAATTTCATAAGAGAATTAAATTTGTTGTAATCTTAAACTAAGGTATAAGATTGAAATTATGCTCCCCCTTAATCCAAGATATGGTTCATGATGAAAGAATAACTTGTGGAGCAAAGCCTAACAAAAGATTCAAGGTTAAATCCTAACTTTGCACCAACAATGTAAGTTTGGGGATAAAAAGATATATATTATGAAACTCCCCCTAAAATATTGCATCAAAAAGTCCTAAAAACTTGTTTATACTGAAGATTATCATACCATAGTTTTAGGATATTCAAAGATACACTTAAATGTAGGAAATAGAGCTTTTTATCAGAAAATACAGTGTATCAGTCGACTGGTTTCTAATGCAGTCGATTGATATGCCTGAAATCCAAATTTCAACCTTTTTAGCCCAACTTCAGAAATGCGTTAGAAATTCTAGAAACCTTGAAAAAACACGAAATTTTGTGTACACATTTCTGAGATCATTCTTTATCAAGGAAAAATAATATGAAAAATATATTTTTTCCAGATTTTAAGATTGATACAAACTTGGAAACTAACAAAAGTTCTAATGTTTTTGCAAACTTTGTATCACTTTTGTGTTCCACTTGAAAACTATTTTTCAAAATATGATAAATATAGTTTAAATCATGTTTTATTTGACATTTCCAATCATATTCTTGGAGCTATATGTTGGGTTTCCGGCACCGCGGCGTGTGTGTGTTCGATCATGTTTCGTAAACATGAACACAGCGGAAGCAATTAAAAATAATAAATACTCCTATTTATTACAACACACGCATGCATATTACAACAAGTGTAGACATAACCGTAAATTAAAATTTGCAATAAAAGAAATTTATCTACGTTATACCTTTCGTATGACGTGTAGCGGGAACGACATCAACCGGAACGATCCTCGTAAGAATCGTCTCTATCCGTATCCACGCCGAGCTCCTCGGGATGACTTCGCTAAGTCACGAGCTTCGTCTTCGTACGGGTTACTAGCCTTGTGTTGAAGACGACGTGATCGAGAGATGATCACGATCCGAATCCAAATTCGGATCCTAAAACGAGTTCTCAAAACTCGCTTCTCCGGAGAGGTATTCGTCAACCGTTTGACGAATCCTTCGTCCCCCACCTCAGAGGATTACCGGAGATCAAATCCCCGGTAAGTTAGCCGCTGTCGGAGCACTAACCGTCATCCAAACGACGCTCCGACAACAAAGAAACAAGCTGTCCAGAAAAACTAGACAGCTTTTGGTGGAGGAATAGAGGCCGGCTAAGAAAAGATGGAAGCTCACCTTATCACCAAACCCAAAGGAGATCGCCGGAGGGTCGCCGGAGGTTCTCCGGCTGAAGCTTGGATGCCGACAAAGACTTGGACGGCAGCACACAAGCTGGGCGGCGGTAGCTTTAGGGTTGGCGCCAATTAACTCCAAGGTGGAGGTGGGCGGCAACTCAAGGGGGCTAGGGTTTTGATTAGTTAGGGTTTAACAATCCCTTAAGCCCTCTTTTATAGAGAACTAATTCTCTTAATGGTTAATGGATCATATCCATAAAGCCCGTTAACCCGCTCCATTAGGATAAGTTAAAATAAACCAAACCATGATGGTTTATTTTAAGTTAAAACGAACCGAACCAACTTTTGGTTCATTCGTTTAAAATAAACCAAACCCTTTGGTTTATTCTCATCCATTGGATTAGAACCAAACCATTTTGGTTCATCCATTATGTCTTCATAAGACACGGCCCATCCACGCTTCCATTGTGACTGAAACAATTTCATGCTCGCTTTATGTTTGGTCCAACCAAACATAGTTTCTCTCGGTCTGAGAATCCCATTCTCAAGCTCGTTTTAAATCCTTTGGATTACACTCGTTGTGCGTGTGGCCAAATAGGTTCTCGGTTTATGTTGATCGTCTATAATTAACCATTAATTATAGAACGATCATGAGTGGCACCTAGTAGTATATCATGATCCCCAATTAACCGAAAAGATCAACGGTTGATCCAGAACTATTTCTGAAACCCTTCAGTAGCTCGAATGAATCGTGCCCCATTCCCTTCACTCATCTTATACCCACTTGGTTCAGGACATGGTCTATTGTGTCAGTCCCCACTAGGGTGACTACGTCACACCTAGCCCAAGTATCATTTCCTCGTCCTACGGATTCTAGTTACTGCACATGTATCGAAGAGTACCTTACTCTAAACATGTAATGCTTTGGCCAAAGACTTTAGTAACAATCCGACGAGAGGCCATGGGTATACATCTCCTCGCAAGGAGTGGTGAATCCTTTATAGGCTATTCAAACACCTTCGATCACTTCGACTTATACCCAATCATCCCGGGTCCACATCTCCTTAGAGATGTTTGCTTAAGATGTCAAAGCATAAGTCTCCATGATCAAGATGACTTGAATACCACAAGTCAAAGGAACATCGCACTTAAGCCACAGTAAGAACTTCATTGACATATCTATATATGCAGAGAACCATATGAAGTCTTACGGCTGGTCACTCCAATGAACTAGTTACCATAACTAGCATCCACGATTAACTCCGGACATCACTATGTCTCCGGCCCGGTGAGAATCACCGCTTGGATACACCAAGGAGTATACCTCGTGCTAGTCTCGACGAATTGATGGTGTCCAAATCCATCAATTCATCGACTAGGATAATTCGATACATCACAATTACACATGTAGAGATACTCACTAGTTGTGATCCAATCACAAATTCTCTCATGCTGTGAATCGTATCGTGGGCATTCAGTAAATGAGTTTAAGATCCAATCAAATACATAAAACATGTATACTCAAATAGTGAATCTTCATTTATCATATAAATGGTTCATACATAAGGCGATTGCCTTAGGACGTCTCTCATATATTACTAACAGACTCCCACTTGGCCTAATGCCAATCGCTACGGTATCCAATACCATAAGCTCTAACATGACCCTCAAACTTACTTTGAGGTAATGCTTTAGTCAAAGGATCCGCTAAGTTCCTTTCAGTGGGAATTTTCTCGATTTGTATTTCGTTCCTACTGATGATCTCTCTGATAAGATCATAGCGGCGAAGCACATGTTTGGATCATTGATGAGACCACATCAAGTTCAGAGATGAACTTCTTGATCCAAACCGCTTCCTTTGCTGCTTCCAAAGCTGCAATGTATTCTGCCTTAGTGGCAGAATCCGCTATAGCGTCAAGTTTGGAACCTTTCCAACTTATTGCGCCTCCATTCTAGGTGAATACATACCCAGACTGAGACATGGAATCATCCTTCATCGTCTGATGCATCCGTATACCCGCGTATCACCATGTCCCCTTCTCCATATATTAGGAACACATCCTTAGTTCTTCTCAAGTACTTAAGGATCGTCTTAACAGCCGCCCAATGATTCATTCCTGGATCGGACTGGTATCTGCTCGTGACACTCAGAGCATACGATACATCGGGCCTCGTACATAACATAGCATACATGATAGATCCTATTGCGGATGCATAGGGAATCTTACTCATGCAAATCCTCTCGTCTTCTGTGTGCGGACACATAGACTTCGAAAGGTGTACCCCATGCCTGATGGGTAGGAAACCTTTCTTGGATTCCGACATGCTAAACCTCTTTAGCACTCGGTCTATTTATGTAGACTGCGAAAGACCAAGCAACCGTTTCGATCTATCTCTATAGATCTTAATCCCGAGGATGTAGGTTGCTTCTCCCAGGTCTTTCATGGAGAATGTCTTGGATAACCAAACCTTCACTGACTGTAAGATTGAAACATCGTTTCCTATAAGTAGTATGTCATCGACATACAATACTAGGAATACTACTGCACTCCCACTAACCTTCTTGTACACACAAGGTTCGTCTGGATTTTGTGAGAAATCAAACTTTTGATTGTCTCATCAAAACGGATATTCCAGCTCCTGGATGCTTGCTTCAATCCATAAATGGACCGTCGCAATTTGCATACCTTGGTTTTATCAACCGATGTGAAACCCTCAGGCTGTATCATATACACGTCCTCGAGCAGGTTTCCATTAAGGAAAACTGTTTTCACATCCATCTGCCATATCTCATAATCATAATGAGCCGCTATGGCCAGGAGCATCCGAATGGATTTAAGCATAGCTACAGGCGAATAGGTTTCGTCATAATCAACACCTTGTTTTTGACGATATCCTTTCGCCACCAATCTAGCCTTATAGGTAATCACATTACCATCCATGTCGGTTTTCTTCTTGAAAATCCACTTGCACCCTATAGGCTTTATCCCTTCAGGTGGGTCAACCAAGTTCCAAACTTGGTTTTCATACATGGAATCCATTTCCGACTTCATGGCACCAAGCCACTTATCCCTTTCTGAACTTGTCAGCACTTCTTCATAACTGGTAGGCTCCTCATCATCAATGAGTAACACGTCGTTCGATTCACTTATGAGAAATCCATATCTCTCAGGAATATTGCGTGTTCTACCAGATCTACGAAGATGTGGTGTTACAATAGGTCCAGCCGATTGCTCATCACTATGAGTCAGTTGTCATTTGTGCTCACCAGGTATCTCATCAATGTCTATTTGAGTCTCTCGAGCCTCCTCAAGCTCGACGACACTCCCACTGTTTTCTTGCAAGAGAAACTCTTTCTCTAGAAACACAGCATGCCTTGAAACAAACACCTTTTGTTCCATAGGATGATAGAATTGGTAACCCCTTGTTTCCTTAGGGTATCCAATAAATAGACATTTATCAGACTTAGCATCCAATTTATCTGATACAGTCCGCTTCACATAAGCAGGACAACCCCATATCTTCAAGTAAGATACTTGAGGTTTCTTACTATTCTATATCTCATATGGAGTAGTTGAGACTACCTTGGTAGGCATTCTGTTTAACAAGTAAACAGCTGTCTGAAGTGCATAGCCCCAAAAGGACTTGGGAAGAGTTGCATGATTCATCATTGACCTGACCATGTCCAACAAGGTCCGGTTACGCCTCTCAGATACACCATTATGCTGTGGTGTATAGGGCGGACTCCATTGAGACAATATGCCATTGTTTTTTAGATAATCAAGAAACTCTTGACTTAAGTATTCACCACCTCGATCCGATCGAAGTATTTTAATACTTTTGTCATGTTGTTTCTCTACTTCATTTCTGAATTCTTTGAACCTTTCAAAGGCTTCAGACTTGTGTTTCATCAAGAACACATACCCAAACCGTGAGTGATCATCGGTGAAGGTAATGAAGTAGCTATAGCCTCCTAATGCTTGAGTTGACATAGGTCCACATACATCAGTATGTATTAGACCTAGTAACTCTCCCACTCGTTCACCTTTTCCAGTAAAAGGTAACTTAGTCATCTTGCCTTTTAAGCATGATTCACATGTATCGTATGAATCCAATTCAAACGATTCCAGAATTCCACATCGGTGTAATTTGGACATGCGTTTCTTGCTTATATGGCCAAGACGACAATGCCACATATAGGAGTCTATTTGATTATCCTTTCGAGCACTCTTGTTGCTCGCTTCGATATTGAAAATATCACTGGATACGTCCAACGTATAAACACCATTGCTTAATGTTCAAGTCCCATAAAGAACTCCATTCAAAGTTATGTAACAACAATTGTTACTAAAAGTCAAATGGTATCCATTTCTATTTAAACAAGAAATAGAAATGATGTTCTTTATCAACGAAGGAACATAAAAGCAATTGTCCAGTTCTAAGACAAGTCTTGCAGGGAGTTTCAACAAATACGTTCCGATGGCGAGTGCAGCAACCTTTGCTCCATTCCCAACACGTAAATTTGACTCTCCCTTGACGAGTCTTCTTCTATTCCTTAGCCCATGTATGTCATTACATATATGTGAGCCACACCCAGTATCAAATACCCAAGTGTCTGAGGAAATAGAATGACAATCAATAAAGAAGATTTCTGAAGAAGATGGGGCATCCGATGCCTTATCCTTCTTCACGGACTCAAGATAAATCTTGCACTTTCTTCGCAAATGGCTCTCCTTGCCATAATGATGGCAAGTTTCCTTTTGTGCTAGTTCTACCTTCTTAGCCCTTCTCTTCTTTCCCTTCTGCTGTTCCTTTGACTTCCTCTTAGAACCTTTCTTCGAGGAATCAACTAACAGCACCGTCCCCTGCTCATGCTTCTCAGAAGACTCCACAGTCTTCAGCATATTGAGCAGTACCACAGATGAACCTCCTAGCATCTCAGAGGTGAAGAGGAGCTTTGAGACTTCGAACCTTTCGAATCTCACTTGCTCATCAACCAACTCACAAAGATGAAGGACTACAATATGAGCATCCATATGCTCATGCTGCTTTCGTAGCTTGGGTTTCATCGCGGCTAACATGATGCAACTCATTTGTTCAGAATCACTCACATGTTTCTGATAGGCCAACAATTGGTCCAGAGTTGCATCGTCACTAGGACGGGCGGGAAGAGGCGCTTCGAGGACATTTGCAAGCTTTTCAACCTTGAGAACAATTCTTAAGCTTCTAAGCCAATCCAAGAAGCTCGGCCCAGTCAATTTATTCGAATCCAAAATGGAACGCAATTCAAAGACATCATGATCAATCTTAGAAATACAAAACGAGCATATATGAGAAAATGATTTTAAAAATGCATCAATATACATTTATAAATCCCATTCATTTTTCGAATTTCAAAAACCCCAAAATCACTTCGGGAGATTGTAGGTCCATCTCCGAATGGGCTGATATCCATCATAGTTATGAACAACCTTGGAGAGAGTCCAACAAGCCATTCATAACTACGAAGGTAGGTATCATCTATACAGATTGCATATCCCGTATATGCAACTATCACAATGTGCTATCAACTAATTGAATGTTCTCACATACATCGGGTTGTTAACACATTAACAAGTATGCATCATATGCATAGCACCCAACTTCACCTCCCTTTACATCGACCTTGGAGAGAGTCCAACAAGCCGATGCTCCAGGTTAAAGCCAACCCATTAATCGGGACATAGTTTTAATATGGTTAGAGCGCATTCAACCAATTAGCCCAGCTTGGAGAGAGTCCAACAACCAAAGCTAACGATTGACCTCTGACTCTTACCATATTAGTATTAAACTATTCCATGGTTTGAACATATTCAGGTTCGAGCCGGGCTTGGAGAGAGTCCAACAACCCAAACAAGAAACAGAACTCTGGTTCTAACCATATTAATGGAAGGTGTAGGCTTTAATATTGATTAAGGGTTTTTATGTCTCATCCTCTTTGCATGCAAATAACTATTATCTACATGGCATGACATACATGGCATACATCTACATGTCACGACACGCATGGATGTTATGCATCTAATGCAATTACATGGCATACAATTATGTCATGTATATAATTTCCTTATATGTCATAACTATTTATGGAAATAAAATATGTTTAAGATTTGATTCTCCAAATCAAATCATAATTAAATTAGGAAACAAATTTTCAAATCTAATCACATATTTTATTCATGGAATTATTTGATTAAGGAAAATCTATTTAGGAAACCAATTTCCTAAATCATTAAAACTACTTATGGAAATAAAATATTTTAAGATTTGATTTCCCAAATCAAATCATTATTAAATTAGGAAACAAATTTCCAGAATCTAATCAAATATTTTATTTATGGAAAATATCAATTTCCATAAATACTTCCAACTTTCCAAAAGTGGAAGATTTCCATAAATACTTCTAGACTTTCCAAAATTGAAAAATTTCCATAAATACTTCTAAATTTCCAAAATTAGAAAATTTCCAGAAATACATTATGACTATCGCAAAACCATTTTACGATTATGTCGAAACACAACATGGGCTCTGATACCACTGTTGGGTTTCCGGCACCGCGGCGTGTGTGTGTTCGATCATGTTTCGTAAACATGAACACAGCGGAAGCAATTAAAAATAATAAATACTCCTATTTATTACAACACACACAACACACGCATGCATATTACAACAAGTGTAGACATAACCGTAAATTAAAATTTGCAATAAAAGAAATTTATCTACGTTATACCTTTCGTATGACGTGTAGCGGGAACGGCATCAACCGGAACGATCCTCGTAAGAATCGTCTCTATCCGTATCCACGCCGAGCTCCTCGGGATGACTTCGCTAAGTCACGAGCTTCGTCTTCGTACGGGTTACTAGCTGTTAGTTATAGCCCTAAGAACCAATCATGTGATGGTTGAATAGGGAACATTTTGTATCATATTCTATAAAGGCAAAGGATTGGTTATTATATTTAAGTCTTGCTTGTGCCAGCTAAATTAAATATAGTAATGCCCTAGAAAAGTAGGTTCTTATCTACAGCACATCAATTGGCAGAATTGATTATGAAAGGTCAGAGAGAACACTTTCTAAATGTTCTAGTCAAGTATTAATATGCAAGGGCAATATTAATACATAAAGACTAGCATGTAGGTCAATTGATGACTTGATCTCACAAGTCATGGATATATGATATCAAGTTGACACATGGGTATATATTAGAGAATATATCTTGAACCGAAAAGTTTCATGGATCGTTATATGAGTGTCATAAACTTTCTCATGTGACTATTGGTATGAATAGTCCTCGGACACGAAGTCACTACGGTTCCTACATAAGGAGTTATGTACTTTGGTATCGTCAAACGTCACCCGTAATAGGTGGACCATAAAGGCGACATCGGGTATATAACAAATTATGCGGAGGATGTGAGTGATGTAGATGGGATCTATCCCTCTCATACGAGAGTGATATCGGTGGGCCCCTTGATTGAGTAGAACTACCAAAAACGCATGGCCATGCTCGAATGAGTCAATATGAGATATTGAGCTCATTTGTTCGAGTTAGTTTACTCAGGGATCAAGAAACACATAGATTGATCGAGGATGACACGGTCTATGCCTCATTGATCAATCTGATATCAAGGATAGAAGGACACGGTCATATATTATAGTAGTCACGGAAAGGTTAGTCGGATCTTGACTTATCTCGTAACTTGGGTAGCAATGATGTATTGCTAGATGCCGCTCATTGCTTGTGTATCTAAAAGAGTTTAGGTCCACTGCCAACGTTATGAGAGCCTATAGGGTCACACACAAAGAGCATGATAATTAGAGGAATTAGAGTATTCTAGTTTGACTAGAATAATATGGGAATAAGTTTAAGTACAAAATGGTTTTTGGACTTTAAGCTTAATGAGAATTTTAGCTAATTGATTTAATGAGTTTAATTCAATATGTTACCTTATTGATTTAATAAGATTAATTCAATATGATAACATAAGCTTAATTGAATTAATAAGATTAATTCAATATGATAACATAAGCTTAATTGAATTAATAAGATTAATTCAACATGCATGAATGCCACATAAGAATGCCACATAAGCATGCCACCTAAGCATCCACCTAAGCTAGTTAAGGTGGAAGGAAACAAAATGGTTTTGTCTCCTTAAGTGGCCGGCCAAACAAGGATATGTCTCAATGCAATGGATTGCATTGAATGTGTGGAGGTGAAAGGGTTTTTCCAACCCTATAAAAGACACCTGAAGTGGCCAGCCAAAAGGGTGAGCATTGGCTTTGTTGTTGGTGGAAGCTTTGGTTGTGTTGTTGTGGTTGTGAGAGAGCTTGGTGGAAGCTTTGGTTGTGTGGGTTTGTGAGTGTAGGCTAGCAAGAAGAGGAGTCTTCTTCTTCCTTTCTCCTTTTCCCTCTCTTCCTCTCCTTTAGGGACTTCTCTAGCAAGAAGTAAAGGAGAGCTCTTCTAGTTTTCCTTTTGTGAGACAAGAGCTTGCTCGTGTGGATACATATAGAGGCACGGACATTTGAACGTGCTAAAGATCCAAACAACCAAAAGGAAAAGCGGGATTAATAAGGGCACGCAACAAAGGAATCATGTGATGGTTGAATAGGGAACATTTTGTATCATATTCTATAAAGGCAAAGGATTGGTTATTATATTTAAGTCTTGCTTGTGCCAGCTAAATTAAATATAGTAATGCCCTAGAAAAGTAGGTTCTTATCTACATCACATCAATTGGCAGAATTGATTATGAGAGGCTGTAGAGAACACTTTCTAAATGTTCCTAGTCAAGTATTAATATGCAAGGGCAATATTAATACATAAAGACTAGCATGTAGGTCAATTGATGACTTGATCTCACAAGTCATGGATATATGATATCAAGTTGACACATGGGTATATATTAGAGAATATATACTGAACTGACCCGCCATGAGAAAGTTTCATGGATCGTGATATGAGTGTCATAAACTTTCTCATGTGACTATTGGTATGAATAGTCCTCAGACCTGAAGTCACTACGGTTCCCTACATAAGGAGTTATGTACTTTGGTATCGTCAAACGTCACCCATGTGGTGGACCATAAAGCGATTCTGGGTATATAACAAATTATGCGGAGGGATGTGAGTGATGTAGATGGGATCTATCCCTCTCATATGGCGAGTGATATCGGTGGGCCCCTTGATTGAGTAGAACTACTAAAACGCATGGCCATGCTCGAATGAGTCAATATGAGATATTGAGCTCATTTGTTTGAGTTAGTTTACTCTGGGATCAAGAAACACATAGATTGATCGAGGATGACACGGTCTATGCCTCATTGATCAATCGATATCAAGGATAGAAGGACACGGTCATATATTATAGTAGTCACGGAAAGGTTAGTCGGATCTTGACTTATCTCAGTAACTTGGGTAGCAATGATGTATTGCTAGATGCCGCTCATTGCTTGTGTATCTAAAGAGTTTAGGTCCACTGCCAACGTTATGAGAGCCTATAGGGTCACACACAAAGAGCATGATAATTAGAGGAATTAGAGTATTCTAGTTTGACTAGAATAATATGGGAATAAGCTTAAGTACAAAATGGTTTTTGGACTTTAAGCTTAATGAGAATTTTAGCTAATTGATTTAATGAGATTAATTCAATATGTTACCTTATTGATTTAATAAGATTAATTCAATATGATAACATAAGCTTAATTGAATTAATAAGATTAATTCAATATGATAACATAAGCTTAATTGAATTAATAAGATTAATTCAACATGCATGAATGCCACATAAGAATGCCACATAAGCATGCCACATAAGCATCCACCTAAGCTAGTTAAGGTGGAAGGAAACAAAATGGTTTTGTCTCCTTAAGTGGCCGGCCAAACAAGGATATGTCTCAATGCAATGGATTGCATTGAATGTGTGGAGGTGAAAGGGTTTTTCCAACCCTATAAAAGACACCTCAAGTGGCCGGCCAAAAGGGTGAGCATTGGCTTTGTTGTTGGTGGAAGCTTTGGTTGTGTTGTTGTGGTTGTGAGAGAGCTTGGTGGAAGCTTTGGTTGTGTGGGTTTGTGAGTGTAGGCTAGCAAGAAGAGGAGTCTTCTTCTTCCTTTCTCCTTTTCCCTCTCTTCCTCTCCTTTAGGGACTTCTCTAGCAAGAAGTAAAGGAGAGCTCTTCTAGTTTTCCTTTTGTGAGACAAGAGCTTGCTCGTGTGGATACATATAGAGGCACGGACATTTGAACGTGCTAAAGATCCAAACAACCAAAAGGAAAAGCGGGATTAACAAGGGCACGCAACAAAGGTAATCCTCTCCTATAAGATAGGTTTGCTTTTAGAGAAACTTATTTTGTACGAGTTTGCTTTCGCAAGGATCACTAGGAAGGGATCCTAATTTTTCCGTTGCGCATATGCCATTTGGCATACAAGAAATTCCCAACAGTGGTATCAGAGCCACTTGCGAAAGATCGTATAAAATAAGTTTTCTCTATTTTATATGTGATATAGAAGTAGGATAAATTTTATTATGAGTTGATAATTGTATTAGCAATTGTCAAACATAATAAAATATCCAATGTCTTTTTAAAAGTTAAATTGACATGGTGCATGGTTATGGCCTAGTCCCAAAAAGTTTGTGATTGTGTGTTGTAATTCTTAATACGGCCTGCGTGTCGTGCCTTTCTCCTAATAATTCTTGTTGTAAAATTAGTTTTAGACTCGAATGTAACTCGAGTATTTCTCCTTTTGTAATGTACAAAACAAAGATGGAGGGTCCATTGGAAGATGAGGTTACAAGGAGGAAGTCAACACACAAGACAACCAAAAGGAAGCACTTAGGAGAAGATGCTATCCCTAGGTTGACCAATCAATCTTTTCATTGGCTTGAGAAGATTGTAGAATAAGGGCCATAACCATGACACGCTTAGTTTAATATGTATGTGATGCATGTTAATTTAGCTTGTATGTGATGCATGTTTATTTCTTAATAAGTCTAAACGATATGCCTACAAAAGTTGGTACTCACTACTTCCTCGATCATTTGTTATTGGGTTTGCCAAAGCAAAGCAATGCATTTTATCTTGGAGGGGTGCGAGTGGACAATCGTGATGTCCCGCTATCGATCTTGGTTAAGACTTAGTTAAGTTTTTCTTAATTGGTTAAGAAAGTAGAGGCATATATTAGCTTTGAACATAAGTGTTAAAATTAGTTTTGTGTGAATTCCGAACATCAGCTTTGTCTTAGAAGTGGTCGTTGCTCCGATATCCAAGAAGGCCTCTGAGCCTCGCCACAGCCTGGAAGCTGGTTTAGGAATAAACACTAAACTAATCTAAAACTTAAACAAAGCTATTAAAGAGTTACATCAGATGTAATTGGCAAAAGATTGCCTACCTAATTATACTACGTCTTGGGCGATTAGCCAAAGCTAACTCAAGACGAATTATGATGTGGATCTTTATCCCATATAAATTTATAGCTAAATGGTAGCTATGAGAATTTAGTGGGAGCTTCATTTAATTAAAGGCCTAATTAAATGATTTAGGTATGATACTTAAACTTTGCATTTTAATGTTGTAGATCACCATGTCATCTAACACGACACACCCCCTCAACTTGCGATCTGTCCTTGAGAAGGACAAGCTCAATGGAGCAAATTTTCTTGACTGGTATAGGAACTTGAGGATTATCCTCAAGCAAGAACGCAAACTATATGTCCTAGAGTAGTCTACCCCTGAAATACCTGCCCCTGCGGCCACTCGTGCTGAAAAGGATGCTTATAAGAAGCATCAAGATGACGCATTAGATGTGTCATGTCTTATGCTTGCCACCATGAACTCTGAGCTCGTAAGCAACATGAGAACATGGATGCCTATGGTATGGTTGAGCAGTTGCAACAACTATATCAAGGACAAGCTAGGCACGAGCGTTTTGAAGTGTCTAAGGCTCTTTTTGCATGCAAGATGCAAGAAGGAACACCTGTAGGAACTCACGTACTTAAAATGATTGGGTACGCTGAGAACCAAAGACTAGGTTTTCCCGAGCCAAGAATTGGCAATCGATGTTATCCTGCAATCGTTAGGAAGCATACAATCAATTCGTCATGAATTATAACATGAATGAAATTGATAAACCTTTGCCTGAGATTCTCAACATGTTAAGAACTGCTGAACCAAATCTCAAGAAGAAAGTTAGTAATGTACTAATGGTCAAGAAGGACAAAGGTAAGCGCAAAGGCAAGGGTAAGACCCAAGCCAAAAGCAAGGCCAATTCATCCACTTCAAAGGGTAAGGTAAAGTACCTAAGGAAGGGGCTTCCATTCTTGCGGTGAGGTGGACCTTTGGCGGGCTATGAAGTCTACCTTGAGAAGTAAAGAACAAGAAGTGGGACTTACGCCTCGGTATACGTTATAGAGTTAATCTATCTATTTCTTCTACATGGGTATTAGATCTCAGGATGTGCATCTCACATTTGTACTAATGTGAGGGTGAAATAGTAGAATAATGGCAAAGGCGAAGTGGACCTACGAGTAGGCAATGGCGCCAAAAGTTCTTTCTTTGTATTTGTAGGAACATATTCTTTGTCTTTGCCCTTTGGGCTTATCTTAGAACTAGAGAGTGCTTTTATGTACTGCATTGACAAAGAACATAATTTACGTATCTTGTTTAGACAAGAAAAACTTTTCTTTTATAATAAAGGACAAATGTTGTTCCATTTATTTAAATGAAATGTTCTATTGTAATGCACCACTTATGAATGGTCTCTATGTTCTAGATTTAGAAAACCCAATTTATAACGTAAATACCAAGCGGTTCAAATCGAATGATTTGAACGGACATATCTCAGCACTTTATCGCCTAGGTCACATAAATGAAAAGCATATCCCAACTCCATAAAGATGGATTATTGGACTCATTTGATTTTGAATCATATGAGGTATCGAGTCTTGTCTTTAGGAAAGATGACTAAAACTCCATTTAGTGGACATGGCGAAGGCGGCGGACTGTTAGGACTCATACATGCTTGATGTATGTGGCCCTTTCAATGTCGAAGCGGAGGAGGCTATAAGTACTTTATTACTTTCAGCGATGATATGAGTAGATTTGGCTACTTATATTTGATGAGACATAAGTGAATCCTTTGAAAAGTTCAAGAATTCAAGAATGAAGTACAAAACCAACTTGGTAGCGTATTAAGCTACTTGATCGGATCGAGGTGGTGAATACCTTAGTCAAGAGTTTCGTGATCACTGGTGAGTGTGGGATAATATCCCAACTCACTCCACTGGAACACCACAATGGAATGGTGTATCGAGAGGAAATCGTACTCTATTAGATATGAATGCGATCAATGATGAGCAGGTGATCTACCTACTTCCTTTTGGGGTTTAGCTCTAGAGGCAGTAGCTTTCACACTTAATCGCGTTCCATCAAAGCCGTAGAAAGACACCATATCGATATGGACAGGAAGAGTCCCAAAATGTCTTTTATAAAGATTTGGGGTTGTGAAGCTTACGTTAGGCGTCAAGTCTCGGATAAACTAGGACCCAAATCGGATAAGTGTTATTTTGTAGGATATCCCAAGGAAACTAAGGGATATTACTTTTACAATCCCACACTTGGCAAGGTGTTTGTTGCGAAATCTTTGTCTTTCTAGAAGAGAATTTATTTCTAGAAATACTAGTGGGAGTAAAATTCATCTTGAAGAAGTTCAAGATGATGATAACACTAAGGCTTCGATGGAAAATGAGCAGGCACCACAAAGTGTTGTGGATGAGAATTTGTTGCCCAAAGAGTTGTGGAGCAAACACTCATTCAAGTAGACCGACCTCTTCGTAGATCTAATAGGATCGTCGTCAACCCGAGAGATATTCTTTTCTCTTGGTGACATGGTGAAGTATTGCTTGTCGATCTTGGCGAGCCTACATCCTATCAAGAAGCTATGATGAGCCCAGTTAGAAATGGCTAGAGGCCATGAGATCGAAATGGAATCCATGTACACTAACCAAGTATGGACTTTGGTTGATCCACGAAGGGTAAAACCCATTGGGTGTAAGTGGGTCTTTAAAGTAAAAAGACATGGATGGTAATAAGCATACCTATAAAGGTAGATTGGTGACTAAAGGATTCAAACAAATTCATGGTATTGACTATGATGAAACCTTTTCACCAGTTGCGATGCTTAAATCCATTCGGATCATACTTGCTATTGCAGCCTACCACGATTATGAGATCTGACAGATGGATGTCAAAACCGCTTTTCTGAATGGAAAGCTACTCGAGGATGTGTACATGACACAGCCTGAGGGTTTTGAAGATCCAAAGCATCCTGGAAAGGTATGCAAACTGCAAAGGTCCATTTATGGACTAAAGCAAGCCTCTCGAAGCTGGAATCTTCGATTCGATGATGCAATCAAAGAGTTTGGTTTCATCAAGAATGAAGATGAGCCTTGTGTCTACAAGAGAAATAGTGGGAGCGCAGTTGTATTTCTTGTCTTGTATGTAGATGACATACTTCTCATCGGAAATGATATTCCCTCACTCCAGTCTGTGAAGATATGGTTAGGGAATTGTTTCTCGATGAAAGACTTAGGTGAAGCTGCCTATATTCTAGGCATCAAGATCTATAGAGATAGATCTAAAAGATTACTTGGCCTAAGTCAGAGTACATACATTGATAAAGTGCTAGATCGTTTTGCTATGCAAAATTCCAAGAAAGGGTTTCTGCCTTTATCACATGGTGTAAGTCTTTCGAAGACTCAATGTCCCTCTTCTAAGGAGGAGAGAGACCGCATGGATAAGATCCCTTATGCATCAGCTATAGGGTCTATCATGTACGCCATGCTTTGTACTCGTCCTGACGTCTCGTATGCTTTGAGCATGACGAGTAGATACCAGTCGGATCCAGGTGAAAGTCACTGGATAGCAGTCAAAAATATTCTTAAATACTTACGAAGCGAAAGAATATTTCCACGATATTTGGAGGCAATGAGAGCTAACTGTAAAGGGTTACAGTGATGCAAGCTTCCAAACAGACAAGGATGACTATAGATCGCAATCGGGGTACGTGTTTTGCCTGAATGGTGGAGCTGTGAGCTGGAAGAGTTCGAAGCAGGACACAGTTGATGATTCTACAACAGAAGCCGAGTATATTGCTGCATCTGATGCAGCAAAGGAGGCTGTTTGGCTCCGTAAGTTCATCAGTGAACTTGGGGTAGTTCCTAGCATTGCAGATCCAATAGACCTCTATTGTGACAACAATGGGGCTATTGCACAGGCTAAGGAACCTTGATCACATCAGCGGACCAAACACATACTGCGGCGCTTCCATCTCATTCGAGAGATCATCGATAGAGGAGATGTGAGGATATGCAGAGTACCGACAGAAGCTAACATCGCAGATCCATTGACCAAAGCTTTGGCACAGAGGAAGCATGATGGTCACACTAGGTCACTAGGTATTAGATATCATAGTGATTGGTACTAGTGCTAGTGGGAGATTGTTAGTTATAGCCCTAAGAACCAATCATGTGATGGTTGAATAGGGAACATTTTGTATCATATTCTATAAAGGCAAAGGATTGGTTATTATATTTAAGTCTTGCTTGTGCCAGCTAAATTAAATATAGTAATGCCCTAGAAAAGTAGGTTCTTATCTACAGCACATCAATTGGTAGAATTGATTATAAGAGGCTATAGAGAAAACTTTCTAAATGTTCCTAGTCAAGTATTAATATGCAAGGGCAATATTAATACATAAAGACTAGCATGTAGGTCAATTGATGACTTGATCTCACAAGTCATGGATATATGATATCAAGTTGACACATGGGTATATATTAGAGAATATATACTGAACTGACCCGCCATGAGAAAGTTTCATGGATCGTGATATGAGTGTCATAAACTTTCTCATGTGACTATTGGTATGAATAGTCCTCAGACCTGAAGTCACTACGGTTCCCTACATAAGGAGTTATGTACTTTGGTATCGTCAAACGTCACCCGTAACAGGGTGGACCATAAAGGCGATTACTGGGTATATAACAAATTATGCGGAGGGATGTGAGTGATGTAGATGGGATCTATCCCTCTCATATGACGAGAGTGATATCGGTGGGCCCCTTGATTGAGTAGAACTACTAAAACGCATGGCCATGCTCGAATGAGTCAATATGAGATATTGAGCTCATTTGTTTGAGTTAGTTTACTCAGGGATCAAGAAACACATAGATTGATCGAGGATGACACGGTCTATGCCTCATTGATCAATCTGATATCAAGGATAGAAGGACACGGTCATATATTATAGTAGTCACGGAAAGGTTAGTCGGATCTTGACTTATCTCGTAACTTAGGTAGCAATGATGTATTGCTAGATGCCGCTCATTGCTTGTGTATCTAAAAGAGTTTAGGTCCACTGCCAACGTTATGAGAGCCTATAGGGTCACACACAAAGAGCATGATAATTAGAGGAATTAGAGTATTCTAGTTTGACTAGAATAAAATGGGAATAAGCTTAAGTACAAAATGGTTTTTGGACTTTAAGCTTAATGAGAATTTTAGCTAATTGATTTAATGAGATTAATTCAATATGTTACCTTATTGATTTAATAAGATTAATTCAATATGATAACATAAGCTTAATTGAATTAATAAGATTAATTCAATATGATAACATAAGCTTAATTGAATTAATAAGATTAATTCAACATGCATGAATGCCACATAAGAATGCCACATAAGCATGCCACATAAGCATGCCACCTAAGCATCCACCTAAGCTAGTTAAGGTGGAAGGAAACAAAATGGTTTTGTCTCCTTAAGTGGCCGGCCAAACAAGGATATGTCTCAATGCAATGGATTGCATTGAATGTGTGGAGGTGAAAGGGTTTTTCCAACCCTATAAAAGACACCTCAAGTGGCCGGCCAAAAGGGTGAGCATTGGCTTTGTTGTTGGTGGAAGCTTTGGTTGTGTTGTTGTGGTTGTGAGAGAGCTTGGTGGAAGCTTTGGTTGTGTGGGTTTGTGAGTGTAGGCTAGCAAGAAGAGGAGTCTTCTTCTTCCTTTCTCCTTTTCCCTCTCTTCCTCTCATTTAGGGACTTCTCTAGCAAGAAGTAAAGGAGAGCTCTTCTAGTTTTCCTTTTGTGAGACAAGAGCTTGCTCGTGTGGATACATATAGAGGCACGGACATTTAAACGTGCTAAAGATCCAAACAACCAAAAGGAAAAGCGGGATTAACAAGGGCACGCAACAAAGGTAATCCTCTCCTATAAGATAGGTTTGCTTTTAGAGAAACTTATTTTGTACGAGTTTGCTTTCGCAAGGATCACTAGGAAGGGATCCTAATTTTTCCGTTGCGCATATGCCATTTGGCATACAAGAAATTCCCAACACTAGCCTCGTGTTGAAGACGACGTGATCGAGAGATGATCAAGATCCGAATCCAAATTCGGATCCTAAAACGAGTTCTCAAAACTCGCTTCTCCGGAGAGGTATTCGTCAACCGTTTGACGAATCCTTCGTCCCCCACCTCAGAGGATTACCGGAGATCAAATCCCCGGTAAGTTAGCCACTGTCGGAGCACTAACCGTCGTCCAAACGACGCTCCAACAACAAAGAAACAAGCTGTCCAGAAAAACTGGACAGCTTTTGGTGGAGGAATAGAGGCCGGCTAAGGAAAGATGGAAGCTCACCTTATCACCGAACCCAAAGGAGATCGCCGGAGGGTCGCCGGAGGTTCTCCGGCTGAAGCTTGGACGCCGGCAAAGACTTGGACGGCAGCACACAAGCTGGGCGGCGGCAGCTTTAGGGTTGGCTCCAATTAACTCCAAGGTGGAGGTGGGCGGCAACTCAAGGGGGCTAGGGTTTTGATTAGTTAGGGTTTAACAATCCCTTAAGCCCTCTTTTATAGAGAACTAATTCTCTTAATGGTTATGGATCATATCCATAAAGCCCGTTAACCCGCTCCATTAAGATAAGTTAAAATAAACCAAACCATGATGGTTTATTTTAAGTTAAAACGAACCGAACCAACCTTTGGTTCATTCGTTTAATATAAACCAAACCCTTTGGTTTATTCTCATCCATTGATTAGAACCAAACCATTTTGGTTCATCCATTATGTCTTCATAAGACACGCCCATCCACGCCCATTGCGATCAAATAATTTCATGCTCGCTTATGTTTGGTCCAACCAAACATAGTTTCTCCTGGCCCGAGAATCCCATTCTCAAGCTCGCTTTAAATCCTTTGGATTACACTCACTGCGTGTGACCAAATAGGTTCTCGGTTTATGTTGGCCGCCTATAATTAACCATTAATTATAGAACCATCATGAGTGGCACCTAGTAGTACATCATGATCCCCAATTAACCAAAAGATCAACTGCTGATCCGTAACTATTTCTCAAAACCCTTCAAGAGTCGAATGAATCGCGGCCCCATTCCCTTCACTCATCTTATACCCACTTGGTTCAGTGACATGGTCTATAGTGTCACCCTCACTAGGTCGACTACGCCACACCTAGCCCAAGTATCATTTCCTCGCCCACGGATTCTAGTTACTCCACATGTATCAAGAGTACCTTACTCTAAACATGTAATGCTTTGGCCAAAGACTTTAGTAACAATCCGACGAGAGGCCATGGGTATACATCTCCTCGCAAGGAGTGGTGAATCCTTTATAGGCTATTCAAACACCTTCGATCACTTCGACTTATACCCAATCATCCCGGGTCCACATCTCCTTAGAGATGTTTGCTTAAGATGTCAAAGCATAAGTCTCCATGATCAAGATGACTTGAATACCGCAAGTCAAAGGAACATCGCACTTAAGCCACAATAAGAACTTCATTGACATATCTATATATGCAGAGAACCATATGAAGTCTTATGGCTGGTCACTCCAATGAACTAGTTACCATAACTAGCATCCACGATTAACTCCGGACATCACTATGTCTCCAGCCAGTGAGAATCAGCTGCTTGGATACACCAAGGAGTATACCTCGTGCTAGTCTCGATAGAATTGATGGTGTCCAAATCCATCAATTCATCGACTAGGGATAATTCCGATACATCACAATTACACATGTAGAGATACTCACTAGTTGTGATCCAATCACAAATTCTCTCATGCTATGAATCGTATCGTGGGCATTCAGTAAATGAGTTTAAGATCCAATCAAATACATAAAACATGTATACTCAAATAGTGAATCTTCATTTATCATATAAATGGTTCATACATAAGGCGATTGCCTTAGGACATCTCTCATATATTACTAACACTATATGCACATCAATTGTGTATAAGCCTTCCCAATGATTGGTCCAATGAAAGATTAATGTCTTTAGATGACACTTTGGTCCATAATAATGCATCATAACAAGCATGATGAACCAAGTGCATCTTCATAACATCTCACATGTTGTCTAAGTGGCTCAATACAAAAATCATGGTTTCTTAAGGATTTTGTGAGATGCTTAAAGGTATAAATCCTACGATTTCTATAGGATCATGCAAACGTACACCTTTATTCAACCAAGCACATCCCAAGTTCTCTCCTGAGTGATGAAAATTCTACTTCGGGGAGAGGCTTGGTAAAGATGTCGGCTAGGTTGGACATGGATTCAATGTAATTAAGCTAAATGTCCCCCTTTGCCACATGATCTCTAATGAAGTGATGTTTTACTTCAATGTGCTTGGTCCTAGAGTGATTCATTAGATTTTTGGTTAAGTTTATGGTGCTCACATTATCACAAAATACTATCATGTTGGAGTAAGATAACTCATAGTCCTCTAAAGTATGCTTCATCCATAGTAGTTGAGCTACACAACCACCCATAACCACATATTCGGCCTCGGTGGTGGATAGGGCAATACAAGGTTGCTTCCTACTACTCCAACTAACTAGGGATGACCTAAGGAATTGGCATCCTCCACTAGTACTCTTCCGATCCAATTTACAACTGGCATAATCAGAATTGGTGTACCCAACCAAATCAAAAGACCTAGTCCTAGGGTACCATAGTCCTACATTTAGTGTGCCTTTAATATATCTTAAGATTCTTTTAATGGCAACTAAATGAGATTCTTTGGCACATGATTGGTACCTAGCACACATACCAACTGCAAATAATATATTGGGTCTACTAGCGGTTAGGTACAAAAGGCTACCAATCATACTCCTATAGAGTGTAAGGTCAATTTGTTTTTCTTCATGATCACTATCTATTTTTGTATTGGTTGCCATTGGAGTTGAAACTACCTTAGCATTTTCCAAACCAAATTTTTTAATCATTTCCTTAGCATATTTGGTTTGGTAAATATAAATTCCTTCACTTGTTTGTTTGACTTGTAATCCTAGGAAGAAATTTAGTTCCCCAACTAGACTCATCTCAAATTCATTTTCCATATTCTTAATAAAGTCTTGAAGAAGTTCATCATTTGTTGACCCAAAGATAATGTCATCAACATATACTTGGGCTACAAAGATGTCCTTTGATGTTGACTTTATAAATAGAGTTTGATCTACACTACCCCTCTTAAAGTCCTTAGATATTAAGAAAGATGATAATCTTTCATACCAAGCCCGAGGAGCTTGTTTCAAACCATACAATGCTTTCCTAAGCTTGTATAAATGGTTTGAATAGTCCATATTCTCAAATCCGGGAGGTTGTTCTACATATAACTCTTCCTTAATAAACCCATTTAGGAATGTCAATTTGACATCCATTTGATGGAGTTTGAAACCCATATAGGAGGCATACACTAATAGGATCCTAATCAACTCTAACCTAGCAACCGGGGCATATGTTTCATCATAGTCAAGTCCTTCAACTTGATTAAAGCCCCTTGCAACTAACCTTGCCTTATTCCTAGTAATATTTCCTTGGTCATCTAGTTTGTTCCTAAAGACCCATCTTGTAGTAATGATGGCGTTGTCATTAGGTCTAGGAACTAACTCCCATACTTGACTCCTTTCAAATTGAGCCAATTCATCTTGCATTGCTAAGATCCAATCCGGATTAAGTAATGCATCTTTGATTGTTTTGGGCTCAATTTAAGAGATTAGAGCTATATGACTAGAGGGATCCCTATGAAATGACCTAGTCCTAACACCTTGAGATAATTCACCTACAATTTGATCTAGAGGGTGATTTTGATGAACTCTTATTGTTCTAAGAGGTGTATTAAATTGAGTTTGATCATGATTATCCTTAATTCTTCTTTCATCATCAGAATCACCTCTTATTCCCCCTTAATTTAATTCTCCCCCTTGATTATTACCCCCTAAAGTTAAATCTTGAAACTTTTGGGTAATTTCTTGATTTTTTTCATTGATATCATCATCAGTGGGGGATTTCCTAGGGTATATATTAGAGGTTTCATCAAATTGGACATTATAAGATTCCTCAATCTTTTGTGTTCTTTTATTATAAACTCTATACCCTATACTAGTGGATGAGTATCCAACTAGGATTCCCTCATCCGCTTTGGACTCAAATTTGCCTAGGTTATTTTTGGTGTTTAAAATATAAACTTTGCATCCAAAGACCTTAAAATATTGAATTGTTGGAATTGTACCATTCCATAATTCAAATGGGGTTTTTCCTAAAAACCTATGAATTAAAACCCTATTTTGGATATAGCAAGCGGTGTTAACCGCTTCTGCCCACAAGTAGCTAGGTAAAGAGTATGCATTAAGCATAATCCTAGCCGCTTCTTGTAGGGCACGATTTTTCCTTTCAACAACCCCATTTTGTTGGGGTGTTTTAGGACAAAAAAAATCGTGCTTGTACCCTTGTTCTAAGCAAAAGGTTGAGAAATTAGAATTCTCAAATTCTCCACCATGATCACTACGGATCCGGTTGATTTTGAGTTTTCTTTCATTCTCTACTCTCTTGCTAAATCCTATGATTATTCCTAGGGTTTCATCCTTATTTTTCATGAAAAATACCCAAGTAAATCTAGAGAAATCATCTACTATTACTAAGTAATATTTACTACCAATCATGGAAGGGGTACTATGACAATCAAATATGTCCATATGCAATAGTTCTAAAGGTAAAGCGGTACTAAGTAAAGTTTTACCTTTGTGTGATGTTTTTGATTGTTTCCCTTCTTGGCATGCATCACACATTTTGTCCTTGAGAAACTTGACTTTTGGCAACCCTTTGACTAACTTCATTTTGGCTATTGTGTCTATGTTCTTCATGTTTATGTGCCCTAGCCTCCTATGCCAAAGCCAACTTTCTTCCTCTTTTGCAATAAGACACTTAGTAGAAGCATTAGTAGCATAGGATAAATCAACATAGTATATATTTGATTTCCTAAAACCTACTAGCATGCAATCATTTAAAGTTTTGTGTCTTATAAAACATTTTGAAGAATCAAATTGAACATCAAAATTAACATCACGTAGTTGGCTTACACTAAGTAAATTAAATTTTATATTTTTAACTAATAACACTTTATGAATGGCAAGGTTGGAGGATACCTCAATTGTGCCTTTTCCTAGAATCTTAAGTTTACCACTATTTCCAAAAGATACCTTTCCCTTGCTAGTGTGGTTGATAGTTGAAAATATTCTCTCATCACCGGTCATGTGTTTTGAGCACCCACTATCAACAATCCATAAGCTTGGTTCTTCTACCTATACAACATGAAAAATACAAGCCTTAGGTACCCAAATTTTAGGACCACTAGCATCAATTAGAAACTTCTTAGGGACCCAAGCCTTTCTAACCTTGCTCATAATGGTGGATTTTCTACTAACAAGGGATGTAAATGCTACCTCCTTTTCCTTAGACCTATATCCTATTTCGGCCTTATTTTAAATATCCCTTTGATCCTTAATTATCATATCTAGGTATTTAGATCCATTTGTAAATCTTTCTAAGCATGCTCTTAGTTCACCTATTTCTTTTCTCAATTCATCATTTTCATCTCTAAGTGTACATGTATCATCACAAGATGGTTCTACATTTTTAAGTGATTTAATTTCTACTTTTAAGTCCTTAATCCTAGTTTTTGATCTATTCAAGGCATTTTGAAGGCATGCAATGGGTTTGTAAAGTAAATCTACCCTAGGGGAGTTGCTTACCTCATCATCACTTGATGATGATTCGTCGCTTGAGGAAGAGGATGAAGACTCCTCACTTGAACTTCCGACTTCCTCCTCCAAGGCCATTAGAGCTAGGTTCCGGGTGGCATGACACACTTCTTCATCATCGGAAGAGTCCTCCACGCTTAGTGTGTCCCACGTTTGTGTCACCATTGCCTTCTTCTTCTTCTTCTCCTTCTTTTCCTTCTTTTTCTTTTCCTTCTCCTCCTTCTTCTTTAGTTCCAAGCAATTTGGCTTGATATACCCTTTCTTGTTGCAACCATAACAAGTTACGTTAGATGTAGAAATTGAACTAGTTGAAGACTTACCTCTTGAGGATTGGAACATCCTCCTCACATCCTTCTTGGTGAGTTTCCTTGACCTCCCACCAAACTTCTTGACATAATGAGCCACCTCGCTTGCCGATAGTTCATCTTCACTACTAGATGAATCTTCCTCGGATTCGGATGAGGAGGACACTTCTTTCTTCTCCTTCTTCTTCTTGTCCTTCTTTCCTATAAAAAGAGCTACACCTTTCTCTTTGGATCAAGTGTTAGCTTGCTCGTGCAATTCAAATTCACAAAATAGCTCCTCTAATTTAACCAAAGAGAGATCCCTAGAGACCTTATAGGCATCTACCATTGAAGCCCATAAGGTTGTTCTAGGGAAAGCTTGGAGCACATGCCTCACAAGGTCTCGGTTGTTAACCTTCTCACCTATCACATGTAGTTCGTTGACTACTTCCTTGAAGCGACCGTGCATTTGGCTCACGGTTTCGTTTGTCTTCATGGTAAAGTTTTGGAGTTGGCCTATTAATAGATCTCTCTTGGCTCTTCTTGTTTCTTTGGATCCTTCGTTGAGCTCAATTAGCTTCTGCCAAAGCTCCTTCGCTGATTCAAAAGGTCCCACCTTGCTTAGTTGCTCTTTTGACAATACACATTGAAGTGTGGTTGTTGCTTTGGCATTTGCTTGAGCCTTCTTGGCCATGTCCCTTGTCCAATCCTTGGTCGGTATGGGCACTCTGTGTTCATCGACCGACTTATCGAATCCGTCTATAACGCTAAACTAATTTTCAATATCATTCATAAGATAATACTCCATCCTACCTTTCCAATAGTCGAAATCGTTGCCGTCGAAGAAAGGAGGCCTCGCCGTGCTATACCCCTCTTGGAAAGCCATCTTGCTCCGGTTGATTGTTAGATCTTCCGATGTGATCTGGGCTCTGATACCACTTGTAGGTGATCGTTGGAAGCTAGAGGGGGGGTGAATAGCTTATTTTCATTTCTACAAAAAGATTAGCGGAAGCACAAACAAAAATAACAATAATAAGGAAATGAAAACACAATGATAACACAAATCCTTTACGTGGTTCAGAGATAACGCTCCTACTCCATGACGATCCTTAAGGTGGATCAACCCTAATCAATCTCACTATGAAGCTTTCTTTTTACAACAATCCTCCTCTTCTTACAAAGGATGAAGATGAAGTTTAGAGAGGAGGAGGGGAATTAAAACACTTAGAAAGCTTGGAAAATTCGTGGAGGCTTGAAAGGATGATCACAAAGTAAGCATTAACCCCTTCAACCACCACAAGCCCTCTTTTTATATAGAGAGGGCTATTTTTCATTAGTCATGATCACCGATCGATGTCGATCGGGCCGATCGCCACCGCCAACGGCTTCGACGGCGGCAGATCCGCGGAGATACGCAGCTGCAATTTCCAACGGCTGCCTGATCAGTCGACTGATCACTTCATCAGTAGACTGATGAAGCGATCAGTCGAGTGATCGCCGTGCAGAGTCGTGTGAGACTCCATTATGTGCCCATCGTCGACATGATCAGTCGACTACCGGTATTGGCAGTCGACTGATGGCGACATCAGTCGACTGTTTGTCAACTTTTTAGCCTGACTCAGTCGAGCACCCTAACAGTCGACTGATACATCATATCAGTCAACTGATACTCGTCAAGTATGAATAATTCATATTTGAATTGACTCCCTAGACCTAGACTCAACCTTCTAGCTCTTTTTTAAGCCTTGTGCCTCCAGGATCCCTCCGAGTCCGCGACTTGTTCATCCATTGCGTTTTGCTTCCAAGAGCTTCCTTCGGTTTTGTCATGTCTTGGGTTTCCCTTTGCCAAAGTGTGCTTGAACTTTTCGCCGCCAAGACTACATGCTTGGACTTACGCTGCCAAGACTTGCCTTTGGACTTCTTTTGCCAAGGTCCGTTTGGACTTAACGCCGCCAAGACTACATGCTTGGTCTTACGCCACCAAATCTTTTCCTTGGACTTCTCTTGCCAAGATCATACTTGGACTTTGCCTTTACCAAGTCTTCATACTTGGATTTCCCTGTAACTTAAACACATTCACAATTAGATCACAAAGTATTCCCCAACTTATATGATTATCCAAACATCAAAACATATAAATGCTTGCGACATTGTTGCACCAACAGTTACAAAGAGGATGCCGACAACACAGGATGACCAAAGGTAGCACTTGGAGAAGATGTTATCCCTAGGTTAACCATTCGCTCTTCTTATTGGCTTGAGAAGATCGTAGATTCGGGCCATAACTGTGTCACATTTATATGTTGATGTATATTTTGTGTATGTGATGCATGTGATGCTTATATATATGAAGCATGTGTAGTTAGTTGTCACACAATTAGGTCACTTATCATATGCCTACCAAAGTTTAATACTTACTATTACCTTGTTCAATTATAGTGCATTTTCCAAAGCAAAGTGACTTGATTTACCTCGGTAAAGTATGATAGGACAATCGTGATGTCCGCCTATTAAACTTGGGATTTGACTTAACTAAGCTCTCTCAAGTAGACTGATGAACTTAGAGACATAGCTCATACGAGACATCTACCAACATTATACAAATCTTGGGCGATTAGCCAAAGCTAACTCAAGATGAGTGGTAATTTAGAAGGATATCTTATGCAATGGGCACAATGAACAAATGTTGTTCATAATATACAAGAGTTACATTAGATGTAATTGGTACAAGTTACCTACCTAACTTATATGCATCTTGGGCAATTAGCCAAAGCTAACTCAAGATGCAATATAATATGAATCTTGTCCCACTTTGTGACCAGTGGGAGAATCATTTAGTTAAAGGTCTAATTAAATGATTGAAATATGATACATTTTTGCATTTCTGTAATGTAGATCACCATGTCGTCAAATACGTCAAACACACACTCTCTCTGCGATCTATCCTTGATAAGGATAAGCTCACTGGAGCTAATTTTCTAGACTGGTACAGGAACTTGAGGATTGTCCTCAAGCAAGAACAAAAACTGTACATTCTAAAGTAGTTCATTCCTGAACCACCCGCCCCTACGACCACTCATGCTAACAAGGATGCTTATAAGAAGCATCAAGATGATGCATTGGATGTGTCATGCCTTATGCTTGCCACCATGAACTATGAGCTTCAAAAGAAACATGAGAACATGGATGTCTATGATATGGTTGAGCATTTAAAACAACTATATCATGGACAAGCAAGACACGAGAGATACGGAGTATTAAAGGCCTTATTTCAATGCAAAATGCAATAAGAAACTCCCGTAGGCACTCATGTACTCAAGATGATTGGGTACGTTGAGAACCTATAGAGATTGGGATTTTCATTGGGCCAAGAGATGGCCACTGATCTTGTTCTGCAATCACTGCCAGAAGGCTACAGTCAATTTGTCATGAACTATAACATGAATGAAATTGACAAGCCTTTACCTGAGTTGTTGAGCATGTTATGAACTGCTGAACTCAACCTTAAGAAGACAAATCCTGGTACCATTTTGATGGTAAACAAAGGCAAAGGCAAAGGCAAGCAGAACCCTAAAGGTAAGGGTAAGACCCAAGACAAAAGCAAAGACAAAGGCAAAGGCAAGGCAAATGCATTAAAACCTAAAGGAGGGGTGTCTAAGGAAGGGGAATGCTTCTACTGCGGTGAGACCGGGCATTGGAAGAGAAATTGCAAGCTATACCTGGAAGAGGTGAAAGGGAAGAGAAGTGAGACTTCTGCCTCAGGTATACATGTTATAGAAGTCAATTTATCTATCTCGTCTTCTTTGGTATTAGATACTGGCTGTGCTTCTTACATTTGTATCAATGTGCAGGGCCTTCGAAAGACTAGATCATTGACAAAGGGCAAAGTGGACCTATGGGTAAGCAATGGAGCAAAGGTTGCCGCCATCGCTGTAGGGACATATTCCTTTTCTTTTTCCACTGGGATTATCTTAGAACTAGAGGACTATTGTTATGTGCCTGCCTTGACGAAAAACATTATCTCCATTTCTTGTTTAGACAAGAAAGGTTTCTCATTTGTAATAAAGGACAAGTGTTGTTCCGTTTATTTAAATGATATGTTTTTTGTAGAGCACATCTTGTGAATGGTCTCTATCTTCTAGATCTTGAAAGCCCAGTCTATAACATAAATACCAAACAATTTAAATCTAATGATCTAGACCAAACATATCTCTGCCATTGTCGCCTGGGTCACATAAATGAGAGTCACATATTCCAACTCCATAAGGATGGATTACTGGACTCATTTGATTTTGAATCATATGAGACATGCGAACCTTGTCTTCCAGGTGTAGGGGATCCTTGGAAGCTAGAAGGAGGGGGGCGAATAGCTTGTATTCATTACGTCATCGATGGAAATTGTTGTGTTTGCCTCTATAAATTTTGTTAGCGCACAGCAGAAATAGGAATAATGCAATAACGAAATAGAACAAATATGCAAACACAAATATTTAATGTGGTTCGGAACTGAACGTTTCCTACTCCACGGATCGAGCTCTAAAGAGCTTTAGTGATGCCACAAACACACCACTATGCCATAACTCCTTCTCGACACAAGTCGGAGGTGGAGAAACCCCTTACAAACTATTCTTACAACAATAAGAAACAGATACAAACAATTACAATAATGAAATACAATGCAAGTAAAGAAAACTACTTTACAATTGCTCTTTTGAATGCTTGATCTTTGGTTGCTTGAAATGCACTTGGAGACCCTGATTTGTAGCAGCAAATTGTCACAAAAGCCCTCAAAAACCGTAAGCATTTTCCTCCTCCTTGAGCTCTATTTAAAGTTGTAACCTGGGCTGGAAATTGCTGATCAGTCGATTGCTCGGGACCATCAGTCGACTGATAACACTGTTACTGTGAGACAACAGTGTAATTCACGTTGGAAGAATCCAACGGATAGGACATCAGTCGACTAATCATGTCCATCAGTCGACTGATGGAGCCTTCACTCGACTGCTAACCCCAGCAGTCGAGTCAGACTCCATTCTATGCCCGATTTCTCAAGCACCAATCGACTGATCACAAGATCAATCGACTGCTCGGCAAATCAGTCGACTGCCTTCCTCTGGCAGTCGACTGCTAGGCCAATTCCCGCAGTCAAACCCTAGTTGACTCACACCAGTCAACTGCCATATGACACCAGTCGACTGACACACCTCAAACATGAGGTTTTAACAAGTATGGTGCCCCCATACTGGTTAGACCACCCTTAGCCTAGACCTAAGCCTTCTAGCCACCTCCATCAGCCTCACGCCTCTCGGATCCCTCCAAGTCATCCGTGACTTGTTCATCCATTACGCTAGCCTTTAGGTGCTTCCATCGGCTATGTCATGCTAACGGTGTCTACACCGTCAAGGCACATTGGACTTACGCTGCCAAGACTCCGCTCGGACTTTACACCGCCAACCATTGGACTTATGCTGCCAAGACTCCCGCTTGGACTTTATGCCACCAACCATTGGACTTATACCGCCAAGACTCCCGCTTGGACTTTACGCCGCCAATATCAAACCCCTTGTACTTTCCAAATGCCAAGACTCAAGCTTGGATTTTTCCTTTCCAACCCATGTTGGACTTTCCATGCCAAGACCCATGCTTGGACTTTTCCTTGCCAACCCATGTTGGACTTTCCATTGCCAAGACCCATGCTTAGACTTTCCCTTGCCAAGACCCATGCTTGGAATTTACATGCCAAGTACTCAAGACTTGGACTTTACAAATGCCAAGTGTCCCACTTGGACTTTCCATGCCAAGTACCCAAGACTTGGACTTTCCCATGACAATCACATTGTCATATGTTTTTGTCGAACATCAAAACATCTCTCGAGTCAAGCTCGAGTCCTGGTCAATCATGACCTAGGTCGATTGCACCAACAATCTCCCCCTTTTTGATGTTTGACAAAAAAACCAAACAAACCATTGAGTTAGACTATCTAACTCAAACCAATCATCCCCATCAATTTTCCCAATTGATGTCATTCTCCCAATAAGTTCTCCCCCTTTTTGACTAACATCAAAAAGGTTCTCCACAAGGAGGTCAAGGTCTCATGTCCCAATGAGATCTTACAATCTCCCCCCTGGTCCAAAAATACCTAGGATGCCTACCATCTTCCTAGTGATAAGTCCCATATCACTCAAGAGAGGCAATCCTATACATTCTCCCAATTTCCAAATTGGGTATCTCAAAATCTCATTTTCCCTCTCATGAGGAAAAATATCATCCATCATCCCATGATGGATACCTCCCCCAAAAGGCTTGCTCTCCGTTGACCATTGCACCAACAATGTCCTTGGAAAGTGCCTAAGCCAATAGGAACTCTAAACCATCAAAAATAAGGTTCAAAGTTCAACCTTGAACTTTTCAACCCTTAAATTTGATACATCACCCTAACACCTCTCCTAATCCATATCCAATAGATTTTCACCCTTTATAATGCTTCCCAAAGCATATCCTAGGGTTAGGAGTGGTTAGGGACTTTTACCGTAGCTGAACATGGGCTAAACATACCTTCTTTTCCCGAAATCAGCCTTGGCAATCGACTCTATCAGAGATTAGTCGACTGCCACCATGAGCAGTCGACTGATAACTAAAATTTCTGAATTTCAGTTATCTGAGTTAAATTTCAAAAATTCATAAATAAATATATATAATTTGAAAAATCATGAAATTTCATACGTATAATAATTATGACCAATGCAATGGGTGAAAAATAATAGAAAAATATTTTACCCATAAAATATCGAAATTGATACAAAATTCAAAAGTGAAGAAAAACTTCAAAGTTTTAGCTCACTTTGTATCAACTTCATCAATGGTGATTGCTATCAAAAGATAGACTTCACAAAGGTTTTCTAAATTGATTTTAAAATGTTTTTGAAAACCTATATTGGATCATATTCCTTGGGCTTAATGTACATGACTTGTACACAAGCTTTCCCAATGATCCACACATGATTTTAGATGAGTTTAAGTTCATCTAGAGGCAAAAACTATGCAACTTGAACTCAACTCATATCCTAGCATCTCACATATATCTAGGGTGTATAAATACACATACATGTTAATGTGATGTGAGATGTGAGTTTTGTTCTCCTAATCTAGGATTTCATGCATTTTCTAAGGCAACAGTACTTGATTCCTTTATAAATGAGACTCCAAGTCATGCCATTGTCCTTAAATCAATTTTCATTAACTTAAATGCATGAATGATCATGGCATAAATGATAGCAATAATTAAGCATGACCAATGATCATAGATATGATGTCATGGCATATGATATAATCTAAAAACACATGACATTAAATCTTAATCCTACACATAATCATGACATATAAATGATAAAAATAAACATGATGTAATGACATGTTATATGACAAACAAAGTATGACACATAAAATGTATAGGTATAATAATACCTAAATTTTAATATTTGTTGCCATTTGATATAATTATGTATATTTTTCCATATTGTTACTAATCTCCCAAGTATGCCAAAAATCCAAAATGTCACACTAAAGACCTCTAAACCTAATTTGTGCCAATTTGATTGATTTTTCATAATTCCAAGAATGTATTGGCACATCCTAAAATCTTTTAGGATTTAAGATCAAACTTATTTTCAAGGTACCCATAACCTTGAAAATTACCTAAAATACCACCTTTGTCATGGTTGAGTTAACTGCCCATCCAATCAAGGTTGGCATACCCTAAACCCATCTAGCATGAATCAATCACGCTCTTAGGAACCCAAAACCTATTTGAGCTCCTAGGGTTTACTAGGTATTCCTTAGGGATGACCTCCCTAGATACCTTCCTAATGACCCTCCTAGGTTTGTTAGCCTTGGTCATTGTGGTCTTACCTAGGTTGACTCTAGGGGTAACTCCCCTTGCAACCTTCTTAGTGGCTTCCCTAGGTTTCCTTGAAACCCTAGCCACTAGGCATATACCTTGGTCAACTCTAGGGATGACTTCCCCATTGACCTTGGTCTTCCTAGACCTAGTTTGTGTTCCATAATCAAATGGAACATTATGATAAGCCACCTTAGGCTTAGGTTTGTGACCCAAACCTTTCTTGCCCTTGGTTGACTTTTGTCTTATGCCCTAGGCCTTGACTCTTGGTTCTAGACTCTTGACTTTGACCATTTGACCCTTTTATTTGGTTTTGCATAATCTTAAGGGTCTTCTCAAGTTTCTCAAGCCTTGACCTCAAGGCATGATTTTCAAATTCTAATTGTCCAATTTTTGATTTTTCATCTATTCTTTGGACATTGTTTTTCCTAGGCATATGTCTAGTCCATTTAGGGTTTAAGCCTAGGTGATCTTTTATTTTCTTGATATATTCTCTAGACAAGGTCTTTCTAGGGACATTAGTCTCAAATTTCTCCTTATTTGAAAAGTTGGCCTTCTTAGCTTCTAAACAAAAATATTTTTTGTTTCTAGCATATTTTTCATCATAAATTGCAAGAGAATTAAAATTCCTAGCATGCTTTTTGATATTTAAGTTAGAAGGAGCATTACTAAAATGTACCTTAGAGTTAGCCTTAGCTCCCCCTACTTGTGATGCTCCCTTTTGAGCTTTCTTCTCCCCCTTTGGGCATTGACTCTGGTAGTGTCCCGGTTGTCGACATTTGAAGTAGATGATGTGCTCCTTGCTCCTTTGACTTTGGGCACCGACATCCTTGACCTTTGGCGCCGGTGGACTTTTCTTGACCCTCTTTGGGCACTTGCTATTATAGTGCCCGGTTTCCCTACACTCAAAGCAAATTATATGAATTCTATTTTGAACCGAAATGCTTGAGTTACCAAGGGTGATGGTGATCGGAGTGGGTTCTTCATCCCTCCCTGAGGTTAAGGCTTCTTCTTGATTTTGTTCCGGCTCCGGTGTGGATGGTCTCTCCCCCTCAATCCTAGAGGTGGATGCTTCTTCCACCTCTTCTACTTTTTCTTCCTCCGATCCGAAAGTTGACTCCATCTCAACTTATGATTCCTCACTTTCACTTGAGGATGAACTCTCTTCTTTATCTTTCTTATCTTCTTCTACTTGTGCCAAGTGAGGCTTCTCATGGAACTTGGCCAATTTGTCCCATAGCTCCTTGGCATCTTGAAATTCACCTAACTTGCACAAGACATCATTAGGTATCAAATCTTCTAAAAGTTTTGTTACCTAGACTTCGGTCTTGAACTTTTGGCGTTGCTCTTGGGTCCACCTTTTTAACTTGAGAACATCTCCCTTCTTGTCCCTAGGAGGTTTGAAGCCTTCCATGATGATGAACCAATTCTCTATGTCCATCATCAAGAAATTCTCCATTCTAGCCCTCCATGCCGGAAAGTCCTCTTGGTCATATGGTGGTGGAGTGTCGATGTCCCATCCAAGCTTGTCTTGGAATTCCATCTTCCCTCTAGCTTCTTTAGCTCCCAGCGGTTAATCCATAGAAGAGCCCCAGGCTCTGATACCACTTGTAGGGGATCCTTGGAAGCTAGAGGGGGGGGGGGTGAATAGCTTGTATTCGTTACGTCGATGGAAATTGTTGCGTTTGCCTCTACAAATTTCATTAGCGCGCAACAGAAATAAGAATAATGCAATAACAAAATAGAACAAATACGCAAACATAAATATTTAACGTGGTTCAAAACCGAACGTTTCCTACTCCACGGATCGAGCTCTAAAGAGCTTTAGCGATGCCACAAACACACCACTATGCAATAACTCCTTCTCGACACAAGTCGGAGGTGGAGAAACCCCTTACAAACTATTCTTACAACAATAAGAAATAGATACAAGCAATTACAATAATGAAATACAATGCAAGTAAAGAAAACTACTTTACAATTGCTCTTTTGAATGCTTGATCTTTGTGTTGGTACAATAATGTCCTAAGCATTTATATGTTTTGATGTTTTGATAATCATCTTAGTTAGGCAATGCTTTGTGATATAAATTGTGAACATATTTAAGTGACAGGAAAATCCAAGTATGAAGACTTGGTAAAGGCAAAGTCCAAGTGTGATCTTGGCAAAGGAAGTCCAAAGGCAAGTCTTGGTAGCGTAAGTCCAAGCATGTAGTCTTGGCAGCGTAAAGTCCAAGCATGCTTTGGCAAAGGGAAACCCAAGACATGACAAAACCGAAGGAAGCTCTTGGAAGCAGGCGCAAAGGATGAACAAGTCGCGGACTCGGAGGGATCCTGGAGGCACAAGGCTTAAGGAAGAGCTAGAAGGTTGAGTCTAGGTCTAGGGAGTCAATTCAAGTATGAATTATTCATACTTGATGAGTATCAGTCGACTGATATGATGTATTAGTTGACTGTTAAGGTGCTCGACTTAGTCAAGCTGAAGAGATGACAAACAGTCGACTGCCTAGTCATGGCAGTCGACTGATGTCTCAATCAGTCGATTGCCAGACAATGGCAGTCGACTGATCAAGTTAAACAAAGGCACAGAATGGAGTCTCACTCGACTGCGCACCGTGATCACTCGACTGATCACTACATCAGTCGACTGATGAGCGTGCCATTGGATGATGACGATTATGAATCCCACGAATTCGGCTGTTCAGAAGCCGTTAACCATGGTGGCAGTCAACTTATGCTATACATCAGTCGACTGATCGTGCCCCAATGGGAAAAACATCCCTCTCTCTATAAAAAGAGGGCTTGTGGTGGTTGAAAGAGTTAATGCTTACATTCTGATCATCCTCTCAAGCCTCCACGAATTTTCCAAGCTTTCTAGTGTTTTCATTCCCCTCCTCCTCTCTAAACTTCATCTTCATCTTTTGTAAGAAGAGGAGGGTTGTTGTAAAAAGAAAGCTTCTTAGTGAGATTGATTAGGGTTGATCCACCTTAAGGATCACCGTAGAGTATGAGCGTTATCTCCGAACCACGTAAAGGATTTATGTTAGCATTGTGTTTTCATTTCTTTTACTATTGTTTTTTTTGTTGTGCTTCCGCTAATCATCTTTGTAGAAATGAAAACAAGCTATTCACCCCCTCTCTGGCTTCCAAGGATCCCCTACAAGTGGTATCAGAGCCCGGATCGGATCGGAAGATCTAACAATCAATCAGAGCAAGATGGCTTTCCAAGAGGGGTATAGCACGGCGAGGCCTCCATTCTTCGACAACAACGACTTTGGCTACTAGAAAGGTAGGATGGAATACTACCTTATGAACGATATTGATAATTAGTTTAGCATTGTAGACAAATTTGAGAAGCCGGTCGATGAACACGGAGCGCCCATACCGACCAAGGATTAGACGAAGGACATGGCCAAGAAGGCTCAAGCCAACACCAAAGCAACAACCACACTTCAATGTGGGTTGTCAAAAGAGCAACTAAGTAAGGTGGGGCCTTTTGAATCGGCGAAGGAGCTTTGGGAGAAGTTAATTGAGCTCAACGAGGGATCTAAGGAAACAAGAAGAGCCAAGAGAGATCTCTTAATAGGCCAACTCCAAAGTTTCGCCATGAAGACCAATGAGACCGTGAGCCAAATGCACGGTCGCTTCAAGGAAGTAGTCAACGGACTACATGTGATAGGTGAGAAGGTCGACAACCGAGACCTTGTAAGGTATGTGCTCCAAGCCTTCCCTAGAACAACTTTATGGGCTTCAATGGTAGATGCCTATAAGGTCTCTAGGGATCTTTCTTTGGTTAAATTAGATGAGCTCTTTTGTGAATTTGAGTTGCACGAGCAAGCTAACACTTCATCCAAAGAGAAAGGTGTAGCTCTTTGTATAGGAAAGAAAGACAAGAAGAAGAAGGAGAAGAAAGAAGTGTCTTCCTCATTGGAAATCCGAGGAAGATTCATCTAGTAGTGAAGAAGAGCTATCGACAAGCGAGGTGACTCATTATGTCAAGAAGTTTGGTAGGAGGTCAAGGAAACTCACCAAGAAGGATGTGAGGAGGATGTTCCAATCCTCAAGAGGTAAGTCTTCTAGTAGTTCAACTCCTTCATCTAATGTTGTTTGCTATGGTTGTAATAAGAAGGGGCACATCAAGCCAAATTGCTCGGACTTAATGAAGAAGGAGGAGAAAGAAAAGAAGCATAAGGAGAAGAAGGAAAAGAAGGAGAAGAAGAAGGAGGCAATGGTGACACAAACATGGGACACACTAAGCTTGGAGGACTCTTTCGATGATGAAGAAGTGTGTTATGCCACCCGGAACCTAGCTCTCATGGCCTTGGAGGAGGAATCCGGAAGCTCAAGTGAGGAGTCTTCATCCTCTTCTTCAAGCGACGAATCATCATCTAGTGATGATGAGGTAAGCAACTCTCCTAAGGTAGATTTACTTTATAAAACCATTGCATGCCTTCAAAATGCCTTGAATAGATCAAAAACTAGGATTAAGGACTTAAAAGTAGAAATTAAATCACTTAAAAATGTAGAACCACTTTGTGATGATACATGTACACTTAGAAATGAAAATGATGAATTGAGAAAAGAAATAGGTGAACTAAGAACATGCTTAGAAAAATTTACAAATGTCTCTAAATACCTAGATATGATAATTAAGGATCAAAGGGCTATTTACAACAAGGCCGGAATAGGATATAGGCCTAAGGAAAAGGAGGTAGCATTTACATCTCTTGTTAGTAGAAAATCCACCGCTAGGAGCAAGGTTAGAAACGCTTGGGTCCCTAAGAAATTTGGGTACCTAAGGCTTGTATTTTTCATGTTTTATAGGTAGAAGAACCAAGCTTATGGATTGTTGATAGTGGGTGCTCAAAACACATGACCGGTGATGAGAGAAAATTTTCCACTATCAACCACACTAGCAAGGGAAAGGTGTCTTTTGGAAATAGTGGTAAACTTAAGATTCTAGGAAAAGACACAATTGAGGTACCCCCCAACCTTGCCATTCATAAAGTGTTATTAGTTAAAAATATGAAATTTAATTTACTTAATGTAAGCCAACTATGTGATGCCAATTTTGATGTTCAATTTGACTCTTCAAAATATTTTATAAGACACAAAACTTTAAATGATTGCATGCTAGTAGGTTTTAGGAAATCAAATATATATTATGTTGATTTATCCTATGCTACTAATGCTTCTACTAAGTGTCTTATTGCAAAAAAGAAGAGAGTTGGCTTTGACATAGGAGGCTAGGGCACATAAATATGAAGAACATTGCCAAAATATCCAAAATGAAGTTAGTCAAAGGGTTGCCAAAAGTCAAGTATCTCAAGGACAAAATGTGTGATGCATGCCAAGAAGGGAAACAATCAAAAACATCACATAAAGGTAAAACTTTACTTAGTATCGCTTTACCTTTAGAGCTATTGCATATGGACTTATTTGATTGTCATAGTACCCCTTCTATGATTGGTAGTAAATATTGCTTAGTAATAGTAGATGATTTCTCTAGATTTACTTGGGTATTTTTCATGAAAAATAAGGACGAAACCCTAGGAATAATCATAGGATTTAGCAAGAGAGTAGAGAATGAAAGAAAACTCAAAATCAACCGGATCCGTAGTGATCATGGTGGAGAATTTGATAATTCTAATTTCTCAACCATTTTCCTAGAACAAGGGTACAAGCACGAATTTTCTTATCCTAGAACACCCCAACAAAATGGGGTTGTGGAAAAAAATATCGTGCCCTACAAGAAGCGGCTAGGACTATGCTTAATGCATACTCTTTACCTAGCTACTTGTGGGCGGAAGCGGTCAACACCGCTTGCTATATCCAAAATAGGGTTTTAATTCATAGGTTTTTAGGAAAAACCCCTTTTGAATTATGGAATGGTACAATTCCAACAATTCATTATTTTAAGGTCTTTGGATGCAAAGTCTATATTTTAAACACCAAAGACAACCTAGGTAAATTTGAGTCCAAAGTGGATGAGGGAATCCTAGTTGGATACTCATACACTAGTGTAGGATATAAAGTTTATAATAAAAGAACTCAAAAGATTGAGGAATCTTCAAATGTCCAATTTGATAAAACCTCTAATACATATCCTAGGAAATCCCCCATTAATAATGATATCAATGACAAAAATCAAGAAATTACGCAAAAGTTTCAAGATTTAACTTTAGGGGGTAATGATCAAGGGGGAGAATTGAATCAAGGAAGAGTAAGAGGTGATTCCGATGATGAAAGAAGGATTAAGAATAATTATGATCAAACTCAATTTAATACACCTCCTAGAACAATAAGGGTTCATCAAAATCACCCTCTAGATCAAATTGTAGGTGAATTATCTCAAGGTGTTAGGACTAGGTCATTTCATAGGAATCCTTCTAGTCATATAGCCCTAATCTCCCAAATTTAGCCCAAAACTCAATGATGCATTACTTGATCCGGATTGGATCTTAGCAATGCAAGATGAATTGACTCAATTTGAAAGGAGTCAAGTATGAGAGTTAGTTCCTAGACCTAATGACAACACCATCATTACTACAAGATAGGTCTTTAGGAACAAACTAGATGACCAAGGAAATATTACTAGGAATAAGGCAAGATTAGTTGCAAGGGGCTTTAATCAAGTTGAAGGACTTGACTATGATGAAACATATGCCCCGGTTGCTAGGTTAGAGTCTATTAGGATCCTATTAGGGTATGCCTCTTATATGGGTTTCAAACTCCATCAAATGGATGTGAAATCGGCATTCCTAAATGAGTTCATTAAGGAAGAGGTATATGTAGAACAACCTCTCGGGTTTGAGAATATGGACTATCCAAACCATATATACAAGCTTAGGAAAGCTTTGTATGGTTTGAAACAAGCTCCCCGGGCTTGGTATGAAAGATTATCATCTTTCTTAATCTCTAAGGACTTTAGGAGGGGTAATATAGATCAAACTCTATTTATAAAGTTAACATCAAAGGACATCTTTGTAGCCCAAGTATATGTTGATGACATTATCTTTGGGTCAACAAATGATGAACTCCTTCAAGACTTTATCAAGAATATGGAAAATGAGTTTGAGATGAGTCTAGTTGGGGAACTAAATTTCTTCCTAGGATTACAAGTCAAACAAACAAGTGAAGGAATTTATATTTACCAAACCAAATATGCTAAGGAAATGATTAAGAAATTTAGTTTGGAAAATGCTAAGGTAGTTTCAACTCCAATGGAAACAAATACAAAAATAGATAGTGATCATGAAGGAAAACAAATTGACCTTACACTCTATAGGAGTATGATTGGTAGCCTTTTATTCCTAACCTCTAGTAGACCCAATATATTATTTACGGTTGGTATATGTGCTAGGTACCAATCATGTGCCAAAGAATCCCATTTAGTTGTCGTTAAGAGAATCTTAAGATATATTAAAGGCACACTAAATGTAGGACTATGGTACCCTAGGACTAGATCTTTTGATTTGGTTGGGTACACCGATTCCAATTATGCCAGTTGCAAATTAGATCGGAAGAGTAATAGTGGTGGATGCCAATTCCTTGGGTCCTCCCTAGTTAGTTGGAGTAGTAGGAAGCAACCATGTGTTGCCCTATCCACCACCGAGGCCGAGTATGTGGCTATGGGTGGTTGTGTAGCTCAACTACTATGGATGAAACATACTTTAGAGGACTATGAGCTATCTTACTCCAACATGAAAGTATTTTGTGATAATGTGAGCACCATAAATTTGACCAAAAATCCGGTGCATCACTCTAGGACCAAGCACATTGAAGTGAAACATCACTTCATTAGGGATCATGTGGCTAAGGGGGACATTGAGCTCAATTACATTGAATCTAAGTCAAACCTAGCCAACATCTTTACCAAGCATCTCCCCGAAGTAGAATTTTCATCACTTAGGAGAGAACTTGGGATGTGCTTAGTTGAGTAAATGTTTAGGTTTGCATGATCCTATAGAAATTCTAGGACTTATATCTTTAAGCATCTCACAAAACACCTAGGAAACCAAGATTTTTGTATTAATCCACTTAGACAACATGTGAAATGTTAGGAAGATGCACTTAGTTCATCATGCTTGTTATGATGCATTACTATGAACCAAAGTGCCATCTAGAGACATTAATCCTTCATTGAACCAATCATTGGGAAGGCTTATGCACAATTAATGTGTATATAGCTCCAAGAATATGATTGAAAATGTCAAATAAAACATAATTTAAACTATATCTATCAAACTTTGAAAAATAGTTTTCAAGTGAAATACAAGAGTGATACAAAGTTTGCAAAATACTTAGAGTTTTTGCTAGGTTTCAAAATTGTATTATTTTCGAAATCTGGAAAACATATATTTTTCAAATTATTTTTCCTTGATATAAAATGGTTTCAGAAATATGTACACAAAATTTCATGATTTTTCGATGTTTTTAGAATTTTTGGCGCATTTCTGAAGTTGGGCTGAAAAATCAGAAAAATCGAATTCGGGCTAGCAGTCGACTGCATCAGAAACCAGTCGACTGATACGCTGAGTTTTCTGAAAAATAGCTCTATTTCCTGGTGTTTAGTGTACCTTTGATGTCCTAAATCTATGACAAGATAATTTTTATTATAGAGAAGTGTTTGAGACTGTTTGATGCAATGTTTTAGGGAGAGTCTCATCATATAATTCTTTTCATCCCCTTAACTTATATTATTGATGCAAAGTTAGGATTTAACCTCAAATTTTTTAAGCTTTGCTCCACATGTTATTCATTCATCATAAACCATATCTTGGATTAAGGGGGAGCTTAATTTCAACCTTATACCTTAGTTCAAGATACAACCAATTTAACTCTTTCATGCAAATTTATGAAGTTTTCTCTTTTTGATGTATGTCAAAGGGGGAGAAGGAATGCTTAAGTTAGAACTCACATTGGAAATATGATTATGTGCATGAATGTTTAAGTTAGAATTCATATTGGAAATATGATTATGTGCATGTGTTAAAGACCTAACTTAAATGATTGCTAAACATCAAAAAGGGGGAGATTGTTGGTGCAACAATGCCCCAAGCATTTATATGTTTTGATGTTTGGATAATCATCTTAGTTAGGCAATGCTTTGTGATCTAAATTGTGAACATGTTTAAGTGACAGGAAAATCCAAGTATGAAGACTTGGTAAAGGCAAAGTCCAAGTGTGATCTTGGCAAAGGAAGTCCAAAGGAAAGTTTTGGTAGCGTAAGTCCAAGCATGTAGTCTTGGCAACGTAAAGTCCAAGCACGCTTTGGCAAAGGGAAACCCAAGACATGAAAAAACCGAAGGAAGCTCTTTAAAGCAGGTGCAAAGGATGAACAAGTCGCGGACTCGGAGGGATCCTGGAGGCACAAGGCTTAAGGAAGAGCTAGAAGGTTGAGTCTAGGTCTAGGGAGTCAATTCAAGTATGAATTATTCATACTTGATGAGTATCAGTCGACTGATACGATGTATCAGTTAACTGTTAAGGTGCTCGACTTAGTCAGGCTGAAGAGTCGACAAGCGATCATTTAGTCATGGCGTATGATCGATGTCGCCATCGATCGCCGACTCGATACAATGATCGATCAAGTTAAACACGGGCACAAAATGGAGTCTCACTCGACTGTGCGCCGTGATCACTCGACTGATCACTCCATCAGTCGACTGATGGATGGATCAGTTGACTGATGAGCGTGTCGTTGGATGATGACGATTATGAATCTCACAAATCTGACTGTTTAGAAGTCGTTAACCGTGACGACAGTCGACTGATGCTGTACATCAGTCGCATGATCATGCCCCAATGGGAAAAATAACCCTCTCTATATAAAAAGAGGGCTTGTGGTGGTTGAAGGGGTTAATGCTTACATTTTGATCATCCTCTCAAGCCTCCACGAATTTTCCAAGCTTTCTAGTGTTTTCATTCCCCTCCTCTTCTCTAAACTTCATCTTCATCTTTTGTAAGAAGAGGAGGGTTGTTGTAAAAAGAAAGCTTCTTAGTAAGATTGATTAGGGTTGATCCACTTTAAGGATCACCGTGGAGTAGGAGCGTTATCTCCGAACCACGTAAAGGATTTGTGTTAGCATTGTGTTTTCATTTCTTTTACTATTGTTTTTTTTGTTGTGCTTCCATTAATCATCTTTGTAGAAACGAAAATAAGCTATTCACCCCCCTCTAGCTTCCAAGGATTCCCTACACTTTGGTTGGTTGAAATGCACTTGGAGACTCTGATTTGCAACAGCAAATCGCCCCAAAGCCCTAAAAAACTGTTAGTGTTTTCCTCCTCCTTAAGTTCTATTTAAAGCTGCAACTTGGGCTGGAAATCGCCGATCAATTGACTGCTTGGGACCATCAGTCGACTGATGACACTGTTGTTGTGAGACAACTGTGTAATCCACGCTGGAAAAATCCAACAGATAGGACATCAGTCGACTGATCATGTCCATCAGTCGATTGATGGAGCCTTCACTCGACTGCTAACCCCAACAGTCGAGTCAGACTCCATTCTGTGCCCGATTTCTCAAGCACCAGTCGACTGATCACAAGATCAGTCGACTGCTCGGCCAATTAGTCGACTGCCTTCCTCTGGAAGTCGATGCTAGGCCAATTCTCGCAGTCAAACCCTAGTTGACTCACACCAGTCGACTACCATATGACACCAGTCGACTGGCATACCTCAAACATGAGGTTTTAACCCAAGTATGGTGCCCCCATACTTGCTAAACCACCCTTAGCCTTGACCTAAGCCTTCTAGTCACCTCCATCAGCCTCATGCCTCTCGGATCCCTCTAAGTCATCCATGACTTATTCATCCATTGCGCTAGCCTTCAGGTGCTTCCATCAGCTATGTCATGCTAACGATGTCTACACCGCCAAGGTACATTGGACTTATGCTACCAAGACTCCGCTTGGACTTTACGCTGCCAACCATTGGACTTATGCTGCCAAGACTCCCGCTTGGACTTTCCCTTTCCAACCCATGTTGGACTTTCCATGCCAAGACCCATGCTTGGACTTTTCCTTGCCAACCCATGTTGGACTTTCCATTTCCAAGACCCATGCTTGGACTTTACATGCCAAGTACTCAAGACTTGGACTTTCCAAATGCCAAGTGTCCCACTTGGACTTTTTGTGCCAAGTACCCAAGACTTGGACTTTCCCTTGACAATCACATTGTCATATGTTTTTGTCGAACATCAAAACATCTCTCGAGTCAAGCTCGAGTCCTCGTCAATTGTGACCTAGGCCGATTGCACCAACACTAGGCAAAATGACCAAGACTCCATTTAGTGGACATGTCTAACGAGCTACTGATTTGTTAGAACTCATACATACTTATGTATATGGGCCTTTCAATGTAGCAGCTAGAGGAGGCTATTAGTACTTCATTACTTTTACTGATGATTTCAGTAGATATGGATATGTGTATCTTATGAGACACAAATCCGAATCCTTTGAAAAGTTTAAAGAATTCAAGAATGAAGTACAAAACCAACTTGGTAAGAGTATTAAAGTGTTTCGATCAGATCGAGGTGAGGAATACCTTAGCCAAGCTTTTCGTGACTATCTTAATGAGTTTGTGATTAGATCTTAACTCACTCCATCTGGAACACTACAGTGGAATGGTGTATCAGAAAGGATAAATTATACATTATTAGATATGGTACAATCCATGATGAGTCACATGAATCTTCCTTCTTTCTTTTGGGGATATGCTTTAGAGACAACTGCTTTCCCACTTAACTGCATCCCATCTAAGGCAGTCATAAAGACACCATATGCGATAAAGGCTGGGAAGAGTACCAAGATGTCTTTTATGAAGATTTGGGGATGTGAGGCTTATGTTCGATGTCAAGTCTTCGATAAACTAGGCCCCAAATCAAACAAGTGCTACTTTGTAGGATATCCTAAGGAAACGAAAGGATATTACTTCTACAATCCCATGATGGCAAAGTGTTTGTCATTAGAAATGAAGTATTTCTAGAAAGAGATTTCATCTATAGAAGAACTAGTGGGAGTAAAATATATCTTGAAGAAATTCAAGATAAAGATAGCACTGAGATGGAAATTGAACAGGCACCATAAAGTGTTGTGGATGATAAGATTGTTACACAAGAAGTTGTGGAGCAACAACCTGTTCAAGTAGACCAACCTCTTCGCAGGTCTGATAGGATACATTGTCAGCCTGAGAGATATTCATTTTTCTTGTCTGACAATGATGACGTTATGCTTGTTGAGTTGAACGAGCCTACATCCTATCAGGAAGCTGTGATGATCCTAGATTCTGAGAAATAGCTAGAGGCCATGAGATCCGAAATGGAATCCATGTACACTAACCAAGTATGGACTTTGGTTGATCCACCTGAAGGGGTCAAACCCATTGGGTGTAAGTGGGTCTTTAAGAGAAAGACTGACATGGATGGTCTTATACATACCTATAAAGGGCGATTGGTAGCTAAAGGTTTCAAACAGATTCATGGTATTGACTATGATAAAACTTTTTCACCAGTTGCGATGCTTAAGTCCATTCAGATCATGCTTGCTATTGCAGCTTACCACGATTATGAGATCTGGCAAATGGATGTCAAAACTGTATTTTTGAATGGAAACCTTCTCGAGGATATGTACATGACACAACTTGAGGGTTTTGTAGATCCAAAGCATGCTGGCAAGGTATGCAAGCTGCAAAGGTCCATTTATAGTTTAAAGCAAGCATCTAGAAGTTGGAATCTTTGATTCGATGATGTGATCAAACAGTTTAGTTTCATCAAGAATGAAGATGAACCTTGTGTCTACAAGAGGGTTAGTGGGAGCATAGTTATTTTTCTTATCTTGTATGTTGATGACGTACTTCTCATGGGAAACAACATCCCTACGCTGCAGTCTGTGAAGACTTGGCTTGGGAATTGTTTCTCAATGAAGAACTTAGGTGAAGCAGCCTATATTTTAGGCATTAAGATCTATAGAGATAGATCTAAGAGATTGTTTGGCTTAAGTCAGAGTGCATACATTGACAAGGTGCTTAAACGTTTTGCCATGTAGAATTCTAAGAAGGGATTTCTGCCAATGTCACATGGTGTGAGCATTTTGAAGGCTCAATCCCCTTCTTCTAAGGAAGAAAGGGAACATATGGATCAATCCCCTTCTTCTAAGGAAGGCAGTCGACTGTTGATTGACAGATTCGACTTCCAACGCTGATTTCGAGTAAACAAGGATGTTTAGCCTATGTTTCAACTATGTTAGGCTACCCTAACTGCTCCTAACCCTAGGATATGTTTTGGAAAGCATTTGAAAGGGTGAAAATCCATTGGATATGGATTAGTAGAGTTGTTTAGAGGTATGTATCAATTTTAAGGTGTGTGAAAATTCAAGTTTGAACTTTTACCCTTAATATTGATGGTTTAGTGTTCTTATTGGCTTAAGGACTCTCCAAGGACATTGTTGGTGCAATGGTCAAGGGGGAGCAAGCCTTTAGGGGGAGGTTATCCATCATGGGATGATGGATGTGTTCTTTCTCATGAGGGGGAGAATTTGGAGAAGTGAGGATTGCCTCTCTTTAGTGATATGAGACTTATCACTAGGAAGAGTGAAGACATCCTAGATGTTTCTGGACCAAGGGGGAGATTATAAGATCTCATTGGGATATGAGACATTGACACCCTTGGGGAGAGTACCATTTTGATGTCAAAAGGGGGAGAATTGATGTGGGAGAATTGATAAGAGAAGTTGAGATTCCCAATTTGGACGATTGGGAGGATTGGATTGAGTTAGTGTTCTAACTCAAAGATGTTGGTTTTTGTCAAACATCAAAAAGGGACAGATTGTTGGTGCAATCAGCCCAGGCCATGATTGACGAGACTCGAGTTGGACTCGAGTAGTATTTTGATATTTGATATTGATGTTTGACAAAGGAGTTGACCGTTGTTTGACAATGGGTTGACTAGATGGTTGACTTGAGGTTGATTATAATAGAGAAGTCCAAGTGGGACACTTGGCAATGGAAAGTCCAAGTCTTGGGTACTTGGCATGGAAAGTCCAAGCTTGAGTCTTGGCAATTAGAAAGTCCAACATGGGTTGGCAAGGGAAAGTCCAAGCTTGAGTCATTTGTTAGTAATATATGAGAAGTGTCCTAAGGCAATCACCTTATGTTTAGAAGATTCGTTGACCGCTAGAGGGGGGGGGGGTGAATAGCTCGTTTCGATACGTCGATGGAATTTGTTCGCGATGCTTGCTACAAATGATTAGTGCGCAGTAGAAATAAAGCAATAACAATATACAAACACGTAAACACAACTATGTAATGTGATTCAGAACCGAATGGTTCCTACTCCACGGATCGAGCTCAAACAAGCTCTAGCGATGCCACAAACACCACTAAACAATAAAAACTCCTTTTCGGAACAATCCGGAGGTGGAGAAACCTCGTACAATGATTACAAACATAATACAATAAGAATACAAGAAAGATATAAATGAAATACACAAGAACACATAAAGAACACTTTACAAATTCGCTTTTGGAAGCTTGATTGTTTGGTTGCTTGAAATGCACTTGGAGACCTTGAATTACACCAGAAATTCACCCCAAAAGCTCCCAAGAACCGATGCTCCAAACCTCCTCCATGAGCTCCATTTAAAGCTGCTGCCTGGGCTGGAAATCGCCTATCAGTCGACTGCTTGGGATCATCTATCGACTGATGACACTGTTGCTGTGAGACAACGGTGTGATCCACTGAAAAGACCCAACCCAGTATGTGTATACTTAATCCCTAGTCACACATCAATATTACCCTTTATACATAAAAGCGAAATGCACGGCACAAAATTTATTTTATTCCATCCAGTTTAGCAGTCTCAATTACACACTTAACCCTCACAACTCAAGAAAAAATGTAACATCACAAACATCTCCTCAACTGAAAACCACTGGTTCATAGATGCCCTGAGCAAAGGTGTGTCATGCTCATCATCATCTCCTCAGTTACACCACCTCCGCTTCGTGCATCTCGATCTAGGTATCCTGTTCCCTACCTGAAATTGTTATGTGACATCATGAGTTCACAGCCCAGTAAGTAGATCAATGACAAGGATATAGCATAGGGAGGACAAATTCAAAAGAAAACATATATCTTTACAACTGTAAATGTAAACTACTGTAGCTCAACATACATTTTCGGTTACACTTTCTGTAAGTCAATATGAAACATAACCAATACTTTTAACATCATGTCATTATAACAGGTACAGCGAACCCAATCATTCCTTTCGGTTATGCTAACTGTACCTAAACATAAACCCTCGTGGTACCTCACATTATGCATTTAACATGCTGAGCCAGTCAAAAACCTTATTTTCTTGTGCAATCCTGAGGTACCTCTAGAAAGAAATTAAGGGAATCAGTCCATCCATATCAACATTAATTTGGGTGGGCCCTCCCCGGAGCTCAACCCGGGGAGCCCAACCCGTCCAGGCACCACTAATGTTCATGTACATACAGTTAGCTATATAAGAGTTTTCTGTCATTTTCTATCATACTCAGTCACAGAAAGATAACTTAGAACATCATGGGTGAACATTTGTAACTAAATATATAGCATCTAACCTCATACCCAGGTAGATTGTAATTACGCTTCATATACATATAGCATCTAACCTCATACACAGGTAGATGATAATTACACACATATACATATAGCATCTATCCTCACACACAGGTAGATGATAGTATAACTTATTTACATAACATCAGTGCACAAGAAAGATTCGGATAACAATTAACTAAAAATAATAACAGTAATCATCATGGGTGGACAATTATATATATTTATCTATATATAGCACCTAACCTCACACACAGGTAGATGGTAAGTACACACATATACATATAGCGTCTAACCTCATACACAGGTAGACAATATTTATCACATATTATATATCATTTACAGCATTAAGAAAAATCTCATAAAGGATTAACTAAACATCTGATCGAGAACATATATGGCGGACTCATCTACGTACATAAAGCTCAGATATCCAAATTTTTTTACATCCCCCCTATACATCCAATCAACACGACCCACAAACTCTAACAGTGAACGATTTCACCTTCCACGACCCAACCCTTATAAAATGTCCAACCAACACTAAGGAAATAAACTAGATCAACAATGAACTAATTAAATAACACGCTAATTCAAAACCGTATCAACAGCTTCCTTACCTCGTCCCCACCACTCATCGCACAAAGATCCAACAAAGAATATATACAGAACATCAATCTTTACACAACCAAAATATTCCACCCCTTGATTTAAATTCGGTTCATCAATCGATTACCATTTTGAAATCAAAAACAATAATAACCGAAATCTAAACCACATCTAAATCACAGTTGCAATTTAGCTCACCTTCTAGTCTCACACGTAACAATCGGATACCAACCCCAAATCCACCGATTCCAATCCTTCTCCCTCTTTGTTATCTAGGATTTCCACCGCCTCCAGTCCTCTCCCATCGTGACACTAACGATTCTGCCCCAAAAGTTTCTTCCGGCCTCTCTTCCGAAACTTCCCGATCTTCTCCTTCCCTTTCAGTTCACAGTTCCAACAGGCTGATGCCAGTAGGAGATCGCTGGAAAACCACCACAAGCAAGCAAAAGCACACTCCCGACGGAAAATCCTCAACTCAACGGGAAGACTTCTGCCAAGGTGCCTGGTTCCACTCACATTTGGGTCAAGCATCAGGCCTCGACGAAGCCCTCTAAACCTTCCTTAAATGCTTCTGATTCTCCCTTGACCTCTTCAATCTCATCCCACCGGCACACTTCAATCCCTAAGACCCCGACCTAACTCGCTGACCGGCCCCAACGAAAATCGGCTGCACTCACCGCCCTCGCCAACCCTAGCCAAAGACCACTCACCGTGAAGAGGGAGGAGGAAGGTCGGTGTAGCTCCGGCAGGTGGGCGTCGACTCCGGCGGCAGGGATTCGGCGATCGCCTTTCGTCGACTGCGGCGGCTCGCGGAAGAAAGTGGGTCGCGTGAATGGAGGCGAAGGGAAAAAGAAGAAAATAAGAAAAAGAAATAAATAGGGTTTGGCCGGTTAAATAGGGTGGTTTAGGGTTTTTTCCCTTTTTATGCCCCCAAACGGTGATTATTTAGGGTGTACCAGACCCCGACATTTATCCACCTTTTCGATGACATTCGCCCATGTATTTTTACCATTTTATCATGGTTATTATTATTATTTTTTTTTTTTTTTTGAGACTTGACAACTCTTCCCCCCTAAAACAAAGAATTTCATCCTCGAAATTTGACTTACCAAATAGTTCAAAGTAACGGTCACGCATATCTTGCTCGGTCTCCCAGGTAGCTTCCTCTATTTGTTGATTTCCCCATAAAACTTTCACCATCCTGATTTCTTTATTCCTCAGCTTCCGCGCCAGCGATCCAATATCTCGCTCGTATTACCTCGTAGGATAGATCCGTGTCCACTGTATGGCTTCATACCCAATCACATGTGCGGGATTGGAAAGGTACCTCTGAGCATGGATACATGAAACACATTATGAACTCCGCCGAGTTTGGTGGTAGCGCAACTCGGTATGCTCGTGTTCCAATCCGATCGAGGATCTCAAAAGGCCCAATATACCTCGGACTAAGTTTGCCCTTCCTTCCAGAACCGCAAGATTTCTTCATGGGTGACACTTTGAGAAATACATGGTCTCCCACTGTGAACTCTAGGTCCCTCCTTCGACAATCAGCATAACTCTTTTGGCGACTCTGTGCCGACTGCATTCTGTCCCGGATCTTTGCTACTAGTTCTACAGTTTGTGTCACCGTCTCTGGACCCAGAACTGCCCTTTCTCCTACCTCTTCTCAGTGTAGTGGGGTTCTACACCTTCTTCCGTATAGCGCTTCATAGGGAGCCATACCGATGGTGGATTGATAACTATTATTATAGGTGAACTCTACCAAGGGCAGTTTGGACTCCCAACTCCCTTTGAAATCTATAATACAAGCTCGTAGCATATCTTCCAAAATCTGAATTACTCGCTCAGATTGACCGTCAGTCTGGGGATGGAAAGCAGTGCTGAAAGCAAGTTTTGTACCCAATCTCGATGCAAACTCTTCCAACCCTGATGTAAATTTTGGATCCCTATCCGATACAATCTATCCGAATTCCATGTAACATTACTATATGTACAACTCGATATTGTATCATAGTGAAAGTGGTTTTCACTCAAAGTGGGTGACTTCACAATCGATCCACAATAACCCACACCGCATTTGATCCCTTAGTCGAGATCGGTAATCCTACCACAAAATCCATGGCAACATTTTCCCACTTCCAGACAGGTATCGGAAGCGGTTCGAGCAGTCCCGCGGGCCTTTGGTGCTCTGCTTTCACCTGTTGACAGGTAAGGCACTCATGGACCATCTTGCTTATGTCTTCATGCCCGCCACCAATATAATAGTCGATATCCTTATACATCTTTGTGCCGCTAGGGTGGATAGAGTACGGGTAGTGTGAGCTTCCTCATGAGATTCTCCTCGTGGATTCACCCTTAGGCACCCATACGCCCTTGTATCGCACTATCCCATCAATCCGAGTAGATGGTGCCCCCTTTGCTTCATCTTTGCTTTCCATTCCATTAACTGCTGATCCGAGGCTTGTTGCGGATCCGATCCCGTAAGTTTGATGTAACCGCGTGCCGCCAACCTAACCTACTCACCGTGCTATCACCTCCACTCTTATCTGCTGAAATTCGATATCAATCTTTCTGGGTGGTCAATCAGAATAGCGTCGCTGCCTCTTGCGACTCAAACAGATCCGCCACCACATTAGCCTTACCCGGTGATAGTTAATATTGCCATAATCTTTTACCAACTCCAACCATCGCTCTGCCGCATATTTAGTTCCTTTTGAGTAAAGAAATATTTCAAACTTTTATGATCTGTGTAGATCTCGTGATCGCTCTCGTAAAGATAGTGTCGCCAGATCTTCAAAGCGAAGACGATAAATCGCTAGTTCCGTGTCATGTGTAGGATAATTCGCTCATGCACCTTCAATCGACGTGATGCATAGGCAATGACCCTCCCGTACATCAATACCGGCCCTAGACCCGCTTTTGGAGGCATCGCTGTACACCACAATTGCCTGTGTTCAAATCGCAAGCACAAAGCATATCATCGCCTTTCCTTTAGCTCCATAAAACTCTTCTCGCACCGAGTAGTCCATTCGCATACCTCACCCCTTCTTGGTCAACGGTCGTGGTAGCGCACTGTGAAAATTCTCAATAAATCTGCGATAATACCCCGCTAGTCCTGTGAAACTTCAATTTCGTAACATTCCTGAGTAGCCCAACTCGGATTGCCTCCACTTTGATCGGATCCACCTCTATTCCTCTCCGAGACTATATGTCCTAAAAATGCTATTTGTCTCATCCAGAAATCGCATTTGCTGAACTTAGCGTATAACTGCTTATCCTTCAGAGTCTGCAGTACCAGCGTCAGATGTTGTCGGTGCTCTTCGCGACTCTGAGAGTAAATTAGTATATCATCGATGAAGATAATCACAAACTGATCCAGGTATGGCTGGAAAATCCGGTTCATCAAATCCATAAAGGCTGCGGGGGCATTAGTGAGTCCAAACGGCATAACTAGAAACTCATAATGACCATATCGAGTTCTGAAGGCAGTTTTATGAACATCTTCTCCTTTCACCCTCAATTGGTGGTACCTCGACCTCAAGTCAATTTTTGAGAATACCGCTGTTGCTCGTAGTTGATCGAACAGATCATCGATTCTAGGCAACGGTACTTATTCTCGATCAGAATCTTCAACTCTCGGTAGTCAATGCACAACCGCATTGAACCGTCCTTCTTACGGACGAACAACACTGGCGCTCCCCAGGGTGACACACTGGGTCGGATGAAACCTTTATCCAGTAGTTCTTGTAGTTGCTCCTTCAATTCCTTCATTTCGGTGGGTGCCAGGCGGTACGGTGCTTTAGACACGGGGTGGTTCGATATTAATTCTATCCCAAACTCAACCTCCCGACAGGGGTAATCCCGCAATATCCTCTCGAAATACATCGGAGAAATCTCGGACTACCTCTACTTCTTCCATACTTGGTTTAAAAGTCTCAGAACTTCCCATTATGTTGACTAGAATTCCGTTACACCCCTTACTTAACATTTTCTGAGCTTTACATGCTGATATAATAGGTAGATGACTCAACGTGGAGGTTGCATTGAAGATGACAAATCCATCATTTTGTAGTTTCAGTTTAACCGTCCTTTGTTTACAGTCGATAATGGCCTCGTACCGGGTCAACCAATCCATACCCAGAATTACATCAAAGTCCACCATCTCTAATACAATAAGTTCGGCGTATACTGTATAGTTCTGCATCCTTATCGGACAGTTCCTCACTATTCTATTGCTGGTCAGATCTTCCTCTGAAGGCAAGGACACGTATAACCTGTGAGCCATCGATCACATGAAATACCTAGTTTTGCAACGTAGGCCACCGATATGAAAGAGTGTGTAGCTCCAGAATCTATTAAGGCATGAGCGTGTAGGTTGACAATAGAAATTCTACCTGATAATGGCCGAATCCGGATCCACCGCTCTGTGTCATAGCATACACCCGCTCTAGTTGGCTCCTTGAGCCGAGGGCGCTTCATAGCAAAGTGCCTGCACTTCTTGCAGACTTGTAGCACACATCTTTACCCACCAAACACCGACTGCATGAGTCTTATCGCACTTGGGACACCGAAGTTTTGCTTTCACCCTTGAGAACCGTATGGTCGATCGGTCGGGCTCTGGTCGCTGCCGTGGTCGCTGGCTCAAATCGCGGGTCGCTTCCTCGAAATCGCTCGGTGCAAACCTCTTCGACTGACGCAGAGGTTCCTCCTCGTAACTAGACCTCTCAGTCTGCATTTCCTTTATCATGTCATTCCTGTCCCCCTTCGCCATTAGAGCTCGATCCACACCTCAAGGTGGTAACTCGACTCACCCCGACGTCATGGCGAATGGTGCCTCAATCCTCAAAGTGAAATGTTTTAGCTCTCTCAAGTTAATCGCAATCATAGGTACAAAATACCGCCCCTTCTCAAATTCCTTGACATACTCAGCCACTGTTCGGTCCCCTTGGCGAAGCTCTAGGAATTCTCTGGCCATTCGGGTTCTGGTGTCAGCAGTAAAGTATTTACCATAAAATACCTCCTTGAATTCAACCCAAGTAGTTGTAGCTAAATCCACCGCTGAACGTGCACCCTCCCACCATATCCGAGCATCGCCCCGCAACATGAATATGGCGCACCTCACCTTGTCAGCATCAGTAAGCTGCATGAAGTCATATATCGTCTCCAATGATCGAATCCATCCTTCTGCCACAATCGGGTCTGAGCTTCCCTTAAACTCTGTCGGTCCAAGGTCCCTGAACTGCTTATAAATTGGGTTCACACTGGCTGTGGGACCACTGTGGGTGTTTCCATGCTCCCTGGCTCTCAGCAGCTGTTGGATCTGTTCCCCCTGAATCCGACTCTGTTCCTGCATAATTGCGGCAAGATCAGCGAGAAACTGACTATTCTGCCCCGCTTCACCATTGTTTCTTCGGCCCGTCATTCTCCTATAAAACCCAATACCTGTATCGTTATCTCCAATTTGTACATAAACCTAAACATGATTACATTAAGACTACTACTTGAAAAGTAAATTTAAAGCTTACAAACGCGGAGATGGATGTATCTGAGTCCTTGATGAGATTGCATGCACACACTATCCTTTGCGATCGTTTGCTCTGATACCAACTGAAAAGACCCAACCCAGTATGTGTATACTTAATCCCTAGTCACACATCAATATTACCCTTTATACATAAGAGCGAAATGCACGCCACAAAATTTATTTTATTCCATCCAGTTTAGCAGTCTCAATTACACACTTAACCCTCACAACCTAAAGAAAAAAAAAACAAAACATCACAAACATCTCCCCTCAATCTGGAAAACCCAGGTTCATAGATGCCCCGGACAGTGTGTGTCATGCTCATCATCATCTCCTCAGTTACACCACCTCCGCTTCGTGCATCTCGATCTGGGTATCCTGTTCCCTACCTAAAATTGTTATGTGACATCATGAGTTCACAGCCCAGTAAGTAGATCAATGACAGGGATATAGCATAGGGAGGACAAATTCAAAAGGAAACATATATCTCTACAATCAGAAATGTAAACTACGTAGCTCAACATACATTTTCTGCTACACTTTCGTAAGTCAATATGAAACATAACCAATACTTTTAACATCATGTCATTATAATAGATGCAAAGTGAACCCAATCATTCCTTTCTGCTATGCTAATCGCATCCTAAACATAAACCTCGTGGTATCTCACATTATGCATTTAACATCCGAGCCTACCAAAACCTTATTTTCTTGTGCAATCGAGGTACCTCTAGAAAGAAATTAAGGGAATCACCATCATCATCAACATTAATTTGGGTGGGCCCTCCGAACTCAACCCGGGAGCCCAACCCGGCCTGTGCACCACTAATGTTCATGTACATACAGCTTAGCTATATAAGAGTTTTTCATCATTTTCTATCATACTCAAATACAGAAAGATAACTTAGAACATCATGGGTGAACATTTGTAACTAAATATATAGCATCTAACCTCATACCCAGGTAGATGGTAATTACGCCCATATACATATAGCATCTAACCTCATACACAGGTAGATGATAATTACACACATATACATATAGCATCTATCCTCACACACAGGTAGATGATAGTATAACTTATTTACATAACATCAGTGCACAAGAAAGATTCGGATAACAATTAACTAAAAATAATAACAGTAATCATCATGGGTGGACAATTATATATATTTATCTATATATAGCACCTAACCTCACACACAGGTAGATGGTAAGTACACACATATACATATAGCGTCTAACCTCATACACATGTAGACAATATTTATCACATATTATATATCATTTACAGCATTAAGAAAAATCTCATAAAGGATTAACTAAACATGCTGACTAAGAACATATATGGCAGGACTCATCTACAGACATAAAGCTCCTGTATATCCAAATTTTTTTACATCCCCCCTATACATCCAATCAACACGACCCACAAACTCTAATAGTGAACGATTTCACCTTCCACAACCCAACCCTTATAAACTGTCCAACCAACACTAAGGAAATAAACTAGATCAACAATGAACTAATTAAATAACACGCTAATTCAAAACCGTATCAACAGCTTCCTTACCTCGTCCCCACCACTCATCACAAGACAAAGATCCAACAAAGAATATATACAGAACATCAATCTTTACACAACCAAAATATTCCACCCCTTGATTTAAATTCGGTTCATCAATCGATTACCATTTTGAAATTAAAAACAATAATAACCGAAATCTAAACCACATCTAAATCACAGTTGCAATTTAGCTCACCTTCTAGTCTCACACGTAACAATCGGATACCAACCCCAAATCCACCGATTCCAATCCTTCTCCCTCTTTGTTATCTAGGATTTCCACCGCCTCCAGTCCTCTCCCATCGTATCAGCCTAACGATTCTGCCCCAAAAGTTTCTTCCGGCCTCTCTTCCGAAACTTCCCGATCTTCTCCTTCCCTTTCAGTTCACAGTTCCAACAGGCTGATGCCAGTAGGAGATCGCTGGAAAACCACCACAAGCAAGTAAAAGCACACTCCCGACGGAAAATCCTCAACTCAACGGGAAGACTTCTGCCAAGGTGCCTGGTTCCACTCACATTTGGGTCAAGCATCAGGCCTCGACGAAGCCCTCTAAACCTTCCTTAAATGCTTCTGATTCTCCCTTGACCTCTTCAATCTCATCCCACCGGCACACTTCAATCCCTAAGACCCCGACTCCAACTCGCCGACTGTCCCCAACGAAAATCACGCACTCACCGCCCTCGCCAACCCTAGCCAAAGACCACTCACCGTGAAGAGGGAGGAGGAAGGTCGGTGTAGCTCCAGCAGGTGGGCGTCGACTCCGGCGGCAGGGATTCGGCGATCGCCTTTCGTCGGCTGCGGCGGCTCGCGGAAGAAAGTGGGTCGCGCGAATGGAGGCGAAGGGAAAAAGAAGAAAATAAGAAAAAGAAATAAATAGGGTTTGGCCGGTTAAATAGGGTGGTTTAGGGTTTTTTCCCTTTTTATGCCCCCAAACGGTGATTATTTAGGGTGTACCAGACCCCGACATTTATCCACCTTTCCGATGACATTCGCCCGTGTATTTTTACCATTTTATCATGGTTATTATTATTATTATTTTTTTTTTGAGACTTGACATCCACGTTGGAAAAATCCAACGGATAGGACATCAGTCGACTGATGGAGCCTTCATTCGACTGCTAACCCCAGTGGTCGAGTCCGACTCCATTCTGTGCTCGAATTCTCGAGCACCAGTCGACTGATCATCAGATCAGTCAATTGCTCAAGCCAGCAGGTGACTGATCACCTCTATCAGTCGATTGCTAGGGCACTTCCCGCAGTCAAACCCTAGTTGACTCACACCAATCGACTACCACATGGTCCCAGTCGACTTATACACCTCAAACATGAGGTTTAAACCCAAATATGGTGCCCTCATACTTGCTAGACCACCCTTAGCCAAGACCTAAGCCTTCTAGCCACCTCTATCAATCTCGCGCCTATCAGATCCCTCCAAGTCATCCATGACTTGTTCATCCATACGCTAACCTTCAGGTGCTTCCATCGGCTATGTCATGCTAACGGTGTCTACACCGCCAAGGCACATTGGACTTACGCTGCCAATAATCCGCTTGGACTTTACGCCGCCAACCATTGGACTTATGCTGCAAAGACTTCACCCTTGGAGTTTACGCCGCCAATATCAAACCCCCTTGGACTTTCCAAATGCCAAGTACTCAAGACTTGGACTTTCACCTCCAAGACTACACCCTTGGACTTATGTGGCCAAGACTATACCCTTGGACTTTCCAAATGGCAAGACTCAAGCTTGGACTTTCCCTTGCCAACCCATGTTGGACTTTCCATGCCAAGACCCATGCTTGAATTTTCTTCATCACATGGTCACCCTAGTCAACCATCAAAATCCCCTCGAGTCAAACTCGAGTCTGGTCAATCATGACCTAGGTCGATTGCTCCAACAATCTCTCCAAAATATTATCAGACATCAATGTCAAACATCAATGTCAAATGTCAAACATCAAAACATTTCTTGAGACAAACTCGAGTCTGGTCAATCATGACCTAGGCCGATTGCACCAACAATCTCCTCCTTTTTGATATTTGACAAAAACACATACCTTTGAGTTAGAACACTAACTCAAATTCCCTTACAAATTATCCCAAATTGGTAATTTCACTTTCTCCCCCTTTTTGACATACATCCAAAAGGTTCTCTCCAAGGAGGTCAATGTCTCATGTCCCAATGAGATCTTACAATCTTCCCCTTGGTCCAAAAATACCTAGGATGCCTACTATCTTCCTAGTGATAAGTCCCACATCACTCAAGAGAGGCAATCCTACATACTCTCCCAATTTCCAAATTGGGTATCTAAAAAAAAAAATTCCCATTCCCCCCTTATGAGGAAAAATACCATCCATCATCCCAAGATGGATACCTCCCCTTAAAGGCATGCTCCCCCTTGACCATTGTACCAACAAAATCCTTGGGAAGTCCCTAAGCCAATAGAAACTCTAAAACCATCAAAAATAAGGTCTAAAGTTCAACATTGAGCTTTCCCATACCTTAAATTTGATACATCACCCTAAAACCTTTTCTAATCCATATTCAATGGATTTTTACCCTTTATAATGCTTCCCAAAGCATATCCTAGGGTTAGGAGTGGTTAGGGAACTTTACCGTAGCTGAAAATGGGCTAAACAACCTTGTCTTTTCCCGAAATCAGCCCGACAGTTGAGTCTCTCAGAAATCAGTCGACCGCCGTGCTCATCAGTCGACTTCCAACATGGGCAGTCGACTGATAACTGAAAAAAATTTGATTTTTAGTTATCAGAAATAAAATTGCAAAAAGTATAAGTAATTATATGTAATTCAAAAAATTGTGAAAATTCATACATATATTACTTATAAGCAATACAATGGGTGAAAAATATTTGAAAAATATTTTACCCATAAAATATTGAAATTGATACAAAGTTCAAAAGTGAAGAAAAACTTCAATATTTTAGCTCACTTTGTATCAACTTCATCAATGGTGATTGCTATCAAAACTTCACCAAGGTTTTCTAAAAGGATTTTAAAATGATTTTGAAAACCTATATTGGATCATATTCTTTGTGCTTAATGTACATGACTTGAATATAAGCTTTCCCAATGATCCACAAATACAATAAGATGAGTTTAAGTTCATCTAGATGCAAAAACTATGCACATTGAAATTAGCTCATATCCTATCATCTCACATATATCTAGGGTGTATAAAACACACAAAAGTCAATGTGATGTGAGATGTGGGTTTTATTTATCCTAATCTAGGGTTTCATCCATTCTCTAAGGCAACACTACATGATTCCCTTATAAATGGGACTCCAAGTCATGCCATTGTCCTTAAATCAATTTTAATCAAATGAATGAATGATCATGGCATAAATAATAACATAATTAAGCATGACCAATGATCTTGATGTCATGGCATATGATATAATCTAAAAATACATGACATTAAACCTTAATCCTAAACATGATCATGACATATAAATGATAAAAATAAACATGATGTCATGACATAGTATATGACAAACAAAATATGGCAAATAAAATGTATAGGTATAATAATACCTAAATTTTAATATTAATTTCCATTTGATATAATTAGTCTCATTTTTCCATATTATCAATTATTCCCAAAGTGTGCCAAAAACCCAAAATGGCACACTAAGACCTCTAAACCTAAATTGTGCCAATTGATTTTTCATAATTCCAAAAATGTATTGGTACATCCTAAAATCTTTTAGAATCATAATATCAAATATATTTCGAAGATACCTATTGTTGGGATGTATACTGAAAAGTCTATCTTTTGTATGAACATCTTTATTTTGAAATAAGAATCACATGATCATTGTTTGCATATTTATGGTGATGCATATTGTCTAATACATTACATTGTAGATAACATGGTGTGTGGTGTCACATGGGAGATCATGTTATTGACTCCTTGTAAAGTATAAGTATAGGCTCACAACCGATATAGCTTTGGATAAACCATTGGTATAGATGTAGTGTGATTTGGTATTGGTTTGTCTTGACCATAGAATCACACTAGTACACTTTGTGTGTATTGAGTAGGACCAACTTAGACGTGATTCGATTTATTGCTGACTACATAATCGAATCAGACCTCAGATATTATATTGTACATGCTCTTAATCCCGATATAATAACAGGCACATATACTTAGTATTCATTTCTTTGATTTACCAATGGGCGAGATTTATAGATTAAATCGATAGGCTCGGTAAGTTGGGAAATGATATTATTTATATGGTGTGCCATTGATTATAGGAGGAAACTGTGTCCTATATATTAGGATGATGATGTCCCATTGAGGAGCTCATAAGGTTCATCATGTAAACCCTGCAAGTGGACTTGGTTCGGCATGATGAAAAGGTTGAGTGGTACTACTCATGGAATTAGATGTTGATTAATTAATGGTCAGTAAATTAATTAATCGACGGACATTCGAGATCTTAAACACGGAGAGAAAATGTACATATAATATATGGAGCCCATATTAACTTATGGGGGTTGGTGAGGTAGATCAATGATAATCCTTTAGTGGATTGGATTATCATTAATGGATCGGACTTTATGTGGGCTTGATTCATTGGGTGGCCAAGATCCAACTCCACCTCATGGTCCCTATTGTAGCCTATTAAAACCTCATGAAGTCTAGATCCAATGGATGAAAACAAAACTCTAGATCCAAAGGTAGAGATTAAAATCTCTATATTTGACGGTTGAGATTAAATCCCTAGAACCAATGGTGGAGATTAAAACAAGACTTATCCCTAACTCTATAAAAGGAGAGGAGGGGGTGGGCAGCAAGTAGAATCCCATTAGAGATAGGATTAGGGCAAGGGGCAGCAAGCATTGGAGATTAGGGTTAGGGAGTTGGCAACACCAAATAAGGAAAGCTTTTCCTTATCTTCTTCTTCTTCCTTGGTGGCTGGCACCCATACATCCCTTCCCTCCCTTGCCCGACATCAAAACCAGCCCTTCTCCTTCTCCTTGGCCGGTGGAAACAAGGCTTAGAGTCCTCCCTTGGAGCTCTTCGCCGACATCCATCCTTCTCATCCCTTTTCCTTGTTGGCTGGCGGCAAGCATCTAGCTTGGTGCTTGTTGGTTGGCTAAAGGAAGGAGAAGGGTTTTGTTTCTATTCTTTCTCTTGTTCAGAGTCAGCAAGGAAGGAAGATTGGTGATCTAGGAGCTTCGACTTTTGGTAGATCGTCGCCCACACGACGTCCAAAAGGAGGAAGGACATACGATAGAAGATCGAGAGGTATAATACTTGTCTATTTTCTTATGTAACATGTTTATGATTGTTTTCAATTATATATGCATGATATATTCTGTTTTGTGGCTAATATAACTTGGACCCCGAACATAAACACAAAAGCCGGCGATCCGTACATCATCTATTCCGCGGCTATTCGTAGAATAGAGGTTGGTTGCTTGAACAACAAGTTTGTTCAAGTGACTACTCTAATTGAATAGCATGACGATGAAACGGTTGCTTGGGTAATCCCTCTTGTCAAGGATAATTTTTTTTATCCAAGGACGTAGAAGGGATCGCCATGAACAAGCGACCGAGTTGAAGTGGGAAGTGAAGTTTCCTACCTTCAAGTGGTATCAGAGCCACGGTTTCTGATTTTGTGTGTTTAGGATTCGATTACTTTTATGCACTTTTCATATATTATATGTGCCGGATAATAGTAGGATATACGTAGGATAACTCTTTGGTTGCAGGCATAGGATCCAACTATTATGGGCATATGTGTGTATGTGATTGTATGTGTGTAATTGTATATTTTGTTGAATCCTCGGGGTTGACGAGGCTAGTATTTAATTTTTGTAAATTAGATACGACATTGTTTAGCTACTCCTTTTATTTTAGTTTACTTTCGATCTAGATTTCATGTACACTCCCTTGTGGAGTATAGGATCGATGGATGTAAATTAAAATATTTTTTCTCGGCTCGGATCTCCGGATGGCTTGTACATGGCGTAGGGAGGAGCGGACGAGATGGCGATACGACGGAAGACATATTGAAGGCAAAAGCTATAATAGTTGGAAAATTTTTATTTTTCATATTTATTGCTTATTGTTTGATATGCATGTCGTAGGCTAGAAAATTCCTCAATTTCAAATTACTAAGTGGGAGAGGGATATTTTTTAAAATTCCCACGGCCTCCATTATGATTTGACATGTGATGCAAACAAACTTGTGCGTCGGCTCTGAGTGCCTTCCTCCCCATCGGATGAGTTTTTTTGCGGATCACAAGGTCAAATATGGTTATAGGAAATTATTAAGGAGCATGTGTACTTCTCCATCGGAAGGCACATAACCTGAGATAATTACCTTGGTACCGAGTAATGGTGAACACTTAGATACAAATATAAGTATCCTCTCCATCGGAGTCACTGCTTTTATTTGTAGGGCTAAAGAGGAACCAACTATTAATTTTACTTGTCAAAAAGTTAGGTTGACAAGATAGTAAAATTAATGGGTAAACCTCCTCTTACAAATGTAGAAATCGTATACGTCCACACTATCGTGGCATACGATATTCTCGGTGTTTTGAGCTGTTGGTTGATTGTAAAATTTTATTGTTTGAGGAATCAATAATTTTTTGAAATCTAATGTTTTGATCTATGTGATTCTTAGGTTTTCTTTCAAAATGAATTTCAACCCACTTGCTGTGATACTGAAAGAGAATAAACTTACTGGACCCAACTATGTTGATTGGAAGAGGAATCTTGACATTGTTTTGATTGCTGAGGAATACAAATATGTACTCCTCGAAGAGTACCCTCCTAAGCCTGCAGATGATTCTGGGGAAAAGGAGAAGGAGAGTTATAAGAAGTGGATCAAGGCCGATGAGATGACGCGGTGTTACATTTTGGCATCTATGTCAAATGTACTACAACATCAACATCAAGCTATGCCCACTGCTTATGACATGATGCTCAATCTCAAAGAGCTTTTTGAACACCAGAATCAGGCTGCAAGGCAGGAAGCCATGAGGAACTTGATGACGACTACCATGATCGAGGGAACACCCATGAGGGATCATGTTCTCAAGATGATGGCTCATTTAAATGAGTTGGAAGTTCTCGAAGCTGAGATCGATGGGGAAACCCAGGTCGATATCATTTTCCAGTCTCTACCTAGGAGTTTTGAGCAGTTTTGCCTGAACTACAACATGAACAAGAGGTTGTATTCATTGGCGGAGCTTCTGACAGAACTCTAGGCAGTAGAGGGGCTATTTCGTCAGAGTGCTTACGCGCATGCCATGGTCACCCAAAAGGTTTCTACTTCTAAGATGAAAGGTAAGAAGAAGAAGAAACAAGCTGGGGCAAAGGCGGTGGGAGGAACTCACGGAGGAGTAAAGAAGCCGAAAGGCAAGTGCTTCACTTGTAAGTAGACTGGACACTGGAAGAAGGACTGCCCCAACCACAAGCAGAACAAAGGTATATCTTTTGGTCTAGTCATTGAAACATGTTTAGCGGTGTTATCTACCGGCACATGGTGTGTAGATACGGGAGCCACTGATCATGTATGCAATACTTTGCAGGGGTTCTAGTAAACTAGATGACTGACTGAGGGAGAGATTACCGTATACTTGGGCGATGCCACGAAGGTGGCGGCTGTTGCAGTGGGAGACATTTATTTATCTTTTGAGAAAAATAAAGTTTTGGTTCTTAAGAATTGCCTTTATGTACCTTTATTTAGAAAGAATTTAATTTCGGTTTCTAAATTGTTTATGGATGGATATTCTATTTCTTTTAATGACAAAGTTGTTATAAAAAGGAATAGGGACATTATCTGTTCGGGTGCACTGATAGAAAATTTATAGACACTTGAACCAAAAGCTCCCACGATGCAAATAGAAGTTAATAACTCATCTTCTAATTCCAATAAGAGAAAAGAACCTTCGAAGATGAACCAAACATATCTTTGGCATCTTAGGCTTGGTCATATTAACCTAAGCAGAATTCAAAGGTTGATAGCTGATGGACCTCTGGGTTCATTAGTGGTAGAAGATTTCCCAACCTACGAATCTTGCTTGGAGGGTAAAATGACCAAGAGGCCTTTTAAGGCCAAGGGGTATAGAGCCAAAGATGTGTTAGAATTGGTTCATTCTGATTTGTGTGGTCCTATGTCTATCCAGGCTAGAGGTGGTTTTGAGTATTTTGTCTCTTTTATAGACGATTATTCGAGATATGGATACATTTACTTGATGCGCCGCAAGTCTGAATGCTTTGACAAGTTCAAAGAATTCAAGGCTGATGCGGAGAAACGTCAAGGTAAAAGTATCAAGACACTACGACCTGATCGTGGTGGTGAGTACCTCTTGGGAGAGTTTAGGAATTACTTATCAGAGGCTGAGATTCAATCCCAATTTTCTACACCTGGCACACCCCAGCAGAATGGTGTAGCGGAGCGAAGGAATAAGACTCTTATAGAGATGGTTAGATCGATGATGAGTTATTCTGAGTTGCCAGATTCGTTCTGGGGATATGCTCTAGATACAGCGGTGTACATTCTGAACTTGGTTCCACCTAAATCAGTGCCTTCTACTCCCATAGAATTATGGACTGGGCGAAAGCCTAGTCTAAGACATATTCGGATTTAGGGGAGTCCAACACATGTGTTGAAAGCAGATGATGCTAAGTTTGAACCCCGTAAAGAAGTGTGCATGTTCGTTGGCTATCCTAGAGGAACGAAAGGTAGTTTGTTTTATAGTCCTAGAGATCAGAGGGTGATCGTTAGCATGAATGCCAGATTTCTAGAGGAAGACTATGTGATGAACCACAAGCCCATGAGTAAGATTGTTTTGAAGGAATTAAAAGGGGAAGTTGCTTCTTTAGTACCACTAGTACAAGAGGATATACCACAAGTCACTCCACCGCCTATCACAGAGGATACATAGGTGATACCTCGTCGTAGTGGGAGGGTTGTGAGACAGCCTGATAAATTCATTTTCTTGGGAGAATCTTCTGATTTGATCCCTGGCGAACATAAACCTGATCCTTGGACATATGACGAGGCAATCCAAGATGAAGATGTGGTATCTTGGCAAAGTGCAATGAATACTGAGATTGAATCTATGGATTCGAATCAGGTCTGGGAGCTAGTAGAACCACCCGATGGTGTAAAAACCATTGGATGCAAGTGGATCAACAAAAGAAAGAGAGGAATAGATGGGAAGGTTGAGACCTTCAAAGCAAGGCTTGTTGCGAAGGGGTATACTCAGAAAGAGGGTATCGATTATGAGGAGACCTTTTCGTAGGTAGCCATGCTTAAGTCTATCCGGATTCTCTTATGCATTGTTGCTCATATGGATTATGAGGTATGGCAGATGAATGTCAAGACAACTTTCCTTAATGGAAGTCTTGAGGAAAACATCTATATGAAGCAACCAGAGGGATTCATTGCGAAGGGCAAAGAGCATCTTGTATGTAAGCTTAATCAGTCCATTTATGGATTGAAGCAAGCTTCGAGGTCTTGGAACATCTGCTTTGATGAGGTAATCCAGTCTTATGGATTTATTCAAAGTCCGGATGAGTCTTGTGTATACAAGAGATGTGACGGAAACGTAGTGGTATTTCTTATACTATACGTAGATGACATTTTGTTAATTGGCAACAATGTCAAGGTGTTATCGGACGTAAGGGTATGGTTGCCAAACAGTTTGATATGAATGACTTGGGAGAAGTGGGACACATCCTTGGGATCAAGGTTATAAGGGATAGTAAGAAAAGGATGTTGTGCTTATCTCAAGCTTCATACATAGACACTATTATGGATCATTTTAGCATGCAAAACTCCAAGAAAGGTTTTCTATCTTTTAGGCATGGAGTTCCTTTATCTAAGGAGATGTGTCCTAGAACATTTAACGAGATAGAGGACATGAAGGCAGTTCCTTATGCTTCGGCAGTAGGAATCCTCATGTATGCGATGCTATGTACGAGACCAAATATCTACTTTACCATGGGCATGGTCAGCAGATATCAGATTAATCCAGGACAGGGACATTGGACTGCGGTAAATCATATATTGAAGTAACTGAGAAGGACTAGGGATTATATGCTAGTTTACCAGGCAGACCAATTACTCCCTATGGGTTATACGGATTCCGACTTCCAATCAGATAGGGATAACAGTAAGTCTACCTCAGGTTTTGTGTTTACTTTGGGAGGTGGAGCCATTGTATGGAGGAGTGTCAAGAAGAAATGCGTGGCGAACTCTACCATGGAAGCTGAGTATGTGGCGACCTCTGAGGCGGCCAAAGAAGCTGTGTGGCTTAGGAACTTCCTGATGGACTTGGATGTGATTCGTGGTTTGCCCAGAACTATCACAATTTATTGTGATTATAGTGGTGCAGTTGCAAACTTGAACGAACTGTTGGATCGAAGCAGATCGCTAGAGGGGGGGGGTGAATAGCGATAAAACCTTTTTTTCTTTTCTTTTCGTTTGTTCATTAAAACCCGAGTATACAATGAATTGAAGCGGAAAGATAAGCGATAAATAAAAGGAGACAAATGTTTTTTACTTGGTTCATAGCCTTCGGCTACTACTCCAAGGCCCTAGTGGTCCTTGACCATGAACGGAGGGCAAAAACACTAAAGAACTTCTCCTCGTTAGAGGTAGGAGTTAATCGATACAAATAAAACACAAAGCTTGAGGTAGAGGGACACTCCCCCTCTCCTCGTTACGATAAAAGCTCCGAGAAAGTACAGTAATGAATTGAAATAAAAACTTAAACCGACGTAATAAAATGAAAGCAATTAAAACCTAGATGTCGGAGAAGAAGAACTTCGTTGCCGGAAAGTTGTAGCTTGGCGGAGGTTTTTGGAAGCTTAGAATTGATGAAGAAACCCTAGGATAGGCCCTCCTTTTATAGCCTTTGAGCCCCTTTTCGAGAGGAACCCTAGCCAAGTTAGCTGAACAATAACATTATTTCGACGGCCTCCGACCATCCGATCTTGACCTAGACAACCGATGGGATGTCTTGGGTCGGATCTACACTTAAGTCTATCCCCATAAAGAGAATATGACCTCACTTACACTCACACACACACGAGCTTACCTCGATACTTACTGTGTCGCTTTCACTTTCGGCCTTCCACTCAATTCCTTCGGTTCCCTCCGAAGTCACTCGAGTGTCACCCGACCACCGCGACTTCCTCCGGGTGTCACTAGCCTTCAGCTCCAGCTATAGCACTTTTCTGCATACTTGATTCAGCTCGTGAGATAACGATATGAGCTTAACTTTGTATCATTTGCTATAATCAAAACTCAAGTTCGACTTTGGTGCCTACTGCACCAACAATCTCCCCCTTTTTGATCTATGGCAAACCACACACAAAGTTAAGAAAATAGTATGCATGAAGAATAATAATGTGTATGAGAAACAAAAATGAAGATTAAGTTGGAGTAGTAAAGATTTTCTTCAAGTACTCCCCCTTGAGGAAACCTCCCCCTCGATCGAGGGTGAGTCTTGAAGAAAGACCTTAGTCCTCCCCCTCGAGGGTTGCTATTTAAGTAATTAACATTACTTAAAGTTATCCTTAGTAAAGCGTTTAAGTTAAGAGGACTTCTTAACTTTGCCCTTTCTCCCCCTTAAGTAAAACATTAAGGTTTACTTTCTATTTGTTAAGAATAAGTTTTTAAGTTAAGAATTCTCTTAGCTTTTACTTCCTTTTAGTTAACAAAAATGAGTTAAGTGAATTTTCAAGTTAAGTAAATTTTCAAAACTTAAAGTTAATTTTCAAAACTTAAAGTTAAGTAAACATTTACTTAACTTGTGGCCATGTGAATAAATATGAAGTGAGTTAAGTTATCAAAAAAAAAAATTTTTGATCCCTTAACTTTGGCCTTTTTCTCTCCCTTTTGCCATATATCGAAAAGAGTGGGGATGTGTGAAAGACAAAAATAAGTCTTAAATTTAAAGTCCAAGCATGTTCCATATTATTTTGAAAATAATATACTGAAAATAAGCTCATCTATAAAATGTTCGACTCATATTTGGCCTGATTGATATGAAAGATCAACTAGTCCTGGTGAGAGTCAGTTAATATGTATGATTATACTCCATGGTTCATGGCGATGCACTAGCTCTACATCTGGAACTAGGAGTAAGGTCCTAACATCTCACGCCCATCTACGTGGCTAAGTACACAAACACATTAGTCCTATGTGTTGTGAGATGTATTGGCTCCTTAAATCTATAGGTGCATAATATCTAAGGTATGTCCTATGCTAGTTCCATGAAGAATAAAAAGTAAGAAATAGTAGTAAGAAACTATAATTTGCAAGTTTTTATTCTACTACACACATGCCCAATTTTCGTCTTAATAGACTGAATTCGGCTTGGGTAGGGGTTTAGTAAATAGGTCTGCCAAATTAGACTTCGATTCGACGTATTCGAGTTGTATGACTCCGTTGTCCACATGTTCTCGAATGAAATGGTGTTTGACCTCGATATATTTGGTCCTAGAGTGACATATCAGATTCTTAGTAAGGTTAATTGAACTAATGTTATCTACGTGGAGTTTAGTGTTCGTAAAGTCTAACTCAAAGTCGCGGAGAGTGTGCTTCATCCAAAGAAGCTGAGTGACACACTCACCCATTGCGATGTATTCGTCTTCGGTAGTAGATAAGGCAACACAGTGTTGCTTCCTACTGCACCAACTCACTAGACTCGAGTCGAGAAGTTGACAACAACCACTCATACTCATTCTATCGAGCTTACTACCGGCATAGTCCGAATCGGAGTAGTCGATTAGTTCAAACTCTGTAGATCTAGGGTACCAAATACCGACATTAAGTGTACCCTTTAGATATCTAAGGATACGCTTGACTAGAGTTAGGTGAGACTCCTTGGCACAGGTTTGGAACCTTGCGCACATACTTACTGCAAATAGGATATCAGGTCGGCTCACATTTAAGTAAAGGAGACTCCCGATTATTCTCCTATAGTATTTTAAATCAATTGAATTTCCAATTACATCTTCTTCTATATTTACATTCGTTGCCATTGGAGTATTAATAACTTTAGCGTCTTGCATTCCAAAGCGTTTAATTAATTCCCTAGTATATTTGCATTGATGTAGGTATATTCCATCTTTAGTTTGTTTAATTTGTAGACCTAAGAAGAAACTCAACTCTCCTACTAAATTCATTTCAAATTCACTTTCCATAAGTGAAATGAACTCATTCAGTAGGATCGAGTTGGTGGTTCCAAAAATAATATCATTTACGTAGATTTGGGCTATGAACATGTCTTTACCTAAGGTTTTTACGAAAAGAGTTGGGTCAACTACAGCTTGATTAAAACCTTTGGACTTAAGATAAATCGAAAGTCTCTCATACCAAGCTCGAGGAGCTTGTTTAAGTCCATAGAGAGATTTCTTTAACCTAAGGACATGGTCGGGTTTGTCTAAACTTTCGAAATCGGGGGGTTGACTAACATAAACCTCTTCTTTAATGTATCCATTTAGGAATGCTGATTTCACATCCATTTGAAACAACTTGAATCCTCGATGTGCAACATACGCTAATAGCATTCGAATGGACTCTAATCTAGCTACTAGGGCATAGGTCTCGTCGTAATCTAAACCTTCGACTTGACTAAACCCTTTAGCGACTAGTCTAGCTTTATTTCTAACTACTTCACCATTGTCATCAAGCTTATTTCTAAACACCCACCTTGTTCCAACGATTGTTTTATCTTTAGGTGGTGGTACTAATTCCCATACTTCGTTCCTAGTGAATTGAGCCAGCTCTTCTTGCATTGCAATAATCCAATCGGGATCAAGAAGAGCTTGGTCAATAGTCTTGGGTTCAATTTTGGAAATCAAGGAGATTTGACTAAGGTTTCTGTATGAGGCTCTAGTTCGAACTCCTAGACTTGGATCACCTATCACTTGGTCGATAGGATGATTCGTTTGAGTCCTAGATGGGTTTGGGTTTGAGTCTACTACTTGGTCAATAGGATGACTCGTTTGAGTTCTAGTTTGGTTTGAGTCATCTACCACTTGGTTAATAGAATGACTTGGTTGACCTAGGTTGGGATTAATACTAGACTTGATCTCTGAATCATAGTTGAGTCTGGTATGAATCGGCTCACTAACTGGGGTTGTCCAGGGTTTTGTAGGTTCGTGTTCTTCATCAAATACTACATTGATAGTCTCCTCGACTCTAAGGGTGTCATGGTTATATACTCTATAAGCTCTACTTGTAGTCGAGTATCCTAGAAAGATTCCGGTCGAGGTTTTGGATGTAAATTTCCCTAGGTAATCCTTAGTGTTTAGGATATGTACCTTACACCCAAATACCCTAAAGTACTTGATGTTAGGTATTTTATCGTGATAAATCTCGTATGAGGTCTTAAGGTGCCTCTTTACCATAAGGATCCTATTTTGGACATAGCATGTCGTACTTACGGCTTCCGCCCAAAACCTATCGGGTAGGTTATACTTGTTTAACATTGTCCTAGCGGCTTCTTGTAGGGTTCTATTTTTGCATTCTACTAGGCCATTTTGTTGTGGAGTTCTAGGGCAAGAGAACTCATGGTGGTATCCATTTAGGTTACAGAATTCTGTAAACCTATAGTTCTCGAATTCACCACCATGATCAAACCTAAGTCTCTTGATTTTAATGCTTTGTTGATTTCTTATTAACTTAAATAGGTTGATTAATTAATCTAGGGTATCACTTTCTTGTTTGATGAACCTAACCCAAGTAAATCTAGAATAGTCATCAATTATGACTAAGCAGAATTTACTCCCATTAAGTGACTTAGCTCCGTGTGAATCAAATAGATCCATGTGTAGGAGCTCAAGAACACTTTTGGTTCATTCTTGATTAGTTAGTTGATGTTGTGTCTTAGATTGTTTACCGTGTTGACAAGCATTACATATTTTATTATCCAAGTTATTGAGGTTAGGAAAACCTCTGACTAAGTCACTCTGACTCATCTTGTGGATGAGTCTTGGGTGTGAGTCACCGAGTCGTCGGTGCCACAACCATGATTCCTCTTGTCGTGTCATAAGACACTTAGTTGAGGAGTTAGTTAAGTTAATAGTGTAAATATTGTAATTTCTAGTTCTCTTAAGGATTGTTTTAGAAGTTTCATTTGTATTAATTAAGCATTCATTTTCTAGAAATATGACCTTATAGTTATTATCACACAATTGGCTTACACTAAGTAAATTATATTGAAAATTTTCTAACAATAAGACATTTTGAATAATAAAGTTAGAGTTGAGCTCAATATCACCTGATCCGATGATTTTGAGCTTGTCATTGTTTCCGAAGGCTACCGATCCTTGTCATTTGAATCGAAGCTTCGAAAACTTGAGTTGATTTCCCGGTCATGTGTCGGGAGCAACCACTGTCCAACATCCATTGATCCTACATGCAAGGTAATTGGATCGGATATTGGATTTATTAAAGATTGGTTGAAAATTATTAACCTAAATCATCTCACCCATGTCTACATGATCAAACATGTTAACCCTATATGTTCTTGTGAGATGACTTCCAATTTTACTTGATTTAAATTTAATGATTTGAACACTTGTCAACCTTGCGTTAGATTCGGATTTGACCTTAGGCTCATCAAGTCACCTTTTCAAGATCATGGCTTCCAGGTCGTGGCGAGGCACAGAGGCCTTCTTTAATCAGAACAATGACCACTTCCTTAGACAAAGCCATTTTCAAGAAAATAGAGACTTGACTCACCTAAAACTACTTCCTGGTCCAACTAGTCTAGAATACGGCGAGGTAGCTTCAGCTAGTTCCACTCGGTCAAGTGCACTGAACTAGATACGCCTTATCTAGCCCGAATACACAAGACTATGATTTCCTAGCGTACTATCATCTCGCCGCGTCCTGGTACTATGTTATCAAGTATTGACGAGTTATAGTCCTATTTAACCATTCTAAAAAGAAAAACCAAACTAAATAAAAAACCTAAGCATGCAATTTCTAAGTTAAAATACAAACAAGTTTCGTACTAGCTCCCCCTGGACCGTTGAATCGGTTTGGTCTCTCCACATAGTGGATTTGGTCCTTGGGAACCCAGTACTGGTTCGATCCTAAGTTTGAAATCTGTTGGTGCAGTAGGCACCTAAGTCGAACCTGAGTTTTGATTATAGCAAACGATACAAAGTTAAGCTCATATCGTTATCTCACGAGCTGAATCGAGTATGCAGAAAAGTGCTATAGCTGGAGATGAAGGCTAGCGACACCCGGAGGAAGCCGCGGTGGTCGGGCGACACTCGAGTGACTTCGGAGGGAGCCAAAGGAATTGAGTGGAAGGCCGGAAGTGAAAGTGACACAGTAAGTATCGAGGTAAGCTCGTGTGTGTGCGAGTGTAAGTGAGGTCATTTCCTCTTTACGGGGATAGACTTAAGCGTATATCCGACCAAAGACATCCCATCGGTGGTCTAGGTCGATATCGAATGATCGAAGGCAGTCGAAATAATGTTATTGTTCAGCTAACTTGTCATTTCAACTAGCATCAATCGACTGCCAGCTTGGAGTGTTAGTGCATATAAGATCCACATATCTCCACAATGGTATGATATTGTCCACAATGGTTTAGATTCGGTGAAACCACCAATCTAGCTTTGTTTTTCTTTTTTTTACAGATTTTTTATTTATTTATTTCTGTTTTCGTATAATTATTTCACTTGCTTATCTTCTCCTACATATAGAATTGCATTAGAGGCTTTAGGATCCGGATAAGGTTGTCCTTCGGGTTAGATCCCGAGTAAGGTTGTCCTCCGGAACTTCAACGACATTCGCATTTGATTGTTTATTTCTTTTTGCAAGTTACATTTTATATATCTTTTTTTACTTCCCGCACTACTAATCCAAGACGAAAGTCTTGGAATATTCTTTCCGTGTGTGTTTTGCAAGATTCTTTTCGTCGTTCTTCTTCTTGTTTTTAAATGGCCCATCTCGAAGGGTTTAGCACCACTTGACCCCGCTTTACAACGGTAATGACTTTCGTTATTGGAAGGGTCGGATGGAATGCTTTCTTAAAACCCAAATCGAGATGTGGATCGTAATCCAAACCGGTTTCACACTTCCTATTAATGAAGATGGTGAATCTTTGGGTTACGATCAATGGTCAAATTCCATGAAAAAACAAGTAGAAGCCGATGCCAAGGCAACTCAAATCTTGCAATGTGGGTTGTCCAAGGAAGAGCTCAACCGCGTCGGCCCCTTCATTAGTGCAAAGGACTTATGGACCAAGCTAGTGGAACTACACGAAGGCACCGACGACACGAAGGTATGTAAAAGAGATTTACTTTTAAATAAATTGTATAACTTGAAAATGCAGGAAAACGAGACCGCAACTCAACTACATGCTCGTATCCAAGACATCGTCAACCAACTCCATGCCATCGGACAAAAGGTCGAGAATCGCGACCTTATCAGGTATTCTCTTAACTCGTTTCCTAGGACCACCTTGTGGGCATCCATGGTCGATGCCTACAAGGTCTCCAAGGACCTTTCTAAAATTAGGTTAGACGAATTGTTTTGAACTTGATTTACATGAGCAAACTAAAGTGGTCCAGGCCGAGAAGAGTATTTCGTTAGTTTCATGTTACAAGAATAAGAAGACCGCAAGAAAGAAAACCCAGAAGGAAGAAGAAGAGTCCGAATCGGATGTAGACTCCGAAATAGAATACGAACTAGTCAATCTAGTACGGAAGCTGATCAAGAGACGAAAACGACCAACAACTCAAGGTAAGCCTAAACCTAATTCAAATACTTCTAATTTTAGATGCTATGAGTGTACGAGTTCGGTCACATCAAGTCCGAGTGCCCAAAGCTAAAGAATAACGCATCAAAGACCAAGAAAGCGCTAACGCTACTTGGGAGGAGTTGTCGGAGGAAGAAGACGATATCCAAGCTCTAATGGCCAAGCCAACCGAGAGCACTCAAACCAAGAAGAGTCCGAGTCCGAATCCGGCGATGAGCTTCCATTCAAGACAAGCCACGGATCCGTATCCGTTCAAAAGAATCATTAAGGGTAAGTCGGTCGTTACTTAATACTTTGTATGGTGCAATTAAATTTTTAAATAAGAAACTAGCTAAGTCCGAGTCCAAGGTCGAGACCCTAATTGAGGAGGTTAACCTTCTCAAACATGAGGTCTCCCTAACCTCTTCGACTACTCGTATTCAAGAGGAGGACTCAACTCAAGTTGAAAAGCTTGAAGTTGAGAACTCGCTTTTGAAAACACAAGTCGAAGACCTTAGGAACACGTTGGAAAGGTTCACTTTGGGATCCAAGGGACTTGACCTCTTACTTGATCACAAAGGGCCGTGTACAACAAGGCCGGACTCGGGTTTAACTCAAATACAACCAATAAGTCATATATGTCTATAGTAAACCAACATAAGAAAAATGTCCAAGCATGGGTCCCTAAGACCACTTTGATTTCAACTTTAGGATCTAACATGTATTGGGTTCCCAAGGACCAAATTCACTATGTGAATAGACCCACTCGATTCAATGGTCCAGGAGCCAATACAAAATGTATTTTTGTTAAGTCTTAGAAATTGCATGCTTAGTTTTTCCTTTATTTTTAGAATGGTTAGATAGGACTCATAACCAACTAAAATCCTGCGAAAAGATTGAGCCTCGGGGAGCCTCTTTTCAAAAGTAAACCAACTAAAATCCTACGAAAAGATTGAGCCTCGGGGAGCCTCTTTTCAAAAATAACTAGTTAGACCAAGACGTAGTCTCAAGTAAGTCGAGTTATCAATTTCTTGAAATTAGCTTTGTCTAAGGAAGTGGTCGTTGTTCCGATCAAAGAAGGCCTCTGTGCCTCGCCACGACCTGGAAGCTAATCTCTTGAAAAGATTACTTGATGAGCTTAGACTAAATCCGAATCTAACCTAATGTTGGTTAATTTAAATTCATTAAAATTAATCAAGTAAAATTGATAGTCATCTCACAATAACACATAGGAATAACATGTTTTGATCATGTAGATATTGGTGAGATGATTTAGGTTTAAAAACTTACAAACAACCCTTTAGTAATTCCAATATCTGATCCAACTACCTTATGTGTAGGATCAATGGATGTTGGACAGTGGTTGCTCCCGACACATGACCGGGGATCAACTCAAATTTTCGAAGTTACGATTCAAACGACAAGGATCGGTAGCCTTCGAAATAACGGCAAGCTCAAAATCATCGGATCGTGATATTGAGCTCAACTCTAACTTTACAATTCAAAATGTCTTATTAGTAGAAAACTTTCAATATAATTTACTTAGTGTAAGCCAATTGTGTGATAACAATTATAAGGTCATATTTCTAGAAAATGAATGCGTAATCAAAATAAATGCAACATCTAAAATAATACTTAAAGGAACTAGGAGTAGCAACATCTACACAATAAATTTACCCAACTCCTCAACCAAGTGTCTTATGACACAGAAGAGGAATCTTGGTTATGGCATCAAGACTGACACTCGCACTCCAAGACTCGCCCACAAGATGAGTCGAGTGGCTTGTTATTGGTTTGCCTAAACTAAACAACTTGGATAATAAAATATGTAATGCTTGTCAACAAGGTAAACAATCTAGGACACAACATCAATTAACTAATCAAGAACGAACCAAAAGTGTTCTTGAGCTCCTACACATGGATCTATTTGATTCACATGGAGCTAAGTCACTCAATGGTAGTCAATTTTGCTTAGTCATAATTGACTATTCTAGATTTACTTGGGTTAGGTTTATCAAACATAAAAATGATACCTAGACCAACTAATCAATCTTTGTAGGTTAATCGAAAATCAAAAGAACCTTAAGATTAAAAGACTTAGAAGCGATCATGGTGGTGAATTCAAAACCACACAGTTTACAGATTCCTGTAACCTAAACGGATACCACCATGAGTTTTCATGTCCTAGAACCCCACAACAAAATGGGTTAGTCGAACGGAAAAATAGAACCCTACAAGAAGCCGCTAGGACAATGTTAAACGAGTATAACCTACCCGATAGATTTTGGGCAAGAGGCCGTTAGTACGGCTTGCTATGTCCAAAATAGGATCCTTATGGTAAAGAGGCACCAAAAGACCTCAGACGAGATTTATCACGATAAAATACCGAACATCAAGTACTTTAGGTATTTGGATGCAAGGTACATATCTTAAACACTAAGGATTACCTAGGGAAATTCAAATCCAAAACCTCTCGAACCTTTCTAGGATACTCAACCACCGAGAGCTTATAGGGTATACAATCACGACACTCTTAGAGTCGAAGAAACCATTAATATAGTTTTCGACGAAGGACACGAACCCGCTCAATCCTTAACAAAACCAACTAGCAAATCAACTTATAGCTTAACCCGACTGATCTTGAACTTGAATCTCGTCCTAACCCAAGTCATCCTATCGACCAAGTGATAGATGACTCTAACCCAAGTCAAACTAGAACTCACCCAAGTCATCCTATCGACCAAGTGATAGATGACCCTACCCGAGTCACACTAAGACTCAAACAAATCATCCTATCAATCAAGTTATAGGTGATCCAAATTTAGGGTTCAACTAGAGCTTCATATCGAAACCTTAGTCAAATCTCTAATTTCCAAAATCGAACCCAAAACTATTGAACAAGCACTTCTTGATCCCGATCGATTATTGCTATGCAAGAAGAGCTAGCTCAATTCACTAGAAATGAAGTCCGGGAATTAGTACCACCACCTAAAGAAAAATCAATTATTGGAACAAGGTGGGTATTTCAAATAAACTTGATGATAAAGGTGAAGTAGTTAGAAATAAAGCTAGGTTAGTCGCAAAAGGGTTTAGTCAAATCAAGGTTTAGATTACGATGAGACCTACGCCTGTAGCTGCACTAGAGTCCATCCGAATGTTGTTAGCATATGCCGACATCGAGGTTTTAAATTGTTTCAAATGGATGTCAAGTCAGCATTTTTGAATGGATACATTAAGGAAGAAGTTTACGCTACCAACCTCCAGGATTCGAAAATCTAGATAAACCTGACCATGTCCTTAGACTTAAGAAAGCCCTATATGGACTCAAACAAGCCCCAAGAGCTTGGTACGAAAGGCTTTCGATCTATCTTAAGTCCAAAGGATTCAACCAAGGTTTAGTCGACCCAACCTTATTCGTAAAAACCGTAGGAAAAGAAATCTTTATAGCCCAAATCTATGTAGATGATATAATTTTTGGAACTACCAACTCGATCCTGCTAAACGAATTCATCTCACTTATGGAAAGTGAATTTGAAATGAATTTAGTGGGAGAGTTAAGTTTCTTCTTAGGTTTACAAATTAAACAAACTAAAGATGGAATATATTTACATCAACAAAAATATACTAAGGACTTAATAAATCGATTTGGAATGCAAGATGCTAAAATAATCAATACACCTATGGCAACTAATGTTAATATAAACGAAGATGTAGAAGGAAAACCCGTTGACCTAAAATACTATAGGAGCGCAATAGGAAGTCTCCTATACTTAACCGCGAGCCGACCCGACATTTTATTCATGTAAAGTATGTGCGCAAGGTTACAAACCTGTGCAAGGAGTCTCACCTAACCCTAGTCAAGCGATATCCTTAGATATCTAAAGGGCACGCTAAACGAGGTATTTGGTACCCTAGATCTACCGAAGTTTAATCTAATCGGCTACTGACTCCGACTATGCCGGTAGTAAACTCGATAGAAAGAGCACGAGTGGTTGTTGTCAAATCCCTACCGAGTCTAGTAAGTTGGTGCAAGAGGAAGCAAAGATTGCGCTGCCTTATCTACCACCGGCCGAACACGCTATGCGATGGGTGAGTGTGTCTCTCAGCTCCTGTGGATGAAGCACACTCTCCAAGACTTTAGCTTAATCTTTAACAACATTAAAACCTACATAGATAACATTAGTTCAGTTAACTTAACTAAAAATCCAATATGTCATTCTAGGACAAAACATATAGAAGTTAAACACCACTTCATTAGGGAACATGTAACTAATGGAACTATACAACTAGAGTATGTTGAGTCCAAATCAAACCTAGCGGACATCTTCACCAAACCACTACCCAAGCCAATTTAGTTTATTAAGACGAAAGTTAGGTATGTGCGTAATAGAGTAGGATTTAAATTTTTCTATATATGTACTCTACTTTGCTTCTTTTATGAAATTAGCCTAAGTCTTACCTTAGAAATCATATACCTATAGATTTAAGGAGCTAACACATCTCACAACACATAGGACTAATGTGTTTGTGTACTTAGCCACGACGGGCGTGAGATGTTAGGACCTTACCCTGGTTCCGATGTAGATTCAAGGTGCATCGACATGAACCATGGAGTATAATTATTTAAATTAATCAACTCCTTCAAGACTTATTGATCATTCTATATCAATCAAGTCCAACCGAGTTGTACATTTTAGATGAACATATTTTCAAGCTTATTATTATTTAAAAAATATATTTATATTGGGAACTTGCTTGGACTTACAAACCTTAAAATATATTTACAAACTTTTGAGTTAAGGCAAAAGGGGAGAAAGTCACAAAAGTAAGGAAGAAAGTAAACAAAATTATTACCTTTTATATTAAGTAATTCCGCTTACTTAAGCAACTATTAAGGGGAGTAAAAATTATTTTTCAAGAACTCACCTTCGGTCAAGGGGGAGGTTACCTCAAAGGGGAGAACTTGAAACAATAATATTTCTCATTCATGCTTAATCTTTATGCTAGCTCATTCATATTTAATCTTTATGCTAGCTCATTCATGCTTAATCATTATGCTAGCTCATTCATATTTAATCTTTATGCTAGCTCATTCATATTTAATCTTTATGCTAGCTCATTCATATTTAATCTTTATGCTAGCTCATTCATGCTTAATCATTATGCTAGCTCATTCATATTTAATCTTTATGCTAGCTCATTCATGCTTAATCATTATGCTAGCTATGTTATGTTAATTTTTCCTTAACTTTTGTCGGTTTGCCATGAATCAGGGGGAGATTGTTGGTGCAAAGGCACCAAAGTCGAACCGTATTTTGATTATGGCAAAAGGCTCAATAGTTAAGGGTATATTTGTTATCTTACGAGCTCAATTAAGTGTGCGTAAATGCTAAAGTTGAGCGGAAGGTTCGCGACACCCGTGGGAACCGAGGTGGTCGGGCAACGCCAGAGGGACTTGAGGAAGCCGAGGTACTCGGTGAAGACCAAGCGAGGCTACAAGGTAAGCTCGTGAAAGCCGGGCAAGGTCGTTAGCGAGATCCGACCCAATACCTCCAATGGAAGGTCTAGGTCGAGATCGATGGTTAGAACCATCGATTCTTTATATTTTAAGCTAGCCAAAACCCTTTGACTACACCAATCGCTAGTCAAGTTCCAAATCGAGACGAGCTCGAATTTCAAGGGGGTGAATTTGGACTTGACTCGTGTTTTGGTACAAAGGGTGATGTGGCATCAAGGTGGACATCCAAACCATCACCAAGCTTCCTTGTGGTGGACGCCCAAAATAAGGTGAGTTGGCACAAGATGGTTGGCTCCCATGATGTGGCACAAGTTGAATGGCTCCAACAAGTTGGCGCCCAAGGAGGTTGGAGGTGGCACAAGGTGGTTGGATGAAACACCACATCCTCAAGTTGGCGCCCAAGGAGGTTGGAGGTGGCACAAGGTGGTTGGATGAAACACCTCATCCTCAAGTTGGCGCCCAAGGAGGTTGGAGGTGGCACAAGGTGGTTGGATGAAACACCTCATCCTTGAGTTGGCGCACAAGAAGGTTGGAGGTGGCACAAGGTGGTTGGATGAAACACCTCATCCTTGAGTTGGGATAAGAACCTCACCTTTGACACTACCTATGTCTAAATTCATAGATCAATATCCATAAATAGACATGTTCAAGCTCTCAACACGCCGTCGTAACGCCGCTACTACTACTCACATTTGCTACGACGAAGTGCCGCCGACAACGAAAGCTACATCTTCTACTTATAAGAGTTGTCGGTATATTTATTTAAGTTCTACTTCTTTAAATTGTCTTTGTGCTTTAATCGTAACAAGGAAAGGGGGAGTGTCCCTTTGCCTTGATTTCTTTTTGTAATCGTTGCTCCTACCTCCAACGAGGAGGAGTGGTTTTAGTGAATTGCCCTCCGTACGTGATCAAGGATCACTAGGGCCGTGGATTAGCAATCGAAAGATTGTGAACCACGTAAAAGTATCTTGTCTACTTTATATTTCCCCTGTGCACTCTCTACTTGCTTTTTACTTATTGCAAAAGTTTTTTAACGACATCGTATCGCTATTCACCCCCCCCTCTAGCGACACTTTCGATCCAACATGGAGGACTCGACTGCTGTCAATCAGTCGACTGTCTACGGTAAACATTCGACTGATGCTGCCATCAGTCAATTGATGATGGCTACCAGTCGACTGATGGTCAAGGATCAGCTTCGAGGAGTCAAGGATTATCACCTCATTTCAAGGGGAGTGGTGCTCAAATGTGATTGGCTAGGGTTCCTCTCGAAAAGGGGCTCAAAGGCTATAAAAGGAGGGCCTATCCTAGGGTTTCTTCATCAATTCTAAGCTTCCAAAAGCCTCCGCCAAGCTACAACTTTCCGACAACGAAGTGCTTCTTCTCCGACGTCTAGGTTTTAGTTGCTTTCATTTTGTTACGTCAGTTTAAGTTTTTATTTTAATTCATTACTATACTTTCTCGGAGCTTTTATCGTAACGAGGAGAGGGGGAGTGCCCCTCTACCTCAAGCTTTGTGTTTTATTTGTATCGATTAACTCCTACCTCTAACGAGGAGGAGTTCTTTAGTGTTTTTGCCCTCCGTGCGTGGTCAAGGACCACTAGGGCGTTGGAGTAGTAGCCGAAGGCTACGAACCAAGTAAAAAACATTTGTCTCCTTTTATTTATCACTTATCTTTCCACTGCAATTCATTGTCTACTCGGGTTTTAACGAACAAACGAAAAGAAAAGAAAAAAAGGTTTTATCGCTATTCACCCCCCTCTAGCGATTCGCTTCGATCCAACAATTGGTATCAGAGTCGGGGGTTGCTAAGATTTGGTGAAACTACCGATCTAGCTTTTTATAGATTTTTTTCTTTCTTTTTATTCTGTTTACTTCGAATTTATTTCATTTGGTCAATTTTTCTCCCGCACTACTAATCCAAGATGCGAGTCTTGGTACATTTCGTGTGTTTTTGTCATTGCTAGGTTTTTTGTCTTCATCTCCTTGTTTATTTTGTATCAATGGCCCATCTCGAGGGTTTTAGTACCGTCCGACCTCCATTTTACAATGGAGATGACTTCCGTTATTGGAAGGGTTGGATGGAATGCTTTCTCAAATCTCAAATCGAGATGTGGATCATAATCCAAACGTGATTCACACTTCCGACTAACGAAGTGGGTGAATCCTTGGATTATGACCAATGGACCATTGCGACAAAACGACAAGTCAAAGATGACGCCAAGGCAACTCAAATCCTTTAATGTGGCTTGTCCAAGGAGGAGCTTAATCGCGTCGGCCCCTTCATCAGCGCAAAGGACCTTTGGACAAAGCTAGTGAAGCTACACGAAGGGACCGATGAAGCCAAGGTATGTAAGCGCGATCTTTTGTTTAATAAATTATATAATCTAAAAATGCAGGAACACGAAATGGTGACTCAACTTCACGCCCGCGTTCAAGACATAGTCAATAATCTACACGCGATCGGGCAAAAGGTCGAAAACCGCGACCTTATAAGGTATGTTCTTAACTCTTTTCCGAGGACTACCTTGTGGGCATCCATGGTCGATGCCTACAAGGTCTCCAAGGATCTTTCAAAACTTAGGTTAGATAATTATTTTCTGATTTTGAACTTCATGAGCAGTCTAACTCGGAACCCGAGAAGGGTATAGCACTTTTTGCAAGTTCGAGGAAGAAAATCGCAAGCAAGCCACCCCCGAAGGAAGAAGAGGATGAGTCTGATTCGGAGGTCGACTCGGAAATGGAGGCCGAACCAGTCAACCTAGTTCAGAGGATAGTCAAGGGCCTAAAATGAACCATCACTCGACCAAACAAAGGTAAGCCTAAAAGTTCAAATATTAGATGTTACGAATGCAACAGGTTTGGACACATCAAGTCTGAATGCCCAAAACTCAAGAGCAAAGCACCAAAACACAAAAAGCCACTCAACGCTACTTGGGAAGAAGCATCCAAGGAAGAAGATAATGATCGCATCCTCATGGCTAAACCAATTGAATTGGAGATGGAGTCGGAACCGGAACATGAATCGGAGACCGAAGACGAGTCGGACTGCAAAGCACTATTCAAGACAAGCCACAGATACACATCCGGTTCAAAAGATACACTCAAGGTAAGTCGATCTCTCATTAGTACACTTTATAGTGCAATTAAGTTTTTAACTAGGAAATTAGCTAAGTCCGAGTCCAAGGTGGAGACCCTGGTTGAGGAAGTTAAACTCCTCAAACATGAGGTATCCCTAACCTCTTCGACTAGTCGAGTTCGAGAGGAGGACTCAACTCGGGTTGAAAAGCTTGAAGTTGAGAACTCACTCTTGAAGAGTCAAGTCGAAGATCTTAGGAACACGTTGGAAAGGTTTACTTTGGGATCCAAAGGACTTGACCTCCTACTTGGATCACAAAGGGCCGTGTACAACAAGGCTGGGCTAGGGTTTAGCTCAAATACAACCAACAAGTCGTATATGTCGATTGTAAGTCGACATAAAAAACGTGTCCATGCAAGGGTCCCTAATACCACCTTGATTTTGTTGGATCGAAGCAGATCGCTAGAGGGGGGGGGTGAATAGCGATAAAACCTTTTTTTTCTTTTCTTTTAGTTTTTTTCTTTTAGTTAGAGGGGGGGGGTGAATAGCAATAAAAGGAGACAAATGTTTTTTACTTGGTTCGTAACCTTCGGCTACTACTCCAAGGCCCTAGTGGTCCTTGACCATGCACGGAGGGAAAAAACACTAAAGAACTCCTCCTCGTTAGAGGTAGGAGTTAATTGATACAAATAAAACACAAAGCTTGAGGTAGAGGGACACTCCCCCTCTCCTCGTTATGATAAAAGCTCCGAGAAAGTACAGTAATGAACTGAAATAAAAACTTAAACCAACGTAAATAAAATGAAAGCAATTAAAACCTAGACGTCGGAGAAGAAGCACTTCGTTGTCGAAAAGTTGTAGCTTGGCGGAGGCTTTTGGAAGCTTAGAATTGATGAAAAAACCCTAGGATAGACTGTCCTTTTATAGCCTTTGAGCCCCTTTTCAAGAGGAACCCTAGCCAATCACATTTGAGCACCACTCCCCTTGAAATGAGGTGATAAGCATTGACTCCTCGAAGCTGATCCTTGACCATCAGTCGATTGGTAGCCATCATCACGATCGATGGCAAGATCACCGAATGTCGACCGTAGAGACAATCGATCGATTGACAAAGAATGAGTCCTCCAAGCCGGCCGATCACCGATGCTAGATGAAATGACAAGTTAGCTAAAAAATAACATTATTTCGACGACCTCCGATCATCCGATCTCGACCTATACCACCGATGGGATGTCTTGGGTTGGATCTACACTTAAGTCTATCCCCGTAAAGAGGATACGACCTCACTTACACTCGCACACACACGAGCTTACCTCGATACTTACTGTGTCGCTTTCGATTCCGGCCTTCCACTCAATTCCTTCGGCTCCCTCTGAAGTCACTCGAGTGTCGCCCGCCCACCACGGCTTCCTCCGAGTGTCGCTAGCCTTCAGCTCTAGCTATAGCACTTTTCTGCATATTCGATTCAGCTCGTGAGATAACGATATGAGCTTAACTTTGTATCGTTTGCTATCATCAAAACTCAAGTTTGACTTAGGAGCCTACTGCACCAATAGGAACTACGAGCCCATAAGGCAAGTAAACACATAGAGCGCAAGTACCACCTGATACGAGAAATCGTAAAGAGAGGAGAAGTTATTGTGGCCAAGATTGCATCGGAGGATAACCTGGGTGATCCTTTCACTAAGGCCCTTTCGGCGAGAGCTTTTGATAGGCATGTGGAGGTAATGAGGATCAGATGTATGGCAGTTTGAGGACAACATAGTCTTTTAGTATAAGTGGGAGATTGTTGGGATGTATACTGAAAAGTCTATCTTTTGTATGAACATCTTTATTTTGAAATAAGAATCACATGATCATTGTTTGCATATTTATGGTAATGCATATTGTCTAATACATTACATTGTAGATAACATAGTGTGTGGTGTCACACCGGAGATAATGTTATCGGCTCCTTGTAAAGTATAACTATAGGCTCACAATCGAGATGACTTTGGACAAACCATTGGCATGGTTGTAGTGTGATTTGGTATTGGTTTGTCTTGATCATAGAATCACACTAGTACACTTTGTGTGTATTGAGCAAGACCGACTTAGAGGTGATTCGATTTATTGCTGACTACATAATCGAATCGGACCTCAGATATTATATTGTACATGCTCTCAATCCCGATACTATAACTGACACATACTTAGTATTCATTTCTTTGATTTAACAATGGGCGAGATTTATAGATTAAATCGATAGGCTCGGTAAGTTGGGAAATGATATTATTTATATGGTATGCTGTTGATTATAGGAGGAAACCATGTCCTATATATTAGGATGATGATGTCCCCTTGAGGAGCTCATAAGGTTCATCATGTAAACCCTGCAGGTGGACTTGGTCCGGTATGATGAAAAGGTTGAGTGGTACTACTCATGGAATTAGGTGTTAATTAATTAATGATCAGTAAATTAATTAATCGACGGACATTCGAGATCTTAAACACGGAGAGAAAATGCACATATAATATATGGAGCCCATATTAACTTATGGGGGTTGGTGAGGTAGATCAATGATAATCCTTTAGTGAATTGGATTATCATTAATGGATCGGACTTTATGTGAGCTTGATCCATTGGGTGGCCAAGATCCAACTCCTCCTCATGATCCCTATTGTAGCCTATTAAAACCTCATGAAGTCTAGATCCAATGGATGAAAACAAAACTCTAGATCCAAAGGTAGAGATTAAAATCTCTAGATCCGACGGTTGAGATTAGATCCCTAGAACTAATGGTGGAGATTAAAACAAGGCTTATCCCGAACTCTATAAAAGGAGAGGAGGAGGTGGGCTACAAGTAGAATCCTATTAGAGATAGGATTAGGGCAAGGGGCGGCAAGCATTGGAGTTAGGGTTAGGGAGTTGGCGACACCAAATAAGGAAAGCTTTTCCTTATCTTCTTCTTCTTCCTTGGTGGTCGGCGCCCATACAACCCTTCCCTCCCTTGGCCGGCGTCAAAACCAGTCCTTCTCCTTCTCCTTGGCTGGTGGAAACAAGGCTTAGAGTCCTCCCTTGGAGCTCTTGGCCGACATCCATCCTTCTCATCGCTTTTCCTTGTTGGACGGCGGCAAGCATCTAGCTTGGTGCTTGTTGGTTGGATAAAGGAAGGAGAAGGGTTTTGTTTCTATTCTTCCTCTTGTTCGGAGTGACAAGGAAGGTCTTGGACTTTCCGAGCCACAAAAACCGCTTTTTGTATTACGGAAACCCCGGAAGTCCGGCCACAGATCCGTGCGAAGATATATTAAAATAAAAACATGTATGTGCTAAGTAAACCTAGATCTACCTTAGATCTAGAAGTTGAGAGTATTACCCTCGAAGCGATGCCCTTCGCTTATCCCGCTCGTCCAAAAGCATCGCCGGAACTCGAGAGTGTCAAGTGCACACTCTTCTATTGGTATCCACACAAGAAATAGGTGGAGAAAACACAACCTTGAGTGTGCTAGCACCCCTTGGATGGTTCGGCCAAGATGAGGGATGGGAGAGCTTGAGAAGATGATCTAAGGAAGAAGATGAAGTTGGAGTAACTTCTAAAATCAATTCCATCTAATGGAATAAAGTAGCCGACCACCATCTCTTGGGGGGTTACATGCATGCATGTAACTCCAAGAGCCAATGACTCTTGGTCTCCCTCATGAGGTGGCACCACATGATAAGTCAATGATGATGTGGAACATCATCATTGGCCGGCCATGCCAAGTCATCATCATGACATGGCATTTGGTCAAGTCAAACTTGACCTTTCATCTTCCCTCTCAAGTCAAGTCAAACTTGACCTCTTATCTCCCATGGTTGATCAAATCAAACCATTTGATTCAAGTCAATTTAATTTAATGAATCTTTATTCATTAATTTAAATCGATTTGATGAATCAAATCTAAATTAGACTCATTCAACACTTGAATCAAATTGAGTCCAACTCAATTAGTCTAATTAGGATTACTCTTAATCCAATTTGGTTCATCACATGAACCTAATCCTCATGGTTCATCATATGAACCTAATATCCATCTAATTGCCCTTTGTGTGTGACCCTATAGGTTCTTGTAATGTTAGCAATGTCCCTAAACCGATTTAGGAACATAAGCAATAAGCGGTATCTAGCAACACATCATTGCTACCCAAGTTACAAGAATGTTGAGATCCAACATCACCTTTGTGACTACTAATTGTGACTCTCACAATATGTGACAATGGCCCTCTATCCTTGACATCTAGATTGACCAATTGAGGCATAGACCGTGTCATCCTCGGTACAATCTATATCTTGAACTCCAAGTAGACTCACTCTAATCAAATGAGCTCAATATCTCATATTGACTCATTTGGGCATGGCCATGTACTTCGTGGTCTCACTCTATCAAGAATATCGATGTCACCCCCGTCATATAGGAGGGATAGATCCCATCTACATCACTCACATCCCTCTGCATAATTTGTCACATACCCAGTAATCGCCTTTATAGTCCACCAATTTACGGGTGACGTTTGACGAAGCCAAATTATGCAATTCCTTATGTAGGGAACCATGGTGACTTCAGGTCTAAGGACTAATAGTCATACTAATAGCCACATGAGAAAGTATATAACACTCATATAACAATCCATGATACTTTCTTATGGCGGGTCATTCAATATACATTCTCCAATGCATACCCATGTGTCAACTTGATATCTCATATCCATGACTTGTGAGATCAAGTCATCGTGTTGACCTACATGCTAGTCTCTACGCATTAACATTGTCCCTGAATGTTAATACTTGACTAGGAATGATTAAGAGTAGTGTTCTCTATATCATCTCATTATCGATTCAACCAATCGATTGATATAGATAAGAACCTACTACTTAAGGACATTATTATATTTAGTTATTTGGCACCAATACAAGTAAATATAATAACCATGCCTTTATAAATATGAATATAATACAATAAAGTCCATACAACAATCATCATATGATTGACTCTAGGGTTTTCACTAACAATCTCCCACTAGCACTAGTGCCAATCACCGTAGTATCTAATACCCAATGACCTAGTGTGACCATCATGCTTTTTCTGTGCCAAAGCCTTGGTCAAGGGATCTGTGATGTTAGCCTCTGTGGGTACTCTGCAAATTTTCACATCTCCTCTATCGATAATCTCTCGAATGAGATGGAAGCACCGATATATTCGGCCTCTGTTGTAAAATCAGCAATTGTGTCCTACTTAAAACTCTTCCAGCTCACAGCACCACCATTCAAGCAAAAACATGAACCCTGACTGCGATCTATAATCATCCTGGTCTGTTTGGAAGCTGGTATCGCTGTAACCCTTTATAGCTAGCTCCTCATCGCCTCTAAATATCAAGAAATATTCTTTAGTCATTCTCAAGTACTTAAGAATATTCTTGATTGCTATCCAGTGATGCTCACCTGGATCTGACTGGTATCTACTCATCATGCTCAAAGCATACGAGACATCAGGACGAGTACACAGCATGGCGTACATGATAGATCCTACAGCTAATGCGTAAGGGATCTTATCCATGCGGTCTCTCTCCTCTCTAGAAGAGGGACTTTGAGTCTTCGAAAGACTCACACCATGTTACATCGGCAGAAGTCCCTTCTTGGAATTCTGCATGGCAAACCGTAGTAATACCGTATCAATGTATGTACTCTGACTTAGGTCAAGCAATCTCTTAGATCTATCTCTATAGATCTTGATGCCTACAATACAGGCTGCTTCACCTAAGTCCTTCATTGAGAAGCACGTCCCCAGCCAAGTCTTCACAGACTGTAGCGAAGGGATGTCTTTCCCAATGAGTAGTATGTCATCAACATACAATACAAGGAAGACAATTGTGTTCCCATTAACCCTCTTGTAGACATAGGGTTCATCTTCATTGAAACCAAACTGTTTGATCTCATCATCGAATCGAAGATTCCAGCTTCGAGAGGCTTGCTTTAGCCCATAAATGGACCTTCCCAGTATGTTCTGGATCTTCAAAACCCTCAGGTTGTGTCATGTACACATCCTCGAGTAAGTTTCCATTCAGAAATGCAGTTTTGACATCTATCTTCCAGATCTCATAATCATGGTATGCTGCAATAGCAAGCAAGATCCGAATGGACTTAAACATCGCCACTGGAGAAAAGGTTTCATCATAGTCAATACCATGAATTTTCTTGAAACCTTTAGCCACCAATCGACCCTTATAGGTATGCGTAAGTCCATCCATGTCAGTCTTTCTCCTAAAGACCCACTTACACCCAATGGGTTTAACCCCTTCAAGTGGATCAACCAAAGTCCATACTTGGTTGGTGTACATGGATTCCATCTCGGATCTCATGGCCTCTAGCAATTTTTCAGAATCTAGGCTCATCACAGCTTCCTAATAGGAGGTAGGCTCATTCTCAATGAGCATAACGTCATCATGGTCAGACAAGAGAAATGAGTATCTCTCAGGCTGACGACGTGCCCTATCAGACCTGTGAAGAGGTAGGTCTACATGAACAGGTGGTTGTTCCACAACTCTTTGTGCAACAATCTCATCACCCACAACACTTTGTGGTTCCTATTCAACCTCCATCAAGGCCTCAGTGCTATGGTCCTTATCTTGAATTTCTTCAAGATCGAACATACTCCCACTAGTTTTTCTAGAAACAAAATCCCTTTCTAGGAAACCCCAGTCTTTGCCACAAACACTTTGTGTTGACTGGGAATGTAGAAGTAATATCCCTTTGTGTCCTTGGGATATCCAACAAAATAGCACCTATCAGATTTGGGTTCCAGTTTGTCTGAGACTTGACGTCGAACGTAAGCCTCAGAACCCCAAATCATCATGAAAGACATCTTGGGATTTCTCCCTGTCCATATCGTATATGGTATCTTTATCACATCCTTGGATGGTACACGGTTAAGGCTGCTGTGTCTAGAGCATATCCCCAAAAGAATATAGGAAGATCTGTGTGATTCATCATAGATCGTACCATATCTAATAGGGTACGATTCCTCTTTTCGGATACTCCATTCCACTGTGGTGTTCCTGGAGGAGTGAGTTGGGATAGAATCCCACACTCAGCTAGATAGTCACGAAACTCATGGCTAAGGTATTCACCACCTCGATCTGATCGAAGTATCTTAATACTCTTGCCAAGCTGGTTTTGTACTTCATTCTTGAATTCTTTGAACTTTTCAAAGGATTCTGATTTATGTGTCATAAGATACACATAACCATATCTACTGAAGTCATCAGTAAATGTAATGAAGTATCTGTAACCACCTCTAGCAGCAACATTGAAAGGGCCACATACATCACTATGTATAAGTCCTAACAAGTCTGTTGCTCTTTCGCTGTGTCCACTAAAGGGAGTCTTGGTCATCTTGCCTAAAAGGCAAGACTTGCATGTCTCATATGATTCAAAATCAAATGAGTCTAGCAACCCATTCTTATGGAGCTGAGATAAGCAACTCTCATTTATGTGACCTAAGTGACAATGCCAGAGATAGATTGTTGGGGATCGATTGACCGGCTAGAGGGGGTGAATAGCCCTCATTCGTTGGATGGCGTATTTTGCTCGTCTATGAAAATGTTAGCGCAAGCGGAAGCAATAAACTAAGACAAGCAAATAGAAAATAAAACAAAGACAATACAAACACGGAGATGTAACGTGGTTCACGGCTACGCCGCTAATCCACGGTCCGATTCGTCCACGGTGAATCACTCCGCAATCTATCCACTAGATCTCTCCTTTACACAAAGCTAGGTGGAGGTAACCTCTTTACAACCAAGATCACTCTTCTACAATGGAATGAAGATTAGAGCAAGTAGAAGAGTGGAAAAATGTTTAGGGCACTTTGGGAGTAGTTGGGCGTTCAAGCATTAACCCCCCAAAGCCCCAACCCTTTCTTTTTATAGAGGAAGAGGGTTTCTTCCCGTTGACACAGGATCAGTCGACTGATGGCACCCATCACGATCGCGTCAGAGCCGCTGTCCAATAACGCCGCTTTCACGCTTGGATACTATCCACAGATCGCATCACGATCGATGGCACCATCGATCGACCGGTGCTCGATCACCGAGTGCCCAGCTGAGTCGGCTCCATTCGCGTGCCCGCAGCGGTGCCATCGATCGCCATTCCTCGGCAGCCGATCGGCCGCCGACATCCCGATCCGCTACCCATGGCGATCTCGCCAAGCACTAAACCGGTCTTATACCAGTCGATCGAACCATCGACTTAGAGCAGTCGACTTCCATGACATGGCAGTCGACTGGTGTCGGGAAAACCCATCCGACACTTGGCCAAATGGCCAAGTTTCACCTAAGAGCTACCCTTCCCGGGTTACAATCCGCCACTCATCCCTGAGTCCTCGCCGGTTCTCTTCGCGCCACGCCCCTGCAAAGATCAGGCGCACGGCTCTGCAATGCTCCTTTGCGTCTCTTGCCTCGAAGTCTACTTCCTCCGGCTTCACTCCAAGCTTCTCGTCCGGTGGTCCCTCGGATGCTCTAAGCACATGGCTTCCGCAAAGCTATCCTTCACCGACTCAAGGCACGAGTCATGAGATGTGAAACTCGCCACGGCTCCATGTGCGAATTACTAAGTCCTGCACGACTTCAACGCACATATCAAATCAACATATCAAACTAACTTAAACCCTTTGCCACACCATCAAAACCATATTACGGCAAGAGATTGCCCTAACAATCTCCCCCTTTTTGATGTGTGGCAATCCGTTTAAGTTAGGTAAAAACATTTGATATAAATTTTAAAGGAAAGAAAACATGTAAACATAATCATGATATAGCAACATGCAACTCCCCCTTAATCCATGAAACTCTCTATGTAAATTTCTCCCTCTATCATAAATTTCTCCCCCTATTATAATTAACTTAAACATAATATTTTCTCCCCCTTTGACACCATCAAAAAGATTATCACTAAGTTAAAAATACATGGCATCAAGTCTAATAGAAAGAAAATACCACAAGTTGATTTAAAATCGGGTATGATATTCGCCATCAATGATCGGTTCAGATATCACTGATCCGCACGTGAATTTCGGGATTATCTGATTTTCAGACCGAATTTCAGAAATGCATTAAAAATTTCAGAAAATTCAAAAAATCATGAAATTTGGGGAACACATTTCTTTTAAGTATATCTATCAGTGAAAAATATGTTTTCATGAAAAATCATTATATTTCCATGTATTTGCCAAAAATCCAAAAGCTTTAAAAACTACTAGGTTTTTGATCATAAGAGTATCCATTTTAACACCTAGTCTTGCATCCAATTGTTTCAAAACATGAATACATGTATTTTAAAGTAAGAAATTGTTTTTAAAACATATGAAATATCCAACCATGATCTTTGGACAATATGTCTATGAATTAAACATAAGCCTTCCCCATGATTGGTCTATTATTGCTATGTTGATACTTTAAATGACCATCTAAATGCCATAGGCATTAGTGAACATTTGTATCATCCTAACATCTCACTCATGCTAAGTTTTCAATTAAGGTAGCCTATGGTGAGTGTGAGATGCATCCTAAGGGGTATTTATATATACTTAACCAATATGTTCAAGCAATTCTATCATGGTTAAGTGTCGACCTAATAATCCTCATGATCATAAAGACATATATGAATGAATTCTTCATTATGATCATGAAACTCATGTATTCATCAAATAATAGTCATGCATTAGGTATTATATGATGATAATAAACAAAGTATTCCCTAAAGCATGATTCAGACCTATTTCTTATGATAACGTGCCAAATTTCAAAAACATAAATCATGATTGCAAATATACATAGGAATTACATCGATCATCATGATATAATCATGATTATCTATTTATGGGTACGTTATCATCACCCAACACTATAAAAAAAATGTTGTCCCGTCATCCTAAGTCAACCAAAATATGATATAGGTTAGGTCCATGTGGTTGACTACCCTAGGGTTATTCTAATCCTTAAGGATGGATTTTGGAACCCAAAATAAGTTCTTTCCTATTGGGTTCACTAAATACTCCTTGGGGATCCATTTCCTAGCAATTACTTTCTTTTTATCTTGTCCCCTAGCTATTAGGCATTTGTAGGCCTTTTCATTTTTCTTTTCCTTATATCCTAGGCCTTTTTTGTTAAAACTTGCTCTTTGGCTCCCTATGATCATATTTAATGTGTTGGAGCCAATTGTGAATTTCTCTAGGGCTTTGGTTAAATAATCTACCTTTTCCCTTAATGCCCTATTTTCCTCTATGCATGCATCATTAACATCCAATGGCACATAATTATCAAGTGAGCATGCATCATCTAAGCTAGAAGAAATATTTTTATTTTCATTTAAGCATGCTTTTTCTAGTTTATTTTCTAAGTCCTTAATTTGATCTAGCATGCTTTTGTTTTTCTTCTTAGCTCTAAATAAATCTCTAGTTAAGCTAGAAACCATGGAAACTATTTTCTTAGGAGTTAGATTCGTTACCATAGTTTCCATGTCCTCTTCTTCTTCGGATGAGGAGGATGTGGAAGCTCCCCCTTCATTTGAGCTCTCCCCACTTGAGCTTGATTCTTCATTTGAGGAGGAGGAACAATCCGAGTCATGAAGAGCCATTAGTGCTAGGTTGGAGTAGACATGCTCTTCTTCTTCGGATGAGGATGAAGAGGCAAGGTCATCCCATGTCTTGGCTTTGAGTGCCATGGCCTTCCCTCTTCCTTTTGCCTTCTTTTCTTCTTCCTTTTTCTTGCTCCCCTTCTTCTTCCTCTTTTCTTCTTTCTTTTTCTTATCTTCTTTGCTCTTGTTTAGGAGGGGACAATTATCCCTTATATGTCCCTCTCCTTGGCAATTATAGCATATGACCTTCCCCCTTGGTCTTCTATTCCTATCATGAGATTTATCAAATCTAAGATTCTTAAATGCACGCCTTACCTTCCTTACCATGTAGGCTTCTTCCGTGCTATCCATGGAGGAGGTAGAGGCTTCATCGGATGAGGAGGAGGGGACTTCCATCTTCTTCTTCCCCTTGTTCGCTATGAAAGCTACTCCTCTTGAGGGTTGGATTCTAGGCTCTTCTTGTATTCCTTCTAGCCTAGTTTCATGAAGCTCCATTGTTGAGAAGAATTCCTCCAAGGTGCTTACTTCTAAGTTCTTGGAGATATAAAATGAGTCCACCATGGAGCTCCATCTTGAGGACCGGGGAAAAGCATCTATGGCCTTCATTACCATATCCCGGTTTGATAGCTTCTCACCTACACTTGTTAGCCCAATTAATATTTCTTTAAATCTAGAATGTAGGGAAGTTACCTTTTCTCCCTTTTCAAGCTTAATATTTGATAGTTGGGAGCAGAGGAGATCTCTTCTCGCTAGCTTAGCCTCCGAGGTACCTTCATGAAGCTCCACTAGCTTCTCCCACATCTCCTTAGCACTAGAACATTCCCCTATCCTATTGACTTCTTGTTGAGGGAGGACATTGTATAGGTGGTGCTTGGCCTTTGAATTTGCCAAGTATTCTTCTCTTTGCCTTTTGCTCCACCTTGATTTCTCCAATGGCTCCCCATCCTCGTTCCTAGGCAACTCGAAACCATTTTCCATTATTAATAGAATTTCAAAGTCGGTTTCGAAGAATACCTCCATTCGCTTCTTCCACCAAGCGAATTCGCCATCGAACTTTGGTGGATGGATATTTGAGCCGGCCATTTTGAAAATTGCTTGTTGTGGCAGTTAGTCCTCGAAAAGCTTAACCTTTGCTCTGATACCACTTGTTGGGGATCGATTGACCGGCTAGAGGGGGGTGAATAGCCCTCGTTCGTTGGATGACATATTTTGCTCGTCTATGAAAACGTTAGCGCAAGCGGAAGCAATAAACTAAGACAAGCAAATAGAAAATAAAACAAAGACAATACAAACACGGAGATGTAACGTGGTTCACGGCTACGCCGCTAATCCACGGTCCGATTCGTCCACGGTGAATCACTCCGCAATCTATCCACTAGATCTCTCCTTTGCACAAAGCTAGGTGGAGGTAACCTCTTTACAACCAAGATCACTCTTCTACAATGGAATGAAGATTAGAGCAAGTAGAAGAGTGGAAAAACGTTTAGGGCACTTTGGGAGTAGTTGGGCGTTCAAGTATTAACCCCCCAAAGCCCCAACCCTTTCCTTTTTATAGAGGAAGAGGGTTTCTTCCCGTTGACACAGGATCAGTCGACTGATGGCACCCATCAGTCGACTGGTGCTGTAGTCGTTGTCCAATAATGATCGCTTTCCACGTTGGATACTATCCAACGGTACTGGCATCAGTCAACTGATGGCACCATCAGTCGACTGGTGCTCGATCAATCGAGTGCCCAGTCGAGTCGGCTCCATTGCGCGCCGCGGTGCATCGATCCGATCGCCATTCCTCGGCGATGATCGGCCAATCGATATCGCCGATCGCACCATGGCGCGAATCGCGCACTAAACTCTTATACCGGTCGATCGAACCATCGATTAGAGCCCGATCGCCATGACATGGCAGTCGACTGGTGTCGGGAAAACCCATCCGACACTTGGCCAAATGGCCAAGTTTCACCTAAGAGCTACCCTTCCCGGGTTACAATCGCTCACTATCATCCCTCGGAGTCCCTCGCCTTCAAAGTTCTCTTCGTTCGCGGCCACGTCCCTCGGCAGCATCAGGCGCACGGCTCTGCAATGCTCCTTCGCGTCTCTTGCCTCGAAGTCTACTTCCTCCGGCTTCACTCCAAGCTTCTCGTCCGGCGGTCCCTCGGATGCTCCAAGCGCACGGCTTCCGCAAAGCTATCCTTCACCGACTCAAGGCACGAGTCATGAGATGTGAAACTCGCCACGGCTCCATGTGCGAATTACTAAGTCCTGCACGACTTCAACGCACATATCAAATCAACATATCAAACTAACTTAAACCCTTTGCCACACCATCAAAACCATATTACGGCAAGAGATTGCCCTAACATAGATTTGGTTCAACTCATTTGACTTGAACCTTTTGGTACTTATGTTATGGATAGGGCTCTCTAAGTCTAGAAAGTAGAGTCCGTTCATTAGAGGTGCACTACAATATAACATATTATTTAAATAAACTGAACAACATTTGTTCTTTATTATAAATGTAAATCCTTTCTTGTACAAACAAGAAACCGAAATGATGTTCTTAGTTAAGGCAGACACATAACAACATTCATCTAATTCTAGTACAAACCCAGAGGGAAGAGAAAGATCATAAGTTCCTACAGCAACAGCAGCAACCCTTGCTCCATTGCCTACTTGTAGGTCCACCTCGCCCTTTGTCAATGCCCTGCTATTTCTCAGTGTTTGCACATTGGTACAAATGTGAGATGCACATTCGGTATCTAATAACCATGATGAAGAAATAGATAGATTGACTTCTATAACATTTATACATGAAGTAGAAGTCTCACTTCTCTTCTTCTTAAGATCTTCCAGGTATGCCTTGCAGTTACGCTTCCAGTGTCCATCTTCCTTACAGTGGAAGCAAGCCCCTTCCTTGGTCACCCCTCCTTTGGGTTTCAGTTCCTTGCCTTTGCCCTTAGCTTGGGACTTTCCCTTACCGTTAGATTTGTCCTTGCCTTTCTTCTTTTGCACCATCAAAAGGGCATCAGATTTTCCCTTCTTAAGGTTGAGCTCAGTAGTTCTCAACATGCTGAGCATCTCAGGTAGTGGCTTATTAATTTCATTTATGTTGTAATTCATGACAAATTGATTGTAGCTTTGCGGCAAAGAATGCAAGATTAAGTGTGTGGCCAACTCTTGGCCAAGGGGGAATCCCAATATCTGTAGGTTTTCTATGTACCCAATCATCTTGAGTACATATGAACCTACGGGAGTCCCATCTTGCATTTTGGAACCAAACAATGCCTTAGAGACTTCATATCTCTTATGCCTTGCTTGTCCTTGATATAGTTGATGAAAATGTTCAACCATATCATAAGCATTCATGAACTCGTGTTGCTTCTGAAGCTCAGAGTTCATGATCACGAGCATTAGACATGACACATCTAATGCATCATCTTGATGCTTCTTGTAAGCATCTTTGTCAGCTCGCGAGGCAGTGGTAGAAGGTGCCTCCGGAATGGGCTGCTCTAGGACATACAATTTCCTTTCTTGGGTGAGAACAATTCTCAGGTTCCTGTATCAGTCCAGGTAATTTGCTCCATTGAGCTTGTCCTTCTCAAGGACAGAACGCAGAGAGAGAGTGTTCGTGTTTGTCGACATAGTAATCTACAACATACATTGTAGAGAATTAATATCATATTAATTTTATCATTTAATTAGGCCTTTAATCAAATGATGCTCCCACTGAATTATAGGAATTTTGTAGAATCGAGTTATGGATGTGGTCAAACCACATTACTAGATTCATACAAACTAGCTATAATTCCTGGGGGACAAGATCCACATCATACTAAGCCTTGAGTTAACTTTGGCAAAATTGCCCAAGACTTAGTACAATCGGTGGGTATCACATTACCGATTACATCTCTATGCAACTCTTGTTATAGGATCAAGACCCACATTTACAAAAGACCTTGAGTTAGCTTTGGCTAAATCGCCCAAGATTTAGTGTAAATGCGATCTTATCCTATCTTTCCAATGGTTGGAATATGCCTATAGTTCTACTCGATCCAATTGAGTTAACTAGTTTTACTCAATCTAATTGAGCTTACTCTAACCCAAGCCGTGATAGGCAAGACCAAGATTGTCCCTCCGCACCCTACCAAGATAATATGCGTTGCTCTGCTTTGGCAGATTCAACAACTACAAATGATCGAGGTAGTGATGGGTATCAAAGACTTGGTAGGCATTTATGAGTTGATTCGATTAAGATCTAATCTAATCGTAATGTGTATCATATATGCATTGAGGCCTTTATTATCCTATACTAGCATGCATCACATACATACAAGCATTATTCTAGCATGCATCATATACATACAAGAAAAATATCCTAGCATGCATCATATATATATATATATATATATCAACATATAGACATATATATAAATTAATTGTGATTAGGTCATGGCCCTACTACGATCTTCTCAAGCCAATGAGAAGATCGGATGGTCAACCTAGGGTTAGCGTCTTCTCCAAGCGCCTCCTTTGACCGTCATGTGTCATCGGCACCCTTCTCATAACTCCGTCTAAAAGTGGACCTTCCACCGCTCCATTTTGTACATTACAAACATGAAACTCGAGTTACATTCGAGTCTAAAACTATTTACAACTAGAATTTTAAAAGAAGAGGCACGATGCGCAGGTCGCATACCCTATACAACACGCACAACCACAAAAATGGCACGCAGGCCGTATTATGAATTACAACACATTAACATCCAATCATATTGGGGTTCTTGGGCCATGACCATCACAGAATTATACATAATTCTAAATTATGTATTTTACAGAAAATTTCTATAATTTTTCCTATTTTTTTTTCAATTTTATGAGTCACTTCTCCGTAACGGTCCCGCTAAGCAGTTTTCGGGTGCAATCGCGGGACAAGGCCCCTTTCGGGGATAGGGGCAGCGTCCCTACCCGCAAAATAAACTTTACGAGTGTCACTACTACGATCTTACAGCGACTTAAGTCGTTGTCCCAAAAACCTAAAGCGAGAACTCACCATTTCGGAGAGTTTTTCTCGATGGTTGAAGCCTACAAGTGTCCCAACACTTGTTGCTTCGACTCTTCGAGAAAAATACCCAAAAATTCTATAAAAATAGGAAATTTACAGAAACATAAAAATCTGTAATTTTTATATCTAATACAAAAACTACAAAAATGAAACACATACATGCTTCGTACGTGGCTCTGATACCACTGTTGGACTTTCCGAGCCACAAAAATCGCTTTTTGCGTTGCAGAAACCTCGGAAGTCCGACCACGGATCCGTGCGAAGATATATTAAAATAAAAATATGTATGTGCTAAGTAAACCTAGATCTACCTTAGATCTAGAAGTTGAGAGTATTACCCTCGAAGCGATGCCCTTCGCTTATCCCGCTCATCCAAAAGCATCGCCGGAACTCGAGAGTGTCAAGTGCACACTCCTCTATTGGTATTCACACAAGCAATAGGTGGAGAAAACACAACCTTGAGTGTGCTAGCACCCCTTGGATGGTTCGGCCAAGATGAGGGATGGGAGAGCTTGAGAAGATGATCCAAGGAAGAAGATGAAGTTGGAGTAACTTTTAAAATCAATTCCATCTAATGGAATAAAGTGGCCTGCCACCATCTCTTGGGGGGTTACATGCATGCATGTAACTCCAAGAGCCAATGAATCTTGGTTTCCCTCATGAGGTGGCACCACATGATAAGTCAATGATGATGTGGAACATCATCATTGGCCGGCCATGCCAAGTCATCATCATGACATGACATTTGATCAAGTCAAACTTGACCTTTCATCTTCCCTCTCAAGTCAAGTCAAACTTGACCTCTTATCTCCCATGGTTGATCAAATCCAACCATTTGATTCAAGTCAATTTAATTTAATGAATCTTTATTCATTAATTTAAATTGATTTGATGAATCAAATCTAAATTAGACTCATTCAACACTTGAATCAAATTGAGTCCAACTCAATTAGTCTAATTAGGATTACTCTTAATCCAATTTGGTTCATCACATGAACCTAATCCTCATGGTTCATCATATGAACCTAATCTCCATCTAATTGCCCTTTGTGTGTGACCCTATAGGTTCTTGTAATGTTAGCAATGTCCCTAAACCGATTTAGGAACATAAGCAATGAGCGGTATCTAGCAACACATCATTGCTACCCAAGTTACAAGAATGTTGAGCTCCAACATCACCTTTGTGACTACTAATTGTGACTCTCACAATATGTGACAATGCCCCTCTATCCTTGACATCTAGATTGACCAATTGAGGCATAGACCGTGTCATCCTCGGTACAATCTATATCTTGAACTTCAAGTAGACTCACTCAATCAAATGAGCTCAATATCTCATATTGACTCATTTGGTCATGGCCATGTACTTCGTGGTCTCACTCTATCAAGAATATCGATGTCACCCCCGTCATATAGGAGGGATAGATCCCATCTACATCACTCACATCCCTCCGCATAATTTGTCACATACCCAGTAATCGCCTTTATAGTCCACTAATTTACGGGTGACGTTTGACGAAGCCAAAGTATGCAATTCCTTATGTAGGAAACCATGGTGACTTCAGGTCTAAGGACTAATAGTCATACTAATAGCCACATGAGAAAGTATACGACACTCATATAATGATCCATGATACTTTCTCATGGCGGGTCATTCAGTATACATTCTCCAATGCATACCCATGTGTCAACTTGATATCTCATATCCATGACTTGTGAGATCAAATCATCGTGTTGACCTATATGCTAGTCTCTACATATTAACATTGTCCCTAAATGTTAATACTTGACTAGGAATGATTAAGAGTAGTGTTCTCTATATCATCTCATTATCGATTCAACCAATCAATTGATATAGATAAGAACCTACTACTCAAGGACATTATTATATTTAGTTATTTGACACCAATACAAGTAAATATAATAACCATGCCTTTATAAATAGGAATATGATACAATAAAGTCCATACAATAATCATCACATGATTGGCTCTAGGGCTTTCACTAACAGAAGGAAGATTGGTGATCTAGGAGGTGACTTTTGGTAGATCGTCGCCCACACGATGTCCAAAAGGAGGAAGGACATACGATAGAAGATCGAGAGGTATAATACTTGTCTATTTTCTTAAGTAATATGTTTATGATTGTTTTCAATTATATATGCATGATATATTCTGTTTTGTGGCTAATATAACTTGGACCCCGAACATAAACATAAAAGTCGGCGATCCGTACATCGTCTATTCCGTGGCTATTCGTAGAATAGAGGTTGGTTGCTTGAACAACAAGTTTGTTCGAGTGACTACTCTAATCGAATAGCACGATGATGAAACGGTTGCTTGGGTAATCCCTCTTGTCAAGGATACATTTTTTTTATCCGGGCACGTAGAAGGGATCGCCATGAAAAAGCGACCGAGTTGAAGTGGGAAGCGAAGTTCCCTACCTTCAAGTGGTATCAGAGCCACGATTTCCAGTTTTGTGTGTTTAGGATTCGGTTACTTTTATGCACTTTTCATATATTATATGTGTCGGATAATAGTAGGATACGCGTAGGTTAACTCTTTGGTTGCAGGTATAGGATCCAACTATTATGGCCATATGTGTGTATGTGATTGTATGTGTGTAATTGTATATTTTGTTGAATCCTCGGGGTTGACGAGGCTAGTATTTAATTTTTGTAAATTAGATACGACATTGTTTAGCCACTCCTTTTATTTTAGTTTACTTTCGATCTAGATTTCATGTACACTCCCTCATGGAGTATAGGATCGATGGATGTAAATTAAAATATTTTTTCTCGGCTCGGATCTTCGGATGGCTTGTACATGGTGTAGGGAGGAGCGGACGAGATGGCGATACGACGGAAGACATATTGAAGACAAAAGCCATAATAGTTGGAAAATTTTTATTTTTCATATTTATTGCTTAATGTTTGATATGCATGTCGTAGGCTAGCAAATTCCTTAATTTCAAATTACTAAGTGGGAGAGGGATATTTTTTTTAAATTTCCACGACCTCCATTAGGATTTGAAATGTGATGCAAAAGACGTCGGCTCTGAGTGCCTTCCTCCCCATCAGATGAGTTTGTTTGTGGATCATAAGGTCAAATATGGTTATAGGAAATTATTAAGGAGCGTGTGTACTTCCCCATCGGAAGACACATAACCCGAGATAATTACCTTGGTACCGAGTAATGGTGAACACTTAGATACAAATATAAGTATCCTCCCCATCGGAGTCACTTCTTTTATTTGTAGGGCCAAAGAGGAACCAACTATTAATTTTACTTGTCAAAAAGTTAGGTTGACAAGATAGTAAAATTAATCGGTAAAACCTCCTCTTACAAATGTAGAATTCGTATAAATCCACACTATCGCGGCATACGATATTCTCGGTGTTTTGAGGTGTTGGTTGATTTTAAAATTTTACTATTTGAGGAATCAATAATTTTTTGAAATCTAATGTTTTGATCTATGTGATTCTTAGGTTTTCTTTCAAAATGACTTTGAACCCACTTGCTGTGATACTGAAAGAGAATAAACTTACTGGAGGAATCTTGACATTGTCTTAACTGTTGAGGAATACAAATATGTACTCCTCGAAGAGTGCCCTCCTAAGCTTGCGGATGGTTCTGGGGAAAAGGAGAAGGAGAGTTATAAGAAGTGGATCAAGGCAGATGAGATGGCGCGGTGTTACATTTTGGCATCTATGTCAAATGTACTGCAACATCAGTATCAAGCCATGCCCACTGCTTATGACATGATGCTCAATCTCAAAGAGCTTTTCGGACACCAGAATCAGGCTGCAAGGCAGGAAGCCATGAGGAACTTGATGACGACCACCATGATCGAGGGAACACCCGTGAGGGATCATGTTCTCAAGATGATGGCTCATTTAAATGAGTTGGAAGTCCTCGAAGCTGAGATCGATGGGGAAACCCAGGTCGATATCATTCTCCAGTATCTACCTAGGAGTTTTGAGCAGTTTCGCCTGAACTACAACATGAAAAAGAGGTTGTATTCGTTGGCGGAGCTTCTGACAGAACTCCAAGCGGTAGAGGGGCTATTTCATCAGAGTGCTCACGCGCATGCCATGGTCACCCAAAAGGTTTCTACTTCAAAGCCGAAATGCAAGAAGAAGAAGAAACAAGCTGGGGCAAAGGTGGTGGGAGGAACTCAGGAAGGAGTGAAGAAGCCGAAAGGCAAGTGCTTCACTTGTAAGCAGACTAGACACTGGAAGAAGGACTGCCCCTACCGCAAGCAGAACAAAGGTATATCTTTTGGTCTAGTTGTTGAAACATGTTTATCAGTGTTATCTACCAGCACCTGGTGTGTAGATACGGGAGCCAAGGATCATGTCTATAATACTTTGCAGGGGTTCCAGGAAACCAGACGACTGGCTGAGGGAGAGATTACCGTATACTTGGGCGATGCCATGAAGGTGGCGGCTGTTGCAGTGGGAGACGTTTATTTATCTTTTGAGAAAAATAAAGTTTTGGTTCTTAAGAATTTCCTTTATATACCTTTATTTAGAAAGAATTTAATTTCAGTTTCTAAATTTTTTATGGATGGATATTCTATTTCTTTTAATGACAGAGTTGTTATAAAAAGGAATAGGGACATTATCTGTTCGGGTGCATTGAAAGGAAATTTATACACACCTGAACCAAAAGCTCCCATGATGCAAATAGAAGTTAATAACTCATCTTCTAATTCCAATAAGAGAAAAGAACCTTCGAAGATGAACCAAATATATCTTTGGCATCTTAGGCTTGGTCATATTAACCTAAGTAGAATTCAAAGGTTGATAGTTGATGGACCTCTGGGTTCATTAGTGGTGGAAGATTTCCCAACTTGCGAATCGTGCTTGGAGGGTAAAATGACCAAGAGACCTTTTAAGGCCAAGGGGTAAGAGCCAAAGATGTGTTAGAATTGGTTCATTCTGATTTGTGTGGTCCTATGTATATCCAGGCTATAGGTGGTTTTGAGTATTTTGTCTCTTTTATAGACGATTATTCAAGATATGGATACATTTACTTGATGAGCCACAAGTCTGAATGCTTTGAAAAGTTCAAAGAATTCAAGGTTGATGCGGAGAAACATCAAGGTAAAAGTATCAAGACACTACGATCTGATCGTGGTGGTGAGTACCTCTTGGAAGAGTTTAGGAATTACTTATCAGAGGCTGGGATTCAATCCCAATTGTCTGCACCTAGCACACCCCAGCAGAATGGTGTAGCAGAGCGAAGGAATAGGACTCTTATGGAGAAGGTTAGATCGATGATGAGTTATTCTGAGTTGTCAGATTCATTCTGGGGATATGCTCTAGATACGACGGTGTACATTCTGAACTTGGTTCCATCTAAATCAGTGCCTTCTACTCCCATAGAATTGTAGACTGGGCAAAATCCTAGTCTAAGACATATTCGGATTTGGGGGAGTCCAGCACATGTGCTGAAGGCAGATGCTGGTAAGTTGGAACCCCGTACAGAAGTGCCCATGTTCGTTGGCTATCCTAGAGGAACGAAAGGTGGTTTGTTTTATAGTCCTAGAGATCAGAGGGTGATCATTAGCACGAATGCCAGATTTCTATAGGAAGACTATGTGATGAACCACAAGCCCATGAATAAGATTGTTCTGGAGGAATTAAAAGGGGAAGTCACTTCTTCAGTACAATTGGTACAAGTGGATATACCACAAGTCATTGCACCGCGTGTCACATAGGATACACAGGTGATACCTCGGTGTAGTGGGAGGGTTGTGAGATAGCCTGATAGATTCATGTTCTTAGGAGAATCTTCTGATTTGATCCCTGGAGAACATAAACCTGATCCCTGGACATATGACGAGACAATCCAAGATAAAGATGCGGTATCTTTGCAAAGTGCAATGAATACTGAGATTGAATCTATGGATTCGAATCAGGTCTGGGAGCTAGTAGAACCACCCGATGGTGTAAAAACCATTGGATGCAAGTGGATCTACAAAAGAAAGAGAGGAATAGATGGGAAGGTTGAGACCTTCAAAGCAAGGCTTGTTGCGAAGGGGTATACTCAGAAAGAAGGTATCGATTATGAGGAGACCTTTTTGCCGGTAGCCATGCTTAAGTCTATCCGAATTCTCTTATGCATTGCTGCTCATATGGATTATGAGGTATGGCAGATGAATGTCAAGACAACTTTCCTTAATGGAAGTCTTGAGGAAAACATCTATATGAAGCAACCAGAGGGATTCATTGCGAAGGGAAAAGAGCATCTTGTATGTAAGCTTAATCGGTCCATTTATGGATTGAAGCAAGCTTCGAGGTCTTGGAACATCCGCTTTGATGAGGTAATCCAGTCTTATGGATTTATTCAAAGTCCGGATGAGTCTTGTGTATACAAGAGATGTGACGGAAACGTAGTGGTATTTCTTGTACTATACGTAGATCACATTTTATTAATTGGCAACAATGTCAAGGTGTTATCGGACGTAAGGGTATGATTGTCCAAACAGTTTGATATGAAGGACTTGGGAGAAGTGGGACACATCCTTGGGATCAAGGTTATAAGGGATCGCAAGAAAAGGATGTTGTGCTTATCTCAAGCTTCATACATAGACACTATTATGGATCGTTTTAGCATGCAAAACTCCAAGAAAGGTTTTCTACCTTTCAGGCATAGAGTTCCTTTATCTAAGGAGATGTGTCCGAGAACATATGAGGAGATAGAGGAAATGAAGGCAGTTCCTTATGCTTCGGAAGTAGGAAGCCTCATGTATGCGGTGCTATGTACGAGACCAGATATCTGCTTTTCCATGGGCATGGTTAGCAGATATCAGAGTAATCCAGGACAGGGACATTGGACTGCAGTAAAGCATATATTGAAGTACCTAAGAAGGACTAGGGATCATATGCTAGTTTACCTGGAAGACCAATTACTCCCTGTGGGTTATATGGATTCCGACTTCCAATCAGATAAGGATAACAGTAAGTCTACCTCAGGTTTTGTGTTTACTTTGGGAGGTGGAGCCATTGTATGGAGGAGTGTCAAGCAGAAATGCGTGGCGGACTCTACCATGGAAGCTGAGTATGTGGCGGCCTCTGTGGCGGCCAAAGAAGTTGTGTGGCTCAGGAACTTCCTGATGGACTTGGATGTGATTCTTGGTTTGCCCAGAACTATCACAATTTATTGTGATAATAGTGGTACAGTTGCAAACTCGAAGGAACCACGAGCCCATAAGGCAAGTAAATATTGGTGCAATCATCCCAGCAGTACCTTGATGGTATTTTGATGATAGACAAAACTCATTCTAATGCACATTATTCTTCATGCTTGCTATTTACTTAACTTTGTATGTGGGTTTTCCATAAATCAAAAAGGGGGAGATTGTTGGTGCAGTAGGCACCTAAGTCGAACCTGAGTTTTCATTATAGCAAACAATACAAAGTTAAGCTCATGTCGTTATCTCACGAGCTAAATCGAGTGTGCAGAAAAGTGCTAAAGCTGGAGCTGAAGGCTAGCGACACCCGGAGGAAGCCGTGGTGGTCAGGAGACACTCGAGTGACTTCGGAGGAAGCCGAAGGAATCGAGTGGAAGGCCGGAAGCAAAAGCGACATGTAAGTATCGAGGTAAGCTCGTGTGTGCGAGCGTAAGTGAGGTCGTATCCTCCTTACGGGGATGGTCTTAAGCGTAAATCCAACCAAAGACATCCCATAGATGGTCTAGGTCGAGATCGGACGGTCGAAGGCCGTCGAAATAATGTTTTCTTTAAGCTAACTTTGACTTGCAGCAAGCATCGATCATTGCGGCTTGGAGGACTCATCCGCCAATCGTCGATTGCGGAGGTCGACTCGACGATGTCGCCATCACGATCGATGATGGCCATCAGTCGACTGATGGTCAATAATCAGCTTCAAGGAGTCAAGGCTTATCACCCCATTTCAAGGACATTGGTGTTCAATTGTGATTGGCTAGGGTTCCTCTCGAAAAGGGGCTCAAAGGCTATAAAAGGAGGGCCAAACCTAGGGTTTCATCAGCAATTCTAAGCTTCCAAAAGCCTCCGCAAAGCTACAACTTATCCGACAACGAAGTGCTTCTTCTCCGACGTCTAGGTTTATTTGTTTTCATTTTATTACGTCGGTTAGAGTTTTATTTCAGTTTAGTACTTTCATTTTCGGAGCTTTTATCGTAACGAGGAGAGGGGGAGTGTCCCTCTACCTCAAGCTTTGTGCTTTACTTGTATCGATTAAACTCCTACCTCTAACGGGGAGGAGTTCTTTAGTGTTTTTGCCCTCCGTACGTGGTCGAGGACCGCTAGGGCCTTGGAGTAGTAGCCGAAGGCTACGAACCAAGTAAAACTCCTTTGTCTCTTTTTACTTTACATTTACATTTCCGCTGCAAAAAATTACCTACTCGGTTTTTGATACGAACTCGAAAAAAAAGGTTTTATCGCTATTCACCCCCCCCTCTAGCGATCCGCTTTGATCCAACATACTCCGACTCGGACTATGTCGGTAGTAAGCTCGATAGAAAGAGTACGAGTGGTTGTTGTCAACTTCTCGACTCGAGTCTAGTGAGTTGGTGCAGTAGGAAGCAACACTGTGTTGCCTTATCTACCACCGAAGCCGAATACATCGCGATGGGTGAGTGTGTCACTCAGCTTCTTTGGAAGAAGCACACTCTTTGAGATTTTAAGTTAGACTTTACAAACACTAAACTTCACGTAGATAACATTAGTTCAATTAACCTAACTAAAAATCCAATATGTCACTCTAGGACCAAACATATAGAAGTCAAACATCATTTCATTCGAGAACATGTGGCCAACAGAGCCATACAACTCGAATACGTCGAATCAAAGTCCAATTTGGCAGACCTATTTACTAAACTTCTACCCGAAGCCGAATTCAGTCTATTAAGATGAAAATTGGGCATGTGCATAGTAGAATAAAAATTTACAAATTATATTTTTTTATTACTATTTTTATTTTTTTTCATGGAACTAGCTTAGGACATACCTTAGATATCTTGTACTTATAGATTTAAGGAGCCAATACATCTCACAACACATAGGACTAATGTGTTTGTGTACTTAGCCACGTAGATGGGCGTGAGATGTTAAGACCTTACTCCTGGTTCCAGATGTAGAGCTAGTGCATCGCCATGAACCACAGAGTATAATCATATATATTAACCGACTCTGACCAGGACTTGTTGATCCTTTATATCAATCAAGTCAAATAAGAGTTGAACATTATATAGATGAGCTTATTTTCAGTATATTATTTTCAAAATAGTATGGAACATGCTTGGACTTGAAACTTAAACTTAATACCTATATTTTCTTCTTTTTCAAACCCCCCCCCCCCCCACTCTTTTCGATATATGGCAAAAGGGGGATAAAAAGGCCAAAGTTAAGGGAAGTTAAGGGATCATTTTTTTTATAACTTAACTTATTACTTCATACTTATTCTCATGGCCAAAATAAGTTAAGTAAACATAAACGGCCAAAGTTAAGGGAAGTTAAGGGATCATTTTTTTATAACTTAACTTAATACTTCATACTTATTCTCATGGACAAAATAAGTTAAGTAAACATTTACTTAACTTTAATTTTTGCAAATTTACTTAAACTTTTTAAACTATTTTAAAAAAAGGAGAAAGGGCCAAGTTAAGAAGTATTCTTAACTTAAGTTTTTTTTACTAAGGCCAACCTTAAGTAATTGTTAATCACTTAAAGTCTTCCTAAATAGCAAACATCAAGGGGGAGGATTAAGATCTTCTTTCAAGACTCACCCTCAGTCAAGGGGGAGGTTTCCTCAAGGGAGAGACTTGGAAGAAAATCACTACTACTCCTACTTAATCTTTATTATTCTTGTTTTTCATGCATATTATTTCCTTAACTTTGTATGTGGGTTTGCCATAGATCAAAAAGGGGGAGATTGTTGGTGCAGTAGGCACCTAAGTCGAACATGAGTTTTGATTATAGCAAACGATACAAAGTTAAGGTCATATTGTTATCTCACAAGCTAAATCGAGTGTGCAGAAAAGTACTAAAGTTGGAGTTGAAGGCTAGAGATACTCGGAGGAAGCCACGGTGGTCAGGCAAAACTCGAGTGACTTCGGAGGGAGCCAAAGGAATCGAGTGGAAGGCCGGAAGCAAGAGCTACAAAGTAAGTATCGAGGTAAGCTCGTGTGTGTGAGCGTAAGTGAGGTCGTATCCTCCTTACATGAATGGTCTTAAGCGTAGATCCGACCAAAGATATCCCATGGATGGTCTAGGTAGAGATCGGACGGTCGACGACCGTCGAAATAATATTTTTATTAAGCTAACTTTTGATTTCAGCTAGCATTAGTCGACTGCCAGCTTGGAGCACTCAACTGCCGTCCATCAGTCGACTGCCCATGGTCAGCACTTGACTAATGTTGCCATCAGTCGGCTGATGATGGCCATCAATCGATGATGGTCAAGGATCAGCTTCGAGGAGTCAAGCCTTATCACCTCATTCCAAGGAGCTTTTGTGCCCATTTGTGATTGGTTGAAGACCCATTCGATGAGGGGCTCAAAGGCTATAAAAGGAGGGCTTCTCCTAGGGTTTTTCATCAATTCTAAGTTCCCTAAAGCCTCTGCAATGCTGTGACTCTCCGATGACAAAGTGGTACTACTCCGACAATCTAAGCTTGAGTTTTCATTTCTTATTCATCGGTATAAGTTTAATTTAGCTTGTCTCTTTCATATTATTGTCTCGGAGCTTTTTATCATAACGAGGAGAGGGGGAGTGTCCCTCTTCCTCAAGCTTTTGTGGTTTTTTGTATTCAATTAACTCCTACCTTCAATGAGGAGGAGTTCGTTAGTGTTTTGCCCTCCGTGCATGGTCAAGGACCACTAGGGCCTTGGATTAGTAGTCGTCAGCTACGAACCAAGTAAAAACTCTCGTGTCTTTATTTTTATATTGTGTTTTTCCGCTGCGTTTACTTGTGTCTTGAAACGAATTCGAACGAAAAAGTTTCTATCGCTATTCACCCCCCTATAGCTATCCGCTTGATCCAACAGTATTGAGGTTGTGTTCAGCAATCTGAGGATCTATCCCCAAGAGATCGTGCATGTCTCTAGCGAAAATATCTTCATTTTTACGCAAACAATCCACGAGCTCCTCCTTTACTTCTAATTACTGAGCTACCCGAGTGACCTTTCCGGGGGCTATCTCCACAGGCTCTCCTTCCTCTATCTTATCAGCTTTGGGAGGGGACTCTTCCAACACATATACTTTTGAGGCAACAACAATCTTACCTTTGGGCTCGTCCAGTTGAGCCTTCTTCTGGTCGTCCCTCACTATTTGGACGTAATAGCTCCGAGCGGCCTTCTGCTTTTTTAGTGCTTCTCCAATAAGTTGGCCAATGGGGAATTTCACTTTCTGATGGTAGAGGGAGGCCACCGCCTGGAAAATGGATAGAAAAGGATGACCCAAAATAGCATTATAAGTGGAAGGAGCATTTAGTCTTCTGACTAGGCTTTGTGCCCAAAGTAAGGGGCAAGGAGATTTTCCCAATGGGATTCACCATATGCCCAGCAAAATTGAATAGAGGAGTCGCCATGTCTTTTAGTTGTACATTTCCCAGTTGCATCTGCCCAAATGCCTCTTGGAAAAGAATATTGACTTAACTCCCCGAGTCAACCAGGACTCGAGCTACCTCATAATTTTCCAAAGAGATCTGGATTACCAAGGCGTCAGTATGAGGAAGAAGGATGCCCCACAAATCCTCAGGTCCGAAGGATATTAGTGGTGCATTCTGAATGACCTGCTCTGCTCCAATAACTAAATTTTACATGAGGTGGGTCTATGATTTTTGGGCCCTATTGAAGTTCCCATCAGTAGGTCCTCCGGCGATAACATGAATGACTCCCCGAGTGGGGATGTCATTCGGGGCAGTAGTGCATCCTCGCTTGCTGACCCTCCTTGCGAAGTACCCTCCTAGGTGGGTTGCTGCAAGCCTAGCAGGAGGGGAACTTGTGGTCTTCCATTATAGGGTCCCGGGCGCGTGACATTATGTTGTTGACCTCTTCTTGTCGGTCCTCCCATTTGAGGTTGTAGATGTGGATATGTGTCTCGAATACGTTCCTACTCCTCTTGCAACTTAAAACACCAGCCACTAGTATGACCATACTCCATGTGGTACTGGCAGGAAAAAGGGACTGGGGGATTATAGGGGACCCCCTATATCCAGTTGGATGTTGGAGAATACCCTGTTGGTCATATGCTTCCATTTCCCACTCTTTCCAAGTTCTCGGGGGAGGCAAGGCCTCGGCAGCCATCGCTCATAGGGAAGGGACGGGGCGAATTCCTGGAGTCATCATTCGCGACCGAGGCACTGCGGGTACAAAAGGTCTAACATATTTGCACCTAGGAAGTCCTCGTTGCACAGGGGAGGGTTCTTCTCTGTTGAAACAGGGGCTAGGGTATTCTCTGCCCGTCTTACCCTCAATCCCTCTTCTTCATTGATATATTCCTCAGCGCGACTTAGCAACTCTTCGTAACTAGCAGTTGACTTTCTCAATAAAGAGCTGAGAAAAGGTCCTTCCCTCAATCCATAAGGGATAACCACCCTCAGAATGTTTGACCCTGTGGAAGGAATGTTCCTGGAAGTGTCGGTGAAACGATGAAGGTAACCCCTCAAAGATTCCGAGGGTTCCTGCCTTATATGCAACAGGATAGAGGCGTCATGCTTATAAGTTTTGCAGCTAGTGAATTCTTGATGAAAAACCCCCCTCAGATCAACAAAATGAGTAATAGAGCCAAGAGATAAAGCTCCAAACTACCTCTAAGCAGAGCCCGTCAGCGTGATGCGGAAAGCTCTGCATTTGAGGGCATCCATATAACAATGAAGAGAAGTAGCTCGATCAAATTGCGATAGATGCTCCTTTGGGTTTGATGTGCCATCATACATTCCCACTTGAGGATTTTGAAAATGTGGAGGTGGTAGCTCCAACATGATATCTGTAGTGAATGGACTAGGCTCATAAACTTCAGGTGCCCTAGTGGATTGGCTTTCTCCCTGGTCTTCCTGCCTTGTTTGCATCACCGGGACAGTATTTTGATACACCCTCCCCACTAGCACATCACCTGGTAGTGCTTCGGTGTATGGAACCATCACTGGACGGGCCTGAGGAGGCCTTTCATGTAGCTTCTCTTGGGGAGAAGGCTCATCAAAATGGGGATGAAGATATCTCGTCCTTCTCCTTTCTTTGGCCAGGGCTTCAGCTACGATTGCATCCACCATAGCCTTTAGCTGTGATGGGAATATTGTTATAGGACTCTCTTCTGTAGAAGAGGTTGCTGAATTCTGAACTTCTTCTGGCTACATCTCGACATCTCGCTCAGTAAATGTTCCCACATACGGCGCAAATTGATGCAAATATGTAGATTTTCTCACATCCTTTTAGCGCAAAAAGCGACAGCGTCCAGGAGGCTTAGGGTTCTCTCCATCTGCAACAGTAATAAAAATGAATAGATTATGCCAAACCAAGCACAAAAAGCAAGGATACAAGATTTAACATGGTTCGAAATTTCAATTCCTACTCCACAGGGTAAGCTCTAGAGCGAGCTACGATGCCAAAGTACTTTCACTATGAAACTTCTCCTTTTTTGGAAGTTTTTCTAGAAGTGGAGAAACCCCCTTATAGCTCTCACAACGTACCAAAATAAAAAGATAGAATTAATTTCTAAGATTCTCTTCTATCGTCTCCTCTTTCTCCTCTCCGGCCACCTCATCCCCTCCTCTTGATAGGATGACCTCCAGTAGAAGTTGGATTTGGATCCGAAATCCCCTTCTCTCTCCTTCTTCCTTGGCTTTTATCATCCTCTTTCCCTGCCAGCTGTGATGTAACGAACTATTCTTATCACCGTCCACATGGAGGGCCCCTGTTTCCTGGAGAATCATTCTGTTAAGAAAACAAGGAGTGGAGGCTCCTTCGAATATTGTGTGGGGTTCTAGTTTGTTATATCATATAACAAACTCTCATAAATTAATGCCTTGGGAAATGTTCTGCCCCTCTTCTTCACCCTCCCTTCCTTAATTGGGTCGAACACAGACTCAGTCCCCCTCTCGGTGGGATCCTACTAATTCATTTGAACTGGGGTCTATGTCATTTATTGATATCTAGGCCCACTCCGGTTATAAGACCCATTCCCTTGTGCTTCCCATCTCTCTCGAGTCAACACCCGACTTACTCCCTGAGTCACTCCCTAGACTTGTGCCTTGGGTTATCCGTCAGGTCCCTCTTCGATCTTAGAACTTATCTGCCTTGTCCTACACTTCCACTCTGTCAACTCACTCAACCCGCTTGGGTCGAGTTCAGTCGGTTCAGATAGTGTTTCACTCATGGCATTCTTATCTCAATTCCTAAATTAGGTTACTGTGGTATCAATACACTTAATTTACTTCAGGGTTAAATCTTGGTCTAACTAGTTTAGTATGTGGTGAGGTAGCTTCAGTTAGTTCCACTTAACTAAGTACATCAAACTAGATACTCCTTATCTAACCTAGATACATGAGGCTTCGTTTCCCTAACGTACTATCATCTCACCGTGTCCTGATACTTTGTTGTCAAGCTTAATTAACCTTTGGTCCTATCTAACCATTCTAAATTAAGCAAGTGGATTAATCTAAACATGCAAGCAAAGATTATCTAATTACATAAACTAACTTAATATTGACTCCCCCTGGATTATAACTTCTGTAGGGATGATCCACATTGTGGATTTGATCCTGGGGAACCCAATGCTTAGATAAATTTGCATTCATGTTTATACTAGACTTTGGGACCCATGCTTGGATTCTTGTATGATCATGATTTACTAGTGAAATAAATGACCTATTTGTTTGTCTAAATCCGAGTCCAGTCTTGTTGTATACAGTAGGTTGAGACCCAAGTATTAGGTCGAGACCTTTGGATCCCAATGTTAACTTTTCCAATGTTTTCTTAAGATCTTGAACTTATCCTTTCAAGGAGGAATTCTCTTCCTCAAGTGTCTTGACTCGAGTTGAGGTTCCTTCTTGAATGTGACTAGTTGAAGAAATTAAGTTGGCCTTCTTAAGGGTTTCAACTTCCTTAAGAAGAGACTTGACTTTAGACTCGGACTTAGTTAACTTTTTATTTAAATATTTAGTTGCAGTATATAAGTTCCTAATTGTAGAACAATGTACCTTTGCTGAACCTTCAGAAATAGATACGGATCCATGGCTTGTCTCGAACTTGGACTCAGACTCGGAGTTGGACTCGCACTAGGACTCTGACTCAGACTCAAATTCGAATTTGGAGGGTCTTGCCATAAGGACAAGGTTGTTGATTTGTTCTCGTTCTTCTTCATCTGACAATTCTTCCCATGTTGCTCTAAGAGCCTTCTTAATAGATTTGGACTTTAGCTTGGGCCAGTCGGCTACGAAATGTCCCTTCTTGTTGCATTCGTAGCACTTGTAGTCTTGCTTGACCTTTTGATTTGTTTCAAGATTTTTTTTCTTTAGTTGACTTGTTTGTATGTCTTCTTTTCTTTATTAGTCTTCGAACAAGGTTGACGATCTCCGTTTCTAGTTCGTCGTCTAGATCCCAATCGAACTCATCATCTTCGGGAGTTGGTTTACCTTTTGTTTTCTTTTTCCCTGCAAACAAAGCTGTACTTTTTTCAACCAGGGCCAAATAAGTTTGTTCATGCAATTCAAATTCAGAAAAAAGCTCACCTAATCTAATCTTAGAAAGATCCTGATGTTGGTGCAGTGGGCACCAAAGTCGAACCGGTATTTTGATTATGGCAAAAGGCTCAATAGTTAAGGGTATATTTGTTATCTTACGAGCTCAATTAAGTGTGCAGAAATGCTAAAGTTGAGCGGAAGGTCTGCGACACCCGGTGGGAACCGAGGTGGTCGGGCAACGCCAGAGGGACTTCGGAGGAAGCCGAGGTACTCGGGTGAAGACCGGAAGCGAGGCTACAAGGTAAGCTCGTGTGAAAGCGAAGCAAGGTCGTTAAGCGTAGATCCGACCCAATACCTCCAATGGAAGGTCTAGGTCGAGATCAGATGGTTAGAACCATCGTACTTTATATTTTAAGCTAACTTGTACTGCAGTCCAAAACCCTTTGACTACAGTCAACTGCTAGTCAAGTTCCAGCCTCGAGAAGAGCTCGAATTTCAAGGGGGTGAATTTGGACTTGACTCGTGTTTTGGTACAAAGGGTGATGTGGCATCAAGGTGGACATCCAAACCATCACCAAGCTTCCTTGTGGTGGACGCCCAAAATAAGGTGAGTTGGCACAAGATGGTTGGCTCCCATGATGTGGCACAAGTTGAATGGCTCCAACAAGTTGGCGCCCAAGGAGGTTGGAGGTGGCACAAGGTGGTTGGATGAAACACCTCATCCTCAAGTTGGCGCCCAAGGAGGTTGGAGGTGGCACAAGGTGGTTGGATGAAACACCTCATCCTCAAGTTGGCTCCCAAGGAGGTTGGAGGTGGCACAAGGTGGTTGGATGAAACACCTCATCCTTGAGTTGGCGCACAAGAAGGTTGGAGGTGGCACAAGGTGGTTGGATGAAACACCTCATCCTTGAGTTGGGATAAGAACCTCACCTTGGACACTACCTATGTCTAAATTCATAGATCAATATCCATAAATAGACATGTTCAAGCCAAGCAAAACACAAGAATTCAAGAGCTCTCAACACGCCGTCGTAACGCCGCTACTACTACTCACATTTGCTACGACGAAGTGCCGCCGACAACGAAAGCTACATCTTCTACTTATAAGAGTTGTCGGTATATTTATTTAAGTTCTACTTCTTTAAATTGTCTTTGTGCTTTAATCGTAACAAGGAAAGGGGGAGTGTCCCTTTGCCTTGATTTCTTTTTGTAATCGTTGCTCCTACCTCCAACGAGGAGGAGTGGTTTTAGTGAATTGCCCTCCTTTACGTGATTAAGGATCACTAGGGCCGTGGATTAGCAATCGAAAGATTGTGAACCACGTAAAAATATCTTGTCTACTTTATATTTCCGCTGTGCACTCTCTACTTGCTTTTTACTTATTGCAAAAGTTTTTTAACGACATCGTATCGCTATTCACCCCCCCCTCTAGCGACACTTTCGATCCAACAATTGGTATCAGAGCCGGGGGCGCTAAGATTCGGTGAAACCACCAATCTAGCTTTGTTTTTTTTTTTTTTTACATATTTTTTATTTATTTATTTCTGTTTTCGTATAATTATTTCACTTGCTTATCTTCTCCTACATATAGAATTGCATTAGAGGCTTTAGGATCCGGATAAGGTTGTCCTTCGGGTTAGATCCCGAGTAAGGTTGTCCTCCGGAACTTCAACGACATTCGCATTTGATTGTTTATTTCTTTTTGCAAGTTACATTTTATATATCTTTTTACTTCTCAAGATTACTAATCCAAGACGAAAGTCTTGGAATATTCTTTCCGTGTGTTTTGCAAGATTCTTTTAAAGTCGTTCTTCTTCTTGTTTTTAAATGGCCCATCTCGAAGGGTTTAGCATCTTGACCCGCTTTTACAACGGTAATGACTTTCGTTATTGGAAGGGTCGGATGGAATGCTTTCTTAAAACCCAAATCGAGATGTGGATCGTAATCAAACCGGTTTCACACTTCCTATTAATGAAGATGGTGAATCTTTGGGTTACGATCAATGGTCAAATTCCATGAAAAACAAGTAGAAGCCGATGCCAAGGCAACTCAAATCTTGCAATGTGGGTTGTCCAAGGAAGAGCTCAACCGCGTCGGCCCTTCATTAGTGCAAAGGACTTATGGACCAAGCTAGTGGAACTACAGAAGGCACCGACGATTACACGAAGGTATGTAAAAGAGATTTACTTTTAAATAAATTGTATAACTTGAAAATGCAGGAAAACGAGACCGCAACTCAACTACATGCTCGTATCAAGACATCGCCAACCAACTCCATGCCATCGGACAAAAGGTCGAGAATCGCGACCTTATCGGTATTCTCTTAACTCGCTTCCTAGGACCACCTTGTGGGCATCCATGGTCGATGCCTACAAGGTCTCCAAGGACCTTTCTAAAATTAGGTTAGACGAATTGTTTTTGAACTTGAATTACATGAGCAAACTAACGTGGTCCGTGCCGAGAAGAGTATTGCGTTAGTTGCGTGTTCCAAGAAGAAGAAGCCCGCAAGCAAGCCACCCCGAAGGAAGAAGACGAGTCCGAATCGGAAGTAGACTCGAATAGAATCCGAACTAGTCAATCTAGTCTCTAAGATGATCAAGAGACTAAAACGACCAACAACTCAAGGTAAGCCTAAACCTAATTCAAATACTTCTAATTTTAGATGCTATGAGTGCAACAGGTTCGGTCACATCAAGTCCGAGTGCCCAAAGCTAAAGAATAACGCATCAAAGACCAAGAAAGCGCTAAACGCTACTTGGGAGGAGTTGTCGGAGGAAGAAGACGATATCCAAGCTCTAATGGCCAAGCCGACCGAGCACGACCAAACCAAGAAGAGTCCGAGTCCGAATCCGATGATGAGCTTCCATTCAAGACAAGCCACGGATCCGTATCCGGTTCAAAAGAATCATTAAGGGTAAGTCGGTCGTTACTTAATACTTTGTATGGTGCAATTAAATTTTTAAATAAGAAACTAGCTAAGTCCGAGTCCAAGGTCGAGACCCTAATTGAGGAGGTTAACCTTCTCAAACATGAGGTCTCCTAACCTCTTCGACTACTCAGATTCAAGAGGAGGACTCAACTCAAGTTGAAAAGCTTGAAGTTGAGAACTCGCTTTGAAAACACAAGTCAAGACCTTAGGAACACGTTGGAAAGGTTCACTTTGGGATCCAAGGACTTGACCTCTTACTTGATCACAAAGGGCCGTGTACAACAAGGCCGGACTCGGGTTTAACTCAAATACAACCAATAAGTCATATATGTCTATAGTAAACCAACATAAGAAAAATGTCCAAGCATGGGTCCCTAAGACCACTTTGATGTCAACTTTAGGATCTAACATGTATTGGGTTCCCAAGGACCAAATTCACTATGTGAATAGACCCACTCGATTCAATGGTCCAGGGGGAGCCAATACAAAATGTATTTTTGTTAAGTCTTAGAAATTGCATGCTTAGTTTTTCCTTTATTTTTAGAATGGTTAGATAGGACTCATAACCAACTAAAATCATTAGAAAAGATTGAGCCTCGGGGAGCCTCTTTTCAAAAATAACTAGTTAGACCAAGACGTAGTCTCAAGTAAGTCGAGTTATCAATTTCTTGAAATTAGCTTTGTCTAAGGAAGTGGTCGTTGTTCCGATCAAAGAAGGCCTCTGTGCCTCGCCACGACCTGGAAGCTAATCTCTTGAAAAGATTACTTGATGAGCTTAGACTAAATCTAAATCTAACCTAATGTTGGTTAATTTAAATTCATTAAAATTAATCAAGTAAAATTGAAAGTCATCTCACAATAACACATAGGAATAACATGTTTTGATCATGTAGATATTGGTGAGATGATTTAGGTTTAAAACTTACAAACAACCCTTTAGTAATTCCAATATCCGATCCAACTACCTTATGTGTAGGATCAATGGATGTTGATGCTGGTTGCTCGACACATGACCGGGATCAACTCAAATTTCGGTTACGATTCAAACGACAAGGATCGTAGCCTTCGAAATAACGCAAGCTCAAAATCATCTGATCGTGATATCGAGCTCAACTCTAACTTTACAATTCAAAATGTCTTATTAGTAGAAAACTTTCAATATAATTTACTTAGTGTAAGCCAATTGTGTGATAACAATTATAAGGTCATATTTCTAGAAAATGAATGCGTAATCAAAATAAATGCAACATCTAAAATAATACTTAAAGGAACTAGGAGTAGCAACATCTACACAATAAATTTACCCAACTCCTCAACCAAGTGTCTTATGACACAAAGAAGAGGAATCTTGGTTATGGCAATCAAGACTTGACACTCGCACTCCAAGACTCGCTCCACAAGATGAGTCGAGTGGCTTGGTTATAGGTTTGCCTAAACTAAACAACTTGGATAATAAAATATGTAATGCTTGTCAACAAGGTAAACAATCTAGGACACAACATCAATTAACTAATCAAGAACGAACCAAAAGTGTTCTTGAGCTCCTACACATGGATCTATTTGATTCACATGGAGCTAAGTCACTCAATGGTAGTCAATTTTGCTTAGTCATAATTGACGACTATTCTAGATTTACTTGGGTTAGGTTTATCAAACATAAAAATGATACCCTAGACAAACTAATCAATCTTTGTAGGTTAATCGAAAATCAAAAGAACCTTAAGATTAAAAGACTTAGAAGCGATCATTGTGGTGAATTCAAAACCACGAGGTTTTACTGATTTACGTAACCTAAACGGATACCACCATGAGTTTTCATGTCCTAGAACCCCACAACAAAATGGGTTAGTCGAACGGAAAAATAGAACCCTACAAGAAGCCGCTAGGACAATGTTAAACGAGTATAATCCTACCGATAGATTTTGGGCAGAGGCCGTTAGGCACGGCTTGCTATGTCCAAAATAGGATCCTTATGGTAAAGAGGCACCAAAAGTCCTCAGACGAGATTTATCATGATAAAATACCTAACATCAAATACTTTAGGTATTTGGATGCAAGGTACATATCTTAAACACTAAGGATTACCTAGGAAATTCAAATCCAAAACCCCATCTGAACCTTTCTAGGATACTCAACCACCAAGAGAGCTTATAGGGTATACAATCACGACACTCTTAGAGTCGAAGAAACCATTAATATAGTTTTCGACGAAGGACACGAACCCGCTCAATCCTTAACAAAACCAACTAGCAAATCAACTTATAGCGAACCCGACTGATCTTGAACTCAATCTCGCCCCAACCCAAGTCATCCTATCGACCAAGTGATAGATGACTCTAACCCAAGTCAAACTAGAACTCACCCAAGTCATCCTATCGACCAAGTGATAGATGACCCTAACCCGAGTCACACTAAGACTCAAACAAATCATCCTATCAATCAAGTTATAGGTGATCCAAATTTAGGGTTCGAACTAGAGCTTCATATCGAAACCTTAGTCAAATCTCGTTAATTTCCAAAATCGAACCCAAAACTATTGAACAAGCACTTCTTGATCCCGATTGGATTATTGCTATGCAAGAAGAGCTAGCTCAATTCACTAGAAATGAAGTCCGGGAATTAGTACCACCACCTAAAGAAAAATCAATTATTGGAACAAGGTGGGTATTTCAAATAAACTTGATGATAAAGGTGAAGTAGTTAGAAATAAAGCTAGGTTAGTCGCAAAAGGGTTTAGTCAAGTCGAAGGTTTAGATTACGATGAGACCTACGCTCGCAGAGACTAGAGTCCATCCGAATGTTGTTAGCATATGCTTGCACATCGAGGTTTTAAATTGTTTCAAATGGATGTCAAGTCAGCATTTTTGAATGGATACATTAAGGAAGAAGTTTACGTCTACCAACCTCCTGATTCAAAATCTAGATAAACCTCGACCATGTCCTTAGACTTAAGAAAGCCCTATATGGACTCAAACAAGCCCCAAGAGCTTGGTACGAAAGGCTTTCGATCTATCTTAAGTCCAAAGGATTCAACCAAGGTTTAAGGTTTACCCAACCTTATTCGTTAAAACCGTAGGAAAAGAAATCTTTATAGCCCAAATCTATGTAGATGATATAATTTTTGGAACTACCAACTCGATCCTGCTAAACTAATTCATCTCACTTATGGAAAGTGAATTTGAAATGAATTTAGTGGGAGAGTTAAGTTTCTTCTTAGGTTTACAAATTAAACAAACTAAAGATGGAATATATTTACATCAACAAAAATATACTAAGGACATAATAAATCAATTTGGAATGCAAGATGCTAAAATAATCAATACACCTATGGCAACTAATGTTAATATAAACGAAGATGTAGAAGGAAAACCCGCTGACCTAAAAATACTATAGGAGCGCAATAGGAAGTCTCCTATACTTAACCGCGAGCCGACCAGACATTTTATTCGCGGTAAGTATGTGCACAAGGTTACAAACCTGTGCCAAGGAGTCTCACCTAACCCTAGTCAAGCGTATCCTTAGATATCTAAAGGGCACGCTAAACGTAGGTATTTGGTACCCTAGATCTACCGAGTTTAATCTAATCGGCTACTCTGACTCGACTATGCCGTAGTAAACTCGATAGAAAGAGCACGAGTGGTTGTTGTCAAATCCTCGGCTCGAGTCTAGTAAGTTAGTGCAGAGGAAGCGATTGCGTTGCCTTATCTACCACCGGCCGAATACGCTTGCGATGGGTGAGTGTGTCTCTCGGCTCCGTGGATGAAGCACACTCTCCAAGACTTTAGCTTAATCTTTAACAACATTAAAACCTACATAGATAACATTAGTTCAATTAACTTAACTAAAAATCCAATATGTCATTCTAGGACAAAACATATAGAAGTTAAACACCACTTCATTAGGGAACATGTAACTAATGGAACTATACAACTAGAGTATGTTGAGTCCAAATCAAACCTAGCAGACATCTTCACCAAACCACTACCCGAAGCCGAATTTAGTTTATTAAGACGAAAGTTAGGTATGTGCGTAATAGAGTAGGATTTAAATTTTTCTATATATGTACTCTACTTTTGCTTCTTTTATGAAATTAGCCTAAGTCTTACCTTAGAAATCATATACCTATAGATTTAAGGAGCCAACACATCTCACAACACATAGGACTAATGTGTTTGTGTACTTAGCCACGAGGCGTGAGATGTTAGGACCTTACTCCTGGTTCCAGCGTAGATTGATTGCATCGACATGAACCATGGAGTATAATTATTTAAAATTAATCAACTCCTTCAAGACTTATTGATCATTCTATATCAATCAAGTCCAACCGGAGTTGTACATTTTAGATGAACATATTTTCAAGCTTATTATTATTTTAAAAAAAAATATATTTATATTGGGAACTTGCTTGGACTTACAAACCCTAAAATATATTTACAAAATTTTTGAGTTAAGTCAAAAGGGGAGAAAGTCACAAAGTAAGGAAGAAAGTAAACAAAATTATTACCTTTTATATTAAGTAATTCCGTTTACTTAAGCAACTATTAAGGAGTAAAAATTATTTTTCAAGAACTCACCTTCGGTCAAGGGGAGGTTACCTCAAAGGTGAGAACTTGAAACAATAATATTTCTCACTCATGCTTAATCATTATGCTAGCTCATTCATATTTAATCTTTATGCTAGCTCATTCATATTTAATCTTTATGCTAGCTCATTCATGCTTAATCATTATGCTATGCTTAATTTTTCCTTAACTTTTGTGTCGGTTTGCCATGAATCAAAAAGGGGGAGATTGTTGGTGCAGTGGGCACCAAAGTCGAACCGGTATTTTGATTATGGCAAAAGGCTCAATAGTTAAGGGTATATTTGTTATCTTACGTGTGCGTAAATGCTAAAGTTGAGCGGAAGGTCGCGACACCGGTGGGAGGGGTGGTCGGGCAACGCCAGAGGGACTTCTGGAGGAAGCCGAGGTACTGGGTGAAGACCGAAGCGAGGCTACAAGGTAAGCTCGTGTGAAAGCGGCAAGGTCGTTAAGCGTAGATCCGACCCAATACCTCCAATGGAAGGTCTAGGTCGAGATCGATGGTTAGAACCATCGTACTTTATATTTTAAGCTAACTTGTATTGGTCAAAACCCTTTGACTACCAACTGCTAGTCAAGTTCCAAATCGAGAAGAGCTCGAATTTCAAGGGGGTGAATTTGGACTTGACTCGTGTTTTGGTACAAAGGGTGATGTGGCATCAAGGTGGACATCCAAACCATCACCAAGCTTCCTTGTGGTGGACGCCCAAAATAAGGTGAGTTGGCACAAGATGGTTGGCTCATGATGTGGCACAAGTTGAATGGCTCCAACAAGTTGGCGCCCAAGGAGGTTGGAGGTGGCACAAGGTGGTTGGATGAAACACCTCATCCTCAAGTTGGCGCCCAAGGAGGTTGGAGGTGGCACAAGGTGGTTGGATGAAACACCTCATCCTCAAGTTGGCGCCCAAGGAGGTTGGAGGTGGCACAAGGTGGTTGGATGAAACACCTCATCCTTGAGTTGGCGCCCAAGGAGGTTGGAGGTGGCACAAGGTGGTTGGATGAAACACCTCATCCTTGAGTTGGGATAAGAACCTCACCTTGGACACTACCTATGTCTAAATTCATAGATCAATATCCATAAATAGACATGTTCAAGCCAAGCAAAACACAAGAATTCAAGAGCTCTCAACACGCCGTCGTAACGCCGCTACTACTACTCACATTTGCTACGACGAAGTGACGCCGACAACGAAAGCTACATCTTCTACTTATAAGAGTTGTCGGTATATTTATTTAAGTTCTACTTCTTTAAATTGTCTTTGTGCTTTAATCGTAACAAGGAAAGGGGGAGTGTCCCTTTGCCTTGATTTCTTTTTGTAATCGTTGCTCCTACCTCCAACGAGGAGGAGTGGTTTTAGTGAATTGCCCTCCGTACGTGATCAAGGATCACTAGGGCCGTGGATTAGCAATCGAAAGATTGTGAACCACGTAAAAATATCTTGTCTACTTTATATTTCCGCTGTGCACTCTCTACTTGCTTTTTACTTATTGCAAAAGTTTTTTAACGACATCGTATCGCTATTCACCCCCCCCTCTAGCGACACTTTCGATCCAACACCTGAGACACTTTGTAAGCATCAACTATTGATGCCCACAATGTAGTCCTAAGAAAAGCCTTAAGTGTGTACCTTATAATATCGCGGTTCTCCACCTTCTATCCAATTGAATGGAGGTCGTTTAGGATGTCTTGGATTCAAGCATGAAGTTGACTCGTAGTCTCATTGTCCTATATTTTTAAATTAAATAATTTATTTAAAAGTAAATCCCTTTTACATACCTTTGTATCTGAGGTTCCTTCGTGGAGCTCGGTGAGTTTATCCCTTAAATCTTTAGCACTGATGAAGGGGCCGACGCGGTTGAGCTCCTCTTTTGATAGACCACATTGCAAAATTTAGGTTGCTTTGGAATCCGCTTCGATTTGTTTCTTCATTACATTGGTCCACAAGTCACATTCCAAGAGCTCACCCTTTTCGTCGGTAGGTAGATCGAACCCATTTTGGATGACTATCCATATGTCAACTTGAGTCTTGAGGAAATGCTCCATCCGACCCTTCGAATAAGGGAAGTCATCTCCGCAAAAATACAGAGGTCGGACGGTGCTAAATCCTTCTTGACTAGCCATGTAAATCTTGCAGAAACAAAAAACAACAAAAATATTCCAAGACTTGGTCTTGGATTAGTAGTGGGGGATAAAACTTACACAAAGAAAAAAGAGATAAAAAGAAGTTGCTCGACCAGTGGTTGCACCGAATCTGAGCACCCCCGCTTTGATACCAATTGCAGGATCGAAAACACGCTAGAGGGGGGGGGTGAATAGCATACGAAAATCTTTCTTTTTATTTCTCTTTAAAATCTCGTAAAACACAAAGTAGTCACAGTGGAATAAAAAAATAAAACACAAATACATAGAAAATTTTACTTGGTTTACAACCTACCGATTGCTAACCCAAGGCCTACGATCCAAGATCGTCGTCGAAGAGTAATTCACTAAAAAAGATCTCTTCTTCGTTGGAGGTAAGAGATACGATGCTTACAAAGAATATAAAGATGGTAACAAGTCTACTGCTCCAGTAATTAAAGTATAAAGAAAAATAAATGAACAATTATACCGACAAAAGATGATGATGATGAGGCTTGGTCGGAGTGAAGACGTAGAGTGTCAGTGTACATCTTGAGAGCTTTAGCACTTGTTTAAAAAATTATTAACTTTTAGTGTAGAGTGCCTCCTTCTTTTATAGCCATTCTGGATTCATAAATTTCCTAGGTTTTGTTCAAATACATGATAAGGATAAAGCCCTATCCCTTCCAATCTCGAACTCTTATCAATGAGGTGGCAAGAGGGTGAACTTTGACTTGATGCAAGGTTGATTCATTGACATCAGTCGACTGAATTATCATCAGTTGACTGCTTCTTGTATTTTGGCTCGGTTCAAAGATAGCAACTCCAGTCGACTACTATTCTCGTCCAGTCGACTGATGTACTATGATTAGCAAATATACTTCCTGCATTCCAAGGTTAGTACTGTTACCGAAAGCCCTAGAGCCAATCATGTGATGATTGTTGTATGGACTTTATTGTATCATATTCCTATTTATAAAGGCATGGTTATTATATTTACTTGTATTGGTGCCAAATAACTAAATATAATAACGTCCTTGAGTAGTAGGTTCTTATCTATATCAATCGATTGGTTGAATCGATAATGAGATGATATAGAGAACACTACTCTTAATCATTCCTAGTCAAGTATTAACATTCAGGGACAATGTTACTGCATAGAGACTAGCATGTAGGTCAACTCGATGACTTGATCTCACAAGTCATGGATATGAGATATCAAGTTGACACATGGGTATACATTAGAGAATGTATACTGAATGACCCGCCATGAGAAAGTATTGTGGATCGTTATATGAGTGTCATATACTTTCTCATGTGACTATTAGTATGACTATTAGTCCTTAGACCCGAAGTCACCATGGTTCCCTACATAAGGAGTTGCATACTTTGGCTTCGTCAAACGTCACCTGTAAATGGGTGGACTATAAAGGCGATTACTGGGTCTGTAACAAATTATGCGGAGGGATGTGAGTGATGTAGATGAGATCTATCCCTCTTATATGACGGGAGTGACATCGTTATTCTTGATAGAGTGAGACCACGAAGTGCATGGCCATGCCCAAATGAGTCAGTATGAGATATTGAGCTCATTTGATTAGAGTAAGTTTACTTGGAGTTCAAGATATAGATTGTACCGAGGATGACACGGTCTATGCCTCAATTAGTCAATCTGGATGTCAAGGATAGAGGGACATTGTCACATATTATGAGAGTCACAATTAGTAGTCACAAAGGTGATGTTGGAGCTCAACATTCTTGTAACTTGGGTAGCAATGATGTGTTGCTAGATACCGCTCATTGCTTATGTTCCTAAATCAGTTTAGAGACATTGCCAACATTACAAGAACCTATAGGGTCACACACAAAGGGCAATTAGATGGAGATTAGGTTCATATGATTAACCATGAGGATTAGGTTCATGGGATGAACCTAATTGGATTAAGAGATATACAAATTTGACTAATTGAGTTAGACTCAAGTTGATTCAAGTGTTGAATGAGTCTAATTTAGATTTGATTCATTGAGTAAATTTAAATTAATGAATAGAGATTCATTAAATAAAATTGACTTGAATCAAGTGGTTAGATTTGATCAACCATGGGAGATAAGAGGTCAAGTTCGACTTGACTTGAGAGGGAAGATGAATGGTCAATTTTGACTTGACCAATTGCCATGTCATGGTGACATGGCATGGGGGCTGGCTAATGATGATGCTCCACATCATCATGGACCTATCATGTGGTGCCACCTCATGAGGGAGACCAAGAGCCATTGGGTCTTGGAGTTACATGCATGCATGTAACCCCCCATCCAAGAGTGGTCGACCACTTCTCATTAAATGAGAATTGATTTTGGTGAGTTACTCTAACTTCATCTTCTTCCTTGCTCCACTCAAGCTCTCCCATCCCTCATCTTGGACGAACCATCCAAGGGGTTCTAGCACACTCAAGGTTGTGTTTTCTCCACCTATTGCTTGTGTGGATACCAATAGAGGAGTGTGCACTTGACACTCTCGAGTTCCGATGAAGCTTTTGGACGAGCGGGATAAGCAAAGGGCATCGCTTCAAGGGTAATGCTCTCACCTTCTAGATCTAAGGTAGATCTAGGTTTACTTAAGAACATACATGTTTTATTTTTATATATCTTCGCACGGATCCTTGACCGGACTTCTGGGGTTTCCGCAACGAAAAAAGCGGTTTTTGTGGCTCGGAAAGTCCAATAGTGGTATCAGAGCCACGTGTGAAGCATATATGTGTTTCATTTTTGTAGTTTTTGTATTAGATATAAAAATTACAGATTTTTTATGTTTCTATAAATTTCCTATTTTTATCGAATTTTTGGGTATTTTTCTCGAAGAGTCGAAGCAACTAGTGTTGGGACATTTGTAGGCTTCAACCATCGAGAAAAACTCTCCGAAACGGTGAGTTCTCGCTTTAGGTTTTCGGGACAGCGACTTAAGTCACTGTAAGATCATAGTAGGGACACTCTCAAAGTTTATTTTACGAGTAGGGGCGCTGCCCCTATCCCCGAAAGGGACCTTGTCCCGCTATCACGTCTGGAAATCGCTTAGCGGGACCGTTACGGAGAGGTAACTCATAAAATTGAAAACAAATAGAAAAAATTATAGAAATTTTCTGTAAAATACATAATTTAGAATTATGTATAATTCTATGGTTGTCATGGCCCAAGAACCCCAATATGATTGGATGATGATATGTTGTAATTCATAATACGACCTGCGTGTCGTTTTTGTGGTTGTGCGTGTTGTATAGTGTATGCGACCTGCGCATCGTACCTCTTCTTATGAAATTCTAGTTGTAAATAGTTTTAGACTCGAATGTAACTCGAGTTTAATATTTGTAATGTAAAAAATGGAGCGGTAGAAAGTCCACTTATAGACGAAGTTACGAGAAGGGTGTCGACGACACATGGCGGTCAAAGGAAGCGCTTGGAGAAGCCGCTAGCCCTAGGTTGACCATCAGATCTTCTCATTGGCTTGAGAAGATCATAGTAGGGACATGACCACATCACATTTAATTTTATATATATATATATATATTTGATTTTGTTTGTATGTATGTGATGCTTGCTAGTAGAATAATGCTTGTATGTATATGATGCATGATAGGATATTTTTCTTGTATGTATATGATGCATGCTAGAATAATGCTTGTATGTATGTGATGCATGCTAGTATAGGATAATAAATGCCTCAATGCGTATATGATACACATTACGATTAGATTAGATCTTAATCGAATCAACTCGAAAAATTGCTACCAAGTCCTTGATACCCATCACTACCTCGATCATTTGTAGTTGTTGAATCTGCTAAAGCAGAGCAACGCATATTATCTTGGTAGGGTGCGAAGGGACAATCTTGGTCCCGCCTATCACGGCTTGGGTTAGAGTAAGCTCAATTAGATTGAGTAAAACTAGTTAACTCAATTGGATCGAGTAGAACTATAGGCATATTCCAACCGTTGGAAAGATAGGATAAGATCGCATTTACACTAAATCTTGGGCGATTTAGCCAAAGCTAACTCAAGGTCTTTTGTAAATGTGGGTCTTGATCCTATAAACAAGAGTTGCATAGAGATGTAATCGGTAATGTGTTACCCACCGATCGTACTAAGTCTTGGGCGATTTAGCCAAAGCTAACTCAAGGCTTAGTATGTTATGGATCTTGTCCCACAGGAATTATAGCTAGTTTGTATGAATCTAGTAATGTGGTTTGACCACATCCATAACTCGATTCTACAAAATTCCTATAATTCAGTGGGAGCATCATTTGATTAAAGGCCTAATTAAATGATAAAAGGAATATGATATCAATTCTCTGCATTGTATGTTGTAGATTACTATGTCGACAAACACGAACACTCTCTCTCTGCATTCTGTCCTTGAGAAGGACAAGCTCAATGGAGAAAATTTCCTGCACTGGTACAGGAACCTGAGAATTGTTCTCACCCAAGAAAGGAAACTGTACGTCCTGGAGCAGCCCATTCTGGAGGCTCCTCCTACCACTGCCTCGCGAGCTGACAAAGATGCTTACAAGAAGCATCAAGATGATGCATTAGATGTGTCATGTCTAATACTCGCGACCATGAACTCTGAGCTTCAGAAGAAACACGAGTTCATGAATGCTTATGATATGGTTGAACATCTTTGTCAACTATATCAAGGACAAGCAAGGCACGAGAGATATGAAGTCTTTAAGGCATTGTTTGGTTCCAAAATGCAAGATGGGACTCCCATAGGTCCATATGTACTGAAGATGATTGGGTACGTAGAAAACTTACAGAGATTGGGATTCCCCCTTGGCCAAGAGCTGGCCACTGACTTGATCTTGCAGCCTTTGCCGCAAAGCTACAATCAATTTGTCATGAATTACAACATGAATGAAATTGATAAGCCACTTCCTGAGATGCTCAGCATGTTGAGAATTGCTGAGCTCAACCTTAAGAAGGGAAAATCTGACACCATTTTGATGGTGCAAAAGAAGAAAGGCAAGGGCAAGCCTAAAGGTAATGGAAAGTCCCAAGCCAAGGGCAAAGGCAAGGAACTGAAACCCAAAGGAGGGGTGGCCAAGGAAGGGGCTTGCTTCCATTGCAAGGAAGATGGACACTGGAAGCGTAACTGCAAGGCATACCTGGAAGATCTTAAGAAGAAGAGAAGTGAGACTTCTATTTCAGGTATAATTGTTATAGAATTCGATCTATCTATTTCTTCATCATGGGTATTAGATACCGGATGTGCATCTCACATTTGTACCAATGTGCAGGCGCTGAGAAATAGCAGGGCATTGACAAAGGGTGAGGTGAACCTACGAGTAGGCAATGGAGCAAGAGTTGCTACTGTTGCTGTAGGAACTTATGATCTATCTCTACCCTCTGGGCTTGTACTAGAATTAGATGAATGTTGTTATGTGCCTTCTTTAACTAAGAACATAATTTCGGTTTCTTGTTTGGACAAGAAAGGATTTACATTTATAATAAAGAACAAATGTTGTTCAGTTTATTTAAATGATATGTTATATTGTAGTGCACCTCTAATGAACAGACTCTACTTTCTAGACTTAGAGAGCCCTATCTATAACATAAGTACCAAAAGGTTCAAGTCAAATGAGTTGAACCAAACCTATCTCTGGCATTGTCACTTAGGTCACATAAATGAGAGTCGCTTATCTCAGCTCCATAAGGATGGGCTGCTAGACTCATTTGATTTTGAATCATATGAGACATGTGAGTCTTGCCTTTTAGGCAAGATGACCAAGACTCCCTTTAGTGGACACAGCGAAAGAGCAATGGACTTGTTAGGACTTATACATAGTGATGTATGTGGCCCTTTCAATGTTGCTACTAGAGGCGGTTACAGGTACTTCATTACATTTACTGATGACTTCAGTAGATATGATTATGTGTATCTCATGACACATAAATCAGAATCCTTTGAAAAGTTCAAAGAATTCAAGAATGAAGTACAAAACCAGCTTGGCAAGAGTATTAAGATACTTCGATCAGATTGAGGTGGTGAATACCTCAGCCATGAGTTTCGTGATTATCTAGCTGAGTGTGAGATTCTATCCCAACTCACTCCTCCGGGAACACCACAGTGGAATGGTGTATCTGAAAGGAGGAATCGTATCCTATTAGATATGGTATGATTTATGATGAGTCACACAGATCTTCCTATATCCTTTTGAGGATATGCTCTAGACACAGCAGCCTTTACCCTTAACCATGTACCATCCAAGGCTGTGATAAAGACACCATATACGATATGGACAGGGAGAAATCCCAAGATGCCTTTCATGAGGATTTGGGGTTGTAAGGCTTACGTTCGACGTCAAGTCTCAGACAAACTGGGACCCAAATTCGATAGGTGCTATTTTGTTGGATATCCCAAGGACACAAAGGGATATTACTTCTAATTTCCCAGTCAGCACAAAGTATTTGTGGCAAAGACTGGGGTTTTTCTAGAAAGGGATTTTATTTCTAGAAAAACTAGTGGGAGTACATTCGATCTTGAAGAAATTCAAGATAAGAACCATAGCACTGGGGCCTTGATGGAGGTTGAACAGGAACCACAAAGTGTTGTGGGTGATGAGATTGTTACACAAAGAGTTGTGGAACAACCACCTGTTTATGTAGACCTACCTCTTCGTAGGTTTGATAGGGTACATCGTCAGCCTGAGAGATACTCATTTCTCTTGTTTGACCATGATGATGTTATGCTCATTGAGAATGAGCCTACCTCCTATCAGGAAGCTGTGATGAGCCCAGATTCTAGGAAATGGCTAGAGGCCAAGAGATCCGAGATGGAATCCATGTACACCAACCAAGTATGGACTTTGGTTGATCCACCTAAAGGGGTCAAACCCATTGGGTGTAAGTGGGTCTTTAGGAGAAAGAAAGACATGGATGGACTTACGCATACCTATAAGGGTTGATTGGTAGCTAAAGGTTTCAAGCAAATTCATAGTATTGACTATGATGAAACCTTTTCTCCAGTGGCGATGTTTAAGTCCATTCGGATCTTGCTTGCTATTGTAGCATACCACGATTATGAGATCTGGCAGATGGATGTCAAAACCGCGTTTCTGAATGGAAACTTACTCGAGGATGTGTACATGACACAACCTGAGGGTTTTGAAGATCCACAATATACTGGGAAAGTATGCAAGCTGTAAAGGTCCATTTATGGGCTAAAGCAAGCCTCTCGGAGCTGGAATCTTCGATTCGATGATGCGATCTTATAGTTTGGTTTCATCAAGAATGAAGATGAACCCTGTGTCTATAAGAAGGTTAATGGGAACACAGTTGTCTTCCTTGTATTGTATATGGATGACATACTACTCATTGGGAATGACATCCCTTCGCTACAGTCTGTGAAGACTTGGCTAGGGACGTGCTTCTCAATGAAGGACTTAGGTAAAACAGCTTGTATTCTAGGCATGAAGATCTATAGAGATAGATCTAAGAGATTGCTTAGCCTAAGTCAGAGTACATACATTGACATGGTTTTACTACGGTTTTCCATGCAGAATTCCAAGAAGGGACTTCTGCCGATGTCAAATGGTGTCAGTCTTTCGAAGACTCAAAGTCTCTCTTCTAGAGAGGAGAGAGACCGCATGGATAAGATCCCTTACGCATCTGCTATAGGATCTATCATGTATGTCATGCTATGTACTCGTCCTGATGACTCGTATGCTTTGAGCATGACAAGTAGATACCAGTCAGATCCAGGTGAGCGTCACTGGATAGCAGTCAAGAATATTCTTAAGTACTTGAGAAGGACGAAAGAATATTTCTTGATATTTGGAGGCAATGAGAAGCTAGCTATAAAGGGTTACAGCGATGTCAGCTTCCAAACTGACTAGGATGATTATAGATCACAGTCAGGATTCGTGTTTTGCTTGAATGGTAGCGCTGTGAGCTGGAAGAGTTCGAAGCAGGACACAATTGCTGATTCTACAACAGAAGCCGAGTATATCGCTGCATCTGAGGCAGCAAAGGAGGCAGTTTGGATCCGCAAGTTCATTACTGAGCTTGGGGTGGTTCCTAGCATAGAAGATCCCATAGAGCTCTATTGTGACAACAATGGAGCGATTGCGCAGGCTAAGGAACCTCGCTCACACCAGCGAACCAAACACATACTACGACGCTTCCATCTCATTCGAGAGATTATCGATAGAGGAGATGTAAAGATTTGCAGAGTACCCACAGAGGCAAACATCACAGATCCCTTGACCAAGGCTTTGGCACAGAAAAAGCATGATGGTCACACTAGGTCATTGGGTATTAGATAATACGGTGATTAGCACAAGTGCTAATGGGAGATTGTTAGTGAAAGCCCTAGAGTCAATCATGAGATGATTGTTGTATGAACTTTATTGTATCATATTCCTGTTTATAAAGGCATGGTTATTATATTTACTCGTATTGGTGCCAAATTACTAAATATAATAATGTCCTTGAGTAGTAGGTTCTTATCTATATCAATCGATTGGTTGAATTGATAATGAGATGATATAGAGAACACTACTCTTAATCATTCCTAGTCAAGTATTAACATTCAGGGACAATGTTACTGCATAGAGACTAGCATGTAGGTCAACTCGATGACTTGATCTCACAAGTCATGGATATGAGATATCAAGTTGACACATGGGTATACATTAGAGAATGTATACTGAATGACCCACCATGAGAAAGTATCGTGGATCATTATATGAGTGTCATATACTTTCTCATGTGGATATTAGTATGACTATTAGTCCTTAGACCTGAAGTCACCATGGTTCCCTACATAAGGAGTTGCATACTTTGGCTTCGTCAAATGTCACCCGTAAATGGGTGGACTATAAAGGCGATTACTGAGTATATAACAAATTATGCGGAGGGATGTGAATGATGTAGATGAGATCTATCCCTCCTATATGACGGGAGTGACATCGTTATTCTTGATAGAGTGAGACCACGAAGTGCATGGCCATGCCCAAATGAGTCAGTATGAGATATTGAGCTCATTTGATTAGAATGAGTCTACTTGGAGTTCAAGATATAGATTGTACCGAGGATGACAAGGTCTATGCTTCAATTGGTCAATCTAGATATCAAGGATAGAGGGACATTGTCACATATTGTGAGAGTCACAATTAGTAGTCACAAAGGTGATGTTGGAGCTCAACATTCTTATAACTTGGGTAGCAATGATGTGTTGGTAGATACCGCTCATTGCTTATGTTCCTAAATCGGTTTAGGGACATTGCCAACGTTACAAGAACCTATAGGGTCACACACAAAGGGAAATTATATGGAGATTAGGTTCATATGATGAACCATGAGGATTATGTTCATGGGATGAACCAAATTAGATTAAGAGTAATCCAAATTTGACTAATTGAGTTAGACTCAAGTTGATTTAAGTGTTGAATGAGTCTAATTTAGATTTGATTCATTGAGTCAATTTAAATTAATGAATAGAGATTTATTAAATCAAATTGACTTGAATCATGTGGTTAGATTTGATCAACCATGGGAGATAAGAGGTCAGGTTTGACTTGACTTGAGAGGGAAGATGAATGGTCAATTTTGACTTGACCAATTGCCATGTCATGGTGACATGGCATGGGGGCCAACCAATGATGATGCTCCACATCATCATGGACCTATCATGTGGTGCCACCTCATGAGGGAGACCAAGATCCATTGGGTCTTGGAGTTACCTGCATGCATGTAACCCCCCATCCAAGAGTGGTCGGCCACTTCTCATTAGATGAGAATTGATTTTGGTGAGTTACTCTAACTTCATCTTCTTCCTTGCTCCACTCAAGCTCTCCCATCCCTCATCTTGGACAAACCATCCAAGGGGTGCTAGAACACTCAAGGTTGTGTTTTCTCCATCTATTGCTTGTGTGGATACCAATAGAGGAGTGTGCACTTGACACTCTCGAGTTCCGACGAAGCTTTTGGACGAGCGGGATAAGCGAAGGGCATCGCTTCAAGGGTAATGCTCTCGCCTTCTAGATCTAAGGTAGATCTAGGTTTACTTAAGCACATACATGTTTTATTTTAATATATCTTTGCACAGATCCGTGGTTGGACATCCGGAGTTTCTGCAATGCAAAAAGCGGTTTTTGTGGCTCGAAAAGTCCAACAAGTACAGTGTCTATAATTTATATTAATAGTGACAGTTCTTTGACAGTCCATTCTCGACTTAGACCTTCCTCCGGAAGTCTTAGTCGGATCGACGCCTAGGATTGTTCCCTTCTATCCTCACTTGGAGCTTACCTTTGCCAACCCCCCTGTTGGACTTCTCGATTTTGCTTCCGATCACTTAGCCACCCTGTTGGACTTCTTGGTTTTGCTTCTGATCACTTGACCACCTAGGTTTCTTGTTCCATCGAGATTCTCCTGGCATCTTTAACCTTAGCAAAGTCTAATACCTGCACACTCAATAAAGCATATGAGATAACACAATAACTTAACTTTGACTCTTTGCCATTATCAAAACCTAGGTTTAATTATTTGGTGCCCCTGCACCAACACTTAGCAAAGTCTAATACATTACCTGCATACTCAGCATAGCATATGAGATAACAAAATAACTTAACATTGAAACTTTGCCATTATCAAAGCCTAGGTTTTATTATCTGGTGCACCTACACCAATAATCTCTGTTAGTGAAAGCCCTAGAGTCAATCATGTGATGAATGTTGTATGAACTTTGTTGTATAATATTCCTATTTATAAAGGCATTTCTTTATGGTTATTATACTTACTTGTATTGGTGCCAAATAACTAAGTATAATAACGACCTTGAGTAGAAGGTTTTTATCTATATCAATCGATTGGTTGAATCGTTAATGAGATGATATAGAGAACACTACTCTTAATCATTCCTAGTCAAGTATTAATATTCAGGGATAATGTTAATGCGAAGAGACTAGCATGTAGGTCAACTCGATGACTTGATCTCACAAGTCATGGATATGAGATATCAAGTTGACACATGGGTATGCATTGGAGAATGTATACTGAATGACCCACCATGAGAAAGTATCATGGATGGTTATATGAGTGTCATATACTTTCTCATGTGACTATTAGTATGACTATTAGTCCTTGGACCTGAAGTCACCATGGTTCCCAAAATAAGGAGTTGCATATTTTGGCTTCGTCAAACGTAACTCGTAAATGGGTGGACTATAAAGGCGATTATTGGGTATGTAACAAATTATGTGGAGGGATGTGAGTGATATAGATGAGATCTATCCCTCCTATATGACGGGAGTGACATCATGATTCTTGATAGAGTGAGACTACTAAGTGCATAGTCATGCTCAAATGAGTCAATATGAGATATTGAGCTCATTTGATTAGAGTGAGTCTACTTGGAGTTCAAGATATAGATTGTATAGAGGATGGCATTGTCTATGCCTCAATTGGTCAATCTAGATGTCAAGAATAGAGGGACATTGTCACATATTTTGAGAGTCACAATTAGTAGTCACAAAGAAAATGTTGGATCTCAACATTCTTGTAACTTGGGTAGCAATGATGTGTTGTTAGATACCGCTCATTGCTTATGTTTCTAAATCGTTTTAGGAACATTGCCAATGTTACAAGAACCTATAGGGTCACACACAAAGGGAAATTAGATGAAGATTTGGTTCATATGGTGGACCATGAGGATTAGGTTCATGTGATGAACCAAATTGGATGAAGAGTAATCCAAATTAGACTAATTGAGTTGGACTCAATTTGATTCAAGTGTTGAATGAGTCTAATTAAATTTGATTCATTGAGTCAATTTAAACTAATGAATAGAGATTCATTAAATTAAATTGACTTGAATCAAATGGTTGGATTTGATCAACCATGGGAGATAAGAGGTCAAGTTTGACTTGACTTGAGAGGGAAGATGAATGGTCAAGTTTGACTTGACTTGAGAGGGAAGATGAATGGTCAAGTTTGACTTGACCAAATGCCATGTCATGGTGACTTGGCATGGGGCTGGCCAATGATGATGTTCCACATCATCATGGACACATCATGGTGTGCAACCTCATGAGGGAGACCAAGAGCCATGGCTCTTGGTATTACATGGTTTAAGTTCCCTTAAGTTGGCCGGCCAAAACTAAGGCATGTGTGAGTGGGAATTGATTAGATCTTCTTCTTCCTCCTTTCCTCTCCTCTCAAGCTCTATCTCCCTCTTCCTTTCTTGTCGTGGTTTCAAGGAGTGCTAGCACACTCTAAGTTGCCTTCTCCACCTATTTTTTGTGTGGATACTTATAGAGGAGTGTACGTTTGACACTCTACTAGATCCGGCAAAGCGTTTGGACGAGCGGGATAAGCGAAGGGTGTCACTACAAGGGTAATGCTCTTCTCATGTAGATCTAAGGTAGACCTAAGATTTCTTAACACGTACATGAATTCAAGTTTTAATTTATCTTCGCACGGATTCGTGGCCGACTTCCAAGGTTTCCGCAATGCAAAATGCGATTTTTGCAGCTCGAAAAGTCCAACAGTGGTATCAGAGCCACGTGCGAAGCATGTATGTGTTTAGTTTTGTAATTTTTGTATTAGATATAAAGAAATTACAGATCTCTATGTTTCTATAAATTTACTATTTTATAGATTTTTTTTAGTATTTTTCTCGAAGAGTCGAAGCAACAAGTGTTAGGACACTTGTAGGCTTCAACCACCGAGAAAAACTCTCCGAAATGGCGGATTCTTGCTCTAGTCTTTTGGGACACCGACTTAAGGCGCTGTAAGATCAAGATGGGATACTTGTGAGATTTATTTTGCGAGAAGGGGCGCTTCTCCTAACTCCACAAGGGGCATTGTCCTGCGATCACGGCCGTAAATCGCTTAGCGGGACCGTTACGGAGATGTGACTAATAAAATTGAAACAAAAATAGGAAAAATTATAGAAATTTCTGTAAAATACATAATTTATAATTATGTATAATACTGTGATGGTCATGACTCAAGAACCCCAATATAATTGGATAAAATGTGTTGTAATTCATAATACGACTTGCACGCCGTTTTTGTATTATGGATGTTGTATATGGTATGTGACTTGCGCATCGTGCCTCTTCTTTTAATATTCCTATTGTAAATAGTTTTAGACTCGAATGTAACTCATGTTTCATGTTTGTAATGTACAAAATGGAGCGGTGGAAGGTCCACTAGTAGATGGAGTTACGAGGAGGGTACCAACGACACATGGTGGTCAAAGGAGGCACATGGAGAAGCTGCTAACCCTAGGTTGACCGTTCGATCTTCTCATTGGCTTGAGAAGATCGTAGTAGGGCCATGACCTCATCACAATTTAATTTTATATATATATATATATATATATATATATATATATATATATATTTGCTTGTATGTATGTGATGCATGCTAGTAAATTTTGCTTGTATGTATATGATGCATGCTAGGATATTTTGCTTGTATATATATGATGCATGCTAGTATATTTTGCTTGTATGTGTTAGGATGTATACTAAAAAGTCTATCTTTTGTATGAACATCTTTATTTTGAAATAAGAATCACATGATCATTGTTTACATATTTTTATGGTTATGCATATTGTCTAATACATTACATTGTAGATAACATGATGTATGATGTCATACGGGAGATCATGTTATCGGCTCCTTGTAAAGTATAAGTATAGGCTCACAACCAAGATGGCTTTGTACAAACGATTGGTATGATTGTAGTGTGATTTGGTATTGGTTTGTCTTGACCATAAAATCACACTAGTATACTTTGTGTGTATTGAGCAGGACCAACTTAGAGGTGATTCGATTAATTTCTTACTACATAATCGAATCGGACCTCAGATATTATATTGTACATACTCTTAATCCCGATATAATAACGGACACATATACTTAGTATTCATTTCTTTGATTTACCAATGGGCGAGATTTATAGATTAAATCGATAGGCTCGGTAAGTTGGGAAATGATATTATTTATATGGTGTGTCGTTGATTATAGGAGGAAACCATGTCCTATATATTAGGATGATGATGTCCCCTTAAGGAGCTCATAAGGTTCATCATGTAAACCCTGCAGGTGGACTTGATCCAGTATGATGAAAAGGTTGAGTGGTACTACTCATGGAGTTAGATGTTGATTAATTAATGGTCAGTAAATTAATTAATCGATGGATATTCAAGATCTTAAACACGGGGAGAAAATGTACAAATAATATATGGAGCCTATATTAACTTATGGGGGTTGGTGAGGTAGATCAATGATAATCCTCTAGTGGAATGGATAATCATTAATGGATCGGACTTTATGTGAGCTTGATCCATTGGGTGGCCAAGATCCAACTCCTCCTCATGGTCCCTATTGTAGCCTATTAAAACCTCATGAAGCTTAGATCCAATGGATGAAAACAAAACTCTAGAACCAACGGTAGAGATTAAATCTCTAGATCCGATGGTTGAGATTAAATCTCTAGATCTGACGATTGAGATGATGGAGATTAAAAGGAGGGATGAACCCAACTCTATAAATATGGGATGATGGCTTGGGCAGCAACTTGATTGATGGGATTAGGGTTTGCTTCCCTTGGGCGGCAAGAAATCCCATTAGGGTTAGGATTAGGAGTGGGCAGCTAGGGTTTTGGTGTTGGGGTGGGCGGCAACAAGTGAAGGAGGACTCTTCTTCTTCTTCCTAAGGTTTGTCCGACACCTATCCTTCTTCCCTATACTTTGGCCGGTGCTCAACCTATCCTTCTTCCCCTCTTCCTTGGCTGACAATTAGGAGAGCTAGGTTTAGGGTTTTGGGCAGCTACAAGGAGAAGGGTTGGTTTCCTTTCTCTTATCCAAGTGTTGGTCGACGCCCATGCTCTTATTGATTCCCCTTTGGCCGGTTCCCATACTTTGTGTTCTTTTCCTTGGCCGACGGCAACATCGAGTCTATTGACTTGGTGGCCGATTCAAGATAGAAAGAAGAGTTTTGTTTTATGATCTTCCTCTTGCTCGGAATGAGAAAGGAAGGAAGATTGGTGATCTATGAGCTTCAACTTTTGGTAGATCGTCGCCCACATGACGTCCGAAAAGAGGAAGGTCATACAATAGAAGATTGAGAGGTATATCGATTCTCTATTTTCATTTGTTACATGTTTATACTTGTTTTTCAATTATATGCATGATATATATTCTGTTTTGTGGCTAAATATACTTGGACCCCGAACATAAACACAAAAGCCGACGATCCGTACATCGTCTATTCTGCGGCTATTCGTAGAATAGAGGTTGGTCGCTTGAACAACAAGTTTATTCAAGTGACTACTCTAATCGAATAGCACGATGATGACAAGGTTGCTTGGGCAATCCCTCTTGTCAAGGATAAATTTTTTTATCCGGGGACGTAGAAGGGATCACCATGAACAAGCGACCGAGTTAAAGTGGGAAGCGAAGTTTCCCCTCCCTTCAGTATGTGTGTGATGCATGCTAGTGTAGGGTAATAAAGGCCTTAATGCATATATGATACACATTCATGATTAGATTAGATCTTAATCGAATCAACTCGTAATGCCTACAATGTTTTGATACCCATCACTACCTCGATCATTTGTTGTTGTTGAATATGCCAAAGCAGAGCAACGCATATTATCTTGGTAGGGTGCGGAGGGACAATCTTGGTCCCGCCTATCACAGCTTGGGTGAGAATAAACTCAATTAGATTGAGTAAAACTAGTTAACTCAATTGGATCAATTAAAACTATAGGTATATTCCAACCGTTGGAAAGGTAGGATAAGATTACATTTACACTAAATCTTGGGTGATTTAGCCAAAGCTAACTCAAGGTCTTTTGTAAATGTGGATCTTGATCCTATAAAAAAGAGTTGCATAAAGATGTAATTGGTAATTTGTTACCTACTGATCATTCTAAGTCTTGGGTGATTTAGCCAAAGCTAACTCAAGGCGTAGTATGATGTGGATCTTGTCCTGTGAGAATTATAGCTAGTTTGTATGAATCTAGTAGTGTGGTTTGACCACATCCATTACTCGATTCTACAAAAGTCCTATAATTCAGTGGGAGCATCATTTAATTAAAGGTCTAATTAAATGATAAATGGAATATGATATTTACTTTCTGCACTATTTATGTTGTAGATTGCCATGTCATCAAACACGAACACTCTCTCCCTGCGTTCTATCCTTGAGAAGGACAAGCTCAATGGAGCTAATTTCCTGGATTGGTACAGGAATCTGAGAATTATTCTCACTCAAGAAAGAAAATTGTATGTCCTGGAGCAGCCCATTCCGAAAGCACCTCCTGCCACTACCTCGTGAGCTGACCGAGATGCTTACAAGAAGCATCAAGATGATGCATTAGATGTGTCATGCCTCATGCTCGCGACCATGAACTCTGAGCTTCAAAAGCAACACGAGTTCATGAATGATTTTGATATGGTTGAACATCTTCGTCAACTATATCAAGGATAAGCAAGGCATGAGAGATACGAGATCTCTAAGGCACTATTTCAGTGCAAGATGCAAGATGGGACTCCCGTAGGTCCATATGTACTCAAGATGATTGGGTACATAGAAAACCTACAGAGATTGGGATTCCCACTTGGCCAAGAACTGGCCACTGACTTGATCTTGCAATCCTTTCAAGAAAGCTATAATCAATTTGTCATGAATTACAACATGAATAAAATTGAAAAGTCACTGCCTGAGATACTCAGCATGTTGAGAACTGCTGAGCTCAACCTTAAGAAGGGAAAATTTGACTCCATTTTGATGGTGCAAAAGAAGAAATGCAAGGGCAAGCCTAAAGGTAAGGGAAAGTCCCAAGCCAAGGGCAAAGGCAAGGCTCTGAAACTGAAAGGAGGGGTGGCCAAGGAAGGGACTTGCTTCCACTGTAAGGAAGTTGGACACTGGAAGCGTAACTACAAAGTGTACCTGGAAGATCTTAAGAAGAAGAGAAGTGGACTTCTACTTCAGATATATATGTCATAGAAGTCAATCTATCTATTTCTTCATCATGGGTATTAGATACCGGATGTCCATCTCACATTTGTACTAATGTGCAAGCGCTGAGAAATAGCAGGGCATTGACGAAGTGCGAGGTGGACCTACGAGTAGGCAATGGAGCAAGGATTGCTACTGTTGCTGTAGGAACTTATTTTCTATCTCTGCCCTCTAGGCTTGTACTAGAATTAGATGAATGTTGTTATGTGTCTGCTTTGACTAAGAACATAATTTTAGTTTCTTGTTTAGACAAGAATGGTTTTTCATTTATAATAAAGAACAAATGTTGTTCAGTTTATTTAAATGATATGTTCTATTGTAGTGCACCTCTGATGAACGGACTCTATATTCTAGACATAGAGAATCCCATCTATAAAATAAGTACCAAAAGGTTCAAGTCAAATGAATTGAACCTAACCTATCTCTGGCATTGTCGCTTAGGTCACATAAATGAGAGTCACTTATCCCAGCTCCATAAGGATGGGTTGCAGGACTCATTTGATTTTGAATCATATGAGACATGCGAGTCTTGCCTTCTAGGCAAGATGACCAAGACTCCCTTTAGTCGACACAATGAAAGAGAAATAGACTTGTTAGGACTTATACATAGTGATGTATATGGCCCTTTCAATGTTGCTGCTAGAGGTGGTTATAGGTACTTCATTACATTTACTGATGACTTTAGTAGATATGGTTATGTGTATCTGATGACACATAAGTCGGAATCCTTTGAAAAGTTCAAAGAATTCAAGAATAAAGTACAAAACCAGCTTGGCAAGAGTATTAAGATACTTCAATCAGATCGAGGTGGTGAATACCTTAGCCATGAGTTTCATGAATATCTAGCTGAGTGTGGGATTCTATCCCAACTCACTCCTCCTGGAACACCACAGTGGAATGGTGTATCCAAAAGGAGGAATCGTCCCCTATTAGATATGGTACGATCTATGATGAGTCACACAGATCTTTCTGTATCCTTTTGGGGATATGCTCTAGACACAACAACCTTCACACTTAATTGTGTACCATCTAAGACTGTGATAAAGACATCATATACAATATGGACAGGGAGAAATCCCAAAATGTCTTTCATGAGGATTTGGGGTTGTGAGGCTTACGTTCGACATCAAGTCTCAGACAAACTAGGACCCAAATTCGATAAGTGCTATTTTGTTGGATATCCCAAGGAAACGAAGGGATATTACTTCTACATTCCCAGTCAGCACAAAGTGTTTGTGGCAAAGACTGGGGTATTTCTAGAAAGGGATTTTGTTTCTAGAAAAACTAGTGGGAGTACGTTGATCTTGAAGAAATTCAAGATAAGGACCATAACACTGAGGCCTTGATGGAGGTTGAACAGGAACCACAAAGTGTTGTGGGTGATGAGATTGTTGCACAAAGAGTTGTAGAACAACAACCTATTCAGGTAGACCTACCTCTTTGCAGGTCTGATAGGGTACATTGTCAGCCTGAGAGATACTCATTTCTCTTGTCTGACCATGATGACATTATGCTCATTGAGAATAAGCCTACCTCCTATCAGGAAGCTGTGATGAGCCCAGATTCTGAGAAATAGCTAGAGGCCTTGAGATCCGAGATGGAATCCATGTACACCAACCAAGTATGGACTTTGGTTGATCCACTTGAAGGCATCAAACCCAATGGGTGTAAGTGGGTCTTTAAGAGAAAGACTGACATGGATGGACTTATGCATACCTATAAAGGCCGATTGGTAGCTAAAGGTTTCAAGGAAATTCATGGTATTGACTAAGATGAAACCTTTTCTCCACTGGCGATGTTTAAGTCCATTCAGATCTTGCTTGCTATTGCAGCATACCATGATTATGAGATCTGGCAGATGGATGTCAAGACTGCATTTCTGAATGGAAACTTGCTCGAGGATGTGTACATGACACAACCTGAGGGTTTTGTAGATCCACAGCATACTGGCAAAGTATGCAAGCTGCAAAGGTCCATTTATAGGCTAAAGCAAGCCTCTCGGTGCTGGAATCTTCGATTTGATGATGCGATCAAACAGTTTTGTTTCTTCAAGAATGAAGATGAACCCTGTGTCTACAAGAGGGTTAATGGAAACACAATTGTCTTTCTCGTATTGTATGTGGATGACATACTACTCATTGGGAATGACATTCCTTCGCTACAGTGTGTGAAGACTTGGCTAGGGAAGTGTTTCTCAATGAAAGACTTAAGTGAAGCAGCCTGTATTTTAGACATCAAGATCTATAGAGATAGATCTAAGAGATTGCTTGTCCTAAGTCAAAGTACATAAATTGACACGGTTTTACTACGGTTTGCCATGCAGAATTCCAAGAAGGGACTTCTGTCGATGTCACATGGTGTGAGTCTTTCGAAGACTCAAAGTCCCTCTTCTAGAGAGGAGAAAGACCACATGGATTAGATCCCTTATGCATCTGCCATATGATCTATCATGTGCGCCATGCTATGTACTCGTCCTGATGTCTCGTATGCTTTGAGCATGATGAGTAGATACCTGTCAAATCCAGGTGAGCATCACTGGATAGCAGTCAAGAATATTCTTAAGTACTTAAGAAGGACTAAAGA